>CM042037.1:19997500-24997500 GCA_023525975.1 Smallanthus sonchifolius
GTCTTTGTGAGATTAACTTTTCCGACTTGCGTAACAGTTAAGACATGCCCGTTTGGAAGAACAACATAAACACGCAAGTTAAGCAATTGAACATTAGAAAGAAAATTGAAGTCAAAGCACATATGATTACTTGCACGAGTATCAATAATCCACGTAGTGTCAATTGTAGTCGAATTGCAAGCAATAATACCTGCAAAATTAGCAAAGTTGAGTGGTTGAACAGTAGGAACACCACCCTGAACTCCAGAATTCTGCTGAAGAAGTTGCAGCAAAGTATTGTACTGTTCTGTAGATATACCAGAAGGTGAACCAGAGACAGAAGCAGTACAACAGAATCAGAAGCAGCATTTACAACAACCTTGGGTTTAGTCAATTTGAAATCTTTGGGAAACCCAATGAGACGATAGCATTTACTAACATCATGCCCCGTCTTTTTGCAGTGATTACAAACAATACCCTTTCGAGGACCAGAACACTTTGGCACCTGCACAGTGACATTCTTGGAAGCATTCTGAGGGATAAACTGAGCAGATGAATGAAGCTCCCTTTGTTTCTCATCTTGAATGAGAAAATCATAGGCTTGGTTAATGGAGGGAAGAGGCTTCATCATAATAATATTCCCCCGGATCATCTCATAGCAGGGGTTAAGACCCATAAAAAACTGCATTAAACGTTGATCTGCCTCACGTTTAGCCATGAGTTTGGAATTGCCATTGGTGCAAGGAGGAATAGGTTCAATGGCATTAAGCTCATCCCAAATAGAATTTATTTTAGTGAAGTAAGTGGCAATATCATCATTACCCTGAGAGATGTCAGAAAGAGTCTTCTACAACTGATAATATTTTGCCCCATTACTTTGGCCATATCGGTCAGTTAACCTATCCCAAAGTTGACGAGCAGTCTCAACATATAGAACACTCTCACTAATATCTTGAGATAGAGTGTTCAATATCCAAGAAATAGCCATGTCATTACACCTCTTCCATAAGTTAAGATTAGGAGAGGTAAGAGCCCTGCCAATAGTTCCATCAACAAACCCAATTTTGTTCTTAGCAGATAAAGCAATAGACATAAGATTCAAAAGCAGAACCGTCAAAGGTTTTAAAAACGAGTAAAAGACCCGGATGATCAGAGGAGTGTAAGAACAATGGATTAAAGGAATCCATACCTAAGGTGACAGGAGGATCAGAATCATCAGAAGTATTCGGCATGAACACAAATACGGAGACAGAAACGAAGCAAAGACTAGTGTCGATTACAGAAGCGAAACTGACTGGAAAGTGAAAACTACTAAAAGCGAAACTGACAGGAAAGCAAAACTGAAAACAGAGCGAAACTGACAATAGAGCGAAACTGACAGTGTCGCTTGGACTGAAACGAACAGTGTCGCCTGAACGAACTCAAAACCCCAAACGCGAAGTATGAATTCCAGAAATCGTCAAAACGACCAAAACGAGTCGAAAAGGAAGAAATCCTCCGATAGGAATGAGTGAAACCCCAAAAAAATAGAAAAGAGATTGATTTCTAGGGAAATCGAGGAGAATATGAGAAAAAGAACCAAAAAACGTGAAAACGAGAGAAAGTGACGAAAAAGATCACCAATGAATGCGAAATAAGAGAAAGAAATCACAAAATCGAGCAAATATGCTCTGATACCATTGATGAGTGTGTGATTGAATAGGAGTTTTTGTGCTTAATTTCATATTGTTAGTTGAATTATCGTATGTAACACGTTTACTTTGAGTATGTTATGGTTTACAAGTGATTGGATGCTAAACACGTGCTTTGGAAGCATTTGAGAGGAAGTAGAAGGACTAGATATGAAACTATGCAGAAGATGGAGGTTGTTGAGAAAGTTCGAGAGGCTAAAACTTCAAATAAGCATATCTCGGGCTAGAAAATGAGTTATGAGAGTCATAATATATGAATTCGATGTGCCTCGACGACTCGGATGTGAAACATGGGTTAGAGCGTATCGTACGCCCTCCCCGGCGTAGCCTAAGCTGTAGGGCGTTTTGTCTGGAGCGTTTCTACAATGTAGCACTGGTGAAAAGGGAGTAGAGGAGGCCAGGAGAGTGTAGCTTACGCTCTCAAGAGAGAAACTCGGGATTGTTTAGGGTTTTGACTATATATTCCATTCCTAAACCCTAGAGGCCGCATCATTCATTCTCGGGAGCTTCTTGGACGACCAGAG
Source organism: Smallanthus sonchifolius (assembly GCA_023525975.1). Taxonomy (NCBI): domain Eukaryota; kingdom Viridiplantae; phylum Streptophyta; class Magnoliopsida; order Asterales; family Asteraceae; genus Smallanthus; species Smallanthus sonchifolius. The sequence goes on from CM042037.1 coordinate 19,999,695, forward strand.
GGTGATCTTGAGGGTTCCAAAGGCTTTCTATTCAATTGGTTGATGTTTTGTAACACCGAAACAAGTTTTAAAAGTACAATTACGTTTATGCGTAGCTAAATCACTCGTGGTTGTTCCCAGGTGTAGGATTACTTGTGTTTGATGATGTTTTGTCACACCCCAAATTCCACTAACAGGGTTTTACCGTTTGGAAGGTGACACACCAGGATCTCAGTCATTAGTTACATCAAACGACACTATATGGGACTTGAAATCTCATAACATAAAAGTTCAGAATTAATGCGGAAGCGTAAACGTTAATATAAAAATTTAAAGTAATTACACGTAACAAGCGTCAATCAATATAATTAAGAAAACTGATTAACATGTTTGAAATGAATGAAATGACAGTAGGACTCCATGCATGTCCTAAGTATGTAACCTGTGCCAAAGCGACATTAGAAACATGTAAGAAAAAGTGTCAACACGATGTTGGTGAGTTCACATGTTTCAAGTTTACAATAAGAGAGTGTTTGTCAGATTATGTACATTCAATATGCATATCTATAGGTAGCTAGCCTATGTTCATGTCTTACTAAAGCGCTCGCAACCGAAGCTGACTGTTTATGTATTTGCCTCCTGCCAGGTCTATCAACTCTGGCAAACGTGAGTAGGCTAACATTTCACCCGTTCGATCTCCAATCGAGTTAGCGCGACTAACGCGGGTGTGATTTGTCAAATCCAGTAGTACTACTAAACATTACCTCGCTAAGATCCATATTAACGGTTCGATGTATGATGAGGACTTTCTGTGATAGTGTGTCACGTTTAGCCTTAACAGTAATAACATATGAATTACAATAATCTAAAATAGTTGTGTCATGTTTTCTCCCCCCAACGGGAAAAACATGTAACATAATGTTTGTCTGCGTACCTGTTTCTCCCCCACGGGGAAAACAAGTAGAAATATGATAGTTTGTGTACGTGTTTGTTTCTCCTCAACAGGAAAACAAGTAAAATATGTTTATGTGTAAGCATGTTTCTCCCCCAATAGTAAAACAAGTAAAAAGGGGCCATGAAACTCACCTGAGTTGTGTACGAGCAGATAGCACCACACAAGGATGCAAGTAGGAACACACGAGTTTGCCTGTGAACTACATACGTATGTCCTGGAATTATAAGCATGATAGTCAGGGATACAATGAGATTTTTGTGACAATGAAACGGGAGGATTTGAACATCCTAGAACATTTTAAGAATCAACGAGTAGACGAACTTGTCCACGGGAATAAGGGTTTCTTAATATACTTATAAAGATAAATACGTTTCGCGTCAAAGGTTTCTTAATTATGAATATAACTACTATATTATTTTTGAACTCGTAGAAAATAATGGCTAGGAAAATAATATAACTACTATATTATTTTTGAACTCGTAGAAAATATACGATAATCGCTTAAGTCGCAAAAATAATAATTATATTATTTTTATTCGAGGATATAAACGTGAGCAAATAAAATAAATAATTAATTAGTTTTGGAACGTTACACGAGATTAACAACGAGGCAAAATAATATATATTATTTTATAATATATGTCACGGGTTGAAAATAATATAAATATATTTTTTATCCGAAGTCGGTGTTTGAAAATAATATGGATATATTATTTTAAAAGTGGGTGTTTTTAAAAGAAAGAGGGTTACAAACCAAACCCAAGCTTACGGGGGGTTTCCCTGGCTAAAACACATTAATATAATAATATAGTGATAGCGTTTATATTAAAATATTGCTAAAAAATATGTTTTAAAAATAAAACAGGTGGAGAGACTCGAACCCGGGTCTCTCCCACCTCAGCCAAACACTTTAACCATCTCCGCCCACTAGGGTTTCGCAAGAAGAACCGGTTTCAAATTGTTTTAACATCCAATTCTAGCGGGTTCTTCCCTCCCATCGAAGTCGAACCCAAACCAGTCCAATTTGCATCGAATTTGACCACGATCGACCATAAGATCATAGGGGTTTAGTTATTCGGTCCATAACGAACTTGTAGTTGGTTTTAATTTGAAGTGTATCAAGTCTTTATTCGTTTAATTGTAGAAATAGAGGCCAAAACCCTAGATCAAGAACAAGGGATCGATTTGATGAAATCTTGTGATGTTTGGAGTTAAAAATATAGGGCTTTTACTTGTTACTGGTTTACGAATCAGTCTGTATAATTTAATTTCATTTAAATCAGGTGTAGGTATGGATTCGATTAAACAGAGAAGCATAAGAACCCTAGATTCGATCCGGTTTCGATTTGATGATATAAACCATAGATTTCATAGGGCTTTCAATGTAGACATCATGACGAGTCTACTGATGTGTTCAATTTATGTAACCCGTATCGAAATGATAGGGTTCTACTAAATCGAAATCGTATGAACCCTAGGTTGTGATCGAATCGATGATATGAACCTCAATTAGCATAGGGCTTTGAATCTAGGCACTGATACGAAACTAAAGGTGTGATTAGTTACCAGAATTGATGACGAATTGGTAGTGCTCGACTAAGTCACGGTCGCGACTTGCATGGTTTGGTCTCCGACGATCCTTGTTTCGTCTCCAACCAAATGCAACTGTGCAAAGGCTTGAGTGGGGCTCGAATGAGATGTGTAGAGGTTTGATTTCAGGAATTATTATCTAATTGATACGAATTTGTGCGTAAAAACAATGAAGTCGACGGTTATAGATTGATTACCCATAATTGGGTTTAATTTGATATAATAACGAGGATTAAAGGCTCAATGATGGATGTAATTGTTATTAAGGTTTATTTCAGTTACGAATTTAAACAGAAATTGGTTATAATTCGCGGTTTAGGCTTAAGAACATACGGTTTGACTTTTAAAAAGTCAAACAGGAGCTAAATCATGAAATCTTGACTTGCAAAGTCAACCAAATCAACTTTGGGTTAATTACCGAATTAATCCCTGTGGTTTCCATGTATTTGAGTTTGAATATAGGCAGAAATAGTCCCTGAGATTTGTAACTTAGTTAACGGGGTTAAGAGATAACGGATTTGTGCTAACGGAGATAGCCTAAAAACGCCGGATGTCACATCATCCCCTAGTTGAAAGAATTTTCATCCCGAAAATTAAAATAATAAATTTTTTTTCCAAGGTGTCACATCATCCCTTAGTTGAAAGAATTTTCATCCCGAAAATTAGAATAGTATCTTAAGAGTTTGACGTGGAGGGTTTTGAACAGATGAGGATACTTGCGCACTATCTGATCCTCATGTTCCCACGCGAATTCCGTTCTGCGTTTCGAGTTCCAATGAACTCTGACAATAGGGATTTTACTACGTTTAAACGTTTTGACTTCCCTATCCATGATTTCTTCTGGTTCCTCGATGAAATGCAACTGTTCATCGATGTGTAGTTCCTCAAGAGGAACTGTGAGTGTCTCATCTGCTAGACATTTCTTCAAGTTTGAGATGTGAAAGATGTTGTGTACATCGTTAAGTCCTTCAGGTAGGTCCAGTTGATACGCTACTGGTCCGATTCTCTTCATTATCTTGAATGATCCAACATAACGAGGATTCAGTTTGCCTCGTTTCCCGAAATGAATGACGCCTTTCCAAGGTGAGACTTTGAGTAAGACCATGTCACCTATTTGAAACTCTAACGGTTTATGATGCTTGTCGGCAGAGCTCTTTTGACGATCAAGAGCTGCCGCCATACGGTTTCTAATTTGGACGATCTTTTCGGAAGTTTCAAATACAAGTTCAGGACCTGTGAGTTGGCTATCCCCAACCTCGGTCCAACAAATAGGAGAACGGCATTTCCGTCCATAAAGTGCTTCAAATGGAGCTGCCTTGATGCTAGTGTGATAACTGTTGTTATAGGAGAACTCCACCAACGGTAGGTGAGACTCCCAAGTGCTACCGAAATCAATCACACAAGCTCGTAGCATGTCCTCCAGAGTTTGGATTGTACGTTCCGTTTGGCCACCAGTTTGAGGATGGTATGCTGTGCTCATATCTAGACGCGTGCCTAAGGCTTTATGTAACGACTGCCAGAAATGAGAAGTGAATCGTGCATCACGATTCAAAATAATAGAGATTGGCACCCCGTGCCGAGAGACTATTTCCTTCAAGTAAGTACGAGTAAGCTTATCCATTTTGTCGGTCTCTTTGATTGCTAAGAACTGAGCGGACTTTGTTGATCGATCAATGATTACCCATATGGTATCACATCCGGTAGGGGTTCGTGGTAATTTGGTGATGAAGTCCATGGATATTTGTTCCCATTTCCACATGGGAATTTCTGGCTGTTGCAGAAGACCGGATGGTTTTTGATATTCAACTTTGACCTTCGCGCAAGTCAGACATTTACTAACATAGGTGGCTATATCGGCTTTCATCTTCGGCCACCAATATAGCACCTTTAGGTCATGGTACATTTTGTCGGAACCTGGATGTATCGAGTAACGAGATTTATGAGACTCATCCATAACTAGTTCCCTTAGGTTTCCGAATACTGGAACCCATATTCGCTCGACAAAGTAGCAAATACCGTCATATTTGACTTCAAGTTGTGATTCCAGACCGCGTGTACTTTCTAGCGGTACATTTTCTTCTTTTAGGGCTTCGAGTTGAGCACTGCGGATTTTGTCAGGTAATCCGAGGTGAATAGTAAGCTGTAACGCTCGAACTCGTTTGGGTTTTGTTTCTTTTCGACTTAGGGCATCAGCTACAACATTAGCTTTACCCGGGTGGTACCGGATCGCACAGTCATAATCGTTTAAGAGTTCGACCCAACGACGCTGTCGCATATTCAACTCTTTCTGTTCGAAGATGTGCTGAAGACTCTTGTGATCAGTGTAGATGGTGCATTTGGTACCGTACAAGTAATGTCTCCATATCTTAAGTGCGAAAACTACAGCTCCCAACTCTAAGTCATGAATGGTGTAGTTTTTTTTTCTCGTGAACCTTTAGTTGACGTGAAGCGTATGCGATCACCTTTTCGCGTTGCATTAAGACACAACCCAGACCCTAAATAGATGCATCACAATACACCATAAAATCATCGGTTCCTTCCGGAAGAGCTAGAATAGGTGCAATGCAAAGTTTCTGCTTAATACGTTGGAATGCTGACTCTTGGTTATCGCCCCAATTATAGGCTTTACCCTTTTGAGTTAAAGCAGTGAGAGGTTGAGCAATTTTTTTGAAAATCCTTCGATGAATCGACGGTAATATCCAGCCAATCCCATAAATTATCGCACCTCAGTCGGAGTCATCAGTGCTGCCCAATTCTTGATGGCTTCTATCCTTGATGGGTCGACATGTATTCCTTTCTCGTTAACCACATGTCCTAGAAACTGAACTTCCCGGATCCAGAATTCACACTTGGAAAACTTAGCATACAGTTGCTCTTGCTTAAGTAATTCCAAAATTAGGCGTAGATGTTCCTCATGTTCTTCCTTGTTCTTGGAATAAACGAGGATGTCGTCGATGAAAATGATAACGAATTGGTCCAGGTAAGGCTTACACACACGGTTCATGAGGTCCATGAATACCGCGGGTGCGTTGGTTAACCCGAAAGGCATGACCATAAACTCGTAATGGCCGTACCTTGTTCTGAATGCAGTTTTAGAGATATCCTCTTCTCGGACTCTTAGCTGATGGTAGCCGGACCTAAAATCTATTTTGGAATAGAAACTCGATCCTTGGAGTTGATCAAAGAGGTCATCTATGCGAGGTAAAGGGTAGTGGTTTTTGATTGTGACTTTATTAAACTCCCGGTAATCAATACACATACGGAAAGTTCCGTCCTTCTTCTTGACAAATAGTACCGGAGCTCCCCACGGCGATGAGCTAGGTCGGATGAAACCTTTGTCCAACAAATCTTGTAGTTGGGTTGACAGCTCTTGTAATTCACTGGGTGCCAGTCTGTAAGGTGCTCGAGCAATTGGTGCTGCTCCGGGTTCTAGATCAATTTGGAATTCAACTTGACGGTGCGGTGGCAGACCGGGCAGATCCTTGGGAAATACTTCTAAAAATTCGCGAATGACGGGAATATCATCAATCTTCTTCTCTTCTGCCGGCTGCTCAGCAACAAGAGCCAAAATAGTCGTATGCCCCTTTCGAAGGCATTTTTGTGCTTTCATAAAAGATATGATGTCCATGACTGCACCAACTTTTTCACCTTGAACGGAAAGGGTTTCTCCACTCGGGAGAGGAATATGAATAATCTTCTCATGACAGATAATTTTAGCTTGGTTTTTAGATAACCAATTCATGCCGACAATTACATCAAAACTACCAAGTGTGACTGGCATAAGATCGATATCAAATATATGTCTAGCTAGCTCAAGCTTACATCCCTTAAGAATGTGAGTTGCTTCAATTATTTGGCCATCAGCTATTTCTATTATATACTTAGCTTCTAACAGAGTTGGAGCGTGACGCACTAATATAAAATCTGTGAAGTCATGTTGGGACTTCTGATGAGGCCCGTGCTTATGAGGTAAGCGTCAGTCAATGCAAAGGCTAAGAGGTTCATTTGTAGGAAAGATTTTAATGAGATATAGATATCAAGAGTACAAGGGATAGGACGTCTGTTTAAGTGTTCGTGTTCAACTGATGATCAGTTAGATGAAATCCTTGTTTTCTAATGTCATTAGAACAACTGGATCGTTTTGTGAAAGAAGAAGCCCGTTTATATAGTTTGATACCCTGGGGTATATATCAAATTAACCTGAGGATTAGTCACCGAATAATGCATTAGGGTCAGTTGGAATTTATTGTTGGAGTGTAAGGAATAACGTGTTAACAGGAAGGAATTCTTCCAATTCCGCTTACATACCTGGAGTCGATGGGTTTACCATGAGCTTCTACTAGAGTTTCAATCGAGTTGGTTTCTATGGTCACGTTTGGATGAGAGTCTTAAGTTCTCTAAGACTATTACATGAGTGAAATAACATGATGGATTCCATTAATGATAGTTCAGTGTGTCCGTAAACATCTTCAACCTGATAGTCGCGTCTATCAACTGTTGAACGAGTTTAATGATACCAACTAGTCGTTGAGCGGGTTATGAGAGTCTCTACAGATAGTGGAAACTTAAGTCTGTAAATCACTGATTAGGACCATTCATCCACACACTAGGTTTCACCAGGACTTACATCCACCTCAAATTATTATTACGTGTGCACCTGTAATGATAATTTGCTTTGCATGTTCACCCTAATTCTTCCTGTCCTGTGTCATAATGTCCTTTAGGTTATATTGTTGAGTACATAGTGTTGTCAGATATGATAAGTCATCGAAAAGCTTAGTCATCAACTATACCTTGATCAATTAGAACTCATATCGGGATGAGTGGTCGAGGATTATTTGATCCGAGTATTCACTCGAGTGAAACACAATACAGGAGTCCAATCCAGCAGATTGTAAATGAGAACATGTAACAAACATGTACAGGAAATGCGACTTCGAGAAATGAAACTAATTCATGAATACAAGTTACAGGAAGCAGCAAGGTAGCGTCCTTTCAACTGAGTCAAGATAGGGTTTGAGTATGCATTGAGCAATGCGTTCTCAGGTTTGTGGTCAATCTATTCTCAACAGAATATCAACCAAAGACGCGAGCCCATGGCTCTGGAAAGTGATGACATCTACGTGTCAATGAATTCTGCAATAATGCGTGTAACGGTCTGCCTTCATTCGGCGTATTGTTGCTGGCGGGTACAGTAAGGACTCGCCTCCGACGATCCCAACTCCCAAAGAGAAATGCGTTAGTGCTGAGTGCCGTCCATAACATGGACCTGAGAAAGCCCACCATACCCGACTGATGATGGTGGTGTGAGAGACTCCTCCGAAGGCTTCGACTCGCTGCCCATGGACGGGAGTGGATGATATTCTGGTGATTCCCCGAGTGTCGCCACTGGGAATGATGATGCAATGCAAATGTTGTGTCCCTCGCCAACTGAGGGTGATACGGATGGTGTTACATGTCTGCACTACAATGTATGTATAGATGCTATATGTATCAGGTATGAGTGTCTGTGCCGTGTAACTAATGCATGTGTACGGTTATAGTCTAGTATGCAATCCTAGTTCTCTATAACCAATTGCTCTGATACCAATCTGTCACACACCCAAATTCCACTAACGGGGTTTTACCGTTTGGAAGGTGACACACCAGGATCTCAGTCATTAGTTACATCAAACGACACTATATGGGACTTGAAATGTCATAACATAAAAGTTTAGAGTTAATGCGGAAGCGTAAACGTTAATATAAAAATTTAAAGTAATTACATGCAACAAGCGTCAATCAATATAATTAAGTAAACTGATTAACATGTTTGAAATGAATGAAATGACAGCAGGACTCCATGCATGTCCTAAGTATGCAACCTGTGCCAAAGCGACCTAAGAAACATGTAAGAAAAAGTGTCAACACGAGGTTGATGAGTTCACAGGTTTCAAGTTACAATAAGAGAGTGTTTGTCAGATTATGTACATTCAATATGCATATCTATAGGTAGCTAGCCTATGTTTATGTCTTACTAAAGCGCTCGCAACCGAAGCTGACTGTTTGTGTATTTGCCTCCTGCCATGTCTATCAACTCTGGAAAACGTGAGTAGGCTAACATTTCACCCGTTCGATCTCCAATCGAGTTAGCGCGACTAACACGGGTGGGATTTGTCAAATCCAGTAGTACTACTAAACATTACCTCGCTAAGATCCATATTAACGGTTCGATGTATAATGAGGACTTTCTGTGATAGTGTGTAACGATTAGCCTTAACAGTAATAACATATGAATTACAATAATCTAAAATAGTTGTGTCATGTTTTCTCCCCCCAACGGGAAAAACATGTAACATAATGTTTGTCTGCGTACCTGTTTCTCCCCCACGGGGAAAACAAGTAGAAATATGATAGTTTGTGTACGTGTTTGTTTCTCCTCAACAGGAAAACAAGTAAAATATGTTTGTGTGTAAGCATGTTTCTCCTCCAATAGTAAAACAAGTAAAAATGGGCCGTGAAAGTCACCTGAGTTGTGTACGAGCAGATAGCACCACGCAAGGATGCAAATAGGAACACACGAGTTTGCCTGTGAACTACATACGTATGTCCTGAAATTATAAGCAGGATAGTCAGGGATACAATGAGATTTTTGTGACGATGACACGGGAGGATTTGAACGTCCTAGAACATTTTAAGGATCAACGAGTAGACAAACTTGTCCACGGGAATAAGAGTTTTTTAATATACTTATCAAGATAAATACGTTTTGCGTCAAAGGTTTCTTAATTACGAATATAATAATAATTAAATATATCTGTGCGTTTGTACCATTAAAATAATGGCTAGGAAAATAATATAACTACTATATTATTTTTGAACTCGTAGAAAATATACGATAATCGATTAAGTCGCAAAAATAATAATTATATTATTTTTATTCGAGGATATAAACGTGAGCAAATAAAATAAATAATTAATTAGTTTTGGAACGTTACACGAGATTAAAAACGAGGCAAAATAATATATATTATTTTATAATAGGAGTCCCAGGGTTTCGCAAGAAGAACCGGTTTCATATTGTTTTAACATCCAATTCTAGCGGGTTCTTCCCTCCCATCGAAGTCGAACCCAAACCAGTCCAATTATCATCGAATTTGACCACGATCGACCATAAGATCATAGGGGTTTAGTTATTCGGTCCATAACGAACTTGTAGTTGGTTTTAATTTGAAGTGTATCAAGTCTTTATTCGTTTAATTGTAGAAATAGAGGCCAAAACCCTAGATCAAGAACAAGGGATCGATTTGATGAAATCTTGTGATGTTTGGAGTTAAAAATATAGGGCTTTTACTTGTTACTGGTTTACGAATCAGTCTGTATAATTTAATTTCATTTAAATCAGGTGTAGGTATGGATTCGATTAAACAGAGAAGCATAAGAACCCTAGATTCGATCCGGTTTCGATTTGATGATATAAACCATAGATTTCATAGGGCTTTCAATGTAGACATCATGACGAGTCTACTGATGTGTTCAATTTATGTAACCCGTATCGAAATGATAGGGTTCTACTAAATCGAAATCGTATGAACCCTAGGTTGTGATCGAATCGATGATATGAACCTCAATTAGCATAGGGCTTTGAATCTAGGCACTGATACGAAACTAAAGGTGTGATTAGTTACCAGAATTGATGACGAATTGGTAGTGCTCGACTAAGTCACGGTCGCGACTTGCATGGTTTGGTCTCCGACGATCCTTGTTTCGTCTCCAACCAAATGCAACTGTGCAAAGGCTTGAGTGGGGCTCGAATGAGATGTGTAGAGGTTTGATTTCAGGAATTATTATCTAATTGATACGAATTTGTGCGTAAAAACAATGAAGTCGACGGTTATAGATTGATTACCCATAATTGGGTTTAATTTGATATAATAACGAGGATTAAAGGCTCAATGATGGATGTAATTGTTATTAAGGTTTATTTCAGTTACGAATTTAAACAGAAATTGGTTATAATTCGCGGATTAGGCTTAAGAACATACGGTTTGACTTTTAAAAAGTCAAACAGGAGCTAAATCATGAAATCTTGACTTGCAAAGTCAACCAAATCAACTTTGGGTTAATTACCAAATTAATCCCTGTGGTTTCCATGTATTTGAGTTTGAATATAGGCAGAAATAGTCCCTGAGATTTGTAACTTAGTTAACGGGGTTAAGAGATAACGTATTTGTGCTAACAGAGATAACCTAAAAACGCCGGATGTCACAAGTTTTTTGGATTATACTTTGTTGGATTAGACCTGTGATTCAATCGTTCAGTTAATTGCAATCTTTTGTTTTCCTTTATTGATTAAACAATTTGGTTCTTGAGATTTGGTGTCTTCATCAGTTACTCGGTTTCTAATTGTGAACCATTGAATTCATTATGTTTTATGTTCTGAAATTGGTAGAGAAATAACTAGGGATTCATCTTGTGTCAATTATTCGGTTTTCTAATCGTAAATCAGCACAGTCAAATTTCCGGGTTTTTATCTATGTGTCAATTATTGGTGTTTACAATTGTCACAACCCATTCGGCGGCGGAATCACCGAACGTGACGTGTAGGATTATTCAAAGGCACCGTGGCACTATTGTTGAAATATAAATTTAACCGATTTCATTAAACTAAGAATTTCAAATACAATTGTTTCAATTAAAGGAAATACATTGATAAACAAAAGACAAAAATATTTAAATTTGATATCTAAGGCAAAGTCCCTAGATTCCATTTCCATGGTAGCATCAAACATCTCCTGAGAACATGTAAAATAATATTTGATCAACAATAAAGTTGGTGAGTTCATACAAGTTTCATACATATAATAATCATGTTTAAAGCAACAATTCACATGCATAGACATACTTTACTAATGTTCATACAATTTGTAATGATATAGTTCAAACCTATTGTTGACATAGCATACCTAGCATCCAAAGAATACTAGTCGAATAAATAACTTAACAAGATCGGGGGCTCCATAAAGGTAACGAAAAGCCGACGGGTGTCAATCCTATAGCGCTACACTTGTTAAGTGCGGTTTTGCAAGAATTAATGAACTATTGTATTAACAAGTTGTATTTAAGCATGTAGTCAAGTTGTTGTCACATGAGCATGTTAATGAATTGTGTTTGAATAAAGTGTGAATCTTGTAGTGTATGGGTTTTGAATATGTACATGTTTTCAAGTCCCAAAGTGCAAAAATGTAAAAGGGGCAAGTATGAAACTCACGGTTTGGCGTGGTAACGAAAGGATGAAAGGGAAGGTGAAGAGTCGGGAATGCTGGTTAACCTAAAAGGTAACGTAGGCATAAGTTCGGTGGAGAAGAAATAATAAATAATATATATGTATAATAGTATCAAGTTGGTCATACATCGCCGACGGCGGACCGAAACACAAACCCCTAACTTAGTTAGGAATTCGGATGGTCAAAAGTTAGTATAGTTAGTAATATACCACTTGAAGTGGCCAAGAGAAAGGTTGGGAAATCCACAAACCTTGTTAGATTTATTTATAATATTTATGTATAGTATTTGAACACCTTGTGGCTATTGGATGTCTTATGGTAGATGAACCTATGTTCATCTACTTCATCCAAATACCTTAGCACAAGGCTTCCATCATAGAATTTTGATGGAAGCTTGGTTTGGTTTTACCACAACTAGATGTAAAATATCCAAACAAGAACATGAAGAAGAAGAAATGTTAGTTGAAAGACCACAACTTGGACCTCAAATGGTGACTTATCTTAGATGTTTACCAAGGTAAACAAATGATAAGATCCTAGAGGTTTATCCAAGAGGGTGAAGGAAGAATTGTTAAGAAAAAAAAGGAAGAAACTTGAAGAAAAATAAGGTTTTTACCTTATAAAATTCTGCCAAAAATCTTGGAAGAAATGGAGCACTTGGAGAGATTTGTGAGAGAATTTGGAGGGTGTAAGGGTGGAGGAGTGAAATGGAGTGGGTATTTATAAGTGTGGATTAGGGTTTGGGGTATTAAATGAGTTAGTTGGGAGTTGGTGGTTGAAAGGGAGGTGATTCTTTTTTTTTAAAAAGAAAAAAAATGAAATAATAATAATAATAGTACTAATGATAATAATGATAATAATACTACTACTAATAATAATAATAATAAACCGAGCGTGTATGGACGTGAAACGAGAATATAAATGTAAAAAATATGAAACGCGTGTTTGTAATATATAATTTTGTAATATTGCACGTATGATGTTGTCTTGCATATGTATAAATGTAATGTATGTTGTAAACATGTAATTGAATAAATCCAATAAATTCATTGATCATAAGTCTCGGGTTACAATGGATTCAAAAATGAAAGTACAAGGGTATAAAATGTAAATAAACGATGATGTGGAAAGTACGGATATTACAGTCTCCCCGACTTTAGAAAATTTCGTCCCGAAATTTCTTTCATGAGGAAGACTCTGAAAAAAGATGCGGGTACTTGGCTTTCATTTGGTCTTCACGTTCCCAAGTGAATTCTGCACCATGTTTTCCTTCCCAACGTACCTTAATGATTGGAATACGACTACGATTGAGTTGTTTGACTTCACGATCCATTATCTCAACAGGTTTCTCGATAAAGTGCATTGTTGGGTCGATCTGAACGTCTTCAAGAGGAACTTGGAGATCTTCATTTGATAAGCACTTTCTCAAGTTAGAGACGTGGAAGGTGAGGTGGATGTTGCTAAGCTCGGTAGGGAGATCAAGTTTGTATGCAACAGAACCGACTTTCTCGAAAATCTTGAAAGGAGCAACATAACATGGGGATAGTTTTCCTCGCTTCCCGAAGCGAAAGACTCCTTTCCAAGGTGAAACCTTAAGGAAAACGAAATCTCCAACTTCGAAAGTAAACGCGTTGCGCTTTCGGTCGGCGTAACTCTTTTGTCGACTCCGAGCGGTACGTAGGTTGTCGCGAATTTTGAGGATCTTGTCTGTGGTCTCTTGGATTAACTCGGGTCCGGTAATTTGTGTTTCGCCGATCTCGGTCCAACAAACGGGTGACCGACATTTTCGACCATAAAGTGCCTCAAATGGAGCCATGCCGATGCTGGTATGGTAACTGTTGTTGTAAGAGAACTCGATCAAAGGCAAGTGCACGTCCCAATTACCACCGAAATCAATGACACATGATCGAAGCATATCCTTGAGAGTTTGGATAGTACGTTCAGTCTGACCATCCGTCTGAGGGTGGTAAGCCGTACTAAGATTGAGTTGAGTACTCATGGCTTCATTGAAGGATTCCCAAAAACGGGAGGTGAAACGACTGTTACGATCGGATATGATGTCCAAAGGAACACCATGACGACTAACGATTTCCGCGATGTAGATTTGAGCTAGCCTTGCAACGGGGTAGCTCTCGCGAATGGGAATGAAGTGAGCAGATTTGGTGAGACGATCGATGATAACCCAAACGGAATCATGACGAGAGGATGTCAATGGGAGTTTGGTAATGAAATCCATAGCAATGCTCTCCCATTTCTAAACTAGAATCTCTGGTTGCACGAGCAAACCAGATGGACGTTGGTGCTCGGCTTTCACTCTAGCGCAAGTATTACACTTCGACACATAGAGCGCGATATCCTTTTTCATACCGGGCCACCAGTAGATAGAACGCAGATCCCTGTACATTTTGTCTGTACCAGGGTGGACCGAATACCGATACTTGTGAGCCTCATGCATGATGGAAGAACGAAGATCGGAACGATTGGGAACCCAAACACGATTCATGAAATAAAGTAAACCGTTGGGTTTGGTCTCGAGTTGGAGTTCGGCACCACAAGACATTTCATTGTACATGTCGCCTTCGGTGACCGAAAGATGTTGGGCTTCACAAATACGGATATGGATGTCGGGTTGCATACGAGCACAAAGGAACTTCACATGGTGCTTTCGGCTGAGGGCATCGGCAACGACGTTCGCTTTACCGGGATGGTAGCGAATTTCGCATTCGTAATCTTTGATTGTTTCAATCCCTCGGCGTTGGCGCATGTTTAGATTCTTTTGGTTATGAAGATGTTGGAGACTCTTGTGATCTGTGAAGACCACGCATTTGGTACCGTAAAGGTAGTGTCTCCAAAGCTTGAGAGCAAAGACGACAACGGTGATTTCAAGATCATGAGTCGTGTAATTCTTCTCATAGATCTTGAGTTGACGGGATGCGTAAGCGATGACCTTGCCTCGTTGTATGAGAACACAACCGAGACCAATGTTAGAGGCGTCGCAATACACCACGAGGTCATCGTTTCCGTCGGGAAGAGTAAGGATCGGAGCATTGCAAAGCTTATCCTTAAGTGTTTGGAAAGCTTCCTCTTTATTAGGGCCCCACTCGTAGGGTTTCCCTTTTTGAGTTAATGCGGTGAGAGGAACGGAGATCTTGGAAAAGTTGGCGATGAAACGGCGGTAATAGCCCGCAAGACCAAGGAATGAGCGGACTTCGGTAGCAGATTTCGGAGCAATCCAGTTCTTGACTGCTTCGATTTTGGCTAGATCCACATGGATACCCTTATCACTAATAATGTGTCCCAAAAATTGGACTTCCTTAAGCCAAAATTCACACTTGGAGAATTTGGCGTAAAGTTGTTCTTTTCTTAGTAACTCCAATATTAAGCGAAGGTGTTTCTCGTTGGCGGATCGGGATTTGGAATAGATGAGAATGTCATCAATGAAGACGATTACGCATTTGTCCAAATACGGTTTGCACACTCGGTTCATGAGATCCATGAAAACCGCGGGTGCATTGGTTAGCCCGAAAGGCATCACCATAAATTCGTAGTGTCCGTATCGGGTTCGAAATGCGTTTTTGGGAATGTCGTCCTCATGAACACGAAGTTGATGATATCCCGAACGGAGATCGATCTTGGAAAAACAAGACGCACCTTGGAGTTGGTCGAAAAGATCGTCGATGCGAGGCAAAGGATACCGATTCTTGATAGTGAGTTTGTTAAGCTCACGATAATCGATGCACATGCGGAACGATACGTCTTTCTTTTTAACGAATAAAACGGGAGCGCCCCACGGGGATGAACTCGGACGAATGAAACCCTTGTCGGCTAACTCTTGAAGTTGACCGGCAAGTTCTTGCATCTCGGAGGGTGCAAGGCGGTAAGGAGCTTTGGCAACCGGAGTCGTACCGGGCATGAGATCAATTCGGAATTCGACCTCATGGGATGGAGGAAGACCGGGTAGGTCCTCGGGAAGGACTTCGGGGAAATCGCAAATGATGGGAATGTCTTTTACACCTTTGCCCTTTTCTTCCTTTTTCACTACTTGGGCCAAAAAGGCCACGTAGTTCTTTAGTAAATATTTTTGGGCTTTGGTGCAGGACATGAGTTTGAGTCCACCGGATGGCCTTTCGCCATGGATTTGCAAAACTTGACCGGATGGAAGGAGAATACGGATGAATTTCTCAAAGCAAACGACTTCGGCATGGTTCTTGGCAAGCCAATCCATGCCTAATATGACATCAAAACTCCCCAATTGCATGGGTATGAGATCGATCGAGAAGGGATGACCATTAAGGTCGAGAGTACAATCGAGGATAATCGTGTCACAAAAGGTGGATTTTCCGTCCGCGATTTCGACAGTGAATGAGTTCTCTAACTTAGATCGGGTCTTAGCTAACATAAGTTCAAATTCTAGCGATACGAAACTTTTATCCGCACCGGTATGAAATAAAACAGAAGCATACCGACCATTGATAGGAAACATACCGTTCACCACGTCGTTATCAGTTTGTGCCTGCGCCGCATTGATGTTGTAAGCACGGCCTCTTGGGTTTGTGGGTTGGTTTTGGTTGGGTGGTTGGTTGTGGTTGTTGTTGTTGGTGGGGTTGTTGTTGTGGTGGTGTTGGTTTTGGTTTTGTGGGCATTGTGGGCTCATGTGGTTTGGATCACCACAACGGTAGCAAGCCCGACCATTTGTGATGGCCGGTGGGTTTCGGTTTGGTGGGGGAGCTTGGGTGTTTTGGGGTTGTTGTGGGTTGCGGCATAGGTTGGCAAGGTGTCCGAATTTGCCACACGAGGTGCATTTTCGGCATGGGAGGTTGTTTGGGTGGTGGTATTGGCAAGTGTTGCATAATGTGTAAGATCCACCATACGGTTTCTTTTGGGGTGTCGGGTCTTGGTTCATCGGCACTTGGTTAACGGGGGTGACAACCGCATAGTTCCGGGCTTGGGACTTGCGCTTTTTGTTGTTTTGCTGAGTAGGGGTTTTGGCGGGTTTTGGTTCGGTGACTTTGGGTTCGGTGGGCTCAACGGTGGCTTGGGTGGCGTGCTTCTTGGTGCCCCGAATGGTTAAAGTACCATCCTGAACACGGTTTCGGGAGAAAGCGGCCGCAAGGCGCATGGCCTTGGCGAGGTTGGTGGGTTCGGCGGCGGCGACCGTGTCCTTGATGACGGACGGGAGGCCTTGTATGTACTTGGCCATGGATCGCTCTATGGTGTCAACTTGGCGAGGCGCAAGGACGGAGAGTTGTTGGAAGCGGAGGTTGTAGGCAGCATTGTCACCGGTGTCCTGTTTGAGGGTGAAAAACTCCTCCTCGAGTGCTTTCAACTCGTGGGGAGGGCAGTACTCCTCGCGCATAAACGCTTTGACTTCCTTCCAAGACAGGGTGAAGATCTCCTCGTCGAGCTCCTTCTCTCTATCCCACCAAGCGAGAGCTTGCTCTTTGAAGAGGCTAGCGGCGTAGCGAGTTCGGAGGTGGTCCGGGGTCTCGCTTACCGAGAAGGTGTTTTCCATGCTCGCAAACCAGCTAAGGAGATTGGTTGCACCTTCGAGTCCCGTGAAAGATTCGGGACGACAAGCAAGGAAGGTTCGGTAGTGTTGGGCGTGGGAGTTGGGAGTTTCGGTGTTGGATTCGACCGATCCGTTGGGGGTGAGGTTCTGGATGAGGCCAGGGATGACTTGGGCCATTTGCTTGGCCACGAGTGCGGCCAAATGCTTGTCCCTCTTGTTGTTCCTGGCGGTAGCAGAGTGGCGAGATGAAGACATCTACAAAAGGGGATTGTGAGACTTAGATCAATGGTTTTGCATAAAAATTGTTGTCATATGAGTATGTAAATTTCACGTATGGCACAAGTAATCAAGTAATTTCATGTAATAGCACGTTTGGTCATGTGAATCATGTATGGAAATAGTGTATATAACAAACATGTGACGATGAAAGAGCATAAATTTAATTGGTTCTCGAATGTATTAGCGTTTTGAAGTTAGTAAGGCGAGTAGCGAAAAGCGAGCGTCCACGAGATCGAACCAAGTTAGTATAATAATAGTAGTGAAAATAGTTTATATATAAAAGAGAGGCTTGTTTGTAAAAAGTTGGAGTGTCTCGTTAGCTCGGCTCTTGAACTAACGAAAACGTCGACTAACCCAAGTGGTCAAACCTTCTATTGAGTTCGGGAAACACGTTTTGGCCTAATAGATAAAATACTCTCGCCGGTAATTCGGTTAACGGTATTTTACCCTTCCGGTTACTACGTGTCCCTAGTCAATAGCAAAGCCGAGACTTTGGCGAGATTGAAAATTTTAAGAGTGGAACTAATCACCAAATTGTGGATTTCACTCCTAGTTTGGTGGTGTCGTTCCGTTTTGTATAGGGTTGGTGCCTTAACCGTTTGAGATAGGAAATCACTCCTAACTTTAACGGTAAGGTTTCCCAAGAGCGTTTGTGAGTGGAATTCTTTTACCGTCAAGGTGAGGTTTCACACCTAACTTGATGGTAAATTCCTAAGTCTTAGGCGGAGTGAAACTTATCACCGAATGAGGAATTACCCTCTTTTGGTGAGTTCGTTTCTTTGGTGAAATATGAGTGTCTTGATGTCTTGAAATCCATGACGGTGTATTTAGTCCAAAGAATAAGTAAGAAGCAAAGGTGGTAGAACAAGCGTATTAAGAGTCATAAGGAATGGTCTAAAACGGGTCCTTAGTTATAGGCTAGGTCAAATAAGAAATTTTCCTAATTCCCTATAACCACGGCTCTGATACCAATCTGTCACAACCCATTCGGCGGCGGAATCACCGAACGTGACGTGTAGGATTGTTCAAAGGCATCGTGGCACTATTGTTGAAATATAAATTTAACCGATTTCATTAAACTAAGAATTTCAAATACAATTGTTTCAATTAAAGGAAATACATTGATAAACAAAAGACAAAAATATTTAAATTTGATATCTAAGGCAAAGTCCCTAGATTCCATTTCCATGGTAGTATCAAACATCTCCTGAAAACATGTAAAATAATATTTGATCAACAATAAAGTTGGTGAGTTCATACAAGTTTCATACATATAATAATCATGTTTAAAGCAACAATTCACATGCATAGACATACTTTACTAATGTTCATACAATTTGTAATGATATAGTTCAAACCTATTGTTGACATAGCATACCTAGCATCCAAAGAATACTAGTCGAATAAATAACATAACAAGATCGGGGGCTCCATAAAGGTAACGAAAAGCCGACGGGTGTCAATCCTATAGCGCTACACTTGTTAAGTGCGGTTTTGCAAGAATTAAAGAACTATTGTATTAACAAGTTGTATTTAAGCATGTAGTCAAGTTGTTGTCACATGAGCATGTTAATGAATTGTGTTTGAATAAAGTGTGAATCTTGTAGTGTATGGGTTTTGAATATGTACATGTTTTCAAGTCCCAAAGTGCAAAAATGTAAAAGGGGCAAGTATGAAACTCACGGTTTGGCGTGGTAACGAAAGGATGAACGGGAAGGTGAAGAGTCGGGAATGTCGGTTAACCTAAAAGGTAACGTAGGCATAAGTTCGATGGAGAAGAAATAATAAATAATATATATGTATAATAGTATCAAGTTGGTCATACATCTTCGGATGGTCAAAAGTTAGTATAGTTGGTAATATACCACTTGAAGTGGCCAAGAGAAAGGTTGGGAAATCCACAAACCTTGTTAGATTTATTTATAATATTTATGTATAGTATTTGAACATCTTGTGGCTATTGGATGTCTTATGGTAGATGAACCTATGTTCATCTACTTCATCCAAATACCTTAGCACAAGGCTTCCATCATAGAATTTTGATGGAAGCTTGGTTTGGTTTTACCACAACTAGATGTAAAATATCCAAACAAGAACATGAAGAAGAAAAAGAAATGTTAGTTGAAAGACTACAACTTGGACCTCAAATGGTGACTTATCTTAGATGTTTACCAAGGTAAACAAATGATAAGATCCTAGAGGTTTATCCAAGAGGGTGAAGGAAGAATTGTTAAGAAAAAAAAGGAAGAAACTTGAAGAAAAATAAGGTTTTTACCTTATAAAATTCTGCCAAAAATCTTGGAAGAAATGGAGCACTTGGAGAGATTTGTGAGAGAATTTGGAGGGTGTAAGGGTGGAGGAGTGAAAGGGAGTGGGTATTTATAAGTGTGGATTAGGGTTTGGGGTATTAAATGAGTTAGTTGGGAGTTGGTGGTTGAAAGGGAGGTGATTCTTTTTTTTTAAAAAGAAAAAAATAATAATAATAATAATAGTACTAATGATAATAATGATAATAATACTACTACTAATAATAATAATAATAAACCGAGCGTGTATGGACGTGAAACGAGAATATAAATGTAAAAAAAGTGAAACGCGTGTTTGTAATATATAATTTTGTAATATTGCACGTGTGATGTTGTCTTGCATATGTATAAATGTAATGTATGTTGTAAACATGTAATTGAATAAATCCAATAAATTCATTGATCATAAGTCTCGGGTTACAATGGATTCAAAAATGAAAGTACAAGGGTACACAATGTAAATAAACGATGATGTGGAAAGTACGGATATTACAACAATTCATGTCTATGTGAAGTTCAACAAGTATCTACTAAGTCTATCATTAACGTTTGTAATCTGAACCCAGGGGAGATCCCTTTTCTCTTAATGACTTTCTACTTGGTTAAAGTTTGTTGCTTTAGCAACCGTTTTCAAAACCACACTTCGAATTTTAAGTAGTTTCTGCGTTGTCACTAAGTAATAGTCAAATAGCATTCCCCATAAATTCCCCGTGGATTCGACAACCTTACTTTCCGTACTACAGTCTAAAGTAGCTAAGGATCAGTTTTTAACTACATTTTTTATTAGCCTTCGACCCGCGATCAAAATAGTATCGTTGCCGAGGAATACATGCGCAAAGTGCTATTGTTAATTTACTTTATTTAGAGCATTACTACTTTGGTGTGTTTGCTTGTGCAGGCACAGGTTTATGCATACGCGACATTCAAGAAGAACATCACCCTTACGGTTTGATCCGGAAATAGTGAAAGCAGGAACGGCAAATAGAAAGCTCTCGGGAAGAATTCAAACCATCCTTGAGAAACTCGATAGTCCAAGAGCATTAATGGATCAACAACCGGATCCAGTCAACCAAGAACAAAACAAGGGTGGAATACCGATTCCACCTATTCCAGATCTCTTATTTCCAAATAACCAAGCCAATCAAGGCCAGAATAATCAAGGTCCGAGACCACAACCACCATCATAGAACCAACCACCACAGCTACCACCAGTTTTTCGTGACCGCCAATACCAACGTAGAAACAAAAATCTAAGGCATTCCGAGTATGATGATGATGAACTGTCATCACCGGGACGAAGTCATTATCCAAAGCACGGTTACCAACATGAGTATTGGGATGATGATAATTGGTATGATCCGCATCATCAAGAGACAATCCCTCCTAGAAATTAGAGGTATGAAAGAGACAGAATCGATGGGTGGGTGTAACCACCACCACCACAAGAAGTAGATAATTATCGTCAAGGAGGAGCACATGGGTATCGGCAGGGAAACTATCAAGGGAACCCAATGAATGTGGGTCAAGAAGACCGGTTCCGGCAACCTCCGGTAAACCGAAGGAATGTAAGGGGTGAGTAACCAAGAAACAGAAACCCCACCAGGCAAGATCAAGGAGTGGATAGTCACTTCCGCCCGACCCTGGCTTTAAATGCTTCTCCAGTTATACCACCAGTTTATAGGGGAAGGGCTTTTGAGATACGACCCGGATGTTTAGGGATTCTCATTCATTTTTTTTAAAGGGCTACTGAGCAACCATACCACCACTTGTCTGAATATGAAGCTACACGTGGAACCATCGGTGGTCAAGGATTCACACCTGAAGAAGTAAAACTGGTGCTCTTCCTGTTTTCTCTAAAGGATAGAGCTAAGCAATGGTTCATCGCATTACCTTATGCTAGTATTGCCACATGGGAAAAAATGCAACAACAGTTTTTGGATGAATACTTCCTGCCACATAAGACTAATGAAGCCCAAATGGCCATTAGAGAATTTCAGCAACAGACGGAAGATCCTTTCTATGAGGCATTCAAGAGGTTCAATGATTTACTGAGAAACTGCCCACACCATGGTATTGAGAAGTGGGAACTGATTTAGGCATTTTACGATGGGTTGTTTCCTGAAGATGTTAGAGATGTCAATTCCACTAGTAATGGGTCATTTTTCTCGAATCATGAGGATGACGATTGGGACATATTAGAAATAATGTGTGTGACATCCAAGAGGCGAGCATATGCTTGTAGGAGAGTAAAGTCAGGATCTGCGTCAGCCAAATCGGTGTACTATGAAACAAACAAGCGACTAGATACAATGGAAGTACAAATAGCACGACTTGGGAGGTCGGGAGGTAAAGAGGTAGCCAATGTGTCACAAACATATCCGGCTTGTGAGGGGTGTAACGATATCGGTCATACCTTGGCCGACTGTCCGAGAGAATTGGGAAAGGCCGAAGAGGTGAATCAAGTTGGTGGCGGACGGAAGCAATATGACATGAACTCCAACACCTACCATCCCGGACTCATAAATCATCCTAACATCAGGTATGATAATGCATCTAATAAATTAAATCCTAACTTTCATGGTGCTAATGTGCAGGTGGAGGACAGCCGCAACAGCAACAGTACCAAAACCGTCAACAAGGATACAATCAAGGTGGTTATCAGAGAGGTCAGAATAAACAAGGTGGTCAACATCAATATCCGCAAAGAGGTTATCAGCATAACAAAAATCAAGGAGCAACAAAAGAAAATAATTAGAATTCTTCGTTAAATGATGTGTTGGCAACAATGAACAACTTAGCCAAAGTTGTGGCTCAAAATAAAGAACTCCAAGACAAGACAAATGAGTCGGTTGCCAAGAAACTGGGGCAGATGGTGGAACAGTTGTCGAGAAGAGATCCAGGGAAATTACCGAGCAACACCACACTGAACCCGCAACATGAAGGGTCGAGTTCAAAGAATGCCTATGTTAGCGCGGTGAGTATCTGCAAAGATGGTGAAGAGAGTGATTCGGAGGACGAATGTGAGTTTGGAGAACCCCTTATCCCAGTTAAAGTTGGGGGATTGAAGATTGATCAGGCATTGTTGGATTATGGATCAAGTGTCAGCATACTACCGGGAAGTCTGTATGACCATTCCGACTTTGATCCTCTACATCAAGTTGACACCACCGTGGTATTAGCCGATTTGACACGGAAACATTCTCGAGGGATTCTCAGAGGAGTTCCTGTGAAGGTTGGGGAATTCTATTATCCCGAAGATTTTTTGGTGCTTGATTATGCACCGACTGTGAAGTAGGAGCAAACGAGGGTCATCCTTGGGAGACCATTCTTGGCTGCTGACAATGCCCAGATTAATTATAGAGACAACACAGTCAGTATGACATTTGGAAACCGTACTACTAATAAGCGTCCTCCTTGGTCCAAAGTGGATGAGGGTGGCACAAAGGAGAAAGGTTTTGTTGTTAACAGGTTTAAGCTAAGGGAGATGAATGAGGCGGTAGATGCAGCAATCCCCAAGTGTGAGGAAGCAGGAGTGCAAGTAGAAAAGACACCATGGAAGCAATAGGTGGAAAGTTCAAGTAGTTATACCAAGCCGGACACGATGTCATCGGAATTACCAGCTAGGTCAAAGAAACCTCCCAAGTTTGCCAGACATTCATATGAGACTGGTGAGTCTTGGGAAATGAGAGATGAAGAAGAGTTCATTGTTGTGGAACATATGAGGACGCTCAGTCTGAATGGAAAGGACAACTGAGCAGGTGAGGTAGCATTTGGAAAGGAATTTGTGTTCCAACCACCGTAAGAGCTAAATCAGGTACGGTCTGGCTGAAGACCTAAAAAACTTAGTGCTAACCGGGAGGCAACCCAACTTTTTGGCATTTTTTGATTTTGATTTTGTTTTATATTGTTTTGTTTGTTTCAGTTTCGTGTCACTATAGCAAGACCCAAGTGTGGGAAGGCTTATGGAGGCAATCAGGAAACTCCGAGGGGTTTAAAAGGTTTGTTTCATATGCTAAATGTAACCGTGATTCCTACGAAAGTGAGTTTTAGGAGTTTGCTCTATGCACATGAGGATCTCACCACGAAGACCTAATCAGGTCATGTGCCCTTTCTTAGTTTTATTTTATTTTGTTTACTTGTTTGAATTGTTTTATTTTTGTTGTGTTTAGTTATTTGATTTTTTTTTGTTTGTTTATAGTTGAGTTGTTTCACCAGTGGGTAGTTGAGGCTTGCATTGATTTGGGAATGGGATGGTTAGTACCCTTGAACCGCACAAAAGTTTTATTTTTAATATACATTGGGGACAATGTAAAGTTTAAGTGTAGGGATGGGGGAACAAAGTTGAAAGTTAGCTGAGAGTGTGAGAAAATTGAAAATTTTGAAAAATGTCCCTAAGGCAAGTTTAATTGTGCACTAAAACCGATTTTTTCAAATGTAAACCGTAATGGTATTTCTAAACCAGGCCACAAGTCTAGGTTCTTAGTCATGGCTAGTTCTTTAAGTTGCGGAATAAAGTAGTCTTAGCAAACGTTTTTCAGAAACGGAAATCAGATATGATTGCCTAACTGGGGGTGACATGCTAGATAGTGAACAAAACATGCATGCTTTACATCTTTCACCTTATCCGTCGTTTTTTGTGAGAATCTGAGCCTACTCTTGAGCTTTAGAGCATACGTAGGAAGAATTGCTCATTTTCGTTTCTTGTGTGTTTAATTATCATGATGTTACATTATTTTAGAACTTGCTTATTTGATACATGTTGAGACCATGAACCGGAATTTTGCACAGATATGAGTAAAGAATTAGGATTAACCCTTTGTTTAGACCTTTTCTTTGTTCTCCCTACCCTAAACATTATCCCTTAGACACCAATTTTGAGCCTAATCCTTTCATTTGATTAAACCCACATTATTAACCCATTAGCCTTTAGACATTTTCTTTTTAACCCCATGAGTTGGAATTTAATTAGGTTACAGTTTGTAGAGGAATTTTTATAGTTGCAGTTTGAGGTATGTTATCAGAAAGAAAAAGAAAAAAAAATGTAAGTGTAAGTGTAGTTTGATTGTTGAAAAAAAAATGAAAAAGAATAAATAAAGAAAAATTAAAAAAATATAAAAATATTAATAGTGGGTCAACTCTTGCCAAAGCTTCAGTGTAAGGCCTCTTTCCCGGGTAACCTCACTTGTTGGATTTACTCATAAACATAGTCCTAAATACTGAACTTAAATTAAAAACATTCGAGAGTAGTGAAAACAAACATCATTCAAATACATAACATAACAGCGGAAGTCTTAACAATTAAAAAGACAACATTTTCTTAACAATTAAGAGTGGGATGTCAGTCGCTTGCCGGGTAACCATCACGCCTTCGCACGACCCTTCCTTTCTTTACCTAAAATGTATACTAAAAGTCAGCTAACGCTGGTGAGTTCTAGTTTAAAACGATTAAGTATGAACATTCTTTTCTTTATAAGTATGCATAATTATATATACATTTATATAAATACGTATTCATAGCTTTTGCTTTTCTTTCATCATTCTTATGTGATTACATAGATATGCATTCACCTTTACTTTCCTTAACATTCATTGGTCATACACATAAGGGTGATCAACCCGTCTTTTACTGTGTATATCACAAAGACATACGCCCTTAAGCTACCGTCGTAGCCCTTTTACTCGTACGGTCCTAGAAACCGTCCGCCTTAACTTCCGTCCGGCCAACCTTCGACCATCCTTCTTAACCGTCCTACCGTCGTAGTCCGTCATATTCGCCCGTCTACCCTAAGGCATCCGTTTACCACTTGAACTAATTATACAACCGTGCATTGATTTAGGGACTTACTCCACCGTAGTGGCCATTATTTAGTCTACCTTTCTAAACTCTCTTTTCTGGCTGCATAATAGTCAAGTGGTCGTCCGTCTACCGTAGTAGCCGTTAGCTTCGTTTCCGACCATAACGTATACATACATTCATAACATGCAATATATATAATTATAAGCAAGATTTCATTTTTTAACATTATGCCATTCTTTCATTCATTCTTTGTAAACATACTTTTCATTCTTTGTTCATAATTCATTTTCATATATATATAAATATACCTTAGTATATCACGTATGATCACATTGACATTCATATCATTTATTCATTTAGTGTATACACTTCAGCCCCAAAACATTTAAAATGATTTGCACATAACATAGAAGGGGGCACATAGAACTCGCCTGATAAGCTAGTCTTGGTTGTCCTAAACAAAGGCCCAACAACGTCACGTATGATCTGAATTAGGTAGTTAAATACACATCAGACCCAATCCCGACTCTTACGGTTTAATCATACTGAATTAGGCGAACATACTAACTTCATTATCTAGCCTGATGCTTGCGCACTTAACAAGTGCGCAGGGCCTGGTTCATGCGTACTTGACAAGTGCGTAGAACATTCTTCTTGCATACTTGATAAGCACGCAGGATCTTCCTCCTGCGTACTTGATAAATACGCAGGACATCCTTCTTGCGTACTTGATAAGTACGCAAGACCTGTTTCATGAACAAGTTCGAAATTCTTGCATGCTAACCCGATCATGCCAATCTTACAATTTTCTTTGATCAAAATGTGCGGTTTTCAGTCTAGATGCTAGTTCTAAGCTTATTTTCAAGTTTCATCCATAAAAACGTCTCCTATTTAGCTAAAACCTGAAAAACCCTAAAACGAAGAAAAACTCAGTTTAAGGTTGAATCGTTACCTGGATTGTGATTCTGATTCGGAGGTTTTGCTCACGAGCTCAGTTGTAACGTGCTCCTCCAATTCTGGGTCGATCCGTCAACTTTCTCTCTCTAGGCCCGAGCTCTCCTTTCTCTCTCTAGATTGTAAATTGTGGAAGAGATGAGAGATTCAAGGCTGTCTTAGCCTTTATATACCTAGGCTTCCCTCCGGCCGTTGGAGCCGAGCCCAAGCCCATCCATTTTTTTCTTTCATTTTTGACGATTAAATCTCTATCACGTTATTAATTACTTGTTTACTATTTTTGGGATGTTACAAGTCTACCCTCCTTAAAGAGGTTTCGTCCTCGAAACTGTTTATACATTAAACAATTGAGGGTATAGTCCCCTCATCTCGTCTTCCTTTTCTCATGTAGCTTCTGACCCTTTTCTGTGCTTCCATTGTACTTTGACTAAAGGAATCGACTTATTGCGTAGTCGTTTCTCAGCTCGGTCAAGGATGGCTATCGGTTCCTCTACATAATTTAGACTGTTATCCACTTCGATCTCGTCGTAAGGTATGTGATCTGTGTCGTCAGCTAGGCTCTTGTGTAAGTGCGACACGTGGAACGTAGGGTGTATTCCACTAAGCTCAACGGGTAGGTCGAGTCTGTAAGCAACTTGACCCACTCTCGCTAAAATCTTGAAAGGTCCGACAAACCTTGGACTTAGTTTGCCACGTTTTCTGAATCGGATGATTCCTTTCCATGGTGACACCTTTAACAGTACCATGTCCCCTACTTGAAACTCTAAATCCCTTATTCTCTTATCCGCGTATGATTTCTGTCTGTCTTTTGTAGCCATGATTTGATCAAATTTATCGAAAGTAGGTTTAACCACTTCGAGACTTGCAAAATCCTTTTGTCCAATTTCCCCCCAACAAACCGGGGTCCTACATCTCCTCCCATACAACATTTCAAATGGCGGCATGCCAATAGTTGAGTGATAGCTGTTGTTATATGAAAATTCTGCAAATGGTAGATGGCTGTCCCAGCTCCCACCGAAGTCAATTATACAGGCCCGGAGCATGTCCTCCAAGGTATGAATGGTCCTTTCCGATTGTCCATCGGTTTGGGGGTGGTAAGCGGTGCTGATGTTCAGTCTAGTGCCCATTGCTTCGTTGAATTTCTTCCAAAACCTTGACGTGAATCTAGTATCCCTGTCGGACACAATTGACAGCGGCATACCATGTCTACTCACAACTTCCTTGATAAATATTTCTGCTAGTCTTTCTGACGAATAAGTCTCACGTATTGGCAAGAAGTGAGCACTTTTCGTCAAGCGGTCGACAATCACCCAAATGGTATCATTGCCTTTAGCTGTTCGCGGTAGCTTGGTAATGAAGTCCATCGTGATCTCATCCCACTTCCATTCTGGTATTGGTAAAGGTTGCATTTTACCGCATGGTTTCTGGTGCTCGGCCTTAACTAGAGAACACGTTAGGCACTTGTTCACGTACTCGGTCACATCGTTCTTCATGCCGGGCCACCAGTACTCTTTCTTCAAGTCTTGATACATTTTGTTCATCCCGGGGTGGATAGAATAGCGAGACCTATGGGCCTCATCGAGTATTTTGGCTCTAAGCTCGCCGATCTTAGGTATCCACATCCGGCCAAACCTAGTTCGTACACCGTATGCATTTGCATCTAAATTCCCTTGTTGTTCTACTATTCTTTCCCGTTTTATATTTCTTTCTAATAGTGCTTCATCTTGTGCCTTTGATATTTCACTTATCAAATCTGGCGTTATAATCAGCTGACACGCTTTGATCCATATAGATTCCGATTCTTCCTTTCTGCTTAAAGCGTCAGCCACTACGTTTGACTTGCCTGGATGGTACAATATCTCACAATCATAGTCTTTCAGTAGCTCTAACCACCTCCTTTCCCTCATGTTTAATTCATTTTGTTCAAAAGAGTACTTCAGGCTTTTGTGATCGGAGTAGATAGTGCATTTAACTCCATACAGATAGTGTCTCCATATTTTCAACGCGAAAACTACTGCTGCTAACTCTAGATCGTGAGTTGGGTAGTTAACCTCGTGAATCTTTAGTTGCCGCAAGGCATAAGCAATTACCTTTCCTCGTTGCATAAGTACGCACCCTAAACCCTGCCCCAAAGCATCAGAGTAGACTACCAAGTCTTCATTTCCCTCAGGTAGTGTCAAGACCGGAGCTTAGGTTAATTGTGTCTTAAGTTCCTCAAACACGTTGTTTTGGGTTTGACCCCATTCATATTTTACTTCCTTCCGTGTCAGTTTAGTTAGTGGCGAGGCTATTCTTGAGAAGTCTTGAATGAACCTTCGATAGTAGCCTGCCAATCCCAGAAAACTTCGTATCTCTGTCGGTGTCCTTGGGACGTTCCATTCCTTTACTGTCTCGATCTTTACAGGATCTACCATGATGTCGTTTGGGTTTATGACATGACCTAGGAATTGGACTTCCCTAAGCCAGAACGCGCATTTGGAGAATTTTGCGTACAACTTTTCCTGCTTTAGCACCTCCAGAACCTCCCTTAGGTGGCAGTGGTGATCACCCTCGCTTTTCGAATATACCAGTATGTCGTCTATAAAAACTATCACTGATCGATCCAACATGGGTCGACATACTCCATTCATCAAGTCCATGAACGCTGCTGGTGCGTTGGTCCATCCGAAGGACATCACGAGAAACTCATAATGCCCATAACGCGTGCGAAACGCGGTCTTTGGTACATCTTCTTCTCTTACTTTCAGCTGATGGAAACCCGACCTAAGATCGATCTTTGAGAACCAACTCGCACCATACAGTTGATCAAAAAGGTCGTCTATTCTAGGCAGGGGGTATTTGTTCTTTACTGTCCTCTTGTTCAATTCGCGGTAGTCAATGCACATGCGCATGCTGCCGTCCTTTTTCTTTATAAATAGTACCAGAGTGCCCCATGGTGAAATGCTTGGTCTGATAAATCCTTTTTCTGTTAATTCTTCTAGTTGAGACATCATTTCTTTCATTTCTGACGGAGCCAATCGGTAGGGGGCTTTGGCAACGGGCTCAGCTCCTGGCAGTAAGTCAATCTGAAATTCTATTTCCCGGTCGGGTGGCAACCCAGGTAGATCCTCGGGGAATACTTCCGGAAAGTTGCACACCACGGGTACATTCTTGAGTTCTTTTGTTTTCATTCTATCGTCAATAACATATGCCAGATAAGCTTCGCAACCGCGCCTCATGTAACTTTCGACCTTGATCATCGAGATGACGTTCGGCATCGTGCAATTCCAATCCCCATAAACCGTAATTGGACTGTCGCTAGGAGCTTTGAGGTGTATCCTCTTACGTTTACATATGATTTGAGCTTCGTTGGCAGCTAGCCAATCCATACCCAATACTATATCGAATCCCCCTAAAGTGAGAAGGAATAATCTAGAGGGAAACTTATGGCCCTCTATTTCTATGATGCAATCCTCTGTTACTTGGAATACTGCCGAATTTTTACAAACGGCAGTTTGTACGCTAAAGGCCTTTACTATGGTGTTGATAGTGCAATCCAGTTTACGACTAAATGCATTTGATATAAAGCTTTTACTAGCACCAGAATCAAATAAAAAATCAGCATGTTCATCATTTACTAGAAACGTACCTGACACAACATCAGGGTTTCCTCTTGCTTCTTCCTCAGTTAAGGCATAGGCCTGAATCCTTGCCTTTTGTTGTTCCTGTTCCCTCTCTTTTCCCAAACCAGATTGGCCGGCCTTCCTGCAGTTCTTTGCCAGATGTCCAAACAATCCACATACTTGACACTTGACGTTTTTTACGCATTCTCGGGAGAAGTGCCCCGGTTTCCCTCACTTATAGCACGTGGTGGTGCCGATCCGGCACTCTCCAAGATGTTGCCTTCCACATTTCTTGCAAGTTTCATATTCATCCGACCTTGGTTTCTTAATTTCAGTTGCTACATTCCCTTTTTCGATGCCTCTAGATGGGTTCTCCCACTTCCTTTTTTGTGTCTCAGATGCAGGGTCCTTATTTGCATAATCGTCGTAGACGATTCCGCTGAGATTCACTACCGACTCGAAGGTCGAGGGTAGGTTAGCTTTCACATGGACCCGGACCCTTTGCGGCAGACCCTTGACATAGTATTTGATCAGACGGTCTTCAGTTTCCACCAAGTGTGGTACCAGTTGGGCCAGCTCGTTGAATCTTAAAGTATACTGGCGATGAGTCTTGTTGCCAGCCTTGAAGTTTAGGAACTCGTTCTCCACACGATCAATCTCATTCTGTGGGCAGAACTTTTGGATTATGAGTTTCTTCAGGTCTTCCCATGTCATTCTGGCAAGAGCGTTTGGTGACTTTGTTCTCTGAATGTTTCTCCACCAACCTAGTGTTTCATTGGTGAAAGAATGAGAAACATATTTAACCGCCTGGTCCGATCGACACTCGCTGATGTTGATTACAACGTTCATCCTCTCAATCCATTCGAACGTAGCCACCGAATCCTTGTTACCATCAAACTTGGGTGGGTCTCCATCCTTGAAACCTTTGTAAGTACACCCACGATTGTTTAATCTCACATTCACTTCATCCCCATCACTGTCATACACTTTCTCTTCATGGTCTCCTTCATCCTCCTCTCTACTTTTCTTTAGTGCCTCAGATAGTAGATCAGGCAATACTTTCTTCAGAGTGAGTACAACTTCGCGGGCAATAGCATCCCTGACCTCGGGTTCCAACTGTAGAGGCCCTTGATTGTCGTTCCCAATTAGGGTCACATCTGTTTCGTGCACACTCTCAGTGTGTTCTGCGTGCACACTCTCTTCTTCTTCATGTCTTTGATTCAATGGAGGTCTACCTACTCGGCCAGTGCGTCTGCCTCGACGTCCTGTTCTTCCTCCTCCAGCCATAGTTCCTAGTTTCCTAATAGTTATATAGGGAATACATCAATGCCTTTCCTTCAAATCATAGTTTTAGAACAGTACGAGCAAGGTAAATTTTTAATTACAGTGACCGGTTTGTGATTACTAATTTACATTGCTTTTCGGGGTCAAAACTCTTCAAATCGGTTGTGACATTGACATCTATTTGTTCTAAGTTAAGGTACCTATTCTTATCCAAGTGTATTAACTTTAGTACTTACTTACCGTGCTGGCGTTGGCGTTGGTTACCCATACTGACATCCGTGCGTTGGTCCATAATCAGTTTGAGTCCAGACATTTAGGGATGTCTGAATCTCTCAAACTATTGCTCTGATACCAACTTGTAAGGCCCCTTTCCCGGGTAACCTCACTTGTTGGATTTACTCATAAACATAGTCCTAAATACTGAACTTAAATTAAAAACATTCGAGAGTAGTGAAAAAAAACATCATTCAAATACATAAGATAACAACGGAAGTCTTAACAATTAAAAAGACAACATTTTCTTAACAATTAAGAGTGGGATGTCAGTCGCTTGCCGGGTAACCATCACGCCTTCGCACGGCCCTTCCTTTCTTTACCTGAAATGTATACTAAAAGTCAGCTAACGCCGGTGAGTTCTAGTTTAAAACCATTAAGTATGAACATTCTTTTCTTTATAAGTATGCATAATTATATATACATTTATATAAATACGTATTCATAACTTTTGCTTTTCTTTCATCATTCTTATGTGATTACATAGATATGCATTCACCTTTACTTTCCTTAACATTCATTGGTCATACACATAAGGGTGATCAACCCGTCTTTTACTGTGTATATCACAAAGACATACGCCCTTAAGCTACCGTCGTAGCCCTTTTACTCGTACGGTCCTAGAAACCGTCCGCCTTAACTTCCGTCCGGCCAACCTTCGACCATCCTTCTTAACCGTCCTACCGTCGTAGTCCGTCATATTCGCCCGTCTACCCTAAGGCATCCGTTTACCACTTGAACTAATTATACAACCGTGCATTGATTTAGGGACTTACTCCACCGTAGTGGCCATTATTTAGTCTACCTTTCTAAACTCTCTTTTCTGGCTGCATAATAGTCAAGTGGTCGTCCGTCTACCGTAGTAGCCGTTAGCTTCGTTTCCGACCATAACGTATACATACATTCATAACATGCAATATATATAATTATAAGCAAGATTTCATTTTTTAACATTATGCCATTCTTTCATTCATTCTTTGTAAACATACTTTTCATTTTTTAGCTTACGCTCTCAAGAGAGAAACTCGGGTTTTTTGAGGGTTTTGACTATATAGTCCATTCCTAAACCCTAGAGGCCGTATCATTCATTCTCGGGAGCTTCTTGGATGACAAGAGGGTGATCTTGAGGGTTCCAAAGGCTATATATTCAATTGGTTGATGTTTTGTAACACCGAAACAAGTTTTAAAAGTACAATGTCGTTTATGCGTAGCTAAATCACTCGTGGTTGTTCCCGGGTGTAGGATTACTTGTGTTTGATGATGTTTCTGGGTTTATACTTTGTTGGATTAGACCTGTGATTCAATCGTTCGGTTAATTGCAGTCTTTTTGTTTTCCTTTATTGATTAAACAATTTGGTTCTTGAGATTTGGTGTCTTCATCAGTTACTCGGTTTTTAATTGTGAACCGATTAATTCATTAAGTTTTATGTTCTGAAATTGATAGAGAACTAACTAGGAATTCATCTTGTGTCAATTATTCGGTTTTCTAATCATAAATCTGCACAGTCAAATTTCCTGGTTTTTATCTATGTGTCAATTATTGGTGTTTACAATTCATGTCTATGTGAAGTTCAACAAGTATCTACTAAGTCTATCATTAACGTTTGTAATCTGAACCCGGGAGCGATCCCTTTTCTCTTAATCACTTTCTACTTGGTTAAAGTTTGTTGCTTTAGCAACCGTTTTCAAAAACCAACCTTCAAAGTTTAAGTAGTTTCTGCGTTGTCACTAAGTAATAGTTAAATAGCATTCTCCACGAATTCCCTGTGGATTCGATAACCTTACTTTCCATACTACAGTTTAAAGTAGGTAAGGATCAGTTTTTAACTATACTTTTTATTAGTCTTCGACCCGCGATCAACCATCTTGTGATAGAGAGAATGAAAATGAAATGACAGAGAAATAATTGGGGAGAAAATGATTTTGATTGATAGCTCAAATAATGATTACAAAAATGCTTATATACTAGAAATTGAGCAAAGAAGCGTCACTAGCTAAACAAAACGAAACTAAGCTATCAAGCAAAAGTATCAAACTACTAGTTTCTCCCAACATGGTCATGTGCCTCCCCTTCTATCCAAGAGGACGCTGGCTCAATATCTCAAATCTTGAAATATACATGTATAATATGTATAATATGAGTAGATCTTAAAAAAAATAAAAATAAATGTTGGTTTAGATATCTAGTTAACAGAATATTCGTTGTGGTTGGTTAATGTTATCGTCCAAGACTTTAATAAGACATAATGGACCTTAAAGGATATAATTAAGATTTGTTGAATGCATTTACTAGTTGAAGTATTATATTCAGCTGAGTTTAATATTATTTGATGTGGTCTGATTGTATAAGATTATTTAAGATGGTAATCGAGGTGACTTCTCTTTTGAATCAAGGCGAGCTCTTAAGATTTTTAAAAACTAGACATACACCCAAAATATCAAAATATGATATATATATATATATATATATATATATATATATATATATATAGAGGGTGGGGATGGATATTTTGAAAACCCACATGAGTTGAGAAAACCTTGAATACTCTACCAAAAAACATGTTTTAAAAAAAAAATAAAAATTGGGAATCATTCTAATCAACTTTTATAAAATTTTCGTAAAAAAAATACATGTGTAACGGACCGTCACCATGTGTAACGGTTCGTCACGGAGGCCAAAAAAGTCATAACGGACCGTCACCGTCTGTGACGATCCGTCACGCCGCAAAAACGCGAAAACGCTCCGTTTTAAGCCACGTATCACTGAGTCATCGCACCCTAAGGCCATGACGGACTGTCATGAGCCGTGACGGTCCGTTACGTGGTCAGAAAGCCCTTTGAGGCTAAGAAAATGGTAACGGGCCGTCACCAACGGAAACGGTCCGTTACGGGGTCAGATTTTTGGCTATAAATAGATGGTTGGAGCCATTCCATTGATACAAACAACACACAAACACCACACATCATACACACACACTCTGGGAAGAATTAGAGGACCCGGTGCGACGCGTTAAAGTGCGAGTGCGGTACGCTACGAGTACGGTTCGAGTTCGGGGAAGCGTTTAAGCGAGGAACGAACTTAGGAACAACCTGAAACTATCGTAAGTACACTGGACCTGTACCCTAGACACGATTATGTGAATTATGTGAATAAATGATATGTGTTATGTGCTTTGTATATGATGAATGTACGGGGTAATGACGGATTAGTCTAAACACTAAATGGGAATAATGGAGTAGTCACGACGTATCAAAGGGGTGGTGGATACGCCGCTGATACTTCCTATATATAAATTTCTTGGTACTTCATGGTGAAACTATTATGAACGTTTAAGGATATAGAATAAAATGAAAATATAGCGAACGTACGGGAGAACATCCAACCGGTATATAGTTATCTAACAAACGGAATGTTCTGTCTAAGGAAAGAGTGGTGTATAAATCTCTCCTAGACCCGTCACTCTTTCCTGGGAACATCTCTGTTGGAGGTACTGATGTGGAAGAAAAATCACCCCAGTTTACAATATATGGCAAATATAAATATATGATGGAAGTATACCATGCATAATGAATCAGAATACATGATGAATATGAATACGTGAAATGCATGATGAATACGTGAATGCATGATGATATGTGCAAATAGGAATGAGTATGATGAAACGAGTCTAAACCCTAAAATGGAATAACGGAGTACTCACGAAGTGTTAAATGGGTGGTGGATACGCCGCTGGTACTTCCTATATATAAACCCTTTTAATGCATTGTGGAGAAACCGTTACGAAGTTTTAAGGTGAGGACTGGTTGGGAAGTAAATCAAGCATATATGTGAAATGAAAACAAATGCTTGATACATTTGGGAGGCTATGAGTCAAAGATACTCAAGGTCCCAAATGAAATAATATACCCGGCATGTAAGGTGGATCTCAATAAATAAAGAAGAAAAGTAAAAGAATTTTAAGAAAAGAGGTACTCTAAGCGTACGGGGCTGGGGAGGAAAAGATTCCAAGCCTACGGGGCTGAGGAATGAATGAGTCTTCGTGACAAATGCAAAGGGTCTATACTGACGAGTATAAGAACCTTGCCAATACTTGGACCAGAGGTACGGTCTAAGATGGTTGCGAGGGGGTTAACACACCAATAAAATATACGAATGACGTGACCGGTGGTACGTCTGGAGATGGTCACGGGGGCGCCGAGAGCCTGGGAAACTTGAACAATAATAAGAACATAAAGGGTTCATAATAAAATGAACAATGTAGTGTGCTTACTTAGCGTAAGCTAATTCAAAAATATTTTCCAAACACTGTAGGAAAGAAGCATGTGGAATAAAGCTTCCTGAGGACGGAGCAGTCGGAGTTAGAGATCCCTATGTAATATGATGTAATTACATTAGATTTTGTAAAACAATGATATTATAAATGAAAAAGTTACCTTAGCAATTTAATGGCAAGATTTTTGTCAAACTGGGACCGTTTTCCGCATTAAACTCTGATAAAATAATAAGTAAAATAAGTACGGTGTTTCAGGTTGGTATCAGAGCACGGTTTGAGGGATTTAAGTATCATAAAGGGGTACTTAAACTCAAACCATAAGTGCTTATGATATAAATAGGGATTCAATCCGAGGCTGTTCAAGGAAGCAGATATGTTTAAATCCAGTGCTTAAACAGAAATGTGTAAGTATACGTGGGCAGAACTTTGTATGAGATAAGCTCCATATGATAATTAGAAATATCATGATACGTAACATACATTGCCTTATGCCTGTCTATTATTGGAGCTAATGTATGGGACCATCATTATATCGCAAACATCATATGATAACTTATTTAAGCAGATAGTAAGCCGGGAATGTGATTATGCATCATTAAAATGCATGAATGAATATGCATATGTGTAAAATGCATAGATGGGGCCTTATGTGAAACCCTAGAATACTTGAATAGGGTTAAACTAATAAAGGCCTGTAGTATAAAACCCTAGACTATGATTAGGGTAAAACGAATGAGAGATTAAAGCGATGCCATGTTTCAGCAAATGGATGAACATCAAAATGACGAAGTACGTGATGAAGGGAGTCACAGGAGAGTTGCATC
Organism: Smallanthus sonchifolius; assembly: GCA_023525975.1. NCBI lineage: Eukaryota > Viridiplantae > Streptophyta > Magnoliopsida > Asterales > Asteraceae > Smallanthus > Smallanthus sonchifolius. Next base: position 20,036,587 of record CM042037.1, read on the forward strand.
TCCGCTTCATGACGAGAATGAGGTGGAACAAGTCCCGAAGAATATCCAGAGACAGATCGCAATAGAGGTAGGAAAGGCTTTCGATGCAAATTTTCCAATCCTACAAGCTGAATTACAGAGCTCCTTAGAAAGCTGGTTTGAAAGCCATAAATATATTACTCATAACGGAGAAGGAGGAAGTCCAAAAGTTGATACGAAGTCAACTTGTTGTACATACAAGGATTTCATGACATGCAAACCTTTAGAGTTTAAGGGAGTTGTTAATCCCTTAGAAAGTCAAAGATGGATCGCCTCAATAGAAACGATATTCGATACATGCCACTGTGAGAAGGAGGATGAAGTTACCTTCGCCACCAATCAGTTAAAAGAGCGAGCTGACGATTGGTGGGGAGTAGTAAAGAAAGAGAAAGGTAGAGAAAGAATCAAGGAGATGAGGTGGGAAAAATTTAAGGATATCTTCCTAAAACACTATTGCCCTCAAGCGATAATTGAAAGAATCACCAAGGAGTTTCTTTAACTCCGTCAGACAACATAGACTGTGGATGAAATCACAGGGATCTTCTTTGACAAATCCCGATTTTGTCCGGCTTTGTTAACAACACCAGAAATGTGGATGACGAGATACCATCTCATTTTGAAAACAAAGATTAGAGAGTTTATCCATCCATCCAAATGCGCAAACTTGGAGGAAATGATTGATTGGGCTCGGGAACGCTAGACTGAGCTCAAGAGACAAGCTGAGAGAGACGGGAAGAGGAACGGAGAAAGTTATCCTTCTCCTATGCCTCTTAAAAGGTTTAAGTTCAATAAGCCGGGAGAGGTTCTTCCCTAAGGAAAGGTATTCAAAGCTGTAAGACTTGTGGAAGGAGGCACTCGGGAGAGTGCCGATTCAAGTTAACAACTTGTTACAAGTGTGGAAAGACAGGGCACACTGCATTGCAGTGCATGCGTGGCACTCGATTGTGCTACAATTGTTATAAGCCAGGACACTTTAGTAAGGAATGTCCTGAGATAAAACCACAGACAGAGAATACCGAAGAAGGGTCAAGAGTGGCAGAAAATAAAGTAAAGAGAATCGAGGCTCCAAAGCCAAGGGGTAGGGCTTTTTAGATCACTACAGAGGAAGTGAAAGATGTTCCTGACGTAGTATCTGATACATTCCTCTTGAATTCCCTACATGCTTGTGTTTTATTCGATACAGGAGCTAGTCGATCGTTTATTTCTTTAAAATATGTGAACTCTATAAGGTTCTATAGAAGTAGGTTGGCTAAGGAATTAGAAGTCGAAATCGCGAGTGATCGAAACTGCGTAGTGACTGAAATATGTCGAGATTACCGACTACTGATAGAAGAAGAAGGATATTTTGTCGACTTAATTCCGATGCCAATGCAAGAATTTGACGTGATCATTGGAATGGACTGGTTGTCTTCACATGCTGCAACGATTATATGCAATCAGAAGATTGTACGATTCATGACGCCTACAGGAAAGGAAGTTAGTGTCATTGGTGAACGACGGAACCAGATCACATTATGTACGATGGCCAGGATAAGTAGCTACGTGAGACAAGGTCATCAAGCCTTCTTAGCCTACGTAGCGGATGTAAAGATGAAAGGGAAAGAACTGGATCAAGTTCCAGTAGTGAATAAATTCCCAGACGATCTTCCAGGTGCTCCACCTGAGAGAGAGAGAGATCGAATTTAAAATCGATTTGATTCCTGAAGCTAAGCCGATAGCTAAAGCCCCATACCGGTTAGAACCAACAAAGATGAAGGAATTAATTTTACAAATGCAAGAGCTGTTAGACAAGGGATTTATACGTCTAAGTGTATCCCCTTGGGGTGCACCAATTCTGTTCGTGAAGAAGAAAGATGGAAGTATGAGGATGTGTATAGACTACCATGAATTGAATAAGCTGACTATCAAGAATAGGTATCCCTTACCTAGAATTGATGATTTGTTTGATCAATTACAAGGATCAAGTTGGTTTTCCAAGATTGACTTAAGATCCGGTTATCATCAGGTTAAGGTACGAGAAGAAGATGTACCTAAGACGACATTTAGAACTCGTTATGGACACTATGAATTTGTAATGATGCCGTTTGGAGTGACGAATGCTCCGACAGTTTTCATGGACCTCATGAATAGAGTATGCCGGCCAATGTTAGACAAATTCGTTATTGTCTTCATTGATGACATCCTGATTTATTCAAAGAATGAAGAAGAGCATGCACAACACCTTCATGAAGTACTTAGCACTTTACGAAAGGAGAAATTGTACGCCAAATTCTTAAAATGTGCATTTTGGTTAAGGGAAGTTCAATTTCTGAGTCATGTTGTAAACACAGAAGGTATCTTAGTAGACCCAGCAAAGGTAGAGGCTGTAATGAAATGGTCTCCACCGAAGAATCCATCGGAAGTTAGAAGTTTCTTGGGATTAACTGTCTATTATGGAAGGTTCATCCAGGACTTCTCTAAGATAGCCACCCTATTAACTAAGCTAACTCGAAAGAACTCGAAATACAAATGGAATGCGGCACAAGAGAAGGCATTCCAGATATTGAAAGAAAGATTGACACAAGCTCCAGTTCTGGCATTGCCAGAAGGAGTAGAAGACTTTGTGGTGCATTCTGATGCTTCCAAGCTTGGATTAGGATGTGTTCTGATGCAAAGAGGAAAGGCGATAGCCTATGCCTCTCGACAGCTAAAGACACATGAAGCAAACTATCCAACTCATGATCTGGAATTAGCTGCGGTGGTGTTCGCACTAAAGATTTGGAGGCATTACTTGTACGGAACGAAGTGCACGATTTACACTTACCGCAAAAGTCTTAAGTATTTCTTTGACCAGAAAGACTTAAACATGAGGCAACGACGATGGTTAGAACTGGTCAAGAATTATGATTGTGAAATCTTATATCATCCCGGAAAGGCTAACGTGGTAGCCGATGCTCTAAGCCGCAAGGAAAAGCATCATCCTATTCGGGTGAAAGCATATAAGTTAGTGATAACTCCTAATTTCATGAGCCAGCTTTGAGATGCACAAATCGAAGCATTAAAAGGTGAGAATATTAAGAAAGAAAGAATGGCTGGTCAGGAGAAGTTTCTAGAAGAGAATGAATATAAAGTCAAAACTCGATTTGGTCGCATGTGGATACCATGATCATGTGAGTTTATACTTAAGATTCTTGATGAAGCTCATAAATCACAATATTCTATTCATCCAGGTACTACAAAAATGTACCAAGATCTGTGTAGAGATTATTGGTGGCCCGGAATGAAATTTGATATCATGAAATATGTAGCGAAATGCTTGACTTGTTTACAAGTTAAAGCAGAACATCTGAAACCGTATAGGAGATTACAACCATTAGAAATCCCAGAATGGAAGTGGGAACATCTCACTATGGACTTCATAACCAACCTACCAAAGACAGCTAGGGGTTATGATACCATTTGGGTGGTTGTAGATCGGTTAACTAAGAGTGCTCATTTATAAGCAATACATGAGACATACTATTTAGAAAAATTAGTTGATTTATTCATCAAAGAGATTGTTTCAAGACATGGAGTGCCAGTCTCGATTGTCTCTGATCGAGATACTTGTTTCACTTCACGTTTCGGAAAAAAGTCCCATGAAGAAATAGGAACTAAATTACTAATCAGCACGACATATCATCCTCAAACTGGCGGACAAAGTGAGAGGACAATACAAACCCTCGAAGATATGCTACGTGCTTGTATAATCGATTTCAGTGAAAGTTGGGATAATCATTTGCCATTAGCAGAATTCTCGTACAATAATAGCTACCATTCCAGTATTAGTATGCCACCATACGAGATGCTATATGGAAGAAGATGTAGGACTCTTGTATGTTGGGGAGAAATTGGTCAGAAAGAGTTAGGCAGCAAAGAAATAGTTCAAGCCACGTCAGAAAAGCTTGACTTAATCAAGGCACGTTTGAAAGCTGCACAAGATAGACAGAAGTCATATGCAGATAAGAGACGTAGACCAATAGAATTCCAAGAAGGAGATTATGTCTTGTTAAAGGTATCTCCTTGGAAAGGTCTAATCCGATTCAAGAATCATGGAAAGCTAAGTCCACGATTCATTGGTCCTTTCAAAATCATTAAAAAAGTCGAAAAAGTAGCTTATCAGTTAGAGCTACATGAAGAATTGAATAAGATACACAACACATTCCATGTATCTTCTTTAAGGAAATGTTTGGCAGATGAAGTTGCACACATTCCTTTAGAAGAGATAGAGGTTGATGATAAATTAACTTACGTTGAAGAACCTATCAAGATTCTAGACACAAAAGAAAATCAGTTACGTCATAAGACAATCAAACAAGTGTTAGTGCAATGGAAGCACAGAAAAGGATCAGAAATGACTTGGGAAACTGAGGATGAAATGAGGATGAACTATCCTCAACTATTTAAAGGACTAACAGGTTTCGAGGACGAAACCTAATTTAAGGGGGGTAGATTTGTAACATCCCAAACTCATGAAATTAGTTGGGACATGTGTCGGCTAAGAAACGCCATGCTAGAACGTAACCGGACACGAAAACAGAAAGACTATTCGCCCGGAAATAGGCCAAAACTTCATATAGGCATACCTCGGGCTAGAAAATGAGTTACGGAAGCCATAATACATGAAAATGGGGTAGCTCGGTGAGGAGATTCTAAAAATGAAGTCGTAACAGACCGTCACCATGTGTAACGGTTCGTCACGGAGGCCAAAAAAGTCATAACGGACCAACACCGTCCCTGAAGGTCCGTCACGCCGCAAAAACACGAAACGCTCTGTTTTAAGTCACGTATCACTGAGTTATCGCACCCTAAGGCCATGACGGACCGTCATGAGCCTTGACGGTCCGTTACGTGGTCAGAAAGCCCTTGGAGGCCAATAAAACGGTAACGGGCCATCACCAACGGTAACGGTCCATTACGGGGTCAGATTTTTGGCTATAAATAGATGGTTAAAGCCATTCCATTGATAAAAACAACACAAAACACCACACATCATACACACACACCCTGGGAAGAATTAGAGGACCCAGTGCGACGCGTTAAAGTGCGAGTGCGGTACGCTACTAGTACGGTTCGAGTTCGGGGAAGCGTTTAAGAGAGGAACGAACTTAGGAACAACCCGAAACTATCGTAAGTACACTGGACCCGTACCCTAGACACGATTATGTGAATTATGTGAATAAATGATATGTGTTATGTGTTTTGTATATGATGAGGGTACGGGGTAATGACGGATTAGTCTAAACACTAAATGAGAATAATGGAGTAGTCACGACGTATCCAAGGGGTGGTGGATACGCCGCTGATACTTCTTATATATAAATCTCTTGGTACTTCATGGTGAAACCATTATGAACGTTTAGGGTATATACTAAAATGAAAATATAGCGAACGTACGGGAGAACATCCGACCGGTATGTAGTTATCTAACAAACGAAATGTTCTGTCTAAGGAAAGAGTGGTGTATAAATCTCTCCTAGATCCGTCACTCTTTCCTGGGAACATCTCTGTTGGAGGTACTGCTCTGGAAGAAAAATCACCCTAGTTTACAATATATGACGAATATAAATATATGATGGAAGTATACCATGCATAATGAATGGGAATAAATGATGAATATGAATACGTGAAATGCATGATAAATACGTGAATGCATGATGATATGTGCAAATAGGAATGAGTATGATGAAACGAGTCTAAACCCTAAAATGGAATACGGAGTACTCACGAAGTGTTAAATGGGTGGTGGATACGCCGCTGGTACTTCCTATATATAAACCCTTTTAATGCGTTGTGGAGAAACCGTTACGAAGTTTTTAAGTGAGGACTGGTTGAGAAGTAAATCAAGCATATACGTGAAATAAAAAAAAATGCTTGATACATTTAGGAGGCTATGAGTCAAAGATACTTAAGGTCCCAAATCAAATGAGATACCCGGCCTGTAAGGTGGATCTCAATAAATAAAGAAGAAAAGTAAAAGAATTCTAAGCCTACGAGGCTGAGAAAAGAGGAACTCCAAGCCTACGAGGTTGAGGAGGAAAAGATTCCAAGCCTACGAGGCTGAGGAATGAATGAGTATTCGTGACAAATGCAAGGAGTCTATACTGAAGAGTATAAGAACCTTGTCAATACTCGGACTGGAGGTACGGCCTAAGATGCTTGCGAGGGGGTTAACACACCCATAAAATATACGAATGACGTGACCGGAGATACGTACAAAGATGGTCACGAGGACGACAAGAGCATGGAAAACTTGAATAATAATAAGAACGTAAATGGTTGATAATAAAATAATAAAAAAGTTAATTGCTCCAATTTATGGGTAAACTTTCGTCAACAATAGCTATGGAAACTCATTAAATGCCGTCCAAAAACCCATTTGACTTTTGAGTAAAGTTTTGAAATATGCAAAAATAGAAGTCAACATCACAGGGTGGAGCACCTACTCTCTTCTAGTTTATTTAATCATTCTAGAAACAATGTGCCCACGTATGCACAATGCATATACGCGTATGTATTTATGTTAATATACATGTATGACTATTCTCTTTTACTTACATGTATGATATGATCCAAGTATGGTTTTATTACTATATATACGTGTATATATATGTGTGTGTCTATGTATAATTTCGTAGCAAGTATATGAGTCAATTGCTGATGTGTACCGTAAAATGTCAAGTCTTTCTAAAAGTAAATTTGCTCACACAGATTTTAATTACAGATAATAGTTTGTTGCAAAGTGTTTTACTTACTCACACACACACACACGTATATATGACCCCTTCTTTTAAGAACCAATAGTATATTAATATTATGAACTGTAAGAACCGTATTAATCCTTACACTATTAATTTTATAAATTGACTAAAATTCATGTAAATTTTAATATGTTTAAGGTTCGATTTTGAAAGATATGGTATTTATAGTCGTTTCTATAAATGTATATATGTATATTTTTATACTTTTTTTAATTCAAGAGAGAGAAGATAAAATCAAATTAAGAGTAGATAGGGATAGATAAGTAAAACATTGTTTTCCAATTTTACGTTTTTCACTGAAGCGATATGTACACGTTTTATGCGGTTCTCAATATTGGTTCTTAAAAGAACGTGTCCCTATATATATTAATAGATTATTATCTCTTATGCAATACAAATAACAAATATTTTTAAAGAAGATAAATAATAATAATAATGTAGCGTAATAAGTTTGTATTCACCGGTGAATACCGATATATAAGCATTATTCTTATAAAATGTAGCGTGTGTATATACACGTTTAAAAGTTAAAATATAAAGTTCATAATAATACTATTTGAATATTTGACCATGTGTTTGATTAAGAAAACGCATAGAAAAATCATTTGATTCTAGTTTCCCAAACAACTTTTCTCATGTCAAAATTTCCTCTTTATCCATTCTTTAATTTGAAAAAGAAAAGTGGGTCAAATAAGGGATTCTGAAACGCGCCACACAATATAACAGCTTATCGGCGGCTTTGTCCGGCAACAACCATAACCTCCCCCCTGGCCCCCTCTCCACAAACGCGCCTATTTAATGAACAAGTCCAATCAAAACTTTCCCAATTAAACAACTTTCACATTTCTAAATTTTAATTAACATACTCATTAAATAAATAAATAAAGAGTAAACTGTCATTTTCGTCCCTGTGGTTTGGTCAAAATTGCCACTTTCATCCAATAGTTTGTTTTTTTGTATCTGGGTCCTCGTGGTTTTAAAATATTGCCATTTTCATCCTCGTGGTTTTAAAATATTGCCACTTTCATCCAGTCAGCTAACACCGTCCGTTTTTCTCAATTAAATGAGGGGTATTTCAGTCCTTTTACCTATTTGTTTTATTTCTTCATCTTTTTTACTCTCACTTTTTAATCATAGAAACAAGCGACGGAGGTGTTCCAGTGGTGCTCGTCGGAAACTGGTCAGGAAAAGAGGAAGAAGGCCAGCAGGTGGATGATTAAATTAGAGGTTAAATTGGGGATGATTAAAAAGTGAGAGTAAAAAAGATGAAAAAATAAAACAAATAAGTAAAAGGACTGAAATACCCCTCATTTAACTGAGAAAAACGGACGGTGTTAGCTGACTGGATGAAAGTGGCAATATTTTAAAACCACGAGGATGAAAATGGCAATATTTTAAAACCATGAGGACCCAGATACAAAAAAACAAACTATTGGATGAAAGTGGCAATTTTGACCAAACCACAGGGACGAAAATGGCAGTTTACTCATAAATAAATTTGTTATATGTGTCAACTTTCCTAGTCGTTCTAAAATATACATTTACTAGGTTATATACCCATGTATTACATGGGGTTGTTTAATAAAAAAATGAAAGACAATAATGTGTAAAAAAATTAAAATAATGTATAAAACAAGAAATAAAATCCTTTATTTCCTTAATTAAGTAATAATTAGAATTCAAACTTTATATTATCTTTTTTGAAAAATAAAAACATTAACATAATTAAATTTTAAACTTCAAATTTACTTAAAATAAGAAAAATTAGAAGATTTTGGTAAGAAAAAATATGGTGATAACACGTGACATTCTTTGTAATCATTTATTAGAATAAAGATATGATCCGAATAATGTTTTACATGTTAATTTATTATAGATATACTAGATTAGAAAACTCGTGTATTACGCGGACTGGATAAATAAAAAATTAAATAGTAATTAATAATAATGATTTAGAAATTATAAAACGATTGAAAATTTTAATTGATAATAAATAAAATTTTGAAATAAAAAAATTATAGATAAAAATTTAAAAGAATTATTAAACTAGTTGTCTGAAATAATATAGTTGATTAAAATATATAAACAGTCTATCCATAATACTTATTTTTCGAAATTGATAAAAAACGTCAGAAATTATAACTATCCATAACTAATTTCATATTAAATTTATATAGTTAGTGATATAATAACTATCCATAATTAAATTTACATTAAATATCTAAAAATATATATTTTTTAATATCAATATTATTATTTAATATGAGAGATAAGCGAGAAAATAAAGATGAGTAGACAGGAGAGAGTGACACGTGTCCCCTCATTAAATATGAGAGAGACTAGAAAATAAGGGTGAGAAGACACTAAAGAGTGACATGTGTGCTTCTAGTTATTTATTTATTTATTATAATAAGAATTATTACTCTTTTCATATGAAAATCTCTTTTTCTTATTTAACATTTTTTGTTGCTTCATGACATGTTTGAGATTACTTTTGAAAAATGCCTTTTAACTTTTTGAAAAAGTAAGTGCCCATTTACTTTTGAAAAACAACTTTTTCATCCTTTAAAAATCAACTTTTACATCCTTTTTCAAATAAACTTTTGACTTATTAACTTCTTGAAGAATTAGAGATTTATTTGATGAATCATATTTCAACTACCTCAAAGTAATTATCAACAAAAATAAATTAAGACATCTGTAATTAAAATTTTACCTAATATGCATTTAACATATGTGAAATGACAATATTTATGATAAATAATGTAAAAAACACATGGGTCAAAAGATTTATATCTACATAAAAATTCTACCTTCAACAAGTTGAGTAAAGAAACGAGTCAAGATTCCCAAAACCATCTAACTTTGAAGTGGTATTAGGTAACAATATAATAAAGCAACAAACAAAAACACATTTAAAATAAAAAAATAGCAACTTTTGTTGATTATTTCTTGATAGCCATTGGCCTCTTCTTCACTTTCCATTTATAAATCCACCCTCAATACCATTTCTCCATTTCATCCACTTTTTGTCCTCTCCAAATTCAACACTTAACACCAAAACCACCATTTATTCGTTCATTCATTCATCCATTTTTTTTTAAATTTATTAAATTCTCGAAATTCGAAATGACCATCAAGAAATCATCAAAAGCTTCTTGCTTTAACTGGTTCATGAATCATGAACCAGTTCGGCCGATGAACAAAACCAAACCGGCCGAGAAGAAGGCTGAACCCTTCACGTCGCAGAATTCGGTTAAGAGAAAATCATATACGGATTTAAGCAGCTCGATGCTAACGGAGGAGTTATCGAATTCTTTACTAGGATCGAACCTTTATGTTTTCACCCTGGCGGAGCTTAAAGTCATCACCCAATCCTTTTCTTCATCCAGTATATTGGGTGAAGGTGGGTTTGGACCGGTTCACAAAGGGTTCATAGATGACAAGCTTAGACCTGGTTTGAAGGCACAGCCTGTGGCTGTTAAACTCCTGGACCTAGACGGTGGACAAGGTCATAAAGAATGGCTGGTATGTACATAAATACGCGTATTGAATAATAAATACCGTATTTATTTATTTGTTATTTAAATTGCAATATTAATTAATAAATAATTGCATGAATCTAACAGACAGAAGTGGTGTTTCTTGGACAACTAAGACATCCACATTTGGTGAAGCTGATTGGATACTGTTGTGAAGATGAACACAGGGTTCTGGTGTACGAGTACATGCCACGAGGAAGCTTAGAGAATCAACTCTTTCGAAGTGAGTTCAATAAATTTTCAATAATTATTAATATATGTTTGATTAATAATTATTATGATTTAAGGATTTGTTTAATTTCCCACTTTAGACTCTTTCAGTTCAATAAATTTTCAATGTTATGAAAAAGTCAACTTTGTATTTATTAGTGTCTGAAGAAAATTTGAATATTTCTTTTAAGATAACAATTTAGGAAATGCATGAATTAATCCATTTATTTGATATGTTTCATGATAGTTATACTATAATTTCTAAATATTATTTGTGATTGGGTTTGATTTGCAGGATATTCGGTCTCGGTTCCATGGTCCACACGGATGAAAATCGCTCTAGGAGCCGCGAAAGGGCTTGCATTTCTTCATGAAGCGAAACAACCTGTCATATATCGTGATTTTAAAGCGTCCAACATTCTGCTAGACTCGGTAAGCTCTTTACACCCATAATAAATGTTACATGATTACGTGTATCCATAGCGGTTATAGGAAATCATGGTATTGTTTTAATAAAGTCTATTTTTTTTAAGAAAAATAAGAGTTAGGACTTTCTAATTGTAGTCGGTGCAGAAGAAAACTTTATGATGATCCCGAGTTCCGCACTGCATGGCATAAGTCGAGTGCCTTTAATTTTCTTGGTTTTAGTATTGAATTTGTTTTTTTTCTCTAGGACTACACTGCTAAACTTTCAGACTTTGGTCTCGCAAAGGATGGCCCGGAGGGAGATGATACACACGTTTCGACTCGAGTTATGGGCACACATGGCTATGCGGCTCCCGAATATATCATGACAGGTAATAATTCACGTGTACCTATCAGTTTTAACTTTTAAGAACGCGAAAAAATAGACTGTATCTAGATCATAACGTTTTACTAACTTTTAATTTGGTTTTTTTTTCTTTTAGGTCACCTGACTGCAGCAAGTGATGTTTACAGCTTTGGAGTTGTACTTGTTGAGCTTTTAACGGGTCGAAAATCAATGGACAAATCCCGCTCAAACAGAGAACAGAACCTAGCCGAGTGGGCTAGGCCACAACTCAAGGTTGCCAGAAAACTTAACCGAATACTGGACCCAAGACTTGAGGGCCAGTATTCGGAAACTGGGGCTCAGAAGGCAGCCGAGTTGGCTTACGACTGCCTTAGCCATAGGCCAAAGGCAAGGCCAACCATGAGCATGATTGTTGACATCCTCAAGCCTTTAGCCGAGTTTAAGGACATGCCGGTTGGAACATTTGTGTACACGGCCCCAACCGAAAACAAAAAATCACCCTCAGAGAGTCCGAAGCAGGAAGCGCATAAAGATGATAAAAAAGACATCAATGGACACCACCACCACCATCACCATCAACATGGTAGAAGGCACCACGGGACTAAATCTCCGGTAGTTCATTACGAGACAGCTTTACGCAGCAACCTCAGTTCCAGCACGAATTCACCGGAGTAACAGCGACATAAATGGGTTCACCTTTAACATTTAGAACATGCATACCAACTCAGGCAATGCATCGGAAGTTATAAATGTACAGATATGCAAAAACAGACTTATTAGTATGTATTGCTTTTACAGATTTTATTTATTTATTTTTTTACAAACTTAACTTCTTGTCGATATCTTTAATGGGCTTCCGAGTAATAGGGATGGCAAAATAACTCGAACCCGACGGGTATATCCGAAACCTGAAACACCCATGTTGGTTCATGCCTGGTTATACACAGTTTGGAACGAGTTTTCTGTTTTATTGAACTCTCTAAATATACTTACAAAGGAAACAAACTGGAACTTTTAAAAGCTACTGCAAGGAAGGGTTTTTATAGAAAACATATAAAACCCACATGCTAAATAAACTAAACCACAATTCCCTCATGTTCCACAAATTCAGTACCACTCTTGCTCCCCAATACTCGGTGAAACACATGATCAATTCAACCTTTATTGTTTACTTCAACAATAACCCGTGACCCACGACTCGTATGCTGGACCCGTGACCCGTGAACTAACCCGATTAACCTAACGTATACCCGAAACCCTACGGGTATGAGATTAATTTTAAAAAATTTCGCGGGTATGAGATTAGGTGATACCCGGCCCGATTACCCGAAACCACATACCCGTTTACTCGAACCATATACCCGAATCATATACCCAAAAAATTTTAATTTTTAATTTATTTACCCTTAAACCAACCCTATTAATGCTTCATTTTAGTAAGTTTATTATGTGAAAAGTTAATTTTCGTTTCAAATATGTATTTGATGATATTAATCTATGCAATTTATTCATATTTAATATGCTATTATAAATATAAAAATAGAGTTATAGAAAAGTACATAACACATACCCGATGGGTATTGGCCGATATCTGCGAGTATGCCCGATACCCGATACTAACAAGTATACCCGATACCCGACACCCACCCGACGGGTAATGGCCCTATGGGTCACGATTTTACAACCGGGTATGGGTATGGGTCTGGGATTACCGATACCCGACCCGAACCCGACCTATTGCCATTCCTACCGAGTAAGGAGTTCATTCACGGGTTGGCAGACTCATATTCTAAATAACCAGACACAAATAAGTGGGACAGAAAAAGAGCTCAATTTAAAACACACATAACTATCTCTAAGTTTTGTTGTGAGAGTGAACTGATAGTGAAATAAGAGAGTAAATTGAGAGAGAAATAATTGGGGTGGGGGGATTAATTTTGATTGATAACTTAAATAATGATTACAAAATGCTTATATACTAGAAGCTAACAAGCGAAACTAACAAAACAATGAAACTAACTGAAAAGTGAAAGTAGCAAAAGAGTGAAACTACCCAGTTTCGCCTGAACTGGAAAAAGAACAGTTTCGCCTGAACAGACTCAAAACCCCAAACTCGAAGTTTCAAGTCCAGAAATCATCATTACCCTCAAAATAGATCGAAAATGAAGAATTCCACCGATAGAAATGATCAAAACCCCAAATAACAACAGAAACGATCGATTTCAGGCAAAATGACCTGAAAAACTTGAAAAAGTCAAGAAGAGAAGAAAACAAGAAACCACTGAAATCAAGAAGATTCAGATGAAAAACTCATCAATGAATGCGGAAGAAAAAGATGAGATCACAGAATCAAACAAAAATGCTCTGATACCATGTTGTGAGAGTGAAATGACAGTGAAATAAGATGGTAAATTGAGAGAGAAATAATTGGGAGGAAAATTGATTTTGATTGATAACTCAAATAATGATTATAAAAAGGCTTATATACTATAAGCTAACAAACAAAACTAACTAGCGAAACTAACAAAACATCGAAACTAACAAAACATCGAAACTAAGTATTAGTTTCGCTCAAACATATGAACGAAACTAACAAAGCGAAACTAACAAGTTTAAAGTTGTGAGACCCATAAGTAATAGATGGAAACGTTTCAACGAGCCGGACAATTGGACAAACATCATAAGAGGTTTGCTCCAACCCTTTTACCCCAGTTTCATCATTTGTATCTCTGATTTTGAATTTCAAGATTTTCCTTAATTTTAGCATCTTTTATATATTTTGTTTTAATTGTAAAAACACATAAATCACGTTAATTTACGACTTTAATTTCATTCCTTAGCTGTTAATTATAAAGTAAGTTAGAAACTCGTGTAATACACGGGTTGAATAATAAAAACGATAAAATTCATAGACCCCAAAACCCCAAATTCAAGAAAGATAGTCAAAGCCCAAAAAAGAAAAAATAATGCATTAAGATTTAAATACTTGGATGTGCTGAGATTTGTTTATCTAAATCTTTTAATTTCGAATTGACGATTCCTAGATTTTGCGTTTAATATAGTGGGTTACCTTTTTTAGCCATATAATTTCTCAATTAATTGACTAGAGACAAAGTTAATTGACCAATTTATTTGTTGACTTAGTTTGGGCTAGAAAAAGTATAGTTGACCTCATAAAAAGAGGAAATATGACACCTAGAGATAGTGATTTATTAAGGAATAAGTTAGAAACTCATGTATTGCACGGGTTGAATAAATCCAACTTGTTGTAAACCATCAGTTTCTATGAAGATTTGTATGTTGAATGTTATCAGCTATTGGTGAAATAAAAAATAATGAAGATTTAAGAATTATAAATAATAAATAATAAAGATTTAATAATTAACAAATTGTATTTTAAGATAATATATAATTGAATTTTTCTTATGATTTAGTAAGTTTTAATAAAATATTAGAATAAATTTTAGATATTTAATTATTTAAAATTATTATTATTTACTAGGAGTGAGAGTTATTTAATAAGAGAGAGACGAAAAACAAAAATCTAGACTTCATCATAAGTTGACACGTGACAGATAAAGTTATCATTTTTATAATAATAATAAGGATTTTAAGATTTGACAATATTTGTTAAGTTTCTAATTGTCGTGTAAAAGAAAGCTTGATGTAACAGTGTTGGAATTCAACAATACATCAATTTTATCCTATCAAGTGTATTCTCTCCTATTTTTGCTTCTGACGTGGGACATAAATAGATACTATGTTTACATGTGAATAATATATTTCTATGTTGTTATATTCTATTTAGGATTAGGAATAAGCGATTTGGTGTGGATTCTTATTCTTATTTCCATCAACTTATATAGGAAATGTAGGCCAAAATTTGACCCGCGTCGAAGGGACCGGTCAAAGATAGAGAATTAGTGTGTCCTAATCACCTTAAATTAGTTAGGGTAAGAAGGGTGTCGAACCACGAAGAGTTTGTGGTCGGCGCTTAACTTCAATCGACAAAGTGATTTATGAAGTTGCAAAGGGTCTTTCTGACCAAACACGATGTGATACCCGGCAAATTCAGGTTAATATCCATACCCGACTATTACTTGAATTCATGTGATTACACTTGCATCATACTTAATTATAGAGTAATTAAGTACATACTTCATATAGTAAGTCCATTCGTTTCGTTTCGTTTCATGCATCGGTAATCGGGCGGATTATCGGGTCACGCACGCGTCCTGTCACACGAACATTTGTAAATATTAGAAATAATATTTAGAAATATATTTGGTGTGTAAAAGTTATATATAATACTGTGATTTAATATTTCATGCTTATATGAATTTTTTCGGAATTTATTTAGCATCTTTTATTTTTAACGTTTTTAAGTGAATACGCGATATGTGACAACAACACTAATTTGGAATTTTGTAAAAATGATGGATTTATATATTATGGGCCAAATAATTCAGCTTTTAGTCTTACTAAATCATTTAGAAGCCCAAACCCATGCTAAAGCCCTTAAAAACTTAAGAAGGCCCAAAACCCATTTGATTAAAACTCCCTTACACTCCCACACTTCACTTTTACCCTAAACCTAATTAGCAAACCCTCCCTCCCCTCTCTAATTTTCGGCCGCCACTTTTGGCTAGCCCCCACCCTCACTCAAACTTTGTTCTAGCCATTTCAAGCATTACAAGTCCAATTCAAGGTGATTTCAAGTGGAATAGTGGTAATTCAAGCTAGTACAAGGCCATACCAACAACATACATTGATTTGTAAGCATTTTTCTCCACCCATTCTTGTTATTCTCGACCCTATGATGAAACCCAACCATCCAAATGATTTTCTTGGTTACAAGTCTTTAAATCTATGTTTTTGTTAAAGAGTTTTCATAAAATGAAGTTGTTGACACATATATGCACATTTTTGGTTTGAAATACTTGTTTATGTCATTATTTGCTCGTTTCTATTTATAGAAACTTTGTTGGATGAGTTTTTGTATAAATGGATATATGATATGTTTATGAGTTTAAATGATGTTCATATTAGTAGTATGAATAGGAAATATGATTTTTTTGGTTGAAATGTCGTTTTTCACTAGGTTATGGTGACTTACTATTTAAGGAAACTTTAATTTTGCATATTTTGTGTTATGAGTTTCTATTGGATAAAAACTTGATATTATGGTTCTATAACATATATTAAAGTAGTAAAAAGAGTTATTTGAGGTTACACATGTGCAATAGGGTCGTTTGGACCACTTTCCTAAAAAGGAAACTTTAATTATTCATAATTTGTATGTGTAGGCTATAAATGTTTAAAGTAGGTTATATGGCCTTATTACAATATGAATAGATGACTTATGAAAGAATATGTGATTTGGAATGGTGTAATGACATGTTTTGGTGAACCTTGCTAAATAAGGAAACTTTATTTGTTGAGAAACTTCATAATTGCTTGAAATAGAAAGTAAATGCATAGAATCATGTTACTAATATGTTACTATTATAATTTTATGTATAACTTGTTTGGTTTAGCTATGGCACCTCAAGTGCACTAAAACCCTAATTGTCAAAAATGGAAACCTTGTTATGTTAAGAGTTATGGAATTTTGCAATGACATATTATGCTACTTGTTTGAAAGTGTTGAAATGATACTAATATGTTATTAATATGATGACATGAATTATGTGTATGAAATGTGCCATAAAGATGTGCAAATGCTATGTCACTTATCACATGTTAATTTCTTATGCAACTAGTTGAAGCATGTATGTTATGTCACAAGGTGTTACTTATACATTACTTAGGTACAACTTGTATGTTCCTTATGTGTCACACATGTACAACTTATGTGCTATTTAGGTGTTATACATGTACAACTTGTAAGATACTTATGTGTTACATGTTTACAACTTATATGTTACTCGTGTGTTGTTTATACATGACTTCAATATGAGTCAACATTGGTCAACATTAGTCAACATTGGTCAAACTTGGTCAACATTGGTCAACATTGGTCAACACTAGTCAACATTGGTCAACATTAGTCAACATTAGTCAAACTTGGTCAAAGTTGGTCAAACCTTGGTCAAAGTTGGTCAAACCTCGGTCAACTTTGGTCAAACCTTTTCAAAACGTCAATGTAACCTTTCAACGTTGAGTCGTTTGGATGAATGTGGTTACATAAACCATGTTTACTTTCATAGACCTTATAGCCTTATTAATTCTTAGGGCTCGGTTAGGTCGGTTACCCGGAGTTACTCGATTTCTCTCGTTACTCCCATTTCTCATTCACCGCATTTCCAGGTGAGTTTTCACGGCCCCATTTTACCTATTTTTCATTGGGGGAGATACATGCTCAAACTTACTTTCATAGTTTTATGACGTTACTTTGATTTCACGTTAGATACATGCTCAAACTTACTTTCATAGTTTTATGACGTTACTTTGATTTCACGTTAATATATAAGTGGGTGCATTTCCCGCACGTAAAGTCCTCTCACAATCGAACCGTTAATTATTTTCCAAGCGAGGTAATCATGAATAGTACTATTGGGTTTAACCACCCCCACCCGGGTTAGTCGCGCTAACTTAGACTGGAGGTCTAACGGGTGCATCATTGACCTAATCCATGCGTGCGGGGCACGTAAGAGGCAAAATGCAAGTTTCAGCATCCTTTTCGTTAGCTTCGGTTTCAGTGAATTGCTTATATTATTATCGCATATTGTCTGATCAACAATTGAATCATGAGTAGAATTTTCCTACTGTTACACTGTTTTCATTTCTTTACTGTTACTTAAACCTGTGAACTCACCAACCCTGTGTTGACACTTTTAAGCATGTTTATCTCAGGTCTCTAAGCATTCACGCACGGGCTAGGATTGCATGTCTGGAGTCTCATATCATGTTTTTCATTTAGAAGCTAGGTTTATGGGAACCTAAATTGTTATGCTTTTGTATTTTACTACATTACTTTGCTTCCGCATTTACATTCCGCATTTTCTTAAACTCTGTAAACTTATGTATTTCGAATGATGTTCAAATGGAATGACTTTTTCAAAAACCATTTAGAGGTCGTTCAAAATGACCCGGACCGATGATCCTTGACAGTCACAACCCGCGGGTAACCCGCTGTGGAATTTCAGGGTGTGACACACGAGCAATGGTTGAGATTTAAATTAGCAACTCAAGTGATCAACAATAATTACTGACAAACAACTTATATCAATCAAGTAACAAGTAGTAAGCAAACGATTTAGATTGAAAACAATGATTATAGATGAATCATTCCCGGGTTCAAGTTGATTAGTAATTAGGAATCACCACGCTAAAGATATGAGTTCAAGTAATCACAAAGGTTATTTAGGTTTATTAGATCAAATTCCTAATCAAGAACATCAACAATCATCTATCATAAGTAAATGGTGCAAGAAAACCTTCACAAATGAATTATGGACAATTGTATGCAATATAGCCTTAGAACAATTAACAAACCTTAACACAAACCAAAGGTTATAACAATTATCATCTCACGAGTTCAATGATGCAAGAAAATCTTAACACTCGTAAGTTCATAACAATACAAAACGCAATGATTCAAATATTTCAAACCAAATGATTACAAGAAATATTTTCTCAATTCGTTAACATGGTAAAACCCTAAAAATATGCAAAACTCTACACCCGGGAATGATTATAAAACTTAGCCAATGAATCAAAAATGGTAAAACCCTAAAAATATGCAAAACTCTTTTTATTATATAGTTACTTTTTTATCTTGTGAAAGGTTTGAACCCACAACACACTTACCCCTAGACCCCAACCCTCCACCCTTGTGCAAAGCAAAACCTAATTGCTGCTTTTGTCTCTCCCTTTCTTCGGTCCCGGTCAACGCCAAAAAAAAAAGCCCAAAAACCTCCTCTCTTATTCATGACCTGCTTCTCCTCTATTACTTTTTACATGGGCTTCTCAAATCCACGAGCCCACTAAAATTGGTACAAGCCCAAGACCACAAACTCTCGATCCATGTTAGTTTTTTGAATTTTTGATAGCCAAATTCAGCCCAAGTAGTTTTCTTTAGTCAACCCCTTTAATTTTAAACTTGTAAACCTCACGTTTTCATGTAATAAACTGCCATGAAAACCAAAGTAGATCAATGATTAAACAATTATTTGGCCCAAGTTCATGTAAAATTAGATGCAGCCTATTTTCGCTCATTCTATCCAATATAACCTGAACATATAAAACAAGCTCAAAGTAAACTGTTTCTTATATAATTAAGATTAAAAACATGTAATTATATATAATTAACACGTGTTAATCAACTACTCATCACATCCTCATACGTGTCATTTGCTTGTCCCCAAGCAAAGCTCTTTCGCTACACTACGACAATGGCTAAACAAACACGTTTAAGCCCCCCTTACCAAGTGTTAGCTAAAGTCTCAAGTCATACCCGGTTCACAAGACTTACAATGTTCAATTGGTTTACATCTGTTGTCGTGAATAGATGAAAAAGATGTTTGAATTGTAATTTTGATTGATGAAAACTATTACATACAGGCCTTTAATTTATAGACCAAAACAGAAACTAAATATGGAAACAAGAATAATTAAGGGGAATAATCAAAGGCTGGACATCCGGATCGTGAGCTGTAATTGTGAGCTGTAAAGTGGGAGATGAGGTTTTACTGACCCCAATATTTTCCAAATATACTCTATTTTCTAACACTCTCCCTCAAGTTGAACGGTGGGATCTCCAACGTTTAACTTGCCCAAGCATTTGCTAAAGATTCCTCCATTGACGGCTTTCGTTAAGATGTCAGTTAGCTGATCTTCAGACCGAACGAATGGCAACTCAATGACCCCTGTTTCTAGTTTTTCTTTAATGAAATTCCGATCGACCTCTATGTGTTTTGTTCGGTCATGTTGTACCGGCTTCTCCGAAATTTGAATGGCAGCTTTGTTGTCACATAAAGTTTGGTTGGGTTTATTTGGGGGAAAACCAATTTTGGTAAGAAGCCTTTTAACCCACAAGATTTCAATCAGGCCTCGTGCTATCCCTTTGAATTCTGCCTCTGCACTGGAAAGAGCCACCACTTTCTGTTTCTTGCTTCTCCAAGTGACAAGGTTTCCTCCAACTAGTGTAAAGTATCCTGAGGTTGACCTTCGGTCACTTTTATCTCCTGCCCAATCTGCATCGGTATAGATTTGAGTGTCTAAATGTCCATTTGATTTGAATAAAACACCGTGACTTGTCGTTCCTTTGAGATACCTAATGATTTTCATTACTGCTTCCATATGAGGTTCCTGGGGTTGATGCATGAATTGACTTACAACCCCCACTGCATAGGCTATGTCTGGTCGAGTGTGTGACAGATTTATCAATTTTCCCATAATCCGTTGGTATCGACCTTTGTCAGCCAACTTTGCTCCTTCCTCCATGAAGAGTTTTTGATTCGTAATCATAGGGGTGTCTGATGGTTTGCAGTCAATCATCCCTGTCTCTGCTAACAAGTCGAGAACATATTTTTTCTGGCAAATGAAAATCCCTCTGTTCGACCTTAATACTTCAATTCCAAGGAAGTACTTGAGTCTTCCCAAGTCCTTCATTTCAAATTCTGAAAACAGATTTGTCTTCAACCTTTTCATTTCTTCCTCATCATTTCCTGTAACTATCATATCATCAACATAGATAATTAGGCAGGTTATGAGTTTGTCTCTTCGTTTAAGGAACAAAGTATGATCTGAATTGCTCTGTTCAAATCCGTATCTCTTCATAGCTAGGGTAAATCTGCCAAACCAGGCTCGAGGGGATTGTTTTAGACCATATAGGGATTTCTTCAGACGACAAGCTTCTCCTGGTTTAAAGTCTTCGATGAATCCAGGTGGTGCTTCCATATATACTTCTTCTTCAAGCTCCCCATGTAGGAAAGCATTTTTAACATCAAACTGGTGGAGTGGCCATTGTTTGTTTGCAGCTATAGAGAAAAGAACCCTGATCGTGTTGATTTTGGCAACCGGGGAAAAAGTTTCAGAATAATCAATTCCGTATGTTTGTGTATATCCCTTAGCTACCAACCGTGCTTTATATCTTTCAATGGTTCCATATGGATTATGCTTTATAGTGAACACCCACCTGCATTCTACGGGTTTTTTACCTTTTGGAATGATACATTTTCCCATGTGACATTTTTCCTGAGGGCATCCATTTCTGATTTCATGGCTTCTCTCCAGTTTTTCGATTTGAGTGCTTGCACAACAGTGGTTGGAGTTTCTTCAGAGTACAGAGAGACAACAAATGACTTGGCTTCTTGTGATAGATTCCCCTTGGCAATAGTTGCCATGGGATATTTTGAACTTCGAGCTTCTTTTTCAGGAGAGTATCTTTTTGGAGGAACCCCTCCGTTTGCCCTTGGAGGAAGAGCGTATCTTCCAATTGTCTCTGTTGCAACTGGTTCAACATGCTCTGTATGTTCTGTTGTTGTCTCTGACGTTACTGGTTCAACATGCTCTGTATGTTCTATTGTTACCGGTTCTGTGTGTTCGCCTGTTATCTCATTATAATGGTTAGAAGATACAGGGAATTCAGGGTTCATAGTATTTCTTACCTCAGGTATCAAGTTGGATGGAGTTTCTTCAGTGGCACTATGCTTCGCAGATTGTGTGGTTGTGTTTGAAGGTGACTGGTTCAAAGTACTGTGATGATCTTCTGTTGTTACTTCTTCGGACGATGGAATTAGCCAACACAGAGTGTCTATACATTCACTTTCCCCCTGACCACTGAGTTGGGTGTTATAAAAGAATTTTGTTTCAAGAAAGTCACAGTTCATTGTGGTGAACATGTGACGAGTTTTTGGGTTATAACACCGATAACCTATTTGATCGATCCCATATCCTACAAATACACATTTCTCAGCACATGGGCCGAGTTTGTTTCTATTGATTTTTGGTATGTGGACAAATGCAGTACAACCGAAGACTCGTGGTTCAAGTGTAAGAGGATGAGGAATTTTGGCAAATTTGGATAGGCAATCTAGAGGGGTCTTAAACTTGAGAGCATTGGTGGGAAGTCGATTCAGGAGGTACACAGAGGTTGCAACTGCCTCAGGCCAGAATGATGGAGGCACTTGGGATTCAATTAGAAGTGCCGAGTTATTTCAAGAAGAATACGGTTTTTTCGTTCAGAAACACCATTTTGTTCAGGGGTGTGAGAGCAAGTGGTTTGATGAACTAATCCTTTGGTTTGGCAGAATTGTTTCATAGATGTATTGACAAATACCCCCCCATTATCAGATCGAAGGATTTGAATTCCCCTTTTGAATTGAGTGTAAATCATGGCATAAAATATGGTAAATTTCTCATAAACTTCGGATTTGTTTTTCAAAAAATATACCCATGTCATGCAAGTACAATCATCCACGAATATTAGGAAAAATCGAAAACCTTGCCCCCCTATAATGGGGGCAGGACCCCACACATCAGAATGGATTAGTGAAAAAAGGCAAATCAACTTTTGTATTGCTAGGTTTGAAAGATTTTCGATGGCTTTTGGCAAGAAAACAAGTCTCACAATCTATTTTACCATTTGAAGAAAAGAGTTTCGGAAACAAGAGATGTGAATAACCAGAGGATGGATGTCCTAACCGTCTGTGCCATAACCATGCTTCTCGGTTTTCAGTTCCATGTGCCAACATCACAGTACCAAGTTGAGCCACCTCATCCACGTAGTATAATCCTTGGCGCTCAGTACCACGTCTAATAATCACACCCGTCCTGATATCCTGTAAGATGCAAAAGGTAGGGTGCATTAGTACTGTGCAGTTTAATTCTTTGGTAACATGACTAATTGAGAGTAACTTGTGTGACAAGGATGGAACATAAAGGCAATTTGACAATGTCATAGTTGGTAAAATTTCAATTGTTCCTCCTCCTTTTACTTGCATCGTTCCTCCGTTTGTGGTATGAATTTGGGTCCTTTGAGGTTTTGTCATTGAACTCATGTCCGAAAGTTCAAATGTCATAGTGTCAGTGGCACCGGAATCAAATATCCACGATGCACTACCTTTTTCACGATTTGTTGCCATATTAACCCTTTTAATACTCACGGAAGCCAACAAAAAAAAAACAACTAAAAAATTTGGGGATAAAAAAAATGAAAATGAGGAAGTTGAAGGGTCTGAGATGAAATTCTCAATCCAAACCCAACAATTTGAAAGTCAGCCGCTTCTGGATTATTCTCCACATCCCCCACATTTGTTATTTTCCAAAAAACACACACATAGGTGTGTACTGCAGAGAGATCGAGAGAGAGCCGAGAGGACAGCGGCGGCGACCGCCAGGACAACACCGATAGCAGTGTCTGACGATGACGGCGGCGGTGCTGGGTTACGTGCTTCAGCAGCGGTGGCTGCGGTTGTGGAGACTCGGGGTTGGGTTGGAGCGGTTTCCGTGGTGTTTGGTGGTTCGTCAATTAGTGATGGCTCAGGGTGGCTTTTGAACAGGTAGGGCTTTGAGTTTGATTTTTGATTTGAGTTTGGGGAGTTTTGATTTTGGTTGGGATTTTTGGTTTGAGATTGGAATTGTTTTCAGATAGGTTGTAGATGATGAGCGTGTTCCAAGAATCAGAAACACCGCTCTGATACCATGTTGTCGTGAATAGATGAAAAAGATGATTGAATTGTAATTTTGATTGATGAAAAACTATTACATACAGACCTTTAATTTATAGACCAAAACAGAAACTAAATATGGAAACAAGAATAATTAAGGGGAATAATCAAAGGCTGGACATCCGGATCGTGAGCTGTAATAGAGCTGTAAAGTGGGAGATGAGGTTTGACTGACCCCAATATTTCCAAATATACTCTATTTTCTAACAACATCTTAGTAATCAAAAGTGATATGCCATTTTAAAACTCAAATTACCTAATAAATCCTACCATGCTTCAGGTTTTAAACATATATGCAATTACACCTTCTCACAATTGGCCACTCATCTCGGGTTAATATCTGGACTAACAAACAATGTACTAGTTTATATATGTGACACTCTCAAGACAAGTAATGAAACACTATTATCATAAGCTTGCAAACTAATCACATCTCCACCAACTAACACAGAATTAGACACAAATCATAAACACTTTCAAAGGGTTGTAATGTTAGCTAGGGTTAAGGGTGTGGATAAAGATATATAAAGTGGCTAAATAACTAAAACTAACTAGGTGAAACTGGCCCAATATCCAATTAAGTAGGTCAATATCCACGATTAAGTAGGTCATAACAATTAAACACAAACTATCAAAATCTAATTGGGTGAAACTGACCCAATATCCACGATGAAGCTCTTATTCGTTAACTAACAACTAAAACTTGGGTTAATTTTGACCCAACAACACTATTTTTGTATTTTTCTTTTTCTTTAATTATTTTTTTTGTTCTTTTTTTATATACTTTTTTCTTTCTTTTATGATAATCATATCTCAAACAAACACTATTCTACTAACACTAACATAGTCAAATTCTAACTCACGGGTTTAAAAATAAAAGGCTAATAGGTTAATAATATGGGTTTAACAAAAGAAAGGGTATAGGCTCAAAATGGGTATCTAAGGGATGATATTAGGGTGGGGATACCAAAAGAAAAGGTCTAAACAACGGGTTAATCCTAATGACTTAATCATATCTATGCAAAATTCCGGTTCATTGTCTCAACATGTATCAAGTAAGCAAGTTCTAACATAATGCAACATCATGGTATACACACAATAAGCGAAATAGGCTAAATTCTCACAAAAACGGGGGAAATGGGTCAAGGTGTAAAACATGTAAGTTTGTTCACTATCTAGCATGTTACCCCTAGTTAGGCTATAACATCCCGAAAATCTATAAATTGACTGCTCGGCTTAATGGAAACCCGAGTCTCTTGTAGATGAAGCCGTTAGTAGGATTGACACGTGAAACGTGGTTTAACGGAAGTGAAGGACCCGATTAGCCGTTTAATAAACAGTTCAAATAAAAAACAAACAATCAAGGATAACACGAGGACCAGGATACAACTATTAGTTGTTTTTAAACCATTTTATGAGAAAACCCTAGGCCGAATGGCCTAGGTTGCGCGTGGACGGCAGCAAATGAGAACAAGGAGGAGAGGGACATCGGGGGGGCCGGAGAACGGTGGTTCCATGACAATTTCAGGCGGAGGACTCCACGATTCGCCAAGGTAAAACTTCGTTTATGCTTTTTCACGCATGTTGTTCGTGTTTCTAGTTTGAAAACCCGGTAGGGTTTGGGTTTCTTGATTGAGGACGACGACAAGGATGAAGAAGGTGTGAACGGCCGTGGCTATGGGTGATGCACGTCGGTTCTCGGTGGCATGCGATGGAGCTGTGGAGGGAGAGAGGTGGTGATGATGATCGACGACTGAGAGAAGGAAGAGAGATGGCGATTTTGTCCTAGCCGGAATAGGTGACACGGTGTCCGGTTATGACGATGACAACGGGACACGATGGAGTCAAGGAGTACTACACAGCTGTGAGTGGCGGTGGAGCATGGAGACGGTGAGGGGTGATGTTGTCTGGTTAGGGTTTGGTCACGGTGGAGGAGGGGGAAGACGTGTATGGTGAAGCACGGTGAATAAGGTGGAGACGACGGGTACGGCGGTGGTGCGCGGTGAAGAACCTAGATCTCAGTGACGATGGCGAGCTAGGTTTGCACGGGAAGGCATCATGGATTAGGGTTTGCATGCATGGGAGGAGAATGGCTCGGGATCACGTATTGTTGTGGGGCTAGGGTTTCTGCATGGCTATGTGTACGTACGTGCGTGGAACGAAAACCGGTTTGGGTGTTTGGGTTCTAAACATGTGAAGATTGGGTTTTGTGGAGAACGACTGACGAGCGTGGTGGGTTTATTATATTGTTATTCGACGTATGTTTAAAACGTGTCTGATCATGTGATCATTCGTTTGACAGGTGTAAGGCCCCAAACCCGGGAGGCCTCACTTGTTGGATTTACTCATTCACACACAGTTCTTAAACTTGAGTATCAAATAAGCAGCAAAAAATACTTCATTAAACATAACCATTACATTGTTCAACATGCGGAAGCGTAACATAGTCTATTACATAAACATAACATAAGCTAATCATAACGGGATGCCAGTCTTCATGATCAATCATGTAACTCTTCTCGCTTGCCACACATCACCGTCCATCATCCATACCTGCCTTAACCTGAATGTGCATACTAAAAAGTCAGCTACGCTGGTGAGTTCTAGCTTTACATAAAACCTTAACATAAACATTTTTCCAAAAACATAACATACATTTGTTTATCAAAAGCGTACGTAAAATATGCAATAACTTAACACCATCGTAACATAACATCATAACATAAGTCAACATGAACCGAATCTGTGCCTTCTCGTAACCGTCAATTCCATACCTCGCATACCAGCGGATGAACTTAAGGCCCGTTACCTCTAAGTCATCCATCACGCAGGACCCCTAAGGCTCGTTACCTCTAAGTGGACCAAACTGTCACACCCCAACCGTGCATCTTAACCACGGGTGCGACTTAATTGACAAAAGAACACAATGGAATAAAGACATTTACTATTAAAGTTTCATAATATTAAAAAAAATCCCAATTACATAAGTTTTGAATTAAACCAAACAGATAACATGTTCAAAAGACAAGCAACTTAAAATAAGATTCTTCAATTGATATCTAGGCAAATCCTATGTGATATTGACTTGACCTATCACGAGCTTAATCACCTGAAACATGTACGAAAAACAAGTGTCAACTAAAAATAGTTGGTGAGAAATCACAGGTTTAATAAAAGTATAAGTTTGGCAAATGTGACAATTCATATTCCAAGATCATCATATAGCACGTAATAAAACAAACACATGATTAGCAAATCCAACCTAAAATGATGAGTAACGAATAAGTGGTACAACTCACAAGTTGCACTAATAACGAATAAGATGTCCAACAAAAAGTTGTCCATAAAGTATATGCGGTTTCCATCCTATGACCCATATCTGTACTACCGTTGGCTTGAAAGTTTCAAGTTAAGGATTTGCAAGTTTAACGTTTATCATGTTGTGTTCATTTACTCACATACATATATGATTCGCTTGTTTTAGAATTGTTTGAAAACGTGTTTTAATGTGTGCCAACGCGTACATGTTTCCCCCAAAACGATTTGAATAAAATGGGGCTATGAAGTCTCACCTTGAAAGTTAGACGAGATAAGAAACTTGAACGAATAGACGAGATGAATCACGGACCAGACCCTAAACAAATAAATAAACCAGTTTTAGGGTAGGTTCGATGGTTACGAGTGTTAGATAGGCGGTTTGGGTCATAAGATTAAGAATTAGTTGCAAAAATGGAGTTTTAGTTGATTTTCAGATTTGGACAGCAAAGTAGCTGAACAGAAACGGGATTGTTAAAAATATCAAAAGACGTCTAAAAATTATGAAATTTTACAGGGAATTATTTAAGTCGTTCCGAAGAAGTTTCGTTTAGAAAGTTTTTCCATTTGAGACTCGGATCATAGCCAAAATAGTCCAACAAGACAGAAGGTACTGAAAAAGGTTTCTGTCCCGTTTTGGCTACTACGGAGTCATACTTTTGAATTAGAAAACGATCCAATTATGGTTGGAAAGGAAATTCGACGAACTATGTCGTGGAAATTGAGTTTGCTCAGTTTAGATTAATTATGGTCAAGTTACTCTCAGTTAAATTCAGCACAGTTTCTGTCCAAAATCAATGGTTGCACTTAAGTGGTCCGTTTAGGGTTTTAAGATTACCGAACGCGCAAATAAAAATTAGACGAATGTTATTATGTTATTATAATACATAATATAATCAGATTAGGTTAGCCAAAACGTCCCGTGTCACCGGTCTAGCCATGATATTCACAGAAGCGTTTTGGAGAATCACAGAATGCAATCGGCATAGCCGACACGAGCAAGCGGATTCTATATTTAATTAGCGTGTGAGTTCATATAAGTGATAATATAGAATAAATAACATGTTTTAAGTTAGAAAGAACATACTAAAGCATCGGCAGAGCCACTTTTGCAATAGTTTTCTTGAGGATTCACAGAATGCGACGGCATAGCCGCCATTGCAAACAAGATCCTTTGTTTGTTAGTTGGTGATGTTAGCTTGATTTATTAGTTTGATTAAGATTATTAGAGGGTTTTTAGGGCTGAGGTTTCACATGATCAAGTGATCATGGATAGAAAATAGAAAAAGATTGAGGGGATGAAGAAAGAATAAAATAAAAAGACGGTATTCAACTTCGGAGGGTTACTTACTTGTTTGATCTTCAAACTCTTGGAATCCTCTAAGGGATTTTCGAAATCTTCAAGGTTGGGAAGGGATTTCACAAATTAGGAGGGGTTGGGAGTGTTTGAGGGAGAATTAGCAAAGAAAACAAGATCCTAAGCCTCCTATTTATACTAATGGTTGAAGGGGTGTAAATATGGAATGTCTTGGAAAGCAATTTAGGGTTTTAGGGCCCTCAAATCTGCGAAATTTTCCTCAATGGGGCTGGGTTTTTTTTTTGTGATTTCTTGCTTGGGCTAGGTCCAAGAGTAGGTGGGTTGGGTCCTAGCTTGATCTGGTTGAGTACGCGCATTCGAAAATTACGATTTTAAGCATTTCTAAGCGAAATTGGCAAATGTTTTCAACATTAAAGTTGATTGTCATAACAAAAAGAGTATGTTTAGCTAAAAACATTTAAGTTAAAGTTACATTATTCGCGTATAGTAGTTGGCGATCGGTGGGCGAGAAAACGGACTTTTTGATCGTTTTTCGAATTTCAGGATTTATTTAAGGGAAGTTTTGCAAACAAACTTTGTTTTAATTAAAGAAATGAATATTTTAAACATTTAAAACATAAATTAATGTCATGTTAAACGATTTGTCGTTCGTGGACGGTACGTAGTTAACGACGGTTTAAAAGGCGAACGATCGCACGATAGTACTAACTAGTACTTTTAAGCATCAATTCACATTGAATGGGTTGTAAGAACATGTTTGAGATGTATGGGGGTGGTTCATGTGTATTTAATGTGTCATAAAGATCAATTAAGTCTACGTGCGATCCATGAATCAATCACAGATAAGTATAAGTCTTTGAAATCAAGCATAAACGTAATGTTTCACATGTGAACTAGTATTGTAACAACGTCTGAATAGGAATTCAAGTAAAATGAAATGTCATGCGGATTTCATTGATAAGTCTAGAATGAGTACAAGTAGTGAAAATCAGAAGTGTCACACAAACATATGTCTCCTAAGGCTCGTTACCTCTAGGTAGACCAAACATACGTCTCCTAAGGCTCGTTACCTCTAGGTAGACCAAACATACGTCTCCTAAGGCTCGTTACCTCTAGGTAGACCAAACATACGTCTCCTAAGGCTCGTTACCTCTAGGTAGACCAAAACATAACTTAGGCACTATTTCCCCGTAAGGAATAGTACCTTCCATCGGGATCCCGGTAATCCCATGGGTGACCGTCGTCACCCCATCATCAACCAGTTGTACAACCGTTAGCCAGCCACAAAGGCCCCCCATAAGGTGAGGCCAATACATACATACATACATACATACCTTAGCTCTCGTAGGAACTTCTGGCAGATTTGTTCATTCGTGACTTTCATAAAACCTTTACCTCATTTTAGTTAAAGCATTTGTACGTTTTATTAAACAAAACATCATCTCTTTCGTAAACCTTTCGTAAACTTCATTTGGCAAAACATTTCATAAACATCATCTCGTAAACTTCATTTCGTAAACATCACATTGTAAACATTACTTCATAAACATCGTTTCGTAAACCTCATTTCAAAACATCGTTCCGTATGTATGCACACCAGCCCAAAAACATTTAATTAAAACATTTAAAGAAGGGCTTCTAGAACTCACCTTATAAGCTAGTCTCAATTGTCCTAAACAAAGGCCCAACAACGTCACTTCCGATCTGAATTGATTAGTTAAATACACATCAGACCCAATCCCGACTCTAACGGTTTAACCTTCTAAACATACTGACTTTACTCAACCAGCCTGATGCCTGCGCACTTAGCAAGTGCGCAGACCCTGCTTCCTGCGTACTTGATAATTACGCAGTGCCCCTCTTCCTGCGTACTTGATAACTACGCAGTGCCCTCTTCCTGCGTACTTGATAAGTACGCAGGACCTACTCCGTGCGTACTTGATAAGTACGCACGATCTGTTTCTTCGCAAAACCCTAACTTTCGCACTCAGGTCTGATCACGTCAAGATCCCGAACCTGTTTACATTCAAAATGTTTGTTTTCCATTAAGGAACTCAAATCTATGTTTATCTTTTGGTTTTATCCGTGAAAACGTTACCTTTTCACCCAAAACCCGAAAAACCCAAAAACGAACAAAAACTCAGATTTAGGCCCGATCATTACCTGAATCGAGTTTCTGATCCGGAGGTTCTTCTTACGAGCTCTGGAGCAACACACTTCTCAAATCTCGGGTCAATCCGAAAACTTTCTCTCTCTAGAAGTTGCAAATGAGAGAAATGGGTGGTGACCTTAGCTATTTGTAGGGGAGGCTCCCATTCCAGCCCGTCGACCCATCCGACCCGACCCGACATGCCTCGTTTGTTTATTCTGTTATTATAACTGTCGTTTTATTTTTGGGATGTTACAAGTCTACCCCCCTTACAATAAGTTTCGTCCCCGAAACCTATCATAAGTCAAATAGATGAGGGTACGACTCCCTCATTTCCTTCTCCGTTTCCCAAGTGGCTTCCGATCCCTTTCGATGTTTCCATTGGACTTTAACCAATTGGATAGTCTTATTACGAAAACGATTCTCCTTCTTGTCTAAGATGGCCACGGGTTTTTCGATGTAATTAAGGCTGTTGTCGACCTCGATGTCAGTAAGTGGTACGTGAGCTGATTCATCCGCCAAACACTTTCGCAAGTGCGATACATGGAAGGTAGGATGAACCCCACTTAACTCATTAGGCAACTCTAACCAATAAGCGACTTCACCAACCCGTGCCATTATCCTGAATGGTTCGACAAACCTCAGACTTAACTTTCCTCTCTTCCTGAATCGTATGATTCCCTTCCAGGGTGACACTTTCAACATTACTCTGTCCCCAACATCAAACTTAATAGGCCTTCTTCGTTTATCCGCATAAGACTTCTGACGATCTTGTGCGGCCTTAATTCGTGCTTTGATTTGATCAAACCTTTCCGATGTTTCTCTTACGACTTCAAGACTTCCTAATTCCTTCTGTCCAATCTCACCCCAACAAACGGGGGTCCTACATCTTCTCCCATACAAAATTTCGTAAGGCGGCATGCCTATCGTCGTGTGATGACTATTGTTGTAGGAGAATTCGGCTAACGGCAGATGACTGTCCCAACTGCCGCCAAAATCGATAATACAAGCACGAAGCATATCCTCCAATGTCTGAATGGTCCTTTCAGACTGACCATCCGTTTGCGGGTGGTATGTCGTGCTAACATTAAGCCTCGTGCCCATCGCCTTGTGAAATATTTTCCAGAACCTCGATGTGAATCGTGTATCCCGGTCAGATACGATCGTCAAAGGCATCCCATGCCGTGCTCTTACTTCGTTAATAAATACTTCTGCCAACCTTTCCGACGAGAACGTCTTGCGAATAGGTAGGAAATGAGCACTCTTCGTTAAACGGTCCACAATTACCCAAATGGTATCATGATCTTTAGCTGTGCGTGGTAGCTTAGTTATGAAGTCCATGGTAATGTGTTCCCACTTCCATTCCGGTATATCAAGTGGTTGAATCTTTCCATACGGTTTCTGGTGTTCGGCCTTTACTTGTGAGCAAGTCAAGCACTTGCTTACGTACTTCGTCACTTCATGCTTCATTCCAGGCCACCAGTATTCCTTCCTTAGATCTTGGTACATTTTATTGGTACCAGGATGGATAGAGTACCGAGACTTATGAGCCTCATCCAAGATTTTGGTTCTAAGTTCGCCACCCATAGGTATCCATACCCATCCAAAACGTGTCCTAACACCAAGGGTGTTATATTCCAACTTCTCCTGTTGGCCAACCATCCTTTCCCTCTTTATGTTTTCTTCCTTAAGTGCTTCATCTTGAGCTCTTTCAATTTCCATCATCACATCAGATGTTACCACCAACTGGCAAGCTTTCACTCTAATAGGAGCACGCACATCCTTTCGGCTTAGAGCGTCAGCCACCACGTTTGTCTTTCCAGGATGGTATATTATTTCACAGTCATAGTCTTTCAACAGTTCCAACCATTGCCTCTGCCTCATATTAAGTTCCTTTTGTTCGAAGAAGTACTTCAAACTTTTGTGGTCGGAGTAAATAGTAAACTTCACCTCGTAAAGGTAGTGCCTCCATATTTTTAATACGAATACGACAGCAGCAAGTTCCAAATCATGAGTCGGATAATTAGCTTCGTGAATCTTCAACTGCCGTGACGCATACACGATCACTCTCCCGCGTTGCATTAACACGCATCCCAATCCCTGACCCGAAGCGTCAGAGTATACCACTAAGTCTTCATTGTCCTCGGGAAGGGCCAAGACTGGGGCTTTGGTTAGCTTCTCCTTCAATTCCTTAAACGCCTCGTCCTGGGTCGAACCCCATTCGTACTTTACCTCCTTCCGAGTCAACTTTGTCAATGGCGAAGCTATTTTTGAGAAATTCTGGATGAATCTCCGATAGTAGCCTGCCAATCCCAAGAAACTGCGGATTTCAGTTGGCGTCTTAGGAATATTCCATTCCCTTACCGTTACTATCTTTGCTGGGTCAACCATAATGCTGTTCGGGTTAATGACGTGACCTAGGAATTGGACTTCCCTAAGCCAGAACGCACATTTGGAGAACTTAGCATACAACTTTTCCTTTTTCAGAGCCTCCAACACCTCCTTTAAGTGACATGCGTGATCACCCTCATTCTTGGAGTAGATGAGGATATCATCGATGAACACGATTACCGGTCGGTCCATCATCAGTCGACACACCCTATTCATCAAATCCATGAACGCTGCGGGGGCGTTCGTCAATCCAAAAGTCATTACGTGGAACTCGAAATGCCCATAACGCGTGCGAAATGCAGTTTTCGGTATGTCTTCTTCCCTCACCTTCAACTGATGGTACCCGGACCGAAGGTCGATTTTTGAGAACCAACTTGCTCCTTGCAATTGATCGAACAGGTCGTCGATCCTTGGTAAAGGGTACTTGTTCTTCACCGTACGTTTATTCAACTCGCGATAATCAATACACATTCTCATCGAACCGTCTTTCTTCTTCACAAACAACACCGGAGCACCCCAAGGCGAGATGCTCGGTTGTATAAATCCCTTCTCAAGTAGTTCGTCTAATTGGGCCATAAGTTCTTTCATCTCCACCGGTGCTAGTCGATATGGAGCCTTAGCCACAGGCTGGGCATCTGGTACTAACTCGATTCGAAATTCAATCTCTCTGTCGGGTGGTATCCCAGGCAAATCCTCTGGAAACACCTCCGGGTACTCGCGTACCACGGGCACGTCGTCTAGTTCCTTCACCTCCTTACACTTGTCAATCACATACACCAGATAAGCCTCGCATCCGCGCCTCAGGTAATCTGCTGCCTTGATCATTGAGATGACGTTAGGCATCGGGGCGTCACGATCTCCAAAAATCTTGACTTTGCTACCATCCGGAGCCTTGAGTCGGATTATCTTTCGTTTTCACATAATTTGCGCTTCATTGGCAGTTAGCCAATCCATACCTAACACGACATCGAACCCACCCAAAACCATGACAAACAACCTGACAAGGAACCTATGACCTTCTATTTTTATCGTGGAGTTGTCAACTAAATCGGTCACTCTCGCAGTTCTACCCTCAGCTGTTTGTACGCTAAAGGCCCTTTCTAACTTGCTCACAGTGTACTTCGCTCGTTTACAAAAAGTCGCAGATATGAAATTCTTACTGGCACCCGAATCAAATAACACCGAAACAAAAGTGTTGTCAAGGATGAACGTACCTGACGCCACGTCGGGACCTGCCCTGGCTTGTTCTTGAGTTAGTGCGTACGCACGAGTCTTTGCTCGGGGCCTCTCTTCTTTCTTCTTAGGGCCTTTCCCTTTCCCGGCTTCACCCATTTTGGGCTTGGTGCATTCCCGGCTCATATGACCGCTTTCACCACAATTATAACATTTAATGCCTTGCCTGCATTCCCGGGAGTAGTGCCCAGTCTTGCCACATTTGTAGCACAGATTTGTCCCTATCCGACATTCACCCGTATGTCTCACCCCACATCTTCCACAGACTGTCGTCTCGTCTACCCTGGCCTGTTTGTCCCGAGCCCCAAACAACTTCCCACCCGATCGCTTAGCGGGAAAACTCAGCTTCTTTTTGGGCTCTTCAATGGCAACGACATTCAGTGCCAGATCATCAAATACAACTCCGCTCAGTTCTACTACCGAATCGTAGGTAGTAGGGGCATTTGCTTTAACATAGGTGCGGACCTGGTCCGGCAGCCCTTGAATGTAGCATGCAATCTTTCTTTCCTTAGTCGTGACAAGATGTGGCACCAGACGTGCCAGTTCATTGAAACGTGTGGTGTACTGCCGGTGCATCATGCTCCCGGCCTTCAAACCCAGAAATTCCCTCTCTACCTTCTCAATCTCGTTCCTTGGGCAGAAATTTTTGATCACCAAAGTTTTCAAGTCAGCCCACACCATCGCATCCACAACCTCGCTCCCTTTTGCTTGACGTACACCTTCCCACCAATGGGATGCTTCCTCTCTCAAGGAGTTAGCAGCAAATTTTACAACTTGATCTGTTCGACATTCGCTCAAACGAATGGCAGCTTCCATACGGATCACCCAATCAAACGTAGCCACCGCGTCTTTCTTTCCGGTGAGGACCGGTGGGTCACATGCTTTAAATGACTTGTAGTCGCATCCGCGTGCAGGCGGTGCGTTGTCGGTCTCGTTGTTCTGGGCACCAGTTGCCGCGCTAGACCCACCTTCCCCATTAACCTTCTTCAATGCTTCGGCTAACAGACCTAGCAGAGAAGTCTTCATCAACTCGGTGAACTCTCGAGCTATAGCTGCTCTCACTTCTGGTTCAAAAGTGAAAGGTTGTTCTTCAACCAGTGTCTGCTCAGTTTCATGCACACTAACCGTCGGTTCAGTGTTAACACTTTCTTCTTCACTATACTCTTGGCGCGCAGGGGTCCTGCCACGCCCACCATTTCGACCGCCGGTACGACCACCGGTACGGCCCCCACCACGTCTTCTGTTTCCTCTCCTTGCCATTTCGTTCTATAAGACAAGGAATTCAATTTCATCACGCTAGTTAACAGATAAAATTCAATAAGTACTGTAAGATGTTAATATACACTAGCCATCTGCAATTAACCATTACACTACCTTTCGATTTCTATTTGACCACCTTTGTGATTCCATCAGAACACAAGTCCTTACCTAACCCTTTCTAAGGCATACTGTATATGTAAATATATACTACCTTCATACCTGATGCTGTGGCTCGAGTTACCCGTACTGGCATCCGCTTTCGGTCCCATTCACAGTTTAAGTTCAGACACTGGGAGTGTCCGAATCTCTCAAACTATTGCTCTGATACCAACTTGTAAGGCCCCAAACCCGGGAGGCCTCACTTGTTGGATTTACTCATTCACACACAGTTCTTAAACTTGAGTATCAAATAAGCAGCGGAAAATACTTCATTAAACATAACCATCACATTGTTCAACATGCGGAAGCGTAACATTGTCTATTACATAAACATAACATAAGCTAATCATAACGGGATGCCAATCTTCATGATCAATCGGGTAACTCTTCTCGCTTGCCACGCATCACCGTCCATCATCCATACCTGCCTTAACCTGAATGTGCATACTAAAAAGTCAGCTACGCTGGTGAGTTCTAGCTTTACATAAAAGCTTAACATAAACATTTTGTCAAAAACATTACATACATTTGTTTAACAAAAGCGTACGTAAAACATGCAATAACTTAACATCATCGTAACATAACATCATAACATAAGTCAACATGAATCGAATCTGCGCCTTCTCGTAACCGTCAATTCCATACCTCGCATACCAGCGGATGAACTTAAGGCTCATTACCTCTAAGACATCCGTCACGCAGGACCCCTAAGGCTCGTTACCTCTAGGTGGACCAAACATATGTTTCCTAAGGCTCGTTACCTCTAGGTAGACCAAACATACGTCTCCTAAGGCTCGTTACCTCTAGGTAGACCAAACATACGTCTCCTAAGGCTCGTTACCTCTAGGTAGACCAAACATACGTCTCCTAAGGCTCGTTACCTCTAGGTAGACCAAAACATAACTTAGGCACTATTTCCCCGCAAGGAATAGTACCTTCCATCGGGATCCCGGTAATCCCATGGGTGACCGTCGTCACCCCATCATCAACCAGTTGTATAACCGTTAGCCAGCCACAAAGGCCTCCCGTAAGGTGAGGCCAATACATACATACATACATACATACCTTAGCTCCCGTAGGAACTCGTGGCAGATTCGTTCATTCGTGACTTTCATAAAACCTTTACCTCATTTTATTTAAAGCATTTGTACGTTTTATTAAACAAAACCTCATCTCTTTCGTAAACCTTTCGTAAACTTCATTTGGCAAAACATTTCATAAACATCATCCCGTAAACTTCATTTCGTAAACATCACATCGTAAACATTACTTCATAAACATCGTTTCGTAAACCTCATTTCAAAACATCGTTCCGTATGTATGCACACCAGCCCAAAAACATTTAATTAAAACATTTAAAGAAGGGCTTCTAGAACTCACCTTATAAGCTAGTCTCGGTTGTCCTAAACAAAGGACCAACAACGTCACTTCCGATCTGAATTGATTAGTTAAATACACATCAGACCCAATCCCGACTCTAACGGTTTAACCTTCTAAACATACTGACTTTACTCAACCAGTCTGATGCCTGCGCACTTAGCAAGTGCGCAGACCCTGCTTCCTGCGTACTTGATAAGTACGCAGTGCCCTCTTCCTGCGTACTTGATAAGTACGCACGATCTGTTTCTTCGCAAAACCCTAACTTTCGCACTCAGGTCTGATCACGTCAAGATCCCGGACCTTTTTACATTCAAAACGTTTGTTTTCCATTAAGGAACTCAAATCTATGTTTATCTTTCGGTTTTATCCGTGAAAACGTTACATTTTCACCCAAAACCCGAAAAACCCAAAAAACGAACAAAAACTCAGATTTAGGCCTGATCGTTACCTGAATCGAGTTTCTGATCCGGAGGTTCCTCTCACGAGCTCTGGAGCAACACACTTCTCAAATCTCGGGTCGATCCGACAACTTTCTCTCTCTAGAAGTTGCAAATGAGAGAAATGGGTGGTGACCTTAGCTATTTACAGGGGAGGCTCCCCTTCCAGCCCGCCGGCCCATCCGACCCGACCCGACCCGACATGCCTCGTTCATTTATTCCGTTATTATAATTGTCGTTTTATTTTTGGGATGTTACAACAGGTTCGGGTTTCGGGCGTGAACGGACGGGTTGCAGAGTAAGGATTTGGATTGACTCGTAACCGGTGAGTTTCTAATCCCCTATTTCTTTTAAATGTTTATACTTGATGTCGTCCAGACGGTCTATAAAACTAATGAATAAAAACCTAACTAGACTCCTAAGTAATAAAAGGAGTACCTTCAACTAAACCGCACTGACATACAAGTGTACCTATCGAGTGTAGCACCGATTAACGGTAAACCGAGTTATCGAACCCTAGAGACACTATGTAACAATACTAGACTCTTACACGGAATAAAGATTGATTTGGTTTGGGGGGGTTTACTACACTAAAGATTAACTAATGAATGCAATAAACTAAGGTCGACTCAACTAACCAAAAAAGGACAAAGGTAATATCAAGAATGGGAAGAATATCACCTAGGTCGGAATCCTACTTGCAAAGCACAACTTCTATCGGTTATGGAAACTATAATGGATCTGGGTTTCTAAGGAAAAAACTCTAGACAGCCTAGTGGATCCCTAATCACTCTCAGGGTGTCACCACATAAGGATCCTAAAGATATACTAACTCACCAGATTGTTGGATCACTTCTCAGGTATTTCCAACTATGATAAAGTACCCACAGGACAGATTACCTCTTAGTCTCACCGTCCACCAATACACTCGAAGAATGCACGGGGTAATCTCAAGATAACAACTATGACACGAATAGCAACAATCACTAGACACCTAATACCGGCTTCCTCTCAGACAGCTGACACTCGGATTCCTAATGACGAAGACCAAACGACTAATTCTCATCTCTCGGGTATTGAACTAGGATACACATTTAATTCTAATCAGCACTTAATGGCAACTCCTTATGGCTACTACGTCTAACAAACCACCCTAATCACAAACCCTAAGATCTATGACCAAGATACGTAGATCAAACTGGCAGACAACCACAATCAACGCAAGGAATTGAAATAAAAAACGGGGACCCTATCAAACTCTTTTCAATCTCCTCCAACCAATCCGGAGGCTCCTTTAACATTCCTTTATCCAAATCATCCTCTAATTGATTTGAGTCCCGATGATCGTCCACGGAGGCATCAAGCATGCATACGGAGTGGCTATGCTCGCCAACATCCTCCATGGAGTTTGTAGCATCAAATGTAATAAACTCATCCCCCACACGAAGTGTGAGTTTCCCGTCAAATACATCAATCATCGCCTTGGCGGTACGTAGGAACGGGCGTCCTAGGAGGAGTGGGACTCTATCCTCCACTTCCATGTCCAGAATAACAAAATCCACGGGGAATACGAACTTGCCTACTTTCACTAAAAGATTCTCCACAATTCCCCGTGGATACTTAACTGAGCGGTCAACCAAGGAAATGCTCATGCGCGTCGGCTGCAGTTCACCAAGGTCTAGCCGTTTATAGATAGAATACGACATCAAATTGATGCTAGCACCCAGATCAGCCAACGCGTGGTTCAAGGACAAACTGCCTAGGAGACACGAAATTTCGTGAAACATCCTGAATCTCCCAATTTCTCGGCCAGTTTGTTCTGCACCACAACAGAACATTGCTCAATAATTGAGACTTCAGAGATCCCGCCTAGCTTCTTCTTGTTAGAAAGAAGATCTTTGAGAAATTTTCCATACTTAGGCATGTGCTGGAGGACCTCTATAAACGGAAGATTGACCTTGAGTTGTTTAAACATATCAAGGAAGGTACCGTATTCCCTAGTATTCTTATATGACAATACGTGCGCTGGGTAAAGAATACGACTCAAGTCAACCCTGGGGGACTTCATCTCTACCCCCTTCTTCTTCTCCACTTCCCTCTCGGCAGGCTTCTCCATCCCTATCTCTTCATCCACCGGCTTTTCCTCTCCTACCGGCTCCTCTAGTATCTCCTCCATCTCCTGCTCTTCACTCATCTTAGCATTGACCGCAACAAATCGAGCTCTCCAATCTACCTTCTTCACTTCCTCTACCGAAGGTATGCCATACTCAATGGAGTGGGAGTCATCCTCTATAAACTCTTTCTTCTCCACACTCCTAACTGACACGGCCATCACTGAAGCATTTGGGCCCGAAGATGGACCTCCTTTTCTACCCTTCAGGCTTTGAGCGATGTCTCCTACCATGCGTTGAAAATCATGGAATGCCGACTGCTGATTCTTCAATAGAGTGTCGTGGCTATCCAGTCTTTTCCTCGTGTCCTTGCCTTGCTGGACTAAGTGGGCAAGCAGTTGTGTCTGATTCTCGAGCATCTCTTCGATCTTTCTTGTATTGACACTGCTTCCCGAGCTCGCTCCAGCCTCTCCTCCTCCATAATGCTGCTGGCGACCATTAAACCAAGGCGGGTTATTTCCAGATCTCCATCCCGAGCCATGAGTATTGTTGTTATTATACCCTCGGTTCTAGTACTGGTTGCCAGCATAGCTCACGTGCTCCTGATTATTTACTGGGCAGTCCCTGGTGTCGTGGCCTCCTCTGCACACTTGACATCGCTGAGCACTGAGCTTCAGCTCCTTAATCTCGTTAGCCATTGAGGCGAGTGCAGCAGCTACGCTAGAATCAGGAGTGACCTGATGCACACCTCTAGGAGAAGAGGCGGGTTCCCTAGCACTAGGAATGAAAGTCCTAGTAGATGGACACTGCTGTTCGGCTTGAGCGAAGCTCTCGAACATTCCCTCGCACTCATCAGGTTCGAGTCTCTCCATGATATGGCCTCCCGCAACTGTATTGAACATTTGCTGTTTCTCGAAGGTGAGACCATTGTAGAACTTCTCCACAAGCGCCCAGTCGGAAAGACCATGCTGGGGACATCGGCTCAACAACGTGTTGAACCGCTCCTAGGCCATGTGATAAGGCTCGTCAGGATCCATCCGGAACGAATGGATTTGATCACGAAGGCGAGCGGCCCTGGAAGGTGGATAATACTTCTTAAAGAACTTGGCTTCGAGATCCTCCCATGTGGTGATAGAATTGTCTAGGAGAGTGTCGAGCCAAGTAGATGCACGACCAGACAGGGAGAACGGGAAGAGATGCAAGTAGATTGCGTCCTTAGATACACCCGTGAGATTGAAAGTATCACATATGCGCGCAAAGCGGGACACATGTCCGGGTGCATCCTCATCCTCGAGGCCATGGAATTGGGTGGCATGAGTGATCGTACTCATGACATGTGATGGGATCTACCAAGAATTGGTGTTCGGAATAGTGGGGCGAGTGATCGAA
This sequence comes from Smallanthus sonchifolius, assembly GCA_023525975.1. Taxonomy (NCBI): domain Eukaryota; kingdom Viridiplantae; phylum Streptophyta; class Magnoliopsida; order Asterales; family Asteraceae; genus Smallanthus; species Smallanthus sonchifolius. The sequence continues at coordinate 20,077,724 of CM042037.1, forward strand.
GATCTCGCGCCAGTGACCCCATCACTGGCCCTCTGGTGCACGGTACGTCTCGCTGGTGGGTCAGCGTCGCCCATATTAGGAAATGAAATTGGGTTCTTAGAACGTACCTGGGTTTTGCAAAGCTCCTTCAAACGCTCCCGAAAGTCGTGGGTGCGCTCATGAAGCTCTCGTTCGGGTTCTGTAAAAGCTGAGAATGATGATGATTCCTGCGAACGAGTATTGTGCATACACAGAAAGACACTAGAAGGAAAGAGACGCAAACTCAAAAACAGAAAGACTCAATCCTATTTTAGACTCACAGAAAGGACACACAAGTAGCACAGAAGATAAGCACACTCACAAGACTCAAAAACAAAACAAACCAAAAATCACTAAAAGAACTAGTCAAAGCTAATATTGCTATTGCCAAGGGTCCCCGGCAACGGCGCCAAAAACTTGATGTCGTCCAGACGGTCGATAAAACTAATGAATAAAAACCTAACTAGACTCCTAAGTAATAAAAGGAGTGCATTCAACTAAACCGCACTGACAGGCAAGTGTACCTATCGAGTGTAGCACAGCTTAACGGTAATCCGAGTTATCGAACCCTAGAGACACTATGTAACAATACTAGACTCTGACACGGAATAAAGATTGATTTGGTTTGGGGGGTTTACTACACTAAAGATTAACTAATGAATGCAATAAACTAAGGTCGACTAAACTAATCAGACAAAGCACAAAGATAATATCAAGAATGGGAAGAATATCACCTAGGTCGGAATCCTACTTGCAAAGCACAACTTCTATCGGTTATGGAAACTATAATGGATCTGGGTTTCTAAGGAAACAACTCTAGACAGCCTAGTGGATCCCTAATCACTCTCAGGATGTCACCACATAAGGATCCTAAAGATGTACTAACTCACCAGATTGTTGGATCACTTCTCAGGTATTTCCAACTATGATAAAGTACCCATATGACATATTACCTCTCAGTCTCACCGTCAACCAATACATTCAAAGAATGCATGGGGTAATCTCAAGATAACAACTATGACACGAATAGCAACAATCACTAGACACCTAATACCGGCTTCCTCTCAGACAGCTGACACTCGGATTCCTAATAACGAAGACCAAACGACTAATTCTCACCTCTCGGGTATTGAACTAGGATACACATTTAATTCTAATCAGCACTTAATGGCAACTCCTTATGGCTACGACGTCTAGCAAACCACCCTAATCACAAACCCTAAGATCTATGACCAAGATACGTAGATCAAACTGGCAGACAACCACAATCAACGCAAGGAATTGAAATCAACCACACAATTAGATCTAAACATGCAAAGACTTCACAATTATAAACTCAAGATCTTTTACAAAATCATAAACCCATTAATATAATCCAAAAACCGATAAAAATCAAAACTTTAACAAGTATTCATCATGTGACCTAGGCAATATCAATGTTTTAACCTAGAATCATACTCAAAACAACTAAAACAGAAGTATTAAGCAAGAACATGGTTTCAAACATCCAAATCAAAGATAAAAATCCAATCTTGTAAATCGAATACGTAAAACTACAAACCCGGGATCCAAAGATTCAAGCTTTAGCCTTCAATTGGCTTCCAATATCCCAAAATCGCCTCTGGTCTCTCTCTAGATGGATAAAAATCGAACCCCCCTCATAATGGGATAATATCGAATTTTAGGGTTTTCTTGAAAATTCCTTCCCTCGCGTACCGCGAGAAAATATGCTAGGTTCCTCCCGTACCGCGAGGGACTTGTTTTCACCATTTTTTCACTTTTGAACCCTGTACTTTCTTCTCTTGCTAGGTTCTTTCGTATATTCACTTGTAATTAACTCGAGCACCTACAAGCATAACAAAAACTCAATAGTAAATTAAAACGACTCAAAACAAAGATAAAACTCACTAAAAACGTACAAAACACTAGGAATAAAGATGTGTGCTTTGCACTACATCAATACTGTTTTTGGGGCTATCGTACATGCTTGCAAGAGATTTTTACTATATTAAACTTGTTAAGAGTTTTGGGTTAAATTCGATGAGTCTATGAACTAAAACATCCATTAAGAAGGCTGAGAGTCTACCAGATGTTCTTGTGATTATGTGAACTAGGGGTAGCAGATTAATTGATGTGTGTTGTGTTATGAGTTAGTCGGGGTGAGTCGAGGTACGAGTTAGCCATGTATGAGTATACGTAGGGTGAGTAGTCTTGAGTAAATATGCGGGGTGCATGCTTAGCTAACGAGTCATGATAAGTAGAAATTAGTCATAAACCTTAAATCGGCAAGTAATGGTATGGTAAAATACATGTATGTGAACAATACTGTGAACCAATTTGATTGTAAATTTGTAATCATCTTCATAATTAGAGAGAAGATCTTATTTTAAACAACTTCTCTTTTTCTAGTTGGAAACCTTAACTACCAATCTTACCTTGTGACTTTGCTACCATCATGGAGTTCTTTGATCTTGCAAACCCACATGTTTGTAGTGCTTTCTTTCTTGCTGGTAACTTGACCAAGGACCATCTTGAAAGTGATATCCCTAAACCATAGCAAATGAACATACACTTCTTTTCTTTTATAATTAGTTGTACACATAATAAATTCATATTATAATTTATCCATTACTAAGTACAGCTTATCAAATCATTATATATGAATTAAGAAACTAATAATAGGCTGCAAATTTAATTCAAATATTCTTCATACATATATTAAATTCACTTCTTGAACTCGAATCAATAATCTATTTGATTGTATTGTGTTAGAAAACCTAATGGTAACATTTGTTTCCTATTCCTAAGTGTTAAAAGTTTGAACAAAACTAAGAAACATCTTATGATATAAATCAAACATGGGCCTACTAATATGCAATCTTTAAATTATCAACACAACCTTTTGGTTTTTTTTTGGTTAAAGTTTTTTTTCCATTTAAAGTATATGAAATGAGAAAAACTTTGAACTTTTTGGGGTCTAAAGCGAACATTAAAATTATGGCTTTTGCTCTGAATCATAATTTTGGTGTATATTTACGATCTCCGCACAATGTAGACCAAACCCTCAAACTTGGGCAATTGGGCTTTTACTTTGAATCATAATTTTTCTGGTGGGTTCAAAGATCTTTGAGTTGTCTATCAAATGGAATTGTTGATTTATTTTAGAATATATGAAATAGATTATACACACAGTTGAAAATAACTGGAGAAATATTCTCTTGTCCAATTTCACAAAACCACAAGATCGAGGACTCCTGTTCGTTAGTAAACTTCTACACTTATATTTCTTCTTTTCACAAACGATCAAATACAAAAAAAATCCTTGTGCTATTTTGGACTTACAAATTCATCTCTGACATAACAACTATTACTCTGATTGGTGTTCCTTATGAGACATGCGTTGTCTAAGTAGAGACACGAAATCAATTTTAAGGAAACTATGTGAACCACATGCCTCACCCAGACTCGACGCTTTTTTTTGTTCATTCTTGCAGCCGAATAAAATGATTTGAATTCTTTACTTGTATGTAGTACGTATGTATTTTACATTTACCGTGAAATAAAAAGAATGTCTTTATTTATTTTATAAAGGAAAATAGGGATATTTCCTGATAATCTTAATACAAATTTTCTTTTCCAAAAAACAAGTTTGTCGACAAACGTAAAATCGGAGTTTTGATAAGATTATTGTATAATCTTTAATCATAATAGCGTGCTACAAAACAGAATGAATCTTATTTGATTCAAGTATTTGGTTTCAAGCTTTCCATAACAACCATGCTAAGTTTACGACTTTTAATGATCTATGTATAAATCACATATTTAAAAGAGAAGTAGGCTACTTAAAAGAAATTTTTGTGGGGGGATTCCGAAATGCTTTAATAGAACCAGGCTAGTGTCTATGACCATAAACGGCACAATCATGAGGGGGTGGATTGGTCAGAGAGAGTCTCGTGTGAACGTGTATTATAGAGCCTACACAAACAAGTAGAGTTTAATACTTACAACTTGTAAACTAAATATAGTTCACAAGAGGTTCAAAGCTAACACCTACCTATCTGGATATATTCAGCCGACGAGAAATCATATGGACTTTCGTGTGTTTCCGGTTGATCTCTCTTCATATGGGTATTACTGGCAGGGGCGGACATAAGGTTAAGCCAGGGGTAGCGCCCGCTACCCCTCAACTTTCTCGACGAAGTGAAAAAAAAAATATAATTACATTTTTTTTGTAAAACGTTACCCCTGAAAAAAAAATACATTACCCCTGAGATTATTTCATGCTACCCCTAAAAAAAATTATACTTTTATTAAAAAGCACGACCACAAATGGCCGATTAAAACTGCTTTGTGCCTACTTGTGTGGTTAATAGCCTAGTGGACTAATAAACTAACGGGGGCTTGTGGCATGTTGGCTTATTAAAACTCATTAGTCAACAAAACAAGTGGGCTCATTTGTTTGTAACTTGGTCGACGACACAAGGTCACCACAAACAAACAGGGAGAAACAAAAGAAGATGATGTAATGGCTCGATTTCAAGCTTTCAAAAAACCGAAGAGGAGACTATTAGGTATGTGTTTAAATTTATTTTTTATCGTGTTTTTATTTTTGTTTCTTTTAAATTGTATTAAGACGAAATTTTTTTTGAACGTTACCCCTGAAAATTTTGTCTAGATCCGCCACTGATAACGGAATTCACTAAATTCAAACACGAATAATTATATGTATATATGTGTTGTATAATAAATAGTTTGTGGGTTTGTGTTCTCCTTGTTGAGAGCTTCACAACAAGCTAAGATGCATATGCAAAACAGAGACAAGAAGATGAGGTATCAATGCTCAATGTAGTGAATTTGATATGGAACTTAAAGGTAGGAAATGGAGAAAACTTATCCTGCATAGGTGGAAGAACTTTGAAATCCTGCTTGCCTGAATGCCATACTCAAACCTAGGGCTGTTCAAAAAACTCGCGGCTAGCTCGAAGTTCGCTCGAAAAAAGATCGGTTGAAAACGAGTCTAGCCGAGCCGGCTCGATTTGTAAACGAGCTGAGCTCGAGCCAAGGTAGGCTCGACTCGTGGCTCGCTCAATAACTAGCTCGTTGGCTCGCTCTTTTAGCTTGTTCAAAATAAGAATATTATTAATAGCCATAATGATAAATAACATATAAAAGAGTTAAAAAAACACTATCACTAGATTATCCATAAACGATTGATAAATAAAAAACACAAGAATTTTGATCGTAAACTTATGATAGAACCACGAAGTAAAAGCATACAATCAACCACACTAGTTTTGACGCAAGTATTATTACAAATACTATGTGAAAGGACGCTTAGTTTTGAAGCAAGTAAGGTTACAAATACTATGTGAAAGGACGCTTATGACCGGTTATATTGTTTCATTGCCAACTGCCAAAGTGGCGTCGTTTCATACCTCCCTAACCACACTAGTTAGGCCGACGCATCAACAGACCAAACAGTAACCGGGCTTCGGTAACCAACCCAAACATTAATACAACTGTTTAAAAACTGACCCTATAAACTTAAGGAAGTTTTTTAAAAAATGGCGTTGTTTGAGCATTTTCTTTCACAAATGGTGCTAAAATATTTTGAGTTACCCAAACGGTGTTTCCCCACTTTGTAACCACAGTTTGGCGTCAAAATAGGAAGCTCATTTCTCTCAACATGAAACCGTTGTTACCAACCATGGTTTGACTCATTCCTTTATTCCCAAGTACGGTTTGTATGGATTCGTGGTTGCCAACCACGGTTTGATCTATTTTTTTCCAAAACTTTGGTATTGCTAATTGAAGGATATGGTTGGTGATTCTAAAGTGGGTCCCTTCCTTCCCATCCCTGTAGAAAAAAAAGGTGGAAGATGTGAGAGAGAGAGAGTTTCAAAACATTCAAGTTTTAATTTGTCTAGCTTCTTCGATTCCTTTTCTTACGCAATATTCATGCTTAGTTTGGAAACAAAATTGGTGAGGTTGCAGCATCACATGAAACCGTGGTTGGAAAAGCTGGTTTAGTGATTCCACAGCTTGGAAAAACAAAGTAAAAAAAAAACTTTGTTTTTTTTCTTCTTGATTGGTGTTGATCGAAAGAGCCAAAGAAAACAAAAATAAAACGTTTTCTTCCTTTTGTTTTGCGGCTGGAATGATGGTAGGCTTGATTATCATCTCAGATTATAATTATATATAAATAATTATAAACTCTGCTAATTGTTTCCGGGGCCAAAAGTCCAATACGAGATGTAAAAGGCTGAACTCGTTTTTAATGTTTTAATAAAAGATTAAAACAAGATATAATTATTATTTATAAACCAGTATAAATAATAATTCCCGTCTAACGAATATATAAAAATATATATCGTCTCACTATTTGTTCGTAATTACGAGTTAAACACGTTAAGTGGATTAAATGTTCGTTGCTCTCGATGTAACTCTTACGGGCCATAACTCGGTCAGTAGCGTTAATTAATCAGGACCGGACATATAATTCCAACAGTCTCCCACTTTGACGTCCTTCGATTAAGTTCATTAACGCAGACAGTCAGCGCGCAGACAGTCAGCGGTGTTCTAGCTACACATGCTTGCCCCTAACAAGGTATGACACTTTAAAGTCATTAACCAAAATATCATGCTATTGCAAGACAATAGACTTATGGTAACTATTGTCATTCATCCTTTCTGTAAAAGACATCAATTGAACCGATGAGACATGGATTAGATTCATTCTCATATAGCGTTCAATCATTATTGTTCCCGTTCAAGATTCATAGTGGTCCAATCAAACACACATTCAGTTTGGGTAAGGCCTTACACTTCACCAGTTTGAATCACGAGGGCGCCACGATGTCTAACTGTTACATATCATTTAAGAGTACAGAATCCCTTATCGACTACATACAGCTTCCACTGAACTTCAGATCTGTTCCTAAACAATGCCTTTATGACTTGCAGTTACGCGACAACAGTTGACAGTGATTAAAGAACAGTCTTTGGTAAACAAAAGTTCTAGTATGCATCTCAGGTCAGAGGATACTAAAGGAGTATACCAATATCAAAAACATCTTATGATTAAAATCCATGAAGATGATTTGAAGCGAGTTACATCCAACGTCATCCAAGATGAGGTCTGTGAAATTGGAAGTCAACTACTTGATTTAACACTCTAATATTAAATCATTAAAACACGCGGAAGCATTTCCCAAGAAAGATTTTTTTAATCTCCGCGTGTCGCGAAAATCGAGACCCCTCCCTTCGCGTGGCGCGAAAGAGTCCAAAAAGGGCAGGTCCGGGAAACCAGGTCTTCACGTGTCGCGAAGACCAGACCTGAGTTTTTCATATGGCGCGAAAACCTCTTTTTCACAAAAAGTTTCTGCATCTATAGATTTTCAACACTTAACCAATTTTTTTTCAACTTTTTCCATCTTGACATAAAATTCTCCCAACACTTGGGTTAAAACTTTCAAAACACCATAACTAGAACAAAAAACTACAAATTCATGTTTCAGTTTATACCCATAAATATGAACTTAAGTACAACCAAAAACCATCAAAACGCGTACGAGAACCCGTCTTTCGCCATGGACTTGACATAAACTACGCCGGAGCTTTCCCTACATGCCACCACATATAATCACCATTAGTAATGAAGATAAAACATAACAAACAAGTAAAATTCTTCTTGTTTCGCCCATTCACTCATTTGACCCGTTTCCACCCAATTTGTCAATAGGCTACATGTCACTTGCATATTACCTACAAGTTTCATTCTTTTCATTTTATATTCATGATTAACACATTCCCATTTCCATTATGGCACATAGGCCATAACCTCATTTCCATTATGATACTTAGATCATAACTTCATATCCACATATCCATTATGGTACTTAGACCATAACTCAATTTCCACATATCCATTATAGTATTAATACTATAACTACATTCATTCACTTATTCGTACACCTCTATATACATTCATACCACATAACACATTATGCAACTTAACAAATTAAGCATACAACATTGCATATAACACCATTTATCATCAATTACTAAGTAAGTGTAAAAACACTTACCTTGTGGATTTGAAGGTCCCGATTCCACTTCACGTTTTGCAATTTGATTACCTAAACACATTCATCTAGTTTAGTAATCCATTATACACCAAAATAACATTTTAATTGGGTTCACAACCCAATTTCCTATTTCCAACCCAAACTGACCCGTTTGAGTTATACTCATATCTAAAACCCTCTTTCACCCCAAACTCACGTACTTGAGTTTCATTATCCTTACCTTAACACTAGTTTTTCATTCAATTTTTATTATTAGGTTAATTTGGTGTTTGTTCAAGTGTCTAACATTATATAAACACTTAATCATCATTAATTCATCATCTTATCATCATAAACCAAAAATCCCCAATTTTCTCCATAAGAACCCTAAGTTCTCATAATCAAAATCAAAGGGTTTTAGGATGTTAATCATCATTCTTTACCTTTAGTTTAGCTAGATTATCAACAATCTAACACTAATTATCAACATGCAACATAAATTTTGGATTTCTACAAAACCCACCAACTAACACATCAATGGTGAAATCAAAAGGATGATTAACACTTACTTGATGTTAGAAGGATGATGCGCAAGCCAACACCTTCACAATCCAAGCTTCAATTGCACGATTTTGACTTCAACACCTTTTTCTCCCTTCTTCTCTTGAGAGCATCAACCCACACACAAATGAGAGAAATCTGAATTTTGACTTCTTTTAGTCAAATATGACAGATTTTTCATTTTACACTTTCAGTCCCTCAACTTCCATTTCATCCATTTTCATTCCAAAATTAGTTAAAAACTAATATAACCCCATTACTAACTTGAAACCCATTTGTTTCAACTTATTTCTAAAATATTATTTTCACCATAATATTTATCAGAATATTTATTTATTTATAACGAAACCCGGATTTTGGTTCGTTACAAATCACATCCCCTTATTTGGGTTTCGTCCCCGAAACCCGACTTCACATAAAAGGTTCGGATAATATTTGAGCATTTCTTTCTCGGTTTCCCAAGTCATTTCCGCTCCCTTCTTATGTTTTCACCCCACCAAAACTTGGCAAATCTCTTTATTGCGTAAACGCTTCACCTTTCTATCCAAGATTGCCACTGGTTCCTCAACATAATTCAACTTTTCATCCAGTTCAATATCATCCAATGGAACAAAAGTGGACTCATCCGCTAAACATTTTCGCAAATGAGACACATGAAACGTGTTATGAAGTCTACTTAGTCCCTCCGGTAGCTCCAAAAGATAGGCTACCGCACCCACTCTTGCTATCACCTTAAACGGTCTGATGAAACGTGGACTCAACTTCCCCCGTTTCCTAAACCGTATCACCCCTTTCCAAGGAGAGACTTTCAAAAGTACAAAGTCCCCCCACTTGAAAATCAATCGTCCGCTTTCTATTATCCGAATAGGATTTTTGGCGATCCTGGGCCGCTTTTAAGCGTGCCCTTATTTGGTCAATAGTACTAATAGTTTCATTGACCACCTCTTTACTACCAAGTTCCCATTGACCAATCTCACCCCAACACACGGGTGTTCGACATTTCCTCTCATATAATGCCTTGAAAGGAGGCATACCAATACTAGAATGGTAGCTATTATTGTAAGAAAATTCCGCCAATGGTAAATGGTCGTCCCATTTCCCCCCAAAATCTAAAGCTCACGCTCGTAACATATCTTTGAGCGTTTGAATCGTTCGCTCGATTTGACCATCCGTTTGTGGATGATAAGCGGTGCTAAGATTTAATCTAGTCCCCATATCCTCATGGAATTTCTTCCAAAAACGATAAGTAAACCTCGTATCACGATCCGATACAATCGCCACCGGTACAACATGTCGTGACACTATTTCCTTCACATAGATTTCCCCCAATCTATCTGATGAATACGTTTCCTTTATAGGAAGGAAATGTGCACTCTTTGTCAACCGATCTACTACTACCCAACTTGCATCATAACTCTTTCGTGTCTTAGGTAGTTTAGTGATTAGATCCATGGTTATATTCTCCCATTTCCAAAGCTGTATTTCAAGCGGTTGAAGCTTTTCATACGAGCTTTTCGTGCTCCGCCTTTACCCTTAAGCATGTGACATACTTAACAATATCACGCCTCATACCCGGCCACAAAAAATGACACCTCAAATCATAAAACATCTTTGTGGCCCTCGGATGGATAGAATACGTGGATTTATGCGACTCGTCTAAGATAGTTGTCAAAACACTTGACAACCTAGGAATCCAAATTCTATCAAAGCATGTCTTTAAACCCGTGCTATTTTCCCTAAGCTTATCAACATAAGCAACCATCCGCTCCTTCTTCAAATCACCACCAAGTGCTAACACTTGAGCCTCACGGATTTCATTAATAAGAGATGATGAAATTGTCATCTTAAATGACTTCACCTTGATAGGTGTATGGCTCATCTTCCGACTAAGAGCATCCGCCACCACATTCGCTTTACCCGGATGATAAAGTATCTCACAATCATAGTCCTTGACCAATTCAAGCCACCGCCTTTACCTCATGTTGAGGTCCTTTTGGTCGAAGAAATATTTGAAACTTTTGTGATCCGTGTAGATCGTACACTCCACCCCATATAAATAATGCCTCCAAATTTTGAGCGCGAAAACCACGGCCGCAAGCTCTAAATCATGAGTAGGGTAATTCACCTCATGAGTCTTCAATTGCCTAGACGCGTAAGCAATCACTTTCCCCCTTTTCATCAATACACACCCCAACCCCGAATGCGAGGCATCCGAACACACAACAAAATCTTTGGTCCCGTCAGGCAAGGATAGAATAGGTGCCTTAGTCAACTTTTCCTTCAAGAGTTGAAAGGCGGATTCTTTCTCGGAACCCCATACAAACTTAGTCTCTTTACGCGTCAACTTCGTCATCGGCAAGGCAATCCGAGAGAAGTTTTCAATAAACCGCCGATAATAACCCGCCAACCCCAAGAAACTTCTAATTTTCGAAGGCGTTTTCGGTGATGACCAATCTTTAACCGCCACTATCTTGGATGGGTCGACAGTAATCCCTTTTCTCATTAATCACATGACCTAAGAATTAAATTCCGCGCAACCAAAAGGTGCACTTGGAAAATTTTTCATAAAGCTTTTCCCTTTGAAGAACTTCAAGAATCTCACGCATATGACAAGCATGATCACCATCACTCCTTGAATAAATGAGAAGATCGTCAATAAACACAATAACCGAACAGTCGAGAAATGGTCTAAACACCCGGTTCATAAGATCCATGAAAACCGCGGGCGCGTTGGTTAAACCGAAAGGCATCATCGAAAACTCATAGTAACCGTAACAAGTGCGGAAAGCCGTCTTAGGAATGTCGTCTTCTTTCACTTTCAACTGATGATACCCGGACTTTAAATCAATTTTAGAGAACCATGACGCCCCTTGCAATTGGTCAAAGAGGTCGTCAATTCGAGGTAACGGGTACCGATTCTTCACCGTCAACTTGTTCAATTCCCGATAATCCATACACATCCTCATGCTTCCATCCTTCTTTTTAACGAAGAGAACGGGTGCACCCCAAGGCGAGACGCTTGGGCGTATGAAACCTTTATCAAGTAGTTCTTGCAATTGCTCCATTAGCTCTTTCATTTCCGGCGGTGCCAACCTATAAGGTGCTTTGGCTACCGGCTTAGTACCCGGTATCAAATCAATCCCAAACTATACTTCCCTCTCCGGTGGAACCCCCGGTAACTCATCTAGAAACACATCCTCAAACTGATTCACAACCGGAACATCGCGAATATTTTTCACTTTCTCGATCACATCCGCAACACAAGCCATGTACGTCTTGCACCCACGCACCATGTACTTTGTTGCCTTCACATAAGAACACAGTCTTACCTTTCCTTTCTTTTCACATTCTATGTAAACGGATGTAACATCCTAAAATGGCGAAAAATAAAGTTAGCGAGTTCAAGCGGGCCGAAGTCGGGTCAGGTCAGTCGCGAACCGGGCTTGGGGAGGTCTCCCCTATAAATAGCCCAAGACCCTCACTTCTCCTCTTTTGCAATTCTAGAGAGAGAAAACCCGTAGAGAGAGAAAGTGTCGAAATCGCACAAGATTACACCCGCTCGTGTCTCTTGCACTCGTGAAGGAAACCTCCAAATCAGAATCGTCATCCAGGTAACCATTCGAGCTAAAATTGAGGTTTTTGCTTAAATTGGGTTTCCAGGTTTTCGGGTGAAAATAGGACGTTTTTACGGATGAAACTTGAGAATAAGCTTAGGTTTAGTATCTGGAATGAAAACCGGTTGTTTTGAGCAAAGAAAGTTGAAGTTTTGACATAACCGAACTCAAATCCGTGAATTTCGGGACTGTTTGGGGAGATGACTGCCGGTGAAGGCGAACTTAGAAAGTTCGCCTGTCAAGTTCGCTTGGTGGAGGCGAACTTATCAAGTTCGCCTGATTATGTTCGCCTGGCAAGTTCGCTTGGCCAAGGGTAAGCGAACTTATTATGTTCGCCTGGCAAGTTCGCTTGGCCAAGGGTAAGCGAACTTATTATGTTCGCCTGGCAAGTTCGCTTGGCCAAGGGTAAGCGAACTTATTAAGTTCGCCTGGCAAGTTCGCTTGGCCAAGGGTAAGCGAACTTATTATGTTCGCCTAAGTTAAGTTCGCCTGGTCAAGGGTAAGCGAACTTATTAAATTCTCTTATAAGTTCGCCTAAGCCAGTGGAGGCGAACTTAGCATTAATTTCGCCTATATCAGCTGAGTAAAAGTGAGAATTTAGGTTAGGTCTGATATATGTGTTTTGTAACCAATTCAGATCGGAAGAGACGTTGTTGGGCCTTTAATTAGGACAACCGAGACTAGCGTATAAGGTTAGTTCTAGAAGCCCTCTTTTAAATGTTTTATATAATGTTTTCGGGCTGGTGTGCATACATATGAAATGATGTTTTATGAAATGATATTTTATGAAACTATGATTACGAAATGAAATGATTTGGAATGAACGGTTTATGGAAAGAAATTTTTATGAACGGAATGTTTACGAACGAAATGTTTATAAAGAAATGGTTTAAAGTAAAGGTAAAGGGTTTTGAAAGTGAAGGAAAGGTTTGTGAAAAGAAAAGAAAAAGGGCAAAGGTTTTAAAGAAGTCATTACAAATCTAATCTGTCGATTGAATGGAATTGACGAATGAAGTCTGGGAATGAAATTCCCAGCCTTGTGATAGATTATGGATAGCGAGCCATAGTTGCCATAAGAACAACATGGGTAGTGTCTTAGTGGCCTGCAAATGGTTTTGATGTTGTACAACTGGTAAGGGAGTAACGACGGTTACTCGGGTGATGAAGATCATCCTAAGAGAAAGAGGTAACGGGAAATCAATGACGGCGATACGTAACGGTTGATTCCCAAAGGAAAGATGCATGTTGGGCAATGACGGCGATACGTAACGGTTGACCCCACGTATTGAAAGGTTGTGGCAATGACGGAGATACGTAGCGGTTGCCCACAACATCAAAGGTTCCTCCGGGGACACAGAGACGCGTAACGATACAGATTTTAGATAGTAATGTATGACTTAAATGAATGTTAAATGTTTTAAACAAATGATCCGTTCAATGTGTTTAAATGTGCGAAGGTTTATGAATGAAAGGCCCTGTTTTTCTTATATGTGATGTTAAACCCTAATGAATGTTTTGAATGATGAACCATTTCTTAAATCGAAGGAAAACTAGAACTCACCAGCGTAGCTGACCTTTTTAGTGTGCACATTCAGGTTAAGGCAGGTTATGAGGATGGGCGGGGATGCTTGGCTAGAGATGAAGAGTTACCCGCTTTTGAAGACTGGCATCCCGTTATGTTTAGTTATGATGTAAATATGTTTTAAACTATGTTTACGCTTCCGCATGTATGAACAATATTGACGTTATGTTTGAATGAAATTTTCCGCTGCGTTATCTGATATTCATGTTTAAGAACTGTTTGTGAATGAGTAAATCCAACAAGTGAGGCCTCCCGGGTTTGGGGCCTTACAACGGACTAACCCGATGGGGAGTCGAGTTGTATCGCCTTAGGTCTACATAAAATATTCCCTTTGTTCCTTGACAACCAATCCATCCCCACAATAACATCAAAATCCCCCATGGTCATAGGAATTAAATCAATAAGGAACGTTTCACCCCCCGCCCTTAACTTGCAATTCCTATAAATATCAAACACAAGGAAACTCTTATCATTTGCCGCCTCGATTTCTAAGGGTTCATCTAACTTGCTACTTAGAAACGAAGAATGCTTAACACATTTCAAAGACACAAACGAACGACTAGCCCCCGAATAAAAAAGAACTAGTGCAGGTAAAGAGTTAATCTTGAATGTACCTGACACCACTTCCGAGTTCGTCTTTGCCTCTTCCACCAAGATGTGGAAAGCTCTACCCTTTAGCTTTGGTATTTCAACCTTCTTTTCACTTCCACTTTGCTTCAGCTCGGGCAATCCACCCTATTGTGCTGGGCTTGTAACAATTGTAGCATATACTGATTTGGCTTGGACATTGATTAACCATATGCCCTGGCTTCTAACATTTATAACAATTTGACGTAACCTTCCTATACTCCCTAAAGTGCTCCTTTCCACAAACCTTGCATCCCCGTGGAGAAAACTTGACAAACGGCTTCTTGCTAGGGCTCCCGCCCTTTATCTTCTTCACAACTTGTTCCACAATTTCACGCTTTCTCTTTTCACCTCTTGCTTCTTGCCTCCTCAACCCCACCTCCCTTTCCCGACACCTGTTTATCAAATCTACAAGTGTGGTAAAAGAGGATGGAGATATACTATCTCTGAACTCCACAGTCAACATAGCATAAAATCTGTCAATCTTCGCCTTCTCGGTCAACACCACGTCCGGACAGAACTCGGCGCGATCAAAGAAAGCCCCTGCCAATTCATCTATTGACTCAGTCGTTTGCCTCATGAGGAGGAACTCCTCAGCCATCCTGTCAACTGTGGCTTGGGGGCAATGGTATTTCAGAAAAGCCATCTTAAACTCCTCCCAAGTCATGGAGGTCACATCCAATTCACCCCTCTCATTTCGAAGATTCAATAACCACTCTTTTGCCCTCCCGGTCAACAGTGGCACACTGAACATCACCCTATCATCGGGCTTACACCTAGTCATTTCAAAATTCGATTCCATATCCACCACCCACCTGTGGCTAAGGATCGGGTCCACTTGCTCGTTATACTCTTTTGGCTTGATCACCATGAACTCCTTAAGAGTACAACCTTGTGGTTCCTTTTCCTTCAAAAACTCTTTGAAAGTGAGTTTAATAGCCCCTCTCATTTCTTCCATTAACAGAGTTGTGGCTTGCTCAAAAGCCTTGCAACTTCTTCCTTTATTGCATCATGGATTCTAGGATCCAACGGTTCCTCATTCGCATATGTCATCTCTTAGCTGAGAATTTAGAATAAAACACCTTAATACCCTTATACTATCAATACCTTAGATAACCATCTTACATTTACCCTTATATGTATTAAGTATATATATATATATATATATATATATATATCTTCCTATATACCTACATATATATATAATCACCTTCACCTAATCCTTGCAAATGTTAATTATTAAATGGTTATCATAAGGACCCTTGCACATATTGTCTTATTAATCACATTGGCCAGACATGTTTAATAATACAATATGCCCAATTGTAATTATCATATCCATACAACAAATCACAAGACAAGTTTCGGCGCACACAATCACCTTGTCATTCATACATACATATACATATACACCATATGAAACAATATTAATCATAACATTACTAACCTTTTACTTCCAAAAGCTCCGAGTCTTAGTCAAGTACTTCTTGGATTCTTGTATCATTTCCCCCATATCAAGAGCATCCGGTTTGAGTTTGGTGCCACTCACACCAAATCTCTCAAACCATTGCTCTGATACTAAGTTGTAACACTCTAATATTAAATCATTAAAACACGCGAAAGCATTTCCCAAGAAAGATTATTTATTATTTTGTTTTAATCTTCGCGTGTCAAGAAAATCGAGACCCCTCCATTCGCGTGGCGCGAAGGAGTCCAAAAAGGGCAGGTCTGGGAAACCAGGTCTTCGCGTGTCGCGAAGACCAGACCTGGGTTTTTCGCGTGGCGCGAAGACCTCTTTTTCACAGAAAGTTTCTGCATTTGCAGATTTTCAACACTTAACCAATTTGTTTCCAACTTTTTCCATCTTGACATAAAATTCTCCCAACACTTGGGTTAAAACTTTCAAAACACCATAACTAGAACCAAAATCTACAAATTCATGTTTCGGTTTATACCCATAAATATGAACTTAAATACAACCCAAAACCATCAAAACGCGTACGAGAACCCGTCTTTCGCCATGGACTTGACATAAACTACGCCGGAGCTTTCCCTACATGCCACCACATATAATCACCATTAGTAATGAAGATAAAACATAACAAACAATTAAAATTCTTCTTGTTTCACCCATTCACTCATTTGACTCGTTTCCACCCAATTTGTCAATAGGCTACATGTCACTTGCATATTACCTACAAGTTTCATTCTTTTCATTTTATATTCATGATTAACACATTTCCATTTCCATTATGGCACATAGGCCATAACCTCATTTCCATTATGATACTTAGATCATAACTTCATATCCACATATCCATTATGGTACTTAGACCATAACTCCATGTCCACATATCCATTATAGTATTAATACTATAACTATATTCATTCACTTATTCGTACACCTCTATATACATCCATACCACATAACACATTATGCAACTTAACACATTAAGCATACAACATTGCATATAACACCATTTATCATCAACTACTAAGTAAGTGCAAAAACACTTACCTTGTGGATTTGAAGGTCCCTATTCCGCTTCACGTTTTGCAATTTGATTACCTAAACACATTCATCTAGCTTAGTAATCCATCATACACCAAAATCATATTTTAATTGGGTTCACAACCCAATTTCCTATTTTCAACCCAAACTGACCCGTTTGAGTTATACTCATATCCAAAACCTTCTTTCACCCCAAACTCACGTACTTGAGTTTCATTATCCTTACCTTAACACTAGTTTTTCATTCAATTTTTATTATTAGGTTAATTTGGTGTTTGTTCAAGTGTCTAACATTATATAAACACTTAATCATCATTAATTCATCATCTTATCATCATAAACCAAAAATCCCCAATTTTCTCCATAAGAACCCTAAGTTCTCATAATCAAAATCAAAGGGTTTTAGGATGTTAATCATCATTCTTTACCTTTAGTTTAGCTAGATTATCAACAATCTAACACTAATTATCAACATGCAACATAAATTTTGGATTTATACAAAACCCACCAACTAATACATCAATGGTGAAATCAAAAGGATGATTAAGACTTACTTGATGTTAGAAGGATGATGTGCAAGCCAACACCTTCACAATCCAAGCTTCAATTGCACGATTTTGACTTCAACACCTTTTTCTCCCTTCTTCTCTTGAGAGCATCAACCCACACACAAATGATAGAAATCTGAATTTTGACTTCTTTTAGTCAAATATGGCAGATTGGCCATTTTACACTTTCAGTCCCTCAACTTCCATTTCACCCATTTTCATTCCCAAAATTAGTTAAAAACTAATATAACACCATTACTAACTTGAAACCTACTTGTTTCAACTTATTTCTAAAATATTATTTTCATCATAATATTTATCAGAATATTTATTTATTTATAACGAAACCCGAATTTTGGTTCTGATCATGCTATAATATTTTCACCAGAATATTTTCACCATAATATTTATCAAAACATATCGCTAGCAAAACTAAGACCGGTAGCATTTTTGTGCTGATCATGCTTCTCCTTAGTCATCGGTTTAGTGAACAGGTCCGCTAGGTTTTGATATGTGTCTACTTTGCTTATCACGATGTCACCACGTTCCACAATTTCACGTATATAGTGGAACTTTCTGAGAATGTGCTTGGCTTTATGATGAGATCTGGGCTCTTTGGCTTGAGCAAATAGTACTTGTGTACAAAATATCTCGATTGGTTTCTGAATACTTGGAACCAAATCGAGGTCGGTTATGAATTTCTTCATCCAAGCAGCTTCCTTTGCAGCATCTGATGCAGCTATATACTCAGATTCGGTGGTTGAATCCGCCACCACACTATGCTTGGAGCTCTTCCAGGAGATAGCTCCTCCGTTTAGAGTGAATACAAATCCTGATTGTGAGCGAGAGTCATCTCAATCAGTTTGGAAGCTAGCACCAGTGTAACATCTTACAGTGAGCTCTTCTTCTACTCCTTGAAATATTAAGAACATGTCTTTAGTCCTTCTCAAGTACTTCAGGATGTTCTTAACTGTAGTCCAATGGGCAATACCAGGACTTTGCTGAAAACGACTGGTCATGCTTATAGCATACGAGACGTCATGCCTGGTACATAACATAGCATACATGATAGAACCAATCGCCGAAGCATATGGAATTGATTCCATACGCTTAGTTTCAATGTCCGTTAGGAGACTGCGATTTGTTCAACACGGTGCCTTTAGTCATAGGTACACCTCCTTTCTTATGCCATGACTTTGTCTATGTATGTGCCGTGACTTAGCCCTAGAAGCCGCTTAGATCTATCCCTGTAGATCTTGATTCCTAGAATGCAAGCTGCTTCTCCAAGATCTTTCATTGCAAAACAAGTTCCCAACCAGTTTTTAACTTCGTTAAGCATAGGGATGTTGTTTCCAATGATAAGTATATCATCCACATACAAGATGAGGAATGATATAGTGATCCCACTAGCCTTTATATAAACACAAGGCTAATCTTCATTTTTGACAAAACCAAACTCTTTGATTTTTTGGTCAAAACAAAGATTACAGCTTGGAGATGCTTGTTTGAGTCCATAAATGGACTTATTCAGATTACACACCCTATTAGGATATTTTGGATCAACAAAACCATCAGGTTGTACCATATAGACATCTTCAGAGAGATGCCCATTAAGGAAAGCGGTTTTGACATCCATTTGCCATATCTCGTAGTCATAGTACGCAACTATGGCAAGCAATATCCTGATCGATTTGATCATAACAACGAGCGAGAAGGTTTCATCATAGTCAATGCCTTGACTCTGAGTAAAACCTTTCGCAACTAGTCGTGCTTTATAGGTGTGTACATTTCCTTGCATGTCGGTTTTTCTCTTGAAAATCAATTTGCTCCCTACTGCCCGAGATTCGAGGGGTAGCTCAACCAAGTCCCAGAATTGATTGTCACGCATAGATTGCATCTCGGCGTTCATGGCTTCCAGCCATTTTGCAGACTCTGGATCTGAAATAACAGATTTGTAGTTAGTAGGTTCGTCATTAGACTCGGCTACTAATAGGACTTCGGTACCCTCAAGATGCCATAGGTATCTGTTAGGTTCTTTGCGAGTCCTTACACTTCTGCGAACGCTTGTGTTTATGTCTGATTAATCAGCAACAACTTTTTGTTGTTCAGATGCTCCGATTTCATCAGCGGTTGATCTGGTTCTCGAATTTCTTCAAGATCCACTATATTATCTCCAGTTCCTCGTTCAAGAATTTCTTTCTCGAGGAAGTGTCCCTTCCTTTTGATGAAAATAACATTTGCATCAAGATGGTATAAATAATATCCGCTTCTGTTATAGTATCTGACGAAAACAACCTTTTCGCCTTTAGGATTTTCATCAGAATCGCTGGTGACATATGCATCACATCCCCATACTCTAAGTTAAGACAGATTGGGTTTAGACCCATGCCATATCTCATATGGGGTCTTGTTTACCTTCTTAGTCGGTGCCAGATTAACAATGCAGGCGGCGGTCATAAGAGCATAACTCCAAAAGGAGTGAGGCAAGTTCGTTCTACACACCATCGATCGAACCATATTAATTAGGGTTCGATTTCTCCTCTCGCTCACGCCATTAAGTTGGGGTGTGCCAGATGGAGTGGGCAGTGAAACTATTCCACGCTCCTTGAGACGATTGTTGAACTCTGCGCTGAGATATTCACCACCTCGATTTGATCGAAGTGACTTTATCATTTTACCGAGTTGGTTTTCCACTTCGTTTTGAAACTCTTTGAACTTTTCAAAAGTTTCATGCTTATGTTTCATAAGATAGAAATAAGCATATCGACTGTAATCGTCGATGAATGAAACGAAGTATCTTTCATGATTTCTAGACATAGTTCTGAAAGGGCCATATACATCAGTGTGTATGAGTTCTAGCAGATCCTTGGCTCGTTCACCAATGCCGGTGTAGGATCCTTTAGTGAGTTTGCCAGCTAAGCAAGACTTGCAGTCTTCAAAGGAGTCCTGTCCGGTGGATTCAATGATCCCTTCGGATTGGAGCCTTTTCATGCGGGCCTTGCTTATGTGACTTAGTCTGCAGTGCTATAGAAATGTATTATTAATGCTATATTTGATACGTTTAGAAAGATTGTATATGTTATTATTTGTTTGAACAACAACCTCATAAATACCATTTCGAGGTTTAGCCTCAAAATAGAAAATATAATTTCAGAAATAAAAATTCCATTGAAAACATACTTAAAACCTTGTTCAACCAATAAGGAAATTGAAATAATGTTTCTGATTAAACCAGGTGCAAACAAACAATTATTTTAGATAACTACAAGTCCAGTAGGACATGAAAGATGAAATGTTCCAGCTGCAAAAACAGGTACTCTCTTCCCATCACCAACGATGAGTTCCATGTCGCCTTGTTTCAAGTTCTTCCACTTTTCAGGCTCCTGCAATACATTAACGATGTGATAAGCACATCCAATATCAAATACCCATGTGTCGCTAGAGACAGTAAAAAGTTCAATAACATAAATAGAAATACCTGAAGAGGTGCCTTCACCATTAGCTCTCTTCGATCTGAGCTTAGCCAGATATTCAGGGCAGTTACGTTTCCAGTTCCCCATCTTGTTGTATTCAAAGCACTGACGCTCCTCACGAGTGGGTGGTTTGGGTTTTGCAACTTGCTTGTTATTGTTGGTGGCATGCTTGGCAGCAACATTAACTTTCTTCTTGCCTTTGCTGTTATTAACCCTTCTCTTGGGTTTGGGCTTGGTAACACCACTAGATCTGACCATTAACACTTGATTAGTGTTGCTATGAACATTCATCTCGGCTGTTTTTAACATATCATGAATCTCAGGAACAGTCTTGACCCATCCGTTCATATTGAAATTCATTACGAACTGGTCATAGGAGCTAGAGAGAGTTCAAAATGAAGTCTGCTGCTATTTCATCCTGCATGGGATAGCCAATTTTGTTCATTTGGTCGATGTAGTCTTTCATCTTAACCACATGAGCGCTGACAGAGGTGCCTTCTTGCATACGACAGGCTATAAGCTTCTTCATAGTGTCGTAGCGCTCTTGGCGTGCTTGTGTCTGAAACATGCCCTTAAGCTGCACTATCATGTCATATGCATCTATGTCTTCCATATTCTTCTGGAGATCGTAACACATAGTGGCTTGCATATGGCATGCTACCTTAATGGCATCGTCGTTATGCTTATCCCAGGCCCTACGAGCAGCGACCGTGTTATTCTTGGGCTCGTTAGGAACGGGGCCTTCTATGACATAGTGCTTTTTTGCCATCTTGATAACTATTCTTAGATTACGATGCCAATCGATGAAGTTGGTGTTATTCAGTTTTTCATTCTCATGTAAAGACTTGAGAGAGAAGGAGGAGTGGGATTCTTTTTCAGTAGACATCTGTTAAACAAGCAAATAAATGTTAATTAGTATTTTGGATATAATAAATTCTTATATTAATGACCCATGGCAAGAATAGAATAAGAATAGAGAATCTGGTTATATAAATTAGTAATGAGCGGCTGCGGCACGCAACATTAGTAAGATTTAGGCAGACTGACAATAATTGTCAATTGTGAAAAATGCACAATTCTCGAGTATGAGGCCGCTAAGACAACTCTTGTCTATTCATTGATACGTTTAGCCTCATCTATGCATGTATAAGAGAAAAAAGTAATAGTCGCCCTAGTACAGGTATATGTGGAAGGGCCGGATGTGTCAACGGAACCCTTGCACCTTGGAGGGATAGATTACGCACCAAGTGCAATGTTGTGGCTCCAAACAATGTGTTTCGAGTTATGCCCCAAGTGTTCCTTATACAAGGATGGCATAGAGTAAAGATTTTAAATATGGGAATTTAATTTTGGTGTTTTACCGAATAGGGTCAAACACAACGAATGATAAATCATACGTGTGTTGTAAAAACCAGTTTTACTATATATTAGATCGTGACAATGTGATGAACCCTTTCATCTCTCAGGACACTTAATTTTAAATAACCTATTAAAACTAAGTTTGTTACGATGTAATTAACCAATTAAAAGTTAATAGTTTAAATGAACTATTAAGTTATGAGTGTTGGAAATTTAAAATTAGTTTAAATTGCAAAACTCTATTGGTTATTATTTATTTTAAAAAATAAACTGTTTGTTTATATAAAACATCCACAAGTTGTTAAAAAAAAGTTTAGAATTTGTTATTAATCCGATTGTGAAAATTTAGTATTTGGTCGGTACGTTATAACATTTATAAGATAAAAGACCCGATCTGATTCGTATGTCGTAACCAAGTCTCTGATACAACTGTTGGGTGTTGCAGTAGTGATCAGTTAGATTAGTTATAAAAAACGGTTGATAAATAATTATAGATTAATAGTAATTATTTAGTAATTATTAAAAACGCAGCGGAACTAAACCGATTCAACACAAAATAAAACCCGACAGGATCTAGGTTACAAAACATACGCATACGAATATAATTAAATCTAACTACCAATGAGATAGATATACCTCGGTTAATGATTAACCGATTGAGACACCTAGGTACAACGAACCGAAGCTAGACACGGACCAAAAACACGAGAACGGGCCGGCATTGGCCTTTGTTTCGACAACAGCATGGAAAAACAAAGTAAAAAAAAACTTTGTTTTTTTTCTTCTTGATTGGCGTTGATCGAAAGAGCCAAAGAAAAAAAATAAAACATTTTCTTCCTTTTAAATGAACTATTAAGTTATGAGTGTTGGGAATTTAAAATTAGTTTAAATTACAAAACTCTATTGGTTATTATTTATTTTAAAAAACAAACTGTTTGTTTATATAAAACATCCACAAGATGTTAAAAAAAATTAGAACTTGTTATTAATCCGATTGTAAAAATTTGGTATTTGGTCGGTACGTTATAACATTTATAAGATAAAAGACCCGATCCGATTCGTATGTCGTAACCAAGTCTCTGATACCACTGTTGGGTGTTGCAGTGGTGATCAGTTAGATTAGTTATAAAAAACGGTTGATAAATAATTATAGATTAATAGTAATTATTTAGTAATTATTAAAAACGCAGCGGAACTAAACCGATTCAACACAAAATAAAACCCGACATGATCTAGGTTACAAAACATACGCATACGAATATAATTAAATCTAACTACCAATGAGATAGATATACCTCGGTTAATGATTAACCGGTTGAGACACCTAAGTACAACGAACCGAAGCTAGACACGGACCAAAAACACGAGAACGGGCTTGTGGTGACCTTTGTTTCGACAACAGCTTGGAAAAACAAAGTCAAAAAAAAACTTTGTTTTTTTTCTTCTTGATTGGTGTTGATCGAAAGAGCCAAAGAAAACAAAAATAAAACGTTTTCTTCCTTTTGTTTTGCGGCTGGAATGATGGTAGGCTTGATTATCATCTTAGATTATAATTATTATTATATGTAAATAATTATAAATCCTACTAATTATTTCCAGGCATAAAGTCTAATATGAGATGTAAAAGGCTGAATCCGTTTTTAATGTTTTAATAAAAGATTAAAACACTATATAATTATTTTATTTATAAACCAATATAAATAATAATTCACGTCTAACGAATATATATAAATATATATTGTCTCACTATTTGTTCGTGATTACCAGTTAAACACGTTAAGTGGATTCAATGTTCGTTACCCTCGGTGTAACTCTTACGGACCATAACTCGATCAGTAGCGTTAATTAATCGGGACCGAACATATAATTTCAATAGAAACACCGTTTGTGTAACTCAAAAATATTTTAGCACCATTTGTGATTTTTTGAAAAAACATATTATTTTATAAATGTTCTTGTTTCCTCGAAGTAAAAGAAATCATATTATTTTATTGTATAACATTATTGTAGGCAAAAGCAAGTGTAGTCCTGTCATCACAATTAATTATTACATATTATGCCGATGCTTTATTGTTTATTGAATATTGATATCTAGTGGAGGACAAAAGATGTAGTATTTAGTTATACATATGAGAGGCTAACCGAGGCTCCGGGACAACAACCAACGGGAACTTTCTTTGCGTAGTCAATCCGTACAACTCTTCCATATCTATATCTTCGACCTTTATATTTTCAGGTAAATTCCAATTAAACCCATGCAATGAGTTCCCGAGTATTGTCCTCATCATCTTCAATCCAAGGTTATAACCCGGGCACATCCTTCGGCCCGACCCAAAGGGTAAAAACTCAAAATGTTGCCCTTTCACATCCATATCCATACTAAGAAACCTCTCGGGTCGGAAACTCTGTGGGTCGTCCCAAATATCTGAGTCTCGCCCTATGCTCCATGAGTTGATGAAAACCGTTGTGCCTTTCGCAATATCATAACCTGCCACTATGCAATCTTCAAGGGCTAAATGTGGTGCTAGTAAGACGGCCACAGGGTGCAACCTCATGGTTTCTTTTAGAATTGAATCTATGTATGTAAGATTTGGGAAATCGGTCTCTTGGACCCATCTTTCTCTGCCAATAACCCTATCGAGCTCATCGGCCGCCTTCTTCATTATCCGTGGTTGTTTAATTAGCTCAGACATTGCCCATTCCATTGTTATTGAGGTTGTATCAGTTCCACCGGCTATCACGTCCTGTTACATATATACAAGTTTATTAACGTGTTATAGTACTTCCATCCCTATAATTTCAGAAAAAATATAGGTTTTCAAGTAATTTGACACTTCATATCCAAAATAGGGATTAAATTTAGGTATTCACTTTCTATTCCCCATATTTAAGGTCTCTATATTAATTCCCATATGTTTGTGAGTGGCTATAAACGGAAGAAAGACAAAAAAAAATAATAAAAAAAAATATTTTTTAATTGAACAGATGTAGATACGGGAATGTGACGTGAGATTTTTTAAAGGTAATTATATATATCCCCCTATTTTCAACTCTAATTACATATATACCCAACCCAAAACTTAAATTACATATATCCCCTCTTTTATAAAACTACTTGTTTAACATACAAGAAATACGACCATTTTTATTTCATCGATCCCAACTCTAACCTTCTGATTCCCGCGTCAGATCGATTCCAACATCCAGTGTCGCTTCTGATCGATTTCATCATCCAATTGGGTATATATGTAATTAATGAAGGGGATATACGTAAATAAAATTTTGAGCTGAGTATATATGTAATTAATAAAGTTTGTAGGAGAAATATGTAACTACCCTGTTTTTAAAAGGTGAACAAATTTAGAGATA
This sequence comes from Smallanthus sonchifolius, assembly GCA_023525975.1. Classification (NCBI taxonomy): domain Eukaryota; kingdom Viridiplantae; phylum Streptophyta; class Magnoliopsida; order Asterales; family Asteraceae; genus Smallanthus; species Smallanthus sonchifolius. Next base: position 20,103,453 of record CM042037.1, read on the forward strand.
AATGTGATTTTTAGCTAAATTATAGGTATGAGGATGAAAAATACTACCTGGGTAAACCCCTTGACACCATCAGAATCGAGCTTGACCTCAAGATTAGGATCATCGGACATCTTTAACAACAAATCCACCATATCTTTCTCTACAAAACCCTCCCCTTCCGCCTTCATTCGTGCTCTATGCTCCTCCAACACATGATCATAAAACCGGTCAAGTCTCTTACACAAAGCCTTCATCCTCATCACATACCCTTGCAGATCCATAAAACTTAGCCAAGGAATCCAATCCCCAACATTGAATACCCCATTCAACAAGAACAGTTCATCCAACATCTCTTGAAACTCTTCAAGTGTCACGATCTCCTTCTCCTCTCTTGACTCGCTAAAGTACTTACGACCCAAAACAATTCTAGTAATTACATTTAGATTCGTGTGTATAACATGGTCTTTTAGCACGATGGAAACTCCTGACAACGCGTGTAACCGAGAGAGGAAACTTTTCATTTCTTCAACACGAATGTATTGGGAGGAACCAAGCCGGTTTGAGCTAAAAAGCTCGTTAAGAAAGATTTTCCTGCCTTGGCTCCAGTAAGGCCCGTAGGGAGCCCATGTGATATTGTGATAGTTATAGGTGGTATGCTTCCCGGCTGCAGTTACTGGCCGAGAAGCAAAAATACGGTCATGGGTCCTCAAGAACTGTTTAGCCATCTCCGGGGATGATGCGATTACAACTGGGGTCGAACCGAACTTGAGGTACATGAGTTTGCCGTAGGTTTGTGCCAATTTGTGGAGAGATTGGTGAGGGAGAGGGCCAATGATGTTAAGGTTGCCGATGAGAGGCCATGGTCGAGGGCCTGGCGGATGTGTTTTTCTGCCATGAGGGTAGTTTAGTAACTTGAACATAATAAGTAGAGAGATTGCGGTGGCTAAAAGAACCCAAGAAAGAGACTCCATCATTGAGTGAAATTAGTTTAAAGGGTTTTTTTCTATTTGAATGAAGTTAGCTGGAGCATACGCATTTATATAAACTCAACATGGATGAGGTGAAAATGAATCACTTACAAAGTAATAAACGATGAAAAAAATTAATTGTTCAATTTTTAGCAATGTGATTTTTCAATAGCTATGCACAGTAGGTTTGAATTTTGAATTAATAGCTATTTTACATAATATGCTTTAATAAACTGTTTTGATTATTTTACACAGTAGGCTTTGAATTAATGAATCTTAACTTTGTGCATGACATATATTTTATGTATAGGTTTTTATCGGTTCGGTTCGGTTATTAGACACCCTTAACTATAACCATAACCGAATTATCGGTTAATCAAAGAACCTTAACCATAACCGTCGGTTAATTCGTATCTATGGTGGTTCGGTTATTGGTTAACGGTTAAGGTTTACTCACCCCTATTAAGTGTAGATGCCAGATGGGCCTACTTAAACTAAAAATCTTAAAAATAATTGCAGTGGACCCTTCAACTTGGGCTAAAGAACCTTAACCATTTTCGTATTTTTCCCAAACAGAAATGGAACTCTCCGTCTCCGTCTCCGTCACTCCATGTGATTACAAGTAATGACAATGACGTATATAGTCTCACCATTTAAAGTTTTTTTTTTCGAATTGAAAGGTCAATCACTATGTGTTTGTAATGTAGCGATGATAAGCCTAACTTTATGAGCTACCACCCCTTTAGTAAATCTGCTTATGATATAACGATATGATTAATGAGATATGAGAGTATTGTTTTTTTTTAACGGCAATTTGGATCACTGACCCACCCGATCATCTTCACCTCCCTCAGGATGAAACCCACCATAGGTGAGAAAACCCCTGGCCCAACCTCGACCCTCTGTTTTTTGTCACAATTGGGACTTGAATCCAAGACTTTCCCATTTTAATGAAGTATTATGTATACACATTTACCACTAGGCTAAACTAGTGGTTGTATACGAGAGTATTGTTGATTATTCTTTCACCTAGAATATTTGAAATATATTGACTTCACTTTCTATCATCTAGAATATTTAAATACTTTTACTTTTTTATATGAGCAGTGATTGAGTATTTTAATATGGTAACAAAGCTACAACCCTAATTCTTCCAACTATTAGTAATTTAGTATTCAAATTCTTCCCTGAACCTTGTTTGTTGGGCTATGTTTTGGTTATTGCTGATTTTTTTTCTTTGAATCCGAACTTTTTTTTTTATTTCTCTTCATTTTTTTTTCATAATTAATGATTCTACGTTGAAAAGTCTAAATAATATTCTAAAAGTCACATTCTTATTCTTTTACGGGTTATAGTTTAATTTGTTGTATAAGAGTAAAACCTCTTAAGTGTGTATAAATTGTAAATTGTATTCATAATTATGTCAATAGGATTACAAGAGGGATTATATATTACATAATGCTACCTCATAATATTACTAATTACAACATGATTTAATATTCCCCCGCAAGCTAAGGCGAGGAGCGACTTGTAGTTTGGAGCGTAAAAACATAATCTTTGAGTCGACAACGACTTTTTGAAGATGTCTGCAATCTTATCGTCTGTCAATATAAACTGGACACTGAGTTTTCCTTGAGCCATTTTTTTACGAACAAAATGAAAATCAATTTCAGCATGCTTTGGTTCGAGCATGAAAGACTGAATTGACTGCAATGTAGGTTGCATCGAGATTATCACACCACGAAGTGGGAGTAGATTTTTTTTGTCTATCCCAAGTTATCGAAGAAGAGCTTCTAACCAGGTTAATTATGCAACTGTATCTGCTAGAACTTTGTATTCTGACTCAGTGGATGACCTGGAAACGGTTTTCTACCAATACTGAGGCCATATGTAAAGCTTTCGGATCAAACAAAGGTTGAAGATCAAGCTTTCGAGACATTTCAAGGACAACACATCTTGAAGTCGGGTTTACATATTATAAAAGTAATCAAGTTTCGATGATTTATTGTAGTATTTTGTGGTGACATTAATCATATAAATAATCAATATGACTATATGAGTATGTTTTAAGTATATGCTTTGGTTTATTTAATTAAACCTAAAGTCGTTTTTAAATGAAAAGGTTGGGACATATTTCCACTGTAAAACTTTAAATCTTTTGGTCTAATTTCAAAGTTGGGTGTTAAACCCATGTCGTTAACCTTTGGCGTTTTAGCATCTGAAAACGCGTGATTTTCTAATAGTAGTTTTTTTATAGTTTTCCTGCAGTTTAAATGAACAAAATAGTGTTAGTTTATGAAAAAAATATTTATGTAATCATATAAAAAAATTTGTTTTATCATAAAAAAAAACTTACAAATACTTCACGCGCCTTCTCATAAGCCCACGTTTATTCACCCGTCAACGGATCACTCTTTGAGTGCGTCATTACAAAAACATCCTCCCTCAATGGGTTCACACCCTCTTTGTTTGCTCCAATGATATGTTAAAAAATGTAACACCCCAATTTCTAAGAAAATATGAATTGAAGGACTAAGATGATCATTGGATGAAACCCAAGGGGTTAAAATGACCTTTTATTAAAGTAGAAGGGTTAGAATACGTTGGAATTAAAGTTCAGGGACTAAAAATGAAAATTCTAAAATCTGGATAGACGTCGGACCGACATCATCCTTCCCAACGGTCCGAAGTGAACCAAGGGTCAGATATCGGACCGACATCAGTTGGATAACGATCCGATGGCCGCTATTGCGCCGCAATTCCTAGTAATGACACGTGTTGGATGACTCATCGTTGAGATCTGACGCGTGTAAAAGAGATATCGGACCGAAATGAAAGCATAACGGTCTGCTATGTCCATAACGGACCGATATCATATACATAACGGTCCGCTATGTGCTCGCCAAGCCAATAAGCTGCCTCACTTGGATGTCGGACCGACATCGCCAGGGATAACGGTCCGACGTAGGTCCCAACTCAGCCTATAAATAGATGGTGTTGACTGTTCATTTGAAAACACAAAACCATCATCACCACACACACGCATACCAAGGAGATCAGAGTAACAGTTGCGAGTACGGTGGTTACGAGTGCGGTATGTTGCGAGTGCGGTTCAAGTTCGGAGAAGCGTTTAAAGCGAGGAACGAACTTAGGAACTACCTGAGGATAAAGTAAGTACATTGGACCCGTACCCTAGACACGATTATGTGAAATACGTGTTTAAACAATATGTGATATGTGATATGACGAGGGTACGAGGTAATGAAAGGTTAGTCTAGACACTAAACAGGAATAATGGAGTAGTCACGACGTATCCAAGGGGTGGTGGATACGCCGCTGGTACTTCCTATACATAAACCTCTTTGATATTTTATGGAGAAACCATTATGAATGTTTAGGGGTATAGACTAAAAGACAATAATAAAAATATAGTAAACGAACGAGAGAATATCCAACCATTATGTAGTTATCTGACGAACGAAATGTTCAGTCTAAGGAAAGAGTGGTGTATAAATCTCTCCTAGACCCGTCACTCTTTCCTGGGAACATCTCTGTTGGAGGTACTACTCTAGATACCATGCATAATAATACGTGATGAATATGAATACGTGAAATGCATGATGATACATGCAAATATGAATAAGTATGATGAAACGAGTCTAAACTTTAAAATGGAATAACGGAGTACTCACGAAGTGTTAAAAGGGTGGTGGATACGCTGCTGGCACTTCCTATGTATAAACCCTTTTGAAATAGCGTGGAGAAATTGTTACGAAGTTTTAAGGTGAGGACTGGTTGGGGAAAATAAATCAAGCATATACGTGAAATAAAAATAAATGCTTGATACATTTGGGAGGCTATGAGTCAAAGATACTTAAGGTCTCAAATAAAATGAGATACCCGGCCTATAAGGTGGATCTCAATAAATAATAAAGAAGAGAACTAAAAAGAACACTCTAAACCTACGGGACTGAAAGAGTAAAAATCAATAAATAATTGGGTTTCGAAAATACGTTAATTACTATTTAATGTAATTTGTTTTTTATTAATATCTGATTGAAAATAAAAGTTACATAATTAGATTTCAAAGTTTCTTATAATAAGAGATAATTTAAAATAAATGTGTTTTATTAGTATAATTTGTATATTTTTATAAAAATATATTATTATTAAAATATATAGGTGTATTTAATAAGAGAGAGACGTGAAAAAATAATGAAAATGATGGAGACAACACGTGCCATGAAAAAACCTTTATTTATTATATAGTATAGATAAGGTTATTCAAATTTTATTTACCGAAAACTATATCTATGCCACCCGTTGTTCTTGTATGTGCTTTGTGTTGTCGTTTATGATCCGGTTTCAACTATTTTTAGATTAAATCATTAGTCAAACAATCAATAATAGTCTTAAATATTTGAAAAATTAAAACAACAAAAACGTTTATGATCCGTCAAACAGAAACGTTGAAAAATTAAAACAAAACCAAACCAAATCATTATTTTGTCGGGTGTACTGTGCCAAAATATACAGCTTTTGAAGGTTAACCCAAAATTATTATGACAATTAATATACTAAATGATATGTATTGATTATTAGAGAAAAAAGACAAACTTTATATAAAATAGAAATAATAATATTACACAAGAACTTTAAGAAAATACATGTCATTGTAACTAGGGATAGCAATGGGTCGTGTTTGGGACGGGTTTAGGTGATCCAAACCCCATACCCGGTTATAAAATCTCGTCCCATACCCGACCCAAAACCCGTCGGGTTTCTATCGGGTATACCCCGCGGGTTTCGGGTAAACCCATTAGTTTCTAAAAAACATTAGTTGGGTATACTTTCAACCTAAACTCGTCGGGTATCTATCAGGTATACATAAAAATTGTAACTAAAATAAAAAAAAGAAATAAAATCATGTCGGGTATATACATTTAAAATAAATACGGTATATATACTTAAAATAAATAAAAAAGAAAGAAAACTATGTCGGGTATATAATCGGGTAAACGGGTATACGTTATCGGGTAATCGGGGCGGGTAAACAGGTATATCACTGTTTTGACCAAAAATTAACAAAGCTTTAAGTGATCAAACTTTGTAAGTGACGTAGTGTGCTTGTACAAATCGTGTGAAATATGTAAAATAAAGCAATAAAGTGACACGAGCGTTTACGAGGAAATCCCTTGATCCTTGGGGATCTCTAGCATAAAACCTCGGGAGGTGACTAATGTCACGCTGCCTCTTGATCTTTTATTGATTGCAAAAGTGAGAAGCAGTAATGATCGATGCTAAGTAGTACAATGAGTGTGGTTGCGGTGTGTGTAGTGTCTTAAGTCGATCATTATGCCTCTTTATATAGTAAAATGAAGATAACAAGTATCCCAAAAAAGGTGGAGAGTCTTCAGGTCAAATATGACCGTTGGCTGACTTGCTCCCTACTCTAGCACGTTCTCCTTGACTTTAGGGGCGATTATCCAGTGGTAGGCTTGACCAATACGACTTAGCACCTCTTACATAACAAGTTAATAACAGATATCCCGAAAAATCAGGGAAGTCCTTGATCTCTTCAAATATAGCCGTTGGTGGACTTGTTCAAGCTCTTTCCCACGTTCTCTACCGAATTCCCTGCAAATCTTTAGGTTCAAGCTTGGTTTCTACCGTTGAACCTGCGAGAATAAGTCAAATATAGGAGAATAATACGGTTAACAACACAAGTACGTAGGATACCGAACCGTACGCAGGATACCGAATTGTAATAGGAATCCGGGATCCCGAGCTGTAAAATCTACCCCTAAAAATTCAAAAGTAATCCCAAACCCGGTCCCATACTCGATTACCCGGCCCAAATGCTTCGGGTTTCGGGTTTTACCATCGGGTTCGGGTTTCATTGCCATCCCTAATTGTAACCCATTATTAGTTTTGTTACGACAACGTAGAAGTTTTAAGCCAACCAATCAGCAAACCAAACCAAACCGTTCGTTCTAGTTTAGAAGAAAAAAAACATAAATTCGTAGAAGTACAGAAACAGTACGCGGAATCAAAACAATGAGCAGTTCGGATCCTAAACGCCCCTGGTGCTTGAACCAAATAAATTAGATCAACAATAACATATTCGCTTTTAGTAAAGAAATTTATAGAAGTAAAACATCAGTCATCGATTATAAGGTAAAACCATCCACAATTAACTATACAAATCAGAGGAACTACAAACACTATGTATACAAACCTGAAACCTACACATACCTACGCCTTCGCCAGACCGTTAATAAGCTACGTGTCTATAACAGTCTGATCAGGTAGCATTGTCAAGTGATCCAGAACCTATAGACATCCCTAGTCTTGTTCCGAGGAACATCACATAAATCACCATAAGCCCGATCCCATGCGACTTGTTTGGCCGCATTCCATTCCTAGGCAACATTACTAGTGACCAAAGCAAGCTGAATAGCAGAAATCCTATGTTAAAGAAAAGCCCGATATCACCAGACATTGTATAAGATTCGGGTCTATTTGACCACGATCCAATTAGCATACAAATCCCCAAACCAGCAAGGGTGTTGAACATAGGGCCTGCATAGCATCCAGACATGGCTATCTGCACACCTTCACCTCCATGGACCGCTAGTGCCACATTTGACATCAAGTCACCCATTGAGTTGCCCCATGCTAATACAGTTAACCCAAGAATTGACGGGTTGATCCCAAATATTAGCCCAAATGCCACTAATAATGAAACTAACTCATTAGCTATCATGTAGAACCATATGATACTCATGAAAAAACCACCAAGAACCCATGGAAGCAGCCACTTTTGAGGTGGCTGGTCCGGTCTGGTGCATATGAAAGAGACACCACCAAGCACACACCCAAGAACCGCAGCGGCTAAGTAGATAAGCACTATGGCTAATTGACTTTGACTCCCGTCGTGTTGGGTGTTCCAAAGAAACCCTAGAAGCAAAGGTGCAAATGTAACACTGGCAACTGCATAACCTTTTGACCATCTTTCTTCCTCGATTATGGGAATCGTTAACCGTCTTGGAAGTGTTAGTGGTAATTCTAACCATGAATACAACTTGGCACACGAAAAGGACGAATCTTTACTTTCATGAACCGACTCGTCATCTTTCCATCCCCAAAGAGGGTCTGTGCCATCTTCTGAACCGTGTCCATGAACCTCTGAATAGATTGCAACATTCGAACTCCACATCCAATGAGGAACCTTGGATTCAATCAAATGTGGAACATCATCAGATTCTGTAGACGACATGTTTTCCGATTCAAGATCTCCATTTTCAGGACCATCAGTTTGAGTAACAGCTAACAAGGGGACAGACGTTTCCACTTTCAAACCACCAATCCTTTGTCTAAAGAACTCGTTAGCAGCAACTAACGTCGTGTAGACAACATAAATCGAAACAAACACGATCGCGCCAGCTATACTAACATTCCCAACAAGCAAGATCACAGCAAGAGACACAACAGCAAGCATAAGCACCAAAACATCTCTAACAAAACATTTCTTATCAATACTCACAAACTGATCAGCCACACAGATCGAAATCGTCCCCACAACCACACACGTCACGAAAATCGCACCACCCAGAATACTACTAAGCCCCACATCACCATTATCAGTACCCGCGAAAGCCGCGATGCTAGCAAACACATCAGGAGCACCATTCCCTAAGGGAAGCAAGGTCACCCCTGCTAAAGTAGGTGGCAATCTCAACAAATTGGACAACTTTTCAAGAGAACAACAGAAATAATCAGCAGCAGTATTCCCCAACAGATAAAACAAAGCAGCTAACCAAATAACAAGCACAATGTAACCAACAGAAGCATGGGTTTGACAAGAACAGTAGAAGAAATTCAAGTAATTAAAAAACACATCAGAATTACATTGAGGGTAAGCTATCAAGAACTCACATTGACTTTCAAACCCTTCATGCTGATTTAAACCAGTACAATCAGGTGGGGTCTGGACAGACGAGCTTCCCGGGCTACTGAGAAACCCGACCCGAATTCTGCCCATGGAGTTCAAATTACCAGTCATCCGGTGAAAGCAAAATACGACGAGTACAAGGGTATAAAGGCCATGTAAAGAAGCACGGAAATTGAAGTGGCGATCCATGTCAACAGCAAGAAACCTAATTTTATGATGATCAAGAAAGAGGGTATCAAGATTGAGAGAAGGGGGTGAAATTAGGGTTCTTGGTGTTGTAAAGATGGCTTCCTTTTTGGTTTATTTCAAGAGTGTGAATCGATTGAAGTGGTTCACATCTAACGGGAAGGTATCATGGGTAGTTAGTGGATTGTCATTTTCGGCGCAAAGTATAACCGGCAATTCATTTCTTAATCATGTCTATTTTTGAGATAGTACACGGTTCTTCCGTATCAGATACCAAACTATTTTAAGAAAATATCTAAATAAATAGTTAATGATTACATTTGTTTGGATTTAATGTACAAATGGATATAAATCCTTTACTTTTTAGATGATATGAGAAAAATATATAAGACCGTTTGTGTGCATGTGGTTTACACGATTTAACACAATACGTTCCTAACATGAATTTTTAACGTTTTGAGTACCTGTGGTATACAATCTGTAACACTCTGAGTCCCTGGACTTAACTCTGCCAAATTTTCAGTTTAAATTTAGGTGAAATGTCCGTTGTACCATTTTACTGTATAACAGTCTGCGTCCCTGGAAATATGTAATATCTGTTTACGTCCCTGTCTGAGTCCCTGCTGACGAAAATGGTTAATATTCGTGTTAGGGGCACATTGTGTTAAATCGTGTAAACCACATGGACTCAAACAGTAATTTACTCGTATATAAAATTACAAATGACCATCTTACCCCTGGCCGTTTAAAAACTTAACGGAATTTTTAAACGAAGTTAGGTCTAGGTACTCAGAGTGTTACAGATTGTATACCACTGGCACTCAAAGAGTTAAAAATTCGTGTTAGGGACGCATTATGTTAAATCGTGTAAACCACATGGACTCAAACGGTAATTTACTCTATATAATTTATAGAAATTTAAAATCTCTTAAATTAAGAATTGATATTAGCTAAGTTATAAAATGGCTATATATAAAACTTAGTTATAATCAACTTACAATTGATATGTAAATAATGGGTTAGGTTATAGTAAAAAGGGTTTTAAAAATAAGAAGGGTAAGAAGGATTCCAAGCTTGACATGTGTTATTTTATTGTTTTTAAAGGGAGGGCATAATGGTCAATGTGTAATATACCATGTCAATGTGTAATACATGAGGTCAATGTGTAATACACCTGGTCAATGTGTAATACAAGTTCTGATATTACACAATGATCAGATCTACTATTACACAATGAACTGATATTACACAATGAGCATATTACACAATAACCTGACATATTTGAGCGAATTACACAATGAGCTGAAAAACATAAAACACAATGATGAAAACATATAACACAATGATGAAAACATATAACACAATGATGAAAAATATTTGACACAATGAACTTGTATTACACAATGACCTGACTAATTACACATGAACTTGTATTACACAATGACTTGACTAATTACACAATGAACTTGTATTACACAATGAACTTGTATTACACAATAAACTTGTATTACACAATAAACTTGTATTACACAATGACCAGACGTGGTATTACACAATGAACTTGTATTACACAATGAACTTGTATTACATGATGAACTTGTATTACACATTGAACTTGTATTACACAATGAACTTGTATTACAAAATTAACTTGTATTACACAATGACCTGACTAATTACACAATGACCAGATATTACACAATGACCAGACGTGGTATTACACAATGAACTTGTATTACACGATGAACTTGTATTACACAATGAGCCGAAAAACGTAAAACACAATGATAAATACATATAACACAATGAACTTGTATTACACAATGAACTGACTAATTACACAATGACCAGACGTGGTATTACACAATAAACTTGTATTACACAATGAACTTGTATTACACGATGACCTGACTAATTACACAATAAGCTGAAAAACGTAAAACACAATGATAAATACATATAACACAATGAACTTGTATTACACATTGAACTTGTATTACACAGTGAACTTGTATTACACAATTAACTTGTATTACACAGGGAACTTGTATTACACAATGACCTGACTAATTACACAATGACCAGACGTGGTATTACACAATGAACTTGTATTACACAATGACCTGACTAATTACATAATGAGCTGAAAAACGTAAAACACAATGATAAATACATATAACACAATGAACTTGTATTACACATTGAACTTTTATTACACAATGAACTTGTATTACACGATGAACTTGTATTACATGATGAACTTGTATTACACAATGACCTGACTAATTAAACAATGAGCTGAAAAACGTAAAACGCAGCGATAAATACATATAACACAATGAACTTGTATTACACATTGAACTTGTATTACACAGTGAACTTGTATTACACAATGAACTTGTATTACACAATGACCTGACTAATTAAACAATGAGCTGAAAAACGTAAAACATAATGATAAATACATTTAACACAATAAACGTGTATTACACATTAAACTTGTATTACACAATGAACTTGTATTACACATTAAACTTGTATTACATAATGAACTTGTATTACACAATGAGCTGGAAAACGTAATTTTTTTTCTTTTTTGTTTATAACGACACTATACTCGTTTTAAAGATAAAAAAACGCTCGTTTTTATGGTGTAATTTTTTTGAAAAAATAATGTCGTATGTAAAAGTTATGAACGTTTAAAAATGAGGGGGAAACTTGATAAAAAGTCAACAAAAGTGGCCAAGACTAAAATACCCTTCCAACAAAAGTGGCCAATAAACTTGTATTATGAACGTTTATATTTTCTTTTTACATAAATGACACATGTCTAGGATGTACTCTGACCATGTGATCATACGTTGACAGATTCGGGTTTCGTGCAAGGAGACCGTTGCATTGTAGAAGTTAGATCCTCGTAACGGTGAGTTTCTAATCCCCTCTTTTAAATGTTTTAAACGTTTAGGGCTATCGTACATACTTTCAAGACGTGTTTTATTACATTAAATGTATATCGAGCTTTGGGGTTTAAATCGATGAGTTTACGAGTTTAACTATTTAAATACGGGACTAAGGGAATATTTGTTGCCCTTGAGAGGTGTAGGTAAAAGGTGGGTATATGGTCACGGGTTGTATAGTGACCTAACAGGAATGACTCGGGATTGTAGTAAACGGGTCGTATGGGTACGACTAGGAAGTGTCACAGGGTGTGCATGTACGTGGTATGTGCTTAAATAATGAGATATAGTAATTGTATGTGTGTTGCTATATTAGCAGTGTATTGTGTTATGAGTTAGTCGGAATGAGTCAGGATATAAGCTAAACGCTTATGAATATGTGTAGGATATCTTATCCTAGTACTATGTGTGAAGTGCAAGTGCAGTTAATGAAACATGTATATAGGGTATATTTTTATGTGCATTGTGTCGTTGTCCTTGTGACACGGCGGGTATTGTGTTTGCATTGTTGTCATTATGACATGGCAAACGGGATTGTGGAGGACTAAGTCCTTCGGGAGGTCACCAAACGTGACGATGTCCAACAGGATAGAGACGAGCTCGGGGTGTGTCGAACGCCCTGACGAGGGTGCAGTGAAGAGGTATGTGTTTGTGTGCTTATATATTTGTGTTAAATTGCATAGAAGCATTAAGTTATATTTATTGTGCATGAGATAGTATTATTGTGGTGAGTCGAGTTAGACTGACCGTTGTGTCAGTATTGTGATGTGGTGCTTACAACTGTTATGTCAGTTGATTTGTAAGAACTTTGGTCAAGGCTGAGTAAGTTGATGTCTAGGGATTTGTTGTGTTAACCAAGTGTCGAGTTAATACATGTACTTGAGTATGACTTATTAGTGTAGTAAGTTTGACCTATGTCGATGAGACTGCGGGATTATTATTATTATGGGATATCGGGTGATAGCAGGGGTTATCTATTGGTTAATGAATTGTGGATCTAATTTATAAGGACCGTGGGTCCTGAGTAAAGTTTAAATAACTTTTGAGACGAGTTGGCTTTTAATTAAACTAAACTATTAGAACTCACTCAGCGTAGCTGACTTTGTGTGTACGATAGATTGTTTTGCAGGTAAGCGTTGCGTTAAAGTATCTTGGCTTGGGAGCGGTGCTACTCGGATTGATGTGCAAGCATTCGTGAGGTAACTTAATGACATTAAATATTAACTAATGTTTTTAGAAAGACTTTCGTTGTAGTTTAATATATCCATGTATTTTCAAGGGAATAACCTTTTATGAGAACTAACTGTAGGGTGCCCGGTTTTGGGCCTTACAAAAACGTTTCGAGGATTCTCGGGGCCGGTCCTGTCAGGTTACACCGATTATAAGTGTGTCCGAGTTTGAGTTAATATCTTTGACACAAATAAATATATAAATTGTAATCGTCTTTAAACGAATGGAAGTAAGATTTTTCAAAAAAAAAATGTTTTACTAATCCGATATGTTATAAGTCTTTTGGTGTTGAGCACTTTGCACTCTACAAATACGTATCAGTGTTAAGGGGGTGTTTGTGATTGAGTTTGAAAATGACTTATTGGCTTTTTCAAAAAGCCAATAAGTCAAAAAAATGTTTGACATGGATAAAAGTCCTTTTTATTTTGACTTTTTAATAAGTATTCAAAAGTTGTTTTCTAAAAGTCACAATTCTTGGCTTTTTAAAACTCCTTATGACTTTTTGAATATAAAATTACCAATCTATCCCCCCTTTACCCTAGAATAAAAATAAGGTAAGCCAAACACTTTTTAAAAAATAACTTACTGACTTATTGACTTTTCTCACTACAAAAGCTAATCCAAACACTTTTTTAAAAACTTCTTTTAAAAAGTCATAAATCAATAAACATTTTTTGAAGTTAAATAAGCAATCCCAAACACCCTCTAAATTGACTGTTTGACAACAATTGTCATAAGGTATCAATGACTCGGATTTTAGAACTACAAGAAGTTTTACTTTTTATATTTAATTAATTTTATATATAAATTTCCTCATGATGTGTAACTTATAGAAGCAATGAAAGTGATTTACAAATACTTTACCATCGCTAGTTTGTCTGATGATAAGTAGTTATTTGGTCCACCCAAATTCATATACTTTGTGGCTACCAGACAGCCAAACCTTGACCCGTAATCTTGACCGGTAACGGAGCTTGAAGAAAAACGCAGGGGGAGCCGAGATTTTTTTTTTCTATCGGGGAGGGGGGGACGCGGAACTATAAAATTTTCGGCCGAATACGTATAAATTAACACTACTGAGCGAAAAATCGGTTGAATACGTATATCGGGGGGGAGGCGGAACTATAAAATTTTCGACCGAATACGTATAAATTAACACTACTGAGTGAAAAATCGGCCGAATACGTATATATTAATACTTCTGAGCGAAAAATCGGGGGGGGGGGGAGAGGGGGCGGCCCTCATTATCCTTCGCCACTGATCTTGACAAAACTATGTGTTGATGTATAGTGGCGAACCTAGAAAATTTTTTCATGGGGGTCGAAAATTTTTGGAGTTGGTTGAATAACGATATATAACACTAATTTTTTTTTTCATGGGGGCGATAGGAGGCTATTGCACAATTTTATGGGGACGATCGGGATTTTAACGCGTATATAACAATAAAATAAAATTTCATGGAGAGCGGCTGCCCTTCATTCGATGTATGTAGGTCCGCCTATAGCTATATCACTGACGCGTCTGCAAGCTATCTTGGAAGTTTTCAAGAATGGTCCAGTCATGAAAGCTCCTACACGATCTTTCAATCTCATTGAAATGGAAGCTTTCTCCTATCACCTTTCAGAAATAACCACCCAACTTCAGTTATGGAGTATGGTGTGATCACAGCGAGCTTTGTTCTTGTTTCTGCACTTGCAATTAAACTCACCCATAGATTCGCAAACCCTCGTTGAACAAAACCCCTATATTCCTATGTTTAATCGAAGTCGAAATCGTGGGTATTGGGACAATTTCGATCACGGGTGTGTTTGGGGAGGGATACCACAAGTACTTATATCATAAAACCATTTCAATCATGATACCATCGCGATACCCTAGCGGGCGAGGATGGCTAAAACTGTGTGCTTATGTGGGAGAGACCCGGGTTCGAGTCTCTCCATACTGTTTTATTTTTAAACCATTTTCTAGCAATATTTTTAATATAAAAATCATTCCATTATTATTATTATATTATATTAAAGCGTTTTAGTCCCAGAACACAACCCGTTGGCTCGGGTTTGGATTATAATCTACTTTTAATATTATTTACCACTTATAAAATAATATATTTATATTATTTTCAAACCGCGATTTCAAATAAAATAATATGTTTATATTATTTTCAACCCGTAACTCCTAGTATACATAATATATATTTACATATTATCTCACATCGTTTATAAACCTCGTGTAACGTTTCAAACTTATAAATAATGTAATTATTTATATTATTTACTCACGTTTAATATTCTCGAATAAAAATAATATATTTATTATTTTTGTCACGTAAATGATTATCGTATATTTCCTGCGAGTTCAAAAATAATATATATGTTATATTATTTTCTTAAATCATTATTAAATGATACAAACGCGCGAAATTATTTATTTAGTATTATCCGTTATTAACGCTCGACATGTAACGCATTTTATCTTAATTGTTATATTAAGAAACCTGTATTCCCGTAGACACGTTCGTCTACTCATTGATCCTTAGAACATCTTAAGACGTTTTAACCTTCCGTGTCGTCGTCACAAATCTCATATGTCCCTAACTTATGTGTTTATAATTCTAGGGCATACGTAAGCCGTGCAGGCTAACACTTGAGGTTCCAAATCTCATAATTGTGTGATACTACCTACCTACGCCGTTCAGGTGAGTTTTCACGGCTCCTTTTACTGTTTTACAACTGGGGGAGAAAAACATGACGTAAACATTTCTGGTTATGTAATTCATATATGTTATCACTTGTTTAACTATGCGTACACATCTATCACTAAGTCCTCACATCGGACCGTTAATATGAACATAGCGAGGTAAGTTGAGTAGTACTACTGGGTTTGACAAACCTCACCCGCGTTAGTCGCGCTAACCCGACCAGAGGTCGAACGGGTGCAGTCTTGACCTAAACATGCACCATGGTTGATAGGCCTTGTGGGAGGAAAAAACATAAACAGTCAGCTGTCAGTTGCGAGCGCATTAGTTAACATGCTTATGGGTTAGCTACCTATTGATTTATATATTGAATGTACATTAACCTATTGAACTTTGTTGCAAACTGAAACCTGTGAACTCACCAACCTCGTGTTGACACTTTTCTTACATGTTTTCTCAGGACGTTAAGCTAAGGCACAGCTGCACGTTAGGACATGCATGGTGTCAACATGATGTATTCAATAATTGTCAATCTACTGATCATTTATTATGTTTCCGTTATTGTTAGACTTGGGCGCGTTGTCTTGCGCATTTACTTTCTCTATACGCTTCCGTATTTAACTCTGAACTTTTATGATATTACATTTATATCCCATATAGTGTCGTTCAATGTAACTGATGACTGAGATCCTGGTTTGTCACTTCCCAAACGGTAAAACTCTGTTAGTTGAAATTGTGGGTGTGACAGATTGGTATCAGAGCAATTAGTTATAGAGAACTAGGATTGCATACTAGACTATAACCGCACAGATGCGTTAGTTACACGACACAGACACTCATACATGAAACACATGGTATCCATACATACATTGCATTGCAGGCATGATGACAACATCCATATCACCTTCTTCTGATGAGGAACACGTCGTTCTCGTCATATCATCATTCCCGGTGGCGACACTCGGGGAGTCACCAGAACAACATCCACTCCCGTCCAAGGGCAGCAAGACAGAGCCTTCGGAGGAGTGTCTCACACCACCACCATCTGTAGGGTAAGGTGGGCTTTCTCGGGTCCATGTTATGGACGACACTCAGCACTAACGCATTTCTCTTTGGGAGTTGGGATCGTCGGAGGTAAGTCCATACTGTACCCACTAGCAACAATACGCCGACTGAAGGCAGACCGTTGCACGCATTATTGCAGAATCCATTGACACGTAGATGTCATCACTTTCCCGAGCCATGGGCTCACGTCTTTGGGCGATATTTTGTTGGGAATAGATTGACCACAAATTTGAGAACGCATTGCTCAATGCATACTCAAACCCTATTCTGACTCAGTGGGAAGAACAACTACTTTTCTTCTTCAAGTAACACATATCCATGAACTAGTTTCACTTCTCAAAGTCGCATTTCATGTACACGTTTGCTTCATGTGCATGTTACCATCTACAATCCGCTGTATTGGACTATCGTATTGTGTTTCAACTCGGGTGAATACTCGGATCAAACAATTCCTGACTACTCATACTGATATGAGTCCTAGTTGATCAACTTATGGTTGATGACTAAGCTTCTCGATGACTTATCATATCTGACAACACTTTATACTCGGTAACAAACTAAAGGATATTATGACACAAGACAGGGAGAACTAGGGTGAGCATGCAAAGCAAATTATCATTACGGGTGCACACGTAATAGTAATTTGAGGTGCATGTAAGTCCTAGAGAAACCTAGTGTGTGGATAAATGGTCCTAATCTATGAATTACAGACTTAAGTTTCCACTATCCGTAGAGATTCTCGTAACCCGCTCAACGACTAGTTGGTATCGTTAAACCTATTCAACGGCAGATATACGCGACTATCAGATTGAAGATGTTTAAAGACACGCTGAGTTATCATTAATGGAATCCATCATGTTATTTTCACTCGTGTAAGAGTCTTAGTGACCATAAGACTCTCATTCAAACTTGATCAAAGAAACAATCTCGATTGGAACTTTAATAGAACCTCATGGTAAACCCACCGACTCCAACTTTTTAAGCAGGAAATTGTGGAATTCTTTCTAAGCTAACACGTTATCCCTTACGCTCCAACAATAAATCTCATTTGACCTTATTTCCTTATCCGATGACTAATCCTTAGTCTAATACGAATTATACCCAACATATTCAATCCTATAAACGAATTTCTTTCTTCATGAAATGATCCAATGATATTAGAAAGCCAGGATTTAATCTAACCAACCCCATCAACAACAACGTAGGTTCAAGCCTGCTAAGACTTTCAACTATTCGATCTCTTCGGGACAAAACCATAGTGGTTATATGGGGAGATACCCTAAGTGCAACAAGTGTAAATTTCACCATCTCGGTGCTTGTGAGAGAAATCGTTGCCAGTAGTGTGGCAAGGTGGGTCATGCTGCCAAGGACTGTAGAGGTGAACTACAAGCCAAACAGCCTTTTCAACATCCAAGATCTACAAAGGGTTGTTTTGAGTGTGGAAAGGAAGGACACTTTCAGAAGGATTTTCCTCAACCGAAGTAAGGGGGTAATGGCAACAATAACCATAACCAAGATAATTACAACAACCACGGTAACAATAATGGCATCAATGGCGGAAACGATGCGAAGGGACGAGCCTTCGTGCTTGGATCCGGAGAAGCCATATATGATCACAATGTGGTTACCGGTAAGTCCCTCTTAAACAATTACTTAGCTGCTGTCATTTTGACACTGGAGCTGATAAGATTTGTATATCTAAGCAGCTTAGTGATTTGATAAAAGAAACTCCAACCCTACTAGAAGCTAAGTATATAATAGAAATAGCCGATGGCCAAATAATTGAAACAACCCACATTCTTAAGGGTTGTAAGCTTGAGTTGGCTGGTCATAAACTTGATATCGACCTTATGTCGGTCACACTTGGTAGTTTTGATGTAATTGTCGGCATGGATTGGTTATCTAAAAACCAAGCAAAAATCATATGTAGTGAGAAAATCGTTCGCATTCCTCTTCAAGTGGAAAAACTCTTTCCGTTTAGGGCGAAAAGGTTGGTGCATTCATGGGCATCATATCCTTCATGAAAGCCCAGAAATGTCTTCGAAAAGGGCATACTGCTATTCTGGCTCTTGTCACCGAGCAGGCATCTGAGGAGAAAAAGATTGATGATATTCCGATCGTTTGCAACTATCCGGGAGTATTTCCCGAGGATTTTCCTGGTCTGCCACCACACCGTCAAGTTGAATTTCAAATCGACCTAGCACCCAGAGCAGCACTGATTGCTCGGGCACCTTACAGACGGGCACCCAGTGAATTGCAAGAGCTATCCACTCAACTACAAGAGTTGTTGGATAAAGGTTTCGTCCGACCAAGCTCATCGCCATAGGGAGCTCCAGGCCTGTTTGTCAAGAAGAAGGACGGGACTTTTCGCATGTGCATCGACTATCATGAGCTGAACAAAGTGACAATCAAGAATCGTTATCCTCTACCTCACATCGATGATCTCTTTGATCAACTCCAAGGATAAAGCTTCTATTCTAAGATAGATCTTAGATCTGGTTACTACCAATTGAGAGTCCGAGATGAGGATATATCCAAGACTGCTTTCAGGACAAGGTACGGACACTATGAGTTTATGGTCATGCCTTTCGGATTAACCAGCACATGCGGTGTTCATGGAACTCATGAACCGTGTGTGTAAGCCATACCTTGATCAATTTGTCATCGTTTTCATCGACGACATCCTCATTTTTTCCAAGAACAAGGAGGAACGCGAGGAACATCTACGCTTAATTCTTGAATTACTTAAGCAGGAGCAGCTATATGCTAAGTTTTCCAAGTGTGAATTCTGGATCCGGGAAGTTCAATTCTTAGGACATGTGGTTAACGAAAAGGGAATACATGTCGATCCATCAAAGATAGAAGCCATCAAGAATTGGGCAGCACCGACGACTCCGACTGAGGTGCGAAAATTTCTGGGATAGGCTGGTTATTACCGTCGATTCATCGAGGGATTCTCTAAGATTGCATAACCTCTCACTGCCTTAACTCGAAAGGGTAAAGCCTATAACTGGGGCGATAACTAAGAGTCAGCATTCTAACTCGTTAAACAGAAACTTTGCAGTGCACCTATTCTAGCTCTTCCGGAGGGAACAAATGATTTTGTGGTGTATTGCGATGCATCCATTCAGGGTCTGGGTTGTGTATTAATGCAACGAGAAAAGGTGATTGCATACGCTTCACGTCAACTAAAGATTCACGAGAAATACTACACCACTCATGACCTAGAGTTGGGAGCCGTAGTTTTCGCACTTAATATATAGAGACACTACTTGTACGGTACTAAGTGCACCATCTACACCGACCACAAGAGTCTTCAACATATCTTTGAGCGGAAAGAGCTGAACATGAGACAGCGTCATTGGGTCGAGCTCTTGAATGATTATGACTGCGCGATACGGTATCATCCGGGTAAGGCTAATGTTGTAGCTGATGCCCTAAGTCGAAAGGAAACCAAGCCCAAACGAGTTCGAGCATTACAGCTTACTCTTCACCCCGGATTACCTGACAAAATCCGTAGTGCTCAACTCGAAGCCTTGAAAAAGGAGAACCTACCGCTGGAAGGTACGCGTGGTATGGAAGCATAACTCGAGGTCAAATCTGACGGTATTCGCTACTTCGTCGAGCGAATATGGGTTCCAGTATTTGGAAACTTAAGGGAAGTAGTCATGGATGAGGCTCATAAATCTCGTTACTCTATTCATCTAGGTTCCGACAAGATGTACCATGATCTAAAAGTGATGTATTGGTGGCCAAAGATGAAGGCCGATATAGCCACCTATGTGAGCAAGTGCCTGACTTGCGCGAAGGTCAAAAATCCTTCCGGTCTTCTCCAACAACCAGAGATTCCCATGCGGAAATGGGAGCAGATATCCATGGACTTTATCTAAAAATTTCCACGAACTCCTATCGGATGTGATACCATTTGGGTAATCGTTGATCGTTTAACAAAGTACGCTCACTTCTTAGCAATCAAGGAAACCGAAAAAATGGAGAAGCTTACTCGTATTTACTTGAAAGAAGTAGTCTCTCGGCACGGGGTGCCAATCTCTGTCATTTCATATCGTGATGAATGATTTACCTCTGGTTTCTGGCAATCTTACATAAAGCTTTAGGCACGCGTCTAGATATGAGCACAGCATACCATCCTCAAACTGACGGCCAGACAGAACGTACTATTCAAACCCTGAAGGACATGCTACGAGCTTGTCTGATTGATTTCCGTAACACTTGGGAATCTCACCTACCGTTGGTGGAGTTCTCTTACTACAACAGTTATCACACTAGCATCAAGGAAGCTCCATTCGAAGCACTATATGGACGGAAATGCCGTTCTCCTATTTGTTGGGCCGAAGTTGGGGATAGTCAACTTACACGTCCTGAACTCGTACTTGAAACTTTTGAGAAAATCATTCAAATTAGAAATCGTATGGAAACAGCTCATGACCGTCAAAAGAGCTATGCCGATAAGCGTCGTAAACCGTTAGAATTTCAAGTAGGGGATATGGTCTTGTTAAAAGTCTCACCTTGGAAGGGTGTCATTCGTTTTGGGAAACGAGGCAAACTTAATCCTCGTTATGTTGGACCATTCAAGATAGTGAAGAGAATCGGGCCAGTAGCGTATCAACTGGACCTACCTGAAGGACTTAGTGGTGTACACAACGTCTTTCACATCTCAAACTTGAAGAAGTGTCTAGCAGACGAGTCACTCGCGGTTCCTCTTGAGGAACTACACATCAATGAACAGTTGCGGTTCATCGAAGAACCCATGGAAATCATGGACAGGGAAGTCAAAACGCTTAAGCGTAGTAAAATTCCTATTGTCAGAGTTTGTTGAAACTCGAAACGCGGACCGGAATTCACATGGGAGCGCGAGGATCAGATGATACGCAAGTATCCTCATCTGTTCAAGCACTCTATGTCAAAAACTTAAGGTACTATTCTAATTTCCAGGACGAAAATTCTTTCAACTAAGGGATGATGTGACACCCAGAATAATTTTTTTTTATTATTTTAATTTTCGGGGCTAAAATTCTTTTAACTATGGGATGATGTGACAATCCGAACTTTTCAGGTTAACTCCGTTAACCATTTCCAGTTAAATCCTAACTTAGTTTACCCTATCTCAAACTTCAGGGACTAATCCTGCCTATATTCAAACTTATATACACAAAACTTAAGAGACTAAACTTGTAATTAACCTATAGTTATTTCCTGTTGACTTTTAATAGTCAAACTAACAAGCTCATATCCTTGTTAACCTAATCTAAACCCTAGAGACTAATTCTGCCAAATTCCTAAACTCTAGGTCATATAAAACATAAGGACTAAAGCTGTAATTACACCAAACCTAATCCATTTGACTTCTGAAAGGCAAAATAGATCAATTTCCCTTAAAAACCGTTTAGGTTGACTTGTGAAAGTTAAACCTCCACATTGTGATCCAAATTCAAACCGTAACCCCGAATTTATTCGAATTCACGGCTGTGGTAAATGGCATTGATGTTGCTGATCATGTCTAAACCGTTTTCAAGCATTATTAGTCGACAATGATTAGGAATTAATTCCATTAAAGTCGTAACCTCCGAGTTCGTCCTTGTTACTCTCAAATTCATGATTATCCAGTCACCATTTCTGAAATCAAACCCCTACGCACACTAGACGAGTTCCACAGAACCTGTTCCTCAAACCAATTCGACCGGAGAAACAATCACGATCACCAGAGGCCAAGCCGGACACTGTCAGCCTCCATTTTAATCGATCATAGTCAATTCGAGCACCATTTCGGTAACTAAATCTTCCCTCACCTTCGTCTTAGTCTGTCAATTGAAAGCCCTAAACTTTTAGAGGCTTATAACATCGATTCGATCATAATTTGGAATCTAGGGTTCATCGCAAATGGATTTAATCGAGAACCAGTCTATACTTGATCTTAATCCAATTAGAGTATATGGTTAGATTCACAATTAACAACTCTTTAAAAGCCATGTGAATCCAACCGTTTTCATCATCGAATTTGATCTAATCAGAACCGAGTTTATAAGCTAGGGTTCGGCCCATTTTTTTGTAATTTAACGGCCTTAAACACGATGTTTTTGAAATTAAACTCACCCATAGATTCGCAAACCCTCGTTGAACAAAACCCCTATATTCCTATGTTTAATAGAAGTCAAAATCGTGGGTATTGGGACAGTTTCGATCACGGGTGTGTTTGGGGAGGGATACCACAAGTACTTGTAAAACCATTTCAATCCGGATACCATCGCGACACCCTAGCGGGCGAGGATGGTTAAAACTGTGTGCTTGTGTGGGAGAGACCCGGGTTCGAGTCTCTCCACACTGTTTTATTTTTAAACCATTTTCTAGCAATATTTTTAATATAAAAATCATTCCATTATTATTATTATTATATTATATTATATTAAAGCGTTTTAGCCCCAGAACACAACCCGTTGGCTCGGGTTTGGATTATAATCTACTTTTAATATTATTTACCAGTTATAAAATAATATATTTATATTATTTTCAAACCACGATTTCGAATAAAATAATATGTTTATATTATTTTCAACTCGTAACTCCTAGTATACATAATATATATTTATATATTATCTCGCATCGTTTATAAACCTCGTGTAACGTTTCAAACTTATAAATAATGTAATTATTTATATTATTTACTTACGTTTAATATTCTTTAATAAAAATAATATATTTATTATTTTTGTCACGTAAATGATTATCACTTGTTTAACTATGCGTACACATCTATCACTAAGTCCTCACCTTGGACCGTTAATATGAACATAGCGAGGTAAGTTGAGTAGTACTACTGGGTTTGACAAACCTCACTCGCGTTTGTCGCGCTAACCCGACTGGAGGTCGAACGGGTGCAGTCTTCACCTAAACATGCACCATGGTTGATAGGCCTGGTGGGAGGCAAAAACATAAACAGTCAGCTGTCGGTTGCGAGCGCATTAGTTAACATGCTTATGAGTTAGCTACCTATTGATATATATATTGAATATACATTAACCTATTGAACTTTGTTGCAAAATGAAACTTGTGAACTCACCAACTTTGTGTTGAGACTTTTCTTACATGTTTTCTCAGGATGTTAAGCTAAGGCACAGGTGCACGTTAGGACATGCATGATGTCAACATGATGTATTCAATAATTGTCAATCTACTGATCATTTATTATGTTTCCGTTATTGTTAGACTTGGGCGCGTTGTTTTGCGCATTTACTTTCTTTATACGCTTCCGCATTTAACTCTGAACTTTTATGATATTACATTTATGTTCCATATAGTGTCGTTCAATGTAACTGATGACTGATATCCTGGTTTGTCACTTCTCAAACGGTAAAACTCTGTTAGTTGAAATTAGGGGTGCGACAGTCATGGCCCGGCCCTTCTCAAGCCTATTATTCCTTTATCAATCTCCTATATATTTACCCCGACACTCGTCTTTTGTGTTTGATATAAATTTCAGGATGTTACAAGAACGATTTGCAGGAACGGTTCATTTGGACCCGAACAGACTTTTTGTATATAGGTTTTGCGGGCGGATGATGATTGTTTCCTTAGATCCATGAGTATAGTAGAAAATGTAAAAGTAGTAGAGAAGTAATGGTGGGAAAGTATTTGTTTTGTATAAAATTTGTGTATAAAATGTTGGTATTTATAGAAAAAAAATTAATAGCCCAACGGCTATTTCCCCTCTCCAACTAATCAATGGCTCCATCTCACATCACCAACCACAGCTTCATGAACCTGTGAACCTTACCCGAGCCACAACCCGATAGGGATACATCGGTGTTCCCGTGAATCCATTGGAAGCCAAACCCGAGCTCTACCCCTTCCACCCTTAAAAATATTTGTGCAATTTACAACTATATACGATTTTTTATTATTATTTCAACCGAAAATAAGATTTTTTTTTTGTCATGGACAAGGTTTGAACCCATAACCAACTCTTGGTTGTGTGACACCTCTTTTACTACCATTGGCGTATCCATTCTATGAAGAGTGGGTCACCCGATACCCATGAAAAAAATTGTTTGCTACGATCCAATCCCGACCGACCCCCGAGAAATTTTTATACCGACCCCCATGATTATTTTTGACCAAAACGATACCAAAAAAATTAATTTAAACCTTAACATTTTTATAAGTATAAACTTATTAATTGTTACAAATTAGTTAAAAAATATAAATTTATTATAGTTACTTAAATTGACCTACTCATCGATCCTTATAAACAATTAAGTCCACTAGGTCACTAACAATTTAATCAAATAACATTTTACCTTAAACTCATCTATTTCCTTCTAACAAATTAACCGATCATGTCAAACTCCCCCCTCCCCATCGAACGTGATTCAGTGAAACGAAAACAACCGACTAAGAAGTGTCGCCCCCACTGCCCGGTAGACAATCACTTGTCACTACAGCCTGCGAGAGTCACGTCGCATATCGGAGTGTTGCCCCTCCACTCTCCTGAATCCGGTGTCGAAAGACCTAACAACCTAATTTAGTCTATTTTGGTGAACTCGATCTGGTAAACAAAATCTCTATGACCCCGCTCAATCACGGTAAAAAAAATTCATTGACCCGATTCAATATGGCAAAAATATTTGAATGACTCGACCTGGAAAAAATCTCTTTTAATAGACATTTGAACACCGAAAATTTCTGACAGTCATGAAAAAAAAATGTCTTGGTCCGTCACTGTTTACCACTGTGCCACAAGCTCCCCACCCCAAAAAATAAGATTTTTTATTTTCTAGATCGCAACTTTGTGTTTTTGTGTTCCTTACTTTTTTTTAATTTTAAATTCCGTCTCCTAGTTCCAAACATTTTGAAATAAATATAAACAACTATTTATTTGACTTTTTTTTTCTACAACCATAAAAAATAGTAAGTTATAGTAATTTTATGTTGCAAAATATATAAAAGTTAGTGTTTTAGGAGTATTTTTCCTCCAAATTATTTCATCTCTAATCATATATTTTAGAAACCCTATTCCAAGAGTTTTATTTCAATGTATAGTCTCTTCAAAAAGTATTATAGTTAAGTTAAAATGTTTTTATTAAAAATAGTGGTGATACCCACGTTACGCGGTGGGGTACTAAAACAAAACGTAAAAACATACAAAAAAACTATTAAAAGAAAAACAAAAAAAAAAACCACCCCTAGGGTTCGAACCCAGGTGGATAGAGCCAAGATGTTATGTGAGTGTGTGGACTTAACCAGGTGAACCAAATGCAGTTTTTATTAAGTTTTCAACCAATAATGTTATATCTTAAAAGGATACCAGGCTAATTAAAAAAACCACCAATCATAGATTGACACGTGGCGTTGCCGCCACATCAACCAACCAAAGTGGACTACTATTTACGGCAATCTGTTTTAGTATAGGGTATATAATTTCATATTAGATTAATTTATTTTCAAACGTTACTATTGACTAAAATGATTTAAAAAATAGAAAAGATGTGAGGTGGGGTTAATATTATAGGGAAAAGGGTGACAAATTACCTTTTAATAAAACTTTTAGCTGGTAATTTTAATGTTATCGATTCATTCTAGTTAATTAGGATTACTTAAACCTAAAGGAAAATTAACTTAAACATCAAAACAAGTTACAAGGTGTGAAGTGAACGTTCGTTTGAGGCTAACTAGTATTCCAGCGGTGCAAGGAGGCAGCGCCTCCCGTGACGGGGTCCAAGGGGTTGAGCCTTAGGTGGGTGTCTCACTGGTTGGTAAAAACACATTATGTGTGTTCGCCAACAACTGTGTGACCAGAGCAATCATACAATTAGCAGGAACTTGTGTTACCGTCTAAAGAACCATTATCGTTAGGAACTAAGTTACTACCGATGAAAGCATCCATCAGTAAGTTATTGCTGATAACCATTTACCAAAATTAACATCGAACGGACACACTCTTCTATGAAGCATTATGTCGTTTTAATTAAACGGTATATTTATAACAGAAAATACATACTTTTTTTTCAATTATCCGATTAAGATTTCAAGTGTACCATCGTTGTCCATTGAGATACCTTAATCTCATAATGATTACACGATTCTAAGATATTATCTTGGTATACTACGAAACCTACAGTTAAATAACTATGTTTTTTTCATATATCTTTTTAACGTTAAGTTATGATTTTTATAAGATAAAAGAATGATAAAGTGAAACTTGGTTACTATTCTATAAAGTTATCGAAAAAAAAAGACGTAGAACATTTTTTTCGTTATGAAATACATGGAACATGATGTGGTTCCAACGGTAAAATCGTTGGTCAAAGAAAATAGGAAGAATACTAGATAGAAATTTAGAGAGAATATGTATACTTATTCATTTCTATCATAACCATTACTAATTGTACGAGGCTTTATATTTAGCCTAAAATACAAGAACTAAAAAGAAGCAACATAAGGAAACATGTGGTGAAAGTAAATAACTATCCACTACCTCAAAAAACTACCCACTACTCTTAACTAGCCACCACACTGTTAACAACTGAATTAAATAACTAAATTAAATAAACTAAATAGAAATGTATAACTTGCATATCTCCTACACGCACGTGAGACATGCATGTTTGCATACACATCACATGGATGCATGAAGGTGCTGTGGACTTGACCCATCCCCACGTATGCATGGGTAGATACGCACTACAAGAAAACTAGGCATTAGCGGCGACACCCAGAAATGTCGCCGCTATTGATGGTGATCCGTGTCTCTAAGATATGACGGTTATCAAGAATTTAATCGGACGGCCAATGTTGTTTTAGAAGTAGCGGCGACGTTATTAGCGGCGACCGTCGCCGCTATTGCTCTATAGCGGGAATAACTCGATCAGTCCCTGCTTTCCCTCCATTCTCACCTTCTCTCTCTCACTTATCCCAAGCCGACGATCTCCTATTCTCCGGCGACCGCCCCTCCCTGCTCCGACACCCCTCCCAGCTCCGACGACTGCTACGACCAACCCCTCCCTGCTGCTCAGACTGCTCAGACCACAGCCTCGAACGATTTGCCGGCGACCAGCCTCGAACGAATTGCCGACGAAGATTGCTCCGACCACCAACACCGTCACCCCACCTATCTGCCGCTGCTGTCAACCGTCGCAAGACTGCCGCCGATTCCGATAGTTTCAATCAACATCAACTTGGTACTTTAGGTAACATTACCAACTTAAAATCTCATTATATATATGACCGATTATTAACAGGAACCCAGATTTGTCAATTGTTTTATGAGAAATTACCGAACTCAAAATAAGCTATTCGAATCGAAATTGGAACCGGACATAATTCAATAACCATTTGCATAAAACATATTAGTTCTCTTATTCTAGACATGGATGCTAGGTTTGACATATGTGGTTTTTATTTATTTTAAATTAAATGTATTTTGTATGTATGTATATATATTTATGTATTATGTATGTATTTGTATGTGTGTATGTATGCATATATCTTGAATATGGTTATGTTTGTATATATAGGGTTGTATAAAAATTAATATATATAGGTTTTTTTAATTTAAATGTATTTTGTATGTATGCATGTATGTTGTATATTTTTGTGTGTGTGTATATGTATGTATATATGTTTATGTATTATGTATCTATTGGTATGCGTGTATGTATGTATGTGTGTATATATATGTATATATGTTTATGTATTATGTATCTATTGGTATGTGTGTATGTATGTATGTGTGTGTATATGTATGTATATATGTTTATGTATTATGTATGTATGTGTGTGTATATGTATGTATATTAGTTAACCGTGACGCACGGCGCATGACGCAAAACTCTGGGTTTCAGTGGATGGACATGACGGTGAGAAATATTATGGCCAATTAGAAGAGATTATTGAGATGCATTATCCAAATGGGTATTCAACTGTCCTATTTCGGTGTAAGTGGTTTGATACTCGAAGGGGTGTTAGATATGAAAATAATATCACCAGTATCAACACAAAACAAGAATGGGACAAAGAAGACCAACTCATATTTGCTTCGCAAGCAAAACAAGTGTGCTACATCAAAGAACCTTCTCGAGGAAACCAAAACAATAACCATCGTTGGGTCGTCGAGCATATTAATCATCGAAGAATTTGGGATCTACCATTACATGATGGGCGCGTCGAGAATGTACAAGATGTTGACCCGGATGTTCAAAATGTTAACAATGACTTAACCGAAGATCTTGACGTCGTTCACAACAACTCATCATCGGGTATAAAATTGTTTGTTGACTTTAGGCAATTCTTTCCAAACAATTCTGCTACTCAGGTCGAGCCCGATAAAGTTTCTGAGAATGATACTGATGAAGCTACTCAGGTCGAGCCCGATGAAGTTTCTGAGAACGAATCAGAGTATTACACTGAGGGGTCTGACAGTGATACTGAAGTATCTGAGGGAGAGCTGTCTGAGGGGTAGGGGCCAACTTAGGGGTTTGATTAAAAGAAAAGTTGTAATTTGTATTTGTATTTTCATGTTGTAATAGAAAACTTTATTCATTATGTATTTTTGTATTTTATATCTTATAAATTTTCAGCTTAATTTCGGTTTAGTATTTGCTACTGTACGTCATGGCCGATGTGATGGGCCATGGAGGAGATGGCGCATGCCAGGATCCACCGTCTCCCGGCGGCTTTGGTGTCGGGCATGGCCATTATGAGGAGGACAGTAAGTATTATTATAACTTATTTATTTACTAAATTCATTCATTTATTATAAAAATCGTGACTAATAATTTTTTAATTATAATTGCAGCGGCAGCGGGCCCACGACGGAATACTCGAGGGATGGCCAAAAACCTTCGCCTTCGAGCCGAAGTAGAAAAGAACAAAGGGCCTTTATCTATGACCTTTGATACGCAAGCTACATTTACCCCAGTTGGTATTGATAATGATTTATTCACTCGTGAAGTGGGGTTGTATATGTGGCGGAACATCCCGTTTGATCGATTTTCTTGGAATGAAGTTTTAGACGCCGAGAAGAATGCGATGTACCAACATCTTTCGGTAAATGATTTATTTAAGTTCTTTTATATTTTATTTTATTATTTTACTTGACTAACTTCTCTTGTTTAATTTATAGAAATCATTCGATCTTAATCGGATTCATGAGAGCACCGACCGTACAAAGTTAAAGTTGGACATTCATTCAATCTATCAAAAGCGATACAGAGATCGCAAATCCAATGCATCAAATCAATTTAAAAAGGTTGGAGGGTTTGATGATGTCCCGAGAGCGTTGGTCAACGTCCCAAAGGGGATGCACACGGATAATTGGCAGAGAGCTATTGAACATTTTTGTTCGGATAAACATAAAAAACGTTCAAAAGTTAACCAAGCCAATCGTAAACAGCAAGTATGCGTAGACCGTGGAGGAACATCGACATATAGTAGTTCTTGTTATAAAAAAGTAATGCTATATTATATATATATATATATATATCTATGTATATATATCTATATACATGTATTATTTATATTATATATAGTAGATATTGTTATAAAATAATTAATATTTAATGTTAAACAGGCTCAGAGTCGACTAGATACGTATCGCGCTGCTCATACACGTAAAGATGGGACGGTTGACAACGAAACAGAGCAACTAATTGTAAGTATTTATTTAAAGTATAATTTTCAATATGTATTTGTATGTGTATTAAATCATCTTTGTGAAATTAAAAACAGTCCCAATTAAAGATGGAGATAGAGTCCCAAACTCAAACAAATCAAGGGACTTCTTCATCTGGACTGAATGAAGTCGATGCATTTGAAAAGGTCCTAGGTACTCGGCGCGGATGGATTAAAGGGATTGGGTTTAAACCTTCATCATCTCAAGCGCCGGATTCTTTTGAGCAGTCGCAGGTGCAGCCTACACTCCCCTACACACAGGTAAAATGAATCATTTGACCCGTTTAGACTCGAAACTTGTATGTATGTAGACATATATGTGTAAAATGAATCATTTGACCCGTTTAGCTTATAAAGTTCTATATATGTAGAAATATATATGTAAAATGAATCATTTGACCGGTTTAGACTTGAAAGTTCTATGTATGTAGACATATATGTGTAAAATGAATCATTTGACCCGTTTAGACTTGAAAGTTCTATGTATGTAGACATATAAATGTAAAATGAATCATTTGACCCGTTTAGACTCGAAACTTGTATGTATGTAAACATTTATATGTTAAATGAATCATTTGACCTGTTTAGCCTTTAAAGTCCTATGTATGTAGACATATATATGTAAAAGGAATCATTTGACCCGTTTAGACTAGAAAGTTCTATGTATGTAGACATATATATGTAAAATGAATCATTTGACCCGTTTAGACTCGAAACTTGTATGTATGTAGACATTTATATGTAAAATGAATCATTTGACCCGTTTAGCCTTTAAAGTCCTATGCATGTAGACATATATATGTAAAAGGAATCATTTGACCCGTTTAGACTTGAAAATTCTATGTATGTAGACATATATATGTAAAATGAATCATTTGACCCGTTTAGACTCGAAACTTGTATGTATGTAGACATTTATATGTAAAATGAATCATTTGACCCGTTTAGCCTTTAAAGTCCTATGTATGTAGACATATATATGTAAAAGGAATCATTTGACCCATTTAGACTTGAAAGTTCTATGTATGTAGACATATATATGTAAAAGGAATCATTTGACCCGTTTAGACTTGAAAGTTCTATGTATGTAGACATATATATGTAAAATGAATCATTTGACCCGTTTAGACTCGAAACTTGTATGTATGTAGACATTTATATGTAAAATGAATCATTTGACCCGTTTAGCCTTTAAAGTCCTATGTATGTAGACATATATATGTAAAAGGAATCATTTGACCCATTTAGACTTGAAAGTTCTATGTATGTAGACATATATATGTAAAAGGAATCATTTGACCCGTTTAGACTTGAAAGTTCTATGTATGTAGACATATATATGTAAAATGAATCATTTGACCCGTTTAGACTCGAAACTTGTATGTATGTAGACATTTATATGTAAAATGAATCATTTGACCCATTTAGCCTTTAAAGTTCTATGTATGTAGACATATATATGTAAAAGGAATCATTTGACCCGTTTAGACTTGAAAGTTCTATGTATGTAGACATATATATGTAAAATGAATCATTTGACCCATTTTGACCGAAAAACTTGTATGCATGTATATATATATGTAAAATGAATTGTTTTGACTTGAAACTTTTGTGTAGACATATATATGTAATAACTAAATTTGTATGTAATTGTAGGAACTAACTAACATGTTGTTCGACGACCACCCGACTTTTAGAGATAAACTTAACAAGTTTAATCTTTCACAAATGTGACAAAGTAGCAGGGGCAACGACGAGGGCGACGAAAATATGGATGAAGATTAGTTGTTTAGTTTTTATGTTGTATTAACATTCGGAATAACTTAAATGGGTCAAAAACCTTTACATTATGTTTTAACTTTATATATTAGTAATTTTATGGTTATGTTTCTGTCATATTAGGCAAAAAATGCAGGTTTTGTAATTATGTATGTTTTAGAAAAACTGGAAATAATGAAAATGCAGAAAAAACTGCAAAAACGGACAGGAGTATTAACGGCGACAACAGGAGTATTAGCGGCGACTACAGGTAATAGCGACGACATGCGGAGTATTAGCGGCGACTGTCGCCGCTATTAGTATTAGCGGCGACATTTGGGGGCATTAGCGGCGACATTTGTCGTCACTATTGGCCCAATTCTTTGTAGTGACGACACGGTGGAATAGGTAGGCACGTAACAGAACATTAAAATAGTAAATCAGAATTTATCTTTCTGACTATATTAATATGCATACGTTAATTTGAAAAGTTTAGGAGCAAAAGTTTATTTTGTTAAATATTGAAAGCAAGTAATTTGATTATAAGTTTAAAGATTTAAATGTATTTTAGTTTTATCACATATTTTATAAAATTAAATATTTATACTCCTTTAAAAGGACAGAAAAGGTTTATGTGTCATATATTAACAAATTTGACATTTGAGTTATCTAATTTTTTCCTACCAGTTTCATCATGCCACATCACCTTTCATCCCGCAATCTCAAGCCTCCCTATCCTGCACCTTCTTTACTGCAGCTTTAAACGGAATGAATATGTTGCTCGTCATCTCAAATCTATCTCGCAATGCCACCTCAACCGCTCTTCATCCCAAATCCATCCCCCAGTCGGCTAGTCCTATCTTTCTTCCACACGCACAGGCCTCTTCTACTCATCTTTGTGTGCTACTTACTCTTCTACCATCTAATTCACAATAAATGTATATTTTTAAAATAGATATTCAATTTGGTTGTAAAAGAAAAACATCCACGGTCTAAATGAAACCTTAGAGCACCTCTCACATCATTTTTAGAAATATACATTCTATAAGATACAACCTATATTAAGAAAATAAACATTTAGTCATTTTGAAACACTCTACTTTTATTTTATTTATTTTATCAGAGTTTCGTGCGGAAATCGGTCCCAATTTTTCAAAAAAACTTGCCACCATAGTGGCAGAGGTATATTTTATTATATAAGTATTGTTTTACAAACAAACGTGCTGATACATATTACACAATCTAGGGATTTTCTCGCTCCTACCGGCCTTGTCCTTTGGAAGCTTCAAGTATTATGAGTGTTTTTCCCTGCAGTGTTTTGAAAACATTTTTACGTTAGCTTACGCTAAGTAAGTACACTGTTTTTTTTCTTTTTTAATTATGGAATCCTTTAAGTTCCTTATTAATTTTTTCCCCAGGCATACATGCCTCCCATGACCATCTTCGCCCGTACCTAGGTCATGGTAATTACAAGACTCACCTCGTAGGCTGGACATCGTGTTTTATTTACAAGGCCCGCCCCGTAGGCTGGACACCTTGCTCAATCACGAAGATTCATTTCTTTACAGGACCAGCCCCATAGGCTGGACATCCTGTTTTATTTACAAGGCCCGCCCCGTAGGATGGACACCCTGTTTAACCACAAAGGTTTACATTCACAATCATCATATTCCGTCATGCTATTTGGCATGTATTCTTGTCATGCTTTTGGACTTAGCCCTCACCCTAAACCGTTGTAGAGGTTTCTCCCCGAAGCACCAAAGAGGTTTATATATAGGGTATACCGCAGTGTGCCCACCACCCCTTTGTCACTTCGTGAATACGTCGTTACTCGGGTTTAGAGCTAGACTAGTTTCACACATTCGCACTTTATCACATATTAGCATGTGTTGTACCATGCTTTTCCACACCGGTCCCTACCCTAAACCTTTGTAAGGGTTTCGCCTCGAAGTACCAAAGAGGTTTATATATAGGTTCAAGCAATCAAACGATTATCTAAGTTTATTAGACCAAATCTAACTAAGAACATCAATATTCATACATTATAGGAAAATGGTGCAAGACAACATTCATGGATGAAATCTAGAGAAATGTATGCAATATAGAATTAGATTAATCAACAAACTCAACACAAACCAAAGTTCATAGCAATTATCATCTAATGAGGTCAACGGTGCAAGAAAACCTTGACTCCCGTGAGTTCATAACAATACCAAACACAATGATTCAAGTAGTTCAAATCGAACGATTACAAGAATTGGTACCTCAATTCAAAAGCATGATAAAACCCTAAAACTTACAAACCTTACACCCACGAATGATTACATAAAAACTAGCCAATCATAATAACAGAAAAACGAATACTATCACTATAAAATTCTTCATTAGTATTATTAAACAACGTTCTCAACTTGTTCCACAATAATGATTAACAAAAATAAATAAAACTCCCCTTTATGAACCGTGTCAAAACTGCTCTTTTTTCCTTCTCGGTTAACCGCTAACATTAACAAACTCTCAACATGTACCCGGAAAACGTGCAGTAGCAAACAGCCAAGGGGCTGTTGTCCTCGCTATACGTGCCTGGCAATAGCCGTCATCCCCTGCTTTCGTCATCTCCGACTCGTACCCCTTTTCAATCCCTATTTTATTCCCTTCGCTTTGATGATTTTTGGGCCAAGTACATAGCCCAACTCACGGATCATAAGGCAACCTAATTAAATGAGTATTTTAGAAATTAATTTGTAGCCCACTTAAGACTAGTGTGAACCTCTAGTATACTGCTGAGTGGCACCTTCTTATTTTCCTTTTAATTCCATTATTCCAAACTTTTGTGGGTCTAAGATCTTTGCCCAACATCATACCCATTTTGATTTCATGCTACGTGGGTTCCAAGGTGTAACGAACCAGTTTTCATCCTATGATTATAATATGATGATTCATACTTTTAGGGTGTAAAATAAATCAATTGAAAGTCAAGGGTTTGTTCCAAATATGCATTTTTAGACTTTTTGGATTAAAAGGGGCTAAAATAAATCAT
Organism: Smallanthus sonchifolius; assembly: GCA_023525975.1. NCBI lineage: Eukaryota > Viridiplantae > Streptophyta > Magnoliopsida > Asterales > Asteraceae > Smallanthus > Smallanthus sonchifolius. The sequence goes on from CM042037.1 coordinate 20,138,968, forward strand.
GGAAATTAGTTGCAATTGAAGTGTTCTTCCTCAAGCAAGCATCTAGTAAGTAACCCTTTTATCTTTTGAATCACCATTGTGGGTGTTCTTGGTGCGTTTTGGTAGAAAACCCGAATTGGGTTAATGGGTGTGGAGATTTTGGTTTATTGTTGGTTACAAACCTTAATCTAGTGTTTTAAATGGTGGAGAAACATGATTAACATGATTATAACATCCAAGTAATAACCCAATTTGATGATATAAGAAATTGGGAGTTTGGGTGGAACCTAAATGGGTCAAAATGGATGAATGTTGTCTTGGGAAGTTTAAAATTTGTTTAAAAGTATAATTAATCAGGTTAGAATGGGGGTAATCCATAAGGTCTAGGGTGGGTGTTAGACCTCAATTGGTGAATGGTAAAATTGGTGGATTGAAAGGTAGTTATTGGGTGTTGAGGGTTTGGTTAAGGTTGTGTTAACTAAACTAAGTTACAATATTGATCTTTAGATCATAAAGGTGTGTTGGGTGTCAATTGGTGATCAATGGATTTCTAATTGTAAATGGGTCGTATAGGTGATCAAGTGGTAAGGAATCTAGCTTGGAGGATCAAGCGGGATCATCTTTAGCGAAAGGTAAATGCTTTGTACTTACTTAGTAATGATAGGTGGTAGTAAATGTATATACTTGATATACATGTTGTTTTGTTGATTATCATGTGTGCAATTGTGTGTATGTTGGATTGGTGAATTTGACTCATATGGTTTAAAGTCAAATAAATGTGGAAATTGACTTAAGTGGTTTATAGTCAAACAAATGTGGTAATTTGGTGAATTTGACTTAAGTAGTTTATAGTCAACAAATGTGTTAATTTGGTGAATTTGACTTAAGTAGTTTATAGTCAACAAATGTGGTAATTTGGTGAATTTGACTTATGTAGTTTAGAGTCAAACAAATGTGGTAATTGACTTATGTGGTGTATAGTCAAACAAAATGGGGTGAATAAGGTATAATTAAAGTCATTTGAACTTCACAAGTATAAATGGTGGGTTGGGGTCTTTGAATCCCACATGTTGACAAATAACGTACGGATTATAAAAGATGAATAGATGTCATGTGTGTACTCTTTTATGTTGTGTTAAAGAGTCGGTATTGAAGTCTAAAAACCTCAACGAGTAGTATTTGGGGTTAAGAGCTTCACTAGTTGTCATTTTGTGCTTACTTAGTAGTGATAGGTGGTGGTGATGACACCCAATATGTTTATGCATTATGATTTGTCGTTTAACTTATGTGTACTCATGCGTGTGTGATATTAATTGAAAAACATATGGGTTGGATATGCATAAGAGGGGGTGGGCGTTTGTTAATTGAGTTTTAAGAATCTCACTGATGTACCATCATTTATACATGTTTTGCATGCATAATAATCCCCGTATTATGGTACTAATTGAATAATAACCTTGCAATTGATACTTAAAATGTTCATATTTTTATAACTGCAGGTTATTCGATGTCTTAAAGATAAACAAATCTAAAACCAATCAAAAACACCAAGAAATCAAGCTTCTAGAAGGATCATTCCCAAGCTTTGACCCCTAAGAAGTCAAAATTGGTCAACAACAAGTCAACCAGCAGCAAAAAGATGAAGCAGGGAGCAGGCAGGGCAATGCACGGCCGTGCAAAGCTTGACTTGCTCCCCAAGGACTTAGTACACTGCCATTTGTACCATGTTTGATTCCGAGGTGTTTGCATGCCCATGCAAACCAATGCACGACCGTGCATTACTCATTTTGAGGCCTATAAATAGATGGCTTGGGTTCTTAGTTTCACACACCTTATCACACCTCAAGAAGCTATCCAGAAGAGAGAAATTTGTAGATTAGAGTAGAGAGTAGAGGCTCCTCCTCTTTGTCCGCAACAGGGGAGCCTACGAAACTCAGCGTTACGCTAGTTAGTATGGCCATTCGTGGCGAAACTCTTTGTATTGCTAGGGTGAAGATGAAGTTTGGTGTATGTTAATGTTTGACGTATTAATCTACTGATATGTTTATGTATTTAATTATTCGCTCTTAAAACCACCTTCTAGGTGGGCTTTTTATTATTATCTACATCTGTTTTTACACTTGTGAGTGCTCTTGATTTCAAAGCGTAAGACCGTAAAACTTTTTTAATCAAACTTCTTTTAATACTTGTACTTCTTTATACAAGTAGAGATTGATAAGCGAAGCCTTGGTCAACATTAATAAGTTCGTACGTCTTTATACGAACTTGTTATGAGACTAAGAATTGGTAATGTTGGGAATGGTACGCCTTTATACATGGTCCCATTGTTACACCGCCTCCCGGTGAGCAAAGTCTAATCACTTTTTTAATAATAATAATTAAGCGTTTAAGTTCGATGTCCTAAACCAACTTGGAGACAACATTCAAAGAGTTGAGGGTAATGTTGTCCCTAGCGGGAATTACCATTTTATTATTAAAGATTATAATTTGTGAACCAAATGTTGTGAGAATGAGGCTCTAGCGGTGTACCGTTCACACGTTTGTAGTAGTCATACCACCGAATTAGTCAACTTAACATTATCATATACCAAGCGGATTTGAATCCTAAAGCAATACTCTTTGTGACCTGATCATTTCAGAGATATTTACTTTTCTGCTATTTACTATTCTCTGTTTATATTTCTGCTACACACTTTACGCACATTTTTACTTTTCTGTCATTTACTTTTCTGCTTCACAAAGCACACAAAACCCACTCACTAATTAAACAGGCTAAACGATAGCAAAAGTTAAGTATTGGAACTCGACCATGTCCATTGGATCGATACTTGGTTCTTACCCAAACTATACTATGATGCGATAGGTACACTTGCCTATTGTGTGTGTTTTAAGTTGAAGTAATTATCATTTTATAAATTTAAAACCTGATCACGTGAAACCATTTCTAAAACAAATATATATATATATATATATATATATATACATATTCATCACGCACATCACTCGCAAAGGTGGATTGTATTGAGGTCTAAGAATCTCACAAAAGTGGATTGGAATTGACGCTTCGAGCCTCACAATGGCGGTATGAATTTGAGGTAAAAGAACCTCACAATGGTGTTGGTAATTGAGGTCTAAGAACCTCACGAGGGTGGGTTTGAATTATGGTAAAAAGAACCACACAAATGCGGTTTGAAGTATGAAATTTAAGAATTCACAAGAGAGTGAATAACTTGAGGTCTCGAACCTTACAAGGGTGTGTCGTGTAAGGCCACAAACCAGGCACCCTACAGTTGGTCGTCATAACTGGTTATACTCTTTAAAAGTACTTGTTTTATTTAACAAACATACAGCGAAAGTCTTTCTAAATTTTTTTATTTCTTTTTAAGGTCATTAATGATATTAACCTTACCTCACGAATGCGTACACACCAATCCGAGTAGCACCACTCCCACGCCAAGATACGTCAACCCAAAGCTCACCTGTAACACAATCTATCGTACACACAAAGTCAGCTATGCTGAATGAGTTCTAATAGTTTAATTTAAACAAAAGCCAACTTGTCACACCCCGGCCGGCGGCGGCTTATACGTCGGGGCTGACGCGATTGTTCATAAGCACATGATCATCTATTATATGTGATAGTATTTATTCATCAAAATTAAATGTATCAGTTACAAGTAGAAATGGAAAACAAAGAGTTCAAACATAACATAATTAAATTAAATTGAAACTAGGTCCATGTCCTATGTGATTAAGTAGTGTCCTCAAACTGGTGCACCTGAAACATGTGAGTAAATGTTAACTACAAGTAGTTGGTGAGTAACATAGGTTTTGACACTAAACAAAGTTAAGTATAGTTTACAATCCAATATGTTCAAAGCATGTCTAAAGCATGAATGTGAAAACATACAAGGTTCTAAGTGTACAATCAAGCCGTGTAAATGGAAAACTAATTATGCAATCCCACTCATTGCCATTTTGAAAAAGTAGTAAGATGTATACACAAAAACCCGCCAAGGTTCTGTGTTATGTATGAATCGGATTCCCCTATAAATGATCATGTTAGGTACTAACTTAGGCATGGGTAGCAGTTTAATGATTGCACTGGCATGAACACATATAATGGTCACCAAGCCGTTTAAAACATAAAGCATCAAGACCATAGCATAAGAACAAAGGTATTGAATTGTGTAAGTAAATTATTTGTAGACATGTTTCACCCCAAAAGTAAAAAATAGTAAAAAGGGGCTATGTAAACTCACCTGAGTTGTGTACTAGTAGTGGATAGCACCACGCTAGAATGCAATAGAAAACACAAGAGTTTGCCTGTGAACCGTCTACGTATGCCCTAGAATTATAAGCATAATAATTAGGGACACATGGGATATTGTGACGATGACACGGAAGAGTGAACGTCCTAAAACGCACTAACGATTAAAGACTAGACGAACTTGTCCACGAGAATAGAGGATTTTCTTAATATAATAATTATTAAGATAAATACGTTTCGTGTCGAACGTTTCTAATTACGAATAGTATTAATAAATATTCGTGTGGTTGTACCATTTAAATTATGGCTAGGAAAATAATATAACTATGTATATTATTTTTTAAGTTCGTAGAATTAATAAAATAATCATTTATGTGACAAGAATAATAAATATATTTATTTTTATTCGGGGATATCAACGTAGGTAAATAATATAAATAATTATATTATTTATAAGTTTGAAACGTTATATAATGTTTATAAACGTGGTGAAACTAATATATAAATATTTTATTTTTAAATCGAAGTCATGGGTTGAAAATAATATAAATATATTATTTATAAGTGGGTAATAATAGTAAATATGGGTTACAAACCAAACTCAAGCCTACGGGTGGTTTTCGGGGCTAAAACACGTTAATATAATAATATATTAATATGGGGTAAGCTTTATAATTAAAATAATACTAAAAATGTGATTTAAAACAAAAACAGGCATGGGGAGACTCGAACCCGGGTCTCCTCCACCACAGCCACACACTCTAACCAACACACCCGCTAGGGCAATTGCAACAGGGACCGATTTCAATTGTTTTTAACACACAAGCAAACCAGGTTCTTCCCTCTTGCGTGAACCAAACTAAAGATCCATCCCAAATCCATCGAAGACGATAAAAATTGGTCGAAGCAACACAAAGGTTTTTTTCATGGACGAATTGTGAATCTACAAACCGGTTTAATTGGAAAAGTATCGGGTTTTAGATTGTTTAATTCACCCCTGAAATCGCCGAAACCCTAGATCAAGAACATGAATTCGATTTGAATGATATTGATAATAAAAACTTCTGGAATCATAGAGCTTTCAAGGAGTCAGTGATTGCGAATCTGATCGTGTAATTTAATTGGATTTAAACAGAGTTTAGAGTAGGGTTTGATTAAACCGTAAATGTTAAGAACCCTAGAATTGGTTCTTGTTAAATTCGATAATCTAAGACCCTAAGAGGTTAGGGCTTTTGCTCACGGTGTTGAAACGAAACTAAGAAATAAGAATTTACCAGATTGGTTCTCGAATTGATGGGGTATGAGTAAAATGGACTCCGACTGTAAAAGGCTTGGCCTCCGGTGATCGTGACTGCTTCTCTGGTCGATTTGGTGTATGAAACAACTTCTGTGGAACTCGTCTAGTGTGCGCAGGGGTTCAATTTGTGAAAGTAATACATGAATTTGCCGAATTTGATGATGTTTGATAAATAGGTCGACGGTTATGAGTTCAATTAGTCATTAAGTGGTTTAATTCGGCAATGATGGTGGTTAACTCCGTGGTTATGACCGTTAATGCAATGATCGTGCGAAATCAGTTACAAAATCAAACAGAATACGATCATGGAGCTTGAATTGGATTGAACGAGGTTGCGGGTTTGACTCTAAAAGTCAACAGGGCCAAATTGCACATGATTTTGACTTTGGAGGTCAACAGATTGGGTTTTAGGACTTGGCAGAACTAGTCCCTGCAGTTTTCAGTAAATTAGAGTTTAGAAAATAACGAAATTTATCCCTAAGGTTTGGATTGAGTTTAGGAACATGTTTGTTTGACTTTCAAAAGTCAACAGGGACATAAGCATTCTGATTTTTGACTTCTAAAGTCAACATGATCAGGTTTTGCCTAATTACACAATTAGTCCTTGTAGTTTGAGTTTGAATATAGGCAGAAAGAGTCCCTGGAGTTTGTGATGAGGTTAAATAGGTTAGGATTTAACAGAATTTGGTTAACGGGGTTAACCCTAAATTGTCGGATGTTACACAACTCGTCTCATTTTAATATTTATTTCCACTTAAGACTCTCTGGTCTTTAGAACATAGTTTTATAAATTTTTCTCCTATAGATAACCCATGTTATCTTATTCTATCCCAACTGGGTTCACCACGACTCAACCCACAATTATAACACAATAAGTCTCTCCGACATGGACCGAGCTTACTATTCTGATGACTCACAATTTACCACTTAAATTAACCATACATTGGTTATCTCAATCCAACCTACAGACACCGACTTAACCGGCCCTAATCAAGACTCTCACAAATCAACTGACATAACAGTTGTACTAATGTACTCATCCTAACACAACGATCATTATAACTCTACACATTCACATTAATAACATCTATCCACCATGTCAATATCATCTCATACACAATTATTATAACTCATCACTTGCATGCAATTAACACACATATATGCACACAAACACATACCTCATCAGTGCACCCTCGTCAGGGTTATCCCCGTCGGGATACTCGTCATGAGCTTAGCTCTACCCTTGTTACAGGGCCCCGCCACTAATCATAGCTACACACTCGTCATCTTACGATGACCTCACAGCCACCCCCTTGGTGACAACACTTGAAGAACTTTGTCCTCCATAACATAACCTGTAGTGTCATAAAGACAACGATGCAAACACAACACAACACATAACACATAATACACATCATCACATATTATTTATATGCCTAGTTACTAGGCCTGCACCATATACACATTCCGAGGATAATATATACCGTACACAAACTCATGAGCGTCTAGCTCACATCCCGACTTACTCCGACTAACTCATAACACATAACAGAAGACTAGCCTTTACACAAACCGTTAGCTAAGCATGCACCTCGTATACTCACTCTCGATAACACATTCTACTTACACCCATAATCCGTTTAGTAAACTAAAGGTTTGATAAATGCTTTGTTTGAACAAAATAACGATGTTTTTTAACTCATATAATAAAATGATTAGTTTACAAAGAAGGCTTAGGTTTGTGTACTAAATTGCAATAAACAAAATGATGGTGTTTAGATTATACTCATTTGGTATCATAACCAAATGGGTACTTTAACAAATAAAAGCAATTAAAATTCTTATACTTTCAAGAAAGACATGCTTTAGCCTATAGGTGAACACTCACTTCGGGAATTCCCAGGAAAGCATACGGATCCTCCGGTTGATTTGGATTTATATGAAATGCTTTCCTAGACAGAAGACCCAAAGTACATGCATTCACCCTTCCGGATTGCACATTGTCACACCCCAACCGACGACCGAAACGTCGGGGCGGGACATGTAGACTGTTCATGAGCACATGGTTGACTATGTTGTAATATATTAAAGCATCACATTTCAATTCTAATTCAAACAAACCAAATCCAACAATACAAAATTTTTTAAATACATAACAAGTTCATTTTTATTCAATTAACTAGGTCCACAACTTAAGTGAAGCAAACTTGATCAACTCAAACATTCGTACCTGAAACATGATTAAAAACAAGGTCAACTAAAAAGTTGGTGAGCATACATAAGTTTTAACACAGCAATAGATTTCAATGTTTTATACAATTCATATGACACATGGTTTACTAGGCATTTATGGAGAACCTATAGTTAAGCTAATGCACAATCAAACCTTGTGACTAAATGGCATAACACTCAATGTTATCCTAATGAAGGGCATAACACTCAATGTTATCCTAATGAAGGGCATAACAAAAATGTTATCCTAATGAAGGGCATAACAACAAGTGTTATCCTAGTGTAATGTCGGTAACACTCACCCTACCTGGGTGGGTTTGTCAGACACAATAGATCTATTAATGTTACCGTTGGCTTGTAAAGAGTTAATGATTGTACTAGTGTGTCATGTATATGTAGCGTTAACTAATAGCATTCAAACATAAAGCACAAATAAACACATAGAGTTATACTAAAGAATTATATATGTGTAATTGCATAGAAGTTTGTAAGAGGAATCATGTTTAACCCCAAAGTGCAAAATGTAAAAAGGGGCTATGTAAAACTCACTTGTATTAATGGTGTAGATAGCATGAGTAAATATGTAGCAAAAGTGATTCTTTCAAATCACCAAAATTACCTAGAGTGAAATGTATGAGCTTGAATCAAAACATGCACAAGGTCTAAAGTAATGTCTAGGGTTTAACGGGATTGGGTGTAGGGACTTGTACAAAGAGTTTCTGTTATATCATGTAAAGGGCGCATGCCTGCTATAGGACCGGTTAGAATTTATGTCAACCTGAAGCATACGCAAAAAGGTACAGGATATGCGGGTTTTGAACACGCGCCACTCGGTCCGATGGTGCAGTTTCATAACCAGTTGGACCGGGTGTAAGGCCCCAAACCAGGCACCCTACAGTTGGATCTCATCACTAGGTAAACTCATTAAAAACATCTAACTTTCATTTAAATAAATAGCGGAAGTCTTTGTCAAAACAATATTATCTTTAAACTCGTTAATTTTCATAACGTTACCTGACGAATGCATGCGCAGCAACCCGAGTAGCACCGCTCCCAAGCCAAGACACCTCGTCAAGCAGACTCACCTGGAAAACAATCTAATGTACATAAAAAGTCAGATACGCCGAGTGAGTTCTAATAGTTTAGTTTATCAAAAGCCAACTTGTCTCATTCAATTAATTATTTCCCTTCAAGACCCTCTGGTCCTTAGAAAATAGTTTATAGACTTTCATCATATAAATAACCCCTGTTATTTTATATTATCCCAAAAGATTCACCACCCAACACTCTATCCATCCCTTGACTCGGTAAGCCTTTCCGACATGGATCGAGCTTACTACCCTGGTAACTCATACGTTACTATATTTATTAACCATACCCTGGTTAACTCAACCAACCTCTAGACACCGACTTACCAGTCCTAACCAGGACTCTCATAACCCAACTAAATCAACAGCTGTACACAATGTACTCAGCCCGACACAACGGTCAATCTAACCCGACACATCACATTGGTTTCATCTATTTATCACATCAATAACATCTTATACACAATTAATATGACTCAACACTTGCATGCAATTTAACACATATATATTTGCACACAAACACATACCTCGTCACTGCACCCTCGTCAGGGTTATCCCCGTCGGGATAGTCGTCATAAGCTCCATTATACCCTTGTTACAGGGCCCCGCCACTAGTTATAGCGACACACTCGTCATCCATGATGACTACCCAGCCACCCACATGGTGACCATATCATCTGCCATACGGTGACTGACACGTCACACGAACAATGATGACCCCGAAGGACTCCGTCCTCCACACCACTGTTGACCATACTCACGAACAACAATGCAAGCACACAAAGCAACACATATATATACACATGACACTACCTGGACATGTACTACGACTCACCACCCTTTCACGGATCACTTACGTGTGTAAACCAACACATACTTTAGACGTATCCTTTTAAACGTCTAAACACATTACCCAACTCTTTTCGAATAATTAATTATACGACACACAAACACTATACTGAGTTCTAACCCGTAAGTACTATGGACACCCCATAGACCCATGCTAACACGATACCCGCCGTGTCACGAGGACAATGGCACAATACACAATATCAAACACATGACGCTTAACAGCATACTAGCATTTACTTGACTCGTTAATGAACCACGTACGGGTTCCCATGCTAACTCTCCTTATATAACCATTACAGGTTTAACTAAATTCCCGACTCATCTCAACTAACTCATAAGATGACACACATTGATCATCATAACTCTTGTTCACCCATCCTAGGGATCCCATAACGACCCTTAGCTTCATTATTACATAAAGGTCTCATAAAACACTGCGAGTTAATTCCTAATTCATAATACGTTCGTTTAATAAAACATTTGAGTACGTACGATAGCCCCAAAATAGTAAAATGTCTAAAACAGGGGATTAGAAACTCACCGGTTATGCTTAACCATTAGATTTAGCTCTGCAACTCGTCCGTCCACGCTCAAATCCCAAAACTGTCAAGCGCGTGATCACATGATCAGAACACGTTCGAAACGTACATTGAAAGACTTATAACAACGTAATAGATCATCCACGTCAGTTTCATCTTCTCAATGACGCATCCCCAAGAAACCCTAGTTTCACATGCACGCACGTACGTGTGCCATGCAACCCTTAACTGTCCTTATCTTGTAAACACCGGCTTGTACCGCATCGCCCTCGACCCATTTAGAAATCATAAACTCAAACCGGGTTCTCATGCATGCACGTACCTATACATGCATACACATGCCAACCCTAATCCACACTGATACGCGTACGCGAACCGGGTTCCAATCACGCATGCATGCAGTACAAGGTGAAACCCTAACCCCACGGATCGCATGAACCCGGGTCGGATTTCCCATGCACGTACGTAACCATGCCATGCACGACCTTAGACCGGTGAAACACTAACTGGTCGTGTTCCCGTCTTCTTCGCCCACCTCGTGCACCACCATGCCCACCGTCGAGCACAACCACCGAGCGCCTCCGCCTTTTTCCTCGGCCAATGTCCTAGCCGAGCCCACCGTCATGCCACCTCATTCATCCTCCCTGAGTCAACCCTAGCTCGGCAGCCTTCCCTACTCTACGCCTTCATCCACAGTCGTAACCCGCCTCTAGTGTCCTCACTATAGCCGTCGAGCTCCATCACGGTTAACGTCGACCGCTTTCTCCTCGTTGTTCCTCCATACTGGTTCCCTCCTTCCCTCTTCTTTCCTTGGTCATCCGTCACCATGATAGTAGGACACCACCGGGTCCTGTACTTGCCATTTTACACAACCACACTCAACCACTCGCCGCCGTGAACCCCCTTTGCGGCTATCAATGGCCAATACAAATCACCAACCCAAAACCCTAGCAATCCACGCAAGAAAAGAATATAAAAGCATGAATAATCGAAACGATGATTACCTTAACGATGTTTGGAAGCCGTTGGTTCAAATCCTTTGTCGAACCGATGTCGTCGCCCCCATCCGGTCGTCCCCCCGTCGTCGGCTCCTCTCTCCTTCCTCTCTTCCGGTCGTAAACGCACCTAGGTCAAATAATGACCTAGGGTTTGCGTAAATGTGGTTCATATACTCCCACTAGCTACATTTCGGGTCCTTCTTCTTTCGTTACTCACGTTTCTAACTCAATCCGATCTCTTTTTGGCAAACCGGGTCCCTCTAATTCCATGCGTCCGGTTTTATGCGAAAACCCTCGTCATTCGTCTTGTATACATAATAGTCGGGTCACTCATTAGTCCAATTCAAAAGTGGTAGATTTTCGAGATGTTACACCGGGTGGTTTCGCTGGTCTATTAGAGAATCCAGAAATTTAAATACGATCATATGACATAAATCTTACAAACCATATCCCCAATCAGAATCATACAAATAAGAACAAGAACCCTAATTCGATTTAGGTCTGATTGGTTCTCTTCTTACAAATTGATATGGGGCTAATGGTAGGAACCCAATAACCAATCCAATGACATAAATCTTACGTGGACTGGCGTGGTACTGAGTCCTTACAGCTAGGATAGCAGGTGTGATGTTCTTGGTGCTCGGCCGATGACCAGAGATGAAATGCGGATTGTTCAAGGGCTGAGAGAGTTTCTAATGTGTTTTGCGAAGGTGCATATATATAATGATTTGTTCAATTTGTCTTAATTACACGATTTTGATCCGTGGTTTGAGGATGACAGCTGTCGGCTGTGATTACGCGTAAATTGATCGATAAAGCAAAGAAATGAGTCGTGTTTTAGAGTTGGATACACGCGTGATCGATTAGTGCATGATTTACGAGATTGAACGCGTTGAATTGCTTGATTAGGAAAGGTTTTGGGCTCGGTTTGACTCTAAAGAGTCAAATCTGTTTGAATTCAAAGTTTTGCCTCTCAAGGATTGAATTGGAATGGTAATTGGGCTGGGATGAGGTCGATTCTAGATTTGGAACCCAACACAAGTCCAAAACAGTCAGGCTAAAAACGAATTCCTCCACGAAATTACAAGTGTTCGACCTGTTTGACTTTTGAAAGTCAAATGTGTTTGAACCTTGGACTTGGACGTGCAAAGATTGAATTGAGGTGTTGCTTGAGCTTGGAAAAGGGTTGGTAATCTATCTGGAGTCCAGGGCAAGTCCGAATTCATCGGGTCTTGATTGAATTCAACCTCGATTTGGGTTGTTGGCTTTCCGAAGGTCAAAATAAGTCTAATGGGTCAAATTGAGATGGATAGGTTTAAATTGGAGGTTAAGGGTCAAATTGAAATGTGTGGGGGTTCAAGTTGGGGGTTCAAACTAGTTTATTTAAATAGAAATTATTTACACACACACACACACACACACACACACATATATATATATGTATTTATAAATTGATTTTTGTTTAAAAACTATAAAACTTGAATCTTTCGTTAATAAACTTTATAAAAACTAACTACATTATAAATTTAAAATGTCAAATATATATTTGCTAAACAAATATTCTTATGAGGTTTAAATAATTAACTTCCAATACATGAATATACTTGTATACATATATATATATATATATATATATATATATATATCAATACACAAACATGTGTTATAAAAATTTATATGTAAATGCAAGGTTTAAGAAGAGAAATATTAATCAAAATAATGATTTATGTGACATAATGTGCTTGAACAAATACAGAATTTAAATGTAGTGTTATTATTGAAATAACTAAAATAAAATAGGGCCGAAAAAATCATGGATGTTACAGTATCCCCAAGTTGAGGGAATTTTGTCCCGAAATTAAATTGTTGGAGGCCACTGAATCAGGAAGGAGATGAGGATACTTAAGTTTCATTTGATATTCACGTTCTCTCAAGTAAACCTTGAGCCACGTTTGTATTCTCAACAAACTTTGAAAGTTGGGTCGAGGAGTACGATTGATAACAAGATTCGGGTGTGTTTCTCAAGGTCAGGTATGAATGATGATAATGAATTTAGTTTTGAAAAGAACTTATGGAGAAATGTCGAATAATAATTTGGATTATAAAAGTGAAATGCATTACTTGGAATGGATTTGATGGGAACTTGATGATCAGGGTTTGTTTAAGATGTAGTCTAACATGCTCAAGAACTGTCAGTGGATAAGAGACTTCACAAACATTGGTCCAGGTCAAAATAACATAAACTTTACGTGACACGAGTAACGCTACTTTTGACAATATGACAGGAACTGTCACACCCCAACCGACGGCGGAAACGTCGGGACGGGACATGTAGACTGTTCATGAGCACAAGGTTGACTAAATTGAAATATATTAATCATTCAAATTCATTGCAAATATTCAAGACAAAACAAAATCAAACCAAGTACATAAAATGAAATACATAATCCTTTATTAAAATTATCTAGGTCCAAAACTTATGTGTAGCAAGTCTTGATCAAAATCACACATTAGCACCTGAAACATGAATAAAATAAGGTCAATTAAAAAGTTGGCGAGCATACACAGATTTGTACATAGATAGTATATAGATGTGAATAAACAAATCCTTACATAACATGATAAAATAAGGCATTTATGGGGAGCAACTATTGTGTAACCAAAGTACAATCAAACCTTTGTAACTAGCATGCAAATTGTGTTGTCGGTAATAATCACCCCAATCTGGGTGAGTTTGTTAGACTCAATAGATCTATCATTGTTAACCGTCGCCTTGTATAGTTAATGATTGCACATGTAATTGCACACGTAGTTAACACACCTAGTACTCAAACATAAAACTCAAATTGCACACATGAATGTAAAGTGGATTTGTATTGTGTAGTTTGTGTAAATCATTGTATATAATGTTCATGTTTCACCCTAAAAATGTAAAACAGTGTAAAATGGGCTATGTAAAACTCACTTATAATAGTTGTTGTAGATAACACGAGCAAGAGGTAGCACAAGTGATTTGCAAATCACAATATTAACCTAGAGTTGATTTATGATTTGGAGTCAATGCTATGTACAGAAATTCAATTTTTTTAAGAGATTGAATAAATGTCTAATTGAATAATTATGGGAATTCATACCACAGAGTTTGTGTAGTTTCATGTAAATGATGTGTGTAAGTTAATGTTTGTTCTAAATAAATGTTAAATGTACAGATGCGGTTTCAAAGTATATATGAATTTTAATAAAAATAATAATTGTCTTAGGGTTTAGTTTATATAACTTAATATATAATTAAAACCCTAAATGAAAGAATTTGAATGATTAAATTATTTTGATTTATTATAAAATAATGTGTCTTTATAAGGAAACATATGAAATGCGAATATCAATGTTCTCATATATATTTAGTAAAAATTTAGATTTTGTTTATATAATTTTTTTAATCTTAATTATTAATTTCCTGTGACTGTGTATAATTTTGTAAGGTATAAAATGAAAACTTTTGGTTTATAAAAGTCTTGACAAAATTAACATTAAAAATGAGTAATTACATATTTTATTTAAAATAATTTCTAAATAATTTTTATATTGGAAATAAAGTGTTTAAACAATTTAATTTGTAAAAACGATTGTTTTCATTTAGCATTTGGTTATCTTTGAGCAAATCTATTCTAGAAGGTATAGGGTTTTATAAAATAATGTTTATGAAATAAATGGGCTTGTAAAAACGGTTTTTAAAACAAAAAGGGCTTGCCCGGGTCGAACCCGGGTCTGCCCGGTGTAGGTCACAGGCGCCAGCCGTTGGACCAGAGGGGAATTCCTGTTATATGACAAGTTCGAATTTGATTTAACACGAAATTGAAAAGGGGGGGGGCAGATCTGGGTTTGACGCTTGCGTAAAAAGAAGCCGGGCTTGTGGGTTTAGAACCCGCGACCACGCGTGTATGGTTCCTGTGTCTTAACCAGGGGAACTAGGCGGAAGCCTTGCCAGTATCCAATCGATTAATCTTTTAATAATCAATCCCTAAACCCCTTCTTCCCCAATCAATAAAATGAAAACCCTAGCCCTTAAATCGAGTCGATTAAGCCCCCGATGGAACTCGAAACCATGGGGCTTATGTTCCCTGAATCAAAACGAATCTAAGGGCACAAGAATTACTTACAATGGTTGCTTAGATAGGACGATCTACAGGGGTTTCAGTTTCGGTGATCTTTGACTTGGACAGAGCTACAGCGATGAAATGCGGATCGTATGAGTGTTCAGAGAGTTTGGGTGGAGGTATGCGGAGGTAAGGGAATGAATTAATTCGTTTAATTTCATCCAATTGTATGATTTGGTTAGAAGCTTGCGTATGACAGTCGTTGAGGCGAAATACGCGTTAATTTGAATGAAACGCGAATGAATTGGGTCCAGGAAATGGTCTGCATTCATGATAGAGTCGGTTCGCGTGATTTACGGGTTTATAACGCGTTGATTTGTACGAATTGATGGTGGATTGCTACGGGTTTGACTTGGAGAAGTCAAACTTATGTGAATTCAGAATTTACTGCTTTAGATGATTGAATTGGACCGTAACTTTGGTCAAGACGGAACCGATTGGTGACTACACACATACAAAGATCCATAACAATCGATTTGAATGTTTTCGGGTGTTGATTTGCATCAAAGCAAGGCCATGTGTGACTTTTAATAGTCAAATTTGATTATAGAGTCAAAGTCTAGGTTCAAAGGTTCAATTTTAAGGGTTCAATGACTAAGGGGGGGGGGGGGTTCAAATGAAGATTAGAAGGATTAATTTGTTTTGATTATAAAAAGAAAAGAATTGGTTTCTTTTATAAAAAATTTATGGAACTTGAATCTTTATTTGATAACTTTATAAACAAAATACTAACTATATTATAAAGTTATAATGTCAATTTTATATTTGTCAAACAAATATTCATGCGAGATTTAATTAATAACTTTAAACGTATGAATATAATTTGCATGCACGTTTTTTATAAATAATTATTTGTATTTACATCTATATAAATACACATGTCATGTGTAATAGTGCTTTAAAGTCTTAAATTTTATAAATGAATACTCATTTATTTAATGATTTAGGTGAGAGAGAATAAAAAGCATTGAATAAATACAAGGTTTAAATGTATGGTTAATATTGAAACAAAATAAATAAAATAGAGCCGGTAAATCATGGATGTTACAGTCTCCCTGTGTTAAGAGAATTTCATCCCGAAATTTAACTAGTGGATACTACTGAAATCAGGAAAAATGAGGGTTTGGATTCTCAGTGTGCGTTGATGGTCGGTTTGAGGAGTACGATAGTCAACATGATTTAGTTTAAAGATCAAGTTAAGTATGAATCATATCAGTGGAATTTAGTTTTCGAGAGAGTTAATGAGAGATCTTTTGAAGAATCTAAAGGTGAAATGCGTTGCTTGGAATTGATTTGGTGGGAACTTGACAATCAGGGCTCGTTTAATATGTTGTCAAATATGCTCAAAACTGTTAGTGGACAAGAGGTTACATAAACATTGGTCTAGGTCAACACTTCACGCGACACGAACAATGCTACTTCTGAATTACGACAGGGCACTTATATATAGGAAGTACCATCGGCGTATCCACCATGCCCTGGTCATATCACATTAGTTTTGTTGTTTTATATCATGATAGGTTTTAGGTTAACACACGATAGAATTCGCTATGTTTTTCATGCGCTGATTTTTATAATTACGTGTGCACCCGTAATTACTCGAATCATCGTATGGTCCGTATAGATCCTTCTGTTGTGTGTGGGTCAAAAGGGCACAAAATCACTTTGTTCATGTCTATTGTTTTCACGTATGAGTTGCTAAGAAGTAACCATGTCCTTAAGTAGGCAGGACCGTTAGCAACTAAAGGGTAATAAGGTAGTATAACTTAAAGTTTCATAGTTTACTCATGTTTGAACAAGAATACGTCAAACACCGAGTTGTTTTAAAGTGTTACAACTTCCTCGAGTTTGAACAAGAATACGTCAAACACCGAGTAGCTTCAATGTGCTATGGTTTTCAACTTTGGTGAACAAAGCGTATGACCATGCCTTGTGTATAATGTAATCAGTTAATTGAAACAATTGTAAGCAATTTAGTTTCGTGTATAATGTAAACACACAAGTTTCATGTATGGTCTAGCGTCATGTAGCTTGTAATCGAATAGGTTTCTTGTGTAATGTGAGCAACTAGACATCATGTATTTTGTAAATCAGCAAGCCTTCATGTGTAATGTAAACAATGTAGTATCATGTGTATTGCAAGAAATGAATTTCATGTATGGTGTTAAAACCTAGTATCATGTATTTTGTAAACCAATAATCTTTCATGTGTAATGTAAGTAATGTAGTCTCATGTACTTTATAACCAAATAAGTTTCATGTTCTAATGGTCAATCAAGTATTGTATATAAAAAAATCAATTGTTATGTACCATGTATATTGCAAACAACTAAGTTTCATGTATTATGTGTTCAAGCTCGTAGCATGTGTATTGTAGAGTCTTATCTTATGTATAAGCTGTTGTCATTTATTGTATGTTTAAACAGTTTTAGACTAGTTTACTTTATGTCATTTCATTAAATGTAATTTCAGTTTTCTGTAATTTACTGCTTTATTAGCTAAGTCTGGGCCATCGAAACTACTTAGTTTCGATTGAGTTTGTTCAATCGAAATTAGTAGTTTCGATAGATGGTAGTTTCGACAGTTCTGTGTATCACTTGTAAATGGTCAATCGAAACTAGTAGTTTCAATACCTGTCACTACTATAAATAGCCTAGTTTGAGAATGTTTAGGGTGTGAGTAGCGGCTGTAACCCTGAACCTTCTCTTTCACATTGTTATTGAATCAATACACTTTGCAGTTGTTTTTACACTGTGTTCTTACATTTTCATATCATTTTGTGTTGATTCATTGTGAGGTTAGCCTGTTATCTTCACCGATTCTGTTTCTACCATCTGTTTCACCACCATACACACAGTTTCCGCCTATGTGTGTGTAATCGATCAAATCAGTGATTTAAAGAGAAATTTGGACCTACAATTGTTATCATAGCTTTATGATCTAGTGTTTTTGAGTGTTATCAGGTTTATTGATCGATTCTAGGTGTTTGTGAGGATATTCGAAGCTTATTTTGGGTTTTTGCACATCTATTCTCGGAAGTACTGTTTTATTGATTGACGGCTACTGTTTCATCGATTTCCAAGGGTTTTTGCTCGTATTTTCAACATCGAAGGTTGGTTTAGTGATCAGGACTGTTAAACGAAGGTTTTCACTGGATTGGTTTATCTTTTCTGCTCTATTGATTTCTGGAGCTTATCATCAATGGAGTATTTCTGAGCTTGGAGAAGAAGGCATCGAAACTACTGGGGACAGTTTCTGATTTTTGTTGATCATCGAAACTTCTTGTCTACGTTTTGTCGGGAGAAGGTACTATCGAAACTAGATTTTTGTCTTATATAGAAACTGTGGTTATCGAAACTTGTCTGTAAATTTTTCAGTATCGAAACTAGTTGTTTCGAAAAAAGTTGTCTTATCGAAACTAGTTGTTTCGATAAAAGTTTTCCTATCGAAACTAGTTGTTTCGATAGAAGTTGTCCTATCGAAACTAGTTGTTTCGATAGAAGTTGTCCTATCGAAACTAGTTTCTGTTTAGTTTCGATTCCGAATATTATGGCCACTTCAAGTTCAACAGAACCTTCTGGGGGAAATAGACCACCTGCTCTTGTGTCCACAAGAGAATTTGATGACTGGACTAAAAAGATAAAGCTTTTCTTTCAATTTCACGATTATACATTGTTGAGTTCTATCACCGATGGTCCCCACAAGCCCGTAACTACCACTGCTGATGTTCAACGTCCTAAGTTAGTATCTGAGTATGATGAGAAAGATCTTGCCTTGATTGCCCGAGACAACAAGGCCTACGGGACTATTGCCATGGCTCTTCCTATGGATATTTTCAACATCTTTGCTGAGTACACAACTGCCAAAGACTTATGGGTTGCATTGTGCACAAGATATGAGGGAAGTGAGGATGTTAGGGAAAGCAAAAGAGATCTGATCAAGAAACAATATGAGATGTTCAGCAGTGTAAGGGGAGAATCAATGTCTGATTTGATCAACCGTTTCTCAAGCATTGTATCAAGGTTGAAAGTAATGGGAGTTGAGTACCCTACTCTTGATCTAAACAAGAAACTCCTAGATTCTCTTCCTGAGGAATGGAATATGTATCGAAACATGATCAAAAAGACTGAGAATCTGAGTGCTCTGTCTCAATAGGAAGTCTATAGCATTCTTGAATCTTATGAAATTGAGATTAAGAAGGGAGCAGTCACCCTGTCAAATCAGTAGCCCATACTTTCAGACTTATTGGAAACACAGCTCTTATTGCTGGATCAAGCTCATCCGGTAGCCCATACTTTCAGACTGATGTCCCTCCTTCAGCTGCTGCAATTAATTCTACCAGCTCCTCTGCTCCTCAAAAGACTGTCACCATGATTCCTGATGATTATGTCCCAATCATGACTGCTTTCATGTCGTGCTATGATGCACTGATTTCTAGAAATCTAACAGCGGTTAGCTTTCAACCTGATGACTTGGAGCATATTAATCCTGATGATTTGGAGAAAATGGACATTGATTGGTGCATGGCTATGTTGACCTTAAGAGCCAAAAGATTCATCAAAATGACTGGCATAGACAGATTCAAGCAGGGAAAGACACTTGGGTTTGATATCAAGAAGGTGAGATGCTACAATTGTGATCAGCTGGGTCACTTTGCCAGAAACTGCAAGGAGCCTTCCTCCAAGGATTAGCAAGAAAAGAAGATTTCCTCTGGAAAACAAGCTGCCAATCCTCCAAAGAAAAACCCATCTTCAAGTTCCACAGCTCTTGTGTGTCAAGCTGATGGACACTATCATTGGGGAGAACAAGCTGAGGAAGCTGCTGATAAAGCCTTGATGGCTGATGTGGAGGACATGGGCAAGTGTGTCATGATTGAACCTGCTGAGGATCTCACTGCTATGCCTGCTGAGGTTATTTCTAAACTGTGTAATTCTAGATCTTGCTTGAATGAAATTCAAAAATACAGATTCATCAATCAAGCCTTGATTGATGAACGAGATCACATTAAGGTGATGTATGACTCTGTGGCCAAAAATGATAAACTTTACTTAAAGAAAATTTGTGACATTTCTGGTGAAAATCGCTCTTTAATTGTGCAACTCAATACTCAAACCATTAATAATACGATCTTAAGTGAAAGAGTCCAAAAGGCAGAAAAAGCCAAATTACAAGTTGATCACATGGATATGGATCAGAAAATTCTGTTTGGGATAATCGATAAACAATTTAATAGAAAAGGCACAGAGTATAACTCTCATCCACCTCCTTATTCTAAATCAGGGAGATTTGCTGATATGTCAACTCCACATGTTTCCACACCTTTTGTTTGTACAATATCTCCTGATGATTATATTACGTCCTCCGATTCTGACAGTTTTGCTTCTTGTGAAGATGATTGTGATAAGAGTACTAATGATAGAACTATTTTAAAAGAACTTGAGTCGGATGAATGTAATAATATGTCCGTGTCAAAACCAAATATTTGTGAACACGTTAAAAACTTGTATTTTGATTCTATGCTTGCTGAGCATACGGGTTTGGGATGTGATGTTTCTAAATTTAAAAATGCTTTGCCTTTTGTTCCTAAATCTTTGAATGTTATGCCATGTGTTACCAAGTTTAAAAGTGCAGGAATTATTGTGAATGATGTACCACGTGAAACCATGAGCAACATGGACTTTTTCAAATTAAAGGAAGCACATCGTCTTCAAGACAAAGTTATTGATGAGAGAACCGTCTCATGTTCAGATTCCTCAACATCACAATCATCTTCATCTTGTGATGACTATTATCAGGCTAAGATATCTTGTGAAAATGTTTGTTTTAGTTGTGGTGCCTCAAATCATGTTTCAAAAAGTTGTAAATTGACAACCGCAAATTCTAATGAAGAATCGCCTTCCAAAAGTTCATTAAATTCATATGTGTTGCCTAGGTCTTCTCACAGTAGGAAATCTAGGCGTAAAAGAATTAAAAATGCTAAAAATTATTTAAAACGAACTTGGAAAATTAAAAATAATGTTCTATTTGATGACCATGCTTCATCAAAGGATGGTTGTAAGTCTGATTCCAATGAGAGGTCATATCCTGACACTAAAATCTCTTGATTGAAACAATTTTGGTCAAATCGTATAAATGGTTCGTTGTGTATAGGGTCAATCAAGAAGAACCGGCGATAACATCTGGCATGTAGATAGTGGATGTTCAAGACATATGACTGCGCACTTTAACTTGCTGCAAGATTATCATCAAATTGATGCAGAGTATGTTGCTTTTGCTGGAAATCCAAGAGGAGGAAAGATTGAAGGACAAGGAACAGTATCAAATGGAGTAAATAGTCTGGAATTTGTCAACTTTGTTCCTCAGTTGAAATACAATCTGATGAGTGTTTCACAGATTTGTGACAAGGACTTTTGTGCTTTATTCAATTCAAAAGAATGTCTTATCTTGAAACCGGGAGTGGTGATTCTGGAAGAACTTATTCTCATGCGTGCTCCCAGAAGATACAACACATATAGCTTGGATATGAACAACCCATCGGGCATTGAATCGTGTTTTCTCTCAAAGGCTTCCGAAGATGAATCTTTCCTGTGGCATAAGAGGTTGGGACATGTCAATTTCAAAACAATGAACCAACTGGTTCGAGGCAACCTAGTCACTGGATTACCTCTCAAAGATTTCACTCCTATGGAACACTGTATCTCATGTTCCAAGGGAAAACAGCACAAATCTTCACATAAGCCTAAAACCACCAATTCCATTGACTCTCCTCTCCAATTGCTTCACATGGATCTTTTTGGTCCGGTGAGTGTCATGAGTCTTGGACGAAAGTCATACTGTCTGGTGGTAACAGATGATTTTTCTCGATTCACTTGGGTGTTTTTCCTAGCTAAGAAAGATGAGACGCCAGAGATTTTAAAAACCTATCTGCTTCAAATTGGGAACCTCTTCAATCTAAGTGTGAAGACTATCCGCAACGATCAAGGAACAGAATTCAAAAATGCAACTCTTGATTCCTTCTGTGAAAGTAAAGGAATTTCTCCACAATTTAGTGCACCTCGTACTCCTCAACAAAACGGTGTAGCTGAAAGAAGAAACCGCACTTTAATTGAAGCTGCACGAACTATGATTGTTGACTCTAAGCTTCCCGTGACTTTCTGGGCTGAGGCGGTCAACACTGCATGTTTTGTGCAAAATCGGGTTCTTATCACTAAAAGTTGCAACAAGACACCTTATGAGATCATGTACAAGCGCAAGCCAGTTATCGATTTCTTCAGAAAATTTGGGTGTGTGTGCACAATGCTGAACACTTCAGATCAGCTCAACAAGTTTGAAGCCAAAGCTGATGAATGCTATTTTGTTGGTTACTCATCTAATCAATGTGCTTTTCATGTCTACCATAAGAAGAAAAGGATAGTGATGGAGTCCATTGATATCAATTGGCATGAAAACAATCATACGGACGCAGGAGACGGTCCCAATTGGCTCTTTGACGTCGATTCAGTTTTTAAGTCATTTAATCTTCCTGGTTTCTCTATTGAATCAACTCATGCTAATCCTTACTTCTCTGTGAACAATCTAGGCAACATAAATGATCAAGGCTCTTCCTCATCTGCTCAGGTTGAAATTCCTGTTGTTGCTAATGCTGAATCTGATATGGAGTCTTCCGGTTCTAGTGCAACAAGTGAAACTGTTGAAGACAACTCCATTCCAATAGTAGATGTTGCACCACAATCATCTGCTGAAGATCCTATTAATGATATTGCCGATCCTCCTGCTGAAAATCTTACCAATTTGGAAGAAGTCGTGGAAGAAGATGAAATTCCTTAACTGCGAATTCATAAGATTCATCCCACCAATAACATCATTGGACCACTCAATGTGGGTGTTAGTACCCGAAGTGCCTGTGAAGCATTTGAAAACAGCATGTTTTCTTGCTTCATTTCTCAAGCTGAACCAAAGAACTTCAAAGCAGCTCTACTAGAAAACAGCTGGGTGGAAGCAATGCAGGAAGAGCTACAGCAATTCTCAAAGCTGCATGTGTGGAATTTGGTAGATCTTCCCAAGAACAAAGTTCCAATCGGCACTCGTTGGGTTTTTCGCAATAAAAAGGATGAAGGCGGCACTATGATTCGAAATAAAGCTCGTCTGATGGTTCAAGGTTTCTATCAAGAAGAAGGGATTGACTATGAGGAAGTCTTTGCACCAGTGGCTCGCTTGGAAGCCATCCGAATGTTTCTCGCCTCTGCAGCCTACATGGACTTCACCGTTCATCAAATGGATGTCAAAAGCGCATTTTTATATGGCAAAGTTCAAGAGGAAGTTTATGTCAAGCAGCCGCCGAGTTTCATTGATCCTAATTTTCCAGACCGTGTTTATAAGTTAGACAAAGCATTGTACGATCTTCACCAAGCACCTCGTGCGTGGTATGAAACTTTATAAAA
This sequence comes from Smallanthus sonchifolius, assembly GCA_023525975.1. Lineage (NCBI taxonomy): Eukaryota > Viridiplantae > Streptophyta > Magnoliopsida > Asterales > Asteraceae > Smallanthus > Smallanthus sonchifolius. The sequence continues at coordinate 20,162,821 of CM042037.1, forward strand.
GCATCTGCTTGAGAATGGTTTCACACGAGGAGCAATTGACCAAGCTTTGTTCAAACGGAAGGATGAAAAGGATACAATCATGGTGCAAATTTATGTGGATGATATCATTTTTGGATCTACAAATCCCCGTCTTTGCATAGAATTTGAGGAAGTGATGAGATCTAAGTTTGAAATGAACTCCATGGGAGAAATGAAGTTCTTTTTGGGACTATAAGTTGATCAGTCTGAGTCAGGAATCCTTATCCATCAAGAAAAATACGTGAAAGAAATTTTGACCAAGTTCAAAATGGCTGATTCCCACCCTATAAAAACTCCTATGGAAGTTCGTCATTGTTTGACTCCTGATGTGGATGGTGAAAGCGTTGATCAGCATCTCTATCACTCTATGATAGGCTCTCTCATGTATCTCACGGCCAGCAGACCCGACATCATGTTTGCAGTGTGCTTGTGTGCACGTTTTCAGGCTAATCCTAAACTCTCTCATTTATCTGCTGTCAAACGTATTTTAAGATATTTAAAGTATAAGCCAAAATTGGGTCTGTGGTATCCTAAAACTGACTTATTTGATCTTGTGGCTTATTCAGATTCAGACTACAGGGGTTACAACTTAGACCGAAAATCCACTTCTGGAGGTTGTCAATTCCTTGGCAACCGCCTTGTCTCATGGCAATGTAAGAAACAATCCACCGTTTCCCAATCCACCGCCGAAGCCGAATACATTGCCGCAACCCTCTGTTGTTCCCAAATCAGATGGATACACCATCAGATGCTTGACTATGGGATCACATTCCATGAGACACCCATTCTGTGTGACAACACTGCTGTTCCCCATATCACCAAAAACCCCGTTCAGCATTCCAAAACAAAACACATTGAAATCAAACATCACTTTATCCGTGACTGTGTGGAAAAGAAGCATATTCAAATTGTTGAAGTCAAAACTAATAAACAAACCGCAGACATCTTCTCAAAGGCTTTTGACTCTACCAGATTTGCCCAACTGGTGGAGATGCTTGGAATGATCAACTTTCAGTAAATTGTGTGAATAGTATTCTTTTTTCTAAATTCTGTTTAATTGTCAAAGAAAATTCCAAAAAGATTTTATTTTTATGTACAGTTTCTACGCAAATCTTTTGGGGGAGAAATATAATATTGAAAAGAATTGCTGTGTATATAATCTTACAAGTGGTTTTGAGTTGCAGGAAAAATTGAATCTGACCTTTGAGAAATGATAGTGTCTGATCTCATCTCTTAGACATGGAATAGACCAAAAGCGATGGTGTTTACTGAGGTATAGCTGGTAGGCCCGACATATGGTTAAAACTTGTAAGTAGTGTGAAAACCTAATATATATATCTCATACTTGTGTGTTTGAACCCATTATTGAAACATCTAACCATTTTTATATCTAAGAAAACCAATTCAATCAGATACAGGCTTACGTATTAGATTCCTATTCATACGCAGTGACCGTCAATATAACGATATTTACCACCGATGACCCCATATGATTTGCTTACGCAAAGATCTCAGGTGCTCATCCTTTTCCCATCCACTTGGATGATTTGACCCCGTCTGTTTTGCTTACGCAAAGATCTCGGGTGTTCAACATTTTTCTATCCGCTTGGATAATTTTACGACTTCTTCTGTTTTGCTTACGCAAAGATCTAGAATGCTCGTACCTTTTTAATATCTACTTGGATATATTTTATTTTAATTTTCTAAATCCACTTGGATATCTTATTTTATTTTGGTGGTACTTTGACATTACTAAGACGGTACCTTGGTTAATCAGAAAGAGATGATAGGATAAAGATGGGTACTTCTTGAGGATTGATAGGTTTTCAAAATCATTTTATTTTAATATGTGGGGTACACCTTGTATATTGCTTAAATGGTACCTTTTAATCACATGAAATCTTAGTACAAACAAATGTTCGGGTTTACTTTGCACAAATATCAGCTATCTTCAGGGACTCACAGTAGTGAATTGCAAAAGGAAGTGTTTCAAGAGACTGACCAGATCTGATCTCATGTTGGATCTTTTTCAAGAAGATAAGTGTAAATATCTTGTGTATAATTTCATTTCTATAGAAAGTCTGTTTTAACAGTGTATATATGTTAGTCTTATTTCTGTTCTTTGAACTATCGAAACTAGTTGTACTTATCGAAACTACTTTGTGCATATCGAAACTACTTTGACATATCGAAACTACTTTGTGCATATCGAAACTACTTTGAACTATCGAAACTAGTTGTTCATATCAAAACTAGTTTGCCCTATCGAAACTAGTTGTTTCGACGGGGGCATTTTTGTCTTTTGTCTTACAAAAAGTAAATGCCTTCATAATCAATCCCTCCCTTCATACTGAGTTTCACTAGTCTTTTTCGAACCCTCTTACCTTCTCTGTCATACGCAAAAATCTCTCAAGCCTTTGGTCTGAGTTGCAAGAAATGAGTGTTAATCACCTGATTTTCCCCCGTTGTCACCATCGTCTCCATCATCAGGTAACGTCTGACTACTTCCTACAGATGATTTTTCAAATCAGCAGACCTAGGGTTTCAAAAAAATTCAAAATCTGTTCGACTAAATCTTCATAATAACAGTCGTTTTTGTGCTTATCCGCATTTACAAACATCTCTATCATCTTTGAACTCATGATTAATGTGTACTCTTGCAAATAACAGTCTCACATTCGGTAAGATGAAGTTCCGTCACTAACAGGACACTCTAAACCCTTCTTTAAATTGTCTATATTAATCTACGTATCGTGAATCAAAAGGGGTTTGGGTTTCAAAACCAAGTAGTTTCGACAAAAGGGATTCAACACTTTCAAAATTTTCAAAAGATTTTTCATCGAAACTACTAGTTTCGACACCCAAACTTGCCCTAGTATCTCTAATCGAAACTAGTTAGTTTCGATAAGTTCATCCCCATCGAAACTAGTTGTTTCGACATTGTTGATTTCAAAATTCTCTAAGTGTTGATCAAAGCTTTTTGACTCTTTCGAAACTACTTGTTTCGATAAAGTTGTTTGTTAAATTAACCAAGTTCATCTCAATCGAAACTAGTTGTTTCGACAGTAAGGTTTTCAATTTTTTTTCTAAGTGTTGGTACATCTTGTTTCGATTAAGTATATTCAGAAACTTCACTTATTATGCACAACTGATGAATTTTACAGGTATGGATCTCTTATTCGTAAAGAGACATAATGTCTGTGCATTTCTTAATGCCAATGATCCAAAAGCTGCAGAATTCACTCATGTCTTAAACTTCATGGCAAACTCTAACATCAGCTTTGCCATCAGCAACAACTTGCCAGTGTTTGAGATTTCTATAAGGGGATTTTGGGAGACTGCTGAGATCATCACAGTTGAGAATGTGGAGCACATCAAAGCAACTGTGCTTGGTCAAGAAGTCGTATTTTCTGAAGCTATTGTTAGAGAGGTGCTGTAGTTCAATGACAATCCAAATGCACCCATTGAGTTTCCTATCTTCTATGTTAAAGAATGTTTCAGAAGATTGGGTCATCCAGAAGAATTCAAAAATGGTAAGATAATCAAGAATTCCCTACCAAGCCACTGGAGATACATAGTGCATGTGTTTATTCACTGCCTATCAATCAGAAAAGGAGGTTTTGACTCAGCAAACAGTACACTGGGCTCAGCAATTTTGGGGTTAGTCAAGGGAAGAGACTACAATTTCTCTGGCTTCATCTTCAGACAATTAAAGGACAACCTGACAGGAGCCATGAAGGAGAAATTTCTGGCATATCCAAGATTCTTACAGATCATCATTAATCATCTACATCCTGAGCTTCAACAAGGTGGGAACACCTTCGTGTTCGACCATATGATCGCCAAGACTCTCAGCTATATGAGAAGTACAAACAAGAGAACCAACAGGGCTATAGCTGATGTTCCCCTGTTTGGTCATATCCTTGGAGAAGAAGAAGAATTCATTCCTGATATTGACCCGGATCTAGAAGAAGAGGTTGTATCATCTGATGAAGAGGAGATGGAAGTTGAACAAGGTCAAGATAATCAACCTGCTGATGTAGTTGAGATTGAGATGAACATTCCTAATGTTCAAGAAGAAGATCAACCCATCATTGAGACTGTGATAGAGGCTCCTTTTATCGAGCAAATACAGATAATTCAAGAGCCAGCAGTTATTGTTGAAGCTGGTATACATGAAGTTGAGGAGGAAGTTGCAGAATCGAGTGGGACTCTGGATGCTGGAATCTATGGATCTGACTGCTACAAGTCTGACTCAGATGAACGAACAGAGCATCTAGCATCATCCTCCAAAAGGCAAGTTGAGTCAGGTTCTGACTTTTAAGAAGAAGAACCTAGGGCAAAGAAAATTAAGACTGGATTAGAAGATTTGTCATCCTCGACAGATTCTTTATTCACTACTCCACATCCAACTCCAGAACCATCTCCACAACCTACATCTCCACATCAATCTCCCATCCCTACACAACCTACATCTCCACATCAATCTCCCATCCCTACACAACCTACATCTCCACATCAAACACCCATCCATACTCCTCCCACATCACCACATCATGAATCAACCTCTCCTATACCTAGAGTTAAAAACTTAAGCCTTGAAGTGAAGAAAATGCAGGATAAGATTCAAAAGAAGGATAAAGAAATTGAAGGCCTAAAATCTAATCTGCATGATGTCCAGGAAGAGGTTAAAGACCTGAAGCTGGAAGTTGGAGGTCTACATACCCAGATTGACATTCAACAAACCCAACTTGAAACACAACAGAGACTTATCTCCCAGCAAAAAGAAGAATTCAAGGCTTTAGCTGAAGTGGTGGAACAGCTCAAAGCCTCAATGATAAAACCTGTACAACAACAACCAACCACTTCAACAGCTCAGGGGGAGACTACATATGTGGTTGAACCCTCATCTCCTGCCATTGTCACTAATCCAGAGTCTGCTCTAACTATCTTTACTGGCCATGCTGAGAAGACAAAGGAGGCAGTTGAAGTCAAGGTTGAAGAACCAGAACTAGACCTTCCCTCGGCAAGTGAAAGAAGAGATGCAAGGAAGAAAGGGAAAGGGACCTCTACTGAGATAGAGACCGTAATTCTGGATGAAGAAGACATCCCATCTGATGACGAGCTGAATGCTCTCTTAGATGAAATTGAAAACTTTGGGTATAATGATCTTTACCCAGAAATTCTGACTACCGAGGAAAAAGAGATTGAGAGAACCAGATACTTCACAGAAGAAGGAGAGGAGATTCAAACCTTGTCTGATGAAGAAAAAGACGAAGAAGATGTTCAGGTTAATCTTATCAAGACACTCACTCCTGAACCAACCACTACTGTCTCTGAATCAAGTCCAGCACAAGATCCACCTTCTGTTGCACCTGAACCTCCAACTTCAAGAAAATCTTGGTTTAGGAAAATCATTCAGGAAGAAACTTCTAAAACATACGAATGGATAGCTGAGCATCATGAGCTAAAGAGGCCTCCAATTGGCTGGAAGTATAATGCAGAAAGGAAGCTCTTTATTATCAGAAGATATAGAGGGGGAGTTCAGCACTTCAAAAATATGACTGACTTCCAGACACTTCCTTTCTATGACCTCAGGGACTTAGCCAAGCTTCCACTTCAAAACCCTGGGAAGGTTATGATGGCTTATGACTTCGAGAAATTTCTGCATTCTCAAGTCAATAATGATTTCAAGGGAATGAAGCCTAGGAAAACTCAAAAGAAAATCTCAAAGACAAGGTTTCACCCTAAAACCAATAAGCCATATGTGTTCTTGAGGTACAAGCCTGCCCAAACTCACAAGACCATCACCATTCCAAAGTTTGTCCCTGTCCAACTACAAACTTTCAGAAAGTGGTACTATATGACCCAATCATTACCAGTGCAGTAATAGAGTGTGAGGGCAAGGAAGACATCACTATCTTTGAACCTATGGAGCTGTTGAAATTTAAGCCTGAAGATCTGGAGATACTATTCCAGAATCACATTCAGGCATACAGTGATGAATATGAAGCTGATGCCAAGGCCTACCAAAGAGTTGTATCTCTCCACGTTAAACCATTCATCCCAAGGACAACTGAAGGACCAGCTGCTTGATGAAGAGTTGAAGACAGTAATGCAACAGATTAGGGGGAGATTGTAGAGTCTTATCTTATGTATAAGTTGTTGTCATTTATTGTATGTTTAAACAGTTTTAGACTAGTTTACTTTATGTCATTTCATTAAATGTAATTTCAGTTTTCTGTAATTTACTGCTTTTTTAGCTAAGTCTGGGCCATCGAAACTACTTAGTTTCGATTGAGTTTGTTCAATCGAAACTAGTAGTTTCGATAGATGGTAGTTTCGACAGTTCTGTGTATCACTTGTAACATCCATGATTTTTCTGATATTATTTTAACAATAATAACCACACATTTCAAGCCTGTACTAACCACATTAATTTTGACGAATATTAAATTCAAATTCGTTTCCAACTTTGCAAAAATATATTATTCTCTATTATATATATGTCACATATAAATGCATATTTATATAAATGTACATTTCACGATTCATGAACTAAATCATTAATACAAACCTTCTAATCTTATATATATATATATATATATATATAGAAACCTTGCTTTTTATAAAATCTTTATGACTTAACGGATAATATTCAAAATTTTATAAAACCATTTTTATAAAATAAAAACTTACAATTTAAACAAACTAGTTTGAACCCCCCCCCCCCTAAACATTTGAACTCTCAATTTGAAGCCTCACACCTTGACTTTAACCCCATGTACACACAATGACCTATTTTGACATTTTATGGTCAACAGTTTACCAAATTTTGCAAATCAACACTGAAATCGATCAAGCCATAAATCTTGGAATTTTCCTCGTATGCATAACTGACTCGCAATTGTTTTCCCACCCAATTAACAAGCCCATTTAATAATTTTCGGCCAAATTCAAAGTTTGAATGCATTTTGACTATTCAGAGTCAAACCAAGCTAAATCGGGAAGTGATCCATCAAATTGAAACGCGTTCTTGACCCCAAATCACGCGTATACTAGTCTCACATGAATCCAGATCATAATCGTGACCCAATTCATCATCCAGTGAACGTATAAACGCGTAAACCATGCAAACAGTTGTCCTCTGTTAACCCGAATCGAATTGAATAAATGAGATGGAATTGATCGATTAGAATCATTCACACACACTCGCGACATCTCTGCCAAACTCTCCCAACCCTCATTTGAGCTGCAATTCACCCCTGGACCGAGTACAAGCCGCAAGAACACCGAACCTGTTGTTCTAGCCGTCTGCATTCATCACTCAACCAAAACTGGTAATTCTCGTGTTTTTGTAATCGTTTTGACCCCATAAGCGAAAGCCCTATGGTCGGAGCTTCGAACGCTTGCTTAATCGACTCAATTGTAGGGCTAGGGTTTCGGGGTATGTATTGGGGACGAAGGGACTGAGGGCTTAAACTTTTTATTAAATTTGAACTTGGTTTTATGTCAAGGCATCTGCCCAGACCTACCGGTTTATCCACTTTGCTTCTACGCGGTTGGCCGCGGGTTCGAAACATAAACCCGGGTCCTTTTCGCCTCTCTAGATGCCCAAACCCATATTTCCCTTCTGTCCTCACCTTAAAACCTTTCTGAACCCAAACTTTCACACTGGTAGTCCCTTGGTCCGGTGGTAGACTGGCCGCCCCACACAGAAACCACCTGGGTTTGAACCGGGTGGTCTGTTTCTTTTTTTAAAATCGTTTTAAACACTCCAATTATTTTATAAAAATAACTTTATAAAAACATAAAATCTCTATGACTGATTACTTCCATAATTAACAATTTAAAGGAGGAACAACTATTTTTATCATTTAAATTAATTAAGATCTTGTGTTTTCTATATAGAAATCATTTAAGAGCATTTTAAATTAAAACTATATACAATTTTTAATCAAGCATTTAAAATATGTAACTTTATAAATTTTGTTATGATTTTATAAAAATACAATATCGTTTCATAAAAAAACACCTTTATAAATCATCTTTCCATTAATTATCTAATTAGGATTTAAAAATTTGTATTTAAACAAATATAAATTTGTCTAAATGAATATTTATACATATACATTTTACAATTCCTTTATTTCTTTTGAGAGACATTTTATTTAATATTATATAAATAAATAAAAAGATTTACTTAAATTAAACCAATTATCTTTTTTTGCATTTATACTCCATTTAGGGTCTAGATTATATTTGGTATATTTTCTTAATAATACATACCAATATATATTCACACTTTTTATGACACATTATTTTTATAATAAATAAATAAAAAAAAGTTTATTTATTATTTATCTCTTTTGAGTTAAACCCTAAGTCGATTATTATATTATTAAATTCATGCATACTTTAAAGTTACATTCTTGATTAAACTCTTATTCAATTTCGAACATTAACTTACACTCATCCATTTCATAAAATCCCATAAATACTTTTGTACAATTCCCTATACTCAAACCCCATGGAACCCTAGACTGTGACTTAGATATTTGTGCATAGTATTGATTCAAATTCATATAATTTAACTCTAGGTTAATCTTGTGATTTGCAAATCACTTGTGCTAGCTTTTGCTCGTGCTATCTACAAACAACTTCCAAGTGAGTTTACATAGCCCCTTTTTCTTATTTACACATTTGGGGTGAAACATGATTACATTCAAACACTATTTGCAATTATACACGTACAATTCTATAATATGATCATATGTGTTTATTTGTGCTTTATGCTTGAATGCTAATTGTTAAGACTACATATACATGACATACACGTGCAAACACAAATACATTACTTCAGGCTAACATGTGTTGTTATGCCCTACATTAGGATAACATGTGTTGTTATGTCCTACATTTACATCAGGATAACATGTGTTGTTATGCCCTACATTAGGATAACATGTGTTGTTATGCCCTTCAATTACAAAGTCTCATTTGTACATTTAGCTTAACTTAGATTCTCCATAAATGCTTTATAAACCATGCATCATATGAATTGTACACAAAAAAATTGAACTTTACTTGTGGTGTCAAAACCTATGTATGCTCACCAACTATTTATAGTTGACCCTCTCATTTTATCATGTTTCAGGTACAAATGTTTGAGTTAAGATTCAAGCTACTTCACTTAGGGTTGAGGACCTAGTCTTAAATTTTAATATAGAGATTTATGTATTCTTTAATTCTTGTAAATGATGTAATTGATTTCTTGAGTTATGAAATGAAACTTATAATTTAATTATTACAACTTTAGCAAACCATGAGCTTATGAACAGTCTACATGTCCCGCCCCGACGTTTCCGCTGTCGGTTGGGGTGTGACATCACTTGTAAATGGTCAATCGAAACTAGTAGTTTCAATTGAACATAGTTTCGATACCTGTCACTACTATAAATAGCCTAGCTTGAGAATGTTTAGGGTGTGAGTAGCGGCTGTAACCCTGAACCTTCTCTTTCACATTGTTATTGAATCAATACACTGAATCAATACACTTTGCAGTTGTTTTTACACTGTGTTCTTACATTTTCATATCATTTTGTGTTGATTCATTATGAGGTTAGCCTGTTATCTTCACCGATTCTGTTTCTACCATCTGTTTCACCACCATACACACAGTTTCCGCCTGTGTATGTGTAATCGATCAAATCAGTGATTTAAAGAGAAATTTGGACCTACATGTATTGCAAATAAATAGGTTTCATGGGTTATGTGATCAATCCAGTAAATTATGATTTGCACATAAACTAGTTTAATGTATTATGTGATCGTGCTGTGTATCTTGTGAACGTGCTTACGTAAGTTATTGAACTTCGTTTGTGACATATACTAAGGAGTTTTGCATGTGATCGAGTGTTGTGGAGAAACGTGTTGTTTGGCGTTTGTGTAAGAGGTGGTAGTTAGGTTCTAGCTCTTTAAATCTCGTTGAGGTTTGTACGGATGGTTAACGTCTTCGCGGTATGGATCGTCTCTTGGAGCGGCAAGTGAAAGATAACGAGGAGGTTTTGGAAATATTCTGAGTAGTGTGTTTCCGAATAACTGATTTTGTTTGTAAAAAAGGAATTGTTCGTAGGTGGATATGAGGGTGAAAGTGAGGGGTCGACTAAGTAATGGGTAATTACACGAAAGCCTTTTTAAAAATATTTAAGAAAATAGGGGTTATATAACTTAAATCATGATTTACAATGGCTAAACAGGTAGTTGTATATTAATGTAGTCAAGGTTTAAAAATAATTAATTTAAAAAGTCATAATTATTTATTCAAAATGATACTTTTTATAAAACAGATCGTATTGAGTCTTCTCACAAGACGAAAATGTTTATAGAAAATTCATATTCCTGATACTATTTAAAAGTTTGATGAATGTTTGGTTTGAACAAAATAACAAGGTTGTTTAAATCGAATAATATGATGATTTGCTTACGATGAAGATTGTCGTTAGTGTACTAAATCGTATTGAATGAAGAAGGTGATACTTGAGAAATTTTGATGAAAATATGATGGGTGTATTTCACACTCAACGAGTCAAATCAATGAATATTAATTTTAGAGTTGGAATATATAAAATTGATTAAATGCTGAAATGTTAAACATTACTCAAAATATAGGGAAATGGTTCTCAAACTGAAAATTTAAAGACAATAAATAATGGAAAAATAATTTTGTTAACGTCTCTTGTAGCTTTCCACTAGGAGGAGAATAATTCCCAAGACGAGCACAGCTATGGTCACTCGGGTAGCCGATTTAGCTTCAGCTTTAGCTGTATCCGTGCGATGCTCCAGTATTTCTTTTTCGAGGATGGAGATTAATTCCTTTTGGTACCCTAATTGGTTTGCTAGGCTATCCATTCTTTGTCCTTGCAAGTCGTGCATTACTCATTCTCCGTCCTTTGCCTTTCAAATTCTACAGTCCTCACATATTAGTGAATGTCATTGATTAGAATTCTCATATCACTAGTGGGTGCCATGGTATGCCTTACCCAAGAGTTAGAATGGTACGGGTCGGGCACAAGATACGGGTCTCTTAATGGGGGTGATCTAGGTGTTCGAAGTCTTGGGCCGGTGTTCCTAGCCCAATCTGTCCTTACATTAAACCTTGGCCTGGCAGCTGGGGGTGGTGGTGGCGGATACACGGGTGACCTGATGTCTTCTTCCCAATCAAACTCTGCTCTGGGATGGTATACCAGGGAGGAAGGAGAGTAGGAGTTCTTGTCTAGCAGAGAAACAATGAAAGGTTGTAAGTGATAATGAAATACTGAGTGTTAAATATAGGAGTTCTCATAGATTTAGAGTTTGACTAGTCATAACACCGAGTCTTCATAATAGTATTTTAGAAATACACTTGACCTATAAGCAATGCATCCCTGAGGAGAATTCCTAGGAAAGAGTGGTGGGTCACTAGGACACACTTAAGTACCCTGTCTTTCCTTAGCCAGAATCCCTCATGGGCCTACACACTCTTCCGGTCATTATGTACTGATAACACTATAGTTGGGCTCATGGTCATGATGAGAATTGTTGTGGACTGGGCTTTGAGGCCCAAAAGTGAGGCTTATATATTGAAGTAAGCTTCTTCTTCTTGGAGGGTAAGTGGGCTTCTTGTTTATTATTAATGGGCGTTAGGCCCAATAGTTTAGATTTAGATCACAAGAGGTGGTGATATTTTGTGTGGGAGATTAAGTGTGCATGAAGAACTATGTGTGTATGAGTGTGTGGAAAACTTAGGATAACACTTTAAATAAATCAAATAGGTAGCAATGAATAGGAGACAAAAGTTGGCAGGTAATGTGACACATAGACTATTAAGTACTGTATCATATGATGTAATTATTTAGTATAACATGTAAAATTATTCACATAAGAAATAATCATATAGCATGTAGTAGCATGGCATAGTATGGGTGTCCTAAGGTTATAGTCTAGGTCAAGAGTGTCTAATAACCTAATTCCCTATAACCAAGGCTCTGATACCAATCTGTCACACCCCAACCGACGGCGGAAACGTCGGGGCGGGACATGTAGACTGTTCATGAGCACAAGGTTGACTAAATTGAAATATATTAATCATTCAAATTCATTGCAAATGTCCAAGACAAAACAAAATCAAACCAAGTACATAAAATGAAATACATAATCCTTTATTAAAATTATCTAGGTCCAAAACTTATGTGTAGCAAGTCTTGATCAAAATCACACATTAGCACCTGAAACATGAATAAAATAAGGTCAACTAAAAAGTTGGTGAGCATACACAGGTTTGTACATAGATAGTATATAGATGTGAATAAACAAATCCTAACATAACATGACAAAATAAGGCATTTATGGGGAGCAACTATTGTGTAACCAAAGTACAATCAAACCTTTGTAACTAGCATGCAAATTGTGTTGTCGGTAACAATCACCCCAATCTGGGTGGATTTGTCAGAATCAATAGATCTATCATTGTTAACCGTCGCATTGTATAGTTAATGATTGCACATTTAATTTCCCACAAAGTAGTTAACACACCTAGTACTCAAACATAAAGCTTAAATTGCACACATGAATGTAAAGTGGATTTGTATTGTGTAGTTTGTGTAAATCATTGTATATAATGTTCATGTTTCACCCCAAAAATATAAAACAGTGTAAAATGGGCTATGTAAAACTCACTTGTAATAGTTGTTGTAGATAACACGAGCAACAGGTAGCACAAGTGATTTGCAAATCACAATATTAACCTAGAGTTGAATTATGATTTAGAGTCAATGCTATGTACAGAAAGTCTAAGGTTCTAAAGAGATTGAATAAATGTCTAATTGAATAATTATGGGAATTCGTATCACAGAGTTTGTGTAAGTTAATGTTTGTTCTAAATAAATGTTAAATGTACAGATGCAGTTTCAAAGTATATATGAATTTTGATGAAAATAATAATTGTCTTAGGGTTTAGTTTATATAACTTAATATATAATTTAAACCCTAAATGAAAGAATTAGAATGATTAAATTATTTTGATTTATTATAAAATAATGTGTCTTTATAAGGAAACATATGAAATGCGAATATCAATGTACTAATATATATTTAGTAAAAATTTAGATTTTGTTTACATAATTTTTTTAATCTTAATTATTAATTTCCTGCGACTGTGTATAATTTTGTAAGGTATAAAATGAAAAATTTTGGTTTATAAAAGTCTTGACAAAATTAACATTAAAAATGAGTAATTACATATTTTATTTAAAATAATTTCTAAATGATTTTTATATTGGAAATAAAGTGTTTAAACAATTTAATTTGTAAAAACGATTGTTTTCATTTAGCATTTGGTTATCTTTGAGCAAATCTATTCTAGAAGGTATAGGGTTTTATAAAATAATGTTTATAAAATAAATGGGCTTGTAAAAACGGTTTTTAAATTAAAAAGGGCTTGCCGGGTCGAACCCGGGTCTGCCCGGTATAGGTCACAGGCGCCAGCCGTTGGACCAGAGGGGAATTCCTGTTATATGACAAGTTCGAATTTGATTTAACACGAAATTGAAAAGGTGGGGGGGAGATCTGGGTTTGACGCTTGCGTAAAAAGAACCCGGGCTTGGGGGTTTAGAACCCGCGACCACGCGTGTATGGTTCCTGTGTCTTAACCAGTGGAACTGGGCGTAAGCCTTGCCAGTATCCAATCGATTAATCTTTTAATAATCAATCCCTAAACCCCTTCTTCCCCAATCAATAAAATGAAAACCCTAGCCCGTAAATTGAAAAGATTAAGCCCCCGATGGAACTCGAAACCATGGGGCTTATGTTCCCTGAATCAAAACGAATCTAAGGGCACAAGAATTACTTACAATGGTTGCTTAGATAGGACGATCTACAGGGGTTTCAGTTTCGGTGATCTTTGACTTGGACAGAGCTTCATCGATGAAATGCGGATCGTATGAGTGTTCAAAGAGTTTGGGTGGAGGTATGCGGAGGAGAGGGAATGAATTAATTCGTTTAATTTCATCCAATTGTATGATTTGGTTAGAAGCTTGCGTATGACAGTCGTTGAGGCGAAATACGCGTTAATTTGAATGAAACGCGAATGAATTGGGTCCAGGAAATGGTCTGCATTCATGATAGAGTCGGTTCGCGTGATTTACGGGTTTATAACGCGTTGATTTGTACGAATTGATGGTGGATTGCTACGGGTTTGACTTGGAGAAGTCAAACTTATGTGAATTCAGAATTTACTGCTTTAGATGATTGAATTGGACCGTAACTTTGGTCAAGACGGAACCGATTGGTGACTACATACATACAAAGATCCATAACAATCGATTTGAATGTTTTCGGGTGTTGATTTGCATCAAAGCAAGGCCATGTGTGACTTTTAATAGTCAAATTTGATTATAGAGTCAAAGTCTAGGTTCAAAGGTTCAAGTTTAAGGGTTCAATGACTAAGGGGGGGGGGGTTCAAATGAAGATTAGAAGGATTAATTTGTTTTGATTATAAAAAGAAAAGAATTGGTTTCTTTTATAAAAAATTTATGGAACTTGAATCTTTATTTGATAACTTTATAAACAAAATACTAACTATATTATAAAGTTATAATGTCAATTTTATATTTGTCAAACAAATATTCATGCGAGATTTAATTAATAACTTTAAACGTATGAATATAATTTGCATGCATGTTTTTTATAAATAATTATTTGTATTTACATCTATATAAATACACATGTCATGTGTAATAGTGCTTTAAAGTCTTAAATTTTATAAATGAATACTCAATTATTTAATGATTTAGGTGAGAGAGAATAAAAAGCATTGAATAAATACAAGGTTTAAATGTAGGGTTAATATTGAAACAAAATAAATAAAATAGAGCCGGTAAATCATGGATGTTACAGGAACACTTATATATAGGAAGTACCAGCGGCGTATCCATCATGCCCTTATCATATCACATTAGTTTCGTAGGTTTTGTGTCATAACACACGACAGAATTCACTATGTTTTTCATGCGCTGACTTTTATAATTACCTGTGCACCCGTAATTACTTGAATCGTCGCATGGTCCGTATAGATCCTTCTGTTTTGTGCGGGTCAAGAGAGGGCACAAAATTACTTAGTTCATGTCTATTGTTTTCACGTATGAGTTGTTAATAATTGTGTCCCTAGATAGTAAGGTCCATAAGCATCTAAAGAGTAATAATGTAGTATAACTTAAAGTTCCATAGCTTACTCGTGTTTGAACAAGAATATGTCAAACCCCGAGCAGTTTCAAAGTGTTACAGCTTCCTCATGTTTGAACAAGAATACGTCAATCCCCGAGTAGCTTCAAAGTGTTATAGCTTTCAACTTTTATGAATAAAGTGTATGATCATGCCTTGCGTATAATGTGATCAGTCAATTGCAACAATGTAAAAAAAGTCTAGTTCCGTAAATAATCTAATATCATGCATATTGTATACACCCAAGTATCATGTATCATGTGAACAGTCTAGTACCATGTATATTGTAAACAGCCAAGTTCCATGTATCAGGTGATCAATCTAGTATCATGTATATTTGCAACAACTGAGTTTCGTGTATAATGTGATCAATCTAGTTTCATGTATATTGTAAACAAATAAGTTTCATGTATCATGTGATCAATATGGTATCATGTATATTGTGGGCAAACATGTTACATGTATCATGTGATCAATCTAGTATCATGCATATTGTAAACAAATAAGTTTCATGTATCATGTGATCAATCTAGTATTATGTATATTGTAGGTGCTCATATGTAAGTTACTGAATCTCATGAGTAACGTAAACTATCGAATTTTGTAGGTGGTCGAGTGTTGCGGACAAGCGTGTTGTTTGATATTTTATGTGTAATGCGGGTAGTTATGGTAAAATATGTGTGTGTCTATAAATTTTTCAATCTAGTTGAGGTTTATATGGACGATTAACGCCCACATGAAATGATTCATCTCCTTGAAGGTGCAAGATAACGAGAAGGTTTTGTAGGTATATAGAGTAATGTGCTTACGAATAACTGTTTTGTGCTTTTCGTTTGTAAATGAACAAGTAAATGTAATTTATTCTTGTTTGTAAATTAATAAAATGGTAAAAATAATAAGTTGGATAACTAGATAAATGGATAAATAAATAAAACCTTTTATTTAATTTTAATTATCATAAAGAGAATGTTTCAAAGGAAAATAATGGCTAAATTATTTTAATGATTAAGCCCAGACTTATGATGGCTAAACAAGTATTTTTAAATCAATTTAGCCCAGATTTAATAACAATTAATTTAACGAACTAAAAGTCATAATTAATTTAGATAATGTTTTATAAAACGAGTCGTATTAAATTTTCTTACAAGGTAAAAAGGTTTTTTGAATATTTATATTTCAAATAATATTTATAAACTAAGGGTTTGATAAATGCTTTGTTTGAACGAAATAACTGTGATTCCCCTAAACCCGGGAGACCTCACTTATTGGATTTACTCATCAACACATAGCACTTTAAACATAAGATATTCATTAACACAGCGGAAACGATTTAAATCTCAACATACGCAGCGGAAACATAACATGTCTAAACATAACTAGCCAATTACTGAAACTTGTCTTAATCAAGATAATCAAAAGAAACGTAACATAAAACATAAACGGGATGCCAGACACTGATCTTCGGGTAACTCTTCTCTCTAAACCAAGCATCCACATCCATCAACTAACCTGCACTTAACTGATATGCATACTAAAAATCAGCAACGCTGAGTGAGTTCTAACGTTTACTTTAAATCAATTATACAAAAGATTTACTAAAACATATATATACTGCCCATATGGCTAAACTTTACATACTTTACTTTTCAAACAGTTTAAAACGTATAATAAACCGTCAATTCCTCTTTACTGTACTGCCCTCATGGCTTACATCCATGAACCGACAAGTACCTGGTCAATGCCCCCATGGCTAACGTCCATGAACCGACACTACCGCTTAACCGTCAATTCCTTGTCACTACTGTACCGCCCCCATGGCTAACGTCCATGAACCGACGAGTACCTGGTCAATGCCCCCATGGCTAACGTCCATGAACCGACAATACCGCTTAACCGTCAATTCCCTTTGTTACTACTGTACCGCCCCCATGGCTAACGTCCATGAACCGACATTACCGCTAAGGGGAGGTTGCGTGGACCTCCCGAGCAACCGCCGTCACTCATCCCAGTTGTACAACCGTTAATGAACCCAAAGGTTCTTACTAATGGGTAGAACCCATGTCTGACATCTTGTACAAGTAACATCTGTCCCAAGGACCTTTATAGCTGGTACATATTCCCGAAGGAAAACTGTTCACTTTACTGTTCATAAATCTTTCTGTAAATCTTGTTCATAACTTAACATATATCATGCCTTTGTTTATGTATATAAAAATAAAGTAAACGCTTGCCAAATGATATATCTTTGCTTTTACTGAAATATATCTTAACACATATATCATGCCTTTGTTTATGTATATAAAAATATAGTAAACGCTTGCCAAATGATATATCTTTGCTTTTACTGAAACATAGCTTATCATAAAATACATCTTACTTTCTAAAACATAGCTTATCATATATATCATGCCTTTGTTTATGTATATGAAAATATAGTAAACGCTTGCCAAATGATATATCTTACTTTACTGAAAACATACTAGCACATATATCATGCCTTTGTTTATGTATATGAAAATATAGTAAACGCTTGCCAAATGATATATCTTACTTTACTGAAAACATACTAGCACATATATCATGCCTTTGTTTATGTATATGAAAATATAGTAAATGTTTGCCAAATGATATATCTTACTTTACTGAAACATACTTTTGCCTCTTTTAAACCTTTCACTAAAACATAGCTTTTCTCTTCAGTTTATAATATATAAAATATAATAAACACTTTACACTAAGTATGCATACCACCCCTAAAGAAGGCAAAAAGGGGATTAGAACTCACCTGGTAAGCTAATTCGGGTTGTCCTAATCAAGGTCCAACGACGTCACTTCTGATCTGAATTGATTAGTTAAATACACATCAGACCACTACTGACTCTAATGGTTTAACTACTCTAACATACTGACTTCATTTGATCAGTCCTGATGCCTGCGCACTTAGCAAGTGCGCAGACTCTGCTTCCTGCGCACTTAGCAAGTGCGCAGACTTCCCCTCCTGCGCACTTAGCAAGTGCGCAGGTTCCTCTTCCTGCGCACTTAGCAAGTGCGCAGACTTCCCTTCCTGCGCACTTAGCAAGTGCGCAGGACCTGCTCGGTGCGCACTTAGCAAGTGCGCACGACCTGTTCTTGGCGAAAACCCTAACTTTCGCATTCGGGTCTGATCACTTCAAGATCCCGAACCTGCTTACATTCAAAACGTTCGTTTTCCATTAAGGAACTCAAATCTATGCTTATCTTTCCGTTTCATCCGATTAAACATAACCTTTTCACCCAAAACCCGAAAAACCCAAAAACGAACTAAAACTCAGATCTAGGAGAATCGGTTACCTGTAATCACTTCCTTTTCATTGCTAAAAACTCAAGAGGCTCTTGCTAATGATCCTTGAAGCTTTAATCCGAAAACCGGGACTTTCTCTCTCTAGACTCTCTCTCTCTCCTCTCTCTCTAAAATCCGGAAATGAGGATGGAAATGAGGATGGAAATGGGGCTTTTGGGTTGTTCTTGAAGCCTATAAGGGCCCAAACCCTTCCCCTTTCGGCCCATACACCCCGGCCCAAGCCCGCTTCCTTTCTTTTTATTTAAGTTTTAATTCCTCGTGAATTCTCTCGTGCTCTAAAACTCGGGATGTTACAAGTCTACCCTCCTTACAATAGGTTTCGTCCTCGAAACCTGCCATAAGCTACACTGATAGCAAATCACATAACGGGTGGCATGAACCGTAGCTATGCAAGGCAGCTTGGTCATGAAGGCCATTGTGATCAACTACCACTGGGAGCTTGACCTTGGGCTATCTCAAATTCTAAGGCATCTAGACTAATGGGGCTAACTAATTTTGTAAGGAAATAATAACATAAACTTGCCATATAACAAATAAGAGCTTGCAACGCACCTTACTGAGTCATCTGGTAAACCCTTGCTGTGGCCTTGTTGATGTAAGGTTCCTTCTCTACAGCCTTACCCTTTCCGGATCCTGCCGCTTCCGCTTTCTTGCAATCTCGGCTCCTGTGTCCCTGTTCCCCACAATTGTGGCATCTTGGCCTTTCCGGGCAGTCCCGCGATTGGTGTCCAAACCTGCCACACTTGAAACATCCTACCTGCCCAGCTCTGCACTCTCCTCCGTGCCTTTTTCCACATTTTCCACACAAACCCTCCGCTTCTAACCTTGACCTCTTATCATTAGGACCCTGAAGGTCCTCCCCAGTCCGCTTAGCCGCTTGTTTCATAGGCGCTTCAGAAATGACTTCAGAGGCAATGTCATCGTAGACAACTCCGCTCAGAACGACCACCGACTCAAAGGTACTCGGTGTGTTGGCATTTACAAATGTACGTATCTTTGGAGGCAACCCTTGAATATAATAATGAATCCTCCTCTCTTCTGTGGTTACAAGATGAGGCACCAGGCGTGCCAGTTCGTTGTACTTGGAAGTATATTGTCTGTGAGTCATGAGTCCGGCTTGCAAAGTCAGGAACTCTCTCTCCACCTTGTGGACTTCATTCTTAGGGCAGAACTTCGAAATTACTAACACCTTCAGATCATTCCACCTCATTAGCTCGACTGCTTGGTCACCCTTCGCTTGTTTCACAGTCTCCCACCAGTGTGCTGACTCTCCCTTTTGTGACTTAGCTGCGAACCTGACCGCTTGATCCGGTCGACAGTCACTGAGGCTGATGGTGGATTCCATGCCATTGATCCAATCTAAAGTATCTGCTGCTTCTTTTTCCCCAGTTAGCCCAGGGGGATCACAACCACGAAATGCCTTGTAATCGCATCCGCGAGTAGGCGGTGCAACATTCTCCACCAGGATTGGTCCTCCCGCAGCTGGAAGCACCACTGGCCCTTCAGTGGCTGGGATTACATTGGAGTTCTCCTTAGCCTTCCTCAACGCTTCGTCTAGTATAGCCGGTAAGGTTTCTTTCAGCAATCGGGTAAACTCGCGCTAATAGCTGCTTGTACTACTGGTTCAAACTCAAACGTCTGATCATCTCCTTCCACATGTTCAGCATTGTGTTGGCTGACTACCGTATCAGTAT
Source organism: Smallanthus sonchifolius (assembly GCA_023525975.1). Lineage (NCBI taxonomy): Eukaryota > Viridiplantae > Streptophyta > Magnoliopsida > Asterales > Asteraceae > Smallanthus > Smallanthus sonchifolius. The sequence continues at coordinate 20,183,131 of CM042037.1, forward strand.
GGGTAGTGTGAACACTCCCCTCAATCTCTTGGTTGATTCTGGCCCCACTGCGGTGGCCTGTACGCCCACCACGTCTTCCTCCTCCACTTCCTCTAGTTCCTCCACGTCTAGCCATTTCTAACAGAAAGATAGAGAACAAAAGATTTAATTTCATCATGCTAGGGAATATGTAGAACACAATAAGTAAGGTAAGATGTTAATATACACTGGCCATCTGCAATTAACCATTACATCACTTCTCGTTTTCCATTTATTCGCTTTCATGATTCCACTAAAGCCTCTATTCTTATCCTGACACTCTAAAAGGCATACTTTACTTACTATACGCTTCCAATGCTTTGGCATGAGTTACCCGTTACTGGCATCCGCTACTTGTCCCATTCTCAATTTAAGTCTGGACATCGGGGATGTCCAAATCTCTCAAACTATGGCTCTGATACCAACTTGTGAGGCCCCTAAACCCGGGAGACCTCACTTATTGGATTTACTCATCAACACATAGCACTTTAAACATAAGACATTCATTAACACAGCGGAAACGATTTAAATCTCAACATACGCAGCGGAAACATAACATGTCTAAACATAACTAGCCAATTACAACTGAAACTTGTCTTAATCAACATAATCAAAAGAAACGTAACATAAAACATAAACGGGATGCCAGACATTGATCTTCGGGTAACTCTTCTCTCTAAACCAAGCATCCACATCCATCAACTAACCTGCACTTAACTGATATGCATACTAAAAATCAGCAACAGTGAGTGAGTTCTAACGTTTACTTTAAATCAATTATACAAAAGATTTACTAAAACATATATATACTGCCCATATGGCTAAACTTTACATACTTTACTTTTCAAACAGTTTAAAACGTATAATAAACCGTCAATTCCTCTTTACTGTACTGCCCTCATGGCTTACATCCATGAACCGACAAGTACCTGGTCAATGCCCCCATGGCTAACGTCCATGAACCGACACTACCGCTTAACCGTCAATTCCTTGTCACTACTGTACCGACCCATGGCTAACGTCCATGAACCGACGAGTACCTGGTCAATGCCCCCATGGCTAACGTCCATGAACCGACAATACCGCTTAACCGTCAATTCCCTTTGTTACTAGTGTACCGCCCCCATGGCTAACGTCCATGAACCGACGAGTACCTGGTCAATGCCCCCATGGCTAACGTCCATGAACCGACATTACCACTAAGGGGAGGTTGCGTGGACCTCCCGAGCAACCGCCGTCACTCATCCCAGTTGTACAACCGTTAATGAACCCAAAGGTTCTTACTAATGGGTAGAACCCATGTCTGACATCTTGTACAAGTAACATCTGTCCCAAGGACCTTTATAGCTGGTACATATTCCCGAAGGAAAACTGTTCACTTTACTGTTCATAAATCTTTCTGTAAATCTTGTTCATAACTTAACATATATCATGCCTTTGTTTATGTATATAAAAATAAAGTAAACGCTTGCCAAATGATATATCTTTGCTTTTACTGAAATATATCTTAACACATATATCATGCCTTTGTTTATGTATATAAAAATATAGTAAACGCTTGCCAAATGATATATCTTTGCTTTTACTGAAACATAGCTTATCATAAAATACATCTTACTTTCTAAAACATAGCTTATCATATATATCATGCCTTTTTTTATGTATATGAAAATATAGTAAACGCTTGCCAAATGATATATCTTACTTTACTGAAAACATACTAGCACATATATCATGCCTTTGTTTATGTATATGAAAATATAGTAAACGCTTGCCAAATGATATATCTTACTTTACTGAAAACATACTAGCACATATATCATGCCTTTGTTTATGTATATGAAAATATAGTAAACGCTTGCCAAATGATATATCTTACTTTACTGAAACATACTTTTGCCTCTTTTAAACCTTTCACTAAAACATAGCTTTTCTCTTCAGTTTATAATATATAAAATATAATAAACACTTTACACTAAGTATGCATACCACCCCTAAAGAAGGCAAAAAGGGGATTAGAACTCACCTGGTAAGCTAATTCGGGTTGTCCTAATCAAGGTCCAACGACGTCACTTCCTATCTGAATTGATTAGTTAAATACACATCAGACCACTACTGACTCTAATGGTTTAACTACTCTAACATACCGACTTCATTTGATCAGTCCTGATGCCTGCGCACTTAGCAAGTGCGCAGACTCTGCTTCCTGCGCACTTAGCAAGTGCGCAGACTTCCCCTCCTGCGCACTTAGCAAGTGCGCTAAGTGCGCAGACTTCCCTTCCTGCGCACTTAGCAAGTGCGCAGGACCTGCTCGGTGCGCACTTAGCAAGTGCGCACGACCTGTTCTTGGCGAAAACCCTAACTTTCGCATTCGGGTCTGATCACTTCAAGATCCCGAACCTGCTTACATTCAAAACGTTCGTTTTCCATTAAGGAACTCAAATCTATGCTTATCTTTTCGTTTCATCCGATTAAACATAACATTTTCACCCAAAACCCGAAAAACCCAAAAACGAACTAAAACTCAGATCTAGGAGAATCGGTTACCTGTAATCACTTCCTTTTCGTTGCTAAACACTCAAGAGGCTCTTGCTAATGATCCTTGAAGCTTTAATCCAAAAACTGGGACTTTCTCTCTATAGACTCTCTCTCTCCTCTCTCTCTAAAATCCGGAAATGAGGATGGAAATGGGGCTTTTGGGTTGTTCTTGAGGCCTATAAGGGCCCAAACCCTTCCCCTTTCGGCCCATACACCCCGGCCCAAGCCCGCTTCCTTTCTTTTTATTTAAGTTTTAATTCCTCGTGAATTCTCTCGTGCTTTAAATTCGGGATGTTACAATAACGATGTTGTTTAAATAAATGAAATGGCTAGTTTGCAAGGGAGGCTTAGGTATGCGTACTAATTTGTAATGAATGAGAAGATGATGTTTGGGTGATCTTGATAAAAATATGACAGTAATATTAAATCAACGAGTAATGGCATTAAAGTTATAAAATAAAACTTAGCATTAAATGATAAAATGTCAAAAGCTTAATCCAAACATAAGGTAGTGGTTTCAAACGGGAATTTAAAGATAAAAGCAGAACAATCCAGCTAGCGTATCAGATAGCTCTCAACAAGAAAGCAGATGAGCACCAAGATGAACATTGCTATGGTCACTCGGATAGCAAACCGGGCCTCAGCTCTAGCTGCTTTCGTGCGTGCATCAAGTATCTCCATGTCTTCTTCCAGGCTTGCTGTTTTCTCCTCCTTGTACCACACTTGATCCACTAGGCTGTCAATTCTCTGACCTAACAGGTCGTGTCTTATCCCTTGTCTCACAAACTGTGAGGTTCTCATGTATTGGTAGATGGCATCAAATGGGACTCCCATAGCACTAGTGGGTGCCATGGTTTGCCTTGCCCTTGGGTCAGGGTGATATGTGTCGGGAGCTAGGTAGGGGTCTCTTATAAGGGGTGGTAACTGGTTGTGTAGATGGGGTGCCTGATACGGGTTTCTTGATGGAGGTGATCCAGATGTTCGAAGTCTCGGTCCAGTGTTCCTGATCTAATCTGCCCTTATGTCAAACATTGATCTAGTAGCTGGGGGTGTTGGTGACCGATAGTCTGGTGATCCAATGTTTTCTTCCTGTTCAGACTCAGCTCCGGGATAGTATACCGGGGAGGGAGGAGAGTAGGAGTCCATGTCTAGCAGAAAAAGGGAAAAAGATTGTAAGCGGTATAAAAATACTAAGTGTTAAATATAGGAGTTTTCATGAATTCAGAGTTTGACTAGTCATGACACCGAGTCTTCACAATAGTATTTTGGGAGTAACACTTGACCTATAAGTAGTGTACCCATGAAGAGAATTCCCAAGAAGGAGGGGTGGGTCACAAGGGACATAAGTACCCAGTCCTTCCTTAGCCAGAATCTCTCATGGGTCTACACACACTCTTCCAGCCATCATGTACTAATAACACTATCATTTGGGCTCATGGTCATAATGAGAATCATTATGGACTGGGCTTTGAGGCCCAAAGGTGAGGTTTATTTACTCCAGCAGGCTTCCTCTTTTTGGAGGGTAAGTGGGCTCCTTAGTTTCTTATTAATGGGCATCAGGCCCAATGGTTTAAGTTTTGTCCACAAAAGATGATGGTGACATAGTGTGTAAGGATGAGGGTGTATAAAGACTTAGGTATGGATAAGTGTGTGGTAAAACTTAGGATAACACTTAATGGAATCAAATAGCTAGCATGTATATAGCAATGTTTATAAGCACATGAGTTATCAAGTAGTGTAGTACATAGACAATCATGTATTGTATTATGCGATGTAATACTTAGAATAATATGTAAGATAATCACACAAAGTATTAAACATGTAGCACTTAACAATGTGGCAATTATCATATAACATATATCATGGCATAAGATGGGTGTCTAATAACCTAATTCCCTATAACCAAGGCTCTGATACCAATCTGTCACACCCCAACCGATGGCGGAAACGTAGGGGCGAGACATGTAGACTGTTCATGAGCACATGGTTGACTATGTTGTAATATATTAAAGCATCACATTTCAATTCATAATTCAAACAAACCAAATCCAACAATACAAAAATTTTTAAATACATAACAAGTTCATTTTTATTCAATTAACTAGGTCCACAACTTAAGTGAAGCAAACTTGATCAACTCAAACATTCGTACCTGAAACATGATTAAAAACAAGGTCAACTAAAAAGTTGGTGAGCATACATAGGTTTTAACACAACAATAGATTTCAATGTTTTATACAATTCATATGACACATGGTTTACTAGGCATTTATGGAGAACCTATAGTTAAGCTAATGCATAATCAAACCTTGTGACTGAAGGGCATAACACTCATTGTTATCCTAATGAAGGGCATAATAACAAATGTTATCCTAATGAAAGGCATAACAACAAGTGTTATCCTAGTGTAATGTCGGTAACACTCACCCTACCTGAGTGGGTTTGTCAGATACAATAGATCTATTAATGTTACCGTTGGCTTGTAAAGAGTTAATGATTGTACTAGTGTGTCATGTATATGTAGCCTTAACTAATAGCATTCAAACATAAAGCATAAATAAACACATAGAGTCATACTAAAGAATTGTATATGTGTAATTGCATAGAAGTTTGTAAGAGGAATCATGTTTCACCCCAAAGTGCAAAATGTAAAAAGTGGCTATGTAAAACTCACTTGTATTAATGGTGTAGATAGCACGAGTAAATAGGTAGCAAAAGTGATTCTTGCAAATCACTAAAATTATCTAGAGTGAAATGTATGAGCTTGAATCAAAACATGCACAAGGTCTAAAGTAATGTCTAGGGTTTAACGGGATTGGGTGTAGGGACTTGTATATATATATATATATATATATATATATATATATATATATATATATATATATATATATATATGTATGTATGTATTTATAAATTGATTTTTGTTTAAAAACTTTAAAACTTGAATCTTTCGTTTATACACTTTATAAAAACTAACTACATTATAAATTTAAAATGTCAAATATATATTTGCTAAACAAATATTCTTATGAGGTTTAAATAAATAACTTCCAATACATGAATATATTTGTATACATATAATTATAAGTAAATAATTATATATATATATATATATATATATATATATCAATACACAAACATGTTTATAAAAATTTATATGTAAACGTAAGATTTAAGAAGAGAAATATTAATCAAAATAATGATTTACGTGACATTATGTGCTTGAACAAATACAGAATTTAAATGTAGTGTTATTATTGAAATAACTAAAATAAAATAGGGCGGGAAAAATTATGGACGTCACACACATGTTAATTACTAATTTTCAGAACTCAAAACTTTGACAGGATTTAAAAATTTTAATAGGCTTTAGGCCTAAGAGTTAAAATTCTTCACAAGTGATGATGATGAAGACGTAATTCTCAATGTGTGGGAGTGAAGGTGTATAAAGGCTTAGATATGATTAAGTGTGTGGTAAGACTTAGGATAGCATTTAATGGGCTCAAATAAGTAGCATGTAATCAAATATTGTGGTAAACAAGGTATTACATAGATAGCAATTTTATAAGCATGTGAGTTATTAAGTAGTGTAACACATAATATAACATGTGTTGTATCATGCAATGTAACACCTAGGATAACATGTAGGATAATCACACAAGGGGGTATCCAAGGTTATAGACTAGGTCATTGGTTTCTAATAGCCTAATTCCCTATAACCATGGCTCTGATACCAATATGTCACACCCTAACCAACGGCGGAATACATCGGGGCGGGACATGCAAACTGTTCATAAGCACATGATTCAACTAACGTTTCATATATTAAATTTACTCAATTTCTTAACAATGTTTAACAAATAGAGTCAATAATCAAAGAAAATGAATACATCAACAATTTCAATTTGTTTATTTCAACTAGGTCCTCATGTCCTATATGTAGCAACTTGAAACATGAACTCAAAGATTTGCACATGAAACATGATAAAAACAAGGTCAACTAAAAATAGTTGGTGAGTATACATAGGTTTTGACACTACAAATAGTTTTCCAAATCTGTGTGTACAATTCATATGAACCATGTCAAATAAGACATTTATGGAGAATCACTATAGTCAAACTGGGTGTACAATCAAACCTTGTGAATGAAAGGCATAACCCGTAGGTTATCCTAATGTAGGGCATAACACTTAATATTATCCTGATGTAATGTCGGCAACAATCACCCTACCTGGGTGGGTTTGTCAGACACAATAGATCTATCAATGTTACCGTTGGCTTGTACAGAGTTAATGATTGTACGTGTAGGTCATGTATATGTAGTTTCAACTCATAGCATTCAAGCACAAAATGCACATATGATCATAATTGTAGAATTGTATATTATGTTGTAAATAGTTTTCAATGTATCATGAATCACCCCAAAATATGTAAAAAGTAAAAAAGAGGGGCTATGTAACTCACCTTGATATTGTGATTCAAAATTGAATTAGATTGTGAGGGCAAATGATCCGGGTTAACGATGCCCTAAATAAATAGTCATACATATTTAATACATTGAAATGATTAACGGAAAAAAAAGGAACGAAAAGATTTGGGATTTTAGGATTTTGGAATGAACGAGAATACGAATAAAGTTATAAATGATGTTTTATAAGTTTTATTTATAAAAGAAAACTCGGTGTCAATAATAAATGTTATTTGCAAATATGTTAATATATTAAATATCTTAATACAATACTTATATCATTAAGACAAAATCATTAGTGATCAAAATCATGTTATTAAATAGAAAAATCATCATTTTTAAATATTATTATTTGTATGCAAAACGCTAATGACAAAAAATTATGATCTCGTTGTATGTCGTGTTTTTAATAAATATAATACTAACCGGCTCCAACGAGTAGGATCATGTCTTTTAAAACAAAAGGGTGAGTATTTATACTTTTAAAATGAAATATACTTTTCGATTAACCTAAAATAACACATATATATCTTATATTTAAAAAAATACAAAAGTTTCCCTACTTTTAACATTGAATAAAACACATGTAATTTATCCGTCTTTATTTACTTTGATGAACAATTCGTAAACTTTTGGAAGTTTAAAAGTTTTAAAAAGAAAATTATTTAATTAGATTTGTTTATTAAAAACCTCGATTGAAATTATATATATAAACAGTTTGTGTGGGGTGAAAATCAAAACAAAGAGAAAAAAAGAAAAAAAAACATAACAAACGCAAGGGCTAGAACTTTTATATATATATATTATTTTTCTTTTGTAAAATAAAATCTCACTTTATAACCTTAAAAGTTTTATAATTAATTTATTTAATTTAACCAAATATATGTATAATATATATATTAAATATATACAAAATAAAAGTTTAAAAATCTCAAAGCTTCGTGTCATTATACGTTTGAAAATTGATATAGCACGATTTAAAGTACAAGTATGTTATAACGAGATTGAAATAATATGACATGTCACAGTGTTATCAAAGCACAATACGAAATAAAATGTTACACAAAAGTCATGGATGTTATACGGGTTCACCAGCTTCCCTTTTGCGTGTAATAACTCCAAACCGTTCTTCAATCGGCTAACCGAGTCTTTTTAATTCCAAGAAAAGGGTTTTACGTGACACTCATTTCAACCCACGTCATTTAAATAGACTCGGTTTCACTCCATGACCTGGCCCGTTAGTCTACAAACTCTGGGATGTTACAAGTCTACCCCTCTTAAAAGAGGATTCATCCTCGAATCATATGTCGGTACAAACCCACATAACTCATTCTTCTGTTCCAACTGGTGCATCCAAAAATCCTTTGGTGCCAATCTTCCCTGTACTCATCAATGTTGTAACTTTACTCTACAACTCAGTCACCATCACTGGGTGTTCAAAGAAATCCTCTCCATTGCCTGCTTTCAACTTTGGGGCAGGTAGGTTTGCTAATTGCCCGTTCCAAATTTTACTCAGGCGGCACCACACCGTTCATTTCCTACACATTTCTTCATTACTCGTCCTTCCAAATTTTACTCAGGCGGCACCACACCGTTAATTGCCCGTTCACTTATCACCTTTCTCTATATAGCATATATACACATTGGTCCACGTCTCTAGTATAATCCGGATGATCTCGCCACTCCGACTGTCATCTCCCTAAATAAGGCTTCTTGCCTTTCAAAATAGTAACATTCATCCCCCTATCCCATCTCATACTCTATTTTCCACCTTGCAATGATACCAACTTGTAATGATTTCTCAAGCCCAGGCACCTTTGCCTTACTCGTAACGATACTTCCTTTATCCTCCTCTAATGATCTCCAGGAGCTTGTGTAAAGCTCCTCTTGTCTCTATAATCACAACGTGTCTCTCCCAAGACACTTTTTCGCATCGTTATCATGTGTTTCATGCACCCCTTAAGTACGCTCTTACTCTCCACACAAGAGTTATCTTCATCAGCTCTCGATGTTTTTTCTCAAAAGTTTATCGCATCTCAAACACATATCCAACACATTAGCCTAAATCGGGCTCATCAGAACTCCGCCTTTAGGCTAGTCATACATCTACCAATATAGGCCTTCCTTTTCCAGTCACTCGTGTGAAATCTTGCACTTATCCCTCCTAGATCATGCTTTCCTCGCTGTTGCTCTATCATTACCACATGATTACCGACCACGTCTCGTTTATCATTTACGAACATGAAGTCCGTATGCTCACAAGTCTCGGCTATTCGTCGTCTCGTCCAGGAAAAAACATCCCTACTCTCACAGCTCCGCCCATTGGCTTCGTGCTCTGAATTCTCGAGATATAGGCATAGGCATCTCGTAAGAGCACCTCACCGATTGTCTAGAAAGACATCAAAAACTCCTTGCACAACCTTGATGTATCAATGTTGAGAAACGTCGAGATAGAAATACTCCACCCGAGCATACCAACCACCCGTCCTATGCACGACCACGCATGTACTACAAGGACACACACCGACACACATAACTACAGAATACACAATGATCTACATACGTTCTAGTAACCCAACCTTCCAACTTACACAAAGTGCACACACAACTAGCTAGACCTGAGCAAATCTACGTGTATATAATATTACCTCGTCATTCACAGACACACAAACTCCTGAACCCCGCCTTTTGTTTATTACAATGGTAGCCCCTGCCACACGTCATCATATACTCACACAGAGTTTTACCCGGTCATACCCATACTTCAAGACGACACACTACTCAGTCTAGACACAAAACATCACCCTAAACATTTATACACACAAGATATGAAATATCTTATTTCCCCACAGGATCTGGTCCTAAACATGTATACCTAGACATAAGGTATGTAACTACAATTTCCCACAGGACCTCGTCCTGAACATTTATACATACTAAAGATGTATATTTATGATTTCCCACAGGACCTCGTCCTGAACAATTACACAAGGTGCAATACGCCCCTTACACTTCAAACATCACCTAGACATTAACACGTAGGTGACACTATCTTAAGACCGTCGACACATACAAAATCAAAACTCATGTCTATACAAGTCTACTTACACCATATAATCAACCATGCTCTAGTTATCACAACAAAGATCACATTTAATGCTAACTCACATCATTTAGAATGCAATCACACCATACCGCACATATTCCACTACTATAAAAACGATCATACGTCGTCACAAACACAATTTTCATTAGTTATGTTTAAATCACCATGCGGTAAGACTCACAATAAATGTCAAAATCAAATAATCAATATTTGAATTGAGCATCACCCCACGTAAACGTCTAATCAGTCATAACGTCAAATCACCCTGAAATCTCTCATGACAACTGCCACATTAACTAATAATCAAGCAATCGAGCATCCCGAACACTACCCGCAAACTCACTGTTAGACCACGTTAGGTACATCTAGCGTGTCCTCCTCTAGTTCCTCCTGAAACAAAGCTCTCTTAACCACAGCAAGTGGTCGATCTCTCCACCATGCAGGTCCACATCGTGAAGGAAAATCATGTACATCTGACACCGCTCTCCTTCTCCATTCCGCCTTTCCAATCATAGCTCCACGCGGTATGTCGCCGACCGAAGCTCCAGTCACACTTGGTGCGAGAAACGCCAACATCACCCCTATCTCACTGTGAGCTCCATCTACGGCAGTCGTCGGTTTGACCTGTAGATCTGCATTCTTCTTAGTAAGAGTTCCACGCTTGCCCAATCTCGTACGCTTTGTCTTAGCCACCTAATCTTACTCAAGATAGAACGTTGGAGTGATCACTATGGGCACAAATTCAGAATATGAGGGTAATCATATACTGCCAAATTACGGTGATCAAATGCAATTTAGTGGTCCACATTACTGCTCAGATTCTAAACCTTTCCCATCATACTTACACTAACTTTCTACCTTTCACACACACCAGGTGCACATGCATCTCGTACAACTCACATAGCACCACACAATAATCTAGCAAATCATCATATTAATAACAATTGCACACTACACATGGTTACACACAAAATCACTAAACCATGTCGATAAACCAAACTATCTCATATAGTTACAATTAATGCTACTCCACATTACTCAACTCACAACATAATCTCACTTAATCATACCACATAACTCCACGTAGTGTTACACTACACAATTAATACTCTAACAATTAATGTATAACTCAAAAGACGTACCTCTTGGCTCGCGGTTACTCGTGGTGGCATTCGTTTCACCCTCGTCCCATTCTCAGTTTAAGTTAAGGTATTTTGTTTATATAAAAACACCAATTTTCTCTTAAACCTGGCTCAAATACTAACTTGTAAGGCCTCAAACCAGTCACCATACAGTTGGTCCTCATAACTGGTTATACTCTTTAAAAGTACTTGTTTTATTTAACAAACGTACAGCGGAAGTCTTTCTAAATTTATTTATATCTTCTTAAGGTCATTAATGATATTAACCTTATCTCACGAATGCCTACACACCAATCCGAATAGCACCGCTCCCACGCCAAGATACGTCAACCCCAAAGTTCACCTGTAACACAATCTATCGTACACACAAAGTCAGCTACGCTGAATGAGTTCTAATAGTTTAATTTAAACGAAATCCAACTCGTCTCATTTTAATATTTATTTTCACTCAAGACTCTCTGGTCTTTAGAACATAGTTTTATAAATTTTTCTCATATAGATAACCCATGTTATCTTATTCTATCCCAACAGGGTTCACCACCCCAGACTCAACCCACAATTATAACACAGTAAGTCTCTCCGACATGGACCGAGCTTACTATTCTGATGACTCACAATTTACCACATAAATTAACCATACACTGGTTATCTCAATCCAACCTAGAGGCACCGACTTAACCGACCCTATTCAAGACTCTCACAAATCAACTAACACAACAGTTATACACAATGTACTCATCCCGACATAACGGTCAATATAACTCTACACATTCACATTAACAACATCTATCCACCATGTCAATATCATCTCATACACAATTATTATAACTCATCACTTGCATGCAATTTAACACATATATATGCACACAAACACATACCTCATCAGTGCACCCTCGTCAGGGTTATCCCCGTCGGGATACTCGTCATGAGCTTAGCTCTACCCTTGTTACAGGGCCCCGCCACTAATCATAGCTACACACTCGTCATCTTACGATGACCTCACAACCACCCCCTTGGTGACAACACTTGAAGAACTTTGTCCTCCATAACATAACCTGTCGTGTCATAAAGACAACAATGCAAACACAACACAACACATAACACATAATACACATCATCACATATTATTTATATGCCTAGTTACTAGGCCTGCACCATATACACATTCCCAGGATAATATATACCGTACACAAACTCATGAGCGTCAAGCTCACATCCCGACTTACTCCGACTAACTCATAACACATAACGGAAGACTAGCCTTTACACAACCCGTTAGCTAAGCATGCACCTCGTATACTCACTCTTGATTACACATTCTACTTACACCCATAAGTCGTTTAGCTTATATCCCGACTCACCTCGACTAACTCATAACACGACACACGTCATTAACTGTTTTACCCCTAGCTTACAAAGTTTCATAGACACCCTCCATAGACTCACCAACTCATTAACGAATGTATTAATTCATAAACACCTCTGGTTAAAACCCAAAACTCTTAATATGTTTAACAAAGCAAACATGTCGCATAAGCGTGTACTATAGCCCCAAAAACATTAAAAACATTTAAAGAGGGGGATTAGAAACTCAGAGGTTACGCTGAATCCCAATCCTTGCTCGACAAACCCGCTCGTTCACACTTGAACCCAACCTGCCAAACGTATGATCCAAGGTCAGAATATGCTCAACCCGTACGTCGAATAACGTATACATAAGATAAAATCCTGACATCCGTCTTGTATAGGGTTCCTTGCATGCACGCATGTGTTCCATGCAAACCCTAACCTCCTCCTGCAAATCCTTGGCTGTCATCGTCTCACAATACTATCTCGCCTTGACCCGTGTAGGACTTGCACGCCCTAACTTGAACGCCCATGCACGCACGTAAATGCCATGTAAAAACCCTAATCTTCCAAAACGTTGCCATGCAACCCTAGCTTGCCCCAAACTCACACCCGAGCTCGATCATGCCTCACCATGGCACCATCACCTTCATTGTTCTTTACTCCCGTAGCCACCACGTCCGCCACCATAGTCATCCCCGTCACACAAAACCCTAGCCGACCATCGGCACCACCATCGTTTGCGCTCACCTTCGTGGTACACCACCACCCATGTCGTTGTACAGCCGTCGATCACCACCGTAGTGTGCCACCACAGTAGTCATCACGGCTGCATCCTCTTCATTCGTCACCCCCTCTCTCCTTTCTGCTCCTTACAGCCGATCACCCCACCAACCGGTCACCTCGTCCTCCTCCTTGCCGTCCGCCACTGTTACGTGTACCCACTTCGCCGCATGCCACCTAGCACACCCATATCACCACCACAGCCGGCATCCACGCATGCCTCCGCCCTCGTCTTCATCATCCCCTTTGATCACCTTAACCAGAACTAAACCCTAGTTGGGTTCTTGCAAACACAATTGTAAACAATGCTACTAACGGAAAAGAATTACCTTTACGATGTATGGAGTCTACCGCTTGACACCACCGTCGGACCACCCCTTCACGTCGTCGTAATCCCCCTTCTCTGGTCCTCTCTCTTGCTCGTTCGCTCGCTATGCTGCTGTCACAAGTCTCCTAGGCTGAATAGCCTAGGGTTTGCGTTAAGGTTGATATTTAAACCTACCAGTTTACATCCAGGTACCCGAGCTTCCCTTTGCGCATAATAACTCTAAACCGTTCTTATAAAGAGACTCGGTTTTACTCCATGACCTGACCAGTTAGTCTACAAACTCCGGGATGTTACACGTTGTCATTTAAAAGCATTGAGCTTTTTAATTGGTAGTTTAATTAGTTTTAATTGAAACTTGAATTGTTGTTTAGTTGATTTGGATTCACAAGAATACTCATGGGGTGTTAAGGGAGTATTATATGATCAATATAATAATGACAAAATATTGTGGAATTGTTAAAACGACCGAGGGTCAAGTCGGGAGGGCTGGAAGGGACTTAAAACGGATTTCGGTATGTGCAGGCATGGTACTGCGCTTGACAGTGCATGCTACGCTAAAATCTCATTGTTTAGCGCTGAATTAAGTACAAAAAGTAACGTTTGGACCCGAGTTAAGGCATTAACTTGTGAAGGGTCCTAAGGGGTGTCTATCATTACTAGTGATTGTTTGTTTGGGTGTTTTTATGTAGGGAAAGCTTCGGTCTAGTCTCGGGTCATGTTTCAAGCCTCGGATTCTCATTAGAAGATCTTTTGATGCAATGGTTGTTTGTTTAAGCTTCACTATGAGTGCTTAAACCCTTTGTATGTATAAAGGGATGTAATAACTTATGTTTTGAACTAGACATCAACTAAACATGGTATAAGTCAAACGTCGTAGTTGACTTGGTTATTTTGGGGATATTGGTCGGTTATTTTAAACCAAACCACGTCGTTGTCATTTCAATGTAGTTAACATGTGTTGTTTTGTCAAATAGCGTTTTATGGACCTACTTCCGCGTGATTTTGAAACTTAAAATCAGTTAAAAATTTTGGGTGTTACACAAGGCCTACAAAAATCATAACAAATAAGTTTTTAATCCAATAAACTTTAATACGTGAATTCATTCATTTTCAACCATAAGATCTTTCTTTTGAACACCACCCAACGTCCCAACCATTTTGATTTAAACTAAATTTTATTTAGATTGGCAATAATAATTCAAAGAATGACATGAAACCTGACCCGATAACCATTAACATATTATTTTCTTATTTTTAGCTTATTAGACCGTTTTAGCTCGTTTTCATCTTTTAACCTACAAAATATAAAAACCAATCAAAGTAAATTGTTTCACACATAATTAGGATTAAAAACACATAATTATATACAATTAGCACGTGTAAATTAACCGATCATCACATCCCCACACTTACCATTTGCTTGCCCCTAAGCAAGGTTCCTTCGCAACACTACGACAAGAGCCCGACAAATACGTTTAAGTACCCTTCACCAAGTGTTAGCTAAGGTCTAAAGTCATACCCGATTCACAAGACTTACCACGTTCAATAGATTTACATCCTATGCAAAAAATGTTATGCCATTAAAACTCAGATTACCTAACAAGACCTACCATGCTACAGGTTTTCGAACATATATACAAATACACCTTCTCATAATTGGTCACTCCTCTCGGATTAATATCTAGACTAGAAAAAGATGTGCTAGTTATATATGTGACACTCTCAAGACTAATGATGAAACACTAATTTTATAAGCTTGCAAACCAGTTACATCTCCACCAAATAACATAAAATCTCACACAAATCATAAGGACCTTAAAGGGTTGTAACGTTTGGCTAGGGTTAAGGGTGTGGATAAGGATATTTTAAGTGGCTAAGGTGAGTGAAATTCAACTAAGTAGGTTTAAAATCAAACAAAACTATAAACTATCCAGCTCAGGTGAAAATGACCCATTCACGAATAAACTCTTATTCCTTAACTAACAACTAAAACTTGGGTGAATTTTGACTCAATAACATATTTTTTTGTATTTTCTTCTTTTTGTATTTTCTTTTATATATTTTTTTCTTTTTTTCTAATATCATATCTCAACTGCAACTACAAAAATTATTTACCATAAACTCTAACTTAATTGAATTCCAACTCACAGGTTAAAAAAACTAAAAAGGCTAATGGGTTAATATTGTAGGTTTTAACAAACGAAAGGTATAGGCTCAAAAGTGGCTTCTAAGGGATAATGTATAGATAGGGAAAACAAAAAAAAAGTTTAAATAAAGGGTTAATCCTAATGTCTTAATCATATCTGTGCAAAATTCCGGTTCATGGTCTCGACATGTATCAAGTAAGCAAGTTCTAACATAATGAATCAATATGGTAAACATACAAGAAACGAAAATGAGCAATTATTTCTAAATATGTTCTAAAGCTCAAAAGTAGGCTCAAATTCTCACAAAAAACGGTGGATAAGGTTAAAGGTATAAAGTATGCATGTTTTATTCACTATCTAGCGTGTTACCCCTAGTTAGGCAATCATATCTGATTTTTGTTTTTGAAAAACGCTTGCTAAGACTACTTTATTCCCCAACTTAAAGAATCAACCATGACTAAGGACTTAGACGTGTGCACCGGTTTAGAAACACCATCACGGTTTACATTGAAAAACTCTATTTTCGTGAACAAATTGAAAAACTCTATTTTCATGCACAATTGAATCGATTTAGGGACATTTTGCAATTTTTTCCAAATTTTCAATTTCAAACTCTATAGACTTTCCTCATCCCCACACTTGAACCTTATATTGTCCCCAATGTATATTTAGAGTGCAAATTTTGTGTGGACCAAGGGTACTCACCATCCCATTCCCAAATCACTACTAAACATGCAAAGCTAACCTGACTCATGACACCTAAAGATTTAAGACACTAAACACCAAACAACTAGCACACCAAAATTAAAAAAAAAAATAAGGAAAGAGTACATGGACTTGATTATGTCTTCTTTGCTAGGTCCTCACGTGTGTAGATCAAAATCCTAAAACTCACTTTTGTAGGAATCACGGTTACATTTAGCATATGCAACAAGCCTTTTAAACCCCTCAGTAACCCGAGTGGACGAGTGAAGTCTCGTGAGGTTTTTTAGTGAACATACCCACAAAGTTCCCTGCTTGCCTCCATGAGAAATCCCCACACTTGGGTCTTGCTATAGTGGCAAGAAACTGATATGTCTCTCATGGTGGTCGCATTGAAGACTTACCGACCACGTTCCCAACAAAAGCTCGGTATCTTACGTGGCGTCTTTGTACTTGCTTCTTCATAATCTGTCTATTGGTTGGCGCAATGCTTGATGGTCTAACTCCACATTTGCCTACCGAGTTTCCAATGTACGCCTGGTAGTTGACATGTCTTGTTGAATCTTGCCTTTTCGTGATCGACAATTCGGTTGGATCGATACGGGCCCGCTTCAGAATAGACTGTCCAATATCTTGTAGTCCCACCTTCCTAGTCTTTATCTTCGGACCCTCATCCCCAACTTTATTGGTTTGAGTAATTAATACGGGATGAGGGTCAGAATGAACCGTCAATATCTCAGTCACTGATTCCTCAGAAGGTGCTATGTCATTGACTGAGTCTAAACATTCAACTATGTGCTCCGAAAGATCCACAACCTCTTCTTCCCCATCATCATAATCATCATCATTCACGAATAGTGCACTCATTAATTCTTCAGCAGTTGAAGGCATTGGTGTGATATTATTCTCCACAATCGCATCCCTAATTTGTGAACACCCATATTTGTTTTGCTTGAGACTGTTCGTTAACTGAAAAGCCTCGCTCTCCCCTTCGCATCCCCGTGCGTAACAGATCATATTTGTAACTTAACAACTCTAAGCGGTATTTCTTTGAATGATGAAGTTGCGCCAAGTCCCGATCGACTCGAGATAAACAATATTGTACTCGACGCTTCTCACAATCTTCATATTGATAAGGGATTCGATGCCACCAGACTTTCCCTCATAACTTCAAATAATATGGACAATCATTGTTCCAATGAGATGTGCTCCTATGATGGAAACATTCACTAAAGTCTATATTCATAGAGAGATCAAAATGATTGACATTCTTCTATACCTACACAAACAAACTAGAATACCAAGGTAAAAGCGAACATATAAAGCAAACAAAAACTATTTTTGATTTTTTTTAAACTAACACTAAGAAAAAACAAATAATACAAACCACACTAAGCGCATTAACTGCCCGGCAGCGGCGCTATTTTGATGACCGATGTTTGAGTCGTGCAAAAACCTAAATAAACTAGATTGCTAGAGTAAGTAGGGTATCATATCCAAAGGGAGCATGTGGTTAGTGTTATAGGTTTTGTTCGCCTAATCTTTCCTAAACCTAAATAAATTAACTAACTTAACCTAAGAATAGAAAACAGATTAAGAGAGTGTTGGATTGCAAAGAACATAAACTCAATTACTAAATAAATATGATTAAATGAATCAAACCCGGGTTTCAAGTTAATAAGCAATTGGGAATTATCACGCCAAAGATATGAGTTCAAGCTATCAAACGATTATCCAAGTTTATTAGACCAATTCTAACCAAGAACATCAATATTCATACATCATAGGCAAATGGTGCAAGACAACATTCACGGATGAAATCTATACAAATGTATGCAATATAGAATTAGATTAATCAAAAAACTCAACACAAACCAAAGTTCATAGCAATTATCATCTAACGAGGTCAGCGGTGCAAGAAAACCTTAACCCACGTGAGTTCATAACAATACCAAACACAATGATTCAGGTAGTTCAAACTGAACGATTACAGGAATTGGTACCTCAATTCAAAAGCATGATAAAACCCTAAAACTTACAAACCTTACACCCGAGAATGATTACATAAAAACTAGCTAATCATAATAACAGAAAAATGAATACTGTCACTATAAAATTCTTCATTAATATTATTAACCAAAGTTCTCAACTTGTTCCACAATAATGATTAACAAAAATAAATAAAATTCCCCTTTATGAACAGTGTTAAAACTACTCTCTTTTCCTTCTTGGTCAACCGCTAACATTAACAAACTCTCAACCTGTCCTCGGAAAACGTGCAGCAGCAAACAGCCAAGGGGCTGCTGTCCTCGTGATGCGTGCCAAGAAACAGCCGTCGTCCCCTACTTTCGTCATCTCCGTACCCCTTTTCAATCCCTATTTTATTCCCTCCGCTTTGATGATTTTTGGGCCAAGTACATAGCCCAACTCACGGATCATAAGCCAACCCAATTAAATGAGGATTTTAGAAATTAATTTGTAGCCCACTTAAAACTTGCGTGAACCTCTAGTCTACTGATGAGTGCCACATCCTTATTTTCATAGAGGAATATCCAAAGAAACTACAGAACTATCGGTCTCTTCTTCGTCTGAATCTAAAGGCAAGAAGTCGTCTGTCACCTCCCATAGTTCTTCCCACCACCGTCCCATGTCGTTTAACATGTACTCTCAACTCGATAAACCACCATACTATATGTCACACCCCGCCAAGGCGGAAACGCGAGGCGCGACGTTCATGGTTTCCAAAGCATATGATTACCGCAAACACATACATGATAAATGGATACATAAACAAGTTTAAAGTTTTACATTCCAAAATGTAAATTGAGTTTACAAAAAGTGAAGATTTCGCAAATATGACTCTATTACAATGAGTTATACAAGATAAATCCCCCAAAAGTTGTATCCATCTTGTATGCATGTAATCTACATTGCTAACCTTGTGATCACGTCAATTTCCTGAAAAACATACTTAAAATTGTCAACACGAGGTTGGTGAGTTCACAGGTTTAAATCAAATAGATCTTTGTAAAATTCAATTGTTCGTAAATAGTTCCAGTTGTATGTGATAAACAGAATAAGAGTTGTTGACCCATTTGTAAACTATCTAGGAATACAAATAATATGTTCATACATGAGGCGTAACCAAACCATGACAATTGTACACGCCCCTAATTTCGTTATCCGGTTCTATGCGGCCATAAATCCTCCAGATTGTGGTTAGCGCGACTAACCATGACCGGGAGACGTCACTCTCCATAGTACTATTCATAGGACCCTAGGCTACAGTTAATGGTTACTACGTTGTTCCAGGGGACTTTAGCGGCCTCAACTTGTTGTTCTCATCTCATGTAAACATAAAAGTCGTGCCTTATTCTCTTGTTATCCCATAAAATAGTTGTAAGTATGTTTTTCCCCCAAATATAGAAAACAATAAAAAGGGGCCGTGAAACTCACCTTGAGTTTGTGTATACTTGTAATGATACTTGTTGTAGTCAAACTTGACTATTCGTACCCTAGATGCCAAAGGGTAAATTGTGTTAAGACCGAACGTCTTATATTGCAAATTGTTCACCGACCTTGTCAATCTGGTTGCTTTTGTTTAAATGTCTTCTTAGATTTTCAACACTTGTTTTGTTATAAAAACAGTTCTAAGTTACTGCCCAATGTGACTGATGAACAGGTCTCGAAACTTCCTAGTTTCGATTGGGCAATTGAGTATCGAAACTTCCTAGTTTCGATTGAGTAGTTGGGTATCGAAACTACCTAGTTTCGATTGAGTAGTTGGGTATCGAAACTACCTAGTTTCGATTGAGTATGACAGGTATCGAAACTCCTAGTTTCGGTTGAGTTAACTGGTATCGAAACTATAGTTTCGATTACTGGACTTCTGTTTGACAGAATCAGTCCTGCATATTTTTATGTTTTAAATCTTGAATTCGACACACCTTTCTTGTTATCTTACTTGCGTTTGAATATTTTGTATGTTTAGCTACGGTTTTTAAAGAAAATAATATGAATAATATTGAGTTTTTACCTAAAACAGAGAATGATGATTTTGAGAGAAACAGAGAATGATCTTGAGCTCCTTAGCTTGATTCTTGAGAAAAATACTTGGAACTCTTCTTATAGCACCGAAATATGGTGGATTTTGCTTTAAACTGGACTTCGACTTGAAGGAAAATGGGGAAATTGCCGTAAGAAAATGAGAAGTATGAAGGGATTGTGAGAATTCGACTGAGGAGGTATGGTTTTTATCTGAATTCTCGCAGGTATGCATGGGTTTTTCTGAATGTGAGTGAAGTAGCAAGTGGGAGAATGGCTCCTCTGACTTTCGGCCGAGAAAGTCAAGGAAGTGGTTTGGGTTAATAATAATTAGATTTAAGTATTAATTTAATAATGGTATTAATATTAATTAGAGTTTTAAAGGGTAATTTAATTCGGATTAGATTTTTCACGGTATTATTAATTTAACCAGTTTATAGCTCGTTGATGAAAAATATTGAAATCTTGGATTGTATAATTCGTTGAGATGATTATTTGTAGGTATAGATACCTAAAGGTGACGCTATACAATAGCATTTTCGAAAGAGTTCGTTAGTTTACTTTTACGTATATCATATGATTTATTCTAAAAATAAATTATTGACCAATCGTAAAATTTGTGTAGCATATACGTCCGGATATTTTTCTTGGTTATTTAATTTAACCACTCTCGTTCGTATTAGTCGGTTTATATGACACGTGAACCGGTAACTCCTAGAATTACCAAAATATGAAATGAGACAATGTGCGGTTTTTGTTAGACCTTAATGTCCTTGTTTATGAAATTAAGTAAATCACAAAAATAATTATAATGTAAACT
This sequence comes from Smallanthus sonchifolius, assembly GCA_023525975.1. Lineage (NCBI taxonomy): Eukaryota > Viridiplantae > Streptophyta > Magnoliopsida > Asterales > Asteraceae > Smallanthus > Smallanthus sonchifolius. Next base: position 20,204,574 of record CM042037.1, read on the forward strand.
TGTTTAATACATGTACGGATATTGACCTGAAATGTCGGGTGTCACACTATACAACATTGACTCCCTCGCCCCCTTCACCGAAAGAGCCATACTTGTTTCCCCTCGCTAACAATATCTTGGAGAGAATCGACGAAATTTGTCACCTGATGACAAAAGATAGTTATCTCCATCTCGGCTTAAAATTTTAGCTAACAATCATTCCCATGGCCGGCGACTTTCTGCTGATAACCGCTCCCGTCGCCGCCGGCGACGACGAAGTTCTCCTTCCCCCTGACGTTCAAAAGAAACGTTATTTTTCCTGGTAGTGATCTCCACCCCATTTTAAAAGCTCCCCTTCCGACGACTAGAAAACTGACTACATTCGTCGGAGAACTTCTCCTTCCCGCCAATTGCCGCTGACGGCCCTTTCTACCGACGCCGACCTTTTTCCGATCCTAATCGCCGGGAGGCTGAAATGCATCTAGAGGTGAGCAAAAAACCAAATTAACCAAACCAAAACCGAATTAATTCGATTCGGTTAATTCAATTTTTTTCTCACTCTAGATGCATTTCAACCTCCCGGCGATCAAGATCGGATAACGGTTGTCGTCGGTAGAAACGACCGCAATTGGCGGGAAGGAGGAGTTCTCCGGCCGTATTAGTAAGGTTGCCGGTCGTCAGAAGAGGACTTTTTAAAACGGGATGGAGATGACTACCGGGAAAATATCGTTTCTTTGGAACGTCGGGGGGGGGGGGGGAGGAGAACTTCGACGTCGGCGGCGGGAGCGGTTATCAGTAGAAAGTTGCCGACCGTGGGAATGATTGTCAGATGAATTTTAAGGCGGGATGGAGATAACTGTCTGTTGTCATCAGGTGACAAATTTCGGCGATTCTCTCCAAGTTATTGTTGGCGAGGGGAAACATGTATGGCTTTTTCGGTGAAGGGGGCGAGGGAGTCAATGTTGTATAGTATGGTGGTTTATCAGGCAGAGAGTACATGTTAAAAGACATTGGACGGTGGTGGGAAGAACCATGGGAGGTGGTAGACGACTTCTTGACTTCTTGCCTTCAGATTCAGACAAAGAGGAGAACAGTAGTTTTGTAGTTTCTTTTGGATATTCCTCTATGAACTTCTCTACTTCAATTCTCTTCTAACGTCGACGTTGGCGTTTTTCTTCGGCCATGGTTGAACTCCAACTAATTCTTGGGTTCTTCAAATTTGAATACGAAAATGGTGAGCTTGTTACGGTGAAATCAAGTCTTTTTATAAGGGTTAAGTTTTGTATATACCCATTTTATCATTTACGCTAATATCTATTTATAATTTAAGAGATTTAAATTTTCAGAAAATTTTATATTTTTTATCATATTATCTAAAAGTGATTTAATTATTTCTTTTAGAGGATATAGATAATTAAAAGTTACATTTAGAGTTTATACATTTGTATATCAAAAAACAAAACCGAACGCGTATATATAAACTTTTATAGTATATTGTGTGCATACATATATGTGTTACACATATTTGCTTTAATAGTGGGTCGGTTAAGATTTATATTTTGAATTTATTATAATGTTTTTTTAATGTTAAGTATTTTATAAGAAACTAATAAACTATTTAGTACAAAAATTTTAGGGCCAAATGTATAATAATCAATTAATCATTAGTTAAAAATATTATTCCAAAAAATTCAAGTCCAATTGGTAAAATCGAAAAAACCGAAACCGTTTGGTTTTCTAAAAACCGAGCTTTCGATTTTACCCCAAAACCAAACCAAACCAACCAATGCACACCCCTAAATGCATCCACGCCGAAAACCCGGGTCATCTCACCACCACTAACAATTATCCCGTCAACCATCTCCGTCCCGTTCTAAAAAGTCACCTTCCGACGGCCGAAAACCTAACAACCGCTTCTACCGATGTCGGAGAACTTCTCCTTCCAAGCCGGAAACCATATGAACCCCCTCTTGAAGGATTACATCGGGAGAGACATCCACCGGCACCTTGTAACAAAGGAAGCTTTATTACTTACTATAGAACTTTACAATGGGAGTTTAAAAGATAGGCTTCAATGTTTGGAGGTGTGAACCTCAGATGAGCAACCCATGTATTTATAGTAGCTAGCCTAACTTGTTAGTGAATTCTAGATCTTTCGTAGTCTATAACAATCTATACAAAGTATGACTTTACATGATAAATCTAGAGAATTTCATGAAATTATCCATGGAACGATCTGGCTAGATATCTCCATCGCAGCCCAGAATTTCCCCCATTATCTAAAATACTTGAGAACGTTCAAGAAAATTATGGAATCCCGACGTTACAACTCAAGATTTAGATGGGTCATTACATAAAGCTAGTGCTTGAGAAGCTTCAATGGTAGAGTTGCCTCGTACAGGGACTCTTCAAAATATTTTAAGACCTAAAGCGAAATTTAAATTTGTTTATCGACTCTTAAGACTTAAATGACAAATAAGATTATAAGAAGGACGAGATATGAACATCTAACATTAGTTGGACTACTATTGTAAATGTCTAAAACGGATGATTTGAAATCTGCCTCGTTATTATTTTACGGTTAGACCGTTAGATTCCGGTCACTTTCTCCGGTGTAATTATCGCTGGCCTTCAACCCTAAAATCAACACAGAAACCCAATTCTCCCCGCCATTGACCCGATAAGTCAACATTATTCATAATGTACGACGACGACTTCACGAAGGGGGTCGAAGATGGCCTCAGGCTAGCCAAGCGTATATACTAGTTTTTATTCAAGCTCCACCACCGTATACTTCGGTAATGAGAGGTCGGTGGCAGCGCCCAAACCTGTGACGCCGATGGAGAAATCCACACGATCGATGTACCCTACGTCTCCTTGGTTTACGCCGTGATTTCTAACCCAATGATCGTCGACAACCCTGATATGCCGAGTTATCAGCCTCACGTGCACGGAAGGTGTAATCTGCCGGCGTTGATTCCGCTTCAGATGAACGGGATCTCGTTTCAGATTGACGGTTATTTGGACACGGCGTTTGTCACGATGAGTGGTTCCTAGAGGGTTCATTGTGTGATAGGAAATGCCAATTGCAGTTGTCGTATTGCAATTCCTATGGGTGAAGAGGTAGTCTCTTGATTTCACATGCTAGGGTTCTAAACAATATCATAAAAACCCTAATTAATGACTCCACATGCTTGAATGACCTAGAATTTGAACTTAGTTCCATGTATTTTCAATTCTTCTTTTAATTGCAAATCAAACTCGAACCAAAAAGAAGTTTGTTCTCAAACAATATTATATCATTTGGCTCAATTCTATGAGGCTGAAGTAGCCAGAAAATCATATTCGACACGATTAGCTCTAATGGATGAAAATGAGGAGAAAGAAGGTGTAACCAAATCTGAAGATGGAGGTCTTCTGAAACCCCACATCTTTACTTTGACAATACCACAGGTTAAAACATGTATAAAAAGAAGATCTCAAACTTCCTTATAGTATAATCAGGTTGAATATTTTTTCGACGTTTTCCAGGTTGACGGTTGTTCAAATCTTTTAATCAATGTTAGATGGTCACAGAAGATAATCTATAAAGATGGTGAGTTCATATTGAATGTACCCTATAGCTTCCCCGAGTATGTTATCCCTGCCTCAAAGAAACTCCCAAAAAAGGAAAAGATACAACTGAATATTAATTGCGGTCTGACTACCCAAGTTCTTTGTAAGACAATTAGTCATCCTCTAAAGGTGTAATTTTAATTATTCATATTCTCTAATCTTACCATTGACCAGTTCTTAATAACCAAGTGAGATACTTGCTGTATTCCAGGAACGAAAGCGAGAACCAGGGAAGTTGGATTTATCATATGAAGCACATGTTCTACATTGGTCAAGTGTAGATTTTGTCTTCAAATACCATGTAAGATTATCATAAATATTTGTTTAGACATATAAATAAATTCTCTGGTTCATTTTACAGTTGAAGCGATAAGGTCATCAATATATTTCAGGCTTCTACAACCAATCCATTACTTGATTAGCTTGCCTTCTTGTTTGGTTGCAGGTTCATTCTGCATTCATTACTTCTTGCAAACGCTTGCAATGATTAGCAAGGGTCATCATGATGCCTCTTACGATGCCGGTAAATCATCTTTTTTTTGTTCCTTCTTTGCACAAGATTCTCTAAGAAGTTTTGGTTTTTTTTAACAGAAAGTACATGAGAAGTCACTGATTATTTTGTTCGATATGTGTTTGATCAGATTCAACTGAAGATCGAATGCAAATGTGGTTTTCTAAAGCTTCTTCTTCCATATTGGCCAGCATTGTAATTGATGGTCTAGATGATATGGAAGTATGTTTGTCTAATTCTCTTGTGTCACACCCCAACCAAAACGCAGAAATGTCGGGGCGGGACATGTAGACTGTTCATGAACACAAGGTTCGCTAGATTTTAATATTTAATCATCAATTTCATTTCAAACAATTCCAACACAAATAGCAAAATTCAATAAGTACATAAAAGAAAATACAAATTGTTCTTTGAATTTAAATTAACTAAGTCTAAACTTAAGTGTAGCATGTCTTGATCAAACTCACACATTAGTATCTGAAACATGAATAAAATAGGGTCAACTAAAAAGTTAGTGAGCATATACAGGTTTGTACATAGATAGTGTATAGATGTGAATAAGTAAATCCTTACATGTCATGATAAATAAGGCATTTATGAGGAGCAGCTATTGTGTAACTAAAGTACAATCAAACCTTTGTAACTAGCATGCAAATTGTGTTGTCGGTAACAATCACCCCAATCTGGGTGTGAGATCTATCATTGTTAATCGTCGGCTTAAATAGTTAATGATTGCACATAATTTGCACACAAAAGTTAACACACCTAGCACTCAAACATAAAGCACAAATTTGCACACATGAATGTAAATAGGATTTGTGTTTGTGTAGTTTATGTAAATGTAAGCTATTGTTTGTATAAAATTCATGAATCACCCCAAAAAGTGTAAAAGAGAAAAGGGGGCTATGTAATACTCACTTGATTCAAAAGACGCAGCTAACGCGAGAGACTAGATAGTAATATGATCCTTGTAATGCACAACGTTAACCTAGATTGGAATGTATATTGGATTAATAGTGTGCACAATAGTTTATGTCTAAGTCTATGGTTGAATAAGTTAGTGGTTTGTTCTCGAAAGGTATTGCATAAAATGAAAGGTTTGAAATGGATATTTTTAGAACATTTTGATCAAGATTTAAGCTTAAATAACTAAATAAATAAATTACAAATTTATTATTTATTTACTTAGTTATAAAAATAATGTAGGTATTAGGGGTAATTAAGTATAACTTAAATAAATGATTCTTAAATATAAATTAAATAAATAATTTTGCTTTATTTATTTATTTATAAAGATGTGTAAAAATAATATTTATTTATAAAGATGTGAAGAAAAAAATGATTTTTATTTATAATAAAAATACCTTTAACCTTTTTTTTATTGTAGATTATAATAAATACATTTATTTATTTATTTATCATTTTAAAAATAAGTATTTGATTTAAATAAAGTTAAAATTTTATAAACTTTATAAAAAAATATATTTTATTTGGAAGTTAATTTTATTTAATTATTTAAATATCTAAATTTTTGTTTTAAATATTTAATATACAATTTGAACAACGAAATTCGTAATAAAACTGAATTTATATTGAAAATTTACAAATCTAGTTTTATTCTGTTACAAATATTGTCAGGTTTATAAAAATATTTTTGATAAAATTTCTGGAGCTTTAAAAATCGGTTTAAAAAATATATGCAGACCACCCGGGTGGTTTCTGTGTGGGTAGCGCGTAATACCACTAGACCAAGAGGACTGATGTTGATACTAATCCGGTCCGAAAACTATCTAAGGTGAAATCACAGAGGGACCGGGTTCGGTTATAACATGTAAGGCAAAAAGAGCCGCTGATGGTGGGTTTCGAACCCACGCCATCTGGTCCGATGGTGCAATGCCCTAGCCAGTCAGACCAGATGGTTTCGCTGGTCTTATAAGGAAACCATTTACACATATACGAACAATGAATCGAGAACCACCGCCAAATCAGAATGCGTATAAACGATCAAGAACCCTAATCAAAATTGAGTCTGATGGGTTTTGTTAACACAAATTGATAAGGGGTTATTGACAGGGACTCAATTGCGAATCAAACGAACTAAGTATTACCTGATATGGTGGAGTATCGAGCGTCGTCGGCTAACCGGTCAGGGGCGATGTTCTTAAGGTTCGATCCACGCACAGAGATGATGTGGGGTGTGATTTTGGGCGTAGAGAGTTTGCAATGGTGATGGCGAAGGTGTGGAATGATTTTTACAATTTAATTTCATTCTAAAAACTCCAATTGATTCGGGTTTGACGGAGGGTGCCACCAACGGTGATTACGCGTAAATCCGATTATATGAGAGTGAATCTGGTCATGACTAAGGTTCGAATACATAGGAGGATCATACGTGCGTGATTTGCGGAAATTAACGCGTCTTAATTCTGTGATTTGAAACCGATTCACACCTGGTTTGACCTTGAGAAGTCAAACCTGTTTTGAATTGGTTTAAATCTGTGATTGACCGCGAAATTGATTAAATTGTTATGTTACATAAGCTGTAAGTTGCTCGATAATCATCCTGGTAACCAAAGCAAGTTCAGATCCATCGGGTTGGGTTGGTTTAGCCATTGAATTTTTAAACATTCGAATTGTTTGACTTTTACAAGTCAAAATAGATCAATTTAGGATGGATGAGGTCAAGGATCAAGGTTGAAGGTTCGATTTGAGGTTGAAGGTTCGATTTGTGGGGTTCGAAGTTGATTCCATGGGGTTCATGACTAGCTTTTATTTTCTTTATTTATATCATTTGCAAAAGTCTAATTTAATATCTATTTAGTTATAAATATTTTATAAAGGAAAGTTTTCCATTTTTATAAAATAACAAGCTATGTAAATGAATTATTTAATAACTAAATGTATATGCACATATTTATTCATAATACATTTATATAAATAAAATGTATTTACATAATTAAGGCTCTACAAGATTTATTTGATTTGAGTAGAATCATATATATATATATATATATATATATATATATATATATATATATATAAACATAATTAAGGCTCTACAAGATTTATTTGATTTGAGTAGAATCATATATATATATATATATATATATATATATATATATATATCTATATAAATATTCATGCTATGATATGTATTTAATAGAAAGAAATGTGTATAATGTGCAAAGTTGAAAACTTAAATTGATATGTGTCAAGATGGTGATTAACGTGGAACCGGTATGGAATTGAAATGGATTGTGATATGAACTAAAATTTAAGCCGGAAAATCATGAATGTTACAGTCTCCCCATGTTAAGGAAATTTCGTCCCGAAATTTAACTAGTTGATGCTACTGAATCAGGAAATAGATGGGCGTTTTGATTTTTAAATGGGTCTTGACTATCGGTTTGAGGAGTACAATTGATAAAAAGATTCAGGTTTATTTCTCAAGGTCAGGCACAAATGATAGTGGATTTAGTTTTGAAATGAACTTAAGGAGAAGATTGTCGTATAATAATCTAGATTCTCTATGTGCAATGCATTTGATGGGATCTTGATAATTAGGGTTTGTGTAAGATGTAGTCTAATATGCTCAAAATTGTCATGGGGTAAGAGGGTCCACAAACATTGGTCTAGGTCAAAACTTTCACGTGACACGAACAACGCTACTTCTGTTAATATGATGGAGCACTTATATATAGGAAGTACCATCGGCGTATCCACCATGCCCTTTTCATATCACATTAGTTTCGTTTTCATACATCACGATAGGTTTTAGGTCACAACACACGGCAAAATTCACTATGTTTTTCCATGCGCTGATTTTTTATTATTCCGTGTGCACCCGTAATTACTCAAATCACCGCATGGACCATATAGATCATTCCGTTGTGTGCGGGTCAAGAGGGGCACAATTTCACTCCGTTCATGTCTATTGTTTTCACATAAAAGTTGTTAAAAAGTAACTATGTCCTCAGGTAGGCAGGTCAGTTAGCAACTAAGGAGTAATAAGGTAGTATAACTTAGAGTTTCTTAGTTTACTCGTGTTTGAACAAGAATACGTCAACCCCGAGTAGTTTCAATGTGTTATGGCTTCCAAGTTTGGTGAACAAAGTGTATGACCATTCTTTGTGTATACTGTGCTCAATCATTTATAACAATTGCAAGCAACTTAGTTTCACGTATAATGTAGACACACAAGTCTCATGTATGATCTAGTGTCACGTAGCTTGTAATCAAATAGGTTTCATGTGTAGCGTGAACAACTTAGCATCATGTATTTTGTAAATCAATAAGCTCTCATGTGTAATGTAAACAACATAGTGTCATGTGTATTGTAGGAAATGAAGTTCATGTATGGTGTTGACAACTTAGCATCAAGTATTTTGTAAACCAATAATCTTTCATGTGTAATGTAAGTAATGTAGTATCATGTACTTTGTAACCAAATAAGTTTCATGTTCACTATGGTCAATCAAGTATTGTATATAAAACAATCAATTGTTATGTACCATGTATATTGCAAACAACTAAGTTTCATGTATTATGTGTTCAAGCCAGTAGCATGTGTATTGCAAATAAATAGGTTTCATGGGTTATGTGATCAATCCAGTAAATTGTGATTTGCACATAAACTAGTTTCATGTATTATGTGATCGTGCTGTGTATCTTGTGAACGTGCATACGTAAGTTATCGAATTTCGTTTGTGAAATATACTAACGAGTTTTGCATGTGATCGAGTGTTGCAGAGAAGCGTGTTGTTTGGCGTTCGTGAATGGTGTGAGTGGTTGGGTTCTAGCTTCCTAAGCCTTATTGAATTTTGTAGGGATGGTTAACGTCTATGCAAAATGGGTCGTCTTTTGAAGTGGTAAGTACAATCATACATTATTGAAGGTGCAGGATAACGAGGGGGTTCTGCAAATATTTTGAGTAGTGTGCTCACGAATAACTGGTTTGTGCTCTTTGTTTGTATCTAATAAGTAGTCATAGTTTATCCTTGTTTGTAAAATGGTGAAATGCGGTTGAATAATTAACTACATAGATAATTAGAAACCCTTTTTATTTTATTTCAAATTATAAGAAAAACTATTTTTAAGAGCAAATAATGGCTAAATTATTTAATAACTAAGCCGAGGTTTAATATTACAATTAATAAAAAAAATAATGCTTTAATGAGGAAAATCATACTTATTTATTAATTTGAAGTAATATTTTTATAAAATAGGTTGTATTAAGTTCCCTTGCAAAGTGAAAATGTTTATGGGAAATTTATATTTCTGATACTCTTTTAAAAGTTTGATAAACGTTTGTTTTGAAAATAACGGGGTTGTTTAAATCTAATAGTATGAGTTGTTTACGAATGAGATTGTCGGTAGTATACTAAATTGTATTGAATGAAAAAGGTGATACTTGGGAAATTTTGATGAAAATATGATGGATGTAATTCACATTCAACGTGTCAAATCAATGAATAATAACTTTAGAGTTGGAATATATAAAATTGATTAAATGCTGAAATGTTAAACATTACTCAAAACATAGGGAAATGGTTCTCAAACTGAAAATTTTAAAGACAATAAATAATGGAAAATAATTTTGTTAACGTCTCTTGTAGCTTTCCACTAGAAGGAGAATAATCCCTAAGACGAGCACCGCTATGGTCACTCGGGTAGCTGATCTGGCCTCGGCTTTAGCTGTCTCCGTGCGATGCTCCAGTATTTCTTTTTCGAGGATGGAGATTAATTCCTTTTGGTACCCTAATTGGTTTGCTGGGCTATCCATTCTTTGTCCTTGCAAGTCGTGCATTACCTCATGCTCCATCCTTTGCCTCTCAAATTCTGCGGTCCTCACATATTGGTGAATGTCATTGATTGGAATTCCCATAACACTATTGGGTGCCATGGTATGCCTTACCCAAGGGTTAAGATGATACGGGTCGGGCACCAGATACGGGTCTCTTAATGGGGGTGATCTAGGTGTTCGAAGTCTTGGGCCGGTGTTCCTAGCCCAATTTGCCCTTACATCAAACCTTGGCCTGGCAGCTGGGGGTGGTGGTGACCGATACACGGGTGACCTGCTGTCTTCTTCCCAATCAGACTCTGCTTCGGGACAGTATACTGGGGAGGAAGGAGAGTAGGAGTCCATGTATAGCAGAGAAACAACGAAAAGGTTGTAAGTGAATATAAAATACTGAGTGTTAAATATAGGAATTCTCATAGGTTTAGAGTTTGACTAGTCATAACACCGAGCCTTCACAATAGTATTTTAGAAATACACTTGACCTATAAGCAATGCATCCCTGAGGAGAATTCCCAGGAAAGAGGGGTGGGTCACTAAGACACACTTAAGTACCCTGTCTTTCCTTAGCCATAATCCCTCATGGGCCTACACACTCTTCCAGTCATTATGTATTGATAACACTATAGTTGGGCTCATGGTCATGATGAGAATTGTTGTGGACTGGGCTTTGAGGCCCGAAAGTAAGGTTTTATGCATTTTAGTGGCTTCTTCTTCTTGGAGGATAGATGGGCTTCTTAGTTTATTATTGTTGGACATTAGGCCCAATAGTTTAATTTTTTTTGTTCACAAGAGGTGGTGATATTTTGTGTGTGAGATTAAGGGTGTATGAAGAACTAAGTGTGTATGAGTGTGTGTGGAAAACTTAGGATAGCACTTTAAATAAATCAAATAGGTAGCATTGAATAGAAGACAAAAGTTGGCAGGTAATGTGACACATAGACTACTAAGTATTGTATCATATGATGTAATTATTTAGTAACATGTAAAATTATTCACATAAGAAATAATCATATAGCATGTAGTAGCATGGCATAGTATGGGTGTCCTAAGGTTATAGTCTAGGTCAAGAGTGTCTAATAACCTAATTCCCTATAACCCAGGCTCTGATACCAATCTGTCACACCCCAACAGACGGCGAAAACGTCGGGGCGGGACATGTAGACTGTTCATGAGCACAAGGTTCGCTAGATTTCAATATTTAATCATCAATTTCATTTCAAACAATTCCAACACAAATAGCAAAATTCAAAAAGTACGTAAAAGAAAATACAAATTGTTCTTTGAATTTAAATTAACTAAGTCCAAACTTAAGTGTAGCATGTCTTGATCAAACTCACACATTAGTACCTGAAACATGAATAAAATATGGTCAACTAAAAAGTTAGTGAGCATACACATGTTTGTACATAGATAGTGTATAGATGTGAATAAGCAAATCCTTACATGTCATGATAAATAAGGCATTTATGAGGAGCAGCTATTGTGTAACTAAAGTACAATCAAACCTTTGTAACTAGCATGCAAATTGTGTTGTCGGTAACAATCACCCCAATCTGGGTGGGAGATCTATCATTGTTAATCGTCGGCTTAAATAGTTAATGATTGCACATAATTTGCACACAAAATTTAACACACCTAGCACTCAAACATAAAGCTCAAATTTGCACACATGAATGTAAATAGGATTTGTGTTTGTGTAGTTTATGTAAATGTAAGCTATTGTTTGTATAAAATTCATGAATCATCCCAAAAAGTGTAAAAGAGAAAAGGGGGCTATGTAATACTCACTTGATTCAAAAGACGCAGCTAACGCGAGAGACTAGATAGTAATATGATCCTTGTAATGCACAACGTTAACCTAGATTGGAATGTATATTGGATTAATAGTGTGCACAATAGTCTATGTCTAAGTCTAGGGTTGAATTGGACGTGTGTATAAAGTTAGTGGTTTGTTCTCGAAAGGTATTGCATAAAATGAAAGGTTTGAAATGGATATTTTTAGAACATTTTGATCAAGGTTTAAGCTTAAATAACTAAATAAATAAATTACAAAATTATTATTTATTTACTTAGTTATAAAAATAATGTAGGTATTAGGGGTAATTAAGTATAACTTAAATAAATGATTCTTAAATATAAATTAAATAAATAATTTTGCTTTATTTATTTATTTATAAAGATGTGTAAAAATAATATTTATTTATAAAGATGTGAAGAAAAAAATTATTTTTATTTATAATAAAAATACCTTTAACCTTTTTTTTATTGTAGATTATAATAAATACATTTATTTATTTATTTATCATTTTAAAAATAAGTATTTGATTTAAATAAAGTTAAAATTTTATAAACTTTATAAAAAAATATATTTTATTTGGAAGTTAATTTCATTTAATTATTTAAATATCTAAATTTTTGTTTTAAATATTTAATATACAATTTGAACAACGAAATTCGTAATAAAACTGAATTCATATTGAAAATTTACAAATCTGGTTTTATTCTGTTACAAATATTGTCAGGTTTATAAAAATATTTTTGATAAAATTTCTGGAGCTTTAAAAATCGGTTTAAAAAATATATGCAGACCACCCGGTTCGAACCCGGGTGGTTTCTGTGTGGGTAGCGTGTAATACCACTAGACCAAGAGGACTGATGCTGATACTAATCCGGTCCGAAAACTATCTAAGGTGAAATCACAGAGGGACCGGGTTCGGTTATAACATGTAAGGCAAAAAGAGCCGCTGATGGTGGGTTTCGAACCCACGCCATCTGGTCCGATGGTGCAATGCCCTAGCCAGTCGGACCAGATAGTTTCGCTGGTCTTATAAGGAAACCAATTACACATATACGAACAATGAATCGAGAACCACCGCCAAATCAGAATGCGTATAAACGATCAAGAACCCTAATCAAAATTGAGTCTGATGGGTTTTGTTAACACAAATTGATAAGGGGTTATTGACAGGGACTCAATTGCGAATCAAACGAACTAAGTATTACCTGATATGGTGGAGTATCGAGCGCCGTCGGCTAACCGGTCAGGGGCGATGTTCTTGAGGTTCGATCCACGCACAGAGATGATGTGGGGTGTGATTTTGGGCGCAGAGAGTTTGCAATGGTGATGGCGAAGGTGTGGAATGATTTTTACAATTTAATTTCATTCTAAAAACTCCAATTGATTCGGGTTTGACGGAGGGTGCCGCCAACGGTGATTACGCGTAAATCCGATTATATGAGAGTGAATCTGGTCATGACTAAGGTTCGAATACATAGGAGGATCATCCGTGCGTGATTTGTAGAAATTAACACGTCTTAATTATGTGATTTGAAACCGATTCACACCTGGTTTGACTCTGAGAAGTCAAACCTGCTTTGAATTGGTTTAAATCTGTGATTGACCGCGAAATTGATTAAATTGTTATGTTACATAAGCTGTAAGTTGCTCGATAATCATCCTGGTAACCAAAGCAAGTTCAGATCCATCGGGTTGAGTTGGTTTAGCCATTGAATTTTTAAACATTCGAATTGTTTGACTTTTACAAGTCAAAATAGATCAATTTAGGATGGATGGGGTCAAGGATCAAGGTTGAAGGTTCGATTTGAGGTTGAAGGTTCGATTTGTGGGGTTCGAAGTTAATTCCATGGGGTTCATGACTAGCTTTTATTTTCTTTATTTATATCATTTGCAAAAGTCTAATTTAATATCTATTTAGTTATAAATATTTTATAAAGGAAAGTTTTCCATTTTTATAAAATAACAAGCTGTGTAAATGAATTATTTAATAACTAAATGTATATGCACATATTTATTCATAATACATTTATATAAATAAAATGTATTTACATAATTAAGGCTCTACAAGATTTATTTGATTTGAGTAGAATCATATATATATATATATATATATATATATATATATATATATATATATATATATATATATATATATATATATCCATCTATATAAATATTCATGCTATGATATGTATTTAATATAAAGAAATGTGTATAATATGCAAAGTTGAAAACTTAAATTGATATGTGTCAAGATGGTGATTTACGTGGTACCGGTATGGAATTGAAATGGATTGTGATATGAACTAAAATTTAAGCCGGAAAATCATGGATGTTACATCTTGTATTCTGGTTTGATGTTACTGCTCACATAAAAACCTTCTTCCAAAACAATAATTCCTTCTGTTGCTTCATATTAGCCAAAGATCATAGATTTATCATACATTATATCTTTAGTTTTTCACAGATTTATCCTTCAACCATTCCAGACCTTAATTCTGAAAGACCATTGATTATATCAGGGCGATTCAAGGGTAATTTCCCTGAAATACCGAAAGTTAAGGGCATCATTGCTGATATGAGTAATTTCACCATTGACATTGAAGTACAACACGTGAACGACATACCTCTTGAAAAGGTGACCCTATAACCTAAAGTTCTTAGATGAAATTGATCATTCTGATATATGATTTAGCAAGAGTTACTGTTGAATGTCTAAAAACAAGAAATGAAGCAGATATTACTCAAAAGTGAAAAAGATTGAATACTTTATCTTTATTTTGATCAATCAGGTCCTTGCAAAGAAACAGATCGAATCATACACGACACAGGCATGGTTTTCAAAAGATAAAGAGCTTGAGGAGAAGGTCAGTAACATACAATTAACTTTTAGAATCTAAATTGTTACAAATTAATGTTTGTGGGCAGGTAGCAAAGATCAGCCTAGAGACAGGTACTGTGTCTGAATATACAAATATGATCTTGTTAAAGACAGAACCACAAGACAAACCTTCAAAATCTGGAAAAAAGCAGGTAACCTATTTCAAACTAAAATTCTTCATTTTTATAATTTCTTGATTTGAAGTAAATTCATAATTCAAATTTTGTATAAATACATGTAGGGAAAAAAGGAAGCCGGTTTTCAGAAAATAGAAGACCCAAAACCTGAAAGGGCTAGGGTTTGGCAATGTGGTTGCAACATCTGAAAACATCTCTCCAGGGTTTGGAATTAGGACACCGTACCAAACAGAAATGCTTGTGAGAGTGGCTGGTAATTGCTGTGCAGATGCGTTTGGCAAATGCTGTTGTATGTGCTGCATTCAAGCTTGTTCTAGAATCAACAACCAATCCGCGGTTGTGTTGACTCGGTTATGTGGTGCTTTGACCTGTTTCGCCTGCTGGGAATGTTGGGAGTAAAACTATAAACAGATTGACATAGATAAAATATGATGTGCTTGGTGAAAAAGTAGATACTTCGATGAAATTGTATAAAAAATACAGGATAACACGTACAAAAAAGCAGTGGGAATCGATCAGTAATGTATGTAACATCTTATTCATATTCATCAACTTCAATATCTCATCATTACCACCAAGATAACACAAGAGCATATTCATTAGCTGTTTAATACATAAACATGATCAAATGCATGGAATCACTGCAGTTTAATCTTCATATGTGATCAAAGAAATGAGTGATTCATGAGCAGGAAAACGGTTAACGAGTTCAGACCGTTTAGCCAACACAAAGTCCTCAAACTGGAAGGCAGGTGCAACCGTGCATCCCACCAAGGAAAAATGTGCCTCGGCATCCCTGGGTGCTTTCTTCACAACCACATTATCGGTTGATATTTCATAGTCTTTGGTAGGAAATGCTCCAAACCATACATTTGGTGGCACTGTATACTGCAACAGTTGGTTTTCTGCAATATCTTGTCCAATGCATGTTAACTTCACGCTTCCATTTTTATCATCTATTTCCAGTATCTGTTGGCCAATGTTAACAAAAATATAACAAAAGATTGAAATAACAATGATAATTATATTATATGGATTAGAGATCAATTACCGTAAGAGGTTCGCCCAAATAGAAGTGCCATGTTTCTGCACTTGGAATACGATGAAGATGTGAAACACTCCCAGATGGAAGTAAGAAGTATATGGCTGTACTGATAGGACGATCAACCTTATCTGTTCATAAGTCATAACCTTAAAATCAGAAAGCAGAAATAGAGAGAGAAAAAAAAGCCCAAAAGAATACATAATTTTAATACAAAACACGTTTTATAATTCAACTATGATGATAATCAAGATGTTGAATAAGATGAAGCAAACCATCCATCAGAACAAAACTACCCACACTAATTTTCGCTCACTAAGCAACCACTAGTAGTTGAAAGTTTCAGATGTTTTTGATTCAAGAGATGGCAAATTAATGCTTTGAGCTATTGGACAAAGGTAAATGCGCTAGAAAAGGGTCAAACTTAAAATAGACATAACGTTCGATCTATTTGGAGTTACGGAAAAGAAACGCCTCAACGAGCCGGACCATGTGACAAATACCACAGACGATTTGCCCTAACTTTTGGACCCGAATTCCATCGTCTGGAGCCACGATTTTTGTATTGATTTCCCCCCACCCAGTTTTAGCAAGTTTTAATTATTCCGTTTTGATTGTAAAAACGCGGTAATTTTATGTTTTGTACCTGCCAAATTTAGAAAGGGGGAGCTTAGTGTACTAGTTTTGGTATTAATTTCAAAATGAATTGAGCTCTATAAATTATAATCTATAATCTTAAACTCAAATCCCCTATTACAGCCTTCTAATCTTGACTCTCCTTTTATAACGATTTATTGATTTCAAGACTGAACTCAAACCCCCTATTCAGTCAATAGCTCAAACAATGCAAGAAAAAGAAGAAATTTTTAATCTGCAATAGAAAATTCAAAAAGGATTAGTATGATCTAATGTAGAATGAGTGATTCTGTTAAAAAATTCAGGACCTGTGTCTTTAATTTTAGAAAGTGGAGTTGAAGAATGATGAGGAGCAAACAACTAATTCATGGATTGCTACTGATGACTGGTCAAAATTGATTCACATTAAGATTCCTCAAGATCTACCGGTGCGAAGGGGATACTTACATTGAGGGGGAAGTTGAGAAGTGGAGAGGGTGATGGAAGTGTCTCTAAATGTCTCCGAGAAGAAGCCACCTTCTGGGTGTGGTTTCAGATTCAATTTCACGGCAACCTCAGACGCTGTTCCTGCCATCTTCAACTTTCTCTAATTCCACTTTCAGGCAACAACCGGGTGTAGAGGTGCTCAAAAGAACCGGAACCGAATCCGATCCGATGGATTATCCGAAATCGGATCCGTCTAGAACCGGTTTTTTTTTTTACCGGACCGGATTTTGTGAGAACCGGCGGGTCCAGAACCGGTTCTGGTTTTTTTGACGGACTGGATAAAAATCAGACAAAATGGAACCGGTTTTTTTCGGACAATTTGGAACCGGTTCGGAACCGGTTATAGCCGTTGGAAGAGAAAAAAAGGGCTATATAGCCGTTTTTTGGCCGTTTTTATGTGTTTTTTTTGTTTTTAAGGCTTGAAACTTAGTATAAATAGGTATTGGGTGTATGGGTTAGTTCACCACAACATTCTAGCTCTCAAAACTCAAAAACGTAAAAAAACGCTCACTTTACGCAAAAAAAAAACGCTATCATGGCTTCCGCTTCCGCAAGCACTCAAAATTCGGTTGGTGGTTCTACTAGCGATGTCACGGTGGTGTCAATACTTCCTTGCTCCCGAAACCAAGAGATATGGGCTTATTTCGATTTATGCGAAATGTCGAACGGTTCGCAAAAGGCTCGTTGCAAACGTTGTGGTAGAATTTTGGGTGCGGCGGGAAATAGCACTTTGAGGAAACATATTGCTAGTCACGCAAAACACACTCAAGGTGAAGATCAAACTCAAATTGGTAGGGATGGAGGAGTTTGGCAATACAATGTTGAGAGGGTTCGTGAGAGAATGGCACATTTCGTCATTCAAGAAGGATTGCCTTTTGATCACTTTGATAATCCGCGCTTGACGAGGATGATACAAGAGACGCTTCAACCGAGTTACACAAATGTAAGTCGTTCTACTTTGAGAAGAGATTGTTTAAAAATGTGGAAAAGAGCTAAAAAAGAATTAATTTTAGGTTTTGAAAATTTAAATACCGGCACTAACTTAACAACGGACGTTTGGTGCGCTCCACATGGTTTACCCGAATCGTACCTTTGCGTTACCGCACATTGGGTTCAACCGGAGTCGTGGCAAATGATGAAGCGTACGATTGCGTTTGATTATTTTGGATATCCACATACCGGCGAAAACTTATTTTATATTTTAGACTCGGTAATTCAAACTTATAAAATTCAACCAAAAATATTTTCAATATCTTTTGATAACGCTTCAAATAACACAAACGCGGTGGAAAAATTAAAAATAAAATATGAACCGCCTTGTAACGGTGTTTTTTTTTCATAGTCGATGTGTTGCACACATCATTAACTTGGTTGTGCAAGATGGTCTAAACGTCCAAGAAATAAGAGACGTAAAAAAAAATTTTAAGTGATGTTACGTGAAGTTTTTAGCAAAAGCAAAAAAAGATATATAAACTATAGAAACTTGTGCCAACAAACGGATTCCATCTTTTTAGGTCCGAATTGGGACGTACCTACTAGATGGAACTCGACATGGAAAATGTTTGAATCGGCCTTAAGGCAAAGAGTTACTTTAAAACATTTCCATGATGAACTAGTACAAAAGAAACGTTGTTCACAAAAATTTGATAATATAAGTTGGGATATGATCGAGAAACTAACTAATTTGCTTGAGGTATTTAAAAATGCAACTACATGTTTATCGGGAGTTTATTATCCCACATCTTCGCTAATACTTCAACAATTATACTTAATATGTAATAAATTAAAAGAGTTTGAATATCACGGCCCTATTTTTGAAAAAATGGTAAAACCTATGAAAGCTAAATTTAAAAAATATTTTTTGGAAATGCCGGCCGTTGTTACATGTTCGGCCGCTTTAAACCCAACGATTAATGTAACCGGTGTTGAAACATTAATTAGATCAATATCAGATGATTTAAATATGTTCGAGGAAGACCCAAATTTTGAATCAAAGGCAATAAGGGATTTCAATTCGGCTTTTAATAATATGTTTGATTATTATTTACGCAAATATGGTGGAAGTGGTGATCCATCAAACATACGTGAATCAATGGGTTCGGGTTCAAGTTCTAGTAGTTCAAGGAACCCGATGCTAAATTTATTTAACACTTTAAGAAACGAAAATACTAAACGAGCTCGTGGAACCACACCAAGTAGCGAGCTTGGGAGATATCAAGCAACCGACTTTATTTCAACTCTAAGATCCGAAGAGTTTGAAAACTTTGATATATTGAGTTGGTGGCAAGGAAGGGAATCCCAATATCCCGTTCTAGCCGCAATGGCCCGTGACCTACTAACCGTCCAAGCTTCTACGGTAGCTTCGGAATCTGCTTTTTCTCTTAGTGGCAGAGTTTTATCTATTCGAAGAATGAGGCTTACATCGGAATCTATGGAGATGTGTATTTGCTTGAAGGACCATTTGGATGCCGCCGAACGTGTACAACATGTTGCAAAACTAGAAGGCGAGCTTGACATTGAACAAGAAATACATGAATTCGAAGTAGAACAAGGGGCGGCGAATACTTTCGGACGAAGAACAAGCTTATGATGAAGCACAACGCATCTCAAGCGAAGAAGAATGAAAACCGATGTTACGAAGACTACGACGAAGAAGATTGAAAACATAATAAATAATAGGATTATTGTATTTTAATAATCCCACCTTTTACCAATTGGCCGATAATAATCCCAACTGAGAATATTCTTACCACCGGTCCCTACTTTCAAACTATTTTTTTACATTGGACTTCTCGTTAAAAAAACTTAACGCCGTTAGAGTTTATATGACATGGACATCTGCAAACCGCCGGAAAGTCGAGCCAAGCTAGCAATGGTCTCGTGTTGGCTTTTGAAATTGGCTTTGGTGGTGTTTAACTGGTCTCGTTAAACACCACCGTTTTCTCTGTTTGGACTTTCCGGACCCACGAGACCAGTTAAACACCACCAGAGCCAATTTCAAAAGCCACCACGAGACCACTGCTAGCTTGGCTCGACTTTCCGGCGGTTTGCAGATGTCCACGTCATATAAACTCTAACGGCGTTAAGTTTTTTTAACGGGGGGTCCAATGTAAAAAAATAGTTTGAAAGTAGGGACCAGTGGTAAGAATATTCTCAGTTGGGATTATTATCGGCCAATTGGTAAAAGGTGGGATTATTAAAATCCAATAATCCTAAATAATATATATTTTGTGATTCAATTATGTTTTTTGTATTTTTTTTACGAACTATTGTTAAATCACTTAAAAAAAGCTACAAAATAAATAAAACATGTATTTTATAGTGTATCTTTGTTAATTTTTTAAATTTTGTTTTTTTTTTAAAAAAAAATCCGGTGGAACCGGTTTTTTTTTGTCCGGTCCGGTCCCAATAGGTTCCAAGTCTCCACTCTCTTAACCGGATCCGATCCGGAACCGGTTCCATTGGATCCGGTTGTTGACCATCGTTGACGGAACCGGTCTGGATCCGATCCGGATTCGGAAAAAAAACCGGTTTGTGCACCTCTAACTGGGTGTAGTATACTTAAGAGACTTATGTTATGATTTTCCTTGATTGTCGGTGGAGTTTTCAAACACGGCATTTGTTTTTTTGTTTTTTAAATAGAAATCATGATTCTTTTGGAGATAAATGTTATCTAAATCAGGCTCAATAACCTCACTAAACACGGCGTTCGTACATATTTAAAAACAACTTCCTAAGTTTTCAATAGCTTTAACAACCCGGCTCATACGAATTGTAAAAAAACATCGGGTTGTGCGATATTTTCGTTATGTCATACTAGGCGTATGAGCATCGATGTCTTAATGGATTGAGTCTTTACTATATGTAATCATCGAAACATTAAAAATCATCTTTTGTTGCCTTTGAGTTGTATGTTAACGTGTAAACCGGTTAAACACATGAATTTGCTTTGACAATAGACGTGACAATTTTTTTATTATTTGATATTTTTACTTATTTAATAATGATAATTGACAGTTCTCTTATAATATATATACTTTACAATTTTAGAGTAAAGTGTCATTTTCGTCCATTTGGTTTGACCATTTTAGCTATTTTAATTCAAAAAAAAATTTTAGCTTTTTTGTCCCTAACTTTTCAAAATCTAGCCATTTTCATCCAACTAACTATCTCCGTCTACATTTTAACGTTAAATCAATGGTCGGTTTGAACTTCATAGGTTAAAAATCTAACTAAATTACCCGTGATTTAACCAAAACTGCCCCTGATTTAACGTTAAAATGTAGACGGAATTAGTTAGTTGGATGAAAATTGCTAGATTTTGAAAAGTTATGAACGAAAAAGCTAAAAAAAAAGGTTTTTGGATGAAACTGGCTAAAATAGCCAAACCACAGAGACGAAAATGACACTTTACTCAAAATTTTACGTTACGTATAAATTTACATCATTCTTTTGTTAATTAGTACTTTTATTTTATATAAAAAATCCCGTCCCCCTGTGTTTTTCTTCAAGCTCTGTCACTGTTTTTAATAATCCAAACTATGACTTATTGGCTGATAATAATCCAAACTAACAGTTTGCCTAGTGATAATCTTAACTTTCACTTTTGTTGTCAATGACAGTCTCAGTAGCATAATCATCATATATTCCCACTCGATTTACACTCTATTTCCACTCGATTTTGCTTGTACGTTTCTCCATTTCATTTAAAATCGTCATTTTGAGCGAAAATAAGTGTAAATCTATGATGATTATGCTAATGTGGCCGACGTTAACAACAAAAGTGAAAGTTGGGATTATCACTAGCCAAACTGTTAGTTTGGATTATTATCAGCTAGTGGGTTATAATTTGGATTATTAAAAACCAATTTTCCTATTTATATATGATTAACAATTTTATATATAAAATGTAACATTTTTACATACTCAATAGCATAGTATAATGCTGGTCGAGAACATCTCACATAGACATAATATGATACGAAAATTGCTCTAAAGAAGTTATCACTATTGTTCTGTGAAAGTAAAAATGATAACATTATGGATTCGCTTCAGAGAATTAGTTAATAAGTCGTTAAAAGGAACGAGACTAAAGCTCTTGCATGGATAAATTTACATGAGGAAACCTAACCCAAGTGATTAGAGATCCATGATCTAATCTACTTAAGAGAATGGGGGTCGTTTTGGGGTGGGTGGGTTTGTAGTAAGCTTTCTAATCTATTCATGTAACAATAATTGACATTGAAATGAGACTAAGCATACAACTTTTAATGATATAAGAGAGAAGTGGAGTCGATTCAAAGTAAATTGTGCGAGGTAATTTCTATGAGTTCTTTTAGAATCCGGCTAGTGTTCATGACCAAAACAAACACGACTATGAAGATTTGATCACGTCAGGAATTAAGAGTCTTATGTCAAGTGTATTATCGTCTAAAATGGTACATCGGTTCAAGAACATTGTGTTTACTAACTAAGATACTTAGCATATTGGTTCAAGAACATCGTGTTTACTAACTAAGATACTAACCATATTTTACAAAAGAAGCTTCAAATGATAATACCTCTTTATCTTACACGGGATTTAATTATAAAATATGCATGCCATCAGGCTTCTGGTTTGGTGGCCAGGAGATTTTCCCTGTGAAGGGTTTCCTCCTGTGGAGGTCATGGGTTCAAATCCTGACAAAGGATCCTAACGAGGGGAATTTTGCCAGTACCCTTCACAGGTTTAGGTGTTAACCGTTAAAAAAATTATAAATATTCATCGGAGGTTTTATGTGTTTTCGATCATTTGCCATTAACGTGGGGGTTTTCTAAAAAAAATGGGTGAATAAAGATTTTTGAAAGGATTAAGGTCATAAATCTAAATGTGCTTTATTGACTTCCATGTCACTTTTTTGGTACACCATCAAATCATGTTTAAATGCAAATCAAAACACGTTAATGCAATAACTTCACCTTTCAAAATTCTTGTACTATATAATCAACTTACGTTTCAATTTCCATGAAGACTAAATAATACAACAAAGGTATAAATACATAGTGAAAAGTATGCTACGTCCTTGCTAAGTTTGTACCCTAGAAAACATATGTAAAGATACGTAAAATCTATTTTAAAAGAACGTCGTAAGACACGGTCCTAATTTTGCAATTATAAAGAGTATTTTTTTTCTTTATAGCAGAAGAACCATGTGTAGTTTGACTCGATTTGTTCAAATTACAGTTCAGTTCGGTTGAAAAGATGTACAACTGTTCAAGACATTTGCAGTTTCAACCTAAAGTAAATTATAGTTCATGCTATCAAATAACATATTACACCCGTAAGCCCATGTACGAGAACCAAAGAATTATTGATTTATAATTTACTATGTTAGAAACTCGTGTATTATACGCGTTGAATCATTAAAAGAATACAATTGATAATACATTTATATACTTCTAATTACTGGTACATTAAGGTTTCACGTTTCAAGACTGGTTCAAAAATAGGCCGGCCACATTTTGTAACTAAAATTAATTATTCACAAGTGTTTGGATTCATGTTTTCAAAGTGATTATTGTGAGTTTAGAAACATAAACTAGAATCAAACAAAGTTGTTAACTAATTGATATGGACAATAATCAATTTTCTTATAATACTACTACATTTTTTTTTAAATTCATTTGGGTGCATAGAAAAAGAAGAAAAACGAAGATTGAATAGAAATTAATTGATGAAATTAGGAGAGTAATTTTAGGAATCAAATGAATTGATTGTAAGAAGGAGAGAAAGGCAGGAAAATCCATAATTTGGTGCACAGAAGAAGGGAACGTGACATAATAGTTAGTGATTTATTATAATAAAGATTAATTCATGTGAATCAAAATTATCAGGTCGTTTATGTAAATAGGTCAAAGTGTAATTTAGAGTAATTTGTGTAATATTTATAAGTCAAGGGGCATGTATGTATAAACCCAAAGTCTAGAACTGTATTTTGGCTAAAAGATGAGACGTTTAGGAAAGGATACATCGGTCCAAATTAGGTTATATAACCCAATGTAAAAACATAGGATTGTTTTCTTATCAATTGAAGTTATAGTTTGGTGTTTGTGTTATTATTCAATTGTGTTCATAAAGATTCTCGGCAACAAGAATAAGATTTAAAGTATCATTACAAATTCATAAAAAACTGTGATTGTAAGAAGGCTTGTAACCAAAGCATCGATCCATCATTGAATTTGGGTGTTGAAGGCCTGAAAACGATATAAAATGTTAATTAGAAAGCAGAAACATCGACCTCACGCGTATAGCTATCGTAAGAAAAGAGAACCGAAGGTTAAGTTGCTACCGAGAAAATGTTGACATGACCAGGATCCGCAAGGTGAGCCGATAGGTTCTCAAGGGGGCTTTGCCCGGTGTAAATGGCTTGGAACACAAAACCCGCAAAAGCCAGCATGGCTAGCCGCCCGTTCTTTATTTCTTTGGTCCTCAAAACCATCACCGGTTCTGGAGACCCTCTTCCCCACATGAACGGGTCAAACCACAATCCACCTGGGTACCCGACATCGGGCTTTGGTTTCTTCTTGTTGGGGAGATTAGGCTCGATGTCAACGCACCCTGGGTTGATCATGTCGGCCCATCTTCGACCCTCCACCCAACCCATCAAGACTAATTGCACCACGAATAAAGTGGTTGGGTCAGCAAAGTATTCTCTAGAGCCAGCTTCGAACCACGAGAAGTTGTCGATGAAGCCCAAACTTTCGAGCCATTCTGGGATCAGAATACCAGCAACTGCAAGCATCGCCCATCTGCTGTGCATCAACTCAGCTTGGGCAAACCATTTCAGTAATTCTGGATCAGAACCTAATTAAACAAAAAGGAACCATCTTTCTTTAATTACTTAGAAGATTCGCTAAAAATGAATAAAACCCATTAAAATTCGGGAAAATCATGAGAATAAACATTTTGACTCATTTTTTTAATCAAAATAAACATTAACTTTTAGCCCTCTTAAAATAAACATATCCAAAAGCAAACAATCAAAAAACACCACATAAGCTTAATCAGCTTAGATTTAAGACTAGAGACTAGAGACTAGATTTCAGTCAACACAGGTAACTTAGAAAAAGACAATGTGGTCTGCCAAAAAACCAATAAAAAAAACGCCACGTACCCTGCATGCTAGATTTCAGCCGACAGCTAGATTTTAGCGGGTTGAAATCTAGCTTGATTACCAGGTGACGGTTTTTTATTGGTTTTCTTTTTGTAGATTATTGTACTTTTTAAAATTATTTGTGCCGGCTAAATTCAAGTCTTCTTAGGCTCTTAGCCATCGTAGCTAAGATTTTTGATATATTTACTTTTAATAAGGCTAAAAGTAAATGTATATGTATGACAAAAATTTTAGTCAAAATGTTGTACATTTGGGTGATATTCCCTTAACGTTTACGTACCTAATCCGAGTGGGTCGAAGCCAAAATCTCCAGGGAGGCTAATATTAATGAAGAAAATGAGAATTAATTACTTAATCATGTATTCAGACGAAGAGAAAGGAAAAAGAATTGACCTGCCATCAAGCCATTCAGGAGGTGAGGATCCCGGGAACCATAATGGTCTGTCAGCAGGAAGTGGTTCACAGACACTTGATACTCCTTCTTTAGCTGCTTTGAGCTTCTGTCCATGGCTGCTTCTGAACAAGTACCTTGGAGTACTACTTCTTTCAGCACAAGCTGATTTCGTGGCGAATGTGTAAGACCTGGTTGGGAGGGATGAGTGGGAGGTGGAAGCAATGGTGAAAGCCATGGATCATCAACAATGGCTGGTGGGAATGAATGAATAGAGTTAGAATTGCACAGATTAGAGGAGAAGATGACCAATGGTGACACGTGTATGGATTTGTGGGACCCACCATCGGTGCTAACTCATGGGCCGGTTTGTGAGCTTGGGCTTTCACCAACAGAAAGCCCACAGGGTTTTATTCATTAACTTTGTATGCATATTATATGGTATTACAAACAATTTGAAATATAAAGATATCATAGTTATCTTAAATAGTAAATTGCAGTTTTCGTCCCTGAGGTTTGATAGTTTTAACAGATTCAGTACACCCCTAACACTTTGAGTACCTTAAGTTACATTTCTTAACGCTTTTAGTCCAATTTCGTTAACTTCGTTAAATTTTTCAGTTAGTCCACTGTGGCGGCGAAGTTCACTTTCTTTCCGCTGAATCCCCCGTCGTACAGGGTGATGGTTGATGAATCGAGCGGCGGTGGGAAGATGAGGATGACGGATGTGTCGGAGAGAGAGAACGTCGACGTTTTGAAGCTGAAGACTAAGAGGGGGACGGAGATTGTGGCGGCGTATGTCAAGAATCCGATGGTGTCCAGATCTGAATAGATCCTCACCTTGATTTGTTGTGTTATTGGTTGCAAGATACAACCATGGTATTCTTCAACAGAGCTGGTAACTAAATTTACAAAGGCACACTGTGGTTAAATCATTATTGTTAAATCTTGTTGACAATGGTGGTTGTGACAATCCTAAAAGTTGGGAGTTTGATTGATGGGTGTCTTGAATCTTTTTGATTTTTGAATTAAATTTGTGGGTTTAGGGTGAATCTTGATTTTGTTTCTTGGATTGTTTCCAGAAATGGAAATCTTTGAAGCCAAGATGATGACAGATGAAACCCTAAGTGGGAATGATGATGATAGAATCTTGAAACCAGAGGAAACAGTTGGTGGAGGGGGTGGTGGTTGTTACGACGAAGTAGTCGAAAGGACTGAAATTTCGGTTGTGACTCATTTTGCGGTGGTGGCAGGTGCTGGTCGGTGGTGGTCGGCCACCCGAGAGGGGCTGCCAGAAGAGAGGGCGGCAGGTGGGTAGGAGTGGTGGTCGGCCGGTGGTGGTGGCGGCCGGTGGTGGTGGAGTAGGGATGAAGAGGGTATTTTGGTCATTTAACATGATTTAACTGAAAAACTTAACGAAGTTAACGAAATTGGACTAAAAGTGTTAAGAAATGTAATTTCAGGGACTAAGAGTGTTAGGGGTGTACTGAACCTGTTAAAACCATCAAAGCTCAGGTACGAAAACTACAGTTTACTCTATCTTAAAATAATGTTGTGGTTGGTTAGTGGTTGGGAATTTGGGATGTTATTATTCGCTAATGAATGCAAAGCAGCCCAGAAATAAAAATATGATATTGAAAAATGAAAAACTTGTATAGCATGTTTTTGTAACTATAGATAAAATTTTATGTATCGGTATACGTGGCTAGTACGCAGGAGGGTGTTCCTGAGTACTTAGCCTGCACACCAGTTTGGTCCTGCGTACTTAGTAAGTGGTATCAGAGTCTCGGTGTTCGTTGATTTGTGTTCCAGTTTTGATTTTTTAGGGTTTTGAGCAGATCTGTGTTCATACGAGTTCGTACTTTTTCAGACCTAAAATCCTTAAAATCGAGTTTGTTATCACTTCATTTGGTGTTTGGAGAGCTAAGGGTTTGTTATATGATGATTTCTAAGCTTTTGGAAGCATCAATTTCTCAGATCTATCACTTTTCGAGCATTCTTCTCAAAATCCGTCAAGAACACTGTTGTACTGAACAAGTACGCAGAATCACCTTTTCTGCGTACTTGCTAAGTACGCATGGGTTAGCCCTGCGTACTTAGTAAGTACGCATGAGAAGTGACATGCGTACTTAGCTAAGTACGCAAGATCATTTCTCTGCGCACTTAACAAGTACGCATGGTTACTTGGCTTTCCGTATTTACTAAATACGCATGGACACCCTTTATGTGCGTATTTACTATGTACGCATGAACTAGCATCTGGGATTAATAAAAAAAAATTGGCGGGAAAACTTTCCTTGGCCAAATTTTTTAGGGATCGTTTGTACGCGTGTTTCGGACCATTTTTGAGAAGATAGTAATTTTGGTTTTTTCGGATCAAAATTTGTATACGATGTGGCTTGGCGAAACACGGACGGGAGTTTTGTTGGATGATACCACTTGTCATACATTGTTTAAGTGTTCATACCTGAAAATGTAGGCTACGAGTATCCGGGATACTTATCTAATAGGTTATGAATGTTGAACTAATGGGAGTAATTGGGTCGTCATCGGCTAAAAGTCTCGTTCTATTTGTAAAGATGTGGCTGCTTTGGGTCTTTTGGAAAGAGAATCATCTTGTTTAGGTATTCAAACCTGAATATGTAGGCTACGAGTATACGGGATACTTCTTTAATCGGGGATGAATACTGGAACAACTTGAACCTAAGAATTTGCTGTTTTGGATCTTTGCAAAGGAATAAAAGAATAAAATACTGGAGTTGGCTAGTTATGCTTTTTGAGGATTTGAGTGACGTGATAATGAAGTTGGTCATAGTTTACAGAGAAATGGGGGGATGTATCATCAACCGTGATTTCTCGTGTAAACTATATTTTTCGTGCTCATTGGTCAAGCCTGTGTTCAAGATTTGATGTGATTCAATTATGATGAGATTTCTCATTTGGGATCTGGGTGGAATCCAAATAGACAACCTAGTTATGGAACTTCACTGCGGTGAACGTATAAAGATTAGGAGGTGTAAACCAGGAATGAAGATATAATTGAAGAATGTTGCACTTTGGATATAAGGTGATCACTGCTGAGCATGATTTTGTGTTTGATTCTATCAAGTGTTTTCAGGATATAGTTGGATATCCGTTGGATTATTAGTTGAAGATGAAACATTTTATCATTGGCCAACGGGATAGGAAACATACCTTTGTTTCTGGTCTAGTCAGATGGAGCTTAAACTGAAAGGGGATATTGGAAATGAATATTTTCGAGAATTTGGTTGACTCGTGAAGATACATGATAGAGTTGGACACATCTGGTGTGAAGACTAAAGTTTATCTTGCTGGAATTCCTATGGGAGTTGATTAGTTTGATGCAGGTTATTGAAAATTCAAACTCTCTATCATATGCCAGCTGATTTGGAGTTGTCTTAGTCTACTATTGTTACCTGGTTAGGAAGACATTGTCAGACTCAAAGTTCTAAGTCAGGGTGGAGCAAGCTACTGCTGAGAGGATGAACTACAATGAAGTGTGTTGGGTTAGTTGGTTCCTATTGAAGCACTTGGTTTGGTCTACAATGAAAGCTACAGTTAAGAGGAAGTCGGGTTTGTCATCACTCGGCAACTGAAGACTGAAGTTTGAAGATTTGAAGATCTCAAATGGAATGCCAGAAGATCAAGTCTCGCCAGAAGACACGTGATGTCATTAGTTTAGAGGGAGTCTGTTAGGACATTCTTTGTAAACTGATGATTATTAGTGTTAGTGATAGATAGAATTTGATGTTATAGTTAAGAGGGAGTTTGTAGAAGCATGTTTTTATAACTATAAATAAAATTCTATGTATCGGTGTACGTAGCTAGTACGCAGGAGGGTGTTCCTGAGTACTTAGTCTGCACACCAGTTTGGTCTTGCGTACTTAATAAGTACGCATGACCAAACCCTGCGTACTTAGACAAGTACGCATGTAGTGTTCCTTCCCCTATAAATAGAAGACTTGTCTTCATATGTAGGTGGAACTTCTGGGAACTAGGTTGAGAGGTGTCCGGGCGGGATGAGCTCTCCCGCCCCTGGACCGTGAGCGTAGACGAGAGATGTGTGCTTCTTCGGTATGTAATGTGAGATGACTTCGTTGTTATGGATTACGTGTCGTTTTTGTGTTGATTCTCTTCTTTATGTTCGTGTTTCTCTCTGTGTCTTTCTTCTTTGTTCCCACATAAATCACTGAACAGGTTCACTGTATTTCCGCAGCGCGACGAGGCTCTCGGGACCTACAAAACTACTGGTGACGCAAGATAAATGTATTGAAGTTGTGGCGGCTCGATTTCTAATATCGAAACGTAGATAAAAAAACATATCACAACGGCACATTCGGAAATCAAGAAAAAGTTCATCCCTTAGAATTCTTTTGTGAGTGGAGGAGAGAGAAAGAATAATAAAAAATAATTAAAGGAGTATTATTTAATTGAATAAATATAAATATAAGGAATCAGACGTGGAGTTTTTTTTAAACCTTTAAATTGATATGATAAGGTAATATGTTTTTTAGTTAAATTATAAGGATGATGATAAAGATCCACCCTGCTAAAACTTTTCAAATAAACTTTTTTTCTACTCTTTAATACTTGAGTAAATTACTTTAATACTTGAGTTTTGAATCTCTAACGTTTGACCATTTTAACTATTTCAGTCATTTATGTTTAAATTCGTCTCTTTTAACCATGACGTTTCACTTTTTGACTCAATTTGAGTCCAAATAGCTAACGTCGTTAGATTTAACCGTTAACTTTTTCTGAAATGACCAAAATACTCTCTGGGACTCAGATTTTTAAAAAATGTTATATATTCTACCATTTCTCATCTCCCCACCACCCCCATCACCACCATTTCCCTTCTCCCTACCCCCACCCCCATCACCACCACCGCCCCCACCACCACCACCAGGCTGCCGACAGAATGAATCGGCTCATCACAGTCCTGAAAGAATAGAGCTCGATCCTCTACGCAAAAAATGAATGCCGTTTTTTCCTGTATTTAATCGTAGATCGTAAATTTACTGAAATTGATTTGTGGAAGATGAACAAAATTTCGGAGACTACCTGGCAAATATCACAGGGAAGGAGCTTATTGGAGAGCGTATGGAGTAGTAGCCTCTGGTGCTTGCTTGCAAGCTTATTTGCTGCGTGAACTTCAACATCACATCTCGCACACGGCGTCGCTTCATCGGCGCAATAGATCAGAGTCGTCTGAGCTTTCTCGCATACGTCACACTGAATCTTCATCTTCCGCAACGCAATCCAGAACGGCAAAGCAACAAGTTCTAGATCTAGGTCAGATCCGCATTCAATTTGATGATTTGCTGCCGAATTCACTGAGGATTTGACGAGTTGGATTAGAGGAGAAACCCTAGAATTTAGGAGTGAGGTGTGAATGGATGAGAGATGAAGATAAGGGGGAGGATTTTGAGATTTTGAAGACACCAGGTGGTGGTAGTGGTGGGTGGTGGTGGTGATGATGGATTTAAACAGAAATTCAGCAACCACAAGGAACAAGTCTTTGTTCCCTCTTTTCGAATACAGAAGCCGCCACAATTGCATAATTGGTCTTATCCCTTGGAAAAGTCAAACAGATAAACACTTCTGTTTTTTTTTTACTTTCTGCCTTCGATTGAACCATAACAAACACAAAATGTCGGATTCAATTTGCATTCCCTTTTTCTAGTGAATGTGAATCAATTCAGCGCTATGTGGCTCCTTGTTATCACTATTAGGGCGGTTCGTGATGGTGGTGGTGGTGGGGGCGGTGGGGGCGACGGGGGTGGTGGTGGGGAGAAGAGAAAGGGTAGAATATGTAACATTTTTTAACAACTTGAGTCCTGAGGGTATTTTGATCATTTCAGAAAAAAAGTTAACTTTTAAATCTAACGACGTTAGCCATTTGAAATCAAATGGAGTAAATAATGAAGCATTAGGGTTAAAAGAGACGGATTTAAACATAAGATACTCAAATAGTTAAAATGGTCAAACGTTAGAACTCAAATAGTAATTTACTCTTAATACTTTTTATTAACATACTTCTCACTCTAACTTTTTTAACTTAATATATTTTCTTCTTAATGTGTTAAATCAAAAGGTTTTAATTTATTTATTTTATTTATAATGTCATTTTGTTGTTTGTTTGTATTTTATTATTATTAAGTTTTTTTCTTCTAATTTTGCACTTAAGTTTTTAAAGTTTTTTTTAAATATTATTTTATAACGATAAAAAACCAATATTATAACTTCTTGTGTTTTAAATTTTTTTCCAAGTGCCCATAATTTTTATTAAACCATTATTATTATTATTATTATTATTAGTATTATTATTATAGAGTTTTTGATATTAGCATTGTATAAATCGCTTCTAAATTTATGAAAAAACTACCATTTAATATTAGCGTTTGCATAGATTGGTTCTAGTTAAAAGATCAATACGTATAAAACAATTTATAAGTTTAAAAAGCATATAGAACAATTTTAACTAAAAACATTAAAAGGTTACAAATAATAAAAAGATTCTATACAACTAAAATACATTAAAAAGCTTATTCATTAACCATTGAAACTCAGTATGGGTTAAATTAGAAAATATAGTAATTTTTTTAAAATACAAATTTTCAATATTTCAACTCCTCAACCTTTTTTCCATATATCAAATCAAAGACTTAAGTTTTTTTTTCTTAGAATGTAAAAATATTAAAATAAGTATGCTTTTATCTTTAGTTGGAGTCTTGGGTTGGATATGGTAGTTTTAGAGTATTGTAGACGGTAGTAAAAAGAATTTATAATTTTAGAGCAGAATAAAGTGTTGTAGGCACTTTCATTTAAAACTCTTTTTAGCTTTTTCGTCCCTGACTTTTCAAAATCTACCATTTTCATCCACCTGACTACATCTGTCTATAAAGTTTTTGGATTAAAGTGACTAAAATGGCCAAACCATATGGATGAAAATGGCTATATTTTGAAAAGTCAGGGACAAAAAGCTAAAAATAAAGTTTTTGTATGAAAGTGGCTAAAATGGCCAAAACACATGGACGAAAACGACACTTTACTCTTTAGAGTATTATGAGATTGAGCAACTATGAAAGTTCTATATAAATCTTTATATTATAAGAGGTGTATATAACTAGTTAAGAACATGTCACATTAACTTACATATAAGTTTATATATATATATATATATATATATATATATATATATATATATATAATATGCAAACTCTATCTTATTAGGAAAACCCAAAAATCAAATCCTAGCCACTCATTAATTTTTTTGACCTTTTGATTTACTTTTAATCTGAAAGGGCATTCTTGTAATTTAACTCTTACCATATATATACTTCTTATCTCTCCTAAACCTAAAGATACCAGATCTTCATCATCGACTCCTTATTCATCTTCCTTCTGAACAAAAAACCAATGCCGTCCAGATATGTAATCGACCTTACTTCTGAAATCAAGTGTCGTTGTTGCATCCGTAATCGACCTCACTTCCGTCGCCGCACGCTGTCCTGTTTGTTTCTCTAACAAACAGGAGGGATATTAACATTTAGCTTGTTCTAATATGTTTCCCGCATCTATTCGCAGGCAGAGAAGGCGTTCTTGAAGTAACCGAAAGTGTTCCTCTGGTTAGAAACGAACCCCAAACCTTTGAGTTTATGTAATTTTGCTTGATTTTGTTTATTTGTTGATTGAATGTAATTAATTTTGTATAAATCGTTGATATGTGAAATGTTTATCAGCTAGAAGAAAAGCGGGAAGGGAAAGAGGCCTGGAAAGGGGGGAAACAGATTCTGGAAGAGTATTGGTCTCGGATTTAAGACTCCAAGAGAGGTTATTGAAGGTATTGTGATTTAATACTTTTACTCCTATAAGTTTTATGGTTTTTAGTTGTTGCATTTTGTTGTATTACCGAACTGTTATTGAAAGGATTTTGGATGTATTTAGAAGAACATGAAATAAAACTAGATGAAGTTGATTCAAATGGGAGGTGAGGTGTTAGTGTTAATTTTACAATTGGGTCAGTGGCTCAGTATATCCAAAAAAATAAAACCAGATCTTGTTTGTATATATTTTTTATATATGGGTTTTACACATGTATATTGGGTTATTACAAGTCTGTTTTTTATATTTACATATGTGTTTTTGATTTTTACACAACTTAGTAAACTGAATTTACACTTGTGTAAACCGAATTTACCCGTATGTATTTGATTTTTACACAAGTGTAAATGAACCGTGAGAGAGTAAAAATCATGTTTTTTTCTTGTTGTCAAGGATTTCAGGTTCTTTTATAAAATGAATTGCCTGGGTGGTAAAAGTCAGCAACTAAAATTTGTGATTTGTGGTAAAAGCCAACAAGGTAATTTTTTATTTTCTGATTTGTGTAAAAGTTAGCAATTATGTTGTACTAATGTGTAGGGATTTCTTTTTTTAGTACAGCTCTTTCCAAATTTGTATAAAAATTTTACAAGTTTTTAAACTTGTTTAAAAAGTTTCTTGTTAAAAAAGTTTTTACACACGTTTAATTGTTTAAATTGGGGCTTTATGGTTTTAAACGGGTCTGAACCACAAAATAGGGTTTTTATAATGATTTGGAAAGCCCTATTTTTAATTTACACATGTATAAACTGAGTTATTATTCATGTGTTTTTATGTTGATTCTGATATAAACTTGTATAAAATTGTTTTTGTTCAAATTTGGGAAAACCCCAATTTTAATTTACACATGTTTAAATTGAATTTACAAATGTGTAAACTGAATTTACACAAGTGTAAAGAGTTGTTGTTCATGTGTTTTTATGTTGATTATAATATGAACATGTATGAAATTGTCTTTGTTGATGTGTATATACATATGTAAATTGTCTTTGTTCATGTGAATTGATTTTTGTATATGGGTTTTAGATGGGGTAGCAAGCACATGAGGGATCGAAGATCTTGATTCAAGACGGTGTAAAAG
The DNA here is from genome assembly GCA_023525975.1 of Smallanthus sonchifolius. Classification (NCBI taxonomy): domain Eukaryota; kingdom Viridiplantae; phylum Streptophyta; class Magnoliopsida; order Asterales; family Asteraceae; genus Smallanthus; species Smallanthus sonchifolius. Next base: position 20,238,989 of record CM042037.1, read on the forward strand.
TCGGCTTCCCTGTGTATATGTTTTTTTTATAAAAATATTTTGTGTTTTTTTATGTAATTTTCTGATTTGTAAATATGTGTAAATTAGTTTTACACATGATTTCTTTAAAAATCATATTGAACTGCATATTTATTGATGAGTGAGAGAGAATGTGTTTACCAAGATTTAATAAAAAAAATATTTACCATTTTACCCCTGTATTAAATCTAGACCACATGTTTTTTTAATTTAAAATAAAAAAACTCACATTCAATTACAACCACATATTATAATAAGTAATTTTGAATGAGTGGTTGTGGTTAAGTTTAAGGGTTTTCACAATAACTCAAGGTTTATAACCGATACGTCCCATATATATATAGGGGACGTATCAAATGAAAACCCTGAGTTGGTGTGAAAACCCTTAAACTCATTCTGGACCACACATTTCATTTAGTATATTTTAACTTGTGGCTACCAATTAATCTGGAATTTTTTTTTCATTTTTTAAATTCTTAAAATACACTCAAAAGAGTAAATATGTAACTTTATATCCTTGATTTAATAAAAAGCACACTTCTCTCTTTATCTCTCTCTCTCACTATATATATATATTTAGATCCAAGTTTATAAGAACAAAAATCTGAACATGATCTCAAATATCTTTACATCATTTTCTTGCCTTTTTGAACATTTTTCTTTATTGTCTCAAGGGTTTCCACATTTGCCTTTTCCTTCCATATGAAATCTGAAAAATCCAGCATAAATTTTTATTTGATTTAAATTATATGTTATTGATAATTACACCATATCTGAACCTTCGAACATCAAACAACTCCGGAACGACAGAAGCATGAAAGAGTTTGTCATTGGGTCTAGGGTATAAATTCAGTTTACACATGTGTATACTGAATTTACACATGTGTAAACTGAAACTACACATGTGTAAATTCAGTTTACACGTGTGCAAAACTCAGACCTGGGCTATTATTTTTTACAAAACTGATATGGTTTTTACAGATCTGAATTTGTAAATTAAAATGTATTACATATCATGAAAAAAAAATTCAAATGAGGGCTTCCTAAAGTTTCAACAAATTGATGCCCAAAACAAAACTCTAAACCGTAGATTTTTGAAATCAAGGGGATTATTACGAATACAAAATCAATTGAAAAAAAATTAACCCAAAAAGAAACCTGGTTTACACACGTACACATGTGTATACTGAATTTACACGTGTGTAAATTCAGTTTACACATGTGCAAAAAACAGATCTGGGCTATTAATTAAGCCAAATAGTTGAATCAAGTAGCAGTAGAAAGAAAGGGATTTCAAAATGAAATTATAACGAAAAAATGGATCGATAACCCCAAATGCCATGTACAAAATGTCTAATTGGTTGTCCTTTTTATTTTATATTACAGTCATAACATTTTATTCAAAATAGATTGATAACCCCAAACGCCATGTGCATCTTCAAACGAAAAAATAGATTGAACTAGTAAATTACTGAATACCATTAATTTTAATATAAAAAAAACCACATGACAGCCTACCATTACCAAATACCATTACCTAATTTACATTTCTTTCAGCATCATTGTAAATTTAATAAAAAAAACCACATGACAGCATCATTGTACCAGATCCAATGTTATAACTTGGATCTAGTTTTTCACACGGATGTGTTCTTAGGTCGCTAAATCGAAGCGGGTGGGGGAGATCCAAGCTAGCGACAAAAATCGTCCGGTGGTGGTGGTTTGTGAAATCGATAAATCAAAGATCGATCTTCACTGTCGCTAGATCCACTCATCATGAAATTGATAAACAAATCGTCTAGGGGGAGATTGAAGCCGACGACAAATCGTTCGGTGTTGGTGGTGGTTTGTGAAATCTATAAACCAAAGACAGATCTTCAAAGCCAGTGTTGGTGGTGGTGGTTTGTGAGAGACAGAGTTTAAGAGAGAGACAAAGGATAAATAAATGTGTCTGGTGTTGCGAGAGAAAAAGAGTTGTGAGTGAGAGTTTAGAGAGAGAGAGTGTGACAAAGACAAAAATACCATTTCAAATAAAAATAAACTAAAAAATCTGAAAAGTAAATTAGTGGATAGGAGAGGGTTTATGGGTTTACACAACAACTCAGGGTTTTCATTTGATACGTCCCCTATATATATATATATATAAATTTAGAATTATATATAACATGATACAAAATTATTTTAATTTCCATTTGTGTTAACTAATTTTTCTATTAATTAATAGTATCCAATTTAAAAAACAATAGGTTTTAAGATTTAAAAAAAATGATTTTACGTATATATTAACTAGGTTAAAATCCCGTGTATTACACGGGTTAAATAAATAAAATGTTATATATTTAGTAATAAAATTTTTATATTTTTAAAAACCCGTAATAACCAGTATATTACATCGGTTAAATAAAATATAATGTAATTTGTTAACAAACACATTTGTCAAAATATGTTTTTAAAAAATGTAATTTGTTGTGAGTGTTATAAGGTCTGTTAAGTTAGTTTTTAAAACATTTTTTTTCAACCGGGTATTAATTTTTTAATTTAATTGATAAATGTTATTTCATATTAAGTTCATTTGATTGATGATATAATAACTATTTATAATTAAATAGGTTAGAATTCCGTGTATTACACGAGATTGTATATTAAAAAGATAAAACTTATAAATTTTAGAAACGTCATCAAGTGAAAATGTGTGTGTATATAACAAATTAGTATTTTTGTTTAATTAGTTATATTTTGATTTTCTATTATATATTCTTATTTAATATAATTAGTATTTTTCTTTAATAATATATTTATAATATCATTACTATTTAATAAGATAGATGCGCATTTATTAGGAGAGAGAGGCGGGAAAATTATTGTGAGGAGGCATGATAAAGTGACAAGTGTCCACATCAAACCTTTATTTATTAGTATAGATATGCATGTACGTAGAAGAAAAAATATAATAATAATGATAATTTGATAAAATATAAAACTAAAAAGTAAAAATAAAATAAAAAATTGATTGATTTGATATTTTAAGGGGGAGTACAACAAGTAAGGGAAGAGGTACGTTTAGTCAAGCCTGATACAAACGTATCATAGAAAACAACTTATATTAAGTAACAGTGGCGGATCTATGCTTTGCTCGGAGGGTGGTGGGACACCCACAATGGAAATTTCCTATATTTTATTCAATGCCCCTTCTTAAATATTTTGGAGGTGCCGTCAAGGTTCTGTCTTGGTGGTCAGGGGGTTTTCTCAAAGGGTTTCCCTTCTACGGAAGTCATGGGTTCGAATCTTGTAAGGTGCACTTCATAAAAACTAGGAACACCATCTGCAGATTCGAATTCCTTGGGGTTGTATGAGTAGACTGATGTACGAGCCTCCCCTGATGGGACGTGTCAGTTGAGCCCACGCCATTTAAAAATATATATACATTTTTTGGAGGCACCCGATAATTGGAAAGAGAGAGCCCATGGTCCCATGGAAGTTCAGGTCCGACTTCCAAGCAATTTGTTGTTAAGTTTCATAATAACCCTTTTTGGTTCAAGTAAGTTAAAATTTAAACTTTTTAGTTTCATTTGAATTTTAAACGATCCTAAACTTAAACAATATATAACTATTTAAAGGGCATGAGAGGGAATCTACTTGGAGAGGCTCAAGTTTCTGGTGAAAAAGACAAATGGTTATGGGCGGGCGATAGTTCGAATCAATTCTCAGTGAAATCAGTAAAGGAGCTGTTAGCTAAAGTAACTACATCAGATAATTATTACAATTTCAAATGGTGCAAATGGGTTCCAATCAAATGCAATATATTCGGATGGAGGGCAGAAATGGAACGAATTAGAAGAAACATCCGAGTCAATTCCCAATTGTACACTTTATGTGGAGATGTGTTGGAGACGGCTGAACATTTACTCACCTAATGTTACATTACATCGGTGGTATGGCAAAAAGTAAGTAGTTGGTGCAAGATTAATCAAATTTTTGTCTTCTCAGTTAGAGATTTGCTCGAGATACACGAGTCGGTTATGAAGGATAATATTCAAAAAGAAGCAATTCATGGCATCATTCTAATCACTTGCTGGAGTATTTGGAAGGCTAAGAACGAGACACAATTCTCAAATAAAATAGTCAAGGCAGAAACAATTTCGGAAGATGTAAAGTCCCTCGGGTTCCTATGGTTTAAGTCTAGATCTAAACACAAATCTCTAATTTGGAAGGATTTGTGTAGTTTCAATTTGTTGTAATTATGTTGTAATTGTCTGTTTTTTGTATTTTTGGCGGCTCTCTGCTGTTGCTTTGAGCTGGTTTGTGCAATAAAATTCGCCTTTTGAAAAAAAATAATAGGTGACAAATGACAATTCAATTTCTTTTTGTTTTTTGTTTTTTAATTTTTGTTTTCGTCCCTCATATTATATATAATATATGTTTTTAATCCGTTTAATTTTCTAATAATTTCGTTTTTATGTAATAACTACTGTTCATTAATTTATATTAAAAATGGAATGTGCGGCTTTCTTTAGTTTTTATTTGTCCATGTTCTGGTATAATTTTATTGAAAACGGAGTTGTATTCAAAATCGAGTACTTTTTTTTGTATCGTATGCTTTATCGAGTATGCGTTTCGACGTAAGTTTTATCCACGCAAACCAACCGAACCGGTAACGATCACACTCCCGTCGCGTAGCGCGAGTGAAAAAAAACTAGTTTCATATTAAATATTACCATAACTAATTAAATTGAGTAGATAAATAATGTGTTTTATTATTGGATTAGTCAATTGATTTATAAATGTTTTTTATCTTCTTATTTTTGGTTTACAAGTATTTTTTTTTGTGTTCTTATTTTTTATTTTTATTGTGTTTAAATAGTTATTTATTGTTTCGAACCTACCCATTCTTTACACCCGCTCAAAAAAATTCTTGAATCCGTCCTTGTCGAATAATAAATTTTAAGATTGAAACTCTTTGACAAGTCCTTACGAAATAGAATAATGGAAAGCCAAAACATTTAAAGGAAAGATCAAAGATGTATAAACCTGATTAGCAAAAATTAAAAATCTAAATCAACAAAAACCAGCCTCTCTCTTATGAGCACTGATATTGAAAAAGGAAAAAAAAAAATGAACGAGAGACCATCGTTCGGAGAGAAAAAGAAACACTATATATATTCAGCTGATTGACAAATTACACTTCAGCCCTCTAAGTTTATCAAGCCAGCTATTTTCACCTTTCCATCCGAACAACTGCCACAACGCACCCTTCAACTTTTAGCAACCAACAGCTCAAACCCCTCTGCTTTTGTATCTTTTACCTGAAACAACTAATCTGATGTTTAATGTATAAGAGTGGGGTTTAAATTTTGAAAACAAAGATAGCTAATTAATAAAAGGTAGAAATGGTTTAAAAACAAGTTTTCTATAATTAAAGAAGGCAAATTGATTTTTAATAATTCAAACTATTACTCATTGACTGATAATAATCCAAACTAACAGTTTGGCTGGTGATAATCTCAACTTTCACTTTTATTGTCAATGGCAGTCCCAATAGCATAATCATCATATATTTACACTCGATTCACACTCGATTTCGCTTGTACGTTTCTCCATTTCATTTTAAATCGTCATTTTGAGAGAAAATAAGTGTAAATCGAGTGTAAATATATGATTATGATGCTACTGGGAGTGCCATTGACAACAAAAATTAAAGTTAGGGTTATTACCAGCCAAACTGTTAGTTTGGATTATTATCAGCTAACGAGTCATAGTTTGGATTATTAAAAACCAATTTGCCATTAAAAAATAAATAGTTATAGTTTATTGGATTTTAATAATCCAACATTTTATCAATTGTCTAATAATAATCCCAACTGAGAATATTCTTACCACCAGTCTCTACTTTTAAACTATTTTCTTACATTGGACCCCCGTTAAAAAAACTTAACGCCGTTAGATTTTATATGACGTGACATCTGCAAACCGCCGGAAAGTCGAGCCAAGCTGGAAGCAACCGCCTTCGCCAAAGGGGTGGTCTACAAACCCTAGTCTGTCACCGTTAATCACCACCGTTGTCTCCATTTGGACTTGCCGGGAAAACGAGACTCGTTAAACACCACCAAAGCCAATGTTTTGCCCACCACGAGACCACCGCTAGCTTGGCTCGACTTTTCGGCAGTTTGCAAATATCCACATCATATAAAATCTAATGGTGTTAAGTTTCTTTAACGGGGGGTCCAATGTAAGAAAATAGTTTGAAAGTAAGGACTTGTGGTAAGAATATTCTCAGTTAGGATTATTATTGGCCAATTGATAAAAGGAGAGATTATTAAAATCAAATTTCCCTATATATAATAATAATAAAATTTACTAACTCTATTTTATTGTAAAAACTCTTAACCCAAATATTTTATTTTCTTATCTTATAGTTTATTTTAAACCTAAAGGGCATGTCATTTTGGCTCCCCTTTAAACCTTAAATCTATTATATATCTTTCTTCAAACGTATTGATTCAAACTCTGTTGAATACACCACACCAGATTGTTCCAACAGTTTTGCGAGTCAGAATCACTGAGTTCAAGAGGGACGAAGAACAGACCTCTCATTGCTGCTAGATCTGGTCGTTTTCTCCGGCATACTGAAGTCTTTGAACTTCAATGGGATTTGTATTCACCATGGGATCATTGAATCCAAATGGAAATGACTAACATCGGGTCGTAAACCTTAATTGTCACACTAGTGTAAATTCTATGAATTTAAAGGGTGAAGGTTAATATTATTAATCATATGCATACTACCATGGGCAATTTATACTAAACCTTATGCGTTGTTGTAGCAATGAACTTGATAAACGTGTGCATATGTGTGCTAGAGAATAATTAAAGCTAAAAGCTAAGGACATGTGCGGGTTGCATAGGTGATGTGCAACGGGACTCATACGAGCGTGGATGGATTCTCTGCATTATGATGCAGGTAAATTGTAACGAACCAAAATTCGGGTTTTCGTTATAAATAAATAAATATTCTAATAAATATTATGGTGAAAATAATATTTTAGAAACAAGTTGAAACAAGTGGGTTTCAAGTTAGTAATGGGGTTATATTAGTTTTTATCTAATTTTAGAATGAAATTGGGTGAAATGGAAGGTGAGGGGCTAAAGGTGTAAAATGGTTAAAATCTGCCATTTGACTAGAAGAAGTCAAAATTGAGACTTCATTTGTGTTTTGGTCGTTCTTATACAAGCGAGAAAAAAGAGAAAAGAGGAGTTAGAGCTAAATCGTGCAATTTAGCTTGAATTCGTGAAAGTTTTGTGTAACATCCCAAAATGTCGAGAAATAAAGTTAACGAGTTCAAGCGGGCCGAAGTCGGGCCGGGTCAGTCGCGAACCGGGCTTGGGGAGGTCTCCCCTATAAATAGCCAAGGTCACCACATGTTTCTCTCATTTGCAATTCTAGAGAGAGAAAAACCGTAGAGAGAGAAAGTGTCGGAATCGCACAAGATTGCACCCGCTCGTGTCTCTTGCACTCGTGAGAAGAACCTCCGGATCAGAAGCTCGATTCAGGTAACGATCCGACCTAAATCTGAGTTTTAGTTCGTTTTTGGGTTTTTCGGGTTTTGGGTGAAAAGGTAAGGTTTGAACGGATGAAACTGAAAGATAATCATGGATTTGAGTTCCTTAATGGAAAACGAACGTTTTGAATGCAACAGGTTCGGGATCTTGACACAATCAGACCCGAATGCGAAAGTTAGGGTTTTTCGCGAAGAACAGGTCGTGCGCACTTGCTAAGTGTGCACGGAGCAGGTCCTGCGCACTTGCTAAGTGCGCAGGAGTAGGGACCTGCCCACTTGCTAAGTGTGCAGGAGGAGGGACTTGCGTACTTGCTAAGTGCGCAGGAAGCATGGTCTGCGCACTTGCTAAGTGCGCAAGCAGCAGGGTCTGCGCACTTGGCAAGTGCGCAGACATCAGAACTGATTAAGTGAAGTCAGTATGTTAGAATGGTTAAACCGTTAGAGTCGGGATTGGTCTGATGTGTATTTAACTAATCAATTCAGATCGGAAGTGACGTTGTTGGACCTTCGTTTAGGACAACCCATATTAGCGTATCAGGTGAGTTCTAGAGCCCTCTTTTAAATGTTTTTGTTAAATGTTTTGGGCTGGTGTGCATACTTACGAAATGATGTTTTAACGAAATGATGTTTTAACGAAACGATGTTTACGAAAGGAAAGGTTATGAAGTGTTTTTGCCAAAAAGGTTTACGAATGTTTATGAACGGTCTAAATGAGGAAAGGTTTAATGAAAAGGGAAAGAGGTAAAGGTTTAGATAAGTCATTACAAATCTAATCTGTTAAATGAATGGAATTGACGAATGAAGTCTGGGAATGAGATTCCCAGCCTCGTGGTAGATTATGGACAGCGAGCCATAGTTGCCATAAGAACAACAGGGGTAGTGTCTTAGTGGCCTGCCAATGGTTTTGATGTTGTACAACTGGTAAGGGAGTAACGACGGTTACTCGGGTGATGACGATCATCCTAATTGAATGGTAATGGGAAATTAATGACGGCGATACGTAACGGTTAATTTCCAAAGGAAAGATGCGTGTTGGGCAATGACGGCGATACGTAACGGTTGACCCCACGTATTGAATGGTAATGGGAAATCAATGACGGCGATACGTAACGGTTGATTTCCAAAGGAAAGATGCGTGTTGGGCAATGACGGCGATACGTAACGGTTGACCCCACGTATTGAATGGTTGTGGCAATGACGGCGATACGTAACGGTTGCCCACAACATCAAGGGTCCCTTCGGGGACACAAAGACGCGTAACGATACAGAATTTAGATAATAATGTATGACTTAAATGAATGTTAAAAGTTTTAATGAACGATCCGTTTAACGGTGTTTATGATTATGATGTTGATGATGATATGGGTACGAAACCCTTTTTAAAGATGTTATTATTACATGCTTTTGTGAAAGGTTTTACTAAATGAATGAATGATATCTTTTTGGCAAATGTTGATGTTAAAGTTTTTATGAAATGCTAGAACTCACCAGCGTAGCTGACTTTTTAGTATGCACATTTAGGTTAAGGCAGGTATGGACGATGGACGGTGATGCTTGGCAAGCGAGAAGAGTTACCCGGTCGATCATGAAGACTGGCATCCCGATATGAGTTGTTTATGTTAAGTTTATGTAATTGACAATGTACGCTTCCGCATGTATGAACAAGTTTTTAGTTATGTTGAATGAATGATTCCGCTGCGTTATTTGATACTCATGTTTAAGAACTGTTTGTGAATGAGTAAATCCAACGAATGAGGCCTCCCGGGTTTGGGGCCTTACATTTTGGCTCACACAACACCTTCCTAACATCACGTAAATGTAGTCTTTCATTGATTTCACTTTTGAATGTGTTAGTTGGTGGGTTTTGTAGAAATCCAGAAATTTTGAATGCATGTTGATAATTAGTGTTAGATTGTTGATAATCTAGCTAAACTAAAGGTAAAGAATGGTGATTAACATCCTAGAACCCTTTGATTTTGATTATGAGAAGTTAGGGTTCATATGGAGAAAATTGAGGGTTTTTGGATTATGATGATAAGATGATTAATTAATGATGATTAAGTGTTTTTATGATGTTAGACACTTTAGCAAACACCAAATTAAACCTAATGATAAAAATTGAATGAAAAATTAGTGTTAAGATGAGGATAATGAAACTCAAGTAGGTGAGTTTGGGGTGAAATAGGGTGTTTGGATATGAGTATAACTCAAACGGGTCAGTTTGGGTTGGAAATGGGAAATTGAGTTGTGAACCTAATTATAATGTGATTTTGATGTATGTTAGATCACTAAACTAGGTGTATATGTTTAGGTAATCAAATTGCAAAACTTGAAGGTGGTGCGGGATCTTCTAACCCGAAAGGTAAGTGCTTTTGCACTTACTTAGTAATTGATGATAAATGGTATTATATGCAATGTTGTATACATAATGTGTTAAGTTGTATAATGTGTTATGTGGTATGAATGTGTATAGAGGTGTATGAATAAGTGAATGGATGTAGTTATAGTTTTAACACTATAATGGATATGTGGATATGAAGTTATGGTCTAAGTACCATAATGGATATGCGGATATGAAGTTATGATCTAAGAATCATAATGGAAATGTGGTGATGAAGTTATGGCCTATGTGCCATAGTGGAAGTGAAAATGTGTTAATCATGTATGTTAAATGAAAAGAATGAAACTTGTAAAGTGATATGCAAGTATTATGTAGCCTAATGGCAAATTGGGTGAAAAAGGGTCAAATGGGTGAAAATAAGTAGATTTTACTTGTTTGTTATGTTTTATCTTCATTACTAATGGTGATATATGTGGTGTTATGTAGGAAAATCTCCGAGGTAGTCAAAGTCAAGTACAAGGCGTTGGCGGGTTCTCGTATGCGTATATGATGTTTTTAGGGGTTAAATAGAAAACCATAAAAAAGATGTAAATTGATACCTAAATTTGTGTTTTGATGTATGTGAATGGTGTTTTGAATGTTTTATCAAAAATCCAAGTGTTAGGAGAAATTTATGTGAATTGGGTAAAACGTGGAAAAAAATGGTTAAGTGTTGAAATATGCACAAGTCAATAAACTTTCTGTTTACTGGGTGTTTTCGCGCCACGCGAAGAATCAAGGACAAGACCTGGTTTCCCGGACCTGCCTTTTTTGGATTCCCTCGCGCCACGCGAAGGGAGGGGGCCGACTTTTTTTGTCTTAGGACGAATGCTTCCGCGTGTTTTAATGATTTAATAATCAATGTTTGAAAATAGAGTGTTACATAAATGGTCTTAATCATGAAACTCATATTGTTGGTACTCCTTTGGGGGAGTTAAATTTAACTCCTTATATAAGTATGAGTGAGTAAATAAATCGGGATAATGAACAAATAAATGGGGTAATGCCTTATTGTAGAAAGTGATTTGGTTTCAGGGACGAAACCTTTTTAGAGGGTGGGGAGATTTGTAACATCCCGATTTTCGTGGAGTTATATATATATATATATATATCCCTGTAAATATTTAATCCCTAAAGTGAGCTTGTAATGGTGGAATAGTAATTTATAAATTACTATGAGATAATTATATTTTAAAAAGGATTTAAATCGCAACAAGGTGAAATGCAATGAAATTACATTTTATATTTATAGATTTGTATCTATGGGGATCATTTTTGACAAAACCATAACTATTGGTAAAAGGGGTGGAATGTAATAAACAAAAAATGGTGTGAGTGAAATAGTGGGTTAATTTCTTTTTTTGACGGCATTATATTATATTGAAAAGAAAGAAGAGGCCTAGCAAGAAGCTAGAGCCCAAGAGCCCAATCCAAAATGGAAAGAAAATTTAAGGTACACAAGAGTCAAAACTAAAATTACACCAATGAGCCAACTCCACTTTCACCCTTTTCTATCTCTTTGACACGCAAAGGAAGCTCCAAATCCTTATATCTTCATACACACTTGATAAACATGCTCGCCTATTAGAGAAAACAATTTCATTTCTTGCTCCCCATATGAACCACAAACTAGAAAGAACCACCGCATACAACATCTCCCTTTTAATTAATACGACCGGGATAGAAAGATGTAAACCCAAGAAGTCTCGGACTGAGAAGGCAAATATAGGTGGGATTTTACACCATAGCCAATTAATTGCCAAATTCCATTAGCAAAGGAACATGAGATGAGGTGATGGTCCATGGTTTCCGAAAGATCACGACATAAAGGACATATGTTAGAAGCAACATTTATATCCCTATATTGCAAGGCTACCAGAGTAGGGAATCGGCCCAATTCATAATTAAAGGAAACAAAAAAAAAACTAGGGTTTCTTTTGGGTTCATGAAAGGCAACGAGAAAAGGGGAGGGAGACCCCTCATCATCGACGACCTGCAAAATCGAAGGGGGAGAGGGCTGATTTCAGCAAGAACACATGTATGGAATGGGTGAAAATACTTATGTATCAAGGGGAGTGAATAACCCCGTTATGTGTTCTAATGGTTTGCAAGTTTGATTTGTTGTCAATATAAGTTTGACAAAACTCGGATGGCAACGGGTCAAACGGGTGACAAAGCAACAACACTCCTACGGACGAAGGTCAGTGACTCGAATTGTGTTTGGTGAAACTAGTGGGTTATAACTAGTTTATACCATATGAATTATTGTTACCCCTTTATGTATTTTATGCAATTCTTATAGTTAAAGTGGTTTAATACAAATTATTGAATATGGTTTGACTTAAAATTAACGTATTGTTTTGACGGTGTTTTGGGGTTTAATTCCATGAAGAAAGAGTGCAAAATGATAATGGGTCGTGTGACCCATGTGTTGAAAATTCAACTTATTTTCAGATTTTAACCGATTTTCAAATATTCATAGTAAATTAATCGAATGTCCGTTCGGGGCGTATTATATACCGACGGAAAGAACTATGAGTATACTTTACTCGGAATTTTAGTTTGAAGTGAAACACCCACTGTAAGTGGGGGGAAATATTGAATTACTATAGATGCGCAAATCTGTTTTGAAACAGAAACTTTGTAGTATTTACATAATCATTGGAAATTAAACAATAACCCGTGTGATGTGATTTTTATATGGTTGCAACTCTTAAGCTGTTTATATTACATACATGATTTGAAATGAGAGATATCTTGATATGGGGATTGTATGTTAAACTAAGGAGTCATAGATGTTGTGACCCATATGTGTAAATACATATGTTTCACACTGTGGTGCTTGTGAATAAATAACACTTGTGTTGTTAAACCTATGTGATTTAATTGAGAAGGTTATGAGTATAAACATAATAAGGGTACGTGGTGGGATAACATTAAAATAATAATCATGTATGTGGTTGTGTGTATTGCAACATATGAATGGGCGTAATGGCGATATACTATTATGGTGTAAATTAACCTATTAACGGTGTGATTTGTAGAGTTTTGTTATTTCAAGTTAACAGGGCTAATTGAAGGTAAAATGACCTAATTGTCGGGGTCGAATGATGGGGGAAAACAGAAATGTGCAAAGTTGAGATTTAACCCGCTAAGGGAGTTGCATCTCAGGGATGGAGTGTGATACACTTTGATTAATATATATATATACACACACATATATATAAGCTGATTTATAGTTGTGTAATCATATATACAAGATAGGAGTCCTCATTTAGTTTCGGCTAATCCATGGTGGTGGAAATGTGTAGGTAAGACGAATCAGTTATTCATTCAAGTGGTCAAGACAAGTGAATTTAGCAGATAGCCTTGGATTGCCCAACGTATTGGGGAATTGACTCGAGAAAGAGTATTTTGGTAAAATGTATCTTTCCCACCATTTTTAAAAATTTAAAGAATCTACCTAATCACCCCCCTCCCCCCTTCTTTTTGAACATTAATAAATTTTTTATACAATGTTATTTTTTATAAAAATTACACCATTAAATATAGCGTTTCTTATTTTTAATTCAAGTATAATTTTGCCATATAACTTTTTTTTAATTTTTTTTAATGTTTGTTGTTACATATACGTAAGAAATGATTACATATATGTAATATAAACATAAGTTTAATTGTTCAATATTCCCCCTATTTTTTAGAATATTAATAAGTTTTTATACAATTTTATTGATACTACTATATATTATGAAAAAATTACATATGTGGAAATATAAACAATTACATATGTAATATAACATGTGTAACATCCCAAATAATGACAAGACAAATAGAAAAGGGAAATAAAGTGGGCTTGGCCAAAATTTCGGCCCATGGGCCGAAAAGAAAAGGGGGAAACCCCATTACAAAACAGCAGCTTCAACCCAAACCCCTCTCATTTCATCTTCCTGCGCAAGAATACTAGAGAGAGAGAGAGAGAGAGAGCGATCGGCTTGTGAAGAAAACCGCAAGGAGAAGACTCAAGGGCTCGGGAATCATCCGACTCCACCATTTCAACGCATAGCAACAGAAATCGGGCCTGTTGAGGTAAGCATCGCCTCTGATTATGAGTCTTTGCATGTCTCGGGTTTAAATCAAATAAAGATACGATTTTTGCATACGAAACTTGAAACAAATCACGTATTTGAACTCAAGAACGATAAAGGAAGGTGTTTAACGTAAAATGCTCAAGGTTTAATCGATTGGAAATAAGTTGGCTGGAGCAAGGTTCTGGTCAGGGAAGATGCAGACCCATGACTCGAAACTATAGTTTCGATACATACAGACCCGTCGAAACTACTCTAGTTTCGATAGTCATGTTTGACTCGAAACTATCTAGTTTCGATAGCAGCCAATGACTCGAAACTACCATAGTTTCGATAGGAACTCAGGACTCGAAACTACCTAGTTTCGAGTGTCACCTTGAACCTAAACTAAGATTTTTCATAAGTTAATGACTCGAAACTACCATAGTTTCGATAGGATCTCATGACTCGAAACTACCTAGTTTCGATAGAAGGATTATGACTCGAAACTACCTAGTTTCGAGTGTAAGACCATAGCTCGAAACTACCATAGTTTCGATGCGACCCACCTCCCGAAACTACTGAGTTCAAGAATAGTAATGTCTAGTGTCATTTAGGAGCCCTACCTTATATGTATGACCTTATTATACAGATTGTGGGTGACCTTAGTGACGTTTCGAAACCAGCTATTATACTTCAGGGACCCGCCTATCAGGTGAGTTCTATGTGCCCCTTCTATGTTATGTGCAAATGTTTTCAAATGTTTTGGGGCTGAGATGTATACACTAAGTGAATAAATGTTATGAATGCCAATGTGATCATATGTGATACTTATATATATATGAATGTTAATATGATCATACGTAAAATAATGATGAACAAGAATGAAACGAATGTATACAAAGAATGAATGAACGAACGACATAACGAAAAAGAAGAAAATCTTGCTTTATATTTTATATATTGCTTGTTACGAATGCATGTAAATGTATGGACGCTTCGATGATAACGGCTACTTCGGTAGACGGACGACCTCGTGACTATTTTGCAATCGGGACAAACACGTTCCTTCATTAGCTAGGACGTGTGAAAGGCACTAATGGACGGTCGAAGCAATTGCCTTATCAATGATAAGTAGAACGGTTGCATATATAATAGTTCACGAGGGAAACGGATGCCTTAGGGCAGACGGGCGAATATGACGGACTACGACGGTAGTACGGTTAAGACGGACGACCGAAGGTTTGCCGGACGGTATAGCATAACAGATGGCCGAAGGTTTGCCGGATGTTGTGGAGGACGGACTACGACGGTAGGACGGGCGTATTGTCTTCGTGACTTACGCATAAATGAATGTTGGCTGATCACTCTTATGAGTACGACCAATAAATGTTAATGAAAGTAAAGGTGAATGCATATTTATGTGCTCACATACGAATGATAAAAGAAAGCAAAGGATATGTAAATGTGTATTTATATTTATATATTTATACGTAAGTATTTATAAATGGATAATGTTCATACCTAAAGGTTTTTAACTAGAACTCACCAGCGTTAGCTGACTTTTAGTATACATTTCAGGTAAAAAGAAGAAAGGTCGTGCATTGGAGTGAAGGCTATCCCGATCAAGGGCTGACATCCCATCCACTTTAATTTTTGTTAAAGCAATGTGTTATGTTTAAATGATTAAGACTTCCGCTGTTATGGCTATGTAATCGAATGATGTAAGCTCACGCTACGTTTAGAAAGTATTCAATGTAATTATTCAGTATCTATGGCTATGTTTATGAGTAAATCCAACGAGTGAGGTCACCCGGTAAAAGGGGCCTTACAAGTTGGTATCAGAGCAATAGTTTGAGAGATTCAGACATCCCTAAATGTCTGGACTCAAGCTGATAATGGGACCAACGCACGGATGTCAGTCTGGGTAGCCGACGCCAACGCCAGTGCAGTAAGTAAGTCATAAAGTTAATGCCTATAGTTAGGGATAGATACCTTAACTTAGAACGCTTAGATGTCAATGTCACTACTGATGTGAAGAGTTTCGAACCCGAAAAGCAAAGCAAATTATTAATCACAAACCGGTCACTGTAATTAAGAATTTACCTTGCTCGTACTGTTCTAAACTATGATCTGAAGGAATGACATTGATGTATACCTTTTTACTCAACAGGAAATCTAGAAAACTATGGCTCGTAAAAGAGGAACTGGACGCCGAGGCGGTCGCACTGGCCGAGTCGGTAGACCGCCATTGAACCAAAGATATGAGGAAGAGGAGAGTGTGCACGTGGAACACACTGAGAGCGTGCATGAAACAAATGTAACCCCACCAGCTGAGGGCAATGAAGGATCTCTACGACTGGAACCCGAAGTTAGAGATGCTATTGCCCGTGAGGTCATACTAACTCTGAAGAAAGTACTGCCTGATCTGTTATCTGAGGCACTAAAGAAGAGCAAAGAGGAGGAGGAAAACAACCATGAGGAGAAAGTTTATGATAGTGATGGGGATGAAGTGACAGTGAGACTGAACACCCATGGGTGTACCTACAAAGGATTTAAGGACGGTGATCCGCCCAAATTTGATGGAAACAAGGATTCGGTGGCTACGTTTGAATGGATCGAGAGGATGAATGGGGTAATCAACATAAGCGAATGCCGACCTGACCAGGCTGTAAAATATGTGGCTCACTCTTTCACCAACGAGGCACTAAGTTGGTGGAGGACTATCCAAAGAACTAAATCGCCAAACGCTCTCAAAAGAATGACTTGGGAAGATCTGAAAAAGTTGATAATCCAGAAGTTCTGCCCACAGAACGAGATTGATCGAGTGGAAAACGAGTTTCTAAATTTCAAGGCTGGCAACAAGACTCATCGCCAGTACACTTCAAGATTTAATGAGCTAGCTCAACTGGTACCCCACCTGGTAGAGACTGAGGAGCGATTGATTAAGTATTATGTCAAAGGCCTACCCCAAAAGGTCCGTGTTCATGTGAAAGCTAACCTACCCTCGACTTTCGAGTCGGTAGTGAATCTGTCCGGAATCGTCTATGACGATTATGCCAATGAGGACCCGGTGCCGGAGGCACCAAAGAGGAAGTGGGAGAACTCGTCTAAGGGGACTGGAAGAAGAAATGTTACTGCTGAGGCAAAGAAGCCAAGGAATGATGAGTACGAAATATGCACAAAATGCGGGAAACAGCACCGCGGTGAATGTTTGGCCGGCTCAACCATGTGTTTTAAATGTGGAAGACCGGGGCACTACTCGAAGGATTGTACTAAGGGCATCAAGTGCCAGAACTGTGGTTGGTATGGGCACGCTACTAAGGATTGCAGGAAGACCGGACAATCTGGTTCGGGGAAAGAAAAAGAAAAGGAACAGCCAAAGGCTAGGACTCGGGCCTATGCTTTAACCGAGGAAGAAGCAAGAGGAAACCCTGACGTCGTGTCGGGTACGTTCCTAGTAAATGATGAACATGCTGCTATTCTGTTTGATTCTGGTGCTAGTAAAAGTTTTATATCCACTGCATTTAGCCGCAAATTAGACTGCACAATCACTAGCCTTATAAGGGCCTTTAGCGTACAAACTGCTATTGGTAAAAACTCAGTAGTCATCCAAGTGACTGACGATTGCATGGTAGAAATAGAGGGCCATAAGTTTCCATCTAAATTGTACCTTCTAACCTTAGGAGGATTCGATGTAGTATTGGGCATGGATTGGTTAGCTGCCAACGAAGCTCAAATCATATGTAAACGAAAGATGATACATCTCAAGGCCACTGACGGCAGTCCGATTATGGTTTATGGTGACTGGAATAGCACAATGCCGAACGTCATCTCGATGATCAAGGCCGAAAGTTACATGAGGCGCGGTTGCGAAGCTTATCTGGCGTATGTTATTGACGATAGAATGAAAACGAAAGAGCTAAAAGATGTACCCGTGGTGTGCAATTTTCCAGAAGTGTTCCCAGAGGACCTACCTGGTTTGCCGCTCGATCGGGAAATAGAATTTCAGATTGACTTACTGCCAGGAGCTGAGCCCGTTGCCAAGGCACCATACCGATTGGCTCCGTCAGAAATGAAAGAATTAATGTCCCAACTTGAAGAATTAACAGAGAAAGGATTTATCAGACCGAGCATCTCACCATGGGGCGCTCCGGTATTATTTGTAAAGAAAAAGGACGGCAGCATGCGCATGTGCATCGACTACCGTGAATTGAACAAGAGAACAGTAAAGAACAAATACCCACTGCCTAGAATAGACGACCTCTTTGATCAATTACAAGGCGCGAGTTGGTTCTCAAAGATTGATCTCAGGTCGGGTTACCATCAATTGAAAGTAAGAGAGGAAGATGTACCGAAAACTGCGTTTCGTACGCGTTATGGGCATTATGAATTTCTCGTGATGTCCTTCGGATTAACTAACGCACCAGCAGCATTTATGGATTTAATGAACAGAGTATGCCGACCCATGTTGGATCGATCAGTAATAGTTTTTATAGATGACATCCTCATATATTCAAAGAATGAAGGTGATCACCACTGTCACCTAAGAGAAGTATTGGAGGTGCTAAAGCAGGAAAAGTTGTACGCAAAATTCTCCAAATGCGCGTTCTGGCTTAGGGAAGTCCAATTCCTAGGTCATGTAATAAACCCAAACGGCATCATGGTGGATCCTGCAAAGATCGAGACAGTAAAGGAATGGAACATCCCAAAGACACCAACAGAGATACGAAGCTTTCTAGGGTTGGCAGGCTACTATCGAAGGTTCATCCAAGATTTCTCAAGAATTGCCTCGCCGCTAACCAAACTGACACGGAAGGAAGTAAAGTATGAATGGGGTCCAACCCAAAACAACGCGTTTGAGGAACTTAAGACACGATTAACTCAAGCTCCAGTATTAACACTACCTGAGGGAAATGAAGACTTAGTAGTCTACTCTGACGCTTCAGGGCAAGGTTTAGGGTGCGTACTCATGCAACGAGGAAAGGTAATTGCTTATGCATCGCGGCAACTAAAGGTTCATGAAGTTAACTACCCAACACATGATCTAGAATTAGCAGCAGTAGTTTTCGCGTTGAAAATATGGAGACACTACTTGTATGGAGTTAAATGCACCATCTACTCCGATCACAAAAGCTTGAAATATTTTTTCGAACAAAAGGAACTAAACATGAGGCAAAGAAGATGGTTAGAGCTACTGAAAGACTATGACTGTGAGATATTGTACCATCCAGGCAAGGCAAACGTAGTGGCTGACGCTTTAAGTAGAAAGGAAGAATCGGCACCTATCCGGATCAAAGCGTGTCAGTTAATTATAACGCCAGACTTAATGGGTGAAATATCAAAGGCACAAGATGAAGCATTGTTAGAAAGAAATATGAAACGGGAAAGAATAGTAGGACAACAAGGGAACTTAGATGCGAATGCATACGGAGTACGAACTAGGTTTGACCGGATGTGGATACCTAAGATTGGTGAGCTTAGAGCCAAAATACTCGATGAGGCCCATAAGTCTCGCTATTCTATCCACCCCGGGACAAACAAAATGTATCAAGACTTGAAGAAAGAATACTGGTGGCCTGGCATGAAGAATGATGTGACAGAATACGTGAGCAAGTGCCTAACGTGTTCTCTAGTTAAGGCCGAGCACCAGAAGCCATGCGGTAAAATGCAACCTTTGCCAATACCGGAATGGAAGTGGAAGGAGATCACGATGGACTTCATTACCAAGCTACCGCGAACAGCTAAAGGCAATGATACCATTTGGGTGATCGTCGACCGCTTGACAAAGAGTGCTCACTTCTTGCCAATACGAGAAACTTCTTCTTCTGAAAAGCTAGCAGAAGTATTTATCAAGGAAATTGTGAGCAGACATGGTATGCCGCTGTCGATTGTGTCTGACAGGGATACTAGATTCACGTCAAGGTTTTGGAAGAAATTCAATGAAGCAATGGGCACTAGACTGAACATCAGCACCGCTTACCACCCCCAAACCGATGGACAATCGGAAAGGACCATTCAGACCTTGGAGGACATGCTCCGGGCCTGTATCATTGACTTCGGTGGGAGTTGGGACAGCCATCTACCATTGGCAGAATTTTCATATAACAACAGCTATCACTCGACTATTGGCATGCCGCCATTTGAAATGTTGTATGGGAGGAAATGTAGGACCCCGGTTTGTTGGGGGGAAATTGGACAGAAGGATTTTGCAAGTCTCGAAGTGGTCAAAGCTACTTCTGAGAAATTTGATCAAATCAAGGCTCGTATGAAAGCCGCAAAAGACAGACAGAAATCATACGCGGATAAGAGAAGGAGGGATTTAGAGTTTCAAGTAGGGGACATGGTACTGTTGAAAGTATCACCGTGGAAAGGAATCATTCGATTCAGAAAGCGTGGCAAACTAAGTCCAAGGTTTGTCGGACCTTTCAAGATTGTAGCAAGAGTGGGTCAAGTTGCTTACAGACTCGACCTACCCGTCGAGCTTAGTGGAATACACCCTACATTCCACATATCACACTTACGCAAGTGCCTTGCTGACGATACGGCTCACATACCTTATGACGAAATCGAAGTGGATAACAGCTTGAACTATGTAGAAGAACCAATAGCTATTCTTGACAGAGCCGAGAAACGATTACGCAATAAGTCGATCCCTTTAGTCAAAATACAATGGAAACACAGAAAGGGGTCCGAGGCTACTTGGGAGAAAGAAGACGAGATGAAGGAACTGTATCCCCAGTTGTTTAACGTGTAACAGGTTTCGAGGACGAAACCTCATTAAGGAGGGTAGACTTGTAACATCCCAAATAATGACAAGACAAATAGAAAAGGGAAATAAAGTGGGCTTGGCCAAAATTTCGGCCCATGGGCCGAAAAGAAAAGGGGGAAACCCCATTACAAAACAGCAGCTTCAACCCAAACCCCTCTCATTTCATCTTCCTGCGCAAGAATACTAGAGAGAGAGAGAGAGAGAGAGCGATCGGCTTGTGAAGAAAACCGCAAGGAGAAGACTCAAGGGCTCGGGAATCATCCGACTCCACCATTTCAACGCATAGCAACAGAAATCGGGCCTGTTGAGGTAAGCATCGCCTCTGATTATGAGTCTTTGCATGTCTCGGGTTTAAATCAAATAAAGATACGATTTTTGCATACGAAACTTGAAACAAATCACGTATTTGAACTCAAGAACGATAAAGGAAGGTGTTTAACGTAAAATGCTCAAGGTTTAATCGATTGGAAATAAGTTGGCTG
Source organism: Smallanthus sonchifolius (assembly GCA_023525975.1). Lineage (NCBI taxonomy): Eukaryota > Viridiplantae > Streptophyta > Magnoliopsida > Asterales > Asteraceae > Smallanthus > Smallanthus sonchifolius. The sequence continues at coordinate 20,260,261 of CM042037.1, forward strand.
GAGCAAGGTTCTGGTCAGGGAAGATGCAGACCCATGACTCGAAACTATAGTTTCGATACATACAGACCCGTCGAAACTACTCTAGTTTCGATAGTCATGTTTGACTCGAAACTATCTAGTTTCGATAGCAGCCAATGACTCGAAACTACCATAGTTTCGATAGGAACTCAGGACTCGAAACTACCTAGTTTCGAGTGTCACCTTGAACCTAAACTAAGATTTTTCATAAGTTAATGACTCGAAACTACCATAGTTTCGATAGGATCTCATGACTCGAAACTACCTAGTTTCGATAGAAGGATTATGACTCGAAACTACCTAGTTTCGAGTGTAAGACCATAGCTCGAAACTACCATAGTTTCGATGCGACCCACCTCCCGAAACTACTGAGTTCAAGAATAGTAATGTCTAGTGTCATTTAGGAGCCCTACCTTATATGTATGACCTTATTATACAGATTGTGGGTGACCTTAGTGACGTTTCGAAACCAGCTATTATACTTCAGGGACCCGCCTATCAGGTGAGTTCTATGTGCCCCTTCTATGTTATGTGCAAATGTTTTCAAATGTTTTGGGGCTGAGATGTATACACTAAGTGAATAAATGTTATGAATGCCAATGTGATCATATGTGATACTTATATATATATGAATGTTAATATGATCATACGTAAAATAATGATGAACAAGAATGAAACGAATGTATACAAAGAATGAATGAACGAACGACATAACGAAAAAGAAGAAAATCTTGCTTTATATTTTATATATTGCTTGTTACGAATGCATGTAAATGTATGGACGCTTCGATGATAACGGCTACTTCGGTAGACGGACGACCTCGTGACTATTTTGCAATCGGGACAAACACGTTCCTTCATTAGCTAGGACGTGTGAAAGGCACTAATGGACGGTCGAAGCAATTGCCTTATCAATGATAAGTAGAACGGTTGCATATATAATAGTTCACGAGGGAAACGGATGCCTTAGGGCAGACGGGCGAATATGACGGACTACGACGGTAGTACGGTTAAGACGGACGGCCGAAGGTTTGCCGGACGGTATAGCATAACAGATGGCCGAAGGTTTGCCGGATGTTGTGGAGGACGGACTACGACGGTAGGACGGGCGTATTGTCTTCGTGACTTACGCATAAATGAATGTTGGCTGATCACTCTTATGAGTACGACCAATAAATGTTAATGAAAGTAAAGGTGAATGCATATTTATGTGCTCACATACGAATGATAAAAGAAAGCAAAGGATATGTAAATGTGTATTTATATTTATATATTTATACGTAAGTATTTATAAATGGATAATGTTCATACCTAAAGGTTTTTAACTAGAACTCACCAGCGTTAGCTGACTTTTAGTATACATTTCAGGTAAAAAGAAGAAAGGTCGTGCATTGGAGTGAAGGCTATCCCGATCAAGGGCTGACATCCCATCCACTTTAATTTTTGTTAAAGCAATGTGTTATGTTTAAATGATTAAGACTTCCGCTGTTATGGCTATGTAATCGAATGATGTAAGCTCACGCTACGTTTAGAAAGTATTCAATGTAATTATTCAGTATCTATGGCTATGTTTATGAGTAAATCCAACGAGTGAGGTCACCCGGTAAAAGGGGCCTTACAACATGAACATACATGTAATTGTTTATATTACATACACAGGCACACACACACACATATATACATAGTAGGATATAACATATATGTAATATCTTATTACATATATGTAATATCATGTTATTACACATATTTAATATGAACAATTGCACATGTAATATTAACACATATGTGATTGTTCATATAACATATATGTAATATCTAATTACAAATATGTAATATGGATGAACAATTACATATGTAACCGGATATCGTGGAAGAAGGTTAGTGCTCCAAAAGATTAAGGAGGGCTGGCTCTAGGATCACTTCGGGAAACCAACATAGCAATGTTATCAAAATGGTGGTGGCGGTTCAAACAAGAAAAATAGGGGATCTAGAGAAAGTTTATATGGACGATCCACTTTAATTCAAAGTCCTGGAGCTCCATCCCGACCAAAGTCTCAATACCAGGTCCTTGGAAACAAATTTTCAAAGTCAAGGATGTCATGTTGCAGTTTGGTATTCATCTTAGTAAAGTCATTAACAGTGTATTAGGGAGTGGAACTCATATATTATTTTGGCTTGATAGTTGGATTGAAGCCGTTCCCTTTGTTTCTAGATTTCCGAATCTTTTCATGCTTGAATTTGTGAAGTCGTGTGCAATTGTGGATCGGTTAAAATTTTCTTGTCAAGCCCCGATATCGGGAAGCCTCACTCGTTGGATTTACATATAAACGTATAGCTCAATGCTGGAATATCATAAAATTAAAACATTCATGCAGCGGAATTACATCACATTGTTCAAACATAAAAAATGTCGACCAATTAAATCTTTAGACATCATTGTCAGTAACATCATTTAAAACATAAATTGGGAAGTCAGTCTTGAGTCGAGCAACCAATCGCCTTTCCAGCCAGCCCATGATCATCATATCTATTTCTTTCCTTTATCACCTGAGATGCATACTAAAAGTCAGCTAACGCTGGTGAGTTCTAGTTTATCATTCAAGTAAATCATAATTCGTATTCATTCATTTATTCACTTTATTCAATGTACTTATATAAACATAGAGCGTATTCATATTGTTTAAGCACATAAGTTCATACATCGTCATCTAGTCATCATTTTAACTTTATATACTTTCTTAAACATATCGTAATTATTCAGTTTAAGCATAGACATTCCATAGCATCCACCTACCGAAATAGCCGTTTAACATCCGTCTACCGTCGTAGTCGTTTCATCAACCGTTACCGAAGGAACCAATCTTCCGTCCTACCATCGTAGTCCGTTTCATCATCTGTTTATCTAACTAACTATTCCCTCCATTCTACCATCGTAGTCCGTTTCATCATCGTCTACTGTCGTAGTCGACTAACATCTATCTGCGTATAGCCTTTGTTTCATCCGTTTACCGCAGTAACCTTTACGTGTGTCTACCTAAGTAGCTATCACCTAATCACGTATTACACATATCTTTCTTTAATTCGTTAACATTTGTTGCCACTTAGACGAACGTTTCATCATTCATTAGATTAACATATTAGCGTAATTAATCCATTTATTCTTTACATCTGGTTGCCGCATGGGCAACCGTTTCATCATTCACTTTGCTGACACATTTACACATATTGTCCCTTTATATACTTTAACTATGGTAGCACGTTATACGTAAGCCCTTTTATACTTTATCATTCATGTTGGCACATTGACACGTTAAACCACATAATACATCATCATTCATATAGGCTCGTAAATATACTTACCCTATTTCATACTTTACTGTTTAGCACGTTTAGCCATAGTTATCATTTAACATCATATGAGTATGCACCCCATCCCAAAATCACAGATAAATGGAGACTTAGAACTCACCTGGTAGTCGTATACTGTGTGAAACTTACTAAGCTTCGGCTAGACAAGTGCTACGTGATCTGTATGAATTCAATACGTGAAATCAGTTAAACTTTGCTAGTGTCACCATAGGCAGTGTCGCCTGGGCATTAGTGTCGCCAACACTAGAGTCGTCTAACAGTGTCGCCAGAACTTTCGTTTTGGCGAATCTCAAGAGACGTGTATCGTCATCCCCGATTAGTGTCACCCGAAGAAAATGGCGACACTTTTAGTGTCGCCCCAAGAACACAAAACCCTAATCGATGATTTCTTATCCAAAATCGTAACTTTTTATATCCAAATCGTTTATCTAGCTTCCATGAAGCTAGATCTAAGATTTGTTCATGTTTTAACACGTAAAAATCCGACCTTTAAGGTGAAAACCCTAGTTTAACCCAAAAACCAATTTTTGATGAAAAACAGAGATTTAGGTTGGATCCATACCTCAAAATCGGTCTTTCTTCGTGTTTTCTTGATCTACAAAAGAAGAGAAAGATGTAGGAACGATTCTTGGGCAAAACAATGGATTCTTGGAACTTTCTCTCTCTACGGATCTAGATGAAGATAGAGTGAATGGTGGCTGGTGTGTGGAAGGATTAGGGTTAAGATTCCCCCATGGGCCAAACCCACCTTTCAACTCCACAACCCAAATGTTATTTCTTCCTTTTTGGCCCAAATCATAAGTGTCGGTTTTTGGGTGTTACATTTCTAATGGTTCGGTTTGTTGGATGTCAAACTGGAAACGGTTTCCCTCCTTTGTTGAAGGAAGCCGTGAGTTACAACAGCTTGCTATCCTCCTTAATTCTGTTTCTCTACACCTTGGTATAAATCGTTGGTCATGGTCTTTAGACGAATCAAGATCCTTCTCGGTTAAAAGCATCAAGGCCCAAGTTCATCTGCTTAATAGGTTGGACTCGAGCTTCTAATTTAATTGGAACAATTGGGCCCCGTTAAAATTTGGGTTTCTTACGTGGCGGACTACTTAAGACCTTCTTCCCACTTCTGATGCACTATCAGCCAGGAATATTCAGGTGCCTTTTACTTTACGTGTTTCTTGTGGTGAGATAACGGAATCCTTCGAGCATATTTTTGTCTCTTGCTCTTTTACGGTCCATTTGGGATTCCATTTCCAACTGGTGTAAGCTTTCCCTCGTCTTTGCTTTTGACATCTGAGATATTCTGGTTGTGCATAGCTCCCTCCGTGGGTCAAAGAAATGGAGGAAAGTCATACATTCGGTCTTTCTTAATGTTATATGGTGCATTTGGAATTCTCAAAATGACATGATTTTTAATCAACGGCGGATAACCCTTGCTTTGATTATTGAAAAAATTAAAGTTCTTGGCTTTCTATGGGTGAATACCTGCTGTAGAAATACTAATCTTTCTTGGGACCACTGGTGTAGTTTTTCTTTGTATTGATTTGGCGTGTTCCTTTAAACATCGGTGATTGTAAGTTTGTAACTCCATGCTATGAATTATTTATATATATATACACACACGATAAAAAAATTAGTGGTTTATTCCTGTCTACATGACAGTGATATGACGAGACGTTTTTCATTATTGAATGAAAATCATTACATAAAACCTTAGACCATGAATATTCCAAGGAATCCATAAACCCTTTGGCATGAGTGGGAGTGTGTTGTGCGAGAATATTATATATAGAAGATTCGGACCGTAGGTAGATGAGAAAATTCCAAAAAGACTTAACAAAATCTCCTTTTCTTTTCCTTTTTTAAGCTTTAGCGTGACTACGAGCTATTGGGGCCATTTTTAATCACTTGGATCCCACCTGCAAATAAATAATCATACAAGAAAAACAAATTGTGCTTTTAGTTTTCACTTAAAATATTGAGTTTTCATTTCTATTCCTTAAAAACAATTTTAATTTTCACCTTTTATCTCTTAAAAATTAAAAATATGGAATATTCACTCACATTTTATTTTAATATTATTATCTTCTACTTTTTTATCTGGCCTATTTTTTTATCGGAGCCATTTTGACGTGACCCATATTTTAAAAAATTTCATGGTTAGAGTAGTGAAGTGAAAGAGAGAAAAGTAAAGAAAGGTGACCGGATTTTTTCTGGCCGCCGGCGGGTAGTGTGTTTGGGTGGTGGCTGCTGGTTAGGTAAGGTGAGAGCATAAATAATGCAGAGTGGAGGGATTTTAAAAAAATTAATTTTACACCACTATTCTTTTCAAGCTTTTAATAATACCCATGTGATGGTCACTGGGCCACTAGTGCTTTAAAAATGACATTGACAGCTCGTAATAACTATTTATTTAATTTCTATTTATAAACAAACAAACATACTCGATGAAAATCCTACTCATAGAATAGGGTCTGGGGAGTGTGATATAGGCAGATAGCTGCAAGCCTATGGTCGGCTCAACCTTTCTGAGTCTAAAACGAATTACAAAATCGGGACACTTTTCATAAAAGATACAAATTTTTTCTTAAAATCCTAACACATTGGAATATGATGACGCACATTTTTTGTATACAATTTTTAAAGTCGCACAATCATACGTATTAAAGATAGAGTAAGTTTTAGTAAAAAACAAGGTCGGCCCCGAGAATTCTCGAAACGTTTTGGGCCCGGGACAAGTAATAAAAAACAGGCCTCAATAATTTTTTTTATATGTAATAAGTTTAAATATATATATTTTTATGTCTTTTTTTGGTTTTGGTTTAATAGTTTAAACAATTATGGGTTTTTGTGAGACAAACTTTTAAAAAGAGAAAAAAAAAGAAGAGAAGAGAAAAAAAAATATTACACATGAAAAATAAATAGAAGACTTGAACTTGTGACTTTTACATTTTCTTGCAATGATTTTTTCAATTACATTAAGGAAACTTTGATATATACAAAATGGATGTATAAACTAAGGGGGTATTTGGGATTACTTATTAAGCCTACTTATTGACTTATTACTTTTTGTAATAAGTCAATAAGTTATAAGGGTATGTTTGGTATGGGGTAATGGAATAAACGAGGTAATCAAATGGACAAAGAAATGAAATGGACCATTCCATTGCCTCGTTTGGTTAGCATGAGTGAATGGAATAAATCATTACTTTATGTTGTTTGGTAGGCTAGAAAAGACGAATAAATAAAATCGGTGACGAGTGGCGGTGGTGGTGGTGGGTGGCGGGTGGCGGTATTGGGTGGTGGTGGGTGACGGTGGGTGATGGCGGCGGTGGTGGGCGGTGTTTGGTGGTTTTGGGTGGGGGTGGCGGTGGTAGAAGGTGGTGGTGGTGGTGGGAGGTGGCGGTGGGTGGTGGTGACGGTGGCGGTGGTGGGTTGTGGCAGCGGTGGGTGGCGGTGGTGGGAGGTGGCGGTGGGTGGTGGTGACGGTGGCGGTGGTGGGTTGTGGCGGCGGTGGGTGGCGGTGGTGTGGTTGTGGGTGCCGGTGGTGGTGGCAGCGAGAGATGGCGGGGGGTGGTGTAGGCGGCGACGATGGTGGTGGGTGGTGGTTTGTGGTGGTGGGGGTGGTAGGAGGGTGTGGTGGTGATAAAGGGTGAAAGAGTGGATGAAATGAAGAAAAATAAAATAAGGGGGTTGGATGGAATGAATTTGAGTGATTTAGAGGGAATGACATTACTTGTGAAATGAGTGATTCCATTACATCGTCCAACCAAACACCATTTTTTACATTCACTCGTAATCGTCCATTACATTCCACCTCACATTCCTGCATATCAAACTCTACTTAAGTGTGTTTGGATATGATAAAAAGACTTTTTAAAATAACTTTTAGAAAATGGATAATAAGTTGTTTTTGAGAAGTTACAATTTTTAACTTTTTATTTCTCCTTATTAATTTTAGGGAGTAATTTTCCATTAATAAGTCATTTTCTATTAATAAGTCAAGCCAAACACTTTTTAAAAAATAACTTATTGACTTGTTAACTTTTCCAACCACATAAGTTAATCCAAACATTTTTTTTAAAAACTTCTTTTCAAAAACTAATAAGTTAATAAGTTTTTTTGACAAAAAGAACTTTTGGGGTTAATAAGTAATCCCAAACACCCCTAAATATACTATTTAAAACGTATACAAAATTTTTAAAAACTTCGGGCCTCTCGAAAGACCGGGCCGGGAACCGTGGCCCACCCTGCCCCTCCCTTTAGGCCGTGCCTGGTAAAAAGAAAACTGTTTCAGGTATACTGATTTTTTGTTTTTCTTGTCAAAACCTAAAAACTAAACAAAGTTATATCCTAAAAATTGTGAGTCCTTTAAATATGGGAGCCTTAAGTAACCGCTTATTTTTTATAGTCGAGCCACCTTTGGACAGGCCTTAACTCCTTCCCAGATACGGAAAAGGTGCTTTCAAAAAGACCGTTAGCTCCAAAGAGTTACTCTTTTTTATCTATTTACTACGTATTAATTAGCAAAAGGCTCCTACTCACAAAACTACACTATTCATAAATGTATAAGTCTAACAGCACATAGTACAAGCAAGCAATGCATGTTTTTTTTGTCACTTTGAATAGTGACTCATCCATTCAACAACTAACACCTAAACTTTTTTTTAATATTTTTATTTTCAACCCTTAACTATATATAATATACGCTTTTAGTCCGTTTCATTTTCTATTAATTTCGTTTTCCTTTAATAACTTTCGTTCGTTAATTTTTTTCTAGAATACAGAGTGTGCGGCTGTTTTTAGTTTTTTTTCCAATGTTCCGATATAATTTTTTTTAAAAACGGAGTTGTATTCAAAATGGAGTTTTTTCGTATCGTTGTGTATAGCGAGTGCCGTTACCGTTGTGGTACCGTGACGATTCGAACATATTATGAGCGACCAACATCATTATTGGTATTGATATTATCGAAACCCATATCGGTATTCGATTTTATGGTTTTTGACGATAATGAACACGACACCCACCGCGGAGCACGGGTATAACCATCTAGTTTAGAATATAGTAATAAACTAAAAGAAATGCATAAAATATAATTAAAACAAGAAGTAGGTAGCGATACATTTTTGTTGGAAAATATACTATGAAATTAATTTAAACAAAAAGCCTTTGCTGTCATATCATAGGAAAATAGGAAATCCATGTGCTTTTGCCTTTCAAAGAAAATATCATAAGAAATCACTTCTGTCATATCAGTTTGTTTACATTTCAAATTGTAAATGTCATCATCTCACTCAAACCATTCATTTAATAATTGTTAAAAATTTTGTTAAAATGTAAGTGAATTTATTAATTAACAACATTATTGTTCGAGTAAAGTACAGTTTTCGTGCCTAAAGTATGTTGTTATTAACAGGTCCAGTCCTTCTTTAACAGTATAGATCCTTGATATTATATTTCTTAACACTTTTAATCCAATTTACTAACTTTGTTAAATTTTTTCTGTTAAGTCTGGTAAAATGACCAAAATACCCTTGATACACCCCCTTCTTAACACTTTTAATCTAATTCATTTCCTCACTCCACCACCAACCGCCGCCACCATCACCACCGGCCGACCACCCCCACCGGCAACCACCCACAACTGCCACCACCAGCCACCACCTCCACTGCCTAACCCCCTCCGCAACAGCTTCAAGATCCCAGGGTTAACTCCCAAAAAGTCAAAATTGAATTCAAACCACTTTAATCCCTCCAAAACTACAATCAAATCACTTCAATCTTGTCCTAATTGAATCCAATCTTGTCTTAATTGAATCACGAGCTTGGTCTACGTATTCGTTAAGCTATAAAATTTGTTTCGGTGACTGGTTGTGGATGGTGCATACACACAAGTGTTTGGAAACGAGTATGTGCTCATACCTGGTGTGAACCACCATGCTTGTTGGTTCGCGCCTCTTTATATGACAAACATAAATCAAACTTTTGTTTTCGCTGATGAAATCTTCACCTTCAACAATGGCAGTCCCACATCACCGATGAGACTTGATTCCGTTCATCATCATCCATATCAGATTTGGCAGGTGTGGCTGGTGGTGGCAAGTGGGGGAGAGTGGTGGTGATGGTCACCGTGGATGTCGTCGAAGATCTCCGCCGTGGATCTCGCCGGAGCAGGGGCTCCCCCTCTTTCTCTCTCGTATCTGTGTCTCCCTTTTTTTTCTCTGGATATGATTGTGTGTAACAAGGGATTTCACAGGAATAAGATAAAGAATGAAAGGGGAGGATGAAATTAAGGGCAAATCGATAATTTCATTGGAAAACTAACAGAAAACTTAACGACTGTTACGTCGAGGGACGTATAGTGTTAAGAAATGTAACATCAGGGATCCATACTGTTAAGGGGGAACTGAACCTGTTAATAGCAACATATCTCAGGGACGAAAACTGGAGTTTACTCTTATTGTTTTCTATGGAATTTAACAAAATTAAGAATTTATTAAATAAGAAAACCTGCACGAAAATGATCAAAGATTTGACCCAAACAATGTAATAGGTAGCTTTATTATATATATATTTAAAAGAAAAACAACCACTAGCTTAGCTTAGTGATAAAGGTGTATACCCAAAACCTCACTAAAATGGGGAGCTCTTAGGTTCAAGTCCTACTTGTGACAAAAACAAGGGTTCAGGTGGGGGTAGTGGGTTTTCTCACCTATGGTGGGTTTCCTCCTGAAGGAGGTGGAGATGATCGGGTGGGTCAGTGGCCCGTCAGTGATCCAAATTGTTCAAAAAAAAATTTAAAAGAAAAAACGGAATAGTGAAAATTTGGGTTCTTAGAGTTTGGTCTATGTTTTGTTAGAGTTTGGTCACAAAAGTATTTTTTTACTTTCGTGTTTTTTTCCTAAGTTTTTTAATGTTTTATAGCGAAGTTTTGGGTTGTTAGAGTTTGACCACATAAGTTATGGTTGTTGGGTTGTGAAGCCTCTTGAGCCTCGGATTTGGACTTCGACAATTGGACCAAAGGTAGCAAGGGATGCCGACCCTAGAGACTTAGCCGACCCTAGTGGCTTGTCCCTGTTTCTTTCTCTTCAAGCTATTAACCCTAATCATTATTTATTTAAACCATGTTATGTATTTGTAATCTTCACCTCTCCTGATTAATAATAAAAAAGAACCCTCGTTGTAACTGTGGACGTAGGTCATTGACCGCACCATGTTATTTCTTTTGTTGTTTATTATTTACTTTCGTTTGTGTGTATGTGTTCCGCTGCGTACAGACTCTGATTGATACCTAACAAGTGGTATAAGAGCCAAAGGTTCGTTACACACGATCGCACTAAAGTGGCGATCAGAGGAGGAGTTTTTTTTTCTGGTTTGCTGTCCCAAAAAATTGCGATTAGGGTTTCTGTGACCCTTGGAGCCGCCACCAACCAGAAGGAGTGCAGTCCTCTCTTCGAGGCTACCGTTTTCATCAAGAAAAGGAAGATCGAAGCAGTTTTGCTTCTGTGCTCTTTTCGATCAGATTAGAAAGAAAAGAGGAGGTAGCGCCGCTGCCCTCCTGTTGTTGTCGGGTATAACCAACCGCCCTGCCAATGTGTGACAACCCTGAATTAGGGTCAATAGTATTTGACATTAAGTTCACCATAAATGGGCTCGGACCATTAACGATCCAGTTGTAGGCCCAATACGCGAACTTTATGAGTAATTTTACTTGACGGATCACGAGATGATTCAAGATGACGTGTTATTAAAACATAGTGTTCACCTAACCTCGCGACATGCATTTAAATAAATTAACGCGTTCACAGTCACTAACGGATGTCGACGCAATATCTAATAAATAATGTTAATGTTAATAATAAGTATTAATAATTACTTGAGACAATGATTTGGAGATTAACACGTGAGAAATATGACGTGGAACGCGCGATCATGACAAACACTGATGTAAACGAAATCAGGATATTTATTACCTGGAATAATAAAATAACATAAATAATTATTTATTTTATGTTATCTTTATTGGCCAATTATCATTATTACTATTACTATTATTATTAAAGTAGTAATAATACTAGTGGGAATATAGAACGGTTAAACAAATAAACGCGTTAGATATGCGATACCGGCGCGTACCGGACTGGGCGACAGTCGGAGAGTAAGTCTCAGAAGCCAAATATTTAAATAATATTATAATAGCGTTATGTAATCCTAATAATTTAGAAATAGTAATCAGAACATTTTAAACGTAACGTTTGAGTTAAACGTTTCAAGTTGAACGCACAGTATCCACCTACACCCTCACCCATATGAAACCCTAACTTTTTAAAGACCTTATCTCCATATTCTTCCTCATTTGAACAAAACCCTAATGCCACACAAAAAACACACAATGTGTGTGTAGAGAGAGTGGGAGACCGGCGGCTAGCCTCTCCTTCGGCCCAACACGACTGGCGACCATGTCTTCACGGCGGGGCAGTGGTTGAAACTGAAGATGGAGGCGGATTACGGGGTTAACGAGGGGAGCGGTCATGGAACCCAGAAGATGAAGATGGCTCTGGTGTGTCTCCAACTGGTGACGGTAGTAGGCGGCGTCGGTGGATCCAGATGGTGGTAGTGGTGAGAATCACCACTGGCGGTGGAGAACACTGGCGGTGACGGGGTCAGACGACAGGGATGGTTCCCGGTGGCTTTGAACAACGAAACAGCAGGAAAGGCGACGACCCTCGGGTGGAGCTAGGGTTTAGCTGTGTAGGGGTGGCGGCCAAGGAGGTTCTTTGACCGACCCGTTCGAAAACGGCTAGCAAACCCACCTTTTCCGGCAGAAAATAGAGGTCCGACAAGCTCTGGTGACGGGGACGGGTTTCGACGAGTTCAAAACGGCAGATCCGGACCTACATCGCGTGGATCTACTCAGATTAGTGGGGAAAAACGAGTTTCGGTCACCACGGGTAGTTGCTTCGGCATATCCTTTCGTTTTCCTAGTGATACGAGGTAAGAACCCGAACCCATTTCTCATTGTATAGGCCTTTTAAATTTCCAGATCTGTCATTATACGTTGTGAATCTAGAGATTTTGGTTTAGATCGGTTGATTTGGTTTCCGGGTTTCATTCCCGTGTATTAATGTGAACTTTTACAGGTCATGGTGGTTAGATCGGGATAGTTAGGCTTGTTTTAAGCTCTCCCGAGACTCGGTCAAACCCGGTCAATGAAAGTCAACTGTGGTCAAGACGGGTCATAGATTGTAATCGAGTCCACGTATACGAACCCAACGACTGGAAGGTAAAAGCGCACGCCAAACGTTTTACGTTATTATTTCAAAAAGTTAAGCGGGTGTGTGCAGTTATTTGAGTTGAGCCCTAAACGACTTATTAACGATAAAAATAAATGTTAACTTAATGATAAATATTAACGGACTATAAAACACGCTTATTTAATATAAATAAACTCGTTCGGATTAAATATATATTTGTTAATAAACGTGAAAGTATATTCGTAAACGTATAATCGTATAAACGAGAATTTTGAATATGATTGACAAACGATACGTAGTAGTACTAAATATTGCTACTTGAACGTGAAAACAATTATATTATATTTATGTTACAACACGGTCTATACCAAATAAATACGTTCGGAATAATGTTAGCATCAAGGATTTTATATAACGATAAACATATATATTTATTTGATATGTCACTGAATGATAATTAGATATATGACACGGATGACTAAAACTAGAATTTGGCAATTGACAAACGTGATACAATTATATTTTCATAAATGTAAACGTACCATATGTATATATACCTACAAATACACATGAATATAAATATTGACATGTTTATGAAATCAAACGATTATTATAAAACACGATGTTTAGTCTCGAAAATAAATACGTGCATATTCACACGCTCAAATATACATGTATATATGTATCGTTAATGCATTTGAATTTATGACACGAACGTTTAGAAACTTAAATGAATACGTTTCGAATGAGTATGAAATCTTAAACTTTTATAAACTCGGACAAGAATTTTGTCACGTGTAGGTGATGGTATTTATATTTAAATATATAGTTATAAATGTTTATATTTTCAATAGACCATTGAATATTATACAACACGACATTTAACCGTAAACACGTACGCATATATATATATATATATATATATATATACACACACACACACATGTATATATTAATAATGACAAACAATATTAAGTAATCATGATCTGAGCATCCACCATTATTAACGTATACCAGATCGGTATTATAACATAGTGAATCAACAGAGCTCAACCGCATACGTGTTAAATCAATATGAGTTTAGACTCGCTTAACATTATTAGGGTTAGTCTATAAAGCTCATTAAGTACCTAAAGGTCTCGTAGGACTTGAGTAAGACGTAAGCCATGACTATCACGTGGACATTAGTTTCCATTACTATCAGAAGGACATTAGTGTTCCTGACACGTCACCAGGTGAGTTCACTGTCCCCTTTTAACTTTTAAATGTTTTAGAAACATCGGAGGAGAGACATACCTGCTTAACGCATTTTATACACTGGGGAACATCATCACTAGATACATTTGAGAAAACCTGAAACATATTTGCTTACACGTTTGAAAACCTGAAACACACTTATGAACATTATCATATGGTAACAAGAGAACAAGACTTGACCTTATGTTTGCATGAGTTAACGAACAAAGAGCTCACTAAAGTCCACTCGAACAATTTTATAACCATTAGCTATCTAGCCTGGGATTCTATGAATAGTACCATTGGGGGTGACGTCCCCCGTCATGGTTAGTCACGCTAACCGATGACTTGTAGGGTCGAATGGCCACATATTATCTAAACACATACTTCGGGAGGACCGAGGGAGGGGAAAAATACTTGTTGTCGTGGTTTGGTTATGCCTCATGTATGTACATGTTTGTATTCTTAGCTAGTCTACAAATGGGTCAACATTACTTGTTCTGTTTATCATACACACTTGGAACAATTTATGAACAATTGGATTTACAAGAAATACTGATTAGGAAAATGACTCATTTTATGACTATTAGGGAAAATGACTTATTTTATGACTATTAAGTCATCACATGTTTTCATTGGGAAAATGACTCATTTTATGACTTTGAGGTCATCACAGGTTTTCGAGGAAAACGGCTTTATAATATGGCCATGTACACCTTTTCAATGTTTTCACTTTATGACTCTAAAGTCATCACATGTTTTCGAGGAAAACGGTTTTATATTATAGCCATGTATACGATATCAAAGTTTGCAAGGAAAACCGCTTTACATTGAGACAACTAAACCTGTGAACTCACCAACCTTTGTGTTGACATTTTTAAGTATGTTTTTCAGGTAACACATAGCTATGGCACGGTTGGAATAGTGTGACACCCAACAAATTCAAGTTAACTTAGTTAACCTAACTCAAACTCAAGGGACTAATTCTGTCATTTTCTAAACTTAAAACTACAAGGACTGGTAGTGTAATTAGTCAAAACTCATTCAGTTGACTTTGAAGTCAAAATTCACATGCCCTTGTATTCCTGTTGACTTTTGATAGTCAAAACTAACAAGTTCTTAACCTAATTACCTCATTTCAAACCTTAGGGACTAAACTTGCCATACCTCTAACCCTAACACATGAAACTAGAGGGACTAAATCTGTAATTAAACCATAATTGATTTCTGTTGACTTTAGAATGTTCTAGAGCCCAAATTGCAGACTATAACCGATTTCTGTTTGAAGTTGTAACGGTTACACACCAAATTGCATTAACGTTCATCTTTAAGCCTTTAATCATCGATTTTACTACGATTTAAGCCCAATTATGGACATAAATGTCATAACCGTCGATACCATGGCCTCATATCAACAAATCCGACCAAATTCGATTATCAACTCACAAATTTACACTCTGCGCACTTCAAGCGACCCCCACTGAAGTTTTTGCACACTTCTGTTTCGTCGGAGAAGCAAGTAGGATCGCTGAAGACTAAAGCCGCCATAGTCGGGACACATTTTAATCGAATTCCATCAATTCATCATCTATTCTGGTAATTACTGAAAGCCCTATGTTAATTAGGGCTTACATCATCACCTTCGTTTTTACTCACTTACTGAAAGCCCTATATTAATTAGGGCTTTACAACATTGAATTGAACTCAATTCGTAATCTAGGGTTCTAATTCAATTTGGGGGTTTTGATCCTAGACTTAACCAAAATGAAATTAAATCATACGGGTAGATTCACAAACATTTACTCATTAAAAGCCCTATGTTAATTTGATCTCATAACATCAAATTCTTCAAGATCCAGAACCTAGGGTTCATACGTTTTCGGTTTAATCAAATCACAGTCTAAACACAACCACCATTCAATTAAACCATATAGCTAGATTCGCAGGGTCTTGATTAGTAAAAGCCCTATGTTTTCAACAAGTTGCATTATCAGATTCGATCAATTTGATCCTAGGTTCATATCTAGGGTTTCGACACTTGAATCTGTAATTGAACGACCCTAGGCTTGATGTTTTCCAAATTAAACACACACACAGAATCACCTATGCTCGATTTGTAAAACCCCTATACTTTTGTAACCAACCGATATCTAATTCGATGGATTGAGGGTGGATTTGGTTCGACATCGATCGGGAATAAGAGCACAGGGGAGTTATTGACTAAAACCATTTCAATTTGAGTTTGTTTGCGATAGCCCTAGCGGGTGGAGTTGTTAGTTGTGTGTGCTTGTGTGGGAGAGACCCGGGTTTGAGTCTCTACACACTGTTTTTTTTAATTTTTTTAAAACCATTTTCAATTAATATTTTTAATATAAAAATCATCCCACTATTATTACAATATTATATTAATGTGTTTTAGCCCGGGAAACTACCCATAGTCTCGGGTTTGGTTTGTAACCCTTTTTCATTTAAAAATACCGACTTTTAAAATAATATATTTATATTATTTTCAAACCCCGACTTCGAATAAATAATATATTTATATTTTTTTTTAACCCGTGACTCCAATTAAAAATAATATATATTTAGATATTATTTTCAGCTCGTTTATAAACTTCGTGTAACGTTTCAAACTTATAAATAATATAATTATTTATATTATTTACCCACGTTTATATCCCTGAATAAAAATAAATATATTTATTATTCTTGCCACATAAATGATTATTTTATTAATCCTACGAACTTAAAAATAATATATATAGTTATATTATTTTCCTAGCCATAATTTAAGTAGTACAAACACATGAATATTTATTTATTAATATTATTCGTAATTAGAAACGTTAGACACGAAACGTATTTATCTTAATAATTATTATATTAAGAAAATCCTCTATTACTGTGGACAAGTTCGTCTACTCTTTAATCGTTAGTGCGTCTTAGGACGTTCACTCTTCCGTGTCGTCGTCACAATATCCCATGTGTCTCTAATTATTATGCTTATAATTCTAGGGCATACGTAGATGGTTCACAGGTAAACTCTTGTGTTTTCTATTGCATCCTTGTGTGGTGCTATCCACTACTAGTACACAACTCAGGTGAGTTTTACATAGCCCATTTTCATTTTTGTACATTTTGGGGTGAAACGTGTTTTGCATTGAAAACGAATTGCAACTACAATATACAATTCTACATTATGACTATTTGTGTAATTTATGCTTTTGTGCTTGAATGCTATGAGTTGAACTACATATACATGACACGCTAGTACAATCATTAACTTGCGCGACATGCCTAAGGTAGTACATAACATGATCATTTATAAGGGAAACCGATACATTACTTAACACGAACCTTGGCGGGTTAGTGTATACATTTTGGTACTTCACGCAGTCCGGGGGACTGTGCATACATATTACACGGTTTGATTGTACACCTAGTTTCAACTATAGATTCTCCATAAATGCCTTATTTACCATATCTCATATGAATTGTATAAACTATTTGAAAACATCATGAGATATCTAAACCTATGTATGCTCACCAACTATTTATAGTTGACCCTCTCATTTTAAACATGTTTCAGGTGGATTTATTTGAAGTACAAGTTCATCACTTAGAAGCATATGGACCTAGTGACAATTAAACTAGAATTATTGTTAGCTTTTGATTGACTGATCAATGTGTATTTGTACATTTAAATTATTTCAATAAATTTATGTAATTTAGTTTGATCATGAGCTTTTGAACAGTCTACATGTCCCGCCCCGACGTATTCCGCCGTCGGTTGGGGGGTGTCAAATAGGCTAGCAGTTCGGATTAAACCCTAGAAGCCGAAGAAGCATAATTGTCAAACCTCAAGTCCATTTGATCTAAGTGGATTTAGATCAATGTATTATTTAATGTTAGTAATTGTAAAAGTGTTCGATACTTTAGAAATCTTTACTTTAGCTTCCGTTGTTGTGTACTGTTACCAATCATTGCAACCTTAATTTATTTATTTATTCATTAAGTAAATGAATTTGGGGGTGTGACACAAGAGCCGGGCGGCGCCAATGATCAGAAAAGGGGAGAATTAGGTTGTCTCGTTTCCTGTTTTCAGTTTCTGATTATCTATTTTTGATTGGGTTACAAGTTTTTTTGGGTTGTCTGGTCTTTATTCTTGTTTGGATTGCTTTTGGTGTTTGGGATTGTCTGAGATATTTTGATAGGGTTAGCGGGGTACGAAACTAGTTTACCGTGTTTTTTATTTGTGAAAGATAACAGTGGGGTCAAGTCCCTGAGAGTGTTCAGTAGATCAATCGTCAAATTCTTTAGGCTTGAGCCATTATTATGTTTGTTCACTGTTTCTCGATTATGTAAGGCCCCAACCCGGGCACCCTACAGTTGGGTTTTATCACTAGGTATTCTCTTCAAAAGTACTCGTTTCATTTCTAAAACATCAGCGGAAGTCTTTCTAAAATAAATATTATTCTTTAATGTCCTTAATGTTATTAACTTTACCTCACGAATGCTTGCACCCCGAACCGAGTAGCACCGCTCCCAAGCCAAGATACATCGTCCTCAGAACTCACCTGCAAAACAGTCTAACGTACACACAAAGTCAGCTACGCTGACTGAGTTCTAATAGTTTAATTTAATTAAAAGCCATCTCGTCACAATTATAATTATCTCTACTCAGGACCCTCCGGTCCTTGTAAAATAGTTATATAAATTATCATCATATAGATAACCCCTGTTACCTTATGATATTCTAAAGGATTCACTACCCCAGACTCACACAGCCATTTAACTCAGTAAGTCTCTCCGACATGGATCGAGCTTACGACTCCAATAACTCAAAATTTACCACGCATATTAACCATACACTGGTTATCTCAACCAACCTCTAGACACCGACTTAACTAGCCCTAATAAAGACTCTCATAAACCAACTGACACAACAGTTGTAACATAAAGTCCTTATCCCGACACAACGGTCAATCTGACTCTACACACCACATTAATATCATTTACTCACCACATCAATATCATCTCATACACAATTATTATAACTCATCACTTGCATGCAATTTAACACATATATGCACACAAACACATACCTCATCACTGCACGCTCTTCAGGGTTACCCTTGTCAGGGCGTTCGACACACCTCGAGCTCATCATTAACCTGCTCAATATTGTCACCTTTGGTAACTTCCCGAAAGACTTCGTCCTTCACAATCCCGTTTGTCATGTTACAAATATGAATATGCAAACACACTCGTTTGTCGTGCAACAAGGACAACGATGCAAACACAAACACATAACAATATCACATTTCATTCACGTGACTCATTAACTACACCTGCACCCCACGCAAAGCATTAGGACAGCACATCCTATACATAATCACAAGCGTTTAACTTCTATCCCGACTCACCCCGACTAACTCATAATACATGACATCATACTAGCATTTACACGACCCGTTAGCTAAGCGTGCACCATACTCCCTTACTCCGGATAACACATCTTGCTTAACCCTATCAATAGCTAATTCATACCCTGACTAACTCTTAACACGACACATGTCAACAACTGTTTCACCCCTACCTCACATAATCTCATAGACACCCCCATAGTCCCTCCGACTCATTAATGAATGTTTTAATTCATAAACACCTCGGGTTAAAACTCAAAGCTCTTAATATGTTTAATAAAACAAACTTGTCTCATAGGCGTGTACGATAGCCCCAAAAACATTAAAACATTTAAAAGAGGGGATTAGAAACTCACTGGTTATGCTGAGTCTCAGCCTCTGCCTTGTAACTCGCCCGTCCACGCTCAAAACCCAAACCTGTAAACGTATGATCCAAGGATCAGATTCCGTTCTAAACTTATGTTGAATAACGCGTAAATATAATTAAACTCTAACGCTCGTCTCTTCTACCCGTCATTTCCCTCCGTAAAACCTTAGTCTCCCGGGTTTACGTATATAATGATCCCAATTTGGTTAGGAACCGTGTACCCGATCTCAAACTCCCATGCATGCACACATGCGTGCCATGCAAACCCCTCGTCGACTTCAGCTTGTAATAACCAACTCATAACATATCGCTCTCGGTTTGTTTAGAACCTGTAATATAATTCGGGCCCCCCCCATGCATGCATGCATACGATCCATGCAAAACCCTAGCCCATGACTCCTCCCCATGCAACTCCGGCTCGTCATGAACCCGCATCTGAGCTCACCCGTGCACCACCACGGGTCCCACTGTTCCCGTCGAGCACCACCCTCGTGGTCTCATGCCGCCACCACAGGCACCGCTTTGGCCCGTCACCACCTCCATTGATCTCCACCATGTTCCCCCGCCATGCACAAACCCTATCGTGTCTACACAGCCCCGCCGCGCCGACACTAGGTCATCCCCGTGCTCCTCCCTTGTAGCTTGCCACCGTCAAAAGCCGCCGCCGGAGCGTCGCCGTCAACCTACTACTCGTGGCCACTGCTGTCCTAGCTGGTCATTACACTCACAGTGCCTTCCCTTATCCTCTTCTCCGATCGTGAAGAACAGGAACCAAATCAAATTAAAACCCTAATCGGGTCCCTAAGCCGAAATCATGGAAAAGAAAGTAAAGCAAGGACGATGAGAGGATTACCATGCGCGAAGAAAGGTTTTTCCCGCTTGCCGCCGCCGTAAGACCACCGCGTGTCCGTCGGTGCTTGCCTCCGGTTCCGGTGTCTCCGTTTCCCTCCTTGCCTCTGCCGTACGAACTCCCCTAGGCCGAACGGCCTAGGGTTTCCCTTTAAATATCTTTTTAAACCTCTAAGGTTTACAATCCGGGTTCCTCTAGTTCTATCTCACGTTTTTCCGTCACGAATTGTTCACTACTCGGATAATCGGGTCCTTTAACTCTCGTGGATCTACACCTTCCTCAACGATTCAAGTTAACCATGTCTTTTATTAGAGCTTCGGGTCACCCATCAACTCGACCCATTAGCTATTAGGTTTTTAGGGATGTTACAGATTATGTATGCATCTCGTTTGCTATGGCTGAAGACGGGAACGTTCAGATTGAGAATTTTAACGGGACCAATTGTGCCTAGTGGAAGATGCAAATAGTTGCATTGTTATGTAAAAGGGATTTGGATATGGTGTTAAAAGAAAAAAATGGATAAAATTGATCAAGATGTTTGGAATTCCAAGGACAAGAAAAGCCAAGGCAGTTATGACACTGTCTTTGACGAGGAGCGTCGCTATCAACATCATGAAAGAAACCACGGCTCGTGGCATGATGTCGGCTTTGTCAAATATGTATGAGAAACCATCGGCGACGAACAAGGTGTTCTAGATGAAAGAGTTGTTCATGACCATGATGAAAGAAGGGAGCACACTTACGGATCATATTAACAACTTAAATTCGATCTGTTAAGATTAAGTTCTGTGGGAATCAAAGTTACTAACTAGACTCAAGCTCTGGTGTTGTTATCTTCGATGTCAGATAGTTGGTCCGGGACTATAACTGTTATTACTAGTTATGTGGGAGCCAGTGGTTTTACATTTTGAAGGGATAAAGGATTTGATTCTTGGGGAAGATGTCAGAAGCAAAAATCTAGGTGGTTCATCCAGGGGCGGAGTTTTACGAGGGCCCGCGCCCCCTCTGATTTTTCGCTCAGTAGTGTTAATTTATAGTATTCGACCGCAAATTTTATAGTTCCGGCCCCCCTGATAGGAAAAAAAATTCTCGGCCCCCTGCTTTTTTTCTAAAGCTCCGCCACTAGGTTAATCCTCTTCTGAGTTGTTGAGTGTGGGTAGAAGAAGAGGGAGTAACATGGATAGTGGGAACAGGGGTAGGAGTTCATCTATAACTCGAAAAAATGTCATGTGCTGGAGTTGTAAAGAGGTTGGACATGTTAAGAGTCAGTGTCCAAAGGCTTAAAAGGAAGTGAATTATGCAGAGGTTGTTCGCTATGATGATGCACTGATTTGCACTGTAGATAGTTCTGTGGACTCTTGGGTCATGGATTCAGGAGCTTCGTTTCACGCTATGCACAATATGGAAACGATTCTGAATCTAAAAGAAGGTGACTTTAGAAAGGTACGATTAGGCAATGGTGAAGTTCTTCAAGTTACGGGCTTAGGAGATATTAATATGAAAACTCCATTAGGAACTACATGGAACTTACAGAACGACATGGTAATTACAGATTGGAAGAGGAAACTTACTTATGTCGGTCAACTGGATGAACTAGGACTGGATGTCAAGTTTGGTGGTGGCAAGTGGAATGTGATTAATGGAAATCTCATTATTGCTAAAGGAAAGAAACGGGGATCATTGTACATGGTTGAGGTGCCTACTAACGGATGTGTGACTGTCCCAGTTAAGAGTGACAAATTTTGGTTCGCTAAATCTAGTGCTAAGAGAGTTCACTTTGCAAACGTGAAGCCTAGAGTCACTAAGATATCAGTTGAATGTGTTCAGAGGTTGAAACCGTTTAGGGGGGGGGGGGGTAGGAACAGTAGGAGCCCGTGACGTGTTCCGGGTACAGTTTCAAAAGCTCGTTGGGTTTTGAAGACCAAAGTTCCAAATGAAAAGTCTCTCCTGGGTGTTTGCTAAATTTGGAGAGTGTTGTTGGTCCTTGGTGTATCTTTGGAATGGGTGGGGTGTGCAAACTGGTTGAGACAAAGGATGGGTCTGCTACGACTGCTGAGTTGGAGCTCGGGGAGCTTCAACTGGCCCTTCAGGTACTTGATGAGAGGGGTCTGTTGAAACTAGGGGGATATGACTGGATCTAATCGTTGAAGTCTAGCTTATTCTTAGGAATTGAGGCTTAGAAGACTTGTTGATGAAAATTATTGAGTTACTGATTTAGTCTGTTTTGTTTGGATGGTATTTGTGATTGTGTAAAGGCTTCAAGTGACAGATTGTTGGGTTGTGAAGCCTTTTGGGCCTCGAGATTGGGCTGAAGGAAGAAGCAAAGGTTGCCGGCCCTAGTGGCTTGCCCCTGTTTCTTTCTCTCCAAGTTATTAACCCTAATAATTATCTATTTAAACAATCCTATGTATTTGTAATCTTCACCCCTCCTGATTAATAATAAAGAAAGAATCGTAGTTGCAAACGTGGACGTAGGTCATTGACCGAACCATGTTATTTCTTGTGTCGTTTATTATTTGTTTTCGTTTGTGCATGTGTGTTCTGTGTTTCCGCTTCATACCGACTCTAATTGATACCCAACAATGGTTTGTTAGAGTTTGGCCACAAAAGTTCTATTACTTTTTTGGCTTTTTTTCTTTTCAAGGTTTTTTTTTAATATTTTGGTTTTAGATTTCTCTTTTATATCGTTGTTTTTGCATTTGCGTTCGGGTTTCTTGACGCTACACTTTCAAGTTTTACGACGGAGCGACGTTCGCTTTTCGACGGGGTACGCTTTAAGGTTTTATGGTAGAGTATTAGCCGTTGCGATGTGTTGTGTATCTCCGTCTGCATTCATGTTACTTGACGCTACGTTTTCGGGTTTTTACAGCGGAGTGAAGCTCGCTTTTACGACGGGTACGTTTTAGGGTTTTATGACAGAGTGACAACCGTTATGACGTTTTTTTATATATGCGTTTTAATATCTGGGATCGTACTGTCGTCGCAGTGCGCGACTATACAATTCCTAGTTTTACTTAATAATCAACAATAAACTAAAAGAAATACATAAAATATAATTAAAACAAGAAGTAGGTAGCGATACATTTCAATAAAATAACTGATCTTTGATGCATGTGTCTGTGCGCATATTTGACTTGACTTTACATAATATTAACAATAAACTAAAATTAACACATAAAATATAAATATAATTAAAACAAGAAGTAGGTATCGATACATTCTATTATTATTATTATTATTATTATTATTATTATTATTATTATTATTACTACTACCATTAACAAGCAACACGATGAATAATGTTACTTCTAACACGTAAAATACATGTTTTATACATTTTTTTAGCATCATTAACAAAATGACCCGACGTCCCAACCTAGCTGCTCAGTCTCCCTTCTTGTTCTTCCAATATCTGAGGTCGACGGTTCGATCCTCAACGCACCCTTCTTTTCTCTCTCTTCTTTTTTCGTGCAACATTCGCAAGCTATGACTTTTAATGAAATTATAAATACATTTACATTTTTCCCTTGACATATCAACCTTAGAGTTTACTACCCTCACTGAGGGCACACCTAACTAGTTTCAATAAAAAAAATACCATATGTATATAGCATTGAAGCCGGTGCCTATGGATAAAATAATAATCAACATGGACTAAATGGGTACAAGAAAGATAATCTTAATGCCTTCTATCTATTTATTTATATTTAAAAATATTAATCATTTCTTATATATTAATATATTATTGGTGGCTAATAAACAATATTTTTGTCTTTTAGTTATATATGTTTGTATATATAATATATTAAAAAAAATACAAATTTAAACAAAAACTTAGCCTTAATGGTTGTGGAAATAACATCTAAACCCACCACGAGGGTTCGATCATTGCATACCATTTTTTTGAATGTTTATTTTGTTGATAAGCTTATTAGATAAGTACATAAAATTACCAAAAACCCACTCAGTTTTTTAATCGGTCGATGTTTTTACCTTCAACTTAAAAAAAAATAAAAATACTATATACCTTTTTATAAATCATAAAAAAGATATCATTGGGCATATATAGAAAACTAAAACATAATATCTAACAATTACTTTTGAATAATAATGAGTGGTCCACATTAAATCTGTATTTTTTTATATTAAAAATAATTTATGACCTGTATTTATTAAAGGGGTAAAAAGGTAATTAAAATTTTTTATTTTTTGATTAAATCTTGGTTTTTAAATTTATATATATATATATATATATATATATATATATATATATATATATATATATATATATATATATATATATATGGTTCCATTGTTAACCCACTGTTATTGTATTAACCCAATTAACTCCACCAAAATCAAGCAAAATCATTATTTTTTGGATTGAATAACATTATTACACTAATACAACGTCATGTTCTTTTTTGCATTTTTGTAAATTCGCAAGGGTAAAGGAGTTTACACCAGTGTAAAGATTTGCTGAAAACATAAAAGTTATATTTTTTCGGAAAAAATTACACTGGTGTAAACTCCCTTACACTTGCGAATTTACAAAAATGCAAAAAATAATATGACGTTGTATTGGTATAATAATGTTGTTCAATCCAAAAAAATAATGATCTGGATTGATTTTGGCGAAGTTAATTGGGTTAACAAAATAACAGAGTGTTATTAAAATACCTCTTCCCTAAATATATGTGTGTAAATTCAGTGAAATATGACTTTACACATGTGTAAAAACACTCTACAAAAGGTTTTATCTATTGTAAACCCTAAAACACATCCATCAGAACAAAAACAATTGAAGAACATGCTCTTTATAAATATGTAAAGTCAGTGGTTACACATGTGTAAAGAACCCCTAAACAGGTTTTATCTATTGTAAACCCTAAAACAGATCCATAAGAACAAGAACAATTGAATAACATGCCCATTACACTTGTGTAAAGTCAATGAAACATGAGAAGATATGAAAATAACATAACATATATTTACACCAACAAAATCTTGGTTTTAACAAATAAAATCAAATATAAAATGCTAAAGAATAAGAATATAATCAAAACCCCCAATCCCACATCCAAACACTTACCTGGAGACATTTTCCTTAAACAGGAACATTGATGCCTCCTTTTGCACATATTTATGATTTGTTTTGGTCTTCTTTTGTTAATATCTGCGATTTTTCTTCATCAAGAACATCGATTGAGGTGAGCAAAAGACAGTGACCGAAGGAGTCGATGGCCAACGACTTTTAGATATGAGCAACTGGTTTCACCTTCAACTTGACTGGGTTTTCACCTTGCAACTGAGTAGATCTGATGAAGAGCTTACACGTGTTTAAAGCGGCTAGTTTCACATCTAACCGTCGCCGGATGATATGGTGGTTCGATCGTTCCACTTCTACCCTTTCTCACACTCACTAAACGTATGTTATACCAATGTGAGAGGGGATCATTCATTTAAATTAATTTTTTAATTGACCATATTAATTATTTTAAAAACATAAATAAAAATTGTTATGTTTGCCGTTAAAAAAGCTAACATGTCATTAGTTATATATATATGTACATATAAAACAAAGGTTGGTATGAACAGTACCGGTTTTTTTTTCACGTGGGAATATGTTAACGTTTTGTTTTTTTATAAAGTTTCGAATGTTATCAGAGTCTCCGCCGCAATAGTAAACCACAACAGGAAATTATTTGAGACATGTTTAATTTTATCTACATTTCCATGTAAATTTATGCTTGCCACAAAGCGCAGGTTTAACCTACTAGGGACAAATAAAAGACATATATTGATGTAAAACTAATCAAAGTTACATTTTATTTGATAAGTTTTAAGTGAGCCAAAATTAAAACTAATGATGTTTATATTATTATTAATGTAGATATCATTTGTATGAAGGAGTAATTTCCTCTCTTTAAATTATTACATAAAACCTTTCGCCCTTCAAGTTATCACATCAAAACAAAACTGGACTTTTTTTTTGTCTATTTTGTTATAAGAAAAAGTTTTTTTTTATTTAAAAAACGTATTTTTTTTAATATTTTAAAAACATATTTTCTTTTTAATTTATTAGAGCGCATTATTTTATCATTATATATATCATTTTCTTTTTAGTTTAAAAAAATTGTTTCTTTTATTTTTTTAAAAATTATTTTTTATTATTTTAAAACTGTTACTGTTGAAACTTGGGTGGCTATCAATCAACATTTGATGAAGTAGCTCGTAACTGTACTCGTATGTATCTGGTGTGAGAGACTCAATTCGTATACTTCATATATGCTTAAGGGCACCCCATTCATGTGAATCGAGGCTTTGCTTGCAGTCATAAATATTCTAATAAATGTGCCATCTATGAAGTAACCAAGCAACATCCAGGAATATACTTTGACAAGCATGCATTTGAGCGAAGTCTCTATCGGTTAATATGTCACGTGGCTCCATACACTTATTCAATGTCTCTTTTAGTTTCATTTACACCCAAACAAGGTTATCCTCCTTTTCTTTACTTATAAAGGCGAAAGTAATGTAAAATGTTTTTTTTGTCGAAGTTACACCAACAATCTCAACAAATGACATGTTGTACTTGGTGGTTTTGTAAGTTGTATCTATTAGCAACATATACGGGAATGCACGCTACATTTTATACAATGATTAATGTATAAAGAATAACTCCCTTGTAGAAAACTATAGGGGAGGTTAATAGGTTTTCTTAAAACATTTCTTGGTTTAAAACTTACTCATGTATGGATTATCACTTGGTTGAAACTCAGGATTATGAATATGTAATGTATGTAAAGAGTATAAGGGACGGAAAGACAAAACTGAATTTATAGAGGTTCCATTGGATGTTAACTAATCCACTCAACGTTCTCTCCCCACATTCTCCAATCGAGAGTTTGCTACGCTAATCGTTTCTATTAAACGGAAGGGATCACCGGTACACCAACGTCTCACTAATCAAAGGTAGTGATCACCTTCTATAAAGTCTCACTAATCAAAGGTAGTGATCACCTTCTTTAACTCACTATGTCAAGATAGCGTTATAACCTCACATCTAAGCACCATGTCAAGATAGTGCACATACTAACACATTAACACTAGATCAAGATAATGTGATCTCCCTCAACATAACACTATTCAAGACAATGCTATCTTTCACAACTTAACATTGTGTCATGATTGTGTTATCCCTCACAAATTACAATATTCACTAAACACTATTAGTGAAGACTCCTCACATACAATATAAGAATGATTCTGTAAGTTGTAGCACAACTTCTTCTTTTTGCTCTTGATCTTCTCTCTTGATCTTTTTTCTCTTGATCTTGAAAGCGTTTAGAGCAAATGAGTGAGTATAAAAGATTGACAAGGCCTCTATTTTAAGGCAGAAGTCAAGTCAGGGAGGTCACAAAGGCTGCTCCAGCCACGATCGACCGTCCCATCGACCGTGAGGCTGGAGGCAAGCTTTCGGTGCTTTGAAAACACCTTAGTTGACTTTGTGACATGAGTTGTCACCCATTTCCCAACCATATACACTTTACCCATTGAACAAAAGCCTTTTCCAATAGTACTTTGATTGTTATCCATCTTAAGTTCCCAATGTAAGATTATATCACTAACAACCTCTTTTAAATTTTGAATTCAAAATTCAAATCCTCACTAAATCATCTGGATTTAGTTACAAAGATTAGTTTTTATAGAACTTTTTCTTAACTTTATAAAAAAGTTTGTGGAAATAACTTGATATTTTATAAAACTTAGGTTTTATAAATTATTTTGATTTTTTATAAAAAAAACTTATATTTGTTGTTTTTAATTTCTCTTTAATTCCACAACATATTCATGTTGGTCCTTGCATCTTCCTTCATAAGTATACCATGTTATTTTGTTGAAAATTGCATCTTCATTTTTCACTATAACCTTTTTGTTTGTAGATTAATGTGGACTTGATCTTCATCACTTTGAAAATGTTAAGACTTGTTGATCACATATTTTTGTGATACATTGACGTGTTTAGTGATATGTATGCTGATATATGATCGTCTTTAATGAACATGTAGGATCAATGTATTACAAGATGGTTCTGTTTAGTTGATATTGGCGGAAACAATAACAACTATGCAACGCAACAAGCAACAATGAGAATACTGATAAATGCAAATTGTATTACTCTTCAATGTTAACAAGTTACAAAGAAAGTTCTAAGGAAGCACACTCTACAACGAAGAGAAGTAATACATATAAAGGAACTTAGAATCAAGACAGACCCTTGATTCTAAGGATCAGATCAAACACAAGTCGTTGATCTTTTATAGATGGAAGCTACACTACAATTGGAGGATACAAAAAGACATCTGCAGCGAAAAGACAACTGCAAAACAAAAAGTCTTCTCAGGAATCTTTGCAGCAGACTTCAGAAGTAGTAGTATTGTCTTTTGTCATCTGCACCAATAACATTCCTTATGCTGATAAGTGTGTCAGTGTTGCATCAGAGGATGTCAGTAGTAAAGCTACTGATGATTTGCCTATCAGTAGCATCAATGTATGATGCTGCTGAGAAGCCTATCAGCAACAACCTTGAACTTCAGCAGATAAGGCTATCCGTAGCATAGATGTAGATCAGCAGCAAAGATTAACTATCCGCATCATAGGCACTTATCAGCAACAACTTCATTAATGTCAAAATTGTGGAGTCCGCAACATTTACACTTAGAGAGTTTTGTAGCCATCAGTCTTTATCTCTACAGACTACCCCTAGAATGATGCTACCAAAACTCTTTACTGCCTTTGTTCCTGAAGCTTTTGCATGTTCAGGACAATCCTTGCTGTCTCATAGCCTTATGGATCGTTGCTGGGATTGTCAAAGGGGATTTTAGACAGAGATTTAATATCCCTGCTTTGTAAGCTAAAGATAGCCTTGCTGGAACACCTCATCTTGTATCCTTTGACATTTTCTAGTGTGTATTCATCTTTGGCAGCATTGTAGGAACATTTGACAAGAGGAAAGTGGGATTGGAGAGGTTTTGCATCAATGACAACATCTTTTCTAGGATTGAAGTAATGTTTGATTATTAGCAAGAGATGCCTCCTACTATCATTTTTAGGCTCATGAGCTTCACCCAGCTCCAGAATTCTCTGCCAATCAGAGTCTGGAAGTTGCATCACCTCATCAATAGATCTGTAGATTGATCTTTTCTTTTCTACCTCTCCTCTAAACACTTCATACCATTGATCTGGATCACTGTAGAACCATTGTACACTTTTTTCTTGAATCTTCAGAGATGGTAGGAGGTTTGGTTTTCTTCTTGGGAGGCTGTTGATGAGAAGGAACTGGGTGAGAGGATTTTGACTCTTTGGGAGAGGAGGAGGGAAGTCTAGGAGAGGGAACATGTGGGAGAGAAGGAGGATGGACCAAGGATTCTGTTCTGGGCTTCTTTCTTTTTCTATCTTCTTCAGTTGTACTATCCCTCTTGGTTTGATTTGTCTTCTTTAGTCTATCCTCTTCTTCCTTTTTCACCTTTCTGTAGAGGGATTGAAGGTTCATGAAATTCATAGGACCTAACCTCTTTCCACTCTCACCTCTTGCCTTAAGAAAGACCATCATGACCTTTCTTTCTTCGTGTGTTCTTTTATTCAAGGCAATGGCTTTTCTAGACTTTTCTCTGGCTTTCTCTTCTTCAGCCCTCTTCTTCTTTACCAGTTCTCCTGGTTGACCCATGTAGGCTCTGTAGAGCTCTTTATTGGATAACTTCTCCAGGTAGTCTCCATCCTCACCTAGATCAGTTAGGGCCTGGATCCATTTACTCCTCATCTCTTGGGCCAGATTGGAGTCTTTTATTATGAATTTGGCCTTTTTTCTTTCTGTTTTTCTCTTTCTTCATCTTCTCTGGCAAACTGTTTCTGTAGCTTTAGTGCCAAAGCTTCATCTTCATCAATTTGTGAAGCTACAGAAACTTGGACTTTTGTGGTATCAAGAGATCTTGCAAGTCTGCTGATCTACTGCTCTTTGAATAGCATGGCTGCTTTTCTCTCTTGATTCATCTTTATCTGTTTCATTTCTTCTTCCTCTCTTTCTCTTCTTCTTCTTTCTTTTTCTCTTTTCTCTTCTTCAATTCTCTTTTCTTCTTCTCCAGTCATGATTCCCTTTCCCTTGTTTTGATTGGATGCCTCTTCTTCTGCTTCATTGGTAACAATAGCAGTTGAGGATGTTGCTATTGAGGCCTCAGCATAGGCTTCATTGGCAATTTGTGGAATAGACATGGGAGAGGCTTCTTCTTCTTCAACAACCACAGAATCCCATTCCTCCATCACCTCTTCTAAAACATTTTGTGCAGATAGTATTGCAGTAGTAGGCACAACTTGAGGAGAGTAAGGAGATGACACAGATGAGTCTGGAGATGCATCCAAGGCAATCCATCCACCATCCTGTAAGAAGCTTTTGACAGTGAGAATCATTTCTTGACTTCTTAGTGAGTTGACATTGTAGACGTGTGATCTTAGTTCAAAAACTTTGAAGAGGAAATCTGAGTTTAGTAGCAGAATTTCTTGAATGTTGTTAATCTCAAAGGATAATCGATCACACAAGAAGAATTTGATTCCTGAAGGATCAGTGTTGGACCACCCATGGACTTCTAGACCTCTGACTAGTTCATTGTACAAATAGTTCCTTAGATTTAGAACTTGGTCTTCATTCATAACTCTGCTTTTCACTATTTCTAGGCCTTTACCTATTCTTCTAAGGGCTGCTCTCGAGGACTCTGCTTCTTCTTCCTCAAGGCAGGGATAGGCAACCTTCTTGGCTTCTTGAAGGAATATCTCAAACTAAGGCACGTTATCTTCCATTAGATCATGGAAATGGTCAATAACAAGCCTGGCAGAGAGATCCTTAGATGTATTGATGCACTCAGTAGTATGCAAGGCCAAGATGTCAAAGGCACTAAGGTTGTCCTAGTCCAGTTCTTCAAACCCAGAGAACTCCCATCCAATCCAAAATCTCTTAGATAGGCCATCATATCCCCATGCTAAGATTGAATCAAACTCCAAATCATCTGCTGATAATGAGTACCGGGGGGATATGATTTGCCTTGAGATGCTAGCAGCAGCTTCAAGTACTTGGACTATGGGAAATACTTCTTCTTCCTTTTCAGTCTCCATCTCCTCAGGGAATACTTCATCTACATCCCTTGCAACTAACCTCTATTCCTCAGAGACCTCTTCTTCTTCATCTTTGGTATCCATCGGTTCATGAACTTGGACAAAGGCAGGCTGGAAGAGTGTTCTTTGAAATTCTTCCTGCTCTTTGATCCAAACCTTTAGGCTATCAGTATCATCTTCAGAAATTTTCTCCCCCTTTTTGGTTGCATCAGCGCATATAGGAGAATAGGTTTGAGTGCCAACTGATACAAAATAAGGAGGAGTCAAAGTAGGGCATTTATGGGACTCATGCACAGAGACTTGATGCCTTAGTTTAGACACTTCAGCCTCTAGCAGAGCTACCTGGCCATCAATTCTAGATTTTGAAGTTTCAGTCTGTCCTCATCCACAGATATGGAATTCTTGGAACTGAATGGGGCCGTAGGCCTAGCCTCTGCCTTCCCATCATCCTGGTTTTCTTGGCACCTGGCATTCCTCTCAGTGAAGAATGTTTCAAAAGAAACATCCTCACCATGAGTTGCCATGGTTGGGGACTTAGTGATGTTGTCACTATCCTCCTGGTCAATTGATGGACCAGAAGTAGTGACAGCCCCTTCCTTATCCACTCTATCAGACCTCCCAGAGTGGACCTTCTCGGGTGATGAAATTGGGCTAGGTATATTGGCAGCCAAGTCAATCAGTACCTCCTTGATTGTGGCAGTAGCAATGTCGCAAAAGTCGCTAGGAGCTCCCTAGTCAGAGTCGGGAGTACTCGAGAAGTACTTGGCCTAGGCGGAGAGTACTCGGGGAGTACTCATCCTAGGCCTAGAGTACTCGGGCCTCGACAACCTACCTTGTAGCGATTACTCGGGGAGTACTCAGCCTCGGAGACCTTGTTTTACAACATTGGGCAGTAGGAGAAGGTACATCATCTTGACTTGGTGCCTATGCACTTAAGTTCAAAGAGGAAGCAAAATGTTTGGGCTCAAGGGGGTTCCCTATGGACTCGGGATGTAGTCCTGATCCTAGTAGGGATCCTTCCAAGGAAGTCTCCCTAGTAATGTGGCTATCCCTTATGGTATTCTTTTCAGAGTGTTGTGACTCTGGATAAAGGCTTTCAGGTTAGGATTGGCCTGTGAGACAAGAATAGAAGGATTCTTCTTGCTCTTCTTTTTCTTTCTTTGTGTTCCAGTTGGGCTTGAAGTGCAGAGGTGAGTATTTGTTGTACCTGTTCACCCTCAGTAGGTTGCACATGGGTTCGATCAATGGAAGCAGATGTTGTAATTTCAGGCTGTGAAGTGGAGGGTGTGGGATCAGTATCAGTTGGGACTGCTGAACTGTTACCCTGAGTACTTTATATGTTCAGCATTGTAGATAACAATGGAACATTGACTCCTGAGAACTTTTCTTAAACCGTTCTCATGCTTTTAAAGTTGTTATTTTAATGTGCCCCGATCATGTAGATTCTTGTAGTTTTTGAAAGATCTTTTAGTTTCCCATTAAAAACTTACTGCAAGAATCTGGGGTACATATAAAATGATTGTTTTGCCCCTTCCTGAAGGTTGTATCTCAAACCTTCAAACATTAAGTGAAAAAAGTTAAAGCCTTGGGCAGTTACCAAACCATGAACTGTATACGCCAATCCAGAGTTGAGTTGATGCCATCCACTCCTTTTCTGGGATATGCATTGGAGAAGAGTGTGGCATAGATACTTCCATAGAGGACCCAGTAGTGCCTTCTCTATTGTATACTCCTGTTGATTCCCAATGTACCTAATGGATACAAAGGTACTCATATATTCATCCTTGGTGTATGAGTTGGCGACAGCTTCATCTTGAAGCTTTAGATATTTTCTGAGAGTTGCTTCAGTCACAATAATGTCCTTGTCGTCTACCTTGGCCTTGATTTGGGGAATCCCCTGTTCAGTGGAGCAGGAGGCGGAGTTCCAGAAATCTTCCATATGAGAAATGTAGATTGTTGGGTTGACGGTTAGAGCAAAATGTAGTTTTGATCGACAAAGAAAGTCGATCATATCATCAAATCCCTCAGATTTCTTCCCCTTTACCAGATATGCTCTAAGATTGTGGTATGTTGAAAACTTATCATTAGGGTTGTTAATGTCAAGGTTTGCGTTTGCCATGTTGATTATGAGTGGAGGGAATATTTGAAAGTTGGTTATGGGTGCAGGGAGCTTTGAATGCTTGAGTGTGGGAGAGAGAAGATGGATAGTTAGGTCAAGAATTGAATGTGATGAAGTGGGGGAGGAAGATTGATTTTGTTATAACTGAAGGGTTTGAGCAACGGTCACTTGTACCGTACAAAGGGGAGTAGCGTAGGTGTGGCATCTATAGTAACTCTTTCCTTTTTACTGTTTTACAGCTGTACTACACTGTAGCAGTCATGGTAAAGACTGACAATGAATTTTTACAGCGGTTAAAAGTTAATTTGAACCATTTTTACCGATACGCAACAAGATTGGTTGCTGCTGATGGTTATGTCTATCAGCAGCAAACTTAGTTGCTACTAATGGATATAATGGTCTGCAGCAAAAGGTGTTGTTGCTGATTGCCTTAAAGCTATCCGCAGCAAAAATGTTTCTATAGATGGCCTAAAGTAATCAGCAGCAAAGGCTTTTGTTGCTGACAACTAAACCTATCAGCAACAAAGGTGTTTGCTGTTGACAGATGAAGTTCTCCAATATGACTCAAAATATTTTTGAATTTTTAGAAGCGTTTTATTAACAACAAAAGAAAAACAAACACATTTATTATTGAAAATTGTTTAGAGAAGAATTTTAATCAAAGTTCATCATACTAATAGACTCAACTAGATATCTGAATCTAGCTTCATCAAAGGCTTTAGTGAACAAGTCAGCATATTGCTCATTGGTATGAACTTTGGTTAAAATAATTCTCCTTTTCTCAGCTTGATCTCTAATAAAGTGATACCCGATGTCAATGTGTTTTGTCTTGGAGTGCTGCATAGGATTGTTGGTAATTGATATAGCACTCTTGTTGTCAATACGAATGGGAGTTGCCATGAATGTCATTCCATAGTCCAACATTTGATTTTGAATTCAAATCACTTGAGAACAGCAACTTGAAGCTGCAATATATTCTGCTTCAGCTGTTGATGTTGACACACATGTCTGCTTCTTGCATTGCCAAGAGATAAGTCTTCCTCCCAGAATTTGACATCCTTCTGATGTGGATTTCTTGGCCAAATTGCAGCCTCCATAATCACTGTCAGTGTATGCATACAGATTGAATTTTTCATTTTTGGAGTACCAAAGCCCTAGTCTTGGAGCTTGCTTTAGGTACCTAAAAATTCTCTTGATAACCTGGAGAAGTGAAGTCTTTGGAGATGCTTGAAATTTTACACATAGACATACTGCAAACATGATATCTGGTCTGGAAGCAGTCAGATACATGAGTGATCCAATCATTGCCCTGTACTGATGTTGATCAATGTCTTGACCATTTTTGTCTTGGGATAGTTGATGGTGCTCTTGAATTGGAGTTCTTGCAGCAGTGCAGTCAGCCAGCTTGAATCTTTCTAAAAAGCTTTTGACATATTTGGATTGGATGATGAAGATTCCATTTGGAACTTGTTTGACTTGGAGACCTAAAAAGAAATTTAGTTCACCCATTGAACTCATTTCAAACTTTGAGTGCATTAGGATCTCAAAGTCTTTGCATAGGTTCTTCTTTGTTGATCTAAAGATGATGTCATCTACATAGATTTGCACTAGTAGAATCTCTCCCCCTTCATCTTTGATAAACAAAGTCTGATCAATAGCACATCTTCTGAAATTGTTGCTGAGTAGATATCCTGACAAGGTTTCATACCAGGCTTGGGGCTTGATGTAGCCCATATAGATCTTTGTTTAGTTTGATCACCTTGTCAGGATGTGAAGGATCCACAAACCCAGGAGGCTGTCTAACAGAGACTTCCTCACCAATCTTCCCATATAGAAAGGCACTCTTGACATCCATTTGATAAACAATGAAGCTCTTGGATGCAACATATGCTAGGAAGATTCTGATTGCCTCCAACCTGGCAACATGTGCAAATACTTCATCATAATCAATTCCATCTTCCTAAGTGTAGCCTTGAGCTACAAGTCTTGCTTTGTTCTTGATTACAATCCCTCTTTCATCTTGTTTGTTCCTGAAGACCCACCTTGTTCCTATAGCAGTTTGTACAGGTGGCAGATCATCTAGTGTCCATACTTCTTGTCTCTTGAATTGCAGCAACTCTTCTTGCATTGCTTCAATCCAACTGCTGTCCTGCAGGGCTTCATCAATTTTCTTTGGTTCAACTTGATACAGAAAGCAGGAGTAGAGACATATAATTGCTTCATGTGACTATTTTCTTGTCTGAACTCCTTGTTGAACTGGACCAATGACATTCACTAGAGGATGTTATTTGTTGATTCTTTGAGCTGGAACAACATCCAGCTGTATTTCTTGGTCAAGGTTTGTGACACCCACATCCCGGATCCCCCGGAATGCCGGTCACTTGTCAGATTTACTCATGAACATATAGAAATCAGATAAACATACACATCGGAAGACTTTTAAAATAACTTTTATTTATAAACTTGTCTTAGTACATTCTAAGGAAAGTACATTGTTACACTAATGCCAGTCTCTAGTTAGGGTGCCAGACAGCCAGCTCAAGATGCCTCCTTTCCTTTCTTTACTTTAAGCCATACTCTTACCTGAGCTTAAACACGGGTCAGCTTTACGCTGGTGAGTTCTAAGTTTTAATCAAAATATTTTTCAACATAATACTTTTCCATTTTTTTCATTCGCCCTTTTGCCCAACATAACATTAACCTTGTACGACTTATCTCTTATCGAGGTTCGTAAACCTCTTAAGGGGGTCGTCACTACCTTCCATTCCCTTTATAAAGGTCGTTCCCTTTATAAAGGCCATTCCCCGTTAATTATCCCGTAGGAGAGTAACGGTCCGCGTTCCATTCCATAAGTTGCAAGATATTATGTGGGATTTGAAAAAATATTTTCTTTACAGACCAATCATGGTCAAAACATTCCCTGTCAATGCAATCACTGCCAATGACATTCTTTCATCATCACTCATCTTGGTAAACCAAGACAAGTCTTAAAACATTTCCAAAAATCATCATCCTTTTCTTATCAATAAACAAGGTGGTTATTTTCCTAGAGTAGTACCTCCAACAGATATGTTCATATAGCAAGTCCATTCGTTTATGGAGTAATTAAGTACATATTTCATATAGCAAGTCCATTCGTTTCATTTCATTACATGCATCGGTAATCGGGCGGATTACCGGGTCACACACGCGTCCTACCACACGAACGTTAATGAATATTAGAAATAATACTTAGACATATAATTGGTGTGTAAAAATTATATGTAATACTGTGATTTAATATTTCATGCTTATGTAAATTTTTCCGAAATTTTTAGAGCAACTTTTATTTGACGCTTTTTAAGCGGATACACGATATGTGCCAACAACATTAAATTTGATTTTATAAAAATAATGGTTTTGTCACTTGGGCTTAAAGAATTCAGCTTTTAACTATATTAGTCCATTAGAGCCCATTTCCTTTATTAAAAAGTCTAAAAATGCAAGAAAACCCATAACCCATTTAAATAAAACACCCTTAAACCCTCATTTTACCCTAACCCTAACACTCACACTCCCTCCCTCTCAAAATTGTTCATCTACCTCTCTCAAAATTGTTCATCCATTTCAAGCTCCATTCAAGGTGTTTCAAGGTGATACAAGGAGGATTCAAGCTAGTGCAAGACTATATCTACACCATACCTTGGTTTTGTAAGCATCCCATTCATATTTTTCTTATTATTTTCGGCCAAAATGGGAAACACATCTATCCAAACGATTTTCCTTGTTACAAGTGTCTAAATACATGTTTTTAACTAAGAGTTTTCATAAAATGAAGTTGTTGACACATATATGCACATTTTATGGTTTGAAATACTTGTTTATGTTATTATTTGCTCGTTTCTATTTATAGAAACTTTGTTGGATGAGATTTTGCATAAATGAGTGTATGATATGTTTGATAGTTTAAATGATGCTCATAATAGTAGAATAAGTAGGAAATGTAATTTTTTTGGTTGAAATGTTGTTTTACACTAGGTTATGGTCGACTTACTATATAAGAAAACTTTAATTTGTCATATTTTGTGTTATGAGGTTCTAATGGATAAAAACTTGATAATATAGTTCTATAACATATATCAAAGTAGTAGAAAGAGTTATTTGAAGTTACACATATGCAAAAGGGTCGTTTGGACCACTTTCCTAAAAATGAAACTTTAATTGTTCATATTTTGTATGTGTAGGTTATAAATGTTTAAAATGAGTTAAATGGCTTTATTACTATATGAATAGATGACTTATGCAATAATATGTAATTTGGAATGGTATTATGACATGTTTTGGAGGAAATTGCTAAATAAGGAAACTTTGTTATTTTGTGAACTTCACCTTTGCTTAGAATAGAAAGTTTATGTGTAGAATCATGTTTATGGTATGTTACTAGTATAAATTCATGTATAACTTGTTTAGTTGAGCCATGAGACTTAAAGTACATTAAAACCCTAATTTTTTAAAAAGGGAAACTTTGCCATGTTAATGACCATAATATAGGAATGACATGTTATGTTACTTGTTCAAATAAGTGGAAATAATGTTAAAAGGTTATTAATGCAATGACATAACTTGTGTGTATGAATGGTTAATATGTATGAAATATACCTTGAATATGTACAAGTGTCATGTTACCTGTCACATGTTAATTACTTACGCAACTAATTGAAACATGTATGTTATGTCACAAAGTATGACTCATATGTTACTTAAGTAGTACTTAGATGTTACTTGAGTATTACTTGTATGTTACTCATGTGTTACATATGTACTACTTATATTTTACTTATGTGCTATTTGTACATGACTTCAACATTAGTCAACATTGGTCAACATTAGTCAACATTGGTCAACATTAGTCAACATTAGTCAAACTTGGTCAAAGTTGGTCAAACCTTGGTCAAAGTTGGTTAAACCTCGGTCAACTTTGGTCAAACCTTTTCAAAACGCCAATGTAACCTTTCAACGTTGCGTCGTTTGGATGAATGTGGTTACATAAACCTTGTTTACTTTCGTAGACATTATAGCCTTACTATTCATAGGGCTCGGTTAAGTCGGTTAT
This sequence comes from Smallanthus sonchifolius, assembly GCA_023525975.1. Taxonomy (NCBI): domain Eukaryota; kingdom Viridiplantae; phylum Streptophyta; class Magnoliopsida; order Asterales; family Asteraceae; genus Smallanthus; species Smallanthus sonchifolius. The sequence goes on from CM042037.1 coordinate 20,299,153, forward strand.
CCAGAGTTGCTAGATTTCTCTTGTTGCTTTCATTCTTCATTCACCGCATTACCATGTGAGTTTTCACGGCCCTATTTTACTTACTTTTCCATTTGGGGGAGATACATGCTAAACCATTTTCTTACTTAGTCGTATGCTGATTACTTTGATTTCAATTTAACATATATAAGTGGGTGCATTTTCCGCACATAAAGACCTCTCATATTCGAACCGTTAATTATTACACAAAGCGAGGTGATTCATGAATAGTATTATTGGGTTTAACAACCCCCACCTGGGTTAGTTGTGCTAACTCTGACTGGGAGTTAAACGGGTGCATAATTGACCTAATCCAATGCGTGCTGGGCACGTAAGAGGCAAAATGCTAGTTTCTACATTCCGTTGTTGAGCTTCGGTTGTGGTGTTGCTTATATATTTATTGTTTATTGTCTGATCAACAATCGAATCACTAATATACATACGTACTGATACACTGTTTTCATTTTTGTTTCTATTACTTAAACCTGTGAACTCACCAACCCTGTGTTGACACTTTTAAGCATGCTTATCTTCGGTCGCTAAGCATACACGCATGGACTAGGGTTGCATGTCTGGAGTCGCATTTCATGTTTTCATTTAGAAGCTAGGTTTATGGGAACCTAATATGTTATGCTTCTGTATTTTGCTACATTACTTATGCTTCCGCACTTTACTTTCCGCATTTTCAAACTCTGTATTACTTATTTATTCTTGTATGATGTTCAAAAGGAAAGTCTTTTCGAAAACCATTTAGAGGTCGTTCGAAATGACCGGGACTGATGATTCTTGACAGTCACAACCCGCGGGTAACCCGATGTGGAATTTCAGGGTGTGACAGATTAGTATCAGAGCCCTGGTTATAGAGAACTAAGTTGCATTTAGTGTGCTTAGACTATAACTATAGGCTCACGTAATTCACATCACATCATACATGCAGATTCATACATGAGTACATTGGATTACTAGATATTGACTTGTTATAGGATATCTACATCATCGGACCCTATCGTGATCTCGGACTCCGAGGAGGAGTACACTCCAGCTACACCACCATCACGTGCGGAGCCACTCAACCCACCTTCATCACCACAATCACCTAGTAATGGAGAGCAGGCGGAAGGCCCAGAGGAGGTTGTATAGATGAACTCCGAGGAAGACCCCGAGGAGGATCCTGAGGAGGACCCTGAGGAGGAGGCGGATGACGCACCAGCCCACGGAGGCGATGGAGACGCCGGCGAGGGGAGCGATTCAGTGCCCTGCTCAGTGCTGCATGGGTACTCATCGTCCGATGACGACTCTATCCTACCCTCACTACCTCGCTAGGCGGACCCGACTCCACCGTCACCATTGCTTGCACAATTACGAGCGAAGACCAAGCTTGCCGCTAGGAAGAGGAACATTCGCAAGGGAAAGCGACCAGCCCAATCACCTGACATTGCTGAACCATCGGCCAAAAGTGTCACACCCAACCGACGGCGGAAACGTCAGGGCAGGACATGTAGACTGTTCATAAGCTCATGGTTTGCTAAAGATGTAATAATTAAACAATAAGTTTCATTTCATAACTCAAGTAATCAATTACATCATTTACAAGAATACATAAATCTCCATATTAAAATTTAAGACTAGGTCCTCAACCCTAAGTGAAGTAGCTTGAATCTTAACTCAAACATCTGTACCTGAAACATGATAAAATGAGAGGGTCAACTATAAAAAGTTGGTAAGCATACATAGGTTTTGACACCACAAGTAAAGTTCAAATGATTCGTGTACAATTCATATGATGCATTGTTTATAAACCATTTATGGAGAATCCAAGTTAAGCTAATTGCACAAATGAAAATTTGTAATTGAAGGGCATAACAACACATGTTATCCTGATGTAAATGTAGGGCATAACAACACATGTTATCCTAATGTAGGGCATAACAACACATGTTAGCCTGAAGTAATGTATTTGTGTTTGCACGTGTATATCATGTATATGTAGCCTTAACAATTAGCATTCAAGCATAAAGCACAAATAAACACATATGACCATATTGTAGAATTGTACGTGTGTAATTGTAAATAGTGTTTGAATGTAATTGTTGATGCACTTTCGTGTGACAACACTCTAGATAGAGTCTTAGTTTGTATTTCTAATGTCTGTAATTTGTCTTTGTATGTAAGAGTCGTTATGTAATAGTTTAACGAGTTGTATTTACTTTTACATAATGTATGTTGTTTTCTGCTAAGTGTTTTGCGCACTTACATGTGCGCAGGAGAAAGCTCCTGCGTACTTAGCAAGTACGCAAGAACACCTCTGCGTACTTGTTAAGTACGCAAGAGCAATTGGTCCTGCGCACTTGCTAAGTGCGCAGGCATCAGGTCTGTATAAATAGGATAGGTTCACAGAGACTAAGTACGCAGAACCATTTGTTTAGACGAACTCAGTTCTGCTAAGTACGCAGCTTGTATTCTCTCTGTAACCGTCGAGTGTTTATAATACAAAGAACGTTTATTGTGACTCTCATGTTTGGTTTACTTTGTTTAGTAAGACTCTCCACCTAGTCACGGGTATTCCGCAACCCGGTGCGACTAGTAGACCACTTGCATGTGACGATCCGACACACACGAAGGGACCTACAAGTGGTATCAGAGCAATTGCTCTTGAATTCGAGTGTTGTAAGTGAGTTTGGTGACGTTTTACTGAGTTTTACAAGCAAAAAGAGGTATTTTTGTTGATTTTTGTGATAAAAAAGGGGTAGCTCTTGAGCACTTTTTTAGAAGCAAAAATCACTCAAAAACCGATTTTTGTTGTGTATTTGTGTGTTTTGAGCATCAAAGGTTGGTTAGAAACTTGTTTATGATCCTTTGGCTCGATTGCATTGATCATCAGCCTACTTTTCACTATCTCCGGCGATTTTCAGGTGACCGGAAAAGGTTGGTGAGAGTTGCTGAAAAGGTGTCCTGCGTACTAACCATTTTTGGTAAAAAGTACAGTTTTCTGCGTACTTACTAACTACGCAAGAGTTATCTCCTGCGTACTTACAAGTGCGCAAGACTGAACTTGTGCGAACTTAAGTTATATCCTGCGTACTTAATATTTCCTCCTGCGTACTTGACAAGTACGCAAGAGTAAGTCTTAACTACGCAAGACCATTTCTCAAGTGCGCAAGGCCAAAACCAAGTGCGCAACAGTGTCTGATTTTTCTGATTTTTGACCAAGTAATTCACTATGTCGAACCTTCAGAATCTTGGAAACATGTTAAATTATGATAATGAAATCGGTACACCTCAGAAACCGCCTAAACTATTAAATGTAAACGATTATTCCAATTGGAAGGCGCGTTTTGAGCACTACATTTCATACACCGACTCATCATTATGGATACCAATCATTGAGGGATATAAGCATCCCACACACATCTATCTTGATGAAGAGGTGCCAAAGCCCATCTCTAAGCTTGATGAAGAACAAAAGAAATCTTATGATCGGGAAAAGAAGGCTCTTGGCTCAATCACTATGTCATTAACTCGGGAATTGTTTCCGAGGCTATGACACCTCCAAGGATCTTTGGAAAGCACTTCAGAAAAGATTTGAGGGGAACAGTGACATTAAGAAGAGTAAGCGGGATCTTCTCCGGAAGCAGTATGAATGCTTCAATTTCATGGAAAATGAATCGTTAGATGATCTCATCTCTAGATTCTATCATTTACAAACGGAGTTGAAAGCTTTTGAACTGAAATATCCCGATGAAGAACTGGTGGAAAAATTTCTTGATGCTTTGCCACCAAAGTTTGAGATGTATACAACCCTGATGAGGGAAAATCCTAAATTCTATGAGTTAACAGTATATGAGGCTATTGGTAAGATTCAAGCTCATAACATGAATCTTATGAAGAAGGAAAGCTCGGGAAGACCTCAGATACAGGACCCTTCCATGTATCATGGGACGACTTCCACTTCAAAATCATCGGGCTCTGGAATTGCCCTCTTTACTGGACACTCCAATGAAGAAGACCACTCAAATGGGTGTGGTGGTCATGCTTGTTATGCATCCGGATCAGGGTTGGGAACTAATCATCAACACACTTCAAGAAATCCTCCAGCTACGTCTTCAGCTAACCATTCTGCAATAGTCAAAATAGCTGAAGATCATGTAGCATTGTTTTCATCATGTATGCTTACGTATGAGAATTTCATAGGCGGCAAGCTAACGGATCCCGAAACTATTGAAGAAGACTTTAACCAAGTGGATCCTGATGATATTGAGGACATGGATATTCAATGGAATATGGCCATGCTTTTGAGGAGGGCCAAACGTTTCCTGAATAGAACAGGAAGAAAGTTCATTGGTGGATATTCTAATGCCAAGGTTGGATTTGATAAATCCAAGGCCAAATGCTACAAGTGTCTGAACTATGGACACTTTGCTCGTGAGTGTCAAAAAGACCGAGCACCGGCCTCTGGTTTCACCAGACCTAGCCAGGGAAACTGCCACGGCCACAACAACACTAGCCACCACAATCAACATCAAGGTGGTTCGTCAAATGCACTGGTAGCTCAGCATGACGAAAACTTTGATTGGGGTGTTCATCTAGAGGACGCCATCATTGCTCAAACACAGGTTGGTCTCATGGCTGAGATCATGGAGCTGTTGGAGGCTGAGAGAAAAGAAGCTGAGGAGATGGAAGCTTCTGTAGCTGTTGAAAAGGAGTCTACCACTGCCGTTGCCCTCATGGCCATTGGAGAAGCACAGAGTTCATCATCTGAGGTATATTCTAACCCTTTCTCTGTTATTTCTTGTTCTAAATGTCTAGGGCTAAAGCTTGAAATTTCTAAGCTCCAAGACAAAATCGAACCCCTATCTATGGCAGCTCATAATTACAAAGAAAATGAAAAACGTTTTAAAGAGTCTGTTGAAACGTTGAAAAAAGAAAAATGTGAATATTCTTTACAAATAACTGAGCAACAAGTTCACTTGGATATTGCGTATAGGGGGTTAGAAAAACGGAACAATGAAATTAACAAACTGCAAAATGAGATCCTGCAGTTAAAATGTACAAATGAGAAGTTGAAAAACTCTCGCTTTGTGGTGGAGCACTACGAATCAGTAGTGAGGAAATTGAAGGGCCTAGGTCTTGGTACCAATGCCATTCCTCCACCTATAAGTGGGAAGTTTGTCAATAGCTTGTTAGACATTGATCTCACCTGTCTAGATGAGTCCTCTGATAAGGATGATTCCCCTAAAAAGGATGAATCCTCAAGTAAGGCTAACTCCACATCTAGTGAGGAGTATGTTACTGCTTCTGAAGATGGGTTGGTTAACACTTGCCCTGAAGGAGTAGTCTCTGAGGAGTTGTTGACTGAACAGAAAGTCCACAAAAATATTATCACTAATGGTGATAACTGCATTTTAACTGAACCTGATATCATTGAAACAAATGATAAACTTAAAGTAATGCTTTACGGGGGTTATAAAAATATTAACCAAGTTAAGAAAGAGGGTTTTTCAGCTCATTATGGGCTTGGTTACAAAGAGAATTTACAAAAGTATTATACCCCTAAAAACCAAACTGAAAAAGGTCAGACTTCTGTTCATAAACCAACTCCTCCTGCTCATAATGGAGAGTTATCTAAGGCCAGATCTAATGAGCCTTACAAGAGAACTCATGTGGACAAGAGGATGTGTTTTCATTGTGGCATGGTTGGTCACATTCTTGTGAACTGTCCATCAAAGAACCAAGGGAAACGACATGTTGTCTCACAGCCAGCCGTTATCCCTAAGTCGCTAATAGTGAAACCTCCCAGAAGTCCAAAGCAGAATGTGGTGAAACCACCAGTACAACCTATGGGAAAACCTAAGATTAAATCTGAGGCCAAACCATCTGTTGCAAGAAAGGTAAAGCAACCTGCTGTACCTCGTGTGTCTACATCTGGTAGTACACGCACTGGTGAGAAATCTGTGGCTAGACTCTCTAAGCCACAAAGAAGAAGAAGGAATAAGAGGTTGAGAAAGCTGGAATAGCTGACTAAGACTTAATCAGGTGAAGCTTCCACAAGTTCACCGGCTGTGGTTGAGCCAAAGTCTACTGTTCTGGTTAAGAATCAAAAGAGATCCTGGAACAAGAAAGTTAAAGGTTCTCAATCTCCTGTTCCAAATTCATCCAAACATTCACCAATTTTGAACAGTCATCATAACTGTGAGTTGAAAGAAGTAGTTTATTTTGAGAAGGATGGACGACCCAAGACCACAATGGGTTGGGTCTCCAAATCTAACTAATTCTTTTGTTACTCGTGCAGGGATGTCCGAAGGGTACTATCTCTAACCGTTGGTATGTAGATAGTGGATGCTCCCGGCACATGACAGGAAACATGGCCTTGCTTCAAGACATTAAACCATTCAGAGGCGGCTATGTGGCCTTTGCCGGAGAAAAAGGCGGCAGTATCACGTGTCAAGGCGTGGTTTCGAACGGTTGTGTCAGCTTTGACAATGTCAACTTCTGCGAGAAGCTGAAGCATAACCTGTTGAGTGTCTCCCAAATGTGTGACAAGGAGTACTCGGTGATGTTTGACAAGTCAGAATGTCTGATTCTCAAACCCGGTTTTGAGGTTCCCGAAGACTGGATTCTGATGAGAGCACCAAGATCAAACGACACTTATCAGATCGATATGAGCGTGGCAACAACTACCTCATCATTTGCTACTTGTTTGCTTACAAAAGCGACAGAACTTGACTACATCTTGTGGCATAGGAAACTCGGACATATTTCTTATCGTAAAATGAATCATCTTGTCCGAAATGGTTTGGTAACAGGGGTTCCTAAGTTGAGGTTTACCGTTGCAGATGACTGTATGCCGTGTAAAAAGGGCAAACAGCAACGGAAGTCTCACAAGCCCAAGCTCCAAAACTCTATCGATACCCCTTTGGAGCTATTACACATGGATCTGTTTGGCCCTATAAGTATCAGGAGTATTGGAGGTAAGTCGTTCTGTCTAGTTGTAACTGATGATTTCTCACGTTTTTCTTGGGTGCATTTTTTAGGTACAAAAGACGAGACTGCTGATATTCTTCAATACCTGATCCTGAGCTTGGAATCTCTTTGCAAGCTGAAAGTTAGAAGAATAAGGAGTGACAACGGAACTGAGTTCAAGAATAATTTGATGGAACTTTTCTGTCTCAAGAGAGGGATCCGTCACGAATTCAGCGCGCCGTACACACCTCAGCAGAATGGAGTTGCTGAACGGAAGAACAGAACATTGATCGAGACTGCAAGGACTATGCTGTCAGATGCAAAGCTTCCTGTCACTTTCTGGGCAGAAGCAGTTAATACAGCTTGTCACGTCTTAAACAGGGTTCTGGTTGTGAAAAGGAACAACAAGACATGTTATGAGTTGATCAATAATCGACTTCCCAATCTTGATTACCTAGTTCCTTTTGGTAGTCCTTGTTCCTTGTTGCTACAGTATAAAGACCGTCAGTCTAAATTTCATGTGAAAGCGGTGGAAGGCATCTTCTTAGGATATGTTGCCAATTCGCCCTGCAAGAGAGTGTACAACATAGGAACTCGTACTGTCGAGGAATGGTTTGAAGTGGACTGTAGTAAACACAGCACTCCACCAGAACCAAAAGGTCCAGCTTGGGGTTTTGATTATGATGCGATATTCAAATCCTTCAATCTTCCTGACTTATCTGCAGAAGACGCCGCAAATGTTTATGATTTATTGCGTGGCGACAATGACTCCAGTTTTTCTACTCGTGCTACTGCACCAATTATAACTCCTGATTCCAATGCTGTATCTGCATCTGGAACTCATGACAGTAATGACAGTGAAGATGTTCTTATTGATGGAGATGACGCTCCAGCCAATCCTAACACAACTGTAGGAAATGAAGCTCCAGCTGATCCAATAAACATTGAATCTTCTTCCTCTGGAACACAGGAAATGGGGGAGTTAAGCACGAATCTAGATCCAGAAATTCAAGAACCGATTGTACCGGAGACGAGGGTGCATAGGAATCATCCAATCGACAACATTATTGGTGATCCTTATGCCGGTGTTCAGACTCGTCATAGAACCATCACTGAGAACACCAGTCTTTACACAGAGATATTTGACACTGGTGTCATGGAAACATGTCTACATGCTGCATTCGTGTCCCAGTTAGAGCCGAAGAATGTGAAGGAGGCTCTCACTGACAACTGCTGGATTGAAGCGATGCAAGATGAACTGTCTCAATTCCAAAAGTTGCACGTGTGGGATTTAGTTGACTTGCCAAAAGGCTTTCAGCCAATTGGTACCAGATGGGTGTTCAAATGCAAGACGGATGATCGTCATGTAGTTGTGAAGAACAAAGCAAGATTGGTTGTTCAGGGTTTTTATCAACAAGAGGGCTTGGATTACAATGAAGTATATGCCCCAGTTGCTAGAATTGAGGCCATTCGACTGTTCTTGGCTTATGCCACATATGTCGGCTTCAAGGTCTATCAACTTGATGTGAAGAGTGCTTTCCTTTATGGTAAGGTGCAAGAAGAAGTCTATGTCACTCAACCTCCCAGTTTTGAAGATCCGCATAATATCAATAAAGTGTACAAGCTCGACAAAGCACTTTATGGTCTTCATCAAGCACCACGGGCATGGTATGAGACATTATCTAAGCATTTACTGTCTAATGGTTTCGACCGTGGACAGATTGACTCGACTCTCTTCATACGGAAAGCAGGAGGTGACATTCTTCTTGTGCAAGTATATGTCAACGACATTATCTTTGGGTTGACCAATGAAGAGATGTGTAGGGAATTCGAGAAGGTGATGAAGTCCAAGTTTGAAATGAGCAATATGGGTGAACTGTCATTCTTTCTAGGTCTGCAAGTCAGTCAAAGAGAGAATGGTATTTATCTATATCAAACTAAGTACGTGTAGGACATCTTGTCAAAATACAAGATGAGTGATAGCACTACTTATGGCACACCAATCCCAGTCAATCATGGTTTGCATCCCGACAGAGATGGAAAGGATGTGGACAGCAGGTTGTACCGTGGGATGATCGGATCACTTATGTATCTCACAGCTTCAAGATCCGATATAATGTTTGCTGTATGTTTGTGCTCAAGGTTTCAGTCTCAACCGAAGGAGTCACATATGATAGCTGTGAAGAGAATTTTTAGATATCTGAAAGGGAAACCCCGATTAGGTCTTTGGTACTCTAAGCAGCAGTCATTCGACTTCAAAGCCTACACTGATTCAGATTATGGCGGTTGTAACCTTGACAGAAAGTCAACTTCTGGTGGATGTCAATTCTTAGGAGACAGGCTGGTCTCCTGGCAGTGCAAGAAGCAGTCAACGGTTTCTGTCTCAACTTGTGAAGCAGAATACATTGCTGCAGCGAGCGGTTGTGCTCAGATACTGTGGATTCAGCAGCAGTTGAGAGACTATGACTTAAACTTCACTGGAACTCCTCTATTCATTGACAACAATGCCACCATGTCCATGACAAATAACCCGGTGAAACACTCCAAAACTAAACATATATAGATTCGCCATCATTTCATCCGTGATTGTGCTGAAAAGCATTTAATTGAACTTGTAAAAGTTCACACGGATGACAAACTTGCTGACCTTTTCACAAAGGCATTTGATCGATCCCGTTTTGAGCATCTTGTCAACTTGATATGAATGTTCAATCTTGAGTGAAAACTAAGTTTTCTTAAATCATTTCAATTCATGAAAGTTAAATTTTCAATTCTTTTAAATTTTCTGTACAGTTCTTTTGGTTTTAAAATATTTTACAAAAATCAAAAACAAAATAGAAAATGGAGAAAAATTTCAAAGTTAACTTGAGAAAAGAGGAAATGATAGTACATCAGAAATGATCTAAACTTCATAGACTGCTCATATGGGAAATGATTGCGTCATGCTTACTTATCTGTTTAAAATTATTATGTTTTTAATCTGTTTATTTACAAGTAATTTGAATTGTCAGTAGGCTGTATGCGTCTTTGAATCACTAGTAGTGTGGAAACTAATCTAAATTACAACTGTGATTTGAACCCATGTTTACAAGCGTGTGTGAGTAAAAGATTAGAAAAGATCACTATCAGATAAAGGATGTTAGATTTTAACAATAATTTTCTTTTGAGATCAGTTTCGGGTTATGTCGTTAGCATAATTAATACGGTTCATCTCACTGCCCATACTCACAAGTATGCAAGGAGAGATTGAATCAAGACATGTCTCTACATTAACCGTTGAGCATGTATTCACCCTTGAATCACTCCTGATTCATTGAAATCAAATCCAGATAAAAGTTGGATCCCCTTACCTGATAATCAAACACCATATCTATTATCTTAAATCATTATTCCGATATTCAATAAAGAAAATCAAATGAAACCAAGACAAATGAATCACTCGATTCTGAATCTTATGATTCCTGATAATCCCTATGGATTCTGCTTGATTTTTCCTGTGCTAATAGATGTAGCTTCATTCTGAAAAATCTAGAAAATCATTGGGAAAATCTTAGATGCCTTGAGATAGTGCAAGTTATAATAGCATTTCAGTGGGGTACACGTTGTATATCTTATAATTAACACCTTAATACACAAGAACATGATACAAAGATGCGTATAGTTTCAAATCTTATAATATTGTCAACTTGAATTACTTGTTTATGTGCTTATTACGTATGAATAAAGAGTAATACATGACATGATCCCATATTCTTTGATGTTTATATTGTATCGTTTTTGCTATAAGTTAGCCTGATATGATCCTCTGCTCGTACCTTTGATCAAAAATAGCTTGTGTAAATGATTGTATATATCTATCTTGAAAAGAACAAAAAGATTTTAAGTTGTTAAGTTTATGCTTAGTTCAAGTTTAAATCAGAAAAAGGCCAAAAATATTTTATGTTTAATCTTCATGAATTGTATTTGAATCCTCTTGGTTGAATATTTTTATCTTGTTCGTTATTTGACTTGAAAATCTTCATAAATTCTGAGTTGTAAATTACGCACTAAAGGGTTGTGCGCACTTGTCAAGTACGCACGAAGTAACACTTGCGCGCTTAACAAGTACGCAAGAGTTAAGCCTTGCGCACTTGTTAAGTACGCAAGAGTTAACTCGTGCGCACTTAACAAGTACGCACGAACAATAAGTGGGGGGTATAAATCAGAGACTTAGAACTTTTTTAAGCTTTACGCTTTCAAACCCATAGCTTCCCCCCTGCAATTTTACTCTCAAAATCGTTTGTGTCCAATCATCTATTCGTCCCGTCCATACTTTCATCATCGTATTTCATCTCAGTGGTGAGATTATAGACCGATTTCATCCGTTTAATCGTCACTTTGGACCGTAATTCTGACCTAGAATCTTTTTAGGTTAATGCCGACAAAATTTGGGGTAATATGGGGTTGTTTGGGTAACTTATTATCTGTAACAAGCTAATAGGAAGCTTTAATCGACTCCCTAATCAACTCCTGGTCCTCGATTGATCCGTCGCTTGAAGTTGAGCCGACAGTGGGTCGGCTACTGGTCTAGGTCAAAAATTGAACAAGTGTAGTGTTGATAATGGTACCATAGGTTAGAATCCTTGATTCCGACCTAGTGGCGACCTAATCAACCCACATTTTGAACGAATTACAAGTTTCAGAAATTTTTGCTAAGGGTTGTTCTTGCGCACTTAGCAAGTACGCAAGAAATACTTCTTGCGTACTTGTTAAGTACGCAAGAGGAAAATCCTGCGCACTTACTAAGTGCGCAGGACCAACACTTAGAAATTTTTCCTAAGTCTGAAAATTTTTTCAAAGTGTAACTACTATACTATGTCATGTGTGTCTACTTCCAGTGTTATAAGTTGTTCTGAATATGTTTTCTGTGTGTGTTTGCAGGCTATGGCTCGTGCATTCACTGACGAATTCAACCTATTGGCTAACACCGAACCAGAATGGAAAGGTGCAGCCTTGCAATACAGGGAGATTGTGGATTTTCTGAACAGATCAAAAATAAGTTATGCAATCTCAGCAAACCCAACAGTCTCAAGACCTTACCTGGAGCAATTCTGGGAGACTGCAGAGCACGATTGCACGGTATCCCCGAATGTCATAAGGGCTACCGTTGACGGTCGGGCTATTGCTATCTCTGAGGATACAATAAGGAGAGTATTGCAGTTCGGAGACCTTGCCACCGACCCGACATCCTATCCAGATTACTACGTGGATGGGTGTTGGAGGCACAGAATGGGATATGTCGGGGCAAGGGACTATGCTTCTTACAAGAAGATGTGGGTATTGGATCAATGGCGTTACTTTGCCCACATCATGATCGTGTGCATCTCATCCAGGAAAGCGGGGAAAGATTCCATGGGTCATGACCTTGCAGCGGCCATGGTGGGCCTGTCTCTCAATCGGGGCTACAACTTCTCTCGCTATATCTTCAAAGCACTCAATGACCAGATAAATACAGCAGAGAGGTTCAGGTTCCTTTTGTACCCGAGGTTTGTGCAGCTCCTGATCGATGATGCATTGCCAAACCTACGTGCTATCGGGGAGAGACTGCAGGTAAAAAGGGTGGACAAGAGAGTCTTTGCTCAGTTTCTAAAGCTAGGCAGTGTAGAACCTACCCCTACGCACACTGAACTCTTTGGCCACCTACTGAATGAAGCATACGTCGCTCCTGAAGATTGGAACTGGTATAGTCCCAACTCAGCACCAGAGATGAGTGATGACTCTGGTGAAGAGCAAGAGGAAGAGCATGATGATGATGAAGGTGATGTTGGTGGTGCTGAGGAATCCGATTCGGAGGCAACATAATCAGATTCTTCTGATTCCGATGACGCACCATCACAGGCACATCCGAGAAGGTCGGCACATGTAACCTGTCTGCGTTGTCTTCAAAAAGAAAACGACAAAGCTCGAGCAGCGAATATGAGCCGGCTTCCGACTTTGACGCTGCTCTACAAAGACGAAGGCGAGAGAAAGCCAACAAGAAAAGGGGCGATAGGCAAGAGGTTGCTATCCCCAGGGTTGAAGAGATTCCGACTGTGCAGCCAGTACAAGTTGAAGCTGCCCGTCCAGAGTCAGAATCTACCACGCTAGCATGACAACTGTTTAGAAGGAGGAGAAGGCCACTGGTACAAGCAGATGTGGCAGTCACGACGGTCACAGAGGTGATTCCTGTGACGGTGACCCTCCCTACTCCAACCGTCCAGGTGACGGTGACTGCTCCACTTCTCACGGAATCAGTCACCATCACCCCAACCATAACTCCCATCATTACATCCCCCATCCCAACACCCACCAAAGAGCCGTCAGGTCAACCCTTTAACTACGGTGATTTCTCACAAGGTTCGACTTTGACACAATCTTCTCTTCCCCCATCCACAACGCCGAAGCCTCATCATCTAGGCATCCGGATCCAAATGAAGCTAGGATCGATGTGCTAGAAACCCAAGTTGCTGGCTTGTTGAAGACTATTCAAAAGTCAAAAGAGGATTCTGATGCTCAACAAGCACAGATAAACTCTCTGGCGGATGAAGTTAGGATTCTGCGTAGCCAGAGAACGGGGACTGATGAACGGTTGAAGAATGTCATGGCACATAATGAACTGTTAATGAAGACTAACGAAATGATTCTAGGCCACAGAACTTCACTTGAGCTGAGGATGGACTTGCAGAGAAAAGAGCACGCAGCGATGGTCAAATTAGTTGGTGAACTGACCGCGAAGCTAGGTGCTCAGGGGGAGAAGGAAACAGAGAAAGAGAAAGAGAAAGACAAAGAAAAGAAATCCACCGGTGCCGAGTCTTGTCATCTAGTCGATCTGACTAAGGATGATGATAAAGACAAGGATCCTGAAGTCGGTCCTAGTGGAGGTGAGCACCTAGCTTTGGCGATTGTGCCCATCTCTTCTGTTCCATTGGCTGAGGGGGAGTCTACTTAGCAAGAGGGTGGTGATACCTCAGGTGGTGGTGGTGGAGATAAAGGGAAGTCAGCGGCTGACGTGCTCAAGGACTTATCTGATGATGAGATCCTCTATTTAGAGCCTGACTATTCTAAAGAGGCACAGATCGATGCTCTCCTTAATCTGGAAGAAGGAGAGATCGACTCTGGTGATGACTGGAATGAGGATGACGATGATGTGGTGATAGAGATTCCTAAGGGCGACGGGGAAGGAGAGTACGAGTTAGAGGATGGTGAGATCTTTGAAGTACCATCGCTCGAATCTCTGCTCGACACAGGTTCAGTTGACATGGCAAGTAATGTTGAAGCTACAACTAAAGCCTCCCCGGTTGACCCTATACTTGTGGACCCCGAGGCACAAAAAGAGAAAGACATGCCTTCTGCATCTACAAAGGGTCCGGCTCCCGTGTGGCAAAAGACATCTATCACAGACAAGCACGGAGCGACAGGTATGATCTTGGCTGTTAGGTTCGAGGAGGACAAACAGTTGTTCGCCATCAAAAGATTTGGGGGGGTTCAATACTTGAAACCCACCAGTGAGGCGTTCAACTCTTTGCCCAAGTACGACTTACTTAACCTCGCAAACCGCGATCTGCTAAGTCACTCGAATAATGCAGTAGCAATGGGTTTGTGGGTAACACTACAGCGGGAAGCGAGATCAGGGAAATTTGAATACCTCAAGCCTCAGGTGCCCAGAAGAGTCAAGGATAAGCACGCTATGCATCCTGTGACTAAGAAGCCCATAAAGAGATTGGTATACAAGCCAGTACGATGTGAAACTAAGATTCCCCTGAGCAAGTTACCTCAGGATATTCTTGGTGACATGTGGTGCTGGTACGTTGATCCAAAAACAGGCGAGGCTGTGGTAATGAGTAAAGGTAAGTCAGCAAGTGGAAACATGGTGCCAAAGGAAGTGATCAGGATATTTGATGAAGTATGCTTCATCAACTTTTCTGTGAACGATCTGGAGGTACTAGCCGACAAGTACTGCATCCACACTGACGAATGGACGAAGCTTCTCTCTGCCAAATACGACAAGTTGATCAAGTTCTGTCTTGATTACAAAAAGAAGATGGAAGCTAAGGAACAAGTGCTGTGAATACTGAAGAATGAAGACTGAAGACGATGAAGATCCCGAGCTGTTGTCAAGGGGGAGTTTGTTGATGCACTTTCCTGTGACAACACTCTGGATAGAGTCTTAGTTTGTATTTCTAATGTCTGTAATTTGTCTTTGTATGTAAGAGTCGTTATGTAATAGTTTATCGAGTTGTATTTACTTTTACATAATGTATGTTGTTTTCTGCTAAGTGTTTTGCGCACTTACATGTGCGCAGGAGAAAGCTCCTACGTACTTAGCAAGTACGCAAGAACACCTCTGCGTACTTGTTAAGTACGCAAGAGCAATTGGTCCTGCGCACTTGCTAAGTGCGCAGGCATCAGGTCTGTATAAATAGGATAGGTTCACAGAGACTAAGTACGCAGAACCATTTGTTTAGACGAACAGTTCTGCTAAGTACGCAGCTTGTATTCTCTCTGTAACCGTCGAGTGTTTATAATACAAAGAACGTTTATTGTGACTCTCGTGTTTGGTTTACTTTGTTTAGTAAGACTCTCCACCTAGTCACGGGTATTCCGCAACCCGGTGCGATTAGTAGACCACTTGCATGTAACGATCCGACACACACGAAGGGACCTACAGTAATCATGTTTCACCCCAAATATGTAAATAAGAAAAAGGGGCTATGTAAACTCACTTGAATAAGTTGTGTAGATAACACGAGCAAAAATGAAGCACAAGTGATTCTCAAATCACAAGTTTAACCTAGAATGAAATGTATGAACTTGCATTAATAATGTGCACGGAGTCTAAGTCATGATCAAATGTTCATCGGGTTTGATATGTGTGGATTTGTACAAGGGTTGTGTCATTTTATGTGAAAGGATGTAAGTCAACAAAGTTTGATATGTAAAACTGTAAGTTCAAAGTATATATGAAAAATAATATTTGTCTTTAGGGTTTATGTCTAATTAATTTAGATAAATAAATTCTTTTAGGGTTCAAAGTAAAAATAAATAAATCTATTTTATTTATTCATTTTAAAATAATGTGTCAAACTATAGGATAAATATATATATATATATATTAGTACATATTAAAACCCTAAATAAATTTGTTACTGTAAAAAGATAATTAATAAATAAATTTTTTTATTTATTTATTATTAAAGTAATATGTTCTAAAATAAGGAATGTAGTTATTAATATATATATATTTTTTAGAAAGAGTTTTATTTGTTTTAAACTCTAATATGTATATATAGTTTAGTAGGAAAACAAATGATTTATGAGAATGTATTTTTATAAAAATCTTGTCACAATTTTTATAAAATTAGGAAATTAAATACTTGGTTTTAAAATTTAATACTTTGATTTAAAAAAATGTATTTTTAAATGATTAAAAAGAGATTTTAAACAATTAAATTTGTAAAATAGATGTTTTATGTTAAAAATTGTAAAGTATTGCTTTAATCTGATCTAAATAAGGTTGGGTTTATAAAAATAATTTTTATACAGTTTTTGGGGCATTAAAATCGGTTTTAAAAAAAAATAAACATGCCACCGCTGGACCCGGGTGGTTCCTGTGTGGGGCGAGGGTGTTACCGCTGGACCAAGGACCCAATTGTTGAATAGAACTGGCCTGAGAGTGTATTAACACGAACGAAACAGGGGGCGGGTCCAGGACAGTACACGTGCAAAAACGGTTGTGGATTGTGGGTTTCGAACCCACGCCACCGGGTCCAATGGTGCAATGACTTAACCAGTTGGACTCGGTGGTTTCGCTGGTATAACCTGAAATCCGATAAATTAAATAAAATAAATGAATCAAATCGAAATCCCTTATTCAAAATCGTATGAACTGGTTCAAGAAATTTAACAGAAATCGAATTTTGTATACTCGATTCTTGTAACTTGGTAAGGGGCTTTCGATGCATGGTCAAAAACGAATCGAACGAGATAAATCTCACCTGATTTAGTTGGGTAATGAAGGCTGTCGACTAAGGTGCAGGGACGATTGTTCTTGTCACTTGATCGATGGGCAGACATGAAATGCGGATTCTCGGAGGGTTGAGGGAGTTTGTAATAGTGCTTGTGAAGGTGTGTGTACTAGGCCGATCAATTTCACCCTAAATATATAATTCGATTAGCGTTTTGACTGTGATAGTTGTTAGCATCCATTACGCGTAAATTCGAATGAATGCGGATGAATCGAGTCATGCATGTGGTCTGTATTCATGATGGGACTGATTTCGAGTGATTTGCGGGATTGAACGCGTCATAATTTCACTATTACAATCGGATTTTAATTCGATTTGACTCTGGATAGTCAAATAGGTTTGAAATTCGAATTAACCAGCGAATGAGGATGAATTGGATTGTGAATCGGGCTTGGGTGTGGTCGGCATTCGATTTTGCATACATGGAAGGTCCATATCAGTCGAGATTGATCGATTAGGGTGTTGGATTTGTACTAACTTGGACTGTTTGACTTTCTAAAAGTCAAACACTCATACAACTTAATTTCAAATTACTTAAAAGTTGTTTTTATAAAATCTAATTATTATTTGCTTAGTTATCAATATTTTATAAAAGAAAAGGTTTCCATTTTTTTTATAAAATTACAACTTGTATAATGTTCATTTAATATAATTAAATATGTGTGTGTATATATATATATATATATAAAGATGTGAATACATTTGTAAAGCTCATAAGTTTTATTGATTTAATTATCCTGACAATATATATATATATATACATTTATATTTCTATATAAATATACATACGTATAATAAAATGAGAATGTCATTATTGTATAATTTAAAACAGAATAATATTAGAGAAAAAAAAATCATGGATGTTACAAAAAGGTCCCGGATTGCACCATCAAACACCTCATCCATGGGAGAGTCATCTAGACCATCCTATCAACCACCCTATTGGCTCCAACCTACGAGGGAGGTGCTACCGATACTTGCGACGTGCTGGAAGTTACATGATGCCGACATATCGTCCCTTCAGGACGAGCTTGCCTTGACAGACCAGGCGCTCTTGATTGTGTGAGACCGAATTGAGACTGCTGAGAAAAAAGCTCGAGAGGTGGAACAGAGAGTCACAGCGACGGAGACTGCACTGCAGACCTTGCAGGGGCATGTAGCGGGTTTACTGGAGGATCGCCAGAGAGAGGCAGATAGGACCACTACACTGTCTAGCCGCTTAGAGAAACAGAAGAACAGTTAGGGATGGCACACCAGCGAGCAACAGTAGCAGAGCATCGAGCCTCACTTGCTGACTCTACAGTCCTAGTAGCAGAGCTTACGGCAAACACGGTTTCGAGAAGAGTTAGAGCTCGCTAGGGTTCTAATGATTCTTTGTGCCCTGTTGCTTTTCACCGCTTTGCAGAGTGATACTTTTCCACCTTCCAGTTGATTAGCCTATCGTGAGCGGGCTGTGTTCACACAATATTTTTGAGATGTTACATGTTTTGGAGGAGTGTTTGCTCCTGAAAATACTTTGTATTTCGTACAACTTATTTATCAAGTGTTTGTCTTTGGATTATATCGTATGGTTGTTTGGTTGTTGATTGTTGTATGTTATTTTATGAATGTGTGTTGATTGTTATTTATTACGCAATATCTAACCTTTGTTTTCATTATGATTAAAAAGAAACATGTTGCCACGGAGAACACCTCGCAACTCAGGAGGAAGTACCAGTTCCATGACCACCGCCCAAATTGAAGTTCTTAACGCGCAACGCGTGGCTGATGCACTCGCTAACCATGAAGCCACTCGATCCAGTGGAGGATCAGGAAGTCATGGCGAGAGCGGAGGTATGGTACAAATCAGAAATAGCATACATACTGCGAGTAATGTAATCCTACTCAGGGAAATTTAACGTAACTGCGCTCTATCGTTGACACACAGGAACTGGGCATGGACCAAACGCTTATACCTACAAATCCTTCATGGATTGCAAGTCGCATACTTTTACTGGGGCGGAAGGAGCAGTGGGACTGCTACGGTGGATTGAAAAGATCGAATCGGTCTTTAGCATGAGTCAATGCACACTGGAAAATCAGGTCATGTTCGGAGCTGGAACTCTTAAAGGGCAAGCCCTTTCCTATTGAAACTCTCATATCCAAACTCTAGGATTGGACAATGCAAACGCCATTCCTTGGGAGGAGCTCAAGGAAATGCTGAAAGAGGAATACTGTCCTCGCAATAAACTCCAAAAGCTGGAACAGGAATTTTGGAATCTAAAAATGGAGGGTTCTGATATTGCGGGATACACCGCAAGGTTCCACGACTTAGCACGACTGCTCCCACACATGGTTACGCCTGAGTACAAATGGATTGAGCGGTACATTTGGGGTGTGGCACCTCAAATACAGAGTATGGTTACTTCTGCCGAGCCCACGGTTATCCACAACACTGTCAGACTGGCTCATAACCTCCCGGACCAGGCAGTCCATCAGGGACTATTCAACAAAAAGGAAAACTTCGTAAAAGTCTTCGACAACAAACGGAAGTGGGAAAACGCTCGTGCTAAATCCTATGTGCCCAATAACCCGAAGAAACAAGAACCGGCCAGAGTGTTTGTGGCAAACCAACTAGAAAAGAGGCAAAAGGGGCATACATCGGAACCCTACCTAAATGCAAAAAGTGCCAATTCCACCACAATGGCACTTGTGAAGATTCTCGATGCAAGAAATGCAAGCGTTTTGGCCACAATGCTCAGAACTGTCGGCTAGTTGAACAAGCCCCGGCTGGCGGGGGAAACCGCGGATGTTTCGGGTGCGGTGACCCTGGACATTTCCGCAAAGACTGCCCAAAGAATCGGAGACCTGGAAATACAAATGCTCGGGGCAGAGCGTTTGTCATTGGAGCCGGCGAGGCTAGACAAGACCCCAACATTGTTACTGGTACGTTTCTGGTAAACAACTATTATTCTTCTATCTTGTTTGATACGGGTGCTGATAAATACTTTGTATCAACTGAGTTTAGTTCATTACTTGGTATTACTCCGATCGCTCTAGATTACATGTATACGGTAGAACTAGGAGATGGTAAACTAATAGAGACATAACAAGTGATTCCCGGTTGTGTCTTAACATTAGCCGATCACTCTTTCACTATAGACTTATTACCTGTAACATTGGGAAGCTTCGACATAGTTGTCGGCATGGACTGGTTGTCCAGGAACAGAGCCGAAATTGTTTGTCACGAGAAGATAGTCCGCATTCCACTATCGGACGGAGAACCACTGACCATCCAAGGGGAACGAAGTGGTACCGCACTAAGGATCATTACCTGCATGAAGGCCCGGAAGTACTTGCGAAAGGGTTACCATGCGATCCTAGCACATGTGACAGAAAAGAAAGGAAGATTGAAGATATACCGATCGTCCGAGACTATCCAGAAGTATTTCCTTACGATTTTCCCGGACTTCCACTGCAACGGCAAGTCAAGATCCGGATTGATCTCACACCAGGAGCTGCTCCGATAGCAAGGTCACCTTATCGACTGGTGCCATCGGAAATGCAGGAATTGTCTAATCAATTACAAGAACTGTTAGACAAAGGTTTCATCAGACCAAGCTTCTCACCTTGGGGAGCATCGGTATTGTTTGTTAAGAAGAAAAACGGATCGTTCCGTATGTGCATCGACTAACGGGAACTAAAAAAGGTGACGATCAAGAACCGATATCCACTACCAAGGATCGATGACCTGTTCGATCAATTACAAGGGTCGAGCTATTACTCGAAAATCGATCTGCGTCCGGGATACCATCAACTAAGGATTCAGGAGGAGGATATTCCAAAGACCGTTTTCCGAACTTGTTACGGCCACTAAGAGTTCATGGTCATGCCATTTGGGTTAACCAATGCACCGACGGTATTCATGGACCTCATGAACCGAGTGTGCAAACCCTACTTGGACAAGTTTGTGATTGTGTTCATAGATAATATTCTGATATACTCGCGGAGTAAGGAGGAGCTTGCCGAGCATCTGAAGTTAATCATGGAGTTATTATAAGAGGAGAAATTGTACGCCAAGTTCTCGAAGTGTGAATTTTGTATTCGAGAAGTACAATTCCTTGGACACGTGGTCAACGAGATGGGCATACATGTTGACCCATCCAAAATCAAGGCGATTAAGAATTGGGAGGCACCTAAGACTCCGACTGAGGTGCGACGGTTCTTAGGTCCTGCGGGCTATTATCGACGATTTATCAAAAATTTCTCTAAGATAGCCCAACCCCTCACTACTCTCACGCAAAAGGATAGGAAATATGAATGGAACGACAAGGCAAAAACCGCTTTTCAATTACTCAAGCAGAAACTTTGTAGCGCACCGATCCTATCGTTACTAGAAGGAACGGACGATTTCGTGGTGTACTGCGATGCGTCACACCAAGGACTCGGGTGCGTGTTAATGCAAAGGGAGAAGGTCATTGCTTATGCTTCTCGACAACTGAAAGTGCACGAGAAAAACTACACTACCCACGACTTAGAGTTGGGAGCGGTAGTATTCACACTTAAGATCTGGAGACACTACCTGTATGGCACAAAATGTATGATTTTCACCGATCACAAAAGCCTTCAACACATCTTCAACCAAAACGAGCTTAACATGAGGCAGCGTCGATGGGTCGAATTGCTAAATGACTATGACTGCGCCATCCGTTACCATCCCGGAAAGGCAAACGTCGTTGCTGATGCCTTGAGCAGAAAAGATCAACCCAAGCCGCAAGGAGTACGGGCGTTACAGTTAACCATCCACACAAATTTACCCATACAAATCTGTGACGCCCAACTCGAAGCAATCAAGGAGGTGAACCTATGCCATGAGTCCTTACGTGGTATGGATAAACAATTTGAGGTCAAATCCGATGACATTCGTTACTTCATGGATCGGATTTGGGTACCGAAATTTGGGGACTTAAGGGATCTAGTGATGGACGAAGCACACAAGTCCAGGTACTCGATTCACCCAGGTGCTGAAAAAATGTACCATGACCTCAAGGAACATTATTGGTGGCCTAACATGAAAGCCGAAATTGCTACCTACGTCAGTAAATGCTTAACCTGTGCTAAGGTCAAAGTGGAGTATCAGAAACCATCAGGGTTACTCCAACAACTAGAGATCCCACACTGGAAGTGGGAACAGATTTCAATGGGCTTCATCATGAAATTGCCTAGGGCCTCTAACGGTTGTGACACAATCTGGGTAATTTCGATAGGCTAACAAAATCTGCACACTTCCTTCCCATTAAAGAAACGGACAAGATGGAGAAACTAACCAGAATTTACTTAAAGGAAGTAGTCGCAAGACATGGAGTGCCAATCTCCATCATTTCAGATAGGGATAGTCGATTTACATCCCGATTATGGCAATCCTTACAGAAAGCCTTGGGTACTCGGTTAGATATGAGTACTGCATACCATCCTCAGACGGACGGTCAGAGCGAGAGGACCATCCAGACCCTGGAGGACATGCTTAGAGCTTGTGTAGTTGACTTTGGAAACGGTTAGGATGCTAATCTACCGTTGGTCGAATTTTCATACAACAACAGCTACCACACTAGCATCAAAATTGCATCATTCGAGGCACTCTATGGACGAAAGTGTAGATCGCCAATTTGCTGGACATAAGTGGGGGATAGCCAACTCACAGGTCTAGAAATTATTCATGAAACTACAGGGAAGATTGTACAGATACGCGAACGTATCAAAGCCACGCGTGATCGTAAAAAGAGTTACGCTGACGTGAGACGCAAACCATTAGAATTTCAAGTGGGAGACAAAGTGCTACTGAAAGTCTCGCCATGGAAAGGAGTGATATGTTTCGGCAAGCGTGGGAAACTGAACCCTCATTACATTGGACCTTTTGAGATCCTGAAAAGGATTGGTCCCGTTGCTTACAAACTCAACCTACCAGAAACCCTCAGTGGCGTTAAATGCGTGTTTCACGTTTCAAATATGAAGAAGTGCTTATCAGATGAGACACTGGTCATACCATTGGAGGAGATTCAAATAGACGATCAGCTTCACTTCATCGAGGAACCAGTCGAGATCATGGACCGTGAGGTCAAACAGCTAAAACAAAGCTGCATTCCCATAGTTAAGGTTCGTTGGAATTCTAGACGCGGACCCGAGTTCACTTGGGAGCGTGAGGATCAATTCAGGAATAAATACCCTCACTTGTTCAAAACTACACCGTCTACCAGTGACGCGAACTGAATTTCAATACGAAATTCCTTTTAACAGGGGGAGTATGTGATACCTAGCAAATTCAGGTTAATATCCATACCCGACTATTACTTGAATTCACATGATTACACTTGCATCATACTTAATTATAGAGTAATTAAGTACATATTTCATATAGCAAGTCCATTCATTTCATTTCATTACATGCATCGGTAATCGGGTGGATTACCGGGTAAGACATGCGTCATGTCACACGAACGTTAATGAATATTAGAAATAATACTTAGATATATAATTGGTGTGTAAAAATTATATGTAATACTGTGATTTAATATTTCATGCTTATGTGAATTTTTTTGGAATTTTTAGAGCAACTTTTATTTGACGATTTTTAAGCAGATACGCGATATGTGCCAACAACATTAAATTCGATTTTATAAAAATAATGGTTTTGTCACTTGGGCTTAAAGAATTCAGATTTTTAACTATATTAGTCCATTAGAGCCCATTTCCTTTATTAAAAAGCCTAAAAATGTAAGAAAGCCCATAACCCATTTAAATAAAACACCCTTAAACCCCTTAACCCTCATTTTACCCTAACCCTAACACTCACACTCCCTCCCTCTCCTCTCAGTATCGACCGCCGCCACCACCTCCTAGCCACCACCTCTCTCAAAATTGTTCATCCATTTCAAGTTCCATTCAAGGTGTTTCAAGGTGATACAAGGAGGATTCAAGCTAGCGCAAGACCATATCTACACCATACCTTGGTTTTGTAAGCATCCCATTCATATTTTTTTATTATTTTTGGCCAAAATGGGAAACACATCTATCCAAACGATTTTCCTTGTTACAAGTGTCTAAATACATGTTTTTAACTAAGAGTTTTCATAAAATGAAGTTGTTGACACATATATGCACATTTTATGGTTTGAAATACTTGTTTATGTTATTATTTGCTCGTTTCTATTTATAGAAACTTTGTTGGATGAGATTTTGCATAAATGAGTGTATGATATCTTTGATAGTTTAAATGATGCTCATAATAGTAGAATAAGTAGAAAATGTAATTTTTTTTTGTTGAAATGTTGTTTTACACTAGGTTATGATCGGCTTACTATATAAGGAAACTTTAATTTGTCATATTTTGTGTAATGAGGTTCTAATGGATAAAAACTTGATAATATAGTTCTATAACATATATTGAAGTAGTAAAAAGAGTTATATGAAGTTACATATGTGCAAAAGGGTCGTTTGGACCACTTTCCTAAAAAGGAAAGTTTAATTGTTCATATTTTGTATGTGTAGGTTATAAATGTTTAAAATGAGTTAAATAACTTTATTACTATATGAATAGATGCCTTATGCAAGAATATGTAATTTGGAATGGTATTATGACATGTTTTGGAGGAAATTTCTAAATAAGGAAACTTTTTATTTTGTGAACTTCACCTTTGCTTAGAATAGAAAGTTTATGTGTAGAATCATATTTATGGTATGTTACTAGTATAAATTCATGTATAACTTGTTTAGTTGAGCCATGAAACTTAAAGTACATTAAAACCCTAATTTCTTAAAATAGGAAACTTTGTCTTGTTAATGACCATAATATAGGAATGACATGTTATGTTACTTGTTCAAATAAGTGGAAATAATGTTAATAGGTTATTAATGCAATGACATAACTTGTGTGTATGAATGGTTAACATATATGAAATATACCATGAATATGTACAAGTGCCATGTTACCTATCACATGTTAATTATTTATGCAACTAATTGAAACAAGTATGTTATGTCACAAAGTATGACTCATATGTTACTTAAGTAGTACTTAGATGTTACTTAAGTATTACTTGTATGTTACTTATGTGTTACATATGTACTACTTATATGTTACTTATGTGCTATTTGTACATGACTTCAACATTAGTCAACATTGGTCAACATTAGTCACCATTGGTCAACATTAGTCACCATTGGTCAACATTAGTCAAACTTGGTCAAAGTTGGTCAAACCTTGGTCAAAGTTGGTCACACCTTGGTCAAACCTCGGTTAACTTTGGTCAAACCTTTTCAAAACGCCAATGTAACCTTTCAACGTTGAGTCGTTTGGATGAATGTGGTTACATAAACCATGTTTACTTTCAAACACATTATAGCCTTACTATTCATAGGGCTCGGTTAAGTCGGTTATCCAGAGTTGCTAGATTTCTCTTGTTGCTTTCATTCTTCATTCACCGCATTACCATGTGAGTTTTCACGGCCCCATTTTACTTACTTTTCCATCTGGGGGAGATACATGCTAAACCATTTTCTTACTTAGTCGTTCGCTGATTACTTTGATTTCGATTTAACATATATAAGTGGGTGCATTTCCCGCACATAAAGTCCTCTCATATTCGAACCGTTAATTATTACACAAAGTGAGGTGATTCATGAATAGTACTATTGGGTTTAACAACCCCCACCTGGGTTAGTCGCGCTAACTCTGACTGGGAGTCAAACGGGTGCATAATTGACCTAATACATTGCGTGCTGGGCACGTAAGAGGCAAAATGCTAGTTTCTGCATTCCTTCGTTGAGCTTTGGTTTCGGTGTTGCTTATATATTTATTGTTTATTATCTGATCAACAATCGAATCACTAGTATACATACGTACTGTTACACTGTTTTCATTTCTGTTTCTGTTACTTAAAACTGTGAACTCACTAACCCTGTGTTGACACTTTTAAGCATGTTTATCTCTGGTCGCTAAGCATACACGCATGGACTAGGATTGCATGTATGGAGTCGCATTTCATCTTTTCATTTAGAAGCTAGGTTTATGGGAACCTAATTTGTTATGCTTCTGTATTTTGCTACATTACTTATGCTTCCGCACTTTACTTTCCGCATTTTCAAACTCTGTATTACTTATTTATTATTGTATGATGTTCAAACGGAAAGTCTTTTCGAAAACCATTTAGAGGTCGTTCGAAATGACCGGGACTGATGATCCTTGACAGTCACAACCCGCGGGTAACCCGATGTGGAATTTCAGGGTGTGACAGAAGGTTACCTTTCATTTTACAACATAAAACATTCCTTACAACATAATGGATACTGGCTCAAAGATTTAAATCCATGACATACAGTATCTAAAACGTTTATAACACGTGCATCATGCCCAGAATATTAAAAACGTTTAAAAAGGGCATCATAGAACTCACATTTAACTTCGTGCTTGATTAAATAACCTTTAGGTGATAATGTAGCTAGCACAATAACTTGGATTAGGTCCTAAGTCATTATAACATTGCTAAATCATAAGTCCCTA
This sequence comes from Smallanthus sonchifolius, assembly GCA_023525975.1. Taxonomy (NCBI): domain Eukaryota; kingdom Viridiplantae; phylum Streptophyta; class Magnoliopsida; order Asterales; family Asteraceae; genus Smallanthus; species Smallanthus sonchifolius. The sequence goes on from CM042037.1 coordinate 20,325,709, forward strand.
GCTTAGTGGAAATAACCAAGTCATTAGGAATTAGTTGGAACCTTACCTCAGCACTATCTCTTGTGTATTAGGATCGAAAAGCTAGAAACCGGACTTTCCTACGTGAACTGGGGCTTCTTGGCATGCTTACCAAGGTTAAGTGTGTGTTTTGTGAGATGTTGGAACTATGTGAATGCTCTAAACTCGACCAACTATTTATAGGCTGTTCGACGGGTCCATAGCGGACCGTTATCTATATACATGTCGGTCCGCTATCCAAGTGTGGCGGTGTAATTTGCTTAATGAGCACATAATGGACTTTTATAATTCTCATGTCGGTCCGCAATGGATGGATTGCGGCTAGTGGACCGCAACGGATCCCATATCGGTCTGCTATCGATCCTCCACGTGTCGGACTTCAGCGATTACTCACCCGACACGTGTCACCTCCTGAGTGATTCCTTGCCCCTACATAGCGGACCGCTATCCCCGGAGATGTCGGTCCGATATCTACATACTTTCTCAATTTTTTCACTTTTAGTCCTTGAACTTTGATTTAATTACAACCTAGCCCCTTATATTTGATCATAATGACATTTAACCCCCTAGGATTTTGTCAAATGGACATTTCAACCCTTATACTTGTATTTCCTTGAAAATTAGGGTGTTACAAATCTCCCCCCCCTTCCAAAGGTTTCGTTCTCGAAACCTGATGCTTACTTGAATAAGTAGGGATAAGACTGCCTTATTTCTTCCTCTGTTTCCCATGTGGCTTCCGATCCCTTCCGATGTTGCCACTGAACTTTTACTTGCCTGATTACTTTATTTCGTAATCTCTTTTCTTTCCAGTCGAGTATAGCTACTGGCTTCTCGACATAATTCTATCTTTCATCTATTTCAATGTCATTCAGTGGTACATGAGAGGTTTCGTCTGCCAAACACTTTCGTAAGTGCGATACATGGAATGTCGATTGAATTCCACTCAACTCTTCTAGCAATTCTAGTCTATAAGCAAATTTCCCTACTCGAGCTATAATCTTAAATGGTCTAATGAATCTTGGACTCAACTCTCCTCTTTTTCTGAATCTAATTATTCCTTTCCATGGAGATACTTTCAACAGAACGTAATCTCTAAATTGGAATTCTATTGGTCTTCGCCTTTTATCTGCATAAGACTTATGTCTGTCCTGCGCGGCTTTTAGGCGAGCTCTAATCTGATCTAACTTTATACCCATTGCTTGGACAATTTCTTTACTTCCAAGTTCTTTCTGTCCAACGTCTCCCCAACATATGGGAGTTCTACATCTTCTCCCGTACAACATTTAGTTAGGCGACATGCCAATACTTGCATGATAGCTATTGTTATACGAGAATTCTATCAAAGGTAGATGACTATCCCAACTTCCACTGAAGTCAATAATGCACACACGCAACATATCTTCAAGTGTTTGAATCCTTCTTTCACTTTGACCGTCCATTTGAGGAAGACATGCCGTGCTAATTAATAACTTAGTTCCCATCTCTTCGTGGAACTTCTTCCCGAAACGCGACGTGAAACGCGTGTCTCTGTCAGATACAATTGAAACTAGCACTCAATGCCTTGAAACAATTTCTTTAATAAATGCTTATGCTAACTTTTCTGAAGAGTAAGTCTCACGTATTGGTAAGAAATGAGCACTCTTAGTTAGCCTATCAACTATCACCCATATGGCATCATAACCTTTAGCTGTTTTTGGTAGCTTAGTTATGAAGTCCATAGTGATATGTTCTCATTTCCATTCTAGAATATCTAGTGGCTGCAATCTGCCATAAGGCTTTTGATGCTCTGCTTTAACTTGAGAACAAGTTAAGCACTTAGCCACATATTTCATAACATCGAATTTCATACCAGGCCACCAATAATCTTGACGTAGATCTTGGTACATTTTTGTAGTACCCGGATGAATTGAATATCGTGATTTATGAGCTTCATCAAGAATTTTAACTCTGAATTCACCCATATGTGGTATCCACATATGGTCGAATCAAATCTTAACTCCATACTCATTCTCTTCCAAGTACTTCTCTTGTCCAGTCATTCTTTCTTTCTTAATATTTTCTACTTTTAACGCGTCTATCTAGACTTTCCTGAGCTGAGTCATAAAGTCATGAGTTACAACTAACTTATATGACTTCACCCTAATAGGAGGATGCTCTTCTTTTCGGCTTAGAGCATCTGCCACCACATTGGCTTTCCCTGGGTGATATAGGATTTCATAATCATAATCATTTATCAGCTCTAACCATCTTCGTTGCTTAATATTCAGATCTTTTTACTCAAAGAAATACTTTAATCTTTTATGATCTGTGTAGATTATGCACTTAACTCCATACAAATAATGTCTCTATATTTTAAGTGCAAATACTATAGCAGCTAACTCTAAATCATGAGTCGGGTAGTTAGCTTCCTGGGGTTTGAGTTGCCGTGAAGCATAAGCTATAACCTTGCCTCTCTGCATTAATACACACCCCGGTCCCTGATATGAAGCATCAGAGTAAACTACCAGATCTTCATTTCCTTTCGGTAAAGACAACACCGGAGCCTGAGTCAGTTTCTCCGTTAGCTTTTGAAAAGCATTTTCTTGTTCTGTTCCCCACACAAACTTTGTTTCCTTCTTTGTCAGTTTTGTTAATGGGGTAGCAATCTTAGAGAAATCTTGAATAAACCGTCTATAGTAACCAACCAAACCTAAGAAACTACGTATCTCTGTAGGTGTCTTTGGTGGTTTCCATTTCATCACCGTCTCTATCTTTGAAGGATCTACAAGAATTCCTTATGCGTTTATCACATGACCCAAGAACTGGACTTCTCGGAGCCAAACGCACACTTAGAGAATTTTGCATACAACTTTTCTTTCCTAAGTGTTTCAAGGATTTTCTAGATATGACATGCATGATCTTCTTCATTCTTTGAGTAGATTAGAATATCATCGATGAACACGATCACAGAACGGTCCAACATTGGTCGACAAACCCTATTCATAAGGTCCATGAATGCAGCAGGTGCATTAGTTAAACCAAATGACATTACTATGAACTCATAATGTCCATATCTCGTACGGAAGGCTGTCTTTGAAATATCTCCATCTCTAACCTTCAACTGATGATAACCTGACCTTAGATAGATTTTGGAGAACCAGCTTGCTCCTTGTAATTGATCGAACGAGTAATCGATCCTTGGTAACGGATATTTATTCTTTATGGTACGCTTATTCAGCTCCCGGTAGTCTATGCACATGCGCATACTACCATCCTTCTTCTTCACAAAAAGAATCGGAGCAACCCAAGGTGAGATACTTGGTCTGATGAAACCTCTGTCTAACAACTCTTGCAGTTGTGACATCAGTTCCTTCATTTCTGATGGAGCTAAAAGATATGTAGCCTTAGCTATAGGCTTAGCACCAGGTACTAAGTCGATTCGAAATTCTACTTCCTTTTCTGGAGGTATTCCTGGCAATTCTTCTAGGAAGACGTCAGGAAAATCACAGACTACTGACACATCTATTAATTCCTTAGTTTTCACTTTGGAATTGATAGCGTATTCTAGGTAGGCCTCATTGCCTCGAGTCATAAAATTCATATCTTTCATCATGGAAATAATTCTAACGGCTAATCTTATCTTATCCCCGTGAATCGTAATCCAATCGTCGTTAGTAGTCTGTATCTGAACTACTTTCTGGTTACAAATAATCTGGGCATCGTTTCCTGCCAACCAGTCCATTCCCAAGACTATATTAAATCCTTCGAGGATCATCGGATATAGTCTAACGGGAAATCTGTGTCCTTCAAGATTGATAGAACAATCTTGAATGACTTCCGCTACTTTCATTGTTTTCCCGATAGCCGTTTCGACTTAAAAAGTTTCGTCTAATCTTAATGTAGGTTTATTTAAGGATGGGAAAAAATCTAACGATACGAAACTTCTACTAGCACCAGAATCAAATAACACAGTAGACGGTACGTGATTAACAATAAACGTACCGGATACTATGTCTAGCAATGCCTTGGCCTCTTCGATTGTCAAAGTATAAGCCCTACTTTTGGCTTTAGAGGCTTCTCCTTGCTTTATTTTCAACGGCTCAGGATTGTTAATTTTAAGTGATGGGCATTCCAACATTCTATGCCCACTTTCTTCACACTTAAAACACTTAGGCTTGATAGGACAGTTCTTTTCCAAGTGCCCTGCCTTGCCACATTTGAAACAAACGCCGGACTTTAATCTACATTCTCTGACATGATTCTTACCACAGGTGGTACATGTAGTGACACCACTTGTAGTTATCCTTTTCTTCCATCCGTCGTCGTTCTGCTTCTTCTGGCCCTGGGAACTTTCAGGCTACTTCCTTTTTGATTCCACTAGGCGGGAACCATATACCTCGTCGTACATAGTCGAAGCAAGTAGTACGGTGGATCTAAATCTTTTTAACTCTGAAGTTTTCACTAACCTTCGGATTTCAGATGCTAACCCTTGTACGTATCTCTTAATTCGTACACCTTCAGGGGTTACTAAGTGGGGTATCAAATGGGCCATCCTATTAAACTTCGTAGTATACTCTCGATGAGTCATACTACCAGCTTCTAGCCTGAGAAAATCTCTCTCAGGTTTGTCCATTTCATTGTCAGGACAGAACTCCTTAATCAGCAATCTCTTCAATCCTAAGACATTCGGTCAATAGCTTTCTCAACCATAGCTATGACTAGATTTTCCCACCAACATAATGCCTCTGATACGAATGAGTGAGCGGCGTATTTCACTTTCTGATCATCTCGGCATTCACTAATCTTAATTACAACTTCAATTTCTTGGATCCACTGATGAGTAACTTGGCATCCTTTGTTCCATCAAATTTTGGAGGACTGCCGTCCTTGAATGCTTTGTATGAGCATCTCTTCCTTCCTTTCATTACTGGTCTAACTTCATAAGAATCATCGGATTCATAGAGTTCATCGTTGTCTATATTCTTAATGACATTCTCTGTTTTATCCTTCTTTCTACTTTCCTCTAGGCTAGCTAATAGGATAGGCAAAGCTGTATCCAAAGCTTTAGCTACAGCCGTGTCTATTGCACTTTGCATTTGAGGTTCCATCACCGGTTCATTTACTTCCACATGATCCCTATTTTCTATTTCAGGTTCGGCATTTGGGGTAGACCGCGTCTGCCTTCTAGGAGTATTGGGATTAACCCTTCCTCCTCTTTTACCCTTTCCTCTGTCACACCCCCAAGTTCCACTAACAGAGTTTTACTATTTGGCGTGTGAAAAACCAGGATCTCAGACATTAATTACATCAAACGACACTATATGGGACATAAATAAAATATCATAAAAGTTTAGAGTGAGTGCGGAAGCATTAAACAAAGAATTAAATGCATAAAACAAATGCGCCCAAGTTTAGTTTAATAAAAGTAAGTGAATTGTTTTAAATGTTTGCATAAGAATGCAATGACAGTAGGACTCCATGCATGTCCTAGGTGTGCAACTTGTGCCTTAGCGATCTGAGAAACATGTAAGAAAAAGTGTCAACACGAGGTTGGTGAGTTCACGGGTTTGAAAGTAAATAAACTGTTTAAGTGTTTGCAGGATCCACATACGTAAGTCACACCTATTGCTAGCTAGACAATGTACAAGTTACTCTAAGCGCTCACAACTGAAGCTGACTGTTTGTGTTTGAATGCCTCCCGCCAGGTCTGTCAACCCTGGCAATGTGTTTAGGCCAATATTACACCCGTTCGACCTCCAATCGAGTTAGCGTGACTAACGCGGGTGGGATTTGTCAAACCCAGTAGTACTACTAAACATTACCTCGCTAAGTCCATATTAACGGTTCGATGTGAGGACTTTCATGATAGAGTTTACACTTAAGTACACAAGTGGTAGTGAAATACTATGTGATCCATGTTTGTTTGTGTGCATGTTTCTCCCCAACGGAAAAAAAAGTAAAAGGATGTTTATCTGCAAGCATGTTTCTCCCCAATGGGAAAACAAGTAAAAATAATGTTCGTTTGTATGCATGTTTCTACCCCACAGGAAAACAAGTAAAATGATGTTCGTTTGTATGCATGCTTCTCCCCAACGGTAAAACAAGTAAAATGATGTTTGTTTGTGTGCATGTTTCTCCCCAACGGGAAAACAAATAAAAGAATGTTTGTTTGTATGTATGCTTCTCCCCAACCGGAAAACAAGTAAAATGATGTTTGTTTGTTTGCATGTTTCTCCCCAACAGGAAAACAAGTAAAGGAATGTTCGTTTGTATGCATTTTTCTCCCCCAACAGGAAAATGAGTAGAAAGGGGTCGTGAAACTCACCTGAGTTGTGTAAGCGTAGAAGTTAGCACCACACAAGGATGCAACAGAAACCATAATTGGTTTGCCTGTGAACGGTCTACAAATGCCCTAGAATTATAAGCATAGTAGTTAGGGATGCAATGGGATTTTTGTGACGACGACACGGAAGATTTGAACGTCCTAGAACATACTTAGGATCAACGAGTAGACGAATTGTCCACGGGAATAAGGATTTTTTAATATAATAATTAAGATAATTGTGTTTCGTGTCGAACGTCTCTAGTTACGAATAATATTAATTAAATATATTCGTGCATTTGTACCATTTAATAATGGTCTAGGAAAATAATATAAATTTATTATATTATTTTAAGTTTGGATAATTAATACGATAATCAATTATGTGACAAAAATAATAAGTATATTATTTTTATTCGAGAGTATAAATGTGGGTAAATAATATAATTATTTATACTATTTATAAGTTCGAAGTGTTACACAAGATTTATTAATGAGGCGAAATTAATATATAATTATATTATTTTTAATTGGAGTAATGGGTTGAAAATAATATAAATATATTATTTTAAAAGTATGAAATAATACTAAAAATGGTTTCTAAAACCAAACCCGAGCCTACGAGTGGTTTCCGATGCTAAAACATTTTAATCTATTATTAAAATAATATAGGGATTAATTGTGTATGTGGAAATTAGCGAAAAAGCCCCCAAAAATAAAAATGCAAGAAACCGGACTCGAACCCGGGTCTCCTGCGTGCGAGTCATGAGTGTTAACCAACTCCGCCCGCTAGGATATCGCACACAAACTCGGACCCAATTGTATTTAACATATAAGTCTAGTGTTTATCTCCCCCCATACACATACACTTTCGAATCTAGTCCCAAATCCATCAATTTTGACCACGATCGAGCAAGACAGATTAGGGGTTTTGTTAATTAGTCAGATGCGAACCTGTGTGTGATTTTAATTTGAAAATCATTAGGTTCTGGGTCGTTTAATTCCGGATTGAAATGCCAAAAACCTAGATATGAACACAGTTTCGATTTGATCGATCTAGATAATGAGATGGTTTGAAACCATGGGGCTTTTAACAAGTGGGGGTTTGCGAGTCTAGCCATATAAGTTAATTAGATTGAAATCGTGTCTAGGCAAGTGTTAGATTAAACCCATTTACGATGGACCCTAGACTCCAGATTTGGGTGAATTCGATAATGTAAGCCTCAATTGACATAGGGCTTTTGTTCTTTAGATGAAAACGAAATTGGGGAGGGGTTAGATTACCATAATTGAGTTCGAATTGGTGGTTCCCGACTAACACAGCCGCGGTATAATGGGTTGGACTCAGGCGTCACCTGTTGCGTCTCCGGTGGACTTGGTGTGTGCAATTGCTCCAAAGGGATTCGTCTAGTGTGTAGATGTTCAATTGATAGAATAACAGACAAATTCAAGCTAATTTGGTAGTGGTCGTTGATGGCTTCAACGGTTATGGACTTAATTCTCATAATTGGTGTTAATTCGATCAATAATGATGTTTTAAAACTTTAATGGTGTCGTTTTAATGATAATGATCGTGAATGGCAGTTACAAAGAAACGAATTTCACGAATTCAAGAGTCAAGAACAAAAGTTTGACTTTCAAAAGTCAACACAAATCAAGAATGGGTTAATTACAGGTTTAGTCCCTCTGTTTTCATGTGTTAAAGTTTAAATGTTAGCAGGAATAGTCCCTATGGTTTGAATTGGGTTAAGAACTTGTTTGTTTGACTTTCAAAGTCAACAGGAACATAATTATTCAAATTTTGACGTCAAAGGTCAACATGATTAGGGTTTGGACTAATGCCACAACTAGTCCCTATAGTTTTAGTTTAATATTTGATAGAAATAGTCCCTAAGGTTTGAGATAGGGTTAAATAGGTTAGGATTTTGATGAGGTTTGTTAACGGAGTTAACCTAAAAAGTTCGGATGTCACATCATCCCCTAGTTGAAAGAATTTTCGTTCTGAAAATTAGAATAAATCAAAAAAGATTTCTGAGTGTCACATCCTCTACCAACCATTTTCTACGAAAGATATGGAGTGTTTTAGCATTCACATGATAGATTGATAGCTAGAACACAAGTGTATTGTAAACATTAATAACTGTGGCCACGGCGAAATTAATCATTTACGCCACTTTCGGTGCTCTAGTTATCCTTCTATTATGTTCTTACTAAATACTCATACCTTTTTCCTTTACCCTTGGCATCAGGCTATCTTGACTGGCATCTTTGTTGGCATTATTACGGTCCCTTAATCCTAGTTTAAGTTCAGATACTTAGGTAAGTATCTAAATCTCTCAAACTATAGCTCTGATACCAACTTGTGACACCCACATCCCGGATCCCTCGGAATGCCGGTCACTTGTCGGATTTACTCATGAACATATAGAAATCAGAGAAACATACACAGCGGAAGACTTTTAAAATATCTTTTATTTATAAACTTGTCTTAGTACATTCTAAGAAAAGTACATTGTTACACTAATACCAGTCTCTAGTTAGGGTGCTAGACAGACTACTCAAGATGCCTCCTTTCCTTTCTTTACTTTAAGCCATACTCTTACCTGACACACATGCTTAAACACGGGTCAGCTTTACGCTGGTGAGTTCTAAGTTTTAATCAAAATATTTTTCAACATAATACTTTTCCATTTTTTTCATTCGCCCTTTTTCCTAACATAACATTAACCTTGTACAACTTATCTCTTATCGAGGTTTGTAAACCTCTTAAGGGGGTCATCACCACCTTCCATTCCCTTTATAAAGGCCATTCCTCTGTTATTTATCCCGTAGGAGAGTAACGATCCGCGTTCCATTCCATAAGTTGCAAGATATTATGTGGGATTGACAAAACATTTTCTTTACAGACCAATCATGGTCAAAACATTCTCTGTCAATGCAATCACTGCCAATGACATTCTTTCATCATCACTCATCTTGGTAAACCAAGACGAGTCTTAAAACATTTCCAAAAATCATCATCCTTTTCTTATCAATAAACAAGGTGGTTATCTTCTCAGAGTAGTACCTCCAACAGATATGTTCCCAGGAAGGAATGATGGGTCCATGAGGGATTTATACACCACTATTTCTTTAGACAGAACATTCTGTTTGCTAGATAACTACATACCGGTCGGAAGGTTACCTTTCATTTTACAACATAAAACATTCCTTGCAACATCATGGATACTGGCTCAAAGATTTAAATCCATGGCATACAGTATCTAAAACATTTATAACACGTGCATCATGCCTAAAACATTAAAAACATCTAAAAAGGGCATCATATAACTCACCTTTAACTTCCTACTTGATTAAATAACCTTTAGGTGCTAATGTAGCTAGCACAACAACTTGGATCAGGTCCTAAGTAACTATAACATTGCTAAATCATAAGTCCTAACTTAGTGGAAATAACCAAGTCATTAGAAACTAGTTGGAACTTTACCTCAACACTAAATCTTGTGTATTGGGATTGAAAAGCTAGAAATCGGACTTCCTATGCGAACCGGGGCTCCTTGGCATGCTTACCGAGGTTAAGTGTGTGTTTTGTGAGGTGTTGGAACTGTGTGGATGCTCTAAACTCCACCAACATGTCCAACTATTTATATGTTGTTCGACGGGTCCATAGCGGACCGTTATCTATATACATGTCGGTCTGCTATCCAAGTGTGGCGGTGTAATTTGCTTAACGAGCACATAACGGGCCATTATACTTCTCATGTCGGTCCGCAATGGATGGATTGCGGCTAGCGGACCGCAACGGATCCCATATCAGTCCGCTATGGATCCTCCACGTGTCCGACTTCAACGATTAGTCACCCGACATGTGTCACCTCCTGAGTGATTCCTTGCCCCCTACATAGCGGACCGCTATCCTCTGAGATGTCGGCCAGACATCTGCCTACTTTCTCAATTTTTTCACTTTTAGTCCCTGAACTTTGATTTAATTACAACCTAACCTCTAATATTTTAACATAATGACATTTAACCCCCTAAGGTTTTATCAAATAACCATTTCAACCCTTATACTTGTATTTCCTTGAAAATTGGGGTGTTACAAGGTTGCTGTGGTTCTGATCAGGAACATATTCAAATGAGTTTGCAGATGTGTCTTCAACAGCATCAAATATATCACCCTCATCTGCAGCAGTTGCCTCTAAGTCAGTTGCAGAGTGATCAATGATTTCATTTGGATCATTATGTTCAGAGAGACTGTTGCTGGTGACATTTGAGTTGCTTGTTCTGGCTTCACTAGATTTAATAGCATTGACAACAGAAGGTGGATCAATGGATGGTCTTTTGATTCTTATGGAAGGACCATTGAAACCCGATCTATAGTCATCATTTGATGAAGTGGCTTGTTCTTGTGGAGATGAAGACTCCATATTTGAGAAGATTAGAAGGCTCAAATATTTGAGAGAATGAGTATATGTCAAACAGCCAGTCTGGCCCTTTTCCCTTTTCACATGGAATGTGTTCCCTACATTCCACATTTGTTGATTCTTCAACTATTCTTATTCTAGAGTTGAATACTCTGTAGGCTTTGGATTGGGAAGAATAACCCACAAAGTATCCTTCATCAGATTTGGCTCCAAATTTTGGAAAAACACTACTGGTAATAAGAATAGTACATGGGCATCCAAAAGGTTTTAGGAAGCCAATGTATGGAACTCTATTGAACCACAATTCATAAGGTGTTTTGTTGAGAGGCTTGACAATGAGAACTCTATTTTGTACATAGCAAGTTGTACTAACTTCCTCAGCCCAGAATGTGAGAGGCAGCTTTGAGTCAGCCAACATGGATATAGCAGACTCTATAAGAATTCTGTTTCTTCTTTCAACAACCCCATTTTGTTGAGGGGTTCTTGGAGCACTGTATTGTCTCTGGATACCTTTGTTCTCACAAAAACAGTTCAAGGTTTGATTTTTGAACTCTGTACCTTGATCACACCTTATTTTCTTAACCTTTTGATTGCTTTGATTCTAAACCCTAAGAATGAAGGATTTGAGAATCTCAGCAGTTTCATCTTTAGTTCTCAAGAAGTATACCCATGAGAATCTGGTATAGTCATGAGTTATCACCAGACAGTATGACTTCTTGCCCATAGACATGACATTTGTAGCACCAAAAAGATCTATATGCAGCAGCTGTAGTGGAGTGTCATTAGAATTTAGTGTCTTGGGCTTGTGAGAACTCTTGTGTTGCTTCCCCTTTAAACATGCTATGCAATGATCGTCAAGTTGGAACTCTTTATCAGGTATCCCTCTGACTAGATTTCCTTTAACCAATTTGTTGATGGTTTTGACATTTACATAACTCAATCTTCTATGCCATAGAGCAGATTCATCAACTGATGCCTTGGATAGAAAGCAAGATACACTGTCAGATGGTGTAATCTTGTTCATATCAAGCACATATAGATTGTCTTTTCTTTGAGCAGTTAACAAGACCTTCTTTGGAGGAGGTTTGCTTACCCCCGAGGATAGCACAAAACATTCTTCAATTGTGAAAAGCATCCAATGCTTTTAATCACAGATTTGTAATACACTCATGAGATTAAACTTCAGTTCCTTCACATAATTCACCCTTTCAATGCTCATTATTTCATTGGACACAGTTCCTTGTCCGGTGATGGAGCCTCCCTTTGAATTACTTCCAAAGGCAACATATCCACCATAAAAGTTTCTGAAATCTGAGAGGATGGATCTATTGCCAGTCATGCGCGTGGAACAACCACTGTCTACAACCCAGGTGTTGTCCTTGTTACCTGGTTGTTCCTGCACATGAGAGAGTTCTAGTTAGAAAGTGGAACCCAAGAGCCTGCAGACTTGGGTGGGACTTTTGACTTTAGAACAAAATCATCAGCAGTCTGGCATTCAATTGATCCAATGATGATACTCTGAGTTGATGAGGATTTAGACTTTTCTTGCCATTGTTGAGTCAACTTTGCAGTTCTTTTAGTATTATCAGTAGCAGATGTTGCTTTAGCTGCTGATAGTTCTGCCCGGTTCTTGATATTTCTGGGCTTAGACTGATCAGCAGCAGTTTTAATTGTTGCTGGTGGTTTTATCTGATCAGTAGCAGATTTGATTGCTGCTAAAGGCTTAGATTTATTCTTTGTATTCTTTGGCTTCAAGTGATCAGCAGCATTCTTGGTTGCTGCTGATGGTTCAGCAATCACTGACTTCTCCTTCTTTACCTTCCTGTTGAAAGTAGGTTTTTCTGTGGGGATCCTTCTATAGACAGGTTTTTGTCTCTCAGGGGTGATTTTGACTGTTGATGTTGATGATGATAATTAAGAGAGCTGGTTGAAAGGATTAAACTTACAACTTGCATCAAAGTGGTCTGATTCACCACAGATGATGCAAGATTGTTAAGCTTTTGGGGTGTTTACAATAGCAGCCTTCTTTGGTGGAGAAATGAACTTTCTAAACTGATTTGATCTTGCTTCATAACTTCTTACCTTCTTGTTTTTGTTTATTTTCTCAAAGGCATGTTGCTTGAGGTTTCTTTGCTGCTAAAGGTAATAGAAGCAAGTGCTTGCTGTATGATTGTATTTGCCACAAACAAAACATGATTTTGCAATCTTGTCCCTCTGAAAGTACACATAGTCCTTCCTTTTGAATAGATCTTTGAAGTTCCATGGATGATTTTTGTTGTGTTCAAAAGTGGCTTCTTCCAATGTCTTCTGAACATATGGCGTTCTTTCTCCAGGTGAATGACAGATGTCAAACACTTTCTTTGCAGGGTTGGAGATGGAGGATGTTGAGGATTATCCTTTTTCAATGATCAGCTTTCTTCCTTGGGCAGGATAGCTGATCTTGATCTGTTTAGTGGGTTGTGTTGCTGGTATGGATGGAATGAAAGGCCTTGGAAAGTTAGTTTGAATTACTTTTCCAGATTTGGTGGTTGTCAGAATTACTTCATTGGTGGGAAGTAAAGGAGCTTCACATTTTTCAGATGAGTCTGAGCATGTGGAATCAGACTCAGTGGAAGTACTGCATTCTTGTACAACAATGTCTTCCTTGGAAGGATCAAGATTTCAGTTTGCATGGTCAAGATTGTTTAGGTTGAAGTTAGGTTCATGTATGGCTACATAATCAGTGGGTGGTGGTACAGATTTGTACTATTCATCTTGGTACCCAACACCAGCAGTCACATTTTCATGGATTTGAGCATCCAACAATCTTTGCAGCCTTTTGGATGCAAACTCATACTTATCAACATGAACCTTTTGATCTGCCAGCTCAGATCTTGTAGCTTTTAACTTAACCAATAGATTATTAATCTGAGTTTCAAGATTAGTTTGTTCATGTTTTAATGATGAAACTTCTTTCTTTAGGCGGTTAATCTTTTCTTTATAACTGTTTTCAACCTTTTTTAACTCAGATTTCATTTGATGAAACTCTTCATTTTGATCTATTAGATTTTGGTTATGCTTTCTATATCCCAAAACTTTATCAATACAAGCTTGAGAGCAAAGATGTTCATATACCTGAGGTGGGATCGTTGTGTTGTCTGCTGATGTGCTTGAAATTACACATCTTTATTGCACAAAACTTCGCCCGTTTTATGATCAATTCCCGATTATTTCCCAAGTTTAGACACTTATTTGCTTCATTTTCAGATAAAGTAGGAGATTCCAGGAGTTTTCAAGGAAAATTAGATTTTCTGAGTTGGAGGCACGGTCGCGCCCCGCATTGGCACGACCGCGCCAGCCTAGGCATGGCCGCGCCAGCATCAGAATCCGAGCACAACCGTGCTCTTGCTTCCCCACGGTCGCGTGTAAACCCGTGAGTCTGAAAGCCGTACTTCCTCGAAAAAAGGGAGCCAATGAAAGAAGCAGATCGGTCAAAACATCTGTCACACGACCGCGCCAAACGGTGGCACGGTCGTGCCCCATGCTCAGGCACTTTCATGCCCAGCACCCTGGCACGGTCGTGCCTCCTTGTTCTATAAATATCAGAAGTTTTCCACAGTTCAGAAGCCTGGAGACTTGGAGAGTTGAAGCCTTGAGCACTGTTTTGTGCTCCGAATTTCCTTGTTTCTAGCAACATTTCAAGCTTCTAGGAAGGACTACAACATCAAGAGGATCACCTTACATCATCATCTAGCTTGGGGAAGTTGGTTTGATTCTTGGCATTTCTTTATGAGTCTTGTAACTTTTCCTTGCTTTGTTCTTGTTCTTATGCTCACCATGAGCTAACTCTTGATATCACTTTGGTTTAGATGAAGTTTAGTAACGTTTGACAATATTTATGGATTTTTGGCATAGTTTATGTTAATGTTATAACAATGGCATGATTATTCTTCAATGATATTGTGTATTTTGGAGTTGATATTGTTTGCAAGACTTGTATATGTGTAGGCTTTGTATGTTGAAAACCCCACGGTTTATGCATGTATTCATTGATTAGTGTATGTATATATGCTAGTTTATGGCTTTTGACTAGGAATGGTGGATGAAGTCTTGTGTATGGTTGAAAACTCTTGAATGTGCATCCTTGTGCTTGTGTTTGGAAAGACAAAGTGCTTGTTATGGTGTGTCATATTTAGTATTATGTTTATCTAGGACTTGCTGACGCAATCTTCTAATTTATGAAATCTTGATATGAACATTGTACGTTGAGGAAGTGTATGTTATTTTTTACTTTAATCAACTTAAGGTGGGTTATGTGTTGATTCGTGTAATCTTTCCAACTAGTTGTTGAGTTAGCCAACCTTGACGGGAAGCTAGTTCAATCTTTATTAAACATTGACGTATTCATAGCACGTGAGCTTCATTGTACGATTTTAGGTGGTTAGTTTGTATAATTCATTCTAGCTTTCCGAATAGTCATTTGATTAGATGTCTTTGATGAGAATTTAGTCAACATATGTTTCATGTATTTGCCATGTATCCATAGTTGTTGTTGGGTGTTTACTAAATGGATTCGCGACCGAAGTGATATTCCTTCCTTGATTGTTTGACTTGTGTTCTTAGTTTAGTTTTATATTCTTGCATATTAGTTTAATTAAAAATCAACTTAAACATCTTTTACCCATACTTGATTGAATTTTAGTCCCGGTTTATTATCGCATTCCACCGTGTCCACGGATTGATATCCGGTTCTTACCTTTACTATATTGTCATTCGACGGGTACACTGCCCGGTGTGTGTGTGATTAATCTTTGGTGAAAACCCTTTTTAAAACTAATTGTGTAAAAATATTTACTAAAATATATATATAGTTTACACACATCATCTGCCATGAGAGCTTGGTTGTTGGCAGATATCTCTTCACATTGAAAACTCCAGTCAAAGTCAATTGTTCCAACATGTTGAGTTGCACAAGCAACAGTTTGAGCAGGTTGAGTGTTTTGACCTGCTTGACTTTGATGAGTCTGTCTTGGTTGTGCAGCAGCTGGGTTGGCCTTTGGTGCTTTACATTCTCTGGCAAAATGACCAAGTTGTTTACAGTTGTAGCATCTTAACTTCCTTTTGTCCAAGCCAACTCTGGTGTTTGAACTGGTGCTTGGAATAGGTCTTCCAGTTCTAGAGTAGAACCTTTTTGCTCTGAGAGACAGCATGGCATAAGAATGTTGTATATCCATTTCTTCTAGGTCATCTAGATGAAAGTTGTAACATCCATGATTTTACTGGTATTATTTTATTCTTACAATAGTGACATTTTCAATTCAATCTTGTACTCCTTCAACGCAATATGTTACATTCATTATTATTATTCTAAACATGTATTTTAATGATAAATAAATATGTAAATACGCATACATCTGATTTTATTAAATGAACCATTTACACAATTTGAAATTTCTATTAAATAAATGTTTATTTTCTTTATAAATAATTAGATCTTTTTATATAAATGTTATAAATAAATAAAATAGATTTTTATTTGGTCTTAAACCCCATTTTTCGCCAATTTTGACTTTCAAAAGTCAAAGCACCCCAATTCGTGATAATCTAGGGCTGCCTTCGACCGAATACTTGTTGGTTTGGACTCTTCGTGAATTCTCAAGCAGCAATCGATCCAATCTCGGCCCAAACATCAAGCATATTCTTCCAATTTAGCGGGCATGATTCAAAATTCAAACAAATTTGACTCCTCAAGTCAAACCGTATCAATCCGTGTTTAATTCGCGTAATTGACGCGTATTGGACCCCGGAAATCATGCATGATTGATCTCGACTGAATCCAGACCTCAAACCTGACTCGATTCATCCAAAATCGAACCGAAAACGCGTGATTAAATCCCGATAGTCATTGTTTTCCGAATCACAATCAAACGGGGTGATTTGAACGAAATTAATTAAATCAAACCACTCATTCACCTTCGTGAACTGTCACACAAACGCTCTCAACCCTCAATCGATTAACATTTCGCCTCTAAAGTCCGGTCGAGTACCAAGATCAGTCGGAGCTTCATCCCTATCGTTCTCGCACGTCCCTGCACCAAATTACGTAAGTATGGTGTCGTTATCTTTGTTTCTGAGTCCTTGTCAAAAGCCCCATATCAATTTGCAAGAACAGAACCCATAAACCAAAAATCAATTTAGGGTTCTTGTTTTTATCGTACGAATCTGAATTGGGGATTTCGCTTGACCTAATTAACGTTTTTATATTTTTGTGTTTCATATTATTTCAGCGAAAACCATCTGGTCCGACTGGCTAAGTCGTTGCACCATCGGACCAGATGGTGTGGGTTCGAAACCCACAAGCCATGGTCCCTTTTATGCGTATGCCTTAGACCAGAACCGGTTCCCTGTTTTGTACACGTTAACAACAATTTGAACCGTGTATATTTCGTGGATTAGTCCTCTGGTCCATTGGTAAAACGCAATGCTCACACAGGAACCACCCGGGTTCGAACCGGGTGGCCTGCATTTAATTTTTAGAAACCGTTTTTGATGCATTAAAAATTATATAAAATCATTTTTATAAATCCGACATTATTTAGATCAGAATAAAACAATAGTTTACAATTTTAACATAAAATATCTATTTTACATATTTATATCGTTTAAAAACTCATTTTATTCATTTAAAAATATATTTTTACGAAGTGGTTATTACACGCTAACATTTTATAAAACAACTTTATAAATATAAAATTCTATTAATTTTATTTATTAGAGTTAAAACTTATGTAAACAAATATAATTTTATAAAATATATAATTTTTCATATCTCTTAAAAAGAACACACATATTTTAAATGATGAATAAATAAATGAATTTATTTATTATTTATATAATTAACATTTACAACCCACTTGGTGTTAAATTGTATTTAACTTTAGATTTTATAAACTAATGTATAATTACCATAATTGGACACATTTTCATAACTAGATAAATAAATGAAAATAAACTTATTTATTTAATTTAAATTTGAAACAAACATAATTCCATACTATTTTTTTTTATAAATAAATAAATGGAATTTATTTATTTAATTTATTTAGACATTCAAAGTAAACCCTAAATCGTTTATTTAAAACTATTCATTTTATAAAACGTTTATTCAAGTACAAACCACAACCACCTACACGTTCCGTTATATAATGCAACACAAACCCTTTGTACACACTTTCATTGCAACCCTAGACTTGACTTTAGACTATTATACATGTTATTAATATAGATTCATATATATTACACTCTAGGTTAACGTTGTAAATTACAAGGAACACCTTGATACCTAGACACTTTTACTAGCAACATCTTTGATACAGGTGAGTTTACATAGCCCCTTTTTTCTTCTTTACATATTTGGGGTGAAACGTGATTACATTCAAACACTGTTTACAACTACACACGTACAGTTCTACAATATGATCATATGTGTTTATTTGTGCTTTATTCTTGAATGCTAATTGTTGAGGCTACATATACATGATATACATGTGCAAACACAAATACATTACTTTAGGTTAACATGTATTGGTAGGCCCTACATTAGGATAACATGTGTTGTTATGCCCTACATTTACATTAGGATAACATGTGTTGTTATGCCCTACATTTACATCAGGATAACATGTGTTGTTATGCCCTACATTAGGATAACATGTGTTGTTATGCCCTTCAATTACAAAGTTTCATTTGTACATCTAGCTTAACTTAGATTCTCCATAAATGCTTTATAAACCATGCATCATATGAATTGTACACAAAACATTTGAAATTTACTTGTGGTGTCAAAAGCTATGTATGCTCATCAACTATTTATAGTTGACCCTCTCATTTTATCATGTTTCAGGTACAGTGTTTGAGTTAAGATTTCAAGTCACTTCACTTAGGATTGAGGACCTAGTTTTGAATCTAATAAAGTTATTCATGTATTTTTAGTCTTGTAAAAGTTATACTTGATTACTTGAGCTATGAAATGAAAGTTATTATTTAATTATCACAACTTTAGTAAACCATGAGCTTATGAACAGTCTACATGTCCCGCCTCGACGTTTCCGCCGTCGATTGGGGTGTGACAAAAGTACTCTAGATCTTCTTTGATGAAAGACATGTTGCTTGGGGTATCAGAAACAAAAGCAACATAGAATTTTGAGGAAGAGCTTCAAGAAGGAATGGAAAGTTGTTTACTTGTGAGTTGGGTGTTTGAGGATGTGTGACAATGGGAGGATAATAGTTGCTTGAGCTTAGTAATGTGTCAGAGTGTAATGCAGAAGAGGTGGTGGATGATGAGGGTGTAGATGAGTAGCCTGATTTTCTTTCTCTTTCTTGAATCATTATATGTCTTTAACATACCAAACAGCTCAGTCATGGTGAAAGTCTTCAAGTTTTCAGTTCTTCTAATTGACACTGTTTAGAGTGTTTAGCAACTTAGAAGAGATCTGATGAACTTTTTGAGAATATCGTCATTCTCTAGCTTGACTTTAGCACACTACAGCTCTCCCACAAGATAAGTGTACATGTTGTACTGGGTTGTAAGAGATTCACCATCCTTGTACACAAAGTTTTCATATTGTTGCTTCAAAATATCTCTCCTGTTTTCTTTAACTTCTTCAGATCCATCAAACATCTTCTCAAGAGCTTCCCATAGCTCTTTAGTAGTCTTGTATTCTTTGAAATTATGAAACACTTCATTTGGCAGGCACATTTGAATGACTCCTAGAGCTCTAAAATCTACCTCCATCTTCTTGATGTCTTCCTCAGAATACTTTGAAGCTTCTTTAGGGACAGATGGACCTCCGGAATCAGCAGAGGCCACCGTTGGCACATAAGGACCATCAATTATGGATCTCCACATTCCATATTCTTGATAGCGAAAGAAGCATTCCATTCTATTTTTTCACATGTCATAATCTTCCCTAGACACCAGCCTTGGTGGTCTGTGAAGGCTTCCAATATTATCAAATCCAGTATTTTATGTCATACTTCGGATGGATGATGTGCAACAAAGAGATAATAGTAACAGAACCAGAAAGTCATTAAACAAATGTGAGTTTACTTAATCTGAGAGCCAATCTCTGATATCACTTGTAGGATCAATGTATTACAAGATGGTTCTGTTTAGTTGATATTAGCGGAAACAATAACAACTATGCAATGCAACAAGCAACAATGAGAATACTGATAAATGCAAATTGTATTACTCTTCAATGTTAACAAGTTACAAAGAAAATCCTAAGGAAGCACACTCTACAACGAAGAAAAGTAATACATATAAAGGAGTTTAGAATCAAGACAGACCCTTGATTCTAAGGATCAAATCAAACACAAGCCGTTGATCTTTTACAGATGGAAGATACACTACAATTGGAGGATACAAAAAGACAACTACAGCGAAAAGACAGCTGGAAAACAAAAAGTCTTCTCATGAATCTTTGCAGCAGACTTCAGAATTAGTAGCATTGTCTTTTGTCATCTGCACCAATAACATTCCTTCTGCTGATAGGTGTGTCAGTGTTGCAGCAGAGGATGTCAGTAGTAAAGTCAAAGTTGTTGATGATTTGCCTATCAGCAACATCAATGTATGATGTTGCTAAGAAGCCTATCAGCAGCAACCTTGAACTTCAGCAAATAAGGCTATCCACAGCATAGATGTAGATCAGCAGCAAAGATTAACTATCCGCATCATAGACACTTATCAGCAGCAACTTCATTAATGTCAAAGTTGTGGAGTCCGCAACATTTACACTTAGAGAATTTTATAGCCATCAGTTTTTATCTCTACAGAACTTCATAACACAAGTTGTTTAATTTCTTTCATTATCAAAATAAGGATCAATCACATTTTAGTCACAACTTAATTGGACCTTGATGTCCAAAATCCTCCAAGGCACTAGTAGATTTATTTTCCAAATGTTCGTAAACATAACCTTTAGATTGCAAGGGTGAAAATAGAACCCGCGTTGGAGTTTATCAAAGTTGGTTGTTTTAAGAAACTTTTGGCGTACATTGTATACGGTTCTGAGCGAAGCCACATTTTTGGGGTTTTGGTCCTTTAGCGTTGATAGAATGTTACGTAGCTGCATATCCTACTTTGTCAGGTCCTCCGCCAAACGGGTTTCTTGATAAGAGATTTTCATTGCAGATGAATGCCCCTCCAAAGGTTGAGCGGGTATATGGTTATGTTTAGCATCTCGCACCCGTAAGGTCCAACCATCATACTCTTTGATGTATTTTCCCACAAATTGAAATGGACAATTAGTTCTTTTTGTACTAGAACACTTAATTGTTGATGCACCGTTGTATTCCCCACCGCAATCACATTTAAGATAAACTTTGATAACATTGCCCCTTGTGTTTTTCTTCGATATTTGGGTGACTATGATATAACCATACCGACGTCCAGTGTTTTGCACCCAATGCATCAAGTTCGAGAGAGACATGAACACCTGAAACAAATTATGTTATTGTTAACAATGGCATAGTTAGATAATACAAACATAATCACGAATGTCACATCTGATTGGTGGTAAACTCTGATATATTGATAGAAAACTCACCACCCAACGCTAGATAGTTTCTATCAAAACTCAACATCGCTAACTCGTTTTTAAATAAAATTGATAATATATATGATCAAATGAATCAAAAGTCAGAGAGATTTGAATGAATAAATGAATGAAACGTATAGTATGTTTGACGGAATCTTGTGTCGTATCAAATAATTGACGGAATCTTTTGTCGTATCAAATAATTGACAGAATCTTGTGTCGTATCAAATAATTGGTACACATAATGAGGAAAAAATTATCGGATCACGCAAAACGAAGCAATAGTTACAAAAATGCCCCGTTTGAATCCTATACGAGTCGTATAGGTACGTGTCATACGACCTGTATAGGGTCTATACAATTCGTATAGCCAAACGATTTGACTGAGGCGACTAACACTACAACGTGTCTAAAAGCTGCCACATATATGAGTCGTATGATATCTATACGACTCATATAGATGTCACGTGGTGTACAAATAGATGCATGTGATGTATGAATAATGGTCTTCCTATTAAATGCATGTTTTTGAAGAGGGGTACAATTATGTTAAAAGGGGAATAACTTAAGATTAATTGTAATTTTCTAATTTTCCTATTTTACCTATAAATAATTACTATAATAGTAATTAGTAATATAACCCATAATTCAATGATGTTTTACACAAAGTAAAACGGAAATTCTATCAACTTAAAATTATATTAAACACACATGTCTTGAAATACACTTTTTTCTTTATTTATTACTATAACGATGTTTTTTTTTTTCATTTTTTTTTTTTTTCTAAATGTTAAGTTAGGAGTTCTTATGCATTCGCATTTCAACTTATTGCACATGTTTCACTTTTAATAGAAAGTCTGATTTATCTTAACACGTGACATTAAACTGTAGACAAACCCTCTTTATTTGGATGGTGCAGAATCAAACAACCTTATCATCAGGAAACGTAGTAGGTGTATGTGTGCCGTTCAAAAAAAACCAAAAAAAAAAAAAAAAAAAAAAAAAAAAACCAAGGGTAGGTGTATGTGTTTCTCCTCATCATCAGGAATTGTGGTAGGTACAAGTGAATCTCCTTATCACAAGGAAATGTAGTAAGGTGCATGTGTGTCTGATGTTTTTTCTAGAACGTGTCACCATCTTGCTATTAAATTTCCATGACTTTCTAGTGGAGCATACATATATTTATAATAAAAATGAAAGATTTTAATGATTAATAATTTGTTTCTAGTTGCACAGATTTTCAAAAATGTCCTACATTTTTTCTTTAAGTTGATTAATAATATTTTTTTATCTTTCAATAATATGTATTAAAGTATACCCTCGTAAAATCTATTCTTAAAATCCATCGATTGTTTACCCTGTATCACTTTGATGGAATAAACATCAGATGTCAGTAAGTAAATTTGAAGATAATTAATATGCACAGAGAAAAAAATAAAATATTGTTAAAAGTATACACACGAATCAACCAATATTAAAGATGTATAACAGGTGAAAATATATACACGAATATGAAAATCAAAATTAAGTCAATATCATGTGACACGAAACTAATACAAGTATATAAAGCTGATATATGATCTATGATCTATGATAACTTATTAAATTGATATATGAAATATGATAACCTATTAAATAATTAAATTTTTATTTTTTGAATAAAGTGGTAGCTTGGAGAGATTACGTCATGTTTTTGATTCGTTAATGATTCTGTTATTTCCCTCCCACTCACTCCAATCTCCCCCAATTATAAATCAAATCCCACCACTGGTACTGAAGTCGACCTAATTGACAACACCAAACCCTCTTCAATGCCCGATTCATGTACGCCCGCAGCCAATCATTAACCCGTCGTCTATTGCCTGAAACCCGGTTATACACATCTAGCTACACTATTATGGTGGAAACCCTAATTTCATCGCCCACAATCTGGCGATTCAACCTCCGCCGCTTGATCTCGGTTCTCTTCGCTTCCTTCAAGACCTTATTCGCACTCATTTGGGTCGTCGTATTCACATCCATTTTCATATGGCAATATAATTTCGTTGATGGCTTTTTGACTTTCCATCGACCGGTTACCGTTCGTCCATTGCCTCTTTTCCGGCCCGTCGCGTTTAATCTGACCGATTTCGGAGCTGTTGGAGACGGCGTCACGTTGAATACGTTGGCTTTCGAGAAGGCTATTTTTACAATCTCTAAGCTAGGGGATTGTGGGGGTGGTCAGCTCAATGTGCCTGCCGGTGTGTGGTTGACGGCGCCGTTTAATTTGACAAGTCATATGACCCTGTTTCTTGATGAAGGTGCTGTTATACTCGGTGTAGATGTGAGTGTTTTAGACTTCCGAATCCAATTAACTAGATACTCTGTAATTGCTTTTCTAGTTTTTATCAAAGGAACATTTATGGCAAATTAGCATTCAAGTTTCAAAATCTAGGTTTGATTTGGAAATAACTAAAAAAGCTAAAAAAAAGTATACATTTAGGGTGAAGGGGCACCCAACTCACCAAAAAATTTTACTCACTAAACTGCCGAATAGAATTTTGTAACCTCAAAACTACTTATTTACTCAGATTTCATTGGAAACAACCTACTCAAACCACTCACCCACTTAAAAAAACATTTAAATAGAAAAAAGTGTGTGTGATGAGTGGTGGGGTCCACTAGAGAGAGGGGATTCATCCGAGTAAAAACACTCAGCCCACTTACTCACTTGGCCTACTCGAGTTGATGGGGGCAGTGTTCCCCTTTTACCCGGTCTCCATCTCTCCTCCTCGGCTTGGCCGAGTAGGGTGCCCCCTTCACCCTTAGTAAAACATTACTCTATACATACGTTGAGTAAAAGTAGAAAGATGAAATAACTGATTTAACAGGAGATGAGGGGTGTATTGGTAAAAATAAGGGGTGGGGGTGGGGTAGCACAACCTTTTGTTTATATGATGTTACCGGTCCTGATGGGGACATCCGGATGGTAAATGGTGGTGAGGGTTCGAATCTTGTAGGATACAGGTTTGGTGGATTTAGTTAATAGGAGTAGATTATGTGCTGTTTAAAAAGAATATGATGCTACCTACTTCTAATTTTGGTTTTATTGATGATTTATGAATGGATCTGATAATTATTTATGAAATTATTGAAATCTCAGTCATTATGCTTTATTGAACCTTTTTGGATGGTGGCTGTTGCTCTGCACTAAAGAATCTTGATGCTTTAAATCATATGGTTAAAATGATTTGTGTTGTGCCGAACTTTTTGAAATAATTATATTTATCATCTGCATCTTAAGTTTCTTTCAAACAAGACAGTCCCTTGATTTGTGATTACTGTTACAAAGGGATTAAATTTAAAATGTGATATTGTGATTAGTTCCACTAGTTGCTCCTAAACTAGTTTAGTATTTTGCATTTTAAGCTTATATCAGTCGATTGTGCATTTGCGCAAAACGACAAAGGTATGAATATTGCAGGGTACCATTGGGTTTCACGTCTTTATCATAGTTGTCAAAGGCGCGTAGGCACACTCAAGGCACATAGGCCTCGCCTGGGGCCTAGGCGCAAGGCGCAAAAAAAAGCGAGGGCCTGAGAAAAAAAACGCACTTAAATGAAAGGAATCTATACTTAAAAATAATACTATTCTTCAAATAAAATAAAGAAAATCTTTTATATAACATTAATATCATCTAATTAGTACCAAAAGTTCTAAAATAGTCGAGATTCAAATGTAATTCCAAAACTTGAATAACAAAATGTTCAAAGTAAAGTACCAAAATCTTCTTGAGCTTCACAAGGCGCTCGCTTTTAATAACTATGGTCTTTATGGTTTCTGTTTTATCTTTAGCTTAAATAAACTATTTTGAGTGAAAAGGCTTGTAATAGTACATGGCTGATAGTCAATACATAGTTAGCACATCTCTGTTAAGTTGCTAAAAATCGTTTATTATGCTTTTGGCTTACATGTCTTCGTTTTGTTTAACAGGATGAAGCGTATTGGCCTCTTATGCCTCCTTTGCCTTCTTATGGTTATGGGCGAGAGCGTCGTGGACCCCGATATGGGAGTTTAATTCATGGTCAAAATCTAAGAGACGTCATGATCACAGGTCAACACTTTTGATGTACTATTATTCACATGTCTTTTTAATTACATATCAGTTTTAGATGTGTGCATATAATCACTGAGTAACCAGAACTCTTGGGTGTAGTGTTACATGCCTCAACTGATTATATATTTGTTAATCATGACAACAGGGAATAATGGTACCATTGATGGGCAGGGTAAAAGATGGTGGAAAAGGTTTCGCCAAAGGATGCTTAACCATACACGTGGCCCGCTTGTGCAGATCATGTATTCAAGTGACATTCTGATATCTAATATTACTTTAAGAAATCCACCTTTTTGGACACTTCATCCTTATGATTGTAAGAATGTTACCATAAGAAATATGACAATCTTGGCTCCTCTTTATGACGCTCCAAATACAGATGGTATCGATCCTGGTAAGCGTGTATTTTGTTCGCAACATTATGATCACATTAGCATCAAGCCCGTCTATTAAAGTTATTGCCTTTTTCATGAGTTTTCCACTAATTATATTGTGGCTGTTATGGTTTAAATAGATTCATGCGAAGATGTGCTAATAGAGGACTGCTACATAAGCGTGGGTGATGATGGCATTGCAATAAAAAGTGGTTGGGATCAATATGGTGCTGCTTATGGTCGCCCTTCAAAAAATATTCTTATACGAAATCTTGTGGTTCGTTCTATGGCGAGGTGAGTTTTCCATGCAATTTGTTTAACTTGTCATCATTCTTAGTCATGATGCTTGTATGAAAGTATTTAAGTTTCTTGCAGTTGGAATGAAAATGATTATTAAACACCTAAATAATCAGAATCAGAAGCACTAAAATCTAATTACTCTGGCTTGAAGCCACAGTAATCATATAATCAGTCCCAAAACATTAATCCAAACACCCCCTTTGTTTCTTTTGAAAATGTCTCTATGATTAACACACATCCTGAATTCTAACATGGATCTCTGTTTGGCAAACTTCAACAGTTCGGGAATATCAATCGGCAGTGAAATGTCAGGCGGGGTATCAAACGTGACAGTGGAAAACATTATAGTACGGGATTCAAGACGCGCTGTCAGAATCAAGACCGCTGCAGGTAGAGGGGCCTACGTCCAAGACATCAAATATAAAAATATCACAATGGAAAATGTGAAGGTGGGAATAGTCATTAAAACCGATTACAACGACCACCCAGATGGTGGTTTTGACCCGGAGGCATTTCCAGTGATCAGGGACATAAGCTATACCTCCATTCATGGTGAACTGGTGCGTGTGGCGGTTAGAATACATGGTAGTGCAGATATTCCTGTGAGGAATTTGACATTTAAGGACATGTCAGTTGGGATCACATATAAGAAAGAACATGTATTCCAATGTGCATATGTTTCAGGAAGGGTGATAGGGAGCATATTCCCAAGGCCATGTGTGAATCTTGATCTTTATGATGAACAAGAAACACTTGTGAGAAAATCTGATTCTGAAAGTGCTTCAGACATAGATTATGATATCTGATCACAGGTTCGTGTTTATTTTGGTTTCGCGAGTGCCTCTTGAAGGTGTCATTTGATATCCAGGGCCTTTCTGTTTTTAACTTTTTAGTGTAGGAATGTTGGTATAGAAGGGTTTGGTGATTTAATGTTGTTCCTGCCTTCGATTTTATATGTAATGCATGTTTATATAAACAAATGTTATTCCAAGAAAACCTAAAATAGGTCCTCCTGTATCCTTTTTTCTTAGAAAACTGGTACTTTTTGAAGAAGTTTTTGTAAAAATAATAGCTTTTTTACTGTAGTAATATTGGGTCCTTAACCCTGACTTCATCTCCTCTAATAGCTTGTCTTTAAACATAAAAAATTCTAAAACTTCAATAGTTTTTCCAATGATAAAAGATGGAAGATTTTCAAAAAATGAAGATAGAGAAACTTGTCTACTTCCTGGTATATAAACATAACTAGTGAGCGTAACCCGCGTTATGCGACGGGATGTTAAAATAATGTAATTTGGTTTAAAAAAAAGAAAAAAAAAGAAGTTGATTATAATACAGGGGCTAAAGGGTAACTTTTCAGAAGAAGACAAAGTTGTTGATTATATGTTGACGCTATCTCTACATTGTAGCGTTGTATCAAGGGCATAAGAAGCTTTCTGTAGGTATTTTATATATATGGGATGGGGTTGGGTCCAATAAAAAAGTTATTTAGAGTTAAGGTGAAACTCCCCTTGAAATCAAGGATTCGAGTTCCGCTATAGATGGATTGATATAAATTAATTGTGGTGTATATTATCTGCCATTAAAGAAAAGTATTTTATATACATACAATAATTTAATTTTCTTTGTAACCAACTATTCTCAAATCAAAGATTGAGTCTCATTTAAAAGAGCCACAAATTAAACAATCTCTGCTTTCAGCCGTACACTTTACCATCACTTTATCACATCCATTGGATATTTTGTTATCGCTAAATTATAATTCTAGGAAAGCCTGTATTTTTATGTACACATTTTATAATAATATTCAAAATATCTCATAAAATGACGTCAAAATTTTCTAAATTAACATATGTAGCGGAATGATTGAAAAGAGTTTTAACTAATATCTAACTAACCAATATTTACAATCCAAATGTAGGGTGGAAGTCGTGACAATAGTATGGTCCAAAAGAAGCTCGATGACTAGTAAGTACAATAAATAAGCTTACTTACATAAAACATCTCGATTCATCTTGATGTTCCTTTAAGTTTTATTCATATTTTTTTGTGTTCTACCTCAAAGTATACACTAAATACAACTACTTTAATTTATGAGTTAATTGCATAAATAGCCCCTGTGGTTTGTTCAAATTACATGTTTGGCCCCAAGGTTTTAAAAATTACAAATTTAGCCATGTTTGCTCCTTTAGCCCCTGGTGTTAACACCCGTTAGTTTTTAACAGAAAGTTAGCTCATGTACAATCCACGTAACTTACGATTACAAACTTAACCTAAAAATGAGTTAAAATCAGTAAAAAAATTAATGATTTTTACTAATTTTTTAATGAATTTTTTTTATTTTTATAGATTTTTTTTATTGATTTTTAATAACTTTTACTGATTTTAACTCATTTTTAGTGTTAATTTTGTAATCGTAAACCACGTGGATGGCACACGGGCTAACTTTCCGTTAAAAACTAACTGGTGTTAACACCAGGGGCTAAAGTTACAACCAGGTCCCAAAACTTTGGGCTAAATTTACAATTTTTAAAACCTGGGGACCAAACATGCAATTTGATCAAACCACAGGGGCCATTTATGCAATTAAATCTTTAATTTATTGTTCATTCATGCATACGTGGTTAATGAGAATAGCTATTAGTAGTTTCATTGTTTGAGTAATTGATTTTGGTTTTGTTTGTTGAATGGGTTACGTTGATTGAAGATTGTCTTTGGTTTTGGAGAAGCTAACCGGAAACAATATAGTCACCGGATAAGATGATCGGAAAATATAGCCGTCGGAGAAGATGACCAGAGAGGGTGATAAGAGAGAGGCTGACCGGAGTGGTGGCGGGGGATGGGTGGGCCTTTTGGCAATTTTACTTTATTTAAGAACAAACGGGTGTTTTGGTAATTTTTTTATTTTGTCGGTTTTTTTGTATTCTAAATAGATGGGTAAAATTGTCATTTTGAAAAAATTAACGTCCAAAACTAACAGCCATCTATTCCAAGGACAAAACGCGTTACGATTTTCCAAAAAGTTGGGACCAAATCCATAACTTTTCGGAGTTAAAGACGAAAGGTGAAATTTTGATAAACCACATGGACTTGCCGTGTAATTTACTCAATTAAATACCCATGAGGTTACTTAATTAGCTTTTCAAAAAGCATATAAGTCATTCTCAAAAGCCAAGAAATCCTGGCTTTTGGAAATGACTTATTGACTTATTAGCTTTTCAAAAAGCCAATAAGTCAATAAGTCATTTCCAAGAGCACATCCAAACACCCCCTGATTCTTGATAGATTGCCTACTCGGATTGCATTATCGAAAAGGGGAGTCCATGTTGTGTCTAAGCTAAACGCGATTTGTGATAATGAAGACGAATCCTCGGATCATTTGTTCTGCTGGTGTGTTTTTGCAAAGGAAATCTGGGTGAACTTTTCGAGGTGGTGCAAACTCCCATCACCTGCGGGTCTAACAATTGCCGAGATTATGGAGTTGCCAAGCTCATGTTTTCAGCGACATCAACAGTTTAATCTTGCCAAGACAATTATTCAAATATTTTCATGGTACATATGAAAAGCTTGAAACACAAGGTATTTAATGGCAAAGAAATATGTTCATATTGGAATAAAATATTCTAATATTCATAAAATATTATTTCCTCCCGTAGGCCTTTGATTACTACCCATTCGTAGCCTTGGAATTTGCTTGTTGCTTTTTATTTGCTCGTTGTATTTTCTATTTATTATTCCTCTGTATCATTGTTTTGATATATGAAAACAGATGCTAGCCTTTGAACCATGAAACTTTAGATGGTATCAGAGCGGCGATCATTCAAAATAAAAACCTAATCGACCATCCAGGAAGACGAGAAAACTACCCGAATCAGAGACTTGACGAACCTGCAGCGGAGGATGTAAAACAGAGGGACACTGCTGAAGATTGCAGTTTCTGTGGAAGGGATGGACATACGCGTGAAGGTTGTTTCAAGCGAATAGGGTATCCCGAGTGGTGGCCGGGGAACCGAAAATGTAAAGAAACAAGACCTAAAGCAACCTGCATTGAGACGAGTCCAAACTCCTTTATTCCAGGTTTGACAAATAAGCAATATGAGATGTTTATGAAACACTTCGCAGAAAAGGGAGAGCCGAGAAAGGAAGACGCAACACCTACGGCATACATGACTGGTAAAAAGGATAGCGATGATGACTGGGTGGTGGATTTCGGCGCTACAGAACACATTACCCATAACATCGACATTCTTGAAAACAGAACCCAAAACCGTTTTGAACCCATGTTGTCATTCCAAAAGTGGATGCTATACCCGTTAAAGGAAGAGGTGAATGTACTTTACCAGGGGGAACGAGAATAAAGGATGTTTTGCATGTTCCAAAATTCACTTGTAACCTATTGTCTGTCAGCCGTTTAAGTAAAGATTTGCAATCAGCTATAACCTTTTTCCCAGATTTTTGTGTTATGCAGAAACTTCACACGAGGAGCTTGATTGGTGCGGGTGAGTGCAGAAGAGGTTTGTATCGGACGGGGTTGTTTGGAAACGACAGAAAAGCGATGATGACATCCGGTGATACATGGCATAAAATGTTAGGTCATTCCTCTGGTGGAAAACTTAATTAAATTGGTTTTCTTGATAAAATATCCTTTAGTAAGTTGTGTGATTCTTGTACAAAGGCAAAACATACTAGACTTCCTTTTTCGCATAGTGAAATTAAAACGGCCGGTTGTTTTGAATTACTACATTGCGATATTTGGGGTAAATATCGCACCCCCTCCTTTTCTTGAGCGAGTTATTTCTTAACAATCGTTGATGATTTTAGTAGGGAGGTTTGGGTGTTTTTGCTAAAATTTAAGCATGAGGCAAGCAAGTGCATAATGCATTTCCATAAAATGATAAGAACGCAATTTGGGAAACCCATCAAAAGAATTAGATGTGACAACGGTGGAGAGTTCACATCAAACGACATGACAAAATTTTATAATGAAGAAGGAATTGTTATAGAAACAACTTGTCCCCACACCCCACAACAAAATGGGGTTGTGGAACATAAGCATAGACACCTACTTGAAACTGCCCGTGCCCTAAGGTTTGAAGCTAATCTCCCTAAGCGGTTTTGGGGTGAATGTGTGTTGACAGCCTCATACGTCATAAACCAGTTACCGTCTAAGGTAATTGGAAACAAAACTCCTTATGAAACCATTTTCGGCCATAAATCGAATTACGATTTCATGAGAGTATTTGGTTATCTTACCTACTATAAAAGCACCGAAACAAAGGGGGACAAATTTGAAGAAAGGGGTAGACCGGGAGCTTTTTTAGGTACACAGCAGGAACAAAGGGATATAAAATCTATGACATTGAAGGCAAGAAAATGATGACTTCTAGGGATGTCAAATTTTATGAAGACTATTTCCCTTTTAGAAGAAACAGTAATCAACCTAGAGGAATTAAATCAAATGGAAACACATTTTTGGCATTACTATGATGAAGAGAAGAGACCAAACAAAGCTACTGAAACTCCAATTATGGATGAACAAGTAACCGAAAACCAAGGTCCAATTGAAAAAATCAACGTGGGCCAAACACCTTCTACCAAAAACCCAAGTGTGGAGGCGGCAAGCCCACTGCCACAACACATTAGCGAAAATGAGATTGAAACAGCCCACCAATTTGTGTCAGATCAAGACAATCATTATGTATTTCCACATGATGAAGTTGTCGAGCCGGTCCGAGCGAAAAGGAACAAAACACAACAAAAGCACTTCGATGATTTTATCGTTAAACTTCCCCAATCGGTCGACCATGCACGCACTCCACTGAGTCAAGATTCCTTAACGGTACACCCCTTAACTAAATTTGTCTCTTATGAAAAATTTTCTAAACCTCACAAAGCTTTCTTAGCGGCCATTGATTCCAACAATGAACCAAAGTATTTTCACCAGGCCGTTAAAGATGCGAGGTGGAAAGAAGCCATGAAAAAGGAAATTCGTGCCCTTGAAGAAAATGGTACATGGACCCTCGAAGAACTACCTGAAGAAAAACGGGTCATTGACTCCAAACGGGTGTATAAAATAAAGTACAAACCGAACGGTGAAGTTGAAAGATATAAGGCGCGTCTAGTGGAAAAGGGTTTCACACAAATGGAAGGTGTGGATTACCATGACACTTTTGCCCCAGTGGCAAAGATAGTTACCGTTAGAACCCTTTTGGCGATGGCAGTAAAAAGAAACTGGGCCATTCATCAACTCGATGTGAATAATGCATTTCTGCACGGAGATTTGAACGAAGAAGTGTACATGAAGATCCCGCAAGGTTTTGCTAAAGAGAAAGAAACAAGAGTTTGCAGGTTAAAGAAATCACTTTATGGTTTGAAGCAAGTGTCAATGAATTGGTACCAAAAATTCACCAATGTATTACTTGACCTTGGCTTCAAACAATCTAAGGCCGACCATTCTCTCTTTACACAACAAGAAGGGAAAGATTTTGTGGCTGCCCTTATATACGTTGACGATGTCATAGTGGTTGGCAACAATCCTGCCAAGATTCAAAGCCTAAAGAGCGGTCTTGACAAGCGTTTTTGCATAAAGGATCTAGGAAACTTAAAGTATTTCCTTGGCATTGAAGCTGCACGTATTCCTAAAGGTTTGGTACTAAGTCAAAGGAAATATGTTTTCGATATCCTTGACGACTGTGGGCTACAGGGATGCAGACCGACTTCGTTTCCTATTGAACAAAATCACAAATTAGATAAAAGTGAATATGCCCCAAAAGTATATGGCAACTGTTATCGTCGCATAATAGGCCGACTCCTCTACTTGCAAGCCACTTAGCCTGACATAGCTTACAATGTGAACATTTTTATCCAATTCGTTGCTGACCCAAGGCAGACCCATATAGATGCTGTGCATCACATTTTAATATACCTCAAAGCCACACCGAACAATGTGTCCTTTTTCCACGGGAAGGGGGATGCAATCTAACCGCTTATTGTGATTCGGATTGGCTCGGATGTCCCTACACCAGGAAATCTCGCACGGGTTACTTACTTCTCCTTGGTGGAGCACCGATATCTTAGAAGACAAAGAAACAATCATTGGTTTCTTGTTCATCAGCAGAAGCCGAGTACCGTTCAATGGCTTCCATGGTAAGTTAGGTTTTATGGGTCAGATGGCTCTTAAAAGATTTAGAAATCTTTTTGGATGGCCCTACGCCGTTGTTTTGTGACAACCATGCAACCCGCCATATCGCCAACAACCCAGTTTTCCATGAAAGAACAAAACATGTCGAAATAGACTGTTATTTCGTTCGCGAACGAGTAGCCTCTAAAGAAATTCATCCAACTTACAATGACACTAAAATGCAAATCGCGGACCTACTAACTAAAGGCTTGGGGGCCTAACAACTTCGATTTCTACTTGACAAGTTGGATGTTAGAGATCTACACACTTCAACTTGAGGGGGAGTATTGAAATAAAATATTCTAATATTCATAAAATATTATTTCCTCATATAGGCCTTTGATTACTGCCTATTCGTAGCCTTGGAATTTGCTTGTTGCCTTTTATTTGTTCATTGTATTTTCTATTTATTATTCCTTTGTATCATTGTTTTGATATATGAAAACAGATGCAAGCCTTTGAACCATGATACTTTAGAGTTCAAACAACACCATGGAGGAGATTAAGGTTCTTAGTTTCCTTTGGATGAATAGATCAAAGTTTAATTGGATTTTAATTTTGTATGTAAAGTGTTCTTCGCCATTAAAGAAAATACACACCATGTCCGGGATCATGGTTGTAATTATGCCCTATCAACAAGTAATCTCTCAAGGTTGTAATTATGCCCTATCAACAAGTAGAGATCTCTGCTTATATTTTGTGTAGGAACAGAAAGTCAATATTGCTAGACAAACAATAAGCCAGACGCATAGTTAGAAATCTTAAAATGAGGGGTTTAAATTTAAAAAATAATAATGAGACAGATTACATAATTGTCATATTAAAATTAATCGAGCAAAATTATTATTTGTACCAAACCACGAGTAAAAACAGAGTTTACTCTTAGATTTATGTTGGCTCGACTAGAAACTTACCAAACCTGTTCAGACTGACCCAAACTGATTGATTTCGTAATAGATTTTTGTTGTATTTTCATGCGGTGAAATAAATTCTCACACATATCTAGATATCTCAAAAACAAATTAATCAAATTATCATCTTAAATGTCAAAAATTCTTATTTTGACTTTCAGGCAACTCTATTCACTTAGGGTCTGTTTGGTATGAGGTAATAGAATGAACAAATGAATGGAATGGACGAGAGAATGGAAATAGATCATTATCATTCCCTTGTCATATTTGGTTACCCTATGAGAATGAAATAAATCATTACTTCGTGATGTTTGGTAGACAGAAAAATATTTTATGAAAAATAAAATATTTGTAACTAATAAATTTATACTATGGGTCGGGTCATGGAACATGTCATGATTCGGGTCATGGGTAATGGCATGGGTTGGGT
Source organism: Smallanthus sonchifolius (assembly GCA_023525975.1). Classification (NCBI taxonomy): domain Eukaryota; kingdom Viridiplantae; phylum Streptophyta; class Magnoliopsida; order Asterales; family Asteraceae; genus Smallanthus; species Smallanthus sonchifolius. The sequence continues at coordinate 20,360,323 of CM042037.1, forward strand.
CACGGCACAGGTCATGGTTCGGGCCATGGGACGGGTCATGGGTAGGGTCATGGGTCAGGTCACGGTTAAAGTCATGGGTCGGGTCATGGTCAGTCCATGGTTTGGTCATGGTTCGTGTCACGGGACGGGTCAGGGTCCGGCACATGGGTCTATCCTAGGTTCGGGCCATGGTTCGGTCATTAATTAAATAAAATCATTTCATTCCTTAAAGGAATGGAAAGAAAACACCCATCCCCCAATGAATGAAAATCATTAAAAATGAAAGAATCATATTTGTTATGTAATAGTCTATTACATTCCTATGTGATTACCAAACATGTTTTGTTTCATTTCAAAGTAATGACTCATTCCATTCCACCATCTATTCATGCATACCAAACACTACCTCACCATCTATTCATGCATACCAAAGAGTACCTTAGTGTTGAAGACTTAAATATGTAATAACTCTTCCGAAATATGAGTTCAAATATAAAATAAAATATTAACTTTTTTTATACCAGAATTAATTCTTTTTGAACGTATGGACCATATAAGTCCACCTCTTTCCAATAGAAGTACGTTTGGATCTTCTTCCTTTGTCTAGGAATGGAATCTAAAGAAATTAAAATATAAAAGATAATTAAAACTGGTTAGTATAATATAGGGTAAGGAGAATGGATTTTGTGTAATATGAAAGTGATAATTTCCTTTCTCAAATACAACTACTAGGTTACATCCGCGTTTCAACGGGAGTGAGCCTATTTTTTAATTTTTTAACAAGAGTAAACTACAGTTTTCGTCCCTAAGATTTGAATAAAATATAAGATTTCGTCCTCATTTAACACATTTGTCCCCGGCGTTTGATGTTTTAACACTTTGCGTCCCTGGTCGTTACCTCCGTTAACTTTTCTGTTAGTTTTTGTGTGAAATTACTGATATACCCTTGACTCCATCTTCTTCTTCATCAGACCACCCACCACCACCAATCTGGTCGTTTGAGGCTTGCTACATTCACCGGAAAAAAGTGATATGTCGGATCCACGCCCTGTTTTGCCGAAACCCTAGTCGTTGCTACTAGACCCGTCAGAATGTTGGATCCACTCATATCCGGACCCGGATCACAACTTGTAACCAGATCCATCGTGTGGTGTGGCCCATCGGAACTCCACTGTAACATCAATGGGTTTTCCGGCAATATATTTTTTATTAATTATTTTATTTTATGCAATGATAACAGAACATTTAAATTCCGTACTTGTTCACACACAATACGTCACATTAAGTATTATCTCAAACATATATCAATTCAATATTTCAAACCTACCGTTTACATATTATTTATCTACTATGTATAACACATGTAGGTAAACTTACATGCATATAAGTAAACATTTTGTAACAATAAACATATATAAATGAAACATAACCATGCAATTACATCTTTTCTTTATATATATATATATGTGTGTGTGTGTGTTTAATTGTAAATATATATGTAGATACATATATTTGATTATGCTAAATAAATCAATCATACAACTTTTAGTTTTATAAAAAAAAAGGAAAAAAAGAAATATAAAACTTATGAGCTTACATCATGTATTCATATATACATGCATTTACTTATAAATATATATGTAGTTACATGTATATATTTGTCGTTAGTAAATAAAACCAACTAATACAAGTTGTAATTTTATAAAATAGAACATTTCTCTTATAAATTTATTTAATTAAACTCATGATGTTTAAGTTTTATAGATTTTATAAAAAAAAATCTTATAAAGAATTAAAATGGTTTTTAAACAAATAAATGAGGCCTTGAACCCCTTCTTTTAAAGCAATGACCCTCATTTAGCATTGAACCCCCACTTGAACCCTCCCCTTTTGACCTTGAACCCTGAAACTATTTTAACATAAACTTTGACCCTAGAAAGTCAAAATCATTTCCAAACCCATTCAATCCTTGCCAATCCGTTGCGGTTATGCTTCCAAACTGTTACCAACACATTTGCAGTCAGTTAAGACAATTCAATTCATGTTTAATTGAGTAATTGTGAGCTTTTATTATCATAATGAAGATTTCGGTTATAAACATCAAAAGACCCATGAACCAAACAAATTCCATTCGGGTTTTATTGATTAAAGCATCCTAATTACGAGTACCACCCTCATAATACGATTACACTCACAAATCCTAAACCCACGACGCAAATCTAAAATCTTTTTTTTACTCTTTCCTCATTCTCGATCGCGACAGCCAAGGGAGGGGATCGGGCTCGTCTTTCTGCAACTAAACGAGTCATAAACAGGTGATAACTCTTCTCTCTTGCTCGTTTTAATCTCCCAAACGAAGGCCCTTGACTGTCGATCTCGAATCAGTAGTGTTATGGGGGCTAGGGTTTGTAATTTGTCTATGTAAAGGAGAAGATGAAGCTGTTGATGTTATTTATAAATTTGTTTTCCGTGATACCTTACAAGGCATAAGCCCAGATCGCATGGTTAAAGCTCTCCCCTCCTTCAACGGAGGTCATGGGTTCGATCCCGGGCAGTCCCAACTTTTTTTTGATCCATTTTTAAACATTAACCAAAAATATAGAAGTTACTTTATAAACCTTGGATCCTCGCATATGTTTTATAAACTCAAACTATTGAACTTTCAATAAAAACCATTCTATTTAACATTATTAGGGATAAAACCTAACAAGTTTTAACTAAATTAATATATTTATTTTAGACGAGTGATTATTTAAAGGTCTTGGTTTTTAAAACATACTCGGAACATAAATATAATTATTCTTATAAAAACCAATTGCCACGTAAAAGACCTATACATTCTTTTTATATAATTATATTTACTTTATAAAGTTCATTTTTATACTCAATTTTGATTTGATTATTTATTAAATAGAACAATATTTTGCATCTATTTTTCTTAAAATCCAAACTAAAATAAATAAAACGATTTATTTATTTATTCATTAGTTGTTTAATTATGTATCCGACTACTCTTTTACTTATTTATTTACTCATTAATTATTTACTTATTTATTTATTTATTCATTTACTTCGTTTTGATTATAAGCAAAAGAGCTCAAATGAATTTTTCCTACATATACAATAATCTAAATGTTTACTAAACAAATGAAATCATGTGCACATATACATCTAATTTTACAAGGGATTTCATATGTAACATTTGAAACTCGAACAAGCATTCTCCAACTTAACCAATTATCCCCACCCAACTCCTTTGTATATTAGGATCCCCGGTAGTCATTTGAACGCACCATTGATTCTATTACACTATTAAATCATAGGTTAAACTTGTGGTTAGCTAAACCCTTGAGCAACATCGTGTTCGTGTGATTCCCAAACTACATATTCCATGTGAGTTTCATAGCCTCATTTCTCTTTACTATTGTTTACAAATACTCGGGGTGGAACATGTTTACATACTATACTTACCAAATTCAATACCATTGTTCTCATGCTATTTACTATGTGCTTTATGTCTTAAACTGCTTGGTGACCATTACATGTGTTCATGCTAGTACATTCATTAACCTGCTACCCAGGCCTAAGGTAGTACCTAACATGATCATTTACAGGGGAATCCGATTCCAGTTAACCTGAACCTTGGCGGGTTTTGTGTGTACCATATTACTATTTTTTCCAAAACACAATCAGTGGGATTGTATTTACCAGTTTTCCATTACTTACGGATTGAATTGTACGCTTGGAACCTTGTATGTTTTCAAATTTATGCCTTAGTTATGCTTTGAACATATTGAATTTCAAATTCTTTTACTTAACTTTTGTTTGGTGTCAAAACCTATGTTACTCACCAACTACTTCTAGTTGACATTTACTCACATGTTTCAGGTGCACCTGTTTGAGGACTGCATGATCACTTAGGACATGGACCTAGTTTCAATTTAATTCAATTATGCTTTGTTTCAACACTTTGTTTTCTTATTTCTAAGTGTAACGGATGCTTTTAATTTGAGAAATAAATATTGTTATATTTAATAGATGATCATGTGCTTATGAACAACCGCGTCAGCCCTGGCGTATAATCCGTCGCCGCCCGGGGTGTGACAGATTGGTATCAGAGCCATGGTTATAGGGAATTAGTTTATTAGACACACATGACCTATACTATAACCTAGGAGTCCCAAACATGAGTTTAACTCGTGTCTTTTACTAGGAACTCCACTCTATACTCATTATACACATACTTACCTATTTCTATCTACGTAGTGCAAATACATGAACTACAACATTCAAAAGACTACATGAAACTATTTAAAACTACATGGATTACTTGAAACATATTTCTAGACTCTAGTCTATAACCTTAGGATATCCTTGTGTAATTACCCTACATATTATCTGGTGTGTTACATTGCATGATACAATACGAATTATCTTACGTGCTATGTTACTTGATAACCTACATGTTTACAAAAACTACTACTCCTATGATACCTTATTTGCTACACTATTTGAATTGTCTGCACAATACCTATTTGATATCACTAAATACTATCCTAAGTCTTTCTATACATTTATTCATATCTAAGAATTCATACACTTTCATCCTTGTACATTGAGAACTATGTCATCACTATCACCTTGGAAAGAGTTACGCTCTTAGGCCTAATGCCTATAAAATTTTAAAATCCCGTCAAAGTTTTGAGTTCTGAAAATTAGTAGAGAACACGTGCAATCTGGAAGGGTGAGTGCCTGTACTTTGGGTCTTCTGTCTAGGACAGTATTTCATATAAATCCAAATCAACCGAAGGATCCGTATGCTTTCCTAGGAATTCCCAAAGTGAGTGTTCACCTATAGGCTAAAGCATGTATTCTTGAAAGTGTATGAACTCAAATAACTTTGATTTGTCATAGTATCCATTGGGTTATGTCCCAAGTGGATACAACCTAAACATCATTCGCTTAATTATTATAATTTGGTACACAAGTCTAAACCTCCTATTTGATTCTTACACTTAATCATATTTAAGCCAAATGTACCCCTTCATCCTAATGCCTTGAAAATTTTATCACCCTTGTTATTATTTGCGAGGGATTTAAACCCTTAGACCTTACCCCTCAAGGAAAGGAAGTTGCTTGAATAGATGGAGCACACCTTTGAGCCACAAGACAAAATCCCTAACGATTCTCACCATAACCATGAGTTCAAATAAAAATGTTAATGGTACATGATGGCTCGAAGAGTGAGTGTAAACCCATGAAAGATTCTGACAAAGGAAAGATTGAGTACTTCAGTATGTCCCTTGTGACCCACCTCTCTTTCCTGGGAATCCTTTTCGTGGGTACACTACTTATAGGTCAAGTGTTACTCCCGATATATTATTATAAGAACTCGATGTTACGATTAGTCAAATTTTAAACTCATGAATACCTTTGTACTTAACACTTATCATTGCATTTACGACCTTTTTCGTGCTAGACATGGCCCCTTACCTTCCTCACTCCCCTGAAAATCACCCCAAAGCAGAGTCAACACAAGAGGAAGACTTTGGGTCCCCATAAACAGACAACCAGTCACCGGCACAACTAACTGCCACATCTATGGTTGACCGCAGAGCAGATTGGCTTAGGAGTAGGCATGAGACTCTGAGCAGCTAAACCACCCCCCACCGAGAGACCCTTATCTAACACCTAACCCATACCATCCAGAACCAAGAGCAAGACAAATCATGGGACTTACTAGTGCAATAGGAGTTCTAGCTGACACCGCTCATGTAAGGACCGCAGAGTTTCTAAGACAAGAAATGGAGATCAGGGAATACTCGATGCGCATACGGAAATAACTAGAACTGAAGCCCGGTTTGCAATACGAATAGCCACAACGATGTTCGTCTTGATGCTCATCTGCTGTGACACCCGAAAAATTTCGGTTAACAATGTTAACTCAAACTCCGTTATCTCACATGAACTCAGTTAGTCCTGTTAACCTTGTTACAAACCTCAGAGACTAAACTTGTCATATTTCAAACTCAAATACACATAAACTACAAGGACTAGTTGTGTAATTACTCAAAACTCATTCTGTTGTGTTTATTGAGTCAAAATTGAATGTATTTCTTCCTGTTGACTTTGTAAAGTCAAACTACAATTGTTCTTAATTCAAATTCGCAATCCATAACAGAAACCTGTCCAAATTCGTAACAGGAATACATGTTAATGACAATGTCGATCATCATTGTAGCATTCAACATCATCATTACGTGTGAATTAATCATATTAACTACCTCAAACCCGTAACCATCGAACACCATAACTAAACAATCAAATTCGAACATTTTGTGTGTTATTCTCGCAATCAAACGCTCCAAACACTCTAGTCGCACTCCTCTGAACCTTTTGCACCAGTTAACGCGGCCGGAAGCGTAGCCGGAGACGCCGAAGATCGAGCTTTCGGACTCGCGACTGGGTTTTAGCCGATCTCCATCGATTCAACATCAATCCAGGTAATTAAACATCCATATAGCTTCACTTTTATGTGTAGAACGAAAGTCCTATGCTAATTCAAACTTATAATATCAAATCGATGACGAACAGATACCTAGGGTTCTTCGTATGGACTTTTAATCGAATCCCTATCTACACTCGATTTAAATTCAATTAAACCACATGTCTAGACTCGCAATCACTCACTCATTGAAACCCCCATAATTTCAACAGCTTTAAATATCAAAACTTAGCAAATCGATTTTGATTTCATATTCTAGGGTTTCGGTTTTTTGAATCAAGAATTAACCATCCTAACCACGATGTTTTTGCAATTAAACTCGTACACGGATTCACAATACCCTGATGAACAAAACCCCTGAACTTTTGTAGCAAATCATTGTCGAGATCGATGGATTTGGGATTGGATTGGGATCGGTCGCGAATGGGGGGTGGGAGGACACAGGGCTGTGATTGATTAAAACTATATCGGATTCGAAATTGTTGCGAAACCCTAGCTGGCTGAGTTGGTTAAGTCGTGTGGCTTACTCACAGGAGACCCGGGTTCGAATCCGGTCTCCAGCGATATTTGTTTTGGGACTTTTTGCTTAATTAATCTTTTCAAAATAAATTTCTATGGTATTATAATATTATATTACAATGTTTTGACACCCTAAAATACCTGTATGCTCGGTATTAAATTTATAAAACATTTTAGATATTATTTATACACTTTAAACAATATAATTTATTGTTCCCTAAACTATTATTAAAATTCATAAAAACACGCCAACAGTGATTTTACATTAATATTCGGGTTTGGATTTTATAACTCGTGTTAATTATTATTCTCATGTTTTAAAATGATATAGTTGTTTACATTATTACTCACGTTTATATATTCTCGAATAAAAATAATATATTTATTATTTTTGCCGCATAAATGATTCTCGTGTTATTGTAGGTCCTGAACAGATCCGAAAACACAAATCTGTGGAGAAATCTTCAAACAGTCCGGATCGAGAGGCGGAATCTCTGGATCCGGTATCACTCTCGAATCAGAAATGGTAGAGACGGGTGCGGGAATCACAAACACGAACAGAAACATATGAAAATGAAAAAGAACAGCTAATTGAAAGCATAAAAACGTATGATACTTTGATTGATATGAAATTTAAAAGCTCGATCATACACTAACAATTAGTCTCACCCCAGGGTGAGCTCCCCCTGGGGTGGTGATTCCCTCTTACAGACACACCCAAACCTAACAAGGTTTTCTAATATATATAGGAGAACCATGTGCCTTGTTTTCCAAGCCACCGCCAATGGGCCTGAAAAACAGGTATCGAAACTACCTAGTTTCGATTGAACAAAAGTTCAACCGAAACTAGTAGTTTTGAGTGAACAAAAGTTCGATCGAAACTAGTAGTTTCGAGTGAACAAAAGTTCACTCGAAACTAGTAGTTTCGAGTGAACAAAAGTTCAATCGAAACTAGTAGTTTCGATACTGTAATTTCGATTGACAGCATCAGTCTCAAAATTATACCCAACAATCTCCCCCTAGACTGATGCTATCAATGCTAGTCCGACTCTGTCTTTCGTCTTCACAGAATGACTGATGATCCAATGCCTTTCGTTGTGATTCTCCCCCTCAAGTGTAGACCCTCCTATCTTGTAGGCAATTGATAAAGGTTTGAATCCCAAGTATTTAGCAGTAAATAACCATCTTTCTACAAAGATTCTTGACATTCTCGAACACTTGATCAACTTGTGCCTTCTCTCCCCCTAAAAAAAGGTCAATTTCAAGCGGAGGCTCACTTTGTCTTGCATCTTCATAACTCTGCTGATAATCCGAAGCCTTTCGTGGTGATTCTCCCTCTGAAAGTGTAGAACCTCCTATTTCTAGGCAAAAGATAAGGGATCGAATCACCATGTAATCAACAACCAATGATCCGGTTTGTCACAAAAATGCTTGACTTTGCTGCCCACTGCTCAAACTTGAACTTTAAATAAAGGAATTACGGCTGAATCAGGCAGAACATCGTGTATATTACCGAAGAAACGAGATTTTCGAAAACCCGAAAACGGCTGTCTCCAAGTTTTCTTCCAAAACTTCCCTCCTTCTATGTAATATCCTGTTAAAAAATTTATCCAAAAAAACTTCCAAAAAACTTTTTTTTTTTTTTTTTTTTTTTTTTTTTTTTTTTTTTTTTTTTTTTTTTTTTTTGGAAAGTACTTGGACAGTTCTGCCTGTAGTTTCGATAGGCTGTACTTTAGTCGAAACAAGGCTAGTTTCGATAGAGGCAGTATCGAAACAAGAAGTTTCGATAGAGAGATTCTACAATCGAAACTAGTAGTTTCGATAGGAGATTCTTCAATCGAAACTAGTAGTTTCGATACCCTCTAGTTTCGATAGCCTAGTTTCGACAGCCTAGTTTCGATGTCTTCTACTTCTGATTTAGGGCAACACCAGTAGTTTCGATAGAAAATGTTCAGCCGCCACATAGTTTCGATTTACCATCTTCAACCTTCAGCTACTTCGATACCCCCAATCCAGTTCTGAAAAATGCTTCAAAAGCCTTACATCTTCAGATTTTGAAAGTGGAAATGTAGAACAGCAGTCACGAACCTGCTACACATCGATTTCTTCATGTTTAACGTCTCAATGGCGGGTTTTCTCTGTTTTTCGAGCAGATTCGAGAGCAATAAGAGCCACCATGGCTCTGATACCACTTGTAGGTCCTGAACAGATCCGAAAACACAAATCTGTGGAGAAATCTTCAAACAGTCCGGATCGAGAGGCGGAATCTCTGGATCCGGTATCACTCTCGAATCAGAAATGGTAGAGACGGGTGCGGGAATCACAAACACGAACAGAAACATATGAAAATGAAAAAGAACAGCTAATTGAAAGCATAAAAACGTATGATACTTTGATTGATATGAAATTTAAAAGCTCGATCATACACTAACAATTAGTCTCACCCCAGGGTGAGCTCCCCCTGGGGTGGTGATTCCCTCTTACAGACACACCCAAACCTAACAAGGTTTTCTAATATATATAGGAGAACCATGTGCCTTGTTTTCCAAGCCACCGCCAATGGGCCTGAAAAACAGGTATCGAAACTACCTAGTTTCGATTGAACAAAAGTTCAACCGAAACTAGTAGTTTTGAGTGAACAAAAGTTCGATCGAAACTAGTAGTTTCGAGTGAACAAAAGTTCACTCGAAACTAGTAGTTTCGAGTGAACAAAAGTTCAATCGAAACTAGTAGTTTCGATACTGTAATTTCGATTGACAGCATCAGTCTCAAAATTATACCCAACAGTTATTACTTCAAACTTACAAACAATATAAAAAGTTATATTATTTTCAAAAACCATTATTTAAAGGTGCAAACGCATGAATATTTATTTAATAAACATTATTCGTAAATAGAAAACTCTCTATTCGAAGCACACCTATCCTAATTGATATATTAAGGAAAACCCTTACTCTCGTGGACATACTCGTCTACTCGTTAACCATTAGAGCGTCATAGGATGTTCAACCTTCCGTGTCATCGTCACAAAAATCTCATTGTATCCCTGACTATTATGCTTATAATTCCAGGACATACTTATGTAGTTCACAGGCAAACTCGTGTGTTTCCTACTTGCATCCTTATGTGGTGCTATCTACTCGAACACAACTCAGGTGAGTTTTCACGACCCCTTTTTACTTGTTTTATATTGGAGGAGAAACATGCATATACACAAAAATCATTTTACTTGTTTTAACAAACAGTATTTTACTTGTTTCCCGTTGGGAAGAAACATGCATACGAACAGACATCCGTTTACTTGTCTTCCCGCTGGGGAGAGACATACACATGAACGAACATGGATCACATAGTATTTCATTACCACTTGTGTACCTAAGTGCAAACAAAACATGCAAAGTCCTTACACACTCAGACCGTTAAATATATGGAGTATAGCGAGGAAATTTGAGTAGTACTACTGGGTTTGACAAACCCCACCCGGGTTAGTCGCGCTAACTTGATTGGAGGTCTAACGGGTGTAAATTGTCCTAAACACTTGCCGTTGTTGATGTTAACAATGGCGGAAGGCACCCAAACGCAAACAGTCAGCTTCGGTTGTGAACGCTTAGAGTAACTTATACATTGTATAGCTAGAAATAGGTGTGACTTACGTATGTGGATCTAGCAACACTCAAATAGTTTATTTACATACAAACTTGTGAACTCACCAACCTCGTGTTGACACTTTTTCTTACATGTTTCTCAGGTCGCTTTGGCACAGGTTGCACACTTAGGACATGCATGGAGTCCTACTGTCATATCATTCATTTCAAACAGTTTTACTTATTTACATTAATTGACTCTTGTTGCGTGTAATTACTTTTGATTTCATTCTAACGTTTACGCTTTCACATTTAACTCTGAACATTTATGTTATGACTTTTTAAGTCTCATATAGTGTCGTTTGATGTAACTAATGACTGAGATCCTGGTTTGTCACACTCCTAACGATAGAACTCCGTTAGTGGAATTTGGGGGTGTGACAGATTGGTATCAGAGCCATTGGTTATAGAGAACTAGGATTGCATACTAGACTATAACCTCATACATTAGTTACCCGGCATAGACACTTATACCTGATACATATAGCACACATACGTACATTGTAGTGTAGGCAGGTTAACACCAACCATATCACCTCTGTTGACGAGTGGCACATCATTTGCATTGCATCATCATTCCCAGTGGCGACACTCGAGGAATCACCAGAACAACATCCACTCCCGTCTGAGAGCAGCGAGACGGAGCCTTCGGAGGAGTCACTTACATCGCCATCACCTGTCGAGCTTAGTGGGCTTTCTCAGGTCCATGTTATGGACGACACCCAGCTAGCACATATCTCTTTGGGAGTTGGGATCGTCGGAGGCGAGTCCCTACCGTACCCACTACCAACAATAAGCCGTGTGAAGGCAGACTCTTGCACGTATCATTGCAGAATCCATTGACACGTAGATGTCATCACTTTCCCGAGCCGTGGGCTCGCGCTTTGTTCGATATTATGTTGAAGAAAGATTGACCACAAGGATGAGAACGCCTTGCTCATTGCATACTCAAACCCTATCCCAACTCCGTTTGAAGGACGACTACTTTGCCTCTTCCAGTAACACATTCATGAACTAGTTTTGCTCATCAAAGCAGCATTTCATGTACATGTTTGTTTCATGTACATGTTCCCATCTACAATCCACTGGATTGGACTATCGTATTATGTTCCAACTCGAGTGAATACTCGGATCAAACGATTCCCGACTATTCATCCTAATGTGAGTCCTAGTTGACCAACTTATGGTTGATGAATGGACCTTTCAAATCCTCTCTAACAACACTCTGTACTCGGCAAAAACAATTGAGGGACATTTTGACACAGGACAGGGAGAAGCTAAGGTGAGCATGCAAAGCAAATTATCATTACGGGTGCACACGTAATAGTAATTTGAGGTGCATGTAAGTCCTAGTGAAACCTAGTGTGTGGATAAATGGTCCTAATCTGTGATCTACATACTTATATTTCCATTGACAGTAGAAATTCACGTAACCCGCTCAACGACTAGTTGATATCATTAAACTTGTCCAACAGTTGATAGACGCGACTATCAAGTTGAAGAGATTTACGAACACACTGAACTATCATCCATAGGATCCACCATTTGATTTCACTCATGTAAGAGCCTTAATGAACTTAATACTCTCATCCAGACTTGATCAATGAAACCATCTCGGTTGAAACTCTAATAGAACCTAGTGGTAAACCCACCGACTCCAACTATGTAAGCGAAAATTGGGAATTCTTCCTAAACTAACATGTTATTCCATACACTCCAACAATAGATTCCATTTGACCTTGTTACCCCATCCTGTGACTAATTCTTGGTCTAATTTGATTTATTCCCCAGCATATCCAGTTATTTAAGTGACCTCTTAAATTTCTTACTGGTGCGGTCGTACTCCAACCCTACTAGAAGCTAAGTAAACCATAGAAATAGCTGATGGACAGATAATTAAAGCAACTCACATTCTTAAGGGCTGTAAATGTGGATTGGCTAGTCATGAACTTGACATTTACCTTATGCCAGTCACATTTGGCAATTTCGACGTAATTGACGGTATGGATTGGTTATCGAAGAACCAAGCCAAAATTATTTGTCGTGAGCAAATTTGTTCGCCTTCCTCTCCCAAGTGGAGAAACCCTTTCTGTCCAAGGCGAAAAGAGTGATGCTGTCGTGGGCATCATATCTTTCGTGAAAGCACAAAAGCGTCTACGTAAAGGTCATACTGCCATGTTGGCTCTCGTCGCCGAGCAGCCATCTAATAAGAAGAAGATTGACGACATCCCTATCATTCGTGATTATCCGTAGGTATTTCCCGAAGATCTACCAGGTCTTCCACCGCATCGTCAAATCGAATTCGAAATTGATCTAGCACCCGAAGCAACGCCCGTTGCTCGGGCACCCTGTAGACTTGCACCCAGTGAATTGCAAGAGCTATCCACACAACTACAAGAGTTGTTGGATAAAGTTTTCATTAGACCTAGCTCATCGCCATGGGGAGCTCCAGTCCTATTTGTCAAGAAGAAGGACGGGACCTTCCGCATGTGCATCGACTACCGTGAACTTAATAAAGTAACCAACAAGGGCCGTTATCCTTTACCCCGCATCGATGATTTGTTTGATCAACTCCAGGGATCAAGCTTCTATTCCAAGATATATCTTAGATCTGGTTATCATCAACTGAGAATCCGAGACGAGGGCATCTCAAAGACGGCATTCAGAACTAGGTATGGTCACTACGAATTCATGGTCATGCCCTTCGGATTGATCAATGCACCCGCGGTATTCATGGACCTCATAAACCGTGTGTGTAAACCTTACCTTGATCAGTTCGTTATCGTTTTCATCGACGACATCCTCATTTATTCAAAGAACAAGGAGGAACATGAGGAACATCTACGTTTAATTTTGGAATTACTAAAGCAGGAGCAGCTGTATGCTAAGTTTTCCAAGTGTGAATTTTGGATTCGGGAAGTTCAATTTTTAGGACATGTGGTTAATGAGAAAGGAATACATGTCGATCTATCAAAGATTGATACCATCAAGAATTGGGCAGCACCGACGACTTCGACAGAGGTGCGACGATTTCTAGGATTGGCTGGTTATTATAGTCGATTCATCGAAGGATTTTCTAAGATTGCTCAACCTCTCACTGCCTTAACTCAGAAGGGTAAAGCCTATAACTGGGGCGACAACCAGGAGTTTGCATTCCAACTCCTTAAGCAGAAACTTTGCAGTGCACCTATTCTAGCTCTTCCGGAGGGAACGAATGATTTTGTGGTGTATTGCGACGCATCCATTCAGGGTCTGGGTTGTGTGTTAATGCAACGAGAAAAGGTGATCGCATATACTTCGCGTCAACTAAAGATTCACGAGAAAAACTACACCATTCATGACCTAGAGTTGGGAGCCGTAGTTTTCGCGCTTAAGATATGGAGACATTACTTGTACGATACCAAGTGCACTATCTACAATGATCACAAGAGTCTTCAGCATATCTTCGAGCAGAAAGAGCTGAACATGAGACAGCGTCGTTGGGTCGAGCTCTTGAATGATTATGACTGTGTGATCCGGTAGCATTCGGGTAAGGCTAACGTTGTAGCTGATGCCCTAAGTCGAAAGGAAACCAAGCCTAAACGAGTTCAAGCATTACAGCTTACTATAAACACCGGATTACCTGACAGAATCCGTAGTGCTCAACCCAAAGCCATGAAGGAGGAAAACCTACCGCTGGAAGCCACACGCGGTATGGAAGCACAACTCGAGGTCAAATCTGAGGGCATTCGCTACTTCGCCGAGCGAATATGGGTTCCAGTATTCGGGAACTTAAGGGAACTAGTCATGGATGAAGCTCATAAATCTCGTTACTCCGTTCATCCAGGTTCCGACAAGATGTACCATGACCTAAAGGTGTTGTATTTATGGCCAAAGATGAAGGCCGATATAGCCACCTACGTGAACAAGTACCTGACTTGCGCAAAGGTCAAAGTAGAATATCAAAAGCCTTCCGGTCTACTCCAGCAACCGGAGATTCCCATGTGGAAATGGGAGCAGATATCCATGGACTTTATTACAAAATTGCCACGAACTCCTACCGGGTGTGATACCATTTTGGTAATCGTTGATCGTTTAACAAAATCCGCTCACTTCTTGGTAATTAAAGAAACTGACAAAATGGAGAAGCTTACTCGTAATTATTTGAAAGAGGTAGTCTCTCGGCACGGGGTGCCAATCTCTATCATTTCAGATCGTGACGAACGATTCAACTCACGTTTCTGGCAATCGTTGCATAAAGTTTTAGGCACGCGCCTAGATATGATCACAACATACAATCCTCAAACAGATGGCTAGACAAAACGTACCATTCAAACCCTAGAAGGCATGCTACGAGCTTGTGTGATTGATTTCGGAAATAATCGGGAAACCCACTTGCCTCCTACGATAACAGTTATCACACTAGCATCAAGGCAACACCGTTTGAGCCATTATACGGGCGGAAACGCCGATCACCTATCTGTTGAGCTGAAGTTGGGGGTAGCCAACGTTCTAGTCTTGAACTCATTTTCGAAACCTTCGAAAGACCGTTCAAATTAGAAACTGTATGGCGGCAGTTCATGATCGTCAAAAGAGCTATGCCGATAAGCGTCGTAAACCGTTAGAGTTTCAAGTAGGCGACATGGTCATATTAAAAGTCTCACCTTGGAAAGGTGTAATTCGTTTTGGGAAATGAGGTAAACTAAAAACCCTCGTTATGTTGGACCGTTCAAATAGTAAAGAGAATTGGCCCAGTAGCGTATCAACTGGACCTACCGTAAGGACTTAGTGGTGTACACAACGTCTTTCATGTCTCAAACTTGAAGAAATGTATAGTAAATGAGTCACTCGCGGTTCCTCTTGAAGAACCGGTCGAAATCATGGATAAGGAAGTCAAAACGCTCAAACGAAGTAAAATCCTTATTGTCAGAGTTCAATGGAACTCGAAAGGCGGACCGGAATTCACATGGGAGCGAGAAGATCGGATGATGCGCAAATATCCTCGTCTGTTCAAGCATCCCGCGTCAAACTCATAAGGTACCATTAAAATTTTTGAAACGAAAATCCTTTCAACTAGGGGATGATGTGACACCCGAAAAATTTCGGTTAACAATGTTAACTCAAACTCCGTTATCTCACACGAACTCAGTTAGTCCAGTTAACCTTGTTACAAACCTCAGGGACTAAACTTATCACATAAACTACAAGGACTAGTTGTGTAATTACTCAAAACTCATTCTGTTGACTTTATTGAGTCAAAATTGAATGTATTTCTTCCTGTTGACTTTGTAAAGTCAAACTACAATTGTTCTTAATTCAAATTCGCAATCCATAACAGAAACCTGTCCAAATTCGTAACGGGAATACATGTTAATGACAATGTCAATCATCATTGTAGCATTCAACATCGTCATTACGTGTGAATTAATCATATTAACTACCTTAAACCCTGTAACCGTCGAACACCGTAACTAAACAATCGAATTCGAACATTTGGTGTGTTATTCTCGTAATCAAACGCTCCAAACACTCTAGTCGCACTCCTCTGAACCTTTTGCACCAGTTAACGCGGCCGGAAGCGTAGCCGGAGACGCCGAAGATCGAGCTTTCGGACTCGTGACTGGGTTTTAGCTGATCTCCATGGATTCAACATCAATCCAGGTAATTGAACATCCATATAGCTTCGCTTTTATGTGTAGAACGAAAGCCCTATGCTAATTCAAACTTATAATATCAAATCGATGACGAACAGATACCTAGGGTTCTTCGTATGGACTTTTAATCGAATCCCTATCTACACTCGATTTAAATTCAATTAAACCACATGTCTAGACTCGCAATCGCTCACTCATTGAAACCCCCATGATTTCAACAGCTTTAAATATCAAAACTTAGCAAATCGATTTTGATTTCATATTCTAGGGTTTCGGTTTTTCGAATCAAGAATTAACCATCCTAACCACGATGTTTTTGTAATTAAACTCGTACACGGATTCACAATACCCTGATGAACAAAACCCCTAAACTTTTGTAGCAAATCATTGTCGAGATCGATGGATTTGGGATTGGATTGTGATCGGTCGCGAATGAGGGGGAGGACACAAGGCTGTGATTGATTAAAACTATATCGGATTCGAAATTGTTGCAAAACCCTAGTTGGCTGAGTTGGTTAAGTCGTGTGGCTTACTCACAGGAGACCCGGGTTCGAATCCGGTCTCCTGCGATATTTGTTTTGGGACTTTTTGCTTAATTAATCTTTTCAAAATAAATTTCTATGGTATTATAATATTATATTAAAATGTTTTGACACTCGAAAATACCCGTATGCTCGGTATTAAATTTATAAAAAATTTTAGATATTATTTATACACTTTAAATAATATAATTTATTGTTCCCTAAACTATTATAAAAATTCATAAAAACACGTCAACAGTGATTTTATATTAATATTCGGGTTTGGATTTTATAACTCGTGTTAATTATTATTCTCGTGTTTTAAAATGATATAATTGTTTTCATTATTACTCACGTTTATATTTTCAAATAAAAATAATATATTTATTATTTTTGCCGCATAAATGATTCTCGCGTTATTACTTCAAACTAAAAAATAATATAAAAAGTTATATTATTTTCATAAAACATTATTTAAATGTGCAAACGTATGAATATTTATTTAATAAACATTATTCGTAAATAGAAAACTCTCGATTCGAAGCGCGCCTATCCTAACTGATATATTAAGGAAAACCCTTTCTCTCGTGGACATACTCGTCTACTCGTTAACCGTTAGAGCGTCATAGGACGTTCAACCTTCCGTGTCATCGTCACAAAAATCCCATTGTATTATTGACTAATATGCTTATAATTCCAGGACATACTTAAGTAGTTCACAGGAAAACTCGTGTGTTTCCTACTTGCATCCTTGTGTGGTGCTATCTACTCGTACACAATTCAGGTGAGTTTTCACGGCTCCTTTTTACTTGTTTTCTATTGGGGGAGAAAGATGCATATACACAAACATCATTTTACTTGTTTTTCCGTTGGGAAGAAACATGCATACAAACAAACAGTATTTTACTTGTTTCCCGTTGGGAAGAAACATGCATACGGACAGACATCCGTTTACTTGTCTTCCCGCTGGGGAGAGACATACACATGAATGAACATGAATCACATAGTATTTCATTACCACTTGTGTACCTAAGTGCAAACATAACATGCAAAGTCCTTACACACTCGGACCGTTAATATATGGAGTATAGTGAGGAAATTTGAGTAGTACTACTGGGTTTGACAAACCCCACCCGGGTTAGTCGTGCTAACTTGATTGGAGGTCTAACGGGTGTAAATTGTCCTAAACACTTGCCGCTGTTGATGTTAGCAATGGCGGAAGGCACCCAAACGCAAACAGTCAGCTTCGGTTATGAACGCTTAGAGTAACTTGTACATTGTCTAGCTAGCAATAGGTGTGACTTACGTATGTGGATCCAGCAACACTCAAACAGTTTATTTACATCCAAACCTGTGAACTTACCAACCTCGTGTTGACACTTTTTCTTACATGTTTCTTAGGTTGCTTTGGCACAGGTTGCACACTTAGGACATGCATAGAGTCCTACTTTTATATCATTCATTTCAAACATTTTAAACAGTTTTACTTATTTACATTAATTGATGCTTGTTACGTGTAATTACTTTTGATTTCATTCTAACGGTTACGCTTCCGCATTTAACTCTGAACATTTAAGTTATGACTTTTTAAGTCTCATATAGTGTCGTTTGATGTAACTAATGACTGAGATCCTGGTTTGTCACGCTCCTAACGGTAGAACTCCGTTAATAGAATTTGGGGGTGTGACATTTGCTTACTGGTGGGAAACTATCTACGATGTTAGCCGGATATTTTATTTCACGTTTTCTTAAAATTTAAGTTGAAACACATATCTTGTACCCCAAATATAAATGTTGGCCCTCCTTAATGGTTGAAATCTAAACCTTCTTTGTAAACTGATTATCTCGTTA
Source organism: Smallanthus sonchifolius (assembly GCA_023525975.1). Classification (NCBI taxonomy): domain Eukaryota; kingdom Viridiplantae; phylum Streptophyta; class Magnoliopsida; order Asterales; family Asteraceae; genus Smallanthus; species Smallanthus sonchifolius. The sequence goes on from CM042037.1 coordinate 20,378,975, forward strand.
TTTCCTAATCTGACTAATGTAGTTATTTTGTTCAAACCAAACTTTTATCAAACCCTGGGTTTATGTATTTTATCTAGATTATAAATTATTTATAAACCTCTTTACCTTATGAAGAAACTTAATGCAATTTGTTTTATAAAAACATTTATCTCATTATCTTAGTTAATAATTAATTGGCCCGATTACGAAATAATTTGACCATTATTTATTTAGTTATTTTTTTCAAAACATCCTCTTTATGACAATTAAATAAATAAAAAGGTTTTATTTACCCAATTACCTAGTTATTCAACTTATTACTCACACGTATTAATTTGCAAAACAAGAGTAAATTTCAATTACCTATCATTTATAAACCAAAAACACAAATCAGTTATTCGTGCACGTATTATTCTGAATACCTGTAAAAACTCTCACTATCTGGCACCTTCGAAAATGTATGAGATTACTAGTCATTTCAAGGAAATGAATCTTTTCATGTAGGCGTCAACCACCCATACAAACCACAGCAAAAATTAAGAATTTAAAACCCAACTACCTACCTAGTACATAAAACTCCAAGCAACACACACATCCACAAAACTTGACCATTTACAAAATTCGATAGTCTACATTATTCGTGAGAATCAATAATTTACATATGAGCGTTCACAATATACATGATTGATCACATTATCGACAAAACTTGGTTATATACCATATACATGATTAAATTACATTATTCATGAAAATTGATTACTCACATTATACATGATACTAGATTGACCACACTATAGACGACACTTGATTGCTTGCAATATACATGATACTTGGTTGTTTGCAATACGCATGATACTAGGTTATTTACGTTATACATGAAACCTGAGTGCTTACACTACACACGAAACTAGACTTTTTACATTGTTTGCTATTGATTGTCCACTATATACATGAGGCATAATCATTCACTTTATTCAAGAAAGTTGAAAGCTATAAACTTTGAGATTACTCGGTGTTTGACGTATTCTTGTTCAAACACGAGCGGGCTATAGACTTTATGGGTAATCTGGAAGGATATGTCATCTACTTAGGACACCCATGTATGGGGTTGTGCCACATTGTTAGTCTTTATTTCCTGATTGACTTTACCATCTAGACACACAGTTACTTATTAACAACTTATACATGAAAACAATAGTTATGAACTAAATGTTTTTGGTGTTCCCCCTTCTGTACCCACACACAATAGAATGACATATACGGACCATACGACGATTTGAGTAATTACGGATGCACACGTAATTATAAAAGTCAGCGCATGGAAAACATAGTAAATTCAGTCGTGTGTGATGACATAAAACCTACGATGATATACAGTAACGAAACTAATGGGATATGATAAGGGTATAGTGGATATACCATCCTATATATAAGTGCTCCTGTCATATTGTCAGTAGTAGCGTTGTTCGTGTCATGTATGGTCCTCTATTAATTTGACCTTGACTCATGTCTGAGAAATCTTTGCCGAGTGATACCTTTTTAAACATATTAGGTTGTATCCTAAACAAATGTTGAACATCAAATTCTCATCGCCCTCATTGCAAGTGATGCATCTCACCTTTGTAGCCTAAATTATTCTAGGGCAGTTTCCTCCATAATTCTCTTCAAACTAAATCCACTACCACCATCTATGCCTACCTCAATGACCTGATCTGAACCTTGTCATCAGCTATACTCCTCAAACCATCAATCAAAGGCACGTTGAGAATCCAAGCTCATATCTCTTTCCTAATTCAGTAGCCTCCAACATTTGAATTTCGAGACGAAATTCCCTCAACTTAGGGATACTGTAACATCCATGGGTTTTCCGGCCATATATTTTTTATTAATTATTTTATTTTATGCAATGATAACAGAACATTTAAATTCCGTACTTGTTCACACACAATATGTCACATTAAGTATTATCTCAAACATATATCAATTCAATATTTCAAACCTAGCGTTTACATATTATTTCTCAACTATGTATAACACATGTAGGTAAACTTACATGCATATAAGTAGACATTTTGTAACAATAAACATATATAAATGAAACATAACCATGTAATTACATCTTTTCTTTATATATATATATATATATATATGTGTGTGTGTGTGTGTGTGTGTGTTTAATTGTAAATATATATGTAGATACATATATTTGATTATGCTAAATAAATCAATCATATTACTTTTAGTTTTATCAAAAAAAAGGAAAAAAAAATTTAAAACTTATGAGCTTACATCATGTATTCACATATACATGCATTTACTTATAAATATATATGTAGTTACATGTATATATTTGTCGTTAGTAAATAAAACCAATTAATACAAGTTGTAATTTTATAAAATAGAACATTTCTCTTATAAATTTATTTAATTAAACTCATGATGTTTAAGTTTTATAGATTTTATTAAAAAAATCTTATAAAGAATTAAAATGGTTTTTAAACAAATAAATGAGGCCTTGAACCCCTTCTTTTAAAGCAATGACCCTCATTTAGCATTGAACCCCCACTTGAACCCTCCCTTTTTGACCTTGAACCCTGAAACTATTTCAACATAAACTTTGACCCTAGAAAGTCAAAATCGTTTCCAAACCCATTCAATCCTTGCCAATCCGTTGCGGTTATGCTTCCAAACTGTTACCAACACATTTGCAATCAGTTAAGCCAATTCAATTCATGTTTAATTGAGTAATTGTGAGCTTTTATTATCATAATGAAGATTTCGGTTATAAACATCAAAAGACCCATGAACCAAACAAATTCCATTCGGGTTTTATTGATTAAAGCATCCTAATTACGAGTACCACCCTCATAATACGATTACACTCACAAATCCTAAACCCACGACGCAAATCTAAAATCTTTTTTTACTCTTTCCTTATTCTCGATCGCGACAGCCAAGGGAGGGGATCGGGCTCGTCTTTCTGCAACTAAACGAGTCATAAACAGGTGATAACTCTTCTCTCTTGCTCGTTTTAATCTCCCAAACGAAGGCCCTTGACTGTCGATCTCGAATCAGTAGTGTTATGGGGGCTAGGGTTTGTAATTTGTCTATGTAAAGGAGAAGATGAAGCTGTTGATGTTATTTATAAATTTGTTTTCCTTGATACCTTACAAGGCATAAGCCCAGATCGCATGGTTAAAGCTCTCCCCTCCCTCAACGGAGGTCATGGGTTCGATCCCGGGCAGTCCCAACTTTTTTTTTCTGATTCTCCCCCTGAGCAGCAAGCTTCTTGGTCAGGTCAGTTACTAACTTGACCATCATTTCAAACCGAAGCTCTAGAGACGACCTGTGACCCAGAATCATGTTGTTTGTTTTGATCAACCTGATGTTTTGCCAAAACCTCAGGGACGAAAACTGTAGTTTACCCTTTTAACAAAATTTAAAAGAAATGTAGACGTAATGTAAAAAATAACGTTATCGCGCGCAACGCAGTTGAACCGTAAATAAAATTAGCGTGGAAACGTTAATAAAAGTAAGTGCGCTGATTACCACGTGTTACGGCCAGGGCGTTGATAATATTGAAAACTTTAAATAAAAACAGAAACCGTTGAAAAATATTTACTTGGAAACAACCTTTTAAACGTAGATAAAAAAACACGTCCTCATTGTAAAAAGCTATGATAAAATATACGAAAACAAAGATTAAAACAAAGTAAAACAAGTAAAAAAAAACCAAAAAAATGACTAGAATTAACCTAACAAAATAAAACACATGCATACAACTTTTGGATAATTTTCTTTGGCACCGGGGCTTTTTGATCCTTCTGTCTTCTGTTCAAGATGTTGAATAACTGTATTAATGTTCAGGCACGAGTTATTCATATATGGTATTTAGGGACAAAATCGAAACATCAATACTGATTTCATAAAGGCAAATTTAAATCAGGACAGTAATATGCGGCACTATTAGGCATGCTTAAAATCCAAATGCATTTCAAGTATTTGAAGTTAAAAGTGCTTATTCTTGATCAGGTCTAGACCTCAAAAGTTTCAAATTTTAGGCATGTGGATGGTTCAATTTGACCAGTTTGTACTGCAAAATGTCAGTCAAACCGGTAAGCTCAGCTTCACAATTTTACAATTCAAACCAGCCACACCGTTTAAATTACCCTTAGCAAAGAAAAACATTATATATTTTCTTTTACTATTTTACGGGGCTAGCAATCTACTATGATGAAATACAACCATTATACATAATGCTAATATCAAGCGAGGCAACAACATACACATTAGATATCAAACTGATATATAATAACTACTATACTTTTGATATAAAAAAATGTTTTACTCAAATTTCCGAATTCTAACTGAAACAAGTTTTTTGGTGCTGTAGAGGGATAACGTTACAGTTGCTTCAGAATTTGCAAAACAGAATCAACTTCCAACACAAATAAAAGATCAAATATTGTCTCACGTCTGTTTAGATTACAAAGCCCAGGGTTTAAACATTGTTGTCTCACATCTACTACAGAAGCCATCTATTGGAAATATGGTGATTTGGTGAGACTTACATTGTAACTGTATATTTTGAGGGATGAGTTCAAGACAATCGAGTAGTTTAGTCAATATACCATGAAATATAGATATGCTAAAACTTGTGGTAGAAGGGTTGTCTATAAAATTGCAGCTTGAATCCTGCATTGATGGTGTACTGGTTTGTATTTCTGTTTTATGATCCTCTCTTTAGCTTGCTTAATTGTTTTGATGTTTAACTTTTAAGAGTTTCTTCTAATAAGTTATTACATGTCGCAGACCACAAAAGAACAAGATGTAGTGGTTGAATGAAGAAGCCATCATGTTGCACATTTATGCAATGTTGATCATGCTCATGAGTAAGTTTCAAATCCATTCTTACCTTATGTAGTAACATGATCCACTTTATCATGGAACATAAGGTTTTGGTATTATGTTGTCATGAATCTTTTCAATTACATTATCGCATGGTCCATTTCTTCGTTTTGGTATTAGGTTTTGGTTTAACTTTGGGTTTTGGTATTAAGCCCAACAACGTCATAGAGAGCCTAACGGTTTATTTCATCTTAGCAGGGCGAGGACACCTAAGGCTGTTCTCATCGGCGTAGCAACAGAAGGCGTTAACCAGCAGCATCCTACAATGGCACATTTATTTTCTTCGAGGCCCAGAAGAGTAGTGTATGGAATACATCCACCATTGAGCTTTCCTCTTCCAAGTGAACTCAAGGACTATTTTTTTTCTTTCTTTTGCACCATTGTTCAAAGGTGCTTTTTAAAGTATTAATATACGGGGAAAAAAGAAAAAAAAGATCGGGATAGAGGGGTCGTGTTCAGGTTCATATGTCTAACATAATTTCCAGGTCCGTGTCAAATATTTCGATTCGTGTCGGGTTGGACCCGCCAACCTGCGAACACGACCCGTTTAGCATCCCTACTCAAAACAAATGCTTTGTTCAACAATAGAGCTTAGAAACATTCTTTTGATTTAAACTTGTTTACTAAAGACACAATGAAATAGGTTAAAATGAACCTTACTTTAATTTAGTAATTTGGTTTCAAAAGTTTGTATCTAACAATATTATTCAACTTCTAATGAAAAAATAGTTACCATTAATTGGTTATGTTGGTGTCATTAATGTAGTGATGTGAGTATGTATGTTGCTAACGTTTTCAAATTGGTTATCATTAATTGGTTATGTTGGTGTCAATTAATTTGTGTATGTTAAAGTTAATTGTCGGTTGTGTCGGGTCCTGTGGTTTTCAAGTTGCCTATTATTAATTGGTTATATTGGTGTCAGTTGATCTATGTATGTTACTGTTAATTGTCGGTTGTTTTGTTGATTGATATGTCCATTTTATTAGCTTACATAAGAATAAGAACAATTCTCATTATAAACGTTGCCAAGAAATATTTATACATTTATGAATTATATTTAGCATATTTTTTCATTTCACTTCCCCCCCCCCCCCCCCCCCCTCGTGTAATACACGGGTTCTAACACTAGTAATACAAGGGTTGATAAAATGTAATGTTATATACTTAGTAATAAAATGTTTATATCTTTAAAAACTCGTATATTACACGGTTTGAATACATTAATTTCTATTTAATATAATTTAACTTACATCACCACTATTTAGTTAAAAACAAAAGTTATATAATTAAATTTTAAAGTTTCTTAAAATAAGAGATAATTTAAAATAAATGTGTTTTATTATTATAATTAATATTTTTCTTTAAATATAAATCATTATTAAAAAAAATGTGTATTTAATAAGCGAGAAAGGTGGAAAAAAATGGTGAGAAGAGATGTGGACGCGACACGTGGCATAAATGATTTTTATTTAGTATATAGTATAGATATAGGGGGAGATTCAAATAAGAAGTGAATTTCCGCTAAGAAACCCAAGAAATGATTTCTTTTTTAACCGAAACCGGGTCAAACGAACTCCAATTAAGCTCATTTCAGCGGCTTTGAAACTGGCTCATCGAGGTTTTTGGGGGGGTGGGGGTGGGGGGATTTAGGTTTTTTCGGGGGTGGGTATGTTTAGGTTTTGGGGGGGGGGGGGGTGGGTAGGTTTAGGTTTTTTTTTTTGGGGGGGGGGGGTGGCGGTTGGAGGATTTAGGTTTTTAGGGGGTGGGGGTGGGGTGGTTAGGTTTTTGGGTTTAAGTTTTAGGGTTTATCTCTAGGCTTTATTTCGACGAGTCGGTTCCAACGCCGCTGAAATTAGTTCAATCGGAGTTCGTTTGACACAGTTTCTTAGGTCTTTTAGCAAAAATTCACTTATTAGTGTAACCTTCCCCTATATATATAATATATATATATATATACTTCCTTAGGGTGAGGTTCAAATGATAACTAATATTTATATGATAACCACTTTCAAACATAGTGTTACGTATATGTAACAATTATCATTCTGTTAGTTTACATATACGTAAACACTATGTGTCACGTATATGTAACGTTATTTAGTACGTATATGTAAGACTCATCATTTTCGTATTTATGTTCAAGATATGTGTTCAAGATACTTAAATTCTCTTTTAACAATTAAAAGAAAAAATAATTTATAAATTATGTGATTATTTGAGAGTGGTTATCATGGTTATTACATAAAAAACTGGTTAGCATTTGAACCTTTCCATATATACATACATATATAAATATATATAGTGTGATGTTTCGCTAAAAAGTCAAAAAAGTGTAAAAAGTCATTTAAAACGTTCATAACCGGCTCATACGAACTCCAATTTTACTCATTTTGGCAGCATTGGAACCGTCTCGTCAAACTCTACGATCTTAGCTTGTAGGGTTTAGATTTTAGGGTTTAGTTTTTTTCTTAGGATTTAGCCTTAGGGTTTAGCTTTTAGTATTTAGGCTTTTTTTTTTGGGGGGGGGAGGGTGGAGGTTTAGGCTTTTTTGGGGGGGGGGGTGGTGGTGTTTTTAGACGACTTTTTCGACTTTTTAGGGTTTTTTTGTTAGGATTTATGTTTTTAGGGGTGGGGTGGGGGGGTTTTAGGTTTTTCGAGGTGGGGTAGGGGTTAGGTTTTAGGGGGGGTGGGGTGGGGGGTTTTAGGCTTTTGGGGGGTGGTGATAGGGTTTTTAAAAGACTTTTTACACTTTTTACAGTTTTTAGACTTTATAAAATAACCCTCCCATATATATATATATATATATATATATATATATATATATATATATATATATATATATATATATATATATATATATATATATATATATATATATGGGAAGGTTCAAATAAGAAGTGAAATTTGGTTAAGAAGTCTAAGAAGCAATCTCATCCATGCAACTAGATGATCAAGGATAGAGATTTAATTGTAGTAAAAATGAGGGGTTGAAGGGTATTTAAGTAATAGCCACTTTTGTTGACTTTTTTTAACTTCCCTCACTTTTTTTAAACGTTCATAACTTTTTCATAGGACGTTTATTTTTTTTAAATGACACCATAAAATCGAGCGTTTTTTATCTTTAATTTGAGTATAGTATTGCTATATTTTTTTTGTAAAAACAAATTCGACACTTAATAAAATTATGCTACTTTACGTAAATGTGCTGGTTTCTGGTAAAACAGCACAATTTAGCATATTAAAAATTTGCTGGTTTATAGTAAAACAGCACAATTTACATAAATGTGTTGGTTTCTTTAATTTGTGCTACTTTTAGTTAATTATTATGTGCCTAATTTGGTAGCATTTTTTAAAAATAAAAATTTAACGCATCCATACACCAACAAAACGGTTCAGTGGTAGGCAACAAAAAGCTTATGCATCAAAATATTGTTTTGTGTTGGTTTGTTTTGTGCTCATTTGATATACTAGTTTTGTTGTGCTGGTTTTGTTTGTGCTTGGTTAACTAAGAAGAGCAAGTTACACAATTAACCGTGTTGTTTTGGTGTTGTTTTATAGTAAAACAACACAATTAATTATTATGTTTGGTGTTGTTTTATGATAAAGCAGCACAGTTAATTGTGCTGTTTTACAATGCAACACAGTTAATTGTGCTGTTTTACTAGAAACCAGCATATTTACGTAAAGTAGCACAATTTCATTAAGTGTCGATTTTGTTTTTACAAAAAAATATAGCAATACTATACTCAAATTAAAGATAAAAAACGCTCGATTTTATGGTGTAATTTTTTTTTAAAATAATGTCATATGAAAAAGTTATGAACGTTTAAAAAAAGTGGGAGAAGTTAAAAAAAGTCAACAACTGTAGGTTTTCAAAGAATGACCCTCCATCCCTTATTTTTCCTACATCTTGATCATCTAGTTGAATGAATGAGATTGCTTCTTAGGCTTCTTAGCCAAATTGCACTTCTTAGGGGAACCATCCCCTATATATATATATATATATATAGGGAAAGGGTAAAATGAAAACCCTCTTGAGTTAAAAAAACCCTAGAAACCCTTTAAAAAAAATTACAAATTTAAAAAAAAAAATTGGGATTGATTATTTGTATAAAAAAAGGCCTAGTCGCAAAAAAAATTAAAAAAAAACGCCGAACGGTTTTGAAAATAAAAAACATGTAAAAAATAAAAAAATTGTGTTTTTCCTTGCTTACATAAACAATAAGTCACTTTTTACATATGTAAGTTTTCAAAAAACTACTTTTAAAAAAAAAACTGTCGGCGCTTTTTTGATTTTTTTTTTACCAAAAGTGATTAAATTAGATATAGAATCTATCCCCAGAATCAAAAAATAATTTTATCTATTTTTAAAAAATTACATATGTAAGTCAGTCATATGTATATATAATTACAGTACTAAAATAATGACACTATTACTAAATACTATTTATTTCGTGACTTTCAACTTTCTAACTATTAAATTATAGTTACTATTTTTATTATATCCTGTTAAACTAAGCTAAACGTCATGTTGACATTTAGCTTGAAGTAAAATAACTAGTTTTGAATTTGATCGGTAAGCTAAAGTTTGCAAATTGAAATTAGCAATCAAACATTTACCAACTACTTCAATAGTAAAGTATAACCTTTTGATGCACAGAGTACAAATAGGTATGCAACCTTTTCTTTTTGAACGCGTGTACGGGTTCTTATTCCACGTGTTTGGTCTCATTCTTTCAATGTCTCTGCTCACTTTCTCTCAGTTTCTCCTCTCATGAACCAAGAATAATCCTCTACCAATTTCTCTCTGATTAACGAAGAACAACTCCAGGGTTATGGTGGTTTTTGTGCTTTGCGATAGTTTAATCAGGGAGAGGCGGTGGTCAAATCATCCGAAGGTTTTTTTGAGGTATTTCCGTTTCTAAAATTGATGCTTTGAATCATAAGAATTTAGGGTTTACTTCTCTTATCCTGTGATGTGAGATCCCGTCAAAATCCTGCGCTGCTGTCATTTTCGCTAACATTACAAACACGCACTCTATAATTGTTTGTAGAATCAAAGGCCGCCATTAAGTGTAAGTTCACGCCTATGTTAGTAGTTCTTTCTTGATTGTACTAGGTCTTCCATTATTGTTGTAAAGGTTTTTTTTGTGGTTTCCCAGTTTCCAAAGAACCAAATTAGCACAATAGGTTTCAGCTTTTCCCAGGTTCGTTTTTCCTTTCATAATGCATACGTACTTATTATTTATGCAGTATATCGGTATCCTATAATAGCTTCAGGCACACAATTATTTAAATTTTTTTTTGACTTATAGATTTTTCTTGCTAGAGAATTGCATAATGGGTTCGTTTTTTTGGTCCTTCCTGTTGATATTTTTATAACGATTTTCCTAGGTTCACTTTTGCTTTAGCAACTCTATACAATATATTTTCTGAACGCAAAGCATTATATAAATATGGTTATCCTATATAACCTCCTTTGTAACCATGTCGTAATTACACAATTATCAATACAATACATTTTGCACGCACTTAAGGGTTTAACTCGCTATATATGTGAAAATATCCGCACAGAAGCATAATGGACACGGGAGATCTGTCTTATCAGTAAGGTGTCCTTGATTTATAAAACATATTTTTGGTGACTTATATCACACTCATTTTCAGTTTATTTCATATGTTCATGTATTTTATTTTCCAACATTATATCAAAACTTAAGTTTGGTGTAATGGTTATTGGCTTTGGTTCATAGACACACATTTAATATAATATTGTATTGCCTCTTCGATTTTGCTTTTTGGTTCATAGATAAACATTTAATATTGTATTGCATTTTTTTCTAAATATCTTCTGACTAAATGAGTTTATAATTTTATTTAATATAACGTCCGACACTAACCACAGATTAGAAGGATACTAAAAGAAGATGAACTGTGGGTTTTTTTTCGCTACAAAGTCCACCTACCTGAACGCATTTTCCCAAAAAAATTTAGCCTGTAAAGTCGAGCACAACGCATATGTGTATTCAGATTTAATGCGAGCTGTATTCAGATTTTGCAGATTATGGACCTTTGCCAGCACCATTTTGGATGCGCTACTTTTTGCTAAATGGACCTGCAGATTGAAGGTAAAATTGCACAAAAATTCATTAGGCTCCAGCTTAATTTTGGTGTTCTAACCATCCCTTGATTTCTTTCGTCTGCAAGCCATAGAAGATCACACGCTTCTAGCCTTTTGTAGAAACCAGGTGGTAAGTATAAATGTTACCTAAATGATGTAATGTTCATTAATCAGAATCAAGCAATGAACGAGATAGTGTTTGAATGCTTAAGTAATTTGCAGTTGTTTGATTGTTTATACAACGGAAAAAACCTGCCGCGAAGCGCGGGCTGCCATTTTTGAGGTGGGTTAATACTCTAATTTCACATGTGCCTCCTTTTGACATGGATGACAAGTAATTGACTTAGAGGTGGGGTTTTTAAGCAGGGCTCTAATTTTGGTATACATGCATATATAAATTCTATGTATCAGAACTCACATGTATAATTTAAAGAAAATGTCTTTCTGTGTGCAGGGATTATTTAAAACATGTGGAGCGATGTTTGGAAGAGTCAACAATACTCATAGTCACCTATGCATGTGAACATAACAACCCAAGGTTACCTTCACAATCTGCAAACACTTAAAATACCTTAAATAGAATTTTAGTCTCATGTTACCTGTTCTGTTGACTTTGATCTGGTAGGGTCGGGTTGTTCCTTTATATATTTTAACGAGTTTTTAGGGTATATTTAGAGCTATAAAAGTATGGCTATGTTTGATCAAATCGTTCGGTGGTATTTATGGGGTCTGTTTAATCTTTATGAATGGTTTTTTTATATTTTTTATTTTTTTCAAGATTACTGACCAATATCAATTTGATCCCACAATCTCAAAACATAAATTGACCTATTGATGATGGAGTTGGGAAAGAGATTGTAACTCATATCACAACCACCATGAAGAGCGATAAAACATTTTACTGTTATTCTAATGGTCGAGATTTCATTGAACGGGTATGCTGCTAATGTTATACTTCATTTAGTGGAACAGATCATGGGGCATACGTGATGAGTCTATAAACCAATTGAAAAAAAAACAATTAATTCTAGGTTGAAAACTACTGAAGCCCAATTTCAAAGTTCTGGTAAATAAGCTCTACAGGTATGTTGCTAATTAATATATGGTTGGTCATTACATTCCTAATCTTTGTCGCTGAAATACATGGGGATTTTAATTTCAAGATGTCTTTTCCTAGATGATTCAGTCACAAATCAAACCTAATGTGAGAATATTTATCGGGTTCTTACACGCATACAGCACATGGGGATGTTAAGCGTGGGTCGAAAGTATTTTTGCCATCATGAGTAGAGATTATGGCATCATTCCCCAAATCTAGCACTATGGTTTTATGGTTGATATATATTAAGCAGGGCTAGGTTACTTGAAGAAGCCCACAATTTCATAAAGAATATGCATGTTTAGCCAAAAGGGGTAGTGTGGGGCGCGCTTTTTGACGGCTGCATTGTTCACAAGAATATTGAATTGGTAGAAGAAGCAATCAAACATCTTCTTGAATTATTGTATAGATGCCTATACAGTATTCATTTTTTTTACATTTTTTTGTTGTATTTTGTTACTTTTTTTCCCAGTTTTTTATGTATTTTTTTTTCAAATTTTATTGTAATGCTCACATATAGCTAAAGTATAAACTGTGTATGGTTGTTTTCAATTGGGTTTCGATTTACAGATTAAGTTAACACATTGGATGCATGATATGAATGCATGGTTGTTGCATGATATGAATGCACGGTCGTTTTCAATTGGGTTTCAATTTACATATTTCCTGCCGCAACGCTCGGGTGAAAAATCACTAGTTCAATGGCAATTTCCATTGTCTTTTTCTGCATGCCATTAGATAAGAGACCACCTTCCTCGTTTGGCCCAATACTAAGACCAAAATGATTATTGAGCCCAAATTTGTTGTTCTAGATTTAGTTGTTGGAGCCCAATAGAAACAATAAAGGCCGAGCAATATGGTTATGGTACATCAACGAAGAACCTAAAACTCTGATCTCCTAAATCTCAGTTTTTTTTCCTTCTAATTCTTCTTCCGCATATCAATGCAACGAGGTCTTTTTTATTTATTTACTCTTCTAATTTTCTTTTCATAGATGTGCTTGCACTTCCGCTCTGTTCCCGAGTTTACTTAAGGAAAGGAAAGAAGAGAAGAGAAAAGCTCCATTTTCTTTCCTTTCATTTCCCCTCCTTTCTCTTCTCTTCTTTCCGATTTGAAAGGATGGAATTTAGGCCCAAACTCTCTTCTTTTCTCTTCTCTTCTTTCCAATAAAAATCTCTGAAACACAACATTCTTTGCTTTCCTTCCACTTCTTTCTAAAAAAAAATCTCTGGAACACAACCAAGTTTTTCTTTCCTTCCACTTTCCTTCTTTTCTTTCTTTAAGTAAACTCGGGAACAGAGCGTTCATGCTGGTAAAATTCTTCTATTTGTTTAGACTAAATTACAAATTTCAACCTTAATTTATATGTATACCCACTTGTAGGTTGGTCCTTAATCTTCAATAGTTACACTAAACATCATTTATCTTCATGGTTTGTGACAAATAAATCCTAAGAAGTAGGTCAAACGAACTCCGATTGAGCTCATTCCAGCGGCGTTGAAACCGTCTCATCGAACCCTAACCCGCCCCCAAAAACCTAAACCCCCTCCATCTGCACCCCCAAAAACCTAAACCCCCCTCCAATCCCACCCCGAAAAGCTTAAAACCACCCCCACCCCCCCCCCCCCCAAAACCTAACCCCCCACCCCATCCCCCCTAAAAAACTAAACCCACCCCCGCCCACCCCCCCCAATAACCTAAACCCTCCACCCTCACCAAAAAAAAAAACCTAAACCCTAAAAGCTAAACTCTAAGGCTAAAACCATAAAATTCAACGCTAAAATCTAAACCCTAAAAGCTAAGATGGTAGAGTTCGACGAGACGGTTCCAATGCCGCTGGAATGAGCTCAATCGGAGTTCGTTTGATATCGTTTATTAAGGTTTTTGTCATTTCTTAGGTTTTTTAGCGAAATATCACTTCTTATTTGAACCCCATATATATATATAAATATGAAAATTGGGCTTTTATATATATATATATACATATATATATATATATATATTTTAAAATTGGTCTTTTATATATATTTATTTATTTCTTGGTTTTGGGTTCAGATTTTGATGTCGCCCAGACGGTCTATAAAAACTAATAAATAAAAACCTAATCTAGACTCTTAAGTAATAAATGGAATACCTATGAACTAGACCACACTGACAGGAAAGTGAACCTATCGAGTGTAGCACAACTTAATGGTAAACCGGATTATCGAAACCTAGAGACACTGAATAACTAAACTAGACTCTGACTCGAACTATGAATGTCTGATTTGGGAGGTTTTCTATACTACTGTTTAAACTAAATAAATCAAGAGAAAACTAATGAACGACTCTAACTATCAAACAAGGACTCGGGAATATCAGGAATGGGAAGAATACCACCTAGGTTAGAATCCTACTTGCAAAGCTCAACTTCTACCGATTATGAAAACAACAATGGATCTGGGTATCTAAGGATAACAACTCTAGACAACCTTGTGGATCCCAAATCATTCTCAAGGTGTCACCAACAAGGAAACTCTAAAGATGCAATAAACTCACCAGATAGTCGGATTACCTTTCAGTCTCCCCAACAATGATAATGTACCCAAAATACAAATCAGATCTCGGTCTCAATGTCCACAATACATCAAATATGCACGGGGTAATCTCAGATCAACACAGTATGACTCGGATTAGCAACAATCACTAAGAACCTAAGGGAACCTCCTCTCGGAAAATTCACAATCGGAATCCTAATGACGAAGACTAACCGATTATCTCTCACCTTTCGGGTATCGAGATAAGATGAACACTCAGATCTAAATAACTCTCAATCACATCTCCTATGGGATACTACGTCTAGCAAACCATACAAACAAACACAAACACACAGTCATATGATCTAGATACGCTATTCAAACTGAAAGACATTCACAAATAGCATACGGAACTATAATCAATTGCAACTCAGATCTAAACATGCATATTCACTATAATAATCAAACCAAGATCTTTTACAAAACCATTAATCCAACATATGAATCCATAAACCGAATAAAAATCAAGACTTTACTAAGTAATCATCACAAACCTAGGCAGTATCAATTGTTTAGCCAACAATCATAGTCAAAAGCATCAAAATAGAAGTAAAGATTCTGAACATGGTTTCAAACAAAACAATCAAAGACCAAAGAACGAGAATTGAAAACCAAATGCGTTAAATCTAACAAACCCGGATCCGAAAGCCTCAAACATTTACTCCAGTTCCTTCTCTAGCTCCAGAAATCGCCTCTAGCACCTCTCTGACGGCAAAAAGATCGAACTACCCTCATAATGGCTATCAAATTCTATTTAGTTTGAAACTAGGGTTTTTTCTCAGAATTTCCTTCTCTCGCGTATCACGAGACAACATGGCCAGCCCCTCGCATACCGCGAGGGTCAAATTAGCCGGGCTCAATTTTGGAGGTCCTCGCGTACCGTGAGACTTGGTCTCCTTCTCTTCGCATACCGCGAAGGAGTAAAATTCCCACTTTTTGACTTTATTTCTTTGGGACTTGTTCTTGTGCTCGGTATCTTCATGATATCACTTTCTATTTCACACGAGTTCCTGTAAACCTGACATTGACTCAAAACAAACAAAAAAAGTAAAAACGAACACAAAACTATCTAAAAACATACTAAAACACTAAGAATAAAGATGTGTGCTTCGCACTACATCAGATTTATAAACAATTGAGCTTATATATATATATATAGATTTTTTTTAAACACACATATATATAATATAAAAAAAATTAAAAACTTCTGGCCTTAGGGGAGACCGGGCCCGGGACAGTCGCCCTTCCTCTGGGTCGGCCCTGCATTTACCCTCCATACATTCATCTTCATCTCCAATCTATCTCCCCTCACCAGACATTCTTGCACCGTCAATTTCGTTAATCAAAAGTTTCAAAACCAAAAAAAAAGATAAATAAGTGGAAGTGGCGACAACTACTGTTACAGAGACTAAAAGTGAGAAAGTCTTATATGTAGTTATTTGAGAAATAACAGGTTTTGAGGACGAAACCTAATTTAAGAGGGGAGAGTTGTAACACCCCAAAATTTAAGAAAAATTAGAGTATAGGCTTGGAATGGTATTTAGCCCCATTTACAAGGACTAAAAGTGAAAAATTATGAAAATAGGGTTGGTAGCGGACAGCTACCGGACCCTTAGCGGTCCTCTACGTGGAAAGGAAGGAAAGCAATGATGACTAGACATGTGTCAAGCCACTAATCCATAGCCATAACCCTATAGCGGACCGTTATGAGAAGCATAACCGTCCGTTACGCCGCAAACTGGATAGCGGACTGCTATCCAGACCTTTAACGGTTCGCTATGTGGGCACCAAGATAGGAGGCTGGCTGGGAGGCGGTAGCGGTCCGCTAACTACCTCTTTATTGTTCTGGTACGGGTACCTTAATCAGCCTATAAATAGTTGAGTCTTGAGACTCGTTTAAACACAATCCAACACACAAATACTTCATCTACATCTTAAATACGTTTAAGAAAGCCTAGTACGGTACAATTATGAGTACGGAGCAGATCGGGTGAAACGTTTAAACAAGGAAACGAGCATAGCAAAGCCCCGAGGTTAATGTAAGTACATCAAACCCGTAATTAACCTTATTTGTCTATGTGATTATGTGCTTAAGGCATGCTAATGCATGGGTAAGACCTATACATGATAAGAATGTGAGTATGTGGTATGAAAGCATGATAAACATGCGTGCTAAACAAACTTAATGACATGCTGCGTTACGTGATACATACGTGTGCTTGATAAATTAGGAGGGCTATGATTCTATGATGCCCAAAATCCCAATCAAGGGGCCACACCTACGGGCGGAAAGACCTTGTGAGTTATAAACCTGTGTGGTTAAACCTTCGTGGTTACACAAGTGGCCGTGGGATCTACAAGTTCCAGAATCTTGTAAGGGAACTAAGGCGTCTTAAAACAAATAATGAACTAAAATGAGTTTTGAAAGACAATATGTTGTTGTTATTTAGCGTACGCTAAACATTTCAAGGAAGAACACTCGGAATGAATGAAGCTTCCAAGGACCAGGCCAGTCGAAGACGTGAATCCCTAGATTCATTGTAATACGTATAAATGTTTGTAAAACAATATTTAATTTTATATAATGAAAGTACCTTGGTCACCACGATGGCAATATTTTTGACAATTGGGACCAAAATGCCGCTAAACTCTGCAATTTTAAAAGATAAAAGAAAGTAGTTTGTTTCATATTCTTAATCAATAAATGTAATATTTGTTTACATCTCAATATCGATCCTACAAATGTGGTCCTTCTTTTGCTCTATCTTTTCGCCGAAAATCCCATATCCCACATTGGAATTGGCCGAAAATCCCATATCCCACATTGGAGTAGTGAGTGAATGTAACGAACCAAAATCCGGGTTTCGTTATAAATAAATAAATATTCTAATAAATATTATGGTGAAAATAATATTTTAGAAATAAGTTGAAACAAGTGGGTTTCAAGTTAGTAATGGAGTTATATTAGTTTTTAACTAAATGTGACATGAAAGTGGATGAATTAGAAGCTGAGGGGCTGAAAGTGTAAATATGACAAATCTGTCATATTTGACTAAATTAAAGTCAAAATTTAGATTTTCATTATTTTGGGTGTTGAAGATCTCAAGAGAAAAGTGGAGAAAAAGGGTTTTGAAGCAAAATCATGCATTTGAAGCTTGAATTGTACAAGTTTTGACTTGCACATCACCTTCCTAACATCAAGTAAGTGATAATCTTACATTTGATTTCACCATTGATGTGTTAGTTGGTGGGTTTTGTAGAAATCCAAAATTTATGATGCATGTTGTTAATTAGTGTTAGATTGTTGATAATCTAGCTAACCTATAGGTAAAGAATGGTGATTAACATCCTAGAACCATTTGATTTTGATTATAACAAGTTAGGGTTCATATGGAAAAAAAATTAGGGGTTTTTGGATTTTGAAGATAATATGATGAATTAATGATGATTAAGTGTTTATACGAGGTTAGACACTTGAACAAACACCAAATTAACCCAATGATAATTATTGAGTGAAAAATTAGTGTTAAGGTAAGAATAATGAAACTCATGTAGGTGAGTTTGGGGTGAAAGAGGGTGTTTGGATATAAGTATAACTCAAACGGGTCAGTTTGGGTTGGAAATAGGAAGTTGGGTTGTGAACCCAATTAAAATATGATTTTGGTGTATGATGGATTACTAAACTAGATGAATGTGTTTAGGTAATCAAATTGCAAAGCGTGAAGTGGAATCGGGACCTTCAAATCCACAAGGTAAGCGCTTTTGCACTTACTTAGTAATTGATGATAAATGTTGTGATATGCAATGTTGTATGCATAGTGTGTTAAGTTGCATAATGTGTTATGTGTTATAAATGTGTATAGAGGTGTATGAATAAGTGAATGAATGTAGTTATAGTATTAATACTATAATGGATATGTGGATATGGAGTTATGGTCTAAGTATCATAATGGATATGTGGATATGAAGTTATGATCTAAGTATCATAATGAAAATGAGGTTATGGCCTATGTGCCATAATGAAAATGGAAATGTGTTAATTATGAATGATAAATAAAAAGAATAAAATTTGTAGGAGAAATGCAAGTGATATGTAGACTAATGACAAATTGGGTGGAAACGGGTCAAATGGGTGAAAGGGTGAAAACAAGTAGTGTTACTTGTTTGAAATGCTTTATCTTCATTACTAATGGTGATATATGTGGTTTTATGTAGGGAAAGCTCCGATGTAGTCAAAGTCAAGTTCAAAGCTTTGATGGGATTCTCGTATGCGTATATGTTGTTTTTGGTGATTAATTCGGAATCCTTTAAAAGGATGTGTTTTGATACATGAATTTGTGTTTTGGTGTATGTATATGATGTTTTGAATGTTTTACTCAAAAACCCAAGTGTTGGGAGAATTTTTATGTCAATTGGGTAAAAGTTGAAAAAAAATTGGTTAAGCGTTAAAATCTGCACAGGTCTCTAAACTTTCTGTGAACAAGTAGTCTTCGCGCCACGCGAAGAAGCCATGTCAGGTCTTCGCGACACGCGAGGACCTGGCTTTCCGGATTTTGTATTTGGGACTCCCTCGCGACACGCGAAGGGAAGGCCCCAGGAGTTCGCGACACGCAAACGGTAAAAATTTTTTTTGTCTTGGGACGAATGTTTCCGCGTGTTTTAATGATTTAATAATCAGTGTTTGAAAATAGAGTGTTACAGTGAACTCAAAAAATCTTGTTAATAAGTTGGCAAAAACAAACTATAATTAATAGAATTGTTTGTCTTAAGTCTTAACTTGTTTTAAGTTCATAACTCATATCACTTACAAATATATGGCTAACACCTTCTTCTTAAGTGTGGTTGCTTGGGGTGGACACTTTTGAGATAGAAGCACCATGTTCCTTTCATCATCTACATCAATGAACCACCGTTCGCTACATAGGTTGTAATCTCTAAGTGACTCTAACAACCTATGGTTGTTTTAGTTTCTTGTTACTTGTACTTGGATCCAAAAGCATTTTAAAATCGTTGTATTTCTTTACATGGTTGCCAAAATAAAATTTTAAAACCGACATACAATCAGGGCCGACTCCTTTGTTTCACAAATTAGGCCATTGCCTAGGGCCCCCAAAACACTTGGGCCTCCAATTCTAACAAAAAGGTTTTTATATAATTTTTAACTAGCTTAGAACTCGTGTCTACACACGTGGTGAAAAATATCAATACATAAAATTCTTAAATCTTTATGTATATATTTTACAGGTATAAAAATATATTACATATACTAAGGATAGAAAACAAAATTCAAAATATGTAAAAAATAATATATAATTAGGTTTCAAAAATACGTTAATTAATATTTAATTTAATTTGACTTTTATTTACAATTTGATTGAAATTAAAAGTTAAAATTTCAAAGTTTCTTATAATAAAAGATAATTTAAAATAAATATGTTTTATTAGTATAATTAGTATTTGACTATTTTCTTTTAAAATATATTATTATTAAAAGATAGAGTTGTATTTAATAAGAGAGAGAGAAAGGCGGGAAAAAAAATATGAGAGTGAATATATGGCGACGACACGTGTCATGAAAAAACTTTTATTTATTATATATATAGGGGCCATTTATCGTTTAAAGTGGTTTTAGCGTACGAAGGCACCAGCATGCGACAAGTGGGTAAATGCGTCCGCGTAATAATAACGCATCAGCATTTGTATAATGGCGTAATCACGTAATCACACTCAGAACGTCAACATTTGTATAATCATGTAATCACGCATGTTGTATAATAACACATTTTCCATAATTTAATCACATACTCACGCAAAATCACGTAATCACTCTCAGCACGTCAACATGTAAAAAAAAAGTCGATTTAAAAAAAAAGGTATAGCAAAAGAATACTCAAATTAAAGAGAATAAAATGCTCGATTTTATGGTGCAATTTTTTTTAAAAAATAATGTCGTATAAAAAAGTTATGATCGTTTTTAAAAAAATGAGGGGACTTGTAAAAAGTCAATAAATATAGGCTATTCTAATTTTATCATTTTCAGAATTTTTTCATGTTTAAAACAATCATCTTTGATCTTAACTATTGATTTTCTAGATCAACGATTCAAAATACTTCCTACCCTTTTCAGCAAAAAATACTTTGTATTTAAACTTTTCTATATATATATATATATAAAGATTTGGTGTTTTATTTTTAAAGAAATCCAACCCACTCTTTGAACAATATTCACGCATTTGAATTTTAAAGATTTAGATACAATAATGATTAGGAGAAAATCAAGCAATCAAAAATGGCAATTGCAATTCTTCACCTTGAAATCCGATTGGTTCAAGGCTTTTTTTCTCACTTGCAAATTACAAGCAATTCTCACGTAGTCACATTCTCTTCAATATCGGCCTCAAATCAATCTTGATTCGGTTCCTACTTCCGATAATCCAATTGGTTCTTCTCAGTCAATTTCCTCACAAGCCAATTTTTTTGTTCAATCGGTTCTGCTTCTGCTTTACTTGCTGAGTTCTGTTGTTGAATAGGATTTAGATTGACAATCAGTTTCTGTAGCTTTCTCAAGGTATGTGTAAATTACTTGATTTTCTTTTCACTTAATCGATTTCTCTTAACTATTAGTAAATTGTCACATTCTGTAAATATGTATTATAGAAGAAAATATTGTCAAATTAATCATTTTAAAATCAATTGAAACAGTACCAAGTAATAGAATTTATAAGAAAAAATGTGCATCTGCAGCTTTGTTAAAAATTAGATTATGATAATTTATATGTAAGATTGATTCGTAATTACACTTTTATTTGTACAAACAGTGAATAACACATTAGCTATATACTAAAAAAACAAAAAATAATCTAAATAACTATTAAGCTGAGCATTTTCTTCTGGAGTGTGAAATGAAACAGTTAATTAGGGAAACCGTAAGCCTACCTGAAATTCAGGAACAAAATGGGGTAGTGGGCAGGTTGGTTATGCAACTGCACTATAATGTCTATATAATAGCCTAATAGGCAGTCCAGGTTAAAAATATAAAAACTGAGTTATATGTTTTAAATAAATTTGTCAAGAGAAGTGTCTAAAAAATAACTTACCGCGTCACACTTGTTACACAACTTGTACAAAAAATTTAGACTAAAAACCGATTATTTGAACCATTTTGTGCAGTTGAAAGCAAGTGGGAAGATGTTCACGTGGGGGAAGTTGGAGGGGGGGGGGGGGGTTGGTTTATGCACATTAAAATGCCTATAAATACAATCAGCAGGGAATGAAGTTTTCTTTACTGACCTGATATCAGAATTATATTACTTTCTTCTAGAGCCGGTTCGAAGACATACCTGATGAAGCCAGCACAAGAACCTGTGAAGGTAATGCTTTTTTAGTATTTATTTTGATAATCCAAATTATTGATTAAACATTTTCAATGGTAAACATGTAATCAGTGTCATACAACTTACTTGCTTTATTAATTTAAACATGTAATCAGTGTCATACAACTTGCTTTTTAATACAACACTTCCAGTGGTCAACAGACTCAACATGTATTCAATGTCATAACATTTACAACTGGGAATATGAAAACGACTTCACCTTGAACTCCATTTTCATATCACTTAATATCTAATTGTTTTAAATGTTGTATGTTACAGGAAGATGATGACAATGTCCAGATAATAGAGTATATCTCACAGTTTAGTCCTTTCAAATCCCAGCTTCACCGGGAAATGAGTGATCTGGTATTGTTTTTGATTTTAATTTGTAGACATAAATACATTATACTAATTGTTTTTCCCCTAGATCGGTTTATTTAGACGAGAAAGGAAACGAGATGGCTCATATATTATGGAAGTGGGATGAAGTTATCGAACTTATGATGGTGACCAACAACATGATTTATGTGAAACTGCAGATTCTATAATATCTTTTAGTGATGAGGTACGTTAATTATAAACTTTAACATACAACTATGTGTTTCTGTTTCATGTAATGATCGTGTGTAAAAAGACATTTAACTAAGCAAACGAGATAGGGATGAGGTTAATCATAAAAATGATGAGGGGAATCCAAGTATAAGCAGGGAATCCAATGATTAGACCATTCACAAACACAAAATTGCATCTAATGACCCTAAGAAGCAGCAAACAATTAGGAAGAAATATAACAGATAAGAATGCACCAAACAATTAGGAAGAAATATAACAGATAAGAATGCACCAAGCAAAATAGGCACAGACAATCCACACTTTTTACCCCCAATCCTCAAGTCAAATACTTAGCAATCAGTCCCTGCAATATAATATTATTAGAATGAATGTCTACTGAATAAATATTAAACGTCTACTCTATTTGTAAATAACAAAAGACGACTTTTTTTTAATACAGACACATGAAATTTCTCAAAAAAAAAACATAGATTTGACTTGAGAACTCAACATATAATCAATGAACCCACACAAACAATTCGAATAAGAAACAAGAAAAGGCACTCCAAATTCAATTAAAATACAAAAGATCGTTTCTTTATACAACAACCACATGAATTAAAAAAAAATACTTTTCTTTTTACTCGCTCCATATTCAATGATTCCATAAATTCCATTTCTACTTTGAATTAGTAACAAGAAAACTCACCCAAAATTCACGTGCTTTTAGTTCCTTTTGCATGATCTTTTAGCAACAAGTTACTCCGTTTTTGGTCAGTTGTAATCATTTTAAGCTGAGCAGTCCAATCCTAGCCCAACGCACCGGTATAGAAACCCTAGATCTAAACCACAACCGACCTGGAATGATGAATCAGGGACTCACGGCCGTAACACAGCTATGAAAACACTAACCTGAACATGAGAGACAAAGAGAGAGTAGAGAAGGCCGGTCGGCGTCGAGAGCTGAGAGGGAGAGGGGAACCGATATAGAAACCCTAGATCTAAACCAACACTTACCACTTGAAGGTGAAAACCCTAGATCTAAACCACAATCGACCAGGAATGATGAAGCAGGGCCTCACGGCTAGGGGTGCAAACGAGCCGAGCTGCTCGCGAGCTACTCGAGATCGGCTCGTTAAAAAGCTTGAAACGAGCCGAGCTTAAACGAGCTCGAGCCGAGCTCGAGCCTAAGAATAAGCTTGTTTATTAAACGAGCCCGAGCCCGAGCTTCACTTATCGAGCTCGAGCCGGCTCGCGAGCCTTAACGAGCCTTTTATTTATATAATGTTTTTAATATATTTAATATATATTTATAAAATAATAATAATAATTAGTATATATAAAATTAAGATAAATATAATTAAATAATATGTATTATGTTATATATAAAAACTATAATAAAATTTATATAAAAATAATTATAAATATATATAAATTAATTAATATATAATAAACGAGCCGAGCCCGAGCCGAGCTCGAGCTTGTAAAGCTACCAACGAGCCGAGCCCGAGCTTCAAAATTAGAGCTCGAATCGAGCCGAGCTCGAGCTCACAGTAAGTTAAACGAGCCGAGCTCGAGCTTAGTCAAGCTCGGGCTCGGCTCGGCTCGTTTGCACCCCTACTCACGGCGGTGACACATCTATGAAAACCCTAACCTAAACGAGAGAGAAGGGTAGGTAGGTAGGTAGGTCGGTCGGCGTCGAGATCGGAGAGGGAGAGGGAGAGGGAGAGGGGAAGATATGAAAAAGACGAGGTACGGACCACTAGCTGGTGTCGGAGTGGTGTGAGGCGGAGATTACGTTGTGGAATCAAAGAAGCGGTGAGAGCGATGCCGATATTTTGGGGAGAGCAACGGTCCGGTTTCAAGACGATCATGGTGGCGAAACACCAATTGATTATTGGGAGGTTTATAGGCAATCGCCTAATAAAGGAAAGTTAAGTCCTAGATTCATAGGACCATTCAAAATCTTAAAAAGAGTTGGGCCTGTGGCCTATTAACTCGAATTACAAGAGGAATTGAATGGAGTACACGATGTATTCCACATATCAAATCTGCGCAAGTGTTCGGAAGATGAATCTCTAGTATTACCCCTACAACATGTAGAAATAGATGAAAAGTTAAAATTTGTGGAACAACATTTGCAAATTAAGGACAAGCAGGAAAAGAAATTGAAAAGAAAAAAATTGTTAATTGTGAAAGTGAAATGGAACTCCAGACGTGGACCTGAGTACACGTGGGAATTGGAGTCCGAAATGAAAAAAAATATCCTCAATTGTTCAAATAATCTCGAGGACGAGATTGAAACAAGGTGGGGAGGATGTAACACTTGCCACAAAAATATCCAAGAAATGCCAATGTTAGAAACCTATAAGGACTCGTGTATCTAAAATACCAAAGTCTAGGGTTAAAAGTAAAAAAATTTGAGAAAATAGGTAGATATCGGATCGACATCACCTTCATATCGGTCCGAAGTGAATAAGGTTGTTGATATCGGAACGAGCTGAAACTCAGTCAGATATCAGACCGATATCCATTTTCGTAACGGTACGCAATGGAATGATAGGTCGGTTATCGAACCGACTTCAATCCATATCGGTCCGTAAACCTCCTCTCAGCCACAATTTTGTGGTGCTGACACATGTCCTATGACTCAGCCCTAGAATCTGACGCGTGTCACGATGTCGGACCGACATGGTCCCCATATCGGTTCGATATGAACACAAAACATGTGTGGTCCAATCAGACGTTGACGTTTAGGGCTAACGCATACACGACTGGATGTCGGACCGATGTCCCTTTGATAACGGTCCGACTTGGATCCAGATTTCAGCCTATAAATAGCTTAACGACTTCAATCGTTTTTCTCATCCCAAGCACGATTCCAACTTCCAAAACACGTTCCAGGTGATCCCTAGCCCACTCTCGACGATCCCGGTCCAACTCCCGCTCGTTGTAGTGCTCAGATTAAGAAGAAAATCACGTAGAAGTGTTGTTACGCTAGAGAAATCAAGTTAAGAAGCTAGTCTATAAGCTTTCAAACTTAGAGGCTCATTCCTATAAACAATGTGAATACTTTATCTCTTTCAAAAGCTTGTGTCAAACATTTATGTTTACGAAAATGGCCAAATAAGGTTAAGGGAGTAATGCTCAATGTTCTTCTACGTGAAAGCATTCAGGCCATAGGTATGCGTAAAACTTGCAAGGGATACACGGGTCTCGGGTGAAATTCCCGGATTGCGGCTGGTGCTTATCTTATAACAATATCGGAGGTATTAACCTGTTCGTTGTTATAAGCTATGACGCCAGTGTACTGTGGTGCGATTGAACAGGACGGGCCTGCTGAAAGTGTGGATTGAACATAAAGTTGTGATTATGAACTAATGCTTGTTTGTGCCAAAATGATTTTAATGTCAAGATAATTGTATTCACCGGCGTTCGAGCTGACGTTTTATTTTCAAAATGTTTTTCAGGTAACGAATATAAATGTGATGAAATTGGGTTATGGGCAGACATAAGATATGACCTAAGAAAAGAAAATGTGGGAGGCAGACATCAGATCTGGCCTGTGAAAAGGATATCTTGCACGTTGGATTCTCAGGCCTCGTGCATAGGAAATCCTAAAGAAAGAGGAGATAGGACCGGTGGACTGATTAACCTCGGATAGTACTATTTCCCGTGGCTTGAACTTGTCCATAAGAGACAAGAAATGTATTTGGTTTCAAACTCTGTTTTGTAATCAAATGAAAAAGGGTATTTAAATCCCTGTGCTTAGAAAGTAAATATAAAACTTTTGTCTTCCAACTGAGTTTTGATATTTACAAACACAACCCCTGAGGTTGAAAGAATGATAAACGATCCTTTTGAAAAGACTTCCGTTGTATTTATAAAAACTCTGAAATCAAAGCAGGTGGTACCAATCGGGCTCGCACACGTCCAGGGGGTGCCTGGGGCGGGGTGTGACAGGTTGGTATCAGAGCCACATGTTTTAGCGAATTAGATACTTGGAATTAGTAACTAGGCTTCAACCATTAATGCTTTTAAGATAAGAAAACAATGTAACCTTCTGACCGGTATGTAGTTATCTGACAAACGGAATGTTTTTTCTAAAAAAAGAGCGGTGTATAAATCTCTCCTAGACCCGTCGCTCTTACCGGGGAACATTTCTATTGGAGGTACTACTCTGGAAAGATAACCATCCTTACAGAGCTTTAGTTAAAATAAGAATATTGCCCTTAGTACTAATATTTCAAGATTTCAGATGTCTGAAGATAATTCTGTTCCTGTTTATTATGATCCTAATCGTCCGATTAAACAAGAATCCCCGGAATACCATCCACTAGGTTCCCAAATGAATCCTATATCATCACCCTACTATAACGATGATCCATTTGCCATTCTTCCGGATAACCCTGTTCCTAAATCCCATCACCAGTCCTATGATACTTCAAGCCAATGGATGGATGCTGGATCAGATTTCAGCAATTGGAATACTGCTACAGCTGAATCTAGTCATACTCAGCAGAGCATATCAGCAGAAGAAGATCCATCTGAAGGATCTCATCATTATGAACCCGCTTCTGAAAATCCCGAAGATTATCCGTTCTTTAATAATACTTCAGGAAATTCTGATCATCAATCTTATAAATCTGAATCCCAGTCCTATATGATCCCTATATGTTTCCTGAACCAGTTTACCATGGTCCTTTTGAAACCTATTTCCAAGCTCCTCCAGGATACCAAAATACTTATAACCAGTTTTCCAAAATACTTATACGAAACCTATTTCCAAGCTCCTCCACCAAAATATGGTTATGAACATAGTATGCCTTCTTCTACTATTGAGTGCCTAGATCGTTCGTTACGCCAAACGGACGAAGTAACACGAGAGAAAATCATGGACAAGGCAAGAACCAAATTTTATGGACAACAGGTCTATGAATATGGAGAAAGCCTAATGACCCTTGGAGAAGAGTTGATGAAAGATTAAAATCTATATTGTATTTTATTTCCTTGTAACATATTTTATAATAAATCTCGTTTTGTTTATTTCACAGAATGGTTGGAAAGGGCAAAGGTCCTAGTTTTCTTCGTAAATACGCTCCAGCTAATTATTTCGAACGTAAAACGAATGAAACTACAATAAAAAGTAACGAGGAAACTGAAAGTTCAACTTTCAGAAGTCTTGGAGAAATAGGAAACCCAATTGTTCCCTATAATACTTCTGTAAGTTTTCATTCCGCTCCTACCGTTGGAAGTTACAACGTCACTCCAATATATTCCTAAAATTTTCATGAGGGATACGCCGAAATGCCTTATGAAAATAATCCTAAAGAAGAAGAACGTGCTGACTCTAATATACCTTACGTTTCGTACTATGAGACGATTCTCATCCCTGCTCCTCATATAAATGAGAATGCATTGGGAAGTGAGAGGGAACAAATGTTGCTAAACCGAATAGTTCAATTGGAACAAGAAAAAGCTGAAGTCGAAACCATGAATGCTTTGTTGGTTCAAGCCCTTGAAGAAAAGGATTTTAAAATTTTCTACAAACAATATGTATTTTTTTTATATATGTAATTCATTAATAAAAAGGTTTTGTTTTTTATTCCCATCTTAATTCTGTTATAGCATGTCTAAACAAACCGGACCTTCTTACAATACCAGAGGAAAAAGGAAACAAGTAGTACTTGAAAATGCTGCTGAAGTGCCTGATTCTCATAAAGAACTACAGAAATTGATTACAGAAGGAATCAAGGATTCCCTCTCGATGATATTTACTGAAATGGAAAAGAGACAAGCAGATAAGCTATCTGCACAACCCTCAATTCCAAATTCTGTCCATTCTCAACCATTGACCCAACATACTTGAACCATAACTCAATCCAAACCCATTACTTTCAAACTAGAGTATTCTGCTACTCATCCAACCAGGAAGACTGAAAGGGAGAAATATTTCCATAATTCATCCGAAGATGAAAGGACGGGTAATAATTACGACCATATAGAAAAGAAGCGGAAGATGATTGGCCGTACTTATAAAATGTTCCAAGATTGCAAACCCTTTAATTTTTCTGGAAGAGAAGGAGGGATAGACACTTTAAGGTGGATAGAAAAGACTGTGTCTGTACTCGCAATTAGCAAATGTGTGGAGGAAGACAAGGTTCTATATGCCTCCAATTTATTTAAAGATCAAGCTTTAGAATGGTGGAACAACATTGTCGCTGCCAAAGGAAGAGAAGCGGCATATGCAATAGGCTGGAGTGCTTTTAAAGCAAGAATTAAAAAGAAGTACGTTCCCCAAAATGAAAGGGAACAGATTGAAGGGAAATTTCTACGTTTGAAGATGATGGGGACAAATCATCAGGAATATGCTACCAAACTCCTAGAATATGCCCGAATCGTTCCACACCTTGCTACACCCGAGTCAAATCTGATAAAGCGTTATATTTGGGGTTTGATCGGTGAAATCCGCGACATGGTCAAAGTCACAAATTGTGAAAATCTTGATGATGCTATGGATTTTGGAGCATCATTAACCAGTAGCCAGATTAGGAACCAGGAGGAAGGGAGGAAGAATAGGGAATCTGGGCAAGGCCCAAGTGAAATAAAGAAATCATATTATACTCCTCGAAACAATAACTCTTCTATTCTTGAGTGTCCAAAGTGCAAGAAAAGGCACTTAGGACAATGTCGTGCTAGACTTTTCTGCAACTTTTGCAAGATGTCCGGTCACAAAATAGAGAATTGCTTCAAAAAGAAGCCAACGACTTGTTTTAAGTGTGGCGAAGCTGGCCATATCAAAACCTATTGCCCCAAGTTGAAGAAGCCCGATGGGACAGGTCCCAACCCTGCAGGAGGAGTAAAGAAGAATGTACGAGCGTTCGTTCTCAATACTCATGAAGCAGCAGGTATGCCCGATGTTATTACGGGTACATTTCTTGTCAATGATGTTTATGCTCAAGTTTTATTTGACTCTGGTGCAAACCAAAGTTTTATAGATCATAGATTCTGTAGACTTTTAAATAAAACTCTAGCTAAATTAGACAAGAAATATGTAGTAGAGACTGCCAACGGTGACCTCGTCCAAATCTATGAAATCTTAGATGATTGCTATATCACACTCTCAGGACATGTTATACCTGCAAAACTGTTGCGAATGACTTTGGCAGGTTTTGAAATTGTCCTAGGAATGGACTGGTTAGCCTCTAACCAAGCTCGTATCCTATGTGATAAGAAAGCTATCGAACTTTGTTCACCAAAAGACGATATTCTTACTATAAATGGTGATAAATTATCCAACTCTGTTGGAATAATTTCCATGTTGAAAGCCACGAAATATTTACAAAAAGGATGCTTAGCATACCTTGTAACTGTAACCACCGATACCAAAAAGAAGATTGAAGATGGGTTGTGGCTGAATTTCCTGATGTTTTTCCTAACGAATTGCCTGGAATTCCACCTGAAAGAGAAGTGGAGTTCATAATTAATCTAGTACCTGGTACGGCACCCAAAGCCCCGTACAGACTAGCTCCAACTAAGATGGCAGAATTGAAGAAACAGTTGGTTGAATTACTCAAAAAAGGATTCGTAAGACCAAGCTCGTCGCCTTGGGGAGCCCCGATCTTATTTGTCAAAAAGAAAGACGGTTCAATGCGTATGTGTATCGATTATCGTGAACTAAATAAAGTTACGATAAAGAACCTTTATCCACTCCCCAGAATTGATGATCTCTTTGATCAACTCCAGGGAGCTCAATGCTTCTCAAAAATCGATCTTCGTTCTGGCTATCACCAATTAAAAGTCCAGGAAGAAGACATTTCCAAAACTGCTTTCAGGACTCGGTATGGTCATTATGAGTTCACGGTAATGCCATTCGGACTTACTAATGCACCAGCAGCATTCATGGACATGATGAATCGAGTATGTAAACTTTACTTGGATAAATTTGTTATCATATTTATTGACGATATCCTTATTTATTCCAAGAGTAAAGAAGATCACGCAAATCATTTGAAAATTTTTCTTGAACTCCTGAGAGACAAAAACTATATGCTAAGTTCTCAAAATGAGAATTCTGGCTGTCAGAAGTTCAATTCCTTGGACATGTCATTAACGCTGATGGCATCCAAGTTGATCCTGTTAAAATTGAAGCAATATCCAAATGGGAAATCCCAAAATCACCAACTGAAATTTGAAGTTTCCTCGGTTTAGCTGGTTATTATCGGAGATTTATCCAAGATTTTTCTTGAATTGTTGTTCCATTAACTTCTCTGACTCACAAATCAGTTAAGTATGAATGGGGACCTAAGCAATCTCAAGCTTTAGAAACCCTGAAACAGAAACTAACTCAAGCACCCATACTGGCTTTGCCAGATGGAAATGAAAGCTTTTTAGTTTACTATGATGCTTCGCACACCGGCTTTGGTTGTGTGTTAATGCAGGGAAGCAAAGTTATTGCTTATGCATCTCGTCAATTGAAAACTCATGAAAACAATTATACGACTCATGATTTAGAATTGGGCGCCATAATCTTCGCACTGAAATTATGGAGGCACTACCTATATGGAGTCAAATTCACTATTTTCACTGATCATAAAAGCCTAAAGTATATATTCGGTCAGAAAGAACTGAATATGAGGCAAAGAAGTTAGATGGAAGTCCTAAATGATTACGATTGTGAAATATGTTATCATGAAGGCAAAGCAATGTTGTAGCCAATGCCTAGAGTAGAAAGGAACATGAGAAACCTAAACGAGTTCGTGCTTTAAGACTCGATCTTCAAATCGATCTTATTACTCGTATTAAGGAATCTCAACAAATGGCTTTAAAGAAACCCAACCTAGAGAAAGAAGGTTTGGGAGGCATGATTGAACAACTAGTTAAAGATGATGTTGATATTCTTAGGATAAATAAGAGAATCTGGGTTCCTATCTATGGAAACGTACGTGAAGAGATTCTTGAAGAAGCTCATAAATCTAAATATACGATGCATACTGGAAGCGATAAAATGTACAAAAACCTAAAAGCCAATTACTGGTGGATAGGAATGAAGAAACACATCGCTATCTATGTTGCAAAGTGCTTAACCCGTTCTCAAGTTAAAGCTGAACATCAAAAGTCGTCTGACTTGTTACAGCAACTTGAAATTCCTGTCTGGAAATGGGAAATGATAACCATGGATTTCATTACTAAACTTCCCCGAACCAGTCGAGGGAATGATACAATCTGGGTTATTATTGACAGGCTTACTAAGTCTGCTTATTTTCTTCCCATGAAAGAAACTTTCAGTATGGATAAGTTGACACAATTATACGTTAATAAAATCATGTCATTACACGGTGTGCCACTATCTATTATGTCAGATAGAGATAGTAGATTTACTTCTCGATTCTGGCAAAGTTTTAAAAACCCCTGGGTACAAAATTGAAACTTAGCACTGCCTATCATCCTCAAAAGGACAGGCAGAGCGTAAGAACAATTCAAACTCTTGAAGATATGTTAAAGGCGTGTGTTATTGATCTTGGAGGAAGTTGGGATGATCACTTACCTCTAATGGAGTTCTCCTATAATAATAGCTATCATATGAGTATACATGCAGCTCCTTTTGAAGCCTTATACGGTCGTAAATGTCAAACTCCAATATTTTGGTCTGAAATAGGAGAAAATCAGTTATCCGGACCTGAAATAGTCCTAGAGACAACTGAGAAAGTTATTCAAATAAGAGACAATTTGAAAGCGGCTCGTGATCGTCAAAAGAGTTATGCCGATAAGAGACAAAAGCCATTAGAATTCAACGTCGGTGATAACGTTCTGTTGAAAGTTTCACCCTAGAAATGCGTTGTAAGATTCGAAAAGAAAGGAAAGTTAAGTCCTAGATTCATAGGACCATTCAAAATTTTAAAAAAAGTTGGGCCTGTGGCCTATCAACTCGAATTACAAGAGGAATTGAATGGAATACACGATGTATTCAACATATCAAATATGCGCAAGTGTTTGGCAGATGAATCTCTTGTATTACCCCTACAAGATGTAGAAATAGAAGAAAAGTTGAAATTTGTGGAACAACCTTTGCAAATCGAGGACATGCATGAAAAGAAATTGAAAAGAAATAAATTTTTTATTGTGAAAGTGAAATGGAACTCCAGACGTGGAACTGAATACACGTGGAAATTAGAGTCCGAAATGAAAAAGAAATATTCCTCAATTGTTCGAATAATCTCGAGGACGAGATTGAAATAAGGTGGGGAGGATGTAACACCTGCCACAAAAATGTCCCAGAAATGCCAATGTTAGAAACCTATAAGGACTTGTGTATCTAAAATACCAAAGTCTAGGGTTAAAAGTAAAAAAAATGTGTAAATAGCTAGATATCGGACCGACATCACCTTCATATCGGATATCGGTCCAAAGTGAATAAGGTTGTTGATATCGGACCGAGACGAAACTCAGTCAGATATCGGACCGATATCCATTTTCATAACGGTCCGCAATGGAATGATAGGTCGGTTATCGGACCGACTTCAATCCATAACGGTCCGCAAATCTCCTCTCAGCCGCAATTTTGTGGTGTTGACACGTGTCCTATGACTCAGCCCTAGAATCTGACGCGTGTCGCGATGTCGGACCGACATGGTCCACATATCTGTCCGATATGGACACAAAACATGTGTGGTCCAATCAGACGTTGACATTTAGGGCTGACGCATACACGACTCGATGTCGGACCGACGTCCCTTTGATAACGATCCGACTTGGATCCAGATTTCAGCCTATAAATAGCTGAACGATTCCAATCGTTTTTCTCATCCCAAGCACGATTCCAACTTCCAAAACACATTCCAGGTTATCCCTAGCCCACTCCCGACGATCCCGGTCCAAGTCCTGCTCGTTGTAGTGCTCGGATTAATGTCAAGATAATTGTATTCACCGGCGTTCGCGATGACATTTTATTTTCAAAATGTTTTTCAGGTAACGAATATAAATGTGATGAAATTGGGTTATGGGCAGACATAAGATATGACCTAAGAAGAGAAAATGTGGGAGGCAGACATCAGATCTGGCCTGTGAAAAGGATAACTTGCACGTTAGATTCTCAGGCCTCGTGCATAGGAAATCCTAAAGAAAGATGAGATAGTACCAGGGGACTGATCAACCTCGGATAGTACTATTTCCCGTGGCTTGAACTTGTCCATAAGAGACAAGAAATGTATTTGGTTTCAAACTCTGTTTTGTAATCAAATGAAAAATGGTATTTAAATCCCTGTGATTATGAAAGTAAATATAAAACTTTTGTCTTCCAACTGAGTTTTGATATTTACAAACACAACCCCTGAGGTTGAAAGAATGATAAACGATCATTTTGAAAAGACTTCCGCTGTATTTATATAAACTCTGAAATCAAAGCAGGTGGTACCAATCGTGCTCGCACACGTACAGGGGATGCTTGGGGCGGGGTGTGACAGAACCGATATAGAAACCCTAGATCTAAACCAACACTTACCACGAAGGGGAACCCCTTGAAGGTGAAAACCCAAGATCTAAACCACAATCGACCAGGAATGATGAAGCAGGGCCTCACGGCAGTGACACATCTATGAAACCTTAACCTAAACGAGAGAGAAGGGTAGGTCAGACAGCGTCGAGATCGAAGAGGGAGAGGGAGAGGGGAAGATATGAAAATGACTTGGTACGGACCACCAGTTGGTGTCGGAGTGGTGTGAGGCGGAAATTATGTTGTGTAAGAGCATTCTCATCAGGTTCCTTATTCTTATCCATAGAGCATTTGGTATACCTAAGTGAGTGAGGGGTTAGTGCGGGAAAAAATGGTTGTCACGTGGGACCACGTCATTTTCTTCATTTCTCACATCACAATCACTTGGCAAAGGAAATACCCAAGTGAGTGAGTGGGTGTGGTGTGAGCATTAAATGTATTTTATAATTTATTAATAAAATTATATATTAATTTTATATAAATAAATTTACATTAAATAAAATCTCCATAAATAAAATTACATAAATTAAGAAAAAACATAAATAAAACTATATAAATAAAATTACATTAAATAAAACCTAATATTTAATTAAAATCTTGAGAACGTTCATAAATATGCTCGATCAAGTACGTTTTGAGTGCATCATGAATATCACGGTGTTGTATTTTTTTATGGTTTTTTTGCTTTTGATCTTCGTCAATTTATTCGTAGGTTGGCTCCTCTTCGTCAATTTCTAAACCGAGTACTAAATTGCATATCGTTGTAAGTATACCCTTCGTCAAAGTAGTCTTTGTGTAAGAGTGTGTTAGCAGCCGTCCGATCAAAATTTAGATGAGCCCTTCGTTTTAAAGGTTGTGGGGATTCAACTTCTTCCCACCACTAAAGCGCCGCCATTGAGAAAGCACGAAATATCATATTCCGAGTTTCGTCGCTTGAAGATGAAGACATTTTTATAAAAAAATGTATAAAGTTGTATGAGAGTGGTGTGATTATTTGTGAAATTTAATAGGTAAATGAGGTATATTTATAGTGTGTTATTTAATAAAAAAGTTTTTTTTATTGTGACCGTTGACCAACGGTGTCACACCCCGCCAAAGGCGGAAACACGGAGGTGAGACGAGAGCGATGTATCGAACACTTAGGCGCAAGAGAATTCTAACGGGTACATTGCAAATTGCATAAAGAACCATTACTAAAACCAAAATTCAAGTATGTCATACAATAACCAAATTCAAACAACAAACTAAGGGGTCTATCATACACACAAAAGCCCAAACTACAAGACATCCCATAATGAAACCATAATTTCTAAACAAAAGCGAGCCCTCATGAACCTTATCTTCAATTTTGTTTACCTGAAAGCATGTTTCAAAAACGGGTCAACTAAATAAATAGTTGGTGAGTTTGCAGGTTTTGCGACTCAATAAAAAGTTTATAAAAATTTAAAAATTAAGTACACATGTATTAGATAACACATTTCCATGAGCC
The DNA here is from genome assembly GCA_023525975.1 of Smallanthus sonchifolius. Taxonomy (NCBI): domain Eukaryota; kingdom Viridiplantae; phylum Streptophyta; class Magnoliopsida; order Asterales; family Asteraceae; genus Smallanthus; species Smallanthus sonchifolius. The sequence continues at coordinate 20,414,564 of CM042037.1, forward strand.
GTAATCAAAGCCTTGACAAAATAAAACAAAGTACCCCATGCAGAAAGTCGTATGCAAACAACCGCCTAAAAATTGGTTAATTATGCGCCCAAGTGACCCTACAGGTCTGATTGGCGCGACCAACCACGGGCGGGGGTGTCGACCCAAGTAGTACTACCCAAAATTCCCAACGGCTACGCTCAACTAATTGATTACCCAAAATTGGAGACTTTAATGCATATAAATAAAATAACTCATGTATTCTATATATCATATAACATGTGATTAAATAAAAATGAAATAGCTTTCCCCCAAAAATAGTAAAACAGTAAGTAAAGAGGAGCCGCGAAACTCACCTGAACGAAGCGGGTGAGATGTGCGACGCGGTCAACAAATACAGAGAATACCGAGTCCTAACTGGGTCCTGCTAAGCAAGTGGACATAAAATAATATTTTAGGACTCTTAAAGTGTGTGACAAAGTCAGCCAAGCTAAAATGGTGATTCGGTCTAGTGCATACCGAAAAACAAGTGCATACGCGTAATAATCGTTTAAAATTATAAAACCGGCTTTTATATAAATTCGTGACTTTAAAACTTTGAGTTTAATATCTTATTAAAGTATATCAGTAGTTATAAAGTTAATTAGATAAAATTTTAAGTCACAGTGTTGCTTTGTCCAAAAACGAGATTACGCGCGCAAAGTCTGGTTTACGGGTTGAATGTCCGATTCGTCCGAAATTAAGGTTTTAGTGTGATATTAGCACCCAATTTAAGAGTCCAAAATTATGTTTAAATGGGATCATACTTCTGTCCAAAATCCCCAAGAACTTTTATAAAATCTATTTTATATAAAAATTTCCAAAATTAATAACTTTTTTATAAAATTTAAATGGACCATAATTCCAAATCTATACTTAGACATTAATTTACTGTTTGAAATTTATACCAAATGATCATATATATAAATAAAAATTTCTGACCAATTTTCATATTTTTCCAATATTCATATTATTTATTATGAATATAATATTGTCAAAAATTAAACAATTCCGGAAAAATACTTAAACTTATCAAAACTTTACCAAATATTTACCAGATTAGTTTTAGATCCATATGCGATTCCATACCAAGTTTCAAGTCCAGATTTTATCCAGAAGTATGAAAACCCCAAATCGTTCGTTTAAACTTTATAAATACTAAACACATACTTAAAAAACTCCAATTTTCATAAAATTTTGACAGGAGTCTTAGTTTATCTTATAATGACTACTGCCCAAAATCCAGCATTTTATAAAATCGAGAGGTATTTTTCCCAATTTTCATGTATTAAACTTGTGTGAATTTAATAAATAATCTATAAAGAGTTAGATTACAAAATTTTCCTGATCCTCATTTTAAAACATATTCTACTGTATAAAAATAATTTTGGTTGCCAAATCAACCATTTTTAAAAATCCACCAAGAACATGAATGTTCTTGGCCATTCAAGCTAATTAACAAGTTCAAACACAAATATACCTTCAAATTCAGCAAATGGAGGTGAAATTTTATTGCTAAGCTACTGAGTTTTCCTTGATTTATAACCTACAATCACAAATATGGTTCAATTTCAAGATCAAAGACTCAAAAATCAACAAAATGCACTTTTAATTCAAGAAGATACAAGTATGAACACCCAAGTGTTCATACACTTTGATCATCAATTCTTGCAAGTTTTTTCATGGATAACTCATTGTGGATGATTACAACTAATTTTTATCCACAAATCCTTGTTAAAACCACAAGATTTAAGCTAAAAACTCTTAAAAACAACAAAATTAAAAGATCAAAGTGAGTGTGTGTGTGTGTGTGTTCTTGGTGTTCTTGAGAACCCAAGCAAGATTCAAAATAGAAAATTTTAAGATGAAATCATGAACAAAAATACCTTCTAATCACTAAATCAGGCTCATAAACAACAATGATCCAAGGATTCAAGGTTGCATGGATGATTTGAGCTTTATCTGCAAAAATGTAAGAGTGTGTGTGTGGGGGGGGGGTGTTTACGGCAAAAGAGAGGGAGAAGAAGGAGAAAATGGGGTGGGGGCTAGGTATTTATGATGGGGAGTGAAGTCTAGTGTTTTAAAAGACCATTTTTATAAAAAAATACCCACTTTTATAAAATTACACTTCTAAACACTTTAATAAATATTTTTATCCAAACATAAAATTCTAGTATCCAAAATAATGAATTTTAGAAAATTTTAAAACATAAAAACTCAAAATTTTTTAAAATGTTATACCGGGTAAACACCGGGTTTTTAACGGAAGAACCACCTGTGATCGTTAGTTTAAATCAAGAAACAAAAAAGTTAGCATATAAAATATTATAAAACATTATTCTTAACCAAAATATAAATATAAAAATTATTTTCGAGAATTTACAATTTACCGTTTATTTAACGCGTTCGCAGTATACGCAGTGTTATGCACTTAACCGGGTTTTCTAGTTCGGATCTTAGTGTTTGTCTAAGATAGTATTCCTAGAATCCCTAGAAACACTTAAAAATATATAAAACTATAATAAAAAAATATATACATGTATAAAAGACGAGAAACGGTAGGGACCTGAAAAGCTGCGGTTGTCATATTATCCCCAGTTGAAAGGAATTTCGTCCCGAAATTCAACTGGCGTCGGTAGTAACCGCTTCCTTTTCAAAAAGCTTAGGATATTTCTGCTTCATTTGGTCCTCTCGTTCCCATGTGAATTTGGGTCCACGCTTCGAGTTCCATCAGACCTTCACGATAAGGATACGACTACGTTTAAGCGTCTTGATCTCGCGATCCAAAATCTCGACTGGTTCCTCAATAAAGTGAAGCTTCTTGTCGACACGAACTTCCTCAGGTGGTATTACCAAGGATTCATCGGCTAAACACTTTTTGAGGTTTGATACATGGAACGTATCATGTATACCGCTAAGTTCCTGAGGCAATTTCAATTTGTACGCCACGGGACCAATTCTATCAACAATTTCATACGGTCCAATATACCTCGGATTGAGTTTACTTCTCTTTACAAACCGAATAACACCCTTCCAAGGTGAAACTTTTAAAAGCACCTTGTCACCAATTTGAAATTCCAAGGGTTTCCTTCGATTGTCGGCGTAGCTTTTCTGTCTGTCTCGTGTGGCCTTAAGTCTATCCCGAATCTTAAAAATCTTGTCCGTAGTCTCCTGGATAATATCAGGGCCAGTTAGACGATTGTCGCCAACCTCGGCCCAACAAAGTGGCGATCGACACTTGCGCCCATACAAAGCTTCAAACGGTGCGCACTTGAGACTAGTGTGATAACTGTTATTATAAGAAAATTCAATTAACGGCAAATGCGTATCCCAATTACCGCCAAAGTCTATCACACACATCCTTAACATATCCTCCATGGTCTGAATCGTCCGTTCACTTTGACCGTCAGTCTGAGGATGGTAAGCCGTGCTCATATCCAAGCGCGTTCCCAAAGCTCGTTTTAGTGTCTGCCAAAATCGGGATGTAAAACGACTATCCGTATCCGAGATGATGGAAACGGGCACCCCATGCCTAGAAACAATCTCACCAATGTACAAACGGGCTAACTTTTCCATCTTATAATCCTCTCAGATGGGAATGAAATGAGCAGATTTCGTCAACCAGCTAACAATGACCCAAATCGAATCATAACCGTTAGAAGTTTGCGGTAATTTGGTGACGAAATCCACAGCAATTTGCTCTCATTTCCACTGAGGGATGCCGGGTTGTTGCAAAAGCCCCGATGGTTTCTGTTATTCCGCCTTGACTTTAGAACAAGTCAAGCACCTCCCAACATAACTTGCAATCTCTTTCTTCTTTCCGGGCCACCAATAAAATTCTTTCAAGTCTTTGTACATATTGTCGGCTTCGGGATGTACAGAATACCTCGACTTGTGAGCTTCATTAAAAATCAGTTCTCTCAAGTTATGGGAATCCGAAATACATAGTTGATCCAAATAATAAATTAATTCATCAGTTTTCTTTTCGAATTTTCTCTCAGCACCACATAAAAGTTCGTATTTCAAATTATTTCTCTGTAGTGCTTCCTTTGTGCCTCGAGAATTTGAGCTTTCAAGCTCGTTTGGATTGTCATCCCCGAAGCATGAACTCGAAGAGTTTTATTATTTCCTTTCTACTCAGAGCATCCGCCACCACATTAGCTTTCCTAGGGTGATAACGGATCTCACAGTCGTAGTCGTTGAGTAGCTCAACCCATCTCCTTTGTCTCATGTTCAACATCTTTTGATCGAATATATGTTGGAGGCTTTTGTGGTCGGTAAAAACAGTGCACTTGGTGCCATAAAGATAGTGCCTCCAAATCTTAAGTGCAAAGACAACGGCACCCAACTCCAAGTCATGAGTTGTGTAATTCTTTTCGTGCACTTTCAATTGTCGGGATGCGTACGCGATAACCTTGTCCTTTTGCATCAACACGCAACCAAGACCCTGGTGTGATGCATCACAGTACACGACAAAGCCATCCGTCCCTTCGGGAAGAGTTAGAATCAGAGCGTTACATAACTTTTGCTTTAACAACTGAAACGCCTCTTCCTGTTTGTCACCCCATTCAAACTTTCTATCTTTCTGAGTTAAGAGAGTTAAGGACTGAGCTATCTTGGAGAAATTTTCTATAAATCGCATATAATAACCCACCAAACCAAGAAATTGACGGATCTCAGTTGGGGTCTTAGGCGTTTCCCACTTCTTTATCGCCTCAATCTTGGTCGGATCCACATATATGCCTTTCTCGTTAATCACATGGATAAGAAAGTGAATTTCTCTAAGCCAAAACTCACACTTTGAGAACTTGGCGAACAATTTCTCATTCCTGAGCAATTTCAAAATCAACCGCAAGTGTTGCTCGTGTTCCATCTTACTTCGAGAATAAATCAAGATTTTGTCGATAAAGACTATCACAAACTTGTCTAAGTAGGGCTTACATACCCTATTCATCAGATCCATAAACACTACCGGAGCATTGGTTAGCCCGAAAGGCATAACCAAAAACTCATAGTGACCATACCGAGTCCTGAATGCCATCTTCGGTATGTCATCCTCCTGGACCCTTAACTGATGATAACCGGATCTGAGATCGATCTTAGAGAAATGAGCCGATCCCTGTAATTGGTCAAACAAGTCGTCGATCCTCGGGAGTGGATATCGGTTCTTAATCGTCAATTTATTCAACTCCCGGTAGTCGATACACATCCGAAATGATCCATCCTTCTTTCTCACGAACAAGACCGGAGCTTCCCAAGGTGAGAAACTCGGTCTAATAAATCCTTTCTCTAAAAGTTCCTGCAACTGATTCGACAATTCTTGCAATTCAGACGGTGCCAAATGGTAGGGGGATCTAGCAATAGGTGTGGCGTCGGGTACCAAGTCGATCCTAAACTCAACTTGCCGTGGAGGGGGTAATCCGGGCAAATCTTCGGGAAAGACTTCCGGGTACTCGCGTACAACTGGAATATCCTGAATCTTATTCTGCTTCGATTTCTTCTCAATGACGTTAGCAAGAAACGCGTAACTTCCATTCTTAAGGTATTTCCAGGCCTTGAAGCAAGACACAAGGTTCAAACTCCTTCCGGGCTTATCGCCTTGGACAATTAGGACTTCACCGTTTAAGAGTGGAATTCGTACAATCTTTTCTAAGCAAACTATCTCGGCTCAGTTTTCGGATAACCAAACTACCGAGCTCTATCGGGATAAGGTCTATATTAAATAGATGATTGTTTAGGTTCACAGTGCAACCTCGGATAATATCACTAGCTTTAATCAGTTTACCATTAGCTGGTTCTATAATGTAAGCCTCTTTCAATTTTTGTGATTCTAAGTTAATCAATGATCTAAATTTAGTAGACATAAAACTTCTATCGGCCCATGTATCAAAAAGTATAGATGCATATAGATCATTGACGAGAAATGTACCCGTCGTCACATTCGGGTCCTGACGTGCATCTGCAGCTCCAATCACAAAAGCTCGACCCTTAGCTTGATTCGATGTGTTCCCACCATCTCTGCCCAACTTGGGGCATTTGTTCCTGAAATGACCAGTCGCCCCACATTCATAACAACCTCTCGGTGCATTAGGGTCGAATCTGCAGTAGTTCGTTGTATGCCCCACTCGTTTACATTTTGAACACACGAACTGTTGGCAAGCCCCAAAGTGTTGAGAATTGCACTTGGCGCAAAGAGGTGGATTTCCAGTGTTTGCCCTTTTCTTCGGTGCCGCAACAACATAATTCTTAGTGGTCTTTCTTTTCTTATTGGCACCCCCAACATTCTTTCTCGCTATTTTTCCTTCTTGTTTCTTATCCACAGATCCCTTTTTAAACAACACACCATTTCTCACCATTTCATCTGCAACTCACATGATAATTGAATCACATTTTGCATAGTAGTGGGTTTGGCTGAAGTAACCATTCCTCGAATCTGAGGCACTAATCCCAAGATATACCTCTCGATCCTCTTGGGTTCTAGTGTCACCAGATGTGGCCCTACCCGGGATAACTCTTAGAATCGAGTAAAATCCAAGATTTCTGCTCCATTCATTTCTAGATTCCAGAATTCAACCTCAGTCTTCTTCAATTCATTTCGAGGACAGTACTCCTCTATCAACATTTTCTTAAACTCATCCCAAGTCAGGTTATCAGCAACCTGTTCTCTTAACGCATCCATCCGGGAATTCCACCACGTTAGGGCTTCGCCCTGCAGAGAGCAAGCAGCATACTTAACCTTCTGATTATCCAAGCAGTTACTGATTATGACAGACTCCATCTTTTCTATCCAACGAACAATCCCAACTGCCCCTTCACTACCATGAAAATCCAGGGTTTTCCTGCAGAGAAGTCTTTAAAGGTACAACCGCGGTTGGTGTTACCAGTATTAGTGCCACCACCAGCACCACCACCGGCTCCACCACTACCAGAAGCATCACCACTAGTGCCACCAGCACTCCTAATTAACCCTGTAGTGATCTGTGCCACAATTCTTGGTATAGCCGCATCAATCCCTTGATTTATCAGCTGGGTCAAATCTGGCTGAGTATTCTCTGCCTCATTATGCTGAGGATCCCTCCTCGGTGGCATTTTCTAGAAACATAAACGGACATGAATTTGATAAGAGTTTGAGTAAATGAAGATACTTGATTTGAAATCACTCAAAACACAGTAAACAAGCCATATATAAAAGACATGTTTTTGAAAATGACAATAAAAATTTTAACCAAATCATGTACACAAGGTAACAAATAAAGATGATAACCATACATAAACAATAACCAAATGAGATTTATGGCATACAAAGATTCATCCAAAATATAGTTCATTTCCATCATCCAAAAGTTTACAAAAGTGCTTCACCAAGCATAGGAAGTAACTAGGGTTTACAAGAGTTAGTAATAATTTTTACAAAATTAGACATCAGTTAGAACTATGCCATGATACCCCAAAAGAAACAAAATGTTTGTAACCCAAGAAAGAGGACCTGAGCACAAGTCGCTCAGTGACCGAAGTAGAAGCCTAGAACAACAGCAATGAGTGTGACAAAGAAAGTCACTAGTACAACCAATCCCAGGTGGACCCTTTTCTCAACACGATCGATCTGTTGGTTCCTGTTTAGCTCTGATGCCTGAAAGCTAGTAACGAACTTATATAGCTCCGGTATCTGCTCTAAAACATCTTCCAACACAGTATGATGCTGATCCAGCCTCGTCTCATGTCCAGCATAAGCCTCCGCTAATTCGTCCATCTATACCTCCCTACTAGTCCTGGTATCCTGGGGCTCCTCCTCTTCTTCCTCCTCATCTGATGATAACTCGATAATGGCAGGGGCAACCTTAGTATACGATCCACCGACCTCAAAGGTCGATCCCGGAAATCACGGTTGTTCGCTAGCAGGAGCAGCAGGGTGAAGTATGATTGTCACTGGTGCTACTCGGGAAGGGGGTAGGGCCGAAGTAGGTGAGGGTAAACGGCTCCCTAAGTCCTCAGAGTTGGTCGTGAAGCTAGACTCACCGGGCATATAGTGCACTGACAGATCCTCCTCTGACGTATGACTAGGCTCGGGCGCACTCCAATCACCCGAAGTTGTAGGGATATGCACTAGAGGGATGCTGTTGAGGCTGTCTGCCTCGTCTCCCATGAAGTACTGCTGAAATGAAGATGCTGAAGACGAAGACATGCTGTGACGGATAACGTAAAGCTGCTAAGAATAAGAAATGCAAAATGATATGCAATGCACACATAATTCCTAAGGTTCTTTGCAATGTTTCTTAAGGTCATAGTCTAGGTCTAGTCTCGGGTAAACCTAATTCTCTATAACCAGTGCTCTGATACCAAGTCTGTCACACCCCGCCGAAGGCGGAAACACGGAGGTGAGACGAGAGCGATGTATCGAAAACTTAGGCGCAAGAGAATACTAACGGGTACATTACAAATTGCATAAAGAACCATTACTAAAACCAAAAGTCAAGTATGTCATACAATAACCAAATTCAAACAACAAACTAAGGGTCTATCATACACACAAAAGCCCAAACTACAAGACATCCCATAATGAAACCACAATTTCTAAACAAAAGCGAGCCCTCATGAACCTTATCTTCAATTCTGTTTACCTGAAAGCATGTTTCAAAAACGGGTCAACTAAATAAATAGTTGGTGAGTTTGCAGGTTTTGCGACTCAATAAAAAGTTTATAAAAATTTAAAAATTAAGTACACATGTATTAGATAACACATTTCCATGATCCGTAATCAAAGCCTTGACAAAATAAAACAAAGTACCCCATGCAGGAGTCGTATGCAAACAACCGCCTAAAAATCGGCTAATTATGCGCCCAAGTGACCCTACAGGTCTGATTGGCGCGACCAACCACGGGCGGGGGTGTCGACCCAAGTAGTACTACCCAAAATTCCCAACGGCTACGCTCAGCTAATTGATTACCCAAAATTGGGGACTTTAATGCATATAAATAAAATAACTCATGTATTCTATGTATCATATAACATTTGATTAAATAAAAATGAAACAGCTTTCCACCAAAAACAGTAAAACAGTAAGTAAATAGGGGCCGCGAAACTCACCTGAACGAAGCGGGTGAGATGTGCGACGCGGTAGACAAATACAGAGAATACCGAGTCCTAACCGGGTCCTACTAAGCAAGTGGACATAAAATAAAATTTTAGAACTCCTAAAGTGTGTGACTAAATCAGTCAAGCTAAAATGGCGATTCGGTCTAGTGCATACCGAAAAATCAGTGCATACGCGTATTAACCGCTTAAAATTATAAAACCAGCTTTTATATAAATTCGTGACTATAAAACTTTGAATTTAATATATTATTAAAATATATCAGTAGTTATAAAGTTTATTAGATAAAATTTTAAGTCACAGTGTTGCTTTGTCCAAAAACGCGATTACGCGCGCAAAGTCCGGTTTACGGGTTGAATATCTGATTCGTCCGAAATTAAGGTTTTAGTGTGATATTAGCACCCAATTTAAGAGTCTAAAATTATGTTTAAAATGGGATCATACTTCTGTCCAAAATCCCTAAGAACTTTTATAAAATCAATTTTATATAAAAATTTCCAAAATTAATAACTTTTTTATAAAATTTAAATGGACCATAATTCCAAATCTATACTTAGAAATTAATTTACTGTTTGAAATTTATACCAAATGATCATATATATAAATAAAAATTTCTGACCAATTTTCATATTTTTCCAATATTCATATTATTTATTATGAATATAATATTGTCAAAAATTAAACAATTCCGGAAAAATACTTAAACTTATCAAAACTTTACCAAATATTTACCAGATTAGTTTTAGATCCATATGCGATTCCATACCAAGTTTCAAGTCCAGATTTTATCCAGAAGTATGAAAACCCTAAATCGTTCGTTTAAACTTTATAAATACTAAACACATATTTAAATAACTCCAATTTTCATGAAATTTGTACAGGAGGCTTAGTTTATCATATAATGTCTAGTGACAAAAATCTAGCATTTTATAAAAACCAGAGGTATTTTTCCCAATTTCCATGTATTAAACTTGTGTTAATTTTAATAAATAATATATATAGAGTTAGATTACAAAAATTTTCAGATCCTCATTTTAAAACATATTCTACTGTATAAAAATACATTTGGGTGCCAAATCAACCATTTTTAAAAATCCGCCAAGATCATGAATGTTCTTGGTCATTCAAGCTAATTAACAAGTTCAAACACAAATATACCTTCAAATTCAGCAAATGGAGGTGAAATTTTGATGCTAAGCTACTATGTTTTCCTTGATTTATAACCTACAACCACAAATGTGGTTCAATTCCAAGATCAAAGACTCAAAAATCAATAAAATGCTCTTTTAATTCAAGAAGATGCAAGTATGAACATCCAAGTGTTCATACACTTTGATCATCAATTCTTGCAAGTTTTTCCATGGATAACTCATTGTGGATGATTACAACTAATTTTTATCCATAAATTCTTGTTAAAACCACAAGATTCAAGCTAAAAACTCTTAAAAACAACAAAGCTAAAAGATCAAAGTGAGTGTGTGTGTGTGTGTTCTTGAGAACCCAAGCAAGATTCAAAACGGAATTTTTTAAGATGAAATCATGAACAAAAATACCTTATAAACAACAATGATCTAAGGATTTAAGGTTGCATAGATGATTTGAGCTTGATCTTCAAAAATGAAAGAGTGTGTGTGTGTGGGGGGGTGTTTACGGCAAAAGAGAGGGAGAAGAAGGAGAAAATGGGATGGAGGTTGGGTATTTATATTGGGGAGTGAAGTCTGGTGTTTTAAAAGACCATTTTTATAAAAAAAAAATACCCACTTTTATAAAAATTACACTCCTAAACACTTTAATAAATATTTTATCCAAACATAAAATTCTAGTATCCAAAATAATGAATTTTAGAAAATTTTAAAACATAAAAACTCAAAAAAAATTTAAAATTTATACCTGGTAAACACCGGGTTTTTAACGGAAGAACCACCTGTGATCGTTAGTTTAAATCAAGAAACATAAAAGTTAGCTCATAAAATATTATAAAACATTATTCTTAACCAAAATATAAATATAAAAATTATTTTCGAGAATTTACAATTTACCGTTTATTTAACGCGTTCGCAGTATACGCAGTGTATGTACTTAACCGGGTTTTCTAGTTCAGATATTAGTGTTTGTCTAAGATAGTATTCCTAGAATCCCTAGAAACACTTAAAAATATATAAAACTATAATAAAAAAATATATATATACATGTATAAAAGACGAGAAACGGTAGGGATCTGAAAAGCCGCGGTTGTCACAAACGACCATTTTTAAAATTTGACCGTTTGAACAAGAAATCAAGCTCTCCATCCACATGAAGATCTTCACGGTTGTGGCTCACCACCCCCATCACGAAAACGAGGGGGCGGTGTTTCTTGGGGATTCACGGCGTGACCATGGCTCACGGCCCTCCTTCACGCAGGCATACCACTTGATCTTATAATTACATTAAAAATCACTATCTTTTCTTTATCCTTTTCAATTAAATAATACTTTTTTATACATTTATCATTACTTTTTCTCTCTACTGCGCTCACAACCATTTTAAAAAATTTATACGGGTGAACAGTGTTTTTACAAATATAAAAATGAACAGTAACATTTTCTCTCTTATACACTTACAACCACTTTAAATCACTTTTTAAAATATACAAAATATACTCGCAAACATATACAAAACCTGATATGAATGCTAAATGTAAATGTGGGTTTTTTTTAGGTATAAGAAGAAGACATATGTAACTCATTGGAATATACAAAAATTTAGATAGTTTGTATATAATTATTTCACAAATAAATAATTATTAATTTACTAGCATAACTATTTTGTAAATTAAAATTTAAACCTCTATAAATATAATGATTTAACGATTTTTGAGAGATTTATAAATCAACAATTGTTGCTTACTATTTGACATAAATGGCTAGCATAAATAAGCTTGAATATTTTTTTAATGGCAAATTATATCTTTTTTTTTAATTTTTATGATTAATACCCCAATATAACTTATTCAAAAAATTACCAAATTGTTCTACCTACTACAGACCATTGATGTTGATTGGACGGGTCAAAATACGGTTGAGGATACGGTTACAAAAAATGACAAATTGAACTAGGATTACATCAGACGAATGGGATATGACAGATGAATCTTTATGAAGAGCATGTCATTCACCAGACACATATAAAACATCAATGTCATCGTTATTTATTGTTAATATTATGTTATACAGTCTATGATCGTATTTTGTTTCTCATCCCATTAGTTGTCTAACAAATTTAGTTGGTTGCTGATAATGAACAAGATGATGATTCTGTCAAGTATATGACTGAGTTTAATGCTGAGGATACAGTTACACAAAGCTCATCAGCTAGATGTCGAGATCCGGATCGACAAGATTATTTTGGAAAGTGTAAGACTGAGGTCAATGTTGAGGATAAGGTTACAAAAAAACCCATCAGCTAGATGCCAAGATCCAGCTCCACAAGATGAGTCGGGTCAACTGTTGAGGCCAAGGAGGCATACGCAGAAGCCGAAGCGATTTAGGAATTAGATCATAGTCAAGTTTTAAAATTAAATGTAAACTTTTGTGTTAACCCACGTTAAATTCAGTCAAATAGTAACTTAGTCCGGGTGAAGATTTTGATAAAGTTTTAATTTAAATAATCTGAAAACCCGTACTGGGACGGGTACAAAACTAGTTAGGTGCTAATTTGGGTGATACTTGTTCGGTGATTAAGTTCCATGTCAAATTAAAAGTACGGATAGGTTGTTCAAAAAGGAAAGGAAAAGTAAACTAGAAGCCTTAAGTGGATCACAACACAAAATATACATAAAACAATTCGAATGAACCTACAAATGGTCCAAGCCCGGATAAAGAATGATGATTTATATGAATTAATTTGGAAAAGGGCCCGGATATCTACTTCGCCTTAGGCCCCCAAAAAGGTTGAGCCCTCAAAAGATTTTGATAAAGTTTTAATTTAAATAATCTGAAACCCGTACTTGGACGGGTACAAAACTAGTTAGGTGCTAATTTGGGTGATACTTGTTCGGTGATTAAGTTCCATGTCAAATTAAAAGTACGAATAGGTTGTTCAAAAAGGAAAGGAAAAGTAAACTAGAAGCCTTAAGTGGATCACAACACAAAATATACATAAAACAATTCGAATGAACCTACAAATGGTCCAAGCCCGGATAAAGAATGATGATTTATATGAATTAGATTTGGAAAAGGGCCCGGATATCTACTTTCGCCTTGGACCCTAAAACGGTTGAGCCGCCCCTGCATACCCTTCCAAACAAACCGTCGCCACGGTGGTTCATGTCCGATCACGAAAATTGTATTCGTGTGAGCTCCCTAATCCTCTGCTGGAAAACTTGTTGGCTTCCATCAATGTTATTTTGCCAATGATTATATAGATGGATCGCTCCCCCACTTTTTGGTTTCAATAGGTGCCAAAACCTGCAACGTACAATATTTAATGCACAAAGTACCAAACTCCAACTAAGTTCACTTTTCCACACGTTTTCCGTTCAATTCCCACGTATAAGTCGGCAATCTAAAGTCTAAAAGCATCTGTGAGTCATGATGCTTAATATGATATTAATATAAAGAATAAGCATGTGTTTGCGCGTTGGTCCACACGTCTACGACCAGGCGTCAAACCATAGGTGGTCATCATTTATTTTTTAATGCAATTAAGAACGTGTTTTGGACTTTTGGTCGTCACTTCCCATGTGCAAAGTGGGTGGTCGTGGTAAAACCCAATTTCGACTCCCAACCAAATTCTTTAATCCCTTTTTCTATACATGTGTATAGAAAATTTTATAATATTTAATCAAAGCTACCGTATTTTGACCCAAGCTACCATATTTTGCATTATTTCAAAAAATTGGTATCCGATTAATATCATACAAATTTAATACTGAAGACGTAAGGTCCTCCGCGGAAGGATACTTGCCGCGGAAGGAACCTGTCTGACAGTACTTCACAAGAAGACAGAAACATCTGCGCGTACGATCCTCCACAGAATGTACAGATAATGTCGCGCGAGAGGAAACCCCACCGTGCACTCCAGTGGTCCCGTCACATAAGAAAAGGTTCCCACTAATGGCTGACAGTTAGGGGACCAAAAGGATATTCTTGATAAGGATCCCTCCACCAATAACACTCGCGTCAGGTCTGCCCTACGAAAGCGACATCATAGTATCTCCATTCACTATAAATAGCACACCACCATTCAGGTATAATCTATCTACTCCTTTCATACTCTTACCTATACTTTTCATATCCCGGAGATACTTATTCTCACACCGGAGGGCCGATACAGGGATTATCCCCTCCATGTAACGCCCTAAGGCATTGTTCCTTGTGCAGGGTATCGTTGGAATCAAAAGGATTGAACCACCATTGGCTGCCCGTTGGAGTCCTTGTAATCTATTCACCGGTCAGAAGCTTACCCCGCCGGTGACTAGATTTACATTGGCGCCATCCGTACTTTTCATCTCCTGTTTTCTCCTTCGTTTAGCCCATGGCTTCTTCCACACCTGCTTCCACCACTACCTCTCCTGCTCTCTCAGTTATTTTACCACCGGTAAGCACAATGGCACCAACTGGCTCGAGGCCTGTCCAATACCCAATTATGCCGTCTTCATCGGCAGGGTTGTTAAACCTACCTACTATTCTTGAAGCGACAGAAGAAGAAGAAATCTTAAGTCCTATAAGCCCGATTACAACTGCATTAGAAACTATACCGCAGTCAACCCCTAGTCAACTCCGCAAACACAGTTCGGCTTCCCACCATTCACCCCAAATATCCCGTATGTACCCTTCACCCCCACCCCGCAGCGCCTCACTAGCAGCAGTTTACCTAGCTCAACCACTATCACATCATACCCACTTCCCCCACCAAGTATTACAAACAACACCATGTTTCCCCCACCCCAGACGTGGCGGACAGAACAACAGAGACAGATACATCAATATGAACAGTGGATGCGCGAATCTCAGTTAGCAAGCGTGCGCTCGCGCCTGTTCAGCAGCGAAGGAATGCCAGGAATAAGTAATCCCATGTTTTATCCGGTAACACAAATCTCTCTCAATAGCCCTCTCCCAGGAAATTCCACCCCATCAGTGCCCGCCACCCTGTAACACGAACACCACCTTAACTGTGGCGGATGATTTCTCAAAACCCTATCGCCCTGCAACGTTACTGGCGCAGTCCAAGTTCACTGTGCGGATTACACAGGCCGAATTCCCCTCTAAGCTGCGGATGCCATCCGTGGTAGGTAAGTATGATGGCACGGGTCATCCGGATGACCACATAAATGTCTTCGTTAGCTCGGGAGGAGTGGAACAGTGGTCGGTCCCTGTATGGTGCCACATGTTCGTTCAAACCTTGGTAGGAGCGGCACGCTTATGGTTTGATAGTTTGTCGACCGGGGGGATAAACATCTTTGAAGATTTGATCAAGCACTTCATGAAGCAATTTAGCCAGCAAAAACGGCACACGAAATACAAAACTGAGATCCTCCACATACGGCGCCGTGATAATGAAACAGTAGAACAGTTTTTGGTCAGATACAACCTCGAGAGCTTGTAGATATGAGGAGCCAAAGAGGACCCCATGATAGCAGGATTCATCAATGGAGTCCGCGACGATCACCTTATACGGCGTCTCCATGGCCTAGAGAGCATGCCCCAAACCATGGAGTCACTAATGACAGTGGCCAAAGTATACATCAAAGCCGGGAAAATCCGTGGCGCAAAACAGGGCGCGGGAGAAACCAAGAGATAAAAAAGGAGGATCTGAGGCATACGCCAGGAGAGATTTAGACAAACCATACAGGCACATACACAGTTCAGGGTATGGGCCAAGGTTTTCGATGCCTAACACTTACCCAAGATCAGACTGACAACGAGATTCGTATTATCCCCATATATCTCACCCGCTCAGGCGTGAAACATCCTTCATATCTCATCGACCATACCCGGCCTCATCTTACCCAGCTTTGAGCAAAACCCCGAGCGCAATTCTAGCATAAGAAAATATGAAGTTAGAAGAGCCACGCCCTATAACATCCATGATTTTTTTCTTGTGCTTTGTCTTGTACAATAATAACCTTTTAATTTCATTCTAGTTCAATGCACTGTGACTCCTTAACCATGATTACAAGTGTTTCAAATTCAGATTTCATTCGTACAATTTCATATTGTAGATTCACAATGAATACACATATATATAATTTATATAAATTTTATTAGGCCAATTAAATAAAAAATGTAACCTATGGACTTTGATCATGTAATCTCACTCCTTTATAAACATATATATATATATATATATATGTCAAGTCATCATTTATGGATATGAGTATGTAAAACATATTTATAAATGTATTTGAAATCATTAAACAAACTATATTAAAGATTTGTTTGACTTTTAAAGATATATATATATCGAATATTTTTAAATGAACCATTGTGAATTTATTTAGTTTTTATGTTATAAAAAAATAAAATTTACGGTTTTATAAAAATAGGGTTTATCCCTTTATAAAAGATTAGTAAATAATCAAAATAAGCTTAATTTTTATAAGTTTATGAAAACCAATTATTTTATATGTTTAAAAAGATTTTAAAACAAATTAAATAGAGCTTTGACCCATCTCACAAGCCAAAGAACCTCTCTATTTGACTTTGGACCCCCTTGGAACTCATTTGAACTCCCCATCCCCAAATTGGACCTTTTTCTGCTGCTGGACCCCCTCTCCCCGTCTTCTTTGACCCAGAAAAAAGTTAACATGCACATTTCCTGTTTCAAAATCATCGAATTCCTTCGAGTTAACTCCTATTGATGGTACAAAAACGTTACCCGACCAGTTCAATCATAACCAAGTGTATTAACTCAAAAACCTTTTCCCGTAACCATTGGACCGTTTCAAAATCAAATCGTATGTTTCTGTTGAAATCAAGTTATAAAACCAAACTAGCAACGTTCACGACTCCCCTTGGGTACTCTCTAAATTCTCAAAACCACTCCTAATCACTTCTAGAACACGATCAGACCCGAAGGACATCGAACCTACGGCTCCAATCGATCTCATCTTCCTCGCAACCATTTCAGGTAAACAGCCCCTCCTTCTGCTCGTATTGAATCACTAAATGAAAGCCCTAATGTTAGGATTCCAAATCTGTTCTCAAACACGGTCAATTTTGGGCTAGGGTTGGGGCCCATCGATTGGGGAAGAAGGAGGGTTTGGGATTGTTTGTTATAGGTTATTTGCGCTGATCTTTTAACAAGGCATGAGCCCAGATCAAGTGGTTAGAACTCTTCCCCCATACCACTGAGGTCGTGAGTTCGAACTCGGCCAGACCCAGTTTTAGCCATTTATTTTTCTTTTGTTGCATTACCTTGTTTCACCCACTCTTACACACACACATACATACATACATACATACATACATATATATATATATATGTACACACGCTTAAAGGGAATCGCATACGCACTTTTAGAGACCAAATGGTAAAATCTTTTTATATATATATTATATAAAAATTATCATTACAAATTGTTCCTTTTGTAAATGTTCAAGAGTTTACAAATTACAATTGATATCCTTTTCAAATGAAAATATATATGTTTATAACTATGTCTAAATGATTATTATCATGAGCGTTATCATTTTTAAAACATATATTATAGTTGAAAGCTTTGGATTATAAAATATTTTTAGGGTATGATTATTAGTTAATCAGAACATTATTATTATATCTATTTAATCATTAGTTATTTATTTATTTAGTCTACTATTTATCCATTTATTTACAAAACAGAAGAACACTACTTATATATTTATTTAATTACAAACAAAGGAAAAATATTTATTCATCCTTTCACTTATTCAAATTACAATCAAAGATTTACATAAATATTATTTAAAACCTTGGTTTAAATACTAAATAATTAGGCCATTATTCATTTCTTTTGAAACACTTTTGTTCCTAATAACTAAATTAAATAAATAAAATGTATTTATCTATTTATCCAATTTTCAATTTATTCAAACTTACTATTTTTCATTTATTGTATTCATTTATTACCAAGAACAAGCTAATTATTCATTTGTTTACATATTATAAACAAAAGTACATCAATTGGTTATTCATGTTTACACATACTCAATTGTTTACAAACAAATGAAATCACATATTCTTACACACATACTTTTACATGGAATTTCATAAACATCATTTGAAACTCAAACAAGTACACACTCACTCAACCAAGCCCACACCCAATTCCTTTATACATTAGAATTCCCCCTAGTCTTTGAACATCTCATTGATACATTTATACAATTCAATCATAGGTTAACCTTGTGGTTAGCTAAGCAATTGTGCAACATCTTGTCTGTGTGATCTCCAAACTACTATTACATGTGAGTTTACATAGCCCCTTTTACATTTTTATACTTTTGGGGTGGAACATGATTTCATTTGAAACTATTTGCAATTTATACAATTCAAACACTTTGAACATGCGTGCAATTTGTGCCCTTATGCTTGATCACTATGAGTGCAAACTACAATTACATACATGTGTGCATAGTGCAAGTGCAATCATTAACTCAGTACAAGCCGACGATACCAGTGATAAATCTATTGTGTCTGACAAACCCACCTAGGTAGGGTGATTGTTGTCGATATTACATTTGGGATAACATTGTGTGCAATCACAAGGTTTGATTGTACGCCCTGGTTTAACTATAGTGGTTCTCCATAACTGCCTTATTAAACCATGTTTCATATGAATTGTACACAAACTCTTGGAAACTATTTGTGGTGTCAAAACCTATGTATGCTCACCGACTATTTTTAGTTGACCTTGTTTTCATCATGTTTCAGGTACAAATCTTTGAGTTCATCTTCAAGTTGCTACACATAGGAAATGAGGACTTAGTTGAAATAAACAATTTAACTTGTTGATGTATTTTGCTTTTCTTTATATGTTTGATGGTGCTTGTTTGAACAATGTTATGAAACTTGGGATAATTCAATATATGAAACTTTAGTTTGATCATGTGCTTATGAACAGTCTCCATGTCCTGCCCCGACGTATTCCGCCGTCGGTTGGGGTGTGACACGCCCCATCCGGGAAAATACCTCATGAGATTGCAAGACATATTGCGCCTATCACAAAGCTAAGGGGCATGATAAGGACGCATGCTACCACTTGAAGAGGCAAATTGACCTTCAAGTGAAAGCAGGAAAGTTGGTGCACCTTCTCAAAGACAACAAATAAGCTGGCCTTCAAGCGGGAAGGGGAAAGAAACAGATCCCCCACCTTGGATCCGTGACATGTACATGATCAGAGGAGGACTGCATACATCACAAGGAAAGAAGAAGAGAGTCGTCGAGCCATCAAAATCATGGATGGAGGTACCACTGACCTTCCCACCCCAAATAGGGGACTATCACGTTGGTCCCTTAACAATCACAGCCCTGGTAGGCCCCTACAGGATGCGCCGTGTCTTCATCGACACAGGAAGCTCCTCTGACATTCTATACGACCAATGCTTTAGGCAGATGGATAGGGAAGATCAAGAAAGGTTGGAGGAAGTACACGCACCCATAATGGGATTCTCAGGGGAAACAATCAAACCGTTGGGGTAAATAACCTTCCCGATGACAGTCGGAGACAGAGATAAGGTGCACACGGTTTTGCTTCAATTCTTAGTGGTACCGGCGCACTCCCAGCATAATGTCATCCTAGGGAGAACATCCTTAGGAGTTTTAGCGGCAGCAACATCTACATCCCTAGGTTTGGTCATGTTTCCCATCCCAAGAGGAGAAGCAAAGGTATGGGCGGATCAAGAGTGCGTGGTAGTGGAAGAACCGGTAACAATATTACCCACACCTCCCCTTACAGAACCAGAAAAATGGGTAATTAACCCCGCTTTCCCAGAGCAGGCTATCACTATTGGGCATACCATATCCGCGCATGTTAGGCAACACCTGAAAGAACTATTGCGTGCAAACTTAGATGTATTTGCTTTCCAACCATCAGATATGATAGGGGTCCCGCGAGATACATCGGAGCATGCCCTGCAAACATACCGATCAGTGGAGCCAGTAGCGCAAAAGCGAAGAAGCATGGCGCCGTAACGGCGAGAGGCAGTGGTGAAAGAGGTACGAAAGTTGGTAGCAGCGGGAATCCTGAGGGAGGTACGGTACCAAACATGGATTGCTAATCCAGTAATGGTGAAAAAATCAGATGGGTCATAGCGCATGTGCGTCGAATTCAAAGACCTGAACAAAGCATGCCCAAAGGATTCATACCCGCTTCTGGAAATCGAGCCTAAGGTGGATTCCTTGGCATCCTTTCCATACAAATGCTTTCTAGATGCCTACAAAGGGTATCATCAAGTGCAGATGGCACCAGAAGATGAAGACAAAACGGCTTTTCATACAGAAATTGGTATATTCTGTTATACGAAGATGCCGTTTGGACTTAAAATGCGGGTGCCACATACCAACACTTGATGGATAAGGTGTTCAAGGATCATATTGGAAAAAAACTTGGAAGTATATGTGGATGATCTAGTGATCAAGAGTAAAAATGAAAAGATTATGTTAGCGGATATATCATAAACCTTCATGCAATTGAAGAAAGAAGGTATTAAGCAGAACCAAGTGAAATGCTCTTTCAGAATGGAGGAGGGCAAATTCCTAGAGGTCATTGTTACCCGCGAGGGCATACGAGTCAAACCGAAAAAGGTGGCCGCGATCACATGCATGGCTTTCCCAAAATAGTTGAATGAGGTGTGGACTCTGAATGGACGGTTGGTGGCCATGAATAGATTTTTGGCAAAACACGCGAAGAAATCTTTACCCTTTATTGCCACGCTAAAAAAACTGTTAACAAATTCCGATTTCAAGTGGTCCGAAGAGGCAGAAAAAGCATTCCAAGAGTTGAAGAACTAGTTAACCACTCTCCCTACGCTGGCCGTGCCAACCAAGGGAGAACGTTTAAAAGTTTATTTGTATGCATCACACCAAACAGTCAGCGCAGTCCTTATGGTTGAACGTGCGGGTGTACAAACGCCGATCTATTATATCAGCAGGGTCTTGAATACTACTGAAACTAATTACTCGATGACTGAGAAGCTAGTCTTAGCCTTAGTGAATGCCTCCCGGCGACTGCGCAGATACTTTCAGGGGCATGATGTCGATGTCTTAACGAACTTAATTACAGCAAATCATACACCGACCTGAACTATCAGTGCGGATGACCCAGTGGGCAATTGAGTTTGGAGTATTTGAGTTAGCCTTCAAGCCACGGTCTTCCATTAAAGGCCAAGTCATCGCAGATTTCATAACGGAGGTTCCCGCAGGAACTATGAAAGGGGAAGAGGCGCGCGAGGTAATAGAAGCGCAGCCCGCGGGAACACCGACCTTTTGGGAGTTATTCACAGATGGGACAGCATGCATTGAAGGATCAAGAGTAGGTTTACTACTGATTAGCCCGGAAGGGGCAGAATTTACACGTGCCCTGAAGCTGCTGTTCCAGACATCCAATAATGAGACGGAATACGAAGGACTCCTCGCGGGGCTTCGTTGGGCGATAGAAAAGGAGGCAAGGCATGTCCGCGCACATGTGGATTCATTATTGGTAGCAAACTAGATCAACGAAATCTACGAGGCTAAAGGCCCAATCATGATCTGATATCTCAGCATCTGCAGAAATTTACTCAAAAATTTCGCTTCATGGGAAGTAATTCACATACCACGGAGCCAGAACAAGAAAGCGGATGCACTGAGCAAAATAGCCTCCAATTTCAGTGACCCAATGAAAGCCATCCACTTGGAGATGATTGCAAGCCCATCAACCGAGATAACAGAGGTTAACGTCACACAGTAGGAGGAATCGTGGATGACACCGATCCGTGAATATTTAGACACGGGAATCCTGCCTCCTGAGAGATCAAAGGCACATAAAGCTAAAGCTGAGCAGTACCAACTCCAGGATGGAGTATTGTATCGGCGATCATTCCTGTAACATCCGTGATTTTTTTTTTAATATTTTATTTCATTCAATGCTTTAATAACATTGTGCCATATTAATTATTTCATTCAGGCGGGTAATTTCAAACTTTTATATTTCGTATATCAAATATATATAGATATGTATATATATTATCAAACTAAATAAGTTAATTACAAACATTAAATTTTAGAAGATGGAGTTTTATTTTGCAAAAAAAAAATAAATAATGTGAGAGATAAATAAGTTTTGACTTTATTAAAAAAAAACCAAATAATATGGTTAAATAGAAAAAAAGGATTAGTTTGAACCCTCTCAAGTATGTTGAACCCCATTTGAAACACTATGAAAGGGGAGGAGGCGCGCGGGGGGAGTTATTCACAGATGGGACAGCATGCATTGAAGGATCAAGAGTAGGTTTACTACTGATTAGCCCGGAAGGGGCAGAATTTACACGTGCCCTGAAGCTGCTGTTCCAGACATCCAATAATGAGACGGAATACGAAGGACTCCTCGCGGGGCTTTGTTGGGCGATAGAAAAGGAGGCAAGGCATGTCCGCGCACATGTCGATTCATTATTGGTAGCAAACTAGATCAACGAAATCTACGAGGCTAAAGGCCCAATCATGATCTGATATCTCAGCATCTGCAGAAATTTACTCAAAAATTTCGCTTCATGGGAAGTAATTCACATACCACAGAGCCAGAACAAGAAAGCGGATGCACTGAGCAAAATAGCCTCCAATTTCAGTGACCCAATGAAAGCCATCCACTTGGAGATGATTGCAAGCCCATCAACCGAGATAACAGAGGTCAACGTCACACAGTAAGAGGAATCGTGGATGACACCAATCCGTGAATATTTAGACACGGGAATCCTGCCTCCTGAGAGATCAAAGGCACATAAAGCTAAAGCTGAGCAGTACCAACTCCAGGATGGAGTATTGTATCGGCGATCATTCCTGTAACATCCGTGATTTTTTTTTAATATTTTATTTCATTCAATGCTTTAATAACATTGTGCCATATTAATTTTTTCATTCAGGCGGGTAATTTCAAACTTGCGGGTAATTTCAAACTTTTATATTTCGTATATCAAATATATATAGATATGTATATATATTATCAAACTAAATAAGTTAATTACAAACATTAAATTTTAGAAGATGGAGTTTTATTTTGTAAAAAAAAAAATAAATAATGTGAGATATAAATAAGTTTTGACTTTATTAAAAAAAAAATCAAATAATATGGTTAAATAGAAAAAAAGGATTAGTTTGAACCCTCTCAAGTATGTTGAACCCCATTTGAAACACTATCTCCCCCCCCCCCCCCCCCTCCCATTTCTCATCTTGTCCCCTGGAACAAGATTTAGCCAATTTTGACTTGTTAAAGTCAAAACTACATCAAAAACTCCCATTCTGCATTCAATCCCTGAATTTATAGGATTTAAACTTCCCCGAATCTTTTCCTTACTCAATTACGATCGTTTGGGAAAGTGTAATCAATTTATTTGATTGAAAAATCAAGGTTTAAGGACCATTCAAGGAGCTTCGGTCATGGTTTTTATACCCTCGAATCAAGCCCTAAAACCAGAAAATCCTGTAAATTTCTATATGTACAACGCATTGCCTCATTGTCCTATTTAATTCATATCATCTTGCAAATCGAACCAGCCTAAGATCTGTCTTCTCCCTCCTCTCTGTCGCGTTCGGACTAGGTGAAGCAGCCCCCAAATTTGCACATCGAATCAGTCCCGATTTCAAGTAAGTTCCGTACTCTTCTACTCGATTCGACCTTCTGAGCTATAGCCCCAATGTCTCTGTTCTTGATTTGTTCAATCTGGGATGTTAGGGTTACAAGTCTGGTAGCGATGAGCATGGATAGTGAAGAAGGTAAAAGTCTTGCTGTTTGTTTTAAGTTTATGATCTGGTTCCGTACCAAGGCTTTAGCCCAAGAGTAACTGTTTAAATCATGTCCTTCACTCACACCAAGTCACTGGTTCAAACCCGGTTGACCATCCTTTTTATTCTTTCTTTTATGTTTCCTTGTTTTACTCTTTCTTACTCTCACACATCTATATATATATATAAATCTTTTTTTTTTAGTTTTGATTTAGTAAATGTAATTCTTTATAAATCTTTCAAGAAATATAATTATCTTTTAAATAAAGATATATATGTATACATTATAAGAAGGACTACTAAGACCTGCCCTACCTTTGATAAATAAACATTTGGTTATCACAAATGGTATATAAGCGTGTATTATTTTACTGATATATATATTTTTACAACATGACAAACATTGTTATCTTAACACAAACCCTATTATTTTATATATATATATATATATATATATGTTATAAACTAAACCTTTAAAACTTGATGCTTTATAATGGGTCGTTATAATTACAATTTTTCTCGCATTTAATTAGATAAATGTTAATAATTATTCGAGTAAAATGTTTATCATATTATTAATATTTTTTTTGGGTTTTAATAGTTATGCAATTCTTTTAATAACTTGATTTTCATAAATAATAATATTACTAATCGCATGATTTATTTATTTCTGTGGTATATTATTACATTATTCCATCATGATTACTATCCTAATCTACAGACTTAATAAAATAAGTATATTATTAAAGTTACGATTAATATTTATTTTTGACCCCTAAATATCTCTTTTATAAACAAGATTTATAAAACATTATTTCTTGTAACTTGTTGTATACGTCTAACTTGTTATCATTCGAATCTTCCATATGCTTTCGTTCGTTTCGAAAACCCTAAATCTCAAATCATTCATTTGCCGTTCCCTTAAACCAATTTTATATTACATTAATGTATTGTTTTCAAATTAGGGTCTCCTCATATCTAATTATTCAAAGTTACATGTTCAACCCTCTACTTATCAAGGTGAGATTCATAGCCCTTTTTTCTTTTTACTTTTGGGGAGAAACATGTATATCTATAACTTGTTAACTCAACCACTTTTATCAAAACAAATCCTCAATCATGTAATTTCAATTATGTGCTTGATATTTGAACACTTATAACAATATTGCAATCATTAACTTGATCATAAGCCTAAGGAAGTACTAGTATGGCCATATGGGGGGAAACCGATATAACAATAGCACAATCTTTGGGATTGTGGATGCATATAACATTTTAACGGCACAATCGTGGATTGTGGATGCTTATAAAATATAACATTTAGGGTTGATTGCAATAAATTTGGTGTTGATATGCTTGCACACTTGTTTGAACTTGCATTAAATTTGTTTTATATCTTTTATGCTAATTTATCTTTATAAACTATAACACATATGTCTCTCACCAACTTATTGTTAACCCATTTTCTTTACATGTTTCTGGAAATAATAGTTGAGGATGAGAGATCACATAAGAGAGCTTTTGGACTTAGTTAATAATTTGAATAATAATTTCCCGTGATGTTTGTTTGATTTGGAACAAGTGTAAACATTAATTACGAAATTAATAATTTATGTGTTGCCTTAGCAATTGTCTTTATACCTCGTACTATGTACTATATGTGTGACACCTCACGTTTCCGCCTTGGCGGGGTGTGACAATTCCTGGGTCCGCTATTGCTCTGCGTGGATCATGCAGAAGCCAATTATTTGATCATAGAAATTCACTTTGGTATTTGTCGAATCCACGCCGGTCCACGCGCACTGGTAGCATGTTATTAAATGCCGGCTACTATTGGCTAGGATGCATGTGGATGCCACGGAGGAATTGAGAAAGTGTCAAAGCTTCCAAAGACACACACCAATGGTGCATAGGCCAAAAAATAACCTCATTCTAGTGTTGTAACATCTGCCACAAAAATGTCCAAGAAATACCAAGGTTAGAACCTTAAGGGCTTGTTGTATTTAATTACATAAGTTCAGGGTTTAAAATGAAAATTTTAAATTTTAAGACCTTAGCAGACCGCTAAGGTCAAGCCTAACGGTCCGCTACGGGTGTAAGTAAACAGGTAAAGGTCCGCTAAGGAACCCCACCCTTTGTCTTTGGGTGGCGGACTACCACCAAACCCGGTAACGGTCCGCTACTTGTAGGTTAAGCAAACAATCCGGGAGTGACACGTGTCCAATGACTAATGGGCAATAATTTTGACATGTGTACTCGTGGCGGACCGCCACGCTATATGGTAGCAGTCCGCCAGCCGCAAACCTTGAGAATCTGCCACGCGTAAGGGTTGCGGACCGCCACCCGCCTGTGTAGTGGTCCGCTACGGACCCGGTTTTCAGCCTATAAATAGCCTCACGGTTTCATTCGTTTTTCTCACATCAAACACAATTCCAGCTTTCGAATCTTGTTCTAGGAGCTACCTAGACGACTCCCGACGATCCCTGTTCGATTCCCGCTCCTTGTAGTGCCCGGTTTAAGCAAGAAACGCTCATAGAAAGGTCGAGACGCTAGAAAATCAAGTTAATAAGCTAGCCTATAAGTTTCCAACTCTAGAGGCTCATTCCTACTACAAGGTGAATACTTTATCTCTTTCAAAACTTGTCAAACATTTACGTTTACGAAAATGGCCAAATAAGGTTAAGGGAATAATGCTCAACGTTTTTCTACGAACAAAGCATTCAGGCCATAGGTATGCGTAAAATTTGCAAGGGATACACGGGTCTCGGGTGAAATTCCCGGATTGAGGCTGGTGCGTGTCTTATAACAACTTCGGAGGTAAACATGTCATTTGTTATAAGACATGACGCTAATGTATACTGTGGTGCGATTGAACAGGACGGGCCTGCTGAATGTGTAGATTGAACATAAAGTTGTGATTATGAACTAATACTTGTTTAGGACAAATTATTTTCTGTCAAGATAATTGTATTCATCGGCGTTCGCGCTGACGTTTTATTTTCAAAATGTTTTTAGGTAACGAATAAATAGGGTGATGAAAAATGTGAGAGGCAGACATCAGATCTGACCTGTGAAAAGGATAACTTGCATGTTGGATCCTCAGGCCTCGTGTATAGAAAACCCTAAACAAAGAAAAAGGATATAGGGCCGGGGAACTGATCAACCATGGATAATACTATTGCTGGTGGCTTGAAACTTGTCCACAAGAGACAAGGAATGTATTTGATTTCAACTTTGTTTGTAATCAACTGAAAGGGTATTTAAATCCCTATGTTTATAAAGTAAATACAAGACTTTTGTTTTCCAACTGA
This sequence comes from Smallanthus sonchifolius, assembly GCA_023525975.1. Classification (NCBI taxonomy): domain Eukaryota; kingdom Viridiplantae; phylum Streptophyta; class Magnoliopsida; order Asterales; family Asteraceae; genus Smallanthus; species Smallanthus sonchifolius. Next base: position 20,441,925 of record CM042037.1, read on the forward strand.
GTTTTGATATTTACAATTACAACCCTTGAGGTTGAATAAATGATGAAACGATCTTTTTGAAAAGACTTCCATTGTATTTATAAAAACTCTGAAATCAAAGCAGGTACCAATCGAGCTCACACACGTCCAGGGGGTGCCTGAGGCGGGGTGTGAGAGGTTGGTATTAGAGCCACGGGTTTTAGCGAATTAGATACTTGGATATAGTATCTAGGCTTTAACCATTAATGTTTTTAAGATAAGAAAACAAGGTAACCTTCTGACCGATATGTAGTTATCTGACAAACGGAATGTTCTGTCTAAGGAAAGAGTGGTGTATAAATCTCTCCTAGACCCGTCGCTCTTACCTGGGAACAAATCTATTGGAGGTACTACTTTAGGAAGATAACCATCCTTGTAGAGCTTTAGTTAAGATAAGGATACCGGCCTTAGTATCTAAGTCTTGACCAAAATAAGATGAGTACTAATACTTTAAGATTGCAGATGTCTGGAGATAATTCCGTACCTGTTTATTATGATCCCAATCGTCCAATTAAACAAGAATCCCCGGAATACCACCCTCAATCTTATAACTCTTCTAGTCAATGAATGTAGGCTGGTTCTGATTTTAGTAACTGGAATACTAACATCCAGCAGTTGCAAGGAAACAATGAAGCTGAATCAAGTAATGTTCAGCCAAATGTGTCAGCAGAAGAGGAACCATCTGAGGAATCCCATCACTATGAACCCGCTTCTGAAAATCCCGAAGACTATCCATTCAATAATCCTATTTCAAATAGTTCCGATAATCAATCTTATAATTCTGAAACTCCTGTTTTATACGACCCTTATATGTTTCCTGAATCTTCCTATGATGGCCTTTTCAAAGAATATTTCCAAGCTCCTCCAGAGTTTCAAAATGCCTATAACTATATTATGGTGGGACTCCGTGAGTCCCCACCTAAATATGGTTATGATAAAAGTATGCCTTCTTCCCTATCAAATGCTTAGATCGTTCGTTGCGCCAAACGGACGAAGTAACAAGGGAGAAGATGATGAATAAAGCAAGAACCAAATTTTATGGGCAACAAGTATACGAGTATGGAGAAGACTTGATAACTCTTGGGAAGGAACTTATGAATGACTGAAATCTTTGTTGTATTTCGTCTCTATATTGTAATATATTTTCATATAATAATAAAAGTTGTTTTGTTATGTTTTCAGAATGGTTGGAAAGGGAAAAAGTCCCAGTTTTCTTCGCAAGTTTGTTCCAGCTAATTATTTCGAATGTAAAACGAATGAAACAACTATAGAAAATAATAAGTTCAATTTTCAGAAGCCTTGGAGAAATAGGAAACCCTAATGTTTCCTATAATACTTCTATAAGTTTTCATTTTGCCCCTACTACGGGAAGCTATAATATTACTCATGTTTATTCACAAAATTTTCATGAGTGATATGCTAAAATACCTTATGAAAATAAATGTGATCCTGAAGAAGAAGAGCGTGTTGATTCTAATATACCTTACGTTCCATACTATGAGACGATTCCAATCCCTGCTCCTCATACAAATGAGAATGCATCAGGAAGTGAAAGGGAACAAATGTTACTGAACCGAATAACTCAATTGGAACGAGAAAAAGCTGAAGTTGAAACTCAGAATGCTTTGTTAGTATAAGCTCTTGAAGAGAAGAACTTTAGAAATTTGTAGGAACAATGATATCTATATACTATCCCTTGTAATAAATTATTATCAATAAAAAGTTTTGTTTTAATTTCAATCTTATTCTCTTTATAGCATGTCGAAAAATACCGGAACTTCTCAAAACACGAGAGAAAAAGGAAACAAGCAGTGATTGAAAATGCTGCTGAAAATCCTAATTCTCGTAAAGAATTCCAAAAGATGATTGCGGAAGGAATCAAGGATTCTCTTCCAATGATCTTCAATGAACTGGAAAAGAGGCAGGCCGATAAACTATCTGCCCATCCATCAACTCTAAAATATGTTCATTCTCAACCTTTGACTCTATCACTCAATCTAAACCTATTACTCTAAAAACCGAAGGTTCTACTACTCATAAAACCAAGAAGACTGAAAGAAAAGAATATTATCATAACTCTTCTGAGGATGAGGGTATGGGTAATAACTATGGTCATGTGGAGAAGAAGAGAAAGATAGTTGGTTGTACGTATAAAATGTTTCAAGACTGCAAACCCAATAATTTCTCAGGAAGAGAAGGAGGAATTGCCACCCTAAGGTGGATTGAGAAGACGGAGTCTGTGCTGGCTATCAGCAAATGTGTAGAAGAAGACAAGGTTCTTTATGCTTCCAATTTATTTAAGGATCAAGTGTTAGAATGATGGAACAACATTGATGCTGCCAAAGGAAGAGAAGCAGCCTATGCAATGGGCTGGAATACCTTCAAAACAAGGATGGAGAAAAAATACATTCCCCAGAATGAAAGGGAACAGATTGAAGAAAAATTCTTAAGTCTTAAGATGATTGGAACAAATCATCAGGAGTATTCCACCAAACTCCTTGAATATGCCAGAATAGTTCCATATCTTGCTACTCCCAAGTCAAATCTGATAAAGCGTTATATTTGGGGTTTGATCTGCGAAATTCACGACATGGTCAAGGTCGCAAATTGTGAAAATCTTGATGATGCTATGGATTTGGGAGCATCATTAACAAGTAGCCTGATTAGGAATCAGGAGGAGGGAAAGAAGAAGAAAGAAGTATCTGGGCAAGGCCCAAGTGGATCCAAGAAGTCAACCTTTACTCCCCGAAACAACAATTCTTCTATCCCTGAATGTCCACGATGCAAGAGAAGGCACTTGGGACAGTGTAAAGCTGGACGTTATTGCAATTTCTGCAAGATGCCCGGTCACAAAACATGGGATTGTTTCAAAAAGAAGCAAATAACTTGTTTTGAATGTGGTGAGGCTGGCCACATCAAAACTTATTGTCCCAAATTGAAGAAGCCTGAAGGGACAGGTCCAAAGCATGCTGATGGGATAAAGAAGAATGCACGAGCATTCGTTCTCAACACTCATGAAGCAGCAGGTATGCCCGATGTCATTACGGGTACATTTCTTGTCAATGATATTTATGCTCGAGTTTTGTTTGACTCTGGTGCAAACCAAAGTTTTATAGATCATAACTGCTAAATAAAACTCTAGCTAAATTAGACAAGAAATACGTGGTAGAGACTGCCAACGGCGACCTCGTCCAAATCTCTAAAATTCTGAACGATTGCCATATCACACTCTCAGAACATGTTATACCTGCAAGACTATTGTCGATGACCTTGGCAGGTTTTGACATGGTTCTAGGAATGGATTGGTTAGCTTCTAACCAAGCCCATATCTTGTGTGATAAGAAAGCTATTGAACTTCGTTCACCAAAAGGTGATATTCTTACAATAAGTGGTGATAAATTGTCCAACTCTGTTGGAATAGTTTCTATGCTGAAAGCCACTAAATATCTACGCAAAGGATGCTTAGCATACCTTGTATCTATAATCACCGACACTAAAAAGAAGATTGAAAATGTGCCACTTGTGGCTGAATTTCCTGATGAACTACCTGGAATAGAGTTCAGAATTAATCTAGTACCCGGTACGACACCAATTGCCAAAGCCCCATACAGATTATCTCCAACCGAGATGGCAGAATTGAAAAATCAATTAGATGAATTGCTTGAGAAAGGATTCATTAGACCAAGCTCGTCGCCTTGGGGAGCTCCGGTCTTATTTGTCAAGAAGAAAGACGGTTCGATGCGTATGTGTATCGATTATCGTGAACTAAATAAAGTTGCGATAAAGAACCGTTATCCACTCCCCAGAATCGATGATCTCTTTGATCAACTCCAGTAAGCTCGATGCTTTTCTAAGATCGATCTTCTTTCTGGCTATTATCAATTGAAAGTCCAGGAAGAAGATATTCCCAAAACTGCATTTAGAACTCGTTATGGTCATTATGAGTTCACGGTAATGCCATTTGGACTTACTAATGCTCCAGCAGCTTTCATGGATATGATGAATCGAGTCTGTAAACCTTACTTGGATAAATTCGTTATCGTATTCATTGACAATATCCTTATCTATTCTCGAAGTAAGGAAGATCATGCCAGTCATTTGGAAATCTTACTTGAACTCTTGAGAAATGAAAAGCTATATGCTAAGTTACCAAAATGTGAATTTAGGCTATCAGAAGTCTAATTTCTTGGACATGTCATTAACACTAATGGCATCCAAGTTGATCCTATTAAAATTGAAGCAATATCCAAATGGGAAATCCCGAAATCATCAACCGAAGTCCGTATTTTCTCAGTTTGGCTGGCTACTATCGGAGATTTATCCAAGATTTCTCTCGAATTATTGTACCATTAACTTATCTGACTCGCAAGTCAGTTAAGTATGAATGGGGGTCCTAAACAGTCTGAAGCATTTGAAACTCTAAAACAGAAACTAACACAAGCACTTATATTGGCTCTGCCAGATAGAAATAAAGGTTTTTCAGTTTACTGTGACACTTCACACATCGGTTTTGGTTGTGTGTTAATGCAAGGAAGCAAAGTTATTGCTTATGCTTCTCGACAATTGAAAACTCTTGAAAAGAATTATACGACTCACGATTTAGAATTGGGCGCTATAATCTTCGCATTTAAATTATGGAGGCGCTATCTATATGGAGTCAAATTCACCGTGTTCACTGATCACAAAAGCCTTAAATATATATTCAATCAGAAAGAGCTGAATATGAGGCAAAGGCGTTGGATGGAAGTCCTGAATGATTACGATTATGAAATCTGTTATCATGAAGGCAAAGCCAATGTTGTAGCCGATGCCTTGAGCAGAAAAGAACATGAGAAACCTAAACGAGTTCGTGCTCTAAGACTCGATCTCCAAATCGATCTTATCACTCGTATTAAGGAATCTCAAAAACTTGCGTTGCAAGAGCCCAACCTTGAGAAGGAAGGATTGGGAGGAATGATCGACCAATTGGTCCAGGGCAATGATAGAATTCTTAGAATGAATAAGAGAATTTGGGTCCTTATCTATGGAAACATACGTGAAGAAATTCTTGAAGAAGCCCACAAATCTAAATACACCATGCATCCTGGAAGCGATAAGATTTACAAAAACCTAAAAGCTAACTATTGGTGGATAGGAATGAAATAGCATATCGCTATCTATGTTGCAAATTGTTTAACTTGTTCTCAAGTTAAAGCTGAACGTCAAAAGCCTTCTGGCTTGTTACAGCAACTTGAAATTCCTGTCTAGAAATGAGAGATGATAACCATGGATTTCATTACTAAACTTCCCTGAACCAGTCGTGGGAATGATACAATCTGGGTTATTGTTGATAGACTTACTAAGTCTGCTCATTTCCTTCCCATAAAAGAAACATTCAGCATGGATAAGTTGGCACAATTATACGTTAATGAATATGTATCATTACATGGTGTGTCACTATCTATCGTGTCAGATAGAGACAGTAGATTTACTTCTCGATTCTGGCAAAGTTTTCAAAAAGCCCTGGGTACGAAACTAAATCTTAGCACTGCCTATCATCCTTAAAGATAGATATGTTAAGGTCTTGTGTTATCGATCTTGGAGGAAGTTGGGATGACCACTTACCTCTAATGAAATTCTCCTACAATAATAGCTATCATACGAGTATACAGGTCGCTCCTTTTGAAGCCTTATACGGTCGTAAATGTCGGACTCCAATCTATTGGTATGAAATAGGAGAAAACCAGTTATCTAGACCTGAAATAATCCTGGCAATAACTGAGAAAGTTATTCAAATAAGAGATATATTAAAAGCGGCTCGTGATCATCAAAAGAGTTATGCTGATAAGAGACAAAAGCCATTAGAATTCAACGTCGGTGACAATGTTCTGTTGAAAGTTTCTAGATTCGTAGACGAAAGCCATGGATAGGCGTTGTAAGATTTGGAAAGAAAAGGAAATTAAGTCCTAGGTTCGTAGGACCATTCAAAATCTTGAAAAGAGTTGGGCCTGTAGCCTATCAACTCGAGCTACTAGAAGAAATGAATGGAGTACACGATGTATTCCACGTGTCAAACCTACACAAATGTTTGGAATATGAATCTCTGGTAATACCCCTACAAGATGTAGAGGTAGACGAAAAGTTGAAATTTGTGGAAAAACCTTTACAAATCGAGGACATGCAGGAAAAGAGATTGAAAAGAAAGAAACTTATGATTGTGAAAGTAAAATGGAACTCTAGTCGTGGCCCTGAATATACGTGGGAACTGGAGTCTGAAATGAGAAAGAAATATCATCACTTATTCGAATAAACTCAAGGACGAGTTTAAAACAAGGTGGGGAAGATGTAACACCTGCCACAAAAATGTCAAAGAAATGCCATGGTTAGAACCTTAAGGGCTTGTTGTATTTAATTACATAAGTTCAGGGTTCAAAATGAAACTTTTGAATTTTAAGACCTTAGCGGACCGCTAAGGTCAAGCCTAACGGTCCGCTACGGGTGTAAGTAACTGATGTAAGGTCAAATATCCTGTGTTTAAGAGTCGGTTTTGTATAGTTTTTTGTGTTTTACTTTGTAATTTGAGTCGGGTTTTACGTGGTATTTGTAGTTGTGTATATTACAGGTTAAATGTGCTAAAGGAGCAGAAAACGAGACATAATCGAGAAGGCATGAAAGTACAGGAGGTGAAAATGTCAAAATGTCAAATTCCTGGAAATTAGGATCTTCGCGGTACGTGAAGACCGGGAAGGAATTGTTCGCGGTATGCGAGAAAACCAGAAAAGCCGCTCGACTAATTTGTCCTTCGCGCCGCGAAGGACTGGACATGCACTTTCGCGGTACGCGAAGGGCCGGTGGATCAGGAAAAAAGCCCTAATTCCAATTAAAAGCCAAGTCCAACCCTATTTCACAAGAATCTTTGAAGGAGATGATTTTGGAGCGGCGAGGGACGGCTTTGAGAGGTAGAAGTCATTCCAGATCAAGAATTGAAGCTATGTTCGTGTGTCTGACAAACATGCGCGGCTATGCTGCGTGTGGCTTGCTCCCGGCGGATGGTTCGTATATGTTTTGTATTTTATTCAGTTGCTTGTATGTTTGGATCTTATTAGTTTTGACACAAACTTGATAGAATGGTGTATTAGTTGATTTAACAGTTTAATTGAATGCTTTGAGTTTGCTAGCTTTACGATCTTGTTCGGTTGATGATAAAAGCTAGTACCAGGGTTGGGTGATTAAAGGGGGTAACTTGGCATTGATAAACTAGGTAGTTGGATTGTACTGGTTTGTGACGAAACTGGTTGTACAGGTTGCTGACAACAATCTGTCTTCAATTACTGTTTTAACTGATTTTCCAACACTATGTCTATGTGGTGTCCAATGAACAACAGAATTTTGCATAAACCTAGAACCTGAAGTTTGGAGGGAGTTACATCTTTATTTGATCTGTGTTTTAATTAGAATTTACTAAGCTAAATAAAGTCTTTCTTTCCACCAATTCCGAGTGGATACAATACCCTACTCAATGTACTATGGTCTAAGGTAACTAGGTAGTAGGTTTTTAATATTGTTTTTGATTGACCTTGACACCATGATCAGTAACCAGGTAAAGGTCCGCATAGGAACCCCACCCTTTGTCTTTGGGTGGCGGACCGCCACCAAACCCGATAACAGTCCGCTACTTGTATGTTAAGCAAAAAATCCGGGAGTGACACGTGTCCAATGACTAATGGGCAATAATTTTGACATGTGTACTCGTGGCGGACCGCCACGCTATATGGTAACAGTCCGCCAGCCGCAAACCCAGAGAATCTGCCACACGTAAGGGTTGCGGACTGCCACGCTCCCTGGTAACGGTTCGCTAGCCGCAATCCCAGACTCGGTCCAATCAGAGGGCGACGTATAGGGCTGACACCTGCATGGGCGGTGGCGGACCGCCACCCGCCTGTGTAGCGGTCCACTACGGACCCGGTTTTCAGCCTATAAATAGCCTCACGATTTCATTCATTTTTCTCCCATCAAGCACAATTCCAACTTCCAAATCTTGTTTCGAGAGCTACCTAGTCGACTCCCGACGATCCGGTTCGATTCCCGCTCCTCGTAGTGCCCGGTTTAAGCAAGAAACGCTCATAGAAAGGTCGAGACGCTAGAGAAATCAAGTTAAGAAGCTAGCTTATAAGTTTCCAACTCTAGAGGCTCATTCCTACTAAAAGGTGAATACTTTATCTCTTTCAAAACTTGTGTCAAACATTTACGTTTACGAAAATGGCCAAATAAGGTTAAGGGAATAATGCTCAATGTTCTTCTACGAACAAAGCATTCAGGCCATAGGTATGCGTAAAACTTGCAAGGGATACATGGGTCTTCGGGTGAAATTCCCGGATTGCGGCTGGTGCGTGTCTTATAACAACTTCGGAGGTAAACCTTTCCCTTGTTCTAAGACATGACGCCGATGTATACTGTGGTGCGATTGAACAGGACGGGCCTGCTGAATGTGTAGATTGAACATAAGGTTGTGATTATGAACTAATACTTGTTTAGGACAAATTATTTTCTGTCAAGATAATTGTATTCACCGGCATTCGCGCTGACTTTTTATTTTCAAAATGTTTTCAGGCAACGAATATATAGGGTGATGAAAAATGTGAGAGACAGACATCAGATCTGACCTGTGAATAGGATAACTTGCACGTTGGATCCTCAGGCCCCGTGTATAGAAAATCCTAAACAAAGAAAAAGGAGATATGACCGGGGAACTGATCAACCCTGGATAGTACTATTTCCGGTGACTTGAAACTTGTCCACAAGAGACAAGGAATATATTTGATTTCAACTTTGTTTGTAATCAACTGAAAGGGTATTTAAATCCCTGTGTTTATAAAGTAAATACAAGACTTTTATTTTCCAACTGAGTTTTGGTATTTATAATTACAACCCTTGAGGTTGAACAAATGATGAAACGGTCCTTTTGAAAAGACTTCCGCTATATTTATAAAAACTCTGAAATCAAAGCAGGTACCAATCGAGGGGGTGTGAGAAGTGTCGGCAGCATGGCCATTCCAGAAGTAGGGTATTGATTTGGTAGGCCCATTCCCAGATGCACCAGGGCACGTAATGTTCTTGGTAGTAGCCATCGATTACTTTACCAAGTGGGTGGAGGCGAAACCCTTGGCCACCATTACGGCAACTAACATCAAAAAGTTCATTTGGGAACACATAATCTGTCGTTTTGGCCTTCCGCTTTACATTGTCAGCGATAATGGGAAACAATTCGAGGACAGAACTATACAAGAATGGTGCGCGGAGCTGCAAATCATACAAGTGTTCATGTCACACCCCGGCTGACCGCGGATTATACGCCGGGGCTAACACGGTTGTTCATAAGCACATGCTCCACTATTAAAATGTGTTACCATATTTATTCATCATATTAAATATCTGTGACAAGGAAAATAGAAACATGTTGTTCAAATGAAACATAACATAATCAAACTTAAATTTATTAATACTAAGTCCATAGCCCTGAGTGATCAAGCATGGTCCTCAAACGGGTGCATCTGAAACATGTAAGTAATGTCAACTACAAGTAGTTGGTGAGTAACATAGGTTTTGACACCAACAAAGAGTTGAATATGATTTACAATTCAATATGTTCAAATCAAGTCTAAGGCATAAATGTGAAAACATACAAGGTTCCAAAGTGTACAATCAAGCAATGTAATATGTATGAACAATCCCCCGGATTGCGGGAAGTAAGGTACCAAAATGTATACACAAACCTGCCAATGTTTGTGTTAAGTAATGAATCGGATTCCCATATAAATGATCATAAAAGGTACTAGCTTAGGCTTGCCACACAAGTTAATGAGTGTACTAAACATGAACACATGTATCACCAAGTAGTTTAAGACATAAAGCACAATGACTTTTGCATAAGAACATAGGTAATTGAATTGTGTATGTAAAGTAATGTAGACATGTTCCACCCCGAGTATTTGTAAACAAAAGTAATGTAAAAGGGGCTATGAAACTCACCCGTAATGAAACTAGTATGATGTATGAATTGTAAATGATAGGTAGGCTTCGTGAGGATTTCTCACAGTCAACCTACACAGATAATTGTATTCTAGACTTAACATACGTCTAATGGAAATGAAAGTAAAGAACTCTAAGTTCATTTAAGTTTCTAGGGATTCTTGGAATTTGGGATTGGATATGGAATTTTTACAAGTTTTTAGGAATATATATGCTTATCATAAGTATTTGAAATAATGATAAAATAGTTTATATAATTAATTAGGATTTCTAATTAATTATACAAGTATAGGATTTATAATAATAATACGTTTGAATAAGTATTCTAAGAATAATTAATAAATAAATTATGTTTTAGGAAGAGGTTTAAATAATTATTTTATTTAAATAAAATAATTATTTAATTTATTTAAAGACTTCCTTTTACTTAAATGATAAATAACAGAGATGTTAAATAAATATTAATATGACATTAAGTGAATTTGTATAATTATGTAAGTATTTCTATAAAATTCTAAATGTTTTAAATAATTATTCTTTGTCAAAATAATTATTTATATGTTTTGAGAAAAAGGATTAATAATGTTTAAATAATTATTTAAAATTTGTTCTATAAACATTACAATTTTATAAATAAGACAACATAATTAGATTTATTTAAATAAACCTTTTCTATATTGTTTATTTAAGAATTTTAATATTTCTAATATGTTTTTTAATAAATTAAAATGGATAAAACATTATTTTATGCTTTCTATTTTTATAAAAATTACTAAATGCTTTTATAAGATTTATAAAAATTAAAACATTAATTTATATAATAAAAGTAATAAAGAGGGAGGCTGAAAAATGAGTTCTAAAAACATTGTGGGTTGCGAGATTCGAACCCTTGGTTTCTCGGAAGACACATTCAGCCACTAGACTAGCCGCCTCGCATTGGTCTTATTGGGGATTCCTTATTGTTTTAATCAAAAAACCAAGGGGACGGGCTCTTTTGTAAAAGAAAGAAACAAAAGAGGTGCGGATGTGGGTCTCGAACCCGCGACCATGCGTGTATGGGTCATGAACCTTACCGTTGGAACAGGGCAATTGCCTTGTAATGAAATGAAACCGCTAATTACATAACAAACTGTTCCAGTTCGCCCATTTCTTCTCCAAACCGTTTCGAAAATCCTAATTCCAAAATTGAGGTCAATTAAGAACTGGTTCGTAACCCAAATGTTAGGGCTTTCAATATGAGAATCAAAAAGAGTATGAGGGTTGTGGAATTACCTGAAATGGTTACGAATTGAAGGAGATCGACTAGGACCTGGGTTTCGAGTTCTTCCGTGATCGATCGGGTTCCAGGAGTGTAATGGAGTGCGTTTGAGGGTTTATAAAGCTCAAATGGAGATATTCAAAGGTGTGGGATTAAATATTACGGTTAATTTCATCTAAAACATACGAATCGATTTGATTCGCGATTAGGACGGTTTCGGGATGAGTTTTTGAGTTAAAACCATTAACTTCGTGTAATTGAGTAATCAAACCCATTCGAAAACAGCCGTTACACGTCTAGACACAATCGTGAGTAGTTAATTCACATGAATTTAATGATTTGGTAATTGATTTTGGATTTGTTGACTTCTCTGGAGTCAAAATCGGGTGTTTGTTGACTTTTCTGAAGTCAAAATCAGGGGAAGGGTTCAAGACCAAGGTGGTTCAAGGGTAATTAGAGGGGGCTCATTTGCTATGCAAAGGGTTCAAAGTTCAATTTAATTACATTAGTTTCATTTTATTTGTTTATAAGAATTGTATTTATATGATTTATAAAAACTAAACATTACTTATTAATTATAAAATGAATAAGTTTCCTTTTTATAAAATTACAAACGGTACATTTAATATAATCAAATGTATATATACAATTGCACATTTATTTATAAATAAATACATGTGTATATATATATAAAAGAAATGTAAATGCATGCTTTAAAATCATAAGTTTTATTTCTATAAAATTAAGGATTGTATCATTGATTTATTTAGTATAATCACACACACACATATATATATATGTGATGAGAATGAATGATGTATTTACATAGTTAAAATTCACATGTTTCATTTATATATATTCATTATAACAAAATATTTATTTATATAAATATAACTATACTTACACGTGTTATGTATAATAGGGAAAATAATATGTAATGCAAGGTTTGAAAAATTGAATTGACACTTTAAAATAATAATTAGTGTGACATAATGTGTTTAAACAAGTACGGGATTGAAATGGAATGTCACTATTGAATAGAATAAAAATAAATAAAAAATAATAATACTGGGAAATCGTGGATGTTACAGTTCACTTCTATGGCACATCCGCAAGGGAACGGACAGGTAGAGCGGGCCAATAGAAGCATAGTGGAAAGAATAAAAACGCGCCTAGAAGAGGAAGGCACATCTTGGCTAGAAGAACTTCCACACGTCCTATGGGCACACATGACAATGCAAAAAGTAGCAACAGAGAAACTCCTTTCAGTCTAACATATGGCACAGAAGACATGATACCGGCGGAGGTCGGAATACCTACCGCACGGAGACTGAACGCAGAGGGAGAAGAAAATGAGGCAGAGTTAAGACTCAATTTGGATGTCTTGGAAATGCGTCGATAGACGGCAATCATCAATGAAGCCATGTACAAGCGTAAATTGGAAAAAAAAACATACAACAAGAGAGCCCATGAATATGCTTTCAAAGAAGGGGAGTATGTATTGAGAAGCAACCAAGCAAGCCGCGCAAAAAACACAGGAAAGCTAGGTCCAACATGGGAAGGCCCGTACATGATCAGCGAGGTATTAGGAAAGGGTGCCTATACACTTGATCAATTGAATGGGAAGGAAGTGCCTAGAACCTGGAACGCAGCACAACTGCGAAAATGCTACATGTGAATAAAAGGCAGTAGCCATACGACGCTTGCTTGTAAGAACAGTTTCCTATGTTTCTAATGAAAAGAATCGCATTTATGAGTTAGCACACATTCTTTTTTGACATATTTGTAAATACCTACAAGGCCTAAAGTCTTTGCCCCTAACGGCAAAGCCCACGGCAATACACGCCGCCTGAGACACAGGGGCGCGCATAAGACCTGAAGTCTTTGCCCCTAACGACAAAGCCCCCGGCATTACACGCCGCCTGAGACACAGGCACACGCATAAGACTTAAAGTCTTTGCCCCTAACAGCAAAGCCCACGACATTACACGCCGCCTGAGACACAGGCGCGCGCATAAGACCTAAAGTCTTTGCCCCTAACGGCAAAGCCCACGGCATTACACGACGCCTGAGACACAGGCGCGCGCATAAGACCTAAAGTCTTTGCCCCTAACGGCAAAGCCCACGGCATTACACGCCGCCCGAGACACAGGCGCGCGGATAAGACCTAAAGTCTTTGCACCTATCGGCAAAGCCCACGACATTACACGCCGCCTGAGACACAGGCGCGCGCATAAGACCTAAAGTATTTGCTCCTAATGGCAATGCCCACGGCATTACACGCCGCCTGTAACACAGGCGCGCGCATAAAAACCTAAAGTCTTTGCCCCTAACGGCAAAGCCTACGGCATTACACGCCGCCTGAGACACATATGCCATATCAGCAGATAATAAAAACATGAAGTTAAAATAGACGTAAAAACCATAAGCATAAGAATACATAAATTGTTTCAAAGCCAAAAGAGGCACGCAGGCCTAAAGGGTACCAAACAACAAGACCCGAAGGTTATACACAGCACGCGGGCCGGACATCAAAGAGATCAAACATCACCAGTATCACCACCATCAACATTCTCACCATTACCACCTGCATTACCATCATCCCCGCCGTCTACCTCATCATCATCCCCATCACGTTGGCGGGAAGGGCCCGCATCATCGTCGCCAGCTGCAAACGCACGTAAGACAGATAGATTCTCATGATCAGCACAGGCGATGATCTCTTTAAGAATAGGGAAGGACATGCTGTCAAACTCCTCAGTCTTTTCAACCAAGCCCTCCCGACAATTAACATCAAAAAGTTCGAAGGAGCTTTTTGGCAGTCCTTCCGCAGCAAAACGAAAACCCTCATCAAAGCCCTGTTGACGCCTTAAGAATTTATTCGCCGTGAGAAGTTGGGCAAAAACCTCTTGGAATTCCGGACAACCCTTGACCAACTCCACTGTCAAAGTGAGGCATTCGGAGATCAACCACCGAGGATCGGCGCAAAGCTCGCGAACATCCCCCTCTAGCACTAGTCGATGGGCGGCCTCGTTGTCTCGGGCGTCCGTTGCTTCCTTTAGTTGAGCTTGGAGGCGGGAGATCTCGACATCCTTTGTAACCATCTCTGTATCCTTTAAGGCCAACCGATCAATAAGCTCACGATTATTGGCTTCCAATGTGTCAACTCGCGCCAAGGCCTGGCGCCCGGAGTCCGTGGCCTTAGAAAGTTTTTTATTAGACAAATCAGAAGCCACCTTCGCCTTTAGATGTGATTCTTTAGCGCTGGCCGTCTCGGCGCGAGAGGCGGATAGCTCCCATTCCAGCCTCCGTATACGCTCGAAACTTTGACGCCCCTCCTCCACCTCTCGCTTGAGAGCCTCATAACCCATTTGATCGGCATGAAGAAACTCCAGTCCCTCAAAAGTTCAGATACTGATGACACCGTCCTCGCCAAATCTCTTGCCACTTGATCCTTCAACTGTTTGCGGGGACGGTTACTTTTAAAAAGACGTTCGTTGGGGCAAAGGGAAGGGTCCAACAAGCGAGGTGCTAACCTGACAAAATTAAAAAGACGTTCAACAAACGAGTTCCTTGGGTAAGGCGCCAGTTTGGAACATGAATTTGGTTCATTTGTGGGACCTCGACCCTAGCGGCTTGAATAGCGGACGGAGAGGATGTAGGAAGAGTCCCAGTGTGAGTAGGCGGAGGCTGAGAAATAGCAGGATCGGATAGAGCAGGAGTCTCAAGATCTACAATGTCAGTCGGCAGTAGGCGAGGGGGAGAAGAAATGATAGGCTCATTAACAGACGGACCACCTAGCGGGAGGGTCGGCGGCCTTTGGGCCAGGCTTGCTGAAAAAAGAAAAACAACAATAAGAAAGGATAATTAACAAAAATGAAACATACCTAACAGCTAAAGAAAGCACATACCAAGAGCAGCGTCCTCGGCAAGCCTCAAGGAGTCTGATAGTTTTTGTTTCTTGGCGAGGGGAGATGTCGAAAGGTTCTGTATAGGAGCCGCCCGCTTGACTACCAACTTTTTTAAACGACCACCAGCAACACCACTGCCGTCGGCATCTCCCGCAAGACTGGTAACAGGCTCCTTAACATTTTCCTTACTGACCTTTGGACCTGCGCGACGCGGATGGCGAATAAGAAGAGGGCCCTCACTAGATGAACCTGGAGATTCGTCGCTAGACAAAATCACACATGCATCCCCGACAGTATTAACAGAATTAAGAGGCCTAGGATTAAGAATAGATCCCGCACCTGAGGTATCTTGGTGGCTGGAATCACTGTCAAAAGCGCGGGGGTATAAGAAGTTATCCCCCCACCTATCCAAGATAGCAGGCTCCCCTGGCATTAGGTCTCGCCAAACCATTTTTCCTTGAGGATTATCAAAAAGCGTGCTGTAAACGCTATACATAGCTACAAGAAAAAACGTCGGTAAGAAAAACAGAAGTTTAGAATCATAACAACCAATAGCATAGCTTGCCAGCCAATAGAATAGTAGGGGACCTTGTCAGCACGTTTTCAAATCCGGCTCATCCCTACAGCCACCAAAGCACTCTCGCGGAGAGATTTGATCTCCGCGGGACTAGAGATAAGGGTATTGTACCAATCCTTGCCTTCAAAATCTTCAACCTCCGGGTCCACAACAGAATCAGAGGCGGAGCGGATGTTCATAACCAAAGGGACCACATCCCTTCTGATAAAGAAAAAGCGTTCGCGCCAGTCGTGAAAGCTCGAAGGAGCTTTGGTAATATGGCTCTTGACTTTACCACCTCGTCGAACGAAGGTGAACCAACTGTCATGTTGCACCATTTTGTAGAAGACATTGAACCTACCACATGTCGGTTCAATGCCCTGGCTCCTGCAACTGAATTGAAAATGAGTGGTGCGGCAAAGGCCCATAGGCTGCATTTGGGAAATATGCACCTGGTAGGAATTGTTGGAGCATATTCTGGTGACAACGAGCTTGAAGATATTATGTCTTAGTCTTAGAGTCTTTAACTTGTAATTGATAGAATTGTTAGCAACAGTTTAAGGGGAGTCTGTTAGGACATGTTTTGTAAATGTTGATAAAATTCTATATAAGTTCATAGATAGGCGAATTTAATAAGTTTCGCCTAAGAATTTTTAGGAGCGAACTTGTTAAGTTCGCCTAAGGAATATTGTTCAAGTTCATAGAGAGGCGAACTTAACAAGTTCGCCTAAGCATCTTTAGAAGCGAACTTGTTAAGTTCGCCTATAGCAGTTTTCTGTCTATATATATAGGAGTTTACAGTTTCAGTGAAAAGAGCAGCAGAGGGACTTTGAACGAGTGTATTCTGTGAATCTGTAAACTCTGTGTTTGGTGAATACAAAGAGAAAGTTTATTTACATCTTGTTTCTATTGTCAATTGATATACATACGTTAACACGAAGGATTCCGCACTCCGTGTTATCGAGACGTCATGTCACGAGATCGATCTAAGATGAGTCATGTGGACCTACAAGTGGTATCAGAGCTTTTGCTCGTGATTTACGTTTGATTCTTGGTGATTAGAGACGTTTTTGTGTACAATTTGACAAGAAATTGAGCATTTGTGTATCCATGGAGTTTACAAGTTCTTGAAACTGATTTTACTGCTGAATTCGTGAATTTGAGGTTGATTTTGGTGAAATTGATCTGATAGAAGAGTTCCTAATCAGTTCATACACATTCCTACGGTTCAGATTTGTCTAATTTGATCATATACATCAGAAATCATGATTTTCGGAGTTCTGAGTTCGTGTTTTTATCCTTCACTGAAACACAGTTAGAACAAAACGTTTCAGAGTTAGAAACTACCTCAGGTTTTACTTCTGAAGAAGATGCACCAAGAGCCATGAAAACGTCATCATCAGCTTCACCCTTTTGATAAAAAATGACAGTCTCTGCATCAGTTTCTAAGTCACTCAGATCATCTTCAATTGTATGAAAGCTTTCTTCAGTCATCATATCAGTCTCAGTAGATTGAGTACTTTCACCAGAACGAATACTCTCACTATCAGTTAAATCTACAGAAGAATCACTTTGAGAATCACCCTGCTTCTCCAATACTTCTTTGATCAAGACCACAAACGCTTGATAAGTTGCTTCACCCTTTTTCTTCAATGCTTCCCATAGATCTCTTGAAGTTGGACACTTCCCGAGACTATGAATGATTTCTTTTGGTAAAGACATCGTTAAAGTTTCACACGTTTTCATCTCTCGATCAAACTTCTGCTTTTCTACTTTAGTAAGATCTGTCACTGGTTTAGGAACATTATGAAATTTCAGAAAGTCAAAAGTAGGATGCACATATCCTTCTATTATTGGTCTCCAAAAATTTTCATCAGTTTCTGTTACGAACTGTTCGAACCGGAGTTTCCAGCTACGGTAATCTGATATGCATAAAAGCCTTGGTGGCATAGTTCCAATCTCATTATCATCACATGAAATTTACATTTTGAAATTTTTGCGAAAATATCCGGAAAAAAAATTTCCGCCAAAATACTCTTTTTTTTTTTAATTTAAAAAAAAATCAAAATTTCAAAAATGATATAAACCAACCATATAAGTTTTCCCTAAAAAATTTAGACAAGAAGAAATTTCCCTCCAAAATACTCTTTTTTTTATAAACACTAGCGAACTAGATAAGTTCGCCTGATACTGCACAAGCGAACTTAATAAGTTCTCCTGAGCTTCACTGAGCGAACTTGACCTCAAGCGAACTTGACCCCAAGCGAACTTATTAAGTTCGCCTGATCTTCACTGCTGCAACTAAATCAGCAAATTCGCCTAAAACGCTGAAACTTCAGAAAAATGAAAACACGAACTCAGAACTCCGAAAATCATGATTTCTGATGTATATGATCAAATTAGACAAATATAAACCGTAGGAATGTGTAGGAACTGATTAGGAACACTTCTATCGGATCAATTTCACCAAAATCAACCTCAAATTCACGAATTCAGCAGCAAAATCAGTTTCAAGAACTTGTAAACTCCATGGATACAAAAATGCTCAATTTCTTGTCAAATTGTATACAAAAACGTCTCTAATCACCAAGAATCAAACGCAAATCACGAGCAAAAGCTCTCATACCACTTGTAGGTCCACATGACTCATCTTAGATCGATCTCGTGACAGGACGTCTCGATAACACGGAGTGCGGAACCCTTCGTGTTAACGTATGTATATCACTTGACAATAGAAACATGATGTAAATAAACTTTCTCTTTGTATTCACCAAACACAGAGTTTACAGATTCACAGAATACACTCGTTCAAAATCCCTCTGCTGCTCTTTTCACTGAAACTGTAAACTCCTATATATATAGGCAGAAACCTGCTATAGGCGAACTTAACAAGTTCGCTTCTAAAGATGAAGTTCGCCTCTCTATGAACTTGAACAATATTGCTTAGGCGAACTTAACAAGTTCGCTCCTAAAAATGATAAGTTCGCCTCTCTATGAACTTATATAGAATTTTATCAACAGTTACAAAACATGTCCTAACAGAAGGAACCTGTCTGACGGTACTTCACAAGAAGACAAACACATCTGTGCTTACGGAAGGATCCTCCCAGAATGACCAGAGAATGTCACGCGAGAGGAAACCCCACCGTGCACTCCAGTGGTCCCGTCACATAAGACAAGGTTCCCACTAACGGCTGTCAGTTAGGGGACCAAAAGGATATTCTTGATAAGGACCTCTCCACCAATAACACTAGCGTCAGGTCAGCCCTACTAAAGTGACATCATAGTATCTCCATTCACTATAAATAGCACACCACCCTTCAGGTATAATCTATTTACTCCTTTCATACTCTTACCTATACTTTTCATATCCCGGAGATACTTATTCTCACGCCGGATGGCCGATACAGGGATTATCCCCTCCCTGTAACGCCCTAACACATTGTTCCTTATGCAGGGTATCGTTGGAATCAAAAGGATTGAACCACCATTGGTTGCCTGTTGGAGTCCTTGTAATCTATTCACCGGTCAAAAGCTTACCCCACCAGTGACTAGATTTACAAATACATTAGTTTATTTTTACATTTGTTATGTACATGAAGATAAAATAAAATTTTAGTGGTAACAATACATTTCATAATTACGTGTAATAATAACTATAAGTCAAAATTAAAAATAATTAAGTTAATTCAAGAGATATGAGTTCAATTTGTATGTATAAATTTTGAATTCAATATGGATTCGATTTATATGCCACACATGTAAAAAGATATAAACGTTAAATATGTAAATGACAAATTTATATATACTAGAAACTGCAACATATTATTCATTCAAGTAACGTACAGATGATTAAAATAAGAATGTAATTGTGCACTGACTTAAATATGAATGCAAAATAAATCTTTGAGTTAAATTACATGGATAGTCCTCTAGTTTGTAAAAAGTAACATGTAAAAATACTAAGGGTTTCAAATTACAAGTATGTGTATTATATTTTGATTTTATAAAAATATTGACTATTAAGACTAACATGTATGGATACTACGTTTTTTGTAACAATATATAGAACACGATTCTTAATAAAACATATATATCATAAATATAAAACATATATTATCTTATTTTGATGATCATATATATATATATATATATATATATATATATATATATATATATATATATATTTGCAAACCCTTGGTTATTATGTAAACCAATAAACTCAATCTCATCCACTCATTTTATTTCTTAATTTTAAGATTTGTTTTTTTCTATAGGGGCATATTTGTCATTTGCCTTCTTTTTAAACCCTACATCTCTCATCTCTCTTTCTTTAAACACCGATGGATACCCTCTCGTCTCTCTCTCTTCACCCTCTTTCACCCACAAAATCCGAAATCGGTTCTTAAAGTGAAGATCGAATGTGGACAAACCGCCGCGACACTAGACCTGACCAACCGGTCCTTCACCCAGACCAACCACCTCGACCATGAAAGCAACCACCTTGCCGCTGCCAGACCAGACTAACCGTCGCAAGACTAGACCTGACCAACCGTCGCCGCCGCCCACCTCGACCTAGAATGCAACGACCTCACCCCTCTCTCGTGTTGCAGATCTGAGAATAGCGCCGGTCTTCCGAACCTCCGACCCCTCTCGTGTTGCAGATCTGAGAATAGCCCCCAACAAGATCCGAAAATCTACACTCGTCGGGCTTCTCTTTAATCTGCACTCGCCGGAATCTACACTCGCTGGGCTTCTCTCTTTAATCGAAGGTTAGAAGACAGATCTCGTTTTTTTTAACAGATCTCATCAGGTTTTCTGTAATTCTTTTTTTTTGTACTCTTTCCAAAAAAAAAACAGATCTCGCTTCTAATATGATGTTTTGTATATATTTTTGTGTATTTATAACAGTTAGATGGGTGAACGGTTTTATATTGATTGCATGAGCGGTGAAGGAGTTATCCACCTCTTGTTATAGACTTTGCATTTTATAGAGATCGTTGACCCAACCATTTTTGGTTTGACTGAATCAGAGAATTATAGATATATCCAGTTATAATTTGATATAAAAACTAAATTTTAACCTGTTATTAAATACTTGAAATATTTTTTAGAGTAAATTACTATTTGAGTAACACTTTTCATAGGTTAGATGGGCTTTTCTAAATTCAGTAACTGATTTGAAATGAAGCGTAAGTGCATTGCTATTTATTTGCAACTAATTCAAAAGTTTGAGCTTGAATGTCTTGTATATATTTTATATATATTGGTTTTACAGATGTGTTTTTGATATTTACACGTGTATTTTTGATATTTACACATGTGCAATATGAATTTACACATATGTTTTGTTTTATACACAAGTGTAAATGCACAGTGTAATATGAATTTTAGGGTTTTTTTTTACACATTTGCAAAAATATTTGTGTATTTTGGATGTAATTTTCTGATTTGTAAATCTGTGTAAACTAGTTTTACACAGAGGTTCTTTATAAATAATATGATCTAGATATATATATATATATATATATATAGAGAGAGAGAGAGAATATAGAGGGAGAGTAATTTACACATGTGTTTTTGATATTTACACATGTGTTTTTGATATTACACATGTGCAATATGAATTTACACAAACGTTTTTGTTTTTTACACAAGTGTAAATGGACAGTGCAATCTGAATTTTAGGGTTTTTTTACATATTTGCAAAAATATTTGTGTATTTTGGATGTAATTTTCTGATTTGTAAATCTGTGTAAACTAGTTTTACACATAGGTTCTTTATAAATAATATGATCTGGAGATATATATATATATACATATATATAAATATAAAGAGAGAGAATAGAGAGAAGAGTAATTTTCATTAAACTAAATAATGTAAATTTACATATTTACCCTTTTGGGGGGTTATTTAAGAATTTTAAAAATAAAAATAAAAGTAAAATTTTAGTTTAAATCTCAGTCACAAAATATAATATATCAAATTGAATGTGTGGTCCAGAATAGGTTTATGAGTTTACACATCAACTAAAGGTTTACAATTGATACACCCCCATATATATATATATATATATATAGAGAGAGAGAGAGGGAGGATCAACTACAAAGTCCATTTTTCCTAAAAAGTGTAGAAAACAATATGGTGATGACATGTGGCAAATGAATATTTTGGGACTTAAGGGTATTTTTCGTATATTAAACGAGATGTGGTTATAGTAAGTTGCTAAAATCATGGTATCAATTATTTTTAAATTTAAACCTAAATTTTCTTTAAGAAGTTCTGTAGGAAATCGATAAGGGTTTTTTTTACGTTCTAGGTTCATTTTTTGATTTTTTTAAAAGAATAGTTTTAATTTATTATGTTGTCGTTCTTATATTCATAATGTATTATTTTATGTTTTGTTTCATTTTTATTTTTTTTTACCAATACTGGTCATAAATTGGCAAACAACACATGTTTATTGGCAAACAACATAAGTTAATATCATATAAGCACACTCTACTTGTAAAACTAGTACATAAGCAATGAATAAATAGTACATGTTGAAATATCAGCATGCTGAAATGAAATAAATTAATAAAACAGCACAAGTGCATTTGACATAATAATTTAAATATTAGTACATGTTAAACAAAATAGCACATGTTTATTTGGCATAAAAATAGAAATATCAGTACATGCTGAAATGAGATAAATGAATAAAATATCATTTTTGTAAATGTTGTTTCCTTAATCTTCGTGGGTTGCTAGTTTACACGGATTAGTTTCTTATTTTAAAAACAAAAATAGACTAAATTGCCCCTGATTGGTATTAAAACCTCATCTAATTTCCAAGATTAATCACATCCATTGATTAAAAGAATGAATGCTTGTGATTATTTCTTAGACTTTTTAGGGAAAACACACTTTGTAGGGGAACCTCCCTCTCTCTCTCTCTCTATATATATATATATAGGGTGAGGTTCAAACGCTAACCAATATTTATGTGATAACCATGATAACCACTCTCAAACATAATGTTACGTATATGTAACAATTATCATTATGTTAATGTTACATATATGTAAACACTATGTGTCACGTATATGTAACATTATTTGGTACGTATACGTAAGACTCATCATGTCCGTATTTACGTTCAAAATATTTATTCAAGATACTTAAATACTATTTTAACAATTAAAAGAAAAAATAATTTATAAATTATATGATTGTTTTATAGTGGTTAGCACGGTTATCACATAAAAAGTTGGTTAGTATTTGAACACTTCCTTGTATATATATATATATATATATATATATATATATATATATATATATATATATATATATATAGGTGAAGGTTCCACTAAGAAGTGATTTTCACTAAGAAACGCTAAGAAATGGATCAAACGAACTCCGATTGAGCTCATTCCAGCGACGTTGGAACCGTCTCATCAAACCCTAACCCACACCCAAAAACCTAAACCCCCATCTTCCCACACCCCCTAAAACCTAAACCCCCCTCCAACCCCACTTCGAAAAGCCTAAAACCACTACCCCCACCCCCCAAAAACCTAAAACCCTCCCCCCCCACACCCCCCCCCAAACCTAAACCCCCTACCCCCACTCCCAAAAAAAACTAAACCCTAAGGCTAAAACCCTAAAATTCAACCCTAAAATCTAAACCCTAAAATCTAAACCCTAAAAGCTAATATAGTAGAGTTCGACGAGACGGTTCAAAATCGGAGTTGTTTCATATCGTTTCTTAAGGTTTTTGTCATTTCTTAGGTTTCTTAGCAAGAAACCACTTCTTATTTGAACCTCACCCTACATATATATATATATATATATATATATATACTAGTGGGGTGTCCGCGCGATGCGGCGGGGAACACAACACTTAGGTTGGTGATTTTAGCGGTGTGCTAAGAGTGGTTCAAAGTAAAGTTGGGTTATTTTTTTTAATTTATTATTTTTATTATTGTTTGATTAAATTACGCGATGTAGGAGTAAAATGATCAACTGTCCCATTTATTTTATCTTGCGCATGACCTGAGATAATGGTTCAAACTAACGTCCATTCATCAAAATACGAAATGTGTGAAACATTAAACGAAATGATATTTTGTGTAATTATTGAAAATAAAGAAGCCAGATTCATTTTTTAAGATATCTAAAGACGAAACATGTCATTTATTCTATAAAATATAGATTAAAATGATGACATTTTAAATAAAAATCAACTTTTAACTCGTACAATCAACTAATAAAATTGTATCACCAATTTGAATTTAGGAAAAAATGTTGTCTTATTGTTTTTATTTTATTAATATCGGAGACTCAAATACCTTTTCCAATCACGTCTTTAAATAAGTGATTAATGATTTTTTTATAATACTTAAATAATTTAATATTTTGTTATATTATATATCATAATAATTGATGAATATCCGATTCACAAAAGTATAATATATAGCCAAACTTACAATAATTTTAAAGAACATAACTAATAAGACTGTTTTTAACCATATAAGTATTGTTAACATATTTATTTTTTTAATAAAAGTACTCACTAATACACCAATAACAATTCAGATTAAGACATGTTAATATAAATATAAGTTCGACATGTCCAGTTATTTATGAACACTGTTGTAAAAATCGGGGTTAATCGATAATCGGGGGTCTACCAATGCGATTTTATCTAATCGGACCAAAATACAAGTAGGCGGTCTAAATTGGCCCAACGATTTTATTTTTTTATTTTTCATTTGTCACTTATTATTTAATAAAATTCTAAGTTTCGTATCAATGTTTATCGGTTGGACTGAACCATGGTTGTGTCATATAAATGTTTACTAGTGTTCCAATATATACAAAGAGGGTGCCCGCGCGATGCGACGTGGAACACAGACACTGGTAATCACGTAACATATTTTTTTAATTAGAAAAAAACTATCGCAATACCATACTTAAATTAAAGAGAATAAAATGCTCGTTTTTAATTTTTATGGTGTAATTTAAAAAAAATATTAACGTATAAAAAAGTTATGGCCGTTTAAAATCATGAGGGGAGAGGGTAGTTACTGTATAAATAACTTCAATTTTCAGTTTTTTTTAATATTATAGGGTTGTACCTTATTGTAGAGTCTTATTTTTGCAAAAGCTGTTGTCATCAATGTATTTCTTTTGAACAAAGTTTAGTTAGTTTATTTACTTGTAATTTCATTTTATTTAATTTCCTGTTTTATTTCTAAGTCTGGGCCATCGAAACTATCTAGTTTCGATTGAGATTTGTTCAATCGAAACTAGTAGTTTCGATAGATAGTTTAGTTTCGACACGCTTGTTTCACACGTGTAAATGCTCAACCGAAACTACTAGTTTCGGTGAGCATAGTTTCGATACCTGTCAGCTTACTATAAATAGCCTAGTTTGAGAATTTCTAGGGTGTAAGTAGCGGCTGTAACCCTGAATTTTCTCTTTCACTGTTCTTGAATAATCAATACAATCTGCATTTGTTTAATGCTTTGTTCTTACATTTTCACATCTTATTTGTGTTGATTCTGTGTGTGGTTTGCTGTTATCTTCACCAATTTTGTTTCTACCCTCTGTTTCACCGTCATACACACAGATTCCGCCTGTGTGTGTGTAATCGATCTATTGAGTGATTTTCGATTGAAATCTGGACCTACAATTGGTATGAGTCAGAAGATGATGAGCAAACGGAACTTCCTGCATCCTCCTCCAAGAGACAAGCTGAATCAAGTTCTGATTATGAAAAGGAAGAACCCCTAGCCAAGAAAATCAAGACAGGACTGAAGTCCTTATCCTCTTCTTCAGAATCACTGTTTGACATTCCTGAACACTTAACCCCCTCTCGCTCACCTACTCATATTCCACCACCTTCACCACAACCATATCCACTACATACACATGTTACTACACCACCTGCATCCCCTGTCCCTGATCCATCACCATCTGTCCCAAGAGTTAAAACCCTAAGTTTGGAGGTAAAGAGGTTACAGGAAACAGTAACAAAGCAAGATGAAGTGATTGAGAAACTAAAGGCTGAACTAAGAGAGAGCAATGAAGAAGTGAAAGATCTTAAACTGGAAGTTGGCGGCTTACATACCTAACTTGATGTTCAGCAAACCCAACTGGAAACCCAACAGAAGATAATCTCTCAGCAACAACAAGAGTTTAAAGCCTTATCTGATACTGTTGAACCAATCAAGGCTTCAATGATTAAGTCTTCCCAACAAGAAACCCCTTTAGCAGCTCAGGGGAGACCACTTCTGTCGGTGGACCCTCTTCCCCTGCCCTTGTCTCAAATACTCAGTCTGCACTAACAATCTTCACTTGCCAAGCTGCCAAGACAAAGGATGCTGTGGAAGTCAAGATTGAAGAATCCGGGTATGATATTCCATCTGTTAGTGAAAGGAGAGCATTAAGAGGAAAAGGAAAGGGAAAAGAAGCTGATATTGAACTTGTGGTATTAGATGAAGAAGAAATTGGATCATATCATGAGCTGGATGAACTACTAAAGCAGGTTGATGACTTTGGAGCAATTGAAGATTACCCTGAAATTGTTACCTTAGAAGAAGATCAGGAAGATAAGATCAGGTATTTTACTGAATATGGAGATGAAATACAGGCACTTTCTGACACAGAAGCTGAAGATTCAGATGTTAAAGTGACTTTTGTTGAGCAAGAAATCAGTGTTGGGCAAACTGGCACCACAAAAGAAGCAACTCAAACTTCACCAACAACAACAGCAACAACAACTCCACCTGCAACTACAGTTGAAACTCAATCCCAACAGGGCTCAGAGGCAAGGAGATCCTGGTTCAAGAAACTGCCTGCTGAGGAGCTTCCCAAACATTATGAATGGTTTGCAGAATATCAAGAATTAAAGAGGCCTCCAGTAGGATGGAAATATGACAAGGAAAGATCTATGTTTATCGTTCGAAGATACAAAGGAGGAGTGGAGCACTTCAAGTCTCATCATGACTTTAGCTCCCTCCCTAAATATGATTTAAGAGCTCTTGCCAAGCTACCTCTACAAAACCCTAGAAATGTGGGCATTGCAAAAGACTTTGAGACCTTCTTGAGAAATCAAACCTTTAATGATTTCAGATCCATGACCACTGCTAAGCCAAGAAGAGTTCTCTCCAAGACAAGAATTCAATCCAGAACTCAAAGGCCTTGGGTAAGCCTTCGGTACAAGCCGGTAGAAACTGTCAAATCTATTATACTGCCATGGTCAGTACCTGTCCAGCTTCAAAATTTCACAAAATGGTTCTACAACCCCACCATTGGAAGTGATGTGATTGAAAGGAAAGGAATGGAAGACATTCACATATTTGAGCCCACGGAGCTATTAAAATTTCAACCAGAGGATCTTGAGGTACTATTCAACAACCCTGTCAAGCTCCTGTATAACGATGATGAGGCTGATGCCAAGGCATATCAAAGGGTGGTGTCCATCAATGCAAAACCTCACTTTTAGAAAACAAGTCAAGGGCCCACTGCTTAGCAAAGAGTTGAAGACATTGATGCAGCAGCTTAGGGGGAGATTGTAGAGTCTTATTTTTGTATAAGTTGTTGTCATCAATGTATTTCTTTCGAACAAAGTTTAGTTAGTTTATTTACTTGTAATTTCATTTTATTTAATTTCTTGTTTTATTTCTAAGTCTGGGCCATCGAAACTATCTAGTTTCGATTGAGATTTGTTCAATCGAAACTAGTAGTTTCGATACATAGTTTAGTTTCTACAGGCTTGTTTCACACTTGTAAATGCTCAACCGAAACTACTAGTTTCGGTGAGCATAGCTTCGATGCCTGTCAGCTTACTATAAATAGCCTGGTTTGAGAATTTCTAGGGTGTAAGTAGCAGCTGTAACCCTGAATTTTCTCTTTCACTGTTCTTGAAGAATCAATACAATCTGCATTTGTTTAATGCTTTGTTCTTACATTTTCACATCTTATTTGTGTTGATACTGTGTGTGGTTAGCTGTTATCTTCACCAATTTTGTTTCTACCCTCTGTTTCACCATCATACACACAGATTCCGCCTGTGTGTGTAATCGATCTATTGAGTGATTTTCGATTGAAATCTGGACCTACACTTATGATTAAAAAAGTGTGTAAGTAAATTTCTTAAAAAATATTAAAAGACATCTTTGTCCTCCTCAAATGTATTATATATAGTAGAGGAACGTTCAAAAGGGAACCAAGAAAAAAGAGAAAGCAGGGGAACCATTCTAAGCCACACATTTTTTGTAAGACAAAAAAAACCTCTAAAAAAATATATATAATATAAAAAAATAATAAAACAAAAAAAAAACTAAAAAAACCAAAATGTTTCTCTCGTTTACCTCGTTTCATAAAAAAAACTCAAAAAAATTGCCGGTTTAGCTTTATGGTTTAGTTTAGCTTTTAGGGTTAAGTTTTTAGGTCTAGATTTTAGATTAAGTTTTTGGAGGTGGGGGTGGGGGTGGGGGGTTAGGTTTTTTTTTTTTTTTTTTTGGGGGGGGGGGGATGTGGGGGTAGTATTTTGGGGGTGGGGTGGGGTGGGGGGGGGTGTTAGGTTTTAGAATTTAGTTGTTTTTTCCTTGTTTAAAATGTGTAGTTAAAAATGGTTCCCCAGTTCTCTATTTTTTTGAGGTTCCCCACTAAACCTTCCCCATATATATATAGTGTGTGTATATATATATATGGGGGGGGGGTGGAAGGGTTGGTCCAACAGCAAAGCCATTTGTAGTTAAGTGGTGAAGTTCCCCTTAAGGTCAAGGCCTCAAGGGTTAGTCTTGCTTATGACGGATTGATATAAATTATTAAGAGAAGCCAAAAAATGAGGTATTTGATGTAAAAAAAAGGTAAAATATTTTAAGGATTCATCTTTGTTTAATTTCGAGAATAACCAGAAATGAATAATTTTTTGAAATTATATGACTTTAGTTGTGTATGAGTATATGACACTTGTTTAAATGACATCCAAAGATTGAAATTTGTATGAAGTTTACTCTGGTGTTTTTATTTAAGGGAACCGTTAAACATACATCACCTGTAGTTAATCATACATCACTAACACTTATATGGGTCGTATAGCCATATACGGGTTATACCACCTCATACGAGACACAATACGGCCTGTTTGGGCTATATGGGATGCGATACATGTCGTATTATGTCTGGATGTGACTGATGTGCCATGTCCAGAAAATTTCGGCTTTGACTTTAGGCTATACTACCCATATGGGACTACACACCCCTATGATATGGGCAATACGACCGGTATGATGCTAAACGGGTTATATGACGTGAGGGGTGTGATGTACGCTTAACAACTCCCATCAATTCCAATGATAACTAATATACATTCGCATATATTTTGAACCCGCATATATTTTGAACCGTTTATATGTTATTCATGTATGAACTAAAATATAATTTTATAATTTATTTGTTATTATTTAAATATCTATCAACTAGTTATATATGAATAGACTAAAATTACATGTAATTTAAAATTCTTATAACTTTGAGTTTTTAAGATTATTGTTAAATCTTATAATAAATTACATGCTAATCAAAATAAGATAAGTAATACTTTATGTGAAATAGAAAAAGAAAAAGGGTCCACCATTAGAGCACGTGGTAAACAATACGAATTAAATAAAGATTTTAATATCAAAGGGGGAACAAAGCATGTTCCTGGAAGTTGTCAAGAACACGACTCCTCGTTCTATATATGCCACAACTCAATTAACCCCCCTCCCCCAACCCACCTTCAATTCCATATTCATTTTTTTTTTTATTTTAATCATGTCTTCATCATCGGAAATTGTGGATTCCGGCCGAAACATGCCGGCCAAAACCTTCTCTCAGACTTGCAACCTTTTCTCCCAGTACTTGAAGGAAAACTCCACTTTCCCAGATCTAACTCTTGGTAAGTTGTTAATTTCTTGATAATTTTTCATGAACCGGTAAATATATTGAATTTGTATGATTTTAATCAATCTGTTCAGGTCGGAGAACTGCCACCATGAGTCTTTTCCCCATGGCTGAAACCCCACGCGCCACCGCCGTGGCCGCACAGAAGCCCCAAGATCAATCAAGAACCATGACTATATTCTACAATGGTCAGGTCCTCGTGTTCAATGATTTAGCCCCCGAGAAGGTTAAAGAAATCATGAACCTGGCTGAGCAAGGAGGTGCCCAGAAACCCCCAAAAACAGTTGTTGCTGCCTCTGGTAATTAACTATTAATCCCTGTTTCAAATTGTGTCATTTTCTTGGTTATAAATTTATAATCTAATGAAATTGGATTTTTTTTTTTTTTGTGAAGATCTTCCAATTGCAAGAAAAGCTTCCCTCGCTAGATTCTTGGAGAAGAGGAAAGACAGGTAATCACTTTTTTTTAAACCTTCTCTAGGTAAACATCTTATATTTTGCTATCTGATTTTGTATCCGTTTGATTTAGGGTTCGATCGCCGTATCCGGTTCATGATGTTTCAAAGCAAGAAGATAGCAAGGAGTGGCTCGGACTAGGTGCACGGTCTCATTGATCGATTAAACAATTAAACGTGTTAATTGGTGTTTCTAGTTATTATTTTTTACGGATGGCCGGTTTAACTATACAGTATCTACTGACATGTTTTTACGTCTTTCTTGGTTTGAAAGATGTATTTTAATACTTTTACTACATGGTATGGATGGTATACTATTAATGTTATATATTCTTTTTAAGTTGATTGCTTGGTGTCACGCGGGTTTCGACTTGTAAATTTTAAAGGTTTTGATGTAAGATATGTTTATAACTTTTTTTTTCTTTTACATCTATTTTATAGCATAATTTTAAATCAATTCTGAAGTTTACAGGTTTTTCTTAATTATCGATTTTTTACAATAAGTTAATTATTAAAAATGTTTCAATTGGTTATACACAAGGCCAAAAAAAACTATGTACTTAGACAAAAATCAAGAAAACAACTTTTTTTAAAGGCAAATTTCATTAACAGAGCTAGAGGTGCACAAATCGGTTTTTTTTTGGAACCGGATCCGGTTCGGATCCGGACCGGTTCCGTCAAAGTTGGTCAATAACCGGATCCATTAGAACCGGTTCCGGTTCGGATCCGGTTCCGGGTGTGGAGACTTGGAACCTATTGGGACCGGTTCGGATATTTAGAACCGGACCGGTTAAAAAAAACCGGTTCCACCGGTTCCGAAAAAAAAAAAAAATTAAAAATTAACAAAGATACACTATAAAATACATGTTTTATTTATTTTGTAGATTTTTTTAAGTTATTTAACAATAGTTCGTACAAAAAAAATACAAAAAACATAATTGAATCACAAAGCATTAATTATTTATTATGTTTTCAATATTCTTCGTCGTAGTCTTTGTAACATCGGTTTTCATTCTTCTTCGCTTGAGATACGTTGGGCTTCATCGTAAGCTTGTTCTTCGTCCGAAAGTGGAGTCGCCGCCCCATGTTCTACTTCGAATTCATGTATTTCTTGTTCAACGTCAAGCTCGCCTTCTAGTTTTGCAACATGTTGTACACGTTCGGCGGCATCCAAATGGTCCTTCAAGCAAATACACATCTCCATAGATTCCGGTGTAAGCCTCGTTCTTCGAATAGATAAAACCCTGCCACTAAGAGAAAAAGCGGATTCCGAAGCTACCGTGGAAGCTTGGACGGTTAGTAGGTCACGGGCCATTGCGGCTAGAACGGGATATTGGGATTCCCTTCCTTGCCACCAACTCAAGATATCAAAGTTTTCAAACTCTTCGGATCTTAGAGTAGAAATAAAGTCGGTTGCTTGATATCTCTCAAGCTCGCTACTTGGTGTGGTTCCACGAGCTCGTTTAGTATTTTCGTTTCTTAAAGTGTTAAATAAATTTAGCATCGGGTTCCTTGAACTACTAGAAGTTGAACCCGAACCCATTGATTCACGTATGTTTGATGGATCACCACTTCCACCATATTTGCGTAAATAATAATCAAACATATTATTAAAAGCCGAATTGAAATCCCTTATTGCATTTGATTCAAAATTTGGGTCTTCCTCGAACATATTTAAATCATCCGATATTGATCCAATTAATGTTTCAACACCGGTTACATTAATCGTTGGGTTTAAGGCGGCCGAACATGTAACAACGGCCGGCATTTCTGAAAAATATTTTTTAAATTTAGCTTTCATAGGTTTTACCATTTTTTCAAAAATAGTGCCATGATATTCAAACTCTTTTAATTTATTACATATTAAGTATAATTGTTGAAGTATTAGCGAAGACGTGGGATAATAAACTCCCGATAAACATGTAGTTGCATTTTTAAAAACCTCAAGCAAATTAGTTAGTTTCTCGATCATATCCCAACTTATATTATCAAATTTTTGTAAACAACGTTTCTTTTGCACAAGTTCATCATGGAAATGTTTTAAAGTAATTCTTTGCCTTAAGGCCGATTCAAACATTTTCCAAGTCGAGTTCCATCTAGTAGGTACGTCCCAATTCGGACCTAAAAAGATGGAATCCGTTTGTTGGCACAAGTTTCTATAGTTTATATATCTTTTTTTGCTTGTGCTAAAAACTTCACGTAACATCACTTTAAAATTTTCTTTTACGTCTCTTATTTCTTGGACGTTTAGACCGTCTTGCACAACCAAGTTAATGATGTGTGCAACACATCGACTATGAAAAAAAACACCGTTACAAGGCGGTTCATATTTTATTTTTAATTTTTCGACCGCGTTTGTGTTATTTGAAGCGTTATCAAAAGATATTGAAAATATTTTCGGTTGAATTTTATAAGTTTGAATTACCGAGTCTAAAATATAAAATAAGTTTTCACCGGTATGTGGATATCCAAAATAATCAAACGCAATCGTACGCTTCATCATTTGCCACGACTCCGGTTGAACCCAATGTGCGGTAACGCAAAGGTACGATTCGGGTAAACCATGTGGAGCGGACCAAACGTCCGTTGTTAAGTTAATGCCGGTATTTAATTTTTCAAAACCTAAAATTAATTCTTTTTTGGCTCTTTTCCACATTTTTAAACAATCTCTTCTCAAAGTAGAACGACTTACATTTGTGTAATTCGGTTGAAGCGTCTCTTGTATCATCCTCGTCAAGCGCGGATTATCAAAATGATCAAAAGGCAAGCCTTCTTGAATGACGAAATGTGCCATTCTCTCACGAACACTTTCGACATTGTATTGCCAAACTCCTCCATCCCTACCAATTTGAGTTTGATTTTCACCTTCTTGAGTGTGTCTTGCGTGACTAGCAATATGTTTCCTTAAACTGCTATTTCCCGCCGCAGCCAAAAGTTTACCACAACGTTTGCAACGAGCCTTTTGCGAGCCGTTCGACATTTCGCATAAATCGAAATAAGCCCATATTTCTTGGTTTCGGGAGCAAGGAAGTATTGACACAACCGTAACATCGCTAGTAGAACCACCAACCGAATTTTGAGTGCTTGCGGAAGCGGAAGCCATGAGAGCGTTTTTTTTTTTGCTTAACGTGAGCGTTTTTTTGCGTTTTGAGAGCGTTTTTGAGTTTTGAGAGCTAGAATGTTGTGGTGAACTAACACAAACACCCAATACCTATTTATACTAAATTTCAATCCTTAAAAACAAAAAAAAAACAAAAAAACGGCCATAAAACGGCTATATAGCCGTTTTTTTTAACCCCAACGGCTAGAACCGGTTCCGAACCGGTTCCAAAATGTCCGAAAAAAACCGGTTCCAAAAAATCCGATTTTTAACCGGTCCGTCAAAAAACCCAGAACCGGTCCCGGAACCGGCGGTTCTCATAATATCCGGACCGGTTCTAAAAAAACCGGTTCTCACCGGATCCGGTTTCGGATAATCCATCGGATCGGTTCCGGTTCCGGTTCCGGTTCTTTTGTGCACCTCTAAACAGAGCAACCCATCAAACAGGGGGCGCCAACCAAACACAACAACAGAAAAATTACATCAAAATAAACTTACACCAATTGGTACAACTAATGGACATCAATTTGGATCTATTTGCAATCCATAAAAAACCTAAAACCTTGATTTTTTTGATGATGTCTTCAATCTTAGCCGTTTTTTTGGAAAATATTTTCTCGTTCCTAGCTTTCGAAAGACACCATCAAGTCATCATAATTATACTATGAAACACCTCTTTACTAACCTCTTCCAATCGTATAAAGAATGAAGATCCAATAAATCTCTAACCGAAAAAGTGAAAATCGGGGGAACGTGGCACCACACCCCGATATGCTGCCACACTGTCGATGCAACCCTACACGAAATCAGAAGATGGTCGATGGATTTCTCCTCAGCCTCACATAGAGCACACATTCGGCTTTCGGTATGGATATTTCTTTTAGCCAACGCTAAAAGAGTAAGAATACGATCGAATTCCGCCCTCCAAGCAAAAATATTACATTTAAGTGGAATCCATTCGCACCATTTCATAATATAACCTTGGTTGTAATCTCTACTTCTAGAAAGGCAATCCTTAACCGAGCCAACCGAGAACATACCTGAACTGTCACCCAACCACACCCAATTATCCTTTTTGCGATCAAGGCGGACCGGAACCAACATGTTCCGAATAGCAGTCCATTCGTTGTCTTCAAATTCTGATCCCTTGTGTTGAATCTATCACCAACTTTATATTTTTTCTTTGCCTCTAATTTGACGAGGTTAGGAAACACCTCTTTTAAATGGTCATTACAAAGCCAAGGGTCCAACCAAAATCTAATATTATTTCCATTACCGACCGCGCCCTTGAAAAATTGTTGGAGATGAAGCCCCGAAATCACAATATTAGCACTCAACTTCACTATGTTATTCCACACCTCGGGCACCGATTTTGAACCCGGAATAAAGGACCAACTCATGTTATTGTAATGAAAGGCATCCACCACTTTCTTCCATAAATTATTATCTTCATTTTTATACCTCCACATCCATTTAGTTAACAAAGAGTAGTTAATATCTTTAAGTTTACTTAGGCCTAGCCCGCCCGACTTTTTAACCAATCATAATTATTTTAACAAATCATATAATAATAATTATTTTTAATTTTAATTTATTT
Source organism: Smallanthus sonchifolius (assembly GCA_023525975.1). Taxonomy (NCBI): domain Eukaryota; kingdom Viridiplantae; phylum Streptophyta; class Magnoliopsida; order Asterales; family Asteraceae; genus Smallanthus; species Smallanthus sonchifolius. The sequence continues at coordinate 20,476,770 of CM042037.1, forward strand.
ATAAGAGTATTAATGTAATATTACACATTTTTACCAAAAAATCATTTTAAGTATTAGTTTACGTATACGTAACACATAGTGTAATATTACACATTTTTACCAAAAAATCATTTTAAGTATTGGTTTACGTATGTTTAGAAATACAATACATAAAATGATTTTTTGGTAAATTATGTAATATTATATTAGTACACTTAGAAATAAACTAAAAAAATTTATAAATTATTTGATTGACTCTTGGCAATTTTTTCGATTTTTGACTAACTATATGGTTTTCTCATGATCATTCCCCTGCGTATTAATTAGTATATAGTTGCTTAACTCCACAAACTATAAACAATCTAATTAAAAATGAATAGTTGTTATGCTAAAATTATTTTATAAAAAAGACCTAAAATTAAGGTTAAAACAGCTTGAGGCGGCCCTGCTTTGTGCACACGACTTTTGCACCAAAACATATGTAACATGTGGGTGGCTATATTAAATACGTTAAGTTTGGGTGTTTGTTTGATCATGTGTGATTTAATGTCTAACATGTTGTGGTGTATTGGTTGATGTAATACCTGAAGTTTCAAGTATTTTAGTTCGATCCCTGACACCATCATTAATTTTCACGACATCGTAAATGAGGCCTAGATCTTAGGTTGATGCACCAGGGTTTTACCCACGCCGATCCAGGGTTTGAGCCTCGGCTCTCTCTCAGCCCTTCCGCCGTATTAGGTGGAGTTTTTCCTTGAAAGCTGTCCAACTCTGACGCCAAGTAGGTCCGGTTAAGACAACATATTGGTCGGAGTTAGGCGAGTCTCTCCCATGTGATGGGGGGTGCGATGTCAACCTTTCAAAAAAAAATGTGATTCAATTAATGTTCTGAAAGGAAAATAAAGATTATAATTAATTAAGGAAATGAAAAGAATATATCTGTTGCGTGTTTTGTTAATAATCACCTTTTTTCCTTCTAATTGTACAATTGATCCTTGTGGTCGATAATAGGTTTTTAAAAGAAAAAAAAGTTAGATATTTGGCATGGTCGATAAGAAAATGATATATGCTTATTCCATGTTTGGAAACAAGTTCACCATAATGTTATATATTTATTTTAATGTTTAAATCGTGGCACTTTAATTAATCACATCACTTACCGGACACTCTTAAACATAAAGAATCATCATTTAAAATATAGAAAACTTTATCAAACACGGCTCTTACACAAAATATTTTATCATTTACATTGAAAAAAAAAACTATTGATCAATTATTTTAGTTATAAGGTTTATACAACGAAAATTCAAATAAAATGTGAATTTTCGTAAATAAACTTAAGAAATAATTTCTTTTTTAACTGAAACCGGGTCAAACGAACTCCGATTCCAGCGGCGTTGAAACCGGCTCGTCGGGGTTTTTTAGGGGTGGGGGGATTTTGTCACACCCTCAAAATCCACCTGCGGGGTTTTACCGCGAGGCGCGTGACATACCAGGATCTCAGTCATTAGTTACACGGAACAACTCTATATGAATTTAAATAAAATACCATTGCTGCTCATAGTCACGAGACAACAATCTTTAAGTTTGAAAATGTTGCGAAAGCGTAAATAAAATCCAATGTAAGTAAAATCAAATGCGCAAAACAAGGCGCCCAAACCATGCAGTTTAAATAAATAAAATAAGTTCAGTGTTTGAAAATGATGGGACTCCATGCATGTCCTATGCTCGTGCTCAATACTTTAGCGACCTGAGAAAAACATGCTAAGAAGTGTCAACACAAAGGTTGGTGAGTTCACTAAGTTGTAAGTAAATAACAGATTGATGTTTGCCAGATAGTGTAAATAATGTATACTGATAGATAGCTAGTCTATGTCATGCTACTACAAGTGTTCGAAACCGAAGCTGACTGTTTGTGTTTGTTTGCCTTCCGCCATGTCTACCGAACAATGGCAAATGTCTAGGTCAATATTACACCCGTTCGACCTCCAGTCGTGTTAGCGCGACTAACGCCGGTGGGGCTTGTCAAAACCCAGTAGTACTACTCAAATTACCTCGCTATGTTCCAATACTAACGGTTCGAGAATGTAAGGACTTATGTGGTATGTTTGCACTTTAGTAAGCAAGATATAATACAATAATACAAGATCCAAAATGTTTGCGAGCATGCTTTCTCCCCCAAAAGGAAAGTAAGTAAAAGAGAGGGGTAGTGAAACTCACCTTAGTATGCGTGCAGATGAAAGCTAAGTAAAAACAGTTGGACCTCTAACTGCCACATAAAACCATAGGTCTATAAGTGTGTGTTCGTGTAGGTTGACATGAACCTTAAGTATCCAAACAATACCATTGTTTAAGTGTTTAGAAAAGATTTACAAGTTTGACTCAAGTTTGACCCGACGACCCGTTAGTGATTTAATGTTTGATTTGAATACTAAAACATAGTACACAAGTAATTCAAGTTTCATGTTACACAACTCAAAACTATCCTAGCATAGCAAGTTATGTCTACACATGCACGTTCATCAAAGTTCCTACTTTTATTAATGTATGAACACAAAGTTTGGTTTTCATATGTTAATCATTTATAACACGTTTGCATGATCAATATGTTCATAACATAAATCTTACTTGCCCTAGATAGTCATAGCACATAACAATTGCCTTGAACTTAACATGCAAATCATACTTCAATTAAAGTTTCCAAGTATAGTAAGTTATGAATATCATGCGTTTTCTGAGATATCTAACATGTTACAACATGGTATTATACCCTAACTATCATGTAGCTATCATTAAACCATATCATACATGTCTAAATAGCAAGCTATGAACACTTCAGACAATTAAAGTTTCCTATTTTAGAAAGTTTGCAAAACCGAGCTAGGTATTAGAAATCTATTTTCACAAATCACTTATACATGAATCAAGTAACACATAAACATCATCATATCATCATAATCATGTCTAGTATGCAAGATAGAATTAAGCAAGTTATGATTTCTAGCTTGTTTAACGAGATTCAAAGCACCAAATCAATTGCATACAACCTAACTAGCATGATTATAACCATACTAAACATCAAACACATCTATCATGCAATTCTACATCATCACATAATCAAAAAGTCCCTTCTTTTAACAAGTTATTAATCATATGCAACTAGGGTTCTCCAAATAACAACAAAATCATCAAATACATGTACAACAATGTTAAAGTTAACAAATTTATTGTAAAACTCATGTTTGGATGAACTAGGGTTTCAATAAAAAATCTTGGAATCAAAAAGTAATGAAATTGAATGAAACAATTTACGTACTAGTGTTAGGAATGCCTAGGGGGTCCGAATACGCGTTCAATTGCAAGATTGAAGATCAAATGAGGAGTGTTTGGGTTGCTTCTTGGAATTAGGGTTTTAATTTTTATAAAATTTTTTATATTCAATTTTGCATGGGTTTTAAATTAGGTATGGATAATCCATGGGTTATCTAGGGGATCCATGGGTTATTTTAAAACAAGTTATATTAATAATAATTAAATCTCTCTACTAATGTTTTTATAAAAACTCCATCTCTATAAAAATAACTAATACAATAAATGTTTGATAAATCTACGCGATTTCACGAATATTCAAATAATTCATAGAAAAGTCACTAAACACCTAAATTCACATAATTTATATTAAAATAATTGTTCGCAATTATTTTTATTAGTTCGTCAACGTTCCGGGTTAGATTCGTGTGTGATCCGGTAATTCTACGAATTACCGCTACGTGAGTATTTGTGCGAAATTGACACATCTAACTAATCCTAATTAAATGTAATGCATGAGTGAATGTTTGAGATAACTGAGTTTGAATAAATAAATGTTTGAGATAACGATGTTTGTGTTAACGGAGTTAACCTGAAAATGTCGGATGTCACATCATCCCCTTGTTGAAAGAATTTTTTGTCCCGAAAATTAATCCAAGTTGCTAGTTGTATGAAACAAAAATTTTGGGTTGTCCCATCATCCCCTTATTGAAAGAAATTTTGTCTCAAAATTTAATTAGTACCTTTCGTGTTTGTCGTTGGCTGCTTGAAAAGCTGAGGACATTTCTTCATCATCTGATCCTCTCGTTCCCATGTGAACTCCGGTCCACGTTTCGAGTTCCAGCGAACTCTAACAATTGGGATCTTACTGTGCTTGAGCGTTTTGACCTCACGGTCCATGATATCAACTCCTCGAGTGGAACCACTAGTGCCTCATAAGATAGGCATTTCTTAAGGTTTGAAACATGAAAGACATTGTGTACTCCATTGAGTTCATCTGGTAGGTTTAATTGATACGCAACCGGACCAATCCTTTTCACTATCTTGAATGGTCCAACATAACGCAGGTTTAGCTTGCCCCATTTTCCAAAACGGATCACACATTTCCAAGGTGAAACTTTTAATAACACTCTGTCACCCACCTGAAACTCTAACGGTTTTCTACGCTTGTCTGCATAACTCTTTTGATGGTCACGGGCTGCCGCCATACGGTTTCGAATTTACACAATCTTTTCTGAAGTTTCGTGCACAAGTTAAGGGCTTGTAATTTGGCTATCTCCAACTTCAGCCCAACAGTGAGGTGATCGGCATTTCCGTCCATATAACGCCTCGAACGGTGGTGCCTGGATGCTAGTATGGTAGCTATTGTTATAAGAGAACTCCACCAAGGGTAGGTGAGTCTCCCAACTATTTCCGAAATCGATTACGCAAGCTCGTAGCATGTCCTCTAGGGTTTGAATTGTACGCTCACTCTGGCCATCAGTTTGAGGATGGTACGTTGTGCTTATATCCAGACGCATACCCAGAGATTTCCTTAGGGATTGCCAGAAGCGTGAAGTGAATCGAGCTTCTCTATCTGAAATGATTGAAACTGTCACTTCATGCCGAGAGACTACTTCCTTTAAATAGATGCGGGTTAGCTTCTCCATTTTGTCAGTTTCTTTGATAGCAAGGAAGTGAGCGGATTTAGTTAAGCGATCCACTATCACCCAGATTTTGTCACATCCAGTAGGGGTTCGGGGTAACTTGGTGATAAAATCCATGGAAATCTGCTCTCATTTCCACATCGGGATTTTCGGTTGCTGGAGCAATCCGGATGGCTTTTGGTACTCCACCTTAACCTTTGAACAAGTTAGAAACTTGCTCACATAAATGGCTATGTCGGCTTTCATGTTCGGCCACCAATACAACACCTTTAGATCGTGGTACATTTTTTCAGATCCCGGATGAACAGAGTATCAGAATTTGTGAACTTCATCCATAACAAGCTCTCTTAGGTTTCCATACAATAGAATCCATATCCGCTTTGCGAAATAGCGAATACCATCTGATTTAACTTCCAATTGTTTCTCCATACTACGAGTGGCTTCCAACGTTAAGTTCTCTTCTTTTTGGGCTTCCAGTCGAGCATTACGGATTTGTTCGGGTAACCCTGTATGAATATTGAGTTGCAACGCTCGAACTCGTCGGGGTTTGATTTCCTTTCTACTCAGAGCATCGGCTACCACGTTAGCCTTGCCCGGACGGTACTTGATGGCACAATCATAATCATTTAAGAGTTCGATCCAGCGACCCTGTTCAACTCTTTATGTTCGAATATGTGCTGGAGACTCTTGTGATCGGTGTAAATGGTGCACTTGGTACCGTACAAGTAGTGTCTCCAGATTTTCAGCGCAAATACCATGGCTCCCAACTCCAAGTCGTGAGTTGTGTAGTTTTTCTCATGGAATTTCAATTGTCGAGAAGTGTATGTGATAAATTTCTCACGTTGCATTAGCACACAACCGAGACCCTGGAAGGAAGCATCACAATACACTATGAAGTCATCTATTCCCTCTGGCAGAGATAGGATGGGTGTGCTACAGAGTTTCTGCTTCAATAGTTGGAATGCTAAATCTTGAGTTTCGCTCGAGGTATACAGTTTACCTTTTTGAGTTAGGGCGGTGAGGGGTTCAACGATCTTAGAAAATACCTCAATAAACCGACGGTAGTAGCCAGCCAATCCCAAAAATTGTCGCACTTCTGTCAGAGTCGTTGGTGCTGCCCAATTCTTGATGGCTTCTACTTTGGATGGATCGACATGTATTCCCTTCTCATTGACTACATGTCCAAGGAATTAAACCTCGCGAATCCAAAAATCGCATTTGGAAAACTTGGCGTATAGTTGCTCCTGTCTCAGCAGTTCAAGAATTAAGCGCAGGTGCTCCTCGTGTTCTTCCTTACTCTTAGAATAGATAAGGATATCGTCAATGAAAACGATGACAAATTGGTCGAGGTAGGGTTTACACACACGGTTCATGAGGTCCATGAACACCGCGGGTGCGTTGGTTAATCCGAATGGCATGACCAAAAACTCATAATGGCCGTACCGGGTTCTGAATGCGGTTTTGGATATATCTTCATCACGAACTCGTAGCTGATGATATCCAGATCTTAAATAGATTTTTGAGTAGACACTCGACCCTTGAAGTTGGTCGAACAGATCGTCAATGCGGGGAAGTGGGTAGTGGTTCTTGATAGTTACCTTGTTCAGCTCTCGGTAATCAATACACATACGAAAAGTCCCATATATTTTTTTGACAAATAGGACTGGGGCTCCCCATGGTGATGAGCTGGGTCGGATGAAACCCTTATCCAACAGTTCTTGCAGTTGTGTGGATAACTCCTGCAGCTCACTTGGTGCAAGTGTATATGGTGCCCTGGCAATAGGTGCTGCTCCGGGTGTTAGGTCGATCTGGAATTCGACCTGTCGGTGGGGTGGAAGACCGGGTAAGTCTTCAGGAAAAACACTGGGAAGTCACGAACAATAGGGATATCTGTAAGTTTCTTCTCCTCGGAAGGTTTGTCTGCGACAACGACTAGTATTGCGGTATAACCCTTGCGTAGACACTTATGCGCCTTTATATAAGATATGATGCCCACGACTGCACCACTCTTCTCGCCTTTTACAGAAAGGATCTCTCCACTAGCCAGGGGAATACGAACAATCTTATCTTTACAGACGATCTCATCTTGGTTTTTAGATAACCAATTCATGCCAACAATTATGTCAAAACTGCCAAGTGTAACTGGCATGAGATCGATGTCGAGTTTGTGACCAGATAATCCTAACTTACATCCCTTAGGGATATGAGTTGCCTCGATTAACTTACTGTCAGCTATTTCTATGGTATATTTTTGCTCTAACGGGGTTGTGGTCATCTCTATCTGTTTACTAAAGTTCTCAGAAATAAAACTCCTATCGGCACCAGTATCAAAAAGGACAGAAGCAAAATGATCATTTAAAGGAAACATACCGGTAACCACGTTGTGGTCATTTCTCGCCTCTCCTGAGCCGATCAAGAAGGCATGACCCTTCGCACCATTCCCATTATTGTTACCATTTCCACCCTGATTATTGCCATTACCATTTCCATTGCCAGCTTTCTTTAGTTGAGGGCAGTCCTTTTTGAAGTGCCCCTCTTTACCGCACTCAAAACATCCCTTAGGTGCGTCACCAATTGGTGTTTGTTTATTCTGCAGATCTCCCCTACAATCCTTGGCCGAATTGCCCATTTTCACACACCGTTGGCAACGGTACTTGTCACATGCCCCATTGTGATGAAAGTTATATTTATGACACTTTGGGTACTTACCAGCGTATACACCCTGGTTTTGTTGAGTCGAGCTAGACTGTGAGATATTTTTAGCAGGTTCGAACTTTCGCTGCTGCTGATGTTGGGGTTGGTTAGACTGAGAAGATTTGAAGTGCGTACTGTCGAACTTACGCTTGTTGTCAGTCAGCTTAGAAACCACTTTTCAGGGAGGGAGTGTGCCCTGAGCGACTTCCTGGTCAGTCAACCTGTGAGCTAAATGGATATTTTGTTGGACGGTGGTGGGGTTTGATGAGGTTACCATACTCTGAATTTGAGGGACTAGGCCCTCGATATACCTCTCGATACGCTTGTAAACTGGGGTCACCATCTGAGGGCATAAGGTAGCTAGCTCGTGAGAGCGGGTGGTGTAAGTTTCAATCTCAGACCCTTCCATTTTAAGGTTCCAGAACTCGACCTCAAGTTTCTGCACCTCATCGCGAGGGCAGTATTCTTCTTTCAGCATGTTCTTGAATTCCTCCCCTGGCAAAGCGTTTGCCATTTCCAAAGTTAGCATTTGTACCTGGGAGTTCCACAAGGTAAGGGCTAGACCCTCCAGTGTGCCAGATGCATATTTCACCTGGTTGATTTGCGGGCAATTACACATGGCAAAAACCGACTCAGTTTTCTCCATCCACTCCACTAAAAGTGTGAGGCTTGCAGTCCATAAAGGTCTTGTAAGTGCAGACCTGCTGATTGTTGTGCGGACCTGGATGAAAGACAAAGAATATGTTTAGGAATATTGGATTCAGTAATGAGTTTAGAATGAGTGTTGACTCACTAGAGTCAACAAATGATAGATTTACCTCTAACCAGGTTGGCTGCTAAAGCTTCAGCCACACGTTCATTTATCAGGGCCGTGAGTTCGGCTGCGGTCAGATTAATGTTGCCACGACCTCCGTTACTTCCACCTCGTCATCCAGACATGATCTTTACATTCACAAATATACAATGATGAGAAAAATATATTGCATATTATCATCATACAAGTACAAGTAAATAAAAGAAAATTAAACCACAACATCTAACATTTCAATAATAATCCTTTATATAATAAATTGTAAAGGCTACAAAGTAATTTCAATCAAACATCAAAATCTCTGTGTCATGTAACTAATGCATGTGTGCAGTTATAGTCTAGTATGCAATCCTAGTTCTCTATAACCAATGGATCTGATACCAATCTGTCACACCCCCAAAATCCACTAACGGAGTTCTACCGTTAGGAGCGTGACAAACCAGGATCTCAGTTATTAGTTACATCAAACGACACTATATGAGACTTAAAAAGTCATAACATAAATGTTCAGTGTTAAATGCGGAAGCGTAAACGTCGGAATGAAATCAAAAGTAATTACACGCAACAAGCGTCAATTAATGTAAATAAGTAAAACTGTTTAAAGTGTTTGAAATGAATGATATGACAGTAAGACTCCATGCATGTCCTAAGTGTGCAACTTGTGCCAAAGCGACCTGAGAAACATGTAAGAAAAAGTGTCAACACGAGGTTGGTGAGTTCACAGGTTTGTATGTAAATAAACTGTTTAAGTGTTGCTGGATCCACATACGTAAGTCACACCTATTGCTAGCTAGACAATGTACAAGTTACTCTAAGCGTTCACAACCGAAGCTGATTGTTTATGTTTGAGATGCCTTCCGCCATTGCTAACATCAACAATGGCAAGTTTTTAGGACAATTTAAACCTGTTAGACCTCCAATAAAGTTAGCGCCACTAACCCGGGTGTGGTTTGTCAAACCCAATAGTACTACTCAAATTTCCTTGCTATACTCCATATATTAACGGTCCGAGTGTGTAAGGACTTTGCATGTTATGTTTGCACTTAGGTACACAAGTGGTAATGAAATACTATGTGATCCATGTCCGTGTGTATGTCTCTCCCTGGCTGGAAGACAAGTAACGGATGCATGTTCGTATGCATGTTTCTCCCCAACGGGAAAACAAGTGAAATGATGTTTGTTTGTATGCATGTTTCTTCCTAACGGGAAAACAAGTGAAATGATGTTTATGTATATTCATGTTTCTCCTCAACAGGAAAACAAGTAAAATAATGTTTGTGTCTAAGCATGTTTCTCCCCCAATAGTAAAACAAGTAAAAAGGGGCCGTGAAACTCACATAATTCTGAGTAGAGCGTAGTAAATAACACCGCTTAAGTATGCAACAGAGCCACAAGAATTTGCCTGTGAACAGTCTATGAATTCCCTAGAATTACAAGTATAATATTTAGGGACACAACGAGATTTGTGACGACGATACGGAAGATTTGAATGCCCTAAAGTATACGTGGGACCAACGAGTAGACAAACGTGTCAACTGGAATGAGGGTTTCTTAATAAAATAATTATTAAGGTAAATACGTTTCGTGTCGAGCATTTCTGATTGCGAATAATATTAGTAAATAAATATTCAGGCGGTTGTACCATTTAAAATGGTTTAGGAAAATAATATAACTAAATATATTATTTTTAAGTTCGTAAGATTAAAATAATCATTTGTGTGGCAAAAATAATAAATATATTATTTTTATTCGAGTATAAAACCGAGGGTAAATAATATAAATAATTATATTAAATAGTTTAGAACGTTTCATAAAGTTTATAAACATGGTAAAAATAATATAAGAATATATATTATTTTTAGTTAGAGTCATGGGTTGAAAATAATATAAATATATTATTTTATTCAGAGTCGTGGTTTGAAAATAATATAAATATATTATTTTATAAGTGAAAATGCTATTTATAAAATTACACCCGAGCCTTCAGGTGTTTTCCGGGGCTAAAACACTTTTATATATTAATATAATAATACTAGGAATGATTTTTATTAATAAAATATTCAGAAAAAAGTCCCAAAAAGAATGTAGGAGACCGGACTCGAACCCGGGTCTCCTGTGTGAGAGTGGTGAGCCTTAACCAAGTCAGCCTGCTAGGGTATCGCGACTAAACTCGGTTCCATGTGATTATAACATACAAGTCCCAATGGTTCTACCCCCAAAATATGCCTGCGATCGAATCCCAGCCCTGAATTCCATCAATCCGGTCGTGATATGACCAGATTATAGAGGGGATTTGATTATTCAAGTTATACGAATGTTTGGGTGATTTTAAATTGAAAACGACGAGTTACAGATCGTTTATTCTCAAAAAGAAGTGTCGAAACCCTAGTTTTAGATTGTGAATTCAAACTGATCAAACTATGTGATAAGAATTGTTGAATTCATGGGGTTCTTAAAGATTAAGACTTTGCAAAATTGATGATATAGTTTAATTTCGTTAAAATCAAGTGTAGGTAGGATTTCGATCACACAGAAACGTATATGAACCCTAGATTCGATCCAGTTTCAATTTGATGATATAAATCCTGAATTTCATAGGGCTTTTAATGGGTATGTGAAGGCGAACCTAACCGTACCCATTGATTGGATTGAGGTCGAGTCTAGACCCGATTTCGATTAAACCATATTTGGGATGAACCCTAGAATTGGTTTGCGGTTAAATCGGTGTTGTACGCCCCGATTAGTAGAGGGCTTTCAATCAACAGATCAAGACGAGTGTTGGGGGGGGGGTTCTAATTACCTGATTGAGTATCGAATTGATGGTGTACGCCTGGAACTGTCTCCGACGGTAAAGAGCTTGATCTCCAGCTATTTTGACTGCTTCTCCGATGGAATTGATGAGTGTAACATATTCAAGGATGCTCGATTTAGATGCACAGATGTTTAAATCGTGAATTGTTGCACGAATTCGACGAATTTGAGGTCGTTTGTTCACGAAACCGACGGTTACAAAATAATTGTCCATTATTGTGTTTAATGTAAGGTTTAAATGAGTTAATGATGAGTGTTAATGATGATGTTCGTGCAAATCGGTTATAGTTTCAACTGAGATCGATCATGGCATACGAATTTGGCTAGAAAATGCACGGGTTGACTTTCAAGAGTCAACAGAAATTGGAAATGGGTTAATTACAACTCTAGTCCCTGTGGTTTTCCTGTTTTGAAGTTTGGAATGTGGCAGTTTCAGTCCCTAAGATTTGAGTTTGGGTTTAGACTTGACTGTTTGACTTTCTAAAGTCAACAGGGATACAATTTTGTGAATTTTGACCTCAAATTCAATGTGATTAGGGTTTGGACTAATTACACAATTAGTCCTTGTATTTAGGGTTTGAGGGAATGGCGGAAATAGTCCATGAAACTTGTGTTAGGTTAAATAGGTTAACTTTTAACTGGATTTAAATAACGGAGTTAGACTAAAAAGTCCGGATTATCACACTGCTCATAGTCACGAGACAACAATCTTTAAGTTTGAAAATGTTGCGGAAGTGTAAATAAAATCCAATGCAAGTAAAATCAAATGCGCAAAACAAAGCGCCCAAACCATGCAGTTTAAATAAATAAAATAAGTTCAGTGTTTGAAAATGATGAGACTCCATGCATGTCCTATGCTCGTGCTCAATACCTTAGTGACCTGAGAAAAACATGCTAAGAAGTGTTAACACAAAGGCTGGTGAGTTCACTAAGTTGTAAGTAAATAACAATTTGTTGTTTGCTAGATAGTGTAAATAATGTATACTGATAGATAGCTAGTCTATGTCATGCTACTACAAGTGTTCGAAACCGAAGCTGACCGTTTGTGTTTATTTACGCTTCCGCAACATTTTCAAACTTAAAGATTGTTGTCTCGTGACTATGAGCAGCAATGGTATTTTATTTAAATTCATATAGAGCCATTCCGTGTAACTAATGACTGAGATCCTGGTGTGTCACGCGTCTCACGGTAAAACCCCGCAGGTGGATTTTGAGGGTGTGACAGGATTTAGATTTTATTTTTTTTGGGGAGGGGGGGGGGGGGATTTAAGTTTTTTTGGGGGTGGGGGGGGGATTTAGGTTTTTTGGGGGGTGAGGTGGGTAGGTTTAGGTTTTTAGGGGGTGAGGGTTATAGGATTTAGGTTTTTGAGGGGATGGGGGTGGGGTAGTTAGGTTCTTGGGTATAGCTTTTAGGGTTTAGCTTTAGCGTTTAGATTTTAGGTTTTAGCTTAAAGGGTTTAGCTTTAGGGTTTAGGGTTTAGCTCTAGGCTTTATTTCGATGAGCCGGTTCCAATGCCGCTAGAATTAGTTCAATCGGAGTTCGTTTGACTTAGTTTCTTAGGTTTATTCGTGAAAATTCACTTTTTAGCGGAATCTTCCCCGGTTTATATAATACTTTTTACATAAAATAAAACAAATTTATATCATTTTGACATCTTATATAATATAAGCTTTTAACCCGTTTATTTTTTAAATAATTTTGTTTTCTTTTAATAACTTTCGTTCGTTAACTTAAAAAAAACCGCATGCGCGGCTGTTTTTTGTTTTTTTATGAACGTTGCGATATAATTTTTTTTGAAAACTCAAAATCGAGTTTTTTTTATCGTAGCCTATAGCGAGTGTCGTTGCCGTTGTGGTCCTGTGACGAACCAAACTTATTATGAGCGAAAAACATCATTGCCGGTATTGGTATTATCGGAACCAATATCGATATTCGCTTTTATGTTTTTCGACGACCCGAACCGATAACAAACAAGCTCCCGCCGCTTACTGTCACCCTCCACGTACCTCAGGTTTAACCAGCTAGTTTGTATAATACTAACCATCAACTAAAACAGTGTCCGGTTCTAGTATTAAAATTTAAAAAGTTTCTTATGCATGATTTTAGTGAAAAGAAAAATATAAATGTTTTGTATAAAAAATTAGAAAAATGATTTAACTATAATTATATATATTATTGCGGCTGTAAGTCGATCATAATGAGAGAAGCCGAGATTTCAGATGCCGTGTACGATTAGTAACAACGGGCCCCGGAAGTATAAACTTATTTATGTTAAAGGGCCCCCGGAATTATTGATATTTAACATATTTGATAAAGTGGTTTGAAGTTATTTTTACTGAACTATCTTTACATGAAACGTTTTTACTTGATTAAAATCATTATGCAATTATTTATATTTTTAAAAATAATAGAAATATTATATATTTTATTAAAAGGTAACTTCTTGATGTGAGTTTGATTTACCGTACAAATGGTACAATTGGTTTTGCATTTTGTACAAGCTACTATAAGTATGCTTTGGTTTTTTTTTCTCATTACTATGTTTCCTTTAAGAATTTGCGGCAGGGAATACAAATCATTTGCGTAGCCGAGTGGTCTCAATGGTTTAATTATACTCATTCGACGTGGGTTCAAAACCCTTATCCACCTTGTTTTAATTTTTTTGTTGCCTTTTATTTTACAACAATAAATTTTATACCCTCTTCTCTCTTATGGTGAGTTTACCGTTTACGTATGCTCATTCAGCGCGGTTTCAAAACCGGCAGCCACCTTATTTTATTTTTTTTCTTGCTTTTTAATTTACAACCATAAATCTTATACCATCTTCTCGCGTGGGTTGAGTTTACCTAAAGGTTTTAGCTTTATTTTATAAGCTTTGTAAGACGTTATTTTCTTTCGCGGTTAAACACGCCGCACCGCGCGTGGGTAAAAGATAGCACTATCGCTCGGAAGTCGCCGCAACACGCGGAGCCTCCCTCTAGTTTATACTTAAAAAGTAATGAAAAATTTATTATAGAAGGGTATATAAAATAGTAACCTCAAATTAAATAAAAGTAATAAATAAAATAAATATTTTCAGTTAATTAAATTGTCTACTAAGTAAATAAAATAATATATCAAATCTAATGAAAATTTTAATTTAGTAAACAAAAAATATATATATAATGAATATTAACAGATAGTGGCTCTTAGAAGAGTAGTAGGCTGCCCTGCAGAATTAGAGAGAAACTAAGGCACAACGGTGGTCATTTGATCAAATTGACAATATAGAGTCCGACAATGAATTCGGGATCGTATAAACTAAGGGCATTTTTGGTTCACGAAATATTTTTAAGAAATTATAATTTGTCAGTTGTCAATGGAGTTGGAATTTCAAGAAATTGGATTTGAAATTTGAATTTGTCAAATGGATTTGAAATTTAAATGAATTGAAATCTACTTGACACCATGCTCAACCCTATCCACCACCAACAGTCAATGTTGAGCTACCACTGTCTCCCCTGTATAACCTTACAATCTTTCCACCCACTGCGATCTCCATGCCTTATCAAAAGATAGTTGATTTGAATGTTACACCCTGTGCTGCTAAAAGCAATCAAATGCCCAAACGATAGTATTCTTGTAAAAAACATCAACAAAACGCTTTTTAATCAGTAAACTAGTGGGTAAGCACCCACGCTCAACCACGGGTCGATTTTTCGTAAAATTTATATGAAAACTTAGATAAAAATAAGCACGCCGCATACATAGAGGTGCACAAATCGGTTTTTTAACCCAAACCGGTTCAAACCGACCCGAACCGGTTTGGTCAACGAAAAGTCAAAACCGGTTTGGACCCAAACCGGTTCGGGTTAAACCGGTTTCAGAGAGGGAAATATGTAAACCGGTCAAACCGGTTCGGGTAGGTTTTAAACCGGTTTGCCCCTTAAACCGGTTTAAACCGGTTTTTATTAAAAAAAAAAAATCAAATAAATTTTATGTTTTTAATATAAAATCCAAAATAAAATATAACAAAATTAAAACATAAAGTTCAACGTTTATTAATATTTGGATAGTTCGGAAATTAAAAAACATAACAAGATAAAATTGTAAAACATTACAAAAAGTATAACAAATATAAAACATTAAGTTCAACGTTTTATTTTTTGGAATATTGAATGATTATTCTTGTGCGTTGTCTTCGGAACTAGAGCTTCGTAGCCTTGCATCTTCGGCTAGTTCTTCATCCGTGACTGGTTCGGATATTCCAAGATCAACCTCGTTGTTGTGTATGACTTCTTCGGCTTGAATTTCATCTTCGAGAGAAGTTTGGTCTTGTATCCTATCCATCGCATCCAAATGGTCCTTCAAACAAATGCACATTTCCATCGCTAGGGGTGTGAGTCTAGTCCTTCGTATCGATAATACCCTGCCACTAAAAGAAAACGCAGATTCCGAAGCTACCGTGGAAGCTTGGACGGTTAGTACATCACGGGCCATGGCGGAAAGAATCGGAAACGAAGCTTCGTTTTGTTTCCACCATGCCAAAATATCAAACTCCTCAAAAACGGTAGGAGGCATAAACGCTAAAAAGTTTGTGCCAACATACCTTCCGAGTTCGCTACTCGGGGTGGTACCTCAAGCACGTTTACTAAATTCATTTAACACTTCGTTATATAAATTCAAGTTAACATCTCTCGAGCTACCACTTGATGATGTACCCATTGTATCATGTGGAGTCGGAGTTGTACCATATTTATGTAAATAAACATCAAATAAATCTTGTAAACATTTGTTAAAATATGTTTTTGTGCCTTGTGCAAAATGGATGTCTTCGCTATCCAAATTCAAAGCGTAAGTAATTCTATCAATCAAGGTTTCAACCCCGTAAACATTTATGGTAGGGTTTAACGCGGCGGCGCAAGTTATAACGGGAGGGATTTCTTTAAAATATTTCACTAATTTTTCTTTCATCGGTTCTATCATTTTTGTAAAAAGATCGCTTTTATTTTCAAGCTCAGACAACTTGTTAGCCATTAAATATATTTGTTTTAGTGTTAATGGACTTGTGGGATAATAAACACCGGATAAAAAAGTTGTGACGGTTTTGAAAACTTCAAGCAATTCGGTTACGTCTTTTAAAATGTTCCAATTTGTAGACGGAAAGTTTTGAATTTTACGACGAGGGTTTGAGGAAAGCATATCATGAAATATTTCTAAAGTTTCTCTTTGTCGTAAAGCGCTATAAAACATAATATAAGTCAAGTTCCATCTTGTCTCGACGTCCCAATTCGGGCCTAAGCAAAGATTATTCGTATCACGACAAAATTTAATATAATCATGGTATCTTTTTCTGTTACTAAAAATATCTTTAAGCATTTGTCGAAAACTATATGTTAAGTTTGAAACCTCTTCAATTGCAAGCCCGGCTTGCACCGCCAAGTTAATGATGTGTGCGACACATCGACTATGGAAAAAAACGCCGTTGCAAACGGGTTTATATTTAATTTTTAGTTTTTGAACCGCATTTGTATTATTAGATGCATTATCAAAAGACATTGAAAAAAGTTTATTTTGTAATTTAAATTCGTTAATAACACCATCCAATATATAAAATAAATTTTCGCCGGTGTGTGGATATTCAAACAAGTCAAAAGCGATTGTACGCTTCATCATTTGCCACGTATTGGGATCAAGCCAATGCGCGGTAACGCAAAGGTACGAATCGGGTATACCATGTGGAGCCGACCAAACATCGGTGATTAAGTTTACACCGGTTTGCAAATTTTCAAAACCTAAAATTAATTCTTTTTTTGCTTTTTTCCACATTTTTATACAATCTCGTCTAAGGGTTGTGCGACTTACTTGGTGATAACGAGGTTGGAGTGTCTCTTGAATCATCTTTGTCAAGCGCGGATTGTCAAAGTGGTTGAACGGCAATCCTTCTTGAATCACTAACCTCGCCATTCGATCTCGAACAATATTTTGATCAAAGTTCCAAATTCCTCCTTCGCTTGTCATCGAGGCTTGACCTTCACTTGGAATTCCCTTCAATGACGGGCAAGATTTTTCCATATGCGTTTTCAAAGTAGTGTTTGAATCTTTCCCCAAAAACGCACCACACAACTTGCAACGAGCACGTTCCTTTCCGTTTGACAACAAACATAAATCGTAATTGCACCAGATTGCCGGATTTCTCGTTGTTGCTAGAATTTGCACAACGGTAACTTCGTTTGAGGAACCACTAACACCAAAACTTGCCATGTTTTTTTTTGAGTTTAGAGAGAGTTTAGAGAGCGTTTTTTAGCGGTTAAAGAGCGGTTTTAGAGATTAGAGAGTGTAAAGAGAAGTGTGATCAACCCTAAACACCCCCCACCTATTTATAGTGTTTTATGGGTCCAAAAAACTCCAAAAAAACGGCCAAAATCGACCCCAACGGCAATATAGCCGTTGGCCAACGGCTAGAACTCGCCCAACGGTTCAAACCGGTTTCCTAACCCGGTTTAGCCAAAACCAGTCCCAACCCGATTTTTTTTCAGAAATCCTCAAACCGGTTTGAAACCGGCGGTTTTTGAGCAACCCGAACTGGTTTGGTCCAAACCGGTTTAACCCAAACCGGTTTGCCGGTTTGAACACCGGTTTTTTTGTGCACCACATGCAATCAGAATATAAGAAACATAACATTCTAAAGGACTCTGGGCTTGTGGGCTAACTAGCCCCCTACTGGGCTGATATCATTGTCAAGTTGCCATGAAGCTATTTTCTAGTTCCCATGTGAAAGCTTTTCAGTTTTCATCTTCACTCGTGATCACTTCATATTTAGCAAATTCTCAAGAGCCCATATTTTTTAAGACCTATGAAATTATGATCATTGATCATCGGATGAAGTTATATTTTCGTTTTTCATTTTTTTCCAAATATATTGCTTATAGTTGTCATACTCATATAACACACTTATTTGTATTTATGTATGTGGAACCAGTGGCATAACCAAGATTTTTTAACCGAAAGGTTACACCATGGGCAATTACTATATACCAATATATCATAAATAAACAAAGTCGTAAATTTTTTTTGAATAACTAACACACACAACGTCCTAAATTCTACTCTTAAAATCCACCAATTAACCACTTTATGAGATTTGAACCTGCAACCCACTTGGGTGATAGAAAACTCCATGTAGTCGGATACTCATACCACAATGCCAAGAGACTGTCAGCAAGTCATAAACTAATTAACTTTAAAAAAAAATAAGAAAAGTGAAAACCTATCTTTTTAACTAAATTAAACAACTAATAAATATATATATATATATATATATATATATATAGAAACTCAATATAGAAATAAAAGAATTTCTTTAAATTTTTGTCAATCATTTCTTTCTTTTCCCTTGCAGGTGATAGCTGTCATTTACAAAGAGATGGAACAAAAAATAATAGTTTTTTTTTGTGGTGGTGTAAAAAATAGTAAAATACATATCGTATTGTTCTTCTTTCTCCTCGATACTTCTTCTTCTCTATTTCTTACTCTACCCTTTATGTGCCGCTGCAACTTTTGAAAGTAAAAAACTTCAAATATACTATTTTTTCACCTTTCTAACCTCATTTTAGCTACTTTATCGATTATCTGGGGGGTCAAACACCATGAAAACATCAAGAAAATCATCAAACGTTGGATCTCTGGCGAAGAAAAACTAGTTGGCCGGAGGGTCAACGGGACACCCCCCGGGAGGGTCAACGGAACCCCCCTCCCCCCCGGGACCCCCTTGGGTTCCGCCAATGTGTGGAACTACATAAACTTCAAAAGACGCCATCTGAATACGTAAATATGGAATCATATTCAGTGATGAAATCAGGCTAAAATGAACCAGGAAAATTATAAAATGTATAAAATGATCATTATAACATTTACTTCTTTTTAATATTTGAAAGTTGTTTTAATTCTTTTTTATTAAAACTCAAAATTTGGAAGTTATGTTTTTCTACATAGAAACCAAAAATAATAATATTTGGTGCATAAAAGAACCGGAACCGCACAAATACCCGGAACCAGAACCGCCCAAATACCAGAAACTGCCCAAATACCCGGAACCGGTTCCTTCTAATACCCGGTTTTCCGGACCCGATCATACACGGTGTTAGACCACCTTAGTAACTTATGTTTTCTTCATGTACTAGTTATGTATTTGCTTCATTCTTTATGTATTGTATTGTAATTATTTCATCTATTTATTGAGCGCTTCCTACTCAATGTGGGTAAGCAATTCCATAACTTACATGGTATCATAGAGTCTCAAGATCCTTCCCCTTCCTCTCCCTTGCCTTTGTCTCTTCCCCTCTCCTCTTCCTCCTCTCTGCGGCTCCCTCCTCCTCTCTCCCTCCATGGCTGCCGCATCCTCATCCACCAACATAGACATATCCATTAACACAATCCTCCACATGATAACCATCAAACTCTCACCCTCAAACTAGTTTTTATGGAAAAACCAAAT
Source organism: Smallanthus sonchifolius (assembly GCA_023525975.1). Lineage (NCBI taxonomy): Eukaryota > Viridiplantae > Streptophyta > Magnoliopsida > Asterales > Asteraceae > Smallanthus > Smallanthus sonchifolius. The sequence goes on from CM042037.1 coordinate 20,496,497, forward strand.
GATCCCTCTATTATCCTTCCAAAATCTCCTCTCCCACATAGATGGATCCTCCACCATTCTTGCTGCTCAGATCTCTTTGGGAGAGAAAGTCTCCCCAAACCCTCTCTTCTCCACATGGGTTGCTAATGACCAAAAAGCTGTCATAATCTTGAATGCTTCACTATCGGAGGAGGTCATTCCTGAAATTCTTGGTCTCTCTACGGCTCGTCGCATTTGGCTTGCCCTTGAACAAGCCTTTAGCAACACGTCCATCGAGCGCATTCAGAACCTCTGGGATCAACTCCGGCAAATCTCCAATGGTTCCCTCATCGTTGCACAGTTCAGACGCTCCTTCAAATCCATTTGTGCCAACTCTCTGTCGTTGGTCAGCCCGATAATGAACCCGACAAGCTTCATTGGTTTTTATGTGGCCTAGGCGCTCCCTTTGAAACCTTCTCCACCGCCACTCGTGCCACCAAGCCAACACCTCTCTTTCGTGACCTACTTGTCCAAGCGGAAAACCACGAACTTTTTCTTCGATCATTACATGGAAATTCTCCTCCCACGGTGGATTTTTCTGATCATCACCCCAGTTCGGGTTCCCATGGCCGTGGAGGCCGGTTTTCTCGTGGTTCCGGTCAGAACAGCCGTGGTGGCAACCATGGCAGCAGGGGTAGGAGGCCGCCCCACTGTCAATTGTGTCGCACTGATGGACACTATGCCAATCGTTGTCCAAACCTCAGCACCTTTACATCCCAACCTCCTACCCATGCGGTCGACCTTGCTAGTGCCTTTCATGCTAAGTGCCATGCTACTACTTCTGGCCTAGACTGGTACGTGGACTCCGGTGCCACGGACCATATGACAGCCTCACCGGCCAACATCCCACAGGCTAACCCTTTCACAGGTAACACCACTGTCACGTTTGGAAACAGTCACTCTCTTCCGGTAACCCACGTTGGTAACACAACGGTTTCAAATAATATTCATTTAAAGGATGTTTTGGTGGTGTCTAACCTAATGAAAAGCCAATTATCTATTAGCAAACTAACCCGTGACAACCCCTTGGATGTGTTATTTTCACACCCATATTTTTACATACAGGACCGAAGCAAGAACCAGGTTCTAGCTCAAGGGACTTGTGAAGATGGATTATATGTTCTTCACACAGGACCACAAGCTTTTGTTGCTGATCACAGTCATAGCATAAAGGCATCTTTTGAACTTTGGCATTTACGGTTGGGCCACGTGTCGTTTGACACAATTTTGTTATTAAATAAAACGGGCTCTTTATCTGTTACATCGGTTTTACCCAAACCACTTTTATGTACCTCTTGTGAGTTATCTAATGGGCACCGCTTACCATTTACAATTAATGAAAAACGGGCACTTAAACCTCTTGATTTGGTTCATTGTGACTTATGGGGACCATCCCCGGTAACATCAATTGGACACTTCCGGTACTATGCTATATTTGTGGACGATTTCTCTAGATTCATGTGGTTCTACCCACTAAAGACTAAATCTGGATTCTTTGAAGTATTATCAGCCTTTGTTAATTATGTTCAAACACAATTCTCCTAAAAAATAAAAGAATTTCAAAGTGACGGGGGCACCGAATTTGTGAACCAACTGGTTCGACAACTATTTGAAACAAATGACACCTTCCATAGGCTCTCTTGCCCATACACCCCTCAACAGAATGGAAGGGCGGAACGCAAACACCGACATATCGCTGAAACAAGCCTAGCCATATTATTTAATGGAAATGTTCCACCCGCGTATTGGGTTGATGCTGTTTGCACCGCCGTTTACACTATTAACCGGCCCCCGACCAAAGTTCTACAAGTTCTACATGGGAAATCTCCATTTGAATTATTGTTTTCCCAAAAACCCATCTACAGCAACTTTCGACCGTTTTCATGCTGTGTCTACCCCTATATACGTGACTATTCCGCCCACAAGCTGTCACCTCGTAGCCTTCCATGCATTTTTATGGGCTACTGCACCCAATACAAAGGATACAAATGCCTTGACTCTACCACCTCCCGAGTCTACATCACTCTCCATGCACGCTTTGATGAGCGAAACTTCCCCTTTAAAGACACACCATCTACCCCACTCACTACCCTTCTCCCCTTACACACCTTCCTCGATCCATTCACCAAACCTACACCCATGAAACCCATACCACCTCCCACGTCCTTGCCTGCCTCCGCTCCTACTAAACCCACTTCAATACCCCACTGTTGTAAGGCCCCAAACCAGGCACCCTACAGTTGGTTCTCATAGCTGGTTAGACTCTTTAAAAACATCTAACTTTCATTTAAATAAACAGCGGAAGTGTTTTCTCAAAATAACCGTATCTTTCAAACTCGTTAATTTTCATAACATTACCTGACGAATGCATGCGCACCAACCCGAGTAGTCCCACTCCCAAGCCAAGATGCCTCCTCTAGCAAATTCACCTGCAAAACAATCTAATGTACATACAAAGTCAGCTACGCTGAGTGAGTTCTAATAGTTTAATTTAATCAAAAGCCAATTCGTCTCATTTATTATTTATCTCTACTCAAGACCATCTGGTTATAAGAAAATGGTTTTATAAATTGTCCTCAAAAGATAACCCTGTTATCTTACAATATCCCGGACGATTTACGACCCCAGACTCAACCCACCATTTTAACTCAGTAAGTCTCTCCGACATGGATCGAGCTTAATACTCTGACAACACATAGTCTACTGTACATACATTAACCATTCACTAGTTAACTCAACCAATCTCTAGACACTGGCTTAACCAATCCTAACTCTTACTCTTACAACTCAACAGACACCACAATTGTACATAATGTACTCATCCCGACGTAACGGTCAGTCTAACTCGATACACCACATTGATTTCATCTATTTATCACATCAATACCATTTCATACGCAATCAATATAACTCATCACTTGCATGCAATGTAACACATATAAATGTACACAAACACATACCTCATCACTGCACCCTCGTCAGGGTTACCCTCATCAGGGCGTTCGACACACCCCGAGCTCATCATTAACCTGCTCAGAAACTGCCACCTTTGGTGACCTCCCAAAGGACTTAGTCCTCCACAATCCCGTATGTCGTGTCACAAAGACAGCCAAGCAAACACAATACCCGCCATGTCACAAGGACAACGACACATTACACACAACACATGTATAAAACACATAATGTCATACTCTATTTACCTGATTCATTAATTGCACCTGCACTTCACACATGACACTAGGATAATATATCCTACACGTATTCATAAGCGTTTAGCTTATATCCCGAGTCACCTCGACTAACTTATAACATGACACAATTCTAATATAGCAACACCCATACTAATACCATGTCTCAGTATCTAAGCACATACTACGTACATGCACATCCTGTGACACCTTCTAGTCATACCCGTATGACCTTTAATACAATCCCGACTCACTCTTATTAGGTCACTATACGACCCACGACCATGTACCCACCTTTAACCTACACATTCTAAGGACAACACCTAGTCCTTAAGCCCCATATTTAATTACTTAAGTTCGTAAACTCATCGGGTTAGACCCCAAACCTCTTTATACATTTTACGTATTAAAACACGTCATGGAAGTATGTACGGTAGCCCCAAAACATTTAAAATATTTAAAAGAGGGGATTAGAAACTCAGTGGTTACACTGGGTCTCAGTCCCTGCTCTACAGCTCGTCCGTTCGTGCTAGAATTCTGAACCTGTCAAACGTATGATTACATGCTTAGAGTACGTTTTAAACATACGTTGAATAACGTATAGCAATATAATTAAACCCCAAGTTTCATCTGCTTGTCTATCTAACACCATGAACCCTCATCTCATGTTCCCATCGTACCCAATCATTCGTGGTCCGTTAAGAACTTGTGTACACGTACCGGGTCTCATGCATGCATGCATGTGTGCCATGCAAAACCCTAACCTCTTCATGCAAACCCTACGCTTACAAACCCTACTCGGGTGTAACCCGAATCCATTCCTTCGTCGTACTCCACCGTGAGCCGCCACCACCATCGAGTACTACCACCAAGTGTCTCACGTCGAGTACTGTTATCGAGTTTTGTCACCTCGTGCCATATCTTTCTCCCATCACCTTTCTTTCCACGAGAAAACCCTAATCCGGTTCCCCTTCACATGGAAATAACACCACCACCACTACTCCACCGTCCGCCGCCATAGGGCACCACCACAGCCGACCCCCAACCTCCGGCACCATCCTTGTGGCCGTCTTCGTTTCCAGCGGTAGCCGAAGCCACCACCACCTTCACCGTCATCCTCTCTCCCCTTGGTCATTGGCCTCCTCGTCACCCCGCCAACATCACCGTGCCACCACCCTAGCTCGGACCACCACCTTATCATGCCGCTACCACCTCTACCGTCGACCTACGCCCCGCCTCTGCCTCCATCGTCGTTTTCGGCCAAACCGTACCAAACAAAACCCTTAATCGGGTTACAACGCATGAAATCAAACACGAAAGAACTACGCATGGAGGTTAAACGAAGATTACCTTGATGAGACGTGGAGTTCCCCCCTCTTCCCGTCGTACCCTCTCCTTCGCTTGCTCTCTTAGCCATCGCACACACCCCCTAGGCCGAATGGCCTAGGGTTTTCTCCTAACTTTGCTTTTTAAATGATACAATGTTACATCCGGGTCCCTGCGCTCCTTTTTCGTATGTTGTGATCTCAAACCGTGCTTTAAACGGTTAACCGATTCACCTATAGGAGTTAAACGCACCTTAAGTAACAATCCATGCCCTCCTGTTACACTTTAATACGGGTTCGTGTCGCCCAATACCCGTTTCATTAGTTTAACGAATTTCGGGATGTTACAACTGTTGTGATCATCCTATCCCAAATCAGCCCACATCTCCTACCTCAGATCCACCCACACCCGCACCTCCTAACACCGACCCACCTAGTCCCAACTCCCATACTAACTCGCCACCTCCTGGCACTACCTTTGACATCACTACTGATGTCCATACCCTTCCTCCAAATCCACCTGACACGTATCAACCACCCCTCCCTGACCCGATTCCCGTCCTTGACCCACTTCTTGCCACCACTCCCCCTGCTGCCGCTAACCCACCCACTGGCCATCCCATGATCACTCATGCCAAGGCAGGAGTTTTTAAACCAAAACATGCAGTTGATCTAGCTCACATCAACAAACATGCCTTACACTCATCACTTTTCTCCAACTCAGATCCTAAAGGGATCAAATCTGCCATGAAACATCCCAAATGGTTGGACTCTATGAACAAAGAGCTCACTGCTTTACACCGTAACAACACATGGACCTTGGTGACACATCCCAAAAATCACAACATTGTTGGATCAAAATGGTTGTTTCGCACAAAATATCATGCCGACGGATCTGTTGAACGGCATAAAGCCCGGCTAGTTGCCCAAGGGTTTAGCCAAGTACCTGGTCTTGACTACTCCCACACTTTTAGTCCTGTTGTCAAAGCTTCAACCATCCGGGTTGTCCTAGAGGGTGTGGTTTCATCGCCTTAGTACCTTCCTTATACGTGATGGATTTACTTGTAGTTGGGCTGATCCATCTTTATTTGTTTTTAAACGTAAACGTGCATAATGTATCTGTTAGTATATGTTGATGATTTGATTCTCACAGAAAATCAAGACACCATCATGACCTCATTTATATCCAAGTTACATGCGGAGTTTGCCATCAAAGACCTTGGATGCCTCAATTATTTTCGTGGCCTTGAAGTCACATACACAAATGATGGTCTTTTCTTATGACAATCAAAGTATGCCAAGGATATTTTGGATCGGGCTAAACTTCTTGATTCCAAACCAGTGCACACACCTCTAGCTGCTAATGAATCCTTTACTACACAAGGCGAAGCTTACGATGATCCAACCCATTACTGATATCTTATCGGTGCTCTTCAGTACCTTACCATTACTCGCCCGAACATTTCCTATGCGGTGAATTAAGTTACCCAGTTCCTACAACACCCCACTGTCTCTCGCCACAAAGCTGTGAAACGTATTCTCCGCTATGTCAAAGGAATTCTTGCCTATGGTCTTTCATTCTCAACGTCAATCCGCACCACTGTCATTGGATAATCTAATGCCGACTGGGCAAGATGCCTCGAAACCAGACGCTCCACATACAGTTACTCAATATTCCTTGGTGGCAATCTTGTTTCTTGGAGTGCTAAGAAGTAACCAACCATTTCCCGATCCACCTGTGAATCTGAATACAGTGCCATGGCCAACACTGTTGCCGAAATCATTTGAATAACCCACCTGCTTCAGGAACTACATGCTCTCCCTACCGATCGCCCAACTCTCCTTTGTGACAACAAAAGCGTGCTATTCCTCACACAAAACCCAGTGTCCCATAAACGGGCAAAACATATAGAATTGGACTACCACTTCATTCGGGAACTCGTGGCCTCTTGCAAACTCCACACTCGGTTTGTATCCACCAAGCTTCAGGTTGCAGATATCTTCACCAAGAGCCTCCCGAGACCTCAATTTGAAAACTTCAGAACCATGCTAGGTCTCGGTCCACCTCCGTTTAGCTTGAGGGGGGATGTTAGACCACCTTAGTAACTTATGTTTTCTTCATGTACTAGTTATGTATTTGCTTCATTCTGTATGTACTGTATTGTAATTATTTCATCTATTTATTGAGGGCTTCCCACTCATTGTGGGTAAGCAATTCCATAACTTATGTCACACCCCAACCGACAGCGGATTATACGTCGGGGCGGACGCGGTTATTCAATAGCACAAGGTTGACTATTAAAGTTTCAATATTTCATTAATAATAGATTCAAAGGTTCAATACAAAGGAAATAACAAGTATACAACATTTATTTAATAAGTAGTCTAGGTTCAAGGCGTCCTATGTGATCACAAATAAGTCTCACGATGTAGAACCTGAAACATGTGAAAGAATATGTCAACTACAAAATAGTTGGTGAGATACAAAGGTTTTGACACAGTTTAACAAGTATTTGAAAAGAGTTACAATTCACTATGATTTATGCATTCTATAATGTAAGTATGAGAAACAAGTATCTTAAACATTGTGCATATCAACCCTCCAACCAAGTTTAGGCATAACCCGCAGGTTACCCTTATAAGTCTCAAGTTTAAAAGTTTAATTCAGTAACAATCACCAAGGGCTCCCCCCGAAGAGTCAATCAATCAAGGTGGATTGGTCAAATGCAATAGATCTATCATTGTTACCATATGCTTGATCAAAGTTAATGAATATGCTAGTTTTATGTTTAATCTAAGCATACAAGTCTCAAGTTTAACATAAGAATAAACATCTAGTCATAGTTGTACAAGAATTGTATAAGTTAAAAGTTTTGAACATGTTTCACCCCAAAAGAATAGAAAGGAAAAAGGGGCTAAGTATACTCACTTGGATTTGATGAAAGAGTATCCGACAAGAGTTAGTGTTTGTAAGACTTGGAGAGGGAGAGTATCCTCACAATAGGCCTAGGATTATAAGTCTAAAGTTTCAAATAAAAAGTCTAAGACAAAGGATCTAGGATTCAAGATTTGACTAGGGTTCCATATATGGGATGGGATTGATTAAGTTTATAAAGTTTAAATTTAGTTTTAAAAGGAAGGTTTTGAATGTAAGACTTGGATCTCAATAGCTTAATAAGTTTGTAGTTTTAGAAAAATTATTTAAGTTAAGAATTAAAGTTAATAATTATTTTAAGAGTAAAATAATTATTAAATACATAGTATTTAAAGACTAAATAGTGATTTAAGATTTATAGAATTTATTTAAAGTGTATATAGTCATTAAGGATAAATCATTTTAAAAAAAAAAAAAAAACCAAATAAGTTGTATTATTTCAGAAAATAAACACAACCTAAAGTTTCTGAGTTTATACAAGTTTTATAAGGTGTCACGAGTATTTTTTTTTATAATTTTTGGCATTTAAAACTATTTTTAAGAATTAATTATTATAAGTTTGATTAAGTTTTATTTAATTAAAAATGTTTCAGAATATAAAAGTGTAAATAAAAATCGTTTTTAAGTTTATAAAAATATCTCAGAATTTATAAAATTTATTAAGGGTTTAAAACTGTTTAAAAAAAAACTAAAACAATTAAAATGGGCAAAACCCGGCTTGAACCCGGGTTACTGACCGGGTCGCCGATACACAGACACGCAGACCGTCCCGACTACGGGCTCGTTACCTTCAAGAAGGGAAAAACAAATTTATAATTACAATCCTCAACCGCCCCCCCTTCCCCTTATGAACCCTAGTTTCTAAACTCTCCGAATTCGACCTGTTAATCCCTCTGTCTGGGATAATTGACAGAGGGCAAACGATGCTAGAATGGAAACGAGATGATTGGACTCAAGAATTACCTTAATCGGTTTCGAATCGGAGGAGAACGGCTTGAAGGCCGAAGTCGACTGTCACTGGATTCAAATGCTCGGTGTAGGTGTTGAATGACCAAATTGAGAGTTTGGAGAGTTGAGGGGTGATGCTTCTGGTGTGTCGAGTGCGGTATTTATAGCCGATTTGGGCATTAAGTGCGCGAACGGGTTGTAGGTGGTTGTTGCGCCGGTCGGAATTGATTCCGACCTCCTGCGCGTGATCTGGGTCGAATCAAACATTAATGCTTCTTGGGGACGGGTCGCACGCTCGAGCCGAGGCTCGAGGTTCACCGAATCTGGACTGAATCATGGTTTTCGGGAAAAAGGAGGTGAAATCGGTGGTAGTGGGGGTCGAACCCACGACTGGGTTGGGATCGGGAGTTTGGGCAGTTGGCAAGACAGGCCCCTGATGTTTCCAGTCGTATCATTTCGTGGTTAAAGGTTAACATTTAGTTTAAAACAGTTTCAACAAGTGACAGGTTCAGTCCCTTGACGTTATAGAATGGTGAGATGTTTTATTTATAAAATGAAATAAGTTTCATATTTATTTTAATTATATAAAATAATTTACGAAATTAGTTTATCGAATAAGTTTATAAATGTAATTTTAAACTTTTAAAGTTTTAAGGTTTAATGCATATGTATATATATACTTTAAAATAAGTATCGTATATATATAAAAAGTTTCTAATAGAATTTCGAATTTAAAACGATAACACGTACAAGTGTTTTAAGAAAATGTAGGTCGGAAATTTTTGGATATTACAGTCTCCCCTACTTTAGGAAATTTCGTCCCGAAATTAAAGTAGAAGGATCTAGATCGGGATCTAAGTCTATGATACGCACAAGGGTAATGAGAAAGATACTTTACGTTCCCAAGTAAACCTTGGGTTACGTTTAGATTTTTAAATGAGTTGTAAGGATAGGGATAAGATTATGCTCAAGTTTCTAAGTTTTCAAAGCATATGATTGTCAAGAGTTTCCCTAAGAAGCATATAGTTTCATTGAAATATATGAAGATTTGTTTTCAGAAATGTATTTGAGAGGATAACTGATGAATTCCCATTCAAGATTTAAAGTGAGAAGCATCACTCAGAATGGGTTCGACGATAGTTTAACGATTTGAGTTTGTAGACTATTACGTCTAAGGATTGCTACGGTACCCAAGTTCCGTGGCTACCTTTTACGATAAGTCTTGGATCATAGCACACGACAGAGTTTACTATGTCTTCCCATACGCTGATTTTCATACTTACGTGTGCACCCGCAAGCATTTAAATCGTCGTATAGTCTGCATAGGTCCTTCCATTTGTGTGCGGATCAAGAAAGAGTACAAGAATTTGTTTAACACACGACTAAAGTTTCCACATAAGAGTGATCATTGATTAACGAGTCCCTTAGAGAGAAACGTCATTCGATAATTAAAGAGAAAAGAATGTGACAAGATTTAAAGTTTCGAAGTTTCCTCGTGTTCGAATAAGAATACATCAAACATCGAGTAGTTTAAAGTCTTTACACTTCCCTCGTGTTTGATCAAGAATACGTCAAACCTTGAGTAGTTTAAAAGTCTTATACGTTCCTCATGTTTGAACAAGAATACGTCAAACATAGAATAGTTTAAATTGTGTTTGAACAAGAATACGTCAAACATAGAATAGTTTAAAGTCTTATACGTTCATCATGTTTGAACAAGAATACGTCAAACATGGAGTAGTTTAAAGTCTTATACGTTCAACATGTTTGAACAAGAATACGTCAAACATGGAGTAGTTTAAAGTCTTATACGTTCGTCATGTTTGAACAAGAATACGTCAAACATGGAGTAGTTTAAAGTCTTATACGTTCGTCATGTTTGAACAAGAATACGTCAAACATGGAGTAGTTTAAAGTCTTATACGTTCATCATGTTTGAACAAGAATACGTCAGACATGGAGTAGTTTAAAGTCTTATACGTTCATCATGTTTGAACAAGAATACGTCAGACATGGAGTAGTTTAAAGTCTTATACGTTCATAATGTTTGAACAAGAATACGTCAAACATGGAGTAGTTTAAAGTCTTATACGTTCATTATGTTTGAACAAGAATACGTCAAACATAGAGTAGTTTAAAGTCTTTACACGTTCATAGTGTTTGAACAAGAATACGTCAAACATAGAATTGTGTTTGAATTGTGTTTGAACAAGAATACGTCAAACATAGAATGGTTTAAATTGTGTTTGAACAAGAATACGTCAAACACAGAATAGTTTAAATTGTGTTTGAACAAGAATACGTCAAACATATAATAGTTTAAAGTCTTTTAGTTTAGCTTCAGTGTTTCAGTGTATAGAAGCATACGATTACGTTTTGAGTATAAAGCGGTTATCTAACTATTCTAGTATTTAAGAGCGGTGTGGGACATCGTTTGGAACAAGATTAACCGTTATACGCTCTCTCACAAAAGATTCGAGTCGTTCAGAAGGGTAGGTGGATTTCCGATGTTTGGTTTTGTAAGGAGTCAGGGGAAGTACTCCGCTAAAGAGAGTAATGTCCTCCTTCTTGCTAGTTTCTAGTATCAAGAGTGAAGTTTTCTCGTGTATTTGGAATGTACGTTTATCAAGTCTTATAAGGTTTAGTTGAGACGAACACGAAAAGTTTTCAAGACTAAGAATCCAAGTATGAGTTTGAAAGTAGGATAAGTCAGTTGATTTCAAGTTTCAATATCAAGTTTTTCATGATCCTTTATTAGACATGCTTTCTTTGGTGGTTTAGAAGGTGTTTAGTTTCAGGAATACGGGTTTGAGTATTTGTATAAGTTTTTACATGACTCAAAAGTCTCTGACTTTGTGTAGACGAAGTTTAATGTTTTAGCAACGTGCATTTAAGATTTTAGTTCCCGTCGTGATTTATAGCAAATCTTTTACGTGACAAGAGTTGGATGAGGAAAGTTTCCTAGCATAGGGTAACGGGAAAAGTTTTGATAAGGTTTATGATAGTGTGTTTACAGTTGATTTATCTTGTTTCATAATAGCAGGCATAGTGTTCTTTTGTGTAGAATGTAATTAAGATGTTAAAAAATGACGAGTTAGGCAATGATAAGTAGTATAAGTAGGACTCATAATAAGGTATGTATGATTGTCAAACGAAAAGTTGGTCAAGTTTAGAAGTGTGAAGTCTATATAAGGGGTAAGGATCATAGTTGATTACGGCAGTGGTTCGTAAGTCGTGTTGTTTTAAGAGAGTGCTTACGAATTAGAAGGTTTGTTCAAAGTTTATTCTTCAAGTATGCGTGTGTCACTTAGGATTTTTATAGTTTAATGCAACGTTGTTAATTATCTCAAGTACTAACGTGAGCTACTCTTGACGAAAGTGTTTGGGTAGAAGTGTTAAGTTTATAGTGCTAGAAGGAAAGTCAAGCTAGTAAGTGATAGCAAGATAAATTTCAAAATAACTTTCGTTAAATATTTCAAAATTGGGACTTCTAGCCCTTACATAATACAATTTAAACGGAAAATTAAAGTGTATAAGTAAGTTGATTTAATATGTTCAAAAGTTTTTTTTTTTTTTTCATAATACTGAGTTATCACAGTAATACTATCAAAAATAGTTTTGATTGGAGGCTGATGGGCTAACGAGGAGGATTCCCGGAAGAATGGGTGGTCACAAGGACTCACTTAAGTACCCTATTTCCCTAGCCAGAACTTCCTCATGTGCCTACAACTTCTCTCAGTTGTTGTCACCGATGTTTGGGTTTATGGTACTATGTCGAGGTTCATTATGGGTTTAGAGTCTTAAACGTGGAGCTTGTTTATTCTATAGTAGGCTTCTTCCCTTGCGGGAAAACGATCAGGTTACTAATCTCTTTGTTAATGTACTTTAGGTTTAAAAGACGTTAAGTTTTATTTACAATAAACGGTGATGTGTAAGTTTTAAGGACGTATGAAGGTTTTGAGATTAAAAGTGTAACAAAGTTTTGAGTTAGTCATAAAATGAAGTTTGAGTGATAAAATGAAAACGCAAGAGTTTCTCCTTAAGTGTCAAGTTTATAAAGTAATGAAGTTCATAAAAGGACTTGTAGGATAATACATGGTTTTAAATGTGCTGGTATTACAAGGATCATGAAGTTTGAGGACGTATGAAAACTTTGACATGTATAAATGTGTAACAAAAGTTTTTGAGTTAGTTATCAAATGAAACTTGGTTAAGTGCTAAGAAGGTAAGGTAAAAATACAAGGGTTGCCTCTTAGGTGTTATATCTATAAAATAATGAAGTTTTGTAGAAGAATTTGTAGGGTAATACATAGTTCTAAGGGTTGTATTACAACGATCATGAAGCCTATTTGGTAGTATCTGCATAAATATAAGTTTATGTATATAGTCTTTAAGTATAGTTTCGTAAGAATTTCTTCTTGAAGGTAACTCCTTTAGGTCATGACAAGTAAGCATGCTGTCATGTGACAAGACGGGACTTAAGAATCATAGAATAAAGGTTATAGAGAAAAGTTTTTGAATCATGAATTTATGAAGCGTAAAGTATTTGAGATGGTACTCATTTAGTGCATATCGCTAAGCGAGTACTTTGACATATCAAGAGAAATTTGAGCTCACTAATGTTTAGAGAAGTCATGCATTCCTATAAGTGGATACTCATCCCAAGAATTCCCAAGAAAGCATACGGGTCCAACGGTTGATTTGGATTTATACGAAATGCTTTCCTTGACAGAATTTCCCAGAATACAGGTATCCACCCTTCCGGTCCGCACAAGTTCTCATACATTGTTTAGAACTTAAATACTATTGACGAGAGTTTGTTGGAGGATTAGACTTAAAGCCTAAGAATGTATCCTCGACGTAGTAGACTCTTGTAGCACGTAGGTAAGTAGAAACGTAGAATCTCCAAGCGTTCACGTATAAGATTTAAGAAAAGAATGAGGAGAGAATTTCCTAGTAAAGGACATGAGATAACTCATGTTTGGGTCTCCTAAGTTATAGTCTAGGTCATGTGTCTAATAACCTAACTCCCTATAACCAAGGCTCTGATACCAATCTGTCACACCCCAACCGACGGCGGATTATACGTCGGGGCGGACGCGGTTGTTCAATAGCACAAGGTTGACTATTAAAGTTTCAATATTTCATTAATAATAGATTCAAAGGTTCAATACAAAGGAAATAACAAGTATACAACATTTATTTAATAAGTAGTCTAGGTCCAAGGCGTCCTATGTGATCACAAATAAGTCTCACGATGTAGAACCTGAAACATGTGAAAGAATATGTCAACTACAAAATAGTTGGTGAGATACAAAGGTTTTGACACAGTTTAACAAGTATTTGAAAAGAGTTACAATTCACTATGATTTATGCATTCTATAATGTAAGTATGAGAAACAAGTATCTTAAACATTGTGCATATCAACCCTCCAACCAAGTTTAGGCATAACCCGCAGGTTACCCTTATAAGTCTCAAGTTTAAAAGTTTAATTCAGTAACAATCACCAAGGGCTCCCCCCCCGAAGGGTCAATCAATCAAGGTAGATTGGTCAAATGCAATAGATCTATCATTGTTACCATATGCTTGATCAAAGTTAATGAATATGCTAGTTTTATGTTTAATCTAAGCATACAAGTCTCAAGTTTAACATAAGAATAAGCATCTAGTCATAGTTGTACAAGAATTGTATAAGTTTAAAGTTTTAAACATGTTTCACCCCAAAAGAATAGAAAGGAAAAAGGGGCTAAGTATACTCACTTGGATTTGATGAAAGAGTATCCGACAAGGGTTAGTGTTTGTAAGACTTGGAGAGGGAGAGTATCCTCACAATAGGCCTAGGATTATAAGTCTAAAGTTTCAAATAAAAAGTCTAAGACAAAGGATCTAGGATTCAAGATTTAACTAGGGTTCCATATATGGGATGGGATTGATTAAGTTTATAAAGTTTAAATTTAGTTTTAAAAGGAAGGTTTTGAATGTAAGACTTGGATCTCAATAGCTTAATAAGTTTGTAGTTTTAGAAAAATTATTTAAGTTAAGAATTAAAGTTAATAATTATTTTAAGAGTAAAATAATTATTAAATACATAGTATTTAAAGACTAAATAGTGATTTAAGATTTATAGAATTTATTTAAAGTGTATATAGTCATTAAGGATAAATCATTTTTAAAAAAAAAAAAAAACCAAATAAGTTGTATTATTTCAGAAAATAAACACAACCTAAAGTTTCTGAGTTTATACAAGTTTTATAAGGTGTCACGAGTATTTTTTTTTATAATTTTTGGCATTTAAAACTATTTTTAAGAATTAATTATTATAAGTTTGATTAAGTTTTATTTAATTAAAAATGTTTCAGAATATAAAAGTGTAAATAAAAATCGTTTTTAAGTTTATAAAAATATCTCAGAATTTATAAAATTTATTAAGGGTTTAAAACTGTTTTAAAAAAAACTAAAACAATTAAAATGGGCAAAACCCGGCTTGAACCCGGGTTACTGACCGGGTCGCCGATACACAGACACGCAGACCGTCCCGACTACGGGCTCGTTACCTTCAAGAAGGGAAAAACAAATTTATAATTACAATCCTCAACCGCCCCCTTCCCCTTATGAACCCTAGTTTCTAAACTCTCCGAATTCGACCTGTTAATCCCTCTGTCTGGGATAATTGACAGAGGGCAAACGATGCTAGAATGGAAACGAGATGATTGGACTCAAGAATTACCTTAATCGGTTTCGAATCGGAGGAGAACGGCTTGAAGGCCGAAGTCGACTGTCACTGGATTCAAATGCTCGGTGTAGGTGTTGAATGACCAAATTGAGAGTTTGGAGAGTTGAGGGGTGATGCTTCTGGTGTGTGTCGAGTGCAGTATTTATAGCCGATTTGGACATTAAGTGCGCGAACGGGTTGTAGGTGGTTGTTGCGCCGGTCGAAATTGATTCCGGCCTCCTGCGCGTGATCTGGGTCGAATCAAACATTAATGCTTCTTGGGGACGGGTCGCACGCTCGAGCCGAGGCTCGAGGTTCACCGAATCTGGACTGAATCATGGTTTTCTGGAAAAAGGAGGTGAAATCGGTGGTTGTGGGGGTCGAACCCGCGACTGGGTTGGGATCGGGAGTTTGGGCAGTTGGCAAGACAGGCCCCTGATGTTTCTAGTCGTATCATTTCGTGGTTAAAGGTTAACTTTTAGTTTAAAACAGTTTCAAAAAGTGACAGGTTCAGTCCCTGGATGTTATAGAATGGTGAGATGTTTTATTTATAAAATGAAATAAGTTTCATATTTATTTTAATTATATAAAATAATTTACGAAATTAGTTTATCGAATAAGTTTATAAATGTAATTTTAAACTTTTAAAGTTTTAAGGTTTAATGCATATGTATATATATACTTTTAAATAAGTATCGTATATATATAAAAAGTTTCTAGTAGAATTTCGAATTCGAAACGATAACACGTACAAGTGTTTTAAGAAAATGTAGGTCGGAAATTTTCGGATATTACAACTTACACCCGGAACCGGTTCTTGAGAATACCCGAAATGTGCACCTCTAACCCTAAACCTTAAAACGATACCCGGTTCTGGAAACAATCTAGCTTTTTTTTATATAATTTATCTATGTTTTATGACTTTATGTTTTAAACATTTTTCTATTTTGTAACATTTTAAGTTTTAATGTTATTGGACATTTTAAGTTAGTTATTTATATGTTTAATTAATGTATTTATAACCCGGAAATAGGTTCTTGAAATACCTGCCTTGAATACCCGGAACCGGTAAGAACCGGAACCAGTTCTTGAATACCCGGAACCGGGTACATAGGGTATGGTTTTTCAACCAAGAACCGGACCCGGAACCGGTTTTTGAGAATACCCAGTTTTTCGGAACCAGTTCTTAAGAATACCCGATTTCTGCATCTCTAGAAACTTAATTCAAATCTTACTTTACTTTTTATACATTGAAGACCTGTACAATACAATTTTACTTTATCGACATTCCTGATAGTCGACACCGTCTTTAGCCACCAACCATCACTATATCACCAATCACTAAACATAAATATAATCAACCTAATAATTTTACTTTTGGTCTAGTTAGTTAACCCTACAACCTATTCCCAACGCCGTATAAATTATAATCATTCTTAACGGTATAGTTCTTACATCTTTATTATTACCGGTACAATTCTTCATACATCTTTTTTAACGGTATAATTCTAATGCAAATTGTTATTATAAACCCATACGTTTTAACTTGACGTGAACAGTTTCTCTATTTCATTGGCCCTCTTGGGCGGCTTGGTCACGTGCTGACCATCCATATCCGCCACTTTCCCCACCATCAACGCCTTTCCGCGTCACCGGGCCTCTCGCGCTTCGCCTTCACTGTCGGGTTGCTGTTCACCGGAATCACACATGCTTAGGTCGTCTAATGAGATTTGAACTGACTAATTTTACCATCGCCAGATTAACAGTCGCCTCCGTTGCTGTGCTCGAACACCGCCATTGTATGCGGCTGTTTATCCTCCAGCCACAATCGCATCATGCTCAGGTGCCGGCTGTCACAACCGCCATTGTCAGAACCCAATCAAACTGTCGCCGATATGAGTTGGGAAGAGATGTCTGAGGCGGTGATTATTGTGGATGGGCTGTCGGAACCGCCGCAGACGCCTCCCTCCTGACTTGACCGGAGAGTTGGCCGGAAGAGATGAAGTTCGCCGGAAGAGATGTATTTTAATTGCATTTTTAATTTTATAATAATATTTTATTTATTTTTTCTTGTTATATATTTATTATTTTTTAAACAAATAGTAATATTATTAGGTTTTAAATTCTTCCGTAGTTGATATCTTTATATATTTATTTTTAAATTATTAAAACTTTATAATGTTATCTGGTTTTTAAATCCTCACATTTTTAAAGCTTTTTTTATTTGTTTTTACCCTTTTTCTTGATATTTTAATTTTACTTTTGTTTTATATTAACGTTTTTTATTACTCTTACAATTGAGACTGTGTTGATAGTCTTTAACTTTGATTGGCTCATACTGTAACGTGGCAGTCTATGAGTGGGACTTATTAATAACCATACATTTCAAATTAACGTCAATAGTGAATGTTTTTCATTGCCCTAACTGGGCGGCTTCTTCACGTGGCTGATTTTTTTTAATATTTCGCGTTTTATTTTCAGTTATATACATTCCTTTTCATTTATTTAACCAATTGGTCAAGCAACGCAATGGTTAGCATTCTACTCTCTCTACCTATCCACCTGTTCCACTCGTATTCAAACCCACCCACCTCTGCCTTTTTTTATAATTTCCTTTTTTCCAGATTTTTTTTCCTTTTGTCTTAATTTTACGTTACATATTTTAATGCGCCCGTTATGTAAACATGAACGCGAGTTACGGAACTGCCGCGGAACGTGAAGAGCGGGCCCAGTGGTAAGTCAGCGCCTCGACCCTCACATCCACTTGGGTTCGATCTTAGGGGCGGGGAGATTTCATTCCATTTTTTTATCCAAATTTTATTTCAATTTTTTTTTGTTTTTGGTTTATTTTGTTATTTATGAATCCAATTTTTTAGCTTCGTTTTCCCCCAACTTTTTTTATTTTTATTTTCATGTTACATATGTTTAACACTCTTGTTTTATTAATGTTTTAAAATACACATCCACCAAATATAACTATAAGTAAGAAAAAATTACTTGCACCGCCGCGGAGCGCGAGTTACCTCTGGTTTTTAACAATTTAAGATGTAAAGGTAACTTGTTTAATATTTTTAATATATTTTTTCAAAATTTAGAAAAATAAAAATAATAGAAAACAGATTAAAAGAAGAGATCCAACGGTGGAGACATAAAATCATCGCATGAAATACATATGCAGATCGGAAGATCTGACACATGTAATAATACCACGATCACCATCCTCTTTTATTTCGACAATCTTCTTCTACTCACCCTCTTCCTCTTTTCTCCAGTTTTTTCTTTTCTTTTCCCCCTTCTTTTCTTCACTTAAAACAAAACCCTAGCTTTGCTTTCTATCTATACATACATACAATCTGTATCTATCTGTATCAAAAGATGATGCAGCAGCAGCAGCATCAGAGGATAAGACAACATCAAGCCCTGATGCAGCAATCTCTCTATCACCCAGGTCTCATAACCCAACCTCAGGTAAATTCATTTCATTTCACTTGATTTCTTGTCTTTTAATTTCAATTTTTTGTGTCAAAGGTGTCACCTTTTCTTTTGGGTATCAAGATTCAAGTCCACAGTTTTGTGAGAAGAAAATAAAAAAGATTATTTAGTATGCTAGCTGTTCAAACTGAATCAGTTGAGTTTTATTTTAAGTATTTTTAAGTTTTGTGTTTGGGCATTTTATGGAAATTTGTAAATTACTGTTGTATTAGTTTCCTGAATTGGGAATTGATTACAGCTTTTTTTATAAAAGATTTTGTAATTATGTACAAAATTATAAAGCTCAAAAATTTATACCAAAATGTACTAGTGGTAACCATTAAAGGTTTTAGTCATTCAGTACAAATTTACTAAAAGTAATGAAAAGTACCTATCTGTTCATGTGATGTTGTTATGAGTGAGTTTTGAATCAATAACCTCTGGACAAAAATTTAGAAAGATAAACACAAGCAGGGCTAAGAAACCTTAGGAAATTTATTGGATCAATACACCAAAATGATGGAGCATAATCCATGATCCTCTCTTTTCAATAAGATTCACATATTTTTGCATATTACATGACCAAATTGATGATTCTTTGATTATGAAGTGGTTTAGTGGATAAAAAAATCTGCTTTTAGGTGCTTGTAATTTCAAAATCTATTGATTTTCTGCCTTGATAGCCGGTCTTTCCCTTTTAGCCTGCTAACATTGCTACAGGATTTTAACTTTTGTAATCGCACTTAAACCGGTGATTACTTTACATGTGGTACATAAGCTAATAAAAGAATTAAGATCATGCTATCATACCTCAAGATTCCCTGATGAAAGTACATGAGAGGGTTAGGGTCTGGATTAGTCTCTTTTGACCATTTAGCATTAAATTTCAAGCATGAACTGCTTTTGTCCATGTATTTCTTCTTTCTCATTAACTCATTTGTAACTTATAGTTTTTTTTCTCTTAATGGTTCCATTTTAACAAGTTTTTAATTTTCGATATTTGCAGATTGAGCCTATCTTGAGTGGAAATTTACCTCCTGGATTTGATTCAACTACATGCCGCAGTGTGTGAGTGTCTTCAGTTTCTTCCATTTTCTGTAATTCTGAACAAATATATTTTTTCCTTTTAATCCTTTATCATTAATTCAAAGTTCAGACATATTATTTGTTTAATTAACTAGCATTTAAAAAACCTCATGCTAATTCAGGTTTTGACTTCATATAGGTATGTGGGGAACATCCATCCACAGGTCACTGAACCCCTACTTCAAGAAATCTTTTCGAGCACTGGCGCTCTTGAAGGATGCAAGCTCATTAGGAAAGATAAAGTATGATTATTAATTCATTAGTTTTCTAAATTTTTAAATGAGTTTCATTCTGAAATAGATGGAATCTCATACTTTTATATATAAAAACATTAATGTTTTTGGTTCTTTTCTATTTGGATTTCAGTCATCATACGGGTTTGTGGATTATTTTGACCGGCGTTTTGCTGCTCTTGCTATTGTGACTCTTAATGGAAGGCATCTGTAAGTAAAAACCTTAATCAATTTCTATTTTCCATTCTTGTTATTAGTCATTACCAATCGCATTTGAAAACATATATTTACAGGTTCGGGCAGCCTATCAAAGTTAATTGGGCGTATGCCAGTAGCCAAAGAGAAGATACATCAGGTTTGTTAATGTAATATCAACTTATAAGTCAATACTTTCATTTGTTTGCGATATCTTTAATTCTTTATCTTGATTTTGCAGGCCACTTCAACATATTTGTAGGTGATCTTAGCGCTGAAGTTACTGATGCAACATTGTTTTCTTGCTTCTCTGTTTACCCTACTTGCTCGTAAGCCCTAATTTAAATCAAAACATGACATGATTAATAACGCACGTTTGTAGTACAGTTTACTGATTTTATTTTTGTATGCTGGTAAGTGATGCTAGAGTTATGTGGGACCAGAAGACGGGGCGCTCTAGGGGATTTGGATTTGTTTCATTTAGGAACCAACAAGTAAGTGAAACACATGTGGGACTGAAAAGTCCTTTATGCCCTGCCTCCTGCCTTATAAGATACTAATTACAGTTTATTTCCCTTCTTCTTTAACAGGATGCACAAAATGCAATTAATGATTTGAATGGTAAGAAAGTTTAGATTGTTGCCTTCTTTACTCAACTATTTCTTTGATTTTATTGCCTGGTTTATTAAAATGAATTTGTTTTGGATTTTTATGTTTTGTAATTCAGTTGAGTTTATATTGTGTAGGAAAATGGCTCGGAAGTAGGCAAATTCGATGCAACTGGGCGGCAAAGGGTGCTGGATCAGATGACAAACAGAGGTCAGATACTAAAAGTGTTGTTGAATTGACAAATGGAACATCAGGTTAGCTTATTACAAATTAATATGCAATTTCTTTTTGGATTTTTATGATGTCATATGGATGTTATATTGTTGTTTCTGTTTTGACATTGGCTTACATGTGCAGATGATGGCCAAGAAAAGACCAATGAAGATGCTCCAGAAAATAATCCTCAATACACAACCGTTTATGTTGGCAATCTGGCTCCCGAGGTTATTTTTTTTTTCTTAATTCCATTTAAAAAAATTACACAAAATTGTAACTTGAATGGTTAAACGTCTTAAAGAAAGTTTGAGTGAAACTTGGTTACTGTTTAATCAACTATACACCTTTCATTGACATGTGTTTTAAACCACTAACTGAACAATATATTATAGGTGACATCAGGTGATCTCCATTGCCATTTTCATGCTCTTGGTGCTGGTGTTATTGAAGATGTTCGAATTCAACGAGACAAAGGTTTTGGTTTCATAAGATACAGCTCACATGCCGAGGCAGCTCGTGCCATACAGTTAGGAAATGCCTGTTATCTCTATGGCAAACCACTTAAGGTAATTTTATAAATTTATGTTCATCCAAACATTTGAAATTTTGATTTGATTTGAACGGTTTATGCAAAACAGTGTTCATGGGGTAGCAAACCGACACCTCCAGGGAGCAGCTCAACGCCTCTACCCCTGCCAGTTACTGGAAATAATCTTGGTTTTTCCACCATGGATATTGCAGCTTATGAAAGACAATTAGCTCTTAGTAAGATGGTGGGTGTGCAGGCTTTGATGCACCAGCAGATGGGTGGTGCCGCTAGCCAGGGTGCGCTCTATGATGGTGGTTACCCGGGAATTGCCACCACACAGGCCCCTGTGTACTACCAGTAACTACATATCTAGAGCTATGAAGATTAGATAGAGTTCTCTTCTTTTATGTTTTATGTTATTGATTTGAAGGTTTGTTTTCTTGTTATTGTACAACTTTTGAGGATGTATATGTAGCATTATCTTGTTACTTTCTTGTGTTAAAGGAAAGTATTGAGTTATAAACTGATCATGTTAAAGAATATAGTTCATCCAGAATTTTTAAATCTTAGTTAAATAGTATTGAATTATTATAATGTTTTAAGGAACTTTTAAGCTTAATTCGTTTTTCTTTTACATTTTTTATCATCAGTAGATTTTCTTTTATAGTAAATAGAAAATTAAAAAAGTTTTCCAACTCTTTAAAGTAAAGAAATCAAATCAATTTTGAAATGTAAAACTACTTTGATCTATGAGTAAGAGAAATAATTAATTTTAAAAGACAGATTAAGGTTTTTTATACTTTCACCCTAAAACATTTTGTACCCATATGTTTTTTAATCGATGTGCCCCTTGTCAAATAAGTCATTTCATATGTGATCGAATACGGGCTTATATGAGGGTGAGAAAATATATACACGGGTGTTTAAGTGGTACGTATACAATTGTTTACAGATTTTGTTTTTTTTTATAAAATCATAAATCAATTAAATCAATAAAAAAGGTAAAGTTTAGTAACATGGAGGTTACATTTAGACAACCTGTTTTTTGTTAAATCGATTATTTCTATAATTATTAAAAATATTTAAGTCTTTCCGAATTTAGAGGCTTAGGACACTTGCTTTATTTACCCAGGAATTGATACCACATGGGCCTTATGTACTACCAATAATTACAATTTTCACAGCCCTATGTTCAGAGCTAGAGGTGCACAAACCGGGTTTTTGGCCCGAACCGGTTTCAAACCGGCCCGGACCGGTTTGAGTTGACCAAAAGTGAAACCGGTTTTCCACATGTAGAATCCCGAACCTGTTGAACCGGTTCAGTTCGGTTCTGGACCGGTTCGGGTTGGTGAACCGGTTTAAACCGGTTTTATTAAAAAAAAAAAAATTTTGTTTAAATATTTAACAAATAAAAACATAAAGTTCAACGTTTATTCATACCGTAGGAGTTCGGAAATCACAAAACATTACAAAATTAAACATTACAATTCGACAAAAAGAAAAATATATATATATTTTTTTTGTTTTTTTGTTTTTTTGTTTTTTTGTTTAATTTTAGCCGTCATTCTCGGAGTTACTAGTGGATCCTCGTAGTCTATCATCTTCGGCGAGTTCTTCATTTGTAAGTGGGCTCGCCAATCCTTGGTTGACCTCAGATTCGTGTATGAATTCTTCAACTTCAATTTCGTCTTCAAGCGAACTCCTATCTTGTCTCCTATCTACCGCATCCAAATGGTCTTTCAAGCAAATGCACAATTCCATTGCCGCGGGGTGAGTCTAGTTCTTCGAATAGATAAAACCCTGCCACTAAGAGAAAAAAAGGATTCCGAAGCTACCGTGGAAGCTTGGACGGTTAGTAAATCACGGGCCATGGCGGAAAGGACCGGAAAAGTAGATTCGTTTCCTTTCCACCAAGCCAAAATATCAAAGTCCTTAAAAACATCCGGACTCATAATGATTAAAAGTTTGTTCCCGTATACCTTCCGAGTTCGCTACTCGGGGTGGACCCTCTAGCCCGTTTAGTAAATTCATTTCTCGTTTCGTTATACAAATTTAAGTTCACATTCCTCGAGCTACTACTTGATGCGCCCGCGCCTATCGTATCATGTGGGGTTTGTGTTGTACCATATTTATTTAAATAAATATCAAACAAATCTTGCAAACATTTGTTAAAATAAGTTTTTGTTACGGTTGAAAAATGAATATCTTCGGCATTCAAATCCAAATCGTAAGTTATTTTATCAATCAAGGTTTCAACACCGTAAACATTAATTGTAGGGTTTAATGCGGCGTCACAAGTTATAACCGGAGACATTTCTTTAAAATATTTAACAAATTTTTCTTTCATCGGTTTTATCATTCTCGTAAAAAAAGTATTTTTATTTTCAAGTTCGGCTAATTTGTTACACATTAGAAATATTTGTTTAAGAGCCAAGGGACTTGTGGGGTAATAAACCCCGGATAAAAAAGTAGTGGCGGTTTTGAAAACTTCGAGCAATTCGGTTATATTTTCAAGAATGTCCCAACTCGTAGACGGAAAACTTTGAATTTTACGACGCGGTTTTGAGGAAAGCATATCATGAAAAATTGATAAAGTATCTTTTTGACGTATAGCACTATGAAACATTTTATAAGTTGAATTCCATCTTGTTGGGAGGTCCCAATTGGGACCTAAGCAAATCAAACCCGTATCGTTACATAATCTAATATATTCATGGTATCTTTTTTTACTACTACTAAAAACATCCAGTTAAACTCCACCAAAGCCAATTTCAAAACCCACCACGAGACAACTGCTAGATTGGCTCGACTTTCCGGCGGTTTGCAGATGTCCACGTCATATAAAATCTAACGACGTTAAGTTATTTTAACGAGAGGTCCAATATAAGAAAATAGTTTGAAAGTACGGACTCGTGATAAGAATATTCTCAGTTGAGATTATTATTGGCCAATTGTTAAAAGTTGGGATTATTAAAATCCAATAATCCTTTATTGATTGGAATGCTTGTTATTTTTATAATATTGTGCAACTTTTGAGGATGTATATGGATAGTATGTGGCCATTGGGGGAGCTGGCCCAATGGTAAGAGCAAAGTCTCTTAACATCAAGGTATATGGTTCAAGTCCTGGCAGCTCAAGAAATTTGACTTTAAAAAAAATATGGATAGTATCAGGGGTGTTTAACGTTCAAACCATAAACATCTAGCCGGTTTGCGGTTTGGAACATGGAACCGGCCATGTATTTTAAAGAGACCGTTGCAGATTGAATCACACTCTCGTGTGCTGTAAGCCACTGCTATTGAATCAGATGAAAAACTCTAGTTCACTAGGTCAGTTTTTGTTGAGTATTATTAACAACAGTTTATTATTAATTTGTTTTGAAGTAGGATTATCATATTTAAGTTTGATTCAAAGTAGTTAAAACCTTTTGTTTTGTTTAATGTTTGTTTTTTACTCTTTAATCTCAGTGATTTAGTTACATCATACTCTAGTCACCTTGAACAAAGGCATGGTACGCTTATTTGATGATGGACAAAAACCGTATAAATCTTCAAAACCAAACCGTATAGAACGCCAAACTGCCAAACCGTTGGTTGGCCCAGAAATCCCGTCAAAACCGGACCGTGAACACCACTAGATAGTATGCAACATCACCATGCTTATTTCTCTTACAAAACAATGAAATCACATCCTTTTGTTAAAGGAAGCATTCATTTATGCATGGACCATGGATGAATATACAACATCAAGTCCAGAATTAAACAAAGAGAATCTTGAACGTATTGTTCTTCAAACTTTTTACTTTTACTCCCTATGTACACAAAATATGATCTTGGATGATACATGTGATCAAATATATGTCATTAGTATTGCTTCATGGTTGAGCTCCCTTCTATGTTCTTAAATCGCAAAAATCCCAGTGGCGGCAATCACACGATTGGCGCCACTGGAAGATGCTTGCGAGCTACAATATTTGTCCGGTCTCTCATCCATGGCTATCTGCCCACTCCTACATTCTGGGCTGCAAAACGCTTTCTCCCCCCTATAACAAAGCATCATGATCATCATCAAACTATTTAAAATCTCCCGGAAAACAAACAAACATACCCAGTAAAATCCCACTCATAGCAGAGCTGCCGGAGCCAGTTATATAAAAAACACCAAGAAATATATAATATTACCTGTACATGTATATGTCTTTGCCATGCAGTTTTTTGTTGCACAAGTGACAAGAATTCAGAAAACCAGCAGGCTGAGGCACCCTCATATCATCATCACCACAAAATCTTGCAGCCGATATATTAAAAATGCAATCTTTCCCTCTAATATCAATCTTTTTACCACCATGGTAAACCTTTCTAAACAATTTGTTCGGTTTATTACTAGTCACAATCGTATAATCTTCATCCAAGCTACACACTTTATCCATCTTTCCCCGATCCCCACCGGTTCTTGATTGAGTCACTGGAACCGGGTCAGACCACATCCGGTTCCGGCAGCTGAAATTGGCCGGAATATTTCCGAGGGCGGCAACTATACCAAGTCCAACCCCACCCATATTACGGTTTATTATCCCTGTAGGTAACAAAACTTTGAACTCCAAAGGAGTTGTTGGTCTCGTGATCAGTTCTCCGATCACCGGACGTCTGCTACTCATGGCTAACTTACAAGAAACGATTCGAAAGCAAAGATTTATAGGAGAAATAAGTTGGCAAAATTGAGAATGAG
Source organism: Smallanthus sonchifolius (assembly GCA_023525975.1). Taxonomy (NCBI): domain Eukaryota; kingdom Viridiplantae; phylum Streptophyta; class Magnoliopsida; order Asterales; family Asteraceae; genus Smallanthus; species Smallanthus sonchifolius. The sequence continues at coordinate 20,522,691 of CM042037.1, forward strand.
GAGTGATGGAGTTGGTGGACTTAGCCCACTGCCCATGGTATTAGGCCTCGATTTCAAATTATTGAGGTTTGATGATGCCTTTTACTTTTTTGTTTGATTATATTTTTGTAAAAAATATCGTAACTTTTTAATAAAAAAAACGTCAAGATCAATGGTTGCTTTATTATGGTCAGATGGGATGTATTGATCATGGCCAAATCGCCGGTGCCGGGTGAACCACAGATTCCGGCTAACACGTGTTAAGGTTTCAGAGGCTATTCGTTGTCAAGGGGCCCACGTAGGAACCAATAGCATAATTTCGTGTTTTGTTTGATAGCGAGTCCACTGAAAAGCTCGCCAATGGTTTGCAAGGGAATAGACTAATCGAGGACGACCATGTGCACTTTTTTGTTTCCTCTTATTATTTTATTGCATTTAATTGGGATTTTTAATTTCAATTTTACATAAATATTAATTTAATTTAATTATAACGATAGTTAAAATTGATTTTATTCAATTAAATTAACATTTCTTAGTTTATAAAAAAGCCTAAAACGACATCATAGAAAAAATAATGTCACAAACAAATTATTATTAAAATTGTATACCATGTAGTATCAAATTCTTAAGTTTGTTTTATATGTAACATAGAGCTAAATATGAAAAGGGGTTATAAATGGAACTATTTAAAGGTATCAAATTACTACACAACCACTAATTAAAATTATTATTGGGGTTGGTGGTTCAATGGTAAAGGAAAATACTCTAAGAACACCAAGGTTTTAAAAGGTCATGGGTTCAAGTCTCACTCCCACAATAATAAAGAAATTTGCCTTAAAAAAAGGCTAATTTAAATAATGGGTTTAACAATCCGAACTTTACGTGTAGCCTTAAGGCCATCCGTAATCGTTGCGTGAAAGACGTATAGATTGAGGCATTTCACGGGCAAAGGGGTAAACCCACGTACTTGCAACACCCAATCAAGTGTTGACACCTCATAATTTTTTTCTTTTTTTAATTAAATATTTAGTTTAGGATTTAATTTGGTTTTTCTCAAATAACTCATGCTCGATAATTATTAAAAAAAAAATACACAGGCTTGTTTATTTTATTTTTCTAAACATCCATATATAAATTTTAATGAAAACGAAGTTGTTGTAAAAAAAACTATTTTTGTCACGTAAGTGGTTTTTTAACGTGTTTAGTAGGGGTGTTCAAAGTCGGATATCCGAAAATTCGGATATCCGAATTTCGGATATCCGAAATTTCGGATACGGATTCGGATAGTGAAACGGATATCCGAAAATATTAAAAAAAATAAAAATATATATAAAAATAATATTTTTAAATTACAAAAACAATTAAAAACCTTAAAAAAACATTAGAAAATATACATATAAAAATATATAAATATAATATATCGAGTTTTGATTCAAATTTTCTTATTTTTAAAAAATAAAAACAATTAAAAAAATATATAAATATAATATTTCGGATATTCGGATATCCGAACTATCCGAAATATTCGAAAATCACTATCCGAATCCGAATCCGAAAATTCGGATATCCGAATATTCGGATAACTCGGATTCGGATTTTCGGATAATTCGGGTTCGGTTTCGGATTCGAATTTTTTTGAACACCCCTAGTGTTTAGATTAACATTTCAAATGATAAATAAGTAATTATTTTAAAAAATAAATATCAATTTTTTATAAAAATTAACAAAATGAAATAAAAAAATTCACTCATTAATGTTGGGCGTGAAATCATTACATAGCTTAGTGATCCTGTCAAGTAATTGCCCCTGTGCTGACGTGGTAGTGACGTGGCGGAACGTGATTCCCTTTTAGTTGAAGCCACTACGGACGACCTAAGAAATCTTGTCAAGGTACAATTTCTTAACATATTATATATAGGGGCCGGTTATCGTACAAAGGGTTTTTAGTGTACGAAGGCACCAGCATGCGACATGTGTTCAGTGAGCGAGGGTTAAATCCGTACGCGTCATAATAATAACACATGTTTTATAAATAATCACGCATGTTTTATAATAACGAATGTTTAAAATGATAATCACACATGTTTTATAATAACGCATGACTATAATCACGCAAGTTATACGCATAATCACACATATTTTATAATAACGCATGACCATAATAAAAAAATTGTTATATGCATAATCATGCATGTTTTATAATAATAAATGACCATAATCACGCATGTTATACGCACAGCACATCAACATTAAAAAAAAAACGTTGATTTTTTTAAAATAAAAGTATAGTAAGACTATATTCAAATTAAAGATAATAAAATGCTCGATTTTATGGTGTAATTTAAAAAAAAATAATATTGTATAAAAAAGTTATACGTGTTATAAAAAAATGGAGGAACTTGAAAAAAAGTAAACAAAGGTAGGCTATTCCAGTTTTACCCCTCCAGACTTTTTTCACGCTTTAAAAACAAGCTGACTATGCACACCCTTGATTTCCTAGATCAATGATCCAGAATTTTTCATACTTTCGCACGAAAAAACGCTTTGTATTTATACCTTCCTCTACACACACAGATGATGGTTCCGATACAAAATGTTATCCTAAAAAATATAGGAAAAGATATTAGCCTTCCATCTATTTTAATCGAGGGCTCTAAAATCCCCGATGACATTATTATATTAAGATGATGTTTTGCAAAAGGGAAAAGAGTATTAATGGGGTTTTCCTATTTTCTACACGTTGAAATCAAACGTAAATCAGAGATTTCCCTATTTTCTCTTCCTTCTTCTTAGATCCGATCAAATCAAGGGAATGGAGAAATTCCGTCCAATCAAATCAAGGGAAAAGATTAAAAAAAAGTTGAATCTTTTCACAAAATTAGCTCGACAAAGGAATCATAAGCTTATTTAAAGAAGCTATTTTCATTTTTTTTGTATTTTTCTTGTTCTTGTCGGTGTTGATTTCTTCAGGGAAGAGAAGATATTGAAGGAAGTTCTGAAGTTAGTTGAGAAGAAAAAACATGAAAAGGTCTACGAATCAAACAAAGAAACATGGAATAGGTATGTGTTTTTGTTAACTTCTTTAATTTTTGGTGTGATGTTTTGCCCTAATGAATATTAGGGTTTACAATCTGCTATGATTTGTGTTGGTTTCTGTAAATAAGATTTCATGGGTTCTGATGTTTCAAATTTAATGATTTTTAGTTCAGGTTTTGTGTACTGTTACTCTTGGGGCACAAGGAGATGGTCAGCGTTTGGATTCCATTGTAGGCCCTCCAACCAAACGATTTATGCTTCATTATAGTTTTCCACCTTACTGTATTAATGAAGTTAGGAAACGAACGCCGCGAAGTTGGACATAGTGAGCCGATTTTTTCATTATTTTTTGTTATTATGGAAATGACTTTTTTTGTGTATTTAAAATTGCTATGCATCTTGGTTATCACTCATTGGGATGATTATTATTTTTTTCTTGGAGAGTATATTAAAAAATATTGTTACTACTGCCTGTATGTAGCGGCAAGAATGCATACTACTAAATTCTTGTTTATTTTTCATTTGAAGTAGATATATTATGGTTATTTTATTTGTAGGTTTTATATGAACATGGAATTTGATGTGTGTTGATATTCTAAGGAACGATAAAAGGATTTGTTAGTTGTAGAATCCATGTTTTATGTACGTGTAGTTTATATTAGTAAGTGTTTAATTGTTTAGATTACAATTATGAGTATGTTGTCATTATTATGTAGCAGGAAGAGGAAGGAAATAGAAGAACACTCGATCAATGATGATGATATTAGGATAACAAATAAAAAAGGTATATATGTTTATATATTTTTTAGACATTGTTAATATAGATAACCTTTGTATTTGAATTGTTTTTAGTTTTTGTGAACAAGGGAAAGGGAAAGCAGACCAATGGAGAACTTGGTTCAGACAGTGATTTTGAAACACCTTTGCAAATATTGGTATCTAGGGAAAGCCTTTTTGTTTGAATGGTTCTGGTTGTTGACTTGTAAGATTTTTGACTTTGTCTTGACTATGGATAATCTGATATTCTGTTTGGGTTTGACAGTTTATGGCAATTTAATTGATAGCTCTGGTATAGGGCTACTAGTTTATGTTTTTTTATTCTTGTCTGAATTGATAATCCAAGTTATATTCTACGTTGTTGATATAATAGTTTACCATATCATGGTTGTGATAACACAATGTGTTTATGGATGAATGGTTTACTATGTAATATGTTTTACTAGATTTGGTTCCTATTTGGTTCATACCATGTTTTAACAAAGACAAAGTGTGTATGGAAGCTCCCACCCAAGTTTTGGACTATGGAAGCTTGTGTGCTAACTAAACGACAAGTTTTTTTTAATATATTTAGGCTAACAAATAGAGTGTGTTATTGTTATAACAACATTCCTACTTATGTTTTCGTTTTTTTTTTTCAAGTCGTACGCAATTATTGTAAACATACTAGATAAAAAAGAAAACCAGTAAAAGGTGGTAGTTAAAATGTTTTACCCAACTTTGTTAAATATAGATTTGGGGGGGGGGGGGGGGGGGTGGGGGGGTATAACATATCTTAGATACATCAAAAGTAGTCATTTAGGATGGAACATATCCGTGGTTGCTTGTTTATGTTTTTGGAATGAATATGGGTATGTATATTTAGGTAATGCATTTTTTTTTATTTATTTTGAATGTTTGTGTGGGTTTGTACTTGGTATTTTGAATGGGTTTGAACATAGATAATATGGGAATGCTTTTGTGGATTGAAGGTATTGAATATTTAATGGATGATAATGTTATTGGGGTTTATAGTTTGTTTTGTATGCAAGTTCAGTTTACAACACATGGTCCGTAGATAACAACATAGTATGATAACAATACGGTATGATAACAACACAATACCATTGTCTCTGTCAAGGCTTTAAACAAGATTTTTATAAGCTGCTATGTTTCAAGTAAATGTGTGAAGCACAATTATTTTTATAAATAATGCATGTAGTGAGGATAAAATATAATTGATTATAAAATGTTGTTAACACGGTGGGTTTATGATAACATAGGATACCAACATAGTGTGATTTTTGACCATTTTTCCTTTGACTTCATCCATATAGACAACTAACTGCTCTATATTGTTGATAAGACGATTCATAATGTATTCGGTCGTCAATATCTCACGTACAACCCCTTGAACATCATCAACATTCTCATTTGCACCCTCTTTGTCGGTGGTAGGACGAACAAAATTGTTAGGAAGAGCATCTCTAGTCCATCTATTCAAACACATAATTTTGTGGGAGCACCTTAACTTTACATAACTTTAACACATGAACAATGTGTCTATATAGTAGCGCATACTGCTCATACATGTTGCAGCTACATGTAACAACCATATCCTTGTCTCTAAACAAAACCTAGGAAAAAAATAAAATTTAATATATCGTTTGTCATCAATAACATCACATATATTAAGAACACAGATAGTAGGAAAGTAAAGTAAATGACAGAAAAATAAATGACGGTAAAATAAATGGTATAAAATGTAAAATGTGCGTGAGGTGTGTAACAGAAATGTAATATCAGAATAGTAAATAACAGGAAAGTAAATAGCTCGAGAATAATCAGATCACAACGAGTATTGCTTAGGACTTTGAATCCGCTTGGTATATAATAATGTTATGTTAACTAATCCGATGGTATGACTAATACAAATGTGTGAACGGTACACCGCCAGAGCCTCATTCTCACAACACTTCGTTCATGAATTATGTTCTTTAGAATAAAATGGTAGGACTCCCAACTAGGGACATCATTACCCTCAACTCTTTGATTCTATCTCCGAGTTGGTTTAAGACATCAAACTTAAACACCTTTATTTTTATTTAAAAGAGTTTGTTCACCGGGAGGCGGTGCAACAATGGGATAAAGACGTATCGTTCCCAACGTGAGGTCACCAACTCTTGGTTTCATAACAAGTTCGTATAAATATGTACGATCTTATCAATATTAACCAATCTTTGGCTTCTCAAGATCCACTTGTATAAATACGTACAATTTTCAAGAGAAGTTTGATTAAAAAGGTTTTACGGTCTTAAACTTTAAAACCAAGAACACTCACAAGTGTAAAGACAAAATTAGATAATAATAAAAAGTCTATCATGAAGATGGTTTTAAGAGCGAATGACTAAAGTAGGGATGAGATCGATACCGAATTTATGGAAAAGTGGGTACCGGTATAGGTACCGAATTTATTGGTACGGTATCGGTACGATACCGGTATTCGTTATAAAATGTTCATCTTTTTCGGTACCCGTACCGTACCGGTACCGAAAATACCGGTACCGAATTTATGGAAAAGTGGGTACCGATACCGGTACCGAATCTATCGGTACGGTACCGGTACGGTATCGGTACCGGTACTCCGTACCAAATGCTCATCCCTACACTAAAGAACATAAACATACCATTAGATTAATAAGTTAAACATTAACATGCACCAAACTTCTCTGAGTTGGTTTAAGACATCGAACTTAAATGCTAGGCTTTTATTATTGTCTAAATCCGTCTTTATATTTGTGAGTGTCTTGATTTTAAAGCGTAAGATCGTAAAACCTTTTTAATCAAACTTCCTTTAAAGCTTGTACGTCTTTATACAAGCTGAGATTGACAAGACAAGGCTTTGTCTACACTATTAAGGTTGTACGTCTTTATACGAACTTATTATGCGACCAAGAATTGGTGAACTCATGTTGGGAACGATACGTCTTTATACTCGGTCCCATTGTTACACCGCCTCCCGGTGAGCAAAATATAATCACCTATTTAACTTTAATATAAATCATTTAATTTCGATGTCTTAAACCAACTCAGAGATAACACCAAAGAGTTGAGGGTAAATGTTGTCCCTAACAGGAGACACTACTATTTTAATTTAAAGATTTTAATTCATGAATCAAATGTCGTGAGGACGAGGCTCAAGCGGTGATCTGGGTTACAAATTTATAGTAGTTATATCACTGGATTAGTCAACTTAACATTATCACGTACCAAGCGGATTCGAAGCCCAAAGCAATACTCTTCGTGACCTGATCATTTTTGAGATATTTACTTTTCTGCTATTTACTATTCTGTTTGTTACATTTCTGTTACACACATCACGCACGTTTTTACTTTTATGTTATTTACTTTACCGTCATTTACTTTTCTGTCATTACGTATCTTCTTGACAAGCACAAAACTCACTCACTCACTAATTAATCCAACTAAACGGTAACAAAAGTTGAGTATTGGAACTCGACCGTGTCCATTGGTTCGATACTTGGTTCTTACCTAAACTATATTATGCTGCGATATGTACACTTGCCTATTGCGTGTGTTTTAAGTTAAAGTAATTATATTTTATAAATTTAAAACCTGATCTCGTGAAAACAATCTCTCTGAATATATTATTATTTAATATATTTTTCTATATACTTAACACGACACATCAAGTTTTTGGCGCCGTTGCCGGGGACACGGTGATTTCAAGAAAGATTCGAGTTAACGGATTAGCCTTTTTAACCTTAACATTTACTTTTTTGGTTTGTTTTTATTATTCTCTACAACAACTTTCATGGATTAAAACTACGAGAGTTGTTATGGAGGATACAACACGACTATGAGTACCACTATTCAGAGGTTTGGTGTGAGATTTGTGGGGAACCACACTACACTCAAGATTGTTATCACTATCAGGAGTATTCCACAAATTTTTCCCAACCCTACTGGCAACCATATGAGGAAAGCACACCGCCCCAAGAAATTCAACACTCAGCTCTAGAGTCCGACTCATGGACCCCAGGAAATCTGCTTCGTCATTTGGAAGAAATTAAGTTTCAACTCATAAAGAGCTATCCAATTGAACATCAAGTGTTTTGTCATTTGGAAGAAATTAAGGTTCAACTCCTAAAGAGCTATCCAACTGAACAATAAGATGATCCATTCAAAATCCAAGAATCGGAAGTTATAGATTCAACATCTTGAGCAAGAACCTTCCAACTTCACTTGTAACATCCAAGAAATCCGAAAAGCTAATGAAACGGGTAATGGACGACCCAAATATTTATTAAAGTGTAGCCAAGGCATTGATTTGCCACTAAAGGTGCATTTAACTCCTAAAAGTGAACCGGTTAACCGTTTAAAACACGGTTTGGGATCAAAACGTACAAAAAGGGAACTCAGGGACCCGAGTGTAAAACTTAATCATTTAAAAACTAAGTTGGGAGCAAACCCTATCACCATTCGGCCTGGGGGGTCGCGACGGCACCAGGAGAGAGAGAGAAGGAGAAAAGAGCGATCGGAGGAGGCGATTCCGAGACGGTCTCAAGTCTTCACATCCAGCCAAGGTAACTCTTATTTAATCTTTGTACGCGACTATCTTCGTGTTTGGTGTAAGAACCCGACTAGGGTGTTAGTGTTCTCGACTGTTGTTGACGACAAGGGGGTAGAAAGGAACGACAGTGGTCGTAGGGAGAAGTGGCGGCTGTAACGGTGGCTGTGTGGTGGCAATCCGCGGCGGTGGACGGTAGTAGGGGACGGTGTGTATGGCGTTGAGCATGAAACGGTAACCTGATTTGGGTTACTTATGGTTGGAGGATGGCGGGGAGTCGTGTGGCAGTGAAACCGGGTGATGGTTGACGGGAACGAGCGAGGGAGGAGAAGGAAGCGGGTTACACCCGATTAGGGTTGTGCCCGGCTCGCATGCACGCATGCATGCGTGGGAACCCGGCTAGGGTATGTGAGTGTTCGTGGGACTAGGACTTGAATGGTACCGGCGTGTGCATGCATGCAAGCGGGGACTCGGACACGTAAGTCCCGTTAAGGATGAAGGAACTATAATGTACGTACATCCGTGAGATGAGGGTCACGTGGAAAAAGGGGCGTTGGGATAACGAGACGAGCATCAGGGTTTAGCTACTGTTTCATGTCATACGATGTAAATTAGAATGTGTCTGACCACGTGATCATGCATGGGCAGGTTTGGGTTCGAGCGTGGACGGATTTGTTGAAGAGCAAGGACTGGGACTTGGCATATCCAGTGAGTTTCTATTCCCCTCTTTTAAACATTTTTACTGTTTTGGGGCTATCGTACATACTTTCATGACGTGTTTTATTACGTTAAATGTATAAAGAGTTTTGGGGTCTAACCCGATGAGTTTACGAACTTAAGTAATTAAATATGGGGCTAAAGGACTAGGTGTCGTCCTTAGAACTTGTAGGTTAAAGGTGGGTACATGGTCGTGGGTCGTATAATGACCTAATAAGAGTGAGTCGAGATTGTATCTAAAGGTCATACGGGTATGACTAGATGGTGTCACAAGGTGTGCATGTGTGTAGTATGTGCTTAGATTATGAGACATAGTATTTATATGTGTGTTTCTATATTAGAAGAGAATTGTGTTATGAGTTAGTCAGGGTGAGTCGGGATATAAGCTAAACGCTTACGAATACGGGCGGGATATCTTATCCTAGGGTTATGTGTGAAGTTCAGGTGCAGTTAACGAGTCATATACATAAAGGATAATGTTATGTGTTTATATATGTGTTGTGTGTATTGGGTCGTTGTCCTCGTGACATGGCGGGTATTATGTTTGCATTGTTGTCTGTGTGACACGGCAAACGGGATTGTGGAGGACTAAGTTCTCTGAGAGGTCACCAAACGTGGCGAACTTTGAGCAGGTTAGTGATGAGCTAAGGGTGTGTCGAACGCCCTGACGAGGGTGCAACGATGAGGTATGTGTTTGTGTGCTTATATATTTGTGTTAAATTGCATACAAGCGTTTAGTTATACTTATTGTGCATGAGATAGTATTATTGTGGTGAGTTGAGTTAGATTGACCGTTGTGTCTGGATTGTGATGTGGTGTTTACAATTGTTATGACAATTGACTTGTAAGAGCCTTGGTCAAGGCTGAGTAAGTTGATGTTTAGGGATTTGTTGTGTTAACCAAGTGTTGAGTTAATATGTGTACATGAGCATGAGTTATCGGTGTAGTAAGTTCGACCTATGCCGATGAGACTGCGGGATTATTATTGTTATGAGATGAGTCATGGGTAATGAGTTATTATGGGATATCGGGTGATAACATGGGTTATCTAATGGTTAATGAATTACGGATATAATTTATAAGGACCGTGGGTCCTGAGTAAAGTTCAAATAACTTTTGAGACGAGTTGGTTTTTAATTAAACTAAAGTATTAGAACTTACTCAACGTAGCTGACTTTATGTGTACGATAGATTGTTTTGCAGGTTAGCGTTACGTTGACGTATCTTGGCTTGCGAGCGGTGCTACTCGGATTGGTGTGCAAGAATTCGTCAGGTAACTTAATGACATTAAATAGTAATTAATGATTTTAGAAAGATTTCCGCTGTAGTTTAATATATCTAAAATGAGTGTTTTTAAGAGAATAACCCGTTATGAGGACCAACTGTAGGGTGCCCGTTTGGGGCCTTACAAGTTGGTATCAGAGCAGAGGTTTAAGAGAAAACTGGTGTATTTAAACAAATAAAATGCTTTAACTTAAACTGAGAATGAGACAAGGGTGAAACGAATTCCACCATGAGTAACCGCGAGCCAGGAAGTACGTCCTTCGAGTTGAGCAGTAGTTATTATTTACCATTTGTGTAGTATTACACTAGGTAAAGTAATTAGTGTGAGTAAATGATTTATTGTTCCGTGTGGGATCATGTCGTCTGATATGTGTTGTAGTATTATGTAGAACAACTTAAAGTTGTGTGGTGTGATTGAATGAGACTATAGAGTGAGTTGAGTAACGTGAAGTAGCATTAATCGCAACTATGTGGGATAGTTTGGTGTGTCGATATGATTTAGTGATTTTGTGTGTAACATTGGATGGTGTGAAATTGTGATTAAAATTTGAAGACTTGCAAGATTTTTGTGTGGCGCTATGTGAATTGTGTAGGATGCATATGCATTCGGGTTGTGTGAAAGATAGAAAGCTAGTGTGAATATGATGGCGAAGGTTTAGAATCCGAGCAGTAATGTGGACCACCAAATTACATTTGATCACCGTGATTTGGCAGTCTATGATTACTCTTATATTCTGAATTTGACGCCCATAGTAATCACTCCAACGTTCTATCTTGTGCAGGTACTGATGGCCATGACGATTCGGACTAGAGAGGTTAGGCGAGGAGCCTTTATCAGGAGGTTGACAGAGCGGCGGGCTAGACGTTTGGCTGCTGTTCACACAGTTATCTTTAGAGGGAGACGAGTCTTAGCATCTGTTCCATTGACGATGGTTCCACCGACGACTGAGTACGAGCAGGAGCTACCAGCACAGGAGGTGATCTTGGCGCTTCCGACGCCAAATGCCCCCAATACTACTAGGGCAACTATGAGGGGCGGGCTCAGTAGTTCCTTTTACAAAGGAGGAAGAAATGCATTTGCAGTCAGGAGTCAGCCCTCGAGACACTATGCAGAATCAGGCAATGGGTGGTTGGAGGAATCCGATGATGAGGAGCAAGTGAGGGATAAATTCGACTTGTTCAATGACTAGAACAGTGGTGGTGACCACGAGAGGACTAGAGCATTTTGAGTAATGACCGTTAGGCACTTTTGTTACGAAGTATTTGTTCTTGGTTTTTCAATTGCTTGATTTTAACCTTGACAGTGAATCTTACCACGAGATGGTTTAAAACGTAGTTAATGATAGTTGTATATGTGATATCTTGCTATTGATGGTGCAGTGTTAATTAAGTGTGGTTATGTGATTAACTTTTGAACAACGTGAGTTCATACTAAACGTAATCTATGATGTGATGCTATGACTTGGTTGATTAGACTATATGTGTAGACCTGCGTAGACCTGAGTTTTGATTACTTGTGTGCGTCTACGGTCTTAAGATAGTGTCACCTATGTGTTATGCTTAGGTGATGTGTGAAGTGTAAGGGGGTGTTTAGCCTTACTATGATATTGAATGTCTTTATATCTTAAGGCATAGATCTTCGCGAGGTAAATGTTTTGGTGCCTAAGGGCATGAGAGAGTTTGGTGAATAAACTTTTATGTCGTTAATTGAGTTGCTTATGAGTATGGGTTATTTGTGTCACGTACTTGTCGTGGCGGGAGATCAAGCGTAAGCTTGATATTGTGTCTGACGACATTCAGGCGGGAGATCGAGTTGCTTGTGTCCTCGGGCCAGACAACATGATATACTTGTGTGTCTATAAATGACAAGGTCATATTGTATCACGTAGACTTACTCAGATCTAGTTAGTTGTGTATGTGCACTTTGTGCGAGATAGAAGGTTGAGTTACTAGTACATGTGTAGAACCTTGTGTGTTCTGTAGCTATGTGTGTCGGTGTGTATCCTTGTAGTACAGGCTTAGTCGTGCATAGGACGGGTGATTAGTGTGATCAAGCATAACATTTCTATCTTGAAGATTTTCTTGATGTTGATACATCGAGGTGGTGTGAAGAGTTTTAACGTCTTTCTAGGCGATCGGTGAGGTGCTCTTATGAGATGCCTATGTTTATATCTCGGGAATTCAGAGCACGAAGCCAATGGGCGAAGCTGTAGAATTAGTGATGGAAGCGGTTACGTGGACGCTGGACCGGAGATATCCATGATGGGATTAAAAAGATGATGCTGCAGATTTCGGCATGAAGTTAACAAGGTGACGAAGGACCTTCATGGAACACGTTCCATATACAATATTCAGTCAAGATGAGGTGTAAGAGGAATAGGGATGCTTTCCCTGAACAAGACGATGGGTAGCTGAGGCTGGTGAGCAGACGGACTCCATGTTCGTACATGATATATGCGATGTAGTTGGTAATCGCATGGTAATGATAGAGCAACATGGAGGGAAGTGAAAATCCAGGAGGGGTAAGTACAAGATTGAACGTAAGTGATTGGGAAGGAGATGCCTACGCTAGAAAATGTAAGGTTAGCTTAAAGTGAGCTCCAGTGGAGCATTCTAGAGAAGCATGTGTTTGGCTGTCAAGACAGACAGAACGGAAGTAAGTGAGCTTTCGAGAAACATCGAGAGTCGGTGAAGATGGACCTAGTGTTGGGTGTATGTGCAAATCTAAGGGGCGTATTGAACGCGTGATAATGAAGTAAGGAGATACTATGATAAAGAAATTTAGTGGAGACCAGGGTAGCTTTGCACGAACTCCTGAAGATCATCGAAGAAAGACAATAGTGATGCCCTCATGGGTAGGGCAGTGGGCTAGAGTTCGAGAAAATCATCGCAGGACGGCGATCAAGATACGAGGCGAGTAGTGTGACGACTTCACTTTGGAAGGGAGAAGAATGAATTCATTCATGACAAGTAAGAATACTTGGAGAAGTGACCGTCGAAATGACGAGATCATTAGGGTAATATGAGAGACAAAGGCAATTGTGCCTGTGAGCTGACATGAAATGTGGCAAGTGAGCAGGTAACCAGCTACGCTATACTACGCGGTACCAGAGATGATATAAGCAATGTTATTAAAGGCATTAAGGGGGAAAGGAATTGTCAAGGGTGATGACAAGGAAACCTTCGCGAAAGGTTTGGTAATAAAGGCAGTAACGTATGGCAACTTTTAACCGGTGCCGGAATAGCGAGAGTTGGAAACGCATCCATTTAATGAATGGTTGGAAAGATGAGATATGAGGGAATGTGTAGGTAAAATCCACAAGTCCCAAAGTTGAAAGCGAGCAATGGAGAAGACTTCTTTGAACCCCTAGAAGGGTAGTCGTACTACAAGGCGAGAGAACGAAAACGAGAAATGGGAAGGTGAATGTTTGACACCAGATGGATTCGAGTGCGAGTAAGAACGGGTAGATAAGTCACTTTGGGATCATACTGACACAGGATTCGAGGAAAAATCCTCTTTTAAAGGGGGTAGACTTGTAACATCCAGGAAATCCGAAAAGCCAATGAAACGGGAAATGGGTGACCCAAATCTTTATTAAAGGGTTAGCCAAGGCATTGATTTGCCATGAAAGGTGCGTTTAACTCCTGAAAGTGAACCGGTTAACCGTTTAAAACACATCAAAACATACAAAAAGGGAACTCAGGGACCCGAGTGTAAAACTTAATCATTTAAAAACCAAGTTGAGAGCAAACCCTAGCCCCATTCGGCCTAGGGGGTCGCGACGGCACCAGGAGAGAGAGGAGGAGAAAAGGGCGACTGGAGGATGCGATTCCGAGACGGTCTCAAGCTGGAACTTCACATCCAGCCAAGGTAACTCTTATTTAATCTTTGTACGCGACTATCTTCATGTTTGGTGTAAGAACCCGACTAGGGTGTTAGTGTTCTCGGTTGTTGTTGACGGAAAGGGGGTAGCAAGGAACGACGGTGGTCGTAAGGAGAAGTGGCAGCTGTCACGGTGGCTGTGTGGTGGCGTTCTGCGGTGGCGGACGTCAGTAGGGGACGGTGTGTGTGGCGTTGAGCATGAAACGATAACCAAATTAGGGTTACTTACAGTTTGAGGATGGAGGGGAGTCATGTGGCAGTGAAACCGGGTGATGGTGGTGGTTGACGGGAATTAGCGAGGGAGGAGAAGGAAGCGGGTTACACCCGATTAGGGCTGTGCTCGGTTCGCATGCACGCATGCATGCGTGGGAACCCAGCTAGGGTATGCGAGTGTCCGTGGGACTAGAACTTGCATGGTACCGGCGTGTGCATGCACGCAAGCGGGGACTCGGACACATAAGTCCTGTTAAGGACGAAGGAACTATAATGTACGTACATCCGTGAGACGAGGGTCACGTGGAAAAAGGGGAGTTGGGATAACGAGACGAGCATCGGGGTTTAGCTACTGTTACATGTCATACGATGTAAATTAGAATGTGTCTGACCACGTGATCATGCATGGGCAGGTTTGGGTTCGAGCGTGGACGGATTTGTTGCAGAGCAAGGACTGGGACTTGGCATATCCAGTGAGTTTCTATTCCCCTCTTTTAAACATTTTTACTGTTTAGGGGCTATCGTACATACTTTCATAACGTGTTTTATTACGTTAAATGTATAAAGAGTTTTGGGGTCTAACCCGATGAGTTTACGAACTTAAGTAATTAAATATGGGGCTAAAGGACTAGGTGTCGTCCTTAGAACTTGTAGGTTAAAGGTGGGTACATGGTCGTGGGTCGTATAATGACCTAATAAGAGTGAGTCGGGATTATATCTAAAGGTCATACGGGTATGACTAGATGGTGTCACAGGGTGTGCATGTGTGTAGTATGTGCTTAGATTATGAGACGTAGTATTTATATGTGTGTTGCTATGTTAGCAGAGAATTGTGTTGTGAGTTAGTCAGGGTAAGTCGGGATATAAGCTAAACGCTTACGAATACGGGCAGGATATCTTATCCTAGGGTTATGTGTGAAATTCAGGTGCAGTTAACGAGTCATATACATAAAGGATAATGTTTTGTGTTTATATATGTGTTGTGTGTATTGAGTCGTTGTCCTCGTGACACGACGGGTATTGTGTTTGCATTGCTGTCTGTGTGACACGATAAACGGAATTATGGAGGACTAAGTTCTCCGGTAGGTCATAAAGGTGGCGAACTTTGAGCAGGTTAGTGATGAGCTCCGGGTGTGTCGAACGCCCTGACGAGGGTGCAGCGATGAGGTATGTGTTTGTGTGCTTATATATTTGTGTTAAATTGCATACAAGCGTTGAGTTATACTTATTGTGCATGAGATAGTATTATTTTGGTGAGTTGAGTTAGATTGACCGTTGTGTCTGGATTGTGATGTGGTGTTTACAACTGTTATGACAGTTGACTTGTAAGAGCCTTGGTCAAGGCTGAGTAAGTTGATGTTTAGGGATTTGTTGTGTTAACCAAGTGTCGAGTTAATATGTGTACATGAGCATGAGTTATCGGTGTAGTAAGTTTGACCTATGCCGATGAGTCCGCGGGATTATTATTGTTAAGAGATGAGTCTTGGGTAGTGAGTTATTATGAGATATCGGGTGATAACACGGGTTATCTAATGGTTAATGAATTACAGATATAATTTATAAGGACCGTGGGTCCTGAGTAAAGTTCAAATAACTTTTGAGACGAGTTGGTTTTTAATTAAACTAAACTATTAGAAGTTACTCAGCGTAGCTGACTTTGTGTGTTCGATAGATTGTTTTGCAGGTAAGCGTTGCGTTGATGTATCTTGGCTTGCGAGCGGTGCTACTCGGATTGGTGTGCAAGCATTCGTCAGGTAACTTAATGACATTAAATAGTAATTAATGATTTTAGAAAGACTTCCGCTGTAGTTTAATATATCTAAAATGAGTGTTTTTAAGAGAATAACCCGTTATGAAGACCAACTGTAGGGTGCATGGTTTGGGGCCTTACTCGTCGAGACCTTTCCGTCCACTGGGCGTGGGCCCTGTAACTCCAAACGTAGCTCAAGTTTTCAAGTTTGAACTCTTTTTCCTTGTTTTCTCCTGTCTAGCTGGTCGAGGAAGTAGTCCCCTAATTCTTGGATCAACTTCTTATCACATCGTATTCATGGTTGTCAAATGGGTTGGAAGAACCTCTCCATATTACAAGCCACTCATCTGATAGGTTACTCAACCACTTGCACTAAATTGGAAATTCACAAGGCACGTACGGGTACAGCCAACAACCCTTAAATAAACATGGTGCTTCTAGGAGGCAACCCGATGACCATGAATAAATTAAGAAGTTGGTGCATAAGACAGAACACATGGACCTCAGGTTTGGTTTTTCCAAGTTTAAGTTTCTCATACTTCAGCCCCCAGATATGCCTTCTCGATACTAGGACCTAAGTAGCTTAACTCCTACCTGTTATTTCCGTTTCTGTTTTATGTTTTTCTTTATGTGTAGCATAACATTATCAGGTAGTTTCTCTACATCTTTGAGGAGTTACACTCCACCTCTACGAGCTGGGAACCGGAAACCACATCAAATTCCTGAGAAATTCGATGAAGTATTTAAAGAAAAGTGTTGACAAGCTGCTAATAGGCACAGTCTGACAGCAACAATAAATTTTGGCCTTAGGTTATACACCGAATTGACCGGGGGAGTACCAGTTTCTTTTCCCTTAAAACTTCATGCATTTAAATTCTTGCATAACATTCTATTACATGCATTTGTATATTGAAGGCAATGCACAGTTTTAAGTGTGGGGTGGGGAATTAGAGATTCAGGACTACTTGTAACCTCAAAGTAGTAAAACTAAACTCGTGATTTTCTACCAATTTGACTAAAACTTACTAAAAACCTACCTTACGTAAAACTCGAAAATTTTCAAAAATTTTAAACCCTAAAACCAAAATCTCTTTGAGTTCGCACTTAATTAAATAAAATGAATACATGGCAAGTAGAAACAAATGGATATTATGCATAACAAATCACTAAACCCTATCCAATCTGTTTCCATGTGAGAATAATCTGAGCCTTTTCATGAGCATTATTATCATTGTTTTTCGCATGCTCTTTCGTTTGGTATACTGAGTGTTTATTCGATCGGATTCTATGCATAATTAGAACTTGTATGAATTATACATATCAAGACCATGAACTAGTAGGAGTATGAAAGTGATTGAGGCACCTAGGACTTTATTACCCTTATATATTATCCTTAAACCCAAAATCCTAAAAATATTTCCGCCTAGATAGCCCGCTAAGCCTTAGCCTTCTCTTTTCTACTACCCACAATTATCACCAACCAGCTTTTCGTAAACACCGGTTATTCGCTAACTGTCTTCAAGATGGAGAAATACGAGACTATCTTATTTCAAGTTTACAACCGTTGAGGCAATTTGGAAAGAATCTGTTTTACTCAAGAGAATTGGAATATACAAAAGGAAGTGGATGTATTAGGAGGGAACAACCGAACGATCTACAAAGAAGATGTGGAAAAATTATTTCAAGAAAATTGAGGAAAAATAATTATTAAAAAAATAGTCTTGATGATATGTTGTCTTTTACCGGTTAGATTTTAAAGAGCTGGACATGCATTCTTTTGATTTCAATTTGCTTTCCTGTATTCATTTCGCAAAGCCTGAATTACTGCCCGAACTCTGAGAGAAAGTTTTCAAAGCAACAAGTGATGTAAGAAAATGGTGGCACAAGCAAGAAAACTACCACCATTCTGCGACTTATCAAAAAGCGGCGCCAAAAGAAGACCCAAAAGATATGGCAAATGTGTGAAGTGTGGCAAGTGGAGCCACGATGGAAAGTGTAGCAAAATCAAACTTATTCCCAACATGAGTATACGCATCTGATCAAAGTAGGAGCTGTTAGGCTACAAGCCAAAAGAACCATACGAAAGGGCAGTAATGTGTACTACGCAATGAGGGAAGAGTTGAGAAAGATAAGAGATCTCGGTCTTGGCAACATGACCATAAAAGAGCCCTTAGATTAGTTATACCCTCATGATCTGAGTGCTGTAGAGGAACCCACTAATTTTTTTCATCTTAAGCCATGAAGCCGTAGTTGTGTTTCCACGATAGCTGCAGCCTTTAAAACCCTTAAAATCCCTAAAACTCCAAAAATATTTTCATTTTCACCCTTTGTTTTCTTTTAGCCACATTACAACCCTTTTAAGTCCTCTTGATTCATGCATACTACTTAGTTAGTTGGTGGAGACTTGATTTGCATACAAGCTGATAACCATAGCATAATTCGATTCGAACTTGAGTGTTCCACTTAACCTACATTATCTATACAAATATAACCCTAGAGTTGAGTGAACATTGTGAGGAGTGAGGGTTTATGCATAATTGAAGTTCTAGTAGGCTTGCCATGGATTCCACCATCCTAAAGATAGAAAAGCACAAAAATAGAATACAGCGACTCATGAGTTATCCCGGAGTGTCCAACTACTTGGAGCTCCATTACCTTTGTAAAGTTTTTAGCTATGGCTATGAACATGCATGAGTTTTCTTTAGAACAAGCAAAGTTTAAGTGTGGGGTATTATGATATGCCCTAAATTATACATGTTTTGCATGCATAATAATCCCCATATTACGGTACTAATTGATTAATAACCTTGCAATTGATACTTAAAACGTTTATATTTTGTAAATGCAGGTTATTCGGTGTTTAAAATATAAATGAAGAGAAAATCTATCAAAAACACCAAGAATTCAAGCTTCTAGAAGGATCATTCCCGAGCTTTGACCTCCAAGAAGTCAAAATTGGTCAACAAGAGTCAACCATCAGCTAAAAGACAAAAGTGGGCAGCAGGTAGGGGATGCACGGCCGTGCATCCCAATACAAGAGCGTGCGTTGGCCTTGCTTGCTCCCCAAGACTCCCAGTACACTGCCACTCGTACCCAATGATTCCCTAGGTGTTTGCACGCCCGTGCAATCCAATGCACGACCATGCATTGCTCAATCTGAGGCCTATAAATAGGAGGCTTGGGTTCTTCATTCCACATACCTTAAGAACAACAAATACACTACCAGAGAGAGAGAACTTCGTAGTTAGAGTAGAGAGTAGAGAGTAGAGAGTAGAGAGGCTCCTCTTCTTTGTTTTTCAATAGGGGAGACTACGAAACTCAGCATTACGTGATGTGTTACAAAGCACACCTCTTATTCCTTGCATTTTAGTAGCGTTTTCGTATAGTTCTAGAGTCATTTTGAGTACATTATAGTTAGTACTTAGTATTGTGATGGTTTATAGGTAATCATGATACTTTAAAGCTTAAACGATCAAGATTGGTGAAGGCACGAGCAAACAAGGAAAATCGATCAAAGCCCTAAAACTTTCTGTCAAGGGGTACCCCTCACGGTACGCGAGGGTTGTGGGTCCCAGCTTAGCGGTGCGCGAGAGCATGGGGTTCAGGAAATTTCCGCGACTCTTTTGGCTCTGGAGGTACGCGAGGGGATAGCCACCTGGGCCTCGCGGTACATGAGAGACCCCAGTTTCATGATTTTTAACCTAGTTTGATGTTTTAATAGTAGAGAACCTATCCTTGGATATTGAATTCGATTCCCAGCCATTTTAACAGAGAAAAAGGGCGATTTTGAGAAGGGAAGAAGCAACAAGAGCCAATGTTTGAAGATTTATCGATCGGGTTGGTTAGTTCTTGCTCGTTTGGGTCATGATCTTTGATTTCTTGTTTACCATTGGTTTGATTTAGATTATGTTCATTACTTTTGAGACTTGTTTTCTGAGTTTGAATATGTTTCTTGGCTAGACCATAGTAGCTATCTGGGTTTTGATGAATGTTTCATTGATTTGTTGATTTCTTTCGGTTTATGTTGATTCTTGATGGATTCATGATAAAGTGAAGAACTTGATTCAAATTGGTATGATGTTTATGCATATTTAATTCTGATTTGCAATTGATTTGTGTTTCAAATGCTTTTTGTTGAATGTCTTTCAAGTAATAGATGCATGTTAGGTTACCTATTGTGTGTTTGTAACTAGTTTGTGGATAATTGATATCATCATCCACAGAAACATAGATTGAGAGTATCTTAGGGTTAGGTGTTCTTCCTATCTCGATAGCTGAGAGGTGAGAGATAGTCGGGTATTCCTTGGTGGTAGGGTTTTTAGGTCAGTTGCCTTGAAAGGAGGGTTTCCTAGGGGTTCTTAGAATCATTGATATTCCATGTCATACCGAGCGTTTTCAGGTTACCCCGTGTGTCTTAGGGCATATTGAGATATTGAGACTGAAAGGTAATTTATCTTTAGGGTACTTTAGCATCGTTGGAAATAGCTGAGAGGTGATCCGACCAACCAATGATTTTACACGTTCCTTTGGGTTTCCTACTAGGTCACACCCGGAGAATGATCTGGGATCCTTAGGTTGTCTTAGGGTTTCGTATTCAAAGATCCTTGTTCCGTCATAGTTGTCATAACCGAGAGAAGTTCATGTTTAGCAAACATGATTCTTACCTAGATAGTGCTTTCTCCATTATCGATCTCATCCGTTTCTTCTGTTTGATAGTTGGTGTCGTTAGAGAGTTCAGTAGTTAATCATCAGTAGTAGAATCACAACACAATTCCCCCATATAATTCAGTTTAGTTAGTTGAGTCAGAGTCTAGGTATAGTTGTCACTAGTGTCTCATGGGTTCGATATCCGGACTTTCATTAGACTTTACTGCAGTCGATAGGTACGCCTGGTCTAGTATTAGGATAGTCTAGAATTATTACTAGAGTGTCTAGGTTAGGTTTTTATATTAGTTTTTATAGACCGTTCCAAGCACGTCAAGTTTTTGGCGGCATTGCTGGGGATACTTAGGCGATAGCGTATTTAACTTTGATTGAACTTAATTGATTAATTGGTCTCATTTGTGTTTTGAGTCGTAGAGTGTTTAGTTGTTCGTGTCTTTCTTTATTTTTAGTGTGTCTTCTTAAATTTTGTTTTGTTTTTTATTTATCTATTTATTTATATATATTTGGTGCTTGTGATCCTTTTTGTTTGAGTGTCCATTGCAGTGATTATTATGGAGCGTTATTACAGGAACAACTATCAAGGACACTGTTATGCTCAAAGGGATCGTTACGTGAATGTGTGGTGCGAGGTGTGTGGAGGTCCCCATTACACTCAAGATTGTCCTACTTCATCGGGGTACTTTTCAACCTATTATGGTGATCAATATCAGCAAACACAACCGTATGATGGATATAGAACTCAAGAGGAGTTGAATGCTTGGTGTAAAGAGGCAAATGAGCAGTATGATAAGGACATCCAGGTAATAATCGCGCACATTGGATCACATCGGCCGAAGAATCTGGAGCGTGTGGTTTATGATCGTGAAGGGGAAGTGGTTTTGGAAACCCCAGAACTAGAGGCAACAATGAACGAAGTGCAGGTAACAGTGATAGAAGGTGCAACACAAGTCCCACCTCCAGGTAAGTATTCTGACCTAAATTTCGATAGTGTTGAATTCTACACATATCCCATACAAGATCACGCAGTTCCATGTGATTCTTTACACTTTTCTTGTGAGAATGATTCGGTGCAGGTAATACGGGACGAAGATACAATCAAGGAGGAGCAGAGGAAGGCGCAAGAAATCATGAGCACTTGATGGCACCTGATAACTAAGGACGGGCGACTTCACCTCCTGGATGAATCAGGGAGGCTAACGGATGAGCTAGCAAATCTGAGGCTAGCAAGAGAAAAAGCAGCTCTGGAACCGGAGGCTTTAACGGAAGAGGTGAAACTCACGAGCCTACAAGACTCCACACGAGACCCACCTTCGGTTTACACACCACAGAGCTGCGAGCCAGAGACCATCGAGGATGACTTCTTTAGTGATGATGATGAAGCAGAGGTAGAAGTGTCCTCGGATGACACTGTGGGTGATGGCCCAGGTAAGTATTCGGAACCCGGTCTAAGTAAGCATATTTTTGATAATCATAAATTTTCGGGTAACGAACTTGACTCTTTGAATGCACTTGATACCTTACGCTTGTTCTTTGAGAGTAATGTGATGCAGGATCTGGACAGTGAAGGTGAGTGTTTTGAAGAGGGTTTAACAAAGCTTAATGGGTCACTAGATGAGTCCAAAGATGAGGTGACAGAAGAGGAGCAGGTCCCATCCTGGGAGGATGAGTTTAGTGACGAGTTGGTGGACCTACCAACCATTATGGAAGAAGAATTCGACCCACTTGGCGATCTAAAACTACTTGAAGATCTGCTGTATCAAGAGCCAAGTGTGGGGATCGAGAAGGATCAACCTAAGGACAGTCGGCCTGAGAAGAATATAAGGTTGACTGAAGTGGAGAAGAATGAGTGGTCAGTGGAGTTAGTATATGGTGGATCGCCACTCAAATCAACAAAGCCAAGAAAGAGGGGCTGTAGACATCTGCATTGGGATATGGATAGGATGCACATTGCTTGTAAAGGCGACAGATCCCTACACTACATGCCACGCATCGGGTTTGGTCCAGGTAAGTTTAAATTTTGGTGGTCTGACCTGTTTGAATTTTTTTAATCAATTTTAAAATCTACCATCATAGTTTGTCAAATCGGTGGTAGACCAATTATATTAAATGGGCCGAATAGGGGTGGCATAAATGAGAAGACTCCTGATTAGGTTTGTTTCTCGGGTTAGAACCCGAGTGTATAATTTGTGTGAGTTTTATTTTGATTATGTACTTCGAGTCAGTTTAGTAGTGTTTGGGTTTGCTGTGAGTTTAATTATGCAGGTATACATCGCCCCACCCATACTCAATCTCCATTCGGGCGGGGTCGATGAAAATCTTATATTTGTGTAAAGGGAAACCCTACAGAGTGTGTGCAGCCGCGAATGGAATGCTATACGGTTGCACAAGTGGAAGAACGAAGCTGGACAAAATCATGCATACATTACCAGCTAAATCTATTCCAATTTATTTTTGTATATTTTTGAGTCTTTGTTTTTATTTTCCGTCGTTTCTCGGTTCACATTGGGGACAATGTGTGTTTCAAGTGTGGGGATGAGAGACTACGTCTATCTTAGGTTTAGTGAGTCTGTTTGTTTGTTTTAAAATATAAAAAAAATACAAAAAAATTGAAAAATTTGAAAAAAAATGTCCTTTGAATTAAAAAGTTTTGCAAATATAAATGGAAAATTATAGTAGAACTGGAAAATGCTGTTGAGTTTAAAAGAAAATAAATGATAGAAAACGCGTATAATTGTGATGTTTTGGTAGACCCAGGCAGCTTGATAGCTTAAATATCCTGTGCGTGTTGTTTAGGTTAAATAAATGAATTAATTCATGATATCTTGTGGGTACTCATCTTAGGGGTGTCGGTAATACTGAAACTCTCAACATAGGGTGATAGGTACCACGCTAAGCTAAAATTTAGAGGTTTTTAAAATTTCTTAGCACACCACTCTCTTTTTATGAGAATAACTTCGAGTGTTGGTGGCGCCCGCAATCCATAATTCCATACACTTGAGCTTAATTAACTAGAAATCTAAGTTTCGCCTACGTGTCACACGTCGGGTTTCAGCCTGATTGAAAAAACACTCGGTTAGATTCTTAAGTGCTTCATTGATTAGAACTGTAGTCTATGTGTTACCTTCCGGGATAGTGACTTGGTTGAAACGCCTCTAGAAGAAAGTTCATTTGTTTAATTTATGCTTATATCCATCCATTCATCCATTAATCATCTTAATTTCTAAAAACCTGTAAATCTTAGTTTAACGTGGTGGGAAATCTATACGGTTTAACCCAGGCCTAGACATGACCGTGAGACGGGATTAGGTAGAGCTGTAGCTTTTGAGTGTGAGTCCCATAGATTCATTGATAGCTGTATAAAATGGAATTAGAACACAAAACGGGGGCTTGATAGTTGGTGGTTGGGTTTAATCGGATCGAAATATCAATTGTTACATTTTAACGCATGATTATATCTGTGCTAATGAAATTATAAGACTGTTAAAGCATGTATTCCAGTTGTGATTCCATTGCAGAATCTTTTTCGAGGAAGAAAAAAGGTTAGGTGTGGGGATGTTTGATATGTTGCAAAGCACACCTCTTATTCCTTGTATTTTAGTAGCGTTTTCGTATAGTTCTAGAGTCATTTTGAGTCCATTATAGTTAGTACTTAGTATTGAGATGGTTTGTAGGTAATCGGGATACTTTAAAGCTTAAACGATCAAGATTGGTGAAGGCACAAGCAAACAAGGAAAATCGATCAAAAAGCCCCAAAAGTTTCTGTCAAGGGGTACCCCTCGCGGTACGCGAGGGTTGTGGGTCCCAGCTTCGCGGTACGCGAGAGCATGGGGTTCAGGAAATTTCCACGACTCTTTTGGCTTTGGAGGTACGTGAGGGGATAGCCACCTGGGCCTCGCGGTACACGAGAGAGCCCAGTTTCATGATTTTTAACCTAATTTGATGTTTTAATAGTAGAGAACCTATCCTTGGATATTGAATTCTATTCCCAGCCATTTTAACAGAGAAAAATGGCGATTTTGAGAAGGTAAGAAGCAACGAGAGCCAAAGTTTGAAGATTTATCGATCGGGTTGGGTAATTCTTTCTCGTTTGGGTCATGATCTTTGATTTCTTGTTTACCATTGGTTTGATTTGGATTATGTTCATTACTTTTGAGACTTGTTTTCTGAGTTTGAATATGTTTCTTGGCTAGACCATAGTAGCTATCTGGGTTTTGATGAATGTTTCATTGATTTGTTGATTTCTTTCGGTTTATGTTGATTCTTGGTGGATTCATGATAAAGTGAAGAACTTGATTCGAATTGGTATGATGTTTATGCATATTTAATTCTGATTTGCAATTGATTTGTGTTTCAAATGCTTTTTGTTGAATGTCTTTCAAGTAATAGATGCATGTTAGGTTACCTATTGTGTGTTTGTAACTAGTTTGTGGATAATTGATATCATCATCCATAGAAACATAGATTGAGAGTATCTTAGGGTTAGGTGTTCTTCCTATCTCGATAGGTAAGAGGTTTAGAGATAGTCGGGTATTCCTTGGTGTTAGGGTTTTTAGGTTAGTTTCCCTGAAAGGAGGGTTTCCTAGGGGTTCTTAGCATCATTGATATTCCATGTCATACCGAGCGTTTTCAGGTTACCCCGTGTGTCTTAGGGCATATTGAGATATTGAGACTGAAAGGTAATTTATCTTTAGGGTACTTTAGCATCGTTGGAAATAGCTGAGAGGTGATCCGACCAACCGATGAGTTTACACGTTCCTTAGGGTTTCCTACTAGGTCACACCAAGAGAATGATCTGGGATCCTTAGGTTGTCTTAGGGGTTCGTATTCAAAGATCCCGGTTCCATCATAGTTGTCATAACCGAGAGAAGTTCATGTTTAGCAAACATGATTCTTACCTAGATAGTGCTTTCTCCATTATTGATCTCATCCGTTTCTTCTGTTTGATAGTTGGTGTCGTTAGAGAGTTCAGTAGTAGAATCAGTTTAGTTAGTTGAGTCAGAGTCTAGGTATAGTTGTCACTAGTGTCACGTGGGTTCGATATCCGGACTTTCATTAGACTTTACTGCAGTCGATAGGTACACTTGCATGTTTTGTGGTCTAGTATTAGGATAGTCTAGAATTATTACTAGAGTGTCTAGGTTTGGTTTTTATATTAGTTTTTATAGATCGTTCATCATTATGCAAGCTAAGATTGATAAACCAAGGCTTGGTCTACACTATTAAGGTCGTAGGTTTTTATACGAACTTATTATGCGACCAGGAATTGGTGAACTCATATTGGGAACGGTATGTCTTTATACTCGGTCCCATTGTTACACCGTCTCTCGGTGAGCAAAATATAATCACAAATTTAACTTTAATATAAAGCATTTAAGTTCGATGTCTTAAACCAACTCGGAGATAACACCAAAGAGTTGAGGGTAAATGTTGTCCCTAACAGGAGGCACTACTATTTTAATTTAAAGATTTTAATTCGTGAATCAAATGTCGTAAGGACGAGGCTCTAGCGTTGACCCGGGTAACAAGTTTGTAGTAGTCATATCACTGGATTAGTCAACTTAACATTATCACGTACCAAGCGGATTCGAAGCTCAAAGCAATACTCTTCGTGACCTGATCATTTTTGAGATATTTACTTTTATGATATTTACTATTCTGTTCGTTACATTTCTGTTACACACATCACGCACGTTTTTACTTTTCTGTTATTTACTTTACCGTCATTTACTTTTCTGTCATTTACTTATCTGCTTCACAAGCATACAAAATTCACTCACTAATTAATCCGGCTAAACGATAACAAAAGTTGAGTATTGGAACTTGACCGTGTCCATTGGTTCGATACTTGGTTCTTAGCTAAGCTATATTACGCTACGATAGGTACACTTGCCTATTGTGTGTGTTTTAAGTTAAAATAATTATCATTTTATAAATTTAAAACCTGATCTCGTGAAACCAATATCTCTGAATATATTACTATTTAATATATTTTCTATACACTTAACACGACACATAAAAAACATTACACATCGTAAACGTTTTTTCCAAAATTCATAACATTCATCATTCATAAATAAAACCATACATAACCTACGATAACATTAAACATAAGCCATTCGCGTCAAATCTGCGCCTTATTGTAACCATCAATTCCTTTAGGCATTACTCGAGATTATTCGAGGCCTAGTGTCTGTCCAGGATGCCCGGTCTCGTCTGGAATCCTAACCTAGACAGAATCATGCCCCTCCGTGATAGTAACATTAAAGTTCGTGTGCACACGACATTTACAGGTTAGCTAATCCCATCGGATAACTAATCTTGCCATTCACTCCAGTTGTACAACTGTTTGCTAGCCACAAAGTCTCCTATATAGGTATAGCAAATCTTCGTATCTAGGACACCCAGCCTCGTCTGGATTCCTAACCTAGACATAGTTTCATTCGTCGCATTTGTCCCCGAAGGAACCGTTGGCAGATTTGACTCTCTTTAAAACATCATTCATTCGTAAAACCCGTTAGTTAAAGCATTGTACATTTTATTGAAACACCTTTCATTCAAAACCTTTAAGGCAAAACATTTTGGAAACATTTCATAAATCACATTTCGTAACCATTTCGTAAGCATGCGATCAGTCCCGAAAACATAGTAAAACTTCATAAAAAGGGCCATCTAGATCTCACCTGACTTTCTTAGTTAATCCTACCTTAGTGTATGGCTCAATAAGGTGCTAGGCGATCTGTTCTAGCGGTCACAAACGAAACGTGTTAATTTTAGCTAGTGTCGCCAGTTAATGTCGCCAGGAACTAGTTTATGAAATACACTAGTGTCGTCGAACAGTGTCACCTAGTGAAAGTGTCACCAGGGTCAGTGTCGTCAGAATAGTGTCGCCAGAACTTTCGTTCTGGACTTAATGTCGTTACCAATAATGTCGTCCAGGTGCATGGCGACTATGTTAGTGTCGCCTGAAGAACATCTTCATGTTCCAGGCCCGTTTTTGATCCAAAACCAACACCTTTTTATGTCCAAAACGTTTATCTAGCCTCCACGAAGCTAGATCTAAGCTTTAATCTCTTATTTACTTGTAAAAATCCGATCTTTATGTTAAAAACCTATAAAAACCCTAAAACTCATTTTCAAACAAAAACTCAGATCTGGATGGGTTTTGTTACCTAATTGAACTCGATTCTTCAGTAAATCTTCTTCCTATCAGTGGGGAAGGAGAATGGATCGATCAAGGAAGAAAACCGACACTTTCTCTCTCTAGAATGGGGAAGATGGCGGGGTGATGGAATGAGTGTGGGAGGGGAGTTTAAGTCTTGGAGGTTCCCCCTCCAGCCCAGGCCCGCACGACCCAATTCCTTGCCCACGACCTGGCCCACCATGTCCCGACACCTTCTAAAGGAAAACCCGCACCCGAACATGAACAAAAATTCCGGACGTTACAAGTCTACCCTCCTTATAAGAGGTTTCGTCCTCGAAACCTCTCACAAGTCAAATAACTAAGGGTACAACTGCTTCATATCATCCTCGATTCCCACGTGGCTTCCACGCCTTTACGGTGCATCCACTGAACTTTCTCACTTGACAAATCACTTTATTATGCAACTTCTTCTCTTTTCGATCAGGGATTGCTATAGGCCTCTCAACATAGTTCGACCAGTCATCCACCTCAATGTCTTCAATTGGTATGAAGTCTGATTCATTCGCTAGACATTTTCATAAATGCGACATGTGAAAGGTCGGGTGGATACCGTTGAGCTCTACCGGTAGCTCCAACCTGTAGGCTATCTCCCCAACTAGGGCTACGATCAGGAAAGGTCCGACATATTAAGGACTTAGCTTCCCTCGCTTACGAAACCAGATAATACACTTCCACGGTGAAACTTTCAACAAAACCTTATCCCCCAAGTTGAATTTAATTGGCATGCGTCTCTTATCTGCACAGGATTTCTATCTATCTTATGCAGATTTTAGATGTGCCTTAATCTAATCTAACTTTACTGACGTTTCCTTCACCACATCCAAACTTCCCAACTCATTCTGACCGTTCTCGCAACAACACACCGAAGTTCTACATCGCCTACCGTAAAGCATCTCAAAAGGTGGCATGCTGATGCTTGAGTGATAACTGTTGTTGTAGAAGAACTCCGCGAGTGGTAAGTGGTGATCACAACTTCCACCAAATTCAATGACACATGCACAAAGCATATCCTATAATGTTTGAATGGTCCTTTTGGACTGACCATCCGTTTGAGGATGATATGCTGTGCTAATGTTCAACCTCATCCCCAGCTCTTCGCTAAACTTCTTCCAGAATCTTGACGTGAACCGTGTATCCCGATCAGAGATGATTGACACCGGCACGCCATGTCGAGCTACAATCTCGCCGATAAACAATTCTACCAACCGTTCGGAAGTGAACGTCTCCCGAATTGGCAAGAAATGAGCGCTATTCGTCAATCAGTCTAAAACCACCCAAATAGTACCATAACCTTTAGCCGTACACGATAGCTTAGTTATGAAGTCCATGGTGATACGTTCCCACTTCCATTCAGGAATCTCTAATAGCTGCAGCTTGCCACAAGGTTTCTGGTGCTCTGCTTTTACTTGTGAGCAGGTTAAGCACTTACTCATGTACAAAGTCACACCGTTCTTCATACCCGGCCACCGGTATTCTTTCTTGAGATCCTGATACATCTTGGTAGTACCTGGGTGGATGGAATAAAAATCAAGGATCTTAGCTCTAAGCTCGCCCCCTTTAGGTACCCAAATGCGACCAGACCTGGTTCTTACACCCGAGGTATTCATTCCCAAAGCTTCCTGCTGACTTATTATTCTTTCTTTCTTCACATAAACCGCCTTCAATGCCTCTTCCTGAGCCTTGCTGATAAGGCTCATGATATCCGACGTCATAACCAGACTATACGACTTCACTCGGATAGGAGTATGGTCCTCCTTTTTACTTAATGCGCCTGCAACGACGTTAGCCTTACCCGGGTGATACATAATGTTCCAGTCATAGTCTTTGATCAAATCCAACCACCTCGTCTGCCTCATATTCAGATCTTTTTGCTAAAGAAGTACTTCAACCTTTTATGACCAGTGAAAATAACACACTTGGTCCCGTAAAGATAATGTTGCCAAATCTTCAACGCGAACACTACGGCCGCCAACTCCAAGTCATGAGTCGGGTAGTTAGCCTCGTGGGTCTTTAGTTGTCGCGAGGCATAGGCGATCACCTTACCTTGCTGCATTAGTACACAGCCTAAACCCTGGTGCGAAGCGTCAGAGTAAACCACCAAATCCTCATTGCCTTCTGGTAAGGCCAAGACTGGAGCTTGCGCCAGCCGCTTCTTCAGCTCCTCGAATGCACTGACCTGAGTAGAACCCCCAACAAACTTCTCTTCCTTCCTCGTCAACTTCGTCAAAGGCGAGGCTATCTTGGAAAATTCCTAGATGAACCTTCTATAATAACCTGCCAATCCCAAGAAACTACGCACCTCAGTCGGCGTCTTAGGAGGAATCCATTCCAAAACCGCTTCGATCTTTGCGGGATCGACCAAGATCCCACTCAGATTGATTACGTGGCCAAGGACTTGAACTTCTCGCAACTAGAACGCACATTTGGAAAACTTGGCATATAGTTTCACTCTCCTTAATGTCCCCAAAACTTCCCTTAGGTGATTGGCGTGATCCTCCTTGGTCTTTGAATAAAACATAATATCATCAATGAAGACGATGATAGTTCTGTCGAGCATAGGACGACATACTCGATTCATCAAATCCATGAAAGCTGCCGGCGCATTCATCAATCTGAAGGACATCTATCACACCTTGGTTTCAAGACACCCTAGGCGTGTGACCAGATTGGCACCTCCAATCTTATTTTATTTAGAAAATCAGAGTTAGTTTAACATCGGAATTACTCTTGGATCGAACTTGTAATAAATATCAACCCGAGGGTTGATATTGCATATTTTTCAAATCCGGGGATAAACAAAATATCATTTCATTTCACTGGGGATTTAAATACCCCTATAATGTATAAAAACCATGGTCCACGACCATTTACATGTCGCCTGCATAAGCAGGGTAAAAGTAGAGCCACAAGGTAGTTGGTCTGTGCCTAGGGAGTTAACCTTGTCCAATACCAAGCTACATGAGCATTGGTATTTAAGGGTTTTACCTTCCAGCACCTAACCCTGTGTATAACAAGGGAGTATCCATGTCTAGGAATTCGTCTTCCTAACATCTCCTCTTATTTTTATTCCTGCAGAGTTATTTCCATGCTAGCAGCATATAACCCTGTCAAAATTCCTTTATGTACATTTATCCCTCAAGACTATCCCATGGGATTAGCCTTAGATAATCATTGATTACCTGAAAATATTTTAGAAAATAAAACGTCAGCGTGAACGCTGGTGAACATGATTATCATGACCTATTTCAGTTGGCAAATACAGTATCAAAACATTTAACCATAATGCAGGTACAATCTACCATCCAACGGAACTATTTCATCTGAGTGTACAACCACGGTATACACCAATAATTTCCGAAAAAGGACTGCTGGCATTACCAGACTTACTTATTGCATTGTCCCATAACTGAGACCCCGTCTTACATCCAGTTACAGACAATTACCAGCCCCAATATGGGAAACTCACCCATAAAGCGTGTATCGCTTGATCAAGTTTTACGTATACTTATGGCCTGAATGTTTTACGTAGACGCCCTTATGCATCAAACTTTTGAATACAAGTATTGCCATTTCGTAAACGTAAAACTTTCAAAGTTTTAAAAATAAAGACAGATAAACATATTCACCTTAATAGAAGCTTGGTCTTATCTTAAGATAGTCGTTGAGTGCCAGTGTAAACTTTAACGCAAGTTCTAAGATAAGTTTGTATCTTAACTCACGAATTCAGAAATAAGCGAAAGTGCGGAAAATAAGCGAAAGTTAGATATTTTACCAAAATGATGGCACGCAAATCAAGGGGAAGGCTCAACTCCTGAATGCTTGGAAGTGTTTGTGAGTGTGGATGGTTCAAAATGAGGAGCCGGAGAGGGCTATTTATAGTTGGCCGAACAGACCCATATCAGACTGTTATGCTAGGTCGTAGCGGTCCGCTCTCGCCCAGTGTACGTGTCAGACATAGATGTCACTTCCTGATTGGATCGAACATCAATTTGTGGCCATCGGACCGTTATGGGAGGTTATAGCGGTCCGCTATCAAGACAAGCGTCAGATTTCAGGGCTGAGTCACAGGACACGTGTCAGCATGAGAAATTGCGGCTAGTCGGACCGTTATCCAGACGATAGCGGTGTGCCATTCAATCCTTGGCTCATAGCGGACCGTTGAAGAAAATGATAGCGGTCCGCTATCCTGCCAGAAATTAAAATTTTCATTTTCAACCCTTGAATTTTGGGGACTTGGCAAATCTAACCCCTTGGGTTTCAAACTTTGGTAAATGAGGACCTTGGATTTGGCCTCATGTTACATCCTCCCCACCTTTATTCAAATCTCGTCCCCGAGATTTATTGAAATAGGAGCGGGTATTTCTTTTTCATTTCACTCTTCAGTTCCCACGTGAACTCAGGTCGACGTCTGGAGTTCCATTTCACTTTTACCAACACCAACCTTTTCCTTTTCAGCTTTTTAATCTGACGATCCTCAATTTGTAGAGGTTGTTCAACGAATTTCAGTTTTGGATCTACCTCTACATCCTGCAGAGGCATTGCTAGAGATTCATCTGCCAAACATTTTCGTAAGTTTGACACATGGAATACATCATGAACACCGTTCATTTCCTCTGGTAATTCAAGTTTATAGGCGACCGGTCTGATTCTTTTTAGAATCTTGAATGGTCCAACGAATCTTGGACTGGGTTTACCTTTCTTTCCAAATCGTACCACACCTTTCCAAGATGAGACTTTTAACAATACTCGATCACCCACAAGGAATTCTAACGGTTTACGACGTTTATCAGCATAATTTTTCTATCTATCACGAGCAACTTTCAAACGTTCACAAATTTGTAATACTTTGTCAGATGTTTCCTGAACTATCTTAGGACCTGACAATTGATTTTCTCCAATTTTTGCCCAGCAGATCAGAGTTATGCATTTTCTGCCATACAAGGCTTCAAAGGGGCAGCTTGGATACTTGTGTGATAACTATTATTATACGAGAATTACATTAGAAGTAAGTGGTCATCCCATCTTCATCCAATGTCTATCACATAGGATCGAAGCATATGTTCCAGAGTTTATATAGTTCTTTCACTCTGACCATCCATTTAAGGATGATAAGCAGTGCTAAGATTTAAACGCGTTCCTAATGCTTTCTGGAAGCTTTGACAAAATCGAGAAGTAAAAAGAATGTCTCTGTCTGACACAATGGATAATAGAACACCGTGCAAAGACACGATATTGTTGACATACAACTGTGCCTTGGCGGTGCGCAGAAAAGGGCACCCAAGGATGAGTGGAACTCTATCGTCCACCTCCATATCGAGAATGACAAAATCCATGGGGAAAACGAATCTATCTACCTTCACTAGCAAGTTTTCCACTATTCCCCGTAGATGCTTGACTGAACGGTTAGCCAAGGCTATGCTCATGCATGTCGGCTTAGGATCTCCTAGGTCTAGCTGCTTATAAATCGAGTATGGCATCAGATTGATGCTAGCACCTAGGTCAGCCAACGCGTGGTTCATAGGCAAACTGCCGAACAGACACGGGATCGTGAAATGGCCCGGATCTGCCAGTTTCTCTGGCAGCTTGTTCTGAACCACCGCAGAACACCTCTCACTAAGAGAGAGTTTCGAAACTTCCTCCAACTTCTTCTTGTTAGAAAGAAGATTTTTCAAGAACTTAGCATATTTAGGCATATGCTGGAGGACCTCTATGAATGGAAGATTGACCTTTAATTGTTTGAACATATTCATAAAGTTACCGTATTCCCTAGCATATTTATGAGGCAGCAAGCGGGCTGGGTAAGGAACACGGCTTAGGTCAATCTCGGGGGTCTTAATCTCCCCCCTTTCTTCTTCCCCTCTCCTTTCTTAACAAGTTTCTCCATCACTAGCTCTTCATCCACTGGCTCTTCTTCCTCCATCGGTGTCTTCTCTCTCACTCCTCTTCTTCCACTCCTAGTCGTCACGGCCATCACTGAGCAGCTGATTCTCCCTGCTTATCCTTTAGATTCTTCGCGATGTCTCCTACCGTGCGCTGCAGATCTTGGAATGCAGATTGATGATTCTTCAATAACGTGTCATGCGCATCCAATCTCTGCTGAGTCTCCTTGTCTCTTGCTACTAGATGGGCGAGCATCTGGGTCTGATTTTCTAACATCTTTTATATCCTTTTATTCCCTAGACTGCTCCCAGAATTCGCTCTTGCATTGCCTCCACTATACTGATTCTGGCGCTGCTGAAACCCAGGTAGGTTTTTGCCAGACTTCCATCCCGAGTTAAGGTATTGCCAAAGGAATTGTTAAAACCTCGGTTCTGGTTACTCACATACTCCACCTGCTCTTGCAGATTTATGGGGCAGTCATGGGTGTCGTGGCCCCCTCTGCATACCTCACATTTCTATGCACTCAACTTCAGCTCTTTGATCTCTTTCGCCATGGCTGCAAGTGCAGCTACCACGCTAGCATCAGGGGTGACCTGATGAACACCTCTAGCAGAAGAGGCGGATGTCTTAGCAATAGGAATGGAAGTCTTAACAGAACGTGGCTGCTGCTACTCGGCTAAAGTGAAGCTCTCAAACATCTCTGCGCATTCAGCTGGCTCCTTCTTGTCCATGATGTGGCCTCCTGCAGCAGTATTGAACATGTGCTGCTTCTCAAAAGTGAGGCCATTATAGAACTTCTCAACTATCGCCCAGTCAGAAAGACCATTCTAGGGACATCGACTCAACAGGGCGTTGAACCTCTCCCAGGCGATGTGATAGGGCTCGTCAGGGTCCATACGGAAAGAGTGGATCTGGTCCCTTAGGCGAGCTGCCTTGGAAGGTGGATAGTACTTTTTCAGAAACTTGGCTTGCAAATCCTCCCAAGTGGTGATGGAATCATCGGGGAGGGTATCAAGCCAAGTGGCAGCATGCCCAGAGAGCGAGAATGGAAAGAGACGCAAGTAGATTGCGTCCCCAGATACACCAGTGATATTGAAGGTATCACAGATACGCATGAAGCGGGACAGAAGTCCTGGTGCATCCTCATCCTCGAGGCCATGAAACTGAGTAGAGTGAGTGATTGTACTCACGACATGTGATGGGATTTGCCAAGTGTTGTTAGTAGGAACAGTTGGGCGTGCGATCGAAGATCTGGCCCAGGTAACACCATCACTAGCTCTTTGATGTACAGTACGTCTCGCTGGTGGGTCAGCTTCGCCCATGTTAGGAATAGGAATAGGGCTAGGGACACGTACCTTTTTCTCGTACAAAACTCTCAAACGTTCACGAAGGTCGCGGCTGCGCTCGTGAAGCTCTCGCTCGAGCTCTGAATATGCTGTGAACTCGGGTGATCCCTGCAAGCGAGTACGTTGCATAAACTGACAGAAAACAAAAAAAATAAATAGAGACTCAAGACACAGAAAGACTCACTCCTAAATGAAAGACAAGTACCCATCCTTGTTCACGAACACTCCAAGTCAAGATAACAATAATTGAATTTTGGGACGAAATTCTCTTTAACATGGGGAGAATGTGACATCCAGCATTTCAGGTCAATATCCATATCACATAATTTCACGTTCATGATTTATATTTCCTAGTTTATTATTTTGACATAGCATTGTCAAGGAGTCTAGCAAAGGAACACACAAATTGTTTTAGTAATTTTAAGAATTACTAGGAAATAAACAATAATAACTCGCAAGGTGCGTTCGTTGGTGATTAATAAGATTTTTATTCCAGTAAATTCTAGTAATACGTCTTGATATAAAAACTTAAATATTGGTGACAAAACTATTAAAACTGGACACAAAAATGTTTATTTCATTGTGATAAGTTATTTTTGTGTGTATACATATATATTATATTTAAGATATTAACTATGACGGGTTTAATTAGTAGACTATTAAAAATAGTTAAGATACAAAATATATATGGTTTTTGACATTTAAAAGTTCGGACACCGAGTATTAGATCACGGGATCACATACCGGGTATACCCTACCTAAAAACCATTCAACTAATAACTAGATTAAGACCACAAGTTGGAACAACCCCCAACCCCCCTTCTCGGCCGAGAACCACCCAAGTGGGACCACCCACTCACCAAACCAACTACCCATTCAAATCATGTCATAAGAACCATGCCATTTCAAGTGCTAACCCATCCATATGTCAATCCATCTCATCAAACATGTCTAACAATGATTATGGTGAACCTAACACTCAATCCATCCCCTCACTTGCCTTATAAAAATCGATGAAAGCCCCTACACACACTTTCACTCTTTCAAAATCCAAGACCAAGGTTAGAGAGAGTTAGCTAGAGGTTTGAAGATCTAAGGAGTGCTTGAAGGTTCAAGAGTCGGTTTTCGCTAGGATATCAAGTCATTCTCACTTTCTACTAGTAGATCTTCACCTAGCTTTGACTAGTGGTATGAAACCGACACAGATCTTTATTTTCATCTTTATATTCTTGATTAAAACATGTTGTTCACCATAAAAATCAAAGAGATCTAAAGAGTTAATAATTTTTTATAAAAGCTTAACTTTATTAAGTTTAAAAACTATGTTTTTGTATAAATATATATATGGGCTAAAAATAATGAAATTATATGTATAATTTCTTGATTTGATCATTTTAATGATAAGTTGTTGTGGATATTAAGATTTTAAAACAAGGAAAAATTAAAAGATGCATATATAGATATATATATAAAGAGGCCGAGATATGCATGCATAAATACATATGTTTGTTTTGGTTAATGATTTGGAAATGAACAAATGTATGGATACATGAATAAGAATGTTAATTTAGTATATATATTTAAGGATGTATTCTTGATGTTTGGATGATCATGTTAATAAACTATGGATTAGCAAAAGTCTAAATTAATACTTGATGAAAAAGTAAATTATATGTGTATATATATATAATCATTTGAAACGTGTATATATATATATATATATATATGTGTGTGTGTGTGTGTGTGTTTAAAGTTTGGTAATTTAAAAAGATTATTAAGTATAAAAAAATGTGTTGAAATAAAGGGGTTAAATGAATATTTGGATGAATGATCTAACGTATGTATACTTGTTTAGAAACCGACACATATAGATATATGTGTGTCTGAACATAAATGGTAGAACTTGGAAAATTGTTAACTCGGAAGGAGTTATGAAACGACTAAATAATTTAAATCATATATATATGGTTACAACTTGGTTATATTTGATAACAAGGAACGTTGACCTGTGTACATGAAGTAGAAAAATAAATAAATAAATGAATGCATGTTATCATGAAACATAGGTAAGCGCATGTTGAAACATGGTTATACTTGTGTGCGCATATTGATAGAAACAAATGCATGTTAAATGAAAACAAATTAAGAAATGTCGTTCGGAAAAAAGTAGTTGCATGTGGACGTGTTAACATGGTTTATGTGCACGTAGGATAATTGACATGCGTAGAACGTACTTGAACGATATTTGTTATATTATATAATTATTGATAAGAAATAATTATATGGTTATACGTGGACTATAATATAAATGTATTATAAGATGATGCAAAAATAACATTTATTTTTTATTAACGTAACAAGTCACCAATATGAAAATATAATATTTTCTCGGAAAATAAGTAATCGTCTAGACTAGAATAATAATCAACAATGAGTCGTCACATTAAAACACAGTTTTATTAAACAAAGACGTATTTAACGGGATTCGTTAAGTCAGGTGAACAACTTGTGTTTAAGACGGGTAGTCTTAACATATAGGTATCCTTGTGTAATTAGGGTACGGATAAACGGGGTTTACAGTTATTCAAGTATTTGTTAGCATTCATTCTGTCGAGGTGAGTTTCACTGTCCCCTTTTTCTAAGTTTTTGAAATGTTTTGGGGAGGAAAGATACTTGTAAAAATTTTTCGTATATTAATGAATGAACAATGATCAGACTGTATATGTGCATTGAGGGAACAATATAACGCTTAAAGTCCCCGGATTAACAGTTTTTGTAAGTATTAGCTATGGACTTAGCCTAGGATTCTATGAATAGTACTATTGGGGGTGACGCCCCCGGTCATGGTTAGTTGCGCTAGCCAGGGGTCCACATGGCCGAATGATCACATATTGTCTTATTCTCATGGTTTAGCGAGGGAGGGACATTCATTTGTCATGGTTTGGTTACGGTCTCGTGCATTACATATTATTTGTATTCCTTGCAAGCTTACAAATGGGGTCAATTGGTCAGGAAATGTTCAATTCATTGGTTATATATATACTATTGATTGGAAAAACTTATTCAATTGAACGTTTGTAAACGTTGGAACTACAAGAATAGTTGATCAAAACCCGTGAACTCACCAAACTCGTGTTGACACTTTTTAAGTATGTTTTTTCAGGAAATTGAACGTGGTCGCAATGGTTAGCAATGTAGGATTACATGCATACCTGAACGGATACGGATTTGGATTTTTGGGAGATTTCCCTTGTATAACTCATCGTTATGGGTCATATTTGTGAAATCTTAATCTTTTGTAAACTTAAATGGATATTTTGGGATGTAAAACTTTAAATTTGATTATGTATCCAATCATTATGTATGTGTTTGCGGTAATCATATGCTTTGGAAACCAGTGAACGTTATGCCTCGCGTTTCCGCCTTGGCGCGGTGTGACAGCAAAACGCTCACTAGATGGTCGGATTACCTTTCAGTCTCTCCAACGGCAATAAAGTACCCTATAGACATATCACCTCTCAGTCTCACTGTCACAGTACATCAAAGATGCAAGAGGTAATCTCAGCACAAAACGATATGACACGGATTAACAACGAATACTAAGAACCTAGGAAAACCTCCTCTCAGAGCATTTACAACTAGACACCTAATACAGAAGACTAACCGACTACCTCTCACCTTTCGGGTATCGAGATAAGAAGAACACTCAATCTAATGAAACATCAACTAATACCCCTATGGATCACTACGTCTAGCAAAACCACCACACTCACAAACAATTAAGCAAGCAACCTAAACATGCGTCTATAACTGAAATACATTCAACAAGAACACATGCGGGATAATAATCAACATCAAATCAGAATTAAGCATGCACATACATCATAGCCATTGAACTAAAATCATTGCAATATCATCAAACCATCAACAGAATCCAAAACCGATAAAAGATCCAAACTTTAATAAATATTCATCTTTAACCAAGGCAATATTAGAGTTTTAGCCGCGAACCATAATCAAAACCAATAAATCAGTAATAAAAACAACAATCATGGTTTCAAACAACTGAATAAACATGCAAGAACGAATAATCAAAACCGAATGATTTGATTCTAACCGAATCGACCTCTCTAGCTTCAACACACGAATCCACAAGCTTCCTCCTTCACCAAAATCGCCCTCGACAACCTCTCTGACGGCTGGTAATCGAACCCCTCTGTGAATGGCCATTCAAAACATTAAATATTGAAAG
Organism: Smallanthus sonchifolius; assembly: GCA_023525975.1. NCBI lineage: Eukaryota > Viridiplantae > Streptophyta > Magnoliopsida > Asterales > Asteraceae > Smallanthus > Smallanthus sonchifolius. The sequence continues at coordinate 20,562,244 of CM042037.1, forward strand.
TAGGGCTTTTTGCTGAATTACAAGCCCCTCGCGTACCACAAGATAATGTTGCTAGTTCTTCGCGTACAGCGAGAGACAAACTAGTCGGGCCCGGATTTCTTCTTTCTCGCGTATCACGAGACTTGCTCTCTCCATATTCGCGTACCGCGTGAGACTAAAACTCCAACTTTTCTTCTTTTATTTCTTGGACCTCTTCCCGTGCTCGATTCCTTCATGATACATCTTCTTACTTAATACGAGCACCTGTAAACCTGACATAGACTCAAAACAAACCAAAAAACAAGTAAAAACGAGCATAAAACTATCTAAGAACGCACAAATATAATGGAATAAAGTATGTGTGTTTTGCACTACATCACCTATATATAAACACTAATGGTACGTTAGAAGTGGGACTAGGAGTCGGACCAAGAACTAGTATCAGATAACGACCCTCCTCTCAATATATACCACCCAACATTGTTAGATTAGTGATTAGTTTTGGTAAGTGACTGGTACGCTTTCAAGGTATTAAAGAGGTGGTGGGCACGCTGCGGTATACCCTATATATAAACCTCTTTAAAGCATTGAAAGTAGGACCGGAAGCTAGACCAAAAACTAGCCTTGATAACAATTAACGAACCCACATCTATTTTAGGATAACAAAACCTCTACTAGTTGAATTTCGGGACGAAATTCTCTTAACTAGGGGAGATTGTGACATCCATGATTTCCATGCCTGAATTTTAAGACTTATTGATCATATGTCAAATTCTTGTGCCTCGTACTACTTTGATATCTTTCACTTCAAACTTTTAAGACTTATTGATCATATGTCAAATTCTTGTTAGTATCGCCTCATAGTGTTGCCAAATGGAATGGCGACACTACCTAGTCTCGTCAATCATTGGCATTTCTTGGGGACTACGCTTCGTCTTCCCGACTAGTGTCACCCCAAGAAATAGTGTCGCCCCTTAGTGCCGTCTGAAGAACATCTTCATGTTCCAGGCCTATTTTTTATCCAAAACCCTAAATTTTTACATCCAAAACGTTTATCTAGCCTCCATGAAGCTAGATATAAGCTTTAATCTCTTATTTACTCGTAAAAATCCGATCTTTTTGTTAAAAACCCATTTTCAACAGAAACTCAGATCTGGACGGGTTTTGTTACCTGATTGAACTTGATTCAGCAAAGATTCTTCCTATCGGTGGGGAAGGGGAATTGATCGATCAAGGAGGAAAACCAACACTATCTCTATCTAGGACTTTCTCTCTTTAGAATGGGGAAGATGGTGAGGTGATGGAATGAGTATGGGAGGGGAGGGTTAAAGTCTTAGAGGCTCCCCCTCCAGCCCAGGCCCGCGCGGCCCAATTCCTTGCCCACGACCTACCATTTCCCGACACCTTCTAAAGGAAAACCCGCACCCGAACACGAACAAAAATTTCGGATGTTACAAAAGGTTAGTTTAAAAAAAATGGATTATTTTGGTAAAAATACTCACTATGTTTTATCAAAATTTTTAGTCAATTTTTCTAATTGTTTGAGAATAACATACTAGGTTTCTAAGAGTTAACTAAAATATTTTTGAGAAATATGGAAAATGAGACGACACGAGTGTCGTTGACTATATTACCTTTGGTAGGTAATCAATTCGGTGGCAAACCATGCTGAAGATGTTTATACATCATCAACCTGAACCTTGCGAGGTTCGTGATATAATCAGCTCTCCAAATTGTTCATGGGGAGACCGACACTCGTGTTTTGAATGCGGTAGAAGATTGAAAAGCATTATGATTTCTAGTACATCAATCATGTGTTGGATAGTCTCGACGATGCATTGCATAGTGTGTCGAGTACGAACGGATGAGTTGGATTTTATAAGGATTGAAGTACAATCTAAATCCTAAATACGGTGTTACAAAACGAATGGTTTGATTTAATAGTTTAGTTTTAAAATGATTTTTAATCGTTATATTTTTTCTAACGAGCGTGTTAGAAATATTATAAACCATATGTGGAATATGAATGCCCTGGAGTTCGTCAACCTCCTAGCTTTGTAGATCCTCTACATCCTGACAAAGTGTTCAAGCTAGACAAAGCTCTATATGGGTTACATCAAGCCCCAAGAGCTTGGTATGAAACATTGTCAAGATATCTTCTTAGCAACAATTTCAAAAGAGGAGTCATTGACTAGACATTGTTTAACAAAGATGAAGGGGGAGAAATCTTACTGGTACAGATCTATGTAGATGATATCATCTTTGGATCAACAAAGAAGAAACTGTGCAAGGACTTTGAGACTCTCATGCATTCAAAATTTGAAATGAGATCAATGGGTGAACTAAATTTCTTCTTGGGTCTTCAAGTCAAACAGGTCCAAAATGGGATCTTTATAAGTCAATCCAAACATGTCAAGAGCATCCTAGAAAGATTCATGCTGGCTGATTGCACTGCTACACGTACCCTAATTCAAGTTAATCATCAACTGTTTCCAGATAAAAAGGGTCAAGATACCGATCAACATCAGTACAGAGCAATGATTGGATCTCTTATGTATCTAACTGCATCAAGGCCTGATATCATGTTTTTAGTGTGCTTATGTGCAAGATTTCAAGCAGCTCCAAAAATATCACATCTTCAAGCTGTCAAGAGAATTTTCAGATACCTTAGAGGAGCTCCAAAACTTGGACTATGGTATCCCAAAAATAAAAAGTTCAATCTATATGCATATACTGACAGTGACTATGGAGGATGCAATATGGACAAAAAGTCCACATCAGGTGGATGTCAATTTCTGGGAGGAAAACTCATCTCATGGCAATGCAAGAAGCAGATATGTGTGTCCACATCAACAGCAGAGGTAGAATACATTGCAGCTTCAAGTTGCTGTGCTCAAGTGATCTGGATCCAAAATCATATGCTGGATTATGGAGTGACTTTTATGGAAACCCCCATTCACATTGACAACAAGAATGCTATTTCAATCACTAACAATTTTGTACAACACTCCAAGACAAAACACATTAAAATCAGGTACCATTTCATTAGAGATCAAGCTGAGAAAAAGAGAATTATTTTAACCAAAGTTCATACCAATGAGTAATATGCTGACTTATTCACTAAAGCCTTTGATGAAGCTAGATTTAAATATCTAGTTGAATCCATTGGTATGATAAACTTTGAATAAAATCCTTCACTAAAATAAAAATGAATAAATGTGTGCTTGTTTTCCTTGTTGTTTGATAAAAACTTCTTGAAAATCTAAAGTAATTTTGTTATTTTGATGACTTTATGTGTCAGCAGCAAACATTTCTGCTGCTGATAGTTTTAGTCATCAACAACAAAAGCTTTTGCTGCTGATTGCTTTATGCCATCCACAGGAACATTTCTGCTGCGGATAGCTTTTAGGCAATCAGCAACAACATCTTTTGCTACGGACCACTATATCCATCAGCAGCAATTAAGTTTGCTGCTGATAGACATAACCATCAGCAGCAACCAGCTTTGCTACTTATAGGTCAAAATGGCTCAAAGTAACTTTTACCTGCTGTAAAAAGTTTTTACTGTCAGTCTCTTACCATGACTGCTACAGTACAATTACAACTCTAAAACAGTATACAGCTATAGTACTGCATCCACAGTACCTTCGGTGATCCCATTGTACGATACAAGTGACCGTTGCTCAAGTCCTTCCGTTATAACAAAATCAAATTCCCTCCTTCACCTCTGCACATTCAATTTCGACCTAACTCTCATCTCTCACTCTCGCATTCAAAGCCATCTTCTCCATAACCAACTTTCAAACACTCACATTTCCCTCCAATCATCTTCCAAATGGCCAACCCTAACCTAGAAAATCTGGACGACAAATTTTCAACGTATCATAATCTGGTAGCCTTCCTAGTAAAGGGGAAGAAGTCTGAAGGGTTTGATGACATGATCGACTTTTTATGCCAATCAAAGATACATTTTGCCCTCACTATCAATCCCACCATCTACATATCACTCATTGAACAGGGCATTCCCCAAATCAAAGCGAAGGTGGATGGTAAAGAAATAGTCGTAACTGAAGCAACAATAAGAAAATATCTCAAGCTTCAGGACGAAGATGGTGCTAACTCATATACCTAAGCTCAATACATGGAGACTTTTGTGAAGATTGGGTATACTGGAAATCAGAAGGACTATACCATCGAGAAGGCTTTGCTCGGTCCACCATGGAAGTACTTATGTCACACTCTTCTACAGTGCATATCTCAGAAGAGAAGTGGATGACATCAATTGTCATCTGGACTTGCCTCTACAGTCCATGGTCTGGTGAATTCTCTATCCTTCAATTTTTCTCACATAATCTTTGAAGGTATGAGATACAATCTTGTAGCATTTTCATGTACCCAAGATTCTTGTAGCATTTTCAACTGTGAAATAAAAGATTTAACTAAAAGTGCCAGAATATACATGATTGGGTCTCATAAAAATGACATTTTTAAAAGCATGAGAGCTGTTTCCAAAAAAGTTCTCAGAGGCTAATGTTCCATTGTTATCTACAATGATGAACATACACAATGCCAGGGTGACAATTCAGCGGTCCCAGCTGATACTGATCCCACACCCTCCACTTCACATCCTGAAACTACCACTGCTGCAAATCTTGATCGAACCCTTGTGCAACCTACTGAGGGTGCACAAGCTCAACAAATAGTTACCCCTGCATCTTATACTTAACTGGAACACAGGGCCCTAGTTGAAGTAAGCTATACCAGAAAGAGAAAGAAGAGCAAGAAGAATCCTTCTATTCTTAGCTCAAAGGCTCAATCCCAACCACAAAGTCCTCATCCAGAGTCACAACACTCTGATGAGAATATAAAAAAGGATAACCACATTACTAGAGAAACTTCCTTGGAAAGTTCTCTATTAGGATCAGCACTACATCACGAGTCCATAGAAATTTCCATCTCTGAGCCCATACCTGTTGTTTCTGAGAACTTAAGTATTAAGGTAACTGGTCAAGATGATGTATCTTCTCCAACCACCACTATATCGGAGATACTGATTAACTTGTATACACAAATACCAAGCCCAAGTTCTTCACCTCTAAAGGTTCACTTTGGGAGTGATGATAGAGTGAATGTGAAAAGGGCTGCCACTACTGCTGGTCCAGTAGGACAGTGGCAACATCACCAAGACTCCAACCATGGCAACTCATGGTGAAGATGTGTCTCAGGAAACTATATTCACTGAGTGGAATCCCAGGCGCCAAGAAAACCAGGGTGATGGGGATGCAGAGGCTATGCCTAAGGCCCCATCTAGTTCCAAGGATTCCACAATTGTGGATGAGGACAGTCTGAAATAAGAAAATCTGGAATTGACGCCAAGGATAGCTCTGCTAGAAGCTGAAGTGTCTCAATTGAGGCATCAAGTATCTATGCATGAGTCCCATAAATGTACCTCTTCAGCTTCTCCTTCCCTTATGTTAATAAGCACTCAAACAGAAACAACACAGGTCACTGATGCAACCAAAAAGGGGGAGGAAAGCTTCCATGAAGCATCTACCTCTGCTAACATCTTTAAAGATTAGCTAAAAGAAGAAGAATTTCAAAGAACTATCTTTAAGCCATCTTTCATCCATATACTAGGAATAGAATCTGACTGGGAAGATTCTAGGGAAGAAGAAGAAGAGTTCCCTGAGGAGATGAAGATTGACATGGAAGAAGAAGAAGTGTTCCTTGAGGAAATGGAGATAGATAGGGAAGAAGAGGAAGTATTCCCCAAGTTTGAAATACTGGATGCTGTTGCAAATATCTCCAGGGCAATCATATCTCCACAACACTCATTAATAGCCAAAAATCTGGAGTATGACACAATTCTAGCTTGGGGATATGATGAAAAAGTTGACAGATTCTAGATAGGATGGGAGTTCTCGGGTCTAGAAGAACTTGAGTGGGACAATCTAAATGTGTTTGATATGCTGGCTTTGCACACTTCTGAGTGCATCAACCCCTCTAGGGATCTCTCTGCCTGGCATGTTGTTGACCGTTTTCATGATCTAATGGAAGACAACATGCCTTGGTTTGAGAGATTTCTAAGAAAAGCCAAACAAGTTGTCCACCACTACCTTGGGGAAGAAGAAGCAGAGTCATCAAGTGTAGCCCAACAAAGAACTGGTCAAGGACTTGAGCGTATTGAACATAGTATGCTAACTGAAGACCAAGTGATGAATTTAAAAAACGGTATGCATACAATGAGCTGGTCAGAGGCTTAGAAATAAATGGATGGTTCAACACAAAGGCCATTGGGATAAAGTTTCTTCTATGTGATGGATCATCAATTGAGTTCAATAATATAAAGGAGGTCTTAATGATGAACCCTGACTTCCTTTACAAAGTATTCCAATTGAGATCTAAAAAATTCTCAGTTGACTACATAAGAAGTCAGGAGATGATCTCCCTGATTCAGTCCTATCTGAAAGAGGAAGGATGGATAACAATGGAATCACCAACAAGCTCACCTGAGTCATCTTCTTCTCTTCATGATGACCTTGGCACAAGACTGAAAATCATAAAGGCATCATTTGAGTCCGAACTTACTGATATAAAAGAAGATGCTCCTCATTTGTCAGTTCCACAAATTGCCAATGAAGCTTATGTTGAGGCTTCAGTAACAACTTCCTCAAATGTTATTGTTTCCAATGAAGCAGCTGCTGAGGCATGCACACGTGACAAAGGAAAAGGGATTATGAACAAAGAAGAAGAGAAAAGGATAGAGGAAGAGAAGAAAGAAAAGGAAAGAGAGGGAAGAAGAAGAAGAATAAATGAAGGAAATAAGAAAACATCAAGAAAGATATACTGCTATGCTCTTGAGAGAGAAGCAAATTAATAAGATTGTGAGATCCGTAGATGCAACTAAAATCCAAGTTCTTGTGACCTCTCATATTGATGAAGATGCAGCTTTGGCACTCAGGTTACAGGAACAATTCAATAAGGAAGTGGAAGACAGGGATAAACAGAAAGAAAAAGAAGCCAAATTCAGAATCAACGATTCCAAGATGGCAAAGGAAATGAGAGAATAATGGATTGCTGCCCTAACTGATCAAAGTGAGGATGCAGACTACCTTGAGAAGTTTTCTAATAAGGAGCTCTACAGAGCATATATGGGCCAAGAAGGTGAACTGGCAAGAAAGAGAAGGGCAGAAGAAGAAAAGGCAAGGAAAAAATCGAAGAAGTTTATTGCCTTCAATCAAAGAACCAGAGATGAAAGAGAGGCCATGTTTGACTTTCTAAAAGCAAGAAGAGAAAGTGGAAAGAGGCTAGGGCCGACGAGCTTCATGAACCTTCTGTTGGATATATGATGTCCGATCATCAATTACGTTAACGTTACTAACGAGGTACGATTCAAAGAGTTACACTTTGGCACCGAACAAATATATAATATTTAATTGTTAAATATTATAGTTCACGAAAGACGGATTAAATAAACGGTTAATAAATATTTAGAGAAATATTTATCGGTGATTGAGATAATTAATTACTTGGTGAATTAATTATTTACGAGGAATAAATGTTTAATCTATTAAACATTTAATTAGTGTATTTTTACTGATTATTTATAATTAGTAAAATACAGGGTTTTATAATTAATAGTTAATTATTTATTGGGTGTTAACTGTTAATACCTCAGGGCCAGTCTATAACCAGTTTGTAAGTTACAGGTTTATAAATATAACCTTAACTGAAAACCCTAAAACCAGTTCTTAGCCACCACAAGGTTTCAAAAACTCTCCCCTCTCTCGAATTTCCGGTCGACACCACCTAGGGCCGCAGCGGCCGCCGCTGCTCAGCCAGACCACCACCACCGTCGCAAGCCGCCGCCACTGTTGCCTTTATGCCGCCACTGTCGTGGGTTTCCACCTGCACTCACGTGTGACATTTTGCTGCAGTTTTCGTGTACGTGTCATCTAGCGTGACGTTCGTTGATCTAAGGTGTTATGATCTGGTTATCGTCAAAGGTATAATCTTTGAACACCCTATGGTTGGTTTAAATAATTTTGTTTATACGCATGTAATCGGATCACTGACAGGAATCCAGATCGGATCTGTTTAGTACCATAAATTGCTTCCGCTAAATACATCTGATTTATTTATTTAAAAGGTTTAAATAATTATAGTTTTTAAATATTTAAAAACTGGTGCTTGTTTCCCAACACCTTCAAGCTCTGTACATAAAGGTAAAGAAGGAAGAAGAGGAAAGACTTAAAAAGACAAATCTGATAAAAGGGGGCAGTGAAACTGAAACTGAAAAGAAAAGAAAGAAACCCAAAACTGAACCTTTGGTCCATCCTCGTTCTATCCCATTTGTGCCCTCTTCAAAAGTTCCCTTCACTACTCCTAAACTGTCCAAGTCTTCTCACCCAGCTCCCTCTCAACAGCATACTCCTAAAAAAACAAAGGCCTCCTACCAGCCCTACTGTCTAAAGAAAAATTATGAACTGGTTCTACAGTGATCAAGATGGGTGATTTGAAGTCCACAGGGGAGAAACAGAAATAAAAAGGTCAATTTACAGATCTGTTGATGAGGTCATGCAACTGCAAGATGATGATCTAAAAAGAATCCTTCAATTGGGTGAAGAAGAAGAACCAGACAATGATAGTGGAATGCATCTATTGCTAATAATAAAACATCATCTTAATCCAAGCAAAGATGTTGTCATTGATGCAGTTCTTCTCCAATCCCACTATCCTCTTATCCATTCGTCTTACAATGCAGTTGCCAATGAATATGTAATAACATATGTCAAAGGAAACAAGATTAAGGATTCTAGAAAGGCTATTCTAAAGATGCCAAGAAGGGACATAAAGACCTTATCTGAAATTCCTCTTGACAATCCCAGCAAAGATCCAAAGGGATATGAAACTGCTAGGATTATTCTTTACATGCAAAAATTGCATGAACAAAGGTAGAAGAGTTTTGGTAGCATCAGTCTAGGGGGAGTTTGTAGATATATGAGATTGATGGCTACAAAGTTTTCAAAGTATTTTTGCTGCGGACAGTTCACTTTTGTCACTGACAAGTTGCTGCTGCTGATGATGGTCCATGCTGCGGATGGTTGTTATTGCTGCTGATTAACAACTTTGTTGCTGATAGACTATTGTCTGCTGACGACCAATGTTGCTGTTGATAGGCTTATCAGGAGCATCCAACACTTATGCTGTTGATGGGCATATCTTCAGCAGCATTGACTTTGCTACTGACACTCCTTTCTGCCACAACTGACAGTACGATCAGCAGAAGGATTGTGATTGGTGCAGAAGATAATGCTCTCATGACTCAACAGACCTGCAAAGATTCCCAACAGAAGATTTCATAGCATGTTTCAACAGTTGTCTTTTGTTAGCATCCAATAGTATTATAGCATCTTGTCGGTTTTAAGATCAACGGTTTGTGTTTGATCTGATCCTTAGAATCAAGGGTTTGTCTTGATTCTAAGTTACTATTTATGTATTGTTCATTCCTTATTGTAAGGTGTGCTTCTTAGAGTTTTCTTTGTAACTTGTTAACTTTGAATAGTGAGATACAATTTGCATTTATTAGTATTCTCTTTGTTACTTGTTACTTGTTGCATTCATAGTTGTTATTGTTTCCGCCAATATCAACTAAAACAGAACCATCTTGTAATCTTTCGATCCTACACCATAGGTTTTAAAATGATTTTTGTAATCGTTTTATTCTTCTAATGAGTGTGTTAGAAATGGTTTGTTTTTTATAAACCATATGTTTGAAAACGATTTGTAATCGTTTACTTTTTTCTAACGAGCGTGTTAGAAACGGTAATCGTTTATTTTTTTTTCTAACGAGCGTGTTAGAAACGGTTTGTTGTTATAAACCAACATGGTTTCAAACGTTTGGTAAATGTTTAGCTTTCTAATGAGCGAATTAGAAACCGTTTATTATCTGTTCCCTTTAATTTTATATTTACTATGGTCGGATTACTTGAATTGCTAGCATGAAGATATAATGGGTCCCTAGCATCGAGTTTACTCACTAACGTTTCACTGACAATAAGAGGTCCACTATGAGTTTCAACCATTACAAAGTTAAACAACAACAAGATAAAGAATGGATATTAAGCAATCATACGCACATAAAACAACCAAAAATAGCGCTAGGTTTTCACACCACTCAAGTGGCAGATCAAGGATTCGTCAAGGTAGTTGATGAAACACACAATAATAACTATTCACACACAAGTGATCCCTATAGTGTAAATCAATACCAATAGGATGCAACACAGAATATGCACCCCCAAAATAGGGTGTGTCTCCCTATGTATCACATCCAATGCTGGTCCACCTAACCCAGCCAGATATGCCTAACAGGAAATAATATGTGTAACAAGAAAAAAACAAGGAGTAAGAACGATCTCACAGTGTAAAAGCGCTCCAAATTAAGCAGGTACATCTTACTAAGGTGCATAGAAAATGCCAAGTGACCTTGCAACCTTCACTTAGGTTTACGAAAATCACAAATAGAAGCTCCTTAGAGTCCGATACATAGAAACGACCGGAATGTACACCTTAAGAATCAGATGGAATCAGCTCAAACTAAGGTTTGTGGGATGGAAACCCTAGAACTCTTGACCACAGTTGGATGACAAATCAATGATCAGAACCACTAGGAGTCAACACATAAACGCCTTGAGACCAGAACCAGAAGCTAGGGTTTCAGATCTGAAAACCCTAGTCGCTAACACCCGATCGTTAACAGCGGAAAGAACCAGAATCGAAGAAGACAATCGACCAGAGCCTTATAACTCTGATACCATGTAAAAAAATGATAATAAAAACTCTTTTATATCCAAACCAAACTGTTTTACACCCAAGAACACGAACTATACAATCTAAACAAGAACAAAATACTGAATCAAAACATCAACAAGATGAATTGTTACAAGATAGACTCAAATGCTCAAGAGAAATAACTAGAAGAGTAAATTTCGTTTTTAGCCCCTATGGTTTGGTTAAAATAACGGTTTTAGTCTATTAGTTTTAATTTGACTTTTTTGCTCCCCTGTGGTTACATAATTGTCTCTATCAGACCTCTGACAATAACTCTGTTAGTTTTTTTTCTGTTAAATAGAAGGGTATTTTAGACTTTTCACATTCAAGGACTACTTATGTTAGTTTTGTAATTTAGGGACTACTTAGTGTTAACTCCAACATTTATCTTCCACCCCCCACCCCTCTCCCTCCCCCTCCCCCTCCCCCTCCCCCTCCCCCTCTCCCTCTCCCTCTCCCCTGCCACCAGCAGCCACCTCCTACGACCACCACCACCAACATCATCGTCATCTTCCAAAATAACACAACTTTACCAATCCAAAATCAAATGGCGGTTACCGACATAAAATAACACCACTTTATCAACCCAAAATCAAATCCTAATATCATTTAAGAGAATATGAACCAGAACATGTTCAATACCTGGAAGACTATCTATTACATCGAATGCAAGAATTTGATGTATTGGGCTGGTGAAAATCAAATAGAAAAAGCACCCAACTTTGTCAAAAATGGCACTTTTTAGTCTCCACTGTAACACGGATGATTCGGCCACAAGAACACCCCAAAATAGATAAGAAGAAGAAAGAAAAGAAGACAGCGGTCTCCCTCCGGCGGATGATCCGGCCACAAGGACACACCATCTCCGGCGGCGGTGGGTTTGCATCTAGGGTTTCTGGTGTTTTCGTGGTCGGCGGCGGGTGTTGAACACCCCTTTCTTTCCACCGTGAGTTGGTGGCAGTCTCTCTCTCTGCCATCGCCGGTCCTCTTCTTCTCTTATGACTTCCATGAATCAGCCATCTATTAGATGAGGTAGGTTGTGGAAGGGGTGGCCAGAAGTGGTCGGCAAACATGAAGATGAAGGGGTGGCCGGGAAACATTAAAGGAACGAAATGGTGGCCTTCGTCGGCGGTGGTGGTGCTGTGATGTTAGGGTTCGGTGGTTGGGGGGGGCGGGGGGAGGGCGGGGTTTGAGAGAAGATTGAGGGAGAAAGTGAAGAGGGAGTGAGAATTAGTCCTTGTATTAATAGTAAATTACACAATTAGCCCTATGCGTGATAAAGACTAAATGCTCTTATTTTTAACAGAAAAAACCAACGGAGTTATTGTCAGGGGTCTGATTGAGACAATTAGGTAATCACATGTAGCAAAAAAGTCAAATTAAAACTAATGGTCTAAAACCGTTATTTTAACCAAACCACATGGGCAAAAAACGAAGTTTACTCTAACTAGAAATAGATGGATTTCATCATTATGATGAAAAAAACCCCTAGATCGAGCAATAAAAAATGTAACAGACGAGAGCTTTGAAATTGGGAGAGAAAATGTGAGAGTGTATGAATGAATTGAACACACTCTCGCTCAACTTTAATAAGTTCCAAATAAGAAATGATAAACCCATGGATAACCTACAACCCGTGTGTTCTTTAGAGAGTAAACGGGTCGTGACCGACAAGCAGGTTATGAACCTTCAATCTTCCGGATATTAGCAGCCTTAAATAAAAGCCCAACAATCGGCCCGACTCCGCATATCCAGCTCCAAGCCCATTCGAGATATGAAAAAAAAATAAAAAAATAAAAGAGAAATCTATATCTATACTGTATAATAAATAAATGTTTTTCATGTCACATGTCGTCTGCATATTCATTCTCATTATTTTTTTCTCGCATTTCTCTCTTATTAAATATTCTTCTATCTTTTAATAGTAATAAATTTTTAAAGAAAATACTAATTTTTATATTATATTAATAAATAAATCTTCTGACATATTTTAACCAGTGTATGTGTTAACAGATTGTATTGTATTCAACGGGTTTATTCAACCCGTGTAAAACACGAGTTTTTAAAAAAATAAAATTTTTATTACTTAATATATAATATTATATTTATTCAACCCATGTAATACACGAGATTTTAAACTAGTTAGTATTAAAAAATAGATTTAACATTTAATTGTCAAAGTACATGAGTATATATTTCAAGAGTACATCAATCTTTATTTCGACGATTTTGAAGGCTCCATCAAACTGAATTGCATCAAACTGAGTGGCATCTCAAGAGTACATCGATCTTTATTTCGACGATTTTGAAGGCTCCATCGAACTGAATGTTAGTGCATTATCTTTGTTTATTTTTATCTTTATTTTTCACCTACTCCCCTAACTTTAAATAAACTTACACTTTCATCCTTTTTATTTTGATTTGAACAAGCAAGTTGCACCCTAACTTCACGGCGGGGCATGGGCCGATGCTTAAAAATAACATTAACGGGGCGGAGAATTTAAACGGAAACGTAGACGCTAATGTTATTAAAAATAAAATTAAAATTAAATATAAAAAAGCCAAGGGTTGGGGTGGAACCGGTTTGGTTGGCTGTGGTGGGGCACGCGCTGGCTCGGTTTCGAACATAAAAAGTAGACAAAAAAAGCATTTAGCGACGAAATCTTCGGAAATCACGAAAAAGTCAAGTTGTATAAATACATAAAAAAACTAAAAAGAAAAAATAAAACGTTTAACGAAAATATAAACCATGTGAAATCATCGAGAAAAAATAAATAAATAAATAAACCGGTAACAAAAGGCTATAAAGAAAGAGATAAATAAAAAACTAACGAAAACAATAAAAACAAATAACAACGGGGGTTTCATTAACATCGATAACGGGCACTAATATTGTCCATTACTTATCGGTTCGGTTCATGAAAGCGACGGGACTTGTTTATGATACGAAAAAAGTGTGTATTTGCGATGATTTCGTCCAAAAAATGTTGTATGATGTAACCCAAAAAATAAAGTCGTACTTTACATCGACCGAAAACCATAAAAATGAACATCGATACCGGTTCTGATAATACCAACAACGGTAACGATATTGTTCACTCATTATCGACGCGACTCGTCACGGTAACGGTACTCGCTATAGTATACGACACAATAAATACTCGGTTTTGAACACAACTCCATTTTTGAAAAAAATTATATCGGAAGGTCGACAAAAAATAACTAAAGACAGCTGCATATTCCGTTTAAAAAAGAGTAACGAAAGTTATTACAGGTAAACGAAAATAATAGAAAATGAAATAAGTTAAAAACGTATATTATATATAGTATAAGGGGTAAAAGCGAAAATTAAATAAAAAATATTTCTACGAAAATAATAGAAAATGAAATAAATTAAAAACGTATATTATATATATTATAAGAGATAAAAACAAAAATTAAATATAAAAATATATTTCTACTTTTCATTGCTTGCTAAATTGTATACCTTACTAGAGGGCACTCGCGCTCTACGACGGTGTATTAAATCGCGGTAACGTTGCACAACACAATGGGGCAATTAATTTTTCCTTACTTATAGTGGTATTTGACGGTTGTATATTTTAAAACATTAATAAAAAAATAGTGTTAAAACCTGTAACGTAAAAATAAAAATAAAAGAAGTTAGGAAAACGAAACTAAAAAAAATTGGATTCATAAATAACAAAATAAACTAAAAAAAATTGAGATAACAAAAACTGGATTAAAAAATTCGAATAAAATCTTCCCTCCCCTAGGATCGAACCTGAGTGGATGGGAGAGTGGAGGCGCTGACCTACCACTGGGCCTGCTCTTTACGACGGGACACATATTTATCCTCAAAAAAACTAGAAAAAAAAGTGAGAAAAAAAGTGTAAAAATAAAAACATAATGTACCGCACACTAAAATAAACCGTAAGAAAAAAAGGCCATTAAAAAACCATAAAAAAGTATAAAAAAACCCCTAAGGTTCGAACCCGGGGTGTTAGGGGTAGTGGTGCACAAATCGGTTTTTTAACCCAAACCGGTTCAACCCGAACCGAACCGGTTTAGTCAACGAAAAGTCAAAACCGGTTTGGGCCTAAACCTGTTCGGGTTAAACCGGTTTCGTAGGTGGAGAATGACTAACTGGTCAAACCGGTTAGGGTTGGTTACAAACCGGTTTGTGTGGTAAACCGGTTTTTATTAAAAAAAAATAAATTCAAATAAATTTTATATTTTTAATATAAAAAAAATAACAAATATAAAACATAAAGTTCAACGTTTATTAATATTTGAAAAGTTTGGAAATTAAAAAAACACGAAAAGATAAAATTATAAAATTGTAAAACATTACAAATGACAATATATATTTTTATTTTTTGCAATATTGAATGATTATTCTTGTGTGTTTTCTTCGGAACTAGAGCTTCGTAGCCTTGCATCTTCGGCTAGTTCTTCATCGGTGACTGGTTCGGATATTCCAAGATCAACCTCGTTGTTGTGTGTGATTTCTTCGGCTTGAATTTCCTCTTCGAGAGAAGTTTGGTCTTGTATCCTATCCATCGCATCCAAATGGTCATTCAAGCAAATGCACATTTCCATCGCTAGGGGGTGAGTCTAGTCCTTCGTATCGATAAGACCCTTCCACTAAAAGAAAACGCAGATTCCGAAGCTACCGTGGAAGCTTGGACGGTTAGTACATCACGGGCCATGGAGGAAAGAATCGAAAACGAAGCTTCGTTTTTTTCCACAAAGCCAAAATATCAAACTTCTCAAAAACGGTAGGAGGCATAAACGCTAAAAAGTTTGTGCCAATATACCTTCCGAGTTCGCTACTCGGGGTGGTACCTCGAGCCCGTTTACTAAATTCATTTAACATTTCGTTATGTAAATTCAAATTAACATCTCTCGAGCTACCACTTGATGATGTACCCATTGTATCATGTGGAATCGGAGTTGTACCATATTTATGTAAATAAACATCAAATAAATCTTGTAAACATTTGTTAAAATATGTTTTTGTGACTTGTGCAAAATGGATGTCTTCACTATCTAAATTCAAAGCGTAAGTAATTCTATCAATCAAAGTTTCAACCCCGTAAACATTTATGGTATGGTTTAACGCGGCGGCACAATTTTTAACGGGAGACATTTCTTTAAAATATTTCACTAATTTTTCTTTCATCGGTTCTATCATTTTTGTAAAAAGAGGGCTTTTATTTTCAAGTTCATATAACTTGTTAGCTATTAAATATATTTGTTTTAGAGTTAATGGACTTGTGGGATAATAAACACCGGATAAAAAAGTGGTGGCGGTTTTGAAAACTTCAAGCAATTCGGTTACGTCTTTTAAAATGTCCCAACTCGTAAACGAAAACTTTAGAATTTTACGACGAGGTTTTGAGGCAAGCATTTCATGAAATAGTTCTAAAGTTTCTCTTTGTCGTAAAGCGCTATAAAACATAGTATAAGTCGAGTTCCATCTTATCTCGACGTCCCAATTCGGACCCAAGCAAAGATTATTTGTTTCACGACAAAATCTAATATAATCATGGTATCTTTTTTTGTTACTAAAAATATCTTTAAGCATTAGTCGAAAAGTATATGTTAAGTTTGAAACCTCTTCAATTGCAAACCCGGCTTGCACCGCCAAGTTAATGATGTGTGTGACACATCGACTATATGCGTTTTCAAACTAGTGTTTGAATCTTTCCGCCAAGTTAATGATGTGTCCGTCGCTTGTCATCGAGGTTTGACCTTCACTTTGAATTCCCTTCAAGGACGGGTATGATTTTTCCATATGCGTTTTCAAAGTAGTGTTTGAATCTTTCCCCAAAAACGCACCACACATCTTGCACCGAGCACGTTCTTTCCCGTTTGACAACAAACATAGATCGTAATTGCATCAAATTGTCGAATTTCTCGTTGTTGCTCCAATTTCCACAACGATAACTTCGTTTGAGGAACCACCAACACCAAAACTTGCCAAGCTTTTTTTTAGAGTTTTGAGAGAGTTTAGAGAGCATTTTTGAGCGGTTAAAGAGCGGTTTTAAAGATTAGAGAGTGTAAAGAGAGGTGTGATCAACCATAAACACCCCCCACCTATTTATAGTGTTTTAAGAGTGCAAATGGGGTCAAAAAAACGGCCAAAATCGACCCCAACGGTTAGTTTTTTGCCAGCGAAAAAACCGGTCCCCAACCCGTTATACTCCTAAATGCTTCAAACCGGTTTCAACCCGGCGGTTTTAGCCTAACCCGAACCGGTTTGCTCCAAACCGGTTTATCCCAAACCGGTTTGCCGGTTTGGACCGGGTAAAAAAAAACCGATTTTTTTGTGCACCTCTAGTTAGGGGCATGAAAGAGAGACGTTGCATGCTTGGACTAGTTGGACTACCCACAAATAAAAGTTGGAAAAAAAAACTACGCTAGGATTCACACCCGGGCGGGGGAATTGAAGGCGCGCAATATTATCTACTGGACCGCCCGATAGATCTTGCAATATCTTCGAACAAAATTCTTTAATACAATACCATTCGGTGAAAATAAAAAATAAAATAAAAAAAACATAGCCGCTCATTTCAACCAATGGAGTCTCTAGTGCTTGCTAAATTGTATACATACGTTGAATGTGTTGTATACAAAATAGGTAAAATTATTATTAATTATTATAACTTATTTAAAGACAAACTCAAGTGAATAATGTCATCCTTTGTTGCGGGAGTGACACGTGTAATTTAAACAAATAAAATTTGTTTTATCACTCATACTCTATATAATATACGTTTTTAATCCGTTTAATTTTCTAATAATTTTGTTTTTCTGTAATAACTTTCGTTTGTTAACTTTTTTAAAACAAAACTGAAAGTGTGGCTTTCTTTAGTTTTTTTTTTCAACGTTTTGGTATAAATTTTATTGAAAACGAAGTTTAATTCAAATTCAAGTATTTTTTTAGTATCGTACGCTATAGCGAGTTTACGTATGTTTTAGCCCTAACTCTTATTTAAAGACAAACGCAAGTGAATAGTGTCATCCCCTATTGGGAAGTGACACGTGTAAAATTAAAAAAATAAAATTCGTTTTCACCTCTCATACTATATATAATATACGTTTTTAACCCGTTACTTTTCTAATAATTTTGTTTTTCTGCAATAACTTTCGTTTGTTAACTTTTTTAAAAAAAACTGAAAGCGCGGCTTTCTTTAGTTTTTTTGTCAACGTTCCGGTATAAATTTTATTGAAATTCGAGTATTTTTTTGTGTATCGTACGCTATAGCGATTCTACATACGTTTTAGCCTCACAAACAAGCCAAACCGATAACGACCATGCCCCCGTCGCATAGCCAGGGTGAATCGTTTTAGCCCCTCATACTATATATAATATACATTTTTATCCCTTTTAGTTTTCTATTAATTTCGTTTTTTCTGCGATAACTTTCGTTCCTTAACCTTTTTTAAAAACAGAATGGCCGGTTTTCTTTAGTTTTTTTTCTTCTCAACGTTTAGGCATAAATTTTATTAAAAACGAAGTTGTATTCAAATTCGAGTTATTTTTTTGGTATCGTACAATATAGCGAGTCTGCGTTTCGACGTAAGTTTTATCCATGCAAACGAGCCGAACTGATAATGACTAGCATCCCGCAGCGTAGCGCGGACGAAAAAAATTCTAGTTTAATTTATTCTACCAAAGTTAATTTGAATTCTTTAAATTCTAATTTATGACAACGTTTTATAACTTCAATTACTCCATCACAACTCACCAGGTACGTAATCTTAACTCCATGTCAAGGTACGTAATTTTAACTCTAGATACGTAATCTTTTCTAGATCTTGTGTTACAAGTACAAATGCATGCTTGTGGTTATCGTGTTTCTGAAGGAAAAACCTCAAACTTTGATTTTACTTTCAGCCTAAAAGGATTGGGGCGCCCCTTATGCTATCACCTCTGATTATGAAAAAAGCGAGTCCTCTGCTCGATAAAGGAGCAATCCAAAACCAAGAAAAGTAATAATAGGAGATCATCGTAGATGTTTAAGTCTAAATCGAACACTAAATAATTAAAGAATTGAAAACACCACTTGAGAAGCTTTACTTCTAACAAAGTTGCTAAAATAGTGAAAAGAAGAATGACTAAAAATGAAACCAAAAAGGAAGCCATGATTTGCTCGCGGAGCGACATACCGGAAAAAAGATAGGATTTGAATGGATGACTTAAGCCCTTGCGTTATTCAACCCTGACTGCATCGTAGATAGCAGTCAGAGTCAGTATGCTTTCTATGCTCTTTCGAAAGTAAGATCACCATCGGCTTGTTTTGTTGAAATATCTATTGCTTGCTTTACTATTATGATTCTGATTTCTATTGGCAGGCTATTAAGTTGGAAAAGCTTTTCGTTATCTTAAATCGACTAGTAACGCGATGTCTTCTCATAAAAAAAGTCGTCATAACAAGATGTTTTCGGAAACGGAATCGGCCAATGCCAAGACACTTTTCATTTGACACGGATCCGATTTTGCACCTTTTGTGATTTCGATAGGCATCGCACCCTCATCTCAGGATCAGAGGGCTTGTTTGAGCGCTGCGCTAGGGGCACCACAGAATGGATAGTATACGAGCGCCCCTTTACTTTGTTTTGAGCGCTGCGCTAGGGGCACCACATAACGGATAGTGTACCAGCGCCCCTTTGCCTTGTTTGAGCGTTTTTTTTCCTTTGTTCACTTCGCAAGTGACAGTTGTGTTCCTCTTCCATCGCTGCTTTCATACACCAGGGGGATAGAAGCCACTGAGTGGTAGGCTAAGCTGGAAAGAGAGAGAGAGCAGTTGGGTCTATAATTGAAATAATGGAAATGCTCTGCCGTAAAGCTTCGCTAGCAGTGTTGAGCTTTGCTCGCGATTCGACTGGAACTAAGGACCTGAATGGAATTTCAGAGCTCTCACGCTGCTATCTAAATGATAAAGAAAGCGCTACTGAACGAGAGCGAGTGAAGTGAGAAATGTTGGATATAATCCCGCTCATCCTTTATATACAAGTCCAAGGTCTATTATGTAAATAAGTATTAGTTATTAGTTTAGACTCCTTATGTAATTATGTAATAGGTTAAGGGGTCCCTATGTAAAAACATGTAAATAGAATGGATGCATACGTATGTGAATCGGTTCCTTTGAACCGATGCGTCGATTCCAGGAAGGCCCTATAAGGGCGACGACAATGTGAAGAACAAATGTTACCAATATGAATAATCAAATCTCTGGTCTTCTATACTTTCTTGTTTATTTTTGATTTCTAATCAAGAACACTCAACCAATTCTGGGTAATAAGAAAGCCCCTTTAGAGATAGGGGCGAGTCAAAGAGAAGTTGTAGCAACAAGCTACTAAGAAGCGACTGTGTTGAAGCTTCAAACGTAGGGCTCGCGATGACTTCGAGCGAAGGCTTGGGGCGCCCCATATGCTATCACCTCTGGTCATTATTTTTCATAGAGTACGATGACAATGTGTTACACAAGTCATTATACATTTATACCTCTATATAATGTGGGCCAATTTTACAAAATCACAAAATTTAAATGAAAAATAGAACAAAGGTTAAAAATAACATTAACAACAGCAAAAAATAATTATGTGAAAAAAAATATTATTAAAAAAATAAAAAAATAAATTAGAAAAGTAAGTGTTGGGATGACGTTATAGCTTTTTTTTTAATGGCAAATTTCTACCTTTAGTGGGGCTGACGCTAGCAAAAACTCGAGTAGGTGATGCACCACTAGGTAAGAACCATATCTTGTTAATCAGTCCATTCTAATTTGTATATATCTTAAAAATAAATGCATTTAAATTAAAAAAAGGCTTCTGCTGTGCGACATGACATCTTCCTATTTGCCAGGTTGCTATTCATCGTTGGCTTTTTAGTATATATATATAATGAAAATAATAGATAAACAAACAAATATCTATTATTATTCTCTTATCCTTTTAATCGCATTACGTGTGCCATATTTAACTATCCGTAACAACCTCTAAAATTATTAACCTAATCTTTTCACAACTATCTTCCTACAATTCATTTTGCACAATAAGATCAACAAATCCTTTCTTCTTCAGCACGCCATTAAACGTTGCCTCTCAAAAGCCACGCCGCCATCATCACCACCATCACCGCCCTCCTCCTCCTCCTCCTCCGCCGGGAAACAAGTCGTCGTATTTCCAAAATCTTTAAATAGATTGCACTCTTGCTCCTCCCGACACCCCGTCCGCTGACCGCCGACTTGGGCCAACGAGGAAGAGTCCGTCAACAAGCCACGGGCATGCCGGGACGCCGCCACCTGTATCTGGGTCGGGGAGAAGTCACTGGTTGTGGGAATGTCCGGTGGTTGGGTGGGGAAATTGATTATTGCTGATGGGCCACGTAGACAGAAAAGGGCGGCGTCATAAGCTCTGGCGGCCTCCTCCGCCGTGTCGTAAGATCCCAACCATATTCTATCACGGCTGTTTGGTTGCCGGACCTCCGCCACCCACTTGCCCCATTTCCTCATCCTCACACCCTTGTAACGTCCTTCCTTTCTCTCCGTTTTACCTGTTGGCCTCACCATTTTATAAATTAGTTAATTAATTAATTTCAAATCAACCTTACCTATCTATAGAGTAAGATATATAGGAGTATATATATGTGTATCATGGAAAGGGGCACGTGGATTGAGAGTTACATGACACGTAAAGTTGAGTTGTTGCTAACTAGGGAACAAATGAAAGAGGTCAAATAAACCGCGATGTTACACGGATGCATCTAGGGACGTGTACGGAAAATGGGATGGGTTACGTGGAGAGCTTAGTACACGTGGACGGTAGTTGCGACCACACGTGTCGAATGAAATACGAGAACCCTAAATTCTTTCAATCATTACAACCGAAAACAATACTGAAAAACTGAAAAGAAATTATATATCTAACGTTACGAACGTCGACTTACATATATTTATGGTAGAAGCAAACTGTAGCATTTTTCTTTATTTTTTCTAGATTTAATATATATATATATATAATATATATATAGAAAGTTTTAAATACAAATAGTTTTTATGATGTGAACGGTACGAATGCTTATTATGGATCATTGATTTAATAATTTAAGGGTTAAAATAAAATGCGTGTCTAGTCAGCTTGTTTTTTAAACATGAAAAGAGTCTGACAGTGTAAAATGGTTATATAGCCTTCATTCGTTGATTTTTTTTAAGTTCTCTTTTTTTAAAACACGTATAAATTTTTTATACGACATTATTTTTTTTTTAAATTACACCATAAAATCAAACATTTTATTCTCTTTAATTTGAGTATAATTTTACTATACTTTTATTTAAAAAAAATTGACTTTTTTTTAAATGTTGATGTGCTGTGAGTGATTACGTGAATGATCATGTGTTTATTATATAACATGCGTGATTATTTGTATAACATGCGTGATTATGTGATTACGGTCATGCGTTATTATAAAGCATGCGTGATTGCATGAATGTGGTGGTGTGTTACTATAAAACATATGTGATTATGGTCATGCGTTATTATAAACATACGTGATTATGGTCATGCGTTATTATTACGCGGACATATTTACCCCTCGCTCAATGAACACGTGTCGCATATTGGTGTCTTCGTACGCTTCGTACGCTAAAACCACTTTGTACACTAACCGGACCCTATATATGTGTGTGTGTGTGTGTGTGTTGTGGGTCAAAATAATAAGTCAATGGAACCACTATCACATAGGCTTGCGTTGTTGCTCTTGCTCGATACCCAACTCACCCGGGTTCAAGTCCCACCAGCGTTTTACCATTTTTTTATTTACCTTTTTCTTATTTATTATTTATAATGATTATTATTTATTATTTATACATATATAATTGGCATTGTGTTCACCTACAAAGACTTTTTATTTATTTATTATTTATAACAAGTAGGTGTTAACCAGCGCGCTGCGGCGGGGAACACGTTAAGTCGCCCGGTTTCAAACATAAAAATGTTAAAGAAAAGCATCCAGCAACGATATCTTGGGAAATCATAAAAAAGTCACATTGTATAAATGAAAAAAAAGGGTAAAAAAAGTAATTTAAGGAAAAGATAAAACAGTGTGAAACGTTGAGAACAAAAAATCATAAAAACAAAACCTGTAAGAAGTTATGAAGGAAAAAAAAATAGCAACGTGGGTTCCAATAACACCGATAACGACACCGATGATGTCTGTTAGTTATCGTTTCAGTTTCGCATAAGGACTCGGTATAGTTTACGATTGAAAAAAAAGTTTATTTGCGATGGTTTTGTCACACCAATTATCTACAATGTTACCCAAAAAATAAAGTCATGCTTTACATCGACCGAAAATAATAAAAACGAACACCGATACCGGTTCTGATAATACCAATATCGACAATGATGTTGTTCGCTAATTATTGGTTTGTTTCCTCACGGTAACAGTACTCGATATAGCTGATGCGTGATAAATATATATAAAATTTTTACCAAGTTTTAATTCAGAAATGGACTCACAACTAAATCACACGCTAACGGTAAGTGTACCGGTCGCGCGTAGTAAAGACAGCAAGCCCGAGTTGTCGAACCGTGGACACAAAAGGCAGCAACCCTCGATACAAAACCTTTATTGACTCCTAACCGATGTAACACACAAGATGATTTTATTTATCAATTTTAGGACATGCAATATAAAATAAAACAACTAAATACTGACTCGACTCAAAAACTGAAAAGACACGGTAAACACTAGATAAGAACGAACAAAGATACGAGAAATAAGAAAACACTCGAAAGACAAGACACACTATAGCTCAAACGAAGGTCAACTATGGGATGAAACACTACCTAGACCAGGAATCCTATTGACTGACTCAACTGCTTTCGGGACAACTGACTGTATGACACCGGGTCTAAAGATAACTGACTCGGGAATCACTAAGACAAGCAGGATCTCTTCTCGGATTCTCCTACACACCTCAACTATCCTAAGGGTCGGATTAAGCCCACGGGTAAGGAATTGGATTTCCTCTCGGACTCACCAAGACCTAGAACACCACGTACTAAAAAACGGTTTCACCTCTCGGTCTCAACCACTCTATACTCACAGGCTACCCTAGACAGACTTAAGAGCAAGGAGTAAACTCCCAAAATACTGTTTATGACATGAAATTGAAGATGATTTAAAACGACTCGGACAGCCCACTCTCGTGCAATTGCAACCCAAACCGACAAACCACAAGACAACCCGACAAACTATCTCCTCTCGGACTCAAGATTGGTAAAATACTGACTTTTATGACCACACAAACCTGCTACAACGATTGGCCTAACCGTTTAGATCACATACACTAAGTAAATGACCCGTAAACCCGAAATCTTACCCAAAACACACAAAGTAATCAAATAAAACCTCAAGAGCAACAAGTATATGCAAGATCAGTAGTAATCAATACTCAAACACATTCATAACCTATAAATCAGCAGTCTTTACAATAATATCCGTCATACGAGTCAATCACAACCGAAAAACATTCAAACAACGTCAATATTCATCCTAATCTAGGTAGCAACGAGTTTAGCTACTCATGAAACTTAAAAGCAAGCAAAAGACAGTTTAAACTCGAAGTAATTGACTGGAAAGAGAATTAGAACACAAAACCGATGTTTTCAAACCGAAATACGTCAATTATTCTCAATCATTGTGATCCCAGACCTTGATTCTTCGATCCACAAAGATCCCTTGTTTTCTACAGCCACAAGAAGTCGATCCCCCATAAAGAAAATCGACCAAACCTTTTAAAAACGACGAATTAGGGCTTTCTGGCCCGTTAGCTTCGTAACGGACCGTCACCATCCGTGACGGTCTGTCACAGGGCTAAGGTTTTAAATAATTAGTTAATCCCGGATGTGACCCTGGCGGCTGGTCATGACGGACCGTCACGGGCTTGAATTTAACTTTTCATTATTTGCTTTCAACTCTTCTCCGCTTCTTTCCGCACCTGTTTCTTCATCAAATTCCTCCGGTTTATCAATAGAACCTGCATTTTCAACAATATTATCATTAAGTATCGATTATCTTGGATTTTAACTAATAAAATCAAACGAAACGGGTTAAAACAACCATAAAAACATATGTGTTTTAGAACACATCAAACATTCTCACACTTGAAGTTTGCTTGTCCCTAAGCAAAGCCCCAAACAATACATCCAACCTAGTAACCGTACAAAAACAAGAATCTCAAACTAAGACCAAAAACAAGCCATGAAATCCACTAATAACGAGTGACTCCCCAAGATTTATAACGGTCAATAGATTTACAATTCAACCAGTCTATATGAAATCTGTCTCTTTGAAAACACGGGCCTACCTACTCAAGTCTTGCTTTCTTTCAAGCTCTAACCATGCATAGCTTGTACCCCTCACAAGAGTTCTCTCTACTCGGTTTATTTCTGTGACTAGCAAAAATTGTGCCAGTACCTATTCTAACTCTCAGACCCACCAATGAAATGCCTAAGTCATAGGCTTGAGAATCAATCAAATCTTCACCCAAATGTGAAGACTAACACACAGATCAAGAAGGGCTTTAATAGGGTTGTAGTGTTAGGCTGGGGTTCAGGGTACGGGTAGGGAATTTTAAGTGGCTAATCGTAAAACCGGTCCGGACTAAAGAGAAAACACAATTAAGAACCAAACAGACTAAAGGGAACCAGACTTCATCACGAGAATCTTTAATTCTCACACTTATTTATTTTTTTTGAAACACTCTATTTTATTTATTTATTTATTTTTAATTACACAACTAAAACAGTCCGGACCAGTAACACGAGGTTAAAACAATAAAAGGCTATAAGGCTACGGGTGTATCAAGTGGGTTTTAGAAATGAAAGGGAATCATGCTCAAATGGGCTAACTAGGGGTTAATGTTCGAGTAGGGACAAACAAAAGAAAAGGCTAAACAAACAGGGCTAAATCCTAATGCCTTAGATCATCTATGTGTATTGTCTAAACCTAGGGTCTCAAAATGTATCAAGATAATCTAGTTCTAACCAGACAAATCATGCAGGTAAAACACCCAACAAACGAAAAGTAGTGAATATAAATGAATATGAAAAGGCTCAAAGATCTCACTGAAGTGTGTGGAATCGAGTTACCGATACAAGTCATGCACAATCAAAATCGTCTAGTCTACTAAACTCTCCTAGGCACCCCAAACAATTTGCTTACTAAAAAACCGACTAGTTGAACTACTTAATCCCGAATACTTAGAGAATACCGCGTTAAAGAAACGTAAACCCACACCCGGCCCGCTTAAAACTCTTGGTTAAACATGTCTTTTGTATGCCAGAGTAAAAAGTATATTATGTGAAGCTCTCGGGACTTACAAAACTGTCAAGTATTTTTTTTTTCCAAAAATTTTCTTTTCTTTTTTCTTTTTTCTTTTTTTCTTTTATTTTATAAATCCTCCATCCTCACACTTAATATTCACATTGCCCTTAATGTGAAGGATAAAAGAGATGCAAATTAAAGAAGAACGAAAAATAAAATAAAAATTAAAGCAGAAATAAAACTCAAACTCCCCTGGTGATGATTGTACTCAGATGCACGTGGGGTACTCTGACTGTCAAGATGATTTCATCTAACATTCTGTACAGGATACTACACAACCAAGCATTAAATATACAACAAATGATAATAACTGAAATATAAATAACAAAAATATATACAGAATACAAGGAAACAACTATACAACATGCCTACCGTTTGAAATACAATACATGAAGACAAAAGTTAGCTACAGATACAACGGTGAGTACAAATACAAAATAAGAAATACATAGACAAAAAGGTACATAAGAACTATACAATAACAAACCCGATCTACGGTAGTGGTGGCGGCTGTGGGGCTGGAGGTATCTGCAGGAAGTCCATGATGCGCTGTAGCATCGCCCTCTGAACCACCAGCTCGGCATAAATGTCCTCGAGTGTGAGCAATGGCGCCCTCTGGTCGGGGACCGGGTGGTGGAGGTCGAACGCGTGGCTTCCGTGGTGGTGGAAGTCCAATCGGGGCGACATCCTCTTGAGTGAAGCCCTGTGGTGGTGCTAGCACGGCTGGCCTTGCTTCGACGAAATGGCGTTGTGCGCCCTCTGTGACTATCCCCATATGGAGCATATCATCGTATCGGACTGGTGTCGTCTCGGGGCCTGCTGTTAGAGTGTTGAGTGCGTGGGCGAGGAAAACGCCCAATCGGTCGGCGATGCAGGTGATACGGCCCCTGGCACAGGCCGGCCGCCTTGGTCTGCGACCTCGCCATAGATGTAAGCAGGATAGTGGCGAGGTTGGCCAGTACCGGCCGTAGAATGTATTATAGAATGAAAAGGTCTAGCTCGGAGACCTTCTCTATGCTATGATGGCGACCGGTGATCGTGCATGTAATGATGCAGTGGATATAACGAAGCACCGGATCGCGGATCCGGAGCTCAGGCGCCAGACCCCGTCTGTAATGGTCGGCTCCGTGTAGTGACGGTGCGGAGGCTGTCGGTGAATATGGGGAGGGAGACCTCTGCCTCGGTATACAAACGAATCCATGAAGCAAACTGGCTGATCGACATTTGGTGCAGGATCCCTCCCATGCTAAACTCAACGGTTGTCGCTGCCGTCAAGTCGGCGCGGTGCAGCCTGAACGTGGAGAAGAACTCCAAGGTAAACTCGACGTACTTCTCCCTTGGCACGTCCAGGAGCTGCCTCCAGCATGGAGGCAGCAGCCGCTCGCGGACCCCCAACTGGCACATGAGCGGCCAGTCGATGGTCCGACTGGCGTGTAGAGGCGCGCTAACCATGCGCGCCAGCCGGTCGTGCTCGGATGTACCTGGTGCGAAGCTGAGCAACTGGTGTGGGTACAATGGTGGCGGCGGAGGTGGCGTTGCGTTTGGCTGGCCCTCTCCGGCAGCAGTATCTCCCTCGTGTTGGGCCTCCCCTAGGCGGGCCCGTTTCTGGCCTGGGAAGACGACGACACCATATCTACAATAAAACGTGTTAGTACAACATATAAGGGGACGTCAGACTGAGGCATGCTAATATATTACAACAACAGATAACTGACTAACTAATTAATCAATTAATTATGTACAACAACAATTTATAAGAACAGTACAACATGTACGAAAATTAAGTTACTAAAAAAATATTTAAAGTAAAACATCTTTACAAGGGCATCTACCGATTAATGTGAAAGAAATACAACAAGTAAAAATTTAGTAACACAATTAAAACATACAATCTATACCCTAAGTAACAAAATAAAACAACAAACAAATCTGCCCAGAAGCTGTGATGGGCCATCATGGGTAGTGACGGCCCGTCACCCAAATCATGCCCTATTTCCAATTTTTCGCCCGTGACGGACCGTCATGTGTGGTGACGGTCCGTCATCCAAAATTCTCAGGCGACGAATTTGAATACCCCCAAAATGGAGATTCAGTACCAGGGGTTCGATTTTCTGGACAATTTTTTTTTCATTCAACCAACAATAACCATCTAATCTATCCTAAGATATCGAAATCCAGGAAATCGGCCCGCAAATGACACAAGTACAGAGGGGAAAAGGGACGTACCTGATGACGGTGTGGTGGTGAACAGGTGGAGGTGGTGCCGACGATGATGGGGTACGGTGATCGTGGTGGTGAATGGCGGAGACAGCGGTTGGTTGGTGGTTGGGTTTGCCGGAGAAGAAAGAGGGCAGGGGTGCGTGTGGTCTCGTGACGCCCCCTGCCTTTTTATATATTTTTTTGAAGTTCAACGATCCGTGTCCCCTCGTGACAGACCGCCATGTATGGTGACGGTCCATTACCCAATTCTTGGCTCCAGATTTAAAAGTTAACGTGTGACGAACCGTCATGGTTGGTGACGATCCGTTACCTATTTTTATTTATTTATTTATTTTTTATTTTATTTTATATAATTTTTAATAATATAATTTACAAGAATAGTACATGCCATTTTTACTTATGAAAAAATACAAACAAAAAAACAGGGGTGGTATGCTACAACTGAACAAAATTAATTTTACTAACCTGGATTCATGTTGTCTTGTACGGGTATGTGTTAAACGGTATAACTCAGCAAACGATTAAACAATTACAGAAATAATAATTAATACAGTAAAATAAATACAACGTACCGAACACTAGATGACAAATATAGCTTAGGCCGCCTCCTGAGAGCGCTTGGTTTAACAAGTCCTCAGCCTGACTCATCCTAACACTTAGTTCTTTGGTGGGTCGAGGTGCATAACCTCAACTGAGCATCCCCCGACGGGCCAGTGATATAATGCTTCAGCCTATGCCCATTCACCTTAAACTTAGCTCCATCTTCTTCCTCAATCTCCATCGTCCCGTATGGAAAAACCTGAATAACTGTAAACGGACACGACCACCTAGATCTCAGCTTTCCCGGGAATAACCTCAACCGAGAATTAAACAATAACACTCGATCTCCTACCTCAAACTTCTTGCTACTTTTTATGTGGCGATCATGCAACTTCATAGTCCTCAACTTATAATCATATGAAAGTGTATACGCATGATCCTTCATCTCCTCTAACTCATGCAACTCGTACATTGGGTTCACCCCCGCCTTAGACTCGTCAAGATTGACAGTGCGCAGGGCCCAATATGCACAATGCTCCAACTCAACCGACAGATGGAACGCTTTCTCGTAAATTAACCTAAATGGTGTAGAACCAATAGGTGTCCTGAATGTTGTACGAAAAGTCCAGAGTGCATCGTCTAACTTATCTGCCCAATCCTTCCTGTTCGATCCAACCATTTTTTCCAGGATCCGCTTAATCCCATGGTTGCTAACCTCTACCTGCCCACTAGTCTGCGGGTGATAAGCCGTTGCAAGTCTATGGGTGACCCCATATCTTTGCAAGGTTTTCTCCATCTATGCATTACAAAAGGAGGTACCCCTGTCACTGATCAGTGCCTTTGGCACTCCAAACCTAGCAAACAACATCCTCAAGAACCTCACAACTACTCTCGCATCATTCGTGGGCAGAGCTTCGGCCTCCACCCACTTAGAAATGTAATCCACGACGACGAGTACATACTTATTCCCTCGAGATGACGGGAACGGTCCCATAAAATCAACCCCCCACACATCAAACACCTCAATAATCTGAATGGGGCTCTGAGGCATCTCATTCCCAGCAGAAATGTTTCCTGTCCTCTGGCATGCATCACACATCCTAACAAACTCGTGAGCATCCTTAAAAATCTTCGGCCAATAGAAACCTGAATCAAATACTCGCTTAGCCGTATAAGTGGCTCCCTTATGCCCTCCAGTGGGACCCTCATGGCAATGTCGCAGAATACTCTCTACCTCACTCTCAGTCACGCATCTTCTAATCACCTGGTCCGTTCCAACTCTGAACAAATGCGGATCCTCCCAGATATAATGCCTAATGTCGGCGAAGAATTTCTTCTTTTGCTGGTGAGTCATGCCCTTTATCAAGGTGCCATCAACAAGGTAGTTCGCGTAGTCCACAAACCAAGGACAATCATCCTCACTCGCACTCACTCTCATCAAGGTCTCCATGGGGAAATGGTCATCAATCTGAACTCCCATGTGCTTACTCTCAGCACCCTCTAGTCGTGAAAAGTGATCGGCTACCACGTTCTCATCTCCCTTCTTATCCTTAATCTCTATGTCAAACTCTTGAAGCAACAGGATCCAACGAATAAGGCGTGTCTTAGCGTCCTGCTTACTGAAGAGATATCTCACTGCTGCGTGGTCTGTGTAAACGATGGTTTTGGACAACTCCAGATAGGACCTGAATTTATCGAATGCAAACACCACGGCCAACAACTCCTTCTCCGTGGTGGTGTAGTGCTCTTGAGCATCATTCAAGGTCCGGCTAGCATAGTAAATGGGATGGAAATGTTTGTCCTTCCGCTATCCTAAAACCGCCCCTACTGCGAAATCGCTCGCATCACACATCAACTCGAATGGAAGTGACCAATCCGGGGCTAACATGAGAGGGGCATCAACCAACTTGCCCTTCAATAACTCAAACGCCCTCAAACACTCATCAGAAAACATGAAGAGCACATCCTTCTCCAACAACTGAGTCATCGGCCTCGCTATCTTAGAGAAATCGCAAATGAATCGCCGGTAGAAGCCGGTGTGGCCAAGAAAACTCCTAATCGCTCTCACACATGTCGGGGGTGGTAGTGTAGAAATCGTCTCCACTTTAGCTCTATCTACCTCTATGCCAGCACATGATATCATGTGCCCTAGCACTATGCCCTCTCTCATTATAAAGTGGCACTTCTCCCAATTCAGCATTAGATTTGTCTCCTCACATCGTGCCAACATCCTCTCTAAATTGCTCAAACAGTGGTCGAAGGAGCTCCCAAAAACCGAGAAATCGTCCATAAAGACCTCCATAAAGTTTTCGACCATGTCATGAAAGATGGCAATCATACAACGCTGGAAGGTAGCTGGGGCGTTGCATAACCTGAAAGGCATGCGGCGGTAAGGAAACGTACCATAGGGGCACGTGAAAGTGGTCTTTTCCTGGTCCTCGGGTGAAATGGGGACATGTCCATAACCAAAAAAACCATCGAGAAAGCAATAGAACTGCTGTCCCGCCAGACGCTCCAGCATCTGATCAATGAACGGTAGCGGAAAATGATCCTTCCTAGTCACGTCGTTCAGCCTCCTGTATTCTATGCACACTCTCCATCCCGTAACCGTCCTCTTCGGTATCAATTCATTCTTCTCATTCACCACAATTGTCATTCCCCCTTTCTTGGGGACAACCTGCACCGGACTCACCCACGCGGAATCAGATATGGGGTAAATCAACCCTACATCTAACAACTTCAGCACCTTTTTCTTCATGACCTCCTGCATTTTAGGGTTCAGTCTCCGCTGCCCTAGCACAACTAGCTTAAAATCATTCTCCATCAAGATCTTATGCGTGCAAAAGGAAGGGTTTATACCCTTGATATCCATTAGCTTCCACGCGATCGCATGCTTATGTGCCTTCAGCATGTAAGTCAGTCTCTCCTTCTCATCTCCCGTCAGATCCGCAGCAATAATTACGGGAAGCTTCCTCTCATCATCCAGGAAAGCATACTCTAGATGAGAAGGTGACTCCTAAAGCTCTAAGGAGGACGACCTCTCTATAGGCTCACTCCTCTCAATCTCCTCGAATCAAGTGGGATCCGGGCAGCATCACTCTCTAGAGGACTCGAACTCTCATCATGGTTGATGCTGTCATCTCAATCTCGCCATTCTCTCTAACTAGGATTTGCGTATTAGACGCATC
Organism: Smallanthus sonchifolius; assembly: GCA_023525975.1. Classification (NCBI taxonomy): domain Eukaryota; kingdom Viridiplantae; phylum Streptophyta; class Magnoliopsida; order Asterales; family Asteraceae; genus Smallanthus; species Smallanthus sonchifolius. Next base: position 20,594,407 of record CM042037.1, read on the forward strand.
TCCCCGACAGATGTCACTCAAAAACTCTCTCACATGTGACATGATCGACTCTATGAAGTACAGTGTATCGTCCTGACTGCTCGGATGGTTCATGGATTTATTCACGTTGAATGTCACCTTCTCATCATTCACACCAAGGGTCAGCTTACCGCTAAAAACATCTATCATCGAGTGAGCGGTAGCTAGGAATGGACGCCCCAAAATAAGAGGGACATGCTCGTACTCGTCCATATCCAATATGATAAAGTCCACAAGGAAGATGAACTTGTCGACCCTAACCAACATATTCTCAACAAAACCGCGTGGATACTTAACCGATCGGTCGGCAAGCTGAAGACTCATCCGCATCCACTGCGGTTCTCCTAGGCCTAGCTTCTTAAATACAGAGTAGGGAATCAGGTTGATGCTAGCACCTAGGTCTTAATCTCCTCATCGGGCGGCTCATCATCATATACTACCGGTCTCAGAGTCTCGGCACCTCGGCCGCTCCTAGTAGTCACTGCCTTTGCGAATTGCCGTGAGTGACTGGGGTTCGTATCTGTATTACTAGGCAGACTACCCTCTTTTCTACTTTTCATCATCTTAACTATCTCTCCTACATTCCTCTCCAAATTCTGAAATGCCACTCCTTGACCCTGGATCATCGTATCATGCCCCTTGAATTTCGCAGCATTCTCCTGATATCTCCTCTCATCACGCTCCAGAAACTGAGCCATCATCTCTTCAAAGTGGTCCTTCTTCTCCCCGCTTCCCTGACTCAAATTCTGGAAAAAGTTCTGGTTCTTATTACTCCTCCAATTGGAACCAGAGTTGTTTCTCCATCCAAAGTTACCGTTAGAGTTACCGTATGAGATATTACGGTTTTGGTTTCCTAAGTACTCTACCTGCTCCTGGGTCATCTGGCAGTCAGCGGTGTGGTGGCCTCCCTTACAGATCTCACAGCTCCGATCCGACTTCATCTGCCAATATTTCACTATTCTGGCTAAAGCCTCTATCTGTGCCGCTAAGGCTGTATTCGAATCAACATGCATAACTCCTCTCTGTGAACTCTCAGCATGCGGGCTCTGGTAACTAGTCATAGCAATATCCTCGAATAGGTCAAAACACTCATTAGGGGTCTTACTTGTCATCATGTTCCCCCCTGCAGCTATATCTAGCTGTCCTCTACTAGCAATGTAACAGCCATTATAAAACTTCTCAACCAAACACCAATCCTCTATACCATGACGCGGGCAATCGTTACACAACCCTTTAAATCTCTCCCACGCGTCGTGAAAACTCTCCCCTAGCTGCTGCTTAAAAGCATGGATCAAACTCCTGTGATGGGCAGCTTTAAAAGGGGGGGGTAGTACTTAGCAAGAAATTTTTCCTTCATAGCAGCCCAAGTGGTGATGGAACCATTGGGTAAGGACTCAAGCCAAGTGGCGGCTTTATCTGACAAACTGAATGGGAATAGACGTAACAGTTTTGCATCCTCAGTGACGCCATTAAGGCGGAAAGTGTCGCAGACCCTACTGAATGTAGTGAGATGGGAATGTGGGTTCTCATGTGAGTCCCCATGGAATTGCACATTAGTGGCGATAGTGCTCATGACATGAGATGGAACCTGCCACGAGTTAGCCTCTACAGTAGGCTGAGTGATGCTAAAACGCACGCCACCGTCGGTTGACTTAGCGTAATCAGAAACGGTCCTTCGTGCTGGTTGGTCACCCATTTCTTCAGAAGATGTTTCTAAGGTCTCTTCAACTGGCTTCTTTCGGAACAGATGCTCGGGCAAAAGTAGAGCAGAAAACTCAACAGACCTGTGCAACGGGTGCGGCGATTATGTTGCATACACTGCAAAAAGAAAAATAAATATAGAAAATAAAGATAGTATGCTAACTAGAAACAAAACAAAATAAATAAAAGAAAATATGATAATACACTAAACAATTAAGTAGCACGAGTAGTTAACAAGTAATGGTCAGACCCCCAACTCGGGTCGTTCTCGAAGTCGCCTAAAAGTGTCCCCGGCAACGGCGCCAAAAACTTGATGTGTGATAAATATATATAAATTTTTAACAAGTTTTAATTCAGAAATGGACTCACAACTAAATCACACGCTAACGGCAAGTGTACCGGTCGCGCGTAGTAAATCCTTTCAATCATTACAACCGAAAACAATATTGAAAAGCTGAAAAGAAATTATATATCTAACATTACGAACGTCGACGTAGAGTGAGTTCTACTGTTCACATATATTTATGGTACAAGCAAACTGTAGCATTTTTCTTTATTTTTTCTAGATTTAATATATATATATATATATATATATATAATATATATATATATATATATATATATATAGGAAGTTTTAAATACAAACAGTTTTTATGATGTGAACGGTACGAATGATTATTATGGAACATTGATTTAACAATTCAAGGGTTAAAATGAAATGCGTGCCTAGTCTGCTTGTTTTCTAAATGTGAAAAGAGTCTGACAGGGTAAAATGGTTATATAGCCTACATTTGTTGGCTTTTTTCAAGTTCTCTTATTTTTTTTAAACACGTATAAATCTTTTATACGACATTATTTTTTTTTAAATTACACCATAAAATCGAACATTTTATTCTCTTTAATTTGAATATAGTTTTGCCATACTTTTATTTTTTAAAAAATGACTTTTTTTAAATGTCGATGTGCTGTGAGTGATTACGTGAATGGTCATGCGTTTATTATACAACATGCGTGATTATGTGTATAACATGCGTGATTACGGTCATGTGTTATTATAAAGCATGCGTGATTGCGTGAATATGGTCGTGTGTTACTATAAGACATACGTGATTATGGTAATGCGTTATTATAAACATACGTCATTATGGTCATTCGTTATTATTACGCAGACATATTTACCCCTCGCTCACTGAACACGTGTCGCATATTGGTGTCTTCGTACGCTAAAATCACTTTGTACACTAACCGGACCATATATATGTGTGTGTGTGTTGTGGGTCAAAATAATAAGTCAATGGAACCACTATCACATAGGCTTGCGCTGTTGCTCTTGCTAGATACCCAACTCACCCGGGTTTAAGTCCCACCAGCGTTTTACCATTTTTTTTATTTACCCTTTTCTTATTTATTATTTATTTTGATTATTATTTATTATTTATACATATATAATTGGCATTGTGTTCACTCACAGAGACTTTTTATTTATTTATTATTTATAACAAGTAGGTGTTAACCAGCGCGCTGCGACGGGGCACACGTTAAGTCAGCCCGGTTTCAAACATAAAAATGTTAAAGAAAAGCATCCAGCAACGATATCTTGGGAAATCATGAAAAAGTCACATTGTATAAATGAAAAAAAAAACGGTAAAAAAAGTCATTTAAGGAAAAGATAAAACAATGTGAAACGTTGAGAACAAAAAATCATAAAAACAAAACCTGTAAGAAGTTATGAAGAAAAAATAAATAAAAAAACAAATAGCAACGTGGGTTCCGATAACGACACCGATGATGTCTGTTAGTTATCGTTTCAGTTTCGCATAAGGACTCGGTATAGTTTACGATTGAAAAAAAAGTTTATTTGCGATGGTTTTGTCACACCAATTATCTACGATGTTACCCAAAAAATAAAGTCATGCTTTACATCGACCGAAAATCATAAAAACGAACACCGATACTGGTTCTGATAATACCAATATCGACAATGATGTTGTTTGCTCATTATTGGTTTGTTTTGTCACGGTAACAGTACTCGATATAGCTAGAGGTGAACAAAAAACTGGAACTGGAACCGCCTAAGGAACCGGAACCGGTTCTTCCCGAAACCTGGTTCTTGAAAAATCGGAACCGGGTACATAGGTTCCGGTTTTTCAACCAAGAACCGGACCTGAAACCGGAACTGGTAAGAACCAGAACCGGTTCTTGATAATACCCGATTTTTGCACCTCTACCCTTGTGTCTTCTGACACTAATACATCTATGTTTTACAGATTCGTGACGCGTGCATGCTTAAAATTTTAATAAGGGTAAACTTAAATCGGTTAAAACTAAAAGTGAAAAAAAGGTTTTATGAGTCAAACAGATCAGACAATCTAGTTTTTTTTATATAATTTATCTATGTTTTATGAGTTTATGTTTTAAACATTTATCTATTTTGTAACATTTTAAGTTTTTAATGTTATTGGACTTTTTAAGTTAGTTATTTATATGTTTAATTAATGTATTTATATGTTTAACTAAGTTTTTCGAATAGCCAAAAATACGTTCTTGAAATACCCGCCTTGAATTACCGGAACCGGTATGAACCGGAACCGGTTCTTGAAAAACCGGAACCGGGTACATAGATTCCTGTTTTTCAACAAAGAACCGGACCGGAACCGGTAAATCCGGAACCGGTTCTTGAGAAAAACCGATTTGTGCACCTCTAGATATAGCTGATGCGTGATAAATATATATAAATTTTTACCAAGCTTTAATTCAGAAGTGGACTCACAACTAAATCACACGCTAATGACAAGTGTACCGGTCGCGCGTAGTAAAGACAGCAAGCCCGATATAACTGACTCGGGAATCACTAAGACAAGCAGGATCTCCTCTCGGACTCTCCTACACACCTCAACTATCCTAAGGGTCGGATTAAGCCCACCGGTATGGAATTGGATTTCCTCTCGGACTCACCAAGACCTAGAACACCACGTACTCAAAAACGGTTTCACATCTCGGTCTCAACCACTCTATACTCACAGGCCACCCTAGACAGACCTAAGAGCAAGGAGTAAACTCCCAAAATACTGTTTATGACATGAAATTGCAGATGATTTAAAATGACTCGGACAACCCACTCTCGTGCAATTGCAACCCAAACCGACAAACCACAAGACAACCCGACAACCTATCTCCTCTCGGATTCAATATTGCTAAAATACTGACTTTTATGACCACACAAACCTGCTACAACGATTGGCCTAACCGTTTAGATCACATACACTAAGTAAATGACCCGTAAACACGAAATCTTACCCGAAACACACAAAGTAATCAAATAAAACCTCAAGAGCAACAAGTATATGCAAGATCAGTAGTAATCAATACTCAAACACATTCATAACCTATAAATCAGCAGTCTTTACAATAATATCCGTCATACGAGTCAATCACAACCGAAAAACATTCAAACACCGTCAATAATCATCCTAATCTAGGTAGCAACGAGTTTAGCTACTCATGAAACTTAAAAACAAGCAAAAGATTACTGGAAACATAGTTTAAACTCGAAGTAATTGACTGGAAAGAGAATTTGAACACAAAACCGATGTTTTCAAACCGAAATACGTCAATTCTTCTCAATCCTTGTGATCCCAGACCTTGATTCTTCGATCCACAGAGCTCCCTGGTCTTCTACAGCCGCAAGAAGTTGATCCCCATAAAGAAAATCAACCAAAACTTTTAAAAACGGCGAATTAGGGCTTTCTGGCCCGTCGGCTTCGTAACGGACTGTCACCACCCGTGACGATCAGTCACAGGGCTAAGGTTTTAAATAATTAATTAATCCCGGATGTGACCCTGGCGGCCGGTCGTGACGGACCGTCGTTACGTGCTTGAATTTCCAACTTTTCATTATTTGCTTTCAACTCTTCTCTGCTTCTTTCCGGACCCGTTTCTTCATCAAATTCCTCTGGTTTATCAATAGAACCTGCATTTTCAACAATATTATCATTAAGTATCGATTATCTTGGATTTTAACTAATAAAATCGAACGAAACGGTTTAAACAACCATAAAAACATATGTGTTTTTGAACACATCAATAGCCTACGATAAAAAATTACTCGATTTTGAATACAATTTCTTTTTCGTTGTACCGCTTTTGGTGCATTGATCTTTGCAGCGTTAATGCTTTTTGCTGCTTTGTTTCATTATCCAAAACTGGCTTGGTTTCAAGATGTAGAATCTATGTTGAATCACCATTTAGCGGGGCTACTAGGACTTGGGTCTGTCTCTTGGGCTGGGAATCAAGTTCATTGATGTGTCATTTTTAATATATAAAAATATAATATATATTTACTATGGTTTTACGAAATCATGTTTTAAATTTATAAAATGATAATTACTTTAACTTAAAAACACACACAATAGGCAAGTGTACCTATCGCAGCGTAATATATTTTAGGTAAGAACCAAGTATCGAACCAATGGACACGGTCGAGTTCCAGTACTCAACTTTTGTTATCGTTTAGCAGGATCCATTAGTGATTGGGTTTTGTGTGCTTGTGAATCAGAATAGTAAATGACAGAAAAGTAAATAACGGTAAAGTAAATAACAAGAAAGTAAAAACGTGTGTGATGTGTGTAACAGGAATGTATATAGTAGAATAGTAAACAACAAAAAAGTAAATATCTCGGAAATGATCAGGTTACGAATAGTATTGCTTTAGACTTCGAATCAGCTTGGTACGTGATAATGTTAAGTTGACTAATCTAGTGATATGACTACTACAAACTCGTGACACGGGTCACCGCTAGAGCTTCGTCCTCACGACATATGATTCATGAATTAAAATCCTTAAATTAAAATGGTAGTGCCTCCCGTTAAGGACAACGGTTACCCTCAACCCTTCGAATGGTTATCTCCGGGTTGGTTTAAGACATCGAACGTAAATGCTTTGTATTAAGGTTAAATAGGTGGTTATATTTTGTTCACCGGGAGGCGGTGTAACAACGGGACCGAGTATAAAGACGTACCGTTCCCAACATGAGTTCACCAATTCTTGGTCGTATAATAAGTTCGTATAAAGACGTACGACCTTAATAATGTTGACCAAGCCTTGGCTTATCAATATCTGCTTGTATAAAGACGTACAAGTTTCAAAGGAAGTTTGATTAAAAAGGTTTTACGATCTTACGCTTTAAAATCAAGAACACTCACAAATATAAAGACGGATTTAGACAATAACAAAAGCCCACCAAATGGTGGTTTTAAGGACGAATAATTAAAGACAAAAACATATCACTTAGATTAATACGTCAAACATTAACATGCACCAAACTTCATCTTCACCCAAGCAATACAAGGAGTTTAGCCACGAATGGCCATACTAGCTTGCGTAACGCTGAGTTTCGTAGGCTCCCCTATTGTGAAACAAGGAGGAAGAGCCCCTCTACTCTCTACTCTAAACTACAAAATAAGCTCTTTCTGGTGTGTTCTTGAGGTATGGATGGGTTTATTGAGGTGTATGGAATGAAGAACCCAAGCCATCTATTTACATGCCTCAAAATGAGCAATGCACGGTCATGCAATGGATTGCACGGGCGTACAAACACCTCGGGAATCAAACAGGGTACAAAAGACAGTGTACCGGAGCCTAGGGAAGCAGGACAAGCAATGCACGGCAGTACATGGCATTTCACAACCATGCAATGGCTTGCCAGCTCCCCAGCTTCGTCTTTTAGCTGCTGGTTGACTTGTGTTGACTTGGTTTGACTTCTTGGGGGTCAATGCTCGGGTTTGGTCCTCCAAAAGCTTGATTTCTTCTTGTTTTAAGCTGGTTTTTGCTCTGTTTATCTTGGGTTACCGAATAACCTACAATTCTAAAATATAAACGCTTTAAGTATCAATTGCAAAGTTATTAATCAATTAGTACCATAATATGGGGGTTATTATGCATGCAAAACATGTATAATTTAAGGCATATCATAATACCCTACCCTTAGACTTTGCTTATGATCATACCCATAACTAAAAACTTTACAAAGGGTAATGGAGCCCCAAGTAGATGGAAACTCTGGGATAACTCTTGAGTTGCTTATTCTATTTTTGTGTTTTTCTATGATGGAATCCATGACAAGCCTACTAGAGCTTCAATTATGCATAAACTTTCACTCCTCATAATGTTCACTCAACTTTAGGGATATATATTTATGGATAATGTAGGTTAAGTGGAACACTCAAGTTCGAATCGAATTATGCAATGGTCATAAGCTTGTATGCAGATCAAGTCTCCACCAACTAACTAAGTAGTATGCATGAATCAAGAGAACTTTAAAAGGGTTGTAATGTGGCTAAAATAAAAATAAAGGGTGAAAATTAAAATATTTTTGGATTTTTAGGGATTTAAAGGGTTTGAATGGCTGCAACTATCGTGAAACATACAGCTACAGCTTCATGGCTTAAAATGGAAAATACTAGCAGGTCCCTCTACAGTACTCAGATCATGAGGGTATAACTAATCTGAGGGCTCGTTTATGGTCAGATTGCCAAGACCAAGATCTTTCATCAATGCCAACTCTTCCCTCACTGCGTAGTACACATTACTGGCTTTCCGTATGGATCTTTCGGCTTGTAGTCTAACAGCTCCTACTTTGATCATGTGCGTATACTCATGTTGGGAATAAGTTTGATTCTTTCTACACTTTCCATTGTGGCTCCAGTTGCCACACTTCACACATTTGTCGTATCTTTTGGCTCTTCTTTTGGCGACACTTTTTGACAAGCCGCAGAATGTTGGTAGTTGTTGTTGCTTGTGCCACCTTTTCTTACATCACTAGTTGCTTTGGAAACTTTCTCTCGGAGTTCGGGCGGTAATTCAGGCTTTGTGAAATGAAGGCAGAAAAGAAAATTAAAATCAAAAGAATGTATATCCAGTTCTTTAAGGTCTAGCCAGTAAAAGACCCACCTCTTTCTTTCTTTTTCTTTTCTTCTTTTTCTATTTTTTTTCTTTTCTTTTTGTATCAAGACAAATTCTTCAATAACTCTTTTTCCTCAGTTTTCTTGAGATAATATTTCCATAAATTCTTTGCAGATAGTTCGGCTGTTTTTTCCTAATACATTCAACTTCTTGTATATTCCAATTCCTTTGAGTGAAACAAATTCTTTCCAAATTGCCTTAATGGTAATGAACTTGAAATAAAGACATAAGATAATTTTCCCACTTTAAAGACATTCAGCTAATAACCGGTGTTAACGAAAAGCTGGTTGGTTGATAAATGTGGGTAGTAGAAAAGAAAAGGCTAAGGCTCAGAGGACTATCTTGGCGGATTATATTTTTGGGATTTTTGGGTTTAAGGATAATATATAGGGGTAATAAAGTCCTAGGTGCCTCAATCACTTTTATACTTCTACTAGTTCATGGTCTTGATATGTATCTGTCACACAAGTTCTAATTATGCATAAAATCCGATCGAAAAACACTCAATATACCAAACGAAAGAGCATGTGAAAAATAATGATAATAATGCTCGTGAAAAGGCTCAGGTTATTCTCACATGGAAACGGATGGGATAGGGTTTAGTGATTTGTTATGCATAATATCCATTTGTTTCTACTTGCCATGTATTCGTTTTATTTAATTAGGTGCGAACTCAAAAAGGTTTATATTTTAGGGTTTAAAATTTTTGAAAATTTTCCGGGTTTTAGAAAAGGTAGGGTTTTGTAATGTTTTAGTCAAATGGGTAGAAAATCACGAGTTAAAATTTTACCGCTATGAGCTTACAAGTAGTCCTGAATCTCTAGTTCTCCACCCCACACTTAAAACTATGCATTGCCCTCAATGTACAAATGCATGTAATGGAATGCTATGCATGAATTTAAATGCATGAAGTTTTAAGGGAAAAGAAACTGATACTCCCCCGGTCAATTCGGTATATAACCGAAGGCCAAAACTTATTGCTGCTGTCAGGTTGTGCCTATCAGTTGCTTGTCAACACGTTGCATCAAAGACGTCATCGAATTTCAAAGAAATTTGATGTGGTTTTCGATTCCTCAGGTTGTGCAAATGGAGTGTGATTCCTCAAAGAAGTAGAGAGACTATCTGGTGATGCTATTCTACCTGACACATAAAGGAAAACATAAAAGCAGACAAGCAAAATAAAAGGTAGTAGTTAAGCTACTAAGGTCCTAGTATCGAGAAGGCATACCTAGGGGCTGAAGTAATAGAACCTAAATTTAAAAACCAAACCTGAGGTCCATGCTTTCTGCCATATGCACCAACTTCTCAATTTATTCATGATCATCAGGTTGCCTCCCGGAAGCGCCACGTTTATTTAAGGGTCGTTGGCCAGACCCGTACGTGCTTCATCAGTCTTTCTTCGGGTGGGATAATCAGTCAAATGGGTAGCTTGTAATATGGAGAGGTTCATCCAACCCATTTGATAACCATGTGTACAATGATAATAAGTGATCCAGGAATTAGTGGAGTCCATCCTGGACCAGCTGGATAGAGAAAAACATGGTAAAAAGTGTCCAAACTTGAAACGATCATAACTTGAGCTACGTTTTGAGTTAAAGGGCCCCCGACCAGGGGACGGAAAGGTTTCGATGAGCCGGATCATGTAGCAAATAGCCATAGGCGTTTTGTCCCAGTGGTCCGAGCAAAATTCCCCAATTAAGTGGCCTAATTTCACAAATCAAAGATTTTCCCCAATTTTCTAATTTTTATACTTTCAACTTTTTAGTGCTAAAACGGGTGAATCATTGATTTTTATATTTTCAAACTCTATTTATAGTTTTAATTTTAGTTTGGATGGATCGATTTGAAATTTTGAAATTTTTTGAAAACCTGCCAAATTTAGAATGCTCTATAAAATAGCAACTAAAGAAAATGGTGTAATTAAATCACGCCACCACCATTTGAAATTTTCTGGACCAAACTTCAAGAAAGCTATGTAGTGAAGGAGACGGTCACCCCTATATGATAATTTTGTCACATAATCTTCGTTGGATGAATGTTGCTTTTTCCATGAGAAGTGGTCGTCAGAGTGATATGCCCTATCCTGCGGCTTATGTGATTCATGGAATGATTCACTAATATGCCTGGTCACAGCCCAGCTATCACTGTTGCAAGGAAGAGGTGCCACAATTGTCAATTGTTTGTTGGTGATTACATCGTCAAATGCTTCCATATTTAGGATTCTTACCAGTTCTTTTTTAGATCTTCGCTCTTCTGGCTTCTTTGATTGTTTAGCTTCAAGCTTCTCAGAGAAGTCAAGAAGTGATTGTAAAGTTGCAGTAGCCGTGTGACACTTCTGATTTTCACCACTTGTACTCATTCTAGACTTATCAATGAAAATCCGCATGACATTTCATTTTACTTGAAATCCTATTCATCCGTTGTTCCAATACTAGTTCACATGTGAAACATTACGTTTATGCTTGATTTCAAAGACTTATACTTATCTGTGATTGATTCATGGATCGCACGTAGACTTAATTGATCTTCATGACACATTAAATACACATGAACCACCCCCATACATCTCAAACATGTTCTTACAACCCATTCAATGTGAATTGATGCTAAAAAGTACTAGTTAGTACTTTCGTGCGATCGTTCGCCTTTTAAACCCTCGTTAACTACGTACCATCCACGACCGACAAATCGTTTAACATGACATTAATTTATGTTTTAAATGTTTAAAATATTCATTTCTTTAATTAAAACAAAGTTTGTTTGCAAAACTTTCCTTAAATAAATCCTGAAATTCGAAAAACGATCAAAAAGTCCGTTTTCTCACCCACCGATCGCCAACTACTATACGCGAATAACGTAACTTTAACTTAAATTTTTTAGCTAAACATACTCTTTTTGTTATGACAATCAACTTTAATGTTGAAAACATTTGCCAATTTCGCTTAGAAATGCTTAAAATCGCAATTTTCGAATGCGCGCACTCAACCGGATCAAGCTAGGACCCAACCCACCTACTCTTGGACCTAGCCCAAGCAAGAAATCACAAAAAAAACCAGCCCCATTGAGGAAAATTTTGCAGATTTGAGGGCCCTAAAACCCTAAATTGCTTTCCAAGACATTCCATATTTACACCCCTTCAACCATTAGTATAAATAGGAGGCTTAGGATCTTGTTTTCTTTGCTAATTCTCCCTCAAACACTCCCAACCCCTCCTAAGTTGTGAAATCCCTTCCCAACCTTGAAGATTTCGAGAATCCCTATGAGGATTCCAAGGGTTTGAAGATCAAACAAGTAAGTAACCCTCCGAAGTTGAATACCGTCTTTTTATTTTGTTCTATCTTCATCCCCTCAATCTTTTTATATTTTCTATCCATGATCACTTGATCATGTGAAACCTCAGCCCTAAAAACCCTCTAATAATCTTAATCAAACTATTAAATCAAGCTAACATCACCAACTAACAAACAAAAGATCCCGTTTGCAATGGCGGCTATGCCGTCGCATTCTGCGAATCCTCAAGACAACTATTGCAAAAGTGGCTCTGCCGATGCTTTAGTATGTTCTTGCTAACTTAAAACATGTTATTTATTCTATATTATCACTTATATGAACTCACACGCTAATTAAATATAGAATCCGCTTGCTCGTGTCGGCTATGCCGATTGCATTATGTGATTCTCCAAAACGCTTCTGTGAATATCATGGCTAGACCGGTGACACGGGACGTTTTGGCTAACCTAATCTGATTATATTATGTATTATAATAACATAATAACATTCGTGTAATTTTTATTTGCGCGTTCGGTAATCTTAAAACCCTAAACGGACCACTTAAGTGCAACCATTGATTTTGGACAGAAACTGTGTTGAATTTAACTGAGCGTAACTTGACCATAATTAATATAAACTGAGCAAAATCAATTTCCACGACGTATTTCGTCGAATTTCCTTTCCAACCATAATTGGATCGTTTTCTAATTCAAAAGTATGACTCCGTAGTAGCCACAACGGGACAGAAACCTTTTTCAGTACCTTCTGTCTTGTTGGACTATTTTGGCTATGATCCGAGTCTCAAATGGAAAAACTTTCTAAACGAAACTTCTTCGGGACGACTTAAACTAATTCCCTATAAAATTTTATAATTTTTAGACGTCGTTTGATATTTTTAACAATCCTGTTTCTGTTCAGCTACTTTGCTGTCCAAATCTGAAAATCAACTAAAACTCTATTTTTGCAACTAATTCTTAATCTTATGACCCGAACCGCCTATCTAACACTCGTAACCGTCGAACCTACCCTAAAACTGGTTTATTTATTTGTTTAGGGTCTGGTCCGTGATTCATCTCGTTTATTCGTTCAAGTTTCTTATCTCGTCTAGCTTTCAAGGTGAGACTTCATAGCCCCACTTTATTCAAATCGTTTTGGGGGAAACTTGTACGCGTTGGCACGTATTAAAACACGTTTTCAAACAATTCTAAAACAAGCGAATCGTATATGTATGTGAGTAAATGAACACAACATGATAAACGTTAAACTTGCAAATTCTTAACTTGAAACTTTCAAGCCAACGGTAGTACAGATATGGGCCATAGGATGGAAACCGCATATACTTTATGGACAACTTTTGGTTGGACATCTTATTCGTTATTAGTGCAACTTGCGAGTTGTACCACTTATTCGTTACTCATCATTTTAGGTTGGATTTGCTAATCATGTGTTTGTTTTATTACGTGTTATATGATGATCTTGGAATATGAATTGTCACCTTTGCCAAACTTATACTTTTATTAAACCTGTGATTTCTCACCAACTATTTTTAGTTGACACTTGTTTTTCGTACATGTTTCAGGTGATTAAGCTCGTGATAGGTCAAGTCAATATCACATAGGATTTGCCTAGATATCAATTGAAGAATCTTATTTTAAGTTGCTTGTCTTTTGAACATGTTATCTGTTTGGTTTAATTCGAAACTTTTGTAATTGGGATTTTTTTTTATATTATGAAACTTTGATAGTAAATGTCTTTATTCCATTGTGTTCTTTTGTCAATTTAGTCGCACCCGTGGTTAAGATGCACGGTTGGGGTGTGACAGATTGGTATCAGAGCCGTGGTTATAGAGAATTAGGCAACCATTTGACTTAGACTATAACCTAAGCTCCCCTTTGAAACTTATATGCTTATGTGATTCTAATCCACTAACTCTTTTATCTTTAGTATGTCGTCGTACTCTGCTGACATCTCTATCAATTCAAGCCTTATTTCCGATGATGGGTCCCAAAGCCCAATTAGTTGGAGTAGGCTAATCTCACCACGATCATCTTTCTCTGGAAGCCTGCTACCCTCGAAACATAATGTCAAGCCCGAGTTAATCTCCGATGCGACAAGCCGGCCTGCACCGAAGCCTGAAGTAATCAACATATCAAGTGATTCGGAATCCGAAGACCAAGAGAGCCATGTTGGAACCACTTCTGAGGCCCAACTCCCATTCAAGAAAAGAAAGCTGACTTGTGAAGCTGAATCCAACTCTTGGGCAAGGCCCAATCCATAATGTTCTCATCAAAATCAAAGGCTTGGATAGTGATACTAGAGACACGTGTAATCTGGACGGGTGAGCGCCTGTACACTGGGGTCTTGTCAAAGGAAAGTGAGGCACGTTCGTTACGAGTCGCACTTACATGGGGACCCTTGGAGTGAGTGCTCGCTTATAGGCTAAAACACGTCTCACTAGTATCATTCATCCGAATCTTGAATTTTGACTAGTCAGTTTTGTCTTTATATTTCATTTGTAATTCAACATATATGTTTTAAATATATGTTTTAAATATATGTTTTATTTATCTTGTAAGACATTAATATTAATGAATGAGTGATTTTATTTATAAATATTGTCACTTTTAATTCTTGAATGTCTATCCTAACTACCGACTTATGATTTCTTTTTCGTAGAATGCCTCCTCGTCGTGATCCTGATAACACCGTGGCTAACACCAGTGAAGCCTCCGCCGAAACCACCGCCATAGCCACCCTGCTCACTCAACAACTTGCTGCGGTCTTACCCACTATTGTCACTCAAATCAACAACTCCACCGGAGGATCTAGTGGGAGTGTTTGTACTTTCAAGCACTTCAACTCTTGTAACCCACACAAGTACCTTGGATGTGAAGGTGCGACAGGGCTATTGCAATGGTTTGAAGGCATGGAGAACACATTTGAGATAAGTGACTGCCCCGATGAACTTAAGGTAAAATATGCTTCAAGTGCCTTCCAAAGGAGGGCACTGACTTGGTGGAATGCTGAAAAGAAAATTCGGGGTAGGGAAGGAACTCTTGCTATAACTTGGGATAAGCTCAAGGAAATTATGATCGAGGAGTTCTGTCCTAGCAATGAGATGAAGAAGTTGGAGATTGAGCTGTGGGACCTTACCCAGGATAGTGGGGAGAGTGAGGCGTACACCACACGCTTTCATGAACTCTGCATCCTAGTCCCTCATCTGGTTACACCCTTGACCCGAATGATTGATCGTTATATTGGAGGCCTTCCGCCTCAAATTCGGGGTACTGTCATGGGTTGTAGCCCAACAACACTTGAAGCTGCTATTCGTTTATCTGCGTCCTTAACGGACGATCTAGTTAAGTCTGGAGTTCTATTCAGGAAAGGTGACAAGATATTTAAGGAGGAAGTGGCGAAAAAGCCTGAGTATCGCCACAAGAAGCAAAAGACCTCTAAAAGCTTTGCCATGGTTACCCCAGCTGTTCCTATTGCCCAAGTAGCACTTAGACCTGCACCTGGCAGGAAGCCATATAGTGGACCTCACCCGCTGTGTGCAAGGTGTCAATACCATCACCCTACTACTGTTCAATGTCGTTCGTGCATTAAATGTGGAAGGCTTGGTCATTTTGCTAACGCTTGTCGCGTAGCTGAAAAGGCTGCTACTACCCAAACTGCCACTCCTGCCATCATCAATGGTAGGGCCTGTTATGAATGTGGTGCTCCTGATCACTACAAAAACCAATGCCCGAAGCTCAACAACAATAACCGAGGTGCACGTGCTCGCACTTTTGCCATAGGAGCAACCGAGGCCAGAAATGACAATGTCGTGGTTACTGGTACGTTTCTCATCAATAATCGTTATGCCTCTATCTTATTTGATACCGGAGCGGATAAAAGCTTTGTCTCCTTAGAATTTGAACCTTTACTTAAAACTTTTCGTACCGCTCTTGAACCTTCTTATACTATAGAAATAGCTGATGGCAAACTAACTGTTGTGCATTCCGTTGTCCGAGGTTGTGCTCTAACTCTCAACGATCACACATTCTCTATCGACCTGATTCCCATCACTCTTGGGAGTTTTGATATCATCGTGGGAATGGATTGGCTATCCCACAATCATGCGGAAATCAACTGTTCGGAGAAACTCATTCGTATCCCTCTACCATCCGGTGAGACCTTGAAAATCTTTGGAGAGAAACCTTGCAAAGGTTTGAAATTCATCTCCTGCATGAAGGCACGTAGATATTTAAGGAAGCGATACTATGCTTTCTTGGCACATGTGGTCGAGAAATCTGAAGAAAAGAAATTACAAGATATACCGATCATCCAAGATTTTCCGGAAGTATTCCCTGATGACTTGCATGGACTCCCTCCAACTCGACAAGTTGAATTTCGGATTGATCTTTTACCGGGAGCTAACCCCATTGCCAAATCTCCGTACCGCCTAGCCCCTTCTGAGATGCAAGAACTATCTAGCCAACTGCAAGAGCTGCTGGACAAGGGATTCATTAGACCGAGCTTCTCACCTTAGGGAGCTCCGGTTCTCTTTATCAAGAAGAAGGATGGGTCCTTTCGCATGTGCATCGACTACCGTGAACTAAACAAGCTTACCATCAAGAATCGTTACCCGCTACCTAGGATCGATGACCTTTTCGATCAACTGCAAGGAGCAACTTGTTTCTTGAAGATTGACCTCCGATCTGGGTATCATCAACTCCGAGTCCATGAAGAGGACATTCCCAAAACTGCTTTTAGAACTCGTTATGGACACTACGAGTTCATGGTTATGCCTTTTCGGTTAACCAATGCGCCCGCGGTGTTCATGGACCTCATGAACCGTGTCTGCAAACCCTACCTAGATCAATTTGTCATTGTCTTCATCGATGACATCTTGATCTACTCCCGAACCAAAGAGGATCATACAACCCACCTTAAGCTGATTTTGGAACTCTTGAAGAAGGAACAACTTTATGCTAAATTCTCCAAGTGTGAATTCTGGCTTAGAGAAATTCATTTCTTGGGTCACGTGATCAACAACCAGGGTATACACGTCGATCCAGCCAAAGTCACCGCTATCAAGAATTGGAGTACACCATCCACACCCTCTGAGATCCGTTCGTTTCTGGGTTTGGCGGGTTATTATCGAAGATTCATCCCGAACTTTTCGAAGATTGCCCTGCCTCTCATTACATTAACTCAGAAAAATAAGCCTTTCGTCTGGGAACAAAAGCAAGAAGATGCGTTCCAAACTCTTAAGCAGAAATTGTGCAACTCCCCTATTCTAAGTCTTCCCGATGGAAATGATGATTTCGTTGTATACTGTGATGCCTCAAACCAAGGTCTTGGTTGCGTGTTGATGCAACGAGAGAAGGTCATAGCCTATGCATCCAGACAAGTCAAGGTTCACGAAAAGAACTACACCACTCATGACCTTAAGTTGGGTGCGTTGGTCTTTGCTTTGAAAATCTGGAGACATTATCTCTACGGCACTAAATGTGTGGTTTTTACTGATCACAAGAGCCTTCAACATATTCTGAACCAGAAAGAACTCAACATGAGGCAGCGACGTTGGGTTGAATTACTTAGTGACTATGATTGCTAAATTCGTTACCACCCGGGGAAAGCTAATGTGGTGGCTGACGCCCTTAGCCGTAAGGACCGAATCAAACCCACCCGTGTGCGAGCCATGGGAATGTTGGTCCAAACCAGTCTCAAAGATAAGATCCTCCTAGCTCAAAAAAAAAGTTGTTGCAAATGATGAGTTGAAGAAGGATTTGGATTGTGGTGTCGAAAAGCACTTGGAACCCAAACCCGATGATCTCCTTTACTTCATGGGTCGAATTTGGATCCCCGACTCAAGTGAGCTCCGAACCCTTATCCTTGATGAAGCACATAAATCCCATTATTCTGTTCATCCCGGTGCTGATAAGATGTATCTTGAAAAAGTTTTATTGGTGGCCAGGAATGAAGAAAGACATCGCCCTCTATGTAGGGAAGTGTCTTACTTGCTCTAAAGTTAAAGCTGAGCACCAGAAACCATCTAGTCTTCTCCAACAACCCGAAATCCCACAATGGAAATGGGAGCAAATTTCCATGGACTTCATCAGTAAGCTTCCGCGAACCTCTAGTGGTCATGACTCCATCTGGGTCATTGTTGACCGCTTAACCAAATCCGCTCATTTTCTCCCAATCCGTGAGGACTACAAAATGGAGAAGCTTTCCAGACTCTATATCAATGAGGTCGTGACACGTCACGGTGTCCCTCTATCCATTATCTCCGACCGTGATAGCCGTTTTACCTCCCGATTCTGGCAATCTTTACAGAAAGCTTTTGGAACTCGTTTGAACCTTAGCACGGCTTACCATCCTCAGACTGATGGTCAAAGTGAAAGGACCATACAGACCTTGGAAGACATGCTCCGTTCTTGTGTGATTGACTTTGGAGGAAGTTAGGATCAACACTTGCCACTCATCGAATTCTCTTACAACAATAGTTACCATGCGAGCATCAAGTGCGCCCCTTTCGAGGCTCTATATGGTAGGAAGTGTCGATCTCCGGTGTGTTGGACCGAGATCGGAGACGCTCAAATCACCGGTCCCGAACTCATTCAAGAAACCACCGACAAGATACTTCAAATTCAAGAAAGACTCAAGGCCTCTCGCGATCGTCAAAAGAGTTATGCTGACAACCGTAGGAAGCCCCTTGAATTTCAAGTCGATGATAGAGTCTTACTCAAGGTTTCCCCCTGGAAAGGTGTTGTCCGATTTGGGAAGAAGGGAAAGCTAGCCCCTAGGTTCATTGGGCCATTCGAAATTCTTGAAAGGATTGGCCCAGTAGCCTATAGACTCAAGCTACCAACCGAACTTTGTAACGTTCATGACGTTTTTCATGTATCAAACCTTAAAAGGTGCCTTGCTGATGACACACTTCAAGTTCCTCTGGATGATGTTCGTATCAACAACTCTATGCATTTCCTTGAAAAGCCCGTTGAAATCATGGACCGTGAAGTCAAGCAACTCAAGCGTAGCCGCATCCCTATCGTGAAAGTTCGTTGGGAAGCCAAGCATGGTCCTGAGTTCACCTGGGAACGTGAAGACCAAATGAAACATAAGTACCCTCATCTCTTTCTAGACCCTACAGCCTCTACTAGTTGAATTTCGGGGACCAAATTCTTTTAACTAGGGGAGACTGTGACACTTCTGATTTTCACAACTTGTACTCATTCTAGACTTATAAATGAAAATCCGCATGACATTTCATTTTACTTGAAATCCTATTCATACGTTGTTACAATACTAGTTCACATGTGAAACATTACGTTTATGCTTGATTTCAAAGACTTATACTTATCTGTGATTGATTCATGGATCGCACGTAGACTTAATTGATCTTTATGACACATTAAATACACATGAACCACCCACATACATCTCAAACATGTTCTTACAACCCATTCAATGTGAATTGATGCTTAAAAGTACTAGTTAGTACTTTCGTGCGATCGTTCGCCTTTTAAACCGTCGTTAACTACGTTCCGTCCACGACCGACAAATCGTTTAACATGACATTAATTTATGTTTTAAATGTTTAAAATATTCATTTCTTTAATTAAAACAAAGTTTGTTTGCAAAACTTTCCTTAAATAAATCCTGAAATTCGAAAAACGATCAAAAAGTTCGTTTTCTCACCCACCGATCGCCAACTACTATACGCGAATAACGTAACTTTAACTTAAATGTTTTTAGCTAAAGATACTCTTTTTGTTATGACAATCAACTTTAATGTTGAAAACATTTGCCAATTTCGCTTAGAAATGCTTAAAATCGTAATTTTTGAATGCGCGCACTCAACCAGATCAAGCTAGGACCCAACCCACCTACTCTTGGACCTAGCCCAAGCAAGAAATCACAAAAAACCAGCCCCATTGAGGAAAATTTCACAGATTTGAGGGCCCTAAAACCCTAAATTGCTTTCCAAGACATTCCATATTTACACCCCTTCAACCATTAGTATAAATAGGAGGCTTAGGATCTTGTTTTCTTTGCTAATTCTCCCTCAAACACTCCCAACCCCTCCTAAGTTGTGAAATCCCTTCCCAACCTTGAAGATTTCGAAAATCCCTTTGAGGATTCCAAGGGTTTGAAGATCAAACAAGTAAGTAACCCTCCGAAGTTGAATACCGTCTTTTTATTTTATTCTTTCTTCATCCCCTCAATCTTTTTCTATTTTCTATCCATGATCACTTGATCATGTGAAACCTCAGCCCTAAAAACCCTCTAATAATTTTAATCAAACTAATAAATCAAGCTAACATCACCAACTAACAAACAAAGGATCCCGTTTGCAATGGCGGCTATGCCGTCGCATTCTGCGAATCCTCAAGACAACTATTGCAAAAGTGGCTCTGCCGATGCTTTAGTATGTTCTTGCTAACTTAAAACATGTTATTTATTCTATATTATCACTTATATGAACTCACACGCTAATTAAATATAGAATCCGCTTGCTCGTGTCGGCTATGCCGATTGCATTATGTGATTCTCCAAAACGCTTCTGTGAATATCATGGCTAGACCGGTGACACGGGACGTTTTGGCTAACCTAATATGATTATATTATGTATTATAATAACATAATAACATTCGTGTAATTTTTATTTGCGCGTTCGGTAATCTTAAAACCCTAAACGGACCACTTAAGTGCAACCATTGATTTTGGACAGAAACTGTGCTGAATTTAACTGAGCGTAACTTGATCATAATTAATCTAAACTGAGAAAACTCAATTTCCACGATGTAGTTCGTCGAATTTCCTTTCCAACCATAATTGGATCGTTTTCTAATTCAAAAGTATGACTCCGTAGTAGCCAAAACGGGACAGCAACCTTTTTCAGTACCTTCTGTCTTGTTGGACTATTTTGGCTATGATCCGAGTCTCAAATAGAAAAACTTTCTAAATGAAACTTCTTCGGGACGACTTAAACTAATTCCCTATAAAATTTCTTAATTTTTAGACGTCGTTTGATATTTTTAACAATCCTGTTTCTGTTCAGCTACTTTGCTGTCCAAATCTGAAAATCAACTAAAACTCTATTTTTGCAACTAATTCTTAATCTTATGACCCGAACCGCCTATCTAACACTCGTAACCATCGAACCTACCCTAAAACTGGTTTATTTATTTGTTTAGGGTCTGGTCCGTGATTCACCTCGTCTATTCGTTCAAGTTTCTTATTTCGTCTAGCTTTCAAGGTGAGACTTCATAGCCCCACTTTATTCAAATCGTTTTGGGGGAAACATGTACGCGTTGGCACGCATTAAAACACGTTTTCAAACAATTCTAAAACAAGCGAATCATATATGTATGTGAGTAAATGAACACAACATGGTTAAACTTGCAAATCCTTAACTTGAAACTTTCAAGCCAACGGTAGTACAGATATGGGCCATAGGATGGAAACCGCATATACTTTATGGACAACTTTTGGTTGGACATCTTATTCGTTATTAGTGCAACTTGCGAGTTGTACCACTTATTCATTACTCATCATTTTAGGTTGGATTTGCTAATCATGTGTTTGTTTTATTACGTGCTATATGATGATCTTGGAATATGAATTGTCACCTTTGCCAAACTTATACTTTTATTAAACCTGTGATTTCTCACCAACTATTTTTAGTTGACACTTGTTTTTCGTACATGTTTCAGGTGATTAAGCTCGTGATAGGTCAAGTCAATATCACATAGGATTTGCCTAGATATCAATTGAAGAATCTTATTTTAAGTTGTTTGTCTTTTGAACATGTTATCTGTTTGGTTTAATTCGAAACTTATGTAATTGGGATTTTTTTTTATATTATGAAACTTTAATAGTAAATGTATTTATTCCATTGTGTTCTTTTGTCAATTTAGTCGCACCCGTGGTTAAGATGCACGGTTGGGGTGTGACAAGCCGTCTCTTCTGAATCACCTGGTCTCACATCCGTCTGATCCATGCTTGTGAAGATGAAAGGTTCTTTCTCGTTAGAGTCACTCGACCTTACTAGAGATGTTGGAACTATAACTTCCGATTCTTGGACTTTGAAGGAATCATCTTGTTGTTTATTTGGATAGCTTTTTAGGATATGAACCTTAATTTCTTCCAAATGACGAAACACTTGTTGTTCAGCTAGAGAGCTCTTTAGGAGTTGAACCTTAATTTCTTCCAAATGATGAAACAGATTTCCTGGGGTCCATGAGTCGGAATCTAGAGCTGAGTGTTGAATTTCTTGAGGTGGTGTGGTTTCCTCATATGGTTGCCAGTAGGGTTGGTGGAAATCTGTGGAATACCCTTGATAGTGATAACAATCTTGAGTGTAGTGGGGTTCCCCACATACCTCACACCAAACCTACGAAAAGTGGTACTCATAGTCGTTTTGGTATCCTCCATAACAACTCTCGTAGTTGTCACCCATGAAAGTTGATGTAAAGAACAATCAAAACAAACCATAAAAATGTTAAGGTTAAAAAGGCTAATCCGTTAACTCGAATTTTTCTTGAAATCACCGTGTCCCCGGCAACGGCACCAAAAACTTGATGTGTCGTTTTTAATATATAAAAATATAATATATTTTTACTACGGTTTTACGAAATCAGGTTTTAAATTTATAAAATGATAATTACTTTAACTTAAAAACACACACAATAGACAAGTGTACCTATCACAACGTAATATAGTTTAGGTAAGAACCAAGTATCGAACCAATGGACACGGTCGAGTTCCAGTACTGAACTTTTGTTATCGTTTAGTCGGATTAATTAGTGAGTGGGTTTTGTGTGCTTGTGAAGCAGAATAGTAAATGACAGAAAACTAAATATCCTAAAAGTAAAAACGTGCGTGATGTGTGTAACAAGAATGTAAATAGCAGAATAGTAAACAACAAGAAAGTAAATATCTCGGAAATGATCAGGTTACGAAGAGTATTGCTTTGGGCTTCGAATCAGCTTGGCACGTGATAATGTTAAGTTGACTAATCTAGTGATATGACTACTAAAAACTTATGCCCCGGGTCACCGCTAGAGCCTTGTACTCACGACATTTGATTCATGAATTAAAATCCTTAAATTAAAATGGTAGTGCCTCCCGTTAAGGATAACAGTTACCCTCAACCCTTGGAATGGTTATCTTCGGGTTGTTTTAAGAAATCGAACGTAAATGCTTTGTATTAAGGTTAAATAGGTGATTATATTTTGTTCACCGGGAGGCGGTGTAACAATGGGACCGAGTATAAAGACGTACCGTTCCCAACATGAGTTCTCCAATTCTTGGTCACATAATAAGTTCGTATAAAGACGTACGACCATAATAATGTTGACCAAGCCTTTGGATTATCAATCTCTGCTTGTATAAAGACGTACAAGTTTTAAAGGAAGTTTGATTAAAAAGTTTTTACGATCTTACGCTTTAAAATCAAGAACACTCACAAATATAAAGACGGATTTAGACAATAATAAAATCTCACCAAATGGTGGTTTTAAGGAAGAATAATTAAATACATAAACATATCACTTAGATTAATACGTCAAACATTAACATGCACCAAACTTCATCTTCACCCAATCAATACAAGGAGTTTAGCCACGAATGGCCATAATAGCTAGCGTAACGCTGAGTTTCGTAGGTTCCCCTATTGTGAAACAAGGAGGAAGAGCCCCTCTACTCTCTACTATCTACTTTAAACTACGAAATAAGCTCTCTCTGGTGTGTTCTTGAGGTATGGATGGGTGTATTGAGGTGTATGGAATGAAGAACCCAAGCCATCTATTTATAAGCCTCAAAATGAGCAATGCACGACCGTGCATTGGATTGCACGGGGGTGCAAACACATCGGGAATCAAACAGGGTACAAAAGACAGTGTACCGGAGCCTGGGGAAGCCGGACAAGCAATGCACGGTCGTGCAATGCCTTGCCAGCTCCCCAACTTTGTCTTTTAGTTGTTGGTTGACCTGGTTTGACTTCTTGGGGGTCAATGCTCGGGTTTGGTCCTCCAAAAGCTTGATTTCTTCATGTTTTAAGCTGATTTTTGCTCTGTTTATCTTGGGACACTGAATAACCTGCAATTGTAAAATATAAATGCTTTAAGTATCAATTACAAGGTTATTAATCAATTAGTACCATAATATGAGGGTTATTATGCATGCAAGACATGTATAATTTAGGACATATCATACATGTATCTTTACCTATTAACCATTTTCTAAACATTAGAGTAGATCCAAAATAAATACCACTTACTCATGAATTTAAATACCACTTCCTCATAAATTTATCTTGAATCAGGATCTTTTTCTCAACTTTATCCCAGTTTACCGAGGGAGCAACCCCATTTTTCACGTTGAATTGGTCAAAATATGAGGACTTTCTTACTTTTCAAGGAGGATTAGACCCTGTAACTAGAGGTCTATGGCTAACTGATACTGCACACCATCATTCTTAGTTTTACTGTGCACATATAGTACAATTGTTTAAGCTTATGGTACAAGCAAATTGCAGCCTTCACCTTTATTTTTTTCTAGATTTACTGTAAATATTTTTGTATATACATATATATGTGTCGTACGTCAAAGAAATAAGCCAATGGAACCACCATCACAGTGGCTTGCGCTGTTGGTCTTGCTCTATACCCAACTCACCCAGGTTCAAGTTCAATGAGTGTTTTACCCTTTTTATTTACCCTTTTCTTATTTATTATTTATAATGATTGTTATTTATTATTTATACATACATAATTGGCATTGTGTTCACATGCAGAGACTTTTTTTTTAATTTATTATTTATAACAAGAAAGTGTTAACGAGCGCGCTGTAGCGGAGCACACGTTAAGTCGGCTCGGTTTTCAAACATAGAAAACGTTGAAAAAGGCATCCAACAACGATATCTTGGGAAATCACAAAAAAGTCACATTCTACAAATGAAAAAAAAAGAAAACGGTAAAAAAGTCTTTCTAAGAAAAGATAAAACCGTGTGAAACGTTGAGAACAAAAAACCATAAAAACAAAACATGTAAAAAGTTATAAAGAAAAGAGCAAATTACAAATTACGTAATTTAAGTATTAACCATATTTCAGTATACGTCTTTTAACTAAGAAAATTATAGTGCATGTTCTTTATGTTTAAAACTTTTTTACACGTTACGTCCTTTGTCCTAAAGGCCGTTAAATTTTACTTTTAAGTCTGATCACGTGTCTTGTATATGAGGGCAAAAATGTCTTTTTACTCCCGTTTTTCCCCTTTCTTTTACCACCAACTCTAGCCCCCTCCCCCTTGAAAGTTTGGTGAATCCGGAACCGATGGTAATGTGCACATGAGGGGCGGTGGTCGTATAGACTGAGCTGGCTAGTTTTAGCCTGAATTTCTCCCAAAACATCTTCCACATGTTCTTCGATTCCTTTCCGCAAGTCTGATCATCTTGGATAAGATCCAGAAGCGTCCGAGATCCGGTACAGCGACGTTTGTTTGATCGAAAGGATTCCGCCTAGGGTTAAACCAGTCGATGAAGCGTTCGTTTCTCTACCGGCCTCCGCTACTGTCTTCCATTCCAGAAACCGAAAATACCGCTTCGAAACACGAGATTTATTTTCAAGAAGAAATGATAGTGTAGTGAAGTAGAATATAAAACATATCTGAAGTACAGTATAAATGAAGTAGAGAGAGAGAGAGAGAGAGAGAGAAGAGAGAATTCAGAAGACAACACAATTGTGTGGTGAAGAAGATGAAAGTATGGATATGGATTGTTGTGCTAGAGAGATGATGGCGGTCCTACTATGACTATTCCTTAAGTGTGTTTTTATGATTAGAATTGAGCAATTAGAGGGGGTAAAAGAGGGGGAAAAAAGGGTAGTGAAAAGGTATTTTTCCCCACACATGCAAGACACGTGACTAAAATTTAACGGTCGTTAGGTCAAATGACGTAACGTGCAAGAAGTTTTAAACATAGAGGACATGCACTGTGATTTCGTTAGTTAAAGGACGTATACTGAAATATGGGTAATACTTAAATGACGTAATTTGTAATTTTCTCTAAAGAAAAAGATAAATTAAAAAAAAATAGCAACGTGGTTCCAATAACACCGTTAACGGCACCGATGTTGTCTGTTAGTTATCTTTTCAGTTCATGAATGCATCAGGACTCGGTATAGTTTATGATAGAAAAAAAGTTTATTTGCGATGGTGTTGTCACACAAATGTTCTATGATGTAACCCAAAAAAGAAAGTCATGCTTTACATCGACCGAAAATCATAAAAACGAACACCGACACTGGTTCTAATAATACCAACACCGACAGTGATGTTATTCGCTCATTATTGGTTCGTTACGTCACGGTAACGGTACTCGCTATAGCCTACGATAAAAAAATGACTCGATTTTGAATAGAATTTCTTCTTCATTGTATCGAAATTGGTGCATTGATCTTTTCAGCGCTAATGCTTTTTACTGGTTTGTTTTATTATCATAAAGCAGCTACAAAACTGGCTTGGTTTCAAGATGTAGAATCTATGTTGAATTACCATTTAGCGGGGCTACTAGGACTTGGGTCTCTCTCTTGGGTGGGGCATCAAGTACATGTATCTTTTACCTATTAACCAATTTCTAAACGCTAAAGTAGATCTAAAGAAATACCACTTCCTCATGAATTTATCTTGAATCGTGATCTTTTGGCTCAACTTTATCCTAGTTTTGTCGAGGGATCAACCCCATTTTTGACCATGAATTGGTCAAAATATGCGGACTTTCTTACTTTTCGTGGAGGATTAGACCCCGTAACCGGAGGTATATGGCTAACCGATGTTGCACACCATCATTCTCAGTTTACTGTTCACATATAGGACACTTGTTTAAGTTTATGGTACAAGCAAACTACAACCTTCTCCTTTATTTTTTCTAGATTTACTAAAAAATATTATATATATATATATATATGTGTGTGTTGTGGGTCAAAGAAATAAGCCAATGGAACCACTATCACAGTGGTTGCGCTGTTGCTCTTGCTCTATACCCAACTCACCCGGGTTCAAGTCCTATGAGCGTTTTTCTTATTTATTATTTATAATGATTATTATTTATACATACATAGTTGGAATTGTGTTCACCTACAGAGACTTTTTTTTAATTTATTATTTATAACAACTAGGTGTTAACCAGCTCGTTGCGGCGGGGCACACGTTAAGTCGGCTCGGTTTCAAACATAAAAACGTTGAAAAAAAGTACACATCAATGATATCATGGGAAATTACGAAAAAGTCACATTGTATAAATGAAAAAAAAAAGAAAACGATAAAAAAAGTCGTTTAAGGAAAAGATAAAACTGTGTGAAACGTTGAGAATAAAAATCCATAAAAACAAAACTTGTAAAAAGTTATAAAGAAAAAGATAAATTAAAAAATAGCAATGTGGGTTCCAATAACATCGATAATGACTTCTAGCCTAATGAACAATGTGATTAATACATACACATTGGTGAAAATACTACACTCGAATGATTACTTTGCTCTGAATCAAATGTACCCTGATAGCTACTTTAGACGATGGTTCCAAATGCATCGCCGAGTTAAATAATCGAACGTTTGTCAAAGCATTCTCCCTACTTTACACAAAGAGAGAAGCGGTGGGTAGAAAGGATCTAGCACCCATTTAAAAATGCATTTGTGTTATACATCAGTTAGCATATAGTGTGCCAGCTGACCAATGTGATTAATAGATACACATTGGTGAAAATATTGCACTTGAATGTCTATGAAGGTTTTGCAGGTATGTTATCGAAGTTTTTTCAAAACATTATCTAAGTAGGGTTACTGTAGAAACATTCATACAGACACGAGTTTCTGGAATGCTAGGAAGCATTAGCTGTATTCATTGAGCCTGGAAAAACTGTCAAGTTGCATGAAAGACAATATAGGAGAGGTGACCATGGACATCCTACCATCTTGCTTTGCATCATATGACCTGTGGATTTGGCATTTCTATCATTAGTAGCGGGACCAAACAATGATATCAACGTCATAAATCAATCACTAGTATTCAATGAACTGATAAATGGTAATGCGCTTCCATATAATTTGATAGTGAATGACATATAATACAATAGAGGATACTATCTTGCAGATGAAATATTTCCTGAATGGCCTAAACTTGTAAAAAGCTTCATATATCCACAGAACCTAAAGATGCTGGAATACAAAAACACGTCATGAGTAAGAATGTCGAGAGGCCATTTGATGTCCTACAAGCTCGATGACATATTATAGAAGGGCCAATCAGAATTTGGAGCTTAAAAGTAATAAGCAATATAATGTATTCATGTATTATATATTCTATAATATGATTGTAGATAATGAGGAAACGCTACAACCAATTGGTCATATGATGAGGTAGAACCAGCAAGCCATGGACCAACAGTAGATTTCTAATGGCACTTGGCAAGGCACAACAATTTATGTAACAGTGAAGATGATAATGCGCTTTGAGCTAATTTAATAAAGCATATATGATCTATTAAACAGTAGTTAGTTTATGTAGTTTTAACTTTTAAATAAAATATTTTTAAATTTTTGTTTACGCAAATTTTAATTTTAGTTATGTATTTTTAGTTTTCGGGTCAATTGAGGACTCAAAGTAGCCCATTCGTTCGGTTAAGCCCTTACTAACTTCGGATCGCTTCTTATGTATTGATTCTTTAAAATATATAATAAGCAAACCTGTCGGTGGCTCGAGTTGCAAATGAGCCGAGTAGAGCTCAATTTTCAGATCGATGGGAAGATTTCAAGCCGAGAAAAGTCGGCTTGTATAGCGTCAAACTTAAGCCCTATGACTTGGAGGAGAAAAGAGAGAGTGGAAAAGTCGGGTAGGGCTGTAAAAGAACCTAACCGAACGAATCCTTGTTCGTGTAGCATTGAACATGTTCACGAACGGTTGACGAACACTAACTGAAAGAAATTTCATGTTCGTGTTGTTCATTAAGGAAATGGATCTGTTCACGAATCGAACCAAACGAAGCTTTGTTTGGGACTTTTGATGTCAACCCTAATGCCTACAGAAAAGAACATTTAATAAGATCATTTCATCATCAAGTTTTACGTACCTGTATCGAACTGATAACTAATTATCTAACTTCACCATCAATTTTAGAAAAAGAAATAACCTATTTATTCAAATTTTAGTTCTTTGGAGTTATTAAACCCTAACAAAACTGGTGCTACGTGTTTGTATCTTATAACATGAAATAAATTACAGATGGAGGTCAAAATTAAGGAAGCTTACATGATTTATGATTGAGAACTTAGAAGCCCTAACCGTGAAGAACTTAGAAGCCCTGATCGTCAAGGTTGCAGGGGATGCGAAGGATGGCGATTGGCGAAGGCGGCGTTGGTGGAACATAACTACAAAAGTTTGTGAGAATAGGGGAACGACGCATAAATGAGAATAGCGTTTCTATTTTAAGAGTAAATTACATTTTACGTCCTTTAGTTATTTATTAAATTTCAGTTTATGCCCTTTAACTAAGGAAATTACAGATTTTGTCCTTTATGTTTAGAAAACTTTGCATTTTTCATCCTTTGGACTAACGTCCGTTAATTTCAGACGTTAAGTGTGGTCACGTGAGGGTAAAATCATCGTTTTGTCATTAATAAAAGAATAAATTACATTTTTCGTCCTTTATTTTTATACCAAATTTCAGATTTCGTTCTTAAACTAAGCTAATACCAGAAACCATCCTTTATGTTTAAACTTGTTTGCACGTTTCGTCCTTTACAATAACGTCCGTCTATTTTTGGCATTAAATGAATCAATGTACCCCTCACCAAAGACGTGGAATTGATTCGACGATTAGATTTTAGGTTTTAAGTAAACCGTCTTTTACCCGGAGGAAATTGAAAGCAAACACAAGACTTATATTCTTCACAATACCCAGAAATCCAATTGCCAGATGTGACAACCGCGAATTTTCAGTTTAACACCGCGTTCAACGAGTTCATATAATAATAATAGTATCATTATGCTGAAATATACTTTCAAACGAAAGGAACTCGTTAGTGAACGAAAGACAATAGCAAGATTTATTTGGGTGTTATAATGTCAAAAGTTTGATCAAGTTCGGGTCTACACGCGTTAACACCCGAGTCGAGCGGTTTCATAAAATTTTAATTCAAATCCGAAAGGATATATATTTACAAGACGTAAGAACTCGAGGGAAAATAATAAATTATAACGAGTTATTTTTGGGTAAAATAACGCCGTTATTTTTATCGGGTTCGGTTCAGCGAGATACCGTCATCACAACACGCGGTACAACACCACCACACTATATTTAGTGGGTCACCCCACTATAGCTCTCGTTTACAATATTTAGAGAGAGAACTTAGAGAGAGAGGGCAAAGAATTCAGGTGGTGGTCCGGCGGTGGTCCAGTGGCGGCCGACGGCGGTCCATCGGTGGCCGGAAATGTGGTTTTTCACCCGGAACCATTTCTTGATGCTACGAACGCATTGGTAAGCTCAGATTTCCTTAAATACTTGCTTAAACTCGTTAAAAATGTCAAAAATGAATCAGTCCAGAATGTTGTAGCATGCACAGTCTCAAAGATTGGATGATCCCCGCAAATCCGACCATTAGAAATGCATGAATTTTGAACATAATATTTCCAACACACAGACGCACAACCCTACCAGAGGAATATTTGATCAGAGCTCTCTAGGTTTGCTTTTTGTACCCTCAAATGCTACTGATCGGATTTTCGGATTTGAAAAACTGGGTCTTCAAGAATCGTCGATCCTCGGAGATCCGACCGTTGGATCGTGACGATTTTTGTACATTTGTTTCTTAACACATATATAAATGTTTTACTGAAGGAAATTCCAATCATATGTAGGGAAGTATATTTTTGAATACAAACAGATTGTAACAGTTTCTAGGATCGAAAACAAGAAATTGATCGGGTTGCATGGTCATCCAAAAGGCATTGCATGTCAATTTTGAGTATGTGAAAATTCTCGGGAGTTAAAAACGATCCTAATGGTGGTTTTGGTTTGTATTGCATGTGAAATACGGGAGGTTCCGCGTACGCGAACCATTTATACGGAAGGTATAAACTTTGCCTGTTAAGCTTTGATTTTATGTTGAATAAGTCATTGGTTGGGAATTGAACACGAAAATATTTAGTATTGAAATATTTGGTTGTTTGAGTGGTTATTAGGTTAGAAACCCAAACCCGGTTCACGTGAAACAAATAATGGAACTAATATATTTATTTTTATACAACAAATTTGTTTTTGATGGATTTTTCTAAAAATGTTAACATTCAAATTTATTTTTAAAAGGTAGTATTTATATAAAAAGTGAGATCTGAAAATTTTGGTGATTTAAATCCTTGTAGATTATTTACTAGATTTAATGCAAGTTTAATGCAAGGAAATTGAGAAAAATACTTCTAAGTTTTGGAAAAATCTAAACATTGGTCAGTAGTTGGTATATGGTATAAAATGACTCCTGCCCAAATTTCATGAATTTTGAAGTAGTATAAGTATGATTTTGTTATTTATTAATTGTTAACAAATGGAAATTGGATCATAGACTTCTGGACAGTATTTGGATATAAAATTTTTAATGAGACTTTATATGGACAAATAACAGTCTTGGTAAGTATTTGGTGAATTTTTAACAAGTTTAACTATTTTTTCCAAATTTATTGATTTTCAAGCATATTATATTCATAATAAATAATCGGGATATTTAAAAATTATGAAACTTGGTCAGTAATTATTTTTCACATATATAAACATTTTGTAAAAGTTTTAAACATTTTTTTGGGACCAAGTATGGTTTTGGGTTTGTGAACTATTAAATCTTTATAAAAATGGCTATTTTGGGCTTTTCGGTATAAATATTTATTTTTAAACTTTTTATAAGTTTTGAACAGAAGCTTTTTTCATATTAAAAACTTAAATATTAAACTTTTAATTTGGATGCTAAATCACACTAAAATCCTATTTTCTGACGAATCAGACTTTTAACTATTAACCAGACTTTACGCGCGTAATGACGCTTTTTAACGAACGAAAGCGTGACTTAGATTTTATCTAACAAAATTTTATAACCATTGATTTACTTTATTAAAAACTTAAACTTTAAGTTTTGAAGTCATGTTATATAAAAGTCGGTTTTACAAATTTAAGCGGTTCGTACGCGTATTCACTTGTTTTGGGTATAGAACCGATTACATAGCCACTTTTTGTTTTTTTGACTTAGTTACTTTTGAGTAGTAGACTCGGTTTTATACTTTAGGCGTCCTAAATGCTATTTTTCGTGTCTACTTGGTTAGTTGGACTCGGATATGACACCTGTTTTTACGTTTTCCGTGGATTTAGTCGTACCTAAGTAGCATTGAGTTGCTAGACACACTTTGCGTGCATTTGGCTTCTGGCCTTTGATAGAATTTGGTTGGTAACCGTATTTTGCGGTTTTTTTTTACTATGTCACACTAATCACCGACATTGTTCAGGTGAGTTTCGCGGCCCACTTTTCAATTTTTACTGTTTTACGGGGGGAAAAGCTGTTTCATACACTACTCGTTGTTACTTGAGAGTAGGGTTACCTGGGTTTACTTATGAATGTATTAAGTCCCCACTTTAACGCAATCAATTAGCTTGGATAGCTGATGGGAATTATGTATAGTACTATTTAGGTTGACACCCCCGCCCATGGTTGGTCGTGCCAACCAGACTTGTAGGGTTATTTGGGCGCATAATTAGCCATAGCAGGTGTTCACATTCGACACCTGGATACAGGAGCAACAACTAGTCTGATGGTTTAGATTGCGGCTCAGGGTAAGTAAAATCTTAACACGTGTACATGATCATCTGCGGATGATTACATTTAAATTTTGAGATTACTTACTTTTTCTTATCGAGTCGCAAAACTTTTTCTTATCGAGTCGCAAAACCTGCGTACTCACCAACTATCTTTATAGTTGACCCGTTTTTGAAACATGCTTTTCAAGTAAACAGTTATGGGGATAACGAGCTCTAAAGGGCTTGCTTTTGTGAAGAATTATTATTGAGTACCTTTGATTGTAGTTGGGCATTTTAGACACTTTGTATTGATTTAGGATTTTCATTTATTCATATTTCATTAGAAGCATGTAGTATGGTTTAATGTAATGCACAATTTTCCTTTTAGTTTCTCTTGTACTTGTGTTCAATTCGTTATACCGGTTACATCCCGTACTTTTGCCTTGGCAGGGTGTGAAACCACAGGAAATTGAAACCTCCTTTTTATCCATTTCAAATAAGTTTACTTAAATGTTCAATCGAAACCTTTTTTAATCTATTTTCAATTATTGGAGCAAATCGAAAACCCCTTTTTTATCTGACTGGAGACGCCAGGGAAGGAGGTCGGCCGATAATTCAACGTCTTTAGTGATGGGCACATGACTTCATTTAACGCCAAAAATAGACTGACGCTAGGGTACGGACGAAACATGCAAACAAGTTCAAACATAAATGACAGTTTCTGGCATTACCTTAGTTTACGGATGAAATCTGAAATTTGGTATAAACATAAAGGATGAAAAGTGCAATTTGTTCTTTTATTAACGTCAAAAAGACAATTTTGCCCTCACGCGAGAGGCACTTGACCACACATAATGTAACAACCAGGGGCGAAGCCAAGGCTAACCCAGAGGGTGCCTAGGATCCACTCAAAATTGTACCAGTAGTGGAAAAGTTGCAAAAAAATTTAGCAGGCCCCCAACAAACAATCGAACTCCTTCTGTGCAGGAAGTTGGAATAAGAGTTTGAGATTCGTTGAAGAAAGCATGGTAACAAAAACCATTGTTGAACTCATGATTGGTTAAGCATATATCAGTAGGAGATTTGGGTGAATTTGTAAGTGAAACATCATAAAAATATAAAGTTCAGGTTTTGCATATAACATGTTTGTTAAAATGCTCAAGAGAAGAATTGGGGTTTTACATGCTCGAAACTAACTTGCCTTAGTTGTTTGTTATTTACTTTTGCACTTTTTTGGTGAAATTTTCTTCCACTGTATGATTTACCATTTTTCAGGTTTTTTTACACATTAATTGATATTATATTGCTTGTTAATTACTTTAGATTTGTCCTAAATTAACCACTTTAGTTCTTTGCCAATCTTTCAAGAGATTTAAGGTGCTCTATCTTAGGAAATTTAGGGTGCTCGGTCAACATTTCCTTTTACCCGTTTTGACCGGCCCGTTTTTTTGCCTCCCCTAACAAAAACTTCTGGATCCGCCACTGGTAACAGCCCAAGCAACTGTGCCAAGATATTGCCGTGTCACGCCCGTAACACATGACAGTCATCTAACCAGAGTAGTACCTCCAACAGAGCTGTTTCCAGGAAATTACGACGGGTCTATGAGAGATTTATACACCGTCCTTTCCTAGACAGAACATTCTGTTTTTCAGATAACTACCTACCGGTCAGAAGGTCGCCTTCTAGTTACTGTGACATTGATATCAAGAACACACAGCGGAAACTAAAACCATCATCTTTTATTTAAACATTAAAATAGTGTTTACATCATGTTCTCATAAAAGTTACATCATCTGTTCCTAACAAAGAACAAGTCATTCATGACATATAGTTTCTGGCAAGCCCATCATCTGGATCGTTCATCATTTCATCATCTAGTCCTGGAAATGCCTTGTCTAATGACTACCTGTGATGCATTCAAAAACATTTGATAAAACATGAGTCAGCATAAAGCTTGTGAATTTATAAACTAAAACAGTTTATTAAAATGACCCGCCAAAGTATCTTGAACACATTCATGGGTTTCCACACCCAAATTCATAGATAACTATGAATAATCATTCAGTGTATATATAACCAAAGACCGTTCCACGGGTCTTGTCCAACATGTCGTTCCACGGGCAAGTGAAATACAATAAGCGCTTAGAATACGTTATATATAAACAATTGGTACATTCTTTTCAAGATACTCAAAATGTTTTCATAAAATCAACCATAACCTAGTCATGGTTAGTTCAGTTGCATCACATTTTAAAAACTCACCTAGACAGTATTTCGGCTTATTAATCAGTAATGTGGTAAACACCTCGGGCAGAGCTCCTAGATAATCATAACATTACTTAATTACATAATCCTAGCTTAATGGTTCATAACCAAAGTTTAATGGGAGGTCGGAACCTTACCTCAGCACTATCTATGGCAAATTTGGAGTCGAAACGTCGGAAACCGGACTCTCGTACGCGAACAGAGTGTGTGTATGGGAAGGTGTATTTGTGTGTCTAAAAGTGTTGAAATTGATCATCTATTTATAGAGTGAAAATGGGCTCATGTCGGACCTACATATGGTAGCATATCGGTCTGACATCCCTTATGTCGGTTTATTTGCCTTCGGGCCTACATAACGGACCGTTATGGTCTGGATGTCGGTCCGCTATCGAGCCCTGTGTCTGATGAGTCACAGGCCACGTGTCGCCACCCAGTTCATTACTTGCTTGATACATAACGGACCGTTATGATATGGATAGCGGTCCGCTGTCCCTTAATTTTTTAGATTTTTCATTTTTTTAGTCCCTGGACTTTGTTTATTCTTACATATACCCTTCAACTTTGAAATTGGGCAACTTTAGTCCTTTATTTCATAGGAAATTTTCAGGGTGTTACAAATCTCCCCTCATTTAAGGAATTTCGGTCTCGAAATTAGGATGTGAATAAATGAGGATATTTGGCTCTCATTTGTTCCTCTACTTCCCAAGTCTTGTCGGCTCCGATCCAACCTTGCCATTGAACTAATACCATTGGTATAATTCTCTTCCTTAATTTCTGCTCCTAGGTATCTAAAATCTTGATAGGTTACTCAGTGAAATGAAGTTTGTCGTCTACGTGCACATCATCTAATGCAATAACCTGAGTTGGATCAGCTAAACACT
Organism: Smallanthus sonchifolius; assembly: GCA_023525975.1. Lineage (NCBI taxonomy): Eukaryota > Viridiplantae > Streptophyta > Magnoliopsida > Asterales > Asteraceae > Smallanthus > Smallanthus sonchifolius. The sequence continues at coordinate 20,630,327 of CM042037.1, forward strand.
TACGTAGGCAAGATACATGAAACGTGTTGTGAATCCCTTGTAAAGCTTCAGGTAGATCTAACTTGTAGGCCACTGCTACAATTCTTTCGATAATCTTGTAAGGTCCGATATACCTTGGTCCTAACTTTCCTCGTTTCCCGAATCTTACAATACCTTTCCAAGGCGAAACTTTTAACATAACAAAATCTCCAACTTGGAACTCTAACGGTCGTCGTCTGTCAGCATAACTTTTCTGACGATCCTAAGCAGCTTTCAACCGTTGTTTAATCAGGACTATTTTATCTGTTGTTTCTTGTACAACTTCGGGTCCAGACAATTGACTGTCTCCTATTTCAGTCCAATAGATAGGAGTTCTACACTTCCTTCCATATAGTGCTTCAAATGGTGTAGCTTTGATACTTGAATGGTAACTGTTGTTATAGGAGAATTCAATCAACGGTAGGTGATTATCCCAATTACCTCCGAAATCTATAACATATGATCTTAGCATATCTTCCATGGTTTGAATTGTACGTTCACTTTGTCCGTCAGTCTGAGGGTGATATGTAGTACTCATGGTAAGTCGAGTTCCCAACTCCTTCTGAAAACTTGTCTAGAATCTAGATGTGAACCGACTGTGTTTATCAGAAATAATAGACAATGGTATGCCATGGTGGCTCACAATTTCATTAATATAGATTCTGGATAACTTATCCATAGAGTATGTTTCATTGATTAGTATAAAATGGGCTAACTTAGTCAGTCTATCAACCACGACCCATATTGCATTATGTCCTTTCTGGGTTCTGGGTAGTTTAGTGACAAATTACATTGTAATACGATCCCATTTCCAGACAGTTAATTCTATTTGTTTTAACTGCCGTGCTGGTTTCTGGTGCTCAATCTTAACTTAGAGACAAGTCAAGCATTTATCTATGTACTGGGCTATCGATCTCTTCATGTTTGGCCACCAGTAATGAGTCCTCAGATCTTTATACATCTTGTTTGCACCAGGATGCATGGAGTATCTTGATTTATGTGCTTCATCTAATATTTTCCTTCTAAATATCTCCAAGCTTTGGAATCCAGATTCTTTGATCGAATCTCATGATTCCATCATCTCTTTGGATAGTAACTTCTGTTTCCCAATCATACGTTCCTTTTTGATATTCCCTTCTTCTAAGGCTTTTGGTTGGATTTCTTTGATCTGATCCATTAAGTCTAATTTAAGGTCTAATCGTAGTGCTTTCACTTTAATCGGTTGGCTTCGTTCTTTCCGACTTAAAGCATCTAGCACTACATTAGCTTTCCCGGGATGGTACCTGATTTCACAATCATAGTCATTGATGAGTTCCATCCACCTCCTCTGTCTCATATTTAAATCTTTCTGATTAAAAATATGTTCGAGGCTTTTCTGGTCTGAATATATCACGCATTTAGTACCATACAGATAGTGTCCCTAGATCTTTAGAGCAAACACTATGGCACCAAGTTCTAGGTCATGCGTGGTATAGTTTTTCTCATGAACTTTAAGTTGGCGTGATGCATAGGCAATAATCTTGTCTCGCCGCATCAATACACAACCCAGACCAGTTCGGGAAGCGTCACAGTAAATGACAAAATCATTATCTCTTTCGGGCAGTGCTAAGATCGGTGCATGACTGAGTTTATCTTTGAGGATGTTGAATGCTTCTTCTTGTTTTGTATCCCATTCAAACTTAGCTGTTTATTGAGTCAAAGCAGTCAAAGGTGTAGCAATCTTGGAGAAGTATTTAATAAATCTTTTGTAGTATCCAGTTAATCCAAGAAAACTTATGATCTCTGTCGGAGCCTTTGGGGCTTCCCATTTATGACAGCTTCGGTTTTACTTGGGTCTACTTGAATTCCACGCTCGTTCACTACGTGCCCAAGAAATTGTACTACTCGTTTCCAAAATTCACATTTCGAAAACTTAGTGTACAATCTTTCTTTTCTCAGGGTTTCCAAAATGATTCTAAGATGCTCAGCATGTTCTTCTTGACTTCGGAAATAGATAAGAATATCATCGATGAAAACGATGACAAATTTGTCAAGGAATGGTTTACAAACTCTGTTTATTAGATCCATAAATGCTGTAGGGGCATTTGTCAGACCAAATGACATGACCAGGAATTCATAGTGACCGTATCTGGTCCTGAAAGCAGCCTTAGGTACGTCCTCTTCTTGTACCTTCAACTGATGATATCCTGATCTAAGATCAATTTTTGAGAAATACTTTGCTCCTTGTAGCTGATCGAACAGATCATCTATTCTAGGCAATGGATATATGTTTTTCACAGTCTGCTTGTTCAATTCCAGATAGTCAATGCACATCTTCATGCTTCCGTCCTTCTTCTTCACAAATAAGACTGGTGCTCCCTAAGGTGAAGTACTTGGACGTATGAAACCTTTGTCTAACAATTCTTGGATCTGCTTCATCGGTTCTTTTAATTCTGAAGGAGCTAGACGATAAGGGGATTTTGCAACAGGCTTAGCTCCAGGAATGAGTTCAATTCGGAATTCGATCTGACGATCGGGTGGAAGACCAGGTAATTCTTTCGGAAAGACATCCGGGTGATCACATACTACGGGAATATCCGAAATCTGTCCTTCGGGTTTAACGTTTAAAGTATGGAGTATAAATATACTGTCTCCCTTAATTAATTTCTTCTAAGCTTTCGCTATAGAAATAATTTCAATCTTATTGGTTTCACTATCACCGTGAATCATTAAATTAGTTTCATCTGGTTTCTTAATCTTGACCATTCTCTGGTCACAATCAATCTGGGCTTGGTATTGGTTTAACCAATCCATCCCTAGGATAACCTTATTGTCACCAAAATTGATGACACAATCAGGGTATGATTCGGTTATCCTAATCTGTTCTCTACTAGCCGTTTCAACGACATGGGCATGATTAAGCGGAATCGGTTTTACTCCTAAATATGGGGTGAATGCACATGAAACAAAACTTCTATTCGCCTTTGTATCAAATAATATCTTGGCGTAAATATTATTAACTAAGAACGTACCTGCCACTTCCTTAGCTTTATTTTTCTGTTCATCTCCACTTCCTAAGATGAACACTCGCCCTGTTCCTTTATTCTGGCCTCCCATTCTTGGTTTGAGTGGTTTAGGATAAGAGGTCTTATAGTGCCCTATCTCTCCACAGTTATAACACTTAACATTCGGGCACTGGGTTGCCAAGTGACCAAACTTCTGGCAAGTCTGGCACTTCATTCCCTGGATGGTTCTATCAATGTTAGGATTAAATTCTCCTCTCCTGGGAAACTTACTATTCCCTGGTTTAAACATGTAAACAACCTCATCGGGCTTTCTCTTGTGATCAACTTTTGGTGGCTCTTGAGAGCTGCCACCTCATCAAACATTACCGCACTTTTCTCAACAGCTAAGTCTATTGTCTCGGGTGCGATGGATTTCACTAAGGTACGAACCTTAGGAGGAAGACCCTGAACATATCATTTAATTCTCCTTGATTCGAGAGTAACAAAGTGAGGCACCAACTTGGCCATTTCATTAAATTTGGTCGTGTACTCCTGATGACTCATGGTTCCAGCTTTGAACCGTAGAAATTCAGCTTCAATCTTATCCACAGCATTTTATGGACAGTATCTCTTCACAATCAAAGACTTGAGATCTTCCCAAGTCATTCCATCAGTTACAGCTTCTCCCTTTGTCTGTTTGACTGACTCCCACCAGTCAAGAGCCTCCTCTTCAAAGGAGTGTGCAACAAACTTCAGAGCTTGATCTGCCCTGCATTCACTCATTTTTACGACAGCTTCCATGGAAGTGATCCACTGCAAGGCTACAATGGCATCCTTCTTTCCGTTAAATGGCTTGGGATGACAGTCGCTGAAATTCTTATAGTTGCATCCTTGTCCATGAATGTGCTCTGGTTTGTCATTCGAACCGTTTCATGAGTTCGGGTGGTGCCTACATTGTTTCCTACCGGAGAGGTATGCAGGGTATCTTCTATTCAGGGCATAGCACCACTGGTTCCTTCATTCCGGTTTCCCAGACTGTTATGATTCTCCCTTCTCCTAAGAGCATCATCAATGATTCTAGGTAGAGTTGTTTGAAGAACTCGGGTGACCTAAGATGCCACCGCTCCTTGGAATTGAGCCTCCGTTAGGTGTATACATTCAGTACAACTATAATGGAATGACTTAGGATAAGTTAGGTGTATACATTCAGTACAACTATAATGGGAAATGCCTAGAAATCAGATAATTAAAAACATTTTTGAACAATTGTTATTAATTTCTGAATTTCTAGATTATGTCCAGTTATACGAATTCTGATGTTACACATCTGTATGTAGGTGCAAATGACAGGACGTGGTAGAGGACGAGGAAGAGGTAGGGGTAAAATGCCCAATACTAGGTCTCGTACCCGCGATGCGACAAAAACAAACCCTGATCCAAATGAGAACGTAAATACGAATACTGACCCCGAGCAACCGGTGGAAGAAGTCATTATGACTGAACTTGTCATGCCCGTAACACAGGACAATCATGTAACCAGAGTAGTACCTCCAACAGAGATGTTCCCAGGAAAGAACGACGAGTCTAGGAGAGATTTATGAACGCCCTTTCCTAGACAGAACATTCTGTTTGTCAGATAGTTACTTACTGGTTAGAAGGTCGCCTTCTAGTTACTGTGACATTGATATCAAGAATACACAGCGGAAACTAAAACCATCATCTTGTATTTAAACATTAAAATAGTATTTACGTCATGTTCTCAAAAAAGTTACATCATCTGTTCCTAACAAAGAACAAGACATTCAGGACTTATAGTTTCTGGCATGCCAATCATCTGGATCATTCATCATTTCATCATCTAGTCCTGGAAATGCCTTGTCTAATGACTACGATGCATTCAAAAACATTTGATAAAACATGGGTCAGCATAAATCTAGTGAATTCATAAACTAAAATAGTTTATTAAAATGACCCGCCAAAGTATCTTGAACACATTCATGGGTTTCCACACCCAAATTCATAGATAACTATGAATAATCATTCAGTATATATATAACCAAACACCGTTCAACGAGTCCTGTCCAACATGCCATTCCACGGGCAAGTGAAATACAATAAGCGCTTAGAATACGCTATATATAAACAATTGATACAATCGTTTCAAGATACTCAAAATGTTTTCATAAAATCAACCATAACCTAGTCATGGTTAGATCAGTTGAATCACAGTTTAAGAACTCACATGGACAGTATTTCGGCTTAGTAATCAGTAATGTGGTAAACACCTCGGGCAGAGCTCCTAGATAATCATAACATTACTTAATTACATAATCCTAGCTTAATGGTTCATAACCAAAGCTTAATAGGAGGTCGGAACCTTCCCTCAGCACTATCTATGGCAAATTTGGAGTCGGAACGCAGGAAACCGGACTCCCGTACGTGAACCGGTGCTCGGGATTGGACCTTCAGAGAGTGTGTGTGTATGGGAAGGTGTATTTGTGTGTGTAAAAGTGTTGAAATTGATCATCTATTTATAGGGTGAAAATGGGCTCATGTCGGACCTACATATGGGAGCATATCGGTCCGACATCCCTTATGTCGGTTTATTTTCCTTCGGGCCTACATAATAGACCGTTATGGTCCGGATGTCGGTCCGCTATCCAGCCCTGCGTCTGATGAGTCACAGGCCACAGGTCGCCACCCGGTTCATTACTTTCTTGCTACATAACAGACCGTTATGATATGGTAGCAGTCCGCTATCCCTTAATTTTTCAAATTTTTCATTTTTTAGTCCCTGGACTTTGTTTATTCTTACATATACCCTTCAAATTTGAAATTGGGCAACTTTAGCCCTTTATTTCTTAGGAAATTTTCAGGGTGTTATAGTCCGCTTTGCTCCCGGTGGATTTCCCATCCATGAACTCACGGTTTTGATTTCACCCACGAGTTGCTCGTACAAGCAAAACGAGTCTTGGTAGAGAAGGTATCCACTCCATTATAAGGAAGACTTCGTTCTCCCCCTCAACCGATGTGGGACTTATATCTCCATCCCCTTTAGGGAGCCCAGCGTCGTTGCTGGCACACTTGCCTCGCAACTTGGCTCTGATACCATTTGTAACATCCGGTCTCTCATACCAACAATACTGTTCGCTTTGCCCCCTAAGAGCTCACAGATTAGTTTTTGGTTGCCCGGTTGAAAACTTCCCAGGGTCACCCATCCCTTGATTACTCCCACCCGAGCACACTTAACTGGGGAGTTCTCCTCTCATTCACTACATTAAGCACCAAAACGTGTTGTGGTATTTGAGGTGAGGCATTCCTTATAAACCAAGAATCTCTCGTGTCCACGGCCGATGTGGGATTTTCCTAGGGTGTTACAAACACCCCCCCTTTTGGACTCATTGTCCTCGATTAGGTTTGCCCCACCATCCCTATTAGAGATGTGAGATTTTCCTAAGGTGTCCCTCTGAACAACCCCCGGTGACTCACCATACTCGATGAGGTTTTCCCCACCATCCCGAACGGCACATGAGTGGCTATGATACCATCTATAACAGCCCAAGCAAACCGTACCAAGATATTGTCCGCTTTGCCCCCGATGGGTTGCCCATCCAGGAATGCATGGTTTTGTTTTCACCCGACGAGTTGCTTGCCCAGGAAAAACGCGTCTTGGTAGAGAAGATATCCACCCCTCTTATAAGGAAGGCTTCGTTCTCACCCTCAACCAATGTGGGATATTACAATCCAATTGAAATATCCCACATCGGTTGAGGGGGAGAACGAAGCCTTCCTTATAAGGGGGTGGATATCTTCTCTATTAAGACGCGTTTTTCCTGGGCGAGCAACTCACCGGGTGAAAACAAAACCGTGAGTTCCTAGATGGCAACCCATCAGGGGCAAAGCGGACAATATCTTGGAATGGTTGCTTGGGCTGTTACAGATGGTATTAGAGCATGGGGCTGGACTGGTGTGCCAGCGAGGACGCAAGGCTCCGTAAGGGGGGTGGATTGCAATATCCCACATCGGTTGAGGCGAAGAATGAAACCTTCCTTATAAAGGGGTGGATACCTTTTATATCAAGACAAATCCGTGAGCTCTTAAGGGGCAAAGCGGGCAATATTGTTGGTACGAGAGGCCGGATGTTACAAAATTGTAATATGCCAAATCGGTTGAGGGGGAGAACGAAGCTTTCCTTATAAGGGGGTGGATACCTTCTCTATCAAGATGCGTTTTGCCTGGGCGAGCAACTTATCGGGTGAAAACAAAACCGTGAGTTCCTGTATGGGCAAACTATCGGTGGCAAAGCGGACAATATCTTGGTACGGTTTGCTTGGGCTGTTACAGATAGTATCATAGCCAGGGGCCGGACTGGTATGCCAGCAAGGACGTTGGGATCCGTAAGGGGGGTGGATTGTAATATCCCACATCGGTTGAGTGGGAGAACGAAGCATTCCTTATAAGGGGGTGGATATCTTCTCTACCAATACGCGTTTTGCCTGGGTGAGCAACTCGTCGGGTGAAAACAAAACCTTGAGTTCCAGGATGGGTAAACCATCGGGGGAAAACCAGACAATATCTTGGTACGCTTTGCTTGGGTTGTTATAGATAGATGTAAGTCCCACATCGGTTGAGGGGGAGAACCAAGCCTTCCTTATAAGGGGGTGGATACCTTCTCTACCAAGACACTTTTGCCTGGGCGAGCAGCTCGTCAGGTGAAAACAAAACTGTGAGTTCCTGGATGGGCAATCCATCAGGGGCTAAGCGGATAATATATTGGCATGGTTGCTTGGGCTGTTACAAATGGTATCAGAGCCACTCGTGTGCCGTTCGGGATGGTGGGACAAACCTCATCCAGTATGATGAGTCCCTGAGGGTGCTCAGAGGGACACCTTAGGCAAATCTCACATCTCTAACAGGGATGGTGGGGCAAACCTCATCGAGGACGATGAGTCCAAAAGGCTAGGCAAATCCCATATCTGCCGTGGACAGGAGAGATTCTTGGTTCCTAAGGAATGCCCCGCCTCAAATACCACAACGGGTTTTGGGGCTTAATGTAGTGGATGAGATGAGAACTCCATAGTTAAGCGTGCTCGGGTGGGAATAATCCAGGGATGGTGACCCCTAGGAAGTTTTCAACTGGGCAACCAAAAACAAATCTGTGAGCTCCTAGGGGGCAAAGCGGAAAATATTGTTGGTACGAGAGGCTAGATGTTACAAATGATATTAGAGTCAGGGACTGGACTGGTGTGCCAGCGTGAACGCTGGGCTCCGTAAGGAGGGTGGATTGTAATATCTTACATCGGTTGAGGGGGAGAACGAAGCTTTCCTTATAAGCGGGTGGATACATTCTCTATCAAGACGCGTTTTGCCTGGGCGAGCAACTCGTCGGGTGAAAACAAAACAGTGAGTTCCTGGATGAGCAAACCATCGGGGGCAAAGCGGACAATATCTTGGTATGGTTTGCTTGGGCTGTTACAAATGGTATCAAAGACACTCCTGTGCCGTTCGGGATGGTGGGGGCAAACTGAAATTTAGTAAATACCTAAATGACATAAAATGTAATTTACTCTAAAATAAATTAAAATTAAAGAATATAAAAAGTTTAGATAAAATAAAATAGAAATATACAAAAAAATCTTTACTAAACAATATAAACAAACGAAAATAAACGAACGTAAATGAATGAAAGTTCATAAACGCATTATCGAATGTTCACGAACATAATTGAATGAACAAGACATCTGTTCATGTTCGTTCATTTAGTTAATCGAACGGAATTCCCTATTTATGTTCATTCATTATTAAACGAACGAACGTAAACGAAATTACAGCCGAACGGTTCATGAATTATTCGCTGAGATTCGTTTACAGCCCTAAACCCGGGTGCAAGAGATAAAGGTCCACAAAGGTCTTTTTTTATCCATTTCTAGGGTTTTTCTTTATTTTCCAATAATGTTCTAAAAAGGTAAAATGATTGAAATGCATTTAGACACGTGCAAATATTTAACGCCTCAAGCACTAACATTATCCTATCCTGTCAGAGGCATCTCCGAGATTTCAAATGTCCAGCGAGACTATAGATTAAAGCCCCTCGAAACCATCAAAATATTATATATATATATAATATATAATATAATTATATATATATAATACATATATATATATATAAATTTATAGTTTTTTATAAAATATAATTATATATATATATATATATAAATTTAAAAATTTTATGTCCTTCAAAAACCATCAAAATTATATGACATGTGTGGCGGCACATGCCGCACAGCCACCTCTACATCCGGTAGGCTAATTAACAAGTTAAAGGACGACACGTGTATATATGTTTGGAATTGAAAATGAAATTTCCTTTAAGTAGTGTAAATATAGAGAGCAATCTACTGGTAAAAAGCATAGTACATGAAATGATCATTCAATGTTTACTATACTTATGATATGGGCGACCACCTCACAAGCCTGGAGGAAAATACAAAAACCAAAACGAGCTTATATTGGCGAATGTATCTGAAGAACTTCGGTATGTATATATATGGTTGATGGTATAATAACTGAACATTGATTAATAGTTCCAGAGGAATGATGGGTCTTGGGATATATCCCCATCGCTTGAATTCTGCTCATGAGGAGAAACCACTGGTGGAGGCTGCATGAAATAATCATCGAACCCAGGAAATATATCGTAATCCATCACATTATTGTTATTCTCATGTAAGATAGCCAGGGAAGACGTGGAGTTCTCCATGGGTGCGACAACAGCATCAGGAACTGAGTTGGCAAAGCGAGCTGCGGCAGCCTGTATCTCGGTGGAAGAAAGAGACGTTCCACCGGGAATGTTGGGTGGTTGGTCAGAGAAATTTAGCTTCGCGGCACTGCCACGAAGACAGAAGGATGCCGCATCAAAAGCTCTAGCAGCTTTCTCCGGTGAGTCGTATGAGCCTAACCAGATCCTCTCACGGCTGTTTGGCATTCTGATCTCTGAAACCCACTTCCCCCATTTCCTCTTTCTCACGCCTTTATACTTTGGCTCACGCGTCAAAGATTCCGATTCAGGATTCATCGTTACTGAATCTTTGGTGTTTGCTGCTGTTAATTAATTCTTATCTGGACGAATTTATATATATATGGTGGGTGTTTTAAATGACTGCGCAGAAGAAGACGGAATAGTGAGTTGACTGTAAAGTCGACGAACGCGTGGATGTGAAATTCTTACAAAATTTATAATTTCTAAAACAGTGACATATCCATATTATAGGCACATGTTTAAAAGAGCTCAAGTCGGATCGCTTCCAGGGGCGGACCTACCTTGTAGCCACCAGGGTCAAGTGACCCCATTAATTTTTGAAATTTTAGTAGAGCGTATAACACCGAAAATTTGAGTGACCCCATAGTTTTTCTGCAGTGACCCCATAAATATAATCTGAGTGAAAACACTAATAATTCATAAGCTTGCCTCAATGGTTTATTCCCTTGTTCACGCGTTCACCTGTTTAAAAAGGTCACGGGTTCGAATCCTTTTGGTGACATTTGTTTCCTTATTTTTTTTTGCCTTTTACTCTAAAACTAAACATCTTATTAATTCACAGAATCCCAAACCTAAAACCTAATAACGCTTCCCTTTCAGCCGTCGCAGACAAGAAGCAATTTTCCCATATTTTGAGGGCTGAACTTGTTGAGTCAAGTAATCAAATTGGAGTTAATCTGATGTGCATTGTGTTTTTCTGGAAACATCCACATAGACGTTTAAATATTTTGGTCTAAGTTGCAGCCAACGGATTAATTGGTTTTGGTGCAACAACGATTCGTAGTCAAATTTGAGATAAAGTCAAAGAAAAAAAGGACACCATATGCCTTGTCATCCGAGTTCGTGAATCGCAGCACACAACAGAATTTCTCACAATTGTTACAGAAAGATATAAGGTTTTTTCCTTTTCCCCAATATTTGTTTATTCTCACAATTGTTTATATGTTAACCTTTGTTTAATCCCACAATTGTTTATTTGTTTGCTTTTGTTTAATCACAAGCACAGAGAAAGAAGATTGGGATTTTGCTTTTCAAAACTATTCCTAAATTTCCACTGACAATAGCATCGAACTCATTAGAAGCCAAAAAGCACTGGATTTTTTAATCAGAAATCAAAATGAATGAGAAAGAAGGTTAGTGTCATTTTTTTCCTTTTCCAAATTAATATTGTTGAAACTTGATTAGTAAACTTTTGAAACTTGATTCTTTAAACATGAAACTTGAATTTTAGGGATTAATCCAATTATGGAACGATTTTTGAAAAGAAAGTCATCAAATCTAGCTTCGAGTAGTATTCCCGAGAAAGTTGAATTGGATGATCTTCCATGGGATCCCTCTGAACGGAAACCAATTTCATCTTATCATCCAAATCAAAAAGATGAAATAAGACGTACATATTTGCTTCAAGGTCCATGTCAACCCAAAGGCCATGATTTCCCACAGCGAGTGTTTAGTGGTAAATTAAGACGCTTTAATTCTGAATGGTTTAAGCAATATGAAAAGTGGTTAGAGTATAGTGTAAAAACGGATAAAGTATTTTGCTTGGTTTGTTACTTGTTTAAGGAATATGGTCAAAAAGATGCATTTGTGATTCAAGGCTTTAATGGTTGGAACAAATCAGAAAGACTTGATAGTCATGTTGGTGATAATAATAGTTTTCACAACAAATCACTTAGAAAATGTGAAGATTTACTTAAGCAAGATCAATCTATACATATTGCCTTTGAAAAGAAGAGTGAGAAGCAAAAAAAAGAGTATAGAATCCGATTAAGTACTTCGGTTATTCTTTCTAAAGCGTTACTAAATGGTGCATTACCTTTTCGTGGTCATGATGAGTCTGAAAGTTCTCTTTATAGAGGACATTTTTTGGAGTTCTTAAAATTATTGGGAGAAATAAATGAATCCATTGGTAATGTTATATTAGGAAATGCTCCGGGAAATAACCAAATGACGTCTCCAAAAATCCAGAAAGATATTTGCCATTGTTTTGCACAAGAAGTATTAAAACAGATTTTTGAAGAACTTGGTGATGATGTGTTTTCTATATTAGTTGATGAGTCAAGGGATACATCTAAAAAGGAACAAATGGCTGTGGTTTTGAGACATGTTGATAAATTTGGAGTTGTTAAAGAGCGGTTTATTGGCCTTGTTCATGTCATGGAAACATCCGCGTTATCTCTTAAATCAGCTATTGATGAGTTATTTGCTCGATACAATTTGAGTATGACTAGGGTTAGAGGTCAAGGATATGATGGTGCAAGCAATATGTCAGGTGAGTTTAATGGTTTGAAAGCTTTAATTTTGAAAGAAAATTCTTCAGCATATTACGTACATTGTTTTGCCCACCAACTTCAACTAGTTGTTGTGGCACTTGCAAACAAACATGATGAAATTTATAAATTTTTTGATGAGATATCGACCTTGACAAATGTGGTTTGTGCATCTTGCAAACGAATAGATATGATTCGAGAAAGTCAAAAGGAGAATTTACAAGAAGCAATAAGTCGTTTAGAAGTTGAAACAGGAAGTGGTTTAAATCAGGAAATCTCTCTTGCAAGAGCCGGAGATACACGTTGGAGTTCTCACCATAAAACACTTCTTCGTTTGTTTGATTTATATCCATGTATTATTGAAGTGCTTGAATATATTGAAAAGTCGGGTATTGTTAATGCTAGCCAAAGACAAGCATATGGAATTCAAATATACATGAAAACCTTTGATTTTGTATATTATTTACATTTGATGAAGCACGTCTTAGGGGTTACTAATATTTTGTGTGAAGCTCTTCAAAGAAAAGATCAAGATATATTGAATGCAGTTGAGATGGTTAAAGCAACCAAACAAGAATTACAAAAGTATAGACTTGAAGGTTTTGGTTCACTTTTGAAAGACGTCGCATCTTTTTGTGAAAAATATGAGATTGAAATGGTTAACATGGAAGACGAGTACATTGACCCGAAATATCGAAGAAGAAAGTCTAACATCACCAATCGTCATTATTATGAGGTTAATAATTTCAACACGGTGCTAGATATGCAAATCCAAGAGCTTGGCAACCGTTTTAATGAGGTAACCACCGAATTGCTTACTTGTATGTCTACTTTGAGCCCTTATAATAATTTTTGTAACTTTAATATACCAAAGATACTAAGGTTGGCCGATATGTATCCATATGATTTTGATTATGATGGTAAAGACAAACTTAAGTATGAACTCGGCAACTACATTGCTAATATGAAAGGAGATGCGCGGTTTTTCAACGTGAATGGTTTATCTAATCTTGCAAAAAAGATGGTGGAAACAGGGAAACATATTTATTATCCACTAGTCTATCGTTTATTGAAGTTGTCACTCGTTTTACCGGTTGCTACAGCAAGTGTTGAGAGATGTTTTTCTTCAATGAAGCATGTGAAGACGGAATTACGTAATCGAATGGGTGATGTTTACATGAACGATTCTTGCATTTGTTACATTGAAAAAGAGTTATTTGCGAACGTTTCGGTCGAAGATGTAATGGATCGTTTTCAAAAAATGAAGACCCGGCGAGAACAACTTTAAAATGTAATGTTTCTTCTTTTTTTTCATTTCTAATGACATTTGTATTTTGTGTTTTCTAAAGACGATGTATTTACATTATGTTAGCATATGTTATTATTTTTACCCGATCAACCCGACCCGACCCGAAAATTTTAATGTCTAGGTTGATAGAAATAAGAGACAAAAAAGTGACCCCATAGGGAAAAAATCCTAAGTCCGCCACTGATCGCTTCGTGCTTATATACGAAATTCACGCTTGGTTTGTTTTAAGCTCTATATTCAAAGCTCAATCTAGAGGTTTGGGTAATGTTACACTTAAGCTTGGTCCGGCACTAATTGATTATTATTTAACTAGGTTAAAATCTGGTATATTACACGGGGTTAAATAAATGTAATATTATATATTTAGTAAAAAATTATATATTTTTAAAAGCCCGACCAGTGTATTACACGACTTGAATAAAATATAACGTAATCTGTTAACACATATACTCGTCAAAATATGTATTTAAAAAATGCATTTTGACGTGACATTTATAAATTCTGTTAAGTTAATTTTTAAAACATTTTTTTTCAACTACGTATTAATTTTTTATTTAATTGATAAATGCCAATGTGGACTAGCCCACTTGATAGAGGCTATTGCCTCTTAGATAGAAGTCTTGGGTTCAAAACACATGCATTGAGTGAATTATTGGTGTAATTTATTAGTAGAAGTATGATAGATTTACCGTTAAAAAAATGATAAATGTTAATTCGTATTAAGTTTATTTGTTTATCATATAATAACTATTCATAATTAAATAATAAGTATCAATAATTAGATTAATATTAAATATTTAAAAATATATTTTTTTAATATTATTATTTAATATGAGAGAAATGCTAGAAAAGGATACAGAGGATGTACCAGAAAGTGACAAGTATTCCCCTAGAATTTTTATTTATTAGTTATTTTTTTGAATTACAAAATCTATACTATATAATAAATAAATGTTTTTCATGCTACGTGTCGCCTCCATATTCATTCTAATCATTTTTTTTCCGTCTCTCTCTCTCTTATTAAATACACCTCTATCTTTTAATAATAATATATTTTTAAAGAAAATACTAATCATTATATTAATAAATCTCATGCATATTTTGACGAGTGTATGTGTTAACATATTATATTGTATTCCACGGGTTTATTCTAACCCATGTAAAACACGAGTCTTAAAAAAATAATTTTTTTATTAAATATATAATATTATATTTATTCAACCCGTATAATACACGAGATTTTAACCTAGTTTATAAGCATAATGAAAAAAGCAAAATGAACTATTGTTTTAGTTAGGTCAAGATATTCATTACTATCTTAGTAAAGTAGAATAATATAAAGGACGTTTGTTAACAAAATTAGGTTTTGGTTATTAAGAATAATAATTATTACCGATTTAGAGAATTTATGTGGGTATTAAATGTTTTGGTGATGAAAATATTAAAATCGAAATTCATTTAATATTGTAATATTTTAGAAAGGTAACAAAAAAAAAGAAAATGAGTTATTAAACGGGTTTAGATTTTAGGCCGAAAATATGAATGAGAAAGACTGAGGTAGTGACATGACATGTGACATAAATTATTCTCTTTTATTAAAAGTGGGATTAATTTATCTGTATGTATAATTATTCTTTTATATATTTATAAACTAGGTTATAAACACGGTGTATTACACGGCTTGAATAAATGCAATTATATATATATATACTTAGTAATAAAGATTTACATATTACATATTTATGACATATTGCATAGTTTTTAATACAAATTCTAGAAACTTTATATAGTTATTTTAAAAAAAAAATGTTTTATAAAAGGAATAAAAAGAAATGTTCAATTTATAAAAATGTTTTATGAACAATCCTATTTTTTAAAATAAAAAACGTTTTATAAAAAGAATTATAGAAATCATTATTATTTAATATGATAGAGAGTCGGGAAACAAAAATTTATAAAAACAATTAAAGAAATTTGTATAGTTAATAGAAGAGAGATGCGGGAAAAAAAGGTTAAGAATACATAGGAGAGTAATAAGTGTCTCATCAAAATCTTTAATTCTTAGATAGTATAGATATAACTATACATATATGACATAATATATTTTTTAGTTATATTTATCATAATTATATATATATATAATATTTATTATGAAATATATGTTTATTATCTTAAATAAAATTATTTTATTTATTTAAATAATAGTTTTGTTAGGCTTATGAGCCTAGTCAAGTTCACTATATGAAACTTGGTTTGAACTTGTTTATTAAATGAGCTCTGACGTCCTTGAGCTTGTTTAGGCCCGACTCGATTTAGCTTTTTAGTGACTCGATTCTAAAAGTTGTCTACGCGGTTCGAGAAAGAGGATTTAAAGAGCATGTGTATTAATTGGCAATATCATGGGGTCATTTTCTGGGTTAAAAACGCCACACATGTTATTTAATCTGTCATTGTGTGGTGAACAATAAAGAATCTCCTTATCTACTTTTTTCTAGAACTTTTTCAAACCTAGGAAGCTGAGATCATCACGAAGGAATTACCAACATACCACTTACCAGGAATTCATAGTGACCGTATCTGGTCCTGAAAGCAGTCTTAGGTACGTCCTCTTTTTGTACCTTCAACTGATGATATCCTGATCTAAGATCAATTTTTTAGAAATACTTTGCTCCTTGTAGCTGATCGAACAGATCATCTATTCTAGGCAATGGATATATGTTTTTCACAGTCAACTTGTTCAATTCCCGATAGTCAATGCACATCTGCATGCTTCCGTCCTACTTCTTCACAAATAAGACTGGTGCTCCCCAAGGTGAAGTACTTGGACGTATGAAACCTTTGTCTAACAATTCTTGGATCTGATTCATCAGTTCTTTTAATTCTGAATGAGCTAGACGATAAGGGGATTTTGCAACAGGCTTAGCTCCTAGAATGAGTTCGATTCGGAATTCGATCTAACGATCGGGTGGATGACCAGGTAATTCTTTCGGAAAGACATCCAGGTGATCACAGACTACGGGAATATCCGAAATCTGTCCTTTGGGTTTAACGTTTAAAGTATGGAGTATAAATACAGTCCCACTTAATTAATTTCTTCTTAGCTTTCGCTATAGAAATAATTTCAATCTTATTGGTTTCGCTATCACCGTGAATCATTAAATTAGTTTCATCTGGTTTCATAATCTTGACCGTTCTCTTGTCACAATCAATTTGGGCTTGGTGTTGGTTTAACCAATCCATCCCTAGGATAACCTCATATTCGTTCAAGTTCATCGGCATTAGTGTAACTAATACCTTATCGTCACCAAAATTGATGACACAATCAGGGTATGATTCGGTTATCCTAATATGTTCACCACTAGCCGTTTCAACGACATGGGAATGAATAAGCGGAATCGGTTTTACGCCTAAATATGGGGTGAATGCACATGAAACAAAACTTCTATTCGCCCCTATATCAAATAATATCTTGGCGTAAATATTATTAACTAAGAAAGTACCTGCCACTTCCTTAGCTTTATTTTTCTATTCATCTCCACTTCCTAAGATGAACACTCGCCCTGTTCCTTTATTCTGGCCACCCATTCTTGGTTTGAGTGGTTTAGGATAAGAGGTCTTATAGTGCCCTATCTCCCCACAGTTAAAACACTTAACATTCGGGCATTGGGTTGCCAAGTGACCAAACTTCTGGCAAGTCTGACACTTCATTCCCTGGTTGGTTCTATCATTGTTAGGATTAAATTCTCCTCTCCTGGGAAGCTTACTATTCCCTGGTTTAAACATGTAAACAACCTCATCGGGCTTTCTCTTGTGATCAACTTTTGGTGGCTCTTGAGCTGCCACCTCATCAAACATTACCGCGCTTTTCTCTACAGCTAAGTCTATTGTCTCGGGTGCGATAGATTTCATTAAGGTACGAACCTTAGGAGGAAGACCCTGAACATATCATTTAATTCTCCTTGATTCGGGAGTAACCAAGTGCGGCACCAACTTGGCCATTTCATTAAATTTGGTCGTGTACTCCTGATGACACATGGTTCCAGCTTCGAACCGCATAAATTCAGCTTCAATCTTATCCACAGCATTTTATGGACAGTATCTCTTCACAGTCAAAGACTTGAGATCTTCCCAAGTCATTCTATCGGTTACAGCTTCTCCCTTTGTCTGTTTGACAGACTCCCACCAATCAAGAGCCTCCTCTTCAAAGGAGTGTGCAAAAAACTTCAGAGCTTGATCTGCCCTGCATTCGCTCATTTTTACGACAGCTTCCATGGAAGTGATCCACTGCAAGGCTACAATGGCATCCTTCTTTCCGTTAAATGGCTTGGGATGACAGTCGCTGAAATTCTTATAGTTGCATCCTTGTCCATGAACTCATGTGCTCTGGTTTGACATTCGAATTGTTTCATGAGTTCGGGTGGTGCCTGCATTGTTTCCTACCGGAGAGGTATGCAGGGTATCTTCCGTTCAGGGCATAGCACCACTGGTTCCTTTATTCCGGTTTCCCAGACTGTTATGATTCTCCTTTCTCCTAAGAGCATCATCAAGGATTCCAGGTAGAGTTGTTTGAAGAACTCGGGTGAACTCAAATGCCACCGCTCCTTGGAATTGAGCCTCAGTTTAAGGGATTTACATGCTATAGGAATAGTATCTAGAATTAAACTAGGACTCTGAGATTACTCTGGAATGCCTTAGGATAAGTTAGGTGTATACATTCAGTACGAACTATAACGGGAAATGCCCAGAAATCAGATAATTAAAAACATTTTTGGACAAGTGTTATTAATTTATGAATTTCTAGATTATGTCCAGTTATACGAATTCTGATGTTACACATATGTATGTAGGTAAAAATGGTAGGACGTGGTAGAGGACGAGGAAGAGGTAGGGGTAGAATGCCCAATACTAGGTCTCGTACCCGCGATGCGACAAAAACAAACCCTGATCCAAATGAGAACGTAAATACGAATACTCACCCCGAGCAACCGGTGGAAGAAGTCATTATGACTGAACTTGTCACGCCCGTAACACAGGACAATCATCTAACCAGAGTAGTACCTCCAACAGAGATGTTCCCAGGAAAGAACGACGGGTCTAGGATAGATTTATACACCGTCTTTTCCTAGACAGAACATTATGTTTGTCAGATAGCTACTTACCGGTCAGAAGGTCGCCTTCTAGTTACTGTGACATTGATATCAAGATACACAACGGAAACTAAAACCATCATCTTTTATTTAAACATTAAAATAGTGTTTACATCATGTTCTCATAAAAGTTACATCATCTGTTCCTAACAAAGAACAAGTCATTCAGGACATATAGTTTCTAGCATGCCAATCATCTGGATCGTTCATAATTTCATCATCTAGTCCTGGAAATGCCTTGTCTAATGACTACCTGTGATGCATTCAAAAACATTTGATAAAAATGGGTCAGCATAAATCTGGTAAATTCATAAACTAAAATTGTTTATTAAAATTACCCGCCAAAGTATCTTGAACACATTCATGGGTTTCCACACCCAAATTCATAGATAACTAGGAATAATCATTCAGTATATATATA
Source organism: Smallanthus sonchifolius (assembly GCA_023525975.1). Taxonomy (NCBI): domain Eukaryota; kingdom Viridiplantae; phylum Streptophyta; class Magnoliopsida; order Asterales; family Asteraceae; genus Smallanthus; species Smallanthus sonchifolius. Next base: position 20,649,515 of record CM042037.1, read on the forward strand.
TATATATCCAAAGACCGTTCCACGGGTCCTGTCCAACATGCCGTTCAACGGGCAAGTGAAATACAATAAGTTCTTAGAATATGTTATATATAAACAGTTGATACAATCGTTTCAAGATACTCAAAATTTTTTCATAAAATCAACCATAACCTAGTCATGGTTAGATCAGTTGAATCACAGTTTAAGAACTCACCTGGACAGTATTTCGGCTTATTAAACAGGAATGTGGTAAACACCTCGGACAGAGCTCCTAGATAATCATAACATTACTTAATTACATAATCCTAGCTTAATGGTTCATAACCAAAGCTTAATGGGAGGTCGGAACCTTACCTCAGCACTATCTATGGCAAATTTGGAGTCGGAACGCTAGAAACCGGACTCTCGTACGCGAACCGGGGCTCAGGATTGGACCTTCAGAGAGTGTGTGTGTGTATGGGAAGGTGTATTTGTGTGTGTAAAAGTGTTGAAATTGATCATCTATTTATAGGTTGAAAATGGGCTCATGTTAGACCTACATATGGGAGCATATCGGTCCGACCTCCCTTATGTCGGTTTATTTGCCTTCGTGCCTACATAACGGACAGTTATGGTCTAGATATCGGTCCGCTATCTAGCCCTGCGTCTGATGAGTCACAGGCCATAAGTCGCCACCCGGTTCATTACTTGCTTGCTACATAACAAACCGTTATGATATGGTAGCGGTCCGATATCCCTTAATTTTTTAGATTTTTCATTTTTTAGTCCCTGGACTTTGTTTATTCTTACATATACCCTTCAAATTTGAAATTGGGCAACTTTAGTCTTTATTTCTTAGGAAATTTTCAGGGAGTTATAGTCCGCTTTGCTCCCGATGGATTGCCCATCCAGGAACTCACGGTTTTGTTTTCACCCACGAGTTGCTCGTACAAGCAAAACGAGTCTTGGTAGAGAAGGTATCCACCCCCTTATAAGGAAGACTTCGTGTCACACCCCGTCGAAGACGGAAACACGGAGTGGGACCGGTATATCACATTGAACACAAGTACAAGAGAAACTAAAAGGAAAGTTGTGCATTACATTGAACCATACTACATGCCACTATCGAAAATACAAATATACGAAAAATTCTGAATCAATACAAAGGGTCTAAAATGCCCAACTACAACCAAAAGTACAAAACTCTTCCCAAAAGCAAGCCGTTTAAAGCTCGTTATCCCCATAACTGTTTACCTGAAGAGCATGTTTCAAAAACGGATCAACTATAAAAATAGTTGGTGAGCACGCAGGTTTTGCGACTCTATAAAAAGTAAGTAAATAAATTTCAAAATGTAATAGTAACCATCCGCAGATGATCAAGTACACGTGTTAAGATATAATTACCCTGAGCCACAATCAAAACCGTCAGACTAGTTGTTGCCCCTGTATCCAGGTGTCGAATGTGAACACCTACTATGGATAATTATCCGCCCAAATGACCCTACAAGTCTGGTTAGCGCGACCAACCCTGGGCGGGGGTGTCAACCCAAATAGTACTATTCATAATTCCCACCGGCTATCCAAGCTAATTGATTGCGTTAAAGTGGGGACTTAATACATCCATAAGTAAACCCAGGTTACCCTAATCCCAAGTAACAACGTGTAGAGTGAAACAACTTTTCCCCCGTAAAACAGTAAAAATTGAAAAGTGGGGCCGCGAAACTCACCTGAACAACGTCGGTGATAAGTGTGACATAGTCAACAAAAACCACAAAGTACGGTTAACATCCAAATTCTATCAAAGGCCAGCAGCCAAATGCAAGCAAAGTGTGGCTAGCAACTCAGTGCTACCAAGGTACGGCTAAGTCCACAAGAACCGCAAAAACAGGTGTCCTAACCGAGTCCTACTAACCAAGTAGACACGAAAAAAATAGCATTTAGGACGCCTAAAGTATAAAACTGAGTCTACTACTCAAAAAGTGGCTATGCAGTCGGTTGCATACCCAAAACCAGTGCACACACGTACGAACCGCTCAAAAGTTGTAAAACCGGCTTTTATATAAATTCGTGACTTTGAAACCTTAAGTTTTAGATTTTATTAATGAATATCAGTATTTATAATGTCATATATGATAAAATCTGAAGTCACAGTTTCGTTTGACCAAAAACGCGATTATGCGCGTAAAATAAGGTTTACGGTTTAAAAAAATCCGATTCATCCGAAATTAGGGTTTTAGTGTGATTTTAGCACCCAATTTAAAATTCCAAATTTTATATTTTAAATATGATAATACTTCTGTCCAAACTCTCATTAAGACTTTTATAAAAATATTTTTATACAAAAATTTCCAAAAATAATAACTTTTTATAAAGTTTTAATGGACAATAATTCTAAAACCATATTTAGATATAAAATTAATGCTTTAAACTTTCACTAATTGTTCATATACATATGTAAAAAATTCTGACCAATTTTCATAATATTTCAATATCCAGATTATTTATTATGAATATAATATGGTTAAAATTTAACAAATTCGGTAAAAATAGTTATAATTGTCCAAACTTCACCAAATGTTAACCAAATAATTTTTAACTCCATATGAGATTCTATTATAAGTTTCAAGTCCTAATGTTGTCCAGAATTATATGATCCCAAATTCAATCGTTAAAACTTCATAAATACCAAACACCTACTTAGACAACTCCAATTTTTATGAAATTTGGACAGCAGTTATGTTTTATCATATACTAATTACTGACCAATTCTAGATTTTTCCAATACTCAGATGTATTTTTCTCAATTTTCATGTATTAGACTTGTAGAAATTTTAATAAATAATCTATAAATAGTTTAGTTACCAAAATTTTCAGATCTCATTTTTTATATAAATACTACTTTTAAAAAATAAATTTGGAAGCTAAATCAAAATTTTATAAAAATCCATCAAAAACAATTGTTGTATAAAAATAAATATATTAGTTCCACGTGAATCGGGGTTGGGTTTATAACCTAATAACCACTTAAAATATCAAATATCTCAATACTAAATATTTTCAGGTTCAATTCCCAACCAATGACTCATAAAACCATTCTAACATAAAATTAAATCTTAACGGGTAAAGTTTTTACCTTTCGTATAAATGGTTCGCGCACGCGAAACCTCTCATATTTCACATGCAATACGAACCATAAACACCATTAGGATAATTTTTATCTCCCGATCATTTCCACATGCTCAAAATTGACATGCAATGCCGTTTGGATGGCCATGCAACCCGAACAATTTCCTGTGTTTCGATCCTAGAAACTGTTACAATCTGTTCGTACTAAAAAAATATACTTCCAACATCTGATTGGAATTTCGTTCGGTGAAAACATTCATATATATGTTAAAAAACTACTATCCAAAAATCGTCACGATCCAAAGGTCGGATCTTCGGGGATCGACGATTCTTTGAGACCCAGTTTTTCAAATCCGAAAATCCGATCTCCGGTGAGAACGATTCTTTGAGGGTATGAAAAGCATAGCTGGAGAGCTCTGATAAAAAATTCCTCTGGTAGGGTTTTGCGTCTATGTGTTGAAAACATCATATCCAAAATTCACGCATTTCTAACAGTCGGATTTCTGGGATCGTCCGATCTTTAAGACTGCGCATGCATAAAACTTTCTGAACAGAATTTAAAAACCCTTTTTAACGAATTTAAGCAAGGATTTAGGGAAATATGAGCTTACCATTGCGTTCGTAGCATCGATAAATGGTTCCAGGTGAAAAACGGGTTTCGGACGCCACCGGCCACCGCGCCGGACCACCGCGGACCGCTGTCGGCCGCCACCGGACCACCGCCGGACCACCACCAGCTCCAGCCCTCTCTCTTTCTAATTTCTTTCAATGAATTGATCAAATGAGAAAAAGGGATTGTAGTTGTGTATTTATATCCCTCGTGGTCTCCGATCGCGTGCCGGTTTCTCGCTTAAACAAACCCAATAAAAAATAGAGGTGTATTTATATCCCTCGTGGTCTCCTTTCGGATTTAAATTAAAATTTACGAAACCGTTCGACTCGGGTGTTAACGCGTATAAACCCGAACTTGATCAAAATTTTGACATTATAATCACCCAAATAAATCTTGCTATTATTTATAGTTCTCCAACGAGTTCCTTTCGTTTAAAAGTATATTTCACATAATAATAATACTATTATTATTATTATATGAACTCGTCGAAAACGGGTGTTGACCGTAAAAGTCACGGTTGTCACACTTCGTTCTCCCCCTCAACCGATGTGGGACTTACATCTCCACCCCCTTTAGGGAGCCCAGCGTCGTCGCTGGCACACTTTCCTCGCAACCTGGCTCTGATACCATTTGTAACATCCGGCCTCTCGTACCAACAATACTGTTCGCTTTGCCCCCTAAGAGCTCACAGATTAGTTTTTGGTTGCCTGGTTGAAAACTTCCCAGGGCTCACCCATCCCTTGATTACTCCCACCCGAGCACACTTAACTGGGGAGTTCTCCTCTGATCCACTACATTAAGCATCAAAACGCGTTGTGATATTTGAGGTGAGGCATTCCTTATAAACCAAGAATCTTTCGTGTCCACGGCCGATGTGGGATTTGCCTAGGGTGTTACAAACACCCCCCTTTTTGGACTCATTGTACTCGATTAGGTTTGCCCCACCATCCATATTAGAGATGTGGGATTTTCCTAAGGTGTCCCTCTGAACACCCCCGGTGACTCACCATACTCGATGAGGTTTTCCCCACCATCCCGAACGGCACATGAGTGGCTCTGATACCATCTATAACAGCCCAAGCAAACCGTACCAAGATATTGCCCGCTTTGCCCCCGATGGGTTGCCCATCCAGGAACTCACGATTTTGTTTTCACCTGACGAGTTGCTCGCCCAGGCAAAACGCGTCTTGGTAGAGAAGATATCCACCCCCTTATAAGGAAGGCTTCGTTCTCACCCTCAACCAATGTGGGATATTACAATCCAATTGTAATATCCCACATCATTTGAGGGGGAGAACGAAGCCTTACTTATAAGGGGTGGATATCTTCTCTATTAAGACGCGTTTTGCCTAGGCGAGCAACTAATCGGGTGAAAACAAAACCGTGAGTTCCTGGATGGGAAACCCATCAGGGGAAAAGCGGACAATATCTTGGCATGGTTGATTGGGCTGTTACAGATGGTATCAGAGCATGGGGTCGGACCGGTGTGCCAGCGAGGATGCTGGGCTCCGCAAGGGGGTGGATTGCAATATCCCACATCGGTTGAGGCAGAGAATGAAACCTTCCTTATAAAGGGGTGGATACCTTTTATATCAAGACAAATCCGTGAGCTCTTAAGGGGCAAAGCGGGCAATATTGTTGGTACGAGAGGCCGAATGTTACAAAATTGTAATATGCCAAATCGGTTGAGGGGGAGAACGAAGCTTTCCTTATAAGGGGGTGGATACCTTCTCTATCAAGACGTGTTTTGGGTGGGCGAGCAACTTATCGGGTGAAAACAAAACCGTGAGTTCGTGGATGGGCAAACTATCGGTGGCAAAGCGGACAATATCTTGGTGTGGATTGCTTAGGCTGTTACAGATAGTATCATAGCCAGGGGCCGGACTCGTATGCCAGCAAGGACGCTGGGCTCCGTAAGGGGGGTGGATTGTAATATCCCACATCGGTTGAGTGGGAGAACGAAGCATTCCTTATAAGGGGATGGATATCTTCTCTACCAAGACGTATTTTGCCTGAGCGAGCAACTCGTCGGGTGAAAACAAAACCTTGAGTTCCTGGATGGGCAACCCATCGAGAGCAAACCAGACAATATCTTGGTATGATTTGCTTGGGTTGTTACAGATAGATGTAAGTCCCACATCGGTTGAGGGGGAGATCCAAGCCTTCCTTATAAAGGGGTGGATACCTTCTCTACCAAGACACGTTTTGCCTGGGCGAGCAGCTTCAGGTGAAAATAAAACTGTGAGTTCCTGGATGGGCAATCCATCGGGAGAAAAGCGGACAATATATTGGCATGGTTGCTTGGGCTGTTACAAATGGTATCAGAGCCACTCGTGTGCCGTTCGGGATGGTGGGACAAACCTCATCGAGTATGATGAGTCCCCGAGGGTGTTCAGAGGGACACCTTAGGCAAATCCCACATCTCTAACAGGGATGGTGGGGCAAACCTCATCGAGGACGATGAGTCCAAAGGGGGGGGGGGGTGTTTGTAACACCCTAGGAAAATCCCATATCGGCCGTGGACAGGAGAGATTCTTGGTTCATAAGGAATGCCCCGCCTCAAATACCACAACGCGTTTTGGGGCTTAATGTAGTGGATGATAGGAGAACACCATAGTTAAGCGTGCTCGGGTGGGAGTAATCCAGGGATGGGTGACCCTGGGATGTTTTCAACCGGGTAACTAAAAACAAATCTATGAGCTCTTAGGGGGCAAAACGGAAAATATTGTTGGTACGAGAGGCTAGATGTTACAAATGGTATTAGAGCCGGGGACTGGACTGGTGTGCCAGCGTGGACGCTGTGCTCCGTAAGGGGGGTGGATTGTAATATCCTACATCGGTTGAGGGGGATAACGAAGCTTTCCTTATAAGGGGGTGGATACCTTCTCTATCAAGACGCGTTTTGCCTGGGCGAGCAACTCGTCGGGGGAAAACAAAACAGTGAGTTCCTGGATGGGCAAACCATCGGGGGCAAAGCGGACAATATCTTGGTATGGTTTGCTTGGGCTGTTACAAATGATATCAAAGACACTCCTGTGCCGTTTGGGATGGTGGGGGCAAACTGAAATTTAGCAAATACCTAAATGACATAACATGTAATTTACTCTAAAATAAATTAAAATTAAAGGATATAAAAAGTTTAGATAAAATAAAATAGAAATATAGAAAGCAATCTACCGGTAAAAAGCATAGTACATGAAATGATCATTCAATGTTTACTATACTTATGATATGGGCGACCGCCTGACAAGCATGGAGGAAAATACAAAAACCAAAACGAGCTTATATTGGCGAATGTATCTGAAGAACTTCGGTATGTATATATATGGTTGATGGTATAATAACTGAACATTGATTAATAGTTCCAGAGGAATGATGGGTCTTGGGATATATCCCCATCGCTTGAATTCTGCTCATGAGGAGAAACCACCGGTGGAGGCTGCATGAAATAATCATCGAACCCAGGAAATATATCGTAATCCATCACATTATTGTTATTCTCATGTAAGATAGCCAAAGAAGACGTGGAGTTCTCCATGGGTGCGACAACAGCATCAGGAACTGAGTTGGCAAAGCGAGCTGCGGCAGCCTGTATCTCGGTGGAAGAAAGAGACGTTCCACCGGGAATGTTGGGTGGTTGGTCAGAGAAATTTAGCTTCGCGGCACTGCCACGAAGACAGAAGGATGCCGCATTAAAAGCTCTAGCAGCTTTCTCCGGTGAGTCGTATGAGCCTAACCAGATCCTCTCACGGCTGTTTGGCATTCTGATCTCTGAAACCCATTTCCTCTTTCTCACGCCTTTATACTTTGGCTCACGCGTCGAAGATTCCGATTCAGGATTCATCGTTACTGAATCTTTGGTGTTTGCTGCTGTTAATTAATTCTTATCTGGACGAATTTATATATATATGGTGGGTGTTTTAAATGACTGCGCAGAAGAAGACGGAATAGTGAGTTGACTGTAAAGTCGACGAACGCGTGGATGTGAAATTCTTACAAAAATTTATAATTTCTAGTAAATGACTGCCCAAATGAAAACAGATCTAGTAACCTTAATTTCTAAAACATTGACATATCCATATTATAGGCACATGTTTAAAAGAGCTCAAGTCGGATCGCTTCTTGAATAGGAGGTTTTGGGTTCAAAACACATGCATTGAGTGAATTATTGGTGTAATTTATTAGTAGAAGTATGGTAGATTTATCGTTAAAAAAATGATAAATGTTAATTCGTATTAACTTTATTTGTTTATCATATAATAACTATTCATAATTAAATAATAAGTATCAATAATTAGATTAATATTAAATATTTAAAAATATATTTTTTTAATATCATTATTTAATTTGAGAGAAATGCTAGAAAAGGATACTGAGGATGTACCAGAAAGTGACAAGTATTCCCCTAGAATTTTTATTTATTAGTTATTTTTTTGAACTACAAAATCTATACTATATAATAAATAAATGTTTTTCATGCTACGTGTCGCCTCCATATTCATTCTAATCATTTTTTTCCGTCTCTCTCTCTTATTAAATACACCTCTATCTTTTAATAATAATATATTTTTAAAGAAAATACTAATCATTATATTAATAAATCTCATGCATATTTTGACGAGTGTATGTGTTAACATATTATATTGTATTCCACGGGTTTATTCTAACCCATGTAAAACACGAGTCTTAAAAAAATAATTTTTTTATTAAATATATAATATTATATTTATTCAACACGTATAATACACGAGATTTTAACATAGTTTATAAGCATAATAAAAAAAGCAAAATGAACTATTGTTTTAGGTAGGTCAAGATATTCATTACTATCTTAGTAAGGTAGAATAATATAAAGGACGTTTGTTAACAAAATTAGGTTTTGGTTATTAAGAATAATAATTATTACCGATTTAGAGAATTTATGTGGGTATTAAATGTTTTGGTAATGAAAATATTAAAATCGAAATTCATTTAATATTATAATATTTTAGAAAGGTAACAAAAAAAAAGGAAATGAGTTATTAAACGGGTTTAGATTTTAAGCCGAAAATATGAATGGGAAAGACTGAGGTAGTGACATGACATGTGACATAAATTATTCTCTTTTATTAAAAGTGGGATTAATTTATTTGTATGTATAATTATTCTTTTATATATTTATAAACTAGGTTATAAACACGGTGTATTACACGGATTGAATAAATGCAATTATATATATATATATATACTTAGTAATAAAGATTTACATATTACATATTTATGACATATTGCATAGTTTTTAATACAAATTCTAGAAACTTTATATAGTTATTTTTAAAAAAATATTTTATAAAAGGAATAAAAAGAAATGTTCAATTTATAAAAATGTTTTATGAACAATCTTATTTTTTAAAATAAAAAACGTGTTATAAAAAGAATTATAGAAATCATTATTATTTAATATGATAGAGAGCCGGGAAACAAAAATTTATAAAAACAATTAAAAAATTTGTATAGTTAATAGAAGAGAGATTCAGGAAAAAAATGTTAAGAATGCATAGCAGAGTAATAAGTGTCTCATCAAAATCTTTAATTCTTAGATAGTATAGATATAACTATCCATATATGACATAATATATTTTTTTAGTTATATTTATCATAATTATATATATATATATAATATTTATTATGAAATATATGTTTATTATATTAAATAAAATAAAATTATTTTATTTATTTAAATAATAGTTTTGTTAGGCTTATGAGCCTAGTCAAGTTTACTATATGAAACTTGGTTTGAGCTTGTTTATTAAATGAGCTCTGACGTCTCCTTGTGCTTGTTTAGGCCCGACTCGATTTAGCTTTTTAGTGACTCGATTCTAAAAGTTGTCTACGCGGTTCGAGAAAGAGGATTTAAAGAATGTGTATTAATTGGCAATATCATGGGGTCATTTTCTGGATTAAAAACGCCACACATGTTATTTAATCTGTCATTGTGTGGTGAACAATAAAGAATCTCCTTATCTACTTTTTTCTAGAACTTTTTCAAACCTAGGAAGCTGAGATCATCACCAAGGAATTACCAACATACCACTGACACTAATAGATCGCTATTTGGTCATGTTCTATGGGAAGATGTCGATAATATTAAGGATAAAACCATCGGCGGGAATTTTTAGTCGTTTGTCGGGGAGAGCAGTTTGCAACGAGTTATTCCTCACTAATCTGTTGGAATAATATATTACATGAGACAACAAAATGGCAAACTCTTTCAAACCTATATATAAATGGTAAAAAAAAGGGTATACCCTTTTTGTTAATTCGGTAGTAACTATTATGTTGAAATTGGTGGTCTCAAAGTTAAGAGTGTCCAAAGTGGAGATACATATGTCTTCCGATGATAACACCCTCGAGCCTCAATGGTGGTGTTGGGAGAGGGAGGCAACGTTCTTGGATATTGGAATCAGTGGTCTAGAAATTAAAATAAACCAAATGTGGCCTTGGAATCCTCCTCTTTGTATGTGGTAGCCTCGTGTGTGTTGATCCAAACTTCCTATGTGTTTAGAAGATATGTATGTTATTGGCATGTGTTTCTTCCAAGCTCTACAAATGATCATTTGTTCCTAAATTCGTTGAGTGAAATCAAGCAGGGAAATACACATGCTAGTGTGTGATCCTGCATTTATCTATAAAACTTGGAAATGCAACACCAAATCACCACAAAAAGCATGGTATGTGGGACTGAAAAATTAGTCTCCGATTCTCCTAAATCGGTGTGTAATGGTTATTAGGGACTGGATTTTCCAATCTCGAGCCAGTCCCTTATTCCTAGTCCTCAAATAGTGATGTTAGCAACTAAGAATTAGTCCACATTGTATGGCGCCAACAAGAACTAACATTCAGTTAACAATACACATAAATTTAGTCCTCAATTTATCCCATTGGTACAACGTCATTTTAGTCCCCAATGCATGCCTATCATGGCTGAATATCAGTATTCGATACTCTTTACGGACTGAAAATCAGTCCTTTCAAAATTTTATCTTTTATACATTCATTAGCTTTGAGTTTTATTACACTTCAATCTCTAATAAGATGGTTGTGAGACTAGGAATTAGTTACTGATACAACATCATTTCTGTGACACCCGGCAAATTTCAGGTTGATATTCATTCCCGACTGAGATACATATTACATTAGTAAACATGCATCACACTTAATTTTATAGTAATTTAGTCCATTTCACAGTTAGCAAGTCAATCCGTTTACACGTGTCGGTAATCCAGAAGATTACCCGGTCAAACAAGCGTCCTACAGCACAACCGTTGGTGATAATTTAAAACAAATACATAGACATATAATATGTGTGTGAAAATTATATGTAACACTGTGATTTAATTAATCATGCCTATATGAATTTTTCGGTGATTTATAGAAATACTTTTATTTTCAGCACAGTCAGATAGACACGCCGCATGCACTAGCTAGGTCCATAATTTTAAGAAGACACTTAGACAAATATTTGGTGTGCACAAATTACATGTTATACTGTGATATGCTATTCCAAGACTTTGTGAATTTTTCGGGAATTTTCTGAGAAACTTTTTGTTTTAACGTTGTCCGGCCAGTCTGCAGTATGTACCGACATTTCCAAATAAAAACCCGAAAATTTTATATGTTAAACATACCAATATGAGTCAAATTATTTTTAAATAAATTCGTTCATACCTATTCGGGATTTCTGTCAATAAATCGGTGACTATTCGTTTTGTTCAGAGGCTCGGTTCCCTAAACCCTAAACTATAAACCACCCGGAGTCATAAGACCCTATAAATACCCCCCCCCATTTCCCCATATATCAATCTTTTCCAACTCTTTCTTTCTCTCTCTCTCTCTCTCTCCCCTTCACCCTTTGAGCCGAGAACACCCCCCCACACCACCATTCTTCACCATTTTTGATTCTTTGATCCATTCATCCATCCAAATCCAAGCTCCAAGTGAAGATTTTCAGGTTTGCAAGAAGATTCATCCACCATTTCATCATAATCTTCAAGTTTGGTAAGATCAAAACCCATCCTTTTCATTTTTCATCTTCATGTTCTTATGAACATGCATCTAAAGAAAACCCATTTTTATAAAAGATTAGCCATGGATTTTTGAAAGATATGTGTTTTAAAACTCAAATGGTATATATTGTTGGTGATTTTGAACCCGGATTTTGTTCATATGCTCGGTTTCCATTTAAGGAAACTTTATTATATGTGCATGTGTTAGATGATGAGATTTTGTTGATTTGAAGATGGATTATGTTGTAATAATAGTTGTAGATGGAGAATATGTGCAAACTTTGTTTCAAAAGTGTTGGATGATACATGCATGCTCGGTTTTGCTATTTTAGAAAACTTTAATTTTGAGTTTCATGATAGATGCCATGTTTAGGGTGATTTGATGAAGAAAAATGGTTAGATATGGAAAATGGTTAGATATGCATAAAGAATGGATAATATGTGATTTGTTGCTCGTTTTTATTTATAGTAACTTTAATGTTTGGGTTTTTGTTAAAAGAAGTTGTGATGTGATTTGTTTGGTGGAAATGATGCATAAACACTAGATATAGAGATTGTATGATTTTTTTTCGGTAAAATCACATGGCCATGATACTTTTAGGCTCATTTTCTATTTTTAGAAACTTTATTTCTTGACATATATGAAAACTTGGTGTTTGGGTGTATTCAAAGCATGAAACTAGTCTAGTGAACATTATGGAAGAATGATTGACCAAAATGATGGATTAAAATGCATGTGTATGAGTTTTAGAGCCCGGTTTCTAAATAAGGAACCTTTATTTTTCCATAAGATGTGTTTGCAAGTTGTTAACATGATTAGAAGGTTTAAATGACTTAGTAACACTTAACTAAGTGCATTGTATGACAATACATGATGATTATCCATGAACTTGACAATTTGACATGATCTTGCTATAATAGGAAACTTTAATTATCCGAACTCGCATGTTTGTCTATTTTTAGCAAGTAAACATTGAAATGTTCTATATATGATATAACATGCCTAATTTCATGTGTGAACATCAACTTTGCATAGTTTCCATGTTTAGGACTCAACGACTTGACAATTAAGGAAACTTTTATGTATCGAAAGTTGTGTTTCAAGTTCTAAATTCCAATCGAATATGTCAATGTGTTTATTATACGATAATAGACTATTTCAAAATAGGTTTGAATTCTATGTTAGGATTTGAATGCTTAAGTCCAACGGGTCGTCAAGTCAAAACATCTTTAAAACGTCAAAGTCACTTTTCAAACAACTCTTTGGATGCATAGAGTTCATAGTTAAGCATTTACAATACTTAGACCTTAAAGTCCTAAATGTTTCCTAGGGCACGAGTAGGTCGTCTCATATAGCCGGATTTGCTATGACTTGCATATCATTACCGCTTTATCAGGTGAGTTCTCACAGTCCCGTTTTACTCATTTTCCATTTTGGGGTGAGATACATGCTCAAGTACATTTTTTAAAAATCATATTTCCATGCTTACACAGTTACCTTAATTATATAAGTTGTACTGGTGTGTACAAAGTCCTCTCAGAGTCAACCGTTAATTTTGTCCGTAAGCGAGGTGATAATGAACAGTACTGTTGGGTTTAACAACCCCTGCCCGGGTTAGTAGCGCTAACTTCGACTGGAGGTCGAACGGGTACCTAATTGACCTAATCCATTCATGTGCAAGGCACAAAGAGGCGAACCACATCCTTTTCCTTTTTCAGTGGCTACAGTTGAGCTTCAGTTGGCGGACTTATGATAATTTTTTGTTTTGTCTGATCAACAATGATTGTGTAGAGTATATATGTTTTTCCATGCATTTTCAACATATGATTTTCCATGCATTGTCAATATATGATTTTTCAAAACATTTCATGATATGATTTCCATTACATATAACCTGCGAACTCACCAACATTATGTTGACCCATTTTAGCATGTTTATCTCAGGTCATTGAATGCTAGGATATGTGGCTAGGATGCACCCACTAGAGTCACACACTGATCATGCATGGCATCCTATTTTGATAAACAATATTTTATCATCCTTAGTTTCAAATGTTGTAAACATTTAAACATTGCTTCTGCACTTTTACTTTGGACCATGTCAAACTTTATTTTGGGCTTGTTCAAGCCATGCATTAAAACAGGTATTTTGAAAACTATTTAGTGGTCGTTCAAAGTAATACAATGATAAAAATCCTCTCGAGCCCCTAGGGTATAGCCCGGAAGTGAAATTTGGGGGTGTGACAATTTAAGTCCTTAATATGTTTCTTTTAAGAATTGAAATACTCTTAGATACCATGTTATTCTAGTCACGGATATGCTTTTTGGATATTGAAAATCAGTCTTCTATAACAAAATTTTTAGTCTCCAATAAGTATATTTAAAGTCTAAAAACCAGTCCCTAATATATTCATTGAGTGACTAAAAAATAGTCTCTCATACTATGTCTTAATTCCAATATGTTTCTTTTAGAGACTACAAAATAGTTTTAAATACCATCTTTATTTAGTCCTTATTATGTATATCCCAAGCATATTTTATTTTTTTCTCCTTGGCACAAACACTTTTAATTGCATATTCCTCTAGCTCGTCTTATATAGTAGTAGTTACGCGTGTTCATTCTGAAATTAACTTAGCCACCACCTTGTCTTTATGGTGAAGAATATTTTCCTAACATGATAAAAGTTATAAAAACAATAGTTAAAACTAACAACAACCCAAAATCATCATTTAACAAGCTTTTAACAAAAAAGATGATTGTAATAAATCAATGCACCTATGAGAAAATATCACTAAAAAACTAAACCCACAAATTATACTTAGCAAGAACAAACGTAATGCCAATGAGCTGGTGGTGGAGTGGTAAGGGAGAGACCTGGTGTTCCTTGTGACCCAGGTTCAATCCCTGCCCTCCCCATTAGTTTCTGCGGCATGCAAATGAGGCCTAGCTCTTAGACTGATGCACCTGTGTTTTACCCACGCCGATCCAGGGTTTGAGCCTCGGCTTTCCCTCAAGCCCGGAAGGGGCCATATCGGGTGGGATTTTTCCTTGGATGCTCTCCAACTCTGACGTCAAGTGGGCCCTGTTAAGACAACATATTGACCGGAGTTGGATGAGGCTCTCCCATGTGACGGGGGGTGCGACGTCACAACATTCAATGTTCGCCGTTAAAAAAAAGAACAAACGTAATGATGTTATAGTAACTTGTATATTGTGCATTGGAAGTTGTAAAAGAAGGTCTAACCCAGAAACATGAACCTTAAATGCAAGAAAAATAAACGGTTTTTTTATATGAAATGGGCTTTCCAGAACAACAAAAAATAAGTGATTTTTTTTTTGCAAGAAGGTCCTGACCCTAACGAGTTCTGACGTGTCACTAAATTTAACAAAATCAAACCCTAAGAGAGAGTAGCTACGTGTGTAAATTACACACTTATAAATTACATAGTTAAACGAACTGTGAGGCTCTCCTTGCATTCTTGGTAGCAAAGTTATTGATCAACTCTTCATAATCCAAACTCTCTAAGTAATCGTTCTCAATAGCTATCAATGCTAATCCATTAAGTCTTTCTTGAGACATTGTGGATCGCAAGTATGACTTCAACAACTTCAACTTTGAAAAGCTTCTTTCTGCAAATGTCACGCTCACTGGAATAGTTAACAAAACTCTATATGCAATTAATGCATTAGGAAAACAATCGACTTGTTTCAAATATTTCAAAACATCAGTAGGGTAGATAATTTCCCTAGGTAATAATGTGTCAAGTAACTTTAACTCAGTATAAAGTTTATCCCCATCAAAATCTGATAATTCACCAAACTTTAGTGCATCTGCAAGATGACTACAACACGACTTAAGCTCATTGTCTTCAAATTCCTTCAACTTTTTAGGAAACAAAAAACCAAAGAGTTTTTCGTACTCTTTGAATTGTTCAAATCTTGTGTTAAGAGAGGCACGTGATAATCGGACTGCAATCTCAGTTTAAATTCCTTCAACTTTTTTAGGATTACTTGGGCCTGCATTCTTAAACTAACTGCACGTGATAATCGGACTGCAATCTCAATTTAAATGGACCACCGTTTAATATATTTATAAAAATTTATAAAATATATAATATATATATATAGTTTTTTTTTTAAATTTGGGCCCCAAAAAAATACGGGCCCTGAGCAGGCGCCCACCCCGCACCTGCTTAGGGCCGGCCCTGTGTGTAATCATTTTGCCACCCTTGTTTCTAAGCATTGAAATGCGACGTGTGATAAACTTCTAATGGCCTAGGTGGTATTTGAGTCTCGCAATTTGCCTACGATAATAAAAGATCATAATAATGAAGAACAACGCACAAAGTGTGAAAATTTTATTTTTTGAAAAACATGGAAGTTGTATAGAATGGTCCATAATCTAGGTCTTACGACAAATGGTCCCAAAGTAAAATAGTGGTGCTAAATTAGTAATTTACTAAATCAACTAAAAGTCTTTAAACTCTAAATCTTTAAATCTTACAATGTGGAATATATGATCGGCTATTGACCTTGGGCCTCCTCTAGTTGTAATAATTTGTTTTCCACGATTAACTTCTATTAGATCATTATATTTTTATAAATTAAAATTCAGCATCAATGTATTGTGGAGTCCATGTCAATGGTTTAATAATATTAGACTAAAACGATTCAAAAATTTTTAACTTTGACAATCGGGTTGATTGAGCATACTTACCTGGGTTGATTATAACTCTCAATACTCACATAAATGATTCCAATTTTCTTAACTTCGACAATCGGATCTCACTTTTGATCAAGCCAACTACGGAATTGTTTTTCCTCCATTCTTTTTCTAGTGTGCACTCAAAGTACCTTGGGTGCATTTCCATTGGGCATGTAGTCGAGCATTCACATATTTCATAAATACTCTATTTGTTCGCAACAAAGCGAAATAGCCTCTCTACTCTCTACTACAAACTACAGAAACGAACTATAAGAGTGTGATTTCTTCTTCGGTTGGTGTGTGGGATGTGTGAATCAAGCCTCCTATTTATAGGCATCCGGATGGCCAATGCACGGTCTTGCATTTGGTTGCACAGTCGTGCAAACACTCAGGGAATCAAAGGTACACATGGCAGGTACAAGGGCATCTTGGGACACGTGCCCTTTTTTCTCCCTCCTCTTGTCTTTTGCTGATTGTTGACTTATGTTGACCAATTTTGACTTCTTGGGTGGTCAAAGCTCGGGTGTGCTCCTTCCTATCTCAATCCTTTTCTTTTTGAACGATGTTTAACATGCAATTATAAAATATAAACGATTTAAGTAGCAATTGCAAGGCGTACCATAATATGAGGATTATTATGCATGAAAAACATGTATAATTTAGGACATATTAGTATTATAATTCTGTTTTTCTTGGATCAGATATGAGATGCAAAATGCTTAACTGACGTATATCCTTTCTCTTATGGAGTTTTCTGTTATATCAATGCTCAAAATGAAAAAAAAAATACATATACACACACAAATTGCTATTTACTATCCTTCATTGATTACACTTTAATTCAAGTTACTCTTGATAAGAGTATGAGGTATATTCTCACTTGGCTCTCCTAAGATAGAGTACCTTTTTTAACACCTAGGCGCCACATAAGATTGGTGTATCACTCACTTGGCTCTCACATGGTTACATCCAAGTACATACAAATTGACAAAATAATAAAGTGGTATGACAACAATATCTAAAATAACAAGAAGTATGTCTAATATCCCCCCTCAAGCGAAACGGTGGCGGTCTGAGGCGAAGCATTCCCCTAAAGAATTCAAACTGAGGGCGAGGAAGGCCTTTAGTGAAAATGTCAGCCACTTGTAGCTTGGTTGGTACAAACCGAGTATGAAGTTTACCAGAGTAGACAAACTCTCGGATAAAATGGTAGTCAAGCTCGATGTGTTTGGCTCGCTTATGAGATACTGGATTTTGAGTAAGGAAGAGAGCACTTTGGTTGTCACAAAGAAGAGTGGGCCTGTCTGGAGGTAAGGCATGAAGTTCACGAAGCAGATGAGTGATGCAAATTATTTCTGCCGCAGTATTGGCCATAGCTCAGTATTCTAATTCGCAGCTTGAGCGAGAAACGGTGGGTTGTTTCTTGGCACTCCATGAGACCAGATTACCGCCAAAGAAAATAGAGTAGCCATAGGTAGATCTTCTTGTCTCAATACAACGAGCCCAATCAGCGTCAGAGTAGCCAATAATGTTGGTGTGATTTGGGCGACTGTAGGGAAGACCAAAGGTAATGGTTCCTTTGATGTACCGTATGATCCTTTTAACACATTGAAAATGCGTGAGGGTTGGAGCATGGAGAAATTGGCTTACTTGGTTCACAGCATACGAGATATCGGGTCGGGTGATAGTTAAGTATTGGAGAGCTCCAACAAGGGACCGATAGTGAGTTGGGTCTGTATATGGTTCTCCGGTAGTAGTAAAAACTTCATTTGAAGCCAGAGGTGTATGTGCAGGTTTGGCCTCAAGAAGAGCAGCCCTAGCAAGAATGTCATGGGAATATTTGGATTCGCTAAGAAACAACCCATCCTTGGTGTATGCAACTTCCAACCCAAGAAAGTAGTTAAGTTTGCCCGGATCTTTGATGGAAAACGAATTATGTAATCGTGTTATAAAAGATGTCATGACTTTTTCTTGATTGCCGATTAAGATTAAGTCATCAACGTATACAAGAAGATACACAATGCACGTGTCCCTTTTAAAAATAAATAGAGATGTGACGGCTTTGCTGCATACATTGGAGATAATAAAGGAGCTTAGCTGGTGAAACCAAGCCCGCAGGGCTTGCTTGAGACCATATAGGGCTTTGTTGAGACGACATACATGTGAAGAAAATTTAGGATTCAGTGAAACCGGGGGGTTGCTCCATATAAACGACCTCATTTAGCTGCCCATGAAGGAAAGTGTTATTTACATTAAGTTGATGTAGCTTCCAATTGTTTATGACGGCCAAGGAAAGAACTGTACGAATAGTTGATGCGTTTACAACGGGGTTGAATGTCTGGGAGTAATCAATGTCGGGTACTTGACTAAATCCTTGAGCAACAAGCCTAGCTTTATGGTGATTAATGGTACCATCCGCATTATATTTGGTGCGGAAGAGCCATTTGGAGCCAACCACATTGTGACCCGTTGGTCTAGGGACGAGAGACCAGGTATTATTTAAGTGAAGGGAATCAAGTTCTGTATTCATGGCTGCTAACCACTTGGGATCTTTAATGGCAGTTTTAAATCCTTTTGGATCAGTAGCAGAAAAAAGAGCCGAGTACAAGCCGTGAGTTTGGGTGTGAGCCAAATACGCCTGGTGTTTTGGCTTAAAAATCCCATTCTTAGAACGAGTAGTCATCGGGTGTCCAGTCGGTTGGGGTGCTGGAGAAGGACTTTCTGCTGGAGTTAGAGGAGTGGTTGTGTTCGGACCAAAGGTGGTGGGAGGTTAGGTCAGGGTTATCATAGGCTCAATAGTGGAGGAGGTTTCGGTTGTGGGCTGGTCAATGGGGAGTGAGGTAGGTTAAGTAATAATAGGCTGAAGATGGGTTTTAGTTGGGCTAGAATGGGATGTATCCTCATCACAGAAGGTACATGGGTGTGTTGGAAAGTTGGTTAGAGATTTGGGAATTTGTGGTGATGGGAGAACAGTTGTGGGTATATGTGAATGGGTAGTTGTATCAATTAGGAAGGTGGATAAGGTTAGGACAGAGATATCTTGTTGAGGTAGATCACCCTTGAAAGGAAATTCATGTTCATTAAACCAAGCATGGCGGGTTATATAAACCCGTGATGTAGTGGGATCAAGGCAACTATAACCCTTGTATTGAGCGCAATATCCAAGAAAAATACAAGGAATGCTTCGAGGTGCCAATTTGTGGTCCGCATAATCACGAAGATACGGATATACCCGACAAGCAAATGGGCGAAAGTTGTTATACATGGGCACATGAGAAAATAATATCTCAAATGGAGACTTGCCTTGAAGGACCGGTGTTGGAAGATGGTTAATAATGTAGACTGCCGTGCTAAAAGCATGAGCCCAATATGATAGCGGTACATGACCGTTAAATAACATAGTTAACCCGGTCTCAACAATGTGGCGATGCTTACGTTCCACTCGACCATTTTGTTGCAGGGTGTACGGGCACGATAGGCTGTGAAACGTGCCATTGTTTTCAATTATCTTTCGAACATTGTGGTTGACAAACTCCGTTCCACCATCACTTTGAAATATTTTGATCTTTCGAGAAAATTGCGTTTGAACAAATTGCATGAAGACTTTAAATACATCATAGAACCCGGCTTTGGTTTTTAGTGGATAAAACCACGTGAACCGGGAAAAATCATCCACAAATGAGACATAATAACGATAATTATCAACCGAAGATATAGTTGAGGGTCCCCACAAGTCACAATGTATCAAGTCTAATGGGTATGAAGCCCGTTTTTCATTTAATTCAAATGGCAATCTGTGTGCTTTCGCCAATTGACAAGGTGAGCATGTGACTGGTTTTGGCAATATAGAAGAAACTGACAAATATCCCAATTTATTCAAAAGTAAAATAATGTCCCAAACGGGAATGCCAAAGTTCAAAAGAGGCTTGTGGCTTGGATCGGGTGGATGCCACACAAGCTGTTGGATTATTGTGGAGAACGTATAGACCATGCTCACATCTTCCTTGAGCTAGGACCACTTTCGTTGACCGGTCCTGAATATAAAAATGAGGTTGGGAAAATAAGACATCCACATGATTGTCAGTTGTTAATTTGGCAATAGATAATAAGTTTTTAGTAATGTCGGGAACAACCAAAATATCTCGTAAGCGAATGTTATTATGAAGTGTGGAGTGACCCGTGAATGAAATAGGGAGAACATTACCATTTCCAAAAGTAACCTTAGCATATCCCAAGTAGGGTTCAGGTTTGGCTATAGTGTTTGTGGATGGGGTC
Organism: Smallanthus sonchifolius; assembly: GCA_023525975.1. Lineage (NCBI taxonomy): Eukaryota > Viridiplantae > Streptophyta > Magnoliopsida > Asterales > Asteraceae > Smallanthus > Smallanthus sonchifolius. Next base: position 20,670,239 of record CM042037.1, read on the forward strand.
ATATGGTCCGTCGCACCCGAATCAACAAACCAATCGGGTCCGGATGTGGTTACGTGACATTGAGCATGGAACACTTTGGCCAAGTCGGAATTGGTGGTGGGAGCATTTTGAGCATAAGTGGCCAGATGTGGGCATGCGTTAGCATAGTGCCCATCGGAGCGACAAAGTTGGCAGTCTGGGGTTCGGCGACCATGACCTCTACTGCCACGGGAAAACCTGCCATCACGACAACGATTAGTAAAATTGGTCCTACCAGATTGGGCGTTAAAAGCCACAGTAGGAGTGCTTGTTCCATGCAATGTACTGATAAACATTTCATGATTTTCAGCTTCAATAAGGAGGTCACGAAGAGTTTCCACAGATTTGGCGGTTCGGATGGTTGTGGAGAAAGTTTCAAAGGAAGACCCGAGGCCGCGTAAAAACCAATGGATTTTGTCGGTTTCAACAACGGGATGTCCGATAGCCGAAAGTTGGTCACAAATTGCTTTAAAACGTCGACCAAATTCTGAGACAGATAGAGTACCCTTGAGTAGCATGCGTAATTGATCCCGGAGATTTTGAATGCGTTCGGTGGAGGAGTTGATGTAGGCGGTTTCAAGGGCAACCCAGATGTCACGAGCGGTGGATAGGCCAATGATTTCAGCAACGGTTTCTTCGGATAGGGAGGATTGAAGAATGATAATGGCCCGTTGATCGGCAGAAAGCCATGCCATATAGGCCGGGTTGGTGACCGGTTTTTCAGACACAATAACCTGGGCAGTGGGTACGGTGGACGAACCATCGATGTGTGAAAGCAGGTTTTGATGGTAAGAACCGGGATAAGTTGATTTCTCTAGTCCAAATAGTTTGAAGAGGTTAACTTGTTTGTGATCATATGCATGATTTGATTCATCGGAAGGGAAGAATCAATAGAGGAGGAGGCCATGACAGAAGAAGGGCGATGGACAGGGAGGGAAGAGGCATTGATGAACGAGAGGGAAGGGGAAGGGAGGGGTCAGGATTGAAGGCTCTATACCATGTGTGGAAATGAATGATTCTGCCTACCAAAAGGGTAGGAGATAACTGCTATAAATAATAACAATAGTTACATCCAAGTACATAAAAATTAACAAAATAACAAAGTGGTATGACAATAATATCTAAAATACATCAAGTATGTCTAATAATTATGCATGAAAAACATGTATAATTTAAGACATATCAGTATTATAATTCTGTTTTTCTTCGATCAGATATGAGATGCAAATGGAATATCAGAATGCTTAACTGACGTATATCCTTTCTCTTATGGAGTTTTCTGTTATATCAATGCTCAAAATGAAAAAAATTCATATACACACACAAATTGCTATTTACTATCCTTCATTGATTACACTTTAATTATATATTCTCACTTGGCTCTTTCAAGATTGAGTACCTTTTTTAACACCTAGGCGCCACATAAGATTGGTGTATCACTCACTTGGCTCTCACATGGCAAGGGGTATACTCATGTGAGGGATACCCAAGTGAGTATTAAATACATCAATTTAAAAAACCATTAAATAAAAAAAACGTTAAATAAAAAAACATTAAATAAAAAAAACATTAAATAAAAAGTACATAAATTTTAAAACACTAGTCTTCAAAGCCGAGCCGAGCCGAGCCAGACTTGGCTCGAGCTCGAGCTTGAAATTAAACGAGCCAGCTCGGCTCGTCTCGATTTTTTTTTCGAGCTTTTTTTTACATAATAATATATATATATAAACAACAAAAAAAATATTTTATTCTCGGTTTGAAGTTGATTATCTTAAAAAAACTAAATACATGGAAGGGACAATATATAAAATATAAAAAAAAACATAGATAACCCAAAACTTACAAAGTAGAGAGTAAATACAATTGTAGATAAAGTAAAATTTTAATCCAAAACTCAGAGTTCTTGAAAACAAATTAACTTAAAAAATCAAAACATCATATTTCAAATATAACACATATATAACATATATATATATATATATTAGTTATTTAGACGAGCCGAGCCGAGCCAACCCTAGCTCGAGCTCGGCTCGATTACAATTCGAGCCAGCTCGGCTCGGCTCGTTTACAATCGAGCTTTTTTCGAGCCGAGCTTTTTCCGAGCTTTTTTCGAGCGAGCTTCGAGCGAGCCACGAGGAGCGAGCTTCGAGCGAGCAACGAGACGCGAGCTTTTTGAACAGCCCTAGTCTTCAATCCCATATTTTGCCTTGATCGCGTTTTGTTTTCTCTCGAAAAAGGCTCGTCTTGCCCCGTGAAAGCGATCAAGGTCGAGTGCGAGAATATCCATCTCATCTTTTTCTTTTTTCCAATCGTTTCTCTCTTTTTGAGTCACGTTAAATTGGCGCATTTCCTCGATCATTTGTTGACTGATGTCGATATGTGTCGGAACTGAGCGGGAGCCCGATGCTTGAGCTTGGGCTTTTGCTGTTTTCTTCCCGATCGTCCGTACTATTACTCCCTCCTCATATGTGTCCTCTAAGTTGATATCATACCTAGATCTCCCATCGGATGCGGCGGGACTACCGGTAATGTCGTTTGAGGAGCGTTTATTTGACGATCTAGGTCCGCTCTTTTTTATGTAAATTTGTTGCCATTTCGAGGAATTCCTTAAAACTTCTCAAATTCTAATTGGATCCAAGCCTCCAACATCGTCTTGAAAACGTGTAGTTGCTTGCATCAAAATATCCGTATCACTAGACCCGCTCTTTCGGGTCCGCTCACATTCTTCGAATATACCGTTGAAAATTATGACCTTTTTGTTAATATGAGTCCATTTAGAACTTAACTGGTCGGTTGTGCGGTAATCAGGCCCGACTTCCATCAAGATACAATATTTTTTCGTAATACGCTCCCATAAAACGGTCCTGTTTTGAGCGTTCCCTAAAAAAATAAAAGTATTAATTTTGTAAATAATATAAGTAATAAAAAGGTAAAATAAAAGTATTAATTTTACCAATGATGGGATCCTCCGATACGTCGGCAAACGCTTTAGCCAACTTCAACTCCTCCTGCGCATCCCACTTTTTAGTGGCTCGTGTAGAAGCCGATTCTTTAACGGCCTTTTTCTTTTTGATTTTTCGAGAAGGTCCGAGTTGCGTTTCGTCGACGTTTTCTTTAGGTTGTGGTTATGGAACTTAATCCGTCGAACCAAACGGGTTTTGGTTGAAGGGAAGGGCTTGGCCACGGATTTGGAAGGCATTTTATTGATTAGCGTATTGTTGATACCACCACATCGAGTCGTTAGGATTCATGGTTTTTTTATAAAAATATGAGAGTGAAGGGTTATTTAGAAATTGGTGTGTATAAAAATTTGGTTAAATGGGCTATTTATAGGTTAGAAAAAATAAATTAAAGTTTTTTTTTTAATTTACAACAGTAAAATGGATTAAATGATATAGTCGTTCAACGTTCAAAAATGGAGAGTTTCACCCGTGAAGAATCTTACGCAAAGACACTCATGCCCCCTTCACGTCGAAGGGGGGTGGTGTGCTACCCTAGCTCACGGCGTGAGGGCTCTCACGCAATCCATCGCGTGAGGGTATACCCCTTACCCTAAGATCGATGTATACTTCGTTGACTCCAAAATAACAATATTGTCCTTTTTTATCAGGAAAAATACGAAAATGAACATTTGACCAAAAAATACTCAAAATGGACATCCTTATTTAGGTTACTGTTTCATGGACATTGGTCATGACAGCCGGCTAAAGACGGCTAAGCTAGCTGGCTAAAATTTTCGTGCCAACATTCCATTTGTCAGAGTACGAGCGAATAAGCATGTGACACGTGGCAGACTTAGCCTTCTAATAGACGGCTATAGCCGTCTAAATAAACAGTTTTAGCCGTCTAATATATTTAGCCGTCCAATATATTTAGCCGTCTAAATAAACAGTTATAGCCGTCTATTAGATGACTTAGCCTCCGAAAACATTTTTTGAAAATTTTCAAAGGCTTAGCCGTCTAATAGAACGGCTATAACTGTTTATTTAGACGGATAAATGCATTAGACGGCTAAAATTGTTTATTTAGAGGGCTATAGCCGTCTATTAGACGGTTAAGACTGCCACGTGTCACATGCTTATTGGCTCGTACTCTGACAAATGTAATGTTGGCACGGAAATTTTAGCCGGCTAGCTTAGCCGTCTTTAGCCTTTTCGCAAGAACAATGCCCATGAAACAGTAGACTAAATAAGGATGTTCATTTTTGAGTATTTTCTTGGTCAAATGTCCATTTTCGTATTTTTCCCTTTTCTTATCGCATTAGTAGTTATGTCTATTTTTTCTTTTCCATGTTCCAGCTTATTTAATTTTTTTAACTAGTTTTCATTTAATTAGTTTTAGGCTTTTATGTGATAACTACATTTTTAAAAGTTTTAAAAAATATTTGTTTGTTTGTTTATTTATTAACTTTTTTTTACGTTTTTCTCTCGTTTAACTAATTTTAGGTTTATCGATTGGTCTGTTACACGCGTTTTTATATTTGAGATCGTTGCGGAATTCTCGACGTAACGCACGCAGGAAACCCTCTAGTTTTATTTTAAAGCCAAACCCTTTAATCAAAATCCATGGCAGACAACACTTCCAAATATGGTCAACATACAAATACATTAATACCATTCAAAGAGGAAGGAACCCTGTTAAATTTCCAATGTCCGATGCTCAACTCTTCGAATTATTTGGGCAATTCGAATCAAGATAATCCTTGAAGCAAACGGATTGTGAGAAATGATTGAACCCACAACCGAATCCTAATTTTTCACAAGAAGGTCAAAACTATGATTGCGTATTTGTTTCAGTCATTGCCCGGAGATTTAATTCTTCAAGTAGCAAAACATAAAACCGCAAAGCAAGTATGGGACGCATTAAAAATCAGACATATAGTAGTAGACCGAGTACAAAATGCAAAGATTCGAACCTTGAAAACAGAATTTTAAATGTTACGTATGAAAGACAAAAAAACATTTGACAGTTTCATAGGAAAGCTTAGCAGCCTTGCTTCAAAGACGCCTCGGGTCTATATTTGATGGCATAGTCCTAGTACACAAACTTCTTAATTCATTTCTTGAACGATTTTTACAAATAGTTGCTTCTATAGAGCATTACTCGGATTTAGACACCAGGACGTTTGAAGAAACTATTGGAAGATTAAAAACTTACGAAGAAAGAATCCATTCCAAGGAGATAAAAAAAAGATGAAAGGAATAAAAAAAACTACTATTCATACATCATGAAGGAAGATTAGGTCAAGGAAGACACTTTGGAGCAAACCGTAGACAAGGCCAAGGCAGGAGCAATTATCAATATATAGGGGAAGGACACACCTCTTATGAGTCAGGAAGAACCGGCAACAAATCACAAAGAAATGATAGCGAGCAATTCACAACGGGTATAATGGATAAGTCACTGTTAGTCAAAACAGAAGAAGATGAACTTTCACTTTTAATGACTATGTGCCTAGACATGGTAGAGAAAAATATAAGATCGGTCGTATGATCCAATCAAGCAAGTCGTTTGAAGCAATCAAAGTTGAAGAACCCATGGACAATGAGCATGGAACAAGAGAAGGAAGCCAAGTGAAGATGCAAGAATGGAAGAATGAAGCAAGAAACAGTTACACTCTCATCATGTGAATCAGAATTCTTAGCCGCAACTTTAGTTGCATGTCCAGGACTTTGGCTAAGAAGCTTATTAAGCGAACTAAAAGGCTAGGAACAAGACAAAGTTACAGTTTGAGTGGATACTAACAAAGCCTTTACCTAAAATGAAATTCATAAAAATGAGAAACCTACTAGGTGTAAAGGACTTAGGAACACGTTGAATTTAAGGGGAGATTGTTAAGTCAAATTCATCTTGACCAAACGAAGACAAAATTGGATGCCGGCAAAGGTAGATGACGGCAACAAACGGCATATCGACTGCGGTAGGCGGTTATCGCCACCGGGTTGTTAAATAGGAACATACACGTCGATTCGTTTAGTGTGATTAGACATCAAGCAAACCTTTTTCAACAAATTAAGATCCATGTTTCTCAAAGCAAATCAGCCCATTAACCACATTTTATTAATTAATATATATGTGGTTAGTATAACACAAATTGTTTGATTCTAAAAGAAAATGCAAAAAGTTTGATTGGAGCTTTGACTAAACTAAATCGCAAAGAAATTATAATCAAGTAACACACAAAAGCACGAGAGAGATGAGATTTGATACGAAGATGAAAAACAGGCAATCACTTCCGGTTTTGGGTTTGGTTACTTATTGCAAAACTTAATCGGTAGTAACAAAGTTTAATCGGCTACATAGACATATAATGGTACAGAGATTATGGTGAAAAGTATTATTCGTATGATTAGCAGCAGGCTTAATATAGCCAAATACAAGTAAATGTACATAAGGAAAGGAGACCATCTTGGAGCTAATTACGGTGGTCAATAACAAACTAATCCTATCTAAAAATACATTAGAATATGAAAAGGAAATACAATTACACAGTTGTAATATTAGTATCCTTAATACGCCCCCGCAAGATGGAGGATCCGTCGGAGACTCCAATCTTGGACCTTAGTCGTTGAAAAGGACCCCGACCGAGGGGTTTAGTGAGAACATCAGCAAGTTGATCAGCGGAATGAACGTGTAAGACCCGTAGCGATCCATCGGCAATTTTTTCCCGAACAAAATGATAATCTAGAGCCACATGTTTCATGCGCGAATGATAAACCGGGTTGGCACACAAATAAGTAGCACCCGCATTGTCACAAAATAATGTAGGAGGTTTGTTTACAGATAAACCGAGTTCCAACAGTAGGTTTTTGACCCATGAAAGTTCAGCTGCTCCGTTGGCTAAGGCTTTATACTCCGCCTCGGTAGAGGATCGAGAGACTGATTTTTGGCGCGCCGAGCGCCAAGAGAGGATATTGGACCCAAGATAGACAATATAGGCAGTTGTGGACCGCCCCCCATCGGCAATACCACCCCAATCTGAATCGGTAAAGGCTTGAAGATCGAGGGTGGTACCACGATTAAGAAATAAACCGTGATGAATTGTGCCTTTTAGGTATCGGAGAACCCGTTTTAGTGCTTGCCAGTGAAGCTGAGTTGGTGCATGCATGTATTGAGAGAGCTTATTGACAGCAAAAGAGACATCGGGCCGAGTAAAGGCAAGATATTGGAGAGAATCCACCAGTTGACGATATGGGGTTGGGTCGATGGTTGGTGAACCATCAATGGGAGAAAGGGGATCAGTAGAGCTCAGGGGTGTAGACACGGGTTTTGCACCGTCCATTTTAAACTTGGTAAGCAGGTTTTGAACATGGGCATGTTGAGATAGAAATAAACCTTTCACTGTGGGTATAACCTCTATACCAAGAAAGTGGTGTAACATGCCAAGATCTTTGATGGAAAACTTCTCAGATAAAGCATGAATGACGTTTTGAACAAATATATTGTTGTTACCTGTCAGGACTATATCATCAACATAGACCAGAAAATAGGAGACAGTACCATCACGATTATAGATGAATAAAGATGGATCAGCCAAGGATTTTTTAAAACCGAGTTCAAGAAGAAAGGTGGTAAGTTCCAAGTACCATGCACGGGGTGCTTGCTTGAGCCCATAAAGAGATTTCCGAAGCCTACAAAGGTGATTGGGTAGGTCCGGATTAACATAGCCTGGGGGTTGGGACATATAAACATTTTCATGCAAGGTGCCATGCAAGAAGGCGTTATTAACGTCAAGTTGTCGAATAGCCCAGTTTTGCGACAAGGCGATAGAAAGGACCGTACGAATGGTTACGGGTTTGGTAACCGGGCTAAATGTTTCAAAATAATCCTTACCATACTCTTGAAGGAAGCCTTTGGCAACGAGGCGAGCTTTGTATTTTTCTATAGAGCCGTCCGGACGACGTTTTATGCGGAATACCCACTTGCATCCAATCGGTTTGTGTTGTGTAGGAGGGACAAGTTCCCACGTGGCGTTTTTTTGGAGGGCATTAAACTCATTGTCCATTGCCTGTCGCCACTCGGGATCTTTCAAGGCTTGGGTGTGAGTGGTCGGTTCAACAGTAGAGGGAACTGGGTGAAGTGTGGTGAGATTAACAAATTTAGAGCTGTAATATTTAGGATTTGGGTTACGTGTACGTTTAGGTAAAGAGGAAGGTGTAGGAGTTGGAGCAACAGATTGGTGTGTGGTGTGGGAATTAGAGCCGGATGGGGAGTGGGCTAAGGAAATTGGTGAGGTGAGTTGAGAGTTAGTGGGATTGGATGATGATTGGTTGGTAGAGGAGTGAGTGGGAGTTGATGGTGCAACCGAGGAATGGGAGGTGGGAGGCTGAGATATAGGAGTGGATGGTGGACCATGTGAGGACAAGGGAGTGGTAGGCTGGGTGGTGTTTTCTTGGGGTTGGTTAGTTTGGACAGTAGGGAAAGTAGACAATGGAATAGGTTGTGATGGAGAGCTGGCTAAATTATGTGAGTAGCTTGGTTCATGTGGTTGGGTCAGAGGAGTGGCAAGGAATGTATCCATGGTGGGAATACCAGGTGAGGACGAGGTGTTCGATTTAAAGGGAAACAAAGTTTCAATGAATTCAACATGCCGAGAGTGGTATAGTCGTCGGTTGGTAGGATCGAAGCATTTGTAGGCCGATTTGGATGGTGAATAGCCTAAGAAAATGCACTTTTCCGAACGCGGGTGAAGTTTTGACTTCGCATACGGGCGAAGCCATGGGTAACACAAACATCCAAAGGGTTTGAGTTTAGTGTAAGTTGGTGATTTGTTGTAGAGCAAATGATACGGACTCTTAGAGTCAAGAATGGGAGTGGGTAAGCGATTTATGAGATAAACCGCAGTTTGGAACGCATGTGTCCAAAACGAGAGTGGAAGACTAGCATAGTGAAGAAGAGCTAAGCCGGTTTCCACAATGTGACGATGGCGCCGTTCGGCAACACCATTTTGTTCCGGGGTATGTGGTGGGGTGGTGAAGTGAGAAATGCCTTGAGACTGAAGGTATGAGGTAAGACCAATATATTCACCACCATTGTCGGTAAAAAGAGAGATTAAAGAAGTTGTAAAAAACTTTTCTACCAACAATTTGAATTGGGGAAAAAGAGTAGAAACATCGGATTTACGTTTCATCGGATATAGCCAAATATATTTTGTGTGATAATCTACAAAAATGACATAATAGGTGAAGCCATCAATGGATTTTTCCACCGGACCCCAAACATCTGAATAAATTAGTTCTAGTGGTTTTGTAGTGGTAAAAGAATTCATGCCAAAGGAATTCTTGTGACGTTTATTGATGGAACACGAATTACAATGAAAATTTTGTAAATTAAAATGCAAGCCTAAACATTTGGCTATTGTCTTGAAGGTTCGAGCAGAAGGATGCCCGAGCTTGTGGTGCCAATCAAGAGATGAAGTGGTTGAAATGGAATTAACTTGAGGCAAGGACGGAAGAGCAGCATAATAGACATCAAGGTAGTTCTCCCCCCGCATTAGACACGCCCCCGTGCGAAGATCCTTGACAAAGAAATGTGTGGGAAAAAATTCCACAGAAACATGGTTAGTCTTACATAATTTGGCAACAGATATGAGTTGTTTTTTAATCTTAGGCACACACAAAACATTTTTTAAGGAAATTGAACCAAAAGAAGTATGAAGGCGGGTTTGACCAATATGAGTAATGGATAGAGTTTTACCATCACCAAGTACGATTTCATCCGGGCCGCCATACTCGGAGAGAGTGTGAAGGGACGCACGATCGGATGTGATGTGATGGGAAGCCCCAGTGTCAAACATCCAAGAAGAGGAGGGAACCGGACGAGAGGTAGTAACATTAGCCATTGGTGCAGCTTCATTTTGGGTCACTAAACCACCTGTGGTTACATGATTTTCACGTAGGAAGCGTGCAAGTTTCCTACAATCCTTGGCTTCATGACCTGCAAAGTTGCAAAATTGACATGGAATAGAATTACGACTCATACGGTTACCACCATTGAAGTTGGAAGCATTGGTCCACTGATGGCGAGCTGGTCTGGTGGTGGAACCTCCTTGAGTGTTGCGACGCTGATTGTATTCAAAAGCAGATCTGGGGCCTGACCGAGACTGCCGTTGAGTGTAGTTAACCGTAGCCATGAGTGGTGTTGGTGGTGCTGCTTGCTTGAGTAGTCGTTCAAAGTCTACGAGTTTCTCAAATAATTCTGAAAAAGAAATTTTTGTGTCACGGACCTGTAGAGCAGCAACAATATTGCTGTATTCATCTTCTAGTTGTCCAAGAACATGAACAAGTAGGTCTTCATCAGTGACTGGATGTTGAACAAGAGCGAGTTCATCAGCAATGGATTTCATGTCATTAAGAAAATCTGCTACTGCTCGAGTTCCTTTGGGATTTTTCGCCAGTTTAGATTTGAGGGATATAACCCTAGAACGAGATGGGTTTGCATAGCTTGTCACAAGTCGTTCCCAAGCTTCACGTGATGTATCAGCCGAAGACAGCAGGGGTTGAATAGATTCTGAACAGCTGCCCAGAATAGCACTGAGAATTATTTGGTCCTGCCGGAACCAGAGTGTAAATTCCGGGTTCGGCTTTGTGGCGGCTGCATCAAGAAGTTTTGCAGGGGCTGATTGCGAGTAGTTGATGAATCGGTCTAGATCTAGTCCGATCAGGGTAGAATGGATTTGCTTGCGCCATACATGGAAATTAGTAGCAGTAAGCTTGATGGGAAAATTGTTGTTGGCTGTGATTTGGATCACAGTAGTCGCCATTTAGATGATTTGAAACTAGGTTGAAATCGAAGGAGAAAAAAAAAAGGAACACAGGAAGGATCAAACTCGTTTGAGCGAAATTGCTCTGATACCATATAATGGTACAGAGATTATGGTGAAAAGTATTATTCGTATGATTAGCAGCAGGCTTAATATAGCCAAATACAAGTAAATGTACATAAGGAAAGGAGACCATCTTGGAGCTAATTACGGTGGTCAATAACAAACTAATCCTATCTAAAAATACATTAGAATATGAAAAGGAAATACAATTACACAGTTGTAATATTAGTATCCTTAATAAGACATAGCTTATCTTGATCCTACCACTAACATAGAGGCATAGAGCGCAGTCCACGTACATACACATCAACCTTCCGGTACTTAACTAAACTAACTAGGGTGTACTAGGCACGATCGAATCAACGCAGAATCAGTAACATGCATATGATTAACACCCATTCTAACGCTTAAACATAATCATCATTCACGTAGCATTGCAACTTTTTAACAAGCTGTTCAACATAAACATTTGAATGTTACATAGACATAACACATATTGTTTGATTGTCTAATGTTAATTAACACAATTCATAAATATTCAAAGGTCTATCATTAATACAAAACATCATTTAAATACAATAGATAATGGGAAAACACATACTTAGCCATTGATACAAAAGTTATTGCACTCAGTAAATCATCGTGTTTAAGCTGTCGTAGAGACACTTCAATTGTTGACGTGCTCTGCGTCTTTTTTACTTCTCGAAACCTGCCGTCAACTCCCTTTACTTTTGTTTCCTCGTAAACTCCTGTTAAACTCTTCCACATATTGCCATCGTTTCTTTATTTGTTAAAGCCCATCCATTTGACCCACAAGTTTAATTATTCCATATGAAGTAATAAGAGCCCAACTTGGATTTACTTATTAGCCAACCAATTTTTTTTTGTGATTTGATCCAAAACAACAACCAACAAATATTTTATTTGTGATTCATATTGAATTTAACATGAGTGGTGGTCGCTTGAACTTCTTTTCGTACGTAAAACATAGAATATAATTAATGTAATATCTATTAAAGTAAAAACAATTACTCATATTTATAAATATGATTAGCTTATTAGACGGATGCGGTGCTCATCAGTTCCAATAGATCCGCTTGTATGTCAGGATATCATCGCAGAGCTATCGTCGCTTCGGCGGTTATTTCTCCCTTTCTCGGCTTTGTTAATCCACTCGGGCAAAGTACAAATATACGTATGATAATAGACTAAATTACAGAAAACAACCTTTAAGTATATACTAAATTACACCCGCGGACCTTAATCTTCACTAATTACGCCGGACACCCTTTATGTATATTGTTTGTATCAAATTATAACCTTTAGACTAACAGACGTTAGATTTTTCAGTTAATTTTTATAAATGACCAAAATACCCTTACTGTTATAAAATAAAAAAAAATAAAATAAATTCAAAACCTGCAAATAAAAAATTACAGAAAACCCAAAACCTCAAATCAAAATTCTCATACCTCAAAAAGCTTACAATCGTTGGGCAAAAATCCAAATCCAAAATGACCAGTAACCCAATCGGTGGGCAAAAATCCAAATCCAAAAATACAGAAGCTTCAACCGAAATACAGAAGCTTCTATATTTTCCAACCCTAATCGGTGGGCAAGAATCCAAATCGCTTACAATCGGCCAATAACCTCGTTTGTAAGCTTCGACCGAAATACCTAAGCTTAAAATCGGTGAGCAAAATCCATATCCAAAATGAAATCGAACCAAATGGAAACCAAATTAGGGTTGGAACCATGTGGGTGTTTGTCCGGCTCAGGTAGGTGTAGGTTTGGGTTATTGGCTGTCGGTTTGGCGGTGGCTGAGAACAGAGAGGGATGGAGAGGGGTTTAGTTGTTCCGGCCAGCGGGCGGTGGGAGGGAGAGGGGTTTTGATATGTCTCTGTGTATACAATGGAGAGGAGAGACGGAGTAAGAGGAGATGATGGTAGAAAGAGAGGCCAGAAACTTACCGGTAAAGAGTTCAAGAGGGGAAGGGGCGGGCGGGCGGGGGCGGTTAACGGTGGTGTATTCCTGGCCGTCGGTTGGTGACGGTGGTGGTGTGGCTTGTTACTTGTTACAAAGCTTGATATATATATATATATATATATATATAGGTGTTCCATAGAAAACCACATAGTTAGACGAAAACCGAGAAAACCACTAAAAAAATCAATTTTAACCAATTATATAATAATATTTATTTATTTTATTTTTATTTATTTATTTATTTATAAGAATATCAATGTAATATTACAATTTTTTACCAAAAAACCATTTAAGTATTGGCTTACGTATACGTAACAGTATACGTAAACAGAAAACAAAAAATTGCGGTTACGTATACGTAAAATGATATTTTGGTAAATTGTGTAATATTATATTAAAACACTTACAAATAAATTAAAAAATAAACAATTTATAAGTTATTTGATTGGCTTTTACTAGTTTTCTCGGTTTTCGCCTAATTTTGTGGTTTTCTCTTGATCCCGTATAGAATGGAAACCCACTAAACCCTAGAAAAATCTAGATATTTTTTTTTTAAATTTGAGATTGATTATTTATATAAAAACAAGCCTAGTCGTAAAAAAAATAAAAAATCGCCGAATAAAAAAAGAAATAAAAAGCATGTAAAAATTAACCAAAAGCAGCGTTTTTTTTTCTTACGTATGCAATACGTCAGCATTTACATATGTAATAAACCTCAGACCTTTGAGTTTACATATGTAATAAAGGTAGATTTAAAAAACTCGACGCTTTTTTATAATTTTTTCACCAAAAGTGATAAAATTGAATGTAGAATCCATCCAAAAAATAAAAAGTTTTTTTTACATATGTAAAACAGGGTTTCGTGGGTTTTATTTTGTGAACATATTTAAAAATTAAAAAGTAACATGCCTAAAATAGATGAACACCATGTATTTTTTAAACTTTTTAGAAAAAATCTCATTTTTAGTTTAACCCAACTCTCTCTCTCTCTCTCTCTCTATATATATATATATATATATATATATATATATATATACTACATAATAAACAAGTAAAATATAAGGACACTTATCAAAAATCTAGGCCTCCTCATTCTTATTTTCTCGCTTCTCTCCTATTAATAACCAACTCCAATATTTTAGACAACTAAATTAATTATTTGTTTCAATTTTTATCTATACATTTTTAATTTAAAATTGTGTTTATCATCAATTATATTGTTCACTAATATTTTTATAAACTTTACAAACTGAAAACAATTTTATAGCCAACTAGAATTCAAATAAAAAACTTTTAAACATATATTTACATAATCACATTGTTCCATTTTGACGACTGTATGCGTTAATAGATTACATTATATTTTATAAACCCGTGTATTACACGGGTTTTAAAGACATAAACTTTTTATTACTACGTATTTAACATTACATTTATTTAACTCGTATAATACACAAGATTCTAAACTAGTATATATATATATATATATATATGGAGAGGATAAAGAGAAAACAATAAAGTTAGGCCAAAAGCAAGAAAAACAATATCCACCAATCACGTAATTTCTAATTAATTTTCTATTTTTATTTTTGAAATGGTTATTAAGTAAAATTCCACTTCCACTATTTTAGGTAATTATATATTTTTAATATGGAATCCCTTGATTCTCTCTAATCTATAATCATTTTCTTTTTTGTTGAATAATTCAAATCACCAACATAATTTGATTATACGAAGAAAAACGATGAACTCTGGGCAAATTATATCATCTTGACTCCATCGGGTAGATTTTTATAAGCAAATGGCGTATGATTACTTATCCTATAAATCCCAGGTAAGTTCTAATTGATTTTGTATTCACAAATATTTTTTAAAGGAAAACGAAGAACATATTTGATTTTCAACTTTATCATTATAACTGAAAACATTATTTGGTACATGCAACTTTAATCTTAATTAGCTATTTGTTTACAAATTACTTACTGATTTGGTTGTCTGGAAACAAATGTTTCCTCAAACTACTTCATTTAAAAATTATCAATCTCTTGGATCTAACCCTCCTGAATGATGCTTCTTGAGCAGGGAAATGGGCCGAAGGAAATACAGCAACCCAATATTGTTAAGAATGAATGAACCAGGCAGTGGAGAAACAGAAGAAATTGATGTTGAAAAAAGGGATTTATTTGGTAGCGAGAGGAACTCCAAACATATTTGATAAGATGGGGTGAACAAGCATGGATTCAATTTCAAGACTTTAGAATCAGGGTTTCGATTGAAGAAGAAGATAGATTTGAACACGAAACTACTTGACTTGAGTTACATATACTTAAATTGTATGAGATACATATACGTAACTTGAGTTACATATATGTAACCCAATCGTAACAGAAGTAGAAGTCGTCTTCTTCCTATTGTTTTGGTTACGTATATATAACTATGAGTTACATATATGTAACTCATACATAACCCATAGTTTTACATATGTAAATCGTAGTTACATATAAGTAGTCAAAAGATTTTTAGTATCTTTTTACATATGTGTTCTCATTTCTTCTTTCCCGTATTTTCATTCTTAGTTTTTCTTTTTTGCAAATTATGTTTACATTTATGTTAACAGAGCATTTACAAACATGAAAACCTATGCTTACATATACATAAGTGTGTGGATTAAATAAATGTAAACATATTTAAAACCTTGCAAAAAGTGAATCGATTATTAGGTGTGTTCTTTGTCATCATCTTCTTCGACTCCTTATCTTTTGATTTATAGATTATACTAAAATCAATAATGGTGGAAAAAATCGTTAATGGGGTGAGATATGAGAGAGAATGCATATTTTTAGGAGATCAAATAATTGTTAGACATTTTCTCCGGTCAAACCAATTTCAGTATTCCTAAAATACCCTTGGAGCTTTTAATTAAATCCTTTAAACACTATTTATTTACAATTTTGCCATTGTATGATTACACAAATCAATGGTAAGTTAGTGGTTTTCTTGGTTTTTGTCTAAATTTTGGTTTTCTCTTGAGCCTTCCCCTATATATTAATATAAGAATGGAGGGTAAATTAGTCATTTACATGTCATTTAACTGAAAAATTTAACGTCTGTTAGTCTAAAGGTTATAACTTGATACAAACCATATAGATAAAGGGTGTCCAGCGTAATTAGTGAAGATTAAGGCCTGTGTGTGTAATTTGATATATACTTAAAGGTTGTTTTCTGTAATTTAGTCATGATAATATAAAGGTCATATCATATTAAAAATAAAAACAATAATGTATTAGCTTGCTTACTGAACACAACTTTTGTCATATGTTAGCAGGCATCTTATCCGGCGGAAAATTAACCATCGTATTAAAATCATCATTATATACTCCTATATTAAACCCGACTACCCTAGCTTTATTTGAAGATGATACTCGATACTCCCTCATGATATCCGGAAAGCAATCCTTCAACACATTCTCGAATCCTTCTCGAATGTAAAACTAAAACAAAAAAAGATGATATTCGATACTCACTTTCCACCATTGGATCAAACCTATAAATAGTAAAGTTAATAATGTAAAACTAAAACTAAAAAAGACAAGATATATAAATAACTAATTGATATATTACCCTAAATACATCATGCATAATGTCCACTATTTACTTAAGGTTATGTATACGTTGTCCAAGATGCATCAAAACTCCTACTAAATATAACTACGATCACCTTATGAACTTTGTTATCCCCAAACCTACAATATTAAAATTAAAAAAACAAATAAGCATATCTATAACATGAATAAACAACATAAATTTAAACGTTAAGAAGACATACTTTCTCACGATCCTTTTGATAAGTGGCATCTGAGATTATTCAAGAGGCGTGTCTGTGTCATGCGACTCGTGCTAAGTAGCCTCATCTATGCGATCCTCACCATCATGGGATTAAACATGATTAGTGGTCGTCTCAAACCCATACCGGAAGTCCGGCTGTAATACCTCATGTTGAGAATTTAATCCCCCAATCTGAGAACGGAATATCGCGTGAATATCACCCATGGGGTCACCCTGACCACTATGGCTACTACTGCCACCACCACCGTATGAAGTATCTTAACGCCCACGACGACCATAGCTACTACCCCCAGGACTCAACTCTGAGTGATGTCCACGTCCACAACTAGTATAGCTACTAACTCCAGGGCTCGACTCTGAGTGACATCTGTGTATATGATTACGGTCGGAGCCCTGCTATCGCTGCCTGGATAAAGTATTTCCCAAAGAAGGGATATGTCCACGGCTACGACCAGACATAGAGTTTTTTTCTTAAACGGTGCTGCTCATACTAGTAGTTTCACAAGCGGTGTCGTATTCGATTTAGTTACACAAATGGTTTTTCCACGCTTGCTAACCACGAATTGCATGATTCCATGATTACTAACCACGAATTGGTGTGATTCCATGTTGCCAACCAGGAATTGGTGTGATTCAATTTTTTTTTGATTAATTCGTGGTTGGTAACCACGATTTCTTCAATCTTGTATTGCCAACCACGAATTCTAGGTACCACATTATTGCCAACCACGAATTCAGTTGCCAACCACGAATTCAGTTGCCAACCACGAATTCATTCACATCTTCTTTCCCAACCACGAATTCATTCACAGCCAACCAAGAATCTCACTAACTTTTGGCTTTATCTCTATTGTTTTGTTTGTCACGGGTTGTAAATGACTTGATGTATCACTACTACAAAACTACAAATATATGTAATTATTTGACTTGATGTATCACTACTTCAAAACTACAATTATATGTACTTATTTGTATTTTTGTTTCACATGTATTTGTTTAGTAGCTACTAGGTTTCACTTTTTGATCAAAGCCAGTAATTCTTCAATAATGATATCACATGATATCATTACAAATACATTTTTTATAAGTAGCATATCTTGTTTCAATTTTTATCAAATCACATTTTCACTTTTTATCAAATCACA
Source organism: Smallanthus sonchifolius (assembly GCA_023525975.1). Lineage (NCBI taxonomy): Eukaryota > Viridiplantae > Streptophyta > Magnoliopsida > Asterales > Asteraceae > Smallanthus > Smallanthus sonchifolius. The sequence goes on from CM042037.1 coordinate 20,688,059, forward strand.
TTTGTTTCACAATTCACACATGGAACCACAAGTGTTTCCCGGTCCTAGTTGTCCAGAAGTATTATTCCTTGAAAGAAACCATAGAGCTTATCAGTTGTTTCATTCATCATCCTATAGTTATGAAGCACTTATTCTTAGACGTGCTGATCGGAAATTCTGGAATCACTTTAAAAATTTTGAGGTTCCAGAAAATGTAATGTTACATATACGAGAATCTGGTTTTGGTGGTGTTTTTGACTGTGGTTACCGAAAGGTGGATAATCACTTGATAACCGCACTTGTAGAGAGGTGGCGTCCAGAAACCCACACCTTTCATTTTAAATTTGGAGAAGCCACTGTTACATTGCAAAATGTTCAAGTTCTTTGGGGTATGCCGATCACCGACACCGAAATTTCTAGAGAGGACATAAGATTATCAAAAACTCAGTGGAAAAGCCGTTGTTATGAAATGTTGGGTTTGGATCCTGCATTTTGTCATTTGAAGGGTTCTCTGCTTAGGTTATCTTCTATAATGGATGAACTAGAGAAGCCGCTTCCTGAGTCCACTGTATCGCCTATACAACGAGCAAGGTTATACATCTTACATTTATTGGGAGGAACCCTATTTCCTGATTCTACTGGGAACCACGTATCTTTACATTTTTTAAATCATCTAGAGGATTTAAAAGAATGTGGTCGGTTAAGTTGGGGGAGCGCTGTTCTTGCTAGCCTTTTTAGAAATCTCTGCAAAGCATCATCCCCGCAAGCCACAGAAATTTATGGGCAGATGGTATTGTTACAGTTATGGGCATGGGAGAGAATACCATCAGTTGCTCCCATACGGACAGAAGATTATGCTAGAGAAAAACCGTATGGTGCACGGTAAGTTAAAAACAACATATATTATATATGTTTATTTTTAATTATTTATAAAATCAATTTTATACGATTTTGATAGGTGGAGTGTTCCTTTAAGCTTCAGAGAAGCAACAAGTCATGTTCTTGTTATGTTTCGTTCACAATTTACATCTTTACAAGCGGATGAGGTAATTTAAATTATATACATTTCTTTTTCATTATAAAAATATACTAATGTAATTTAGTTTCAATTTTGTAGTTCATATGGACGCCCTACTATGGGGTTATGTTGGATCTACCGGAGATGTGTAGAAGCGACCACCTTAGTTGGATGTGTGATACCACTCTCGTATTTTGGGACGTTGTTGAGGCCCATATAGCAAGTAGGGTAATGCGACAGTTCGGTTTTGCTCAACCGATCCCTTCTAATGTAATGTTCGACAAGAGCGAACATGAAAATTTGCATAAATCTAATCGTAAGGGCAAAGGTAAAGATTGGAAACAACGCCATCATAAATACATTACAAATTGGGAGTCTCGGTTAAAGCGTGTTGTCGACGGTGTCCCTGCTAATACGGTTTTTGCAAGTAATGAGTATTTGAATTGGTATTTTCCACGTACTGTTTTGTTCATTACTAAACCTGGTCGTCATCATTCTTCACAATCGCATCAAGATCATGGTGGCAGACTTGAACTACTGGTAATTACATTTTATTATGATTTTTTTGTAAATTAAAAACTTTAACATTTATGGTTGGTTATTGTAGGGAGATGGAATGAGTTAAATATATAGAGCTACAGGAGAATTAATGGGAATGGATTCACAAAATACACAATTTTTGCAGCCTTTACAAAATATGGCGAACCAATATATGGGGCTTGCAAACATGGGAGAGCATATTTATTGCCCAAGTTCACATGTGGCTACGAACAACAGTCAATATTCTTTCCTAACTGAACCCTTAGATATGGTTCAAAGTGTACGTAGACGCGGTGGTAGACGAGGTGGCATCCATGGTGTTGGTAACCAAGATGGTGACGATTTACAAAACCCTGATCGTGATGGTCAAAACTAAGAATCTGAACACCAAACACAAAATCTAAATTTGGAACTAGGCGGTTCATCGTCTAATAATGTTGGTTTTGCACAATTTTCAAACTTGATGGGTAATTTTAGTCAAGCTTATTATACACCATCACAACATACTAGTCCCCCATTAACGTATAATCATTCAAACAATTTTGTGAACATGGTCATGCCTCAAAATATCAACACCGACACCATGACAGATCAACACGTACGACCATCTGTAACCCCTATACCATTCCCAAACTTTGATATTAGTCAAAATCCAAATCTTACAGATCAAGAAGGGCGGCCTAGACGGACTTCTAGGCCACCTTGGTGTGGCACGCATAGCAGATTAGATCGTCATTAGATTTTAAAAATGTTTTGTTTTATTTAAGTTTAATTTTTTATTGTATGGTAAAAGTACATGTTTTGTTTTATTTAAGTTTAATTTTTTATTGTATGGTAAAAGTACATGTTTTGTTTTTTTTGTAAATGTCACGTGAATCTGATGCAAGTTGGATCTATTGTCTTATAACCATTATAAATACTGCCATTCACATACATCACACTTTCATTGATCTAAATTTAACACTTAAATAAACATGTCTTCTAGTGCACCCGGTAGTGACATACCGGCACCGGTAGAGAACCATTTTTGGAGAAATAATGAGAACTGGTCTAGAAATGTTGTCCAATTCTTTTACAACGGAGATAGTGATTGGTGTAGGGTTCATTGTATGGGCGATGAAGTACTTGACTGCGAATTTTGGGGTACCCTTTTAGGGCTTTGTGGAGGCGCTTTTATACATGAGATTGTAAGTATAAAAAATTTATTCATGTCATATTAACGTAGATAGTAATTGGTGTAATAATTGTTTTTTTGTACAACATGTTCGCGTTTGGACAAGAAATCTTATGTATTGGAGGTTATATTACATATTAATAAGCGATGAGTTGCCGAGGGGGGATTGTTGGACTATTCTACCGCCTAAGTTTATGGACCTAATAACTGACAGACATCACGATTCATTTCAATATGGTGATGGGACGAACCAGCTGTATCCTGCACTTTGGGAGGTCGAAACGGTAAAGTTGTATAATTAATAAATAATTATAATTTATTATAAATAAATAATTATTATTTATATGTTTTAACAGGCATTTTTACCTCTATCTCCTGATGGTGTCAACTGGTACCTTTTTAAGATTTGTATGCATTCACTACAAGTTCATGTAATTTATCCATGTGATTGTGTAGCAAATACATGTGCTAATTCATAGTGCATACATCGTGGTATTCACCGGGTATTTTTGGAATTCGAGTTACATTTTAGATGGTTTCTACAACGTATTTTGTTTTTTCAATGCTCTGGCCTACAAGAAGTAGAGACTTTAGAACATTCCGGGGAAAGTGTCCGGCCTCCAAATGGTGTTCACATTGGTCGAGATGCGGGAGTCGTAATATGTATGTTATTACGTAGGCTAGTACAAAACAGGTCATTAGTGTGGGAGGAAGATAGTGTTCAAAATGCTTGTCTAAATTATAGACGTTTTATGGTAGATCAATTATATGGTAGTTGTATATGAACACCAATGTAAGACTATCATTCAAGTTTATGGAGATGGAGTCACATGAAATGTAAGATTGTGTAAGATTTTGATTCCTCATGTGTAAGATTGTGTATTGTATAAAGATTCTCATCATTTAATATTGTGTAAGCTTTTGACCGGTTGGGACATCTCTTAATGTTCTTATCAAATACTTTTACATACAAATATTAATGTACAAAGATTCTCATCTTTTATTATTCTCAACAAAGACTTTTACATAAAACATTAAAGTTACATTTTTCAAAACAAATATAAGTTACATAACTTAATTCCATAGAAATATCAGATAACATTATTGGGCAAGAACACATCAACATAAAATCTCCTGTTACGACCTGTTGGGACATCTCTTCTTGTTATGACCGGTTTCATTGCAGATTCCGCACCTACGAGCGACATATTTTTCACGGTAATGAACATCCATCTCGTTATGTATCCTACGTGCTCGTCTCCTACCACGCGATGTGACAATTTTTTATTCGTCTGCTATAATCCTCCAACCAGGATCTATCCATAAAGCAAGATGAGGTAGCGGCCGAAAATCACTCTGATATTGTTGTAGATATGTTGCATTTTTGTATACCCTATGAACAATGTCATGAGGTCTTTCACCTCGATGACGACAAATGGAAATTGCATGTGAACATGGAAATCTTTCAGCTTGCCACTTTCCGCATGAGCATTTTTTGTTTTTATATTGGACAATATAATTGTTGTCGCCATCTTGATTTGTTTGCATCATTGAGGTAACTCTGTACCACCCTTCTTCTTCATTAAACTCAGTTACAGTGTGGTCTTGACCCCGTTTGTCACGTTCATCAAAGGTGTGCCATACACGTGGGGGTAAAGATGTTTTACAATGCTTTGCAATGTCAGTATGGTTTCAAAATTGTTGCACGACTTTATTAAACGTATAATCAATACACGCCTTTATGGGCAGCACCCTAGCTCCACGTAATGCGTTGTTTAAGCTCTCTGAAATATTTGTTGTTAAGTTACCCCAACGACTATCTTTTTCATCGTGCATAAGTGTCCACTTATTGAAACCAATTTGTTTCAAATACTCCCAAGCCTCAGGATTGATCTTTTTCATTTGTTGTATACAGCTTCTATACTTTCGACGTTGTGTGGTGCTACCAATAGACCAACATAGCCTTTTTAAGCTAACATTCTTGAACTTCTTCATGAAGTTGCTCCTAACATGACGCAAACAAAAACGATGATATGCAAGTGGCTCCTTCCACATATCAAGATTATTCATTGCATGAAAAATTCCTTTGTGTCTATCTGAAATAACACACAATCTTCTCCTAGTTAGACTAGCAATATGTTTCCATAACTGTATAAAAAACCAACCCCAGCTATCATTAGTTTCCTCGTCAACGATGGCATAAGCTACTGGCAATATATAGTTGTTTGCATCTTTTGTAACTGCAATTAACAACTTACCACGATACGATCCCGTCAAATGTGTACCGTCTACGCATATAATGGGCCGACAATGTTGAAAAGCTTTTATGACAGGCCCAAATGCCCAAAATACATATTTAAATGTATTGTATTCACTTGAACCATCTGTTTGATGATACCTTTCCACAATAGTGCCATTATTTGATGACATCAGAGCTGTAATGTACTTAGGTAACTCCTCGAAATTAGACTTCCAGTTACCGTAAATACTATCAACAGCTATTCTCCTAGCTCGCCAAGCCTTAATATATGAAATATCAACCTTCAATGTTTCCTTTATGTACGCCTGGATTTGTTTGACAGGGAAAGCAATGTCCGCACAAACCGCATGGTTGATGTATGCTGCAACATTTTTAGATGTAAGGCTTCTATTGTTGTTGCGAATGACTGACCCATAACAGTTGTGAGACGCAACCCATTTTACTATCCTCCACATGGTTTCACCATGCTTCACACGTGCATACACATATCAGTTACACGGAGGAGCGTATGGAAGGTTACTTGTTTGACGGTGTAACATCTTGCCCTCCATTTTTGAGGTCTAGTTTCAACTACTATTAACTCTCTATTACAGGCAACATTCCACTTTCGAACAGCATACATCAACTCAGTTTTAGATTTAAAGTACATACCAACTCAAATTTCATTTAACTCATTGTTCCACAAATCTATGTGGTCATCTTCTTCAAAACCACCAGCGTCGTAATCTCTTAATTCCTCAACATCATCAGAATAGTTCACCGGGCCTTGAGAAAGCCCTTGAACAATTCCGAGATTATATTCTGCTGGGGTTTCACCTTAGCCGTCGTCATCAGTTTCGTCAGTGGACATATTTAAATCCTCTCTTACATCTTCAGAATCTTCAGACCTTAATTCTTCAACAATGTTATCCAAGACTTCTTCATCGTCACCATGAATAGTGTCATCAACTTGTTCATGTGAAATATCTTCTACTATGGTATGTTGGTTTGACGGGGCGACTTCAAAAGTTGATGGGGATTGTATTGGATTATTGTATTGATAACAAGGGGGTGTTGGTGTTATTTGGGGTGCCATTGAAACAGAAACACTACGAAGCAGATCCATACATCCGTCTCGTTGGACTGACATTATTGGCTGACAATTAACGTATATGTTAGCCCTAAAATTTGCTAAATAATACATAATATCTAAACTTGCATCACTAGAAATATAGGATGCTTTAGATATCCCTTGAAACTGAGAATATAATAATAATCATAAGTTAAAAGATTCTTTTTGAACACCAAGATGATTATAAACCATACGAAGCAATTCTTCATATCGTATTCTGTGGTGAATAATAAAGGAAGTCGTTCGAGTAGATTCATCTGAGGAAACAACTCCGTTATCATACAAAAAATTACCACCAAAGAATAATCTAACAAGAAACGGACGGGTTAAGGACATTATGAAGACTTAAAAGAGTTTGAAATATTTGAAAGAGTATGAAAGAGTTGAAAGGGTTTGAGATGGTTTTTGTTGAAGTCTAATATATATTTGTTGAGCAAATCTTCTATCACATTTTTCACCCACAGTAATCAGAAAGATTCTTTATAAAAATAAAGCTGACAGAGATTCTCTTGTTTCTTCATAAAAAATAAAATTGACAGAGATGATTATCACAGTAAGATTCTCTCAACAAAATAATAAAACAATAAAAAAATAAAAGGAAAATTAATACTACGAGAATTCAACATTGTTTCTGACCAATTCGTGGTTGGTAACCATTGTTTCCAACCAATTCGTGGTTGGCAACCCTTACGAACTACAATTCGTGGTTGGCAACCCTTAGGAACCACAATTCGTGGTTAGCAACCATAATTCGTGGTTAGTAACCATAATTCGTGGTTAGCAAGCAATGTTTTCAACCAATTCGTGGTTGGCAACCGTTAGAACCACAATTCGTGGTTACCAACCACAATTCGTGGTTAGCAAGCAATGTTTTCAACTAATTCGTGGTTATGAACTTTGTAAACACACAATTCGTGGTTGGCAAGTATGGAAACACCACAATTCGTGATTGGCAAGTATGGAAACACCATTTGTGTTAAATTTTTAAATCCAACACCTATTGTGCAAATACTATTGCTATACAACACCATTTAAGAAAAAAATTCACCAGACATAATATGTACTCTGCATTTAGTAAAAAAGAAAGATCAAATATATAATAACATGAGACATATAATATAATATTTAAAGTCGACATACCACATGATAAATCACAAATAATTTAAAGTGTGTAACAAGAAACAATGTTCCTAACAATCATGTCACTCTTCACTCTTCATCTGAAGAGTGGCCAGAATAAACCATTTCATCATCATATCATCATCATCGGATGAATCTGCTTCCTCTTCCTCTTCAAAGCGGTGAGAATAAATGATTTCATCATCATAAGTTGTATTGGTATTTGTGACCAGGCACAAGCATTCGCTCCTAGTTACGTCATTCAGTAACTTAAACCGTTCATCAATATGAAGGGCCCCATGTGCTTCTGCACTAACAAAAAAAATCCATGAGAAAACGGTCGACAATTTTCCCACAAATGTATTTTAAAAAAATATATTTATTAGAAATTTCTGACTGTTTTCCCACGGAGTTTTTTGTTATCGGTATTTTATGAGAAAGTAGTCGCTAATTTGATGATCTCATTTTTGTCTGAATTTTGTGTGCATTTGGAGGAAGCTCGGACACAATATTTTTTATGGGGAATTTTCGTAGAAAAGTGACTGCTTTTTAGTAGTGCATGAATATTAAAATTTTACGTTATATTATAACTAATTATTATTATTGTTGTTATTATTATTTTATTTATTTAGTAATATTATTTTGTGTTTTAAAAATTTAGAGTTATTACAATGAGAGTCATATAAGGTGGAGGAGGAAGTGATATGTGGACTGTGTTAAAGTGTGTGAGAGATATTAAGATAAAGAGGTCACATGTTTTTTTTTCCTTTTCCAAGGTCCCTTTCTTCATTTTCTAATATTGTTTTAAAAAGGTAAAACGATTGAAATGCATTTAGACACGTGCAAATATCTAACGTCTAGGGCCGTCTCCGAGAAATTAAGTATCCGGCTCGACATAAGAAAAATGCTCTCATTCCCCTCGCAATATGCACGTATATAAAAAAATTTCAATAATACAACGATAATTGTAATTACAATAATAAAGAAAATAAAACTAGCATAGAAAAGTATCTAGTTAGTAGTTACACACCTAAATGAGTCGGGAGGCTCTCCTAGCATTTTGCGAGGCAAATTTGTTGATCAAGTATCTAGTTTGTAGTTACATACCTAACTTGTTGATCAAGTCTTCATATTGCATGAGTCGGGAGGCTCTCCTAGCATTTTATAATATATATATATATAAATTTAAAAATATGCCCCACTCATAAACATGTCTCGGTGCAACGACACCACCTGCACCACCCTCTAAGCCGCCCCTACTAACGCCTCAACTAGCATTATCCCATCCAGCAGTGTAATTAATAAGTTAGATGACATTTATATATATATTTGTTTGGACATAGAAAATGAAGTTTTCTTTAAATATTGGGAAAATGCACAATACTTGAAAAGATCATTCGATGATTATTTAATCTGGTGTTGTTTGAAGAATTCTCTAGGTATTGAAACCAGTCGATCTTCATGTTCATGAGAACCATCACTGTCAGCGACTCCAGCAACAAAAACCTTTCCAGAATTCCGACTCTTTTCCGGTATGTATATACTTGATACATGCCATCCCACGTTGCCATGCACAACAATTCATGCAGTGGTTATTTTTCTAATTGTCTATTAGTTAGTTGGTCACTTGTTTCGAGTCGATTAGAAAAGTAATTAATGAGTTAGTTTATCTTGAGTGGTCATTGATCAGTGGTGTTAGTGATCACTACAACAGTAACACTCTATAGGGATGGAAAAATTTAACCATATACCGACGACAAGTCGTCGGAATAGGCTATCCAGACGACATGTCGTCGGTACAGGTGTCGTCGGTATTGCATCGTCCCAATAGCTCAAAGATGTCGTCGGTATAGGTGTCGTCGGGATAGGTTGACCTATACCGACGATATGTCGTTGGGACAGGGCCTAATTAAAAAATTCAAAAAGAAAAGCAATACCGACGACATGTCGTCGGGACAGGGTTGAATTAAAAAATTCAAAAAGAAAACCTTGTATAGGGTTTTTTAATATTTTTTTAAAAAGACCTATCCCGACGACATGTCGTCGGTATAGTATAGGGTTTTTTAATTTTTTTTAATAATTTTTTAAAAAAACCTATCCTGACGACATGTCTTCGGTATAAGTCATTTCTTTTTTTTTTATATTTTTTAATTTTGAAGTATTTTTCAGAAATATAAAATTTATATTAACAAAAACCTGCAAATTCAATAATATAAATCATTCAAAACAACCAAATACCATACCATAACATTGTTCGAACCACAAAAACTAATATCTGAACCATAAACTTGTCCGAAACACACAAACATTCAAATTGCTCACAAACCAAACATGCAAATTATTCAAAACAAACATCCCACGACATTCGCAACAACAAAGACAACAACTACTGGCTAATTATCGTCGTTGCTTGTTCAACGTTCCCATATGCGACGCATTTCTTCCATTTGGCATTGCATTTCAAGCATTTGTTTATTATGGATAGCCATTTGTCGTTGTTCTTCCTCTCGTTTTTGTTGGCGTTCATATTCTCGTTGTTGTTGTTCTTGGACTTGTTGTTGAAGCTGAGTCATTCGCTCGTCCATTTCTTGCCAATGGGGTTGTGGAGGGGGGCTACTAAACACATCAGGTGTGAGATTACTCACCACACGACCAACACCACGTATATGGCCACGCCTATGACCCAATACACGTTCCATGCACGCAAACTCATCAACTGCGGATGAATCACCACTAGACTCGACAGAGGATCATGTAAACTCCTCTTGAATTTGGTCCTGCATTAAACATTGTAATAAACAATCATATAACTATTTTACTAAAATTCGACAGCATAACTGCTTTAAAATGGATAACCAACCTGTTAAACCATAAGTCATAAACGATAACAATTCACAAATTCCAATCAACCAACATTAATAACAACAAATACTAATAATACTAGCAAAAATATCCAACAATTGGGCTCGAGTTGGATGTTCTAAGTCTATTAAAGTGTGTTTGGGTCGTTTTGACCCGTTTAAAGTTACAGTTGGATGTTCTAAGTCTATTAAAGTGTGTTTGGGTTGTTTTGACCCATTTAAAGTTACAGTTGGATGTTCTAAGTCTATTAAAGTGTGTTTGGGTCGTTTTGACCTGTTTAAAGTTACAGTTGGATGTTCTAAGTCTATTAAAGTGTGTTTGGGTCATTTTGACCCGTTTAAAGTTATAGTTGGATGTTATAACAACAAAATCATTTTACTTACATAGTCTGATACTGCAGTGTCATTGGCCCAACCTGTCCCTTCTTTATAATGGGTGGCTCTGAATACATCAATAGGACCGGTCCCCTGTGAAAAACAAAAATAATATCACTAAGAATTAATAAACATGTTTGTATAATACTAACAATTGTATTTCATACCTCCATGTGTCGGCGCTGGGCATATGATTTGCTCTCATGGAAACTTGGGTAGCGTTGTTGGGCTCTGTTTTGTTTGTTCTTCTCGGAGCGGTTTCTAGGCCTCAGTTAAAAACAACTCATTAATAAACCTTTCCCAGTTTCCTCGATCAATATCTTCTGGTGGATTATTCCTCGCCTCCTCCACATCATCGTATCCCTCATGCTCGTTGAAATGAACTCTCAACTCTCTCTTGTGTTCTTTATAAGCCCTCTGACACTCGGCAGTGATTCTGAGTCCAATGCCTCACCACTTGTGAGTGTTTCTCCAGCTGTCCAGTTCAAAATATTCCTACAAATGGAAGTAATTAGAAAAAATCTAATAGTTATGAAATTGTAAGTAATTATAAAACATTTATACTTACTAAGAGAGTGGGATATACGGTATGTTTTTTTTTCATTTGGACCCTTGGCCCAATTGGATAATGTGGGGGGAACAACCTTTTCAACCTCCAGGGAGATAGCACGTATAAAATTAGTCGCGTTCTCTCCCACAAACTTGTACCCCCCGCCATGAACTTCAACATCAATGGGAAGAGGCTTCCTCCCATTTTGCTCAAATTTCTTGTATAACTTTAGGTTTTTGGCTTTGGAACGCCTTTTATGGGAGGCACTACCTACATTGACATATGAAATTGAAAAGTTAGGCTATTGTAAAGACATATATTAAACACCAACAAGTAACTTACCATCAGATCCACCTGCACAACCCGACGCGAAGTTATACGGACCCCCATACCCACCGTCTCCACCATCACCACCGTGTGATTGCGATATTGTTGCCATTATTCCTTCGACAAAAATAATTAGTAAGCATAAATAATTAATAGTCAACAAAGATAAATGGTACATTTTTAACATACATTCAATCATAATCATCACTACAATAACGTGTGTCAACAACATCATCATCATCATCTTCTTCATCGTCATCATTTATTTCATCTTCCTCATCTGAATTGTATGCATCTTCATCGTCTCCATCTTCTTCATCATCATTAATAAAATTTTCATTGAGATCAATCGGGGCAATATGACTTGGGTCACCACCCTCATTTAAAGTTATCCGCATGGGCAAGTAGCCTAAGTCGACAACCAAATTACCAAAAAAATGATTGAGTTTCTCGTGTAATAGATTGAGTTTCTGCATGGGGAATAGGAGTTTGGTCACCACATACGTGACTTGATTCACCAACTTCACATCCGGTGTCGACAGCCAAATTATAATCATTTGATTGAGTGTCGTGCAATATATCTATCTCATTAACAACACTAGGATGATCCCAAAGCTTCCGATGGTGAACGTCCTCAACAACCCTCCATTGGCCAGTGGTTCGAGAAGGATCTCGAAGATAGAACACTTGTTTAGCCTATGTGGATAATATATATTGGACATCGTCATACCATTCTTTACCAACATACCATTCACGGTCGATGTCAATTATAATAGTATTGTTTTGCTTAATTAATCGTTTACCCCTTGTGTCAAACCATTTACAACGGAATAGTACAACCGAGTAACCATCTATGTAGTTCAACTATGATCTCCTCTAGTTGACCATAAAATGGAGTATCGTCTTCTCCTATTGTAACCACACCACTTTTTTGAGTAGTGCGTCGGGCATCACGATTTTGTACCACAAATCTAACACCATTGACTATGCAAGCAGTGTAAGAATATGCGTTCAAGGGACCATGTGCCAATGCCCTTAAATCTTTGTTATCGGGTGTAGAAGATGAAGATGAAGATAAAAATATATTTGCTTCATATTTTAACCATGAAGAAAAATCGGTTTGCATATTGCGTTCAGGAAATTTAGATTCAAATTCACTAGTAGATGGACAAAATAAAATTCAAATTAGTTTATCATAATAGCTAAAATGAAAATATAATAATAGTTTATCACTGGTAGATGGACAAAAAAAACTTACGATTTGTAGACTTTGATTTCATCGCAGTTGTTCAACACAAACCATTGTAATGATTTGTTTGCAAGTTCAGAGAGCGCGATGATTTTCTTTTTTGATATTGGTCGACATTGTGATGAAAACACTTGAAACTGCCTTTTAGGAATGCCAACATCTGCATTTCTATCTGGTCGGTTAAATTTGGTTTGCATACCGTCCAGATACATAGAGCAGAATGTCAATGCTTCATTTGCAACATAACCCTCTACAATTGAGCCTTCAGGCTTGGCTTTGTTTCTAACATATGCTTTGAGCTTTTTCATGTATCTTTCAAAAGGATACATTCATCTCATATACACAGGGCCATCAAGAATAGCTTTTTCGGGTAAATGAAGAATTAGATGAACCATTATGTCAAAAAATGTTGGAGGATATATTATTTCCAAATTGCATAATATCTTAACCACTTCCTCATTTGCTTCATCAATGTCTTTCACATCTACTGATCGTGCACAAATTTTTTGAAAGAATGTGCAAACGTCATTAATTGTTGTTGAAACATTTTTGTGCAGACCCGATCGTACCCCTATTGGCAGCAATCGTTGCATTATGATGTGATAATCATGGGACTTTAACCCAATTATATTTGAATCCTTAGGAAGTACCTTATTTTTGAAATTCGATCCAAATCCATCAGGCAGTCTCACTCCTCTAATAAACTGACAAAAGCGTTCTCGATCACTGAGTGTGAAAGAGTAAGGAGCTTGTGGTTGGTACAACTTTTTGTTTTTTGTGTTAGCCATAGGTTATGTCAAATACCCATATTTTCCAAGTCTCTGTGGGCTTTGTGTGTGTCTTTTGATTCATCGTTCATCAACAAAGTACCCAATAAACTCTCACACGCATTTTTCTCCACGTGCATAACATCAAGATTGTGTTTTAAAAGCTGAGAAGACCAATAATCTAGCTCAATGAAGATACTTCGTTTAGTCTAATTCAACTTTGAGGCAACACACTTTCTTTTTACACCTCCATGCCTTGGATGTTTCCCTGGAACACAATCGGGGAGACTTTTTAGTTGTTCTAATATTTGAGCATTACTCAATCGTCGGGGAGGATTTCTTGTCTCTTTCTTTCCATTAAACGATAGATCGTTCCTCCATTTATGCTTTCTAGGAAAGAATCTTCTGTGGCCAACAAAAGCTATCTTATTCATTATAGAGCACGAAGGTGTGTCAACGATACATGTAGGGCATTTTTATAACCTTGACCACTCCATCCAGACAAACTACTACGAGCAGGATAATCGTTGATAGTCCATAACAGTGCGGCATGCATCCTAAATACAGTTTTGGTTGATGCATCTCTCACCGAGACTCCTTCAGCCCACAACATTTTCAACTCATCGACCAAAGGCCTTAAGAAAACATCAATGTCCTTACTAGGTGATTTAGGCCCGGGAATTAGCAAGGTTAACATAAAAGAAGACTTTTTCATACATAACCACGGTGGTGTATTATATGTTGTTAACACTACCGGCCACATACTGTAAGTCTGACTCATGTTACCGAATGGATTAAAACCATTAGCAGCCAAACCTAAGCGGACATTCCTTGGTTCTTTAGAAAAATCGGATATCTCTCATCAAATTCTTGCCATGCAAAATTCTCCTTCCAAAACAGTGCACAATCATTAATGCAAGCATGGATAGACTGATATCCTAACCCAATCTTTCTCAGTTTCTTCTTAGCTTCATAGTGTGACGCTGGAATGTTATTTTCCTTCGTTAATGCAATTTGTAGAAACTCTAACAGTTGTTCAAACGAACTATTCGTCCATTTGTTGAAAACCTTAATATGCATAAATTTGGCTAGGAAGTTTAGGAAAGACATTTGACTACAACGGGGGTATAACTGCTAATTTAGCTCCTCAAATAACGCATCAAACTCATGGTCTAAACTAGTTCCATCTTCATCTATATTATCCGCGTTTGTATTTTGCTCTTCTATCACATCATCTATGGCATCAAACATCTCATTATTTGTTGTTGTAGTTATTGGAGGAGTAGGTGTTCTACTTGGGGCAAAAAGTGAAGCTATCTCCATTGCACGAGGATGTTGTTCACCGTGATAAATCCAATTTTGATATGATTGTAGAAACCCACGGTGATGTATGTGGCCATATATCGTGTTCAAATCCTGTCGACACGCATTACAACAACGTCTACACGGGCAAAACGTTCTACCTCGACCGTCGGCATGGTTCTTGGCAGTCTCTATAAAGTTGAGAAGACCGCTTAAGAAAGCCGGAGAATTCCGATTTTCCAGTGTAACCCAGCTTTTATCAATTGTCATATCTAGTGTTATATCTATTGTGTTATAAACATACACATATACGTGCATACAATAAACTAATGTATATGTTTTGATCGGTACTCTAAGGCAGTGGATCCTAACCCACTTTTTGAATATTCTATCTCATATGTATACATTTTAACAAGTTGACTATTTACGAAAAAAATCAGCAGCATTTCCCCTTAACTCCCCAAGTTTGCAGATATATCGCAAACTCAAAGGAGTAAGGAGAAATAGCTACCAATTTTTTCTTAAATGTCAACCCGTTAAAATGTATACATGTGCTAAATGAGATAGAATATTCAAAAAGCAGTCCTAAATGGGACAATCCAAAATTTATCTCTATCAAATAAATTTCGAACGAGTATATTCTAAAGGGTTATCCTAAATAGACATACTAGTGTACACAACATGAGACATGACATACATAAACAAAGACGTACATAAATGACATTAGGGGTGTAAGCTTTTTTCTTATTTATTTTTTAAAATTTTAAAATATATATTTTTTAATATATAACTAATAGTATTTATAAAATCATGATAAATGAGCCGTTTACACCCTAAATGAAATAAAAATTTGACTACACAAACAAAAATATACAAAGGTAAAAAAGTCAGGATACGTACCTTAAATAAGTTCAATGAAACACAAATATAATGTTATTCTCACCTCGTCAACTGCAACGAGTTCCAAACTTGTAACAAAATTAAATAAAGTTACATATACATACATACACACTTACATATATACATACACAATTATATACATACAAATCATATAAATACATACATACACATATAAATATAAACAAACCTATATAAACCCATGAATAAATACACAATTATATACATACAAATCATACAAATACATAAACATACATAAACAAATAGAAATATACATACATACATCCGTTGAACATAAACAAACATACATACAAATACATATATAAACATATGAATAAATACATAATTATATACATACAAATCATACGAATACACAAACATACAAACATACATACACATATATACATACATACATACATACATACATACATAAATAGATGCCCAATTACACAATTACAAACATATATATACAAACATACATACACATATATACATACATATTAACTAATTATACAAACTAATCATCATAAACACAAATTACACACACACATACAAACTAATCATACAAACTAATCATCATAAACACAAATTACAGACATACATACACATACACACAAACTAATCATCACAAACACAAATTACACACATACATATACATACAAACACTAATTTACATAAACTACAATATATAAACTAATCACACATCTAAACCAAATTACATAAACTAATCACAAATTACTAATTCCATCATACATACAAAATACATACTCATACATACATACATACACATACATACAAAATCATAGATTTAAACCAAATTTCATCACAAATTAGTAATTAAAACGAGTAATTACCTTCACAAAGCTAAAAATCCAAGAAATGTTGAAATTCTTCAAAAACCTAACCAAATTAAACAAACAAAACTTTAAAATCTTGAACAATTAGCTAAAATAAAAAACCCGGATGTTACCTCACCTTAAATCCCGAGAGTTTTGTGAAAATTGCTCCCAAAAACCTTGAAATCGCCGGAGAGAAGAATTTGGGGGAGTTTTTGGCAGAAATGAGGTTCTGGCCACTGTTTTCCCTATTTGTTCGCGCTGAGACCTATTCCGACGACATGTCGTCGGTATAAGCCTGAGTGTCGTCGGCATATGAAGCCTATACCGACGACATGTAGTCGGCATAGGAAGCCTATACCGACGACATGTAGTCGGCATAGGAAGCCTATACCGGCGACATGTCGTTGGTATAGGCTTTTTCAGGATGTTGACTAGTCAACAAATCTAAAGACCCTATACCGACGACATATATATATATATATATATATGTCGTCGGTGTAGGCCTTTTTAGATTTTTTTTAATTTAAAAAATAATTTACTATGAAAATTTAATAAATAAAAAGAAAAAAGAAAATGAAAATTAACCTATACCGACGACAAGGTTTCACCAATGAAAAATTGGGTATCAGTTTTCCCTCCACCTGACCCTAGCCCATACCGACGACATGTCGTCGATATAGTGTCTCCCATACCAAAATTAGGGTTTTCCCTATCCCGACGACATATCGTCGGTATAGGGTGACCTATCCCGACGACATTTGTCGTCTGGATAGGCGTCGTCGGTGTAGGGTCAATTCCTTGCAGTGGATTAATTAATTTTTAGTAAGGCTATAAATAGTTAAGCCATGGTTGTTTAATGTTTTTGTTTAAGAATATAAATAAGAAAATTGTCTCAAATCTTGTCTCTTCTCTAATCTTATTCTGGGAGATTAACTGACCATCTTAAATCAATCTATATATAATATGTATATATCATGAGCATATATATATACATGGAAATAAACAATCATAACAAATATATGTGTACGATTAAAATGAAAAGAATGTGATTATAGACATCAAGCGAACCTTGAACTTTCAACAAAGATCCATATATTTCTCAAACCAAATCAAGGCATCCCTTCGAAGGTTTAACTCTGGGAACATTAGCAACAAAACCATCATTTAATCTTGGATTAGCACTTCAAGGTTGTGCAAATCATACATTATTTTCTATATTAGTCATTAATTAGATAAAGTATCATAGACTCAAATATTATGGATCCATTTCAGAAGCAGCCAAATAAACAGCTCGGCTTCTTTCAATGCAAGGGCATAAGTGTCATTTGAATATGGCATCCCTCAATTATTTTTTTCAAGACATGAGGAGCCATTCAATTCTTCAGCAAGTTGTGTACGTGAAAGAGCCATTAAGGCTATGGGTATACTCTACTCTACGTAACTCAACGTCATATCACACTCCATTCCAAGCAATTAAGTACTCCACTCTATGCTTTTATCCAACAAAACCAAATAAACCTTCAAAAAGTTGAGGAAGCCGGCGGTGAAGATAGCGTGGATATCGAATCCGCCGCTTATAACCCTTCTAGCGGCGCAGTCAAGGGGGTGTTCCCCTCTGCGGTGAAATGGTGATCATACCCCATAGCCTAATAACGAATCAAACACGATGAATTAATAAATAATTGATATTTTGCAGGACTGATGGATGGATTCAGTTTGTCCACCAACGCAAACCAGGGCGGTTGTTTCGCATAGTGATCATGAGAAATGAACTTATAGGCCGATGGATGCACATAGGGGTAGTCCCGTAGTTGTGGGTGGTGGTTGTTAGTCATGGTTTACATTATTGCTGCCAGAAACCTTCATTCAAAGAAGATTTTTTTGTGGGAATGATAAGAAAACAATAACTAAATTTTTCCTAGAGAATTAAGGGTGTTTTGTTGCATCAAATCTAGTAAGACTTTTTTTAGCGACGATAGCATTGAATATATTTACCTAGTGAAGGTTTGAACCTGAATCTCTTGTTACTTGTAAGATGTCTTATCACTATGGTTACAAATCTAGTAGATAGATTGAGGGCACGAGAGGGTGTTTTCTCACCACGGAAGGAAGAGTTGGCATGAGGAGAAAGTGGCAAGAGGCAGACCATGACGGTGGAAAAGGCGGAGTGCGGAGGTGGAGCAAAGACTGCTAAGGAGGGTGGTGGAGATCAGAAAGAGAGTGAAAGAGATATTAGGAGAGAGAGTGTGCACAAGTTTTTTTTTCTAATTTTAGCTAGGGTTTTTTTTCTTTATTTTCTAATTTGGTTAAGATAAGATGATTGAAATGACTCACTTGAAAAAATCTAAGCCTCAAGTAACATGATTCAATTTCAATCCAGTACTGCAATTAATAAAAGAATAAATTATATGATTTTCATGTAAAATGTGTAATTTATTTAATATATATATGTATATATATATATATATGAGAGTTCAAGTGCAAAGTGCATTTTCTCAAAAAAAACAATGTAAGAAATATTATGGAAGTGACATGTGCCGATGGATGGAATTGTGAATAAAGGGCAAATTGATATTTTAACACATTTTAGTTAAAGTAACAACGTATAATAATGGAATGTTTACTTTTTCAATTCTATTTTAATTCCATCTTGTATCTTCTTTAGAATTATCTTTTTTGAACGCACCAATTTATCTTGTATCTTCTTTAGAATTATCTTTTTTGAACGCACCAATTTTGATTAGTTAAATACTTGAATTGAATATTAATTAGTTAATTACTTCACTGTTGTTTTTTTAAATTTGATTCTTGAATAGTTTTTTTTATCTCTTGATTAGCCAATTACACAATCATAGGTTATAACTGATTATTGATTTTTAAAAATCATGCCTCCTAAACAATTATTCGGAAGTCAAAAATGTAAAAATGGGCGTGGGTTTAACTATGTAACATATATCAATTGCACAAATATTGATTAGTCAATTATAACTTTGCTTCTAAAAATGCTAGATGAGCTACACGATTTTTTAACTATGTAACATATATAATTTTGCTACAATAACTTTGTTTTGCTTATTGCTATTACAATTTTCATCATATTAATGATTTTTTTAATATGTAATTTTAGATTTTAGATTTTTAGAGGTCCATTTTTTTAAGTTGCATAGGGCATCCGAAATCTAGCTCAGAGACGGCCCTGGATCAAATGAAAACCAACTCTAAATGTAAAATCAATAAACAAATTCGGGTCACACATTTATTATAATTAATAGGATATTGACTTTTTATGAAAATGGTTAAAATAAAATCAAAATAAATGTGTGGCTAAAATTTAGTTGGTTTGAGTTTTCTAAGAGGTTTGAAACTAACACTAAAAACTAACTAAACTAAAATAGAGTTGATCACAGTTTCATAGTTAATGAGAGAAAAAGACAAAAAAGAGAGAACAATAATTGTTGAATTATAATCTAATTTCGTTATTTTTTAACTGTACCAATAGCCCTGATATGGGTGAGATTTTACTAGGTATGGTGGTTGTTAATTATATATATAAAGTTGCGTGATTATGCATGATTAGAATACTCACTTCATATACTTTCTTTAGCATGATACAGGAAAACACACACATATATATGGAGTATTATTTTAGCTCTAGTAGTAGCAAACCAAACCGGCCTTTCCCGAATTCTGACTCTTTCTCCAGTAGGTGTATGAATGTATATACTCCTCATGCATATGCATTAATGCATGTATATCTATATGGTTGATGGTATGACTGAAATGATTAATAGCTCCACAGGAATGATGGGCCTTGAGAGATATCCCCATCGCTTGAATTCTGCTCATCGTAATCATGATACTGAGGTGGTGGTGGCTGCATGAAATAATCATCGAACCCAGGAAATATATCGTAGTTATCATGCAAGACACCAAAAGAAGATGTGAAGTCTGATGGCGCGGAGGAGTGCGTCTCCATGGGCACGACGGCATCAGGAACTGAGTTGGCAAAGCGAGCTGCGGCCGCCTGTATCTCTGTGGAAGAAAGAGACGATCCACCAGGAATGTTGGGTGGCTGGCCAGGGAAATTTAGCTTGGCGGAGCTGCCACGAAGACAGAAGGCTGCCGCATCAAAAGCTCTAGCAGCTTTCTCGGGTGAGTCGTATGAGCCTAACCAGATCCTCTCACGGCTGTTGGGCAGCCTGATCTCGGACACCCATTTCCCCCACTTCCTCTTTCTCACACCTTTGTACTTTGGCTCATGCATTGAAGAAGACTCTGGTTCAGGGTTCATGATTACTGAATCTTTGGTGTTTGCTGCTGGTACGAAGTTCAGATCTCTACGAATTTATATATGTGTGTTTTAAAGGACTGCGCAGAAGAGGACGAAAATAATACGTTGACCCGAGGAGTATATGTAAAGTCAACGAACGCGTTGATATGGAATTCTGTCAAAACGACAAGAAATTTACAAAATTATATAGGTTTTCGCAAAGCCAAAGCAATCATTAAACGATCATATCAGCCACTTATATTAAACATGAAAAACAGATCTAATAATCATAATTTCATTTCCAAATCATGGTTTATCCATATTTAAATATACATATGTATATATAATAGACCGATTAACTCCAAACTCGGATCGTTTCGAGCTCTATATCCACAACTCGAGATCGGCTCAGGCTCCACTCATTAATTATTTAATCAAACTATATTTATATTTATATGACTACATTTATGTTATTAACTTAATAATATTTATTATATTAAATAAAAATTATTATGTTTATTTAAATAATAGGTTCATTTAGATTCGTGAGCTTCGTCAAATTTGATATGTGAAATTTGACTTGAGTTCGTTTATTAAATGAGGTTCGGTGTACTTGATTTAAACTTTTAGTGAACTTGATTTAAATTTTTAGTGAGTCGATTTTGAGAAGTGTTTACGCGGTGCGAGAGAGAAGATACAAAGAGCACGTGTGTTAATTCGTCAGTGCCAAGGGGGTCATTTTCTGGGATGAGAAAGGCCACACATGCTTAATCTATCGCGGCCTAGTGAACGATATAGATTATAGAATATCCTTATCTTCATTTCTTCTAGAATTTTTAAATTTTGTCCCTCCATTTTAACTCTCTTCTGATCGTAGTCCTTTATAAATTCTTGATAAGACAGACGAATTGCTATTTCGTTATAGAAACTATGGGTACTTTTTAGATTTTTTTTTTGCAAAATTATAAATCGTAACCAAATCAATAGTTTTTTAGAAACGCTAAGTTTCTGATTTATTATAGAACTAGGTTAGAAACTCATGTATTACACGGGTTGAATAAATCCAACTTGTTAACTAGCAGCTTCTATGAATATGTGTATGTTGGATATCATCAGTAATTGATAAAATAAAAAAAATAAAGATTTAAGAATTATAAATAACAAATAATGAAAATTTAAGAATTATAAATAACAAATAATGAAAATTTAAGAATTATAAATAACAAATAATGAATATTTAAGAATTATAAAATTATATTTTAAGATAAGATGTAATTGAAATCTTCTTATGATTTAATAAGTTTAAAAAAAACTATAATAAAATTTAGATTTTTAATTATTTAAATTCATTATTATTTAATATGAGAGAGTTATTTAATAGGAAAGAGAGACGGGAAACAAAAATATAGATTTCACCATAAATCGACACGTGACAGATAAAATTACTTATTTATTATAATAAGGATTCTTATAACGGGATTTTAAACAACTTTATAAATTTAAAAAAAAAAATATTAAATAGTTAGTAACAAATATTTAAAAATTGTAAAACAAAATTTAAGATAAGATATGATTAAAATTACGTATAAGTAATTAATTTAAGTAATGAAACAATAATATTGAAATGAAAAATAAGTGGGAAAAATAAAACAATAATACTGAAAAGAGTAAATTACTGTTTGCGTCCCTGTAGTTTACACGATTTAACACAATGCGTCTCTAACACGAATTTTTAACGCTTTGAGTACCTGTGATATACAATTTGTAATACTTTGAGCCCCTGGGCCTAACTTCGTTAAAAAATTCCGTTAAATTTAGTTTCGACAGGGGTAAGATGGTAATTTACTTTTTTTTATAACTCTAGTTCTCACTCTGAGCCCCTGGACCTATTTTAACTCACGTCCCCTATCGAAACTCGCCGTCCTCTCTTCGAAACTCGTCGTCCTCCCTCTTCCAAGCCGTCCCCGACCTCTTCCTAGACAATGTCTCTTCGAGTCGATGCCATCATCGACAACCAGGCTGTCACAGGTATAATTTTTTGTGTTTGAAGCCGGAATGCGGGTGCACGCGACCCCTACTCACCTTCGGGTGCGGGTAAGGGTCGTGTTGAAGTTCCTTTTCAACTAGGACTTCAACTTTCAGGTGGAATATGGCGGGGACAAGTAGTTTCAGGGACTTCAAATTAGTAGTTTCGGTTTGTATTTTTGGTGTTTTTTGTGAATGTATTTTTGGATTGATTTTTTGGTGATAATGAAATCATAGTTTCGTGTGATATGTATTACACGGAATATCGTTTATTTTGTATCGTTTATTTTTGCGTGAACTTAGTAGTTTCGGTTGAACTTAGAAGTTTTGGTTGAACTTAGAAGTTTCGGTTGAACTTAGAAGTTTCGAGTGAATATCAGACAGGGACGCAAACGGATATTACATGTTTTCAGGGACGCGGACTGTTATACAATAAAAGGGTACAACGGATATTTCACCTGAATTTAAACGCAATTTTTAACGAAGTTAGGCCCAGGGGCTCAGAGTGTTACAAATTGTATACCACATGTACTCAAAGCGTTAAAAATTCGTGTTAGGGACGCATTGTGTTAAATCGTGTAAACCACAGGGACGCAGACGGTAATTTACTCTGTTGAAAATGAAAAGAGGGAAAAAGAAGCGAAAAAATAAAGCAATAATATTGAAAATGGAAAGAGGAAAAAGAATCTTGGCCTTACTGAATTGTGAGACGTGATGTAACCAGTTACTTATTTATTACATATAGATTCTTATAGTTGGATTTAAAATAATTATATAAATTCTTATAAAATATTTTTTTGTTTAAATATTATCTTGCGTTAGGTTTTATGTAAAGAGGCTTAAACGAAAATGCTAGCTAATACGAAGAAGAATTTACATATTTTATTGAGAAAAACAAGGTAACTAAAATAAAAGAAAACAAGACATTTGAAACTAACACTAAAAACCAACTAAACTTTATGGACTCCTTATTATGTGTTGTGTGACTCATAGAGATGTTCATCGGTTCGGTTTACATGTTTTTCGGTTTCCTCGATTCGGTTTATTCGTTTAATAATTTTTTTGGTCGTAACCAAAAACCGAACCGAACCGAATTAGAATTTGGTTTTCGGTTTTAACCGAAAAAACCTAATTTGAAAATTTAAATGTAGTTTCTGTTTAATTCGGCTAGCCTTAAATTACAATTCAGACAATACAACTTTTTAACATAGACTACAACAAAAACATACAAACGTTTAAACTCACAAACCCAAATAGTCTAAAACAACACATTAAAACTTTAAACAAAAGTCTAAACTCACAAACATAAATGATAGCATAAAATAGATGATTAACAACATAATATAAGCTGCAAATTCCAAGTTCCAAAATGTCCAACTCTTCATACATTCGGTACTTTTCTCATCTTTACAAAAAAAAATAATAAATAATAAGAGCAAATAAATAGGTGATTAGATGTTAAACGTTAAATATGGTATATTAAACATAAAATAGACTATTATCAAAAAAAACAAAATGATAAATCATTTCTTCAAATTTATTAAGGTGTTCAATGCAGTCTTCCACATTGAAGATATCACTTGAGTTTATCTAGTTTTGACAACAAATTAAAAATTGGTTAAGAGTAGCTTTTCAGATAAGAATCTTATATCCTTTTTCTTTGAAACCTCGGTACAGATCTAAGCTACGACTCTATGATAGAGATCGAAAGCAACAAGATGATTTTGATTATTTTTTTTAACAGTTTTGGGAATGGAAACAGAATATCCTTTTGGTCCTCTCCAAAAAACACCTTCCTTTTTTGAACCCACTTTTAAAGATATAGACTATAAAGTCGAAATCAGAAAATTCAATTTTAGAGTTCGTAGAGCTTTAAAAAAAACTAAAAATAAAAGAAGAAAATGCATTGTTATTTGTAAAACAAATACTAAAAGAACTTTTAAAAGGAAACAAAATCCACTATTTATACCAAGGTGGTAGAAGTTAAAGAACTCCTAAATGAGTTGAGCACCCTGTCTCGGGTGCTAAATGTAGATTCAGAAGCCACTGTTAAAATAGAAACAGCTAAAATGTCACGAGCAACAAGCAATAATATAGGGAAGGCTTGACTTCTTGTCTTCCACCAACCCAAAACTGTAAAATCTGGACTCTTAAATCAAATATGGGAAACTACGAAGTTAACTAAATTCAAACAAAATATGTGCTAAACAGTCGCACTTCAAACAACAATCAAACACTCGTGTGATATGGAGAATTAGGGAGGTTACAAAGTAGGGCCGGCCCATAGGGGGGAAGAGTGGGCTATCGCTCCAGGCCCGGCAGCCCCCGAGACCCGAAATTTTAAAATATATATATATATATATATATATGTGTGTGTGTGTGTGTTTTGTTTTTTATATATGATTATTGACTTTTTATTTTAGGGGCCCGGATTTTTTTTACATGTCCTTGGCCCAAAACGTTTTGAGAATTCACGGGACCGGGCCTGGTACAAAGTTAACCTAATTCAAACAAAATATGAACTAAACATTCGCACTTCAAACACTCGTTTGATCAGGAGAGTACATTCGTATTAGGGAGGGTACACTGTTAAAATAGGAATGGCTAAAATGTCACGAGCATCAGCCAATAATATAGGGAAGGTTGGACCTCTTGTCTTCCATCAACCCAAAACAGTGAAATCTGGACTTTCAAACCAAATATGGGAAGGTACAACGTTAGCCTAATTGAAACAGAATATGGGCTAATTACAGTCGCACTTCAAACAACAATCAAACACTCGTATGATCGGAGAATTAGGGAGGGTACAAAGTTAACCTAATTCAAACAAAATAAGGGCTAAACAACCGCACTTCAAACACTCGTTTGATCAGGAGAATTAGGGTGGGTACAAACAAAGTTAACCTAATTCAAACAAACAAAATATGGGCTAAAGTGTGGTGAACATGAATGAATTGGGTCAGATATGGGTATAAATAAATTAGACTAAATTAAAATAAAATATGAGCTAAAATATGTTTACAATAATTCAATTTTTTTCGGTTATAATCGAATTCAAAATATTTCAACCGAATTACATATTCGGTTTTTGGTTATAATCAGATATGGGTATAAATAAATGAGGCTTATTTATTCATATTACTTTTGAAGTAAAGTGATAAAGCAAAACAATGAGTATTAAATTCAATTAAGTACTTTGATTAAGTTGAAAAATCATAGTTGTAATAAACAAAAGAGATTTACACATAAAAAATTATAAATAAATAATTGTGTTTTAGGTTTCTGTTATATATTATTACAATAAATTCTGAGAAAACTTATGTTTAAGAATGTTATTAAAGCAATGAAAAATTTTCGAAATTGATTCGAACAAAAATCTGAAACACGGAATAAATTTTTTATTCATTCCTTAGGTATTTACTTAAATATGGGCACCACTTTTCCGGGGACTGTGACTTTTTGGTGAAGAAGCCGACACTAGCGGATTAATGTGTTAAATATTATATAGCAAAAGACGTGTAGCCTAGCGATATCAAAGTGTTTTTACTAAAGATGTCTCTCTCTAAATGGTTGAGAATTCTAGTTACATAGTAAATATTATTATAGATTTAGCAGCATGTTTAGAGTATCTGTGAGTTAGCCGTTTTAAAAAAACTACCGTTCTATAATTAGTCAACTAATTATGCTATTTAAGCTCTCGGAATTTCAATTCATTTCATTTTTGGCTGTCCAGCCTCACCGCAACTACTGCTTCAGCCCATAAAATTTGATTAAGTATACATTTTGATCCATGTGATTAGTTAATTTCTGTCTAAACTTTTTTTATTAATTTAATTAATCTAATTTAACTTATTTTTCAGGAATATTAAAATCCTTTTCCATTATATCCTGCTTTTCTTTAACTGAAAACTTCTTTCAAATAATCTGGATCATTGGTTTAAATAATTGATGATTCGGATTTTTTTAGATATATGTTTTTATTAAATCTCATTAAAATTAAAGTAAAAGGACAAATTAAATAATCACACGTAAAGAAATTTTAAATCATACTAGGATAAACTAGTTTATTTTTCATTCACATGATTATTTGAATTTTTATCTTACAGGCTTTTAATATAAGCATCTAGATTTATGCAAAACGTGGTCTCTAATAAAATGCGAATAATATCAGTCTTATTTTCTTGTGTGTGAAAAAAAGTTAATATGTTTATTGTATTGTTTAATACATGATAAAATTCAAGAAGAGCTCCCCAAAATACAAAGTGAAGCCGGTGATTTGTCGGTTGATGAGACTGAGTGTCTACGACGTGCACTTGGTCAAAGGCGCGGTTGGCAAAAGGGTATTGGTCGACAGTTGAAACACACATCCTACAATGTGTCAAATATATCCACCGACTGTTATAGTGAAGTGGAAGAAAATATGATGAAAATGAATGTAACAATGCAACAAATGCAAGATGAAATCAATCAACTAAAAGGTGCAAAATCCAACGCGCGCACGAGTGAAGAATCGGGTCAAAATGATGAAAGCAAAGATAACGATTCTTAGTTACTTTTAGTTTATTTGAATATGGATCGAGCGTTAGTTAATATTTTAGATTATTGTAATTTATATTTGGTTTTTTGTTATTTTAAGCCGTATTTAGTTTTCGTAATTGTAATTTTGTTGTCAAAATCCAGGAAAAACAATAAAAATTAAAAAAATATATATTTTTTTTAATTACAGACTTTTAGCGACGACACGCTAAAGGCCTGAAAGTATTTCTTTAAATATTTATTTTTAAATGAAGAATTAGATTTGGTGGCAGCTTTTTAGCGACGACATGTCGTCAGTTAAGGTCTTATTTTTACCGACGACTTTTTCACCTTTAGGCACGAATCAACAGCAACGATGCTTAAAGTCTCAGTAGCGACGACATCGACAAAATTCGTCGCTAAAAGCCTTTTTTCTTGTAGTGGCGCCGACGTTTATTTCAAAAACATTAATATATTAAGATTATCCGTAATGCCTCCGTGAGGGGCGTGACCAGGCTGACGTGGAGAGGGTGGGGCGTGGAGATTACCGGCGGTTTGTTTCTACAATACCATGATTCACACGTGGTTCCCTTCAAACCACGGCCATCGTAGTCTATGTTCCCTTCAAACCACAGAGGTCGTAGTCGTTGTCCCCTTCAAACCACAGCTGTCGTAATCTTTGTTCCCGGCCAAGCCGTCGTGGCATTATTTTATAAACATTAATAGTGTGTCGAATGTTATCATTTCTATTATTGAGTATTGATATATTTCTTTTTAACTTGATTAAAACAATTTCCTAATCTTCGAAATATAATTTCCACATGCAACTATGAAGCATGCATGTACCTGATATTTGTGATAAAGTGTTTGAGCATTATATGTGGTTTTTTATTTCGTTTGCAAAAATGCATGTTTCTTCTTCTTCTTTTTTTTTTTCCTTTTAATTTCTTAACATGGAGTTCAATCCATTTACAATTTGTATATTTACCTGTTTTTTTTTCTTTCGTTCTCTTGTTATACTTTAGTATATTTACTTTGTTTATTATGTATTCAACCTAGAAATAAATAGTAATTTTAACAAAAATATTTCTCCAAAAAGCTCGTCGAAACATTTAAATTGAGCTAAACTAGAAATTGTACCCCACACTTCGCAGCGGAGCTAGACCTTAAACGGTTGAGTCGGTGACATTAACGTGGTTAAGAATAAAAAGAAACGTGGTTAAATAAATTTTGCCCACGCTTCGCGGTGGGAGACGGATCTTAAACGGTTGCGGCAGTGACATTAACGTGGCTAAACCCCAAAAGAAACGTATACAATTCACATTGCGACGTAAACAGCACTTAACATTGAAACGACAAACTCGCTAAAAAAATTAGTATCAAAGACAATTATATAACGGTACCGATGTTTTTCAAGGAGGATATTAAAAAATATTTCAAGGAAATTGAGGAAGTGGAATCATTAAAGAACCAGTCTTGATGTTACTCTAAAAAAAATAATTAAAAAAATAGGGAAACTGGTCTTTTACCGGTGAGACGTTAAAGAGCTGGAATGCATTCTTTTGATTTTCATTTGCTTTATTGTATTCATTTCGCAAAGCCTGGATTACCACCCAAACTTCGAGAAAAAGTGTATGAAGCTACATTCGATGTAAGAAAATGGTGGCACAAGCAAGAACAATTACCATCATTCTGCAGAGCGCGGCCAAGAGAAGAGCCAAAAGATATGAAAAATGTGGCAACTGGAGCCACGAAGGAAAGTGTATCAAGAATCAAACTTATTCCCAACATGAGTATACACATATGATCAAAGTGGGTGCTATTAGGTTAAAATCTGAAAGAACCATACAGAAAGACAGTAATGTGTACTACGCAGTGGAAGAAGAGTTGAATATGATAAGAAGTTTCGGTCTTGGCAATATGATCATAAACGAGCCCTCAGATTAATTATACCCTCATAATCTGAGTACTTTAGAGGGAGCCGCTAGTAATTTTCCAATCTTAAGACAAGAAGCCTTAGCCGTGTATCCTACGTTAGCTACAACCCTTTAAAAACCCTTTTTACCTTTAAAAAAACCCAAGAAGATTTTCAGCTTCACCCTTTATTTTCCCTTTTCTTTGTAGCCACATTACAACTCTTTTAAAGTTCTCTTGATTCATGTATATTACTTAGTTAGTTGGTGGAGACTTGATTTGCATACAAGCTTATGACTATTGCATAATTTGATTCGAACTTGAGTGTTCTACTTGACTTACACTATCCATATATACAACCCGAGAGTCGAGTGAACATTGTGAGGAGTGAAAGAATATGCATGATCGAAGTTCTAGTAGGCTTGTCATGGATTCCATCATCCTAAACATAGAAAAACATAAAAATAGAATAAGCGACTCATAAGTTTTCCGAAGTCTCCACTCACTTGGGACTTCCTTTCTTTTCTTTAGTCTTTAGTTATGGGCTGATCATGCATGAGTTTGCTTGAGCAAAAGCAAAGTCTAAGTGTGGGGTATTATGATTTGTCTTAAATTATACATGTTTTTCATGCATAATATACTCATATTATAGTACTAGTTGAATAAAAACCTTACAATTGCTACTAAACTCGTTTATATTTTATAATTGCACGTTAAATAGCAAGGTTTTGACACCAAACAAAAGTTGTAAAAAGAGTTTATAATTCAGTATGTTCAAAGCATAATCCAAGGCATATATATGGAAACATACAAGGTTCCAAAGCGTACAATCAAACCATAGTAAATGGAAAACTGGTATGTACAATCCTACTGATTGTGTTTTGGAAAAAGTAGTAATATGGTATACACAAAACCCGCCAAGGTTTTTGCTAAGTATGGTATCGGTTTCCCGTATAAATGATCATGTTAGGTACTACCTTAGGCCTGCCTCGCAAGTTAATGATTGTACTAAACTTGAACACACGTATGGTCGCCAAGTAGTTTAAGACATAAATCATATAGATAATAGCATGAGAACAATGGTATTGAATTTGTATATGTAATGTATGTAAACATGTTCCACCCCGAGTATTTATAAACAATAGTAAAAAGAAAGGGGGCTATGAAACTCACCTATAATGAAACTGGTAATGGAATGAATTGTAAATGATAGGTAGGCTTCATGAGGATTTCTCACAATCAACCTACACAGATAAGTTTTATTCTAGTCTCAATGTACGTCTAATAAGAGTATGTATTCTGAGATTCTAAGGTTTCATAGGATTTGGTATCGGATATGAGATTTGTATATATATTTTGTAGAAAAATATATGTGTTTAACACAAGTATTTAATTAATAACGATAAGGAAAAAATTGATTAGAAATAATTAGGGTTTCTAATTAGTTATTTAGTAAATACGTTTGAATTTATTTAAATAATTATGCTAATTAAATAAATAAATAAATAATTTGGAACAAGAAATGTTTAAATAATTGTTTCATGTACTTAAAATAATTATCTAATCATTTAAATAATTTATTTTAATTATATCATTTATAAAAGAAATATTAAATAAATATAAGCTTTAAATGAAACTAATTGAATTCTAAAATATTTATCTAAGTGTTTCTATAAGCTTTAAAGTGTTCTAAATAATCATTCTTTGCCAAAATAATTAATTTAAGATTAATAATGCTTAAAAAATTAATTATAATTTGTTTAATAACATTATTATTCTATAATTAAAACAACAAAATTTGATTTGTCTAAGTAAGTTATTTATAATATTTATTTAAGAATTTACCGGGTTATAATATGTTTTTATTAAAATAAAATAGTTAAAACACTAATTTATATTTTCTGTTTTTATAACAATTAATAGAATGTATTTATTAGGTTTATAAAGATTTAACTAGAATTTACAAAATTGTTTATGTATTAAAAAATGCCAAAAAGGGTTTAATCTAGAATGGTAACTTAAATGATTTTACTCGGGAACTTATCAACTTAAGTTCATAACAAATTTCTGAGTTTTGTAAGGTTTATATAAAATTATAATTTTTAAATAAATCTTCTTTTTTTTGTTTGTAAAAGAAAACATGAGTCTATGTAATAAAAAGGAATGATATTAACTGTAAAAGTTTCGATAACATTTAGATATACGTAAACATTTACAAGAGTAATGTAAGATTGGTTAATATAAATTTGTTATATTTAAATAAAATGGAAAATACCCATTTGCCACAATTTATATGTATGAAAAAATATATATATATATACATATATATATATATATGTTTAGGAGGGTTATATCAAGGCACTAAATAAAATTGCTTTTTCTTAAGAATTTAGCATTCTAAATACATCCCGGTTTTTATAAGATAGTTTTTATGAAGCAATGGAAGGTTAAAAAGGGCAAAAAAAAGAAAATACGCCCCTGGGACTCGAACCCGCGACCTAGTGTGAGTGAGGCAAAGGTGTTAACCATCTGGTCGGAGCTGTATGCCATGTCTAATACCAGGCACGCAAATGTATAAGTGTTTAGACCCGCAAACCATCTTCCCCAACACACCCCAAATCGAAACCCTAGCCCCAGATTATCTCAGATCAACGATTGGAAACAAGGGGCTTTTGATTAAAGATGACAATCGATCAAAGAGGGATGACTTATTACCTGAAATCGATCCTTAATTCGTCAAAAAAAAGTCTCGTTCCTTGTTGTTGAATCGCGACCGAGAGTGGGGAAATAAAACTAGGATGATGGATTTCGAGTGGGATATGATCGTCACAGGTTTGGAGATTTTGAGGCTTGACAACTATGCACGTTACAACTCTTAATCGATCACATTTATGGGATTTAGGTTAATAGTCGTGGTTTGCATTCCATAACCGAACAGGGAATTAAATTGGGTTTAAACCCTTGATTATGATAAAATTGGATTTCCATAATCATATTTTGTTGCTTGGATAACGTCCACGCACGATCCTTAGGCATTAACAGCCTTGATTTCGTCGAATTTGGGATTGATATTGTCCCTGATGACTTTTGAAAGTCAAAATAGAGGGGAGGGGGTTCAAAGTCAAGGAAGTAATCCAGACTTTTAAGGGTTCATTCATGTTGGGGGTTCAAACCATAGGAGTTGGGTTCAAGACCTTCTTTGTTTGTTTTTAACTCATTACAAACATTTATAAAATTTGTTTTTATAAGATTTACAAAATCTTAAATTTTATTTGTTTAATTATTTCATAATGGAAAATTCTTTTTTTTTTTTGTAAACTCACAAATTGTATAAATGGTTTATTCAATGTAGGTATATATATATTTACATATCCATCTTCATTAATAAATACATATATATTCATATAAAAAGATGTAAATGTATGATTAGAATTCATGAGTTATATATATATATATATAAACAAGAGTATAATCAAATATTTAAATATATATATATTCACAACTGCACATATACATATATGATAAAAGTGAAGGAGGTAGTAACATGTTTAAAACTCACACGTTTTATTTTAATACCTATATACTTGTTATAGTAAACGTTCATTTATATATATATATATATATATATATATATATATATACATATATATATATGGGGAGGTTATAATTAAAACCCTGACTTACATAAGTAATTTTTTTAAAAATGCGTAAAATCATTTTTTTGATTTTGGGGATAGATTTTATATCTAATTTAATCACTTTTTGTGAAAAAAAAAACAAAAAAGCGCCGAGAGGTTTTTTTTTTAAATAGTTTTTTGAAAACTTACATATGTAAAAAAGTAACATATTTCTTATGTAAGCAGAAAAAAACGCAAATTTTTTTATTTTTCAAATGTTTTTTTTATTTTTTAACCCTTCGGCGTTTTTTTATTTTTTATTTTGCGACTAGCCCTTTTTTTATACAAATAATCAATCCCAATTTTTTAAAAAAAAATTCTAATTTTTTCCATAGGGTGGATACCGAAACAGGAAAAGATGAGGGTTTGCATTTTTAACAAGTTCTGACTGTCGGTTTAAGGAGTACAATTGGTCATGAGGTTCAGGTCTGATACTAAAGGTCGGGTCAAGTCATTGTGTCAGGCATGGATGGTGATAGTTGATCACGTGTTGAAGACTAATAAAAAACACTTATAAAATCTACTTCTTAGCTACTTAAACTGCAGTATAGGAAATAGGGTTGTCGAATCCACAGGAAACTCGTGGAGAATGTTATTCAAATTTAAACTATTCAATGACTACTAAAGTTTAAAACTTTATCAATTAAATTAATGCAAATTGTAAAAAAAACAACGAACTTTGACTTAAGAAAACAATTAGAGATAAACGACCACTCCGGGTTTCAGATTAAGCAACACAAACGCACAATTTTAGTTTCAATCCAGATAGGAGATTACATAGACATAACCTTGTTTAACTGTTTAACCTAATCACACAATATCAAATTCAATCACAAAACCAAATTATTCCCGATACAAGAAAACCAAGAAACGATGATAGATGTGACAAATCAAACACATGCAATTGTTCATAAATCAAACATACAATTGAGTTCAAAGAAACTAATGGGTTCACAAAACTCAATCCAAACTGATTATCAACTAAAATCATACGAATACATGCATAAATCGTTCACCCAGAGGGATCACGAAGAGCTTAGCCGCTCATGACTGTAACAAACATCTTAATGATTAATCTAGAACTTACAAGCATTGAAAACTAAGAACAATTGGCCAAACAACTCTTGAAATCGCCTTAGAATCGCTCTGGGACGGCTGGAAAGAAGGTTATTCGAGAATGGGAGTCACTATGGGTTTATAATTGGAATTAGGTTTAATTTTCCGAAAAACCCATTCTTCGCGTGTCGCGAAGCAAACCTGGATGATCTTCGTGTGTCGCGAAATCCAATTTAGTCGGGTGGGCTTTTTAAGGTCCTCGCGTGTCGCGAACTTCTTCCCCTGGGTCTTTGCGTGGCGCGAAGAACCTAAATTCCAAGAAATTTGACTTTTGTTGAATTTTCTTCTTCGGAGCCTGTGTATGCTGCTATCCTCTTGATTTAAACTTTGTATCTTCCGCTCACTTAGCACTTTAAACCTGTAACACTCACAAACACCAAATGCACATAAAACAGACTCGATATAAAAAGCTAAACGCTTAAACTATATGAATTAGACTCTTATACACGGGATATTTGACCCTACATCACATCCTCACACTTGACCTTTTTCGTCCCGAAAAAGAATTATGCAATGGAATCATAATCGGAAAAACCTGCAACTTATACTTTCATTATACACAGCCGAGATTCTCATACTATGTTAATTGTAACAATCGGTATTTCGATCCGATTAAACCCAACCACCAACTCTCAAGCCCCCAATTCTATGATCTAATATATTATACATTACCAAGCAACAGTCTATCTATGGGTATCACAATCAGAAAGCTACAACTCATACTACTCCCACCTCAAGGTCATGTTTTAGGCACGGGTTAAACCATATAGATTTCCCACCACTATAAACAATAATCTATAAGTTTACAAAATCAGGTGAATTATGGAATGATGAATGAATGAAGTGAGCTTTTATTAATGTTTTATGAATAAACCTAACACAGTGGTGTTTCAATCAAGCTGGAACTCGACGTGTGACACGTAAGCTGCAGTTTTTAAGCAATGAAGAACATAAGCTTCGGTTTAGTGGTGTGTCCCCCAAGTCACCATCCCGGAGGGTAACACATAAACCTAACTTAGATATCCATATATTGATTACTTAAGTCCCGCCCATGGGCGTTTCAACCAAGCTTGTAACCCGAAGGGTGACACGTAGGCAAAACTCAAGCTCTCAATCTAATTAATTAAGCTCATGAATGATGCGGATTATGGAATGTGGGCACCGCCAACTTTTGATTTTATT
This sequence comes from Smallanthus sonchifolius, assembly GCA_023525975.1. Lineage (NCBI taxonomy): Eukaryota > Viridiplantae > Streptophyta > Magnoliopsida > Asterales > Asteraceae > Smallanthus > Smallanthus sonchifolius. The sequence goes on from CM042037.1 coordinate 20,723,126, forward strand.
TTCATAAAAAGAAAGCGGTGTGCCAAAGAAAATTTTAAAAACTTATAAATTCTTGCTTACAGTGGTACCTATCACCCTATATTGACAGTTTCGGCCTTACCGACACCCCTAAGATGAGAACCCACAAGATATCCTGAATTAATTATTTCAATTAAGCTAGATTCACTATCAGGATATTTAAGCTCTTAAAAGTCAGTTGGGCCTACCAAAAGTTACAAATTATACGCGATTTTTATCATTATTATTCACTTAATTCTACACGCAAAGTTCCCGATTGTACTATCATTTTCCATTTAATTGCAAAACTCTAATCCAAGGACATTTTTAAATTTTTTTAAAATTTTTATGATTTTTCTGATTTTTATGACTCAAAATACAGACCTGGGCTAAGGTCTCCCCACACTTAAACTCTACATTGCCCTCAATGTAGGAAGAGCGACTAAAAAACGAAAGAAAAATACAAAAATAAAAGAAAATTTAACTGGATATGCGATCGTATAGCATTTCATTCACGATCGTGCTCCACAGATGCTACCGGGTTGCATTGTACAAAAGAATCGATCGAAAGTCGGAAATCACACCCGAATGGAGATTGATTACGGGTAATTTGAATCCAAATCTGCAAAATAAAGCTCACAACACACCCATGAGCATCATCTCGACTCAATAAAATGACTCAAAAGAAATTAAAAGACACGACGGACTCGACACGACTCAAAAATCACAAAAATGAAAAATAGGGAAAAAGGACCAAACTTGGATCCTTCGCGTGTCGCGAGAACCCCTTCCCAACTCTTCACGTGGCGCGAAGAGTGGAAATTTCACTCGGCCATAATGAAACTTCTTCACGTGTCGCGAATATCTGGCCTTGGGTCTTCGCGTGGCGCGAAGACATGTTGGTAACAGAATGTTTTGACGATTTTTATACTTCGAAAAAATTTTGGTCCAAAAACCCAAATTTTTAACTTTTTCAAATTTTTGCTCCAATACTCCAATGATGTGCATACATACCTGAAATGTCTTTCCTGATGATTTTTATCACCCAAATGGCCACGAATCCCTGCAAAAACTCGAAAAACACAAAAACTATACCGAAAAGACCGAAAAACTTAAAAATTTCTACAAACTCTACAACGGCATCCTTCCCCCCCCCCCCACGGGTTTGTGTATTGCCCTCAATCACTCTCATTCCAACCTTAATCTCCCCAGAGACGTCCCCACACTTGGCCAATAGCATACAACTAACAAAAATAAATAAATGACAACCTAACTCACTTTCGTAGGAATCATGGATGCATTTAGTATATGCAACAAGCCTTTTAAATCCCTCGGTAGCCCGAGTGGACGAGTTTAGTCTTGTGAGGGTTTCTAGAGAACACACCCATAACGTTCATTTAACTAGACAAAAATTAAAACTGACTAACCTTAGGTTGCCTCCCAGGAGCGCTAAGTTTAACGTCTTCAGCCAGCCGCGGTGTACCTCACTGATGTTATGGTGGTCGGAACACAAATTCCTTACCAAATGCTGCACATGCCCTTTGGTAGTTATTACCATTCAGGTTCAGATTCTGCATGTGTTCTACAGCAGTGATTTCTTCTTCACTCTACATTACCCAAGAGTCACCCGTTTCATATGAAGTCCTGAAGAATTTAGGAGGTTTATTTGACCTCCCTGGTGACCTTGATGGTCATGTTCCTAATCTGTTATAACCACCTAAACTTTCCGCTTGATGCTTCCAAGGTGGTTCTCCTGTTTGTGATATCTCATCCCCACACTTGTGGGTTGCTGCATCCAGTACCTTGTTCAGTTCATTCTTCAACTCAAACCTGCCAATCACAACACTTTTATCTTTTGTGCCACCCTCATCCACTTTGGACCGAGGGGGACATTTGTTAGTAACACCATTTTTTGGACATTTAACTTTACTAAAGTATGTAAAAGCATTTGAATGAAATCTAAGTTAAACTCACGGTTACCAAAGGTCATGCTTACCGTATTTCTCTACAGTTGATCAGAGCATTGGAAGTTGCCAAAAATGGCCTTCCCAAGATGACCCTTGCTTGCTTCTTCTTCACGTTTGGTTCATATTCAAGTACCAGAAAATCTTCGGGGTAATAGAATTTCCCCACCTTCACAGCAACACCTCTAACCATTCCCCTAGCCCGTTTCTGTGTCAAGTCAGCTAACACCACAGTGGTGTCAACTTGTTGTAGAGGACCAAATTCAGACTGGTCATACAGACTGCCTGGTAGTATGCTGACACTTGACCCATAATCCAGTAAGGCTTGCTCAATTTTCATTCCCCCGATTTTTACAGGGATGATGGGTTCTCCTTGCTCCTCTTCATCTTCTAACTCACTCTTTTCACCTTCTTGTTGAGTACTTACCGCATTGACATAGGCATTCTTTGAACCCGAGGAGCTAGCTCCTTGATGTTGCGGGTTTAATTTAGTGTCACTCGGGAGTTACCCCGGTGCTCGTCCAACCACTTCTGCTATCTTTTCTGCCAGCTGACCCAGTTGTCTTTCGAACGACTCATTGGTTTTGATTTGAATCTCTTTATCCTGCTCAATCATTTTCAAAGATTCTAATATGGCTTTGATCTACGGGTCACCACCAATGGCGGGTTTGCTCTGTTGGTAGTTTCTCTACTAATAGCCTCTTTGTTGATACCCTTGATTACCTTGATTCCTTTGATACCCGCCTTGATTATTGCTATGTTGACGGTTCTGGTTCTTCTGCTGACTCCCAACCTGCACATCAGCACCCTGAAAATTATGATTCAATTGGTTAGATGCATTACCGTACCTGAATTTAGGATGATTCCGGTGTCCCGGGTGGTAGTGAGTTGCATTCATGTCCTGCTGTCTTCGTTCACCACCAAGCTGGTTTACTTCCTCGGCCTTTCCCAATTCCCTTGGGCAATCAGCGACTCATTGCACCCATCACATACCGGATACACATGTGACACATTTGCCACATCCTTACCACTAGGCCTACCAAGACATGCCATCTGAATCAACATAGCATCTAACCTTTTATATGTCTCGTAGTCCCCTGACTTTGCAGTAGCACCTGTCTTTGCCCTCCTACTAGCATGGGCTTGCCTTTTTCATGTCACCGCCATCATTTCTAGTATGTCCCAATCATCATCCACATGGTTAGAGAAGAACGACCCGTTACTGGTGGAGTTCAGATCTCTCACATCCTCAGACAGCAGACCATCATAGAACGCCTGAATTAATTCCCACTTCTCTATACCATGATGGGGGCAATTTCTTAGTAGCTCTTTAAATCTCTTGAATGCCTCATAGAAAGGCTCCCCCGACTGTTGCCTAAAGTATCTGATTACAACTCTTGCTTCATTTGTTTTGTGTGGTGGGAAGTACTCATCCAAGAAGTGTTGTTGTAACTCTGCCCATGTGGCAATACTAGCAGATGGCAGAGAAAGAAACCATTGCTTCACCCTGTCCTTAAGTGAAAACTGAAAGAGTACCAGTTTCACTTCATCAGTAGTAAACCCTTGACTACCAATGGTCCCACAAGTAGCCTCATATTCTGAAAGATGAGTGTAAGGCTCTTCAGTAGCTCTCCCAAAGAAGTGTGGGAGGATCCCAATACATCCCAGCCAGATCTCGAATGCGTTCCCCCTATGAACCGGTGGTATGACGGGGGAAGCATTTAAAGCTAGAGCGGGGCGGAAGTGACTGTCCACCCCTTGATCGTGCCTAGCTAGGTGCATGTTCCTAGGCTGTTCCTCTCTATAGTTCTGACAGTTTTGAGGAGGTTTCCTATACTTGTTCTCTCTTTCAAAGTTCCCCACATTACCCTGACGGTTGTTCCTCGATGGGTAACCATATTCTGCTCTCGGTGGTGGCTGAACCCAACCATCAACTCCATCATGTCTTTGGTTTCTGGGAGGTAATGCCTCCTGATGGTTTAGGTCATACCATTCTTCCTCTTCATTCTAGTTCTCATTTTGAGAACCATGTCGAGGATGCTGGCTGCCCCCTAGTGACAAAGGCTCATCAGGCCCAAATTCATAATAGCTTGGGTAGCTGTCATACGGTTGGTATTGGTGATCATGGAAAATTGGTGGTAGTTGTGGTCGGTGTTGTGGAAGTGGTGGATTTTGTGGTGGTTTTTGTGGTCTAGGAGCTTGATTCTGTGGTTGTTGGTTTTGTGGATGGTTTGGGAATAGTAGATCCGGTAGTGGTGAAACAGGTGGGATAGGACCCCCACCTTGGTTTGGATCTGGGTTTTCTGGTTGATTTTGTGACATCCTCACAGACAGACTGTCAAGCTTCTCTAGGATTGTTTGGACTGTTTCTTGGAGTTTTCTGTTGGATTTTGTTGTTTTCTCTATCTCTGGATCAAATAATAATGGAGAATTTCTACCTGAGCGCCTAGTATGCATAAAACTGTCCCTGCACACGTAAGCACACAATTAGTAGCACTGAACAAAATAAATCACAAATAGCACTTTGCACACAAATTCCCTGGAAACGGCGCCATTTTGATCACGTGTCGAAGGCTAATCAAAAACACTTATAAAATCTACTTCTTAGCTACTTAGACTGCAGTATAGGAAATAGGGTTGTCGAATCCACAGGAAACTCGTGGAGAATGTTATTCAAATTTAAACTATTCAATGACTACTAAAGTTTAAAACTTTATCAATTAAATTAATGCAAATTGTAAAAAAAACAACGAACTTTGACTTAAGAAAACAATTAGAGATAAACGACCACTCCGGGTTTCAGATTAAGCAACACAAACGCACAATTTTAGTTTCAATCCAGATAGGAGATTACATAGACATAACCTTGTTTAACTGTTTAACCCAATCACACAATATCAAATTCAATCACAAAACCAAATTATTCCCGATGCAAGAAAACCAAGAAATGAAGATAGATGTGACAAATCAAACACATGCAATTATTCATAAATCAAACATACAATTGAATTCAAAGAACTTAATGGGTTCATAAAACTCAATCCAAACTGATTATCAACTAAAATCATACGAATACATGCATAAATCGTTCACCCAGAGGGATCACGAAGAGCTTAGCCGCTCATGATTGTAACAAACATCTTAATGATTAATCTATAACTTACAAGCATTGGAAACTAAGAACAATTAGCCAAAAAACTCTTAAAATCGCCTTAGAATCGCTCTTGGACGGCTGGAAAGAAGGTTATTCGAGAATGAGAGTCACCATGGGTTTATAATTGGAATTAGGTTTAATTTGCCGAAAAACCCATTCTTCGCATGTCGCGAAGCAAACCTGGATGATCTTCGCGTGTCGCGAAATCCAATTTAGTCGGGTGGGCTTTTTAAGGTCCTCGCGAGTTGCTAACTTCTTCCCTTGGGTCTTTGCGTGGCGCGAAGAACCTAAATTCCAAGAAATTTGACTTTTGTTGAATTTTCTTCTTCGGGGCCCGTGTATGCCGCTATCCTCTTGATTTAAACTTTGTGTCTTCCGCTCACTTAGCACTTTAAACCTCTAACACTCACAAACACCAAATGCACATAAAACAGACTTAATATACAAAGCTAAACGCTTAAACTATACGAATTAGACTCTTATACACGGGATATTTGACCCTACATCAATAGTGGATTTAGTCTAAAGAGGATTAACAAGAAAATTGCTCTAGAAATATTTTGGACTCCATGGATGAGATGCATCACTTGTAATGAGAGTGATGAGGATTTGATGTTCGAAACTTGTCTAGGATATAGTCTAATTTGTTCAAATGGTGTCACTGGGTACAGATTTCACAGACATTGGTCAAAGTCAAATTAATAGGAAACCCTACGTGACACGAACAATGCTACTACTAACAATATGACAGGAACACTTATATAAAGGGAGTGCTAGCGGCATATCCACCATGCTCTTACCATATAACATTAGTTTCGTTACTATATATCACTATAGGTTTTATGTCATCACACACGATGGAATTCACTAAGTTTTCCATGTGCTGACTTTTATAATCACGTGTGCACCCGTAATTACTCAAATCGTCGTATGATCTGTATAGATCGTTCTATTGTGTGTGGGTACAGAGGGGTTACAAAAAAATTTAGTTCGTAACTATTGTTTTCATGTGTGAGTTGCTAATAAGTAACTATGTTTCTATATGGTAAAGTAAATCAGGAAATAAAGACTAACAATGTGGCACAACCCTATACATGGGTGTCCTAAGTAGATGGCATATCCTCCCAGATTGCCCATAAAGTTAACAGCTCTCTCTCGTGTTTGAACAAGAATACGTCAAACACGAGTAGTTCAAAGTTTATAGCCATCAAATTTCATGTGTAGAGTGAATGATCATGCCTCATGCATATAGTGGACAAGCAATTGTAAACAATGTAAACAGTCTAGTTTCGTTTGTAATGTAAACACTCAAGTTTAATGTATAACATAAATAATCTAGTATCATGCATATTGCAAACAATCAAGTATCATGTATCGTGTGAACAATCTAGTTTCATGTATATTGCAAAAAATCAAATTTCGTCTCTAATGTGAATAATCTAGTATCATGTATATTGTGAATGTTCATATATAAAGTATTGAATCTCACGAGTAACGTAGACTATCGAATTTTGTAAATGATCAAGTTTTGCGGACGTGCGTGTTGCTTGAAGTTTCATCTACAAGGTAGGTAGTTGGGTTTTAAATTTTTAATTGTTGTTGAGGTTTATATGGATGGTTAACGCCTATGCGAAAAGATTCACCTCCTTGAAGTGACTTAGAAACTCATACATTTTCGAAAGTGCAAGACAAAGAGGAAGTTTTGTAGGTATTTAGAATAATGTGTACCTGAATGACTGAATGATGCTTTTGTTTGTAAATAAACAAGTAATTGAAATTTACCATTATTTGTAAATTGATAACTAAGTGAAAATAACAAGTTGATTAACTAGATAATTGGATAATTAAATAAAAACCTTTTATTTATTTAATTTTTAAACCTTATAAAGGGAATGTTTCAAATGAAAATGATGGTTAAATTATTTAGTAATTAAGCCAAGAAAATAATAATTAGTTTAACAAAATAAAAGGTCGTGATGAAATAATTAATCAAGTCGTAATTATGTATAAACTAAAATGGTGAGTTATTTAATGTTTTTATAAAACAAATTGTATTAGGTTTCTTTACAAGATGAAAGGGTTTATAAATAATTTATATTCTAGGTAATATTTACAAACCAAGGGTTTGATAAATGTTTTGTTTGAATAAAATGACTATGTTAGTTAATTCAAATAAAATAATTAGTTTACAAAGAAGAGGTTAGGTATGTGTACTAATTTGCAATAAATAAGAGGATGGTGTTTAGATTGTATTCATTTGATAGTATAACCAAATAAATACTATGACAAATCAAATGATTCAAATTCATATATTTTCAAGAATCATGCTTCAGTCTATAGGTAAACACTCTCTCCAGGAATTCCCAGGAAAGCATACGGATCCTTCAGTTGATTTGGATTTATATGAAATGCTTTCCTAGATAGGATATCCATGGTACAGGTGTCACCTTTTCGGATTGCACATGTTCTCTACTAATTAACAGAATTTAAAACTTTAATGGGGTTTCAGAATTTTAATGGATGACGTTTGATGAAAATATGACGGATGTACTTCATGTTAGCAATAGTAAATCAACGAGCAATGGTATCTAAGTTGTAATATGAAACTTAACTTTAAACGATGAAATGTCAAATATTTATTCCAAACATAAAGTGGCGGTTTAAAACTGGAATTTAAAGACAAGAATAGAAAATCTGGGTAACGCCTCAGGTAGCTTTCTACCAGGAAGCAGATGAGCACAAAGATGAACATCATTATGGTTACTCGTATAGCAAACCGGGCCTCAGCTCTAGCTATCTCCGTACGTGCATCAAATATTTCTCGATCTCTTTCCATCATGTCAATGTGGGTACCTAGATTCGCAATCAGGTCCTCCTGGTACCGCACTTGACCCACAAGGATGTCTTTTCATTGGCCTAGCAGGTCGTGCCTTATCCTGTGCTCCATCCCTTGCCTCATAAACTCCGTGGTCCTCACATATTGGTGGGTGGCATCAGCTGGGACTCCTATAGAACTGGTGGGTGCCATGGTCTGCCTTGATCCTAGGTTCGGGTGGTATGGGTCGGGTACTAAGTAAGGGTCTCTCACTAGGGATGGTAGCTGATTGTGTCAGTGAGGTGCTTGATAAGGCTGTCTTGATGGGGGTGGTTCAGATGCTCGGAGTCTCAGGCCGGTGCTCCTAAGCCAGTCTGCCCTTATGTCAAACATGGATCTAGCAGCTGGGGGTGTTGGTGACTGATGGTCTGGTGATGGGGATCCGATGTCTTCCTCCTGCTCGGACTCTGTCTCGGGATAGTATACCGGGGAGTGAGGAGGGTAGGTGTAACATCCCGAAATAATAAAACAGATTAATGGATGCAAGGTCGGGAATTAATTAAAGGAAAAGTGAAAGAAAGGGGAGCGGGCTTGGGCCCGGCTCCAATGGGCCGATGTAGTCCGGGTATATAAAGGCTAGATCAGCTCCATCTTTCTCATTCCACCTTCTTCAACCTTGAAACCCTAGAGAGAGAGAGAGAATTCTAGAGAGAAAAAGCTCAAGAAGACCCTTTCAAGCTTGGAATCTGCTCTCACCTTGTCTCTCCATCACTCTTGATCGATTCTACACGAAGAGTCACGAATTTTGAGATAAGAATCAACCTCAGATCTGAGTTTTCTTCAAAAACGGGGTTTTAGGGTTTATGGGGTTTTTATACAAAAAGGTTGGATTTTTACGTATGAAAAGTGAATCTAAGCTCAGATCTAGCTTCATGGAAGCTAGATAAACGATTTGAACGTAAAAAATTAATGTTTTGGACCGAAATTTGACATGGAAACGCTTGATGTTCTTGAGCCGACTCTCAGAATGTCGGCCACCTGCGTGTGCCGACGCTCGGCGAGGAAGAAGACGATGAGAATCAGCCACAAGAGAGAATCGACTCTCATAGAATTGGCTCCTAAGAGTCGGCCCTCTGATGAACACGCTGAGGATCGGCTCCTTTCTCGAACACGAAGTCCTGAACGCAAGTTCATGCGACACTTATGGTGTGACTAGCGACTCTCCTAGCCGACTCTCGAGTGTGGCTGGCGACTCTCCTAGCCGACTCTCAAGTGTGGCTAGCGACTCTCCTAGCTGGCTCTCATGTGTGCCTACCGACACTCCCGGCCGACTCTCCTAGCTGGCTCTTATGTGTGCCTGCCGACACTCCCGGTCGACACTCCTTCGCTTTAGCCGACTCTTGCATGAAATAATAGGATTTGTACTTTGACTTATACGCAGATCAATATACGCTTTAGCAATAGTTGAAACATCACTTTCAGGTTGCATACCAGTATACAGGTGAGTTCTATGTGCCCCCTATATGTTACGTACAAATCATTTTAAATGTTTTGGGGTTGAAGTGTATACACTAAATGAATAAAAGTTATGAATGCCAATGTGATCACACGTGATATATATATATATATATATATATATATATATATATATATAAATATATGAAAATGAATGAATGGCATTATGTAAATGAATGAGATCTTGCTTTATAATTTATATATTGCATGTTATGAATGTATGTAAACGTTATGCACGCTTCGATGATAACGGCTACTTCGGTAAACGGACGACCACGCGACTATTTTGCAACCGGGACATATACATTCCTTCATCAGCTAGGACGTATGAAAGGCATTAATGGACGGTCGAAGCAATTGCCTTATCATGATAAGTAGAACGGTTACATGAATAATAGTTCGCATGGGAAACGGATGCCTTCGGGCAGACGGGCGAAAGGACGGACTACGACGGTAGACACGGTAGACGGGCGGCCAAAGCTTGCCGGACGGTAATGAAGGACAGACTACTACGGTAGACACGGTATGAATTATGACGGTAGGACGGAGCGTCTGTCTTTGTGACTTACGCAATCAATGGAGGGTTGATCACCCTTATGTGTATGACCAATGAATGTTCAGTGTATGCATATGCACCTACTTATGTGTATAGTCAATGTATGTTCACTGAAACAATGATATATGTATATATATGCACCAATGATACGAATGAATGACTAATGTTATACCTAACTGCTTTAATCTGGAACTCACCAGCGTTAGCTGACTTTTAGTATGCACTTCAGGTAAGAAGAAGAAAGGGCGTGCGAAGGCATGAAGGCTACCCCGCTTCAAGACTGACATCCCATTTACTTGAATTTCATTTTAAGACAATGTTCATGTTTAATGTTAAGACTTTCGCTGCCATGTTATGTATTTGAATGATGTTTGCTTCCGCTACTCTTGAATGTTTTTAATTTAAATTCAGTATTGATGACTATGTTTCTGAGTAAATCCAACAAGTGAGATCACCTAGGAAAGGGGCCTTACAGTAGGATTCCATGTCTAGCAGTAAAAGAAAAAGGTAGTAAGTGATAATAAAATACTAGATGTTAAGTATAGAAGTTTTCATTAGTTCAGAGTCTGACTAGCCATAACACCGAGTTTTTTTTTTACAATAGTATGTTAGAAGTAACACTTGACCTATAAGTAGTGTACCCACGAAGAAAATTCTCAGGAAAGAGAGGTGGGTCACAAGAGATACACTTAAGTACCCGGTCTTTCCTTAGTCAGAATTTCTTATGGGTCTACACCCACTCTTGCAGCCATCATGTACTAATAACACTATTGTTTGGGCTCATAGTCATGATGGGAATCATTATGGACTGGCTTTGAGGCCCAAGGGTGAGATTCATTTACTTCAGCAGGCCTCCTCTTCTTGGGGGGTAAGTGGGCTCGTTTAGTTTCTTATTAATGGGCATTAGGCCCAAGGGTTAAATTTTGTTCACAATGATGATGGTGACATAATTCTTAGTGTGAAATGATGAGGATGTATGAAGTCTTACATATGAACGAGTGTATGGTAAAACTTAGGATGACATTTAGTGGAAACAAATAGGTAACACGTAGACTAATCAAACAGTGTGGCAAATAAGGTAATATATGAATAGAAGTTTTTGGTAAACATATAGGTTACCAAGTAACGTAGCACATAAAATAATGATATATATATTGTATCTTGCTATGTAATACCTAGGATAACATGTAGGATAATCACACAAAGGGTATCCTAAGGTTATAGACTAGATCATTGGTTTCTAATAATCTAATTCTCTATAACCATGGCTCTGATACCAATCTGTCACACCCCGGTCGGCGGCGAATTATACGACGGGGCTGACACGGTTGTTCAAAAACACATGATCAACTATTAAATGTGTTATAATATTTAATCAACATATTAAGTATTCTTTTACAAGGAAAATAGAATCATATTGTTCAAATAAAACATAACAATAAATGAATCCTTAATTAATTTTAACTAGGTCTGTAGCCCTAAGTGATCAAGCAGAGTCCTCAAACTGATTTACCTGAACCATGTGAGTAAATGTCAACTATAAGTAGTTGGTGAGTAACATAGGTTTTGACACCAAACAAAAGTTGTAAAAAGAGTTTATAATTCAATATGTTCAAAGCATAATCCAAGGCATATATGTGAAAACATACAAGGTTCCAAAGCGTACAATCAAACCGTAGTAAATGGAAAACTGGTATGTACAATCCAACTGATTGTGTTTTGAAAAAAGTAGTAATATGGTATACATAAAACCCGCCAAGGTTTGTGCTAAGTATGGTATCGGTTTCCCGTATAAATAATCATGTTAGGTACTACCTTAGGCCTCGCAGGTTAATGATTGTACTAAATATTAACACACGTATGGTCGCCAGGTAGTTTAAGACATAAAGCACATAGATAATAGTATGAGAACAATGGTATTGAATTTGTATATGTAATGTATGTAAACATGTTCCACCCCGAGTATTTGTAAACAATAGTAAAAAGAAAGGAGGGCTATGAAACTCACCTGTAATGAAACTGGTAATGATATGAATTGTAAATGATAGGTAGGCTTCGTGAGGATTTCTCACAATCAACCTACACAGATAAGTTTTATTCTAGTCTCAATGTACGTCTAATAAGAGTATGTATTATGAGATTCTAGGGTTTCTTAGTATTTGGGACGGATATGGGATTTGTATATATATTTTGTAGGAAAATATATGTGTTTAACACAAGTATTTAATTAATAATGATAAGGAAAAAATTGATTAGAATTAATTAGGGTTTCTAATTAGTTATTTAGTAAATACGTTTGAATTTATTTAAATAATTATGCTAATTAAATAAAATAAAAATTTTGGAACAAGAAATGTTTAAATAATTGTTTCATGTACTTAAAATAATTATCTAATCATTTAAACAATTTCTTTTACTTATATGATTTATAAAAGAAATGTTAAATAAATATAAGCTTTAAATGAAACTAATTGAATTCTAAAATATTTATCTAAGTGTTCCTATAAGCTTTAAAGTGTTCTAAATAATCATTATTTGCCAAAATAATTAATTTAAGATTAATAATACTTAAAAAATTAATTATAATTTGTTTAATAACATTATTATTCTATAATTAAAACAACAAAATTTGATTTGTCTAAGTTAGTCATTTATAATGTTTATTTAAGAATTTACACGGGTTATAATATGTTTTTAATAAAATAAAATAGTTAAAACATTAATTTATATTTTCTGTTTTTATAACAATTAATAGAATATATTTATTAGGTTTATAAAGATTTAACTAGAATTTATAAAATTGTTTATGTATTCAAAAATGCCAAAAAGGGTTTAATCTAGAATGGTAACTTAAATGATTTTACTCGGGAACTTATCAACTTAAGTTCATAACAAAATTCTGAGTTTTGTAAGGTTTAAATAAAATGATAATTTTTAAATAAATCTCTTTTTTTTTGTTTGTAAAAGAAAACATGAGTTTATGTAATAAAAATGAGTGATATTAACTATAAACCTCTCGATAACATTTAGATATACGTAAACGTTTGCAAGAGTAATGTGTAGGTGTTAAGATTGGTTAATATAAATTTGTTATATTTAAATAAAAAGAAAAATACCCATTTACCACAATTTATATGTATGAAAATATATATATATGTTTAGGAGGGTGTGAGGGGGTTAAAACAAGGGTTATATCAAGGCACTAAATAAAATTGCTTTTTCTTAAGAATTTAGCATTCTAAATACATCCCGATTTTTATAAGATAGTTTTTATGAAGCAATGGAAGGTTAAAAAGGCCAAAAAAAAAAGAAAATACGCCCCTAGGACTAGAACCCGCGACCTAGTGCGAGTGGGGCAAAGGTGTTAACCATCTGGTCTGGGCTGTATGCCATGTCTAATACCAGGCACGCAAATATATAAGTGTTTAGACTTGCAAACCATCTTCCCCAACACACCCCAAATCGAAACCCTAGCCCCAGATTATCTCAGATCAACGATTGGAAACAAGGTGCTTTTGATTAACGATGACAATCGAGCAAAGAGGGATGGCTTATTACCTGAAATCGATCCTCAATTCGTCAAAAAAAAAAGACCCGTTCCTTGTTGAATCGCGACCGAGAGTGGAGAAATAAAACTAGGATGATGGATTTCGAGTGGGATATGAACGTCACAGGTTTGGGGATTTTTAGGCTTGACAACTACGCACGTTACAACTCTTAATCGATTGCATTTATGGGATTTAGGTTAATAGTCGTGGTTTGCATTCCATAACCGAACAGGGACTTAAATTGGGTTTAAACCCTTGATTATGATAAAATTGGATTGCCATAATCATATGTTGTTGGTTGGATAACGTCCACGAACGATCCTTAGGCATTACTTGAATTCGTCGAATTTGGGATTTATATTGTCCCTGTTGACTTTTGAAAGTCAAAATAGAGGGGAGGGGGTTCAAAGTCAAGGAAGTAATCCAAACTTTGAAGGGTTCAATCATGTTGGGGGTTCAAACCATAGGAGTGGGGTTCAAGACCTTCTTTGTTTGTTTTTAACTCATTACAAACATTTATAAAATTTGTTTTTATAAGATTTACAAAATCTTAAATTTTATTTATTTATATTTAATTATTTCATAATGGAAAATTCTGTTTTTTTGTAAACTCACAAAGTGTATAAATGGTTTATTCAATGTAGCTATATATATATATATATATATATATGTATATATATATATATATATATATTTACATATCCATCTTCATAAATAAATACATATATATTTATATAAAAAGATGTAAATATATTATTAGAATTCATGTGTTTTATATATATATATATATATATATATATATATATATATATTTATATAAACAAGAGTATAATCAAATATTTAAATATATATATGTTCACAACTACACATATACATATATGATAAAAGTGAAGGAGGTAGTAACATGTTTAAAACTCACACGTTTTATTTTAATACCTATATACTTGTTATAGTAAACGTTCATATATATATATCCTTACTTGAGTTATAGAGGAATAATATGCAATGTAAGGTTTGAAGAGTCGAATTGATGTATGTTTAAAATAGTAATAAATGTGACATGTTGTTCGAACAAGTACGGTATTTAAATGTTATATCATTATCGTATAAAATAAAATAAATAATAAAAATATGGCCGGAAACTCATGGATTTACAACACACCAGCTTCACTGAATATAAACCAGTTTCATCTCCGATGAGCACATCACAACCATTATCTCCGAGGGACAGTCCTCTTCTCCCCGATCTGGTAAAATACCGACAACTAGTCAGGGCTCTAAATATGTTATGTTATCCCGGCCTGACATCGCCTTCGTTGTAAACAAAGTGTGCCAATACATGCGTGCTCCCTCTGAGAACCACTGGCCTGCTACAAAGCGTATTCTTCGATATCTAAAAGGCACAATTGATCATGGGTTGTTTTTAAACACAAATTCAGCTCTCATCTTCAAGTATTCACTGATGCTCACTGGCAGGGATCTTCACCCCTTACCGCCTTCTCAGATGTTGATTGAGCTGGTTGTCAAGATGACCGTCGATCCACGGGGTGATTCTCCATATACATTGTGACATTTCGGATTTTTCATTCGCACACTTGTAATATAATTATAGTGTAATCATTCCCAAATTAAATAAAATACGAGTGTTTTATTTAGTTTTATACAAATAGGTATTTTCATTTTACGGATTTAAATTAATTAAAATTTTATAAGTTTTAAAACTTATATAAAATTTTAATTTTAAAGGTTGCATATTTAATAAAATAACCTATTTAAATAAGATAAATAACTTTTATAAAAATTATTTATAATAATAATAATAAAATAAGTTTATAAAATATATTTGAAATTAAAAGAAATTAAAAGAAAATTATTTTTATAAAAATTGAGGGGTTGTTTTGAAAATTTTCAAACTAGAAGGTTTTAAGATAAAATCTGTTGAGGGACTATTTCTGTACAAATCAAACTACAAGGATTCATCCGTAATTATCTCAGGGGTCGAGTTAAAACAAAATCAAACTACAGGGACTGAAACAGCCAAATTGCAAATCGACTTTCCGGTCACCCCCCACGTTTGTCCGGCGATCCAAGCCAGTTTCCGGCGAGCACCCCGACAAGCCTGTTCCTTGCACGTCGACAGCCGCTAAAGGCATCCCTGAACTCGTCGTTCCCACGCGAGCAAAAGCCCCCGACCAATTGGTCTCCCCAACATACGGATCGTCTGATCCTGTTGGTGGCCGAGAACCCACGCCACGAATTCGAGCCCGACAGTCAACCTCCACGCATGCTTAATAGCTCGTTAGCTTCGTCTCGTCCAGATGAATGTCTGGACATACTCAATTTCACGTTTGGTCATAAGGTTTGAGCTCAGCTATAAATAGCCATCTTCGGACCTGCTCGAGCTCGCTACCCCTCTTCCACCCACTCTCACTTCAAATTGAAGACACCATTACATTCGTTGTCTCTGAGTGAAACTGTGACCAAGGTTTTAGAGGCTAATTCCGTCCAGAAGCTCGATCCCCATTCTTGACATTTTCGGATTTAAGCTTCTGCCGACCAGACCCTTCGCGACCAGGTTCGAGCCTCAATTTGGTTCCTTTACCTTCTGTTATCGCTTGTCAAACTACCCCAATCAAAATCACGACCATCGCCCATGAGTTACCGGGCAAACCAGTGTCCTCGGACACGGTTTGCCGGTTGCCGAGGACCAGCGACCAACTTCCCACTTGTGTATTTAAATTAACGGATACACACATAACCAGCGATGGGCAGTAGCCCGGCTCGTTATGCGTGTGTGTGTTTGATCCTGAGGTCACGGGTTCGATCCCAGTTGGCCTTCGGCCCAAACTTTTTATTCTGTTTTTATTTTATTTATTTATTTTAACTTATTTTAATATTCTTTTTATACAATAAAAACTAAAACGAGTCGGCTTACTCGTTCGTTTATTTTAAAATCGATTAAGAAAATTTTTTTACATATTTAACCCACCCAAATTTTTATAAAATAGTAAACACTATATTTTTATAAAATTGTTAAAATAGTTTTAACTTACAAAAAAATACATATAATAATAATAATATAAATAAATAAATAGAAACTTTTATAAATACATAATAACTACTTATTTAAAAATGTAATATTTTAACAATATATATTTTTATAAGTTAAAGTTTACAAAATCATTATCATTTTTCTACCATATTTTATACAAATAAATATTAAGGAAATATTATTATAAAACCTATACACATTTAAATACGAATACGCACATACATATAAAACGTACAATAATACTTATCTATCCACATAGGGTTCCATCGTGCTTAGGTTTCAACATCTTACATAACCCCTATTTTACATTTTTGCACATTTTGGGGTGAAACATTATACATGCTACTCACATTGTTTATACGTGTTATACATGTGGACTATATGCTTATTATCTTGGATGTACATGCATTTAAACACAAGAAAACCAACAGTAATATTAATAGATCTATTGTGCCTGACCAGCCCACCCGGTTAGGGTGTTTATTACTGCATACTCGGATATAGCCGCGTGTTATATTCAAACATACCGGATATAGTGAGTAACTATATTCAAACATACTGGACTTAGCTGTTGTGCTATGTTCAAGCGCGTCAATCAATGTTTGAATTGTGATTAGATAAATGATACACCATATATATACTATGTTTAACAAGATAAACAATGAGTTGCAAAACGTTTTTATCTACTACTTATCGGAACTACAAAACCTATGTACTCACCAACTTTTTAGTTGACACTTGATTTAAATAATGTTTCAGGTTTGGATATGTGATTGCTTGCCGAAGATTTCTCCACTTAAGAACTATGGACCTAGTTAAATAAATCAATGTTTTGAACTAGACTAGGTTATTTGAAATGTATTGTATTTGGATCTTTGTTGTCTTGAAATTTAATTAATGAATTATGCAACTTTTTAGTTATCATGTGCTTTTGAACAATCATTCCATTGTCGGCATTGATGATTCCGCCATCGGTCGGGGTGTGACAGATTGGTATCAGAGCCATGGTTATAGGGAATTAGGTTATTAGACACAATGATCTAGACTATAACCCTAGGACTCCCTTTTATGTGTTATGTGCTAAATGATTAATTGTTATGTGAATTATTTGTAGTTAGGTATTATTTGAATTTTCCCAAGTTTGGTACATGAGACTTATACATACAAGGCTTAAATACATGATACATACTTTACATACACATTTGACAAACAAACTTATGCAAACAAATACACTACCCATCCTTATCCATACTCTTTTCTAATCCATATTAATTGCAACATTCCTACACATTTTATACTCATAGACTCTCAAGTCTATTAAAATCTTGAAAATCTCGTCAACGACTTAATTTCTTGAAACCAGTAAAGGACACGTGCAATCTGGAAGGGTGACACTTGTACATTGGGTTTTCTGTCTAGGAAAGCATTTCGTATAAATCCAAATAAACGGACCCTTATGCTTTCCTGGGAATTCCTGAAGTGAGTGTTTTCCTATAGGCTAAAGCATGTCTCCTTGAAAGTTTTGAGGAATTATTTAACGTTGATAAGTCAATGTATTCGCAAGGATACGATCCGAACTTAAACTCAAAATTTGGGGACATTATAGCAAGATATGAAGAACTAGACGAACATGCAAAGCAAATCATTATTTCGGGTGCACACGTAATAACGACTTGTAGTGCATGAAAGTCCCGACAATTCCTATTACGCGAATAATGAACTATAATATCATGTTCTATCCGGAATAGATGGCTTAGATTCCCCCATCAACTTTGAATAAATACACATGCACTGGCACGCGTCATGATGAATCCCGCTTTTCTGCTTACATTATTTCCCACTATAACTCATATATATCCATCTTATCTAAAATATCATTGTCTTTTCTTATGGTGTTAGAATGCCTCCTCGACGTGCAAACTCTAGCACTTCCAACCCGGATCTTGCTACTCTCCTTGCCCAGCTGGTGGGGCAAATTACCCAAGCCAATAACAACAGTGACGGGTCTCACAACATCCAAGGAAACGGTGGTACCAACCTGCCCCAATGCACGTTTAAGCACTTTAACTCGTGCAATCCTACAAAATTTTTCAAGACTGAAGGTGCTACCGGCCTACTACAATGGTTTGAAAGCATGGAAAGCACATTCCTAAACAGTGATTGTCCCGATAATCTTCGGGTTCGCTATGCCACAAGTGTACTTCAAAAGAGAGCCCTCACCTGGTAGAACGGTGAGAAACGCACTCGTGGTGTTGAGGTTGCTACATCTTTATCATGGGATGATCTGAAGAAAGCAATGACTGATGAATTCTGTCCTCGAAATGAAATGAGGAAGCTCGAGACTGAGTTTTGGGATCTTGCCCAAGACAGCGGGGATAATCTGGTTACACCACCCGATTTCAAGAGCTGAGCCTATTGGTGCCTCATATGATCACTCCCCTTGCTCGTGAAATTGAAAAATACATAAGCGGGCTGCCTATGCAAATTCAAGATGCTGTGTTAGGAAGCAATCCTCCTACACTTGAAGCTGCTATCCGTCTATCCGCTACACTCTCCGACAACCATGTCAAAGCCGGAACCTTAACAAGAAAGGGTTCCAAGAAGGTTGTCTCCACTCTTGCGTCCGTCAAAGATGTAAAACCCGAGTCTTCTAACCGCAACAAGAAACGAAAAGGTCGAAACTTCGCAGCCGTAACTCCCGCTGTACCTGCTATTCAAGTGGCCCATTTGGGTCCAAACCCGAAACCTTATCTGGGCCCGAATCCCCAATGCCAGACCTGCAAGTACCATCATCCTGCCAACTTACCATGCCGATTGTGTTCAAGCTGCGGACAATATGGACACGTGGTCACTACTTGCTGTACCCGTCCTCCCGTCCTCCCGTCCATCAAGCTGCTCCAGCCAACCGTCCAATCTATCCGGCACCTCTCAATGGTCGGGCATGTTACGAATGTGGAGATCCAAACCATTTCCGTGACCGATGCCCAAAACTTCATCATCAAGGTGGTCCTCAAGGACGAGCGTTTAATATAAACGCTAATGAGGCTCAAGCAAACAACGACATGATAAACGGTACGTTCCTCGTAAACAATCATTATGCATCCATTTTATTTGATACCGGTGCCGATAGGAGTTTTGAGTCTCTTACCTTTGAATCTCGACTTGCTAAACAAAGAACGAAACTTGACAATTCTTACTCCGTGGAGATAGCAAACGGAAAATCTATTACTATAAATTTTGTTATCCGTGACTGCAATCTCGAGCTTAATAATCATGAATTCTCTGTTGATCTCCTTCCAACGCAATTGGGAAGCTTCGATATTATAATTGGCATGGACTGGTTATCCAAGCACCATGCCGAGGTTATTTGCTACGAAAAGTGCATTCGTATACCTCTCCCTTCGGGCGACACGTTAGTTATTTTCGGTGAAAAACCGTGTCGTGGTCTTCAACTCATGTCTTTCACATTGGCACAAAAGTACCTACGGAAAAAGTACGTTGCCTTCTTGGCCCACGTAGTTGACACGAAAGACAAGGGTAAGAAATTGCAAGATATCCCGATCATTCGAGACTTTCCCGAAGTATTCCCCGAGGATTTACCCGGCCTTCCTCCTCCTAGACAAGTAGAGTTTCTTATTGACCTCGTGCCCGGAGCAAATCCCGTGGCAAAAGCTCCGTATCATCTTGCACCTTCCGAGATGCAAGAGCTCGCAAGTCAATTACAAGAACTCTCATCCAAAGGATTCATCCGCCCAAGCCATTCACCTTGGACCGCTCCTGTGCTATTCGTAAAGAAAAAGGATGGATCGTTTCAAATGTGCATCGATTATCGTGAACTCAACAAGCTTACAATTAAGAACCGTTATCCTTTACCCCGTATCGACGATCTTTTCGATCAACTTCAAGGTTCAACATGTTTCTCCAAGATTGACCTTCGTTCCGGATACCATCAACTTCGTGTTCTCGATGAAGACATTCTGAATACTGCCTTTCGGACTAGATATGGTCACTACGAGTTCATGGTCATGCCATTCGGTTTGACTAATGCACCTGCGGTCTTCATGGACCTCATGAACCGTGTATGCAAACCTTATTTGGACAAGTTCGTGATCGTTTTCATTGACGACATTCTCATCTATTCTAAAACGAAAGCGGAGCATGAACAACATCTTCGTTTGATTTTGGAACTCTTGAAGAAAGAACAACTATACGCCAAGTTCTCCAAGTGTGAATTCTGGCTAAAGGAAGTTCAATTTTTGGGACACATAGTCAACGATAAGGGAATTCATGTGGACCCGGCAAAGATCGAGGCGGTAAAGAATTGGAGTACTCCTAAGACTCCTACCGAGATTCGTTCCTTCCTTGGACTAGAGGGTTACTATCGTCGCTTCATCTCAAATTTCTCCAAAATTGCGGTCCCGCTCACTGCCTTGACTCACAAAGGTAAGCCTTACGAGTGGGGACCCAAGCAAGAGGAAGCTTTTCAAACTCTCAAACACAAGCTCTGCAATGCTCCTATTCTAACTCTTCCTAGTGGAAATGACGACTTTGTCGTTTATTGTGATGCATCCAACCAAGGTCTTGGATGTGTTCTTATGCAACGTGGCCAAGTAATTGCATACGCATCACGTCAGCTCAAAATCCACGAGAAGAACTATACGAACCATGATCTCGAGCTTGGTGCTGTCATTTTCGCCTTGAAAATTTGGAGACATTATCTTTATGGCACCAAATGCGTGGTTTTCACCGACCACAAAAGCCTCCAGCATATTTTCAGTCAAAAAGAGCTTAATATGAGGCAACGTCGATGGATTGAACTTCTTAACGACTACGACTGCGAGATTCGCTACCACCCCGGCAAAGCAAATGTTGTAGCCGACGCCTTGAGTCGTAAAGAACGTATCATGCTTCATAGTGTTTGTATCCATAACGATATCCAAGCCCGTATTCTCAAAGCACAACACGCCTCGGTTACCGAGGGAAACATGTATTAAGAGATGGCATGTGGTGTAGAACTCCTGCTAGAAACCAAAGCCAACGGTCTATTATATTACTTGGACCGTATCTGGGTTCCCGATCGCGACGACCTTCGTATATTTTTGATGAACGAGTCCCACAAAACTCGATATTAGGTACATCCCGGAGCTGATAAGATGTACATGGGTCTTCGTCAGGCCGGCATGAAAAAGGATATTGCCCTCTTTGTGGCAAAATGCTTAACTTGTTCTAAAGTGAAGGCCGAACACCAGAAGCCTTCCGGACTCCTCAAAAAACCTGAAATCCCCATGTGGAAGTGGGAGAACCTTGCTATGGACTTCATCACCAAACTCCCACGCACTTCTAGTGGGCACGATAGTATCTGGGTTATTATCGACCGACTTACAAAGTCTGCTCATTTCTTGCCTATTCGTGAGGACTATCGAATCGGGAAATTGGCTCGGATCTACATTGATGAAATTGCGAGTCGTCACGGAATCCCTTTGAACATCATCTCCGATCGTGATTCGCGTTTTACTTCCCGATTTTGGCAATCATTACAATCTGCGCTTGGTACTCGTTTGGACTTAAGTACGGCTTACCATCCTCAAACTGATGGACAAACCGAGCGAACAATCCAAACTCTCGAGGATATGCTTAGAGCTTATGTCATTGACTTTGGTGGCAATTGGGATTCTCACCTACCACTGATCGAATTTTCTTACAACAACAGCTACCACACAAGTATTAACATGGCACCGTTTGAAGCTCTTTATGGACGGAAATGTCGTTCACCGATTTGTTAGAACGAAATTGGTGAAGCACAAATCACCGGTCCCGAGCTTATCCAAGAGACCACCGATAAAATCTCTCTTATCCGTGACAACATTCGAGTAGCAAGGAGTCGGAAAAAGAGCTATGCCGATAAAAGACGAAAACCCTTGGAATTTCAAGTTGGGGATATGGTTCTCCTAAAAGTATCACCTTGGAAAGGCGTAGTCCGATTTGGAAAGAAAGGAAAACTTGCACCTCGATATGTGGGTCCATTCAAGATACTCGAAAGGGTAGGAAAAGTGGCCTACAAACTCGATCTCCCTTCAGAACTCAACAACGTTCATCCGACCTTTCATGTATCTAATTTGAAAAAGTGTCTAGCCGACGAAAATCTCCACATCCCTCTTGATGAAGTGCGTATTGACGAGAAAATGCACTTTGTTGAAAAACCCGTGGAAATCATGGGCCGAGAAGTCAAGAAACTCAAGCGTAGCCGCATCCCCATTGTCAAGGTCCGTTGGGAGTCTAAACGTGGACCCGAGTTCACTTGAGAACGTGAAGACCAAATGAAGACCAAGTATCCACATCTCTTTTCATAGCCTCCACTAGTTGAATTTCGGGGCGAAATTCCTTTAACATGGGGAGACTGTGACATTTCGAATTTTTCATTCACGCACTTGTAATATAATTATCGTGTAATCATTCTCAAATTAAATAAAATACGAGTGTTTTATTTAGTTTTATACAAATAGGTATTTTCATTTTACGGATTAAATTAATTAAAATTTTATAAGTTTTAAAACTTATATAAAATTTTAATTTTAAAGGTTGCATATTTAATAAAATAACCTATTTAAATAAGATAAATAACTTTTATAAAAATTATTTATAATAATAATAATAAAATAAGTTTATAAAATAGATTTGAAATTAAAAGAAATTTATTTTTATAAAAATTGAGGGGTTGTTTTGAAAATTTTCAAACTAGAAGGTTTTAAGATAAAATCTGTTGAGGGACTATTTCTGTACAAATCAAACTACAAGGATTCATCCGTAATTATCTCAGGGGTCGAGTTAAAACAAAATCAAACTACAGGGACTGAAACTGCCAAATTGCAAATCGACTTTCCGGTCACCCCCTACGTTTGTCCGGCGGTCCAAGCCAATTTCCGGCGAGCACCCCGACAAGCCTGTTCCCTGCACCTCGACAGCCGCTAAAGGCATCCCTGAACTCGTCGTTCCCACGAGAGCAAAAGCCCCAGACCAATTGGTCTCCCCAACATACGGATCGTCTGATCCTGTTGGTGGCCGAGAACCCACGCCACGAATTCGAGCCCGACAGTCAACCTCCACGCATGCTTAATAGCTCGTTAGCTTCATAGCTCGTTAGCTTCGTCTCGTCCAGACGAATGTCTAGACATACTCAATTTCACGTTTGGTCATAAGGTTTGAGCTCGGCTATAAATAGCCATCTTCGGACCTGCTCGAGCTCGCTACCCCTCTTCCACCCACTCTCACTTCAAATTGAAGACACCATTACATTCGTCGTCTCTGAGTGAAGCTGTGACCAAGGTTTTAGAGGCTAATTCCATCCAGAAGCTCGATCCCCATTCTTGACATTTTCGGATTTAAGCTTCTGCCGACCAGACCCTTCGCGACCAGGTTCGAGCCTCAATTTGGTTCCTTTACCTTCTTTCGAGCCTCAATTTGGTTCCTTTACCTTCTGTTATCGCTTGTCAAACTACCCCAATCAAAATCGCGACCATCGCCCATGAGTTACCGGGTGTCCTCGGACACGGTTTTCCGGTTGCCGAGGACCAGCGACCAACTTCCCACTTGTGTATTTAAATTAACAGGTACACACATAACCAGCGATGGGCAGTAGCCCGGCTGGTTATGTGTGTGTGTGTTTGATCCTGAGGTCGCGGGTTCGATCCCGGTTGGCCTTCGGCCCAAACTTTTTATTCTGTTTTTATTTTATTTATTTATTTTAACTTATTTTAATATTCTTTTTATACAATAAAAACTAAAACGAGTCGGCTTACTCGTTCGTTTATTTTAAAATCGATTAAGAAATTTTTTTTACATATTTAACCCACCCAAATTTTTATAAAATAGTAAACACTATATTTTTATAAAATTGTTAAAATAGTTTTAACTTACAAAAAAATACATATAATAATAATAATATAAATAAATAAATAGAAACTTTTATAAATACATAATAACTACTTATTTAAAAATGTAATATTTTAACAATATATATTTTTATAAGTTAAAGTTTACAAAATCATTATCATTTTTCTACCATATTTTATACAAATAAATATTAAGGAAATATTATTATAAAACCTATACACATTTAAATACGAATACGCACATACATATAAAACGTACAATAATACTTATCTATCCACATAGGGTTCCATCGTGCTTAGGTTTCAACATCCGTATCACCTACCCTCGTGGATTAAAAAAAACATCCGCTAGCCAGGTGAGTTACATAGCCCCTATTTTACATTTTTGCACATTTTGGGGTGAAACATTATACATGCTACTCACATTGTTTATACGTGTTATACATGTGGACTATATGCTTATTATCTTGGATGTACATACATTTAAACACAAGAAAACCAACAGTAATATTAATAGATTTATTGTGTCTGACCAGCCCACCCGGTTAGGGTGTTTATTACTGCATACTCGGATATAGCCGTGTGTTATATTCAAACATACCGGATATAGTGGGTAACTATATTCAAACATACCGGACTTAGCTGTTGTGCTATGTTCAAGCGCGTCAATCAAGGTTTGAATTGTGATTAGATAAATGATACACCATATATATACTATGTTTAACAAGATAAACAATGAGTTGCAAAACGTTTTTATCTACTACTTATAGAAACTACAAAACCTATGTACTCACCAACTTTTTAGTTGACACTTGATTTAAATAATATTTCAGGTTTGGATATGTGATTGCTTGCCGAAGATTTCTCTACTTAAGAACTATGGACTTAGTTAAATAAATCAATTTTTGAACTAGACTATGTTATTTGAAATGTATTATATTTGGATCTTTGTTGTCTTGAAATTTAATTAATGAATTATGCAACTTTTTAGTTATCATGTGCTTTTGAACAATCATTCCATTGTCGGCCTCGATGATTCCGCCATCGGTCGGGGTGTGACATACATGGGTTCCAACCTCATCTCCTGGATCTCACGAAAACAGAAGACAATATCTCGGTTATCTACAGAATCAGAATACACAGCCATGTTCAACACAGTGGCCGAATTAACCTGGTTAGAACCGTTACTAAAAGAACTTGGGGTAAACACAACTTCTGCTCCAACACTCTGGTGTGACAACCTTGGTGTCACCTATCTAGCTGCTAATCCAATATTTCATGCCCATGTTGAAGTTGATTTTCACTTTGTTCGTGAAAAAGTTGCACAAGGCAAACTTCGGGTACAATTCATTTCCACTGAAGATCAAATAGCAGACATTTTCAAAAGCCGCTACCGACACATCGATTTACGTATTTACGTTCCAAGCTACAAGTCGTTTCCCGGCCTAGCTTGCAGGACAATAGTAGACACAAATGTAATTATGTAATGTTAGAGGTAGTTTGTGTAAATATAGGGTTATGTATATAACCCCGTCTATCAATATACAAATCACTTTTACACCTTCATTACACACACTTAAGAGTTCAATTGGATGCAACGTCCGGTTCAAGTTAACTTTTTTGGTCGTTTATGTTTAATTGGTTCAGTTTGTTCCACGCGATTAATCTGCAATGTGTAATAACATGTGGTAATTTGAAAACAGCTGACTAAATAGGAGGGCTAATGGGGGGTAACTCTATACAACGGCCAAAAACCGTCCTTTTTTTTCCGGTAACCACCTACTTAACACGGTCAGGATTTAATTCTGGCCCGATCTGACGGCTGAAATTCATGTTGACAGCAGTTAGACTCGCCGCAGTCACAATAATATATAATTAGTAAAGTTGCTAAGTTGCACATTTGACCATCGCTTGGACTTGTAAAGGGTGTGAGAAACCTGTGCATTGAGTGGAAAAAAGCAATGTTTTTAAACCCTGACCGGTCGGACCGGAAACCGTGACCTCCACCGGTCCGGTTACATGCTCTGAGATCGTTTGCTGGTTGAACCGGGCGGTCCAAGCGATTCAGCGGTCGAACCGCGAACCGGTGGTCGAACCGGGTAGTTTAATTTTGTTTGTTTACTATTTTTTTATCTTTTTTATCCTATAGTCCTCCTACTTACTTCTGTTTACAATTTTAACCCAATTTGGCTCTTTCCTTTTAACTTATACGCTGCCACAGGTCCTCCAAAACCCTAATCAAAATTAAAATTGAAGATTCAAAAGAATTAAAATTCCTACAGACCTATAACCCTCGTCCTCGACTCAAAATTGTTTAAATGGTTGTATATGTAGTATTTAGATTTTTTTTATATTTTTCTATATATTTTTATGAATATTTATATTATTTATTGCGTCATCCGGTTCTTGAATCCGGTCCGACCAATGAACCTCTAAGACGTCCGGTTCGTTGTCTTAAAAATTGGAAAAAAGTGTACCAATGATAGATACTCCTTTAAACATCCAACAACAAGACGGAGTGGTTGTAACGGGGTTGGGTGTGGTAACCCAAATTGGTGAATATCCAGATGAATTACAATAATCTTCTTGAGGCGAGGGAGTCACTGTAATTGAGGCATTTGATTGTTCAAACTATCCAACTGTATCAGTTCTAGATCTGTCAGAACACAGAGAATAGCCAGAGGAATCAAAAGATTCTCTGCCGATGGCGGGTCACATAGGAAGATGACTCCTTTCTGGATACCCTTTGCAAGTACAAACTCGGGCTCATCACTGCAAGCCATTAATCTGGTGAGATCAGATGAGTCTGTCATCTTGCATATGCAATTTAAACCTTTCAACATCTTTTGTTCTTTATAACATGTTAACTATTTTCATATTTTACTTCAAGGTTGGATGGGTCCAACTTATTATATATCGACCGCTTGTGCCATAAGCAATTTCTGTATATTGAAAGCTGCAAATCACATCATTAATGGGGATGCTGTAAGTGTTACTTGTTGTACTCGTGCCTATTCTATGGTGTAACAATATTTTGTGGAGTGTTGAGAATCTTTATCAAACTGGTGGACAGAAAAGAGGTGCCAATATATATGCAGAAGTGTTGTGTGGAATTCTGATGCTTATCATATGACAAAACCTCACCCTAAAGGTAGATAAAGCAAACCTCTTATGAATGAAGTATGAGCATATGTCATTGACCATCTGGTCATGTGCTTGTACCATTATTAGGTAGTGGTGTCATACTATGCATTGAGAAGGCTGTCTCAGTCATGTATGGCTAGGAAAGATGTGAATTATATAAATGCACATACTACATCGACCCGAGCAAGCACTTGTTCATTGTTTTGGCCAGAACAAAGATGTGACTCAATCTATACACTACTTAATTCTTATGAAAGCTGGTTAGTAGCATTAATCGGTTTTGTATTGAAATTTTGATAGGTTGCAGTTGAGGGTGAACTCTACAAAATCTATGAGTGTTGTGTAAGTTGTCTCAACTATACAATGCAATGAAGTAATTTATGGCTTTGTTTTTTCTTGTACCATTTGTTTTGAGTTTTGATTTTAGTATTGACATGTTATGGGGCTGGCTGGGTACATCCAAATCTTAATCTTGACCATCCGGGCAAAGATGTGGTATATCCAACATTCGATCGGTTTTCGTATTGTAAATAGAGGTGACAATTTCAAGTCAAGAATGGGCTGGTGTGGGTTGCATTTTATTGGGTCAAATCAGGGAAAAGAAGCTTAAATAGGACATGATAAAAGTGGTCTAAAGTTTGTTCTCAACTCATTCAATCTATTACTACATTACTTTATATGATTTTTATTATACTAATGTTATGGTTGTAATTATAACTAACGCATTTATTATTATTAAAAATAATAAAAAGGATAATAAATGCTAGTGGGTCAACCCTGTTACCATGTTCTCATCTTGCCACCTCTAATTATAATGTTATCGAGTTAACCTATCATTTATACTTCAAACAGAACATGAGTTTGTTGGTGGGCCAAAAAGAAAGACAGACTTGATATCAAGGAGGGTTTGGGGGTCACATTATTTGCAACTTTTCGGTAGATGTTGCAAGAAGTGAGAAATTATTGTACTTCATCAATAACTATGTCATCATACTTTAAACCATCTAATCTATATAAACACATTCTTTAATTTCATATTAAGAACTAGATAGATTAGTCACATAATTACCTATAGCACACATATAACAAGCAAGAACCATATATAACTAGCATAATATTAATCGGCTTAGATGATTATATAACATATCAATTGATGATGATGATGATGATGATGATAGTTATATAAATGAGAACAGAATATGGTTAAACCGCGGTCAGGGGTGATCAAGACGGTTGATGAGATAGAGAGCATTACTGGTGACTTTAGCAACATTTGTAATCTTCCTTTTGACATCAGACCGAACCTTGCCTTCGACCTCTTTGAACCCATCAAGACATGTATCTTCATTGGTCAATGCTGCACTGGCCCATGTCTCAGCATTGCTCATTTGCCACCGGAATGTACCTCTTCTGAGCTCCTTGAGTTCACCCAGTGTCTTCCTCAGGTCATCCACAGAGTCAGCTATCTGGCTAGCACAGTCCTTCACTGCCCCTTTCTCTCTGCGGTTGGCTTCCTTTCGCAGTCCGGAAAGATACTGCGACGCCTTGGTGGCTCGAGATATGCTGACTTTGATCGCTGCCTGTGCCAGCTCACGAGGTGTGGAGACGGGTCCTTGGTAAATAGATAAGGTGTGGATGCATACTTTTGGGAAGGTGGCGTGCAGGCACGATGACTGGACTAGATCCAGTGAAGGGGTGGCCATGGCAGTTGCAGATAGAATGATGATGAAGAAGAAGATGCAAGCATCCATGAAGTGTGAAGTTGTGGTAGGTGGGAAGCAACTCAATAATAGACCTTAGCAGAACAATGATATTAATGAGATAGAAAGTTGATGTACTGGACATAAATGTAACTTTACAAACTTAGTTCAAATCCCACCTGTATTTGTTGGCCATTTAACAGTGGGTCGAATAAAGATAAGATGGATCGGGTCAGGGCCAGATGGGTTAAAATTTAAAAACTTCAAAATGAAATAGTTATTGATAATTTTACTTGTTACATGAGTGTCAGTCATGTTGTATGATCTGACCTAACCCATATCTTCATGTTTCCTGTCCTGCTTTTGACTAAAGTCAATTGTTTGACCACCAAATTCAAAAAGGCCAAATTCATATGAACTAACCAAATATGTTAGTGTGGCTCTCAGTTTGTTAAAATCTTTTTATGACTAATTGGAGAGAGTACATATTATCAGTTGTTCTTAATCGTATTGCTCTAATTATACAGGTTTACCTACACTAGCTTCTGTATAGTGTACAGATTTACATTCATCTTTTACTTCAAATTTGTAATATATATATATATATATATTTATAAGTAGGTGTAACATTGTCGGCTGTTTTAATTCAGAAATACTCCTTGTGGAACTCAAATCGTGTCGATGTCTTGTGGCTCATCTCATATGATAGTTTCTTTAGCTCCTTAGCCAACACTGGCATCCCACAATAAAACACTCCTGCAAAATCAACAATCTGTTCTAAACTTTGACTCACAATTTGATCGATTAAATCGCGATTTTAAAGATTTATTTACCTATGGTTGTATTCGGATGTTTTGATGCTACCTTGCTGAACACCTCTCTCCAATTTGGCCTAGCAAAATGTGTTCTTACCTGCAAAAATACTTATGTTCTTATTAGTTTAAATCTAGTGTATTAGATTAGTGTGGTATTGAAGGAAGTTAGTTAGGTTTATCATACTCTAGTGCCGGATAAGATGTCAACTCCATGTTTAGCATGAGTAAGTGCTTGAACCATAGTGATCAAAGTTGATCTTGCATCACCTTCCTCATAAACACTTGTAAGATAATTATGCATCTCAATTTGACCCTGTTTCAAATTAATCACAATCAAGTGGATTAGTAGATTGTGATGACATATATCAAGATTTGAACATGTATGTTAATTACTTTGTGATCCATTTCAGCGACTTCATTCATGACTCCTTTGAACCATTCAAACGAGCCGGGCTCCCTAGTGACCCAATAGAAATTTGCACTTTTAGTCCTTCTTGGTTTCTTCTTTTCATTTGATGATGCCATACTTGAAGATGCTAGACTCGTAAGGCTATCCCCTGATATACTCGTTTCTGTGTTTGAGTCTGTCTGGTCGTCTACTGCCCGATTATTGTTTAATAAATCTCTAAGAATACTTATAAAAGGAGTAGCTCCGATTCCTAGCCCAACAAGAAGTAAAACATCATAGTTCCTGTAGTCTTGCGCTGGTGCACCGTAAGGTCCATCCAACAGTAGCTTTGGTAAACTGCATTGTTTAATTTTTATACTTTTAGTTCTTCAGTTTCCATATAAAAGACAGTTTCTTAAACTTTCTTAATTCCAGATAAAATTACCCTTTTGAATCAACTTCCCCTATCTTCCTAAATTTGGCTCGCCCAATCGTGCATGAAGAACCATTATCATCTGTTAATACTTGCTTCAGCTCTTGGGTCCAGTCTCCAACTGTCCGGATGTGAAGACTCAAGTAATCATCTCCTGGTGATGAAGTTATTGAAAACGGATGCCTGAAACATTATCAAAAAGTTTTTATAAAACCAGCACTTCTACTGACAATGATGGATAAAATGTAGACATTATGTGATATATATAGTTATATACCATTCAAATGGAGATATTGAAGGGCATTGCAGAAATATATACTGCCCACTCCGGTACTTAAATCCATTCGGTTTAGACATAATTATGCTGAATACATCTCCTGGTAGGTTGGAAACCTGGAAAAAAAACATGCCATTGTTAGTTGATTTTCTGTTAATAGTTTGATAAATAACGGGTCGTCTTCACTTGTAGTACTATGTTCTCACCTTTATGATTTTAGGGGAGTAGTGTTCTGATCGTCCTGTTCTTAGACTTCTCTCAGCTGCATATATCAAGATTGGAACCGAGATGTACATCCATGTCTGTGAAATTGGAACATATGTTACATCCATGTCTGTGAAATTGGAACATATGTTCTTGGTGAAAAAAAAATGAAATTTGTAATATTTCCTATTGTAATTGTTTTCCTACAACAAGAAAGCAAACATCTTACTGTTTTTTGAGTCCAGTTATGAACCAAGAACAAGAATGATCCATGAACCAGAAGCAATATGTACACCAAACCAAAAAGATGATGTGAAAACCAGAATGCATTAAATCCTGTTAACCGGTTGAATGGTGATGGCAGCTTCAGAACATTTTTTCTGAAATACCGCGAAGCTAATGTGAATGCAAACGACATTAATATCAGCATTGAGATTCCAGTCACACCTTCAACCCCAACTATTAATTCCTTGTATGTCGGCTTTTTGTTATGGAAATCTGATGCTATAAGAGCAAACTTTTCTGGTGAAGAGTTAACCAACCGAGGAAAATCACAAATCATATGATTCCCAACATGCAAAACGATTCCAACAGCTATTGCAGAAGCAATTATCTGCAATCCAAATGGAATTCATCATCATCATCATCATAAAGATCATATTCAAAGGGTGGTTACTTGTTAGTGGTTACCTTGTGAAAATTGATGTTGTCATCAAAAGGAATGAAAAATCGGGCGCGTGTAGACCTTAGGACGGTTAACATATTTCTACAAACTGGTATAAGAACAAGAGCCATATTGAGTTTGAGGGTTTCAGCAGCCCCTTTAGCAGTGGTCAAACAATACCCCATTACATGAAAAGCAGCCTTGTTTCTATACTGCTTAAATTTCCATATAAATAAACAAGCCATGGTTAAAACCCATAGCAGTAAAATCCAAGTTCTTTGCCAGTTTTCTATCAGAACCCACTTTACAAAATGAGTTAGCCGATGAACAATGCCGTTAGGTTTTAGTGAATTCAAATTCTGACTCCACCCGCCACTTGCTATGCTCAGAGGTCTACTGTAGTTCATGTAAGCTTCCCTTTGTAGTAGAAGAGTTTCCAACTGCCATAACTGAAAAAAAACCATTGCTTAATAATTAATTTCTTGATATATTTGTTGTAAGAGTGAGTTTTTAAGTTATTGTACCTCGATATAGCCAAAATTTTCAGGGTCTAATTCTTCCATAATTAAAGAAGCATATTCCTCGGCTTGTTCTTTCAACTTCGCCAATCTGTTTGCTGCCGCGCTAAGAACTAGCAGCTGCATATATAAATATAAAATAAACTGAGAAATGATTGAGGTCTAATTCATCATCAGAAATGAGAAAATTAAAAAAAAAATAATAATAATAATAATAATAAAAAATTGATATCAATGATACCAAATACAGATATACCTCTTGTATCTCATCCCTTGTGATTCTTCCATCTTCATTGCTGTCAGCCCTGAAAGAATCATAAAAACTTGTTAGCAATGAACAAAAATCACAAATCGGCATTTTATCTGATTTTATTAGTTAGCGGGGTATTTGTGACTCCGTGAATTTTCCGGGTTCTAGAATTATAAAAAGAAGTATGCTTTAAGAAATATTGTTTTAGTTTGCAGGTCGTCATCTCAAAAGAAATGCAAAGTTTGATTTAATAAAATAATTTCTATTGGTTGCAAAGTAGCCAAAGACAACTCAAGATAAAATAATTAAAAACTGTAACAATTTTAATTCCTTAGTATGAAAGAAGATAGATTATAACATTATTTTTTGAACACAACAAAAAACAATCATGTGCTGTCGACTTTATTATTTATATATTTAGCAACTGCATCCTTGCAGTCCGGTTTGGATACAGAGCATAACAAATGACGAAAATACCCCTGAACCATAAACTCAATTCTATGTTTGGATTAAAATTTTAAACTCTATATTTAGGAACTGCATCCTTACTGATCCTACTCCTATGTAATTTTTTTTTTTTTTTATCCGGCTAACTCCTAGTCCAGTGGAGGCTACTGGGTACTGTCCCTCGTAAGGATTTGAACCCATAATGTTCTCAACAGAAAACCTTTTACAGGAAAACCCTTACTATCAGACCAGAAGCCTGATTAAAAGCACGGTGCTAGTAATAAATCTTTGGACCAAATTAAATTAAAATAAAATAAAAAAATAATAATAAAAACGCCATGAACACTCGAAATTTGGTTGAACAAACTCAAGGGTTGACAAGTCATTTCACAAGCTCAAAAGAACCTTTAAATGTTTTGACTCTAAATTCTGTTCTCCATATTTCCCGCGAACAAGAATTTTTACAACTTTAACCTTTTGATTGTAGAATTTTAAGATCAATGGCAGCAATTTCAAAATTCAGTTAACATGAATGAACAGAAACAGAGTTAGAGAGAGAACTACATGTCGAAGAAGATCTGCAGACGAGCGTCAAAGCTCTGATCTGAAATCTGTAACCAAAAATCATGAAGCTCTGCTTTCGTGATCTTCCCCAATTTCTGCTGCCTTCTTCTCGCCAATGCATCGAATACTCCCAACGCAAACTCCTTCGAATCCGCCATTCCTGCAAAAACATATACTTAAAAGTCCTAATTCCATGAAACTATTTTCCGGTGATCAATTTTGACAGTCACCTATACATTCAGCGAAATCTTCTCGATCAAGTAATCCGTCATCGTTAGCCAGACACGTGAACCGCGACTCAACATTTTTCCACAACTCGTCAACGTCAGTGCTTGTGGTTTTGCTTATAAATCTGAGACCTCCTAGGGCTCGTTGAGCGCTAGATTTGGTGCGAATGAGTTCAGCTTTCATTTTCCGAGCGTCTCGCGACGCCATCGCTCGGTCCACACTCGCATCTGAAGAAGAAGCTCGTGACGAAGACGTCAACCACGAAAACTTCCGACGAAGCCTGGACGCGCCGGCGGCGGTTGGCGACTGTGAAGAAGCATAAAGAGGATTTGAATTGTTAGCCGTGGGAGTGACGCTGCATAAGATGATCGAATCATCTTCCAATTCCAACGTGACTTCAACTAAATCCTGATCATTGTTGCGACGTACATCGTTGAGGAATATCGGGAGCATTGCGCCTCCAATTCCGTAAACGTCATTGGAATTGTCAACGGGGTAGCTGAAATGCGATCTTCCATCGGAACGGCTGCTCACCGGAGAATCAGACCTCATGATTGTAAGTGTTTGGATGCAGATTAAACATAGGTATCTGTTTAATTAAGCGTAAATTTGCATCAACATGTATGAAATGAGAGAGTGGAAAAAAGGGTTTGTAGAACAAACACCTCTCAACCGAAACGATGGGAGCACACGAATTCAACGCTTGTGTGTAGAGAGTAGTTGAGTCTTGTTTCTTTAACCCCCTATCTTTTCAACTTCCACCTTGCCAATATAAGCTATACACCCACCCTTTAAATTTCAAATTTTCAATATACCTATTTTACAAACTCAATCCCTCCACTATCTCATATTTACTCTTTCTTCCCTGTCAATATTTCGTGTATTAGATAGCACGAAATGATATCCAGGTGTATTGTATGGTGTTAGAGTAAGCCGAAGGTTTGCCCTGCACCCTTTAAACGCATGAAAAAAATCTCTAATATTCATTTTGCAACACCTCAAATGAAAAAAATCTCGAACACTTTAGGAGATACGACCTGATGGTTAAGTAATTCATCTGATTTCATACTCAATAGGAGAAATGCATTTTTGTGCTACTTTTAGAAAATATCAACTCCATGGTTAGTTCTCAGAGTTGCACGACACGCAAATCGACATAAATCAGTTATAAAACTATACGCTTCGTATAATGTACAAATTAGTTGGAATCATACATCTACCATGTGATCCATGGAACTACAAGTTCTATAATGCACACTATGCATATAACTTGACCAATTCTCTAGCTAACACAATAATATTGCTATACGATAATTGAATTGATATTTGCGATCCATGGAACTACAAGTTCAATATAATACACACTACGCGTATAACTTAGTCCCTAGCACAATAATATTACTACACGTACTTGTTGGATAATAACTTGGCCAATTCTCTAGCTAGCACAATAATATATATGTAGTTTCTTGAGAATCCTTAGTATGCTTTCTATAAAAAGAAGTCTTTTATTTAATTTGACACACACACATATATACACATATATAATATAATCAATTTTAGATAGAGAACTGTGAAAACCATATAAACATTGGACATGTTATTTTAACGGTGATACATAAGCCAGTTGCATAATGCATAACTTTCTCTCTTTTTCTCGCCTACTATATCCGGTCAGCACTACGTGTAAATATTTATATGATTCTCACGGTTCTCTACTTGAAATTAGTTATGTCTTAAGTGCGCGTTCGCGCACACACATGTGGGGTAATCATTATAATAGTTTGCAAATATGTATACAGTTAGTGAATTTAAGGGCGAGTATAGTTGTTTTCATTTAAGTATAAGTAATTTTAGACACGTCATTATAATAGGTTTGACACACCACTATAATCACACGAGTTATGCATACATCATACCATACACATTATATAACTAGTTTAGACGCGGTGTTGTAAATGATAATGCATCAACATCTTTAAAAAGTCTAGCAAAATTATGTTCAAGTTAAAGTGAATAAAATTCGTGATTTGATGGTATAATTAGAAGAAAAAAAAGAGTAAATTACGCTTTTAGTACATGTGGTTTAGCATGTTTAACTCTTTCAGTCCAAAAATGAATCATTTGACATAGCATGCCTTGAGTATGCATTTATGTAACCATTTCAGTCACTGACACTAATTCTATTAACTTTTTTTTGTTAAGTCTAGGGGTATTTCAGTCATTTCATTTCTAAGGGACTAACCCTTTTGGTCGGAAAAAAAAAACCCTTTTCTTAGTTTTCTCATAAAAACTTTTTCTTAACTTATTTAAAAACGTTCATTTTAAACTTTTTTTAAAATCAATTTTTTTAGTTTCTTTTCCTAAAAACGTCTTCTTTTATTTTTTTTTATTTTTTACTTTTTAAAAAATGTTTTCAACTTTTCTAAAAACATTTTTTAACCTTTTTAAAACGTTGTTTTCTTTTTTTTAATATTTTTTAGTTTTTTTATAAAACTCTAAGTTTGGTGGATAAAACTCTAAGTTAATGGATATGAAGTTTAGGGAATCGAACACAAAGAAAATAAGCTTGTATGAATCATCCTTTCTGAAAAATGTTACCGGATGATGATATGATGATATCGATGATGATACCGGATGAAAAATGTTACCGCATTTGACTGTTTTATTCATAATTATTAATTAATTGTTGTAAAGTTTACATGTATCCAACATGCCCCCTTCGTGTCCATCTGATTCGTTTATAGTCCTAGTTTTAAGTAGAACATGTCTCGATCTTTTGTTCGGTTAAAGAGAATGTTTTAAAACCAAATTTCAAAATGTTTAAAAAACACTCTAAAAAAAATACAAGAGAAACATTTTTAAAATAAATTTATAAAATACATTCTTAAAAACGTAAAAAAAGGCGTTTTAAAATAGTTTAAAAAACATTTTTTGAAAAGGCTAAAAAACGTTTTTTATAAAAAAAAAACTAAAAAGGTTATTTTAAAAATGTCAAAAAACATTTTTATGATAAAACTAAAAAATGTTTTCAAAAAAGTAAAAAAAAACGTTTTTAGTAAAAAAGAAATTAAAAAAATATGTTTATAGAAAAGTTAAAAATTCGTTTTTAATAAAGTTAAAAAAAAGACGATTTTAAGAGAAAAAAAACTAAAAATGATTCAAAAAATTTAAAAGATCGTTTTTAAATAAGTTAAAAAAAATTATGAAAAAACTAAAAAAATGTTTTTTTTACTGAATGAGTTAAATTTGTTACTTGGAAATGAAATGACCGAAATGCCCATGGATTTAATAGAAAAAGTTAACACAGTTAGTGCTAGAGACTGAAATAGTTACAGAAATACAAACTCAGAGTCTGATATGTTAAAAAAAGTTCATTTTCGAACTGAAAGAGTTAAACAGGTTAAACTAAATGGACCGAAAGCATAACTTACTCTAAAAAAAAATAAGGTACATAAAAGTTCTTAAATTAAAAAGGTTGATTGAACTAGATTTAAATGAAAAGATCAACGATGATAATTGAATTTTCTAATATTTAATTTTACCCTGTAACACATATGTAACAGCTTAAAATATGTATAATTTTTTTTAATTTTTTTGGGATAGATTTGTTACATAATTTAATCACTTTTTATAAAAAAGCGCCGAGCAGATTTTTTTTTAAATTTTTTTTTACGAAAATATTACATATGTAACATTTCCAAAAACAGTTATTTTTTTATTTTTTAAATATTTTAAAAAAACTACTCAACGTTTTTTTTTTTTTATAAAAAGTTACGAAAATATGTAACAAACCTACCCTTTAAAAAAAATGTTACATAGGGTTTTTTGGGTTTTCTCAACTCAAGTGGGTTTTTATTTTATACTTTCCCTATATATATATATATGTATATATGTATATATATATATATGTATATATATATATATAGAGTAAGTATACATAGAAAACTCAATGAGTTAAGAAAAATATGAAAACTAAATGAGTGGTTCTTCATTTGCCACATATCCAAGTTCACTCAATCATATTTTTTTGCTATAAGGGTAATATGGTAACTTCACCCATCAACATCATTTACAAGAATTATTTTTATTAATAATCATATAATCTTTTGTCCTTTAACTTTACCCATCAACACCATTTACTTTCTCTCTCTTCATAAATACTTTAATTTTCATGACACATTCATACACTCTCTCATAAAACTCATTTGAGATTTGAAATTTAAAATCTCAACCTAATGGATACAACCCCATCTCCACCTCCAATCTCACTACCTTCTCATCTGCCCTTGCTCCGACCGAGAATTAGCCGTCACCATTTTCGCTGCCGTTTGCACCTACTCCACAACCTTTGCCGCTTGAAGCTATTGTGTGAGTCACCGGAAAAGCTACTATGTGAGTCACCGTCGGCGACAAGAGTGGATGGCCAGGAGATGGAGGGGCTGAATCGAGTCAAGTAGGTGATTTGGATTTGGATAACTATGTCGTTTACACCTACTCCAACTAAATATCCTCTCATTTTTTGTTTATAGATAACTTTTGGTGTTTCAAAAAAATCATTAATAGATTATTATCCTCTCATTTTTTTTGTTAATTTTTCATAACTTTTTTTAAAGAAACCACTTGACGTTTTTTCTATTTTTTTAAAGTGACCAAATTATGTATAAACCATTACTAGATTATATCCTCTCATTTCTGGTTTATAAGTTTTTGTTTTATATTGTTTACTCTCTTTTCACGAATTTGAGTTGTTTATATTTTATTTGTAAATAATAAAAAGGGAAATGTGACCTGCCATCATCTATTTCTATGTTTTTGATTTTACATATGTTATAACGTTCACCATATTATATATTTCATAACAACTGTCATAAAATTTTTACAACAAGTTTTAATCATTGTATAAAGATTAATGTTTTTTTCATTTTACATATATTACCACGTGATCGTCTTATCATCTATTTCTGTTTTTTTTTTTAATTTACATATGTTACAACGTTATCATCATATTACATATTTCATAACAACTGTCATAATTAGCTTTGTCGTATATAATTTTTGTTACATTTTACTCTTATTTGATTGGTTGTTTATATATTTTTTGTTACATTTTATTTAGTTACATATCAATTGGCGTATGAACTTTTTTAAAAGAGAAATACTTTTTTTTACACAGTATATATATGGTCGTTTTGCCATATTCAATCATAATATTAATTTTTCTTTTTTTTTCATTTTACATATGTTAAAACATCAACAAATGCTCTGAAAAATAATGTAATCACTTCAAGTACTTCTGTGAAAATCCATGTCATGTAACACTCAACAACATAACATAACGGTTAACATGTACGTGTGCACCATGCATATATTACGTGTCATTGATCAATACTAAGCAGTTGTATCTGTTGAAGGTCACATTGACTACTCATTTGTTTCTCCATGGCATCCCGATGTAAGACTGTTTGCTACATGGAATCAAGGCAACACCTGCAGGGTATGGGATTTAAGAAACCACTCAAACCTAGTTTCAGTTCTCAAGGTCAATATGGAGTTTTTGAAAGGACGTTAGATATGTAACTGAGTTTGTTACATAAGTAACTGGTGAAATGTTACATATGTAACTAGCGATGCTACGGATGTTACATGTATTGTCAACCTTTTGATGTAGTTGACCAGGTTATAAACGAAGTTTATTCCCCTAAAGATGTTCGCTGCTATAAAAAAAACCGTCTCATTAGCTACATATATAATAATCATTTGTTCAGTTATTCCGATGCAATAATCATTCGAATCACAATATATGTAATAATCATTTGTTTAGCTATAGATTTTTTCGTGGTTCTAGAACGCCCTGTATCAATCATATGCAATAATGGCTATGAATCGATGCATTAATCATTCGATTAGCTTTATATGTAATAATCATTTTATGTAGAAACCATTAACAATTACATATGTAACATGCATAGTTACATATGTAACAAATTTTCGTTTATGTTTTGGACATATTGCAAAAAAAAAAATCTCAAGTTTTTTAAAATCTCATTTAAAATAAATCTCTTTTTTTTCAAAAAAAAAGTGATTTTGATTTTCAAAAATGGAGAGAGAAACTCATTTTCCAAGAAAAGTACAAGAATCTTAACTTTTCTCTTTCGTATTCCCCAGACATTACCCCAACCACATATTTATTCTCTACCAATTACCCAAATAACCATTTTGTATCTTTTAAACTAAAAAGTACCATTTTATAATAAATCAAAAACATCAAAATTATCACAACCATCGATCAACAAAGATCAATGGATCAAGATGGGTTTCCAAGGTTTTCACAACTCATTGATCAACAAAATAGAAACCATTAATAGTTACATATGTAATAACCTTAGTTACACATGTAATATTTGTTCATTTACGCTCTTTTCTGTTTCGTTTGATTAACTACATAACCTACATATGTAATAATTATTTCTTTATGTCTCTTTCTCTATATGTTCACTCTTTCAGACATTTTATGTAACAACTATATGTAATAATAATGGTTCAGTTATTCCGCTACAGTAATCATTCGATTAGTTACATATCTAATAATCATTTTATGTATAAGTCATTAATATTTACATATTTAACAATCATAGTTACATATGTAACAATCGTCGTTTCTGTTTTGACAGATTGCAAAAAGGAAAACGAAAAACTCGTGAACTAAATTTGAGATTTTTACGTTTTTTCGAAACAAGAAATTAATCTGAATCGTAATATAATATGATACAATATCATACATCTATAAATTGAAATTGAAAGGTAATAAATAAGAAAGAGAAAAGTGGTTGTGTTTGATTTTGATGTGATTGATTTGTGAAGAGAAAAAATTCATTTTCAAGAAAAAGTTGTCATAAATTTGTCTTGCTACCAATTTTCATACTACCTTTTTGTACCTTTTAACAAAAAAAAATGACAATTTAATTAAATTTTAAAGCTTGAATTAATCTCATTACTAGATCAATCTCAATCAAAGACTAATATAGAGTTTTCATGGTTTTCTCAAATGGTGTGAGTTTTCAAATTAGCCCTCCCCTATATACATATACATATACATATACATATACATATATATATATATACTATGTTAGATTCTCGTATATTACACGGGCTGAATCATGAAAAGAATATAATAATGGTTCAGTTATTCCGCTACAATAATCATTTGATTAGCTACATATCTTATAATCATTTTATGTATAAGTCATTAATATTTACATATTTAACAATCATAGTTACATATGTAACAATCGTCGTTTCTGCTTTGACAGATTGCAAAAAGGAAAACGAAAAACTCGTGAACTAAATTTGAGATTTTTACGTTTTTTCGAAACAAGAAATTAATCTGAATCGTAATATAATATGATACAATATCATACATCTATAAATTGAAATTGAAAGGTAATAAATAAGAAAGAGAAAAGTGGTTGTGTTTGATTTTGATGTGATTGATTTGTGGAGAGAGAAAATTCATTTTCAAGAAAAAGTTATCATAAATTTGTCTTGCTACCAATTTCCCATACTACTCTTTTGTACCTTTTAACATAAAAAATGACAATTTAATTAAATTTTAAAGCTTGAATTAATCTCATCCCTAGATCAATCTCAATCAATGACTAATATAGAATTTTCATGGTTTTCTCAAGTGGTGTGAGTTTTCAAATTAGCCCTCCCCTATATACATATACATATACATATACATATATATATACTATGTTAGATTCCCGTATATTACACGGGCTGAATCATGAAAAGAATATAATAAATAAATATCTTATACGTTGATAAATTATTATTAGATTTTAGAGGGCCACGGCTAGCAGATAACTTAATTTTATTAGATTTTGTGAAATAAAATGTCAATCTAAATCTTATGTTCATTACTGATTTTTCAAAAAAAAAAGTACAAGAAATAATTTGTTTTATAATGTTGATATTAATCAAATATTAAATAATGATAGAAATATAAATTTATTGTGATATTGAATTATATGAAATAATTTAGTTGTATAAAATAATGTGCTAGAATGGTTTATACGAGAAAATATAAATGTATGGGCTCTAGAATTATGCCGCATGTCCCGTAGGATTTTTATTTATTAAGTTTTTTTTATTATTTATTAAGAACTATAAATAATAGATAATATATTATATATAGAGGTCGGTTATTGTACAAAGGGTTTTTAGCGTACGAAGCCCCAGTATGTGACACGTGTTCAGTGGGCGAGGGGTATATCCATCCACGTTATAATATTAACGCATGTTTTATAATAACGCATGTTTAAAATGATAATTAAGCATTGTTTATGATAACGCATGACCATAATTACGTATGTTTTATAATAACGCATGACCATAATCAGGCATGTTATACACATAATCAAGCATGTTTTATAATAACGCATGACGATAATCACGCAAGTTATACGCATAATCACACATGTTATACGCATAATCAAGCATGTTTTATAATAACGCATGACAATAATCACACATGTAATACGCATAGCACATCGACATTTTTTTTAAAAGTCGATTTTTTATAAATAAAAGTATAGCAAGACTATACTCTAATTAAGGAGAATAAAATGGTTAATTTTATGGTGTAATTTTTTTTAAATAATGTCGTATAAAAAAGTTATGCGTGTTTTAAAAAATAGGTGAACTTGAATAAAGTCAACAAATTTAGGTTATTCCAATTTTACCATTTTCATAATATTTTTACGCTTAAAACAATCATCTTTAATCTTAACTCTTGATTTCATAGATCAACGATCAAGAATTCTTCATACCTTTGCATGGAAAAGAACCTTTCTATTCAAAACTTGGGGGGTGTATGAAATTGTTTTGACATAAATAAAACACTTATATAGTAATAATTCATAATATTCCAAAAAATAAAAATGACACCTCTAAATCTTATGAATTATAATGAATTAGTTAAATTTAATTATAAATAATGTATTTAAAACAGGAAGTTATTAGTCAACCAAAAGTTATCCGTCAACCAAAAGTTATCCTGCATTTAATGTTTAAAATTTAAAATCATAAGAAATATGGAAACGTTTAAATGGTATTTAATCAATTTAGGAGTTTAAAAAAAATTTAAATTAAAATAGATAATTGAAAAATGTTTAGGCGAGAAAACAAAGATCTACAGACTCTAGAATAATAAAGCGTGACAACTCAAAACCTTTATTTATTATAGACTATAGATAGATTTTTTTTGTTAGTTATGGTAGGATGTACAATCGATGCTACCGACCATACCTGGAATGCCATGTTTTCTTCATGTGCGATTTACAAAAGTGTAATGTTGTGGCTTGTCGGTCTACGTAAGAACTCTGCCCCGTATAACTGTATTATGGCATTATAAAAATTCTCTATGCATTCACTTGAGGTTCTCCCGGCCATACTTAAATAGTCGTCGAATTCGTCGGGAGGATTAACGGTTGCGATTTGTTTAATCGCCAATGTGCATTTTTGTAACGCCATGAAACTCTTCTTGTTCCTAGCGTCTTCACCCTCTTGAAAATATTCAAACCTAGCTTCTACATCGCCTACTTATTTTAAAAATAACCTCTTCGACATCCGAAACCTATCTCGAAACGTGTTTTCTTCGTGTGTTGGGTTTTCGTCGAAATAATCTTTTTTTAGATTCTGTAGAGCATGTTCACGATCACGATGTACATATGTCCTTGATGATGTAGCTGTGTCTTTCTCCTCGGCTTGGGCGGCAATATCACATAGAATTGCATACTATCGCCGCCGAACACGAAGTCGAGCGCATCTTCCGATGAATCGGGCGGGAAGCATAACTTACGATCCATATTTTGGGTGGGGGTGGGTACAAAAAAATGGTTTATACATCAATGGTATGAGATATATTTAGAAATAATGTAATTTTTTATGTATTGAGTAGGATAATTGGTTATGTATTTATAGGGGTTAAATTCATTTAAAAAATTATTTTTTTTTTAATTTCCAACGGCTCTTTTAGCCGTTCAACGGTCACTTTTTATCTCCTTTCAGCGGCTTTAGATACCCGCTACCTCTACCCGTGCTCCTCTACTTGTCTCTACCCGCCACCCTTGCGACGGTGTACCCACCTACCCGCTGGCAACCCGCCTTCTACTCGCCATCCACTCCCACCACCCTAATGGATTTTTATGGGAGGCTGAGATTTACATATTATGAGCTGTAATTAATACGTGCATGCTATGTTACGTACCAATATTTATTATAAAATGTTAATTTGGTAGCTAACATTAATTGTTTCTTATTTCTTTAACTTTCCATATGGAGTCGTGTCTCCCACTCTTTCAAATCACGGCATCGTTTATTATTAATACAAGGTGGTTGTACTTTTATTCCTCTTTTTCTAGAAACCATTTGAAGAAAAAAAGAACCAATAAAAACTTTATTATTTCTTACGTAAAATGTTGTTGATAAATCATGGTCGACATGTTAACAAACTCAGTAATAGTCAGTGGCGTAGCTTGAGAAAAAACGCAGGGCGGGCCGAAATTTTTTTTCCTATCAAAGGGGCCCGCAACTATAAAATTTGCGGCCGAATACGTATAAATTAACACTACTTAGCAAAAAAATGGGCCGAATACGTATAAATTAACACTGCTGAGCGAAAAATCAGGAGGGGCCGGGGCCCCCTCGGGCCCTCACAAACCTCCGCCCCGGTAATAGTTGTATTTTTATAATTTGATTTAATGGGTGAAATGAATTATATTAATTTTTTTTGGTAAGTTATTACATATTAGGAGCTTC
This sequence comes from Smallanthus sonchifolius, assembly GCA_023525975.1. Taxonomy (NCBI): domain Eukaryota; kingdom Viridiplantae; phylum Streptophyta; class Magnoliopsida; order Asterales; family Asteraceae; genus Smallanthus; species Smallanthus sonchifolius. Next base: position 20,768,072 of record CM042037.1, read on the forward strand.
TTTTCGTACAAAATGTCGTATATTTACATAATAATTATTGATATTGTATTCGCATCACCTTCAAAACAAATTTCTCATTTAAAAAGCTTAACACGTTTTTAATTTACCATTAGTTATTCTACACAATGATTGTATTAATACATATACATAATTATTTACCAACTTTTATATATATATACATACACACACTATTTTCAAAACTACAATTATGACGAGAATTAGCGGATGAGATCACGGTACCGGTACCGATACAAAATTTTCTTGAGAAGTGGGTAACGAATATCGTACCGAATCTATGGGTTCGGTACCGGTACTCGTTACAAAGTGCTCTTTTCTAGATAGTATCAGTACCGTACCGGTACCGAAATTACCGATACCGAATTTATGAAAAATGGTACCGAGCACCGTACCAAATCTATCGGTACGGTACTGGTACCGAATTCTGCTCCCTAATGAGAATCACGAGAATGACATAAAATGTTTTACATGATGCTTCAATTGTGGTTTTCAATATTGATGTTGGAGTCAATGGGAAAAGTCAAAGGTACAGTCAACAGAAGGTTTAAAGTTGTTTTTGTTCAGTTCTTGGTAGTTCAGGGGTGAAAGTTGTAACTCTTGGAACTACAGGGACTAGTGTTGTCATTCGTAAACTTAGTTTGTTAATATTGGTTAGGTTAAAGCTGATTTGGAGCTTTTCTGTTCGATCATTCTTTGATCAAATTCTTTCTGCTTTGTTTCTTCAATTCCTTTTGTAATCGTTTGGTTAGTCTATTAATAATAAAAGATTGTATAATCATTTGGTGGTTGATCTCAATTGTTCACTTGTTCTTATTCTCTGATAACAAGTGGTATCAGAGCTTGGTGGAGCTCGATTCAGATAAGAAGAAGGTATCTAGGGTTCAATTGACGATGGTTTCGACTAAATTCGAGTTAGAGAAGTCTGATGGCCAGAATGATTTTGGTGTATGGCGTCTGAAGATGCGTGCACTGTTGGTACACCAAGGAGTGGTAGACGCACTTGCCGGAGAAGCAAACTTACCGGCGACGATGACAGACAAGGAGAAGAAAGATGTTCTTGAGAAGGCACATTCCGCAATTATCCTAAGTCTCGGTGATAGAGTACTGAGGGAGGTATCCAAGGAGACATCAGCGGCAGGAATTCGGGCCAAATTGGAGAGTCTCCTCTACATGACTATGTCCCTGGCAAACCGTTTGTACCTCAAGAAAAGGTTGTATACCTTCCATATGACTTCAAGTAAGTCTATTGAGGATCATACGGATGAATTCAATAAATTGATTTTGGATTTGGAAAATATTGAAATTACTCTTGAAGATGAAGATCAGGCTATTATCTTCTTGACATCCCTTCCAAAGACATTTGAGCATTTTGCAGACACTTTATCGTATGGAAGGGATACATTGTCTATGGAGGAGGTTTTAGCAGCCTTGAATTCCAAAGAACTCAAGAAGAGGTCAGATGAGAAAGAGGAAACTATGGAGGGGTTGTTTGTAAGGGGAAGACATGAACAGAGAGATGCAAAGCCCTGGAACATGTCAAGGTCCAAATCAAAGCTCAAGAGGAAGTGTTTCATCTATAACTCAGAGAAACACTTGAAGATGGACTGTCCAGAAAATAAGAAAAAGAAATTTGAGCCAAGTTCTTCCAAGAAGCATGGAGGTGGTTTCTCTCCTACGGCGTCCTCAGAAGGGTATGAGAGCTCAAATGTTCTAGTAATAACCAGTGGAAGAGGGACTGATGACTGGATACTTGATTCAGGTTGTTCTTACCATATGACACCACACAAAGAGTATTTCAAGGAGATAAAGTATGAAGAACAAGGTGTGGTTCAATTAGGTGATGATAAGCCTTGTAAGATCATAGGGCAGGGCACTGTGGTATTGAAGTTGAACAATGGATCAGAAGTTAACTTAGTTAATGTTAGGTTCATACCTGAATTAACAAGGAATCTGATATCCCTAGGAACTTTTGGAAAAGTAGGTTCAACTGTTAGTCTTAAGAATGGCAAAGCTAAGGTAGTGATGGTTCTATGGTGTTACTGTCAGGAACTAGAAGAGACAATAACATATACATTCTAGATGGAAAAGTCAACAATGGAATGGTCTCAGTTGTAGAGGATAGGGCAAAAGAAACAATTTTATGCCACCAAAGACTTGGTCATATAAGTGATTAGGGACTGGCTGAATTAAGAAAGCAGAAATTAGTGGAAAATGTCAAGGAGGTTGGAGTTGGTTTTTGTGAAAAATGCATATTGGGTAAGTCACATAGAGTAAGATTTGGGAGAAGAACATTTTTAACCAAATAAATACTTGATTATGTGCATTCTGACCTATGGGGGCCTGCCAAGACAGAATCACTAGGAGGTGCCAGGTGATTCTTGTCTCTAATAGATGATCATTCAAGGATGGTTTGGGTGTATGTTTTAAAACAAAAATATGATGCTTTTGGAAGATTTAAAGAATGGAAAGCATTAGTTGAAACTCAAACTGGTAAGAAAGTAAATAAATTAAGGACTGATAATGGCCTTGAATTCTGCAATAATGTGTTTAACCAATTATGTAAAGAACATGGTATAGCCAGGCATTTGACAGTGCCTGGCACTCCACAGCAAAATAGGCTGGTGGAGAGAATGAACATAACCTTATTGGATAAGGTCATATGTATGTTATCCACCTCAGGGCTGCCTCAAAGGTTTTGGACAGAGGCAGTTACTATAGTTGCATATTTGGTAAATAGGTTACCCTCCTTAGCCATAGGGATGAAAACTCCTATGGAAACGTGGTCAGGCAGAAGAACAAACTATAGTAACCTAAAAGTTTTTGGATCACTAGCTTATACTCCTGTCAAACAAGGCAAGTTAGAGCCTAGAGCTCAGAGGTGTATTGTTTTGGGATATCTAGAGGGGGTTAAAGGGTATAGGCTGTGGAGACTTGATGAGGGGAGTCCTAGGGTGTTTGTCAGTAGAGATGTGGTTGCTTTTAAGGAAGATATAATGTATAGGGATGTAGTGCATGAACAGAATAAAGATGAATCACTGCCTAAGTCCACTGATGATGGTGTTCAAGTTGAGGTGGAGAACATAGGAGATGAAGTGGATATGAGTGTAGAGAGTAATTCAAGGTCTACTGAAACTGGAAGTACCAGTTATAGCCTGGCTAGGGACAAACCTAGAAGAGAAATAATTGTCCCTGCAAGGTACATAACAAATGAGGACATTTCAGCTTCTGTCTTCAATGTGGCAGAAATGGAAAACATGTATGAGCCTATGACATTTGAAGAAGCAGTTGAATCAGATTATAAACAGTTTTGGGTGAATGACATGATGGAAGAGATGGAGTCTTTATATAAGAACAACACATGGGCACTAGTTGATAAGCCTGAAAATCAGAAGCTTGTAGCATGTAAGTGGATATACAAGGTAAATGAAGGGATTCCAGGGAGTGAATGGCCTATGTTTAAGGCAAGACTAGTAGCAAAGGGTTTTACTCAGAGGGCAGGTATTGACTACAATGAGATCTTTTCTCCTGTAGTTAAACATGCTTCAATCGGAATTATGTTGGCTTTAGTGGCAGTGTTAGACTATGAACTTGAGCAGTTGGATGTAAAGACTGCATTTTACATGGAAATCCGGAAGAAAAGGTGTACATGTGTCAACCTAAAGGGTTTGAAGAAAAGGGGATGGAAGATAAAGTTTGTTTGCTTCAGAGGTCACTTTATGGTCTTAATCAGTCTCCAAGACAGTGGTATAAACGTTTTGATGAACATATGATCTCAAATGAATTTCAAAGAAGTAGCTATGACTCTTGTGTGTACTTTAAGGAATACTGTCCGGGAAACTTTGTGTATTTGTTATTATATGTGGATGACATGCTGGTAGCATGCAAAGATCCTGCTGAAATAGTAGTAACAAAGAAGTTACTGATGTCTGAATTTGAGATGAAAGATCTTGGAGAAGCTAGAAAGATACTAGGTATGGAGATCATGAGAGACAAAAGTAAAAGGGTGTTGAGATTGACTCAAAAGTCTTATATTCAGAAAGTCTTATCCAAGTTCAATATGTTGGGAAGCAAATCTGTTACAACTCCTTTCGGTCAGCATTTTAGGTTATCAAACCTGGATTCTCCAAAGAATGAGGCCGAGGATGAGTACATGAGCAGGGTAATATATGCAAACCTAGTTGGAAGTTTGATGTATTTAATGGTTTGCACAAGGCATGATTTGGGCTATGGTGTAAGTGTAGTAAGTAGATATATTGCTAATCTAGGAAAACATCACTGGGAAGGTGCTAAATGGATCTTAAAATATCTATGTGGGACTGAGAATGTTAGATTAATATTTGGTGATAGTGCTGAAGAAAGTGGAAGGGTAATTGGGTATGTTGATGCTGACTATGCTAAAGATTTGGACAGGGGGAGGTCCATTACTGGTTATGGGTTCAAAGTAACGGGTGGTCTGATTAGCTGGAAGTCAAATCTGCAAAAGGTAGTTGCTTTGTCATCAACTGAAAGTGAATATATGGCTCTGACAGAAGCCATTAAAGAGGCAATCTGGGTAAAAGGTTTTGTGCTTGAATTGGGTTTGAAGTTGCAGAGTGTTGTGGTCTATTGTGATAATGCAGAGGCTGTGCAATTGTCAAAGAATCCTATGTTTCACGAAAGAACTAAGCACATTAGTGTCAAGTTGCATTTCATAAGAGATCTCATAGCTTCAAAAGAAATTCTAGTAGAAGATATAGACACTGAAGATAGTGCAAGTGATGTTTTTACAAAGAGTTTGCATGGTCTAAAGTTTCAGAAGTGTTTGATGAGACTGTTAGGGGTTGGATAATTGTTTGTGGTGATTGTTTTGACTATTTCTATTGAGTTGAAGATTGTTGGAGTCAATGGGAAAAGTCAAAGGTATAGTCAACAAAAGGTTTAAAGTTGTTTTTGTTCAGTTCTTGGTAGTTTAGGGGTGAAAGTTGTAACTCTTGGAATTACAGGGACTAGTGTTGTCATTCGTAAACTTAGGTTGTTAATGTTGGTTAGGTTAAAGCTGATTTGGTTCTTTGATCAAATTCTTTCTGTTTTGTTTCTTCAATTCCTTTTGTAATCGTTTGGTTAGTCTATTAATAATAAAAGATCGTATAATCGTTTGGTGGTTGATCTCAATTGTTCACTTGTTCTTATTCTCGGATAACAATTGATATATATAATTTGCTTAAATTGGGTTAATCAATTAGACAAGAATGTTATCTACCATGGCAACTAACAAAATAAGAAACACCTAACATACCTACATACATATATACATACATGTATGAAATTTTTTGTAAGATGTGTTGATACACTCAGAACGTTATGGTAAACAAAGATTGAAGGAATGAAAAGTCGTCACGTATAAATGTGAAATGATTCACAAACTTCTGAAAGCGTTTGTAACTTTTTTTTATATAATTTGTTATAATAGTCGCCTAAAAAGTAATACATATTTATGTAAGTTTTATAAAATAATGAATCAATCTTACAATATTATAAAAATATCATGTTGACGGATAATACAAAATCACCTTGTATGGAATTCCCATCGGACAAGCGCACAAGGCACTTTATATATATTTCTTTTAAATGAAAAATTGTTGGTGATTTTAGTATCATCTAACTATTTTGTGTAGTTGGATTTACTTGATGACACAATGAGAAGTAATTATGAAACATCAAATAAGTTGGTAATTGTGGAGTATATACTTGTTTGATGATCTTATGACTTCTGGTATTAAAGACACCTTGTTGTATCAAGGGGCGCAAAACCCACTGAACAACGGGAGTCTGGGGGTAGTGCCCCTGGTTAGCAAGGTCCTAGGGGTGGCAGCCCCTAGTGGGGTTTGTTGCCCGTGGCTAGGGTTTACTCCTCTTGAGTAGTTTACTCATTCGGAGAAAGTTTGTTTCTCAAGAGTAAGTTTGATCCTCCGGAGTAAGATTGCCTCTCTGGAGTAGATTGCCTCTCTGAAGTAGATTGTCTCTCCGGAGTAGATAATTTGTTTCTCTGGAGTATATTGCCTCTCCGGAGTAAAATGACTTAGCAGTTACGGATTGACGGTTGATGCGGTTTTCAGTCAATAATCGTTATGACGTTCAATTGCACTTGTTTACCCCATATATACATGCGAATTTGGTTAGTATTAGATATACAAAATTCGTAATAGTCTTTCACATTTGCTGTTATTGAATCTCTAGTTATTATCCGATTGAATATTCGTGTACCCGCGATATAATTCAATTTGATAATGAATTATCACGATTGTCAGATAATCCAAGTCACATCATATACATGAATCAACCAGAAAGTTCCTACAAAAACACCTCTTATGGAATTCTCATCCTTCATATAATCATATTATATGTGTGGACGGGTTTAAGTGAGGATTATAAAATTTTTAAGACTATATGTTAATTTGAACATGATCAAGTCTATATGAATATTGATGAAGGTTCAAACAACAACAATAAAGGTTGCAACCGAAAGTTATTGTGAATTTATATGTGTTTTGATCCGTTGATATATAAACAAATCAAATAACGTGTAAACTTAAAATAGTTTTCTGGTTTTGAAGTTTGTTATCATTAATTTGAACTTGCATCAATAGTAACATGTGAATCGGCTTAATCGAATCACATAGCCACGTGTAAATTAACACTTAGTTTTAAAATTATCATGGTTTACATAATTATGACCGTTATGCATCCCTTAAAATAGCCTGTTAGTTTTATTATAAACTAGTTTAAAACTCGTGTAATACACATGAGGTGAAAAATATTAATATATAAAATTCTTAAATCTTTATATATATATATATATTACATATGTAAAAATGTATTACATATACTAAGGACAGAAAACAAAATTCAAAATATGTAAAAATTAATATATAATTGAGTTTCAGAAATACGTTAATTAATATTTAATGTAATTTGACTTTCATTTACTATTTAGTGAATAAAAGTTATATAATTAGATTTCAAAATTTCTTATAATAAGAGATAATTTAAAATAAATATATTTATTAGTATAATTAGTATTTTTTTTAAATATATTATTATTAAAAGATATATGTGTATTTAATAGGAGAGAGATGAGGGAAAACAATTATGAGAATGAATATAAAGGCGACACGTGGCATGAAAAAACTTTTATTTATTAGATAGTATAGATATACCCGGGATCAACCTGACAAACGGATCACCTTTACGCCCGAAGAACAGAAGCGTGGTGACCCGACTCCACACCACCCAGGAGAAAACTCACAACTGAGAAAACCTCTGACTCAACCTGAAACATTTTGTTTCAAACGAGACTCGAACCCATGACCTTTCATTTGAAATATCACGGGGCTACCACTCAATCAGAAGGCTAGGTGGTGAATGAAAAGAAAACTAATGACGTATAACAAATATTAAATTTCATCTAATGATCAAATGAAGTTGGCAGTGAGCTTTCAGTTAATTAATTAATTAATCATTAAACTGCTGGTCAAAAAAAAATTAATTAATCATTAAACACTACGAATCAATGATGGACCTTGCCTCCTTTAACACGTAACGTTTTTCTAACGGTTTTGCTATTGTATTTTTTATTTATGAATAAAAACTAAAAATTCTTTTTAAAATCTAAATTAAATTATACTATTTCAAATATATTGGTGAGACCGTGAGACCAAGATCGAATTCTTTATGTTTAAAAGAGTAGTTTTGAATATAACTAAGTCAAGTTTTGTAATTTTATAGCTAAATTAAAAATTAAATTAATTAAGGTTCATAATTGGAGATCATTATAATTAGTTTACTGATATCTGATAAAAATTTATTTTAATTGTGATTTTTATATTATTTTCAAGATTAAAAGAACCAGATTTGAAATTTTAGGTAAGAAGTTGTAAGAAAAAGTTTTTTAGATAATTATTTTATTATATAAACCAGCCAAAAATCCAATAGAATGATTGTCTGAATATAATTTAAAGGGCATCATAAAATTCTAAAAGACATGCCCAAACATCCTTAAATATAGCTACAAATAGAGAGTTTGTGTTATTAGGGTGGAGGGGCACCCAAACCCTTAAGCCCTATAAAGTCGTACACACTCCAATAATAATCTGACATCTCATTTAAAGCCTCATGAAGCCATATTAGTGGCGGTACCCAAGCCATGAAGCCACAAACAAACTTTTTTTAATTAAAAATTAAAAAAACATAATTTAATTAACTAATTCATTTAATTCATAAAAATAAAATAACCAGGAGCTAAGGGAATTGGCATGTTGGGTACATTTTGATGAGGATGTTGGTAGTATGGGTTTGGGGTTTGAGATGAACGGGTTGGAGTAATCGGTTCACTAGGACCCGAGCGAACTTTCGGCGTAAATTTTTTGGCAGGTTTTTTGTTTTGCCTTCGATCCATTTTGGTTTCGTTTTTTGAATGTAGATGTGGAATATATTTTGGAATTGAGTGGATTTTGAATTTTGGTTTATGATTTGTATTTTTAGTGGTTTTTTTATTAAATCTAGTCGTTACCCAACGGTCATTTTTTGTGTTGAGATGGAGCTATGCGGGTAAGCCGTGAAATGGAGCCGTTGCACGGCGTAGTGGTGGCGGCGGCGGTGTTGCCGTGGGAGCCACACGGCGCCGCTACCTCACGTAGCGGGCGCCCCCTCCACCCTTAAACGTACAAAAAAGACGTAGTGCATTTAAACTATCAGTAAAAAAGAATTAATTTAATAAAAATAAGATAAAAAATACTTTGCGAAATGATGAGTTTTTGTGGAGTACGACCATGTCCAATTGTACTCGCAATGTACATTGTGGTGCATATGTACTCTTAGTTCCGTACTATACGAGTTTAATTTACGCTAAATCAATATCCAAAAAGATTTATTTCGATTTAACTTTATTAAATTTCACCAGAAATAATTAATATTTCAATAATATCATGTATAATGTATGTAAAGTATGTGATGAATTTAAATAATGATCATCAGATATTCTATTAACTTACCCTTAAAGGGTAAAGTCAAAGAATGATCATCAGATATTCTATTAACTAAAATATTCATCAGATTTTAAGTTACTCTTAAAAGGTGTATATCCAGTACTTCACTAAAATGCGAAGGTTTTGGATTCAAGTCTCACTTGTGATAAAAAAATTGGGGTCCTAGTTGGGTCAGTGGGTTTTCTTATCTATGGTGGGTTTCCTCCTGATGGAGAAGAAGATAATCGGGTGGGTCAGTGGCCCGTCAGTGATCCAAATTGCTGTTAAAGAAAAAGATATTCTACTAACTTACCCTTAAAATGTAAAGTCGGTGGCCAACGGGAAGCCACCGACTAAACCTTTTATGTTTTATAATTAATTTTCCATTTTGTGATCAAAACTTGCCTTTGGTTGGGTGGTTAAATGCAGGGGCAGATTTAGTAGGGGGGGGTTCACAGGAACCCCCCGAGTTTCGAAATTATAGTGTAACGCTAGGTAAAAAAATTGGGGTGAACCCCTTAAAAAATTGTAGGGTGAACCTCCTTACAAAGTATAACAAGTGGTGTAGTGGTTTAGGCTTTACATTATAACATTGAGGTTGTGGGTTCGAATCCCTTCACCAACATTTTTAAATTTTTTTTTAGCTGATTTAGCCCACCGGTCCAGTCCAGCCATCCAGGCCCTTTAATAGTTTCATTTGTTTCTTGTTAGGTTTGAGCTATTTAATTGGGCTACAGCCTAAAGACCTGAAATGGAATACACATTTAGGGCTGTTCAAAAAGCCCGTGGCTCGTGGCTCGCTCGAAGTTCGCTCGAAAAAAGCTCGGAAAAAGCTCGGCTCGGAAAAAGCTCGGTTTTAAACGAGCCGAGCCGAGCTGGCTCGAATTCTAAACGAGCCGAGCTCGAGCTAGGGTTGGCTCGGCTCGGGCTCGGCTCGTGGCTCGGCTCGTCTAAATAACTAATATATAGATATATATATATATATATATGTTATATATGTGTTATATTTGAAATATGATGTTTTGATTTTTTAAGTTAATTTGTTTTCAAGAACTCTGAGTTTTGGACTAAAATTTTACTTTATCTACAATTGTATTTTACTCTCTACTTTGTAAGTTTTGGGTTATCTATGTTTTTTTTTTGTATTTTATATATTGTCCCTTCCATCTATTTAGTTTTTTGAAAACAATCAACTTCAAACCGATAATAAAATATTTTTTTTTGTTGTTTATATATATATTAATATGTAAAAAAAAAACGAGCTAGCTCGACGAGTCACGAGCTGGCTCGAGCTTTTTACGAGCCGAGCTCGAGCTCGAGCTCAACTTTTCAGCTAGAAAAAAAAATCGAGCCGAGCCGAGCTGACTCGTTTAATTTCGAGCTCGAGCTCGAGCCAAGCCAGGCCTGGCTCGGCTCGGCTCGTTTACAGCCCTATAGGGATAGGAAATGAGGAATTAGGGGAAACACAAGTCAGAAGACTAGGAACATAGGGCTCGCTGCTGCTGGGCTGCCTGCTGCCGTCGACGCCACTACCGCCACCGGTGACCGGACCACCTGCACCCACCGGCGCTCACCTGCTCGGACCACCTGCAACCACAGGTTAGAATTTAGCTAATTAGATTAAATGTTAATTTGAATGTTTGTTGTTAGGGACTTAGGGTTAATTTTAATGTTTGTTGTTTACTTGTTTGAATTAGATTAGATGTTATTAAGATTTTAAATGTTAATTTGAATTTGATTCCTAGGTACTATTAATCTATTATGGATATTAAAAGATATTTCCATAGAGCACCGCCACCATCAAACCTTGAATCATCATCTTCAAATAGTAAACCGTCTCGAATAGATTTGAATGAGCTTCCATGGGATCCTTCTTAAAGGAAACCAATTTCATCTTATCATCCAAATCAAAAAGATGAAATTGTTGTTGTGGCCCTTGCAACCAAACATCATGAATTTTTAAATTTTTTAAAGAAGTATCAGATTTAATAAATGTTTTTGGTGCATCTTGCGAACGAATAGATTTGATAAGAGAAAGTCAAAGAGAAAGATTGGGATTGAAATCAGAAGTTGAAACCGGAAGTGGAAAGAATCAAGAAATGTCACTTGCAAGAGCCGGAGATACACGTTGGAGTTCTCACGAAAAAACAATTCTCCGTTTGCTTGCTTTATATTCTAGTGTTATTGACGTGCTTGAATATATAGAAACTTCGGCAGAAATTGGTGCTCACAGGAGTCAAGCAAATGGTCTTCAAATATACATGAAAACTTTTAATTTTATATTTTATTTACATTTGATGAAGCATATCTTGGGTGTTACTAACACATTATGTGAAGCACTTCAAAGAAAAAATCAAGATATATTGAATGCAGTCGAGCTAGTTAGATCAACTAAAGAAGAATTACAAAGGTATCGACTTGAAGGTTTTGACTCACTTTTGAAAGATGTCACATCCTTTTGTGACAAATATGAGATTGAAATTGTTAACATGGAAGCCGAGTATGTTGACCCGAAATATCGAAGAAGGAAGACCGGCATCACCAATCGTCACCATTATATGGTCAATAGTTTCAACACAGTTCTCGATATGCAAATTCAAGAGCTTGGAAACCGTTTTAATGAGGTAACCACTAACTTGCTTACGTTTATGAGTTCTTTGAGCCCGTGTGGTAATTTTAGTGCCTTTAAAAAACTAAACTTGCTAAAGTTGACCGAGATGTATCCGCATGATTTTAATTTTGATGAGCAAGACAAGCTATTGTATCAAATCGACCGCTACATTGACAATGTGAAAAAAGATAAGCGGTTTGCGAACCTAAATGAAGTAAGTGATCTTGCCAAAATGATGGTGGAAACAAATAAACACATTGATTATCCGTTGGTCTATCGTTTAATAAAGTTATCATTAGTTTTACCGGTTGCAACGGCAAGTGTTGAAAGATGTTTTTCTTCAATGAAGCATGTGACACCCAGTAATTAAGGTAAATATCCATATTACATAAATGCACGTTCAAATCATATATTTTCCTGAAGTATTATTTTGAATAAGTAAAGTCAAGGAGTCTAGCAAAGAAACTTATATCAAAATAGTAATCTTTATGAATTACTAAGGAAATAAGCGATAATAAACCGCAAGGAACGTTGTTGGTGATTAACAAAACTTTTATTCCAAGTAAAGTCTAGTACCACGCTGGTTATAAAAACATAATAATTGGTGACAAAATTATTGAAAATAAACACAAAGAATATTGGTTCATGGTGACGAATTATTATTATGTGTGTACGTATATATTATAGTTAAACATTAACTATGACGGGTTAAATTAGTGGACTATTAAAATATAGTCGAAATACGAAATATAAAGAGTTTTAATCATAAAAGTTCATATATCGGGTATTAGATCACGGGAGCGCCTACCGGGTATTTTACCTACTAAAAGCCTATCAACTAGTATACATACTACAATCTACAAGTTGAATCAAACCCAAACCCCCCCCCCCCCTTCTACCCCTCTTCGCCGAGACCACCCACCCACCACCCACTTTCCACCAAATCCACTAACTCCATCAAATCTTGTCATAGAGACCATTCTCATTCAAGTGTAGAGGTAACTCAAGGTCAAATCCATTCTATCAATCTTGAATGATAATGATGATGGAGTGTTGAAGCATCCAACACTCAAACTCTTCCATATATATATATATATATATATATATATATACGATATACTCACACACACACACTAGCACCATTCCACCTTTTATATTCACGAGCAAGTTCTAGAGAGCCTTAGTTAGAGCTTGGAGAAATTGAGAAGTTTTGAAGCTAGGGAGTCGGGTTCTGACAATAAAACGAGCATCCATCAACGTTCACTAGTGCAATCGTCGCCTAGCTTGACTAGTGGTAAGGAAACCGACACCCAACCCTAATTCCATCTCTTTTTCTTAATCTAAACATGTTGTTCATCATAATAAACAAAGAGGCTGAAAGATTAAAAGAGTTTTCTTAAAGATTTAACCTTATAAAGTATAAAAGTTAGGGTTTTGTATAAATATATATATATATATATATATATAAGGGTCGAAAATTTGGTGATTATATACATGAATTGTTGTTGATTATTTTAGTGATAAGTTGTTGTTTCATGTGATGCTAAGTTTAAAGTAGATAAAAACTAAAATAGATGGATATATATATATCTATGTTGGTCGAAAATAATCATGCATATGTTCATATATGTTTGACTTGATTGAGAAACTAGAAATGTTTAAAGTGTATGAATACATGTGTAAAAATGGAAACTAGGATATGCATACATGTATATACATGGGCCGAAAATGCATGTAAATATATATATATATATATATATATATGTATGTGTTGGATTTATGATAACCAAATGGATGGATACATAAATAGTAATGTAAATTTAATAAATAATTATGGATGTATTCTTGATGTTGGATGATTTTGATAAATAAGTTATAGATTAGAGAAAGTCTAAATAATACTTGAGGAAAAAGGAAAGATATAAGTGTATGTATACATGTAAAAATCCTATGGAATATATCTAGGTGTATATGTGTTTAAGTTGTAGAAATTGAATAATGATTTAACAATTGCATGTAAATATATATATATAAACGTCATGATATATATTTATATATAACGAGAAACTTGTTAAATCGAAAGGAGATATGAAACGGCTAAACAAATGAAATAATATATATTTAGAACACGTTGATAACATAGAACGTAGACACGAGTAAAGAAATATAAAGACGTTCGGTTTGAGAATAAATAATAGTATGTTATCGTGAAACTTGTTTAAATATGTGTTGGATTGTTAAAACATGATTATACTCGTACGTACAAATGAATGCATGTTGAATATAAACACATGTTGTCAGAACAAGTAAATTGTATGAGTACGTGTTAACAAGGATTATGTACACGTAGGACGATTCGTATGCTTGGAACACTTTTGAACGACATTTGTGGTTTATATAATTATTAATACAAAATGATTATATGATGATACGTGAGATATAATATAAATATATTATATTGTGATGCAAAAATAATATTTATTTTTGACAAACGTAACTAGTCACCAATATGAAAATATATTATTTTCTCGAGAAATAAGTAAAGCGTCTAGACTAGGAATAATAATCACCAACGGGTCGTCACGTTAAAACACGGTTTTATTAAACAAAAACGCACTTAACGGGATTCGTTAAGGCGGGTGAACAACTTGTGTTTAAGACATTTAGTCTTAACATGTAAGGTATCCTTGTGTGATTAGGGTACGGATAAACGGGGTTTACGGTTATTCAAGTGTTTGCTAGCAGTCATAATGACGAGGTGAGTTTCACTAATCCCCCTTTTTCTAAGTTTTTCAAATGATTTGGGGTGGAAACATACTTGTAAAAGACTTTTGTGTGTAAATGAATTGAACTAATGATCTGACCGTATGTGTGTATTGAGGGAAAAGTAAAGCGCTTAAAGTCCTCTAAATAAGTTAGTAACCATTAGCTATTTTAGCCCGGGATTATATGGATAGTACTATTGGGGGTGACGCCTACGGTCATGGTTAGTCGCGCTAACCAGGGGTCAAAAGGGCCGAATGACCGCATATTGTCTTACTCGCAAAAAGGCGAGGGGGAGGCACAAAAGGTCGGGGTTTGGTTACGGTCTCGTACATTACATACTATTTTGTATTCCTTGCAAGCTTACAAATGGGGTCAATAGATCGGATTAGTATTCAAATTCATTGGTAATACATGCAAAAGGGTTCTGATCAGGTTAAAGTGATCAAGTTTTAAGCAAAAGAGTTCTGATCAGGTTAAAGTGATCAAGTTTTAAGCAAAAGGGTTCTAATCAGGTTAAAGTGATCAAGTTTTAAGCAAAAGGGTTCTGATCAGGTTAAAGTGATCAAGTTTTAAGCAAAAGGGTTCTGATCAGGTTAAAGTGATCAAGTTTTAAGCAAAAGAGTTCTGATCAGGTTAAAGTGATCAAGTTTTAAGCAAAAGAGTTCTGATCAGATTAAAGCGATCAGGTTTTAAACAAAAGAGTTTTGATGAGGCTAAAGTGATCAGGTTTAAATAAAGGGTTTTGATCAGGTGAAAATGATCAGGTTTAAACATTGGGTTTATGATAACTCTTTATAGTAATTTGTGAACTCACCAACCTCGTGTTGACGTTTTTAAGTATGTTTTCAGGAAAATGAACGTGGTTTCCAGGCTAGCAATGTAGGTTACTTACATACATGAGGATACAGCTTTTGGAAGGATTTCACTTGTATAACTCATGGTTTTGAGTCATATTTGAGAAATCTTAAACTTTGTAAAAACTAAGTTATGTTTTGGGATGTAAACATTTAAACTTTGGTTATGTATCCAATATCATGTATGTGTTTGCGGTAATCATATGCTTCGAAAACCAGTGAACGTTACGCCTCGCGTTTCCGCCTTGGCGGGGTGTGACAAAGCATGTGAAGACGGATTTGCGTAATAGGATGGGTGATGGATATATGAACGATTCATGCATTTGTTACATAGAAAGAGAGTTCTTTCAACAAGCTTCGGACGGAGATGTAATGCAACGATTTCAAAAGATTAAAACTCGTAGGGAACAACTCTAATTTATTTAATTCATAAAGGCTATTTTATTTTTATATTATATGTGTTTTAGTTTCTAATGACGATGTTTTTTATTATATATGTTATCGTATTTTTGTTATCTGACGAACTTTACCCGACCCGAATAATCGAACCGACCATAATTTTTTTATGTCCGGTCCTATGATATTAGAGCATCTAAAAACAGTGAACCCCTTGAAAATATTTCCTGGATCCGCCACTGGTTAAATATATGTTGGTTAAATGATTCATTGGTTGTAGTTCAAATCTTGTAACCAATTTTTTTTTGTTTCGTTCTTTTAATCTTTTTTTGTTCATTTTAGATTTCTTAATTTTTTTTTAGTTTTGATTACTTTTTTTTAATGCCTGTACAACTTTTATATAACCATGACTGATTCTACTCTATACAATATTTTTTTTTTTGCGAGTATACAGAATACCCGCCGCAGCGTACGAGGGAATTCCACTAGTATATATACATTTACCAGATGTTTATGGATAGTAAAGTAGTATAAGTTCATGAATCATGAGATATAATTTCTCAAAACTACTATTATTTTAATATTATAATTAATTTTTAACATATTTCGTTTTTATTTTATAACTTTTAAAATATGATGTTTTACATAATTCCAAATACAATGTTGTGACGTGCTTATTTTTATCTCGTTTCGATATAAATTTTATTTGAAAACGACCCGAGTCAAATATAATATATTTTTATTTTTTTTCACAACAACGTAATATTTTTTTAAATTATGAATATACCGTTTTGACGTGTTTATTTCTACAGATGTTATGATATAAATTTTATTCAGAACCGAGCGCCACATTGCCCGGGTAAAACTCACGGGTCAAACATAATATATTTTTAATTATTGCCACAATGTAATGTTTTTTTAATTCCGAATATTCCGTTACGGCATGTTAATTTCTATCTACATTTTGATATAAATTTTATTCAAAACCAAGCCGCCACAACACGCAATCAAAACCCACTAGTTTATCAACAATTACAATTTTTTGTTATTATTAAACACAACTAGATTTAAACCTTCACAATAAGAAATGTATGGAAATCGTTTACAAACTTCACATTTAAAAGTAAAGATTAACGTGTAACATCCCGAAACCGACACTTTAAATATAGTTCGGAAAAGAATAAACGAGGAACGGGGACTAAACTTGGCAAATAACGAAGGACGAAAAGGAAGGGAGGGGAGCTTAACCTAGCTGCCACCTCCATGCCATCCCCTCATTTCACCATCTTCATCCTTCATTCTAGAGAGAGAAAGTGAGAGAGAGTTAGAGAGAGAAAACAATGGAATCACCATTTAAGCCTCCATCTTGCTTCATATTCTTCTTGGATCGTTGCGGGAAAGAAAAAAGAGAAGAAAACGCGAAAATCTGGTAAGGATTGACCTTGAAATCTCTGTTTTGGGTTAAATGGGTTTTATGGGATAAACTAGGGTTTCTTCAACAAAGATCGAATTTTTACGCACGTAATGGTGTAAAAAGCATAGATCTAACTTCATGGAAGCTACATAAACGATTTGAACTTAAAAAGTTACGATTTTGAATCAAAATAGACAATTTATGAATAATGTTCAAGTGGTGACACTGTTCATAATGATGTAAGGCCTCAAATCTCGGAGACCTCACGTGTTGAATTTACTCATTCACACATAGTTCTTAAACTTAAAACTTCATTGACACAACGAAAAAACATCATTACATATAACGTACTTGCCCAAAACATTTAAAACATTGTCTTTACATAACTACTTTCGAACATAACAAGAGGGATGTCAGATCTTCAATAGCCGGGTAACTCTTCTCCGTGAGCCAAGCATCTTCGGGTCATCTTCAACCTACATTTAATCTGATGTGCATGCTACATTCATTCGTTGTAACATTCGTACATTCAATAAAGTTCTAAGTTAAGCAATTGTTAATTTATCAATTGTTTGATCATATCTGGACAACAAATTTCTAAATATTTCTTTCCTCTAAGAGCACCTCCAACGGAGGCGTTTGCTTGAAGTGGACAAGGAAGCAGATGAAACAGCCAGTTGGAGCACTTGTTCGTCGGTCGTTCGGTTAGAGTTCCATCCGGAATTCCGGATGGAAGTGAACGCAAGTTGTGGGTCCCCTTTATTCAGAAAATGGTTTTTAAGTGTGATCTTAAATTGAAAATGGTTTTTTAATTAATCAGAAAATGGATTTTAAATTAAAAATAAAAATAGTTTTTAAATTAGAAAATGAAAATGATTTAATTTTAACTATCAATTAAAAATGATTTTTTTCATTAATTAGAAAAGGACTTAATTTTAAAATATTTTTTTATACATTTAGATTTTAAATATTAGTTTATTGTAACAGCTAGTTTCTAACGGATAGTTCAATCGAGCATCTTTAATTTTTAGTTATATAATTTCTAATTTATGTAATTTTTAATTTTTAGTTTATCTAATTTTTAATTTTCGTTTATTTTTTTGGCATATTATATTATTTTAAATAAGACAAAATATAAAAATAAGATTATAATAAATAAGTTTTTTGATATATATATAATATAAATGTAAAAGTAGGTGATGATTTAAAAATATAGGGGTGTTTAAAAGTTGATGTATAATAAGAGTAAAAAAAAAAATGTTTGAAGGATGAGTGAAAATCTAATTTAACGATGTGGTTCATTGTGGGTGCACTAAGTTGCAACAAAGAGTAAAGACTCCTTCTAAGATGCCTACGACCGTGAGTAAGAAAAAGAGGTGCATGTTTTTGTACTTTGACAAGTAAAAGAAGGGATAAACAGTTGGAAAAACCTCCCCCCCCCCCCCCACGCCAAACACACAAAAAGTAAGCATGCTTCTAGATACCCATTTAAATAAATGTTATATCATCCGTGTGTAATACATTGTAACATTTTATTAAAAAAAAACTTATTCTTTTATAAATTTATATCTTTTATATAATGAGACAATCTATACTATATAACAAATAAAGGTTTCTCAATGCCATGTGTCGCCTCCATATTAATCCTCATAAAAATTTTCCCACCTCTCACTCATAATAAATACATTTCCATATTTTTAATAATAATATATTTTTAAATAAATTATTATTTATACTAATAAAACACATTTATTTTAAATTATCTCATATTATAAGAAATTTTAAAATGTAATTATTTAACTTATGTTTTCAATCAAATTGTAAATGAAATTCAAATTACATTGAATAATATTTAATGTATTTTAAATTGTCTCATATTATAAGAAACTTTGAAATGTAATTATTTAACATATGTTTTCAATCAAATTGTAAATGAAAGTCAAATTACATTGAATAATATTTAATGTATTTTAAATTATATCATATTATAAGAAATTTTGAAATGCAATTATTTAACTTATGTTTTCAATCAAATTGTAAATGAAAGTCAAATTACATTGAATAATATTTAATGTATTTTTAAACCCAATTATATATTAATTTTTACATATTTTTTTATTTTGTTTTCTATTGTTAATATATGTAATACATTTTTCCACGTATAAGATATATATATAAAGATTTAAGAATTTTATGAATTGGTATTTTTCACCATGTTTAGTACATAGGTTCTAAGCTAATTTCATTATATAAACAACTAGAAAGAGGCCTCGCGCGTTGCGGCGGCTTCTGGGCGATAATGTAGATTTTACCAACGTGCGTTGTGGCGTGTTAAACCTCGAAAAAAATTAATGTTCTCGAAAGCTTATAAAATAAAACAAAAATATTTATGTAAACTCACCCTACGCTATAAGAGCGTATTTAAAACGCAAGACAAAAATAGGCAAAAATGTGGGTTGCAGGTTTCGAACCCCAGTCGGCTAGGTAAGCCTAAAGCCCGGACACCAACCCTCCAAACAAATGTTATGGTTTTCAATTCCTTAATCAGACTTTTAAACCAAAAGTGCATGTGAAAAAGTTGCATACTGGAGCGCTTAATTTGCTTGTACACTTAGCTTTAAAAATAGTAGAATAGCTACAGTGAATTTGTCTCATAAAGAAAAGCTGCTTTTTAATATTATTTAAGTACTTATTTGTTGCAAAAAAAAATGTAAATCCAGACATACATGAAAGATAAAATAAATACATGTATATATTTACTAGGGATTGCAATGAAACCCAAACCCGAAACCTGAAATATTTAGGACGGGTATAAGGTCAGGTAATCGGGTATGTAACCAAGTTTGGGATTACTTTTGAAATTTTTCGCGGGTTTGAGACGGGTATGGGATATGATGATATACCCGTTTACCCATCCCGATTACCTGATAACATATACCCGCTTGCCCGATTATAAACCTGACATAGTTTTCTTTCTTTTTTTTATTGATTTTAAGTATATATACCGTATTTATTTTAAGTATATATAATGTATTATTTTAAATATATATATCCCGAAATGATTTTCTTTCTTTCTTTTTTATTTTAATTACAATTTTTATATATACCCGGTAGATACCCGACGGGTTTTGGGTCAAGTATACCCAACGGGTTTACCCAAAACCCGCGGGCATACCTGATACCCGACGGGTAATTACCCGATAGAAACCCGGCGGGTTTTGGGTCAGGTATGAGACAAACTTTTATAATTGGGTACGGCCGTATGGGGTTGGGATTACCTAAACCCGTCCCAAACCCGACCCATTGTCATTCCTAATTTTTACTTGTATAGAATTATTTATATTTACATCACAATGCACATGAAGCATACATAATACTATTATTCTATTCTAAAAATATAAACATACACATATTAATGCAAAACATCATTTGCCGTAAATAACATTACTCAAATTGTCAACGATCTGGACAAGCAGTGGCGGAGCTTGAAAATTTTCGCAGGGGGCCGGGAATTTTTTTTATATAGGGGGGGCCGGAACTATAAAATTTTCGGCCGAATACATATAAATTAACACTACTAAGCGAAAAATCGACCGAATACGTATATATTAACACTTCTGAGCGAAAAATCAGGGGGGGGCCGGGGCCCCCTCGGGCCCCTTATATCCTCCGCCCTTGCCGACAAAGACCAGCACAATGTCCTTCGTGTACAGGATATCTCCAGAAGTACAGACACAACCTTCGTGTGGTGGCATGAGGACTGGGACTAGTTTCTCAAAAGAGAACTCTAAAAATGGAAATATAAACTTAACTTAGTCGTTATCTTAGATCAAGAGGGAAACCAGAAGTCACTTGCATTGCCCCTTTGATTTCTTTGTATATGATATGGTCATATACCCGGCCGTTTGTCAATATGATTTAGATTTTCATAGACAACCTAAAGACTTTAAATTCGAAAACTAACGAATCCCCAATAGTATATGTTCTTTTTTGGTATCTTATGCTGGCTTAATTGTTGTCTGGCTCAAGAAACGGGCCCAACCCGTGAGTTAAGGGTTTTATTTGGTTGCTTAATGACCAAGTTAGGGTTATTAGGTTTATTGTTAGCAAATATTGTATTAGCATTATAAATAGATTTACCGGGTTAGGGTTTAATCAAAGATAGTTGTAATAGAAGTTTTTGAGTTATATTTTTTCTGAGTAATAATATTGGGAGTTATCCAATCATCTTCTTCGTTTTTTTGTTTCTTTCGTTTAAGTTATATCGATTCAATCCTTGATCTTAGCTATCAATATTTTAAGTGTTTACGGATTTCGCATGTATTTAATTTTTTTCATAAAAAGAAAAGTGACACTTGAACTTGTAAGGCATGCATGAGTTTGACAGTAAAGTTTGAACCAACATTAGAAAGTGGAAAAAGACGGGTAAATTGGTAATGTTCAGTCATCTTAATTGTTTTGAAATTTGATCACCATTTTGCTTCGCGTCTACTCAAACTAGATGAACAGTAGCTAGCTGTGGTTATTCTAGATGTTATATATATTCTTTCAAAATAATATATATATATATATATATATATATATTTCAAGATCTGCAGGAAAGGTTAGTACCGACGCTGGTTAATAATTAAGTTGCGTTAGAACAGTCTATAGCCAAGTTTCAACCAACTAAACAAAAGTGCTATACAGATGGACGGATGCATGGATAAAAGTAATTCACCTGCCTAATTATCATCAATCTAATCTTCACCTATTTTTCGTAATAAGTTGTAAGATTATCGATCTTCTTGTGAAAATTCATCATCATGGCATATATGTCTGTTCTCAGATTTTAAGTGACTTCAGAAACGAATTTCGTTAATTTTGGGCCTCAAAAAGAACGAATTATTCCATCTAATGGATACACTAAATAGTCAAAACTATTTCTAGATTAATATATAGAAAAATTACAAATTATGTCCTTTAAGTATTACCCAAATTTCAGAATACGTCCTTTAACTAAGGATATTACAAAAAACGTCCTTTATGTATAAAAAACCTTGCACGTTACATCCTATAGACTAACGGGCGTTAAATTTCACCGGAAAGTCAAGTCATGTGCAAGACACATGAGGGCAAATGTGTCATTTGACCTATCCAGGGACTATATGTGTAATTAACTTAAAGATTTGAGCTTAATACTCTTTTAATTAAACTAGATCTCAAACCCCCCTCGCTCTCTCTCAACTTTCTCGTCTCTCTCTCTCTCTTTTGTCTGATTGAATCCATTAAAACACTATATCATATCTCTCTCTCTCTCTCTATATATATATATATATAGAGGAAAGATCAAAAGAAAACTCATTGTTTATTAGAAAACAAAAAAACTACTTATTAAAGGTAAAAAAAATCATAACTTAAAAACTAAAAAACTGGTTCGGAGACCATGTTTCCCACGTCGTACTCGTTCAAAAAAAAAGAAACTCCAAAAAATAGTTTAGCTTTTAGGTTAAGTTTTTGGAGGGGGGTTGGGGGTTTAGGTTTTTGGGGGTGGGTGGGGTGGGGTTAGGTTTTTGGGGGTGGGTTAGGTTTTTAGGGTGTACTACACATATACAGTACCTTTAATGAGGAGTTTTTTTGTTTTCTCATGAAAATGAGTTTTCTCATGAACTCAACCCTATATATACACACGTAGATGACAATCTCCAATTCACCAAACAACCTGTTAAGATTGAACCCAAGATCGAAAGCTAAGAAAAAAACTATACCAATGGTACTAGTACAGTGGCAAGGTCGGATGGGTGGTGACAAAACTTGGGAATTAACAGAACAGATGAAAGTCAAATATTCCCATCTGTTTGAATGATCTTAAATTTCCAGGACGAAATTTTTTTAAGGATGGGAGATTTGTAACATCCGGATAATTCCCAAGTCAAATAAAGGCTAAAAGTATCAAAAGACAAAGTTCAGGGGTTAAACTGTAAGTTTTCCAAAGATGGAGGACTAAAAGTAAAAATTCTAAAAATGGGGCGGATGTATATATATATATATATATAGGGGAATGATCATAAGAAAACTAATTGTTCATGAGAAAACGAAAAACTACTTATTAAAGGTTAAAAAAAATAATAAAAAATCATAACTCAAAATATAAATTAAAAACTAAAAAACTGGTTCGGAGACCATGTTTTCCACGTCGTACTCGTTCAAAAAAAAAAACTCGAAAAAATAGTGGGGTTAGCTTTTGGGTTTAGTTTAGCTTTTAGGTTAAGTTTTTGGAGTGGGTAGGTAGGGGTTTAGGTTTTTGGGGGTGGGTGGGGGGTTGGGGGGTTGGTGGGTTGGGGGGTTTAGGTTTTTGGGGGTGTGTTAGGTTTTTGAGGTGTACTACACATATGCAGTACCTTTAATGATGAGTTTTTTAGCTTTTTCATGAAAATGAGTTTTCTCATGAACTCAACCTATATATATATATATATATATATATATATGTGTGTGTCTTCTCTGTATTTCTCTCTGATCCTCCGTGAAACCACCACCAGATCCATTTTGACAATCAATTTAGTAGCATACAACAAATACAAACAAATTCAGTCAAACCCTGAACATTTACACAAAACACCCAATTAAACTAGCAAACAACTAAACAAGAATGTCAAAAGTCAGAACTTGTATGAACAATTTGCAGAACTTATACCCTTTGATTCAAAGGAGGGACCCCAAATTGCAAATGAATATAAACTGCTGATGTGAAACCCCAAATTGGTACCATGTTGATTTTGCTCAAAACCCTAACTTGCAAATGAATATAAACCTTTTCAATCTAACTGGAAATCAAGCATGAGAAGTCTAGACAATCTAACCGGAAATCAAGCATGAGAAGTCTAGGCATTTGGCGTTTATATTCATTTGTAATTTTGCTCAAAACCTTTTCATGTGAAACAACATCAAAACACATAAATTTCCCCTGAAACGACATCATAAGCTCATCGGCGCCTCCACCTACACTTACACCTCTGACGCTAACCCCCGCAAAATCGATCCAATCATTATTTTTTTTTAATAACATTATTACACGAATTCAACGTCATGTCTTTTTTGCATTTTTGTAAATTCACAAGTGTAAGTGAAGTTTACACCGGTGTAAGTTTTTACAAAAAAAATTTGTAAAACTTACGCTGATGTAAGTAAAACCCTTACACCAGTGTAAACTCCTATTACACTTGCGAATTTATCAAAATGTAAAAAAGAACATGACGTTTAATTCGTGTAATTGAATTTTTAAGTACAAGAAGTAAAAGTTTGAAGTAAAAGAAGTAAAAATTTCCCGAAAGTCACAATGTGAACGAATCTGTCGTGGTTCCTTTGGGAATCAAAGTGAAGTATGCATGTATGGGCAATTCCTTTATAGGGGCCTTTGTGGCTGGGCAACCGTTGTACAACTAGGGATGGCAATGGTCATCATAAGGATTAACATGATCCTTGAAGTTTGGTATGGGCTATCTATAACACCGGCAAAACCCGACATTCCTTAAAGGGCCTAATGAGAGGGAAGAATAAAAATGATGGGCCTAAAGTCATGAGCTTGGCCCATGTTGGCTCTACACCCCTACTACATCAGGTTGAAACCCTACTCCAGCCTCCATTTGCACCTCACAACACCAAATTCGTAGAAAGAGAAGGAGAGAGAGTCTAGAGAAAGAAAGCTCAAGAACTTCAAGCATTTTGCTCCCAAGCTGCTCCAATCCGTTTCTCCACTGTTGAAGAAGAAGAATCCAGAAAGAAACCAGTGTTTTGAGGTAAGAATCGAACCTAAAACCTTTGATTTTCAGTTTAAATGGGTTTTCAGGTAAAAATAGGGTTTTGAACTCAGAGCATGGATTTTTACGTGTTAAATAATGAAATAAGCCCAGATATAGCTTCATGGAAGTTAAATAAACGATTTGGACGTAAAAAGTTGCAAACTTAGATTGAAAATGGGCCTGTTTGAGTGGTTTGTTCATCAGGTGACACTGGTCAGTGTCGCCACCCTCACGTGGCCACACTAGTCGAGCTAAAAATGGGGTTGTGCTGTGTTTCCCAAGATTTTCAATTGGGACACGTGGCATTCCTCTGGCAACACTCGCATGTCACTTTGGCGATACTAGGGCATGGCGACACTAGGGGAATAACACATATAAACGACTCAAGTCTGGAACCCAAGTTCTGGCGACACGGATCTTATCCCTTGGCGACATTGTGCCCTAGCGACATTGATCTTATGTCTGGCGACACTGCCAGCGACACTGTCTAGGTAACGCTAACTAACTATTAGATTTCACTCATTGATTTCCTACCGATCCCTTAGCACTCCGTCTAGCTCAGTCAGTTAAAGAGCCACATAGTCAGAACAGAACTTGTGAGTCTTTATTACCCGCTTTCTTAAAGTTTTGGGCTGATGTACATGCTTAATGAATGAATGAAAGAATATGACAAGTTTTGAAAATCTATGTAAATGTTTGTAAACATATTAATGTTTTCATCACATAATAACAAGTGGATGTGTATGAACGAATGAATGTGCAATGTTTCCCCTGGGGCGTAAGAAAGAAAGGAAAGTCTTGTGCAAGCAACAGTGGAGTCTTGTCTTCAGGCAAGAAACAGAGGAGTCTTGTCTTTGTGACAAACAATAGAGGAGTCTTGTACACAAGCAACAGAGAAGTCTTGCATTTGTGCAAGCACAACAGACCAAGCCTCCGGGACTTGGGATGGTAATGACACAACGATATCGTTCGAGTGCTTGTTTATTCAATGATGGAAGGGAACGAAAGAATGAACGAATGAATAAAAAGGCTAGCGGTAATGATAATTGAATGTGAATGTTTTGAAAAGAAAGCTAGCACGAATGTTTCTAAACGAATTGATGAAAGAATGAATTCCCACATCGGGAATTAAAGTGTTTGGATGAAAGAAAACTTTTTGTAAGAAAAGCTTTTACTAATTTATTACTTAAGCTATTTTGAAAGAAATGATGAGATGTTTAATCGCAAAAGTAAAATAGAACTCACTCCGTATATCTAACTTTTAGCATGCACCTCAGGTAATTAATGAAAGGAAGAAATGGAGTCGTGAGGGCTTAGGATGGCATGGACTTCAAAGGCTGCTGACTACGATGACTGACAATCCTGATTTATGTACTAAGAACAATTTAAATGTTTTAATTTGTATGGATGATTGTAACGCTTAAGACTTCCGCTGTCATGATTATATGATTTTCAAGTGATTTCAAAGTTTAAGAACTATGTTTTCAATGTTTTGTGCCAACTATGAGACTACCCGGTTTAGGGCGTTTCACTATCCTTTGGGACGTCGTGCTTGAAGTTTCGGTATGTGTGCTCTATGAAGCGTCGCGCTTGAAGTTTGGTACGCGTGCTCTATGAAGCACCGTGCTTGAATTTGGAATTGACGGTTACGAGAAGGCTCAGATTCAGTGTATTTGTTGACTTATGTTTCCTTATTATGTTAGTGCATGTTTACGTACGCTTTTATTATATGTTTCAAATGTTATGTTTTGGCAAGATATTTGAAGTAAAATGTTTATGTAAAAGCTAGAACTCACTCAGCGAAGCTGACTTTTTAGTATGCACATTCAATTTAAATGTAAGAAGAAGTGGATGCATGGATGCTTGGCAAGCGAGGAAGAGTTACCCGATTATCAAGAACACTGACATTCCGTTTGTTTATGTTATGGCAATGTTAAGACTCTGTTTATGCTTTAATTTGTACGGACGTGTTATGTTATGTTGAATGAAATTTTTCGCTACGTTTATCATATTCAAAATTTAAGAACTAAATATTTATGAGTAATGCAACACGTGAGGCCTCCAGAGTTTTGGGCCTACAATCAAATAATTAATAGACCTGATTCTAAGTAAGTTTGTTAGAGTTTGTTTAGGCTCATACACAATGTTTAATTTATAGATCTAAGTTTGTTTTTGAGCAAAATTTTAATTTTAAAAAGTATACAGTAATATATAAATATCATATTGTTAGTTCCTCTAAAGTCAACCTTATAAACACCAACAAATCTTGATATCGACTTTCACCATCTCCTAGCATACCGCCAAATTCAAAAAGAAAAACTTGTAATTACGTTTTCACAAACCAAAAACTCAACATCTTCTTAGTAATTCAACAACTTCCTTTTGGGATGTGCCAAAAGCAGTACTTTTATATAAAGTTTGCCTAACTTGTATCATAAGGACACGTGTTAATTATTATTAGTCAAAAATAATTATTTTCTAAAATAAATTTATTTTCAAATAATGGTGGGTAAACTCAGTAAATATAAGAAAACTAGATGACTATTAACATTGACATTTTTACATGGTAATTTGTGAATTTCAATATACATCATTTTTGTTTGTTTTTTTTTAAATCAACACCCTATCTAAAGCAAATAATGATGTCACTAACATGTAATAGAAATATAATACATAATATTTAATTATTTATTGAACTAAGACCGTCTCATGTAGAAGTGTAGAACCAATATGAACCTTAACCATTAATCAAAATTAACCGATCAAGCGGTTATGATTATGATTAAGGATGTTCCATAATCGAACGTTAATCGAACTGATACAACCTTATGCATAAGTTATATGCATAAAATATAAATGATTTCTCTTATCTTATAAATAATAGACCACAGTGAGTTAACCGTGGTCTATGCTTTTTAAGGTTAAATCCTGACATTTAAAGTACCATTAACCGCCCTTAACTGCTGATTAAAACAATATGGACCGTCTAAATTACATAAATTTGGCGGTTATCTTTGTTTGCTCTCATTCACACACGGATCGACCCCCCGGCCCCCAATTTTCGTTACCCACACTCCGCTACTCCACTAACAGGCGGGTAACCTCCATTTATGAAGATGACATCGGAGAACACAAAAGATTGAAGAGAAATGCTAGGGTTTACTCTGCTACTCCACTCACCGGCTGGTAACCTCCAAATCTTCCTTGACCACATTTCGATCTCCTCCATCCCGGAATCCATAATTCCCCACCCACAGGTACACAATTCTGATATTTGATTTTTGATTTATGGCTTCTAAAGATGGATTTCTGTGTCGAAGGTTGGAGAAATGCTAGGGTTTACATTCAAATAGAATTGGGGGAAGAAATTCTTAGGTTTTTCTGAATTGTGTGCGAACAAAACATTTATACATCAATAGAAGCAGTTGTGGTTTAAAGGACCCAGCGATTTAGGTCAGCTTCAAGCCACTATGCAAGCAATCGAAATTGCTTGCAGTTCTATTGAGTTTTGAACAAATCAAAGTACGATTTCTGAAATCATTTAATATATGTGGTTTAAAATTCTTTTCAAGTTCAAATTTGATATGATTTCAAGTTCAATTTGCAGGTTTCTCCTTCACCTAGCCTTGCTGATAGGGTTAACTTAGTTTAATTTGCAGATTTTCTGTTTCTTCATTGGATGATTTGATTTTCTCATGTATAGTTTCACTAATTTGGGTTGGATTTGACAGATTGATGATGTTCTAACTTCTATCTGATGCTGGAAACCCAGTGGTTTTCAATTAGTTTGTGTTTATGGAGGAACTTCAAAGGCCCCCAAATATATGCTCTAAAATCTGTTGTGGTAAGATAACATGTCCAGTGCAACATTTGTTGTTTGTAGGTTCTTTTTTTTGTTCTAAATATCGTGTGGGCCTATAGTAGTATTATTGATTTTTGTTGTTAATCGTGACTATGAGCATAACAGATTTGCAACATGGAAAAGCCGTAAGTCAAGAATACGTGTATCGGTTTATGATTTTGTTTTCTGTAATGTTCTAATCGTGCAATGTGAAGATGACAACTCCTCTTTGATTTACTTTTTGTTGTTGCTTAAAGTTTATCACGATGAAGTACAAACCGCCCCTACATTGGCGGTGTAAATCATGCAGATAAAATGTAGTTGGTGTCTTGGTGATACGCCTACATAAATGACTTTCTGTATGGCGTGTATGCAGTAACATCCATTATTCCTTGGCCAATTTCGCTGTTGGAGTCGGTCTTTAGCCGATGTTCAGGTAACTTTTTCTTATTCGCCTCATGTGATATGACCTCAGTTTATGATTTTATGGTTATTGTATTTACAGTTTGGTCATTTCAAGGTTTTAGTATTTAAGAAGCAGTAAACAAAGAGGTTGATAAAGATTAAATTGAAATATTTCTGTTATATTTTCTTTTTTCATTAAGGTGTATATATAGCTTGCCTGCGGTGAAATTATATTTAAATCATATATACGACACATGGAACGACAAAACATAAATAGATTATTGATCTTATTCTTTTCGTGTTAGTTACTTGCGAATTTTCTCAATTTCAGAGTTGGAAATAGATGAGGAAAAGAAACGCCTAATTGATGAAGTTGGTATAGTTGGAGCTCTCGAAATAGGTTATTTATTAGCTGTGCAATCAAAGAGTTAGAAATAATTTTTTTTATTATTCAATTGACATTGTATTTATTTTTCAGGTTTTGTACACTTCTTTGAACAGTGCAAAAGTATGCGAAATTAGAGAGATTGATTATCGAGTAACATTCTAAATTGACATTTTTTAGTTGTATTATGATCGGATTTACTTGGTATTTTGAATTAAGATGTGGTTTCGAATTTGAATTTGGATGCAGATGCAGTGGCAGGCAACCCACTTGATAAGTACGTGAAAAGGTAAATGGTTTTGTCTTTGGTTAACTACCTTATATCAATAGTAACTAATATGAAGTAAATTACAATATTACATAAGTGGCCTGCTTGCAGTGGAGAAAGCCAAGTACCTTGATTCTAATATCTACTGGAAGAACTTTGATGAACAACAATTTGTATCCAATCATTCACAGAAAGGTAACCCATAGGTGTGATAAAATTTCAAGTAAGCCTTTTTTATCGTCTTATCTCTTATTGTCTTTCCTGTTGCTGCAGGCCAGTTTAGATTTTCTAAAGGTATTAGTTGCCAAATCACAAGCTGAAGGGTTGCAAACCCATATGAAGGGCATGGTGGAGACGTTGCTGAGCTGGCAAAGTAGCAGCAAGAATCATTTTAAAGCAAAGGTTTGATCATTTACCTTGTATTAGAAATATTTACTTTCTGAAGTGATCCTATTCATATTTGTAGGACAAAGTAATCATAGATTTTTAGTTGGTTTCTAATGCTATTTTTGTGTATTCATCTTGTATTATAATAACTTATTTACTGAAATAGTTAACTTAATGCGTATTGGAAAATTGTTTGAACCATGGAACTAAATCTAAACCAACCGACTTTGATACTTGTCTTGAAAATGAACCATATCTTTTTTCATTTGTTAAATGTAACCAGTTGGCAAGTGAAAATCATTGCAAACTCATTGTTCTAAATTATTATTGGAATAACCTTATGTTGTTACAGGTGAAGCAGCTCCTGGAAATGCTTGTCAAAAAATGTGGGTTTGATGCTGTTAAGGAAGTTATGCCTGAAGAGCATATGAAGCTGCTCACAAATATAAGAAAGGTTTGTTGGGGATCATTTGTTTATAAAATTAGTTTGAACTAAACAATATCTGTTATCGGTTACTACTGGGATGCAGATAAATGAACGAAAGGAGCGAAAACATTGTGCTAACACTGAGGAAACCAAATCTCGTCAATCAAAAGCAACTACCTCCGGGTTCTGTCTGCTTTATGTCTTATAATCCGAGGAACTTAATACTATATAATTTAAAAATGAATTAAATTATATTTTTGGCTCTTGAATAGGTTGAGCAGATGGAATCATACCAAAATGTTCTGTGATTTCGGTGATGAAGAAACTGACAATGGCGATTCTGAAGCTAAGGCGTTTTCTGGTCGACATAGGTTGCTAACCTCCAAAAAGTCTTCATTAAAGGACAAGGAAAAGAAGGTTTGTTTCATTTATTAATATTTGTTATTACATGAACATTATTGCTTCATTTATTAGTCTACTAGCTTAGAACCCAGTGTAATACACACGGGGTGAAAAAATATCAATACATAAAATTCTTAAATCTTTATGTATATATTTTACAGGTGAAAATGTATTACATATACTAAGGATAGAAAACAAAAATCAAAATATGTAAAAATTAATATATAATTGGGTTTCGAAAATACGTTAATTACTATTTAATATAATTTGACTTTCATTTACTGTGGTTTGGTCAAATTATGGTTTTGGCCCCTAGGATTGGGAAACTACAAGTTTTTGCCCAATAGTTTGCACGATTGTAACACCCATGGCCCCTGGGTTGGATGTCAGTTAAGTTTTCTGTTAAAATTTTAAAAAATGACCAAAATACCCCTTAAATAAAAAATAAATAAATAAATTAGATCCCCATTTTTCTTCCCTAAATCCCCCACCCCATGGCCGGATAATCAAACTTTTTGTGAAAAGTAACCACCACAAACTTTCCACCACCATACTCTACCACCGCCGGCCACCAACTCCTCTAACCCACTTGAACCCACCACCGTCCTCCTTAACCCACCTGAACCCACCCACCACCGCTAGCCACCACCCCCACAACCGTCCTCCTCTAAACACCCCCCCACATCTCTCACACAGTTCATCACCACCAAACCAAAATGGAATATTTTTCGTTTTTTCCGGCAACCATCAACCTCTAAGAACTCCAATCGACCTCTATTCCGGCACTACTCATCAGCCCCTAAGAACTCCAATCGTTGCATAGAGATGATATTTGGAGGTACACTTGCAAATCGACGGAGAGAAGCTGTAAATCGAAACCCCCAGTTGAAGAATGGGTCGATCGGAGGTGCAGAGAGACGACATTTGCAGCGGCGGTGGCTTGCCGGAAAACCATCTGCGATGGTGGTTTCAGGTTGTTGGTGGCGGCGACGGTGGTTTCAGGCTGTGGTGGTTTCGTCGGAACCCTCTTGGCGATTGGTGGTTTCAGGTTGATGGTGGCGGCGGCGGTGGTTTCAGATTGATGGTGGTGGTGGCGGCGGTGGTTTCAGGCTGTTGTGGTTTCACCGGAACCCTCTTGGCGATGGTGGTTTCATGTTGATGGTGTGGTGGCAGTGGTTGGGTGGAGATGGAGATAGCGGTGGTGGCCTGTAATGGTGGTGGCCAATGGTGGTGGCGGCGGTGGCGGTTAATTACAGAGATGAAGTGGTTGGGTGTTCTATTCTATTTTGATTTTCAGTTGGGATAAAAGGAATCAATTGATATGTGTAATTTTTCTTGTGGCGGCAGCCGGAGGCGGTGGTGGTTGTCGCCGGAAATGGGAAGAGGAAGCTAGGGTTTGGTGGGAGAGGTAGTTTTGATTTGGAGAAGATGAAGTGGGTGGTTTTGGTGGGTCCCACTTTTTTTAATGAGTTAATTCTTTTTTGTTTTTATTATTTTATTATGTAAGGGTATTTTAGTCATTTCACATACACTTAACTGAAAAACTAACTGACATCCAACCCAGGGGCCATGGATGTTACAATCGTGCAAACTATTGGGCCAAACTTGTAGTTTCCCAATCCTAGGGGCCAAAACCATAATTTGACCAAACCACAGGGGCCATCCGTGTAATTAATTCTAAAAGTTACATAATTAGATTTCAAAGTTTCTTATAATAGGGGATAATTTAAAATAAATGTGTTTTATTAGTATAATTAGTAGTTTATTTAAAAATATATTATTATTAAAAGATAGAGGTGTATTTAATAAGAGAGAGAAGCAGGAAAAAAAAATGATGAGAATGAATATGGAGACGACACGTGACATGAAAAAACCTTTATTTATTATATAGTATATAGATTGATAATTATATAATGTTAACTCCTTTAGTACCCATATGCATGAAGTTGTACATGTGAAAGGATTGCGGGACGATACGACCTGCATAGTCATCGATATACTACCTCCAGAAAAGGCAAATCCTCCTTTGCAACCACCAAAAAAGACAGGTAAGCGAGTACTTAAGTCCATGTTTAGAAAAAGTACATAGGAGCCACCTAAGCTTGATATTTTGACCCTGATTTGGTGTAGGAGCTAGTGGAGGAAGGATCTGCTATGATTTCAGAACTGTAGGTATAATATGTGTATATATATACTCTTGCATTGTTAAATATAGTTCATAACTTTGTATTAGTAGGTGGGTTTGACTCGTTTTATTTTCTATCTGGTTTGCATGTTAAATACCAAATACCCGCTCTGTAATGTTTTCAGGTTGTTCATTTGTGAGGTGTGTCAAATTGAAATGAAACCCGGGGAAGGGGTTTAAATACACCATGGATCAGGCAATACAAGGGGAAAGTTGAGGCCCTGGGATGGTCCTTTACTACAATGATTCACTTTAGAAGTATAAATTACTGTGTTGGTGGAAACAAGTGGAATTCTAACAAATTTTTAATCAACCCGTTTTGATCCGAGCCCATCAGTCTAGGCCGAGGAGGCGTACGTAAAAGCTAAAGCGATTTAAAAAGTAAATGATGGTCAAGTATTAAAATTAAATGTATACTTGTGTGTTACGTTTGTTGATATCAGATGGTATGTATTTTTTGTTGAAGATTTTGTTAAACTTTTGTTTTCCATTTGTTAATTTCCACTTAGATAATAAGTTTTTTAAGGTGAATATTTTGATAAAGTTTTAATTTAATTAATCTGAAAAACCCGGACTTGGACGAGTATAAAACTAGTTCACTTTGGTTATGGTTAAGAGTGCATAAAATATATATACTAATTTTTTTTTGTCCATTTTCAAAGAAATTTGAAAATAACTAATGTATTAATTATGAATTTATGACTATAAAAAAAATAATATTACTAACATAATCCCAGGTCTTTTACTAAAAAAATGTGATTCGTGATTATGGAACGAAAGTGGTTAATTAACTGAAATTAACCGAAACCAACAGTTAGCCGACTAAGCGGTTATGGTTATGGCTATAGAAGAGAGCATAACCGACCAAGTAGTTATGGTTATGGAAAAGGCGAAAACCGACCCATAACCGACTTTGCACACCCATACCAACATGAGAGTGAGTTCCACACCAAATCAAGTTTAAGAACATCCAAGGCAACTTATATTAGGCGGTGGAGTGTGCTCTATCATTTATCATTTATATTAGTAACGGTTATTGACTATTATAAACAAAAATCAAACCGGTGAAAATTAAAAATAACCAAACCAAATTGTACTAATGGTTTGATTTCTGTTTGGTTTCTCGATATAAGCATATTTAACCTTTATAATAAAAATACATAAAATACGATGAAACATAGAAGTGATAATGTTCGTACACTTGAAATTTAAAAGGCCGACTCTTTATATTGTATTGTGAAACAAAGCTAAAATCATTTGTATAATTCAACTCAAAATAATTAAAGTACAAAGTAAAATATAAAAAGTTACGTAGCCGAAAATCCTACGGTCCCTTTCAAGTTTTTTTCAACCGGTTTCGAGTATAAACCGTGTAAACCAAACCGTTCAGTACGGTATAAAAATTCCTAAACCGAACAACTAAAAAATTTCTAAGAAACTGACGACTACTTTAACCAATTTTACGATTTCAAACCAAATAATAACTGTAGCATATTATTATATAATACAAACTAGTTTAGATCTCGTGTCTACACACGTGGTAAAAAATATCAATATATAAATTTTTTAAATCTTTATTATATATTTTACATGTGTAAAAATATATTATATATACTAAGAATAGAAACAAACTCAAAATATATAAAAATTAATGTATAATTGAGTTTCGAAAGTACGTTAATTACTATTTAAAGTTACATAATTAAATTTCAAAGTTTTCTTATAATAAGATATAATTAAAATTAAATATGTTTTATTAATATAATTAGTATTTTCTTTAAATATATATGATTATTAAAAGATATAAGCGCATTAAATAAGAGAGAGAAGCGAAAAAAAATAGTAAGAATGAATATGAAGGCGACACATGTCACTAAAAAACCTTTATTTATTATATAGTATAGATTATCAACTAAGTGAACAATAGTTTTATAATTTTTTTTATTAGTTGGACATTTAGTTTAAATACATTTTTGGAAATCAAACAAAAGTGCATGATGATTGATGGCTCAGGTGGTTTGCCATAGTTTTTTTAACGGCAACACTTACATATTCTAGGATAATTAGGTTTTTTTGGGGCAACGCCTAGAATATCCAGGGCAGCCCAACCCAGGAGGAACCCCCCAACTGGGTAAACCCACTGAACTGGCCACAAACCCTTTTTTTGTTGTGGCCTGGATTCGAACCCAAGGCCTCCACTATGAGAAGTTTTGGGGCTACCATTGCACCAAATGGCCAACGGTGGGTGGTTTGTCTAGTGTAGTTTGCTTTTCGTTGAAATTCATTTTTTTTTCTTAATTTTTAGAGTAAATTATTATTTGAGTCCCGCCATCTGATTCTCTTATGTTTCAAAATCTTAACTTGCATCCTAACTTTTTTTTTCCTAACCATTTAAGTCCAAATGACTAAGGGTGAAGAGGGTACATTACCCATTTACTTATCAAAACTGCCCAATATAATTCTGTCACCTTAAAACTACTCATTTACTCAGATTCATTAGAAACACCATACTCATTTTAATCACCAACATTTAAAAAAAAATAAACATTTAAATAAAAAAGGCAATTTCATTAAATTAAAATAAACGTAATTTTAAAAACTAAAAATTAACAAAATAAATAAAAGCTAGCTAATAAAAATTAAAAAACTAAAAGGTGCATTGTTATCCATACTTTGCGGCAATTTCACGTTTACGTTGCAATACAATCGACAAGTACGGTTCTATAAGATGCTCATGTGATTCGGTGAACGTTTTGATGTCACGATCCTTTTATTTTTCAATCATCAACTCAATCGCCGTTTGTTCTCTTTTTAATTTTGCTTCCGCCAACTTATCCCGAATACTTTCTTTTTTTTCTTTCTCCAACGCTTTCATAGTATTGTATTCTTCGACTATGTCTACCAAATTTCCCTTGCTAGATGAACTTTTGGTC
Organism: Smallanthus sonchifolius; assembly: GCA_023525975.1. Taxonomy (NCBI): domain Eukaryota; kingdom Viridiplantae; phylum Streptophyta; class Magnoliopsida; order Asterales; family Asteraceae; genus Smallanthus; species Smallanthus sonchifolius. Next base: position 20,804,144 of record CM042037.1, read on the forward strand.
GATTTCTTCCCCGGACGTTCTGGCCTTGTCGGTGTCATGTCGTCTTGCGGTTCTGCGTTCATGTTTATGTAGGGAAAGAGGTTTGTAAAACCCTCCGGGACACTTGGGGTTCTTGACTCGGAAGTTTTTGTTCTTTTTGAGGATTGACTTCCTTCTAAATCCTCACCTATCAATGCTATGGGTTCCCATTTAGCATTGTTGCGTACAATCTCCCAACATTTTAAGTTGGTGAATGTCTTTTTGTACACTTTCTTGTAATGGCTTAAAGCCGCTTCAACAAGGTCCAAATCACTTGTACCACTCGGCCTTCTTTGTTTCTATAAATACAAATTTGAAACGTTAGTTTAGAAAATTAAAAATATATATAATTTGAAAATAACTCTTACCATTTGTTGGTAACACCCGTTGAAGGCGGTCATTTTTTTATTAAGATCCTTCCATTTCCAAGACACTTGGTCAACGGTTAGACCGTTTTCACCAAATAAAGAGGTAAAATGCACTAAAACTTTCTTCCAAAACGAATCCCCTCTTTGTTGATTTCCTTTTCTTTTATTTTGATTTTTATGAATATAAGCTTTGACCACGACAAGTTCTTCTTCTATGGACGATTTCTTTGGTGGTAACCGGCTTTTGTGTTGTCTTTTCGGCTTGGTGCCAACATCTTCGACGACAACTTTTTCAACTTCGACGACAACTTCTTCTTCTTGCTCATCAACATCCTCATTTTCCGTTTCTTCTTCAACATCCTCGTCTTCTCCTTCGTCTTAGGATTCCGAACGAATGATCTCGTTTAGATCACGATACGGTTGGTTTTGGTATTGGTAGGAAAATTGAGATAAAAATTTTGGATACATATCAAGCGAAAATTGAGATAAATAATTTGGATCCATATCTTGAGATAGTATATTTGGATCGGTTGAACTTTGTGGGTAGTAGTTTGAATATTGAGGTTGCGGGAAATATCTTGGAATTGGTTGAGGAGGTGGTTGTGGTCGTTGAGGAGGTGGTTGGGTTCGTCGGGGAGCGGCATGGTTCGTTCGGGTCGCGATTGAGATTGAACTTTTGGCCTAAATTTTCTAGGCTTTGCTGATTTTTTTGATAACCCTTCCATTTTTTTTGAGAAGTGTAAATATATAGATGAGAGATATATAAATGAGATGAAAAATATGTTTATAGAGTATGAGTATATATAGGAAAAAAATTGTTTTTTTTTTAAATAAAAAAAGCCTAAACGGCTCTCTCTCCCTCCTCCAACGGCTCTCTCTCTCTCTCTCTCTCTCTCCCCAACGGCTCTCTCTCTCCCACGTCCGAGTAAATTTACTCGATTCCACAACTCGATTTCGGGTACTCAGCCAACTCGATTTGAAGGGGGCAGTGTACCCCCGGGTACTCGGCCTACTCGGCCAACTCATTCCCAACCCGGGTGTAACATCCCGATTTCATTATGATTTAAAAGATATTTTTTTATAAATATTCGGTATCAAGGTGAAAATATTTTGATGAAAATTGTATTAGATAAATACTATAAAATAATATTTATAAAGATTTAAAGGTGTTGAAGAAACATTTGATAATTTAATTATCAAAGCTTGAATCTAATTTTAATAACTTAGTGTTACTATGGAGAATTAAAAGTCAGAGGATTTAAATGGTGTGGGGTGGAATATATATATATATATATACTTACACCTGATAATTGCAAGTTTGTAAATTGGAGGTACTAACCTTGATTAAAAATCAATTGGTGTGGTAATAAGGGGAAATTACAAAAAATTAAAAGGGGAAAACAAATAAAAAAAAGGATCGTTGATTTGGGGGAGGGGAGGTCGACACCTCCTGGTGGTATCGACACCAACAAGGAACGAAGAGGGAGGGGCGATTTCAGCAATGGAATCCGGAAATTGGAAGATAAAGCCTCAATTATGCTAGCCTTCTCAATTTCTAAGGCTTCAATTAAGTAGATTTCTATGATTTTGTGTTAGTAAACCTATGAGTTAGTGTTTGGTGTTGTGGTTCTAAAACTCACGAATTGAGGGGGGTTCTAATACTTGTTTTCTTTGTAGAAACCATAATAGATATGTTAGAATGTTTGATTATAACCCATGAGTCATGGGTTTTGATTGCATGTTATGATTTAGTGAGTAAAAGGTGTAAACATAATGATTTATGTTGGGTTCTAGCAATTTCACACTTTTATGGTGATAGATGATTAACAAAGTAAGAGTTTGATTATAGTTTCAAGTTGTGTATGTATGGTTAATAAACTTGATAACTTTGATGATAAAATGGTGATTTTGAGAGTTTAAATGGGTATGTCAATGATGAATTTTAATCATGCCTACAAGGTGTTCGATGAAATGTCTAACTAAATAAATAGTGGAAATTGGGAGATTTTATAATGTTTACTTGATTTAAATGATTTGTCAATAATCAATGGTTGTTTAGTAAACATAAAGTTTGGATGAAGCTAATGGTGAATGGGTTAACATAAATTAAATATGTGAATGTTATTTTTAGTTAATCACCTTAACGGGTCGAATGGGTGTATGGGATTAACATGATTTGATTTATAACCAAAAGACCATTATTTGTTGTTAAATGGTGTATGTTGAATTGGTGACCTTGACCCATGGCTGTGGTTGAAAAAGAACGGGTGATAACGGGTCAAATGGGTGATGACGGGTCTCATAGGTGGGAGTAACACATTTATTATTTGTATATTAAAGAATGGTGGGTTATGACACATATTATGGGTGGGGGAATAATACATACGTATTAAAGTGATAAACGTCCCGATTATGTTTTCTAACGGGTTGCAAGTTGATTTGTTGCCAAGATAGGTGTAACAAGCTCGGATGGATCGGGTCAAACAGGTGGCAAAGCAACAACATTTCTACGGGCGAAGGTGACTGACTCGAAATTGGGTTCGATTAGAATAGTCATAATAATGACTTGGATTCTTATAATTAAGGTGTTTTTGTTATAATTATTTGTGTATGATTTAACTAAACAATCTCTTATTGTTTTGACGGTGTTTTGGGAGTTTGAACCCATACAGAGAAGGGTGTAAATTAATAATGAGTCGGGTGATATAAGTGCTTAAAATTTAGCATATTTCCTGAATTTAACTAGTTTTGAAATATTTATAGTAAATTAACCGGTTGTCCGTTCGAGTTGTATTATACATCGACGGAAAGCACTACGAGTATACTTTACTCAAAAGTTTTAGTTGAGGAGAAATACCTATTGTAAGTGGGTGTAAACGTTGAATTTTTACAGCCGCTAAAGGCTGTTTTGAAACGAGAATTTTATAATATTTATAAAATTGTTGGGGATTAACCGAGAACTCGTTAGGGGTGTCTTTTATATGATTGTAAACCTCTAGGTGTCTAAAACTCTATACATGAGTTGGAGGATAAGGTTTATATTGATTTAGAATAAGCTAAATAGTGGGATTTTTGTTTAAGTGTGGGGTTTGATGTAATCATGGCGTCAAAAGTTTGTAACCCGGTTAAATATATATTTTTACCGCATGTGGCGTTTAATGTGAATTACAAACTAAAGGCAGGTGAATGTTACAAACTTAATAAGGATGTGTGGCGGGGGTAATAATAAGTTGTTAACCGGACGAGTTGTGGTGTGAAACTCAATGAATGTCGGTCTATTACGTTGTTTAATTCTTATGGTGCGAGTTAACCTACTAATGGTGTTTGTAGTGTTTTAAATTCGTGCTAACATGGATATTAAAGGTGAGACGACTCAGCGTTGGGGTCGGGAGAAGAAGAGAACAAAAGTATACAACGGAGTTGTAAACCGTTGTGGGAGTCGTACCTCGGGGGTGAAGCTTGACATGCTTCGAGTTTATATATTCAAATTGTATTCGTATAATTATATATGGAATGTGAGTCCTCACTTAGCTTCGGCTAATTAGTTATGATGGTGATGATGTGCAGGTATAAAGAGTCTTTTATATACGGAGGTGGTCAAGATACGTGGATTAAGCGGGTCAGCTTGGATTGCATATCTATGGGGATTAATTGGAGGCATTTATTTTGGAGTAACGGGAGGGTTAAAGAAGTGGCTTAACCCCACTTAAAAGATAAGTGAATAAATAAACCATTTCCAATTATTTGGTTTGGGTGATAAACACAAAATTAGATGTGTGTATATATATATGTGGTCACGGGGATAATACCGGATAAATATTTTGATTGTGAGTTAACTAACCGTTGGGTGATGTCATGTGATAGTTTGGATGGTGAAAGGCGTTGGTGATTAAGTCAAGGGATCGGGCCAACGGGATGTAGATTTGGAGTTGGCGTGACGCATGATTTTACATGGTCGTTTTGTAAAATCTTTTCATTCATATTGTGTTTTGTATTGGCGTCTTGAAGTTTAAACTCCATATTGATTTTTTATTTGTCGATGTGTCTGTGGATATTTTGGTCACTTGGTTTGGTTTTATCTGGTGTCTAAACAGGTTAATGCTTCGTAAGGGTTGTTTATTTTACGAACTGGTCATGTAGAAATTTTATGAGAAAACCTGGGTGCGTTTTATGAGTATTCTTTGGTGAATGTTTGGTGAAATACTATATAAGGTATTACTTTTGGTGAAATGAATTCTTATTTAAAAAGAAAAATATGGGCCTATTTTTTGCAAGATGTATAAATTTATGTTTTAATTTTTCGGGTGTTACAACTTGGTATCAAAGCCGTAGGTTGAGGGATTTGAATATATGGTGGTATTCAAACTCAACCTTAGTGCTCTTGATGGGGAGAAACGTTGACCCGAGACTTGATCATGCAACCGAAGACACGAGGTTAGTAAAATTTCTATGGTTGTCGATTATTTATTTTAATATATATATCAACCGGTGATTAGAGCCTTATGACCAATGGGTGGTGTATGGAGGATGAAATGGGATTTTAATGTCCCTTGCAGTTGAAGTTGATATATTAAGGGGAAAGTTTAATGCTATGAACATTGATGGATATGAAACTGAAATTCGTTGCTTTTGACACGTTGTGGTGATAATAAGAACACCTATGTGTATTGAGTGAAATTAGAATGTTCTTAGTATTGCCATGATTGTGTTAAAAGTACTGAAAAGTAAGTGAGCATATCCTACTAATGGTGTTGAAATTTGTTGTGATAGGGAAAAGGGTGAAACAATGGGATGCGGATAAGCGGCCATTGAATGGGATTGTCACTGGTGTGTGACAATTGGTTGCTGATATGGTGATACTGGGGGTGACCGGTTGTAAGAGTCACGGTGGTGACCATCCGGATTACACGGACTGATCATCCGTGGGCGATACTACAGGCTGAACACCTGTAGGGGGACTACTTATGAGTCACATGGGTGTAATGTGACCTCATAGTGGTGGTAAATATGGGAGTCACATGGGTGTATTGTGACCTCATAGTGGTGGTAAATATGGGAGTCACATGGGTGTATTGTGACCTCATAGTGGTGGTAAATATGGGAGTCACATGGGTGTATTGTGTGACACCCGGAAAATTCAGGTTAATATCCATACCCGACTATTACTTGAATTCACGTGATTACACTTGCATCATACTTAATTATAGGTTAATTAAGTACACATTTCATATAACAAGTTCATTCGTTTCATTTCATTACATGCATCGGTAATCGGACGGATTACCGGGTCACACACGCGTCCTGTCACACGAACGTTAACGAATATTAGAAATAATATTTAGACATATATTTGGTGTGTAAAAATTATATGTAATACTGTGATTTAATATTTCATGCTTATGTGAATTTTTCCGGAATTTTTAGAACAACTTTTATTTTAACGTTTTTAAGCAAATACGCGATATGTGCCATCAACACTAAATTAGATTTTTATAAAAATGATGGGTTCTTTACTTGGGCTAAATAATTCAGCAAATTAGTGTTAGTAATCCATATTAGTAGCCCATTTACTTAATAAAAAGCCTTGCAAGATAGAAAAGCCCAAACCCATTACCATAAAAAATCCCTTAAACCCCACACACCCTCACTTCTACCCTAATCACATTTCACAAACCCTAGCCCCCCCTCCCTCCATTCGGCCACCACCATCACCACCTAGCCACCACCTCTCTCAAGCTTTCTCATCCATTTCAAGTGATTCTAAGGCCATTCAAGGGTGATTCAAGGTGAAACAAGACAAGAACATATCATTTCTAACATCATACTTGCTTTTGGTAAGAATCTACCCATTCTTTTTCATCATTTTCGGCCATGTGTAGAGCTACCATCATCCAAACGAGTTTTGTTGGTTCAAAGTGTTATAATGCTTGTTTTAACTAAAAGATTTCATAATAATGAGTTGTTGATGCACATATGCACATTTTATGTTTCGAAATATTTGTTTAGGTCATTATTTGCTCGTTTCTATTTATAGAAACTTTGTTGGATGCATTTTTGCAAAACTTGATGTGTGATATGTTTGTTGGTTTAAATGGTACACATAATAGTGGAATAGATAGGAAATATAAATTTTTTGGTTAAAATGTTGTTTTACACTCGGTTATGGACAACTTACTATTTAAGGAAACTTTAATTTTGCATATTTTGTGTTATGAGTTTCTATTGGATAAAAACTTGATATTATGGTTCTATAATATATATTAAAGTAGTAAAAAGAGTTAATTGAGGTTACACATGTGCAATAGGGTCGTTTGGACCACTTTCCTAAAAAGGAAACTTTAATTGTTCATATTTGGCATGTGTAGGTTATAAATGTTTAAAATGGATTATATAGCTTCATTATCATATGAATAGATGACTTATGCAAGAATATGTAATTTGAAGTTGTGTTATGACATGTTTTGGTGAACCTTGCTAAATAAGGAAACTTTATTTGTTGAGAAAACTTCATAATTGCTTGAAATAGAAAGTAAATGCATAGGATCATGTTACTAGTATGTTAATAGTATAAATTCATGTACAACTTGTTTGTTTGAGCTATGACACCTTAGATGTACTAAAACCCTAATTATCAAAAAATGGAAACTTTGTTATGTTAAGAATTATGGAATTTCAATGACATGTTATGCTACTTGTTTAAAAGAATTGAAATGGTACTAATAGGTTATTAATATGATGACATGAATTATGTGTATGAAATATGCCATTAAGAGGTGCAAATGCTATGTCACTTATCACATGTTAATTTCTTATGCAACTAGTTGAAGCATGTATGTTATGTCACAAGGTGTTACTTATACATTACTTAGGTACAACTTGTATGTTCCTTACGTGTCACACATGTACAACTTATATGCTACTTGTGCTACACATGTATAACTTGTATGATGCTTATGTGTTACATGTTTACAACTTATATGTTACTTGTGTGTTGTTTATACATGACTTCAATATGAGTCAACATTGGTCAACACTAGTCAACATTGGTCAACATTAGTCAACATTGGTCAAACTTGGTCAACATTGGTCAACACTAGTCAACATTGGTCAACATTAGTCAACATTAGTCAAACTTGGTCAAAGTTGGTCAAACCTTGGTCAAAGTCGGTCAAACCTCGGTCAACTTTGGTCAAACCTTTTCAAAACGTCAATGTAACCTTTCAACGTTGAGTCGTTTGGATGAATGTGGTTACATAAACCATGTTTACTTTCATAGACCTTATAGCCTTATTAATTCTTAGGGCTCGGTTAGGTCGGTTACCCGGAGTTACTCGATTCCTCTCGTTACTCCCATTTCTCATTCACCGCATTTCCAGGTGAGTTTTCACGGCCCCATTTTACTTACTTTTCCAATTGGGGGAGATACATGCTAAACCATTTTCTTACTTAGTCGTATGACAATTACTTTGATTTCGCTTTAATTTATATAAGTGGGTGCATTTCCCGCACATAAAGTCCTCTCATATTCGAACCGTTAATTATTACACAAGCGAGGTGATTCATGAATAGTACTATTGGGTTTAACAACCCCCACCCGGGTTAGTCGCGCTAACTCTGACTGGGAGTCAAACGGGTGCATAATTGACCTAATCCATTGCGTGCTGGGCACGTAAGAGGCAAAATGCTAGTTTCTGCATTCCTTCGTTGAGCTTCGGTTTCGGTGTTGCTTATATAGTTAATGTTTATTGTCTGATCAACAATCGAATCAATGGTATACATGCGTACTGTTACACTGTTTTCATTTCTGTTTCTGTTACTTAAACCTGTGAACTCACCAACCCTGTGTTGACACTTTAAGCATGTTTATCTCAGGTCGCTAAGCATTCATGCACGGACTAGGATTGCACTCCAAGAGTCCCACAGCATGTTTTCATTTAGGAGCTTAGGTTTATGGGAACCTAATTTGTCACGCTTCTGTATTTTGCAACATTACTTTTGCTTCCGCACTTTACATTCCGCATTTTCAAACTCTGTATTACTATTTAACTTTGTATGATGTTCAAACGGAATGTCTTTTCGAAAACCAGTTAGAGGTCGTTCGAAATGACCGGGACTGATGATCCTTGACAGTCACAACCCGCGGGTAACCCGCTGTGGAATTTCAGGGTGTGACATATTGTGACCTCAGTAGTGGTGAAATAACCTCAGGGTTAATATAGAGATGAAGAACTTTAAAATTAAAGGGACGAGGTCCGAGGAGGTGTTAAGGCGGCAACCCTAGGGAATTGGAGACGGTGATCTCCAGACATTGGGTGGAATTGCAAGTAAGTTAATCCTACATTATTACTATTATACATTCAATTTTGTATTGAATTTGTAGTACAAAATTGATTGGGGATTTCAAAGGGGTAATACTTATCAAGGGTGTAGATTGTTAAGTTAAATAAAGGGGTGATATGTTCTTAATGGCCTAAATAAAAATGGTATAGTGGTCTATTGACCAATATGGTGTGAATTGAAATGCTAAAAACATAATATATAAAAGAAAGGGGGTGCAATAATCATTCACAATGAATGCGTGTATGTTTAGGGGATATAAACATGAATACATGATATGATTGAGGGTTTGTTTTTATAACAAAAAAATGGGAGACTATTAAAAAGGGTAAATTGTTCCCACACTTAGAAATTTGTTGTTTGTTTCTCACACATAAATGATACGTATGTTATGTGTTTGGGTGTCTCCTAAATGGGTGTGTGCTTTGTTTACAAACAATGGGTTGTAAATGGGCGTTAAATGAGACTTAGTTCTCATAAATGGTAGTATGTAAATCCATTTGGGGTCTTTGAATCCCACATGTTGGTAAATTATATATGGATTATAAAGATGGATTGGTAACGTGTGTGACACTTGTTTGTATGTTTAGAGACGGTATTTGGAGTCTATGAATCTCACTTGTGGTAATTGAGGTCATGAATTTCACATGTGTTGTTATTGATTGAAGTCTTGAACTTCACGATTATTGTTGTTGATTGAATTCTTTGAACTTCACAAATGGGAAGGGGGATTTGGGATCTTTGAATCCCACGTATCGGTAAAAATGTAAGGGTTATAAAAGATGAATAGAGGTCACGTGTGTACTCTTGTATGTTGTGTTAAAGAGTCGGTATTGAAGTCTAAAAAACTCACCCAGTAGTAATTTAAGGTCAAGAGCTTCACTAGTTGTCGTTTTCTGCTTACTTAGTAGTGATAGGTGGCAGTGATTACACAATATGTTTATGCATTATGATTTGTCGTTTAACTTATGTGTACTCGTGCGTGTGTGATATTAATTGAAAAACATATGGGTTAGATATGTATAAGGGGGCGTTTGGTAATTGAGTTCTATGAAGCTCACAAAGGTGGATTAGAGTCAAGGTTTCGAGCCTCACAAGGGCAGTTTGAATTTGAGGTCAAAGAACCTCACAAGGGTGTTAGTAATTGAGGTATAAGAACCTCACAAGGATGGGTTGAGTTGTGGTCAAAAGAACCACACAAATGTGGTTCGAAGTTTGAGATCTAAGAATCTCACAAAGGAGTGGATAACTTGAGGTCTCGAACCTCACAAGGGTACGTCGTCATTTAAAATCCATGAGCTTTGTAATTGGTAGTTTAATTAGTTTTACTTGGAACTTAAATTGTTGTTTGGTTGAATTGGATTCACAAGAATCTTCATGGAGTGTTAAATGGTGATTACAATAGTGGTATAACGTTGTGGGGTTGTTAAAACACCAAGGGGTCGAGTCGGGAGAGTCGGTATGGACTTAAAATGGTTTTTTTATGAATGAAATAGTAAACACATAGTACTAATGCGGTCGTGATGAAGCCGTGATCTTATGGTTAGACATAAGGGTAAAAATGGTGGGATAAAGTATGCGTGGTGAAATTAAATTTCAAAAATAAACTTTTGTCACACCCCAATCGACGGCGGATTATACGTCGGGGCGGACGCGGTTGTTCAATAGCACAAGGTTGACTATTAAAGTTTCAATATTTCATTAATAATGGATTCAAGGTTCAATACAAAGGAAATAACAAGTATACAACATTTTTTTAATAAGTAGTCTAGGTCCGAAGCGTCCTATGTGATCACAAATAAGTCTCATGATGTAGAACCTGAAACATGTGAAAAAATCTGTCAACTACAAAATAGTTGGTGAGATATGAAGGTTTTGACACAGTTTAACAAGTATTTGAAAAAGAATTACAATTAACTATGATATATGAATTATATAATGTAAGTATGAGAACAAGTATCTTAAACATTGTGCACTTCAACCCTCCAACCAAGTTTAGGCATAACCCGCTATAAGTCTCAAGTTTAAAGTTTAATTCAGTAACAATCACCAAGGGCTCCCCACGAAGGGTCAATCAATCAAGGTGGATTGGTCAAATGCAATAGATCTATCATTGTTACTATAGGCTTGATCAAAGTTAATGAATGTGCTAGTTTTAAGTTTAATCTAAGCATACAAGTCTCAAGTTTAACATAAGAATAAGCATCTAGTCATAGTTGTACAATAATTGTATAAGTTTAAAGTTTTTTTGGAACATGTTTCACCCCAAAAGTATAGAAAGGAAAAAGGGGCTAAGTATACTCACTTGGATTTGGATGAAGAGTATCCGACAAGAGTTTGCAAGAATCGGAGAGGGAGAATATCCTCACAATAAGCCTAAGAATATAAGTCTAAAGTTTTAAGTAAAAAGTCTAAGACAAAGGATCTAGGATTTCAAGATTGACTAGGGTGGGAGATGGGTTGGTTGTGTTTATGAAGTTTTTAAATCAAGTTTAAAACAAAAGGTGTTTTAATGAATGCTTCAAGACTTATGTATCAAAGTTTAAATAAGTTTATAGCTTAGAATGATTTAGTAAGATCATTATTCAAAAGTTTCACAATTATTACGCCCAATTGGTAACAATAATTAAAATAGTTTTCTAAGTAATGGTACGTATTGTTTAAACGAAAGGCTAAACAATTATTTAAAGATTTAAAATAATTATTTAAAGTATGGATAATTATTAAAGATTACTAATAATTATTGCGAGGATAAACAATAAGTATTTAGAGAATAAATAGTTTTTAAATTATAAGTTTATAAATTATAAAGTTTCTTAGGTATTAAAATGAAGTTTGTAAGTTTGAAATGTTTAAAGTTTCTATTTAGGATTTATAGGGTTTATAAATTTAGGATGAATGAGTAAACGGTTCCCTATCTTTATAAAGTTTATAGATTCATAGGTTTTATAGTTTTTTTTTAAATAAACGATGTTTATTTACTTTTCTTGTTTTAAAATAGATACACAAATAGCCTTGATTTAGATTCCTAATAATTTACAAAAGTTTATAATTTTTTGTTTTCTAAGTAGTGTGTAAATTTTATAAGTTTTACTTATAAAATTTATATAAATTATTTAAAGTTTTGAATAGAAAGCAATTTAAAGTTTTTATGTTAGATTAAAGTTTCAAGTTTTATAAATCATTTTCTGTTTAATAAATAGGTTTAATAAAGTCTTATAAATGTTTTTCTTTTTCTTTTTTTTTATAATTTTTTTAAACCTTTAAAACTATAAAATGTTATAGGTTCTAACTAATTCTAATTAAATAAGATAGCCTTGTTATGGAAAAATATAAAAAGAATTCATGTTTATGATTATAACAGTTTAATATAATTTATAAAAATTATTAGAATTTTTAAAATTGAGTAAAAAGCATAAAAAAAAATGAAAAACAAAAGTGGGGTGCGCCTGGGTCGAACCCGGGTCTGTGACCGGGTCACCAACCATACGCACACATCTAACCATCCCGCCTACGGGTCTCGGTGGTTTAATACACGGAAAATCAAATAGATAAGTATATTCCCAAATCGTCCCTAATCCCTTGATGAACCCTAGAAACGAAATTCGACAAATACGGATCGAATCACCCTCTGTTTATGAAATTAAACAGAGGGCTTTTGGTCCTCTCGTGAAATCGAGCGTGATGCATACAAAGATTACCTGATTTGATGTCGATTCGAGAGAGATTGGTTCTGGGTTGGACGTCGGCTGTCGCGAGGATCAAATGAGCAATGCCAGTGATGAACGACCAAATTGAGGGTGTGTGTAGTTAGAGGGTGATGTCGCTAGTCGATCGCGACCGGTATTTATAGGCGATTTGGGCATTAAATGCGTAATTGGTTGAGAGGTTTACGGTTAGGGCCGACGAGTTAATTTCGACTCCATGCGATGCCTCGGTCGAAGTGGATCATTAAGACACCTCGGGGACGGGTCGCATGCGCGAGTGTGAGCCCGAGGTTCGGTGAACCTGGACTATTTCGTGATTTCGGTCGAAAAGAGGCAAAAGTCGGGGGTTATGGGTTTCGAACCCATGACCGATTCTGAGACTGGAAGTTAGAACAAATGGCAAAACAGGCCCTTGGAGTTTCACTGTTGTAACATTTCATGTTAAAAGTTAACTTCTTAGTTTAAAACGAGTTTCCGCTTTTGACAGTTTTGGCCCCCGAACTTTTATAAAAATAGATATATATTTTTTTTGAAACTAAATAAGTTTAAATTATGTAAAATGATTTCTAAGTTTTAAGTTTACATTATTTCCATAATAATAATCTTAAATTTATAATGTTTCAAGAGTTTTATTATAAGGTATATATATACATATTTTGAATAAGTTTTATGTGTGTATATATATAAGCATAAATGATTTCCTTAAATCCATATTAAATAAATGAATTTTATTATTTAGGAAGATAGGTTTAGATTCAAGTTTAAAATAATACAGGTAAATGTTTAGGAAAGGTACATCGGAAAATACCGAATATTACAGTTTCCCCTACTTTAGGAAATTTCGTCCCGAAATTATAGTAGAAGGGTTTAGTTTAGGATTTGAATCTACGATACGTATAAGGATGATGAGAAGGATACTTTACGTTCCCAAGTAAACCCTGGGTTACGTTTAGAGTTCTGAAGGGAAAGTATCTATAGGAATAAGGTTTCGCTTGAGTTTCTAAGTTTTCAAAGCGTATGGTTACCAAGAGTTTCCCTAAGAAGTATATAGTTTCATCGAAATATGCGAAGATTTGTTTTCAGAAATGTATTTGAGAGAATAGCTGATGGATTTCCATTCAAGGTTCAAGGTGAGATGCATCACTCAGAATGGGTTCGACAATAGCTTAATGATTTGAGTTCGCAGTCTAATACGTCTAAGGATTGCTACGGTACCTAAGTTCCGTGGCTATTCTTTATGACAAGTCTTAGATCATAGCACACGACAGAGTTTACAATGTCTTCCCATACACTGATTTTCATACTCACGTGTGCACCCGCAAGCATTTAAATCGTCGCATAGTCCGCATAGGTCCTTCTGTTTGTGTGTGGATCAAGGAGTATAAGAATTTGTTTAATTCACGACTAAAGTTTCCACATAAGAGTGATCATTGATTAACGAGTCCCTTAGAGAGAAACGTCATTCAATGATTAAAGAAAAAAGAATGTGACAAGATTTAGAGTTTCAAAGTTTCCTCGTGTTTGAATAAGAATACCTCAATCATCGAGTAGTTTAAAGTCTTTACATTTTCCTCGTGTTTGATCAAGAATACATCAGACCTTGAGTAGTTTAAAAGTCTTATACGTTCATCATGTTTGAACAAGCATACGTCAAACATGGAGTAGTTTAAAGTCTGTACACTTTCCTCGTGTTTGATCAAGAATACATCAAACCTTGAGTAGTTTAAAAGTCTTATACGTTCATCATGTTTGAACAAGCAAACGTCAAACATGGAGTAGTTTAAAGTCTTTACACTTTCCTCGTGTTTGATCAAGAATACATCAAACCTTGAGTAGTTTAAAAGTCTTATACGTTCATCATGTTTGAACAAGCATACGTCAAACATGGAGTAGCTCAAATTGTGTTTGAACAAGAATACGTCAAACATAGAATAGTTTAAATTGTGTTTGAACAAGAATACGTCAAACATAGAATAGTTTAAATTGTGTTTGAACAAGAATACGTCAAACATAGAATAGTTTAAATTGTGTTTGAACAAGAATACGTCAAACATAGAATAGTTTAAATTGTGTTTGAACAAGAATACGTCAAACATAGAATAGTTTAAATTGTGTTTGAACAAGAATACGTCAAACATAGAATAGTTTAAATTGTGTTTGATCAAGAATACGTCAAATATAGAATAGTTTAAATTGTGTTTGAACAAGAATACGTCAAACATAGAATAGTTTAAATTGTGTTTGAACAAGAATACGTCAAATATAGAATAGTTTAAATTGTGTTTGATCAAGAATACGTCAAACATAGAATAGTTTAAATTGTGTTTGAACAAGAATACGTCAAACATAGAATAGTTTAAAGTCTTTTAGTTTAGCTTCAGTGTATAGAAGTATACGATTACGTTTTGGGTATAAAATGGTTATCTAAATACTCTAGTGTTTAAGAGAGATGTGGGACAACGTTTAGAACAGGATTAACCGTTATACGCTCTCTCACAGAAGATTCGAGTTGTCCAGAAGGTTAGGTGGATCCCGATGTTTGAGTTTGAAGAGAAGACTAGGGAGGTACTCTACTAAAGAGAGCAATGTCCTCCTTCGTTCTAGTTTCTAGTATCAAGAGTGAAGTTTTCTCGTGTTTACGGAATGAACGTTTATCAAGTCTTACAAGGTTTAGTTAGGATGAACTCAAAAAGTTTTCAAGACTAAGAATCCAAGTATGAGTTTGATAGTAGGATAAGTCAGTTGATTTCAAGTTTCAATATTAAGCTTTACATGATCCTTTGTTGTACATGCTCCCTTTTAGTTTTAAGATACGGTTTTGAATATTTGTATAAGTTTTTTTTTTACATGACTCGAAAGTCTCTGACCTCGTGTATAAGAAGTTTAATGTTTTAGTAACGTGTATTTGAGCTTTTAGTTCCCGTTGTGATTTATAGTAAGTCTTTTACGTGACAAGAGTTGAATGAGGAAAGTCTCCAAGCATAGGGTAAATGGAAAAAGTTATGATAAGGTTTACGATAGTGTGTTTACAAATGATTTATCTTGTCTTATATCAGCCGGCATAGTTTTTCTTTTGTATAGAATGTAATTAAGATGTTCAAAAACGACGAGTTAGGCAACGATAAGTAGTATAAGTAGGACTTTATAAAGGGTCCGCATGATTGTCAAACTGAAGGTTGGTCAAGTTTAGAAGTGTTAAGTCTATATAAAGGGTAGGAATCATAGTTGATTACGGCAGTGGTTCGTAAGTCGAGTTGTTTTAAAAGAGTGCCTATGAATTAGAAGGTTTGTTCAAAGTTTATTCTTCAAGTATGCGTGTGTCACTTAGGATTTTTTATAGTT
Source organism: Smallanthus sonchifolius (assembly GCA_023525975.1). Taxonomy (NCBI): domain Eukaryota; kingdom Viridiplantae; phylum Streptophyta; class Magnoliopsida; order Asterales; family Asteraceae; genus Smallanthus; species Smallanthus sonchifolius. The sequence continues at coordinate 20,819,916 of CM042037.1, forward strand.
TAATGCAACGTTGTTAATTATCTCAAGTACTAACGTGAGCTACTCTTGACGAAAGTGTTTGGGTAGAAGTGTTAAGTTTGTAGTGCTAGAAGGAAAGTCAAGTTAGTAAGTGATAACAAGATAAATTTCAAAATAACTTTCGTTAAATGTTTCAAAATTGGGACTTCTAGCCCTTACATAATACAATTTAAACGAAAAATTAAAGTGTGTAAGTAAGTTGATTTAATATGTTCAAAAGGTTTTTATTCATAATACTGAGTTATCACAGTAATACTTTCAAAAATGGTTTTGATTGGAGGTTGATGGGCTAACGAGGAGGATTCCCGGAAGAAGGGGTGGTCACAAGGACTCACTTAAGCACCCTATTTCCCTAGCCAGAACTTCCTCATGGGCCTACAACTTCTCTCAGTTGTTGTCACCGATGTTTGGGTTTATGGTACTATGTCGAGGTTCATTATGGGTTTAGAGTCTTAAACGTGGAGCTTGTTTGTTCTATAGTAGGCTTCTTCCTCTACAAGGAAATTACTTAGGTTACGAATTTCTTTGTTAATGTACTTTAGATTTTAAAAGACGTTAAGTTTTGTTTACAAGAAACGGTGATGTGTAAGTTTTAAAGATGTAATGAAAGTTTTGAGATATAGAAGTGTGACAAAGTTTGAGTAAATCATCAAATGAAGTTTTGAGTGGTAAAATAAAAACACAAGAGTTTCCCCGTAGGTGTCAAGTTTATGAAGTTTGTAAAAGGGCTTGTAGAGTAATACATAGTTTTAAACGTGTTGGTATTACAAGGATCATGAAGTTTAAGGACGTATGAAAGTTTTGAGATGTATAAAAATGTAACAAAAGTTTTTGAGTTAGTTATAAAATGAAACTTGGTTAAGTGCTAAGGAGGTAAGGTAAAAATACAAGGGTTACCTCTTAGGTGTCATATTTATAAAATAATGAAGCTTTATAGAAGAATTTGTAGGGTAATACATAGTTTTAAGGGTTGTATTACAACGATCATGAAGCTTATTGGGTAGTATCTGTATAAATATAAGTTTATGTATATAGTCTTTAAGTATAGTCTCGTAAGAATTTCTTCTTGAAGGTAACTCCTTTAGGTCATGACGAGTAAGCATGATGTCATGTGACAAGACGGGACTTAAGAATCATAGAATAAAGGTTATAGAGGAAAGTTTTTGACTCATGAATTTATGAAGCGTAAAGTATTTGAGATGATACTCATTTAGTGCATATCACTAAGTAAGTATTTTGACATATCAAGAGAGATCTAAGCTCACTAATGTTTAGAGAAGTCATGCATTCCTATAAGTGGATACTCATCCCAAGAATTCCCAAGAAAGCATACGGGTCCAACGGTTGATTTGGATTTATGCGAAATGCTTTCCTTGACAGAATTTCCCAGAATACAGGTATCCACCCTTCCGGTCCGCACAAGTTCTCACACATTATCTAGAACTTAAATATTCTTGACGAGAGTTTAGTGGTGGCTTAGACCTTAAGCCTAAGGACGTGTCCTCGGTGTAGTAGACTCTTGTAGCACGTAGGTAAGTAGAATCATAGAATTTCCAAGCGTTCACGTATAGAATTAAGGATAGAATGAGGAGAAAAGTTCCTAGTAAAGGACATGAGATAACAAATGTTTGGGTCTCCTAAGTTATAGTCTAGGTCATGTGTCTAATAACCTAATTCCCTATAACCAAGGCTCTGATACCAATCTGTCACACCCCAACCGACGGCGGATTATACGTCAGGGCGGACGCGGTTGTTCAATAGCACAAGGTTGACTATTAAAGTTTCAATATTTCATTAATAATGGATTCAAGATTCAATACAAAGGAAATAACAAGTATACAACATTTGTTTAATAAGTAGTCTAGGTCCGAAGCGTCCTATGTGATCACAAATAAGTCTCATGATGTAGAACCTGAAACATGTGAAAAAATCTGTCAACTACAAAATAGTTGGTGAGATACGAAGATTTTGACACAGTTTAACAAGTATTTGAAAAAGAATTACAATTAACTATGATATATGCATTCTATAATGTAAGTATGAGAACAAGTATCTTAAACATTGTGCACTTCAACCCTCCAACCAAGTTTAGGCATAACCCGCTATAAGTCTCAAGTTTAAAGTTTAATTCAGTAACAATCACCAAGGGCTCCCCACGAAGGGTCAATCAATCAAGGTGGATTGGTCAAATGCAATAGATCTATCATTGTTACTATAGGCTTGATCAAAGTTAATGAATGTGCTAGTTTTAAGTTTAATCTAAGCATACAAGTCTCAAGTTTAATATAAGAATAAGCATCTAGTCATAGTTGTACAATAATTGTATAAGTTTAAAGTTTTTTTGGAACATGTTTCACCCCAAAAGTATAGAAAGGAAAAAGGGGCTAAGTATACTCACTTGGATTTGGATGAAGAGTATCCGACAAGAGTTTGCAAAAATCGGAGAGGGAGAATATCCTCACAATAAGCCTAAGAATATAAGTCTAAAGTTTTAAGTAAAAAGTCTACGACAAAGGATCTAGGATTTCAAGATTGACTAGGGTGGGAGATGGTTTGGTTGTGTTTATGAAGTTTTTAAATCAAGTTTAAAACAAAAGGTTTTTTAATGAATGCTTCAAGACTTATGTATCAAAGTTTAAATAAGTTTATAGCTTAGAATGATTTAGTAAGATCATTATTCAAAAGTTTCACAATTATTACGCCCAATTGGTAACAATAATTAAAATAGTTTTCTAAGTAATGGTACGTATTGTTTAAACGAAAGGCTAAACAATTATTTAAAGATTTAAAATAATTATTTAAAGTATGGATAATTATTAAAGATTACTAATAATTATTGCGAGGATAAACAATAAGTCTTTAGAGAATAAATAGTTTTTAAATTATAAGTTTATAAATTATAAAGTTTCTTAGGTATTAAAATGAAGTTTGTAAGTTTCAAATGTTAAAAGTTTCTATTTAGGATTTATAGGGTTTATAAATTTAGGATGAATGAGTAAACGGTTCCCTATCTTTATAAAGTTTATAGATTCATAGGTTTTCTAGTTTTTTTTAAATAAACGATGTTTATTTACTTTTCTTGTTTTAAAATAGATACACAAATAGCCTTGATTTAGATTCCTAATAATTTATAAAAGTTTATAATTTTATGTTTTCTAAGTAGTGTGTAAATTTTATATGTTTTACTTATAAAATTTATATAAATTATTTAAAGTTTTGAATAGAAAGCAATTTAAAGTTTTTATGTTAAATTAAAGTTTCAAGTTTTATAAATCATTTTCTGTTTAATAAATAGGTTTAATAAAGTCTTATAAATGTTTTTCTTTTTCTTTTTTTTTATAATTTTTTTAAACCTTTAAAACTATAAAATGTTATAGGTTCTAACTAATTCTAATTAAATAAGATAGCCTTGTTATGGAAAAATATAAAAAGAATTCATGTTTATGATTATAACAGTTTAATATAATTTATAAAAATTATTAGAATTTTTAAAATTGAGTAAAAAGCATCAAAAAAATGAAAAACAAAAGTGGGGTGCGCCTGGGTCGAACCCGGGTCTGTGACCGGGTCACCAACCATACGCACACATCTAACCATCCCGCCTACGGGTCTAGGTGGTTTAATACACGGAAAATCAAATAGATAAGTATATTCCCAAATCGTCCCTAATCCCTTGATGAACCCTAGAAACGAAATTCGACAAATACGGATCGAATCACCCTCTGTTTATGAAATTAAACAGAGGGCTTTTGGTCCTCTCGTGAAATCGAGCGTGATGCATACAAAGATTACCTGATTTGATGTCGATTCGAGGGAGATTGGTTCTGGGTTGGACGTCGGCTGTCGCGAGGATCAAATGAGCAATGCCAGTGATGAACGACCAAATTGAGGGTGTGTGTAGTTAGAAGGTGATGTCGGTAGTCGATCGCGAACGATATTTATAGGCGATTTGGGCATTAAATGCGTAATTGGTTGAGAGGTTTACGGTTAGGGCCGACGAGTTAATTTCGACTCCACGCGATGCCTCGGTCGAAGTGGATCATTAAGACACCTCGGGGACGGGTCGCATGCGCGAGTGTGAGCTCGAGGTTCGGTGAACCTGGACTATTTCGTGATTTCGGTCGAAAAGAGGCAAAAGTCGGGGGTTATGGGTTTCGAACCCATGACCGATTCTGAGACTGGAAGTTAGAACAAATGGCAAAACAGGCCCTTGGAGTTTTACTGTTGTAACATTTCATGTTAAAAGTTAACTTCTTAGTTTAAAACGAGTTTCCGCTTTTGACAGTTTTGGTCCCCGAACTTTTATAAAAATAAATATATATTTTTTTTGAAACTAAATAAGTTTAAATTATGTAAAATGATTTCTAAGTTTTAAGTTTACATTATTTCCATAATAATAATCTTAAATTTATAATGTTTCAAGAGTTTTATTATAAGGTATATATATACATATTTTGAATAAGTTTTATGTGTGTATATATATAAGCATAAATGATTTCCTTAAATCCATATTAAATAAATGAATTTTATTATTTAGGAAGATAGTTTTAGATTCAAGCTTAAAATAATACACGTAAATGTTTAGGAAAGGTACATCGAAAAATACTGGATATTACAACTTTAATATTAAAAGTATGCACATACTAAAACTTCTTGGTGCTGAAAGCATAGGTTGGGGATTTAAAGTCTTTGAACTTTAATTAATTTTATGTTCATCATGGGATCATTGTATCCCAATGGGAGTGATGAACTTAGCGTCATTAGCCTTAATCGGCATAGTGGTGAAGTCTATGAACTTCAAAGGGTGTTGGGATGGATTGAAAATTGGTGGATATTATTAATCATATGTACACTATTATTGGGGAAATTGGTTGATATTGATGCAGTATTGTAGCATGAAAGTTAAGAAAGGCGTGCGTATGGGTGCTAAAGAATGATTAAAGCTAAAGGCAGAGGATGATGGGCAAGTTGCATTGGTGATGTGCAACAGGCGTGAACTAGCTTGGATAGATTCTATGCTTAAAAAAATTTCAAGTAAGTCATTCAATATTACGAAATTCATAATGCTGGTACCTTGGGGTGGCGATAATAAGAGGTTGAATTGACTTCTTGCACAAGCATATGCAAATAAGTAATCGGAATGGGTGAGTAAAGAATTAGGGTAAGCCCCTATTCTAGTATGTGTTTCGGTTTCGGGTACGAAACCTTTTTAAGGGGGGGTAGATTTGTAACATCCCGATTTCATTATGATTTAAAATATATTTTTTTTTATAAATATCCGGTATCAAGTTGAAAATATTTTGGTGGAAATAATATTAGATAAATACTATAAAATAATATTTATAAAGATTTAAAGGTGTTGGAGAAACATTTGATAATTTAATTATCAAAGCTTGAATCTGATTTTAATAACTTAGTGTTACTATGGAGATTTAAAAGTTAGCGTATTTAAATGGTGTGGGGTGGGGTGGAATATATATATATACTTACACTTGATAATTGCAAGTTTATAAATTAGAGGGATTAACCTTGATTAAAAATCAATTGGTGTGGTAATAAGGGGAAATTGCAAAAAATTAAAAGGGGAAAACAAATAAAAAAAAGGATCGTTGATTTGGGGGAGGGGAGGTCGACAACTCCTGGTGGTATCGACACCTCCTGGTGGTATCGACAACAACAACGAACTAAGGGGGAGGGGTGATTTCATCAATGGAATCCGGAAATTGGAAGATAAAGCCTCAATTATGCTAGCCTTCTCAATTTCTAAGGCTTCAAGTAAGTAGATTTCTATGATTTTTTGTTAGTAAACCTAGAGTTAGTGTTTGGTGTTGTGGTTCCAAAATCACGAATTGAGGGGGGTTCTAATACTTGTTTTCTTTGTAGAAACCATAATAGATATGTTAGAATGTTTGATTATAACCCATGAGTCATGGGTTTTGATTGCATGTTATGATTTAGTGAGTAAAAGGTGTAAACATAATGATTTATGTTGGGTTCTAGCAATTTCACACTTTTATGGTGATAATTGATTAACAAAGTAGGAATTTGATTATATTTTCAAGTTGTATATGTATGGTTAATAAACTTGATAACTTTGATGATAAAATGGTGATTTTGGGAGTTTAAATGGGTATGTTAATAATGAATTTTAATCATGCCTACAAGGTGTTCGATGAAATGTCTAACTAAATAAATAGTGAAAATTGGGAGATTTTATAATGTTTACTTGATTTAAATGATTTGTTAATAATCAATGGTTGTTTAGTAAACATAAAGTTTGGAAGAAGCTAATGGTGAATGGGTTAACATAAATTAAATAGGTGAATGTTATTTTAAGTTAATTACCTTAACGGGTCGGATGGGTGTATGGGATTAACATGATTTGATTTATAACCAAAAGACCATTATTTGTTGTTAAATGGTGTATGTTGAATTGGTGACCTTGACCCATGGTTGTGGTTGAAAAAGAACGGGTGATAACGGGTCAAATGGGTGATGACGGGTCTCATAGGTGGGAGTAACACATTTATTATTTGTATATTTAAGAATGGTGGGTTATGACACATATTATGGGTGGGGGAATAATACATACGTATTAAAGTGATAAACGTCCCGATTATGTTTTCTAACGGGTTGCAAGTTGATTTGTTGCCAAGATAGGTGTAACAAGCTCGGATGGATCGGGTCAAACAGGTGGCAAAGCAACAACATTTCTACGGGCGAAGGTGACTGACTCGAAATTGGGTTCGATTAGAATAGTCATAATAATGACTTGGATTCTTATAATTAAGGTGTTTTTATTATAATTATTTGTGTATGATTTAACTAAACAATCTCGTATTGTTTTGACGGTGTTTTGGGAGTTTGAACCCATACAGAGAAGGGTGTAAATTAATAATGAGTCGGGTGATATAAGTGCTTAAAATTTAGCATATTTCCTGAATTTAACTAGTTTTGAAATATTTATAGTAAATTAACCGGTTGTCCGTTCGAGGTGTATTATACATCGACGGAAAGCTCTACGAGTATACTTTACTCAAATTTTTTAGTTGAGGAGATATACCTATTGTAAGTGGGTGTAAATGTTGAATTTTTACAGCCGCTAAAGGCTTTTTTGAAACGAGAATTTTATAATATTTATAAAATTGTTAGGGATTAACCGAGAACTCGTTAGGGGTGTCTTTTATATGATTGTAAACCTCTAGGTGTCTAAAACTCTATACATGAGTTGGGGGATAAGGTTTATATTGATTTAGAATAAACTAAATGGTGGGATTTTTGTTTAAGTGTGGGGTTTGATGTGATCATGGCGTCACAAGTTTGTAACCCGGTTAAATATGTATTTTTACCGTATGTGGCGTTTAATGTGAATTACAAACTAAAGGCGGGTGAATGTTACAAACTTAATAAGGATGTGTGGCGGGGGTAATAATAAGTTGTTAACAGACGAGTTGCGGTGTGAAACTCAATGAATGTCGGTCTATTACGTTGTTTAATTATTATGGTGCGAATTAACCTACTAATGGTGTTTGTTGTGTTTTAAATTCGTGCTAACATGGATATTAAAGGTGAGACGACTCGGCGTTGGGGTCGGGCGAAGAAGAGAACAAAAGTATACAACGGAGTTGTAAACCGTTGTGGGAGTCATACCTCGGGGGTGAAGTTTGTCACGCTTCGAGTTTATATATTCTAATCGTATTCGTATAATTATATGTGGAATGTGAGTACTCACTTAACTTCGACTAATTAGTTATGATGGTGGTGATGTGCAGGTATGAAGAGTCGTTTATATACGGAGGTGGTCAAGATACGTGGATTAAGCGGGTTAGCTTGGATTGCATATCTATGGGGATTAATTGGAGGCATTTATTTTGGAGTAACGGGAGTGTCAAAGAAGTGACTTAACCCCACTTAAAAGATAAGTGAATAAATAAACCATTTTCAAGGTGATAAACACAAAATTAGATGTGTATATATATATATATATATATATGTGGTCACGGGGATAATATCACAGAAATATTTTGATTGTGAGTTAACTAACCGTTGGGTGATGTCATGTGACAGTTTGGATGGTGAAAGACGTTGGTGATCAAGTTAAGGGATCGGGTCAACGGGGTTAACGGGATGTAGATTTGGAGTTGGCGTGGCGCATGATTTTACATGGTCGTTGCGTAAAATCTTTTCATTCACATTGTGTTTTGTATTGGCGTCTTGAAGTTTAAACTCCATATTGATTTATTACTTGTTCATGTGTCCGTGAATGTTTTGGTCACTTGTTTTGGTTTTATTTGGTTTCTAAACAGGTTAATGATTCGTAAGGGTTGTTTATTTTACGAACGGGTCCTGTTGAAATTTTATAATAAAACCTGGGTGCGTTTTATGAGTATTTTTGGGGTGAATGTTTGGTGAAATACTTTTGGTGAAATAAGTTCTTATTTAAAAAGAATAATACGAGTCTATTTTTCGCAAGATTTATAAATTTATGTTTTAATTTTTCGGATGTTACACCGGGTATCCCACCCGACATAATTGTTGAAGAGGAAAACAAATCACCAGATCTAACAACTCTTCGCTGGAAATTTGTTCCGAGAAACAGAAATTGATTGCCATATATCGGCGGATACGGTGGCCACCGATGCAACTAACACGGTGTTGAAGACCAACTCCGGTTTGCTCTGCAGGTTATACTTACAAATATATGTATTGACTATTGATCTGTCATCAGGGAGACCCAATTTGGATCGGATTGGTGATTGTTTCCTGTTCTTTGTCCGAATCTGTATGATTATGATGAATATTTGGGGAATTTATTGTTAACTATCATTAATTTCTAATTTTATTTTTAGTCCTCCAATTAAAAAAAAGTATTGTAATAATCATTTGAGTCTCGAAGGGTGTTTTGTAATTTCAGAAAAAAAGTTAACAGTTAAATCTATTGGTGTCAACCACCTGGACTCAAATGGTTAACAAAATGAAAAGTTAGGGCACAAAATGGTTAAGAAAATAAAAAGTCAGAGTGCAAATTATGGTTTTGAAACTTAAGGAACTCAAATAGTTAAAAATGGACAAACGTCAGACGTTCAAATACTAATTTACTCTAATTTTTAAATTACACCACATCTATTATATCATGAATTTTCATATTACTTTAATTTAATGAACTTCTATTTATATATACATTAGTAGGAGACGGTTAAACTAAAAAATGGTTTTTCGCTAATAAATCCTAAGAAGTGGGTCAAACGAACTTCAATTGAGCTCATTCCAGCGACGTTGGAATCGTCTCATCGAACCCTAACCCGGACCCAAAAACCTAACCCCCCTCCACCCGCATTCCCAAAAACCTAAACCCCCTCCTACCCTACCTCGAAAAGCCTAAAACCACCACCCCACCCCCCAAAAACCTAAACCCCTCATCCCCACCCCCTCAAAAACCTAAACCCCCACCCACTCCGAAAAACCTAAACCCCCCACCCCCACAAAAAAAAAACTAAACCATAAAAGCTAAACACTAAGGCTAAACCATAACGCTAAAACCCTAAAATTCAAACGTAAAATTTAAACCTTAAAAGCTAAACCCTAAAAGCTAAGATGGTAGAGTTCGACGAGACGGTTCCAACACCGCCGGAATTAGCTCAATCGGAGTTCGTTTGATATCGTTTTGTTAAGGTTTTATCATTTCTTAAATTTATTAGCGAAAAATTATTTATTATTTGAAACTTCCCCTCTATCAGTGACCCTATACTAAAACAAAAGGGGGATGTAAAGTACCCCTTGTCTGGTTGGTGGTTCTTGGCGGCTAAGGGCAAATGTCAGATGTATGGTTCGCTGAATATTTTTTTTATTTAAACCTAATATATTTATGTTATATTAATTTTTGCTGGAAGTCTAACATTATTTGAATTGGGTTAGCTTGGTTAATAGTGGTTGCCAGCATTCACTAATCAGTTAATAGTGGTGGCCAGCATTCACTAATCACTACAGTAATCATCTAGCCAGGTTCGATACTTTCGGTTGGCTTTTTTTAACAATTTTTTTTCTTTTCCTTTTGTGAGTTTTTATTTTTTTAATTTTTTTTCATTTGTTTTAACTATCTGTTTTACTACCCCGTTGCTTTGCGTGTAACTATAGTTACCGTTTTCACTCCTTCTAATGTATATAATTTTTGTTTTTAACCGGCTTGAGTTTCTATTAATAGTATTTTCCTATAATAGCTTTCGTTCGTCACGTTAAAAAAACGGAATGCGCGGCTTATTTAGTTTTATTTTTTAATTTGCATGTATATAAATATTTTTTAAATGGAGTCGTATTGAAAATCTAGAATGTTTTTTTATCGTTCGCTGTAGCGAGAGACACTAATGTTGAGTACCCATTACAAACCCAAACGCTTAATAGTGAACAAAATCGTTGGCGGTGATTTTGTATCATCGTAACCGGTATCCGCCACTACAAGGTAGTATACTTTCTTTTCCATCTTTTTTTTGTGTTTTTTTATAAATACGTTCCGTGACGAAGTGTGGGTATAATACCTAGTTAATATTATTTATAAATACATATATATCTTACTAAGATAATAAATGAAAATACATAGGACACGTCACTATTCTAGACAAAGGACACGTTGATTTTCCCGCCATTTCACTATACACGTACATATCTTCTTTTTTATCACGCGGATCTGATGAGGTATCCGGGTATACCCGGTTTGACCCGTCCAATGTACACTCACAAACCTTTCATTCACCTGATTTTCCTTCTCTTATCTCAAAACGGTCGAAACCTTAATTTTCCCTTTCCTTCTCTTCTCTGCAACAAATCTACAATCAGATTACTCGTGACGGTTCAACAAATCTACCAATGAAGTCCACCGTCTCTTCAACTTCTGCCGGCGCCAGACTAATCGAATGTTCCGAAACCCTAATTTTCCCGTCTACCGGATCTGCAACAAATCTACAAGCAATCGATGAATCTATCGCCGGAAATTCACAAGCCATACTTTTATTCGCCAGTGAGGGTGTGATGGCCGAAACTCTTATTCGCCATACCTTTATCATACAAACCTCTAATTCGCCGGAACCCTATTCTCCCCCTGTTGAAGCTCTGCCGCCACCCCCATCCACAGTCTGTTCAACTTCTGCCGCCACCCCCATCCACAGTCTGTTCAACTTCTGCCGCCACCAAAATCATCGATTGTTGTAATCTTGAAGGTCAGTTTATTTTCTGATGTTGTATTTTTCAGTAATTTTGATATACAAGAGCAAAAACTGTTAAAATATAGCACCTTTGATTTGTTTCTTAATAATTCAATCTTGGTTAATTGGTTATGATTTTCCGTTCCTCAATGATTTTGAAAGAATAACTTATATATGCATTTCATGGTATGTATCAATAATTGCCTATGCTAATGGATTATCGCTAATGTAATGTATATATCATTTATAAGTATGACATTGTTCATGGCCAATGGAAACATCCTAGAACAGGTTAAGGATGAGAAAATCCTTTTCTTTGGTGAGAAGCCTGTCAGTGTTTGTGTTTGTGTTATGGTTTTTTGAATCTTGAATTATCTTTGTCTTGCAGAGCCTCGGATTTACAAAGAGAGTATGATGGCGTGTGTGTCCAGATGCGAATGTCTTACAGTGCAGCTGCACAGTTCTTGCTTTTCTTTGTTCAATGGGCGGATTGCCACCTGGCAGGTGCTCTCGGATTGTTGAGGATCCTAATTTACAAGGTCAAAAATCCATACATTCTTCATTGTAGATACTAACTTATAATTATCAGTTATCTTTTGAATATCAATAATGTATCCTCATTTCTATTTTCTGAAATCGATTATTGGTATCTCAATCTTTGGTTTCTGGTTTGATTTAGCCACATGATCGTTTGTTTCGACGCAGCAAGTGATTTAAAATATTATTGTTTATAGAGATGTATGTAGGTTCGATGAGAAGATCTTTTAAAGATTCTCTCAAAGTTCTTGAAGCAGATATTCAACATGCTAGTACCCTGTAAGAATTTAACCATTTCCCTCTGCTTATTTTATTATTTATGTTGAATTTTGATGAAATTGATGAATTTTTGTATATCTGTTTGTGGGTTTTTGATTTTAGATGGTTTAAAGCAATTTATCATCTGGGTTTGTTCTAATCTGTGATTTAATTTATGTTTTAGTAAATTGATTGTTTCTAAATTGGATAAAGGTGCTGCTTTTTTGTTGGTAAACAAGAAACCTTATACTGATAAGGCTTTAAACCATCTAAAATCAAAACACCAAGGGCTTTATCTATAATAACCTCAATGTAGTTAGATCTTATTTCCTTTCGTCTCCAAGGGTCCAACTTTATTAAGATGTAAATAGTTTATGACCATTCAATTTGGTCAAGAAACACTTATAGTTCAAATTTTGAATTTTGGTTTTGCAGTGCTTTGTGATTGATGAAGCTGATAGAATTTTGTAAGCTAACTTTGAAGAAGAAATGAAGCTGATAATTAAGATTTTACCGAAGGTATGGTTTGTTGCAATTAGTTTTTTTTTGTCAAGCTAGACTATTTCACTTATTTTTCAGATCACCGTGCATGTATTCTTGTATTATTTTTGAACTAAACTATGAGCTCTTTGTAATCTGCAGACGAGGCAAACTGCTCTCTTTTCTGCCACCCAGACAAAGAAGGTACACTTCTTTTTAAGGCAATTTATTAGTTTTCTTAATGTTGGAAATTTGATTTTTACAAGTATGTCTTTGTTTTACTACTATATTGTATAATAACAAATGAAACACATAACTTAGAATTCTGAATGCTAGATGAACAATCAACTTGACTGCTCCTTTTACTATGAAGTTTCTAAGTTTATGTTTTTACTTTATAATTAGGCTCAAATATGCCATTCATGAATTATCAGGTAAATAATTATATAAAATTCTTATAAGGTCAATATCACTTATAATTGTAGGGTTATAGCAGAACAAGGGATCTAGAGAGTGAAGAGGTATTGGAACAACTTCCTTCTTTGAAGTGGCTACTGTATCGTCTTCTGGGATGCATGGTCAGCTACTTTCCATATTTATTTCATTGTAATATTTATTTGTAATTTCATTTTAAAAAGTTAAATTTGTCGCTTTTTTGTCTTGTGCGGCCTGAGGGTGCAGCTATTGGCAATTATTTTGATACAATATGCCCTGGCTTTGGTACTTAAAGAGTTTTAAAATTTATTGTGCTAATGATGGAATTATCAATCTTATTGATAAGGTAAGCTATTATTATTTATCTATAAAACAGTAAATTAGAATTTATTTTATTTTATCTTAAACACTTTCCTCTATCCAATTTTTTTAGATGCCAAGACATGAAACTATCAAAGCCCGGGATATTTACAGAAGGGCTGGTCAGCAGGTACTTAAACATACATAAAAGTAGAAGTGGCAATTTCAACCCATTTAATAACGAATGTGTCGATTAAGTATTTTTTTTATATCTTAACAGGTTAAATGGGTTAAAAAAAGTTAACTAAAAAGGAAGTATTGTTACATGGGTCAAAACCTCCTTTGTCTCATAAGAAAATGACATAAATCAATGATACTGTGTGGATCTTGGAAGGTCCAGTAGAGGTTTGTTCTTATCGTTCTTATCTTAAAAGATTAAAGTTTGATATTATCAACATTAGATTTTAAATGTATGCAACATGTGGTGGTTACATTTTGCACGATAAACGAGGAATTATCAAGCTAATTTACAAAGGGGTCATCTTTTTTCATTATAAGAATGAATAAAAAAATTGTGGTTATTTTTGTGCTAAAGCACAAATCTGTGAAAAGATGATTTTTCTGCAGAAATATTCAAAGGAAAGGTTTGTTTATTGTGGATGAAATGCTAGACATTGCACTTAGCAAATTATGCACCTTTTAAAGATAGTTTCCAATATTAACAAAAAATCAATTCATGTATTACAGGGCGCTAAATCAGATGTCTATATTTTTGATGATTTCCCAACAACACCCAAGTCTCCTTTTATCACCTTACAAAGCTTTGGAAGGAAGGAAAATACTCGCAACTCTAACTTATTCTCGCCTCCATTTCATGAATATATTATTTTACTTTGTATGCAGTTGATCGGGAATATAAAGAAGGTTTGTCTGTTGTTCAAGCATATAGATTAAGTGTGGGCCCTTTAAAAGGATACATGTGTCATGTCATGGCAATTTGATATTTAGATAAAAACATGTCAATTAGGTTGTATTTTGTTGAAAAGGGGTGGAAAACGTAACTGGTCAAAACTGGTTGCACAAGTTAAATAGCTCATAAGCCATGTATTCAAATGCTTACAATGTTTCAAATCATATTGTTTAATTTATTTTAATTATATAGTTTTTTAATCATATTTGATACATTTATTCTTTGCATAATACAAAAAGATGTTGGGAGACCCAACCCAAATGTTTTGACATGCACATAAAATTACTCTTTTTTTATCCGTTGGCTTTCAACCTATTTTTTATTATTATATGTCATATGTAATATTACTCATTAGAAGTATGTAGAGAAATATGAATTATATTGTTTTCATTATCCCCTAAAATTCTTCCGGTAGTTATCAAGAGTCAAAAGTAGAGGTGGGCTGAAACTATTGATCTTAGATAAGGATAATAAAGTTAGTAAAATTACATCAAATGTTGTATACAAATAAATATTTACAGATTTGTGAAATATAAATGTAACTTTTTATTCTTCTTTCACTCTTGTGTGAAATAAGTCATTTTACTCATGAGTATAATTTTGGATTAACATCTGTTTATACGTTTAATCAAATCGAGTATTAAACGTGTTTGTAACATCTTTTTTATTTAATCAACCCGTGTAGTACAAGAGTTTGTAAGCTAGTACCTAATAAATAAGTAGTCGATTGCGTTACATGACATAATTCTATGAGCTCAAAATTTCTTTTTTCCGCTTATTTTTTCTGTTAGTAACTATTTAATATTTTCTTTATTAATTCTTAAATCTTCATTACTATTTAATATTTCTTTTATAATTCATAAATCATCATTATAAACTATTTAATATTTATTTTATTCAGCATATGTAAAATACTGGTTTCTAACCTAGTTTATATATACATTGTATAATTTATTAAAAGAGCAAGTTGATGAATAGTGATTTTATTATTAAAAATTGTGTCAAGCGTGTACGTTAAATATAAATCTTTCCATATGACAATCAAAATCTAGGATATCCCAGTGGCGCTTGTTGTCAGTTTTCACCTAGAGAATACCTTATACAGCCAAAGATTGTAAGTTCGAGTTTATTCTATACTAGATGCGTTGCTATTCAAAAGAAAAAAAAAAGTTAATTATAACTTTTTAAAATTGGATGAACCATTCGAATGCTTTTACAGTGATTTCATATACGGTTTTACCTAACTGACGGATTTTTTTAGGTTCATGTGAATCAAATTAGTTTAATTTTTATTGCAATTGATTATAATATTCATAATTAGTTTTGAACATTTTTTTATAAGTTTTAAAATATAACGTTTTATAAAATTGTAAGTATATCATTGCGACGTGGTTATTTTTATTTATGTTTTAATGTAAATTTTATTTAAAACCAAGTTGGGTCAAATAAAATAAAATAACGCTGTGACGCGTTTTTGTGTCTGCGTTTTGATATAGATTTTATTCAAACCGAGCTGTATGAAATATAATTTAATTTTCTATAAAAAAAAGTATCTCTTGCTACCTAAAGTTCAACATTTATCTTCACAACAACGCAATTTTTTTTAACAGCAACACATATAATCCTTCCGGATAAATCTGCCACCATCAAAACTTGAACCCATAATCTTTAATTGAGAGGAGATCACCACTCTAACTCCTACCTATTTACCACTACACCCAACTCTCCACCTTACAACGTACTTTTGTAACTCGTAACTTTGTGTTTATGCTCGCACAACTTGTATGTAATTAGATATGATACTACTGTTAAGTACTAGGTCTGTGTAGAAAGTAGCTTTATCAGTATTTTTCAATGCTTTGTGCATTTTTTTATGTTTCTTACTTGTCATCTATATATCAGCCATACACCCCTCCGAACTACATGGTATCAGAGACATAAGCGCTCCTGTTATCCCTTTGTAAAGGTTCGGATTAGTATGCTCTATGACTGGCAACTTTGAGCGGATCTCTCACAGCAAAAACCAATATTGCTAAGGTCTTGATAGACTGGTTCGACGTTAGTGTTACTTATCAATATGGATTAAGATGCAGCAGTTGAGTGTAAGACGACAGGGGGGTCGTGATAAATCTCATAAAGAACGAGTTAAGAAGTATTGATAAATGTCAAGAACGTCCTAACCCAGTTATGAATATTGATCATAGCCTATCCCGTTCCGGTTCCGGTTCCGGTTCCAGTTTCCGTCAGTCTTCCGCGTCTAGAATTGATCAGTTATATCTCTTACGTATATGATTATTCTAAAATACCTATTACTAGTATGCCTTTAGTTAATCCCTATAGTGTCTCCTCCAAACCCTAAAATTCCCTTTCTAAAAGAGTCAGGAAGTTAATAAGTTCTACTTCCAACCCAGTTGTCAACGAGTTCGTCCAAACCTCAAAGATTGATTCTCACCAACTCTCAGCCACAACCTCAGAACACTCGTAAATATCTCCCTACCCTCAGATCTTCCAAGGACCTGTCAATCCCAAGGATATTCACATATCCACTTTGGTGCCATAAGACTCACCCTTACCTTCCATGGAAGAAAAGGTCTACCAGTGTTCTCTCGTATCGCTCTAGTCGATACCAGATTCGTAGAGTACCAACACGCATGTGTCGGTGCTATCCAAACGACATTAAATGCCAAGACAGTCCGTCACCTTTTACCCCAACTTCAACATGCCCTTTAATGATCTGTCACTACTCACAGCCTTAAAGGCTCAGATCCGGATTGGAGGAACCCCACAAGTAAATACCTTCCAAGACACGTTTCACTACTAGATGACGTACCGAGTCCAAAACCACTCTTTGGACATCAAGGTTCCCGGGCATGACAACTTAGGCGATGCGTTGTTCATAGATGTTGATTCCAATGCCACGCCAACTTGCACATATGTTCCTAAACAACTATCCAAAGATGAGCTCATCAAGCTTCTCCCATAAAAATGGATAGCTAATTATGAACAAATTCATCAAGCTCCAGTCCAGACAGCATCAGCTCCAGATTTTATCAGACACCAAGACGGACTTGTTGAAGTCAGGTTTGTAAAGCAAAGTCGTAGAGATGTTTTCTCCACAATTCATATGATGCAGCCGGCGCAAGCCCCAACTCAGACAAAACATTTCCCCTTTGACGTATGCAACTGTCAAGCATGCTTGGAGGAAGCAGGCATAGTTGAGTATGATGAAGACATCCCGAAGAAGAAGAAAGGATCACAAAGATCTCGGAGAAAGAGATACGAAGCCGGAGATCCTAAAGTTGGTCTTCTTGGTGAACCATCAGGAAAGTTTGACTACTACGTCCTTTATGGTAACTCACCACCGAAACCAAAGCCAAAGTCGTGCAAACCTTCATCACCCAACTTCTATTCTACCCAATCAAAGGAGTGCTTTGTCATCACCCCCATTGTGAATCCCCTTGATCTGCAATATTCCAAGCAACACAAGAACGAACAATCTCCTGGAAATGCGGAATCAATCCAAGAGACTCTACGATCGAAAACCGACGAATCAAACAACGAATCTAAGATAATACACCATCAAACTGAGATAATCACAAAAAATCATCTTGTATTCATTTAGAGAATCAGTACAATCAGTAGTGCAATGCTATGAATTACAGAGATACAAATCAGATACAAGTTCTAGTTCTCTCTTGCTTTCAAATACAAGACTTATATATAGTAATAAGATTTCGTTTGAAAACTCTGATCATCCGAAAAAGATTTCGATCGAAATATTTTTCGATCGATAAAGTTTTCGGTCGAAAACTTTACACTTAAGCATATATGAAAACAAAAACTTGAATTAGATGGACTACTAGGTTCCAACAATCTCCCCTAGTCCATTGAATCCAAGTTCTATGTCTTGTCTGCATCTGGCTTCTTCTCAGGCGTCACTTTCTTTGAATCCAGATCCTGTAACCTTTTCTTGATCAGTCTAGCTTTAGCTCTTAGAGATAAACAACGAGACACCACTCTCATATACAACTTTGCTTCGTTCTTTATCATCAAGCTCATATCACACTGATTCGTGTTGTAATACAAAATCTTTAGATCTTCATCTGAAAAACTAAATAGATCCACCGGATCAAAGATTCTGACTTCTGGAAGTCCCCTCTGTTGAATAACTGCTTCATGTAATGAAGAATCATAAAACCACTTTTAAAAATCCTTGATGAAGCTCTCTATTCTTTCAGGTATATAAACAACTGTCACAGTATCAACTGGTTTGACTATGTATTTATACTTGATCTTCTCATTTGTTCTGTATTTCTTCTTGATCCTTCTTCGTATAGGAATTTGAGGCTGAAATGATGTAAATCTATCTTGATTACATTGATTCCTGAGAAGTCCTTCAAAAGCAGAAGCTCGAGTATTGTTTAATTCATTAATCAACTTCAAACGACTCAGATCTCTTATATCCCATCTTGGTAGTGTCCGTAATTTATGACATGTATCAAAATATTGAATATCACCAGCAACCCTCTTGATCACATACATCTTCTTTTCACTATCAAATTTCCAACCCAAGATCAACCCAGTCAATGCCTTTCTTGGATTCCTTATTCTTTGTGTAATTCTTTCAACAGTTGACGGTTTTTCATTAACTTTCCACCACAAACTTTTATCATCAGAAGCTTTCTTTACAGTAGATTCTTTTTGTACTTCATCTGCTTCACTGTCTTCAAACAATTCATCAAAAGGAATTTTCTCATCTACTACTTTATCCAACCTTCCAACTTCATTCCCGTCACATTCAACATACGTCTGTTTTCTTCATATTCATATTTCTCATAAATTGCATTAAAATCTTTGTCATCACTTGACTCTTCATTATTTGCTCCACTGCCACCAACTCCAGATCCATCACTACTGCTATCATCATCATCAGAAGGATCCGCATCATTTTTCTTGATATCTGTGATATTAACATCTTCATCCTCTTTTTCATCTTCTTCCTTCTCCTTATCTTCATATCCTACATCCATTCCTTCACCTTGTTGATTAATAAGTGAATCAACATCAAACATATCTTGTGAACCAAAAAGATCAGCTCTATTAATTGGAGATTCAGTATGTTGTGAATGATTTATTGTTGAAGGTCCTTGATGTTCTTTATTCTCTTGCATGGGTTGACTAGTGACATTCGGAATTGAAACAGACATTTCAAGACGTTTGACAAGATCTTGCACAATGCTTTGCAAATTATTTATCTGTACTTGTTGCTCATCAAGCTGCTTTTGCTTCTTGGAATCATTTGTCTTTAACTCCCTAATTTCTCTTTCATTTGTAGCTTCTCTGATTTGTAGATTTGAAACTTGAGTCTTCAATTGACATATAATATTTGTAGTTTCTTGAGTTGTAAAGTTTACAAACTCTTCATCCATCAGTTTGTAATCTTTAGAAGCCTTTTGTTTGACAGGATCTGGAACTTCTTTACCCTTTCCCTTTCCTGAGTACCTCTGTGCCATAGTCTTCAATCTCTTTTGTTCTGGTTCTTTAATCACGATACCCTTAGACGGAGGAGGTCTAGAAGGCACGTCTTTGTCAGATTCAATAGCTTTCCTTTTGATTGGAGTTTCAGTTGCTGGAACTTCTGGTGTTTCAACACTTTCATTTTCTTGAACCCTCTCTGTTTCTTTAACTGGCTCATCAATAGTTTCTTTCTCGACCACAACCTCTGTAATAACTTCAGGAATAATCACAGATGCTTGAACACCTTCAGGATTGTCTTGAACTACATTCCTATCACCACCTTCATCATCATCACCTCCTTTATCATCATTGTCATTACCATCATTATCCTCTACTTCACTACCTTGAATATCATTCAATTCATCTTATACACCAAATTCGGGATCATGATTCTCTTCAATCATGCTTGGAAACAAAGGTGTCACTGTCCGAGTAAACTTGCTTTTCTTCCTTATGGTGTTCATGCTACTGAAAATTGTTTCTGTCATTTGATCCAATGGTAGCTCAACCCCATCATTAGGAAGATCTGGAAACAGTGTATTGATTATCATCTGTAAGAATCTCGGATGAAGTAGAAACTTGTTGTTCTGTCTTGGACCCACAAAATTGTTAATCATTGCTTCAAAGATCATTCTTGAGAAATTGAATCTACGGTGAGTTGTCAGACAAACCAAAGCTCTACTAAACACTTCACAAATTTGATCAAATGCTCCTGTACTCGGTCCAAGGCAATGAATGAATACATGTACTAAGTACCTCCACTGTTTCCCTAAAAAAGTCTTTGTCTCTTGCCTTCTTGGAAATTCTCCTTCATAACCCATTTCTCTGATTATCTGCATCACACGTGTGTAACTTATTCTGTATGGAAAGCTGACATTGTCTCTGAAATTAAGAACCTCTTTGATAACTTGTTCAAAAATCTTAATCTTCTTTCCACCAACTATACTTTCTATCCAAATCTCCTTGCTAACATGCTTATATTCAACGTTGTTCCAGAATTCTCGAACTTGAGTTTTATAAACAGTAACTTGTGTTGATATGGCTTTTAGAATTCTTGATTTGTTCAGAAACCGAACTATTTCTTCATAACCCCTTGATTTTCTTGTGCTAGCTGTCAAACACGCACAGATGTTGTGCCTTACGGCAAACTTTAACTTGTTCATATCTGTTCAAGACAAGTAACACAAATCAGGTAAAATTCAAAATTTGCTAACTCCAAAGATTTCGATCGAAAACTAGTATCCGAAAACTTTTTCGATCGAAAACTCCTGTTAAACAACTTTTTCGACCGAAAACAATTTCTTTACAAAAAATTCCAACTCCAAGGTTTTCGAACAAAAACTCACATAAAACCTGATCGAAAAAAATTTTGAACGAAAACCTTTTCGGACAGATCAGTTGGAGACTCTTCATTTCCATCCGAGAAAGATTTCGATCAATTCATCAAAGATTTCGGACAAATCATACAAGTTTTAGGACGATTCATAAACATTTAAATTCTAAGGCCATGGATCTATGTAATCTTACTCTAAGGATCCAGATAAAACATACCTTAATGTCGGAAACTTTACCCCGAAAACACTTTCAACTTTGCTCGAAGATTTCGCACGAAAACACGATACCTGGTAAAATCGAAAAACAGGCTCGAAAACTCATACAATGGCGGTGAAATGATTTCAAACGAAAAGTACACATATATACCTTTTGAGATTTAGGAAGAAAAGACTTTTCGCATACAACCTTTCGATCGAAAACAATTCTGGACAAAAACTTTTTACTTGTGAAATTTTGAATTTTATTTTTCTTTATCCAATCCTGATATCATTAAGACATGTTCCAAAATTTTAATGCTTTCAAATATAAGAAAAACAACAAAGAAGAAACAATTTATACTTCATACAAAACACTAAAACAAAAACACACACATAAACTTTTTCAGAATATCCAGCCTTTTCACATGTTGATAAACTGAATTGACATAGGATCATAAATGCACAATGCCTTAATCACACTTCATATCAAGTCAGGATCTACTAAGTTCAAAATTGATTGCCAGTATATTAATCCATATAAACTCATGCATCATGTTTCAGCAAATACTGTGTGACAGATAAGGTAAGATTAATCAATACAATGTGTAGCCCACAATCGAGATGGAAAGAATTGAGAATCAACACAAAATTTCACCAGATCATGATCCAATCACCAACATGAAGGTAGCGTTCTTAGCACAGGAAAAATAATCCAAGTGGATTTGATTGGAATCATATTGATTCATTGTCTTGGTTTCTAAGATAATACGGAATCATATTGATTCATATGAATTATGAAGAGTATATATGAAGAATCATGAATGATTCGGGTAAGCGGATATCCGTAAGATATTGGATATGTCAATTGAAATCACGAATGATTTAAAGGGCGAAACAAACTGACTTCCTGGTTTCCATCCGAGATTTTCACTAGAACCATCAACTGTATTAAGGTGTTTAACTCTAAATCATATATTTGACGGATATAGTCAATAGAGCAAACAAATTGTGCTAAGAACTCATCAAGATCCTAGTCTCATGGTATGACTAGATTCACTTTGCATTCAAATGATGAAAGTACCGATATTCGATGTGGGTAAAACACAAAGATTGCAATTTAGTTAATCACACAAATATCGCCTAATTTATACATGCAGAACCTACCAACATATCAATAATTGTAACCGATGTCACCATCATATCCAATTCATACGTAAGCTCAATACACAAATATACTATCATTTCCTATTTTCAGGTCAACCAGTCACATATTTTCAGCACAAATTCACTTCGAAACACAGATTGTTCTTTTTCAGCATAAATTTTCATTTTCTTTTATTCCCCCCCCCTAAAATTGTGATACAATTTATTTAAGCTACTAAAACACAAAAACAAACCACAATTCAACACAATTTTAACACTAAAAGAAAATCTTTTTAAGGAACATATATGGTCTTTCAATCAAAATGACGGACTTTATTAAACGTGTTTTTTTAATAATCAGAAAGAAATCATCCTCAACATTTCTACCAGAGAGTTAAACCGATCTGTTGAAAAAACTTTTGTAAAATGTCGGATTTTTGCTCTAAAGTATCAACGTGGACCACCTTAATTAAACCACTATCAAAGCAATCGCGAATAAAATGTAACCTGATGGCGATATGCTTTGTTTTCGAGTGCTGAATTGGATTTTTCACAATGCCTAGCACCGCCTCATTGTCACAGTAAATTGGGGTTTCCAAGAGACTAATTCCAAAGTCCAACAGTGATGTTGAATCCAAATTACTTGTGAACAACAGCTTGACGCAGCTGTGTATTCTGCCTCTGCAGTTGAAGTTGACACATTTGTCTGTTTCTTACATTGCCACGATAGTAGCCGCTCCCCCAAAAATTGACAACCTCAAGATGTTGATTTCTTATCTAAGTTACAACCACCATAATCACTGTCAGTATAAGCATAAAATTGAAAATCAGAATCAGATGGATACCACAGGCCAAGATTAACTCGACCCTTAAGATATCGAAATATTCTTTTGACAGCTGATTCATGGGATTCTTTTGGAGCAGACTGATATCGAGCACAAGAACAAACTGCAAACATGATGTCGGGTCTACTTGTTGTCAAATACATCAATGAGCCAATCATGGAATGATACATCTTTTGATTAACATCAACACCGGATAAATCCACTGTGAGAGGTTCATGAGGAGCAATGGGAGTGGAAGCCGATTTACAATCACTCATGTTGAATTTTGTAAGCATGTCTTTAACATATTTTGCTTGGTGAATGAGTATTCCAACATCATATTGTTCCACCTGCAATCCAAGAAAAAATTGCATTTGACCCATAAGACTCACTTCAAATTTGAGTTTCATGACTGTTTCAAACTCACGATACAGATCTTCATTTTTTGACCCATAGATAATATCATCAACATATACTTGAACTATCAACAGATCAGAATCAATCTTATTCAAAAACAATGTCTTGTCAATTGTACCACGAACGAAGGCATTTGTTGTAAGATGAGTTGACAAGGTTTCATACCACGCACGAGGTGCTTGATGCAAACCATACAATGCCTTATCGAGTTTGTAAACCTGGAATGGTTGATCAGGATCTTCAAAACCAGGTGGTTGATTAACATAGACTTCTTCTTTTACAACCCCATAAAGAAATGCACTCTTCACATCCATTTGATAAACCTTAAACTTCATAAATGAAGCATAGGCTAGAAAGATACGAATAGCTTCAATTCGGGCAACAGGAGCAAAAACATCATCATAATCCAACCCTTCTTCCTGATAGAATCCTTGTACAACAAGTCGAGCCTTGTTCCGAACAACAATGCCATGATCATCCTTTTTGTTGCGAAAAACCCATTTTGTACCGACCGGGTACTTGCCTTCAGGAAGATCAACAAGATGCCACGCATTCAGCTTCTTAAATTGAAGTAACTCTTCTTGCATCGCTTCAATCCAATTTGAATCTTGAAGTGCGATTGTTACATTCTTTGGTTCTTCTTGTGATAAGAAGCACGGATATAGACATACATTAATGTTTCCTGTTTGGCTTCTTGTTTTCACACCTTCTTTAATAGATCCAATAACATTCTCAACAGGATGAGCTTAATGAATTCTGAGAGTTGGAATTTCTTCAACCTGAACTGATTCTGGCGTACTAGTGTCATTTAACTCTGGTGATTGGTCATTTGAAACACTTGAAGAGTTTGACTGCATATCATTCTCAGCTTGAACGTTAGAAACTTCTAGCTGATCTTTAGAAACAAATGGTTCATCATTAGTAACAGGAACTGTACTTCAGTATCATCATTTGTAGTTGAATTTTCAAGTTGCTCTTCTTGTGTTTGTGTAGATATAGTAACATCTTCGGAGTTTTCACTTTGAATCATTACTTTTTGTGGACCAACCAAGAAATTGTTGACAGTTTGATCAATCCTTCTTACTAACTCATCAACTGTATTTGAAGAACTTGCACCATCAGAATCAGATAAAGATTGTTGATCAAAAGTTTTGAAAATTATATCCGCATCAAAGAACCATTCTGGCCTATTTTTCTCAGGAGAAATATTTGACTCTTGCCACTCTACATAATCCGATTCCTGAACGATCTTTATTCTTTTCATATATACTCTGAAAGCGTTTTGATAAGATGAGTATTCCAAGAAATAACATTCATCTCCAACTGTAGCAAACTTTGGCAAAGTATCTTGTGTATTTAGAAGCGTGCACGAACATCCAAATGCTCTGAAAAACTTGATATACGGCTTTCTTTTGAAAAACAACTCATATGAAGTCTTTGTATGTTGTTTCACCATAAGAACTCTATTCAACACATAACATACCGTGTTTACTACTTCAACCCATAAAATAATGGGCAATTTTGAATCCACGAGCATTGTACGAGCAACTTCAATTAAAGTTCTGTTCTTTCTTTCATCCACTCCATTTTGTTGCGGAGTTCTTGCTGCACTAAATTGACGAGTTATGCCTTTTTCTACACAAAACAAATTTATCAGTTTATTCTTAAACTCAGTTCCATTATCACTGTGAATAATTGACACTTTTCTATCACAGATGTTTTCGATTCGTTTTACAAATTCAATGATTGTTTCAGGTGTTTTATCCTTTGTTGCAAGGAAGAACACCTAGGAAAATCTTGAAAAATCATCTGTGATAACAAGACAGTAAGATTTTTTCGCAATACTCTTTACTCGAACAGTACCAAATAAATCTATATGAATAAGAAATAAAGGTCGAGTAAACGTTGTCACTTCTGGGATTTCTTGTGTTGTTTTCCTTTTGCACATAACATACAACTTTTTTGAATTATAAATTCCTTTCTAGGTAAACCTCGCACTAGATCTTTATAAATCAGATTGTTCATGTTTTTCAGATTCACATGACGCGTTCGCCGATGCCACAAATACGATTCTGAGCCTGTGGCTTTTGATAACAAGCAAGATACGCTTATTGGTGTTGAATGGTCATTCATATCAACCACGTAAGTATTTAACTTTCTTGGAGCACGCATCAAAATCATTTCTTCAGGAATTACCAGTCCTGGCTTTAAGAACAAGCATTCTTTTGCAGTAAAGTGAACCGGTATGTCCTTATCGCACACTTGCGACACACTATACAGATTAAACTCCAACTGTGACACGTAATTGACCTTTTCAAGAGTTATTAAATCATTTGAAACTGTTCCCTGTCTAGTGATCTTTCCACCCTTTTTATTTCTAGCAAACGCAACGAAACCACCATCAAAAGATCGGAAATCATTTAAAATCTCTCTTTGTCCCGTCATATGACTTGAGCAACCGCTATCAACATGCCAATCATTATTAATAGTCTTTCCGGTTTGACTCTGCACATTTTCAAGACAACTTAATGAGAAACAGGTACCCAGATCATCTTTGACCCGGGCTGACTTTGACTTTTTACAGTCTTAGTCACAACGACTTGTTCCTTCAAATTCTTAACATTCTTTGTTCCAGATATATGTTAAGTTTGTTCAATTTTAACTTTCCAAAAACAACCAACATTTTTCCCATATTTCTTATTAAATTTTTCTTTAGCAAAATAGCTTGGTTTGGTTGACTTTTTCACATATGTTGGACTATTTTGGACCTTTTTGTCCACAAAATTAGGTAGCACATAATCATGACAAGCATTTGAATAAAATTCACTGTGATCTTTAGAAAGCAAGTAATCGCGACTGTAATGATGATTCACTCCGGACTCAAACACACTGTCGTTCTCAGATGCTTTCTTGAACCACTTGTTGATATTGCTTTTTGTTCTCTTATTGTATCCTTTGACCTTTGAATTACTTGACTTGTGTTTACAATTCCTAGAGAAATGTCCAACTTGGCCACAAGAGAAACAATTTTGACTTTTAAACTTTGACTTTGTCTTTGAACATTCTCCTACTTCAAACACGGATTTTCCTTTCTCACACTCTATTGAAATCTGACTTATCACTGACTTCCCTTTACAATGAATGGGCTTATCTTTGACGTCAATGAAATCGTCTTTGACATCATTTGATTTGCCTTTGACATTCATTTGATTTGACCTTCCACAAACATTTTGACTCTTTGTTGGTGTACTGATTTTAATTTGTACAGACTTCACATTCTCTCTTTCACTTGTCAGGATTTGATTTTCAGGAGCTATGAATTCATTTTTCTTTGGCCTCTCATGAGAAATATCATAATCTTGTATCAATGGATTTCCAAATTCATCTAACACGACATCTTTGGCTAGACATGACATTTTGTGAATTGGAATATACTCTCTCGCTGTATGCACCACTTTATCGATGAAAGTAGAATCAGAAGAGACCTCAGACACACAATCAGAAACATCACACACAGAGTTAGTAGAACAAGCAGAAACATATAAACTATCAGAATCTGAAAGACTGTTTACATCATCAAAAACATTGTTAGCACATGACTTAACAAACTTGTTTAATACATGTGTCAACCGCAAATTGTCTACAATCCCTTATTGTCTCTCTCACACAAACTTTATTGAATTCATTAAAACTCCTCACATCATCAACTAAAACCTTCTCATCTACATGACCTGTGTTATTTGCTGCACTAACATACAAGTCATGAAAATTAGAGTTTTCATCTCTAATTAAATCATTTGAAACATGTGGTTCAGGAAACGGTTCAAAATGATCAGGATGAGGTACCGCTTTGTAACCGACACCATCTTTAATAAAACAACTTTTTTGCTTATCAACACAATTTTCTAAAATTTTTCTTTGCATACCCCATTTCGAAATCAAAACCCTTTCTTTTATAAGATCGGATTGGGCAGCAATAAGTTTATCTGTAAGATCCTTGATTAATACATCCTTTTTGTTTAAGTATTCTTTAAATTTCATGTTATCTTTTAACAAAGCATTGATTTTTCTAGTATAGGTGACCTCATTCTGTTTTATTTCCTTATTTACCCTTTTTAATTTATCATTTTCAGCAATCAAGAATGTGTTTGCTGCATGATAATTATGCATTTTCTCAATACAGTCAGAAGAACATATGAATGAATCATCATCAGAAGTTACCTCACTATCAGATGAATTTTCCTCAGAAGTAGAAGCTGCTGCTTTGCCTTTGCCATCAGATTTCAAAGCACAATCACTGGAAACTTCAGCTGTTTTCTTTGAGACTTCTATTTCAGCCATCAGGGCTTCATCAAACTCATTCACAACATTTTCAATTTCATCATCCCACTCACAATTACTTAGTTGTTTTGACATAAGAGCAGTTGGAGCTTTCTTAGACTTCTCATTCTCCTCAATCATCTCTACATGATTCACTCCACTACCTTCAACTTTCTTCTTTTTATCTTTTGTACACTCACGAGCAAAGTGTCCAAGTTGTTGCAGTTATAACATCGGAGTTTTGCTTTGTCAAAACCAACTCTCTTACCGAACTGGAGCTTGTCTTTTCTGACCTTTTGAAGATACTTCTTTGCTCTAACATCAATCATGGCCATTTTCCATTGTAAATCCATGTATTGAAGATCGTTTGGATTTATTTGCACAAGATCTTCGACATCATGCACAGCCGGTTGAAGCTTGCTAGTTACCAAGGCATCATAGCTACTCATAAAGGCTCCAAATAAGGTAATTTGATCATCAGGAATCTGACCAGTTGTCTTAACCTCTTCTCCAGAAGAATACTCACAACAATCCTTACCCTTTTCAGACTTAGAACAACTGCTTCCATCACTTGTTCTAGAAAACAGAGCTGCATTAGCTGAACCCGAACCATTTGGCTTATCTGGAGTATTCAACTCTCGTTTGTTTGCATCCAGCTCATATGACTCAAGTAAGTAGATAATATCATCAAGTGACTTGTTCTTCAAATCTGGAGTAGTATTTTTGATTAACATACATGGTATGCTCCAACAATCAGGTTCCCAAATCATACTCCTCAAACTTGATACACATATTCCTTAGTCTGTTAATCATTGTAGTAAACCTTGTGACCGTTCACTCAGGATTTCATTCTTTTTGTAACTAAACATATTATACTGCTTCAACAAAAGATCAGTTCGGCTTTCTTGCAGTGCTGCATTTCCTTCAAACCTTAGACACAATGCATTCCACAATCCCTGAGCTGTCTCATGTTGCTCAAAATTGAGATACAATTCAGTCGGAAGAGCCAAGATGATTGATCCCAAAGCTCTGTTATCTCTCTCAATTAGCTTCTTGTCTTCCTCGGAATACAAATCAGGATCTGCAATAGGAACTAAACCATCAGCTTTCGCAGTTTTCGGTATATGAGGACCTTTTGCAATTGATCCCATAGAGTGTGCTCAGTGAACTTGAAATATGCTTTCATCATAATTTGCCAGTTGGAAAACTTTGATATTGACTTCAGCATTGGTGGTGACTTTCCCACAATTCTCTCAGTATCGTAAACCTTACCCGCCATTGAATAAACACAAAGTACCAAAATCTGAAATTTTCACAACTCTAGAGATTTCGATTGAAATCTTTTTCGATCAGACTTTTCGACCGAAAACTTTTTCAAACAGATTTTTTGAACAAAAACTTTGATATTTCGGATAACAGATTTCTGAATAAGAGATTTCGGACAAAATCAACTTTTCGGATGAGATTTCGGACGAAAACAGATTTCGGCTCCTTCAACTGAGATTTCGGACACTTCAAACTCAGTACCTTCAAATCGCACCTGCAACTGATCCGACTATGAAATCAACCTCCAAACTCAATCCCATTAGTCATCTCCATGAAAATTTGATTAGAAAACTCAATAATGGTAGTAAAATACACTCTAATCGATCTTTAATCAAAGAAAATACTTGAAAAAACTTGAAATATCTCGAGCTTCAACCGAAAGCTCTGATACCACTTGTGAATCCCCTTGATCTGCAATATTCCAAGCAACACAAGAACGAACAATCTCCTGGAAAGGCGGAATCAATCCAAGAGACTCTAAGATTGAAAACCGACGAATCAAACAACGAATCTAAGATAATACGCAATCAAACTGAGATAATCACAAAACATCATCTTGTATTCACTTAGAGAATAAGTACAATAAGTAGTGCAATGCTATGAATTATAGAGATACAAATCAGATACACGTTCTAGTTCTCTCTAGCTTTCAAATACAAGACTTATATATAGTAATAAGATTTCGTCCGAAAACTCTGATCATCCGAAAAAGATTTCGATTGAAATCTTTTTCGATCGATAAAGTTTTCGGTAGAAAACTTTACACTTAAGCATATATGAAAATAGAAACTTGAATTCGATGGACTACTAGGTTCCAACACCCATCACACTCATCCCCAAGTTACCAAGCTGAATTCCCTACTCTAACCCCATTTGAGAACACCCAACAAAGAACCAAACACAGTTGAAAGATCCAAGCTCCCACTGTCATGGGTTCTGCAGGCGCTACAAACCAAGCCACTGCTGCAGAAGCAACATTAAAATGGCAAAGTGAAAACGCTGTTGCTCAGAACAACATTCTCAAAACCATCCTGGCCCAACAAGACACCTTCACAAAGACCCAGGAAGAATTAGTCTACAGGATGCAATGTTTGGAGAGTATCATATATGAAGTATGAGCTAAAATTTTTAGACTTCATAATGAGTTGCTCCATATAGTCCATAGCAGCCCTACACCACAACCCCCAAGCAACCTTGTGCAAAAGGAAGCCGAAATGAAGTTCCTCAAAGCACAACTTGTGGATCTAGAAAGACAACACAAATAGCAAAAGATTTATACAATGATCGATGATCCATGGAGATTACCTAACACGTCGTTTGTCAGAACAACCTTTGACCCACAACCGTTACCCCAAGCTCCGTTCTCATCACCATCCCTAAACCTTTGGGCTCCCGAACAAGCTCGAATCAAAGCAAGGAAGGCATCCTCAAATTGAAGTACTTCCTCAAGCAGTTCAACACAGAAACCACCGGTCGATAACACTTCCACAAGTGGTACCATGAAAAACCAAGATGACAGCCTAATGATGGTCTCATTTAAAGTCCCGAAAATGATGCTAGTAGCAAATAAGAATCCGGTTTCCTTTCCCCTATAATCCATTAACTAGGGACGAGAGACAACATTACCGACGATTTCCCCAATCATCACTTCCCATTCAGACGAAGATTCGCCCTTCAATTCTGATGAAGAGACAACATCCTATGATGACTTGGCTTCTAAAGAAGCCTTTGAACACTTGTTCATGACAGATTGAAATACCACTGAAAGAAACGATCAGGATTCTGATATAGAAGATGTCGCTTCTCGAACAGCAGCACAACCAAAAACTCATTCCAAAACACAGATTCAAAGCAACAGTTCACCTTTGACGACATCCACCATCAAAATGGCGTGAAAGGAGTGTCAAAATGTTAACCTGGTGCTCAGCAGTGCTCCAATACTATGATATCGATATGGTCGTCAATCGTTTTTTAACCAGATGTCATGGAAGGCTTAGGGACTGGTACTTAAGCATAGGTGAATACAGACAGATACATATTTAAAAATCCCGATCCCAAAACAATTCATGCATGTAATCTACAATGAGTTCATTGGAAATCCCATAGAATTCACAGTTCGTGCTCGAGAAGAGTTCTTAAAGATGAAGTGTTGTTCCTTCCAACCAAAAGACCTTGAGAAACACTACTGTTGGATATATGATGTCCGGTCATCGATTAAATTCAACGTTGTCATCAGGTACGATCCAAAGAGTTACACTTTGGACAACGAGCAATTATTAATATTTAGTCGTAAATATTATTGTAACATCCCGAATAAATAGAAAAAAAATAAAAGAAAAGCAAGGTGGGCTTGGCCAAAGTTAGGCCCATGGGCCCGAAATATGAAGGGAAACCCATTCTACTCAGCAGCCACCAACCTTTCCCCCTCATTTCCACCACATTCACAGCTTCTAGAGAGAGTGTGTGAGAGGCATGTTCTAGTGAGAGAAAGCGGGGAAAGAGGCTCAAAGGCTCGGGAATCGTTCGTCTTCATCACAACAACATATAACAACGGGAACCGAACTCCAAGAGGTAAGCACCACCTCTAAATCTGAGTTTTTATCTATTTTTGGGGTTTCGGGTTTAAGTCACATAAACGCATGATTTTTACGTATGAAACCCAAAACAAAACACATATTTAAGCTCATGGATGAAAAAGAAACGTTTTGAACGTAAAAAGTTCAAGGCTTGATCGATTAGAAGTAATTT
Source organism: Smallanthus sonchifolius (assembly GCA_023525975.1). NCBI lineage: Eukaryota > Viridiplantae > Streptophyta > Magnoliopsida > Asterales > Asteraceae > Smallanthus > Smallanthus sonchifolius. Next base: position 20,851,936 of record CM042037.1, read on the forward strand.
GTCAGATCTAGGGTTTCTGGTTGGGGAAGACGACTGATGCATCGAAACTACTAGTTTCGATATAGGTAAATCCATCGAAACTACCTAGTTTTGATATAGACCCCTAACCCGAAACTACTAAGATTTTACATAAGTTACTCATTGAAATTACCATAGTTTCGATATAAACCCATGACCCGAAACTACCATAGTTTCGATATAAACCCATGACCCGAAACTACCATAGTTTTGATATAAACCCATGACCCGAAACTACCATAGTTTCGATGTGATTCATCCATCGAAACTACTGGGTTCAAGCATAGTAATGCCTAGTGTCATCTAGGAGCACTACCTTAAGTGTATGACTTCATTATACAGATTGTGAGAGACCTTAGTGACGCTCAGTAACCAGCTAAGTGTATTACAGAAACCACTCATCAGGTGAGTTCTATGTGCCCCCTATATGTTACTTGCAAATCATTTTAATTGTTTTGGGGCTGAAGTGTATACACTAAATGAATGATTGTTATGAATGCCAATATGAACATACGTAATATATATATATATATATATGAATGCTAAGATGATCATACCTGATATATAATGAACAAAGAATGAAGCGTATGTATACAAAGAATGAACGAACGAATGGCATAATGTAAATGAATGAAATCTTGCTTTATATTTTATATATTACATGTTATGAATGTATGTAAACGTTATGGACGCTTCGATGATAACGGCTACTTCGGTAGACGGACGACCATGTGACTATTTTGCAACCGGGACATATACGTACCTTCATCAGCTAGGACGTATAAAAGGGCATTAACAGACGGTCACATTCATTGCCAAAAAAATAAAAGTAGAACAGTTGCATAAATAATAGTTCGCGTGGAAAACGGATGCCTTCGGGTAGACGGGCAAATTACGGACTACGACGGTAGTACGGTATGATGGACGACTGAAGGTTTGCTGGACGATTTAAGCTATTGACGGATGGTTTCTAGAGCCGGACGGTGAAGTGAATGAGCTACGACGGTAGTTCGAGAACGTTTGTCTTTGTGACTTACGTAAGACGGGTTGATCACCGTTATATGTATGACCAATGAATGTTTAATGAAAGTAAAGGTGAATACATATTTATGTATTCGCATATGAACGATAAATGAAGGCAAAGAATGTGTTAATGTGTGTGTATATATATATATATACTTATATAGGAATGATGTTTATACCAAATTGCCTTAAACTAGAACTTACCGGCGTTAGCTGAATTTTAGTATACATTTCAGGTAACAAGAAGAATGGTCGTGCTAAGGCGTAGAGGCTACCTGGCACAAGACTGACATCTCCTTTATTTGAACCTTATGATTAGATAATGTTATGTTTAAGACTTCCGCTATCATGTAACTGAAATGATTTATGTTTTCACTACTTTATGAATGTTTTTAATGTAAGTTCAGCACTTTGATGACTATGTTTATGAGTAAATCCAACGAGTGAGGTTTCCCGGGAAAGGGGACTTACAATTATAGTTCACGAAACACAATTTTATTATTCGACGAATAAATATTTAATGAAATATTTTTCGGTTTGTTCGGTGATAAATTATTTAGAGAAATAATTAAATACGGAGGGTTAAATGTTTAAGTGTTAAACATCAAATAATTAAAGTTTTACTAATTATTTGTAATTAGTAAACTCTGGGGATTTAAAGTGATTAGCAGTTAATTGCTAGGGAATTAGCAGTTAATACCCTGGGGTTGTAACATCCTGAAAACTAGGGGTGTAAACGAGCTGAGCCGAGATCGAGTTTGACTAGGCTCGAGCTCGGCTCGTTTAACTTACTGTGAGCTCGAGCTTTATTTCTAAAACTCGGGCTCGGCTCGTGGGTAGTTTTTCAAGCTCGAGCTCGGCTCGTTTATTATTTAATAATTAATTTATATATATTTATAATTATTTTTGTAAAAATTTCATTATGTTTTATATATATAACATAATATACATTATTTAGTTATTTTTATCATAAGTTTATATATATACTAATTATTATTTTATAAATATGTATTTAATATATAAATTAAAAAAACTTATAAATAATAGGATCGTTTAGGCTCGCGAGCCGGCTTGAGCTCGATAAGTGAACCTCGGGCTCGGGCTTGTTTATTAAACAAGCTTATTTCTAGGCTATAGCTCGGGCTCGAACTCGTTTAAGCTCGGCTCGGTTCGAGTTTTTAACGAGCCGATCTCGAGTAGCTTGTGAGCCGTCTTGGCTCATTTACACCCCTACCGAAAACCCGACACTAATTACCCGGGGCGAGGGATGGGCCAAGGAAGAGAAAGAAGGGGGAAGGGAAACGGTCTTGGGCCCATTAGGAGCATGGGAAGAGGGTTTAAAGGCTGAGGGCTGCCCTAGGCAGCCACCATCATCTTCATTAGCTCCCAAAATCGTTTAGAGAGAGAGAGAGTGTTTTAGAGAGAGAAAGTCCAAGAATCAAGTGTTTGATCCTCCAAGTTGTTTCCAAATAGCCTCTCCAGTGTTAGTGAAGAAGAATACATGAATAAACGTCCGATTTGAGGTTAGAATCGAACCTAAAACCTCTTATTTTTAGTTTAAATGGGTTTTGGGGGTAAAACTAGGGTTTTCCTCTCAAAGTAAGGATGAGTAAAATGGGGTTTAAAAGCCAGATCTAGCTTCATGAGAACAAAACAAATGATTTGGATGTAAAAAGTTATGAACTTGGGTTGAAAACGAGCATGTTTGAGATTCGTGTTTCTTAGTGTCGCCACATGCTTCTAGCGACACTTGACGGGCTCCAAAGGAGGAGGGTGGCGTGACGCCCAAGGTTTCCAATGATTGGAAAATGTGTCATTCCCTGGCGACATTGAAAGTGTCGCTATTGATAGTTGGCGACACTTGAGTGGGCGACAATTTAGTCTAGAACGCAAGTTTTGGCGGCCAATGTGTGCCTAGCGACACTAAGTGTCAGGCGACACTGTGTAGGCGAAACTAGCACTCATGTTAGAATTCGTATGTTGATTTATGCGCAGATCGGTTTATACGTTAGCACTCGATAGACGTCCAACTCATGTTTACTTTCAACGATCATGTGAGTTCAAGAATCCCTATTTTTAATGTTTTAGGGTGGTGTGCATACTCAAGAATTTGACGTTTACAAGAAATGTATTTTTTTTACTTAAACGTCTGTAAAGAAAGATAAGACAAGATTATGGTTTATATAATGGTATGTTTATAAACGAAAAAGATTAATAAAAAAGTTTTGAAAGAAACAGTAAAGGAATGTTTTAAAAAGGAGAAGGGAAAACATAAGAATGTTTATTTAACGGTATGTTTTATAAACAAAGAGAAGAAGTTTATCAAACTGTATGTTTTCTAAACGAGAAAGAAAGAAAAAGTCAAATACATTGTCTAATCTGTAAGAGTATGCTTATACGAAGAAATTCTTGAGGTAGTAGCGTAGTCTTGATGGCTAATGCTACCCGAAGCCTATGGATGCGTCGTGGGCTGAGATCATGACGTTACCATATGAACAACCGGGACAGTGCTCGGTAGGGCACTGTAACGGGTGAAGTTGCAACCGGTTTGAAACACACCACTTTTAAAAAAACAAAACTTTAACGCGCGGAAGTCTTAACCCAGGAATTTTTTTTTTTTTTTACCATCTCGCGTAGCGCGAGAAAACAAGCTTCCTCCCTCGCGATACGCGAGGGAGTCAAAAACTCAGAAAGTTTCTCAGGTTTCAGCAGGTTTTCATACTTAGCCATTTTTCCAACTTTTTCCAAAATACAAGACAACAATTTTGCCCAACACATGGGTTTTAACCAAAAACCCCTTCAACAACATGATCACAACCCAAAAACATGTTTTGTTTATCAAATTACAATCAAAAAGGGGGAAATTCCACCAAATCATCAAAACATGAAAATATGCATACGAGGATCCGCCAACGCCTTGGACTTGACTTTGACTACCTCGGAGCTTTTCCTACATTCACCACACATATCACCATTAGTAATGAAGATAAATTCATAACAAACAAGTAAATTCCTACTTGTTTCACCCATTCACCCATTTGACCCGTTTCCACCCAAATTGTCATTTAGGCTACATATTCTTGCACCCTTACTACAAGTTTCAATTATGATCAACACATGATCCATTTCCATTATGGCACAAAGGCCATAACTCCTTTTCATTTATGATCAACACATGATCCATTTCCAATATGGCACAAGGCCATATCTCCGTTTCATTTATGATCAACACATGATCCATTTCCAATATGGCACAAGGCCATATCTCCGTTTCATTTATGATCAACACATGATCCATTACCATTATAGGTTAACACTATAACTACATTCATTCATTGCACATACTAAATCATTCACAATTTATCATATCACAAGTATGCACACAATCACATAACACATAATCCATAAAATTCACCATTTATCATCAATACTAAGTAAGTGCATAGACACTTACCTTTTGGGTTAGACGACTCCGCTCCGCCTTCTAGACCCACAATTTGATTGCCTGAACATACACACCTAGTTTAGTAATCTAATAATTCATTCAAAACACATACGATTGAGTTTACCACCCAAATTTCCATTTTCAACCCAAATTGACCCGTTTGGGTTATTTCCATATCCAAACACCCCCTTTAATCAAGAACTCAACTCAACCACTAGAATTCTCTTTCCAATACCTTGACACTAATTTTTATCAAACTAGTTTCTTTAAGTTAATTTGGGGTTTGTTTAAGTGTCTAACACCTCTATAACACTTAATCATCATCAATTTATCAATTTTTTATCAAAACCCCAAAACCCCCAATTTCCTCCATATGAACCCTAACTTTCAAAAATCAAAATCAAAGGGTTCCATGGTGTTGTTCACCTTCCTACACCTTTAGTTTAGCTAGATTATCAATAATCTAACACCATTTTACCACATGCAACCATAATTTTGGGTTTTCAACAAAACCCAACAAGAACACCATAAATGGTGGATCAAAGAGGAAGAAATCACTTACTTGATGTTAGAAAGGTGATGTGTGAGCCAACACCTTCAAGTTACAAGCGTTAAACACACGAATTTTGGCTTCAACCCGATTTCTCCTCTCTTCCTCTTCTCTTGAACGACCCAACTCCAAAATGAAGTCAATTTTGACTTCTAAAGGTCAAATATGGCAAATTTGCCATGTTTCACCTTTAGCCCCTCTACTTTCAATCTTTTCCATTTCCTTTCATAACTAGTTAAAATTAGTATATCCCCGTTACTAACTTGAAACCCGCTTGTTTCAACTTATTTCTAAAATATTATTTTCACCATAATATTTATTAGAATTATTTATTTATTTATAACGAGACCCGGATTTTGGTTCGTTACACGGTTAAGATGAGTAACGACGCTTACTCTAGAGCCGACGGTCGCTAAATAAGAATGAAGAAGCCCGATGGGGGCATAGATGTTCCTTCGGGAACCAAGAATGAAGAAGCCCGCTTGGAGGCATAGAGAATATTTTAGGCGTTAATGTATGACTTAAAGAAAAGAGCATAAAGTAAATACGTATGTATTTAAAAGAACAAAGAAATATTTTTTTGTATTATGTGTATAATATAATACGTATGTTCAAAGAACGTTTTAAAGAAAACCCCTTTTCATAAAGCTAAAGAAAAAACTTGAACTCACCAACGTTAACCGACTATTTTAGTGTGCACATTAGGTAGCAAAGGAAAGAAGCATGTTTGATGCTGAACAAGTGGGAACGAATAGCTGATGGTTTCTGCTGACCGAGACTGACACCCCCGTACTTTAAATGTTATGAATGTCGAACAATGTTAAACTAAAAGTTTTAATTGACTCTGAAATGTAATAGACTTCTACTATTAGTTTTAAATGTTAAATTCGAGGTTTAAGAACTATGTTTATGCTTATGTGTGCCAACTATGAGAGGTACTCGGTTTGGGTCCTTTCAAGTTAGTATCAGAGTCATAGTTTGAGAGATTCAGACATTTGCCAAATTGTCTGAACTTAAACCGAGAATGAGACAGAAGAATGGGATGTCAGTCAGAGCAACCAAGCCATGTAAATGGGACTGTAAAGGGCTTAGAATAGAAGGTATTCCATGTCTTTACTTAGAACATAGACACTAAATACCTTAGAATAGAAAAGTAGAATAATGTGCCTTAATGTAGAAACTCTGAACTTGAATGCGAATGTTACCCTGACTGGAAATGTTCGGAACCCAAGTAGTAAAGTAAATTAGTAATTTCATACCGGTCTCTGTAATTAGTAATTTACATTACTCGAGGTGTTCTAAATACTTACATATCATGATAATACGAGTATTCCTTTTTCGCAGTTGGTGAACGAAAATGGCTGGAACGAGAGGTGCAAAGAGAGGAGTACGTACTGGATGCAGGGGTAGACCTCGTGTCAACCGCGTCGAAACAGAAGAAAGTGAACCCTCAGTTCATGGATCGGTGTCGATTCATATTGAGAATGAGAACGATCTTAGCAACCATGAAGAGCACCGTGAAGAAGGCTTAGTTTCGGAGCCGATGTAAGGAGAACTATAACTGATGAGGTAGCCGCAGTTCTGAAGAGCACTCTACTAGCGGCGCTAACTGAGGCTCTAAAGACTATTGAGCTTGAAGGAGGAAAGGACCCGAAGGTCGAGACTCCAACTATGATTCAAGGTGCAGATGTGAGTATAAGTCCTTCCGAAACTGTGATCCACCAACCTTTGACGGCAAGAAGGATGCTATTGCTACATACTATTGGATTGGCCATATGATTGCGGTCATCAAGATGAGTGAATGTCGTGCTGACCAGCACTCTTTCGCATTCGAAGCACTAAGTTGGTAGGAGAATGTAAAGAAAGGTAAGTCTGAGAGGGTTATCGACAGGATGAAGTGGGATGATCTGAAGGCACTTATAATTCAAAAGTTTTATCCCCAAAATGAGATTGATAAAATGGAGATAACCTTAGTGGAACTCAAGGATGGTAACATAACACACCGACAGTTCACCTCTAAATTGAATGAGCTAACTCAGTTGGTTCCACACTTGGTGAGCACTAAAGAAAGGAGAATCAAATGTTATATCCAAAAACTACCTCCTAGAGTTCGCACTATCATTAATGCCAACACCAGTGGTGATTTCGAATCTTTGGTGGTGTTGAGTGGAAAGATTTTTGATAATGTGGCCGCTGAAGGCATAGCCCGTGCTGAAACTCAAAGGAAGTGGTCTATCACCACGAAACGCTAGGGCGGGGACTGGTCTGTGTCGAAGAACAAGAAGCCTTGAATTGAGGAGTTTGGAGAGTATGGGAAGTGTGGAAAGAGGCACCTAGGGGAGTGCAAGTATGGGTTGAACATATGCTATCATTGTGGCAAGACGGGGCACATATCCCGTGACTGTACCAACATGTAACACCCGAAAAATTAAAACATAAATTTATACATCTTGCGGAAAATAGGCCGATATTTTTATTTTTAAATAAGAACTCATTTCACCAAAAGTAATACCTTATATAATATTTCACCAACATTCATCCAAAGAATACTAATAAAACGCACTCGGGTTTTCTCATAAAATTTCAACATGACCCGTTCGTAAAATAACAACCCTTACGAAGCATTAACCTGTTTAGACACAAATAAAACCAAACCAAGTGACCAAAACATCCACGGACATATCGACAAATAATAAATCAATATGGAGTTTAAACTCTAAGACGCCAATACAAAAACACAATGTGAATGAAAAGATTTTACAAAACGACCATGTAAAATCATGCACCACGCCAACTCCAAATCTATATCCCGTTGACCCGATCCCTTGAATTGATCACCAACGCCTTTCACCATCCAAAACTGTCACATGACATCACCCAACGGTTAGTTAACTCACAATTCAAATATTTCTATGGTATTATCCCCGTGAGCACATATATATATATACACACACACACACATCTAATTATGTGTTTCTCACCCAAACCAAATAATTGTAAATGGTTTATTTATTCACTTATCTTTTAAGTGGGGTTAAGCCACTTCTTTGACCATCCTGTTACTCCAAAATAAATGCCTCCAATTAATCCCCATAGACGTGCAATCCAAGCCGACCCGCTTAATCCACGTATCTTGACCACCTCCGTATATAAACGACTTTTCATACCTGCACATCACCGCCATCATAACTAATTATCCGAAGATAAGTGATGACTCACATTCCACATATAATTATACGAATATGATTCGAATATATAAACTCGAAGCGTGTCAAGCTTCACCCCTGAGGTACTACTCCCACAATGGTTTACAACTCCGTTGTATACTTTTTGTTCTCTTCTTCTCCGACCCCAACGCCAAGTCGTTTCACCTTTAATATCCCTGTAAGTACGAATTTAAAACAATACAAACACCATTAGTAGGTTAATTCGCACCATAAGAATTAAACAACGTAATAAACCGATATTCATTGAGTTTCACACCACAAGTCGTCCGGTTAACAACTTATTATTACCCCCGCCACACACCCTTATTAAGTTTGTAACATTCACCCGCCTTTAGTTTGTAATTCACATTAAACGCCACATACGGTAAAAAAATATATTTAACCGGGTTACAAACTTGTGACACCATGATTACATCAAACCCCACACTTAACCAAAAATCCCACCATTTAGTTTATTATAAATCAATATAAACCTCATCCCCAACTCATGTATAGAGTTTTAGACACCTCGAGGTTTACAACCATATAAAAGACACCCCTAAAGAGTTCTCGGTTAATCCCCAACAATTTTATAAATATTATAAAATTCTCGTTTCAAAACAGCCTTGAGCGGCTATAAAAATTCAACGTTTACACCCACTTAAAATAAGTATTTCAGCTCAACTAAAAAATTTGAGTAAAGTATGCTCGTAGAGCTTTCCGTCGATGTATAATACACCTCGAACGGACAACTAGTTGATTTATTATGAATATTTCAAAACCGCTTAAAATCTGGAAATAAGCTGAATTTTTAGCACTTGGGTCATACGACCCATTATCATTTTGCACTATTTCTTTATGGGTTAAAACCCTGAAAACACCATCAAAACAATACATTATTGTTACGTCAAACCATATTCAATAATTTGTATTAAATCACCTTAACCATAAGAATTTAAAGTCAACAAATTATATGGTATAAAACTAGTTACAACCCACAAATTTTACCAATATTATTCGAGTCACTCACCTTTGCCCATAGGAGTGTTGTTCTTTCCATCCGTTCGACCTGTTGTCTTCTAAGCCATGTAATTCCTACTTTGACAACAAGTCAAACTTGCAAACCATTAGAACACATAACAGAGTTATTTATTTCCCCAAATACATAAGTATTTTTCACCCATCTCATAACATGTGTTCTTGGTTGTCTACATCATTCATTTTAATAATTGGGTTATCCCCACCCATTTGACCCGTTAACACCAAATTAGCTTAATCACAATCTACGGGTCATTTTACCATTTACCTAAAGCATGATACCTTTAACTTACCCACCATCATCATTACACAAGTTATGGTTATGAATAAACCATTTAAATCCATTTAGCCAAATGACCCGTTTGGGTGATTAACCCATCCCCTTTTCATAATAAACTCATACATGCCGTTTGATAATATATATAATCATCCTAGTCACCATTTAGGTTCACCATAGTTTATGCCCACTAATTTAAACATGATTTTTTTAACAAATTATGTTAACCAAGTAAACCTAGTAAATCATTCAAGTTTTCTACTAAATATTTTGGTTTAGACATTTAATCAAACACCTTGTGGGCATAAACTTTAAATCACCATTATATATCCATATAAACTCCCATACTTCATTTTCATCATAAAAAATGTCTAAATTATATAAATCTAATTTGAACATACATTCAAAGTCTTGCTTATATAATCAATTTCACTATTTAGGTGTTAATCACTAAATCAAACATAATTCACCACGTTTACACCACTTTCATGCTAATTCATAAACTTTAAAGATCCAAACTAATACATGCAATTAAACTCTTGATTCAAATACTACAACAATAGTTCTAGCATATAAATTAGGGTCTTTTTTAATACAAAATCACACACCATTACTCTTAATTTCGTGGGTTTGAGTTCAAGAGCCATTCAAAACCCCAACTCTTGATTTTCATCATCAAAACACGGAAAATCACTTACCAAGGGCTTAGAAATCGTAGAAGGATGATGAAATCATGCTTTAATCTTCTTGATTCGGGATTAATTGGAGAAATCACCCTCATCTTTCCCCTTTTTCTCCGTCTTTGATGACAGGGTGCTCCCCCCTTCTTGCGACGTAAATCACCAAATCCAGGGGAGTCCCTGGTTTCTTTTTTTTGATATTTTCTCCTTGTACCACATCTTTTAGATTAAGTCAAGTCTATCCCTTGCAGTTTGCAACTTACCAATATTAGGTGCAAATTTTATATATGTTTCACCCAATAACAATTTTAGTCCCCTAACTTTCAAATATCAAAAACAACGAATCGGACCAATGGCATATTATTTAGAATGCCAATTGAGATGAATGGGGTACACAACGTATTCCATGTCTCCAATCTGCGTAATTGTTTAGCAGATGAAACTTTAGCAATGCCACTACAAGATGTAGTAGTGGATGAAAGGCTCAAGTTTGTGGAACAACCGCTGCAAATTGAGGACCGGCAGGAAAAGAAATTGAAACGAAAAAAACTTGTGTTAGTCAAAGTAAAATGGAATTCCAGACGTGGGAACCGGAATCGAAAATGAAAAAGAAATACCCTCACTTATTCTAGAAATAATCTTGAGGACAAGATTTCAAAAAAGTTGGGGATGATGTAACACCTGCCAATTTACGGTCCCAATATTTCCAGAAATATTTATAAGAAATTACGAGAATGGACGGACACCCGAATGATAGGAAATAAAATAAACTATTTTGGAATTCTTAGGGTAGCGGACTGCTACCTACCGGTTAACGGTCCGCTACGGGCTCAAGGATTTCTGCCACTAAAGGTTTGGCGGACCGCCATCACCTACTGTGACGTTCCGCTACGGGAAAATCATGGCTGGCGGACCGCCACCAGCTGCTTGGATAACGGTCCGCTATGCGTGTCCCTAGACACCCTCTGCATCAGACACGTGTCCTGGACACGTGTAGGGCATGCGTCAGCCCTAGTGACTGCAACTACAGTAAACTAAGTTAATTGAATTCCAACTCACGGGTTTAAAAAGAAAAGGCTAAAAAGTGAATGGGTGAATGTTGTGGGTTTTGTCAAAAGAAAAGGTATAGGCTCAGAATGGGTATCTAGTGGATATTAACGGGTAAAGGCATAAAAATGGCTAAAAATAAAAAGGTTTCTCCTAATGCCTTTATCATTTTTGCACAATCAATTGGTTCAATGTTTCAACATGTATTAACAATATGCAAGTTCTAAAATATGAAACAAAGTGGCTAAATACTCAAATAAGAGATATAAATCAATTTGGCTCAAGGTCTCACAGAAACGGTGGAAAATAGGTTACCGACATGTGCATGCAAACCATCACCTTCAACTTTGTTACTCCCAATTCCAACATTTCCAATTTATTATATTTATATATATATATATATTTTTTTTAACATTTGTTGGAAAAACTTAATCGAGTAACTTAATGAATTAACCATGACCAAAGACCTCTACCAAACACTTTGTAAAACAATTTTCAAAACATTTTTATGGTTTCCAAGATTTTCCACATCCGCACACTTGAACCTTACATTGTCCCAATGTAAATAGTTATGAAATGTAAAAGTGCGGTTAGTGGGTGCAAAAATAACCAATACCCAATAACTCCCAATATCCAACTCAAAGATTCCCATAACCATAAGCACCAACCCAAGCATCACCCAAGTTCTTGACAAAACAAAAACAAAACAAAATATCAAAATAACCTAAAACACACAAAGCACACCAAAACAAATTTTTTTTTATATGCAAGAAAAAAGTAAAAGTATGTGGACCTGTTCGAAAATGCCCAACAACATCAGGCAAAGCTGTCCTCACTGTTTTGTTCCTCATCCTCATCATCATCTTCCTCTTCCTCCTCATCATCGTCTGCATCATCATTGCCTGGCTTGTAAGGCCAGTATGCCTCCGGCCTAGCATCATATGGCTCCTGCTGTAAAGGTTGACCAAAAACTGACTCATATAAAGATTGAGTCATATCTCTCATGTTATTCAGACCTCCTTGAGCCGTTCCACTCGAGCCTTGCCCACTTGTATCCGGTGTCGGGTATGGCGCCACCCACTCAGAATGATGACTCTGTGGGTAGCGCTGGTATGTGTCACCCATGTCGTACGGATTCAAAGACTCCCATTCAGTAGGGGCTGGATGTGAAGAATAAGGTACGCCCTGATGGTAATCATTGTAGTGGCACACTTCTTCATTGTCCCTAAAATTTCTGTTAATTTCCTCCTCTTGTCTCCACATCATCCCCCTTCTATACCTCCTATCTTCCTCCAGGTTCTGCGTTTGCCTATCAAACATTAAACGCGAGGCCTCCTCCCAATTAGGATAACTTGCCGGGCGAGCCTGCTCTATTAGTTCCGTGAAAGATTGACTGTAATCAGCATTATACCCAAACCCGTGCTCAAACCCATAACCTGCACCACTTGTCCCCATAGTTGGTCCTGTGGGACCAACTTCTTCATCTTCCAGGTTCATTTCTTCTTCTTCTTCCAACACATCACTTATTAATTCCTCCAAGAACCTCGCAGTGGTGGTATCAGTCAACACATGAGTTCTTGCTGTCAACCCATATCTCCAACTTCCTTACTGCAAGGACCTTAAGGTATAAGGTTTATGTTTTATTTTTAATACCGCCGGTCTTCGTGGCAAAACCTTTGCCCATTTGAGGAACTTTGACAACAACCGACAATGAGGGATGACCATCCTCTCTCTTTCCTCCCGTGACTCCCAAATATTCCACATGATCAAGTGTTTAGATGACATAACTGGGGAACCCGTCAATAGTGCATGTAAAACTATAACTTCATAAAAGCGCACCTTTGTCTTATCCCCCGTTCTTGGGACCACGTTCAATGTCACAAATACCAACAGCAATTTGGGAAGTGGCTTCAGCATATCTCTTCTCAATATAAATCGGAACACATCACAACCTTCATCCACCACAAAGAGGGCTCTGATCATGTTTTCCCACATTGTTTCCTGGATCACGTGAGCCTTCAACTTATCATCAGATACATATTCATAAGGTTCATTATTTTCTGCTCCTGAGTCAAAGTGGGCAATCTTGTCAATAGTTTGAAATGACAAGTCTGCTTGTTTCCCATTCACTGTACCCCTCAAAATTGTCGTTTGGGGCGGGTTATCTCCTTCAATTCGTTGAAGGGTCGCCATCCACTTAAGAATTGATTCACCATACACATCATCAATTCCATCATAGTGGAAAGCAAGGCTCTGTTCCCAACCAAGCCGTCGAAAACAGTTAACCACTCCAAACCTCTCGAAATCCGGCTCGTGGATCTGCTTTTCACAAGTAAATAACGATTCAAATCCACCAGCCGGGTTTTTCACCTTGTCCATGTATAAATCTTTCTGCTGTGGATATGGGAAAGATGACAATCTCACAGGTTTCTTCCATATTGTGGGTCCAAGTTCCTCTTCAGATTCATGGGCACTCTCTTCTTCACTTCTTTCGTGCAGAACAATAGTGTTTCGTGCCCTCTTTGATCTACCCCGTGATGAGGACTCACCCGCTTTTTCTTTACCCTTGTGAGACTCTTTCGTTCTGACCATTGTTCCTACAATTTCAACAAACACACATAAATCAAAGAATTCACCAAGAATCAAACTTGTAACAATTCTTCATTAATAATGCTAATTGAATTCACTCCATATTAACTTTTTATCATGTGAAAACAAAATTTCTGTTATTTTCATCAAAACAAGTTTACATGTTGTTTTAAAATTTCAAAATTTCTCCCAAAATTTTAATCAAGTTCTATTCAATTAATCACTAACACAATTATTTCCAATGCTTCAACAATGTCATCATTCAATCTTCTAACTCTAACTTAAACCATCCCTCCCAAAGTACACAACAACCCAATTACAAGGTAACATCAATTCTTATTCGAAAATATACCTTCAAACAACCAAGAATTGTAATATAAACGTACCTTTTGGGTTTAGACGCTTAAATATCAAAGAGTGATGATTATTCCTTCCACTTCACACAAAAGCCCCAAAAATTTTGAATCCCTAGAATTTCGGGTCTCTCGGGTGTGGTTGATTCGTTGAATTCCGCTTGGTAGGGTTTACTCCTCTTGCAAAGTTATGCAAAAACCCTCAACCAATTTTTGATTTTTATCAATAGATGGTAGATTAAGGAGTGGAAGAAGATGAAGGTAAAGGGAAATTTTTAGAGAAGAAGATGGAGTAGAGAGATAAGAGGTAGGTGATAATGAGGAGAGAAGGAGAGAAAAACGTTTTTAAGTTTTTTATTTTATTTTTTTTTTCGGACTTACCTGCGACTTTTTGCGTGAAATCCTGATCCAGCATAATCTTACGCTAAAGGGGCGTAGCATTACGCTGAGCCTCTGACGCTTCTGTTTGAAAAATGGCCTGGCGTAGGCTTACGCTGAACCAGCGTAGCCTTACGCTGAGTTCATCGGCGTAGCCTTATGCTGCAGGTCTGATGCTTCTGTTTGAAAACTTGGTTCGGCGTAGCCTTACGCTGACCTGCTTCTGGTCTTTTTTTCAGCTCCTAACTTGAATGTGTTTCGTCCTTGAAATACCGACATCCTCTGTAACCTCATACTTTACGCCTTCCTTTGATTCTTGCACAAAATTTAAACATAAATTAGCTAAAAGAAGAAAAATAATAAAACATAATGTAATTAAAAACATCACATAAGCCGGGTTGCCTCCAGGTTAGCGCTAAGTTTATTGTCCTCAGCCCGACACCTCTTCATGGTATTACTCATGCTCGTTCGTCACGAAGCTCAATAAGAATGCTTCTGCTTGGTTTGTTGGCCCATTAATCTCGTTGAGTTCGAGATATGGCTTCAATCAGTGACCATTCATAACTTGCCTCAAGTGATCCTCACAATCTTCAATCTCTATATCTCCATAGTTGCCAACTCGTGTGATCACAAATGGTCCCGTCCACTTGCTTTTCAATTTTCCTGGAAAGAACTTCAACCTTGAATTATAAAGCCAAACTCTTTGGCCCACTTCAAACTCCTTCTTCCGAAGCTTGGCATCATGAACCGCCTTCATTTTGTCCTTGTAAGCGGATGCGCAATCATATGCCTCACTTCTCAATTCTTCCAGTTCATTTAGACTCAACTTCCTTTCTTTTCCTGCAACATCATAATCCACATTAACTTCTTTGATAGCCCAAAACGCCCGGTGAGCTAACTCTACCGGTAAATGACAATCTTTCCCATAAACCAACCAGTATGGGGTCGTGCCAATAGGGGTTTTATAAGCCGTTCGGTAAGCCCATAAAGCATCAGTCAATTTAGTTGACCAATCCTTTCGGTCCGCCAGGACGGTTTTTTGTAAAATATCTTTTATTTGCCTATTAGACACTTCCACTTGTCCGCTTGTTTGGGGATGGTAAGGAGTTGCTATTCTATGATCCACGCCATACCGTTTTAGTAATTTGCCAAATTTAAAGTTTTTGAAATGAGATCCCCCATCACTTATAATGACACGGGGGATACCAAATCTCGAGAAAATGTTTGTTTGGACAAAGTTACACACAACGGTATGATCGTTCGTCTTAGTGGCTATCGCCTCGACCCATTTAGATACATAGTCGACCGCCACCAAGATATACAAATTGCCAAACGAGTTTGGGAAGGGTCCCATGAAATCAATTCCCCAAACATCAAAGATGTCAAGGACGAGAATCGGTTTCATGGGCATTTCGTCTCTTTTGGAGATGCTCCCTAACTGTTGACATTTGACGCAATGTTTCGCAAACTCAAACGCATCCTTAAACAAAGTTGGCCAGAAAAGACCACATGCAAGAATTTTGTGTCCTGTCTTTTGGCCACTGAAATGGCCTCCACATGCATAAGAGTGCACATGTGCTAGCACACTTGGAATTTCCTCATTTGGCACACATCGTCTAATCATTTGACCCGCTCCCACTTTAAATAACTCCGGTTCTTCCTAAATGTATTGCTTTACTTGGGATAGAAAGTGGGCTTTCTTCTTCTTTACCCAATGACTCGGGATTGCACCTGTTGCCAAAAAATTTACAATATTAGCAAACCACGGTACAGATGAAACAGACATTATATGCTCATCAGGGAATGATTCATTTATCACTGTCGTGGACTCTTCATCATCAACCATGATCCTTGATAAATGATCGGCTACTACATTCTCACTCCCTTTTTTATCACGGATCTCCACGTCAAATTCTTGCAACAACAAGATCCACCTTATGAGTCTTGGTTTAGCATCTTTTTTCTCCATGAGGTACCTGACAGCACTGTGATCAGAATAGATAATAATTTTGCTTCCCCATATATAGGACCTAAACTTGTCTAACGCATATACTACTGCAAGTAATTCCTTTTCGGTTGTGGTATAATTCAATTGAGCATCCGAAAGAGTTTTACTTGCATAATATATGGCAACAGGTTTCTTCTCATCCTGTTGTCCCAACACGGCCCCAACCGCATAGTCACTAGCATCACACATGATTTCAAAGGGAAGTGACCAATTTGGTGATTGTAAGATTGGGGCCTCCACCAATTTTTGTTTCAAAATGTTAAAAGCATTAATACATTCATCACCAAAAACAAACGGCGCATCTTTTAAAAGTAAGTTACATAATGGTTTCGTGATTGAGCTAAAACCCTTAATAAACCTCCTATAAAACCCCGCATGCCCCAAAAACGATCTAATACCTTTAACATTCGTGGGATGACGTAAAGTAGATATAACTTGAACTTTCGCATGATCTACCTCAATTCCACGATTTGAAATCACATGACCCAAAACTATCCCTTCTTGGACCATAAAATGACTCTTTTCCCAACTCAAGACCAAATTTGTTTCAACACACCTTTTTAAAACTTTTTCCAATTGGTTTAAACATGAATCAAAAGATGTACTAAAAATGGAAAAATCATCCATAAAAATCTCCAAAGACTCGCCCATCATATCTGAAAAGATACTCATCATACACCTTTGAAAGGTGGCGGGGGCATTACATAGTCCAAATGGCATTCGCCTAAATGCGAAAGTACCATATGGACAAGTAAATGTTGTCTTATGTTGATCCTCGGGATGTATAGCAATTTGGTTGTAACCCGAATAACCATCAAGAAAGTAGTAATATTTCTGACCTGCGAGTTTTTCCACAATTTGATCAATGAACGGTAATGGGAAATGATCTTTTGAAGTAGCTGCAATTAATTTCCTGTAATCAATACAAATCCGCCACCCGGTTACTGGCCGAGTGGCTACTTCCTCACCTGAGTCGTTCTTGACGACTTGAATACCCGCCTTTTTGAGCACGGTTTGCGTTGGACTCACCCATGTACTATCAGAAATTGGGTAAACGATGCCGGCGTCCAACCACTTGAGAACTTCCTTCTTCACGACTTCCCGCATATTTGGATTTAACCTCCTTTGTGCATCGTGGGACGGTGTAATAACTTGATCCGTGACAATCCTGTGCATAACAATCGAGGGACTAATACCCTTCAAATCCGTAATACTCCACCCAATTGCCGCCTTATGGGTGGCTAACACCTTCATCAACGCCTCCTCTTGTTCCTTTGTCAAATCTGATGCAATGATCACCGGGAGGGTGTCGTTTTCTCCTACAAAAGCGTACTTGAGGTTCTTTGGCAACTCCTTCAACTCGACCTTTGGGGGTTGCTCCAAAGATGGCTTCAGCTTTTTGTTAATGTGTTCCGGCAAACTTTCCACTTGGTGAGTCCACGGTGGTCTCCCATCTTTAATTGCCATTGCTTCAAGCTGTTTTTCTTCTTCTTCTAGTTCCTTGCTTGTCTCAATCTGTAACCTGTCACATGAAAAGCATGTCTCTGTGGTGCTATCCTCGTTTACAATAACATCGCAAAGAGGAATGTACCCGTCAACAATGTCCGCCATAAAGCATTCATCGTTGACCAGAGAGTTAGATATATGTGAAAAAACATTTAATCTCAACTTTCGGTTCCCAAATGTCATGTCAACCGTTCCCTTTCGGCAATTAATTTGTGCATTTGAGGTTGCCAGAAATGGCCGACCAAGGATAACCATAGGTTGTTTTATTCTGTCGAAAGAGACATAATCCAACACTAGAAAATCCACTGGGAAATAAAAATCTTCCACCTTCACAATAACATCAGTCAATATTCCTCGGGGGAGCTTAGGAGTTAAATCGGCCAAAACCACGGTAGTGTCGGCCTTCCTAAGAGGGCCAAAATCATATTGGTCATAAAGGCTCCCCGGAAGAATACTAACACTAGCTCCAAGATCTAGGAGTGCCCTTTTTATTTTGAAATCACCTACTTGAATAGATATAATAGGCGCCCCCGGATCTTGTAGTTTAGGTGGAAGAGCACCCGATAGAATAGCATTCACATTAGCGGTTACATTAAGTTTCTTTGGGAATTTATGATTCCGCTTTTGTGTACACAATTCTTTCAAGTACTTTGCGTAAGCTGGAATTTGTTTAATGGCATCCAAAAGGGGTATGTTAATTTTAACCTGTCTAAACATCTCCCACATTTCTTCTTGTTGTGGTCCTCTTTTATTTACTATTTTTGCTTTAAATGGTTCAACTAATGCCTCTGGATAAGGAACGGAACCACCTGTCATATCCTTTCCTTTAGCAATAGGTGACTCATCTCTAAAAACCGATTTAATTTTTTCAAGATTTTGAGTAATTGGTTTTTTATCATTAACAAATTCCACTTCGCCTTCACTTTCCTCACCCTCAATAACATCCTCCACCACCCCTTCAACCAATTGTGGTGGAGACTCGACTTTATTATCGATAACCTTACCATTATGAAGAACCGTAACTTTACTTACATTTGCATTGGTTGAACTCGATCCTTGATGTTGCGGGTTTAATGTAGTGTTACTCGGTAGCCTCCCTCCACCTTGCTTTAGCAAAGATATTTCTTCGGCCATTTGACCCACTTATCTTTCCAATGCCACAAACGACTTGTCCCTCACTTCATTCTCCTTCTTTGATTCTTTCATCATCTCTAATAGTGCATCCAACTTTGAGTTAACCGCATCATCTCCCCCTGATGACCCATTTTGTTGTTGGTGATCTTGATTGTAATTCCTTGGGGGGTAATTTGTGTTCCGGTTATTGTTATAGGAACCCCTTTGATAACCACCTGAATTGTAGTTCCCTTGTTGACGCGGTTGATATGAGGTTGATGAGGTGTTTTGATTCACACCTTGAAAGTTGGGGTTCATTTGGTTTGCGGCGTTCCCATACTTGAAGTTAGGATGGTTTCTCAACCCCGGATGATAGGTGTTTGAGTTCATGTCATATTGTTTCCTCTCACCATATACTTGATTCACCTCTTCTTGCCTCCCTTCTTGAAATGGACACTCCATTGTTTTGTGGCCTATATCTCCACAATCTTCACAAACGTCGAATCGAGCTTTTACTCCCGCTACTTCTTTCTTTTCGCCTTTCCTCAACAATGCCAGTTCTCTCTCCATAGATGCTAACCTTTCTTTTGTATCATAATCCGGGACGGACTTAGAAATTGCGTGTTTGGCTCTTCGGCTAGCCGATGCCTCGGCTTTAGAACTTTGGCTCATTCTTTCTAAGAAATCCCAATCATCTTCTTCGGGATTAGACAACAATGTCCCATTACTTGTGGACTTCAAGTACTTCCTCTCCTCTTGAGTCAAACCATCCACAAAACATTTTACCAATTCCCACAACTCAATTTGATGGTGGGGGCATTTCCTCAACAACTCCTTGAAGCGTGTAAAAGCTTCATGTAAAGGCTCACCCGTTTGTTGTTGAAAGGTCCGAATCTCAATTCGGGAGTCATCTGTCTTCGTAACCGAATAGTAATCATCCAAAAAGACTTGTTGCATTTCATCCCATGTGTGGATGCTATTGGCCGGCAATGTGATGAACCATTGCTTTGCTCGATCTTTTAGAGAAAACTGGAAAAGTCTAAGTTTGACTTCGCTTTGATCAAAATTCTCATCTCCAATTGTGCTACAGATGATGGCAAACTCGGATAAATGGGTGTATGGTTCTTCGGTGACCATACCATGAAAATGGGGAAGGACGTTGATGTAATTCGGTCTTGACTTGAACCTCCTCATTCCCGGAATTGGTGGAACAATTGGAGAAGCATTCTTCGAAATAGCCGGTCGAAAACGACCATTAACTCCACCCATAGGGGCTACCGGTTGTCTTCGGTTTTCATTATTGTAGCCCCAATTAAATCTCCTCCCTTCCTGTCTAGGAGGATACCCAAATCTCTCTGGTCGACCTGTTCGACCCATTGGTTGTCTCGCCCTTTGGTGAACATAATTCACCTCTTCTTCCTCTCCAAAGCCTTGCCTCTCGTTATACTCTCCATATTGGCTCCTCTCACCATCCTTATACTTGTAATCGCCAAACCCTTCACCATTCCCAACATCTTCATTATCGTCATACCCAAAATATTCACCATCTTCATCCTCCCAACCCTCGTTCTCATTGTTTCCGGGAGGGGTTTGATTTTGTTGTGGTCCCCTTCTTCCTTGGTACGTGGGATTGGTACGGATGTTAACGGGTCAGTTTTGTTGAACTGGACCTGACCCACGGGGTTGGTTGTTATTGATAGGTATAGGTGGGGTTTGGGTTGAGGTTCGGTGAGGTGGAGTTGGTGGGCGGTTAGGGATAGGGCCTCTGTTTGGAGTTGGGCCACGGTTTCTCATGCTAGATCCAGAATGACTGCTTCGACCATCCATTGATGATGGTTCCGATGAAATAGGTTGTAAATTTTGTTGTTGGGTTCAGTTTTGCCTTGCTATCCTCTCAATTTCTGGTTCAAACACAAGCGGTGAAGTTCTCCCGGATGAACGGGTACGCATGCACTAATTTGTCACCTGCACACACAAACAAACACTACGCGTAACAAAAAAATAGAAGAAGATTAACTAAACAAAACAAGTAACAAATAGTCACAAGAGTCAACTAAAATAAAACACCAAGCGCACACACTCCCCGGAAACGGCGCCAAAATTTGATCGGTGTCGAAGGGACCGGTCAAAGATAAAGAAATAGAGTGTCCTAATCACCTTAAACTAGTTAGGGTAAGAAGGGTGTCGAACCACGAAGAGTTTGTGGTTAATGCTCAACTTCAATTAACAATGCAAATTACGAAGTTACAATGGGTCTTTCTGACCAAACTCAATCAATGATTTAAATGAAAACTTTATAAACTCAACAAACAAATCAAGTACCAAACAAAACGGTTTAAGTTGTAAACAATAATTAAAAAGGGTATCACACCCGGGTTTCAAGCTCACAAATAATTAGAGATTATCACACCAACATTTGAGTTCAAACAATCGAATGTTTATTCAAATCTAATTAACCAAATCTAACCAAGAACATCAACATTCATACATCATCGGCAAATAGTGTAAAACAATATTCACGAATGAAATCGAGACAAATGTATGCAATATAGAATTAGATTAATCAATAGATTCAACATAAATCAAAGTTCATAGCAATTATCATCTAACGGGGTCAATGGTGCAAGAATTTATCGACTCCCGTGAGTTCATAACCATACTAAACACAAAGATTCAAGTGTTTCAAACCAAACGATTACAAGAATTGTTTCTCAAAGCTAGCACATGATAAAACCCTAAAAACTTACAAACAATCCACCCGGGAATGATTACCGGTGGATTAGCCGCTCATGGTTGTGGAATGCATCTTCGATTCTTCAATATTTCGAGTATCAATCTTCACTTGCATGTTAGAATCATGTTCCTTGGCCTCCTCGAATGACCAAAATCGCCCAAGAACTGTGGTGTAAAAGATGGATCTTGAATTTGGGGAAGAAACCCCCAAATAAACCTCAAAATCGGCTGTTTCCCCGAAGTTCCACGTCTGAAACGTACCCAGCGTAAGCTTACGCTGGGGTGGCGTAGGCTTACGCTGAGGGCCTGAAGGCTGCTGTGAAGAAAACACTCAGGCGTAGGCCTACGCTGATGGGGCGTAAGCTTACGCTGGTGGCGTAGGCTTACGCTGGATCTGTATTTTGCCCCATTTTCTCTGCGTCTCTTCCGACTCTTTCATCTCTCGTCTAATATCTTCCAAACTCATACTTTAAGCGTCCAACACCTGCACATGCACAGCTACACAAAACATTTGTATTCCACATATTAATTTGCATAAATATAACATATTGCACCTTTTAATACATGAAACTTTGGCCACTTATCACTTGGCAGCTACTTTCTCATTTTGAAACAAACAAGTGTTGAGCTCTTCAAATTCTACTTAATCAGTCTCGCCTTTCGCGGGTTGCCATGCGAAGCAATCTTCTCACCGGGGCTTGGTAGGCTCTCTTATCACCCTCATACAAATTCTCTTCTAGTGCAATCTTTCCATTTCTTTGTCTTTGCTTGATTTACTATCCTCTTCACTACTGCATCAGGTTCCGGACCGGGTTTTGTTATCTCTCTGAACATGTTCCTTAGTGTTACTCAACTTTAGCAAACTTCATTTCAAATCTCACTTCTTCTCGTTCCACCTTTGGTACGTCGTTGTTGCCATCATTCGTCTTACTAATTCGTTACAATCATCATTACTTAAGTGACTAATCTCACAGACCTGGTTGGAGTGATTTAATTATTTTTGGTGACATGTGTATCAATCCACACAATAAGGTTTATCAGTATGCACTAAATTCACAATTACGTGGATCCTGACGTAATCGCCAACTTACCTTACTCGTGAATTCCTGACTCTACTTATAATGCTTCATAATATGAATGTCTTCTATATACAATTCCTAATCCATGTATTCTCTTTTCCTTTCCGAACTTCTAGTTGACGGGAGTCGCTCATGACTGTTCGTTATTGATCTATTCGGATCGTTGATAATCTGTCATCTTTCTTCCGTTGTGGTTTATCGAACTTCTACTCATTATTTGTATTCACCTCACATGGATCGCACTGTTCTTATGATTTGTGAGTCATGCATAGTACTATGCTAACTTCTCTTTCGCTCTTTGTGATGAGTACATACGGCGGATGACAAATCGAGACACACTTACACAGTAAAAGCTTAATAACAGTAGCTTCGTGTGATTAAACATTTGCTGTACTTATGTGCTCAAATCGTCTTCCATCGTATGTCCTATGTGCAATTATTCATATTAGTAGTGACTTTGATATTTAAGGCATGTGCTCTATGTTAAGGCATCTAACCTGATCTACAAGTATTAACATTGCTACTTACTTACTTGTTTTGGCGTTGGCGTTGGCTACCCGTACTGACATCCTTGCGTTGGTCCCATTATCAGCTTGAGTCCGGACATTTAGGGATGTCTGAATCTCTCAAACTATTGCTCTGATACAAACTTGTAAGGCCCCCTTTCCTGGGAGACCTCACTTGTTGGATTAACTCATAAACACAGTGATGAAAACTGAATGAACTATAACCTTTATAACATAGCGGAAGCGTACATCATTCTATTACAAAAACATCGGAAGACTTTAACAATTAAAGGAAACAATTTGTCCGAAAACACATAATCACATAATAGGATGTCAGTCTTGTGTCGGGCAGCCTTCATGCCTTGGCACGTTCTTTCCTTTCTTGCTACCTGAAGTGCATACTAAAAGTCAGCTAACGCTGGTGAGTTCTAGTTTAAAAGCTATCATACATTAACATTTTCTTATAAGGATATATATATATATATATATATGTATATACTTATTTGTACGTTCTTTACTATACTTCTTTCATAAAACATACATAATGAGTACGTATATAGATAGATACATGTTTATTACTTGGTGCACATTCATTGGTCATACACGTATGGGTGATCAACCCGTTACTTTGCTTACGTAAGTCACAAAGACAAACGTTCTCGAACTACCGTCGTAGCCCATTTACTTAACCGTCCGGCACTAGAAACCGTCCGTCATATCTTTAAACCGTCGGGCAAACCTTCGTCCGTCCGTATTTACCGTTCTACCTTCGTAGTCCATCATATTCGCCCGTATTCCCTAAGGCATCCGTTTCCCACTTGAACTAAATATGCAGCCATGCATCGATTGAGCGACTTGCTCCACCGTAGTGGCCTTAGTTTAGTCTACCTTTCTAGACTTTCATTTCTAGCTACATAATAGTCGAATGGTCTTCCGTCTACCGAAGTAGCCGTTATCATCGTTTCCGTTCATAACGTTCATTCAAACTTAGCAAGCAATATATACATGGATATAAAGCAAGATTTCTATCTTACACGTTATGTCATGCTTTTCATACTTGACAAGCAATATATACATGGATATAAAGCAAGATTCATTTCTTATACGTTATGTCATACTTTTCATACTTGATGAGCAATATATACATGGATATAAAGCAAGATTTCCTTCTTATACGTTATGTCATACTTTTCATACTTGGCAAGCAGTATATATATGGATATAAAGCAAGATTTCTTTCTTATACGTTATGTCATGCTTTCATTTCTTTATTTATAAACATACTTGTTATACTTATTTTCCGCATGTATTGTCATATAACACATAACATAACATTAATTCATATCATGTATACATTTCAGCCCCAAAACATTTAAAATCATTTGCACGTAACACATAGGGGGCACATAGAACTCACCTGCTGAGCGGGTCCTGAGATACTATCACTGGTCAATAGGCGTCTTTAGGTGTCTCAAAAAATCTGTATAAGTCATTCGTATAAGTTAAGATAACTTGCCTAACCTGACACTTTGTTTCTATCGTTAGGGTTTGGCGAACTTAGATAAATTTCGCCCTACATCAATTCAAGCGAACTTAGTAGTTTCGCTAACATCAGACTTCCTTCCCAAACAACCCAATCCCTAAAGAGGATGTCCATATTTATAAAATATACTTCTTTAATCCTAACGGAAATTGGACAGAGTTTCGTTTGTTTTTATCTAAAACTCGACAATATTAATTGTCCATTTCTATTATCAAATCATAACGAATGATCCTTATGACCGGGTTTTTAGCTTCTATTATCACTATGCATCTTTCTATATTTTATCAATTATCTTTTATAAAAATATAATTAACCTTTTATCGGTTATCGTTTATCAAATAAGATCGTCACTACACGTCCTCAATGCGATGTTCATATCTAAGTTAACATTTCCAGTTATCATACACAGTTTAGGGATTATACCTTTTCGAACATGAATACGAAGTATAGCCGAGACCCGACCCGAACTATATCTATTATATTATCTCCATCATATCATCATCATCATAGTTCAACATCATGGTTCATCCTAGACCAACCATTATCATCATCATTTCCTTCTAATTCACTGCCCGAAACTAGCATATCAAGATATCACCACCCGAAACTAACCACCTTTATCGAAACTACTATGTTGAATATAACTACTCGAAACTACTCCCGTGAATCACCCTTTAAAG
The DNA here is from genome assembly GCA_023525975.1 of Smallanthus sonchifolius. NCBI lineage: Eukaryota > Viridiplantae > Streptophyta > Magnoliopsida > Asterales > Asteraceae > Smallanthus > Smallanthus sonchifolius. Next base: position 20,877,708 of record CM042037.1, read on the forward strand.
CTGCCATAACCTCGTCACCACCATCCTACACCGCGCACTACCATAACTAGTTAAAATAAATTTCAGTATATAAATGTGTAAGTTAGTGTCTCATAAAATAAGACTCACTTTAGAAACCAAATAAATCTGTGTTGGTAGTTTCGGCTCATGGGTAGTTTCGATGGGTCTGCATATATCGAAAATAGGTAGTTTCGGTGGATTCACCTATATCGAAACTAGTAGTTTCGATGCATCAGTCTTCTTCCCCAACCAGAAACCCTAGATCTGGCCAATTATTTCTAGTTGATCAAGCCTTGAACTTTTTACGTTCAAAACGTTCCTTTTTCATTCATGAGCACAAATATGTGATTTGTTTCAAGTTTTATATGTAAAAACCATGTCTTTATACGACTTAAACCCGAACCGTAAAATGTGTAAAAACTCAGATTTAGAGGCGATGCTTACCTCTTGGAGTCTGGTTTTCCGTTGCTATGTGTTGTTGTGATGTAGACAAACGATTCTCGAGACTTTGAGCTTATTTCCCTGTTTCTCTCTCTAGAGCCGGTCTCTCTCTATCACTCTAGAAACTTGCGCTGGAAGGAAATGAGGGGGAAGGGTTGGTGGCTGCTGATTAGAAGGGTTTCCCTTCATATTTCGGGCCCATGGGCCGAACCTTGGCCAAGCCCACCTTGCCTTTTCTTTTATTTGTTTTCTATTTATTCGAGATGTTACAAGTCTACCCTCCTTATAGAGATTTTATCCTTGAAACCTGCTACAAGTTAAACAACTTTGGATACAGTCCTTTCATATCGTCTTCCTTCCCCCAGGTAGCTTCGGACCCTTTCCTGTGCTTCCATTGTATTTTGACTAAAGGAATCGACTTATTGCGTAGTCGTTTCTTGGCTCGGTCAAGAATAGCTATTGGTTCTTCTACATAGTTCAAACTGTTATCCACTTCGATTTCATCATAGGGTATGTGAGCGGTATCATCAGCAAGGCACTTGCGTAAGTGCGATACGTGGAATGTAGGGTGAATTCCACTGAGCTCGCCGGGTAAGTCGAGTCTGTAAGCAACCTGACCAACTCTTGCTACGATTTTGAATGGTCTAAAAAACCTTGGACTTAATTTTCCACGTCTTCTGAATCGTATGATTCCTTTCCAGGGTGCACTTTCAATAGTACCATGTCCCCTACTTGAAACTCTAAATCCCTTCTTCTCTTGTCCGCGTATGATTTCTTTCTGTCTTTAGCGGCTTTCATTCGAGCTTTTATCTGGCCAAACTTCTCTGCAGTAGCTTTGGCCACTTCGAGACTGGCAAAGTCTTTTTGTCCAATTTCACCCCAACAAACTGGGGTTCTACATCTTCTCCCATACAACATCTCAAATGGCGGCATGCCGATAGTTAAGTGATAGCTGTTGTTATATGAAAACTATGCCAATGGTAAATGGTTGTCCCAGCTCCCACCGAAATCAATGATACAGGCCCGGAGCATGTCCTCTAAGGTCTGGATGGTCCTTTCTGATTGACCATCGGTTTGAGGGTGGTAAGCGGTGCTGATGTTAAGTCTAGTGCCCATCGATTCGTTGAATTTCTTTCAAAACCTTGATGTGAATCAAGTGTCCCTGTCTGACACGATCGATAATAGCATACCGTGTCTGCTTACGATTTCGTTGATGAATATCTCTACTAACTTCTCTGACGAGGAAGCCTAACGTATTGGTAAAAAATGAGCGCTTTTCGTCAAGCGGTCGACGATCACCCAAATGGTATCATTGCCCTTAGCTGTTCGCGGTAGCTTCGTAATGAAGTCCATTGTTATCTCCTCTCACTTCCATTCTGGTATCGGCAAGGGTTGCATTTTACCGCATAGTTTCTGGCCTTGACTAGTGAACAAGTTAGGCACTTGCTCACATATTCGGTTACATCGTTCTTCATGTCAAGCCACAAATATCCTTTCTTCAAGTCTAGATACATTTTGTTCGCCCAAGGGTGGATAGAGTAGCAAGACTTATGGGCCTCATCAAGGATTTTGCCCCTAAGTTCACCAATCTTAGGTATCCACATCCGGCCAAAGCGAGTTCATACATCATATGCATTGGTCTCTAAATTACTCTGTTGTCCCACTATTCTTTCCCGTTTCACATTCCTTTCCAACAATGCTTCCTCCTGTGCTTTCGCTATTTCATTCATTATATCCGGTGTTATAATCAATTGACATGCTTTGATTCGGATAGGTGTCGATTCTTCTTTCCCTCAGGTAAGGTCAAGATCGGAGCTTGGGTTAATCGTGTCTTCAATTCTTCGAACGCGTTGTTTTGGGTTGGACCCCATTCGTACTTTACTTCCTTACATGTCAGCTTTGTCAGTGGCGAGGCTAATCTCGAGAAATCCAGAATGAATCTTCGATAGTAGCCTGCTAATCCCAGAAAACTTCGTATCTCCATTGGTGTTTTCGGGATGTTCCGTTCCTTAATTGTTTCGATCTTTGCAGGATCTACCATAATGCCGTTTGGGTTTATGACATGGCCTAGGAATTGGATTTCCCTAAGCCAGAACGCGCACTTGGAGAATTTTACGTATAACTTCTCCTGCTTCAGAATCTCTAGAAATTCCCTTAGGTGACAGAGGTGATCACCTTCGTTTTTTGAATAGATGAGAATGTCATCTATGAAAACTATTACTGACCGATCCAACATTGGTCAGCATACCCTACTCACTAAATCCATAAATGTTACAGGTGCGTTGGTTAGTTCGAACGACATCACGAGGAATTCATAATGCCCATAACACGTGCGAAACGCTGTTTTTGGTACATCCTCCTCCGTTACATTCAATTGATGGTAACCCGACCTAAGATCGATCTTTGAGAACCAACTCGTGCCTTGCAGTTGATCAAAAAGGTCGTCTATTCTAGGAAGTGGGTACTTGTTCTTTACTGTTCGTTTGTTCAATTCACGGTAGTCGATGCATAAGCGCATACTTCCGTCTTTCTTCTTTACAAATAATACCGGAGCGCCCCATGGTGAGATGCTCGACCTGATAAATCCTTTCTCTATCAGTTCTTCAAGCTGAGACATTAATTCTTTCATTTCTAACGGAGCCAACCGGTAAGGTGCTTTGGCAACGGGCTGAGCCCCTGCAGTAAGTCAATCTGAAATTCTATTTCCCGTTCGGGCGGCAAGCCAGTACGTCTTTGAGCTCTTTCGTTTTCATTCTATTGTCAATAACATACGCAAGATAAGCTTCGCAATCGCGCCTCAAGTAACTTCCGGCCTTGATCATCAAGGTGACGTTCGACATCGTGCAATTCCAATCACCATAAAACCGTAATCGGACTGCCATCAGTGGCTTTGAGATGCATCGTCTTTCGTTTACATATGATTTGAGCTTCGTTGGCAGCTAACCAATCCATGCCCAATACTATATCGAATCCTCCTAAGGTCAGAAGGAATAATCTAGAAGGAAACCTATGGCTCTCTATTTCTATCATGCAATCTTCAGTTACTTCGAGTTTCTACCAACGGCGGTTTCTACGCTAAAAGCCTTCACTATAGTATCAATTAAGCAGTCTAGTTTGCAACAGAAGTTGTTCGATATAAAGCTTTTACTAGAACCAGAATCAAATAAAATAGCCGCATGTTCATCATTAACTAGGAACGTACCTGACACGACATCAGGGTTTCCTCTTCCCTCCTCCTCAGTTAGGGCATAAGCCCGAGTCCTAGCCTTTTGTTGTTCTCTTTTATTCTTTTTTCCCGAACCAGATTGTCCAGTCTTCCTACAATCCTTAGTCAGGTGGCCAAACAGCCCACATCCTTGGCACTTGACGTCCCTCAGACAGTCTTTGGAGTAGTGGCCAGCTCTCCCATACTTATAGCACATTGTGGAGCCAGCTTTGCACTGACCGCGGTGGTGCCTTCCGCACTTCATGCATGTTTCATACTCATATGTCCTTGGCTTCTTAGCTTCAGTTGCAAATGTTCCCCTTCCATTTCCCTTAGACAAATTTTCCCATTTCCGCTTGGGTGCCTCCGACACCAGGTCCTCATTAGCATAATCGTCATAGACGATTCCACTCAAATTCACTACTGACTCGAAGGTCGAGGGTAGTTGGATTTAACATGTACACGGCCCCTTTGAGGCAAGCCCTTGACATAGTACTTGATCAATCGCTCTTCAGTCTCTACCAAATGGGGTACCGGTTGAGCCAGCTCATTAAATCTGGAAGTGTACTGACGATGAGTCTTGTTGCCAGCCTTGACGTTCAAAAATTCATTCTCCACCCGATCTATCTCGTTCTGGGGACAGAACTTTTGGATTATCAGCTTTTTCAGATCTTCCCAATCATCCTTTTGAGAGCGTTTGGCGACTAAGTCCTTTGAATGTTCCTCCACCAACTCAGTGCCTCGTTGGTGAAAGAGTGAGTCACATACTTAACCGCCTGGTCAGGTCGACACTCGCTTATGTTGTTCATCCTCTCAATCCATTCAAACGTAGCCACCGAATCCTTGTTCCCGTCAAACTTAGGTGGGTCACCGTCCTTGAATCATTTGTAGGTAAACCCACGGGTGTTCAGTCCCACAGTCACCTCATCCCCATCACTATCATACACTTTCTCCTCATCGTTCTTTTCCTCCTCCTCCTCCTTGCTCTTCTTTAGTGCCTTAGATAACAGATCAGGCAGTACGTCCTTCAGAGTTAGCACAACCTCACGGGCAATAGCATCCCTAACTTCGGGTTCCAGTCATAGAGATCCTTCGTTGCCTTCACCTGGTGGAGTTACATTAGTTTCGTGCACACTCTCAGTACGTTCTTCGTGCACGCTTTCCTCCCGTTCCACATGCACACTTTCCTCATCATTACGTCTTCGATTCAATGGTGGTCTACCGACTCGGCCAGTGCGACCGCCTCGGTGTCCAGTTCCTCCTCTACGAGCCATAGTTTTCTAGATTTCCTGATAAGTAAAAGGGTACACATCAATGTCATTCCTTCAGATCATAGTTTAGAACAGTACGAGCAAGGTAAATTCTTAATTATAGTGACCGGTTTGTGATTAATAATTTGCTTTGCTTTTCGGGTTCAAAACTCTTCACATCAGTAGTGACATTGACATCTAATCATTATAAGTTAAGGTATCTATCCTTAACTACAAGCATTAACTTTATTACTTACTTGATGTGTTGGCGTTGGCTACCCAGACTAACATCCGTGCGTTGGCCCCATTATCAGCTTGAGTCCAGACATTTAGGGATGTCTGAATCTCTCAAACTATTGCTTTGATACCAACTTGTAAGGCCCCTTTCCTGGGAGACATCACTTGTTGGATTTACTCATAAACATAGTCATCCAAACTGAACTTTTTAATTAAAATCATTCAACATAGCGGAAGCGTACAATAAGTCAAATACATAACGTTGCAGCGGGAGTCTTAACATTTAAACATAAATATTGTCTTAACATAAACTCAAGTAACTGGGATGTCAGTTGTGCCGAGTAACCGTCACTCCTTAGCACGCCCTTTCTTCTTTCTACCTGAAGTGTATACTAAAAGTCAGCTAACGCTGATGAGTTCTAGTTTAAAAGCAATCAGATATTAACATTATTTTATAAGAATAAACACATATATATATATACATATATATATATATATGTATATACTTATTTCTACATTCTTTACTTTACTACTTTCATATAACATTCATAGTTGGTACGTATATAAATACATACATGCTTATTTCTTGGTGCACATTCATTGGTCATACACATATGGGTGATCAACCCGTCATTTGCTTACGTAAGTCACAAAGACAAACGTTCTCGAACTACCATCATAGCCCATTTACTTAACCGTCCGGCACTAGAAACCGTCCGTCATATCTTAAACCGTCCGACAAACCTTTGGCCGTCCGTCTTTACCGTCCTACCGTCGTAGTCCGTCATATTCGCCCGTCTTCCCTAAGGCATCCGTTTCCCATGCGACTGTTATTTATGCAACCGTTCTACTTATCAAAATAAGGCAATTGCTTCGACCGTCCATTAATACCTTTCATACGTCCTAGCTGATGAAGGAACGAATATGTCCCGGTTGCAAAATAGTCACGTGGTCGTCCGTCTACCGAAGTAGCCGTTATCATCGAAGCGTCCATAACGTTCACTTATACTTGGCAAGCTATATATACATGGATATAAAGCAAGATTTCATTCTTACACGTTATGTTATTCTTTTCATACTTGGCAAGCAATATATACATAGATATAAAGCAAGATTTCATTCTTACACATTGTGTCTTTCTTTTCATACTTAGCAAGAAATATATACATAGATATAAAGTAAGATTTCATTCTTACGTGCTATGTCATGCTTTCATTTCTTTATTTAAAAACATACTTGTCATACTTATATTCGTCATGTATTGTCATATAGCACATAACATAACATTCATTCATATCATGTATACACTCCAGCCCCAAAACATTTAAAATCATTTGCACGTAACATATAGGGGGCACATAGAACTCACCTGATGAGTGGTTTCTGAAATACTCTTAGCTGGTCACTGAGCGTCACTCACAATCTGTATAATAAAGTCATACACATAAGGTAGTGCCCTAAATGGGTCTGCATATATCGAAACTAGGTAGTTTCGATAAGTAACTTACGTAAAATCTTAGTAGTTTCGGGTCATGGGTCTATATCGAAACTAGGTAGTTTCGATGGGTCTGCATATATCGAAACTAGGTAGTTTCGTGGATTCGCCTATATCGAAACTAGTAGTTTCGATGCATCAGTCTTCTTCCCCAACCAGAAACCCTAGATCTGGCCAATTATTTCTAGTTGATCAAGCCATAAACTTTTTACGTTCAAAATGTTCCTTTTTCATTCATGAGCACAAATATGTGATTTTTTTTCAAGTTTTATACGTAAAACCCATGTCTTTATGCGACTTAAACCCGAACCCCAAAATGTGTAAAAACTCAGATTTAGAGGCGATGCTTACCTCTTGGAGTCCGGTTTTCCGTTGCTATGTGTTGTTGTGATGTAGACAAATGATTCTCGAGCCTTTGAGCTTCTTTCCCCGCTTTCTCTCTCTAGAGCCGGTCTCTCTCTCTCACTCTAGAAACTTGCGTATGAAGGAAATGAGGGGGAAGGGTTGGTGGCTGTTGATTAGAAGGGTTTCTCTTCATATTTCGGGCCCATGGGCCGAACCTTGGCCAAGCCCACCTTTCTTTTTTTCTTTTATTTGGTTTCTATGTATTCAGGATGTTACAAGTTGGTATCAGGGCAATAGTTTGAGAGATTCAGACATCCCTAAATGTCTGAACTCAAGCTGATAACGGGACCAACGCAAGGATGTCAGTACGGGTAGCCAACGCCAACACCAAAACAAGTAAGTAAGTAGCCAGGTTAATACTTGTAGTTCAGGGTAGATGCCTTAACATAGAGCACATGCCTTAAATATCAATGTCACTACTAATATGAATAGTTACACGTAGCACATACGATGGTAGACGATTTGAACACATAAGTACAGTAAATGTTTAATAACACGTAGCTACTGTTATTAATTTTTTGTTGTATAAGTGTGCCTCGATATGTCATCCGCCGTATGTATTAGTCATAGAGAGTGAAAGAGGTGTTAGCATAGTACTACGAAAGACTCACGAATTATAAGAACGGTGCGATCCATGTGAAGTGAATCACAAACAACGAGCAGAAGTTTGATAGACCAGAACGAAAGAAAGACGACGGATTATCAACTGTCCAAGTAGACAAGTAACGAACAGTCATGAGCGACTCCTTTCAACTAGGAGTTCAGAAAGGGAAGAAGGATACATGGACTAGGCACTGTTCATAGAAGACATTCACTTTATGAAGCATGATGAGAAGAGTCAGGAATTCACGAGCAAGGTAAGTTGGCGATTACGTCAGGATCCACGTAATTGTGAATTTAAAGGTGCTCGTGCATACTGATAAACCTTATCGTGTGGATTAATACACATGTCACCAAAAACAAATAAATCACTCCAATCATGACTATGAGATTAGTCACTTAAATAATGATGATTGTAACGAATTAGCAAGACGAATGATGGCAAAAACGACATACCAAAAGTGGAACGAGAAAGAATGAGACTTTAAATGAAGTTGCTAAAGTTGAGTAACCCTAAAGAACAAGTTTAGAAAGATCGACGAAACCTGGTCTGGAACCCGATGCAACAAGTAATGAAGTAGTAAAGCAAACAAAGGCAAAGAAATGGAAAGCTTGCACTAGAAAAAGAATTATTATGAGAATGATAAGAGAGCCTATCAAGCCCAGTGAGAAGACAGCTACGCATGGCAACATTGAACGACGAGAACGATTAAGTAGAAATTGAGGAACTCAGTACTTGTGGAGAAAGTAAGGATTACACGTTAGTACAAGATGTAAGTACTACTTACGTCAGACGAACATACGTTTATAGAACTGCTTCTGAACAAGAGTTGTCAAGGCTTAACAGAAACGCGATATGATGAATGAACATTAACCTATGGTCGACGAATGCATTAGTATGAAGGAAATAACCACACAACTATGTGTCCAAAGAAGAGATGAGCACACGAATGCACAAATGGCATCTCTCCATGAAGAAGATAACCCTAGATAAACTACTATGAGTATCCACTGAAATAAGAAGATAGGCAACAAGTGACAGGAACCACGATGTCAATTAAGATGTGCAGGCAAAATCAATTGAAACCAGATCCAACCTAAGGATTGTTGTTCAGGATGAATGTGAAAGGCAAGCCCCATAGTGTAAGTCAAGTAAATAGCACGTGAGACTACTGAAATTGAAAAGCCAATGAGGAACTCAATGAGACCAGAAAGGAAAGGAATGATCGAGTACCACCACACGTGTCGTCTATTCGTAACGAAACCTATGAACGTAGTTCTAAAAGGATCCTATACGGAAGAAAATGTTAACGATCACAAAAAGTTAAAAAATGTACAGTTTGGTCACAAGGGATGCCAATCCTTAAGACCATTCAATGATATAAAGAGGGAATAACAGAAACCATGACGAGTATGATTTAAAGAAAAACAAGGAGGTGGTTACGCGTGCAGGAATATGAATGTAAAGATTGTATTCCTAGTGTTCCGTCTGAATGAATACCTTCCCAACAAATTTGAGTATAATAAAGCAATGCTTCGTATGGTTCTTTAGGGAACAAAACAACATGGTTCCTTCGGGAACGCAACGAAATGGTTCCTTTGGGGACAAAAGGATATGGTTCCTTCGGGAACAAACTAATATGGTTCCCTCGGGAACGAGATAGTAGGACTCACTCGGGAACGATATGGTATGATTCATTCGGGAACGACCTGGTACGTTCTTTCGAGGGCGAATGCACCAAGGATAATTTATGAGGTACACGTAATAATGAAAGCGACTTAGAAGAACCTGATAACAATTTCCTAGCGCACGAAGTGGACAATTTAGACAAGATACTAGGATACCAAAGAGACACTCCTAAGTGTTGAAGAGAGTTCATGGCCCGCACAGCAAGCTAAATTCACACAAGTGTTTGGCGGTTCAAGTCCCACGAGAGGTATATCGGATTAAAGTAGGTTACACCATTCAATGAAACATCTGAAGTATTCATGATGAAGAAGAAGAGGTAATAGTGACGTGAAAATCGTAACTACACGCAATTCATAAATGGCATCGAATGATCACTACACAAATAGCACGAGACCTACCAACTCAAAGGAACATGAGAAGCAAACCTAGTCATGAGGACCAAAGTTTAATCGCATAAATGAGGCACCGAATTTCGGGGACGAAATTCTTATAAGGAGGGTAGACTTGTAACATCCCAAATTCTCCCTATTAATTAAGAACGAGATATCACTTACGACTAAAGTTGTCAAACAACGAAAGTATGGCACAGTAGTTAACAATTTTACTTATAACAGGTTTTGAGGACGAAACCTTTTGTAAGTTGGGTAGACTTGTAACATCTCGTTTTCAAAAAAAAGGTGAATAAGCATGAACGATTATATTATTATAAAGTCCGGGGTAGAAAACGTAAAATAAAGGACAAACTTGGAGGGGAAGCTAGGGTTACATTAGGAGGCTTTAAGTAGATGCAACCCATCTCATTTCTCCTCAAATTTTCGGCCAAAAGAAAAGAGAGAAAAGAAAAAAGGGAGGAAATCCCGTTTTTGGGGTACCCAGCATCAAATATCGGACGATCCCCGGAGATCTAACCGTCGGATCCTTCTCAAATTTTTACTGCAGCTTCATAGAATATAAATTAAGAATTCAACCGTTGGGTTTCGGATTTGGAGGCCTGGAGGTCGAGTTTTTCTGTCCCGAACAGAACAGTGATTTTGGAAGGATTCCGACGACGGCGGAGGTGGTTCCCGGCGACGACTAAGCAGGGATCTGGTAGATATCGGTGAGATGGTTCCATGGACACATGAATCTGCTCAATTGGACACCGTTTGATATGGTTTTGAGCTACTTGTATGCGTGTCAGCAAATCTCACAAAGGTAAGAACTTTGCGTAAAGTTTATATTTTTAGCAACAAGTTGTGGAGGATTTATAGATGATGATGATGATGGTTAGATGATGATGATGATGATGGTTAGATGATGAAGATGATGATTATATAATGATGACAATGATGGATACAATTCGGGTCGGGTCTCGGTTGTATTCCGGGTTCGTGTACGGAAGGTATATCCTTAAGACTCGTAGAACATTAATTACTATTATTAGTTCGGGTTTCGGGTATCATACTGAAATCTGAATAAATCTCTGAAAATTCCATTCCCTTCAGCTTTGATCAAACCAGTTTTAAATGAACGGGATCCAACACCGGATGAAAGATGGGAAAAATTTGAAAAGCGTAAAATTAATTTACAATTTTTGAATACGCTTAAAGAAAATCCTGAAAAAGTTGAATGTCTGAAAGGTTTGAGTACCTAAAAACGATGGCACAAATGTCCAAACAAGTTGAGTTAAGTGCTAGCGTGAATGTCGTGTTGTTGGGTACCCTGCCCCCAAAACTCCAAGCTCCATGGGCACCTATTATTTCAATACAAGTAGGTGAATTTCAACTGGATAGAGCATTGCTGGATCTTGCAGCAAGTGTGAGTATATTACCGGGGAGTCTGTATGAGCAGTATGATTTTGCCCATTACAAAGAATCCACAGCATATACATTAGATAAAATAAATGTATATATCCAGATTTATTTATAGCAATTATAAAATATAAATGTATATATCCAGATTTCAATCGGAAATCTCATAGAAGATCGATTACACACACACAAGCGGAATCTGTGTGGATGGTGGTGAAACAGAGGGTAGAAACAGAAATGGTGAAGATACCAGCTAACCACACACAGAATCAACACAAATAAGATGTGAAAATGTAAGAACAAAGCATTAAACAAATGCAGATTGTATTGATTCTTCAAGAACAGTGAAAGAGAAAATTCAGGGTTACAACCGCTACTCACGCCCTAGAAATTCTCAAACTAGGCTATTTATAGTAAGCTGACATGCATCGAAACTATGTTCAACGAAACTAGTAGTTTCGATTGAGCATTTACAAGTGAAACAAGCCTGTCGAAACTAAACTATCTATCAAAACTACTAGTTTCGATTGAACAAATCTCAATCGAAACTAGATAGTTTCGATGGACCAGACTTAGAAATAAAACAAGAAATTACATAAAATGAAATTACAAGTAAATAAACTAACTAAACTTTGTTCAAAAGAAATACATTGATGACAACAGCTTATACAAAAATAAGACTCTACAATCTCCCCCTAAGTTGTTGTATTAATGTCTTCAACTCTTCTCTAAGCAGTTGGCCCTTGACTTGGTTTCTGAAAGTGAGTCTTATTTTATGAGACACTAACTTACATATTAATATACAGAAATTTATTTTAACTAATTAACAATGGCTTTATTTAATAAATGATAACCGACAAAGATTCATTGTTTTTATAAGTGTTAGTTGATAAAGGCAAAGAAAGATATCGAGGCTAGAAGTTAAAACTCAATTATTATGGAATATTTGTCATGATATTGTAATGGAAATAGACAACTAATATTGTCGGGCTTAGATAAAAACAAACGGGACTCCGTCCAATTTCCGTTAGGACTAAAGAAGTATATTTTATAAATATGGATGTCCTCTTTAGGGATTGGGCTGTTTGGGAAGGAAGACTGATGTTAGCGAAACTACAAAGTTAGCTTGAATCAATGTAGGGCGAACTTTATCTAAGTTCGCCAAACCCTAAAGATAGAAACAAAGTAGCTTCTATTGAACAAAGTAGTTTCTATTGAACAAAATAGTTTCTATTGAACAAAGTAGTTTCTATTGAACAAAGTAGTTTCTATTGAACAAATAGTTTTTATTGAACAAATAGTTTCTATTGAACAAATAGTTTTTATTGAAGAAAGTAGTTTCTATTGAAGAAAGTAGTTTCTATTGAACAAATAGTTTCGATATGAACCATGACCCGAAACTACCATAGTTTCGGTATAAACTACTTATCGAAACTACTAGGTCCAAGCATGGAAATATTTAGTGTCAATAAGAAACACTACCTTATGTGGATGACCTTATTGTACAGATTGTGAGTGACATTAGTGACGCTCAATAACCAGCTGATTGTATTTCAGAAACTACTCATCATGTGAGTTCTATGTGCCCCCTATGTGTTACGTGTAAGTCATTTTAAATGTTTTTGGGGCTAAAATGTATACATGATATGAATTAATGTTATGTTATGTGTTATATGAAAATACATACAAAATATAAGTATAACAAGTATGTTTATAAATAAAGAAATGAAAGCATGACATAACGTATAAGAAATAAATCTTGCTTTATATCCATGTATATATTGCTTGCCAAGTATGAAAAGTATGACATAACGTATAAGAAAGAAATCTTGCTTTATATACATGTATATATTGCTTGCCAAGTATGAAAAGCATGACATAACGTATAAGAAAGAAATCTTGCTTTATATCCATGTATATATTGCTTGCCAAGTATGAATGAACGTTATGGACGGAAAAAATGATTGCTAACTTGTAAAAAATTTATTTTATGAAAAGCATGACATAACGTATAAGAAAAAACTATGAATATACACAGAAAAGTATATATTTCTGATACCACTTGTAGGTCCTGAGCAGATCCTCAAACATAGATCTGTGGAGAAATCTTCAAACAACCCGGATCAAGAGGCGGAATCTCTGGATCCGGTATCACTCTCGAATCAGAAAAAAACGGGTAGAGACGGGTGCGGGAATCACAAACACGAACATAAATATATAAAAGTGAACAAGAACAGATAATTGGAGCAAAAAACGTATGATTCTTTGATTGATATGAAAAATAAAAGCTCCTCACACACTCAACAATTAGTCTCACGGTGATTCCCTCTACAGACACACACTCCTCCTTTGAGGTATTCTACTATATATATAGGAGGTCAAGCACATGCGCCTTGTTTTCCAAGCCACCGCCCAAACAGGCCTGAAAAATAGGTATCGAAACTACATAGTTTCGATTGAAACAATATTCAACCGAAACTAGTAGTTTAGATACTGTAGTTTCTATTGACAGCATCAGTCTCAATTTTATACCTAACACTGTGCAACTTGTTCTTCTAAGGCTCGATGATCTTTTGCCTGGATCTCCTATTGCTGCACGACTGCTTTGACCAGGCCTGTCAACTCCTTAATATTTGACCGGATCTCATCCAATTTAGATTGGCCTGTTTGTTGATCTCCCTGATTCTGCTAGTTATATTGATAATTACCTTCATCGCGGTTGTTGTAATTTCCACGATTATTGTAATTCCCTTGAATTCATGACTGGCAGGTCTGGTACTCTTTCCCCTGATTTTGTTCATGAAAAGGAGGATTGAATTGATTACAATCATTATTGTAATTATAATTGGGATGATTTTCTAAACCTGGATGATATGTGTTTGAATCCATATCATATTGTTTTTGTTGACCATAACCCTGATTTACATCCTCACTCATTCCCAGCTGCTGATAACCCCTTTGTCTCCTGAAATTGCCTTCAAACATTGGGAAATCTTGAGCCCAGTGGCTAGTGTTGCCACAACAGCTCATACACGGCTCATAATAGTTTTGACCATCATCATAGTTTCATAGTCCCCGTCCATGACAACTTGCACAAGTAGCACACCCAAGTAGTCCTGAACGAAAAATTAAAACTAACTAAAAAAAATAAAAAATAAAAATATTTTTGGGTTTTTGTTTTTATATAAAAAAAATAAACTAAACTAAAACAAAAACTAACGCACCGATTCCCCGGCAACGGCGCCATTTTGATCGATGTTGTTTGGTCGGTCAAAAAATAAGAATTAAATAGTAAGTGAAAAGTCGAGTCGTCTCCACGAGAAATTGGTGGAAAGTTCAATTGTTAAGAATTGGTTTTAGTTTAGGATTTGCAAACTATGATTCTGTGATTAAAATTCAAATTAAATAAAGAATGCAACCTCCTCCAAACTTTAGGTTCTAGGTTTTACATAAAATTCAGTTGTTCAATTAGACACCACATAGACATAGTGTTGAAAATCAGTTAAAACAGTAATTGAAGGCAGGTTGTTGTCAGCAAACCTGTACAACTAGTTTTGTTATAAACCAATATAATTCAACAACCCAATTTACCAGTGTCAAGTTAACCCCTTTAGTCACGCAACCCGCTCTAGGTTTTATCATCAACCGAACAAGATTGTAAAGAAAGAAAACTCAAAAAACACATATAAACTATTTAAATTAACCAATACATCAATCCATCAAGTTATTGTCAGAAACTAAATAGATCCAATCACATAAACAACTGAATCAAAACACAAAGCCTATACGAACCATCTGCCCGGAAGAAGCCATACATGGTTTAGCCGCGCATGCTAGTCATACGCGTAACCATAGCTTTTCTTGATGATATGGAATGCATTCTCCCTCTGAAAATTGTCCTAAGCCTCTCCAAATTCGCTTGAATGAAAGTTGTTGCGAATTAGGGTTGAATCAAGCTTAAATATGAAAATTGGGCTTTTTTCCTAATCTGGCAGCCTCTCGCGTACCGCGAGACTCGGAGCTGGTTCCTTCGTGTACCGTGAAGGACAATATAGTCGGGTTGGTTTTTCTGGTTCCATGCGTACCGCGAGACATCCTCACCAACTCCTCGCGTACCGCGAGGAGTATAATTTCATGAATTTCTGCGTTTTGATCCCGGTTCTCCCGTGCTTTGATACTTTCTTGATTAACGCTTGTTTTCCGCTCTTTTAGCACCTTTAACCTGTAACAGACACTACTACAAAACACACATAAAACTGACTCCATGTACAAAGCTAAACGCTTAAAACAATACAAAGTTGACTCTTTATGGAGGGTTATTTAAAACTACATCACTATCGACCAAGATATGGAAATAGACTTCATTTTGATGTCTTTGTCAGTTGAGTACGAAGAGTTCGTGAATCACTACAAGGAGTATGTAGTAGGAGGAACCTTATCTGAACTTCGAGAGTCGCTTATGGCTGCTGAGATGACTATAGGATACATGAAAACTCTGATCTCTAAACCAAGAAAGCGTGGTAAGAAGAGAGATATTTTCTGAAGTAATGACACTTGTCATTATTGTGGAGAAATTGGGCATTGGAAGAGTACCTGTCCATCATACCTTGCTAAGAAGACCAAAACTTCAGAAGCAGGCTCTTCAGGTATGTTCATTATTGAGATATTCTCTCTGTCTAGCAAATCTTGGGTGTTTGACATTAGATGTGGTTTTCACATTTGTAATGATTTGTAGGGACTAAAGAAGGTTAGGAAGCTGAAGCATGGCGACTTAGAGCTCCATGTGGGAAATGGGCCGGGCAAATGGTCACGGTGAAGGCTGTAGGAGAATGTGTTCTTTTACTTCCTTTTGGTCTTGAACTTGTTTTGAACAAGGTTTATTTCATTCCTAATTTGACAAGGAATATTGTTTCGCATGAAGAAACTCCGGTCCGACGAAATTTTGAATTCGAATGATCAAGAGTCATTTGATGATTGTGAATCCTGTTTAAGTGGCAAGTTAACCAAAGCCCTTTCACCGGTATCTGTCAAAAGGCCAAGGATCTGTTAAGACTCGTACATACTGATGTATGTGCTCCATTCAGAACAATGTCTAGAAGTGGAGAGAGATACTTCGTTACATTTACTGATGATATGAGTAGATATGGTTATGTTTATTTTATTAAGCATAAACATGAAACATTTGAAATGTTCAAACAATACAAAAACGAGGTACAAAATCTGCTTGGTAAAACGATTAAGATGCTTCGATCTGATCGAGGTGGTGAATATCTTAGTCAAGATTTTGCCGAATATCTAAAGAAATGTGGGATCATTTCTCAACTCACTCCACCTGGAACACCACAGATTAATGGTGTGTCCGAAAGGAGAAACGAACTCTATTAGATATGGTTCGATCTACAAACCTCCCACACTCATTTTGGAGTTTTGCACTCGAGACTGCCACAAGAATCATAAAATTAGCTCCTACAAAGAAGGTGGATAAAACGCCTTATGAGATATGACATGGGGAGAAATCCAAAATGTCTTACCTTAGGGTTTGGGGATGTAACTCTTATGTTACCAGTGAATCTACGGATAAACTGAATCCATGTGGCAATAAAATTGTTTTCTTCGGATACCATAAAACCTTTGGTTACAATTTCTATAATCCTGCTGAAAACTGGGTTTTCGTTAAACGCAGAGCTACCTTCTTGGAGAAGGAACTTCTTGCGCGAGGGATTAGAGAAAACCATGTGGATCTGGATGAGATCCGAGAACCACAAGTAACCGAACCCCAAACTAAATATGTCGTTCAACATCAGACTGTTGAAATTGAATATGGAAATGTTCAAGATTCAACCGTGTCACAAACCATTCACAGAAGTACTACGGATTGTCATGAACCCGACTGGTATATTGGAGTTCACCAGATTGACGACATCCTGATAGTTGATTAGGATAAGCCCACTAGTTACAAATCTGCAATCTTAGATTAAGAATCTAAGAAAATGGCTTGAAGCCATGGATGCCGAAATCCAATCCATGTATGACAACCATGTATGGGACTTGGTTGATCTTCCTCTTGAATGTTGGACCGTAGGAAGTAAGTGGATTTTCAAGAAGAAAATTGACATGGATGGAAACGTGCAAGCCTTTAAAGCAAGGCTGGTAGCTAAAGACTTTATTCATACTCAAGGAATTGATTATGATGAAACCTTCTCGCCTGTAGCCATGCTTAAGTCGATTAGGATGTTACTTGCCATTGCAGCGTATTATAACTACGAAATATGGCAAATGGATGTCAAAACCGCGTTCCTAAACGTACAACTTACTGAAGATGTCTATATGGTTCAACTGGAAGGTTTTGAAGATCCAAAGAATCCTAATAAAGTGTGCAAGTTAAACAAATCCATTTATGGGTTAAAGCAGGCATCTAGAAGCTGGAATCGTCGCTTTGACCAGAAAATCAAAGAGTTTGGTTTTGTCAAGAACGAAGACGGATCGTGTGTCTACAGGAAGGCAAGTGGGAGCTATATCACTTTTCTGATTCTGTATGTAGATGACATACTACTCATTGGAAACCATATTCCTATGCTACAAAGCGTAAAGTGTTGGCTAGGTAAATGCTTTGAAATGAAAGATCTTGGTGAAGCCGCATATATTCTGGGAATAATGATCTATAGAGATTGATTAAAGCGGCTTATACGTTTAAGTCAAAGTACATATATTAATAAGGTCATTCGACGCTTCTCAATGCACGACTCTAAGAGAGGATCTTTTCCCATGGAACCATACTGAACAATAAATAGTGCCCTCAGTCTGACGGGGAAAAGAAGAAAACGGAAAGAGTTCCATATGCTTCTGCAATTGGTTCCATCATGTATGTCATGCTATGTACTAGACCAGACGTATCGTACGCACTAAGCATGACTAGTAGATATCAACAGAATCCTGGTGAGAGTCATTGGATAGCTGTGAAGAACATCCTCAAGTACTTGAGAAGGACTAAAGATATGTTCTTGATATATGGAGGACTGGAAGAAGAACTAGCAGTAAGATGTTACACTAATGCTAGTTTCCAGTCTGATCGAGATGATTCTTGATCACAGACGGGATTTGTGTTTGTTCTAAACGGTGGTGCTATCACTTGGAAAAGTATTAAGCAAAGTGTTGTGGCTCAATCCATCACCGAATTAGAATACATTGCGCGCTTCAGAAACTGCAAAGGAGGCTGCTTGGATGAAGAAGTTCATTGCTGATCTCGGGGTAATGCCTATCATTCATAAACCAATCGAGATACCGTGTGACAATACTGGTGCCATTGCTCAAGCCAACGAACCAAGGTCACACCACAGCACGAAGCACATACTCAAGAGATTTCATTATATAAGGGATATACCGGAACGGGGAGACATCGTGTTAAACAAAGTTCACACATCAGAATCTAGCGGACCCGTTCACTAAGCCTATGCCTCCTCCTAAACACGAGGAGCATGCTGATAAGACATGCCTTAGATTTGCTAGACAGTGGGTCTGATCTGTAATTTAGTATTTGGTGCTTTCGAACAATATAGTTACATTGGTATTTTATTTTTATTTAATGGTTAAATGCATTATAAATAGATGTTTCTATGTTAGATATTTTATACGTTTTAGAATCCTTGAATATTGTATTTTAAATGTCCATAGTCGATCAGATTCATGAGAATCAATCTGAATTTAAGACTATTGTGATTTAGATGATTGGTTCATTAAGAATGAAATTCCAAGTAGTTGGAGATCATATTCACAGATATTCATCAGAGAATGAATATTGGACGTAACTCATTTCAAAACTATCTTAATGGATCAAGGTCTTGAGATGTTTTGAATATGGTAAGATCTATCGATCCTTCGACCTGGGGCACATATTAGAACTAACCTTGACTGAAGTTTGTTCTTTGACCATATCTAACAATGTTTCGTGAAAGGCAGTAATAAGGGTATGATTGGGAATAAATTTGAAGTTAAGTGGGAGTGGTACGTGACTAAAGGAACTTTGTTCTCCTTTGATTAGGAGTTGGACATTCTGGTGCCCTCGTTGATTCGAACTGGTATAAAACGCATAGCCATTCTCAAACTACGAGTAGTTTGTTTAGACCACTTTGAATTGGGAACGAGGACAAGAATGGTTGAACAACATATGAGAAATGACTTGTATCTATGTCTCATGTTCAACGAATGTCTTAAACGGAAAGGATAGATAGATAAGTTTGCCATGACTGTTGTACTTACTCAAGTAAGAGTTACCTGTACACAAGGAAATAGTTTGACGATTGTAATACGTCATACCTTGCTAGGGGCAGTGAGATGCAGCTAGGCGTCCACCACTGTCTACATTGAACCGGTTAATTGATGAATCGTCCAAGTGGGAGATTGTTGGATATATGATGTCCGATCGTCAATTAAGTCAACGTTACTATCTAGGTACGATCCACAGAGTTACACTTTGGGCAACGAGTTAGTTGATAATATTTAATTGTTAAATATTATAGTTCATGAAAGACGGATTTATTAAACGACAAATAAATATTTAGAGAAATATTTATTCGGTTTATTCAGTGATTAATTATTTAGAGAAATAATTATATACGGAGAGATTTACTGTTTAAATGTTAAACATTAAAGGGATTTTTTTTACTGTATATTGGTAATTAGTAAACGCAAAGGATTAAAAGTGATTATCAGTTTAACTACTGGGAATTAACAGTTAATACCCTAGGGGTGTGGATTGTAAGATTAAGGATTATCAATATATCCTTAATCTCAAACCCTAATCACGAAGTTAGCCACCATCACAATTTGTGAAACCCTCCTCCCCCCTCCTTTCTCGGTTTGCGTGCGACGCCACCACCGCCGCCTGACTTCCGCCGTGATGTCGTTGCCGCCTTGTGTCGTCGCCAGTTTATTTTGCACAACCGTGTGACATGTTTTGCTACAAGTTTTGTGAACTGTCAACTAGCGAGACGCTCTTTGAACTAAGGTGTCTTTATTTTGTTAATCGTCGAAGGTATAACCTGAAACACCCTATGGTTGGATTTAATTTATTGTTTATGCGCGTGTAATCGGATCACTGGCGTGAAACAAGTTTAGAACTGTTATTCTTATCAAATGCTTCCGTTGTATAAATTTGATTTATTTATGTAAAACGTTTAAATATTATTTAATTTTAAAAGTTAAAACTGGTACGAGGATTCCCAACAAGGATTTCGACTCCCTAGGCAGAATACCTCCTTGTAGATATTACTGACTTTAGTCAGGGTTTTGATTTTAAAACAAATTTACAGACGATAGGGTTTTATACCCAAGTATTTAAATAAAAATATTCTCTACACGACGAGATTATGATATTTACAAAACCAACCTCTGAGGTTGAGATAAATGATAAAAAGATCCATTTGTTAAAGACCACAATTCCGCTGCACAAAAACCAACTCTGAAATCAAAGCAGGTACCGCTGGTGCCAACTGACGTCGCAGCCCGGTAACATCCCGGGGTTTCCCGGGGCGGGGTGTGACATGTATATCCTCTTTGCTCTGTAAAGAATGAAATACATAACCTCTAGAATAGAACGGGCCTTCTGTATAGAAACTACTGTGGGTAGAAGAACTAAAATAGTAGAACTGGTAGACGACCTTACCATAAAAATAGAAGGCAATTGATTCCATGTTAGGTTATTCGTTATAGCCTTGGGAGGTTTCGATGTGGTATTGGGAATAGATTGGCTATCTGCTAATGAGGCTTGAATTGTATACAAGCGAAAGATAATCAAGCTCAAATCTCCGAGTGGTGACAAAGTCGAGGTTTATGGGGATTGTGACATCCTGCTGACGAATGTGATCTCAATGATTAAAGTAGAAAAGTACATGAGGTGCAGATGCGAGGCTTACCTGGATTATGTAATTAACAACGATGTGAAAATAACATAACTAAAAGATGTACCTATGGTGTGCCACTATCCGTAAGTGTTCCCTGAAGACTTGTCTGGACTGCCGCCCGATAGGGAAACAGAATTCCAGATTGACTTACTGCTAGGTGCCGAGCCCGTGGCCAAAGCACCTTATCGACTAGTGCCATTGGGGATGAAAGAGATGATGACACAGTTGGAAGAGCTTCTAAACAAAGGTTTCATTAGACCGAGCATTTCGCCTTGGGCTGCACCGGTACTGTTCGTGAAGAAGAAAGACGGATCCACGAGAATGTGCATCGACTACCGAGAGCTAAATACCGGCTACCCAGGATTGATGATTTGTTTGACCAATTGCAAGGCGAAATATGGTTCTCTAAGATCGACCTGCAGTTGGGATATCATCAGCTGAAAGTAAGAGAAGAAGATATACCAAAGACCGTGTTCCGCATACGGTATGGACACTACGAATTTCAAAGGATTATAACTGTGAAATCATATACCACCCACGAAAGGCGAATGTGGTGGCCGACGTCTTGAGTCGAAAAGAGACGACAACTCCTATTAGAGTGAAGGCATACCATTAGGTTGTGACTCCAGACCTTATGACCGAAATAGAACACACCCAGAATGAAGCTTTGAAGGAAGAACATATTAAACGGAAAGGGATAGTGGGCCAGCCAGGAAAGTTAGAAATGAACACATATGGTGTGCGGACCCAGTTCGGGAGAATGTGGATACCAAAGAGTGGGGAGCTTAGAGCCAGGATTCTTGATGAGGCTCACAAGTCTTGCTACTCTATCCACCCCAGGACTAATAAAATGCACCATGATCTGAAGAAGGAGTACTAGTGGCCCGGCATGAAGAACAATGTAGCTGAATATGTGTGCAAGTACCTAACTTGTTCTCAGGTAAAGGCCGAGCACCAGAAATCGTGTGGAAAGATGCAACCTGTTTTTATCCCTAAATGGAAGTTGGAGCACATTACCATGGATTTCATAACCTTTTGTAAGGAGGGTAGACTTGTAATATCCCGAAAACCCGACACTTAATACCCGGGGCGAGGGATGGGCCAACGGAGAGAAAGAAGTGGGAAGGGAAATAGGCATGGGCCCATTAGGAGCATGGGAAGAGGGTTTAAAGGCTTGAGGGCTGCCTTAACCAGCCACCATCATCTTCATTAGCTCTAAAAATCGTTTAGAGAGAGAGAGAGAGTGAGTGAGTGTTTTAGAGAGAGAAAGTACAAGAATCAAGTGTTTGATCCTCCAAGTTGTTTCTAAATGGCCTCTCTAGTGTTAGTGAAGAAGAATACACCAAGAAACGTCTGATTTGAGGTAAGAATCGAACCTACAACCTCTAATTTTCAATTTAAATGGGTTTTGGGGTAAAACTAGGGTTTTCCTCTCAAATTAAAGATTTTTACAAGTAAAATGGGGTTTAAAATCCATATCTAGCTTAATGAGAACTAAACAAACGATTTGGACGTAAAATGTTACGAACTTGGGTTGAAAACGACCCTGGTTGAGATCCGTGTTCTTCAGGCGACACTTGATGGGCTCCAAAGGAGGAGGGTGGCGTGATACCCAAGGTTTTCAATGATTGGGACATGCGTCATTCCCTAGCGACACTGAGTGTGCCGCCATTAATAGTCGACGACATTAGAGTGGGCGAAAATTTAGTCCGGAACGCAAGTTTTGGCGGCCAATGTGTGCCTGGCGACACTGTGTAGGCGACACTTGCACTCATGCTAGAATTTGCATGTTGATTTATCCGCAGATCAGTTTGTATTTATAGTATCTATAAATATAACCTTAACTAAAACCCTAATCCTAGTTCTCTGCCTCCACCAGTTTTTTCGCAAAAAGGAGTGCCCCCCCCTCCCCTTTGCGCCAATGGGATTCCACCGCCGTCCGCCACCAATTCCGGTTGCCCGTCGCCGTGAGCAAGTGGTGCTGCCACCACTGGTCTCCATCGTGAATTGGTTTTCGATTTATCTGCAGGTTTCGTGATCGGTCACCAGCGAGACGCTCGTTAAACCAAGGTGTTGATCTTTCAGTTAATCGTCTAAGGTATAATTATTTACCCGCTATGGTTGGTTTAATTTTATTGTTTATACGCGTGTAATTGGATCACTGGAGGGATCACGGTTTTGAACCGTTGACTTGTACTAACCGCTTCCGCTCATTAAATTTGTTTTATTTAATTTATAAGATTAAATTAATTAGTTTTAAAAGTTAAAACTGGTACAAGGATTCCCAACAGTGGTACCAGAGCCACCTTTATGCGCGTTTAGACATATTATTTATTTTTCGTTCTTATGTTTTATTTGACAAAAAGATCATACCTTTTTCGTTTGATTTGGTTGTACTTGATAAATCGAGCTCTAATGACCCGTGATTGGGTTTATTCATCTTTGTATTTTTATGGGTGATTTGGAACACGTTTTAATAGTTAGGTTTATTTTATTTATTTTTATTATAATTGGAAATAAAATTGTAAACCTAACGAGACAAAGACTAGAAGACCAAAGGCGGACACGAACGAGTTTAGAAGATGGAGATCTTGGACTAAGTGAGAGATAGCAAGATTATTTATTTTAGTTTTCCCATAGACTAGTCCGGTTTCCGTTTGATGGCTCGAACGAAACTGGACAATATTTACTAGTTGCTCGATTTATATGTTTTGTGGTTGTTCACATTATTTAGGATAATAATTAAACCGTAAATATTTTTATAAAACTTTTGACAAAATCTTAAAACGACGAGAAAATTAAATTGTTTAAAGATTTCTCAGAAAGGTTATTAAATAAAAGTGTTTTTATTTAAAAGTAAAATGAGTTTTAAATTTAATTATTTTATTTAAAACTATTTTAAATTAATTAAAGAGTTGATTAATTTAAAATACAGTTCACGATTAACGACCAATTTAGATTAAATAGGGTATTTAAAATTGGATCGTATCGAGTGTTGAAAACCGTTTCACGAACTAAATAGTAAAATTGGTTTACTAAAATTGCACGGCTTGGCTCATGCTCCTAGTCGTCCAAAATGTTTTTGATACTTACTTGGTAATGTAAAATATTAAAGAAAATCACAAATTAAAATCGATATTTCTACGCCACCCTAAATTGGGACACTTCAACTAATCTATTTGAAACCCCGGTGTTAGTAAATTACCCTGCATCCGGGCCTACGGTTTTGGTTGAAAGTACAACCGCGATTCCTAAGTAACTTAGGCCGGTTATACTGTTGCAATTGAAGGGTGAATATCACTTAAGGTTCTTTAAGTGGGCGTAGTTAAGGGAAATGTATCTAAGCTTGACAATACTCGCCATGCCCCTCAAACTGAGAATTCTGTAGTTGACATAATCGGTAATCGTTATCTACCTACATAGCAGTGCCAGTGGAGAGTGCTCAGCTATTCACTGTGTAATGGTGAATCGGGATATCATTCCTAATTATATATTTTTGCAATTGGGTCATAAATTTAGTAAGGACGTTATGCATTAAAAATACTAAAACTCTTATTTTAAATTTTTTAGATGTCTAACGAATCCAATCTCACCTCCTTTTTTCTCACTTAAGTCCATCCTTGAGAAGGATAAACTCAACAAATCCAACTTCATGGATTGGTACCATAACCTGAAAATTGTTCTTAGGGCAGAGAACAAGAAGTATGTTCTCGAAGGACCAATTCCTAAGGAACCTAATACTGCTACGGGTGTTGCTCGTAGGACCTGGGAGAAACATGTCGATGATTCTATCAAGGTCTCCTGCTTGATGCTGGCATCTATGATACCAGAACTCCAGCAGAATCAGCATATGACATGATCAGACAGCTGGAGGAAATGTTCCAACAGCAAGCTCGTCATGAGCGCTTTGAAGTGATAAGATCACCTATCAGCTGTCGTATACAGGAAGGTTCTTCGATCAGCACTCATGTGCTGAAGATGAAGGGTTACATTGATTACTTGGCACGTCTTGACTCACCCTTAAGCAATGAGCTAGCGGGGGACATAATACTCAACTCACTGCCTAAGCCATATGACCAGTTCGTCTTGAAATACAATATGAATGGTTGGAACAAGACCATCGCGGAGTTGCATATGATGCTAAAAACTTCCGAGATGAGCATATCGACTTCTGGCAAGTCTAGTCCAGTGTTGATGATCAAGGAGGGACGAGTTAGGAAATCTGAAGCCAAATCCAAAGGCAAGAAGAAGGGCAAGGGCAAAGGAAATTAGGATTTCGTTTCAGGATCCCATACGAATTAAGAATACACAATGGGCTAGAATGGGCTCGGCCTAACTCCAATTAATGGGATCGGCTCACATATCACCAAAACCACAAAAATATTCATATACAAAACCAATACATGATTGATTCACATGAATATATACAATTACATCAAGATACATACCACCAACTAGAGGTGGTCAAAAGAACCGGATCCGAATCTGATCCGATGGATTATCCGAAACCGGATCCGGCTAGAACCGGTTTTTTGGAACCGGTCCAGATTTTTTCAGACTCGGCGGATCCAGAACCGGTTTAGAAGTTTTAGACGGACCGGATAAAAATCAGACAAAAATCGGATTTTTTGGAACTGGTTTTTTTCGGACATTTTGGAACCGGTTAGAACCCCGTTATAGGGTAAAAAAAAACGGCTATATAGCCGTTTATGGCCGTTTTTTGTATTTTTTGGGTTGTTTGAGGCTAGAAACTATGTATAAATAGGTGTTGAGGGTATGGGTTAGTTCACCACAACATCCTAGCTCTCAAAACTAAAAAACGCTCTCAAAACGTAAAAAAAAACGCCCACTTTAACGCAAAAAAAACGCTCCCATGGCTTCCGCTTTTGCTTACGCAAGCACTCAAAATTCAGTTGGTGGTTCTACAAGCAAAGCCACGGTAGTGAGAGTACTTCCTTGCTCCCGAAACCAAGAGATATGGGCTTATTTTGATTTATGCGAAATGTCGAACGGTTCGCAAAAGGCTCGTTGCAAACGTTGTGGTAAAATTATGGGTGATGCCGGAAATAGCACTTTGAGGAAACATATTGTTAGTCACGCAAAACACACTCAAGGTGAAGATCAAACTCAAATTGGTAGAGATGGAGGAGTTTGGCAATACAATGTTGAGAGGGTTCGTGAAAAAATGGCACATTTCGTCATTCAAGAAGGGTTGCTTTTTGATCACTTTGATAACCCGCGCTTGACGAGGATGATACAAGAGACTCTTCAACCGAGCTATACCAATGTAAGTCGTTCTACTTTGAGAAGAGATTGTTTAAAAATATGGAAAAGAGCTAAAAAAGAATTAATCTTAGGTTTTAAAAATTTAAATACCGGTATTAACTTAA
Source organism: Smallanthus sonchifolius (assembly GCA_023525975.1). Taxonomy (NCBI): domain Eukaryota; kingdom Viridiplantae; phylum Streptophyta; class Magnoliopsida; order Asterales; family Asteraceae; genus Smallanthus; species Smallanthus sonchifolius. Next base: position 20,904,110 of record CM042037.1, read on the forward strand.
CCACGGACGTTTGGTCGGCTCCACATGGTTTACCCGAATCGTTCCTTTGCGTTACCGCACATTGGGTTCAACCCGAGTCGTGGCAAATGATGAAGCGTACGATTGCGTTTGATTATTTTGGATATCCACATACCGGCGAAAACTTATTTTATATTTTAGACTCGGTAATTCAAACTTATAAAATTCAACCAAAAATATTTTCAATATCTTTTGATAACACTTCAAATAACACAAACGCGGTGGAAAAATTAAAAATAAAATATGAACCGTCTTGTAACGGTGTTTTCTTTCATAGTCGATGTGTTGCACACATCATTAACTTGGTTGTGCAAGACAGTCTAAACGTCCAAGAAATAAGAGAAGTGAAAGAAAACTTTAAAGTGATGTTACGGGAAGTTTTTAGCACAAGCAAAAAAAGATATATAAACTATAGAAACTTGTGCCAACAAACGGATTCCATCTTTTTAGGTCCAAATTGGGACGTACCTACTAGATGGAACTCGACATGGAAAATGTTTGAATCGGCCTTAAGGTAAAGAGTTACTTTAAAACATTTACATGATAAACTTGTGCAAAAGAAACGTTGTTCACAAAAATTTGATAATATAAGTTGGGATATGATCGAGAAACTAACTAATTTGCTTGAGATTTTTAAAAATGCAACTACATGTTTATCGAGAGTTTATTATCTCACGTCTTCGCTAATACTTCAACAATTATACTTAATATGTAATAAATTAAAAGAGTTTGAATATCACGGCACTATTTTTGAAAAAATGGTAACACCTATGAAAGCTAAATTTAAAAAATATTTTTCGGAAATGCCGGCCGTTGTTACATGTTCGGCCGCCTTAAACCCAACGATTAATGTAACCGGTGTTGAAACATTAATTGGATCAATATCGCACGATTTAAATATGTTCTAGGAAGACCTAAATTTTGAATCAAATGCAATAAGGGACTTCAATTCGGCTTTTAATAATATATTTGATTATTATTTACGCAAATATGGTGGAAGTGGTGATCCATCAAACATACGTGAATCAATGGTTTCGGGTTCAAGTTCTAGTAGTTCAAGGAACCCGATGCTAAATTTATTTAACACTTTAAGAAATGAAAATACTAAACGAGTTCGTGGAAGCACTCCAAGTAGCAAGCTTGGAAGATATCAAGCAACCGACTTTATTTCAACTCTAAGATCCGAAGAGTTTGAAAACTTTGATATCTTGAGTTGGTGGCAAGGAAGGGAATGCCAATATCCCATTCTAGCCGCAATGGCCCGTGACCTACTAACCGTCCAAGCTTCCACGGTAGCTTCGGAATCTGCTTTTTTATCTTAGTGTCATGGTTTTATCTATTCGAAGAACGAGACTTACACCGGAATCTATGGAGATGTGTATTTGCTTGAATGACCATTTGGATGCCGCCGAACGTGTACAACATGTTGCAAAACTAGAAGGCGAGCTTGACATTGAACAAAAAATACACGAATTCGAAGTAGAACAAGGGGCGGCGAATCCACTTTCTGACGAAGAACAAACTTATGATGAAGCCCAACGTATCTCAAGCGAAAAAGATTGAAAACCGATGTTACGAAGACTAAGACGAGTAGACGACGAATAACGAGTCATAATAAATAATATATATTTTGTGATTCAATTATGTTTTTTGTAATTTTTTTGTACGAACTATTGTTAAATCACTTAAAAAAATATAAAAAATAAATAAAACATGTATTTTATAGTGCATCTTTGTTAATTTTTTTAAAAAAAGTCTTTTTTTAAATCCGGTGGAACCGGTTTTTTTGTCCGATCCGGTTCCCTATATCTGGTCCGGTCCCAAAAGGTTCCAAGTCTTCACTCCCTTAACCGGGTCCGATCCGGAACCGGTTCTATTGGATCCGGTCGTTGACCACCGTTGACCGATCCGGTTCGGATCCAATCCGGATAAAAAAAAACCGGTTTGTGCACCTCTACCACCAACACAACACTTACAAAATAAACATATACATGAAAGTATTATACCCACATACAAATCTACAAATAATAATGAAAATATTATTTAGTTAATTATTGTAATATAAATCAAATATAAGTCCACTGGTGAAATAGAAAAATGTAAAACTAAGTTTAGAGGTGCACAAAAAAACCGGTTTTTTTTTTACCCGGTTCAAACCGGTAAACCGGTTTAGGATAAACCGGTTTGGAGCAAACCGGTTCGGGTTAGCCTAAAACCGCCGGTTTGAAACCGGTTTGAAGCTTTCTGGGTGTAATCGGGTATGGGACCGGTTTGTGTGAACCGGTTCGATAAACCGGTTTGGTCGCTGAAAATAAGTAGCCGTTATTCAACGGCTATATGGCCGTTGGGGTCGATTTTAGCCCTTTTTTGGCCTTTTTTCACCTCTAATTCACTATAAATAGGTGGGGGGTGTTTAGGTTTGATCACACCTCTTTCTACACTCTCTAATCTCTAAAACCGCTCTTTAAATGCTCAAAAACGCTATCTAAACTCTAAAAAAAAGCATGGCAAGTTTTGGTGTTGGTGGTTCCTCAAACGAGGTTGATCTTGGAATATCCGAACCAGTCACCGATGAAGAACTAGCCGAAGATGCAAGGCTACGAAGCTCCAGTTCCGAAGACAACGCACAAGAATAATCAATCAATATTCCAAAAAATAAAAATATATATTGTCATTTGTAATGTTTTACAATTTTATAATTTTATCTTGTCATGTTTTTTAATTTCTGAACTTTCTAAATATTAATAAATGTTGAACTTTATGTTTTATATTTGTTATTTTTATTTTTTTATATTAAAAATATAAAATTTATTTGATTTTTTTTTTATAAAAACCGGTTTAAACCGGTTTTTTGGACAAACCGGTTTGTAACCAACCCTAACCGGTTTGACCAGTTAGACATTTTCCACCTCCGAAACCGGTTTAACCTGAACCGGTTTAGGGCCAAACCGGTTTTGACTTTTCGTTAACCAAACCGGTTCGGTTCGGTTTGAACCGGTTTGGGTTAAAAAACCGATTTGTGCACCACTACCTAAGTTGGTGGCAAAATAGTATAGTCAAAGAGAAGTGTGGGCTTTGATGGAAAATTTTCTCCGGTTATTAAAATGGTCATGATAAGGTGTATTATTAGTCTAGCTGTAGAAAAATCCAAGTCCTTGTTTTAGTTAGATATTAATAATGTCTTCCTGTATGGTAATATTACTGAAGATGTTTATATGACTTTATCAGAGGGTTAACAAAAGTGTGTAAACCGGTCAAGTCTTTATATGTTTTTAAACAGGCTCCTAGAAAATAGAATGAAATCTGACCAGTGTTCTGCTTCGAAATAGATTTGTTCAAAGTGTTTGTCATCACTCTCTGTTTACTAAATCTCATGGTTCTTTTTTTCTTGCTTTCCTGGTTTATGTGCACGATATAGTGATGACATGAAATTATGTGAATGAAATTGAAACGGTAAAAAAAATTGAGCACAAATTTCTTTATAAAAGATTTAGAGAAACTAAAACTTTTTCTTGGGATACAAGTGTTATATTCATATCAGGGTATTTGTCTTTCAAAGTATTGTCTTGAACCTTTGACTAAATTCGGTCTCAAAAAAAGGTGTGGACTTTGATAAAAAAAAATTATTTGGTTGTTAAAAGGGTCACAATTAGGTGTATTATTAGTCTATTAGTAGAAAAAGGCTGGTCCTAGTTTTAGTTAGAAATTAATAATGCCTTCCTGTATGGTAATATTACTGAAGATGTTTATATGACTTTATCATAGGGTTATTCGAAAAATTAAACAAAAGTGTGTAAATTGGTCAAGTCTTTATATGTATTTAAACAGGCTCCTAGAAAGTGTTCTCCTTCAAAATAGATTTGTTTAATGTGTTTGTCATCATTCTTTGTTTACTAAATCTCATGGTTCTTTTTTTCTTGCTTTGCTGGTTTATGTGGACGATATAGTGATGACAGAAAATTATGTGAATGACTCTGAAAAGGTAAAAAAAATTGAGAACAAATTTCTTTATAAAAGATTTAGAGAAACTAAACTATTTTCTTGGAATAGAAGTGTTATATTCTTATCAGGGTATTTGTCTTTTTCAAAGAAAGTATCGTCTTGAACTTTTGTCTAAATTTGATCTCAAAGAAATGTGTGGACTTTGATGAAAAATTTTCTCCGGTTGTTAAAATGGTCACAATTAGGGGTATTATTAGTCTAACAGTAGAAAAAGTCTGGTCCTTGTCTCAGTTAGATATTAATAATGCCTTGCTATATGGTAATATTACTGAAGATGTTTATATGACTTTACCAAAGGGTTATTCAAAAAAATAAATAAAAGTGTGTAAATTGGTCAAGTCTAGATATGTTTTCAAACATGCTCCTAGAAAATGGAATGAAAAACTGGCTAGTGTTCTGCTTGAAAATAGATTTGTTCAAAGTGTTTGTCATCACTCTTTGTAACACCTTGATAATTACCAAGTAATATGAGCGCTAAAAGTATCAAAAGACAAAGTTCAGGGGTTAAACTATAAGTTCTCCAAAGATAAGGGACTAAAAATAAAAAATTGGAGAATTTGGATGGTAGCCGACCGCTACCACAAGCCTTGGCGGTCCGCTACGTGTAGAGGAAAGAAAAGACCGGGTGCTGACACGTGTCCTGTGACTCGCCGGTTAAAATCTAACCCGTGGCACGGTGGCGGACCGCTAGCTTGGTCTGCCAGCCGCAAAAAAGTGAGGCGGCCCTCTACGGGGGTGACGTGTGTAGGGCTGACGCAAGAAGGGCGGTAGCGGACCGCTACCCCCTTGTGTAACGGTCCGCTACAGGTCTGTTTTCAGCCTATAAATAGAAACTTGATCTCAGCCATTTCACAACATCACCACACACCAACACCTTCACAAACACACACAAACTCTCTGGTGGCTCGAATTCCAAGGCTCCAGCCCGCTCTCGAAAGTCCGGTTTCCCGCAATTCGTCCGCAAATAGCCGTAGATAGTATCGAGGTAAGGTTTCTGAATACCCTGGCGTTCCTTTGTATAAACCTAAGATAGGAATGTTAATTATAATAATGTCGGATATGATTTAGGGTTATCTCAAGGTATTGATTGTTATATTGATTCAGAAGGAGGTTCTGATTGAGGTGAGTTCCTATAAACTGTGCTCTATAAAATGTTGTTTTCCAAATGATTTTATGAGATCCCAATGATATCCTCCATGTATATATACATGTAATAAGTACCTATTATGGCCATGATGGGTAGGACTGACGGGCGAGACTGATCCTCTCGTTATGGTCGGACTTGTATCCGGTAGCCAGGGAGTCGCATGTATATATATATACATATATATATATATATATGTTGTAGACTCAGAACCCGAGTAAAGCTAAGGTTACTGGGTGAGGGTTTGGGATGTATGATTATTAGACCCAGACCCAAGTAAAGCTAAGGTCTTGGGGTGTTTTGTAACATGGATACCAGTTATGAAAACATGATTTTGTTTATGAACTCACCAGCTTTGTGCTGATCTAAATGTTTTCAAATGTTTTTGAGCATAGGTGACCACTAGTTGTAGTTGGCATTCCAGTAGACGTACAGGTGCTATGATTTGGATAGGGTTGACTGATGGCAGGTTCCTTTATAACCATAAGACCTGAGTTGATGTCATGTTCTTAGGAACTATAAGGCCAGTTTTGTATGGAACAATGTGTTGTATTTCTAGTCAATCCTAGTTGTAAAACAATGTTATAATTATAATAAAGATTATGGTTTAGTCTTCCGCTGTGTATTTTTAGTATCAACATCATAGTAACCAGAGGGTAATCTTCTGACCAGTATGTAGTTATCTGACAAACAGAATTTTCTGTCTAAGCAAAAAGTGGTGTATAAATCCCTTCTGGACCCATCATTCTTTCTTGGGAACATTGCAGTTGGAGGAACTACTCTAAGGCGATAATCATCAGCTAGGTATTGTTCATGAACATTCCAGTTGGAGGAACTACTCTAAGGCAAAAAGTGGTGTATGAATCCCTTCTGAACCCGTCATTCTTTCTGTCTAAGCAAAAAGTGGTGTATTTTTGTCTTTCTCAAAGAAAGTATTGTTCATGAACTTTTTTGTCTAAATTTGGTCTTCTTGGTTGTAAACATGTAAATACCCTATTGAATAGAGTTTTATAGTTACATCTAAACGTAGAAAATATAATGAAGTTTTAAGAAATGTAACTGGTTTTCAAAAACTGATAGATAAACTTATTTATTTCTTGATAACAAGACGTGATATTTCTTATGTTGTCCATTTTTAGTCAGTTCATACATAGTCTAACAAATTCTCATCTCCAAGTTGCTTTGCGTTTGTTGAGATATCTTAAAAGGCCTCGTGGTAATTGCATCTTATTAACTAAAACAACCAATCTTGGTCTCTGATGTGCCATCATTTATACATGTTTTGCATGCATAATAATCCCCATATTATGGTACTAATTAAATAATAACCTTGCAATTGATACTTAAAACGTTTATATTTTATAATTGCAGGGGGTTTTGAAGATAAACAAAGATAAAACCTATCAAAAGCACCAAGAAACCAAGCTTCTAGAAGGATCATTCCCGAGATTTGATCCCCAAGAAGTCAACAAAGGTCAACAAAAGTCAACCAGCAGCTAAAAGACAAAAGTGGGCAGCAGAGAGGGGATGCACGGTCGTGCATCCCGATGCACGGGCGTGCATTGCCCCTCCTTGCTCCCCATGGATCCCAGTACACTGCCACTCGTACCCTATGATTCCCTAGGTGTTTGCACGCCCGTGCAATCCAATGCACGACCATGCATTTCTCATTATGAGGCATATAAATAGGATGCTTGGGTTCTTCATTCAACACACTTGAAGAACCATCAATACACTATCCAGAGAGAGAACTTCGTAGTTAGAGTAGAGATGCTCCTCCTCTTTTTCTACAATAGGGGAGCCTACGAAACTCAGCGTTACGCTAGTTAGTATGGCCATTCGTGGCTAAACTTCTTTGTATTGCTAGGGTGAAGATGAAGTTTGGTGTATGTTAATGTTTAACGTATTAATCTAGTTGTATGTTTATGTCTTTAATTATTCGCTCTTAAAACCACCTTCTAAGTGGGCTTTTTATTATTATCTAAATCTGTCTTTACATTTGTGAGTGTTCTTGATTTTAAAGCGTAAGACCGTAAAACCTTTTTAATCAAACTTCTCTTGATGCTTGTACGTCTTTATACAAGTGGATTTTGATAAGCTAAGGCTTGGTTAATACTAATAAGGCCGTATGTCTTTATACAAACTTGTTATAAGACCAGGAATTGGTAAACTCATGTTGGGAACGGTACGTCTTTATACATGGTCTCATTGTTACACTGCCTCCCGGTGAACAAAGTCTAATCACTCTTTTATTAATAATAACTAAACACTTAAGTTTGATGTCCTAAACCAACTCGGAGATAACACCAAAGAGTTGAGGGTAACGATTTCCCTAGCTGGGAGTCCTACCATTTTGTTATTAAAGATTATAATTCGTCAACCAAATGTTGTGAGAATGAGGCTCTAGCGGTGTACCGTTCACACATTTGTATTAGTCATACCACCGGATTAGTCAACTTAACATTATCATATATCAAGCGGATTCGAAGCCCAACGCAATACTCTTCGTGACCTAATCATTTCCGAGATATTTACTTTTCTGCTATTTACATTTCTGTTCCACACTTCACGCGCATTTTTACTTTTCTGTCATTTACTTTACCGTAAATTACTTTTCTGTCATTTACTTTTTTACTTCACAAGCACACAAAACCACTCACTAATTAAACCGGCTAAACAATAACAAAAGTTGATTATTGGAACTCGACCGTGTCCATTGGTTCGATACTTGGTTCTTACCTAAACTATATTACGCTGCGATAGGTGCACTTGACTATTGTGTGTGTTTTAAGTTTAAAGTAATTATCATTTTATTTTATAAATTTAAAATCTGATCTTGTGAAATCATTTATAAAACAAATATATATTTTATCTATATATCACACACGTTATCAGTCTCTATGGTTATGTTGACTCTGATTGGGGCAAATGCTTAACAATAATAAGGTCAGTTACTGGTTACTGATTTTCTTGGGTGGTTCTTTAGTTTCATGGAAAAGTAAGAAACAATCAACTATTTCTGGTCAACTGCAGAAGCAGAATACCGAGCCATGTATTCAGCTACTTGTGAAATAGTATGGATATTTAATTTACTTAAAGAGATGAAGTTAAATTATGAGTTGCCAATTAAACTTTTATGTGATAATAAAGTCGTTATGTTAATAGCAGCTAATCCATTTTTTTCATTATCGTACAAAACATTTTAACCGTCATCTTCTTGTCTAGAGCAAAAATTGCCGTTGGTATTTTAGAAACAAAAAAAAAAGTTAGTTCTGACTGTCAAATAGCTAATATCCTTACAAAAGGGCTTGGTGTTCTTCAACATGATTGTTTAAGTAAAAAAAAATTGGGTTTATATGACATGCTTGCGATCTAAACTGAGAGGGCATGTTAAAAATGACGTTTATTATTTTCTAACTTGTCTTGTTTTATTTGTTTTGCTTGTCTTGTGAGGTATTGTGTAAAAGATTGAAGTTTGGATACTTGGTGCAAAAGTGGAAGAGTTCCAAGGACTGAAGTTGTCTCTTGTTAACTACTTTCCTTTATCAAACTGTCTCTTGTTTGGAAGAGTTCCAAGGACTGAAGTTGTCTCTTGTTAACTACTTTCCTTTATCAAACTGTCTCTTGTTAACCACTTTCCTTTATTAAACTGTCTTGGTTTTTCTTCAACCAAATCAATAAAACATGACAATAATTTACTAAAATATTATATTTTTATATAACTCTAACAAAATGACATAGTATCCCAAGTGTATTATATTTGAAGTGTGTTCAAATACATAAAAGCTTTCAAAAAAATTTATTTTGGTCTTGGGATTCTTTTAATTGTTTAATATATAGCTAATATTAAATTATATGAGTGCTCTGCCTTATTAATAGAAAAATATGTATATTGACAGGTAAAAATCCATAAAGAAATGATGAAAAGTCGATCCTCAACAAAGAAGCCAACAAGCTTTTATGAAATCGTAGTCACCAAAACAAAATCTAAAAAACTCTCATTATTAAGATAGTCAGGAGTGGGGGATGCATCTTGGAACTAATTGTAAGCATCGCATATAAAACAGTCTGATAGTGCTGAAGACGGAAGATTTTGTTATAGGAAAAGAAATTTCGATCGAAATCGTTTTCGAACGAAATCTTAGTTTGTCTTGTTAGTATAAATAGTCTTGTATTTGAAAGCTTTGGTGGGGGCTTTATTTTGCAATATCATTAAAAAATTGATTTTTACACCGTTAAGTATGTGTTTTGATTCAAACCTCGTTTCTTGATTAATGGATTGGTATATTGAATCTGCTACGAATAACCGGTTGAACAATGCATATTACTTCTTAAGTTATTCTTTAGCTATTCTTTTAGAACATTCACAATCCAACCCCCATTCCCCTCCCCATCCTCAAAATTTTAAAAAATTAACAAAAATGTCACTCCATCCCGCTCCCCATCCTCATCCATATTCCCTAAAATCTCTAGAATAATCATTGTAGTCCTCCATATTTGAGGGGTTATCATTCTCCCCATCTTCAACTGTATCCATCTCCCACTCTTCTTCACTCTTGTCCCGCCCAGTGGCGTACTCACATGATTGGGATGGGGGCCATGAAAAAAAAAAGATTTGTTGGTTCTATGTATGTTCTAATCTCAAGCGACCCCTATAAAATTTTGACACCGACCCACATGAAATTTTTTTTGACCAAAACAACACCAAAAAAAATTAATATAAAACTTTACAATTTTATAAATATAAACGTATTAATTATTATAAACTAATTAACAATATAAACTTATTATAAATTAATTGATTAATTGGGTAATAAGCTTTATAAACAATTAACCCCACTAGGCCACTAATCATTTAATCAAATAACCTTTTACCCTAAGTCATCTAATCCCTTTTAAACAATTAACCTGTCTTGACATACATTTCCTATCTTTATCAAACGTGATTAAGTGAAATGGAAACAAGCGACTATCGACTGAGAAGTGCCCCACCTCCAAACCTAATTAAAAATCACATGCCACTATCGACTGAGAGGTTGCCTCTCCACTCTCCCGAATCTTGTACCAAAAGACCAAATAATCCTAATTTAGGTATTTGTTGAAGTTTTTCTCTAACAAATTAAGTATTTTTTAAACTTTTACTCTAAATTTCACTTTATTATTTGATTATTTGCTATATTATTTATTAGAATATTAGATTATCGACATCCAAACACCTAAAAAAAGTTCGGTGACCAGACTTTTGACAAAAAAAAGGTGTCAATGAGCTGACCCGACAAAGAAAATCTATTTTAATAAACATATGAACACCGAAAATTTTCCGACACCCATAAAAGAAATTTCTGGGTCCGCCACTGGTCCCGCGTCTTCTTCACTTCTAGTGGTAGATTACTACAACAAGAAATTAGGGTTTGCACTCACCTTCGAATATGGTTTCTTTCCGGTCGCCACCAACAACAATCTTCTGTGAAAATGGCTTAGATTGCCACCCATCTCAGGTATAACCCTAATTTTTTTAGATTATTAGTTTGTTGATTTGCTAAATTGTTAGCAGATTTTGTTAGGGTTTATGTTTATTGTTTGGGTTTATGCAACTTAAAAGAGGTAAAAGTGTGAACATTGCATTTATTTGGTGATTAACTAATCTTTTTGAACAAAATGAGGTCTTTGTTATAGTATATATAATTGCTTTCTTATACAAATCATTTGCAGGTCTTATTTGCATGATCATTTGTTATTCTCTGTAGGATTTATTTGGCCTGAGATATCAATAACTAGAACCTGACATATAGCCTACATGGTTATTACAGTTATAATCTAATTTTTGGTAGATATATTGAGCTTTGAGTTTTGACTCGTACAATCCATTTTTTTTTAGATATAGTGAGTTTTGATCCGATCAATTCGTTTCCAATTTTTTGCTAAGTTTTTTTTTTTAAATCAAACCCGTGTTTGATTGTTGAGCCGTTTAATCAATAATGAAAAAAAAAGATATTAAAACTTATAAAAAATTTTGTTAGAAATCAATTTTAGAAAAAAAAGGATAATAAGGCAAAATAGTTATTAGTTAAAATTGTAAATGGAAAAAAGAGAAAGAAATAATAAAAAAAAATATGAAGATAGAGATAGAGAACACGATGTGGAAGGTTTTAAAAAATGAGAGATAAATTTAGAAAATGATGATTTTCAGTTAAATTATAAGGATTGGGATGGGGATGGGGATGGGGAGCTCACTATGAATGCTCTTAGAAGGCGTTCAAGAAAGAGGTTTGAGGTAAAAGTTATATATTGTATACTAGGTTAGAATCCCATGTATTACACGGTTTATATATTAAAAACAATATAACTTATAAATTTTTAAATACATCATAACTTGTCAGAATATTATTATCGTCTCGAGATATATCAAGTGAAAATGTGTGTATATAACAAATTAGTATTTTTCTTTAATTAGTTATATTGTGATTTCCTATTATATATTCTTATTTAATATAATTAGTATTTTTCTTTAATAATATATTTATAATATCATTTTATTTAATAAGATACATACGTATTTATTAGGAGAGAGGCGGTAAAACCAATGTGAGGAGGCACGAGGAAGTGACAAGTGTCAATCTTAAACCTTTATTTATTAGTATAGATGTATCTAATATTCGAGTGACATCGTATATTTTTGGATAGTTTCATTGTATATTATCAGACAATAACATGATAAGCCAAAAGAAAGAGAAGTGAGGAGAAGTTGTGTTTATGCTTTTTAGCATGAATTGAATCAGATTATTTTTTATGTGAGTACCATTGTATGTATTCTTGATCCTAAAATGTATACTATCATGAAATTTGGGTTAATTTTGGTTAATTTCAGTGATTCAACGCGACCTGACAAAAAATTCCTTAAACATCCAAAGACCAAAACATGGTGACAAAGACAAAAAAAAAAGTTAGATTCATCACTAGTTAATTACGAGCCTCTCTAGGGATGAGCTTGTTGTATGTGGATGCCATGATGTTTTTAATTGATATATTGTCTTTAAGAGTGTGGAAGTACGTGCCCCTCTCTCCCTCCCCTCTTTCCTCCACATTGGTCATCTCTCTTCCACCTTAACACACGAATATCTCCGGACTCTCTATCGTAGATGCTTTAAAAAAATGAGAAGAAAATTATGTTATATATAAATTAGGTACAACTTAGTTATGCCCCTCTTATTATAGAGCTAATAATGGGCCAACTATAAACCAACAATGCTAGTTCCTCTTAAAAGAGAAATTATATATTTATTTTAAATCATGTAACATGCAACAGATATCATCACTTCAAATAAGTAATCCATCAATAATTTCTTTTAGATTTAAATGATTACAGAAAATTAATATAATTTCTTTTAGGTTAATTATTTATTTAAACAACGAGCAACATACATCATTATTTATCATCAAAAAGTTAATATAATTTGCTAAAATAAAAATATAAATATAGTCAATAAAATATGTTATGATTGGGTATTTTTATACTTTAACAATTGGTAAATATTAAATAAAGGTAATGTACTATAGGATATGTTCGTGTAAGGATAACTTTGTTTATTAAAATATAATTGATTTCTAAAAATGTTTGAAAAATATAACTTGTGGTCTAGAAATTAATTTTCTTTTGGAAAATTGCTAACGGCAGTTGCCATGACATTTTTAAAAATGAAAATTGTCACGACATAGTAATTAAGTTTTAAAAGTGTTCTAATTAGGTCACTTATGATTTTTTTGCCAAATTGACTCACCAAAACCTTCAAATCAAGCCATCATCGGATTTTTTTGTGTCAAGAAAGAAATAGAGGAGAAGATGTGGGGGTCGGGATTTCCAATAAATGTAATTATATTAAAAAAATTAAAAAAAACATGTTAATTATATTAAAAAATAAAAAAATAACCTAAAATTCACGTCACCACTCCACATCAGCATCAAAAAAAATTCTAATTGAAACAAAAAAACATACTAAAAAATCATGTTAAAACCTATAATTTAAATAAAACATGAAAGTTGAGTCACTTAATTGGAACACTTTTTAAACTTGAGTGACCTAATTGAAATAATTTTAAAACTTGGTTACTATTCTACAAAGTTACCCCTAAAAATAAGGGTCAAGTATAAGTTATTTTTACTTAATTAAATGATTATATGACTAATCTTAGGGATGGGCATTTGGTACTGAGTACCGGTACCGGTACCATACCGATAAATTCGGTACGGTATCTGGTACCCAATTTTTTAAAAAATCGGTATCGGTAATTTCGGTACCGGTACATATACCATTTAGAGATAAACATTTGGTAACGAGTACCGGTATCTTCCGATACCGTACGATACCGTACCGATAGATTTAGTATGGTATTCGGTACCCACTTCTTAAGGAAATTCGGTATCAGTATTTTAGGTACCGGTATGGTACCGATCTCATCCCTGGCTAGTACTACGATAATTTATATAAATATATTAGTTATTTATGAAATTTTATGTGTGAACTTTTTATATGCTTACTTTTTTTTCCTGCTGAATTTGTCACTTTTTGCATAGATACAAATTAATATTACATCGATTTTATTGTTTTATTTATTATTTACAATCAATTTATTTATTTTCATTAAACTTTTCTATATGAATTTGATAATATAAGTAAATACATATGTTCATGACATTCCAAATCTTCATGTTGTTACCAATTAAATTCAAAACTTAAGCCTTTAAACTTTCAAATCTTCATACCTTCAAACGTTAGAATATCTAAACTTCAAATCTTCATACATTTAAAGATTCAAATCTTCAATCTAAAGATATATAACAACACTAAATGTTCAAATCATTAAACAAAAAACATGAATAAGACACCACATAAGACCTTCTCCAATGGGGTGCAATACAATGCATTTGGCATACAGCTAAGGAGGGAGCGAGGGAGGGAGGGGGAGGGCGAGGTGATCCGCTCCACGAGAACTCAAGCGAGTGAGGGGGGAGAGAGAAAGAGGAGAGAGAGATGAGATGATGATGGAGCTGGCAAAATCCTTGGGAAGCATTTCCTTGGTGGCATTGGGGATGGTCCAACACATAGCAGATCCCTAAATCTAAGCCAAAAAACGAAACCCTAAGAATCACACACACCATATAGAAATCTAAAAATAAAAGTAACAATAAAACATGTTAATTTTACATATCAAAAAGGGTGAAGGATGATGACAACAATAGAGGGAGGGGTAAAAAGAGTGACAACGATTACGATCAATGATAGCCTGTCCCCAAAAAAGGGCATTGGAGTGACGGTAGGATGCGGAGGAATGTGAGGAATAGGGACATCATGATGTAACATTCTCATTTTCCAAAATTAGTAGACTTCATAGTTCTCGTGATTTAGCTAATATAACACCTTTGTGGTTTAACTTTAAAAGGTTGCATGTTTGGGGTCTAAAGTTCTCCGATCAAGAGTTTGCTCCATTAGTCGTCTCCCTTAAACAGAAGGGATCACCGATACACCAACGTCTCACTAATTCAAAGGTAGTGATCATTTTGTACAATGTCTCATTAGTCAAAGGCAATGATCACCTTCTTCAACACACTATGTCAAGATAGTGTGTCCTTACACTTCTCACTATATTAAGATAGTGAACTCTCCAAGTATACACTATATCAAGATAGTGTATAACCTCACAACCAAGCACTATGTCAAGATAGTGCACACACTAACACATCAACACTATGCCTATATAGTGTAATCTCCCTCAACTTAACACTATATCAAGATAGTGTTATCACTCACAAATTACAATATTCACTAAACACTATTAGTGAAGACCCATCACATACAATACAAGAATTATCTTCTAAGGCTATCCGTAGTGGTTTCACGCCCATCTCTTTCACGCCCCTCCACGCAGCGCCACGTCAGCGCCACATCAGCACAGAGGTTTTCACTGCCCCTTTTCACTAAGGTGCGTAGTGGTTTCACGCCCCGCATTTAATTTTTAATCTTTAACTAAAATACAAATAAAACAAAATTAAAGTAATTAAAAAAGTACTTTCATTAAAAAAAACTACATTAAAAAAAACAACATTTAAAAAAAAACTACATTCATAAAAATAAAAAAATACTCGTCCTCGTCATAATCCTCATCGTTTACGTTTTGGCGTTTGCATATTTCTTTTTTCGCCTCTCCGCTAGTTTACAAGCAGCTCCGGTAAGGTGGTCGAAGTTCATACTTAGAAACTTGATATCTTGTAGTTGTTGTTTATCTTCTCTTAAAGAAAGTAGTTTTCCGGACGGACGAACCGGTTCTTCCGGTGCTTCAACTTCGTCATCGGTATCATTTAGATTAATTCTTGAATTGATACCAGACGAATAATCGCCGGTAGACGACGTTTTAGTTCGTTTAGACGACGAGGACATCAACGGGACTTGGCCCCACTTGGGAGATTTTCTAATCATCTCCCATGATTTATTAGAATTAAAAGCCGAACCCACTACATCTTCAACATTTCGATTGAAAAGGTTGCTCGGGTCGGTGTTCGGGTTGAAAGGGTTGTTTGGGTTGTTACGAAGGTTTGAAAAAAATGGATTATTTGGGTTCCAATGATTCATTGTGATGTTTGAAGTTGGTTTGAAGAAAAAATTTAGAAATTGGTTGATGATTTAGTGAGTAAAAATAGTTGGTATATATATTAGATTTTGGGTTAAATTTTTTTTTAAATGGTAATTTTCTTTTTTAAACGGTAATATTACCGTTGGAATGGTTGGAGAGTGTGTTGGTAGTGTGAAGTGCCCGTGAAACGCTCCACGCCCCCCCCCCCCCCCTTCACGCCCCTTTCACGCCTAGGGGGCGGTGTTCCCTGGCGTGAAAGGGTGAGGTTGCTTACGCCCAAGTTCTTCACGCCGGTGCTACGGATGGACTAAGTTGTAGCACAACTTCTTATTTTTTGCTCTTATCTTCTCTTCAAATATGTTAGAATTATCTTCTAAGCTAAGTATGTCTTGAATGGGTAAAAGAACGTTTGACTTTTTATTTAAATCTAAACCAATAATAGTTTTCATAATTTTTTTAATCTTTAAAATCTTTAATGTATTTTATTTTAAAAAAATATATCATAAAATACACAATTTTATTCTCTTTAATTCACACTATATATTTATTTAAAAAACATTTATTAAACAGCTTGATGCGTATTGATTACAACAATGCATTTAACTCCATCATAATTGTACGCCTAACCCATTACAACTGTGAATATAACCCGTTACAACGAAGTGCCCAACTTTCTAGTTTTGAATCATTTTTTATAACGAGTTTTGACTCACTGTGACAGCACTTTACAACTTTTTATATCTAATTCCCTGTTCTAATGAGTTTTAATTATATAAATATAAATAACCAATCCCCAATTAAAATGTGCATATAACCTATTATATGGTGTGTCCAACTTTACGTATACTGATACCAAAACTGTGTAATCAAATTAACGCAAATACGCTTCCCCTCTCGTACATATATTGCTTCCAAAATTCTTTATACATCTTTTTATTAAAAAATCTCTTAGTAATAAGCGTGATAAACAAAACATAATCCAAACCAAACAACTCTTAAAAAACCGTAACATGTTTATTTGAATATTTTAAGCTTTACTTTCCTCCCAAGGAAAAAAGTTATTTGAGTTTGATATGTATAAAAGCTATAGGCGTGAAGGAATGATTCTAGTCCAAGATACAAGGCAAAAACAAAAGTCCCATATCAATAACATTATCAATAGCATAGGAAAACCCGAAAAGGATTCCGATATTCAGTTTCTTACCCATCATATTCCTCTTTTGTTCTTTCTTATTTGACCAAATCTACCCATCAGATCTCTCCATTTCCACCCCAATTCTCCACTCCTCTGTCACACCACTTTCAGGTTTCTTTTCTTCTTTCATCATTTAATTCCCCATATCTTTTCATTTGATGATTGATAGTTTAATCTAAAACAATTTGTTGTGTGGATCCAGGTTTCAAGGATCACAAGAATGGAGGACAATGGAGGAACAAAACTGAATGGCATTCGACAGATCGTTCGGCTCAAAGAAATCATCCAAAGGTGGCAGCATGTGACACTCGGGGCAAAAGGGACTGATGATGCTGATAACAGCCCGCCTATGGGCAATCGTTCTGGTGCTGGAATTAATCCTGCAATCAGCATGAGATTGAAGGGCTACAATGTCTATTCGGATTCAGATGTTGAAGACGGCTGTCAGAGTCCTGATCTACCGAACGATGTCCCGAAAGGGTACTTAGCGGTTTATGTAGGCCCTGAGCTTCGAAGGTTCATCATTCCAACGAGCTATCTTAGTGACCCGTTGTTCAAGGTCTTGCTTGAAAAGGTTGAAGAGGAGTTTGGGTTTGACCATAGTGGTGGTCTTACTATTCCTTGTGAGATTGAGACCTTCAAATACCTTCTCAATTGCATGGAACATCATCAAAAGGTAATATTGGGATGATTTTATTCAATACCAAGAACTATGTAAGCTAATCTTGATTTTGCAGGTATGATTGAAGTCTTAAAGACCGGAAAATCAATTGTGCAGCTTATTCTTGTGGTATGCGATTTGACATTCTTTGATATGTGTTCTTGATCTTCTCTCTTTCAAATATTCAAGCGCTAGAGAATCGAAGATATAGTTGGTAGAAAAACTTGTGGTTTCCTAGGTTCAGTTTAACTTTGTCATGTTGATTTGTTGTGTTCTTGGATTTATTTTTTTCTTTTTTTTAGCATTTGAACTCTTAACGTATTCGTCGTGCAATGCAAATTCTATCGTACTCAAAATCGAGTAATCTTAACAATGTCAAAGAACCATCAATGTCCATGTTACATGTACCTTTGTAGAACAAAAGTAATTAGGCTTGGTTGTAAAGTCATTTTAATGGTTGGGTGTGAATGCTTGTAAAGGGACAATGCCAATGGGGATGCTTTAAGGTAAAGAGTAAGATAATAGGTGGTGTATACTTGTAATTAAAATAAGATAATATAATAAGGGATTAGGGATCATGTGATTGATGGATGCATGTGCTTAAAGATTTGTGGATGGGGAGATCTGTATTATATAAGTAACATGATGCTTACACCTCATAGAACCTTTATATATTATATACATGAGAGATGAAGGGATTTGGGAAAGATTTTGAGTATATCAGGAAAATCATTGTTCTGTTGTATTGAGTTCAATGTGACATTTGAGTTATTGCATCCATTGACTAGAAAACTTTTGTATTGAGTCAGATGATGTTTTGCGAGATATCAGTCATTGGGAATCCATCGTAAGCACAAAGCGAACTATTGTTTTGCCTTTTACTAAAAAAAAGATTTGAGGTTAAAATCAAGAGGTCGAATAGCTTAAAAATATGTATATCAGAATTAGAAACAAAAAAATTAGATAAATTCATGTCGGATTTTATAGGGGTAACTTTGTACAATAGTAACCAAGTTTCAAAAGTGTTCCAATTAGGTCACTCAATACGTATTTTACACGGTATACACCCTCTCGGGTATACTATGGTGAGTGACCTAATTAGAACACTTTTAAAACTTGGTGACTATTCTGTGGTGTTTTTCCGATTTTATAAACTTAAGCTCTAAAAATTTGACTAATCAAAATTAAATTGAGTTTGGCATAAAAGTTTTCAATCAAAGCCCAACTTGTTTCCCTCCGTGGGCCGTGGCTCCGTGTTTATGGACATTCTAAAATCTAAACAGTAGCCCGGCTGCATTGCTGCAAGACAATGTTATTGTTAAGTTATGAAATTTGGGCCTTCTTTCCGGTAAGTCGGCCCATTTCTTAATTCAAGAACTTAAAGAGGTGCATAAAAAAAACCAGTTTTCTAACCAACGCAAACCGACTGTTAAACCGGTTTGAGTGAGACCAGTATGAAACTGGTTCAAATCGCCAATTTAAAACTGGTTTGTAAACCTATGGTTTGAAACCAGTTTAATCCGAACCAAACCGAACCGACCAAACCCTAAACTGGTTTGCGATTTAAAACTGATTAAAACCGGTCAAACCTCCCTCTTAAACCGGTTTCAAACCGAACAGGTTTGATACCAAACCGGTTTTGACTTTTGTAGACCAAACCAATTTCGGTTTAGTTTCAAACCCGTTCAGTTTGACAAACCGATTTCTGCACCTCTAACTTAGATAATTCCAAAGAAAAAAAGGATGCCAATTTTCTTAGCATCCTAAAATATTTGAGAGATGTAATACCAATTATTTAATTATGTTGTTCATGCCTAATTTTGATTCTAGTTTTATCAATATTAAGCTTAGAATATATAATGAGATTAGGTTCAGATAAAAAAGATTTTAATTGTAAGAAGGGTGAGAAAGATTTAGAACCATTAGATCAAATTGTAGAAAACATTTAATGGTTAAGATTAAATTGTAGGAGAAAAAGTTGTTGGAAGGGTATTTTAGTCTTGGTCACTTTTGTTGACTTTTATCATGTTCCCCCCTCATTTTTAAAGGTTCATAACTTTTGCATTATTTTTTCAAAAAAATTACACCATAAAAACGAGCGTTTTTTTATCTTTAAAACGAGTATAGTGTCGTCATAAACAAAAGCAAAAATTTTATTACCTCATTGTGTAATTAGTCATGTCAATATGTAATACAAGTTCATTGTGTAATACCACGTCTGGTCATTGTGTAATACAAGTTCATTGTGTTATATGTATTTATCATTGTGTTTTACGTTTTCCAGCTCATTGTGTAGTTAGTCAGGTCATTGTGTAATACAAGTTCATCGTGTAATTGTAAGGCCCCAAACCCGGGAGGATGAAGAACGAGAATGTCGAAGTATTTGGAAATAGTCTAGTTGAGTTGGCTCCCAGATACTAAGGATAAATGGACCTTCATGGGGTTCAGGAACAAGTGTTTGAGAATAGTCTAGCTTTCGTTTGCGAAGACTGAGTTCGATACTTCATTAATCACTGTTTGCACCACACCTCTACTGCAGTCTAGAACTTTAGGTTGTGATATCATGATTTGTGGGATGAAAACTTGACTATCATGTGCACGAGGTAGGTAAGCCTTAAGAGGTTCTATGTTCGTTTGGAAAAGTTGCAGTTCGTCTAGATGGGAAAGTAAAAGTCATATAATGGAAATGGTCTCATAGAAGTAGTGTTTTCTTGAAATCGATTCCGGGTTTGCCAATCATTAAATTGGTAGACTTTGATGTAATATCATCTTCAATTTAGTCTACGGCTTGACCCTCTTTAGGTAGGTGTCAGAAACTGGACACGAATCGAATATAACTTCAGGAATTTGTCTCGTGATCTAGCGTTGAAAAGGGTCGAATTGATTATTTGTCAACTACTGGTAGCACAGTATGCCTGCAATTTCCTCTGGGTACGTTTAAGAGTTCGTATATCAGCCTCCTGATTTGGTAGTTAGGTAACGAAATCGTAAAGAGATCTATAGCTGCATCTCAAAAGTTGTAATAGTACTTTACAGAGAATTTCTAGATTCGGTCCAAATACCGAGCTCAAATCAATTGAGAATAGACATATTCAGTGTTTCGGTCAAAATTTTTCATGCCAATGAAGTCTCGATAAGAGTTTTAGATTCATTAGAATTCAAAGTAGAAGGAGATGATGTACATTTCCACATCACTTGTGAGAGTTCAACGCATCATCTGATGCCTTTTGGATCAACCCTTTGTTTATGGAAATTTTGATCATCGATCGAGTGACTAGGAGTTGATATTAGGAATACGGATTAATCATGAACATTAACTCAGACATTAAGACTCGCCAGACTTCTCATGCGCTGCAAATTATGATTACGTGTGCACCCGTAATGATAATTTTCCTCGCATGGTCCCTTTAGTGTTTTCCCCATCTCAAGTTCTTAGCCAAAAGGGAACTGGAATGTTCATTAGATCGTGTCATCGTGTTGCACTCTCGCGCAAGAGCGCGTATGTTATATCGGATTACTCTTAGTCATGTGTACTAATACTCTCGCATCTGTCGACTAGGGCTGTTTCTGGATGGTGTTAATGGTAGAGAGACACAACCAGTGTCTTCTAATAACTGGATGTGTGTGGTGGAAGCCAGACATTATATTAGGGCAGAGATTCTCCAATCAGTGTCGAGCAACTCGTGTACAAGTTTGTTTGTACATGTGGATTCACATGATCCCAATGAGTCTATGGGTCTCCTGACCCTTGGAGTTCTCTCTTATTTAGTCCTGCTTATCCACCTCGGGTTCCCTTCTGCTTGGGCAATCTCGTCTGCCATATATCTTCGTGAGGGTTTTTGTCATCCAATCCAGAAATTCATGAAAGAGAGTGTATATATATATATATACCACACCGAATGAAGACAACATATGCCAGAAAGGAAATTTGACTCCACAGCTGGAGTAGATGTAGGCGTGGCGTAGGTACATGTTCAGGTACGGGTTCAGCTTGTTGTGATACCAAGATCGGTAACTGGTTATTACTACCGGCTTCGCCCAAGTTCAACTCGTAACTCGATCTTTTAGGGTTACAATGTGATGAGTACCCGTCATCCTTGTTTCGTAATTCGAACAGTGATACTCTATTATTTCATATCGTATCCGTTTATTATTTTCACATAGTTGTAAGTATTAGATATTAGTTATGTATGCCACACAATTGTTTCTAGTATCAAAGTTGTTAATGATATGCTAGTGCAATCACATACACTAATAGTTGACTCAAGTTGTTCAGCAACGGTTGGAATTTCTAGGCTCAAGTCTTGTGTGTTCTTAGTATGATTGAAGTCTTAGAAATCTTGGTCCCTAAATAAGTCTGGTTAAAGCCTAGGTGTCACTATGGAGACCTAATTCGCTAAAACCATTGGCTCTGATACCAATCTGTCACACCCCCAAATTTATTTACTTAATAAATAAGTAAATGTTGCAACGATTGGTAACATTACACAACAGCGGAAGCTAACTAAAGACTTCTAAATACGTCGAACACCTTGCATCTTCATCTTTCTAGTGGCTTAATCCAAAAGTTTAACCTATTCCAACCGTGTCGTATGAATTACCTGAAAAACATGCTCAAAAATGTCAACGCAATGTTGGTGAGTTCACAGGTTTTAAATGAATACAATTGGCAAAACCATATTTACGAAATCGTTTGTCAAAATCTATTTATACGAAATCCTTCGGCAAAAGCCATTTGCACGAAATTGATTGACAAACTGTTTGTACGGGTACTATTGGCAAAATCCTTTGCTCGAAATTCACTGTCAAGATCATTGATACGTATACCAATGGCAAAACCCGTTTCTTGAAATTGACTGACAAAACCATTGGTACGTATACCATTGGCGAAATCATTTGCTCGAAATTTACTTTATGCATATGATAAACAAAACAAGTTAGCGGTTGATTCATCGAAGTCTAGCTAGCACTTACGAATTATGTGATGCACAAGCCTATAACCAAACCTTTAACGAATTCTCGAAATTTGCCCCAGCCCATTGTACCTTTAAACAATGAGAAACAACAAGACCTAATATGCAATCATTTGACCCTGCTGGTCAGGTTAGCGCGACTAACCATGATTGGGGGTGTCAACCCGAATAGTACTATTCATATCGATCTACGGCTAAGTCCATAGCTAATGGTTATAGTTCGAAATACCGAGGACCTTTTAATGTTAACTCATGCTCACAAGGGAATCAGATGCTTGTTTCTTGTTTTCTAGTTATCATACCATTTGAAATTAACATGTTTTTCCCCCAAAATAGAAAACAGTAAAAAGGGGCCGTGAAACTCACCTGATGACGTGTCAGAAACACTAATGTCCTTTTGATAGCAGTGAAAACCAATGTCCACGTGATAGTCACGGGTTTACGTCGTCCTATTCGAGTCCTACGATACATGTAGGTACTTTATGAGTTTTATAGACTAACCCTAATAATGTAAAGCGAGTCTAAACTCGTATTGAGTTATCACGCGTGCGGTTGAGCCCTGCTAATTTTCAACGGTATTACTGACGTGGTATATGGCTTCAGTTTAACATTCGGTGATATTAGTTGCTTAATTCAAATCGGGTCTTTTGACTTGAATATGTTTCAATAGCTATATACATAAATGTTAGTTTGTCGAGGACACGACCGTATATAGCTAGGTGTGCGTATAATAAATATTAATCCATGTTCGTGCGCCTTTTATCAGAATGTGTGTAACCCTATGATTTAGTAAAACCATTTCAGGACTAATGGTGTATTCATACTAGCACTTATGAATATATACGTATTCATATACTTATATAGTCTCAAAACTTTGAAAATATATATATGTATATATATATATGTAACGTACCATATTTCGCGAATAAACGTTCCTTAATAAGGATTTGTTCTTCTTTATGTAAACATATACCCGCAATACACATTCTTTAGTGTATTTAGTTATCATATTTTATTTATTCAAGTCATAATCGAATATATATATATATATATATATATATATATATATATATACATATCACTTTATCCTTAATGTAATTGCCTTAAGTAATCATATGTTCATTTGTTTTCCAAAACATACGTTTATATACTGTGTGTGTGTGTATATAAGTGAAGTACCGTTTAAGACGAGGTACGAAACTATATAGTTAAATATACGTTTACAATCCTCGAATATAATAATTTAACGTCTTAGGTTTTGAAATTGTTCGTACAATATGTATCCAAAACTTTGAAATCGTATGTTTATTTAAATCCATAACTGAATATTGTATTTAAAAAATAAATGTCCGATTCTTGTATATTGAGATTTCATATCGGTATATATATGTATATACGTTTATCTTTACATACGTGTGTAGGTGTGTGCACTCATACATACATATCCGGGCCTAAATATTGTTTTATATAATAATCGTTTGATTTTGAATAAGCCCTCGTTTAGTCGATAACGTTATAAATTGATTCGTATAAGTTCCAAAAATGTTAAAACGTAATATCTCGGATACGAGTTGAACTTAATATAGTCATTAACCAACATATCTAAATAATAAATATCAACGGCTTTTATATAACGAACATTTTGTAAATCTTTAAACGACTCAAGTAATATTTATTATTCATGTATATATATGCAACGATCGTTAGTCATATAAACGTCTCTTTGTTACTTATTATGTGTTCATGATTAAATTTCTAGTTTAATAATTATATATATTTTGATTGAACGGATCTCTGTTGACTAAACATACGTTTTTGCGGTCCTGATGGCAATTATTAAGTTAATATTTATTTTCACCGTTAATACGTCGTTTATGACTCAACGAAATTTCTCGTGCACGCGTGTAACTTTTAGGTAAATGAATATAGTCTTTTTAGTGCGCGATTTATACCTTTCGAACATCTCTTTTATGAACCGACACGTCCTAAACCTCACGGTTTTCGTATTGGCCACGTTTGACCACCGTTGACCCGAGTTTGACCACGTTTGACCGTGTTTGACCATGTTTGACCGAGGCTCGTGACGTCGTTTGCTGTACAAAATACGCATTTTATACACGGGAATGAAACCCGGCCACCAAATAACTAGATCTAAACGGATAATAACCGGTCGTCTAAAGTTATGCTCAAAATACAAAACTAACCTCAAGACTTTGTAGATCGGGATCTTAGAACTACAACAACACGGATCCGGTCGAGTGGGGCCTACCGGTGTTGCCGGAAAACGCTTCTGTTCGCCGGAATCATTCCAAAGAAACATTTAACACCAAAATTGTGTAGATTTAAGCTTGAATGGCAATAAAAATGAAATAGGGACTCGCCTGAAAAGCGAAACTCGCCGGAAAACTAATTATGTCGTCGGAAATCCCGCCGGAAAACCGTTTTCAGCCGGATCTTGGAAGGAAACACGCAAGAAGCTGTGGATCTAGACCGAGATAGGCTTAAAACATGATCGGGTAGCCTGAGGTGGCGTCGAAACTCTAGCTCCGTCACCGGAGCTTACCGAAACACCCTGTGGAGGCGGAACCCTAGCCGACGTCGACGTTACTGCGGGTCGGAACGGCGGATCGCTGCTGCCGTCGTCTCCAACATCACATCATCATCGTCTTCTCTGCTTTGCTCGAACACCTCCTGATGCGGCTGATTAGGGTGGTCGGAAAGACGACTTTTGCCAGAAAAAGGGAAACGGGAAAGAGGTTGTCGGGCACCACCCGATCAGCCACCGATGCCACCGTCGTCTTCTTCGTTCACCTGCATCCGTCACCACCATTCGGGGCACGAGGTCATACCCACCACCACTGTCGCCGCCGGGAGGAGCCGCCGGGGGTGTGGCCGGCCTCCTCCCTCATGCCTCCGATCTCTCTCTCTCTCTGGTACACGCACATGTGCGTGTATGTGTGTGTTTTGAAGAAATGAGGGAATAAAAGGGGATAATATCCTTATATATATCCAGGGTTTAGGTTAGTCTCCTAATCAATGTAGTTTGGACTGTATGCGGGTAAAACGCGTCTACTCTCGATCTTCTGACACGACTAAAATTTCTGCATTATTATATTAAAATTTTTAGGATCGTGTAGTGCTATTATAGATTTATTTCGTTATTTATTTTATGAAGTTTCTGCTCCGACTGCTGTCCAGTCTTGTACGCACCAGTACCATGTGTCCAACGCGTACGTCGTTTTAACGTTTCACGCGCTATTAAAATTATTATTTTCTCAAATAATAATAATAGGAATTAAACAACGATGATATCGATATTCGCTTATATTATTTAATCACATAAGGTAATAAATAGTATAATTTAAGTTTATGCTGGTATTAGTCATATCAGCGTGTTCTATGTCGTATGACTCTCATGTTAATTTCTAAATAATCGTTTGAAGTAATTACGAATAATTATCATGATTATTTAATATTAGAAATTAAATATCACGTCGTGTGTCGGTTACTAACTACGGATGCGTTAATTTGTTTAACCGTACATCGTAAGGCTATGTGATTACTATATATTAACATGTTATCTCGAATCACCCCATGATCCGTCAAGTAAGGTTACTTACTCAAGTTCATATATTGAGCCTATAACTGGGCCGTTAATGGGCCGAGGCCTTTTATGGTGAATCGACCGCCAGGGATTATGGACCCAAATTCAGGGTTGTCACACTTGCCACATTTGAAACACAAGTTAGATCCCAGTCTACATTCACCTACATGTCTTACCCCACATTTCTTAAACGGTCGGCTCATCCAACCGAGCCCTCTTATCACGAGTCCCAAACATCTTTCCCCCAGATCGCTTGTTTGAGAAGCTCGGTCTTTTCTTTTGCTCTTCAACGGCAACAACATTCAGTGCCAGATCGTCAAATACCACGCCACTTAGTTCTACTGCCGAATCATAGGTAGTAGGGCCGTTTGCCTTAACATAGGTGTGGACCTGGTCCGGCAACCCTTGAATATAGCAGACAATCTTTCTCTCTTCAGTAGTGACAAGATGTGGCACCAGACGTGCCAGTTCACTGAATCGGGTTGTGTATTGCCGGTGCGTCATGTTCCCAGCCTTCAAACCCAGAAATTCTCTCTCTACCTTCTCAATCTCGTTCCTTAGGCAGAAATTCTTGATCACCAAAGTTTTCAAGTCAGCCCACATCATCGCATCCACAATCTCGCTCCCTTTTGCCTGACGTACACCTTCCCACCAATGGGATGCTTCCTCCCTCAAGGAGTTAGCAGCAAATTTTACAACCTGATCCGTTCGACACTCGCTCAGACGAATGGAAGCTTCCATACGGATCACCCAATCAAACGTAGTCACCGCGTCTTTATTTCCAGTGAGGACCGGTGGGTCACATGCTTTAAATGACTTGTAGTCGCATCCGCGAGCAGGCGGTGCATTGTCGGTCTCATTGGCCTGAGCACCAATTGCCGCACTAGACCCACCCACCCCATTGACCTGTTTCAATGCTTCTGCCAACAGACCTGGCAGAGAAGTCTTCATCAACTCTGTGAACTCTCGAGCTATAGCTGCTCTCACTTCTGGTTCAAAAGTGAAAGGTTGTTCTTCAACCAGTGTCTGCTCAGTTCCATGCACACTAACCGCCGGTTCAGTGTGAACACTTCCTTCTTCACTATTCTCTTGGCACGCAGGGATCCTGCCACGCCCACCATTTCGACCACTGGTATGACCACCGGTACGGCCACCACGCCTTCCGTTTCCTCACCTCGACATCTCGTTCTAAAAGACAAGAAATCCAATGTCATCATGCTAGTTAACAAATAAAATTCAATAAGTACTGTAAGATGTTAATATACACTGGCCATCTGCAATTAACCATTACACTACCTTTCGATTTCTATTTGACCACCTTTGTGATTCCATCAGAACACGAGTCCTTACCTAACCCTTTCTAAGGCACACTATATACGTAATATATACTAACTTCATACGTGATGCTATGGGTCGAGTTACCCGTACTGGCATCCGCTTTCGGTCCCATTTAAAGTTTAAGTTCAGACACTGGGAGTGTCCGAATCTCTCAAACTATTGCTCTGATACCAACTTGTAAGGCCCCAAACCCGGGAGGCCTCACTTGTTGAATTTACTCATTCACAAACAGTTCTTAAACATGAATATCAAATAACGCAGCGGAAAATTTCATTCATTCATCATAATTAAAACTTGTTCATACACGCGGAAGCGTAAACATTGTTAAAAACATAATTACATCATAACTAAACATAACGGGATGCCAGTCCTCAAAAGCAGTCGGGTAACTCTTCCTCTCTAGCCAAGCGTCACCGCCATCCTGATAACATGCCTTAACCTGAATGTGCACATTAAAAAGTCAGCTACGCTGGTGAGTTCTAGTTTTCGTTTGATTTAAGAAATGGTTCATCATTCAAAACATTCATTAGGGTTTAACTTCACGTATAAGAAAACAGGGCCTTTTATTCATAAACCTTCCAACATTTAAACACATTGAACGGATCATTTGTTTAAAACATTTAACATTCATTAAAGTCATACATTACTATCTAAAATATGTATCTTTCTTTACGCGTCTCTGTGTCCCCGAAGGAACCCTGCATGTCGTGGACAACCGTTACGTATCACCGTCGTTGCCACAACATTTCGTCAATTCCCTTTTTGGTATTGCCCCCAAGGCTAACTGCACGAGGACCGACAATACCCATTCAGTTGCCCCCCTATGGCTCCCAGCCATAGATCGACAACCTCCATTGAAGGCTATGGCTCTCAGCCATAGACCGACAACTTCCATCGACGGCTATGGCTCTCAGCCATAACACTGTCGGATCATAATTTAACCTCACGTGGGGTCACGTTAACCCCTGAGTAACCGTCGTTACTCCATACCAGTTGTACAACATCAAACCATTGGTAGGCCACTAAGACACTGCCCCTGTTATTCTTATGGTAACTATGGCTCGCTGTCCATAATCTACCACAAGGATGGAAATCTCATTCCCAGACTTCATTCGTCAATTCCATTCATTCGACATATTAGATTAGTAATGACTTCTTTAAAACCTTTGCCCTTTTTCTTTTCTTTTCACAAAACCTTTCCTTCACTTTCGAAACCCTTTACCTTTACTTTAAACCATTTCTTATTAAACATTCGTTCGTAAACATTCCGTTCATAAAACTTTCTTTCCATAAACCGTTCATTCCAAATCCTTTCATTTCGTAAACATAGTTTCATAAACATCATTTTATAAAACAACATTTCATATGTATACACACCAGCCCGAAAACATTATATAAAACATTTAAAAGAGGGCTTCTAGAACTCACCTTATAAGCTAGTCTCGGCTGTCCTAATCAAAGGCCCAACAACGTCACTTCTGATCTGAATTGATTAGTTAAATACACATCAGACCAATACCGACTCTAACGGTTTAACCATTCTAAACATACTAACTTACTTAACCTGCCTGGTGCCTGCGCACTTAGCAAGTGCGCAGACCCCTCTTCCTGCGTACTTGATAAGTACACAGGACCTGCTCCGTGCGCACTTGGTAAGTGCGCACGACCTGTTTCTTCGCAAAACCCTAACTTTCGCATTCAGGTCTGATCTCGTCAAGATCTCAAACCTGTTTGCATCCAAAACGTGCGTTTTCCATCAAGGAACTCAAATCTATGTTTATCTTTCAGTTTCATCCGTAAAAACGTTGCCTTTTCACCCAAAACCTGAAAAACCTAAAAACGAACTAAGACTCAGATTTAGGTCGGATCGTTACCTGAATCGAGCTTCTAATCCGGAGGTTCTTCTCACGAGTTATGGAGTAACACTTTGCTGAAATCTCGGGTCGATCCGCCAACTTTATCTCTCTACGGTTTCTCTCTCTAGAAGTTGCAAATGAGAGAAATAGTGATGATCCTTAGCTATTTATAGGGGAGGCTCCCCTTCCAGCCCGCCGGCCCATCCGACCCGACCCGACATGCCTCGTTCGTTTATTTGTCATTTTAACTGTCGTTTTATTTTTTGGGATGTTACAGTAATACAAGTTCATTGTGTAATACCACGTCTGATCATTGTGTAATTCCACGTCTGGTCATTGTGTAATACAAGTTCATTGTGTAATACCACGTCTGGTCATTGTGTAATACAAGTTCACTGTGTAATACAAGTTCATTGTGTAATTAGTCAGGTCATTGTTTAATTAGTCAGGCCACTGTGTATTACAAGTTCATTGTGTAATACAAGTTCATTGTGTTATACAAGTTCAATGTGTAATACAAGTTCATTGTGTTATATGTATTTATCATTGTGTTTTACGTTTTTCAGCTCATTGTGTAGTTAGTCAGGTCATTGTGTATTACAAGTTCATTGTGTAATACAAGTTCATTGTGTAATACAAGTTCATTGTGTAATCCACGTCTGGTCATTGTGTAATACAAGTTCATTGTGTAATTAGTTAAGTTATTGTGTAATACAAGTTCATTGTGTAATACCACGTCTGGTCATTGTGTAATACAAGTTCATTGTGTAATACCACGTCTGGTCATTGTGTAATACAAGTTCATTGTGTAATTAGTCAAGTCATTGTGTAATACAAGTTCATTGTGTAATTAGTCATGTCATTGTGTAATACAAGTTCATTGTGTCAAATAGTTTTCATCATTGTGTTATATGTTTTCATCATTGTGTTTTACGTTTTCCAGCTCATTGTGTAATTCGCTTATTATTGTGTAATTCGCTCAAATATGTCAGGTCATTGTTTAATATGCTCATTGTGTAATATCAGTTCATTGTGTAATATCTGGTCTGATCATTGTGTAATATCAGACCTTGTATCACACATTGACCTGGTGTATTACACATTGACCTGGTATATTACACATTGACCAATATGCCCTCCCTTTAAAAACAATAAAATGACACATGTCAAGCTTAAAATCCTTCTTATCATTCTTATTTTTAAAACCCTTTTTACTATAACCTAACCCTATATAATGAGCTGAATTTAAGTCTCAGATTTTTTATTGGGTGTTAAACCTCCTAGTATGTGTTGGATGTATTTATTTAATAAATCGAGTTTCCTTTATCAAACATAGTGTCGTTTTGATGGATATTGTTGAGCTTTTGAGCTCCCAGATCTTCCTCAAGTTGGGCCCAAAGTTGCATCCAAGTATGACTCGTTGAGCCATCAAATAAAATTTGAGCTTAGCCTAACACAATAGAGTCGACTAGAGCATAGCTCGGCGCATAGTGAACGAACTCCTTTATGTGAAACCCTGGTATCCTTCAATAGTAATCTCATTGTTATTGAATAATTAACTTGCAACACAAAGACTCATTAAATAGACCCTAACTTACTAATCTTACTAGGATTCAATAACCTACTAGATAATCCAAACAACCTTGGATTTTTTTTTTTGAAACGGCGGTATATTATATAAACACTAGCAAAGAGCTAGATCAAAAAAGACTTACATAAACAATAACGGGTTTTTAAACCACTCGTTTCTAGCTATTATGCTTTTCCGGTACCTACTACTTTACCATAAAAAGAAAACAAGATAATATCATCAAAGAGAGTATTTTTGTTGAGGCATTTTTTGTTGAGGCGTTTTTTGTTGAAAAGTAAATCATTCCTAAGCCTCCATATAGCTCACCACGAGACAAAAATAATCGACCCGGACAAATCTTTCTTATTGTTTTGCACTTTTAACTCTTCCATCCATTTCATTAACCGGGCCAGACTTCTATTCAAAGGCAACGAAAGATCTAGCCACGACCCAATAAGCCCCCAAATTCTAGACGCAACCATGAAAGCACCAAACAGATGGTCAATACTCTCAGAGACATCATTACAAAATGGACATAAAACACTCGGAACATCTAAACCCTTTATATCCGAGTTCACTCTCGTTGGAAGTCTATTAACTAAAACCCGCCAAGCACAAATGCTAACCTTTCTAGGAAGAAACTTGAACCAAATCGTTTCTCTATTACCCATAGGAAGAAGATGATCATCAATCACCTTCCTAATACCTTTAATCGAGAAATCCAACATGTCCCCCAATTTCCAAACCCACTTGTCAGGCATGTCATCATCCGAGAACTGATTCAAGACCTCCATCAAAGCTGAAAATTGCTCTTTCTCTACACCCCCTAACCGGTCTACGCCAATTCCAGCTTTGACCATCTACCCGTCGGCTCACTAAACAATGTTTACTTAATTCCAACGCATAAAGCCTTGGAAAAACATCCTTCAACGAACCACCCAACACCCAAACATCAGACCAAAAACTTGTATCTTGACCATTCCCCACCACTTTTGTAATAGACGTAAAAGGGATAATCTTCAGATCATCCAAAACTCTAGCCGATTTACAAATCCCCGACCAAACTCCCGAGCTTGAGACACCACTATCCCGACGATTCGGGTTCATCTCCAACCCATATAGAGCCTTTAACGTTTTAACCCATAAGCTATATTTATCCGTTACGAATCTACATCTCCATTTTTGCAAAAAGAGCTTTGTTAAATGCTTCAAGCGAACCTTGGAATTATCTCTATTAAACAAATTAAATAAAAAAAACTCCAATAAACCAAACCTAAACCAACTCTAAAACTTACTTTAATTCAACTACTTCAGAAACACCCCCTTTAATTATGTGAACCATACGATTAAAGCCAACATTATGTGGTTATGGTGAAGAAAAACAACAAAATACGGTAAACGTGGTACTTGAAAGGCACATAAATATATGGACATAGTAGTTAGCGGTTTCAAACTTAGTCAAGTCATAAATTCATAATAGGTAAAATGTTAAAGACGTGTCAAAACGGGTTGGGCTAATCTAAGTACTTTCTTTGTTTATTCATTCTAATTTCATATTTAATTAATTATTAATATATTAAATATAATAAGACAACTATTGTTAAAACAATAATCTTGTTCTTCAAATCACGTTTACAAGTTATAAATACTTGAGTCTAGTTCCGGTGATTTTTTTTATATATTCGACACTTTTTTTGTAAAAGTTATTAGTGGCATCTAGTCAACCCACTATCAAATGAAATGCAACTTACCATAAAGTCTTCTGGTGGAGTGGTGGAGCGGTGGAGTGGTAACTTTTCAAATGTAAGGTCATGGGTTCGAGTCTCGCTTGGGACAAATTATTCTAGGTTGAGCCAGGGGGTTTTCCCAGTAGTGGGTTTCCTCCTAGCAGGGCCAGTCCTAAGAATCCTCAAAACGTTTTGGGCCCGAGACATGTAAAAAAAAAGGCCACATAATATAAACTCATAATGGCATAATAAAAACTACAACAAACGAATACCGATTAATGAATCATGATGCATACCTCGAATAGTCTAGTGGGCCTTTTTTAATTTCTAAGTTGGTTAATAGGATAAATGGATAATACAAGTAGTGGACATTTTTTAATTTCTAAGTGGGTTAATAGGATAAATGGATAATACAAGTAGTGGCCATTTTTTATATTCTAAGTGAGTTAATATGATAAATGGATAATACAAGTAGTGGGCCTTTTTTTAATATCTAAGTGGGTTAATAGGATAAATGGATAATACAAGTAGTGAGCCTTTTTTAATTTCTAAGTAGGTTAATAAGATAAATGAATAATACAAGTTAGGCCTTATATAAATATATATATATATATATATATATATATATATATATATATATATATATATATATATATATATAGGGAATGGATCATTTGAGAACTCTTAAATATTTTGAGAACTCGTCAAAAAACCAATCAAAACTTTTTTTTTATATTTTTACTACCTTTATTATTAGAATATAACATAAAAAAATGAATTTATGTATGTAAATTTACATGTATTTATTTATTAAAAAAAATCTACACATGTGTAAGTTTACCACTTACACATGTGTAAGTGTTAACCATTTACATATGTGTTTAAATTTTCTTAAGAATAATTTAGAAAGAAAAGATAAATTAATTGGAGAGATAAATCATATTTTATGTTGTATTTTAATAATAAAGGTAGTGAAAACAAAGTAAATGGTTATAATTGATATTTTGACGAGTTCTCGTGAGTTCTCAAGTATTTATAAATTCTCATTTGATCCTAACCCTATAAAAATTTAAAAACTACGGGGCCTTAGGAGACCGGGCCCCAGACGGTCGCCCTACCCGCCCCCCTAAGGGACGCCCCTGCCTCCTAGGTGGGTCCCAGGTTCGAGTCCGCTGCGGTTACAGCCCATTGGGAAAGACATGCATGACTCACAGGAACTCCCGCGCTACTCCTGAAGGGAGTAGGGGTTTAAGAAAGTCGTTTTTAAAAAAAAAATGAAATGCAACTTAATTTGATATAATTGTTAATTAGACACTAATAATAAGGACAATAACTAGCAATATGAAAGAACATGATCGACCCGCCCACCGCATTCACCCCCTTGCCCACGCTTGAAACATTCTTCTTGTATTGTGTTGGTAGACACATAGAGCCCACAATAGAATGGGGGCTCACATCACATCACATCACATAGACACATATCACATGCATGTATGCATGTTTGTTTTCTGCTTTTGAAATTTAGCATACTAATTATAACATCATCAACCATGCATGTATGCATGTTTGTTTTCTGCTTTTGGAATTTAGCATACTAATTATAACATATCAACCATTGATTGCTACATAACCCAAATTTGCATATGCTGTTCATCAT
Organism: Smallanthus sonchifolius; assembly: GCA_023525975.1. Lineage (NCBI taxonomy): Eukaryota > Viridiplantae > Streptophyta > Magnoliopsida > Asterales > Asteraceae > Smallanthus > Smallanthus sonchifolius. The sequence continues at coordinate 20,938,481 of CM042037.1, forward strand.
CACCTCAAATTAAACACAACCCGATTTCTTTTATTGAGTACCAACATTATAAATATGCATCATCATATATATATTTTTGTCCATATATCTTATAGTGTTTTATTGTTACTATGGTTATGACGCTTTACTTTGACGAAAAAAGAAGTGAAGATTTTGTAGGAAGAATCGGAACTAATCGTTTAATGACATGATATAAGTAACAAAATTTAGGGGGCATAGTTCTTTAGAAAAATGAGTTCGAGTCTCGCAGTGGACAATGGTTTACATAGAAGTATATTAGATTGCCGTTAAAAAAAGTTCTTTTAGAAAATGAGGTTCTTGAAGTCTGTAAACGGTTGCCTATTCTCAACTTAAGGAAATTAATGTTCTCACGAAAATAAAGAATTTTCTTATAATCAAGTATAGGAATCTGATATAAATAGAAGTGGATTAGGGCAAAAATATAGCGAGTATTATGGCCTTGTGGGTAGATACTTGTCCCAGTAGGGGGCATGTGGCATTGGGTCAATTGACCTTGCAGTTTTTTTATATGCAATGTATAATATATGAAAGTTAGTTAACCTCTTAGATTTTTAAAAGATGACACCTATATATAACTTGTGTGATTAAAGCAAAGGATGATATATGGTTGGAGTGGTTTATTCCATCTAGCCTCAATCAAATGAGTAAGGTTTGAACCTTGTTGATTGTGCATTCCATCTTTTCTTTGTCAATCCACTTCAAAATCTACCTAACTCATCATAGTTTTTTTTTTATTTTTTTTTATATTAAAGGCAAATTGACTTTTAATAATCCAAGCTTTCATAACATTATGTTACTTGGACTGTCCTTGACAACAAAAGAAAAAGTTATGAATAATATCAGTCAAATTGCTAGTATGAATTATTATCGCCCACCGCATTCACCCCCCTTTGTCAAATCGCTAGTGTTGTTATTACAAGAAACAAATCAGAGCTTGGTTAGGGCTCGAATCAGAGATCGATCACGATTAAGGCAGGGAGGAGTTCTACGATGGTGTCTACAAAGTTTGATTTGAGAAATTCGACGGGAAGAACAAATTTAGGCTGTGGCGATTGAAAATGAGAGCATTAGTGGTACATCAGGATTTGGTTGACGCTCTTGCCGGTGAAGGAAACCTATCGGCTAACATGTCTGATAAAGAGAAGGAGAAAATAATGGAAAAATCACACAGTGCTATCGTTCTGAGTCTTGGTGATCGTGTGCTAAGGGAGGTCTCAAAGGAGACTACTGCTGCAGGAATCTGGGCAAAGTTGGAAAGTCTTTATATAACTAAGTCTCTAGCAAACATACTCTATCTGAAGAAGAGACTTTATACTTTTCAAATGGCTTCTGGTAAGACACTTGAAGACCACACTGATAAATTTAATAAACTTGTATTAGATCTTGAAACCATAGAGGTTACATTAGACGATGAGGATCAGGCAATCATATTCTTGACCTCGTTACCTCATTCTTTTGAGAATTTTGTTGACACCTTGATGTATGTGAGAGACACCCTATCAATGGAAGAGGTCCTTGCTGCCCTCAACTCAAAAGAACTTAAGAAAAGAACAGATGTTAGAGAAGAATCTGGTGATGGATTGTTTGTTAAAGGGAGGACAGAGTAAAGGTTTACAAAAGGGAAAAGTTTCCCAAGATCTAAATCTAAGTTCAGAAGGAAATGCTATATATGTAGTTCACATAGCCATTTGAAAAGAGATTGTCCTAAAAAGAAAAAAAGGAAGTTTGAATCTTCATCTTTAAAAGGACAAGGGAATGTCTCTAAGGGTTTAGTTGATTGTTATGAAAGTTCAGAGGTTCTGGTAGTATCTAAAGGAAAGAGTAGTGAAGAATGGATTCTTGACCTAGGATGCTCATATCATATGACTCCTCATAGAGACTACTTTACAGACATAGTGATGGAGGATCTTGGTACACTAAAGTTTGGGGATGACAGACCATGTAAGATACAAGGACATAGATCTGTCATTCTAAAACTAGATAATGGAACTAGTGTAACTCTAGGTAATGTGAGACACATACCAGAGTTAACAAGAAACTTGATTTCACTTGGTCTCTATGAAAAAGAAGGCTATGGAGTGAGTTTAAATAATGGTAAAGCAAAAGTGGTGAAAGGGTAATTAGTAATGTTGTCAGAACCAGATGTGACAACAACATCTATATATTAGATGGGAAAGTTTTACAAGAAGTTAATAATGCAGTGGTAGAAGAACTTGATAATGATGGAATGGTGTGGCATAAAAGACTAGGTCATCTCAGTGATTAGGGCCTGCTAGAATTACAGAAACAACAACTACTTGGTAAACTTAAAGGAAGTGAAGCAGGTTTCTGTGAACACTGCATCATAGGGAAATCTCACAGGGTGAAATTTTCAAGGAGTAATCACACAAATCAAGGTATGCTAGACTATATTCATACAGATCTTTGGGGGCCAGCAAGGACAGAGTCATTGGGTGGAGCAAGGTATTTTTTGTCCCTAATTGATGACTATTCTAGGAAGGTGTGGGTGTATGTTCTAAAACATAAAGATAAGGCATTTGGAAAATTTAAAGAATGGAAAGTAATAGTAGAAACACAAATTGAGAAAAAGATTAAGAAACTTAGGACAGACAATCGGCTTGAGTTTTATAATAATCAGTTTTGTAAACTCCATGGGATAGCTAGACACCTCATAGTTCCCGGAACACCCCAACAAAATGGGTTGGTTGAAAGGATGAACATGACACTGTTAAACAAAGTGAGGTGTATGCTGCTTAGTTCCGGAATGCCAAAGAAATTATGGGATGAGGCTGTGACAACATCAGCCTATCTGGTAAACAGATCACCCTCCACAGCCTTAAGTATGAAAACTCCCATGGATGTCTCGTCTTGAAGGAAAATAGAATATGGCAATTTTAAAGTATTTGGGGCTCTTGATTATGCACATATTAAACAAGGAAAGTTAGATTCTAGAGCTCAAAAATGTGTGTTTCTTGGTTGTCCTAAAGGGGTAAAAGGATATAGACTTTGGAGACTAGATGAAATGAGTCCAAAGGTTATAGTGATCAGAGATGTAGTGTTTAAAGAAGACTTTGTTTACAAGGATGTCATTGGAATCAAAGAAAAAGAAATGGTGGATGTACTTGAGGATGTTCAGGGAGTTCAAGTTGAGGTGAAGCCGATGGAGAATAATTCTGAAACTCCTTTAGTTAAAAGTTCAGGGTAAGGAACAAGTCAAGACAATCTTTCCAGAGACAGGCCAAGAAGGAATATTGTACCACCTTTTAGATACAGAAGTGATGAATACATCTCAGCTTTTGTATTCATGGCTGCAGAACTTGAAGATACTACTGAGCTATTGAGTTTCAATGAGGAAATTACATCTAAATCTAAAGAAAAGTGGCAAGATGCTATGCAAGATGAGATAGACTCATTGAAGAAAAATAAGACATGGGTGCTGGTTAATAAACAGACTGGAGAAAAAATTATACCTTGTAAGTGTATTTTTAAGAGTAAGGAAGGGATTCCAAGGGTTGAAAAACCTAGATTTAAGGCAAGATTAGTAGCTAAAGGGTTTTCCTAGAGAGTTGGAATTGATTATAATGAGATTTTCTCTCTAGTTTTTTAACATTCCTCAATCAGAGTGGTATTAGCATTGACTGCAATTCATGATATGGAGTGTTGGATATATTATATCCAATCGTCATTTAAGTCAACGTTACTAACGAGTTACGATCCAAAGAGTTACATTTTGGGCAACGAACAAATAGATAATATTTAATTGTCAAATATTATAATTCACGAAAAACGGATTTAGGTGGATTAATATTTAGAGAAATATTTATCGGTGATTGAGTTAATTAATTATTTAGTGAAATAATTATTTACAGAGATAAATGTTTAAAAGTTTAAACATTTAAACATTGGTTTTTACTGATTAGTTATAATTAGTAAATACAAGGGACTAATAATTAACAGTTAATGATTAGTAGGTTATTAATTGTTAATACATCAGGGGACCGGTGTGTAATTATAGTGATTATAAATATATCATTATAATCAAAACCTAAACCCTAATCCACCCCAACCCCAATCGGCGCCCCCTCCCCTTTGCAAGTCTGACGCCGGCCGAACCAACCACCACTGCCGTCGCACGCCACCGCCGGCCACCGCTTCCATCGCCTCCCTTGCGCAGCCACCTCCCTCACGAGTCCGTGTGACGGGTGAGCTTGTTTGCGGGTTTTTATGATCGTGTCATCTAGCGTGACGTTCGTTGATACAAGGTGTTCTGATTTGGTTATCGTTGAATGTATAATCTTTGAACACCTTATGGTTGGATTTTATTATAATGTTTATAAAAGTGTAATCAGATCACTGTCCAGAATCCAGTTCTGATATGTTAATGTACTCTAAATCGCTTCCGCTAAAATATATCTGATTTATTTATTTAAAAGAGTTTAAATATTATTTGTTTTAATGGTTAAAACTGGTTCATGATTCCTAACAGTGGTACCAGAGCCACCTTTAGGCGAGTTTAGACATATTTTTTAAATATATCCATTGTTTTATTTGTCAAAACTTTTGTTTGACAAAAGATCGAGCCTTTTTCGTTTATTGTGATTGTGTTGAATGAATCGAGCACTAGAGGCTTGTGGTTGTATTGTTTGTGTTGGTTAGTTTTTCTTTGTATTTTTATGGGTTATTTGGAGCCATGTTGTAATAGTTAGGTTTATTTTTATTTATTTATTTTTAGTGTATTTGTAAATAAATATTTTAATCCTAAAGAGACAAAGACTAGAAGACCAAGGTGGACAATGACAGGATTAAAGATGCAGATCTTAGAGTAAGTGGGAGATAACATATTTGTTGATTTTGTTATCCCTTAGTCCAGTTCGGTTATCGTTTGATGCCTCAAACAAAACCGGATAATTTTTCTAGTTGCTCGGTTCTATGTTTTATTTATTTTGTGGTTGTGATATAATTATTTAAGATAATAATTACGCCGCAAAATTTTTATAAAACTTTTGACACAATTTAAAAACGACGAGATAATTAAATTGTTTATTTTTCTCGGAAAGGTAATTAAATAAAAAGGTGTTTTATTTAAAAGTAAAAACAAGTTTTAAATTTAATAGTTTTATTTAAACCAATTTTTTAAATTAATTAAACTGTTGATTAGTTTAAAAATAGTTCGCGACAAATGACCAATTTAGATTAAATAAGGTATTTAAAATTGGATCGTGTCGAGTGTTGAAAGTCGTTTCACGAACTAAAATTAGTAAAATCGGTTTACTAAAATTGCACGACTTGAATCATGTTTCTCGTCATCGAAAATAATTTTGACCCTAAACGGTAATTTTAAAACATTAAAGAAATCCCAATATATAAAATCGATATATGTCACACCCCAACCAACGGTAGAATACATGTTATGGAAATTGGGTTAATTTAATATATGGAACATTAGTTTGATCATGCGCTTATGAACAGTCTCCGTGTCCCACTCCAACGTTAGTTCAAACAATCACAATCCAACATAACAAGAAAGCAAAATACATCAACAAGTTAAATTTGTTTATTCCTATGTGTAGCAAAGATTTGCACCAACTAGTGTAGCAAAATACACCTTTGATAAAAACAATCCAACTAGGTCCTCATTTCCTATGTGTAGCAAAGATTTGCACCTAAAACACGATAAAAACAAGGTCAACTAGAAATAGTTGGTGAGCATACATAGGTTTTGACACCACAAATAGTTTCCAAGTGTTTATGTACAATTCATATGAAACATAGCAAAATAAGGCAATTATGGAGAACCACTATAGTCAAACTGGGTGTACAATCAAATCTTGTGACTGAAGGGCATAACACACATGTTATCCTAATGTAATATCGGCAGCAATCACCCTACCTGGGTGGGTTTGTCAGACACAATAGATCTATCATTGTTAACTGTCGGCTTGCACAGAGTTAATGATTGCACTTGCACTAATATATGTAAATGTAGTTTAAACTCATAGTGTTCAAGCATAAGGCACAAATTGCACATATGTTCATAATGTAGAATTGTATAATGTAATTGCAAATAGTGTTCAATGAAATCATGTTCCACCCTAAATATGTAAAAATGTAAAAAGTGGGTATGTAAACTCACATGTAATAGTAGTTTGTAGATCACACGAACAAGATGTTGCACAAGCGTTTAGCTAACCACAAGGTTAACCTATGATTGAATTGTAATAATGTATCAATGGTGTACACAAAAGGTTAGAGGGGATTTTAATGTATAAAGAAATTGGGTGTGGACTTGGTTATGTAAGAGTGTGCTTGCTTGAGTTTCCAATGTTGTTTATGAAATCCTTTGTAAAAAGTATGTGTGCATGAACACATGTTTTCATTTATTTGTAAGCAATTGAGTACGTGTAAATATGGATAACCAACTTATGTACTTTTGTTCAAAATGAATAAATAAATGAATAAGGTAATATGAAAGCTGATAGGTTTAAATAAATTGAAAATTGGATAAATAAATAAACACTTTTTATTTATTTAATTTAGTTAAAACAAAAGTGTTTTACAAGAAATTAATGGTCTAATTATTTAGTAATTAAACCAAGATTTAAATAATAAATAGTTTAACGACGTAAATACGTAAAACCAAGTTTTGAAATATACGTTCTAATTTGAATAGTTGGACAACCAGAATTATTTATTAGTTAAAATGTATGAAGTATTCTTTTAAATGTTTTAGAAAAAAAAAATGAATTATGCAAAAGTTTGTAAAGAAACTTGCATTGCTAGTTAAACAGTTTTATAAAATGATTAAAATTTATATTCTAATTATAATTTTATAAACCAAGGTTTTTAAATAATTTGTTTAAAATGAAAATATTAATTAGTTAAAGTTTTATTAGGTTTTTAACCCTAGTAATATAATAAAAAGATTATCTTGAAAATTTAACATTTTAATTGGTTAAAACAAATTCTAAATTTTATAGGATTTATAAACTAATTTTTTTGAATTAAAATATTGCTAAAAAATCGGATTAAAAGGAAAGGGTATACCCGGACTCGAACCCGGGTCTCCCCTGAAGCACACACACGCACTACCGCTGGACTGGGCTTAATGCCTTGTTTAGTTGTGGGTTCCTATGAGTTTTAACAACAGGATCTAAAGACCCTTCTTTCCCAAACCATATACCCCGTAACGCTAGCCTTTAATTGGCCTCAATAAAGCAGCGAGTGATAATCAAACCATGGGGCTTTCAATCTATGAATAAATACGAGTTGATTGGTATCGATTTTACCTTAAATGGTTACGGGGTGGTGGTGTTAGGCTATGGCTTCCGTGATCGAGTTCTTCGATTTGAATTGGGTTCCAGAGGTGATCTGAGTTGCAAAAGAGAGTTCTAGGAGTGCCAAGGGAGTGTCGCGAGAGTGATAGACCGGTTCTTATAGGTTTATTTCAAATAAAAACGTTCATATTGATTGGGATTGAGTGGGGAACGGTTACGGTTTGATTTCCGAGTTAATTCGTCACGATTTGCTTCAACTAGTTCATCATTTGTGTTTGAATTCGATCGTGTAACTTTTATGCACATTTTGATGCCGTTAAACATGATTAAATCCACAAATTGAAACGGAAATCAACTGAGTTTGACCTTGGATAGTCAAAACCGACGGGTGGGGTTCGAATTTGGATTTAGGCATCGAAATCAGTTGAATTAGCTTGTTATAAGCATTTGATTCTGGTCGTGTAACAGTTCCGAAAGATCGGCAGGCATTAACACATTCGAATTCGAAGGTTTGGAACGGGGATCGACCGGTGTTTGATTTTTGTAGTCAAATTCGCAATTGGGGGGGGTGTTCAATCTTAAGAAAAGACCAAATTGGGATTTGAGGGGGTTCAATGCAATAGTGAGGAGTTTAACCCAAGTTTAATTGATTTTAAAATCAACTTTAAATATAAACTATCTTTTATTTTATTAAAATTTATAAAACTAATTATATTATAAATTTATAATGATTTATTTGAAAATATGTAATTGTTTAAAACTAACAACTATTTTTATGTGATTTCAAATATATAAATATGTTTGCATACATGCATTTATAAATGATTATATACATACATATATATAACACATATATAAAAGAGTGGGAAAATACATGATTAAAGTCTTTAAGTCACTATTTGAAATAACTAATTTAATAAAATATATACATATATGTGTATTTATTGTAAATCTAATACATGAACTTGTATGGATGAAATCTGAAATTAAAACACTTGTAATCATAGTTTATGTAACACAATGTATTGCACTAGAAATGGAATTGAAATGTTATTATTGCACCAAACAAAGCATAAGAAATCATGGATGTTACAATATTTATGCGCCGCCCTAAATTGTAACACTTCAACTGATCTATCCGAACCCACGGTGTTAGTGAATTACCCTGCATCCGGCCCTACGGTTTTGGTTGAAGGTAGAACCGTGTTTCCTTACTTAGGCCGGGTCTACCGTTATAATTGAAGGACAAATGTCACTTAAGTCGTTTAAGTGGGCGTAGTTGAGGGAAACGTATTCAAGCTTGACAATACTCGTCATGCCCCTCAAACTGAGAATTGTATAGTTGATACAATTGGTAATCGTTACCTACCTACCTAGCTATGCCAGTGGAGAGTGCTCAGCCATTCACTGAGACATGGTGAACCGTGATCTCGTTCCTAATTCTATTATTTTTGCAATTTGGTCATAAATTTTAATTATGACGTTATGCATGAAAATACTACAAATTTATTTTTAAATTTTGTAGATGTCTAACGAATCTAATACCAACTCCTCATTCTCCCTAAAGTCAATTCTTGAGAAGGACAAGCTTTGACAACTCCAACTTCATGGACTGGTTCCGAAACCTGAAAATTGTCATTAGGACTGAGAACAAGATGTATGTTCTCGAATGACCAATAGCAGAAGAACCTGCTGCGGCCACGGGCCTAGCTCATAAGACCCGAGATAAGCATGTTGATGACTCTATCAAGGTCTCTTGCTTGATGCTTGCATCTATGATACCGGAACTTCAGAAGCATCTGGTGGACATGCCAGCATACGACATGATTAAGCAACTGCAGAAAATGTTCCAGCAGCAAGCCCGTCATAAACGCTTTAAAGTGATGAGATCACTGATAAGCTGTCATATGCAAGAAGGTTCTTCGGTCAGCACTCATGTGTTGAAGATGAAGGGGTACATTGATCATCTAGCACATCTTGACTCCCCTTTGAGCAATGAATTGGCCGGGGATATAATCCTTAACTCGCTGCCAAAATCATATGATCATTTCACTTTGAACTACAATATGAATGTTTGGGACAAGACCATCTCGAACTTACATATGATGCTAAAAACTGTCGAGATGAACATACCGACTCCTGCTAAGTCTGGTCCACTGCTAATGATCAAGGAGGGTCGAGTCAGGAAACCTGAAGCCAAGGGAAAAAGGCAAGAAAAGCTTCAAAGGAAAGGGCAAAGGCAAATGTGTTGCCAAGAAACCTCTGAAGGATGTCAAATGCTTTCATTGTGATGAAGTCAAACACTAGAAGAGGAACTGCCCAAAGTATCTGGCCGAGTTGAAGCAGAAGAAGTCTGCTAGAGGACAGTCCTCAGGTATGTTCGTTATTGAGATCTTATCTCTTTCTAGTAAATCTTGGGTGTTTGACACTGGATGTGGTTATCACATTTGTAATGATTTGCAGGGACTAAAGAAGGTTAGGAAGCTGAAGCAAAGCAATCTGGAGCTCCATGTGGGAAATGGGTAAAAGGTTGCAGTGAAGGCTGTAGGAGAATATATTATTTTACTTCCTTCTTGTTTTGAACAATGTTTATTTTATTCCTAATTTGATTAGGAATATTGTTTCAGTATCCGCTTTACGGGAACAAAGATTTACTTATGCTTTTGACAATGATTTCATTTCTGCATATTTAAATGGTTTGTTTTATTTTTCTGCAAAAGCCTCATAATGGAATCTGTGAGATAGAAGTCCATGAAAATAACGTTCTATTTAACATCTCCTCCAAACGTACGAAATTGGATTTCAATTATACGTATCTCTGGCATTGTAGACTTGGACACATAAACAAGAATCGCATGAAGAAACTCCAGACCGCCGGAATTCTGAATTCTATAGGCCAAGAGTCATTTGATGATTGTGAATCATGTTTAAGTGGAAAGCTAACCAAGGCTCCTTTTACTGGTATCGGTCAAAAGGCTAAGGATCTGTTAGGACTCGTACATACTGATGTATGTGGTCCATTCAGAACAATGTCCAGAAGCGGAAAGAGAGATACTTCGTTACATTTACTGATGACTTCAGTAGATATGGTTATGTTTATGAAGCATAAACATGAAACGTTTGAAATGTGCAAACAATACTAGAATGAAGTACAAAATCAGCTTGGTAAGACGATTAAGATGCTTCGATCTGATCGACGTGGTGAATATCTTAGTCAAGAGTTTGACGAACATCTAAAGAAATGTGGGATCATTTCTCTACTCACTCCACCAGGAACACCAAAGATCAATGGTGTGTCCAAAAGTAGAAATCGAACTCTATTAGACATGGTTCGATCAATGATGTGTCGTACAAACCTCCCACACTCCTTCTGGAGTTTTGCTCTTGAGACTGCCACAAGAATCATAAATCTAGCTCTTACAAAGAAGGTGGACAAAACGCCTTATGAGATATGGCATGTGGAGAAACCCAAAGTGTCCTACCTTAGGGTTTAGGGATGTAACGCATATGTTACCAGTGAATCTAGGGATAAGCTAAATCCTCGTGGTGATAAAGTTGTTTTCGTTAGATACCCTAAAACAATCGGTTATTATTTCTACAATCCTGCTGAAAACCGGGTTTTCATTAAAAGCAGAGCTACCTTCTTGGAGAAGGAACTTCTTGCGCGAGGGATTGGAGAGAACCATGTGGATATGGATGAGATCCATGAACCACAAGTAACCGAACCCCAAACTGAACCTGTCGTTCAGCATGAGACTGCTGAAACTGAATCTGGAAATGTTCAAGATTCAACTATGACATAAGATGTTCACAGAAGTGCTAGGGGTCGTCATGAACCCGACCAGTATATCGGGATTCACCAGATTGACGACATCCTGATAGTTGATCAGGCTGAGCCGACTAGTTACAAATCTGCAATCTTAGATTCTGAATCTAAGAAATGGCTTGAAGCCATGGATGCTGAAATCCAATCCATGTACGACAACCATGTATGGGACTTGGTTGACCTTCCTCCCGAAAGTTGGATAGTAGGAAGCAAGTGGATTTTCAAGAAGAAATCGACATGGATGGGAATGTGAAAGCCTTCAAAACAAGGCTGGTAGCGAAAGGCTTTACTCAGACTCAAGGAATTGATTATGATGAAACCTTCTCGCCAGTAGCCATGCTTAAGTCGATTAGGATCTTGTTTTCCATTGCCGCGTATTATGACTATGAGAAATGGAAGATGGATGTCAAAACCACGTTCCTAAATGGGCATTTTACTGAAGATGTCTATATGGTTCAACAAGAAAGTTTTTGAAGATCCAGAGAATCCTAATAAGGTATGCAAGTTAAACAAATCCATTTATGGATTAAAACAAGCGTCCCAAAGCTGGAATCTTCGCTTTGACCAGAAAATCAAAGAGTTTGGTTTTGTCAAGTACGAAGATGAACCATGTGTTTACAAGAAGGTAAGTGGGAGCCATGTAACTTTTCTGATTCTGTATGTAGAAAACATACTGCTCATTGGAAACCATATCCCTATGCTACAAGACGTAAAGTCCTAGCTGGGTAAGTATTTCACAATGAAAGATCTTGGTAAAGCTGCTTATATTCTGGGAATAAAGATCTGTATAGATAGATCAAAGCAGCTTACAAGTTTAAGTTAAAGTACATACATTAATAAGGTCATTCGACGCTTTTTCATGCAAGACTCTAAGAGAGGGTCTTTGCCCATGGCAACATGGAACCATACCGAATAACAAACAGTGCCCTCAGTCTGACTAGGAAAAGAAGAAAATGGAAAGGGTTCCACATGCTTCTTCAATTGGTTCCATCATGTATGTCATGCTATGTACTAGACCTGACGTATCGTACGCTTTAAGCATGACTAGCAGATATCAACAGAATCCAGGTGAGAGTCACTTGATAGTTGTGAAGAACATCCTAAAGTACTTGAGAAGAACTAAGGATATGTTCTTGATATATGAAGGACTAGAAGAAGAACTAGCTGTTAAATGTTACATTGATGCTAGCTTCCAGACTGTTAGAGATGATTCTCGATCAAAAACGGGATTTGTATTTGTTCTGAATGGTGGTACTATCACTTGGAAGAGTATTAAGCAAAGTGTTGTTGCTCAATCCACCACCGAATCAGAATGCATCGCCATTTCGGAAGCTGCAAAGGAAGCTGCTTGGATGAAGAAGTTCATTGCTAATCTCGGGGTAATGCCTAGCATTCATAAACCAATTGAGATACTGTGTGACAATACTGGTGCCATTGCTCAAGCCAAGGAACCAAGGTCACACCACAGCATGAACCACATACTCAGAAGATTTCATTATATCAGGGATATACTGGAACAGGAAGACATCGTGTTAAACAAAGTTCACACAGATCATAATCTAGCCTACTCGTTCACTAAGCCGATGCCTCATTCTAAACATGAGGATCATACTGATAAGATAGACCTTAGATTTGCTAGACATTGGGTTTGATCTGTATTTAGTATTTGGTGCTTTCAAACAATACAGTTACATTGGTATTTTATATTTGATTTAATGGATTTGCATTATAAATAGATGTTATTGTGTTCGATATTTTATACGTTTTAGAAATCCTTGAATATTGTATTCTAAATGTCTGTAGTCGATCAGATTCATGGGAACCAATCTGAATGTAAGACTACTGTGAATCGGATGGTCGGTTCATTATGAATAAAAGTCCAAGTTGTCACACCCCCGCCAAGGCAGAATCACGAAGGCGTAACGAATTGAAATCATAACACAAGGAATGAAGAAGTACTATTAAAATTTAAATATTTTATAATCCAATTCAAACAAAGACATAACAAGAATTCAAAAATAAAACATAGAAATTGATAATTTTATTTTAGCTAGGTCCACAAGCGTCCTACATTTGCAATCAACAACTACTTAGATCCTTCACCTGAAAACATGTAGAAAATGGTCAACAAAAAAGTTGGTGAGCAATCACAGTTTTTATAATAAATAAAGATAAGGTACGAAACATAATAATATAATCAAACATGAAACTTTAAACATAAGTACACGAGTCCATGACCAAACCTAATGACGAGAATGCCCTCTAAGAGACTTGGAATCCACCAAATCATGGTGTATGTCAGGTTTCGATCATCCAAGGCCCTATCCAGGGAGATGAATGGGTACGTCACACTTATGGATCCACTATCGTACTATCGTTGGCTTATAACAAGTAAATGGTCATGTATGATGTAGCGAGAGGGACTTAGCAATGTATAAACGTGTAATTACTGTTTAACTCATTCAAGTTATGAAAATGTTATCATGTATGGTTTGTTTCACAAGATTTTGATAAGATATGGATTTACATGTTTTCACCCCAAAACGATAAAACTGTAAAATAGGGACAATGATATACTCACCTGATTGTGTAGTTTGAGATTTCACACAATGAATAGAAATATGAAGCAAAGATGTGTCCTACTCGAAAGCTACATTCAAGGTATTATATATAAGAACTAAGCAGGAATAATTGATAAGTATGGTGTTAGGATAGAATAATTAGCAGTTTACGGTGCTCTAAAGGTAATTCGAGGTGTTTTGGATAAAAGAAAAAAGTTACAAACTTTATCATCGCAAAACAGTTTAACGAGCCAGATTTTAGGACACCTTCACGAATTTTATTGACTGACCAAACGATCGAATTAAATTCTAAAAATTTGTTGGCATCAAGCCTCACGTTTCTAGTTTTCAAATATATTTTTCCAGAATACACAAAAATTATGAAAAATTGTGGAACACAGAAAGGTAGTTGCAGTGAGTTTAGCGTGCGACAAAACGTTTTTGCTTGGTACGACCACGATACAAAACCAAATTAAGATTTTCCAAGTGGGTTTGAAGCTGTACTCAAAGACTTCAATTCCAGAAAAAGAATGGACTTGTAATGAATGAGATATGGCCTTACGAACATAGACCAAGTTTGCTGTTTGAAAACAGGTTTGACAGCCGTCTATAAAAAAATACCTTTGACTGATCAAAACTCGTTGAAAAATTATGAAACTTAGTTTTCTGGAAACTATGATCCATGAACTACAATCTAGACTCAAGAACCGACTGATTTGGTTGAGTTTTGGTCGAGTTATGACTCTCAAAAGTTTGACAAAAGTTGTTTTGAATCTGCTGTAACGGTTTGCTTTCAAAAACTAGTTTTTAGTAACTTTTCGATTATAACGATCAAAAATACAACCCTTGATGATTAAGGACACCAGGGCCGGCCCTGAGGGTGTGCCGGGTGGGCGACCACCCATGGCCTGATATTTTAGGGGGTCCAAATTTTTTACAGGTCGTCAGAGTAACATGTTTATCGGAGAAGGTCGCCGGAGTTGCAGGTTTGTGTATGTAAATGTAAAATGCAGAGAGAGAAGAAAGAAGATGGAGATTTGTAATGGACTCGTGTATAATAATAAGTGATGCGATAGTCAGAGCCTTTTTTACGCTGGTCACAGCTCCAGCGAAATCTGCTCGTTAAGGAACTTAGAGCACCTCCAATGGTGTGTTCGGTTGGCACCGGATGAGCAAGCGGATGCCTGGCCGCGTTGGAGGATTCGTCCGGCCATGTCCGGTTGAGTGTGTTGTCCGGAAATCCGGACGGTGGTGAACGGCACTGGTGGGCCACAATCAAACTAAAATCTGATTTTTAATTCAATTTTCAAAGATGGTGGGCCACCCTTAGTCGTTAATTCCAATTTTCAGATTTTAATTCAATTTTCAGATTTTAGTATACTAAAACTAATTCAATTTTCAGATTTTAGTAAAACAATTTAAATTTAAAAGAAATTATTTTTTTAAATATATTATAATTTTTAACCGCTAGTTTTCAAACGGCTATTTTTTCAACGGTTACTTTTTATCAGTATAAATAATACGAAATATAAAAAATAAGATTATAATAAATAAGTTTTTGGTATATATAATATAAATGTAAATGTAGGTGATGATATGAAAATATAGAGCTGTTTGAAAGTGAATGTTTGGTTGGAGTAAAAAAATGAGTTTTTAAAGTATGAATGAAAATCTGATGTGTCGTATTTGATTTAATGGATGACATCCATCATTGTGGATGCTCTTATGGTGAAAATAATTGAGAAGACGAAAATAGTTGTGTAAAAAACCCCACTGAGCAGTTGAAGTTAAATTAGTATTTAAATATTATTATTGCTTTTTATTTTCACTTTTCGGCGCACGAGAGGCTGAAATTAAAAAGTGAGACGGTGGCAGAAGCGAAAGAGGTTGCGGTGTATTGGTTGGGGTAAGGTCTAGAGTTCTAAAGGACCTGAGTTTAATATCTGTCACCATCATTAATTTTCACGGCATCGCAAATGAGGCCTAGATCTTAGGCTGATGCACCGGGGCGTCGATCCAGGGTTCGAGCCTCGGCTCTCCCTCAAGCCCGGAAGGGGCCGTACTGGGTGGGGTTTTTCCTTGAAAACTCTCAAACTCTGACGCCAAATGGGTCGGGTTAAAACAATATATTGGTCGAAGTTGGACGAGCCTCCTCATGTAACGAGGGATGCGACGTCACAATATTCAATGTTTGCCTTTTAAAAAAAAAAAGATGGTGGCAGAAAGTAAGATGGGACAAGAGCTTTCAACTTCCTAGATCAAGTATTTTACTTGTTTAATTTTTATTTATAAGTTCATAAAAAAGTTAAAAATATAGGTATTTTATTATTTAGTTACTACGTTTACTCTATTTATTCATCATATTATTTGATTATGGTTCAGTTATATATTTTTTATTATTATTAAAATATACAAATAAAGAACATTTTTATCATATACAAATGTTTTTTTAAAAGATACTTTAAAATTACATATTTAAAGGGGTGTTCATTTTATCCGAAACCCGAATACCGAACCCGACCCAAATTAACCCGAACCCGATTAAGATGGAACCCGAAAAACCCGAACTCGTTTAAGATGGAACCCAAACCCGAAGGTAGTATTCGGTTTGGTAATTGGGTTAAAAAAGGTTAATCGGGTTATAATAAAAAGGTATTTTATTAATAATATTTATTTGTAATCTTAGCTCAGTATACATCTAACCATTTTTAATGTTTATTTTATTTCATTTTTTTTTAATTTATGATTGAAAATGTACGAGCGGACATGAATGTGAGAATTTGAAGATTGAACATTGTTAACGAGTTTGTTGGTTGATGCGATTTGTCATTTTTTTTTAGTTTATAGGATTGGTTGATAAACTATAGTTTTTTGATTATTTTATTTGGTATTTTTTTAGTTAATATGTGTTTAGTGCATGGGTTTGAATGAAAAATCATATTGAGAAGGTTTTTATTTGACATTTTGTGCTTATTATTTAATAATATAATGTTAAGTTAAATAATAAAGTATGCGTTGCAACTTGTATTTAAAAACCCGAATACCGATTAACCCGACCCGAATAAACCCGAAACCGATTAACCCGAATCTTATTTGGGTCGGTAAACGGGTAGGATTCTTATAACAAAAAACCCGAATAACCCAAACCAAATAACCCGAAACCCGATTAAAAAACCCGATGAACACCCCTAATTTAAAGCAAGTTTCAGTTTTCAGCATGTAAACAAAACATGACTTTATATTCTCGTCGATCAAGTAAGTTTTTTTATATATTTTATTTTTAAATTTAGTTTAAAACAAATATATGTATATATAAAGTATAAAAACCTAATTACATTTTAAATCTAATAAACTTTTTAAAAAACTAACCTATTGGATTTTAATAATACCACATTTTACCAATTGGCCAATAATAATCTCAAGTTAGAATATTCTTACCACCAGTCCCTACTTTCAAACTATTTTCTTACATTGGACCACCCGTTAAGAAAACTTAATGCCGTTAGATTTTATATGGTGTGGACATCTGCAAACCGTTGGAAAGTCGAGCCAAGCTAGTAGTGGTCTCGTGGTGGGTTTTGAAATGACTCTGGCGGTGTTTAACTGGTCCCGTTTTTTCGACAAGTCCAAACAGAGACAACGGAGTTAAACACCACCAGAGCCAATTTCAAAAGCCACCACGATACCACTGCTAGCTTGACTCGACTTATCGACGGTTTGCAGATGTCCACGTCGTATAAAATCTAACGGCGTTAAGTTTTTTAACGGGGGGTTCAATGTAAGAAAATAGTTTGAAAGTAGAGACTGGTGATAACATTATTCACAATTGGGATTATTATTGGCCAATTGGTAAAAGCTGGGATTATTAAAATCCAATAATCCCATTTTTTTAGCCCATTTAAACCAATTTAACCCATCTATACCTATTCAGCATTTTTTTTTAGTTTTAGCCAATCTAAACCAATTAAATTTTACCCATTTAAAAAATTAAATAATTTAAATAAAATAACCAAGCTTCAATCAGGAGGATGGAATCATGATTTATGAACGTCGTTAGCTAGAGGAGAAAATCGATCAAGTCATCACAACAAAAAAAAGCTATCGGCAACCGTCAATCGAGATTCAAGGGCCCGAAGATATAGAATTTGTGTTATAACAATTATTTCCATCTTGATGGATATATATATATATATATATATATATATATATATATATATATATATATATTAGGGGCTCGTTTTTTTTACTCTCACAGGGCACCTGAAATCTTAGGGACGACCCTGAAGGACAGAATATATATAATTAAAATCTATAAAGTTTGAATCTTTTAGGGTTTTAGAACATGTAAAAGTTCTGGAAATCAAAGAAAAATAAGAAAAGTATAGATTTTTCATACTTAGACGCATTTAATGGCTTTACTACTCAAGATCTTTCAAAAGATGGGAATTTGTTGTTGGAATACCAAGATCTTGGGATCAAATAATAGTAAAAATCAGATCTTTGATGGATTAGAATAAGAAAACTTGATAAAACTAGAAGGAACTACTTACCGGTTTGCTAGAACACGCTTGAATGCTAAAACTTTCGGTTTATGTTTGATTGGATGAAGGTTGGCGACAAGGAGGAAGATTAATGACTGTATGAAATCGTAAATATGGAGGAATGGATTGTAAAAGGAATTTGATTATAAAGGGAATTTGATTGATTAAGATCAATAGAAGTTTCAAATTTTAAACCAAAAAAAATATATTAAAGATATATTGAAAATAAATATATAAAAAGATAAAAACTTGAAAAAAAGAGAATCGGCCAGAATATATTAAATATATATATATATATATATATATATATATATATTTTTAAACAAGTCATTAAACTTAAATAAATGTCAACGGTTCAACGACTTAGGCTAACGTTTTAAATTTTTGACGACGTTTCTTCTAAATAAAGAATATTAGGACATTTATGTGACTAAAAAAATAATACTTTTTGATATGTCGGTTAACACGAGATGTAACAAGTGTCGGTTTTAATATAATGATTTCCGGATTTGAAAAGTTTCTAAAAGTGGCAAGTGTAACTAGGGTTTTAAATTTAATTTTCCTAAGAATTATACTAAACCAAATAAGGACTTAAGTATGCATAATAACAGCAACAAGATTAAGGTTAAGTGTTAACCTTGTTCGGTGACGGTTGTCACAGTCTCCTCTAGTTAAGGGAATTGCGTCCCCGAAATTCAACTAGTAGAGGCTGCAGTCCTTAGAAAAGTTGAAGGTACTTGAGCTTCATCTGGTCTTCACGTTCCCAGGTGATCTCAGGACCACGTTTAGAGTTCCAACAGACTTTGATTATAGGTATACGGCTTTGCTTTAACTTCTTTACTTCACGATCCATGATCTCGATAGGTTTCTCAATGAAATGTAGTTTTTCATTAATACGGACCTCGTCCAACGGTATATGAAGAGTGTTATTAGCTAGACACTTTTTGAGGTTAGACACATGCAATGTGTCGTGCACGTTACTAAGTGCCGAAAGTAGCTTAAGTTTAGGGATGATAAGCCGTACTAAGATCCAGATGAGTCCTTAAGGATTTTTGTAGTATATGCAAGAACATGGAAATGAAACGACTGTCTCGGTCAAAGATGATGGATATGGGTACTCCATGACGAGTCATAGGATTCATGTCTGAGAAGGTAGTTCTATATGTCTAACATAATTGAAAGAGTAGGTTCTTCGTGTTTTGGTAGTTGAAATGTCGAGAGAACGAGTTCTCACTCTTGGGAAAAAGTGAAGTTAGAGGGTTATTCAAGAAGATATCAAATTGATGTGAAGTCTAAGTGTCAAAGGACCACAAAGCAGATGTACTTTGACTTTGCGAGGAGGTTAGGTTTGTCAAGTAAGGTCGAACTAGAATTTCGTGAGGTAATCTGTTAAAGTCAATTTACTCAATCCTACTAGATTCAATGGTAGTCGTACATATAACAAGATCTGGGTCAGAGTTTCGAAGGATAAGTGTTAATGTTCACTTTACATCATGTCATCACACTACAAGATACAGAAAAGGTACTGGACTGTTAGTTGGTCAACAATGTTAAGAAATGGCGTAGTCATTTGTGGTGACTTTCGTCCAAGAGTTCGCACATATCAATTTGCAGAAGTTTAGATGTCGTAGTTGAGCAAGAAATGGGGATAATTTGCTCAAATGGTTCAGTCGGAAAGCTAGATGACTGTCTAATTAGGAGATATGAGTTGTCTTTCATAAGACATACATGCCTTGATGCATTATTGTTGGTAAATCTCGTCTGACACTGGAATGAGTCAAGAGGATTTCTCTTATCCTAAACATGTCATTCAGTGTTAAGGGATAGTCAAAGCTGTCTATATAGGGAAGTGTACAGCCTTTTCCAGGAGATAGTTTCATCGAACAGGGTCTCTAGAGATGGGTTATGGGTTTTGCTAACCCAATTTTTAACTATCTCTTAATGTGGGCTTGTTGTCTGTTATTTAAAGCTAGTTTATGGTTCGGCTTTCAGTCCCACTTCCAATGCACCATTAGTGTTTATATATAGGGTGTACCACAGCTAACCTACCACACTTCCGGCACATCGAAGGTGTGCCAGTCACCTACCAAATCTAATCATTAACTCGGCTAATGTTGGGTGGCGTACGGTTTGTAAGGAGTTCAGGGTAGGTGGTTTCCGCATGGTTTACGAAAGCATCTGCTCAAAAGGAAAATTACGGTTAGGTTTCTAGTTATGCATCAGATACATTAGGATCAGGGATTGGATGAATGTCTTAAAACATGCTTATCTAGTTTCCTTGTGACCGTGCGAGAATTTTGTGGTAATATGGTTGTATGGTCTAAAGAGTTGAGGTATATTTCATCCTATATTAGAGATCGGCCACTTGTGTTTAACAAATGATGTTTGAAATTAAAGAAAATTTGTCGTCTTAGTAAACATCTTCAACCTTACGGTTGAAATTTGACGCTCCAGAGGTATAAGATTGAAATCAAATGTTCCTAGGGATAATAGTTATTGCTTACATGATAGGATTTGCCGGGATTCGCATGCACTGCAAACTTTTATTATGTGTGCACCCGTAAAAATCACTTACTTTGCATGGTCACCTCAGTTCCTCTTATCCTTCTGCAACGTCCATTAGATTGGATTATGGAAGGTAATTGGTTATCTATGCCTAGAGATATCAAAGGAGTTAGTCATTGTTTGAGTAATCATGTTAGGGATAACAACAGTGAGTTGCTTTGAAACACAAGTAACAAATTTGGTATTCGTGATGGTAACATGAAGAAAAAGTAATTTATTATATAAGATTGAATTATGTTGATAGTGTGTGAGTAGTGGCATTAACATATAATAATTCATAAAATGAAAATAACACCAAATGATAAAATGTCAACACAAACATCCTAGAAATAGAGTAATGTGTCCAAAATAGGGTATGGAACTATGAAATAAAACAATTAAATTAACGCCTCAGATAGCTTTCTACCAAGAAGCAGATAAGCACCATGATCAACATTGCTATAGTTACTCGTATTGCAAATCAGGCCTCAACTCTAGTTGCTTCCGTACGGGCATCGAATATTTCTCTGTCTTCTTCCATCATATCCAGTTGAGTACTTACGTTCGAAATTATGTTTTCCTGATGATGCACTGGATTCAATAGGCCATCCACACGTTGGCCTAGCATGTCGTGTCTTACCTCATGCTCCAGTCTCTATCTCAGGAATTCTGAGGATCTCACATACTGGTGTCACACCCCAACCGACGGCGGATTATACGTCGGGGTGGACGCGGTTGTTCAAAAAGCACAAGGTTGACTATTAAAGTTTAAATAATTTCATTAATAACTTTCAAAGTTTCATTATAAGGAAAAGAATCAAAACATAACAAGAATACAAGATCTGATTTATTCTAAGTCCAAAGCATCCTATGTGATCACAATAAAGTCTCATACTTGTGTACCTGAAAAGATTCATTTGTTGACGTGGAGAGTGTTCTCATACATTACCGAAAGTGTAATATAACGGGGAGTTTCTGAAAGTATTTATAGAGATGTGATCATGAATAACTGATCTTGTTTGTAAAGATTAATCGTAATCCATTCTTATTTGTGGATAGATAGGATGTTGGGACATAATGAGTTAAATAATGGAATGGGTAGTTATAAGAAGAATAATTCCAAGAAGAATACGGCTACACAAGTAATTAATTTAGCCAAGGTTTAGTGATAGTAATTCTTACGAAGTAAAAATCATAGTTGATAAAGATAATGTTTCATAAATCATGTTGTATTGAAAGTCTTTTCCAACCCGAAATGTTTATTGGAAGTTTATTCTTTAGTCATACTTACCACTTAGGGTTTGATAATTTAATACGTCGTTGTTGTTTGAATCAGGTTTTAAGAGGAATTATTTACGAAGGATGTTTTAGAAAAGAGTACCAAGTGATAATAAATGAAAAGTGATGTGTGGGGAATCCTGATGAGATTTGAGTCAAAACAAAGAGTGATAACATTTGATTTGCGAAAATAGAACTTATCATTAAATGCTTGAAAATTGGGACTTTTAGTCCATACATACAGAAACGATTCTTGAACAGAATTCAAAGACAAGACATAGAATAGAAGTTTCTGCTAACGCCTCAGGTAGCTTTCCACTAAAAAGCAGATAAGCACCAAGACGAGCACCGCTAAGGTTACTCGGACAACAAATCTAGCTTCAGCTCTAGTTGCTTATGTGTGTGCTTCAAGTATTTCTTTGTCTTCCTCCAGTGTTGTGATTTTCTCTTCTTGGCACCATATCTGATCCACCAGACTGTCAATTCTCTGACTTAACAGATCATGTCTCATATCGTGTTCCATCCCTTGTCTTACAAACTCCGAGGTTCTCACGTATTGGTGGTCGTCATCAAATGGGACTCCTATGGCACTAGTAGGTGCCATGGTATGCCTTGCCCTTGGGTTAGGATGATATGAGTCAGGTGCAAGGTAGGGGTCTCTCGGAGGGGATGAAAACTGGTTGTGTAGGTGAGGTGCCTGATACGGGTTTCTTGCTGGAGGTGATCCAGATGTTCTGAGTCTCGGGCCAGAGTTTCTGATCCAGTTTGCACTTAGGTCAATCCTTTCCCTAGCAGTTGGGTGTGCTGGTGACCGATGGACCGGTGATCCGTTGTCTTCTTCTTGGTCAGACTCTGCTCCGGGATGGTATACTAGTGAAGGAGGAGAGTATGAGTCCATTGCCTAGCAAGAAAAAGGAAAGAAGTTTGCAAGTGGTGATGAAATTTCTAAGTATTTAAATATAGAAGTCTTTCATGAATTTAAAGTCGGATCATTCATAATACCGCGCCTTCATAATAGTATTCTTTAGAAGTAACACTTGACCTATAAGTAGTATATCCATGAAAAGGATACCCAGGAAAGAGGGTGGGTCACCAAGGATACACTTAAGTACTCTATTTTCCCTAGCCAAAATCTCTCATGGGTCTACACACTCTTTCAGTCGTCACGTACAAGTAACACTATTGTTTTGGGCTTTATGATCATGATAAGGTTTATTGTGGACTGGGCTTTGAGGTCCTGAGGTGTGGTTCCTTAGTTTCTTATTAATGTGCATTAGGACAAATGGATTTAAGTTTTGTTTACAAGGAATGGTGATGTCATGTGTGTAAGATTAAGGATGTATGAAGAATAAGTGTGTGGTAAGACTTAGGATGGTACTTAATGAAATTAACTAGGTATCATGTAGATAGAAATGTCTATAACGCAAGGGTTTTCACGTAGTGTAGTATACACAGTATTAAGCATTGTATCATAAGGACCATAAAGTTCAACTTCGGTTATGACGAGTAGGCATGTTATAATGAGGCAACCAACGAAGAGAATGAACATAAGGATCACAGAGTAAGGATCATAGTTGAGGATTTGAAATCATGTTGTCATGAAGTATAAGGTGTTTAGATGGCACCCATTTAGTGCACATTACTAAATAGGCACTTTGACATATCAAGAGTAATTTAAGTTCACTATCGTTAGAGAAGTCATGCATTCCTATAAGTGAATACTCATTCCAAGAATTCCCAGGAAATCATACAGGTCCAACGGTTGTTCTAGATTTGTACGAAATGCTTTCCTTGACAGAATTTCTCGGAATACAGGCATCCACTCATTTGGTCCGCACAAGTTCTCATAAATTGTTTAGAACTCAAATACTCTTGACGAGAGTTAGTTTTTAGATTAGACTTGAAGTCTAAGAATATGACCTCGATGTAATAGATTTTTTGTAATATGTAAATAGATAGAAATGTAAGGTTCCAAGTATAAGCATGCATGTTTAGGGTTTTAAGATTAAAGAATAGAATAGAGAGGAGATTCCTAGTAAAGGACATGAGATAACTCATGTTTGGGACTCCTAAGTTATAGTCTAGGTCATGTGTCTAATAACCTAATTCCCTATAACCAAGGCTCTGATACCAATTTGTCACACCCCAACCGACGGCGGATTATACGTCCGGGCGGACGCGGTTGTTCAAAAAGCACAAGGTTGACTATTAAAGTTTAAATAATTTCATTAATAACTTTCAAAGTTTCATTACAAGGAAAAGAATCAAAACATAACAAGAATACAAGATCTGCTTTATTCTAAGTCCAAAGCATCCTATGTGATCACAATAAAGTCTCATACTTGTGTACCTGAAACATGTTAAATAAACTGTCAACTAAAAATAGTTGGTAAGATACATAGGTTTTGATACCGTTTAACAAAGTCTTTGAAATTTTTTACAATACACTATGTACATACATTCTATGGTATAAGTGTGAGATCAAGCAAGTTAAAAATTATGCATATCAACCCTAACCAAGTTTAGGCATAACCCGCAGATTATCCTTAAAGTTTTAGGTCTAGTAACAATCACCATAGACTCCTCCCGAAGGGTCAATCAAACTAGGTGGATTGGTCAAATACAATAGATCTATTATTATCACTGTAGGCTTGATCAAAGTTAATGAATATGCTAGTTTTAAGTTTAATTTAAGCATGCAAGTCTCAATGGCACATAACACAACAATAAGCATATACACATAGTTGTACAAGAATTGTATAAGTCTGAAAGTTTAATACATGTTCCACCCCAAGTTTATAAACAAGCAAAAGAAAAGGGGCTATGTATACTCACTTTGAATGATGAAAGGGTGTCCAACAAGATTAAATGTAGCAAGCCTTTGAGTGAGAATATCCTCACAACAAGCCTAATAACAAAGTCTAAAAGTTCAAAGTTTGATCAATAAGTCTATGGCAAAGAATCTAGGATTCTTAGATTAACTAGGTTTTCAAATGGGAAATGGGAAAAGATTGTGTTAATCAAAATTCAAAATACGGTTTTAAATAAATGACACAAGTCTTGAATATCAAAGTTTATTAAGTTTATAGTCTAGAATAATTTAAAATAATTACTTAAATGCTTTACAATTATTAATTACACAAGATAGGTAATCTTTATTTAAAGCAGTTTTCTAAGTATTTATAAATGAAGTTATAATAATAGTTAGGTGAAAGAATAAATAATTATTAAGGATAAATAATTATCTAAAAGAATAATATAATTCATTTAAGATTTATTAAAGTATTTAAGTATTAGGTATTTATTTATAAATTAACTTGTAATTAAAAAAATGTTTAAAATGTGGTTATAAGTTTAAATAATAATAAGTACTTATAAGTTTATAAATTGTTAAATAGAATTTCTAAAGTTTAAATTATAAGTTTAAAGTTTAAACAAGACTATAAGTTTATAAATGTTTTTAAATAAATAAAGTTTACGAGTTTATAATTGTTTTAAAGTTTCTATAAAGTTTATAAGTTTTTTATTAAAGTTTATGTTTTAACAATATAAGTTTAATCATGTTTTAAAGTTTCTATTTTATCTTATAAAGTTTATAAGTTTATAACTTTTAGAAAAGTAAGTAAATTATATTTATTCCTCCTGTTTTAAATTTATATAAACAAATAAGTTTCTGTTTATATAAAATATAAGTTTTATAAAATATATAAATTTGTAATTCATTAAATTTAAGTTTCTGTTTTTATAAAGATTATAAGTTTATAAATTTTTAATTTTAATAACAATGTATATTTATTTCTTGTTTTAAAATAAATAAACAAGTCTTGATTTAACTAGATAACAAATGCAAAAGTTTATAAGTTTCTGTTTTTATATTAATATGTAAGTTTTTATAAATGTTTCTGAGTTTATATAATTTCTATAAGTTTTCTGTTTAAATAAAATCTTAAAAATTAGTTTAAAGTTTTAAACAAAGTAAGTTTATTATAAATAACAAATTAAAGTTTCTGAGTTTATAAAATAATTTCTATTGATTGTATAAGTTTTATAAAGTTTAAAAGTATTTTTATAGTTTTTAAATGTTTAAAACTACTTTTAAAGATTTAATTATTATAAGTTTTAACTAAGTTTAATTAATTAAAATAGTTCTGGAATATAAAAGTGTAAATAAAAATTGATTTTAAGTTTATAATAGTTTAACAGAATTTATAAAAATTATTAAAAATATTAAACCTGATTAAATAAGCATAAAAAAATAGAAACACAAAAACTCCGGCTGGCCGGATTCGAACCCTGGCCAGCTGAGTCAAACACACACGCACTACCACTCGGCTACGGGCCTTGCTAAGATTAAATCCGGAAAAACAATTAGATAAACACCTCCTCGAATCATTCCCAATTCCCTGATGAACCCTAGAATTGAATGCCCGTAAATACGAATTGATTAACCCTTTGTTAATGCAAATTGACAGAGGGCTAATGATCTATGAATGAAAGTGAAGCTAATGGCCATTCGAATTACCTGAATTGGTGTCGAAATGAGGGAGAACGGGTTCGAGCTTTTGTGCGACTGACCACGGATTCAACGAGCAAATGCGGGTACGAATTGATGCAATTGAGGGTTCAGGGAGTTTGAGGGTGATGTCGTGAAGGTTTAGTAGCTGGTATTTATAGTCAATTTCACCATTTAATACCAGAACAGTTGAGAGCTTTACGGTTGAGCCGAATGAATTTAATTTCGAACCCACGCGATGTTAAAGTTGAAATCGGGTATTGGAATACCTCGGGTTATGGTCGCATGCCTGAGGCGAGACTCGAGGTGCATTCAATTTAGCCGGAAACACGTTTTTTAATAATTCGAGCCTAACTCGGTCATGGGGGGGGTTTCGAACCCATGACTGGTTTTGAATTCGGGAGTTTGGCTTAATGACACATTCAGTCCCTGAAGTTCCAAGCCTTTATTATTTCGTGTATAAACTTGAGTTTTAGTTTAAAATAAGTTTCAGAAATGACAGTTTAGTCCCTGGACTTTATAAAATAAATATGTTTTATTTTTATAAAATCCCTTTAAGTTTTTTATAAGTTTTATTATTTTATAAAATAACTTTTAGGATTTATAGTTTATAAGTTTCAAGGTTTTAACATTAATAATCATATTATTTAAATAATAATAATTTTATACTCATAAAGTTTTAAGAATTTAACATATTTTATTTATAAGATGCATATATATATATATATATATATATATATATATATATTTAAATAAGTCTTATATACATATATATACATATCTCAAGTGCAAGTTGTTTTTTTCTTAAATATATATCAATTAAATTAATATTTATTATTTAAGAAAATATATTTTTAATAAGTTTCCAAGATTTAAATTTCATAATACGTGCAGGGTTTTAGGGAAAGATACATTGAAAAATCCTGAATATTACAACTAGTGTAGTACTGACTGGGATTACTATTACGCTGGTTGGACCTATAGTTTGTCCTGCCACTGAGCTTGGATGGTATGGATGTGACATTCCGGATTTTTATTCACGCATTTGTAATATATATCATATAATCATTTTCAACTAAATAAAATGCAAGTATTTTATTTAATTTTGTACAAAATATATATTTATTTTTATTTATTTTATGGATGTAAAATAATTAAAAATAAATACGTTTTAAACTTATATAAAATTTTATATAAAAATCTAAATTTAAGAGTTTCATATTTAATAAAATAACCTATTTAAATAAGATAACTAACTTTTATAAAAATTATTTATAACAATAATAATAATATAAGTTTATAAAATATATTTGAAAATTAAAAGAAATTAAACTAATTATTTTTATAAAAGTTAAGGGGTTGTTTTGAAACTTTTCAAACTAGAAGGTTTTAAGCAAAAATCAGTTGAGGGACTATTTCTGTGCAAATCAAACTACAAGGACTCATCCGTAATTATCTCAGGGGCCGAATTAAATCAAAACCAAACTACAAGGACCAAATCTGCCAATTTCCAAATCGACTTTCCGGTCACCATGTTCCTTGGTCCGGCGGGGTAAAGCATTTTTCCGGCGAACACCCCGACAGGGCTGTTCCCTGCACCTCAACAGCCGCTAAAGGCATGTCTGAACTCGTCTTACCTACACGAACAAGAACCCCCGACCAATTGGTCTCCCCAACATACGGATCGTCTGATCCTGTTAGTAGCCGAGAACCCACGCCACGAATTCGAGCCCGACAGTCAACCTCCACGCGTGTTTGATAGCTCGTTAGCTTCGTCTCGTCCAGACGAATGTCTGGACATGCTCAATTTCACGATTGGTCATAAGGTTTGAGCTCGGCTATAAATAGCCATCTTCGGACCTGCTCGAGCTCACTACCCCCCTTCCACACACTCTCACTCCAAATTGAAGGCACCATTGCATTCGTCGTCTCCGAGTGAAGCTGTGACCAAGTTTTTAAAGGCTAATTCCATCCAGAAGATCGATTCCCATTCTTGACATTTTCGGATTTAGAACTCTACCGACCAGACCCTTCGCGACCAAGTTCGAGCCTCAATTTGGTTCCTTTACCTTCTGTTATCGCTAGTCAAACTACCCCAATCGAAATCGCGACCATCGCCCATGAGTTACCGGGCAAACCAGTGTCCTCGGACACGGTTTGCCGGTTGCCGAGGACCAGCGACCAATTTCCCACTTGTGTATTTAAATTAACGGGTACACACATAACCAGCGATGGGCAGTAGCCCGGCTGGTTAGGCGTGTGTGTGTTTGTACCGTAGGTCGCGGGTTCGATTCCGGTTGGCCTTCGGCCCAAACTTTTTGCTTCTGTTTTTATTTTATTTATTTTATTTATTTATTTTAACTTGTTTTAATATTCTTTTTATACAATAAAGACTAAAACGAATCGGTTTACTCGTTCGTTTATTTTAAAAACCATTAAATAACTTTTTATACACATTTAACCCGCCCAACTTTTATAAAATAATAAACCCTATATTTTTATAAACTTGTTAACATAAATTTTAATGAAAACAATGATAACATAATTAAACAAATAGAAATTTTCTTTTATTACTATATATAAATACAATAAACATAATAACAAGTTTTTTTAAAATAAATCTAATATATGTTAATGATAACATAATTGGATAAATGGAAACTTTCTTTTTATTATTATATATAAATACAATAAACATAATAACAAATTATTTAAAATATAATATTTTAACAAAATTAAAATATAAATATATATATATATATATATATATTTTTGATGTTAAGTTTTACAAAACCATTATCATTTTTTTCCATATTTTATACCAATAAATGTTA
This sequence comes from Smallanthus sonchifolius, assembly GCA_023525975.1. NCBI lineage: Eukaryota > Viridiplantae > Streptophyta > Magnoliopsida > Asterales > Asteraceae > Smallanthus > Smallanthus sonchifolius. The sequence continues at coordinate 20,967,873 of CM042037.1, forward strand.
AGAAATATTGTTATAAACCTATACACATTTAAATACGAATCCGCACATACAAAACACACAATAATACCTATTTATCCACATAGGGTTGCAACACGCTTAGGTTTCAACATCCGTATCACCTACCCTCGTGGATTAGAAACATCCGCTAGCCAGGTGAGTTACATAGCCCCTATTTTACATTTTTACACATTTTGGGGTGAAACATTATACATGCTACTCACATTGTTTATACGTGTTATACATGTGGACTATATGCTTATTATCTTGGATGTACATACATTTAAACACAAGAAAACCAACAGTAATATTAATAGATCTATTGTGCCTGACCAGCCCACCCGATTAGGGTGTTTATTACTGCATACTCGGATATAGCCGCGTGTTATATTCAAACATACCGGATATAGTGGGTAACTATATTCAAACATTACCGGACTTAGCTGTTGTGCTTTGTTCAAGCGCGTCAAACAAGGTTTGAATTATGATTAGATAAATGATACATCATATATATGCTATGTTTAACAAGATAAACAATGAATTGCAAAACGTTTTTATCTACTACTTATCGGAACTACAAAACCTATGTACTCACCAACTTTTTAGTTGACACTTGATTTAAATAATGTTTCAGGTTTGGATATGTGATTGCTTGCCGAAGATTCCTCCACATAAGAACTATGGACCTAGTTAAATAAATCAATGTTTTGAACTAGATTAGGTTATTTGAAATGTATTGTATTTGGATCTTTGTTGTCTTTAAATTTAATTAATGAATTATGCAACATTTTAGTTATCATGTGCTTTTGAACAATCATTCCATTGTCGGCCTCGATGATTCCTCCATCGGTCGGGGTGTGACAGATTGGTATCAGAGCCATGGTTATAGGGAATTAGGTTATTAGACACAATGACCTAGACTATAACCCTAGGACTCCCTTTTATGTGTTATGTGCTAAATGATTAATTGTTATGTGAATTATTTGTAGTTAGGTATTATTTGAATTTTCCCAAGTTTGGTACATGAGACTTATACACATACATACAAGGCTTAAATACATGATACATACTTTACATACACATTTGACAAACAAACTTTTGCAAACAAATACACTACTCATCCTTATCCATACTCTTTCCTAATCCATATTAATTGCAACATTCCTACACATTTTATACTTATAGACTCTCAAGTCTATTAAAATCTTGAAAATCTCGTCAACGACTTAATTTCTTGAAACCAGTAAAGGACACGTGCAATCCGGAAGGGTGACACCTGTACATTGGGTTTTCTGTATAGGAAAGCATTTCGTATAAATCCAAATAAACGAACCCGTATGCTTTCCTAGGAATTCCTGAAGTGAGTGTTTACCTATAGGCTAAAGCATGTCTCCTTGAAAGTTTTGAGGAATTATTTAACGTTGATAAGTCAATGTATTCGCAAGGATACGATGCGAACTTAAACTCAAAATTTGGTGACATTATAGCAAGATAGGAAGAACTAGACGAGCATGCAAAGTAAATCATTATTACGGGTGCACACGTAATAACGATTTGTAGTGCATGCAAGTCCCGGCAATTCCTATTACGCGAATAATGATCTATAACATCATGTTCTATCCGGAATAGATGGCTTAGTTTCCCCCATCAACTTTGAATAAATACACATGCACTGGCACGCGTCATGATGAATCCCGCTTTTCTGCTTACATTATTTCCCACTATAACTCATATATATCCATCTTATCTAAAATATCATTGTCTTTTCTTATGGTGTTAGAATGCCTCCTCGATGTGCAAACTCTAGCACTTCCAACCCGGATCTTGCTACTCTCCTTGCCCAGCTGGTGGGGCAAATGACCCAAGCCAATAAAAACAGTGACGGGTCTCACAACATCCAAGGAAACGGTGGTACCAACCCGCCCCAATGCACGTTTAAGCACTTTAACTCGTGCAATCCTACAAAAATTTTCGGGACTGAAGGTGCTACCGGCCTACTGCAATGGTTTGAAAGCATGGAAAGCACATTCCTAAACAGTGACTGTCCCGATAATCTTCGGGTTCGCTATGCCACAAGTGTACTTCAAAAGAGAGCCCTCACCTGGTGGAACGGTGAGAAACGCACTCGTGTTGTTGAGGTTGCTACATCTTTATCATGGGATGATCTGAAGAAAGCCATGACTGATGAATTATGTCCTCGAAATGAAATGAGGAAGCTCGAGACTGAGTTTTGGGATCTTGCCCAAGACAGCGGGGATAATCTGGCTTACACCACCCGATTTCAAGAGCTGAGCCTATTGGTGCCTCATATGATCACTCCCCTTGCTCGTGAAATTGAAAAATACATAGGCGGGCTGCCTATGCAAATTCAAGATGCTGTGTTAGGAAGCAATCCTCCTACACTTGAAGCTGCTATCCGTCTATCCGCTACACTATCCGACAACCATGTCAAAGCCGGAACCTTAACAAGAAAGGGTTCCAAGAAGGTTGTCTCCACTCTTGCGGCCGTCAAAGATGTAAAACCCGAGTCTTCTAACCGTAACAAGAAACGAAAAGGTCGAAACTTCACAGCCGTAACTCCTGTTTACCTGCTATTCAAGTGGCCCCTTTGGGTCAAACCCGAAACCTTATCTGGGCCCGAATCCCCAATGTCAGACCTGCAAGTACCATCATCCTGCCAACTTACCATGACGATTGTGTTCAAGCTGCGGACGATATGAACACGTGGTCACTACTTGCCGCACCCGTCCTCCCGTCCATCAAGCTGCTCCAGCCAACCGTCCAATCTATCCGGCACCTCTCAATGGTCGGGCATGTTACGAATGTGGAGATCCAAACCATTTCCGTGACCGATGCCCAAAACTTCATCGTCAAGGTGGTCCTCAAGGACGAGCGTTTAATATAAACGCTAATGAGGCACAAGCAAACAACGACGTGATAAACGGTACGTTTCTCGTAAACAATCATTATGCATCCATTTTATTTGATACCGGTACCGATAGGAGTTTTGTGTCTCTTACCTTTGAATCTCGACTTGCTAAACAAAGAACGAAAGTTGACAATTCTTATTCCGTGGAGATAGCAAACGGAAAATCTATTACTATAAATTATGTTATCCGCGACTGTAATCTCGAGCTTAATGATCATGTGTTCTCTGTTGATCTCCTTCCAATGCAATTGGGAAGCTTCGATATTATAATTGGCATGGACTGGTTATCCAAGCACCATGCCGAGGTTATTTGCTACGAAAAGTGCATTCGTATACCTCTCCCTTTGGGCGACACGTTAGTTATTTTCGGTGAAAAACCATGTCGTGGTCTTCAACTCATGTCTTGCACATTGGCACAAAAGTACCTACGGAAAAAGTACGTTGCCTTCTTAGCCCACATAGTTGACACGAAAGACAAGGGTAAGAAATTGCAAGATATTCCGATCATTCGAGACTTTCCCGAAGTATTCCCCGAGGATTTACCCGGCCTTCCTCCTCCTAGACAAGTAGAGTTTCGTATTGACCTTGTGCCCGGAGCAACTCAAGTGGCAAAAGCTCCCTATCGTCTTGCACCTTCCGAGATGCAAGAGCTCGCAAGTCAATTACAAGAACTCTCATCCAAAGGATTCATCCGACCAAGCCATTCACCTTGGGGTGCTCCCGTGCTGTTCGTAAAGAAAAAGGATGGATCGTTTCGAATGTGCATTGATTATCGTGAACTCAACAAGCTTACAATCAAGAACCGTTATCCTTTACCCCGTATCGACGATCTTTTCGATCAACTTCAAGGTTCAACATGTTTCTCCAAGATTGACCTTCGTTCCGGATACCATCAACTTCGTGTTCTCGATGAAGACATTCCAAAGACTGCCTTTCGAACTAGATATGGTCACTACGAGTTCATGGTCATGCCATTTGGCTTGACTAATGCACCTACGGTTTTCATGGATCTCATGAACCGTGTATGCAAACCTTATTTGGACAAGTTCGTGATCGTTTTCATTGACGACATTCTCATCTATTCTAAAACGAAAGCGGAGCATGAACAACATCTTCGTTTGATTTTGGAGCTCTTGAAGAAGGAACAACTATACGCCAAGTTCTCCAAGTGTGAATTCTGGCTAAAGGAGGTTCAATTTTTGGGACACATAGTCAACGATAAAGGGATTCATGTGGACCCGGCAAAAATCGAAGCGGTAAAGAATTGGAGTACTCCTAAGACTCCTACCGAGATTCGTTCCTTCCTTGGACTAGCGGGTTACTATCGTCGCTTCATCTCAAATTTCTCCAAGATTGCGGTCCCACTCACTGCCTTGACTCACAAAGGTAAGCATTACGAGTGGGGACCCAAACAAGAGGAAGCTTTTCAAACTCTCAAGCACAAGCTCTGCAATGCTCATATTCTAACTCTTCCTAGTGATAATGACGACTTTATCGTTTATTGTGATGCATCCAACCAAGGTCTTGGTTGTGTTCTAATGCAACGTGGCCAAGTAATTGCATACGCATCACATCAGCTCAAAATCCACGAGAAGAACTATACGACCCATGATCTCGAGCTTGGTGCTGTCGTTTTCGCCTTGAAAATTTGGAGACATTATCTTTATGGCACCAAATGCGTGGTTTTCACCGACCACAAAAGTCTCCAACATATTTTCAATAAAAAAGAGCTTAATATGAGGCAACGACGATGGGTTGAACTTCTTAACGACTACGACTGCGAGATTCGCTACCACCCCGGCAAGGCAAATGTTGTAGCCGACGCCTTGAGTCGTAAGGAACGTATCATGCTTCATAGTGTTTGTATTCATAACGATATCCAAGCCCGTATTCTTCAAGCACAACACACCTCGGTTACCGAGGGAAACATGTATCAAGAGATGGCATGTGGTGTAGAACTCTTACTAGAAACCAAAGCCAACGGCTTATTGTATTACTTGGACCGTATCTGGGTTCCCGATCGCGACGACCTTCGTATATTTTTGATGAACGAGTCCCACAAAACTCGATATTCGGTACATCCCGGAGCTGATAAGATGTACATGGGTCTTCGTCAGCAATATTGGTGGCCCGACATGAAAAAAGATATTGCCCTCTTTGTGGTAAAATGCTTAACTTGTTCTAAAGTGAATGCCGAACACCAGAAGCCTTCCGGACTCCTCGAACAACCTGAAATTCCCATGTGGAAGTGGGAGAACCTTGCTATGGACTTCATCACCAAACTCCCACGCACTTCTAGTGGGCACGATAGTATCTGGGTTATTATCGACCGACTTACAAAGTCTGCTCATTTCTTGCCTATTCGTGAGGACTATCGAATCGAGAAATTGGCTCGGATCTACATTGATGAAATTGTGAGTCGTCACGGAATCCCTTTGAACATCATCTCCGATCGTGATTCGCGTTTTACTTCCCGATTTTGGCAATCATTACAATCTGCGCTTGGTACTCGTTTGGACTTAAGTACGGCTTATCATCCTCAAACTGATGGACAAACCGAGCGAACAATCCAAACTCTCGAGGATATGCTTAGAGCTTGTGTCATTGACTTTGGTGGCAATTGGGATTCTCACCTACCACTAATCGAATTTTCCTACAACAACAGCTACCACACAAGTATTAACATGGCACCGTTTGAAGCTCTTTATGGACGAAAATGTCGTTCACCGATTTGTTGGAACGAAATTGGTGAAGCACAAATCACCGGTCCCGAGCTTATCCAAGAGACCACCGATAAAATCTCTCTTATTCGTGAAAACATTCGAGTAGCAAGGAGTCGGCAAAAGAGCTATGCCGATAAACGACGAAAACCCTTGGAATTTCAAGTTGGGGATATGGTTCTTCTAAAGCTATCACCTTGGAAAGGCGTAGTCCGATTTGGAAAGAAAGGAAAACTTGCACCTCGATATGTGGGTCCATTCAAGATACTCGAAAGGGTAGGAAAAGTGGCCTACAAACTCGATCTTCCTTCAGAACTCAACAACGTTCATCCGACCTTTCATGTATCTAATTTGAAAAAGTGCCAAGCCAACGAGAATCTCCACATCCCTCTTGATGAAGTGCGTATTAACGAAAAAATGCACTTTGTTGAAAAACCCGTGGAAATAGTGGACCGTGAAGTCAAGAAACTCAAACGTAGTCGCATCCCCATTGTCAAAATCCGTTGGGAGTCTAAACGTGGACCCGAGTTCACTTGGGAACGTGAAGACCAAATGAAGACCAAATATCCGCATCTCTTTTCATAGCCTCCATTAGTTGAATTTCGGGGCGAAATTCCTTTAACATGGGGAGACTGTGACATTCCGGATTTTTATTCACACATTTGTAATATATATCATGTAATCATTTTCAACTAAATGAAATGCAAGTGTTTTATTTAATTTTATTCAAAATATATATTTATTTTTATTTATTTTATGGATTTAAAATAATTAAAAATAAATACGTTTTAAACTTATATAAAATTTTATATAAAAATCTAAATTTAAAAGTTTCATATTTAATAAAATAACCTATTTAAATAAGATAACTAACTTTTATAAAAATTATTTATAACAATAATAATATAAGTTTATAAAATATATTTGAAAATTAAAAGAAATTAAACTAATTATTTTTATAAAAGTTAAGGGGTTGTTTTGAAACTTTTCAAACTAGAAGGTTTTAAGCAAAAATCAGTTGAGGGACTATTTCTGTGCAAATCAAACTACAAGGACTCATCCGTAATTATCTCAGGGGCCAAATTAAATCAAAACCAAACTACAAGGACCAAATCTGCCAATTTCCAAATCGACTTTCCGGTCACCATGTTCCTTGGTCCGGCGGGTAAAGCATTTTTCCGGCGAACACCCCGACAAGGCTGTTCCCTACACCTCAACAGCCGCTAAAGGCATGTCTGAACTCGTCTTACCTACACGAACAAGAACCCCCGACCAATTGGTCTCCCCAACATACGGATCGTCTGATCCTGTTGGTGGCCGAGAACCCACGCCACGAATTCGAGCCTGACAGTCAACCTCCACGCGTGCTTGATAGCTCGTTAGCTTCGTCTCGTCCAGACGAATGTCTGGACATGCTCAATTTCACGATTGGTCATAAGGTTTGAGCTCGGCTATAAATAGCCATCTTCGAACCTGCTCGAGCTCACTACCCCCCTTCCACCCACTCTCACTCCAAATTGAAGGCACCATTGCATTCGTCGTCTCCGAGTGAAGCTGTGACCAAGTTTTTAAAGGCTAATTCCATCCAGAAGATCGATTCCCATTCTTGACATTTTCGGATTTAGAACTCTACCGACCAGACCCTTCGCGACCAAGTTCGAGCCTCAATTTGGTTCCTTTACCTTCTGTTATCGCTTGTCAAACTACCCCAATCGAAATCGCGACCATCGCCCATGAGTTACCGGGCAAACCAGTGTCCTCGGACACGGTTTGCCGGTTGCCGAGGACCAGCGACCAATTTCCCACTTGTGTATTTAAATTAACGGGTACACACATAACCAGCGATGGGCAGTAGCCCGGCTGGTTAGGCGTGTGTGTGTTTGTACCGTAGGTCGCGGGTTCGATTCCGGTTGGCCTTCGGCCCAAACTTTTTGCTTCTGTTTTTATTTTATTTATTTTATTTATTTATTTTAACTTGTTTTAATATTCTTTTTATACAATAAAGACTAAAACGAATCGGTTTACTCGTTCGTTTATTTTAAAAACCATTAAATAACTTTTTATACACATTTAACCCGCCCAACTTTTATAAAATAATAAACCCTATATTTTTATAAACTTGTTAACATAAATTTTAATGAAAACAATGATAACATAATTAAACAAATAGAAATTTTCTTTTATTATTATACATAAATACAATAAACATAATAACAACTTTTTTTTAAATAAATCTAATATATGTTAATGATAACATAATTGGATAAATGGAAACTTTCTTTTTATTATTATATATAAATACAATAAACATAATAACAAATTATTTAAAATATAATATTTTAACAAAATTAAAATATAAATATATATATATATATATATATATATATATTTGATGTTAAGTTTTACAAAACCATTATCATTTTTTTCCATATTTTATACCAATAAATGTTAAGAAATATTGTTATAAACCTATACACATTTAAATACGAATCCGCACATACAAAACACACAATAATACATATTTATCCACATAGGGTTCCAACACGCTTAGGTTTCAACATCCGTATCACCTACCCTCGTGGATTAGAAACATCCGCTAGCCAGGTGAGTTACATAGCCCCTATTTTACATTTTTGCACATTTTGGGGTGAAACATTATACATGCTACTCACATTGTTTATACGTGTTATACATGTGGACTATATGCTTATTATCTTGGATGTTGTAGGATCGTGAAATTACAAGATGGTTCTGTTCTTAGTTGAGATTGGCGGAAACAATAACAACTACACAATTACAATCGAGTACACAGAAAGAATACTGATAAGAACACTTTTGTATTAATCTTTTGTGAATAAACGATTACAAATGAAAACTCAGTTAAGAAGCACAACAAGCACACTTACAATGAAGTGTTTACTCGGTATTTATACTAACTTAGAATCAAGACAGACCCTTGATTCTAAGGATCAGATCGAACACAGACCGTTGATCTTTTATACAAAAGCTAATAATACACGTTAAAGCTAAACTAGCTAACTTTATTGAAGCGTTTACTTTATTCATCATTGTTTGCATGCTCGGGGAAGAGCATTTTCGTCCGTCATTGGTTGCACCATTGAGGTTCCTTCTGCTTTGAGTGTGTCAGTTGCTTTTGCAGAATGTTGTCAGTGACGCTTGGCATGGATAGTCAGCTGCAACGATTTGTCTTCAAGGAACATAGCTATCAGCAGCAAGAATGAGAATGATGCTGCTGATAAGCCTATCAGCAGCAACATTGGTCTTCAGCAGATAAAGCTATCCGCAGCAGATTTGTTCTTCAGCAGGAGAAAAAGTATCCGCAGCAGATAAGCTTGTCCGCAGCAGTTTGTTGATCAGCAGCAAACTGTGATATCAGCTGTATTTGTACTTAGAATTTTGTATTCATCAGCCTTTGTTTCTACAAACTCCCCCTAGACTGATGCTATCGAAATTCTCTTACTGTCTTTGTTGCTGAAGCTTTTGCATGTTTCTGACTATCCTTTCAACCTTATATCCTCCATTGGGACCATCTCCCCCTTTTTGGGTGCATCAGTGGACGAATAAGCGTCAGTTTGGGTGCCCACTTATACAAGGGAGAGAGTAGGAAAAGTTTGGAATTTATGAGCTTCATGCATAGAGACTTGGTGTCTTAGTTTGGACACTTCAGCCTCTAGCATGACCATCCTGGCCGTCAATTTCAAGATATGAAGTTACAGTCTGTCCTCATCCACAGCTGTGGAATTCTTGGATCCAGATGGGGCTTTAGGCCTGGCCTCTTCATCCCCATCACCCATGGTTTCTTAGCACCTGGGATTCCTCTCAGTGAAGGGAGTTTCTAAGGAAACATCCTCACTGTGAGTTGCCGTGGTTGAGGTCTTAGCAATGTTGTCACTGTCCTCCTGGTCATTTGATGGACCAGCAGTAGTGACAGCCTCTTCCACATCCACTCTTTCATAACTCCTAGAGTGGACCTTCAGGGTAGACGAACTTGGGTTTGGGTGTGTTGGAAGCAAGATCAATCAGTACCTCCGAGATAGTAGTAGTTGGAGAAGGAACATCATTTTGATCAGGTTCCTCAACACTTAAGTTCACAAGAAAAAGGAAAGGCTCAGGGGGGCTGTTCTATGGATCCGGGAAGTGATCCTGATCCTAATAGAGAGACATCCAAGAAGTCTCCCTAATAATGTGGCTGTCCCTTATGATATTCTCACCAGAATGTTGTGATTCTGAGTGAGGGCTGTTAGGTTGGGTTTGGGACTTGGAGGAAAGAGAAGAAGGAGTTCTCTTGCCCCTTTTTCTAGTTGTTTCAACCGGGACCCTGTATTCCGGTTGATCGATAACATCCAAAAGAGGTGAAGTGATTTTTTGTACCTGTGCATCCTTAGTGGTATGCACAAGGGTTCGAATAGTAGAAGCAGACTGTTATTCAAGTTGTGAGGTGGAGGGTGTGGGATCAGTATCAGCTGGGATTGCTGAACTGTCACCCGGGGTACTTTGTATGTTCGGCATTGTAGATAACAATGGAACATTGACCCCTGAGTACCTTTTTGGAAACAGCTTCATCTTATCACTCCAAATCGGTGAAAATGCAGATCTTCGTGAAAACCCTAACTGGTAAGACGATCACGTTTGAGGTCGAATCCTTTGACACAATCGACAACGTGAAGGCAAAGATCCAGGACAAGGAAGGCATCCCGTCAGACCAGCAGCGTCTAATCTTCGCCGGAAAACAACTCGAGGACGGAAGACCCTTAGCCGATTACAACATCCAGAAGGAGTCAACTCTCCACCTTGTCCTTCTTCTTTGTGGTGGCAAGAGCGGAGTTTACTTGATGCCATTTGCTTTTCTTCTGAGATATGCATTGGAGAAGAGTGTGACAGAGATACTTCCATGGAGGGCCCATCAGCGTTTTCTCTACTGTATACCCATTTTGATTTCTAGTGTACCTGATTGATTTCCAGAGATCCTTCCATGGATGGAAGGTTTGAAGGTTGGTGGATGAGGGTTGGTTGGGACTTGTGAGAAAGTGATGCTGAAGGTGAAGGGTTGGTAAGGAAATTTGATTTTGTTTTCATAACGGCAGAGGTGAGAAAAAGCAGAATGACTTGTACCGTACAACCTTATTTACCTTTTATTGTTACAGCTGTAATGCACCGAGGCAGTCATGGTAAAGACTGACGTTGATTTCTTTTACAGCGGGTAAAAGTTAATTTGGACTTAAATTTACCTATCAGTAGCAAACTTGGTTGTTGTGGATGGATAAGTCTATCCGCTGCAAGCTTGGTCGCTGCGGAAGGTTAAGTCTGTCAGCAGCAAACTTAATTGCTACTGATAAATGCAATGATCTGCAGCAGGGATGTTGCTGCTGATGGCCTTAAAGCTATCCGCATGAAAACTTGTTCCTGCTGATAACTTAAGGCAGTCAGTGGCAAATCCTTTGCTGCTGAATATTAAACCTGTCAGCAGCTGAAAAGCAAAAGTGCTGCTGACTGATAACTTTTATTTATAACATAAGACAAAACACATTTTAAAATAGAAATTTTTAGAGAAAGATTTTAATCAAAGTTCATCATACTAATGGATTCAACTAAATATTTAAATCTGGCTTCATCAAAAGGTTTTGTAAACAAATCAGCATATTGCTCGTTTGCATGAACTTTGGTTAGAATAATCCTCTTTTTCTCAGCTTGATCTCTTATGAAATGATACCTGATGTCAATGTGCTTTGTCTTTGAGTGCTTCACCGGATTGTTTGTGATTGAGATAGCACTCATGTTGTCAATGTGAATTGGAGTTGCCATAAAATTCATCCCATAGTCCAACATTTGATTTTGTATCCAAATGACTTGTGCACAGCAACTTGAAGCTGCAATGTATTCTGCTCCAGCTGTAGAAGTTGAAACACATGTTTGCTTCTTGCATTGCTATGAAATTAACCTTCCTCCCAGAAACTGACATCCTCCTGAAGTGGACTTTTTGTCTAAGTTGCATCCCCCATAGTCACTGTTAGTGTATGCATACAGATTAAACATGTCATTTTTTGAGTACCATAGTCCAAGTCTTGAGGCACCCTTTAGGTATCTAAAGATTCTCTTGACAACCTGAAGATGTGAAGCTTTTGGAGCTGCTTGAAATCGTGCACAGAGACATACTGCAAACATGATATCTGGCCTTGAGGCAGTGAGATACATGAGAGACCCTATCATTGCACGGTACTGATGTTGATCAGTATCTTGACCATCTTTGTCTAGATTCAGTTGATGATGAACTTGCATAGGGGTTCTTGCAGCAGAGCAGTCAGCCATTTTGAATCTTTCAAAAATGCTTTTTACATATTTGGATTGGCTGATGAAGATTCCATTTGGGACCTGTTTGACTTGTAGACCCAAAAAGAAATTGAGTTCACCCATTGAACTCATTTCAAACTTTGAGTGCATCAGAATCTCAAAGTCTTTGCACAGTTGTTTCCTTGTTGATCCAAAGATGATATCAGCAACATAAATTTGAACTAGTAAGATTTCTCCCCCTTCATCTTTGATAAACAAGGTCTGGTCAATGGCACCTCTTCTGAAATTGTTGCTTAGTAGATATCCTGATAAGGTTTCATACCAGGCTCTTGGTGCCTGATGTAGGCCATATAGAGCTTTGTCTAGTTTGAATACTTGAGTAGGATGTGCGGGATCTATAAAGCCTGGAGGTTGTTTGACGTATACTTCCTCACCAATCTTCCCATACAGAAAGGCACTTTTTACATCCATTTGATAGACAGTGAAGTTCTTGGATGCAGCATATGCCAGGAAGATTCTGATGGCCTCCAGTCTGGCAACGGGAGCAAAGACTTCATCATAGTCAATTCCTTCTTCCTGAGTGTAGCCCTGAGCTACAAGTCTGGCTTTGTTTTTTACTACAATGCCTCTCTCGTCTTGCTTGTTCCTAAAGACTCATCGTGTGCCGATGGCATATTTGCCTGGTGGAAGATCAACAAGTTTCCAGACATCCTGCCTCTTGAATTGCAGCAATTCTTCCTGCATTGCTTCAATCCAGCTACTGTGTTTGAGTGCTTCATCTATCTTCTTGGGTTCCACCTGGGATAGGAAACATGAAAACAAGCATATATTGGCCTCATGAGATTTGCTTCTTGTGAGAACTCCTTGGTGTATTTGGCCAATAATATTCTCTTGAGGATGTTCTTTGTGGATCCTCTGTGCTGGTACCACCTCCAGCTGTATCCCTTCTTCCAGATTGCTTTGATTTTGATCAGGGGACTCTTCATTCAAGGTGGAAGAGTCTTCAACAGCATTGTCCAGTTCAATATTTTTGGCAATAGCATTATCAGCATTTACAGCATGTACCGAAGAGTCTTCATTTAGATTGTCAGTATCAGATAGGCTGCTGCTGGTTACATCAGACAGTCTTGTTCCTGCTTCAATTGCTTCAATTGCTTCCACAACTGCTGGAGGATCAGCTGATGGTTTTCTCAGACTGAGAGAAGATTTGGAAAAATCCATTCTGTAGTCAGTGGATGAAGTGGAGGCAAGAGATTGTGTAGACGTAGACTCCATGTTTGAGAAGGTGAGAGGCTCAAATATCTGGGAGAAAGAATCTATGTCAAAGAGCCAGTTTGGTCCTTTTCCCTGCTCACAGACAATGTGTTCTCTGCATTCCACATTTGTAGATTCTTCTACAATTCTTGTTCTTGAGTTGAATACTCTATAGGCCTTTGATTGAGAGGAATAGCCTACGAAATATCCTTCATCAGATTTTGCACCAAACTTAGGAAGAATCCCATGTGTGATGAGAATTGTGCATGGACACCCAAAAGGTTTTAGAAACCCAATGTAGGGAATTCTTTGGAACCATAGTTCATAGGGTGTCTTGTTGAAGGGTTTGACAATTAGAACTCGGTTTTGCACATAGCAGGCTGTGCTAACCGCTTCTGCCCAGAATGTGAGTGGCAGTTTAGAGTCGGCCAGCATAGATCGTGCTGACTCAATAAGAGTTTTGTTTCTTCTTTCAGCAACTCCATTTTGTTGAGGAGTTCTAGGAGCACTGTATTGTCTTTCTATCCCCTTGCTTTCACAGAAACAATTCAAGGTGTGGTTTTTGAATTCTGTGCCCTGGTCACACCTTATGATCTTCACCTTTTGATTGCTTTGATACTCTACCCTGAGAATGTAGGTTTTGAGAATTTCAGCAGTTTCATCTTTAGTTCTCAAGAAGAATACCCATGAGAATCTGGTGTAGTCATCTGTTATCACCAGACAGTATGACTTTTTGCCCATAGACATGACATTTGTAGGACCGAAAAGATCCATATGCAGCAGTTGCAGTGGAGTGTCATTTGAGTTCAAGGTCTTGGGCTTATGAGAACTCTTGTGTTGCTTCCCCTTTAGACATGCTATGCAGTGATCTTCCAGCTGAAATTCTTTGTCAGGAATCCCTCTAACAAGATTATTCTTCACCAATTTGTTAATGGTTTTGATATTAATATGGCTTAATCTCCTGTGCCAGAGAGCTGATTCATCAACTGAGGCTTTCGATAAAAAGCAAGAGACGCTCCCAGATGGAGTGACCTCATTCATGTCCAGTACATAGAGATTTTCTTTTCTCTAGGCCATCAGTAGAATGCTTTCCGGAGGAGGTGTGGATAAGCCTGTAGATAGTACAAAGCATTCTTTATCTGTGAAGAGCATCCAATGCTTTTGATCACAGACCTGGGAAACACTCATGAGATTGAAGTCCAATTCTTTGACATAGTTGACCTTATCAATGCTCATTCTTTCGTTGGACACAGTTCCTTGTCCAGTAATGGATCCTCCTTTTGAATCACTTCCGAAGGCAACATATCCTCCATTAAAGTGTCTGAAATTTGAGAGGATGGATCTGTTGCCTGTCATGTGCCTAGAACAACCACTATCTACCACCCAAGTGTTATTCTTGTGACCTGGCTGTCCCTGCACATGATAGATTTCTAATTAGTAGGAGGAACCCAAAAGTCTGCAGACTTGAAAAAGATGGTTGTTAGTTTATCCTTTTCAGTATGTTTGCAGTCAAAGGAACCAATGACAATGCTTGGAGATGGTTTGGCTTTCCATTGCTTTGTTGGTGATTTTTTAGTTTTCTTCGCATTGTCATCATCAGATTTTTTTATTGATGTTTCTGGCTTGTCAATAGTAGATCCTGCTGCTGATGGCTTTGTTGAAGTGTCAGCATTCTTTGCCTTGGATTTTGCCTTAGCCGTAGTGGACGCTCTTGCTGCTGATGGCTTTGCCTGATGAGCAGCAGTTTTTGATTTTAGCTTATCAGCAGCAGTCTTGGTTGCTACTGAATGCTGCTGCTTTGTTTTGTTGGGCTTGACTTGACTAACAACCGTTGTATATTGATCCTTCAGTACTTTTTGTCTTTGAGGAGCTTGATGAAGGATTTGGTTGAAGGGGTTAAACTGACAGTTTGCAGCAAAGTGGTTTAATTTTCCACAAATGATGCACGTTTGTTGAGATTTAGGCAGCTTTACTCTTGGGGGAGATAGAGACTCCCTGAACTTGGTTGCTTTGACCTCATAGTTTCTCACCTTCTTGTTTTTGTTTGTCTTTTCAGAGGCATGCTGCTTGGAGTTTCTTTGATGTTCCAGGTAATGAAAGCAGGTGCTGGCAGTATGGTTGTATCTTCCACACACAAAGCATGATCTTGCCAGTTTGTCTCTTGCAAGGTAGACATAGTCCTTTCTTTGGAACAGATCCTTGAAGTTCCATGGATGAGCTTTGTTATGTTCAAAAGTGGATTCTTCTAGGGTCCTTTGAACATATGGAACTTTTTCTTCAGGCTTACGACATATATCAAATACCTTCCTTTTTGGGATCGGCTTTGACTGAGGGTTGGGGTCTGTAGGTCTTGATGTCTGCTCCTTCTCAATGTTTAGCCTTCTTCCATCTGGAGGAAAGCTGATCTTGATCTGTTTGAATGGTACAGGAACTGGAATAGCTGGAAGGACAGCAGGAACTTCGACTCTATTCAGAGTAGCTTCAGATGGGAATGCACTGGTTTCATCATGGTCTGAGTAGGTTGACTCAGATTCCGATGAGGTAGTGCATTCTACAACGAAGGGTTCATCCGTTGAAGGATCAAGATTTCGATTTGCAGAGTCAAGATTTGCAACATCGAAACTTGGTTCGTAGATGGCAATGTAGTCAGCAGGTGGAGGAACAGATTTGTCCTGATCAGTGTTATACCCAAGTCCAGTTTTTTACTTTCTCATGGACTTGAATATCTAAAAGTCTTTGTAGCTTTTTGGAGGAAAATTCATATTTTTCAACATGAACTTTCTGTTCTGCCAGTTCAGCTCTGGTAGCTTTTAGTTTGCCAGTAAATCATCAATCTGAGTTTCCAGATTAGTTTGTTCGTGTTTTAGTGATGAAATCTCTTTCTTAAGGCAGTTAATTTTTTCTTTATAAGTGTTTTCAACCTTTTTGAACTCAAATTTCATCTGATGAAATTCTTCATTTTGATCTATCAGATTTTGGTTATGCTTTCTATAACCCAGAACTTTATCAATACAAGCTTGAGAGCAGAGATGTTCAAATACCTGAGGTGGTATCTCTGTAGTGTCAGCCATAAGAGCTTGATTGTTGACAGGTAGTTCTTCATATTGGAAGCTCCAGTCGAACTCAGAAGTTCCAACAGCTGCACAAGCTGCAGTTTGAACTAGAGGAGTAGCTTGGTGTTGTTGCTGTCTGGGTTGGGCTTGGTGAGCTTATCTTGACTGAGTGGTAGCTGAATTTGCTCTTGGTGCCTTGCATTCTCTAGCAAAGTGACCCAGTAGGTTACAGTTATAACATCTTATTTTGCTTTTATCCAAGCCAACTCTGGTGTTGGAGTTGTTACTTGGAATGGGTCTTCCGGTTCTAAAGTAGAACCTTTTTGCTCTTATAGAGAGCATGGCATATGAGTGTTGTATGTCCATTTCTTCTAAATCATCTGGATGAAAGCATTCCAGATCCTCCTTGATAAAGAACATGTTGCTTGAGTTTCCAGAGACAAAAGCAGCAGAGGTTGATGTTTGAGGAGGAGCTTCTAAGAGAAATGGTGAGCTGTTTGTTTGAGAGGTGGGAGTTTGTGGATGGGTGACAATGGGAGGATAGTAGTTGCTGGAACTAGGAATTGAGTGGTCAGAGTGGAGGGCAGAGGTGGTGGTGGATGTTGAGGCATTTTGATAGCTTGAGCTTCGTTCTTTTGCCTGAATCATCTCTAGCTCATAGGTTTTGAGCATTCCAAAGAGCTCAGTCATTTGGAGAGTCTTCAGATTCTCTGTTCTTCTGATTGACACTGTGTAAAGTGTCCAGCAGCTTGGTAGAGACCTGATGAACTTTTTGAGAATATCTTCATTCTCTAGCTTAACCTTTGAGCACTGCAGCTCACCTACAAAATAGGTAAATCTGTTGTATAGAATAGTTAGAGACTCACCTTCCTTCCAGACGAAGTTTTCATACTGCTGCTTCAGTATGTCTCTTCTATTTTCCTTGACTTCTTCAGAGCCAGCAAACATCTTTTCAAGAGCCAACCAGAGCTCTTTAGCAGTTTTGTGACTTCTGAAGTTGTGAAAAACTTCATTTGGAAGGCACATTTGGATAGCTCCTAGTGCCTTGAAGTCCACCTCCATCCTTTTTATGTCCTCTTCTGAGTATTTGGAGGGATCCTTTGGAACTGATGGTCCTCCAGAGTCAGCAGATGCCACCATGGGAGTGTAGGGTCCATCCCTGATGGATTTCCACATTCCGTACTCCTGATAGCAGAAGAAGCTTTCCATGCGATTTTTCCACATGCCGTAGTCTTCCCCAGATACCAACCTTGGTGGTCGGTTGATGCTGCCAATGTCTTCAAACGCATTGCTTTGTGCCATCTTTGTTTTTGGTGACTTAATGAAAGAGAGGGTTTAGAATAGAACCAGAAGTGATTAAACAAGTGTGAATTTGTTTAATCTGAGCCAAAGCTCTGATACCACTTGTAGGATCGTGAAATTACAAGATGGTTCTGTTCTTAGTTGAGATTGGCGGAAACAATAACAACTACACAATTACAATCGAGTACACAGAAAGAATACTGATAAGAACACTTTTGTATTAATCTTTTGTGAATAAACGATTACAAATGAAAACTCAGTTAAGAAGCACAACAAGCACACTTACAATGAAGTGTTTACTCGGTATTTATACTAACTTAGAATCAAGACAGACCCTTGATTCTAAGGATCAGATCGAACACAGACCGTTGATCTTTTATACAAAAGCTAATAATACACGTTAAAGCTAAACTAGCTAACTTTATTGAAGCGTTTACTTTATTCATCATTGTTTTCATGCTCGGGGAAGAGCATTGCCGTCCGTCATTGGTTGCACCATTGAGGTTCCTTCTGCTTTGAGTGTGTCAGTTGCTTTTGCAGAAAGTTGTCAGTGACGCTTGGCATGGATAGTCAGCTGCAACGATTTGTCTTCAAGGAACATAGCTATCAGCAGCAAGAATGAGAATGATGCTGCTGATAAGCCTATCAACAGCAACATTGGTCTTCAGCAGATAAAGCTATCCGCAGCAGATTTGTTCTTCAGCAGGAGAACAAGTATCCGCAGCGGATAAGCTTGTCCGCAGCAGTTTGTTGATCAGCAGCAAACTGTGAGATCAGCTGTATTTGTACTTATAATTTTGTAGCCATCAGTCTTTGTGTCTACAGATGTACATACATTTAAACACAAGAAAACCAACAGTAATATTAATAGATCTATTGTGCCTGACCAGCCCACCCGGTTAGGGTGTTTATTACTGCATACTCGGATATAGCCGCGTGTTATATTCAAACATACCGGATATAGTGGGTAACTATATTCAAACATTACCGGACTTAGCTGTTGTGCTTTGTTCAAGCGCGTCAAACAAGGTTTGAATTGTGATTAGATAAATGATACACCATATATATGCTATGTTTAACAAGATAAACAATGAGTTGCAAAACGTTTTTATCTACTACTTATCGGAACTACAAAACCTATGTACTCACCAACTTTTTAGTTGACACTTGATTTAAATAATGTTTCAGGTTTGGATATGTGATTGCTTGCCGAAGATTCCTTCACTTAAGAACTATGGACCTAGTTAAATAAATCAATGTTTTGAACTAGATTAGGTTATTTGAAATGTATTGTATTTGGATCTTTGTTGTCTTTAAATTTAATTAATGAATTATGCAACATTTTAGTTATCATGTGCTTTTGAACAATCATTTCATTGTCGGTCTCGATGATTCCGCCATCGGTCGGGGTGTGACAATGGATCTGGTGCTAGGTAAAGTTCTCTCGGTGGGGGTTGCTCAGGTACTTGGATCCTCAGAGCCATGTTCCTAAACCATTCTTCT
Source organism: Smallanthus sonchifolius (assembly GCA_023525975.1). Classification (NCBI taxonomy): domain Eukaryota; kingdom Viridiplantae; phylum Streptophyta; class Magnoliopsida; order Asterales; family Asteraceae; genus Smallanthus; species Smallanthus sonchifolius. The sequence continues at coordinate 20,986,940 of CM042037.1, forward strand.
CTGCGGAATAAAGGGGACCTGGCAGCTAGTTTTGCGGGTGACGGGGTAACCGGTTGCAGGGGCCTAAGGTATTCCTTTGGTTCGCACTATGTCTCAGAGTGGTATCCCGGGAGGTTAGCAGGGTAAGCGGACATGCCTAACATGAGTAGAAAAGATCATGAGTGATAGTAAAGATAGAATAATGCAAATAAACATAGGATTCGAATTTGGATAAACCCAAGTAGTAATCAAGATGCAATGGAAGTTCAAGGTTGCCAAGTCTCCCCTAGTTAAGAGAATTTCATCCAAAACTTAACTAGTGGAGTCTGCGTTATCCTAGGTAACTGGATCTAGGCGGTTTTGAAGTGCTCTTAAAGACAACACTCGACTTTGAGTAACTTGATTGTCGGTAGGTTGTGGCTTAGGACAACAATTTATGTGGTGGTCAAGGCCACATCACATTCATTGTAGGCCCTGACACTGTTGATAGGAGACAATGGTGGTAATCTCGTTGATTTAAGTAGTGTCACGACGCGAAGGTGTTCCAGCACGTTTAGATAAGATGACAAGTGATAGAATTGTAAACAAACAAAGATGGAGTTTCATCAAATTGGTTAGAATTACAAATGAAGAAACAATGAGACACAATACATGTGCTTGTGTCTAGAATTTAAGAGAAAAAAAAAATAATGGCAAATCAAAACTCGGGGTCCGTATGATAAATGATGGGAAGATGTATTTTAGCTTATAAGCGATACTCACACCAAAGATTCACAGGAAGATGTGATGGGTCCTTCTTTAGGGATTTCTACACCACATATTTCCTAGTCAGAACCCTTCGTGTACAGGTATCTACCCTTCCAGATTACACATGTTCCTATCAGCCACCAATTGGGCCTTGGCTTTGACGGGAGAAACTATGGAATCGTCTCGGCACCACTACTTAGTCGTCGTATCTTCAGAAGTGGATCGGCTGCAATAGTTCGGGTCCAACTCAGCCTTCTGCATTGATATTCTCTTGATGGTGTAGGGTTAGCTGGTCGTACTATGGCTACGTTCTTCGGGCGACAAAGGCTCTCTGCGTCAGACTACAATTTCTGGATTGTCTGGTTCCATGTGATAGTTCGCCAAGATAAAAGTGTTGTTGTAAATAAAGGGGATTGAGGAGGTACGTAAATTTTAGAGAAACAATGAACAAATAGAGCACATAAGCACAGAGTTTCCTAGGTGATCTTAGGTTATAGTCTAGGTCAATTTCTAATTTAACCTAATTCTCTATAACCTGGCTCTAATACCAATCTGTCACACCCCCGTCAAGGCGGAATCACGAGGGCGTAACGAATTGAAATCATAACACAAGGAATAAAGAAGTACTATTAAAATTTAAATATTTTATAATCCAATTCAAACAAAGACATAACAAGAATTCAAAAATAAAACATAGAAATTGATAATTTTATTTTAGCTAGGTCCACAAGCGTCCTACGTGAGCAATCAACAACTACTTAGAGCATTCACCTGAAAACATGTAGAAAATGAGTCAACTAAAAAGTTGGTGAGCAATCACAGTTTTTATAATAAATAAAGATAAGATACGAAACATAATAATATAATCAAACATGAAACTTTAAACATAAGTACACGAGTCCATGACCAAACCTAATGATGAGAATGCCCTCTAAGAGACATGGAATCCACCAAATCATGATGTATATCGGGTTTCGATCATCCAACGCCCTATCCAGGGAGATGAATGGGTATGTCACACCTATGGATCCATTGTCGTATGATGTAGCAAGAGGGACTTAGCGATGTATGAACGTGTAATTACTGTTTAACCCATTCAAATTATGAAAATGTTATCATGTATGGTTTGTTTCACAAGATTTTGATAAGATATGGATTTACATGTTTTCACCCCAAAATGATAAAACTGTAAAATAGGGGCAATGATATACTCACCTGATAGCGTAGTTTGAGATTTCACACAACGAATACAAATATGAAGCAAAGAAGTGTCCTACTTGAAATCTACATTCAAGGTATTATATATAAGAATTAAGTAGGAATAATTGATAAGTAAGGTGTTAGGATAGAATAATTGGTAATTTACGGTGCTCTAAAGGTAATTCGAGGTGTTTTGGATAAAAGAAAAAGTTAGAAACTTTATCGTCGCAAAACAGTTTAACGAGCCAGATTTTAGGACATCTTCACGAATTTTATTGACTGACCAAACCATCGAATTAAATTCTAAACATTTGGTGGCATCACGCCTCACATTTCTAGTTTTCAAATATATTTTTGTATTATTTTTCCAGAATGCACAAAAATTATGAAAAATCGTGGAACAGAGAAAGAGAGTCGCAGTGACTTTAGTGTGCGACAAAAATTTTTTGCTTGGTACGACCTCAATACAAAACCAAATTAAGATTTTCCAATTGGGTTTAAAGCTATACTCAAAGACTTAAATTTCAGAAAAGAATGGACTTATTTGGACTTGTAATGAATGAGATATGGCCTTACGAACACAGACCAAGTTTGCTGTTTGAAAACAGGTTTGATAGCCGTCTATAAAAAAAATACCTTTGACTGATCAAAACTAGTTGAAAATTATGAAACTTAGTTTTCTGGAAACTATACTCCATGAACTACAATCTAGACTCAAGAACCGACTGATTTGGTCGATTTATGACTCTCATAAGTTTGACAAAAGTTGTTGTTTTGAATCTGTTGTAACGGTTTGCTTTCAAAAATGAGTTTTTTAGTAACTTTTCGATTATAACGACCAAAAATACGACCCTTGATGATTAAGGACAAAATATATATAATTAAAATCTATAAAGTTTGAATCTTTTAGGGTTTTAGAACATGTAAAAGTTCTGGAAATCAAAGAAAAATAAGAAAAGTGTAGATTTTTCATACCTAGACGCGTTTAACGGCTTTACTACTCGAGATCTTTCGAAAGATGGGAATTTGTTGCTGGAATACCAAGATCTTGGGATCAAAGAATAGTAAAAATCAGATCTTTGATTGATTAGAATAAGAAAACTTGATAAAACTATAAGGAACTACTTAACGGTTTGCTAGAACACGCTTGAATGCTAAAACTTTCGGTTTATGTTTGATTGGATGAAGGTTGGCGACAAGAAGGAGGAAGATTAATGACTGAATCAAATCGTAAATATGGAGGAATGGATTGTAGAAGGAATTTGATTATAAAGGGAATTGGATTGATTAAGATCAATAGAAGTTTCAAATTTTAAAACAAAAAAAAATATTGAAGATATATTGAAAATAAATATATAAAAAGATAAAAACTTGAAAAAAAGAGAATCCGCCAGAATATATTAAATATATATATATATATATATATTATTTTTTTCTTTAAACAAATCATTAAACTTAAATAAATGTTAACGGTTCAACGACTTAGACTAACGTTATAAAATTTTGACGACGTTTTTTTTCTAAATAAAGAATATTAGGACATTTTAAGTGACTAAAAAAATAATACTTTTTTATATGTCGGTTAACACGGGGTGTAACAAGTGTCGGTTTTAAATTAATGATTTCCGGATTTGGAAAGTTTCTAAAAGTGGCAAGTGTAACTAGGGTTTTAAAATTAATTTTCCTAAAAATTATACTAAACCAAATTAGGACTTAAGTATGCATAATAACAGCAACAAGATTAAGGTTAAGTGTTAACCTTGTTCAGTGACGGTTGTCACACAAGTAGTTGGAGATCATGTTCATTAATAATCATTATAGAATGATTATTGGATGTAACTCGTTTCAAAACTATCTTCATGGATCAAAGTCTTGAGATGTTTTGAATATATCGATCCTCGACCCGAGGCACATAGTAGAACTAACTCTGACTAAAGTTTGTTCTTTGATCTAGTCTAACGATGTACCTTAATAGGTAGTAATAAGGGTATGATCAGGAGTAATCTCAAGTTTCGTGGGAGTTGTACGTGGCCAAAGGAATTCTATTCTCCTTTAATTAGGAGTTGGACATTCTGGCGCCCTTGTTGATTCGAACCGGTGTAAAACGCATGGCCATTCTCACACTAAAGAGTAGTTTATTTAGACCACTTTGAATTGTAGAACGAGAACAAGAATAGTTGAACAATATATGAGAAGTGAATTGTATCCATGTCTCATGTTCAACGAATGCCCTAAACAAAAAGGATACGTAGATATGTTTACCATGACTGTTACACTTGGTAAAGTAAAGGTTACTTGTACACAAGGAAATAGTTTGACGATTGTAATACGTCATGCCTTGCTAGGGGCAGTGAGATGCAGCTAAGCGTCCACCGCTGTTTACGTTGAACCGATTAATTGATGAATCGTTCAAGTGGGAGATTGTTGGATATATGATGTCCGATCGTCAATTAAGTCAACGTTACTAACGAGGTACGATCTAAAGAGTTACACTTTTGGCAACAAACAAATAGATAATATTTAATTGTTAAATATTATAATTCACGAAAGACGGATTTATTAAATGGTGGATTAAATTTAGAGGAATATTTATCGGTGATTGAGTTAATTAATTATTTAGTGAAATAATTATTTACGGGGATAAATGTTTAAAATTTTAAACATTTAAACATTGGTTTTTAGTGATTATTTATAATTAGTAAAATACAAGGTTTTAATAATTAACAATTAATTTTTAGTAGGGTATTAATTGTTAATACCTTAAGGGACCGGTGTGTAATTATAATGATTATAAATATATTATTATAATCAAAACCTAAACCCTGATCCACCCCAACCCCAATCGGCGCCCCCCTCCCCTTTGCGAGTCCGACGCCGGCCGAACCAACCACCACTACCGCCGCACGCCGCCGCCAGCCACCGCTACCGTCGCCTCCCCTGCGCCGCTGCCACCTTGCGCAGCCGCCTCCCTCGCGAGTCCGTGTGACGGGTGAGCTTGTTTGTGGTTTTGGGGATATAGGTTAAGTACTTCTTATTCATTTTCATTCTTTTGGGGATATAGGTTAGGTCAGTTCAATTGGTTAGGTTCTTCTTCTTGTTCATTTTCATTCTTCTTCATTTGTAATTGCTTTCATACAATCAAAAATAACAATCGTTTGGCTGTTAAATTGCATCTTGATTTATCTGGTGTTGTTCTTACCAGCAACAGTTTGTTTATTTGTAAACGTGTTAACAATTGTACGTGCTTATTAGTTGTTTATCAAAAAGGTTACTAGTTACACATCAATGTTGTAACAACCGCTCATCAAACTTAATAGGTGATTCGGGTTCTCTAATACACTAGATTCATAATTATGATTCCCAACCATACATATTATTCTCTAACCCTGATTCATAAAGGCATCAGAGGCTCATGTGAGGCCATTCACGCCCCTCACACAAGAAGGGGCTGGTGTTCTCATCCCTCACACTCACATAGGAAAGCAAGCCGTGAGCCCACTCACGTCGTGAGTGCCTCACGCCCATGAAAAAATTGAGAGGGTGATGTTCTCACACTCACATCATACTACATAGGCTCACGTTTAATTAACTTAATTGCTAAATTTCATTGTCTAACTGTCTCTATTTTGAACTAATTTCAGAAACAAAACCACAATTAATAAAAGAAATCACATATGAAAACGCGTTTGTTCATTATATTAATTAATTTTGATTTCTTCCATGCTGGGTTTCATATTTGTTTAAAACAAATTGATTAAATAAAAAGAAAAAAAGGTTAGAGAAGCGAAAGAAGGGGTCTGCTTCTGCTGTTTGGTACATAGACGATGATTAATTAAACAAAAAGCATCCAACCAATCCAATCATTTGCCCACCTTCACAATTAAATTAATTAATAATAATAACTTTATCTTTATTTCCAAACTCCTTTTCATCTCTACCAAGTACCAACTCAACTTTTGCTCACTCTTGTCGCATTCAATCAAACGGTATGTGATTATGACACCAACGCACAAATCATATTAGATATCTTTCGATAAACGATACTCAAAAATTTAATACGTCTTAATTAACTACAAAATAATATATATATCTCTAAATAATTTTCTAACCATCATTGGATTTTTTTTTTTTTTTTATAGAACCCGCATCCTTTTTTGGCATGTTCAAAAAATATATCAAAATTGAAAATCATCTCTAAAATGTTGTAAAATGATATAAAATCACAAAAATATCAAAGAATCAATATTGTCAAAACCTTTCCATTGACTAGAGTTGTCACATATGTGAATCAACCACATGCTTCCGATCATATCATTCCCTTCTTTAAGACGTTGTCTCTAAGCGTCGTCATAGTTTCATCTCATTCAAAAGTTATAATCGTTTCAGGTTAGAACACTTTCACATGTTTCTATATCACGGGCATGCGCCCCTAAGTGCTTGCTTTGAACTTTTTGATAATGTAAAAACAACAAATTCTTTTTTATTATTGTAGTGTAAACATTATAGTCTAGATAAATGAATACACTCATAATCAAATAAAAATACTCATTCTTACTATAATCGTTATTATAATAAATGAATAATTTTAACTGTCACGTGTCGACTTGTAGTGAAGTCTAGATTTGTGTTTCCCGCATCTCTCTCCTATTAAATACTAATAAAGATTTTAAATAATTAAATATCTAAAATTTATTCTAAACTTTATTAAAACTTACTAAATCATAAGAAGATTTCAATTATATCTTATCTTAAAATATAATTTTATAATTTCTTAAATCTTCATTATTTCTTATTTCACCAATGGTTAAAGACATCCAAGATACAAATCTTTATAGAAATTGTTAGTTCACAACAAGTTAGATTTATTCGACCCGTGTAATACATGAGTTTTTAACCTAGTTTACTTATATACCCCACCATAAAAGATTTGAGTGCCACAGAAAATTATTTATTTTAAGGAGTGTTAAAAAATTCAATTTTATAACCTTAGTATACATTGCATATAACCTTATGAATCTTCCACTAACACCAATCAAACTTCTTTTTGTTTTTTGGCATCAAGTGAGAGACCACACAAACTAATACTGAGTTGATCAAATCAAGAGGAGAGAAAACAAAGTTATTGGATTGCTTGTTATCCAAGAAAGAAAATCAGTGATAGAACATGATTCATATCAAGAACAAAATACAAGAATGAATATAGAAAGAACCGAAAAACACATCAGCAAGCGTAAAAATCGACAAGCTCATGTAACGCATCAGGTTGAGGATCTGCATTCTCAATCATCCACAGTAAGTGTTCAAACAACACAACCTCGCAGTCGATCGTGACAACAGAAAGATCACCATCACCCGACCGTTCCACAAGCTCCTGGAACAACGGATGTTGTGCCACGTCTGAGCTTATAAGGTAGCGACGCCTTGACTTGCCAACATAGACAGCATTGGAATGGCTTAGGTTGTTGTAATCATCTTCATCGGAAGTGGGTGCACTTGCAATATGGTCTTTGGTGAGACCAGCCGGCTTGCCGTTGCTAAATGAATGCCACTTTTTTAGCACTGACTTGATCTTTGTTAGCTTTCCGCCTTTTGCCATTGGTTTGGTTTTGGGTTTGGAGTGGATGAGAGAAATGGAGGATGGATGGAAGTTGGTTTGTTATATAAACAATCTCAGGCTGGAAAGGGATGGGATATTATATAAATAAAAAACTGTAGTAACTATTATACGCTAGATAAATTTGTATTCATAGTTCATCTGTCTAACTCTGCGTAAATCAGATTAAAAAGCGAACCGGGCCCTTCTCAGACCTTGCATAAATGCAGGAGCTAATGCATTTGAAATGTGTGATTTTAAATAAATTTTACGGTTTTTATTTATCCAAAAAAAATGAGGATTGGAAAAAGTATAACATTAAATGTTAATTTACATGTAATTAAGTGTGTTCGGTTATTACTGGAGGAGTATTTTAAATGAAAAAGAAAAATGAAAACCACAAAAACCACCTATAAATTGACATATAATTTGTTTTGTTAATTTTCAAGTGTATCAAATTACATGTGAATTAACATGAAGTATAAATATTTTAAATTTTCTTTTATTTAAATATTGCTTATGGAAAGATCTAATTACTCGTGAATGAACACGTAATTATTTTTTATTTTTTTTAAAACCTTTAATTTAAAAAAAATTAAAAAAATTCTTCATACTTTAAATCATTATAATTAATTTTTTTTTAATAATTTAAATCTTTATTATTATTTTTGGGCTACAACTTTTAAAATATTATATATTTTATTAAGTTTCAAATATACCGTTACAACTTGTTTACTTTTATCTACATTGTTTAGAACCGAGCAGTGTTTACGAGTGACCCGTTGCTTTGGGCGGGTATGTTTTACTAGTATATAAAAAGAGAGAATCGGGATAAAATAAGAAAGCTTATATTCATGAGAAGTGAAATGATTTTTTTTTTCGAATTCTAATATTTTATAATATTTTGGTGACCTTGACTTTTTAAAAAGTATAAAGTTAAATAAAAAAATGCTTTTTTTATTATGACGGATAATTTTATTTTCTCTTTTTGACATTTGTGCATTTTTTTTAGAAAAATGAGGAACAAACATGATATCTAGAAACCAAAAAATCCATTTTAAAATGTTTCTTATTTTTTCTGTCCTTAATATTTTAAAATTCACCTTGTGTTTTCAATAAAAAGAAATAGTTTTCGAATTTGTTGCATAAACATTTTTATGCATAAAGAGCTTCCTTACGATGAGAAGTAGTTTAATAAACCATCCAACATACATAAATATAGGGGAGGGATCCTCTAAAAAAGTGATTTTGGCTAAGTAGCCTAAGAAGAATTATAAAGATAACATCCGACACTAATCATAAATATGATTAAAGGGCATTTAGGTCTTATAACCCAAACTTTCACCAACTTGTTTTCTCAAAAAATAACATAAAAAATCTAGTACAAAAAATACAGCACCAAAAATCTAGTACAAAATATATAGCACAAAAATTTTAATAAAAAAACTTCAGCATAAAAAATGTAGTACAAAAATTTCACCACAAAAAATTAGTACAAAAAATCCAGCACAAAATATATATCACAAAAAATCTAATACAAAAATGTTAGTACAAAATAGAAAAAAAAAACCCGCTTTTGGTATTTTTTTTTAGTTGTTATTTTTTATATAGCAATATGGTACTCAAATTAAAGATAAAAAAATTCTTGATTTTATGGTGCAACTTTTTTTAAAAATAATTTCGTATAAAAAAGTTATGAACGTTTTAAAATAGTAGGGGAATTTGAAAAAAAAGTCAACAAAAGTGACCATCTCCAAAATACTCTCACTTCTCTATTTTTTTCTACAATTTGATCTCAACCATTGATTACAAAAATGAAAAGCCAAGATTACTTCTTAGGCTACTTAGGAAAAATTCCTTCTTATTTGATTCTCCCTCCATAAATATATATATATATATATATATATATATATATATAGAGTTATATTAAAATAATATATACTTTTAAATATCTAATATAAATCTAATTATGGATAGTTATTATTTAGTTATTATATCATTAACTAAATGAATTTAATATAATTTAACATTTATCAATTACATAAAAAAAATATTAATACCGAGTTGAAAAAAATGTTTTAAAGTTTTAACTTAACAGAATTTATAACCGTCTAACACACGGGTTTTTAAAGAAATTAATTTTTTTTATTAATAAATATATGAAATTACATTTATTTAATCCGTGTAATACACGAGATTTTAACCTAGTATATATATATATATATATATATATATATATATATATATATATATATGTATAAATCTATATCTATACTATATAATAAATAAATGTTTTTCTTGACACGTGTATTAAATACACCTCTATTATTAATAATATATTCATTCTTATCAATTTTTTTCTCGCATCTCTCTCTTATTAAATACACCTCTATATTTTAATAATAATATATTTTAAAAAAATGCTAATCTTTATATTAATAAATCTCCTGACATATTTTGACGAGTGTATGTATTAATAGATTATATTGTATTCCACGGGTTTATTCAACCCTTGTAAAACACGAGTTTTTAAAAAATAAAATTTTAATTACTTAATATATAATATTATATTTATTCAACCCGTGTAATACACGGGATTTTAACCTAGTAATACATATATACACACATGACACATGTATGTATGTGTTATATGTATGTTTATTTCGGTGGTGTTTGGACAAAGTGACAAACAGATGTTCAGGGCCATTCTTGATTGTCTCATAAAATATTCAGATGATCTCTGAGTGATTGAGGCCTTTGGAAACAAACATTATAATAACTCATAAAATTAATCAATCAGTTTTGACTTTTTTCCAAATTACAAGTAATGAAATGGGAGTATCGTGTATTCTAATAGGAAGTCTACTACCGACTCTCAGAGAAGATAACTTTATAATAATACTAGCTTACATCCCGTGTATTATATACGGGATAAAAAATATCAATAAATAAAATTTTTAAAAGGAAACAAAAAAAAAGTGCATAATTTTCTTATGTTTGTGTTGTTTGACTATTTTAGAATATTTTGAAGTTACTGTTGGTTTGACTATTTTGGACTTATGGTTCATATTGTTTTTATATATTTCGAAAGCTATGTATTGTTTTTTTGATGAAAATTGTTTGGAACTATTGTTTCTAGAACTTTATAGAGTGATTTTTAGCGATTAATTCATGAATCTTGTGTTAACGATTAAAAAATTCGACTCCAATTGGATTTATTAGCGTTCGATATGTTCGTGTTAACATCGACTTGGTTTCGGTTGAATTTGGGGATATATGTAAATTGTTATATTTATGAATGGGATATATGTAAATAGTACTTTAATTGATTAACTAAGAGTAAAATAGTAATTCAATAAGTTATTTTAAATTAATTGGGTAAATATGTAATATATAAGCTTTAGGAAAGGGAAATATGTAATTAAAATTAGGGGTTGGGTAAATATGTAATAAATGAACTTATGACACAATAACCAGACCTGACATTACACAATGACCAGACCTAACATTACACAATGACTATACCTGATATTACACAATGACCTGATATTACACAATGAACTGGCAAATTACACAATGAGCTGTAAAACGTAAAACACAATGATAAATACATATAACACAATAATGAAAAATATTTGATAAAATGAGCAAATTACACAATGAGTTGGAAAACGTAAAACACAATAATGAATACATTAACACAATGATAAAAAAATATTTGACAAAATAAGCATATTACACAATGAGCAAATTACACAATAACCAGACCTTACATTACAGAATGACCTGACATATTTGAGCGAATTACACAATAATGAGCAAATTATACAATGAGCTGGAAAACGTAAAACACAATGATGACTACATATAACACAATGATGAAAAATATTTGACAAAATGAGCATATTACACAATGAGCAAATTACACAATGACCAGACCTTACATTACACAATGACCTGACATATTTGAGCGAATTACACATTAATGAGCAAATTACACAATGAGCTGGAAAACATAAAAGACAATAATGAATACATATAACACAATAATGAAAAATATTTGACAAAATGATGAATACATATAACACAATGACCAAACATGACATTACACAATAACCAGAGATGATATTGCACAATACTATACAATAAACTGATATTACACAATGACCTGACAAATTACACAATGAGCTGGAAAACGTAATTTTTTTTTCGTTTTTGTATATAACGACACTATACTCGTTTTAAGATAAAAAACGTTGTTTTTATGGTGTAATTTTTTTCTAAAAATATTGACGTATGTAAAAGTTATGAACGTTTAAAAAATGGGGGGAGGGAACTTGATAAAAACTCAACAAAAATGGTCAAGACTAAAATACACTTCTAACAACTTTTTCTCTTATAATTTGATCTCAACCATTAAATCATTTCTATAATTTAATCTAATGGGTCTAAATCCTTCTCACCTTCTTATTTCAAAAACCCTTCTTATTTGAACCTAACCCTATATATATATATATATATATATATATATATATATATATATATATATATATATATATAAGGTGTGAGATTTCGCTAGAAAGTATATATAAGGTGTGAGATTTCGCTAGAAAGTCAAAAAAGTGTAAAAAGTGGTTTAAAACGCTCATAACCGGCTCATACGAACTCCGATTTCACTCCTTTTGGCGGCGTTGAAACCGTCTCGTCGAACTCTATAATCTTAGCTTGTAGGGTTTAGCTTTTAAGGTTTAGTTTTTATCTTAGGGTTTAGCTTTTAGTATTTAGGCCTTTGAGGGGGTGGCGTGGGGGGGTTAGGTTTTTGGGGGGGGGTTGGGTTGGAGGTTTAGGCTTTTGGGGGTGGTGGTATTGTTTTTAGACGACTTTTTCGGCTTCTTAAGGTTTTTTTGTTAGGATTTAGGTTTTTGGTGGTGGGGGTGGGGGGTTTTAGGTTTTTCGGGGTGGGGTGGGGTGGGGGTTAGGTTTTGGGGGTGTGGTGGTGGGGTTTTTTAAACGACTTTTTACACTTTTTTAACTTTGTATAATAACCCTCCCCTATATATATATGAAGTAATGTTCCTATCAAAACCCACTTTTCACGTCAAAACCCTAAACCCCTGGCAAAAATCGATCAAATCATAATTTTTTTTAGTTTAATAAAATTATTACACGAATTCAACGTCACATCCTTTTTTGCGTTTTTGCAAATTCGTAAGTCTGAGAAAGTTTACACTCGTGTAAGTTGGTTTACACTGGTGTAAATTTTATAACATTTATTTTTTTACACCAGTGTAAACTTTCTCACACTTACGAATTTACAAAAATGCAAAAAATGATGTGATGTTGAATTCGTGTAATAATTTTATTAAACTAAAAAAAATTTATGATTTGATCGATTTTTGCCAGGGTTTTAAGGTTTTGACGCGAAAAGTGAGTTTTGATAGGAACACTACCCTATATATATATAGGGGTAGGTTTCAGAGAAAACTAATAGTTAGGCGAAAACCGAGAAAACCATTAAAAAAATCAATTTTAACCAATAATATAATAATATTAATTTTTTATTTTATTTTAATTTTTTTATAAGAGTATCAATGTAATATTACAAATTTTTACCAAAAAATCATTTAAATATTGGCTTACGTATACGTAACCCATAATGTTACGTATACGTAAACAGAAAACAAAAAAATTCAAAAACATTGCGGTTACGTATACGTAACCCATAATATTACACATTGTTTTAGTGGTTTTCTCGTTTTCGCCTAACTTTGTGGTTTTCTCTTGTGCCACGTGTCGCCTCCATATTTCTTCTCATCATTTTTTTCCCGCCTCTCTCTCTTATTAAATACACCTCTTTTTTTAATAATGATTTATTTTTAAAAAAAATATTAATTATACTAATAAAACACATTTAATTTAAACTATCTCTTATTTTAAGAAAACTTTAAAATTTAATTATGTAACTTTTTTTAACCAAATAGTTAATGTAAGTCAAATTATATTAAATAGAAATTAATGTATTTTTGAAACACAATTATATATTAATTTTTACATATTTTTAAACTTAAAAAAAACATTAGTGTATATAATATAGTTTTCCATTTATAAAATGTACATATAGATTTAAAAATTTTATTCGTCCCATGTAATACACAGGTTTTTAAATATATAAAATTTTGTATTATTATTAAGTATATAATATTATATTTTATCCACCCGTGTAATACACAGAAATCTAACGTAGTATATATATATATATATACATATAGGGGTGAGTTCACTAGAAATGAGAAAACCAAAAAACTACTCATTAAAGGTGCTGCATATGTGTAGTACACCCAAAAACCTAACCCTCTCCCAAAAACCTAAACCCCCACCCCACCCCCACCCCCACCCCCACCACAAAACCTAAACCCCCACCCAAAAACCTAAACCCCCCACCCAAAAACCTAAACCCACCCCACCCATCCCCCAAAAACCTAAACCCCCCCACCCACCCCCACCCCTATCCCTAAAAAAAAAACCTAACATAAAAGCTAAACTATACCCAAAAAACTAAACTCAAAAGCTAACCCTACTACACATATGTAGTAGGGCGTTGATATTATTATTATTATTTTTTTGAAAGAGGACGATGTGAGGAACAATGTCTCCGAAACGGTTTTTTAGTTTTTGATTTATATTTTGAGTTATGATTTTTTTTATTATTATTTTTTTTTACCTTTAATAAATAGTGTTTTTGGTTTTCTCATGAACAATGAGTTTTCTTATGATGCTTCCCCTATATAAGCATCATAAGAAAACTCATTGTTCATGAGAAAACCAAAAAACTATTTATTGAAGGTAAAAAAATAATAATAAAAAAATCATAACTCAAAATATAAATCAAAAACTAAAAAACCGATTCGGAGACCTTGTTCCCCACGTCGTCCTCTTTCCAAAAATAAAAATAAAATCAGCGCCCTACTATATATGTGTAGTAGGGTTAGCTTTTGGGTTTAGTTTAGTTTAGCTTTTAGGTTAGGTTTTTTTGGGGATGGGGGTTGGATTGGAGGGTTTAGGTTTTTGGGGGGTGGGTGGGTGGGTTAGGTTTTTGGGTGGGGGTGGGGTGGGGGGTTTAGGTTTTTGGGTGGGGGTGGGGGGGTTTAGATTTTTGGGTGTACTACACATATGCAGCACCTTTAATAAGGAGTTTTTTTGTTTTCTCATGAAAATGAGTTTTCTAGTGAACTCACCCATATATATATATATATATATAGGGGAGAGTTATTTTACAAAGTCTAAAAACTGTAAAAAGTGTAAAAAGTCTTTTAAAAACCTCACCATCACCCCCCAAAAGCCTAAAACCCCCCACCCCAAAACCTAACCCCCACCCCACCCCCGAAAAACCTAAAACCCCACACCCCAAAAAAACCTAAATCCTAATAAAAAAAACCCTAAAAAGCCGAAAAAGTCGTCTAAAAACACCACCACCACCTCCCAAAAGCCTAAACCTCCAACCCAATCCCCCCAAAAACCTAACCCCCACCCCCACCCACCCCAAAGCCTAAATACTAAAAGTTAAACCCTAAGGCTAAATCTTAAGGCAAAAACTAAACCCTAAAAGCTAAGATCGTAGAGTTCGACGAGACGGTTCTAACGCCGCCGAAATGAGTAAAATCGGATTTCGTATGAGCCGGTTATAAGCGTTTTAAACGAATTTTTACACTTTTTACATTTTTTTTTTACTTTTTAGCGAAAACTATCATATATATATATACATATGGGGTGGTTATAATGGAAAACTTGTTGAGTTGAAGAAAACTTGTAAACCCTATATCATCCATTGATCATAATGAATGGATGGTGTAGATTGAATTAGAATTTTTTAAATTAAAAAATCATTTGATTTAATGAGAAAAAGTACAAAAGAGTAATTTGGGTATTTGACAAACACCATCATATCATCTCTCTCCTACTTTATTTCATATTTCCCTAAAACATCCATCAAATATTCTCTCTCATACTTTTTAAATTATATTATTTAATTTTTTAATTAAAAAACTAGTAATTAAAAATAAAAATTAAATTCTTTAAAAAACTACTATTTTAAACGTGATAGCAACAAACGTGTTGTTACATATGTTAAAATAAACTTAAATATTTAAAAATGATCCAAAACAATAATAATTCAGCATATGTGTTGTTACATATGTTAATACAAACTTAAATCTATAAAAAATCAATACAATCAACATTAAAAACGTAACAAGGTATTTTATACAAACTTAAATATTTTAAAATGATCCAAAAACTATAATAAGCTAACAAAAAACATAAAACCTAAATAGGCTTAATTTCTTGATAATCATCTTCGTCTTTGACATAAAAATCCTTCACATACGAAGAAAACAAGTTCATCAACTTACATATATAAATATATATTAGGTATAAAGTAACTTATAATGCATGTAACACTTGTAACATAAGTAAGGTTACGTATGTTATAATAGAACTTTTATGAGTTTATGCATGTAAATTGTCAAAAGTAACTAGTGGTCCTGTAAAATTACGTATGTAAATTTACTGGTGGGATTACATAAGTAACCAACAAATGTAACATATGTAACTATATATGTTAAAGAAACAATATTACCCGATTGTAGTCTTTCTGTTGGGCGCGAAGTAAATGAGCTTGACTTCTTCTTAAGATATACCAAAACATAACGAGTAAATGATGGTTAAATACTAATAAGTTGATTTAAATGCTATGAGGTATTATATCATATTATTTTAACAGACTTTACAGCAAGGCAAAGGAGACACAAAATCAAATGTTACATAAAGTATATTACATATGTAACTAGCAATTTTTAACATATGTAAAATCAAATGTTACATATGTAATAATCAAATATTACGTATGTAAAAACAATTTACATATGTAAAATATTGATTGTTTTATAAGCAAGACAAATAATATTTATATTTTTCATATAATATTGATTTTTTTCACATGTAATATGGATCCTAATACTGAAACTAATATATTTTTTCCACATGTAATATGCCTCATAAGTCCTAATACTAAAACTAATAAATGTAAACAATAAAATAATCAAAACCTCCAAAAGTAATTATAAAAAAAAGCAAAATCAGTAAGAAATAAAGCACTAACCAAATGAGTTGATAAATAATTATGGATTCTAAATTTTTGAGCACAAAAGTCAAAATCAAATGTTACATATGTAAAAATCAACCAATTTACATATGTAAAATATTGATTGTTTTATAAGTAAGACAAAAAAATATTTATATTTTTGAAATAATATTTGTTTTTTTTTCACATATAATATAATATTTCCACTGTCCTCCCATGAACTCTTTAATCCCATTAAACATCGATGTAAACCGTCCCATGTTAACCAAAAACCCAAAAATTACAATATTATTAATAAAATCAGAAGTATAATTAACATTATATTTGGTTGCTCATGAGCCTGATTCCAAACTCCAAACCCATCCTCAAGCTGCTGTGCTCTTAATTCTCAAACACTCCACTCATACCGGTGCTAATTTCTATCCTCAAGCTGCCTTATTTGAACTTATAACTAATTTCTATTTTAATTGTAAACTTATGAAATTATAGGATTCTTCATTCTTATATTCATTTGAATTTTGTATAAACAAGTAGCTGACTCCTTTCCTAATGAGTTGACTAAACTAAGGTCAATTGATATATCCCTAATTATTGAACAGTGATGACTAGCCATAACAAAAGCAGCAAAATGAATGTATAAAATCAACAGTGATTTAGATGATATGAATTAATTCAAAAGATTAACAGAGATCCAATGCACCTGCACCATTAGCGCCGGAGCAAGGGACGACGGCGTTGACGACGACGAACAGATCCGATCCATTGAGAACCTGCCGAGCGATATTCAATCTGATTATTCCCGCGCCGACTACGACGTCGTCGTACGATTGTGAAGCAGAAGGTGAATTCAGATCGCATAACAAGTTTATCCGCCCACCTGCAACGCCAAACAAGTATAAAAAAGTCAACTAAATGCATTACCCTAAACTTAAAACCACATAGTCAATTAAATGTTTCAAGATGGTACTTGCATTGTTGTGTTTGTCCTGCATCACCACAACATAAATCTGTTTCAAGATGGATTTTCCAGCCAGTTTTTGCACATCATATTCGGGTCGGGTTGACCCGGCTTAGCTGGTGCCTCATCTTCAAACATTATTCTACACAACAATAATTTATTACAAATTACAACAAAAGTTAACCTAACCTACAGATCTTACAATATAATGAATAAAGGTTGTTGCAACAGAATAAATAATCAAAGAGGTTGTTACAGTAGAATAATAAAAGGGCAAATAATAATCGGAAAAGTAAATTACTGTTTGGGTGAACTAACCTCTATGATCTGAGATCGGTGAGATGGGTTTCGTGGCCGGAGATCTGATTCGGTCGGTGAGAGAGATGGAACAAATGAGATTTGGGTGAACTAACCTCGTAAACCCTCTCTTCTCTCTAGAAGGTGTGTGGTGCTAGGGTTTGTTAGGTGTGTAGTCTCGTTTAGAGGCGGCCGGCCCTAACTAGGGTTAGCCGGCCCTAATGGGCCTATCTATACGGTTTGGGCCTAACTTGGAGAACAAGTTAGGAACCCTAGTTTTAATCTATAAATACTCTATGTTGTAATTGTAATCTGTGTGCCCTTAAGCTTAATGAAATAACCTAGTTGCAGCCCGTGGATGTAGGTCCCCCACTGGGACCGAACCACGTAAAATTCTTGTGTCGTTTATTTTTCTGTACCGCATGATTATCGTTTGTGCATGTGTGTGTGTTGATTCCGCTGCGCCACGTTGTTCCTAACAAGTGGTATCAGAGCTTTGGCTCGTTGTTACACACGGTATTGCACGGAAGAACGATTTGCAAAGGAAAACCCTAACTGCTACAGTGCCGCCGCCTCTGCTACAGTACCGCCGCTACAGTACCGCCGCGCGCGTGAACAGTGTTTTTCGGCCGCGAACAGTGTTTTCCGGCCGATAACAGTGGTTTCCGCCGCTACAGTGTTTCAGGCAGTGAACAGTGTTTTCAGAAAATTTTCGTTTTTTCTGCTGTTGTTTCAGGGCTGATTCACAGCCTGGTTTCTTGTTTTTTGGGCCGCCGGAATTAGGGTTTTTTCAAACCTTAGGTTACGCAAAAAACAGGGTTGTTTGGGAGGAAAACAGGGCTGTTTCGGGAGAAAACAAGGCTGTTCGGGACTGATTTGGAGTGATTTTGCAATTAGAGTTTCTGTTATGGATCTCTTGGAGTTGTTGGTTTCACTCGGGTTTGCAGGTGAAGCGTCGGGTCAGGTGTCTCGGGTTATGATATCGCAGGTATAAATGGTTTTGTTTATAGTACCGGGTTAATCTCTTTGAAGCCGTCGATTAGGGTTTGGTTATAAAACTCTTGGATTTGTCGGGTAAAGGTTAGAGATTTGGTTAGTTTCTGTTGACTGTTTATTATCAACTGTTTGGGAACCGGGTTATGTGAAATTCAGTATTCGGGTTTAGATTTGTCTGCGAGGTTTATTGCAGGACCAAATCGGTCATTTGACATGTTCTGTAGAACATCTGTCAAGTTCAAGCCCGTGCAAGTGTTGTGTTTGTTTCACTGTTTCGATTTGTTTCCTGTTTGCTATTGTTATAGCTGAAGACGGGATGGGTGTAAGCGAAGGTTTGACGGTTATGTATTTTGGTTGATGGGTTTGTCAAAATGGAACTTGAATGGGGTACTGGTGTTGGATAAACCTGGAGAAAATGGAACCAACAGGGGTGCTGGTGACGACATAAGTGAAAATAAAAAGGAAGTCAGGTGATATTGCTCGGTTGAAAGATGTTTCGGTTAGGGTTAGCCGATCGGGTGTACGGTCGCGGAATCCTTGGTACCGTTTGCTTTCATGAAAGCTCTACTGCTGTTATAACTGTTTGCCGGTTAGCTGGTCTAGAACTGTGAAGTTGTTTCTTGTTCGGTGGTGATCAGTGGTACGACATTTGGCATGGGTTGGGATAACAGGGACAGTGGGAGCTGAGCATAGTTGACTTGGTGGAGCTGCATGGAGGTGTGGGACATTCTTTAGAGTCGATGTCAAAGATAGTAAATTCTGCTTCTGAGAATGTGTCTGGGTTGATGCATTGGGACTCAGTAAAGGCAGTGGAGACTCTTGGGTTCAAGATTCTGGTATGCTTCATTACTCACTTCTGTGAAGCATTGGTGAATCTATTGTTTGAAGACTTTGGGAAGATACAGGTTTATGTATCGCTGGAAGAAGGGAACCAACTTCCGAGTATTAAAGTCTTGGCTCGCTGCATCGGGTAGAGCTAAGTGGATTCATTTTGCAAGTGTGAATCCTAGAGCCACGGAGATGTTAGCTGAGTGCATTCGGAGGTTTAAACCAGGTCAGGGGTTTTGGGAATAGTGGGAGCATGGGACGTGTTTTGGGTACAGTTCAAAACACCATTGGGTTTTGAAGACCGGAATTCCGAATGGGAAAATCTCTCCATGGTACTTGCAGGTTTTGGAGAGTGGTGTTTCCTCTGGAAGTCTCTGGAGTCGGTAGTTCGAGTGAGTAGGTGCCGGTTGAGATTGAGGATGAGTCAATGGCGGGTTTTGCCATGGCTGGGTCAGTGATGACTGCTGGGTTGGAGCTAGGGGGAGCTTCAACGGGCCCTTCTGGTAATTGAGGAGTGGGCTGCTGCAACTAGGAGGATTGGATTGAAGTCTTAGCTTGTTTATGGGAACTGAAGGTTTGGAGGACTTCTGTTATTTGAAATCTTAGCTTGTTCTTGGGAGCTGGAGGCTTGGAAACTTCTAATAGTGAAGTGTTAGCTTGTTCTTAGAACTGGAGGCTTGGAGGATTTCTGTTATTGAAGATTACTGGAGTTACTGGTATAGGGTCTGCTTGGATGGTGGATTGAGGATTGCTCGAGCCTCCAAGTGGGAGATTGTTAGGTGTGTAGTCTTGTTTAGAGGCGGCCGGCCCTAACTAGGGTTAGCCGGCCCTAATGGGCCTATCTATACGGTTTGGGCCTAACTTGGAGAACAAGTTAGGAACCCTAGTTTTAATCTATAAATACTCTATGTTGTAATTGTAATCTGTGTGCCCTTAAGCTTAATGAAATAACCTAGTTGCAGCCCGTGGATGTAGGTCCCCCACTGGGACCGAACCACGTAAAATTCTTGTGTCGTTTATTTTTCTGTACCGCATGATTATCGTTTGTGCATGTGTGTGTGTTGATTCCGCTGCGCCACGTTGTTCCTAACAGGGTTTGTGCAAATACGATTTGTGGGTTTATTTGTGCAGGTGAGAGAGATGGAATAAAAATGGGGAAAGCATGAAGTGATGTGCATCGATCTTTGAAACCAGATATCTCAACATAAAAAGGATTTTACTAAAATACCCTTGAATATTAAATTACAAGAGGGACACGTGGCACAATGTAGTCCAAGGGTTAGGGTTTACAAGGTTTCTTCAACTCAACAAGGTTTCTATTCTATATTTCCCATATATATATATATATATGTATATAGGGGACGTATCAAATGAAAACCCTGAGTTGTTGTGAAAACTTATAAACTCAATATAAGCCACATATTCAATTTTGAATATTTTATTTTGTGGTTAAGATTTAATCTAGATTTTTCTTTTTTCTTTTTAAAATTCTTAAAGTATACCCAAAAGGGTAAATTAGTAAATTTACATCTTAGTTTAATAAAAGAACTATCTTTCTCTCTTTCTCTCTCCAAATTCAGGTGTTTTTAAATAGTTTTCCCAAATCAGCAAAAAACATGTGTAAAATCTATATACACAAATCAACTAAAAATTCTACATCCAAATACCTTATATTTTTACAATTAAAAAAAAACATATACACAAATAAAAAAATACATCCAAATACACAAATATCTTACACAAATAAACATGTGTAAATGCAATTTACACATGGGTAAAAACTCTATTACACTTTTGTAATTTCATTTTACATATGTGTATATTCAAATTACACATGTGTAAAAGAATCAAATAAACATGTAAAACTAAAATACACATGCCTAGAAATCAAAACGTTCTGTAATCAAACTAAAAAGGTAAAGCTCAAAATGAATCCACATTGCTGACAAGGAATTCGGTCTGAGTTGGAGCCACTCCCCCCGGTTAAATAGCACTTGTTGGAATTGCATTTATTACACACTACATCCTTCTTGGACCCCTGTTTCTTGCCAATATTTAATTTATGTTCAAAACGGTAAAAATGAAGATTATAGTTAACTAAGAAACTGTTACTTATCAAATATTATACCTTGACCCCAAGACGTTAAGTTCACATAAACGAGATGTGATTAATCGATGGAATGAACCCAAAAACATAAAACCCTTTTTTTATTAACCTCCAGGTCCATTTATACTTGTGTAAATTTAATCAAATAGGCGTGTGTAAATTTAGTTTATACAAGTGTAAATTCAGTTTTCACATGTGTAAATTCAATTTACACATTTGTAAAATCAAATATGGGTTTTTCAAATCTGTATAAAAACTCTATTTTCTATGTAAAAACTCTACTTCATGACTAAAAACACAAACAAATGCAAGCCATGGGTTATGAACTATAAATTCAAATCTGGCCTTTTTGGACCAGTAAAAAACAGTCAATTTGTTTTAGTAGCCTTCTATAAGATTCAATCCACTACATGTTCTTACTGCTTTTATTAACTAAACATTGTTCTATACTTACACAAAACTCATAGAATATGTATTTATTTGTTTTAGCAGCCTTCTATAAATTACTTTTGTTAGTTTTCATATTGACAGTCATTTTCGAACACTTCAATGTGGATAGAAGAAGTACGTACTGAGCGTGGTAGTGATGTGATTATAGTCCTTGTTGGCAACAAAACTGATCTTGTTGACCAAAGGTTTGACTTTACTTGTTAATCTCCTTGATTCATCATTTTGAGATGCTGGTTTTCAAACACTAGTCAGTAGTCATATATGCAAGCATTAATCACTCTTTTCTAATGAAGCAATTAAAGAATCGTAAAGAAAATCAATAATGGGTGTCGTCTTAAATCTTAAACTTTAATCACTCTTTTCTAAAATTTACAAAAATACCCACATAAACAAAAACCTCAGACAATTTGAATCTTAAACAACAAATAACAAAACTATCAAAATCTGAACCAGATTCACAAATTCAAAGTGAGTCCACAAAACACAACTTCACAATGATGCAATTAAAGAATCATAAAGAAAATCAATACATATTAAAAAAAAAAGAGCAAAGAATTGGAGACCAGATATGAGTAGAAACCCCAAACAACTGAGAGATCCATCGAGCAGTTTTAGCAGGCAAGTGAGTGGGGAGATTTTAGGGTTTACGATGAAATTGGAATCACCTTCAAAAAGGAAAACAGAAACGAGATCTTACCAAGCGGCGACGGTTCAAGAACCCGACTTGGCTTCATCGTTGTTCACATCTCCTTTCCCTGCTAGGAAATCAAGAACCGGACTTGGCTTCATTGTTATTCACATCGGTGAAGAGAGAGAGTGAGCAGGTCGGGATTTTTTTAGAGAGACTGGTTTTGGGTGTTTAGAGAGAGAGAGAAATAAAAATCTGGTTTTGAGTGTTTGGAAAAACGATTGGTAAGAGAGAGATTGAGCAAATGACACTTCTTCCCCTCAGTAATAAAAATAAACAAGAAAACCATATGTGTGGTTCATACGAAGTTTAAGGGTTTTTTTAATAACAGGAGGATTTCATTTGATGCATCCCCTATAATATATATATATATATATATATAGGGATATATTCTTTTGAGAACCAACAATATGTTAAGAACCGCATTAACTCTTCCTCTATTTATAATATAAATTGACTAGAATTCATGTACATTTCAATATGTTTAAGGTTTGGTTTTAAAAGACCTCGAATTTATAGTCGTTTTTTTAAATGCATATATGCACAAATGAATGCATATATGCATATTTTTATACTTTTCTTAAAAAAATTCAGGAGAGAGGAGATAAACTTAAACTAAGAGTGGGAAGAGATAAATAAAACATTGTTGTTGAATTTTACTTTTTTCACTAAAACGATATGTACACGTTTTGTACGGTTCTTTCGGTTCTCCACATATGGTTGGTTCTCAAAAGAACATGCCCCTATATATATATATATATATATATATATATATATATATATATATATATATATATATATACACTATATAATAAATAAAGGTTTTGACACGTGTCGCCTCCAAATTCATTTTTATCATTTTTTTTCCGCCTCTCTCTCTCTTATTAAATACACCTCTATCTTTTAATAAAATATATTTTTAAAGAAAATATTAATCTTTATATTAATAAATCTCCTGACATATTTAGACGAGTGTATGTGTTAACAGATTATACTGTATTCCACAGGTTTATTCAACCCGTGTAAAACACGAGTTTTTAAAAAATAAACTTTTTATTACTTAATATATAATATTATATTTATTCAACCCGTGTAATACACGAGATTTTAACCTAATATATATATATATATATATATATATATATATATATATATATATATATATATATATATATATATATATATATATATATATATAGGGTTAGGTTCATAAGAGAACTCATTTTAATTAGAGAACCACTAAAAAGAGAAAGGGTGGAATTTTAAAGAAGAAGGGTAAAATTGGAACTTAAAATATATAAATTATTAAACATTTCTATCTTTTGCATACGTTATTATTATTATTTTTAAATTACACCATTAAATCAAGAATTTCTTTATCTTTCATTTGAGTATAAATAACGTTATAAAAAATAAGAATTAACTCTTTTTTTTCCTTATTTTTAATACTGCATATGTGTAGTATCAACCCCAAAAACCTAACTCACCCCCAAAAACCTAAACCCCCTACCCCACCCCCACCCAAAAACCTAACCCAACCCCCACCCCACCACCAAAAAAACTAACCCCCCCCCCTCACACACACACACACACACACCACCCCACCACCAAAAAACCTAAACCCCTCCACACCACACCCACCCAAAAACCTAAACTCTCACACCCAACCCTAAAAACCTAAACCCCCACCACAAAACCTAAACCCACCCCACCCACCCCTACCCTTAAAAACCTGACCTTAAAAGTTAAACCCAAAAACATAACCATAAAAGTTAAACTAAACCCAAAAACTAAACCTTAAAGCTAAACTCGGCATTTTTTTGGGTTTTTTTTAACGAGGACGACGTGGGAAAATGGTCTCCGAACCACATTTTTGTTTTTATTTATATTTTGAGTTATGAATTTTTAATTTTTTTGATTTTTTTCCCATTTAAAGCGCAGTTCTCTAGTTCTCTCATTAAAATAAGTTATCTCATGAACTTCTCCATATATATATATATATATATATACAGGGGGAAGATCAAATAAGAAGTAGTTTTTCGCTAAGAAATCTAAGAAATGAAAAAAACCTTAAGAAATGATATCAAACGAACTCCGATTGAGCTAATTCCAGCGGCGTTGGAACCGTCTCATCGAATTCTACCATCTTAATTTTTAGGGTTCAGCTTTTAAGGTTTAGATTTTACGTTTGAATTTTAGGGTTTTAGCCTTATGGTTTAGCCTTAGGGTTTAGCTTTTAGGGTTTAGATTTTATGGTTTATGATTTTTTTTGGGGTGGGGGGTTTAGGTTTTTAGGGTGAGTGGGGGTGGGTTTAGGTTTTTGGGGGGTGGGGTGGGGGGTTTAGGTTTTTAGGGGGTGGTGGTTTTGGGCTTTTTGGGGTAGGGTTGGAGGGGGGTTTAGGTTTTTGGAGGTGCGGGTGGAGAGGGGTTTAGGTTTTTGGGTCCGGGTTAGGGTTCGATGAGACGGTTCCAACGCCGCTGGAATGAGCTCAATCGGAGTTCGTTTGACCTACTTCTTAGTATTTTTTAGCGAAAAACCACTATTTAGGTTTTTCACTTATATGTGTTTTACTTAGTTTGTTTATATGTTTGTTAATTTCAATAGAATCTTCTATTTCTATATGTTTATCTTTTTTAATATTTTTTATTTCTAGCAGAATTTGGTTGTTTTGCTCTCTTATATAATCTAAATTATCTGAAAACTTTTTAATTTCTTCTGTTTGTTTTGTTATTTACTGTATAATTTTTTCTAATAGATGTTTATTATTAAGGGATTCTTTTTGTAAACTGAACCCTAAATTTATGATTAAATCTGTAATACTATTTAGATGTGTATTATCTGTGTGAAGACTGTGTGTATGTAGTTCTTTAAACCTACAAATATGATTATAATAACTACTATTTATAACTTTTTGATCACTTTTATCAGTAAACTCGAGGTTTAGAAAATCTAGTTTTTTGAATATTTTTGAGGATTCAATAATTTTTAAAAAAAATCTGATTTCTTCTAAAAAAAACCTTCACTGGTTCTATCATTTGTATAGATTTTGATGCGATTGTATTAACTATTCCTTCTATATTTACTTTATATTTCATACCTGATCTGTTACCGGCCTTTCCTAAAACTCCTACACTTATTACTATATTATTACCTTCATAGTTTTCATATCATTTAGTTTGTAGGGCTATTTTTAACTATTGTAAATCTTTAATATATTTTAGTATTCCGGGTGTACAGTAAAATAGGGCTGTGTTTTGACTTAAGTCTATTTCCATTCCCAAAATAATAGTTTTTTTTTCATTTATGTTTTCCAACTTTTATCTAATATTAAAGCTAAAAGTTTTGTTCCTAGGTTTTTTTCTTCCTAGGGATTTTATTCCTATGACTATAAGTCCTGTGTGTATAAATTATTTTCCAGACTGTTTAATTCTTTGAATTGTTTCTGGTGAAAACAAGTCTATTTCTACCATTTTGTCTACTACTCGTAGACTTTCTTCTCTACTACTTTGTATTAATGTTGTGTTAACATTTAACATTCCTGTTTGGTATAATGTTCTTGGATTTAAAATGTCTAGTTGATGTTGATTATATAAGTTTATATTCTTGTCTAAATCGATTTCTTCTTCTAGTTGTATTGTTTATTGTGTACTTTTAGAAGATGATCCCTTATATATGTATATATATATATATATATGGGAGGGATATTCTACAAAGTCAAAAACCTTACAAAGCCTAAAAAGTCGGTTAAAAACCCTGCCACCACCCCTCAAAAGCCTAAAACCCCCACCCCACCCCCCTCCCCTAAAAAAACTAACCCCTACCCCTCCCCACCCCAAAAAACCTAAAACCAACCACCCCCCAAAAACCTAAATTCTAACGAAAAACCTTAAAAAGCCAAAAAAGTCGTCTAAAAAACAACACCACCACCCCCCAAAAGCCTAAACCCCCAACCCACCCCCCCTAAAAAAAACCTAACCCACCCCATCCCACCCCCAAAAACATAAAACCCCCACCCTCACCCCCCAAAAGCCTAAATCTTAAAAGCTAAACCCTAAGGCAAAAACTAAAATCTAAAATCTAAACCCTAAAAGCTAAACCGTACAAGCTAAGATCGTAGAGTTCGACAAGATGGTTCCAACTGTCACACCCCCAAATTTATTTACTTAATAAATAAATACAGGTTGCAACGATTGGTTCATTACACGATAGCGGAAGCTGTAATGGTGATTTCTAAGACTTGATTACATATACGATTACTAAAACTAAATAAATACAATGATCTAAGTCCTGCTAGTTCAATGGTCGACTTGAGACTTGATAATCTATGCCCGTCCGGTTACTAGGACTTGTTCCAACATAGCTAGTCTATTCCAACCGCGCCATGGCTAAAGGTTACATGAGAAACATACTTGAAAGTGTCAACACAAAGGTTGGTGAGTTCACAGAGTTTGTTCATTTAGTACAGTTAGTTTTCCCCGAAAACATATACATGACTTTACCGTTATAAAATAAGTAGTTTTCCCTTGAAAACATGCCCATGACTTTACCGTCATAAAATAAGTAGTTTTCCTTTGAAAACATGCCCATGACTTTACCGTCATAAAATAAGTAGTTTTCCTTTGAAAACGTGCCCATGACTTTACCATCATAAAATAAGTAGTTTTCCTTTGAAAACATGCCCATGACTTTACCGTCATGAAATAAGTAGTTTTCCTTTGAAAACATGTCCATGACTCAACCGTCATAAAATATGTAGTTTTCCTTTGAAAACATGTCCATGACTTAACCGTCATAAAATATGTAGTTTTCATTCGAAAACTTGTCCATGACTCAACCGTCATCAAATAAGTAGTTTTCCTTTGAAAACATATACATTGTTTAAACCTGATCATTTACCGATCAAAACTCTTTGTATGTATTACCAATGAATCCGAACACTAAACCGATCAATTGACCCCATTTGTAAACTTGCAAGGAATACAAAACAGTATGTAATGTACGAGACCGTAACAAAACCCCAACTCTCTGTGCCTCCCCTCGTCTTTCTGCGAGTTAAGACAATATGCGGTCATTCGGCCATTTGGACCCCTGATTAGGGCGACTAATCATGACCGGAGGCGTCACCCCCAATAGTACTATCCATAGAATCCCGGGCTAAATCCATAGCTAATGGTTACTAATTTATTCCGAGGACTTTAAGCGCTTTATTTTTCCCTCAATACACACATACGGTCTGATCATTAGTTCATTCATTTATATACAAAAATTCTTTACAAGTATGTTTCCACCCCAAAACATTTCAAAAACTTAGAAAATAAAAAGGGGTTAGTGAAACTCACAAAGAATTAAACCAGAATGTTCATATTGTCAAACGTGTAAGCAATTGTATTTCATGTTCTCAAAACATAACAAGTAAGTATGTTTCTCCCCCGCAGTTTACAAAACATTAAAAAGCGAAAGGGGGCCGTGAACTCACCTCGACAGTGATGTGTGCTAGCAAATATTGAATAAGAGCAAACCCCGCCTATCAGTATCCTAAACACATAAGGATACCTTATCCGTTAAGACTACCCGTCTTAAACGCAAGTTGTTCACCCGACTTAACTATTCATGTTAAGTTCGTCTTTGTTTATTTAAAACAATGTTTTCTCATGACGACTCGTTGGTGGTTATTATTCCAATCTAGACGTTTCATTTATTTTCCGGAAAAATATTATATTTCCATATTGGTGACTTGTTATGTTTGTCAAAAATAAATATTATTTTTGCAACGTCTTATAATATATTTATTTTATAGTCCATATATAAACACATAATTACTTCTTTCCAATAATTATACAAGTATCGTTTATGTATTTTCTATGTATGTCTATCTCCATGTGCACATACAATTACTTGTTTCGAACGATATTTATTAACTTGTTTATGTTTAACATGCATTTATTCGCACTAATCTATGCACACAAATATAAATATAGTCCAACGATTCAACATATATTCAAACATGTTTCATGATAACATAATATTATTTATCCTTAACCCGAACGTCTTTAGCTTTCATTTCTCGTGTCTAGGTTCCATGTTATCAACAAGTTCTAAATATATATGATTTCATTTCTCTTTTTGATTTAACAAGTTTCCGTTATTTGTGAACATATATCATGACTTCCATATATATTTATATACATATGTTTAATCATTATTCAAGTTCTATGACTTATGATCATACAATTTCCCACTCAATACATTTCAAGTCACCAAACACATGTATGTTCCATACGATTACACATATATTTTACTTTTTCATCATGTATTAATTTAGACCCTTAACTAATCCATGATTTATTAACATATTCATTCAAGCATCTAAATTACATCCCCACATATATATATGTATATATATACTAAATTTACCTTCAGGCCATCCTGAAATATTTAGTCAAACTAATATATATATATATATATATATATATATGTTTATATCTCCTAGTTTGATGACTACAAATTCACGCATACATATATTTAGCCATATTTTACTACCAATATCCTCAAGTCGTGCTTTAAACAATCAACCAAGCATCATCATATATATATGTCTTGCCATTTTTGACCTAATATGCATATACTTAAACAATTCTTAGTCTTTACGTCCCAAGTGTTTATTTTGTAAAATTTTACTAATCATGTCTCTAATTTAACAATTCACATTTTTACCATCAAATACCATTTGACAATAATACATACATGTATTCATATACTTTATTAATCCCAAGTTCAACATTGGTCATCATCCACATGAACATAAATTTCTAATTTCGATATATATATATACATATATATGGTTATATTATCACATTTTCAAGCTAACATAACATCAATATCCATACATATATATATACCTACAAATTTCGATCCTTTATATATATTTATACAAAGTTTTTGGTTAAACCATTTATAGTTTATCATCATGGAATCAAAACAATGATCTATGCATATAAACTTATTATTTTCGGCCCATTTATTTTTATAAAACTTTTAGTTTTTAAACTTAATAAGTTACACCTTTATAAAAAGAAACCCTTTTTAATCTTTTAAATCTTTTGTTACTTCGGTGAATAACGAGCTTTAAACTATAAATAAAGACAAAGATGAAAATAAAGTGTGGTGTCGGTTTCATACCGCTAGACAAGCTAGGTGGGGATTCGTTAGTAGAAAATGGTAGATGCTCGATTTGCTATCAAGAACCGGTCCTTAGACTTCCAAGACTTCCTTGGACCTCTAAATTCTTAGTTAAACCTTCTAGAGTTTGTGTTCTTGAATCAAAGTGTGCAAAGTGTATGCACATATGTGTGCATCGATTTTTATAAGTGAAAAGGGATGGAGATAGTGTGTTGGTCACACTATCATCATTACTAATGATGATGGCTAATGATGGATGGTACTCTTGGATAGATGTTTAGGTAAAAGAGTGTGTGTGTGTGTGTATGTTGTGTGTGTCGTATATATGGTATGGAAACAAAAGAGATGGAGTGTTGGACTCATCATAATCATTACATATCTTGGAGGATTAGATGGATGTGACTCTTAGATGGATATTTGGTTGAATGGGCATGGGTCTAATGACACAAGGAATGGTGGTGTTGAGGTCTAGGTGATGGTGTGTGGGTGGGCCCTCCCTTTCTCGGCCGAAATGGGTAGAAGGGTGGGGGGTTGGGTCTTATTCCACTTCTAGTTGATTTCTAGGTGTTTAGTTAGATGGATTTTAGGTAGGGTATACTCGGTAGGTGTTCCCGTGATCTAATACCCGATGTACGAACTTTTATGATTAAAACTATATATATTTTGTATCTTGACTATTTTAATAGTCCACTAATTTAACCCGTTATGGTTAATGTTTTAACTAATATAATATATGTATACATAAAATAATATAGAACCATGTAACGATTATTTATGTCAACTTTTATAAAAGTTTAGTCACCAATATTTATGTTTTTACATTAAAGCGTGTCCCTAGACTTTTGCTAGAATAAAATTCTTGTTAATCACCAACGACCGTACCTTGCGGGTTATCACTGTTTATTTTCCTAGTAATTCTTATCAATTACTGTTTTGATATAAGTTCCTTTGCTGAACTCCTTGACTTTACTTAGTCAAAATAAAACTTCAGGATATATATGTTATGAAAGTGCATGTATGTAATATGGATATCGACCTGAAATACTGGGTGTCACATTCTCCCCATGTTAAAGAGAATTTCGTCCCGAAATTCAGTTTTTGTCATCTTGACTTGGAGTGTTCGTGAACAAAGATGGGCACTTGGCTTTCATTTGATCTTTGATTTCGACGATCTTGTCAATGGTTTCCTGGCCAATCTCAGGACCAGTCAAATGTTTTTCACCAACCTCCGCCCAACATAGCGAAGAGCGACACTAACAACCATACAAAGCCTCAACGGAGCGGCTTTAATGCTGGTATGGTAGTTGTTATTATATGAAAACTCAGCCAACGGCTGTGAGTATCCCTATTTCCTCTGAAATCGATTACACACGCAC
The DNA here is from genome assembly GCA_023525975.1 of Smallanthus sonchifolius. NCBI lineage: Eukaryota > Viridiplantae > Streptophyta > Magnoliopsida > Asterales > Asteraceae > Smallanthus > Smallanthus sonchifolius. The sequence continues at coordinate 21,018,478 of CM042037.1, forward strand.
GGAGCATATCCTCTAAAGTTTGAATGGTCCTTTCACTTTGACCATCTGTTTGTGGGTGATATGTCGTGCTCATGTCAAGACGTGTGCCTAAGGCTTCTTGTATAGACTGCTAGATTCTTGACATGAATCGACTGTCCCTATTAGAGAAAATGGAAACTGGCATACCATGTCTAGCCTCAATTTCCTTAATATTTAGCCTTGCACGCTTCTTACCTTTACCTGTCTCCTTGATTGGTAAGGAGTGAGCGATTTCGTCAAACGACTGATGATTACCCATATAATATCATAGTCGCTAGATGTTCTGGGTAGATTTGTAATGAAATCTATGGAATTCTCCTCCCATTTCCATTGAGGAATCTGCGGTTTTTGTGTTCACTCAGGCGATTCCTAACATTCTGCTTTCATTGTCGGGTATCTCCCAACATAGATAGCAGTTTCTCCTTTCATGTTTTGCCACATAATGGAGTTCCTCGGGATCCTTATACGTTTTATTCGATTCTGGATGAACGGAGTACTTGGGCTTATGGACTTCATCCATAACCTCCCACATAGGTTACCGATACCTTGTACCCAAATTCTACCTGTATCATCCAACGTAGGCTTGAATTGTTTGATTCCATTTACTTGGTAGTCGGTATTCGAAAGCAAAGCGAATACTTCTCCGACTAACGATATTAAACGTGCAAAAACCCCCTTTTTTATTACCCTCAATATGGTAGGGTTATGTGATGCTCATTCCTGGTAATGAAAGGAATGGTGCCTGCGAATCTTGAGCGTATGTTGACACATATCCTCTATTCGTCTACGCACTTTGTCACAAAAGCAGATCTCTATAGATCTTAGGAAAGAACTACTCGACGAGGTGTCTAGGTTTTAGTTGAATATTGGGTAGTAATGACATAGTACGGAAATGAAACTTTATGTTAGTCCCTCTTATGCTTTTCGAAAGCATTTTCTCGGACTGAGACTTTATTCTTAATTCCGATTTCGTGTTATCTATGATCTTCCATTAAAATGGGTCATAATTGATTTAATATTTCAAGATTCCTTGTGTGCTCTCACTAGCAAAGTTCGAGTCTGATCACCACTTTACCCTTTGCTTGTACCACCTGTCTGAGGCAGACCAGCCTTTGGGTTGTAACGTCCTGATATGTAAACTCATGGCTTGACGACCATACTCTCGAAGTATGTAAGCCATACAAAGTTCTATGTTTGTTTGGAATATTCACATTTCGTCTAGGTGAGGAAATGAACAGTGATACTGTGAGTATGGTCTCATCGAATTAGTGCTTCCCCAAAATGGGCTTGGGTTTGTCAACCCATTAAGTTAGCAGCAAGGGTTGATAGCCAACTATTAGTCATACAGTGTGTATGCACTTCCTTAGTGTTTGAATGGTGCTTTGGTGACTTACCGTTACGTATTCCACTCATATAGGTTATAGCCTCAAAATCCTTAGCACAAGGATAAAATTGAGGTAATGAGTGTTAAACATCGAAAACTTTATATTCTTACTGAGCCTGCGTTAAGAGGTCATTTCTTAACAATAGATGATCTAGAGCTTCCACAACATCCCATAGGTGCTATGTGTATGCGGGTCGGAAAGATTTTCTGTCCCATTACAGGAACTAGTGCATAGCACTCCTGACGTAACTTTCAAGTAACTGTGAGACTAAATTGTACGATAGATCCTGAGATTACGCTATAATTTCCCACAATAATTTTGCAATTATTGTAATTGTGGGTTGTGGTAATGCTCAATTTGAAGCCATCTTGACAAGCAGAATCCAAAGAATGAATGTGCGAAATCCTTCGCCGTTCAGGATTCACTAAGGATTGGTTGAATTCAATTTGAATTTCTCTCGTTCCACCCAAACTATGAGATTGCTTTAAGAGCACCTAATTGAGAAGTCTGATTTGTTAAGATCCAATCCTTAATCAAGTGACTGAGAACATGGGTTGATCATTAGCTTAGACAGCAAGACTCACTAAAGTTCCCATGCACTGCAAATTATGATTACGTGTGCACCCGCAATGATAATTTACTTTGCATGATCCCTGTAGTGTTTCTCCTATCCCAAGCTTTTAGTCAAAAGGATTTGAAATGTTCATTAGGTCGTGTTTACACACTTGTGTAGGAGTGTGTATTGTTCTATCGGATTACTCTTGATTATGTGTACCAATACCCATGAGTCTGCCGAATCTGGCTGTTACCGTATGAGGTTAACGGTAGAGAGGCACCACCAGTGTCTCACAAGAATAAAATGTGTATGGAAGTCAGGCACTATGTGTAGGGCAGAGATCCTCAAATTAGTGTCGAGCAACTCATGCTCCAAGTATGTATGTACGTATGGATCCACATGATCCTGATGAATGTCTAGGTCTCCTGACCCATGGAGTTCTCCCCCGTTTAGTCCTGCTTATCCACCTTGGATTCCCTTCGGTCCGGGCAATCCCGTCTGCCACATCTCATGGCGAAAGTCTATTCGTTTGATCCGGCAACTCATGAATTAGAGTATTTATAGCACACATACGTCAGAAAGAAAGTTGCCTCCCCGGCTAGAGTAGTTGTCGGTAGAGTGAAGGTATAGGTACAGATTTTGGTACGGGTTCAGCCTGTTGTGATACCAAGATCGGTAACTGACGGTTGTTGCCGTCGTCGCCCAAGCTTAGCTCGTAACTCGATCTTCTAAGGTTGCAGTATGCTGAGTACCCGTTATTCTTGACTGGTAATACGAACAATAACATGTTGTAAGTGTTTATTATTTCCACATTGTTGTATGTGTTTAAGTGTTCATTACATGTGCCATGTAATTGTATTAGTGTAGCTAATGATACCCTAGTGTAACTCCATACACTAATAGTCTACACAAATTTTTCGGCAACGGTTGGAATTCTCATACTCAAGTCTTAGGTGTTCTTAGTGTGATGCAAGTCTTAGAAATCTTGGTCGCTAAATGAGTCCGGTTAGAGCCTAGGTGTCACTAAGGAAACCTAATTCGCTAAAACCATTGCTCTGATACCAATCTGTCACACCCCCAAATTTATTTACTTAATAAATAAATACAGGTTGCAACGATTGGTTCATTACACGATAGCGGAAGCTGTAATGGTGATTTCTAAGACTTGATTACATATACGATTACTAAAACTAAATAAATACAATGATCTAAGTCCTACTAGTTCAATGGTCGACTTGAGACTTGATAATCTATGCCCGTCCGGTTACTAGGACTTGTTCCAACATAGCTAGCCTACTCCAACCGCGCCATGGCTAAAGGTTACCTGAGAAACATACTTGAAAGTGTCAACACAAAGGTTGGTGAGTTCACAGAGTTTGTTCATTTAGTACAGTTAGTTTTCCACGAAAACGTATACATGACTTAATCGTCATAAAATAAGTAGTTTTCCCTTGAAAACATGCCCATGACTATACCGTCATAAAATAAGTAGTTTTCCTTTGAAAACATGCCCATGACTTTACCATCATAAAATAAGTAGTTTTCCTTTGAAAACATGCCCATGACTTTACCGTCATGAAATAAGTAGTTTTCCTTTGAAAACATGTCCATGACTTAACCGTCATAAAATATGTAGTTTTCCTTTGAAAACATGTCCATAACTTAACCGTCATAAAATATGTAGTTTTCTTTCGAAAACATGTCCATGACTCAACCGTCATCAAATAAGTAGTTTTCCTTTGAAAACATATACATTGTTTAAACCTGATCATTTACCGATCAAAACTCTTTGTATGTATTACCAATGAATCCGAACACTAATCCGATCAATTGACCCCATTTGTAAACTTGCAAGGAATACAAAACAGTATGTAATGTACGAGACCGTAACCAAACCCCAACTCTCTGTGCCTCCCCTCGCCTTTCTGCGAGTTAAGACAATATGCGGTCATTCGGCCATTTGGACCCCTGATTAGGGCGACTAATCATGACCGGAGGCGTCACCCCCAATAGTACTATCCATAGAATACCGGGCTAAATCCATAGCTAATGGTTACTAATTTATTCCGAGGACTTTAAGCGCTTTATTTTTCCCTCAATACACACATACGGTCTGATCATTAGTTTTCATTCATTTACATACAAAAATTCTTTACAAGTATGTTTCCACCCCAAAACATTTCAAAAACTTAGAAAATAAAAAGGGGTTAGTGAAACTCACAAAGAGTTAAACCAGAATGTTCATATTGTCAAACGTGTAAGCAATTGTATTTCATGTTCTCAAAACATAACAAGTAAGTATGTTTCTCCCCCGCAGTTTACAAAACATTAAAAAGCGAAAGGGGGCCGTGAACTCACCTCGACAGTGATGTGTGCTAGCAAATATTGAATAAGAGCAAACCCCGCCTATCCGTATCCTAAACACATAAGGATACCTTATCCGTTAAGACTACCCGTCTTAAACGCAAGTTGTTCACCCGACTTAACTATTCCTGTTAAGTTCGTCTTTGTTTATTTAAAACAATGTTTTCTCATGACGACTCGTTGGTGGTTATTATTCCAATCTAGACGTTTTATTTATTTTCCGGAAAAATATTGTATTTCCATATTGGTGACTTGTTATGTTTGTCAAAAATAAATATTATTTTTGCAACGTCTTATAATATATTTATTTTATAGTCCATATATAGACACATAATTACTTCTTTCCAATAATTATACAAGTATCGTTTATGTATTTTCTATGTATGTCTATCTCCATGTGCACATACAATTACTTGTTTCGAACGATATTTATTAACTTGTTTATGTTTAACATGCATTTATTCGCACTAATCTATGCACACAAATATAAATATAGTCCAACGATTCAACATATATTCAAACATGTTTCATGATAACATAATATTATTTATCCTTAACCCGAACGTCTTTAGCTTTCATTTCTCGTGTCTAGGTTCCATGTTATCAACAAGTTCTAAATATATATGATTTCATTTCTCTTTTTGATTTAACAAGTTTCCGTTATTTGTGAACATATATCATGACTTTCATATATATTTATATACATATGTTTAATCATTATTCAAGTTCTATGACTTATGATCATACAATTTCCCACTCAATACATTTCAAGTCACCGAACACATGTATGTTCCATACGATTACACATATATTTTACTTTTTCATCATGTATTAATTTAGACCCTTAACTAATCCATGATTTATTAACATATTCATTCAAGCATCTAAATTACATCCCCACATATATATATGTATATATATACTAAATTTACCTTCAGGCCATCCTGAAATATTTAGTCAAACTAATATATATATATATTTCTATGTTTATATCTCCTAGTTTGATGACTACAAATTCACGCATACATATATTTAGCCATATTTTACTACCAATATCCTCAAGTCGTGCTTTAAACAATCAACCAAGCATCATCATATATATATGTCTTGCCATTTTTGACCTAATATGCATATACTTAAACAATTCTTAGTCTTTACGTCCCAAGTGTTTATTTTGTAAAATTTTACTAATCATGTCTCTAATTTAACAATTCACATTTTTACCATCAAATACCATTTGACAATAATACATACATGTATTCATATACTTTATTAATCCCAAGTTCAACATTGGTCATCATCCACATGAACATAAATTTCTAATTTCGATATATATATATACATATATATGGTTATATTATCACATTTTCAAGCTAACATAACATCAATATCCATACATATATATATACCTACAAATTTCGATCCTTTATATATATTTATACAAAGTTTTTGGTTAAACCATTTATAGTTTATCATCATGGAATCAAAACAATGATCTATGCATATAAACTTATTATTTTCGGCCCATTTATTTTTATAAAACTTTTAGTTTTTAAACTTAATAAGTTACACCTTTATAAAAAGAAACCCTTTTTAATCTTTTAAATCTTTTGTTACTTCGGTGAACAACGAGCTTTAAACTATAAATAAAGACAAAGATGAAAATAAAGTGTGGTGTCGGTTTCATACCGCTAGACAAGCTAGGTGGGGATTCGTTAGTAGAAAATGGTAGATGCTCGATTTGATATCAAGAACCGGTCCTTAGACTTCCAAGACTTCCTTGGACCTCTAAATTCTTAGTTAAACCTTCTAGAGTTTGTGTTCTTGAATCAAAGTGTGCAAAGTGTATGCACATATGTGTGCATCGATTTTTATAAGTGAAAAGGGATGGAGATAGTGTGTTGGTCACACTATCATCATTACTAATGATGATGGCTAATGATGGATGGTACTCTTGGATAGATGTTTAGGTAAAAGAGTGTGTGTGTGTGTGTGTATGTTGTGTGTGTCGTATATATGGTATGGAAACAAAAGAGATGGAGTGTTGGACTTATCATAATCATTACATATCTTGGAGGATTAGATGGATGTGACTCTTAGATGGATATTTGGTTGAATGGGCATGGGTCTAATGACACAAGGAATGGTGGTGTTGAGGTCTAGGTGATGGTGTGTGGGTGGGCCCTCCCTTTCTCGGCCGAAATGGGTAGAAGGGTGGGGGGTTGGGTCTTGTTCCACTTCTAGTTGATTTCTAGGTGTTTAGTTAGATGGATTTTTGGTAGGGTATACTCGGTAGGTGTTCCCGTGATCTAATACCCGATGTACGAACTTTTATGATTAAAACTATATATATTTTGTATCTTGACTATTTTAATAGTCCACTAATTTAACCCGTTATGGTTAATGTTTTAACTAATATAATACATGTATACATAAAATAATATAGAACCATGTAACAATTATTTATGTCAACTTTTATAAAAGTTTAGTCACCAATATTTATGTTTTTACATTAAAGCGTGTCCCTATACTTTTGCTAGAATAAAATTCTTGTTAATCACCAACGACCGTACCTTGCGGGTTATCACTGTTTATTTTCCTAGTAATTCTTATCAATTACTATTTTGATATAAGTTCCTTTGCTAGACTCCTTGACTTTACTTAGTCAAAATAAAACTCCAGGAATAATATGTTATGAACGTGCATTTATGTAATATGGATATCGACCTGAAATGCTGGGTGTCACACCAACGCCGCCGAAATGAGTAAAATCGGAGTTCGTATGAGCCGGTTATGGGCGTTTTAAACGACTTTTTAGGCTTTGTAAGGTTTTTTACTTTGTAGAGTAATCCTATACTATGAATGAATCATTTGAGAACTCCTAAATATTTTGGGAACTCGCGAGAACTTATTAAAAAACCAATCAAAACCATTTTTTTTTACTAAAAAAATGAATTTAAAAATGCAAATTTACATGTATTCATATATTAAAACAAATCTACACATGTGTAAGTTTACCACTTACAAACTTACAAATGTGTAAGTGTTTACCATTTACACATGTGTATAAAATTTTTCAAGAATAATTTATAAAGATGAGATGAATTAATTGGAGAGATAAATCATTTTTTATATTGTATTTTAATAATAAAGGTAGTGAAAACAAAAAAAAATAGTTTTAATTGGGTTTTTAACGAGTTCTTATTAGTTCTCAAAATATTTGGAGTTCTCATTTGAACCTAACCTTATATATATATATATATATATATATGGGTTCAATGGAAAACCCCAAAAAAGAGGGAACTGAGGAACCATTCTTAACCACACACTTCAAACAAGAAAAAAAAAAGCTAAATACTAAATGCTAAATGCTAAAAACTAAACCGTAAAAGCTAAATACTAAACGTTAAAAGCTAAACCATAAACACTAAAAGCTAAACTCTAAAGGTAAATGCTAATCACAAAAAGGCTAAACCGTAAAGGTAAACGTTAAAGCTAAACTGTAAAGGTAAACGCTAACATAAAAAACTAAAAACTAAAAACTAAACCCTAAAGCTAAACCATAAAACTAAACCTAAAACTAAACCCTAAAAACTAAAACTAAAGATAAACCAGAAAAAACAAAAAAAAAAAAAAAAAAAAAAAAAACAGCAAAATAACATTTAAATATATTTCAATCGAAAGTTAAACTAATACAAAGCTCTATACCAACGTTTTAAGCTATATGCATGCATGGCCTACGCGCGGGTACGAATCCAACTAGCATCGTTACTTTTTTTTCACACAGAATGTGTGGCTGAAAATGGTTCTCTTTTTTTCTTAATTCCCTTTTGAACCTTCCTCTATATATATATATATAAATAAAACATAACTGATAAAAATATATGACAAGCATAAATTAATTTGAAGGGTTAAAACTAAAAATACTTTAGTTTTAATGTGATGAACAACATTACACTAAATTTAATCATCTCACTATTGATCATAGTATTTTAAAGTGAAGGTTTTTTTGTAAATACTAGAGACCTTTTTTGTTCATTTTACAGAAAAGTAACACATGTAAACAATTGTTAAAAAAACTACCTATTGAAAATAGATGCAAAATTATTAAATAGTCCACAATGATGATTCTTATTTTTAAAGTCACAATAATCACTTCAACTCATTTGCTAATAGTTTTGGTCCACATATAAACCAGTGCCATTTTGTATTAACTGGATATTAAACATTTATCCAAATTTTTGTTCTTCAGCTCTTTTGCATGGTGTAATTCTCAGCAAAAATGGCAGATTTCAGAGATCAAAACTAATATATTCCAAACTATCACACAATGAGTCAAATTTGAAACAGAAACATAAAAGCTTGCTTTCAGTCCTTGACATCATTAACACCTTCCGTAGAAATCTGGAATCTAGCTTCAGCTTCAGCTAAACACGGGGAACTAATTACTTTACAAATCCGTTCTTCTCCCCTTCCTTTCCTCAAAGCTAACCTGTTGTCAACAGACCCCACCATAATTTACATTGATAGCTAAAACAGATGACCTAATTGTAGCATATAAACATACCTGGTTGTAGAAGCATGAGCCATGATGTTACCACCAATCGGTTTGATTTGAGGCCCAGCAAACATGGCAGAACCATCTACTTGAGCCACCACTTGATTAGTGATCACCACAGCCACGCCAAACTAATCAACAAAAAATTATCAATATCAGTACAACTACCAAACTAATGTTTAGGGGGCGTACACATTTTGTAAAAGATTTATCTAATCACTTTAAAAACACATCCAAATGATCTTTTAAGCTTTAACATGAGCTAGAGATTCATGGAAGGAATATTACCTCATCAGCTAACTTCTGAAGGCTCCTCAAGAACTTAGCAAGATGCATCTGGCGGGCTGATAGTTCCCCTCTACCAGAGAAATCAGTTCTATAAAGAGCAGTTGCACTGTCCACTATCATAAGTGCAAACCTTCAAACCAGAACAAAATTTAGCCACTGTATTTTTAATAATATAAGGTAGGCACATTCCAAAGAATCTACAATGCACATGAAAGCATGAGACATTGTCATTGCCATAATTACGATACTCACAAAAGATATAAACATTATTTTCTAGATATTTTAGTCTTGTTAAAATCTGTTCGTGTCAATGCATATATGCAAATGGCAGCCTCCTAAATGGATAACTTTAGAAAAAACTCATTTTCCTCTTGGAAGTCCTAAATCATTCAGTCTAAAGAGTAAGGACGTTTTAATTTGCATTTTGATACTGATTATCTAATTATTGCAACTAGAATTTGTAATAATCAGTTTTTAGGGGGTGTTTATGATTGCTTATTAAAACTGCTTATTTGATATTTTTGAGGATGTTATGAATTGCTTCTCTCGTTTTTAAGAGTGAGATAAGCAGTTCTGAATAAGTAGCATGGTGGTTGCTTTTTCAAAAAGCATATCAAGTTCGGTATAAGCAATCCCAAACACCCCCTAAAAACTGGTTTTTAAAGGTAAATAACTATATATTTACTCACTCAATCTTCTAACCTAATTTGAGGGACTTTTACTCTCATTTCACAATATGTCCATCTTCCTTTCACATAAATGCCTTTTTTTATCATTTAATCTATTAGTTCTTGAAAACCCATAACTTGCAACATTCAAACAGCTTATTATTATTATCACTTCAAACATTAAAAGCACGTCTAACCGCTATTTTCTACGGTCCGGTTATTACAACTATTTATCTGATTTTAATTATTCATCACATAATCACATCCAGAACACGTCATACCCCTTATTATGTTAAATAAAAATACAACCAGATTTATGCAATGGGCCTAAATAAGTGCCTCAAGAAAGTAAATAAATAAAGAAAAACCTGGTTTCAACCATCATGGAAGCCGCTTCAAGCAACAGCCTAGACTGATGATCTGTGTTGTAAGCTCTTGCATATGCCACATTCTCCAATACATCATTACCATTCAACCCAAACCTGCAACATGAACGCATGATAAGGAAAAAAATGCACAAAAGAAGGCTTAGAAAAACACACTGATCTTGATGATGCTGTCCACCACCTGTCGGCTATCTGTAAGAGTCTTTGTGGCCTGAATGTACCTTCAGCATCAATGTACATTGCCTTCCCTTCACCACCACCTTGATCCAATGGAAGCTGAAGATTAAAAAAAATACAAAAAAAAACAAAAGTTAGCATATATGTTATCTTTTAAAAAACGCACATTAATTCAAGATAATACAGATAACATTCTTACTTGACAAGTTACACATAGAGTGTGACAAAGCTGAGTCTTCCCAGAACGGAACTCGCCATATATTTCAGTAATAGACCCGGTTTCAATTCCTCCTATTAAAAGGCAGATAATGTAATGTTTATAACTAACTAGAAGAAATTTCATTGAGACAATTATAACACTAAAATTTATGACATGTGTACCGTCTAATATCTTGTCAAGTTCTCTAGACCCTGATGATATCTGAATTATTTCTTGTCTTTGTGCATGGAGTTGGCCTGCACTAGTGAAACCCAAAGGGACCAGTTTTGAAGCTGTCAAAATGCAAAACGAACCGGCATTAACTTCAAATATTTCAGTAAAATTACACCAACAATAACACAATCTGACAATCAACATCTTGACATACCTGCTTCAACAATTTTATCAACCTTAGCTTCACTGATTCCTTTGATCTGCAGAAGTTCTTTTCGCGGAGAGTATGCTACAGATTCAACTGTACATAAACCGGCGTCTTTCAGTTTCTTTATGTCAAGGGCAGCAATTCCAGAAGCCTTTAGGATTTAGTTAAACATAAAGTTAGCCTCTGAAATACCATCAATGTTTGTAATGAGGCAAAGTATCAAAAACCCGGAATGTTGTTGTGGGTTTTGATCTTTACCTACACCCAGATTTGTGAGTTGACCAATTTAGTCAAATCTTGAAAAAACCCATCAAGAATCACAAATCATAACTGAAACCCTAGTATCTTGAATAAACCATGAATCCATAGAAAATAAGACAGTTTTCCTACATGATAAAACAGTTATCGGGATAAATTCGAATACCCAATTAGCAATTTCGATAAAGAAACCCTAATTTCACGGAGAATGATTTGGGTGAAAACAAGAATACGAAACCATTAATCGAATTGAAAGAAACCCGTAACAAGAACCCTAGTTTGAGAAAGTTAAGATTCGACTGAAAATGTAATGACATGCCTGAAGTTGTTCGACTGGAAAAGGGCCATGGTGCATATCGTCTAATTGTTCATCCTCCTGCTGTTGTTGTTCTTGAACCGTCCTCTGGTTTCTCTGCCTCTGGTCCATGATTAGAGATCAGAAGAAGAAATTGTGTTTGCGATATCAAAGAAACGGTACCGAAGCTAAAGGGCAAGCAAAAGAAGCATTTGAAAGGACTATCGGGCGCCAATTTAAGGCGTACGCAGGAAGAATGAAAATTTCGATTTAACTTTTAAACTAAAATGTTTTACTAGAAGCTTAAATAGTTATAATATTTACTATAGTAAACTGTACTTTTCGTTCATGAGGTTTACACCAAATATCATTTTACGTTCCTCCTTTCAAAAATCTGCTATTTACGTCATCGTAATTTCTGATTTAATCACTTTTCGTCCTTGAACAAAACGTATGTTAGTCAATGAACAATTACTTAAATAAATGAAAGAGAACATAATACTAAAGATGCACCATAGTTCAGCAAAATCGATTTTCGTCTTCAAAATTATTAAAAATTCTATACCTATTGAGAAAATTGATACATACGATAATGATTGTTTTACATTTTTACTCCACCAAAAGGGCTAGAGACTGAAAATTCATGGTTTTGAGTATCATGAGAAATTAGCAGTGTGACATCTAATAATCAGATACTAACTCCTTAGATTGGGGGTTTTAGTAGTTTGACATCTAATCGGTTACGGTTAAACTTAGGTTCAGCTTGTGAAACCATTCAGGCATTTCATCGAACGGGATGGCGTGCGAACACGTAACGACAGGAAAACCATAAAGAAAAGTGAACTCCTTCTTAAACCCCAGGAAGGGAGGAACTCCCCCAATGGAATGAATAATCTCAACAACATTCTAAACCAAAATTCATAGAAAAAGGATAACGATTTCCTGAACAAAAAGGGGGTTTATACGCTAGTGAAATGGTAGAATTACATGGATAAAGTAATCGAAGACAAGTTGGCAGAAGATGAACGTTGGGTGACGGGAGAGGCGTTTGGTGTCGACGACAAAGGTGAGGACGTTTGTTCCTGTCATCATTCACCGAGCTGGGAATGTTGAGATGGTTGATGTTGCCCAGACGGTCTATAAAAACTATGAATAAAAACCTAATCTAGACTCCTAAGTAATAAATGGAAAACCTATGAACTAGACCGTACTGACAGGCAAGTGTACCTATCGAGTGTAGCACAGCTTAATGGTAAACCGGATTATCGAACCCTAGAGACACTGAATACTAATACTAGACTCGGACTCGGACTAAAAATTGATGATTGGGGGGTTGACTACACTAAAGATTAACTAAGAATGCAGCAAACTAAGTCGACTCAAGCTACCAAGATCAAGACTAAGGAAGAAATCAGAAGATGGGAAGAATACTACCTAGGTCGGAATCCTACTTGCAAAGCACAACTTCTACTGGTTCTGGAAACTAAGATGGATCTGGGTTTCTAAGGAAACAACTCTAGACTACCTAGTGGATCCCTAATCACTCTCAGTGTGTCACCAACTAAGGAACCTAAAAATGTAATAACTCACCAGATAGTGGATTACATTTTGGTCTCTCCAACAATGATAAAGTACCCGAATAGACAGATCACCTTTCAATCTCACTGTCCACCATACATTCGAAGAATGTACGGGGTAATCTCAAGATAAGAACTATGACTCATAATAACAACAATCACTAGACACCTAATACCAACTTCCTCTCAGACAGCTGACACTCGGATTCCTAATGACGAAGACTAAACGACTATCTCTCACTTATCGGGTATTGAGACAAGATATACACTCAGTTCTAAAGAATGCTCAATCACAACTCATATGGATCACTATCTCTAGCAAACCATACAAACGACCACAAACCCTAAAGTCTATGACCTAGATACGCTAATCAAGTTGGAAGACATCCACAATCAACGTACGAAATCAATAATCAAATACCAGACAAATCTAAGCATGCACATTCATCACAATCATTAAATCAAGATCTTTTACAAAAATCATTAACCATCAATTAATATCCAAAACTAGTAAAAATCGTAACTTTATGTCGTATTCATCATAAACCTAGGAAGTATCAATGATCTAGCCAAGAATCATACTCAAAACATCCATAACAGAAGTAAAAGACAGAAACATGGTATCAATCATAGCAAACAAAGAATAAAAATCGAATCTTGAAACCTAGAACGTTATAACTAACGAACCCGGATCCAAAGCTTCAACCTTTGGCTTCCAATCTGCTTCCTCACTCCCAAAATCGCCTCTTGTGTCTCTCTAGACGGTTGGAATTCGAACTTCTAACCTAATTGCAATCAAATTCTATTTAAAAGTCGATTTGGGCTTTTTCACGATTTTCCTATCTCTCGCGTACTGCGAGAAGTTGGGTAGAGTTCCTCACGTACTGTGAGAAACAAAATAGTCGCGGCCGAATCTGGATTTCCTCTCGTACCGTGAAGATTCTCTATCTTTCTCTCGCGTACCGTGAGGCCTCAAAAATCCAACTTTTTCTCTTTTGTTCTTACGGCTTCATTCTCTTGCTCGATATCTTCATGTATTCATTTGTAAACTTCATGAGCACCTGTAAACATACAATAGACTCAAATACAGACTTAAACGACTAAAAACGAACACAAAACTAATCAAAAACGCACAAAACAATAGGAATAAAGATGTGTGATTCGCACTACATCAAACATCCCCACACTTAACCTTTTTTTGTCCTTGAAAAATTTGCAATGGAATCATAACTCAGATCTAACTTAACAAACATAAATTACCAATTAGCAAAATATACTCACGTGTTAAAAAGAAACAATCAGTATTTCTGTCTGATTAAACCGAAGCACCAACTATCTAGCCCCCGTAATGTGTTCTAATTCATATTTATACAGATATCAATCAACCTATGTGACTCACACTTAAAAGTTACAGCTCCACCTAATCCTGTCTCACGGTCATGTTTAGGTACGGATTAAACCATATAGATTTACCCTACCACGTTAAACTAAGATTTATTTGTTTAAGAAATCAGATGAAATCATGAATGAATGGAATGATAATGAGCATTAATAAGCAAATGAACTTTCTCTAGAGGCGTTTCAACCAAGTCACTATCCCGGAAAGTAACACATAGACTAAGTCAAATCAATAAAGCATATAAGAATCACTTATGGGTGTTTTCTCCAAGTGGCCATCCCGGAGGGTAACACATAAGCAAAACTCAGTATTCTAACAAATAAGCTCAATGAATTATGGAATTTATGGATGTGGGTGCCACCAAACTCGGATTTATTCTCATAAAAAGAGAATGGTGTTCCAAAAATTTCAAAAACAAATAGATATTAACTTAACGTGGTACCTATCACCCTATGTTGACAGTTTCAGTTTTACCAACACCCTAAGATGAGTACCCACACGATTTCATGATTCAATTACAGTGATTAATCCTAAGTAACACTCACAGGCTATTTAAGTTATTCAAACTGGCTGGGTCTACCAAAACATCACTAATTAGACGCGTTTTCTATTATTTAAATCATTTAAACTCACAAATAGATACAGTTGTATTATCATTTTTTCAAGTATAAGCAAATATTTTCAAAGACATTTTTTATTTTTAAATTTTTTTTTTATTTTTGAATTTTTATGACAAGACTAACTAAACTCAACTAAGACACTCACATCCCCACACTTGAAAGACACATTGTCCTTAATGTGAAACAAGGCACAAAAAAAAAATAAAAAAATACATAAATAAAAACAAAAACAGGAAGCGACTTTGCTGGTAATGTAGCAGTGAATATATTCAGCTTCCTTCATCCTCGTGTGCACCGTATAGCATTTCGGTCGCGGTTGCACAATGTACTGTCGGGTTGCCTTTACAAATTGTATAAGTGATGATCGATCCCGCCAGAATGGAGATTGAGTACGGGCGGAATGATAAAACCTGCAAAATAAACCTCACAACAAACCCGCAGCATTAAACTGACTCGCTAAAAAGTAAAGACTCAACTGACTCACTAAAAATTAAAGACTCAAGATAGATAAATTGTAGAGAAACGTACTCAATTGTTAGCAAACACATAGACTTGAATGCCACAGCAAAGTAGGTCATCGGTCACGAACGGTTCATGTTCCCCATGGTAATGGTCGGTGGATGATATGATGATTGATGGATGATGGATAGAGGTGGTATAGGATGGCTATGGTGGATGATGGATGTGAATGAGTGGATAATGGTGATAGTGGAGGATGGATGATGATGGTGGTGAGAGTGGTGAACGAGTGGATAATGGTGATAGAGGAGGATGGAGGTGTGAATGATAGTGGAGGTCGATGCGGGTGAACGGTGAATGAAACTATGGGAAAACAAGGAAGAAGGGTGAAACCAGCTAGCTCCCGCGTACCGTGAGAAAACGAACAGCACTCCTCGCGTACCACGAGGATGCAGAAATTAAGCCGGCCCATGAGGTTTGTCCTTCGCGTACCGCGAGAGGACGTCCCAAATGTGTCGCGTACCGCGAGAGCATGCTGGTAATAGAAAGTTTTGAGGGTTTTTGTACTTAGAAAATTTTTGACCCCTCAAACTTTATTCACCCAAATTCCATAAAAACCTATTCCAAGCATAAAAACATATGTAAAAATAATTGGAACTTCATTCTCGACATTTTTCCTCACCGAATCAAGCGCGAATCCCTGCAAAACATGACACAAACAAAACACACACATCGAAAAACACATAAATTGACACGGACTCAAACCAAGTAGTGCAAACAAACCCTACATCCCAGGCACTTTCCCGAGACTCAAACAAGCCTATGAGGAGGCTTCTTCTTGATCCTAACCGGTACCGCCTTCATCCTACGCGGTCTACCGATTCTCCAAAACCTCATCAAGCTCATACTCCTATCAAACTCTAAACGTATATCATGTACACCAATCTAGTTTTTCCACCACAACTTAAATCTACCTGGTCCAAAGATAACACGACTCAAGTATCCTAGCAAGTTGTCACCCCTAAACACCCCCGCACTTGGGGTTTTCAATCTCCCTATATCACAAGACTCACTCAACTCTCGGAGTTTCTTGCGGGGTGGCCTAGATTTAGGGGATGACTCGGCTTCTATCCCCTCAACATGGACACAAGTACAGGTTAAAGGCTAAATATGTGATATCCCTAAAGGTGTGGCCTCTAACCTCTCGCCCGGATCCTCATGATCCTCTACACTTTCAACCAACCTCCCCACACTTGGGGTTTCCATTGTCTCCTACACGGATGCCCAGATACACGACGCTCCACCAAGGTTTCTTGAAACACCAAGGTTTGAGAAAGTCACGGGTTCAAGTCCCACTCCCACAGGATTTAAGAAATTTGCCTTTAAAAAAAATCTAGGCATCTAGCATACTAATTTTAGACCTTATATGGTAGTAATGTATGTTGGAGTGTGGTTAGACTTTCAAGCCAAGACTAAATCGGAGGTATTTGGTTCTCCAAAGCGTGGACTCGCTTTCATAAGGATAAATAAGAAGTATTTGATTCTCACTTGTGATGAGTTACTTCCATATGATTGTAACTTCTAGTGTTTGATCCTAAAACGCAAGGGTTACGGTATAAATGACTATATTATCTTTTAGATATGGTTTTCATTACAACCTATACCCATCATGATTAATGTTGCTTTCTTCTTCATTTGTAAGTTAATCTTCATTTGAGTAATAGAGAGCCTCCATCTTTTCTCGGCCATATTCATTTCTTAACACGGTATCAGAGACAACTCGATTCATGATTGATTGAATATCTTTGTTGTCGTTTCTGCTCAGTTGTTGGTTTGTTCGTTGTTTAGTTTGTTTGTAGTTGAAGGATTGTTTCGTTCGTTGTCGCTTCTACTCAGTTCGTTGACTCGTGAGGTATCAAAGTTACGGATTTTGTTTTATTTGAACTGACTTGTGTATTTGGAAGAGCTTCTAGACAGATTGACAGGTTTGGACCTCGTTTCTGTCCCATTTTTCGAAGTTTGTGGTTTGTTCACGAAGTTTGCGGTCTCCAAGTTTGCGGTTACGAAGTTTGCGGTTACCAAGTTTGCGGTGACAAAGTTTGCGGTTACGAAGTTTGCGGTAATTTAAGTTTGCGGTTATTCGAAGTTTGCGGTTACCTCAAGTTTGCGGTTAATTAGAAGTTTGCGGTTATTTAAATTTTGCGGTTATTTGAAGTTTGCGGTAATTCTGCTGTCGTTCGTTTTGATAATATGGCTGAGAAAGATGACTCTCTTCAGTCTATTAGTACTCGTCTGGATGGTAAAAAATTCACCTACTGGAGTTACGTAATGAAAAACTCTCTTCGAGGGAAAAATATGTGGGGTTATGTCACAGGTACTAAGAGAAAGCCTACTGATAAATCTAAGGCTGCTGAATATGCCTTAGCTCTTGATACATGGGAAACATATAACTCTAAAGTTATAACTTGTATAAACAACTCTGTAGGTCAGTCCATTGGTATTCAGTTGGCCAAATATGATACAGCTAAGTAGGTTTGTGATCATTTGGAAAAGTTGTATACTCAGTCTAACTTTGCCAAGCAGTACCAGTTGGAGTTTGATATCCGTGCTCTTCAACAGAATGAGATGAGAATTCAAGACTTCTATGGAGCTATGTCGGATTCATGGGATCAATTGGCACTTACAGAATCTGCAGCACTGAAGGTGCTTAAACCTTATATTGATCGAAGGGAGGAACATGGTGCTAAAGTTCCATTTGATGAATGTGCATTCTGCAAAGGGAAAAATCATTGGAAGTCTCAATGTCCATTATTACTTAGCAGAAGGAATTCTAACTTGCAGAAGCCTCCACAACAGAACAGATCAGGTGGACAATTTCCATCTCACACGTCCACTTCTGCTGGTTCATTTGGTCCATCTTCATGGACATTTAAACCACATCAGTTTACTGCTGCTACACCACCATCTGTAGAAACGAACAAACCACCATCTGCTCTGGATCCGCAAGTATTTGAACAGTTCAGACGGTTTGTTGCCGCCAATCCTATTGCTATGTCTGTTGCGGGACTGTCTTCATCTGGTACCTCAGGTATTTCGTCATCATTATGGATTTTGGATTCCGGTGCCTCACATCATATGTCTCCCTATCTGTCCTCTTTTATTTCTTTGTCTCCTGTCTCTCCTGTTTCTGTCATGTCTGCTAGTGTTACATCCATGTTGGTAGAGGGTGTTGGATTTGTGTCTACCCCTCATGTGTCTCTCAATGATGTCTATTATATTCCAAAGCTTGCCTTAAATCTTGCTTCAGTTAGACAGTTATGTAAATCTGGAATTTGGGTTTTCTTTTGTGACACTGTTTGTGTTGTGCAGTAGCAACACACTCAGAGGGCGATTGGGATCGGCCGTAGGGTGGGAGACTTATATGTCTTAGAAGAACTCAAAGTGCCTACTCCTGGTGTTACTGCTTCGAGCGTTGATTTATCCTCTTTTCGTTTAAGTCCTTTATCGTCTGAATTTTATATTTGGCATTCTCGGTTGGGACATGTGTCCGCATCTCGTTTAAAATTTTTGGTTTCCACAGGTGTTTTGGGTCAGTTGCAAACCTGTGATATTTCTGATTGTTGTGGTTATAAACTTGCCAAATTTTCTACTTTACCTTTTGCTAAAAGTATTTCTCATTCTGTTACACCATTTGATATTGTTCATTCTGATGTGTGGGGACCATCTCCAGTATCCACTAAGGGTGGTTCACGTTATTATGTTTCCTTTATTGATGATTATACTCGTTATAGCTGGGTGTACCGTATGAAACGTAGATCTGAGTTCTTTGACATTTATAAAACATTTAGGGCTTAGGTTCAAATGCAACATTCGGCTGTGATAAAGTGCTTCAGGTGTGACTTAGGGGGTGAATACACCTCTAATGATTTTACTCAGTTGCTTGCATCAGATGGTATCATACACCAATCGTCTTGTACTGACACCCCTCAACAGAATGGTGTTGCTGAAAGGAAACATCGTCATCTTATGGAAGCCGCTCGTTCATTACTTTTATCTGCTGAAGTACCTAGTGTCTTTTGGGGAGAAGCACTTCTGACCGCCCAACATGTGATTAATAGGATCCCTACTTCTCACAATGATGGGATGTCTCCATTTGAAAGCCTTTTCCCTGAACGCCAAGATTATGGTGAATTATTGGTTTTTGGATGTACTTGCTTTGCTCTTCGTCCTCATGTTGAACGAGACAAATTAACAAATAAATCAGTCTTATGCGTTTTCTTAGGCTATGCCAGTGGTCCCAAAGGATATGGCACGGGACAAAAAAGATACCGTTGTTTTGATCCTATAAGTCAGAAGTTATATGTATCAATACATGTTACTTTTCTTGAACATATTCCATTCTATTCGATTCCAGCTAAGTCCCATGATGTAACAAAGTCAGATCTTCAGAATATTGATCATTTTGCTAGCAACATTGATGTCCCAACCTCTGATGTTCCCGTTTCGTCTGTTGATCCTAATATACCTGCTCCAGATACTTCTGTTCCACGTCATCTGGCACCAATGTTGATTCTCCTCCACCTCTGAGAAAGTCTAGTCGTGCATGCAAGTCTACTCAATTACCAGATTTTGCATACTCTGCATATTCTGCTTCGTTTAGTTCATTTATTGCAGGCATTCATCATCTGTCTGAACCAGAATCATATAGAGAGGCTGTCTCTGACCCTCTATGGCAAAATGCTATGGCTGAAGTGCTCACTGCTGAACATCAACGTTTGGTTGAAGAGCTCACTGCTCTTCATCAGACTCACACCTGGGATTTGGTTCCTCTACCACCAGGTAAACATAAGGTTGGTTGTCGTTGGTTGTATAAGATTAAGACAAAGTCTGATGGCTCTGTTGAACGGTATAAGGCCAGACTTGTGGAAAAAGGATATTCGCAAACGTATGGTATGGATTATGAGGAGACCTTTGCCTCTGTGGCAAAAATGACAACAATTCGTACTTTAATTGTTGTTGCGTCCGTTCGACAATGGAAGATCTGTCAAATGGATGTCAAAAATGCTTTTCTGAGGAGGTTTACATGACTCCACCCCCGGGAATAGCTCATCAGCCCGGTGAAGTCTATCGACTTCAAAAAGCTCTATATGGACTCAAACAGGCCCCTCGTGCCTGGTTTGAAAAATTCTCTGCAGTCATCACTTCCCTTGGCTTTCTCCCTAGCAATCATGATTCGGCATTATTTTTTTGATGTACGAATGTTGGACGCATTCTCTTGTCTTTATATGTGGATGACATGATTATTATAGGCGATGATTATGATGGCATTGAATCCTTGAAACGTGACTTGGACCATCATTTTGCTATGAAAGATTTGGGATTATTACGGTATTTTTTGGGGATTGAGGTAGCTCAATCTAAAAAGGGATATCTTCTCTCTCAGATGAAGTATATTTCTTATCTGTTTCAACGTGCAAGACTTTCTGATAACATAATTGCAGACACTTCTCTTGAAACTAATGCATGTTACTCTCCCACTGATGGTGTTCCTCTATCTGATCCGAGCCTATATCGTTCCATTGTAGGCAGTTTGGTTTATCTTACAGTTACTCGTCCTGATATCGTTCATGCTGTTCATGTGGTTAGCCAGTTTGTTACCGCCCCTACTTCTGTTCACCGGGGAGCTGTTCTTCGTATTTTGAGATATCTTTGTGGCACTAAGTTTCAAAGTCTTTTATTCCCTTCTACGTCATCTCTGGAATTACGTGCCTATAGTGATGCTGATTGGGATAGTGATCCCAATGATCGTAAATCCACTACTGGTTTCTGTATTTTCCTTGTTGATTCCCTAATCTCATGGAAAAGTAAGAAACAAGACGTTGTCTCTAGGTCCTCCACTGAGGCTGAATATCATGCTATGGTTGTGACTACATGTGAAATTGTTTGGTTACGATGGCTTCTGGCAGATATGGGGGTTGTTGTTTCCTCGCCCACCCCATTACATTGTAATAATCAAAGTGCTATGCAGATCGCCAAGAATTCTGTCTTTCATGAACCAGCAAAACACGTTGAGATAGATTGTCATTTTACTCGCCATCATCTTCAGCTCGGGACCATATCTCTTCCTTTTGTTCCATCAGTCTTGCAGATTGCAAACATTTTTACCAAGGCTCAATCGGCATCTCGGTTTTGTTTTTTGTGTGACAAACTCTTAATGTTTATTTCTATTGCATTGTGAGTTTGAGGGGGGATGTTAGCATAATAAGTTGTTATGAGTCCTGTTATGGGCCTTAGCCCAGGCCCAGTTATCTTTCTATTTAATGTTGCCTTCTTCTTCATTTGTAAGTTAATGTTCATTTGAGTAATAGAGAGCCTACATCTTTTCTCTGTCATGTTCATTTCTTAACAATTGTAAATTCTTTTTAAAGTCTTGGACTATGATGTAAAATTATGAAAAGTTTAGGACTAATATTATGTATATTGTATAGTGTTTATAAAATTTGAGTGTCTCAAAGTAAATTACACATATCTAAATGCAATGTATTGTCATAACAAATTTGGCGTGTGTAGCGACCAGTATCTATACCGAGGGTTTTGGACATAAGTTGATCTTTTCTAGTATCTCCGGGAGAGTTCCTACAAAACAAAGGACCGTTAGTCTCGTCGCAGGGACCCCGAAGGGTGTTTCTGCGACCAGCCTCCGGCGTGAGAGTAAGTATCGGGCTACAAAATGAACTAGATCATCCGATGAGGATGACCTAAGAATAAGTTATTTGGGAGTATGAGAGAGTTTTTTCCAATATACCTCTGTGAAGGGTTTGTTTCTCCTCATATAGATGGTGGAGGGTTTTCCACATTAAATGTTGAGGTTGCGGAGTTAACAGGGATGTTCCTGTCAACGGCTTTGGCTTGTTGGATAAAGGGATCTTCCTTTGTCTTTGGAGAATTCTCTTTACCGAGGTTGTTCCTTTTCCTCTTTTGTTGTTCTTCTCATTTAATGTCTTTTTCGCGTGGCATTAAATGAGGTAAGGATGTTACTTCTATCTCACCTTTTTGTCCGGAGAAGGGGGTTCCCCCTACAACGTGATATTTATCCATCAAAACACATACCAAGAACAACTTCACACACACACAAATAAAAACCATGACTTGTAGGTTTTATGAATCACAGTTAGTAAAATCCTAACTTAATTTTGGTTCCAGATTGAACACAACCAAACACACCTAACCTATCTAGGATGATATTTTGGCCTCAAATCATCGAAATTCAAAATCCATAGACATTTAAACAATGATAAAAGCCATTATCAATATACAAGTGGATAGAGAAAAGTGTTACAGGGTTTATCTTATTAATAAAATACATTAGATGGTTATTAATAAGTTCATTGTCTCCTAAATCGCTGAACGGTTGAAGTGAACAGACCCAACCGCTCACCGCTCGCCGCCGCTCTCCATCGGCCACTGTTCACTCGTGACTCGCCCCTGTTCTGTTGGCCTGTTCTTGATTTCTTGGACCTTAGTAAGGTACTAACTACTAAGTTATTATGATTTATGATTCATTGATTATTTGATTTGATAATTTGATTACTTGATTACTAACTTAGAATTGTTAAGTATTAGGGATTTAGGGTTAGAAACTTATGGATTATGATTTTTGATTCATTGATTTGATATATGATTTATGGATTGTTGTTTTTTTTTAGGCGTATCATGGGAAAATTGAAAAGTTTAACTATTAATTCTTTTTACAAAAGAATTGATGATGAATAAGAGAAAAGAAAGGATAATTAACAAGAGAAAAGAAGGTCGTCGGGCTGAGTTGTAATTCTTCTTCCAGGTACTTACTATTTTTCTCTCGCGTTATCATAAATAATTAGATATTTAGAGTTATTTATTTTTGATTTGATTGACCCGACCCGAATTGAATCGCCAAACCGAACATATAACCCGAAACATAGCGGTAGGAAAAAAAAATTGGTCTCGTGACTTTCGGGCCCCCTTCTCATATTTTTCAAACTCTGCCACTGCCGATGATAACTCTCACAACCCTTTTATCCACATCGCAGTTGATGAAAACTAACTCAAATTACAAATCAAGTACAAACCTAAAAAAATGGCTAGACAAGCTAAACCTCAAATGAAAACCCAATGATGAAAAAGCTTGACCCGTCTGCTCGTGATCTCAACGCCTTAATTCTTTAACAAAGGTTGTATAATCATGACCATAAGTGAAATCTGTGTAAATCATGTTACCATCTCTGTAATTAGTTAAATATTCTAAGTGAGATATATAAAATTATCTATAAAAATGAAGCTAGTGATTTATGTTATGCAACCATATTTAGCTTTAGCAATACAAACTGCAACTCTACCAACCAAAAAAATAACGTCTATGAACTATTTTGAAATATGGTTTCATATTAACTAGCTAGCTGTAAGACCCTAGACGAACAGGAACGCCGGTATTTTTCAACCACCTTTCACCTTGTATAAACTGCCCCGCCGTAAACTTCACCGCCTCTTCCTTCTTAAAATCCCTCCGATAACCTCCCCACTTCACCCTATCTTTCACACGAGATCCACCACCAATATTATTATACTCCGCGTAATAAACCGTTTCAACCCCAAAACCCCCTTCCCCCGCCAACCAACCGTCGTCATGAATGACGTCACCAATCTCCGATTCCATCACCACCGTTCTAGAATACTCTTTCCACGGCCGCCCAAGGTAACTCCGGATTTTCGATTTTTCAGGCTCCAGCGATGCGTCCGCGGAAATCTTACATTTCTGTAACACGATTCCCGTGGTTTCGTGTTTGTCGATTCTGCCCTGAGCAGTCACTGTGTTCTGTTGATTCTCCATCGGCTTCCTGATCATAACTTCACACGTTTGAAACACTGCCGCCGCGTCTCCGAATATGAAATCGATTGTCCCCATTATGTAGCATCCGCGGTAAAATTGGCGGTGTGTTTGGACGTATAACGTCTCTTCGTATCCCTCCATCCGACAATTTAGGAATATTGATCGATCTGATTGCACTCTCAGAGCCACCGCTTGACGCTTTTCTGGACCAGCTGTGTTTCTGAAACCGATTGATTGAGCCATAAACCCTTCCCCTATAGCCGCTGCAAATGTGAAGATTGTGTTGGTTAATTCACGACGGAAAATTTGATTTACCGACGCTTCAAAGACGTTGGTAAAGATGCTAATTAATAGGGAAAATCACAAAACTAAACTTGTTTGACATACAAAATTTGTAAAATGTACATTTACTTTTGTCCGAGCACTCAAAAAAGGTCACATAAGTTAACCCGGCTTGACTTTAGTCGATAAAACAAACGGGGTCATAAAAACAACTGATCAGGGACAAAAAACCCACATAAGTTTACCAGGCTAAAATTTAGCCGGGGTTAGCCGGCACACAAAACCAACCAATCAAAAAAAGTCATATGTATTTGTCGGCTAAAATTAAATTGGCTTCCCTCAACCTGACTAAATCTTATGTTCTTAACCGCAACACAAAACCAACCAATAAAAAATACCCACATGATAGTTTTTTATTGGTTCGTTTTGTGTTTCGGCTAAGTTTTAGCCTGGTTGGAGAAGTCGGCTAGATTTTAGACGTGTTAGCTTACGTGACGTGTTTTGATTGGTGGGTTCCGTAGACCCACGTGTTTTTCTCTTTTTTCATGCCGGGTAAGCTAAGATGACGATTTCTAATTAGTTTTTTTTATATGTTTAGTTTTGTAAAGCTAAAAGCTAATCTTAATTTTAGAAAAATGGATCAACATGTAGTGATTTTCCCTAATTAATAGTAGTTGATACCAAATGTTGCTGTTAGAAAGGTGGGAACTCCGTCTGCAAAGTTTTTGTTTCCGGTGACGATTGTTTTTTGCGACCCGTCACCGTACATTGTGATGTTTACCATATCTTTAGTGACGACCACATTCTCTTCATATACTCCCACTTTGATGTAAATGACATACCGCCCTTGATAGTTGTTAGGCAACACTTCAAGTGCTTTAGAAATGGTCGTGAAATCGCCCGAACCATCTTTAGCAACAGTCACATTTGTAGCCAGACTTGGAGCATCTGCCTTTAGCAGCCTTCGAGTTTCGCGGGTCATCCATGTGGGGAGGTCGGGCCTGCTTGTTAGAAGAAGGCGGCGGGGGGTGGCGGCCGCAGGTGGTGCTGCTGGTTTGTGCAGTGAAGAAACTATGGCTAAAGAGTTGCTTGTGAGTTCTTTGGTGACCTTTAAAGCCTGCTCAATGCTAGTCCTGGTTGCATCTTCTGTAATCGCATCAATGCACGTTTGCTGATAAGTCATCACCGCACTCAACCAGTTGCCTAAATCAGGTGACCCGGCTGCGTTTCTTGAATGATTGAAGTCGTTTTGCGCACCCTCGAAAACTTGCTTGCAAACATCGAATGTGGCCTTTTGGTTCTCGGGTGCGGCGTCAACTTTCATGAACGCGGATGTTTGGTTAATGGCATAGTCAAGTTCATCGGAGGCTGCGGATATAGCAGCCTTCATGAGATCATCGGGACTGGGAAGTCCCGTTAATCTAGAACTTAATGATTTCTCAAGCCGGCTCTCGCATGTTTCTTTGTAATCCGTTGTTTCACATATCGTTTGAACCGCCTTTTGAGTTTGCAAAACCTTTTGGTCTTTGTTTCCTTCGTCATTAGATGCGCCAGATGATTTGCCATCCTTGTCGTTGTTGTCAATGTCGGTGGTTTCCGTGTTATCTGCACCATCATTGATATCGTCTGCTTGGGAGTTGTTGAGAAATATTAAGAACGCCGCAACAGCTCCTGAAAGAAGCAAAACGGTTACAACGACACCAATGATGATTCTCTGTTTCAACCTTTGTTTTCGTTCAAGCCTTCGACGTTCTGAAATTTGGTCGAAATCTTGAAATGCCATGATCTAACGTTGTGAATTTGAAACCAATGCGTCTTTGTTTGATCTCTGCCTTGGTTATATCCAAGGCAGAGTCCACAAGATGTCAAAATCTTTAAAAAGAAAACAAAAATTCGAAGCGATTGTATGTAACGTTCTTCTTAATTTGTTAGAATTTGGTTAATGGGGTTTTTGGTTGGTTGTTTGATCATATGAAAATCTTGTAACGAATTTTGGGGAGTTGTGGGCAGGAGGATTTTGTGGACCGTTTTTTTCTCACCCAATGCTTATATGTTTTGATCAAAATTCCATTTGGTGGTGACACTCAAAGTAAATGGGATTGCACAACTAGAAAAATAGAATATTTTTTATAACAGACTATGAATGTGGGATTGAGCAAACTCAAAAATGTTAATTTTGCTTTATTAGTCAAATGGATGTGGATGAGCAACAGAATCTTTGGAAGATGCTTTTCATCTTAAGAAGAATATCGTGTCCTTGGATTCAAGTAAGGTTTTTTCTGGTTTATCCCTTGTTTCGTGGTGTTGTGGGGAATGGGGCGGATATTAGATTTTGGTTGGATCCCTGCCTTTGTAACGACCCTCGTTTTTTCTAACCTTTTTAGATCGGAAGAGGAGAAAAGATGCAAGATTATAGACAGGTTTAATTCGTGCTGACCAGAATTTCTCGGGTCGGTGCGATTGGATAAATGATCAGTTTTCGGAAGTGGAAAAGGATGAGTGGAGTAAGTGTATCTCCCTTCTTGACGAGGCGCGGCTGTCCGAAAATAAGGACGGTTGGGGGAGAGCTCGGTTCCGTTTTCAGTTGGGTCTGTAAAATGGTGCCTAATTGGGGATAGGGACTGCAGCTCGTGGTACGGTATGAGATGAAGCAAATGGGTTCCCCTTTAGGTGTAATATTTTTGCTTGGAGTTTGACCGTATTTCGACCTTTTCAGCTTTGGCCAAGAGAAACATTTATATTGTCGATCATAGGTGTGTTATGTGTGATGTCGAGATTGAGTCGAGCGATCATTTGTTCACTTCGTGTTTGGTGGCCTCGGTGGTTTGGCTCAAGTTAGCAGGTGGTGTAGGGTTCCCCCTATATATGCTTTCTCGGTTAGGGATTTGCTCGAGCTTCATTTGCATAGGGGGATCGGGGATCATGCTATGGAGGCTTTTCATGGGATCTTCATGGTGGCATGTTGGTGTTTGTGGAAGGCTAGGAACGAGAAATTCTTTCCGGGTAAGCCGGTCAAGATTGAAGGCATCATTATGAATGTTAAGTCTTTAGGTTTCCTTTGGTTTGTAAATAGCTCCGTTAGTTGGGCAAAATGGTGTAAATTTGAGTTGATGTAATTGTTGTGGTTGTTTTCTAGTGGCCGTCCCTGGGTTTGGCTGGGCTGGCTTTTTTAATGAAGTTTGTTGTTCAAAAAAAAAAAAAATACAAAACTGAATTAACCAAACCAGACTATTAGAAAGTAGAAACTGAACCAAACCATTAAATAACATAACCAAACCGAATAGCTCAATATGCATCAAGGTGAAACATTTATTAAATTTGTTAAGTTCTTTACTTTTGTGAAACTCATATTTGTATTAAACTCAGACCCAATTAAATCAAGCCTAAAAAAAGGCATGGTAACCTCAACCGTTTTATACATTTAACGATAACCAAAAATTAACATCTGTTTTACATTTTAATAACCAAAACGTTCAAC
This sequence comes from Smallanthus sonchifolius, assembly GCA_023525975.1. Taxonomy (NCBI): domain Eukaryota; kingdom Viridiplantae; phylum Streptophyta; class Magnoliopsida; order Asterales; family Asteraceae; genus Smallanthus; species Smallanthus sonchifolius. The sequence continues at coordinate 21,046,693 of CM042037.1, forward strand.
TAAAAAGCGGTTAACCAAGTAATCAAAAGAAAAACCATCTTTTCTGTTAACAAGATTTTGCGGCTAAGGGTTCCTACACAAGTACATGCTGAAAGGATTTGTTACATGAAACCTACCAACAACCTGGAACTAGAAGCCACCATTCTGGTTTCAAATAAGGGCATTCAGATTCATTTTGAAGCAAGTCAGTTGTACAAAACAATGACACATCACATTATCAATACATTCACTGTTACATGATCAAAATTTTGAATATTTTCCAAGAACGAAATGCACACAAAACCTAAACAAGTTTTTCACAAAGCAAGCAAGTGAAAAGTTGACCCGAAATAGCTGGTCAAGCCGAGGCTAATAACCAAAACATGACATGAGAAGATATGGCAATAAAGAACCAAGTGACGAAAGCCATAGCTATTGAGATCTCAAATCTGCTACACGGTAGGTGCATTTTAGCGTTGGTGCAGAAATGCAAATCTCTCGCGTAAAGTACCACGATCCCAGCTGAAGAACAAGCAGCAGCAAGTGACAAAGTAGCCGTCACCTGCATTTGTAAATTACATTAGCTAGTTTCATGGTTTATCCAGCATATGGGTATCTGCAAGCACACACGACGCTTTTATTCTAGTACTGCAAAGGTTGATCTTTGAAAGTGAAAATACTGGTGAGTATTTTAAGGTATATCTAATAAAACATTTAATTCAAACTTGTAGGTCACACAACATATATTTGATGAGTCTTTTAATTTTTAAAGATACTATGATACAACAGCATACGACTACTTCATTAAGATGTTTATGGATTATATGATAGTGCAAACAAATGAAAATGTATATATTTGATTTTGATCACAAGTTCACACAAAGTTGATGAAAATTAAAACTTTTTGGTAAGTCCTTGTTCTTTATATAAGCAAGAAACATAGCAAAATCATGCAAAACAACATACAGGCATCCATAGAAAGAGATCTCATTCTCCATCCCCCCAAAAAGAGCTACATTTGAACGATCACTTTTCCAATTACAACTTCTTTGGATTCTAAATATATCTCAGAAAATTTTGAACCTTTTTTTTTTATTTTTGTAACTATAAGGACCCGTTACCTGGAAAACTCAAGGGACCTTGCCAATACTATGCTAACAAACGGGATAGGGTAAAACACAGTTTTTGCTTGGCAGGTGGCTTTCAAGGGGGGTTTAAAGACAGAAAACCAACGGAAGCTGGATTTGAACTTGAGACCTCTGCTAGAAAGACTCAAGCACTTACCACTATGCCACCTCTTGAAGGTTAAATTTTGAAGCTTTACATTGAACTTTCAAGTAAAAGTTGCCGTGGATTCTAGCTTTGACAAAAGGAAGATTAAAAATAGACCTCTTCTTAGGAACCGTAAGGGGGTTTCATTTTTATCTACTAGCATGCAATATCTCAATATTGGTATCAAAATGCATATGATGAGATCAAAAACCAGAAGCTTATAAAACTTTGTACGAATAAATAAGATATATACCCAATCGCCGACCACAAACAAGCTGACCAAGACAGCATTTTGAAGGTCTTTCTTGATTCTAAGAGCATACACATCAAGACATGCTAGCCCAAAACTCCACAACACTTGAAGCCCCATTGATGCAATTAAATAACTGCAACACAATATCACATATTTTGGTTGGATAAAAGCATCACAATTAACAGGCTAGTTAATGCAATAATAACCATCAAAACAATCTAAACTAACACATAATTCATATAAAAACCATTCCACATAAAATCCCCTAAAAATTTTGCAGAAAATCTTGAAATTTTACCAGAATGCAGTGTAGCTCGAAAACCCAGAAGCCGAAACCATCCAGCCAATGGAAGCAGCAGCACACACACATTGCCCAATTCGCAGCATCAAGCCACTCAAACTTCCAGGGCTTCCAAACATATCCTTCATATCTTCTTCACCGGATCAAAAGGGTCCTAAGCTTCAGCCCTAGATTTCAAAACCCCTCACCATACGGAGAGATCTGAGCATGTCAAATTGAATTGATTGTGGATGGGGATTTGGGGCTTATTGGCTGTTGACAGTGAAATGTGTGGATTGTGAGCGACAAAAATTGGAAGGTACCGAAGGTAGATTAGCAGTTTGGTCTGGATTTTGACACTGCGATTTGGGAGATCGAGAAAGGAGATGGAGTAGTCCAGTATTTTATTATTAATAATAATTACTTACTGTTGTTTTGATGTTTTCTTGTAATTACCTCTTCTGGTTAGGTTTGGGCTTTGGAATATTGAATATTCTATTTGCTCATATGTATAACGCTAATGGCGTCATCAAGGTTCTGTCTTGGTGGTGAGGGGTTTTTTTAAAGAATTTTTCTTCTGTGGAGGTTATGAGTTCGAATCTTGTAAGGTGCACTTCATAAAAACTAGAAACACCCTCTGCAGATTCGAATTTCTTGTGGTTGTATGGGTAGACTGATGTACGAGACTCCTCTGATGAGACGTGTCAGTTAAACTCACGCCGTTTAAAAAAAATGTATAACGCTAATGGAAATATCGGTGGTGGTTTTGGTCCCGTCCAAGTGAAAAGACCCAAATTCTTATATATTCTTCACCCCCTTGAATTTTCTCTTGGGTTTTACTTTTTAGTTACTTTTAAACTCAAATATTATAAAATCAAGAATATTAAAAAAAGTTCAAAAATAAAATTTTTAATTTCATAAAAGCTTTTACACAAAAACCAAGTACTAATGTCAAAACACTAATGCTAACACAAAAATCTATTAGGATAATGTTAGTTGTTGCTTGAAGTAAGGCTATAAACATTAGCAAAATGTGTTGAGATAGTCATGAAGCTGTAGTTTTGAAGTCCGTATTCCAAAGGTTAAAACAATATGTTATACATATACAAACAAATATATCTATACATACTAATAAATAAAGGTTTTAGGATGACACATGTCATTCTCATGTTCATCTTTAACACTTTTTTCCCGCCTCTCTCTCTTATTTAATGATACAAGTTTCTATAAATAAAATATAATTTTTGTTTCCCACATTTCTTCTATTAAATAGTAATGATTTTTATAACTATTTTTATAAAATATTTTTTAATTAAAAAATAGCTTTGTTCATAAAACATTTTTATAGTTTGAACATTTTTTTCATTATTTTTAAGAAACATTTTAAAATTAACTATATAACGTTTCTAAAAGTTGTATTAAAAATTATGTAATATGTCAAAAATATGTAATATTAGATCTTTATTACTAAGTATATATATAACACTACATTTATTCACTCTATATGATATTCAGGGATCTAACCTATATTATTATAAATGAATAACTATATTTGCTACGTGTCGACTTCTGATTAAATCTATATTTTTTTTCGTCTTTCTCTCCTGTTAAATAATAATGATGTTAAATAATTAAATATCTAACATATCTATCCTATATAATAAACAAGTAAAACATTGTGTCACTTGTCAGCACCACGTTTCACCTCAACTTTTGGATCCACCAAAAACCATATGGACATAAAATGGGTTAACACGGGTCGAAAAGCGGGTTAAAAACCACCCGAATTAATACACTATAAAAACCTTTTAAACTCGGTCAGACCTTTATCACATCACTTCCCTTTCAAAACAAAACCCTAATCGCCTTCTGGATCGAAGCTCTCTCTCTTTCATCTTCAACAACCGAACTTCAAAATCAAATCAAGAATCGGTATGTAATCTTTACTCTTCATCGATCACTTTTTATGAAATTAGTATGTCTAATCTTATTGAATCTAGAGATTTTATGAATCTCTTTTCAACTTATTGAAAATTCTTACCTTTACATGATCAAAATATCACCGTAAAGTTTTCAAAAAATGGTAAGACTTTTAATAGGGCTAACGCTCCGTCCAGTAGATACCTTTACGCATCGATCAGTATTTTTTCTAATTATTATGTCTAATCTCATTGAATCTGGAGATTTTTTTGAATCTATTTTCAAATTTGTTAGGTTGTGAATCTTTAGAAAACTTAAGTTTTTGATGATAATCATGTCGAATCGATTTTACATTCTTATTGTATTTTGACCTTGCATCCCCTAAAATTTGTGTATTTTGACAGCCCTACACCTTTTAAAGTTACAGTTATAGATTAAATTATGTTAAATTTGAATCCCGTGTATTATCAATCTTTTATGAATCAGTTTTTATTTCCATTGTATCAGGGTTATACTAAAGATGCATCCGTCATTCTTCAAATTTGTAAAGGACCCGACAATCCCATATTTGGTAATTTTCTCATTCAAATCTGTTTATTTATTATCTTCCAAAAATTTGTGCTAACATATAATTTTTTTTAATAAAGTCATTGCCTTAATTTTTAATACAACAATTAATGACTCATTATAAATGTTACACAATTACATCAACAAACTCTTTATTTATTTAAATTTACAATTACATCAAAAAAAACATGAAGGTAATTATTTAACATTTTAAAATGTATGATTTACTAAAACGATTACCAACAATCCAGTATAGTCAAAATTTGATTCAAAATTAATCATTCTCGTTTTTTAAAAAGAATTGAAGATTATGATGTAAAAAATGAAAACTTTAACAATTAAATGACTAATTTATTTGTTAAAGTGAATGTTAGTTATATACGGTATACTTTTATGAATTATATTAGTCATTTGAATTTTATCAATCAATAGTTAATACTTTTTTTTATTTGAAATTACTAAAAATAAGTCCCATGATTGAGATTTTTTTATATTATTACAAAAATTTAAGTATTGATTACTATCATTTAGAAAAACATCCATCTGGTTTTCAATTAAAATCATTTTTCATATTTACATCAAATTTAAAATGTCAGTTACCTATTACCAAAATTAAAAAATTTATAATTTAACAAAAAACCATGTAAAAAAGTATTCCTTGGTTACTTATTCAAAATTTGGGAACGATTTCAAAAATTAAAGTTTCATTATTGGTGTAACAGAAATATTAAAATCTCAAATTTTGAAAATTACATTAATTTGGTATAGATTTCAAATTTAATTACAATTTAACAAAAGACCATGTAAAAAAGACAACCATGATTAATTATTCAAAATTTGTGAACGATTTCAAAAATTAAAGTTTCACTATTGGTGTAACATACATATTAAAATATCAAATTTTGAAAATTAGATTAATTTGATAAAGATTTCAAATTTAATGTTTGAAATCGTGTTAAATTTGAAAAAATATCTTCATAGAAAATATTATTTTATAACAAATTGTATTTATTCAACTCATGTAACACATGAGATTTAACCTAGTAATTGTATATATGGGTGTCTGTGGTGGGGGTGTAGGGGTAAGGATTAAATAGGAGAATTTATTTTCTATGAAAACTTAATCATGGTTAATCAATTAATATAATTAACCAATGGTGTCATTGTAGTTAACTAAAAATTTGATAAGTTATTTTTAGTCATTAAGTGAATAGCGAGGAAAAAAATATAATTTTTTCACTTTTTGAAAACCACTCACTCTTAAAAGATAATCTCAAATATTTATCTTTTCTCTCTCTAGTTCGTCGTTCTTTTTATATCATCCTAAAATCAAATCAAACTTGTTGATACAAAATTTATCGCCTATAGGCTTAAGCATCGGAGCAGTGCGGGAGGGACAGGCTAAGCTGGAACTTCGGGACTTCGGTTTAGAAAGACGGACTGGATCTCCTGGACTTGAAGAGATGATCTGCAAAACAAGTAACACTGTGAGTCTATCTGTAACACCATGCCAATTCCGAGGTCCTAATTTGCCAACAATGGAACCTTAGGGGTTGGATTTACCAAGTCCCCAAAGTTCAAGGGTTAAAAATGGAAAATTTTGAATTCTGGCTTGGTAACGGACCGATACCAGAAGCCCTGACGGTCCGCTAAGGCCGTTGTTTCCTGGAGGTCCGCTAAGCCAGGTCCGTTATAGGCTAAAGGGTTGGGTGGCGGACCGCCACCACATGGGTAACGGTCCGCCAGCCGCAATCCTCCGAGTTGACACGTGTCCGGTGACTCAGCGTAGGGTTTTGACGTGTGTACTCGTGGTGGACAGCCACACCCTCCATAACGGTCCGCCAGCCGCCAACTAATGTTTGGTCCAATCAGGATTAGACATCTAGGGCTGACGCAACATCTGGGAGGTAGCGGACCCCTATGCCATAACATAATGGTCCGCTACGGGTCTGGCTGGCCAACTATAAATAGAGCCCTCCGGCTCTTCATTTTTCACACACAAACTCACGCTCAACTTCCAAGATTCCTGGAGCCAGCTCTACCTTGGTTTGCGTGCCTTCGTTTCGGTAAAATATCTGACTTTCGCTTATTTTCCGCACTTTTGCTTATTTCCGAATTCGTGCGTTAAGATACTAACTTGTCCTAGAACTTGCTTTAAGGTTTACATTTGCACTCAAGGATTACCCCTGAGATAAGATCAAGCTACTGTTAAGGTGAATATGTTTATCTGTCTTTATCATCAAAACTTTGAAATTTTTACGTTTACGAACTGACAATACTGGTATTCAAAAGTTTGATGCATAAGGGCGTCTATGTAAAACATTCAGGACATAAGTATACGTAAAACTTGATCAAGGGATACACGCTTTATGGGTGAAATTCTCATATTGGGGCTGGTAATTGTCTGTAACTGGATGTAAGATGGGGTCTCAGTTAAGGGACTTTTTGTTTTCTGAAATGTTTTAAGGTAGTAAATGATTATCTATAAGACTAGTCCTACAGGATAGTCTTGGGGATAAATGTGTACATAAAGGGATTTTGACAGGGTTATGTGCTGCTAGCATGGAGATAACTCTGCAGGAATAAAAAAAAGAGGAAATGATAGGAAGATGTATTCATAGACATGGATACTCCCTTGTTATACACAGGGTTAGGTGCCGGAAGGTAAAACTCTTAGATACCAATGCTTGTATAGCTTGGTATTGGACAGTGTTAACTCCCCAGGCACAGGCCAACTACCTTGTGGTTCTAGTTTTACCTGCTTATGCAGGTGATATGTAAATGGTCGTGGACCATGGTTTTTGTATACAGAAGGGGTATTTAAATCCCTAGTGAAATAAAATGATATTTTATTTATCCCCGGATTTGGAAAATACGCAATATCAACCCTTGGGTTGAGATTTATTACAAATTCGATCCAAAAGTAATTCTGCTGCCAAACTAACTCTGCTTTTCATAAATAAAATGAGATTGGAGGTGCCAATCTGGTCGCACGCCCGGGGTGTCCTGAAACCGGGGTGTGACATGGTAACAGAGCCCAAGGTTTTAGCGAATTAGATACTAGTCTTAGTATCTAAGCTTTAGCCATAGTTTAAATTATTATATCTCAAGATTAAGATAAGGATACTGGCTTTAGTATCTACATTTTGATCAACATGAGGATAGAATGCTTAGTTAATGATACTTAAATATTTCAGGATGTCTGGAGAACATAGCCTTCCTAATTACGATCATGATCGTCTGATCAAGCAGGAATCACATGAGTATCCTGTCTATGGATCTCAAATGATGCCAATTACATTTCCTAATGATAACGATCCTTTCGTTATAAATCTAGATACTTATACATCTGAGTATCACCCCTATCATATGATGCTGAGAGTTCTTAGATGGACGCTGGTTATAACTTTAGTAACTGGCAGTTTAATACCCATCCACCAATAGACAATCAGGCTGGGCCAAGTACGCCCCGAAAGCCTAGAATAAGAGTGGGAATGCCCACTGAGAGAATTTATATTCTAGCTATTGAAATGGAAGAAATTTATCAAAATACACCAGTGGAGGAAACATCCGAAGAATCTCATCAGTATACTCCTGTGTCTGAAAATCCGGAGGATTATCCCTTTTATAATCCTGAGTCTCCTATTCTTCATGATCCCTATGTTGTTCTTGAACCTATATATAATAGTCCTTATGAGAATTATTTCCAAGCACCACCAGAGTATCAAAACGCCTATAATGATATAATGGTTGGTCTTTGTGAACCTCCGCCTAAGTATGGGTATGAACACAGTATGCCTTCATCTCCCATGGAATGTTTAGATCATTCGTTACGCCAAACAGATGAAATAAACAGGGAGAGAATTATGAACAAGGCAATGACACAATTTTATGGACAACATATTTACGAACATGGGGAGAATCTGATGATCCTTGGATCTGAGCTAATGAAGGATTAATTTAATATATTGTATTTTGTTCTTATTGTAATATATTTTTCTATATAGTAAAAGTTGTTTGTTTTATTTTCAGAAATGGTTGGAAAAGGAAAGAGTCTTAGCTTTCTTCGTAAATTTGCGCCAGCTAATTATTTTGAATGTAAAACTAACGAGACAACTATAGAAAATAATGAGAAAACTGAAAGTTCAACTTTCCGAAGCCTTGGAGAAATAGGGAATCCTAGTATTCCTTATAATCCTTCTATCAGTTATTATTCTGCTCCTACTGCAGGAAGTTATAACATTACTCCAATATACTCACATAATTTTCATGAGGGATTTTCTAAAATACCTTATGAAAATAGATATGTTTCTGAAGATGAAGAACGAGAAGATTCTAACAAACCTTTTATCCCTTATCATGAGACAGTTCAATTCCCTATTCCTTATGTAAATGAAGAAGCACCTGGAAATGAGAGGGGAACGAATACTATTAAACCGAATAGCTGAACTTGAACGAGAGAAAGCAGAAATAGAAGCTCGAAATATTCTTCTAGTTCAAGCTTTGGAAGAAAAAATTATAATAATTACTAGAACAATAATTTCTATATGTGTACTTTTCTTATATAAATTTCAGTAATAAAATGTCTATTTTGATTCCATTCTTGTTTATTTCTAGAATGTCGAAAAGTGGACCATCAAGTAACACCAGTGGAAAGAAGAAGCAAATGATTGAAAACGATACTGCTGAAACTCATAAGGCCGATATAACAAAAATGATTGATGTTGGAACTGAGAAAGCAATTCCTAAAACCGTAGCAGCTATAGAATAAAGCAAAGTTGCTAAGAAACGAGAATCCTCATTGCAAAAATCTTAAACAAGGGAAACGGAAAATGAAATTTCTACCCCTCAATTTTCAAAACATACCGAGGGAGGTCACACAAATTTCCATAGTAAACCCACTAAGAGAACATACCGGGAAAGTCATGATTTCTCTATGGCTAGTCCCAAGGAAGGGTATGAATCTTCATACAAGAAACAGAGAAATCTTGGATGCACGTACAAAAATTTTCAGAACTGCAAATCCTATGAATTTGCAGGAAGAGAAGGAGCGATGGCGACACTAAAATGGCTTGAGAAAACTGAGTCGATGCTGGATACAAGTAAATGCCTCGAGGAAGACAAGGTACTTTATGCGTCGAATATATTTAGAGACCAAGCTTTAGAATGGTGGAATCAAGTGATATCTGCCAAAGGAAAAGACATGGCTTATTACATGGGTTGGTCTGTCTTCAAAGAAAGAGTGGAGAAGAAGTTTTGTCTCATGAATGAGAGGGAGAAGATTGAGCACAATTTTCTGAACTTGAGGATGGTAGGAACAAACCATCAAGATTATGTAACTAAGTTGTTCGAATATGCTAGGTTAGTACCTCACCTGGCAACTCCTGAATCGAACCTCATTAAGAGATATTTCTGGGGTTTAGTTTTGGAGATTAGAGACTTAGTGAAAGCCTCTAAACCTGAATCAATAGACGATGCCATTGGTGCCATGCTTACTGATAGATTAATAAGGTATAGAGAAGAACGGAAGAAGAAGAAGGATAACACACACCAAAACATAAACGAAAAAAGATCCAAAGGCAATTTCAGTCATAGAGATACTCGTTCTCCTGCCCCCGAATGTCGATTATGCAAAAAGAGGCATTTTGGAAAATGTGGTGCAACACATGTAAAACTCCTGGGCACTCTACTGAGAACTGTTATAAAAACATAAAGCACATTGTTTGCTATGGCTGTGGAGAGCCGGGTCACATAAAAACCCAATGCCCGAAGGCAAAAGAAGCAGGAACATCGGGAGCAAAACCTGCTGAAGGCGTTAAAAAGAACGCCAGTGCATTTGTTTTGAATGCAAATGAAGCAGCCAAAATGTCAGATGTGATTACTGGTACGTTTCTTGTCGACAATATCTATGCAAATGTTTTATTTTATTCTGGGGCAAACCAAAGCTTTATAGATATTAAATTTTGTAAGCTATTAGATAAACCTTTATCTAGATTAGACAAATCTTACGAAGTCGAGACTACTAACGGGTATCTAGTTAAAATTTTTAGTTCCTTAAATAACTGTAAGATTTCTATATTCGAACATGTCCTACCTGTGCAATTGTTGCCCATGACTTTAGCCGGATTTGACATTGTTCTGGGAATGGATTGGTTATCTGCCAACCAAGCCCAAATAAATTGCGACAAGAAATCTATTGAAATCCATGTGCCTGATGGTAAGATAATTACTATCAAAGGAGATAAATGTTCCAATCCAATTGGATTTATATCACTCCTTAAGGCAACAAAATATCTGAACAAAGGATGCTTAGTATATCTTGTGTCACTTACAACCAACAAGGAAACAAAGCCTTTGGAAAAAGTACCTATAGTATCCGAATTTCCGAAAGTATTCCCGGAGGAACTGTAACATTTCTGATTTTTAGTATCCGTATTTTCAATCCAATGTAATGCATTTCAAGCTCAATTCTAGTGGACTGTTTTATTCCTTTTCGTACCATTTTCGTACCATCAATTTAATACTATATTTCAATGTTAATCCGGTTATAACCTACAAAAACACTACATAAGTATCTATTTATACAAATATTTCAAAGACCAAAGTTACAAGGTCTGATGTTGAAAAATAGCAAGAAACCCTAATAGGCACGGTCGCGCCTAGTTCTGGCACGGTCGCGCCGAGTGCTTTGGCACGGTCGCGTGACTTGCTTTGGAAAGATCGCGCCTGGTGCCTTAGCACGGTCGCGCCTCGTTTGGGCACGGTCGCGCCTCGTACAGTTGAAACGTAAATACAGTTTTAATCACCCGATCGTTGAGTTTCCGTAACCGATTTACACATCATTACCATTCATGAAAGCAATGACACTTCCAATTACAACAAACGTCTCAAATTAATCTCAAAAATCCTCTCAAGCATTTCAAAGAAAACACAAAACTCCTTGCGATCCGAATTCTCTCAATCAAGCAGCAGATTCACACGACTCAATCTTCACTGAAGCTACTGGACTCTCTGGTTTAGTCGGAATTGTAGCAGAGGACGCCGGAGACAGAACTCGTAGTCGCCGAAAATTCTCTCTACCGAACACTATCAATTCGTCGTTCTTCCGGATAATTGAAACCTTCCACACTTTCGTTTCAGTTCATAGATCAAAAGCCCCATGTTAAGTTGGGCGTTCATTATGGAAATCACCAAGAACCCGAATCCACATTTTCGTTAAAAATGATTTAATCGAATCGAACCTTGGACATGTTTTAAATCCAATTAATCTATGCAAAAAGACTCGAAATAATCTAATGGGTGAAAGCCCTATGATTTCCAACCCTATTATTATAAGAATCGGTCAATTCGTTCCTGATTTGGAACAGACACGGTCGCGCTAATCATCTAGCGCGGTCGTGCCTCATGAGACGCGGTCGTGCCGACTATCAGCGCGGTCGTGTCCTCCTGTCCAGACCCAATCATGCCCTTTGGCTAATCTCAGTCGTGTCTTAGAATCATAGACATGATCGTGCCTAGCCAAGGCACGGTCGTGCCTAATGATTTAATTAGTGTAAGCCCTCTGTTTAATCAACACGGTCGCACCCTGACTGGCATAGTCGCGCCCGTGGTTCGAGCACGATCGTGCCCTTCCCAGGCACGGTCGTGTGTGAGTTAAAATCTTGACAGAATTATAAATTTTATATATTTTTCAAACCCCAAATATTCTGATTAAATTACAAAGTAAAAATAGTTGATTTTTTTTATAAAATTGCATTTAACCTCATTTAGAAAGAACAAATATTTAATAAATGGAAAATTATTTGTTTAAAGTTTATAAAATTTAATTTACAATTATTGTTAAACCTTTCATTTAAAAAGTATTTAAAGGGTTAAGTTACATTTTATAAATAAATAAAATGATTATTTATTTACTTTATGTTTAAACAAAGACATTTATTTATTTATACATAATTTCATTTAACACTTGTAATATTTTCATAAACAATAATTATTTACATTAATTATTTAATTATTCAAACTCAAACTTTAATCAAAATGTTCTAAAAATATTCTTTCAAACTTGATACATTTTATTCAATACCACCAACTACAAATCATTGACCTTTCTTACACAAGTCCAAATGCAACTTTAGACTCAAACTTTGGTGCACACTATTAATACCATATACATTACACTTTAGGTTAATTTGTGCATTTCAAGGATCCTTATTCTATCTAGTATCTTTGTTAGCAACGCCTTCAAACCAAGTGAGTATACATAGCCCCTTTTACTCTTTTACATTTTTGGGGTGGAACATGAACATTATTCAAATTACATGTTTACATTTACACAAACAACACAAGTACAAATCCTATTTACATTCATGAGTGCAATTTGAGTTTTATGCCCGAGTGCTAGGTGTGCTAACCTTTGTATGCGATTATGTGCAATCATTAACTATTCAAGCCGACGGTTTTCAATGATAGATCTATTGAGTCTGACAAACCCACCCAGATTGGGGTGATTGATACCGACAACACAATTTTGCATGCTAGTTACAAATGTTTGATTGTACATGGTTACACAATAGCTGCTCCCCATAAATGCCTTATTTATCATGTTATGTATGGATTTGTTTTACAAACTATATGCTATCTATATAAACCTGTGTTATACTCACCAACTTTTTAGTTGACTTTATTTTATTCATGTTTCAGGTTCTAATGTGTGAGATTGTTCAAGACGTGCTACATATAGGCTTGGGCTTAGTTAATTTAAATAAAAGAACTCTATGTATTTCAATGTTGTTCTATCTTGGATGTGGTTGTATTTGGATTACTTGCAATGGAAATTGATGTTTAATATATGCAATTTAGTCAACCTTGTGCGAATGAACAGTCTACATGTCCCGCCCCGATGATTCCGCCATCGGTCGGGGTGTGACAGATTGATATAAGAGCCTAGGTTATAGGGAATTAGGTTATTAGACACCTTGACCTAGACTATAACTTTAGGACACCTACTTATGCTATGTTTCATGATTACATGTTATATGCTACATGCTATATGTTATATATTATGTGTTACATGCTATGTGCTACATGCTTACTATGATTAGTTATTATTTTATTTGATGACTTATTTATTAAAAACCCATGACTTTTTAGTATATACTTAAAAATAAATTAAATAAACAATATCTCTTTCTACATCCTAAAACCTCATAATGCTCTTACTTTCTTCTCTATCTATATTCTTCTTAGCATGTGGAATCTTCATGAAGCTAAATGCATAAAATTTTTCTTTCCTCGTTAAGGTTTTTAAGCTTTGTTAATTATTTGAGGACATGTGCAATATGGAAGGGTGACACATGTATTTTGGGTTTTCTGTCTAGGAAAGCATTTCGCATAAATCCCAATCAACCGAGGGACCCGTATGCTTTCCTGGGAATTCCCGAGATGAGTGTTTACTTATAGGCTAAAGCATGCCTCCTTGAAAATTATATAAGTTTAATTAACCTTAATGTGTCATAGTATTCGAGTGATTATATCACTATTTGAGTACGATCCAAACTATGATTATCTATTTATTTTGTTATCTTATCCTATTAAATCCAAACAATTCTCATGAGTTCTTACATCTTTTCTTGTCTTGTGAAAATCTGTAGAATGCCTCCTCGTCGTGCTCCCGTCGCCAACACCAATACCGACATTGCTGCTATTCTTGCACAACTCGTGACACAACTCACACAAGCTAATAGTGCCACCAATGGCAACAACGGTGGTAATGGTAGCAATTGTGGAAATGGTGGTAACAACCCATCTCAATGCACCTTCAAGCATTTCAACTTGCGCAATCCCCTCAAGTTCTATGGTACCGAAGGAGCTACTGGACTCCTTCAATGGTTCGAAAGCATTGAGAATACCTCTCTTAATAGTGACTGCCCCGACAACCTTCATGTTTGTCATGCCACAAGTGTCCTACAAAAACGGGCACTCACGTGGTGGAATGGGGAGAAAAGAAATAGGGGTTTGGATGTAGCAATGGCCTTACCTTGGGATGAGGTTAAAAGGCTAATGACCGAGGAATTCTGTCCTTGAAATGAAGTAAAGAAACTTGAAGCCGAGTTTTGGGATCTTGCCCAAGATAGTGGTGAAAACTTGGCATACACAACTCGGTTCCATGAGTTGAGTCTTCTTGTGCCCCACATGGTCACTCCTCTGTCCCGCTGTATTGAAAAGTATATTGGGGGACTACCTAGGCAAATTTAAGATACTGTCCTAGGAAGGAATCCCGCAACACTTGAAGATGCCATCCGTTTGTCCGCTACCTTAACCGATAATCATGTGAAGGCGGGGACTCTTACTAAAAAGGGCACCAAGAAAGTTTCTGACACTATAACCCCTCCTACCCACAACAAAGAAGCCACAACTGAACCCTCCGACAATAATAGGAAAAGGAAGACTAGAAACTATGCTGTGGTCACTCCTGCTATTCCTGTTATCCAAGCTGCACCTATGGTTCAAACACCGGCCAAAAAGCCATATGTTGGAATCTACCCACTTTGTGCCACCTGCAACTACCATCATCCCCAAAGCATCCCATGTCGCCTTTGTACTTATTGTGGGAGATATGGTCATACAGTTAATGTTTGTAGGACCAAAGCTCTTGCGGGCCAAGTCAACCCACCAAACCAAACCAACACTCAAGTGGCTAATCTAGGTGTACCCGCTATTGCAAATGGGCGAGCATGTTATGAGTGTGGTAACCCGAACCATTTCCGTGATCAATGCCCAAAGTTAGTCAATGCTAGGTAAGGTGGAGCTCGTGGGCGTGCTTTCAACATAAACGCCAATGAAGCTCAAGCCAACAATGACGTGGTCAATGGTACGTTTCTTGTTAATAGTCAATATGCCTCCATTTTATTCGATACCGGTGCCGACAAAAGTTTTGTGTCACTTAATTTTGAACCTTTACTTGCAAAGACACGATCCCAATTAGAGAAAACCTTCACCGTTGAAGTAGCAAATGGTGACTCCCTTACAATTGAATCCATTATCTATGATTGCTCTTTAGAACTTAATGATCACACATTCCCAATCAACCTTGTTCCAGTGCCACTAGGGAGCTTTGATATCATCATAGGCATGGATTGGCTATCGAATCATCATGCCGAAGTCATTTGCTTTGAGAAGTGTATTCGAATACCTCTACCATCGGGAGAAACGTTGAGAGTATTTGGTGAAAAGCCTTGCAAAGGGCTTAAATTAATGTCATGCACTACTGCTCAAAAGTACTTACGAAAGAAGTACGTGGCCTTTTTGGCCCATATCGTTCAAAAGGATGTTAAAAAGAAGAGTATTCAAGATATCCCCATTATCCGAGATTTTCCTGAAGTATTCCCCGAAGACTTATCCGGTCTTCCACCTGTTCGTCAAGTAGAATTTCGCATTGATCTTGTGCCCGGAGCTAACCCCGTGGCTAGAGCTCCTTATCGTCATGCACCTTCTGAAATGCAAGAACTTGCAAGTCAACTTCAAGAGCTCTCCGACAAGGGATTCATCCGTCCGAGTCAATCACCGTGGGGTGCACCCGTCTTATTCGTTAAAAAGAAGGATGGATCATTTCGCATGTGTATTGACTATCGCGAACTCAACAAGCTTACTATAAAAAACCGTTATCCTTTGCTAGAATTGATGACCTCTTTGATCAACTTCAAGGTTCTACTTGTTTCTCAAAGATTGATCTTCGATCTGGTTATCACCAACTCCATGTGCAAGAAGATGATATTCCAAAGACTGCCTTCCGAACAAGGTATGGTCATTACGAATTCATGGTTATGCCTTTTGGACTAACCAATGCACCCGCAGTTTTCATGGACCTCATGAATCGTGTGTGCAAACCGTACCTTGATAAGTTCGTGATCGTTTTCATCGATGACATCTTAATCGATTCCAAGACTAAAGCCGATCATGAGCAACATCTTAGGTTGGTTTTGGATCTCTTGAAGAAAGAACAACTATATGCCAAATTCTCCAAATGTGAATTTTGGTTAAAAGAAGTTCAATTTCTTGGTCATATTGTCAACGACAAGGGTATTCATGTTGACCCTGCTAAGATCGAAACGGTTAAGAATTGGAATACCCCGAAGACTCCCACTGAAGTTCGTTCATTTCTTGGTCTTGAGGGATATTACCGTCGTTTCATCTCAAACTTCTCTAAAATTGCTGTCCCCCTTACCGCTTTGACTCACAAAGGTAAGACTTATGAATGGGGACCAAAACAAGAAGAAGCTTTCCAAACCCTCAAACAAAAATTATGCAATGCTCCCATTTTAACTCTCCCTGATGGGAATGATGATCTAGTTGTCTACTGTGATGCTTCTAACCAAGGTCTCGGTTGTGTCCTCATGCAACGAGGCAAAGTAATCGCTTATGCGTCAAGACAACTTAAGATTCATGAGAAGAATTATACGACGCATGATCTCGAGTTGGGTGCGGTCGTATTCGCATTGAAGATTTGGAGACATTATCTCTATGGCACAAAATGTGTGGTGTTCACCGGCCACAAAAGTCTTCAACATATCTCCAATCAAAAGGAACTCAAGATGAGGCAACGACGTTGGGTTGAACTCCTTAACGACTATGACTGCGAGATTCGTTACCATCCCGGCAAAGCGAATGTTGTAGCCGACGCTTTGAGTCGAAAGGACCATGTTATGCTCCATTGTGCCCGAATTCAAACTGATATTCAAACCCGCATCTTAGAAGCTCAACACGTCTCAGTCACCGATGGTAACATGTACGAGGAAATGTCGTGTGGTGTTGAACTTCTGTTTGAATCAAAACCCAATGGCTTACTTTATTACTTGAACCGTATTTGGGTTCCTGATCGCGATGATCTCCGTACATTTCTCATGAACGAGGCTCACAAGACTCGTTATTCTATTCATCCTGGTACGGATAAAATGTACCAAGATCTTCGCCAACAATATTGGTGGCCCGGTATGAAAAAAGACATTGCTCTTTATGTTGCCAAATGTTTAACCTGCTCCAAAGTCAAAGCCGAACATCAACGTCCTTCTGGTTTGCTTGAACAACCGGAAATCCCCGTGTGGAAATGGGAGAACTTAGCCATGGATTTTATTACCAAACTCCCTCGCACCTCGAGTGGTTATGATAGTATTTGGGTGATCATTGATCGTCTCACCAAATCTGCTCATTTCTTGCCTATCCGTGAAGACTATCGGGTTGAGAAACTAGCCCGAATTTACCTTGATGAAATTGTGAGCCGTCATGGTGTTCCTTTGAACATAATATCTGATTGAGATGCCCGGTTCACTTCTCGATTTTGGCAATCTCTCCAAACTGCTCTTGGCACACGATTGGATTTGAGCACGGCTTACCATCCCTAAACTGATGGTGAAACCGAGCGAACAATCCAAACTCTTGAAGACATGCTTAGAGCTTGCGTAATTGGTGGCAATTGGGATTCACATTTATCCCTCATTGAGTTCTCTTACAATAATAGCTACCACACAAGTATCAACATGGCTCCATTCGAAGATCTTTATGGTCGCAAGTGTCTTTCTCCTATCTGTTGGAACGAGATTGGTGAAGCACAAAACGTCGGTCCCGAGCTAATTCAAGAAACATCCGACAAGATTATTCAAATCCGTGACAACATCCGAAAAGCGAGAAGTCGGCAAAAGAGTTATGCCGATAAATGACGAAAACCCTTGGAATTCCAAGTCGGTGACCTTGTTCTTCTTAAGGTATCCCCGTGGAAGGGTGTGGTCCGTTTTGGAAAGAAAGGCAAGTTAGCCCCTCGCTATGTTGGTCCATTCAAAATCCTTGAAAGAATTGGGAAGGTGGCTTACAAACTCGAGTTACCTCCATCTCTTGGCAATGTGCATCCTACATTTCATGTATCAAATCTGAAGAAATGTCTCGCCGATGAGAATCTCCATATACCGCTTGAAGACGTGCACATTGATGAAACGATGCATTTCGTTGAGAAACCGGTAGAAATTATGGATCGTGAAATCAAACAACTCAAGCGAAGTCGTATTCCTATTGTTAAAGTTCGTTGGGAGTCTAAGCGTGGTCCTGAATTCACTTGGGAACGAGAAGACCAAATAAAGCTCAAGTACCCCTACCTTTTTACCGATGCCGTCGCTTCCTCTAACTAAATTTCGGGACGAATTTCCCTCAACATGGGGAGACTGTAACATTTCTGATTTTTAGTATCCGTATTTTCAATCCAATGTAATGCATTTCAAGCTCAATTCTAGTGCACTGTTTTATTCCTTTTCGTACCATTTTCGTACCATCAATTTAATACTATATTTCAATGTTAATCCGGTTATAACCTACAAAAACACTACATAAGTATCTATTTATACAAATATTTCAAAGACCAAAGTTACAAGGTCTGATGTTGAAAAATAGCAAGAAACCCTAATATGCACGGTCGCGCCGAGTGCTTTGGCACGGTCGCGCGACTTGCTTTGGAAAGATCGCGCCTGGTGCCTTAGCACGGTCGCGCCTCGTTTGGGCACGGTCGCGCCTCGTAACAGTTGAAACGTAAATACAGTTTTAATCACCCGATCGTTGAGTTTCCGTAACCGATTTGCACATCATTACCATTCACGAAAGCAATGACACTTCCAATTACAACAAACGTCTCAAATTAATCCAATTAATCTCAAAAATCCTCTCAAGCATTTCAAAGAAAACACAAAACTCCTTGCGATCCGAATTCTCTCAATCAAGTAGCAGATTCACACGACTCAATCTTCACTGAAGCTACTGGACTCTCTGGTTTAGTCGGAATTGTAGATGAGGACGCCGGAGACAGAACTCGTAGTCTTGTTACGTTTCTTGTTAATAGTCAATAAACGCCAATGAAGCTCAAGCCAACAATGACGTGGTCAATGGTACGTTTCTTGTTAATAGTCAATATGCCTCCATTTTATTCGATACCGGTGCCGACAAAAGTTTTGTGTCACTTAATTTTGAACCTTTACTTGCAAAGACACGATCCCAATTAGAGAAAACCTTCACCGTTGAAGTAGCAAATGGTGACTCCCTTACAATTGAATCCATTATCTATCATTGCTCTTTAGAACTTAATGATCACACATTCCCAATCAACCTTGTTCCAGTGCCACTAGGGAGCTTTGATATCATCATAGGCATGGATTGGCTATCGAATCATCATGCCGAAGTCATTTGCTTTGAGAAGTGTATTCGAATACCTCTACCATCGGGAGAAACGTTGAGAGTATTTGGTGAAAAACCTTGCAAAGGGCTTAAATTAATGTCATGCACTACTGCTCAAAAGTACTTACGAAAGAAGTACGTGGCCTTTTTGGCCCATATCGTTCAAAAGGATGTTAAAAAGAAGAGTATTCAAGATATCCCCATTATCCGAGATTTTCCTGAAGTATTCCCCGAAGACTTATCCGGTCCTCCACCCGTTCGTCAAGTAGAATTTCGCATTGATCTTGTGCCCGGAGCTAACCCCGTGGCTAGAGCTACTTATCGTCTTGCACCTTCTGAAATGCAAGAACTTGCAAGTCAACTTCAAGAGCTCTCCGACAAGGGATTCATCCGTCCGAGTCAATCACCGTGGGGTGCACCCGTCTTATTCGTTAAAAAGAAGGATGGATCATTTCGCATGTGTATTGACTATCGCGAACTCAACAAGCTTACTATAAAAAACCGTTATCCTTTGCTAGAATTGATGACCTCTTTGATCAACTTCAAGGTTCTACTTGCTTTTCAAAGATTGATCTTCGATCTGGTTATCACCAACTCCTTGTGCAAGAAGACGACATTCCAAAGACTGCCTTCCGAACAAGGTGTGGTCATTACGAATTCATGGTTATGCCTTTTGGACTAACCAATGCACCCGCAGTTTTCATGGACCTCATGAATCGTGTGTGCAAACCGTACCTTGATAAGTTCGTGATCGCTAACCTTTGTATGCGATTATGTGCAATCATTAACTATTCAAGCCGACGGGTTTCAATGATAGATCTATTGAGTCTGACAAACCGACCCAGATTGGGGTGATTGATACCGACAACACAATTTTGCATGCTAGTTACAAAGGTTTGATTGTACATGGTTACACAATAGCTGCTCCCCATAAATGCCTTATTTATCATGTTATGTATGGATTTGTTTTACAAATTATATGCTATCTATATAAACCTGTGTTATACTCACCCACTTTTTAGTTGACTTTATTTTATTCATGTTTCAGGTTCTAATGTGTGAGATTGTTCAAGACGTGCTACATATAGGCTTAGACTTAGTTAATTTAAATAAAAGAACTCTATGTATTTCAATTTTGTTCTATCTTGGATGTGGTTGTATTTGGATTACTTGCAATGGAAATTGATGTTTAATATTTGCAATTTAGTCAACCTTGTGCTCATGAACAGTCTACATGTCCCGCCCCGATGATTCCTCCAGCGATCGGGGTGTGACAGGAACTACCAAGATTACCACCAGATCGAGAAGTGGAGTTTAGAATAAATCTGGTACCGGGAACAAATCCAATAGCTAAAGCCCCGTATAGATTAGCACCCACAGAAATGGCGGAATTGAAGAAACAACTTGAAGATTTGTTAAACAAAGGGTTTATAAGACCATTATTAAGGTTTTTCAAATTGTATGATGGAGTATATTCTCGAACCTCGTGTTGTCATCCTACTTCCACCTCTAGGTTGTTAAGTCCCATCCATAGGGTAATTGACTTGTCCCATCCTCTAGGTTGATAGGGGTCTATTTTCCCTCCCATTTGAAATTTTAATTCACATTTTCCCCCATTTTATTCTAAATTTGAACGTTTCCTTTTTCCCGCTCTTACTTGATATATATAGTTTCGTTCTCCTTACATTTTCTTAGTCATAAAGAATAGATCTCTACCTCCTTACGATTGGGAATCGCATGCGACGTGCTTTGGTCAGTCGAGTTCCCCCCAGTTGCGGCTGTCCCTTGCTTTCTAGCGACCTGCCGTGTTTCCACAGTCCCACCGTTTTGATTGTCATGGGGTCGTTGGTCGGGATTTATTGGCAACTTGGTCCTTGTTCTGTTTATACAAGTTGAAGCTCAAGATTTGCTCCATACCTGCTTCCGTGCTCCATCTTGCTTCCGAAATCCGCTATTACCTCCAAGACTTGCTCAACGATCGGGTCGGTCCGTTTTTCCTTTTTCGGCTATCGTCTTTTTTTCTCTTGCGGGTAATTTTTCTTTTCGTTTATCTTTGTTTCTTTATGGATTGTCGCAATGATATGCATCTTTAGAAATCCGTTATTACTTCCAAGTTTTTAGATGAATTTATCGAAAAGTATGGTATTGACCCTTCCTTAGATCCTATCGTACCTCCTCCGGGAGCGACGGTTCGTGATGCCCCGCCCGGGATGATTTATTTATATACTGCTTTCTTTTCATTTTCAAATTTTCGCATACCCGTTAGCCGATTCCTTGAATCGATGTTGTGTTATTACGAGATACATTTATCCCATGTCGTTCCTTTAGGATTGATTCGAGCGTATCACTTTGACATTTCTAGTTGTGCTCTCCGAATTGAGGCGGAGATTCACCTATTTAGAGCATTTTACAAGACTACCCAGGTGGGTGATTGGATTACTTTTGTGAAGAGAAAATTTCCCTATCCCAGCCATACACTCCGTCCGCCTACTAGCTTAAAGAACTGGAAGAACCATTTTTTCTTTATCTCAGCCCGCACGGTTCCATTTAAGATGGAATGGTCGATGCCAAGTGAGTCCCTTAGGGACCCCATCCCCAAGCCCCATGAGTATTTCAAGGCTGGTTATGATAAGTTAGTAGCCGTCCCTACCGCTTTACGCCCCTTTTCTAAGCACTTTCTTGTGATGGTTGGGATTAGTCATAATTGGGATGATCCGACTCTCCATCCCACTCTCTATTATAATGGGGAACGTGAGTAATTTTCTTTATATTTATTGTTGTGGTTTTAGTATCATCCTAACATTATTTTTTGTGCTTGTAGGGATAGGTTTGTTCGACCACATGAAGTTGTCCACCAACGAATCCATTGAAGAGGTAGTGGAGCCCATTATGATTAATTTTCCAGACCGGTTATGATTATAGTTCTGAAGATGGGCCAGACCCGTCGATTGATTTGAACAACTCTAAGCGGTTGTCTGGCTCTGATGATCATGAGGTTGATTTGGATGCCCTTTTTATGCCTGACTGGAGTTTTCATAATGGCACCGTGATCGAGACACCCGAACTTTGTCGCGAGTTTATGTATTCTGCACGTACTCCTGCCGACTGTGCTCGTTATGGTAAGATGTCGAACAAACAAGTATCTAATGTTGGATTCTCCTCTACGGTTAGATTTTTCCACTCCTACACTGATACTAATGAGCGATGGGCTGAAAGTTTGCGGGTCAATCATGACCTGAAAAAGGATTTGTCTCACGCCAAGGAGAGACATTTGGAGTTGGAGCTTGAGAATCAGTCACTGAGGAGTGGCTTTGAGAATGAACGAAATGTATTTACATCTCAGATTTCTAGTCTGCGAGAGAAGGTGACTCGGTTAGAGAGCGAGAGGTCTTGGCTTATTTCTACAGGCATGCAACAAGCCTTTGAGAAAGTTCACAACAGTGATGAGTTCCAAGATATGCTAGGAGATCTCAACTCGTTAGCCGATAAGTTCGGGTTCAATGGTGGTTTAAAGGAAGGTGTTGGGCTAGGCAAGAAAGGGAAAAGAGCTCAAGATTCCCATCAGTTTCATCATGATGCTCTTGAGCAGCTTCGTGAGCTTTCAGACAAGTTTGATAATTGTCAGTTTCCAATGTCTGCCTCGATAGCCGGTATGGTCAGCTCTACCCTTGCTGTTATTCAAGCCTTTCTTGCTCCTCCTAAGTGATCGTTGTGTTGATCCTTTTGTGGACGTTTATGTAACACCCCAAAAATAGTAATTTAGTACATAATAACGCGATAGAGACTTAATCGTCATAAAACAAAAGAAAAATGGATGGGGTTGGGCTTGGCTCCAACGGGCCGAGCGGAGCCCAGGTATAAAAAGGCCAAGACAGCCTTGAATCTCTCATTTTCCACAAACACTTGCAAGCTAGAGAGAGAAAGGAGAGTCGGGTTTAGAGAGAGAGAGTCGACGGATCGACACGAAATTGAAGGAGCACGTTACTACTGAGCTCGTGAGCAAAACCTCCGAATCAGAATCACAATCCAGGTAACGATTCGACCTTAAACTAAGTTTTTCTTCGTTTTTGGGATTTCTCGGGTTTTAGCTAAATAGGAGACGTTTTTATGGATGAAACTTGAAAATATGCTTAGAACTAGCATCTAGAGTGAAAACCGCACCTTTTGATCAAAGAAAATTGTAAGATTAGCATGATCGGATTAACATGCAAGAATTTCGGACTTGTCCAGGAAACAGGTGTTGCGTACTTATCAAGTACGCAGAAAGGACGTCCTGCATACTTACCAAGTACGCAGGTACGCAGGAGAAAGATCATGCGTACTTACCAAGTACGCTGAAGAAAGATCATGCGTACTTGTCAAGTGCGCATGAGCAAGGCCCTGCGCACTTACTAAGTGCGCATGCAGCAGACCAGTAAGTAAAGTCAGTATGTTTAGAATGATTAAACCGCTAGAGTCGGGGTTGAGTCTGATGTGTATTTAACTACCTAATTCAGATCGTACGTGATATTGTTGGACCTTTGTTTAGGACAACCAAGACTAGCTTATCAGGTGAGTTCTATGTACCCCCTTCTATGTTATGTGCAAACCTTATTAAATGTTTTGGGGCTGAAATGTATACACTGAATGAATAAATGATATGAATGCTAATGTGATCATACGTGATGTACTAATATATATTTTATATATATATAAGAGAATGAATTATGAACAAAGAATGAAACGTATGTTTACAAAGAATGAAGGAAAGAATGGCATAACGTAAATAAATGAAATCTTGCTTTATAATTATTTATATTGTATGTTATGAATGTATGTATACGTTATGGACGGAAGCGAAGCTAACGGCTACTTCTGTAGACGGACGACCACGTGACTATTTTGCAACCGGGAAAGATACGTTCCTTCGCAAGCTAGGACGTACAAAAAGAATAAATGGGCGGTCGAAGTAAATGCTAAAATAGTATAACGGTTGCATAAACAATAGTTCGCGTGGGAAACGGATGCCTTAGGGCAGACGGGCGAATATGACGGACTACGACGGTAGGACGGGTAAGACGGACGGCCGAAGGTTGGCCGGACCAAAGTTGAGGCGGACGGTTTCTAGGACCGGACGAGTAAAAGGGCTACGCCGGTAGCTTAAGGGCGTATGTCTTTGTGATATACGCAGTAAAAGATGGGTTGATCACCCTTATGTGTATGAACAATGAATGTAAAGAAAAGAAAAGGTGAATGCATATCTATGTAATCACATCAGAATGAAGAAAGAAAAGTAAAAGATATGAATACGTATTTATAGAAATGTATGTATATAATTATGTATACTTTTAAAGAAAAGAATGAACATACTTAATAGTTTTAAACTAGAACTCACCAGCGTTAGCTGACTTTTAGTATACATTTCAGGTACAGAAAGGAAGGGTCGTGCGAAGGCGTGAAGGTTACCCGGCACAAGACTGACATCCCACTTTTATATATGTTAAGACAAATGTTATGTACTTAATTTTAAAGACTTCCGATGTTATGTCATGTCATGTTACGTTATGTAATGAATGAATTCGAATGTTTTAAATTTAAGCTCAGTAATTATGACTATGTTTATGAGTAAATCCAACAAGTGAGGTTACCCGAGAAAGGGGCCTTACAAGTTGGTATCAGAGTAATAGTTTGAGAGATTCAGACATCCCTAAATGTCTGGACTCAAGCTAATTATGGGACCAACGCACGGATGTCAGTCATGGGTAACCAACGCCAACGCCAACACGGTAAGTAAGTACTAAAGTTAATGCACTTGGATAAGAATAGATACCTTAACATAGAACAAATAGATGTCAATGTAACAACCGATTTGAAGAGTTTTGAACCCGAAAAGCAACGTAAATTAGTAATCACAAACCGGTCACTGTAATTAATAATTTACCTTGCTCGTACTGTTCTAAAACTATGATCTGAAGAAATGACATTGATGTATTCCTTTTACATATCAGAAAATTCTAGAAAACTATGGCAAGTAGAGGAAGAACTGCACGCCAAGGCGGCAATACGGGCCGAGTAGGTAGACCGCCATTGAACCAAGGACAAGAGGAAGAAGAAATCATGCACGTCAAACACACCGAGAGAGTGCATGGCACTAATGTGACCCCACCGGGAGGTGACAATGAAGAGGCACTACGATTGGGACCCGAACTTAGGGATGCTATTGCCCGTGAGGTTGTAATGACACTGGAGAGCGTATTGCCTGGTCTGTTACCTGAGATACAGAAAAGGAAATGGGAAAACGTGTCTAAGGGAAATGGAAAGGAGAACTATACAGCTGAGGCTAAGAAGCCAAGGACTGAAGAATACGAAGCTTGTAAGAAATGTTTGAAGAAACACCAAGGATAGTGCCTAGCTGGTTCCACCATCTGTTATAGGTGTGGAAAGGCGGGGCACTATTCTCGTAACTGTTTAAGAGACACTAAATGCCAAGGTTGTGGACTATTTGGACATCTGACCAAGAATTGCAGGAGAACCAGACAATCTGGTTCGGGAAAAGAAAAGGAACAGCCGAGGGCTAGGACTCGAGCCTATGCCTTAACTGAGGAAGAAGCAAGAGGAAACCCCGATGTCGTGTCAGGTACGTTTCTAGTAAATGATGAACATGCTGCTATTTTATTTGACTCTGGTGCTAGTAAAAGCTTTATATCAAATGTATTTAGTCGTAAACTGGATTGCACTATCAACACCATAGTAAAGGCCTTTAGCATACAAACTGCCGTTGGTAAAAATTCGGCAGTATTTCAAGTAACAGAGGATTGCATCATAGAAATAGAGGGTCATAAGTTCCCTTCTAGATTATTCCTTCTTACCATAGGATGATTCGATATAGTATTGGGTATGGATTGGCTAGCTACCAACGAAGCTCAAATCATATGTAAACGTAAGAGGATACACCTCAAGGCTCCTAGCGGCAGTCCAATTACGGTTTATGGGGATTGGAATTGCACGATGCCGAACATCATCTCGATGATCATGGCCGAAAGTTACATGAGGCGCGGTTGCGAAGCTTATTTGGCATATGTTATTGATAATAGAATGAAAACGAATGAACTCAAGAATGTGCATGTGGTGTGCAACTTTCCGGAAGTATTCCCTGAGGATCTACCTGGGTTACCACCCGATCGGGAAATAGAATTTCAAATTGACTTATTGCCAGGAGCTGAGCCCGTTGCCAAAGCCCCCTACCGATTGGCTCCGTCAGATATGAAAGAATTGATGTCTCAACTAGAAGAACTAATAGAAAAAGGATTTATTAGACCGAGCATCTCACCGTGGGGCGCTCCGGTACTATTTGTAAAGAAGAAGGACGGCAGCATGCGCATGTGCATTGACTACCGCGAGTTGAACAAGAGGACAGTAAAGAACAAATACCCACTGCCTAGAATAGACAACCTTTTTGATCAACTGCAAGGTGTGAGTTGGTTCTCAAAGATCGATCTTAGGTCGGGTTACCATCAATTGAAAGTAAGGGAAGAAGACGTACCAAAGACCGCGTTTCGCACGCGTTATGGGCATTATGAGTTTCTCGTGATGTCCTTCGGATTGACCAACGCACCAGCAGCGTTCATGGATTTGATGAATAGAGTATGTCGACCAATGTTGGATCAATCAGTGATAGTTTTTATAGACGACATACTGGTATATTCGAAAAGCGAGGGTGATCACCACTGTCACCTAAGAGAGGTTCTGGAGGTGCTAAAGCAGGAAAAGTTGTACGCAAAATTCTCCAAATGCGCGTTCTGGCTTAGGCAAGTCCAATTCCTAGGTCACGTAATAAACCCAAACGGAATCATGGTGGATCCTGCAAAGATCAAGACAGTAAAGGAATGGAACGTCCCAAAGACACCAACCGAGATACGAAGTTTTCTGGGATTGGCAGGCTACTATCGAAGATTCATTCAAGATTTTTCAAGAATAACCTTGCCACTAACTAAGTTGACACGGAAGGAAGTGAAGTATGAATGGGGTCGCGTTTGAAGAACTTAAGGCACGATTAACCCAAGCTCCAGTCTTGACTCTACCTGAGGGAAATGAAGACTTGGTAGTCTATTCTGACGCTTCGGGGCAGGGTTTGGGGTGCATACTTATGCAACGAGGAAAGGTAATTGCTTACGCCTCGCGGCAACTAAAGATTCACGAGGCTAACTACCCAACACACGATCTAGAGTTAGCAGCCGTAGTTTTCGCGTTGAAAATATGGAGGCACTATCTGTATGGAGTCAAATGCACCATTTACTCCGATTACAAAAGCCTGAAGTACTTTTTTGAGCAAAAGAAATTAAACATGAGACAAAGAAGGTGGTTAGAGCTACTGAAGGACTATGACTGTGAGATATTGTACCATCCAGGCAAGGCAAACGTGGTGGCTGATGCTTTAAGTAGAAAGGAAGAATCGACACCTATCCGGATCAAAGCATGTCAGCTGATTATAACGCCAGATTTGATGAGTGAAATATCAAAGGCACAAGATGAAGCACTATCAGAATGAAATATAAAACGGGAAAGAATAGTAGGACAACAAGGGAATTTAGATGCAAATGCATACGGTGTACGAACTAGGTTTGACCGGATGTGGATACCTAAGATTGGCGAGCTTAGAGCCAAAATACTCGATGAGGCCCATAAGTCTCGTTATTCTATCCACCCCGGGACAAACAAAATGTATCAAGACTTGAAGAAAGAGTACTGGTGGCCGGGCATGAAGAATGATGTGACTTAGTACGTGAACAAGTGCTTGACGTGTTAACTAGTTAAGGCCGAGCACCAGAAACCATGCGGTAAAATGCAACCCTTACCAATATCGGAATGGAAGTGGGAGGAGATCGTGATGGACTTCATTACCAAGCTACCGCGAACAGCTAAAGGCAATGATACCATTTGGGTGATCGTCGACCGCTTGACGAAAAGTGCTCACTTCTTGCCAATACGTGAGACTTCTTCGTCAGAAAGACTAGCAGAAATATTTATCAAGGAAGTTGTGAGTAGACATGGTATGCCGCTGTCGATTGTGTCCGACAGGGATACTAGATTCATGTCAAGGTTTTGGAAGAAATTCAATGAAGCAATGGGCACTAGACTGAACATCAGCACCGCTTACCACCCCCAAACCGATGGACAATCGGAAAGGACCATTCAAACCTTGGAGGACATGCTCCGGGCCTGTATCATTGATTTCGGTGGGAGCTGGGACAGCCATCTACCATTGGCAGAATTCTCATATAACAACAGCTATCACTCAACTATTGGCATGCCGCCATTTGAAATGTTGTATGGGAGGAAATGTAGGACCCCTGTTTGTTGGGGGGAAATTGGACAAAAGGATTTCGCAAGTCTCGAAGTGGTCAAAGCTACTTCCGAGAAGTTTGATCAAATCAAGGCTCGAATGAAAGCCGCAAAGGAAAGACAGAAATCATACGCGGATAAGAGAAGAATGGATTTAGAGTTTCAAGTGGGGGACATGGTACTGTTAAAAGTATCACCATGGAAAGGAATCATTCGATTCAGAAAATGTGGCAAACTAAGTCCAAGGTTTGTCGGACCTTTAAAGATCATAGCGAGAGTGGGTCAAGTTGCTTACAGACTCGACCTACCCGTTGAGCTTAGTGGGATACACCCTACGTTCCATGTGTCGCACTTACGCAAGTGCCTAGATGACGACACAGCTCACATACCTTACGACGAGATCGAAGTAGATAACAGTCTAAATTATGTAGAGGAACCGATAGCCATCCTTAACAGAGCTGAGAAACGACTACGCAATAAGTCGATTCCTCTAGTCAAAATACAATGGAAGCACAGAAAAGGGTCAGAAGCTACGTGGGAAAAAGAAGACGAGATGAGGGGACTATACCCTCAATTGTTTAACATATAAGCAGTTTCGAGGACGAAACCTCTTTAAGGAGGGTAGACTTGTAACACCCCAAAAATAGTAATTTAGTAAATAATAACGCGATAGAGACTTAATCGTCATAAAACAAAAGAAAAACGGATGGGGTTGGGCTCGGCTCCAACGGGCGGCGCGGAGGCCAGGTATAAAAAGGCCAAGACAGCCTTGAATCTCTCATTTTCCACAAACAATTGCAAGCTAGAGAGAGAAAGGAGAGTCGGGTCTAGAGAGAGAGAGTCGAACGATCGACACGAAATTGAAGGAGCACGTTACTACTGAGCTCGTGAGCAAAACCTCCAAATCAGAATCACAATCCAGGTAATGATTCGACCTTAAACTGAGTTTTTCTTCATTTTGGGATTTCTCGGGTTTTAGCTAAATAGGAGACGTTTTTATGGATGAAACTTGAAAATATGCTTAGAACTAGCATCTAGAGTGAAAACCGCACCTTTTGATCAAAGAAAATTGTAAGATTAATATGATCGGATTAACATGCAAGAATTTCGGACTTGTCCAGGAAACAGGTGCTGCGTACTTATCAAGTACGCAGGAAGGACGTCCTGCATACTTACCAAGTACGCAGTGACGCAGGAGAAAGATCACGTACTTACCAAGTACGCAGATACGCAGGATAAAGATCATGCGTACTTACCAAGTACGCATGAGAAAGATCATGCGTACTTGTCAAGTGCGCATGAGCAAGGCCCTGCTCACTTACTAAGTGCGCAGGCAGCAGACCAATAAGTAAAGTCAGTATGTTTAGAATGATTAAACCGCTAGAGTCAGGGTTGAGTCTGATGTGTATTTAACTACCTAATTCAGATCGTACGTGATATTGTTGGACCTTTGTTTAGGACAACCAAGACTAGCTTATCAGGTGAGTTCTATGTGCCCCCTTCTATGTTATATGCAAACCTTATTAAATGTTTTGGGGCTGAAATGTATACACTAAATGAATAAATGATGTGAATGCTAATGTGATCATACGTGATGTACTAATATATATTTTTTATATATAAGAGAATGAATTATGAACAAAGAATGAAATGTATGTTTACAAAGAATGAAGGAAAGAATGGCATAACGTAAATAAATGAAATCTTGCTTTATAATTATTTATATTGCATGTTATGAATGTATGTATACGTTATGGACGGAAACGAAGCTAACGGCTACTTCTGTAGACGGACAACCACGTGACTATTTTGCAACCGGGAAAGATACGTTCCTTCGCAAACTAGGACGTATAAAAAGCATAAATGGGCGGTCGAAATAAATGCTAAAATAGTATAACGGTTGCATAAACAATAGTTCGCATGGGAAACGGATGCCTTAGGGCAGACGAGCGAATATGACGGACTACGACGGTAGGACGGGTAAGACGGACGACCGAAGGTTGGCCGGACCAAAGTTAAGGCGGGCGGTTTCTAGGACCGAACGAGTAAAAGGGCGACGACGGTAGCTTAAGGGCGTATGTCTTTGTGATATACGCAGTAAAAGACGGGTTGATCACCCTTATATGTATGACCAATGAATGTAAAGAAAAGAAAAGGTGAATGCATATCTATGTAATCACATCAGAATGAAGAAAGAAAAGTAAAAGCTATGAATACGTATTTATAGAAATGTATGTATATAATTATGTATACTTTTAAAGAAAAGAATGAACATACTTAATAGTTTTAACCTAGAACTCACCAGCGTTAGATGACTTTTAGTATACATTTCAGGTAGAGAAAGGAAGGGTCGTGCGAAGGCGTGAAGGTTACCCGGCACAAGACTGACATCCCACTTTTATATATGTTAAGACAAATGTTATGTACTTAATTTTAAATACTTTCGCTGTTATGTCATGTCATGTTACGTTATGTATTGAATGAATTCGAATGTTTTAAATTTAAGCTCAGTAATTATGACTATGTTTATGAGTAAATCCAACAAGTGAGGTTACCCGGGAAAGGGGCCTTACAGTTTATCTTTATTTTCTTGTTGTCCCTGCGTGGACCTTTATGTTTCTTGTTGTCCCTGCATGGACTTTTATGTTTCTTGTTGTCACTGCGTGGACTTTTATGAATTTAGAACTGCTTGTTTTTAACGTCGTCCTTCTTGTGTTTTACTTTGTTAAAATTTGTTTGTCTATCAGCCTGAACGTGGCCAGGTGAGTTGTGTCATCCAGTCATGGCTGGAAGACTTAGAATATTTTTCAACCTGAACTTGGCCAGGTGACTTATCTGTCCAGTCGTGGCCGGAAGACTTAGAATATTTTTCAACCTGAACTTGCTCAGGTGACTTATCTGTCCAGTCACGGCAAGAAGACTTAGAATATTTTTCAACCTGAACTTGGTCAGGTGACTTATCTGTCCAGTCGCGGCTGGAAGACTTAGAATATTTTTCAACCTGAACTTGGTCAGGTGACTTATCTGTCCAGTCGCGGCTGGAAGACTTAGAATATTTTTCAACCTGAACTTGGTCAGGTGACTTATCTGTCCAGTCACGGCCGAAAGACTTAGATTTCAATAATTTGATCATCATAATTTTGTTAAAAAGTAGAGGCAATAGATTGTGAATGTAATCCCTGGTGTTCGCATACACCTTCTTTCAAAATTGATTACAATAATTTCTTACATGTTTCTTACATATAACATTTCCGGAGCTGGGCTCCATTCCACGTTCGTGGTACATCACTTCCATCCAAACGAGCCAACTTGTAGGAACCGTTTCTTCCTACCTCTTTAACTTGGTAGGGGCCCTCCCATCGTGGCCCCAACTTTCCTTGATCTTTCGTCCTGCTGGCCTCGTTGCTTCGGAGCACATATTCCCCCTCCTAGAATACCCTTTTTTGCACCATGGAGTTGTAGTATCTTTCAACTTCTCTTTTGTATTTCGCTTCATGGATTGCAGTTGTCACACCCCGCCTCAGGCACCCTCTTGACGTGTGCGAGCTCGATTGGTACCTAATTTGATTTCAGAATTTTTATAAATGCAGCGGAAGTCTTTTTTAAAAGTATCGGTTTAACATTCTTTCAACCTCAAGGGTTGTAATTGTAAATATCAAAACCCAGTTGGAAAACAAAAGTCATGTATTTACTTTATAAACACAGGGATTTAAATACCTTTTTTTATTTTGATTTACAAAACAGAGTTTGAAATCAAATACATCTCTTGTCTCTTATGGACAAGTTTAAGCCACCGGAAATAGTACTATCCAGGGTTGATCAATCCCCCGGTCTTATCTCCTTTTTCTTTTCTTTAAGATTTCCTTTATACGAGGCCTGAGGATCTTACGTATAAGTTATCCTTTTCACTTTTCTTGGGTTAGATCTTATGTCTGCCCGAATCCTCATTTTCATCATATTTTATTCGTTACCTGAAAACATTTTGAAAATGAAACGTCAGCGCGAACGCCGGTGAATACGATTATCTTGACAGTAAAATCATTTGGCGCAAAAAAACATTAGTTCATAATCACAACATCTTGTTCAATCCACACATTCAGTAGGCCCGTCCTGTTCAATCGCACCAAAGTATACACTGGCGTCATGTCTTATAACAAGGGACAAGTTTTCCTCCGAAGTTGTTATAAGACAAGCACCAACCGCAATCCGGGAATTCCACACGAGACCCGTGTATCCCTTGCAAGTTTTACGCATACCTATGGCCTGAATGCTTTGTTCGTAGAAGAACGTTGAGCATTATTCCCTTAACCTATATTTGGCCATTTTCGTAAAAGTAAATGTTTGACACAAGTTTTGAAAGAGATAAAGTATTCACCCTGGTTTATAGGAATGAGCCTCTAAGTTGATAGCTTATAGTCTACCTTCTTAACTTGATTTCTCTAGCGTATCGACTATTCTATGAGCGTTTCTTCCTACACTGAGCACTACAAAGAGCGGGAACCGAACCGGGATCGTCGGGAGAGAGTTAGATGGTCTCTGGAATGGATTTAGAGAGTGAAGATCGATTTTGGTGTGAAGAAAATGAATGAACTCGTCCAACTATTTATAGGGCAATTCCTGAGACCGTGACATACCGTTACGGGTGGTGATGGTCCGTCACCAGATTAGGGTCCGCGATTCATCAGACACGTGTCGCCCTCTGGTCAGTTTGCGATGTGACGGACCGTTACGGAGTGATACGTAGCGCACCCGGGTGAATTTGGGGCTGTGACAGACCGTTACCAGTCGTGATGGTCCGTTATAGGGTTTCCACGCATCAGAATTCGTTCATTGGTCACCGGACACGTGGCGCGTCATCAGGGTTTGTGTGCCTAGCCCTCAAAGGACTGTTACCAACCGTGACGGTCCGTTACCGTTTGATTTTTATGTTTTCTATATTTTGAACCTTGATCTTGGATATATTTACACTTATAGTCCATGTGGTTTGTACCTTGCTAGATGTGTGAACGTGACCGAGGCCAACTTACTGAGAGCATCTGCTTTCTTGTTCTTGCTTCTTGGTATATGCATCACTTTACATTCATCAAATAACTTGATTATGGCTTGAGCCTTATCCAAGTATCGCTTCATTGATTCTTCCTTAGCGTCGTAGGAGCCATTGATCTGGTTCGCTACGAGCATTGAATCCACATAAGCGTGTAACTTTCGTACCCCCATCTTTCGAGCCATTCGTAATCCCGCGAGCAATGCCTCATACTCTACTTCGTTGTTGGAAATTTTGAAATCTAATCTTAATACATAAGTCAGCTCGACCTAGTCTGGTCCCACCAATATCAAACCAGCTCCTAAGCCTTCATCGTTTGAAGCACCATCTGTATGGAGACTCCAAATGCTATTGTCCTTGACCTCCTGGTTACCCTGTGTGATCTCTTTGTTCATGCTTTCTTCCTTTGGTATTTCTACTAAGAAATCTGCCACCACTTGACCCTTCATTGCTGACCGAGGTTTATATTGGAGTTCTAATGCTCCCAGCTCGATAGCCCATTTTGCTAACCTTCCCAAGATCTCTATCTTTCTCAAAAATTGTTGTTTTGGATGCTCCGTCTGCACTTCAATGTCGTGAGCTTGAAAGTATCATCGCAGCCTCCTGAGGCGTGTACTAGATATAAAACCAGTTTCTCCATTGGTGAGTACCTTGTTTCTGGATCCTTTAGTGCTTTGCTGATAAAGTATATGGGGGTTTGAACCCCACCCCGTTCTGTCATTAAGACCGCACTTACGGCTGCACATCCTGTGGACAGGTACATTGGAAGGTTCTCTCCCGGGACTGGAGCTGTGAGCGTTGGTAACTGGCTCAAATACCCTTTCATTTCTTCAAACTCCTTTTTCGCCTCTTGTGACCACACAAAGTTCTTCTTACCCAGGCAGTTCCTTAGGGTCACCATGAATGGTAAAGTTCTTTCTGCATATTTTGACGGGAATCTGTTCAGGGCGACAAGACGCCCATTGATCGTTTGTACGTCTTTAGCAGATTTTGGGGAAGGCATTTTCAGCACCGCCTTTACTTTTTCCGGGTTTTCTTGAAATCCGTCTTTAGTGACAACTACCCCCAAGAATTTGCCCTGCTCTACCCCGAATGAGCACTTCTTCGGGTTCAACTTCATGTTGACACTTCTCAGGGTTTTGAACGTTTCACCAATGTCACGTAACAACCCTACTTCATTCTTGCTTTTTATCACCAGGTCGTTTACAAAGACTTCAAGGTTTTTACCGATTTGCTCACTAAAGCCTACATCCATCAATCGTTGGTAAGTAGCTCCTGCATTCTTCAAGCCAAAAGGCATTTTGGTGAAACAAAATATCCCAGCGCTAGTATAGAACGCCGTATTGTCTTAATCTTTCTTGGCCAATTGTACCTACCAATAACCTTTATAAGCATCCAAAAAAACACCACACCTATCACACCCCGGTTGGTGGCGGATTATACGTCAGTGCTGACGCGGTTGTTCATAAGCACATGATCATCTATTAAATGTGGTAATATTTATTCATCAAAATTAAAAGCATTCATTACAAGAAATAAAAGATAAATTATTCATATCATGACTAAATTTAAGACTTATTAAATCTAGGTCAATGGTCCTATGTGATCAAGCAGTCCTCAAACAGGTTCACCTGAAACATGTGAGTAAATGTCAACAAGTAGTTGGTGAGAAACATAGGTTTTGACACCAAATAAAGTTAAGTATAGTTTACAATTCAATATGTTCAAAGCGTGTCTAAAGCATGAATGTGAAAAATACAAGGCTCCAAACGTACAATCAAGCCATGTTTATATGTATGCACAATCCCCCGGATTGCGTGAACTACCAAAATGTAAACACTAACCCGCCAAGGTTCATGTTACTCCTGGCATCAAAACGAAACTAATGACCCAAAAATTACTTGATATGGTTGCGCAATGAAGGGGAACGACAGGAAACTATGGTTCGATGTTCCTCGAGTTCGTAAGAGCTTCAGAGGCGTAATGGGGTGTGTTTGAGTGTTTAGGAAGCTCAAATGAGGGTATGTGAAGGTGCTAAGTACGTTTAATCTGTTTAATTTCATTCAGCAAATATGAATCAATCGGGTTTATGCTTTGGAACGGTTTTGGAAATAAATGGCATTCATAGCCATTGATTTGTTGTAATTGGGTCATAAAGCTTATTCAAAACCGCCGATCTAACGTGTTTGCATGATCTTGATGAGTTAATACACTTGAATTTGAGATTATTGAATCCGATTTGCAATCGTTTGACTTTTAAAGTCAAAATAGGGGATTTCATGGACTTAAGGGTTCAATTTCTTGAAAAGGGCTCAAATAAATAGATGGGGGGTTCAATGGGTTCAAACAGGTTTTAAAGGGAGGTTCTTTGGCTTGGAAAGGGTTCAAGGCTAAGTTTATTTGGTTCTAATTCTTTTTAGTTGTTCATATAAATGTTTCTATAAAGTTTTATAATAAAAAATAAAAGAAACTCCTTATGAAATATTTTTAAAGGGATGAATTTCCTTTTTATAAGGTAGCAAATGATTCGTTTAACAAAGATCAATGTATAGATATGTTTATATACTTATTCCTAAAATAAATATATGTATGTATTTAAAAGGGTGTAAACATGTGATTCAAACTCATAACTTTTATAAAAATTATTATTTGTTTGATTACTATAACATATCATAAAATGGTTTATTTAATATAATCAAGTGTATATATATAATTACATATTTATTTATAAATAAATACATATATATATATAAGGGAATTTTAATATATTCCTTAAACTCAAAGGTTTTATGTTATAATTATAACACTGAAAGTTACAAGATTGATTTGTTTAGTAAAATCATATATGTATATGTTTGCTCACATATTCACAAATACATAAAATTAATAAGTAATATGTAATGCAAGGTTGGTATTTTGAATTGATATAAGTTTAAATATTAATTTGTGTGAAATAATGAGTTTGAACAAGTATTGGATTTAAATGTTTTGTTATTATAAATAAATAAAAAAATGGCCGGAAAAATCGTGGATGTTATATTATCCCCAAGTTGAGGGAATTTTGTCTTGAAATTCAACCGATGGAGGCTACTGAAATAGGATAGATGAGGGTTTTGGATCCTTAACGAGTTTTGGACTGTCGGTTTGAGGTGTACGATTGATGACGAGGTTTAGGTCTGATACTTAAGGTCAGGAGGAAACTGCCCTAGGATAAGTTTGGGCTCCAAGGATGAGATGCTTCACTTGTAATAAGAGCGATGAGAATTTGATTGTTCAACACTTGTTTAGGACGTAGCAATATGTCTAAAAGGTATCACTCGATAAAGATTTCACAGACGTTGGTCAAGATCAAAATAATAGAAAACCCTACGTGACACGAACAACGCTACTACTGACAATATGACAGGAACACTTATATGTAGGAAATGCCAGCGGCGTATCCACCATGCCCTTATCATATCGTCTCGGTTTTGTTACTATGTATCACGATAGGTTTTATGTCATCACACATGACAGAATTCACTATGTTTTTCATGCGCTGACTTTTATAATTACGTGTGCACCAGTAATTACTCAAATCGTCGTATGGTCCATATAGATCGTCCCATTGTGTGTGGGTCAAGAGGGGACACAAGGATACTTAGTTCGTAACTACTGTTTTCACGTACGAGTTGCTAATAAAACAGTTATGTTCATAGATAATGTAGTCAACCAAGGAATATCAATGTGGCATAACCCCGTGGTTGTCCTAGATAAAGGACATAACCCTTCAGATTACCCATAAAGTTTATAGTTCCCTCGTGTTTGAACAAGAATACGTCAACCCCCGAGTAGTTTAAAGTTTATAGCTTTCAACTTTCATGAATAAAGTGAATAATCATGTCTTGTGTATAATGTGTCCAATCAATTACAACAATGTAAACAATCTAGTTTCGTGTATAATGTAAACACCCAAGTTTCACGTATAATGTAAATAATCTAGTATCACGTATATTGTAAACAACTAAGTCTCATATATAATGTGAACAGTCTAGTATCATGTATATTGCAAACAAACAAGTTTCGTGTACAATGTAGGTAGTTGGGTCTTAGACTTTCAATTTTGTTGAGGTTTATATGGATGGTTAATGCCTACGCGAGATAATTCATCTTCTTGAAGTGGTTAGTAAACTCATGCATTTCCGAAGGTACAAGGTGATGAGGGAGTTTTGCGGGTATTTAGAATAATGTATACATGAATAACTGATTCGTGCTCTTTGTTTGTAATAAACAAGTAATAAAAATTTACCCTTGTTGGTAAATTAAAAAGTTGAATAAATAGATAATTGAATAAATAAAGAGTTTTATTCATTTGATTTAATTATCATAAAGAGAATGTTTTCAAAAAAAAGATAATGAACTAATTATTTAGTAACTAAGCCAAAAGTTAAGAAATGACTAGTTTAACGAAATAAAAGTCATAATGGAGTATTTAATCAAGTCATAATTAGTTTTTAATTAAAAGAATAAAACGTTTGTTAATGTTTTTACCAAATAAGTTGTACAAGGTTGGGTATTAAGTTTCTTTACAAGGTAAAGGGGTTTGTAAATAGTTTATAATCTAGATAAAATCTATAAATCAAGGGTTTGATAAAGGTCTCGTTTGAACAAAATAACTATATCAATTGAATTAGGTGATAACAAAATAGTTAGTTTACAAAGAGGGTTTAGGTGTCAATTATTAAGGCAAGCCAAAAATGGAGAAATAATGTAATACTATTTATATAGTGTTGTTGGGCACATGATATGAGTTTCAAACCTATTAGGAAAAATTCTTTTTTAAGGATTTACAATATGCTTCTCAACAGGAGGAGGGTTTGGAATGCATCTCAAAATTAACAATGCTGGCGCGATGTTTGAGTAATCTTGATGGAAATATAACGGATTTATTTTATACTTGTAATAGTAAATCAACGAGCAATGGAATTTAAGTTGTAATATGAAACTTAACATTGAATGTTAAAATATCAAATATTTAACATAAAGTAGCGGTTTTAAACTGAAATTTAAAGACAAGGATAGAAAATCCAGCTAACGTCTTAGATAGCTTTCCACCACGAAGCAGGTGAGCACCAAGATGAACATCGTTATGGTTACTCGTATAGCAAACCGGGCCTCAGCTCTAGCTATCTCCGTACGTGCATCAAATATTTCCCGATCTCCTTCCATCATGTCAATGTGGGTACCTAGATTCGCAATCAAGTCCTCCTGGTGCCGCACTTGACCCACAAGGCTGTCTATTCGTTGACCTAGCAGGTCGTGCCTTATCCCGTGCTCCATCCCTTGCCTCATAAACTCTGTGGTCCTCATATATTGGTGAGTGGCATCAGCTGGGACTCCTATAGCACTGGTGGGTGCCATGGTCTGTCTTGCTCCTGGGTTCAAGTGATATGGGTCGGGTGCTAAGTAAGGTCTCTCAGTGGGGATGGTATCTGGTTGTGTCGGTAAGGTGCTTGATAAGGATCTCTTGATGGGGGTGGTTCAGATGCTCGGAGTCTCAGGCATGTGCTCCTAAGCCAGTCTGCCCTTATGTCAAACATGGACCTAGCAGCTGGGGGTCTCGGTGACTGATGGTTTGGTGATGGGGATCCGATGTCTTCCTCTTGCTCGGACTCTGTCTTGGGATAGTATACCGGGGAGGGAGGATGGTAGGAGTCCATGTCTATCAGGAAAAGAAAAAAAGATTTTAAGTGATAATAAAATACTAGATGTTAAGTACAGAAGTTTTCATGAGTTCAGAGTTTGACTAGTCATAACACCGAGTTTTTTTTACAATGATACGTTAGAAGTAACACTTGACCTATAAGTAGTGTACCTATGAAGAAAATTCCTAGGAAAAAAAAGTGGGTCACAAGGGACACACTTAAGTACCCAGTTTTTCCTTAGTCAGAATCTCTTATGGGTCTACACCCACTCTTCAAGCCATCATGTACTAATAACACTATTGTTTGGGCTCATGGTCATGATGAGAATTATTACGTACTGGGCTTTGAGGCCCAAGGGTGAGATTCATTTACTTCATCAGGCTTCCTCTTCTTGAAAGGTAAGTGGGCTCCTTTAGTTTCTTATTAATGGGCATTAAGCCCAAGGGTTAAATTTTATTCACAATGATGACGGTGACATAATTTTTAGTGTGTAAGGATGAGGGTGTATGAAGTCTTAGATATGAATAAGTGTACAGTAAAGCTTAGGATGACATTTGATGGAATCAAATAGGTAGCATGTAATCAAACGGTGTGGCAAATAAGGTGTTACATGAATAGCAATTTTGTAAACATGTGAGTCATCAAGTAGTGTAACACATAAAATGTCATGTATTGTATTATGTAATGTAATACCTAGGATAACATGTAAGATTATCACACAAGGGTATCCTAAGGTTATAGACTAGGCCATTGTCTCCTAATAACCTAATTCCCTATAACCATGGCTCTTATACCAATCTATCACAAACCGACCGGCGGCGGATTATACGCCGGGGCTGATGCGGTTGTTCATAAGTACTTCGGCTCTATCATCCGAAAGCGTCCCATTTGTGAGAAACTGGACAGTGGGAGTCATCGAGGTTAGATTCTCCTCCCCCGTGATGATGTTGATTTCTGTATCTAAAATATATGGGGATTCTAACACTTCTACCCTGACTTCTTTTTCTAGATGTGTGAACGTGACCGAGGCCAACTTACTAAGAGCATCTGCTTTCTTGTTCTTGCTTCTTGGGATATGTATCACTTTACATTCATCAAATAACTTGATTATGGCTTGAGCCTTATCCAAGTATCGCTTCATTGATTCTTCCTTAGCGTCGTAGGAGCCGTTGATTTGGTTCGCTACGAGCATTGAATCCACATGAGTGTGTAACTTTCGTACCCCCATCTTTCGAGCCAATCCTAATCCCGCGAGCGATGTCTCATACTCTACTTCGTTGTTGGAACTTTTGAAATCCAATCTTAATGCGTAAGTCAGCTCGACCTGGTCTGATCAAAACCAATATCAAACCAGCCCCTGAGCCTTCATCGTTTGAAGCTCCATCTGTATGGAGACTCCAAATGCTATCGTCCTTGACCTCCTGCTTACCCTGTGTGATTTATTTATTCATGCTTTCTTCCTTTGGTATTTCTACTAAGAAATCTGCCACCACTTGACCCTTTATTACTGACCGGGGTTTATATTGGAGTTCGAATGCTCCCAGCTCGATAGCCCATTTTGCTAACCTTCCCTAGATCTCCGGCTTTCTCAAAACTTGTTGTATTAGATACTCCGTCTGCACTTCAATGTCGTGAGCTTGAAAGTATCGTCGCAGCCTCCTCGAGGCGTGTACTAGAGATAAAACTAGTTTCTCCATTGGTGAGTACCTTGTTTCTGGATCCTTTAGTGCTTTGCTGATAAAGTATATGGGGGGGGGGGTTTGAACCCCACCCCGTTCTGTCATTAAGACCGCACTTACGGCTGCACATCCTGTGGACAGGTACATTGTAAGGTTCTCTCCCGGGACTGGAGCTATGAGCGTTGGTAACTGGCTCAAATACCCTTTCATTTCTTCAAACTCCTTTTTCGCCTCTTGTGACCACACAAAATTATTCTTACCCAGACAGTTCCTTAGGGTCACCATGAATGGTAAAGTTCTTTTTGCATGTTTTGACAGGAATCTGTTCAAGGCGACAAAACGCCCGTTGAGCGTTTGTACGTCTTTAACAGATTTTGGTGAAGGCATTTGCAGCACTGCCTTTAATTTTTTTCGGGTTTGCTTGAAATCCGTCTTTAGTGACAACTACCCCCAAGAACTTGCCCTGCTCTACCCCGAATGAGCACTTCTTCGGGTTCAGCTTCATGTTGACAATTCTCAAGGTTTTGAACGTTTCACCAATGTCACGCAACAACCCTACTTCATTCTTGATTTTTACCACCAGGTCGTCTACATAGACTTCAAGGTTTTTAACGATTTGCTCACTAAAGGCTGAATCCATCAATCGTTGGTAAGTAGCTCCTGCATTCTTCAAGCCAAAAGGCAATTTGGTGAAACAAAATATCCCAGCGCTAGTATAGAACGCCGTCTTGTCTTCATATTCCTTGGCCATTTGTACCTGCCAATAGCCTTTATAAGCATCCAAAAAAACACCACACCTATCACACCACTGCCGGCGGCGGATTATATGTCGGGGATGATGCAGTTGTTCATAAGCACATGATCATCTATTAAATGTGGTAATATTTATTCATCAAAATTAAAAGCATTCATTACAAGAAATAAAAGATAAAGTATTCATATCATGACTAAATTTAAGACTTATTAAAGCTAGGTCTATGGTCCTATGTGATCAAGCAGTCCTCAAACAGGTTCACCTGAAACATGAGAGTAAATGTCAACTACAAGTAGTTGGTGAGAAACATAGGTTTTGACACCAAATAAAGTTAAGTATAGTTTACAATTTAATATGTTCAAAGCGTGTCTAAAGCATGAATGTGAAAACATACAAGGTTCCAAACGTACAATCAAGCCATGTTTATATGTATGCACAATCCCCCGGATTACGTGAACTACCAAAATGTAAACACTAACCCGCCAAGGTTCGTGTTAAGTAATGAATCGGATTCCCGTATAAATGATCATGTTAGGTACTACCTTTGGCTTACCACACAAGTTAATGATTGTACTAACATGAACACACGTAATGGTCACCAAGCAGTTTAACACATAAAGCATAAAGATTTTAGCATAAGAACAGAGGTATTGAATTGTGTATGTAATGTAATTGTAGACATGTTTCACCCCAAAAGTATAAAAAGGTAAAAAGGGGCTATGTAAACTCACATGAAGTGAAG
Source organism: Smallanthus sonchifolius (assembly GCA_023525975.1). Taxonomy (NCBI): domain Eukaryota; kingdom Viridiplantae; phylum Streptophyta; class Magnoliopsida; order Asterales; family Asteraceae; genus Smallanthus; species Smallanthus sonchifolius. Next base: position 21,089,395 of record CM042037.1, read on the forward strand.
CTAGTAAGTTGTATGAATTGCAAAGGGAAGATAGGCTCCGCGAGGATTCCTAACAATCGACCTACACAGTTAATCCGTATTCTAGGGTAAATATACGACTAATCGAAGTAAAGAATTTCTAAAGCTTCTAAGGATCCTTGGAATTTGAGATTGGATATGGGGTTTGTGCAGGTTTGTAGGAAAATATAAGCTTGTCACAAGTGTTGAAATAATAATGATAAGATAGTTTATAAAATTAACTAGAATTAATGGGGATTTCTAATTAGTTATATAAATATAGGAGTTGTAATAATTATACGTTTGGATTTATTTAAATAATTATTCAAAGAATAATTAATGGATAAATTACGGATTAGGAAAAGGGTTTAAATAATTGTTCTTATAAAAATAAATATTTAAACTATTTAGATAACTATCCCAATAATAGGAATTAAACTGTAAATTTAGAAGAAGGTTTAAATAAATTAATTATTTAAACTATTTAAGTAATTTCTTTTACTTAAACGACAAATAAGAGAAATATTGGATAACTACAAGTTTTAAATGGAAATGAATGATTTGTATAACTCATTTATCTAAAATAATTATTTAAATTGTTCTATAAATTTCTAAATAATTATTGTTTGCCAAAACAAATATTTATATATTATTGTTTTTTGGAAATTGATTATTAATGACGTTATAATTTAATTACTAATTAAACCGAATTGACTATTAATTAAAAGTATAATAAAATATGCGTTTTATATAACTAATATATTTATATAAATAAAAGAGGTTGTATAAATCTTTACAAGGCAAGTGGTTTTATAAACATAAACATTTCTATGCTACATAAAACTTATAAATTTGAGGCTCCTATATGAATAATTCGTTAAAGAGTTTGCATCAATAAATTGGGTTTTATTAGATTTAAACCCAATAATAACAAAAGAAATTGTTTGTCCTTAAAAACTTATCAATTAAATTATTAGAACAATTTCTGGGTTTTACAAGCTTCATAAAATATTTTCTATGAGAGAAAATAGTTTAAAAAATAAAAATGGGTTTACCCGGGTCAATTTGGAATGATCCCCAACACACTAACCATTGGGCCAGAGATCGGTTAGTGTACTATGACCGGTTCCATAAAGTAACAAGCGTGGGGGAGGGAGGAGAAAACCGGGTTCATGACACGCGAAAAAAAGGAAAAAGGTACGGGGCTTGGTCTCGAACTCGCGACCTCCTTTGTACAAGTCAAATGTCTTAACCGGTGGATCTGGGCATGATGCCTTGATGATCATTGAGTTGCTAAAACATAAAACCAACACCCCCCCCCAAGTCCCCGTCGTCATCCCCAAAAGCCTGACTCAACCCTAGACCCAAAAAATCATCGATTTGGTATCAATCGATTGCGAATTCATAGGGCTTTTACTCCTGGCATCAAAACAAAACTAATGACCCAAAAATTACCTGATATGGTTGCGCAATGAAGGGGAACGACATGAAACTATGGTTCGATGTTCCTCGAGTTCGTCAGAGCTTCAATGGTGTAATGGGGTGTGTTTGAGTGTTTAGGAAACTCAAATGAGGGTATGCGAAGGTGCTAAGTACGTTTAATCTGTTTAATTTCATTCAGCATGTATAAATCGATCGAGTTTATGCTTTGGAACGGTTTTGGAAATAAATGGCATTCATAGCCATTGATTTGTTGTAATTGGGTCATAAAGCTTATTCGAAACCGCCGATCTAAAGTCTTTGCACGATATTGATGAGTTAATACACTTGAATATGAGATTATTGAATCCGATTTGCAATCGTTTGACTTTTAAAGTCAAAATAGGGGATTTCATGGACTTAAGGGTTCAATTTCTTGAAAAGGGTTCAAATAAATAGATGGGGGGTTTCAATGGGGTTCAAACAGGTTTTAAGGGGAGGTTCTTTGGCTTGGAAAGGGTTCAAGGCTAAGTTTATTTGGTTTTAATTCTTTTTAATATAAATGTTTCTATAAAGTTTTATAATAAAAAATAAAAGAAACTCCTTATGAAATATTTTTAAAGGGATGAATTTCCTTTTTATAAGGTAGCAAATGATTCATTTAACAAAGATCAATGTATAGATATGTTTACATACTTATTCCTAAATTAAATATATGTATGTATTTAAAAGGGTATAAACATGTGATTCAAACTCATAACTTTTATAAAAATTATTATTTGTTTCATTACTATAACATATAAAGGAGTAAATTTTATTTTCATAACAGAGTGAGGATCTATTGACGGTTCAAACTCTGGTCGCTCTGTTAAAGGAATTCCATTTGTTTGATTGGTACCACTTGTCTATCATGGTTCAGGTTTAGTTGGTACCACTTGTCTTTGTAGTTGACTCCTTACTAACAACCTGACCACATAAGTTAAACCTTTCTGGTTGTGTATGGGTTTTGGCTTCTTGCCGCTTTGTATCTCTATTTGTCTGATATCCAATAGAATTCCTTCAGTACGTCCAACGTGGTCACTTCCTATTTGTATTTTTCTAAGTGTTTGATGAGGGAAACATATGCTTAGACGTCGTTCTCCTGTCCGTTAACTGTTTGCCGCAGCTGGGCTTTGACTTGCCTAAAGTGTGTAAATGATGACTTGAGTAGGCCGTAACATGAAAGGAATCGCCGTAGCCGGGGCTAGATAGCATGGGATGGGACACGCCTTCGGATCTCGGGGCTCGGTCTTAGCTTGAGCCGCAGCTGGGCTTCTGCCGTAGCCAAGCGGTGGCCGAGACTTGCTTCAGACCTACCGGGACTCGTGTTTCCTCGTGCCGCGGCTCACCCTTAGATGGCCGGGACTTTTCTTGCTTCCTCTCGTGCAGCGGCTTACCCTTGGATGACCGAAACTTTTCTTCGCGTGCCGCGGCTCACCCTTAGGCTATGTGTGCCGTGGTTTCAGCACTTGTGGTTTGTCGGATTTGGGGTTTCACCCCTTAAACCCCTTCAAAACTCAAAATTAGCGATTCAATGTATTTTTCTTTGAAAAGTAAAAACATAAGGAAGAAAGATAACGAACTACATATGAAGAACATTTACGTATATGTAAATAGTTAAATTACATATACATATAAAACAAAAAATAAATAAAACTATTAAATTACATATAAGTAGACCAATCAAACAAATACGATTGAGTAGTTACATGTATACTTTGTAAATGGAAAAACTAGGGATCATTTGTTTTAAGTGATATTTATAAGGCGGAAATAACATCAAAATGGTTTTTTTTAAACGTGGGTGTTACACCAAAACAATTTATAATGTATTAGTTTCTAATGGAGATATAAAAGTGTTCCGAGTTAAAATATTTTGTAGTACAATGTTAGGTATTTAGGTGTAAAAAAATCTTGTTAAAAAAGGCAGATGTACATTTGGTTTTAGTTTTTCGTTGTGTGTTTTTTGTATCAATCGTCACTGAAAGATGACAAGCCATGTATGAGTCAGATTGCAATCAAAGATCTAAGTTCCAACATTCAAAGTCCAAGGAAGAAAGTTAAAGAATTCAAAGGTAAAGTCAAGCAAGACATTCAAGCCCAATGAAAGACGTGTAGTGATCACAAGAAGCAGGTGTCTGTTCAAGCTAAGTAGAACCCGAAGAACACTACAAGAGATTAAGAAGTGTATCGGGAGAATCAAGACAAAGATGACAAGATTGAAGTTGATGACGGGCCTATTTCAAGTAGGAAATTAGGGGTGATTCGGATACAACAATTGGGGGGGTGATTGTTGGCTCAATTGTTGTCTAGCCCAAGAAACGAGCCCAACCCGTGACTTAAGGGGTTTTAATGGTTAACGTTATTAGGTTTCTTGTTAACAAAATTTGTGTTAGCATTATAAATAGATGTTATGGGTTTCATAAAGATAGTTGTAATAGAGGTTTTTGAGTTATATTTTCTTTGAGTAATAATACTGGGAGTTATCAAATCCTCGTAGTCTGTTCTTTTATCATTTGAGTTATATCGATTATGTTATTGACGACGTGCTTATGTTTTATCAACGTTTTGACATGAGTTTTTTCGTTGGGTAAATAGTAATGTACAAAACGTGGAAATCGAGTCTTACAAATTCTAATTTCTTAGAAATATGGGTTATTAAAAAAATAATTTTAATTAGAAGAAGCGTAGTTTTTGAAGAAATATTATGGCCACTGAAAAAAAAAACTCATGATTCAAGTGTCCTTTGGTTCTAAGGTCATCCGATGTGGGCGTGAGACACCACCCCATTCCCATATGAAAGGGGCGCGAAAAACCAAGGCGTGAGAATTCTCACGGACGTTGTCTCTCTCTCTCTCTCACAAACACACTACTCACGCAAATTAATTAAATTTTATAAAATAGTTAATTTTCACACCCCTTACCATATGAAAACGGTATGAAAACTTTATACGGTGAGATGACCGTCCGAATAGCGTGAACTTTATTTTCATATAAACCCGTGACCAAAACAAAATAATATTTCACGTGATTTCAGGTCCTTTCTGACGGTGGACCATTTATACTCGTTGAGTGGCACTCATCAGTTTCGTTTTTTGCTTTTTCTTCCTCCTCATTTTTTACTTGTTGTCTGAAAATTAATGGCCGCTGGAATTCAATTCTTCGACCTTAAAAACAACACTCGGATTCCATCTGTTGGTCTGGGAACATGGCAATCGGAACCTGGTATTGTTGGCCAAGCTGTTTACGCCGCCTTCAAGGTTCTCCTACATCTCTGTCTTTCTATATTGTCGACGTGCATCTGATTTTGATTTTAGTTAATACTGTTTCCATGTATGGATTGCTAGCTTCATCTGTGTGGTTTTTTTGTAATGAGTAGATTTTCTTCATTGAGATCTGAGATTTCTGAATTTGAAAATGAAAGTATAAAAATTGGGGTTTTGTGGTCAAATGAAGTAATTTGATTTTTGTTTCAAATATATATCCAGAATAGTGGTTATGATTCATATCCTGATACTGAATACAACATGCAGTAAAACTATGGTTATTTATATTTTAGATTTATTAAGAAGTCTATATCTATACTATCAGGGGCGGCCCTGGGGTAGGCCGAGCCGGGCCGCCGGCCAGGGCCCGTTTTTTCGGGGGCCTAAAATTTTTACGGGGCCTGTATATATATATGTTTTTTTATAAAATTTTAAATACCGGTTTTATATATTGAGTATTTTTTATGAAAACTTAAAATATATTGGGCGCTTTTTATAATGGTTGGACCCTTTTTATAATGATTGAGTCCTTTTTATAATGGTTGGGCCATTTTAATGTTTATATTGGTTGGACCCATTTAATCTTTAGAATGTTTGGGCCTATTTAAACTTAAAACCCGTTAACCCATTAACCCTTTAATAAAAAAAACGAATTCTGCAAATAGGGAAGGAATTTTCTTGTGCCTGTTTGCCTCCCTGGCGTCTCCACTCCACGAACGATAGGCGACCCCAAAAAAAAATTGCTGCAGTTGTTCAGCCTTGGTTGGTTTAAAGGTATTAATATCCATTCATTCAGTTAGAATTACTTACCACATGTTAGTTTGCCATGCCATGAGTTTTAAATTGTTTGACAAATTGATTTTAATTTATGATTGCCAATTTGCCTAAATCAAGTTATTTCCCTTATTTCATGACTCATTGAACTATACATTGTTAATTAATTGACTTATTAATTTTTATTATTAGTTAGAATTGTAAATGTTAATTGTTGAATTTTGATTTGATTTTTAGAAATCATGCCTCCTAAACAATCATCCGGTGCTAAAAAACGTAAAAGAAAAAAACTAGATGAAGCAATGACAAAGTCTCAAGCCGGTGCTCTATTGAAGTTTTTGCCTAAACCGCCTGTTAAAAAGAATGTTGAAGAGCATGTACAAGTAGAAGAGGCGGACGAGCAAGAACATGTTGAAGAACAAGATCATGTTGTTGAAGAACAAGATCATGTGGAAGTAGAACTTGAAAAGTCGGAAGAGGAAGAACATAATCCTATTGATATATTTGATCCACGAAGGTGGGAAGGACTTAATTCTGATGAGATTAAACTTTTAGTCGAGAAAGGTCCTAAAAGAGATAATAATATAGTTTATGGTCCGTATGATACAAATAGAAGACGATTTTTCGCAGCTTTTTATACAAGAACTTTATCAAATATGGAGAAGGTTGATCGGCCATGGCTAGTATATTCGAAAGAAATAGACAAATTATTTTGCTTCTGTTGTAAAGTGTTTAGAAAAGGCGTTCCGAAAGGTAAATTGGATGGGGAAGGTTATGTAGATTGGCACCATGCACCTACTAGTATAAAAAACCACGAACTTTCCCCGGATCATCTCACAAATATCAATAAGTGGTTTGATATGCGTAAAAGATTGAAGTTGAACGAAACAATTGATAAAGCCCAATACGAGCAATTCAAGAAAGAAAGAGATTACTGGATGCAAGTCCTTTTGAGAATCACTGCAATAGTGAAGTTTCTTGGCAAACATAATTTAGCTTTTCGTGGATCAAAGGAAAAGTTGTATCAAAAAGGTAATGGTAATTTATTTGCTCTTTTTTTATTCCACTTCCAATAAATTGTTATAATTGATTCAACTTCTTATTTGTTAAGGTAATGGAAATTTCTTGGGTCTCGTTGAAATGGTGGAAGAGTTCGACCCAGTTATCAAAGAGCATGTTCGACGGATCACAAATGATGAGATTCAGGTGCATTATCTTGGACACAAGATCCAAAATGAGATAATTTTTATGCTAGCTCAAGAAATTAAGAAAAAAATAATCAAGGACATAAAGGAAGCAAAGTACTACTCCATAATACTTGATTGTACTCCCGATTCAAGTCACCAAGAACAGATGACTATAATAGTGAGGTATTTAAAATTCTCATCTAATTTTGTTACTGTCGAGGAGTCTTTTTTAGGGTTTTTAAATGTTAATGATACCACCGGGAAAGGACTATTTGAAATTACACTTGAGGAGTTAAAGTCTCTTGGTCTTGAACTAGATGATATGTGTGGTCAAGGATATGACAATGGAGCAAATATGAAAGGAAAACACCAAGGAGTGCAAACTAGATTTTTAAAGGAGAATCCTAGAGCATTTTACACTCCTTGTGGTTGCCATTCTCTTAATCTTATATTATGTGATATGGCTAACAGTTGTGTTAAAGGAAAGAGTTTTTTTTGGAAAGATCCAACGCATTTATACTATCTTTGCAAATTCGATTAATCGGTGGCAAATTTTGAAAGATAATCTCAAATCTTGGAGTCTTAAGTCACTTTCTCAAACTCGTTGGGAAAGTCGTATCGAGAGTGTTAAGGCTATTAAAATGCAACTTGTTGAAGTACGAGAAGCTTTACTTGAAGTTGGGGAAAAAGATAATGATGCTGCAATTGCAAGTGAAGCAAATTCAATAGCAGAAAAGAAATTGGTGAATTTGACTTTTTGGTTTCAATTGTTATCTGGTATGAAGTATTAGACAAGGTGAATGAAGTGAGCAAAAAGTTACAATCAAATGATATGCATCTCGAGACTGCTATTAAAGCAATAAACAAATTGATTGAATACTTCAAAGGATATAGAGAAACTGGTTTTTCAAAAGCAATTGATGAAGCTAAGGAGATTGCTATTGAAATGGACATTGATCCGAAATTTCCAGAAAAACGTTTGATTAAAAGGAAAAAAAACATTTGGTGAGAGTTCAACTAGCCAAGAAGCTTCATATACACCCGAAGAGAATTTCAGAGTAAATTATTTCTTATTTATTATTGATCAAGCTATTGCTTCTATTGAGACTAGATTTGATCAATTTAAAAACTATGAGAATTTATTTGGTTTTTTGTTTCCACACAACTTGAAGGGAATTGAAGATAAAGATCTTAAGTTGTCTTGTCGTTTTCTTGAAAATGCACTCAAGTTTGAAGGAAGATCGGATATTGATTGTGATGAACTTTATATGGAGTTGAAGTCATTTGACACCTTAGAAATCAGTGAATTTAACAACCCTATAGATGTTTTGAAGCATTTGAATGAGTTACAAGAAAATTTCCCAAATGCAAGGATTGCATATAGAATAATGTTGACTATTCCAGTCACGGTGGCATCAGCAGAAAGGAGTTTTTCGAAATTGAAGTTATTGAAATCATACTTACGATCTACAATGACCCAAGAAAGACTTAGTGGATTGGCGATGATAGCTATCGAGAACGAAATTTTAGAGAGTATAAATTGCGAAGAGATGATCAAAGAGTTTGCTGTCAAGAATGCTAGGAGAGCTTCGCGAATCATCCGTTAGCTATTACGGTATGTAATATAACATACTATATTTTTTTCTATATTTATTGCTATAATGTTAATCGTCGTTTAAAAAATTTTTAGTTTATATATTTTGTTCGTATGGGCCTTTTTTTCGGCTTCGACCAAGGCACTTAAATCCTCGGGACCGGCCCTGTATACTATATAATAAATAAAGGTTTTTCCATGTCACGTGTCGGCTCCACATATCATCATTTTTTTCCCTCTCTCTTTCCTATTAAATACATATCTATATTTTGATTTTTTAATAATAATATATTTTTAAAGAAAATAATAATTATACTAATTGAACACATTTATTTTAAATTATCCCTTATTATAATAAACTTTGAAATATAATTATGTAACTTTTCTTTTCAATCAAATAGTAAATGAAAGTCAAATTAAATTAAAGAGTAATTAACGTATTTTCGAAACTCAATTATATATTAATTTTTACATATTTTGAATCTTATTTTCTATCCTTATTATATGTAATGGATTTTTAAACCTGTAAATATATTAAGTATTTTATATTTTAATATTTTTCATCCGGTGTGTAGACACGGGTTCTAAGCTAGTGAATTAATATGTAAAACATAAGGAGAGGGAGAGTATTATTGTCTACTAATCATGTGTTTCTCTTCTGCAGGCTGGGTACCGTCACATTGATTGTGCCCAAGTTTATGGTAACGAAAAGGAGGTATGCTTCTAGTCTTATTCAATATAAGGTAGAGTTAAAAGGCCCCTAAATCATGTTTTATTTGTTATATATGGTCGCGGGCTACCGGAAAACCAGTGAAAATGATTATGTGGGATGAACTTTCAAATTTTGTTATATTATGGTACATAAAAAGTGAAATTTTGTTCTATTATATGATACATAAACTTTCAATTTTTTTCATCATGATACATCAAAAATGGAATGAAAAATGTTTGTTTATTGAGCATTAGTTCATAGTCTCAACTAATGCGTTTCACTTGTTACTCATGCATTTTGTAACGAATTGTGCATTAAAGTCGTGTACCCTTGGTCAGCAGAATTAAGTTGTCGGAGGAAAATGTGGTTGGTCGGGAATCTTCGACTTCTGTTTTTGCTGGTCTAGGGTTCAATCACCGCCCTTTCCAATGAAAGATCCCAATATTTGTGTCTACATTGGCACCATGTGTACATGTTACAATACCAAGTAAATCTCAAGTATTAAAAACTTATTCTAGAAGAAAGAGGAAGCAGATCGAGACAGCTGTGAACAACCAGCAATTCAGTGCTATTTTTGGCAGTCAGTTTAATCCATTCGGTGATATTTAGCAATGATATCAACCGGGATCAATTATCATGATTCTAGGATCAATTACACCATCATTCTAGGATCAGCTACTTTTCAAATTATCAGCATAAATAGGCAGACTAGTTCATTGTTATGATTATCTTATTATTGGTTTTTCACTATCATTTTGTAATTGGAGACTTTGCCCCTCTCGAATCGGGCCTTATCTTTTCCCACTGAAATAAAAACTAGTCTGCTATTGTTTTCTTATTCTCTTGTTCCTATCATTGGTTCCATTGCCGGGAAACAACGAGAATAAACCACAATGGTTCAGACCCGAGGCAGTTCAGGAGATGCTAACCCACCACCAGATTCCATAGCTGCACAGTTAGCCGAAATCGCAGCAAGGTTGGAGTGTGTAGAATCCATGAAAGAAGACCTGGCAGCACTAAAAGCAGGAGATAATTCAAGAGGCAGCCGAAATGAAGAAGGAGAAAGCCATTGGAGGAATAAGCAACATTTCCGTCCATACAACAAAATCGATTTTCCTACTTTTAGCGGGGGAGATCCACGCGGGTGGTTACTAAAGGCGGAAAAATACTTCAGGTACTATCATATTTCTGATGAAGAGAAAGTAGAAGTAGCTTCAATGCATTTGGAAGGAGATGCTCTAGATCTCTATTCTTGGTTTGCCAATGACCAACCCATAACCTTTTGGGAAGAATTATCCCAAATTTTTACAAAGAATTTTGGACCAGCCGAGTTTCAAAATCCAGACGAGTATCTTTGTAGTATTAAGCAAACGGGTACGGTTAATGAATATCGGCAAGAATTCGCTAAACGTTCTTCCCGAGTTTCAAATTGGCCGGACCATTGCTTATTGGGGGTGTTTCTAAATGGGCTTAAAGATGAACTAAAATCTGATGTAAGGATACATAAGCCTAGAACCGTTTACAACGCAATGAGTTTAGCTTTGGAGTTTGAATCTAAACTCACTCATTCGCGGTCCGTCAGGAATCCAACCATGTCTACCAAAACTTCATATTCTGAATCCCGAACAACTACCCCTTCAAATATTAACCCTACTACCATCCCAACCCGAAACAACCGTATATCTGACACCGAGAAACAACAGAGATTTTTAAAAGGTGAATGTTTTAGGTGTGGAGATAAGTATGGTCCTGGGCATAGGTGTAAAACCGGGACACTCAAGGTGTTGGAGGCAGAAGAGGAGGGGGAAGAAACTTGCGGAAATGAAAACGGGGCTGACTCAGACCAGGATACTACCGCTGAGATCAGTCTGCATGCGATCTTGGGCAAAACCCATCCTACGATGATGAAAATCAAAGGTATGTTACAGTCAACCGAGGTATTGATTTTGGTAGATGGGGGTTCTACCCATAACTTCATTTCTGATATTCTCATTAATGAGCTCCATTTAGCGACTCAACCGGTTGCACCATTTGGTGTCCAAATTGGGAATGGAGATATCATCCGTTGTAGTAAGATATGTAAAGGTTTGAAACTAGAGGTAGATGACCTTAAAATTGTCCAAGATTTTCACCCGTTTTCATTGGGAGGGGCGGAATTGGTTTTGGGGATCCAATGGTTAGCCACTCTGAAGTGTAGGTACAAGCTAATTGGAATGAATTATTTATGGTTTTCACGATTGAAGGAAAAAAATATAAGTTGCGCGGCATTGAATCAGGCCCTCAAAAATCTTCCAGTTTTCAACATTTAGCTATTGAACCCAGCTCTACCACTGCCATACACTCCCATTTTCAGCCTATTGTTGACCAGTACCGGGCTGTTTTCGAAGAGCCTACACAACTGCCACCCACCCGTTCCCAAACTCATTCCATTTCCTTGCAACCTAACACCAGCCCACCCAACATCAGACCCTACAGGTACCCGTATTCTCAAAAAAATGAAATCGAACAACAGGTGTCTCAACTCTTGACTGATGGCTTCATACAACCAAGCACAAGCCCTTTTTCTAGCCCCGTGTTGTTAGTAAGGAAAAAAGATAATTCATGGAGGATGTGTGTGGATTATAGGGCTCTTAACAAAGCTACCATTGCCGATAAATATCCGATCCCAAATATTGATGAATTATTAGATGAGCTACATGGCGCAACTATCTTTTCAAAGCTGGATTTGAGATCTGGTTATTACCAGATTAGAATGACACCCAAAGACATCGAGAAGACAGCTTTTCGAACTCATTCCGGGCATTATGAGTTCAAAGTTATGCCTTTTGGCCTAACGAACGCCCCCTCAACTTTTCAGGCTGTTATGAATGACTTATTTCGACCATTTTTGCGCCGTTTTATCCTTGTTTTCTTTGATGATATTTTAATTTACAGTACCAACATTGAACAGCATCAAGGACACTTAGCTCAGGCATTGAAGTTATTGCAAGACAACAAATTCTTTGCCAAAATGACAAAATGTTGTTTTGGTCAAGACCAAGTTAATTTTTTAGGCCACGTCATCAATAAACATGGAGTAGGAGTGGAAGAAGAAAAGATAGCAGCGGTTCGTTCATGGCCTATACCCACAAATGTCAAACAAGTGAGAGGATTTTTGGGGTTGACCGGATACTATAGGCGGTTTGTCAAGAATTATGGTATCATAGCCCGTCCACTTACGGCTTTGACCAAGAAAGATGGTTTTGTTTGGTCGGACGCAGCATTAGCAGCTTTTGAGGCTTTGAAACAGGCTTTAATGTCCACTCCTGTCCTAGCCCTACCAGATTTTTCAAAACCTTTTGTGGTTGAATGTGATGCTTCTTCAGATGGTATAGGTGCTATTTTGTCTCAAAACGATCACCCGGTGGCATATTTCAGCAAAGGTTTTTCACCTTCAAACAAGTTCAAGTCGGCCTACAGTTGGCTCTAGTAATGGCAGTCCAAAAATGGAGCCATTACTTGTTGGGGCGCCACTTTATTATTCGAACCGACCACTACACGTTGAAATTTTTGTTGGAACAACGGATTACCACCACTGAACAACAAAGATTGTTGCTAAAACTAATGCCTTTTGATTTTTCTATTGTTCACAAAGCAGGGAAAGAAAACAAAGGAGCTGATGCATTGTCAAGACGACCACATTCAGGCGAGTTTTTAGCACTTATAACTCCCTATTGTGTTGAAATTGAAGAGATCAAAACAGGCTTACACATTGATCCGGTGACCAGCAGTTGGATCCGAAGGTTACAGGAGGATCCGGATAATAACGCTGAATTTACCTTGGTCAATCAACTCCTATTCTACCAAGGTAAATTAGTGATACCCGAAATTCCAGCCATACGACTCAAACTGTTGCAGGAGGCGCATGATACCTTGAGTGGTGGACACGGGGGATTCTTAAAAACTTACAAGCGGCTGTCCGCACGGTATTACTGGCCGAAAATGAAATATGATATCCGTCTATTTGTACAACAATGTGTGGTGTGCCAACAGCAAAAGTATCAAACCCTATCTCCAGCTGGTCTTCTTCAACCATTGCCCATTCCCGAACGGATATGGGAAGATGTGTCAATGGACTTCATTGTCGGTTTACCCCCTTCTAACCGAGCTGATACCATCCTGGTTGTGGTGGACCGTTTGAGTAAATATGCACATTTTATGTGCTTATCTCATCCGTACACAGCCAAACATGTAGCTGCTGTTTTTTGCAAAGAAGTTATTCGATTACATGGGTTCCCTAGATCTATCGTTTCGGATCGTGATGTGATTTTCCTCAGTCATTTCTGGCAGGAACTCTTTCGTTTGAGTCAAACAAAACTCAAACTAAGCACAAGTTACCATCCACAAACGGACGGTCAAACGGAAGTCGTGAACCGTTGTTTGGAGGCATATTTGCGTTGTTTTGCCAGTGAACAGCCGAAGAGATGGGGAGAGTATTTAGCTTGGGCAGAATATTATTATAACACTGGATATCATACATCAGCAGGCACAACTCCTTTTGTAGTGGTGTACGGGCGGGAACCTCCTCCTTTGATACCTTACATGCTGGGAGAAACTCCAAATGCTGATTTAGAACATCAACTGATCGATCGGGACCACATGTTAAAACTCCTTCGAGACAATCTGCTAAAAGCCCAAAGTCGCATGAAAAACCAGGCCAATACGAAGAGAAGAGACGTTTCTTTCCAAGTTGGGGACTTTGTTTTCTTGAAATTACAACCATATCGACAGAAAACACTTGCTAAGAGGAAATATGAGAAGCTATCGCCCAGATTTTTTGGCCCATACCGCATCAAAAAAGTCATTGGTCCGGTTTCCTATGAGCTGGAACTTCCTTCTGATGCACGAATTCATCCAATTTTTCATGTCTCAATGCTTAAATTGGCGCATGGTGACTTCTCTTCCACACCAACTCCCCCATTACCTATCACCAATGATTGGGAGTTACATATACAACCAGCTTCCATTTTGGATCATCGTTGGCGCAGCGAAGCAGGTAAGGCTGTTTTGGAAGTCTTGGTTTCTTGGAAATTTCGTCCAATTGAGGAATCCACTTGGGAACCATATGATTTGTTAGCAGAGCAATTCCCTGATTTCAGCCTTGAGGACAAGGCAAATTTCCAGGAGGGAAGTAATGTTACAATACCAAGTAAATCTCAAGTATTAAAAACTTATTCTAGAAGAAAGAGGAAGCAGATCGAGACAGCTGTGAACAACCAGCAATTCAGTGCTATTTTTGGCAGTCAGTTTAATCCATTCGGTGATATTTAGCAATGATTTCAACCGGGATCAATTATCATGATTCTAGGATCAATTACACCATCATTCTAGGATCAGCTACTTTTCAAATTATCAGCATAAATAGGCAGACTAGTTCATTGTTATGATTATCTTATTATTGGTTTTTCACTATCATTTTGTAATTGGAGACTTTGCCCCTCTCGAATCGGGCCTTATCTTTTCCCACTGAAATAAAAACTAGTCTGCTATTGTTTTCTTATTCTCTTGTTCCTATCAGTACATCATGTGCACGTCATCAAGTTCACACATGGAAGTCAAAAACTATAAAAACGAACAAACATACCCTGTAAAATCCCACTTGTAACAAGCTATTTGTAGGGTTTGGATTGGGTGAGACGAGGACGGACCTTTCCTCTATCTCAGCAGAAAAAACTATTTATGTTTATAATATCAAATAATCTCAAACCTAAAATACCATCCTAGTATTAAAATATGTCCATGCACAACCTTACATTGTGACAATAATGATTACTGGGACAATAATGAAAGCACACACACATATATAATGGAACTCAATAAAAAGTTAGAAAATGTTGACTGGCCCAAAAAATTTTACTTCTAATATCTATGGTCCAAAACATAAATCCTGCCTTTTATGGTTATGAAGATTGGTGTAGCTCTGAAGAAGCTTTTTGAAGACGGTGTGGTGCAGCGAGACGATTTGTGGATCACCTCTAAACTCGGGTTTGTTGTAATCTTTATCATTTAACTTCACATTTCTGTACCTGTATTAAGATTCCACCATTTTTTTTCTAACACGAGAACCGTAACTTTACAGGTGTAATAATCATGCACCAGAAGATGTACCTGTAGCATTGGAAAACACTTTGAAAGACTTGCAGCTTGATTATATTAATCTGTACCTTGTAAGTGTTCAAAAATCCAAGTTTTATACCCTCTTTTCTACTTTGTATTAAATTTTTTTGTTTCTAATTCCAAATTAATTTAATGAACCATATTTGTATCTATCATTCAATCTATTCAAGATCCATTGGCCAGCAAGAACAAAGAAGGGGACAGCTGGGTTCAAACCTGAAAACCTGATTCCGACCGATATACCTGCAACATGGAAAGCAATGGAATCATGCTATGATAATGGCATGACTCGAGGTTTAGGTGTTAGCAACTTTTCTTCAAAGAAAGTGGCTGATTTATTAAAGGTGGCACGCGTTCCACCGGTTGTGAACCAGGTGGAGTGCCATCCTTCGTGGCAGCAAACTAAATTGCGCGAATTTTGTAAATCTAATGGTGTCCACCTTACTGTAAGTCATCAAAATTAACAGATTTGCTACTCATTAGTTTCATAATCAAGCTTTTTAAACTTCTTTTCTTCATTAATATATGCAGGGATATTCACCACTTGGTTCTCCGGGCACAAAATGGCTCAAGAGCACTGTCCTGCAGCATCCGATTCTGACATCGGTTGCCGAAAAAGTAGGCAAAACTCCCGCACAGGTGGCGCTTCGATGGGGTTTGCAGATGGGTCATAGTGTACTTCCCAAAAGTACAAACGAAGCGCGAATCAAAGAGAATTTTGATGTATTTGATTGGTCAATTCCTGATGAATTGTTTGCAGAGTTGTCTAAAATTGAACAGGCAAGCTTTCTAATTCATGATCATCCAATTGGAAAGATAATTCATTTGCTCTTTATATACGAATGCTTGGTTTCTTGCAGGCAAGACTTATTCGGGGTGAATTTCTGGTTGATGATACTTATGGTGAGTATCGAACCGTTGAGGAACTCTGGGATGGTGAGATTTGAGAGCTGGAGTTAGTTTATTACGCATGAATCATGGATGATTTCAATCTCTAGATTTGGTTTATTTGTATACATGTCAAGATGTTTTTATTGCATGATAAGTTGAATGCTGCAACTTTTGGATAGAGACATGGCCATGATCATTGATCACGATTGTATTATGTGTGTGTGACTATTATGTATATTTATTTTGATTTAATAAAAATAGTTTAAAAAATTAGATATTATATATGGTAAAGATCTAAATTATGTTTGAAGATATTTGATTTTTCCAATTTTTTGTCTCTTTAAGTTTTTTTTTCAACTAAAATACTAATCTCTCCCTTTAAAATAATAAGGGTTCATTTTCAATAGTTTTCACTAAATTTCTCATTCTATTCTTTTTACTAAACTGCATTAATTTCATCATGAAAATATAATATTTGTATCAAGTTATATTATCAAAATGTGTGTTATACATCATGAAAATGTATTATAAGGAGATGGTCAATTATTATCAAATAAGAATTTCATACGAGTCTAGGCATAACGTAAGATATGATGCAAATCATGATTTACTTCAAATAATAAATAATTTTATTGTTGATGTTTAGAGAGTGAAACTGCTATCAGAAGCGAAACTATTTATTAGTTTCGCTCATAGCCTAGTTTCACTTCTAGTTAGATTCGCTCGTTTGTTAGAGCGAAATTACATGTTAGTTTCGCTTTGTCTGATTAGTTTCGCTTTATCTTCTTCTTCACTTGTATATATACTTGCTTTATAATTCTGTTTCAATTTGAATGAGAATTGTATTTTTTCAAATTCACCCCGAATAAGTCTTGCCTGCAAGAAATGTATCATTTAATGTATCATCAAAAAAATTTAACAAGTTAAAAATAAAACAAAAGAAGTAAGCTACTCTTCATTCAAGATACAAGAAATGTTAGACATTTCTTCAAAATCATTTCATAACAAGACAAGGCATTGTTGCATCAAAGTGTAAAATGAGTTGATATGAAACATAGTTTTATTAATAATTAAAATGTTATAACATTTGAAATGTATCCATAATCCTAGCGAACGTGGACTTTTATCCCCTTCCATGTTGCCTTAATAGTTTGTCACACAACAAATAAAAATACAATACGTCATAAATGGTAAAAGTAACAAAAATCTAAAGTAAAGAAAAACAAATAACATGTTCAAATCATATAGTTTAAAAAATATGTACCTAAAGCCCAGGCTTTAAGTATTAGCGTGGGTAACACTTCAAGTATTAAGCACTTTAAATTCCAAATCATATATTCATAAAAGATCATGATTCATGCATGGGATAATGAGTAGAATTGCAAGAATCCTATTGCATGTAATTATGTAAACAATTTCATAATTCAAGTGGAGTTTCTATAGTTGAAGACGAGAAAAGTACTTAATCCTTGAGGAATGTTTAGAAATGTTGAAAACTTTTGTTTTGAAATAGTGACGGATCACATATACGATTTATAAATAAACAGACAGAAAAACATACTACACAAATAGAGAGTTCAGATATTCGCATCCTAACGGCTTAGTTTGTAGTTTACTTTCATGTATTTCTTGATGATCGTGATAACATAAAGATAGGTTTATTTGGGACTAATATCGTGAATTGATTTCATGATCGTTGTTATATACTTTTATGTGTAATACATGATTGGCTTCAATCATTGTTTATACTTTTAGAAATAGTGTTCTTTATATACAAAACTAGTTTATAACCCGTGTAATACACACGTAGTGAAAAATATTAATATATAAAATTCTTAAATCTTTATATATATATATATATATATATAATTTTACAGGAATGTATTACATATACTAAGGATAAAAAATAAAATTCAAAATATATAAAAATTAATATATAATTAGGTTTCGAAAATACGTTAATTACTATTTAATGTAATTTGACTTTTGACGAGATGATATTGGATCGTTTACAAAGAAAGATAAAAAGATGAAAACCCTACGAAGGCGCAAGGTGGGGACCACAAGGCTAACAAGAGAAAGATGGGCCCATACCCATGAAAGGGAGGACGTCAACAACATTCGGTTAGAAGAGAGAGAAACTCACCCCTTAAAGAAAGCCTATAAATAGGAATGACTTGATAGAAGAAAGAGGAGGGAGAGAAAAGAACTCATTGTACTCAAAGATTGTAATCGGAAAGGAGAGTTACTTGATTCTTCATTGGCGCCATCCACAGTCGAACAGAAGTTAAGACGGTATTCCGAATATAATTGTTTTGGTTACAATGGATGTTCAAAATCATCAAGAGGATTTGGAGGAAAAGATTGAGGAAATTGAGTTAGAACAACCAACAACAACAAACAGCCAACCCTAGATGACTCATTCAGTAGGTGTAACAATGGAGGAACGTCTGGCAGGCTTACGAAGTCAAGGTGAAGCTTTGCTTGCGGCGTTGACAGCTTTTCACACCGGGATCACCCCGGTAGTGTCATCAATTGCAATCCTTCCTACTCCTACACAACCACAATCAAACCCTCTTCATCCTCACTCAGGACACCTCACTTTCCCTACTAGTTATCCAATGCAACATCCCTCTTACCTAAATGGTGCTTCATCCATCTCAGGTGTAATTCATAACCCTAATATACCACAAAGCACAATCATGGCAAGCATGCCCGTACACATCCCTCCTCAAACCAGTACCGACGGAGTCACTGCAGCCACCATTCCCCCCTTTGTAGGATTCAATCCATTCTCCATCCCACTCATTGGGGGCAATGAGTGGTGGATAGAACAACAACGACGAGTGCGGGCAAATGAACAATTTTGGAGGGAAGCACGATTAGCAGAACTCCGAAATCGACTAACATATGACGAAACAGCTTATACTACCCCCAGAGGATTCCTACAAACAGGAAATCTAAGTACGATAGTTGGAGGGCCATCGGGAACGTCTACATGTAACCCGGGGGTAGCAAGACAAATACCTATCACACCTCTCATACCCGGAAATAATCCACCCACTGGCATACAACGCTCGTATCGCCCGGCGGCACTATTAACCCAGTCTAAATTTACACCCCGCATTGCGCAGGCGGAAATAACCAAGAAGTTAAAAATGCCCACTATAGTTGGCAAGTATGATGGCACTACGGATCCAGATGACCATGTCAACATTTTCATTAGTGCGGGAGGGGTAGAAAGATGGGCTCTACATGAATGGTGCCACATGTTTGTTCAGACATTGGTTGGTTCTACTCGTTTATGGTATGACAGCCTGCCAACAGGCCGGATTAATAGTTTTGACGAATTCTTGGACAAATTCATGCAAAAGTTTAATCAGCAAAAGAGACATACTAAGGAGAAGACAGAAATACTCAACATACGAAGAAAAGACAGTGAATCCGTGGAAGACTTCATCACCCGGTATAACTAGGAAAGTTTGCAGATAGCAGGTGCCGGAGAGGATTTAATGATAGCAAGATTCATACAAGGAATCCGTCATGACGAGTTAATCCGAAGACTTCACGGACGAGATGGTTTGCCAAAGACAACGGAGGAATTAATGGCGGCGGCACGTACCTTTGTCGAAAGGTCCCTCCGGAGCACACATGAGTTTGAAAGAAAAGATCATAAGCATGATAAGATAGATAAACAAGTCAGTCCAACCGGGCAAAACAAAAGGTTTAAACACAACAACACATGGAATCGACCCCACACATATCCACGACTGGAAATTGCAAAACCACCCAGCCCAACTGTGAAATTCCGAGACAATGCCAATGCTAGAGGAGCCACATGGGTAAATAAATTAACAAAAACCCCACGGGAGATTCTCATTACAGAAAAGTTAAATTTAGACCCACCACGACCTCTAAATCTGAAATCAATACAGGATCAAAAAAGATATTGTGAGTTTCATAAAGACATCGGTCATGACACAGACCATTGTTGGCACTTTCAGAAGCAGATAGAGTCAGCAGTTAAAACAAGAAAACTCCCTCACCTACTCAAAGAAATACACAACGGGACGCCCGGGAAAAAGCCTAACCCCACCAAGAAACCAATAAAGGATTTATGTATGATAGGAAATCACGAAGCCATGATGGACAGGGGTCGAAAATGGTGTGGAGCACGATTGGAAGCCTGGATGGAACAACCATTAATTTTCCCACCTTTCCGGGGTGGGGCTTTCTCCACAAGTCCGATAGTTATTACGGCACTGGTGGGAGATTATCGTGTAAGTAGAATCTAGTGGATAGTGGGGCTTCCATGGATGTAATGTATGAGCAACTCTTTCGAAGGTTGGATGAGGAAGATCAAAAGACCCTTGAACCAGTAGATATTGATTTGGTGGGTTTTTCTGGAGAATCAATGGCCCCATTGGGACA
Source organism: Smallanthus sonchifolius (assembly GCA_023525975.1). Taxonomy (NCBI): domain Eukaryota; kingdom Viridiplantae; phylum Streptophyta; class Magnoliopsida; order Asterales; family Asteraceae; genus Smallanthus; species Smallanthus sonchifolius. The sequence goes on from CM042037.1 coordinate 21,109,861, forward strand.
TATTACATTACCAATGACCTTGCAGGAGGGAGCCAAGATTCGTACGGTCCTTGTAACCTTCATGGTCATCCCAGCAACATCAAAAAACAACCTTATCTTGGGGCATCCAGGTTTAGCATCCTTTCATGTAGCCGTCTCCATTGTCCATTCAGCAATTGCCTTTCCTACTCCTAAGGGAGTAGCCGTGGTGTACGCGGACCAGATTAAGGAAGTGCTACAAACACGAACAGTCAGGACGTCATCCGACAAACCTTTTAGTACAACCATGGACCTTTCCCAAGGTCCGGAGAGGTGGGTCATGAATCCTAAATACCCAGAACAAATTATCACCATTGGTCAAACCCTGTCGGCACAAGGAAAGGAACGACTCAAACAACTTTTACGCACCCACATGGACGTTTTTGCATGAGAAGATATGAAAGGGGTTCCACGTGACCTTGCAGAACACAGTCTGCATGTTCATAAGTCGGCCACTCCGGTGGTGTAGAAACGCAGAAAAATGGGTCCGGAGAGGTGTAAAGCAACGGTTGATCAGGTCAAAGACCTAGTCGGTGTAGGAATCTTGTGTGAGGTGCAATATCCCACATGGATAGCAAACCCAGTAATGGTAAAGAAAAGCAACGGTTCCTGGCGGATGTGTATTGATTACAAAATTTGAGCAGTGCGTGCCCCAAGGATGCATATACTTTACCAGAAATAGACCTAAAAATAGACTCCCTGACACCTTTTCAATTTAAGTGCTTTCTGGATGCATACAAGGGTTATTACAAGATTCCTATGGCGAAAGGAGATGAGGAAAAAACAGCTTTTATTACCAATATCGGGGTTTTCTATTACACGAAAATGCCTTTTGGACTGAAGAATGCTGGAGCCACCTATCAGAGGCTCATGGATACAGTTTTTGAGCTTAAAATTGGGAAGAACTTAGAAATTTATGTCGATGATCTAGTAATTAAGAGTCACAACGAAGAAGAAATCTTAACGGACATCGACGAAACATTCAACAAATTAAAGGAGTTTCGAATCATGTTGAATCCGTGTAAGTGCTCCTTTGGAGTAGAAGAAGGGTAATTTCTTGGAGTAATGATTACAAAAGAAGGATTCCGGGCCAATCCGAATAAGGTTTCAGCTATTGTCCGGAAGCCTTCCCCCGCTTTGTTAAAAGACGTACAGTCATTGAACGGCAGATTGGTCGCTATAAACCGGTTTTTAGCAAAACATGGAGGAATTAATGGCGGTGGAACGTACCTTTGTCCGACCGGAAAGGTCCGTCCGGAGCACACATGAGTTTAAAAGAAAATATCATAAGTATGATAAGATGGATAAACAAGTCGGTCCAACCGGGCAGAACAAAAGGTTTAAACACAACAACACATGGACTCGACCCCACACATATCCACGACTGGAAATTGCAAAACCACCCGACCCAACAGTGAAATTCTTATACAATGCCGATGCTAGAGGAGCCACATGGGTAAATAAATTAACAAAAACCCCACGGGAGATTCTCATTACAGAAAAGTTAAATTTAGGCATACCACGACCTCTTAATCTGAAATCAATACGGGATCCAAAAAGATATTGTGAGTTTCATAAAGACATCGGTCATGACACAGACCATTGTTGGCACCTTCAGAAGCAGATAGAGTCAGCAATTCAAACAGGAAATCTCTCTCACCTACTCAAAGAATAACATAACGGGCCGCCCGAGAAAAAGCCTAACCCCGCCAAGAAACCAATAAGGGATTTAAATATGATAGGAAATCATGAAGCCATGATGGACAGGGGTCGAAAATGGTGTGGAGCACGATTGGAAGCCTGGGTGGAACAACCATTAATTTTCCCATCTGTTCGGGGCGAGGCTTTCTCTACAAGTCCGGTAGTTATTACGGCACTGGTGGGAGATTATCGTGTAAGTATAATCCTAGTGGATAGTGGGGCTTCCATGGATGTAATGTATGAGCAACTCTTTCGACGGTTGGATGAGGAAGATCAAAAGACCCTTGAACCAGTAGATATGGATTTGGTGGGTTTTTCTAGAGACTCAATGCCCCATTGGGACAGATTACATTACCAATGACCTTGTAGGAGGGAGCCAAGATTCGTACGGTCCTTGTAACCTTCATGGTCATCCCAGCAACATCAAAAAACAAAATTATCTTGGGGCGTACGGGTTTAGCATCCTTTCACGTAGCCGTCTCCACTGTCCATTCAGCAATTGCCTTTCCTACTCCTAAGGGAGTAGCCGTGGTGTACACGGACCAGATTAAGGAAGTGCTACAAACACGAACAGTCAGGACGTCATCCGACAAACCTTTTAGCACAACCATGGACCTTTCCCAAGGTCCGGAGAGGTGGGTCATGAATCCTAAATACCCGGAACAAATTATCACCATTGGTCAAACCCTGTCGGCACGAGGAAAGGAACGACTCAAACAGCTTTTACGCACCCACATGGACGTTTTCGCATGGCGACAAGAAGATATGAAAGGGGTTCCGCGTGACCTTGCAGAACACAGTCTGCATGTTTATAAGTCAGCCACTCCGGTGGTGCAAAAACGTAGAAAAATGGGCCCGGATAGGTGTAAAGAAACGATTGATCAGGTCAAAGACCTAGTCAGTGTAAGAATCTTGCGTGAGGTGCAATATCCCACATGGATAGCAAACCCAGTAATGGTAAAGAAAAGCAACGGTTCCTGGCGGATGTGTATTGATTACAAAAATTTGAGCAGTGCGTGCCCCAAGGATGCATATTTTTTTACCAGAAATAGACCTAAAAATAGACTCCCTGACACCTTTTCTGTCACACCCCGACCGATGGCGGAATCATCGGGGCGGGACATGTAGACTGTTCGTAGCACATGGTTGACTAAATTGAAATATATTAAAGTCAAATTTCCATTACAAATAATCCAAGTACAACCAAATTCAAACAAAGAAACATAAAACAAGTCATAGAATTCTTGATTTAAATTGCTAAGTCCAAATCCTATATTGAGCACGTCTTGAATCATTCTCACATATTATGGCCTGAAATATGAATAAAATAAAGTCAACTAAAAAGTTGGTGAGTATAACACAGTTGTATATAGATAGCATATAGTTGAAAACAAATCCTTTACAAGACATGATAAAATAAGGCATTTATGGGAAGCAGCTATTGTGTAATCAAGTACAACACTAGTATGCAAATTGTGTTGTCGGTATCAATCACCTCCACTTGGGTGGGTTTGTCAGGCTCAATAGATCCATCATTGAAAACCGTCGGCTTGTATAGTTAATGATTGCACATAAGTTTTCACAAAGATTAGCACAACTAGCACTCGGGCACAAAGCTCAAATTTTGCACACATGTATGTAAATAGGATTTTGCACTTGTGTTGTTTGTGTAAATGTAAATGTGTATAAAGTTCATGTTCCACCCCAAAAGTGTAAAAGAGTAAAAAGGGGTTGTGAATGCTCACTTGGTATGGAGGTGTAGCTAACAAAGAGTATAGATAAAATAAGAATCCTTGATACGCACGAGTTAACCTAGATAGTAATGTATACTGAATCAAATCGGTGTACAAAGTTTAAGTCTAACATTGAAGGTTGAATTTGTGTATAAAAAGTATTAAATGAAATATATAAAGTTGTAGTAAACATTTTTGGAACATTTGATTAAAGTTTGGAATTTAAATAATAAAATAGAATTTTTATAAAATTGTCGATTATGAAATTAATGCATGTGTTAAATATAAATTAATAAATAAATAAATGATTATAGTTTATGAAATAATGTAAATATTGATTGTAATTAAGTATAAATAAATAAATGATTTTTGTTTAAATATTAAATAAATAATTATTATCTTATTTATTTATAAACTTTGTAACTTAATCATTTAAAACATCATTTAAGTGTAAGATAAATATAAATTTAATTTTTATAAATTTTTAAATAAACTTTTAAATAAATAATATTTATCTCCAGATTAAACTTTAAATCTTTTCAAATACAGAAAACATATTTTTATAAAATTTGAAACATTTACTGATTGAAAAATATAAAATTATAATTCTGTTAAAATTTCTGAGTCACACACGATCGTGCCTCGGAAGGGCACGATCGTGCTCAAGCCACGGGCGCGACCGCGCTAGTCGGGGCGCGACCGGGTTGATCAACAGAGGGTACAAACTAGACAAGTCAACAGGCACGACCGTGCCTTGGATCGGCACGGTCGTGTCTATGATTTTTAGACACAACAGAGGCTAGCCCAAAGGGCATGACTAGGTCTGGACAGGAGGACACGACCGCGCTGCTAGTCGGCACGACCGCGCTACATGAGGCACGGCCGCGCTAGATGATTAGCGCGACCGTGTCTCTTCCAAATCATACACGAATTGAACAAATCTTGTATTTATCGCGTTGGAATTGATAGGGCTTTTGATTACGGAGTTGTTACGAGTCTATTTATATAAATTAATCGTATGTAAATCGTGTTTAAGAGTGGAATCGATTAAATCATTTTTTATTAAAATAATAGTTCTGATTCGGGATGATTTATATATTGGAAGCCCAAATTGATAAGGGGCTTTCGATATAGAGACTAATTAAATGAAATAAATGGCTTCGATTACCCTAAATAACCGAGAATCGATAGAGATCGGTAGAAGGAAGTTCCGGTGACGGCGATAACGGTTTTCGGCGACTTCGACTGCAATTCCGGCTAAACCACGGAGTCCAGTAATAATAGGGGAGATTGCTGAATAGAATTTCTTGATTGCTTGAGAGAAAATTGATCGAAATTGAGGATTGAGCCTTGAGGGAAAAGATCGCGGTTTTTCTTAAGGGGGAGAGAGTTTTGATAATAATAATTGTAATCAGCTGAGCTAATTTTCCTTGACAATGAAAATGAAACGTAATCAGATTTGAATTCGAACGATCGAGCGTTTTGAAATCACATTTACGTTTTGACTGTTACGCAGGCGTGACCGTGCTTAGGCACCGGGCGCGATCGTTCCAGGACCAGTTGCGCGATCGTGCCGAGGCGCTTGGCGCGACCGTGCCAGTACGAAGCACGATCGTGCTGGACTAGGGTTTCTTGATAAATTTTCAACTTTAGTCCTTGACTTTTCATGTTTGGTAAGTTTGAATTAAATAGTTTCTTGCATAGTGTTTAAATGTATATAATCGAGTAAAACTTGCGAATTTGTATTGAATCATTGCATTTAATTTATGGCGAGAAAATAATAAGACAGTGCACGAGTATTGAGTTCGAAATACATTACATTGAATTTGAAAATATGAATACTAAAATCAGAAATGTTACAGTCTCCCCATGTTGAGAGAATTTCGTCCCGAAATTTAGTTTGAGGAAGCAACGGTATCGGTAAAAAGATGAGGGTACTTGAGCTTCATTTGGTCTTCTCGTTCCCAAGTGAACTCAGGACCACGCTTAGATTCTCAACGAACTTTGACAATAGGAATGCGACTTCGCTTGAGTTGTTTGACTTCACGATCCATAATTTCCACCGGCTTTTCAACGAAGTGCATCGTTTCATCAATGCGCACGTCGTCAAGCGGTATATGGAGATTTTCATCAGCGAGACACTTCTTCAGATTAGATATATGAAATGTAGGATGTACATTGCCAAGAGATGGAGGTAACTCGAGCTTGTAAGCCACTTTCCCAATCCTTTCAAGGATTTTGAATGGACCAACATAACGAGGTGCTAACTTGCCTTTCTTTCCAAAACGGATCACGCCCTTCCATGGAGACACCTTTAGAAGAACAAGGTCACCGACTTGGAATTCCAAGGGTTTTCGACGCTTGTCGGCATAACTCTTTTGCCGACTCCTCGCTACTCGAATATTGTCACGGATTTGAATAATCTTGTCGGATGTTTCTTGAATTAACTCGGGACCAGTGATTTGTGCTTCACCAATCTCGTTCCAACAGATAGGAGAACGACACTTGCGACCATAGAGAGCTTCGAATGGAGCCATGTTGATACTTGTGTGGTAGCTATTGTTGTAAGAAAACTCAATGAGGGATAGATGTGAATCCCAATTGCCACCAAAATCGATTATGCAAGCTCTAAGCATGTCTTCAAGAGTTTGGATTGTTCGCTCGGTTTGACCATCAATTTGCGGATGGTAAGCCGTGCTCAAATCCAATCGAGTACCAAGAGCCTTTTGGTGAGATTGCCAAAATCGAGAGGTGAACCGAGCGTCTCTATCGGATATTATGTTCACGGGAACACCATGACGGCTCACAATTTCATCAATGTAAATTCGGGCTAGTTTCTCCACTTTGAAGTCTTCGCGGATAGGCAAGAAATGAGAGGATTTAGTGAGACGATCAATGATCACCCAAATACTATCATATCCACTCGAGGTGCGAGGGAGCTTGGTAATGAAATCCATAGTTATATTCTCCCATTTCCACACGGGAATTTCTGGTTGTTCGAGTAAACCAGATGGACGTTGATGTTCGGCTTTGACTTTGGAACAAGTTAAGCATTTGGCCACATAAAGAGCAATGTCTTTCTTCATACCGGGCCACCAATAAAGTTGGCGAAGATCTTGGTACATTTTATCCGCACCAGGATGAATAGAATAACGAGTCTTATGAGCCTCGTTCATGAGAAATGCACGGAGATCGTCACGATCGGGAACCCAAATACTGTTCAAGTAATATAGTAAGCCATTGGGTTTTGATTCAAGAAGAAGTTCAACACCACATGACATTTCTTCGTACATGTTACCCTCGGTTACCGAGACGTGTTGAGCTTCTAAGATACGGGTTTGAATATCGGTTTGAATACGGGCACAATGAAGCATAACATGGTCCTTTCGACTCAAAGCATCGGCTACAACATTCGCTTTGCCGGGATGGTAACGTATCTCGCAGTCGTAGTCGTTAAGGAGTTCGACCCAACGTCGTTGCCTCATATTGAGTTCTTTTTGGTTGAAAATATGTTGAAGACTTTTGTGGTCGGTGAACACCACACATTTCGTGCCATATAGGTAATGTCTCCAAATCTTTAATGCGAATACGACCGAACCCAGCTCGAGATCGTGCGTCGTATAATTCTTCTCATGAACTTTGAGTTGCCTTGATGCATAAGCGATTACCTTGCCTCGTTGCATGAGAACACAACCAAGACCTTGGTTAGAAGCATCACAATAGACAACTAAATCATCATTTCCATCGGGGAGAGTCAATATGGGAGCATTGCACAACTTTTGCTTGAGGGTTTGGAAAGCTTCTTCTTGTTTCGGTCCCCATTCATAAGTCTTACCCTTGTGGGTCAAAGCGGTAAGAGGGACAGCAATTTTTGAGAAGTTTGAGATGAAGCGACGATAATAACCCGCAAGACCAAGAAATGAACGAACTTCGGTAGGAGTCTTTGGGGCATTCCAATTCTTAATCGTTTCAATCTTAGCAGGATCAACATGAATACCCTTGTCGTTGACGATGTGACCAAGAAATTGAACTTCCTTTAGCCAGAATTCACATTTGGAGAATTTGGCATATAGTTGTTCTTTTCTCAAGAGGTCCAAAACCAATCTAAGGTGTTGTTCATGATCGGCTTTAGTCTTGGAATAGATTAAGATATCGTCAATGAAGACGATCACGAATTTATCAAGGTATGGTTTGCACACACGATTCATGAGATCCATGAAAACTGCGGGTGCATTGGTTAGCCCGAAAGGCATAACCATGAACTCGTAATGACCATATCTTGTTCGGAAGGCAGTCTTAGGAATGTCATCTTCTTGAACACGAAGCTGATGATAACCGGATCGAAGATCAATCTTTGAGAAACAAGTAGAACCTTGAAGTTGATCAAAGAGATCATCGATTCTAGGCAAAGGATAACGGTTCTTGATAGTAAGCTTGTTGAGTTCGCGGTAGTCAATACACATGCGAAATGATCCATCCTTCTTCTTAACAAATAAGACGGGTGCACCCCACGGTGAATGACTCGGGCGAATGAAACCTTTGTCGGAGAGCTCTTGAAGTTGACTTGCAAGCTCTTGCATTTCGGAAGGTGCAAGACGATAAGGAGCTCTAGCAACGGGGTTAGCTCCAGGTATAAGATCAATACGGAACTCTACTTGACGAACGGGAGGAAGACCGGATAAATCCTTAGGAAAAACTTCGGGGAAATCCCGAATGATCGGAATGTCTTGGATACTCTTCTCCTTGACATCCTTTTGAACAATATGAGCTAAGAAAGCAATGTACTTCTTTCGTAAGTACTTTTGAGCGGTAGTACACGACATCAACTTAAGTCCCTTGCAAGGCTTTTCACCAAAAACCCTTAAGGTTTCTCCCGATGGTAGCGGAATTCGGATACACTTTTCAAAGCAAATGACTTCGGCATGATGATTTGATAGCCAATCCATACCTATGATAATATCAAAGCTTCCTAGTGGCATCGGAACAAGGTTGATTGGGAATGAATGATCATTTAGTTCTAAGGAGCAATCATAAATAATGGAGTCAATTGTAAGGGAGTCACCATTTGCTATTTCAACGGTGAAGGTTTTCTCTAATTGGGATCGTGTCTTTACAAGTAAAGGCTCAAAATTAAGTGACACAAAACTTTTATCGGCACCGGTATCGAACAAAATGGAGGCATATTGACTATTAATAAGGAACGTACCATTAACCACGTCGTTGTTGGCTTGAGCTTCGTTGGTGTTTATGTTGAACGCACGCCCACGAGCTCCACCTTGTCTAGCATTTGCAAGTCTTGGACATTGATCACGAAGATGATTCGGGTCACCACACTCATAGCAAGCACGCCCATTAGCAATGGCGGGAGCACCTTGATTAGCCACTTGAGGTACGGTTCGGTTTGGAGGGTGGACTTGGCCCGCAAGAGCTTTGGCCCTACAACCTTTGATAGTATGACCATATCTCCCACAATGAGTACAAAGGCGACATGGGATAGTTTGAGGATGATGATAATTGCAGGTGGCACAAAGAGGGTAGATCCCAACATATGGCTTTTTAGCCGGTGCTTGAACCATAGGTGCAGCTTGGTTGACGGGAACAACAGGAGTAACCACAGCAAAATTTCTAACCTTCCTCTTTCTATTATTGCGAGAGGGCTCGGTTGTGGTTTCTTTGTTGTGAGTAGGAGGGGTTACGGTTTCAGAAACTTTCTTAGAACCCTTTTTGGTAAGAGTTCCAGCTTTCACATGATTATCAGTTAAGGTAGCAGATAGACGAATAGCATCCTCCATAGTAGCAGGATTTCTACTTAAGACAGTATCTTGGATTTGTCTTGGTAGCCCACCAATATACTTTTCGATACAACGGGACAAAGGAGTGACCATGTGGGGCACGAGAAGACTCAACTCATGGAACCGAGTTGTATATGCTAAGCTTTCCCCACTATCTTGGGCAAGATCCCAAAATTCAGCTTCCAACTTTTTCACTTCATTTCGAGGGCAGAACTCCTTGGTCATAAGACTTTTGACCTCATCCCAAGGTAAAGCCATAGCTACATCAACACCCCTATTCCTTTTCTCTCCATTCCACTATGTAAGTGCCCGTTTTTGTAGGACACTTGTAGCATGACGAACACGGAGGTTGTCGGGACAGTCACTATTGAGAAAGGTATTCTCAATGCTTTCAAACCATTGAAGGAGTCCAGTAGCTCCTTAGGTACCAAAGAACTTGAGGGGATTGCACGATTTGAAGTGCTTGAAGGTGCATTGAGGTGGATTGTTACCACCATTTCCACCATTTCCACCATTATTACCACTATTGCTTCCATTTCCACCATTGTTGCCATTGGTGGCACCATTGGCTTGGGTCAGTTGTGTCACCAATTGAGTAAGAATAGTTGCAATGTCGGTGTTGGCGTTGGTTGCGGGAGCACGACGAGGAGGCATTCTACAGATTTTCACAAGACAAGAAAGATTGTAAGAACTTATGAGATTTGATAGGATTTAATAGAATGAGATAATAAAAATAGATATTCTTAGTTTGGATTGTACTCAAAAGTGACAAAATCACTTGAATACTATGGCACATTAAGGTTAATTAAACTTATATAATTTTTCAAGGAGACATGCTTTAGCCTATAAGTAAACACTCAACTCGGGAATTCCCAGGAAAGCATACGGGTCCCTCGGTTGATTGGGATTTATGCAAAATGCTTTCCTAGATAGAAAACCCAAAATACAGGTGTCACCCTTCCAGATTGCACGTGTTCTCAAATAATTTAACAAGTTTAAAAACCTTAACGAAGAAATAAAAATTTTAGAGATTTTTGCTTCAAGAATTTTTTCCACATGCTAAGAAGGATAAAGATAGAAAAGAAAATAGAAATACTATGAGGTTTTAGGATATATGAAAGGATATTATTTATTAAATTATTATTTAAGAAGATCCTACTAAGTCATGAATTTTTAACAAGTAAGGTATCAAATATAATAATAATTAATCATGGTAAGCATGTAGCACATAGCATGTAACACATAGCACAAAAATCATGAAACATAGTATAAGTGGGTGTCCTAAAGTTATAGTCTAGGTCAAGGTGTCTAATAACCTAAATCCCTATAACCAAGGCTCTGATACCAATCTGTCACACCCCGACCGATGGCGGAATCATCGGGGCGGGACATGTAGACTGTTCGTAGCACATGGTTGACTAAATTGAAATATATTAAAGTCAAATTTCCATTACAAATAATCCAAGTACAACCAAATTCAAACAAAGAAACATAAAACAAGTCATAGAATTCTTGATTTAAATTGCTAAGTCCAAATCCTATATTGAGCACGTCTTGAATCATTCTCACATATTAGGGCCTGAAACATGAATAAAATAAAGTCAACTAAAAAGTTGGTGAGTATAACACAGTTGTATATAGATAGCATATAGTTGAAAACAAATCCTTTACAAGACATGATAAAATAAGGCATTTATGGGGAACAGCTATTGTGTAATCAAGTACAACCAAACCTTTGTAACTAGTATGCAAATTGTGTTGTCGGTATCAATCACCTCCACTTGGGTGGGTTTGTAAGACTCAATAGATCTATCATTGAAAACCGTCGGCTTGTATAGTTAATGATTGCACATAAGTTTTCACAAAGATTAGCACAACTAGCACTCGGGCACAAAGCTCAAATTTTGCACACATGTATGTAAATAGGATTTTGCACTTGTGTTGTTTGTGTAAATGTAAATGTGTAATGTGTATAAAGTTCATGTTCCACCCCAAAAGTGTAAAAGAGTAAAAAGGGGTTGTGAATACTCACTTGGTATGGAGGTGTAGCTAACAAAGAGTATAGATAAAATAAGAATCCTTGATACGCACGAGTTAACCTAGATAGTAATGTATATTGAATCAAATCGGTGTACAAAGTTTAAGTCTAACATTGAAGGTTGAATTTGTGTATAAAAAGTATTAAATGAAATATATAAAGTTATAGTAAACATTTTTGGAACATTTGATTAAAGTTTGGAATTTAAATAATAAAATAGAATTTTTATAAAAGTGTTGATTATGAAATTAATGCATGTGTTAAATGTAAATTAATAAATAAATAAATGATTATAGTTTATGAAATAATGTAAATATTGATTGTAATTAAGTATAAATAAATAAATGATTTTTGTTTAAATATTAAATAAATAATTATTATCTTATTTATTTATAAACTTTGTAACTTAATCATTTAAAACATCATTTAAGTGTAAGATAAATATAAATTTAATTTTTTATAAATTTTTAAATAAACTTTTAAATAAATAATATTTATCTCCAGATTAAACTTTAAATCTTTTCAAATACAGAAAACATATTTTTATAAAATTTGAAACATTTATTGATTGAAAAATATAAAATTATAATTCTGTTAAAATTTCTGAGTCACACACGACCGTGCCTCGGAAGGGCACGATCGTGCTCAAGCCACGGGCGCGACCGTGCTAGTCGGGGCGCGACCGGGTTGATCAACAGAGGGTACAAACTAGACAAGTCAACAGGCACGACCGTGCCTTGGATCGGCACGGTCGTGTCTATGATTTTTAGACACAACAGAGGCTAGCCCAAAGGGCATGACTAGGTCTGGACAGGATGACACGACCGCGCTGCTAGTCGGCACGACCGCGCTACATGAGGCACGGCTGCGCTAGATGATTAGCGCGACCGTGTCTCTTCCAAATCAGACACGAATTGAACAAATCTTGTATTTATAGCGTTGGAATTGATATGGCTTTTGATTACGGAGTTGTTACAAGTCTATTTATATAAATTAATCGTATGTAAATCGTGTTTAAGAGTGGAATCGATTAAATCATTTTTTATTAAAATAATAGTTCTGATTTGGGATGATTTATATATTGGAAGCCCAAATTGATAAGGGGCTTTCGATATAGAGACTAATTAAATGAAATAAATGGCTTCGATTACCCTGAATAACCGAGAATCGATAGAGATCGGTAGAAGGAAGTTCCGGTGACGGCGATAACGGTTTCCGGCGACTTCGACTGCAATTCCGGCTAAACCACGGAGTCCAGTAATAATAGGGGAGATTGCTGAATAGAATTTCTTGATTGCTTGAGAGAAAATTGATCGAAATTGAGGATTGAGCCTTGAGGGAAAAGATCGATGGTTTTTCTTGAGAGGGAGAGAGTTTTGATAATAATAATTGTAATCAACTGAGCTAATTTTCCTTGACAATGAAAATGAAACGTAATCGGATTTGAATTCGAACGATCGAGCGTTTTGAAATCACATTTACGTTTTGACTGTTACGCAGGCACGACCGTGCCCAAGAGAGGCGAGACCGTGCTTAGGCACCGGGCGCGATCGTTCCAGGATCAGTCGCGCGATCGTGCCGAGGCACTTGGCGCGACCGTGCCAGTACGAAGCACGACCGTGCTAGACTAGGGTTTCTTGATAAATTTTCAACTTTAGTCCTTGACTTTTCAGGTTTGGTAAGTTTGAATTAAATAGTTTCTTGCATAGTGTTTAAATGTATATAATCGAGTAAAACTTACGAATTTGTATTGAATCATTGCATTTAATTTATGGCGAGAAAATAATAAGACAGTGCACGAGTATTGAGTTCGAAATACATTACATTGAATTTGAAAATATGAATACTAAAATCAGAAATGTTACATTTTCAATTTAAGTGCTTTCTGGATGCATACAAGGGTTATCACCAAATTCCTATGGCGAAAGGAGATGAGGAAAAAAACAACTTTTATTACCCATATCGGGGTTTTCTGTTACACGAAAATGCCTTTTGGACTGAAGAATGCTGGAACCACCTACCAGAGGCACATGGATAAAGTTTTTGAGCTACAAATTGGGAGGAACTTAGAAATTTATGTCGATGATCTAGTAATTAAGAGTCACAACGAAGAAGAAATCTTAACGGACATCGACAAAACATTCAACAAATTAAAGGAGTCTCGAGTCATGTTGAATCCGGGTAAGTGCTCCTTTGGAGTAGAAGAAGGGTAATTTATAGGAGTAATGATTACAAAAGAAGGATTCCGGGCCAATCCGGATAAGGTTTCAGCTATTGTCCGGATGCCTTCCCCCGCTTCGTTAAAAGACGTACAGTCATTGAACGGCAGATTGGTCGCCATAAACCGGTTTTTAGCAAAACATGCGGAAAGGTCTTTACCTTTTGTTCAGACCTTAAAAAATAACTTGAGCAAAGAAAAATTTTATTGGACAGAACAGGCGGAGGAAGCATTCCAACAACTCAAGCTTTATTTGGCAAAATTACCAACTCTAACGGCACCAACAAAAGGAGAAAAGCTTAAAGTCTATCTTATCGCAGCAGAAGCGGCTGTTAGTGATGTTCTCATAGTTGAGAGAGAAGGGGTATAGACTCCAATTTATTATGTGAGTCGGGTGCTAACAGATCCTGAGACCTGGTACTCCCTTTTGGAAAAATTAACATTATCTTTGGTTCACACATCCAAAAGGCTGCGAAGATATTTTCAGGCCCATCCGGTAGAAATACTCACTAATTTCCCCTTACAACAAGTGTTGAGGAAACCAGAACTGTCTGGAAGATTAGCCAAATGGGCCATCGAGTTGGGAGCTTTCAGTTTGGAATACAAGACGAGGACAAGTCATTGTAGATTTCCTGGCCGAAATACTGGTAGGGCGGGAAAACGAAATCGCCAATGATCCAGTTATCCTCGTTGAAATAGATACTACCCACAATGGTGGTCGTTGCACACGGATGGTGTATCCAACATAGAAGGGGCCGGCGCAGGACTCTTGTTGGTTAGTCCAGAAGGAGTAGAATTAACGTACACACTTAGATTGGAATTCCGGAGTACTAATAATGAAGCAGAGTACGAAGCTCTCCTGGCCGGACTAAATATGGCAGTTAACATGAAGGCACAATATGTTCGGGCCCACGTTGACTCACTTCTGGTAGCCAACCAGGTGAACCAGGCATACGCGGCTAAAGGCAAAATAATGATAGAATACTTGAAAAGGTCACCGAAGTAATACTCCAATTCAAAGAATGCCAGGTGATACACATTCCACGCAGCCAAAACAAGACAGCAGACGCACTAAGTAAATTGGAATCCGTATAGTTCAACCACCTCGCAAAGGAAGTCCGTATTCAAACATTGAACAAACCCTCCGTGGAGATCAGGGAAGTAAACAACATCCAAGAGACTGGATGGACTTGGATGACACCTATCGTTTCATATTTACAGAATGGAACCTTGCCACAAGCACGGGCACAAGCACAAAAAGTAAGAACGAAAGCCTTACAATACCAACTTCTTGGAAACTAATTGTATAGAAGGACCTTCTTGGGCCCTCTAATGCGATGCATGGATAAAAAAGAAGCAGAACTATTAGTATAAGAGATACACAGAGGATCGTGCGGCATGCATGCCGGCCCAAGGATGGTGGTAGCCAAGCTAATGAACATAGGTTACTACTGGCCCAGAATGCATGTCACGGCCGAGCAAGTCCTTTAAAAGTGCCTTAGTTGTCAAAAACATGCCCCCAGAACTTTAAGGCCAAAAAATAATCTTATCCCGGTCACGGCAGCATGGCCTTTTCAAAAATGGGGAATAGATATTGTCGAGCAGTTCCCAGAGGCTCCGGGACGCGTGAAATTTGTGATAATTGCAGTAGACTATTTCACTAAATGGGTAAAGGCTAGAGCAGTGGCAACCATCACAGCAACTCAAATGAAAAAAAATATATGGGATCAGATAATTTGCCGTTTCGGCCTACCGTTATACCTGATAAGTGATAATGGTACTCAGTTTGAAGCTTTGGCCGGGTGGTGTGAGGAAATGAACATCCGGCAAATCTTCACATCGGTAGCTCATCCTCAGGGAAATGGGCAAGTGGAAAGAATCAACCAAAGCATGCTTAAAGGTATAAAGACAAGGCTAGGAGCCAAAGGGAGTTCATGGGTAGATGAAATACCAAGCATGCTATGGGCACACCGGACTACCCCAAAGACAAGAAATGGAGAAACACCTTTTAACCTCACTTTTGGTCATGAGGCAGTGATCCAGGTGGAAATGCGTGTGCATACCTCATGGATTACCTCACAGAACGAAACCACAAACAACCAAGAACTACGGATGAACTTGGATCTCCTGGAAGAACGCCGGGAAAACACTGGGCTCATCATGACAAAAAAGTTTTTCCTCATCATTTCTCTCCAAGAGAGTATGTCCTCAGAAATAACGAAGCTAGCCGTGCTGAGTCTGGCTGAAAGTTGGGACCCAATTGGGAGGGACCTTATCAAATCAAAGAAGCATTAGGCAAAGGGGCTTACACTCTTGTTCTTTTGGACGGAAAAGAAGTCCCCAGAACATGGAACGGAGCACAGCTCAGAAAATGCTACATGTGATTCCCTCTGTTTTGATTTTATTTAATGAAAGGCCTATAAATTATACGCACATACGTTATCAAACCCCTCTTATTCTATTGTTGATCAAAAAACTTAAAAAATAAAAAAGACCGGACCCTGAGTCCGGCACCATAAAAGACCGGACCCTGAGTCCGGCATCATAAAAGACCGGACCTTGAGTCCGACACCATAAAAGATTGGATTTTAAATCCAACATTATAAAAACACAGGATCATGCGTCCGACACTATAAAAAGACCGGATCATGCGTCCGGCACTATAAAATACCGGACCCTAAGTCTGGCACCATAAAAGACCGGACCCTGAGTCCGGCACCATAATAGACCGGACCTTGAGTCCGGCATCATAAAAGACCGGACCCTGAGTCCGGCACCATCAAAGATTGGCTTTTAAATCCAACATTATAAAAAGACCGGATCATGCGTCAGGCACTATAAAAAGACCGGATCATGCGTCCGACTCTATAAAAGACCGGACCCTGAGTCCGACATCATAATAGACCGGACCCTGAGTCCGACATCATAAAAGACCGGACCCTGAGTCCGGCATCATCAAAGATTTGATTTTAAATCCAACTTTATAAAAAGACCGGATCATGCATCCGACACTATAAAAAGACCGGATCATGCGTCCGACGCTATAAAAGACCGGACCCTGAGTCCGGCACCATAAAAGACCGGACCCTGAGTCCGGTATCATAAAAGACCAAACCCAGAGTCCGGGACCATAAAAGATTGGATTTAAAATCCAACATTATAAAAAGACCGGATCATGCGTCGGGCACTATAAAAGTCCGGATCCTGAGTCCGGCACCATAAAAGATTGGTTTTGAAACCAACACTTAAACATAATTAAGCATGCAAAACAAACAAGGGAGATTAACATAAAAGAAAGTACATGGTTACAAAAGGAATCAAATACAACAAAAGACATAGGCACGTAGGCCTTGACATGATAAATCACTCATCAGTGGAAAGGACGTCCCTCATCTCCTTAAGATCAGTTTGGTCGGTCAAAGCTGTAAGAGTCTTAATGATAGGGAGGTCCATGGTGTAAAAAATCTCTTGTTTTTGAGATAAGATGGCCCGGGTCTCAGGACTCCAACCGGGAAGGTTTTCCATAACAAGGCCTCCTCTCCCGGCTTGAAACCCCTCAATCAGCCCATCATGATAGCCTGCTGTTTCTGCCGCCCCATTCAGGTCAATAATGCCATCAATGAACTCATCACTTCCCCGGACAACTTCCATAGCCCTAGGGATACCCTCGAAAATCAACCACCTTCGATCCTCCCTCGTAACAGACAAATTCTCCACCAACTCTGCCCTCTCTGCTTCAAACCCCGCCTTCCCTTCCTCAAGCACCTTCACTTGTTCCTCCAGAGCTCCTACCCGGGCAACAGACACCTTCACCTCCTCCTCTTTAGCCGCCAGACGAAATGATAAATCATTAGCACGAGCCTTGGATTTTCGGAGGGCCTAAGCACGTCCTGCCAGCTCCGTATTTGTTCGGGCACAGGCGTCAGTAAACTCTGTCCTCGCCTTGGCATGAGCGGCATCTTTCTCCTTCAGTTGCCACTCCAGCTTCTTCACCTTCTGAGCCAGAGTGGCCGCTCTCTTCGTATCTTCAGAATGCTGAGACAGATTCCTCCTAAGCTTATCAATCTCCCTCCTACCCTCATCCCATTGTCGACAAATCTCAGGCATCACAGACATACTTTCTACCCAGCTTAGCGTGACCCGGTTGGATAATTTTCAGGGGGCAAGAGGAGTGACGCAACTTCTCGGCAGGAGGAAAAACATGCATAAGGAAGGTACGGCAGAGTTAGGGGTCAGTCAGACAATCCCCCTGCATCAGATTCCAGTTTGGAATTGTCACACCCCAACCGACGGCGGATTATACGTCGGGGGCGGACGCGGTTGTTCAAAAGCACAAGGTTGACTATTAAAGGTTGAATATCTCATTAATGACTTTCAAAAGTTCAATACAAGGAAAAGAAACACAACGTTCGACAAAACATAACAATAATACAAGATTTAATTTGATAATTATTCTAAGTCCAAGCATCCTATATGATCATGAGAAAGCCTCAAACTTGAGCACCTGAAACATGTTGAGTAAACTGTCAACTAAAAATAGTTGGTGAGATACGAAGGTTTTGACACAGTTTAACAAAGTCTTTGAAAGTTTTACAATTCACTATGTACATGCATCAATGGTATAAGTGTGAGAAACAAACAAGTTAAACATTGTGCATGTCAACCCTCCAACCAAGTTTAGGCATAACCCGCAGGTTACCCTTAAAAGTTTAAGGTCCAGTAACAAACACCATGGGCTCCCCCCGAAGGGTCAATCAATCTAGGTGGATTGGTCAAATACAATAGATCTATCATTGTCACTGTAGGCTCGACCAAAGTTAATGAATATGCTAGTTTTAAGTTTAATTTAAGCATGTAAATCTCAAAGCACATAACACCAAGAATAAGCATATAGACATAGTTATGTTTGAATTGTATAAGTCTAAAAGTTTGATACATGTTCCACCTCAAGTTTATAAACAAAAAAAACAAAAAGGGCCTAAGTATACTCACTTGGTATGATGCAAGAGTGTCCAACAAGATTTTGTATAGTAAGGCTTCGAGGAGGGATATCCTCACAACAAGCCTAATGATAAGTCTAAAATTTAGAGTTTGATTCTAAAGTCTATAGTATAAGGTCTAAGACTTCAAAATTTAACTAGGGTTTCAAAATGGGAGGCGAGGATGATTGTGTTATAAGGTTTAAGTTATAACAAGTATAAAGTTTATTAAATTTGAAGTTTGAATGAATTATAAGTCATATAATTATTGTTTACACTTGTTAAATAATAATTTTAAATAGTTTCTGACGACGTATGATGAAAAGATCATACATAAGGGGCCTAAACGAAAGAAATCTAAACTCCTTAACCACCATAAGGGCCCACAAGAAGAAGGAACCAATGAGAAAGAGGCTGTCACTATCATATGGTTAGGGGAAAGAGAATGTAAAACTCTATAAATAGAAGGTGATCTCATAGATGAAGTGATCCAGAAACTTGTACTTGATTGAATTCGGGAAATATCATCAAAGTGGAGCTTTTACGTCTCTTCATTGGCGCCATCCCGGTCGAACAATAGTTACAACGGTATCCTGAATTCAATCTTTACTCGCAATGGATAACATACAATCAGATTATGAATCTGACGAGGATAGAAATCACATTACCAACACAGGAGCACCAACAGGAGATTCACAGTCTCAAGCTGGTATTCCTATGATTTCTTCGCTGAAGGATCGTCTGGCACAAACTCAAAACCATCCAACAGATGCGTTGCCAGCAGCAGCAGCATCTCATTTTCACACTTCGCATACTACCCTACCCACCTCATTGCCTCCTCTACTCCCAAATACCATGCCTACCCAAGTTACTCGGGACTTCCCATAACCCGCAATATTTCGCAGTTTTCCGCAGGCCACCACATCTGGTATACCCATTTATAATCTACCACAAACTCTTCCAACCACGGCCGGAATACCTTCCATACCCATTCCCAACACCCCGTTTATCCCCGGATCTCTCCCTTATACCATGCCGTTACTCACAAGTAACGAATGGTGGATGGAACAACAACGTCGGGCCCGAATGGATGAACAATTTTGGAAAGAAATACGACTGGCCGAACTCCGGAACCGTTTAACTTTTGAAGAAACAACTTATACCACACTAGGGGGATTAACATCTGCATGTACTATCGGTCCTTGTGCCGGAGGACAGTCCGTTCCTCCCACCCACCCATACAGTACGCAAGGGCCCCCACCCGCACTCATACCTATACCTAGGACTAATCCTGTAGTGGACATCCATCGTCCGTATCGACCAACTGCCTTGTTAACACAATCAAAGTTCACACCCCGAATAGCTCAAGCAGAAATACTTCGTAAGTTAAAAATGCCATCCACAGTTGGGAAATATGACGGTACTACAGACCCGGACGATCACATTAATGTTTTCATTAGTGCTGGCGGAGTAGAGAGATGGGCTCTGCATGAATGGTGTCATATGTTTGTCCAAACCTTGGTCGGGACAGCTCGCCTTTGGTACGATAGTTTACCTATAGGCCGGATCGACAATTTTGATGAATTCGTGGAAAAGTTCATACAACAGTTTAATCAGCAAAAACGACACACAAAAGACAAGACAGAAATACTTCATATCCAGCGACGAGACGGAGAATCGGTGGAAGATTTCATCACCCGGTATAACAAAGAGAGTTTGCAAATAGCCGGGGCAGGGGAGGATTTAATGATAGCAGGCTTTATTCAAGGCATCCGACATGACGAGCTCATTCGTAGGCTCCACGGCCGGGACGGTTTACCAAAAACCAAGGAGGAACTGATGATGGCCGCTCGTGCCTTCGTCCGGGCAGAAAGATCCGTCTGGAGCACTCATGAGTATGATAAAAAGGATCAGCGAAGTGATCGAACAGGAAAACAGCCACACTCTTCCAGACAGACTCAACATTTTCGAGGACCTAGTACATGGACGAGGCCTCTCCCGTACATCCGCCCGGAACCTGTTAGATCTGTCAATACCTCAATAAGGTTTAAGGATAATCCGGAGAGCAAGGGAGTTGCGTGGATTAACAAGTTGGTCAAAAGCCCCAGAGAAGGTCTTTTAACAGAAAAACTAACATTAGAACCCCCGCGACCTCTCAATCCAAAATCCGTACGAGATCCCAAACGATTTTGTGATTTCCATAAAGATACTGGGCATGACACGGATCATTGTTGGCATTTACAAAAACAAATTGACATAGCCATACAAACCGGTAAACTTTCTCATCTGTTGAAAGAAATTCACGCAGGACCACCGGGAAGAAAGAATGCAGGCAAAAAACCGGTGCGTGACTTATGCATGATAATGAATGAGAAGTCATCAGGCTCACGTGGTTATAAACGCGGGGGGCGCACGACTAGAAGCTTGGATGGAACAACCGCTTACCTTCCCGCCCGTTCAAGGGGGTGCTTCATCCACCAGTCCAGTAGTAATCACCGCATTAGTAGGTGATTACCGCATCAGTCGGATTTTAGTCGACAGTGGAGCTTCAATGGACGTCATGTATGAGCAGCTTTTCCAACGCCTGGATATGGAGGATCAAAATACCTTGGAACCTACCGATGTTGATCTCATAGGGTTTTCTGGGGAATCCGTGGTCCCTCTAGGACAACTCACATTGCCAATGACCCTGGAAGAAGGCGCTAAAATCCGCACGGTCCTCGTAACTTTCATAGTAATCCCGGCTGTTTCAAAAAATAACTTGATACTCGGACGACCAGGTTTGGCATCTTTTCATGCAACAGTATCCACTGTCCACTCCGCTATCGCATTACCAACTCCCAAGGGAGTAGCGGTGGTATATGCCGATCAAAGCATGGAAGTATTACAAGCGCAAACTAGTCGGACTTCTGGTAAAAATCATTTTGATACTCACATGAAAAGTACATATGAACCGGAGAGATGGATTATGAATCCCGCATACCCGGAACAGATAATTACCATCGGACACACCTTATCCACCGTAGGGCGAGACCGTTTGAAACAATTGCTACGAAACAATATCGATGTCTTCGCATGGAAACCGGCAGATATGAAGGGGGTTCCACGGGAATTAGCCGAACATCGCCTACATGTATACAAGTCTGGTAGCCCGGTAACTCAAAAACGACGGAGGATGGGCCCGGATAGGAGCAGGGCAGCTGTGGATCAAGTCCGGGATCTGGTTAACGCGGGAATCCTCCGAGAAGTTCGTTATCCTTCATGGATCGCCAATCCAGTAATGGTAAAGAAAGGAAATGGTACCTGGCGTATGTGTATCGACTACAAGAATCTAAATAGTGCATGTCCTAAGGACGCCTACCCTTTACCAGAAATTGATCAGAAGATCGACTCGTTAGCCTCTTTCCGTTTCAAATGTTTTTTGGACGCTTACAAAGGCTATCATCAGATCCCCATGGCCGAAGACGATGAAGAGAAAACAGCTTTTATCACCGATATCGGCGTTTTTTGTTACACAAAAATGCTGTTTGGATTAAAGAATGCAGGGGCCACTTACCAAAGGCTCATGGACAAAGTTTTCGAGCCTCAAATTGGTAAAAATTTGGAAATCTATGTTGACGACTTGGTCATCAAAATCCATGATGAAACAAATCTCCTAGCGGACATTGCTGAGACATTTTTAAGGCTGAAAGAATCCCGAATTATGTTAAACCCGGGGAAATGTTCATTTGGAGTAGAAGAAGGGAAATTCCTCGGTGTGATGGTCACCAAGGAAGGTTTCCGGGCAAATCCGGAAAAGGTTTCAGCTATCACCCGGATGCCTTCCCCGTCATCCATTAAGGAGGTGCAAGCATTGAACGGACGTTTGGTGGCAATTAATCGATTTCTGGCTAAGCATGCAGAAAGATCTCTCCCTTTCATCCAAACTCTGAAAAATTGTCTCAACAAAGCACAGTTCCAATAGACGGACCAAGCAGAGGAGGCCTTCCAGCAACTGAAACTGTACCTTATGAAACTACCCACCCTTACGGCACCAGAAGAAGAAGAGAAGTTAACGGCATATATCGCGGCTGCTGATGCGGCCATTAGCGTTGTCCTTATGGTTGAAAGGAAAGGTGTGCAAACTCCTATCTATTATGTCAGCCGGGTATTGACAGACCCGGAGACAAGGTACTCCCTACTAGAGAAATTAACCTTGGCTTTAGTACATGCTTCTCGAAGATTGCGTCGATACTTCCAAGCCCATCCAGTGGAAATACTAACCAATTTTCCCATCCAGCAAGTGTTAAGAAAACCTGAGCTATCCGGAAGATTAGCTAAGTGGGCGGTTGAATTAGGAGCTCTTAGTCTGGAATACAAGCCTCGAACCGCATTAAAAGGGCAGGTCATTGCCGACTTCCTTGCGGAAATACCGGAGGGGCGAGAAATGGAGATCACCAATGACCCAATTATAGCTGAAATACAGATCAAAGCACCTCAGTGGTGGTCGTTATACACTGACGGGGCTTCAAGCATGGAAGGGTCCGGGGCCGGGCTTATTTTACTTAGCCCAGAGGGGGTAGAAATCACATATGCGATAAAGCTAGACTTCAAAAGCACGAACAACGAAGCTGAATATGAAGCTTTGTTAGCCGGATTACGATTAGCAACGATCATGAAAGCCCAGCACATCCGGGCACACGTGGACTCACTCTTAGTGGCTAACCAAGTGAACAAGATTTACGAAGCCAAGGGGAAGACGATGATCGAATACTTAAAAAAGACTAAAGAGATGATGTTGCAATTCCAAGAGTGTAGCATAAAGCATGTTCCTCGAAGTCAAAACCGGAAAGCAGATGCTTTAAGTAAATTGGCGTCGGTCCAGTTCGCTCACCTGGCGAAAGAAATACGAGTACAAACATTGGATAAGCCTTCCGTTTGCACAGAAGAAATTAGTCACCTTGAGGACGTTGGTTGGACATGGATGATGCCCTTGGTGGCATATTTGAGAGAGGGAACTTTGCCAGAAAATAGAGCGGAAGCGTTAAAGCTGCGAACAAAAGCCTTACAGTATCAGCTGGTAGACGACCGGCTCTATAGAAGAACTTTCCTAGGGCCTTTGTTAAGGTGTGTTGGTCAAAAGGAAGCTGAACTACTAATTAAAGAGGTGCATGCAGGTTCATGTGGAATGCATGCCGGCCCAAGAATGATGGTGGCCAAGCTAATGAACATAGGATATTACTGGCCGGGAATGCATGTCACAGCAGTACAAACCTTACAGAAGTGTTTTAGTTGTCAAAAGCACGCGCCTAAAACATTGAAGCCTAAGAATGATCTCATACCAGTGACTGGAGCATGGCCTTTCCAAAAGTGGGGAATAGACATTGTCGGACAATTCCCGGAAGCACCCGGACGCGTCAAATTCTTAATCGTCGCGGTGGATTACTTCACCAAATGGGTGGAAGCTAAGGCAGTCGTAACAATTACCACCACCCAGATAAAAAATTTGTGTGGGATCACATAATATGCCGTTTTGGCCTCCCTCTATACCTAGTGAGTGATAATGGAACACAGTTAGAATCATTGGCCGGATGGTGTGAGGAAATGGGAATCCGGCAAGTTTTTACGTCCGTTGCTCACCCGCAGGGAAACGGTCAAGTAGAACGAATCAACCAGAGCATATTAAAGGGTATAAAAACTAGACTTGCAACCAAAGGAAGTTCTTGGGTTGAAGAGATACCTAGTGTATTATGGGCTCATCGCACCACCCCGAAAACAAGCAACGGTGAAACTCCTTTCAGTTTAACTTATGGCCACGAAGCAGTAATCCCAATCGAAATGGGCACGCCAACGATGCGTATTGCTACAAAGGGCCGGGATAATAATCAAGAATTAAGACTGGACTTGGATCTTTTGGAAGAAAGAAGGGAACAAGCATTCATCCAAGAAGCTAAGTACAAGCAAGTTCTGGCCAAGTACTACAACAAGAATGTTGCACTTCACCAGTTCCGCCCGGGTGAATACGTTTTTAGAAACAATGAAGCTAGCAGGGCTGAACCCGGAGGAAAGTTGGGGCCTAACTGGGTGGGGCCTTACCAGATTAAAGAATCCTCGGGAAAGGGGGCATACTCCTTGACTAGATTGGATGGAACCAACGTGCCCAGAACTTGGAATGCAGCCCAACTTAGGAAATGTTATATGTAATCTCTATGGCCATGTTCATAGTTTTTCAAGAAACAAAAAAGCAGAGCATGTTTTCAAAAACATAAATAGAACCCCCGTCTTTATAATCAAACTAACATCTTTAAAAAGATCGGGATCAATGTATCCGGCACCAAGACCGGACCACGTGTCCAGCACCCTGAAAAGATTGGATTTTAACCCATCTTAAAGGACCGGACCACGTGTCTGGCACCAAGAAGATTGGATTAAAATCCAACATTAAAAAAGACCGGATCAATGTAACCGGCACTATAAAAGACCGGATCAATGCATCCGGCACCAAGAAGATTGGATTAAAATCCAACATTAAAAAAGACCGGATCAATGTATCCGACACTATAAAAGACCGGATCAATGCATCCGGCACCAAGAAGATTGGATTAAAATACAACATTAAAAAAGACCGGATCAATGTATCTGGCACTATAAAAGACCGGATCAATGCATCCGGCACCAAGAAGATTGGATTTTAATCCAACATTAAAAAAGACCGGATCAATGTATCCGGCACTATAAAAGACCGGATCAATGCATCCGGCACCAAGAAGAGTGGATTTTAATCCAACATTAAAAAAGACCGGATCAATGTATCCGGCACTATAAAAGACCGGATCAATGCATCCGGCACCAAGAAGATTGGATTTTAATCCAACATTAAAAAAGACCGGATCAATATATCCGGCACTACAAAAGACCGGATCAATGCATCCGGCACCAAGAAGATTAGATTAAAATCCAACATTAAGAAAGACCGGATCAATGTATCCGGCACTATAAAAGACCGGATCAATGCATCCGGCACTATGAAAAGATTGGATTTGCAAATATTCAAGGATAGAGCACAGGGAATAAAGACCAGACCCCGTGTCCGGTACAAAACCAGATCAAGACAATCAGCATGATAACAAAGCTTGTACAAATTGCAAATATTCTTAAAAGCACAGATAAAAGACATAAAAGGGATACTTGCATTCAAAGGTAAATAAGTAGATACAAAAATAAGAGTACAGTATCAAAAAGTAAAAGAGCACGCAGGCTCCAAAAAAGGTAAATAAAAATACAAAGAGGTCAGTCTTCAATGGTAAGGGCATCCCTGATCTCCCTAAGATCTGATTGATTAGCCAAAGAGGTAAGAGTACCTACTACAGGGAACTCCATAGTATCAAAGGCATCTTGCCTCTGAGTAAGTATGTTTCGGGCTTTCGGGCTCCAGCCAGAGAGGCTCTCCAAAGACAAACCAGTTTTCCCTGCTTGAAACCCACTGACTAGCCCATCATGATAACCCGCCGCTTCCGCAGCTTCATTCAAACCAACTACCCCGTCAATAAACTCATCACTGCCCCTGACTGCCTCCACCACCCTAGAAAACCCTTCCGCCACCAACCACTTCCTATCCTCCTTCAACAAAGATAATTCTTTCATCATCTTAGCCTTCTCCATCTCAAAACTCTCTTTTTCCTTATCGAAAGACACCACCTTTCCCTCCAACATATCCAACCTTCCCCGGGACACTCTCAACTCCTCATCTTTCTCCGCCACTTGGAATACCAGCTCCTCGGAACGTGCCTTTGCTTCACGGATAATTTGGGCACGCTTCTCAAGCTCTTTATTTGTCCGTGAGCAGGCCTCAGTGAACTCTGCTCGAGCTTTCAAGTGAGTGGCATCCCTCTCCTTCAATTGCCAATCTAGTTTCTTAACATCCTGTGTAAGCGTCAGCACCTTACCCGAATCCTCACTTTTCTGGGCCAAAGATTTCCTCAGATGGGCAACTTCCCTACGACCCTCATCCCATTGCCGACATATCTCGGGCATGACCGCCTTACTCTCAACCCAGCTCAAAGCAGCTCTATCAGACAGCACTTTCGGGGAATAGGTTGAGTGGCGTAGTCGCTCGGCCGGGGGAAAAGCCTGCAACAAGAACGTCCGACACAGGTGGGGATCTGTCAAACAGTCACCCTGCAAAATATTCCAGTTAGGAACATGCTTAGACTTAGAATCTGCCGGAGTCCAAGGCTCGGATTGGGTAGGCATTCTAAAGTCAGATTGACTCGTATATACATAAGAAGATTTGGGGGAGTGAACTTCCTCGGTACCCACAGGTGTTTTCTCTTTCCTTTTCCCTTTATCCCGAGGAGGGATCTGAGTTACTATCGGCACGTCCTTGGGAACAGGAGAAGGTATGACCTTAGGAACAAAAGGTTGAAGAGTAGGACCCTCCGGGTTTTTAACAGCAGTTTTGTTTGTTTGTATGATCGGGCAAGACGGAGTACCCTCTTCACCAGTTTTTAAACCTAAAAATCACCAAAAAGAGAATATCAGGAAAATTATTTTTTACATTCAGCAAGGAAAAAACAGAACAGATACACACTTTCGGGACTCGCTCCCGGGGGTTTCTTTCCGGCAGCATAAGCATCGGTCAGTTTTCGCCTTTTCTTCTGAGGCGAGAGTACTTTTTCTCCGGAAGCACTCCCGGAGGCTTTCTTCCTTATTGGAACCTCTTCAGGCTCTTCTTGTTGAGTCCCTGAAACGATGTATCAACTTAGAACAAGGAACATGAGAAAGAGAAAGAAAACATTTAAACCATTCATTGCGTATCAACTAACCAGTCTCCAGATCCATAGCATCTTGCAGACTAGCACGGGGGAAAAAGAAACGCTTATGAAAGACTTCAAGAACATTCTTTTCATCCGGTCCCACACTCAAATATGTCCGGGTAAGGTTCTTGAAGGAGTCCGGAAAAAGAACATCATAATAACTAGCAACTGCTGCAAATGAAAAAAGGAAAACACATAAGCATAACATATACAGAAGAGAAAACGCCATCTATCAAAGAGAAATGTAAGACAACATACACTTACGTTCTTTGCCCACAGAATAAATCGGAAGACGGTCAAGTCTTCCCCAATTCCGGCTCATACCAACACCGACCAGGGCATGTTCCGGAATCTCTTGAATGTCAGCGGGACGGGAGGTCAACAGAGAGAAAATAGGGGTTTTCTTAAAAGCATCCAGATTTGGGGGAATGTCCACCACGGCCAATCGAAGCGACCGGATCTGCATGCTGGCAGGAACTATCCGGGCACTTACATAGAAAAACTTCTCTTTCCAACCCCAGAATCCCTGAGGGGTCTCTTTGGCATGAGGAATCACTCCGGGGCGTTTAGAAAAAGAAAACCAGCTATCTTTCAAATATAGCTTGTAGAAATGATGAAAAATAGCGACAGAAGGGTCCTGTTTCAAGGCAATACAACAGAATTCAAAATGCCTAATACGGCACATACCAAGAGGGTGAACTTGGGAAAGGTGAATTTTATAAAACTGAAGGAGATCGATAACAAAAGAGGTGATAGAAACTCTGAAATTAGCCTCTGAGAAAAAATTAGCATATAAAGTAATCTTGCCAGGAGGAGGTTTGGTCGTCGTGCCTCCTCGAGAGGGGTACTCGGGTTCCACATCATTAGGAATTCCGTACAAAGTTTTCAATCTCTCGAAACGCTCCACGTTCCAATTAATAGGGATCAAAGCTACGTCGGCGTTATCACCCATTTCGTCGGAAGATTTAAATAGGATTGGAAGGAATTAAAGAAACAAGGTTCCAGGAGAAATCAAGAAGGTAAGATGGAAGATGAGTAAAAGGCAACAATGTCCTGCCCCCTTCCTTTTATAGGCGGGAAGAGAAGATAGGCGGACGGATGGCGGCGCCCTAGGAAGGGCTATGAGACCGATGGATGGGACGTGCGGAAGGTTTGAAAGAAGCATTGCCCGCACGTATTAAAAAAAAAAAGCCTTTATAGTCAACTTAATTTTTTTTTGAAGAAATAAAGAAAAATCAAATTGACTAGGGAGACTTGACGACGTATGATGAAAATATCATACATAAGGGGCCTAAACGAAAGAAATCTAAACTCCTTAACCACCATAAGGGCCCACAAGAAGAAGGAACCAATGAGAAAGAGGCTGTCACTATCATACGGTTAGGGGAAAGAGAATGTAAAACTCTATAAATAGAAGGTGATCTCATAGATGAAGTGATCCAGAAACTTGTACTTGATTGAATTCGGGAATTATCATCAAAGTGGAGCTTTTACGTCTCTTTAGTTTCCGAGTATCATAAATAAAGGAAAAATATTAATTAAATAAAGAATAAGGGTTAAGGATAATAAATAATTATCTAAAAGGGTTAAATAATTATTTAGAATAAATACTAGTTATCCAAAAGAAGGAATAATAATTATTAGGAATAATCAATAATTATCTAAATGAATAAATAACTATTAATAATAATTATCAAAAGAGTAAATAATTATTAAGAACGATTAATAATTATTTAAAAGAGTTTGAAAATAAATACTTTATTTAATTAGAATGATTAACATGAATCAATTAAAATTATTTAAAATGTTTAATCCTTAAGTATTTATTTTACAAAAATAATTATTCTAAATAATATTTAGAAGATGTTTAAATGAATAAACTACAAATATAAGTTTATAAATGGTTTCTTGTTAATTATAAGTTTATAAAGTTTTCAAGTTTATAAATATTCAAATCTTTAACTAGATAAAAGTGTATTTATTTTTCTGTTTTAATTAAATAAATAATTAAGCCTTAAGTTTTAAATCTATATAAATTTTATAAAATGTACAAGTTTATAAGTTTCTGATTTCTAAAATAAGAACATAAGTTTTATAAATTTTTCTGGTTTTTATATAAGTTTCTGTTTAATTAAAGTTTATAATCATTATTTAAGGTTAAAATACAAATAATTTTGTTTATTCCAGAAAATAAATAACAAATTAAGTTATCTGATTTTATAAAATATTTATAAGTTTTTTTTAAAAGTTTGTAACATTTTTATAGTTTTTAAGAATTTAAAACTATTATTAAATATTTAATTTCTTATAGTTTTAACTAAGTATTATTTAAATAAAAATGTTTCTGAAAATAAAAATTAGTTTTAAGTTTATAAAAGCATAACATATTTTATAAAAATTGTTGGAAGTGTTAAAACTGATTAAAAAGCATAAAAAAAACAAAACTTGGGCTGGCCGGATTCGAACCCGGGCCACCCAAGTCCTCACACGCACGAACTAACCACCCGGCTACGGGCCTCGCTGATGTATAACCCGGAAAAGAAATGTTTTAAACACAATCTCGAATCAACCCCCAAATCCCGTATGAACCCTAGAATTTTGACCCCTAAATACGAATCGATTAACCCTCTGTCAGTGTAATTGAAAGAGGGCTTTTGATCCTTGAATGAAAGCGATGAGATTGGTTATAAGAATTACCTGATTTGGTGTCGAGATGAGGGAGATAGAGTTCTAGGTTTGGGTCGGCTGTCACAGGATTGAAATGGCAATTGCAGGTTCGATTTGAACGAATTGAGAGTTTGGAGAGTTAAGGTGTGATGTCGTCGAGATGTTTGGATTGATATTTATAGCCCATTTTAGCTGCAAATTCTCGTACCGTTGGGGGTTTTACGGTTGAGCAACACGATTTCAAATTCGAATCACGCGGCCATTAGAATTGAATTCGAGCATTGATGAGCATCCGGGTTTGGGTCGCATACTCGAAGGGAAGCTCGAGGTGCAACGAATCTGGCCGGAAACGCGATTTCGAATAAAGAAGGATGAAAACTGGGCTTGGCTGGGATCGAACTCGCGACGGGTTTGGGTCCTGGGAGTTTGGGTTAATTACACAACAGTCTCTGAAGTTTCAAGCTTTATCATTTCATGCTATACTTGAGTTTTAGTTTAAAATTAGTTTCAGAAATGACATTTTAGTCCCTCGACTTTTATAAAAATAATTAATATGTTTTATTTTTATAAATCTCAAATAAGCTTTTATTATTTTATAACTTTATAAAATAATTTATGAGATTATCATTTACAAGTTTAAGTATTTAGTAATAGGTTTAATAATTATATTATAAATATAAAATTCTAAAGTTTTTATGAATTAAACATATTTTATTTTTATAAGATGTATATATATATCTTTAAATAGCCCATATATATATAAATATATATATATATATATATGTTTTTAAGTATACTTTATTTTCTTAAATATATATATCAATTTATATTTATTATTTAAGAAATAAGCTTAATAAGTTTTCAAGATTTAAATTTACCACACGTGCAAATATTTGGAAAAGATACGCTCATGAGATTTAAATGGATAGGTTAAAACAGGAAATGGAATTACAAAATAATATATTGGAAATCCTGGATATTACAGGAATGTGCTTGGAACGGGCGTCAACGGGCGTCAGCCGGGGTCCAGGGTTCGGACTGAGTCGGCATACGGAAGTCCGACTGCCCCGTATGTGCAGCTGAAGTACGGGGGGAAGGCGGCCCCACATGGGCAGCCGTAGCCTCAGAACTTGGATGAATGGTAACTTTTGGCTTTTGGGGAGGGGCTACCTTTTGGAGGTCAGAGTAGGAAGTTCCCCCTGATTTAAGGCTTGAAAAAGAAAGAGAAAAATTATACACAAGATTCTAGCCTCCGACATTAATCTTTGACTTTTGAGAAATCCTAAAAAGGGAAATACATCATACCTTGAGGGCTGACCCCGGGAACCTTTTTAACAGAGACATACGCCTCAGCCAGCTTCCGACGCTTTTTCCGAGGAGAAATTACTCCCTCGCCACCACTTGACCCCTTCGTGGCCATTTGGGGACCTTCCCCAGGGGTATCACCCTGTGCACCGGACGCACCCATATTCCCTGGCAAAAAACCAAAAAGTAAAACAAACAAGCATACGGAAGAGAGCCAACAGAAAGCCCTAAAGATAATGGTTAAACCACACATACCGGCTTCTAGGTCAACCCCTTCCTGCAAACTAACCCTAGGAAAAAAAGAATCGCTCATGAAAGTTCTGTAGAACGTCCTGTTGATTGGCACCAACGCTTAGGTACGTGCAGGTCAAAAGGCTTCGAGTATCTGGGAATAACATCATAATAACTTGCAACTGCTGAAAAGAGAAGGAAATGACAAAAAGATAAGATAAATAAAAAGGGATATAATGACCTATTTCATATAAGGAAAATCAAAGTATGTACACTTACGTTCTTTCCCGGTGGCATAGATAGGGATCCGATCAAGCTTGGACCAATTACGACTCATCCCAACCCCAACTAAGGTGTGTTCATGAATAACTTGGACACTAGCAGGACGGTAGGTCAGGATGGTAAAAAGAGAGGATTTCTTGAATGATTCTGCATCCGGAGCAACGTCCACCACAGGGGTTTGAAGAGATCGAAGAGACATGTCTGCCGGGACCATACGGGCACTAATATAGAAAAACCTTTCCTTCCAACCATGGAAGCCCTGAGGAATGTCCCCGGCATGAGGAGTGATACCGGAACGCTTTACAAAAGAGAACCAACTATCCTTCAAATATAATTTGTAGAATTGATGAAAGACAGCCACAGACGGTTCCTGTTTAAGGGCAATGCATCAAAACTCGAAGTGACGAATCCGGCACATTCCCAAGGGATGTACTTGAGACAAATGGATTTTGTAATATTGAAGCAAATCATAGCAGAAGACAGTAACAGGTATGCGGAAGTTTCCTTCTGAAAAGAAATCCGCATACAAGGAAATTTTGCCAAACGGAGGGCTCGCAACCGTACCTCCCCGAGGAGGATATTCGGGTTCCAGATCGTTAGGAACGCCATAGGTACTCTTAAACTTCTCGAAACATTCCACATTCCAGTTAATACGAATAAGGGAGACGTCGGTGTTATCAGCCATGAGTAAAACAAGAGTAAGGAAGAATAGGGCTCAAAAGAGAAACAAGAAAAAAATAGACCTGAAAAGGGAGAAAGGTAAGGAAAAAGAAGAAAAAAAACACCCCTTCTTATAGAGAGGTTTAAGCGGGAAACAGAAGGGGAAAAGGAAACGACGCTTGTCATCAGGACGACGCTGTTGAAAGGACATCCGGAACGACAGGCCCTGCACACGCACGCCCCGACGTCAGAAGATAGAAAATAACGACTGATGTGACCTAGACCTTCCCCAATACCTTATACATAAACATATTAAAAAAAAAGAGAGAAATTTTTACAGATGCTTAGCCGAATTTATTTAAAAAGATAAATAAAACCGACCAAGGAGGACTTGACGAGATGATATTGGATCATTTACAAAGAAAGATAAAAAGATGAAAACCCTACGAAGGCACAAGGTGGGGACCACAAGGCTAACAAGAGAAAGATGGGCCCATATCCATAAAAGGGAGGACGTCAACATCATTCGGTTAGAAGATAGAGAAACCCACCCCTTAAAGAAAGCCTATAAATATGAATGACTTGATAGAACAAAGAGTGGGGAGAGAAAATAACTCATTGTACTCAAAAGATTATAATTGGAAGAGAATTATCATTAAAGAGATTTACTTGATTCTTCAACTTTTCATTTACTTTTTGATTGAAAATAAAAGTTACATAATTAGATTTTCAAAATTCTTATAATAAGGGATAATTTAAAATAAATGTGTTTTATTAGTATAATTAGTAGTTTCTTTAAAAGTATATTATTATTAAAAGATAGAGATTATTTAATAAGAGAGAGAGACGGGAAAAAAAAATATGAGAATGAATATGGAGGCGACACGTGACATGAAAAAACCTTTATTTATTATTCAACTAGTTTAGAACCCGTGTACTACACACGGGTTAAAAAATATCAATACATAAAATTCTTAAATCTTTATGTATATATTTTACAGTTGTAAAAATGTATTACATATATACTAAGTATAAAAAACAAAATTTAAAATATGTAAAAATTAATATATAATTGGGTTTCGAAAATACGTTAATTACTATGTAACTATTTGATTGAAAATAAAAGTTACATAATTAGATTTCAAAATTTCTTATAATAAAAGATAATTTAAAATAAACCAGTGCGAAAATCCAAACTGGTTTTTTTTCCTCCATCTCTAGCTTATATTATTGTTTTTTTTTCTTTTCTAAAGCCATTAATCTATTCTCACTATATAGATAAAAGGTTATATTAACCTGAAATAAGTTATTTTTAATAAATTGTTTATTTACAGCCAATTAATATACTATAAGTGGTCGTGTGATTGAACAGCAAACTTTCCATCCTTTTGTTTTTTTCACCAAACTTTTTTTTTAGATTTGCATAACTTTTTGTTTTTTACGCAATTTTTTTTATAAATTTGCACAACTTTAATTTTTTACTTTTATTCTTTTGACACAAAAATTTTATTTTTTATAGCTTTGTCACAAATTTATATTTTGACTCAAAGTTTTGTTTTTTCAAAAGATTTGCCACAAAACTTCAACAAAGTAAAGGTTTTTTTATAAAATTGCAACAAAAGTTCGATGAGTATATTTTTTGTAATAACTTTAGTTCGTTAACTTTTTTTTAAACATGATGCAAAGGTTTGTTTTTTTTTGTCAGCGATCCGAGTATTTTTTTGTATCGTACGCAATAGCGAGTCTATGTTTAGACGTAATTTTTATCCCCATAAACGAGTCGACCCGATAACCACCAAACTCCTGCCGCATAGCGCGGGGGAGAAAACTAGTTATTATAATAAGTCTATTTTATTTTTGATTTAATTTATATTTATTATAAATTTTAATAGGCAAATCCCAATTCCCAAACATCCTTTTGACTCCTTGAGCAAGGAAAACCAACACCGGGGCCTCACCAGTGTTACATTTCCAAAACCAAACCCTAGGTCTAGACCACTGATCCTGATCCTGATCGATTCCGTATTCATCGTCTTCGTGTCGTCGTCAGTCAATCATGGGTTCAGGTGAGCTTTTGCTTCCTAATTTATTAGTTAAGGGTTCCAATTGCAGTCAGATATGACCTAACGCACATATACCATTGGTTGTGTTTGTGTGTTTCTTGTTTAATCAATGGATTTTCTTTATCTCATTTAGATGCAGACATGGAGGACTATGGATTCGAGTACTCCGAGGAGGAACCTGAAGAGCAAGATGTTGACATTGAAAATCAATATTATAATTCTAAAGGTACCGAATCGCCTCTTTAGGTATTTTAATTATGCACTGATTGCTAACTGTAATATTAATTTTGGGGGAATAAGATGATTTAATACTAAAATTGTAAACAACTAGGGTGCCTGCCATTATATGGACTGTAGCTTTGATGTTAGAGTCATGAGTAATTTTTCTGCTTTGAAGTTCATATGGACTTCAATTGCTTGGTACCTACCTACCTGCATCAATCAAATAAATCTTCGGATAATGGATGCGTGCTTGCTCACTTAGGTATAACTAAATACTGCAAAGTAGTTGGCCTTAGATATCAGTGTGAGGAATGGTTTCATCCATGATCCATATTAATGTTCATGTGATTTTTCAAGGGATTCACTTCTATATGGTTTCTATTGGATTTTACTGCATTATGCTTTCTTTTTGGTTCATTTTAGTCTCCCTGTACTAGATTAGGATAAAAGTTTTTGGTTATATTATTATTTTTTAGGAATGTTTTTGCCTAGGTTATAGTTGCTATTGTACAAGTTTAATGTTGATTCCTGTGTCATTTATGTCTATGAAACGCAATACTTTGTTGAATGGAACTTATCAAACTAGAGATGGCTGAAATCTCACTTGATCATATGTTGAAACCTTGTAGGCTTCTCTTAATTTTGTATAGCATATAATGCAACATTTAAGCAGATAGATATAGTCAACTTAGAAAAAGGATTATAGTTTTGATAGAGTAGAGTAATATGAACTTTATGCTATTTGAGTAAATCGGTTACTTTAATGTTTTGTTGATGAGTCAGATTGTAAGGTAACTCCTTTGTGAACAATGGGTAGCATGCATATTAGCAAGTCATTAATAAGTGTAATATCTAACATTTAAGCAAAAGAAATGTCATATTACACACACACTAAAGCAAATTTTGTGCCTGCTTTTCATCTTGTATGGTTAAGAAAATAAATGTTTTGCAAACATAAATCTCTGTCCCCTGCTCAATCTATTCAACCAAGATAATTATTTTTAGACACATCAATCTAATACAATACAACCCAATGATGTTCTCTCATTTCTCATTACTTCCCCTAATAAAATAAGCATTCATTTTGCATTTCTTTGTTTGTGATAAACCGGTAATGTGATATCAAGAAGGGTTTTTGCTCCGGACATGTGAGGAAATATTTTGTAGATGCAATGATGTTTTGGAATCTTTAGGTAAATGAATAATCATGTATAAAGGAAACTGACAGAATGATGTGCATTAATGGTCTGTAAATGCTCTATTTCTGAGGATTGAGTTAGAAACTTGATTCAAGTTCACGATGAAACAAAAAGATTAATACGCCACTGGAACAAACATAAAGTTACCAAAAGAGATTGATGGTTTAGTGGCTTTTATATAAAAAAAGATCATTTAACTTCCAATTTTGAGTGTCAAGCAGGAGTAAATAAAACACAAGCATTAACATATGAAAAGTGTAGAAATTATAAATACTAATCAAGTCCTTTACTTCAGAACCGTGAGTGTGATTTAAGCTGTATGTAATATGCCACATGATTAAATCATATGTTTTGACATTGAAAAAGATTACTAATGGTTCAGTTAGTGATCTAAAAAAGAAGTGATGTACTCTTGTCAACCTATCAAGACGATACCATGAGTTATACTGTTATAGCATGTGAAATTTGTCAAATGGTGCTTTGTTTCATGTTTATTTATGACATTTCACCATAGTAATCAGTATATTATACATGTCAATGTGTTTCCATTCATATATACAAATTTGTTATATTGGTGTAAATGGTATGCTCCATTAAATATTTTTTGACCTACTTTGAGTTAATTTTTTTTAGTCTATTAAGTTGGGCACAACTTGCTTATATCCAATACAAGCCTTAAATTAAAAACAACTAGCACAATATGTTGGATCTAGAATCCGGTTAGTATTTTGGTTGATTTTATCATTTGGTGTTCTAAACTTTCATCTTATGAAGTATAACTTCTCTAGTTTAATGTTATATGATTCGGTTGTTTTGTATGCCATGTTTTGTTGTTGACAGGTTTGGTTGAGACTGATCCAGAGGGTGCACTCAGCGGTTTTGCTGAAGTAGTTCAGATGGAACCAGAGAAAGCAGAATGGTGAGTTTATTTGACTCAGACTGCTAGTATTTATATGGTTGCACTGGGTATAATAGGTAAAAAGAAGTGTGTAAGCATAAAAGCAAACCATATATGGGAATTTATTTCTTCAGAAGGTAAAACGTTTGTTGATGCTTGTCAAAAACTGTTGGCAGATTTATTCATATCATAGTAAGCCGTGCAACTTGAATATTCCTCAGTTTGCAATGAATATATTCGGCTGAGTTATGTTACAAAATCAATAACTGATAGTAAGATATATGTGTTGAATATTGCATACCTGCAGTGGTTTTATGATTTTAGAGAATACTTTTCTGTAAGGAATTTCTCTATCTGTACTTCTGTGGCTTTTTGAATTTTGGTAAATTAGTAAAAGGAGATTGATGACACTGTTGGCTGAAACTTTCTTTGTACTGTTTTTCATCAGCCTGTTTTGTTTCGTTTTTTTTTGCTTTACTACCTGATAAATCTGCTTGTTATTTCTGCATAAATATGACATTTCTTCAAATAGAATTTTTTGCAAAGTCTAATAATGATTCATCTGTTCTTTTTAAAAGGGGATTCAAAGCACTTAAACAGACTGTAAAGCTTTATTACCGTTTAGGGAGGTACAAAGAGATGACAGATGCTTATAGGGAAATGTTAACCTACATCAAGTCTGCAGTGACTCGAAATTATAGTGAAAAATGTATAAACAATATCATGGATTTTGTATCTGGGTCTGCTAGTCAGAACTTTGGTCTTCTACAAGAGTTCTATCAAACCACATTAAAAGCACTTGAAGAAGCAAAAAATGAGGTAATTGTTTTTGCTTATTTCTGAAGTGAGCTAAGTTAATCTTTTATGAGTCTTATTAACATAAATTATTCCATTTTTGGTATTTCTATGTAGAGGTTATGGTTCAAGACAAATCTTAAGCTTTGCAAGATCTGGTTTGACATGGGTGAATATGGTAGAATGAATAAGGTATGCAGCTGGATATAAAAACATTGTTCAATACTTAAGGTCTGTGGTTTAATCTGTCATATAACATAAAATGTTTTATATAACAGATTTTGAAGGAGCTTCACAAATCTTGTCAACGGGCAGATGGTACTGATGATCAAAAGAAAGGAACTCAGTTATTGGAAGTGTATGCAATTGAGATTCAAATGTACACAGAGACAAAAAATAACAAAAAACTTAAGGTGAGATGCTTTTAATACTAGGTTTATGTTATATTCGTTACATGCTTTATGTTTTAAATCATTATGATTATTGCGTGTAACGTGTTTTGTATGTATTATTTACAGCAACTTTACCAAAAAGCACTTTCTATAAAATCAGCAATTCCTCATCCTAGGATCATGGGTATCATACACGAGTGTGGTGGCAAAATGCACATGGCAGAACGCCAATGGGCAGAAGCAGCTACCGACTTTTTTGAAGCTTTTAAAAACTATGACGAAGCTGGGAATCAAAGAAGAATTCAGTGTCTTAAGTATGCTATAAATTATATATTTTTAAGTTCTCATTACAGTCAAAGCTTATATTTGTTTCTGTAGATGTTATACACATAATTTGACCTATATTTTATATGTTATACAGATACTTGGTACTGGCCAACATGCTTATGCAATCCGAGGTCAATCCATTTGATGGGCAAGAGGCAAAGCCGTATGTGCCAAACTTAAATGTTTTTCTTCCCTTGAACCATTTTAATTAATAATTTAGTATTACTCTTTCTGATGGCCAATTTAATGGTCCAGATACAAAAATGATCCAGAAATCTTGGCAATGACAAACTTGATTGCAGCATATCAACGAAATGAAATATTGGAATTTGAGAAGATACTCAAGGTACAAATGTTAGGCACCCATAAGTTATGCACAACTATTTCTCTATATGTGTTTCACCAAATGAGTTA
Organism: Smallanthus sonchifolius; assembly: GCA_023525975.1. Taxonomy (NCBI): domain Eukaryota; kingdom Viridiplantae; phylum Streptophyta; class Magnoliopsida; order Asterales; family Asteraceae; genus Smallanthus; species Smallanthus sonchifolius. The sequence continues at coordinate 21,148,590 of CM042037.1, forward strand.
AATTTATAAAAATGATTTGTAACAGAGTAACAGAAGAACCATCATGGATGATCCTTTTATCAGAAATTATATTGAAGATCTTCTGAAAAACATCAGAACTCAAGTGTTACTCAAGCTCATCAAACCGTACACAAGAATCAGAATCCCCTTCATATCAAAGGTAGCGTTTTTTTAATATACATACATACATAAATAAATACATGTACTTATAATAAAGTGGTGTTTCTCAGGAGCTTAATGTGCCAGAGGCTGATGTGGAACAGCTGTTGGTTTCACTGATATTGGACAATCGGGTTCAAGGTCATATCGATCAAGTTAACAGGCTGCTGGAGTGTGGGGACAGGTTAAGTCTAATATACATAATAAACAAACTAGTTGCGTATGTTATAAAGGTGATTATAAGTTTGGAATTTGGATGGTGGCAGGTCAAAGGGAATGAAGAAATACACTGCTGTGGAGAAATGGAACACACAACTTAGGTCACTTTATCAAAGTGTTAGCAACAGAGTTGGTTGAGAAGTTTAAGAATATAACTTTTGATGAGAGATTGTTATTCAACTTTTGACATTTTTTGTTTATCATGTCCAATTGGTAAAAGTTGTTGCTATCTGAACAGAACATGAAGAGGGTTAATGTGTTTAAAAAGGGGACATTGTGTCTTTTTTTCTTGCTATGTTGATTATTTGGAACAGAACATGAACAGTCTACGATTCATAGCAGTAATAGCCATTTAATATAAAACTAATTTTACCTATAAATGCTTTAAGGTGGTTATATAACTGTATAATTACCACTTTTTTTGGGTCTCTTATTAAATCCTCTTAGTAGGATAGTAAAAGAACCTGAATCTGATGGGAATACCTAAAACATTAGCCTAAGCTTGTATTCAAACAAAAAAGATCAGATCGTCGATGGGTGATAGTTACGGTAGTGGTAAGATAACCGCGGCTCTGTTCACTTATTCGAGGTGAGATAAAGAGCGTGGTATGTGTCGATGAAAGAAACTAAGCCTTTCGTCGACTCTGTTCACTTTTTCAAGGTGCAATTTTATTCTAGAGAGACTCTAATTATAACAAAACTTGAAAAAAGCCGATATTGTATGGTGTATTATTGATGTTGCACAATCAATAAAAATGGCTTAAAAATCCTAATAAAATAATAAATATAGTGTATTTTGAAACCGAGTCAACTAACCCCTGAATAAAACAACAGACGGTCAAAAGAGTCCATCTAACCCTATTTTGTTTCATTTGTGTTGGGTGGGGTCAAAAGCAACTCCACCGCACCAAGATTCATCGTTGACTCCAGACATAGCACCCAAACAAACCCTTTTTCCCCAAATTCAGTTATTAGCATGGCTTGGGGTAGCTTAGGCGCTGTGCTCGTCGTATTAGCAGCCGTTACATCGACGGTGAGTGGAAATTCCGAAGGAGACGCACTTTACGCCCTTCGCCGGAGCTTGAACGATCCCGATAACGTCCTTCAGAGCTGGGATCCCAATCTTGTCAATCCTTGCACCTGGTTTCATATCACCTGTGATCAAGACAACCACGTTACTCGCGTGTAAGCCCTCCCGATCTTGCTAATTATGTATAACAAACTGTTATGTTACTAGCATCTAAGAAAGTGACTGAGATTAATCTATTAACAGTTGTCTTGGAGGATGGTAAAATTATACACATAAATGGTTAGAGGTTGTGAGATAGTTTGTTAAAATTATAGCTTTTGTCTCTTAGCTTTACAATTCAATAAACATCAAATTGCTTGAATATTTTGGGCTAGAGTTATAATCAAATTAACAAGACATGTGTGGAAAAATAATTTCTCAAGTATTCTCTAGTCCTTCCACATTGCCTATTGATCCTCATAGAAATATATGTAAAATAAATTTACTGACCATTTAAATCGTTTGAAGAAAGTATCGAACATCACGTATGAAAGTCAAAGATATATTGTGAAGTTTTGCAAACATGTATGGGGTAGAGTGAGATAGCTTTTGAATAATTTTGGTCTTTTTACCGTTGTATGTAACGTCCTTGCATTTCGTGCATTTATATGTAACATTGTTAGATGGAGTCAAAGTATGTTGCATTTTGTTGCACTTATTTTACACAATCTAATAGGAAAAGCTGCACGAAGTAGAGACTGATTTTACTTGATCTCTCCTGGGTCGATCAATGTCTTAAAGTTGTATTTTTGACTTATTTGGTGGTGCAGAGAGATGTGGCGAGAAAAAATTAGCTAGATTATCATTACTTTCTTTTGTAATCAAACAGTTTAAGGGAAGGAAACATCATAATAGAAAAATTGAAACATTTTCTTGAAAGTTTAGCCTCCATGCTCGACATTCTTGATTCAATGGCTGCTTGTGTTAAAGAATCCAAGGACGAAATCCACTCAAGCATAGTTGAGAGAAGTATCTTACTCATATTTTAATGTGGTTATGAAAGATTCTCAAAATTTTACATGTTCATATTAATTTTACAATCAACAATTTCCACTTTGACCTCAAAACCCAAACATAGTGGTTAATAAATCTTTATTAACTTAATCTGGCAAACAGTCATTATTATGCCAAGAATTATGAAGCTTAATTCATTATGTTATTATTGTTCTCTTACAGGGATCTTGGAAACTCAAAATTGTCTGGCCATCTTGTACCTGAACTAGGAAGACTCGAGGACCTACAGTATCTGTAAGTTATTTTTAGTTTGTACATACAGTAAATGGGTCGATTAAAAGGCCATGTCCATCCAACATTAGTTCTTTTAGTCTTAATCAACTACAATTAACAGCCATGAACTATGATGCATTTTAATTAATTCAGGGAGCTTTACAAAAATGCCATTCAAGGTCCAATTCCTGTAGAGATCGGTAACTTGAAGAACCTCATAAGTTTGGATCTCTACAACAACAATATTACTGGAAATATACCATCTACACTCGGGAAATTGAAGTCTATAGTGTTCTTGTGAGTTTGATTATTTACAACAATATCGATGATTTTACTATCAGATAAACTTATTAATCTCTCATTTTCAAATCACAATTGGCAGGCGTCTTAATGATAATCATCTAACTGGAAGAATCCCAAGGGAACTCACTGGAATTTCAAGCTTGAAAGTGTTGTATGTGCTCATTCTTCTATCAAATTTGTATTTTACAATATGTAATTCCGCAATGTTATAAAAATGGTTTGCATGTTTTGTGCAGAGATGTATCAAACAATGACCTCTGTGGCACGATTCCGACCACTGGCCCGTTTGAACGTATCCCTTTAAGCAAGTAAGGCTTTCCTGTATTGACAATAATTCTTTTTTTTTTAATATTTGATAATTTAGTTATGGTTGTGTTTTTAACTTGTTGAATGGTGATTGTGTTTTGCAGCTTTGAGAACAATCCTCGTTTGGAAGGGCCTGAGTTGCTGGGGCTAGCAAGTTATGATACAAATTGCTCGTAAAACTGTTGTTTTTAGTTGCCTTGTATGTCAAGTTTGCAGCTTTTATAAACCCTTCAAGTTGTGGAAACATATAACATCTGAATAGTTTATGATATCATCTGTAATATCATTATGTTGCTTTGGGTGTATGGTGTCTTGAAAAATGTCATGTTCTTAGGTAACCAATGGAAGTTATTATGGGTGCCATGGTTTGTTTGATCCGTTTTGACCAAATTTTGAACCGAATTGATAACCTATAATTTTGCAAAAAAATAGTTGATTTTCAAATCATATAAATCTTAGCAGGGTTAAACCGACCGATTTTAAACTGCTTCATGTCGATTTCAACGATTTATAAATACCTTTTAATCTATATGCACCGTCTCGTTTTCAAGAAAAGAATATTGCACAAATTTAAAACAAACAAAACCGTAACGGGTGAAATGAATCCATCTTGTATATTATGAACATCTATGCGGTTAGAAAAGAAAAAAAATCTCAATAAATAAATAATGAACTGTAACCATTAAGAACCATATAGATATAATTTAGCTCATTAGCCTTACAATAGTACATAGAACACCTTTCAGGTTGAACAGAAGGTTATGGCACCAAGTGCTCATCTTTTAACTCAGCACCTTTCAAATAGTATCAAGATGGTTAAAGATGAGGTGTATAAGTTAATGCACACATATGCAGCTAGCCACATATCAACAAAACAAGAAAAAGGGCACATAATTTTTCCAAAATTAAACATTTCCATTAACCACACACCTGAATTTCACTGCTAATTAACCAGGTTTCCAACAAGAAATGGCATATATAATTCGTCCTTTCCATCCCTGCAAAAGCCAATTGTTGTCTTCATCTATCAAGAAATCTTTATGATATAAGCTCACTTTCTCTGCAGCCCGTTTGAAAATAAACCGCGAGAAGGGAACTGGAACTAACCCGATCCTCAAATTACGAGCATGCCATTGCTTATAAGTCTCAGGCCTTTCAATCCTTTCCCATCCCTCACATGCTATGATATTCAAAGCTTCTCTTCCAAATACCTCTGTTTCAAGCAGCATCCTTTCAGGTCGGTCACGGGCCACATTCGTTTCAAGCATATCAAATAAAGCTGAGAAATGAAAAAGGGCCTCACGAAAACGGGTCAAGAAAAACGGGGCATTGTAAGATCCGTTCAGAACTCCATGGATAAAGATATCAGGATTGATCTTCTTAATCAGGTTTAGAACAGTGTTTCTAGCACTATCCACCACCACTGTTTCATCAAGCATGTTTTTTGCGCGATACATACAATTAACCACTAAAAACTCACCTTCATCAAGCATTAAATCCTCAACTGTAACATTTTCCCATCTTTTAGCGATTGAATTGTATGCAAACGGAACTTTAAACTGGTCAGCGTACGCCTCTAACCGCCGACCCGTTTCGTCATTTCTTTGGGCTGGTTTAAACCCGGGTTGAGGAAACTCAATTCCAGTAATCCTAACTCGTGGTGGCCCACCTTTTCTTGATGAAATACGTTGAATGAAAGTGGGCCATTGAAACCCATATAAAATACCAAAATCGATGATGTGTACCCTCATTGCATTCTCAGCTTTATCCATAATTGTCCTGTTGGAAGCAAAATTTGAAATCTTTCTAAACGGGGATGATGCCATATACAAATGGTAAGCTTTGATGTAGTCAGCAGCACATGTTTTCTTGCTCACTAACGCTTTATGGATTTGACTACCAGTGCCAGCTAAGCGGGCCTCGAGCCCATTAGCAAAACAGTAAGCTAACCTCTGAGTTCCATCACCAAAAGGAGACGAATGTAGCCTAATTTGTTTTAAGAGTTCATTTGCTTTTCTTCTATCATCAGCTGCAACAGATTGTGCACAAGTAATTAAAAGGGTTCTTAAATCTATAACCTCTTTTTTCTTGTTTTGTTTCCTACCACGCGTTCTGCTTTTACCTTTACCTTTCCCTTTACTATTTAAACTTATATCTTCTACATCTATTAATGAACCTTTAACCTTCTCTTCACGTAACGTGTCACGAAATGAATCTAGAGCAACCTTACCTTCTCCCAGGCTAGAAAGAAAAATTAAGTCAATTTCTTTTGACCTCAAAGTCAAATCTGGAAAAACCGCCGCCTGCTTAACACTTCTTTCTTGTTTTTCTAACTCGGTTATATCCTCCCCGTAATCTTTTCTTATCTTTGACCCTGTTAACAATCGTTGACTTTCTTCTTCTTTCTGATTTTGATTCACATTGGCAGAATTCAACAACTGGTTGACACTGGGAAGAAACTTGTTTGCTTCTTCAAACCCCTTTCTAAACTGCCACATCATTTGGTTCTCACTACAAAGATCATATGTATCAGCAGTGCTTGCAGGCGAATCCAACCCCCCATTGATTGACGATCCAAACGACGCGTTAGACACATTCTGGGCTCCAAGATTCTGCACAGCATAAAGGCTGTTTCCAGAGTGGTCAACAGAAGTCAAACCACTTTCCAAGGAAGGTGGAGGTGGCGGCCATGGCGGTGGGGACGGCGGGTACTTCTTTCCAAGAACTTCATAGAAGGGTCTTTCTGCAGCTTCAAGATCCAAAGATTCTTGAAGCATGCAAGATTTATCCTCCATGTCTTCTTCCATAAGCACCTGACTAATAAATCCCAAAATTGCATCTGAAAGATCACAATCTTCATGAAGCTCATCTTCAAGATTTGCACTCACATCAGCCACCGGAGGATTATTCAATGATGGAAACTGTAAACCTCTAAAGTTTTGACTGTACATGGAAGTTTGGTACCTACTACCTTCATTGACTAGATCATAAGTCAAAAAAGTATTTTCACACATTTGACCATTGTTCAGAATCTTATTATCCCCAAAATCAGGCATACTTCCATTCCCAAATTGAATCCCATTTTCATCTCCATCACCAGAACTATAAACTCTACCAAATCTCGGATCCATTTGTGCCAACTAGATTCTTCAAGTTTCAAAATTTCTAACCCTAGATACACCATTTAACAGACACAAAGACACTCCAAAAGCAAAATGAAAACATTAGGGTTTTAGCGGAATCAGGAGATAATTTAGGTTAAACACTGAAATTAGTAAAGCAAAAATCTTTCAGAAATCGGATGTACCTTATTACACAAGATAATTGATCTTGATTACTAAACCTAAATGGCGCATTTATCAGGGCCGATGAAGGAGATAGGGATGAAGTTCAATGTTGACGAAAATAAAGCAGATGGCAAGTGCTCAGAGGACTTGACGTGGGGGTACAGGTGAAGCACACATACATACAGGATAAAACTACACCATTAGCTTGCCCCTTTTCATAATGTTGTGATGATAAGAAAGAAAAAAAATAGATAACTAGTTTAATCATTTAAATAAAGTCATAAATAGATAGTTTATTTCACAAGTTAACCTAAATAAATGCTTGTTTGGTGGTTTATTTTTATGCTAAGTTATCACTTAGAGAGCAAGGGGCACCTTCGGGTAAAGGTTCGGCTTCATCGGATAGTCCGGGTACATCGTCGCAAACCTTGCGGGTAAGAAAATCGGGTTAATATACCTATGTGTTCGGCAATAAATTTTGGAAGGAGATAGTCGTTGGGTTGGTTTAGGGTATTAGGGTTGTGCCCCCCACCACTTAGGGTACTTGTGGTTGGATTTGGGTAAAAATAAGGTGACAATCCCTCATTAGTTAGATGCACTAGGATACTTGGCTACTTAGGGTTATGTCCCTAGTACCCATATCAAAATCAAACATTGAAAATGATATTAATCTTCTAGTCGTTGTTACGTTTGTGGTAAAGAAAACCTAAAATCTGATAAGAAAACTAAACTTCAAACATTTTTCACTAACCAAGTATGAGACTAATTACAAATTTTTTTATAGGTTTAGGAGTGGTATGATATAGGTCCGTTTATCCCATCAAAATGAAATATATTTAGTATATTATACAATCTTAAAGAATAAGAAAAATAATAATTTAAAGTTGAGTAAATTGCTGTTTTCGTCCCTGTGGTTTGCCCCTATTAACAGGTTCAGTCCAGTCTTAACATATTGGGTCCCTGACGTTTGATGTTTTAACATTATTAGTCCCTGAGGCTAACGACTGTTAACTTTTCTGTTAGTTTTTGTGTGAAATTACTGATATATCCCCACAACTCTTTCTCTGTCATCCATCCACCACCATCTCATCTCTCATCACATATCTTTCTATATCTTCAAACAACAATCTCTCTTCTCTATCTTTTGACTTTCTCAAAACCAAACCCAAATTTACCTCCGATCTGATTTCGTTAAATTCCATGAATTTTATTTAACTTCTGATCAATTTTTTTTCTCAATCCTTGCCGGAAAATGGGAAATGAAGTAGGTAAGCTAACGGTCTGCTTCTCCGGCGCCGACGTCATCCAACGCCGGAAAGAAACAGCGGTAGTCGTTTCAGATCCGTTAGACGATCTGGGTCACTCTTAATGCTACGTTAGACCCGACCCAACACACGTGTTTCTTCATCAAAAGTCCACTGCTCCGAGGAAACGACGACATTCCGGTCAATCTCTGGCGCATCCGTCTCCGATAACACATCGACTTCACTTTCAACATCTTTAATTGATCTATACTCAAATTTCGTCGATAAAGCTTCCGCTTTCGAAAGCTCCACATCATTCGCATCAATTCCGCTCCAACCCCTCCCCAAAAGCTCAATAAATACTTTCATAGGTTTAGATTTGAAGCGGGTGGTGGGTTGGTGGTGGTGGTGGTGGTTGGCGGCTGGGAGAAAGAGAGGGGTGAGGTGGTGGTGGTAGCAAGTGGTGGTGGCGGTGGGAGTATATTGGTAACTTCACACAAAAACTAACTGAAAAGTTAACCGTTGTTAGCCTCAGGGACTAATACTGTTAAAACATCAAACGTCATGGACCCAAAGTGTTAAAGTGTTAAGACTGGACTGAACCTGTTAATAGGGACAAACCACAGGGACGAAAACTGCAATTTACTCTTTAAAGTTGTTAGAAACTTAAAATTTAAAATATGAAAGTATTAGAATTATATTTAAGTATTTGATATTTTAAGTTATTTTTTGGGTGAGTTTGAGATATTGTTTGTGGTAATGGAAATCCTAGTGGATAAATTTAACCGCATAAGTTCATAAATGTAACCCGTGAGAAACCCATAAACTTGACTATTAGGTACCAAATAAGTATGTATGGGTATGAGGTAATATTTTACATTCAGATTTAAGATACAGATTACAAAAACTCGGCTCGTTGTCGTCTTTAGGTACATCCAAGCCTAAGAGGTCATGTATAATTGTAAATGCATGTCAAATGAAATATGGCGTACACAATGCTTGACTTAGCTCTCGTATTCGTGCAGGGTCCGGGGAGGGCCGGATCGCATCACGATCTGTTATACAAAACCTTACCCTACAATCTGTGTAGGAGCATGTTTCCCACGGCCTTGTTTGATTAAATCAAAACATGTCACATGTGAAGAAAGTATTATTAATAGTTTTGCCACATATATATCATGTGTTTATACTTCTTATTTTCTTGTTGATGTTGATGGAACACTTGATGGAAAGAGATGGTTTTCAAGATAATCCATGAAATATCATATGTTAGGTAGGTATCATATTATATGTTAGGTATGTATATAAGGCTGATTAGAACCATTAGATGTTTATATTTAGTAAGGTGAAGACTTCATACTTGATTATCCGAAGTTGTAACCTTATAACTAAGGTCGTTTCAACCTTTCCACGGTCTAAAGCAAATCCTAAAATTGAAGCCTTTTCATATTAAAAGTAATTATTTTGCTTACAATCATAATAATTACTTACGATTGTTACTAGATTTAACATGAATTTAGACCACAAACAAACTCTTCGTATTGGAATTACCATGTTAATTTGTCACCCAGTGATATTTGTGTTGACAAATCATTAAGAACACTTAACACAAGTGAAATCAAGGAAAATGTACACACATGTTCATGTTAATTATTCAAAAATGGTATTCTTTTGGATGTCAAAAGAATATTACATTAAAATAATGAGGGGAGGAATTCGAACAATTGACTGAATCAACAACAAAAAAATCACCATCATGTGATTATAACTCCAAATCATACGTTTGTTTAGTACATCATAGAGTTAGAACTACAAAGTGCATGCTTTTTACAACAAACAAATATAGAATGGTACCAATTGAAATGAACCATAACTTAATTGAAGTCTAAATCATTGACACTAATATGCATTTTATATCGAGAAACCGAATAAGGCAATCTGATGATGATTTTCCCAAAGCGGTTCCTAAAATCAATTAGTAGAACATTTAACATCATTATATAACACAACGAATACAAATGCAAATTTGTAAATGAATGAATGATGGTTATAAATTTTAGAGACCTAAAATATTTTAAATACACAGATTTGACATGAACCTAAACCTAATTGTCATTTACGGCCATAACTCTAACTCCTAAAGTTTTGGGGGACCCTTAATTTTAGGGGCCTAAAGCCAAGGTCTTTTTTTTTATTGTAAAACAGTAGACACGCCACTAAAATTAAGGTCCTTTTCCAACTCTTAACTTGGCATAGCATGTGACAGACTCATTTTTTTTATGTTTTCTGTATAATGATCGGATTTGGTTTAGAATTTGTGAAATTGAGTAACTGAAGCTAAAACCGACTCTCATGTGCTATTACATGAACAAAAAGATGGTCAATTTTGGCAAGTTACTATGGAATTTTGAATGAACATTATCAATTTTGGCTAGGACAAGTCAATTTGGTACTATTATAGGTAAGCATGTACACAAATCTTTACAAAATGAAGCATACATATTTTGTGGATTTGTATAAAATGCTCGCCAAGTTCCTATGTTGTATGTACTATGGCAAATTTGTTAGATTTATTGTGTAGGTAAGTTTTGTTTATAAATATTGTGCTAAAGCACTAATTAGTTCTCCATCTATATGTAGGTGGGTCACGAGCGTTGGCGCTCTCTCATTGCTGATGTGGCAGGGCGTGAATTACTTTTCAGTGATTCTATTACACATAGCCTTATTACATAAATCAATGCATACATATTTGTAGAGAAAAGCATGACTCTCGCTAAGTTTTGTAGGTATCCCTAGGTGAAAGACCAACAGAGCCACGTGAAAAAGACAAGAATCAATCGGAATAAACGAGACCAAGAAAAAAGACATAGAAACACATATCCATACTTGATACTAGCAAGATACTTATAAATATAAGCTTGATTAGCTTGTGGTAATTATACGTCTTTTAGACATAATTGTATTGTTTATTCAACTGTAAGGTGAATAACTAAAGAAATGTAGTTATTCACACAAAAGTGAGAATAGAAAGGTTTTTAGTCGTCCATTATTTTGAATGTTTATGGAACTAATATGTTGGGAATCTGAGTGTAACATGATTCGTTTGGTCGGATATAATTTATTAAAAGGTACATCATACTTTAAACAAGCACATATATCACTAACCAAAATTACATATTAAATATTACATGTTGGCACGATAAAGTACTCGAATAAATATTCCTTAACCATTTTAAAGTTTTTTTATTCAAATTGGTTTTCTTTAATCATAAAAAATATTAAAGAATATAGTCGTAATGGTGATTATCTTAGTTACGTCACAACATTCAATGTTCCCGTTTAAAAAAAATATTATTAATCTTAAATAATAAATATTAATCAAAATTGACTTATCTAGAAAGATATAACCAATACGTTTTTTATTCCTGTTTTAAATGGTGTATTTTATATTAAAAAAACATAATATATTAAATTTAACACAACTTAAAAGGATATTAAACAAGTATTTGCAAAAATAGAAATCAACAGAATATGCCGTACAAATCTCAAAAGGGATTACAATTGGGTTATTCAAATTAGATAATTTTAAAATTAAATTTGAATTCGAATAAAAATTACAAAAACCAATTCGAATAAGCTTATTAGAATTGATTCAAATTCCGATCTATTCGAATAAACCGAATTAAAAAAAATAAAAATTACAAAAAGATCTCTAAACTCAACAAGTATATTTTACACACACACACACATATATATATATAGGGTTGAGTTCACTAGAAAACTCATTTTCATAAGAAAACCAAAAAACTCCTCATTAAAGGTACTACATATGTGTAGTACACCAAAAACCTAACCCCCACCCAAAAACCTAAAACCCCCACCTCACCCCCACCCGCCCCCACCCCCCAAAAACCTAAACCCCCCACCCCCCCAAAAAACCTAAACCTCCCACCCATCCCACCCCCCAAAACCTAAACTAAACCCAAAAAAACTAAAGGTACTACATATGTGTAGTACACCCAAAAGCTAACCCTGCTACACATATGTAGGATCGTGAAATTACAAGATGGTTCTGTTCTTAGTTGAGATTGGCGAAAACAATAACAACTACACAATTACAATCGAGTAGACAGAAAGAATATTAATAAGAACACTGTTGTAACTCTAATTCAAAAGCACACCTACAATGAAGTGTTTACACAGTATTTATACTAACTTAGAATCAAGACAGACCCTTGATTCAAAGGATCAGATCGAACACAGACCGTTGATCTTTTATATAAAAACTAATTTTACACGTTAAAGCTAAACTAGCTAACTTTATTGAAGCGTCTTCTTTATACATCATTGCTTGATGTCTGGAGAAGAGCATTGCTGTGTTTCATTGGTTGTGCCATTGAGGTTCCTTCTGCTTTGAGTGTGTCAGTTGCTTTTGCAGAAAGTTGTCAGTGACGCTTGGCATGGATAGTCAGCTGCAACGATTTGTCTTCAAGGAACATAGCTATCAGCAGCAAGAATGAGAATGATGCTGCTGATAAGCCATCAGCAGCAACATTGGTCTTCAGCAGATAAGGCTATCCGCAGCAGATTTGTTCTTCAGCAGGAGAACAGGTATCCGCAGCAGATAAGCTTGTCCGCAACAGTTTGTTGGTCAGCAGCAAACTCTGAGATCAGCTGCATTTGTACTTAAAGAATTTTGTAGCCATCAGTCTTTGTTTCTACAAACTCCCCCTAAACTGATGCTACCAAAATTCTCTTACTGTCTTTGTTGCTGAAGCCTTTGCATGTTTCTGACTATCCTTTCAACCTTATGTCCTCCATTGGGACCATCTCCCCCTTTTTGGGTGCATCAGTGGACGAATAAGCATCAGTTTGGGTGCCTATTGATACAAGGAAGAGAGTAGGTAAAGTTTGGAATTTATGAGCTTCATGCATAGAGACTTGGTGTCTTAATTTGGACACTTCAGCCTCTAGCATGACCATCCTGGCCGTCAATATCAAGATATGAATTTACAGTCTGTCCTCATCCACAGTTGTGGAATCCTTGGATCCAGATGGGGCCTTAGGCCTAGCCTCTTCATCCCCATCACCCATGGTTTCTTGGCACCTGGGATTCCTCTCAGTGAAGGGAGTTTCCAAGGAAACATCCTCACTGTGAGTTGCCGTGGTTGAGGTCTTAACAATGTTGTCACTGTTCTCCTGGTCATTTGATGGACCAGCAGTAGTGACAACCTCTTCCACATCCACTCTTTCATGGATCCTAGAGTGGACCTTCAGGGTAAACGAACTTGGGTTGGGTGTGTTGGAAGCAAGGTCAATCAGTACCTCCGAGATAGTAGTAGTTGGAGAAGGTACATCATTTTGATCAGGTTCCTCAACACTTAAGTTCAAAAGAAAAAGGAAAGGCTCAGGGGGCTGTTCTATGGATCCGGGAAGTGATCCTGATCCTAATAAAGAGACATCCAAAGGAGTCCCCCTAATAATGTGGCTGTCCCTTATGATATTCTCACCAGAATGTTGTGATTCTGAGTGAGGGCTATTAGGTTGGGTTTGGGCCTTTGAGGCAAGAGAAGAAGGAGATTCCTTGCCCCTTTTCCTAGTCGTCGCAACCGGGGCCCTGTATTCCGGTTGAACGATAACATCCAAAAGAGGTGAAGTAATTTTTTTTTTACCTGTGCATCCTTAGTGGTATGCATAGGGGTTCGAATAGTAGAAGCAGACTGTTGTTCAGGTTATGAGGTGGAGGGTGTGGGATCAGTATCAGCTGGGATTGCTGAACTGTCACCCGGGGTACTTTGTATGTTCGGCATTATAGATAACAATGGAACATTAACCCTGAGTACCTTTTGAAAACAGCTTCATCTTATCACTCCAAATCGGTGAAAATGCAGATCTTCGTGAAAACCCTAACTGGTAAGACAGTCACGTTTGAGGTCGAATCCTTTGACACAATCGACAACGTGAAGGCAAAGATCCAGGACAAGGAAGGCATCCCGTCAGACCAGCGGTGTCTAATCTTCGCCGGAAAACAGCTCGAGGACGGCAGAGCCTTAGCCGATTACAACATCCAGAAGGAGTCAACTCTCCACCTTGTCCTTCTTCTCTGTGGTGGCAAGAGCGGAGCTTACGTGATGCCATCTGCTTTTCTTCTGAGATATGCATTGGAGAAGAGTGTGACAGAGATACTTCCATGGAGGGCCTATCAGCGCCTTATCTACTGTATACCCATTTTGATTTCCAGTGTACCCCATTGATTTCCAAAGATACTTCCATGGAGGGAAGGTTTGAATGTTGGTGGATGAGGGTTGGTTGGGACTTGTGAGAAAGTGATGCTGGTGGGTGGAGGTTGGTGGGGACTTCCATGAGAAAGTGATGTTGGTTTATGGAGGAAGGTAAGGAAATTTGATTTTGTTTTTATAACGGCAGAGGTGAGAAAAAGCAAAATGACTTGTACCGTACAACCTTATTTACCTTTTATTGTTACAGCTGTAATGCACAGAGGGAGTCATGGTAAAGACTGACGTTGATTTCTTTTACAGCAGGTAAAGGTTAATTTGGACTTAAATTTACCCATCAGCAGCAAACTTGGTTGCTGTTGATGGATAAGCCTGTCCGCTGCAAGCTTGGTTGCTGCGGAAGGTTAAGTCTGTCAGCAGCAAGCTCAATTGCTGCTGATGGATTCAGTGATCCTCAGCAAGGAAGTTGCTGCTGATGGCTTTAAAGCTATCCGCAGGAAACTTGTTCCTACTGATAACTTAAGGCAGTCAGTTGCAAATCCTTTGCTTCTGATGATTAGACATGTCAGCCGCGGAAGGACAAAAATGTTGCTAACTTGTAGCTTTTATTTACAACATAAGACAAAACACTTTTTAAATAAAAATTTTTAGAGAAAGATTTTAATCAAAGTTCATCATACCAATGGATTCAACTAAATATTTAAATCTGGCTTCATCAAAAGGTTTTGTAAACAAATCAGCATATTGCTTATTTGTATGAACTTTGGTTAGAATAATCCTCTTTTTCTCAGCTTGATCTCTTATGAAATGATACCTGATGTCAATGTGCTTTGTCTTTGAGTGCTTCACCGGATTGTTTGTGATTGAGATAGCACTCATGTTGTCAATGTGAATTGGAGTTGCCATAAAACTCATCCCATAGTCCAACATTTGATTTTGTATCCAAATGACTTGTGCACAGCAACTTGAAGCTGCAATGTATTCTGCTTCAGCTGCAGAAGTTGAAACACATGTTTGCTTCTTGCACTGCCATGAAATCAACCTCCCTCCCAGAAACTGACATCCCCCTGAAGTGGACTTTTTGTCCAAGTTGCATCCCCCATAGTCACTGTCAGTGTATGCATACAGATTAAACATGTCATTTTTTGAGTACCATAGTCCAAGTCTTGAGGCACCCTTTAGGTATCTAAAGATTCTCTTGACAGCCTGAAGATGTAAAGCTTTTGGAGCTGCTTGAAATCTTGCACAGAGACATACTGCAAACATGATATCTGGCCTTGAGGCAGTGAGATACATGAGAGACCCTATCATTGCACGGTACTGATGTTGATCAGTATCTTGGCCGTCTTTGTCTGGAGTCAGTTGATGATGAACTTGCATAGGGGTTCTTGCAGCAGAGCAGTCAGCCATTTTGAATTTTTCCAAAAGGTTTTTTACATATTTGGATTGGCTGATGAAGATTCTATTTGGGACATGTTTGACTTGTAGACCCAAGAAGAAATTTAGTTCTCCCATTGAACTCATTTCAAACTTTGAGTGCATCAGAATCTCAAAGTCTTTGCACAGCTGTTTCCTTGTTGATCCAAAAATGATATCATCAACATAAATTTGAACTAGTAAGATTTCTCCCCCTTTATCTTTGATAAACAAGGTCTGGTCTATGGCACCTCTTCTGAAATTGTTGCTTAGTAGATATCCTGATAAGGTTTCATACCATGCCCTTGGTGCCTGATGTAGGCCATATAGAGCTTTGTCTAGTTTGAACACTTGAGTAGAACGTGCAGGATCTATAAAGCCTGGAGGCTGTTTGACGTATACTTCCTCACCAATCTTCCCATACAGAAAGGCACTTTTTACATCCATTTGATAGACAGCGAAATTCTTGGATGCAGCATATGCCAGGAAGATTCTGATGGCCTCCAGTCTGGCAACAGGAGCAAAGACTTCATCATAGTCAATTCCTTCTTCCTGAGTGTAGCCCTGAGCTACAAGTCTGGCTTTGTTTTTTACTACAATGCCTCTCTCGTCTTGCTTGTTCCTAAAAACCCATCGTGTGCCGATGGCATATTTGCCTGGTGGAAGATCAATAAGTTTCCAGACATCCTGCCTCTTGAATTGCAACAATTCTTCCTGCATTGCTTCAATCCAGCTGCTGTGTTTGAGTGCTTCATCTATCTTCTTGGGTTCCACCTGAGATAGGAAACATGAAAACAAGCATATATTGGCCTCATGAGATTTGCTTCTTGTGAGAACTCCTTGGTGTATTTGGCCAATAATATTCTCTTGAGGATGTTCTTTGTGGATCCTCTGTGCTGGTACCACCTCTAGCTGTATCCCTTCTTCCAGATTGCTTTGATTTTGATCAGGGGACTCTTCATTAAAGGTGGAAGAGTCTTCAACAACATTGTCCAGTTCAATATTTTCAGCAATAGCATTATCAGCAGTTACAGCATTTACCGAAGAGTCTTCATTTAGATTTTCAGTATCAGACAGACTGGTGCTTGTTACGTCAGACGGTCTTGTTCCTGCTTCACTTGCTTCAATTGCTTCCACAACTGCTGGAGGATCGACTGATGGTTTTCTCAGACTGAGAGAAGATTTGGGAAAATCCATTCTGTAGTCAGTGGATGAAGTGGAGGCATGAGATTGTGTAGATGTAGACTCCATATTCGAGAAGGTGAGAGGCTCAAATATTTGGGAGAAAGAGTCTATGTCAAAGAGCCAGTTTGGTCCTCTTCCCTTCTCACAGACAATGTGTTCTCTGCATTCCACATTTGCGGATTCTTCAACAATTCTCGTTCTTGAATTGAATACTCAATAGGCCTTTGATTGAGAGGAATAGCCTACGAAATATCCTTCATCAGATTTGGCACCAAACTTAGGAAGAATCCCATGTGTGATGAGAATGGTGCATGGACACCCAAAAGGTTTTAGGAACATATGGAATTCTTTGAAACCAAAGTTCATAGGGTGTTTTGTTGAGGGGTTTGACAATTAGAACTCGGTTTTG
This sequence comes from Smallanthus sonchifolius, assembly GCA_023525975.1. Lineage (NCBI taxonomy): Eukaryota > Viridiplantae > Streptophyta > Magnoliopsida > Asterales > Asteraceae > Smallanthus > Smallanthus sonchifolius. The sequence continues at coordinate 21,165,650 of CM042037.1, forward strand.
CACATAACAGGCTGTGCTAACTGCTTCTGCCCAGAATGTGAGTGGCAGTTTTGAGTCAGCCAACATAGATCTTGCTGACTCAATAAGAGTTCTGTTTCTTCTTTCAGCAACTCCATTTTGTTGAGGAGTTCTTGGAGCGCTGTATTGTCTTTCTATCCCCTTGCTTTCACAGAAAGAGTTCAAGGTGTGATTCTTGAATTCTGTGCCTTGATCACACCTTATGATCTTCACCTTTTGATTGCTTTGATTCTCTACCCAGAGAATGTAGGATTTGAGAATTTCAGCAGTTTCATCTTTAGTTCTCAAGAAGTATACCCATGAGAATCTGGTGTAGTCATCAGTTATCACCAGACAGTACGACTTCTTGCCCATTGACATGACATTTGTAGGACCAAAGAGATCCATATGCAGCAGTTGTAGTAGAGTGTCATTTGTATTCAAGGTCTTGGGCTTGTGAGAGCTTTTGTGTTGTTTCCCCTTTAAGCATGCAATGCAGTGGTCTTCCAGCTGAAATTCTTTGTCAGGAATCCATCTGACAAGATTATTCTTCACCAATTTGTTGATAGTTTTGATATTAACGTGGCTTAATCTCCTATGCCAGAGAGCTGATTCATCAACTGATACCTTTGATAGAAACAGGAAACACTCCCAGATGGAGTGACTTCATTCATGTCCAGCACATACAGATTTTCTTTTCTCTGAGCAGTTAATAGAATGCTTTCTGGAGGAGGTGTGGATAAGTCTGGAGTCAGTACAAAACATTCTTTATCTGTGAAGAGCATCCAATGCTTTTGGTCGCAGACCTGGGAAACACTCATGAGATTGAAGTCCAATTCTTTAACATAGTTGACCTTGTCAATGCTCATTCTTTCGTTGGACATAGTTCCTTGTCCAGTGATGGATCCTCCCTTTGAGTCACTTCCAAAGGCAACATATCCTCCATTAAAATGTCTGAAGTTTGAGAGGATGGATCTGTTGCCTGTCATGTGCCTGGAACACCCACTGTCTACCACCCAGATGTTATTCTTGTGACATGGTTGTCCCTGCACATGATATATTTCTAATTAGTAGAATGAACCCAAGAGTCTGCAGACTTGAAAAAGATGGTTGTTAGTTTATCCTTTTCAGTATGTTTGCAGTCAATGGAACCAATGACAGTGCTTGAGGATGATTTGGCTTTCCATTGCCTTATTGGTGTTTTTATAGTTTTCCTCACACACTCAGCAGTAGATTTTGCTACTGATGTTTCTGGCTTGTTGACAGTAGATCCTGCTGCTGACAGCTTTGTTGAAGTGTCAGCATTTTTTGCTACTGTAGGCTTTGCCTTGGATTTTGCCTTATTAGCAGTGATCACTTTTGCTACTGATGTCTTTGCCCTATCGGTAGCAGATTTTGCTGCGGAGGATTTTAGCTTATCAGCAGCAGACTTGGTTGCTGCTGAAGGCTTCTACTTTGTTTTCTTGGGCTGAACTGGACTAACAACCGATGTATGCTGATCTTTCTTTACCCTTTGTCTTTGAGGAGCTTGATGAAGGATCTGGTTGAATGGGTTAAACTTACAGTTTGCAGCAAAGTGGTCTGATTCTCCACAAATGATGCAAGTTAGTTGAGATCTAGGCAGCTTCACTTTTGAAGGAGATAGAGACTTTTTGAACTTTGTTGCTTTGTCTTCGTAGCTTCTTACCTTCTTATTTTTGTTAGTCTTTTCAAAGGCATGCTGCTTTGAATGTCTTTGATATTCCAGGTAATGAAAGCAGGTGTTGGCCGTGTGGTTATATCTGCCACACACAAAGCATGATTTTGCCAGTTTGTCTTTTAAAAGGTAGACATAGTCCTTTCTTTGGAACAGATCCATGAAGTTCCATGGATGAGCTTTGTTATGTTCAAAGGTGGCTTCTTCTAAGGTCCTTTGAACATATGGACCTTTTTCTTCAGGCTTACGACATACATCAGATACCTTTCTCTTTGTGATTGGCATGAACTGAGGCTTGGGGTTTCTGGGCTCTGATGTCAATCCCTTTTCTAGCTTTCTTCCATCTGGAGGATAGCTGATCTTGATCTGTTTGAATGGTACAGGGGCTATAACAGCTGGAAGAACAGCAGGAACTGCAACTCTATTCAGAACAGCTTCAGATGGGACTGCACTGGTTTCATCATGGTCTGAGTGAGTTGACTCAGATTCCGATGAGGTAGTGTAGTCTTCGATGAGAGGTTCATCCGTTGAAGGATCAAGGTTTCGGTTTGCAGTGTCAAGATTTTCAACATTGAAGCTTGGTTCGTATATGGCAATATAGTCAGCAGGAGGAGGAACAGCATTGTACTGATCATTGTTATACCCAAGTCCAGTTTTTACCTTGTCATGGACTTGAATATCTAAAAGTCTTTGTAACTTTTTGGAGGAAAATTCATATTTTTCAACATGAACTTTCTGTTCCGCCAGTTCAGCTCTGGTAGCTTTTAGTTTGACCAGTAGATCATCAATTTGAGTTTCAAGATTAGTTTGTTCGTGTTTTAGCGATGAAATCTCTTTCTTAAGGCAGTTAATTTTTTCTTTATAAGTATTTTCAACCTTTTTGAACTCAGATTTCATCTGATGAAACTCTTCATTTTGATCTATAAGGTTTTGGTTGTGCTTTCTATAACCCAAAACTTTATCAATACAGGCTTGAGAGAAAAGATGTTCAAATACCTGAGGTGGTATCTCTGTAGTGTCTGCCATTAGAGCTTGATTGCTGACTGGCAGTTCTTCGTATTGAAAGCTCCAGTCGAACTCAGAAGTTCCAACAGTTGCACAGGCTGCAGTTTGAACTTGCTGCTGTTGTCTGGGTTGGGCTTGGTGAGCTTGTCTTGACTGAGAAGTGACTGGATTTGCTCTTGGTGCCTTGCATTCTCTAGCAAAGTGACGCAGTAGGTTACAGTTGTAACATCTGAGTTTGCTTTTATCCAAGCCAACTCTGGTGTTGGAGTTGTTACTTGGAATGGGTCTTCCGGTTCTAGAGTAGAACCTCTTTGCTCTTATAGAGAGCATGGCATATGAGTGCTGTATGTCCATTTCTTCTAAATCATATGGATGAAAGCATTCCAGATCCTCCTTGATAAAGGACATATTGTTTGAGCTTTCAGAAACAAAAGCAGCAGAGGTTGATTTTTGAGGAGGAGCTTCTAGGAGAAATGGTGAGCTGTTTGTTTGAGAGATTAGAGTTTGAGGCTGGGTGATGATGGGAGGATAGTAGTTACTTGAACTAGGACCCGAGTGTTTAGAATGGAGTGCAGAGGAGGTGGTGGTGGATGTTGAGGCTGTTTGGTAGCTTGAGCTCCTTTCTTTTGCCTGAATCATCTCTAGCTCATAGGTTTTTAACATTCCAAAGAGCTCAGTCATCTGGAGAGTCTTCAGATTCTCTGTTCTTCTGATTGACACTGTGTAAAGTGTCCAGCAGCTTGGTAGAGACCTGATGAACTTCTTGAGAATATCTTCATTCTCTAGCATCACCTTTGAGCACTGCAGCTCCCCTACAAGATAGGTAAATATGTTGTATAGAACAGTTAGAGACTCACCTTCTTTCCAGACGAAGTTTTCATACTGCTTCTTTAGGATGTCTCTTCTGTTCTCTTTGACTTCCTCCGAGCTAGCGAACATTTTCTCAAGAGCTTCCCAGAGCTCTTTGGCAGTTTTGTAGCTTCTGAAGTTATGAAAAACTTCATTTGGAAGGCACATTTGGATAGCTCCTAGTGCCTTGAAGTCTACCTCCATCTTTTTTATATCCTCTTCTGAGTACTTGGAGGGATCCTTTGGAACTGATGGTCCTCCAGAGTCAGCAGATGCCACCATTGGAATGTAGGGTCCATCCCTGATGGATTTCCATATTCCGTACTCTTGATAGCAGAAAAAACTTTTCATGCGATTTTTTCACATGTCGTAGTCTTCTCCCGACACCAATCTTGGTGGTCGGTTAATGCTGCCGATGTCTTCAAACCCGTTGCTTTGTGCCATTTTTGTTCTTGGTGACTTGATGAAAGAGAGAGAGTTTAGAATAGAACCAGAAGTGATTAAACAAGTGTTAGTTTGTTTAATCTGAGCCAAAATTCTGATACCACTTGTAGGATCGTGAAATTACAAGATGGTTCTGTTCTTAGTTGAGATTGGCGGAAACAATAACAACTACACAATTACAATCGAGTAGATAGAAAAAATACTGATAAGAACACTGTTGTATTAAGCTTTGAGAATAAACGATTACAAGTGAAAACTCTAATTCAAAAGCACACCTACAATGAAGTGTTTACACAATATTTATACTAACTTAGAATCAAGACAGACCCTTGATTCAAAGGATCAGATCGAACACAAACCGTTGATCTTTTATATAAAAACTAATTTTACACGTTAAAGCTAAACTAGATAACTTTATTGAAGCGTCTTCTTTATGCATCATTGCTTGCATGTCTGGAGAAGAGCATTGTTGTGTTTCATTGGTTGTGACATTGAGGTTCCTTCTGCTTTGAGTGTGTCAGTTGCTTTTGCAGAAAGTTGTCAGTGACGCTTGGCATGGATAGTCAGCTGCAACGATTTGTCTTCAAGGAACATAGCTATCAGCAGCAAGAATGAGAATGATGCTGCTGATAAGCCTATCAGCAGCAACATTGGTCTTCAGTAGATAAGGCTATCCGCAGCAGATTTGTTCTTCAGTAGGAGAACAGGTATCCGCAGCAGATAAGCTTGTCCGCAGCAGTTTGTTGGTCAGCAGCAAACTCTGAGATCAGCTGCATTTGTACTTAAAGAATTTTGTAGCCATCAGTCTTTGTTTCTACAACATATGTAGCAAAACGCTGAATATTTTTTTTTGTTTTGAAAGAGGACGACGTGTGGAACAAGGTCTCCGAAGCGGTTTTTTAGTTTTTGATTTAGATTTTGAGTTATTATTTTTTTTACCTGTAATAAATAGTTTTTTGGTTTTCTCATGTACAATGAGTTTTCATTTGATACATCCCCTATATATATATATATATATATATATATATATATATATATATATATATATATATATATATATATATATATATATATATATATATATATATATATATATATATATAGGGGATGTATCAAATGAAAACCCTAAGTTGTTGTGAAAACCCAAAAACTTATTCTGGTCCACACATTTACTTTCTTGATTTTCTGGTTTATTTATATTTTAAAAGGGATCCGTCACTCCCACTTTCAATACTCTCTCCCTACATCTATTTTCTCTCTTATCTCTCATTAAGATCTCACCCACCTCCATTTTCATCTTCTCTACATAAAATCAAAAATCCACATTCACCTTCTAATTTGTTTCGCGTACTTCAAAGAGAACTAGAGAGAGATGCAAGGAAAGAGAGAGCGACTGTGGTGGTTTTTTCCTGTGGATCTGATTCGTCGAAACAGACGTATTAACTTTTGAATTACATTATAATCCCTCGGTTTGTATTATTAAATATTTTTCTAAAATTTATTATTTAGGGTATTATATAATATGTGAGGAAATCATGGGATTTAAAGAAAGGATACAAAATAGTAGATTGACTAATTACCAAAAGTCCTTGTACATTTTTGGGGATTACCTTTTCTTTTTAAATATTTGAATTGGGTTATGGGGGTTATTACAGATGTGTAACTTTGTCGGATCTGGACCGCATTTTATGCTAGAGTTTTTACACAATTCTTTGAATTGGGTTCTGGGGGTTATTACAGATGTGTAAACTGAATTTACACATTTGTGAACTGAATTTGATACGTCCCATATATATAGCCAGATCTGAATGATACATCCCCTATATCTTTTTAGCCAGAAATGTGATTAATGTGAAAATGTCCTATTTATATTTGATTAAATGTTTTGTTTGTTGTTTAATTTTTATGTATACTAGTATGAAAACATGATAAATATCATTACAAATAATGGCTTTTTATGTAAACTCAATTCACCATACAATGATGAATTTTTAAATAAAACTGTGGTGGATATCTATGTGTTATTAAAAAATAGTTGCTTTTTTTTGGTGAAATAATCTTTTTTTTTTAAAACACCTCATAAGTCATAATGTGTTATTATTATTTTTATTGTAAAAATAGTGATGCAGATTCAGATACAGATTGATTTGTGGAATTGAATTTGAAAATCGTGGTGGATATCTATCTGTTACGTTAGATCTGAATTTTATAAAACTCAGATTTCAATTTACACATGTGTAAATTGAATGTACACATGTGTAAACTAAATGTACACATGTGTAAAGAGTTGTATATTCATGTGTTTATATTGAATCAGATCTAAAAAGTTGTTATATATTGGTAAAAGGTTCTAACTCTTTTGTATTTTTTTATTTGGTTGCAAGAAGTACATTTTTTTCTAGATTTAATTGATTGAATTTTGGCAGATCTGAATGATCGGAGTTGCAGAACTGAAAGCGTTCATATATTGAATTACAGATATGAAGAAGTTGGGGTTTGTGAACTTGAAGCTCTGTTTTACACTTGTTTATTTCATTTTTACACTTGTGTATTTCATTTTTACACATATGTAATAGATCTTAATAAAGATAATTACACATGTCTATTTGATTTTACACGTGTATTTAAGGTTTTTTTTTTCTGGTTTGTAAATATATTTGAGTATTTTAATATAATTTTTTATAATAATTTATGTAGATGTTTAGGTATTTGGATGCAATTTTTTTTTCTAATTTGTAAAAAGGAAAAAGAAAAAAGTAGTCCATATGTAATCATTAATTTGTAAAAAGAAAAAAAGATAAAGAAAAAAAGTAGAATTACCCTTATACCCCTCTATTTAATCTAAGTCACAAGTTTTTTTTGTTAAATATATAAAAAATTCAGAATTAATTACAATCACATATTAAAATGTGTGGCCAGAAATGAGTTTAAGATACGTTCCCTATATATATATATATTATTCAAATTCGGGTTATTTGGATCGATTCGATTTGGTTCGAGATACCTAAATTCGAATTCGAAGTTCGGTTTGAATAAGGACCCGATTCAAATAAAGTGAAATTTGAATTCGTTATTCGATATCACTTCGGTTCATATTTCACATTATTCGAGTCCAATTTCAACAATGAAATAGGGAATATTAGAAGTTTTAGAAGTTTAACTGAACAAAAGTTTTAAATTTCTCAAATATATTAATGTCATCAAAGAGACCGAGACAAGAACAATGATATCATGATGTGCTATATATAAATTTCAACCTATTTATGAAAAATTAAAAAGAGACACTTATTTTCAAAGTGTGTTACTCTTTTAGTACTTAAAACCGTTTAAACATATTGTTACTTTCTTAGATATCTAAAAAACTATCATTCAACATTTTTACCATTTAATTAGATAGTTTAGAATCAATCAATCTCATAGGTCACTCTGCAATATCATGGAATGCATTCAAATTGTGTTGATATCTTGGTGATTCAATGCCAAACTATGACAATTCCAATTTAAATTCAATCTCAAATTGTCTAACTTGACCTCCCAGAGTTGCAATCGGTGATGGGTTTTGAAAAGCAATGGGTTGATAATAAGTATCAACTCCTTGTTATGCTCCATGGTTATCGTTGTTGACCTAGTTGTATTCAAACCCACCATGATTGTATTGACCTCCACCATCATTGGGATTAAAATTATTCCATCCTTGATTTACAAAACCATCTCCACCTTGATAACCAAATCCACCTCTACCATTGTTGTTAGGATTAGGGCCTCTACCATATGCAAACTCACCTTGGTTGTATTGAATAGGCCATGCTCCTCCATTTGTGGTCATTTCTAGGATTGTTGTTATTCCTTAGATTGTTGCCATTCCTTGCATTCCTAAGGTTTTGATTCTGAACAACAAACTCTGACCTACACCTTCATTAGTATCATGCATTCTTTCAGCTTGTGGTTGTAACCGATGCGGAGCTTGGTTCGCCACATTTACCTCCGGATTGCCTTGATTTTGATTGTCAACATTTGGTAGGAGCTGATTTTTATATCTTGTTGAAGTTTCCTCAACATTGTTAAAATTGAGGATTGGTGGTCCTTCCATTTCTATTGACTCGTCCACTTCTGCATCTTCAAACGATGACTCTAATCCTCTTATTTTTTATTGCACTTCTATGGTTCATGAATTGGAAGTTAATGTTGTCCTTTGAAGTACTCAATTGTTTCTTGCATTTCTCTCAATTTCTGGATCAAAAGACAAAGGTGACGATCTGTTTGAAAACCTTGTATGCATGCAAACAATAGATTACCTACATAAACACAAACAACACACCTTGCATAATAGAGAAAAAGAAAGATAAAGCAACAAACTAAAAATATTTTTTGGATTTTTTTTATAGTAAACAAACAAACAGTCAACAAAAACTAATTAATCAAGCGCGTTAACTCCCCGGCAATAACGCCAAATTTTGTTCGGTATCGAAAGCCCAATCAAAAATATATTATCCTAATCACCTTAGACAAGCCAGGACAAGTAAGAGTATCGTATCCATAGAGAGTTATTGATTTGTAATTAGTCCTAATTGGTATTTAAATGTAAACATGATCAATTTAGTGATTTGGAATTACTTATAACGTAAAATAAACTAAGTAAACAAAGAGGATAATTGATGTGCCATCATTTATACATGTTTTTCATGCATAATCACCCTTATATTTGACAGATTTTTGGGCAATTCCATATGAAATGATACTCAGTTAGCTTCCTATTAAAAATTAAAGTTATTTGGTTCTCCATATCTAAAAGGAAAAAAAAAATATTAGGTAAAATGGAGGTTCTGAATGCCAAAAGCCGATGCACGGTCGTGCACTCCCATTCATGATCGTGCCTCCTTGCTGTCAGCAGAAACCAAGCTTCATAATAAGACAAAATGGTTAAAGCTTGGTCAAACTCAAAGGCACAGTCGTGCCTCACTATGCACGTCTGTGCTTGTGTATCCCCCATTTTTCTTCCTATACATAGCAACCCAAGCATCATTCGTTGGTGTGCACTTACAGGGGCGTAATTCCACCTTTCTACCCCCAAATTCTGTAAATATTAGTGTACCAAGTAGTGTAGTAGGATAATCAATTGTATCCAAGGATTAAGGAGTCTTTTATACTCACTTTCACTTGGCTTTGGTTTGATCCTGGGATCATTCCATGATTATATCACCAAGTGTTAGTGTTGTCATGTTTATGGCCATTCTTGGCTAGTCTTCTTTTGGGTTTTGATGAACATTTGTTTATTTTAATTTCTAATAATAAAAATGGTGTGTTTGTGTTTCTTGGTTATTTTTTACTATAATTTTCCTTTATGGACACTAGTATTTATGTTTCAGTCACTAAAGTCTTAAACCTTGTGAGTGTCTTAAGCAACACATGTTTGAATATTCATCCAAAGTTGTACGTCTTTGTACAAGTCTTTGGTACTATAGTAGGCCTGGTTGATAAAAGAATTAAACTTTGTGTCACAACCCAGCCTAGGCATTGGTTATACGTGATAATTGATGTAGAAAACATGGCGAAAACTAAAACAACAAAGTCTTTCTATTGATAAACCAGATGTTTACAAACTAACACGAAAGACTAATCCAATCATGTAACCAATTCCTATCAAGGAATTTTAAACAATATGACTTATTGTTCAATGAAAAGCCTTCAACCACCAACCCCTCGCCTTGTTTCACCAAAAGCTCAACCTGGAATGGCAAAAGCTAAAGACGTCTAATCTCACTATTGTTCATCTGAGATGTATTTAAAACATTTATGAGTCAGTTTACACCATCTAGTTCTCAAATCATAATTTGTTTCAAAACCTTCGTTCAATCGAGGCAATCAGATGTCCTGGAAATGATTTAGAAATTATCAGATAAAACCTTGCACATGCAAATCTAAAATTCAAGATAGTGTGGGTTTCAGGTCCAACACTATCAAAAGTCCATTCATAGCGATCTAACTCCTGTAGGAGCTCGCTATACGAGTTAGAGATGTGTGACAAAAGCACAATCATCCCACTGCAACAGGACTTTGAAATGTGTGATACAAACACAACCATCTCCCAAAAGTTAGTTATATGCATATAACATAATTTAACATGCCATGTCAGTTTCATTAATCCATTGTAATTCCACATTTCCATCAAGACGTTTTCATTAAGTGTTTAAATACATTTATTTAAACAAGGTTTACACGTCTCAGTTCAAAACCAGATTCAAAAGAACTCATAACGATGTGTCAAATCAAACATTCCATTTTGTAATTTCCAAGGATTTGCCATTCAAAACCTTTGCAGTTTGGAAACCATTTCAAGCGTGTATTCTAGGCCAAAATTATAGAAAAAGGGCATAGTATAGAATTCACAGCAAACCATTTAATAATATGCCAATGAGCCCAAAATATTTGAAAAAGGGAACTCATATTACCAAAATCAGTTTCTTAACATGTATGTTAGCCCAACACATCAAAGCATTTAAAAGTGGGCGTCAAGAACTTATGTAAAGCTTTGCTATATGCGTATTAGTCCTAAAACATCAAAACATTTAAAAGAGGGCATCGAGAACTCGCGTAAAACTTTGCATTATGCATATAAGCCCTAAAACAAAACATTTAAAAGAGGGCCTTCAAGAACTCACCTTAACAACTTAACGTTCATAATCTTAACGTCCTAAAACATCAAAACATTTAAAAGAGGGCCTCTAGCTCTAGTATCCACACGATCCTATGGGAGGATAATACTATTTAGTCGATATCTTAGATGGTATAACCCCTTTCAGGGATAATTCGCCAGCCTTATCATATAATCTATCTTTTTTGGCATTATCCGGGCATTTCCCCATGCCTATGCTAACCCTCTGGGTATAGCCTTTACTGGCTGGCACTTCCCAGACATTTCCCTTATACCCATGCCAACCCTTGGGGCTACCCGATCCTAACTAAGGGAGAGGACTCACCGAAGGACTATCTACAACACATTAATGTAGAGTTTCCTCGTCCCTTACTCCTAAAATGACTTGCTTGTAACACCCGAAAGGGTATTTCAATCACGTGGTTCTCAAAATGGAGCGTTCCCAAAGAAATTGGATTTGGATACCAAATGAAAGGCTTAAAGCCCTATTTATAGGCTGTTATGGGGGTCCTTAGCGGATCTCTAAGGGATCGGTAGCGAATCGCTACCACCCTAGCGTCCGAGAGTCATGAAACACGTGTTAATCTCTAAGTTCAACCTTCATGAGCACGTAGCGGACCACTAAGCTTGGGGTAGCGGTTCGCTAAACACCTTTTTCAGATTTTTCTCGTCGAGACACCCAGGTTTCATATATAATGGCTTCCTTAACTCATTTCCTATCGTGAGATATGCTTATTTGAAGTTTTGAGCTCTTTCCGGCCGAACCGTCATGGTCCAAAACCTTGTTTCCGTTTTTCATTCCCGTTTCAACTGTTAGGTCCTAGTGTCGCGTTTCTTAACCGACACTTGTCTTAACTTATTTTTTGGTGTCTTTCCAACCCCTAAACGTTCATGGTCTGAAATTTCGGGGTGTTACACTTTGGTTAGTTTGGATTAGTAATTCAAGCAAGGCATTTTGAGTCTTAGTTGGACCTTGTGTTTTGTTTATGTAGTTCTTTTATCTTCTTGTCTTGGTCCGCGTATGAGTCTTAGCTGGAGCCATGGGGTTTAAGGCTTGAGATGGGAGAAGTATTTATTTAAAATATGTTGTAGCCAAAATGTCTTTATTCTGGTTTTTAGGTGGTTAGTGTGTCTCACCATTCTAGTTTTCCAATAGATTGAGGATTTTGGTAACCCTAACTGGAGCCCTTCCGTTTAATTACTAAACAATATAAATGAGTTAATTTTTCGGTCTTCATGGGCGGCTTTGAGGTAGTTGTTTGTGCATCCGACTGTCCAAAGAGTCACGCGGCGTGGTAACCCTAGCTAGGAGCCAAGTCAACTAGATAATCTTAGTCCGAATAATATGACATAAGGAAGCGTTAGCATTTGCGGGAGCCTGTTAGCTTTCCATATGTTCATTAGAACAATAACCCGACCAAGGAGTTGTTCACCCCCTTTAATTAACCACATAAATATTCATAATTAGTTATCATACTTAAACAGAGCAAATTCAAACCTAAGTGATACATTGTTTAGAGTTTTAGTTTTCTGCACTGCTATTTATCTTTTATGTTTATCTTAATTTAAACATCTTTTATCCACATTTTATTTTAATAAGATAATAACAAGGATTGATTATTAGGAGCCACCGTGTCTGTTGGTTCGATGCTTGGTTCTTACCTAAACTATATTTCGTTACGATATGTGCACTTGTCTATTGTGTGTAGTTAGTTAAAATAATAATCATTATAAATATTAAAACCTGATAATTTGTGTTAAAAATAAACCCTAAATATATCATATATCTAACTTAGCACAACATACATCAATAATCCAATAAAAGACAATATAATCATCAATGGAGTTTGAATATAATCATTCACTTTAACCTTGTACGTTCATTGATTAGCTTGATAAGTTATATAGACATAATTCATGTATCATTTTCAAATCTGCATAAGAATGTTGCGATTTCTTGGATGAATATGTGGTGTGTTGATGAAGATGAAAATATAGACGTGTGTTCTTATATATATATATATATATATATATATAGAGAGAGAGAGAGAGAGAGAGACAAGAGTAGTGTCTTCTTAGAGAAAAAGAGAGGTACGCTTCTTATAGAGAGCAAAGACAAAAAGATGAAGACCGATTACGTTTAAGAGAGAGATAATATGTATATTTATGGTAAAAGTCAAATTACAATAATGCCTGTTCAGTTTAAAAATAAACCAAAAATCCAAGAAAATTAATGAGTGGTGCGGATGGAGTTATACAGTTTTCACAATAAAAAGGGTTTACTCATGATACAACCCCTATATATAGAGTAAAATACATTTTACATCCTTTAGGTATTTACCAAATTTCACTTTACGTCCTTTAACTAAGGAAAATACAAAATATGGCCTTTATGTTTAAAAAAGCTTGCAAGTTTCATCCTTTGGACTAACTTGTAAGGCCCCAAACCAGCCACCCTACAGTTGGTTCTCATAACTGGTAAAACTCATTAAAATATTTAACTTTCATTTAAATAAACAGCGGAAGTCTTTCTCAAAATGGTATTATCTTAAACTTGTTAACTTTCATAATATTACCTGACGAATGCATGCACACCAACCCGAGTAGCCCCACTTCCAAGCCAAGATACCTCGACTAGCAGGCTCACCTACAAAACAACTTAACGTACATACAAAGTCAGCTACGCTGAGCGAGTTCTAATAGTTTAATTTAAACAAAATCCAACTCGTCTCATTTAATATTTATGTTCTCTCAAGATCCTCTGGTCTTTATAAAATAGTTCTAAAAATTGTCCTCATATAGATCACCCTGCTATCTTTACAATATCCCAGAGGATTTATCACCCCCGACTCAACCCACCAATTTAACTCAGTAAGTCTCCCCGACATAGATCGAGCTTATTACCATGATAATACACAATTTACCATATACGTTAACCATACACTGGTTAACTCAACCAACCTCTAGACACTGGCTTAACCAGCCCTAACCAAGACTCTTACAAATCAACTGACATGACAGTTGTACACGATGTACTAGTCCCGACACAACGGTTAATCTAACTTGACACACCACAATGATTCCATCTATTTATCACATCAATATCATCTCGTACACAATTATTATAACTCATCACTTGCATGGAATTTAACACATATATAAGCACACAAATACATACCTCATCACTGCACCCTCGTTAGGGTTATCCCCGTCGGGATGCTCGTCATAAGCTCAGCTCCACCCTTGTTACAGGGCCCCGCCACTAAACATAGCGACACACTCGTCATCTTATGATGACTACCCAGCCACCACACGGTGACTATATCATCTACCAAACGGAGACTGACACGTCACACGTACAATGATGACCCCGAAGGACTCTGTCCTCCACACCACTATTGGCCGTATACACGGACAACAATGCAAGCACATAAAGCAACACATATATACACATAAATCTGGTAAACGTTTATTTATATATTGAAACCTGTGAACTCACCAACCTCGTGTTGACATTTTTTCTTACATGTTTTCTCAGGACGCTAAGCTAAGACACAGGTGCACGTTAGGGCATGCATGAGATTCAACTGCTTTGCTTTGTGTCTATTTATGTTTGGTTGAATTATTTTATTGTACTTTGTTTGGTTTGGACGTTTGGACTTTTGAGACTTTTGGACTTTGGTTTTGGGCGCGTGTATTTTGCGCATTTATTTTCTTTACGCTTCCGCATTGATACTCTGATTTAAAAAATATTTTCATTTTGAGTCCCATGTAGAGTCGTTCAATGTAACTAGTGTCTGAGATCCTGGTTTGTCACTTCCCAAAACGGTAATACTCCGTTAGTTGAAATTGGGGGTGTGACACCGTCACCTTCATCTTCCCGTCAAGACACACCCTAGCCGAGCCTAACCCAGCTAGCTGTAGGTCCCTCGGGTGTGGCGGATCGTCACATGCAAGTGCGTTGCTGAGTCAGACCGGGTGCAGAATGCCCGTGACTAGGTGGAGAGTCTTACAACACAAAGTAAACCGACAAGAGAATCACTTTAAACTTTCGTCTATTATAAACACTTGAAGGTTACAGAGAGAAATACTGAGTATACAATGTCTGAGTATATATCTGCGTACTTGTCTACTGTCAACCTATCCTATTGATACACGACCTGGTCTCTGCGCACTTAGCAAGTGCGCAGGGCAAATTGGTTATGCGTACTTAGCAAGTACGCAGAGTCTTCTTGTGTACTTGCTAAGTACGCAGGAACTAATTCATGAGCACTTACTAAGTGCGCAAAACACTTAGAGAATTCAGCAACTATCAACATGCATTAGTAAATACAACTCGATAACTAATACATACATACACTTACAAACAAAGACAAATACATACAATGAAAGTACAAAACTAAGACTCTATCCAGAGTGTTTATCACACGAAAAGTGCTTCAACAAACTCCCCCTTGACAACAGCTCTGGATCGTCTTCGGTCTTCAGTCTTCGGTCTTCACAACTCTGAATATTTAACTTCCATCTTCTTCTTGTAGTCAAGGCAGAACTTGATCACCTTGTCATATTTAGAAGCAAGGAATTTCGTCCATTCGTCCGTATGCATGCAATACCTGTCTGCTAGTGCCTCCAGATCTTTCATAGAGAAATTTATGAAGCAGACTTCATCAAATACTCTGATTAGTTCCCTCGGCACTAAGCATCCACTTTCTGACCGTACCTTTCCTATCACCACAGGCTCACCCGTTTTAGGATCTACGTACCAGTACCACATGTCATCGAGGATATCCTGAGATAACTTGCTCAGAGGAATTTTGCCAAAGAGGAGTCGTATCCTTTGATGAACTAGCACGCATATCTTTATCTTTCTGTGCCTCTGGATCCATATGTGTAGGGTCGGCCGGGGAGGCTTTAGTCGATGCTTCAACATTACTAGCAGACTCGACTGAACCTATGTCGAGCTGAGATTCAAAGGATGGAACTTCGAAGATCTCTTCATCTTCGAACTCATACTCTCCTTCCTCGTCACCCTTGGGAACTTCAATAACTACATCATCATCTTCATCCCAATCATCACCAGAGTCGATCTCTCATTCTTCAAGATTGTAGAGAGCCTCGATCTGTGCTTCCTTGGAATAGTCAAGCTCTAAGTATAAGATCTCCTCGTCAGATAGATCCTTTAAAACATCAGCCGCTGACTTTCCTTTGTCACCACCAGAGGTATCACCACCTTCCTGATGAGTAGACTCCCCCTCAGCCATTGGAATAGCAGAAATAGGCACGATTGCTAAAGCTTGGTGCTCACTTCCACTAGGACTGACTTCGGGATTTTGTCTTTGTCATCATCCTTAGTCAAATCAACAGGATGACAAGGCTCATCACCAGTAGGTGTTGATGTCTCTTCTTTCTCCTTCTCCCCCTGAGCATCAAGCTTCTTGGTCAAATCAGCAATTAGTCTGACCATCAATTCATGCTCTTTCTGCTGCATATCAAACCTCAGCTCAAGAGACGACCTGTGTCCCAGAATCATATTATTTGTCTTGATTAGAAGCTTGTTCTGGGCCATTACATTATTGAGTCTCTCGTCTGTCCCCGTTCTCTGGCTTCTTAGAATTCTAACTTCGTCCACCAACGAATTAATCTGTGCCGGTTGAGCGTCAGATTCCTCCTTTGACTTCCGAACAGTTTCCAGCAGACCAGCAACTTAGGTTTCCAGAATTTCTATCCTTTCTTCATTAGGATCAGGATGTCTGGATGTAGACGCTTCAGCATTGTGAATTGGGGAGGAGAAGATAGTATCAAAGTCAAACCACTGAGTGAATTCTCCATAGTTGAAGGGTTGACTTATAGGTTCGGTGGTTGTAGGGATTGTAGATGTGATGATGGTTGTAGGGGTGATGGAAGTTGTGATGGTGACCGACTCTGTGAGAATTGGAGTAGTCACCGCCACCTGGACAGATGTGACAGGGAGGGTCACTATCACAGGAACTTCCTCTGTGCTAGTAGTGACCGCCACATCAGGATGTACCTGTGGCCTTCTCCTCTGTCACCGGTATAATTGCTGTGAAGGTGGAGTAGAGGCTGAATCAGTACTTGCAACCGAAACTTATACTTGCTGCTGGGCACTGACCTCCACCTCACTGGGAATAGCATGTTGCTGCCTATCCCCCCTGTTCTTGTTTATACTTTCACGCCTTTGTCTCTGAATAGCAGCGTCAGAGTCAGAATCTGGCTCATATTCACTGCTTGATGACTGTCGCTTTCTCTTTGAGGACAACTCAGCTAGGGTCACCTTCGTCGTTCTCCTTGGGTGTGCCTGTGATGGTGCATCATCAGAATCAGAAGAATCAGACTCTTTCTCTTTAGAGTTGGATCCCTCAGCACCATCATGACCTGCTTCTTTGTCTCCACTTTTCGATGATTCATCCACACTTTCAACTTCCTATACTTGTTGTTGTTGTTCATCCGAATGTGCACTTAGCTCTGGCTCTGAGTCTTGGCTAAACCATCTCCAGTCAGCCGGTGCTACATACGCTTCGTTTATCAGGTGGCCAAAGAGTGTTGTGTGCTCAGGGGTAGGTTCTACACTGCCTGTCTTCAAGAATTGTGCAAACACCCTCTTGTCCACCTTCTTAACTTGTAATCTCTCCCCAGTAGCAGGGAGGTTTGGCAACGCATCGTCAATCAGTAGTTACACAAACCTTGGGTATAACAAGAACCTGAACCTCTCAGCCGTGTTTATCTGATCATTTATGGCTTTGAATATGTATCTTGAAAAGTTGTAGCCCTTGTTGAGAGATAAGCCAACCATGGCTGCAGCAAGATCATGACCCATTGCATCCTTTCCAGCCTTTCTTGAGGAGATGCACATGATCATGACATGGGAAAAATATCTCCATTGATCGAGCACCCACATTTTCTTGTATGAAGCATAATCTCTAACACCGACGCACCCCATTCGTTGCCTCCAACAACCATCCACAAAGTAGTCAGGATAGGCTGTTGGGTCGGTGGAGAGATCTCGGAATTGCAAGACCCGTCTAATTGTGTCTTCAGAAAAGGCGATGTCATGACCCGCCACGGTGGCCCTTATAACATTGAGGGTTACCGTGCAATCATGCTCCGCGGTCTCCCAGAACTGCTCGAGATATGGTCTTGTAACAATCGGGTCTGCAGAAATAGCATAACTGATTCTTGAACGGTTCAAGAATTCAACTATCTCTGTACTACAGTGCAGCACCCTTCCACTCTGGTTCTGTATGTGCTAGGAGATTGAACTCATTTGTAAACGCACGAGCCATACCAATTGATTGTATAACGATGATGATACAAGTAACGGGATGAAAAATCGGTTAAGAACACTCGAATTTTTGAGTAAAATTTGTAGAGGGAAATGAACAGGCGAAAATATTTGAATGAGATAAAAAATCTGAAAATTTTCTAAGTCCTGTTTTTATACCCAACACAAAAAGGTCTTGCGTACTTGCTAAGTGCGCAAGACTTAACTCCTGCGTACTTACTAAGTGCGCAAGACTTAACTTTTGCGTACTTGTTAAGTACGTAGGGCTTACTTCATGCGCACTTGTCAAGTACGCAGAAACCCTTATGTGCGCAAACTTTCAACTCAAATTATGAAGATTTCAAGTCAAATAACGAACAAGATAAACAACATTCAATCAAGAGGATTCAAAATCAATTCAGGAAGGTTAAACACAAATATTTTTGGCTTTTCTGATTAAGATTGAACTATACACAAACTTAAAATCTTTTGGATCTTTTCTAGATAGAAATATACACGTATTCACACAAACTATTTTTGATCAAAGACACGAGCAGAGGATCATATCAGGCCAACTTATAGCAAAAACGATACAATATAAACATCAAAGAATATGGGATCATGTCCTGTATTACTATTTATTCATACATAATAAGCACATAAACAGGTAATTCAAGTTGACAATATTATAAGATTTGAAACTATAAGCATCTTTGTATCACATTCTTGTATGTTACGGTATTAATTATAAGATATACAACGCGTACCCCACTGATATGCTACAGTAATGTAACTTGCACTATCTCAAGGCATCTAAGATTTTCCCCATTATTTTCTAAATTTCCAGAATGAAGCTACATCAATTAGCACATGAAAAATCAAGCAAAATCCATAAGGATTATCAGGAATCATAAGATTCAGAATCGAGTGATTCATTTGTCTTGGTTTCATTTGATTTCTTCATTGAATATCAGTATGATGATTCAAGATAATGAATATGGTGTTTGAGTATTAAGGTAAGGGAATCCAACTTTTATCTGGATTTGAGTTCAATGAATCAGGAGTGATTCAAGGGTGAATACATGCTCAACGGTTAATGTAGAGACATGTCTTGATTCAATCTCTCCTTGCATACTTGTGAGTATTGGCAGTGAGATGAACTGCATTAATTGTGCTAACGACATAACCCGAAACTGATCTCAAAAGAAAATTATTGCCAAAATCTAACATCCTTTATCTGTTAATGATCTTTTCTATTCTTTTACGCACACACACTAGCAAACATGGGTTCAAATCACAGTTGTAATTTAGATTTAGTTTCCACACTACTAGTGATTCAAAGACGCATACAGCCTATTGACAATTCAAATTACCTATAAATAAGCAGATTAAAAACATAATAATTTAAACAATTAGGTAAGCATGACGCAATCATTTCCCATATGAGCAGTCTATGACGTTTAGATCATTTCTGATGTACTATCATTTCCTCTTTTCTCAAGTTAACTTTGAAATTTTCTCCATTTTCTATTTTGATTTTTATTTTGTAAAATATTTTGAAAATTAAAAGGGCTATATAGAAGATTTAAAAAGAAATAAAATTTAACTTCCATGAATTGAATTGATTTGAGAAAAATAAATTTTTCACTCAGGATTGAACATTCCTATCAAGTTGACAAGATGCTCAAAACAGGATCGATCAAATGTCTTAGTGAAAAGGTCAGCAAGATTGTCATCCGTGTGAACCTTTACAAGTTCAATTAAATGATTTTCAGCACAATTACGGATGAAATGATGGCGAATTTCAATATGTTTAGTTTTGGAATGTTTTACCGGGTTATTTGTGATGGACATGGTGGCATTGTTGTCAATGAACAGAGGAGTTCCAGTGAAGTTCAAGCCGTAATCTCTCAATTGCTGCTGAATCCAAAATATATGAGAACAACTGCTCGCTGCAACAATGTATTCTGCTTCACATGTTGAGACAGAAACTGTTGACTGCTTCTTACACTGCCAGAAAACCAAAGAATTGACATCCACCAGAAGTTGACTTTCTGTCAAGGTTACAACCGCCATAGTCTGAATCAGTGTAGGCTTTGAAGTCAAATGATTGCTGCTTAGAGTACCAAAGACCCAATCGGGGTTTCCCTTTCATGTATCTGAAAATCATCTTTACAACTATCATATGAGACTCCTTCGGTTGTGACTAAAACCTTGAGCACAAGCACACAGCAAACATTATATCGGGTCTTGAAGCTGTGAGATACATAAGAGATCCGATCATCCCATGGTACAATCTGCAATCCACATCCTTTCCATCTTTGTCAGGATGCAGACCATGATTGACTGGGATAGGTGTGCCATAAGTACTGCTATCATTCATCTTGTATTTTGACAAGATGTCCTACACATACTTAGTTTGATGAAGATAAATGCCATCTTCTCTTTGACTGACTTGCAGACCCAGGAAGAACGACAATTCACCCATGTTACTCATTTCAAACTTGGACTTCATCACCTATTCGAATTCCCTACACATCCCTTCACTTGTAGATCCAAAAATAATGTCATCGACGTAGACTTGTACAAGAAGAATGTCACCTCCTGCTTTCCTAATGAAGAAGGTCGAGTCAATCTGTCCACGGTCGAAACCATTAGACAGTAGATGATTAGATAATGTCTCATACCATGCCCGTGGCGCTTGATGAAGACCATAAAGTGCTTTGTCGAGCTTATACACTTATTGATATTATGCGGATCTTCAAAGTCGGGAGGTTGAGTGAAATAGACCTCTTCATGTACTTTTCCATACAGGAAAGCACTCTTCACATCAAGTTGATAGACCTTGAAGCCAACATATGAGGCATAAGCCAGAAACAGTTGAATGGCTTCAAGTCTAGCAACTGGGGCATATACTTCCGTGTAATCCAAGCCCTCTTGCTGATAAAAACCCTGAACAACCAATCTTGCTTTGTTCTTCACCACAGCATGACGATCATCCGTCTTGCATTTGAACACCCATCTGGTTCCAATTGGTTGTACGCCCCTTGGCAAGTCAACCAAATCCCACACATGCAACTTTTGGAATTGAAACAGTTCGTCTTGCATTGCCTCAATCCAGCAGTTGTCAGTGAGAGCCTCCTTCACATTCTTCGGATCTAACTGGGACACGAATACAGCATACAGACATGTTTCCATGACACCAGTGTCAAGTATCTCCGAGTACAGACTAGTGTTCTCTGTAATGGTTTGATGACGAGTTTGAACACCGGCATGAGGATCACCAATAATGTTGTCAATTGGATGATTCTTATGCACTCTCGCCTCTGGTACATTCGGTTCCTGAATTTCTGAATCAAGGTTCGTGCTCAACTCCCCTATATACTGTGTTCCAGAAGAAGAAGATTCAATGTTAACTGGATCAGCTGGAGCTTCATTTCCTACACTAATGTTAGGATTAGCTTGAGCATCATTTCCATCAACATGAACATCTTCACTGTTATCACCATTAAGAGTTCCAGATGCAGATGCAGCATTGGAATCAGGAGTTACAATCGGTACAGTAGCACGAGTTGAGAAATTGGAGTCATCGCTGCCACCCAATAATTCATATACATTTGCGGCATCAACTGCAGACAAATCAGGAATATTGAATGACTTGAATAGCGCATCATAATCAAAACCCCAAGCTGGACCAGTTGGTTCTGGTGGAATGTTGTGTTTACTACAGTCCACTTCAAACCATTCCTCGACAGTACGAGTTCATATGTTGTACACTCTCTTGCAAGGCGAGTTGGCAACGTATCCTAAGAAGATGTCTTCCACCGCTTTTGCATGAAACTTAGACTTGCGGTCTTTGTACTGTAGCAACAAGGAACTGGGACTACCAAAAGGAACTAGGTAATCCAGATTGGGAAGTACTCTTTCAATGCTTGAAGCGCTTGTTCGTGCTTTTCTTCCCATTCAAATCGCTTGTTCTTCTTTAAGATGTCATAAAATTCCTTGCATCTCTCTTAGGAACTTGAAATAAATCTGTTGAGTGTCGCCACCCTTCCGGTTAGTCTCTTGATATTCGCCGGGGATTTCAGATTCATGATTGCTTTGATCTGTTCCAGACTAGCTTCTATCCCTCTATTGGTTACCATGTAGCCCAAGAATTTTCATGCCCCACTCCAAAGTGGCATTTTGAAAGATTCAGTTTCATGTTGTATTGGTCCAGAATTTTCATGATCCCTAAGATGATCCTCAGCTTTCTTTGACTTCACCACCATATCATCTATATAGACCTCGATGGTGTCCCCCAGCTTATCCTTGAATATCATGTTCACTAGTCTCTTATACGTGGCACCTGTATTTTTTAGACCAAATGGCATAGCTATATAACAGTAAATACCTGTCGGAGTCATGAAGGTTGTATCTTCCTGATCTGATGGCTCCATTTGGATCTCCTGAAATCCCGAAGAAGCATCCATAAAAGTTAGGATTTCATGGCCCGCTGTAGCATCAACCATTGAGTCTATGTGTGGTAATGGGAAGGGATCCTTAGGGCACGCCTTGTTAAGGTCGGTGTAATCTACACAAACTCTCCATTTCCCGTTTTTCTTCTGTACTACTACTACTACATTTGCCAGCCACCTTGGGAATTTTACTTCCCTAATCATTCCAGACTTGAGGAGTATTTCCACCTCTTCTTGGATGATCACCTTCCTTTCAGGAGCAAATTTCCTTCGCTTTTGATGTATTGGCCTGAAACTTTTATAAATTCTAAGTTTGTGAGTTATAATGTTTTTGGATATACCTGTCATATCTTCGTGTTTCCATGCGAAAGTTGCTTTTCTCCCTTTCAGGAAGTTCAAGATATCTTTCTCAATATCCTTAGGGATATTACCCCTTACAAGGACTTTAATATCCGGGTCTTCAGCATCCAGGGATACCTCTTTGACATCATGTTCTTTAGCTTCTAGAACATCCCTGGCCTGCTTCGTTAATTGATATGTCTGTCTCATCTTTGTATAGGCTTTCATTGAGGACGTATAACAGTCTTTAGCTTCCTGTGGATCGTTGTTGATCCTTACTACCCCCAAGGGGTCGGCATTTTGACACATTGGTGATATGTTGAGGGTACTGCTTTCATGTCATGTATCCAGGGTCTCCCTAGAATAATATTATAGCAAGATAAAGAATCAATGACACAAAATTTTTGTATAGAGTTTACGCCCTCGATGTAGATTGGTAGCGTTATTTCTCTAACTGTGTTCTTAACCTCTCCACTGAATCCTACCAACACCTAGGATCTTGAGATAATTTCGGAATCAGGGATCCCCATCCTCTTTAGGACTTCAAGTTGTATGATGTTTACTGAACTTCCTCCATCAATCAGGGTCTTGCAAATAAAGTTGTTGGCTATGTATAGAGTGATCACTAAACCGTCATGATGATGATCCTGCACGTTGTCTTTATCTTCCTTATCAAAAGAGATCACTTTCTTTTTGGTTAAGGTTGACGTTTTGGTAGGTCTATCTCCTTTTTCGGTCTTTGCTTCCTTGGCATTTCTTTTTGCTGCGGAATAAGAAGTACCACATATGTCAGAACCACCATATATGAAACTTATTACCTTGTCATCCAGCGGTGGGGATGTTGCTCTCTGCGGGATCCTGTCATGATCCTTGGCTTTCTCCTTTTTTCTGCCCAGGAATTCTTTGAGGTGGCCTTTACTCAGGAGGTAACTTATCTCCTTTCATAAAGCGATGCAGACCTCAGTCACGTGGCCGAAATCTTCATGGTATGCACACCATTTGGGCTTATCCTTCCATCCTGAGATTTTCTCGTTTTTGCGAGGCAATCTGGATTTTTCACCGAGATCCTACATAGCAAACATTACACCTATTGTATCAAGAGAAAAACAGTATTCAAATATCCTAGGATACTCTTCTTCATCTTCATCATCCTCTACATCATTGACTTTGTAATTGTCAGGCTTAGAGTAAGGCTTGGATCTGTAAGGTTTGTAGGGTGCAGATTATGTTTTCCGATTGGGTTGGTTGTAGCTGATTGGAGCATCCATTCTTCGTTGGATCTTTTTGTCATCTTCGAGCCTTACGAATCTTAGCGTTCGATTCCTGAATTCGTCCAGATTCCTGCAAGGATTCATGACAAGGTCTTCGTAAAATGGGGAATCCTTCTTCAATCCCATTTTGAAAGCTTGGACCGCTGTAGCAATGTTAAGGTTTGGGATATCCTGGGATTCTCGGCTGGATTTGCTAACATAATCCCGAAGGGATTCTCTGGCACTCTGGGTTATCCTATACAAATCACTTGTCAGTTTTTCAAATGTTCTAATGCAAGAAAATTGGTTATTAAACAAATTAATTAAGTGAGCAAATGAAGTTATTGAATAAGGAGGAACGTTTAGCAGCCATTTCAATGATGATCCCGTCAGAGCGGACCCGAAGCCCTTGCATAAGCAAGCTTCCTTTAAATCTAAGGGAATGGGATTGATTTCCATTCTTTATTTGTATTGGGCAACATGCTATTCGGGATCCTTAGTTCCATCATATAACTTCATGTTGGGAGTTTGGAAGAGTTTCGGGATCTCCACATCACATATTGGAGGAGCAAATATTGAGATCTTGTGACTGGTTGAGGATATCTCTGGTATTGGTTGAACCGCACCATGTACGCTGAAGATCATATCCCTTAGTTTCTTCAGTTCATTGGCCATGATTTGACTGATCCATGTATCCTGCATAAGTTCGTTAGCGTTTAAAAACTGATTGTTACCATTATCAGGATTCTGGGATGATGATCCTGGGGTGATTCCAAGATCCCGGTTTGCAACGACTCTAGCAGCTGGGGTTGGTCCAACTGTAGTGACTTTGGTCCGCATGGGGATGAAGTCTCCATGATGATTCTTTGAGGATCCTGCAGAGTCAAAATCCAGAATCTTTGGTAGTAGTGGAGTTGCCGTTTCCACTGGTTTCTTTGATTCTTTTATCCTTTCAAGCTCCCTAAACAATGCCTGACTGGTCCTTTCTTGATGTTTCATTTGTTGCTTCACTTCTGAGAACAAATTGATGATGTCGTTGTTTGAAACAAGCACAGGTCCTCCGGCAGGTATCTCAGATCCCGAAAAACCAGCAGAAGTTGTTTTCTTAGGCATATTGTCATTCTTTTTTCTGGAATGAAGGAGGAGGAGGAGGAGGGTTGTTCAACCCAGAGCTTGAAGACGGAGTTGAAGAAGAAACCAACTTGGATTGGGATGAAATTTTTGCAATAAGTTTGGAAAAATAGTGATTGAATGCAAATTTTAATAAAGATTTTAAGATAAAAAGCACCACTTACCCCACGGTGGGCGCCAAATTGTTTTGAGTAAAAATTATAAAGACTAATTTTGTAACCAAACTTAGTATGTGAGGTAGTGTGTTTGATCAAAATGTGAAACAATGAACATAAGTGTAAAGTTTGACATGATGATATACGAGGAAAACACTTAATCCCTAAGGAATGCCAGCATAAAACCTCAGGAAGTGACTGAAAGTCACTTGCCTCCTGATCTTGTATAAATCGATGAAAAAAGTATAAATATAGCAGCGAATGATCGAAATCTATGTGTTACAGAGTTGTTTGCGATTGTATTGTGTTGTGTTGTGTTTCCTACGTCAATCAGCTGCTTAATAAATACAAAGAAAAATATAACAAACTATCTGAGAATCCCGGCCAGACTAAGTCTTCAAATATGACCGTTATAAGCCTCTTCACGCGTATTCCACACGTTGTCCACGTTGTATTGAGCGAGTCTTCAGGAGATACTAAGTCCACACGTGTTACCTCCGAACATAAATCAAAATAGGGAACAAATAACCGTTAGTTATATTAATGACCAGGATACCGAAGTTACCAGGGATCTTGGATTCCGGATTACGCTAGACTCAGGATCCTGCATAAAACTAATCCCTAATTATACTATTGTCCTTCATCCTCCTTAAGTAGCACAACACTTATATCATTCCCGGATACTGCCAGATATAGGGATAACGACTCATCATTTTCTGGCTTCACCAACAGGGGTGTTGATGACAAAATATTTCTTCAAGGCTTGGAATGCTTCTTCGTGTTTTTCACCCCATTCTAATTTCTTATTTTTCTTCAGGATATCGTAGAACTCTTTGCATCTCTCCGAGGATTTTGAAATGAATCTGTTGAGTGTTGTTACCCTTCCTGTTAATCTTTGCACATCCTTGGTATTTGATGGTGGTTTTAGGTTCAGGATCGCTTTGATTTGTTCTGGGCTTGCTTCTATTCCTCTCTTGGTTACCATGTATCTCAGAAATTTTCCTGCCCCCACTCCAAAGTGACACTTCGAAGGGTTGAGCTTCATGTTTTATCTGTCTAGAATGTCGAATGTTTCTTTAAGACCCCTTAGGTGATCCTTCCACGTCATCTATGTATACCTCCATTGTGTCCCCTGGTTTATCTTTGAACATCATATTCACCAGCCTTTGATAGGTAGCACCTGCATTTTTAAGACCAAAAGGCATAGCAGTATAGCAGCATACACCTGTCGGGGTCATGAATGCAGTGTCTTCTTGATCTGAGGGTTCCATTTGGATTTGTTGGAATCCTGAGAAGGCATCCATGAAGGTCAGCATCTCATGGCCTGTTGTAGCGTCAACATGGAATCTATATGTGGTAAGGGGAAAAGATCCTTAGGACAGGCTTTGTTGAGGTCGATGTAGTCCACGCAGACCCTCCATTTCCCATTCTTCTTTTGCACCACTACCACGTTTGCTAGCCATCTTGAGAATTTTACCTCTCTTATCATTCCAGATTTTAGTAGCCTCTCCACTTCTTCTTGGATAATTGCATTTCTTTCGGGTGTAAATTTTCTCCGCTTTTGATGTATAAGCCTGAAATTGTTATCTATACCAAGTTTATGAGTTATAATATCCTTAGATATACCTGTCATGTCCTCATGTTTCCATGCGAAGGTGGACATTCTGCTTTTCAGGAAATCTAGGAGTTCTTGTTCAACATCCTTAGGGATATTAGATCCTATAAGCACCTTAACGTCTGGATTCGTAGGATCTAGGGATACTTCCTTTGACATCCTACTCTCTGGCTTCCAAGATGTCTCGTGCTCGCTTCTTTAATTGCTATGCTTTTCTTGTTTTTGTTGATGGCTTCATCGAGGATGTATAGCAATCCTTGGCTTCTTGTTGATCACTATCTATCTTCACCACTCCCTAAGAGGTCGACATCTTAACACATTGGTAATAGGTTGATGATAGGGATTTCATATCATGGATCCAGGGTCTCCCTAAAATAATGTTGTAACAGGATAATGAGTCAATTACACAAAATATTTGGATTAAATTTACCCCTTTGATATAAGCATGTAGTTTGATCTCCCCAATTGTGTTCTTGGCCTCTCCGCTGAATCCTACCAATACCGAGGACTTTGACACAATTTCACCTTCGGGAACGTTCATCCTCTTCAATGCTTCTAGTTGGATAATGTTGACTGAGCTACCCCCATCAATCAGAATCTTGCGGACAAAATGGTTAGCAACGTAAAAGGTGATGACTAAGCCATCATGGTGGGGATCTTGAACATTCTCTCTATCCTTCTCATCGAACGAGATCACCTTCTTGATGGTTAGGGTTGATGTACTTGTAGGCATGTTTTCTTTTTCTGCATTTGCTTCTTTGGCATGTCTTTTAGCTATAGAATAAGAAGTACCACAAATATCAGAACCACCAGATATAAAATTAATTACCTTGGCATCCGGAGGAGGGGATGTCGGTCGTTGTAGGTTTTTGTCATGATCTCGGCTCTTGTCTCTTTTTCTGCCCAGGAGTTCTTTCAAGTGTCCTTTGCTCATGAGATAACTTATCTCCTTTCGTAGCGCAATGTAATCCTCGGTCACATGACTGAAATCTTCATGGTAAGCACACCACTTGGATTTATTATTCTAAGTGAAAGTCTTGTCATTCTTCTTGGGCCATCTTGCTTTATCCATAAGATCCTGCATTGTAAACATAAGACCTGAAATGTCAACAGAAAAACAAATCAACTATTTTTGGATATTCTTCTTCCTCCTAATCGTCCTCCACAACATTGACCCTATGGTTCTCAGGTTTTGAATAAGGCTTAGATCTGTGGTGTTTGTAAGGTGAGGATTCCGATTTTCGGTTAGGATAATCATAATTGGACGGTGTGTCGATCCTTTTTCGGATCTTCTTATCCTCTTCGAGCCTTATGAATCTTAGTTCCTGCATGGGTTCATTACGAGATCCTCGTAAAATGGAGAATCTCTTTTCAATCCCATTTTGAAAGCTTGAACTGCGGTAGCAACATCAATATTCGGGATATCCTGTGATTCCCCATCAAACCTGCTTACATAATCTCTGATGGATTCATCATAATTTTGGGTTACCCTATATAGGTCATTAGTTAATCTTTCAAATGTTCTACTGCACGAAAATTGGTTATTAAATAAGTTAACTACATGAGAAAATGAAGTAATAGAATAAGGAAGGACACTTAGTAGCCATTTTAAGGCGGATCCCATGAGGGTTGATCCGAAGCCTTTGCACAAACAGGCCTCCTTTAGGTGTAAAGAGATTGGAATGATTTCCATTCTTTCCCTATACTGGGTAATATGCTCTTCAGGATCTGTGGTCCCATCATATAATTTCATGTTGGAAGTCTGGAAGCGCTTAGCGATCTCTGCATCGCATATCGGAGGAGCTAATCTCGAGATCCTGTGGCTTGATGGCGATACTTCAGGTATAGGTTAGACCACACCAGGTACACTAGAAATCATGTCCTTCGACATTTTTAATTCTCTGACCATAAATGGACTGATCCCTTGTCACACCCCGTCGAAGGCGGAAACACGGAGGTGAGACGAGAGCAGTGCATCGAACACTTAGGTACAAGAGAATGCTAATGGGTACATTGCAACATACAAAAAAACCACTACATGCTTACCAAAAGAAAATGTTTTACAAACCAAACAACCAAAGTATTGTTTCAAATTGTCTACAAGCATCAACATCCCAAATAAAAAAAATCCAAAATACACATGGAAAAGTTATCCCCAAAGAAATTCCCCAAAACTAGTCGTTTGCTTCAATTCTGTTTACCTGAAAAGCATGTTTCAAAAACGGGTCAACTATAAAAATAGTTGGTGAGCATGCAGGTTTTGCGACTCGATAAAAAGTAAGTAAGTAAATTTCAAAATCTAATAGTAACCATCCGTAGATGATCAAGTACACGTATTAAGATTTAATTACCCTTAGCTACAATCAAAACCGTCAGACTAGTTGTTGCCCCTGTATCCAGGTGTCGAATATGAACACCTACTATGGCTAATTATGCGCCCAAATGACCCTACAAGTCTGGTTGGTGCGACCAACACTAGCGGGGGTGTCAACCCTAGGGGTATTCAAAACCGGATATCTGAATTTCAGATATTCAAATATTTCGAATAGTGGATTTCACTATCCGAATTCTGAGCACTTTTGAACACAATTAAGCATGAACTTGAAATTATTACTGCAAATTTAAAATTTAAGGTGCATATTTTGAAGACTAAGAAATCAAAATTGGAACCAAACTCACATTGTATCCTTTGCAATCATACAAATAACAGACATCCCATACTTTGTTAGTAAACACAAATGTTTTGTGAATAGATCTTAAGTTTCTAAAACCCCCTAAACCTACCAACTCATTCAATTCAACCCCAAAGTCATCCTTCACTTGCTTCAAAATCCCGGAATTCTTGATCGCTGAGAACCGCCATGGCTCGGCGACGCAGGCACGGGCGAGACAGGGGTCAAGGGGCTCTTCATCCTCCTCGATGCGGCTGATTCCTTGGGAGATCAGGGGTTTGGATTTAAGGGAGATGATGGATTAGGAGTCGATGTCGTATAAACGGAGGCAGAGGGTGGCGAGGTGTGTGGTGGCGAGGGAGAATGACAGGATGTCGAATAAGAGGTTGTGTACTTTTGTTGGAAGTGGGTTTTGGTGTGGTAAGGTAGAAATGCAAGAACAAGCACTTAGGGTTTGTGAGTTTCTTTCAATGGTATATATATATATATATATATATATATATATATATTTAAATATAAAAAAATAAACAAAAAAAATTCGGATTCGGATATCCAAAATTTTCCAATATTAATATCTGAATCCAAAAATTCGGATATCCGAAATTTGGATATCCAAATTTTTGAATAATTCGGATTCGGAATTTCAGATAATTCGGTTTCGGATTCAGATTTTTTTGAACACTCCTAGTCAACCCAAATAATACTATACATAATTCCCATCGGCTATCCAAGCTAATTGATTGCGTTAAAGTGGGGACTTAATACATTCATAAGTAAACCCAGGTAACCCTAATCCCATGTAACAACGTGTATTATGAAACAGCTTTTTCCCCGTAAAACAGTAAAAATAAAAAAGTGGGGCCGCGAAACTCACCTGAGAGTGTAACGCGTAAAGTGGTGTAAAACAGAGACACCGCAAATGGGGGTATCATAACCGAGTCCTACTAACAAGTAGACACGAAATGCATTTAGAAAACCTAATATGTGTGGCTAAGTCAACAAAAGCCAAAAGTGGCTATGCAATCAATTGAATACCCAAAAATCGTGCACACGCGTAAAAGTTGTAAAACCGGTTTTTATACAAATTCGTAACCTTAAAACTTTAAGTTTTAGATTTTAATAAAGAACATCAGTAGTTATAAAGTCGTATATGATAAAATCCTAAGTCACGTTTTCGTTTGATAAAAAACGCGGTTACGCGCGTAAATTCTTGTTTACGGTTTAAAAATCTGATTAGTCCGAAATTAGGGTTTTAGTGTGATTTTAGCACCCAATATAAAAGTCCAAATTTATATTTTTAATATGTTCATACATCTGTCCAAAATCCCATTAGACTTTTATAAAAACATTTTTATATAAAAATTTCCAAAAATGGTAACTGTTTGTAAAGTTTTAATGGACCATAATTCTAAAACCATACATAGACATAAAATTAATGCTTGAAACTTTTACCAGTTTTTCATATATATAAATAAAAATTTCTGACCAATTTTCAGAATTTTTAAATATCCAAATTATTTATTATGAATATAATATTATTAAAATTTAACAAATTCGGGAAAAATAGTTAAACTTGTCAAAACTTCACCAAATATTTACCAGATAGATATAGGTCCATATGAGA
This sequence comes from Smallanthus sonchifolius, assembly GCA_023525975.1. Taxonomy (NCBI): domain Eukaryota; kingdom Viridiplantae; phylum Streptophyta; class Magnoliopsida; order Asterales; family Asteraceae; genus Smallanthus; species Smallanthus sonchifolius. The sequence continues at coordinate 21,196,815 of CM042037.1, forward strand.
TTCCACTAAAAGTTTCAAGTCCAGACGTTGTCTAGAAGTATATAATCCCTAATTCATTTGTTTAAACTTTATAAATACCAAAAACCTACTAAAACAACTCCAATTTTCATGAAATTTGGACAGTATTCATCATTTATAATATACTAACTACTGACAAAATTTCATATTTTTTTAAAACTCAGAGGTATTTTTCCCAATTTTCATGTATTAAACTTGTGTAAATTTTAATAAATAATCTATAAAGATTTTGGTTACCAAAATTTTCAGATCTTCATTTTAAAACAAATCCTACTGTTTAAAAATGATTTTGGGTGACAAATCAACAATTTTCTAAAATCCATCAAGAACATGGATGTTCTTGAATATTCAAGCTACTAACAAGTTTAATCAAAGATTATACCTTCCAAATCAGCAAATGAAGATGAAGTTTATCTACTGTGATTTCCTTGATTTAACAACCTACAAAAAGTTAGAAATCTGAAAATTCGGATATCCGAAATTTTCGAATAGTGGATTTCACTATTCGGATTCGGATTCGGATAATGAAACGGATATCCGGTTTTTTTTAAGTTAAATATATTTTTTTAAGTTAAAATATAAATATATAAAATATACTAAATAAGCATCATCCTTATGAAATAATTAAAAAATAAAATAAAAAACCAATTTTTGAGTAATTTACGAAATTACGACGCGAATACGTTTTAGTTTTTAAAAAAATATGAAGGCTAAACACATAACATAAAAAGCCATATACTTCATATATATTGTATTTAAAACATTTTCTATGAAACAATATATAAATTTGGCCAAAAATACATAATTTACGAAATTACGACGCGAATACGTTTTATTTTTTTTAAATAAGAGAGCTAAACACATAACATAAAAATCATATACTTTATATATATATATATATATATATATATATATATATATTGTATTCATAACATTTTCTAGGAAAGAAATCTTAAAAAAAAAAAATTCAGGTATTCTGATATCTGAATATCCGAAATTATTGAAAAAAAGGATATCCGAATTTTCGGATAACTCGAATTCGGAATTTCGGATAATTCGGGTTCGGTTTCGGATACGGATAATTTTGAACACCCCTACCTACAATCACAATGTGGTTCAATTCCATGATTAAAGACTCAAATTCAACCAAAATGCACTTTAAATTCAAGAAAAAGCAAGTATGAACACCCAAGTGTTCATACACTTTGATCATCAAATTTTTGCAAGCTTATCACTAGATAACTCATTGTGGATGATTACAATAAGTTTCCATCCACAAATCCTTATTAAAAATGCAAAATTTAAGCTTAAAACACTTGAAATCATCAAAAGTTGAAAATCAAATTGAGTGTGTGTGTGTGTGTTCTTGGTGTTCTTGAGAACACATGCAAGAATCAAAACAGAAAAATCAAAGGTGAAAAACATGTTAAAATACCTGCAAATCACTAAGAAGAAGCTCATAAATCCATTGGAACCAAGAATCAAAGCTTGGATTGGATGTTCTTGAGCTTGAAGAAGAATTTTGGGTGTGTTTGGGGTGTGGAGGGGGTGTTTACGGCAATGAGGGAGGAGGAAGAGGGTGAAATGGGTGGGGTTGGGTATTTATAGTGGAGGATGAGTTCTTGAGTTTTAAAAGATAAATTTTATAAAAATATACCCACTTTTTATAAAAATTACACCCCTAAACACTATAATAAACGTTTTTATTCAAACATAAAAATCTAGTATCCAAAATAATAAATTTTAACAATTTTTTAAACATAAAAACTCAAAAAAATTTAAAAAGTTATACCGGGTATTTACCGGAAGAAACACCTGTGATCGTTAGTTTAATCAAGAATCACAAAAGTTAGCACATATAAATAATATAAAACATATTTCTCAACTAAATTTAAATATAAAAATAATTTCTGAGAAATTAAATTTTACCGTTTATTTAACGCGTTCGCGGTGCACACAGTGTATGCACTTAACCTGGTTTTCTAGTCCGGACCTTAGTATTTGTCTAAGGCAATGTTCCTAGAATTCCTAGAAACACTTAAAATATATATAACCATAAAATTTATAAAGATAAACGTGTAAAAAGTCTAGAAACGGTAAGGAATTAAAAAGCCGCGGTTGTCACATCCCTGCATCATGCATGGGTTCTACATTGTTAGTATTTAAAAACTAATTATCGGTAACGTTACCAACGTAAGGATTTCGTGATGATGATCCCGGGGTGATGCCAAAATCCCTGGTTGCAGTAGCCTAAGTAGCCCGAGTTGGATCAAATGTCCCGGTTCGAGGCTGCATGGGGATGAAGTCTCTCGTATAGTTCCCTTGGGATCCTGAATCATCAAAGTTTAGGATCCTAGGCTCCAATGGAGTGGTCGTTGCTTCTACTGGCTTCTTACTTTCTGATTTCATCTTTTCTATTTCTCCCATCATCTTTTGATTTGTCTTATGTTGTTCCATTTTCTTTTTCACTTGCGAGAACAAAGAAATGATTTCATTGTTCGAGACAAGGATAGGTTCCTCACTGGACTTTTCGGATCCTAGGATGAATTGACCAACATGAGTTGTCTTTTTAACTAGGATGTCATTTTTCTTTTTAGATGATGGCAGAGGTGGAATAGTGTAGTTCAAGCCAGAGTTTGAAGATGAGATCGATAAAGAGGACAACTTAGGTTGGACGACATTTTTTAAAATAGTTTTGAGAAGTGGTGATTGACTAAAAACTTCAACAGAAATTTAAGAATGAAAAGCACCACTTGCCTCACTGTGGGCGCCAAATTGTTTTGACCATATATTAACAAAGATAATTTTGTGATCAAATTAGTAAGTGAGGTAGTGTGCTTGAATGATTCGTGTAACAAATGCAATAAGTAAAGCAACAAAAAGACAAGAGTGTTTACGAGGAAAGCCCTTGATCCTTGGGGATCTCCGGCATAAAACCTCTGGAGGTGACTAAAGTCACTTTATCTCTTGTTCTTCATATTGACGATAACAAAAATTACAAGATTAGAGCAGTAGATGATCGTACTAAATGTTTACAGAGAGTATTTTAGAGTGTGTTGTGTGTTTCTATCGATTATTTTGCTCATATAAATAACAAAAACAAAAGCAACTAATGTCAGATTATCCCGGGGAGAACCTGGTCTTCGTTTATGACCGTTGGCGCCCTCTTCCACTCGTTTTCTTCAACTGAATTTGTTGTTCTTTAGCCTTGACTAAGTATGTACGAATTTCATGCGAAAATAAATCAAAGCCAAAGAAATAATAATAATTTATTAACAAAGTTAGCATTCAAGATACTAAACTTACTCGGGATACCGATCATAATCGGGATCCAGGATACCGGATCATAAAATTGACCCCTAACAGTGATTATGGCAAGAGTACCTAGGGAAATGTTTTTTTATTATAATGGGTCTTTAATTTCTTGGTTTTCTCACAAGTAGCAAACAGTGGCATTGTCTAGTTGTGAATCAAGCACCATTTTTAACTTTTAAAAACAATAATTATTTAAACCTTTTAAATAAATAAATCATATATATTTAGCGAAATTGATTTAAGGTACTAAACAGATCAGATCTGGATTCATGCCAGTGATCTGATTACAAGCGTATAAACAATATAATATAAACCAACCATAGGGTGTTCTAGGATTATACCTTTGAAGATAACCAGATCAGAACACCTTAGTACAACGAACGTCACGCTAGATGACACATACATGAAACCTGCAACAAAACGTCACACGATTTGCGTAAAAATGGATCCGGCTACGGTGGTAGCGTGCGACGGTTGTGCGGCGGTCCGGCTAGTCGACGGCGGTGGTGGCGACCCCTAAGTGGCGTCGACCGGAAACGAGAGAGATGAGGGGAGAAGGTTTCGAAACCCTTGTGGTGGCTAAGAACTGTTTTAGGTTTTCAGTTAAAATTATATTTATAAACCTGTAACTTACAGACTCGACCATGAGGTATTAACAGTTAATACCCAACTAATAATTAACTATTTGATTATTAACCCTATATTTTACTAATCATAAATAATCAGAAAAATACATTCATTAAATGCTTAACAGATTAAACATTTATTCCCCATAAATAATTAATTTACCAAGTAATTAATTATCTCAATCACCGATAAATACTTCTCTAAATATTTATTCATCGTTTATTATATCCGTCTTTCGTGAACTATAATATTTAACAATTAAATATTATATATATTTGTTCGTTGCCTAAATTTTAACTCTTTGGATTATACCTCGTTAGTAACTTTGGCTTAACTGACGATCGGACATCATATATCCAACAATCTCCCACTTGGACGATTCATCAATTAATCGGTTCAACGTAGACAGTGGTGTACGCCTAGCTGCATCTCACTGCCCCTAGCAAGGTATGGCGTATTTACAATCGTCAAACTATTTTCTTGTGTAATAGTAACCTTTACTTTACCAAGTGTAATAGTCTTAATAAGCATATCTATGTATCCTTTCTATTTAGGGCATCCGTTGAACATGATACATGGATACAATTCACTTCTCATATGTGGTTCAATTATTCTTGTTCTCGTTCTCCAATTCAAAGTGGTCTTAAACAAACTACTCTTTAGTTTGAGCATGGCCATGCGTTTTACACCAGCTTGAATCAACGAGGGCGTAAGAATGTCCAACTCCTAATTAAAGAAGAACAGAATTCCTTTGGCCACGTATAACTCCCACTAAACTTCATATTACTCCTGATCATACCCTTATTACTGCCTGTTAAGGTACAACATTAGTTAAGATCAAAGAACAATCTTTAGTCAGAGTTAGTTCTAGTATGTGCCTCGGGTCGAGGATCGATAGATCTTACCATATTCAAAACATCTCAAGACATTGATCCATGAAGATAGTTTTGAAATGAGTTACGTCTAATAATTATTCTCTAATAATTATCTGTGAACATGGTTTCCAACTTCTTGGTCTTTCATTCACAATGAACCAACCATCCGATTCACAGTAGTCTTATGTTCAGATTGATTCCCATGAATCTGATCGACAACGGACATTTAGAATAAAATATGTTCAAGGATTTCTAAAACGTATAAACTATCAAACATAGTAACATCTATTTATAATGCATTTAACCATTAAATCAAACATAAAAACTAATGTAACTGTATTGTTCGAAAACACCAAGTACTAAATACAGATCAAACCCACTTTCTAGCAAATCTAAGGCCTATCTTGTCAGTATGCTCCTCATGTTTAGAATGAGGCATAGGCTTAGTGATCAGGTCAGCTAGATTCTGATCCGTGTGAACTTTGTTTAACACGATGTCTCCCCGTTCTAATATATCCCGGATATAATGAAATATTATGAGTATGTGCTTCGTGTTGTGGTGTGATCTTGGTTCCTTAGCTTGAGCAATGGCACCAGTATTGTCACATAGTATTTCGATTGGTTTTTGAATGCTAGGCATTACTCCGAGATCAGCAATGAACTTCTTCATCCAAGCAGCCTCCTTTGCAGCTTCCGAAGAGGCAATGTATTCTGTCTCGGTGGTGGATTGAGCAACAACACTTTGCTTAATACTCTTCTAAGTGATGGCTGATGTGTTGCTAAATACCCCGTGTATAAGAGCCTAATTTGGATAGTTTTAGTAGTTTAGCTTTGTATATCGAGTCTGTTTTATGTGCGTTTGGTATTGTTGAGTGTTACAGGTTGAATATGCTAAGTGAGCGGGAAATATGGAGCTTAAATCAACATGATAGCAGCATACACAGGCCCCGGAGAAGTCAAAATATCAAAAAGTCAAATTTCTTAGAGTTTAGGTTCTTCGCGGTACGCAAAGATCTGGGAGGATTTTCTCGCGGTACACGAGGGGCTTGAAAAGCCCACCCGACTATTTTGTCTGTCGCGGTATGCGAAGGAGAGTTTGGTTTGGTTCGCGGTACGCGAGAAACTATAAAATCGTAAAAAATTAACCTAATTTCAATTATAAGCCATTGAGGAGTCTATTGTCGAATTAACTTCCATCCAGCCGTCCAAGAATTTCCAAGAGGCGATTTCCAGAGTAAAAGTTCGAATCTTTTTGAGTTTTATGCTAGATCAAGTTACACCAACTATTGAAGAATCGACGATGATGTCGATGAGCGGCTAACTCTTTTGTGGTTGCTTCCGGATGTAGGAGCTGCTTTGTGAGGCGATAATCTGGTTCATACTTGGTTTGGTATAGGATTCTTGTAATCGTTTGATTGTTTGAACGCTATAGTTTGTTCTGTTTGATTAAACGATTTGGCTTTTAGATTTAATACATTCATCAATTTTTCGGTTTTATATCGTGAATCATTGAGTGTTTATGTCTGATGTTATAAATTGGTAATTGATTATTGAGTAATTAACTTGTGTCAAGCATTCGGTTTTACAATTGTTGCTCAGCGCAGTCACTATCTTGATTGTTAATTATTTATCAAACTAAATAAAATGAGTCATGTCTATGTGATTTCCAATTAGTACAAAACAGTAATCACCGAGCTTGAAATCTGAAACCGAAAGTAATCCGTTTTCTCTTAATTGTTTCAAAGTTTTTAAAGTTATTTGCTTTTGAATCTAAACTTAAACAGTTTTATGAATTAAACATTTTCCATCAATTCCCTATGGATACGACACCCTACTTCACTATACTATAGTATAAGGTAGCTAGGGATTAGATTTAATATTGTTTTTGATTGACCTTGACAATGCGATCAAAAATGGCGTCGTTGCCGGGGAATACGTGCGCTTAGTGTTTTTAGTTTAATTTGTTTTGTTCGAAACTACTAATCGTGTGTTTACTTGTGCAGTCCATAGGTTTATGCATACTCGCAACTCAGGAAGAAATTCACCACTGTTATTCTATTCTAAAATAGAAAAGGCTGCTAGAGCCAACAGGAAGTTGCAAACTACAGTCTAAATAATCCTTGAAAAACTTGACAGCCCGAGAATGTCACAAACTCAACCAGCCAATCCATATCATAATCAAGGTAGGGGACCAAACCCACCTATCCCATCACGTCTAGATATTTTGTTTCCAAACCATCCGCAAAACCAACAAAATCAATAACAAGACCAACCTCCCCTACCACAAAATCAACCACCACCACCTCAATATCAACAAAACCAACCACCACTACTTCAGGACCGCCCTTTTCAATCCTACAACAGTTACCCGAGCTACTTCGAAGTTGGAAATGATGAGCACTTGTCACTGGGACAAAGTTACATGCCACAGCATGGTTCTCAACATGAGAATTGGGATGAAGGATAAGAGTGGTATGATATGAACCACCAGGAGGCATTCCCTCCCAGGAATCAAAGAGTTAATGGGGTGGATGATTAGGTGCAACCACCACCAAGGGCAGAATATGGGTATCAACTGAGAAATCCGGGCAACCTCGCGAACAGGTATAGGCAGCCTCAAGTGAACAGACCGAACTATCGAGAGGACCAGCTTAGAAACAGAAACCCACCTAGGAATGAACAAGGGGTGGATAGTCACTTCCGCTCTGCCTTAGCCCTGAACGCTTCCCTGTCATACCACCAGTCTACAGGGGGAACGCATTTGAGATCAGACCGGGATGTTTAGGGATCTTCCCACACTTTTTTGGAAGAGCTACCGAGGAGCCCTACACACATTTATCAGGGTATGAGGCTATTTGTGGGACCGTAGGTGGTCAGGGATTCACTTTAGATGAGGTGAAACTTGTACTCTTCCAGTTTTCACTAAAGGACCGTGCAAAACAATCATTCTTTCTCTGTCGTCTGCTAGTATTGCCACCTGGGCAGAGTTGCAGCAACAATTTTTAGATGAGTACTTCCCTCCTCACAAGACTAATGAGCCAGAGCTGCAATCAGAGATTTTAGACAGCAGTCTGGAGAGCCTTTTTATGAGGCATTCAAGAGGTTTAAAGAGCTGCTGAGAAATTGGCCACATCATGGTATAGAGAAGTAGGAGTTGATTCAGGCATTTTATGATGGTCTCCTGCCTGAGGATGTTAGGGATGTGAATTCAAACAGTAATGGCACTTTCTTTTCTATATACTAGAGAGGATGAGTGTGACATCGAAGAGTCAGGCTCATGCGAGTAGGAGGGCAAAGACGAGTGCTTCTGCAAAATCAGTGGATTATGAGACACAGAAGAGGTTGGCTGCCATAAAGATCCAGATGGCACGTCTTGGAAGACCTAGTGGTAAAGACGTGGCAAATGCGTCACAACCATATCCGGTGTGTGACGGATGTGAGGAGTTGGGCCATGTTATGGCAAATTACCTAAGGGAGCAAAGGAAGGTTGAAGAGGTAAATCAGCTTGGTGGTGAACGAAGAAAACAGGAGATGACTGCTACCCACTACCATCCGGGACTCAGAAACCACCCGAACCTCAGGTATGGTAATGCTTCTAATCAATTGAATCCTAACTTTCAGGGTTCTAATACGCATGGTGGAGGACAACCACAACAGCAGCAGTACCATAACCGCCAACAAGGTTACAATCAAGGCGGATATCCAAGGAACCAAGGTAATCAAGGTGGGTATCAACAAGGATATCAACGAAACTATCAACAGCAAAGTCAGTAGAGTGGAGCTGCAGGTGGTGATGAGTTGGGGAGCAATCAGCTCACTGCTTTGATGGATGCAAACTACCAAGTAACACTAAGACCAACCCACAACATCAAGGGTCGATCATATGTTGGCGCAATAAGTATCTGCAATCACTGTGAAGAGAGTGACTTAGAAGACGATAGTGAGCAAGGAGCACCTTTTATTCCGGTGGAAGTTGGGGGGGAAAGGTAAATCAGGCACTCCTGGATTATGGAGCAACTTTCAGCATCCTCCCAGGGAGTCTATATGAATAGGCGGAACTCGGTCCTCTACAGCAAGTTGACACCACCATGGTGTTAGCCGATTTGACACGAAAACGTGCACGGGGGATGTTGAGGGGAGTGGCTGTGAAGGTCTGGGATTTCTACTACCCTGAGGATTTCTTGGAGCTTGATTATGCACCCAGTCAGAAGAAAGAACAATCAAGAGTCTTGATCGGAAGATCATTCTTGGCGACTGCCAATGCCCAGATCAATTGTAGAAACAACACAGTGAGCATGACATTCGAAAACCGTGAGTTTAACTTAGACATGCTTACAAATTCATTTACTTATTTTTCTAAAGTTAAATATTCAAAAGCAGGTAAGACTAACAAGTGTCCGCCTCGGTCCAAATTGGATGAGGGTGGCACAAACGAGAATGGTTTGATTGTTAACAGGTTTGAATTGAAGAATGAGATGACTGAGGTTGTGGATGCAGCAACCCACAAGTGTAGGGAAGTTGTAGTGCAAATGAGAAAACCACCTTGGAAACATCCAGTGGAAAGTGCAGGTAACCATAGTAACTCGAAGGCAGGACCATCAGGGTCACAGGCAAGATCAAAGAAACCTCCAAAGTTTATGAGGCAATCATATGAAACAGGTGAATCTTGGGACATGTAAGATGAAGAAGAATTCAATGCTGTGGACAAGACATGGAACCCAAAATTGAATGGAAATGACTATCACCGAGCATGTGTAGCAACATTTGATGATGAGTTTGTGTTCCAACCACCATAACAAAAGTAAGGTACACGCGTCTTGCTGAAGACGTTAAACTTAGCGCTCTTGGGAGGCAACCTAAGGTTAGTTAGCTTTAATTTCTTGTCTAGATTAAATGAACGTTGTGGGTGTGTTCTCTAGAAACCCTCACGAGACTAAACTCGTCCTCTCGGTCTACTGATGGGTTTAAAAGGCTTGATGCATACGCTAAATGCATCCGTGATTCCTACAAAAGTGAGTTAGGTTTTTATTTCATTTTTGTGTTTTTCTCTGGGAAGAGACCAAGTGTGGGGACATTCAGGGAATGCTGAGGCTTCTGGGGGTAGGATACCGTGTGTAGAGTTTGTAGAGTCGTGAGTCTTAGTTCGTAGTGTTTTCAGTATGTTTTTGCGTCTTTTTAAGTTTTCTCAGGGATTTGGGGCCTTACGAGCATGAAAAACCATCACAAATCACATTCCAGGTATGTATGAACATCACTGGAGTGTTGGAACAAAATTTTGAAAAAACTGAAAATTTTGATTTTTGGACCAAAAATTTTTCTAAGTATAAAAATCGTCAAAACATTCTGTCAAGGTAGAGTCTTCGCGGTACGCGAACGTTAGGGGACAGATCCTCACGATACGCGAACACTTGAAATTAGGGTTTGGCTGATTTTCCACTCTTTGCCGTACACGAAGAGTGATGGCCAGTTCCTCGCGGTACGCGAGAGACCCTGGTTGGCCACTTTTTCCCTATTTTTCATTTTGTAACTTTGAGTCGTGTCGAGTCCGTCGGGTCTTTTATTTTTTGTTTTGAGTCATTTTATTGAGTCGATGTGATTCTTGTGGGTATGTTACGAGCTTAATTTTGCAGGTTTGGACTCAATTACCCGTACTCAATCTCCATTCGGGTGATGAAAGTCCGAGTTTGACGATTCGTTTGTACAAGGCAGCCCATTAGTATATGTGGAGCACGATCGCGAATGAAATGTTATACGATCGTCTGTCTAGCTAAGTTTCTTTATTTTTCTTTATTTATTTTTTTGTGTCGCTCTTCCTACATTGAGGGCAATGTAGAGTATAAGTGTGTAAAGGGGAGACCTTAGTCCAGTTCTGTATTGGAGTCTTGTTTTGAGTCAATTTGAGTCATAAAATATACAAATCCAAAAAAATTAAAAAAATTTTAAAAATGTCCCTGGATCAGAATTTTTGCAATATATGAAAAATGATAGGTAGAATCAAGAACTTTGCGTGTTGAATTGAATTGAAATAATAAAATATAAAATGCGTCTAATTTGTAACGTTTTAGTAGGCCCAGCCGACTTTACTAGCTTAAATATCCTGATAGTGTATCTAGGTTTAAATGAATAATCATTCAGGATATCTTGTGGGTTCTCATGTTAGGGGTGTCGGTAAGGTCGAAACTGTCAACATAGGGTGATAGGTACCTCTATAAGCAAGAGTTTATAAGTTTTTAAAATCTTTGGCACACCACTTTCTTTTTATGAAAATAAATCCGAAAGTTGGTGGCGCCCGCATTCCATGATCCATCATTCATGAGCTTAATTAATTAGATTGAGAACTTGAGTTCTGCCTACGTGTTACCCTTCGGGTTACAAGCTTGGTTGAAATGCCCATGGGCAGATTCTTAAGTGATCAATCATAGATGACTAAGTTTGACTTATGTGTTACCTTCCAGGATAGTGACCTGGTTGAAACGCCTCTAAGTTGAGTTTATGTTCTTCATTGCTTAAAAATTGAAGCCTGTGTGTTACCCTCCGTGATAGTGACTTGGTTGAAACACTAATGGTTAAGGTTTATTCACAGTTAATAAAAGCTCATATCATTCATCCATCATTCCATTATCCATGTTGATTTTTAAAACTTCTAAATTAGTGTTTATAGTGGTGGGAAATCTATTAGGTTTACCCCGGGCCTAAACATGACCTTGAGATGGGATTAGGCTGAGTCGTAGCTTTTCGAGTGTGAGACCCATAGATAGATAGACCGTATGCTTGGTAATGTATAATATAGTAGATCACATAATTGGGGGCTCGATAGGTCGGTGGTTGGGTTTAATCGGATAGAAATACCGATTGTTACGATTAACGCATTAGTATGTTTAAAGCTGTGTAAAATGAAAGTGTGAAGCAAGCTTTCTGATTATGATTCCATGCATAATTATTTTTTGGAAAGAAAAAGGTCAAGTGTGGGGATGTGAGGTGTTGCTAAATATCCCTTGTATAAAAGCCAAATTTGGATAGTTTTAGTAGTTTAGCTTAGCATATCGAGTCTGTTTTATATGCGTTTGGTAATGTTGAGTGTTACAGGTTGAACATGCTAAGTGAGCGGGAAATATGGAGATTAAATCAAGAGGATAGCAGCATACACGGGCCCCAGAGATGTCAAAATATCAAAAAGTCAAATTTCTTGGAGTTTAGGTTCTTCGCGGTACGCGAAGATCTGGGAGGATTTTCTCGCGGTACGCGAGGGGCTTGAAAAGGCCATCCGACTATTTTGTCTGTCGCGGTACGTGAAGGAGAGTTTGGTTTGGGTCGCGGTACGCGAGAAAATGTAGAATCGACAAAAATTAACCTAATTTCAATTATAAGCCATTGAGGAGTCTATTGTGGAATTAACTTCCATCCAACCGTCCAAGAACTTCCAAGAGGCGATCTCCAGAGTAAAAGTTCGAATCTTTCTGAGTTTTTGATGCTAGATCAAGTTACACCAACTATTGAAGAATCGACGATGATGTCGATGAGCAGTTAACTCTTTTGTGGTTGCTTCCGGATGTAGGAGCTGCTTTGTGAGGTGATAATCTGGTTCATACTTGGTTTGGTATAGGATTCTTGTAATCGTTTGATTGTTTGAATGCTATAGTTTGTCCTATTTGATTAAACGATTTGGTTTTTAGATTTAATACATTCATCAATTTTTCGGTTTTATATCATGAATCATTAAGTGTTTATGTCTGATGTTATAAATTGGTAATTGATTATTGAGTATTAACTTGTGTCAAGCATTCGGTTTTACAATCGTTGCTCAGCGCAGTCACTATCTTGATTGTTAATTATTTATCGAACTGAATAAAATGAGTCATGTCTATGTGATTTCTAATTAGTACAAACCAGTAATCACCGAGCTTGCAATCTGAACCCGAAAGTAATCCGTTTTCTCTTAATTGTTTCAAAGTTTTTAACGTTATTTGCTTTTGAATCTGAACTTAAACAGTTTTCTGAATTAAACACTTTCCACCAATTCCCTGTGGATACGACACCCTACTTCACTATACTATAGTTTAAGGTAGCTAGGTATTAGATTTAATATTGTTTTTGATTGGCCTTGACAACGCGATCAATGGCACCATGATCGCGTTGTCAAGGTCAATCAAAAACATTTATAAAATTAACTACTTTGCTACCTTAGACTGTAGACAGGAAAGTAGGGTTGTCGAATCCACAGGGAACTCGTGGAGAATGCTATTCAATTCAAAACTATTCAACGACTACTAAAGTTTAAAACTTTATCAATGTAATTTGTAAAAGGAAACGAACTTTAACTTTTGGAAAACTATTAGAGAAAAACGACCACTCCGGGTTTCAGATTCAGCAACACAAACACACAATTTTAGTTTCAAATCAGATAGGAGATTACATAGACATAACCTTGTTTAACTGTTTAACCCAATCACACAATATCAAATTCAATCACAAAATCAGATTATTCCCGATACAAGAAAACCAAGAAACGATGATTGATGTGACAAATCAAACACATGCAATTGTTCATAAATCAAACACACAATTGATTTCAAAGAACTTAAGAGGTTCACAAAACTTCAATCCAAACTGATAATCAACTAAAATCATACGAATACATGCATAAATCATTCACCCGGAGGGATCATAGAGAGCTTAGCCACTCATGAGTGTCGAAAACAACAAAGTAATTATCTTGAAACTTACAAACATTGAAAATTAAGAACAGCTGACCAAAGAACTCTTGAAATCGCCTTAGATCTCCTCTGGACGGCTGGAAAGAAGATTAATCGAGAATGGGAGTCACCTTGGGTTTATAATTGGAATTAAGTTTAATTTGCTGTAAAACCATTTCTTCGCGTGTCACGAACATTTCTGGCTGGGTCTTCGCGTGGCACGAAGACCAAGTTAGTCGGGGCCACTTTTCAAGACCTTCACGTGTCGCGAACAAAGTCTCCCAGGTCTTCGTGTGGCATGAAGACCCTAAAATCCAAGAATTTGACTTTTTAGCTTTAACTTCTCTTTTTTTTTACTTCCCGAGCTTTGTACCTTCTTTATTTTCTTCATATACTCTAGCTCTTTTAGCACATTTATCCTGTAACACATCAATCTCCCAAACACACGTAAAACCGACTTGATATACAAAACTAAAATACTAAACTATACAAAAACCGACATTTATACTCTGGATATTTGACCCTACATCACACCACCATTCAGAACAAATACAAATCCCATTTGTGATCGAGGATCATCTCGATCAGTCTAGAAGCTAGCATCAGTGTAACATTTAATAACTAGTTCTTCTTCCAGTCCTCCATATATCAAAAGCATGTCCTTAGTTCATCTCAAGTACTTAAGGATGTTCTTCACAGCTATCCATTGACTCTCACCAGGATTCTGTTGATATCTGCTTGTCATGCTTAAAGCATACGATACGTCAGGTCTAGTACATAGCATGGCATACATGATGGAACCAATTGCAGAAGCATATGGAATCTTTTCCATTTTCTTCTTGTCCTCGTCAGACTGAGGGCACTGTTTGTTATTCAGTATGGTTCCATGTGCCATAGGCAAAGACCCTCTCTTAGAGTCTTGCATGAAAAAGCGTCGAACAACTTTATCAATGTATGTACTTTGACTTAAACCTATAAGCCGCTTTGATCTATCTCTATAGATCTTTATTCCCATAATATAAGCAGCTTCACCAAGATCTTTCGTTGTAAAACATTTTCGACTTTACGTCTTTTAGCATAGGGATATGGTTTCCAATGAGCAGTATGTCATCTACATACAGAATCAGAAAAGTCACATGGCTCCCACTTTCCTTCTTGTAGACACATGGTTCATCTTCGTTTTTGACAAAACCAAACTCTTTGATTTTCTGGTCAAAGAGAAGATTCCAGCTTCTGGATGCCTGTTTTAATTCATAAATGGATTTGTTTAACTTGTATACCTTATTAGGATTCTTTGGATCTTCAAAACCTTTCGGTTGAACCATATAGACATCTTCAGTAAGATGCCCATTTAGGAACGCGGTTTTGACATCCATTTGCCAGATCTCGTAGTCATAATGCGTGGCAATGGCAAGCAAAATCTCAAAGCCTTTCGCTACCAGCCTTGCTTTGAAGATTTGCACATTCCCATCCATGTCGATTTTCTTCTTGAAAATCCACTTGCTTCCTACAGTTCGACTTTCAGGAGGAAGGTCAACCAAGTCCCATACATGGTTGTCGTATATGGATTAGATTTCAGCATCTATGGCTTTAAGCCATTTCTTAGATTCAGAATCTAAGATTATAGAATTGTAACTAGTGGGCTCAGCCTGATCAACTATCAGGATGTCATCAATATGGTGTCGGTCGGGTTCATGGCGATCCCTAGCACTTCTGCGAACAGCTTGTGTCATAGTTGAATCTTGAACATTTCTAGATTCAGTTTCAGCAGTCTCATGCTGAGCGACAGGTTCAGTTTGTGGTTCTTGGATCTCATCCATATCCACACGGTTATCTCCAATACCTCTCGCAAGAAGTTCTTTCTCCAAGAAAGTAGCTCTGCGTTTAATGAAAACTCGGTTTTCAGTAGGATTATAGAAGTAGTAACCGATTTTTTTAGGGTATCCGACGAAAACAATTTTATTGCCACAGCGATTTAGCTTATCCGTAGATTCACTTGTAACATATGCGTTACATCCCCAAACCCTAAGGTAGGACACTTTGGGTTTTTCCCCATGCCATATCTCATAAGGCGTCTTGTCCACCTTCTTTGTAAGAGCTAGATTTATGATTCTCGTGGCAGTCTCGAGAGCAAAAATCCAGAAGGAGTGTGGGAGGTTTGTACAACACATCATTGATCGAACCATATCTAATAGAGTTCGATTTTTCCTTTCGGACACATCATTAAGCTGTGGTGTTCCTGGCGGAGTAAGCTGAGAAATGATCCCACATTTCTTTAGATATTTGTCAAACTCTTGACTAGGATATTCACCACCTCGATCAAATCGAAGCATCTTAATCGTCTTACCAAGCTGATTTTGTACTTCGTTCTGGTACTGTTTGAACATTTCAAACGTTTCATGTTTATGCTTTATAAGATAAACATATCCATATCTACTGAAGTCATCAGTAAATGTTATGAAGTATCTCTCTCCACTTCTAGACATTGTTCTAAATAGACCACATACATCAGTATGTACAAGTCCTAACAGATCCTTAGCCCTTTGGCCGATACCGGTAAAAGGAGCCTTGGTTAGCTTTCCACTTAAACATGATTCGCAATCATCAAATCACTCTTAACCAGTAGAATTCAGAATTCCGGCGGTCTGGAGTTTCTTCATGCGATTCTTGTTTATGTGTCCTAGTCTATAATGCCATAGATACGTATCATTGAAATCATATTTCGTACGTTTGGAGGAGATATTAAATAAAACGTTATTATTATCATGGACTTCTATCTCATAGATTCCATTATGAGGTTTTGCAGAAAAATAAAACAAACCATTTAAATATGTAGAAATAAAATCATTGTCAAAAGCATAATCAAATCCTTGTTCTCGCAAAGCGGATACTGAAACAATATTCCTAGTCAAAATAGGAATGAAACAAACATTGTTCAAAACAAGTTCTAAACCAGAAGGAAGTAAAAGAGTGTATTCTCCTATAGCCTTCACAACAACCTTTTGTCCACTTCCCACATGGAGCTCCAGGTCGCCTTGCTTCAGCCTCCTAACCTTTTTAGTCCCTGCAAATCATTACAAATGTGATAACCACATCCAGTGTCAAACACCCAAGATTTGCTAGACAAAGAGAAGATCTCAATAATGAACATACCTGAAGAGCCTGCTTCCGAAGCTTTGGTCTTCTTAGCAATGTATGAAGGATATGTATTCTTCCAGTGTCCTTTTTCTCCACAGTAATGACAGGTGCCATCACTCTTGAATGCAGCTCTCTTCTTGCCATGTTTTCTAGGTTTAGTGATCAGAGTGTCCATTTGTCCCAACGTCATTTCAAAAGCCATTAGCGACCCTCGCAAATTAGATAAGGTTTCTCCTACTACATAATTCTTGTAGTAATCAATGAACTCTTCGTATTCAACCGGCAAAGACTTGAGTATGAAATCTATTTCCATATCGTGGATGATAGTTGAACCAAGATCTTTCAGGTTGTCAATGAGTTTCACCATTTTAGAGAAATGTGAGATCATTCCTGTTCCTTTTTCCATGCTGCTTGATAAGGACTTAAGCACATTAAGATGCTCGCTGCGGTTTTGATGAAACCTTTTCTTCAATTCGCAAGCCATATCATATGCAGGGTGATATTCCAGCTCACGACAGAGTTCATCACACATTGTAGATAACATCAAAAATGATGCCTCATTAGAATCTTCAACGTGTCGTCTCCAAAGCATTTTGGATCCGTCGTTAGGAGGAACTGGGGGAATTGAAATTTTCAGAACATAGGATCTCTTTTATTCCTTAAGAACATTTCTCAAGATACAGCACCACTCAGAGAAGTTTCCTCCTTTGAGCATGTTCCGATAAAGCATAGACCTTAGAGCAAAAACGGAGTCGAAATTGATTTCGATAGACATCTACAAAAATTCAAAAATAATTGTTTTAGTATTTTCATGCATAATTTTCTAATTAAAATTTTATGACCCAATTGCAAAATTATATAATTAGGAATGAGATCCCGGTTCCCCATGTCTCAGTGAATGGTTGAGCACTTTTCACTGGCATAGATAGACAGGTAGGTAACGATTACCAATTGTATCGACTATACAATTCTCGGTTTGAGGGGCATGACGAGTAATGTCAAGCTTTGGATACGTTTCCCTCAACTGCGCACACTTAAACGACTTAAGCGATATAGGTCCTTCAATTATAATTGTAGACCCGGCCTAAGTAACTCAGGAATCGCGGTTCTACATTCAACCAAAACCGTAGGTCCGGATGCAGGGTAATTCACTAACACCGGGGGTTCAGATAGATTAGTTGAAGTGTTATAATTTAGGGTGGCGCAAAATATCAATTTCATATTTTGGGATTTCTTTAATGTTTTTTAAATATTACCATTTCGGGTCAAAAACATTTTGGTCGACGAGTATCATGATACAAGTCGCGCAATTATAGTAAACCGATTCTACTAGTTTTAGTCCGTGAAACAACTTTCAACACTCGACACGATCCAATTTCAAATACTTTATTTAATCTAAATTGGTCATTCGTCACGAACCGATTTTAAACTAATCAACTCTTTTAATTAATTTAAAATTGTTTTAAATAAAACTGTTAATTTAAAACTTGTTTTTACTTTTAAATAAAACACACTTTTTATTTAATTACCTTTTCGAGAAAAATAAACAATTTAATTATCTCGTCGTTTTTAAATTGTGTAAAAAGTTTTATAAAAAAAAATTTACGGTTTAATTATTATCCTAAATAATTATATCACACCACAAAAAAACATAGAACCGAGCAACTATGAAAAATGTCTGGTTTCGTTCGAGCCATCAAACGAGAACCGGACTAGTCTAAGGGATAACAAAATAAACAAATCTGCTATCTCCCACTTAGTCCAAGATCTCCATCTTTAATCCTGTCATTGTCCGCCTTGGTATTTTATTCTTCGTCTCTTTAGGATTACAATATTTATTTATAGATAAACTAAAATAAATAAATAAAAATAAACCTAACTATTACATCGGGGTTCCAAATAACCCATAAAAAATACAAAGAGAAACAATCAATCACAAACGATACAACCACATGTCTCTAGTGCTCGATTCATTCAACACGATAACAAAAAACGAAAAAGGCTCGATCTTTTGTCAAACAATAGTTTTTACAAATAAAACAATAGATCGAAATATAAAAAAATATGTCTACATGCGCGTAAAGGTGGCTCTGATACCACTGTTGGGAATCAAGCACCATTTTTAACTTTTAAAAACAATAATTATTTAAACCTTTTAAATAAATAAATCAGATATATTTAGTCGAAGCGATTTAAGGTACTAAACATATCAGATCTGGATTCCTGTTAGTGATCCGATTACACGCGTATAAACAATATAATATAAACCAACCATAGGGTGTTCTAGGATTATACCTTTGACGATAACCAAAGCAGAACACCTTAGTACAACGAACGTCACGCTAGATGACACGTACACGAAACCTGCAACAAAACGTCACACCTTAGGGTGTTCTAGGATTATACCTTTGACGATAACCAAAGCAGAACACCTTAGTACAACGAACGTCACGCTAGATGACACGTACACGAAACCTGCAACAAAACGTCACACGAGTTGTGAAGAAGGGGATCCGACCACGGTAGTGGCGTGCGACGGTGGCGCGGCGGTCCGGCTAGGCGGCGGCGGCCCCTAGGTGGCGTCGACCGGAAACGAGAGAGAGGAGGGGAGAGGGTTTCGAAAACCTTGTGGTGGCTAAGAACTGTTTTAGGGTTTTCGGGTTAAAGTTATATTTATAAACTTGTAACTTACAGACTGGCCCTGAGGTATTAATAGTTAACACACAACTAATAATTAACTGTTTAATTATTAACCCTATATTTTACTAATCATAAATAATCATTAAAATACATTCATTAAATGTTTAACAGATTAAACATTTATTCACCGTAAATAATTAATTCACCAAGTAATTAATTATGTCAATAACGGATAAATATTTCTCTAAATATTTATTCACCGTTTATTATATCCGTCTTTCGTGAACTATAATATTTAACAATTAAATATTATATATATTTGTTCGTTGCCCAAAGTGTAATTCTTTGGATCGTACCTCGTTAGTAAAGTTGGCATAATTGACGATCGGACATCATATATCCAACAGTGAAGCCGAATTCATGGCTGCAACCTCTGTAGCATGCCAACGAGTTTGGTTACATGGGTTACTTGAGGAAATCATAGGAAGAAAAGAGGAAATTGTGTTGTATGTGGATAACAAATCAACAATAGCTATCGTGAAAAATCTTATTTTTCATGGAAGATCAAAGCACATAAACACTAGATATCATTTCATAAGGGAATGCATAGAGAGGGGTCAAATTCGAGTTGACTTTGTTAGTGAAAATATGCAAAAGGCAAACATCTTCACTAAGGCTTTGCCAAGAGTGAAATTTGGTGAAATGAGGTTCTTGTTGGGGGTTGAAGATGTAAAGAATGAAGCTTGAAATTATGAGGGAGTTTTGTTGAAAGTTTTGTCTGATTTTGTAATTTCAAGTTGTTGAGGGACTTAGTTGTAATTTTGATATTCTTGTTTGTATAAGTAGTGAGGTTAGTCTGTTTAGTTTGTTAACACCTCAAGAAATCAGTTTAATAAAAGTTTGTTTTTTCCTTAATTGTTCGTAATTCTTTGATTGGTTTCTGGTAACCTGCAACAAAAAACCACTTAGAATTTTAATAGAACATAGAGTCGGCTCTCATGCGTGTTTACACATGAAATGTGTTCATCAAATTCGACTATTTTAAAATCAAAGCGATTTACGTTATGAGAACGAGATAACTGGTTATTGTAATAAAAATGCTTTTGAAAATAAATATGAATCTAAGTATCTAACAACATGTTTTGTTTAGTTTTTACGAATAATGATCTTGAATTTGAAAATTAGATCTGAATAAAAATATTTTTGAAGATAAATATGTACTAGATTTGTGATCACCCGTATTGCAGCACATTAAACCGCATAAGAAATTAACATTCTCAAAAACTTATAAAATAAAGTGATAGAAAAACGAAACCGTTAAAAAATTATCGTTTACAAAATAAATAAACGTACTCGAAACTTTATATAAAAAAGCAAAACCTTTACGCAAACTCACGCGTTGCAGTGATATAGCTAGTAATATTCCAAAACCTTATTAAAAAAACAAAACCGTAACAAAGCTGTTAAAAAAAGTTAACCGGTAAAAAATTAGAAAAAAAGTAAAACCGTTTAGAAAAAGTAAAGAGTTAAAAAAAAATTAATGACGAAATTGTACGCAAGTGCTTAAATAACTTGTACACTATCATGTGTAATTCCGTTATAATTGTGCGTGTGCCACGTCTCTTAACTTGGTTGGTAAAAAAAAGAAAAAAATATCAAATTTAAACAATAACTTTGGTAAATCTGACATAAATCAAGAGATTAAGTGTAAGATCTCGTCATCAGCACCATGCATTGAACACTTGTACTCTATGCATAAATGCTTTGATGTTTGGCAATCGTAAGTTATATAATTTAACAAAACATGTTTTGTTTATTTTTGTTATGAATAATGATCTTGAATTTGAAAATTACACTAAGGATTAAAAGAGATCGGGATGGAATAGTGCCTAATCGATTCACAATGTGCCACCTCCTGCTTTGGTGTTTTTTCCCCTTCATTTTCACTCTTTATATAATATATGTTTTTAACCCGTTTCTAATAATTTCGTTTTCCTTTAAAAACTTTCGTTCGTTAACTTTTTTTCAAAAAACGGAGTGCACGGTTATAAGTTTTTTTTTCAACGTTCCGATGTAATTTTTTTTGAAAACGGAGTTGTATACAAAATCGAGTTCTTTTTACCGTAGTCTATATCAAATGTCGTTACTGTTATGGTGTTGTGACGAACCGAACCTATTATGAGCGAATTAGGTAACCTAACCGAACCTATTATGAGCGAATTAGGTAACCTAACACCCGCCGCAAAGCGCGGGTATTCATTAGTTAGAAGTAAATTAAAAGGGCAAACAATTAGAAGGGGAACAGTTTTCCGTTTTGAAGAATCAGATCAGATCATTTGGCGTGCGATTTCTGTTTTCCCGATGTTCCTTCAATAATTAAGCAACTTCCGAAGTCAGCAAAATTTAATTTCCTCCCCTAATTCTTGAAAAAATTAATATTAAATTACTCTTTGAGAGTACGAGAATCTAGAATGTGGGCATATGTTTACTGTTTAGATTATGTTGGATTTTATAAATCCATTCAAAATTTCTGATTTTGGTTTGTCCTGATGTGAGCCGTTGCTGCATGGAAGAAGAACAAATGGTTTCTCAATCAGGGTTTTGTTTCTTCGGTGAGTTCTTCTTCATTTTGTGATGATTGATTCCATTGGTGCGAATCTTGAAACTGTAATTACAATTTAGAATGTCGTTTACGTTTCGTTATGGATTCAACAGTATTGTAGGTTTTCGGAGTCACAACAGTTTCTTTTGTCGATATTAACGAAGGGGTTTTGATTTCGTTTATTAGTTTTTGATTTAAGAGATTGATTGTTTAGTGAGAAAATGGGATCAAACAGCCCTAGACAAAGCTCATTGTATAACCTAACTTTAGATGAGGTTCAACACCAGTTAGGGGATGTTGGAAAGCCTCTGAGTAGTATGAATCTTGATGAGCTTTTGAAGAGTGTTTGCACTGTTGAAACCAATATGAATCTTGAATGCTCTCACCATGCTCAACCTGATTCATCACTGGCTCTCCAATCGAGTGTTAATCTCACTCAAGATCTAAGAGAAAAGACTGTGGATGAGGTGTGGCAGGATATCCAACAAGGTCACAAAAAGAATGATAATAATCATGGTTATCAAGAGAGACGGCCTACGCTAGGTGAGATGACTTTGGAGGATTTCTTGGTGAAAGCCGGGATTGTTGCAGGAAATGTGAATCATCAGCAAGCGCAGTGGATGCAGTATCAAGTTCAACCGGTCCAGCAGCAACCTGTGTATGTTACAAGTCATCATCTGGTTCAGCAATCTTTGTCTATTGGGGCGAACGCGATGATGGAGATGGGGTATCCTGAGACACAAATGACGGTGTCTCCTTCACAGTTGATGTGTAATTTGTCAGATACGCAGACGCCAGGAAGGAAACGTGTTGCGTCTGGTGATGTGATGGAGAAGACTGTGGAAAGGAAGCAAAAGAGAATGATTAAGAATAGAGAATCTGCTGCACGCTCACGAGCAAGAAAACAGGTATGGTTTTCGACAGTCAACTTTGATTCCAACTAGGCACCGTAAACAAGTTATAAAAGGCTCCTTTTTGGTTGAATTAGGCTTACACAAATGAATTGGAGAACAAAATTTCACGTTTAGAAGAGGAGAATGAAAGACTTAAGAGGCAGAAGGTATGCTTGTTTTTAAACATCCTTTTCTTTCTTTCTTTTGATTTACTTTTTATGAAATAAAGTTATCTCAATTCACTCAAAGATTATTCTTAAGAATATATTTGTCTTAAGGCTGCAAGAAAAGATAGCACATGCTGATGCACAACCCAGAGCTCTATTTTTTACATTTTAGACACAATTGAAGATTTTAAGGATATTGTTTTTGCTATCTTTGTTCCTGTATGTTGGGTGTTTTTTTTTCTTCTTTTCGCTAGATGTTTACTTAAAAGTTAATTAAAGTGCACCACCTTAGTTTAAGGTATGTGTCGTTTTCTTCCTCCTTAGGTAATTCAGAAAAGTGTTTATTAACTCAGTGACTTGATTATTTTAGTGTGCAGTTTTCTTTAACCATATAACTTTTATACCTTCATATGGCTTTCTTAGATTTTTCTATAATCTCCACCCGAGATTGTTGTAGTATTGCGAAATCACGTGAGTTTTGCTGAGCTAATCGTGTGGATTCAATCCTTTTGAGCTGATCCTAGTTTGAAACTAATTCAATTTTTTTAGCTGGTCCAAAACTACAGGAAAACAGTTGAATATCCGGGGTACACAAAGGTGAAATTTTTTAAAATTTTAAAGGAATTATTCAAGGTCATCAACGAAGTAGTCAAAGGCTCAAGGCGCACTCATGGTTCAAAGGGTGAACCTGTCGCCTAGGTGCAAGGTGCTTAGAAAGCGTGCCCCGAGGCAAGCAAGGCGCACGCGTATTTCAGGACATTTTTAGCTATTTTAGACATGTTTTAGGTGTTAGGTGTGGAGTCTCGTTTAGAGGCGGCCGGCCCTAATTAGGGTTAGCCGGCCCTAATGGGCCTATCTCTACGGTTTGGGCCTAACTTGGAGAACAAGTTAGGAACCCTAGTTTTAATCTATAAATACCCTATGTTGTAACTGTAATCTGTGTGCCTAGAGCTCAATGAAATAACCTAGTTGCAGCCCGTGGACGTAGGTCCCCCACTGGGACCGAACCACTTAAAATTATTGTGTCGTTTATTTTTCTGTCCGCGTGATTATCGTTTATGCATGTGTGTGTGTTGATTCCGCTGCGCCACGTTGTTCCTAACAAGTGGTATCAGAGCCAGGTTGGTTCGTTATTTATACACAGTCTGCACGGTTTTTCGATCGAGAAAAAGGGT
The DNA here is from genome assembly GCA_023525975.1 of Smallanthus sonchifolius. NCBI lineage: Eukaryota > Viridiplantae > Streptophyta > Magnoliopsida > Asterales > Asteraceae > Smallanthus > Smallanthus sonchifolius. Next base: position 21,220,958 of record CM042037.1, read on the forward strand.
AGAGGCTGATTGAGGGTTGATTCAGATCTGCTGCTACAGTACCGCCACCGCTACAGTGTTTTCCGGCCGTGAACAGTGTTTTCCGGCATGAACAGTTTTTCCGGAATGAACAGTGTTTTCCGGTGTGAACAGTGTTTCCATAAATTTTTTCTTTTTTCTACTGCTGCTGTTCCAGGGCTGATTTGCAGCCTGGTTTCTTGTTTTTGGGCCGTTGGAATTAGGGTTTAGGTTGCGCAAAAGGGGAAAGAAAACCGGGTTGTTTTGGAGGAAAACATGGCTGTTTCAGGAGAAAACACGGCTGTTCGGGACTGATTTGGAGTGATTTTGCAATTATAGTTTCTATTGTGGATCTCTTGGAGTTGCTGGTTTCACTCGGGTTTGCAGGTGAAGCGTCGGGTCGGGTTTTTCGGGTTTGTGTTGCGGGTTAACGATTTGATTGTTTCGGGTACCGGGTTAAACTCTTTGAAGCCACCGATTAGGGTTTGGTTATAAAGCTCTTGGATTCGTCGGGTAAAGGTTAGAGTTTTGTTTAGTTCTGTTTGACTGTTTATTATCAACTATTTGGGAACCGGGTGATGTGAAATTCAGTATTCGGGTTTAGATTTGTCTGCGAGGTTTATTGCAGGAGCAGATCGGTTTATTGACAGTGTTTGGTAGAACAACTGTCAAGTTCAGGCCCGTGACATTACTATGTTTATTTCACTGTTTCGATATGTTTTCTGTTTGCTATTGTTATGGCTGAAGACGGGATGGTTATTATCCAAAGGTTTGACGGTTTGGAGATTGGTTGGTTTTGTCAAAAGAACTTGAGTGTGGTACTGTGGGATAAAACCGGTGAAAATGGAACCAGCAGGTTTGGAATGCTTTGGGTTTTAAGTATTCCGGTTCTGGTGTGCTGGTGACGACATAAGTGAAAATAAAAAGGAAGTCAGGTGATATTGCTCGGTTGAAAGACTTTTCGGTTAGGGTTATCCGATCGGGTGTACGGTCGCGGAATCCTTGGTACCGTTTGCTTTCATCATGAAAGCTCTGCTGCTGTTATAACCGTTTGCCGGTTAGCTGGTCTAGAACTGTGAAGTTGTTTCTTGTTCGGTGGTGATCAGTGGTACGACATTTGGCATGGGTTGGGATAACAGGGACAGTGGGAGCTGAGCATAGTTGACTTGGTGGAGCTGCGTGAGGTGTGGGACATTCTTTAGAGTCGATGTCAAAGATAGTACATTCTGCTTCTAAGAATGTGTCTGGATTGATGCATTGGGACTCAGTGAAGGCAGTGGAGACTCTTGGGTTCAAGATTCTGGTATGCTTCATTACTCACTTCTGTGAAGCATTGGTGAATCTATTGTTTGAAGACTTTGGGAAGATACAGGTTTATGTATCGCTGGAAGAAGGGAACCAACTTCCGAGTATTAAAGTCTTGGCTCGCTGCATCGGGTAGAGCTAAGTGGATTCATTTTGCAAGTGTGAATCCTGGAGCCACGGAGATGTCAGCTGAGTGCATTCGGAGGTTTAAACCAGGTCAGGGGTTTTGGGAACAGTGGGAGCACGGGACGTGTTCTGGGTACAGTTCAAAACACCGTTGGGTTTTGAAGACCGGAATTCTGAATGGGAAAATCTCTCCATGGTACTTGCAGGTTTTGGAGAGTGGTGTTTCCTCTGGAAGTCTCTGGAGTCGGTAGTTCGAGTGAGTAGGTGCCGGTTGAGATTGAGGATGAGTCAATGGGGGGTTTTGCCATGGCTGGGTCAGTGATGACTACTGGGTTGGAGCTCGGGGGAGCTTCAACGGGCTCTTCTGGTAATTGAGGAGTTGGCTGCTGCAACTAGGAGGATTGGATTGAAGTCTTAGCTTGTTTATGGGAACTGAAGGCTTGGAGGACTTTTGTTATTTGAAATCTTAGCTTGTTCTTGGGAGCTAGAGGCTTGGAAACTTCTAATAGTGAAGTGTTAGCTTGTTCTTAGAACTGGAGGCTTGAAGGATTTCTGTTATTGAAGATTACTGGAGTTACTGGTATAGGGTCTGCTTGGATGGTGGATTGAGGATTGCTCGAGCCTCCAAGTGGGAGATTGTTAGGTGTGGAGTCTCGTTTAGAGGCGGCCGGCCCTAATTAGGGTTAGCCGGCCCTAATGGGCCTATCTCTACGGTTTGGGCCTAACTTGGAGAACAAGTTAGGAACCCTAGTTTTAATCTATAAATACCCTATGTTGTAACTGTAATCTGTGTGCCTAGAGCTCAATGAAATAACCTAGTTGCAGCCCGTGGACGTAGGTCCCCCACTGGGACCGAACCACGTAAAATTCTTGTGTCGTTTATTTTTCTGTCCGCGTGATTATCGTTTGTGCATGTGTGTGTGTTGATTCCGCTGCGCTACATTGTTCCTAACATTAGGCTGGTTTAGTCTTGTTTAGGCTGTTTCAGACTAGTTTAGACTGTTTTTTGGCTTGTTTAGACTGTTTTAGACTGGTGACGGTTCAAACAGGTTTTTTGCAGATTTTGGCCAGATTTTTCCACTTTTTCTCGCGCCTGTGCGCCTGGATGGACGCGAGGCGGTTTTGCTACGCTGGGCTGCGCTTGGGTGCCTAGGCGCGCGCCTTTGACAACTATGCTTCAATTGAACTCCCAAATATCTTGAAAACATAGAACTACCCTTTTCATGATTTAGGGTCAACAACTCATCTTGATGAGATTAATAATATTAAAGCAAAAGCGAAGTTATATGAGAGAATATGTTAAGGTAGTTGTTAATGATCATCTTTATCAAGTATTATTATTACCTTTAGATAAGTATAGTTAGGGGAAACCTGCATCTTTGAAGTTGGTCTTTTTATACTTTTGGGATGTAATCCTGTGATTGGTTATTCAGATGATTAAATTTTTTATAAAATCTGTTCAAAGTTTTTTCTTTCTTTGAGCGAAACCAACCTGCTTAGGTGAAAAATGTGAAATTGCATTGGTTATGATTCGCCAGAGATCCTTCCCAGACTCTAGCTGTCATTACTACCAGTTTGGAGGGGTTGCTTGTAATTCACCAAATTTTGTTGAACAAGATGGATTGATCAGCAATTTTGGGATCAGGGTTCTATGATTTCTAGAAGTTTGGGCTGTTTTGTTATATTTAAAAAACACTTCCGGGTGTGTTTCATAATTTCTAAATTTGCAGGGTCTTAAACATCTTTAAGAACAAAAGTCAGCAACTATGTAGACTAAAGCACTAATCTTGTGTTGACATATGCTTCGAGTAAATCTTACAAATAACAAAATTGATATGCTTAACATTCTTGAGAAGGCTATTGAAGATCATGAAAGATAGTTTGAGGACAATGTGCTTTAAGTGGGAAAGAATAAGGTATTTCTTTTGAGGGGTCGATTATGACCCCAAGTATAAGCTTCTTGACATTCACAGATGCAACAGAAAGCCTAATTGTATTAAATGAGACATTAATAGCCTAGATATTGAATCAAAGTGTATGTGTTGATGAACACGCCCACGAGACTTATGACATGCATAGATATGTATTAACCTTGTACAATGTAAACGATTCGACTTTAAATGCATATTTTGTTCTAAAGTACAACCTGTTTTGCTAAACTGATGTGGGCCCATGTGCAGGAGGTAGGAAAGGTATTGCCAAGTGCACCGCCACCCAAACCCAAGTACCAGCTCAGACGAACAAGCTCAGCTCCTATCTAACAAGATTTCTGAAATCGTGTCAAGAATTATGTTATGTAGAGGCGTTTTGTCTTCTTTTCCTTTTGCAGTTTTCCTTAGGATACGCGGTTCTGCTGCTTGGCGTTTGCTAGTGTTGTTTCTTAGTTTTCTTTGAACAGTGTATTCAGTCAATATCATGGGTAATGTATGGACTTTCCCCAATTGTTGTCTTGCATTCCCCATGATTATGATTGCTATAAGACACAAAACACTTTTCCTTGTATGTATATTGTTTCGACATGACATCTATGAATCTCTTTAATGCCACATTCTGAGTTTCTTTGCTCATTTGGTCCTTCCTTGCTTGTGTTACAATGTTGCCATTGTGGCTTCTATTTTCTGCAATGAAATATGTAAATTTGTAACAAAGGGTCGAAATTAAAACCACCAACAGTTGATCATAATAAAAAGGTTTTGATTAGTTAGATAAACCCAACTTGACAAACCCAGCATCATTCATTTCAATTAATCTACAGGCTGACAATTTAAAAGGTCAAACTACAAGAAAGCGACAATTTAAAAGGTCAAACTACAAGAAAGCGACAACGTTAGATAGCCTATGGATAGAAAATTTTATCTAATAGAAATTATTTGTTAATATTTGCTTTAATTAATCTGAAGACGACAATTTAAAAGGTCAAACTATAAGAAAATGACAATGTTGGATAGTGTATAGATAGAAAATTATATTAGTTGAATGGTTGGTCCTGCTCATGTTTTATGATATAAGATGACTAATTTTCTATAAAATTTAGAATTAAACCCTTGGATACCTTAGTTTTGGATATAACATCGTATGAAAATCCCTAGTTATTTTCTGTACATGTTACACATATCTTGCCATGGTTGATGCAATAAGCGACATTTTATAGGTTTGGATAGGTGAGTTGTTTTAGTGATAATCAAGGAAAATGAAGAAAAAGATTAACAAAATTACATAAAGATCCTATTTTTAAATAAAACATTAACAAAATATAATTTGAATCTTGAGTTGTTTCATTCCACATGTTTCTACACAATTTTATATTTTACCCACATTTTTTCTGTTTGATTTTACCTACCCCCTATCCATAACTCCACCATTGTCCCCCCTCACTGCCTCCCTCCCTCCCTCCCTCCCCATTCCGTTTCATCCCTTCCGATGGCTGCTGCTGCCGCTGCTTCTACCACCGCCACCACCTTCCAGAGAACACCTACCTTCCATCTAAATCCAACACCAAACCGCCTTACCATCACCTCAAAGCTTTCCTGTCTATCTCTGCAACGCAGCAGGCAGCCATGGCCAACACCGTTTCCTCTTATATCATCTTCCTCCTCAATCACTTTCTCTAGTAAGTTATCTCGTCTTCCATTTGGCCTCACTTTGTGCTCCGCTTCTTCATCACATGACCAAACCCTAGTGACCGAAGATGTAAACGACGTCGTTGCTGATGAATCTCAGACTCAGGTACTGTTAGTTTCGTATTCATCGTCTTAAGATTACTCCGTTATTTGTTGTGGAAAGTGTTTCCCCAATTCAACATCTAAATTAGGTTTCCAAAACTTGACCTAATTTCCTCGAAATTCATACTCGCTTCTGATTTTGGAAAATTATCAGATTCAATTTTAGTACAAACGGTTTAATTTAGTTATGAATGGTCAATTGAATGGATATCAATTAGAACAATATCTGCAATTTTTTTATTTGCTCACTAATGTATTCATAGCAGGAAGATGTAGAAAGCACAACTACAGATGATGATGATTCAGTGGAGGATGATGGTACAGGATTGGAAGAATCACCTGTAACCATTTTAGCATCACTGCAGTCATACAAAGAGGCCTTAGCAGATAACAATGAGTCAAAAATATCTGAAATAGAGGCATATTTGAAGTCAATTGAAGATGAAAAACTGGTTTTAGAAAGAAAACTGGCAACGCTATCAGATGATCTTTCGAATGCAAAAGATCGAGTTCTTAGAATAAGTGCAGACTTTGACAATTTCAGAAAAAGGACGGAACGGGAACGGATTTCATTGGTAGCAAATGCGCAAGGTGAAGTTGTTGAAAATCTTTTGCCTGTTTTGGATAATTTTGAGCGCGCTAAAGCTTCAATTAAATTGGAAAGTGAGAAAGAGGAGAAGATTAACAACAGTTACCAGAGCATATACAAGCAGTTTGTGGAGATTTTAGGTTCTCTTGGTGTTGTTCCTGTGGAGACTACTGGACAGCCATTTGATCCATTGGTAATTCCCCTTTTAGATTCCAGTCAACTGTTTTTACAACATATATCATATAGATATGTATATTATTATTAAATCATATGTATGATAAATATAATGGTAAATGATGGTTGGCTGCAGGCAAATCCGAGAGTTGGCTCGAAATTCAGTCGAGTACTTGATGATCTTTTTCAAAGGCTGTCAGGTTTTATCAAGACCTAAATTCATTTTTGTACCTAGAAACCAAGTCTTGATTGATTCAAGCCAACTCTCACAAAAGTTTGTGTAAGGTTTCATAGATGATGGAACAAACTGTTCATCATTTTCTTGAATTCATTTTGGTATGTCGGGTTGTTGTTATACAAAGCGGGTTTCAGGTTTATTGAAAACCTAAGTACTTTTTGAGATATTTTTTTTATCAATGGTTGTGTTTTTTATTTCTAGAGAAATTATAATGGTTATTGTTTTCAAAGTAGTTTGACATTTGATTTTTTCTTGGTAAAAGCTGCATGAAGCTATCATGCGTGAAGAGTCAACTGAATTTGAGGAAGGTGTGGTAATTCAAGAATTTCGCAAGGGGTTCAGGATTGGCGAAAGACTTCTACGCCCATCAATGGTTAAGGTCTCGGCTGGTCCAGGACCTGAAAGCACTGAACCAGTGAGCCCATCAGGACCAGATGCTCAAGCTCCAGGTCCAGAATCAGTCGAGGAACCGCAGGATGTTGACCAGTCAGAACCATCTCAAACCTAGGACGAATGATACAGTTATGTATTGATTTTCAGGTAGTGAACCCATTATTTACTTGGCAGGAGGGGTGTGTCATGCCTTTGCCTCCTATAGTTAAGAGATTGAAACCGTTTTTAAAAAAAAACTGTCACTTTCATGCTTGAGAGACATTTATCGTTCTAGTTTTGTTGTATTTTTGTCTGTTTACTTATATACTTTTAGCTAAAACTAATGTTTTCGCTTATATGTTTAGATGTCATGATTTTGTAAAAAATAGACGAACAGGAGAAAACACAACCCCTGGTATATAACTTTACACTAACCACTTGGGGCACACCAATGATCCATGAACGATGAACCCCAAAACCAGCAATAACTTCAATCAAGCAGGCTCTACATACAAATACAAATGAAGACCCAAAACATATACTTCAAAGAACCTCAAACCAAACCCTCGGTCACATTAGAAATCCATAATTTTAAAACCCGAAACCAATATAGAGTAGTTTAGCTTAGTACTTGATCCTCAGTGCAAACCCAGACCATATATCAGTTTGTGCTTCCTTTATCTGTGTTACTTGTACTCGATGCATTTTCTGCTACATGGTTCACCGTTGTGGCACTTAGCCAAAGATGTAGTTGACTCGGTCTCTTGAAAAGCAACTTCTGCCTCGATGTTGCTGATGTCATTCTCGTTATGGGACTTGATTACTTTTGCATCCGTTTTAGTTTGTTTCAAGATCATGATCCAAGGTTCGTGGGTGGTGTTTCATCTCATCCAAAGTAGATTCTACATTCTTGGAGTAGAAGTTTTCATCTAAAGAATCGGTGGTTTCAAGATCATGCTTTGAGGTATGTTGGTCCTGTTTTATATCATCCAAAGTTGAACCTAAAATCATGTGAGTACTCTTGTCTCATCCAAGGATGTTCCAAGATCCTTGAGGTAAGAATATTCATTTCCAGAAATCTTACTTTCAAGATCATGATTTGAAACATGTGGGTCCTGTTTTATCTCATCTTTCATTTCATCCAAGGTTGTTCCAAGATCCTCGGGAGTAAGAATCTTCATCTCCGGAAATCTTAGTTTCAAGATCATGATCTGAAAAATGTGGGTCTTGTTTCATCTCATCCAAAGTTGATCCTAGATCATTGGTGTCAGAATCTTCATCTGTAAAATGCCTAGTTTCAAGATCATGATCCGAAGTAGATCCTAAATTCTTGGAGTAAGAATCTTCATCTCCAAATATCTTAGTTTCAAGTTCATGATCCCAAACATGTTGCCCCTGTTTAATTTGTCCAAAGCTGTTCCTAATTCCTTTGAGCCAGAATCTTCATCTCCAGATCATTTAGTTTCAATACCATGCTCCAAGCCATGTGGGTCCTGCGTCATCTAATTTAAAGTTGATCTGAAATCCTTGGGGTAAGAATCTTCATCTACCCGACGGTTAGGTTCAAAATTATGCTGTCCTGTTTCATCTCATTCAAGGTATGTTGGCCCTCTTTTGTTTCAGTCAATGTTGAACCTAAGTCATTGACACTGAAAAGTGAAATCACCTACAGCATCCCGTTTCACTAGTAAATCTTCATCGATTTCTTTCATCTCATCAAAACCGTCAATGCTATCAGCCACATTGTTGCTTTCAGTAATACGAGTGTACCTTGCATACACAGGACGTTCTGGTGCTTTGGTTTCAACATCACCAACTTTAACCACACCAGGACATCAGGTTCAGCAGTCAAGACGGTTGATGGGTAGTAAGACCAAGTTCTCTGGCTCTTGGATCTGCAAATTGTCCGAGTTGTTGCACCTGAAAATCAAGTTATTCCTATAATGGTCAATCATGAATTCATCTAATGACGTAAAATAAATGAGGCGCTCTTGCAACGCTTAAGAGCTAATTTGTAATATTAGTATCACAAACAACCAGCAAGAGTCATTCATTGTAAATACAAGATAGAACTAGCTGAAGATGGGAAAAATATTAAAACCAATTCAATAATTTGGAGTTTCAAATCTCAGCTGCAATGCTTCAGGATTCTCTTACGTGCCAAATGGGTTTGAGTTGAAAGTCGTCTCAATGTCTATTTTGATCGTTTTTTTTTTATGATTTAGATTGTTACTGTTTTTTTGTAAGCATAATTAACACAGGCCAACCCAGCCCGTTTTGACACGTAATATAAAAAGACCCAATTCAACCAAGACCTGTTTTGATCCATTTACCAACACACCTATCTTGCCAATTCAAGTGATGAGATTAGAAAATATTAAGGCTGCTCACTTTCAGAAAGCTCTGTTATCTCATAAACATGTTCATGATCTTTTTCAAAAACCAGTTCTGCTTCTAGAGAATGTTCCTTATTTTCAACATCACTAGCTGAAGAAACAAAATCTGTATTAGGTACAGAACTCGCCTTCGAGTAACTAACTTCACTCGACTGTCATTGAAATGTAGAAAAGCTTGTTTGATCATATCTTGTCCATGTAATTGCAGATCTGGCCTCATCTTCTTCGTCAGCGTGTTTTGTAACAAATTATCAGTAACAGTTATATCAGTTTCTACATAAAAACTATCATCATTAATTTTAGTTTTCTCCTCAAATGACTTATCTGCAACCTCAATTCTACTCCCGTTAGTTTCCTCAGAAGACAAACTTGCAACAATTTCAGTATGACCCATAACCTTACTTTCCAGTTTTTAAATCGCACCTCGTTCACATTTTGGTTCAATTTTTAACTCGTTACATAATTTTGGTATATTAAAATATCTAAACTTGTAAAACAATAATGAAAAAGTCCCTAAAACTAATTTTAATATATTATTTTTTTTAAAACTTGTCTAAAATGCACGTATCTATATAAAATTTAAATCATGACTTGTTACGTCTAAAATTATGCAAAATAAGATGGTATACTGTTTTACAAATATGTTGAATATTTCTTCATACAAAAATGACTAGATTGATGAATAACAAGTCATTATTTTGTTTTTTTTTTCATAAGTAGGTGGATGCAGACAAGTTTATGTGTTTTAATATACCAAACTTAGAGATATTTTCATGTCTTTTTGATAAGTTAAGAAACTTTAATACACTAAAACTGGCGAAGGAGTGACTGATTAGTGAAGAACAAATCTTGATTGAAGAGAAAAAGTGAACATATAATAGACTCGTTAAAGTATCATTCCTAATTTTAGTATATTAAAGTTTTTAAATCTACCAAAAATACATGATTGTGATTTGTGTACATGTCAATGTCATATACTTACATTAATGGGCTACTAGCTGATTTTTTTCTTATGGTCCTAATTTTGTATTTTAAAAGTTCTAGTTAATGTTATTTTATGGGGTAGGTTATACGTACACTGTCACACCCCAACTACGGCGGTTTCCCGCGGGGCGCGGCGGTCATGAATCATCGTCACTGATTACATAGAACGACCTCTATATGGTTTTGAAAATCATGCATTCCAAGTCATTCCAAAATATAACATTGTTTTACAGAGTTAATGCGAAAAATAAATGCGGAAAGTAAATAATTGTCTTAAAAATAAAATGCCAAGTAAAAGACATTCAAAAGTTCATTGTCTTGGAGACAGCAAAAGACTTCATGCATGATGTGCAACCTAATTCCGTGCAAGCTTAACGACATGAGAAAACATGCTTAAACGAGTCAACAATAATGTTGGTGAGTTCACAGGTTTAAATGTAAAAGTAAATCGTTGTAATGGACCACAAAACTTTCTGTGATTGGATTGTTGTACAGACAATGCTACAATATTACCATAAGCACACCGAAACCGAAGCTAGACTGTAACTGTAAATGTAACTGTAATCTCATGCCCCTACCCATGCCTACCGAATACATGGGGGTGTATAGGCTAATGATGCACCCGTTTTGACCTCCAATCAAAGTTAGCGCTACTAACGCGGGTGGAGGTTGTCAAAACCGATAGTACTATCTATGATTACCTCGCTTTGTGAAAGAAACTAACGGTCCAGTTGTGAGGGGACTTAGTACGGTAAGTAAACCGCTTATGTAATATGTGAAATCATATAAATGTAATTGTGTCCAATGAAAACTGTAAGTATGCATGTAATCTCCCTCAAAAGGAAAATAAGTAAAATGGGGCCGTGAGACTCACCTGATGCGTGACTATAGAAATGTATAAGTAGCAATGTCCGAGTGAATTCCGACATACGCGTGCCCTAAAATGTAATTAAGACACCTTAAGGTCTAAGTAATGTAACCGTGTGTAAGTGGGTTATGTAACCGTTTCACCCAACTTAATTTCGTTATGAAATTCCGTTTGACTCAACGACCCGTTGGTGACTTGTATTTGTTACCCAAAAATATATATTTACATAAAATAAATATAAGTTATATATTCGATCAAGTGTATCCATGTCTATATGTAACTTGGTCTCAACTTAGAGTTCGGGTTTCAAAATATAGTTTGACTCAACCCGAGTCGTAACTTTATGCGAACGGAAAATAAATATTTTATATATATTTATTCAAAATAACGTTTTGAAACACATCAAGTTTTTAGGTAAAAATAATATTTATATTATTTATACAAAATTTAACTTTGAGAATTATTACTCTTAAAGAAATGTCGGTTTTTGTTTTACGACCAAAATATACATATATATTTATAAATTCATATCTTTCAAAATCCAGTCATTGACATTTTAAATATTTATATTTACCCAAAAATTAACTCCTAAAATTTTTATGCTTCAATATTTATAAGTAACCCATGAAAAAATTTAACAAAAGATACTAACTTTACAATTAGTAATAGTATATTTTCATAACTAGTCATCAGTTCACTCAAAAATGACAACAACTAAAAAAAAATAGTCATATAAAAGATAAGTCGTGTAAATTACTAACAACCACATATGGATGTGTGTGTATATATATATATATATATATATATATATATATATATATATATATATATATATATATGTATATGTATATACATAAAGACTACTTAAACCTATGGACATGTCAAACCCACTTGATGCAAATAAACATACACTTATCTTTCTTTGTAAGGATCTTTAGTTAGTGAAAATAATCAACACAAAACTAGAATCACCAACTTAAATATTTATTTTAGTTCATGACCCATAATAAGTTGTTTTTATACAAAACTAGTTGTAAGTAGGGATTAGATTATAACAACTCCAAATTTAATAAAAATGGGTTTTTTTTGTAGATGAAAGTTGGTACATAACAACATGTAAACAAAATATAAAATAAGTGTAAAATATGAACAAGAAGAAAATATTCTCACTAAAAGCAAGCAAGCAAAAAGGAAGGATTAGAGTAGGTTATTTGAAATCACCACTTGAGCACTTGATCTTCAAAAAAGAAAAGGCTTGAACTCCCTTAAATGCTTGAAGGATGAACAAAATACGGATGTTGTTGGGGAGGTGATGAAGCCGTAGGAATGAGGGAAAGTAAGGGAAGTGAGTTTTGCCAATTTGTGTAATTAACTCATGTTGTGGGTGACTTATAGTGTGAAAAGGTGAGAAGCATTGGGACTTGGCAATCCATTTCAAATTTTCGTTCATGTGGGTGTGAATGGGACAGATGTTTAAATGGTTTAGTGATCAATATTGGTTGTGATGTATGTAAAAAGTAGTTGACATAAGAATGGAAATCTTGGATAATTGCAAAAAGTAAAAAGTAGTTTATCACAAAAATAGGAATTTTAGATGTTAGTGAAAAAAAAAAGAAAAAGAAAAACGCAACACACACTTCATATGTGTGTATACTCTTCGACCAACAAGAAAAGAAAGGGAAAAAGTAGATTTTCAAGATTCTCAAGGATGAAATTTTTATAAACTAGGTGAGTATTAGGGTGGTATCGGGTATAAGTTGGACATGATATAAATTTAAGTTTTTAATAAAGCCGAGTTTAATAAAATTATACATTATATATTTAGTGGTTTACTGACATGTAACTATATGTTTAATAAATTAATATAGCGAAATAGCGCGTTAAAATGAGGTACACCGGTGTAACTGTAAAAATGCGCGTTAAAATACTAGGTTGATATAAATAAATACACGCATATATTTAAGTTCTAAAATAGTGTTGTAACATCTCGAAATATTTACTAAAACATAAATATTAATCATCACCAACGTTCGTATATGTCGGTTATTCTACGTGTGACCTGGTAAATTACCGAATTACCAATGTGTGAAATGTTATGAATGGACTTTGTTAATTATGAAATGACCTTAGTTAATCATAATTAAGTCTAACACGTATATGATGTATGCAATTTATAACTGAGACGAGGACAGGTATTGACCTGAAATTGCCGGTTGTCACATACGCCCCCAACGTGTTATTCGGACACCCTCCCCATATACGACTCGTATAGGTTCTATACGAGCCACAATACGACCCGTATAGGAGTTATACAAGGCACAATACGACTAGTATATGAGCTATACAAGATACAAATAATGTGACATGTTCGGATGCTGATAGTTTGACTTATTGGCTATATGACCCGTGTTAGTGCTATACGAGTCATATAACACCCTGTTTTATAAACCATTGTTGGTAATTTTAGTGTTATTGGATTAACTTGTCGATCGAGGAAATAATGTTAATTGATTAATCGAGTTGGATGACGCGGGAGTGCGGGCTCGTTTGATGTTAATATTATTTTATTGTGTGAATGGTATTAGGCCTTGTATTATTTTGGTTTATCTGATAGTGTTTCACGATTTAGAAATCAATCCAGGGTTTATTCAAAATTCTATTCGATCTCTAGGTTTGCATATTTTTCGAATTTGTTGTTGTTACACACCGTAATTATCTACAACCATTAAGTTAAAATGTTTATTCAATAACTATTAAAACCCGTGGTGATTTTCACTATGTATAAATTTGATTTGACTTTCTAGTAAAAGTTTGATATAACTTTCTAAGGCGGTCTCCAACGCGCGTTTGTAGCGCAGCCCGTGAGTCGACGTGGCCCGCCCGTCCCAAGAGCACCCGTTGAGGGCTCCTCGCCCGTCGGCCTCCGCCCGCCCCCAAGGGCTGTGTTTGTTTGAAGAGTTGTGGGCCCCATTATGTGTTTATTATTTTTTTCTTTCTTTCTCTTTTTTCTTACGGTTATATTGTTTAAGATTTAATTTAAACTTAACTTAAAATATATTTAAAACATAACTAAAACCTACTTTAACAATAAACCTAATTTAAACAAAAATTAAACAAATAAAACCTACTTTAAGCATAATTTAAATTATAATTAAAACCTAATTTAATAAACATTAAACATAATTTAAACATAACTAAAGATGCGCGATTGAATCAAACAAGCAATCTGAATCCTTTGAACGCTCGTCTTCCCATGGGTCATGGTACCTCAAGCGCTCGTCATCTGTTTCCTCGTCTTCATAATTAGGTTCGTATTCCTCTCCAGGGTCAGTGATGTGTCCATCCTCTGAATTAGGGACGTGATCATCCCCAATTTGTAGTTGGCTGAAGACTTGGTCGAATGCCAAGTTCCATTCTTCATCCGTCCATGTCAATGGTTCATCAGCAGGAGGCGAAGGGTTTGCAGGTCTTACAGGTTCAACCGGATGCGGTGGGTTTGCTGGGCGTACAGGTTCAACCGGAGGCGGTGGGTTTGCTGTGCGTACAGGTTCAACCGGAGGCGGTGGGTTTGCTAGGCGTACAGATTCAATCGAAAAGGGATACCCTCCACCCATATTTGAGAAGTAAAATATAATCTTTGGAATGAAAATTGAAGATGGTGAATGAGATGAAGACATTGTGGTATTTATAGGCATTTGAAACTATCTGTTTGAAAAAAAGTAGTCGTTGGTAACTAGCCGTTAAAATTCAAAAAAATATATTTTAATTTTAATTAAAATCTAATTAAAATTTTAATTTAAAATCTAATTCTAACGGTAATATTAATTAAAAAATAATATTAAATTTAATTATTTTTTAATATAAATTATTTCATAACTAATAATAATTTAAATAAATAAATGAAAAATAAAAGATGATGTGGAAATAACGAGATTGTTTGTGAAAAGGATGAGTATGGTAGTGTTGGGGTTAAATGAGTTTGTGAGAAGGATGAGCGGAAAGCTGATGTATCATGCTAATTAGGACTGTTTATGGGAAAGATGACCGTCAACGTGCCTAATCATTTTAATTTTTTTTATTCTTTACCTTTGCTTTGCGTGTGGCAGGAAGCTACTACAATCAAATCAGCGATCCGGCCCAGCCTCCCGGTTCGCTTTCGGAGCTTCCGACTCGTTCCTTCGGTCTATTCCCGTTTTCAATTCCAGCTTTATCAACAACACTCCACCCTCTGATGCTCAAACATGGTGGTCCGAACTGTGAATTCAATTTCACTTTTCCGCTCCACCTCGACGCCCTCGACCCTGCCCTTAGCCGCGTTCCGGCGGCACCACCAAATTCCAGCTTTTCACTACGTACAGTTCTCTCGTTTTCCGATTTGTAAGCCGATGCTGTTCAGTTATCATAACATAAAAACCGGTGGCCTTCGGAGCTATTCTGTCCAAAGTTTCGTCGATTCTGTGATTGAAGAGTTTGAAGCATTACGGCGGCGGAGGATTCGTGCCAGTAACAAGTTCGTCTCCTCTCTTTCATTAGTATCGTTATGGACCTGAAATTCCTTTCAATCGAGTTTGTTTTGTCACGATTCATATCCAATTGCCAATAAATGTATTGGAAATTGCTGAACCTATGCTTTAGTTAGTACCTGTATGGTTAGCCTATAATTCAAAACCTATCGATTTAGTAATTTTCTGATTGCTTTGATGCATAGCAGTTATAGTGTGCTGACAATGAGCTTTCCAGATTGATGAAAAAGAAGAATTAAGAAGGAAACAACAATTTTAAAAGGAAAGGATTATTTAAGTTTTTAACACTACTGTTGCCACTCACATTTCCAAGTAAATAAAATGAAAACTGAACATTATCATCCAGTTACACAATCATATTCTTCATCATAACCATTACTTAGCGATGGATCATTTGTTTTATCAGAGTTTGATTGTGTTTTGCAAGGTTAAGTTAGTTGCGCCGTCTGATATAATATAGAATCACATGAAAGTGAAACAAAGAACCTCTCCTTTCTAGCTATTTGATGAACTGAAGAACGAGATAAGGACCATGTAACATGCCTGCTATTAGGATAATAGATTGTTAGCTATTCATTTTGTGCTGGTTTGATAGTCATGAACCAGCCTTTTTGGTCCACGCCCATACCTCACAAGTCAAAAACATCTTTCATGTGATCGTTTCTATCTTGTGATTGCAAAATTCTGAATGACTAATCATTTGGAAGTTCATGCTACTCGATTTACTTCTATACATTGTTGGGATGTAGGCTTCAGGTCTGCCGGCCCTAGCCTTATGCGGGCCAGTTTAGTTTACTTGTTGATTAAGGGTTCTAACCCTAATTATGCCTATATAATAATCTCTTGTACTTGTAATTCTTTATCACTCAATAAAACGAAAACCCTAGTTGCCCCCCTTGGATGTAGGTCACATTGACCGAACCACGTAAATCTTGTGTCTCTTTTATCTTTCTGTTTGCATGTTTGATCCTAACATACATGACTGTCTATTATATGAATTATTCTCACTTTTTAGATCAATTCTAACAAGCAACAAGGAGCTCATTGATGATAAATTGAGGAAGCAAGTACTGCAGAAAGGATTGCTGTTAGAGTTTAGAAAAGATTCTGAAAGAGTATTGCTTGCTGTAGCCCAAAAACCTGATGGAAGAAGGAATTGGATAGTCTCAGATCAGGTTTTTGTAGAAACAGTTACACTGCATGTTGCATGGATTATTAGTTGTCTGGACCTGTTCTTTCATCCCTAAAATGGTATTTTGAAGTTTTTGATTGTTATGTGGTTTTAAAACATGCAGAATGGTGTTGCAACTTCCATTAAACCTCAACAAATCACCTATATAGTTCCAGGGGTTGATAATTTCAACACAACAGAGATATTGGAGTTTTATCAGAGAGCTCAGAATAACTTGGTTGGTTCTCTCTGGCTTAAATAGGGACAATTAAATATGTGAAATACACCCCAAGACTTATGGAGGTACTTAACTACTTAAGTAAATTGTTGCAGGATCCCACACTCCTTGAATTTGCATGGCTTGAGCTTCTTGAAGGAAACAAGTCAGTAACTATTGAAGAATTGGCTGAGGTATGTGTGCTTGAATGTAGTAGTTGAAGTTTCATTCTCTCTCTATTGACCTTTTTACATTCTTACAGATGATTTTTGGCAGTGTGGAACCTGTTGAATGCTATTGTGCACATTTATTGCTATCAAGAGATGAAATTTACTTCACAAGGCTTGACAGCAAAGGCTCTTGTTCTGTTTATGGTCCTCGGCCAACTGTTCAGGTATGTCTTTTGATTGATTCCCATTGTATGTAGTATTCTTGTTATGAATGAGTAACCGAGTAAACCAATTTTAAAAACTTTTCACTCTGATATTCTCTAGGCATATAAATGCATGGCATGTTAGCTTACTACTTTGTGTTTGGCTGGTGATTATGAAGAACTAAATTGATATCAGTAACAGAAAATCCTCTAGGGATTGTAAATGCATGAGATTTTAGCTTACTACTTTGTGTTTAACTGGTGATTATGAAGAACTGAAGAGATATCAACAACAGAAAAGTAGAAATCACCCGAGAAAGGAGGAAGAACATGAACATAACTGTGATTTTTGGCTGACTATGCCTCACCTTGTTGGATTATACAAATAACCTTGATTAACATGATTCCCTAATCACCATATGAATCTAGAATACTTTGACAGCTTTCTTATGGTCATGTTTTATTGTTTTCATACTCCCTTAGAGGAGCTGTTCTTTTTTTTTCTTTTGTATTTGTTCCAAAATTTACACCACCCCCAAGATTTGAACCCACAACCTTTGGTTGGGATGAGTTCACATTTAGTTATGAGTAGGATCAACTATCAAGGGCAAGTTTAGGAATTCAATGAATTCATACATTTTCTTTAAATTTGGAGCAAACAATTGGACATTCACAAGAAACTGAGCAAGTAATTGAAGTTCTTGTGCTATGAGATTGTCACAATGAGTCAATGAGCTCTTATTTTGTAACCATGACTCATAGCAATAGTTCATATCCTTAGCATTTACCTCAGATCTCATACAGTTTTGATTTGTTTTGTGATTCTTATACATTTCTAGACAAATGATATATCTACTAATCTAATATTCTCATATTTTTATCTGTCTATCTGTCTTCATATTTGCTCCTATTATTATTCTTAATTTACATAAGTTGCCTATAGTAATTGTGCCATATGGATGACATGGATTATGGTCAACAATAACTCTCCTATTTTTTCTAACTAATGATTACTTTTAAGTATTTGATCAACAGTCAGACATTTTAATTAAATTTTGGTGTTGTCAAACAGTGCATACTTTTTTGACACAGGTCTTGGCCCTCTATTTTACACTTTTCTTTGTTCTTATGCCGAGAGTTTGACGTTGTCTATTAAAATGATGTATTGCTGGTTGCTATTGACCAATCACGTTGCAGATGTAGTTTGATGTTATCTTTTGCTAAGTAATTGTTATCATTTTTGTTGTCTCCTCACTCATTTAAAGTAATTAAAAGCTATTTTAATCATCAACAATAATTTAGGTAGAAGAAATTAAGCGTAGAGTGATTGCCAAGGAGGCGGCTGATAAGGAATTGGAAGAGTTTGTACAGTTGCTAAAATCTGCAAAAGCAATGCCTCCACGTGGCAAACCGTCAAAATGTTCCTGGAAATCTGAAGATAAAATCTGGCACAAAATCGAATCTCTTGAGGCTTTTGCTATAGATGCTTGTAAAGATGATGCGCAAAATAATACTGCAGGAGCGGTAATTTTCTACAGAAACACACATGTACTTCATACTGTTTTTTTAGTATTCGAGCTGATATTTTAAGTCTTACTATCTTTATCATGTATATGGCTTTACTAAACTTATTAACACACTAAGAACAAAGAAGGGAAAAAATATATGTAGCCAAGTAGAGATGCCTTATGTGTATCAAGGTCACTTCATGTTGAAGAAGATGAAAATTGATTCCATCAAAAACTGTTATGCTTTAAGAGTTTTTATATATTTGAATAGAAATTGTTATTTTCAATTTTTCATAGACTTGCCATCCAACATTGTTATATTTATTGACTTGTCATCCATTATACTGCAGTTAATATTTTAGATTAAACATATAAACTGAAAAGAACTGAATTGAACAGAATGATGTCGTTTCATGTACTCTCATATAAGGCTAAGTACTTTAGCATATATTACTTACGCGAATCTCTCGTTGCTACTTTACTCATGTTGATTGATGTTGGTCTTTACTCTCCCAGCTTAGATTTTCTATTCTATTAGGAAAAGTTAGATGTTATACATGTTATTTGTAGGAATGGATTAACTTACGTCTTCAGCATGTCTTGTATATTTACTGTTGGGTAATTGCAGTTATTTAAATTTACTGTTGGGTAATTGCAGTTATTTAAATTCATTCACTCTTATTCCAAACATGTTTACATGTCAAGTGTTTGAAATGGTTAATTTGCACATTTTGAAGAGTAGCACTTATGCTATTGTGGACTGTACTACCAGTTATGTACTTATATGTAATTTCTGAAAGCTTTCATGAAGGACAAAAAGCAATGATGAATCTTGTGTATATGTTTGCATTTATCAGATCCTGAAGGCGATGGGGTTATCGAAGACGGCTGGTTCAGCAGTGAATCTTCTCACAGATATCGGGTATTTCCCAGTACATGTCAATCTTGATCTCCTGAAGTTCAACGTACGTACCAATTATCCAGATCATATTCTCTCAGCTGCTGAAAGTCTTCTGCAAGATTCGCATGATCCAGACAAGGTACTTTGATTTTTATTTCTGGAAATATTATGAGATCTTTATCTCTTTTTCTTAATTAGTTTTTGATTGGTTTCCATGGGGAGGTGCTGAGGGTATAGGAGGTTTAGTTAGAGACTTGTTGAAAATCCAAGAGGGAAAAAAGGTTATATTGGCTAATATTTAATTGAAAAATCCCAATGTTGTGTTGAGAGTTCTTCCCCAATTTATCATTTCTCAATTATGCTGGAAATTATTCACTTAGAAGAGTATTAGTAACCTTGCTGAAATTATTCACACAAGTTCAGTTTTTCATCCTAACTTGTTGAAGGTTTAGTGGATCAATTTGTGACAAGAAGTCAAGAAGGTAGGCTTGTTTCTTTTTTTCAGTTGAAGTTATAATCCAATCAACCAATTGTAAACTTAAAAATAGGCTAAAGTAACAAAATAAGTTCATGAGATTTTTTTATCATTCATAACTCAAGGCTTAGATGATCTTAAGTCTTAACAACCTTAAAAGCACTAGATCTCAATTTTCGGTCAGATAGTTCCCCAAATCCCCAAACAAAATTAATTGTGGAGTTTTATATAAAGTTGCATGTATTAACTATATAAGGTCTTAAAGTTGCAGTTTCAGCTCTCTTTTTTACTAATAAAGTTGCAATGGATTGTAGGACAATAGGATAGATCTGACGCATCTGAAGGTATATGCAATTGATGTGGATGAAGCAGATGAGGTAAAGATGTTTTATTACCTTAATTTCATTCATTCATGTTGTGTTGTGTTCAGTTTTTCTCCATTTATATGCATATGAATATGATACATTTGTACTCTATCTCAAGTGTTTTCGTAAATTTAATGTATAGGATTTGGGTTTTTATTGTGTTTGTTAGGGTTCGAATAAGCTGCCTTATTGGCATCCATGCACTCTATATGTTCATAAACTTATGAAGTATTTTTGGTCCCTACCAAAAGAACATAATCTAAATCTAAATCTAAATGCACTCAGCTGCCAACAACCACTAAGAAGTACAATTTTTAGTTGCATTACTTAGCAAATGTACCGAGATTTTCCTGAGAAAATAGTAAGAAGTTGATGATCTATACAATTCTTTTTGTAATTAGAGAAGCATTAAGTTTGAAATGATTGCCATATTTAGTTAAATAAAGAGTTCAAAATGTTCACTGCAGTCACCTCAGATCAGTTACTAATATTTTCTTTTTCCTTAAATGATTATAAGATGCAAAAAAACAATTGGATAAACCACATAAATCTACTGGGTGTAAGGATGGTAGATTTATCTGATTAAGAATCTACCAATATCTAACTACAAAGGAAAAAATTCTGCAGCTTGATGATGCGTTAAGTGCAACAAAATTGCATGACGGGCGTATTAAAGTTTGGATACATGTTGCTGATCCAGCTAGCTTTGTTAAGCCAGGCAGCATGATAGA
Source organism: Smallanthus sonchifolius (assembly GCA_023525975.1). NCBI lineage: Eukaryota > Viridiplantae > Streptophyta > Magnoliopsida > Asterales > Asteraceae > Smallanthus > Smallanthus sonchifolius. The sequence goes on from CM042037.1 coordinate 21,241,993, forward strand.
CAGGTACATTTGGTTTCATACAACTCGTAATTACAACCTTAATGTGTGCTTAGGTTGTTAGACATGGTTTCACTGTAGAGAAGCATTGCAAAGAGGAACATCTGTTTTCTTACCAACTGCCACTTATCCAATGTTCCCTGAGAAACTTGCCATGGAAGGAATGAGCTTGAAGCAAGGAACAAATTGCAGGGCAGTTACGGTATCAGTTATATTGCATTCCGATGGCAGGTAAAACGGTCATTGCTTAATATAATGTAAATCCCAATAGTTTGTTTATAGTTTTTTCTGTTGTGATCTTACTACATTACTTGATAACAGCATTGCAGAATATTCAGTGAATAATTCAATTATCAAACCAACTTACATGTTAACATATGAGAGTGCATCTGAGCTTCTTAATCTGAATTTGGAAGAAGAGTTGGAACTGAGGATTCTTGCCGAGGCTGCAAGTCTTCGGCTTCAGTGGCGACGTGGACAGGTTTGTTAACCCTTAAAATCAATTTTTATAGAAATTAAAAAGAGATATTAGTACATTATTTTATGAATATTATATATCTTTTAGGGTGCAATTGAGACGGGATCATTAGAACCTAGAATAAAGGTGGAAAATCCCGACGATCCAGAACCATCAATTAGGTTATATGTTGAAGACCAAACAGACCCCGCCATGCGACTTGTTTCTGAGATGATGATACTATGTGGTGAAGCTATAGCCACATATGGTTCTGCTAATAAGATTCCTTTACCATACAGAGGACAACCCCAGTCCAAAATTGACACGTCAGCATATAGTCATCTTCCGGAAGGTCCAGTTCGAAGCTCTGCTATTGTAAAACTCATGCGTGCTGCTGAAATGGATTACAGAAAAGCTATACGCCATGGTATTCTTGGGATTCCTGGTTATGTTCAGTTTACATCTCCCATTCGCAGATACATGGACCTCCTTGCTCATTACCAGGTTTTATTTATTTATTTATTATATATTTTCTTCGTTTATATTTATTTATTTATTTATTTATTGTGTTTGCAGGTGAAGGCTTTTCTTAAAGGTGGTGTTCTTCCATTTACATCTGGACAAATGGAAGGAATGGCTGCATCTGTGAACATGAATGTTAGGATAGCAAAGAAGCTATTTAGTAGCAGTTTACGGTATTGGATATTAGAATATTTGAGAAGGCAACCAAAACAAAGAAAATTTCGCGCATTGATCCTTAAGTTCCTCAAAGACCGGAATGCATCTTTACTTCTTTTGGAGGTAAAAACATAAATTGTAAAAGATGCTAATGCTTTGTGTTTAGTTTTGGCTTCATTAATGCGTTGAATTTATAGGTTGGATTTCAAGCATCTGCATGGGTGTCAATAGGGTCACATGTTGGGGATGAAGTGGAAGTTCGGGTTGAAGAAGCTCACCCGCGTGATGACATCATATCTCTCAAAGAAGTTGTACAAGTTACATGAATCTGTTGCGGATATTATTGCAATATATAATAGCTACTTAAATGCATGTTTAAAAAACATATTTTGGAGTCAAAAACAACCTAGAAGAGTTGTTTTTGCAATTTTGACCTAGTTGACAAGTGGTTCTACTAACCCGTGGGAGTCTAACAGAATCCCAAGTCAGACATCAAAGATCATTGGTTGGATCCCAAGTAGAATGTTCTAGAAATTTATATGTCGAATATACGATTCAACTTATCGACCTGTATATGGCAAAATGTAGATCTCTATCAGTGTTATCCTCAAATGACTCTAAACAAGTGATTGTATTCCAGGTTCCTTTTGTAACAGAGAACTTTCTTGGGAAGAGTTTCGGTAGAACTTATTTACAGTATGGTTTTAGTGAATGTTATTTTTTTTTATAAACGTGAGAACCTGTTATCAGAAAATTTACTTCAGTCTACAAAGCTCTTGCTCAAGAATTAATTAAAAAATATCAACTCAGCCCTTAAAATAATAAAAGTTATACACATATTATATAATAGATTAAATGAAACTCAAGTGGAATAGTACCATCCCCTTTCAGCTGTTGACACGTTGCATGAATTTTTATTTTATTAAATTTCTTTTTTGGTGTTTGTCTGGCCTATTCTTATTGGCCCACACCTAAAAAATCATTGTTTGAATGTTTTTTTTCCTTTTCATCCATGTACTACACGTAGTATACGTTTTTAACCCGTTTAATTTTTTTTCCTTGGCAGCGCGCGCGGATATAACACTAGTTGGTTTTTAAGAGAGAGTAAATAGTAGCTTTTCAATTGCTACATATAATATACTATATTCCCTTTCTATTTATTTCCATCTACACAATTATGGCCATTTCAATACCATATTTGTATCATATGTTCACAATTTCATTCGCGACGTGAAATTGTTAACACATTATACTCACGTACTCTTGGTGTTAGCACATCATATTTCAAGCCATAAATTTCAGTTTAAACAACTTACATATTTAGACTATATACTTTTGAAATTTTGACCCCTCTTTATCAATACTTTTGAGATTCATGTGACAATCCAACCAACTATGATGGTTTACATATATGATAAATGAAAGAATTAATGAAATATAAATTGTACTACATGACACAAAAAGTGATTGGAGGTACTATTTTAAATTGTTAGTAATATAATTATTTAGGTCGACTCATAAATGATCTAAACTTTTAATAAAAACACACTCTTATAAATAAAAATTTGATATAATTGCTTTAAGAGTTGATTTAAATTTAGACAAATGAAAACATAGTAACATATAATATTAGATTATATAAATATGAATGACAAGTTGAAATATTGTATTTAAATTGTAATTCAATTCAAGACTTGGTCTAGTCTAAAACTCACATGGTAAGATGTAAGAAATTAGATAGTTACATGATAAGTGACGTCTCATTCTAATTATGTTAGTCTTTTAATAATATGGATTTTATAGATGCATAGATAGATTTTTTATTCAGTTCTTGAGAATATATATATTAATAATATAATGGATCTTCTAGGTGTACTTAACAATAATGTAAAAATTATTAATTTTTATAAAAGTGATAAAAATAAAACTAAAAACTGAAATATGTGTAAATGTTAGACCATTCGCAATTTTTCTGTTGCTGAGGTGGAAGAGAGAGACGGCAGACATGGAGGAGTGAAGGACGATTTCCAAATGAGAGATCCATGTGGACGGATCGTCTTTGCATTGAAGATGATATTTTTGTGAGAGGTGGTGAAGAGAGACCGGGGGAGGTCCGTGGAGAGGGGGAGAAGATTGTTGTCATTCGTGAGCACTCTCAGAGTAAGGCTGAAGTGGAGGTTTGTTGACCTCCCTGATTTTGATTCGTGGAATATTTTTTAAAGGAATCGAACTTGGAGTTAGAATACGAATTTGAATGGAATGCTTTAAAATTCGACATGGTGTTTGTTTTGTAATTCTGATAAAGGAATTGTAACGTTTAAAAAGTTAACTTACTAAATAGCCTTTGTGTCAAACCCTTTTTGTGAGGCCCCTTATCCCGGGTAACCTCACTTGTTGGGTTTACTCATAAACAAAGTCATTAATACTGAACTTTAAATTTAACACGTTCAATTAACAACAAAAACATTCACGTTTGAGTACATTACATCGGAAGTCTCAACATTTAAAGCATACATCATTGTTTAACAAAAGAAAACATAAATCGGAATGTCAGTCTCTAGCCGCCTTCACGCCTTTGCACGACCCTTTTCTTTGTTACCTGAAATGTATACTAAAAGTCAGCTAACGCTGGTGAGTTCTAGTTTAAAAGATTAGATATAAACATTATTTCTTCAAAAATATACTTAAGTTTATATATAAAGAACATAAATACAAATTCTTAACTTTTATTTTTCTTTCATCATTCTTGAGTGACTACATTGATATGCATTCACCTTTAGTTTTTCCTTAACATTCATTTGGTCGTACACATAAGGGTGATCAACCCGTCTTTTACTACGTATGTCACAAAGACATACGCCATGAAGCTACCGTCGTAGACCTTTGACTCGTCCGGTCCTAGAAACCGTCCGCCTTAAAACCGTCCGGCCAACCTTTGGCCGTCCGTCGTAAACCGTCCTACCGTCGTAGTCCGTCCTTTTCGCCCGTCTACCCGAAGGTATCCGTTTCCCACGTGCTACCATGTTTGCAACCGTTCTACATATGATTTGGCATTTGCTTCGACCGTCCCTTAATGCCCCTTTTTATTTCCTAGCTGATGAAGGAATATTTTTGTCCCGGTTGCAAGATAGTCACGTGGTCGTCCGTCCACCGTAGTAGCCGTTAGCATCGAAGCGTCCATAACATTCACGTATATTCATAACATGCAGTATATATTATATAAAGCAAGATTTCATTCATTCATATTTTGTCATCCTTTCATTCATACTTTGTAAACATACGTTTCATTCTTTGTTCACAATTCATTTTCATATATATATATATATAAATATATATATTTGTATATCACGTATGATCACATTGGCATTCATAGTATTTATTCATTTAGTGTATACACTTCAGCCCCAAAACATTTAATAAGGTTTGCACATAACATAGAAAGGGGCACATAGAACTCACCTGATGAGTAGTTTCTGAGATACACCTAGCTGGTTACTGAGCGTCACTAATGTCACTCACAATCTGTATAATAAAGTCATACACGTAAGGTAGTGCTCCTAGATGACACTAGACATTACTATGCTTGAACCTAGTAGTTTCGATGGATTTGCTTATATCGAAACTTGGTAGTTTCGATAGGTTGCTTATGTCGAAACTTGGTAGTTTCGATAGGTTGCTTATGTCAAAACTTGGTAGTTTCGAGTCATCGGTTCATATCGAAACTATGGTAGTTTCGGTAAGTAACTTATGTATTATCTTAGCTTCGGATCGTGGGCATATCGAAACTAGGTAGTTTCGATGGGTCTGTATATATATATCGAAACTAAGTAGTTTCGATGGGTCTGTATATATATATCGAAACTAAGTAGTTTCGATGAATCAGTCTTCTTCCCCAAAAACCCGAAGGTTCTGCATGCGACTCTGATTGTGTCGATATCTAAATTTTCTTTGATCAAAACGTTCGGTTTTCATTCTAGATGCTATACCTAAGCTCATTTTCAAGTTTCATCCGTAAAATCATCATCTATTGGGCTAAAACCGAAAATCCCAAAAAAATCATAAAAACTCAGATTATGATCGAACGCTTACCTGGGTTGGATTTCTGATTCGGAGGAGATGATCACGAGCACAGCAGCAACGTTCTCCTGAATTCCCGAGTCCATCCGTCACTTTCTCTCTCTAGACCCGAGCTCTCTTCTCTCTCTCTAGAACTTGTGAATGGTAGAAATGAAAGGTTTGGAGCAGCCCTTGCCCTTATATACTTGGGCTTCCTTCGGCCCGTTGGAGCCGAGCCCAAGCCCATCCGTTTTTCTTTCGCCATTTAAAAATTATAAATTTAGATCGTGTCATTATTTATTTATTACCAGTTTTGGGATGTTACAAGTCTACCCCCCTTAGAAAGGTTTCGTCCTCGAAACCAATTATACGTTAAACAACTGAGGGTATAGTTCCCGCATCTCGTCTTCTTTCTCCCATGTAGATTCCGATCCCTTTCTGTGCTTCCATTGAATTTTGACCAATGGGATTGACTTGTTGCGTAGTCATTTCTCAGCTCGGTCAAGAATGGCTATTGGTTTCTCTACATAATTTAGACTGTTATCCACTACGATCTCGTCGTAAGGTATGTGAGATGTGTCGTCAGCTAGGCACTTGCGTAAGTGCGACACGTGGAACGTAGGGTGTATTCCACTAAGCTCAACGGGTAGGTCGAGTCTGTAAGCAACTTGACCCACTCTCGCTAAAATCTTGAAAGGTCCGACAAACCTTGGATTTAGTTTGCCACGCTTTCTGAATCGGATGATTCCTTTCCATGGTGATACCTTTAACAGTACCATGTCCCCTACTTGAAACTCTAACTCCCTTCTTCTCTTATCCGCGTATGATTTCTGTCTGTCTTTTGCGGCTTTCATTCGAGCCTTGATTTGATTAAATTTCTCGGAAGTAGCTTTGACCACTTCGAGACTTGCAAAATCCTTCTGTCCAATTTCCCCCAACAAACCGGGGTCCTACATTTCCTCCCATACAACATTTCAAATGGCGGCATGCCAATAGTCGAGTGATAGCTGTTGTTATATGAGAATTCTGCCAATGGTAGATGGCTGTCCCAGCTCCCACCGAAGTCAATGATACAGGCCCGGAGCATGTCCTCCAAGGTCTGAATAGTCCTTTCCGATTGTCCATCGATTTGGGGGTGGTAAGCGATGCTGATGTTCAGTCTAGTGCCCATTGCTTCGTTGAATTTATTCCAAAACCTTGAGGTAAATCTAGTATCCCTGTCGGACACAATCGACAGCGGCATACCATGTCTGCTCACAACTTCCTTGATAAATATTTCTGCTAGTCTTTCTGACGAGGAAGTCTCACGTATTGGCAAGAAGTGAGCATTTTTCGTCAAGCGGTCGACGATCACCCAAATGATATCATTGCCTTTAGCTGTTCGCGGTAGCTTGGTAATGAAGTCCATCGTGATCTCCTCCCACTTCCATTCCGGTATTGGTAGAGGTTGCATTTTACCGCATGGTTTCTGGTGCTCGGCCTTAACTAGAGAACACGTTAGGCACTTGCTCACGTATTCTGTCACATCATTCTTCAATCTAGGCCACCAGTATTCTTTCTTCAAGTCTTGATACATTATGTTTGTCCCGGGGTGGATAGAATAGCGAGACTTATGGGCCTTATCGAGTATTTTGGCTCTAAGCTCGCCAATCTTAGGTATCCACATTCGGCCAAACCTAGTTCGTACACCGTATGCATTTGCATCCAAATTCCCTTGTTGTCCTACTATTCTTTCCCGTTTTATATTTCCTTCTAATAACGCTTCGTCTTATGCCTTTGATATTTCACTCATCAAATCTGGTGTTATAATCAGCTGACACGCTTTGATCTGTATAGGTTCCGATTCTTCCTTTCTGCTTAAAGCGTCAGCCACTACGTTTGCTTTGCCTGGATGGTACAATATCTCACAGTCATAATCCTTCAGTAACTCTAACCACCTCCTTTGCCTCATGTTTAATTCCTTTTGCCCGAAAAAGTACTTCAGGCTTTTGTGATCGGAGTAAATGGTGCATTTGACTCCATACAGATAGTGCCTCCATATTTTCAATGCGAAAACTACTGCTGCTAACTCTAAATCGTGTGTTGGGTAGTTAACCTCGTGAACCTTTAGTTGCCGCGATTCGTTGCATAAGTACGCACCCCAAACCCCGCCCCGAAGCGTCAGAATAGACTACCAAGTCTTCATCTCCCTCAGGTAGAGTTAAGACTAGAGCTTGGGTTAGTCGTGCCTTAAGTTCTTCAAACGCGTTGTTTTGGGTTGGACCCCATTCATATTTCACTTCCTTCCGTGTCAACTTAGTTAGTGGCAAGGCTATCCTTGAAAAATCTTGAATGAACCTTCGATAGTAGCCTGCCAATCCCAGAAAGCTTCGTATCTCTGTTGGTGTCTTTGGGACGTTCCATTCCTTTACTGTCTCGATCTTTGCAGGATCCACCATGATGCCGTTTGGGTTTATTACATGACCTAGGAATTGGACTTCCCTAAGCCAGAACGCGCATTTGGAGAATTTTGCGTACAACTTTTCTTTCTTTAGCACCTCCAGAACCTCCCTTAGGTGACAGTGGTGATCACCCTCACTTTTCGAATATACCAGTATGTCGTCTATAAAAACTATCACTGATCGATCCAACATGGGTCGACATACTCTATTCATCAAATCCATAAACGTTGTTGGTGCGTTGGTTAATCCGAAAGACATCACGAGAAACTCATAGTGCCCATAACGCGTGCGAAATGCGGTCTTTTGGTATGTCTTCTTCTCTTACTTTCAACTGATGGTAACCCGACCTAAGATCGATCTTTGAGAACCAACTCGCACCTTGCAGTTGATCAAAAAGGTCGTCTATTCTAGGCAGTGGGTATTTGTTCTTTACTGTTCTCTTGTTCAACTCACGGTAGTCAATGCACATGCGCATGCTGCCATCCTCTTCTTTACAAATAGTACCGGAGCGCCCCACGGTGAAATGCTCGGTCTAATAAATCCTTTTTCTGTTAATTCTTGTAGTTGAGACATCAATTCTTTCATTTCAGACGGAGCCAATCGGTAGGGGGCTTTGGCAACGGGCTCAGCTCCTAGCAGTAAATCAATCTGAAATTCTATTTCCCGATCGGGTGGCAATCCAGGTAGATCCTCAGGTAATACTTCCGGAAAGTTGCACACCACGGGTACATTCTTGAGTGCTTTCGTTTTCATTCTATCGTCAATAACATACGTCAGATAAGCTTCGCAACCGCGTCTCATGTAACTTTCGACCTTGATCATCGAAATGACGTTTGGCATTGTGCAATTCCAATCCCCATAAACCGTAATTGGACTTCCGCTAGGAGCTTTGAGGTGTATCCTCTTACGTTTACATATGATTTGAGCTTCGTTGGCAGCTAACCAATCCATACCCAATACTATATCGAATCCTCCTAAGGTGAGAAGGAATAATCTAGAAGGAAACTTATGGCCCTCTATTTCTATGATACAATCCTCTGTTACTTGAAACACTGTCGAATTTTTACCCACGGCAGTTTGTACGCTAAAGGCCTTTACTATGGTGTTGATAGTGCAATCCAGTTTACGACTAAATGCATTTGATATGAAGCTTTTACTAGCACCAGAGTCAAATAAAATAGCAGCATTTTCATCATTTACTAGAAACGTACCTGACACAACATCAGGGTTTCCTCTTGCTTCTTCCTCAGTTAGTGCATAGGCTCGAGTCCTAGCCCTTGGCTGTTTCTTTTTCAGCTTCCTTTTCCTTTCCCGAACCGGATTGTCTGGTTTTCCTGCAATCCCTAGTCAGGTGTCCATATTTTCCACAACTCTGGCACTTGACATCCTTTAAACACTCTCGGGAGAAGTGCCCCGGCTTCCCGCATTTATAACACATGATGGTGCCGATTCGGCACTCGCCAAGATGGTGCTTTCCACACTTCTTGCAAGTTTCATATTCATCTGACCTTGGTCTCTTAACTTCAGCTGCTGCATCCCTTTTCCCGGTGCCCCTAGACGGGTTCTCCCACTTTCTCTTTGTGTCTCAGGTGCCGGGTCCTCATTGGCGTAGTCGTCGTAGACGATTCCGCTCAGATTCACTACTGACTCGAAGGTCGAGGGTAGGTTACTTTTGACATGGACACGGACCCTTTGCGGCAAACCCTTGACATAGTACTTAATCAGATGGTCTTCAGTCTCCACTAAGTGTGGTACCAGTTGGGCCAGCTCATTGAATTTCGAAGTATACTGGCGATGAGTCTTGTTGCCAGCCTTGAAGTTCAGGAACTCGTTCTCCACACGATCAATCTCGTTCTGTGGGCAGAACTTTTGGATTATCAGCTTCTTCAAGTCTTCCCATCTCATTCTGGCAATAGCGTTTGGCGACTTTATTCTCTGAATGTTTCTCCACCAACCTAGTGCTTCATTGGTGAAAGAGTGTGCAACATACTTAACGGCCTGGTCCGGTCGACACTCGCTTATGTTGATTACATCATTCATCCTCTCAATCCATTCGAACGTAGCCACCGAATCCTTGTTCCCATCAAACTTGGGTGGGTCTCCGTCCTTGAAACCTTTATAAGTGCACCCCTATTGCTTGATCCCATCTTTATTTCATCCCCATCACTGTCATATACTTTTTCCTCATGGTTTACTTCATCATCTTCCTTAATTTTCTTTAATGCTTCAGACAGAAAGTCAGGCAATACATTCTTTAAAGTGAGCACTACCTCACAGGCAATAGCATCTCTGACCTCGGGTTCCAACTGTAGAGACCCTTGATGGTCGCCCCCGGTTGGGGTGACATTAGTTTGGTGCACGCTCTCTGTGCTTTCCGTGTGCACATCCTCTTCTTCTTGATGTCTTGGATTCAGTGGAGGCCTGCCGACTCGGCACGTGCGACTGCCTCGGCGTCCTGTTCTCCCTCCACCTGCCATTGTCTTTAAATTTCCTGATAGTCATAAAGGGTATACATCAATGTCATTCTCTCAGATCATAGTCTTAGAACAGTACGAACAAGGTAAATTTTTAATTACAGTGACCGGTTTGTGATTAGAAATTTACATTGCTTTTCGGGTTCCAAACTCTTCAAATTGGTCGTGACATTGACATCTATTGGTTCTAGGTTAGAGTATCTATTCTTATCCAAGTGTATTAACCTTAGTACTTACTTACCTTGTTGGCGTTGGCTACCCAGACTGACATCCGTGCGTTGGTCCCATAATCAGCTTGAGTCCAGACATTTATGGATGTCTAAATCTCTCAAACTATTGCTCTGATACCAACTTGTGAGGCCCCTTATCCCGGGTAACCTCACTTGTTGGGTTTACTCAAAAACAAAGTCATTAATACTGAACTTTAAATTTAACACGTTCAATTAACAACAAAAACATTCACGTTTGAGTACATTACAGCGGAAGTCTCAACATTTAAAGCATACATCATTGTAAAACATAAATCGGAATGTCAGTCTCTAGCCGGGCAGTCTTCACGCCTTCGCACGACCCTTTTCTTTGTTACCTGAAATGTATACTAAAAGTCAGCTAACGCTGGTGAGTTCTAGTTTAAAAGATTAGATATAAACATTATTTCTTCAAAAATATACATAAGTTTATATATAAAGAACATAAATACGTATTCTTAACTTTTACTTTTCTTTCATCATTCTTGAGTGACTACATTGATATGCATTCACCTTTAGTTTTTCCTTAACATTCATTTGGTTGTACACATAAGGGTGATCAACCCGTCTTTTTTACTATGTATGTCACAAAGACATACGCCATGAAGCTACCGTCGTAGCCCTTTGACTCGTCCGGTCCTAGAAACCGTCCGCCTTAAAATCGTCCGGCCAACCTTCGGCCGTCCGTCGTAAACCGTCCTACCGTCGTAGTCCGTCCTTTTCGCCCGTCTACCCGAAGGTATCCGTTTCCCACGTGCTACCATGTTTGCAACCGTTCTACATATGATTTGGCATTTGCTTCGACCGTCCCTTAATGCCCCTTTTTATTTCCTAGCTGATGAAGGAATATTTTTGTCCCGGTTGCAAGATAGTCACGTGGTCGTCCGTCCACCGTAGTAGCCGTTAGCATCGAAGCGTCCATAACATTCACGTATATTCATAACATGCAGTATATATTATATAAAGCAAGATTTCATTCATTCATATTTTGTCATCCTTTCATTCATACTTTGTAAACATACGTTTCATTCTTTGTTCATAATTCATTTTCATATATATATATATATATATAAATATATATATTTGTATATCACGTATGATCACATTGGCATTCATAGTATTTATTCATTTAGTGTATACACTTCAGCCCCAAAACATTTAATAAGGTTTGCACATAACATAGAAAGGGGCACATAGAACTCACCTGATGAGTAGTTTCTGAGATACACCTAGCTGGTTACTGAGCGTCACTAATGTCACTCACAATCTGTATAATAAAGTCATACACGTAAGGTAGTGCTCCTAGATGACACTAGACATTACTATGCTTGAACCTAGTAGTTTCGATGGATTTGCTTATATCGAAACTTGATAGTTTCGATAGGTTGCTTATGTCGAAACTTGGTAGTTTCGATAGGTTGCTTATGTCAAAACTTAGTAGTTTCGAGTCATGGGTTCATATCGAAACTATGGTAGTTTCGGTAAGTAACTTATGTATTATCTTAGCTTCGGATCGTGGGCATATCGAAACTAGGTAGTTTCGATGGGTCTGTATATATATATCGAAACTAAGTAGTTTCGATGGGTCTGTATATATATATCGAAACTAAGTAGTTTCGATGAATCAGTCTTCTTCCCCAAAAACCCGAAGGTTCTGCATGCGACTCTGATTGTGTCGATATCTAAATTTTCTTTGATCAAAACGTTCGGTTTTCATTCTAGATGCTATACCTAAGCTCATTTTCAAGTTTCATCCGTAAAATCATCATCTATTGGGCTAAAACCGAAAATCCCAAAAAAATCATAAAAACTCAGATTATGATCGAACGCTTATCTGGGTTGGATTTCTGATTCGGAGGAGATGATCACGAGCACATCAGCAACGTTCTCCTGAATTCCCGAGTCGATCCGTCACTTTCTCTCTCTAGACCCGAGCTCTCTTCTCTCTCTCTAGAACTTGTGAATGGTATAAATGAAAGGTTTGGAGCAGCCCTTGCCCTTATATACTTGGGCTTCCTTCGGCCCGTTGGAGCCGAGCCCAAGCCCATCCGTTTTTCTTTCGCCATTTAAAAATTATAAATTTCGATCGTGTCATTATTTATTTATTACCAGTTTTGGGATGTTACACTTTTCCACTTCGTTACAACTTCCCCATTGAAACAGTTGGTCTTCCTCATCCATAGGTAAATAATTTAATCGAATAACAATTTCTCATCTCTACCTTCCCGTTAAAACAATCGATATTTTTCATCTCTTCCTTCACAGTTAAAACAACTGATCTTTCTCATCTCTTCCTTCACCAACGATTCCAAACCTTGAACAAAGAGTATATTAGAACAAACTCAAACCCTCTCGATTTCACTAACAGAAAAAAGTTTCAAGTCCTCGATTTCCCCAACAATTTCATACCTTAAACTAGGTTAAAGATAAAATGGGTTTTGATCGACATCTTTTTTTCTTCGTCTCTAGATCTAACTGTCGTCTTCTTTTTCTAACCGCAACTGGATTTCAATTGGTGTTACTGTCGTTGAAACCCAGAAGAAATCATATAAGGAGAGGTTGAAATCCACCACAGACTGGATTTCAATCTTGTTGTCAATCGACAATGCAATAGTCCGACGTTCCAATGGAAATTCAATGATGGGTAGAAAAGTTGTAAGAACATTTTGATGGAATGTTTAGAATTCCTTCACACTAATAAAGGATCGTTAAATTCCAATAAATAAAAAAGGGTAAATTTGTAGAATAGTAACCAAGTTTTAAAAGTGTTCAAATTAGGTCACTCAAGTTTAAAAAGTGTTCCAATTAAGTCACTCAACTTTCATGTTTTATTTAAATTATAGGTTTTAAAATGTTTTTTTAGCATTTTTTTTTTGTTTCAATTAGGAAAATTTTTTTCTTTTTTTTTATGTTAATGTGGAACGGTGACGTGGATTTTAGGTTATTTTTTAATATAATTAACATGTTTATTTAGTTTTTTTTAATAAAATTACATATATTGAAAATCCTGACCCACACATCTATTTGCTTGATTTGAAGGTTTAGTGGTCCAATTTAGATTAAAAAATACAATTAAAACACTTTTGAAACTTGATTAATATTCTGTGAAATTTTTCCTAAAAAAAAGTAATTCCAATTTCATGGGGTGTCAACCAAATACGATTTATAACACAATTCATTTCAATTCTATTTCTAACTTCTACGAATTTCATAAATCAAACACGATCTTATGATTTTTTTTTTCATCAATACATACTATAATATAAGGAGTGTATATGAAAATAATTATAATTTATCAAAAAATATATATATATATATATAAGCACCATTTAACTTTAATTTTTGTGTTTATTAAAAGGTTATTTTCATACTTTATTCAACAAAATCTTAATTACATCAAGAAACATTAACTAGATTCAGAAAATCAACACCACCAAACCAAAGCACCCAACTCAGAGAGTGACCTCCTCATATTTAAAGCTTTTTAGCATCTCCCCCTTCCAACCAAACTCGATCTCGATCCCCAAACCAAAATGGGTTTGAAATCCTTCTTAATCTCCTTCATCTTAACATCACTCATCTTCACAATGCTCTACATCTCCACCTACTTAACTTCATTCGACATCAACATCCTAAACCAATCCCCAATTCCCAACACCACCAGTCTGTACCCTGTCTCATTCGCCTACTTGATCTCCGCATCCAAAGGCGACACCGCCAAGCTCAAACGAACCATCCACGCTCTTTACCATCCTGGGAACTTGTACTTGATCCACTTGGAACTCGAAGCCACGGAAGACGAGCATCGAGAGATTGCCAGATTCGTCAGGGAGAATCGTGTGTTTCAAACCGTTGGGAATGTTCTAGTCGTGGGGAAACCGAATAGAGTGACATATAGAGGACCGACGATGCTTGCGACCACTTTGCACGCGATGTCGATGCTGTTAAGGATCGATAAGAAGTGGGATTGGTTTATTAATCTCAGTGCTTCTGATTACCCTCTGGTCACTCAAGATGGTACGGTGAGTGTGAGTGCTTAATTTTTATTTTTTTTTTGGATTTTAAATAAAATTATGAATTATTGGTTGGTTATTTGTGGTTACTTTTTTCAGATCTGATATCTGAATTCTCAGTGCTGCCAAGACATCTTAATTTTATACAGCATACGAGTCGGTTGGGTTGGAAAATGTATTAGAAATTTTGTTAATTTTCTTTTTTCAAGATTGTTGCAGTGATCAAGTTTTTTTTTAAATTTTTTTGTATTGAATCTGCAGGAACAAGAGAGGGAAGCCAATAATGATTGACCCGGGTCTTTACAGTTGGAATAAATCAGAGATATGGTGGGTGATCAAGCAAAGAACTCTCCCAACTGCTTTCAAGTTGTATACAGGTTCAAGTTTTATTTTTTCTTCAGTTTAAATCTTGAATCTTTCTTTCTGGGTTAGTTAGTTAGTTCATGCTTGCATAGATCGGAAGCAAGAATAAAAGAGAATAATCTCGAGAGAAAATTGATATATTATTGAATGGGCAAATCGTTACGTTAAGCTGGTAAATCTAGATATGGTTGGTCGAGCCAAATTTTGGAAAACTGAAAATGACTGCGTAACTATAAAATTGAACTTGTAAATTACTAAAATTGAAAATTCACGCGTTTTTACATGAAAAAGGAAATAAATTAGAACTTAAAAAAAAATCCTTGAGTTTGAAATTGGGGCTCTAGATGATGACATTTGGGTTTGACGGTTGGGGTAAACCGCCTGTGGCGGTTTGTCACATGATTTGGCTCATTGAGACATTTGCGTCCTAAGTTGGGTCATTTTCTAGCCTGTTCGTCTATGTCTGGTATGAGTCTGCTAGTTCCTAGATAAGCTGCGTATTAAGCCTGGCAAAACGGCTGGGTTGGGTAAGGGGTCAGAATGGGTTTGGGTCAGGATGGGTTATGACAAAAAAATAAGTTCGGGTCAAAACGGGTCGTTTTAAAAATATATATATCAATTTGCTTCGAATTAGAATGGGCTGTAAGCAAAAAGTGGCACGGGTTGAAATAAGATGTCTTAGAAAAGAAAAGTACCAAAATTTGCTACCCGTTTGAACCCATTCTAAATTTACATAGTTTTTAGGCGACCCATCTTGACCCAAATTTTTTAAGGTGTTACCCATTTTCAACCTGTTTTGTGTTATGGTGTTGCCCAGTTCAACCCAAAATACAAAAAATATTTACCCAAACCAACCCATTTCCTCTACTTTGGGTCAAGATTGCCAGATCTACTGCATCTCAATATGTTCATGCAATAAAAGTTTTAAGTTATTTTGAATGCCACTATTTTACTATTGGAAGATGGATATTTATAATCACCAAGATCCCAGTCATGTATCAGTAACACTCACCTGTGTATAATACAGGTTCAGCATGGACTATATTATCAAGATCATTTGCAGAATACTGCATAATCGGTTGGGAAAACTTACCACGAACACTCCTACTTTACTACACAAATTTTGTTTCATCTCCTGAGGGATACTTTCAAACCGTTATATGCAACTCAAAAGACTACAAAAACACGACGGCCAACCATGATCTCCATTACATTACATGGGACACGCCACCAAAACAACACCCACGGTTGCTTGGACCCCGAGACTACAGAAAAATGGTTCTTAGCAGTCGCCCATTTGCAAGAAAATTCAAGCACAACAACGCAGTTCTTGATAGAATTGACCGTGAGCTACTCAAGAGACGTCCTAACCATTTCACCCATGGAGGGTGGTGTTCCATGGGTGGTGGTAAGCATCATACGTGCTCGAGTTTGAATAGTGATGGGTTTGGTGTTTTGAAGCCTGGGGCGGGTGCCCGAAGGTTGAGAACGTTGTTAACAAAGTTGACATCTAATCCGAATTTCAGTAAGCGTCAATGTAAATGATTTTATACATACGAAAATAAATTAGTCGCGTTACTCGCGATTTATAAAAGGATTCAAGCTTGTAGTAGTAGGATTCATGAATAATGTAAACATTAGATTGAATTCAATGTACCATTCTTTATGTTTCCATTTTAGGAAGATGACCGCGGTTTGAATTTGAATGTGTATTCGTGTCAACTTATGAATACGCGAATTATGTTCAAGTTTGTGTTGTGGATTGGACTCATGTAAAACTTTCGTTTCATAAACACGGCCCCTACCATCTCTATTTATTTGTAGTAACGGTTCTTGTAATATTTGTGGTTCTGGATTCAAACTTTTATGTCTTTTTAGCTCAAAGTGAAGATTATTTTTGAATTGAATGATTACCTTCTTGGGGAGGTTATCCTTTCAGCCCTTCAAAGAAAACCCCCTTCTGGGACCTTCTTCTTCCACGTAAATCTCTTAATCCCCTTTTCCAATATCGCAATTGTTAATTGATGTTTATTTAAACTTAGTTGTATTGTAACAGATTGTTGATATACTTGAGAATTTAGTATTTATCAATTATCATGGGGGCAGAAGACAATAATTTTACTTACAATGCTAATCTAATCATAAATCAATGGACTGCTAGAGACTATGATCAAAATCAAGTTCTAAACAGATTTATGATATATTTCTTTGTTTAGTAGGTGACTGACATATTATATAGACACACCAGAGGCCATAAGGCCCGTATGACATATGATGTGATTGATTGGTATTGAAATGATTGACGTGACCACTTAATATGGCCCGTGTGACCATTCACCCTGTCATACGGTCCGTATCGGGTCATACAACATGTATGATGGCCTGGTGTACACTTTTGGGGTGGTGTCTGTATAGCAGCTCCCTACCGGAAAACTTAATTCTGACATATGTGTCTCTTTCTTAGGCTAGAGAAGATGGGGGCATTGGATGTGAGTAAAGTGGTTGATGATCACCAGGGGTGGCGCCTCATTACTTGCATCTGGTTGCATGGTGGACTCTTCCATTTGTTGGCAAACATGTTGAGTCTCTTAGTTATTGGCATTCGGCTCGAGCAAGAATTTGGGTTCAGTAAGTGAAATGGCTACAATGTTTAAGTTATTGGCATCACTACTTAAATGTTTTATGTTATTATCCCGAGTCTCTTATGGCATAATGTAAGTGGCATTGATATAGAATAAGATCAAGTAAGCTAATTTTCCTTTTATGTTCAAAGAAGAAGATACATCTCATTGATACATGTAAAATACCTCAAATGAATTGAAAGTCAACTCTCATCTCAAAGGGTGAAACTTAATCAACTTGAAGTAATCAATATATACACACGTGTTTTGTTGATTTGCTGTTTAGATTTTGCATATTAGTGTAGCGTATTAACTTAATTTTCTTGCTGCATTACTTGTTCGCAGTACGCATTGGATTGCTTTATGTAATTCTGCACTTTTCCTTCAGTCCAATATATCAGTTGGTGCTTCTGGTGCAGTTTTTGGGTTGTTGGGTGGAATGCTTTCAGAACTAATAACTAATTGGACTATATATGCTAATAAGGTATTATATCACATGTTCTCATTTCCCAAAAAGTGTGTTTGGAAGATACGTTTCTAACAGTTTGTCGTTACTTTTATGTTTAGATGGCAGCGTTATTGACCCTTGTGATCATTATAGTTATTAATCTGGCGGTTGGTATTCTGCCACATGTCGATAATTTTGCTCATCTTGGTGGGTTTTCTTCTGGTTTTCTTCTTGGGTTTGTGTTTTTAATGCGCCCCCAATTTGGCTGGGTTAGCCAGAGATACGCGCCTTATTCTAGGGCTGGACCTAAGTCCAAATACAAGACATATCAACTTGTCCTTTGGCTCCTTTCGCTCATCCTTGTGGTGGTTGGGTAAGAAAATATGTAATTATTTTACATATTTGTCCTGTTTTTATTTTATTTAAACTAGTTTATTTATTTTACATATTTGATCCATTTGTAAAGGATGATTGCTGGGCTTGTTTCACTTCTGCGTGGAGTGAACTTAAACGATCGTTGTTCTTGGTGTCATTACATGAGCTGTGTACCTACTTCAAGGTGGAGCTGTGACACAAACCCTGTGTCCTGCCTGGTGAGTAATCAAAATCGTGATTTTACATTTGTTTTTGTTAATGTTTAGTAATTAAGCTCGATCTGGAAGTAATGGATGATATTGTGACATGGCAGTCTGAGCAAACGGGTAATCAGTATACATTAACATGCTCGGATAGTGGTAGAAATGGTACCTACTTGCTGAACAATCCAAACTCGTCGCAGATACGAGGTCTTTGTAGTCAGCTTTGTCGATGATTGGTAGCAGTGGTTGTGGTACAGTTTGTTTACAAACTCTATATATGTATAATATGATTCTTTTGGTTATAATACCCAAACATTTTGAGGGATATGATATGCCAACTTCACATATATGCATTTTTATTTTAGTGGTTTGATTTATATTTTACAGGTTATTATTTATTTACTTAGATCTCATTTGAGAACTCCATATAAATTATAATAGAACTCTCTTTTGCAGCATGTTAAATTTCACATGTTTGATTATTTGTTTTTGTACTATGTTTGGAAGAGAAATAATGAATTTGATGATCATATGAATGTTTGCAAGACATTTAGGTACAGTGAACATAAATCCATGAATATGATCATTGGCAAATCTAGGTAGAGATGGATAAAAGAGTCTACGGACATACATTAGATTTCAATATTTTAGAGAGTATACCAGTAAATATATCACTAATTAATATAGGCAATGCTTTAGCATGGTGTTTTAGGCTTTAGATTTCAATTCCACCTAAAATCATAATAACATCAAATCGTTTTAAGTGTTGGAACAAACCATATGGTTAATTGTTTATTTGCTAAAGCCCAAATAACTAAACCGGACTACCCATGAGTCCATGACCTAGTCGTCTAGTGGTATGGTACTGGTTATCCATAAAAGTGTTGTGAGTTCAAATCTTTGCAAGTATAAGGTTATGTGGTATTTAAATGTGTATAAAAAAATTGATGTTAAAAAAACTAAATCGGACTAAAAAAATTATTAAACGGAACTAAAGAAATTATCCTATTTATCGTTGAGACTTGTGAATCCTCAAGTTAACCAAATGGCTAATTGGCTAAATCACTCCACGCTCGCTACACCATTGAGGCATCGGTTGACAACATGTCTAGCATGACGTACTTGTGATGCCGTGCTCCGAGCGTTAGGAGTCGACGCGATGCATGAGCGTCAAGATCAAGTGACCCGTGACACTGTGGATTTTCGAACGATAAACATTAAAAAGTGATTCACGCCCTATCACGTTAGCATGGGGGAATCACTAAACAGAATTATCAAGGTGTAACACCCAAAAATTCAAACCGATTTAAACTTTTTAAAACGACGCGAAAGCGGTCCCAATTACAACATTAACGACAACCATAACATTAAGTTTTACAAACACAAGTTTAAGACTCCAAATTCCCAAAAGAAAAGAAGTTTAACTTATTTTAACAATCCACAAGTTAATTAACGACCAACAAGTTTGTAAAATTCCACCACAAGAAGTATGTAGCAAACAACACCCGACCTTAGTATGAGAATCCAAATCCACGCGAAGCGAGACCCGAGACCACATTGGAGCTTTACCTACAAGGAAACTCCCACAATTCACTATTAGTAATTATATACAACCCGCAAATGAGCCCTCCAAGCTCTGACAACAACAATCGGCCCCAAACGATAAATTTCTACTTTGGACGTAAATAGGGCCGTAAACAGGTTACTTTGGGCGTAAAATACTCCGGGGCGGCGTAAATTACTCTAGCCCGCCGTAAATTACTATGGTCCAAAATCGGCCAAATTGATTTGCAAATTTTCAGCCTTTTCCAACCCACGAACCGACCCGTTTGCAATCTTTATGCAAGTAAACAATTATAGACATGTATTTAAGACACCATACAAGTCCTACCACATCTACTAACATCAATTTGTTAGTTTTATACATGATAACCACCTCTCGTTTTCACCCATGGAGCATTTAATTCTAAGACCACCCGCCTTTTTGCACTTTTGTGCGGAAAACGACTTTAGACATGTATTTAAGACACCATACAAGTCCTACCACATTAAGTCAAACTACACCATTACCACATATTAGATTGACCATTTATCACATAGAATCAAATAACACTAATTCACATGTTATTCCACAATGGTTTGACTTTATACCACATTAAGATAATTTTACGACAATTCACCATTATTCCACAATGGTTTAACTTATATACCACATAAGTCAATTTACACAAATATCACCATTATTTCACAATGGTTTGACTTATATACTGTAAGGCCCTAAACCAGGCATCCTACAGTTGGTTCTCATAACGGGTCACTCTCTAAAAAAAATACTCATTTAATTATATCAAACTACAACGGAAGTCTTAACTCAACATAGTATTTAACGTTTTGTAACGTTATCGTTGTTATCTTTACCTTACGAATGCCTGCATACCAATCCGAGTAGCGTCGCTTCCAAACCAAGATACGTCAACCACGAAGCCCACCTGCAAAACAATCTAACGTACACACAAAGTCAGCTACGCTGAGTGAGTTCTAATAGTTTAATTAATCAAAGGCCAACTCGTCACAAAAGTTATTTGAACTTTACTCTGGACCCTCGTTCTTTATAAAATAGTTTCACGATTCATTAAAGAATAGATAACCCCTCTTATCACCCGATATCCCATAACCGTTCACCACCTAAGATTCATCCCATAATAATAATAACCATGCAGTCCCATTGACATAGATCGACTTACCACACTAATAACTCATACTCTAGTATGTATTAACTCGACGTTTGATTAACACAACAAATCCCTAGACATCGACTTACCCAACCTTGACCAAGGCTCTTACAAATCAACTGACACGACAGTTGTATACACCACATCAATATCCAGACACAACGGTCAATCTAACTTTACTCGCTTCATAAATATCCTCTACCATAGCATTAATACCATTGCACGCATAATAAATATAACTCAACACTTGTATGCAATTAACACATGTATACCTACACACAAACACATACCTCATCTCTGCACCCTCGTCAGGGCATTCGATAATCACGTGCTCATCACTGTCCTGTTGGACATCGTCACCTTTGGTGACCTCCCGAAGGACCTCGTCCTCCACAATCCTGTTTGTTGTGTCATAATGACAACAATGCAACACAATACCATCCGTGTCACAAGGACAACGACACAATACACACAACACATGTATAAACACATAACATTATACTCTATGTACATGACTCATTAACTGCACCTGCACTTCACATATAGCATTATGATAAGATATCCTACACGTATTCATGAGCGTTTAGCTCATATCCTGACTCACCCCACTAACTCATAAAGCAATACTCTTCTAATATATCAACACTCATACAAATACTTTATCTCATTATCTAAGCACCTACCACGTACATGCACACCCTGTGGCACCTCCTAGTCATACTCGTATGACCTGTAAATACAATCCCGACTCACCCCTTTTGGGTCCCTATACGACCCACGACTATATACCCACCATTAATCTACACATCCTAAGAGCAACACATAGTCCCTTAGCTCCATATTTGAATACTCAATTTCATAAACTCGTCGGGTTAGACCTCAAAACTCTTTACACATTTAACGTAATAAATCACGTCTTGAAAGTATGTGCGATAGCCCCAAAACATTAAAACATTTAAAAGAAGGGATTAGAAACTCACCGGTTACGCTGAATCTCTTACTTTGCTCCGCACTCTAATCACTAGCTCGAATCCGAAACTGTTCAAACGCATGATCTCATGATCATAACACGTTCTAAATATACGTTGCATAACGTATAAATAAATAAACCCCAACGTCGTCTCGCTAGCTTGTCATTTCTTTCCACGAAACCCTAGTCTCATTGGTTTATGTATAACCTTTCTCCTGAACCGGATAGGTCTTGCGTACCCAAACCCGAGCTCTCATGCATGCACGCATGCATGACATGCAATTCCCTTGTCATTCTTGTCCCGCAACGAATCGTTCTCAGCTCGTTGAGAAACCGTAAGCAGAAACCGGGTTCCCACGCATACACGTCACCCGCCATGCAAAACCCGAAGTCCACCAAAACCCTAGCCTCGTCCGAACTCTCACCAAAGCATATGATACTACTCGGCTTGTTCCTCGTCGGTCCATCACCGTCGCCGGAATCCTTAAAGTATGCCGCTTATTCGATCACCGGATCATCTTCTTCGTCGAGCAACGCCATTCCGGCCATCACCGTCCACCACGTGCACATCCATAACCACCGTCATCTCCTCCTTGCGCACTTGTGACAGCCATCACGCCCGCCCCTCGTTTGCCCCTGGTCTCCGCTGCACCCTGCCGTACTCGGCCGTGATCACCCTCCTTGGCCACCATGCTTCTGTGTTCACAGAATCCACACCACTGGTCACCACCTAAAGCCTCTTTGTGAACATATATTGAATACATGAGCATGAGTAATCTCGTACACACACACACACACTAAACGCAAACACGCAATCCTATCTTCGTTCTATCCTTACGGCCCAAACAACACCCACTCGGAGAAAAAAAATGAGATACGTACCTGCAGTTCGCGAGCCATGGAAGCCACACCACCGAGCGCAACCCGCGCGAATACCGCAACCCGCGTGAATACCGCAAACAGCCCTCAAGCTTCAACTAACAACACCTTGATTAAGCGTGAGGAGTGCTCTAAACCGCCATGAACCGCCGTCGCCGGCTTCCCGGTTTTGTCGGCTTCTTCTCCTTCTCGTTCTCTCCTTTCCAGCCGTCGCACGATACCTAGCCAAAAATGGTCTAGGATTTCCCATTAGCAAGATATTTAAATCTTGATTATTTACATCCGGGTCCTCTCGACTTAATTCGCATGCGTTTCAAACCCGAACTACTCATTAAACGATTTACCGACCCCTTTCTGTTGTTAAAGCACATGATGGATATGAATCCTCTTGATTAACAACGAGTCGGGTCGCCCACTGACCCGAACCATTTGATTACAACTTTTCGGGATGTTACAAGTCTACCCCCCTTAAAAGAGGATTCGTCACACAAGTCAACTACACCAATTTCAACCACATTATGCATGCAGGTTTGACTATTACCACACAAGTCAATACACCAATATTCAAACCATAATATGCATGCGACTTTGACTTTTACCACATAAGTCATTTAATCCAATTTCATCACATTCCACGTTTCAGTTTGACTATATACCACGTAGTCAATTACACCAATTTCAAGCCACAATACGCATACAAGTTTGACTTTTACCACACAAGTCAATACACCAAGATTTAAACCACAATAAGCATACTACTTTGACTTTTACCTCATAAGTCATATTACACCAACTTACCACATTTAGTTTGACTAGTAATCATATAAGTCAACTACATCAATCTACCACATTCAACATTTTAGTATGACTATTAACCACATAGTCAACTACACCAATTTCAAACCACACAAAAATAGAGTTTAACCACATACACTATTTATATACCACACTATCCACCATATCTATTACTAAGTAAGTGCAAAGCACTTACCTTTGCCAAAGATGATCCCGCTTGATCCTCCAAGTTAGCTTCCTTACTACTTGATCACCTATACAACCCATTTACAATTAGTAATCCATTGATAACCAATTGAAACCCAACTCACCTTTATGATCTAAAGATCAAGACCCTAACTTAGTTTGATTAACATGACCTTAATCAAACCCCCAACACCCAAATACCACCTTTCAACCCGAAAGACCCGTTTGACCCATTATAGTCAAACTTCCAATCGACCAATTCACCATTTCCAATTGTGGGCTAACACCCACCCTAGACCTTATGGATTACACCCCCTAACTTAGTTTAATTAACATGACCTTAATCAAACCTCCAACACCCAAATACCACATTTCAACCCGAAAGACCCGTTTGACCCATTATAGTTAATGTAGGACCGGTAAATACAAGATGGTTCTATTCCAATTGAGATTGGCGGAAACAATCACAACCTTATCAAAGTAAACAACTAGACGAGAAGAATACTGATAAATGCAATTTGTATTAAGCTTCAAGTGTTATAAGATTACAGAGAAAAATCTTAAGCAAAAAGTACTTTTACAATGAATCTAAGTACTACTTATATAGTAACTTAGAATCAAGACAGACCCTTGATTCTAAGGATCAGATCTAACACAGACTGTTGATCTTGTATTGAAGCTATTCTACATATACAGACAATAATAATAACCGTTAACTTTATTCAAAAGTCTTCTTTGCATCATTGCTTTAATGCTCAAAAGGAGAGCGTCGTTGTCTTTTATTGTCTTATGCCAATGAAATTCTTTCTACGTGGAGTGTGTCAGTGTAATAGCAGAAAGTTATCAGTGGTATTGGTTGCTTTATCAAGAACAGTCAGCTGCAACGTTTGATCTTCAGTGAGAATGCTATCAGCTGCAACTTTGATCTTCAGTGGATAAGGCCTATCAGCTGCAACTTGGTCAGCAGCAGATAAGACATATCAGCTGCAGTTTTGGTCAGCAGCGGATAAAGCCTATCAGCTGCAAGTTTTGGTCAGCAGCGGATAAAGCCTATCAGCTGCAACTTTATCGATCCGCGGTAATCTTTGAGATCAGCAGCATTTGTACTTAGAGAATTTTGTAGCCATCAGTCTTTATTTCTACAAACTCCCCCTAGACTGATGCTACCAAAACTCTCTTACTGCTTTTGTTGCTGAAGCTTTGCATGTGGCTGACAATTCTTTCAACCTCATATCCTCTCTGGTCCTTGCTGGGATTGTTAAGAGGAAGCTCAGATAGAGTCTTGATGTCTTTGCTGGCCAATTTGAAGATAGCTTTGCTTGAACATCTCATCTTCTGTCCTTTAACATCTGTCAATGTGAACTCATCCTTTTCAGCATTGTAGGACCAGCTGATGAATGGAGAGTGGGATTGGAGAGATTTGACATCAAGGATTTCATCTCTGCTGGGGTTGAAGTGATGTTTGATTGCCAGCAGCAGATGTCTCCCACCTTCATTCATAGGCTCATTGACTTCACCCAGCTCCATCATTCTTCTTAGATCAGAATCTGGAAGCTGTAGTACCTCATCAACAGTTATATAAATTGATCTTTTAACTTCTGTCCTCCCCCTGAAAACTTCAAACCATTGGTCTTGAGAGCTGTATGACCATCTAATTATTTCTCTTGAGTCTTCTGGTTTGGAAGTAGGTTTGTTTTTCTTTTTGGGAGGTTGTTGATGAGTAGGAGTTGGGTGTGAGGATTTGGACTTTGAGGGTGGAGAGGAGGGAGGTCTAGGATGGAGAGTGGAAGGTTGTTGGATTAAGGAAGTGTTGGGTGAGGGAGAAGGCTTGGGTTTCTTTGTTTTCCTTTCTTCTTCTTGAATGATTACCCTTTTCTTGGAGCCTTTCTTGCCCAGTCTTTCTTCCTCATCCTCCTTGACTTTAAGGTAGAGGGCTTGCACGTTCATGAAGTTCATGGGACTTAGCCTCTTTCCACTCTCTCCTCTAGCCTTAAGGAAGTCGATCATGATCTTCCTTTCTTCATGGGATCTTCGGTTAAAGAAAATGGTCTTCTTGGACTTTTGTTTGGCTTTTTCTTCTTCTTCAGCCTTTTTCTTGTTTGCCAATTAACCCTGCTGACCCATGAAGTCTCTGTAGATTTCTTTATTTGATAGTTTCTCAAGGTAGTCTACTTCCTCACCTTGAGAAATCAGAGCCTTTTCCCATTCCTCTCTCATTTCTTTGGCTAGTTTAGAATCAGTTATTCTGAACTTAGCCTCTTTCTTCTTCTTCTTCTTCTTCTTCTGTATCTCTTCTTCTTATTTATCTAATTGTTCATGCAGTTGAAGAGCAAGAGCTTCATCTTCTTCAATTTGATAAACTGTAGGAATTTTTACTTTCAGATCATCCAGCTATTTTGCATACAGCTGGATCTGTTGTTCTCTGAGGAGGATGGCTGTGAGTCTGTCTTGAGCTTTCTTTAGTTCAGCCATCTCCTCTTCTTCTCTTCTTCTTCTATCCTCATTTTCTTTCTTCTCCTTCTCAATTCTTTCTTCATCTTCTTTGGTCATTAGTCCCTTTCTCTTATCTTTGTTGGATGCCTCTGCTTCAGCTTCATGGACCACAACAGTAGGTGTAGTAGATGTTGTTGAGATCTCAGCTTTAGCTTCATTGGCATGTTGGGGAATGAACAAGGGAAGGGAACTTTCTTCATCTTCTTTCCATTCCGTACCTGTCACTTCTTTCCATGCTTCTTTCATCTCTTCCTCGTCTCTTCTCTTTGATTCTTCTTCTGTGTTCAGTCTAACTGTTGGAGAAGAGAGAAATGATAGGTCTAAGTCAGATCCAGATTCCTCCTTATAAAGAGAAGCCTTGATGATTTTGATCATTTCTTGACTTTCTAAGGAGTTAACATTGAAGATGAGTGATCTGAGCTCAAAGACTTTGTGTAGGAAAGCTGAAGGTAGGAGCAAGATCTCTTTGATGTTGATTGAGAGAGAAGATCCATTGCTCAGGAAGAAGGTGAAGTCATGGGAGTCAGTGCTTATCCATCCTTGCACTTCTACATCCCTACCATTATGTTGTACAGGAATCTTCTCCAGCAGATAACCTCTTCTTCAGTTAAAGTACTGCTCCTGATTATGTCAAGTCTTCTCGGAGCCAGTCTTTGTTCTGCTGCTGATGGAGATTCAGGATAAGCCGCCCTGTTTGCTTCTTTTAGTAGTCTTTCAAACAAGGGCATGTTATCCTCCATTAAGTCATAGAACCTGCTGATTGCAAGTTCTGCTGAGAGATCTGATGAATTGTTGACACATTTTGTCAGATACAGATTGAGAACTTGGAGGGCATTAAGAGAGTTCCAGTTTAGCTCTTCTACTCCACTAAACTCCCATCCAATCCAGAATCTCTCAGCTATTTCATCATACCCCCAAGCTAGAATGGAGTCAAATTCTAGCTTCTTTGAAGTTAGGAAGAGTTGGGGGTAGATGAATGACTTATTATGGTTGCAGCTTCAGGAAGAAGGCTGAATGATGGAGGTGTGTCTTCATGGAGAGTTTCTTCTTGTAGCACCTCATCAACAACTCGAACAACTAACTTCCAATCCTCAGTGACATCTTCTTTTTCATCTACTGAGTCTGGCAAGTCATGGATTTGAACAAAATCAGGTTTGTATAGGGAACTTTGAAACACAGTCTGCTCTTGTATCCAATCTTCGAGGCTGTCAGCAACGTCTTCCTTAGTAACCACCTCCTCATTTTTGGTTGCATCAGTGAAAAGGGATATATCTGTTTGAGGTCCCACTGATACAAGAGAGGGAGTAGGCACAGTTGGGCATTGATGGGCTTCATGCATAGAGACTTGGTGTCTTAGTTTGGACACTTCAGCCTCTAGCATTGCCACCCTGGCCGTCAATTCCAAGTTATGAAGTTTCAGTCTGTCCTCATCCACAGTTGTGGAATCCTTGGAGCTAGATGGGGCCTTAGGCCTAGCCTCTGCATCCCCATCACCCTGGTTTTCTTGGCGCCTGGGATTCCTCTCAGTGAAGAGTGTTTCACAGGAAACATCCTCACTGGGAGTTGCCGTGGTTAGGGTCTTAGCTATGTTATCACTGTCCTCCTAGGCAGTTGATGTACCAGGAGTAGTGATAGCCCTTTCCACATTCACTCTATCAATACTACCAAAGTAAACCTTCTTGGGTGATGAACCTGGGTTGGGTGCGTCAGCAGCCAAGTCAATCAATACCTCCGATATAGTGGTTGTTGGAGAAGGTATATCATCTTGACCAGGTGCCTCTACACTTAGGTTTAGAGAAGAGAAATAATGGAATGGCTCAGGGGTTGCTCTATGGATCCAGGATGTGATCCTGATCCTAATAGAGAGGCTTCCAAGGAAGTCTCTCTAGTGTTGTGGCTATCCCTTTTGGTATTCTCATCAGAATGTTGGGATTCTGAATGAGGGCTTAGAGGTTGGGTTTGGGCCTTTTAGACAAGAAGAGAAGGAGTCTTCTTGCTCCTTTTTCTGGTGTATGTCATTGCAACTGGGGCCCTTTGTTCCAGTTGAACGATAACATCCAAAACAGATGTAAGTACTTTTTGTACCTGTGCATCCTTAGTAGTATGCACAGGGGTTCGAATGTTGGAAGCAGATTGTTGTTCAGGATGTGATGTGGAAGGTGTGGGATCAGTATCAGCTGGGATTGCTGAACTGTCACCCGGGGTACTTTGTATATTCAGCATTGTAGATAACAATGGAACATTTACCCCTGAGAACTTTTTCGAAACAGTTCTCATACTTTGAAAAATATTATTTTTATGTCCCAACATGATGTAAATTCTTACAGGTTTTGAAAGTTCTTTTAGTTCCTGGTTGAAAACCTCCTGTAAGAATCTTGGGTACATAAAAAATTGTTGCTTTGCACCCTCTTGAAGGTTATATCTCAAACCCTCAAAGATGAGGTGTGCAAAGTTGAAACCTAGGCCAATAATCATACCATGGAAAGCAGAGGCAAGTGCGGAGCTCACTTGATGCCATTCATTTCTCTTCTGAGATATGCATTGAAGAAGAGTGTGGTAGAGATACTTCCATGGAGGGCCCATCAGCGCCTTCTCTATTGTATACTCATTTTGATTTCCAGTGTACCCTATGGATACAAAGGTCCTCATGTACTCGTCCTTTGAGTATGAGATGGTTGCTCCCTTATCTTGAAGCTTAAGATGTTTTCGGAGGGTAGCTTCATAGATGATGATGTCCTTGCCGTCTACCTTGGCTTTTATTTGGGGAATCCCCTATTCGGTAGAGTAGAAGGCGGTATTCCAGAAATCCTCCATATGAGGGATATATATGGTAGGGTTGGTTGTGAGGGCAAAATGGATCTTTGATCGGCATAGGAAGTCGATCATATCATCGAATCCTTCAGATTTCTTTCCCTTGGTTAAGTATGCTGTAAGGTTGTGGTACGGGGAGAACTTATCGTCAGGGTTATTGATGTCTGCCATTGTTGTTTGATTTTGGAGGGAAGGTTTGAAGGTTTAAGGGTGGAAGGCTTTGAATGTTTTAAGGATGGAAGACTTTGAATATGGTGGGGACTTGAGAGAAAGTGATGTGGGTTTAGGGTGAAATTGAATGTGAAGAGGTGGTAAGGAAATTTGATTTGTTCAGGAGGGACAAAGCAAAATGACTTGTACAGTACAACCTCATTCTCCTTTTACTGTTACAGCTGTAATACACCGAGGCAGTCATGGTAAAGACTGACGTTAATTTTTACAGCAGGTAAGAGTTAATTTGGACTTAAATTTACCCATCAGCAGCAAACTTGGTTGCTGTGGATGAATAAGCATGTCCGCTGCAAGCTTGGTTGCTGCGGAAGGTTAAGTCTGTCAGCAGCGAACTCAATTGTTGCTGATGGATTCAATGATCTGCAGCAAGGATGTCGCTGCTGACAGCCTTAAAGCTATCCGTAGGAAACTTGTTCCTGCTGATAACTTAAAGCAGTCGGTGGCAAATCTTTTGCTGCTGAAGATTAAACCTGTCAGCAGCTGAAGGACAAAAATGCTGCTGACTTATAACTTTTATTTACAACAAAAGACAAAACACATTTTAAAATAGAATTTTAGAGATAGATTTTAATCAAAGTTCATCGTACCAATGGATTCAACTAAATATCTAAATATGTCATGTGCCTGGAACAACCACTGTCATGTGCCTGGAACAACCACTGTCTACCACCCAGGTGTTATTCTTGTGACCTGGCAGTCCATGCACATGATAGAGATCTAGTTAGTGGGAGGAGTCCATGAGCTTGCATCCTTGAAGAAAAGGGTTCTTGGAATGTTAGATTCTTCATGTGTGTATTCAACAGAACCAATGATAAGTCTTGGAGTGAGAAATTGGGATCTTGGCTTTCCATTGTTGAGGAGATGGTCTTCCTGTTCTCTTTTCTCTGTCAGCAGCTGATTTTGCTTTGACTGCTGATGGCTGCTTTTTAACAGTAGCAGATTTTGTTGCTGGGGACTTTGGCTTATCAGCAGCAGATTTTGTTGTTGCTGATGGCTTTGGCTTCTCAGCAGCTACTGATTTAAGCTTATCAACATCAGATGTTGCTGCTGATGGTTTTGCTTGAGCAGCAGCAGATTTGGTTGCTGCTGAAGGCTTGTCTTTAGGTTGCTTGTGCTTCACTTGATTACCAACATTTTTTCTAGCTGCTGATGGTTTAACAACCGATGTATGCTGATCCTTCTTTACCTTTCGTCTTTGAGGGGCTTGATGAAGGATCTGGTTGAAAGGGTTAAATTGACAATTTACAGCAAAGTGGTCTGATTCACCACAGATGATGCACGTCTGCTGAGATTTTGACAACAGCTCCCTTGGTGGAGAAAGAGAGTTTCTGAATTGAATTGTCTTTGCTTCAAACCTTCTTACCTGTTTGTTCTTCTTTGTCTTCTCAAAAGCACGTTGCCTGAGGTTTCATTGCTGCTGAAGGTAGTAGAAGCAGGTGCTGGCAGTGTGGTTATATTTTCCACAGACAAAGCATGATTTTGCCAGTTTTTCCCTTGAAAGATAAACATAATCCTTTATTTTGAAAAGAACTTTGAAGTTCCAAGGGTGAGCTTTGTTGTGCTCAAAAGTAGCTTCTTCCAATGTCTTTTGAACACATGGAACTCTTTCTCCAGGCTTATGGCATATGTCAAACACCTTTCTTTGAGGCTTTGAGGTTGAAGACTGTCCCTTTTCAACATTTAGCTTTCTTCCTTCTGGAGGATAGCTAATTTTGATTTGGTTGAAAGGTATAGGAACCGGAGCGGCTGGTAACGGAACAGGAGTACTTTTTTTAATGACTTCAAGAACAGGCTTTGATACTTGTATTGGTGATGAGATCTCCTCAGTTTTAGTGGACTCTGAGCAAGATGACTCAGATGCTGATGAGGTAGTGTATTCTTGCACCGGTGGTTCATATATTGAAGGATCAAGATCTCGGTTGGCCTTTTCAATATTTGAGAGATTGAAGCTTGGTTCATGGATGGCAACGTAGTCAGCAGGAGGTGTAATGGCTTGGTATTGTTCACCATGATACCCCAGACCAGTTTTTACCTTTTCATGAATTTGATTGGTTCATGGATGGCAACGTAGTCAGCAGGAGGTGCAATGGCTTGGTATTGTTCACCATGATACCCCAGACCAGTTTTTACCTTTTCATGAATTTGAGCATCTAAAAGTCTTTGCAGATTTTTAGATGCAAATTCATATTTATCAACATGAACTTTTTGTTCTGCCAATTCTGCTCTGGTAGCTTTTAATCTAGCCAGTAGATCATCAATCTGAGTTTCAAGATTGCTTTGTTCATGTTTTAGTAATGAAATCTCTTTCTTTAGGCAGTTAATTTTTTCTTTATAACTGTTTTCTACCTTTATGAATTCAGATTTCATTTGATGAAACTCTTCATTTTGATCTATTAGGTTTTGATTATGCTTTTTGTAGCCTAACACCTTATCAATACAAGCTTGGGAACAGAGATGTTCATATACCTGAGGTGGAATCTCAATTGTGTCTGCCATAAGCGCTTGGTTGTTGGCAGGCAGCTCTTCATACTAGAAGCTCTAGTCGAAGTCAGAAGTTCCAACAGTTGCACAGGCTGCAGTTTGAACTGGAGGAGTAGCTTGTTGCTGTTGTTATCTGGGTTGAGCTTGGTGAGCTTGTCTTGATTGAGGAGTAGCTGGATTGGCTCTTGGTGCCTTGCATTCTCTAGCAAAGTGACCCAGTTGGTTACAGTTGTAACATCTTAGTTTGCTTTTATCCAATCCAACTCTGGTGTTGAAGTTGTTGCTTGGAATGGGTCTTCCGGTTCTAGAGTAGAACCTTTTTGCTCTTATAGAGAGCATGGCATACGAGTGCTGTATGTCCATTTCTTCTAAGTCATCTGGATGGAAGCATTCCAGATCCTCCTTGATAAAGGACATGTTGCTTGAGTTTTCAGAGACAAAAGCAGCAGAGGTTGAGGTTTGAGGAGGAGCTTCTAGGAGAAATGGTGAGGTGTTTGTTTGAGAGGTTGGAGTTTGTGGATGGGTGACAATGGGAGGATAGTAGTTGCTGGAACTAGGACCTGAGTGGTCAGAGTGGAGGGCAGAGGTAGTGGTGGATGTTGAGGCATTTTGATAGCTTGAGCTTCGTTCTTTTGCCTGAATCATCTCTAGCTCATAGGTTTTCAGTATACTAAAGAGCTCAGTCATTTGGAGAGTCTTCAGATTTTCAGTTCTTCTAATGGACACTGTGTAGAGTGTCCAGCAGCTAGGTAAAGACCTGATGAATTTTTTTAGAATATCTTCATTCTCCAACTTGAGCACTGCAGCTCACGTATAAGATAAGTAAATCTATTATATAAAACAGTTAGGGACTCACCTTCCTTCCGGACGAAGTTTTCGTACTGCTGCTTCAGGATGTCCTTTCTGTTTTCTTTGACTTCCTCTGAGCCAGCGAACATCTTCTCAAAAGCCTCCCATAGCTCCTTAGCAGTTTTGTAACCTCTGAAGTTATGAAAAACTTCATTTGGTAAGCACATTTGAATGGCTCCCAAGACTTTGAAGTCTACCTCCATTTTCTTGATATCTTCATCAGAGTACTTGGAGGGTTCTTTGGGAACTAGTGCACCTCCGGAATCAGCAGAGGACACCATGGGTATGTATGGTCCATCTTTAATGGATTTCCACATCCCATATTCCTGATAGCAGAAGAATCTTTTCATTCTGTTCTTCCACATATCGTAATCTTCACCAGACACCAGTCTTGGTGGTCTGTTGATGCTTCCAATATCTTCAAATCCATTGTTTTGAGCCATTTGTCTTTTAGACAATGAGTGACTTTTATCAAAAAGATAGATAAGAATAGAACCAGAGAATGATTAAACAAATGTGAGTTTGTTTAATCTGTGAGCCAAAGCTCTAATACCACTTGTAGGACCGGTAAATACAAGATGGTTCTATTCCAGTTGAGATTGGCGGAAACAATCACAACCTTATCAAAGTAAACAAGTAGACGAGAAGAATACTGATAAATGCAATTTGTATTAAGCTTCAAGTGTTACAAGATTACAGAGAAAAATCTTAAGCAAAAAGTACTTTTACAATGAATCTAAGTACTACTTATATAGTAACTTAGAATCAAGACAGACCCTTGATTCTAAGGATCAGATCTAACACAGACTGTTGATCTTATATTGAAGCTATTCTACATATACAGACAATAATAATAACTACAAAGGTTAACTTTATTCAAACGTCTTCTTTGCATCATTGCTTTAATGCTCAAAAGGAGAGCGTCGTTTTCTTTTATTGTCTTATGCCAATGATATTCTTTCTGCATAGAGTGTGTCAGTGTAACAGCAGAAAGTTGTCAGTGGTATTGGTTGCTTTATCAAGAACAGTTAGCTGCAACGTTTGATCTTCAGTGAGAATGCTATCAGCTGCAACTTTGATCTTCAGTGGATAAGGCCTATCAGCTGCAACTTTGGTCAGCAGCAGATAAGGCCTATCAGCTGCAACTTGGTCAGCAGCAGATAAGACATATCAGCTGCAGTTTTGGTCAGCAGCGGATAAAGCCTATCAGCTGCAAGTTTTGGTCAGCAGCGGATAAAGCCTATCAGCTGTAACTTTGTCGATCCGCAGTAATCTTTGAGATCAGCAGCATTTGTACTTAGAGAATTTTGTAGCCATCAGTCTTTATTTCTACAGTCAAACTTCCAATCCATCAATTCACCATTTCCAATTGAGGTCTAACACCCACCCTAGACCCTATGGATTACACCCATTCTAAACTTGATTAATTACACCTTAATCAAGTTTAATCTCCCTACATAATCATTAACCCATTTTGACTCGTTTGGGTCCAATTCTCCCAATTTCATCAAATTATAATTCATCAAAACAATTGAGTTTTAAAACATGTAATGGTGTTTATCTAACATCATAAACACTTACACTTACTCAATTAACCAATCTAACACCCCTAAATGAAAACCCCCCAATTTAGGTCTCAAGAATCCTAGTTTTCAAATCATCAAATTGGATGTTAAAACCACGAATTTCTACCACCCTTAGCTTTAGTTAAGCTAGATTAACAATTTTATCCAAGAATCATCCACCCAAAATCCCCAATTTCAGAAAGTTAAGTTTTTTCTCCCATAACTCATCAAGAACACAAAGATGGAGATTTAGAGAAGAAAAAGATTCTTACTTGAAGCTTGGAGAATGATGATTACAACTAAAACGACTGATTCTTCATGCAAGAAATCAATTTCAGTCCTTAACTCCTCCTCCTTGTTCTCCTTTAGTAAAATTCGCAAGAACAAACACACAAATGTGTGTGTTCTGCGCAACCCACACACAAGAAGCCAGGGATTTTTGAATTTTCAAATCAGCCCCTTCAACTTTCATAATTGACCCCTTCTTCCAAAACTAGGTATAATCCACCTTTAGCAACTAACCCGCAACTTCCATTTTATTTAAGTACACTCCTTATAATATGAAAACATATTATAATAATAACGCGAAAGTTGGTTCGTTACACAAGGTCTATAATAGTTTCACTGTCAGCATTAATTTTTTTAATCATTTACTATTTTTCAATAAAATACTAATATTTATTTAAAATAAAGAAAATAAAATACAAATTTATTTAAAATAAAAATAATCATACGTCACTTGGACATGGACGATTCCTAAAAATATGCTCCGCCAAATCCCGTTGAAGGCTTAGATGGGTTTCCCTGTTGTGTATCGCGTCATAAATTGCTTGTCTCTTCGTATGTTAATTGTGGAGGCGGCAGTTGAGAGCTATTATCATAGTTTTGACAAATTGTTCTCCCCTTATCCTCCAATATCATATTATGTAATGTAACGCAAGCATACATAATATTCCTTATTTTTTTCCTTTTGACCAAATTCGTGTCGGATTGTTAATCATAGCCCTCTTTTTATTCAGAACTCCAAATTCCCGCTTAATATCATTCTATGTCGATTCTTGTGTTTTTTAATGTTGTCCTTTTATCCTCCACTGGGCTTGTATATGCTTTGACAAACATGACGTACTATGGATATATACCCTCAGCAAGATAATACTTGTAATCGTACTCTATACATCATTGGCATAAAATGAAGACCCAGGTGCAACTCCGTCTATGATGTCGTCGAAGATAGGCAATTGATCCAAAACATTAATATCATTGTTTGATCTTGCAACACCAAAGAATGCATGTCAAATCCAAAGATCATATGATGCAACGGCTTCAAGCATTAAGGTTGGGTGTGGATGATCGCGTTGTTGGTGCTGATCTCGCCAAGCAGTGGGACAATTTGCCCACTCCTAATGTGTGCAATCGATGCTACCAAGCATCCTGAGAAAGCCGTGTACGGCTTCATGCACCTCGTATATTTTTTGAATGTCACTCCACGTCGGTCTCCGTAAATATCTCTTGTCGTAGGGATCAATCACACCTTCACAATAATAATAATAATGGTAGTAGTAATAATAAAGTGAATAATAATAACACCTTCAAAAAAACTATGAAAAGTATCTCGCGCGGATTTTTCCGACATTTTCAAATATACATCTCATGAATCATGCGAAGTGTCGTACGCAAGTTGACAAACTTCACACTTACATTTTTGTAAAGTAGTAAATCTTAGTTTACGTCTAGTGTCTTCTCTTTGTTGAAAAAATGAAACTCTCTTTCGAAATCTTCAACTATTTGTAAGAAAAGTTGGCGACCCATGAGAAAACAGCGACGTAACGTATCTTCATTATACATGGGATTGTCAGCAAAATAGGCACGTACTAGACGTTCGCTAGCATATGCCCCCTCATAACTTGTACTCGTCGTGTAACCCGTTGTGAAATATCCGCTTCATCAAGTAGTTCGTACCCCAAACGTATCGCCTCAACAATAACCACATCTTCCTCCAATGAATCCGATGATTTGGATGAAAAATCCATTTTTTTGTAAAAGATTATAGATTGTGTAGAGTGTGTAAAGAGATTTTTATAGAGCGAGTAGGAGAAAGGTTATGAAAAATGTTAAAGATTTTGATGTTATTTATAGGTTTAATTTTAAAAATTAATTAATAACTTTTTTAATGATATTTGGGCCTAACGGCTAGTTCCCTTCCCCCACGCCCGTTATTCCACTCACAGTTTCCCCTCACGCCACGGATCACGGCCGATAGGGGTGAGCAGTTAACAGGTATTACCCGGCAAACCCGTCAAACCCGTTGGAACCGACCCGTGAGGAACCGTGAAAGCTAACTAGGGTACGGTAAACGGGTCTATGATTTAACCTCAAAAGGGTAAGGGTCGGGTACAGGTCTAGAACCGAAGACAACCCGTATACCCATTAAACCCACCAGCTTTTAAAAAGTAACAAATTTCTAAAATATTTAGTGTAGATCAATATGTAAATATGTGATCTATTTTTTAAATTTACCAAATTTAAAAGATATGAAAATCAAGAATAAATTTAGAGATAATCTAATAATAAAGCCCCTAATCAAGTTGGACTCCAATACTCCATTTGGCATTCACTATCAGAATTCACTCATTCAGAACTTCATTCGCAAGCCAACTCCATTTGTAACCTTTATGTTCTGTAAGTTTACACATGTGGGTTTGTATATATATTATGATGAGTTTGTATGCATAATTGTATGTATGTATATGCTATTTCAATGATGAGTCATCGCCATCCTTTTCTAATAATATGTTTGCTTTTAGTTTTTAAACTAGTTTTATGCACATGCAGAGAGAAATCATCTCTGCTAGCTTTTAGTTTTTAATTTTACAAAATGATATAAATTGGTTTGAATTTAAACTAGCTTTTAGTTTTTAATTTTACAAAATGGTGCAAATTGGTTTAAAGTTACCTGACAAACATGTTTTTTAAGTCAAACTAGCTTTTAGTTTTTAGAAGTCAAACATGCAGAGAGAACATTTACATACCTGACATAATTTAACTCGGAGTTGTTCACAGGTAGTATGGAAACCCAAGACATATCCAGCGGAGACGATATTAACATAATCATCCTAAGAATGAAAAAACAGTCGGGAAACAAAAGGTGCCACAACATAGGAAAAGGAAGAAGCTCACAGCCGCTTGTTGGAACCACTTTAACGAATTCTATGACGAGGAGAATTTAAGAAAAGGAAGATGCAATTACTATGGAAATGTGTTGTGTGCGGAATCAGGTACAACCGGTACATCTTCCTTAAACAAGCATGTAAAACGTTGTGAGAAAAATCCCGCAAATAAGGAGAAAAACCAAGCTAACTTGTCTTTGAATAAAACCGAAGATGGCCAAGGTACGTTGAAAACATGGAATTACGATCCAAAGTTAGTTAGAATTGCATTGTATAAAATGATTATAAATGACGAACTTCCATTTGATTTTGTTGAACAGGAAGGGTTTCGACAATTTATGGAGGCGGTGTGTCCTAACGCCCATATTCCGTCACGTTTTACTGTCGCTCAGGGCATTATTGATTTATATCTCGATAAAAAAGAAGCTTAAAGGTTTTTTTTGTAAAAAATAAACAGAGGGTATCTTTTACAACGGATACTTGGACTTCTAATCAACGGATCAATTATATGTGTCTAACTGCCCATTTTATTGATGAAAACTGGAACTTTCATAAGAGGATTATAAATTTTAAGCCGATTTTTAGTCACAGAGGTGAGAATATCGCGGCAACTATTCATGAGTGTCTTTTTGAATGGGGCATAGAACGGGTGATGACATTTACTCTCGATAATGCCTCATCAAATGACGTCGCGGTTAGAGAGTTGAGAACTCGGTTGCCAAATTTAATCATTAATGGCAAGTATCTACATGTTCGATGTCTTGCCCATATTATTAATTTAATTGTGCAAGATGGGTTGAAAGCACAGGGTAGAATTATTGAGTGTATCCGCAGCGTGGTTAAGTATGCTAGACAATCACCTGCTAGAATTGCTACATTTAAAGCGTGTGTTGGTGCTAGTAAGATAGAGTCGAAAGCTTTATTATTGCTGGATGTTTGCACTAGGTGGAATAGCACCTATGATATGTTAGAACGTGCTATTATATTTGAAAAGGCCTTTGATGCATTTTCTTTAAAAGAACCGAATTTTCGTAAGGAGTTAGTTGAAGTCCCTGATCATGGTCATTGGAATTATGCTAGAAAAGTGGCTAATTTACTAGAATTGTTCAAACGGAAAACGGTTGGTATTTCATGTTCTACTTATGTGATCGCACATCAATTATACCTCGAGGTTATGAATATTGGTGATGCCTTGAATGAAATGTATCTTGAAAATCACTATCCGGTTGACTTTAAGAGAATGATTTCATTGATGGAAAATAAGTTTAAATAAATATTTTGAACATGAAGATAAGACAAATATTTTGTTTGATTTTGCAGTAATATTGGATCCGCGGATGAAGCTTCAAATAATACGGTGTGGGTGTAAAAGAGCTTGTGATTTGATAAAAAAAAGACAAGAAAGATATGACTGAAGATGAATATAATAATTTGATTGATAAAATGATTGAGAATGTGAAATCGAATATGCAATTAATGGTAATAGAGTATGAGAAGTTTTATCACACCGGTTCAAACAATCCGGTAAAGAAACAAAATAACGTTGAACATTCTCGGAGTGGTAAAAATTCTTGGATGGATAAGTTTGAACAATTCTGGGGTGCTGGTGTTCAGTCATTTGGTAACAAGACTGAATTGGAGAAGTATCTCACAGACGAAGTTGAAGGAATCAACGACAACTTTGATATCTTACAATGGTGGAAGGTAAATTCGGCTAGGTATCCAATCCTCTCGAAGATGGCAAAAGGTAATAGTTATTATATATATGTTTCAATATCCTATTTATGAATGCTAATTGTTTTTATTTTTTAGATATATTGGCAATTCCGGTTTCAAGCGTAGCTTTCGAGCCGGCTACTATAGAAGTTCATTATCTCTTAATATTGTTGAAGCTTTAATTTGCACACAAGACTGGATTAGAAAAATTCGACGAGCTTGCAAAAGGTAATGATTTTTAATTTTTTAATCACATTTAGGTGGTCTTTTTTTATTACTAATCGTTATTTTTTTAGATCTTTTTGAGAAAATCGAGTCAATTGGATTGAATGAAGATTGAATAAATAATAATTTTGAAGATCAAAGAAAGCTCGAAGAATCTGAAGTTTATTTAATTTTGAGACATATATTTATTTTTGAAACCGTACTGTTTGTTTGCCTGTTTGGTTTTAAATACTATTTGTTTGTTTTTGAATCATGCATACTATTTGAACACTATTTGTTTGCTTTTTGAACCATCCTAATTGCTTTTGAATGATTTGTTGTTGAATTAACAGTGGAAAATGTGATAATCCCACTCATTAACTATACGGATCCATATTCGCAAAACCCACGAACCCTTACCCGTGGACCCTTTTAACTACTATACGGGTCACGGGTATGTATTTGGTCATCAAAAGGGTACGGGTACAGGTATACCCGTACGGGTCAGGTATACCCGTTTGCACACTCCTAACGGCTGAGGTGTTCCACGCTCATTCACGAGCCATGTGGACCAAACCCCCCATTCAAGGTAGCACTACACATGGCCTTATATCTTAATTAAACCGAATTTAAGATAGTAGATAGTTGTGTTATTACTTTTTTATTTTATTGCTACATAATTTACTCCAACGCAATTTGCAAGGTCGGTGGTCAGTCCTAAGTCACTGACCACTGTTTCCTAAACACCTCTCAACTTTCTTCATTTTCTAATAATACCCCTCAACTTTTTTAAATTTTTAAATATATCCCTCAAGTTTGTAAAGTTTCAAGTTTAACTCTTAACAAAATTATCAACTCTACCACCTCAAATTTCTAAACTCTCAAGTTTACCCCTCAAATCCGTTTCTTTTTTCTTTTATATTTGTTTTTAAAAATTATTTTTCCTATTTTTATTTTGTTTTTATTTTGTTACTAACTTTTTTAACGAATTTGTCGTTTCAATGTTGACTCCTATTCGTGTTGCAATTTTTCTTTTTTTCGATCTTCAGAACCTTGTCGTGGCAACTTCATACGTTTCTTTTACGTAGTTAGGCACAGTATTGTGACCGCCGCAACGTGCGTAACGAGGTTCGCAGGTGGATTTTTTTTCTAATTTTTTCCTTTCTAAAGTGTGGTCAAATACAATATTTTGCAAATAAATTAACAAGTTGGCCTCTAACTCATATGGTAAGATAAGCATCACCTAAACTTGCATGCGTGGGTTCGAGACCAGGGAAAATGTGGTTTTTCCTTTTTTTTATGTTTGTTTTTAAAATTTTTCTTTCATTGTTACTAACTTTTTTAACGAATTTATCGTTTCAATGTTAACTCATGTTTGCGTCGCAACGTGCGAGACATAATACTCTTTTTTTTATCTATGTTTCGATCTTCAGAACTAATTCTTTTATGTACTTAGTCACGTTAATGTTATCGTCGCAACACGCATAACGAAGTTCACAAAGACGCCACATCGCACGGACTTGTTTCTAGTTATTTCCTAAATTCCATTTTTTAGAATGACACTATTATTCAACTTTAGTTTTATGAAATAAGAAAATTCGAATGTAGATAAAAAGTAATTTTTTAAAAATCATTTGGATTACAGCATCTCACGTTTGCAATAAACAAACGCGTCAGTCACTGGCGTTATGTTGAGCCGAGTGGCATAAACCCTAGCCGTTCTTGTTAAATCCTAAAATCTCTAATCTTTCGTCACGATTCCGGTATGTTTAATCTCTATAATATGTTTAGTTATATATGATCATGATCATGTTTCTCTTTTATTTTTCAAAATCATGTTTCAGATCACATATCCATTAAAAATCAATAGATGTCAAGTTTGTTATTATTCACATGGCTTCCATTTCCAAAAGCTTACTAAAAGCAACAACAGTTGCTCGAGCTTCTTCGTTCAAGTTGTTCCCAGAGCATCTGTCTTCTTCATTCTTATACTCATATTCCTCCGCCGTTGCTGCCAGTGAACTTCCACCTGCACCACCGCCTCCGCCTCCGCCTCCGCTACCACAGCCAGCGCCCTCTTTTCGACCGCAAGGTTCCTCTCTTCTATGCATTTATAATTTTCTTCAAAATATTTATCTGTTTTCACCATTGGTACAACTTCTTATGTTCTGTTGATTAACAAATGCCAGAAATGCTTATTAGGTTTTGATTCGTGTTTTATTATTCTGTAATTCCAACAAATTTGACTGCAAATTTGCTTTGTTGCATATCTATTAGTTGTGTAAATAATCTGTTCCAATATAAGATGGAATTTATCTGTTCAAAGTGGATTTGTGCATCTTTTTTTTCTAACTGTTATACTCTTGATTTTGGTAGAGAAAGGTGTTATTTTATGCTTTTTAATTGTTTATCAGTTAAAAGATAGGGTGGGTAACCTTATAAAAGGACCTTGATCTAAACTTTTAGTCTTCTATCGTCTATCAGAAAAGCAAAGATCATGGTCAAGGTTTCTGCTATTCGTTCCTGGAGCTATCACTTTTGGACTAGGCACTTGGCAGATCTTCAGAAGGCAAGAGAAGGTATGTCTTGATTAATCTGCTCACTTATATGTATGCATAAATGTCTTTATGTGAACTGACTGTTGATGTCAGATTGATTGCACATAAAAGATTGACCAAATGCATAGAGACGAGTATGCCTATAAATAAGCTAATGTTGTGTTAAATTTGTAATGTAATGCACATTATGTTTTAATTTAGATGATAGTATAGACTTCATATGAAAAGAATGCATAGTTAGATAACGGATTAAAATACACTTATGTAGGTGAAAATGCTGGAGTACAGACATAGTAGATTAGAAATGGAACCAAGTAGATTAGAAATGGAACCAATCAACTGCAACCACATCACTCCTACAAGTGAAAATTTAGACTCACTGGAGTTCAGGAGGGTAGTCTGCAAAGGAGTTTTTGATGAGTCAAAATCCATTTATGTTGGTCCACGGTCTAGAAGTATTTCAGGAGTGACCGAAAATGGATATTACCTCATTACACCCCTTATGCCACTCTCAAACAGTCCCGAAAGGTTTGGCTCAGCATTACTTGTATGCTTTATACCCTGCATATTAGCCATTTTTTACAAACATTGTTTTAAAAAAAAAAGTTTATAACTCAAATTCTCTATTTTTGAATAAATTTATTGCACCACAATTTCATGTTAACATATGCTGAAAGCCTGAGTTTTTGCAGCTTGCAGATACCGATCTTAGTCAACAGAGGTTGGGTCCCACGAAGTTGGAGAGATAAGTCTCTGAAGATTCTAGAAGAGGATACACATCCTCAAAGTATAGAATCTACTGATATCCAGGAAAGTAGTTCTTGGTGGAGATTTTGGTCTATGAAGCCTACTATTACTGACAAGGTGTCATTTACATGCTTAAGCATATATTGTATATAGATTACAACTCAACTTTAATTTCTTGAAATCTATTACCAACAGGAGAATATTTCACAAGTAATGCTTGATGAAGTTGTTGGTGTTATTCGTGGAAGTGAGAAACCTAGTATTTTTGTACCAGCAAACGACCCGAGTTCCTCTCAATGGTTCTATGTTGATGTTCCTGGAATTGCTCAGAGTTGTGGGCTTCCTGAGAACACGATATACATTGAAGCAATCTGCGAAAAAGTCAACCCTAGTAATCCATACCCAATCCCAAAAGATAATAATGCGTTGATTCACAGTTCAGTAATGCCACAGGATCATCTCAACTATACATTCACTTGGTGAGTTATTCATCTCATGATTTTGCCGTGAAATGCATTCAAAGTAGAGGTGGTAGTCTTGACCCATTTATTTATGAACAGTCGACTAACTGGTTAAATGGGTAAAAAAGGTAAAAAGGAAACTTGTTGAAAATCACCCCAAAGTGTAATTTTAATGCATAAAACCTCTTAAATCATTTTAATATAAAAGTTAGATGGTTATCGAGATAATCTATTTTTTGTTAGTCATATTTGACATTGATCTGACCCCGTATCGACATGTACAAATTACTCAATGTCCCTAACTGACCCGTTTACCACTTCTAATTCAAAGTCATGAACTTTCATCTTTACTAGTGTTCTAGATCCCTAACATGTAACGGTTGGTTTGTATAGGTATTCTTTGTCAGCAGCGGTTACATTTATGGCTTTCAAGAGATTACATCCTAAGAAGATGAGATAATGTTGTTTTCTGCTAATGATATAGGTGCTGATCATATTTTTGTTGCTGTTTAACCTTTTCCTTTATGATAATGGCTCAAAATGTCAGTAGGGTCGATTTCGCTGTAAAAGTTTTTTGTGCAAACAAGATTTTCCTTCAAACACATAAATGAACATTATGTGGTTCTGATGACTGAAATTGAACCTCTAGTTGTGGACAAAGAGCGTTTTTTTTAGAAAGTAAATTAGTAGTGATTATATTTATTATACGATATGAAAAAATAAATAGTTTGTTATAAAAATAAAAGAGATAATGTGAAAAAGGTAAGCATGAGTGAAGATATTTGCTTAGAACAATCTTTAGGTAAAGGATGATGTTGATGATGTGTTAGGTGACATCAGGGTGTTCGTAAATTGTTAAAACCAATCGAAGTTTTGATGATTTATTCTTTTTTGAGTAAA
The DNA here is from genome assembly GCA_023525975.1 of Smallanthus sonchifolius. NCBI lineage: Eukaryota > Viridiplantae > Streptophyta > Magnoliopsida > Asterales > Asteraceae > Smallanthus > Smallanthus sonchifolius. The sequence goes on from CM042037.1 coordinate 21,286,112, forward strand.
CTGCCATTTTCGTCCCTGTGGTTTGGTCAAAATTGCCACTTTCATCCAATAGTTTGTTTTTTTGTATCTGGGTCCTCGTGGTTTTAAAATATTGCCATTTTCATCCTCGTGGTTTTAAAATATTGCCACTTTCATCCAGTCAGCTAACACCGTCCGTTTTTCTCAGTTAAATGAGGGGTATTTCAGTCCTTTTACTTATTTGTTTTATTTTTTTATCTTTTTTACTCTCACTTTTTAATCATCCCCAATTTAACCTCTAATTTAATCATCCACCTGCTGGCCTTCTTCCTCTTTTCCTGACCAGTTTCCGACGAGCACCACTGGAACACCTCCGTCGCTTGTTTCTATGATTAAAAAGTGAGAGTAAAAAAGATGAAGAAATAAAACAAATATGTAAAAGGACTGAAATACCCCTCATTTAATTGAGAAAAACGGACGGTGTTAGCTGACTGGATGAAAGTGGCAATATTTTAAAACCACGAGGATGAAAATGGCAATATTTTAAAACCACGAGGACCCAGATACAAAAAAACAAACTATTGGATGAAAGTGGCAATTTTGACCAAACCACAGGGACGAAAATGGCAGTTTACTCTTCTTTTTTTTATAGAAATGAGTGTGTGTGTATATATAATATTTATGAACAATCCTTATTATTATTAAAATAATTAATACAAAATCACGCTTTTAATTCAAACTACCGAAACAAAACCGCAAAACCATCACAATCAAGCAGTCAGGCCAACTCAACCAATCCAGCCGGTTTGGTTTGTCTTTTTTTGAAACCGTACTGATCTAGCCAGTTTGGTTTGTGTTTGTTTTAAACCGTACCGATCTAGCCGGTTTGGTTTGTCTAATTTTAAAACCGTAATTAACGATTCAGCTATTTTTTGTTAAAGCACGCCAAGATGATACGACACATCTTTAGGTGAAGAACATATTAGCATTACAGATGTCTAACGCATAATCTTACATAATCTGTGTTCCTTCAAGATTATGCATGCCACCCACCTGCCGACATGGCATCAAATTGTTAAAAACACATAGGTGTGGAACCATCGGGTCAACTTTCTATTTTTACATTTGTTTCAACTAATCAACCGGTGAAAATCTAAAAATTGAAACTACAAGAAGGCCATCACATATTGATATCTGTCGATAGAAAACCTGACCCGTCCGAAGGGTTAAACAAACCCCCTCTGGTTCCACCTACGATCATACTTTATCAACATTTATAACTCCAGTGAGACCACTAAAGTACCTAAAACTTCAAGCCACATAATTTATACAAATAAACGCAAACCGAACTTAGTTTACAAGGAATACAGAGGATAATAATTTTAACATAGAATTTCCGGTCCTATCCAAAGGGATTACCACCAATTGAAGCTACAGGACCCTGAGCTTGAATGTTCCTACAAATTGATACAGAGCATTTTAGCACTGTGAGATACATATATAATGTTGAATTATGTGTGTGTAATAAAATAAAATATGAAAGGGGCTTACGGAATCTGCATGCCTGGTGCTTGGCCTGCCATGAACACCAAGGCCTCTGCATAATCATATTACAAACAGATTCCAATTAAACACCGCGCATTCATTTGTTTGTTTGCTTGGTAAGATCATACCTTGTGATTTACTGGGAGTAAATGGTATTGCTGCATTATCAGGAAACCAAGGTGTTGGCAAAGCCGATTGCATATAGCTCATGTCAAAGAACTGCAGTTGAAAAAACAACATATCAATTCATACTCACTATAATTGAAAAATTACACACATAGAATTTACCATGTTGCTAGATTCAAGATCGGTATCACTAGGAAAATCAAATGGATTTTGAGATTTTGTTGCAGGCACATGTGATTGTGCTCCATCCTGAACATATATGTTATAAAAAACAAATATTAATAACATAAACATATCAAAAACAAAAAGTAAATAAGTAAAAGAGATGTCCTATACCAGGACAGGGAGTTCAGTTGAAGATGTCCTATCCAAAACAGCTTCCTTCATCTTGAAATTCTGTAAATTCACACAACAAATTCAAAAAATAGTTGCTTGCATTTAAATTTTAAATACGAAACCATCATTTCTAGTTAAGTTAATACCTCTGACATTCTCCATGCCAAAAATGGATCAGCAACTAAAGGATCTTGTACAGGAACTTGTTCACTGTTCGTTGTATAAATGCTCTCAAAGGGTGTGGTAGATTCTTCAAACGATTTCCATGACTGCTAAGAAAATTTAGTGTTTAAACAAACATCTAATTATGTTTGAGTAATTAAATATATTGCAAAGATAACAATATAACATACCTGATTATTAGTATTATTCTGTACATTTACTGGAGCTCCAGTATCATGAACACCCCCATGCCACTGCATTAATGATGAAGGTCCAGTAGCACTAATATCCTGCTGACTAGGTTGTGCATGCCAAGGCATGTCAAAGGTCGCCCACCCATCATTTTTCGGAGTGATCATACCGGTCGATTTGTCATTTAAAGTTTCAGTCGGCTGCTTCTGTGGTATAACTGTAAATAAATCCAAATCAGGTTCAAAAGCTTTGAACTCCTGATTCACACTCATAGTTGGTGCTACAGAAGCTGAAGATGTAGCCAATAACTCAAATAGGTCCAAACCATCAAACTTTCCCGGTTCAGTAGAAGGCACTGATGTGACAGATTGAGGTGGATTTGGTGCACTAAAAAAGTCCAGTCCACCAAACTTTTCGGGTACAGCCGAAGGCGCTGATGTGGCAGATTGAGTTGAATTTGGTGCACTAAAAAGGTCCAGACCACCAAACTTTTCAGGTTCAACAGAAGGTGCTGATGTGGCAGATTGAGGTGGATTTGGCGCACTAGAAAGGTCCAGACCATCAAATTTTCCAGATCCTGATGAGTGTGACAAAGAGGGAGGTGATTGTGAATCAGATCTCAATATATCACCTCCATTAGTCACTGAATAATCTGAAACCCTAGCAGTTACCACCTCATTTGCAAAACTGTCTTCCTGCACATGATCACTTAATCGACTTGTACTAAGGAACCGGAACATTCCTCTGTCAGATCCAGGTTTTTTAGTAAGTGCAGGTGCTTGTTTTCTGTAACGGCGTTCTTCATATTGATAATCATATGGTGGACTTTGAGAGTAAGAATGATATGAACTAGCTCGTCTTGTTTCATCCTCAAGGTTTTTATGATTCTGGAAAAATGATTACCAAAATTTAACATGTTAGTATGCCAATAAACACGTATTTTTAAAAAGGGGTGATGCATAGATAGTACCAAAGTGTTTGAAGATTTTCAATTTTCATTAAGGTCAGATAACTATTAAAACAATTTTATAGGCCACCCAAGTATCAATTTGGTTTCATTTATGCTGATTTGAGTAAAAACGAGCCGTAATATTGTAAAAATCTATGTTGTCAAGGCGCATAGGCCTCGCCCGGAGCCTAGGCGAAAGGCGCTTAAAAAGCGAGGGCTTTTAAGCGAGGCGCAGAGTATAAAAATACCATTTTTAGGGGTTTTAGACATGTTTTAGGCTTGTTTTGGCTAGTTGAGCCTGTTTTAGGTTGATTCTAGGCTTGTTTAGGGTTAGTGTAATTGTTTCAGACTTATTGAGAAGATTTTTAGCCGGAATTTGGCCTGAACTTAACCGGAAAATCTGCCCGAGTGCCTCAAAATGGGGCTTTTGAAGCAAGGCGACAAGGCCGTGCTGGGCGGCGATTGGGGAACTTAGGTGCGCGCCTTGTGGGCTTTTGACAACATAGGTAAAAATGACAATATCTTTAAAGGTCATGTCAAGTTTAGAGTGCCCATGAATTTGGTAGATTCATGGGTATTTTTGTCATTTTACAACTCTAGAAGTGGCAAAATCTTTAAATTTCCGGGGCACTTTGTCATTTTACAATTTTCCAGCAAGTTTTTTTTTGCATGAATCGGCATAGACGAAGCAAAATTAAATTGATATGTGGGTAGTCTCTAAAGTTGTTTTACTATTTGGGTGGCTTTAGTGTAAACATTTGAATACTTGGGAGTTATGTGGCCTATGTACACATTATCCCTTTAAAAAAAATGTTATATATTAATGACAGGAACACTACCAGTGTATCTCTAGGAGGTTTTCCAGACGTCTTTGAAGAGAAAAATTTCTTATCCACGTATACACTCTTTATGAAATCTCGAACTTTGTCCACATTGCTGTAATAGAAAGCATGCATAAGAAAATCAATTCGAACAATAAAGGCAACAATATAAAAGTGTATCACCTGTTATCTGGAAGTCTCTGTTCCCGTGGGTCCCAATCTCTAAGAAATGTTTCTCTAGCACGCTAGAGAAGTAAATATCTTGTGAGATAATAAACAAATTTCCACCGAGAAAAGAAAACTAGGTGGTATGTGTACCTGATTACCACCTTCTTGAAGGGCTTCAACTTCTTGTGAAGTAAACTTAGACATTGATACAGATTTAACACGGTGAGTGAACTCACGGCTGCAAAATGCAATAGAACAACTTAAATATGATGTTATAAAATGACTAAAGAGAAACATAAAGTTTCTAAGGTTTGGATAGGGGCCACATCAATGTTAACCAAATTAAATATGGATATATCAGAATTTCTAGTCATTAATAAAACCACACATGGACCAGAATTTGAATTTGAATTTGAGGGATGCTACATCTTGATGTTTGAACTCGAATCATTAAATATTATTCGGATTTCAATTATACCGGAACCAAATAAACCAAAGTGGTCCGCATACAAATATGTAAAAGTTATCATTTGAATCTAGCTCCGAAAAATGAAAATTATAATTTTCTTAAAACTTTAGAAACTAATAAAGCTGCAAATTACAACATTGAAAGAACATAACAAATATTTTTTTTTTAAAAAGAAGAAAAGGAAGATGAAAATTTTGTTAAAAGACTTGCCATTCTAAAAGAGATAGAAAAATTTAGAAGTTAAGAACTATAACCAATGAGTAGTGAAGGTTGGTTTCTTTATGAATCAAAATTACTGTTATAGAAGATATTAACTGTTATCACCTTGGCTCTTTTGCAGATGATGTTTGTTTTGTGTGTACAAATGTTATTTCTTAGTATTACAAAATTAAATTATCTAATTAGTCAGATTTCACTCTATATATATATATATATATATATATATATATATATATATATATATATTACTTACTCTCAACTATCAAGTTTGAAACCAAAAGTAACTGAATGTTTTGATTACCATTTGCAGACCTGGGTTTGGATTAAAACCAGAAGTCAATGAAAAGCCAGTGTAAATGCAGTCCTTACTCCTTAAAGATCAAGAGAATTCGCAAATACAATCAAGTTTTTTTATGACAACATGCATCACAGCAGTTAACCTAAAACATTTTTCTCTATGTCTAGGTTCAATCCTTAGGCGCAATCAATGAAGCCCGTCTTGTTGCCATTCAAATATATATGGTTAATACATATTATATATAAGAATGAAGGTGGAAAGCATAATTGTTTATTTTACTCAATGGCATTTTACATAAAAAGGAGAGATATTCAGGAAAAAAAGATAGAGCTTAATTGATCAATTGTTGGAATGTAACTAGGAAGTCGCAAAGAAATTCACTCATACATGATACGTCCATGTTTTACCCAGCATTCATGTGCAAAATAACATCGAATAAAGAACTTCAACCGAGTAGAAAAACTCACTGTATCCCACTACATGTCATGCAAACGAATGTCCAAAAGTTCGTGCACACGTATTGAGGTCCCTGGAAATAAAATTTTAAAATCAATACATGGTCAAAGAACAGTGGGAATCAAAATAAACTGTATAACCAAAATCAACAATCACCATTGTTAACTCTTAAGAACTTCCCATGACCATAAGCTAGTATGCTTTACATAAAAAATGGAGATAAGGTTATAGTTGATTATTAATACATGGAATATACAAACAATTTGTGCTTCAAATTAGAGAAACTTATCATATATACACTTTCATCATCAAAACTGGTATAACTAACTTTAATAATACATACCAAGCTGTTGCAATTGATGCATCTTCGATTCGGAGGAAGCTTCATTAAACCCCTAATAATTTTTTCATTTCGCTCCTCCTCCTTCCTGCTGCTCATGATCTTCTCAGCAATCGTCAATAAAGTGTTCGAATTGAATGAATCTAGGGTTTTGAAATCGCGAAGAAGAGAGAGCCCTAACCCTCTTCCACAAAGGCTTCCAACAATTTCGTCAGCCAACGACAAGATTTAGTGCTTCAAATATTGCTTTTAGCTCAATTATATATGCATTATTTGTATCCATCATCCACCCATATAATTTAAATCTGGCCCTTTGTAGTACTGATGCTATCTATGCTCCCCAAAACTTGAAACTTTGCACTTCATCCTAGAGGTGCACAAACCGGTTTTTTTCCGGAACCGGATCCGGATCGGATTCGGACCGGTTCCGTCAACGGTCAACAACCGGATCAAATGGAACCAGTTCCGGATCGGATCTGGTTAAGAGAGTGGAGACTTGGAACCTATTGGGACCGGACCGGATTTATGGAACCGGACCGGACAAAAAAAAACCGGTTCCACCGGATTTTTTTTTTTTAAAAAAAAAAATTTAAAAATTTTAAAAAATTAACAAAAATACACTATAAAATACATGTTTTATTTATTTTGTAGCTTTTTTTAAGTGATTTAACAATAGTTCGTAAAAAATAAATACAAAAAACATAATTGAATCACAAAATATATATTATTTATTATGTTTTCAATCTTCTTCGTCGTAGTCTTCGTAACATCGGTTTTCATTCTTCTTCGCTTGAGATACGTTGGGCTTCATCATAAGCTTGTTCTTCGTCCGAAAGTGGATTCGCCGCCCCTTGTTCTACTTCGAATTCATGTATTTCTTGTTCAATGTCAAACTCGCCTTCTAGTTTTGCAACATGTTGTACACGTTCGGCGGCATCCAAATGGTCCTTCAAGCAAATACACATCTCCATAGATTCCGGTGTAAGCCTCGTTATTCGAATAGATAAAACCCTGCCACTAAGAGAAAAAGCAGATTCCGAAGCTACCGTAGAAGCTTGGACGGTTAGTAGGTCACGGGCCATTACGGCTAGAACGGGATATTGGGATTCCCTTCCTTGCCACTAACTCAAGATATCAAAGTTTTCAAACTCTTCGGATCTTAGAGTTGAAATAAAGTCGGTTGCTTGATATCTCCCAAGCTCGCTACTTGGTGTGGTTCCACGAGCTCGTTTAGTATTTTCGTTTCTTAAAGTGTTAAATAAATTTAGCATCGGGTTCCTTGAACTACTAGAACTTGAACCCGAACCCATTGATTCACGTATGTTTGATGGATCACCACTTCCACCATATTTGCGTAAATAATAATCAAACATATTATTAAAAGCCGAATTGAAATCCCTTATTGCCTTTGATTCAAAATTTGGGTCTTCCTCGAACATATTTAAATCATCCGATATTGATCCAATTAATGTTTCAACACCGGTTACATTAATCGTTGGGTTTAAGGCGGCCGAACATGTAACAACGGCCGGCATTTCCGAAAAATATTTTTTAAATTTAGCTTTCATAGGTTTTACCATTTTTTCAAAAATAGGGTCGTGATATTCAAACTCTTTTAATTTATTACATATTAAGTATAATTGTTGAAGTATTAGCGAAGACGTGAGATAATAAACTCCCGATAAACATGTAGTTGCATTTTTAAAAACCTCAAGCAAATTAGTTAGTTTCTCGATCATATCCCAACTTATATTATCAAATTTTTGTGAACAACGTTTCTTTTGTACAAGTTCATCATGGAAATGTTTTAAAGTAACTCTTTGCCTTAAGGCCGATTCAAACATTTTCTATGTCGAGTTCCATCTAGTAGGTACGTCCCAATTCGGACATAAAAAGATGGAATCCGTTTGTTGGCACAAGTTTCTATAGTTTATATATCTTTTTTTGCTTGTGCTAAAAATTTTACGTAACATCACTTTAAAATTTTCTTTTACGTCTCTTATTTCTTGGACGTTTAGACCGTCTTGCACAACCAAGTTAATGATGTATGCAACACATCGACTATGAAAGAAAACACCATTACAAGACGGTTCATATTTTATTTTTAATTTTTCCACCACGTTTGTGTTATTTGAAGCGTTATCAAAAGATATTGAAAATATTTTTGGTTGAATTTTATAAGTTTGAATGACCGAGTCTAAAATATAAAATAAGTTTTCACCGGTATGTGGATATCCAAAATAATCAAACGCAATCGTACGCTTCATCATTTGCCACGACTCCGGTTGAACCCAATGTGCGGTAACGTAAAGGTACGATTCGGGTAAACCATGTGGAGCGGACCAAACGTCCGTTGTTAAGTTAATGCCGATATTTAAATTTTCAAAACCTAAAATTAATTCTTTTTTAGCTCTTTTCCACATTTTTATACAATCTCTTCTCAAAGTAGAACGACTTACATTTGTGTAACTCGGTTGAAGCGTCTCTTGTATCATCCTCGTCAAGCGCGGATTATCAAAGTGATCAAAAGGCAATCCTTCTTGAATGACGAAATGTGCCATTCTCTCACGAACCCTCTCGACATTGTATTGCCAAACTCCTCCATCCCTACCAATTTGAGTTTGATCTTCACCTTGAGTGTGTTTTGAATGACTAGCAATATGTTTCCTCAAAGTGCTATTTCCCGCCGCACCCAAAATTCTACCACAACGTTTGTAACGAGCCTTTTGCGAACCGTTCGACATTTCGCATAAATCGAAATAAGCCCATATCTCTTGGTTTCAGAAGCAAGGAAGTATTGACACCACCGTGACATCGCTAGTAGAACCACCAACCGAATTTTGAGTGCTTGCGGAAGCGGAAGCCATGAGAGCGTTTTTTTTTGCGTAAAGTGAGCGTTTTTTTGCGTTTTGAGAGCGTTTTTGAGTTTTGAGAGCTAGAATGTTGTGGTGAACTAACCCATACACCCAATACCTATTTATACTAAGTTTCAAGCCTTAAAAACAAAAAAAAAAACAAAAAACGGCTATATAGCCGTTTTTTTTTCTTCCAACGGCTATAACCGGTTCCGAACCGGTTCCAAATTGTCTGAAAAAAACCGGTTCCATTTTGTCCGATTTTTATCCGGTCCTTCAAAAAAACCAGAACCGGTTCTGGATCCGCCGGTTCTCACAAAATCCGGTCCGGTCCCAAAAAAACCGGTTCCAGACGGATCCGGTTTCGGATAATCCATCGGATCGGATTCGGTTCCGGTTCTTTTGAGCACCTCTACTTCATCCCCATTATTATCGAATTAGATCATTATAACCCTTCAAGTTATCAAACTTTGTGTTTAAACTCTGGTATTTGTAATCATATGGATTAAATCAAGAACTGAAGGTGCCGTTTTACAAGTCAAGCCAAACAAGTTGAAAACCAAAGGAGAATTTACTTATGTTTACTTTCTTTCTTGGCTTTCAAAGCAATGGTTAGAATTATATTTAAAATGAAGAAAACAATTTAATATATATTAAAAGGTAAAGTTGGGTTGTAAATATTGATGCATAAGTTACAAGGTTTTTATGCATGTTTTCCTATCATTTTTTTGTTCCTCTTTCTCTTTATATAATGTTGTGTTTAAGAATTGTACAAGAAAAGGTTGATGGCATTGTGATGTGAACGGCATAGTGCGGGTTCGAGTCTATGGATCACCCCACAAACCGTTTTTTTTAAAATTAGAATCTTTCTCTTTTGATTTTAACTTTTTGAACGTTAAGGTTTTGGTTTTCTTATACAAATTTTCAAGCACGTTACTTTTTTTATCACTGGCCCACAACGCGTGTGGGTTTATATAAAGGTTTTGTTTTTCTTCTATAAAATTTTCGTCATTTTTCGACGTTAATTTTTTTAACGGTTTACTTTTTATTAATGACTTTTCTACGGTTAAAATTTTTTTTACGTTAATTTTTTTTTTTGGTTTACGTAAAGGTTTTGCTTTTCTATATAAAGTTTTGAAGACGTTAGTTTATTTCACTGTTTAACGAGCCGCAAAGCGTAAAGGTTTTGCTTTTCTTTTTCGCCGCAATGCGCGGGTTCTAATATATTTACTATAACGTCGGTGGACTTTTCCACCCACAAAACCAACCCCTCAACTTTGTAAGTTGGTAAAACTTACCCTTTAAGTTTCACTTTGACCTATTCAAATTCATAAAATTCTGAGTTTACCCTTTGCATTATATATAATCTGATTTTTCCTCAATAACGTTTGTTTGTTAATTAAAAAAAATTAATTTCTTGTGTTTAATCTTTTTTCTCGGCGTCCCGGTATAAATTTTGTTATACTCATTTACAAGTGTCGACCACAACTCTGAACTCCCCCCTCAACTTTGTAAAATGTCAAAAGTCGGTGTTTTCCCCACTGTCACGTCACGTGTCACCTATCTGTTGGTCCATCATAATTTTTTTTTGGATTTTTTTCTTTTGTTTTTTTTTACATTTCTTTTTTTATTGGGCTAAAAGAGTCGTCGTAACTTCATACGTTTCTTTTATTTAATTAACCACGTTTCTTTTTTGTGCTTAGTCACGTTAATGTCACCCGCTCAACCGTTTAAAGTCTGTTTCCCGCCGCAGAGCGCGGGTGCTAATTTTCTAGTTTTGATTCAAAACCGAAACAACTTATAGCATAGTGTAAATGTGTTTGATAAATCAAGTATTCAAGTTCCATTCAAACTCTTGAAAAAATGTATAGTAAGGTCATAAACAAATAAATGTTACCCCGTAAATACAACTAAAAACCAGTTGATATCGAAAGTTCAAACTTTTATTTGTATAATTATATGTAATTTATAACTGAAAATATAAAATTATACCTGATAAATAAGTAAATGGTTGTGCAGCGTGACACAATTCTGCAAGATTATTTTTCCTGCTTATCGTTTTTTCATTACTAACTATTTAATATTTCATTTATTAATTTCTAAATCTTCATTACTAACTATTTAATATTTCATTTATTCAACATGTGTAAAACATTGGTTAGAAACCTAGTACCATGATATATAAATAGATACCCAAATAGGAAAATAATAAATCCGATTTTTTATTTTAAAGAAAAACCGGTAAAACCTAGATTATGTGTTTTAGAACCGTAACGGTATATTAAGCTTGAATAAAAATATTGTGTGGATTTGAAAGCTTCCACCCTAAACAATACTACAATTTGTCTAAATCATTTCTATTGTAGTGTAACATTTTCTTTCAACAGGATGATTTCAGTCTATATAAATCGATTTGTAGGTTTTTTTAATTGGAAAATTATGTACCCCCAAGTTTTATATTCAAGTTGGTATGACACTATAATGTGTAAACTGCATTTTTAGTTGGTATGAAAAGAGTCACTAAAGATTTCCTATCATTCATTTTTTTCTTGTAGAGTTGTTTTAATTAGAAAAGTATGAACCTAGAATTTTTACACGATACGAGCCCGAAAATCGTTTCAGACACACATGAACTCGAACACAACACGTGTATTCACGGGTTGACACGAACACGACCCGTTTAACCCAAAAAAAATATTTATACTTTTTTATATTAATACTTTAAAATTACAAATTTACATATATTTTATTTATTTCTTTAAGAAATTAGGTTTGAACTATGATAATTTGCATTTCAATCTTTAAAAATTCTGGCATAAAAACTATCTAAATAATTAACTCATAACATAAAACACATTTTAAAAAATATATATCAAAATAAATGGCTCAACCTGTGAACCTGTCGGGTTGACATGAATAAGACCAGTTTAACTAAAGGCCTGAACCCGTTTAGACTAAACCCAAACCCGCGAATTTCGTATTAGGTTTGTGCCATGTCTTCGTATCAAGTCAGAAATTCACACCCGTACTGCTGTTGGTGGTGGTGACATTGTTTATGATGATGTTGCTCTTGTAGTTGTTGATGATGCTGTTGCTAGTGGTGTTGCTGCTATTGATGTCGATGTGATGGTTTTGTTCTTGTTGTTGTTGATGATGTTAGTGTATTAAAACTCAAAAACACATTTAAAAAATTAACCTCAAACCGACTCTCTGAACTATCTACGCCTCCTCCCATTCAGTCGCGAGTCGCCAACCACTATTAGTCGCACCCACACTTCCCCTCCCATCTACTCACCATTGGTGTTGCTTTCCACTCCACCTCGGCCTCCTCTTATCTTTCTTCTTCTTTCACTTATCTTCATTGTGTTGTATTCATGATGTGTACTAAGTTTGATTTTGTTATTTTTAAGAAGTGTTTGGTTCGCAAAATGTTTTTGAAGGAATAGAAATCTCAAGGGAAACAAAATATCAAAAGACTAGAATCTGCCATGCCCTTGATTCATATGATCAAAAATGCCAATACAAAGGCTACATCACCCAAACAGTCAAGGATCCAACACCACACTTAAAAGTTATACAAGATTATTGAAAGGTTTCAACTTGTTGTCAAATCCTACAAAAGCATCATACTTCTACTTGATCCCTACTTGTTACGCTCAAATACGATTGCCCGATGCACGTTTTGGTACCCACCAAAGAGATTTATATGCAATCAAGTATAGAATCACTGTTTCCAATGTTTCCTGTAGAACTAAGATATGACATAATCAAGGGAACGGCGAGCAAAAAATCTTCTAGTTTGTTGTTCATCGATCATGGATTCGAGTCTATGTGCTTAGAGTCAATACACCTGTGCTTCCGATGTCGAAAATAGATAAACTGAGCTAGAATCTAAGATCATGTTAAGGATCAAAAGTCATAACAGAAGCTTTGTGTGTGTTATAGAGCCTGATTACCATTGTTGAAATGCATTACTAAGAAAGAAACAAAAATAATATGTTTCAAGGATACAAAAGTATCAAGCATTATGCATCCACTTGAATCCACCACCCATGGAAGGTTTGCTTGTATTTTTGACCACTCAAGGCTACTCACAAGTATGCTACAAAAATACATAATCGTAATACGTTTTGCTTCAAAATCCACAATTAAATTCGAATATGATAGTTTAATAAAATGCTTTCACCATTGATCAAATGTCTAAAATGACCCTTAATAACAGGTGATGAAGACTTACCTTGCTAAATAAGTAGAGTTTGCAACAAGAGCAAAGATGAACATTAACGGATTCAGACCCTGCAAACATTTGATAAAAGAACACGATTGAAGCATTAATTACTCAAAGGTCCAGAGTTGTTCTTTCCATATGATCCTTAAAGCAAATAATAAACAAGAACATGATGAATTTGTGCTTACCTGAACATTTCCCCTTCTGAACTGCAAAAAACCAAGAACTCAAAAAACAAACATGTTAACAAACTACCTTTTACAAATTATCAAACAATATGATCCAAAAATATCTATATTACTCATACTAAGTACTTTTTCCAAATCTTTTTTATATTTTCATGCCACATAGATTCTTACGTTTAACAAAATTTGTGGAAGACGTGCACCCATGTAAATAGTTGCCATTCCCCAACCAAGGAAGGTTCCGATCCCAATACTCTCTATGCCCTCACTACCTTCCACTAAACTGCCACTTACCTGCAATTGATGCATATTGTCAAATAGTCAAAAGAATTTATAATTGGTCAAAGTCATATTTCTATTGACTGAGGTCTATCAGTATTGAAAATAAGCCATTTGAAATAGTATTTGACTTGTTTCCTGTTCAGTATATGTTAACACTGAGTAGTCAAACATTCCCTTTTTCTTAATTAGATTATTGTGATATTCACAAAACCTTAAAGAGTGTTAAAACCAACATTATGGTTAGATTTGAACTATTTCTAGATCAAATAATTTGCCTCCATTTCAAATATTTATACATATTACAACAAATAACTTAATGAAAATTGATACAAGTAATTAAATATTTATACATATTACAACATAAAATATTTATACATATTACAACAAATAATAACAAAAGGTTTCTAAAATAGTTATTAATTCACTTCGTTATGTATGCAAAAATCATCATCATACATTCATACTCATTCACCAAATGTCCATACAAATAAACTTTAGGGTGATATAATACTAGTCTAATAAGATATAACCAAACAAGTTTAAACTAAAATAATGATGAACAAAATCCACCTACCATTTTTCAAAAGGGCATTGTTAAAGAAAGTTTTTTGATACATAAAATCAAAGAACCATTTAACATTATATCTATAAATTACACCAGGCAACGTAAGAGTACGGAACGAGTACCTAGCTTAAAACAATCTAATAAAGGACAACAATTATAAAACTAACTATAAATGAATCATAGAGATTACTCAAGCTACATATTTTATTATTTGACTGTGTATGCTAACTTTAAGGACCAAGAAAGGTGGCATAGATACAAAATGACTCACTACAGTAAGACAAAGTGAATATACTCGCTGTTTCTTTACCTGTAAAAGCTTTCTTCCCACTTGCAAGACAATTCCATTATGTGATTTTACTGAATCAGAATCGGGGTAACTGTTTCTTTCGAGTTTAAGGTTGTATGTGCACAGAAAAATTACCATAGTAAAAACCTAAATCACAAAAAGAACAGAAGTATCACTGCTTCAGTAATAGTTAAAGTTTTCAAGGTTATTAGTTTCACATCCAAACAGTGTTGTAAAAATCACGCCTAGGCGCCGATTAGTCGCTAGGCGGCCCAGTGAGGACTAATTTTGGCCAAGTCACTCCATTAATTGCTGGGCGGTCCTAGTCGGTCGGTCCCAGGCGGGCCTAGGCAGCCAGATTCCGGAGAACATTCCGGCAAAAACCTGAAATTTCCGGCCAAATTCCGGCGAAAACCTTTGGTGTGGTTTAAAAATGAACATTTTTATAAAAATTACATATAAAAATGTGTGTATATATATATATAAAAAACTGAAAATTACATATAAAAATTCCAATCCGATTAATCCCGCCTAGGCCCCGATTAATCCCGCCTAGGCCTAGGGCCTACCCCACCGCCCGACTAGCGCCTAGCGATTTTTACAACCATGCATCCAAAAAGTGTGCATGCTGTTATATATGACTCACCACACATAACGTATTCTTAGTTTTTGAAGCAGGAGGTGATTGTCTCGACGCAGGTCCACCAAGCAATGGTTCTTGAATAATATCCTGATCACCTTTATTGGTATTTGTTCTTTGAGAGTGGAGGAAATTCACAGTATGAGTGGGACTTCTAGATAGAGATCTAGCAGAACTGCACCATAAAGCACAAAATAAATAAGATATATGTATGTGTGTATATACTATATATACGCATACATGTGACAGATGCATCTTGTTCTAAAAGGAAGCATAATTCTATACAAATCAAGCATTCAATTTAACAACATTCTTGAATAAAAATGGTAATACCTGTAGTATACTGTTTCAGGGGAAGAATTATAACCAACAGATGGAATTGGGGAACTAGGAGTGAATTTTGATAGCATAGGAACCGTTGATTCTTCTAGGCTGACACCATCCACCAGCTGTTTCTTGTCTACTGGCTCGATCTAGATAAATTTGAAATAACTTCTAAAACATAAATTGAGAGTAAAACGTGGTCCTAATATCGTGTGATCCTTACGGTTTGAAAGTAACTTTTAAAACACAGTTTGAAGTGCAAAGCAATACACATGTAAATGGAATATATTACCTTATGAATTTGTCTCTTAGATGTACCAGGAGAGAAGTAACCATAGTAAATTGATTGGGAAGCAAGAGATAAGGTAGTCAAGAAGTACAGCTGCATGCCCGCCAAAAATCAATAAATTGAACAATTTTTTGGTCTAATCCAAACTTACAATAACATAACAAAGTTGAATGATAGTTTATGGGTTAAAAACTGCTTACCACTGCTATATAAAACTGTGTTGGAAGCTGCGGGTAAGAAAATAAGATGAATTAAATTACAGACTTTCATCGAAAATAAGATGAATTAAAAACTGCCTCCTGTAACACTAACAAAGTAACATGATTCAGTTTCACACATTTATTAACTCTAATACATGATATTATGTAAATTCATTGTCCATGATATAAAATCACACTTTCAAAGAGCAAAGTAATATTATGGCATTCCATGTGAGAAAATTGAGGGGAATTTAAAAGGGAGAAAGACTCACCGTAGCTGGTTCTAACAAACAACCAAGCACGTTGAAAAGATCTCTGCCAAACAGAAAAGAAGGAAATAAGAAAAAATAAGATACAAGTGTATTATGCGGTTCTCGTTGTTCTCAACATAATATTGGTTCTGAAAAGAATGTCCCTATATATATAAAGAATGACGACAAACAATTGACATGATACAGAGAGAGCGAGAGAGAGCGCAAAGCATGGTTATTTTATTGAAGTAAACAAAAAACTGTAAATTGAATGAAATAAAATTATTCTCTTCATGTTTGTTATAGAATGAGCAACACTAAGATTATCATTAAGAGCAGCAACTACCCTCTATTAACTTTAAAGACTGATTTGTGCCATTATAAAGAACCATCTTTTGTTCAGGGATATTGTTTGAAGGGTAACCGTTACTTCCAGATTATATCCCCCTGTTCTTTTATAATGGTGCCCTATCAATAACAAACAAGGAAAATGCTTTCTTAACTTCCACAAACTTCTTAAGATGTCTAAATTTAAATATGACTTTAATCAATCTCAAATTATTATGCACTCTATGTAACCTGTATGCCATAAATAATGTTCATATTTGTCTTGAAACACCTCAACTTTATCTAACCATCACTATGCTCAACAAACATATATTGAACACTAACAATACAAAATAACTGCAATCGTTTCATTCAATTTTACACCTTCCCGCAAAACTACCCCACAAGATCCAAACTTTGAGCTTGTGGAGTTTAATCCAACACATAGTGCCAATTGCCAAACAACATCTATACAATGTCCGGGTGGCAATTATAACTTATCTACTGCGTGTTTTACATATCTTTAAGGAAGAAGATACAAGTATTACCCGAGTATCCATGTCAAAAGGAAGCCCATAGCAAGCCCTTCCGAAGATTTCTCTTTGTAATTCATGATGATCTGAGGTACTTCTGCCATAACCCAACTTAAAACACTAACTAACCCCAATATTAGTGAAATCCAATCCATCCTGGTGCAAAGACAGTACTTCATGTAATTTCTAGCCCATTGTGAGCAATGTTGATTTGCAGGGCATATTGGCAGATTACTTCTGAAGAGCCCCATGTCATCCAAGAAAGTGTACCTATGCAAATTGTACCATCACATTATGTGATTGTAAGAAATAACATATTGATTATTGACATGTGTTCTAGAATGAAGTACAATCTCACTTTTGGTGGCAACAAACAAACTTCTTTTCAACTTCAAGCTGATATTGAACTTTAATGTTTTAAAAAAAACATATATACATCAAAGTTTGTCAGAGAGATATGGTATAGCATTTTTGCATGCAGAAGGTTTAGGTATTAAAATTAGAACAATAAACTTGAACCAACTTCACTCAAAATGTTATTTCTTTGATTATACAAGTCAAAGAGTACATGTCCATCAAGTAGTAGTCTAGGGTGTAAACAAGTTGAGCTGAGCTTAAACGGTTGTTCAATAAACAAGCCCGAGCCCGATCTTTATATACTGAGCTTGACTAGACTCGTGACGTAAATGAGCATATTGTTTATATATAAACATAAAAACTTTTATTTAATTATTATTATTATATATAGTTGGATAAAAATAACTAAAGAGTATATATATTATGTTATATATATAAACTATAGTTACAAATAGATAAAAAAATAATTATATACATATATAAATAAAAATAACAAATAAATACTAAACTAGCCAATCCCAATCCGAGCTTGAGCTTAAAAATTTAATCACGAGCAGAGATCGAGCTCATGAGCACTCAAACTTGAGCCGGTTGTTTTACACCCCTAAGTAGTACTAGCATTGTTCAAAACCGTAATTATTTGTTTACTTTGTTGATTTCGACCAAAAAACTTTTGGCAATGCTTTTTAATAATTAAAAATATTTTGAAACAGCTTTCAAATACATGCATAATAAAATACTTAGGTTTTGTTATTATATGCAGAGCCCTAAAAACAATCGCTATAAATGTAGACGTAGTGATATAACACCTTCAAATGAGACTGGAAGCAAGAAAATCAAACACTCAATAAATCGAACCTAAAAAGCTTGACATTTTCGCGGGAAATGAAAAATTCAAACTACATAATAGAAATCAATTGTTTCGGTGCTAACAGCAAGAACAATTCAAAATTATAGCATCTACATCATCAATAGCAACAAAACTAGAATCCATCGAATCGCATTTGAAGCTTTAACGACAAATAAATGCAATGTGAACAGTAAATGATAACAAATTACGAATGATAAAAGCATACGTGATTACTCGATAGTCTTCAATTTAGATGATTGAAGAAAAGCTGCAAGGAAAAGCGAGATGAAGCAGAATGGTCTGCAACTTCCCTAGGGCTTTTTGACCTTCGCTCGATTTATGTAATCGGCCACGTGCTCTGCGTGCCGTTAGGGCTACCCTACACCTACCACCACCACTTCTAAGCCCAAAACAAAATAATAATACGAATATTGCCGATGTGAGACTAGCCCACTTGGTAGAGAGACATAGTTCTTAGGACAAGGGGTATGGAGCAATGTTTTCTAACCCGGACCAGACCGGCCGGTCCGGTACCGAGAACCGGAGGCCTAGGCGGTCCGGCCAGGAACCGGTGGGACCGGTGGTGGCTATTTTAATTTTTTTTATCTCTTTTAAGTTTGGATTGGTATGCTTTTTGATTCGTATTTCATAACTAATTGTTAGTTTAAAATATTTGAATTGACTTGTTGGTGGTTTTTGAAGGATTAATGGTTGTTTTTAGAGTTCCTTATTTTTATAATATTTATGATGTCGTCCGGTTCTTAAATCCGATCCGACCAGTGGACTGGTAAGGAGACCGGTTCGACGTCCGGTTCGGTCCTGAAAACATTGGTATGGGGCATGGGAAGGGGACTTATGTAGGTAAAAGAAAATATTACTTTATATGTTACTAGGTTAGAAACTCGTGTATTACACGGATTGAATCCATATTCAACTCTTTATATTATTCAACTCCAAGATCGATTATTAACAAAGCGAGAATAATTAAAGTATTTAAAACTATAATACATTAAACCCAAAATTCAAATACTTTCCAATGAAATGTTGTTAAGTTATCACATGATTTTCAGCAACGAGTTCTTTTCATTGGGTAGTAAAAATAGAATTTGGTCAACGTTCAACATATTTGACCCGTTACACTTTTATCTAAATCTAATTTGACCCATTTGAGAGAAAATACAACCCATATCAACCAATTCATAAGCACACGGGTCGAAATAGCAACTCTAGTATTTCCTATAATACACCTAAAAACTATCACACCTTAAAGATCCGTTACTTTATGCAATTGAATTTATAAAAATACTTAAAAATTTAAGTGGCATGTGCTTATAAGGTATAGAAGATTAATCCTAGCATTTCTTTTTTAAAAAGAATTCACAAAACAACCTCCACGTCACTTATGTACACCCTGTTTAGGTTTTGTCCTTCCCACAATTTCTCTCCTCCTTTTTTTTCTCCCCTCTCACATAACTCGGTTTTGGACGTTCTTACATGAGAACATCTCTCCTCCGCATCATCACCTTTGTCCCGCATCATCCTCTCACCCAGAAAACAAGCTAAGACACGCTATTGTAGGTGCTCTAGGTTGTTATAAACAAAATACCCTCTCCAATGTGTGTTTGTGTATATATAGGACTCTTAACATACTAATAACTTACTAATGATACGAAACCACCAAGACGTGTCACGTGTCATTGTATGAGGGGTAAATTGGTCAACGCTATAATTACGCACTATAAATAATTACACAACCATGTATAACTAATTACACACAATAATCACGCAACTTATATAAATAATTAATACTACCTTAATGAAAAAGCTTTTCTAAGAGGTAGCCCCACTATAATATCACTCATCTCAATCGGTGTATTGCTTTTATTTTAGGCTTAAATAAACAACATATTTATTAATTTTAGGCGAATTTATTTTTAGACAAAGTACATAGATTTGTATTTAACTTTTTTTTTTTTAAAGATAGTACTTTTATAGCTGAATTAAATACAACCCCTTAATTTCTTTATTTATCCCTTGATTTCTTCACTGATCCCTAACAAAAATCCTCTTATGTTCTTTGTTTTAAGCGTCGATACCATTACTCATTACCCATCAGGTAAGTGTCCGACACACAAAACATGGTCGTCGATACCATTACATGTTTTTATGGTTAACTAGTACGGGAAAATCTTTATTAGAGTAGACTGAAGATAAACAAGTAGACTCCAAGCACAAACTGTTGTTTCAAAATGTTGTCTATTTTTTTCCAGATTGAACCAATGAAAATGTTGAAATGGATGTAAAGGCCCTCCCAATATGTTTAGAATTGAAATTGCATCTCTGATGAATATCCCAACGCGTCTAGATGACCCGCCATGGCCTTGTTCATCGGTGGTGGCCCACATCTTAGAATCTGCATGTTCAGAAATATTATTCGCTTTTTCTATAGTTTTTCTTTCAAAAATGTTCTGGGAAGTTGAAAACCTGTTTGAACCATACCTTAACATCGGATGCAGGTGCAGGACAATGGGCTTGGATCATTTCTTTTGATACAAAACCAACACCCCCGGTCCACTCCTCTGGTGGCTGCAAAAGTATTAAAAAAATAAATAAATAAACCGTAGCACAACTATATACTGAGACACCCAATGAAAGAAAAGACAGAAAATGGCGAGCAATAATCAAGTTTATCTCAATACCTGATTCAATACATAGTACACATGGAAACGACCAGGATAATTAGTTGCAAGTCCATCGATTTCTTCCTGAAAATTATCAACGAGTCAACTACATTAATATATAATAACCTCATCTTCAATATTCATCAACTCTATGGGCGGATCATGCAATAATAATCCAAATGTCAGCACCTTAGATTAAAATGATCAAATACAGATGTATACAAAAGTTGAACACAATTACTTACCTTAAGAAGGATGTCATCATAGGTGACATTAGCATAGATGAGATGCACCTGGGTCTTGTCGTTTGGGTTTTCTAGTATAGCTCTAGCAACCTAGATAGAAATAACAAAAACATAATAAAATAAAATAATAAATTAATGTCGGATGTTACCTCATATACAACCAGCCTGTTTAGACTTTATAAAATTTACAAATAAATAAATACCTGAAACATTGGAGTGATTCCCGAGCCCCCAGCAAGCATTCCAAAAGCTCTCACTTGCCCAGGTTGGTACCTGAAACGCCCCTGGAATTAGACAAGTTTTTGGTAAGTTGACTTTTAACAGCAGTAGCGAGCTCATATTAATCAACTATACGTGCATAGGTTATTGTTCAAGTTAACAAATGAAATTTACCAATAAATAAATTAATAGTTATTGTCATGCTTTAGCAACCTCCACCAGACATCATTGGATAAAAATATATAGAAAAGCAAGAACAATAACATACCCTAAGTACGAATAAATCATTATTGCTAACGATCTCACGTGGTCTAGAAGATTAAAAAAATTGAAAGTATTTGGCAAGTGCGTGTACCTTAGGTCCCCTAACAGACATAAAGTCACCTTCACGCATCTCTCGGAAATGATGGGACATCCGTCCTTGTGGGTACATCTACATATATATACAGCATCATAATTAACCATTTATACGAGAAGGTTAAAATGAACATAACAAATAAATGTGAAGTAAAGGCAACAAATTAAAATTTCGACATGTACCTTAATAACCAACTCAAAATATCCCACATCAGTGTCTAAGGTGGTTGGGGTGTATGGTTTAATAACCTCTTCTCCTTGGCTATCTTTACCCCTGAGGTACAGAACAAGGTAAATGATGGGAAAAACAAACATATCAATGTTTTTCAATGAAGAACTTGTACAAAGCAGATAGAAAGCCTAGATATACCGTCCACTAAAGAATAACAAAGACAAACTTTTGACTTTTGAGATCACATCCAGAATGCCAAATTGATATGGATATATTACCTACTAGAACCAATTAGTTCCTATTTATAATGTTTATCATGAAGTTATCTTTTTTTTCCTAAGATATTATAATTTACATCCATTTTGAAGTTGAATTGAACATGTTAAACATTAGAAGTGAAAGTCTCCCTTTTCAGCAAGTCAGCAACACAGTATACCTGCAACTTATGTGCTGTCCAATGGGAAGGCCCAGCACTGAAGTAGGAGTAGGAAGTGCAAATCTGAACTTGGCCACATTATGGCTAAGCTGTATTTTCTTCACAAGCTTGAAATCCCTAAAATTTTCAGGATCTATGCTCCCTACTGATAACACAACAAATGAGCCATATAGAACTAAAATTAGGAAAACAAAGTTGTAAGGATTATTTAGGAAAACGTAATTGAAGAAGATGTGTTATGATAAACCTTTTGATTTCTTTGAGGAATAAAGGTAGGCTGCAGTGGCAATAACAACAACAGCAGCAACAGCAAGGCCAACCTGGATCTCCTTTGCCTCCAAGAAATCCATTGCTCCAATAGGAGTAAAGAATCAGATGATTTTCTTATAACTGAGATTGATCTTGCCAAAAAAACAGAATATTTAACAATGTGTTAGGAAAATCAAAAGAAAACACAAGCAGCAATATGCTGTTTGTTTTTATAAACTATATAGAAAAATAATCAAGTATCATCACTTGACAAGAAACAAGGGTAAGCTGTTAAACCCTCTTCTACCCCTCATGAGACAGTAAACATCAACAAACAAGAGTCCACTTTTAAGTTTGGAAATTGAAACAATTTATTTGAAATTTGAATTGATATGAAGGGGCCTACTCCACTTAGAAAGTTTTGATTAAACAATTAGTTTTAATTGTACAATCCAGTCAACTATTGAAGCTAAAGCTAAGAAACCAAATCTGCATCTTCCCTTCATTTGGTGCAAATCATACATTACGAATCAAAATTCAAAACAAAAATCCAATTTTATCCAACAATCAAAATCAGCTAATTCAACAGACGTGCAACATAATTCACTTGATAAAAGTTGAAAACAAAACAATACGCAAAAAAGCTTTACCTCGAACTTATCGGATAGAGGAGTGATAATCTGAAGAGGAAGAAAATTGATGTAGATCTGCGAATAAAATAGGGGTTAAAAAGTATGGGCATGGAACCTACCAAGGGGGTTGGTGGGGTGGTAGGTAAGGGATTGGGGTTTGGAGGAAGAGGATGAAATTGTTACAGTCGGACCAAACCACTCCAAACCCGTCACGCTCATATTCAATTTTTAGGTTAATTACACGGACGTTCCCTAATCTTGAAAAACTATACTCATGGTCCATCAGTTTGTCTACACATAACACGAGTGGTCTTTGACTTAGATAACCGTAAAGTTTTGGCATTAATTAACTTTAAATGCCCGTTATACCCTTGTGTTAAAAAAGGGACCCACTTTGACAACTCTTGATTCGTCAACAACTTGAATCTGGATCTTAGAATTCAATAAGTTCTTGATCTAAGCGGTAGAGACGAGTGGTTGTGGTTAAGATCATCAACAATTAAAAAGTCAAAAACAATTATAGAAGATAAACAATAAGAAATAGATAATGTAATGAAATTGTATTAATAAAATCATTACAGATTACATCACAAATCTCTAAAGCTCAAGAACACTCATGGTCAACCCTAAGAGAGCTCTTCCTAGGGTTGTTGACTCACAATGAACACACACTTAACTCTATGAGAAATGCCTCTATTTATAGAGTCTTCGGGTCTCCACCTTAGCCGCCTCTAAGAAAACTCACTTTGACTTTATCATACTTATCCATAACAAAAGTCAATGATTCACTCTAGAATCATTAATAAGATGTTTAATGTAATATCCAGTATTTTTCCAACATAAATTTTCCTAAATCCTTACACGTGTTATAAATGTAAATCTTTGGAAACCTGTTAAAAGCTCATATTAAGCTAATTTATGTATAATCATACATGGGATATATATATATATATATATATATATATATATATATATATATATATTATATGTGTGTACCTTATAGATGAAACGTATTAAATCCTTAAAAAAATTATATAAATACTACAATAAATAAACTTATTATCTTAAATACTAAAACTTGTAAACTTGTTAATTATTTAAAAAAAAAGGGTTTTAAAACTTATAAAACTTAATTAAATCTTGTTATAAAAAAAAATAAATAAATAAAACATATTATTGTTTTATAAAGTCCGGGGACTGAGATGTCAATTATTGAAACTTGTTTTGAACTAAAACATGTTATAACGCAAAGTGATAAACCTTGAAACATCAGGGGCCTGTTATGCCATTAGCCTAAACTTCCATAATTCGAAATCGATCACGAGTTCGAACCCCTCAGCGACCGGTTTTGAGGCCGATTAGCCAAAACGCGAAATCCGGTCCCAATTCAATGAACCTCGAACTCGTCTCTCGCGTGCGACCGTAACCCAAGACATCCCGATACCCAATTTCGACTATAATGGCCGCGTGCTTCGAATTTAATTCTGTCTCATTCATCCGTAAACTCCCACCTAATTCGACCATTAATCGATGGAATCGCGTATAAATATGGGTACCAACAGGTCTACGACACACCACCCACACTCGCTAAACTACCAATTTCTCTGATTTGGACCTGCGATCGCCATTTGAAGTCGTGGACAGTCGACGTCAAACCCAGACCCAATCTCCTTCAATTCGACACCATTTGAGGTAAATCTTATACCATTGTGTTCGAAATCAGGTGTAGATCGAAAGCCCTCTGTTTAATTCCATTAACAGAGGGCGAATCGATGTGTATTTGAGGATCAAAAGGCTAGGGTTCATACGGGGATTTGGGGTTAGTTTGGGATTGTATTTAAAAGTTTTCATTTCCGGATAAACTAGTAGCGAGCCCCGTAGCCGGGTTGGTTGGAGCGTGACTGTATGCCTGACCCGGTCCCAGACCCGGGTTCGATCCGGGCGGCCCGTTTTATTCTGTTTCATTTTTTTTGTGCCCATTTTATCATAATTAAAATTTCAAAAAAAATTTATAAAATCTGTTGAATTCATATAAACCCAGAAATGGCTTTTATCTACACTTTTGTATTCTGAAACTATTTTAACTAAATTAAACTTAGTTAAAATTTATAAAAACTAATTCTTTAAAAATAACTGTAAATGTTTAAAAACTATAAAAACACCTTTAAATTTTATAAAAAGTTATATTTTGAATAGGGAATATTTTATGAAAATTGAAAACTTGTACCTTCTATAAAAGTCCATATTCTATATAAACTTTGCGCATTTATTTATTTTAAGACAAAGTAAATATACTTTATTTGTAGAATGTTTATAAACCCTATAAATCCGAAACAAAAACTTTAAACTCGCAAACTTTATTTTCATACCTATGAAACTTTATAATTTATAAACTTATGATTTAAAGACATAAACTTTATAAGAAATTCTATTTTTTATAAACTTACGAAAACTTGATAATTATTTAAACTTGAAAACATTATTTATTTACAAGCCAAATTATAAAATAGATACTCAACACATGAGTACATTAATAAATCTTAAATGATTTATAAATAAAATAATTATCCTTTTAGATAATTATTTATTCTTAACAATTATTCACACTTTAAACAATTTCTATTAATCTTTTATTTATCCTTTAAACGTTATTATAAATCCTCAAAGACTATTTATTTTCTAACTACCTATTTATCTTTACAATAATTATTAGTAATCTTCAATAATTATCCATACTAAATAATCATTTTTAAATCTTTAAATAATTGTTTAGTCTTTCATTTAACAATATGTACAACTACTTAGAAAAACTATTTTAATTATTATTACCTATTTGTGTGTAATAATTGTGAGACTTTTAAATAATTATTTTAATTAATTATTCTAGGCTACAAACTTATTAAGACATTGATATACAAGTCTTACATTCAAAAACTTTTATCTTAAACTTAATTTAAACTTTACAAACACAATCAATCCCATCCCATTGGAACCCTAGTCGAATCTTGAAATCCTAGATCCTTATCGTAGACTTATAGGATCATACTTAAATCTTTAAACTTGCATACTTAGGCTTATCGTGGGGATATTCTCCCTCCAAGTCTTGCAAATACTTATCCGTGTCGGATACTATTCATCATCCATGTGAGTATACTTAGCCCCTTTTTCCTTTCATGCTTTTGGGGTGAAACATGTTCACAATTCTTAAACTTATACAATTCTTGTACAACTATGACTATGTGTTTATTCTTAATGTTAAACTTGAGACTTGTATGCTTAGATTAAACTTAAAACTAGCACATTCATTAGCTTTGATCAAGCCGATAGTAACAATGATAGATTTATTGCATTTGACCAATCCACCTTGATTGATTGACCCCTTCGGGGGGGGGGGGGGAGCCCTTGGTGTTTGTTACTACATTAAACTTTAAACTTGAGACTTATAAGGGTAACCTGCGGGTTATGCCTAAACTTGGTCGGAGGGTTGATGTGCACAATGTCTAACATGCTTGTTTTCTCATACTTACATTATAGAATGCACAAATCATAGTGAATTGTAAATTCTTCTCAAATACTTGTTTAAACTGTGTCAAAACCTTTGTATCTCACCAACTATTTTGTAGTTGACAGATTCTTTCACATGTTTCAGGTTTACATCATGAGACTTATTCGTGATCACATAGGATGCTTTGGACCTAGACTACTTAAATTAAATGTTGTATTCGTATTTTTCTTCCTTGTATTGAATCTTAAATTATTCATTAATAAATTATTAAAACTTTAATAGTCAACCTTGTGCTATTGAACGACCGCGTCCGCCCCTACGTATAATCCGCCGTCGGTTGGGGTGTGACATTTAACATTAACTTGAAAATAAACGTTGACTCGTCACTTCAACTTTGACTTTTACAGATGACTTTGACTTTGCCATTGACTTTGACCAAGCAAGTAAACATCTTCTCGTTTCAACAATTATTTGATTATCTTAAATGATCTTCGACACCAAATAAATGTGTCATAACTTGATTTGGTAAGTATAGTCTATAAAGACCCAACACACTTACTATTATAATATATGTAAAGGTGGGCTCACTTTGAACTTAAAAAAGATAGAATTACATATATCACATATATTCAACCCTAATTACATATATACCCAATCCAAAACTTAAATTACATATATCCCCATCTTTTATAAAATTAGCCTTTTAGCCTTACAAGAAATACGAGTATTCTTATTCCATCGATCCCAACCCTAATCTTCGGGTTCCTGCTTCTGATCGATTCCAACATCCAGCGTCGCTTCTGACCGATTCCATCATGCAGTTGGGTATGTATGGATGTAACTAATGAAGGGATATACGTAAATAAACTTTTAAGCTGTGTATATATATGTAATTAATAAAGTTTTTAGGGAAATATATGTAATTGCCCCTAAAAAACAACCCCGCCCCTCCCCTTCTCCTTTCTTCTCCGACGAGTAACGCCAACCCCCACCACCATCTCCGGCTCTCTCTCTCTAATTCTTTAGAAATCGTCCTATACTCTTTCATTCTCAACAGTTCTTTCTCTCTCTACACCACCATCGCACTTTAAATATAATATCGATGGGAAAAAGTGGCGGTCTGATCTAAAAATCCAACCTTGTATGGTCATCGTTTTCATACAAACTTTTTTAATGTTGCTCATGTTCTTCAAAACCCAAATCCAAATCAAATTCCAAATTCAAAAACCCAACCACCGACCAATTAGCTAGGTCCATGCCCTCGACAAAACCCAAATCAAGATTGAAGGTGTCACGGGTGATTTCTGTTGAACTCAGTGAGTGTGAAGGTGTCACACATGATTCAATCACAACCCCACTTGGAACGTTGCTTTCTTTTGTAATCTTATGATGCCGACAACAATAGTGCACTTGAAAGTTGAAACCCACCAGAGTCGTCTCTTCTCCCCCATCCCCCGTTACCTTCCTTCGTCTCGATTTTTAATACCGAGGGAACAAATGGCTTTCAAACACACAAACAGAACAAGCTTTGAACTAAATAATACGAAATTAAACAAGCCCCAAATTCTATATTTAAGAGGGTGTTTGTGATTGCTTATTTAACTCCAAAAGTTTTTTTTTTCAAAAATGCTTATTGACTTATGACTTTTTTAAAATGAGTTTTTAAAAAAGTGTTTAGATTAGCTTTTGTGGTGGGAAAAGCCAATAAGTCAATAAGTTGTTTTTTAAAAGGTGTTTGACTTAACTTATATTTATTGTAGTGTAAATGGTTGGTAGATAGGTAATTTTATATTCAAAAAGTCATAAGGAGTTTTAAAAAGCTAGGATTTGTGACTTTTGAAAAAAAAATTTTTAAACTTATCAAAAAGCTAAAATAAAAAGGACTTTTATCAATGTCAAACACTTTTTTGACTTATTAGCTTTTTTGAAAAAGCTAATATGTCAATAAGTCGTTTTCAAACTCAATTCCAAACACCCCCTAACAAAGATCAGAGTTTTAGGGTTTCAAGCTTAAATGTGAAGGAACAAACAAATCTATGATGCAAATTTAAAGCCTAACAAGAAACATAATCAAAATTAGAAGATCCTGAGTCTTGCTACAAGAAACAAATCATAAGTCATAAAAACATTAAACAGAACAAATAATTTGTTAAAGGTGAGACAATCAAGAGGAGAAGAGGATTCAAGGTGGTGGAGAAGAGGATTCAAGGTGGTGGTGGGAGGCGTCGTTGATATGGTGAAATAAAGAAGCAAGAGTTTTTAATATATGTACTTTAATATTATTTTAATATATAATTTATTTATTATTTTTTTTTGTTTTTTAACACTAAAGGGTATTTTTTTCATTTTACACACACTTAACAGAAGAACTCCACGGACTCCAAGGACCACCGTGTTACGTTTAGGAAAATTGTCAGACCATAAGTGTAGTTTTTCAAACTTAGGACCAAACTTTCAATATGGACATACCACATGAACCATCCGTGTAATTAACTCTTTTTTTTTAATTTTTTAGAACCGCATGTCCTTCGAACAATCAGACTTGAAATTGTAACCACATAAATGAATATATTTTCTACTCACCTTAAGCCCTTTGAAACCCGTGACGGTCATGGTTACACTTTTTTTTGTTTATGCTACATCTGGTAAAATTTATTTTATTTTGAAAGTAAATTTATTATTTATTATTAATTGTAAATAACTATTAGCTTATGGGCATTAGTATTAGTTCATTCAGGTCTGGCACATGGCCATTTTTTAGGGTTTCCACCTCGATAAATAGACGAGTCCCCTCACTTGTAAAGATGTACTTTTAGTTTAATACAATATCAGTTTACATGGTATCAAAGCTAAGGTTCTAGGTTCTAGCCGCCCCCTGTTCCAATTCCAGATCTTGTTATGGTTATGTTCTTTCGACGCGCAGTTACATCTCACCCCGCCACCATCGTGTTCAGAGACCTCGATTAGGATACCCGAAAATTTGCAGCCGGATGCTCCGCCACGCGATGTCGAATCTCCGCCGCCCACTCATCCGGCGCGTGAGAGCGCGTGAACGACGTGGCCATTGTAATGACAAAGGAATTGCTATGATTCGTATATTTTCATTAACAAAGTATATATGGTAGTTGGACTATTTAATTTGAATAGACAATTTTGAATATATATTTATTCTAATTTGCTCCTAATTTGCTCCTCTTATATCGGTTTCCCTTATACGCCCCCGCAAGATGGAGGATCCGTCAGATATGCCAATCTTGGATCGGTTCCTTAGAAACGGTGCTCTTAACAGTGGCTTGGTGAGCATGTCTGCAAGTTGGTCTTGTGAACTGATGTGGAGGACACGTAAGAGGCCAGCCGATACTTGTTCCCTTACAAAGTGATAGTCAAGGGCAACATGCTTCATTCGGGAGTGGTAAACGGGGTTTGCACAGAGATATGTAGCACCTGTATTGTCACAAAACAAAGTTGGCATGTGGTTAGTAGTAATGCCCAGTTCATTAAGTAAACTCTTAAGCCACGTGAGTTCGGTCGATGCATTAGCCAACACCTTGTACTCGGCTTCGGTAGATGAACGAGAGACTGACTTTTGACGTGTAGACTTCCATGAGATAATATTGGTGCCAAGGTAAATGATGTAAGCAGTAGTGGACCGACCGGCATCATTAACTCCACCCCAATCAGAATCTGAGAAGGCCGATAGTGTGAGAGGAGAGTTACGGTTTAGAAAGAGGCCGTGATGGATGGTTCCTTTTAAGCAACGAAGGACACGTTTGAGAGCTTGCCAATGGGCTTGACGAGGAGTGTGCATGAATTGAGAGAGTTTGTTGATGCAAACGAAATGTCGGGATGAGTAAAGGCTAGGTATTGAAGAGACCCGACTAGCTTACGATATGGGGTGGCATCAACCGAGGGTGAGGAATCGTTAGGAGACAAGGGGTCACTGGTACTAAGAGGAGTGGTGACATCCGGTACTAAGAGGAGTGGTGACATCCTTAGCCACATCCATGTGATATTGGTTGAGAACGTCTTGGATGTGACGATGTTGAGATAAGACGAGACCCGTGGGTGTGGGAATGACTTCAACACCTAGAAAATGATGAAGCATACCAAGATCCTTAACCGAGAATTTTTTGCTTAAAGCCGTTATAAAGTGATCAAGGAACTTTCAATCATTGCCGGTGAGAACAATGTCATCAACATAGACCATAAAATAACAAGTGACATTATGGCGTTGATAAATGAAAAGAGATGGATCGGCTAAAGATTTTTGGAATCCAAACCGAAGAAGGAAGGTGGTGAGCTCAATGTACCAAGCGCGAGGAGCTTGTTTTAATCCATATAATGATTTTTTCAGCTTGCAAATGTGATGGGGAAATTGACTATCGACATATCCCGGTGGTTGAGTCATAAAGACCTCCTCATGAAGTGTACCGTGCAAAAAGGCATTGTTAACATCAAGTGGTTTGATTTTGCCATCGACATATTGGTCGAGATCGAGACCAATTAGGGTGGATAGAACTTGTTTTCGCCAGACGGGAAAATTGTTTGATGTGAGTTTGATGGGAAAATGGGTGTGTGTAGTGATTTCAACGATGGTGCTGGTCATGATGATCGAAGAAAGGAAAAAAAAATTCTGGATCGAAGAAACTCAGAGGAGCAAAGGGGTTCTGATTACCATGTAATGACAAAGGAATTGCTATGATTCGTATATTTTCATTAACAAATTAATATGCCTGCAATTTACATCAAGGAAAGTAATGAATACATGAGACGTTATCATTCAATGGTGGACGAGAAAACTAAAGTTATTCCAGAGAACCAGATTGCCCCTGTTATTATCAACTTTGCCTCTGTTTTGCGTATCGCCATGAAACTCGACTCCAGTTATTGGAGTTCATGGAGTCTATTTGTTTAGCAAGTCTGGACAAAGAGGATCATCTGACTCAGCAACCCTCACTTGTAAAGATATACTTTTAGTTTAATACGATATCAGTTTACATATATAATTCATAAAAAAAGACCAGAATTATCCACATGACTTGTCTAATGTCTGTCCGTTAAAAGAACGGAATCCATAACAAATATTTAGAAAAAGGAATTATGATTAATGTTGATAGACTTTTGAATCAAAGTAACCAGCTTTTTAGAAAACCAATGGCTTGAACTTAATAAACAAGGAGATCTAAGCTCATATTCAATTAAATGTGGAATTGGATGCTAAACTCCTAATCTGATATATAAACTTTCTGCTGTTCACAAAAGGAAAACTTTGACCTTGAGTCATTGACTTTTCAAACAATTGTACTTTGATTTTTCATTGCGTGCACAAATTATACAACGAAAAAAAGAGCTGATATAAATATACCCCCTTCTTTCTTAACATATTATAAATTTGGCATGTGCACTTGATCAAAATGAGTATTACATCAGTACATCACATCTGAAAGAATACTTGTTTGACTTGTAAAAGTCAAAGCACCTCTAATTTTGTGATAACAAGAATGTTTGATGTTCTATGATAAATATACATCACTTTTGGATACTGAAAAATAAATGTTTGACTAGAAAAAAAGTCAAAGTATCTCAAATTTGGAGATGAAAGGAATGCAATTGGAAGGCAAGAAAATCTATAATGTACAATTCTGTAAATGGATTCTTCATCTCTATATGTAGAAGGACCGCTTTTATGCAAACGTGTGGAAGAATCGCCTTCAGTTAGTCTTCTGTTTCTCTGGTTTTGGCCTACGTATAAGACGCCTAAATGTCCATACAGCCAATAGACTCGCCTCAATCGGGGCAAACCAATAAACAATTATATGCTCCTGTGTTTTATGAACACCAAGAGCATATGCCCACCCAACAACCTAATTTTTTTATTAAAAAATTGTGTCAATATGAAAATATGAAGAAAACATGTTGCATACAAGAAGATCTTGGTTCAGTTAGGTTCGGATCAAAGCAAGTCCTTTCTATGTGCAGGTCAATCAGGTCGTGTAGGGTTGACCCACAACCACTTTTTATTCTTTTGCTGTAAATAAGTAATATAGAAAGTATGGTCACAAAAACTATATCAAAACGTAATCTTTTTCTTTTAAGAAAAATGTTTTAGCATGTTGTAGGCAGGCATCTTTCGACCCGTTTGATTATTTAGCCGATTTTCGCTATTTTGCCTCTTTGACCCGTTACCAACATACACAACCTGAATTGACCCATTTACATTTAAATGTGTTGACTTTCCCACCTCTAATTCTGTTATCTTTGTTAAAGTCAACCTACCTAATTTTGAGTTCTTTACATTAAATATATGCACCAAAAAGCAGAAAGGTTAGTAAAACTGAAGTGTAGATGGTGATACTTACAGCAGCTGGATTCATGCATCCACCAGTTAAATCTGATCCGAGTATATGAAGAGCGAGTTTTAAGATGCTATTCATCCAAGTTTTCCTGAAGAAACTGTCATGAATGTTTCTATCAAGACCTAGTGTAATCAGCACTTGTGTGAATGTCAATAACCCTTCTGTCAATGCGCCTTGATGAAGGTTGATAATCAGCTCCGGCCCACGCCATATTTCAGGAAAAGTCTCAAGAATAAGCCTCACCCCGATAATCGATCCAAACACCTAATAATCACATATAAGTTTGTGCATAGTAAGAAAACTATTATCCAATTGTTAGGATGATTTGGTAGATATGATCTGATTGCGTGTGCTGATAGCGCGTGTATCTGTATCTATTTCTATATCTATATGTATGTTTGTTGGCTGATAGGGCTGTTCAAAAAGCTAGCGGCTCATGACTCGCTCGAAATTGACTCGGTTTGTAAACAAGCCAAGGTGAGCTCGGCTCCTGACTCGCTCGTTTGGCTCGTTTAAATTAAAGCACAAATTATAATATATTTAAATTATAACCTTAAATTATGGCAATTTTTAATTAAAAAACAAATAAAAAAATTATCAAAAAGATGGGGCAGAATATGCAGTGTTGATCTAATATCTCCCTCGCCCTAATATTTGTTAGTTCAGGCCCTTTTGATTTAGTATAATAGTACAGAGAAATTGGACTCGTGATATTCTGCTTGACAATCTCTCAATTCATTTAACTCAAAACAAATTACATAAATAGAGAAACTAACCTTTGTACCTAAAAAAAAAAAGAAAATAACTTACCACTAACCCACTATTTTGACTCAATAAATTAATTAAAAACATGTGACTAATTAATTGTTGATCCATATCCATGACCCGTGCATAAACCGATTAACCCAACAATCACCCCCTAATCGTTGTTCACACCATTCATTCACAACATCTCGTTGAAACAGACCTTCACCTCGACCTCTCCCGGACACCCGACCCTCACCTTGGTCACGTCCTATTGTTGTTCAATGTTCACCTGGTTCACCTTCTCCCGTCAACAACTTCAATTCCTTTTGATCAAATTTGTTTCAAAGAGCCTTCTTCCACCGATCAAGAAAACAAAGATGCTGCCTTTGCCATTTTCTTTCACCCGCCAAACGAACCGAATCAAAACCACCTGCTTTGATTTCTTTCTGCCCGTTGTTTTTGCACTTCTGTTTGGACTTCCCTTTTGATCAAAACCCGATACACCAGTTTCTCGCTGCTCGTAGAACCACTTGTTCTTTGCCACCAACCAAAGAAAAGAAAACAGCGCCTGCTGCTCCTACCGTCATTTTCTTTCACCCGCTAAGCGTGACCAGATTCAAAGCCTCCTGCTTTGATGAATCCTTCATGTCTGCTTCTTCTGCACTACCGGTCATAATTTTTCCTGCCACAAGAACAAACCGACTGGCCCTTCCGTTCTTATCCTAGGCAGGAAAGAGGTCTGAATGAACCCGCCTATTGTCGTTGTTGGTCTCCTGGTTGCGACCCAAACCAGTACCCTAAAGCCGCCTCGAACTGCCGAAGGGGGTTGATCCCTCTCTCCAGAGACGACTCTCAAACCCTCGCGCTAATACCAAAGTTGGTTCAGGACCTTTTGATTTAGTATAATAGTACAGAGAAATTAGACTTGTGATACTCTGCTTGACAATCTCTCAATTCATTCAACCCAAAACAAATTACATAAATATAGAAATTAACCCTGCACCTAAATAAAAAGAAAATAATGACTCAATAACTAATTAAAAACATGTGACTAAATAAATAAACTAATTGCTAATCCATATCCATGACCCGTGACCAAACCAATTAGCCCAAGAATATTCATTTTCTTCCAAGAAGTAGATTTCAGAAACTCCCGACAACGTAATGGTGAACTAGCAATTATTAGAACTTGGTTATGCATCGAACTTGAATTATAAATTCCGCATTTTGAGCATGTTAAAAATATCATCTTTTTTGTTTTTTTATATATCAATATGTATAAAGAATATAAAACCTAAAAAACTATAAAAAAAAAAATAAACGAGGTGCCTCAGCTTTTTTCTTTGTTCTTTAGCCCTAGTTGGCATTCAATCAAGCGAGGAAAAGAATCGAAACTAATTAATTCTTCAAAAACAAACACAGACAACAACAAACTACAGAATCTGCATATTGACATAAATTGTATAACTTTCATTCATATTTCATCAATGAAGCAAAAAATAAAACAAATTAAGAAATAAATTTCTAAAAATATGCAACTAACCTGAAAGGGGATTCTTCCAACATTGAATAGAAAGGTAACAAAATCTCCATTGATGGCGTTGGTAAAAACAACAACAGGATTATAAGCCCCACCATTGGTGAGCTTAGCCAAATAAGCAAATAAGAACATGTTAACAACGGTTATACAACACCTGAAGAATTCAGAAGCGTGATCATTGTAATTCAACGCTTCAAAATTTTGGATGATTATTCTGACGATAACGCCAGCCCAAACCCACATCAAAGACAAGATCGTATCTGTTACAATCAGTTGCCCCATTCCCGCCATTTTTCAAGGATTATTGTCTTGATTTCTCAAACCTTCGTCCCCTCTGAATTTGATGAATTAAATCTTAACCGTTGTAACAGATTGTTGTATGAATTTACCTTCAACGACGTTTGGAATCCCAACGAAACCCAATAGGAAAACCATCACGTGATTTTTGTGACTTTGATTTTCGTTCATAAGATTTTATTTTAA
Organism: Smallanthus sonchifolius; assembly: GCA_023525975.1. NCBI lineage: Eukaryota > Viridiplantae > Streptophyta > Magnoliopsida > Asterales > Asteraceae > Smallanthus > Smallanthus sonchifolius. The sequence continues at coordinate 21,321,948 of CM042037.1, forward strand.
CTTTATTTAGTAATGTTGTATATACTTATTTTTAATAATTAAGTATTTTTCAATCTACTTGGTAAAAACTCTTTTTCTCTCGTATATTGGATTGCTAAACGATCGTGTTAGGATTTGAACATGATTCTTTAGTTACTGAAGTGCCTGATATCTCGGTAGTTCAATCGATTTCAACCAAGAAGTACATTGTTAATAATAGGTTCTACATACGTTGCGTTGTTGTAGCTTGAGAATCGATTCCCTACTAAACCTTATGCATAACTTGTGGTTAAAACAATGGAACGAAATTGCTTTAACGATAGGGGAACAATAAGTAGTAGCTATAATTGTTGTATCAATATACGCTTAAATCCGTTATTTAAGAACCCAAAAAACGACAACACCAACACTTGTTGTCGCTGCTAACCGTCACAAAAATATAATGGGTGAACCCACTGTGACCTATCCCATTTTAACCTAAACCAATCTGACATGCTTTGACCCAAACTTGTTTTAACTTGTTACGTCTGACCGAACCACTTATTTTACCACATGACAATATACATAAGGGGCCGAAGGGTTCGAGGTGCTAGAAATGAGCATAGTCTTGTACACGTGTGTACTTCACACATTCTAACTTGTAACAATGTTTATACTCATTTCTCTTTGATCTTAGGTAAATTCAATTAGATTAAAATGACCTTGATAAATGATGACCTTCGTTCGAGTTATGCAAAAACTTAAATAACCTAATAGATAGGGTAAGTAGGGTATCGTATCTACGAGGAGCATGTGGTCAGTGTTATAAGTTTCATTGACTATCTAACCTAATAGCTAACTAAATTACCTAAATTGAACTTTAATTGACCGATGAAAGGAATTATTTTTATTGTACTTGATTGTAAAAAAAACATAAACCCGATTAAACTGTTTTTATTGCAAATGATTAAAAGAATATTTTAAGTTGTAAAGCATAATGTATAATCTAACTTTAACCACCAAATTGGAAAGTCACATAGACATAACTTTGTTTTAAAGGATAATCATATGAAAAAAATCTCATCGAGTTACCTAACGATCCTTAACCGAATAGGGACGCGAGCTAGATATTATCAATTATCAACCAAAATCCATAAATTCAACCAAATATCACAATTGTTAATAATGCAGATACCACTGACTAATGGATTACTTAATTGAATTTGATAAAAGTAAATCGTTCTTTAAAACCAACAAAAACATATAAACCTAGTCTAATAATCACAAGCTAGCTTGATCAAACAAAGATTAATATCCAATAAAAGTAGAAAATTAGGTTAAATACATATTACTAGAGATGGGCAAAAAAACCGGTTTGAATTTTCAAACCGGTATTAACCGGAAAACCGGTTCGTCATAAACCGGTTTACCGTAAACCAGTTCAAACCCGAAGAAAACCGGCGGTTACAAACCGGTTTGACCTTTCCTGATGCCGACCGGGTTAGGGACCGGTTCCTCTTAACCGGTTCAGAAAACCGGTTCAAACCGGGTTTTTTGCTGGAAAAAAAAAGAGCCGTTACTCAACGGATTTATAGCCGTCAGAGTCGAATTTGGCCGTTTTTTGGCCCCATTTGCACCCTTAAAACACTATAAATAGGTGGGGGTGTTTAGGGTTGATCACACCTCTCTTTACACTCTCTAATCTCTAAAACCGCTCAAAAACGCTCTCTAAACTCTCTAAAAGAAAATAACCATGTCAAGTGTTGGTGGTTCCTCAGGCGAAGTTAGAGTTGTGGAAATTCGACCAACAACGAGAAATCCGGCAATTTGGTGCAATTACAATTTATGTTTGTTGTCAAACGGGAAGGAACGTGCTCGGTGCAAAATGTGTGGTGCGTTTTTGGGGAAAGATTCAAACACTAGTTTGAAAACGCATAAAGAAAAATCTTGCCCGTCCTTGAAGGGAATTCCAAGTGAAGGTCAAGCCTCAATGACAAGCCAAAGTGGAATTTGGAACTTTGATCCTAATATTGTTCGAGATCGAACGGCGAGGTTAGTGATTCAAGAAGGATTGACGTTCAACCACTTTGACAATTCGCGCTTGATAAGGATGATTTAAGAGACACTCCAACCACGTTATCATCAAGTAAGTCGCGTCACCCTTAGACGAGATTGTATAAAAATGTGGAAAAAAGCAAAAAAAGAATTAATTTTGGGTTTTATCGATACGAAGGACTAGACTCACCCCCATAGCGATGGAAATGTGCATTTGCTTGAAGGACCATTTGGATACGATGGATAGGATACAAGACCAAACTTCTCTCGAAGAAGAAATTCAAGCCGAAGAAATCATACACAACAACGAGGTTGATCTTGGAATATCCGAACCAGTCACCGATGAAGAACTAGCCGAAGATGCAAGGCTACGAAACTCCAGTTTCGAAGACAACGTAGAAGATTAATCAATCAATATTCCAAAAAATAAAAAAATATATATTGTCATTTGTAATGTTTTACAATTTTATAATTTTATCTTGTCATGTTTTTTAATTTTCGAACTTTCCAAATATTAATAAACGTTGCACTTTATGTTTTATATTTGTTATATATATTTTTTTTATTAAAAATATCGAATTTATTTGAATTTATTCAATTTTTTTAATTAAAACCGGTTTAAACCGGTTTAACACACAAACCGGTTTCAACCCAACCCTAACCGGTTTAATAGGTTAGGGATTTCTTTGTCTCCAAACCGGGTTAACCCGAACCGGTTTAGGGCCAAACCGGTTTTGACTTTCCGTTGACCAAACCGGTTCGGGTTAAAAATCGTTTTGTGCACCTCTACACATTACTAATACAAACCCACACCCAGATTTGATCATGTTGGGCTGTAGTGTGAGCCCAATATTAGACCAATTATTAATTCTTGATTTAGCCCATCAAATTCTATTAGTCCAGTCCATATAATTCGTCTTTTAACATGACTAAGCCCAAATAATTCTTTGTAACTTGACATAATAACCCATCATATCGAGCCCAACTTTCGTTGCTTTCCTTTATTCCCAACCCACAACAACTTTGTTCTTGTTTAAACTCTAAAGTAATTTGACCAGAGTCATATAATTTGATTTGAAGACATTTGTCATCGCAATTACTTCCATTTCACAAAATAACCGATCAATGACAATAAAATCACCACGCAAAACCGTCTCTCAATTATTTTCAGTGCTAAGAGGATCGTGTTCCTTGTTTACAACCAAAATGAGTTGTATGTAGTGTTGAGCATATATAATGAAAAAGAGAGAGGTAACCAGTGATGCGATTATATAACCATCAAAATATTATAGTTAAAGTAATAGTTATAAGGGTTTACACGGTTTTTGTAGTTGGTTTTGTACTGACTATACACACATGTGTGTTTTGTAGTGACGAGTGATGCTTCTCTGCATGTCATGTTTTGTCACGTGGTTAGTTTAATCCATGGTATGGTCCAGAAAAGGGTCTACCTTTTGTCATATGACATGCCATTGAGTCGGCGAGTTCTATTAGTATTTAATGCTTTTCGTTAATACGTTTTAAACTCCATACATCTTTTGTAGCGGCTCACACTTTTCCAAAGTTCATTAACGCACGACAACTAAGGAATTTGAAATTGTGGTCGTTTATACCTTACAGGTCTGGAGTCCGAACAGCAACATTGCACACACATTAGTTTACTACATTTTTGAAGCATAATTGAATATCATTTCAAACAAAAGAGAGTTATGTTAGGTGTGTAAACATGAAAATGGATAAAATGAGTTTTAATCATAGTTTTTTTTAAAAAGCACTACATTGTTGGTTTTGATCCATGATATAGCATTGCTATAGTTCAACCACAGCTTACGTATGCTTAGGGTAATGTTACACTCACCAATGGATTTTTATATTATTATTTTATATTATTATTTTAGTTCTAATGCATTATACCATATCAAAATGTAGGGATTGTTTCTGCAATTTTATCAAACTACATATACTTTTATGTAAAACTGAATTATATTTATATATATACTCTGGATGATAAGATGGTGAATCACAAATTCACAATTCACATGAGGCCTTAAAATAAGGTCACACTCACCAATGGATCCAAGCTCAACCCAACATGGTGAGATTTCCGAACCGACATTTTCAAAGCACGGAAGTCCATCGGTGGTGGTGCCGCCAGGAGAGGGGGTGAGCTCGGAACTGGAGGAGATACTGTCGGACACGAGTTTAAGTTCCTTTACGCGATTAAAAAAGGCGACGACCCTCGAACTGAAAAGCTTGTTCTGGCTAGCAGGTCCGGCAATCATAGTGTATTTACTGAACAACGTGACATCGTTGTCGACCCAAATATTTTGCGGCCATCTTGGTAACCTTGAGTTGGCGGCCGATTCCCTTGGCAACAATGGCGTCCAACTTTTCGCATTTGGGGTCATGGTAACCAAACAACAAAATTAACACCCGATCATTTTGCTTATAGTCTTTACAATTATTTTTGTATTTAAAGTTAAATACGATAACTAAATAACTTTAACCTTTATAAAGTTTTTAATTATATACGATAACTAAACATGTTTATACATAGAAATTATTAATCTAAAAAAAATCATTTTGTTCATTAGAATGTATATATTAGAGCATCTCAAACTTTTTGAGTGACTAAAATGAAATGCAATTTGAGACATTTTTTTTTTAATTTAATTGTTATAAACTCTTCTTCTGTTTGGGCTTGAGACAACTAATAATAAAGTAAATACTTCATCCGGGCTTGTGATTTATTTACGATTTATAGTCTATTTTTTTTAACCTTTTCGAAATCTCCAAATCACTCACCAATTCGTCATCACAATGGAATTTATCACTTGTTTCTTGACCCACGATCCATGTATCGAATCTAACCAAGATATAATGTCCGAAGGCTTAAGAAAATTAGGAAGGTCTAAGTCCAACCATCTAGTAATGGCATTCAAAGTCCTCGTCGCCACCTCACAAACACCAAAGACATGATCCAATGATTCCGTCTCTTTCTCACAACTAGGGCAAAGAATCGATGGAATATCCAATCCTCCACTCACGATATTCTCTTTAGTAGGCAACCGATCCATCAAAATCCTCCAACGCAAAATGTTCACTTTCCTCGGGATATATCTGTTCCACCTCGTCGTCCTAAACCCATCCGGAAGAGTAACTCGATCAATGAATTTCCGAACCGCATTTACCATGAAGGTATCTTGATCATCCAAAACCAACACCCATTTATCTGAAGACTCAGTCGAAGCATATTAGATTTCAAATCACAAAGCTTCTTTTTAAATCTATAAAGCGTCTTTTTAAATCTATCAATAATGAGTTGCTAACCTTGAACTCTAGCCATATCACACCCAATCGGGATTCCCAAATAATTGAAGAGGAAATTTACTGGCTCTACAACCCGAAGAAGAAGCAAATCCATCAACAACTTTTGTATCCACTCCCACCCCATATGAATAAGAGTTCTTCATATTTATCTTCAACCCCACTACAAGAATTTTAGGCAGATTCAACGACCTTTATCGACGACATGTCGTCGAAATAACCTTTCTCGACGACATGTCGTCGATATTGCCTCGTCGGCAGAGTTCCGTCGGGACTGCTTGAAAAGTCGTCGAGAAAACGTCGTCGATATAGATTACCCTTTTATCGACGACATGTCGTCGATATTTTCCCGTCGGTAATAGCTTTTCAATTTAAAAAAAAAAGATTAAATAAAAATTAAATATCAGTCTCGACGACATGTCAGGACTGGGTTATTTAAAAAAAAATGTTTTAGAATTTTAAAAATTTCCAGTAATGTAATACACAAAATTCAGAACCTGTCAAACCTGTTATATATTAATACATTTCACAACAATATATTACTTAAAACATCTAACAAAAAGTTTACAAATTGTATACAGTGCAGTTATCTTATTTACAAGGTGTATATATGTGTCCAGGTCTGAAATAGGGTTATTTGGTTATACCATTGTATACAATGTGTGGTTATGTGTCAAAAACTTGCGTACATAAACGTATGCAAATACCTGTTACCCATAAAATCCGCACATGTACATGTGTACGTCTTTACCAAAAAAATAATTTTGTACGAGAACCGACCCATATGCATATATGTGTGTGTCTATTATATATATATATATATATATATATATATATTTCAAGAAAATATATTTATATAGAATATATTTGTAATTATTAGTTGATTCTAGTACTTACAAATCTATTCTATATAAATACATAAAGTTTGATCGACGGCAATACCGTAGTAGGTGGCAGAGGTATGCTCTGATACCATGTAAAGTTAATGGAGAAAAAAATCTATTGATCTCTCATTAATCAACACAAGTATAAATACAAGAGGGTGTAAACCCTAATTGAGTTAAACTAGGAAACAAATAAATACAATAAATAAAATATATTCTATATAAATATATATATATATATATATATATATATAGGGAGAATCAAATAAGAAGTAGTTTTTCTCTAATAAATCTAAGAAATGACAAAAACCTTAAGAAACGATATCAAACGAACTCCGATTGAGTTAATTTCAGCGGCGTTGGAACCGTCTCGTCGAACTCTACCATCTTAGCTTTTAGGGATTAGCTTTTAAGGTTTAGATTTTACGTTTGAATTTTAGGGTTTTAGCCTTAGGGTTTAGATTTTATGGTTTAGGTTTTTTCTTTTGGGTGGGGGTGGGGGGTTTAGGTTTTTGGGGGTGGGTTTAGGTTTTTGTGGGGGTAGGGTGGGGGGTTTAGGTTTTTGGGGGGTGGGTTTAGACTTTTCAGGGTAGGGTTGGAGGGGGGGTTTAGATTTTTGGGTTCGGGTTAGGGTTTGATGAGACGGTTCCAACGCCGCTGGAATGAGCTCAATCGGAGTTCGTTTGACCCACTTCTTAGGATTTCTTAGCGAAAAACCATTTATTAGTGGAACCGTCCCCTATATATATACACATTATAAACACGTATCTGTAAACAAGTTGTTAAATTCCTTTTTAGCTTGGGATGGGGAGTGCAGTGGAGACATTATGTGGGCAAGCGTATGGAGCTCGTCAATTTGAAATACTAGGTGTTTATCTTCAAAGATCAACTGTGCTTCTAATGGCCACATCAATTCCACTTATGTTCATTTACATCTTCTCTAAACCACTTCTACTCTTGATCGGCCAATCCAAGGAAATTGCCACCGCGACTTCCCTATTCATCTTCGGCCTCATCTAGAGGTGAACAAAACGATTTTTTTACCCGAACCGGTTCGAACCCGACCCGAACCGGTTTGGTCAACGAAAAGTCAAAACCGGTTTGGCCCTAAACCGGTTCGGGTTAACCCGGTTTGGAGGCAAGGAAATCCCTAACCTATTAAACCGGTTAGGGTTGGGTTGAAACCGGTATGTCTGTTAAACCGGTTTTAAATAAAAAAATCGAATAAATTCAAATAAATTTGATATTTTTAATAAAAAATAACAAATATAAAGCATAAAGTGCAACGTTTATTAATATTTGGAAAGTTCAAAAATTAAAAAACATGAGAAGATAAAATTATAAATTGTAAAACATTACAAATGACAATATGTATTTTTATTTTTTGGAATATTAATTGATTATTCTTGTGCGTTGTCTTCGAAACTGGAGCTTCGTAGCCTTGCATCTTCGGCTAGTTCTTCATCGGTAACTGGTTCGGATATTCCAAGAACAACCTCGTTGTTGTGTATGATTTCTTCGGCTTGAATTTCGTTTTCGAGAGAAGTTTGGTCTTGTATCCTATCCATTGCATCCAAATGGTCTTTCAAGCAAATGCAAATTTCCATCGCTAGGGGGGTGAGTCTAGTCCTTCGTATCGATAAGACCCTGCCACTAAAAGAAAACGCAGATTCCGAAGCTACCGTGGAAGCTTGGACGGCTAGTACATCACGGGCCATGGCGGAAAGAATCGGAAACGAAGCTTCGTTTTTTTTCCACCAAGCCAAAATATCAAACTCCTCAAACACGGTAGGAGGCATAAACGCTAAAAAATTTGTACCAATATACCTTCCTAGTTCGCTACTCGGGGTGGTACCTCGAGCGCGTTTACTAAATTCATTTAACATTTCGTTATATAAATTCAAATTAACATCTCTCGAGCTACCACTTGATGATGTACCCATTGTATCATGTGGAGTCGGAGTTGTACCATATTTATGTAAATAAACATCAAATAAATCTTGTAAACATTTGTTAAAATATGTTTTTGTGCCTTGTGCAAAATGGATGTCTTCACTATCCAAATTCAAAGCGTAAGTAATTATATCAATCAACGTTTCAACCCCGAAAACATTTATGGTAGGGTTTAATGCGGCGGCACAAGTTATAACGGGAGGCATTTCTTTAAAATATTTTACTAATTTTTCTTTCATCGGTTCTATCATATTTGTAAAAAGAGTGCTTTTATTTTCAAGTTCATACAACTTGTTAGCCATTAAATATATTTGTTTTAGAGTTAATGGACTTGTGGAATAATAAACACCGGATAAAAAAGTGGTGGCGGTTTTGAAAACTTCAAGCAATTCGGTTACGTGTTTTAAAATGTCCCAACTCGTAGACGGAAACTTTAGAATTTTACGACGAGGTTTTGAGGCAAGCATTTTATGAAATAGTTCTAAAGTTTCTCTTTGTCGTAAAGCGCTATAAAACATATTATAAGTCGAGTTCTATCTTGTCTCGACGTCCCAATTCGGACCTAAGCAAAGATTATTCGTTTCACGACAAAATCTAATATAATCATGGTATCTTTTTTTGTTACTAAAAATATCTTTAAGCATTAGTCGAAAAACATATGTTAAGTTTGAAACCTCTTCAATTGCAAGCCCGGCTTGCACCGCCAAGTTAATGATGTGTGCGACACATCGACTATGGAAAAAAACGCCGCTGCAAACCGGTTTATATTTAATTTTTAGTTTTTGAACCGCATTTGTATTATTAGATGCATTATCAAAAGACATTTAAAAAAGTTTATTTTGTAATTTAAATTCGGTTATAACACGATCTAATATATAAAATAAATTTTCGCCGGTGTGTGGATATTCAAACAAGTCAAACGCGATTGTACGCTTCATCATTTGCCTCGTTTTGGGATCAACCCAATGCGCGGTAACGCAAAGGTATGAATCTGGTATGCCATGTGGAGCCGACCAAACATCGGTGGTTAAGTTTACACCGGTTTCCAAATTTTCAAAACCCAAAATTAATTCTTTTTTTGCTTTTTTCCACATTTTTATACAATCTCGTCTAAGGGTGGTGCGACTTACTTGATGATAACATGGTTGGAGTGTCTCTTGAATCATCCTTGTCAAGCGCGGATTGTCAAAGTGGTTGAACGTCAATCCTTCTTGAATCACTAACCTCGCCGTTCGATCTCGAACAATATTAGGATCAAAGTTCCAAATTCCACTTTGGCTTGTCATTGAGGCTTGACCTTCACTTGGAATTCCCTTCAAGGACGGGCAAGATTTTTCTTTATGCGTTTTCAAACTAGTGTTTGAATATTTCCCCAAAAACACACCACACATCTTGCACCGAGCACGTTCCTTCCCGTTTGACAACAAACATAAATCGTAATTGCACTAAATTGCCGGATTTCTCGTTGTTGGTCGAATTTCCACAACGATAATTTCGTTTGAGGAACCACCAACACTTGACATGGTTATTTTCTTTGAGAGAGTTTAGAGAGTGTTTTTGAGCGTTTAAAGAGCGGTTTTAGAGATTAGTGTGACATTTCGGGTTTTTATTCACGCTTTTATATTATGTATCATGTAATCATTTTCTATTAAATGAAATGCAAGTGTTTTTATTTAATTTTGTACAAAATATATATATTTTTATTTTATGGATTTAAAACATTTAAAATTTTATAAGTTTTAAACTTATATAAAATTTTATATAAAAATCTACACTAAAAGGTTCATATATAAATAAGATAACCCATTTAAATAAAATAATTAACTTTTATAAAAATATTTATAATAATAATAATATAAGTTTATAAAATATAATTGAAATTAAAAAGAAATTTAATTAATTATTTTTATAAAAGTTAAGGGGTTGTTTTGGAAATAATCAAACTAAAAGGTTTTAAGACAAAAATCTGTTAAGGGGGCTGTTTCTGGACAAACTAAACCACAGTGACTAACGGGTAAAAATCCCAGAGACTAACTTAATACAAAAACAAACTACAAGGACCAAAATTGCCAACTCCCAGTTCGCGTTTCTGGTCATCCCTTCCCTTGTCCGGCGGTCCGAGCTAATTTCCGGCAACCCCCTCGACACGCCTGTCCCCTGCACCTCGACAGCCGAAAATGGTCTTCCTGACCCGTCGTCCCCACGCGAACAAAAGCCCCCGACCAATTTGTCTCCCCAACATTCGAAACGTCTTATTGTGTTTGTGGCCGAAAGCCCACGCCGCGCAATTGGCCCCGACAGTAGACCTCCACGCCTGCAAGATGGCTCGTTAGCTTCGTCTTGTCAAGACGAGTGTCTGGACATACTCAATTGCATGTTTTATTATAGGGATCGAGCTCGGCTATAAATAGCAATTTACGAACCTGCTCGAGCTCGCCACCCCTCCTTCACCCACTCTCACTCCAAATTGAGACCATTATTACGTTCGTTGCCTCTGTGTGAAGCTGTGACCAGAGTTTCAGAACCTAATTCATCCCGAAGCATAGTTAACCGATCTTGGCACTTTCGGACTATCGACCCTACCGACCAGATCCTTCGCGGCCAAGTAGGTACCTCAACTTCGTTTCTTTACCTTCTGTTATCATATGGCAAACTATTCCAATCGACAACCCGACCCCAAACCATCGATTACCGGGCAAACCCAATGTCTCGGACACTGGTTTGCCGGTTGTCGAGGACCAGCGACCAGTTTCGTGTATGTGCTTATCAATTAAACGATACACACATAACCAGCGATGGGCAGTAGCCCGGCTGGTTATGCGTGTGTGTGTTTGAGTCTTAGGTCGCGGGTTCGATTCTGGTGGCCTCAGGCCCAACCCAAATTTTCTGTTTTAATGATATAATTTATTTTATTTTGTTATTTTATCATATTTTAATATTATATCAATACAATAAAAACTATTACGGGTTGGTTGACTCGTTCGTGTATTTTCGAAACCATTAAATAACTTTTTACACATATTTAACCCATTGAATTTTTATAAAATAATAAACCCTATGTTTTATAAACTCGTTTAAATAATTTTAACTCACAAAAGAAAATATATAATAATAATATAAATAAACAAAATAGAGATTTTTATATAATATATCTACTTATTTAAAAATATAATATTTTAACAAGATTAAAAATTATATATATATATATATATATTTTTGATGTTAAGTTTTACAAAATCATTATCATCTTTCTACAATATTTTATACAAATAAATTTTAAGAAATATTATTATAAACCTATACACGTTTAAATATGAATACACACATACAAAACCTACAATAATACCTATTTATCCACATAGGATTCCAACGTGCTTAGGTTTCAACATCTTTATCACCTACACTCGTGGATTAAAATACCCGCTAGCTAGGTGAGTTACATAGCCCATATTTTACATTTTTACATACTTTGGGGTGAAACATTATACATGCTACTCATCAAATTGTTTATACGTGTTATACATGTGGATTATATACTTGTTCATCGTGAATTATCTTGGGTGTACACTTATTTTAAACACAAGAGAACCAACAGTAATATTAATAGATCTATTGTGCCTGACCAGCCCACCCATGTAGGGTGTTTATTACTGCATACTCGGATATAGCCGCGTGTTATATTCAATCATATCGGATATAGTGGATAACTATATTCAAACATACTGGGCCTAGCTGTTGTGCTATGCTCAAGCGCGTCAATCAAGGTTTGAATTGTGCTTAGATAAACATGAAGGATACAACCATATATGCTATGTTTAACAAGATAAACAATGAGATGCAAAACGTTTTTATCTACTATTTATCGGGTCCACAAAACCTATGTACTCACCAACTTTATAGTTGACACTTGATTTAAATAATGTTTCAGGTTTGGATATGTGATTGCTTGCTGAAGATTCTGCCACTTAAGAACTTATGGACCTAGTTAATAAAATCAACGTTTTGGAATAGACTATGTTATTTGAATTGTATTGTACTTGAATATTTGTCGTCTTTAATTAAATTAATGAATTATGCAATATTTTAGTTATCATGTGCTTTTGAACAATCATTCCATTGTCCGCCTCGATGATTCCGCCATCGGTCGGGGTGTGACAAATTGGTATCAGAGCCATGGTTATAGGGAATTAGGTTATTAGACACAATGACCTAGACTATAACCCTAGGACTCCCTTTTACGTGTTACGTGCTAAATGATTATTTGCTATGTGAATTATTTGTACTTAGGTATTATTTGAATTTTCCCAAGTTTAGTACATGAGACTTATACACATACATACAAGGCCTTAAACATACAATACATACTTTACATACACATTTGACAAATAAACATATGCAAACAAATACACTACACATCCTTATCCATACTCTTTCCTCATCCATACTATTTGCAACATTCCTACATATTTTATACTCGTAGACTCACAAGTGTATTAAATTCTTGAAAATCTCGTCAACGACTTAATATCTTGAAAACTAGTAAAGGACATGTGCAATCCGGAAGGGTGACACCTGTACATTGGGTTTTCTGTCTAGGAAAGCATTTCGTATAAATCCAAATAAACGGACCCGTATGCTTTCTTGGAAATTCTTGAAGTGAGTGTTTACCTATAGGCTAAAGCATGTCTCCTTGAAAGTTTTGAGGAATTACTTAACGTTGATAAGTCATTGTATTCGCAAGAATACGATCCGAACCTAAACTCAAAATTTGGGGACATTATAGTAAGATAGGAAGAACTAGATGAACATGCAAAGCAAATCATTATTACGGGTGCACACGTAATAACAATTTGTAGTGCATGCGAATCCCGGCGATTCTTATTGCGCGAATAATGATCTATGACATCATCTCCTACCCGGAATAGATGACTTATTTTCCCCATCAACCTTGAATAAATACACATACATTGGCACGTGACATGATGAATCCCGCATTTCTGCTTGCATTATTTCTCACTATAACTCATATATATCCACTTTATCTAAAATATCATTGTCTTTTCTTATGGTGTTAGAATGTCTCCTCGACGTGCAAACTCTAGCACTTCCAACCCGGATCTTGCTACTTTTCTTGCCCAATTGGTGGGACAAATGACCCAAGCCAATAACAACAGTGACGGGTCTCACAACATCTAAGGAAACGGTGGTACCAACCCGCCTCAATGCACGTTTAAGCACTTTAACTCATGCAACCCTACATAATTTTATGGGACTGAGGGTGCTACCGGCCTACTACAATGATTTGAAAGCATGGAGAGCACATTCCTAAACAGTGACTGTCTCAAAAATCTTCGGGTTCGCTATGCCACAAGTGTACTTCAAAAGAGAGCCCTCACCTGGTGGAACGGTGAGAAACGCACTCGTGGTGTTGAGGTTGCTACATCCTTATCATGGGATGACCTGAAGAAAGCCATGACTGATGAATTCTGTCCTCGAAATGAAATAAGGAAGCTCGAGACTGATTTTTGGGAACTTGCCTAAGACAGCGGGGATAATCTGGTTTACACCACCCGATTTCAAGAGCTGAGCCTATTGGTGCCTCATATGATCATTCCTCTTGCTCGGGAAATTGAAAAATACATAGGCGGGCTGCCTATGCAAATTCAGGATGCTGTGTTAGGAAGCAATCCTCCTACACTTGAAGCTGCTATCCGTCTATCCGCTACGCTATCCGAAAACCACGTCAAAGCCGGAACCTTATCAAGAAAGGGTTCCAAGAAGGTTGTTTCTACTCTTGCGGCCGTCAAAGATATAAAGCCCGAGTCTTCTAACCGCAACAAGAAACGAAAGGGTCGAAACTTCGCAGCTGTAACTCCCACCGCACCTGCTATTCAAGTGGCACCTTTGGGTCAAAACCCAATACCTTATTTGGGCCCAAATCCCCAATGTCAGACCTGCAAATACCACCATCCTGCCAACTTACCATGCCGATTGTGTTCAATTTGCGGACGATATGGACACGTGGCCACTACTTGTCGTACCCGTCCTCCCGTCCATCAAGCTGCTCCAGCCAACCGTCCAAACTATCCGACACCTCTCAATGGTCGGGCATGTTACGAATGTGGAGACCCAAACCATTTTCGTGACCGATGCCCAAAACTTCATCAACAAGGTGGTCCTCAAGGACGAGCGTTTAATATAAACGCTAATGAGGCACAAGCAAACAACGACGTGATAAACGGTACGTTTCTCGTAAACAATAATTATGCATCCGTTTTATTTGATACTTGTGCCGATAGGAGTTTTGTGTCTCTTACCTTTGAATCTCGACTTGCTAAACAAAGAACGAAACTTGACAATTCTTATTCCGTGGAGATAGCAAACGAGAAATCTATTGCTATAAATTCTGTTATCCGCGACTGCAATCTCGATCTTAATAATCATGAGTTCTCAGTTGATCTCCTTCTGATGCAATTGGGAAGCTTCGATATTATAATTGACATGGATTGGTTATCCAAGCACCATGCCGAGGTTATTTGCTATGAAAAGTGCATTCGTATACCTCTCCCTTCGGGCGACACGTTAGTTATTTTCGGTGAAAAACCGTGTCGTGGTCTTCAACTCATGTCTTGCACATTGGCACAAAAGTACTTGCGGAAAAAGTACGTTGCCTTCTTGGCCCACGTAGTTGACACGAAAGACAAGTGTAAGAAATTGCAAGATATTCCGATCATTCGAGACTTTCCCGAGGTATTCCCCGAGGATTTACCCGGTCTTCCTCCCCCTAGACAAGTAGAGTTTCGTATTGACCTGGTGCCCGGAGCAACTCCCGTGGCAAAAGCTCCCTATCGTCTTGCACCTTCCGAGATGCAAGAGCTCGCAAGTCAATTATAAGAACTCTCATCCAAAGGTTTCATCCGGCCAAGCCATTCACCTTGGGGTGCTCCCGTGCTGTTCGTAAAGAAAAAAGATGGATCGTTTCGAATGTGCATTGATTATCGTGAACTCAACATGCTTACAATCAAGAACCGTTATCCTTTACCCAGTATCGACGATCTTTTCGATCAACTTCAAGGTTCAACATGTTTTTCCAAGATCGACCTTCGTTCCGGATACCATCAACTTCGTGTTCTCGATGAAGACATTCCGAAGACTGCCTTTCGGACTAGATATGTTCACTACGAGTTCATGGTCATGCCTTTTGGTTTGACTAATGCACCTGCGGTTTTCATGGATCTCATGAACCGTGTATGCAAACCTTATTTGGACAAGTTCGTGATCGTTTTCATTGACGACATTCTCATCTATTCTAAAACGAAAGTGGAACATGAACGACATCTTCGTTTGATTTTGGAGCTCTTGAAGAAAGAACGACTATACGCCAAGTTCTCCAAGTGTGAATTCTGGCTAAAGGAAATTCAATTTTTGGGACACATAGTCAACGAAAAGGGGATTCATGTGGACCCGGTAAAGATCGAGGCGGTAAAGAATTGGAGTACTCCTAAGACTCCTACCGAGATTCGTTCCTTCCTTGGACTAGCGGGTTACTATCGCCGCTTCATCTTAAATTTCTCCAAGATTGCTGTCCCGCTCAATGCCTTGACTCACAAAGGAAAACCTTACGAGTGGGGACCCAAACAAGAGGAAGCTTTTCAAACTCTCAAGCTCAAGCTCTGCAATGCTCCTGTTCTAACTCTTCCAAGTGGTAATGACGACTTTGTCGTTTATTGCGATGCATCCAACCAAGGTTTTGGTTGTGTTCTTATGCAGCGTGGCCAAGTAATTGCATACGCATCACGTCAGCTCAAAATCCATGAGAAGAACTATACGACCCATGATCTCGAGCTTGGTGCTGTCGTTTTCGCCTTGAAAATTTGGAGACACTATCTTTATGGCACCAAATGCGTGGTTTTCACCGACCACAAAAGTCTCCAACATATTTTCAATCAAAAAGAGCTTAATATGAGGCAACGACGATAGGTCGAACTTCTTAACGACTACGACTGCGAGATTCGCTACCACCCCGACAAAGCAAATGTTGTAGCCGACGCCTTGAGTCGTAAAGAACGTATCATGCTTCATAGTGTTAGTATTCATAACGATATCCAAGCCCGCATTCTCCAAGCACAACACACCTCGGTTACCGAGGGAAACATGTACCATGAAATGGCATGTGGTGTGAAACTCTTGCTAGAAACTAAAGCCAACGGCCTGTTGTATTACTTGGATCGTATCTGGGTTCCCGATCGCGACAACCTTCGTATATTTTTGATGAACGAGTCCCACAAAACTCGATATTCGGTACATCCCGGAGCTGATAAGATGTACATGGGTCTTCGTCAACAATATTGGTGGCCCGGCATGAAAAAGGATATTGCCCTCTTTGTGTCAAAATGCTTAACTTGTTCTAAAGTAAAGGCCGAACACCAGAAGCCTTCCGGACTCCTCGAACAACCTGAAATTCCCATGTGGAAGTGGGAGAACCTTGCTATGGACTTCATCACCAAACTCCCATGCACTTCTAGTGGGCACGATAGTATCTGGGTTATTATCGATCGACTCACAAAGTCTGCACATTTCTTGCCTATTCGTGAGGACTAAAATCGTTATTTAGACCAAATCACAGGGACTAAAAGCGAAGTTTACTCAATTACAAAAGTACCCTCATGTGACTTGCACATGACCAAACTTAACTGAGAAATTTAACTGGGTTAGTGTCAAAGGAAGTAACGTGCAAGATTTGTAAACATAAAGGACCATCTCTGATAATTTTTGGGCTAAAGGATAATATCTGAAAAAATGTATAAACATAAAGGACGATTTCTGTAATTTACTCTTAACTTTATTTAGTAATGTTGTATATACTTTTATTTAATAATTAAGTATTTTATCAAACACTGACAACCTACTTGGTAAAAACTGAACTTCGATTGAACAATGAAAGGAATTATTTTTATTGTGTTTGATTATAAAAAAAAACATAAACCCAATTAAACTGTTTTGATTACAAATGATTAAAAGAATGATCATAACTGGGTTTTAAGTTGTAAAGCACAATGTATAATCTAACTTTAACCACCTGATTGGAAAGTCACATAGACGTAACTTTATTTAGGTTTGTTTTAAAGGATAATCATATGACAAAAATCTCACCGAGATACCTAACGATCCTTAACCGAATAGGGACACGAGCTAGATATTATCAATTATCAACCAAAATCCATAAATTCAACCAAATATCACAATTGTTAATGATGAAGAGACCATTGACTAATGGAATACTTAATTGAATTTGATAAAGTCAATAAAAGTATAAAATTAGGTTAAATAATAAATACAGATTGCTAATACAAACCCACACCAAGATTTGATCACGTGGGCTGTAGTGTGAGCCCAATATTAGACCAATTATTAATTATTGATTTAGCCCATCAAAGTCTATTAGCCCAGCCCATATAATTTGTCTTTTAACATGACCAAGCCTAAATAATTCTTTGTAACTTGACATAATAACCCATCATATCGAGCCCAACTTTCGTTGCTTTCTTTTATTTCCAACCCACAACAAATTTGTTCTTGTTTAAACTCTAAAGTAATTTGACTAGAGTCATATAATTTAATTTGAAGACATTTCCATCGCCATTACTTCCATTTCACTATTAATTTATCGGTTTAGCTCATTTGCCTGTTCAATCCTACAAAAATATAAAAACAAATAATAATGCATATAATATACTAATTAACATGAAATAAAGTGTACATAAAATGAACCGATCAATGACATTAAATTCACCACACAAAACCCTCTCTCAATAACTTTCGGTGCTAAGAGGATCGTGTTCCTTGTTTACAACCAAAATGAGTTTTATGTAGTGTTGAGCATATATAATGTAAAAGAGAAAAGCAAGCGGTGATCTGATTATATAACCATGTTATGTATTATAGTTAAAGTAATAGTTATAAGTATTTATGCGCTTTTTGTAGTTGGTTTTGTACTGACTATATACACATGTGTTTTGTAGTGACGAGTGATGCTTCTCTGCATGTCATGTTTTGTCACGTGGTTAGTTCTATTAGTATTTAATGCTTCTGTCATATGACATGCCATTGAGTCGGCGAGTTCTATTAGTATTTAATGCTTTTCGTTAATAGGTTTTAAACTCCATACATCTTTTGTAGCGGCTCACACTTTTCCAAAGTTCATTAGCGCACCACAACTAAGGAATTTGAAACTGTGGTCGTTTATACCTTATAGGTCTGGAGTCCGAACGGCAACATTGCACACACATTAGTTTACTACATTTTTGAAGCATAATTAAATATCATTTCAAACAAAAGAGAGTTATGTTAGGTGTGTAAACATGAAAATGGATAAAATGAGTTTTAATCATAGTTTTTTTTTAAAAAGCACTACATTGTTGGTTTTGATCCATGATATAGCATTGCTATAGTTCAACCAGAGCTTACGTATGCTTAGGGTAATGTTACAAAAAATGTTAAGTGTTAAATATAAAATTCATATAAAGTTATTTCATGATTAACGACATGCATTTTGATCATAAAGGGTTATTGTGTTAGGAGTAAAGATTTGGACTCATCTTTTTAAATAATATGACTAACAAGGGTAGTAATGACAAAAATGTTAGGTCAAAAAGACAATAATCATGATCCCAAAAAAGTGACAAGGTATTTTGAATGGCAACATACGGGCGCTTTTAGGTGATTTTGTCTTTTAGATCTTATTAGTTATTACTTTTATGTTACCCGGGCACTTTTACATTTTTTTAATAACAATTTTTTACGCTTAACCTTCCACTTACAATAATTTAAAACCACATCATTTTTATGAAGGACAAACATCATACCAGTAGACCACTAGGTCATGGGTCCCAAACAGTTTTACATGATTTCGTCTTTTAGACGTACCACTTTTATGTGATTCTAGCTTTACCATACAATGTTTATGTGATTTTTCCTTTTGGTTTACCACTCTTACATGATTCTAGCTTCAACATAACGTTTTCATGTCATGCATCCCGTGGGCCCGCCTCTACCGATTCGCAGGGCCAGGCGGTATGCATCCCGCAACGTCCCTTCCCGATTCTCACTCCCGCCTCAGTCAATTCCTTCTTTGCTTCCTCCTCGTATCATGATGGCCTTCCTTCCCGCACACTCATCCCGTCCCGGTTCCATACTGTCCAACCCTAGGTGATTTGCATTTTGGTCGTACCACTTTTAGGTGATTTGCCTTTGGCCGTACTACTAAAATTTATTCTAGCTTTAACCTCTCACTTGTGATTTTGCCTTTTAGCGTACCATTTTTATGTCTTTTGTCATAATTTTTTTTTCTTTTTTTAATTTTGTTTGGTTACAATAGTCATTCGGGTGATTTTGTCGAGGGTTACTTTATCTAGACTTAAAAATATATCATTTACAACATACTGATATGACTAATTAATATTTTAGTTTTCAGTTCTTTAATTTAATTATAGTTATGCTTTTTGTAACTTTTAATACATAACGATCTTATATAAATTTGCATACATCGTTTTGGATGTTGTTGTTGTTATTTTGATATAAATTTTATTTATTTGATATAAATCTTTTAATATATTATATCACTTGGAATATAATGACTCAAACAAAGATTTTTATATTATTATTTTAGTTCTAATGCATTATACCATATCAAAATGTAGGGATTGTTTCTGCAATTTTATCAAACTACATATACTTTTATGTAAAACTGAATTATATTTATATATATACTCTTGATGATAAGATGGTGAATCACAAATTCACAATTCACATGAGGCCTTAAAATAAGGTCACACTCACCAATGGATCCAAGCTCAACCCAACATGGTGAGATTTCCGAACCCACATTTTCAAAGCACGGAAGTCCATCGGTGGTGGTGGTGGTGGTGCCGCCAGGAGAGGGGGTGAGCTCAGAACTGGAGGAGATACTGTCGGACACGAGTTTAAGTTTCTTACGCGATTAAAAAAGGCGACGACCCTCGAACTGAAAAGCTTGTTCTGGCTAGCAGGTCCGGCAATCATAGTGTATTTACTGAACAACGTGACATCGTTGTCGACCCAAATCTTTTGCGGCCATCTTGGTAACCTTGAGTTGGCGGCCGCTTCCCTTGGCAACAATGGCGTCCAACTTTTCGCATTTGGGGTCATGGTAACCAAACAACAAAATTAACACCCGATCATTTTGCTTATAGTCTTTACAATTATTTTTGTATATAAAGTTAAATACGATAACTAAATAACTTTAACCTTTATAAAGTTTTTAATTATATACGATAACTAAACATGTTTATACATAGAAATTATTAATCTAAAAAAAATCATTTTGTTCATTAGAATGTATATATTAGAGCATCTCAAACTTTTTGAGTGACTAAAATGAAATGAAATTTGAGACATTTTTTTAAATTTAATTGTTATAAACTCTTCTTCTGTTTGGGCTTGAGACAACTAATAATAAAGTAAATATTTCATCTGGGCTTGTGATTTATTTACGATTTATAGTCTATTTTTTTAACCTTTTCGAAATCTCCAAATCACTCACCAATTCGTCATCACAATGGAATTTATCACTTGTTTCTTGACCCACCATCCATGTATCGAATCTAACCAAGATATAATGTCCGAAGGCTTAAGAAAATTAGGAAGGTCTAAGTCCAACCATCTAGTAATGGCATTCAAAGTCCTCGTCGCCACCTCACAAACACCAAAGACATGATCCAATGATTCCGTCTCTTTCTCACAACTAGGGCAAAGAATCGATGGAATATCCAATCCTCCACTCATGATATTCTCTTTAGTAGGCAACCGATCCATCAAAATCCTCCAACGCAAAATGTTCATTTTCCTCGGGATATATCTGTTCCACCTCGTCGTCCTAAATCCATCCGGAAGAGTAACTCGATCAATGAATTTCCGAACCGCATTTACCATGAAGGTATCTTGATCATCCAAAACCAACACCCATTTATCTGAAGACTCAGTCGAAGGAACCTGCTGAATGGAATGAATCAATCTACGTAACTGGACACTTTCAACACCCCCTAACATTTCTACGCCAATTCCAAACCCACCTGTCTGGTCCCCTACGATCTTTGATGACACAATCCTTTTGAAGCTCAATTTTTGAAGTAAAGCATAATTAAACCCTTCCAAATTTCCCATGAACAGATAAAATAATCCTTACCCATAAAACATTATTATTATTAATAAATCTACATCTCCATTTTTTTGAAGTAAAGCATAATTAAACCCATCTAAATTTCCAATGCCCAATCCTCTTTTTCTTTCCGGCAAGAATCAAATCCCATTTAATACAATTAAGATCGAATATACTCTAGAATTTTTTTACCTGAACCGGCAATCCGGCATTAAGACGATCGACATATAATAAATACCTAGAGATCCAAGCACATAAGAAAGAAGCATCGACCGCCTGCCAATAGAAAGCATATTAGATTTCAAATCACAAAGCTTCTTTTTAAATCTATCAATAATGAGTTGCTAACCTTGAACTCTAGCCATATCACACCCAATCGGGATTCCCAAATAATTGAAGAGGAAATTTACTGGCTCTACAACCCGAAGAAGAAGCAAATCCATCAACAACTTTTGTATCCACTCCCACCCCATATGAATAAGAGTTCTTCATATTTATCTTCAACCCGGAAGCCAAATAAAAACAACTAAGAGTTCTAAACATATTACTAATATTCGAAGAAGACCACTCCCCCACAAGAACAACGTTATCAACATAGAAAAGATGAGACAAAGGGATGTTATCTCTACCAATCCGCACTTCCTAACTGCTACTACATCTTCAAAAGCCACATGAAGACCTTCCATAGCTAAGATAAACAGGAAAGGGGAAAGGGGGTCTCCCAGTCGAAGGCCTCTCTACACCTGAAACACCAAAGAAGGACTTCCATTAATCAAGACCGAAGATCTAGCCGAAATCAAACAAGCCTGAATCCATCCAATCCACCTAGATCCAAAACTCATAAAAGCCATAAACTCAAATAAATTTGTAAATAACTCATTATTAGAAAAAAGAAACTATACCAAAAAGCCAATATTATATTTTTTTAATATGAATATAATATTGCTATATTTTTTTTTCTTTCTAAAATCTCATTTTTTAAAGATGTAATACAGTGCGGTATAACTGTGTGGGTATACTATTTACACATTGCAGTTATCTTATTTACAAGGTGTATATATGTGTCCAGGTCTGAAATAGGGTTATTTGGTTATACCATTGTATACAATGTGTGGTAATGTGTCAAAAACTTGCGTACATAAACGTATGTAAATACCTGTTACCCATAAAATCCGCACATGTACACATGTACGTCTTTACCAAAAAAAAATAATTTTGTACGAGAACCGACCCATATGCATATATGTGTGTGTCTATTATATATCTATATATATATATATTTCAAGAAAATATATTTATATAGAATATATTTGTAATTATTAGTTGATTCTAGTACTTACAAATCTATTCTATATAAATACATAAAGTTTGATCGGCGGCAATACCGTAGTAGGTGGCAGAGGTATGCTCTGATACCATGTAAAGTTATTGGAGAAAAAATCTATTGATCTCTCATTAATCAACACAAGTATAAATACAAGAGGGTGTAAATCCTAATTGAGTTAAACTAGGAAACAAATAAATACAATAAATAAAATATATTCTATATAAATATAAATATATATATATATATATATATATATATATATATATATATAGAGGGAGAATCAAATAAGAAGTAGTTTTTCTCTAATAAATCTAAGAAATGACAAAAACCTTAAGAAACGATATCAAACGAACTCCGATTGAGCTAATTTCAGCGGCGTTGGAACCGTCTCGTCGAACTCTACCATCTTAGCTTTCAGGGATTAGCTTTTAAGGTTTAGATTTTACGTTTAAATTTTAGGGTTTTAGCCTTATGGGTTAGCCTTAGGGTTTAGCTTTTAGGGTTTAGATTTTATGGTTTAGGTTTTTTCTTTTGGGTGGGGGTGGGGGGTTTAGGTTTTGGGGGGGGGGGGGGGGGTGGGGTGGGGGTGTTTAGGTTTTTGGGGGGTGGGGGGTGGTGGTTTTAGACTTTTCGGGGTAGGGTTGGAGGGTGGGTTTAGGTTTTTAGGGGTGCGGGTGGAGGGGGTTTAGGTTTTTGGGTTCGGGTTAGGGTTTGATGAGACGGTTCCAACGCCGCTATCGGAGTTCGTTTGACACACTTCTTAGAATTTCTTAGCGAAAAACCATTTATTAGTGGAACCGTCCCCTATATATATACACATTATAAACACGTATCTGTAAACAAGTTGTTAAATTCCTTTTTAGCTTGGGATGGGGAGTGCAGTGGAGACATTATGTGGGCAAGCGTATGGAGCTCGTCAATTTGAAATACTAGGTGTTTATCTATAAAGATCAACTGTGCTTCTAATGGCCACATCAATTCCACTTATGTTCATTTACATCTTCTCTAAACCACTTCTACTCTTGATCGGCCAATCCAAGGAAATTGCCACCGCGACTTCCCCATTCATCTTCGGCCTCATCTAGAGGTGTACAAAACGGTTTTTTACCCGAACCGCTTCGAACCCGACCCGAACCGGTTTGGTCAACGAAAAGTCAAAACCAGTTTGGCCCTAAACCGGTTCAGGTTAACCCGGTTTGGAGGCAAGGAAATCTCTAACCTATTAAACCGGTTAGGGTTGGGTTGAAACCGGTTTGTCTGTTAAACCGGTTTTAAATAAAAAAATCGAATAAATTCAAATAAATTTGATATTTTTAATTAAAAAAATAACAAATATAAAACATAACGTGCAACGTTTATTAATATTTGGAAAGTTCGAAAATTAAAAAACATGAGAAGATAAAATTATAAAATTGTAAAACATTACAAATGACAATATATATTTTTATTTTTTGGAATATTGATTGATTATTCTTGTGCGTTGTCTTCGGAACTAGAGCTTCGTAGCCTTGCATCTTCGGCTAGTTCTTCATCCGTGACGGGTTCGGATATTCCAAGATCAACCTCGTTGTTGTGTATGACTTCTTCGGCTTGAATTTCATCTTCGAGAGAAGTTTGGTCTTGTATCCTATCCATCGCATCCAAATGGTCCTTCAAGCAAATGCACATTTCCATCGCTAGGGGTGTGAGTCTAGTCCTTCGTATCGATAATACCCTGCCACTAAAAGAAAACGCAGATTTCGAAGCTACCGTGAAAGCTTGGACGGTTAGTACATCACGGGCCATGGCGGAAAGAATCGGAAACGAAGCTTCGTTTGTTTTCCACCATGCCAAAATATCAAACTCCTCAAAAACGGTAGGAGGCATAAACGCTAAAAGTTTGTGCTAATATACCTTCCGAGTTCGCTACTCGGGGTGGTACCTCGAGCCCGTTTACTAAATTCATTTAACATTTCGTTATATAAATTCAAATTAACATCTCTCGAGGTACCACTTGATGATGTACCCATTGTATCATGTGGAGTCGGAGTTGTACCATATTTATGTAAATAAACATCAAATAAATCTTGTAAACATTTGTTAAAATATGTTTTTGTGCCTTGTGCAAAATGGATGTCTTCACTATCCAAATTCAAAGCGTAAGTAATTCTATCAATCAACGTTTCAACCCCGAAAACATTTATGGTAAGGTTTAACGCGGCGAGACAAGTTATAACGGGAGGCATTTCTTTAAAATATTTTACTAATTTTTCTTTCACCGGTTCTATCATATTTGTAAAAAGAGTGCTTTTATTTTCAAGTTCATACAACTTGTTAGCCATTAAATATATTTGTTTTAGAGTTAATGGACTTGTGGGATAATAAACACCGGATAAAAAAGTGGTGGCGGTTTTGAAAACTTCAAGCAATTCGGTTACGTCTTTTAAAATGTCCCAACTCGTAGACGGAAACTTTAGAATTTTACGATGAGGTTTTGAGGCAAGCATTTTATGAAATAGTTCTAAAGTTTCTATTTGTCGTAAAGCGCTATAAAACATAGTATAAGTCGAGTTCTATCTTGTCTCGACGTCCCAATTCGGACCTAAGCAAAGATTATTCGTTTCATTACAAAATCTAATATAATCATGGTATCTTTTTTTGTTACTAAAAATATCTTTAAGCATTAGTCGAAAATCATATGTTAAGTTTGAAACCTCTTCAATTACAAGCCCGGCTTGCACCACCAAGTTAATGATGTGTGCGACACATCGACTATGGAAAAAAACGCCGCTGCAAACCGGTTTATATTTAATTTTTAGTTTTTGAACCGCATTTGTATTATTAGATGCATTATCAAAAGACATTTAAAAAAGTTTATTTTGTAATTTAAATTCGGTTATAACACGATCTAATATATAAAATAAATTTTCGCCGGTGTGTGGATATTCAAACAAGTCAAACGCGATTGTACGCTTCATCATTTGCCACGTTTTGGGATCAACCCAATGCGCGGTAACGCAAATGTACGAATCTGGTATGCTATGTGGAGCCGACCAAACATCGGTGGTTAAGTTTACACCGGTTTCCAAATTTTCAAAACCCAAAATTAATTCCTTTTTTGCTTTTTTCCACATTTTTATACAATCTCGTCTAAGGGTGGTGCGACTTACTTGATGATAACGTGGTTGGAGTGTCTCTTGAATCATCTTTGTCAAGCGCGGATTGTCAAAGTGGTTGAACGTCAATCCTTCTTGAATCACTAACATCGCCATTCGATCTCGAACAATATTTTGATCAAAGTTCCAAATTCCTCTTTGGCTTGTCATTGAGGCTTGACCTTCACTTGGAATTCCCTTCAAGGACGGGCAAGATTTTTCTTTATGCGTTTTCAAACTAGTGTTTGAATCTTTCCCCAAAAACGCACTACACATCTTGCACCGAGCACGTTCCTTCCCGTTTGACAACAAACATAAATCGTAATTGCACTAAATTGCCGGATTTCTCGTTGTTGGTCGAATTTCCACAACGATAATTTCGTTTGAGGAACCACCAACACTTGACATGGTTATTTTCTTTGAGAGAGTTTAGAGAGTGTTTTTGAGCGTTTAAAGAGCGGTTTTAGAGATTAGAGAGTGTAGAAAGAGGTGTGATTAAACCTAAACACCCCCCCACCTATTTATAGTGAATTATAGGTGAAAAAAGGCAAAAAAAACGGTCAAATTCGACCCTAACGGCTATAAAGCCGTTGAATAACGGCTAGATTTTTCAGCGAAAAAACCGGTTTTCCGAACCGGTTCACACAAACCGGTCCTCAACCCGGTCGACTTGAGAATGCTTTAAACCGGTTCATAACCGGCGGTTTTAAGTTAACCCGAACCGGTTTGCCCAGAACCGGTTTGCCGGTTTGGACCGGGTAGAAAAAAAAATCGGTTTTTTTGTACACCTCTAGCCTCATCCCCCAGATCTTCGCCTACGCTGCTAACTTCCCGATCCAAAAGTTCCTTCAGGCTCAAAGCATTGTGAACCCTAGCGCCTACATTGCTACCGCAGTTCTTGTGCTTCATGTTATATTGACATGGCTTGCGTTATTCTTGTGGAACAGGGGTTTATTAGGTGCATCTCTAGTGTTAAGTTTTTCATGGTGGGTTGTTGTCGTGGCACAGTTTGTGTACATAGTGACGAGTGACCGGACTAATAACAAGACGTGGACCAGGTTCAACATGCTTGCGTTTTGGCGACTTTGGGCTTTCTTTAAATTATCTATTGCCTCTGCTGTAATGTTGTGTCTAGAGGCTTGGTACTACCAAGTATTGGTTTTGATAGCCGGTTTGCTCGAAAATCTTGAAATAACATTGGATTCACTTGCTATATGCACAACTTTACTTGGATGGGTGATGATGATTTCATTCGGGTTTAATGAGGCCGCCAGGTTTGCTATATGAACACGTCTTATTTAACCAGAAATTTTATTCTGTTTTATATCTTTAAAAAATATAACGCTAAAATTACAAGTTTACAACAAAATACAAATGCATATAAAATAATTACGTTAAACTATAAATCATTATGTTTATTTGAATTTCATCTTTAAAACTTTAGCAAGAAATACCTGGTTACTTTAGTTTATGATATAAAACACATTCTTTAAAAAATATATATAAGTAACCCACCAAGTCAACCGAAGACAACCCGTTTAGCTAACGTGTTTGTGGGGTTCGATCCAAAACCGACGCGAACCCATTAGAAATGTTCTAGACACGAAACACCATTAACTTGTTCTCCATTTCTCTTCTTTTTCATTTAAGTATGTAGTATTTTGTTATTCATTATTCATATTTTTAGTGACGGAAAAATGTATAAATGACAGTGTGAGAGTCAGCAACGAGCTAGGGGCAGGGCATCCTAAATCCGCATCTTTTTCTATCATAATAGCGACTCTCAGCTCACTCGTGATCTCTTTGATGTGTGCCATCATTCTCCTTTCTGCACGACATGTCGTAAGTTACGTTTTTACTGACGGTGAAAGTGTTGCAAATGCGGTATCAGAACTTACCCCTCTCCTTGCAGTTTCTATCATCCTCAACGGCATCCAACCCGTCCTTTCAGGTAAAAATCAACTTTCCCATTAGTTGTTTGATTACAGTTATAAATGACGAATGAAATTGGACAGGGGTTGCGGTTGGATGTGGATGGAAAACATTTGTTGCATACGTGAATGTCGGATGTTATTATGTGGTTGGAGTTCCACTTGTTTTTTTGATGGCCTTCAAGTTTAACCTTGGTGCTCATGTACGACAAATTATTAATTTATTTTACTAATTTTTTTTACTTTTTAAACCTTTTTTTCTATTATAATGTCTTGTTACGTTGAATGCATAATCAATTTTAAGTAAAGAAGTTTAAGACCTGTATAGACGCACTTATACCTATTCTTTTAAATATGATAAATAAGACGATATTTAATCTTATAGCAGGATTTTTTTTCTCTCCCCATGTATTATATATCTTCAATGAACTATATATAAAAGTTTATGTGTTTGTTGTAGTTATTTACTTTAATTTGATTTTGTATTGAATATATAATGCATTATTTTCTTTTAATTTCTTTTTCTTTTCATGAAACTTAGGGAATATGGTTGGCCATGATTGGGGGTACGATGTTGCAGACGGTAATTCTACTATGGATTATGTTACGAACAGACCGGGACAAAGAGGTAGTTTTAATAAACTTGAATTTGGGATACTTTCATATGTTTTTACTAATTGAAAAATTAATAATTTACAAACTTATATTAATACTGTATACTCAACTTAACGTTTTATATAACTACTAATGACAGAACTATATATGAAATTTTTTTCAGATGAAGAAATCAAAAGATCGAATGAATCAATGGAATCACAAGAAAAAAGAACCTTTGATAAGTAGTTATGATAACTAGTTGGAGGCAGTTGCATATTAAATCGAGAGCAAATAATATGATTCGTCACAAGTAAAAGTGTGATAAAGTTTTAAGATGATAAGTGCTTAAAAGTGCAATAAATTGGTTTTTCTTTAAAAAAACATATTATATTTCTTCACGTTTAAAAACAAGACGTGTCTTCACTTTTAAACACAACATTACTACTCTTAGGGAGGACGGAGTGGTGATAACGGGTTCTCACGAGTAGAGCGGGCTCCACGGGCTACACCGCCGAAATGCGTGCGGGCTTCGCAAAGGGCTTCCTAGCACGGGTATTTAAACCCGTTACAACCCGTTGCCAATCTAGCCGTTGGGGACTTTGTAGCTGTTGGAGGGGACCGTTGGGGTGGAGGGTTGGGTATTAAATAAAAAAATTAATTTTTCACCTATAAATATACATTTTACACAAAAAAAAAATTTATTTAATGAAATATGATTTTTTATTTGTTTTAATGAAATAATAAAAAAAATTCAAGGGCTTATTGGTTCCACACCATCCTCTTAGAATTAAAAAGGATTCAAAAAGGTAAAAATAACATAACACATTTTAATTAAATAAAATAAAAAGTTTCATAAGTTTTTTGTTTACCACTCCTTTCACCCTTACAATTTGCAAAATGAGAACATAAGTACAAGTTTTCCTTGTATACATATGTCAGCTTTTTTGTTTTTTTTATGATTTTATACGTAAGCCCTTTAATTATTATAGAATTACTTTTTAACCCCTGAATTTTAAAAAAAGTTTTTTTTTTCTTTTAACAAATTTATACTATAGCCCCTAAACTTCAATAAATTTATCATTTGCAATTTGAATATCTTTCTATTTTTTTTACTAACCGAGTTACGAGACGTGTCATATACATAATTGTAATGGAGTTACCCGTGATAGTCTATAAGTTATCTAAACACTTGCGTACAACATCGTTATGAATTTTTTAAATGGTTTTTCTTTCCTTTTCTAATTTTTTACCCGTTAACTTTTTTAACATCTTTGTTACGTTACTAGATATTTCGCTGCAACGCGTTGGTTTACGTAAATATTTTGTTTTTTTAGTATACATATATAAACAAAATTTCTTGGAATATTGGTAGCTATTTCACTGCAACGCGCGTACGCAGAATTCTACCTTAAATGGAAGTGTCGGTGGCATTTGCCACCGACCAATCTCCCCCTCAACTTTATTGAAATCGAAGAAGTCACCTCCAATTTTGTAAAATGCCATTTTAACCCTTTCAAGTTTATAAAGTTTCGAGTTTACCCCCTGTAGTATATATAATCTAATTTTTCCTTAATAACTTTTGCGTTTGTTTGTTTATTTTTTTTCTTGACGTCTCAGTATAAATTTTTTTTTAAAACGGAGTCGTATTAAAATTAGTGTATTTTTTAGGTATCGTTGGTGGCACCATCAAGAATGAGACCGACACCGCGTAACTTCATATGTTTCTTTTATGTATTTAACTATGATTCTTTTTGTGCTTAGCCACGTTAATGTCGCCACGTTAATGTCACCACCTTCACCGTTTAAGGTCCGCCCCCGGTCGCGGAACGCGGGGCAAAATTTATTTAACCACGTTTCGTTTTGTATTTAGCTACGTTAATAACACCGCCTAAACCATTTAAATTCCACTTCCTGCGACAGAGCGCAGTTCTTTTACAAAATTAAAAACATATATTATTTTAAATAATTCACCTTCATAAACATGGAAACATATCTTGTCATCATGACTTACTCTTTATAAAGAGTAAACTACACTTTTTGCCTCTAAGGTTTGATGGTCTTAACAGGTTTAATGAACCCTAACACTCTGAGTCACTGACGTTACATTTCTAACGCTTTTAGTCCAATTCACTAATTCCGTTAAGTTTTTTCAGTTAAATGACCAAAATGACGCATTTTACTCTTTTGATCCATTTAAAAAACTCAACCAACGGACGGGTCTAAACCAAAGGCGGTCAACACATCAGTGTTCGGTGTTTCGTGTTGATGAGACATACGTGTATCATGTTCTTTGTTAGCTGACTTTAATGTCGCGTTACTTAGGAGATCGTTTCGACTGTTTATTGGTGTCACGAGACAAAGTTTTAGGGTGTTGTTTTAAATTATTATTTTAGGTGTTAAGAGTAGAGTTATGTTGATCGGATATGTATGATAAGGAAAGATGGGAAATGAGATGTTAGATAAATGAGTTGATTGTTGTTAAAGTGAGTTGTATGGATATAAACTTGAGTTTCTTGAAATGTTATACAAGTGAATGTTTGCTTTATAACTTTTGATTTGTGTGTTTTGTGTAATTCTCACTTATTTTTTTCAACCGAATGTTTGTTTTAGCAAGTTTTTATTTAAAAATTTTGGTTAAGATTAAATTTTACTAATTTGGAAAACCCGGAGTATGACGAGTATAAACTAGTGTTAATTGGATTAAAATGGGAAGACTATATAGTATATACGACAAGTTATGTTCCATATATAGTTACCACATGTTAGAAACTTAACCAATCAACTATGATTCGTACACAAATAGCATTTGTAAAATTAGGTTGAGAGACATTTTCATATTTTTTTGCATGTTTAATGACTTTAGTATGCGAAAATTAGCGAGATATTTTAAAAAATAAAATAGAAAAGTATATGCTGGTTTATATAATATTAAGATTTTTTTAATAATTTATATCATTTTACTTTGCAGAACAAAAATAATATCAAAGTTTGTTTTTAGTATTAACGTTATATTCATCATCTAATATGTTTTCTCACCATGATTAATATAAATATAAAATTAAAACAAACTGCAGTGATTTATAAATTATTTTCTTGTTTTTAAAACTTGGATCATTGGCCGTACCATCTTGTTGGCCGGAGCGAGCATCAGGACAGTGAAGGTTTAGCTGTATATGCAATCATGTATCCACATAGACCAACATTTTCTTGGTAAATCCGTCCAATTCATGACATTATTCTCCAGCCTTTCATTTGATTCTTTTCAATCAATCGTTTCTTTGATATTTCAAATAACATGTTCGAAACTATTTTAAAGTTTTAGTATTTCATGGCAGAACAGAAGAAGAAACCAAAACGACAATACCAGGTCTGGAAAGGAAGCAATGTAAGTTACTCTAACTAATTAACGCTTTCCCTTCATTTTTGGAGTTTTCAGTTGGAGTTAGGATTTTAATTGCAAATTGTTTGATAACTTTGATCAAATTTGACTTCATTTGCATTCAATTATGATGTTCATAGGTGTTATGTGAAATTTGGGTACCCTTTATGTGTTTGATGTTAATTTGCAACAACATGATTTTTCTTTGCCTAAAACATTGATGATTACCGTAACATCCAGCCTCTCGTACCAACAATATTGTCCGTCTTGCCCACCAGGTGAAAACTTCCCCTGGGTCACCCATCCCTGGATTACTCCTCTCATACACAGCTAATGCGCCAAAAACACGTTGATGGTATTTGAGACGGGGCATTCCTTATGAACCCAGCATCTCTCCTGTCAACGGCCGATGTGGGATTTGCCTAGGGTGTTACAAATACCATTAAATTCTGTTGATTGTGGGATATATGTAGGGTTTATTAAAATTGCATCTTCATTTCTGTTTGATGTTTCAGAGATTCTTATGTGGGGGGAGATTGATCTTCGGTCCGGATGTGGCTTCTTTGTGTTTCTCCATGCTCCTGGTTGCAGGTCCTGCAATATCTTTCTGTGTTAAAGTACACAACATCATCAATCATAAAAAGAAACACGGCGAAGATCTTGGTTATTGGTATGAAGTGTTGATTGTGGCAGCCGCTCTCACTTGTTTGGTAACTAAATCGACTTTAAATACACATTAGTTTTTTTCAAACATGTGACATCAGTTATGTTATGCACAGGATATTACATTTCTTTTCATGACATCCAGTAGAGATCCAGGTATAGTCCCAAGAAATGCATCACCACCTGACCCTGATGAAGCATATGATTTGAACACCCCTTCAATGGAGTGGATTCACGGGACAACTCCTCATTTGAGATTACCAAGAACGAAAGACGTTATTGTGAACAATCACACGGTCAAAGTCAAATACTGTGATACGTGTATGCTTTATCGCCCTCCCCGGGTCTCACACTGCTCTGTCTGCAACAATTGTGTTATGAAATTTGACCATCATTGTCCATGGGTTGGTCAATGCATTGGACTAGTAAGTCAACTTAGGTCATTTCATTTGTTCTTGTTAAAAAGGATAACGGTTTTACTTGTTCATGTGGTTGCAGCGTAACTATCGGTTCTTCTACATGTTTATATCTACATCAACCGTCTTGTGCATTTATGTTTTCTCATTTTCATGGGTCAACTTAAGTCAACAAAAGGTTCACATTTTGAAGGCTATGTCACAGGATATCTTGTCAGATTTTCTCATAGTTTACTGCTTCATTGCTGTTTGGTTTGTTGGGGGGTTAACGATCTTCCATTTCTATCTTATTTGCTCAAACCAGGTAATTTTATGTAATTTAAAACTTTTAAAATCAAGATTCAAGAAGACATCTTTTATTATCTGAAGTATGCTCTTAATGCAGACAACATATGAAAACTTCAGATACAGATACAGTAAGAAGGAGAATCCATATCATAAAGGGGTAAAAAAGAACCTTGTAGAAGTCTTCTTTTCAAAGATACCTCCTTCGCTCAATGATTTCAGGGCTTATTTTCATGAAGATGACGGTTTAGTGATGGACCCCACAACTCCAAATCTCGTGGATTCGCCAAAGGAAAAGATTGACATTGAACAAGTGAATACATTTGCAGAAGCAGGTGGCTTTCCGCTTCCTCAAATTTTACTGCATCATGGTGACGGGGAGGAGAACATGAGAAGTAAGGTGGGGAATGGAGCATCGGATACTCTTCCTTCGCCCTTCCTGTTTGAAACAAACATTGCAGCTCCTGATCTGGTCATGGAAACAAGAAAGCCTGAAGATGGTGCTAATGTTGAGGAGAAACATGATGAAGAAACTATAACATTTTACACACCCGTGGTTCATCAAATTTAGTGTAATTTGGTGTAAGATTGATGATAAAGGCTTTGATGAATTGTTGGTATTTTTCATAGTTTTGCAGGTTTGGTTTTCAAATTAATTTTTGTGCCATCAACCATACCATTTTCACATTCAAAATGGCATTCTTGGGTGGTTTAATGTCTGCCTTCTCAATCTGTTCATAGAAGCCTGCCATTTATATATTGAACACTCATTTTGGTTGTAAACTCTATAATTGAAAATAATCAAGAGCTGGTCAGTTGGATCATTTGTTATTCTGGTTCTTCTGTTTGTATTCATGTTTTATGTAGTGTTCTTTCAGTGCTTGTGATACTAGCTTATTTTCCTTGATGTTATCTATGTGTAATGTGGGATTTATCTAGATTCTTTATTATGAAATAGAACACCTACAACAAATGTGTTAATTGCATATTTGGACCGTTATAAGTTAGAAGGTTTCATATAAGAGTGATCTGTTTTGACCCATTCAGAAGACCTCAACCCGTCAAGCAAATAAAGGTTACCCAAATTAACTCATTTCTTGATTAATGTAAGATTAAGAAGTCAGTTTAACACACTAAGAATAATGTTAAAACTTTATCACACTTTTACTTGTGACTAATCATATTACTTGGTCTCCATGTAAGATGCAATTGCCTCTTAACTATTTATCAGAGGTTGTTCTTTGTTGTGGTGCCATTGACTAACTCGATCAGAGGTTGTTCTCCATTTAAGATGCACTTTTAACCATAAATAATCCTTAAAACAACTTATCGCATTTTGTTGTCATGGGCCAAGATTTAATCCTTAAAACAACTTATCGCACTTTTAACCATAAATAATCTTGAAAGTGACGGATCATATATTACTAGTGGGGAACCCACGCGTTTCGGTGGAGTGTGCAAATTATTGATCGTTCATAAAGATCCTGAATGTCAAGATAAAGAGGTTGACAAGCATGAGTATCCATTATGGCTGAGTGAAGACACTACATGCATAGCTTTTGACCATCATCTACCCATAATATCGTCCCTAGCTTCCATTCTTTCACAGTAGCAACATGTAAGAGTCCCATCGTGTTCATGGGCATGGCAATACTTGTGTAGCCGAAAAGTATGGGCGCGACACTCAACTCTACCACCTTATCTGCATAGAATTATATAATCCTTTAACGCTAAAAAAATCGTTCCACTTTTCTTCTTCTCATTCAATTTTATATCTAATCATGTAAAACAAGCTTGGTCAAACAAATGGCAATTAAAATCAAGAAACCGTTAGAAAAAAATGAGTGTATAATACAGTATACATAAAAGAATAAATGACCTATGCTAGTTGGATTCAACTGGTGGTAGCTGTGAAGTCGATTATCTTTCAATATCACAATCTCCATCGGTCCTCTTGAGAGTTTGTCAACCTACACAACACACGATGATGATAACAACAATAAATAAGACAACATTTTAGAGAACAGAAACAAAGCGAACTAAATAATTCATACCGAGTAGTTATGTACACGTTTGATGGTTGTACCAGGTTTGCAAAGTTCAATACATTCTTTGTTGACCTCTAAATTCAGAAGACCAAGAGTAATCTTATTGTTTTAATAATAGAACTTCTTGTCCAGAAAGTATAATTACATAGTAATCTTATTGTTTTAATAATAGAATTAGAAGATTTAAAGCCCCAACAATATAATCATGATAATCAAGAACAAAATCTAAATATGTACAAAAAACAATCAAAACGACCCGCACGTTGAGGCGGCGATTTTTTGTGTATTTTAGCGATTTGTATAAGATTGGATTTCGGTTACTTGATCCATGTACAAGACCAAAAGATGTAATATTTTTAACACTTGTATAAGATTCGTTTGTAAGCTTAAGTATCTTTAGAGCACAACAATCATCTTCCTGAAATAACATTATTAATTCATCAAACAAAAAAAAATCTAATAAAATTTGTCAAAATCATTTACCAAACATAAGAAAATCCAAAACCCTGTAGCTGCATATATGAGAAGTGCTGTCAAGTACCTAAGACAAAGCATATAATACATAAACAATTTATAAATTATTGATATGTATAAAGTTTACATTAACAGAATTCATATTCAAGAATTCAGTTTGAGAGCAATTCTAACCCTTCAAATCATAAACACCTAAGAACCAACACTGGTCTACTCAGCAATAATTCAAATAAAATGCAACAAACACTGAACATCCATACAAATTAAGTAGTCTCCTGCTTTTGCCCCGCTAGCTCTTGCCTAACGAATCCCGCCTTCTGCAAGATTAAAAAAATATGAAATAATGCCAAGTTAACGATAGTAAAAACATCTAATAAAATCAGTAAAATGGAAAACAGTGGAACATTATGTGACACCATTTAAGGTTACAACTTGATGTATATATATTAGTTAGTAGTGTAGAAAGTTTTTAACTTAGTGTTAGTAAGGTAATGAGTGAAAAATATGAGTCGATTCATGATATTTCTTGTTACTAACGGGTCAAATGGTTTAAAGAAATAGAAAACAAGAGAGATCAAAAGGTCTAAAGATTTATATGTTAGATGTCGACAAAACCTTTGATACTGTTTTGGTAGTTTAAAATTTTGATCTTTATTGTGACAATAAAGCTTTCATACACATATTTAAAGGATTTGATGTAAGAACTTGAAAATGAGAAAGTGTGTTTACATGTCAAATAAAACATGCCTGATTTGTTTCAACCCATGTTATGGAAGCACCATTTGACCCATCACCCAACTTCTTTAAACAACCTGATTAGCCACCTCAACTTCTTGGCATCCAATAAAGGGATAATAATAATAATGATACTACATTATAAATAATAGGTTCTTGTAGAGAAATGAAAAAGAAAGGATTAATGCTAACCTTAATCTTTGCCACATAACCTTTTTCCCTCCTTTACAAATATGCAAATCACTTCCCTCAAGCACCAAATATATGGCTTCCAATCTATAACTCATTTACTTTGTTGTCCACCTTCTAATTAGTTGTTGTATAGGCTCCTAAATCAAACAATTCATAAGGTATATGGCGTTTTCCTTACACATAATGACTAATATCCTTCTCTGTATAACAACATAATTTTTCTCACAAACATGCTAGGGTTGACTTAAATGACAAACAATAACCTAGTTGATTACGGTTCTTGTTTCAAGCACATATTATTTGTGGCTTTATTGAGTCAAATTGGTGATTTGTGGTTAATATTTACATGAACCAGAAGAACAAAATTATAACTAAAAATACCTTAAATTTCTCCGAATCATCGGCAAAGCCTCCCGACAGCAATCATTGGCGATAGCGTTCACCGTCCACAACGGTGGCCGCCGTTAAATGCCATCCCGTCTTCCACTGCGTGCACATCGGAAAGCAATTCACTCGTCTGGTGCATCAAATGGAACGACCGTCGATCTTTCTCTCTTTGACACAACTTTAATCCCTTTCAATAGATGACATTTAATCGCCATGGAGGATGAAAAGCCGGTCAGTTGAATCGCCGTGAGCGTGATGGAGAAGAACAACGACGAAGGTAATCGAATGGTCGTTTGAAAGAGGGTGTATCATGTGGTTTTAGGGTTAAATGGTGCCTGCGTCTTAAAACCGGGAAGAGTCAGCGTTTAAGTGTATTATTATATGATCATTAACATTAACATTAAGTACATGAGAGAGGGTTAAAAAAGTGGTAAAAAGACATATGTACCCGCTAAATATTTTTTATCTAACATTTAAGTGTATGGATGAAATGGTAATTAGTAGGGTTTATTTATGAAGGGGGGTTAGAAGGTAATTGTACACTTATATGACATTATCAATATGTACACCATGCAATAAAAAATATAAAAGGTGTCTTAATTTTTTAGGAAATTCCATACACATCCTTTCAATATGTATTATATAGTAGTATAGATATAGATATAGATATAGATATAGATTTGCTCCCTATTTAAGATGCAATTTCCTCTTTAACTACTTATCAAATGTTCTTTTTTCTCGTGGTGCCATTGATTCACTCGATCTTTTGATTTCTCCACCTGAAAATTTCATATATACCCGTATCAGTTCCGCCTTTAATAGTTGTGTACAGTTTCATTTAATAGAGTATACTTGCATACAAATTTGTAAAATTAACGTTATTTATTTTTCAATTACTATATATAAACAAATAAAAATAATTAAAATTATACCCCAATTTCAAGTTTATTAAAACTACCTCTTTGTCCCAATCCGTTCGGAACGTAACCCATAGTAGAATAACCGTCTGCAACGTCGTACCCCCAATCATGCCCAACCATATACCCTAAGTTTCATGAAGAAAAAGAAATGAAATGAATATAGAACATTATAGAGACACATTTAATACATAACCAATTTTATAAAAAGAAACACGAGAACCACATAAATACTTGTACATAGTGTATGAAAGATATTCATATATAATCGGAGAGAAAAAAGGGAAGCCGATAAAAATTCATTTTATTTATCACATGTTAAACAAAATATATATAAATGTCATGGAGAACGCTATATAATAGGTAAGAAGTAAATAATTTGATTTTCACATTTTTCTAATTTATTCTACAAAAAAAAGTTTTAAGAAGTATATAATTTGATAAAATAAAATAATAATTTGTTGTACCTTAGCACCAAGACTAAACTTGAAGGCCAACAAAGAACCAAGTGGAACTCCAATCACATAATAACATCCCACATTCACATATGCAACAAATGCTTGCCATCCACATCAACCCCTGCCCAATTTCATTCGTCATTTATAACAATTTCCCATTTGTTACTGTAATCAAACAACTAATGGGAAAGTTGATTTTTACCTGAAAGTACGGGTTGAATGCCGTTGAGGATGATGGAAACTGCAAGGAGAGGGGTAAGTTCTGAGACGGCATTTGCGACGGTTTCACCTTCAGTAAAAGCGTAGCTAACGACATGTCGTACATAAAGGAGAATGATGGCACATATCAAAGAGATCACGAGTGAGCTGAGAGTCACTATTATGACAGAAAACGCTGCGGATTTAGGATGCCCTGCGCCTAGCTCGTTGCCGACTCTCACGCTGTCATTTATACATTTTTCCGTCACAAAAAAACATGAAAAGAACAATAAAATCCTAACGATATAAATGAAAAGAGGTGAAGTGGAGAACATGCTTAGCTTGTCTCAAGTGATTTGAGAAACAAAACCAATTTTTTGAAAACCATGTAGTGGGTTGGTTTCTGGTGAACCCATGAACACGTTTAGCCAAGCAAGCCGTATTTGGGTGGTTTATTTATAATTTTTCTGAAACTGTGTTCTATATTATATATATAGAACACACATTTATTTTCATCTTATTTTAATTTACTCTCCAAAAGTCAAACATCATATAAACTATAATAAATATGTGGCCAGAATTTGGTTTATTAGTTTTTACATTTAAACTTGGTTTTCATTTGATCATTTTCCTATATATATATATATATATATATATATATTTATTAAGGATTATTGTATTTTAATAATCCCACCTTTTACCAATTGGCCGATAATAATCCCAACTGAGAATATTCTTACCACCGGTCCCTACTTTCAAACTATTTTTTTACATTGGACTCCTCGTTAAAAAAACTTAACGCCGTTAGAGTTTATATGACATGGACATCTGCAAACCGCCGGAAAGTCGAGCCAAGCTAGCAATGGTCTCGTGTTGGCTTTTGAAATTGGCTTTGGTGGTGTTTAACTGGTCTCGTTAAACACCACCGTTTTCTCTGTTTGGACTTTCCGGACCCACGAGACCAGTTAAACACCACCAGAGCCAATTTCAAAAGCCACCACGAGACCACTGCTAGCTTGGCTCGACTTTCCGGCGGTTTGCAGATGTCCACGTCATATAAACTCTAACGGCGTTAAGTTTTTTTAACGGGGGGTCCAATGTAAAAAAATAGTTTGAAAGTAGGGACCAGTGGTAAGAATATTCTCAGTTGGGATTATTATCGGCCAATTGGTAAAAGGTGGGATTATTAAAATCCAATAATCCATATATTAAAGATGGTGTTGATATCACCGATTTTTGTCTTTTTGAAACATTTTACACTTAATCCCTTGAATTATACCAGGCTTATATTTAAGCCCTTGAACTTAAATAAAGTCTTTTTTTTACTTTTCTTTTAATCAATTTATACTACAAACTCTGAATTTAATAAAGTTATCATTTACACATTTGATATTTTTTCTCTTTTCTTTACCAACTAAGTTATAAGACGTGGCACACGCATAATTGTTTGTTTGTTTTTCTTCCTCTTATAACTTTTAAGATATGAAGTTTATAAAATTTTAAAATATGAAGTTCTATAAAATTCTGAATATAGCGCTTCTGCGTGCTTATTTTTATCTATGTCTCGATGTAAATTTTTTCAACAATCCAATTATGCATGATAACGCAAATTTTTTTCGCATGGTTAATACTGATGTACATGTCGTCGAAACCAAGTCTTGCAAATTTTACCATCCCCGTCGCATAGCGTGTCATATCTACGTTTCAAACCCATAGCAGAGTGTGGGGTATAAAACTAGTTATAAATTAATTTGATTAGAAATTTTGTGTAAAAATTTGAAAGAGTAATAAAGATAATGATTTATAGTTTGATGTAATTATTTTATATAAGTTTATATTTTTTTATTGTAAATTTATAATTTTAGAGTACTAATATTTAAAAAATAAAATTTTGGTTTAAATATGTCGTGTTTAATTTGTATCAAATTTCCGGGTTGGTTTCTTGTTCGACCTGCCAACTCATAAAATGACCCATTTAGCACCTTTTCTATTGGTGCTAAATGGGTCGTGTTCATGGGTTGGCTAGTACAACCTGACACGAACCCGAAAATCGTGTCAAGCATGTGAACCCGAACACAATATGATTATTTGCAAGTTGACACAAATTCGACCTGTATAACCTGATTTTTATTATTTTTTATTTTTTACACTTTAATACTCTAATTATAAATTTATAACTAAAAATATAAATGCGTATAAAATAATTATGTATAAATTATAAAACATGATATCAACTTCTCCTTTAGGTTAAAAGTTTTTGCATAAAACACGTAATTGTGACATAAAACACAATTTAAAAAAAAGATATTCAAAATAAAATGTTTAAATGGGTCCGTGAACATACCAGGTTGAACCAATGTGACATGTTTAGTTAAATGATTTTACGGGTTGACCCGAATACTTTTAGACTAAACCCAAACCTTTCTATTTTATGCTAGCTTCGTGTCATGTTTCCACCATCACAAAAAGCACTTTTTAGCAATAGCGAAAACACTGTTTAGTGACGGATTTCTATCTCGATCTAACGACAATCTCTACTTCGTAAGGGTAGTTTATTGGAAGCAAACCTGGCGGCCGCATTAAACCCAAATGAAATCATGATAACCCATCCAAGTAAAGTTGTGCATATAGCAAGCGAATCCAATGCTATTTCAGGATTTTCGAGCAAACCCGCTATCAAAACCAATACTTGATAGTACCACGCCTCTAGACACAACATTACAGCAGACGCAATAGATAATTTAAAGAAAGCCCAAAGTCCCGTAAATGCCTGCATGCTGAACCCGGTCCACGTCTTGTTATTAGTCCGGTCACTCGTCACTATGTACACAAACTGTGCCACGACAACAACCCACCATGAAAAACTTAACACTAGAGATGCACCTAATAAGCCCCAGTCCCACACAAACAACGCGAGCCATGTTAGTAGAACATGAACCACAAGAACCACGGCAGCAATGTATGCACTTGGGTTCACAATGCTTTGAGCTTGAAGGAACTTCTATATTGGAAAGTTGGCGGCGTACGCGAAGATCTGGGGGATGAGGCCAAAGATGAACAGCGAAGCCGCAGTGGCAATCTCCTTGGATTGACCAATCAAGAGAAGGAGTGGTCTAGAGAATATGTAAATAAACATAAGTGGAATTGCCGTGACCATCAGAAGGACGGTTGATCTTTGAAGATAAACACCGAGCATTTCAAATTGATGAGCCCCATAT
Source organism: Smallanthus sonchifolius (assembly GCA_023525975.1). Taxonomy (NCBI): domain Eukaryota; kingdom Viridiplantae; phylum Streptophyta; class Magnoliopsida; order Asterales; family Asteraceae; genus Smallanthus; species Smallanthus sonchifolius. The sequence goes on from CM042037.1 coordinate 21,363,679, forward strand.
GCTTGCCCACATAATGTCTCCACGGCACTTCCCATCCCAAGCTAAAAAGAAAAAAAAAACAATTTATTTACACTTGGGTGTTCGTCAGGGCGGAGGTTTGTAAGGGCCCGAGGACCCCCCTATTTTTCGCTCAGTAGTGCTAATTTATACGTATTCGTTCGATTTTCGATTTTTCTTCAAGCTCCGCCACTGGTGTTCGTAATACATACGGGATGTCTTAGTAGATGGATTAAAATCGTGAAATGTGAGAAGCTATCAGGACGTGACACTGTATCGTAGGATGAAGGTAAATACGTCAAATGTAGTGTTAATCAATATATTTCTTTTAAAAGTGCTTTTCTAAATGTGGCAAAAAGTTTGATTATATTGTGTAGTTTTTTTTAAATATTGAATTTTATTAAAGTTATTTGCATTTAATTAAACTAGATGATTATACCGCGCTTCGCGGCGGGTGTCGGGCCCATCGTTAATAAAATTTAAATGAAAACAAAAGGTGCAACGGTAAAAATAATGTTAATATAAGAGAAACATAAAACAAAATAATAAAAAAGGAAAAAACAAAATAAAAAAAATTACCGGTTCGGGTCGTTGAAAACCATAAAAGCGAATACCGAAAAAACAACTCCGTTTTCAAAAAAAGTTATATCGGAACGTTGAAAAAAAAACTAAAAGCAGTTACGTCCTCCGTATTTTGGAAAAAAGTTAGCGAACGAAAATTATTAAAGAAAAACGAAATAAAATCATTTTAAGTTTTTCCATTTTGAATTTCATTAGATGTTAGTAGTAGAAGATAAAAGAACATGTAGACATAAAAAAAACTCTAAAACTAAAGTAGCTAAAACTAAAAATACACCTAAAACTAAGGAGAAGATAAAAGAATAGGTAGGTATAAAAAAACTTAAGACTAAGGTAGTTAAGATTAAAGGCACACTTAAAGCTAAAAGCACACCTACAACTAAAAACACCATAAGACTAAAGAGAAACCTAGAAAGAAGCTATCACTATCATCTATGACTAAAGGTAACCTAAGTGAAGACATGCCAATATACGGGCTCCAAGCCAATACTAAATCTATACACTATCCTAAAAATCTCTAACCTTTATCCGACTTTTACATGTTCTCATATAACCAAATATGTCTTTTGAGAGGTGCAAGTCTAACATACCATCCTATATGGTATAGATGGTATATATCTATAAAGATATCCATGAGTTATGAAATACAAAAAAAAAAAAAAATAATAATCTAACACCAATGTTGTATTCTATTTTTTCCTTTGAATTCTTTATATATATATATATATATATATATATATATATATGTGTGTGTGTGTGTGTGTGTTAAATCGTGGAACTTGGCCGGTGAACAAAATGATGTATTAGTGCTTGATAATTTCTGGTTGATCAGTCGTGTGTTATGCATAATCTTTAAAATTTTATAAAATTTATAAGTCTTTGGTTATTGTATTTAACTATAAATAAAAAAACCCATAAATACTATAAGCAAAATGACTGGGTTTAGTTTTGCAGCTTTGATGTTTTCTTACCATGACCCCATAAGCAAAAAGTTGAACGCCATTGTTGCCAAGGGAAGAGGCCGCCAGCTCAAGGTTACCAAGATGGCCGCAAAAGATTTGGGTCGACAACGACGTCACGTTGTTCAGTAAATACACTATGATTGCCGGACCTGCTAGCCAGAACAAGCTATTCAGTTCTACGGTCGTCGCCTTTTGTAATCGCCGGAAGGAACTTAAACTCGTGTCCGACAATATCTCCTCCAGTTCTGAACTCACCGCCTCGACTGGAGGCAGCAGCTCCACCGACGGATTTCCGTGCTTTGATAAAATGGGTTCAGAAAGGTCACGATGTCCGGTTGAGGTTGACTCCATTGGTGAGTGTAATCTTTTAGGGCCTTGTATGATTGATCATGTTATCGTCTAACAGTATATATATACATATATAATTCAATTTTACATAAAAGTATATGTGATTTGATAAAATGGCAAAAACAATCCCTAACTTTTGCGGTGATTTACTCTCACTTTGTGCTAAGAGCATTCACAGTAGGTTCTGTATATGTTTGTAAGTGAGTTTTATATATTTTAGGAAGTGGTTTAAAGTGATTGTGAGTGGATGAGATATAAAATGTTACTGTTCATCTATATATTTGTGAAAACACTGTTCACCTCTATTAATTTTTTAATATTTTTTTAAAGTGGTTGTAAGTGAATAAGAGAGAAAAGGTAACGATAAAGGTATAAAAAAATATTATTTAATTGAAAAAAAGAGAGAAAAGGTAGTGATTTTTAGTGTAATTATAAAAATGGGGACAGAGAAACTGATGAGAATGCTCTAAATCCGTCTATCGTACATGTCACGTCGTTAGCCAACTTGGCATCCCATTCACGCGTGAAACATCGCGCCTCCCCATCGTGAGCCATGGCAGTGAGTCACTGCCGTGACTCTCCTCACGGTACGAACTAATTGAATTATTTTTTTAATAGTATTTTATTTTATTTTTCTTTAATAACACGGCTCGTTAAATTAAAAAAAAAATACACAATGTTGTTTGTTTTGTTTATGAACATTTTGTTATAAATTTTATCGAAAACCGAGTTGGTTTCAAAATAAAGTATTTTTTGGTCTCGTAAGTGCTTTGGCACGTGTTTGGATCGGTAACTTTGGTGGAACATATTTATGCAGTTCGACTACCCGACGGCAGGGAGTAGATTATTATTATGTCTTTTTTGGTATTTTACATTTGTGTTTTCTCAATTTATAGAGGTGTACTTTTCTATTTTTTATTAATATTAATCTTATTATAATATTATTTGTATTTAAAAATGATGAAGTACATGAAGAGTGGTGGGAGTGAAAACTATTTCCATGGTTTAGTAACTGCGGGGTGAAGAATGATGTGACGTTGAAGTGATAGTGAATGTGGAGTGAAGAGTAGCATGATAACCTAAGATCGTGGGACTAGAAACCCTGATTGATCATAATTACAATTTACAACTCTTTTTAAAAAGTATCTTTTGACCGGCCATTTTGACTTATTGTTTAAGAACCTCACCGGTTATTAAATCTGACCGCTTTATCTGTTACTGATTGGATCGGTTGAGCCGCTGGAATCCATCTGAGAAACAAAAAAACAATATAGTTGCTATAAATTAAAAATATATAGAAGGAAAAAATATAAGTGATGGTTGTAATTTATTTAGTGTTTTAAGTTTTAGATGATGACTAAAGTTTTAAGATTGAAGATTAAAATAAAAATATAAAGACTTAAGAATATAGTAAACAAACTAACATCTTTTGTTTGTTTTTAAACAAAAATCAATTCAAAAAAAGTAAAGTTACTTTAATGTCACCAGTCACGCAGTGTACGAAGACATTTGTAACCAAATAATAGGCGTCTTCAAGGACGTCCTGATGCCCCACAACCAACCACAGTTTGTGCATGTAGTTTAATAGCATTGGGCAAAAGTTACTCATGTGGGTCTCCTTTTGTGTTGATGGGGTTTGAATATTTGACCATCAATTTAGACTACCTCACATGTTCATATATTCTTTTTTTTTGGAAAAGTAAACTTCATTACGAAAAAAAACCGACCCAAACCGGGCCGACCACACAAAACTACAAAGGAATTACATATTCATAAACGAGCACCACTCGCTCCAACCTAACTCTTTATATTTAGATCTATTAACAAACCAAAGGAAACTCAAAGCCTTAACCTCGCTAATAATGCTACCAACCTTAATAGCTTTGTTAGAAAAGATCACATTATTCCTAGCTCGCCAAATACTCCAACACACTATCATAATAATGCCTTGCACCGCTTCCTTCTTTTTGTCCGAAGCCCTGAGCTCTTTGTGAATACCGAAGAGATCTTTTATCGAAAACGCGAAGATATTGGGAATCTTGCACCACGAGCTAATACCGTTCCAGATTATTGAAGCAACATGGCAAGCGATGAAGATGTGCTCCGATGTTTCTTCAACCGAGCTACACAAAGGGCACAACGAATCTCCCAACTGCACGTTCCTTTTCTTTAAGGCTGCACCGGTAGGTATTTTGTCCATCTCCGATCTCCATGCGTGAATGTTGCATTTGGCCAGGATCCATTTGCACCAGTCCATAATAAACCTGTTCTCAGAATCGAACTCAGCATTGAGGAGGCGTTTGACCGCCTTAACAGAGAAGATACCTGCTGAATTTGAAGACCAACACCAACGGTCGCTAGCCTCCGAGACTTGAATGTTTTCCAGCAGGGACTGAAGCTCCTGGAAGCTGGATAAAAGGGAAGGATCGACCAGCACCGTTTTCCAGTTCCAATAAAGAGCTGACTCGGAACCTTGGCTTCTGACCCGGTCCGCAACCAAACATTTTTTATCGACTTCCATCCTGAACAACTCGGGGAACCTCTGTTTAAGAGGCTCATTGATTAACCAAGGATCAAGCCAAAACGATATCTCCTTACCGTTTCCAAGTTCACCTTTTATGTAGTTCCGAAGAGGAGAGCCTCCGACTTTCGTGTTGATGAACAACTTAGCAATGTTGTTCCAAACACCGTTAAAAGATTTTTTGAAAGGAATACATTCCCAACCCACCCTACTACAGTGCAGCGCGTCAATGACTCTTTTCCAGAGGTTGTTTTTTTCCGTTTTATATCGCCATCCCCATTTAGCCAGAAGAGACGTATTGACCACTTTGAGTTTGTTCAGACCTAAGCCTCCTTCTTTCTTATGGCACGAAACCCGGTCCCAATCCACCCAGTGCATTTTCCTTTCTTCGCTAGATCCTCCCCAAAGAAACTTTTTAATCATAGATTCCAAATCCAAGATGACCTTCTTAGGAGCTTTATAGAGCGAGAAGTAATAGTTTGGTAAACTTTCCAAAACCGATCTAATGATGACCACCCTACCCCCGATCGACAAGAGATGAGATTTCCATTTAGCGATGCGAGCCCGGAAGATGTCGTACACCGGTTGCCAATTGTTGATCCGGTTCATATTAGCTCCAACTTTTAGACCTAGGTATTTAAACGGAAGAGAATCCGAGTTACAACCCACCTCCCTGGCCATATCCCCAACTTCTTCCCCACCCACTCCGATGCCGAAAAGAATAGATTTTTCGATATTGATTTTAAGGCCCGAACATAAGTGGAAACACCGAAGAATTCTAACAATATTTACCACTTCAATTTTAGACCATTCCCCTACAACAATAGCATCGTCCGCATACAAGAGATGAGTCATGATCGGACCGTTGTTAGGAGTAGCAATACCTTTAATAGTTCCCTCCTCCCTCGCACGGTTGAGCATACACGAAAGGGCTTCCATCACCACTAAAAAAAGGAACGGAGATAGCGGGTCTCCTTGTCTCATGCCTTTCTCACATTTAAAGTTGTAAGTAGGAGCCCCATTAACTAACACCGACGAGCTAGCCGACTTGAGGATACCCAAAATCCAATCACACCACTTATTCGGGAACCCCATTTGGAGAAGAGTATTAACGACAAAGTTCCAACTAACGTTGTCGTATGCCTTTTCGAAGTCGATTTTGAGGAAAAAGGCTTTCGACTTTCTCTTTTTGATCCAAGTGATCAGCTCGTTTTGTAGTGGTGGAGAATGAAAGTTTGTGAATGTTGGTTTAGAGTACGTTCTTTTTAATTCTGTAAGGGTGGAGGGGGTCGATTTGGGTTCGTGGCTCCGGTTGACTCGGTTTTACGGGAACGTCGCAACCCTCAGGGGTTGTGGCACGGGTTGATTCCACAGGTTCGTGTAGCATCTACCTTGTGGCTTTGTGACCGTTTAATTTAATCGTTTGAAATGAAATATAGTCGTTGGGCTATTAAAATAAATAAAAAAAAATCTTCTATAAATACCAATCTTTATTCCCAATATTCATACCAAACAAATACTTTCTCAATACCAATCTTTATTACCAATATCCAAAAAAAAAATGAGACGCACTTTATTTTCCCTCATCATCGTCTAGAAGTTCCGATTCTAGCGGCTTGAATTTTTAATTTTAATTTTAACTTGAATGTATTTTTATTTTTTAGTTAATTTTAATTTTATTTTTAATTTGTATGTTGCATTTTTTTAGTTAATTTTAATTTTATGTTTAATGTATTTTATTTATTTTTTAAAATTTGATTTAAACAAAGATGCTACGGTAGTTAGGGGTTCCCCACCCCTTGTGTTTAGGGTAGTTTAGGGTACGTGGCATGACATGGCGTGTGTTTATTGTTAATCCTTAGGCTACTTAGGAGTTGAAGGGGTTCCACCCCCTCCACCCTAAGATGTGTTATATGTTTACTGTAACACCCAAAAATATACAACCGATTTTAACTTTCAAAATCATGCGAAAGTAGGTCCCATTAAACACTCTTGACAAAACAACACATTTTAACTACAACAAAACGACAACGACATAGTTGTTTTAGAAAAGACCGACCGACATAGTTGTTTTGACAATCCCACAACATTACGTCATTATTGTAATAACCATATAACACTTCTTTAACACCTCGAGAGGATTCTTGTGAATCTAAATCAATCAAACAACAAATCAAGTTTTAAGTAAAACTAAATATACTACCATTTGCAAAGATTAAATCTTTCAAATGCCGACGCGCCCTTGTGAGGTTCGAAACCTCAAGTTACTTACTTCCTTGTGAGATTCTTAGATCTCAAACCCCGAATCACAATTGTGTGGTTCCTTTAACCACAAACTCAAACCACCCATGTGCCCCAATTACAACCGCCCTTGTGAAGTTCACGACCTCAATTACCATGGGTGAGGTTCTTAGACTTCAACACCAACCTTAAACATACAACAAGTGCACACATTCATAAGTTACAAACTCATTCGTTATACCCGACATATGGGGTTCAAGACCCCAATCCACCCTTTTATTTGTGAAGTTCAAAGACTTCAAACCTTTATTTCATTTCCAACCTACTATATAAACATAAGTTATACAACATGGTCATTCAAACACTACTATATAAACAAATAGCAATCAACAATGTATGACTTACTCCTAACATTGCACTTACCTTGTGATTTAGATGATTCCGGTTTAACTTCAATCTTAGCCACGCGATCACTTATACAATTCATCTCAACGTTAGTCTAGATATCCCAATTTACACTAATCGAGATTCTAACATACTCCTACCACCAAATAACCAACATTAACATTTGTCTAGGTTAGATTAACATACTCAAACTCTTAACACCCATCAAGCACTCCTTAACCCAAATTGACAGGTTGCATCTTAGCGAGTAGGAAAAATGTATAGGTTAGATTAACATATTCAAAGTTTTGTGAATCATTTATGACCAATAAGTTATTGACGGGTTGCATCTTAGCGAGTAGGAAAAATATTTTTAGCAGTAGGTTTGGATAAAAACAATCAAATTTTAGCTATTACATAAGGTTGGCAAAACAAAGTGTGACAAATCTTGAACTTGGTTTTCAATCGAAACCTAAGGAAAGTACCGGTGATAATCCACATTTGGTGATTGTATCGGCCATGGTCGCCTCAGTTGACATGACGACCAAGACACTATTTCCACAAAAATATCATGGCCTATTTTGTCGGCATTGTAAACTTATGTTTTAAATCTCAAAAGGAGAAAAAAAAACAAACATGAATACACATATGGTTTACATTAAAAAATAATAAATAGAACATATGGTTTAGTTTCCGTGAGTAACAAATAAAAAATATGGTTTCATTTGTAAAATCATATCATGTCAATAAAAGATAGCCAAATGTCTTATTTAGATCAGAATATATACCTAAAGTCCAAATGGTTCAATTAATTAATTTCTAATGCAGGCTAGCTAACCCATACATGCAAATATGAATAGGGTGTGTGCACAACACACCAATCATTCACGAGACTTTATTTACTTATCCTATAATCGATCCATACACCTCTAGATTGTACGCAATGTTCGAGATTGTATGCAACTTTGGATTGTATGTAATGCAAGGGAGTGCTCATTGAGCTAATAGATTGAGACTTTGTGATTTCAATTCGCCGTTATGGTGGGTGCCATATTATTTTATGCCACAATGTGTAGTCATTCTCAGGGGAAGGGACTAACTTGGGTAACATATTATAGATACAAAATATGAATAGTGGTATAGTCCTTAACTTAAGACAAATACAAAAGTAGCAAAAATGCAATATGTACCTTATGAATGCTGCAATAAAAGAGTTAGTGATTAGTCACATATAATAGGATAAACCAAAATACGTACCTCAACAGCATTGCAATGAAAGTTTGCCACATATAATAATATCTATTTAAAGAGATCAGAAATTTCAGAGGGATGGTCCAACTGTCTAACATATGTTAAGATGTTAGTTTTATCATTTCGGAAACATGTAACAATAAGTATAAACCAAATCCAAGTTATATGAAAGTTAAGAAACATAATAATCAAACGAGATCTAGATTATCAAAATCGAGAATTTCCAAGAATGTATTAGATGCCTGAAAGCCAAACGGTGCATATTAATAAGGCAAATTGAACTTTAATAATCCAAACTATGACTCATTGGCTGATAATAATTTATACTAATAATTTGGCTGGTGAAAGTCTCAACTTTCACTTTTATTGTTAAAAGCAGTCTCAATAGCATAATTATAATAGATTTACGCTCAAATTACACTTGATTTCACTCAAAATGATGATTTTGAATGAAATGGAGAAACTTACAAGCGAAATCGAGTGGGAACCAAGTGTGAATCGAGTGTAAATCTATAATGATTATGCTACTTGTAACATCTCGTATTTCGAAAGCATTAGATTGGACACGGGATATACATTTAACTGAGGAAAGGGGATGAAGTAGGCCATGGGCCTTGGGTCGGAACACATGGGCCGAATGAAAGGGAGTTGGGCTCCATAAAACCCCAACTTCATCCTCTCCACCATCATTACCTCATTTTCACCATTTTCAAGTTCTAGAGAGAGAAGGTTTCGGTTTTGCTCCAAGATCGATCCCAAACTTCTTCTCCAGTGTTTACTCGAAGTTTAGCCGAAGAAACGAGCGGATTTGAGGTAAGGAACGCATCCAGATCTGAGTTTTTGTTCAAAATGAGGTTTTAGGGTTTAATCACATAATGGTAGGATTTTTACGTATAAGAACACCTGAAAAGTATAGATCTAGCTTCATGGAAGTTGGAGAAACGAATTGAATGTAAAAATTTATGGTTTTGGATCAAAAACGAGTCTGATTAGAAATTAGGGTTCTTGAGCCGACACTAGAGTGTCGCTATCTGCATGTAGCGACACTCATCGAAGAAGAAGTGAGAATTGGCCAAGAAAGAATCGGCCACGCGAGTATCGTCCCTTCTTTAGCATGACACAAGTCCTGAACACAAGTTCAGGCGACTCTCTAGAGTATCAGCCGACTCTTGAGAGTATCGGCCGACTCTGTTAGCCGACTCTTGAAAGTGTCGGCCGACTCTTGAAAGTGTCGGCCGACTCTCCAATGTATCATCCGACACTAGCAAGTTTAACCGATTTCATGTATTATATTCATACAGATCACGTAGCACTCATGTAGCCCAAGCCTTTAGTTTCAGTAGACAGTATATCATGTGAGTTCTAATTCCCTTTTCTTGCCTACTTTTTGGTGGTGTGCATAGTTAGTGAACAATGTGTTTATTATATATTTTATATTAATAAACGATGGTGAAAGTCATGATTTATAGCAATGCTTAAAAGAGGCAAATGAAGTTTTATGAATGATAATATGGAACATTTACGAGCTGTAAAGATGTTTTTAAAAGAAGAATGAATGTAAAGTTTTAAAGAAAGTCATTGACACAAGAATAGAGATGAAGTTTTTTCCTTCGGGAGTGAGTACCAAGTCAAGCTACGGTTCCTACGGGGACAAATGTTACTATGTACAGAGAGTCAGTTATGAGCTCAGTGTCTAAAGTAGGGCTTAATGCCTATAGAAGGACTTAAGTGCCTATAGAAGGGCTCAGTGCCTAACGTAGGACCTATAGAAAGGCTCGGTGCCTATAGAAAAGCCCGGTGCCTATAGTAGGGCTAGTGCCTAAGCAGGTTTTGTGCCTAAGCAGCTAGAAATGGAATTAACGGCATGGTGACAACGTCTGACACTAGTCAGGATTGTTACAAAATGTTACGGTGATGCATCGTGTTATCTTCCCTTAATTGTCGGCCATTGGACTTGAGTCATTTGGGGCAAATATGGGAAGAAATGGAAAGTTAAAGATAAGTTTCAGTTAAGATAATGTATGTACGAGTTAAAAGATACTATATGTAATGTTTTGCCTTAAGGGTAGTATGTATGTATTAATAAATCTTTTGTATGGCTGATTTATAGTAAACGTTAGAACTCACTCAGCGTTGCTGATTTTTAGTATGTATATCAGTTAAGTGCATGTGGCAGTTTGGATGTTTGGCTGGCTTGAGGAGTTACTCAAAGAGAAGATCTGACATCCATTTGTTACGTTCAGTATTTTATGTTTAAAGTTATGATGTATTAAGACAAGTTTAAACTCGTACCAGACAAGTATGTTTAAGATATGTTATTTATTCCACTGTGTATGTTAAAGTTTTAAATCGTTTCCGCGATGATTGTGAATGTCTTATGTTTATGCGCTATGTGTTGTTGAGTAAATCCAATAAGTGAGGCCTCTCGGGTTTGGGGCCTTACACTAATGGGACTGCCCCTGAAAATAAAAGTGAAAGTTATGACTGTTACCAGCTAAAACTGTTAGTATGGATTATTATCGGCTAATGAGTCATAGTTCGGATTATTAAAATCCAATTTGACTATTAATAAAAGGCTTAAATATTCGTGTACTTCAAATAGTAAGAAAATCATAATCCGTACCTTACAAACGAATCATATAACTTTAGTAAATTATGAACTCCGATCAAATGTCGTTAAACAAAGAACTTTCCACACCTATTTCATCATATAAAGAATTTATTTGGAAGTACATTCTACATTCCATTTACAGATATATATATATATATATATATATATATATATATATATATATATATATATATATATATATATATATATATGTTAAAATTTACACAAGACATAGAAGATGAAATTATAAAATATAGATTAACAAATTATATATTCCTACACTAGCTTAGAACCCGTGTAATACACACGAAGTGAAAATATTAATACATAAAATTTTTAAATTTTTATGTATATATTTTACAGGTGTAAAATGTATTACATATACTAAGGATACATCAAAATATATAAAAATTAATATATAATTAGGTTTCAAAAATACGTTAATTACTATTTAATATAATTTGACTTTCATTTCTATTTGATTGAAAACAAAAAGTACATAATTAGTTCAAAGTTTCTTATAATAAGAGATTGTTTAAAATAAATGTGTTTTATTACTATAATTAATATTTTCTTTAAAATATATTATTATTAAAAGAAAGAGGTGTATTTAATAGGAGAGATGTGCGAAAAAAAAATGATGAGAATGAATATGAAGACGACACGTGACATGAAAAAACTTTTATTTATTATATAGTAGATGTTTCTAACAGAACATGTACTTACTAGAGTACTTAATCAAATAACCTGTTTTAAGTTCTAAAATTAAATTGAATATATCGGTTAATCAAATGTATAAAATAATAAGTTGAGGGATGCAAAACAAATACACAAATAATTTAAGATATATATAGCTAGTTTATTCCAATCAATAGAACAAATGAAATAAATAGCAGTGACCAAGACTTGCCAAAAGAAAACAGAAACTATTGTAAGCCAAAAACCCCAATTAATATTTTTAACCTTTTTAATTAATATTTTTAACTTGTTGCTTTCCAAGTCATCTTCTTCATCACCATGTTTATAGGATCGAAACTGGGTGCGGTGTGAATTGGCCCAAGATGTCTGTCTTGATGAGTCAAGCAAAACCGCTCGAGGTATTTCTCAGGAATATGGTGACGTCAGATGGTGGTCACGCTGACGGAAAAGGTAGGAGCTAACCGAACCGTTATGCCAAACTGCGGTTGATATCATAACTAATTTAAAATAAAAAGTATATAGATATAACTAATTTCAAATAAAATATAAAATTATTTTATCTGGTGTCCATTTCTATTTTTAATAAAATGTAAAACCTTAAATAAATAAGATATAAAGTCTTAAGTTGTAAATGAACCACTAAATTAGATTTTAAAGGGGAAACAATAAGAAAAAATATTGAAATCTGATTTGACCACCGGTCTAGTTCACCGGTTCAACCAGTAACTGACCGGTTTAAATACACTTAATCGGACAGGTTTTATAACCATTTCCGGTCAGACCGGCCGGTCCGTTTCGATTCTAAAAAGATTAGGAAGGAGTTGTTCAAGCATTTGGAGGGAACAATTATGTGGTTGTCTCCCAACTTATTTGAAATCTTCATAGCACCCTTCATGATTTCTAGTGTGATATATTTACACGTTGCCTTGTGTCAAAATTTCATGTGAATCACGTAATTATGGTAGGGTCTAGATAAAAATAACGCAAAGTTGAAGCCTACATGGGTAATTTTTGTTAAAAGTTGTTTTCTTAAACTTATTTGGACAAATGGTCATGTTGAAGATTTTTTCTTTCCAAAAATATATTATACAAGTTTTAGATAGTTTTATACACTCGCATCTGAAGTAAAAAAATGTTATTGAACTAGTAGGATTCCCCCGCGTTAAGGGGCGTGAATTTGATCGGTATCGGTTCGTTTCATTACGACACCGGCACTTGCTATAGCAAACGAAAGAGAAAAACTAAAACATAAAGTTGTTACATGCCAAAAAGGATATCGGCAAGTGTTTACATCGCTAAAAAAAAAAGAATACCACTACGTGTTCCGATAATGACGACGCCGTTACTGATGTTGTTCAGCCATGTTGTCTGGTGTCAATTTTCGAACAGAAACAACCAAGCCAAGGTAGAACGAAGGCTGTGAAAGTGTCAAAGGAAACACCGGTCCGACTCATGAAACAGGGTTACCAATCTAACCGGAAAACCGGCCAACAATTAAATAGATATCAAAACCCTTCATTAGTCTTCTCTACTTTAATTAAATATGGGTTTTGAACTCCAAGACCTCCAGACAAGGGTCGGCCTGTCCAAGAGTCTCCAGAAGGGTTATGCTGAGCTTGGCATTGCAAAACAGAAAACACCGTTAGTCTCGTCACAGTGAGGACCCCGGGGGGTTTCGCTGTGACCAACCTCCGGTGTGAGAGTAAGTATGGGTTTTTCGATAGGGAAGACCAGTATTGAGAGGGTATAAGAATGAGAGTGGAAAAACGTAACGTTACCTTAGGATTAATGGGGTATTTACACCCAGAGCGTTTTGCCTTTAGCTTGTGGCTGATCCTTGCTTATTGGTTGAGATATGTAATGCTTAGACCATTTTTAAGGTTGTTAGTAATGGCTTGCGCATTGTCGGGTCTCCCATATTGATAGGTTCGTACTCTCGCATGTTGACTCTTGTCTCCTCTTTACCGTTATTTATTTGTCTCTTTCTTCCTATTTGATCCAGGCCTGATTCCGCATGCCGGGGCTTGGTTAAAGCCCGGCTTTCGGGCCTGTAGGTCCAGCCACTGGTCACTTTATCTTTGTAGGTGGTTATTCGGACTTGGGCTTTAGGATGTGTCCGGTCCTCGTGACGGGTCATATCCTAACAAGTCCCCCTCTAGGCTATTAGTTGCTTTGGCTTTGTCGGAGTAGATGATAGACTAATTTTCTTCATATCTTTTGCATGAATTTGAAACGTTTGTTGAGTGTAGGTGTAGAACATCTGTCTTTTACAGAGACAGTCTTCTAACGGTCATGGAGAGAGAACATGCCACACATCGTTCATCTGTTGTCTTCCAATGTTTGAAATTCAAAAATCTCCTTTTTAACCGACCTACTTTTTTCCTTTATTGTCATACCCCGACAGGCGGCGGATTATACGTTGGGGCTGACGTGGATGTTCATAAGCACATGATCATCTATTAATGAGTGATAATATTTATTCATCATAATTAAAGCATCCGTTACAAAAGAAAATAGAAAACAAAGCGTTCATAACATAACATAAGTTAAATTTAATCTTTATTAAAGCTATGTCCATAGTCCTATGTGATCATGTAGTATTCTCAAACTGGTGCACCTGAAACATGTTAGTAAATGTCAACTACAAGTAGTTGGTGAATAACATAGGTTTAGACACCAAACAAAGTTAAGTATAGTTTACAATTCAATATGTTCAAAGCATGTCTAAAGCATATATGTGAAAACATATAAGGTTCCAAGCGTATAATTCAATCCTGGTAATAGAAAACTAGATACGCAATCCCACTGCTTGTCATTTTAAAAAAAAGGGCAAGAGGATACCCAAGTTGTAAGTTGATACCCAACAAAAACCCGCCAAGGTTTTGTGATAAGTTATAGTTTCGGATTCCTGTATAAATGATCATAAAAGGTACTACCTTAGGCTTGGGCTGCAAGTTAATGAATGTACTATCATGAACACATGTAATGGTCACAAGGTAGTTTAAGACATAGAGCATAAAAATCAAAGCATAAGAACAAAGGTATTGAATCGTGTATGAAAGATAGTTGATAACATGTTTCACCCCAAAAGTAAAAATAGTAAAAATGGGCTATATAAACTCACCTTGTAATGAGTAGCTTTGAATATCTCACTAGTATGTTGTTTGCACATATGTCTAGCTAGCCATACGGTTAACCTAGGTTTTGATTAAGCATATGGATCAATAATTTGTATATTGTTAACAAATAAATAAAAGGAATAAGGATGGGACGGTTGGGATCTAAGGGTTTTGGGATGAGCGAACCAAGGAAAAATCCGAATCTTAAAAGTAATTAGAATTGTATGAAATAATGTTTCATAAAAGAATTTTAGCGCCAACTATAAGTATTCATTATAATTTTTCTTATATAAGTAATGTCTCATTAAGGTCATTAAGTTAAAATTGTCACCATGTTGGAATGTGGTATACTTTGAAATAAATAAATTTATTATTTATAAATAAATCTTTAGTACCCATGAAGACAATAATAATAATAATAATATGATTAAAACACTCGTGATATTAATAATACTTGCGTTTAATATTATAATATGGATCATGTCGCTAAAAAAAGACGGATTAGATATAATATATGTATAACCCCTTTTTTTTTTAATAAAAATCATGGCGTGACTATAGTTTTTAAAGGTTATAAAATAATGGGGGTTTATAAAACATTCTTAACAATTGTCCTCCTAATTAAAAGATTAATTATCATCCTTTTGAGTATTATTAAATAATATTTTTAAGGGTATATATAATTTGGAATAAGCGAATCATAGTATCAATCCCAATATTTGTGCAAGGAATAATAATATTAAAACGATTAAATAAAACCTATGTCATTAGTAACATTATAAAAAATGTGTTATATATAATACGTTAAACTGTTACTAAAACATTTATAATCTTTTTTTAAAGTTATGTACATAAAATACTAATCGTTCGTTATGTTTTGAAATTCGTAGTGGTAGTGAAGTAATATACATATATATGTATATTTTAATTTAAGTGGACATTATACAGTTTTTGGAATGCACATAATTTATCTACTCGGAAAAATTCGGATATACTTACTAATTAAAATGACGCATATAATTGTATAGGCAAGAGGGGCAATCAAACACAACAACAAAAAAAATGGAATAAACAAAAACGCAGCCACGAGACTCGAACTCGCGAACTGAGCTAGAGGGGGGAGGAGTTCTTAACCGCTTGATCTAGGGCAATGCCTTGACAAGGTTTATATATATTTTGCATATAAGACAAAGCCCTACATCCCATCTCAATGTCAATTTGATCCCGATTCAAAGGGGTTTTGCAACGGGGTGTCAAATCGAGCATGAGGAGTGGTGATTACCTGAAATCAAGCTTGAATCTCCTAAATAAGGCGCGTTTGGTCTCTTCCCTGCTTTCGCGAAACCGAGAGGAAAAAGGGACGGGAAAGGTGGGTTTTTGAGTGGGATTTCGTATGCTACAGATTTGGGTTTGCTTCAGGAGTGAAAAGACCTGTAACAACAATTATTATGCGGATTAAGAGATCATTTGCATTCCTATTTGGTGGTTTCATGTCCATAACCGAAAAGAACTCTTTAATACTCTTTAATGGGTTCTAAAGCTTTGATTGATCAATTAATGCAATGATTTCGATTCCTTACTGATCACATGAGGTTCCGTAACCTATTAGGTAGAGATTAAACACCGAATTTGCAATGATTAACGAAGTTTGGATCTGGTGTTGACTTTTGCAAGTCAAAATTAAGTTCAAGAACACCATCAGGGGCCAATCTGGAAGATAAGGGGGGGGGGGGGGGGGGGGGGTTTCAATGGCTTAAGCGGGGTTCAAGTGGTTAAGAGGGGGTTCTTAGGCAATAAGTTGGGTTTAAGACCACTTTAATTGACTTAAACATCTTTAAAATATAACTAGCTTTATATATATATATATATATTATAAAATTTATAAAACTGATTTTTATTAGTTTATTTGTAAATGTCAAATATGTAGTTGTTAAAAAAACTATCAACTATATATTTTTTTTTTGTGAATAATTTTCAAATATATACATAAATATGATTATATAATTATGTTTAAAAAAATGATAACGTTTTCATCTTTACATAAGTGTGTGTGTATATATATACACATATATATTAAATAGGGAGTGAGATTACAAGTGCCAGAAAAAGTAAAATAAAGGCCGAAAATCTGCTGGGGATTACAGTCTCCCCTACTAGAGGAAATTTCGTCCCGAAATTGTTTAGGAAAAAAAAGGTCAAGGAAAAAGAGACGTGTGTTGGGATTCTCAACTAGTTTTGCTTGTCGGTTTAAGGAGTATAGTTGATGAGAAGGTTCAGGTCAAGTAATCGCGTCAGGTAGGGATGGTGGTAGTGGATTTTGTTTGAGTGGAAATAAGGAGAAGATTGCCCTAGGATGGTTTTGGGCTCAAATGATGGGATACATCACTTGTAATGAGGATGATGAGAATTTTAAGATCTAAACTTGTTTAGGTTATAGTTTAATATGCTCGAGTAATGTTACTGGATAAGGTTTTCACCACTATTGGTCAAGGTCAAAGTAATAGAAAATCCAACGTGATACGGACAACGTTACTTCTGACAATATGATAGGAGCACTTATATATAGGATGTAACAGTGGTATACCCATTATGCCTTTATCATATCCAATTAGTTTCGTTACTGTATATCACCATAGGTTTTATGTCATCACATACGACAGAATTTTACTATGTTTTCCATACGCCGACTTTTATAATTACGTGTGCACCCGCAATTACTCAAATCGTCGTATGGTCCGTATAGATCATTATATTGTGTGTGGGTATAGAGGTGGGGGAAACACCCAAAAACATTTAGTTTATTATTGCTTTCATGTATGAGTTTCTAATAAGTGACTGTGTCTCTAAATGGTAGAGTCAGTCAGGAAGTAAAGGCTATCAATGTGGCTCAACCCCATACGTGGGTGTCCTGAGTAGATGGCATATCCCTCCAGATTACCCATAAAGTTAATAGCTCTCTCGTGTCTGAAAAAGAATACGTCAAACCCCAAGTAACACAAACTTCATAGCTTCCTCGTGTTTGAACAAGAATACGTCAAACCCCAAGTAACTCAAAGTTCATAGCTTCCTCGTGTTTGAACAAGAATACGTCAAACCCCGAGTAGTTCCAAGTTTATAGCTATCAACTTTCATGGATAAAGTGAATGATCATTCCTCATGTATATAGTGGACAATCAATAGCAAACAATGTAAACGGTATAGTTTCGTATGTAATGTAGGCACTCAAGTTTCATGTATAGTGTAGATAATATCGTATTATACATATTTGTAAATAACCAAATATCATGTATCGTGTGAACAATCTAATATCATGCATCAAGTTCCATCTATAATGTGATTAAACTAGTTTCATGTATATTGCAAGTAATCAAGTTTCGTCTATAATGTAAATAATCATGTACCAAGTTTCATGTATAACGTGAATAATCAAGTTGCGTGTATAATGTAAACAATTTAGTCTCAGGTATATTATGGACTTTCATATGTAAATAATTGAACCACGTGAGTAACGTAAACTACCGAATCTTATTGGTGATCGAGTGTTGTGGATAAGTGTGTTGTACAACGTAGGTAGTTGGGTTTCAAGTTTTCAATTTTGTTGATGGAAGGTTGACGCCTGTGTGAAAGGATTCATCTCCTTGAAGTGACTAGTAAGTTCATACATTCCCGAAGGTGTAAGGTGATGGAAAAGTTTTGCAGGTAAACAGAATAATGTGTACGTGAATATCTAATTTGTATTTTTTGTTTGTAAATAAACAAATAATTGAAATTTTTACTCTTGTTTATAAATTAATAAATAAGTGAAAATAATAATTTGAGCGGATGGATAATTGGATAAATAAGAACCTTTTAATTCAATTATTATAACGAAAATGTTTCAAAAGATAATAATGATCTTATTATTTAATAATTAAGCCAAGATTTAAATAATAATTAGTTTAATGAAATAAATAGTCAATATAAAATAGATAATCAAGTTATTATTAAAAGGATGAAATGTTTGCTAATACGTTTATAAAACAATTTGTACAAGACGGGTATTAAGTTTCCTTACGAGGCAAAAGGGTTTGTAAATAGTTTTATTTTAGATAAAATCTATAAACCAAGGGTTTGGTAAAGATTTTGTTTGAACAAAATAACTATATTAGTTAAATCGAGAAATAACAGAATAATTAGTTTACAAGGAAGGTTTAGATGTCAACCACTAAGTCTAGCCAATAATAATATTTATATTTGGGTGCAGGATATGGATTTAAAAAAAAATTAGAAAACGAGAAATAGAGTATCCGGCTAACATCTCAGATGGTTTTTCACCAGGAAGCAGATGGGCACCAAGACGATCATCGATGTGGTTATTCGTATTGCAAACCGGGATTTAGCCCTAGTTATGTCCGTATGTGCATCAAGTATTCTCTGATCTCTATTACTTGCTTCAGAAACTTTGTTGTCCTTACATATAGGTGAGCAATATCAGCTGGAACTCCTATTGCACTGGTAAGTCCCATGACTTGTCTTGCTCTTGGTTCTGGAGGGTTTAGGTTAGGTGCTGGATAAGGGTCTCTCGGAGGAGATGATTCAGCTGCTCGGAGTCCCAAGCCTGCTCCTACGCCAATCTTCTCTGCGGTCAAACATGGATCTGGCAGCTAGTCATGTCGGTGACTGGTTGTCTGGTGATGGGGACACAAAGTCTTCCTCTTGTGTTGACTCTGCTTTGGGGTGATTCTCAGGGGAGTGAGAAGGGTAAGAGGCCATGTCTAGCACGAAAAGGTCGTAAGTGTAATGATAAGTGTTAAAGGTGTTTATGAGTTTAGAATTTGACTAATCATAACACCGAGTTCTTATAATAATATATCGGGGGTAACACTTGACCTATAAGTAGTGTACCCACGAAAAGGATTCCCAGGAAATAGAGGTGGGTCACAAGGGACACACACTGAAGTACTCAGTCTTTCCTTAGTCGGAACCTTTCATGGACTTACACCCACTCTTCCAGCCATCATGTACTATTAACATTATTATTTGGACTCATGGTTATGATGAGAATCATTAAAAATTGTGTCTTGTGGCTCAAAGGTGTGTTTCATCTAATCAAGCAGCTTCCTTTCCTCGGATGGTAGGGTCTAAGGGTTTAAATCCTTTGCAAATGATAATAAGGGTGCTAAAATTTTCAAGGCATCAGGATGAAGGGGTGTAATTGACTTAAGTATGATTAAGTGTAAGAGTCAAGTAGGAGGTTTAGACTTGTGTACCAAATTATAATAATTAAGCGAATGATATTTAGGTTGTATTCATTTGGGGCATAACCCAATGGATACTGTGAAAAATCAAAGTGATTTGGGTTCATATACTTTCAAGAAGACATACTTTAGCCTATAGGTGGACACTCACTTCGGGAATTCCCAGGAAAGCATACGGATCCTTCGGTTGATTTGGATTTATATGAAATGTTTTCCTAGACAGAAGACCCAAGGTGGCATCCACTCTTCCGGATTGCATATGTTCTCTACTAATTTTCAGAACCCAAAGCTTTGACAGGATTTTAAAACTTTAATTGGCATTGGGTCTAGGAGTTTGAATCTTTCCATAAGTGATTAGTGATGATGTGTAAAAGATGAAAGTGTGTAAAGTCTTGTATGGCAAAACTTTATGATAGCATTTAGTGATATCAGATAGGTATTGTGCAGACAATTCAAATAGTGTAGCAAAGAGGGTATCATAGGAGTAGTAGTTTTTTGGAACATGTAGGTTATCAAGGAACATAGCACATAAGATAATTCGTATTGTATCATGCAATGTAATACACCAGATAATATCTAAGATAGTTACACAAGGTATCCTAACGTCATAGACTATAGTCTAGGAATATGTTTCAAGTAATCCATGTTGTTTCAAATAGTTTCATGTAGTCTCTTGTATGTTGCAGTTCATGTATTTGCACTACGTAGATAGAAATAGGTAGATGTAGATAGGTAAGAGGATGTAAGTATGTATAATGAGTATAGAGTGGAGTTCCTAGTAAAAGACACAAGTTAAACTCATGTTTGGGACTCCTAGGTTATAGTCTAGGTCATGTGTGTCTAATAATCTAATTCCCTATAATCATGGCTCTGATACCAATCTGTCACACCCCGGCCGGACACGGATTATACGCCGGGGCTGACGCGGTTGTTCATATGCACATAATCATCTATTAATGAGTGATAATATTTATTCATCATAATTAAAGCATCCGTTACAAAAGAAAATAGAAAACAAAGCGTTCATAACATAAAATAAGTTAAATTCAATCTTTATTAAAGCTAGGTCCATAGTCCTATGTGATCATGTAGTGTCCTCAAACTGATGCACCTGAAACATGTTAGTAAATGTCAACTACAATTAGTTGGTGAGTAACATAGGTTTTAACACCAAACAAAGTTATGTATAGTTTACAATTCAATATGTTCAAAGCATGTCTAAAGCATATATGTGAAAACATACAAGGTTCCAAGCATACAATTCAATCCTCGTAATGGAAAACTAGATACGCAATCCTAGTGATTGCCATTTTAAAAAAAGGGGGCAAGAGGATACCCAAGTTGTAAGTTGATACCCAACAAAAACCCGCCAAGGTTTTGTGGTAAGTTATAGTTTCGGATTCCGGTATAAATGATCATAAAAGGTACTACCTTAGGCTTGAGCTGCAAGTTAATGAATCTACTGACATGAACACATGTAATGGTCACCAGGTAGTTTAAGACATATAGCATAAAGATCAAAGCATAAGAACAAATGTATTGAATCGTGTATGAAAGATAGTTAATAACATGTTTCACCCCAAAAGTAAAAATAGTAAAAATGGGCTATATAAACTCACCTTGTAATGAGTAGCTTCGAATATCTCACTAGTATGTTGTTTGCACATGTGTCTAACTAACCATACGGTTAACCTAGGTTTTGATTAAGCATATGGATCAATAATTTGTATATTGTTAACAAATAAATAAAAGGAATAAGGATGTGACAGTTGGGATCTAAGGGTTTTGGGATGAGCGAACCATACGTTTAACCTAGGTTTTGATTAAGCATATGGATCAATAATTTGTATATTGTTAACAAATAAACAAAAGGAATAAGGATGTGACAGTTGTGATCTAAGGGTTTTGGGATGAGCGAACCAAGGAAAAATCCGAATCTTAAAAGTAATTAGAATTGTATGAAATAATGTTTCATAAAAGAATCTTAAGGTCAACTATAAGTATTCATTGTAATTTTTCTTATATAAATAATGTCTCGTTAAGGCCATTAAGTTAAAATTGTCATCATGTTGGAATGTGGTATACTTTGAAATAAATAAATTTATTATTTATAAATAAATCTTTAGTACCCATGAAGACAATAATAATAATAATAATATGATTAAAACACTCGTGATATTAATAATACTTGTGTTTAATATTATAATATGGATCATGTCGCTAAAAAAAGACGGACTAGATAAAATATATGTATAATCCCTTTTTGTTTAATAAAAGTCATGGCGTGACTATAGTTTTTAAAGGTTATAAAATAATGGGGGTTTATAAAACATTCTTAACGATTGTCCTCCTAATTAAAAGATTAATTATCATCCTTTCGAGTATTATTAAAGAATATTTTTAAGGGTATATATAATTTGGAATAAACGAATCATAGTATCAATTCCATTATTTGTGCAAGGAATAATAATATTAAAACGATTTAATAAAACCTATGTCATTAGTAACATTATAAAAACCGTGTTATATATAATACGTTAAACTGTTACTAAAACATTTATAATCCCTTTTTAAAGTTATGTACATAAAATACTAATCGTTCGTTATGTTTCGAAATTCGTAGTGGTAGTGAAGTAATATACATATATATGTAGGATTAGGTTCAGGTAAAAAGAATTTTAATTGTAAGAAGGGTGAGAAGGATTTAGCGCCATTAGATTAAATTGTAGAAAAGATTTAATGGTTGAGATCAAATTGTAGGAGAAAAAATTGTTGGAAGGGTATTTTAGTCTTGGCCACTTTTGTTGACTTTTTATCAAGTTCCCCACTCATTTTTAAACGTTCATAACTTTTACATACGACATTATTTTTTCAAAAAAATTACACCATAAAAACGAGCGTTTTTTTTTCTTTAAAACGAGTATAGTGTCGTTATAAACAAAAACGATTTTTTTTTTTACGTTTTTCAGCTCATTGTGTAATTAGTCAGGTCAATGTGTAATACAAGTTCATTGTGTAATACCACGTCTGGTCATTGTGTAATACAAGTTCATTGTGTTATATGTATTTATCTTTGTGTTTTACGTTTTTCAGCTCATTGTGTAGTTAGTCAGGTCATTGTGTAATACAAGTTCATCGTGTTATACAAGTTCATTGTGTAATACAAGTTCATTGTGTAATACCACGTCTGGTCATTGTGTAATATCTGGTCATTGCGTAATACAAGTTCATTGTGTAATTAGTCAAGTCATTGTGTAATAAAAGTTCATTGTGTAATACAAGTTCATTGTGTTATACAAGTTCAATGTGTAATACAAGTCCATTGTGTTATATGTATTTATCGTTGTGTTTTACGTTTTTCAGCTCATTGTGTAGTTAGTCAGGTCATTGTGTAATACAAGTTCATCATGTAATACAAGTTCATTGTGTAATAGCACGCCTGGTCATTGTGTAATACAAGTTCATTGTGTAATTAGTCAAGTCATTGTGTAATACAAGTTCATTGTGTAATTAGTCAGGTCATTGTGTAATACAAGTTCATTGTGTCAAATATTTTTCATCATTGTGTTATATGTTTTCATCATTGTGTTTTATGTTTTCCAGCTCATTGTGTAATTCGCTCAAATATGTTAGGTCATTGTGTAATATGCTCATTGTGTAATATCACTTCATTGTATAATATCAGGTTTGATCATTGTGTAATATCAGACCTTCTATTACACATTGACCTGGTATTACACATTACTTGGTATATTACACATTCACCAGGTATATTACACATTGACCATTATGCCATCCCTTTAAAAACAATAAAATGACACACGCCAAGATTAGAATCCTTCTTACCCTTCTTATTTTTAAAACCCTTTTTACTATAACCTAACCCTATATATGTATATTTTAATTTAAGTGGACATTATAAAGTTTCCGGAATGCACATAATTTATCTACTCGGAAAAATTCGGATATACTTACTAATTAAATTGACGCATATAATTGTATAGGCAAGAGGGGCAATCAAACACAACAAAAAAAAATGGAATAAACAAAAACGCAGCCACGAGACTCGAACTCGCGACCTGAGCTAGGGGGAGGAGTTCTTAACCGCTTGATCTAGGGCAATGCCTTGACAAGGTTTATATATATTTTGCATATAAAACAAAGCCCTACATCCCATCTCAATGTCAATTCGATCCCGATTCAAAGGGGTTTTGCAACGGGGTTGAGGAGTGGTGATTACCTGAAATCAAGCTTGAATCTCCAAAATAAGGCGCGTTCGGTCTCTTCCCTGTTGTCGCGAAACTGAGAGTAAATGGGACGGGAAAGGTGGGTTTTTGAGTGGGATTTCGTATGCTACAGATTTGGGTTTGCTTCAGGAGTGAAAATGACCATTAACAACAATTATTATGTGGATTAAGAGATCGTTTGCATTCCCATTTGGTGGTTTCATGTCCATAACCGAAAAGAACTCTTTAATGGGTTCTAAAGCTTTGATTGATCAATTAATGCAATGATTTCGATTCCTTACTGATCACATGAGGTTCCGTAACCGATAAGGTAGAGATTAAACACCGAATTTGCAATGATTAATGAAGTTTGGATCTGGTGTTGACTTTTGTAAGTCAAAATTGAGTTCAGGAACACCATCAGGGGTCAATTTGGAAGATAAGGGGGGGTTCAATGGCTTAAGGGGGGTTCAAGTGGTTAAGAGGGGGTTCATAGGCAATAAGTTGGGTTTAAGACCACTTTAATTGACTTAAACATTTTTAAAATATAACTAGCTTTTATATATATATATATATATATATATATATATATATATATATATTATAAAATTTATAAAACTGATTTTTATTAGTTTATTTGTAAATGTCAAATATATAGTTGTTAAAAAAAGCTATCAACTATTATTTTTGTGTGAATAATTTTCAAATATATACATAAATATGATTATATAATTATGTTTAAAAAAATGATAACGTTTACATCTTTACATACGTGTGTATATATATACATATATATTAAATAGGCAGTGAGATTACAAGTGCCGAAAAAAGTAAAATAAAGGCCGAAAATCTCCAGGGGATTACATTTATAACTGTCGCAAGCTCTTCATTTTTTACTTTACCTTCTCCTTTTTCTTAGAAATTGCTCTATCTTTTTTTCCTTCTTCTTCCGGTCATCTTCTTCTATCCTTTTTTATTCACGATATGGAACCAGGTGCGTCCTTCTCATCTTTCCCTTGATTCTCCTTCTTTCTTTTATTCTTGTTATTACTTTTTTACCGAAATTATGGGCAAGCGTCATAACCTCAGTGTCACCCCTTCCGTCTTTTCTTCTCGGGAGCTTAGTATTTTTGTGGGAAGTATAACATTCCTCCTGAACTAAATCCTATTTTGCCAACTCCTGCCCAGACTGCCCTTGCTCCGGATGGGATGGTGACTTTGTATACCAAGAACTTTTACTTCGCTAAAAGTCGCTATCCCCTTACCTCCTTCCTGGTGGAACTTTTACTGTTTTTTTGGCGTCCATTTTGACCAGTTCAACCCCTTGGTCTTATGAAAAGTTACTCATTTTGAGGTTGCCTGCCACGCTTGTGGCGGGTGGCCTTACGT
Source organism: Smallanthus sonchifolius (assembly GCA_023525975.1). Taxonomy (NCBI): domain Eukaryota; kingdom Viridiplantae; phylum Streptophyta; class Magnoliopsida; order Asterales; family Asteraceae; genus Smallanthus; species Smallanthus sonchifolius. Next base: position 21,389,243 of record CM042037.1, read on the forward strand.
AAACTTATTTCGCGTCTTTTATCACTTAGGTACTGCTGGCGACTGATTTACCTTTATTAAAAGGAAGAAGCCTAGCCCTTCCATGGCCTTAAAGATCCCTAATTCTTTAAAGAATTGGAAGGATCACTTCTTCTACGTCTCCTCTGGTTTTCTTTCCGTCCAGCTACCTCGTCGGGATGTTAATACTCCTATTGAGGATCCTCCTCCTGATTCTAGTACTTATGAGGATGGTTTGTGTGTTCTACTCTACTCTCGGCCTTCTCCGATCGTTGTTTATGATGAGCCTCTTTTAGTTTTGGCTGGTGTTAGTCAAAATTGGGATACACATCTCCTTCGACCCGTTCCTGGCCGCAATGGTGTTGGTGAGTGAGGAGAGGTTTGGTGTTGCGTTCTCATTGACTTTTATCATTTACTGATCTTCTTTTTTCTTTCTTGCAGAGGTTGATTTGCTGGGTATTTTGATGGGTGGTGACCTGAGTGTGACTTGGAAGGCTGTTAATATTGTCCTTGTTAGCGTTGGACCATGTAGCCCTGCCCCTGCATCATCTGCCCATAGTGCTTCTGCTCCTCAGGGGATCGTCATTAGTCCTTTTGAATCAGATGACGAAAATGAGGAAGCTTTTCTTACCCGTTGGGGGAAATGGAAGAGTGAGGAGTCCTCCAGTGGTTCTTCCCCTAAACGCCCTACCATACGGGTGGTTTTTAATCCTGCTACCAAGCCTCCTTCTTCTCCTCCCGCTATTACAGAGCCTTCCTCGCCTCCTGCTACCACCGACCCTTCACTTATTGTTCCCCTCCGATCGATTCCCATGCAATCTGGCCAGGTTGACCCTCCTATTGACCGGATAACTAGTTTCTCTCCTCCCGCATCTCAGATTATTTTATCTCCTTTCAGGGGAGGTCATCCCCTGTCTCCTCCTAATCGTAGGGGTGAGTCCTCCGGCTCCGATCCCTTTGACGATTTCCGTTACGAGCTGGGGCATGGGGATGAGATCCCCCCTCTGACGGAAGAAGAACGCGCCTCCCCTTTTTCTCCTAACTGGTCCTTAATGACCGGTGCCTCTTTTGACTCGGCAGAGACCAGTCATGATTTCATGGAGCACTACCTCCCTTACGGGGAGAGGGTTTTTAACAGGGGTCTCCGCACCTACCAACTGAGCCGGGAGCATAGCTTTTTTATTAAGAATCAGCTCTCTCGGTCGGTGGAGATGCATCATAGGATACTCTACTTTGAGGATAGGTATCACACCCTCCTGGCGCGGCATACCGAGGTTGGGGCATGCCTAGAAACGGACATGACTGATAAACTTAGCCTTTTGATGGAACTGGAGGAGCTGGGTTTGCAGTTTTAGGAAACCAAGGCCAGGTTAGACGAGGCTAGGGCCGAACTCCAGAAGGTGGAGTCAATTATCCAGGGTTCCAAGCTTCAAGATGCTGAGATTGCTCGCCTCAAGGATGAGGCTGCTAGTCTGTCCAAGCTGGTGGAGGACAAAGAGGCAGAATGCGTCCGGGTTACCTCGGAGGTGAGTCTTCTACATGTGGACTTGGATCACTCCCGTGGTGAGATTCGACAGTTAGAGGTATATCCTTGTGCTTTTATTTTCTTGTGTCTATTTATATGCTTTTTATGCCTTAGATCTTATTTCTTTTTAGGAGAAGGAAAGGAGGTTGAATACGCAGCTGGCTCGCGCGGACGAGGATAAGCACCATCTGGAGACCCTGATAGCTGACAAAGAGGATGCTTGGGCCTCTGAGAGGGATGGTCTGACGGTCGAGCTTTCTACGGAGAAGCAGCAGGTGGAGACTTTGAAGGCTGACCTTGCCACCATGTCGGCTCAAAAGCACGCTTTGGTTCGGAGAATCATCGCCTGTCTTTTGAGCGTGACTGGCTCATTGGCACAGGTTTTAAACTCTTTTATGAGCGTCTCCGGGGCAGCAGGGAGTGGTTTCTGCTTGTGGGTGCAGTGAACAAGGCGGCGAAATCCATAGGCGTTCAGGAAGGCTTAGCGGCCGGGTACGCGGGGAGTGGAAAGCAAGTTCCATTGGATTCTGTGGAGGGCCATGATCTGGATGCCTTTCAAAGGCTCCGTGATAGCACCACTGTGTTACAGACCTCCAGCAACTCCCTGGTATCTCGGTTAGCTGGCCTTCCTCAAGCCTCCTTGGATGTGCTAAAGAGTGTTCTTACTGGTGCCCCCCACTCCTTCTTCCAGCGCGGCCCCTCCATAGTTTACTTTGTTTGTATATATTTGAACAGCTTGTAATTTCCTTTTAATGTAATCTATTTGGTTTTTGCGCAGTTGTATTTGGTAGTCCAACATGTTTTGTGAGTTTTTGTATACCTGTGACTTATCCGGGGGTGATCCGGCCGGATAGTCTTAATATTTTTTTCTTTTAGTCCTTATACCCTTGGAAAGGGGTAAAGGTTTATCTTTGTGACTTATCCGGGGGTGTTCCGGCCGGATAGCCTTAGGTTTTTTCTTAGCTCTTTTACCCTTGACAGGGGGTAAAGGTTTATCTCTTGTGACTTATCCGGGGGTGTTCCGGCCGGATAGCTTTAGGTTTTTACTTAATCTTTTTACCCTTGGAAAAGGGTAAAAGTTTATCTTTGTGGCTTATCCGAGGGTGGTCCGGCCGGATAGCCTTACGTTTTTACTTAATCCTTTTACCCCTTGGAAAGGGCTAAAAGCTCATCTTTCTGCCTTATCCGGTGGTGGTCCGGTCGGATGGCCTTATGTTTTGATTTAATTCTTTTACCCTTGTCAAGGGGTATAAGTTTATCTTTGTGGCTTATCCGAGGGTGGTCCGGCCGGATAGCTGATATGACGTAAATTATACATGTTTTGCATGCATAATTATCCCCGAATTCATCACAATTAGAGATAATATGATAATAACTGATGCCTAATCCACCCATTTGTGTTCCGATATGATAATTGACTTGTATATGCGAAAACATGAAGAAATCACTCAAAATCAAGGTGAAATCAGCATTCGGAAGCCAATTGAACGAAATTGGATGCAGAAGGTCAAACCTGGAAGTCAAAAAGTCAACAGGAAGCATTTTAGGGCACTGCACGAGGTCGTGCAAACCCTAAAATGCTCTCCTGTACTGCCAGATTATGCACGTGAAAGGAAAGGGTACTTTGCACGCCCGTGCATTGCCAAAATCTTAGCCTATAAATAGCAAGCTCATTCTAGTGTTTTAGGGGTCCAAGATCAAGAGTAGGAAAGGCCTTAGTGCTCTGATAAAAGCCGAAACTCTCTCGGTTTTGGTCTATTTTATCTTTCTTGTTTATTTTCCTTTTTAAAGTCTTGTAATATGAATGTTTCTTCTCGTTCGAGTAATCAAGAGGCAACCTATACCCATTCTCCCTTGGTGTTGTAATATTTCCACACATTATCTAAGGGTTAGTGGAGTTACTTGTTTGGAAAGCTTATTCGAGTTTGTACGGTCTATATACAAATCTTGGTGCTAGCAACGGCCGGGTAGTATAGATTTAATATTATGGGTTGATTAGAGATTTGGGTATTCAACAAGTCGTTTGAGCCCTAACCAGACCGGGCGGTTTGTGTCGGTATTTCTTTACTTATCTCGTGTCGGCTTGCAGAGGACTTCTAGCGGGAGCCATCGGGTTTGATCTTGAGAATGAAAGTCTTATTTATTTAAAATAATATTATAAGTAAAGACAACTATTTAAGAACATAATTTGTTAGGTCCGAGCATTCATAAAGTAGCTCTGGAGGGAGTTGCGCATTTCGACTTTCCAAAGGAAGTTACAAGACATGACGTACGTCAGTCATTGGATAATCTTAGTCCGAATAATGAATCACCGGCAGACTTGAGACCCAGTTCAGGGTCCGGAGATTCATTAAGGAACAGTTGGCCGACCGTATCCACTGTTCCGTTACGAAATGCTAACTCCCCTATGGAAAGAGTTACTACTAGTAACTATGACCAGCCTTACTTTAAATATAACATTAATTAACAAGGGATAACAAGTAGAGTAACACCTTAAACGTGATAATCCTTCTAATTACATTTCTTAACCTTTTATTTTCCTTCTAAAACAAAACTTATTTTTCAACTTGTTATCCCAGTCAGACAATAGCAAGGGTTGAGTACGGGATCCGTGTCCATGGTTCGATACTTGTTACCCATACTATACTATGTTGCGATAGGTACGCTTGCCTATTGTGTGTGTATTTAGTTAAAGTAATTATCATTTTAATTTATAAAATTAAAACCTGATTTTATGTAGCTCTAAATAGAATATATTTATTACTACTAAAACCACGCCACCGTGTCTTTGGCGTTGTTGCCAAGGTTATATATATATATATTTACATTTTTATTTACATATAAAACACACATCAAGTTTTTGGCGCCGTTGCCGGGGACACGGTAATTCTACGAAAAATCTAAGTCGTTGGACTGACTATTTATTTCTATTTAACTTTTGTTTTACTTCTACCTTATTTTCCATTTTTATTTTATTTTTATTTTATTTTTACTACTTTTGTTTTTATTTTAGTACTTGTCCTAGCTAATCTATCTTTGCAATAACTTTAAAGGATCGCAACCCAGAAATTATTGCTAAGAAAATTGAACGGATACAAGTGCCGACATTCAAAAGCATTTTAAAATAGGCGTAACACTTTCGAACGGTTTTACGTGTTTAGATTTTACATTCCTCTTTATTTTCGATGATGACAACCTCGATACTTTAAAATTGGATATCAAGAAACAAGGTAAGTTTTCTAACGTGAAATCGGGATTTTAATGGTGACATTCCCCTTTGACCAATTTATTTTACTAATTTTAAATAAATTAATACTTTAATATAATTTAAATTATTTTTAATTATTTTTAATTAAAAATATTTTTTAATTTATTTTTAAAAGTATTATTTTCAAGTGTTTAAAAAAAGTCAAACTTGGTCAACAGGGGGATTGCACGGCCGTGCAACCCAATGCACAACCGTGCATTGGGGTCCGTGCACCCAAATGATAAAGCAGATCAGTAGCTTCATTTTTCTAAAGACCCCAAACCCGAAAACGTTCGAAACTCTCCGAAATCACCCAAAAATGCTCGATTTCTCACGGTTTATCTTGATTCTTGCTTCCAATCTCTTCCCCAAGGTATGTAAACTTGTCCATTGTCAATTTTAGTGTGATTTATGCTTCAAATATGTCTAATCTTGTTCAAATGAGGCTAGGGTTTCGTTTTGTGTTTTGGTTTGAATATGCTTGAATATGAACTCCATGCTTGATCTAGATGCATATTTGACTAGGTACGATCATAATATAACTCATTTTAGCCTTGTTTGGGTAGGATTTGTTTGATTTGTATGGAGGGGTTTATGAATTTTGACTTAGAGTTCTTGAATTTAGAATTACAAATTGGAGCATGAATCTTGTTTTAATGTGTTTAGGTATTATCATAGTTGGTGGGAAATTATTGATTAGTTGGATTAGGTCAAGAATTTTGACGGGTTTGACTTTTCAAAAGTCAACATTTTGACAATCTATATTAGTAGTCATATTGCACCGTTTGAATTTGCGCCTTGTTTGATTGATTATAATTGACCATTTTGAGACTCATGAAACATAACCGTGCCATAACCATGCATGAATTTAGGTTTCCCTTGTGTGGTCCAAAATTTATAAACATATATATTTTTACAAAAACATGGCTCTTATCAAGTTTTTGGCACCATATTGCTTTGACAATTACATGTTATCAAGTTTTTGACGTCGTTAAAATATATATATGATGAATCACTTTCGTTTTCATGAACTAACTCCTTTAAATGGTGATTGTATAGGTCATGGCTGAGTCTTCCTGATAAGCGGTGCGAAAGAGAAGAAACCCCTGATCGGGCTCTAGATTGGGTTCATCCTCATCTGCCCACATGAGTGGCTCGCCACGGACTCCACCATCTCCTCCGCCACCTTATCACCCACGGCCTATGCCCGGAGGACCACAAAACTTATACCCATGGCTTATTTTCGACCCCGATGATGCTATTGAGGTCCATGCTTACTAGACTCTGCCTACATTACTAAGACAAACCTTCAGGGCACACAAAACCATCTGCTACCCAACTCTAGAGGACATAAATCTCTTGGAGAGTGCAGTTCCTTTGATCACAAAGCCATGGCAAAGATTCTTCGCCATTAGAGAGACCATCTATTATGAGCTTACTCTCGAGTTTTTAGCATCTTTTCAGTTCGATAGGCCGGTGGTGAGTATGGAAATGCACGATTGTGTGCGCTTCAGGATAGCTAGACATTAGTGTGAGATGTCCTTGGCACATTTTGGGGTAAAGATGGGGTTATATAGACACCGTGAGATTACTGAGCCAATCTTTACTAACAGTAAAGGGGAGTTTGTAGAGGGAGAGGCATCACCATTTTGGCAGAGGTTCGGATCCGGACCTTTTGACCCGTACAGACAAAATAGCACCAAGATCAGACATCCCCACCACCGTTACCTGCACTGATGCATTGTCCTTTCCATCGGGGGAAGAAAGGATAGCATAGGGGTTGTGAGCGTTAGAGATCTTCTCCACTTGCACTACTTGATTGATGGAGTTCCTTACAACTTGGCCTACAGTTTGGCCAAGTTCTTTACTAGAGCCACTGGCTACTTTTCCAACAGCCATATCTTTTGTGGACCATACATTACTCACCTTACTTCCTACTTAGGAGTCTTGTCTCCTGAGCACCTTGATATACTTACAGAGATGGACATACCCATTCTACCTATTGACACCCAAGTATTGATCAACATGCACATGATGAAGAAGTTCAATGGGGTATACCGACTAGTAGGCCATCGTGGAAATATTTGGACTGGTGTAGTTGAAGAATCAAAGGATAATGGAGCACCTATAGGGCAACTGGGGCTTGCAGAGGACTTCTAGCGGGAGCCATGGGGTTTGATCTTGAGAATGAAAGTCTTATTTATTTAAAATAATATTATAAGTAAAGACAACTATTTAAGAACATAATTTGTTAGGTCCGAGCGTTCATAAAGTAGCTCGGAGTTGCGCATTCTGACTTTCCAAAGGAAGTTACAAGACATGACGTACGTCAGTCATTGGATAATCTTAGTCCGAATAATGAATCACGAGATACCGGCAGACTTGAGACCCCGTTCAGGGTCCGGAGATTCATTAAGGAACAGTTGGCTGACCGTATCCACTGTTCCGTTACGAAATGCTAACTCCCCTATCGAAAGGGTTAGTACTAGTAACTATGACCAGCCTTACTTTAAATATAGCATTAATTAACAAGGGATAACAAGTAGAGTAACACCTTAAACGTGATAATCCTTCTAATTACATTTCTTAACCTTTTATTTTCCTTCTAAAACAAAACTCATTTTCCAACTTATTATCCGAGTCAGACAATAGCAAGGGTTGAGTACGGGATCCGTGTCCATGGTTTGATACTTGGTTCTTACTCATACTATACTACGTTGTGATAGGTACGCTTGCCTATTGTGTGTATTTAGTTGAAGTAATTATCATTTTAATTTATAAATTTAAAACCTGATTTTATGTAGCTCTAAATAGAATATATTTATTACTACTAAAAACACGCCATCATGTCTTTGGCGTTGTTGCAAGGGTTATATATATATATATACATTTTTATCTACATATAAAACACACATCAATAGCCTTATGTTTTTATTTTGTGTTTTTACCCTTGGCAAGGGGTAAAAAATTTATCTGTGTGACTTATCCAGGGGTAGTCCTGTCGGATAGTTTTATATTGTCATCAAGCGTTGCTTTCAAAAGAAACATAATTTGCATTGATAGGGCGTAGAGCTATCTTAAGTTAATAAAAACAGTCATTGGTTGTGCTTTATATGAAATACTTACTCAGCTGCATTCCATGCCAAGTGCGGGGGATGAGAGTGCCAACTGGCTTAGCTAGCTTGTATGATCCTCTGATGTTAGCTTCCATCACCTGGTAAGGACCTTCCCATTTTGGTCCCAATTTGCCAGTGTCTTCTTGCAAGCTTGCTTCATTATCCCACGATACCCATTCACCGAGTTTAAAGCTCATGCCTTTGACGCGACTGTTGTAATATCTTTCCACCTTCTTTTTATACTTTACTTCTCTTGTGATGGCCATTTCCTGGAGCTCATATAGCATGTTCAAGTTGAGCCTTAGGTTTTCTTCATTTTCTTTTTCCCCAACCTGGGTTTGCTGGCTTGCGACCCTGTTTCCGTTGGGATCATTGCTTCAGTGCCATAGGTCAGGCTGAATGGTGTCTCTCCGTGACTTGTCTTCGGTGTGGTACGATGGGCCCAAAGTACATGTGGGATTTCCTTTACCCAGGCATGGCTCTTGGGTTCCAGGCGGTTCTTGATCCCCTCTACGAGGCTTCTATTGGCCCGCTCTACTTGCCTATTAGATTGGGGATGTTTTACAGAGGAGAATATTTGCTTTATCTGTAGCTCTAAGCACTATTGTTTAAACGGGTTTTCCGCAAATTGTTTCCCGTTATCACTTACCAATTCTCTTGGTATCCCAAATTTGCACACTATATTTTCCCATACGAAGCGCTACACTTGTTGGACTGTTATTGTTGCTAATGGCTTTGCTTCGATCCACTTGGTAAAGTAATCGATGGCCACAATGAGGAATTTTACCCTTCCCACCGCTTCTGGGAAGGGCCCTACAATGTCAATGGCCCATTTGCAAAAAGGCCAAACGGAAGTAACTGAAATTAACTTCATACAAGGGTGTCGACTTACCCGGGCATGCCTTTGGAAGTTGTCACACTCCTGAATCTCATCCATTGCTGTCTTGTACATTCCGGGCCAGTAATACCTAGCCCTCATTGCTTTCGCTACGATTGTTTTTGGCCCTGTGTGCATGCTGCAGATGCCTTCATGCATTTCCCTGACTATATAGTTGATTTCGTCTGGGTCTACGCATTTAAGCATGGGGCCAAGATATGACTTTCGGTACAACTGGCTTTCTTCCATCGCATAATTGAGGGCTTTATGTTGTATCTTCCGGGATTCATTCATGTCTGTTGGGAGAATCCCTTCGATCAAAAAGTCAAACAGGGGTGACATCCATGTCTTTTCATCTTTTGTTCCTACTGACTCAACATTTTTCTCTGTTGTCAACGGCACGGCTAATACCTCCACTCGTATTTCTTTTGCCGAGTGACTGAATATCACTGAGGCCAACTTGCTAAGGGCATCCGCCTTCTTATTTTGTCTTCTTGGGATGTGCATCACCTTGCAATACTCGAAGTTATCCATTAATTCTTCCACCTTGATTCTATATTGCTTCATTGTTTTACCTTTAACTTCATAGACATTATTGACTTGGTTTGCCACCAACATGGAGTCAACATGTGCCTCTATCCGGGTTATTTTCATTTCCTTTGCCATACGTCCTGCCAGAAGGGCTTCATATTCTGCCTCATTATTAATGCTCTTGAAGTCTAGCCGGAGTGCGTAGGTGAGTTCTATGCCTTCCGAATTGATCAGTATTAAACCTGCTCCACATCCTTCATCATTGGAAGATCCGTCTGTAAAGAGCTTCCATGGTTGCTGTTCTACGGCTTCTTCATTCTTTTCTTCTGCACATTCATCTCATCCTTCTGGGCTTCCGGTAGTTCTGTTTGGAAATCTGCAATCACTTGCCCCTTAAACGTTGTTCGCGGGCAGTAAGTGATTTGATGATCCCCTAATTCAATTGCCCATGTGGCCAGCCTCCCCGAATACTTGGGTTTCTTTACGATTCTTTGGATGGGCTGATCAGTTAGTACCTTGATTGGGTGAGCCTGGAAGTATCGTCGGAGACGCCGTGATGCATAAACTAGTGCTAGAGTTAGCTTTTCCATATCCGGGTATCGGGTCTCCAGATCTTTAAGTGTTCTGCTAACAAAATAGATTGGGGTCTGGATTTCTTCTCTTTCTGTCATAAGTACTGTGCTAACAACATTTGCAGATGCAGCTAGGTACATAATCAATGTTTCCCCCGACTTTGGTGTTGTTAGTGCCGGTAGGTTACATAGGTGAGCCTTCATTTCTTGGAATGCCGCCTCTGCCTCTGCTGTCCACGCAAAGTCATTTTTTTGAGACAATTTCTTAATGTTGCCATAAATGGGAGTGACATGTCTGCCATCCGGGATAGAAACATGTTCAGCGCCACCAGCCGACCGTTTAGTCTTTGCACTTCCTTCAATGTTTTTGGGGAAGGCATTTTAGCTATGGATTCTACCTTCTCCGGGTTTGGGCAAATTCCCTATTTAGTAACCATTACTCCTAGGAATTTTCCCTCCGCTACCTCGAATAAACATTTCTTTGGATTGAGCTTCATGCCAGCCTCCCGGAGTATTTTAAAAGTTTCTTCTACATCCTTGATCATCCCCGCCTCTGTTATGCTTTTGATTACTAGGTCGTCTACATAGACTTGCCGATCTGTTTTGCAAAAGTTTGATCCATGAACCTTTGGTAGGTGGCGCCCACGTTCTTTAGGCCAAAGGGCATTTTGGTGGAGCAAAATACCCCTTCGTCTGTGTAGAAAGTTGTTTTTTTCCTCGTCTCCCGAGGCCATCTGTATCTGATGGTACCCCTTGTATGTGTCGAAAAAACATCTTATTGGGAACTCCGCCAGGGCCTCCACCTTTATCTCCATTTCTGGTAGGGGGTAACAATCTTTCGGGGTTGCTTTATTGAGATCCTTGAAGTCTATACACATCCTCCAAGAGCCGTCTCCCTTTGCCACCATAACCGGATTGGCTATCCAAGACGGATATTTTACCTCCCTTACTACTCCTGCCTGCAGTAGTTTTTTGGTTTCAATACATGCAGCTTTGCGGCGTTCTGGGCCCATACTTCGCCGCTTATGTCGGATTGGAGCTGCCGTGGGGTGTATATTAAGCTTGTGTTCTACCAAATCCCGTGGAATGCCTTCCATTTCTGCCTCTTCCCAAGCAAAAACATCCATATTGCGGGTGAGCAGCTCCTTCAAATCTATCTTTACTTTGTTGGACAACCGTGACCCCACTTTGATAGTTTGTTCTGTGAAGTTGCCATGCATCATCCAAGCTTCTTCTTCCATATTCTGACTTTCCTTAGTTTTATCCAATGCAACAACTATCTCTGTGGCTGTACTAATTGATGCTATGCCTTTCGGGGTAGGGAACTTCATAATGTCGTGGTTAGTAGAATCTACCCCTCTGAAAACTTTTATTCCCGGCCTGCCCATGATGATGTTGTCTTTAGAATTGGCTTATACTATGGAAAAAGTTAGGTTGACAGTATGAAACCTTTCTCCTTCCCCCAAGGTGACAGGCAGGGTTACCTTGCCTACTGGTAATACCCTTTCCCCTGAAAATCCAACCAACGGGAGATGATCCGGGACTAGCCTAGCTTTTAAATCTTCATCTAAACGCTTGAAGCAGTGTTCGAACATGATCTATGGTCCACTGCCTCCGTCTACATGTATTCTTACAATACGATGACTGGCCACGTTTGCAAAGATGACCAGCGGGCCATCCTGGATGTCTTCGTCTGCTAGCGACTCGAAGGAAATGGATTGCGTCATCCATGATTCTAGTGGTGGTGGTTTCCTTTTGCGACCGGGCTCCTCTTGTTTTGAATTTTCTCCCTTGTGGATCATTTCTACTCTTGCTCTGTCTTCCGAGGGTGGTTTCTGCCTGTCTCCCGCGGGTTTTCTATCTATGTTTCCCTGCTGTCCTATTTATTTATTCAAGTGAGACAATTTACCCATTTTCACCGTCTTCTCTATCTCCCTTTTTAGATGTTCACAGATATTTGTGGTATGACCCCCTATCTTATGGAATTCACAGAATTTTCCTAGGTCTTGCATGTATGACCGGGGTCTAACGGGTCTAGGTGGTTGGAAACTTTGGCTAACCCGTTCTGTTGCCAGGACTTGGCTTGGTGTTTTTGTTCGGGCTGTAAAATCAAATGGCCGGTCCTGCCTCCCCCCCCATGTCTTCTTGTTTCACTATTGTATGATTGTTTTGAGTATGGAGTAAATGACGCAGCGGGGTGGGATGAGTACCTGGATCTTTCTGGCATTGGTGGTCAAGATCTGTGGATAGAACTATTCGTCGAGACATATATCCTTCCCCTGCTGTCTGTTTGTTTGCGTGTTTGTTTGGGGGTCTGGTTGTCCCATTCTCTGGCCCTGTCAGATGTGTCTTTGCCCCGGATGAATGCTCGTACTCTGTCCATCGGTACATCAAAGCCTTTGGGATAGTCTCCTCCCAACTTTTCTTGTAACTGTGTATGTCGCACCCCGTTGATGAAACTGCTCACCTTCATTTGTTCTAGTACGTCTTCTATCAACAGACTTTCATTAATAAATCGCTCCATGTATTGCTCCACACTTTCATTTTCTCTTCTCCGGATGTGCATAATCTAATTAGCATTCTTGAACCTTTTCTTTTGTTACCCAAAATTACGGAGGAATTTTTCTTTCAACTGGATTAAACTGTCTATGCTTTGCGGAGGCAAGGAATCGAACCATACCCTTTTCGGGCCTGTTAGTGTTTGGGCGAACACGTGGCACCAAACCGGGAGGGGCCATTGTTCAACGTGGGCCGCACCATTAAAGGTGTGCAAATGGTCTTCCGGGTCTTGGCCACCATCATATTTACTGATGCATGTCGGCATTTTGAGCTTAGCTGTGAGTGGTGCTCCAGTCAGCCGGGTGGTGAACTTGGATTGTTCCGCCAAGTGGTTCGGCCTGTATGGCTTGGTTAAATCTCCTTCTGCTTTCTTTCCTTCCGGGCCATTGTTTTATCACCTGTTTTGCTTGTTTCCACCACCCTACCTGCCGTTAGGTGTGGTGTGAGCATTGCTAGCAACTGGTTTAGTAGGTTGAGTGTATCTTCCGCCGGCGTGTGCACATTGTCTTCTTGCTGCTTGCTTTGTCGGGCCAGTTTAGCACTAGCCGGGCCTTCCAATTGTTTGTTTTTGTCTACTGCTTCTCCAATTTTATCAAATACCAGCCTTGTCTTGACCTCAGTAAGCTTATCTGCTCTGTCCAGAGCTGCTAACTCCTCCCGCAGTTTATCCCGGTTGCTCCGGACAAAATCTGGGGTGATTTGAGATGTTGTACCAGATGCTTCTTGGTCTGAGTCATCAAACACGTCTTCCACCAAGACATAGTTCTCCAATGACTTTTTCGACTGGCTTTCTTTCTCCTTGCCTTCTTCCCCTCCTACGGATGTCATTCCTTTCAAGGATACTTCAAGGGTGGGTGTTGGGGAGGTGTTTTGCGGCAACACGGTGCTTTTGGGTAAGTTTTGTTGCTGATTTGACATCGCTACTGTGTGGAAATGGGGTTTCACTTTGTTTTTCTAGCCGAGATGATTTTTAGGGTTGATCCAATTTGGATGGCGCCACTGTAAACGCTGTCCAAGAGTCTCCAGAAGGGTTATGCTGAGCTTGGCCTTGCAAAACAGAAAACACCGTTAGTCTCGTCACAGTGAGGACCCCAGGTGGTTTCGCTGTGACCAGCCTCCGGCGTGAGAGTAAGTATGGGTTTTTCGGTAAGGAAGACCAGTATAGAGAGGGTATGAGAATGAGTGAGTGGAAAAACGTAATGTTACCTTAGAATTAATGGGGTATTTATACCCAGAGCGTTTTGTCTTTAGCCTGTGGCTGATCCTTGCTTATTGGTTGAGATATGTAATGCTTAGACCATTTTTAAGGTTGTTTAAAATGGCTTGCGCATTGTCGAGTCTCCCCTATTGATAGGTTCGTACTCTGGTATGTTGACTCTTGTCTCCTATTTACCGTTATTTATTTGTCTCTTTCTTCCTATTTGATTCGGGCCTGATTCCCTTTGTCGAGGCTTGGTTAAAGCCCGGCTTTCGGGCCTGTCGGTCCAGCCATTGGTCACTTTATCTTTGTAGGTGGTTATTCGGACTTGGGCTTTGGGATGTGTCCAATCCTCATGCCGGGTCATATCCCAACATGTAGAGAACACAATAAGCGGCCCAGAGAGTCATTGGTGGTCCCCCTGAGAGTATTGCCAGCGCCGGACAGCAGCTACGGCCCAAGAGTGCTGCCTCAGTAACGGTGCTCTGCTAACTGTCGATCAACTGCTACTGCCCTCCTTTTAATTCCCATGCTACGGTTTTTCTTGTGGCCATCCTTAAAGCCCAATTATACTCCACCCATTAATAGCCCAATTAAAACAGTTAATTTAATGTCCTCTAACCTATTTAGTCCACTTAATAATCCATTACTACAGCCCACGTGAGTTGTCTTTGCAGCCCACTAAATATTCATTCACCATTTTTAATAGATGATGAACCTGAACCTTAGGTTTTTTTACCTATTTTCTCATATTAAACTTCTAAATTACATATATCCTCAACCTCTAACTTTAATTACATATTTCCCCAATTAACTTAAAATTACCTAATTGCTCCACACAAATATTTAGAAAGGTGATATATGTAAATAGTACTTTAATTGGTTTATTAAGGGTAAAATGGTAATAAAATAAGTTATTTTAAATGAACCGGATAAATATGTAATATATATGTTTTAGGAAGGGGAAATATGTAATTAAATTTTAGGGTTGGGTAAATATGTAATAAAGGAACTTAGGAAGGGGATATATGTAAATGCCCATTTACTTAAACCAACTTAAGTTGTCAAAACTCGTGTATAAATGTGGTATGAGGTTTAACTAGTGATTATTTTTATCTCTTTATCTTATGCTAAGTTAGAAACATGTGTATTACACAAGTTGAATAATAAAAATGGTATAATTTATAAATCTCTAAATATTTCGTATGATTGAGATTTAGAATCGTCCCGCCCGTTGTATTAAGTCAGAGATTTCCCGTCTCCGTTCCTGATACCAGGTTTACAATTGGATCTTTGCTTCATTTTATTTCATAACGAAGATTTAAGATCTTAACACACGATTATCATATTTAAGATTCAAACTCCAACTTTAGCAACTTTTCTTTGCTCGATTTGACCAATAAACGGACATTACATCTATATCCAACTAATCAGAAATTGTGCCACATAGAATAAAACCACACCGACAACAAATGCAGTTACAGACAAACTCTTGATGAAAGCGGTCAAAGACACATTCAAACAAGGGACTTTGTTTTGTTTTTTTTCAGTCGTGTTACGAATATGTAAGTACCAACCAATATTTTCAATGTTGTCTTAAAGAATACCAAACTACACAAAGACAAAATCTCTACTCATGAATTGCTATCTCATACCGAGATAGTTCATATACCTAGTTCATAAAACATGAATATTTATTTTTGCGTTGAAGCTTGATCACAAGAGAATTTACTAGTTCCACATGGTGAGGATAACAATTTTCTTTCTTATTTCAAATCAATAAACTTGTCGCTTAACCTTTGTAACACTATTTTATTATAGAATTTTTTTTTTATTATAGGTGGTTTTGTAAACCACCCATGGTTTATAGGCGGATTTTGAAGGCTTCATGGTTTCTAGGTGATCCGCTAGTTGAACTAGCGGATGTAAATAATGCAGGTGGTGATCCGCTAGTTGAACTAGCGGATGTGAACAGTGAAAGTGAATAAAATAAAATTAACAAAGTTGATGTTCATTTGTCCTATTCATTTTCACTGTTCACATCCGCTCACCACATGTACTATTCACATACGCTAGTTCAACTAGCGGATCACCTAGAAACAATGGGGACCCAAGAATTTTTTCATGGGTGTCGGGAATTTTCAGTGTTCCGATGTCTATTAGAGGATTTTTGTTGGATCGGGTCATTGAAACTGGATTGTCTTAGCTTGTTAGGTCATCGAAATATTTTGAGTTTTTGAGTGTAGTGTTAGGTATCAAGAGTCGTTATCGCAGCGGAATCACACACACACACAATCGATAAACAGAAAGTAAAAGACACCAGAGATTTATAGTGGTTCAGCCCCGATTGACCTACGTCCACTTTGCAACTAGGGTTCTTTATTATTAGATGCTCAGGAAATCCAATTACATTAGGGATATATTTATAAGACTAGATTAGGGTTATCTAATTAAGGTAACAATGGGTTTTAGTCCATTAGGGTCGGCTGCCCCATGCCCTTGTGTTCTAGCCGTAAACAGGCCCAAAAGGGACCAGTCGCAGCCCGCAGGTGGCCGGCTTTGCCCAAAACCTTCACAACCCAACAATCTCCCACTTGAAGACTTTGCTCAATCCACAAACACCATCCAAGTAATCTTTAATCTAGTAATTCCAGTATCCTCCATATCCAAAGTCTCCCGAGCCTTCAGTCCCCATAAACAAGCTCAGACTTCATCAATTCCCCCTAGTTGCAATCCCCCTCTCATCATGTACATGAAGGGAAAGTTGAAGCTCCCTTGAGCTACAACTCATTCTCTATCTCAACTGGTTTGCATGATCCACCAGTTCCAGAGATAACCCGAGAACCACCACTCTCCTCCTTTAGCAAGACTTCCAACGGAGAGATTTTCACAGTCGGACTACCGGTCTTCAAAACCCAACGTTGTTTTGTAACTGTACCCGGAACACGCCTCGTGCTCCCACTGTCACCAAACCCCTGACCCGGTTTACACCTCCGACCCCGCTCAACTTGAATCACCTTGGCGCTAGGCTCCCTTCTTGCAAATTGAACCTTCCTTTCCCCTTAGACTCACCGAACCTAACTTTGTTTTGAGGGACGGTCACACTTCCCTCAGTTGTTACCTCCACCATGTATAATGAACCTCGCCTGTTTCCACGAGCAATAACCAGACTACCTTTAGTTACCTTCCACTTGCCTCCACCAAACTTTACTTCTAGTCCCTGTTTATCCAGCTGACCGACAGAGATAAGCTTACTCTTCAAAGCTGGAATAACCCTGACATTCTTCAAGTTCCATGTGGTTCCCAAAGAAGTAACCAAATTCAAGTCACCCATGCCCGTAACATCAAGAACATCACCATTAGCTATTCGTACCTTCCCAAAGTTACCAACCTTTAAATTCTCCATCGTCTCCCCGTTGTGCATTGCGTGAAACGAAGAACCAGAATCCATGACCCAAGAATCTGTAGAAGACTCTACAGATCAAACCAAAACATCATCATCAGATTCCTCATATGCCTGAACCGTGTTTACCTGCCTTTTGCCCTCATTCTTCTCAGACTCTTCCTTATTCCTTCCTGGACACTGACATTTCACATGTCCAACTTCATTGCAGCTCGAGCACCTCACATTTTTTCTAGCTCTAGACGAACTCCTTCCCCTACTCCCACTGCTCCTGTTATTTTCCCTTCCTCTGCCCATATTGAATATATCAGAAGACGATCCTTCACTAGTGTTCCTCCGGCGAATGTCTTCACCTACTATCCCGGATCACGTTAAACTTCAAATTCCCAGCTCCACCAGAATTAACGATCGTTGTCACATAACCTGACCAGCTGTCAGGCAAAGAGGATAACATAATCGCCGCTTGAGTACCATCATCAAACTTCGTCCCAACGGTCGATAACCTGGACAAATTGAGTTTATGTTATTTTTGTGATCAGGTACTGAGCTTCCCTCGTTCATCCTCAACAAGAACACCCTATTACCGGCAGACGGCTTTTCATACATATTTGACAGATCCGTCATCATACCATGAGTCGTGGTTTCCTTCATGATATTAAACGCTACACTCCTCGTCAAATCCAGTATGATCTTAGCTCTCCCCCTTTTGTCCTTTGACTTCCAAATCACTTCGTCGGCCTGACTCAAACCACTCGTTTTCTTTTCTAATGTCATCTCCAAATCGTTTTCACCGAATAACGCCTCTATTTGCATCTTCCATCATGCAAAATTAGTCTCGTTAAACTTTTCAATTCGAACTCTCCCATCTTCAGCCATTGCAAACGAGAATCAGAAAAAACAAAAGTCAAAAGTCAACCAACTGAAGCCAAGCAACCTCTAAAGAAAAAACCCTAAAACCTGAAACACCCGAACCTGGTGCTTCTCCTGCAAACCCGAGTGAAACCAGCAACTCCAAGAGATCCAAAACCCGGAACTCTAATTGCAAAAAACACCTGAAACAGTCCTGAAAAAATAGCCCCCTGACTTCTCCCCTTTTGCGCAACCTAGGGTTTGAAAAAACCCTAACTTTCGGCGGCCAAATAGTCACCAAAACCGGGTTGCGATCAAGCCCCACCAGCAGCAAAACTTGGAACAGCAGCAACAGCAAATCAGAACTAAAAAATTCTAGCAGTTATTGTTCACGAGCAAAAAGCATTGTTCACGCCGGAAAGTACTGTTCACGGCGGCGGTACTATAGCAGCAGATCCGAACAGCATCAGCTTTCAGAACCGAACCAACGGCACTTCTCTCGAAACAGCCCTCCTCACCTTCCTGCCATCGAACCAGTAGCGAAGAACCGTGTGTAAACAACGAGTCAAAGCTCTGATACCAGTTGTTAGGTATCAAGATTCATTATCGCAGCGGAATCACACACACACGCACACACAATCGATAAACAGAAAGTAAAAGACACGAGAGATTTATAGTGGTTCGGCCCCGATTGGCCTACATCCACTTTGGAACTAGGGTTCTTTATTATTAGGTGCTTAGGAAATACAATTACATCAGGGATATATTTATAAAACTAGATTAGAGTTATCTAATTAAGGTAACAATGGGTTTTAGTCCATTAGGGACCAGTCGCAGCCCACAGGTGGTCCAAGGCCCAGCCCAGCCCAGCTCGACCCGACCCAAAACCTTCACAACCCAACATGTATATCTAAGTTTTTTGATTTGGTTCTTAAATTCATATAACTGATTTTTTTTACCATATTCCTAAAATTGAAGAGTGGGGAGGCCACACTTCTCAGTCGATAATCGTTTGTTTCCATTTTGCTGAATCATGTTCGTTGAATAGGGGGAAGGTTTGACAAGGCTGGTTAATTATTTAGAATGGAATAAATTTGTTTAGGATAAAAATGTTATTTGGTTAAATGATTGATGCCTTGATGGCTAGTGGGCTTAATTGTTTATAAGAATTAATGGGTATATCCAATTAATTTATAATAGATTTATATTTTTTAATTAATTTACAATAATTAATAAGTTTATATTTGTAAAATTTGAAGTTTTAAACTAATTTTTTTTTTTGTCGCCTTGGTAAAAAAATTTTGATGGTTGTCGGTGTCAAAACTTCTTGTGGGCCCTCACGATTATATCGTATATATAACAAACAATTTTTTTTTCATGGGGGATGACCTCATTCTTTTTATATATATACGCCAATGCTTAGAAACCATGTCTTATCGTCAAAATTGCCTGCTCCAAATTTTTTTTCTTTTGTTATAATAAAATGATTAACATTTCTATTTAAGTGAGTCAAAATTTAGTGAAAAGAATGAATCAAGTGAGTAGAAATTTAATAAAAAAGAGCGTGGAGCTGAGGTGGCCTCGTGGCTGGTGTGGAACCTAATCGTGGAGATTTCCACGGCGTGAAGGGGAGAAAAAGACCATTGGACTGTTGGAGGAGCAGTTGGGGTAGTGTACAGGTTGAAGATGAAGGTAATTGAAGACGAAGATTAAAGAGAAAATAAAAAATTACTTAGGTTTGATGAGTTTTTTAGTTTTTTGGGCCAGCACGAAAACGAAACCCGACAAAAAAATTCTTGTCCCATTAGAAAAAGAAAATCTTTTTATTTAGTTTTTTGGTTTTTAAAAAGAGAAAATAATGTTAGAAAATTAAAGAAAAAATAAAAAAATCAAACTTTTATTTAGTTTTTTAGTTTTTAAAAAGAAAATAATGTTTTTCGTTTTTATGTAATGTTTTTAATTCTTATTTAAGTTATTATATAAAATTAATTAAATTAGAAAAAGAAAAATGACGTGACGGTGTGGAAATATGAAACTATTTCCTTCAAATGTGAAGAGTGTGGAAAAGCTATGGAATCTGATGTGGCGCTGACTTGGAGGGGTGTAAAAATGTGGAAAAATACGGGTAGTCTCCTTGACCTTAATGAAAAGAATGAATCAAGTGAGTAGAAATTTAATAAAAAAGTACTCAATTATTCTATCTCTTGCTTATCAAATTTATGTTAACACACTTTTTCTGTGTAATTTACTCTTGAATATCTGGTGTTAACTATTAAGTCAAACTACTGGATTTGGTCCAGTGGTTATCGGCGATGAAGGATCAACCTGCCCACGCAGGTTCGATCCCGAGCTAACCCGGGTTTTAGTCCGGAGTGCGTTACGCTAGCGGGTCTTGGCCTGTGTAGTGGCGCAACTGTTGTCAAGTGGCAGCAGACTCCATGGTTTCCCGATGATAGCCAAATGCCCCTCGTTCTGAACACGCGGGCCCAGTTCAGACAACGTAGTGGTCAGGCTGTGGGGTATGAGTCTCCGATTTGGAGATGTAACTGCCACGTCAAAAATGAAAGTTACCTATCAAAAAAAACTATTAAGTCAACCAAATAAATTGACAAAGACATGGTTGGTGACACGTGGGACACGTATTGATCTTTTGGTCAACTAAATGAGATCCCTCAAAGCACATGACGCGTATAAACCGCGTTGCAATTAAATGATAACAAAAGTCGGAATCACGAAATATTTAATCCACTACGCGTTTTTTTAAAATCCCGACAAAATTCTCCATCTTAACAAATACCAACGTTAACATCCAAGATTTTCATAGATGCTCATTATTAACATTATCTTTTGTTTAATAGTAAATCTATATCTATTTTAAAACTTTATGCAATTACCATATAGGGAGATTCTATCTAGACACGAAATCTTGCTATCTAGACACGTCGCCAACCTTATACACCTCGTATAGGTCAATACGAGCCGTATAGGGTTTAAGTCTACAGACACAGAATGTCACGTGTCATTCCTTGTCTGACGGCTAGGCCTATACGCGGCGCATTGCACTATACGTGGCGTATGAGTCATTTGTAATATTTTTGCTTCAAACTTGGCAGATTTTGGGATACGAAGTCCCTATACGTGGCGTATAGTGCTATACGACACGTATAGAAAAAAAATTTTAATTTATATAATATTTGTCTTTTTATCAATTTTTATAAAATTTTGATTAATATTACTAACACTTTTATAACATATTCATCGTTTTTACATTTTTAATTTATAACTTTATTAATAAAACATTGTATACGTTAACAAATAAACAAACTAAACATTACAAGTAAAATATCATAACCAACCAAACAAATAACCAAAACATTACATATATAACATCAAAGTGTTTGTATATACATAACAAAACATTACGTGGCAACATGTTTTGCGAATACAGCTTCGCCACCAAAATGTATTCCGACTGAGACAGTCTCCTGGCAAACGAGTGCGCCTCAAGATGTTGAGTAGGATCGTGGTTATGATTGTCATCCATCACCGTTAACTTCAAAGCACGACTATTTTCTTCGTACTCCCCTTCCAGTTTAAAAAGGAGAGTATGTTTTCTTGCTACTGGCACGTCTAGCCTTGGTTGTAGACTTGCGTTCGCCGTGACGGTCACACACAAGCCATACCTTGATAACTGGTGCCGACTGGTCGTCGTCTTTTTTCCTCAATCGTCGAGTGACAATGACGTAATCATTCTCACGCCCTCTGCGGACAGCCCAATCCACCAACTCTTCACGAGACTGGAAATTTTGCAACGGTACGGTTAAAGTTCTGTAACAACAAACTATATGTAGGAATGTTATACCTGGTCAGTTTTATACGACACTGTTGTATTGGTTTGTTCCTCGTACGAATGTTCACCGTACCTGTCACACCCCAACCGACGGCGGATTATACGTCGGGGCGGACGCGGTTGTTCAATAGCACAAGGTTGACTATTAAAGTTTCGATATTTCATTAATAAATAATTTAAGATTCAATACAAAGAAATATAACAAGAATACAACGTTTAATTGATAAGTAGTCTAGGTCCAAAGCATCCTATGTGATCACAAATAAGTCTCATGAACCTGAAACATGTGAAAGAATCTGTCAACTACAAAATAGTTTGTGAGATACAAAGGTTTTGACACAGTTTAACAAGTATTTGGGAAGAATTACAATTCACTATGATATATGCATTCTATAATGTAAGTATGAGAACAAGTATCTTAAACATTGTGCACTTCAACCCTCCAACCAAGTTTAGGCATAACCCGCAGGTTACCCTTATAAGTCTCAAGTTTAAAGTTTAATTCAGTAACAATCACCAAGGGCTCCCCCCCGAAGGGGTCAATCAATCAAGGTGGATTGGTCAAATACAATAGATCTATCATTGTTACTATAGGCTTGATCAAAGTTAATGAATATGCTAGTTTTAAGTTTAATCTAAGCATACAAGTCTCAAGTTTAACATAAGAATAAGCATCTAGACATAGTTGTACAAAAATTGTATAAGTTTAAAGTTTTTGAACATGTTTCACCCCAAAAGTATAGAAAGGAAAAAGGGGCTAAGTATACTCACATGGATTGATGAAGAGTATCCGATAAGAGTAAGTTTGCAAGACTTTGAGGGAGAATATCTTCACAATAAGCCTAAGAATATAAGTCTAAAATTTCAAGTTTATTTCTATAAGTCTAAGACAAAGGATCTAGGATTTCAAGATTGACTAGGGTTCCAAATGGGAGACGAAAATGTTTGGGTTTGCAAAGTTTAGATTGAAGTTTCAAATACAAGGCTTGAATATCAAGTTTAATAAGTTCATAATAATTATTACCCACAATAATTATTTAAAAGGCTTTATAATTATCTATTACACAAGTTAAGTAATATTAATAAAATAGTTTTTCTAAATATTTGGAAGTAGCGTGGTAATAATAGTTAAGTGAAAGATTAAATAATTATTAAAGTCTAATAATAATTATTTAAAGAATAAATAATTATTAAGGATTAATAATAATCATTTAAAAGATATATAATGATAACTATTAGTTCAAGAATAAATAATGATTAAGGTTTCAAAATAACCATTTTGAGGATGCATAATTATTAAGAATAAATAATTATTTACAAGGACAGATAGTTATCTAATTGAGAATAATCAATATAAATCATTTACGATTAAAGTATTTAAGCATTTAGTATTTATTAAATTTACTTGTAATTAAATAATGTTTAAAATATGATTAAGTTCTAAGCATTAATAAGTACATATGAGTTTATAAAAATGTTAAATACGATTTCTTATAAAGTTCGTGTTCTATAAGTTTATGAATGTTTTAATATTAAAGCTTCTATTTAAGTTTTATAAAGTTTATAAATTTAGAAAATATTTATTTTTAAATGAATACAAGTTTTCTGTTTTCTATAAAACATGGGTTTTATAAAATGTACAAGTTTATAAGTTTCTGTTCTCTATATAAGTTGTATAAAGTTTTATGATTTTATAAAAGTTATATAAGTTTTCTGTTCATTAAAGTTTATAATTATTATTTAAAGTTTTAAAACAAAAAGAATTTATTTACTTTAGAAGGTAAATAGTAAATTAAGTTTTCTGTTTTTATAAAATTGTAATAGTTTTATAAAGTGTAAAAGTATCTTTTATAGATTTTAAGTATTTAGCACTATTTTTAAAGAATTAACTTTTTATAAGTTTTTATCTAAGTTAAATTAAATAAAATGGTTCCAGAATGTAAAAGTGTAAATAAAAATCACTTTTAAGTTTATATAAGTTTAACATAATTTTAAAAAAAATATTAAGAGTATAAAACTGTTTTTAAAAAGGCTACAAAAATAAAAGGGCAAAACTCGGGTTGGCCGGATTCGAACCCGGGCCACCCGAGTTACACACAAACGCGATTAACCACCTGACCTACGGGTCTTGTTAAGTTTAAACCAGGAAAAGAAAATAGGTAAACAATACTTCCAAACACCCCCAATTCGATATGAACCCTAGAAACGAAAATCGTCAAATACACATCGATTCACCCTCTGTTAATGGAATTAAACAGAGGGCTTTCGATCTACACATGATTCCGAACATAATGGTACAAGATTTACCTCAAATGTTGTAGAATCGAGGGAGAACGAGCTTGGGTTTGGAGTCGACGGTCGTGACTTCTAATCTGGCAATGCAGCTTCGGATCGACGAAATAGATAGTTGAGGGAGGTTAGGGGTGATGTTGTTTAGGTGTAGGAGCCGGTATATATACGCGATTTGGACATTAATTGCTAGATTAGGTGAGGAGATTACGGTTGGGAAGACGGGTTTAATCCTGAACCCACGCGTGATTACCGTTAAAATGGAGCATTGATGAGCGTTGGGTGATGGTCGCATGCGCGGGTCGGAGCTCGAGGAACTCTCAATTCGGCTGTTAGCGCGTTTTTGAATAATCGGAGGTGGAAACCGGCTGTGGCGGGACTCGAACTCGTGACTGAGTTTGGGTTCCGGGTGTTTGGCCTTTGTGCAAAACAGGTCCCTATAGTTTGTAGGTTTTATCATTTTATGATAAAACATGGTTTTCAAGTTTAAACCAAGTTTCAGAAATGACAGTTTAGTCCCTCGCCTTTATGAATGAATCTAATAAGTCTTCAAATGATTTTTATAAGTTTTATAAGATTTGTTATAACTTTAAGTAGTTATAATAGGTTTATATTATTTATAAATTTATAAGGTTTTACGAAATTTATCTATACATATATATATATAGATATATTTATACTTTTTAAATAAATACCACATACATATATATATATATATGTATATATATATATATATGTATATGTGTAGTTATCTAATATTTGAGGTTTTAAGGAAATAGTTTTTAACACGGAGTCGAGTTTTAATTTAGGTATACGTGCAAAAGATGGGTCGGAATATCTCGGATATTACAGTACCCCCCGTTAGTCGGTGTGTCGAGTAAGAGGGTTCCCCATATACGAAATCGTTAGCCGGTTGTGTCGGGTAAGAGGGATCAACGTATACGAAATCGTTAGTGGGTTGTGTCGGGTAAGAGGGTTCACGGTATACGAACTCGTTAGTGTGTTGTGTCGGGTAAGAGGGTTCACCGTATACAAACTCGTTAGTGAGTTGTGTCGGGTAAGAGGGTTCACCGTATACAAACTCGGGATTGCTTAGTGGCTCGTTCAAATCTGGAACCCTTACCCGATGATTAGAATGAACGTCGGACGAGACCTCCTCCTGATTCACATCTACCGGCCATGTCCCGTACCCAGCATGAACACCAGAACTTTCTGGGTTGTTTTCCAATGACTTGTTAGAATATATGTGAAAACCATAGTTATCAACCCATCACCATGACATGGCTATACCTAAGTTTTTTTAGCACGTATACGGATTTTTTTATTGTATCGTTCAAATGATAAAGTAGAAGCTTAAATAGAATTTTTTTTTTTTAAGTTATACGCATCGTATAGGTCAATACGATGCAGTTTAGAGTACGGTGTACATTCTACAACTAGTAAACCATCACATCACTATACGCCACGTATAGTGATTTGATGGTTGATGTTACCTCGTACCCTAAACCGCATCATATTGCTCTATACGAGACGTATAATGATTAGGAATGACCAGGTGAATGATGTTGTCTGCATTGGAAATTGTGAAGCCCTATACGCCTCGTATTACCCTATACGAGGCGTATAACTCCGTGTTTGATTAGCAATTCTCATGTTTTGTTAGTAGTCCCCTTAATATATTGTTGAGATATTATTATGTGTATCAAATAATCAAATTTTATTTTTGGTTTTGATAAACAAATCACCATGGATAGCGTTTCCATATTATTTATTATTGGACTTACAATAATTCATTATGTCACATCCACTAAGTACAATTTTTATTCTTCTTAGATCAAAATCTACTTTAAAACTATTGTTTTATTATATTTTAAAAAAATAAAGAATGTATAGTTAAATAAAAAAAATGATTTATTTTATTTATAAATATGTTTACATGATACATGATATGAGAACTAATACAACTATACAAGTACTTTATTGCATGTTATTTTTTTGTTTATTATTATTTTTATTGAAATAATTAAAAAAAATTGATTTAGTTTTAACTTTATTAATGCATTTATATATATATATATATATATATATATATATATATATATATTATATACACATATATACATATAGATTGAGGATCTAATACAAAGTTAAAAATTGATACTGAATCTAAAAAGTAAATTTGAACCATTGATCAAGTAAATCGTATAAAAAGGTTTGGAGGGATAATATGAGAAGAACTACTATTGTTTACTTTAACTAGTTTCATTATTTTTTTTAAACTCAAATAACTTTAATATACTTCATTATTAAAAAAAACGTAGCGCATATTTTTAGTGTGTATGTTTGGCGTTTTACTTGCATTAAATATCCGTTTTATTGTTTGATGTATATCTTTAACATGATTATAACGTAAATTTATATTTAATGTAAATACCCCTATACCCAAAACACGTGTCACATTTTGATGACTTAGTACGAAAAAAACTATCATGTACGTTGTCTCGTCTCTATACATATATACATGAAAGATTATAAAAATAAACTGTAGATGATAAATCTATACTATATAATAAATAAAAGTTTTTGTATGCCACGTGTCGTCACCATATTCAATCTCATCATTCTTTTCCCGCCTCTCTCTTATTAAATGCACCCATATCTTTTAATAAATTAATAATTATACTAATAAAACATATTTATTTTAAATTATCATTTATTATAAAAAACTTTGAAACCTAATTATGTAATTTTTATTTTCAATCAAATAGTAAATGAAAGTCAAATTAAATTAAATAGTAATTGACGTATTTTCGAAACCCAATTATATATTATTTTTTACATATTTTGAATTTTATTTTCTATCCTTAATATATGTATAGTAATACATTTTTACACCTGTAAAAGACATGAATAAAATTTAAGAAATTTATGTATTGATATTTTCACTCCGTGTGTATTACACGGGGTCTAACCTAGTTTGTTATAAATGCAATTAAAGCCTATTTTAGTTAATACGTTTTTTTTATAATTCATGCCTAAAATTTTAAACTATAAAGGCGATAAAATGAAAATCATATCAAAATATATCTAGCATAAACCTTCTTTTTTATATGTTTTTCTTAACAACAACCAACAAAAACAACATCAACAACAATAATAATACTAATTAAAGAAAAGACAATAAAAAGATAAGAAAGAAAAAGAAAAAAAAAAACTTTTTGATTTGATATGTAATATTAGGGAGGGATAAAATGTAACACAGTATGGGTATACGTATATCATGGCCCTTTTGTTGCGAATTATATAAGTTTTTTAATTATATGTTTATTATTTGGAAATTTAATAACAAAGCATTAAAGCTGTTGATAAAAAGTAAAAACTAAAACTAACAAGCATTAAAACTACGAAAAATAACATTCTTTACTAAACATGAGTCCAATTAAAAACAAAAGTAAAAACATTTGAAATAATATTATAAGAATAAATTTGCATTTGTATTTTAATTATACACGGAACTAACTATTACTCTATTAGACACATAAATATTCAATAATTAAAACATAATCTATTTATTTAAACAATTTATAAATTGATTATTATTACTTTATATATAGTAACGATGAGTTATCCAACCACCGTCCAGATCATATTTGATTATTATTCGTGTACGATTACAGGGAAGAAATAATGACTTTGATTCTATTACATGTAATTATTGGCTCATACTATTTATAATAATTTTTTATAAAGGTCACTTTTATAAAATGTTTAAGCATCCATGCTAGCATAATTTTTTTTTTTTTTTTTTGTAATTTTTCTTTCTAATCAAAGATGCATATTATGGTATGTATCTAACATATATTCAAAATAACAAATTTAAGGTTTTGCTAATAATTACCCTAAAATTCTTATTACAAGCTAGTCTTCTTACAAAATTAATCAAAAAGATAAAATTATTAAACATTACCAAATTCAGTAAATTAATTATCTTAAATGTATTTAATTTATGACTGAGTGTATCAAACTTTTAATCAAAACATGGTATGTTATTGTTGGTAGCCATCACGTAATCAAGAACCAAAAACATGGACGCACAACCTAATCTTAATCAAAGTTATTTAAAACAACTACAATAATAATAACAATTTTTATTTTTAAAATTAATTCAAAACAACATGGGAAAGATCCGATACAACGACGGTATATGATTGCCATCTCATTATGGATTTGTATAATATAAAAGATTAATCATTTACTTTTCTTTTTTTTAGAAGAGCATGTCGGTTAGGATGTCGCTAACCCTACCTAGCTCAGAGTTCAAGTCCTGCCACAGAGTGTGTTTCTGAAATTATGAAGTGCACATTGTGAGGATTGAACCTGAGACCTCCATAGAAGGAAAGCCTTATGGCAAAACCCTTGACCACCAGACCAAAGGTCTGATGGCATTTTACATCAAATGACATTTTAAAACACACTACATATAATAATACTAGTAAGGTTCAACATATTTAAATACAATCTATTATTTTCTTGAATTAATATGTTTTATGAAAAAATAAATATATTTTAGGGTAGAAAGGACACAACTCTAAGTAATCAAAGTATCGTACTAGCTCCAACCAATGAGTGACAACCACCACATCTTTACCAAAATCTAATCCAAAGTACCCTAAGTGGTAGGGGCACAACCCAAAGTATCCTAATACCGTTGGAATCCGAATGTTAGACAATACTTCAAACATCCACACACGGGTACTTATACCCGAAACCAATACCCACAAGCCTTGTGACGGTGTACCCGAGCTACCCGTGATACCCGCAACCCTTACCCGATGAACGCCCCTCGTACCCTTATAAAGATTAGTCTAAAACTAGTTATAATGTTATTTCACATATATTCATAATGATAGTATGAGAAAGTAAACAATTTTCAAAATACTATAATCTTATGTCAAGTGAGATTAGTAAAAGTTTTTAAGTTTATCTTAAAGATATATAATTTTTTTTGTTTAATATAAAGAGTGGGGAAGAAAAAAAAACAGAAAAAGGAGGGGTGGAGTGGGGTAGGGTAGGATGAGAAGAGGGTAGAGCGGTAAAATCGGATGCAACGAATTTGATAAACCGATCACGTCCGGAAGCGAAGCTGGTATATAAACCCTATTATTATGTCTGAAACCATTGATCAATCGACAACCCTATTTTCTCTCTCTTTCCAATCAAATGGCCGATCAGCTCACCGATGACCAGATCTCTGAATTCAAGGAAGCCTTCAGCCTATTCGATAAGGATGGCGACGGTATACTTCACGCTCTGTCATTCGATTTCAATGTTTTGTTGCTTGATTTGTGATTGCGATGGTGTATCATGGTTTTTATACAGTATGTGTGTGTATATTTTCTATCGTATATGATTCTATGTCACCGATTTGGGGTTTATTTCCGGTTTAGGAGCGGATTATTCGATTAATGTGATGCAAATCGTGTTATTGTTATTATTATTGAATCCTTCTGTGATTTTGATGAAATGATTGTTTTATTTATGATTAGCAGTTTGCATCCAATCAATAGGGATACATATTTTCTGAATTTTGCCTATTTTTTTTGCTAGTAATCATCAATGGATATGGGTTATAAGTTTTCTCAAAGGAGATATTTAATCATTAACGAAGGGCTTTTGCTATAATATATGTTTTTAAGTCAAATAGGAGTACTTAATATGGAATTCAAAGGGTCCCAGCCAACATATCCATGTTCTTACCCTGTGGTACATAATTAAAAATGCATGTGGTGACAAATTTATAACTTTTTTGTTGGTTTTTTTTAATAATCGATCACGAATTGAGCTTTTTATTTTTAAGTGGACAAATGGGAACGGCTGACCGAGGGATGTGTTCTTTGTTTTTGAAAATTGAATACAAGTCAACTGAGTATTTTGATGATCTTCTTGCTAATGGAAAATAGGATGTTTCTTTTTTGTATAATTGAGATCTTATTTGTTATATTTTTTAACATGGTTATGGTCTTGTTCAATCAAGGTTTGTGTATGTCAAGGTTCATATTGTACTAATTTAGTAATTTACTGTTATATAACATTAACAGCAGAGTTCTTCATCCCTTCCAATTTGATGGTCTTTTCATTCTTCTATAACTTATCAGGGGTCAATATGGAGTTTGCATTTTTCCTAGGTACCTGAAGAAATAAAAGTAATAATTACAAATATATAATGTTGGCTTTTATTTTGACTTTTTATCTTTATAACTGGTAACGGGATTTAACATTGAACTTGACGTTGTGTATAATCCCTCAATATGCAAAATGGCACTCCTTAAGCCTTTAGATTTTTGGATTACAAGTTTTTTCTATTGTGTAAGTTGTGATACTACCATGATGAAGTCGACCTCTTTGATTTTTCGCTTTCTTGTGTCTACAAGTGTTGGACTTATGGTGAAGCATATGTAATACTAATTTGACAAGAATTCTTGCAAAACAAAAACTGCGTGTAGGATTAATAGTGTGTTTTCAAGGGTCAATATGTTCAACTAGGTGAACCACACAAAATGAATCTTATGAGAGTAATATATATACTAAGTCGTTTTTGTTTTAGACTGTAACAATGAATTTCTCAATTTCATAATACTGGTTTTTTAATGTCATTACTACTACTTTCTTTCATTGGTTTGCACTGCAATCTTGTTAATGTACTCCCTTAAGTTGTTAATATGTGCGCGTGAAACAGTAATAGTTGCATTATCATGATTCGTTTGCATCGGTTTCAAATTGGGAGTATGTGCAGCTTGGGTGTGACTGGATATTTACCTGGAATGCCCA
The DNA here is from genome assembly GCA_023525975.1 of Smallanthus sonchifolius. Lineage (NCBI taxonomy): Eukaryota > Viridiplantae > Streptophyta > Magnoliopsida > Asterales > Asteraceae > Smallanthus > Smallanthus sonchifolius. The sequence continues at coordinate 21,420,084 of CM042037.1, forward strand.
TATTTATATAAACTAACATAATTTTCTTGCATGTGGGAGATACAGCATGGCTTGTTTTGTTGTAATGGTTGGAATTTGTTTTGTTATTTTAATTTATTGATTCAAGTATACCAGTACTTTCATGTCAACAAAAGGGTTTGAGATACTTGGATAGTTGGACATCTTATATGTAGTAGGGGTGTGTTTACGGTCTTGTTATGAAGTTTTTTAAGTCAAAGTGTGGGTCAAATCACTAGTAGTGGTTTTAATCTCTTTAAATAAAAAACGAACCGTTGAAAATTGAAACTGAATCGAATTAAACCATTACAACTATTTGGTTTATTGGTTTGGGCACATTATTTGATACAGAACTTATAGGACCATGCAACATTGTAACTTACTATTTGACATGTATTGATTTTTAGAGAAAAACATAAAGTAAAGATAAAAAAACAAGTTCATTTTGTTAAGGAAAAATTTTCTAGAATACTATTGGTTTTGTTATATTACTAGGATTTAATGAACGGTTCGATCCGATTTGGTTCCCCACGGTTTTTAGACCAATCCACGAACTAACCTGTTTAGAAGGAAAAAAACTCAGTTTGAAAAAGTTAAAAAACCCGCTTCTGTAACCAAACTGATTTAACATTTTTGCTCTTACTCGTTTTCACTCCATCTGTTTTCTTGTTCATATGTACCCTTGTCTCTTCTGCTAGAGCATGTTCTATGCTTCCTTTGTTTGTTGTTCTTGTTTAGTTTTTGTTGGGATGTGGCAATCTTAACCCATTTACTTATGGATGAGTTGGATTTGTGTTATGTTTGATCTCTAACGGGTCAAAACAATTTAATAAAAAAGGAAACAGGTCATTGGGTCAGAAGGCTTGCCAAGTGTGTTTTTAATGCATTTAAGCTTTTTAAAGCACATGATGCAAAAAAAAAAGATTAATATAATAACCATATTTAACCACCCATTAACAATTTATGAAAGTTTTAGACAAAAAAATGTTTTGGGCACACACTAAACAGTACCCGAGAACCAGATTTAACTTAAATTTGCTACATCTAGGTTCCCTTAACACTTGTAGTCTTGTTGTTTATGTGCTTCTAGGATGCCATCCAATAGAGTATATCAACAAGTGCTTGGATAAATTGTTTTGGTATGGGTTCAAATGCCTCAGTGAAATTTGTGTGTTATGTTTTCTATCTGTGCCACAGATTTTAGCAGTTTAGAAATTCCAAACCTGTGCATCGGATTCATTTTTCACTGGCCATTGGTACACTCACACACACACACACACACACACACACGCCCATTATTGTCCTTCTAGATACAAGTAATAGTTTGCCTTTTGAGAGTCATATAGCCATTCTACTTCACAATTAACAATAATCGTGTACTTTACGAGGGCAAGACTGATTTACCAGAAGAAACAGATGAGCAAAACACATAATTTGTCAATAACTAATTATTATGCACAGGTTGTATCACAACAAAGGAACTTGGAACTGTGATGAGATCGCTTGGGCAAAATCCAACAGAAGCAGAACTGCAAGACATGATCAATGAAGTGGATGCAGATGGCAATGGAACCATCGATTTCCCAGAGTTTCTAAACCTGATGGCAAGAAAGATGAAGGATACAGACTCTGAGGAGGAATTGAAAGAGGCCTTCAGAGTGTTTGACAAAGACCAAAACGGCTTCATTTCTGCTGCTGAGCTGCGACACGTGATGACAAACCTTGGTGAGAAGCTTACTGATGAAGAAGTTGATGAGATGATCCGAGAGGCGGATGTTGATGGTGATGGTCAAATCAACTACGAGGAGTTTGTTAAGGTTATGATGGCTAAGTGATATTAGTGTGGAACTAGTGTGTGGGTCAGGTCGGGTTGGGTTGGGTTATCTAGTTGATGTCAATTGGTTTCGGGCGTTGGATCCTTTAAAATCTTCTTGTTTAATTATGTATCTGTGATGACGACAAGTGTTCTTAAGTTTGTGCTTCTGTTCTCTTGATATTAGTTTTGGTCATGTCTTAATAACTCTTAATTCCATTGATCCATTCCACTCCTCTCCACATCTTTTGCTTTCTCTTCGGACATCTTCCATCCAAAATACTACAAGCTTGATTCTTGTTTAGATAGATAAAACTAGTGTTTTATTTTCTTATTGAAACTATTCGTCTGCTTTTTCTCTTTTGATGTTATGATAAATCGTTTTGAGGAGGCGGCGTGGGAATTTTCACCTGTAAAGGGCAGGAAAAGTTACCGTTTTTGACCGTTGAACGGCTAGAAAAATTAAATATTATTATTTTTAAAACCAAACTCTTTAAATATCACACTTTTACTTATAATTTTACACACAATATTTATATAGTATCCTTTCTCTCTTCTATTTTTATAATTCATACTCAAATCAAAATGAATCCCAATGATCCCATCCTAACAATGTTTTGAATTTGTTTCGTTTCACTTAACAGCAAAACGCGTTTAACCAAGTTCCTCAACAACAAATCGCGTTCCTCAACAACAAATCGTGTTTAACCAAGTTCTTCAACAACAATACGCGGTTAACCAAGCTTCTTAACAACCGAATCCATTTATTCAACAAAACCCGTATGTCCAACCATGATATACACCGTTCATGGACCCAATATTATTTCCTCAATCCCAACAAAACAACCCCAACCTCGACCCTGAATTTATTCCGGAAACACAAGATCTGCCCGGGTCTGACCCTGAATTTGTTCCGCTACCGCTCACAACAAAATCGGTAAACAAATGGTCAAGGAAATGAGGCAATTCAACTTGTTTTAAAAGGAGAAGATCGAAATGAAGAGAAAAACAAGAGCGATAAGACTACAAACTTTTAGCCCTCGACATTTCAAACGTACACGGACCGGAGCGTGCTTTTTTGGAGAATGAAAAACAAAGATTGAAGGAAAAATATAATATTATGGATGATTAATTAAAAGTTTAGTTTGTATTTTTTTATTTATTTTATGTATTTTGTCTTAATTTAATTTTCACATCACTCACTTTCACACGGGTATACCCCTTACCATGTGAAAGTGGTGAAATGCCGTCCACGTAGCGTGCACTTTATTTTCACATGGGGCTCACTCACATAGAGTATACCCCATACCCTTAGTGATTTGGTTTAGTGATTGCCTTATGCTGATGTGCCGTGACGTGGCGGGCGTGAATGTGAAACCACTACGGATGGCCTAAGAGTAAAATAAGTTGTCTTGACTAAACGTATTAAAGTATGGTGTAAACGAGTCGATTTATTTGTGAGCTACTCGAGATCGGCTTTGTTAAAATCTTGAAGTTGAGCCTAAGTTACACAACAATAACCAAGGTTTCTAAATGTTCCAATAAAGTTACTAAAATTTTTTTGTTACTCTAAAGCCACTTAACTTTCATTATTTTTTCTTAAATATTGTGATTTTTTTTTATAAATGTTAAAATTTTCTAAAAGCAAGTGATATAAATGGAACATATTTGAATTTTAGTTATTATTTGGTGATGATTTTTTTTAAACTAACTTGAAGTAGGATGTAATATTAAAGAAAAAAAATTCATAAAAAAATAACCAAGTTTCATAATTGTTAAATCTAAGTCAAAATGTAAAAAAAATGATTATTAAATAGTAACTAGGATTTCTATATGTTTCATGTAGAACACTTATTTTTTTTTTTTCTAAATTAACATTTATAAAAAAGATTTACAAGATTAGAATACATAATAAAAGTTGAGTGATTTTAAAGCTACAAATTTTTTTGACTAACTTTAGTAAAACACTTATAAAATTTAGTTCTATCGTATGAAGTTACCACTTTAATAAACATACTCAACCCGGAACTTTATGTATCAAGCTTCAATAGTCATGTGAGCCTATTATCCTTATTAGAATAAATGAATTACTTTATCCGTCACGTTTCAACTTTTGATAAAATCTAGATTTTTGTTTCTCATCTCTCTCTCATATTAAATAATAATGATTTTAAATAAATAAATATATAAAATTTATTCTAATATTTTATTAAAACTTACTAAAAAATAAGAATATTTCAATTACATCTTATCTTAACATATAATTTCATTATTTATGACTTTTAACTTTTAAATCTTTATTATTTCTTATTTCACCAATGACTGATAACATCTAACATACCAAATCTTCATAGAAACTGATGGCTTACAAGAAATTTTTATTCAACCAATGTAATACATGTGTTTCTAACCTAGTTTATATATATAATAATAATTTTGCTTAATATAATAAACTAGAAATTAGAAAAGTAGCCCCGCATTCCGTGACGGGAGGCGGACCTTAAACAGTTGAGGCGGTGGCATTAACATGGCTAAAAAAATGTGGTTAAGCACATAGAAAAAATGTATGAAGTTATGCAACTATGTTGTGGAGATCGAAACATATATAAAAGACAGTTATATAACAGAACCGATGTTTTTAAGTCGGTGTCGGTCTCATTATTCACGGTACCAGCACGTTACCTTCAGTCGATATAACTCACGACACCTAAAAAAATACCATGCATTGAATATAGGGGTAAACGAGAAGCTTTAGAAACTTGATATGGTAAAATTAACAATTTACAAAGTTGGGGGTGAGTTTTGGCATTTATGTCACACCCCGCCGAAGGCGGAAACACGGAGGTGAGACGAGAGCAGTGCATCGAACACTTAGGCGCAAGAGAATGCTAATGGTACACTGCAAATTTCAAAGAACCACTACAAACATACCCAAGAAAGTACAGTGACATACAAACCACGAAAACCAAAATACAAACTCAGGTTGTCTACATAAACCAAACATTCCAAATGCAGAATACAAAACCAACAACCAAGTCATAATCCAAAAGAAAGTCCCCAAAAGCAATTCACCAAACTAGTCATTTGCTTCAATTCTGTTTACCTGAAAAGCATGTTTCGAAAACGGTCAACTATAAAAATAGTTGGTGAGTACGCAGGTTTTACGACTCAATAAAATAAGTAAATGAATTTCAAAATGTAAAGTAACCATCCGCAGATGATAAAGTACATGTGTTAAGATTTTAGTTACCCTGAGCCACATTCAAAACCGTCAGACTAATTGTTGCCCCTGTATCCAGATGTTAAATGTGAACACCTACTATGGCTAATTATGCGCCCAAATGACCCTACAAGTCTGGATGGCGCGACCAACCCTAGGCGGGGGTGTTGACCCAAATAGTACTATTCATAATTCTCATCGGCTATTCAAGCTAATTGATTGCGTTAAAGTGGGGACTTAATGCATTTAAAAGTAAACCCAGGTAACCCTAATCCCAAGTAACAACATGTAGTGAAACATCTTTTCCCCCGTAAAACAGTAAACATTTAAAAGTGGGGCCGCGAAACTCACCTGAGAGTGAAACGCGAAAAAGTGCAGTAAAACAGTGAAACAACCAACTATGGTATCCTAACCGAGTCCTACTAATAAGTAGACACAAAATATATTTAGGAAACCTAATATGCGTGGCTAAGTCAACAAAAGTCAAAAGTGGCTATGCAGTCAATTGTATAGCCAAAACCCGTGCGCGTGCGTACGAACCGTTAAGAATTGTAAAACCGGCTTTTATATGAATTAATAACCTTAAAACTTTAAGTTTTAGATTTTAATAAATAACATCAGTAGTTAAAAAGTCACATTTGATAAAATCTCATGTCACGGTTTCGTTTGATCAAAAACGCGATTACGCTCGTAAAGTCCGGTTTACGGTTTGAAAATCAGATTCATCCGAAATTAGGGTTTTAGTGTGATATTAGCACCCAATTTAAAAGTCAAATTTTATGTTTTAAATGAGGTTATACTTCTGTTCAAAATTCTCTAGAATTTTTATAAAATCAATTTTATATAAAAATTTCCAAAATTAATAACTTTTTATAAAATTTAAATGGACCATAATTTCAAAGTCATACTTAGACATAAAGTTACTGTTTGAAATTTATACCAATTGATCATGTATATAAATAAAAATTTCTGACCAATTTTCATAGTTTTCCAATATTCAGATTATTTAATATGAATTTAATATTTTTAAAAATTTACAAATTCGAGAAAAATAGTTAAACACACCAAAACTTCCCCAAATTGTTACCATATTAGTTTTAAGTCAATATAAGATCCCGTACCAAGTTTCAAGTTCTGATTTTATCCAGAAGTATACAAACCGTAAATCATCTGTTTAAACTTTATAAATACTAAACATATACTTAAACAACTCCAATTTTCATAAAATTTAGACAGGAGTCTTAGTTCATCATATAACAATCACTGACCAATTTCCAGAATTTTTCAATACTCAGAAATATTTTTCTCAAATTTCCATGAATTAAACTTGTGTGAATTTTAATAAATAATCTATAAAGAGTTAGATAACCAAATTTTCCAGGTCCTCATTTTAAAATATATTATACTGTATAAAAACAAATTTGGGTGCTAAATCAATCATTTTTAAAAATCCACCAAGAATATGCTTGTTCTTAATCATTTAAGCTAAACTACAAGCTTGATCAAGGATTATACCTTCCAAATTCAACAAATGAAGATGAAATTTGATTCTAAGCTACTGAGTTTTCCTTGATTTTTAACCTACAATCACAATGTGGTTCAATTCCAAGATCAAAGACTCAAAAATCAACAAAATGCTCTTTTAATTCAAGAAAATGCAAATATGAACACCCAAGTGTTCATACACTTTGATCATCAAATCTTGCAAGTTTTTCACTAGATAACTCATTGTGGTTGATTACAACTAGTTTTTATCCACAAATCCTTGTTAAAACCACAAGATACAAGTTAAAAACTCTTAAAAACAACAAAACTTGAAAATCAAAGTGATTGTGTGTAGTGTGTGTGTTCTTGATGTTTTTGAGAACACATGCAAGAATCAAAACAGAAATTTTAAAGATGAAATCATGTTAAAATACCTTTAAAACACTAAAAACAAGCTCATGAATCCATTAGAACCAAGAATCAAGCTTGGAATTAGATTGTTCTTAAGCTAGATGATGAAAAATGGGGGTGTTTGGATGAAGAAGGGGGTTTCACAAATTGGGCTGGAAGAAGAAGAGGAAAATGGGGTGGGGGAGAAGGGTATTTATAGTGGAAAAGCAAGTCTTGCTTTAAAAGATCATTTTTATAAAAAAATACCCACTTTTTATTTACACCCCTAAACACTCTAATAAATATTTTTATCCAAATATAAAATTCTAGTATCCAAAATAATGAATTTTAGAAAATTTTAAAACAAAAAAACTCACAAATTTTCAAAAAGTTATACCGGGTAAATACCGGGTTTTTTAACGGAAGAACCACCTGTGATCGTTAGTTAAATCAAGAATCACAAAAGTTAGCACATATAATGTTATAAAATATCATTCTTAACTAAAATATAAATATAAAAATTATTTTCGAGAATTTAATTTTTACCGTTTATTTAACGCGTTCGCAGTATACGCAGTGTATGCACTTAACCGGGTTTTCTAGTTCAGACCTTAGTGTTTGTTTAAGGTAGTATTCCTAGAAACACTAAAAATATATAAAATCATAATATTTAAAAATATAACGTATAAAAAATTCGAGAAACGGTAAGGACCTAAAAAGCCGCGGTTGTCACAATTTAACCAAAGTGTGGGGGGGGGCTGGGGAGAAGTAGTCGGTACAAAGTTTGGGGTGAGTTTTTCCATTTAACCAAAGTGTGTGTGGGGAGGGGGGGGAGTGGTCGGTGTAAAAAATAAATTAGAAATCTAAAAAGAAACAAAGAAACAAAGAAAACCCAAAAAAAAAATGTTGGGCGCATGGTTCGAATCTGCGACCCACTAGTAAGGAAGAGTTTTAGCAACACAGACTTAGCCCAACCCACCAAAGCCTAAGATACTGTTTGGTATGCATGAATGGATGGTGGAATGGAATGAGTCATTACGTTGGAATGAAACAAAACATGTTTGGTAATCACATAGTAATGGAATGAATAATTACATAAGGAATGTGATTCTTTCCTTTCTAATGATTTTCATTCCTTATGGGATGGGTGTTTTCTTTTCATTCCTTTAAGGAATCAAATGATTTTGTTTAATAATGATCGAACCATGACCCGTCCCATGACTAGAACCATGACCGGACCCATGACCCGAACCATGGCATGAATCAAGGACCGACCCATGTTCCGGATCATGGCCCGTCTCGTGACCCGACCCATGACCCAAACCATGACCAAACTCATGACTCGACCCGTGACCTGACCCATGACTCGACCCATGCCCGAACCCATGACCTAAACGATGACACGTCCCATGGCTCGAACCATGCCCCATGCCGTGACCGGACCCATGATCCGTCCCATGACCCAAACCATGGACCGACCATGACCAGACCCATGACCCGACCCGACCCATGCCTGGACCCATGACCTGAACCATGACCCATCCCATGGCCCGAACCATGCCCCGTGCCATGACCCGACCCATGAACTGACCATGACCCGACCCTTAGTATAAATTTATTAGTTACATCCCGTCTACCAAACAGCACGGAGTAATGATTTATTTCATTCTCATAGGGTAACCAAACATGACAACTGAATGGTAATGGTCAATTTCTTTCCATTGTCCATTCCGTTCACTCGTCCATTCCATTAAGTAGTGTTTGGTATCCATGAATCGATGATGGAATGGAATGGGTCATTACGTTGGAATGAAACAAAACATGTTTGGTATCATATAGGAATTGAATGGACCATTACATAAGGAATGTGATTCTTCCATTTCTAATGATTTTCATTCCTTAGGGGATTGGTGTTTTTTTTCATTCCTTCAAGGAATGAAATTATTATTTTTAATTAATAACTGAACTGATATGCCCTAAATTTTACATGTTTTACATGCATAATAATCCCTATATTATAATACTAATTGAACAAAAGTCTTGCAATTGATACTTAAAGCGTTTATATTTCACAATTGCATGTTAAACGGTGTCCTGAGATAAACAAGGCAAAAACCACTAAAAAACATCAAGAAAACAAGCTTTTGCATTGCTCATTTTGAGGCCTATAAATAGATGTCTTGGGTTCTTCATTCCACACACCTTATGTGACACCCTAGAAATTTTTTTATTTTAATTTTCGGGACGAAAATTCTTTCAACTAGGGGATGATGTGACAATCCAGACTTTTCCATTTAACTCTGTTAGCAAATCCAGTTAAATCCTAACATATTTAACCAACCTCAAACTCTAGGGACTAACCTTGCCTATCTTTAAACTTATACACAAAACTTGAGGGACTAAACTTGTAATAAACCTATAATTGGTTTCCTATTGACTTTTCATAGTCAAACCTAACCAAACCTTAACCTAAGTAACTTAGTTTAAACCTTAGGGACTAATTCTGCTATAATTTAAACTAGAAACCTCAAGGACCAATCCTGTCATAATCCAAACTCAATTCATTTGACTCTAGAAGTCAAAATTCGCATGATTTGGTCCATGTTGACTTCGAAGGGTCAAACATATACCATTGTGGTCTCAATCCGAATGCATAATCGAAATTATGTTAGGATTTGTAACCGCAATGCACAATAATACCTTAAACACTCATCATTAGGACTTAAAACACCATCATTGTGTCGAATTAAACCACTTTATGAACAATAAACCCGTAACCGTCAAACTTGAGTCAATTTCTATCAAATTCGACAAATCCATGTATAATCCTCACAATCCAGCACCCTGCGCACCCCAAACGAAGTCCTCTGAAGCCTTGGCATTCACTAAATTTGTCGGAGAAGTAGCCAGAGTCACCAGGAGTCAAAACAGTCGAATCTGGAACCTGTTCTAGGCGTGCACCATCGATTTGAGCACCATTCTGGTAATTGACCATATCTCTAGTTTCGTTTCAGCACCATGAATAAAAGCCCCATCCTAATTTGGACTTACACTATCGGATTAAACATAAATCAATACCTAGGGTTCATACGACTTCGGTTTAGTCGAACCCTATCAATTCGATACGGATTACAGAAATTGAAGACATCAGTAGACTCGCCTTGATGTCTACATTGAAAGCCCTATGAAATCTAGAGCTTATATCATCAAATTGAATCCAGATCGTATCTAGGGTTCATAAGTGTCACACCCCGCCAAGGCGGAAACGCGAGGCGCAACGTTCATGGTTTCCAAAGCATATGATTACCGCAAACACATACATGATAAATGGATACATTAACAAGTTTAATGTTTTACATTACAAAACATAATCTGAGTTTACAAAAAGTTAAGATTTCACAATTATGACTCAACTCAATGAGTTATACAAGGGAAATCCTCCTTGAGTAGTATCCATCGTGCATGCATGTAATCTATATTGCTAACCTTGAAATCACGTTCAGTTACCTGAAAAACATACTTAAAATCATCAACACGAGGTTGGTGAGTTCACAGGTTTAATCAAATTGTTCTTTGTAAACTTCATTTGTTCATAAATAATTCAGTTGCATGAGATAAGCAGAATAAGAATTGTTGACCCATTTGTAAACTAGCTAGGAATACAAATAATATGTTCATACATGGGGCGTAACCAAACCTTGACATGTGTGAGCCCCTATTAAGCGTTATCAGATTCTATGCGGCCATAAATCCTCCAGATTGTGGTTAGCGCGACTAACCATGACCGGGAGACGTCACTCTCCATAGTACTATTCATAGGACCCTAGGCTACAGTTAATGGTTACTATGTTGTTCCAGGGGACTTTAGCGGCCTCCAATGTGTTGTTCTCATCCCATGTAAACATAAAGTCGTGTCTTATTCTCTTGTTATCCCATAAAATAGTTGAAGTATGTTCTTCCCCCAAATATTAGAAAACAGTAAAAAGAAAGGGGCCGTGAAACTCACCTTGAGTTTGTGTATATACTTGTGATAATACTTGTTGTAGTCAACCTTGACTATTTGTACCCTAGATACCAAGGGTAAATTGTTGTTAAGATCAACGTCTTAATTGTAAATTGTTCACCGACCTTGTAAATCTGATTGTGTTTGTTTAAATATCGTTTTAGTTTTCCAACACATGTTTTGTTATAAAATAGTTTTGAGTTACTGCCCAACTGGGACTGTTGTACAGGTGTCGAAACTTCTTAGTTTCGATTGGGCATATGTGTGTCGAAACTACTTAGTTTCGATGGAGTATATGTGTGTCGAAACTACTTAGTTTCGATGGAGTGGTCAGGAGTCGAAACAACCTAGTTTCGATTGAGAAAAGGTATCGAAACTACCTAGTTTCGATTGAGTAAAAGGTATCGAAACTACCTAGTTTCGATTGAGTATTTGCTATCGAAACTACCTAGTTTCGATTGAGTAAAAGGTATCGAAACTACCTAGTTTCGATTGAGTATTTGCTATCGAAACTACCTAGTTTCGATTGAGTAAAAGGTATCGAAACTACCTAGTTTCGATTGAGTATTTGCTATCGAAACTACCTAGTTTCGATTGAGTAAAAGGTATCGAAACTACCTAGTTTCGATTGAGTAAAAGACATCAAAACTCCTAGTTTCGATGGATCAACAGGTATCGAAACTCCTAGTTTCGATTGAGTTAACTGGTATCGAAACTCCTAGTTTCGATTACTGGACTTCTGTTTGACAGAATCAGTCCTGCATATTTTTATATTTTAAACTTGAATTCGACACACTCTTCTTGTTATCTTTCTTGCGTTTAAATAAGATGTAAGTTTAGCTACGGTTTTAAAGAAACTAATGTGAAAATGTCGAGTTTTTACCTTAAAACCGAGATGAAGATGATGAAATAAAACAGAGATGATCTCGACTCTTTTGCAGAAACACTTGAGATTCTTCTTAAAATAGCAAATTATGGTGAATTTCGCCTTGAAACTGGACTTCGAATTGAAGAGAATTGGAATGTTTGCCGTGTGAAAATGAGAGATAAATGGGAATTGTGAGAATTTTGAATGTAGGGTATGGTTTTATCTGGGTTTTCACAAGTGGGAGTATGGGTCAATTTGAAAATACGTGAGATTGGGGATGGTTTCCCCTGCACTTCGGCCGAGAAGTCAAGGGTGGGTTAGGGGGTTTGGGTTATAATAATAAAACAATTAGATTTTTGGTATTAATATCAATTAGAGTTTTAAAGGGGTAGTTTAATTCGGTTTATTTTCCCCACAGTATTATAATTTTATTCTAAAAATAATTTATTGACCAACTTAAAAATTTGTGTAATATATATATGCCTGGATATTTAATTTATCCACTATTGTTCGAATTTGTCGGTGTATATAACACGTGATCCGGTAACTCCTAGAATTACCAAATGTGAACTGAGACAATGCTCGGTTTTTGTTAGACTCTAAAGTCCTTGTTTGTGAAATTAAATAATTCACAAAAATAATTATTATGTAAACTTGTTTATAATGTGTACGGATATTGACCTGAAATGTCGGGTTGTCACAATAAGTGTTCTTGTTTAATCGAATTCCTATCTACACTTGTTTTAAATGAAATTAAACTTCACCAACAGTTTCGCAAAGTCCAAATCGTTGAAAGTCCTCTAATTACAATCAGTTTCATCACCGAATTTGATTAAATCGATCCCTTGTTCTTGATCTAGGGTTTCGGCCTCTATTTCTGCAATTAAACGATTAAAAACTTGATACTTTTCAAATTAAAACCAACTACAGGTTCGTAAATCTTCGATAAACAAAACCCCTATGCATTTGATTCAAATCGTGGTCGGATTTTGATCATGTGTTCATATGAGAAGGGGACTCACTAGAGTTTTGTGTTAAAACCAAATGGATCCGGATATCATCGCGATTCCCTAGCTGGCGGGACTGGTTAAGGCTTGGTGCATGTGTGGGAGAGACCCGAGTTCGAGTCTCTCCACACCCATTTCTTTTTAAACTCGTTTTTAGTTATTATTTTAATATAAAAATCAAACCCTATATTATTATATTAATATATTAATGTGTTTTAGACCGGGAAACAACCCGTAGGCTCGGGTTTGGTTTTATGATTCATAATTAATACTATTTCCACTTTTTAAAACAATATATTTATATTATTTTCAAACCACGATTTCGAATAAAATAATATGTTTATATTATTTTCAACCCGTGACTCCTATTATTAAATAATATATATTTTTATATTATTTCGCCTCAGTTATTAATCTCGTGTAACGTTTCAAAAAAATTAATAATACAATTATTTATATTATTTACTCACGTTTATAATCTCGAATAGAAAATAATATATTTATTATTTTATAACGTAAATGATTATCGTATATTTCCTACGAGTTCAAAAATAATATATATGTTATATTATTTTCTTAGATCATTATTAAATGATACAAACGCACGAATTTATTTTTATTCGTATTAGAGACGTTCGACACGTAACGCATTTATCTTAGTTATTATATTAAGAAACCTATATTCCCGTAGACACGATCGTATACTCGTTGATCCTTAAAATGTGTTAAGGCGTTCTAATCTTCCGTGTCGTCGTTACAAATCTCATATGTCTCAAACTTATGTGTTTATAATCCTAGGGCATACGTAAGCCGTGCAGGCTAACACTTGAGGTTCCAAATCTCATACCTGTGTGATACTACCTACTACGCAACGCAGGTGAGTTTTCACAGCCCCTTTTTACTGTTTTAATTTGGGGGAGAAAACATGACACAAACACTTTTGATTTTTGTAATTCATATATGTTATCACTTGTTATGACTATGCGTAAACTCTATCATGAAAGTCCTCACATCGAACCGTTTAAATATGAGTATAGCAAGGTATGTTGAGTAGTACTATTGGGTTTGACAAACCCCACCCGCGTTAGTCGTGCTAACTCGATTGGGGGTCGAACGGGTGTAATATTGACCTAAAAATGCACCATGGTTGATAGACCTGGTGGGAGGCATTCACACATAAACAGTCAGTTTACGGTTGCGAGCGCCTTAGTATACATGAACATGGATTAGCTACCTGTTGATATATATATATATATATATATATATATATATATATATATATATATTGAATGTACATTAATCTGTTAAACACTATTACAAGCTGAAACCTGTGAACTCACTCGTTTTCTTACATATTTTCTCAGGTCGTTATGCAGGATCACGTTAGGACATGCATGGTGTCATTTGACTCTTATCATCACATGTCATTCTATCAAACACAATTTATGTTTTGTTATTACTTAAACTTGAACATTACTTTTGTTTTGCGCATTTACTTTTGTTTAAACGCTTCCACACATTTACTCTGATCTTATATAATATGACATTTTGAGTCCCATATAGTGTCGTTTGAAGTAACTGATGTCTGAGATCCTAGTTTGTCACCTTCCAAACGGTAAAACTCCGTTGGTGGAATTTGGGGGTGTGACACCTTACCACACCTCAAGATAGATAAAATTAGTCTGTTTCAGTAGTATTAGAGTAGTAGTAGTAGAGAGGCTCTTCCGATTTGTTCACAATAGGGGAGCCTACGAAACTCAGCATTATGCTAGTTCGTATGGCCATTCATGGCTAAACCCTTTGTAATGCTTGGGTGAAGATGAAGTTTGGTGTATGTTAATGTTTAACTTATTAATCTGCTAATGGTATGTTTATGTTCTTTAGTCATTTGTTCTTAAAACTATCTTCATGGTGGACTTTTTATTATTACTTGATTCAGTCTTTACACTTGTGAGTGTTCTTGATTTTAATGTGTAAGACCGTAAAATCGTTTTAGTCAAACTTCTCTTGGAACTTGTACGTCTTTATACATGCTGATTTTGATAAGCCAAAGCTTGGTTAATATTAATAAGATCGTATGTCTTTATACGAGCTTGTTATGAAACCAAGAGTTGGTGAACTCGCTTTGGGAACGGTATGTCTTTATTCATGGTCCCATTGTTGCACCATTTTATTCTAAAGAAGATAATTCGTGAACCAAATGTTCTGAGAATGAGGCTCTAGCGGTGTACCGTTCACACATTTGTATTAGTCATACCATCGGATTAGTTAACATAACATTATCATATACCAAGCGGATTCAAAGCCTAAAGCAATACTCGTTGTGATTTGATTATTCTCTAGCTATTTACTTTCCTGTTATTTACTATTCTGCTATTTACATTTCTGTTACACACTTCACGCACATTTTTACTTTTCTGTCATTTACTTTACTGTCATTTACTTTTCTATCATTTACTTTTCTGCTTCACAAGCGCACAAAACCCACTCTCTAGTTAAACTGGCTAAAAGATAACAAACGTTGAGTATTGGAACTCGACTGTGTCCATTGGTTCGATACTTGGTTCTTACCTAAACTATATTATGTTACGATATGTACACTTGTCTATTGTGTGTGTTTTAAGTTTGAATATTTATCATTTTATAATTTTAAATCCTGATCTTGTGAAACCATATCAACTTTATATATATATATATATATATATTATACATATATATTTATATTAAAATATCACGCACATCAGGAACCATGACTCGACTCATGACCCGAACATAGGACGAACCCATGACCCGACCCATGACCCGAACCATGGACCGACCATGACCCTGTTGGATATTAGATGTCCAATCATCATTAATATCAACGTTTCTATCAAGGTACGATCCAAAGATTTACACTTTGGACAACGAACAATTAATAGTGTTTAGTCGTAAACATTATTGTTCACGAAACACGAATTTAATAATCAGTGAATAAATATTTAAACGGTGGATTCGAATATTAATTATTTAGAGAAATAATTAATTGTTGATCCTGAGATTAATTATTTAGATAAATAATTAAAAGCAAAGGGAATAAACGTTTAAGAGTTAAATGCTAACCAGTGTAAGTTTTACTAATTATTTATAGTAGGTAAAACACAGGGTTTTTAAAGTGATTAACAGTTAATTGCAGGAGATTAATAGTTAATTCTCAATGGGTGCTATATGTAATTATGGTAACTATATATGCATCCTTAACTTAAAACCCTAACAATCTTTTGCTTGCCTCCATCAATAATTTGCACAAGAAGGGAGAACCCCTCCCTTTTGCGCCGATCAGAATCCCACCACCGCCATCGCCAAGTTGCCGGCCACCGTGCACCACCATCGTGACCCGCCAAGCGCCACCGCCGGTTTCCGGTTTCTCCTTTCCGCCGTACGCGACCGTCGCTACCTCCACCAAGTTCCATCGTGAACCGGTTTCATCCCGTGGATAGGATTAGCGCTAGATCTCGTGATCCGGGAGTCGTTGTGTGGTTTTCGTGAACGCGTCACTAGCGAGACGTTCGTTGCTTCCATCGTGTGAGCTTTAGGTTACTCTTCAAAGGTATAACCTTTAAACATCCTATGGTTGCGTTTATTTGTTATTGTCTAAATGTCGTGTAATCGGATCACTGTCGTATAAAGTTTAGAACTTTATAATCGTGTGCCATTAAACTGCTTCCGCTTCGTAAATCTTATTTTAATATAATCGTTTAAAAAGTTAAAAATGGTGCACGATTTCCAACAGACCCGACCCATCGTGCCCGGACCCATGACCCGAACGTAGGACCGACCCATGACTCGAACCATGACCCGTCCCGTGACCCAACCCATGAAAAGAACCATGGACCGACCATGACCCGACCCATGACCCGACCCATGTCCGGACTCATGACCCGAACCATGACCCAAACCATGATCCATCCCATGGCCCGAACCATGCCTCAAACCATCACTCGTTCCGTGACCCAACCTATGCCCTGACCCATGACCCGAACCATGACACGTCCCATGACACGTCCCATGACCCGTCCCATGACCCGACTCATAGTATAAATTTATTAATTACAAATATTTTATTTTTCATAAAATATTTTCCTGGCTTAACAGCACGAAGTAATGATTTATTTTATTCTCATAGGCTAACCAAACATGACAAGGGAATGGTAATGGTCCATTTCTTTCCATTGTCCATTCCATTTCTTTGTTCATTTCATTATCTCATACCCAACAGAGCCTAAATTTTAATTAGAATATGGAAAATCAATTATTAAACATAGAAAAATGGCTTTGTCGGTGGCTTCACATTAATCACCGACATTGTCTTTTAAGGGTAAGTCAATATATAATTAAACAATAAATATTATATATATAATATGACAAAAACAATATGTAAATGATATATATTATGTTACATATTTTTATATATAGTTATAGTTATATATACATGAATAATTATATATTTATATAAATAAAACAATTAAATATGAATAAACAATAAATAATCAAAGTTGAATCCGAACTTAAGCTTGAAAAATTCATCAAAAATAGAAGATCTATACATAAAACTTTAAACGAGTTAAACTAGAATCCTCCTAAATTAAGCGAGTCAAAAGCGCAACTCGTTTCCATGCTAGTTAAAGTTGGTTATTCCAAACGATAAGCATATTTATGAAGTAATCCTAAACTATCTTTATACTTTAAACATTTTAATTATATATTTAAAAACGAGGATATCAAATATTCGGGAATAAAAGAAATTAATAAGAGGATATTATTTTTCTAAAATTTAATACGTGACACTTACATAAATTAATTCGGCCGACGCCCAACTGTTTTAGATAGCCATGCCATGGGGCTATTCTAAAAAAAAAAAAAAAAAAGCTTATAGGAACAAAATAATTAGGGCCAAAAAGATGCGAAAGCTGATGTGTACTATATAAATTACAGCCGAACCACGTGGTGATCAAATTCCTCTAGTTAGATGGTAGCATGCGCACCCCGCTCATTTTAGCACCTACGACTCCACTAAATTACACCTCAACGTTTTATCTCACAGAATCACGGCTCCACTAGCAGTGAGAGAGCATCTCCTCCAAATACATTCCGATCTCAAATCTCCACTCATTGCACTTGGATCAAAGGTACAATTCGTCAAATCAAATGCATCGTATATTCGTTTGTTATCTGATTTCTATGCGTATGATCTTGTTTCGTATAATTTGTATGTAATGCTGTGTTGCCGATTGATTATAAAGTATCAGATTCTTCAATTTAGTGAATCGGATCGCTGTTTGTTGATTCATTTGCTGGATAAACCTAGTTATATGATGCATTTCTCAGTTTTACTATTTGGATCCGAACTAGCTTTTGGCTGATCTGTATAACCGATGAGTTTTTAATCGAATCATAATCGGAAAACATGAAATAGTTATATGATTGTTGTAATTTAGATTTGGATGTGAGTAAGGAAATATATCGGTTAATCTGTTTGTGTCCATTTCGTTGACTTTTAGTAATTTTTATTCCTTTCTTAAGAAAACGACTCAGAGTTGACTTTTTCATATCAACGGGGTTGATCTGTAGATCTAAAATTCATTCAGTATTCTTGAATTTGGATTTGTTGGTGATTTATCACTAACTTTTATCAATCTCTGCTTGTTCTTCCCAAGCACAAAATTGAATTGTTTTTCTTACAAAATCTTAGAATTTATATCAATTTTAGATCAGCAAATGATGAATAATTTGATTTAAGCAAATCACAAGAGTATGCTTTCTTGGAATGGAAGGGTAACAAGTATTGTGTAGATGAAAATTTGATGACTGCTCTATGGTGATTAAACAAGGGAATCTTGTAACTTAAATAAAGGGAAACTGCATAAAGAAGTATCAAACTCTATGCGATTTTCCATTTGAGGTACTCATTCTAGTCGGCAGGTCATACATATGTGGCGTGCCATCTGTGCTGAGGTGACATGTCAATATGTCATGCCAGGTGTACTGCCACATATGCAACTGATGTGATGTGGCATGCTAGACATACCGCCACGTAGGCAACCAAGGTGGTGTGGCATGCCACGCGTACTGCCATATCGACATCTTGATCCATATCAATAAAATGGTGAATGGTGACCTTCATAACATGTCAGAAAGTTCTTTTTTATGTATAAAAATGAATTTGATACGTTTAATTGACAAAAAGTTAGTTGGGTAACTAAAATGGAAAATTGCATAAAGTTCAGTACCTTTTTATGTGGTTTGCCTTTTAAAAAGTTACTTCTAGTGATGAAAACCGTTAAAAATAGCAATAAAGACAGTAATTATAGAACTAAAAAAAAGAATATACTGTAATTTTTCATAAAAGGATAAGCCTTACACTTTAGTAGTATATGATAAAATGGAAGACTATCTATTATTACTTTCATTCCATCTTGAATGTCAGATAGAAAATGAATTAGATTGTCGTATTTATCAAGTCTATTATTAGAATTACTAAGTCTTGAATGTTGGATAATGGATAGGCAATGAATTAGAGCGGTTGCATTTTAATATGAAATTATTATATACATCTCGTTTTTCTATATTTTCTGATAAGTATAAGAACAGCATTCATAAAAATTTGGTAGATAGTTGGGAGAAATTTAATATTCACTCACATTACTTTCGAAAAAAATAATAAAAATAGTTATCTGAGACTGAATAATATTGAAGTATATTCCAGATTGCCATAAATGAGTCTCTAGCATCAGAGAAATGAATATCAGTTGCTGTATGAGAATGCTAATATTGCTAACATATGTTACTTAGCCCACTTGCCTAATATATAAGACAACATGTGGTTCCACCATAAAACCAATTGGCAATAGAGGAGTAACCCTTGGACTTGCATAAAGGCATTTATATTCTTCTTAACTGATGTAGGATTGGTTTTGCACCCAACAAATGTTTCTATATTATGGCGATTGACCATTGCACTATGTGCTATGGTAATGACATGTCTGTCATTACCATGTTTAAGATAATATAGTAAATTTCAGCCCCATGAAAGATATTTACCATTAGTTATAGCAATATATTAATATTAACCTGACTTTGATCTGGCTCGTATATCTGTTATTTCTTAGGTGAATTCTTACTCGCTAAGATTTAAAAACTAATTCTAAACATGGTGCCTTAAAAATACAGTTTGTCTCAAATGGAGCAAGACAGAACGACCCCAGACGACAGGAACACCCACTTGTGTTACACTTGCAGGCAGTTAGTCACTCTCATAAGACAAAACAAAGTTTGTTGTGAATGTGGAGGAGGTTTTGTTCAAGAGCTTGAAAATATACTAACCACTAGCACTATAACTGAAGAACAAAATCAAAATAATCAAAATCAAAATCCCAGATCAGGCTTCATGGAAACCTTCTCAAACCTTTTCAGACGCCAAGAAACACAACAAAACAACAATTCTCACCACAGAGACCAACAGCTTCAAAACACTGCATCTGAAGATGACAATAATAGTATGTGGGGCCCGTGGCCTATTTATACAGGCGACATGCCTGTTAGGATCCCCAACAATGGTGGAGTTTTTGAGCTTTTTAGTGAAGTACTTGGATTCAGGCGGGGAAAACGGTGCAGATTTCTTTGTGGGACCCGGAGTTGAAGAATTCTTTGAACAATTTAACCTTCATGATCAAGAGGTTACTCCACCCGCTTCAAAATTGTCAATTGATGGGATTCCTACCGTCAAAGTTTCAAAGAAAGATGCACGGTCTGATTCACATTGTGCTGTTTGTAAAGAGAGACTTGTATTGGGGTCTAGTGCAAAGAAGTTACCGTGTAAACATTTATATCACTCGGCCTGTATCGCCCCTTGGTTAGCCCAGGTGAATTCATGCCCGGTTTGTAGGCGTGAGGTGACACCAAAGGGAGCAGGTGGCAGCAGCAGAAAGTGGGGTCGAGTACGACATGGATCATGGTCTTTCTTGTGGCCTTTTGGATCATAATCCTGGACTCATACCGTGTACACTTATTCTGTGTTCCCTTTTATGTTGAAGAACAACGGTTAGTTGCCTTTTCTTTTCTTTGTTACATGTGCATCTACAAGACTTTGTCATAGAGATTAATAAAAGTTGGTTGTTGGTCAATTCGTTTCATATTTTGCATTCTTATTTTGATGTCTGCACTCTATTCTTGTTCTTTGATTAGCCTTTTGGTATAATGTGCATTGTTAAATCATGCCAATTAATATATTTTATTTTTAACGAATTAATAAATAGAAAACGGTTTAAAAGGGTGAAAAGTCAAGAAATGTATACAAACTTACAACATGTAGGAATGTGGTTTCGTGTATGCTTGGACTCTCTGAAAATCGCGTAAGATCGCTTTCACGTTGAATTATTTTCGTGGTTTACACTAATATTCAATCGGATAAGAATAAGAGATTCAAGATTAAATATGTGAAACCGGAAGGATTTTCGCGTGTCTGATTCTGACCAAAATTGACTTATATATAGGGGTAAAACGATGCAACGATTCGTCATGACGGTTGTTGTTTGAAAACCGTCACAACCGTCAACCGTTTAGAAATTAACTGGCAACTGCTGTTTCAACTTGGTCCAGATTACCAGACCTACTCCGGATGAACAACTCTACTCCGGATAAACAAATCTACTTCGGATGACTAGACGTGCTCCGGATGAACAAACTTTTAGCAGTTTTCCACTTCCAGATCAATTTTCAATGCATAGCAAAACATGAAAAATAATTTTTTTTCAAGCTGACGTGGCAGCTTAACCCCAGCAAGGGGTGTTGCCCCTTCGACCCCACTAGGGGCTGCCGCCCCTAGGACCCTACTAACAAGGGGCGCTGCACCTAGACCCCCGTTGTTCATTGGGCTTCTCCCCTTGATACAACAAGGTGTCTATAGCACCAGAAAATCATAAGATCATCAAACAAGTGTGCACTCCACACTTTCCAACTTGCTTGATGTTTCATTATAGCTTATTATTTGGTTATTATGTAAATCCAGTTACATAAAATAATTATATGACAATAAAGTCACCAACACAACATTCAACATTTTAGTAAAAATCATATTAATAAAATAATATATTTCTATATAGTTTTTATGATCAAATATTTTAACATATAATTCTTTTTTAGAATATATACCTAATAAATAAGTAACTGGTTATGTCACGTGTTATAATTATGTGAATCTAATATTTTCTTTTCACACTTATTTTTTCTTCATTATTAACTATTTTATATATTTTTTTTTCACGTTTCGAAAATGGGGTGTCATACGCCTGAGTTTAAAATCCGAGAAAGTTTACTCCCATTTTGATTCGTGTAACCACAGAACAATCTTAAAACTTGTACTTAAA
The DNA here is from genome assembly GCA_023525975.1 of Smallanthus sonchifolius. NCBI lineage: Eukaryota > Viridiplantae > Streptophyta > Magnoliopsida > Asterales > Asteraceae > Smallanthus > Smallanthus sonchifolius. The sequence goes on from CM042037.1 coordinate 21,442,271, forward strand.
AAGTATGCCAAATAGAGAGACTGATACATCATAAATCATTAGGCACTCTTGTCGTTTAAATATATAACCTCCATCGTTTATGTTATTATAGAAGCAATAATATCTCAATTGCCGATGGATGCTTGAACAACAAACTTTAAAGTTCTAGACCTTTCTCAAACAAATTCGGTTTAGGATTTACTTTAGTTTTGTTTAGGTGTGTTGAAAATCTGATTGTTTGTTTGCTATTACTTGTTACATCAAAATAAGCACTCTTTATCCAATTTCACCCCTCTATGTTTTTTACTAACATGTTTTGAGTGATTGGTGAAAGTTTCCTCCAAAATGCAATAAAAATAGGATGTTGAACTACTATCACAACCTAGTTTTCGAGTTACGATGGATAATACCTTTATTTTATGCGAGAAAAGTCTAAATAAAAAGTCTTACAAACAAAAGCGAAACATATTCATAAACGGACTAAAAACGAAGTTTAAATTTAACGAAACAACTATGCAAATCACTATCTTCGTCAAATAGCGAGACAATGCCTTCTAACACTCTCTCTTTTCCTTTGCAACTAGAGGTCCATAAACTCCACTAAAATACATGCTAAACGGGTCAACGCAGGCTGACAAGTTCTAAAGTTTAAACATTTCAAACAACATGCCAATTCGAAAACCAGCTTAAAGTACTATTTATAGGTGACATTATTGTGTCATGCACTTTTATTGAACACTTTGATGTGTTCTCTGGCACACCATATGGGTTTGTTCCTTTTTATTTTAATGTCTTTTAGCAATCAAGCTACTTTACAATTATCTATAGCATATTGGTAAACATTATAGTTTTAAGAGTAAACTGTTGTTTTCGTCCCTAAGATTTGAATAAAACATGAGGTTTCGTCCACCTGTAACACATTTGATCCCCAACATTTGATGTTTTAACACTTTACGTCCTTGGTCCTTAACTCCGTTAAAATTTATGTTAGTTTTTGTGTAAAATTACTGATATACCCCTCCCCCTTCTTCTTCTTCTTCTTCTTTAGACATCAGACCCAAGAAGCAATTTTGACTCCATCCCCCAATTTAATGGATCGGTAGGGTAAGTAAAAAGAACTGATTGGTCGTCTAGTCTTTAAACTCCACATTTTTACACTCGTCAAACAATTGCATCTGATCGAAAACAACTTGCATACCAATTTTAGCACTAAACTCGTCATTACCGTCGTTAAACCCGCCGTAAAACGACAAACCGCCACCGTTCACCACAGTGGCGAACGAAGCCTGCAGGTGGTGGTGCTGATCGGAGAACGACGACGACGACCACGGGGAACCAGATGAGTGAGAGAGGATTCACGTGGTGAAAACATCAAATGGTAGATTTTTGGATTCATTTGACTTTTGATTGACCACAAATTTCAAGCACCATGTATTAAAATTCAATCATTCAATTTGTTAAACTGAATATAGGAGAATATGGAGTATCTTTAGCTCCTGTGATCAATCTCCATATATTCTTCATATTATTGAGTCTCATATACAGTTTATTGAGTCTGGTGTTTGAAGAAGAAGAAGTGGGAGGGGCATATCAGTAATTTTACTCAAAAGCTAATAGAAATTTTAATGGAGTTAAGGAACAGGGACGTAAAGTGTTAAAACATCAAACGTCGGAGATCAAATGTGTTACAGGTGGACGAAACCTGATATTTTGTTCAAACATCAAGGACGAAAACTGTAGTTTACTCTAGTTTTAAATAACCCTGGATATCTCTTTCAATCATGTAAAGATCATTCATAGATTGAAATGTTTTGATAGTACTTTCGAAAATTCAATCACATAATTCAAAAAGAAAACAAGAATGAGTATGAGATATTTTGTGACTTAAAAACATGTACCGAAAAATTACCAAAGACTTACGATATATAGTTGGGAAACCATCATAACGTTTTACTGGAACGATACAACTCTTCGTGATAGAATATATTAGTCGGGAGTGAAAACCTAGGGGTGAGCAAATAACCGAATTAACCGGAAAATTACCAAAGACTTACGATATATAGTTGGGAAACCATCATAACGTTTTACTGGAACGATACAACTCTTCGTGATAGAATATATTAGTCGGGAGTGAAAACCTAGGGGTGAGCAAATAACCGAATTAACCGAACCATAACCGAGTTAACCGACATAACCGAACCGATTTAACCGAACCGATCAATTAACCGATGGCTCGGTTAAGCCATAAGTGATAACCCGAAATTTATGGGTCGGTTTTGGTTATGGTGTGTGCCATAACCGAATTTACCGAACCGAACCGAATGTAATCCATTTGCAATAAATTTAAATTACCACTCATGTTTTTGCTATAATTCCGATTAGCTTTCCACATGTTTTAGTGTAGAAACTTTCTTGGAGTTGATACACTTTGTGTGTGAACCGAAAACACGTCATAAATTGTATATGAATCAACATGCAATGGCAAGAGGTATCTAACGAACCATGAGGTTCCAACTAAGCTGAAATATTGATATGAATGCAACTAACGAGTGAAAAAATAACAAGTTCATAAGGATCTGGATCATAAGTCAAAATTCAAAGAAACATATGTAGAGTAAATAGTCAAATGACGTCAAATGAAATCAATAATAAAAAAGGAAGTGAGTGAAAGAAACAAAAAATCAGTCACATGTCGCTTATTACAACAAAATTAGCCTCTTTAGGATCACTTAATTTTTTTTTGCTATAGCGGTTAATTAACCAAATTAACTGATAACCGATCCATAACCGACGGTTAACCGAACCAACCATAACCGAAGTTTCGGTTTTGGAAATGGACATAACCGAGGTTTCGGTTTCGGTTTTGGAAATGCCCATAACCGAACCGAACCGACCCATGCACAGCCCTATGAAAACCGTTCTATAATTGAGAAATTATCCTAATGTTTTGTTGAAACCACCAAATCAAACCCACACGATAATGATATCAGTAATAATACTTTTTATCATAGTTTTAATAAATAGTTGTTTATAAAAATGAAGTTTTAAATAAATAATCTTCAATATGACATATCACATTCATGTCTCTTTAACAATTTCAACTTACCAACGTTACAAAAACAATCAATTTGGGGTTTGGGATGTTTAGGGTTTTGCGGTTTCTTCTCAACTCTCTGCATCACCATGGCAGCTCAAACTCAAGAAGAACTTCTCGCCGCCCATCTCGAACAACACAAGATTGACGTAACACCTCTCTTCCCATTCAGGAACTTTGATTCTTCTATTATTGTTCCCGGGAACTTGTCAATTTTTTTCATTTCCCCCCAAAAATGATCTAATTGTTCTGTGTATGTATTGTTGTGACCATATGAACCCTAGATTTTTGGTATATATGTGGTAGAGTTGGAATTGTAAAGCATTTCTACTTCTATAAACTAATAAATTGTATTTTATTAGTGATTATTAGTTAATTGAGATTGATTTAGCTTCCTGTTTTAGGTTTATTTAGATTGTTATTTAGTCCTAGTTTTGTAATAAATTGTATTTTATTAGTGATTATTAGGTTTATTTAGATTGTTATTTAGTCCTAGTTTTGTATATAAAATTATAAATAGTGGTGATGGCCTCACAAATACACATTAATTCTTCCAATCTTGCATAAAGGCATAAAATGTGCATTTTGTTTAGCTTGACATGTATGCAATAATACAAATGCTGGCCACATGAATAATGTCTCTGAATCTCTGGTGTTAAATGATTTCTTTATGCAGAATGAGGAACCATTGGTTGAAGACAATGATGACGACGAAGAAGATGGGGATGATGAAGATGATGTTGAAGGTGAGAGCATGTGCTTTAAAACTGTGCATATATTTGATTAATTAACATTTTGTCACAAATCAAATATTTTGATTCATTAATTGATTGGAAGTGCTAATATTTTGATACATTAGATGGTGTTCTCCACTAGCCTTTTAACTCATTTTATATCATGATCATGTTATAAACATGTGTTGTGTGATACTCTTATTTATTCAACCAATATCTACAATTATTCTTGTGATCACAATTTTGATTTCCTGATATGATTTGTAAGCAGGCCAGATAGATGCAGGTGGTAGGTCTAAGCAAAGCAGAAGTGAGAAAAAAAAGTCGAAAAGCTATGCTAAAGATTGGGATGAAGCCCATTCCTGGAGTCAGCCGTGTTACTGTAAAAAAGAGCAAGAATGTAAGTTTATATAATAGCAACGTTTGATTGACATATAGTTGATAAAAACCTTTGACCAAATATTAAAAGCACCTAACCTTAGTGATGCGGTATCAAAGCCTGAGCCAGTAGCCGTGGCTCAGGATGATGTAGATGTAGATGAGACCGGAGTGGAGCCCAAGGACATCGAGCTGGTCATGACTTAAGCTGCTGTTTCAAAGGCTGTCAAAGCTCTAAAGGCTGCAGATGGAGACATTGTATCTGCAATTATGGAACTCACAAATTGAAAAGCAATCCATCCTCACCATCATTATCTTATGCTGGTGTTGTAATGTGTTTAGATTGTTTATTCATGTCACCTGTATTCATATGCATCGACGACAATCGGTCTATGCTAAGTTTTGAGTATTTGAGGAATGATAAAGAAAACGGTTTGGTTTACTTTAACGTGGTAACAACAAACACGATGTATATATTATGTAAAACCAAGCGCCTTTGTACTCGGCATTTTATATTTCTATCATATAAAGACCCACCACAAATATATTCGAGCCAGAACAAAATCTTAAATCTAAAAAAGAAATAACAGGACAAAAACTTATATCTGTAGCACAAAGTTTAAGTTTGAAGCAACACTATAGATCCATATGCATACTACCATCCACTGGCCCACCCAGAACTGCTTCCTGCCGCCTGTGATGGCACAGAAGCTCTCTTGCTGCTGCCGCCGTCACCCCACCGTTCTTCCCCATCCTTAGACCTTCCATTTCCACCCTCATTTCCTCTGTTGTACGACCCTCGTCCTCGACCCCTCCCACGGCCACCACCATAAGGCCGTGGCAAACCACCTAGGTGTCCATCGTGACCGCCACCATTCCTATAATCATTTCTACCTGCAATAACATTTGACAAAGTAACTCAACCCAAAATCATCAATCAATAATTACTCTTTTTATTCATAAACTTATGAACTGTTGTTCAGAGCTCACACTCACCTGGTCTCTCTCGATCTCCAGACTGGCCTTTCCAGCCACCAGAACCACCGCCTGCAGGGCTGCGCATCGGCACCATGGCGGCAACTGATCGGATCGACGGTCCCGCATCTAGCGGATCGTCAATGTGTCTTTGAAAATACGCCACAAGTCTGTCAATTTCCTCAAACATCTTCTTGCGGAATTTGAATCCTTTCGGATACAATCCAACATACTCATGATGTGGATTTGAACTCCTTACATATGTTAAAATAAACGTCCCCGGGTGTTCATGAGATATACCAAATGAGTAAACAATCCTTGATGGATTTTCAATTTTTTCTTTTCTTAAACTTTCATCAACTTCAGCTTTCCCCCCATCTCTAAACTTCCTGTAAGCCAGCATTGCCTTTAATTGAGCTACTAATGGATCAACATAACGATCCATTAACTGCAATCAATGTATAATTAGATATTAAGACACCCAATCAATAATAATAAAAAAAAATTAAACTGACCTCATCCAGATCTTCAAATACATCATCTCCTATCTTTAAAGTTTTTCCAAGGCGTAACATGCTTGTAATGTCCTTATTCTCTTTTCCACCTTCAATGATATCTTTGTGAGCATAAACACCATCATAGATTTTAAGGGTCAAAGTCAGGTACGAGGGCCCACGGGAGCTAGGACGAATGATGCTCTCACCAGGTTCTTTATCAGACAACATCTGTTGAAACAAAAACATTAACAAAATATCATCTAATAGAAGTAGTAATAATAATAATAATAATAATAAAAGGATAATGCAGTTTTTATAAACACAGGCACCTCCATTGCTTCATCAGCTGTAATATTCTGAAAACGAGGGTGGACAATCATTCTTGATTTGAAATGCTTCTTTGCCAACTCTTTAGCTTTACGTGCTTTTTCTTTTTCATTTTCTAAATTATCACGGTCTTCGTGATAATAAGGATCCATATTTTCTTTGTTTTGAGATCGGTCATTCCTTAAATCACTTTCTTTACAGCTTAAGAACACCTGATTCCTGTTCTTCTGAACTGATTTTATTTTACATGTTAAAATATCGCCTTCATTCAACTTCTCAGTCAAATCATTGTCTCTACGGTCATCACTAAAGTCTTCTTTATTGAGCAGTCCGGTCAGCCCTGAGTCAAGAACACATACTGCTCTTTGAGGTTGAACCCTACGAACAGTTGCTTGGACGATTTTACCCTCAGAAAGCGTCTCCTCTGTCTCACCAGTAATCATATAGAACTCTTCATCTTGATCCGGTTCCACATAAGGTTTTCGCCAATCTTGAAACCCTTGAATCAACTCCAACTGTATATGAATTAACGTGTCTTTTTTATTTTCAAAGTTTCTAGATCTTGCATAAGCATTGACATCCAGACTTTTTAACAAATCAGTGTTTTCTCTCATATGTTCTATCGCCATTTCAAATATATCTTCATCATTCGCATCACCTTGTTCATCTGCAGTGTAAATATCTTTAGCCATTTCCTGTGCAAGCCCGTATGATTCCGGGTGGATTCGGGTATCATCTAATAAATCAATGAATTGACTACTGCTAGCAGCATTTCCACTTCGGCGAACCCGTAAGAACCCAACTGCATTTACAAAAACCTTTTTGCCTAGTCCGTGGTTCAACAAATCTTTACGGGTGTATATTGAGCTATCCCGCACCAAGGACCGTTGTAGAGAAGCAGCTTTTCTTGGCCCGAGCCCGGAAATAAACTGTAAAGGAGCAAATAACCATTCATGGCTTATGGCTAAATTTACATCTAGACCCACTTGGTTAGTGGCATCTACCATAATTTGTTCAACCATGCTGTATTTTTCATCGGGGGTTAAAAAGCTTTCTAAAGGAGTAAGTTTCCAGGATAATATCTCCTTTGCAGGCCCACATAGGGTTGCAACCATTGATAATGGATTTTGAAGGTAACGCCCAAGGCCCACTGCTCGCTTAACAATGCCTGAAAAGAAAGATGAAATCAGATTTAGATTTGTGTATGCCATTAAACGTGATTAAGTAGATTAATTAGTTACCAGATTGTGATTGAAGCTGTTCAGATGAAATACGGGAGTTCTCATACAAGTGTGGGATAGTCTCGTCAGCATATACAATGTTTATGCCATCCATCTCATGGCCAACGTCTCTTGGGTTATCTTCAACCATCTTAAATATGATCTGATAAGAAAATAACAGAGTTAATAAAATACTTTTTTGTCTAACTTCATAAAAAGAAAAGTATCAAGTGCGTTAATTTTGCTTTTACCTCAAAAATCTCCTCCTTGAGCCGAATACAAGACAAATTAACAGCTCCAAGAACAACAACATGAGGTTGATGATCGGTCATGAACTTAACAACACGTTGTTGATCATTCTTCTTACGTTGTTGATCATTAGCATTTTGGCCACGGATGCTTATGGAACCAGCATACAATATGTCGAGAACTTCACCATATGAATCCAACATCACAAATGTAGTTGCGGGCTTCCCCGGGCCCCAACAGCATGCCATGACTCTAGGTGCAACTTCATAATCATCAGATGAATTAACATCATGCTCTTTTTTCTGATAAGGTGCAACAGATACTTTATCCCACAAATGTCTTCCATATTCCATTAGCAAGCAGTTTTTTGCTCTACTGGTTAATAAAGTCCTTGCTTCTTTTGCCATTGAAGGTAAAAGCAAACCATCAAAAGCATCATTTATTATCTGCTTCCTTTGTTCATTCCATAATTGAGCAGATTTACTCACGCCATCACTAAGATAATAAGTATAAGCATCATTAATTAATTGATCATGGTTAGATACTGGAAGCTTCACAGAAACTTGGATAAGTTTTTCTTCTTCAGCCTTTTGAATAAGAAGCCATTGTGCATCATCAAATTTAGTCATCGGTTTGTCTTTCAACCACTTGATCCCTGCAAACTGATGATGTGAGTCTATAGCCACATTGCCATCAGCAGTGGGATTAGTTGACACCACAGCATTATCCATGAATATGCTTCTAACATGTCTCCTCACACATGGCTCACAGCTAATCTCAACTGCCACCTATAACAATTAAGCATAGTTATATTATAATTATCTGAAAAACAAACAGAAAAGGCAGAAAATAGAACATATTTAGAAAATACCATATGTCTGGCGCCTCTGAGGACAGCTTGAGGATTTTCAAACATTGCACATGTAAATCTTGAAGCCACTTCTTCTGGTGTTTCCTTTGCATCCTCTAATTCATCGGTTCTCTGCAAAAAAAAGCACCAAAATATAAATGGTCATCATTTTGTGCAAGCAGGAGGTTATTTTAGTCATGTTACTAACCATTTGTTCAAGAGAAATCAGCAATCCAAATTCTTCAGAGCTGTATCCAAACTTTCTAGCAACCTCCCATAGTCCAGATTTGCAACAAATGCTGTACTGTGATTTCCTCTTGGGTCTTCTAAACTTTCCTTCATCAACAACAACATCACCAGGAGGGAAATGTAGGTTAAATTTTGAGTCCACATCATCGATTTCTCGTTCTGACTCAGCAACTTTGAGGGTTTTGGTAATTGAATCAAACAGTTCTTGATTCAAACGAAGACGTGTCTCATCATATATGCTTCTTTCTTCTTCAAACCGCTTGTTGTAGTATAATTGTAGAGCGCTTTTTCGTTTTTGAAGCAGTAACCACTTTCTGTCTAGCTCCAAAATAGCCCAAAGTACCTACAAATATATCAAAAAGTTATAAAATCCTACATGTAAGCAAATTAATCAAAAAGAACGATATATAGATACACAGATACAATTACCTTGTGCCACCTCAGTGTAGGTTTTGGGTCAGATTTCTTTTGATTATCCATGCCATCTTGTGGCTCTGGATCTATAAAAAGACTCTGGCACTCATCCTTTCTATACATAGCAATAAATGGCACCTGATAACAAAAATGTTAGGAAGTTCCACAAAACGTAACAAAAAAGGATGCAAGAATTTGTGGTAGACAAAACTTACATCCAATTTCTGAACATGCAAAAATTCCAAAAACCTAACAATATCACCCTTAATTATTGCCAGCTCATGCCCTTCTTTGCTGAACAAAGGTACCATACCCATTCCAAGGTGATTAAGAATCCAGTTACTCTCATCATCTATACTAATTTCATCTGTTGCTGGTGGACCAGTGCTTTCCTCAGAGATCTAAAAACACAGGTTGCATAATAATCAATACAACAACCGTATCAAAATTGAAAATAATAGAAACATAGTATGTTTATATCAAGACCTGCATTCTTTCTGGAATATCTATATCCCGAATGCGGTCATCTTTCTCGGTCATGTATTTTTCAGAAAGAATAATTGGTTCAAACTCGTCTTCTAGTCTACTTTTCCTCCCTTCACCAGCGTCATCATACCTATTGATCTTTTCTAGCCCTGATCTCCTTTGCCTCAAGAGCTCTTCTACATCACCAAATATGTCATGAGCTTCTTGAATTGCAGTAGATGAGACCCCCGGGGCCTGCCTATATTTTTTCTTGGTAACCTTCCTTCTACTGCATTATGTTCCAATTATCAACAAAAATAAGTTAAGAAGTCATCAAACAAGAAAGACACACCTTGTTGGTTCTCCATGTTCATCAACCTCTTCTTCATCAACAATGAAGTCAGCCATTTCATCTTCTTCTTCACCAATGTCACCATCTTCTTCTTCTAATTGTTGATCCTCTTCAGCAATGTCCTCTAAGGGTGGACCTAATAGTTATGGGCAATTCACAACACATCAGAAAAGTGATTTGTACAATAATGATAAATTAAAGGTGGTACTTTTCTTAATCAAAATGCATACCCTCATCATCATCAAATAAACTACGTTTGATTTTATCTTCTGCACTTCTCCCACCTTTTCCATTTCTGTCATACTCTTCCTCATCAGAAAATCCGGACTGCCCTTCATCAGCATCAGCCCTTGCTTTCTTTAATCGCTTAAACTTTTTACTCTCCTAGAAAAAGATAACTTTTTTGTCCAAATACCATCTTAATTATGATAATGAAGTAAAAACAAGAATGTGGAACACAAAACTCACAACTTTTGGACGTCGATAACCGACGTTATTATCTTGAAGAAGCTCATAGTCATCTTCATCAAGAACAAAGTTCTTTTCCGACTCTCTTAAGATTATCGCAGCACAAGTTAGAAGGTATGAAAGCCACACATAAACAATAAGAAAGTAAAAATCAACATGAAAATTACCTTTTCTTTCTTTTTTTCTTCCTTTGTCTCTCCTCATCACTATCTGCCCTATCTTCTTCTTCCCCATCTTGTTCATCTTCATCAATATCATCCACTATGAAACCATCTTTCTCATACTCATCTTCACCTTCTTCTGATTCATTTCATAAACAAAAGCACATTAGCATCCATGAATCAAAGAAACAAAACAATATCAACAATTCTAATGACAAACACAACACCATTGCTAGCTGCACCACATTTTCAAATCCAATATCACAAGCCATTAAGATTATATCCAAATTCAAACATGACATAAAATTTACCGATGGATAGGATATATTATAATTTCTAAGATTGGGGAAAACATAAGAACGAGAAAGAAACCCTAAAAAACTTCCAACACAACCAATCGCATCACGGCTTCAAATCGAAAACGATTTCCAGAATTGAGCAAAATTCATACCGTCCTCCTCGTCATCATCGTTGTCACGATCTTGAGGATCAACTTCTTCGCCGTCAGGCTCTTCCCTCTCATCCTCTTCAACTTCAATCTCATCTATACAGGCGTATAAACAATCAAAGAGCAAAAAGAGGAGAAACACCAGTAAATAAACATATAAATCGTATAAATTGCTTATCAATTGAAAATTTGAGGATGATAAGAACACCTTCTTCGTCTGATAATATGGTTTTTCCGGCCATTATACGATTGGTGAGGCGAAAACCCTAATAAAACACAGTCGGAGTCTCTGCAGCGTCGTTGAGAGATTATACGGAGCGGATTTCGATCGAATCGGCTTAAATATCATCAGTTTCTGACGCCGGTAAACTAAAATGTGTTGACGGTTTTTTCGCAGGTTAACATGGTAACCCATTGCAGATCCATTTTTATTTTAGGTATGGTATATTTTATTTGTTTAATACAATGTTTTCTTAACCGAATCACACAGCGAGCCGGCCGTTTTAGAGGTTCACTGGTTGAACCGGATTTAAAAACCGGTTGACATCATAAATAATATAAAAATTAAAAATATGTATATAGATACAAAGTATAAAACATTTTTAGTTTTAATATGAATTTGTAATTTTAAGAGTAAATTACAGATATCGTCCTTTATGTTTATACCCTTTTTCAGATTGAGTCATTTAGTAAAAAAATTATCAGGTATCATCCTTTATTTTTAAAACCCTTGCACCACATGTCTTTTACACCAAACGGTGTTAACTTTTATAGTTAAAACCCCTCATGTGGCCCCCACGTGAGGGCAAAAGAGTCTTTAACCATAGATTTTCATCTACCCTATCCAACCATCATCACCACCACCACCAGATCTTCATCATCTCCTACCCCACCTCCTCCGCCTCATCTCCGACACCATCATCTCCACCCTCTACGACCTCATCTGCGAGTCCCCTACACTGCCCTCCCCATCACCAATGTCATCTCCACCTCCTCGCCCTATCCTTTTCAGTGCCACATATTACATCTCCCATTTTAGGGTTTCTAGCTGTAACAACTCTTCATCTGACAAGCAAACAGCAGCCATGGCTGAAAGAGGCGGAGAACGTAGTTGTTTTGACAGAGGTTTCTAGCTGTAACAACTCTTCCAACCGCCACCAACCTCTACCAAAAAACATAAATCCGGCTACCGCCGCTGTTGGGTTCAACCCGACGAAACCCTAAAGCCGATCTTAGGGTTTCACTTTGAGCATGGGAGAAGAATGGGGGTTGTGTGACTGGAACGGAAGGGTAATGAGGCGCCGAAGTTATGGGTTTAGGGTTTCTAAATTTCAATTTAATGGGTTTAGGGTTTCAATTTGAGGGCTGTGTGGTGGTGACGGGTTCAATCGGCAATGATGAGCGGTAGTGGGGAGATGGTGGAGGGTGGTGGCAGTTGTAGGTGGCGGTTGTGTGTGGCGGTGGTTGTCGCTGGTGGAGGGTGGTGGCAGGTGGGGGTGGGGTGGTGGTGGTGGTGTTGATGGTGGATTTGAGTGGGTAAAGAGAAGGTGGTTTATGGCGGTGGTGATGCTAGGGCGGTGATGGTGTTTAGATCGGAGGAGGGGGTTGTGCGGTGGGCACCAGATTTTAGAGAGAGAGAGTTGAGAGAGAGAAAGAGATGGAGAGGGTTTATTATTTTTGTTTATATATATAAATATATATTTATGGGTAAAAAGACCAAAACACCCTCATGTGTAAGGCACATGAATAGAGTTAACTGAAAAACTTAACGCCCGTTAGGCTAAAGGACATAAACCGCAACAAATTTAAACGTAAAGGATGATACTTGATAATTTTTTTGCTAAAGGACTCAATCTGAAAAAGGGTATAAACATAAATGACGATATCTATAATTTACTCAAATTTTAGTGTTATATGAAGGCTTAAATAAATAAAATATGTAACTTGAAAAACTAAATTAATAAGAAAATGAGATTTTGAAGGAAATATTTTTTTTTTGAAATCCAACAGGTGACGGTCGGTTCAAATACACACAACCGGACCGGTTATGTGCTCGGTTCCCGGTCTGACCGGCTGGTCCGGTTCTGAAAACACTGGTTTAAGGGGATGTATTTATATAGATAAATATATTTATTTAAAGGTAAAATAGTAAATTCCGAATTTTTATTTTTATGGATGATGCGACTCGTGATTTGGCGTGGAACATCGCCCTCCTTGGACGTGATAAATCACGATTGTTGGGGCGGGGCAAATCCCAAACCAACTAATAAATGCTTTTTTAATAAAAAATTAGTTTTTAAATTAGTGGTGGATAGTAAAACTATTACACACTTTAGTGGTTTCAAATTGAAGGTAGATTCTTTTAATTGTTACAATTATTAGTTTATGCTAGCAAAGTGACGATGTGTCATCAAAAACCATTTACATAATATGTTTTGTGTCTCTTTTAAAATCAACTCTTTGTTAAAATAATTATTACTTGATTTGGTTATGCAAACGATTAATCCCATAACAACTTATTAAAGGTGGTCATACGGAAGTTTTAACTATTGGTAACAATCTGAAAACTATGTTTTAACTATTGCGATAAATGTACCTGGGCATAGTTTAATATTTTTAAATTTAAGATAATCTTTTCTAGTAATTACAGAGATTGTCTTTTAATTATACTATAAATTACATTCTATGTTCTTTGACTTCAATAAGTACACCACAAGTCATTTTCTTATATACTTTTGCACACCCTATGTCCTTTACACTAACTGGTGTTAAGTTTTTTTGTTAAGTCTAGACATGTGCATGACACATGAGGGTATAATGATCATTTTACCTACAAAATGATCATTTATGTAATTTACTTAAATATAAACCCTCTCTCTCACTTCTCTCTCTCTCTCTCTCTCTCTCTCTCTCTCGGTTTTAAAGGAGAATTCATACAAAGCATCTTAATTTTCCAAATTAAGATCCAATCTAACCATCAAAACCCTAGAAAAAAGACTCCAAATAATGCCATCGATCATCATCTTCACTTTCTTAATCCTTCTGATATCACCCTTCTCAATCTCATCCCCATCCTTTTGATGATGAAAACCTCACCACCTATGAAGTCATCGAATCTTGAGGAGGAGTGTAGAGAGAGAAAGTGAAACAAGGTGGATCGCATCTGCTGGATCTCCGAAGAGGGAGAGAGTGAGGAGGAGTGCAGAGAGAGAAAATGAAACAAGGTTAGAGATGAATTTGTGTAAGTTACTCCTTTATTTAATCTCCGTCACAGTGGTTTTTCCAATTCGCTTGGTACAGTTCAAGAACGGCTTCGTCGGCGATGTCGGTTTTTGCACCTTAATAGGAGGTGAAACTAGGTTAGGGATGAATTGATGATCATGATTTGGAGAATACAGTTCCCGCCTTGTATCAACCAAATCAGAAACAGCAGCGAATGCTTTTTAGGAGCTGCTGGGGGATGATTTGATTTGAATTCGTTAGAATCGGGGAAATAGTGAGTTTTTTAACTGATCTACTGTTTCAGGTTTGTTTCAAAACTGATGACATTTGTTGTGTTTTGACTTTCAAGCAAAAAGTATTTCATTATTCTAGAATGCCTCTGTATATTATTTTCATGAGGCAATTGTAAGATTATTAAAATAATTTGATTAGTTTGTTATTGTTCTTTTCCTCATCTCTCTCTCTATAATTGTATTTCATAACTATTAGATGTTATGGTTCAGAAACAATTAGATATAAGTGAAATTTCATAACTAATTTAACTCATAACTTGTTTCAGATAATCGCTGGTGCATTGATTTCTCCGATCAGACCTTAAAATCATGAATTGATTGATATCTTGAGAAAGCCAAAGGGTTTCAAGAACCAATTTTTCTAAAAATTTTCACACAGTGAAGTGTGTTTAAATAATTACATAAATAGTCTTTTTGGGTAAAATGACAATTATACCCTCATGTGCAATGCGCATGTCTAAACTTAACAGAAAAACTTAACACCAGTTAGTGTAAAAGACATATGGTGTGCAAAAGTATATAAGAAAATGACTTGTGGTGTACTTATTGAAGTCAAAGGACATACAGTATAATTTATAGTATAATTAAAGGGCAATCTGTGTAATTTACTCTATCTTTTATAACATCTTTCTAGCAATAATATGTATGCGATAACTATTTCTATTTCGTTAGAAAATGGCATGCAAAACAAGTATCACAAAAATATATTTTTAATCAAACAACATTAACAATTTATATAACATTACTCTAAAAAGCTATGTAACGGATGCCTTCGAGCAAGGAATGTGATCTAAACAAACCGTTTTTTGTCTGACAAAACCATATTTGTACATAACCATATGGTTTGTTGTTGACATGTGATAAAATATCTGATAAATGCATTTAAGTCAGTATTAATAGAAAAAAGTTTGATGCACGAATAAAAATAGATACACGATTGTAAAGTCACGTATCTCATGACTATATATTTGATCTATTTCTGACATGACTATAGAGATATAACACATCTGAGAAAATAGCTACTTTATTCATTATTTGTTTACAAAGCATCAATAACATATATGATTAAATGAAACTAGAAAATGAGCCCCGCGCTCCGCAACGGTAGGTGTCCGCGCCACGCGGTAGGAGGCGGATCTTAAACGCCTGAGACGGTGGCATTAACGTGGCTAAACACAAAAAGAAACGTGGTTAAATACATAGAAGAAACGTATAAAGTTACGGCAAATCGGTTGTGGATATTGAAAGATCGATAAAAAAAGTTACATAACGGAATCGATGTTTTTCAGTAGGTGTCAGTCTCGTTCTTCACGGTACCAGTACGTTAACGTCAGTCGATATAGCCCACGACACCTAAAAAATACCCCACATTTAATACGACTCCGTTTTTAATGAAATTTATACCGGGACGTCAAGAAAAAAAAATAACGAACGAATGTTATTATATATACTACAACGTTCGTTCATTAAAGATTTTTTATATATTTAAACTTTTTATATTTTTATATATTTTGATTTTTATTAAACTTGAGGATATCAAAATAACACTTTACAAAGTCGGGGTAAGTTATGCTATATCAAAAAGTCAAAGGGTGAGAATTACATTTTCCAAAAAGTGACCGACACTTAGGATTAAGTGTTCTAATTACCAATATACTAACCATTAGCAACATTTTTAATACACTTTGTAAATCAAATTGTTTATTAGTGTGTTTATTTTTATATATTCTGTAAATCATCTTATAATATCACTTTAAGTTAGAAACAATAACTTTTTCTATCATATATAAACATGCATCCACAATTAGTTGCTACTTGCTAAATAGGGGGCACACAAATATTTTGTTTAAATATGTAATTAAAATATATATTTAATTACAATATGTTTAACTTGCTTACCAAGGAGGCAAGGACGGAATCCGAGCTTTATCATAATAACATAAGGTTCTCACTCTATTTAATATATTGATCAAGAAGTTACAATACTTAGGAAACAAGTTTTTTGGTAGAAAAATAATAGTTGTCAATTATATTTTTCTTTTGACAAAAAAACAAATGAAAAGAAAAGAAAAACATTTGCCAGTTTGTTACATCTTTTTTAAAACAAATAATTTTTCTTTATAAGTTGTTTATTTCAAAAGATACACTTCTTTATTCATTTTTCTATAAAGTTAATCGAATTAATTTTCGTATTATATCTTACATATAGGCATGTTAACGAACCGAACATTCAGTGAACTGTGCGGCGGGAAGTTCGTTTATGTTCGTTCATTTAATAAACGAACGAACACGAACTCATGTCTCGTTCATTCATTTACGTGTGTGAACGTTCGCTTAGTTATGTTCGTTTATATTCGTTCACTTATGTTCGTTTGATTACGTTCGTTTAAATATTCATTCAAATTTATTTATTACTAATATTAATTTGAAATTAATTTGATTTTTCATATTTTAAAACCCTTAAACCTAATATAAAATCAATTTGATATCTTTGTTTAGTTTTAAAATGTTGAATGTAAGGATGATAATATTTTAAGCTTTACTTCAGATATTCACGTTTACTTTTAATTTGTGTTCGTTTATGTTCATTTATGTTCGTGAACCGTTCATTTAGAACATTAATGAACAAACATAAATGAATATGAGCATGTTCATTTTTTTTAATGGACAAACACGAACAAGAAATCTGTGGGTTTAAATGTGTATGTTCTTTATCTCTTCAGTTCGTTTAGATGCCTTTTTACGTAACATTGTCCCAATAAAAAAAATGAAAAACCTTTAAATTGCAAAATTTTATAAAAAAATCCCAAACATAACTCTGGAAGCAAAACACATCACTTTCCTTCACACAAACACCAACACAAAGTTACTAAAACTCTACTCTATACTCTCTTCCATCATCCCCAAACCCTACAATCAAAATACAACCCCCTTCTCTCTCTCTGCATCCATGGACGTTCCAACAACCGACACCAGCAATGGCGGAGAAGAAGATTGAAATTCAATTACAAACAATTCGCATTCCCCGCCATGGGAAAGGGGGAAGAAGAGCCCTTACCCCCTACCATCACTCATTCACGCTCAACTGCTCCTCATGCAGACAATTGCTCCTGCTGTGGTAGGATTGCTCGTTTATTTCGATTCAAATGCGTGTTTGTTTTGGTTCTCGGACTCTCTGTCTTGCTCTCTGCTGTTTTCTGGTTGCCTCCGTTTTTCCGTCACGGAGATCAGGGGGATCTAGATCTCGATTCTCATTACAAAGGTTAGCGATTCTCATTTCGTTTTTTTTTTGTTGTGAATTGTTCTGGCATTGCTCGTTAGATGCAGATCCCTATCTGATTGTAATCTGGGTTTGATTATTTGGCATTGATTTGTGTAGTTTAGGGTTGATTTGGTGGATTTGATGTTCTTAGGTCTACAATGTCATGTTAAATTAGATTATCTTCAATTTATTTGATCTATAAATAATTAGATCAAATTGTGTTTTAAATACTTTCATATCATATATATAAGTATCCAAATTCGACTTATGGGATGAATTGTTGCTTGTAGAGTTATAGATTGAAAGTTGAAGGTTGAGTATATGTTTTAAATTGGCCTATCCATATTCTTAATCCTGTTTTCTTGCATGAACTGTTTGGATAAATTAAATTGTAATACACTTGTGAGAGGATGTACAGGACAGGAAGAAGGTAATTGTTGGATAATCTGTATTTACAAGCATTCTAGACCTTGTCTTCTTGTCTGGAGCGTCTGACTTTTTTTGACTTTCTTTTATGCAAATTCTTCATTAAATTTCTTAATTAATTTCGTGTTCTGTATCTTTACTAAATGATAAGATATTCAATCTGTTTAATCTATTTTGTGACATTATTAATCTTAAACAAATTTTTGGTAGATTTATGTTGGGAAAACTTTTTCCCCGTTAACAACATGGGAGTGGTTAATTTTATACTGTCCTTAAAGACATCCACAAAATTCGGATTTTTAACTTAATTCAAACTCTAAAAGCCGATCTGAATATCAATATTCAGATTCGGTTTAACTGAATAAACCGAATTTTAATATTCAAATAGAAATTACAAACTGAATTTTAATATTCAAACCGAATTTCTAAGGCCAAACCAAATTCTACAAAGAAGATTTTCTTAAACTATTCAAATAGAAATTACAAGTTAGAAATGGCAGATTACAGTCATGAATCATACCAAATGCGAATCATACTATCATAATATCATATACAGTACCAAATCACATGATCATAAATTCACAATATCAATCCAAAATGTTGAATACTCAAATTGTAACCTTCAAATGATCAAATACCAGATATACAATTAAAAAGTATAAATTTATTGCTATACATTACACACACACACACACACACACACATATATATATAATATTTATATTTATAATCATACTCAAGTTTCGAGTTGGGTTGGTTAAAAAACAAGGCACTTGAAAACCGAAAAAACAATCTGATTTCAATTATTCGAATTCAATTCAGTTCAAATTTTGATTTTTTGAGTTGCATTTTCTCAACACTGCTTAAACACAGGGGCTCTTGTGAGTTACTTCTTGATCTTGGGAGTGAAAATTATGGCTTGAAATAGAATTATTGCCTAGTTGAATTGCAATATGACCAATTGGTCATTTGGTTGATAAATTTACTACTTGGGGTTACACGCTGGCTCATTTGTGAAAAATAAGAATGCTATGTTGTGGTCAGGTTAACAGGTTAGGAGGTCCAAAGTCCACCAAACTTAATTATATCCTCTTTCCTTGCTAAGTTGCTATATCATCTCCCCTTTACAATTCTATATTTTCTAGTGAACTCTTATATGATTTCATTTTTTTCTTTTTCTTGCTTTCAGACTTCTTTCTGTATTTTCCTTTTTGTAAATACAGCTCTCTGTGTAGATAGACAACCAATTATGTTCTCCCAAATAGCTCATTCCCTCCTTGATTCTCAGCCCCTTATGTGCTTTCTTTTTTGAAGTCAACTTCTATTCCACTTATTTCAATACTCTCTCTCTCTTTCCCTCTAGGTGTGTGTATTTATGCACTTGTATTCCTAACTATGTTTCTCCCTGGTAATAATTTATATTCCTAACTATATTGTTTGTGTGTGTCTCCTTTCCCTAATCAAACACTGTAGTTCTGCATTTCTGCTCACCCTTACTCTCCCCTCTTTTATGTAATAATTCTGCCTTTTTATTATAAATTTTTCAAAACCCATGTATTTTGAGAAACTGGCATTACGTTCCTTAACCTTAAGAAACTTAAGATAACACCCAACCATCCAGAAATTGCAGAACAGCCCTCAACTTTTCTGAGCCCATCCGTACTTCCCTCGGTCCTTTTTGAGTTGATATGTGACCCTCATACGTTTTATATGAGATTCTGACGAATATTGAAAATTTTATCCAACACCAAGGCCCGAAAAGAGAAATATGTTAATAGTACAAAAAGGTGGCACAAAACTGCTAAGTTGGTAGTCTAGAATCAGTTAAAATGTTAAATAAAAGATTCCAAATTTGACTTGTTTTGGTATATGAGAGGGAGAGGATTTTTTATTTTATGGTATTTGGTATGTTGGCTTTAAAACAAACAAATAATTATTATTATAATATTATGTTTATATAATCCCATCTTGCTAATTTTTTCTCCTCGATTTGGCTAATCTTTATGATTTGACCTAAACAATCACTTTCTTTATGACCAATAGCATTTTGAATTTTTGATAGGTCTTAAAATCATCATTTAAGAGAAATTTGAATGTTCTTCTGATAATCCCATTGTTCTTATAGTGGTGTATCTTGTAGTAACTGATGCTCTATCTTGTGGTATAAAAGTCAACTAAAATTCAATCAATCGATTTTGACCTTTCTACTTTCCAGGTCATGATATAGTAGCAACTTTTATGATTCGGAAGCCATTGTCTTTATTGCAAGATGATTTTCCACAGCTTGCGGGTGATATATTTGATGAAATAAGAGTTCCCACTACCAAGGCATGCATATACACTCTCTACCTATCTCTCTCTCTCTCTCTCTCACACACACACACACACACTCGGTCTCTCTCTCATCCTATTTGTTATATTATACTTGTTTGTTCTGCAGGTTGTAATCTTAACATCAGAAAGAAATGACAGAGCAAATACATCCCAGGTTATTTTTGCTGTTGATCCTGATGAATACAATTCAAACATTTCATCATACGCTAGAAGCTTAGTTAGAGATTCTTTCGTCTCTTTTACTCTCAAACAACCACCTTTACGTTTGACCGAGTCTCTGTTTGGAGAACCATCTTCGTTTGAGGTGTTGAAATTTGTCGGAGGAATAACTGTCACTCCCGACCAGAATGCATATCCACTGCAAAAAGTTCAAATACAGTTCAACTTTACATTGAACTTTTCTATTCAACAAATACTCGGCCACTTTAGTGAATTGACTAGCCAGCTCAAGTCGGGCCTGCATCTTGGTCCATACGAGGTAATAAAAATAAATTGAGAACAAATACAAATAGAGAATAATTTGATTTTTAAAAATTGTGATTTACTTCAATACTCTGTTTGTTGTTATATATTGCAGAACGTACATGTTAGCTTGGCAAATTCAAAAGGTTCAACAGTGGCTCCCCAAACGACTGTGCAGTCATCGGTTGTTCTGGTGATTGGGACCCCATCAATGGCTAGGTCCAAACAGTTGGCTCAAACCATTAAGGGTTCACCAACGAAAAATCTGGGCCTAAACAACACTCAATTTGGGCGGGTCAAGCAAATTAGTCTTTCATCTTATTTTAATGGTTCTAGTGGTGGCAGCAGTGGCACCCCGACACCTTCTCCAGCTCCACTACCTCATCCTCCTACACAACCCCACCATAACCACCATTACCATCACCACCATGATAAGCAACTGCCGCCTGCAAAGCCACCTTCACCATCAAAACATTCCCCTGCACCTCCACCTGTCCCCACCCCTGCACCTCATAACATTCACAATGCAAAGCCGCCAGATTGTCACTCCGGCTATAACAGGAAGAAGAATCCTAATAAGCATCCTTCTTTATTTCCTCCTGTTTCTCAGCCAGTTCCTCCACCACTTACCCATCCCCCACCACCAGTGCGGAATCTTCTGCCACCACCACGACTATCACCACCCCCACCATCATTACAACCGCCACTGCCTCCACCTCTACCACCACCACCAGCACCTATAACCGAAATGATCCCCGCATCAGGCCCATTGCCAAATGTAGTTTTTGCACACACTCATCCCCCATCAAAAAGTGATTCTGATGCAGACCCTCCTGACATGTCACCGTCAGGTTTGTGTTTGCAACATTCATGTAAGTTAATAATGACAAGCTGTAAGATTTTTTTTTTACCAATATCTGCATGTCGTTACTTATTATTTGTTTCTAGTAATTGAAGGACTGATTGAATTGTGTTTTATGTTTGGCAACAGCATGTGGAGGTGTGGCTTTGGCTCTGAGGGCGATTATGACATTTGTAGTTGTCATCATATTGCAGCAACAATGAAGAGTGTTGTATTCTATAAGGAAACTGGGGGAACTTGATGTTTTGTTTTGATTCCTTCCAACTGAAACTGAAACTGAAACAATGATGTTGGAGAAGCGGGGAAGCAATGCAAAAAGACAAGCACGCCTTCACAGTCCTTCCTGCTCCTAAGTGGATATATAATTGTTGTTTTGATTGTAAATATTTGAATTACAAGTTGAGAGGGGGCGATCGATGTGTTTTCGGGTCAAAGTCACGGGGGTGACAGGCCGTTGATTACATTGGCCGCCCAACCAACCAACCACGTTTTATCCTTAATGCTTTGCTAATCTATTCAAGCCCACAACCACCCGTAGGAATCGCAACACCAACGTTTGTTTTACAAATCAATAAAGCAGTGAACATCATGTTGTAGTTAAAGAAATGTCTCGTTCCCCTTAATTGAATGTGGTTTCATGGGCGGAAACTAAATTGCCGTTCAGTGATCCAAATTGCCTTTCAAAAAAAAAAAACTAAATTATGTAAAACGATAATGGTATTATTACGTGCTTAACCTATTATCAGGAAACCCCAAATTTGTCCGGAAGTAATCTTTGCAATCAGAAGTTAAACCTTGTTTCTAAAAAAGTTTGCATGTTTCCGTGTAATATTGGAAGATGAAGATATAAAGTTATCTTTCAAAATCTTACGATAACTAAGAGTGGATTGAGGAGTATACATACAATCTTCTTAGTTGGCGTGGGACTATGCGATGAGACGAGAAACGAATAATACATGTAATCGCAACCCATGATCTAAGGTGTCATGAATGTCACAGAAAATACGTTTGAGAGTATTAAAGTATGGTTCTTGATGATCATGCATTTATTGGCGAACATGTTGAATTGCATAATAGATGCCTGGTTTAGTGAAAGTTAAGTATTATAGAGTACCGGACTATGATACAAAGAGAGGTCCACAATTGGAGTCTAGTAAGACCAACTTTAGAGTTGTTGACAACAGAAGTGGTGGTCTAACTTGTAGTTAAACATCTTTATGCTATCTAAAATTTTCTGACTTTACTATTTTTAAGATAGAAAGATACCGTTTTTGTTGCGAGTGGCAACAATGCCTAAAAAATAGTGAAGAGGGCCTAATTCGGTCAAGGAAAACGTTGAACTAAGAGAAGTGATAATGCGACAACATATCATTACAGGATCCTAGAAGAGAAAAAGTGTATCATGGACATGCACATAAATAAATAGGGACGGGTATGAATAAAAATAATATCATCCACAAAAAGTAAAAGAAAGTGTATCATGACAATGTACATAAATAAATAGGAACGAGTTTGATGGGTTGTTATGGAAGCCAATATTACCCATGTAGGTAGCAAACTGTTAGTATCATACACTATGAGCCTGTTTAAGAACACTGTAGATGGTGACAAGTTTTAGTTTTTACAATCGAATTAAATGTCTTGTCATAATCAATACCCGTCATTGTCTACTTTCATTAGCAACTAATCAAGCCTTATAACGAGCTAAAGACCCATCAACATTAAGTTTATGTTTATAAAACTACATCCATCATACCACATTAACAATTAAAAGTCTAGGGATGAGAATTCTTATTAATGTTTGGATCTTGTAAGACTTAAGTAGGGAACGAGAATTCAAACTCTTCACCGTTAATTCAAACGAGTTTCTTATATATGCATTCACAACCAATTATATAAAAGCTAACTTGCATTGCAAGTATATAATCAAGAAAAAGAATACAACAATAAATCTACGTATAAAATAAAAAAGAAAGGAAATTAAATTTATTGTTACCTTTTTCATGTATATAAAAGTAACCTTATGATTTCCAAGTCGATGGGTATAAACATGTATACGTGGTTTTAAAACCTTTCACTTGTGATTTTTGAAAAACTCACTTCTTCCCTTCAAACCTCCTAGTTCAACCCTATTATTCTCTAATGGACTCCAAGCTTATTGATGAGATGATCATCGAGACCCTTTCACAAAACTTTAAAACCTCTAGATAAATATGTTATAGGAGCAAGAAATTTGATACTCACATACGATTCTTAGCTCCTTAGTCCGTACAAGTAGATAAACAACACCGTTCATGGTTTTCTTTCATAAACGTACTTTAGTTATTATCACTATTATGTTTGTGTTCTCTATTATCCGAGTACGTCCTTATCTGGGGTGACTCAGACACGTCAATATGCCGGTGTATCAACAACCATGGTGATGAGCTGAGCCTCCATATTTTGGTACTTGAGTAGTACATGATCATATTATATTTAATTCATTAGTTATTATTATTACTACTACTACGGAGAAGCGTATTTCTACTTTCTAGGGATTGGATATTGTGTATGCCAACATTCACCATCTTACATGATCAATATATAAGATTGGCTTTATTATTATGCATTTTTGATCGGTTGTAGGTCCTTCCTGCCGATACCATTATGTTTACTTGGACGGTGGTATTCATATCAATATCTATGTTGTTTATGAAGTCTTATTATATTTTTTTAATTGTAATTATGACATTTATGATTAGATATATCATCTCAAATATTTGACGCATATGTTATTTGTGATATCTGACTATGAATTATGATAAATCTGTTATTTCCATTACTTTGTTGCCTTTATTACCTTGTTATCCTCTATATATACGTTACACGTTTTTCCGTTATATCGATTATATCTCCAGTTACTTCCATTTATCTGCCCCCTTAACGTTAGGTTTATACGTGTTTTTTTTTCATGCATGTTAGTTTCCAGGGACATTAGGGGAGGCAACCAGGGGCGGACATAGGGTAGTACCCCTCAGCTTTTACGCGCAATGCAAAAAAAGTTTTCTTTTTTACGTTTTATGTATCCGGTTACCCTTTACGTTACCCCTGAGCAAAAATTACGTTACCCCTCAATTTTTTTATACGCTCAACATTTCATAAAAAGTCTAAAATTTTATTAAAAAAACTAATGCTTTATAAAAAGTCTCCATATTTCATTAAAGGTTTTGAAGTATTGGGTTTTAATAAAATATTTGGGCTATGTTTTATTAAAACCCAATATCTCAAAGTCTCAGTTCTCAAACCCAACTTACCCAAGCGGCCGGCCAAGAAAAAAGACAGAGAGCGGGAACTGTAGCGACCACTCGACCTGAGCTGAGACCACCGCCCGACGCCGCCTCCACCAAACCCCAGTCCTCCGCGCCAGTCGCATGTTACCGTCAAAAAAATTTGTTTACATAAAAGTACAGTCAAAATAAAATTGTGTTTCATTTACATGAAAGTACGGTAAAATTTTTTTTTTTTTCATTTAAATGAAAGTACGGCAAAAAAAAATTACGTTACCCCTGAACTTTTGTTCTAGATCCCCTACTAGAGGCAACCTTTGACCATTTGGTGCAATGGTAGCCCTAAGACTTCCTATAGTAGAGGTTTTGAGTTCGAATCCTGGCCACCAATGAGAATAATGTCGATTAACGGTTATTGAGTTGAAAATGATGTTTTATAATAATCACTGGAAGCATCTTATTACACATCCATCGTTTGTATTAAAAAAACAATATTGCATTAACCATTTGTTTGGTGGGTAAACATCTAGTCTAAATGTTAATTTAATAAGTTAGAAAAGGATTTGATTGGAATTCTTTTGTACAAATAAAGAAGAAATATGAGATTGATTATTTCACTCAAATTCTTCTCTTTGGAAAAATCAGTTCCAATCAAGTTCTTATTAAAATATGCAAATGCGATCAAAAGACAAGGTTGTGTGAACATCAATAACATGTTCACAATAATCTTAAAGAGAAACATATCTATTTAGAAAGATATGGTGGTTGGAGTAAACATATATGTGTTACCTTTCGCTAGCTAGCTTAATATATAACGTGTAGACATACATAAACATCATGCAACTAGTAACGATAAATCACTCCGCACGATACAACCTCCTAATCGCACAAGATTGTGAAATAATAGAGCTCTGTAAAGTAAGCCATGTGTATCATAAATGATATACTATTCATCTTCAACTAGTCTGGTAATAGATATTATATAAATATGAGATGCATGGACATTTCTCAAAACTATAATGCGGTCTATACAACAAAGAAATTGTACTTCTCCCACACCACCAACTTCTAATAGCTGACTATTTATAAGGGTAACATGCCTACCAACAGGGGCAATACGCCATGAAACAAGCCCTAGAACCACTCGCATGAGTAGTTGATCTAGACTACGAGCAACGATTTATTTAGTAATTCTAAAATACTCAGTCGCTCCATGTCACGCACCATATTAGTGAGCATATCTCGTAGCATGCATCAAGGTCTCTGTGTGTACATAAATTATTTTTTGAACATACGCGACACACACTCACGTACACATTTGATAATTTTTAGTTAACTATCATTGAAAGAACGAGTTTTAGACGATATACGAGTAAAAAAAGATTTACAAACGCATTGAAGGGATATAAACGAGTGATACGCAAACTAACATAGCGACACAATTTATGAAGGAGTGCACACATTAAGGTTATGTTATCAAGTGTTAATGTACCCAAGATTGCGGTTGAATATCCATTCATCTATAAAATAATCCTGTTCCCTTTCAAAATAAAACCCTACGTATATATTTTTTGAAGCCAGAGCTTGTTTGTTATTAATCTAGGGACCCAAATTTGTTAGTTTGTTTTATTTATAAATTGTTATATTTTGTGATGCACTCACACACACCAACCCTCCCTAGTTTATAGGTGGAGGGCGATCTGTTTAATTTAAAGGGAAGGGAGGGGAAAGAAGAAGGGTTGTGGGGGATTCGTTCTTCGTCTTCTACATTATTATTATTATTATTGTTATATTACAGACAGAAACCAGGCTTCTTTTCTTTTGTGACGGACGGATTTCATATTCTCTCTCGCGCTCTCCAAATTGCCGATTCGCTCCCTGAATGCCTCACCAGTGTTCAGGGTCTCTTTTCTTTTTCATATAACACTTTTTGCGAATGGATTCAGCCATCACATTAACATGCCAATTGTTTTTTTCATTTCGTCTTGCAGTTAATTGTCAGCGGAGGAGCGAGGGAATTAACGATCTCCTGTTACGGATTAAATTGATTTTTGAAAATTTTCTCCTAACTCATTCATATGATATGGTATGATACGACGGAGATTAACGACCTGGATCTTGCAACTGACATATGCATGCAATCCCTTTATATATATGCCTATGCCAATGCCAATGCCAAGTAAGGCACTAATTCTAGATATATATTTTTTTAAATAAATTATCAGCTGATATGGTATAATATGTTTGATTTTATTTGGGTAGGCGTGTGATGGCTAATCTCCTATGGAAAGACGAACCCTCTGAAAGATTTTCTTAGAACCTGTTCTTTAGGATGTATGTGTTGCAGCCATTCTTACCTACATGATACACACCAGGATGGCTGTAGTCATTGATCACCCTCATGAAAGATTCAAGCCACTTGCCCGGCTTCCAATGTGCAGACTCCAATCTTACTCTCATTTCGATCCCACCATGCATGATTTCACCCAAAACATTACTACACACATCACCACCACTTTCCACAAAAGCTATTCCACCCCATGTCTTTCTTTAGCCACTAAAGCAAAAGAAGAAGACTTTGAACCACCTAACCCACGAATACAAATCGTTTGCGGTCATAAGGCTCCGATGGTTCATGCGCTTGTAGCCGAGGTTGCCATCGCATTAGCATCAGGGGTCAAACCCACACCCGTGCCAAGTGGGCTTGGCGGGGCCTACTATTTGCAATCCAGAAAAGGTAACACCATTGCGGTTGTGAAGCCAGCTGACGAAGAACCGTTGGCATTCAACAATCCTAAAGGTTTTGCGGGCCGGATGTTGGGCCAGCCCGGGATGAAACGGTCCATCAGGGTAGGTGAAACCGGCCTCCGTGAACTGGCTGCTTATCGGCTTGACCATGGTGGCTTTGCAGGTGTTCCTCCATCAGCACTTGTTAAAATCTGTCATGTCCCGTTTAATGTAAACAAAAACAACACTGGATTGGCTACCAACCCACCTTTTAAAATCACATCAATACAACGATATGTAGAACATGAGACAGATGCAGGAGATTTGGGCCCGTCAGCCTTCTCGGTTAGTTCGGTTCACCGTATTGGTATACTTGACATTCGGCTCCTTAATCTTGACAGACATGCAGGGAACATGCTTGTGAAGAATTTTCATGGTAGCTATGTTGCTGGGATGGCTGAACTTGTCCCAATTGACCATGGGTTTTGTTTACCCGAGTCATTAGATGACCCGTATTTCGAATGGCTCCACTGGCCCCAAGCTTCAATGCCATTTTCAGAAACAGAAACTGATTATATCTCAAATCTTGATCCATTTAAAGATGCTGAACTTCTAAGAACCGAGCTTCCATTAATCAGGGAGTGCTCTGTGCGTGTTTTCATACTTTGTACCATTTTCTTGCAACGAGCAACTGCTACTGGACTTTCTCTTGCTGATATAGGTCAAATGATGACACGGGATTTTATCGGAGGTGAAGAAAGTTGGAGTATTTTGGAGAATATTTGTGTAAATGCGAAGGCTAACTTGGATATGGAAATAAAAAGTGATGGAGATGATGAAATTACAGAATTTGATGAAATGTTTGCATTTGATAAGGAGTTTGAGGATGGGTTGAACCCGAATGAGGGTGTTTCAATACATTCAGCAACTGATATACCACCAAAAATGATGAAATATTCATCTAAAGGAGCAAGGAGTAAGTTATGTGATGCACGTTTGGCCCGATTAGTACAAGAATGCGATATTAAAGATGGTTGTGGTCCAGCCGGAATACCCATATTAAGAAGCATGAGTTTTGCAGCTCATAACAACCATCATGATACAGGTGTGTGTGTTTCGTTTGAGGAAATGAAGGAAGACGAATGGTCATCGTTCTTGGAGTATTTCAAGGAGCTTTTACTAGAGGTTTTTGAGGAGAAAAGGAGCACGAGCTTGTTGAAACAGAGGTTAGGAAATTCTTGTGAATTCTGAAGAGAAAGTTGATTTCGTGAACAAAAACAGGTACTAACTGATTCCAATGTTGTATTAGCTTCAAGTAACTGTACATTATACATGGCCAAAACTACTACTATACTGTTGTAGACTGTAAATAATTATATGTCGGAAAAGCGAAGGGCTAATCTGCCATCCTTTCCATCTACCCTTTAGGTTATATTCCCTTCTTTGTGTTACTTTTACCCTATATAGAAGTCAGATAAGCAAGTATTCAAGTCATGGAAGCCAATTTTTTGAAAAATAAACATCTCAATTGGTGCATAGGTCACGTGTCGTAGGTGTATAGGTATGTTTTTCCCCATTGGATGTATCAAATACTTTTATTTTGTTTTCTTTGGTGCAAAATGAAATGAAATCAATGGATTTATCATATATGTACTTTAATCTATACATTTAGCTACCAATGAAATATCAAATGTACTCTAGCTCCATAAGATGTTCTTGAGAAGCATAAAGAACCGGAAGTCTTACCCTTGGTTGGTGAGCAGTAGTCATAGATCTATCAGGGCAAAACACTATATATAAGCTTGCAGATCCATCCATTTCCAACCAATACAGATGTTGACCAGCACCATAACCACCAAGAAGTTTATATGATGTCTCTGACTGATCCATAGCAACACACATGTCATCATTACCTAATCAGATCACCATGAAACCACAAAACAAGTATCAATCTGCTGCATATTGTAAATTAGGTTTAAAACATGCCAGAAAGCTAGGGTTTGGAAACTCACAGGCGGCAAACTCTAACTGCGTCTGGTAAATGAAATCCAAAACTGCAGACACGTCTCTCTCGAACTGATGAAAAGGTCCACTCTCAAAATTCAATTTCCGTAACTTGCATAATCCTTCCCCCATCTCCATCATCGCACCTTTATGATTCTGTTCGTAAAATCATCAAATCCAGTTTATACTAACTAACAACCAATTATTCAAGACTAATTGAACATTTATTCAGAAATTGAAGCTAATCCGTTCGAATAGATCGCTCTAAAATCCAGTTTATACCAATTAACAACCAATTGTTCAAACCTAATTGAACATTTATTCAGAAATTGAAGCAATCCGTTCGAATAGATCGCTTCAAATAGATCGACGAAGATAACCTGATTGAAGAGATGATGAAAACCTACGGCGCACTGCAAAATTCCGTGAACGAGAGACCGGATTGGATCTTCGGAATCGTTCCAAATCGCTTCCAGATAGTCGTGGCATCCATGGTAATCTCTGCTGTTAAATAGCGCCACCGCCTCCGTGAACTTACTACCACTACCGTCAATGAAATCGTCGTCACTCTCGTCATCATCTTCTTCAATCGAACGCCGACCAGGTGGAAAACGATAAGATGCTAATGGCTTGTAATTGGATGAAGATGATGTTCCGAATAACTGATTTTTGTACGGAGATGACAGGAAATGGCGGGAGATGGAGGGTAGATTAGGAAATAATGAGGGGGTTTGGATGAGTGGGAGTGAGCAAATCGCCATGATTTGCTTTCAGTTTCATTTTCTTGCTTGTTTGATCTACTTATTGTTCATGTGGCTGAGGAAGCTTAAAGCTTAAAAAATCCCAAGTGTTTTAAAGAGAGAAGGAGGCGGCGATAGCATTTGCTACCGAGTACCGGTACCGGTACCCACTTTTACATATATTCGGTATCGGTATTTTTGGCACCGGTACGGTACCGATACCTATAGAGATGAACATTTTGTAACAAATATCGGTACCGAACCGGTACCCACTTTTCCACAAATTCGGTACCGACATTTTCGATACCGGTTTCGGTTCGGTACCGATCTCATCCCTAGAAGGAAGTGATCAACATTTCCCAATCGTAAAAGATTCCACACATTTGTAGAAAAGATTTTAAATTGACCGAAACCAGAAGTGCTACATTGCTGATAGAGTGATTTGCAAGTCATCCGGTGAAGTTTCATTCATGTGGGACTGGAAAAAGGGGGTTGTAACTTGCAATCGATTGGACGAAAAAAGGGATTTAGAAGATATGTTAAAGGAATACAGGTTCTCTGAGGGTTCAGATAAATGGGCTTGGGTTAGGGATCCATCTGGCACCTTCACTACAAAGGCTTGTAGGAGATGGATTGATGACAATATGGTGCAGGGAACTACTGTGGAGGTAAACTAGTTAAGATGGCTTCGTATCACGGTACGTTGTTTCATGTGGCGCTTACTTCATTACAGACTCCTGATGGCAAAAGCGCTGAGGGAGAGAGGGGTCCCCCTTCCTTCCGTCAGGTGTTCTTTGTGCCTCCTTGAGAACGAGGATGAAGACCACACTTTTTTTAGGTGTCCTATGGCAGTCCAGACGTGGAACTCGATCTCAAAATGGTGGAAATTGGATGTTTCGGCCTTGACATCTATCAAGGAGAGAGTAAAATTCATCTTAGAAGCATAGGGATTGAGTAAGGTTATTCCGATTCGGATTCAGATTGGCTATTGCACGTGCCGGGTAATTTGGAAATCAAGGAATCGGTGGCTATTCTCCAACGATAGGACACCGGTGGAAAAAATGGTGGAGGATATAAATTTTTTTTGCCTTTATGTGGATGGAAGCTAGAGTTAATAAAAAACATTGCTCTTGGAAAGAATGGGTACTAAACCCTACAACAGGTGTGGGGTGAAAAACCA
Source organism: Smallanthus sonchifolius (assembly GCA_023525975.1). Taxonomy (NCBI): domain Eukaryota; kingdom Viridiplantae; phylum Streptophyta; class Magnoliopsida; order Asterales; family Asteraceae; genus Smallanthus; species Smallanthus sonchifolius. The sequence continues at coordinate 21,473,909 of CM042037.1, forward strand.
TTAGGTAAAAGCCAATCTATGTATTATGTAATAGGTTGCATGTTTAGTCACGAATAAGTTGGTGGAATTGTTCTATGACCGGGTGTTGTAATTGGGGTATTGCTAGTCCTTCGCTAGCTATTTCTATGAGTATATCTCATTGTTGTTGTTAAAAAAAATCTATTTATTTACAAGTTAAAAAAATGGTCGTGCCGTCTGAAAACTAAGGGTATAAATATTAGGGGTGCCCGATCGTTTTTTTTTTACTTTTCTAATTTTTTTTTAAATTTTTTCATTAAAATGTTTTTAAAAACATTTTTTAGCTTTTTTTTTTATAAAAACGCTTTTTTTAGCTTTTTAATAAAATGTTTTTTTCACTATTTTAAAAACACTTTTTTTTTCAACTTTTTAAGAATGTATATTTTTTAAATTTATTTTAAAAAAGTTTCTCTCATATTTTTTAGAGGAGTGTTTTTTTAATCCTTTTGAAGTTTAGTTTTAAAACGTTCTCTTTAACCGCACAAACGATCGGGGCATGTTCAACTTGAAACTAGCCTATAAACGAACCGATGTTTATGTCAAAAACCTCGTGTGATTCTTCGATCTCATCGATATCATCATTATCCGGTAACCCTTTTTAGAAAGGATGATTCATACAAGTTTATTTTCTTCGTCTTTGATTTCCTAAACTTCATATCCATTAACTTAGGGTTCTCTCCATTAAACTTAGTATTTTATGAAATAACTAAATAACTGTTTTTAAAAAGGTAAAAAAAGGTTTTTAAAAAAATGTTTTTATGAAAAATCTAAAAAATGTTTTTAGAGAAGTAAAAAAAAAAAGACGTCTTTAGGGGAAAAACTAAAACATATGATTTAAAAAAAAAAGTTAAAAGAATGTTTTAAATAAGTTAAAAAAAGTTTTTTATGAAAAACTAAAAAAAGGTTTTTCTAGACTAAAGAGTTAAAATAGTCTCTTATGAATGAAATAACTGAAATGCCCTTAGACTTAACAGAAAAATTTAACAGAGTTAGTGTCAAAGACTGAAATGGTTACAGAAATGCAACTTCATGGGCTGACATATTAAAAGATTTCTTTTTGGACTGAAAAAGTTAAACAGGCCAAACCACAGGGGTCAAAAGCGTAAATTACTCTACTATCTAATACCAAAATATTTGTGTATAACTATACATTTGTGCTAGCGATCACTAGACGGCTACCATTCTCAAGAGGGATTTAAGCAAAATATTTAGATGGTGTTAAATTTAGTTTTTAAAATTTTAAGGTTTTAAATAATTTCAATAGGATTGTTCATAGTTGCGGACCAGACCAGACCAGACCGGACCAGAGACCGGGAAGGGGAAAAAGGCGGACCGGAGAACCCACCACTCAAGGGTCATCTGATCAAGCCAAACCGGTCTTATCTTTTGGGATTGCACTTGTTTTGGGTTCACATGTTTCGGGCTGCAACTTGTTTATAAGCAGTAAATGTGCTAGGGATGTAACAGTTTATTTCATAAACAATTATGTATGTGTTGGGCTGTCTCATGCTTTGAGTTGCAATTTGTTATTTTGGAACTTTCATGGAACTTATCATTGTTTTGGGCTGCCTTTCATAGATCATACAAAAAGTCCTATAATGAATGAATAGTTTGTGAACTTGTGTTCAAATCAAAATCAACAATCCAACAAATAATTAAAATCAACCGATAATCAAGCCCTAATCCAATATGGCTTGATACATTTGATACGATAGACATGATTATTAGAACTAGTTCCGATATTTGTCAAACACTTAATGAATGAAATATTGATAGATAAACTAAAATTGTAAGTTTAGGGATTGTAAGTTTAGGGGTCATTAGTGTAAAGTATGTCTTAGGGTCATAGTGTCAATGTTGTAATTAGAAGGGGTTAAATGTAACTGTGTCAATTAGGGTATAACCGTTGTTTCAAAAGACGCAATGGTTGGTAGCGACGGTTCAAAGAATATATATATACACATATGTACGGGTCTGTATGTTGACGATGATGATGGATTAATCTAAAGATTCAAGTTCATGTGTTAATCATGTTCGTGTTCTTCTTGATTTGTCCTCTTGATTTCCAACAGTGGTATCAGAGCGGTTAAGCAAAGCATCGATCAAGGGAAGCTAGGTTCATCGTTTCATCACCGATCAATTTGGAGGCCTATTATCATCAATCAGATTGTCAAGGATTCGGATTGAATATTTGACAGTATCGACGACAAATCGGCAAACAGAAGGGTTCCGTTTTCAATCGATCAAGGGTTGTTTATCATCCTCAATTGGCAAAGAGAAAGAAAGTCTCAATTTCGAAGCCGAATCAAGAAGAAAAAGGAACGATCGATAAATTCCCTCAATTAAATTAAGTGACGACAACTTAAAAAACAATTCAATTCATTTTCAATTCAAAAATCAGAGGTAAATTGTTGTTATTGGGCGCGAGATTGAAAAGGCATAAAAAATATTTTTGGGTAGAAAGGCAAGATCCAACCAAAAGGTCTGCATATGCGAGTCACATGACATTTTCTTCATTTTTTTTAAACGTTCATAACTTTTTTATACGTTATTATTTAAAAAAAATCATCGTAAAATCCAACGTTTTTTTATCTTTCCAACGAGTATGGTATTGTTATAGTTTTTTTTTTTCAAAAAAATCATTTTATTTTAAAAATATTTGAATTGTGCGTGTTCAACATGACGTTTTAGATCTCGGCGTCCAATAACACATATAGTTTTAGCCTTTTTCAACATGGAGTTTTACACCTGGCATGGCGTTTTACACATGGGCATGACATCTTAGATCTAGGCGTCCAGTAACACATGGAGTTTTAGCTTCTTTTCAACATGGTGTTTTACACCTGGACATGACATTTTAGATTTTGGTCATGCACGGGCATGGCGTTTTAGATTCTGGTCATTGTGTTTTACACGTGGGCATAACGTTTTACCTTTTTATGGCGTTTTACATGCGTGTTTTTATAGGTGCGCGGAGCTTATTTCTTTTGGACGCATTTCCCCTTTTCCCTTTTCGTTACGTGTCGCGCCCTGATGCCTTCGTACACTTTCTATGGTTTTGGTACTTTCTAGCGGAACCATTACCTGTTTTTCTTTAAAATTAAATATAATATTATATTAGTATCAGTTATGAAAGTTTTAAATGTCTAACATGAAATAAAAAATTTATTGCAAAAGTAAATGGCATATATATAATCATTTATTAAAATATGAACAAATGACTAAAAATGATTTCATTGCTTATTTATTATCAGTGACTGTAATTTGAACCTTTTGACATTAGACAAACGTATTAAACACGAATATGTTAATGCGTTTATGACTTGTTTATTTAATTTGAGTTAGACTAAGTGTGAAAAGTAATGTTCTGAGTGGTAGCGTCATGACTTTTTAAATGAGAGGTCATGTGTTCGAGTCTCGTTTGTGACAAAATGTTTCAGGTTGAGCCATGGAGTTTTCCCAGTTGTGGGTTTCTTCCTGGGTGGTGTGAGACCGGGTCACCACGCTTCTTTTCTTCGGGCAGAAGGATAATCCGTTTGCCCGGGTATCCGGGCCTTTGCTAACGGATCATACAAAAAAAAGGTAACGCCTTTTATTTATTTATTTAGAGTTAAATACGGTTTTAGTCCTTGTGATCTGACACAAATAACCATTTTAGTCCAAAAGTTTAAATTTAACTTTTTTAGTTCAGTAGTTTCAATTTTATATCAATTAAAGTCTAGTCCACTAACTTCGTTATAATTTTTATGTTAAGTATGTATAGAAAGATTAGAATACCCCCTACAAAACCTTTAATATTATTATTATTATTATTATTTCTAAATAAATAAGGGGCTAAATATGAAAATACAACTTTTCACTCACTCCCTCTCTCTCTCTCTCGTCTCTCCCTCTGATCTCCGGCAAACCCATTATCACCGGCAGCCGGCCAGACCACCACCACTGTACACCACCCTACTATCTACTCTCCTTCTACACCATCCTAACAGGATCCTTGTCGGTGATCCTTCCCAGCAAATCTGTCAGTGTTGATTTGGGTTTTTAAGGTTTTCACAACGGGGATGAAGATGAGGTTGGGACAATTTCGAGAACTCGCCGGTGATGTTTGCCCCCTGGGTTGTAACCCGCTCCGCCCCTTTCTTCTTCCCCATACCAGGAACCAGGGTTCGAGCCTCGGCAAGGGCCGTATTGGGTGGGGTTTTTCCTTAAAAACTCTCAAACTCTGACGTCAAATGAGCCCGATTAAGACAACATATTGACCGGAGTTGGACGAGTCTCTCTCATATGACGGGGGTGCGACGTCACAACATTAAATGTTAGCCTTTATAAAAATGTAATGATTTTATCCTTTTTATTTTAATTAATATAAATTGTGATTCTCAATTGAAGTCGCGTGCGTCGCAATCTATGTACCAAATTGTCAAGGTCGTCAATAGAAAGTAGAAAACCCTCATTTGAGTTCTGTTTTTTATTACAGGTTTCAGTCTAGTAAATCATTCGCGAATTCTTCTTGTGATTTACTGTTTCCGATCTCAGAGAGAAGATGGTGAAGGATCGTAAGGTAGGTGTGGCGATGGATTTCTCCAAGAGCAGCAAAGCTGCGTTGCAATGGGCGATCGATAACTTAGCTGACAAAAGTGATACGTTCTACATCATCCATATCAAATCTCTTTCGGGCGCTGAATCTCGGAACAAACTATGGGAGACCTCCGGCTCCCGTAAGCTCCGATCCATGGATTATTCGTTCTATTCTTTCGATTTCGATTACTAAACTACAAATTGATTCGGTTTTGTGTGCGAGATCAGCCTTGATTCCGTTGGTGGAGTTCCGTGAGCCGGAAGTGATGGCGAAGTATGACGTCAAAACAGATGTTGATGTTCTTGATATCCTTGATACCGGAGCTAGACAAAAAGAGGTTTCACTTCCTCATGGTCTCAAACGTATTCGAATTCAAACATTTCATTGTTCTCGATTTGAACTTCTGATTCAGATTTATATAATTTGATATGAAACTTATGTTCGCTGAATCTATTCCGGATGCCAGATCCGACAATCAGAACCGGATTTTATTAAAGGATTTTAGGTTATCCGAGCGAATTTAAACCATCTGTAGCGGAAATTTTGAAATCTAATAATCAATTTAATTTATCCGGTTAAACTTCCTTGATCTAAACTTTAATTTCTCAATTTGGATTATAACTACACAGGAATGATGATTATAAGATTATATATAGACAATCTAATCGGTGTAGATTAAGAAATTTAAGACGTTAATTTAGGGTTTTATCACTTTCTTTTACATAATTATTTGAATTATGTGTCACTAGATTCAAATTGTGACGAAACTGTACTGGGGAGACGCGAGGGAGAAGCTGATTGAAGCGATTGAAGATCTAAAGCTGGATACATTGGTCATGGGTAGCAGAGGACTAAGTGGTCTCAAGAGGTATCTTCCAGATTTTTCTATTATGTCATATCCTAAACTTATTTTCCTCAAGACTCTCTAAATTGTTTGTCCATAGATCATTTTAATTTTAGCTAGGAGTGTACAAAATTTAGGGCAAATTAATAAAAGTAAACCAGAACCGTGTAGAGGGCGGACCAGGATTTGTTTTTACCGGGTCATTTTAATAATAAAACGTGTCGTGAATTGGTGTCACTCTTTATATCTTACACATTAAAACGAGAAGCGAATGCTAGATAACACTAGAAAAAGTTTCCCTAGGTCCATTGACCTAGGTACCCAAAACCTGGGTCTGTCCTGCCCGTGTACACATTTGGTCCGTGGGTACAATTACAGCAAAAAACTCAGTTCTCAGAAAGTTCTGATTCGTTACCCATCGGTATCAGTCTGGTCCAAAACCGGGGTTTCTTTATTTTATTTTAGTGAAACAACCCCGTTTAGGCTGAAATTAGGCTTCAGTCACTATTCACGGTTCAGTTGTGATGTGGTTCCAACCGGTAATCGATTGGCCTAAGAAAATAGAAGGAAACTTGAGAGAAATTAAGAGAGGAATCTTGAGACTAATTCATAATTTTTTCATTCATAATTCATACTAAAATCAAATAGCCTTTTATAGACTTACAAATAAAAGAGAAATAAACTTAAACTACACCACTACTTGGAAATAACTAAAAGAACAAGCAAATGCATTCGGAAATAAAAGTGGAACAATAAGATTGCTAGTTTCCCACGTTCTACTGATGCTTAGGATGGTCACATGCATGGACATCCATGACATGGTGGAGTATGTAGTTTGGAGGCACGTATCAAGTTGCCAGGTTTTCGGTTCAAATTTGGAACAGATATTTGCTGATCCATCAAATATATGAAAAATGTGATATCCTATAAACGATAACCTTAATTTGCAATGTTTTCACAACCAGATCGGATCGGTCGACCAGGTGCCTAACTGGTCCCTGTTATGCCTCTTTGAATCATTTTCATTTGAACCGGTCGGACTGATTGGACCGGATTTTAACTTTTTTCCTTCAAATCTCATTTAGTGATTGGTTTAGTACTTCACACTCTATATTTGATTTATTTAAGTTTTTAGAATTACAAATCCACACCAAAACATAAACGTATATTCATATTTTGTTTTAAACTAGATAGATATTTATAGTTTTAATTTTTATAATATTTATGACAACATCTTGTTCTTAAATCCGGTCAAGAAGCTTTCTGAAAACATTGTTAATTTGTGATGTTTGATGCAGCCTAAAAGTAACGGTATATTGTGTGACTGTAATATTGCAGGATAATACTAGGAAGTGTCACAAACTATTTGGTGACTCATGCACCTTGTCCCGTCACCATTGTCAAAGATAAGCATTGAACATATTTGGTAGTTGGTACTATCAATAATGCATGAAGTATTACTACTTCATGCAGCCGTGTTTAATTTCCTTTCATTTTCTGGTTTACTATATATTTATATTTGTCTCCAATCTATGTAATATTGTGACATGCAAAACCAAAACATATTAACATATCGTTCAGCTTGCTTTTAGCACATCACAAAGAGCCGTTGTTGCGTGTGTTCGTTAGTTGTATACGACCTTAAGAAAGGCGTTCTGATTTAAAAAAAACCATGGTGATCGATAATGTGCACGGTGTTAAGTATGATTTTGAAAAAACCAAGGTGTTAACTGTTTAGAAGTGATATGAATCTTGAGTTTGACCCGTAAACAATTTTATTTACTCGAGCTCGGCTAGTGAGTTATTTTACAAGTGGTCATTTATTATAGATATATATATATATATATAATTATTTTTATCTGTATAATTATATATATATAAAATAATATATGTTATTTGTGTTCTAATTATAATTATATATAATACTATTATTATGTAATTATGTATCTATATATGTAATAGTTATTACGTAACTATATATTAAATTATATAAATATTATCATATTTATATTCTTGTTTAGACTCACGAAATCAACATTGGTGTATGGAACTCTAGCTCAAATGCGTTTATTATTAGTGCTTCAATTTAGGTTTGAGTGCCACCTGACTTAAGTTTTAACAGATTGATCTTGAATAGCTTATGGGTGACCGGACTTGTCTACACCTCATCGAACTTCACTTCCAATTTTTGTGATGTGTATTTTGGGTAACTGTTCAATACGTTTTTTTTGTTAACCTAGAGCTTTAGATAATGAGGAGACAACATTAGAAGTTTGTTGTTACTTACCATCCATGACAACTAATTGTAATTTGAATTCATAATGTGTTTATGATTACGTGTATGTTATTTAGTAAAACAATTTTCAATAATTTACTTGGTAAAACTAATATGTGATCACACAAACTCGCAATATTGTTAAACTAAAAACATGTGGTAAATTAAATATATGATTTACGTGCTTCAATCGATCATGGTGGTCGATCTAGTCCATACCTGCACTAGAACGTCTTCTTTAGACAAACATTTACATATGTAGGTCAAAAAACTATACCTGTCAAGACGGGTGAGTCGGGTTAGGTGTTTATGAGAAATCATGTTACAGTCATTAGTTGATTAAAATTGATTATAATCACCACTAGAACTTGGTTGGATGAAAATCCAAGAACTAATTGCAAGAATTGTGGTTTTCTTTAACAAAAATTGTTATTTTGATCAAAGTTGACCCAAATTGACGACTTTATGATTTGGTTGGCCAAAAATAGTTTTAAATATTCTAAAACATGTCAACAACAAATGTTTTTGACTTAAAAACTGGCGTGGAAGATGATCAAACTCATTTTGATGATTTTTCCATACAAAATGGTCAGTGGAGTTGAAATTCATATTTACTTTAAGGTGTTTGAACATGACCAAATGATGCCAATAATTAATTTTGGATAATAGAGTTTAACTACTCATGCGAACAGTGAAATTGCTGGTATGAACACTTGCTTGTGTGAAATAAGCACACTTGTTGAATTTTGAATGAATCGTAGATGTTCAAGTATTATTGGAAAATGATTAACTATTTAATAGCTTGTGTTTAGGAGTGTAAAAAAGTCAAGCCGGCTCATGAGTTACTCGAGATCGAATCGTTAAAAGCTCGAATTGAACTGAGCTTAAACGAGAGCTCTAAAAATAACTTTGTTTAATAAACGAGTCCAAACCCGAGCTTTACTTATCGAGCTCGAGCTGGCTCGCGAGTCCAAACGAACCTATTATTTATATAATTCTTATTTAATATATATTTATATAATAATAATTGGTATGTATAAAATTATGATAAAAAATAACTAACTAATATATATTATGTTATATATAAAAATTATAATAAAAATAATTATATACATATATTAATTAATAAAAAAAGGAGCCGAGCCCGAGCTGTGCTTGAGCTTAAAAACTACCCATGAGCCGAGCTCAACCTTTAGAAATAGAGCTCAAGGCCTCGAGCCTAGTTGAGACCGGGCTCGACTCGACTCGTTTACACCTCTAATTGGATCGCTAAGGTTATTACATGAGGTTTTCCCCAAACTTACGTGGTTTAATTTCTAAATTCTTCAATTTGTACCCAAGTGATCCATTTTGTAGTTTTGAATATGTGTTATAGATCCTACAAGCTAAATATTACATGTTATGTGTAATTAGGCTTGCAAGCCATAGGCTGACTTGGAAGTACTTGATTCTCATGGATTGAGACTTTCACAAAGCAAATTGGAAGCATATGATCCTCATTAAATTAAGGACTTGTTTTCTTAAGTGAAATAATTCTTACCAAATTAAGAATTTGCTTTCGTTAATGAAATCATTATCCTCATTGATCTAAGGACTTGATCTTCATGAAATTCAAAATTGAGATAGTTTGATTCCCATAGTGTTGAGGACTCTATTCTCATATTGTAAGACCCCGAAACGGGCACCCTACAGTTGGTTATCATAACTGGTTATACTCTTTAAAAACATCTAACTTTCATTTAAGTAAACATCGGAAGTCTTTCTCAAAATAGTATTATCTTTAAACTCGTTAATTTTCATAACGTTACCTGACGAATGCATGCGCACCAACCCGAGTAGCCCAATCCCAAGTCAAAGTACCCCGTCTAGCAGACTCACCTGTAAAACAATCTAACGTACATACAAAGTCAGCTACGCTGAGTGAGTTCTAATATTTTAGTTTAATTAAAAGCCAACTCGTCTCAAAAGTCATTTGAACTTTTACTCAGGACCCACGGTCCTTATAAAATAGGTCCATCATTCATTAACAAATAGATAACCTCTGTTATCACCCCGATCTCCCATAATAGCTCGTTACCCAAGACTCATCCCTTAATAATAATAATCCCACAGTCTCATCGACATAGGTCGAACATATCTACACTAATAACTCATGCTCAAGTAAACGTATAAACTCGACACTTGGTTAATACAACCAAGCCCTAAACATCAACTTACTCAGCCTTGACCAATGCTTTTACAAATCAACTGACATAACAGTTATAAACACTACATCACAATCCTGACACAACGTCAATCTAACTCTACTCACCACATTAATACTATCTCGTGCACAATAAATATAACTCAATGCTTATATGCAATTTAACATAAATATATAAGCACACAAACACATACCGCATCACTGCATCTGTAATATCCGAGATTTTCCGACCTACCTTTTTACACGTGTTACTAAATTTAAACTCGATTTCGTGTTAAAACTATTTCCTTAAAACTATAAATATTAATGTTAGATTAATACATAAATAGTTTATATATATATATATATATATATATTCTCAAAAATTGACAAGTTTGTAATTATATCACTTAAGCATATAACCGATTTTATTTTTATACTTATCTAATATATATATATATATTATAAAAAAAAGGAAACCCATTTATTTCATGATTGTGAAGTAAAGGGACTAAAACTGCCATTGTTCCAAACTGGGTTTAAACTAAAACTTAAGTTTATACACGAACTGTTAAACCCTCGAAACTACAGGGACCTGTCGTGTAATTACTCCAAACTTCCGAAACTCAGAACCAGTCATGGGTTCGAGTCCCGCATCGACCGGTTCCCGTTCTTTTTACCCAAAAACCGCGTAAACGTCCAAATTCAGTGAACCTCGAGTTTCGCCTTCGGCGTGCGACCCTAGCCCTAGTCATTCCAACGCCCGATTTCTACTTTAAACACCGCGTGGGTCGAAAATTTAATGCGTTTACCCAACCGAAATCGTCTCAACGGTACGGGTGTTTATGACGGAAATTGGCTATAAATACCGACTCATACACCTCAACGACATCATCCTCATACTCCCCAAGCTCTCAATTCAGTCGATCAACACCTACATTTCGCGGTTTTGTTCCCGTCACAGCCGACCTGAAATCCATCTCGTTCTCGCTCGATCCGATATCGTTTCAGGTAATTCTTATATCCAAGACCTTCGTTTTCATGTGAGGATCAAAAGCCCTCTGTTTAAACGCATAAACAGAGGGTGATTCGATCCGTATTTGACGGTTCTTGATCTAGGGTTCACACGGGGGAACAGGGACGATTTGAAACGTTGTTTATCAAATAAACTTTCCGGGTATTACACTAACGAAGCCCGTAGTCGGGTGGTTAGTGTGCGCGTGTGCGAGTGAGACCCGTGCAGGGGGCCGTGAACCGGTTAGCCCCTGTTTTCACTATATTATGTTTTTTTATAGTTTCCAATTAGATTTAACATTTCTAATAAATTTTATAAATTATATTAAACTTAAATAAACTCAAAAACAATTTTTAGTTACACTTTTACCTTCTGGAATATTTTTTAGAAACTTAGTTAAAACCTATAATTAATTAAAGCTTTAATTATGGTTTTAAATTCAGAAAAACTATAAAAATTTTTTAAAACTTTTATAAAATTATAATTTCACAGAAATTATTTATTTAAAATAAACTTATGTTATTTGTATTAAAAGAATTCTTTATCCTAATCATTAATTTAAATTTATAAACTTATAAAACTAAATGGAAATTTTAACATTTTAAACTTGTAAATTTTATCTAAATACTTTAAGAAGCCTTATTTAAAATATTTATAAACTTATAAATTATTTATAAGTTAAACGTTATAAAAAGTCCTATTTAACATATTTGTTAAAACTTATAATTCCACATCTTTACCTAAGCTTATAACCACGTTTTAAAACATCTTACAAGATAGTTTGTGAAACAAATACCTAATAAATCTTAAATACTTTATATAGATTATTTAATAAAGTAAATATTCGTTTAAATAATTATTTACCCTTAACAATTTAATTGTTATTATCTTAATAATTATTTATTCTTTAAATAATTATTATAAACACTTAATAGTTATTTATTAATTAAATAATTATTCTTAGTCATTAATTATTTAATAATTACTATGAATCCTTAAAAAATATTCATTCTTTAAATAATTATTATTAATCTTTTATAATTATTTATCCTTTCATTTATTAGGTATAACATTATTCATAAGATACTTAGAAAACTATTTTGGATTATTATTTCCTAACTTGAGTAATTAATAATTATAAAGTTTCTAAATAATTATTTTAAATAATAATTATTCTAAACCACAAACCTATCAAACTTTGTTATTCAAACCTTGTGAAACCCTACTTAGAAACTTATATAAACTTTATAAACACAATCATCTCCGTCTCCCATTTGGAATCCTAGTCAATCTTAAAATCCTAGATTCTTGTCATAGACTTATAAGATCATACTTGAAACTTTAGACTTATATTCTTAGGCTTATTGTGAGGATATTCTCCCTCTCCAAGTCTTGCAAACTTACTCTTATCGGGTACTCTTCATCAATCCAAGTGAGTATACTTAGCCCCTTTTTCCTTTCTATACTTTTGGGGTGAAACATGTTCAAAAACATTAAACTTATGCAATTCTTGTACAACTATGACTAGATGCTTATTCTTATGTTAAACTTGAGACTTGTATGCTTAGATTAAACTTAAAACTAGCACATTCATTAACTTTGATCAAGCCTATAGTAACAATGATAGATCTATTGCATTTGACCAATCCACCTTGATTGATTGACCCCTTCGGGGGGGGGGGGGGGAGCCCTTGGTGATTGTTACTGAATTAAACTTTAAACTTGAGATTTATAAGGGTAACCTGCGGGTTATGCCTAAACTTGGTTGGAGGGTTGATGTGCACACTGTTTAAGATACTTGTTTCTCATACTTACATTATAGAATGCATATATCATAGTGAATTGTAATTCTTTTCAAATCCTTGTTAAACTGTGTCAAAACCTGTGTATCTCACCAACTATTTTGTAGCTGACAGATTCTTTCACATGTTTCAGGTACTACAACATGAGACTTTATCGTGATCACATAGGATGCTTGGACCTAGAATGCTTAATCAATTAGACTTGTATTCTTGCTATGTATTTGATTTATTCCTTGTATTGGAACCTTGAAGTTATTTAATAAAACTATTTAAACTTTAATAGTCAACCTTGTGCTATTGAACAACCGCGTCCGCCCCGACGTATAATCCGCCGTCGGTTTTGGTGTGACAGATTGGTATCAGAGCCTTGGTTATAGGGAATTAGGTTATTAGACACATGACCTAGACTATAACTTAGGAAACCCAAACATGAGTTAACTCATGTCCTTTACTAGGAACTTTTCTCCTCATTCTATCCTTAATTTTATACGTGAACGCTTGGAAATTCTACGATTCTACTTACCTACGTGCTACAAGAGTCTACTACATCGAGGACACGTCCTTAGGCTTAAGGTCTAAGCCACCACTAAACTCTAGTCAAAACTATTTAAGTTCTAGATAATGTGTGAGAACTTGTGCGGACCGGAAGTGTGGATACCTGTATTCTGGGAAATTCTGTCAAGGAAAGCATTTCGTATAAATCCAAATCAACCGTTGGACCCGTATGCTTTCCTGGGAATTCTTGGGATGAGTATCCACTTATAGGAATGCATGACTTCTCTAAACATTAGTGAGCTTAGATCCCTCTTGATATGTCAAAGTACTCACTTAGTGATGTGCACTAACTGAGTACCATCTCAAATACTTTACGCTTCATAAATTCATGACTCAAAAACTTTCCTCTATAACCTTTATTCTATGATTCTTAAGTCCCGTCTTGTCACATGACAGCATGCTTACTCATCATGACCTAAAGGAGTTACCTTCAAGAAGAAATTCTTACGAGACTATACTTAAAGACTATATACATAAACTTATATTTATACAGATACTACCCAATAAGCTTCATGATCGTTGTAATACAACCCTTAAAACTATGTATTACCCTACAAATTCTTCTATAAAGCTTCATTATTTTATAAATATGACACCTAAGAGGTAACCCTTGTATTTTTACCTTACCTCCTTAGCACTTAACCAAGTTTCATTTGATAACTAACTCAGAAACTTTTGTTACACTTTTATACATCTCAAAACTTTCATACGTCCTTAAACTTCATGATCCTTGTAATACCAGCACATTTAAAACCATGTATTATCCTACAAGTCCTTTTTACAAACTTCATTATTTTATAAACTTTGCACATAAGGGGAAACCCTTGTGTCTCATTTCATTTTTCGTCACTCAAGCAAACTTCATTTTATGACTAACTCAAAACTTTGTTACCTTCATACTTCCTTAAAACTTACACATCACCGATTCTTGTAAACAAAACTTAACGTCTTTTAAACCTAAAGTACATTAACAAAGGGATTAGTAACCTGATCGTTTTCCCGCAAGAGAAGAAGCCTACTATAGAATAAACAAGCTCCACGTTTAAGACTCTAAACCCATAATGAACCTCGACATAGTACCATAAACCCAAACATCGGTGACAACAACTGAGAGAAGTTGTAGGCCCATGAGGAAGTTCTGGCTAGGGAAATAGGGTACTTAAGTGAGTCCTTGTGACCACCCCTTCTTCCAGGAATTCTCCTCGTTAGCCCATCAACCTCCAATCAAAACTATTTTTGAAAGTATTACTGGGATAACTCAGTATTATGAATAAAAACCTTTTAAACATATTAGTTCTGGCTAGGGAAATAGGGTACTTAAGTGAGTCCTTGTGACCACCCCTTCTTCCAGGAATTCTCCTCGTTAGCCCATCAACCTCCAATCAAAACTATTTTTGAAAGTATTACTGGGATAACTCAGTATTATGAATAAAAACCTTTTGAACATATTAAATCAACTTACTTACACACTTTAATTTTCCGTTTAAATTGTATTATGTAAGGGATAGAAGTCCCAATTTTGAAACATTTAACGAAAGTTATTTTGAAATTTATCTTGTTATCACTTACTAGCTTGACTTTCCTTCTAGCACTACAAACTTAACACTTCTACCCAAACACTTTCGTTAAGAGTAGCTCACGTTAGTACTTGAGATAATTAACAACGTTGCATTAAACTATAAAAATCCTAAGTGACACACGCATACTTGAAGAATAAACTTTGAACAAACCTTCTAATTCGTAAGCACTCTTTTAAAACAACACGACTTACGAACCACTGCCGTAATCAACTATGATCCGTACCCCTTATATAGACTTAACACTTCTAAACTTGACCTATTTTTCGTTTGGCAATCATACAGACCTTTTATAAAGTCCTACCTATACTACTTATTGTTGCCTAACTCGTCATTTTTGAACCTCTTGATTTCATTCTATACAAAAGAAAAACTATGCCTGTTGTTATGAAACAAGATAAATCATTTGTAAACACACTATCGTAAACCTTATCGAAACTTTTTCCCGTTACCCTATGCTAGGAAACTTTCCTCATTCAACCCTTGTCACATAAAAGATTTTCTATGAATCACAACGGAAACTAAAAGCTTAAATGCACGTTATTAAAAACATTAAACTTCGTATACACAACCATGAGGTCAGAAACTTTTGAGTCATGCACAAACTTATACAAATACTCAAACTCGTATTCTTAAAACTAAACATGATCAATAAAGGATCATGTAAAGCTTAATATTGAAACTTGAAATCAACTAACTTATCCTACTTTCAAACTCATACTTGGATCCTTAGTCTTGAAAACTTATTGTGTTCGTCTTAACTAAACCTTATAAGACGTGATAAACATTCATTCCAGATACACGAGCAAACTTTATTCTTTATACTAGGAACTAATATGAAGGGGGACACTGCTCTCTTTAGCAGAGTACCTCCCTAGTCTTCTCTTCAAACCCAAAATAATCAGGATCCACCTAACCTTCTGGACAACTCGAATCTTCTGTGAGAGAGCGTATAACGGTTAATCCTGTTCCAAACGCTGTCCCACACCTCTCTTAAATACTAGAGTATTTAAATAGCCGCTTTATACTCAAAACGTAATCGTATACTTCTATACACTGAAGCCAAACTAAAAGACTTTAAACTATTCTATGTCTGACGTATTCTTGTTTAAACACAATTTAAACTATTCTATGTTTGACGTATTCTTGTTCAAACACAATTTAAACTATTCTATGTTTGACGTATTCTTGTTCAAACACAATTTAAACTATTCTATGTTTGACGTATTCTTGTTCAAACACAATTTAAACTATTCTATGTTTGACGTATTCTTGTTCAAACACAATTTAAACTATCCCATGTTTGACGTATTCTTGTTCAAACACAATTTAAACTGTTCTATGTTTGACGTATTCTTGTTCAAACACAATTTAAACTATCCCATGTTTGACGTATTCTTGTTCAAACACAAATTATGTTTGACGCATTCTTGTTCAAACACAATTTAAACTATTCTATGTTATACGTATTCTTGTTCAAACACAATTTAAACTATTCTATGTTTGACGTATTCTTGTTCAAACACAGTTTAAACTATTCTATGTTTGACGTATTCTTGTTCAAACACAATTTAAACTATTCTATGTTTGACGTATTCTTGTTCAAACACAATTTAAACTATTCTATGTTTGACGTATTCTTGTTCAAACACAATTTAAACTATCCTATGTTTGACATATTCTTGTTCAAACACAAATTATGTTTGACGCATTCTTGTTCAAACACAATTTAAACTATTCTATGTTTGACGCATTCTTGTTCAAACACAATTTAAACTATTCTATGTTTGACGTATTCTTGATCAAACACAATTTAAACTATTCTATGTTTTACGTATTCTTGTTCAAACACAATTTAAGCTACTCCATGTTTGACGTATTCTTGTTCAAACATTATGAACGTATAAGACTTTTAAACTACTCAAGGTTTGATGTATTCTTGATCAAACACGAGGAAAGTGTAAAGACTTTAAACTACTCGATGATTGAGGTATTCTTGTTCAAAAACGAGGAAACTTTGGAACTCTAAATCTTGTCACATTCTTTTCTCTTTAATTATTGAATGACGTTTCTCTCTAAGGGACTCGTTAATCAATGATCACTCTTATGTGAAAACTTTAGTCGTGGGTTAAACAAATTCTAATACTCTTTCTTGATCCACACACAAACGGAAGGACCTATGCGACGATTTAAATGCTTGCGGGTGCACACGTAAGTATGAAAATCAACGTATGGGAAGGCATAGTAAACTCTGTTGTGTGCTATGATCTAAGACTTATCGTAAAAGGTAGCCACGGAACTTAGGTACCGTAGCAATCCTTAGACGTAATAGTCTACAAACTCAAATCGTTAACTATCATCGAATCCATCCTAAGTGATGCGTCTCACTTGAAATCATGAATGGAAATGCAGCAGATATTCTCTCAAATGCATTTCTGAAAACGAATCTTCCTATATTTCAACAAAACTATATGTGTCGTAGAAAAACTTTTGGCAACCCCAAACTTTGGAAACTTAGAAACTTGAGCGTAATCTTATTCCTGTCATTCCAGTTAGGATTCTAAGCGTAACCCGTAGTTTACTAAGGGACGTAAAGTATCTTTCTCATTATCCCTGTGCGTATCACGAACTTAAATCTTGGAAAAACAGAAACTTTCTACATTAATTTCGGGACGAAATTTCCTAAAGTAGGGGAGACTGTAATATCCGAGATTTTCCGACCTACCTTTTTACACGTGTTACTAAATTTAAACTCGATTTCGTGTTAAAACTATTTCCTTAAAACTATAAATATTAATGTTAGATTAATACATAAATAGTTTATATATATATATATTCTCAAAAATTGACAAGTTTGTAATTATATCACTTAAGCATATAACCGATTTTATTTTTATACTTATCTAATATATATATATATATATATATATATATATATATTATAAAAAAAGGAAACCCATTTATTTCATGATTGTGAAGTAAAGGGACTAAAACTGCCATTGTTCCAAACTGGGTTTAAACTAAAACTTAAGTTTATACACGAACTGTTAAACCCTCGAAACTACAGGGACCTGTCGTGTAATTACTCCAAACTTCCGAAACTCAGAACCAGTCATGGGTTCGAGTCCTGCATCGACCGGTTCCCGTCCTTTTTACCCAAAAACCGCGTAAACGTCCAAATTCAGTGAACCTCGAGTTTCGCCTTTGGTGTGCGACCCTAGCCCTAGTAATTCCAACGCTCGATTTCTACTTTAAACACCGCGTGGGTCGAAAATTTAATGCGTTTACCCAACCGAAATCGTCTCAACGGTACGGGTGTTTATGACGGAAATTGGCTATAAATACCGACTCATACACCTCAACGACATCATCCTCATACTCCCTAAGCTCTCAATTCAGTCGATCAACACCTACATTTCGCGGTTTTGTTCCCGTCACAGCCGACCTGAAATCCATCTCGTTCTCGCTCGATCCGATGTCGTTTCAGGTAATTCTTATATCCAAGACCTTCGTTTTCATGTGAGGATCAAAAGCCCTCTGTTTAAACGCATAAACAGAGGGTGATTCGATCCGTATTTGGCGGTTCTTGATCTAGGGTTCACACGGGGGAATAGGGACGATTTGAAATGTTGTTTATCAAATAAACTTTCGGGGTATTACACTAACGAAGCCCGTAGTCGGGTGGTTAGTGTGCGCGTGTGCGAGTGAGACCCGGGCAGGGGGCCGTGTTCAAACCGGTTAGCCCCTGTTTTCACTATATTATGTTTTTTTTATAGTTTCCAATTAGATTTAACATTTCTAATAAATTTTATAAATTATATTAAACTTATATAAACTCAAAAACAATTTTTCGTTACACTTTTACCTTCTGGAATATTTTTTAGAAACTTAGTTAAAACCTATAATTAATTAAAGCTTTAATTATGGTTTTAAATTCAGAAAAACTATAAAAACTTTTTAAAACTTTTATAAAAATTATAATTTCACAGAAATTATTTATTTAAAATAAACTTATGTTATTTGGAGGGTTGATGTGCACAATTTTTCGTTACACTTTTACCTTGGTGATTGTTATTGAATTAAACTTTAAACTTGAGACTTATAAGGGTAACCTGCGGGTTATGCCTAAACTTGGTTGGAGGGTTGATGTGCACAATGTTTAAGATACTTGTTTCTCATACTTACATTATAGAATGCATATATCATAGTGAATTGTAATTCTTTTCAAATTCTTGTTAAACTGTGTCAAAACCTGTGTATCTCACCAACTATTTTGTAGTTGACAGATTCTTTCACATGTTTCAGGTTCTACAATATGAGACTTTATCGTGATCACATAGGATGCTTGGACCTAGAATACTTAATCAATTAGACTTGTATTCTTGCTATGTATTTGATTTATTCCTTGTATCGGAATTGCAGAAGAAGGCGCCGGAAACTGAACCCGTCGTCGCCGGAATTTCTCTCTACCGAACACTGTCAATTCGTCGTCCTTCCGGGTAATTGAAACCTCTCACACTTACGTTTTAGTCTACTAATCAAAAGCCCTAATCTAATTTGGGCTTACAATACGGGAATCATCACGAACCAGAGTCTAGTTTTCGTTCAAAATAGATTTAATCGAATCGAATCTTAGACACGCTTTAAATACAATTAATCTCTACAAAAATATTCGTGATGATCTAATGGGTGAAAGCCCCATGAATTTCGACATTTACAATATAAGAATTAGTCAAATTGAATTTGTTTTGAAACAGACACGGTCGCGCTAATCATATAGCGCGGTCGTGCTTCATGAGACACGGTCGGGCCAAATACCAGCGCGGTCGTGCCTCACACACTCAGACCCAGTCATGCCTTTGGCTAGACTTGGTCATGCCTCAAAACCCTAGACACGGTCGTGCCTAGTCCAGGACACGATCGTGCCTAGAGAACAATCCAATTGTGCATTCTGTTTGATCAACACGGTCGCGCCCTGACTAGCATGGTCGCGCCCGTGGTTCGAGCATGATCGTGCCCTTCCTAGGCACGGTCGTGTGTGAGTTAAATTCTTGGCAGAATTATAATTTTATATATTTTTCAAACAATAAATATTCTGATTAAATTATAAAATAAAAATAGTTGATTTTTATAAAATTGTATTTAATCCTATTTAGATCTTGGAATAAATAAAAAATTATTTATTTAAAGTTTATAAAATTTAATTTACATTTATTGTTAAACCTTAAAAAGTATTTTAATGGTTACGTTACATATATTATACATAAATAAATAAAGAAATGATTATTTATTTAATTTATATTTAAACAAAAACAATTAATTATTTATGTTAAATTATAACTAATACTTACAATGTTTTCATAAACAATAATTATTTACATTACTTATTTAATTATTCAAACTCAAACCTTAATCAAAATACTCTAAAAATATTCTTTCAAACTTTATATTTTATTCAATACTTTCAATTACAAATCAATGACTTTTTACACAAGTCCAAGTGCAACTTTAGACTTAAACTTTTGTGCACACTATTAATACCATATACATTACACTTTAGGTTAACTTTTGCATTTCAAGGATTTTTATTCTATTTAGTATCATTGTTAGCTACGCCTTCAAACCAAGTGAGTATACATAGCCCCTTTTACTCTTTTACATTTTTGGGGCGAAACTTGAACACTGTTCAAATTACATGTTTACATTTACACAAACAACACAAGTACAGATCCTATTTACATTCATGTGTGTAATTTGAGCTTTATGCCCGAGTGCTATGTGTGCTAACTTTTGTGAACACTTATGTGCAATCATTAACTAATCAAGCCGACGGTTTTCAATGATAGATCTATTGAGTCTGACAAACCCACCCAGATTGGGGTGATTGATACCGACAACACAATTTTGCATGCTAGTTACAAAGGTTTGATTGTACTTGGTTGCACAATAGCTGCTCCCCATAAATGCCTTATTTATCATGTTATGTATGGATTTGTTTTTCAAACAATATGCTATCTATATACAAACCTGTGTTATACTCACCAACTTTTTAGTTGACTTTATTTTATTCATGTTCCAGGCCCTAATATGTGAGATTGATCAAGATGTGCTACATATAGGCTTGGACTTAGTTAAAATAAATAAAGAACTTATGTATTTCAATTATGCTTCTTTTCAAAATTGCTTTTGTTTGAATGTTTGTAATGGAATTTGACAATTAATATATTTCAATTTAGTCAACCTTGTGCTTATGAACAGTCTACATGTCCCGCCCCCGATGATTCCGCCATCGGTCGGGGTGTGACAGATTGGTATCAGAGTCTTGGTTATAGGGAATTAGGTTATTAGACACCTTGACCTAGACTATAACTTTAGGACACCCACTTATGCCATGCTTCATGTTTATATGATTATGTGCTACATGTTACGTGATACATGTTATGTGTTACATGCTATGTGTTACATGCTTACTATGATTAGTTATTATTTCATTTTTTATGCATTACTTGTTAAAAGTTCATGACTTATTATGATATCCTTAAATAATAATTAAATAAACAATATCCCTTTCCTATATCCTAAAACCTCATAATATTCTTATCTCCTTCTCTATCTATATCTTTCTTAGCATGTGGAAACTTCATGAAGCTAAATCTATAAAATTTCTTTATCTCCTCGTTAAGGTTTTTAAACTTTGTTAATTATTTGAGGACACGTGCAATCTGGAAGGGTGACACCTGTATTTTGGGTTTTCTGTCTAGGAAAGTATTTCGCATAAATCCCAATCAACCGAGGGACCCGTATGCTTTCCTGGGAATTCCCGAGATGAGTGTTTATTTATAGGCTAAAGCATGTCTCCTTGAAAATTATATAAGTTTAATTAACCTTAATGTGTCATAGTATTCGAGTGATTATATCACTATTTGAGTACGATCCAAACTATGATTATCTATTTATTTTGTTATCTTATTCTATTAAATCCAAACAATTCTCATAAGTTCTTACATCTTTTCTTGTCTTGTGAAAATCTGTAGAATGCCTACTCGTCGTGCTCCCGCGGCCAACACCAATACCGACATTGCTGCTATTCTTGCACAACTCGTGACACAACTCACTCAAGCTAATAGTGCCACCAATGGCAACAATGGTGGTAATGGTAGTAATAGTGGTAATGGTGGCAATGGAGGTAACAACCCATCTCAATGCACTTTCAAGCATTTCAACTCGTGTAATCCTCCCAAGTTCTATGGTACCGAAGGAGCTACTGGACTTCTTCAATGGTTCGAAAGTATTGAGAACACCTTTCTCAATAGTGACTGTCCCGACAACCTTCGTGTTCGTCATGCCACAAGTGTCCTACAAAAACGGGCACTCGCGTGGTGGAATGGAGAGAAAAGAAATAGAGGTGTGGATGTAGCAATGACCTTACCTTGGGATGAAGTTAAAAGGCTAATGACCGAGGAATTCTGTCCTCGAAATGAAGTGAAGAAACTTGAAGCCGAATTTTGGGATCTTGCCCAAGATAGTGGCGAAAGCTTGGCATACACAACTCGGTTTCACGAGTTAAGTCTTCTCGTGCCCCACATGGTCACTCCTTTGTCCCGTTGCATTGAAAATTATATTGGGGGACTACCTAGGCAAATTCAAGATACTGTTCTAGGAAGAAATCCTGCAACACTTGAGGATGCGATCCGTTTGTCCGCCACCTTAACCGATAATCATGTGAAGGCGGGGACTCTTACTAAAAAGGGCACCAAGAAAGTCTCTGACACTACAACTCCTTCCACCCACAACAAAGAAGCCATAACTGAACCCTCCCGGCATAATAAGAAGAGAAAGGCTAGAAATTTTGCGGTGGTCACTCCTGCTATTCCTGTTAACCAAGTTGCACCTATGGTTCAAGCACCAGCCAAAAAGCCATATGTTGGAATCTACCCACTTTGTGCCACCTGCAACTACCATCATCCCCAAAGTATCCCATGTCGCCTTTGTACTCATTGTGGGAGATATGGCCATACGGTCAATGTTTGTAGGGCCAAAGCTCTTGCGGGCCAAGTCAACCCACCAAACCAAACCAACACCCAAGTGACTAATCAAGGTACTCCCGCTATTGCAAATGGGAGTGCATGTTATGAATGTGGCAACCCGAACCATTTCCGTGATCAATGCCCAAGATTTGCCAATGATAGACAAGGTGAGCTCGTGGGCGTGCTTTCAACATAAACGCCAACGAAGCTCAAGCCAACAATGACGTGGTCAATGGTACGTTCCTTGTAAATAGTCAATATGCCTCCATTTTATTTGATACCGGTGCCGATAAGAGTTTTGTGTCACTTAACTTTGAACCTTTACTTGCCAAGACACGATCTCAATTACAGAAAACCTTCACTGTCGAAATAGCAAATGGTGATTCACTTACAATCGAGTCTATTATCTATGATTGTTCTCTAGAACTTAATGAACATACATTCCCAATCAATCTTGTACCAATGCCATTAGGAAGTTTTGATATCATCATAGGCATGGATTGGCTATCAAATCATCATGCCGAAGTCATCTGTTTCGAGAAGTGTATTCCAATACCTCTACCATCGGGAGAAACACTAAGAGTCTTTGGTGAAAAGCCTTGCAAAGGGCTTAAATTAATGTCATGCACTACTGCTCAAAAGTACTTACGAAAGAAGTACGTGGCCTTTTTGGCCCATATAGTTCAAAAAGATGTAAAAAAGAAGAGTATTCAAGACATCCCCATTATCCGAGATTTTCCCGAAGTGTTCCGCGAAGATTTATCCGGTCTTCCACCCGTTCGACAAGTAGAATTTCGCATTGATCTAGTGCCCGGAGCTAACCCCGTGGCTAGAGATCCTTACCGTCTTGCACCTTCTGAAATGCAAGAACTTGCAAGTCAACTTCAAGAGCTCTCCGACAAGGGATTCATTCGTCCAAGTCATTCACCGTGGGGTGCACCCATCTTATTCGTCAAAAAGAAAGATGGATCATTTCGCATGTGTATTGACTACCGCGAACTCAACAAGCTCACTATCAAAAACCGTTATCCTTTACCTAGAATTGATGACCTCTTTGATCAACTTCAAGGTTCTACTTGCTTCTCGAAGATTGATCTTCGATCCGGTTATCACCAACTCCGTGTGCAAGAAGACGATATTCCAAAGACTGCCTTCCGAACAAGGTATGGTCATTATGAGTTCATGGTTATGCCTTTTGGACTAACCAATGCACCCGCAGTTTTCATGGACCTCATGAATCGTGTGTGCAAACCGTACCTTGATAAGTTCGTAATCGTTTTCATCGATGACATCTTAATCTATTCTAAGACTAAAGCCGATCATGAGCAACATCTTAGATTGGTTTTGGATCTCTTGAAGAAAGAACAACTATATGCCAAATTCTCCAAATGTGAATTTTGGTTAAAAGAAGTTCAATTTCTTGGTCATATCGTCAACGACAAGGGTATTCATGTTGACCCTGCTAAGATCGAAACGGTTAAGAATTGGAATGCCCCGAAGACTCCCACTGAAGTTCGTTCATTTCTTGGTCTTGCGGGATATTACCGTCGTTTCATCTCCAACTTCTCTAAGATTGTTGTCCCTCTTACCGCCTTGACCCACAAGGGTAAAACTTATGAATGGGGACCAAAACAAGAAGAAGCTTTCCAAACTCTCAAGCAAAAGTTGTGCAATGCTCCTATTTTGACTCTTCCTGATGGGAATGATGATCTAGTTGTCTACTGTGATGCTTCTAACCAAGGTCTCGGTTCTGTCCTCATGCAACGGGGCAAAGTAATCGTTTATACATCAAGGCAACTTAAGATTCATGAGAAGAATTATACGACGCACGATCTCGAATTGGGTGCGGTTGTGTTTGCACTGAAGATTTGGAGACACTATCTCTATGGCACGAAATGCGTGGTGTTCACCGACCACAAAAGTCTCCAACACATCTTCAACCAAAAAGAACTCAATATGAGACAACGACGTTGGGTCGAATTCCTTAACGACTATGACTGCGAGATTCGTTACCATCCCGGCAAAGCGAATGTTGTAGCCGATGCCTTGAGTCGAAAGGACCATGTCATGCTGCATTGTGCCCGAATCCAAACCGACATTCAAATTCGCATCTTAGAAGCCCAACACGTCTCCGTCACCGAGGGTAACATGTACGAGGAAATGTCATGTGGAGTTGAACTTCAACTTGAATCAAAACCAAATGGCTTACTTTATTACTTGAACCGTATTTGGGTTCCCGATCGCGATGATCTCCGTACGTTTCTCATGAACGAGGCTCACAAGACTCGTTATTCTATTCATCCTTGTGCGGATAAAACGTACCAAGACCTTCGCCAACGATATTGGTGGCCCGGTATAAAGAAAGACATTGCTCTCTATGTTGCCAAATGTCTAACGTGTTCCAAAGTCAAAGCCAAACACCAACGTCCTTCTGGATTACTTGAACAATCGGAAAGTCCCGTGTGGAAATGGGAGAACTTAGCCATGGATTTTATTACCAAACCCCCTCGCACCTCGAGTGGTTATGATAGTATTTGGGTGATCATTTATCGTCTCACCAAATCTGCTCATTTCTTGCCCATCCGTGAAGACTATCGGGTTGAGAAACTAGCCCGAATTTACATTGATGAAATTGTGAGCCGTCACAGTGTTCCCTTGAACATAATATCTGATAGAGACGCTCGGTTCACTTCTCGATTTTGGTAATCTCTCCAAACTGCTCTTGGCACACGATTGGATTTGAGCACGGCTTACCATCCTCAAACTGATGGTCAGATCGAGCGAACAATCCAAACTCTTGAAGACATGCTTAGAGCTTGTGTAATCGATTTTGGTGGCAATTGGGATTCACATTTATCCCTCATTGAGTTCTCCTACAATAATAGCTACCACACGAGTATCAACATGGCTCCATTTGAAGCTCTCTATGGTCGCAAGTGTCGTTCTCCTATCTGTTGGAACGAGATTGGTGAAGCATAAATCACCGGTCCCGAGCTAATTCAAGAAACATCCGACAAGATTATCCAAATCCTTGACAACATTCGAGTAGCGAGAAGTCGGCAAAAGAGTTATGCCGACAAACGTCGAAAACCCTTGGAATTCCAAGTCGGTGACCTTGTTCTTCTTAAGGTGTCCCCGTGGAAGGGTATGATCCGCTTTGGAAAGAAAGGCAAGTTAGCCCCTCGCTATGTTGGTCCATTCAAGATCCTTGAAAGGATTGGGAAAGTAGCTTACAAACTCGAGTTACCTCCATCTCTTGGCAATGTGCATCCTACATTTCATGTATCTAATCTGAAGAAATGTCTCGCTGATGAGAATCTCCATATACCACTTGATGACGTGCGCATTGATGAAACAATGCACTTCGTTGAGAAACAGGTAGAAATTATGGATCGTGAAATCAAGCAACTCAAGCGAAGTCGTATTCCTATTGTCAAAGTTCGTTGGGAGTCTAAGCGTGGTCCTGAATTCACTTGGGAACGAGAGGACCAAATGAAACTCAAGTACCCCCATCTTTTTACTAATGTCGTAGCTTCCTCTAACTAAATTTCGGGACGAAATTCCCTTAACATGGGGAGACTGTAACATTTCTGATTTTTAGTATCCGTATTTCAATTCAATGTAATGCATTTCAAACTCAATTCTAGTGCACTGTTTTGTTCTATTCGTACCATCAATTGAATACTATACTTCCATGCAAATCCACAAATTTTACTCGGTTATATTCTATTAAAACACTACATAAGTACCTATTTATACAAATACGTCAAAGACTAAAGTTACAAGGTATGATGTTGAAAATTTACAAGAAACCCTAATAGGCACGGTCGGGCCTCGTTCTGGCACGGTCGCGCGCCTTGCTTCGGAACGGTCGCGCCCGGTGCCTTGGCACGGTTGCGGCTCATATTGGCACGGTCGCGCCTCTCATCAGTTGAAACGTAAATACAGACTTTAATCACAGTGACGTTCGATTTCATAACCGTTCGGCGCGTTTTCACCATTAACAAACTCAATTAACTCTTTTAATCATAACAATTACAACAAATAAACAAAAAATCGTCGATTCAACTCATAACTATCCAATTCTCTCACAAGACCGTCGAATTTACCATTCTGATTAAGATTCTCCTAAACCAACATTCTATCAATCCTCTCTGAAGCTCCCGGGAACACCGAGTCAGTCGGAATTGCAGAAGAAGGCGCCGGAAACCGAACCCGTCGTCGCCGGAATTTCTCTCTACCGAACACTGTCAATTCGTCGTCCTTCCGGGTAATTGAAACCTCTCACACTTACGTTTTAGTCTACTAATCAAAAGCCCTAATCTAATTTGGGCTTACAATACGGGAATCATCACGAACCAGAGTCTAGTTTTCGTTCAAAATAGATTTAATCGAATCGAAACTTAGACACGCTTTAAATACAATTAATCTCTACAAAAAGATTCGTGATGATCTAATGGGTGAATGCCCCATGAATTCCGACATTTACAATATAAGAATTAGTCAAATTGAATATGTTTTGGAACAGACACGGTCGCGCTAATCATATAGCGCGGTTGTGCTTCATGAGACACGGTCGCGCCAAATACCAGCGCGGTCGTGCCTCACACACTCATACCCGGTCATGCCTTTGGCTAGACTTGGTCATGCCTCAAAACCCTAGACACGGTCGTGCCTAGTCCAGGACACGATCGTGCCTAGAGAACAATCCAATTGTGCATTCTGTTTGATCAACACGGTCGCGCCCTGACTAGCATGGTCGCGCCGTGGTTCGAGCACAATCATGCCCTTCCTAGGCACGGTCGTGTGTGAGTTAAATTCTTGGCAGAATTATAATTTTATATATTTTTCAAACAATAAGTATTCTGATTAAATTACAAAATAAAAATAGTTGATTTTTATAAAATTGTATTTAATCCTATTTAGATATTGGAATTAATAGAAAATTATTTATTTAAAGTTTATAAAATTTAATTTACATTTATTGTTAAACCTTAAAAAGTATTGTAGTGGTTACGTTACATATATTATAAATAAATAAAGAAATGATTATTTATTTAATTTATATTTAAACAAAAACAATTAATTATTTATACTAAATTATAACTAATACTTACAATGTTTTCATAAACAATAATTATTTACATTACTTATTTAATTATTCAAACTCAAACCTTAATCAAAATACTCTAAAAATATTCTTTCAAACTTTATATTTTATTCAATACTTTCAATTACAAATCAATGACTTTTTACACAAGTCCAAGTGCAACTTTAGACTTAAAATTTTGTGCACACTATTAATACCATATACATTACACTTTAGGTTAACTTGTGCATTTCAAGGATCTTTATTCTATCTAGTATCATTGTTAGCTACGCCTTCAAACCAAGTGAGTATACATAGCCCCTTTTACTCTTTTACATTTTTGGGGCGAAACATGAACACTATTCAAATTACATGTTTACATTTACACAAACAACACAAGTACAGATCCTATTTACATTCATGTGTGCAATTTGAGCTTTATGCCCGAGTGCTATGTGTGCTAACTTTTGTGAACACTTATGTGCAATCATTAACTATTCAAGCCGACGGTTTTCAATGATAGATCTATTGAGTCTGACAAACCCACCCAGATTGGGGTGATTGATACCGACAACACAATTTTGCATGCTAGTTACAAAGGTTTGACTGTACTTGGTTACACAATAGCTGCTCCCCATAAATGCCTTATTTATCATGTTATGTATGGATTTGTTTTTCAAACTATATGCTATCTATATACAAACATGTGTTATACTCACCAACTTTTTAGTTGACTTTATTTTATTCATGTTTCAGGTCCTAATATGTGAGATTGATCAAGATGTGCTACATATAGGCTTGGACTTAGTTAAAATAAATAAAGAACTTATGTATTTTAATTATGCTTCTTTTCTTGGAATTGCTTTTGTTTGAATGTTTGTAATGGAATTTGACAATTAATATATTTTAGTTTAGTCAACCTTATGCTTATGAACAGTCTACATGTCCCGCCCCGATGATTCCGCCATCGGTCGGGGTGTGACATGGTGACTGCAAGAGCACACGTACAATGATGACCCCGAAGGACACCACTGTTAGCAACGCATATAACACATAACATCATACTCTATTTACATTACTCATTAACTGCACCTGCACCCCACACATAGCACTAGGATAACATATCTTACACGTATTCATAAGCGTTTAGCTTATATCCCGACTCGCCCCGACTAACTCACAACACAATACAATGCTAATGTAGCAACACACATACTGATACTATGTCTCATTATCTAAGCATATACTACGTACATGCACACCCTGTGATACCAACACACATACTGATACTATGACTCACCCCTAAGCACATACCCGTATGACCTTCTCCGTCGAGTGCCACCATGGCCCCTCCTCCTTCGTCGGGTAGTCTCAGCCGTACTCCACCAGCCCTATCATCGCCGTCTCCTCTTCGACTACTACCACAACAGCCGACCAACCTTCATCTTGCTCCGGTCACAGGTCGTGATCCACCCCCTAGTCGGGTTCCCGCAAAAACGCAAACAACCGAATAACAAGGATGTACAAGAGTTTACCTTAATTAGGCGTGAAGTCTCCCGCTCCAAACCACCGCGAACCACAGCCGTCGGCTCCCTGTTTTCGCCGGCGTCTCCTTCGTTCCTTGCGGCAGCCGTGAATCTCAAGCCTAGGTCAAATGGCCTAGGGTGTGCTCAAAAGTTGATATATATACATCCGTGGTTTACATCCAAGTCCTCGTAGTTCCTTGTTCGTATACTTCGGTCTCAATTAATGCCCCACACGGCTACCTGGCTCGTCAAAACTCAGTAACTGGAATTTTACGCACAACCCCGTGTTACTCATGGCATGCTAATATAATTCGGGGTGGTCACTACCCGATCCGTTAGATCTTGAAATTCCAGGATGGTACACATATGTTGGTTAGGAAGATCTACCTTGATGGTTCTAGTATTTGGTAGAATGTCATTTAAGTGTATGCATAAGTTGCATCTTCCTATTTTGGATTGGTTGTCTTTAGTGGATTGGTATTACAGTTATGCATGAAATTTTGTATAGTAACTCACTAGCTTAATGAATATTTGAGGAAATTAATGAATATGGGGCAGAAATTAGATGAATTAGAGATAAAAAAAAGTTGGTTTACTCATACGCCTTTGGTTGTGCATTTGCACAAGTAGCATAGCCTTACGGTAGAATCTACGATTGAAATTGATCTACCAGGTATATCAGCATAACCTTACGGTGCACGTACATGCTTTTACTTGTCTTACGACATATACTATGATGAAAATTGTTTTATACACTATAGCATTACAATACACTACTATAGGTTTACGGTTATATTATAATATTTTCCAAATGTTTTTCGGGTTGGTTTAAAAACTTAATTTTTATATGTATTCATTTTCCTTTGCTAAGGAGTGAATGAGCCTTAAGATGGATCATTTAGACACTTAAGCTCGTTTAATGTATTATAGTTGTTATGAGGTTCTTTTGGGCCACGATTTTGGTCACAACTTACACCCAAAATTTTAGTTGTAATTTTCTTTTTCGGGTAACAAATGTCAAATGGTTGATACTTTGTAATCAGTAAATTATTTTTAAAGAAGTCCGCTATGTATATATTTTGAAATTTTAAGATCATATTTTGAGAAATAGTTGAAATGAATTAATATTGTATAAAAAGGACGCATAAAATATGAGTGTCACGTAACATTTGCATTTGGTCCAACAACTATGAGCTTTATCGACCATGGTTATTAACTACTTGATCTTAATAAGATTTTACAGTTTTACATTCCCATCCATCGAAAAAATGTCACGCATTCATAGGATTTCCGCAAGCATAAAATCTTGCTTAGAACCTCGATCTTGAGCATATGATCGTAAAATACCGATCTAGTTCAATATCGTTTGACTATAACCGATAAACAACCGCAAGTGGGCCAACTTTATTAAACTAGAAGAAAAAATATGGATTATGACTAATACGACCCATAACAGCAAATTTCATAAAATAGTTTGATTTAAACAATTCACCGATAAATTTGTTTCCTTGATCACCAACCTTTTAATTTAAATCACTATGGCCGTCCTTAAGGTGATATCATGGTGGTAAAGTGGTGTACTTTCAACCAAATGATTTTGGGTTTAAATCCTGCGGAGTGCATGTATGACGATTTTAGAAGTAGAGTAGGTATCGACTAGATACTGTGTGTTCGCCGGTAAAAAAAACCACTATGGTCATTTTACACTACTGGTATCATGTTTAGGCTTCATGTCTTTAATGTACTTGTAGTTCACTTTTCTTTTAACACGAAAATCGACACATATGAAAAATACGTTGTTAAAATAATTATATACTTTACTATAATTATATATTGCTTAGTTACATGTTTAATTTAACCATATAAGTTTATAAAACCTCAAATTTTGATTTTTAGGACACCATTTTGTTTAAATTCTAACCCAAAAATAAGCGATTAAAATAAAATATCACACAATAAATAACTAATTTACATAGAAACACATAAATTATTTTGTTTAGATATATAAAATTTAATAGTGAGGAACCCGTGCGTTGCAACGGAGTTGACAATTTTCGCAAGTTTTATGTTAGGTTATGAGTCACTTAAATAAATAGGGGTTTCGCGTTGTGTTAGTTATGCTATGTCGGAAAATGATGCAAGATATCGGGTAACATTAAATAACTTCTGATTATATTTGGGTTATTATTATAATAATAATAATAATAATTATTATTGCTCAAGTTAACAAAAACCAAACCACAATCTCATTCTTGCTTATGTGTAAAATGAGTTTTTTTTTATTTGTATATATTAAAAAAAACTATTTTTTATTTTTTAAACTTTTTTATTGTTATTTTGTTTTTGTTATTTTGTTATTTTTATGATTATTATTTAATAAAACTTGTTTTAAATATATAAATAAATACATCTTTTCTAAAAGATTAAGGGGGAAAAGAAAAGGCTTTAATTAAGTGTTGGACTTTAATTGTATAGATTTTGGTTAAATGTCTAATTGTATGTTGGACTTTAATTGTAGAGATGGGTTAAAGGGTAATTCAACACATTTTATGCATTGGTAAAATGTACTATATGCACAATAATTTGTGTTAGGTGTCTTAAAAATTTAGATAAATTATAATGATATCCTTTCAATATGTATTATATAGTAGTATAGATATAGATATAGATAAGATAACATATGCATGTAACTTACAATCACTAGCTTAGTCTAGTGGTAAAAGTGTATATCCAAGACTTCATTGAAATTGGGAGGTTTTCGGTTCAATTCCCACTTGTGACAAAAAAAGTGGTCCAGGTTGGGACGGTGGTGGGTTTTCTACTGAGAGAGGTGGAGATGATCGGGTGGGTAAATGACCCTTCAGTGATCCAAATTGCCGTTAAAAAAAAACATACGCATCTAACTCACAAACATTAATTGTGATGGTTGTTGAGAAGCAACTATCCCTAGATTTGATTTGGTTAGAACTACCGGCACTACAAGGTTTTGCATATGTAAACATCAACCAACCCTCAAAAGGAAAGCCAAATTAGATCATCATTTCGTGTGCTATAATATTATTTTTACAACCAACACAATTATTCCTTATTCATATATAATAAAACAAATTTTAATTCTTATGAGGATAAAATAATCATATGCCTTTGTGATCGGATTGGGTTGACAAATAATTATTACCATGGGTGTGATCACATAAATATTTGGTACTTCCTTGCCTACCACTCAATAAGTCATGATTAATGGTATTTTTATTAATAATAATTTTGGAAAACATGAGTATGTGAACCAATCATTTTGGTCCATCTTTTTCAACAAAAAGAAAAAAGAAATTCTAGTTATTTCATATATATCATGTCGTCAAGGTTCTGTCTTGGTGGTAAGAGTGAGTTTTTCAAAGGGTTTTTCCTCTGTGAAGATTATAGGTTCAAATCTTGTAAGGTGCACTTCATAAAAACTAGGAACACCCTCTGCATATTTCGAATTTCTTAGGGTTGTTTGGGTAGACTGGTGTACGAGCCTCCCATGATGGGACGTGTCAGTTGAACCCACGCCTTTCAAAAAAAATATATAACATGAATTATTATTATTATTATTATTATGATCAAAAGTAAAAGTTTAATACTTTATTGAATTGATCCCCATTCTTGTGATTACATGAATGAGGAGACAAATATTCTTGGCATCATCATGTTGTACCCATGGCATGCATATAGGAATAGTATGCCCATCCTTGTTTGAAACCGCAGTTACCAAAATACCCTCTATTATGAGTTCATTTACATTCTTATTTGGACATTTATATTGTTTATATTTTAACATTTTAGCATCTACATCTCATTATAACTCATTTATTATTAGTTTACGGTATAAAGTATGTGCCATGGAGAGGTCAATAAACATTTATCAAATGCTAATTAAAAGAACATGCAACTGAAAAACTTTACATTTATGATAGGGACTCAAGATCAATTACTGTATTTTTTTTTAAATTTACATAATATCATAATATTTAATATTACATATAATATTAAATATATTTATTTTTAAACTTATAACATAAAAAAAGTTAAGCTAAAGTGTAGAGAAAAAGAACATGAAGAATGAGAATTGAGAATCATACAATCATCATATTAATATGATGAGTTAAATACACAGATAGTCTGTTTGATATATTTAAATTTTGGATTTGGTTCATAATTTTAAAAAATTACACTATTAGTCCTCAAATTATACATAAATATAACATGTTGGAATGGATTTGGTTCATAATTTTAAAAAATTACACTATTAGTCCTCAAATTATACATAAATATAACATGTTGGAATGAATAACGTTTAACTTTTATGTTAAATATTTTGAAAATGACCAAAAACCTATAGGTTAAAAAAAACATGTTTAAAAAAAAGTTGTGGTGCCGCCTAAGAATTAGGGGTGTAAATATAGGTTCTTTTAATTTCTATTTTTTTAGTTTTAATCTAGGGATATTTTGATCATTTTTAAAATATTTAATAGAAAAGTTAACTGTCATCAACTCCATGAACCAAATGTTACATAGGGGACTAACAGTGTAATTTTTCAAACTTAGGAACTAAATCTAAAATTTGGACATACCACAGGGACCAATCGTGTACTTAACTCTTTATTTTATAATATAAATATTTTAAATATTTAAAACAGATATATTTAAGGATAGATTAAAAGTAGCTCTCTGTATTAAATTCAGTCAAACGTGAGAGATAACGTGACTGATTTAGTACATGCGGAGAGTAAATTTAATGATATATAAAATTTAAATAAAAGCCAAATGCAGAATAAAAGGATAGTTTGGTAACTAATAAAGAATGATAATGAGGAGATTGAATCCCTAACACGCTCCCTTGAGGGTTACTTTGACAACAAAATTTCAAATTATCACACATAATTATGCAACCAGAGCCACCTTCTTCAAGCAACCAAAACCCTATCTCATCAATTATATTTATATAACACAATGGATCATCAATCTCCATACGCCTTGTACTCTTTTCGTAGAAATTAATGGATCTCGCATTGCAGGGATTTGGTATGGTAGTCAACAATTCTACTTATGATGAGGATGATGATGATGATGGTGATTCACTGTGTACTGTTGTTGATTTCGGGAAGAAGGAAGTAAGGGGTTATTTGGATACATGTGAAGAAGAAGAAGAAGACGAATTTGGGGGAAATAGTAGCTCAAGCTCTGATTTCATGGCGTCATTTGAGACTAATTTGAATGAAAACACATCACTAGCTTTGACGAGTCGTCTTCTCCGTGTTCTGTTGATGTAGCCGGAGAGAAGAACGAGGTTGAAGCCTCACATTGTGCCGCCGCTTCTGAAGATTCGGAGAAATTAGAGAGTCAAGGGCCAAAAGGTCTCTCAGGTACTTTCTGATTCAGAATTAGCAAAATGTGTAATGAAATGTTTATTTGCTTGATTGTTATTTGTTAATGTTTGTATGTGATGTGATATTGTGATGCCTTCTAGGTGTTTGATAAAATGCCAGATGTGTTACAAGTGAAGCAATTGTTAAATTACTCTTTATTCTGTGGCTCTTATGTGTTTGGATGTGCATTTTGAAATTGAATGATCAAATAATCACTTTTTTTCAAAATCAAATCCAAACACTACTTTACGAGTTTAACAATTGTTAATATCATCCTGCTTGGTGTTTTCTATGTTCATGTTTGATTTGGGGTTTCTGATAGAGATTGAGATGATGAAAGAAAGATTCTCAAAGTTGTTGCTTGGAGAAGATATGTCTGGTTGTGGGAATGGTGTTTGTACCGCTTTGGCTATCTCGAATGCAATTACAAATCTATGTGGTAAGCCAAATTATGAACAATTCGATAAAAAATAGCTAATTTAGTAACAAATTACAACTTCTT
The DNA here is from genome assembly GCA_023525975.1 of Smallanthus sonchifolius. Taxonomy (NCBI): domain Eukaryota; kingdom Viridiplantae; phylum Streptophyta; class Magnoliopsida; order Asterales; family Asteraceae; genus Smallanthus; species Smallanthus sonchifolius. The sequence goes on from CM042037.1 coordinate 21,509,308, forward strand.
TGATATCGGTTGGTTGTTAATTTCTTGAAATTCCAGCCACACTTTTTGGACAAATATGGAGGTTAGAACCTTTGTGCCCTGAAAAGAAATCAATGTGGCGACGAGAAATTGAATGGCTTCTGTGTGTGAGTGATTACATTGTGGAGTTGATACCTTCTTGGCAGACTTATCCAGATGGAAGTAAACTTGAGGTGGAAATTATTGTTTTTATAAGTTCTAGTGTTCAAAACAATGCTAGTTTTTTGCACTTTTGTATTTGAGAAATGCTAGACTCGCTTAATTTTGTGTTTTTGGTTTTTTGTGATTTGATTTTATAGGTCATGACTAGTAGACCCCGGTCCGATCTTTATGTTAATCTCCCGGCTCTTCGTAAATTGGACAACATGCTTCTTGTGAGATTCTCAACTCTTTTTCTTGCTAAGTATATGTAGGTTTGAGAACAATGTTGACACCTTTAAAAAGATAAAGATAAAAATGTCTCTGTTTGACCTTTTTGAGGTCAAATCAATTGCTTTGGCTTCTAGTTTCTCGTTCTTGCTGTACAATTTCATGGTTGTAATTCTAGTTCATGAGTTAAAACTTTATGATGATTAAGGATAACTCAGTCATTTGACCCACTGAAAGTAGATAAATATACCAAAAGACATTTATGAAATATTAATGAAATTATTTTTTAAAATATGAAGAATTTATGTAGACTATGATTGTTAAAATGAAGCGAATTTGCGTGTTACAGGAAATATTAGACGGTTTTCAAAAAATGGAGTTCTGGTATGTTGACCAAGGGATTCAATCTATGGAAACCGACGGGTCATCATCTTTTGGTAAAGTGGTCCCACGGCAAAAGGAAAAATGGTGGCTGCCTGTTCCTCGTGTCTCTGCTGGTGGCCTGAGCGAGAGCGCAAGGAAAAATCTGCAAAATAAACGTGACTCCACAAATCAGATATTAAAAGCTGCAATGGCTATTAACAGTATTACTTTAGCCGATATTGATGTTCCTGAATCATTCTTGGAAGCACTTCCAAAGGTATCATTTAATGAACCGTTTCTTAAACTTTGTGAAATAAATTAATTTCCATATTTTACCCATTCCCATTGTATTGATTTGAATCTGTAAGATTCCCTTATCTTGTTTTTATTCAAGTTTATTTTAGATATTTTCCTGATAAATAGTCAAACATTTTCATTAAACTACGTGTCAAGGCAAACATTACAGTATTCATGGAATTTGGGAAGTTCTTTGACTATTTTTGAATTCTAAAGTACTGTCATTAAGGACAATCTAAGAATCTATTTGAAATCTTTAAGTGGACAGAGGATGTAACAAATATTCCTTTTATCAGGTGAAAATTTTGACTTCTTAGTTTAGGGAAATTGTTTGACTATTTGACGGGTATATAAAGTACTCCTTTTGACATATAACCTTTTCAAAGAAATACACATTGCAATTTTCATGGACATTTCAAAATGAAAGTGTGGTACGTGATTTAAGATTATTGTTTTGGCTATTAGTCATATATCAAACAGTAAGGATAATGGAATCTTTTTGACCTGAATCAATACCATCAATTTGTTTTGTGATGATGATGATGATGATCGTCACATATGTAACTTTAACATGACAACTTTCCAAAAGAGGAAATGTTGGAATCCCAAAATGTTAAATGTTAGAATCTTGTCAGGACAGGAAGTACTATAAGTAGAAAGTGATATGTCAAAATCCATATCAAATGTTTGACCTGAAAGTCAAAGTTCATATTGTTTTGGAACAAATCCAAAGATACCCTTTCTGAAAATTAGTTGAACTTGTTATAACATCATTGATATTTCTTTCATTTGTTGGCAGAATGCAAAAGGTAGCTTAGGTGATCTTATCCATCGATATATATCATCAGATCAATTTTCACCTGAGTGTCTGCTGGACTGCCTTGATTTATCCTCTGAGCATCAAGCTCTTGAGATTGCAAACCGTGTGGAGGCCTCAATCTACATATGGAGACGGAAAAACACCGCAAAACAGCCACCTATAAACATGGTGAGCAGGTCGTTTTCCAGGTCGTCATGGGACAAAGTTAAGGATATGGTTGCTGATGTGGACAAAAGGGAAACACTAGCAGATAGAGCTGAAACCCTCTTGCTTTGCTTGAAACAGAGGTTTCCTGCCCTTCCTCAGACCACCTTGGACATGAGTAAAATCCAATATAACAAGGTATAAATATCAATTGTTCGCACTTTCATACTGTTATTAAAATAATAATTTCACGCGAATGATGAATCAGGATGTTGGGAAATCGATCTTGGAGAGCTACTCGAGAGTATTGGAAAGCCTAGCGTTTAATATCACTGCACGCATTGATGATTTACTCTATGTCGATGACCTTGTGCGACATTCTGACAAATTCTCATCAATTTCAAACCGTGAAATCGTCTCCAAAACCATTGTTGGGAAACCATACACAGTTAGCACACCTTATAAAACGGCTTTCACCACACCAAGCCTCTCACCTTCGCGCTTTGATAACAGTCCAAAGAAAATTCTAACCGATTATTTGACCATTGACCCGAAAGGTAAGCACTATGCGGGTCAGGTAGTAAGGTCAAACTCCTTTTCGGGTAGGACGCGAGAGGCATTACAGAAGATGGGGCTTGGCGGCTCTAACGCGTCGGTTGGGGTCAGCTGAGTCGGTCCGGTTTGGGCTGAGTTCTATGTGGATGCATGGTAAATGGATCTTTGGAGATGTTTAAAGAGTTGGGTTAGATTATGGCATTAGTACATCCTGTTTTGTCATACCGAGTTCTGAGTCTTGGTTGAGTTGACTCGGATCTTGGGAAGGATAGTTTAGTGAAGTTTGTGTAAATAAATGCCAAGTTTTGTTTTCCACAAGTAAGCTGAAAATATTATTGTAACTTTATACTGCTTTTGATTAAATACTTCAATGAAAAGTTTCATAAATCACAATCTTATACTTATGGTCATATAATTTTCATATTTTTATTCAAGTTTAATCAGAAACATTGATTATTATTTATACGATTAAATAACCCAGTGTTGTAAAAATCGCGCCTAGGCGCCGATTAGTCGCTAGGCGGCGGGTCGACGATTATTTTTGGCCAAATCGGACTAAAAATCGCTAATCGGAAAAATTGGGTCAAAATCGGGCCTAGGCGGACCTAGTCGGCCAAAAATCGGCCACTTCCCGTTTTTCCGGTGATATTCCGGTAGGGTTCCGGTGAGATTCCGGCAGGTTCTGGCGATATTCCGGCAGGTTCCGGCGATATTCCGGCAGGTTCCGGCGAGATTCCGGCGACTTTCAGGCAAATTTCCGGCGATTTTCAGTTTATTTATTGTAATTTCCAGCTTCTTTAAAATGTGTGTGTGTGTATATAATTTTGAAAATTACATATAAAAATGTGTGAATATATATAAAAAACTGAAAATTACATATAAAAATTTCAATCCGATTAATCCCGCCTAGGCCCCGATTAATCCCGCCTAGGCCTAGGCCCCACCCCACCGCCCGACTAGCGCTTAGCGATTTTTACAACCATGAAATAACCCAATCTTCAAGTTTTTATTAATTACTTGAAAGGTATTTTTGAAACAAAAATGAAATCAAAAAGGAAAACTGTTACATACTAAACAAACATGAAACTGAAAAAAAAACCGTTACAAGAAACTAAAGAAAAAAACCGTTACATGAAATTGAAAAAAAGTAGTATGAGACTATAAGTTATCAAAAATGTAATAATAGTTTTATGAACTTATTTTACGTAAGTTCCGTAAGTGCCAAACTATGAAATTAGGTTGAATAGGTCCAATATACGCAGCCCATGGCCCAAACCTACATTAATCAAATTAACTGACTAGGAATGGTAATGGGTCGGGTTTTGGCCCGGTATCGGTAATCCCAGACCCATACCCGGTTGTAAAATCGTATCCCATACCGGCCCATTACTCGTCAGGTATCGGGCATACATGAGGGTATCGGCCAATACCCGTCAAGTATGTGTCGTGTACTTTTCTATTACTCTATTTTTATATTTATAATAACATATTAAATATGCGTAAATTACATACATTAATATCATTAAATACATATTTCAAAAGAAATTTTTAACTTTTCACATGATGAGCCTACTAAAATGAAGTATTAATAGACATGGTTTAAGGGAAAATTAAAACTTTTCGGGTATATGGTTCGGATAAACGGGTATGTGGTTTCGGGTAATCGGGCCGGATATCATCTCATTTGGACTAGTCATAATTCAACAAGTTTCATAGGAGGGCCTCATATTAACCTATTGTATAATTGAAGTGACCTAAATAAGCCCGTTTAGCTAATAAAAATTATCCAAATTAACCCATTAATTTGAAAATTTTAGCTGTGTTATTTTACACCACTTGAAAGTCACATGCTCAATTTGGGGCAAATATTTGTTTTCTTTAATCTTTTTACCTAAATAGACTTTAGGCAAGTCAACGAGATTTTTAGACTTTTACTCACTACATCTCTTTCTTAGACAATATTTTTAAGATATTTAATGAATTAATGAAAAATGATAAATGTGTGCAAAAGTTAAATTTAAGTAATAAACGAATTGTTTTTAAAATTCATACTCGGCTTGGCTTTTTTACTCCTTTTCCTTAGTGATACAATCTATATGGATATTTCAAAGTTTACATACTTGAATCCAATAAACCAAGACTATGTAGTTGTTTAACTAAAAAATAAAAAAAAAGTGATTGTCACTTTACTGACACGTAGGCATTGGGGTCTCAATAACTAAACCATTAAAAATATGTAGTGGTTTAACTAAAAATAATTAAATAAAAATGGGTGATGTGGCAACATGCGATTGGCTAAAAAAACAAAAAAAAAAATCAAAGACTCTCTCTCTCTCTCTCTCTTGCGTGCACCTGTTAGCAGGGCAACATCCCCTCCAATGGCGCCCCTCCTTGGCGACAGCGTAATGGTGTTTAGCGCCTCATTGGGCTGAGGTGTACGTGGGCGTTAACCCACTACACTCAGTCTAAAAAGAAAATTCATAAAAAAGAAAAAAAAGTAAATAACACCTAAAACTTCTTAATATACATAAGAGATTAAGAGTAAGTGAATATGAAAGAGGATTGTCGTTTCTTGTAAAAGTTCTTATTATAGAGAGATTAACAATCAAACATTTAAGGATGGATTGAACAATAAGGTACAAGATTTGCTTCGTTTGGTACAATTTGTTTTTTCCTATTTTGTATGTATTGTCTCTGGTTGGGTTGGTAGAGGTCTTTTATTTGTTCCTTTAGGTCCTCAGTTCGATCTTTTTCTTGAACGTTTTTTTTTTCTAGGTTTGTTGTTTCAGGTTGGATACGTGGCTTTATGTGGCACATATAGCTTTGCAATATGTCGACTTTTGCCCTTTTCAGTGAACTTTATCATATATTTCGATCATTTATGTTTTTTTTTGTCTCACGTTTGCCTCTTGCCGCTGTTGCTGTTGCTTTGTAAGTGTTCTTCTTGCTTTCGAATTTCTTTTTTGTTCTTTCTGATTCTTCTTTTCGTGCCTGCATTCTGTTTGATTTTGTGTTGTTGGGAATAAATGTTCGATTGTTAATTTTGTTGTCGACATGTATTTTTTTTTGGGTTGGAATTGAGACGTGATGGGTGTTGTAAATGCAAATTGATGCTTATTTATTGTGTTTTTTCAGAGATGGATTTGGTTTTTTGCTGGAGTTAAGATATGATTGCTATATTAGTTTGTAAACGTTCAGTAATTTGGGATTGTTAAAATGTGTTGTTGAGCATTTGCATTTTTTTTGACTTTTTTTGGTCAACGCTCTGTACACTGGATTGACCTGAATTTTATTTGAATCTTGATCATAAGGTTTCCCTTTTGCTGTCATTTGTTAATGGTGTAAGACTTTTGCTATTGATTTGCTTGAAAATGTTAAAGAAAGTTCCTTTTTTGTCATTATTTCATGTTATTTGAAGCAGATTGTCTTTGTTTCTAATTATTAGTCGATGTTGTAATTTTGAATTTTTGTATGATGTATGAACAGCAAATTCTTACTTGAATTTTTGTTATGCAATAATTATACAATGTCCGACTTTTAATGGTCATATGTCTATATATCTGAGGTTAAAAATGATGTGTGTTGTTAACTCATCAGCCTTTAATAGTTTTAAGAAAGTATTATATATGGCAAATATGCATTATGAATAATAAGACTAAAAATGTGGAAATAAATGTTCTTTTTTTTGTCAGGAGATTTATGCTTTAATGCTTCAGAACTACAAATTGAAGTCTGGGAACGGGTATGTTTTTTTCTGGTTCATTTTTTAATGTTTCTTATTCTTTAATTTCTGTAAGGCGAAAAGTCTGCCAAGTTCCGGATGCAATCAACATGACATTCATATTTGATATTGTTGTTATTTTTGCCATGTTTGTAAACATTCAGAGAATTGGGACTGTATGTTTATCCTCTTCCCTTTCATATCATTTCATTTTAATTCTGCTAGAGAGTATTTTGTTGCAGCGGCTCAGTGCCTATTTTTTATGTGTAAAAAAATTGGTTAGAGACATGACATCTGTGACATTGATTCTTTGGTATTGATACAACCTTTTTTCTTCTTTCTAAGCTTACCAGTTACCACACTACTTACACTCGCACGCAACATAATCAAGATTTTGTGTGTTATGATTCTGTTGATTTCTTAATTACTAACTCAATTAATAATTAAAACATTCTATTTTTATTTTTATAAAAACACTAACTTTTATAAAAATACTAAATACGATTTACACACGATAAACACGTACGAAAACGATAATATTCACATAATTTACGTAATCACATATAAGTCAAAAAAACTCATAATTTATATTAAATATAAATTATTAATGTCCGTAATATTAATGTTCGATTAATCACCAACGTTCCGGGTTAGACTCGAGTGCGATCCGATGTGTGCGACTGACTGACACATTTAATTAATTCTAATTAAATGCAATGTACGTGCGACTAACTGAGATAACTGAGTTTGTAACGAAAATGTTTGAACTAACGAGGTTTGAGTTAACGGAGTTAACCTGAAAATGCCGGATGTCACATCATCCCCTTGTTGAAAGAATTTTCGTCCCGAAAATTAAACGAAGTCCGTAACGTCTGAAACAAAAATTTTAGGTTTGTCACATCATCCCCTTGTTGAAATAAATTTCGTCTCGAAATTTAGTTAGTACCTTCCGTGTTTGCCGTTGAATGTTTGAATAGGTGAGGATACTTTTTCATCATCTGATCCTCGCGTTCCCACGTGAACTCCGGTCCACGCTTCGAGTTCCAGCGAACTCTGACAATAGGTATCTTACTGCGCTTGAGTGTATTGACCTCTCGGTCCATGATCTCAACGGGTTCCTCAATGAAACGTAGCTGTTCATCAATTTCCAACTCCTCGAGTGGAACTACAAGTGTCTCATCTGATAGGCACTTCTTTAGGTTTGAGACATGAAATACGTTGTGTACTCCATTGAGTGTATCAGGTAGGTTCAGTTGGTATGTGATGTCGTCCAGACGGTCTATAAAAACTATCAAATAAAACCTAATCTAGACTCTCTAGCTTTAAATTTATAAAACCTAGACTCGACCTAAAACTAGACCACACAACCGGCAAGTGTACCGATCAATGCAATATAGCCTAACGAAGTCCGGATATCGAACCCAAAAGACACTGAATAACTAAATTAGACTCTAACTAGGACTTAATATGATTAATTGATTGGGGGGTTTACTACACTAAAGATTAACTAAGAATGCAATAAACTAAGGACAATTCAAGCTATCAAGAGTAAACTAAAGATGAAATCAAGAATGGAGAGGTCACTACCTAGGTCGGAATCCTATGTGTAAAGTTCAACTTCTATCGGTTTTGGAACTAGGTTGGATCTGGGTTTCTAAAGATATAACACCTAAAAGATATCTAGTGGATTCCCGATCACTCTCGGTCTCGGGATGTGACCAGAAGACAACCTAAGGATATTAACTCACCAGATGATCGGATCACCTCTCGGGTATTTCCTACTATGACAAGTACCCTAATAAACGGATTACCTCTCAGTCTCACCGCTTACCATACACTCAAGGAATGCATGGGGTAGTTCTAGAATGGATACTATGATTCGGATAGCAACTATCACTAGACACCTAATACCAACTTCCTCTCAGACAGCTGACACTCGGATTCCTAATGACGAAGACTAAACGACTAATTCTCACCTCTCGGGTATTGAACTAGGACACACATTCACTTCTAATCAGTAATTAACTAGGTTTTCTATGGCTACTACGTCTAGACACCACTCTAACTCACAAACCCTAAAGTCTATGAACCAGAAACGAAGATCAAACTGGCAGAAAACCACAATCAACGCAGAAAAGCATAATCAACCACATAATCAGAATTAAACATGCACTAACATCACACATAAACAAACTCAAACCTTTACTACATCATAAATCCAACATTCAAATCCAAAAACCGAATAAAAATCGAAACTTTAACACATAATCATCATATTGACCTAGGTAGATCAAGGATCTAGCCTAGAATCATACTAAGAACATCTACACAGAAGCAAATAGCAAGATCCATAGGTTCAAAACATAAAATCAAAGATAAAAATCAAGTCTTTAAAACCTAGAACGTATAACTACGAACCCGGAATCCAAAGCTTTAATCTTTAAGCTTCAATCTTCTTCCAAACTCCCAAAATCGCCTCTTTTCTTCCCTGGAACGGCTTAGAATCGAACTCCCTCATAATGGCCGTTTAAATCTTTTTAATTTAGAAAATTAGGGTTTTGCGGAAAACGGCCCTCTCGCGTACCGCGAGAGAATGTTGACTGGATCCTCGCGTACCGCGAGGACCAAAATAGTCGGGCGGATTCCTGGAGTTTCCCGCGTACCGCGAGAATTATTACACTCGTCTTTCGCGTACCGCGAGAGACCTAAATTTCAGAAAATTGTCTTTTGATCTTTGGACTTTTCCGGGCTTCGTTTCTTCGCTCGTTTTCTTCACGTATTCTTCATTAATATTCCCGAGCTCCTACAAATAAGACCAACGACTCAAATGTACATAAAATTGACTCAAAACTAGTATAAAACTACTTAGAACACATTAAAACAAAGGAATAAAGACGTGTGCTTTCGCACCCTATCAAATATCCCCACACTTAACCTTTTTTCGTCCTCGAAAAATCTGCAAATGGAATCATAACTGGCATCTAACTCAACAAACATAAATTTCAATTTTCAAAACATACTCACGTGTTAAAAAGCAACAATTAGTATTTCTGTCCGATTAAACCCAAGCACTAACTTTCAAGCCCCCGTTACGTGTTCTAAATCCATTTTATACAACATATCAATCAATCTATGTGACTCACACTTAGAAGTTACAGCTCTACCTAATCCCGTCTCAAGGTCATGTTTAGGCACGGATTAAACCATATAGATTTACCCTACCACGTTAAACTACTATTTACAGGTTTTTAGAAATCAGATGAAATCATGAATGAATGGATGATAATGAGCATAATAAGCAAAAGAACTTTCGTCTAGAGGCGTTTCAACCAAGTCACTATCCCGGAGGGTAACACATAGACTACATTCTATCAATGAAGCACATAAATCTTACTTAGGGGTGTATCCTCCAAGTCGCTATCCCAAAGGGTAACACATAAGCAAAACTCAGTATAGCTCATAAATTATGGAATAACATGGATTATGGAATGCGGGCGCCACCGAAACTCGGATTTATTCTCACAAAAAGAGAATGGTGTGCCATAAAAAATTTCAAAAACCTTTAAATTTTAACTTAATCGTGGTACCTATCACCCTATATTGACAGTTTCAGTATTACCATTACTCTAAGATGAATACCCACAAGATATCATGATTTTATTCCGTGATTAATCCTAAATAACACAAACAGGATATTTAAGCTTTATTAGTTAGCTGGGTCTACCAAAACATCACTAATTAGACACGTTTTCAATTATTTAATCTTTTAAACTCATAAATAGATCCAGTTCTACTATCATTTTCCAAATATATGCAATTATTTTCAAGAACATTTTTCAAATTTTTCAATTTTTTTTTTTTTTTGTATTTTTGAATTTTTAAAGACACAAACTAAACAAACTAGACACTCACATCCCCACACTTGAAAGACACATTGTCCTCAATGTGAAGCAAAACACAACTAAAAATGAAAATGCAAAAATAAAAACAAAACAGAACAGGAAGCGACTTAGCTGGTAATGTAGATGCAATCTAGTATGCAGCTTCGTTCTTCCTTGTGTGCACCGTATAGCATTTCGGTCGCGGTTACACATCAGCTGTTGGGTTGCCTTTACAAGATAGTAATGGTAATCATCAAACCCGCCCGAATGGAGATTGAGTACGGACAGAATGATAAAACCTGCAAAATAAACCTCATACAAACCCACAGCATTAAACTGACTCAAATAAAATATAGAGACTAGACAGACTCAAGAAAACTAAAAGACTCAAGATAGATAGATGCAGAGAAAACATACTCGACATGTGGCAAACACAAAGACATGAATACCACAGCAAGTTCGAACATCGGTCATAAACGGTTTCTAGTTTCCCATGGTCACGGTGGTCGGATGGTGGTAGGTGGGTGAATTAATGTGATGGATGATGGTGGTTAAAGGTGATGCTTCATGGTAGTGGTGGTACGAAGGTAGGTGATGAATAGTGGTGGTGAGTGAAAACGGGGACAGAAACGGGTACGGGAAACCATGGGAAACAAAGGAAATAGGGTGACACCAGCAGTCCCTCGCGTACCGCGTAAGTCGAAGGGGATATTTTTCGCGTACCGCGAAGGCCAAAAAGTTAGGCCGGCCGAGACTTTTGTCTCTCGCGTACCGCGAGAGATCTTCCTCTCGTTCTTCGCGTACCGCGGGAGGGTGTCGTTAACAGAAAGTTTTTAAGTTTTTCCAATTTTTGTACTTAGAAAAAATTTTGCCATTTAAGAAAAAATTTTCACCCAACTTCCTTAAAACCTTGTCCCAAGCATAAAAACACATGTAACCATACCTGGGGCTTCATTCCCGACGATTTTCCTTACCGAATCAAGCATGGATTCCTGCAAAACTTGACACAACCAAAACACAAACCGAAAAACAAAGAAAAAGACACGGACTCAACCCAATGAAATCATACAAACTCTACATCCCGGGCACTTGCCCATGACTCAAGCAAGCCTATCAGGGGGCTTCTCCTTGATCCTAACCGGTACCGCCTTCATCCTGCGCGGCCTCCGGGTCCTCCATACCTCTAGCAAACAAATACTACTCTCAAACATTAAACTCATATCACATGTAGCAATCCAGTCCTTCCACCACAACTTAAACCTACCCGGACCGAAGATAACATTGTTCAAATAACCGAGTGTACTGTCATCTTTACATATCCCCACACTTGGGGTTTGCTCCATCTTCAACTCTACCTCTCTCGACTCACGGGTTCTCTTACGTGGTGGCCTAGATCTAGGGGGATTAGAATTAGGGGTCGGTTTTTCAACTCTCCCCTCAACACAAATAAGGGTGAAGACATGTGAAGGTTCAGGAATAGATATTTTCAGCGGTATGACCTCTTCACTCTCACCAGGATCATCATAGGGATCCTCCACAATCTCTACTAGCTTCCCCACACTTGGGGTTTTGCCTATGACCTCTTCAAACTCTGCCATCATCTCCAGCAAATCATCAGGCACCTCATCTCCATAATCGTCTGGCTCATCTAGCAATCCTTCTAACTCCAACGCCCAATCATATGGTTCTTCTATATTCGGGGCGGGTTCACCTACTTCTATCACCGGATCGGGGTCCCAATGGTGGTCCATGAAAGAATCGAGCATGCACACGGAGTGGCTGTGCTCGCCAACATCCTTCCCGGACTCTACAGCATTGAATGTAAGGACCTCATCCCCCACACGAAGTGTGAGCTTCCCGTCAAAGACATCAATCATCGCCTTTACGGTTCGTAGGAACGGGCGTCCTAAGATGAGTGGGACCTTGTCATCCACCTCCATATCTAGAATCACAAAATCCACGGGGAAAACAAAATTGCCCACTTTCACTAATAGATTTTCCACTATTCCCCGTGGATACTTGACTGAGCGGTCAGCCAAGGAAATGCTCATGCGCGTTGGTTGTGGTTCACCTAGGTCCAGCTGCTTGTACAATGAATAGGGCATCAAATTGATGCTAGCGCCTAGGTCGGCCAACGCGTGGTGTAATGGTAGGTTGCCCAACAAGCAAGGGATCGTGAACCGACCCGAATCAGACAACTTTTCTGGCAAATGATTTTGCACCACAGCCGAGCACTGCTCACCAAGTGAGACTCCAGAGACCTCCTCAAGTTTTTTCTTGTTGGAAAGAAGGCCTTTTAAGAACTTAGCATATTTGGGCATATGCTGGAGGACCTCTACAAACGGGAGATTGACCTTGAGTTGTGTGAACATATCAAGGAAGTGACCGTATTCCTTAGCGGGTTTATGCGGCATGACACGTGTTGGATAAGGGATACGGGTCAGGTCAATCTCGGGGGACTTCATCTCCACCCCCTTCTTCTTCTCCTCTACCCTCTTGGTAGGTATCTCAACTACTACTTCCTCCTCCACCGGCTCTTCTTCTTCTACTACCGGTGGGCTCTCATCTTCCTTCTCTCCCATGCTCCTTGTCGAAACAGCATTCGACTCGGTCTCTTTCAGCATCCTTGCGTCGATTTCAGCAAATCGAGCTGCCCAATCAATCTTATTCACCTCCTCCACCGAGGGAATATTATGCTCCTTAGAGTGGGAGTCAACCTCTTCAACCACTTTACTCTCCACACTCTCTATAGACACGGCCATCACTGAAGCGTTCGGGCCCGTAGAAGGGCTTCCTTGTCTATCATGTATGCTCCTAGCAATGTCTCCTACCGTGCGTTGCAAATCCTGGAACGTCGATTGCTGATTCTTCATCAAAGTGTCATGGCTATCCAGTCTTAGCCGAGCATCCTTGTTATTCTGCACCAGCTGGGCAAGCAACTGTGTCTGAGTCTCCATCATCTCCTCAATCCTTCGTGACCCAACAGTGCTCCCAGAACTCGCTCCTTCTTCTGCTCCTCCATACTGTTGCTGACGACCAGTGAATCCAGATCTCCATCCCAAACCAAAAGTATTAGAATTGTTGTAATTTCGGTTCTGGTATTGGTTGCCAGCATAGCTCACATGCTCTTGATTATTTACCGGGCAATCTCGGGTGTCGTGTCCTCCCCTGCACACCTGACACCTCAAAGCATTGAGCTTGAGCTCCTTTATCTCATTCGCCATCGAGGCGAGGGCAGCAGCCACGCTAGTATCAGGAGTGACCTGATGCACACCTCTAGGAAAAGAGGCGTGTGACCTAGCAGTAGGGATGGAATCCCTAACAGAACGTGGGTGCTGCTGTTCGGCTTGAGCGAAGCTCTCGAACATATCCTCGCACTCCTCAGGCTCGAGTCTATCCATGATATGGCCTCCTGCAGCTGTGTTGAACATTTGCTGCGTCTCGAAGGTGAGGCCATTATAGAACTTCTCCACTAGTGCCCAGTCGGGGAGACCGTGCTGGGGACATCGGCTCAACAGCGCGTTGAACCGCTCCCAGGCCATATGGTAAGGCTCGTCGGGATCCATCCGAAACGAATGGATCTGGTCCCGAAGGCGAGCGGCCCTGGAAGGTGGAAAGTATTTCTTGAAGAACTTGGCTTCGAGATCCTCCCATGTGGTGATAGAATTGTCGGGAAGAGTGTCGAGCCAAGTAGATGCACGCCCAGAAAGAGAGAATGGAAAGAGACGCAAGTAGATTGCGTCCTTAGATACACCCGTGATATTAAATGTATCACATATCCGCGCGAAGCGGGACAAATGTCCGGGTGCATCCTCATCCTCGAGGCCATGGAATTGAGTGGCATGAGTGATCGTACTCATGACATGTGATGGGATCTGCCAAGAATTGGTGTTCGGTATAGTGGGGCGTGTGATCGAAGATCTCGCGCCCGTGACCCCCTCACTGGCCCTCTGGTGCACCGTACGTCTAGCCGGTGGGTTAGCGTCACCCATAGTAGGAAATGGAACAGGGCTAGTAGGACGTACCTTTGGTTTAACCAGCTCCTCTAAACGCTCCCGAAAGTCGCGGGTGCGCTCGTGAAGCTCTCGTTCGGGCTCTTGAAAAGCTGCAAAAGATGGTGATCCTTGCAAACGAGTATTGGGCATAAACAGAAAGACTCTAAGAAGGAAACAGAATAAAGACTCACAAGTAGCACACAAGACTTAAAAGAAAACAAAAGACTCAAATAAACCAAAAATCAAACAAAGAACTAGTCAAAGCTAATATTGCTATTGCCAGATGTCCCCGGCAACGGCGCCAAAAACTTGATGTCGTCCAGACGGTCTATAAAAACTATCAAATAAAACCTAATCTAGACTCTCTAGCTTTAAATTTATAAAACCTAGACTCGACCTAAAACTAGACCACACAACCGGCAAGTGTACCGATCAATGCAATATAGCCTAACGAAGTCCGGATATCGAACCCAAAAGACACTGAATAACTAAATTAGACTCTAACTAGGACTTAATATGATTAATTGATTGGGGGGTTTACTACACTAAAGATTAACTAAGAATGCAATAAACTAAGGACAATTCAAGCTATCAAGAGTAAACTAAAGATGAAATCAAGAATGGAGAGGTCACTACCTAGGTCGGAATCCTATGTGTAAAGTTCAACTTCTATCGGTTTTGGAACTAGGTTGGATCTGGGTTTCTAAAGATATAACACCTAAAAGATATCTAGTGGATTCCCGATCACTCTCGGTCTCGGGATGTGACCAGAAGACAACCTAAGGATATTAACTCACCAGATGATCGGATCACCTCTCGGGTATTTCCTACTATGACAAGTACCCTAATAAACGGATTACCTCTCAGTCTCACCGCTTACCATACACTCAAGGAATGCATGGGGTAGTTCTAGAATGGATACTATGATTCGGATAGCAACTATCACTAGACACCTAATACCAACTTCCTCTCAGACAGCTGACACTCGGATTCCTAATGACGAAGACTAAACGACTAATTCTCACCTCTCGGGTATTGAACTAGGACACACATTCACTTCTAATCAGTAATTAACTAGGTTTTCTATGGCTACTACGTCTAGACACCACTCTAACTCACAAACCCTAAAGTCTATGAACCAGAAACGAAGATCAAACTGGCAGACAACCACAATCAACGCAGAAAAGCATAATCAACCACATAATCAGAATTAAACATGCACTAACATCACACATAAACAAACTCAAACCTTTACTACATCATAAATCCAACATTCAAATCCAAAAACCGAATAAAAATCGAAACTTTAACACATAATCATCATATTGACCTAGGTAGATCAAGGATCTAGCCTAGAATCATACTAAGAACATCTACACAGAAGCAAATAGCAAGATCCATAGGTTCAAAACATAAAATCAAAGATAAAAATCAAGTCTTTAAAACCTAGAACGTATAACTACGAACCCGGAATCCAAAGCTTTAATCTTTAAGCTTCAATCTTCTTCCAAACTCCCAAAATCGCCTCTTTTCTTCCCTGGAACGGCTTAGAATCGAACTCCCTCATAATGGCCGTTTAAATCTTTTTAATTTAGAAAATTAGGGTTTTGCGGAAAACGGCCCTCTCGCGTACCGCGAGAGAATGTTGACTGGATCCTCGCGTACCGCGAGGACCAAAATAGTCGGGCGGATTCCTGGAGTTTCCCGCGTACCGCGAGAATTATTACACTCGTCTTTCGCGTACCGCGAGAGACCTAAATTTCAGAAAATTGTCTTTTGATCTTTGGACTTTTCCGGGCTTCGTTTCTTCGCTCGTTTTCTTCACGTATTCTTCATTAATATTCCCGAGCTCCTACAAATAAGACCAACGACTCAAATGTACATAAAATTGACTCAAAACTAGTATAAAACTACTTAGAACACATTAAAACAAAGGAATAAAGACGTGTGCTTTCGCACCCTATCAGTATGCTACTGGACCTATCCTTTTCTCTATCTCGAACGGTCCAACGTAACGCGGGTTTAGCTTTCCTCGTTTTCCGAAACGAATCACACCTTTCCAAGGTGAAACCTTTAATAACACCTTGTCGCCCACTTGAAATTCTAGCGGTTTTCTGCGCTTGTCTGCATAACTCTTTTGACGGTCACGAGCTGCCGCCATACGGTTTCTGATTTGCACAATTTTCTCTGAGGTTTCATGCACAAGTTCAGGACCAGTAAGTTGGCTATCTCCAACTTCAGCCCAACAAAGTGGTGATCGGCATTTCCGTCCGTACAAAGCCTCGAACGGTGCTGCTTTGATGCTCGTATGATAGCTATTATTATAAGAGAACTCCACTAAAGGTAAGTGAGTCCCCCAACTGTTTCCGAAGTCAATTACGCATGCTCGTAACATGTCTTCTAGAGTTTGAATGGTACGCTCGCTCTGGCCATCTGTTTGAGGATGGTACGCTGTGCTCATATCCAGGCGCGTGCCTAGAGCTTTCTGTAATGATTTCCAAAAGTGTGAGGTGAATCGGGCGTCTCTATCAGAAATGATGGAGATTGGAACTCCATGTCGAGATACTACTTCTTTAAGGTAGAGACGAGTTAACTTTTCCATTTTGTCTGTCTCTTTGATAGCAAGGAAATGAGCTGATTTGGTTAGGCGATCCACTATCACCCAGATTGTGTCACATCCAGAAGGGGTTCGGGGTAATTTGGTTATGAAATCCATGGAAATCTGCTCCCATTTCCACATTGGGATTTCCGGTTGTTGAAGTAATCCGGATGGCTTTTGGTATTCCACCTTGACCTTGGAACAAGTCAGACACTTGCTCACGTAGGTGGCTATGTCGGCTTTCATGTTCGGCCACCAATATAAAACCTTGAGATCGTGATACATCTTGTCGGATCCCGGATGGATAGAATATCGGGATTTATGAGCTTCATCCATGACTAGATCTCTTAGGTTTCCATATACTGGTATCCATATTCGTTCTGAAAAATAACGAATACCATCTGTTTTAACCTCAAGTTGTTTCTCCATACCACGTGTAGATTCCAACGCTAAGTTCTCCTCTTTCAAGGCTTCAAGTTGAGCATTACGGATTTGTTCGGGTAATCCTGTATGGATAGTGAGTTGTAATGCCCTAACCCGTCGGGGTTTGGTTTCTTTTCTGCTTAAGGCATCGGCTACCACATTAGCTTTGCCCGGATGGTACTTGATTGCACAATCATAATCGTTTAATAATTCGATCCAACGATGTTGACGCATGTTCAACTCTTTCTGCTCAAAAATATGCTGAAGACTCTTGTGATCGGTGTAGATGGTGCACTTGGTACCGTACAAGTAATGTCTCCATATCTTGAGTGCAAACACCACGGCTCCTAACTCCAAATCGTGAGTCGTGTAGTTCTTTTCATGGATTTTTAACTGTCGAGAAGCGTATGCGATAACCTTGTCGCGTTGCATCAATACACAACCGAGACCTTGGATGGAGGCATCGCAATACACCACGAAGTCATCTGTTCCCTCTGGTAGAGACAGGATAGGTGCGCTATATAGTTTCTGCTTCAGTAGCTGGAATGCTGATTCTTGAGTCTCACTCCAATTATAGGGTTTATCTTTTTGGGTTAAGGAAGTGAGGGGTTGGGCAATCTTTGAAAATCCTTCGATAAAACGACGGTAGTATCCGGCCAATCCTAGGAATTGCCGAACTTCGGTTGGAGTTGATGGTGCTGCCCAATTCTTAATAGCTTCCACTTTGGCTGGATCGACATGTATTCCTTTCTCATTGATCACATATCCTAAAAATTGAACCTCGCGAATCCAAAAATCGCATTTGGAAAACTTCGCGTACAGCTGCTCCTGTTTCAGTAGTTCAAGGATCAAACGCAGATGCTCCTCATGCTCTTCCTGACTCTTAGAGTATATGAGGATATCGTCAATAAAAACAATGACGAATTGGTCCAGATAGGGTTTACACACACGGTTCATGAGGTCCATGAACACCGCGGGTGCGTTAGTTAATCCAAATGGCATGACCAAAAACTCGAAATGGCCGTACCGGGTTCTGAATGCAGTCTTGGATATATCTTCATCTCGAACTCTCAGCTGATGATATCCAGATCTTAAGTCGATTTTTGAGTAGAAACTTGACCCTTGAAGTTGGTCGAATAGATCGTCTATGCGGGGTAGGGGGTAGCGGTTCTTGACTGTTACCTTGTTTAACTCTCGGTAATCAATGAACATGCGGAAAGTTCCATCTTTCTTTTTGACAAATAGGACTGGAGCTCCCCATGGCGATGAGCTCGGTCGGATGAAACCTTTATCCAACAACTCTTGCAGTTGAGTGGATAGCTCTTGTAACTCGCCTGGTGCCAGTCTGTAAGGTGCCCGAGCAATAGGCGCTGCTCCGGGTGTTAGGTCAATCTGAAATTCGACGTGACGATGAGGTGGAAGACCAGGTAGGTCTTCAGGGAATACTTCTTAGAATTCACGAACGATTGGGATATCTTCTAACTTTTTCTCCTTGGTAGACTTGTCAGCAACAAGGGCCAGTATCGCGGTATGACCCTTACGCAGACACTTCTGAGCCTTCATGAAAGATATGATGCCCATGGCTGCACCACTTCTTTCGCCCTAAACAGATAGGATTTCTCCACTAGGAAGGGGTACACGAACGATCTTCTCACTACAGATGATCTCGGCTTGGTTTTTAGACAACCAATCCATGCCCACAATTATGTCAAAATTGCCAAGTGTAACTGGCATGAGATCGATGTCAAATTTGTGACCAGAAAGTTCTAACTGACATCCCTTGAGAATGTGGGTTGCCTCGATTACTTTACCGTCTGCTATCTCTACAGTATAATAGTGTTCTAATAAAGTTGGGTTTATTTCTAACTGACCACTAAGTTCTCTAGATATGAAACTTCTATCGGCGCCAGTATCAAAAAGTACAGAAGCATAATGATCGTTTAAGAGAAACATACCGTTCACCACGTTCCGATCATTCCGAGCTTCTCCCGATCCAATCACAAATGCTCGGCCCTTTGCACCATTTCCGTTGTTATTACCATTTCCACCCTGGTGGTTATTACCATTCCCATTACCACCCTGATGATTGTTGCCATTCCCATTCCCGTTTCCGTTTCTCCTCAACTGCGGACAATCCTTCTTGAAATGCCCTTCCTTACCGCACTCAAAACAACCCTTGGGTGCGTTTCCAGGTGGTGTTTGTTTGTTTTGTAGGTCCACTCTACAATCTTTGGCCGAGTGGCCCATCTTTCCACACCGCTGGCAACGGTACCGGTCACATGTTCCATGATGATGGAAGTTGCATTTGTTGCACATCGGGTACTTGCCATTATAAGAACCCTGATTCTGCTGAGAAGAGTTAGACTGATTGTTGTTCTTTGACGGTTCGAACTTACGATGCTATTGTTGCTGTTGCTGAGAAGGTTGGTTTGACTGTAAGGTTCTGGGAAATGAGCTGTCAAACTTCCTCTTGTTGTCAGTCACCTTTGATGACACACCCCTAGGGGGTAGGGTGCCCTTAGCAACTGCCTGATCAGTCAGCCAACCTGATTGCTTGCTGGATCGTAGTCGGATTAGAAGATGTTACCATGCTCTGAATTTATGGGACCAAACCATCAATGAACTTCTCAATCCTCTTATAGGGAGGTGTTACCATTTGCGGACATAAGTTCGCCAGTTCATGCGAACGAGTGGTGTAAGCTTCAAATTCAGATCCTTCCATTTTGAGATTCCAGAATTCGCTCTCAAGTTTCTGTACTTCACCGCGGGGACAATACTCCTCCCGCAGCATAGTCTTAACCAAAATCCAGAAACATCTGTTAGATGGGAACAACCCTGCCCATCTAGGTTCAAAAGGAAAGACATAAATAAGTAATGAAGATAAGATATCAAATGCCACTGCTAGCTGATGTAACATCAGATGCTGCATCATCGTCCTCATCCTGGTTTCCTGCAGGTGCATCCTCTGGTGCAACTCCTGCTGCTTCAGCAGCTGCAAGTCGAGCCTCCAATTGCTCGATCCTAGTGTGGAGTATATCTAGGTTCCACTCTACAGTGTTCAGCCGGTCTTCCATATTCACACATCCATTCGCCAAATTCTCATGAGCTGTATCAGTTGCTGCTAAATCTGCAGTCAGTTTGGTGATCCTCTGATTCATCACTATCTCTCGCTGAAGTATGCTAGTAATCTCTCCAGCTGCATCTCTCATGTTCCGGATCTCCCAGTCCATCCTAGCCACAAAGGCAGCTATCACCTGCTTATAGGGGTATTGCGATGGTGGCAAAGCTCGTACAGAAGATGATGAAGAAGAAGAAGCAATGTCAGTAGTGAGTGGAGGTGGGACTTCCTCCTCGCGGATCCAGTTCCTGATCCTATCGCGATACCAATCCCAGTCCTGCGTGTTGCCTCTGACACGCACATGAATAGGCTCATCATGCCCTATTGTGGTGTTGATCGGGTTGAGTCGACGTCTCCTCGACTCTAGCAAAGGTACTGTAGGAACATCGTGCTCCTGAACGTCTGGGGATGCTGGTGAATTGGGTGGGGTAGACATTTCCTGTAACGGGATGAGTGAGTGCCATGTTTGAGTGTAAGTGCTGTGTAACTAATGCATGTATGTGGTTATAGTCCAGTATGCATTTCCTAGTTCTCTATAACCAATGTCTCTGATACCAATCTGTCACACCTCAAAAATCCACCAACGGAGTTTTACCGTTAGGGGCGTGACATAACAGGATCTCAGTCATTAGTTACGATGAACGACTCTATATGAGTTTAATAAAAACCACTAGTATTTCTCATAGTCACGATGCAACACTAGTAATGAAAATACTGATTTAATGTAAGACTTGCGGAAGCGAAAAGTTAAATGAAAAACATGCGCCAAAACAGTTGCGCCAAAATAAACAATTCAAAGATAATTAAAATAAATAATTCTTGAGTTTGCAAATGATAGACTTCGTATGCATGCATGCCTTAGCTCGTGCTTGTACCTTAATTACCTGAGAAAACATGCTAAAACGTGTCAACACTAGGTTGGTGAGTTCACAGGTTTATATGTTTGTAAAGCTTACTAGATAATACCGTATTCAATTATATCATAGGTAGCTAACCTAGTACATGTTACTAAAGCGTTTCGACACCGAAGCTGACTGTCTGTATGTTTGAACTGCCTTCCACCATGACTATCACAATCAATGGCAAATGTTTAGGTAAATGTTACACCCGTTCGACTACCTGTCGTGTTAGCGCGACTAACGCGGGTGGGGCTTGTCAGTGCCCAGTAGTACTACTCAAGATTTCCTCGCTATCCCATATACTAACGGTTCGATAAGTAAGGACTTTCGTGATATGTTTGCGCTTAGTACACAAGTGATATAAAAGAAACGTAAGATCTAAATGTTCGTACCCATGTTTTCTCCCCCAAGTTTAAAACGTAAGAAAAGGGGCCGTGAAACTCACCTTAGAGTATGTGCGTAAGAAAGCGAATCTAAAATGCTTGACGACTAACTGCCACCTATAAACACCGGTTTATAAGTGTATGTTCGTGCAAGTTGATACAAACCCTAAGTATCCAAACAATCCCATTGTTTAAGTGTTTGAAAAGAGTTTACAAGTTTGACTCATGTTTGACCAAGTTTGACCCGACGACCCGTTGGTGACCCGTTTAAATGATTTAATGTTTGTTCAGTACAATACTTCTATATTATACACAAATGATCATGCTGTAACACTTAGCAACAAATCCTTATTGTTCTAACAAACAAGCATGATTTCCAAAAATAGCAAGTTTCCAAAAATAGAAAGTTTCCAAAAATAGTAAGTTTCTATAAATAGCAGGTTTCTATAAATAGCAGGTTTCTATAAATAGAGAGTATGTTCGGGATTTGTGTCTCATGAAATCATCATTGTTAATATGCTTGTAAGACTACTATAACATGTTCAAGATTGTCCTATCACCTAACCATTGCATAGAACTTAACATGTATATCACAATTCCAAGTAAAGTTTCCATCTTTAGTAACCTACGACTAGCATGCGGGATTTCAAACACCTAACACGTTACAACAAGTTATTATGTCCTATCTATCATGTACCAATCATCAAACCATATCAAGCATGTCTAAATAACAAGTGTTAACCATTTTTAACAATTAAAGTTTCCTTATTTGGAAAGTTTGTAAAACCGGGTTATGCATTCAAAATCTGATTTCACAATTCATCTAACCATGTATCAACTAGCTCATAACCATCATCACATCATCCTCACCATGTCTAGCATGCAAGTTAGAAAACCTAAAAAGTTTCCTTTTTTTAGTAACTTGTCCATTACACGCTCAAATCCCAAAATTAACACATCAACTCGATTCTAAATCTTTCAACTAATATAATTACAACTATACAAATCATAATCCACTTCTAGCATGCGATTCCTATCCTTCACATAATAAAAAATATTCAATTTTTAACAAGTTACTAACCACACGGATCTAGGGTTTTACAAATAACCATAAAATCAACAAATACATGCAAAACAATAACAAAGTTAACATTTTTATTATAAAATTTTATGTTTGGATGAACTAGGGTTTGATCTAAAATTTAGGGATAAAAAATTGACGGAATTTAACGAAACGACTTACGTAGAAACGTTAGGAATGTCGAGAGGAGTCCAAATGCGTGTTCAATTGCGAGATCGGAGATCGAATCGATGGTGCTTTGGGGTGTTCTTGCTTCGGTCGACTTGAGGGTGAGTGGGTGAGGTCACGACGATAGTGGGGTGGGGGTTAGGGTTTATCTGTTTTTTTTAAAAAAAAAACTTATCCTTATCTAATAGTTAATGGGTTTTAAGATGGGCTTCTAGCTTAATTAAAGCCCATAGGCTCTAATTAATTAATTACTAACTCAATTAATAATTAAAACATTATATTTTTATTTTTATAAAAACACTAACTTTTATAAAAATACTAAATACGATTTACACACGATAAACACGTACGAAAACGATAATATTCACATAATTTACGTAATCACATATAAGTCATAAAAACTCATAATTTATATTAAATATAAATTATTAATGTCCGTAATATTAATGTTCGATTAATCACCAACGTTCCGGGTTAGACTCGAGTGCGATCCGATGTGTGCGACTGACTGACACATTTAATTAATTCTAATTAAATGCAATGTACGTGCGACTAACTGAGATAACTGAGTTTGTAACGAAAATGTTTGAACTAACGAGGTTTGAGTTAACGAAGTTAACCTGAAAATGCCGGATGTCACATTAACCACGTTTCTTTTTATGTTTAGACACGTTAATGTCTCCGTCTCAACCGTTTAAGGTCCCGTCTCCCGCCACGGAGCACGGGGCAACATTTATAGTTCTAACTTATTTACTAGTATATAATTTATATAATATTCAATTTCTTAATAAACATGGTGGAGTAAACAACTATACAACTTCAATACAATTTTAAGTGGCTCGAACTCATAAAATCTAACGGATAAAAATATTGTAACATTCATTTCATTCTAATTGAATGAATCCATTCGAAACCTAATCCCATCGGATCATATATAACTTTTTTGAACGACATACTCACACACACTCTAAATCTACTCCTAATTTACACTACTTGTTCACGACATGACTAGAACCCACAACCACTTGAGAATGAGACACCATGCAAATAGGCAACACACCTGGATACCATCGGGTCATTCAGGGCTGTTCACGAACCGAACCGAGCAGACCTTTGCTCGTGCTTGGTTCGTTTACAAACTGAACCGAGTCGATCGGCTCGTTTACAACAGAGCCGAAAATCGAACGAGCATTATCTGAGCATTAATTTTCCAAGCGAGCGGCGAGCAATTTGGACAACCCTACTGTCTAGTGTGCCCTTCGAATTGCAGAGCCGCAAAAGCTGCTCGTCGCTCGGCATCGCCGATCGTGAGCCGCAAACGCTGATCGTGAGCCGCAAACGCTGATCGTGAGCCGCAAAGGCTGATCGGCTGACCAAGAGGGAGAGACGATTTGAGACTTGAATCGCAGAGCTGCAAAGGCTGCTCGTGAGGGCAACGTCCGATTAGGGTTATGGATTTTAGGCAGAGACGATTTGATACTTGAATTGAAGAGAGGGCTATGAAGGGGAACTAGTGAAGTAACGTAATTACTAAAGAGTTTTTTTTTTCTTTTTAGGTTTTAAGTTTGGCTACTCTTAACTTACTATAAGAAGTTCCATAATGGATGGGGCCAAAAGAGTTATTTATAAATGTATAAAATATTAATTCATTATATATATATATATATATATATAAATTAAAAATTAATTCGAGCCAAACCGAATTAGCAACGAGCGAGCGTACCTTTGCTTGTGCTCAGTTCGTGTACAAACCGAACCAAACCGAAATCGAACGAGCATATTTTCGAGCATTTTTCAAACGAGTTCGAACGAGTTTCGAGCTTCGAGCATTTTGGACAGCTCTAGGGTCAATGCCCTTTGGTCCATCGGATCATATTTTACCTCGAAATAATGATGATTTTCTAGATATTATTTTGTTTCCTTCCTTTTCATTTGCATCAAATCTTGTGTGAGTTTTTAATCGTTTTATTTTAAGTCGCTCATGGTGTTTTATGTTTGGTGGCCACTTGTTAATGGATTAACCATACATCTTCAAGTGTGCAAGATACAAATGATTACAATTTGAAAGTGTGTTGCTAATCATTTAAAACTTAGCAAATCACATCTAACACCTCAAAGTGGTGGAAGTGTAACCACTAAATCACCATTAAAAATAGATGCATAAGCATGTCCTGCTGTGCTTGAACTCAATCCCTAAGAGGTTTGGGTTCTAACTTCTAAATAAGGTGGTTTGGGCTCTACACTCTGTCGAGGGTTCGAGCTCTGCGGTAGACAATGATGTAGATAGGAGTAGATTAGATCGCCGTTAAATAAATTTGAGGTGGTGGGGAACACCCGGTCCTTACTGTTCAAAAATACATTTGGTTATACGGGTTGATAGTCATAACCAATACTTTTATTCTGCTGTTGTTATAATTTCTCTCCTAAAAGTTTTTCATATATTTATTTAATCCATAATGACTTGATAAATAAACACTAAATATGGAATGTATATTTACTCATACAACAATAATATTTACCTAAATTTATGATTTATTAACTACATTAAAGAATTGAAATAAATCTTGACAAAACTTTTCTCTAGCTCAAATAATTCTATAAGAAACGTAAATATGTTATGAAACAAGCATAATGGGAAAGTAATATGAGAAAGAGAAGTAGAGAGATGTTTATATCATTGATATGTATGTAATACAATGTGATACAATGTATATATAGGGAAGAGTTCAAATGATAATCAGTTTTTATGTGATAATCACTCTCAAACAATCGATAATTTATAAATTAATTTTTTTTAATTGTTAAAAGAGTATTTAAGTATCTTGAACATAAATATGGAAATGATGAGTCTTACATATATGTACCAAATAATGTTACATATACGTGACACATAGTGTTTACGTATATGTAACACTAATAAAATGATAATTGTTACATATACGTAACACTATGTTTGAGAGTGGTTATCATGGTTATCACATAAATATTGATTATCATTTGAACCTCACCAGAGGAAACCTTATTAATATATATATATATATATATATATATATATATATTTGTGACATAATAATATATGTATTTATAATACTCCTCCTTTGTTATCAACTTCATACGCTTTGAGATGTTGACTCGTGAGGAAAAACCGATGGGACAAAACCGTAGCTTAGAGAAAAATAATGCAACATGTATTCTCTCTCCCTACTTCTGGATCGGTTATGTGTGGACAAAACTTAGTGAAGGAAAAAAGTGTGCAACATGTATAATATTCCCCCTCATTTATATATCCTTTAAGTAATGTGTGTTGATCTTCTGAGAAATTTGATCAAAACTTTTGTAGTTAGTGGTTTCCACTTGATCCCTTGATGTGTAATTCTTTTATGTAGAGCAATGTTGAATAATCTTCATGTAAGACTTTGTCCTCCTCTCATAAAAAAATACAATAAGATCCATGATTGTGTTGTGTTACCTTACTTGCATCTGCAAGACAAACTAAACTTGTTTCGATTAGTTAGTAAAATATAAACCTATACTTTTGTACCTTAAAGGTGTCAAAATATTTCTAAACTTGTTTCGATTAGTTAGTAAAATATAAACCTATACTTTTGTACCTTAAAGGTGTCAAAATATTTGTTTTACTGTATTTCATTATCTAATTCTCCTCATTGAGTGTGATATAAAAGATATATCTAATCGTGTATGACTAAATATTAATGCATAAATTACAATTAACTATAGTACTTTTAGACCAAAAGTTTTTATTTATTTGATAAGAGATAATAAGAAACAGTGAGTTGACAACCTCTAACGTATTTAGAGGATGAACGTTGTCCATATTAAAAGTTTCAACATCTTCGTAATGTTGTTTAATTGATGAATAAAGTTATCATTATACAAAGTTCGATCTCATCACAAGATCAACAATATCATGAACATATATTGTAATATTTGTAAAACTTGAGACTCTTCTTTTAATAAGACTTATGGACCATTTACATCGTATTTACATCTTTATATTCCGAAATAATCAGTGAGTCGATTGTACGACACTAAACCCGACTATTTTAATATGTACATATCTCGTTAACTTTATAAAATATATTTCTCAATGTTTGAATTTAAATGCTCCAGGTATTTACAAGTTGTCACGTATTTTTCTATCTTGACCAATTATGCATGTGTTCACTCTTCAGTAGTCATGGTGCATAAACTTCATCATTTAATAAATCAATTGCAAAAACCGATACCATTTGATTCATTTCCAATCTATATTGTACTATTCTTATACATAGTTTTGTTGAGATATCATAATCACCATGGATAGTTTATTTTGTGTATGTTTACCTTTGCACAAGGATGACATATTTAAGATGTTTAATTTGTAACTCGAGACAAAACTTACTCTTACCAATGTCTTTCATTTCAAATCACTTTTTAAACGTTCAACGTATACAAAGATCATAACGTATCTGGATTCGAATGGGTGTACAATAATCATAGTGTTCTCAAGAACTTACTTTACATGATTCTAGCAGTTTAAAGCCTTCATGGAGTTTCATGTAAATTTAAGTATCAAGTGAATATAACATTCATAGACACAGCAATTCTCTATTTGTATTACTAGACTAGTGAGATGTTAGAAGTCGTTACATCCACCACTGGAGAATATGTCTCATCATAACCAATTATAGGTCTTTGCGAAAATCCTTGTGCAACCAATTTTGCCTTATATTTATTACTTTCATTTTTTCATATAATTCTTTCACACAAAAGACCTCGTCTATATCCAACTTCATGTGTATGGACTACTAGTCTAAAACGTTCTATTTCATGACAAAGTTCTATTACGCCGCATTTGCATCTTTCGATTTTTGCCAATCATTTATACGTTTCATTCATAGGTAGATCTTAATTATTGATCCTCATCATTTTCATTATTTGAAGCACTATACATACAAAAGTATCATCGACATCAATTTTGTTTCGATTCCATACATTTCTAGACATTAGACAATTTACTAAGATCTCTTTATTTTCATATACATGAGGTTCATCTGGAACCGTCATGTCTAGAGTCTCCCAGGAGACACTTTTGTTGTACCTCGACTTGACCATTTTCATTACTTGCTCACCTTTTTAAGGATTTTTATTCTTGGAATCAACCAACATTCCACGTTTTAGACGTGCCATAGACTCATTACCAATATGAGGTTGTCCTTTTAGGGTTGGAGCATTAACATCTCGCATTTAACTAAACAAAATATGATATTTTTGGATGATACATGTTAAAAATATAATATCTGAGACTTTTTTTTTGGTGAAAAAGTAGGTAATTTTTGAATATGTTAAAAAAGTTGCATGGACAACCTTTCGATTCAATAGTTGTGATTCCACCACATTATACAATGAAAATAAATAATATTATCATTAATAAACTTTGCGTGTCTCCTTATTATAAACACACATATGTGTCGAAACAACATTCAATTATTAGAGAAACAAGCGGATGACACGAGAGAGAACCAAAGCCAAAACAAAATACCGTTAAAGCTGACAACAAAAACAGAATCATAGTCATATATATGCCAAAACATGTGGTTGCTAAGTCGTTAAATATCCCATAAAACCTACCTACCCTAACAGCCATGAAAGTTTGACAATGATGTTCATCTCCTCGACCATTTTCCATTTAAAATGCTATTTATATCTCTCTTTAAATATATACCTAAAACTAGGGCGTAAACAACCCTATCATCGTGAATTAATTGAGATGTGTTCGTTAAAAACTTATAATTACGAGTCAAATTTAAACGAGCTTGATCCAACATCATATACCGTGCTTGATTAGGTTCTTGAATCGAGCCTGTTATTTATAACAATATAATATTATTTATATAGTATAATATATAATTACCTAGTAAATATTATTATATAAAAAATATAATAAAAAACTAAATAATTGGTAGGACTTCAGGTTCTACGTCTTGGGCTGCTGTTGCAGCGTCATCATGGGCTGAATGCGAGCCTGATGAACTGCTGGTTGTAGCGTTGCCTGATGCATCCGAGAATGTGTTGTTTGGACCTTCATGTGATGCCATATGTGGGCTGTTTAGGCTACTGTTATGCCTTGGGTCGGTGAACTCGGCCCATCTGTGTTCTCGGCCTGTGATGTTTCGACCAAGATTGGTCCGACCCCATTATCAACAAAACTGCCCCATTCCATTTTGAACATGGCCGACTCGCCAGTTTGAGTCCCCTTCGGATCCTGCTATTCCCATCCGATTTTAACATTTAACACGACATCTCGGTTCACTACAATCCTTCGGTCACTTGGATTGTAAAGTTGGTATGCCTTAGAACCCGACTCGGTTCCAAGGTAATCAAGTGGCATTGATCGGTCGTTCAAATTCTTTAGCTTAACCTTTGGAATTTTAGCATATGCCAAGCACCCAAAAACTATTAGATGATCTAGACTTGGCCTCTTTTTCTTGAAATTTTCATACGGCGTTTGGTATTTTAGAGCTCTTGTAAGTACCCGGTTAATTACATATGTGGAGTGTCGAACCGCTTCCCCCCACGTGTAATTCGGTACTTTCATTGATTTGAGGATACTCCTTTTCATTTCCATAAGTGTACGGTTACGGCCTTCCACTACGCCATTTTGTTGGGGCGTGTATGGAGCCGTAAGATGCCTCGAGATCCCGTTTTCTTCACAAAAGGTATAAAAATCCTTTGAAGTAAATTCTCATCCCAAATCGGTTCGGAGTGTCTTGATCTTCGTCCCGGTTTCATTCTCAACCAAGGCTTTGAATTTCTTAAACCCCCCAAATGCTTCATGTTTTTCCTTCAGCAAGAAAGAGCACATATAGCGTGAAAAATCATCAATTAGTACAAAGATATATTTATTACATGTAAAGCTTCAAACCATGCACCCTACAGTTGGGTCTCATCACATTGTATTCTTAAAAAAAAATACTTAACTCTTTATGAAACATACATCGGAAGTCTTAACTCAAAATAGTATTTGTATTTTAAAATCATTATATTACTCTTCATTACCGTACGAATGCATACACACCAACTCGAGTAGCTCTGCTCCCAAGCCAATATACATCGTCACACGAAATCACCTACAAAACACTCTAACGTACATACAAAGTCAGCTACGTTGGGTGAGGTTCTAACAGTTTATCTTAAAAAGAAACCTTCTCGTTATAAACGTTTTTTTATTACAACGCAAACCTTCACTTCAGTTATAAAATAATCCATCATTCATATCGGTAACCCATGTTACCTAAAACATTCTAATTCTCCTAAGGGTCCAACAAACCCCTCGACTCAACCCATAACCATAACATGTGACCTACCACCCCATATCAACCTAAAGACCGGTTAACATAGCTGACTCCTAGACATAGACCTGACAAGCCCTAGACAAGACACTCACAAGGTCTACTAACACCTACGTCGTAAACACAACATCGCGACCATTAATATTAAGCACACAAGCTAATATTACTATCAGATCATTGCCTCATCACTAAGGCCAAGCAAGATTTAACATACAATAAATCACACACATGAGGCATACCTTCGATGGGTTTCACCTGTCTCATCATCATCACACTCGTTAGGGTTATCCTCGTCGGGATATTCATCATCTCAGAGCACCCCCATTAGGATCTCAATTTTGCCCCCACAAGGCGCATCAATGCACGCGTGACACTCCCTTCCAAGTCCGCCAGTATTCATGCTCGTCACATCACATAGTGACTATCCCGTCATCCACACGGTGACTGACATGTCCCCCACACGATGACTGCCAGATCACCCGCATGGTGACAACCTCGAAGGACCGACTCCTTCACATCATCGTTGGCCGTATACACAGACAACAATGCTAGCACACAAAACAAACAAGTTAT
Organism: Smallanthus sonchifolius; assembly: GCA_023525975.1. Classification (NCBI taxonomy): domain Eukaryota; kingdom Viridiplantae; phylum Streptophyta; class Magnoliopsida; order Asterales; family Asteraceae; genus Smallanthus; species Smallanthus sonchifolius. Next base: position 21,540,067 of record CM042037.1, read on the forward strand.
ACACACATGACACTACATTGACATGTACTACAACTCACCGTCCTTACACGGATCACTTACGTGTGTGACTAAACACATACCCTAGATGCACCCACATAACGCCTAGACACATCATCGAACTTATCCCAAAGTCATTATACGACATCTAACCCATACAACCTAGGAACACCACATTGACCATTAGATTTATTTTAAAAAGGATATAGTTAACTCGAAAAACTTGACATGTTTAACTCATTTCTCGTAACACATGTATTTATACGATAAAACGTGTAAGTATGTGCGATAGCCCCAAAAACAGGTAAAAAGAGGTTTAGAAACTCACTGGTTGCGAATATCCAAATGTTGCACCCGTCCTTTGTACTCGAAATTCAAACCTGTCAAATGTATGATCCAAAGATCAGATTACGTTCTAAATGTATGTCGAATAACGTATAACAATACAAACCCCACACTCTATCTCCACTACTCGTTATTCCATTCATCGAACCCTAGCTCCACGAATACACGGATCAGAGCGATTATGACCCGTTTAGAGCTAGAATACCCGAATCGGGTTCTATGCATGCATGTAACACCGCAATGCAAACCCTAACTCGACTGTGCACCACCACGGGCATCACCATCGTTGACTTAATTTCACCATCGTGCACCCTCGCGGATGCCGTCGCATTAACATCGTGCCCCAACATGTCCTGTCACGCTTCACTCGTGGCCATCACCGTCATCGCCTACGGCCGCCATCAGGTACCACCGTCGCCATCACCCGTTCCGGCTAGGACACCATCACCATCTCTCTTCTAGGCCATCGATCACCCTAGCCCCACCATCATGCCGTCGCGACCTCCGTCTTAGCCGGTCACCGTCGCACACCATGCGCGCCCTCACCACCGTCGTCAAGCCGCACTTGCCGCTGGGTCAGCCATCATCACGGCTTCCACAGGCCATTACCGATCACCAATCCGGAACCCTAACAATCCATGCACATACGAAGGTATAACATAACAAAATAGGAACGAAGATTATGTAACATCCATGATTTTTTTTCTCTCTAATATTATTCTGTAATGACATTCTCATTTTATTATACGTATGTATATTTATATAGAAATATAAATGTATATATATATATATTATTTTTCAGGATAATTAAGTCAATAAAACTTATGAGCTTTAAAAATATATTCACATCTTTATATATATTTAATTATAATTAGATGAACATTATACAAGTAGTAATTTTATAAAAAAAATAAATAAATAAATAAAAATTTGGAAACCTTTCTTTTATAAAATATTGACAACTAAGCAAATAATAATTAGATTGTATAAAAACAACTTTTAAATTTTTTTTTGAAATTAAGTTGTATGAGTGTTTGACTTCTAGAAAGTCAAATAGTCCAAGTTCATCAAGAATTGACCGGTTTGACTTTTAAAAGTCAAACAGGGCCAAATCCACAAGATCCAACTCCTAATTTCGATCAAAACGAACCCGTGGGCTTTCCATGACTTGAACAATCGATGATCGATCATACCCTGACCCATTTAACAGCCCAATTCAGTCTTTTACGGGGATGAATTCGAATTCGAATAGGTTTGACCTCTTAAAGTCCAACCGCGTTCAAATCCCTTCCAAATCAAGGAATTAAATGAAATTATTAACCGGAAATCATTCCTTGTCTGAGCTCGTGCGCATCTAACCACATTTTACGACCCAATTCATCCCCTTGCAAGCGAATTAACGCGTAAATAACCTTGCAACTGTCACCCGTAATCCGCGCAATCGAATCGTGCATTAAAGGTGAAATTAAACGAATTAATTTACCACGCACAATCGCACGACCCTATATAATCTCACTCAAACCTCAATTGAGTCTCATTCCATCTTTGCTTATCGATTAAACACCAAGAACATCGTCTCTGTCCGTCTAGTCGTCAGCCCCTGTTACGCAACCATTTCAGGTATGGTTTACAGCATTCGTTTCGGTTTTTCCTGTCGATCGAAAGCCCCATATCAATTTCCTAAAACAAATTCTAATCGAGTTCAATTTCTGTCAAATTCTTAAACCTGTTCATACGATTTTGATTCGGGGATTTCGATCGATTATTTTTACGTATTTAGTTTATCGGAATTCATATTTAATCAGCGAAACCATCTGGTCCGACTGGCTATGTCATTGCGCCATCGGACCAAATGGTGTGGGTTCGAAACCCACGGCCCATGTCCGGCCAGCCTTTTTACGCGTGACTCAAAACCAGACCCGGCTCTTGAACCGAACTGACTATATACAAATCGAAGACAGTCCATAACACGGGTTAGCCCCCTGGTCCGGTGGTTGAGGCGAATGCCTGGTACAGAAGCCATCCGGGTTCGAGCCGGGTGGCCTGTTTTAATTTTTAAAACCGTTTTTAAAACCCGAAAATTTTATAAAAAATATTTTTATAAACCTTAAGATATTTATAATAGAATAAAACCAGAATTTATAAATTCCTATAAAAATTCAGATTTTAATCAAAATTAAATGTTTAAAATTACACATTTAACTTTTAAAACAAAAACTTTAAATATCAAAAAAAATTATTTCTAAACATATATTTACATCCATGTATTTTCACAAATAAATAAATAAAAATTATTATTTATTTAATCTATTTAAATAAATAAAATTAGTTATTTATTTTATTTAAAATAAACACTATTCACATAAGTAGAATTTCTAGACATATATTTACATCCATATATTTTAACATATTTTCACAAATAAATAAATAAAAATTATTTATTTATTTAAATAAATGAAATTAGTTATTTATTTTATTTATTTAAACTAAACACTAATTGAAGAGATGTAAAAACTCCACTTTGATAATAATTCCCGAATTCAATCAAGTACCAGCTCTGGATCCTTTTCATCTATGAGATCACTTTCTATTTATAGGGTTTTTACATTCTCTTTTCTCTAACCGTATGATAGTGACAGCCCCTTTCTTATTGGTTCCTTCTTCTTGTGGGCCCTCATGGTAGTTAAGGAGTTAGATTTCTTTCTTTTAGGCCCCTTATGTATGATCCTTTCATCATACGTCGTCAAGTCCCCCTAGTCAATTTGATTTTTCTTTGTTTCTTCAAAAAATTAAGTTGACTATAAAGACTTTCTTCTTCTTTTTTTTTTTCCAGAAATGAAGAAACTTGACACGTGCGGGCAACGCTTCTTTCAAACCTTCCGCACGTCCCATCCATCAGTCTCATAATCCTTCCTAGGGCGCCGCTATCCGATCGCTTGTCTTCTCTTCTTGTCTATAAAAAGGGGGTAAAACATTGTTACCTTTTTACTCGTCTTCTACTTTACCTTTTTGATTTCTCCTGAAACCTTGCTTCTTTAATTCTTTCCGATCTTGTTAATTTTTTCGACGAATGGGTGATAACGCCGACGTAGCTTTGATTCCCATAAATTGGAGCGCGGAGCGCTTCGAGAGACTGAAAGCTTCGTATGGAATTCCTAACGATTTGGAACCCGAGTACCCTTCTCGAGGAGGCATGGCGGCCAAACCTCCTCCTGGCAAGATTACCTTATATGCTGACTTTTTCTCTGAGGCTAATTTCAGAGTTCCGGTCACCTCTTTTGTTATCGATCTCCTCCAGTTCTACAAAATTCACCTCTCCCAAGTTCACCCTCTTGGCATGTGCCGTATTAGGCATTTTGAGTATGTTGTATCGCCTTGAAACAAGACCCTTCCGTCGCCATTTTTCATTATTTTTACAAGCTATATTTGAAAGACAGCTGGTTTTCCTTTTCTAAATGCCCCGGGGTGATTCCTCATGCCAAAGAGACCCCTCAGGGATTCCGGGGTTGGAAAGAAAAGTTTTTCTATATAAGTGCCCGGATGGTTCCCGCCAGCATGCAGATCCGGTCACTTCGTCTGGCTGTGGTGGACATTCCCCCTAATCGGGATGCTTTTAAGAAAACTCCTGTTTTCTCTCTATTGACCTCCCGTCCAGCCGACATTCAGGAGATTCCGGAACATGCCCTTGTCGGTGTTGGTATGAGCCGGAACTGGGGAAGGCTTGATCGTGTCCCGATTTACTCCGTGGGAAAAGAACGTAAGTGTATGTTGTCTTAAATTTCTCCTCGATAGATGGCGCTTTCTTTCCTGTATATATTGTGTTTGTATTTACTGTGTTTTCCCTTTTTCACTTGCAGCAGTTGCTAGTTATTATGATGTTCTTTTTTCGGATTCCTTTAAAAATCTTACCCGGACACATTTGAGTGTGGGGCCGGGTGAAAGGAATGTTCTTGAAGTTTTTCATGAACGTTTCTTTTTTCCTCGTGCTAGTCTGCAAGAGGCTGAAGAGGTTCTAGTAACTGATTAGTTGATATGCAATGAATGTTTGGTTGTTTCATTTCTTTCTCTCCTGCTCTTTGTTTTAAGTTGATGCATTGTTTCAGAAAGTCAAGAAGATGAACCTGAAGAGGTTCTAGTAAGGAAAAAAGCTTCCGGGAGTGCTTCCGGAGAGAAAGTACTCTCGCCTCAGAAGAAAAGGCGAAAGCTGACCGAGGCTTATGCTGCTGGAAAGAAGGCCCCGGGAGCGAGTCCCGAAGGTGTGTATTCGTTCTGTTTTTCTTTGTTAAGTGTAAAGAATATTTTTCCTGATATTCTCCTTTCCGATGCTTTTTAGGCTTAAAAACTGGTGAAGGGGTTACTCCAACTTGCCCAGTCATGCAAACAGCCAAAACTGCTGTTAGAAACCCGGAAGGTCCTAATCTTCAACCTTTTGTCCCTAAGGTCAACCCTTCCCCTGTTCCCAAGAGCATGCCGATGGGGACTCAAATCCCTCCCCGGGATAAAGGGAAGGAGAAGGAGAAGGAGAAGACACCGGCGGGAACTGGGGAGGTTCATTCCCCCAGATCTTCTTGTGTGCACACGAGCCAATCCGATTTTAGGATGCCCACCCAATCTGAGCCTTGGACTCCGGAAGATTCTAAATCCAAACATGTTCCAAACTGGAATATTTTGCAGGGTGACTGTTTGACATATCCCCACCTGTGCCGGACGTTTTTGTTGCAGGCTTTTCTCCCAGCTGAGCGACTACGCCACTCAACCTGTTCCCCGGAAGTGTTGTCCGATAGAGCTGCTTTGAGCTGGGTTGAGAGTATGGCGGTTATGCCCGAGATATGTCTGCAATGGGATGAGGGTCGTAGGGAAGTTTCTCATATGAGGAAAGCTTTGGCTCAGAAAAATGAAGATGCGGGTAAGGTGCTGACGCTCACACAGGAGGTGAAAAAACTGGATTGGCAATTGAAAGAGAGGGATTCCGCTCACTCAAAAGCCCGGGCAGAGTTTACTGAGGCCTGCTCGCGGACAAATAAAGAGCTCGAGAAGCGTGCCCAAATGATCCGGGAAGCAAAGGCGCGTTCCGAGGAGCTGGCATTTCAGGTGGCGGAGAAAGATGAGGAGTTGAAGGTGTCCAAGGAAAGGTTGGATATGTTGGAGGGAAAGGTTGTGTCTCTTGAGAAGGAGAGGGAGGGTTCTGAGGTGGAGAAGGCTAAAATAGTGAAAGAGTTAGCTTTGTTGAGGGAGGATAGAAAGTGGTTGGTGGCGAAAGGGTTTTCCAGGGTGGTGGAGGCAGTCAGGGGCAGTGATGAGTTTATTGATGGGGTAGTTGGTTTGAAAAGAGCTGCGGAAGCGGCGGGTTATCATGATGGGCTATCCGATGGATTCCAAACAGGGAAAGCTGGTTTTTCTTTGGAGAGTCTCCTTGGCTGGAGCCCGGAAGCCTGTACCATGCTTACTCAGAGACAAGATGCCTTTGATACTATGGAGTTCCCCGTTGTAGGTACTCTTGCCTCCTTGGCTGATCAACCAGATCTTATGGAGATCAGGGATGTTCTTACCATTGAAGACTGACCCCTTTGTATTTTTTTTATTGGAGCCTGCGTGCCCTTTTACTTTTTGATATTGTAATCTTGTTTATGTACTTACTTATTTACCTTTGAATGCAAATATCATTTTTATGTTTTTCATTGTGCTTTTAAGAATATTTGCAATTTGTACAAGCTTTTTTATCATGCTGACTGTCTTGATCCGGTTTTGTGCCGGACACGTGGTCCGGTCTTATTCCTTGCGTTCTCTTTGTACTGTGCTCCGCCTTATGATGTAATATGATTATCCCCTTTTTGTGTTATGCTTTGCTTCATCCTTAAATATTTGTAAATCCAATCTTTTCATGGTGCCGGACGCGTGGCCCGGTCTTTTATGGTGCCGGATACATTGATCCGTTCTTTTTTAGATGTTGGATTAAAATTCAATCTTCTTGGTGCCGGACTCGTGGTCCGGTCTTTTATGGTGCCGGATACATTGATCCGGTCTTTTTTAATGTTGGATTAAAATCCAATCTTCTTGGTGCCGGACACATTGATCCGGTCTTTTTAAGATGTTGGATTAAAATCGAATCTTCTTGGTGCCGGACACGTGGTCCGGTCTTTTATGGTGCCGGATACATTGATCCGGTCTTTTTAAGATGTTGGATTAAAATCCAATCTTCTTGGTGCCGGACACGTGGTCCGGTCTTTTATGGTGCCGGATACATTGATCCGGTCTTTTTAAGATGTTGGATTAAAATCCAATCTTCTGGTGCCGGACACGTGGTCCGGTCTTTTATGGTGCCGGATACATTGATCCGGTCTTTTTAATGTTGGATTAAAATCCAATCTTCTTGGTGTCGGACACGTGGTCCGGTCTTTTATGGTGCCGGATACATTGATCCGGTCTATTTTAATGTTGGATTAAAATCCAATCTTCTTGGTGCCGGACACGTGGTCCGGTCTTTTATGGTGCCGGATACATTGATCCGGTCTTTTAAAAATGTTAGTTTGATTATAAAAACGGGGATTTTATTTATGTCTTTGAAAACATGCTCTTCTTTTTTGTTTCTTGAAAAACCATGAACACGACCATAAGGATTACATATAACATTTGTTGTAGCAATACGCATTGTTGGCGTACCCATTTCGACTGGGATTACTGCTTCGTGGCCATAAGTTAAACTGAAAGGAGTTTCACCATTGCTTGTTTTCGGGGTGGTGCGATGAGCCCATAATACACTATGTATCTTTTCAACCCAAGAACTCCCTTTGGTTGCGAGCCTAGTTTTTATGCCCTTTAGCATGCTCTGGTTGATTCGTTCTACTTGACCGTTTCCCTGCGGGTGAGCAACGGACGTAAAAACTTGTCGGATTCCCATTTCCTCACACCATCCGGCTAATGATTCGAACTGTGTTCCATTGTCACTCACCAGGTATAGAGGGAGGCCAAAACGACATATTATATAATCCCACACAAATTTTTTGATCTAGGTGGTAGTAATTGTTGCGACTGCCTTAGCTTCCACCCATTTGGTGAAGTAATCCACAGCGACGATTAAGAATTTGACGCGTCCGGGTGCTTCCGGGAATTGTCCGACAATGTCTATTCCCCACTTTTGGAAAAGCCATGCTCCAGTTACTGGTATGAGATCGTTCTTAGGCTTCAATGTTTTAGGCGCGTGCTTTTGACAACTAAAACACTTCTGCAAGGTTTGTACTGCTGTGACATGCATTCCCGGCCAGTAATATCCTATGTTCATTAGCTTGGCCACCATCATCCTTGGGCCGGCATGCATTCCACATGAACCTTCATGCACCTCTTTGACTAATAGTTCAGCCTCCTTTTGACCAACACATCTTAACACAGGCCCTAGGAAAGTTCTTCTATAGAGCCGGTCGTCTACCATCTGATACTGTAAGGCCTTTGTTCGCAACTTTAACGCTTCTGCTCTATTTTCTGGCAAAGTTCCTTCCTTCAAATACGCCACCAAGGGCGTCATCCATGTCTAACCAATGTCCTCAAAGTGACTAATTTCTTCTGTGCAAACGGAGGGCTTATCCAATGTTTTTACTCGTATTTCTTTCGCCAAGTGAGCGAACTGGACCGACGCCAATTTACTTAAAGCATCTGCTTTCTGGTTTTGACTTCGAGGAATATGCTTTACACTACACTCTTGAAATTGCAACATCATCTCTTTAGTTTTTTTAAGTATTCGATCATCATCTTCCCCTTGGCTTCGTAAATCTTATTCACTTGGTTAGCCACTAAGAGTGAGTCCACGTGTGCCCGGATGTGCTGGGCTTTCATGGTCGCTGCTAATCGCAATCCGGCAAACAAGGCTTCATATTCAGCTTCGTTGTTCATGCTTTTGAAGTTTAACTTTACCGCAAATGTGATTTCCACCTCCTCTGGGCTAAGTAACATAAGCCCGGCCCCGGACCCTTCCATGCTTGAAGCCCCATCAGTGTATAACGACCACCATTGAGGTGCTTTGATATGTATTTCAGCTATAATTGGGTCATTGGTGATCTCCATCTCTCGCCCCTCCGGTATTACCGCAAGGAAATCGGCAATGACCTGCCCTTTTAATGCGGTTCGAGGCTTGTATTCCAGACTAAGAGCTCCTAATTCAACCGCCCACTTGGCTAATCTTCCGGATAACTCAGGTTTTTTTAACACTTGCTGGATGGGAAAATTGGTGAGTATTTCCACCGGATGGGCTTGGAAGTATCGACGCAATCTTCGAGAAGTATGTACTAAAGCCAAGGTTAATTTCTCTAGTAGGGAGTACCTTGTCTCCGGGTCTGTTAACACCCGGCTGACATAATAGATAGGAGTTTGCACACCTTTCCTTTCAACCATGATGATGACACTAATGGCCGCATCCACAGCTGCGATATATGCTGTTAACTTCTCTTCTTTTTCTGGTGCCGTAAGAGTGGGGAGTTTCGCAAGGCACAGTTTCAGCTGCTGGAAGGCCTCCTCTGCTTGGTCCGTCCATTGGAACTGTGCTTTGTTGAGACAATTTTTCAGAGTTTGGATGAAAGGTAGAGATCTTTCTGCATGCTTAGCCAGAAATTGATTTATTGCCACCAAACGTCCATTCAATGCTTGCACCTCCTTGATGGATGACGGGGAAGGCATCCGGGTGATAGCTGAAACTTTTTCCGGATTTGCCCGGAAACCTTCCTTGGTGACCATCACACCGAGGAATTTCCCTTCCTCTACTCCGAACGAACATTTCCCGGGGTTTAACATTATTTGGGATTCTTTTAACCTTAAAAACGTCTCAGCGATATCCGCTAGGAGATTTGTTTCATCATGGCTTTTGATGACCAATTCGTCAACATAGATCTCCAAATTTTTACCAATTTGAGGCTCGAATACTTTGTCCATGAGCCTTTGGTAAGTGGCCCCTGCATTCTTTAATCCAAACAACATTTTTGTGTAACAAAAGGCTCCGATATCGGTGATAAAAGCTGTTTTCTCTTCGTCGTCTTCAGCCATGGGAATCTGATGATAGCCTTTGTAAGCATCCAAAAAACATTTGAAACGGAAAGGGGCTAACAAGTCGATTTTCAGATCAATTTCTGGTAAGGGGTAGACATCCTTAGGACATGCACTATTTAGATTCTTGTAGTCGATACACATACGCCAGGTACCATTTTCTTTCTTTACCATTACTGGATTGGCGATCCATGAAGGATAATGAACTTCTCGGAGGATCCCCGCGTTAACCAGATCCCGGAATTGATCCACAGCTGCCCTGCTTCTATCCGGGCCCATCCTCCGTCGTTTTTGAGTTACCGGGTTAGCAGACTTGTATACATGTAGGCGATGTTCGGCTAATTCCCGTGGAACTCCCTTCATATCTTCCGGTTTCCATGCAAAAACATCTATGTTGTTTCGTAACAACTGCTTCAAACGGTCTCGCCCTGCGGTGGATAAGGTGTGTCCAATGGTAATTATCTGTTCCGGGTATGCGGGGTTCATAATCCACCTCTCCGGTTTATATGTACTTTTCATGTGAGTGTCAAAATGATCTTTACATGAGGTCCGGCTGGTTTGCGCTTGTAATACTTCCATGATTTGATCAGCATACACCACCGCTACTCCCTTGGGAGTTGGGAATGCGATAGCGGAGTGGACAGTTGACACGACTGCATGAAAAGACGAGTATCAAGTTATTTTTCGAAACAACCAGGATTACTATGAAAGTCACGAGGATCGAAACAGCCGGGATTACTATGAAAGTCACGAGGACCACGGATTCCCCAGAAAACCCTATGAGATCAATGTGGATAGGTTCCAAGGTTTTTTGATCTTCCATATCCAGACGTCTGAAAAGCTGCTCATACATGACGTCCATTGAAGCTCCACTATCGACTAAAATCCGACTGATGCGGTAATCACCTATTAATGCTGTGATTACTACTGGACCGGTGGACGAGGCACCCCCTTGAACAGGCGGGAAAGTAAGCGGTTGTTCCATCCAGGCTTCCAGTCGTGCGCCCCCGCGTTTATAACCCCGTGAGCTTGATGACTCCTCATTCATTATCATGCATAAGTCACGCACCGGTTTTTTGCCTGTATTCTTTCTTCCCGGTGGTCCTGCATGAATTTCTTTTAACAGATGGGAAAGTTTGCCGGTTTGTATGGCCATGTCAATTTGTTTTTGTAAATGCCAACAATGATCCGTGTCATGCCAGGTGTCTTTGTGGAAATCACAATACCGTTTGGGATCTCGTACGGACTTTGGGTTGAGAGGCCGCGGGGGTTCTAATGTTATTTTTTCTGTTAAAAGAACTTCCCGGGGGCTTTTGACCAACTTGTTAATCCACGCAACTCCCCTGCTCTCTGGATTATCCTTAAACCTTGTGGAGGTATTGACAGATCTAACAGGTTCCGGGCGGGTGTACGGGAGAGGCCTCGTCCATGTACTAGGTCCTCGAAAACGTTGAGTCTGTCTGGAGGAGTGTGGCTGTTTTCCCATTCGATCACTTCGCTGATCCTTTTTATCATACTCATGAGTGCTCCGGACGGATCTTTCTGCCCGGACGAAGGCACGAGCGGCAGTCATCAGTTCTTCCATGGTTTTTGGTAAACCGTCCCGGACATGGAGCCTACGGATGAGCTCATCATGTCAGATGCCTTGAATGAAACATGCGATCATTAAATCCTCCCCTGACCCGTCTATTTGCAAACTTTCTTTGTTATACCGGGTAATGAAATGTTCCACCGATTCCCCGTCTCGTCTCCGGATGTGAAGTATTTCTGTCTTGTCTTTCGTGTGTCGTTTTTGTTGACTAAATTGTTGCATGAACTTTTCCAAGAATTTATCAAAACTGTCGATCCGGCCTATAGGTAAACTATCGTACCAAAGGCGAGCTGTCCCGACCAAGGTGTGAACAAACATGTGACACCATTCATGCAGGCCCCATCTCTCTAACCCGCCAGCACTAATAAAAACATTGATGTGATCATCCGGATCTGTGGTACCATCATATTTCCCAACTGTGGATGGCATTTTTAACTTACGAAGTATTTCTGCTTGAGCTATTCGGGGTGTGAACTTAGATTGTGTTAACAAAGCTGTTGGTCGGTACGGGCGATGGATGTCCACTAGAGGAGTAGTCCCGGGTACAGGTATGAGTGCGGGAGGAGGTCCCTGCGTGTTGTACGGATGGGTGAGAGGAACGGACTGCCCTCCGGCGAGAGATCCGGTAGTGCATGCAGATGTAAATCCCCCCCGGTGTGACATAAGCGGTTTCCTCAAATGTTAAACGGTTCCGGAGTTCTGCCAGGCGTATTTCTTTTCAAAATTGCTCGTCCATTCGGGCCCGACGCTGTTGTTCCATCCACCATTCGTTACCTGCGAGTAATGGCATGGTGTAAGGGAGGGATCCAGGAATAAGCGGGGTATTGGAAACGGGAAGGGGAGGTATTCCAGCAGTGGTTGTAATGAGTTGCGGCAGATTAGAAATGGGTATACCAGATGTGGTGATATGTGGGAAACTGGGAGGTATTGCAGGTTGTGGGATTAGAGGCGATATGGGGGATGAAAAGACCGCCTGCGAAGGCAACGAGGCAGGTATATTAGTATGCAAAGTGTGAAGATGAGATGCTGCTGCTGCTGGCAACACATCTGCTGGATGGTTTTGAGCTTGTGCCAGACGTTCCTTCAGCGAAGAAATCATAGGAATACCAGCTTGAGACTGTGAATCTCCTGTTGGTGCCCCTCTGTTTGTAATGTGATTTCTCTCCTCATCGGATTCATAATCTGATTGTATGTTATCCATTGCAAGCAAAGATTGAATTCAGGATGCCGTTGTAACTTATTGTTCGACCGGGATGGCGCCAATGAAGAGATGTAAAAACTCCACTTTGATAATATTTCCTGAATTCAATCAAGTACCAGCTCTGGATCCTTTTCATCTATGAGATCACTTTCTATTTATAGTGTTTTTACATTCTCTTTCCTCTAACCATATGATAGTGACAGCCCCTTTCTTTTTGGTTCCTTCTTCTCGTGGGCCCTCATAGTGGTTAAGGAGTTAGATTTCTTTCTTTTAGGCCCCTTATGTATGATCCTTTCATCATACGTCGTCACTAATCACATAAGTAGAATTTCTAAACATATATTTACATCCATATATTTTAACATATGTTCACAAATAAATAAATAAAAATTATTTATTTATTTAAACTATTTAAATAAATGAAATTATTTATTTATTTTAAACACTATCTACATAAACCAAAGTTCATTTTCTAAACATAAATATATATTTACATGATATATATTTTAGCATATTTTTCATAATTAAATAAATAAAATTATTTATTTATTTAAATCCAGCCCTACGTCAGTGACTATTAATTTCATACATGTATACCTTGAACTCATAATACGCATTAAATCCGTATTTAAACATAGTATGCCTTTACATAAAATAACACAAATCTATTTGTACCAACCCACACACATCAAAACTCGTTGAACCCTAGACTTAGACATAGATTTTTGTACACACTATTAACTCAATACACATTATACACTAGGTTAACGTGGTGTGTTACAAGGATCGTTTTGCCACATAGACTCGCTTGTTAGCTACACTCTTGATTCAAGTGAGTTTTACATAGCCCCATTTTACATTTTGCACTTTTGGGGTGAAACATGATTACTCTTTGAAACTCTTTGCATTTACTTATATACAATTCAATAATATGATGCTATGTGTTATTTGTGCTTTATGCTTGAATGCTATGAGTTAAGACTACATATACTTGACATTAGTACAATCATTAACTCAGTACAAGCCAACGGTTAACATTGATAGATCTATTGAGTCTGACAAACCCACCCGGTTAGGGTGTTTGTTACCGAATTTACATTAGGGTAACCTGCGTGTTATGCCTCAGTCACAAGGTTTGATTGTACACACCTAGTTTAACTATAGATTCTCCATAAATGCCTTATACACGTGTATCGTATGAATTGTATAAAATACTTTAAACTTGGTTATGTGTCAAAACCTATGTATGCTCACCAACTTTTAGTTGACCTCGTTTTCATCATGTTTCAGGTACTAATGCTTAAGAATAAGTGCAAGATGCTTCACTTAGGACCGATGGCCTAGAATTTAAATTAATGAAACTATTTATGTATTTCCATTTTCTTTGTAACGTTGGATTTATGTTTATTTGTGACATGAAATTGGATGTTTAATTATTTTAACTTTAGCAAACCTTGAGCTTTTGAACAGTCTACATGTCCCGCCCCGACGTATTCCGCCGTCGGTTGGGGTGTGACAGATTGGTATCAGAGCCTTGGTTATAGGGAATTAAGTTATTAGACACCTTTGACCTAGACTATAACCTTAGGACACCCATTAATTACCATGCTCTATGATTATATGATATGCTACATGCTATGTGTTACTTGCTTATTATATTTTGATACTTAGTTGTTAAAATTAATGAATTATTAGACTATACTTAAATAATAAATTAAATAAACAATATCCCTACCCATACCCTAAGCCTCAGAACTTCTTACCTACTTCTCTGACATCATCATCATAGCATGTGGAAACTTCATGAATTTAAATCTATAAAATTTCTTACTTCCTCGTTAAGGTTTTAAACTTTGTTAATTATTAGAGGACACGTGCAATCTGGAAGGGTGACACCTGTATTCTGGGTTTTCTGTCTAGGAAAGCATTTCGTATAAATCCCAATCAACCGAGGGACCCGTATGCTTTCCTGGGAATTCCCGGAATGAGTGTTTACTTATAGGCTAAAGCACGTCTCCTTGAAAATTATATGAGTTTAATTAACCTTAATGTGTCATAGTATTCAAGTGATTATGTCACTATTTGAGTACAATCCAAACTATGATTTACCAAACTATGATTTACTACTCCATCTATTATTTTGCTCTCTTTTAAATTCAATCAACTTTCATAAGTTCTTACATCCTTTCTTGTCTTGTGAAAATCAGTAGAATGCCTCCCCGTCGTGCTACCGTGACCAACAACAACACCGACATTGCTACTATCCTTGCACAACTTGTAACTCAACTCACCCAAGCTAATGGAGCCATTAGTGGTGCCCACGGAACTAATGGGGGTGGTGGTGCCAACCCACCACAATGTACTTTCAAGCACTTTAACTCGTGCAACCCCACTAAATTTTATGGCACTGAAGGAGCCACGGGTCTCTTGCAATGGTTCGAGAGCATTGAAAGCACTTTTCTCAACAGCGATTGTCCCGACAACCTCCGGGTCCGCTATGCCACCAGCGTCTTCCAAAAACGAGCGCTCACTTGGTGGAATGGTGAAAAGAGGAATAGGGGCATGGATGTGGAAATGGCCTTGCCATGGGATGAAGTCAAACGGCTCATGACCGAGGAGTTTTGTCCTCGCAATGAAATGAAGAAGTTAGAGGCCGAATTTTGGGATCTTGCCCAAGATAGTGCTGAAAGTTTAGCCTACACCACCCATTTCCATGAGCTAAGTCTTCTAGTACCTCATATGGTCACACCTTTGGCTCGGGGTATTGAAAAGTACATCGGTGGTCTGCCGATGAAGATCCAAGACACTGTTTTAGGGAGGAACCTAGCTACCCTTGAAGATGCCATCCGCCTATCCGCCACATTAACCGATAACCATGTAAAGGCGGGTACGCTAACAAGGAAGGGTGCTAAGAAAGTCCTAGACACGGCAACACCTTCTGAGCCCTCCAAAGGGATCAAACTCGAACCTTTCTCCAACAACAAGAAACGAAAGACTAGGAACTTTTCTTTTGTTACCCCAGCTACCCCAGTCAATCAGGTTGCTCCTATGACTCAAAATTTAGCCAAGAAACATTATGTGGGCAGCAGCCCGTTGTGCAATGACGGGTGGTCCGTAGGACGACCCTTAAGTGCTATAAATGGTATTTTAATCCTACATTTAATCGAGTAATTGTTTAGAATTAGATGACTACGTCTGCTTGTGTTTCAGGTACATTCGGAGCTTAAAAGTGTGGAAATGAAGCTTCGAATAAACGCGGCTGGATTGGAGATTGAAAGACGGAGTATAGGTGAAAAAAAAATAATTCTTGGAATTGAAGAATTAAGAAGATAACATGATAGAGGATGAAATTACGAGAACGTGGGCGCAAACGGCGAAGAAAACGGAGTTGAAACGAAAAAGTTATGAAGAAAACAAAATTGCATGCTGAAGCCTACCGTAGCTTACGGTAGCTACTGTAAATTACGGTAGCCCCCAGCATTTTTCTTCCACCGTAAGGCAGTAGAGACCCACCACCCCTGACGCAAAAAGTGTAACTGTCAATAAAAGAGTTGTTTCAAGTGTCTTTTCATTATTCTCATGATTGGAGACGTTTTGCAGAGTTTTTTTGGCGAAAATTGGAGACTTCTTGGGTTCCAAACAATTTCTAATCATTGGGTTTGCGTTTTGATTCATATGAACATTAACTTTTGTTTGATGATGATGCACCAAACAATGAGTGGCTAATTCCGTGGTGATCATCCTAGATGTAAGGTTTGCTTTTGAAACACTATGTTTATGTTGGAATTTCTAGAATAATAGACTTGCAATGTTTGTTTGTTTATTATGGTGTTTGAATGTTTGTTCGTAAAGTGTTGGTTCTTGTTTAATGTTAGTCTAAACCATATGTTCTTGGTGCCATTGGCAATCGAGATATCATGGGAGGGATTAGGGTTGGATAATAGTCAATTGGTCATCGGGTAACAACCTCGCGTTTTTATAATCCAAGTACTTAGTTCCCTTTTATCACAAAAAACAATCAAACGCAAGCCATGTCCATGTGGTTCTTTCTAGTTGAGCATAAACATTAGTGTGGATTAAAAACCTGAAATCTAGGATGGTTGCTTTCTCTTAATCTGTTTACAAACTAATCTTTGATTTGCAATTTATTTAGTTAATCTTAGTTTTTGAAACCAAACAATCAAAATCGTGAATTTACATTTCTTGAAATTTAGTTTAAGTTAGTTAAATCCAAAGCTACATAATAAACACATTTTCCACAAACTCCTCGTGTTCGATACCCACTTACCGCTAGCTATTTAGTTGTACTTGGTTTAAATTTGATTGAGACTACGACCTCACGTCATGCAACACGTGCAATTACCACCATTTCCCAAACCTACCGTGTCGGATATGCGCCAGCTGTGGAAGATATGGGCATTTAGCCAACACCTGCAGAATCAAACCACCCGTCAATACAGCCAACCAGGGAAACAAGGGGTTCCAACTATCACTAATGGGAATGCTTGTTTTGAATGTGGGAACCCAAACCACTTCCGAAACCGATGCCCAAAACTTACCAACTCTAATCAAGGTGGAGCTAGAGGTCGTGCTTTCAACATAAATGCTAATGAAGCCCAGGCCAACAATGACGTGGTCAATGGTACGTTCCTCGTTAATAACCAATATGCTTCCATACTATTTGATACCGGTGCCGATAAGAGTTTTGTTTCACTTAATTTTGAACCTTTGCTTGCTAAAACCCGAACTAAGTTAGAGAAAATGTTCACCGTTGAAGTAGCGGATGGAAACCCCATCGTCATTGACTCCATTATCCGTGATTGTTTCATCGAACTTAATGAACATTCCTTTCCCGTCAATCTTATACCTATGCAACTGGGAAGCTTTGACATCATCATAGGCATGGATTGGCTATCTAGTCATCATGCCGAAGTCGTTTGTTTCGAGAAGTGCATCCGAATCCCTCTCCCCTCGGGTGATACATTAAAAGTCTTTGGTGAGAAACCATGTAGTGGGCTTAAGCTCATGACGTGCACTACGGCCCGAAAGTACTTACGAAAGAAGTATGTGGCCTTTCTAGCCCATATCGTTCAAAAGAAGGACCAAGAGAAGAGTATTCAAGACATCCCCATCATTTGTGACTTTCCCGAAGTATTTCCTGAAGACCTATTCGGTCTTCCACCCGTTCGTCAAGTAGAGTTTCGTATCGACCTTGTACCTGGAGCTAATCCTGTGGCTAAAGCTCCATACCGTCTAACACATTCTGAAATGCAAGAACTTGCAAGTCAGCTTCAAGAACTTTTCGATAAAGGTTTCATTCGTCCCAGTCATTCACCATGGGGTGCACCCGTCCTATTCGTGAAGTAGAAAGATGGCTCATTCCGGATGTGTATCGACTACCGCGAACTCAACAAACTTACCATCAAGAACCGTTATCCTTTGCCTAGGATTGATGATCTCTTTGATCAACTCCAAGGTTCCACCTACTTCTCGAAGATTGATCTTCGATCCGGATATCACCAACTTCGTGTGCAAGAGGAGGATATTCCAAAGACTGCCTTTCGTACAAGATACGGTCACTACGAATTTATGGTTATGCCTTTTGGGCTAACCAATGCCCCCGTGGTTTTCATGGATCTCATGAATCGTGTATGCAAACCATACCTGAAATAAATTCGTGATCGTTTTCATTGACGACATCTTGATCTACTCCAAGACCAAATCAGATCATGAGCAACACCTTAAGTTGGTTTTAGACCTTTTAAGAAAAGAACAACTATATGCTAAGTTCTCCAAGTGTGAATTTTGGCTAAAGGAAGTTCAATTTTTGGGTCACATTGTCAACGAAAAGGGAATTCATGTTGATCCCGCAAAGATCAAAGCCGTTAAGAATTGGAGTACCCCTAAGACCTCTACCGAAGTTCGTTCATTTCTTGGTCTTGCTGGTTATTACCGTCGTTTCATCTCAAACTTTTCCAAGATTGCTGTCCCTCTCACGGCCTTGACCCACAAGGGTAAACACTATGAGTGGGGACCAAAACAAGAGGAAGCCTTTCAACTCCTCAAGCAAAAATTATGCAATGCTCCCATTCTCACTCTTCCTGACGGCAACGATGATCTGGTGGTCTACTGTGATGCATCAAACCAAGGTCTCGGTTGTGTTCTCATGCAACGGGGCAAGGTGATCGCTTATGCATCAAGACAACTTAAAATTCATGAAAAGAATTATACGACACACGATCTGGAGTTGGGTGCGGTCGTCTTCGCATTAAAGATTTGGAGGCATTATCTCTATGGCACGAAATGCGTGGTGTTCACTGACCACAAAAGTTTCCAACACATCTTCAATAAAAAAGAACTCAATATGAGGCAACGACGTTGGGTCGAGCTCCTTAACGACTACGACTGCGAGATTCGATACCATCCCGGTAAAGCGAATGTTGTGGCCGATGCCTTGAGTCGTAAGGACCACGTTATGCTTCATTGTGTTAGGATTCAAACCGATATTCAAAATCGCATCTTAGAGGCTCAACACGTCTCGGTCACCGAGGGTAATCTGTATATTGAAATGTCATGTGGTGTTGAACTCCTATTAGAAACCAAACCTAATGGCCTCCTCTATTACTTGAACCGTATCTGGGTCCCCGATCGTGATGACCTTCGCGCAGTCCTTATTAACGAGGCACACAAAACTCGTTACTCCGTCCATCCCGGGGCTGATAAAATGTACAAGGGCCTTCACCAACAATACTGGTGGCCCGGAATGAAGAAAGACATTGCAATTTATGTTGCAAAATGTCTAACTTGTTCCAAAGTCAAAGCTGAACATCAACGTCCTTCTGGTTTGCTCGAACAACCTGAAATCCCTGTGTGGAAATGGGAAAACCTAGCCATGGACTTCATTACCAAACTCCCTCGTACTTCTAGAGGATATGATAGTATTTGGGTGATCATAGACCGTCTCACCAAATCAGCTCACTTCCTACCCATCCGAGAAGACTATCGGGTAGAGAAACTAGCCCGAATCTACATTGACGAAATTGTGAGTCGTCACGGGGTCCCACTTAACATAATATCTGATAGGGATGCTCGTTTCACCTCCCGCTTTTTGCAATACCTCCAAACTGCTCTTGGTACACGCTTGGATTTAAGCACGGCTTACCATCCCCAAACTGATGGTCAGACCGAGCGTACAATCCAAACTCTTGAGGACATGCTTAGAGCTTGCGTAATTGATTTTGGTGGCAATTGGGATTCACATCTATCCCTCATTGAGTTCTCTTACAACAATAGCTACCACACAAGCATCAACATGGCTCCATTTGAAGCTCTCTATGGTCAGAAATGTCGCTCTCCTATCTGTTGGAACGAGATTGGCGAAGCACAAATCACTGGTCCTGAATTAATCTAATAAACTTCCGACAAAATCCTTCAGATTCGTAACAACATTCAAGTGGCAAGGAGTCGACAAAAGAGTTATGCCGACAAAAGACGTAAACCCTTGGAATTCCAAGTCGGTGATCTTGTACTTCTAAAGGTATCTTCTTGGAAGGGGGTGATCCGTTTCGGGAAGAAGGGTAAACTAGCACCTCGCTATGTGGGCCCATTCAAGATCCTTGAAAGAATCGGGAAAGTGGCTTACAAACTCGAATTACCTCCATCACTTGCCAATGTACATCCTACTTTTCAAGTGTCCAACCTAAAGAAATGTTTTGCTGATGAGAACCTCCATATACCTCTTGACGATGTGCGCATTGATGACGCGATGCACTTCGTTGAGAAACCGGTAGAGATCATGGGTCGCGAGATCAAGCAACTCAAGCGAAGCCGTATTCATATTGTCATTCTAAGCGTGGTCCTGAGTTCACTTGGGAACGTGAGGATCAAATGAAGTTTAAATATCCACACCTTTTTCTGGTTCAGTAGCCTCAATTAGTTGAATTTCGGGACGAAATTCCCTTAACATGGGGAGACTGTAACATCCATGATTTTTTTTTCTCTCTAATATTATTCTGTAATGACATTCTCATTTTATTATACGTATGTATATTTATATAGAAATATAAATGTATATATATATATATTATTTTTTCAGGATAATTAAATCAATAAAACTTATGAGCTTTAAAAATATATTCACATCTTTATATATATTTAATTATAATTAGATGAACATTATACAAGTTGTAATTTTATAAAAAAAAATAAATAAATAAAAATTTGGAAACCTTTCTTTTATAAAATATTGACAACTAAGCAAATAATAATTAGATTGTATAAAAACAACTTTTAAATTTTTTTTTGAAATTAAGTTGTACGAGTGTTTGACGTCTAGAAAGTCAAATAGTCCAAGTTCATCAAGAATTGACCGGTTTGACTTTTAAGAGTCAAACAGGGCCAAATCCACAAGATCCAACTCCTAATTTCGATCAAAACGAACCCGTGGGCTTTCCATGACTTGAACAATCGATGATTGATCATACCCTGACCCATTTAACAGCCCAATTCAGTCTTTTACGCGGATGAATTCGAATTTGAATAGGTTTGACCTCTTAAAGTCCAACCGCGTGCAAATCCCTTCCAAATCAAGGAATTAAATGAAATTATTAACCGGAAATCATTCCTTGTCTGAGCTCGTGTGCATCTAACCACATTTTACGACCCAATTCATCCCCTTGCAAGCGAATTAACGCGTAAATAACCTTGCAACTGTCACCCGTAATCCGCACAATCGAATCGTGCATTAAAGGTGAAATTAAACGAATTAATTTACCACGCACAATCGCACAACCCTATATAATCTCACTCAAACCTCAATTGAGTCTCATTACATCTCTGCTTATCGATTAAACACCAAGAACATCGCCTCTGTCCGTCTAGTCGTCAGCCCCTGTTACGCAACCATTTCAGGTATGGTTTACAGCATTCATTTCGCTTTTGCCTGTCGATCGAAAGCCCCATATCAATTTCCTAAAACAAATTCTAATCGAGTTCAATTTCTGTCAATTTCTTAAACCTGTTCGTACGATTTTGATTCGGGGATTTCGATCGATTATTTTTACGTATTTAGTTTATCGGAATTCATATTTAATCAGCGAAACCATCTGGTCCGACTGGCTATGTCATTGCGCCATCGGACCAAATGGTGTGGGTTCGAAACCCACGGCCCATGTCCGGCCAGCCTTTTTACGCGTGACTCAAAACCAGACCCGGCTCTTGAACCGAACTGGCTATATACAAATCGAAGCCAGTCCATAACACGGGTTAGCCCCCTGGTCCGGTGGTTGAGGCGAATGCCTGGTACAGAAGCCACCCGGGTTCGAGTCGGGTGGCCTGTTTTAATTTTTAAAACCCGAAAATTTTATAAAAAAAATATTTTTATAAACCTTAAGATATTTATAACAGAATAAAACTAGAATTTATAAATTCCTATAAAAATTCATATTTTAATCCAAATTAAATGATTAAAATTACACATTTAACTTTTAAAACAAAAACTTTAAATATCAAAAAAAATTATTTCTAAACATATATTTACATCGATGTATTTTCACAAATAAATAAATAAAAATTATTTATTTATTTAATCTATTTAAATAAATAAAATTAGTTATTTATTTTATTTAAACTAAACACTAATCACATAAGTAGAATTTCTAGACATATATATACATCCATATATTTTAACATATTTTCACAAATAAATAAATAAAAATTATTTATTTATTTAATCTATTTAAATAAATGAAATTAGTTATTTATTTTATTTATTTAAACTAAACACTAATCACATAAGTAGAATTTCTAAACATATATTTACATCCATATATTTTAACATATTTTCACAAATAAATAAATAAAAAATATTTATTTATTTAAACTATTTAAATAAATGAAATTATTTATTTATTTGAAACACTATCTACATAAACCAAAGTTCATTTTCTAAACATAAATATATATTTACATGATATATTTTAGCATATTTTTCACAATTAAATAAATAAAATTATTTATTTATTTAAATCCAACTCTACGTCAGTGACTATTAAGTTCATACATGTATACCTTGAACTCATAATACGCATTAAATCCGTATTTAAACATAGTATGCCTTTACATAAAATAGCACAAATCTATTTGTACCAACCCACACACATCAAAACTCGTTGAACCCTAGACTTAGACATAGACTTTTGTACACACTATTAACTCAATACACATTATACACTAGGTTAACGTGGTGAGTTACAAGGATCGTTTTTCCACATAGACTCGCGTGTTAGCTACACTCTTGATTCAAGTGAGTTTTATATAGCCCCTTTTTACATTTTGCACTTTTGGGGTGAAACATGATTACTCTTTGAAACTCTTTGCATTTACTTATATACAATTCAATAATATGATGCTATGTGTTATTTGTGCTTTATGCTTGAATGCTATGAGTTAAGACTACATATACATGACATTAGTACAATCATTAACTCAGTACAAGCCAACGGTTAACATTGATAGATCTATTGAGTCTGACAAACCCACCCGGTTAGGGTGTTTGTTATCGACTTTACATTAGGATAACCTGCGTGTTATGCCTCAGCCACAAGGTTTGATTGTACACACCTAGTTTAACTATAGATTCTCCATAAATGCCTTATACACGTGTATCGTATGAATTGTATAAAATACTTTAAACTTGGTTATGTGTCAAAACCTATGTATGCTCACCAACTTTTAGTTGACCTCGTTTTCATCATGTTTCAGATACTAACGCTTGAGAATAAGTGCAAGATGCTTCATTTAGGACCGATGGCCTAGAATTTAAATTAATGAAACTATTTATGTATTTCCATTTTCTTTGTAACGTTGGACTTATGTTTATTTGTGACATGAAATTGGATGTTTAATTATTTAAACTTTAGCAAACCTTGAGCTTTTGAACAGTCTACATGTCCCGCCCCGACGTATTCCGCCGTCGGTTGGGGTGTGACAGATTACCTTTTCGAAGTTCAGAAGTCACGCGATAACGACCTGACGTCGAACACCTCAACGAAGCCTTTCTCCTTCGCGTCCCCTTCTCCTTGTGTCGTTCTCTAGCTGTCGCACACCTAGGGCCGATATAGCCCTAGGTTTTGCCTTTTAAGTGGTATTTAAACCACCATAATTTACATCCGGGTCCCTTAGTTTCAATCTCACGCGTTTCGATCACGAACTATATACTTGAAGGCAAAATGGTGTCCTTTAATTCTCGTTAAACCAAGCTTTATGGGACAATCCATACTAACCATGTCATTTATTAGTGATTCGGGTTACCCATTAACCCGACCCATTAACTTGTCGATTTTCGGGATGTTAGATTACCCGCAATAGTCGAGGGTGTTAACGGGCCACATTAGTCTCCGTGTATGAGCTCAAGTGAACGCGTTGCTTGAAACGTTGCCACCGGTGGGAAAGATTGTCTAGTATGATTGCCTACTAGACATGACACACATATTTGATTCTCTTTCTCGACTAGCTGTGTGACACCCGACAATTTCAGTTTAACCCTGTTAACCTAAACTCCATTATCTCAGAAACCGAGTTAACTCAGTTACAAACTTCAAGGACTAGAACTGCCATAATCTCAAACATATACACAGAAATCACGCGGACTGATTCTTTCAAATTCTAAAACCTGATTTGTTGACTTTTAAAAGCCAAAAAGTGATGTTCTTGGTCTAAATTCAAACCCATAACTCCAAACCGTTCGAATTCACGACGGTTATGCAATGCAATGATGATCACGACCATATTTGAACCGTTTTAGAACGTTTTAACATCTCCTATGATTTGAATTTAATCACATTAATCATGAATCAAGAAAACCGTCGAACTCGTTACAAAGACCACTCAATTCGATCAAATCCGATTACCAACTCTCAAATTATCACTTCACACACACTAGTCAAACCTCTCTGAACATTCTGCAAGTTCCAATTTGGCTGGAGAAGCATCCGGAGACGCCGAAGATCAACCCGTCGAAGTCGGAACTGTAGTCTAGTCGAACCCCATCAGTTCGACATCAATTCAGGTAATTGAACACACCTATAGTTTCGTTTTCATCTCTAGAACAAAATCCCTAACTCAATTGGGGCTTACAACACCGAATTGAACACGAACAGATTCTAGGGTTCATCGCATAAACTGAGTAATCGAATCCTAACCTACACCTTGTTTCAATCCAATTAAATTATACATATAGCTTCGCAATCCTCCATTCATTGAAAGCCCTATGAATCCAACTCCCAGTTTTATTGAATTTAACCAATTTGATTTTGAGTTCAAACCTAGGGTTTCGGTCGTTTGAACAAAGAATAAATCGACTTAAACTCGATGTTTTTGCAATTAACCTCATCATCAGACTCGCAAAGCACCGATTAACAAAAACCCCAAGCTCCCGTATTCAAACGCGTTCGAAATCGATGGAACTTGGGGTGGATTGGATCGGGTTCCATAGGGAGGTGAAACTCAGGGGTTTTAGATGTTAAAAACAAGTAGAACCGGTCATTGGATGCGATACCCTAGCGGGCTGGAGTGGTTACTGTGTTGTGTTGGTGTGGGTGAGACCCGAGTTCGAACCCCACCAACTGTTTTATTTTTTTTAAGCGACTTTTAAGCAATAATTTTGTACAAAACTCATCCCTAATTTATTCTAATATCATATTAGTTCATGTTAATACCAGAAAACGTTCGGCTGCTCGGGGTTAAATTTCTAATTTAAATTAACTATCATTTTATTTATAAAAATTAATACATTTATCTATATTATCGTTTAAACAATTATTTCCCTCACGAAAACGCCTTAGTTACTATTTAATATGGTCCACCTCGTATCTAGTTGTGTTTCACGCGTAGCACGTCCTTACTAGATACCAATTTAGAGATTTTCTAGTCCCGATGACAAGGTTCCTTTTCGTTAATCATAAGCGTATTTAGGACGCCCGATCTTCGCGTGTTGTCGTCACACATTCTTACGTGTGCCTAACTATCACAATCATATTCTAGGGCATCCGTAAGCAGTTCACTTGAAATTTATTTTTGGTTTTGTTGCATTCCTTTTTGTGGTGCTATTTGCTACATTCTGCACATCTCAGGTGAGTTTCATGGCCCCTTTTCTGTTTTAAACTAGGGGAGAAAACATGACGCAAACATTTGATTTTTGTAGTTCTTATATATCACCTGTTAAACTAAGCGTAACATTCTATCATGAAAGTCCTTACACATCGAACCGTTTAATATGGAATTAGCGAGGTAATCTTGAGTAGTACTACTGGGTTTGACAAACCCCACCCGCATTAGTCGCACTAACTCGACTGGAGGTCGAACGAGTGTAAAATTGACCTAACACATCACCACTGTTGATAGACATGGTGGAAGGCATCAAACACAAAACAGTCAGCTTCAATTACGAGCGCTTTAGTAACTTGAACATATGTTAGCTACCTATTGATATATCTAGAATGTACATTATCTGGCAAACACTATTTATAACTGAAACATGTGAACTCACCAACCTAATGTTGACATATTTTCTTAACATGTTTTCTCAGGTCGCTAAGGCACAAGTACACGATTAGGACATGCATGGGAGTTCTTTATTATTGTAAACATTTAAACAAATTACATGCTTTTAAACAACTTGGTTTTGGGCGCGTTTGTTTTGCGCATTAAATATTTTACTTTACGCTTCCGCATTTACTTTGAGCATTTAATGGTTTTTAATAAATTCATATATTGTCGTTTGATATGACTAATGACTGGGATCCTGATTTTTCACGGCCCCCGCGGCGGATCGCCGCAGGTGGAATTTGGGGTGTGACATATTGGTATCAGGGTTATTGGTTATAGAGAACTAGGATTGCATACTAGACTATAACCACACACAATGCATTAGTTTTATGGCAAAGACATTTAAACATGACACTTACACCTTACATTATAGGAATGTCGACCCCACCTACATCCCCAGCTAACCAGGAACCCGATGTTCCTACTGTACCTTCACCCGAACCTAAGAGGCGTCGGCTGGACCCCATTGACAACATCGTGGTGTACGACGAACCCTTTACTGTGCGTGTAAGGGATAACATGCAGGACTGGCATTGGTATCCTGACATGATCAGGAGCTGGGTTCGTCAGGAGTGCACGTTGTTGACACTCCCTCTTCTTTGCAAACCCTACCATACCCACTAGAGCAGGCTTTTACTGCCTTTGTAGCAAAGATGGATCGGGAGATTCGGAACATGCGCGATGAGGCAGGCGAGATTACCGGGTTGTTGCGTCAAGGAAGTCAAGCTGACCAGAGGATTAAGAAACTGACAGCGGATCTAGGAGAGACTGACAAGGTGCATGACAACCTAGTGGCAGCATTCCAGGAGTTAAAGACCTGTGTGAATGTGCTACAAGTTAACCTTGGAATGGCTGAGACTAGGATTGAGGAGCTGGATCCGCAGCTTGAGGCTGCCAATCCAGCAGGTGGCTGAAGCCTTAGAAGCCTTAGTATCCTTAAACAATATCTATGTTTCTAATCCAGGTCAGCACAATAACCAGCAGACTTGCACTTTCAAAACCTTCATGGACTGCAAGCCCCACACGTTTAGTGGTGCTGAAGGAGCAGTTGGTTTGCTCCGTTGGATCGAGAAAGTAGAATCGGTATTTGCGATGTGCAACTGCCCTGAGGCGAACCAGGTCAAGTATGCCTCCGGTACACTCGAGGGTCCCGCCCTTACTTGGTGGAACTCTCAGGTTCAGATGTTAGGTCTGGACATGGCTAGCACCCTACCTTGGGAGAGGAGTACTGTCCTCGTGACGAGATTCAGAAACTTGAGGGCGAGTTTTGGAACCTAAAGATAGAGGGTTCCAAGATCGAGGCTTACACTACTCGCTCTCATGAGTTAGTAGTCATGTGTCCACAAATGGTAACTCCAGCCTACATGAGGATCGAGAGGTACATCGACGGCCTAATACCTCAAATTCAAAGCATGGTGACTTCTTCTAACCCTACCACCATTCATCAAACTATCAGGCTAGCTCATAGACTGACCGACTAGGCTGTGACTCAGGATACCCTACCCCCGAGAGGCACAGTTTCCAAGGATACTGACAGCAACAAGCGCAAGTTTGATAGCAACACCAACTCCAAAACCTTTCAGTCTAACCCACCCCTGCAACAGCAACAGCGTAGGTTTGAGCCTACTAAAACCTATAATCAGTCTACCTCTGCAGGTCAGAATCAGGGTACTTATGCTGGAAAGTACCCTAAGTGCAACAAGTGTGGTTTCCACCACAATGGACCATGTGATAAGCATCGTTGTCAACGGTGTGGTAAGATGGGTCACGCTGCAAAAGACTGCAGCGGTTAGCTTCAACCTAAGCAATCGTCTCAGCAACAGGGATCGGCAAGAGGTTGCTATGAATGTGGAAGGGAAGGACACTTCAAGAAGTATTGTCCTCAGTTGAAACGAAATGGTGGAAATAACAATGGTAACAACCAGGGCAACAAAAACGGTAACAACAATGGAAATGGTGCGAAGGGTCGAGCCTTCGTGATTGGTTCAGGGGAAGCAAGGAATGATCACAACGTGGTTACCGGTAAGTTCCTTCTAAACAATTGTTTTGCTTCTGTACTTTTCGATACCGGTGCTGATAGGAGCTTCATATCTAAAACTCTTAGTAATCTGTTAGAAGCAACCCCAACCCTATTAGAATCCAAGTATACCATTGAGATAGCGGACGGTCAGATAATCAAAGCAACTCACATCCTTAAGGGATGTAAACTAGGATTGGCTGGACATAAACTTGATCTCGATCTCATGCCGGTCACACTTGGCAGTTTTGACATAATTATCGGTATGGATTGGTTATCCAAAAATCAAGCTGAGATCATCTGTCGTGATAAAATTGTTCATCTTCCTCTCCCCAGTGGAGAAACCCTTTCTATAAAGGCAAAAAGAGTGGTGCAGTCGTGGACATCATATCTTTCATGAAAGCGTAGAAGTGTTTGCGTAAAGGTCATACTGATATTCTAGCCCTTATCGCCGAACAACCTTCCATAGAGAAGAAGCTTGATGACATTCTGATCGTTCGTGACTTTCCAGAAGTATTTCCCGAGGACTTGCTTGGTCTTTCACCCCCACCGTCAGGTCGATTTCTAGATTGACCTAACACCCGGAGCAACGCCTATTGCTCGAGCACCGTTTAGTCTTGCACCTAGTGAGTTACAAGAATTACCCACACAACTACAAGAGTTGTTGGATAAGGGTTTCATCCGACCTTGCTCATCGCCATGGGGAGCCCCAGTCTTGTTCGTCAAAAAGAAAGATAGGACTTTCCGTATGTGTATCGATTACCGTGAGCTGAACAAAGTGATTGTTAAGAATCGTTACCCACTTCCCCGTATTGATGATCTGTTCGATCAACTTCAAGGGTCAAGCTTCTATTCAAAAATCGACTTTAGATCAGGTTATCATCAGTTGAGAGTCCGGGATGAAGACATCTCTAAAACCGCATTCAGAACCCAGTACGGCCATTACGAGTTTTTGGTCATGCCATTTGGATTAACCAACGCACCCGCGGTGTTAATGGATATCATGAACCGAGTGTGTAAACCTTACCTCGATCAGTTCGTCGTCGTTTTCATTGACGACATCCTCATCTATTCCAAGAGCAATGAAGAGCATGAGGAGCATCTACATTTAATTCTTGAACTGTTGAAGCGAGAGCAGTTGTATGCTAAATTTTCCAAATGCGATTTTTGGATTCGTGAAATTCAATTTCTAGGACATATAGTCAATGAGAAAGGAATATATGTCGATCCAGCTAAAGTAGAAGCCATTAAGAATTGGGCAGCGCCAACGACTCCAACAGAGGTGCGACATCGATTCATCGAGGGATTCTCAAAGATCTCTCAACCTATCACCGCCTTAACTCATAAAGGTACAATGTATAACTGGGGCGACACCCAGGAATCAGCATTCCAGCTGCTGAAGTAGAAACTCTGTAGTACACCCATCCTATTTCTGCCAGTGGGAACGGATGACTTTGTAGTGTATTGCGATGCCTCCATTCAGGGTCTCGGTTGTGTGTTAATTTAACGCGAAAAGGTCATTGCATACGCTTCCCGTCAGCTGAAAATCCATGAGAAAAACTACACGACTCATGACTTGGAGTTAGGAGCCGAGGTGTTTGCACTGAAAAAGCTGGAGACATTACTTGTATGGTACCAAATGCACCATCTACACCGATCACAAGAGACTCCAACACATCTTCGAACAGAAAGAGTTGAACATGCGACATCGTCGCTGGATCGAACTCTTGAATGATTATGATTGTGCTATTAAGTATCATCCGGGCAAGACTAACGTGGTAGCTGATGCCCTAAGTTGAAAAGAAACCAAACCCAGACGACTCCAAGCGTTACTACTCACTATTCACATCGGATTACCTGATCAAATCCGTAATGCTCAACTCGAAGCCCTGAAAAAAGAAAATCTACCGTTAAAATCCACGCGTGGCATGGAAAAACAACTTGAGGTTAAATCGGACAATATTCGCTACTTAGCAGGGCAAATATGGGTCCCAGTGTATGTAGGTCCTGAGCAGACCTGAGAATACAGATCTGCAGAGAAATTCTTCAAACAATCCGAATCAAGAGGCGGAATCCCTTGATCCGGTATCACTCTCGAATCAGAAAAATGTAGAGACGGGTGCGGGAATCACATGCATGAACTGAAATATATAAAAGTGAAAAAAAAAACAGATAATTGGAGCATAAAACGTATGATTCTTTGATTGATATGAAAAATAAAAGCTCCTCACACACTCAACAATTAGTCTCACCCCAGGGTGAGCTCCCCCTAGGGTGGTGATCCCCTCTACAGACACACACTCCTCCTATGAGGTATTCTACTATATATAGGAGGCCAAGCACATGTGCCTTGTTTTCCAAGCCATCGCCAAATGGGTCTGAAAAACAGGTATCGAAACTAACTAGTTTTTATTAAATAATTGTTCAACCGAAACTAGTAGTTTCGATACAGTAGTTTCGATTGAAGCATCAGTCTCAAAATTATACCCAACAGTGTACAGGAACTTAAGGGAACTTGTCATGGATGAAGCACACAAGTCTCGCTATTCTATTCATCATGGTTCCGATAAAATGTATCATGACCTGAAGGTTCTGTATTGGTGGCCGAACATGAAAGCTGATATAGCCACCTATGTGAGCAAGTGCCTGACCTGTTCGAAGGTCAAGGTCGAATACCAAAAGCCGTCTGGTTTGCTCCAGCAACCGGAAATCCCGATGTGGAAATGGGAACAGATTTCCATGGACTTCATTACTAAACTACCCCGAACTCCTAGCGTATGCGACACCATCTGGGTGACCGTAGATCGCATAACCAAATCCGCTCATTTCCTTGTAATCAAAGAGACTGATAAGATGGAGAAGCTAACTCGTATTTATCTGAAAGAAGTAGTCTCTCGGCACGGAGTGCCAATTTAAATCATTTCTGATAGAGACACTTGATTCACCCACCATTTCTGGTAATCATTACAAAAAGCTCTAGGCACGTGCCTGGATATAAGCATAGCGTACCATCCTCAAATAGATGGCCAGACTGAGCGTACCATTCAAACTCTGGAAGACATGTTACGAGCTTGTGTAATTGACTTCGGTAAAGTTGGGAGACTCATCTGCCTTTAGTAGAGTTCTCCTACAATAACAGCTATCATACTAGCATCAAAGCAGCACCGTTCGAGGCATTGTACGGACGGAAATGCCTATCACCTATTTATTGGGTTGAAGATGGAGATAGCCAACTTACGGGTCGTGAACTTGTGCACGAAACTTTAGAGAAAATCGTGCAAATCCGAAATCGTATGGCGGCATCCCGTGACCGTCAAAAGAGTTATGCCGATAAGCGTCGTAAACCGTTGAAATTTCAAGTGGGCGACAAAGTTCTATTAAAAGTTTCACCTTGGAAGGGTGTAATCCGTTTTGGGAAACTGGGCAACTTAAACCCACGTTATGTTGGGTCGTTCAAAATATTGAAGAGAATTGGTCCAGTAGAGTACCAAGTGGACCTACTTGAAGGACTTAGTGGTGTGCACAACATCTTTCATGTCTAAAACTTAAAGAAATGCCTATCAGACGAGACATTTGTGGTTCCACTTGAAGATTTAGAAATCGCCGAATAGTTACGCTTCATTGAAGAACCATTCGAAATGATGGATAGAGAAGTTAAGACGCTAAAACATAGTAAGATCCCTATTTTCAGGGTTTGTTGGAACTCGAAACGTGGACCGGAATTCACATGGAGGTGTGAGGATCAGATAATACGCAAGTATCCTCTTCTTTTCAAGAGGTCAACGGCAAACACAGAATGTACTATTTAAATTTCGGGACTAAATTTCTTTCAACTAGGGGATGATGTGACATCCAAAAAATTTTTTGTTTTTATTTTATTTTTAGGCATCTACCGACGTTACTTAATTTTCGAGACGAAAATTCTTTCAACAAGTGGATGATGTGACACCCAACAATTTTAAGTTAACCCCGTTAACCTAAACTCCGTTATCTCACAAACCCAGTTAACTCAGTTACAAACTTCAAGGACTAGAACTGCCATAGTCTCAAACATATACACAGAAATCATGGGGACTGATTCTTTCAAATTCTAAAACCTGATTTGTTGACTTTTAAAAGTCAAACAGTGATGTTCTTGGTCCAAATTCAAACCCATAATTCCAAACCGTTCGAATTCATGACGGTTATGTAATGCAATGATGATCACGACCATATTTGAACCGTTTTAGGACGTTTTAACATCTCCTATGATTGGAATTTAATCACATTAATCATGAATCAAGAAAACCATCGAACTCGTTACAAATTCCACTCAATTCGATCAAATCCGATTACCAACTCTCAAATTATCACTTCACACACACTAGTCGAACCTCTCTGAACATTCTACAAGTTCCAATTTGGCTGGAGAAGTAGCCGGTGACGCCGAAGATCAACCCGTCGAAGTCGGAACTGTAGTCTTGTCGAACCCCATCAATTCGACATCAATTCAGGTAATTGAACACACATATAGTTTCGTTTTCATCTCTAGAATGAAAGCCCTAACTCAATTGGGCTTACAACACCGAATTGAACACGAACAGATTCTAGGGTTCATCGCATAAACTGAGTAATCGAATCCTAACCTACACCTTGTTTCAATCCAATTAAATTATACAGATAGCTTCGCAATCCTCCATTCATTGAAAGCCCTATGAATCCAACTCCCAGTTTTATCAAATTTAATCAATTTGATTTTGAGTTCAAACCTAGGGTTTCGGTCATTTGAACAAAGAATTAATCGACTTAAACTCGATGTTTTGCAATTAACTTTATCATCAGACTCGCAAAGCACCGATTAACAAAACCCCCAAGCTCCCATATTCAATCGCGTTCGAAATCAATGGAATTTGGGGTGGATTGGATCGGGTTCCATAGGCAGGTGAAACTCAGGGGTTTTAGATGTTAAAAACAAGTAGAACCGGTCATTGGATGCGATACCCTAGCGGGCTGGAGTGGTTACTGTGTTGTGTTGGTGTGGGTGAGACCCGAGTTTGAACCCCACCAACTGTTTTATTTTTTTTAACCGACTTTTAAGCAATAATTTTGTACAAAACTCATCCCTAATTTATTCTAATATCATATTAGTTCAAATTATTACCACAAAACGTTCGGGTGCTCAGGGTTAAATTTCTAGTTTAAATTAACTATCATTTTATTTATAAAAATTAATACATTTATCTATATTATCGTTTAAACAATTATTTCCCTCACGAAAACGCCTTAGTTACTATTTAATATGGTCCACCTCGTATCTAGTTGTGTTTCACGCGTAGCACGTCCTTACTAGATACCAATTTAGAGATTTTCTAGTCCCGATGACAAGGTTCCTTTTCGTTAATCATAAGCGTATTTAGGACGCCCGATCTTCGTGTGTTGTCGTCACATATTCTTACGTGTGCCTAATTATCACAATCATATTCTAGGGCATCCGTAAGCAGTTCACTTTCAATTTATTTCTGGTTTTGTTGCATTCCTTTTTGTGGTGCTATTTGCTACATTCTGCACATCTCAAGTGAGTTTCACGGCCCCTTTTCTGTTTTAAACTATGGGGAGAAAACATGACGCAAACATTTGATTTTTGTAGTTCTTATATATCACCTGTTAAACTAAGCGTAACATTCTATCATCAAAGTCCTTACACATCGAACCGGTTAATATGGAATTAGCGAGGTAATCTTGAGTAGTACTACTGGGTTTGACAAACCCCACTCGCGTTAGTCGCGCTAACTCGGCTGGAGGTCGAACGGGTGTAAAATTGACCTAACACATCACCACTGTTGATAGACATGGTGGAAGGCATCAAACACAAAACAGTCAGCTTCGGTGGCGAGCGCTTTAGTAACTTGAACATAGGTTAGCTACCTATTGATATATCTAGAATGTACATTATCTGGCAAACACTATTTATAACTGAAACCTGTGAACTCACCAACCTAGTATTGACACATTTTCTTAACATGTTTCTCAGGTCGCTAAGGCACAAGTACACGATTAGGACATGCATGGGATTTCTTTATTATTGCAAACATTTAAACAAATTACATGCTTTTAAACAACTTGGTTTTGGGCGCGTTTGTTTTACGCTTTCGCAATTACTTTGAGCATTTAATGGTTTTTAATAAATTCATATAGTGTCGTTTGATATGACTAATTACTGGGATCCTGGCTTGTCACGGCCCCCGCGGCGGTTCACCACAGGTGGAATTTAGGGGTGTGACAAGCTGTAACCCGTAAAGTATATCTTTCTTAGCCATAGTCTTCATGGTGTCAAGCTAATGTGCCCTAGCCTTGTATGCCACTACCACGTATCATCTTCAATATTGGCTTGTAAACAGATTGGTGTGCCCACATGCATATTTGTTTTATAGAGTCTGATTGGTGTTCTCGGTGTACCTTCATTAGTAGAGCCTTCCTCTACTATCATGCATGGTCAAGTATCCGCCTTTCATTCTCACGTCACACCCTGACTCGGTAGCTTGACCTAAGCTTTTAATGTTGCTTTTGAGCCCGGGAACATAGTAGATTTCGGTTAGCAACCGATGCTCACCAGTTTTCCCTCGAAGGAGAATTAACCCTTTACCTTCTATGTTCATGCAAGACCCGTCACCAGACTTCTCTTTCTCAGTAATTCTTTCGTTTAGTTCGGTGAAATATGAACGATTTCCCGTTATATGATTACTTGCCCCATTATCCAAATACTAAGTGTTTTTCTCCACCGTATCGGCTTCGAATATTTTCAGTATTAGATTTTATTCATTCAAGAACACTACCTCATGCATAAAAAAATGCTTTATGTACTTCTGTGTTTTTTGAATTCTTTTAGGACAACTTGATACAAAGTGGCCCCTTTTATCACATCATCAACATTTTAACTTGGAAGTGTCCCTTTTCAACTTTTCTTTACTACGGTTCCGAGGGGGCTGATCCGACCCGGACCCGGCACGGTCTTGGTCAGTAGACCGACCACGAACTCTTCCACTCCACGGCCTCTCGTCCGATCACTACCCATGCATGTCTTACTCGACTCTGTATTAGAAAACATAAGCTTATCTTGGATACCTGATTGGATCTCCTCTTCCTCGGTCCTTTCTTCATAAGCTTTTAGTCGTCCTACTATGTCTTCGAACCATGTAGTTTTGAGATCACGTATTTGTTCAAGAGAGGCCACCATTTGTATATATTTTGTTCTCAAAAAAATATTGAGGGGCTTCTTTACGAGCTTTGGTTTATCTATGACATGACCCAAAGCCGCTAACTTGGAGGCCAAGCTGGACAACTTTCCAGCATAATCGTCTACGGATTCAGAGTCTTTCATCGTTAACTCACTGAACTCCATTTCCAAAGTTTGTACCCTTGCTTCTCTAACATGCTCGACACCAACATTATGGGTTTTGATTGCCTCCTATATCTTCTTGGCGGTCTCTTGATCTCATACTTGCATGATCAACGTTTCTGGCACTGATTGATACAACAAACCCATTGCCAGATTGTTCTTCTCAACGTTGATGGAACCTGGTTCAATTTCTTCCCATACTTTGTGGATCCTGAGTACCATTTTCATTCTCAAGGACCACACTTTGTAGTTTGTGGGGCTAAGCATCAGACATTGAACGGAACTCGCCTCGTGTTCCCTTCCCTTCGGTGGCGACGGTGTATTTCTCATCGATTTCTTACGACCGCTATACGTAACGGGTGTTTTAGGTGATAGCGGCTCTTGTACAAAAGCAACTGCTTCTCTTCTTCATGTTCGAATCAGGCGAGAACAACCTTTAAGCTTGGCTGTGGTCGCGGGTGATTAACTTCCTTCTCGAACAAGCAATCCTGGTTGCGGCTTCTATTAGTTTATCGATTTGATCGTTGAACTAGCTCTGATACCAATTCAAGATAAAAGAATAAATCGATAAACAAAACACACAATTTTAAGAGACC
Source organism: Smallanthus sonchifolius (assembly GCA_023525975.1). Taxonomy (NCBI): domain Eukaryota; kingdom Viridiplantae; phylum Streptophyta; class Magnoliopsida; order Asterales; family Asteraceae; genus Smallanthus; species Smallanthus sonchifolius. Next base: position 21,575,821 of record CM042037.1, read on the forward strand.
TCACTTTATTATAAACAAGGAAATCTAACTCAAAAACCTCAATTACAATACAACTTTCATACCAAACCCTAATCTCGGTTATGGTATTTATAATGTTAATCCTACTTGATCAACAAGTAACTAATTAACGCTAATAGCCCCTAGCCCAAACCGACATGTTTAAGGCCACGCAAGCCGACTCCTACTTGGGCCATTCGGGAATTAGAGTCCAACAAAGTCAACAAGTATGATTTATATACTTTATTTTAGTTTTTTAAAGTTGAAGTATCAACTATATAAAGTTGTTAAAATTTGATTAGGATGTAATATGAGAATGGAATAGTACCGTAGTAGAATACTACAATACGCGTGGTCCATTAGGGGGATTCACACATATTTTTGGTAAACATTATTTTCAATTAGTTTGAACGGGTTTAACTTTGGAGAAAGTATGATATTGATGTTATGATTATTCTTCATTGATAAACTAGTTTATGGAAGAATAATCAAGGATGGTGATAGGGGGTATAGTCCCCCACCTCGTCATGTTAAACATAAAACAAATATGTTGTATAAAAACTATAGCAAGATGGATATGATGATGATATTTAAAACTTGATTCACATTCAATATGAACATATAATATAGCAAGAAACCTGATACATACAATCAACCAGAAGGTGATAATACGATTCAGAAAGATTATCCATAAAATAAGGATCGCGATGTGCAAATGGAGAACCGGATCCACCCATCCAATAATCTCATAATGCGGGCTTCCAACAAGCAAGTTGTGTTGGTGATTTTAGTGTCATCTAGCTATTTTGTTTAATTGGTTTACTTAATGATCAAATGAGAAGTTATAATGAGACATCAAACAAGTTGGTAAGTGTGGAGTGCACACTTTTTTGATGATCTTTTGACTTCTGGTGCTAAAGACACATTGTTGTATCAATGAGTAGGTTGCCTCTCCGGAGTAGAATGACTTAGCAGTTACGAATTGACGGGTGTGACGGTTTTCAGCCAATAACCGACATGACGTTACATTGCATTTGTTTACCCCATACATACGAATTTGGTCAGTGTCAGATACATGAAATTCTTAACAGACTTTCACATATTCGTTCTTGAATCTCTTATTTTTATCCGATTGAATTCTGTGTATATCACGGTAATAATTCAATCTGAAAGCGAACTCTTACGTGATTATCAAAAAATCCAGGCAATCACAAATACACGAATCACCCAAAATTCCTACAAGTTGTTTCTCTCTTTCTTTCTTTTTTTGTGTTTGACTTTAATCCTTAGGGTTTCTTCTTGTTATTATCACTCTATAATTGTACCAACTTATGTATTAACTAACAAATGTATTGGTGGTTTCACATAGGATATGGTTCTATTAGATTCAATTCAGAAAAAAAAAATTAATAGTGTTGCGTTCTATTAATTTAATTAAAAAATGATGTTATAATGCTTAGTTAATTTTAAGCTAAGGCATCGATCTTTTGCATATGGTTAAAAAAACCAGACTTATTTGTTTAAAAGGTCTCTCTGAATAGAGTTGGTCATGTTTCTAGATTATATATGTTAATAATTTAACTAGATAATAAGATCCACATGAGGGCTAATAATAATAATGAAAATAGGATAAATGATGGATATTAACTTATTTTTGACGCCGCTATATATACTGACTTGTTATTATACCATACTAATAATATATTATATTACTGGTTTAGAAACTCATGTATTACAAGCGTTAAATAAATTTAATTTGTTGTAAACCAGCTGTTTCTATAAAGATTTATATATTGGATGTCATCAAAAATTGGTGAAATAAGAAATAATAAAAATTTAAGAATTATAAATAATAAATAATGAAGATTTAAATTATAAATAACAAATAATAAAGATTTAAGAATTATAAAATTATATTTTAAGATAAAATATAACTGAAATATTTTTATGATTTAGTAGGTTTTAATAAAATATTAGAATAAATTTTAGATATTTAATTATTTAAAATCATTATTATTTAATATGAGAGAGAGTTATTTAATAGGGGAGAGAACGGGAAACAAAAATCTAGACTTCATTAAAACTCGACACGTGACAGATAAAGTTATTCATTTATTATAATAACGATACGTTAAAAATAAAATTTAAACTCAATAATTCTCATCTTTAATGAAAACACGACTTGAGTAAACTTTAAGAAAGGTTAATACTTAGCTTATCCTCCTTGTTCTGGTTTTATTCTTTTCGTTAGGAATCCATACTAAACCATAGCATTCACATTCTTGACAGACTAAAACACACTTATGATTAAACCTAGGAAAGACATAGATTATTAATAATAATAGATTTCGTTTAAGTTTAATCTTTGAGATTAGTTCAAAGAAAATTTCATATAATGTATATAACTATTTGAACTTACAATAAAAAGAGAATTAAATTAACTAATTAATTGTTAAAGTCTAATATAGAAGTTTATCAGATGCCCATGGCTTAGGCTGTGCGGTGTGGAAGCCGCATCACCACAGAGTGGTCTAGGCGGAGGGAGGGGCCGCCGGTGAACACCGTCCTCTCTCTTCACGTTGTGTGGCCCTGAAAGATGAAAAGCAGGGATTCTCCACGCCCAAACCACCACTCAAAATGGTTTCATATAACGGCCAGATTAAAAAAATTACCGTTGAAAATGGAGGGAAGCATAGAGTGGAGTATGTCATTGGTGGAGTGAAGGGGAGTGGAATGGAATGGAGTGTGATGTGGCGCTGACGTAACACAAAGCGGAGGGAAGCAGGGAGTGGCGTACACCCCAGAGCCTTAGTGGTGTTGCTGATTGCCCCCCACAAATGTGATGTGGGTACGAATCTCTACAAGAAGATGGTATTTAGGAGTAAAAAGTTGCTTTTCAACTCATCGTCTATTGGTCTAGTGGTATGGTGTTTGTCTAATACAAAAGTGGTGTGAGTTCAAATCCTTGCAAGTGAAATTTTAGGTGGTTGTTAGGTGGTATTTAGATGTAAAAATGTATTGTTTAGAAAAAAAAATGTTCTTAACGGTGTAGATAGGAGTTTATTATATGGTGATTTAATTTGTTAAAAAAAAGAAGTTTATTAGATGGTGATTTAATTTGGGTGTTAAAAGCTCATGAATGATAAAACAAATAAATTGGGTGTTAAAAGCTCATTAATGAAAAACAAATAAATAAATAAGTAATTAATTTTTTTTTGAACGACACCTAATCTACACGACTATACCACAATTAATTTACACCAATCCGTCAATGGCGTGGCTTGAACCCTTAACCTCAAGGGGAGCTTCACCTGAACTCCAAATGGTTTTGCCATTCATGAGTTTAAACGAGGGAAGCAAAGAAGGGACGGTTACAAGTCGACGACAGCCTCTCGTAATACACATCCATCTTCATAACCTCTTGTATCATCATTTGCCAAACATTTTAGGGTGGATATCATATTTTCCCTTCGATCTCTTTACGTGATAAGACGAAGAACCTTTGCAAAAGCCTATCAAGATAGGACGAATGACCGATTTTGATTTAAAAAAACCTACCTGATGATGGAATGGTTTATTTCGGAAGGGTCTTAGGAGTTGCAAATCTTGTAAACAGCGATGATTGATCAAGGGTGACAGACAATTGCTTTGCCAGGGAGAAGAAGAAGAAGAAGCGGGGAGGAAGGCTGGTGGTTGAGGGAGAATGAGATGCGGAGTCAGAGAATTACTGTAGGCTCTTAAATTTTGTTTCTATTTTACAGAATGGGATGTAGGGGTGATAAGATTTTCTTAAAGCTTTCTCTATAATTTAAGGATGCGGTGTAAATGAAGAATGGGATATATATATATATATATATATATATATATATATATATATATATATATATATATATATATATATATATATATATATGTAGAAACACAAATTAATCTAAGTTTTATAAAATATTTTATAAAGCTGTTTAAATAATACTATTTTAAAATTTTAATTGTTATGAAAATGGTTATGTAAAATTAATTTAATTGAATTATCATATACGTTTTGTAAATAAACGCATGTTTCAGTAACGTAATTATATATAACTAAATATTGTTGTATAAAGGATTTCATACACTTGAGATATTTCGAGTTCTGATATGATTTGATGTTTTCTTTTTAGTTTATACGATTAGTTGATACGGTTTGGTTTTATGCTTATTTTATTTGACTTTTTTTAGTTAATATATATGTGTTTACTACACGGGTTTGAATGAAACATATTATGAGTGTTTTTATTTGACATTTTGCGTTTATTATCTAATGAATATCATGTTAAGTTAAATTGTAAAGTATGCATTGCAACTTGTACTAAGAAACACGACTACCGATCAACATGACCCGAATAAACCCAAAACCAAATAACCTGATCTTATTTGGGTCGGTAAACTAGTAGGATTCATATAACAAAAAAAAACTCGAATAACTCGAAATCCGATTAAAACCCCCGAACATCACCCTTACTGTACAGTGACATGTCAGCCTTATCCGTATTGAGGTGTTAGAGTGATTTCTTAAATAGAGGGATGAAAGCATTTACATCTCATTTTCCTCATGTCAACACATATCTATATTTTGAGAAAAATTTTACGGTTTCACCTAATTTGACACTCCATCCCATTCAATAAAACAAGTTGAACTCACTATTCATTCTTTTCCTCGTATTTTATGAGTGCAAGAAATAAAAAAATAGTAAAAAATAATAAAATATTATTTAATTTAAAAAGAGAGAGAAATAAGGATTGAGATATAAGAAGTTTTTAAAAGATTAACAAAATTTAAAAAGATAAATTTTAACTAAATTACAGAAATGAGGATGAAAAGTCCCTAAATTTTATTCGCATTTTAGGGGAATGAGAAGGGTTAAAAAAATTAAGTGAAAACCCTAAATTTTTCCTTAAATTATATGGACGATTAAATTACACGACCGACACCCGGTCGAATCCATTAAAAGCCATCAAATAGCATCTAAAAATCTGAAACTACTTCAATTTATAACAAAATATGAAAGATACAACATTTGACAAGAGATATTAAGAAAAAAATTACATATGATTTTACTGTGTTTGATCGTTTTGACTTCCCTATCCATGATTTCTACCGGTTCTTCAACGAATCGTAATTGTTCATCGATTTGTAGTTCCTCAAGAGGAACCGCGAGTGTCTCGTCTGCTAGACATTTCTTCAAGTTCGAGACATTAAAGACGTCGTGACCACTCAGTCCTTCAGGTAAATCCAGTTGGTACGCTATTGAGCCAATTCTCTTCACTATCTTGAACGGTCCAACATAACGAGGGTAAAAAAGATTCAATATATAACATGCAACATCTAGTACACATACTCCTTCAAACAAGCAATTATTCTATCCCTACAAAAATTTACATCCAACATCAAGTTTCAAGACACACAAAACATCTTCTCCTATCAAGCTATCCTTTTTTTCTCCAGCTCTAAATAACCCTGAAAATAACAAGAGTACACTTAAAACACTCATTCAAAAGTTCAAATAGACAATCACTAGTTGATTACCAAAATGATACAGAGAAAGCAACATTTATAGAAGTTGTATGTGATCTTAATAAAACTTACCTACTAACTTCAGTTTCATTTGTCATATAGCTGGTTTGTGCTGTCCTAGTAATATAGTGAACCTAAAAAAAAATTTTAAAATTAAAAAATTAATGTAAGTTATTGAAATCAATAATTTTTTGGTGATGATTTGCAGCATATCTTACCCTGCCACCAGTTTCCTCTTGAAGCCAATCCATCATCTTCTCCATCTTTACTGTATTGCTGTAATCACAAATAGTTTGAGTTAAATTACTTGCTTGTCCATATTTCCATCACCACAACAAATTATTGGTTTTTTTTCTTTTTGTAACCATGAGAACCCAATACTTGAAAACTCACATGACCCCGCTAATACCCTGCTAACCAACAGGTTCAGGCAATCGCAACTTGCACGGGCCAGATGGCCAAGAGGATATGGCAGAAACCAATGAAAGCAAGATTCACTACCTCTACGCCACCCCTAGAAGGTTACTTATTGGTTTTCTGTAGTTCACTTAATATATTCAACCAATTTTGTTACAATAGAAGGGTATTTTAGACTCCGTATAAGAATTCATTTTTATGCGTTGAACTGTAAATAAATTTATAACTGTGTTATCTTACTGTGGAGTGTCCAGGGGTGTTCTTGGTTTTACGAGGATTAATGTAGATGTCTTGACCACCATAGTATATTGAAGAGCTAAGATGACATGGTTGTGATACTTCTTGCTGATAAAACTGACTCATATCAGTCTTTTGGTTCGGACTTTTGCCTTCATTATTCAAACAGTCTGAATAGAAAAATAAAGTAATTAAATAAATAATAAACGAGTCAAGCTTGAGCTTGAAACATTACTCACTAATCGAGTTCGAGATTTAGAAAAAGAGTTTTGAGGTGTGCATATACAATTTGGCATGCAAGAAAAAGGAAAAAAAAAGCATTTTTGATAGAAAAATACGAGTTTAACCCCTTAATTGTAGTCGGTAAAAAAACTGAAGTTATGATGACCCCTAGACTAAATATTTTCGGTCCTGTCACCTGGTGGTATACAATATCATTAAAGAAAATAGATAATTAAATATGTTGGATGGTGGATATAAATCTAACTCGACTTGTTTAACCCGTAGATAAATCTAAAATAAAAGTGTTTTCTTTTGAATGTAAAACCTTTAACACATGCATAATAGGTTTCAACAACTTTACTATTGTAAACAAAACCAAAATTCAATAAAATTTAAAAATACCGATGACTTTCAAGAGTTTATGACAGAAGACCAGTGAAAGCATCAGACGGAAATCATGCTTTAAACTCAAAAATTCTTAATAATAGTCTACTATCACATAGGCTCGAACCTCGTTTGGTATTAGAATCATTGTTCTTCTTGGTTTCTTCATAGCTAATATAGTCCCTTCTATGAGCCTGAAAAGAATCAACACATATATGTTTCAATATATTCTTTGTCGTTCTTCACCTAGATCAGAATCTAGCCGGTAAAAAATTCGCTAAATGAGAGGTAAATTTTACGAATTAATTATAATAATAATATTTCATAAATACATCCACCGAATAATAATATTCATATTAAGCTTTTGACCAATGGTAACTTTATGATATGCCATTTTGGTTGATAGTTGAATAATTTAAGGGTGGAGGGGTGGAGCTCGGGTTCCCCCTCGGGTTCCCACGGGTAGTCGGCAACACCGCTGCAACACCAAGGGGTTCACGGGTTCGAGCATGTCAGGTACTTTTCATGGGTTCATGAACCCGAGGATCATGTCAGGTACTTTTCATGGGTTCATGAACCCGAGGATTAAGCCGTGGTTGGACGTTGAAAAACCGGGTTAGTGAAACGGGTAGAGGGTAACACCGCTGCAACCTATTAGGGTAGTTTAGAGTTCAAATGGCGTGGCATTACATGACGCGTTTTGATTGGGTAATTCCCACCCCCTCCACCCTAATAAGCTATATTTTTAATTTTATAAAAAATCCAATTCTCTCCTACGAGAGAACAAATCAAAATTGAAAATTCTAAAACATATCTCAAATTCAAAATTCACATTCAGTGTTAATCGGTTAAATATTGCAAACTATTTATAAGAAGGACGATTACAGTAGAATGGCAGGTAAACGGGCAACAAGCTGCGCCGCAACCCCTTTTGGATAACAAAACGGATCCTACTAAAAACAAAGCTTTGCGTCTTAGGAGCCGAAAAATTACTATAAACTACCCGCTTAACCTGTTAATCTGATTTCAAATAATTTAACAGAATCGTCCACTTTTTCTGCAGAAATTGCTTTTACCGGAGTACAATACATTAAACCATAACTAACTTTCTGCAATTGACCGCTGTACAAATAAGTAGAAAAACTTAAACCGTTTTATGGCTAAATTTTCGGAGCGATTAACCGGAAAATCAGAACTGTAATCAAACGAAATTGCAATTGAAACGTACCTTTGAAGGAGGGGGGAAGATAGAATCAAAAAGAGCAGAGGAAGATGAAGGCGATTGTTCCTTTGATCCGAAAAGTTGAGTAGGTAAGGAAGACGATGAACTTGCTTGTTTTTCCCCTTCCATTACTTAAGAAGATGAAAATCTGAAACAGAGGGAGAACACGTGAAAGGAGGAAGGGAACTGCAACCGTTCGCCTGTGTTTATAATTTATAGGCGCCGTAGCGTACAAATTTTTATGCTAGATGTACAAATCTGTATTTGAATTTTGAAAAGGATCAACAACAAACTAATAACATATTCTTTTATGTTTATCCTTCCTTCAAATACACCGAGTACAATAGGGATCGTGTTACTTTTTTACGCCTATAATATGGGTCGTATGATTACATATGATATATTTATAAAAGGATCCTTAATGATTCGTCATTTTCTGAAAAAAAAAAACGAATAAAAATATAAATTATATCATGTAAAAATTATTATTATTTGATTTGTAAAAAGTGTTTCAAGATGTTACAAATGTTGGAAATCAGGCCTAAGAACACGAATTTTGATCTCAAAGATTGACTCTTTATTGATAAAACTCAAACCACATTTTACAATTAATCCCTAACCATCTATTTATAATAAACTCTATACTAATTCTAACTCAACTCAAACTCAATTGAATAAATAAATTCACTCCTAGTCTAATACGAACTCAACCAAACAATTAATAAATTAATATTAATATTTATCTTTAATCAAGATTAATCCTTCAACAAAGTGTATTAAAATCGTAGATGTTGTTTTATCTATTTTACTTAAAAAGATTTTTTTTTATTTTATCATGTAAACATCTCCGCTCAAATTAATAAAATTACAAAAGATATATACTAAAGCTTTTAAGCTTTATGTACAAGTAGCTCTCGCATAGATCACATATGTAATTTCTTGAAACTTTAAGGCTAATTATGCATACAATTAGTATGTATATCTCAGTTGCCTCTTGAAGTTGTTGTTTTTACCTTTTTGGAGTAAATTGTCAGTTAAATTGTGAATGTGGTTACACTTTCTTTTTACCTTTAGTTTTAGTTACTGTGAAAGAGTTTTTCATTACAATTTAGTTTTTACTGAGTAATAATATAAAAACCAAAAGGTATGATTAAATTATTTAATATTTGATATATTTAAAGAGTTTCTTTTTTGTTATGTTTTCTTTTGATTTTGTTATTGTGTCGATGTCCTTTTTAGATTATTACTATGTTAGTTAAATGAATCATTTCTATTTTTATCAAGAGTATTGTGTTTGTTTTAAAATAAAACTTTAAGTAAATAAAATTATTTTTTTGATTTAAAACTTAGATATTAAACTACCTTAAGGTTTCGTTTTTTATAGTTAATTTATTTTTATTTTCCCCTTACAACTTTTAGAGTATGATGTTTTATATAATTTGTAATTGTTGTTGCGACGAACTTATTTTTACCGACTCGACGTTAATTTTTTTAATGGTTTATTTTTTACCATTGCAATGTGTTTATTTGTATCAACGTTTCAACATGAATTACGTTCGTTTTCTTAGTTACTTAACGTGCCGCAACACGCGGGTCTTACTGTTCTTTAAAAATCGGAACGAAGTAAACTCATGCGCTTCGCATTTCAAACTTTTACCCACTTTCGTTGACGTTAATTTTTTACCCGGTTTATCACGTCACAACGCGCTGGGCTTTCAACTAGTTATAATACACTTGGAATATTTTTTTTAAAAATATTTCATTTATAATATAATATTATAGTCTATTTTAAGTATATGGCATAATACATAGGTTTGATTATTTAAAGAGAATAATTTTCACCGACTACGAATATTTTGTGCATTACTTTTATTAGATAGAAACATATTTTTACTTTTATTCTAAGGAATTGTTTGTATTTACTTTAAGGGGTAACTTTACACGTTTTCTATTTATTTTTTTAAACTCTATAAAGTCGTTGAACTTGTTTAAATCATGTGTAATTACTAAGTTAACAGGTTGCACTTGATGACGTGTCAAGTAACCTTATTTCTTTAATTTCTAATGCTTACCTACATTATGTAAATTTTTATTAAGCCTAGCAAACTGGACGGGTCGGGCGGGTTTGGGTTAGTACGGATTAGGAGCAAAATGACATCAGGTCAAAACGGGTCTTTTTTTAAAAAAACTATCAATTTGGTACGGGCCAAAATGGCTTCGGGCAATATGGTGAGAGGTGGCGGCGACGGGACGGTGACGGGCGGCGGTGGGGGCGGCAAATTTTGTACTATTAGCGCCTTGTTAAAATGTATATAGTTATAATATTTATATTTTGGTCATATAGAACTAAGATTATCACCCATCTAGTATGACTAGCACCCCACATTATATCTTCATAACTCCACCATAACATTTCATTGTCACAAATCACCATCCCATATGCAACTATTACTCGGAATTAATACCATGTTATTTAGTTGTCACAAAGGAAAATACCATAAAAAGTCAAATACTTTCTGTTTTTTCTCATAAAAGTCTGTTAACAAATTTTTACATATAAAAAAACCAACTTACTCTTTTTTTTTCCTCACAAGTCTCTCAACAAATTTTTGCACATAAAAAATAAATATATTTTCTTGTTTTTCTCACAAAATGTAATGAACCAATTTTCGGTTTTATAAAATAATATGTTTTAATATTATTTGAAGGGTGTGAATAAATAAAATGAAAGTTTGGAGGTATTATATTACAAATTATGGGTTTTGACTAACTTATGGGGAAAAGGAGGTCGAAACTGAAGTTGAGGGACTGTTTGTGCAATTAAACCATTCTGGTTTTGGTTTAGATGGAGAAAAACCCACACACACATGTGTGTGTGTGTCTTTCGAAAATGAGAAAGAGAAAGAGATTGAGAGGCTGAAAATTGAAGATCAATGAATTGCATGAAAAATCTAGATGAGTGGTGGCGTTCATCTTCTTCAAGAATGCAAGTAAGTTCTCTTTTAAACCTTGAATCCATCATTAATGGTTTTCTTGGTGAGTTTTAGAGAAAATCAAGCTAGGGGCTGAATTGGTGATTGTTTGTGGTTAATAATTTGTTCAAAGTTAAAACCTAGCTTGATTAGTGTTAAAGAGTGGTTAATAACATCTTTTTAACACCTAATTCAAGAATCATAAAGTTAGGGTTCTTGAGGGTGATTTGGGGATTTTATAATTGGGGATGTTTAACTGGTGGAATAATGGCTGGTAAGTGTTTATGGGGGGTAATAGACACTTTAATTGATAAGAAACATCAATCAATTTGGAAGTTTTAAAATTAGGGTTCTTGATAACCTAATTTGGGGGTTTCATTTTCAGTTGTTTAAAGGGTGAATTGAGTATGAATAAGTGTTTATGGTGTTATATAAATACATTTTCAAGTAGAAAACCCAATTGAATTGGTGATTTATTAATTGGATGAAATTGTGGAAATTGGGTGAAAACCTTAACGGGTCAAAATGGGTTGATTTTGATTAGGAAGGATAAAAGCTTGTGTAAAGCTAAATAAACCTAGAGATGATGGTGAGGATCATAAGATCTTGGGTGGGGTGTTAAACTCCAATTAATGTATGTTTTGGGGTAAATTAGATTACTAAAACATGTGGAATGTTTAGGTGATCAAGGCGTTAAAGATGTTAGCTTTGAAGATCGATTGGAATCTTCATTAGCAAAGGTAAATGTTTTGCACTTACTTAGTAGTGGATAAATAGTTTATATGTAAGTAGATTATATGGTTTAATTCTATTTACATGTTATATGTTGATTTTGACTATGTGGTATATGGTCAAGCTAAAATGTGAGTATGGTAGAATTGGTGTAGTTGACTTAATGAGGAAATTAGTCAAACTAACAGGTGAAATGTGGTAAAAATGGTGTAGTTGACTAATGTGGTAAATAGTCAAACATAATGTGGTAAATATGCGTAGTTGACTAATGTGGTATATAGTCAAACTAAAATATAGAATGTGGTGATTTTTGTAAAATTGACTTGATGTGGTATAAGTCAAACCATTGTGGATAATGGTGAAATTGACTTAATGTGGTATAAGTCAAACCATTGGGGATAATGGTGAAATTGGTGTAATTTGACCTTAGTGGTAAATGGTCAAACTATTATGTTGAAATTGATATAATTAGACTATTTGGTTAATAGTCAAACTTGAATATGCAAATTTGGTAAATAGGTGTAATTAGACAATGTGGTTAATAGTGAAACTTGATTATGCAAAAGTGGTAAATAGATGTAACTTGACTTATGTGATTATTGGTCAAACTAATGTGTGATATGTGGTTAAAATCAACTAATTGGTGGATCGTGTGAAAGTTAAATAAAATTGACTTAATATGTTGTTGAGTCATCCCGTTAATGTAAAACGGTAAACTGGTTGAATAACATGAAGTGTGGATACTTCATGGATGAGTTAAGTGAAGTTAAATACTTTACGGATAGAAGTGAGGTCAAATGCCTCACGGGTGGAACTGGAGTTAAAAATACTTCACGGGTGGCATAAGTTAAATACTTCATGAGTTGACATGGAGTTAAGTACTCCATGTGAGAAACCGAGAGGTGGATCTCTCGTTAGGCATGTGGATATGTCAAGTTAAATGAAAGGTAGAACATAAGTCGTGTATGGGTTGTTATATGCCTAATTATTGAATTGGTAAAATTGGAAGTTAAACACTCCAAGAGTGCAAAACGAGTTGTGGTTCTCGTGTCGGGCGTGTCTAACAAATTGATATTTTGACCTTGGGTGTTTAGAACATTCACAATATGTTGTTGGTGGTTTAAAACGATTAGGGGTCGAGTCGGGAGGGTCAAAAATGCCAAAAACTGCAAATTGGGGTTGGCTGGTGCAGGGTTGGAGTTTGGGACGCCCACTGGGCAAGTTTGGGACGCCCAAAGTGGGACGCCTGATGGGTTCTGCCAGCGCCCAAGTGGGACGCCTGTTGGCTGAATTTTTTAGTTTTCTTCCTATGACACTTTGGGTGGTTTTGGGACTTGCGGTCTTGGGACTTGCCGTATCATTACTAATGGTTTATTTATGATGTTTTGAATGTCGGGAAAGCTCCGGAATGATCTCGGGTCTCACCAAAGTTGGGCACCGGATTCTCATAGTTGTGTTTAGATGTTTGTTTTGTTTTGTTTAAAACTAATCCCGTGGATGGGAATACATCCTGCTGATGTCGTTTTGATTAAACTTCTCGTGGGAGACTTTTACAAACGTGTTGGGTTGTTTAACACTTGTGGATAAGTGTGACTAACTTGACTTCTTTTGTGTATTTTAGAAGTCTAACTTATGTTTGTAAAACTTAAACGTGTGGATACGTTATATATTTGTCTGAGATGTAAACTCTGTGTTGTTTTAAAAGCTTAAATTGGTTTGAAAAATCCGGGTGTTACACAAAAGTCCCTTAGTAATTATTTACCCTAGCAAATGAATCGGCAAAATCAAGACAAAGGATGTCGACAGACAAAAGCAAGAGCAAAACAAGTGTTTCGATTGCAAAACGATTTGATTGTTTATCTGTTTTCACATATTTTATATGTAACTTTACAAAATGGATTTAATTTGATTACAAATCATCTTTTTATTGAATGAATTTGTACGTCGATTTTCTTTTCCTTGCTTCTGCCGATTCCTTTGCTAAAGTAAATAGTTGTCGAACGATTTTTGTGAGAAAAATAAAAAAGTATGTTGATTTTTTATGTGCAAAAATTTGTTAAGGAACTTTTGTGAGAAAAAATAGAGAATATGTTGGTTTTTTATACGCATAAAATTGTTGAAAGACGTTTGTAAGAAAAAACAGAAAATATGTTGATTTTTATGGTATTTGCTCTTATCATAACTAACTAGATAACTCCAACCATAAATTATAGATGTGTTTATCTTCAAAAATGTCAAACTAAGGTAGCTATCATAAGTGTCCATCCATGAAACTTGATTACACTAATCTGTATCATAATAATTCACAACTTCCTCCTTCACCTTCTTTGTATTAACCTCCACCATAACGATACATGAAAAGAAAAAGTTATGTGCCCTAATATTTAGATAGAATATACTAAGATTTATTATAATATATCTATCATAATTAGAAGATAAGATTTAATTACGTTTCCTTTAATCATTCTTACTTTGTCTTATATATAGTTGATTAATCGTATATTATATCTTAATGGATTTTCATTATTCTATATCATATTAGGTTTCTTGCATTATTCTTTTATCTTCCTTCTTGTCCCTTTCTACCGTTTTTGTTGCCAGATATTGGTTGTGGTCCTCTTCTCCTATCGTCCCCTTTGTGTGACGAGTTTCTTCTCTTCTTCTCACTCTCATCCTTCCCATGGATGCATTGTACATACATATACACACACATGTATATATTAGATTTTATTTACTTTTCTCTTGTCAACATCACAAACATAGCTCGTCGCCCTAATCGTAACTCTTGTCACCATAGCTTTGTCGTCATGCATCTTGGCGCCGTTGTTATGGCCTTATCCATCATTGTCATGTGCATCCATGAAGTTTTCTTACTTTTTATGTTTCTAGGTTTTTTTTTTCCTTTTCGAGTTTATATATTCTTCCTATATAAGCATATTCATTATTTTCCATTCCAGTCTGACCATCGGATTTCCTCCCGTTGTAAATGTGTTATCAGATATAATGTATTAGTTAAGGTTTATTGTAATATTTTTACCATAATTAAGAGATATAATTTAATTAGGTTTCTTTAAAATCATATTCATTGTATTCATATATATAGTATATTAATAATACATAATACTTATGCGATTTTCATTATTCTATACTAAAATCTATATTATATAATAAATAAAAATCATTTATGTCACGTGTCGCGTCCACATCTCTTATCATCATTTTTTTCCCGTCTCTCTCTCTTATTAAATACACATCTTTTCTTTTAATAATGATTTATATTTAAAGAAAAATATTAATTATAGTAATAAAACATATTTATTTTAAATTATCTCTTATTTTAAGAAACTTTGAAATTTAATTATGTAACTTTTGTTTTTAACTAAATAGTGATGTAAGTCAAATTATATTAAATAGAAATTAATATATTCAAACAATGTAAAAGATATAAACTTTTTATTACTAAGTATATAACATTACATTTTATTACACGGGTTTTTTAAAATAAATTTTTTTTTATTACTAAGTATATAATATTACATTTTATCAACCCGTGTAATACACCGTGATTTTAACCTAGTATATAATAAACATTGAGGAAAAGTTTTTGGACAAACCTTATGTAAAGAAATAGTAAAACTGGAATTAAAAATATAAAATCTTTGTAAATAATCGCCCAAAGATAAACATAAATATAATTTTTAAAGGTTTACAAATCACACCTTAAAACGATGTCTTCTTGATCTAAAAAAATTGTAGAAAGAATACATTTGTAAAAAGATAGTCATGTGTCCTCAAATAATCGAATAAACACCAGGGGAGGAATTTCTTGCATCTATATACCATTTTACAAAACAATTTTAAATGAGAAGATGAATAATTTTGAAGCATATGCCGACAAAAGGGAACATATGAAGACACAAAAATGTTCGGTGCACAAATAATGAGATTATTGCTTTCATGGTTAAATAAGATTGAATTACATTTATGCAAAGGAATTCGAGTACTAAACGTCACACAAATAGTAATTTTTCAGCATATAACTATTTATTGATAATCAACTAAATAATTGTAGTTTCTTCGGCAAAATCAAGCAAATAACCGAATGACAATATTAACACAAGACACACGCTAATCGTTAACCTAGGAAATAAGAACAAACTAAGATTACTATCTTGATTAATAGACTTACTACCGTTGTGTATGGAGGTTTAGGGGAGCCGGCCGGCCCTAAGGGGCTTCACACGCAGATTAGGGTTGAGTCCCAATTAGGCTTAACTTGGTGATCAAGTTAGAAACCCTAGATTAATTTCCTATAAATATAGTTTTATGTTTACGTAATTTCTTGTACTTGAACATCTAATAATAAAGATCCCTACTTGTAGCCCGTGAATGTAGGTAACACTGACCGAACCACGTTAAATCTCTTGTGTCGTTTATTGCTTTCAGTTTGTGTTTGCGTTTGTGTGCGTGTGATACCCTAATAACTACGTGAAACATTTAAGCACAATGAATTAAAATCCCAACTCAGTATATTATGTACAGAGAACTTTGATTTTTTTTTTGTTCTTTCGAACAATCCTCGTTCATCATTAATTTGAAAATTTTATTATCATTTAATCATAATAGGCTAAAATTCGATTAAATGAATTATTAATCAAATACTTGTTTACTCGTGACATTTCGGTCTAATACTTTATAAATTATTCTTTAAGGGTCAAAATAATCAACCTTATTGCATATTATAGGTATTAAAGTATTTTAAAAGTCATCTTAATTAAGTGTATGTTTATAATGTTTAAATTATCTAAATTTTTTATTTGATATGAATTAACCAGATAAAATCTTTATTTGATATGAATTTAAAGCATATATATATCGGTTAGAAGATAAGTCTTTTATATATTCTCCTTGCAGAATTAGCATGTAAAATTAATTGCAGAATTTTTTTTGTCTGGTGTATTTAAGTACATATTTGAGTTGAGGATGTTATTGTAGATTTGAGGGGCGGTTTTCTGTTGGAATCTGAAAAGCACTAGTGCTAGGTGTCAAGGATTTAACGACCTTATTCATTTTACAGTTGGACCCACAACAAAAAGCAACCAATGGCTGAGATCCACAGATACAATAGTATATCATAACAAACTCATGTCTCTGAACTCCACAAGACAACTCAATTTGGATATTTCCACTTTAAATCTTTGGCTTATCCGTTTGTTTATACGATATAATCACACTTTACTATATTCGTATATTTTAGTTTTTTTTAAATAAAGAGCAGACACCTTACCATCAGTACGTCCTTAGGAACATTTTAGATCTTTCTAATGGTATAAAAACCAGACTAGACAGCCAGGGCCGGTCCCGACATTCCACAAAACGTTTTGGGCCCGAGATACGTAAAAAAAGCGGGCCCCATAATATAAACTCATAATGACATAATTAAAAACTACAACAAATAACGATTAACGAATCATACATAACGATTAATGAATCATGATGCATACCTCGAATAGTCGATTCGACGATTCCCGATCGGCTCCCTGCTCGATTACTGGATTAGTCCATGCTCGATTAATCATTAATCAATTAGCAATATTCAATTATCATTAACAAATCTATAATAACCATAATAAAAAACTACAAATCTACAACAAACGAATAACGATTAACGAATCATACCATGAAGTCTCGAATTCTCCCTGCCTCCCAGCTTGATTACAGATTACTTGATTAGTTCCTCCCTGTAGGATCGTAAGATTACAAGGTGATTCTATTCTAGTTGATATTGGCGGAAACAATAACAACCAACAAGGTAAACAAGTAAACAGCAAGAATACTGATAAATGCACTGTTGTATTAAACTTCTGAGATTACAAGTTTACAAGTAAAACACTATCAAGAAGCACTATGAAAGCACAGCAAGCACAAGGCACTTTCAAAAGACACACTTACTATGAAGTGTTTACACAATATATATAGTAACTTAGAATCAAGACAGACCCTTGATTCTAAGGATCAGATCTAACACAAGCCGTTGATCTTGTTTATTAATCTAAATTACATGCAAAGGCTAATCTAGATAACTTTGCTGAAACGTCTTCTTAGGCATCATTGTTTGCATGCTTGGAGACGCGCGTCATTGTCCTTTATTGGTTGCACCACTGAGGTTCCTTCTGCTTGGAGTGTGGCAGTTGCTTTTGCAGAAAGGTGTCAGAGGCGCTTCACATGGGTAGTCAGCTGCAACGTTTGGTCTTCAGTGAATAAAGCTATCAGCAGCAGAGATGAGAATAATGCTGCTGATAAGACCATCAGCAGTAACATTTGTTGGGTGGTGCTGATAAGCCTATCAGCAGCAACAAGTGTTGAATGCTGCTGATAAGCCTATCAGCAGCAACAAGTGTTGGATGCTGCTGATAATCCTATCAGCAGCATTTGTACTTAGAATAATTTGGTAGCAATCAGTCTTTGGTTCTACAAACTCCCCCTAGACTGATGTAACCAAAATTCTTCTAATTACTTTGCTACTGAAGCCTTTGCATGTGGCTGACTATCCTTTCAACCTCATAGCCTCTTGGATCCTTGCTAGGATTGTTCAGTGGAAGTTCAGACAGAGTCTTGATGTCTTTGTGTGGCATTTTGTAGATTGCTTTGCTTGAGCATCTCATCTGCTGCTTCTTTACATCAATCAGAGTGAACTCATCCAAAACAGCATTGTAGGACCAAGATACAAATGGAGAGTGGGATTTGAGTGGTTTGATATCTATGACCACATCTTTGCTAGGGTTGAAGTAATGTCTGATTGCTAGCATAAGATGTTTCCCTCTCTCATTTGCAGGCTCATGAGCTTCACCCAGCTCCAAAATTCTTCTTAGGTCTGAATCTGGAAGTTGCAGAACCTCATCAACAGACCTGTATGTAGATCTTCTTCTTTCAGTTCTCCCCCTGAAGATCTCAAAGCTTTGATCCTGTGGATTGTAGGCCCATTCAACTATGTTTCTTGAGTCTTCAGGTTCAGATGAGGATTTGGATTTCTTCAAGGGAGGCTGTTGATGAGTGGGAGCTGGGTGGGTTGATTTGGACTTGTTGGGTGGAGGAGTGGAAGTTTTGGGGAGGAGAGTGGAAGGCTGTTGAATTGAGGAAGAGGTAGGTGAGGTAGAAGGCTTGGGTTTCTTTGTTTTTGGTTTTTCTTCT
Source organism: Smallanthus sonchifolius (assembly GCA_023525975.1). Lineage (NCBI taxonomy): Eukaryota > Viridiplantae > Streptophyta > Magnoliopsida > Asterales > Asteraceae > Smallanthus > Smallanthus sonchifolius. The sequence goes on from CM042037.1 coordinate 21,594,749, forward strand.
TCTTTGATAAGTACCCTTTTCTTGGAGCCCTTCTTCCCTAGTCTTTCTTCCTCATCCTTTTTAACTTTGAAGTTGAGGGCTTGCAGGTTCATGAAATTCATGGGACCTAGCCTCTTTCCACTGTCTCCTCTAGCCTTAAGGAAGTCAATCATGACCTTCCTTTCTTCATGGGTTCTTTTATTCAGTGCAATGATCTTCTTGGACTGTAGCTTGGCTTTTTCTTCTTCTTCAGCCCTTTTCTTGCTAGCCAATTGACCCTGCTGACCCATGAAGGCTCTGTAAATCTCTTTGGTTGAAAGTTTCTCAAGGTAGTCTGCATCCTCACCTTGAGAGACTAGAGCCTTTACCCACTCCTCCCTCATTTCTTTAACTAGTTCAGAATCGGTTATCCTGAACTTAGCTTCTTCTTTCTTCTTCTTCTCCAACTCTTCTTCTTCTCTATTGAATTGTTCCTGCAGTTGAAGAGCAAGAGCTGCATCTTGTTCAATCCTGTCAACTGCAGGAATCTTTCTTTTTAGTTCATCCAGCTGTTTAGCATACAGCTGGATGGTTTGTTCTCTTAGGAGAATGGCTGTTTTTCTTTCTTGAGCCTTTTTCAGGTCAGCCATCTCCTCTTCTTCTCTTTTTCTTCTTTTCTCTTCTGTCTCTCTTTTCTCTTTTTGCAACCTCTCTTCATCTTCATCGGTCATGATTCCCTTTCCTTTGTTTACATTGGATGCCTCTGCTTCAGCTTCACTGATCACAACAGCAGATGATGATGCTGCTATTGGGATCTCTGCCTCAGCTTCATTGGCAAGTTGAGGGATTGACAAGGGATGATCACTCTCTTCATCAAGTTGATACTCAGGACCTTCTATTTCCCTCAGTTGATCCCTAAGAGAAGATCTTGTGCCAGATGCTGCAGATGTGGCTTCAACTTGTGGAGTATCTGAGTTGGAGTCAGTATCAGAAGTTGATACAGTCTCTTCTTGAGGAATCAGTCCTTCTTTTTCAAGATGGGCTTTGATGATGACCATCATTGCCTGGCTCTCCAGTGAGTTAATATTACAGATGTTGGCTCTGAGCTGAAAAATCTTGAATAGGAAGTCTGAGGGCAGCTGAAGGATGTTCCTGGTGTTGATGATGAGAGAGGAGCCGTTGCTGAGCAGGAGAGTGTGGTCAAGGGACTTAGTGCTCACCCAACCTAGCACGTCCAAGTCCTTGACCAGGAAGGCATACAGGAATCTTCGAAGGCCCAGAACTTCTTCTTCAGTGAGAAGACTGCTCCTTGTTATTTCAAGATTGCTAGGAGTCAGTCTCCTTTCTGCGGCCGCCAAGTATTCAGGATAAGCTACCCGATGTGCTGCTTGTAGGAATCTTTGGAACCTGGGTAGATTATCCTCCATCAGGTCATGGAACCTGTCAATGGCAAGTTCTGCTGAGAGATCTGTTGAGGTGTTGATGCAATTAGTTAAATGCATATGTAGGACTTGGAGGGCATTGAGAGAGTTCCAGTTCAGCTCTTCTACTCCGCTGAACTCCCATCCAATCCAAAACCTCTCAGATGATCCATCATACCCCCAAGCTAGAATGGAGTCAAATTCTAGCTTCTTTGATGATCTTAATAGTTGGGGGGTTGAGGATTGACCAATGATGGCTGCTGCTTCAGGAAGGATGCTGAATGATGTATTTGTTTGTTCTGTGTCTTCAACATCATTCAGCATTTCATCGACAGCCCTGACGACCAACTTCCAGTCTTCAGATGTCTCTTCGTCTTCATTATCTGGGACTGGCAAGTCATGAATTTGGACAAAGGCTGGCTTGAATAGTGAGCTTTGAAGTACAACCTGCTCTTGAATCCAGTCGTCAAGACTGTCTTTATCTTCTTCCATAGAGACCATTTTTTTTTTCAGCATTACAGATTACTTGATTAGTCCCTCCCTGACCTTCTCATTTATGCCTTTCTGGCCTTCTCGATTAGACCCTCAGACCCAGTCCCTGGCCTACGGCTTCTTGCCTAGTGGCCTTCTTCTTCTGCTACCGTTCTTGAATCAGAAAGCAAAGCCGACTACCGTTCAGTTCTTCACTTCTTCCACTGTCGACTGCCGTTCTGGCGTCCTGCCTCCTGCGTCTTCTGAGTTCCCTTCCCGCTCCAGCCCCAGCCCACTTATTTTGTTATTTTTTAATAAGTTTGAAAATCTAGTGGGCCTTTTTTTAATTTCTAAGTGAGTTAATAGGATAAATGGATAATACAAGTAGTAGGCCTTTTTTTAGTTTCTAAGTGGGTTAGTAGGATAAATGGATAATACAAATTGGGACTTTTATATATATATATATATATATATATATATATATATATATATATATATATATCTATATCTATACTATATAATAAATAAAAATAATTTATGCCACGTATCGCGTCCACATCTTTTCTCACCATTTTTTTCCGCCTCTCTCTCTTATTAAATACACATTTTTTTAATAACGATTTATATTTAAAGAAAAATATTAACTATACTAATAAAACACATTTATTTTAAATTATCTCTTATTTTAAGAAACTTTTAAATTTAATTGTGTAACTTTTGTTTTTAACTAAATAGTGATGTAAGTCAAATTATATTAAATAGAAATTAATGTATTCAAACCGTGTAATATACGGGTTTTTAAAGATATAAACTTTTTATTGTTAAGTATATAACATTACATTTTATCAACCCGTGTAATACACGGGTTTTTTAAAATACAATTTTTTATTACTAAGTATATAATATTACATTTTATCAACCCGTGTAATACACGGGATCTTTATTAGTATATATATATAATATAAAAAATTTTAAAAACTACGGGACCCTTAAGAGACCGGGGCCCGGACGGTCGCCCCCTAAGGGCCGCCCCTGTGGACAGCCTGATCAAACCTGAAAGACTGGGAACTGATAGTCACCGGTTTAATTTCATATGACCAAACCGAGCGATTATATATATTGTTGGGTTGAAGAAGGTTATTTAGAAAACCATAAAAAATGAAGAATTTATAAAAAGCAATCTTAATATTTTGTTTAGTTTAATATCAAATCAACCACTAAAATTAAAAAATAAAATAAAAAAGGTGAAATTTCAACCTTTCATTTGGTAGGCACAAGAATTTCGAAGCTACAACTCGTAAGTTTAATTACAATATTTCATTTAGGATTAAAATATATTGGGCATTCTTAATAATTAAAGCAAATAAATAATATCTTAAAAATGAAAGCCTTTTTCTTCCTTAAGCATACATCCAACTTAATATACTTTTGTTAATTTTTTTGTTTGCTCGTGAAAATTTTGGTTTAGTGTGACTTGAATACTTGTTCACATGCGAACCAGCAATGTAAATTTAGCTAGTTTTTTATGTGTTTGATTTGGTTGAAACTCAATATAAAATCAGATGTGATTGTGAGCTACTATTTGTTCGTATTTGACTCCATGTTGATTCACATATGAACTTATACATATGATTAACATTGGATCATTTGTAATCCAGTCTTGGTTTATATGAGAATCCTCTTTAAGGCATTTTTCAAACAGGTGAAAAAATGTTTACAATAATGTACCAACTACTTTCTTCATACGACTTCTTTAGACACTTCCGCATCTGTCGTATTCGGGAGAGCTTGCTTCGTGGCGAAGCATTGAGCAATGCTAGCAGCCTGGTGAGGGCTGGCAGTCTGGGGACATTTTAAGGTAGGGCTTGCTTCTCATGATATTGGGTAAGGGAATCGGAAATGGACTCATAACCGGGCGGTCGGGCTTTTGGGCACACGGAAATGGGGAAGTGGATGTGGAGCTGCTTCAGAGTAGGAGGTCCTTGGCTATGATGTCTTTGAAGCCAGATAGCCAAAGCTAGTAGGGGAGGAATCACGCGCGTATACGTGAGTGTACACGCACACACGTACGCATGCACGCACTGGCGGAACCATAAAAAATTAAAATAGCCCCCCGATTGCCCCTCAAGAAAAAAATTTAGTGTTATATGCACGTTATATATCACTACTCAACCGACCCCAAAAATTTCCGACACCCATGAAAAAATTTTATAGGTCCGCCACTGCATACACATACACGCACATGCGCGCGAACTAAAACCCATTTTATGGCTCCTGTAAGCCCTTAAAACACATGTTTAGCTGTCATTTGTGATTATACATTTCATTATGTCAAGCTTTCACCTTTTTTATATACTAAAAAAAACCCAAAAGACGAAGATGTGTCGGAACTATTATTACATTATTACCATAATGTCGCATCTAAGTTGTAACAAATATATACCGATAGCCAAACATCTCCACAAAAGCATCGCAGGGAAGAAGCAAAATCTTCAAATTTACAAAACAGTTTAGTAAGCCATGAAAAGAAAACAGATGCTCTCGTATCATATGAAATCTGAACCATTGTTGAAGTGCTCAAGATCAGGATGCGTTCCGCCAGGTGGCCTGTGTGGGTTTCTGTAAACGAGACTAAATGAGATAATTTCTGTACTTTTTTCAACTTCTAATCACAAATTTAGAGTTGTTATGTTACCTAGTAAACCGATTGGGCTCAAATCCAGGAACATCTGGTGGACCAAAAGGATCGAACCGAGCACCTGGTGGAACACCCCTGTTTCATTTGTATCCCACAAGTCAAAATCCAGTAGCAGTATTGACAATTGGTAAACGGGTCAAAACATGTCAGGTTATGTTGAGCTGAAATATTTCTCTGGTTCTTTTATAAATGCTTTGTGCTTTTATAATTAAAGAGATTTATGGCCAGCTTTTAACATGTTTTCTTTTTAGCAAAATATTTTGATACCTTATAGATAAAACATATAACCCAAACCCACCAATCCAATACCAAACGGGACAAAAATTGCCCATTTTGGCAATTCTGCATGGTTTTCCATAAATAATTCAAAATTTGTTAAAGTCCTGGGAAACCCATTCTTCCTCCAACACCACCACCGAAAAATCTGGGATCATTTGGTCCTGTATGAACATAATAATGATATATAAATCTTAAAAAAACATAATGCAAGAATTAAGATAAAAACAAATAGAAATACCTACCAACAAGCATTCCACCGTCACCAAAACCACCCCTGTATATTAAGTTGAAGTAGTATTAAAGATTGGCAAGTGGTAAAATTGTATAGCAGATGAAGATAACCAGACGACTAGAAAAAAGTAAAACAAAAGATGAAGATAAACGAACCTTGTAGGGTACATTCCTGCAGGAGGCTGAGGATAGAGATCACCCCCACCGACGCTAGGAAAAACTGGGGGCATGACAACCCTGCATTTTAGTTTTCCTAATTAGTAAAACTTATTTTTAAAATTAGATGCCATGTTCATTACATAAAATGATGGAACAGAGCGTTCCTTTTGTTGTGTTATTTATAGGGCAAATTAGTTCACTCAAATAGATGGGCAATAATTGTAGTAAATACTAAAAATATTTCAAGAAAAAATAATAAATACCGTGAAGGATGGTCTCTATCAATAGCAGTGTCTTGTGTTTTTCGTTCAGAACTACAAAAGAAAAAGGAACATGAAAACCTTAACATATTCAGGAAACACAAATAAATTAAAGTGACATTATCTGTGCAAGTCTTATGTTCATGAACAAATTTCAAATCTACAACATTTTAAGATGCATAATAAGCTAATCAAACACGCATACATATGAGAGGAGGTGATGAGCACATTTACCTACGCTAAGGACATTTACTATATTTTCTGATAAACAAAAAAGTACAAATGAGAGGTTCAAATAGTTAGAAAGCACTTCAAGCATGTGGGTTTATGTGTTACCTAAATAAGCCATAAAGGCATAAACCAATTGAAACTGACCGTGAAGCAACGGTTAGGCCCTTTATTGTTGCAATGCTTTTGAAGTGTTATTGTTAGAATAAGAGCCGAATTCATATTCATGTTCTTTCCATTTTCATTATACATGTATAAATATACACATATACTTGTCTTTTCTTTTTCATTTTGCACGTACAAGATCGACCACGAAAATTCTCCACACCCCATTAACTCCTGCTTTAGTGGTGTTGTACATGTGTGAGTTAGTGGTGTATGAAGGATTTAGATGGTGTACAAATCACCACCCATTTATGATGGCAACAAGACTAGAATAGGCTATGATATACATTCAAACCTAAATCATTATATCTTTCAACCAACATAAGAGTTAAGATGGATAATTCTGGTATGTGACATAAAGTAGTCCATGTTCTTCACATTTATTTGAATTCCGAATAAAGGCTAAACCCTACATGCAACCATATGTATATATGTTTCTCATTCGCGTTTCAACCGTTTTCCAAAAACTTCAGTCTTAACTCTTATGTCCCTTTTATGTATTCAGAAATCAGTAATAAAACTTCTCACAGTCCTGTTTCTTTTATTCCTGTAATATCAATGGCATTCAAGCAATGGGGTGATGGACAATACGCCAATATATCTACACTACTACTTTATATGCATACTAATTGTTTACTCCTTAAAACTGTTTTAGCATAAACTCTGCTGAGGTATCAACACAAAAGCAAAGATACAATAAAATGAAGTAATAAAGACAAGATATCATATACTTTAAAATATTAACTCCATTTAAAAAAAAACTAAGCTCGGTATGTTAAAAACTAAAGAAAGCCAACAATTTTATTATGTTGAAGGAACATCAACTAGTTTACCTTGTGTTACTCGATGCGCTTGCTGCAGAAGAGCCATTCAACTTGTTTAACACACCTTTATTAATGGAATCTACAAGCTTACCCAAGTTTTTAAACTGTGAACTATATTTTGTATCATCACTTTCTCCAGCAAAATCATCAATACTGCATAAAAGGGACACCAGTTACCATAACCTATGAGGAATTGCTTACAATATATCTATTAAATGAATACAATAAAACAATTCAAGCAATAACATGCTAGCTATTTGCAGACTTCACAAGTGTGACTGATTACTTTATCTCAAGGTGAACAGGATTCGAAGAGGCGGAAGCTAAAGCATCAACAAACAACTGGTTGTTCATAACAAGGCATTTCACAAGCACTTTCTTCGAATCATCTTTAGGGCTTGAATAAACAAAGGCATAATTATCCTCAACTTCATTCCAACCCTCGATTCCAGCTTCGTCTAAAATCATAGTAACGAAACATCAAAAAAACTAAATTCGAATCCCAAACCTAAAGTTTTATGTTGAATAATTAAATAAGAACCCTAAACCAAGTGAGAACCACTATAATAAGTTTAATTAAAGTAAGTACCAGAAAAGGGAGCGGCAAGGGAGTCGTCGGTGAAGGCAGGGGGGCCGGTGGCGTTGAGATTCAAGCCTGATGCGAGGAAAATTGAGTGTATAGAGAACGCGACCTTATCAGCTGAGTTTCTAAAATTAGGTCTTGAAGCCCTGATCACCGCTAACACCGATTGCTCAGTCGCCATGTTTGATTTTTCTTTCACTGTCAAAAACAGAATGTTAAGTTTCAACAGAAACTAGATTCAGGAAACATGACGATAGATTTTCCAAGACTCACAGATCGCCGGAGAGATGAATTTCTTCTTGGAAAAGTTAACGTTCGTTTTCCCCCGAAACGTCTTGTGGCGGTTCCGGCGAGTCGCTATAAATAGTAGTCCATGTCCGATGTGGATCAGGTCGTCGTATGGCCCAGATCAAATCGGTTGGTTGGCCTAAACCATATTGGCTGAATGGCCCAAAAAAGTCCATTAACGTTAGAACGAAAGTGTTCGTCATAGTGTTATGTGTCTCCGGTGGCGAAGCTTGAAGAAAAACACGGGGGAGGCCGAGGCATAGGGCCGGCCCAATGGGCCTGCGGGCAACTCGGTAGTAGTGGGCTTAACATTTCGAGGGGCCAAAAAAAAAATTTTAATTTTTTTTATATATATATATAAAATTTTCGAGGCTTTAAAAAAAAATTTATTGGGCCTTTTATAAAATTATATATTTCATTATGGGCTTTTTTTTTCCGCTCGTGTAGGGTATTCGAATCCTCGGGACCGGCTCTGCCGAGGCGGAATCCTATAATTTTTCTTTCCTATCAGGGGGGCCGGAACTTAATACCTATAAAATTTTCGGCCAAATACGTTAAAATTAACACTATGGAGCAAAAAATCAGGAGGGGCCGGGGCCCCCCCCGGCCTACACTAAGCTGCGCCCCTGTGTGTCTCGACCCCAAGGTTCAGTGGAAGCCATCCAGGCCCAAGAAAAAGAGAGCCCATGCAAACCATGCACGAATCACAAGCTTCAACGTTCAAATTATGATTTGGTCAATTGTTTATTCGGTGTGCGTATCAGAATAAAGGAGAGTGAGGAGACTCACGTTCCATGTGCTCGTTAATTTAGGTTCTATTTTGAATTGCTCAATTAATAACACTAGCCTTGTATTAAGAACTTTTCATTTGGAAAATATTAATTAGAAAACTGCCTCAATTCCTTCGTCTCTTTCTCTTTGGTTTTCCCTTCTATTTTCTTAACAAATTCAGTGAACTGTTTGATCCACATCACATAGGGATATATGTAAGTGATACATATCTATATTGTTGGTATATGTTGACACAAATTCTGGTGAGAGAGGCTTCACCCGGTTTCCATGTTAACAGAAAGCTCCTCCGATCAATCTATGACTTGTTCTTCGTCGCTATTACAGCTTCACCTGCACACATCAACACATTAAGGAGTCAAAGGGAGGGGGAATTCCCTGTAACAATCCTCCGACGTTAGAATCGGTCTCGACACTAGGATGAATGGAGAAGAGAAAGTATATGGTCTGTGAGTAGTGAGAGTGAACCTGGTTTTCGTATCCCCTATTCCTTTATATACCGTTTAGATTTAGGGATACCTCACCTGAAATGCGTGAGGATTGTGGGGCCCATGCTAGGGTCATGCACAAATTCTTCTTCCTTCCATTGGTGGACATGTTAGCCTCCTACTATAATCTTCCACGTGGTCATAACCGTTTCTGGTGGTTCCCCTCAGCTTGGGCTAGAGGTGCACAAATCGGTTTTTTTTTGGAACCGGATCCGGTTCGGATCCGGACCGGTTCCGTCAAAGTTGGTCAATAACCGGATCCATTAGAACCGGTTCCGGTTCGGATCCGGTTCCGAGTGTGGAGACTTGGAACCTATTGGGACCGGTTCGGATATTTAGAACCGGACCGGTTAAAAAAAACCGGTTCCACCGGTTCCGAAAAAAAAAAATTAAAAATTAACAAAGATACACTATAAAATACATGTTTTATTTATTTTGTAGATTTTTTTAAGTTATTTAACAATAGTTCGTACAAAAAAAATACAAAAAACATAATTGAATCACAAAGCATTAATTATTTATTATGTTTTCAATATTCTTCGTCGTAGTCTTTGTAACATCGGTTTTCATTCTTCTTCACTTGAGATACGTTGGGCTTCATCGTAAGCTTGTTCTTCGTCCGAAAGTGGAGTCGCCGCCCCATGTTCTACTTCGAATTCATGTATTTCTTGTTCAACGTCAAGCTCGCCTTCTAATTTTGCAACATGTTGTACACGTTCGGCGGCATCCAAATGGTCCTTCAAGCAAATACACATCTCCATAGATTCCGGTGTAAGCCTCGTTCTTCGAATAGATAAAACCCTGCCACTAAGAGAAAAAGCGGATTCCGAAGCTACCGTGGAAGCTTGGACGGTTAGTAGGTCACGGGCCATTGCGGCTAGAACGGGATATTGGGATTCCCTTCCTTGCCACCAACTCAAGATATCAAAGTTTTCAAACTCTTCGGATCTTAGAGTAGAAATAAAGTCGGTTGCTTGATATCTCCCAAGCTCGCTACTTGGTGTGGTTCCACGAGCTCGTTTAGTATTTTCGTTTCTTAAAGTGTTAAATAAATTTAGCATCGGGTTCCTTGAACTACTAGAAGTTGAACCCGAACCCATTGATTCACGTATGTTTGATGGATCACCACTTCCACCATATTTGCGTAAATAATAATCAAACATATTATTAAAAGCCGAATTGAAATCCCTTATTGCATTTGATTCAAAATTTGGGTCTTCCTCGAACATATTTAAATCATCCGATATTGATCCAATTAATGTTTCAACACCGGTTACATTAATCGTTGGGTTTAAGGCGGCCGAACATGTAACAACGGCCGGCATTTCTGAAAAATATTTTTTAAATTTAGCTTTCATAGGTTTTACCATTTTTTCAAAAATAGTGCCGTGATATTCAAACTCTTTTAATTTATTACATATTAAGTATAATTGTTGAAGTATTAGCGAAGACGTGGGATAATAAACTCCCGATAAACATGTAGTTGCATTTTTAAAAACCTCAAGCAAATTAGTTAGTTTCTCGATCATATCCCAACTTATATTATCAAATTTTTGTAAACAACGTTTCTTTTGCACAAGTTCATCATGGAAATGTTTTAAAGTAATTCTTTGCCTTAAGGCCGATTCAAACATTTTCCAAGTCGAGTTCCATCTAGTAGGTACGTCCCAATTCGGACCTAAAAAGATGGAATCCGTTTGTTGGCACAAGTTTCTATAGTTTATATATCTTTTTTTGCTTGTGCTAAAAACTTCACGTAACATCACTTTAAAATTTTCTTTTACGTCTCTTATTTCTTGGACGTTTAGACCGTCTTGCACAACCAAGTTAATGATGTGTGCAACACATCGACTATGAAAAAAAACACCGTTACAAGGCGGTTCATATTTTATTTTTAATTTTTCGACCGCGTTTGTGTTATTTGAAGCGTTATCAAAAGATATTGAAAATATTTTCGGTTGAATTTTATAAGTTTGAATTACCGAGTCTAAAATATAAAATAAGTTTTCACCGGTATGTGGATATCCAAAATAATCAAACGCAATCGTACGCTTCATCATTTGCCACGACTCCGGTTGAACCCAATGTGCGGTAACGCAAAGGTACGATTCGGGTAAACCATGTGGAGCGGACCAAACGTCCGTTGTTAAGTTAATGCCGGTATTTAATTTTTCAAAACCTAAAATTAATTCTTTTTTGGCTCTTTTCCACATTTTTAAACAATCTCTTCTCAAAGTAGAACGACTTACATTTGTGTAATTCGGTTGAAGCGTCTCTTGTATCATCCTCGTCAAGCGCGGATTATCAAAATGATCAAAAGGCAAGCCTTCTTGAATGACGAAATGTGCCATTCTCTCACGAACACTTTCGACATTGTATTGACAAACTCCTCCATCCCTACCAATTTGAGTTTGATTTTCACCTTCTTGAGTGTGTCTTGCGTGACTAGCAATATGTTTCCTTAAACTGTTATTTCCCGCCGCAGCTAAAAGTTTACCACAACGTTTGCAACGAGCCTTTTGCGAGCCGTACGACATTTCGCATAAATCGAAATAAGCCCATATTTCTTGGTTTCGGGAGCAAGGAAGTATTGACACAACCGTAACATCGCTAGTAGAACCACCAACCGAATTTTGAGTGCTTGCGGAAGCGGAAGCCATGAGAGCGTTTTTTTTTTTGCTTAACGTGAGCGTTTTTTTTGCGTTTTGAGAGCGTTTTTGAGTTTTGAGAGCTAGAATGTTGTGGTGAACTAACACAAACACCCAATACCTATTTATACTAAATTTCAATCCTTAAAAACAAAAAAAAAAAACAAAAAAACGGCCATAAAACGGCTATATAGCCGTTTTTTTTTAACCCCAACGGCTAGAACCGGTTCCGAACCGGTTCCAAAATGTCCGAAAAAAACCGGTTCCAAAAAATCCGATTTTTATCCGATTTTTAACCGGTCCGTCAAAAAACCCAGAACCGGTCCCGGAACCGGCGGTTCTCATAATATCCGGACCGGTTCTAAAAAAACCGGTTCTCACCGGATCCGGTTTCGGATAATCCATCGGATCGGTTCCGGTTCCGGTTCTTTTGTGCACCTCTAGCTTGGGCTGGGGGTTATCTCAGTGGGCTTATGGAGCTTGGTTTAGGCCTTTCAGTATACAATCTACTTTAGAATGAAAGAATGCATTTCACTAATTTTTGTTTTTAATTTTAGAGACTAGATGTTACTATATTCTAATTTGTAAATGTTACTATATTTGCATACCGGCCTTTCTGTGTATATTAACTTTAATCTGTAGGGACTAAATTGAAAATAGTTAAACTTAGATATCACCCATGACCTAGTTATATGGTGTTTACCTCTTATAAAAAATGACGTAGGTTTAATTTCTTCCAAATGCAAGATTAAATGAAATTGAGGTGAAAAAGTTACACGTCAGGTATATCATTACTAGCAACCAGTCAATAGTATAGGGACCACGCAATGCAAAATCTTGACAACACCTTTTCCTCTTCATCCCGGAAACCCACACCGTTCTCTCTTCAGACACCTCGCACCACCATGTCGCCGCCGATTCTTCAAATGCCTATGTCATCCACCCTCTCCTTCTCATCCCATATCCCATCCCACCCGAACCACACGTTCCTCACATCCAGATTCTCTCACCTCTCAATCGCTAAACCCCCTCCATCAACAACCATTCGCATGGGCGGCGGTCCAAGAACATACCCCGGCGGCGTGTCCAAGTGGCAGTGGAAACGGATGCAAGAAAATAAAGCCAAACAACTCCTCAGAGCCCGCCTCTCCCGTGAACGCCAGATTTACGAAATGCGAAAAAGAGCTGAACTAAACGCTGCCGTTTCGGAGCTGGAGCGGCCCTGGGAAGTCGTCGAGAAAGCCCCCAAACTGTTTTCCGTCACCGCCGATGAGCAATTGAAAGTCTTAGCTGACCGGTTTCAGAAACCCGGTGGGTTCGATTTATGGTCCGAGAAAGACGGCCCCCAATTGTTTGAGACTGTTGAGGGTTTGCCTTCAGCTAGGTTTTTCCCTAAAGGAGTAGTTCATAGCATCAAACCCTACGGAAGAATTGGGAACTCACATCAAGAGTCCGGTTTGGTTCCGGGTCAGGATTCGAGTTTGAATCAGAGAAACACAAATGAGAAATCTGAGAAATTGGATGGATTGAATCAGAGAGAAACTGGGAGTAAGATTAAAAATGGTGGAAGAGAACGATCCGGTTTAAATTCGAAGGTGTTTGATATGAATTTGCAAGATGATGGGAGTTATGGGATTTCAAAGAAGGAAATTGAGATCACAAAGAATATAAGAAAACCAGAGAGGAAATGAAATGACATCAGTTGTGGTAAACTAAACCGGATTTCGTTCCTGTTAGTATATATGTACATGATACTTTGTTATATCTATGAGTTTAATCATGAAATTAAATGTTTGATCATCAACACATTGCCTACATGTTTGTGACAGTTCTTAAAGAACACCCCATAGATTAAAGAGAGAATATATAAGGTTTATAAGCATGAAATGCGGGCTGTCCTTCCTCATTAAGTATAAGCTTTCTTTAGCTTAGCATAAGCTTGTTTTAAGAGGCATAAAATGCTATCAGTCTGAGGGGTTATAAATCTTGTTAGGCTTCAACTTGTTTGTAGTATGTGACAATAATATATGAATGTGATAAAATAAATTCATTCCCAAAAAGTTATGATATCCAGTTCTATGTTATTACTCATGTCTGTCGGCGTTTCTCTTAGTAATATCTGGCAATCAGCTTTGGGTTTGGTTCTTATGCGTTCCTTGTAAATTTGGTTAGAGATTTAGATCAAGGACACTGTGGTCCTGCTGTGCCTGAATTATGGGTAGGGGTGAAGCACTTCTTCTCCATTATAACTTAGAACACACTAGAGTTTTACTTTGAAACTTATATGTTATTAATATAAATCTTTTACAAACTAACCCTGTTACGCGAATGCAGCTAAGAACGGCAAACAATTCCATACCACAAATTCAAGAACAAACCAATAGTTCTAATCTAAAACACCTTGGGACAAACTAGGTATTTTTTTTACGATAAATTCACTAATAAACTAATCTATCTGAAAATGTATTGCTCAGTCCGTACGTACGCGTATGATAATGAAGAAGACTTTTTTTTTTATTTGAAATCTTCCTCTCAACTGTAACTTTTAGAAATCCGATAAGTCAACAACAATTTCCTTAGAATAAGGAAACTACATGATAAGAACGGGAAGTTGAAAGATTGAAATTACTGAAATCAAAGTACAAGATTAGCCAATTCGAGACGGCAATTCTCCAAATTCAAGGTTAAAAACCCTAATTTGATTAATAATAACATCGACCCCTCAATCAAAAGAAGATAGCCCTATTAATACTAAATGTAATTGACGGTTCTAGGGCTTAACTGCCCCACTACGCTTCAATTGGGTTGGGCGGGAAACTAATTGACCGGGTTCGTATCACTACATCATCTATTTAGTTTTTGATTTGATTCTGTTTGATTTATCTTTGTAATCGTCTACATTTCTTTCTATTTGACTTTATCTTTCAAATCTTTGTGAGATTTATCCTCTAAATCTTTAATCTTCGAATCTTAATTGCATATAATCACTTATAAGATATCTGTCAAATCTCATAAAGATAGTTCAACACATTGTATTGACCTTTAATCTTCACACCTTGGTTCTAAAAGGAGTGCCCCCGGAGGTGTGAGGGAATCAATAATTTATTGAGATATCTTCATTCTCAGGTGCACGAGTTTCTCATGGAACCATCATGTTTTGTTTCCCTTCACGAAAATCTTTTGGATCTCTCTTACCTCGAATTTTGCTTCCCTTTTGTCTTTGGATGTTAGACTCGTCAACAATACAATGTTATTTTAGGATGACAATTTTGGCTGGAACATTAGCAACTAGCATATGTGACTTAGTCGCCTTCTTTATATCGATGCAATTCATTTGCTACTCCTTATAAATGAATTATTGTTTTCTACGATCAAAACAGGATAATGATAATTATTTTAGCTTATTTTTCATCCTATCAATTTGTTCTTTTCCTGAATATTGAGTACATTGATTAATCAAAATGGCAATCAATAAATCAAGTCATAAAAAGGTTTAAGTATTTAATTACATATATTCCTAACTACATACTAGGTCCTAGTGCCCTATATATGTGCATTATGGTGGAGCAAATGGAATATATGCCACATGACTAAAAAATATTACAAGGTAAAGATTTGGTTCCTAATGAAAACCAAATGTAATGGGAGAAAGCTATGACCTACGCTTTTAGGAAAGGAGAACAAACACCCGGGGGCGACTAGTAACGTGGGGAAGGAATTGACCAGGTTTGACCCCGGAATTGACCCGTGCCAACTCGGGTCAGGTGTGTGACCGGGTGAATACTGTGACTCGAGTCATGTTTGACCCGCACTAAGCTTGACCTGGTTCATGTTTGAAATTATTAATATTTCATTAATTTTAAAGTTAGACTTTATTTTTATTATATTAGATTTTTTAATCATATTTGAATAATAGTATTAATTTCTTATGCCTACGATATACTTTTATATTATTTTCTTTCTGTGCTTCTTTTGTCTCGGGCATGTGTTTTTTTGTGCCTAGGTGACATGCGAGCTCGTTGCGCCTTGAGTGCACCTTGCACATTTGAATAAGGGCTACCTAGACACAAAGGCACATCGAGTTCTTTACAAGCTTCCTTATTGACCAACACATGGGGTAATGAATTGCTTAAGTCTTCATACACAAACCTTTTTATGTGGTGAGTAATGAGTATGTTATACTTGCACTAACTTGTGAAGTCCTCTTATACAGTGTCTTCTCGTGGTCAGTGTATAAAAGTATTTGAACACATTGTTTGTCTCATAACCAAAAAATTAAGAGTTCAAATTTTATAAGTTACAGGTATAATATATTTATCTTACAAAATCTTGATGTTGATGTTTAAAAAGAAGTATAATGATTTTACTATTTAGGATACCCAGGTTATGGGAAAAAATGATTTGGACTTTGTTGTATTGATGAAATAGAATGATTATTGAAATGGATGGTGGGGCTTAAAAGGTGATTCATGATAATAGCAATTATGTGACGATGTGAACGTGATAATAGCTGCAGACTGATCGAGTTGAAGGTTGACCAACCCTTTCTCAAAGTCAAATCAGAATCATATGTCAACCCAATCGCTTTCAAAATTGGCCTTCATGATTTCCCCAATTTTATGCTTTTATTTTCCTTCATTTTTTAAAACCAATGTTGAATCGGACATCAAACCAACACCATATACGTTAATTGGTTCTACCCGGTCGTTCTATTAACCAAATTATATTATCTGATTTAAAAATTATGAAATTTATAAATAAATAAAAAGTACATAGAAATAACATATGTAATCTAATTTATTTTTTCTTTTTGATCGGCAAATCTACCATACTCATACTCTTAAATTTCATCAAATAATTCACAACATGACCTCCCGTGTTAAAGGTAAGAAACACTATCAAATGGCTAGTCTCAGATTGACACAAATGTAATCTAATGCTTTGGGAAGATATTAAGTTGGAGCATTACTTTGGAAAGATACAACATTAAATGAGTACACATGCATCACTAATTTTAAAAAAAATAGAATGGTGATTTCTTTAAAAATCAGACAACATCATAGAATTATAAAAAATTTAGAACTATTTATATATAGCTAGTTCAAAATATAATACGAAAATACTATATGTTTTGAAGTGGATTTGCTTTTTTATTTAGTAAAATATTAAGACTCAGATAACTAAAACATAGATCGTGCAATACTAAATTAATCAGAAAATAAGAATTTAAAGTAAAGAAAAAATTGAAACTCAGTCCGACCTCTCTGTCCGGTTCACCAGCCCGACGGTAACCAGGCGTTCAAATTGAAAGCGTTCAAATAGACATAACTAGACCAGTTCTATGATCAGTTCCTGATCTGACTGGCCGGTCCGATCCGTTTTTGAAAAGAGTGTGAATAATATCAAAAGACTCACTTAAACCATGACTAATATCAAAGGGTCTCAAGAACAAAATATGTGTAATGGATCGTCCAAAGTCTCCTTAGACTAAACATAATGCTCTCGTGAGAAGGGAGGCGTGGTGTCACCTCACCCCACCACGGGCGTGAAACATCGCGCTGATGGTGGGTGGGTGGGGGGGTGAGGCATTGAAGGTGGTGGTGTTCACGGTGGGGGGGGGGGTTTGACCGTTGGGACTATCCGTTGGGATTGCTATTAATTAAAAAAAGTTTTTTTTTAAATTTAACCTATATAAATACCAATTTTAACAACCAATTTTCTACACAATATTTCTTCATTCTCCTCTCTATTTTTTTTATAAAATATACAAAAATGCTTCCATGAAAATTTATAAACAATCCGAACCACCCGAACAACCCGATGGAGGGTACGTTCCACAACCCTCGAAGCTGAACCCGTTGTTAACGTTTGCAAATTAGAGTCATTACCCGACTTCAAATCCTTCTACACCCGATTTTTTATCAGACTATATACAAGACTACATAACCCCCCAACCGTCACCCGACATTGTACCCGAGACTCAACCGTCATTCGACAGTGTAACGGAGACTCAACCGCCACCGTAAACAAAAAAAACACATAAAAAGAAATCCACTACTTCTACACCCGAAGCGGGTACGGTTAAAGGGCGTTCCGAAAAGTGGTCGTCGTCGTCGGTAGCTTTGGTGAAAGCGTGGATCAACGTGTCGTAGTATCCAATAGTTGATACGTATTATTATTATTATTATAAACGTATTATTATTTTTTATAATGTTTTTTTTATAATTAAATGTTATGTTATTTAATTTTATAGGACGTAACCAAAAAGCCGGAATTTTTTGGAAAAAAATATATGAGCAATTTTGTGAAGCAGTGGGTAAAGGCGGATACCGGACGGAGGACATGATAACCAGCAAGTGGAGGGATATCCGGTTGAAGGTTGGCAAGTTTTCTGGAAACTACAAAAATAAATTAAACAACCGACGGAGTGGTCAAAGTGACCTTGATATCTTTCAAAAAGCGTTTAAAGAAGATAATAATGGGTCAGTGTTTAAAATGGTTCCACTTTGGGAATTATTGAGAAAGTGCACGAAGTTTGAACAAGTCCCGTTAATGGGACAATCATCGTCTAAACGATCAAAAACGTCATCCATCAATGACGTTAGCCAATCTAATTCGGATAGGCGTAGCATTAATCTCAACGAGTCGGGCTATGAGCTTGAGTTTCCCCAAGAAGCCGCCCGCCCTATCGGAAGGGACAAAGCAAAACGAGCCGCATCATCGTCATCAACCCAAACCAAAGAGTACAAGGAGAGTTTAGACACTATATCCGACCGGATGGCCAAGTACAACGAGTTATCCGAGAGGAAGATCTAAATAAAGGAGGCAAAACAAAAGGCTAGAGATATGAGACTTTATTTCATGAACATCGATCATTTGATCGGCGACGAGCGAGAGAAATTCCTTAAATTAAAGAAAAGAAATTGAAGAAAAATATAATTTGTAGTTTAGTAGTTTTTTTTTAGTATTATGTTTTTTTTTAATATTATGTTGTTTTTTTAATATTATGTTGGTTTATTTAATATTATTTAGAGTACTCTATTATTTAATATTAAAATAATAATTATATAATTATTACAAAAATGGTCACCCTCACCCCACCATTACACACCTGGGTGAAGGTGAGGGTGAGTTCTGACATTGTTTACGTGGTGCCTACGTGGCGTGGGGTGTGCTCTCACCTTCACACTATCATTACACATGGTCTTAGTTTGTTGAAAAACTTAAGGATAGAAAACAATTTGTGCCAATGTGGGGCTAACTCACTTGGTAGATCTATATGCCTCTTAGATGGGAAGTCTCAGGTTCAAACTTGAACAGTGGAGTAGTTTAGAATTATTGATGTAAAAATAGAGTAACAGTAACATTTGTCGTTAAAAAAAAGCAATTTGTCAATGTCCAATCATGAACATGGACTTTGGTGCGATCAGTTCCAAGAAAATTCAAGTTAAAAGCTGAAAAACATGGTGGCAAGACATGTGGCTAATGCACGATATAAATTATTGATCATCAACATTGTCATCATGCCTAGGGAAATCAAACCAAGTTATTTTTTTTAAAGGCAGATATATTAGAAAAAGCTTGAAGGAACTAGCATAAAAAAACCGACATGACAAAAGGAAACAAGATAAACAGTATACCAAAAAAGCTAGTACAAACCAAACCCCATCAAAAATGAAAAGAGCACCGGCTCTCTCAATCTGAGACCCCAGTCACCTTCCTGTTTTTCGCCCACAAGAAGCTTGTGCATTTGAGATCCTCACATAGCCTTCTAAGAGATGCTCTTTTGCCTTAAAAAACGACTTCGTTCCTTAACTTCCAAATACTCCAAAGTACAACAAGAATAACCACTTGGAATGCTTTATGCTTTTTTGAATCCGCCAAGTTAATTTTAGAAAGCTCCAAGATGTCCCTAACCGAGAAAACGAAGATGGGAGGTGTTGTGCACCATGTGCTAATGAAACCCCAAAGCATGGTGGCATAGAAGCAAGAAGTAAACAGATGCTCAACCGTCTCCGCATTTTCGAAACAAAGAGGACAACAATCAGATATTAGATTAACCTTTCTCTTATATAATGCTTGTCGAGTGGGGATCCTCTCAAGTTCTGTACGCCAAGCAAAGATGTTAACTTTTGACGAGACCGCGTTGCACCAATTTAAAACAAAAACACCTACTGTGTTTTGGGTTGGGCTGGGCTAAGCAGGCCCCGCATTGATCTGACTGAAAAAACCCCCTGCTCCTCATGTCTCCACGTCCAGGTTCCTTCCTTCTCTTCCACCATATCCTTAAAATTCAGATTTTAGTTGCTAAACACTAGTTCCAGTTTCTTTATGTTATCCCAAACCCGAGCAAAATCCCTCTCCCTGGTATGCAGCAGGCCAAACCCCTCAAGGATCCGTGTATGTTGAGTATCACATTCTTCCACAAAGGGTTTCCTTTCGAGATGAACCTCCACCACCATTTGCTAGCAAACTCAGATTAGCCACTTTAAGGGACCCCAGACCGAGACCCCCGAATGATTTTGGAGAGCAAACCGTGTCCCATTTAATCCAATGAATTCTTCTAGTGTTCCCATCCCCTCCCCACAAGAAGTTCCTTCTAATTTTTTCTAGCTTATTTATTACATTATCCGGAGCTTTGTATAAGAAGAAGTAATAGACCGGGAGACTATCTAATACAAATCAAACCAAGTTAAATATCAATTATTTAGTAAACTAAGAGCATACACATCTTTAGACTTCAATGCACATCAATAGAAAAAATAAACTATGTGCGTTTAAATTGAGGTAATGATCAGTTAAGAACAAACACATTTTTATAAAATGTTTAAAACATCTTTATAAACTAAACAATGTTTTATTAAATAACTAGGTTAGAAACCCGATGTATTACGTGAGTTGAATAAATGCAATGTTATATACTTTTTTTTAGAACGACATGACGGTTAACATGTCGCTATCAAGTCCCGCCACAGAGGATGTTCCTGAAATTATGAAGTGCATATTGTGAGGATTGAACCTGTAACCTTCACATGAGGAAAGACTTATGGCAAAACCCCCTGACCACCAGACCAAAGGCCTGATGATAATGTTATATACTTAGTAATAAAGATTTACATATTACATATTTATGACATATTACATTATTTTTTAATAAAAATTCTAGAAACGTTATGTAGTTATTTTTTTTTAAATTATAAAAAGAATGAAAGAAATGTTCAACTTATAAAAAATTTTTATAAAAAAGAATGAAAGAAATATGTTCACTTTTTAAAAATGTTTTTTGAACAAACCTATTTTTTTAAAATAAAAAACGTTTTATAAAAATAATTATATAAATCATTATTATTTAATAGGAGAGAGAGACGAGAAACAAAAAAATTATAAAAATAATTAAATAAATTTGTATAATTAATAGGAGAGAGTCAAAGAAAAATGTCCATGATACAAATGAAAGTGATAAGTATGCCATCAAAACATTTATTTATTAGATAGTATATAAATCAAGAGATTATAAGAAATGATTTGGTGTAAGAAATTCCATTTGAAGTAAGATATCAATATACATTTCTCGATTTGAGCAACCCTCTCACCGTGTTTTTATGATTACCCTAATCTCTGCTTTTTGTGTTACAAGCCAAAAGTTTTCTTAATATTAGTATCTTATTATCCAAATAAATTTTTAATATTTATATCTTATTATTGAATATTTTAAAATATAAACATTAAATTAAAAACAATATATTCAACATATATACGTCTTTGTAAGATCTCAAAGAATAAACAAAAATAAAAACCACTAAATATAAATTTTAGATTAGCTACTATTTTTAGTAGATGACTGTTAATCGTCTGTTATTGTGATTCGTTGATCAACTTCTAAAAACAAAAAAAGGTCAATGAATTTGTTCTTGTTCACTTTTGATATCGATGTTACAATTTGATTGTGCTATTACAATTTAGCTCATGTTTCTCCATGTGAGTAGGCATGTTGGATTGTTGGTTTGAATTCAGAAAATTAAAATTATTACAGATTTTAAGGAAAAAAAAAAGAATAACACGGTTTTGTTTTCACCCAACAAGTTGCTCGCACAGGCAAAACGCGTCTGGACATAGAAGGTTTCCACTTCCTTATAAGGAAGGTTTCATTTTTCCCCTCAAGCGATGTGAGACTTACAAACGGTCTTTAATTCTTTGTATGATTTAGATATAAAGCGAATTTCTTACTTTAACAAGTTATAATGCCTATTGAGTTTGGTTTTTGATATGTATAAACTACTTTTTAGAGAAAAAAATGCAATTATTAAGCGATTAGTACACCACCTTAAAGCAACTTTGATGCATCGTTGTACCAATTATCGAATAATTTTAATGGTGTATAAATCAACAAAAATGTGTCTGAAAAATTGAAAATCTAAATCAGTCACGTTTTTTTTTTCATATTAAAAGTGAGAGATAATAGATTAGTTAAAGTTGTTGAATCAGCAAAAGAAAATAACTGTAAACCACAACTTTCAAAAATGAATTACAACTAAAGAGATAGTGTTTTCTTTTCAGTCTATTTTATCTCCTCTTTTGTATCCTTTAAAGTAAATTCAATTTTAGTTTATTTTTTTCATTTTATATTTTGATAATTATACACACATGTATATACAGGGGAGGATCAAGAACAAACTCCCCCTAGTGAGAAAAAGTAGAAAACTTCTCTCCCAAATTTTTAAACTTTAATAACTTTTTCATATGTTATTTTTTTTAATTTAAACCACAAAATCGAATATTTTTTATCATTAATTTGAGTATAATGTTATTATATTAATAAAAAAATTAACGTGTCTGAACTTATTCGATACTACATACATGCAGTATGATAATACTACATATATGCATTATCACGCTTCATATATGTATTATCATCATACTACATATATGTAGTATCGAATAAGTTCTGACATTTTAATTTTTTGTTTTTAATATAGCAACATTATACTCAAATTAGAAATAGAAAAATGCTTAATTTATTTGTGTAATTAAAAAAAATAATGTTAAAGAAGTTATTAATGTTTAAAATTTTGAATGATGAGTTTTCTAATTTTCCTCGTTTAAATGAGTTTTCTAATGAACCCAATCATACACACATAGAGACATTGAACCAACTGAATGTTGAAAACTGAGAGAATCGCATAAGACGTGTACATATCGCTTCAGTGAAAAACGTAAAACTGGAAAACAACGTTTTATTTATGTCTTCCCACTCTTAATTTGATTTTATCTACTCTCTCCTAAATTAAAAAAAAAAGTTTAAAAATGTACATATATGCATATATTTGAGCATATAGTATATGTTCATATATGCATTTAAACAAACGACTATAAATTCCATCTTCTTTTAAAACTGAACATTAGAGATATTGAAATTTACATCCAATCAATTTATATAATAAATAGTGTAAGGGTTAATATGGTGTCCGTGGTTCTAAAACATACCGTTGGTTCTAAAAACGTCTCCCTATGTATATTCATATACACGTTTAATATAGAATATATATTAAATAAAGATTGAAAACCCGCGTAAATAGTTGCACGTTTGTTTTAAAAGAAAAGAGCTAAATGAGCAAGATAAATGATACTTGTGGCATCTTTCTATGTTTGTGTTAGGTAAAGCAAAGATGGACTAATAATATGTTTGATGTAGAAAAAGCTAACAAGTCCCCATCAATGTATTGGAATCATATATTTTTATGGTCCTTGGAGACTCAAGATTGTACAACAAGACTCGTATCTGCATAAGTTCTTTCTATCACGTTCAACACTTACATTCATTTATCAAAACAAGCATTGTTGTTGTTGTTATTATTATTATTATTATTATTATTATTATTATTATTATTATTATAGTTTCATAAATTTTACGGCATGCGGTGACAAATTCAAAAAAACTTCATCAGAAAGACTAAAACGGGTAAGGTCGAACGAGACGGGTTAAAAAAAGTAGCAAAAGAACTGTGTATAACTAATTTTTGTTTCTTACATTTTCCAATAATTGACTCATTTGATCATTACGCTTAATATGCTCAATGGCAACTTAAATTCTTACTTTTAAATAAAACTTTTTTTTCCTTTAAGAATCTTCTTGCTAAGTGATTAATCAACATCTTTATTCCTTAATCCGGCAATTATATGACTTCTTTTTCACTCAACTAACAATCATGATAATGTACATACTTATTACGACCAAAACTGTTTAAACAACAAAGTTACTATTGATGAAGTTAATCTTGAATAGAAGGAAAAAAAGGATTTATTTTATTAATTAGAGTTTATGTTTATCTATTATGGGTTCCTAGTTTGACCAATTGCTCAATTGAAAATGTTGGAAACCAGGCCCAAGAACACGAAACACATGATTTGATCTCAACTAAGATCGACTCTTTTATTAATATTGAAAAACAAACCACACTTTACAATTAATCCCTAACCATCTATTTATAATAAACTTATACTAATCCTAACCCAACTTAAACTCAATTAAATAATCAAATAAATAAATAAATTCACTCCTAGTCTAATACGAACTCAACCAAACAATTAATATTTATCTTTAATCAAGATTAATCCTTCATTCTCCCCCTTAATCTTGATTTCTACATCCCAAATCACTCGGGTCTTCCATGCAATTTCCGAACTCACCCTTCACAGGTATCGCACCTTCATCCGCAATTTGAATCACTCAAATTCTTCACCCCGTTTCACACGGTCTTCAATCCTTTTTCACACAGTCTTCAATCATGTTTCACACAGAACGTTCTTGATCTATGACAGATCTTCTTCCACACAGCTCTCACAGCCTTTTAAAACAATCTCTCACAGATTTGATATATTCTTCACTTCGTTTGAACCACTCATAGGTTCTAATACTTCTTCATCGGTATCACACCGTACCACCCTGAATCGCATAGGTAAACACTTTGCAGATCCCTACACCCTTCGCAGGCGATTGATCCTCCACTCAATCTAAATCGCTCAGATCGATATCTTACTTGGTTGATTCGCACAACCCTTCGTTCCTTGATTGTATCACACAAACAACCCACGAAGCGTATCTCACGATTTTATTCTCTGTCACGCACAGAGCTTCTGATCGGTCTCCAAACACCTCACATGAATGACTTACTAATTTAAATTGGACAAAAATAACAAACCCAGTCTTTTTTATTTATGCCATCCAAATCATCCCCACTAAATTGTATATCATGGTACAATTTGACGAGCTTCTACGGTATTTGAATCAATTCGGACCCACTTCATACAATTTGGATTTCACGCCACTTTCACCGACTTGGTTTACCCATGAAAGCATTGAATCTCATGTATATTGATCCATGGCTTCATGCTCATGCATGTATTCCCACATGCATCACATAGCACATCATACACATAATATTTTAATTCACTAGCCCCCATCATACAAAATTTAGGCTGTTTCACACCACAATTCTTGAATCCATGTAAGACAATTTGAATTACGATTCTGCTGATCCATTCAATTACTAGACTAATTGTCTTTTGATGTGAATGCCAATTTTGTCCTTCCACAGTTCTTCTTGCATGTTGGCTCTCGTAAATTTCCACCGTCATACGATAATTCGAATGAACCCATCTTTTTGAGTGACGTATCAGCACATCTTCTTACCCCGTAATCGTTGCTACTGTCGATCACTCAAAACATCCACCGATCACCGTCTTCTTTCTCCCTTTCTAATTTCTTATATCGTTTACTTGCTTCTCCTTCTATCTTCTTTCGTTTGCAGCTCTGCAGCCACAAGGGTTGCTCCCATTTCTCAGAGAAACGACTCTCAAACCGGCTTTCTTCTTTCCTAAGCTTTGATACCAATTGTTGGAAACCAGGCCCAAGAAAACGAAACACAGGATTTGATCTCAACTAAGATCGACTCTTTTATTAATATTGAAAACCAAACCACACTTTACAATTAATCCCTAACCATCTATTTATAATAAACTTATACTAATCCTAACCCAACTCAAACTCAATTAAATAATCAAATAAATAAATAAATTCACTCATAGTCTAATACGAACTCAACCAAACAATTAATAATTATCTTTAATCAAGATTAATCCTTCATTAGAGAAAGACGAATAAGAAAGGAGAATAAGGCCAGGAGGGTTCTAGAAGACTTGGAGTTAATCGAAAATGGGAACCAAGCAACCAAGGGCCTCAATTAATACACGGCAAGAGGATTAAACTGAAGTAGGAGGCGGTGATGGTCGTGAATTAATTAGAAGCAAGCAGGTGACGAGGCAGGCAACTAGTAACCTAATATATTTTTCTAAGTTTTCAAGTCCCATCGAGTTTCAAGGCGAAGGAAGCAACAAGATATATATTTTTTTTGTTCTCGGTTGTGGTCTGAAGCAAAAAGAACAGCAGGTGGTGTTAGTTGTTTTTTTCAAGTCTTTTGGTTCGTGAAGAATCAAGGAGATAAAACCGTGACGATAATTAAGGTGCTGTGACAGCCGATTGCGAGAAGCGATCAAGAACGGGGTGAAAAAAATGGTTAATCGTGTTTGCTGTGAAAGCAAGTTCGTGAAGAACTGATCCGTGAAGGAATCGGGTGACCCGTGTGAAAAAATCAAGGCGAGAAGCTAACCGGTGAGACGCCGTTTAAAACTTGTGTTAAACAAGTTGCGTGGAAGTAAAGCAACGAAGAACCGCGTGACGCGGAAGAAGTAGAATCAAGAAAAGATGGCGGATGGTACGGTTGCACAAGTTCGTGAACCGAGCAATGTGACGTTGCAATGCCCGAAGTTGACGTCGACCAATTACACCGCATGGTCGATTATGATGGAGACAATATTGGTGGCTAATGGTCTACAAGAGGCCATAGATCCTATGACGGGAGGTGAAGTGGATGTTAAAAGGAAGTTCACGGCAAAGGCAATGATATGCCAATCAATACCCGAAGACATTCTTCTTCAAGTTGCGAAGCACACAGAACCGAAAGACGTGTGGGAGGCAATCTGCATTCGGTATTTGGGTGCAGATCGTGTTCAAAAGGCTCGCTTGCAAACACTTCGAAGTGAATTGGAGATGTTGAAGATGAAAGATACCGAAACAATTGATGTGTTCACGGGTAAGTTAAGTATGTTATAATCGAAGTACAAGAGTCTCGGATCTTCACTTGAGGATGAGCTTATGGTGAGGAAATTTCTGAATTCTATGCCAAAGAAATATTTGTCAATCGTCGCTTCAATTGAGCAATACTCGGATATAGAAACCATGGCGTTTGAAGAAGTCGTGGATAGACTGAAAGCTTATGAGGAGAGGGTAAAATTCAAAGATGAAATTGAATATACGCAAGGTAAGTTGTTGTTCACTCGTGATGAGGAACAAGGTAAACCGAGAAACGATAGTAATTATCGTCAACAAAGCCGTAAAGGTCGTGGATGGGTTAACCGTGATGGTCGAGGTCGTGGTAGAGGCCGAAGTTGGGGAAGAGGAAGGGGTCGTGAGAATCGATCCGGTTCAAGTTCAAGCGGTGACCAACAAGAACAAGTAGGAGGACGAGATAAGTCACAAATTCAATGTTATCGGTGTGATGAGTTTGGTCATTTTGCGTGAGAATGTCCAAAGGAAAAACCAAAGTACGCGGAAACGAATTTAACACAAGAAGTAAGTATGCGTCCATTAATGTGATATTAGACGTGGACCGTATTCAAGATTAAAGGGGAGAATGATGAAGTTAATCTTGAATAGAAGAAAAAAAAAAGGATTTATTTTATTAATTAGAGTTTATGTTTATCTAGTATAGGTTATTAGTTTGAGTTTAATTAGGAGTTAATTTATTTAATTAGTTTAATAGAGTTTGAGGTAGAATAGGTTTGAGTTTAGATTATTATAAATAGATGGTATGGTTATTGTATTATTTACAGTTTTTCAAATTAATAAAAAGAGTCGTGCGAGTTCCACAAAATAACCGTGTTCGTGTGTTTGATTTTGATCCAATTGCTCCAACAATTGAGCAATACTAGGATATCGAAACCATGACGTTTGAAGAAGTCGTGGGTAGACTGAAAGCTTATGAGGAGAGGGTAAAATTCGAAGATGAAATTGAAGATACACAAGGTAAGTTGTTGTTCACTCGTGATGAGGACCAGGTAAACCGAGAAACGATAGTAATTATCGTCAACAAAGTCGTGAAGGTCGTGGATGGGTTAACCGTGATGGTCGAGGTCGTGGTAGAGGCCGAAGTTGGGGAAGAGGAAGGGGTCACGAGAATTGATCCGGTTCAAGTTCAAGCGGTGACCAACAAGAATAAGTAGAAGGACGAGATAAGTCACAAATTCAATGTTATTGGTGTGATGAGTTTGGTCATTTTGCGTGGGAATGTCCAAAGGAAAAACCAAAGTACGCGGAAGTGATTTTAACACTAGAAGAAAGTATGGGTCCATTAATGTGATATTAGACGTGGACCGTATTCAAGATTAAAGGGGAGAATGATGAAGTTAATCTTGAATAGAAGAAAAAAAGGATTTATTTTATTAATTAGAGTTTATGTTTATGTAGTATGGGTTCCTAGTTTGAGTTTAATTAGGAGTTAATTTATTTAATTAGTTTAATAGAGTTTGAGGTAGAATATGTTTGAGTTTAGATTAATATAAATAGATGGTATGGTTATTGTATCATTTACAGTTTTTCAAATTAATAAAAAGAGTCGTGGGAGTTTCACAAAATAACCGTGTTCGTGTGTTTGATTTTGATCCAATTGCTCCAACAACTATATCATACAAATATATAATTAAATTCTAGTGGGGTGCCCGCGCGATGTTGCGGGAAACACAACGCTTAGGTTGGTGATTTTAGGGGTGTGCACAGAGCGGTTCAGTTCGGTTTTGAGCCATAACCATAACCAAAATTTTCGGTTAAGGTATTTCAAAAATCGACCAGTTTTGATTATTTTGGTTTTGGTTAATCGGTTATGAACATTGGGTCGGTTCGGTTTTCGAGTAATAACCAAAATTTTAACTTGGGCCAAAAAAATGTAACTTCAGCTGAAAATGTTGACTTGAGTTGAAGTACTCAAGAAAAAGAACCCACTATTATCGGTTATGAACATTGGGTCGGTTAATGTCAGTTAGCACTCGGGCCGAGTTGGCTTGAACCATGGTTATTTCGTATCAATGTTACCAATGTTCCAATATATATATATATATATAGAGGGTGCCCACGCGATGCGACGGGGAACGCAAACACTGGTAATCACATAACATGTTCTTTTTAATTAGAAAAAAAACTATAGCAATACCATACTCAAATTAAAAAGAATAAAATGCTCGTTTTTATGGTGTAATTTTTTTTAAAAAAATATTAACGTATGAAAATGTTATGACTGTTTAAAATCATGAGAAGAGGAGAGTAGTTATTGTATGAATAACGTAGTTATTGTATGAATAACTTTCATTTTCAGTTTTTTTTATAGCATTAAAATGTTGTATTATGTGCTCTAAAAAGTGTGTAAGTAAAACTCTTAAAAATGGTAAAATGACATCATTGTTCTCCTCAAATACTTTATATATAGTATAAACTAACTTAGAACCCGTGTCTACATACGGTATGAAAAATATTAAAATATAAAATACTTAATATATTTTACAGGTGTAAAAATGTATTACATATACTAAGTATAGAAAATAAGATTCAAATATATATAAAAATTAATATATAATTGGGTTTCGAAAATACGTTAATTACTATTTAATTTAATTTGACATTCATTTACTACTTGATTAAAATGAAAAGTTACATAATTATATTTCAAAGTTTATTATAATAAGGGATAATTTAAAATAAATGTGTTTCATTAGTATAATTATTATTTTCTTTAGAAATATATTATTATTAAAAGATTAAAATATAGATATGTATTTAATACCAGAGAGACGGGGAAAAAATGATCAGAATGAATGTGGAGGCGACACGTGGTATGAAAAAACCTTTATTTATTATATAGTATAGATATAGATAAGTTTAAGCATCTTCAATGCACCCATTGTTTTTTTTTGTTTTTTTTTTTAATGTTTTTAGGTGTTTGTGGGTGACTTGCAGCCTATATGAATTGAATTGATATATATGGTAGGGTTTATAAGAAAATTCAATTTATTTAGAAAAAAAAAAATCATATTAACCCTTGATCATGGTTGATCAATGGCATGATTGTAATTAACTCAAAATTTGATGAGTTATTTTTAGTCCTTAAGAGTAGAATATGAAATTAGCATTGTTTTTTATTTTGAAAACCACACATTATAAAAAATCTCTAAAATTACTCATTTATATGCTTCATCTATCGGTTATTTAACATAAATACATTAAAAAAAAATCAATTTCAGGATTATTTCTTGAAAGAATTTGAAGAAAAAATTAAGATCAATACGGATGTTAGCATTTGAAAAACATTTACATATATGTAAAGCGTTAAATACACACATGCTAAACAAAATAGAAAGATACAACTGTCAAATTATAAATATGTAAACCGGAAAATTACACATATGTTAGACATTCCATTACTAAACCAAAATAACACAAAACATAATTACATATATGTAATAATATAATTACATATATGTAATAACATAGTTACACATCATGTTCATCTTCTTGATGAGATCGTATCCTTCGAAATCGATGGAATTGCTTGTGAAGAAAGAACCTTGCAAAAATCTTGAAGAAATCTTTGAATCGCTAGAGTATTTTTTATGTTCAAGAAAAGGTAAAGTTGGAATTGAAGTTTAAGAAATTGTGACATTCCGTTTAATAAATCGGTTAATTTGGAAAACTATGGGTTAACGTTGCTGCTGTGACTAATTCAAACCTATTTCAGATAATAACCGAAATCAAGTTTTAGACCAAACAAAAAAGAACAAAAATGTTAATTTATAAGGAGAAAGATGACACAACTAATACGTTATGCATAAAAAATAAAAATATATATAAAGTTTTGTTTTATTGATGATTCAGTTTAGTTTGATTATATCGGTTATTTATACGCATATAAACATAACCGAACTATTAAATTATGTTATAAAAAGTTTCTCTATTTTTTTTTTCAACTACTCTAATACTTGTCCTTAGGTGCAAAGAATAGACACATCTTTGGTTGAAACATAGGGCTAAGCTGGAGTCTCTGGATTAGGATAATTGGTGTTCTTTTAACTTCTAGTAACCAATAGAGTTTGCTGTGGTCTGTGTCTGTAACTCATTTGGTCTGTTTTTTTTTTCTTTTTTGCTGTGTCTGTTATGAAATTTGCCTTTCAAAAAAAAAGTGCATCCCCCGTGCAATTAACGAATATTTATAATTTATAACCGTAAACCGTTGTACTTTGATAAAATTTGAGGCCTTGAGGGTTTTATCAGGTTTCTTTTTTCATGTTTTGCAAGTGGTGCATAGTTGTATTGGGAGTACAAATTTACGAATCCTCGTTTCTTTTTTGGTCATTATTAAATTGTAAATAACACCAAATTCTGATACCGTAAAAAGCTATTTTATATCTTAAAAAAAAGTATATCCGAAGCTTGACTTAGCTCCCGCATTTAAGTAGGAGCCGGATCGATTCGTGATTTGATGTACGCAGTCTTACCCTGCACTTTGTGCAGGAGGCTGTTTCCCTCGGCTCGAACCAGTGAGTAAGGCCTCTTTTCCGGGTGACCTCACTTGTTGGATTTACTCATAAACATAGTCATCGATACTGATCTATTAATTAAAAACAATCAAACACAGTGGAAGCATTCATCATTCGAGTACATAAACAGCGGAAGTCTTAATATTTAAACATAAGATAACATTATCTCAACATAAATTAAAGTGGGATGTCAGTTTCATGCCAGGTAGCCATCACGCCTTCGCACGACCCTTGTTTCTGTTACCTGAAATGTATACTAAAAGTCAGATAATGCTGGTGAGTTCTAGTTTAAAATAATTAGGTATAAACATCATTTCTTTGTAAGTATATATATATATATATATATATATATAAATACACATTCTTTGCTTTCCTTTATCGTTTATATGCGAGTACATTAAATACGCATTCACCTTTACTTTCATTAAACATTCCTTGGTCATACACATAGGGGTGATCAACCCGTCTTACATAAGTCACAAAAACAAACGTTCTCGAACTACCGTCTTAGCTCATTTACTTCACCGTCCGGCTCTAGAAACCGCCCGTCAATAGCTTAAAACCGTCCGACAAACCTTTGGCCGTCCGTCATACCGTCCTACCGTCGTAGTCCGTAATTCGCCCTTCTACCCGAAGGCATCCGTTTCCCACGCGAACTATTATTTATGCAACCGTTCTATTTATCATAATAAGGCAATTGCTTCGACCGTCCATTGATGCCTTTCATACGTCCTAGCTAATGAAGGAACACATATGTCCCGGTTGCAAAATAGTTACGTGGTCGTCCGTCTACCGAAGTAGCCATTATCATCGAAGCGTCCATAACATTTACATACATTCATAACATGCAATATATAAAATATAAAGCAATATTTCATTCATTCACGTTATGCCATTCGTTCATTCATTCTTTGTAAACATACGTTTCATTCTTTGTTCATCATTCATTTTCATATATATATATACATCACGTATGATCATATTGACATTCATAACATTTATTCATTTAGTGTATACACTTCAGCCCTAAAACATTTAAAATAATTTGCACATAACATAAAGGGGGCACATAGAACTCACCTGATGAGTGGTTTCTGTAATACACTTAGCTGGTTACTGAGCGTCACTAAAGTCTCTCACAATCTGTATAATAAAGTCATACACATAAGGTAGTGCTCCTAGATGACACTAGACATTACTATGCTTGAACCCAGTAGTTTCGATGGATGAATTACATCAAAACTATGGTAGTTTCGAGTCATGGGTTTATATCGAAACTATGGTAGTTTCAATAAATAACTTAAGTAAAATCTTAGTAGTTTCGGGTTAGGGGTCTATATCGAAACTATGGTAGTTTCGATAAATAACTTAAGTAAAATCTTAGTAGTTTCGGGTTAGGGGTCTATATCAAAACTATGTAGTTTCGATTGATTTACCTATATCGAAACTGGTAGTTTCGATGCATCAGTCTTCTTCCCCAACCAGAAACCCTAGATCTGGTCAATTATTTTTAATCGGTCAAGCCTTGAACTTTTTACGTTCAAAACGTTTCTTTTTCATCCATGAACACGAATATGTGGTCTGTTTTGAATATCATACGTAAAAACTAAACCTTTACTCGATTTTAACCCGAAATCCAAAAGTTAAAAAAAAACTCAGATTTGGGCATGATGGTTACCTGTTTTTGCTTCCTTCTTGTTTCTATACGTTCCAGAGATGGTGAGCAACAATCCTCGAGACTTTGAGCTTGATCCCGAGCTTTCTCTCTCTAGACCCAAGCTCTCTCTTTCTCTCTCTAGCCTTGTGCAAATGAGGGTAATGAGGAGAGGCTGAGGTGAGGGCGCTGATATGAGGGGTTTTTCCCTCTTGATCTCGGCCCATGGGCCAAGCCCCCATGTTTCCTTTTCGCCTTGTGATGTTAGTCTCGATCTTTATTTCCTTTTATTTTTGTTTATTTATTTTAGGGATATTACACAGTGACCTCAAAATCACAAAACAACAACCTTACCGATTGCTCTAAGGTCCGTCCTATTTTTTAACACAATACAATTTTTTTCATTTTTTCTCACATAAACTTTCTCTTGGTGAATCAAATCCTTGAGTTATTGTGAGAGCATTTTTTTCTACCTCTATTTTGATATAATTTATCATGGAAAGCCACCGCTTTCCATCTCGATCAATAGCCCCCACCACTTCCATTTTTTTTAAGATAAAATCTTGATGGGAATATAATAACATGTTATTTTTTTCATATTAGTCACGTTTATATTGAGCAAACAAGAAATTAAGTATTTGTTTCAACGGTATTAGGTTATTTGTGTATTTGTTTCAACGGTATTAGGTTATTTGTGTTTTAGTTTGATACGTTAGCTTAAAAGATAGCCAAGTGTGGTCCTGGATTTAGCAGGAGATCGAACCTCAAAAGACGACCCCGTGGCACAAGGAATAGTTGGTTTTTGACGCGATAAAAATAGGCATGTCCAATATGTATACACTTGCTATATGGATTTATTATTTCTTTTTTTCTTTCTATAAAAGTGATTGAAATAAATAGCCAAAAATATTTGTACGTACAAGATAGCCAAGTGTGGTCCTCGGGTCTAGGAGGAGGTCGTACAGTGGCGGATCCAGGAATTTACGTGAGTGGGTGCACAAATTGAATAAGGTAAAAAAAATGAACGGGTTAGGTAAAAACGAGCCGGGTCCAGTAAAAAGTAAAAAATAGAAAAGGATACAAAATACTAAATATAAAATAACCTAAAACTTTAAATAACCGATTTAAAAGATTTATTTAAACAAACTTATAATTCTTAAACTTTAAACACTGTAAATCATAAAAAAGTAAACAAAAATTCGTAATAAATGATCCAATTTCGTAATAAAAGATTTTAAAATAACATTTATGCCTGTTACGGTGAAAATTTCGTAATAAAAGAAATTTAAAAAATAATAAAATTAAGGAAATTGATACAATTTATTGAAATCAATTAATATTTTTGAAAAAAACTATTGAAATCATCTACCCTCAAAAGTCAAAACTGTTCTTACTTTTCTCTCTAACACACAATGTCTTCATCTCTCACATCTCCTTCAACCTTCTTTTACAAATTTTAAGGGTTAAAGAGTCTCTGCAACTGAAATTTTGATTTCTCCACCAGGGTAAATTTTGATTTCTCCATTACCGACTAGGGAATATGCAGGTGCTCTCTCGATAAACTGAAAGGTGCCTAGTTTTATGTGGTTAAAAATTAACACTTCATGACCAACTTTAAGGGGGTGCCTTCCCCCCCCCCACTGGCCTTAACGTGGATCCGCCCCTGAGGTCGCACTAGGCCTCAATAGACGACTTCGTGATACAAGGAAGAAGATATAAAAAACAGACATGTCCAACGTGTATACACTATATGATTTAGTGATATTTTTCTTTCTATAGAAGTGATTGAAATAATTAGCCATAAATATTTCATTTTTTCTCGTTTAATTAGATGAAAAATTAATTTTTTTTTGAAATATGTATTTGATGATATTAATGTACATAATTTATTCTTATTTAATATGTTATGAAAAATATAAAAATAGAGACATAGAAATGTATATGGCACATACCCGACGGGTTGCCATTGGGGTTGGTGGCCCAATGGTAGAGGAAAATCCTCTTGAAACACTAAGATTTAATGAGGTCATGAGTTCAAGTCTCACTTCTACAGGATTAAAGAAAATTTGCCTTAAAAAAAAACCATACCCGACGGGTATTGGCCACCCGTGAATATGCTCGATACCCGATACTAACGGGTATACCTAATACTCGCGGGTATGCCCGATACCTGACGGGTAATGGGCCGGGTATAGGACACAATTTAACAACCGGGTATGGGTTTGGGATTACAGATACCTGACCCATTGCCATCCCTAGTTTTAATCTTGTGAATTTTTTTTCAAATGTTAAAATATTTTATAATTAAGTGACATGAATGGAACGTATATGTATCTTGATTACTATTTAGTGATTTTTTTTTACCAATTTGACTTAAATTAAGTAATTATGAAAGTTGGTCATTTTTTTTGACGAATTGTTTTTTCTTCAATATTATTAAAAAATATAATTATTAAACAGTAACCAAGATTTTTACATGTTTCATTCATTTCATTTAATTTTAATTTTTTTAACATTTATAAAAAAATTCATAAGATTTAAACACTTAATAAAAGTTAATTAACTTAAGAAGAAAAAAACTTTAAGTAATTTTGATGATACATTTAAAAAACTTTGTTACTATCATCTAAAGTTTTCCTTTTATATTATTTTGTTTGTTGACTAGTGACTTTTTCTTAAATAAAAAAATATTTTACACTTGCATCTTTTGCATTTTTGAACGTCATAATGCACAATAAAACCCAACAATAATAATAGAAAAGTACAATAAGAAAATAAAAAGAAATTGCCAAATCCTTAAGGGTAATAATTAAAAAAATATATATGGCCTTTTAACCATAAAGAAAAACTAACTAGGTGACCATTTACTTCAAACCAAAAATAAATAAAGGGGACTATTAACAAGACAAAG
This sequence comes from Smallanthus sonchifolius, assembly GCA_023525975.1. Classification (NCBI taxonomy): domain Eukaryota; kingdom Viridiplantae; phylum Streptophyta; class Magnoliopsida; order Asterales; family Asteraceae; genus Smallanthus; species Smallanthus sonchifolius. The sequence continues at coordinate 21,630,502 of CM042037.1, forward strand.
GCTTTATACGTATTGTATAGGTCAATACATAGCGTATTGGCCTTCACAATTTCCAACGTCTGACAATATCGTACACCTGGTCATTCCAACCCCTATCGTATAGGTCAATACGCATCGTATAGTGCTATACGATGCAGTTTAGGGTACGAGCTACCTTCTACAACTAGTCAACCATCACATCAACTATCACATCACTATACGCCGCGTATAGTGCCACCCAGGCTTTGCTTGATGGACTTATTGCCGACTCACGGCGACAGGCTCGTCATAGCGACCGGATAGAGGACCTGATGATGTGGGCGGTTGGTCGCCTCGTGGATCTGTCACGAGCCGCCGGCATCGAGACCGCCACGTCAGTATCCGGGCGACCCCGGTCAGGATGAGGGCGGAGCGGGTCAGGATGAGTTGTTTTTATTTGTATTCAGTTGTTTATTCTGTTATGTATGTAAAAACATTTTGATGTATATATTTAATTTTTTGATGTAATGTATATAATGTTTTGGTTATTTGTTTGCTTGTAATGTTTAATTTGTTTGTTTGGTTGTAATGATAAATTATATATGTAAAAATATAATAAATGTTAAAAAAAGATAAAATTATATAAATTAAAAAAGATAACAAACTTATATTAACAAAGTTATATAAATTAAAAAAGATAAAGTACGTGGTGTATAGCCCAATACGCCATATATAGCTTCCTTATACCCCAAAATCTGTCAAGTTTTGAGTAAAAAATATAGCCCGTGACCCATACGCTGCGTATAAGGCAATACGCCACGTATGGGTCCCAACCGTCAGACAGGGAATTGTAACACCTAAAATTTTTGACCGATTTTAACTTTTAAGATCACGCGGAAGTAGGTCCCATATAATGCTCTTTGACAAAACAACGCATGTTAACTACATCGAAATGACCACGACATGGTTTGATTTTGTAAGGCCCCAAACCTGGGAGGCCTCACTTGTTGGATTTACTCATTCACAAACAGTTCTTAAACATGAATATCAAATAACGCAGCGGAAAATTTCATTTAAACATAACGTCATCATTGTTCATACATGCGGAAGCGTAAACATTGTTTAAAACATAAATGCATCATAACTAAAACATAACGGGATGCCAGTCTTCATAGTCAGCCGGGTAACTCCTCTCGCTAGCCAAGCATCACCGTATATTCTCATGACCAGCCTTAACCTGAATGTGCATGCTAAAAAGTCAGCTACGCTGGTGAGTTCTAGCATTTCATAAAACTTTAACATCAACATTTGCCAAAAACATATCATTCATTCATTTAGTAAAACCTTTCACAAAAGCATGTAATAATCTAACATCTTTAAAAAGGTTTCGTACCCATATCATCATCAACATCATTATCATAAACACCGTTGAACGGAACGTTCATTAAAACTTTTAACATTTATTTAAGTCATACATTATCGTTATCTAATTCTGTATCTTACTTTACGCGTCACAGTGTCCCCGAAGGAACCTTTGGTGTTGTGGGCAACCGCTACGTATCGCCGTCATTGCCACAACCATACACTACGTGGGGTCAACCGTTACGTATCGCCGTCGTTGCCCAACCATTCACTACGTGGGGTCAACCGTTACGTATCGCCGTCATTGCCCAATTATTCACTACGTGGGGTCAACCGTTACGTATCGCCGTCATTGCCCAACACGCATCTTTCCTTTGGGAATCAACCGTTACGTATCGCCATCATTGATTTCCCTTACCTTATTCACTTAGGATGATCGTCATCACCCGAGTAACCGTCGTTACTCCCTTACCAGTTGTACAACATCAAAACCATCGACAGGCCACCAAGACACTGCCCTGTTGTTCTTATGGTAACTATGGCTCGCTGTCCATAATCTACCACAAGCAGACTTCATTCGTCAATTCCATTCATTCGACAGATTAGATTTGTAATGACTTCTTTAAACCGTTACCTCTTTCCCTTTTCATTAAACATTTCCTCATTTAGACCGTTCATAAACATTCGTAAACCTTTTTGGCAAAAACACTTCATAATCTTTCCTTTCGTAAACATCGTTTCGTTAAAACATCATTTCGTTAAAACATCATTTCGTAAGTATGCACACCAGCCCAAAACATTTAACATAACATTTAAAAGAGGGCTCTAGAACTCACCTGATACGCTAATATGGGTTGTCCTAAACGAAGGTCCAACAACTTCACTTCCGATCTGAATTGATTAGTTAAATACACATCAGACCAATCCCGACATTAAGGTTTAACCATTCTAACATTCTGACTTCACTTAACCAGTTCTGATGTCTGCGCACTTGGCAAGTGCGCAGACCCTGCTGCCTGCGCACTTGGCAAGTGCGCAGAACCTGCTGCCTGCGCACTTATCAAGTGCGCAGGTCCCTCCTCCTGCGCACTTATCATGTGCGCAGGACCTGCTCCGTGCGCACTTAGCAAGTGCGCACGACCTGTTCTTCGCGAAAAAACCCTAACTTTCACATTCGGGTCTGATCATGTCAAGATCCCGAACCTGTTTGCATTCAAAACGTTCGTTTTCCTTTAAGGAACTCAAATCCATGATTATCTTTCAGTTTCATCCGTTCAAACCTTACCTTTTCACCCAAAACCCGAAAAACCCAAAAACGAACTAAAACTCAGATTTAGGTCGGATTGTTACGTGAATCGAGTTTCTGATCCGGTGGTTCTTCTCACGAGTTATGGAGTAACACTTCGATGAAGTCTCGGGTCGATCAACCAACTTTCTCTCTCTAAAAGTTGCAAATGAGAGAAAAGGGGTGGCATAGACTATTTATAGCCCGCTGACCCATCCGACCCGACCCGTCATGCCTCATTCGTTTATTCCGTTATTATAACTGTCGTTTTATTTTTCGAATGTTACAGATTTAAAATGACCAACCAAGACTCCCAAAATCAACCATGAGTTTTAGAATAAACAAATCGACTACTACATTTGACTTAAACCAAGTTTAAGTGCTGTATAAATCAAAACATAAGTTTTACCACCTTAATTACATCCATTTATACATCCAAAGGGTTTAAGCACTCATAGTGAGGCTTAAACGAACACCCATTGCATCAAACGTTCTTCCAATGAGAATCTGAAGCTTGAAACATGACCCGAGGCTAGACAGGAGCTTTTCCTACATAGAAACACCCAAACAAACAACTGTTAGTATTGATAGAAACCCCTTAGGACCCTTTACAAGTTAAAGCCTTAACTCGGGTCCAAAAGCCACTTTTCGGAAACATTTCAGCGCAAAACAGTGGGATTTCAGTGCATCATGCGCTGAACAGCACATAATGCGCTGGTGATTAGGTCTGCACACACCAAAATCCATTTTTAAGTGCAATCCGACCCTCCCGAATCGACCCCTTGGTGTTTAGATGACAACGCACCCTTGTGAAGTTCGAGACCTCAAGTTATTCACTCCCTTGTGAGATTCTTAGATCTCAAACTCTAAGCCACATTGGTGTAGTTCTTTAACTACAACTCGGCCCACCCATGTGAGGTTCTTAGACCTCAATTACCAACGCCTTTGTGAGATTCTTTGACCTCAAATCCAAATCGCTCTTGTGAGGCTCAAGACCTCAATTTCAACCCACCTTAGTGAGATTCTTATAACTCAATTACCAAACTCCCCCTTCCCTTTTTATGCATATTTGACCCATATGCTTTTCAGTTAATATTACTTACACACGAGTGCACATAAATTAATCTACAAATCATAATGCACATACATAATGTGTGTAGTCACTACTATCTATGACTATCAAGTAAGTACAAAACTACAACTAGTGAAGTTCCAAGTCTTTAAACAACAACACATGTGAGCCTCATGACCTCTATTACAACAAGTGGGACTCTTAGACTCCAATTACCGACTCTAAACATACAAACAATTGTCGCACTTTACCAATCCATCTTTATAATTCATACATAATTTACCAACATGTGGGATTCAAGATCCCAAACCCCTCCCTTTCCATTTATGAAGTTCAAAGGCTTCAAACCTCTATTTCATTCCACACCTTTGCATAAAATCAACATTCATATAAACAAGCATTTAATTAATCATTTACTTAAAGTTCTTAGACTTCAAGACCACCCATTTTAACAACACATAAGCAAAATTATTCATTCAACATACTAGCTACTTTTTACACCCATGTATATCACTAAACGATATTATGAGGTTCGTCCCACCCTTTTCGCATACATCCACTATATGTGTTTCATCATATCAACATACACACAATTGCACATAAGATAAACAACAAATCATCATGTATATAACGTGCGCATCTACTACCACCTATCATTACTAAGTAAGTGCAAAACACTTACCTTTTGCTAAAGATGATCCCGCTTGATCCTCAAAGCTAACTTCCTTCCTAATTGATCACCTATACGACCCATTTATAATTAGTAATCCGTTGATCACCAATTGACACCCAACACACCCTTGTGATCCAAATGACCCGTTTGACTTATAATAGTCAAACTTTCAAATCCATCAATTCACCATCTATTATCACCATAAGCTTATGCCCACTAATTTAGACTTGACTTATAATTCTTTATATTAAACAAGTAAACTTTATAATTCACTTAAGTTTTCTACTAAACATTTTGGTTTAGGCATTTAATCAAACACCTTATGGGCATAACTTTAAATCGCCATTCCATCATTCAAATATTGAGGATTTCACCAAATGTTGTGTCTATTAACACCATAGACACTTTCCAACATTTAATTTATCAATATAACATCCCCAAACCCTCAATTTACAACTCAAGAACCCTAATTTATGAATCATCAAATTAGATGATTCTAGGATGTTATACACCTCCCAATACCCTTAGTTAAGCTAGATAACAAATTATCTATCACCAATTCCACTCAATTTCAACCCAATTTCGATTTCTACCAAAACCCACCAAGAACACATTTGAAGAAGATTCAAAGATGAAATAATGCTTATAATTGGTGTTTGGAAGAAGAGAATTGCATCAAAACCCGTTGATTTCACATGCAAAATCTCGAATTCGTATTTGGTCTTCTCCCTCCTTGCTCTTCCCGATGATCCACGCCAAACACACACACCACTGTGTGTTTTATGAGTGAGCCCCTCCCCCTTAATCAAATCAGATTTGCTTAAATTACATAAGAATCCTTGAACTTTTCATTTTAACTCTTTCTTCCAAAACTACTTAATTTCACCATTTAAAACAAACCATCCACTTTGTTTTATTCTACTTTCATCCATATAATATTATTTTGGAAATAACATTATATTTTGGATTTTGGTTCGTTACAAATCATCCCCCCTAATTTTGGGTTTCGTCCTCGAAACCCGTCACCACATACTCTACTTAGGGTAGCACTTCAACAAATTCATCCTCATTGTGCTTTCGAGGGATAATACACGGTAAATCCCTCATTTCACAAGTAAAATGTTCCCCTATCTAAGATAGTCACCGGTTTTTCACTTGACTCAACACGACAACCTAATTAGTACCATGAGAAGCAACAACAACTTCTCCTGCCAAAATTTTCATGAATGGGCCATAAGAAATGTATCATAGAGTTTATTTGTTTCCCCCAGTTAACTATAAACGGTAAGCCACTTACTAATCTAACATAAAGTTGAATGGTCCAACAAAACATAGACTTAGCATCTCATGCTTTCGAATCCGAAACACCCCCATTAACGCCAAGCTTCCCACTTGAATTTCCACACACCTTATCCCTAAACCCACCATAGGTTTTCTGTCAATATTGAGTAAATTTTCAATCGTGCTCACTTACAAGATCTATTATACCAATTCTTGAATCACACCATCGATTCTAAGTTCCCGCTAATCAATATCACCCAACCAAACGATTTTCGACACCGTTCACCATTTAGTAATTCATACAATGGAACATCAACATCCATAAAGATGGATAAGATGACACCATGTCTCCCGACCAACGGTAAAATAATCACCCGATTCCTCCAAATGGACAAGTCAATCTGATACTTCATTCTAACTTAAAAGCTACGGGAACTCCATGCCGTATCATACCTTCCACAAAATCGGCATTCGTCGAACAGTAAAAAAAGTATGCTTCCTCTAAGCATAGAATATGCATACTCCCCGGTCGAAGACCCGCCACTATCCAAAATGATACATGTTTCCACCGTTTCCAAATACTCTTGTAGTCAAATTACTACAAGTTTCTTCTACCACGCATAGGTATATGAAGCCGTTCAGGCTTCCCACACAACCTTCCCTTAATGTTTGGCTTTAGTCCACAAGCCAACGAGACCTTTGTCAATATCCTTGACTATGTCTCCTTCCACCTCATAATTGAAAGTTCCATAATCTCCACACCAATCCATCTATTAAGATTAAAGGTCTCAAATGTTTCATACTATTGGAATTCAAAGATCCCATCACCTATGTACAACTTTCCTAGTGAGGGCATTGTAATTGTCTCACACGATCCCTCTTTTACAACCTTGTAAGGTAAATCTCTAACCGTGACCCATTCACCAATTGTGAAGTTCTAAGACTTCAAACACCATTTGTGAAGTTCAGGGACTTCAAACACTCTTTGTGAAGTTCGAAGACTTCAAACACCAATTACCCCTCAACTATTTCAATCTTTAACGGGTCAAAAGCGATGCCTTCAGAGTCTACCAAATCATCCAAAACTGGATTTCACCGAAGCCAAAATGGCACATCCAACAAATTCAAAGAAGAATATCACATTCTAAAAATTTTCAAGAAGCCCATGACAACATTAAGCTTAAACAACCCTGTTTGAAAGATAGAAATGACTATCGAAGATTATACGACTACCCACAAACAATTAATGATTTATACACCCGAACCATAAAGTTCACAACCATGGGACCCTAGGTCACTTTGTTCTATCTTTGACAATTAGTTCACACACGCAATCTTTTATCCTTCTCTCCACAGAAAGGTTGGTGTACTTCAAGACGAAGCACTTGAGCAAAATATATCTTATTGAACACCTTCACAACTAGAACACTAAGCATTCCATTTACCCCCGGTTGATGTCAAGCCATGTATACACCATTTCGAACACCTCGTGCTTCACGTCTCTGGTCGAGGACAAACCACACGTTTCTTCTTATTCATCCGCGACTTTGTTATGGTTACTAAGTAGCCACACAACTTTAACTACAATCGTAGGACTTCATTCCATGTGATTGTTTAACTTACATCCTTCAAATAATAATTCACATAATTGTTAACATTATGAAATTCGCAACATTGATCGCCTCCGAATCCACTAATTCACAAATAAACTCATCCGGAAATTTACCAAAAGACTTCACTCCCGTCTTTGTTAGTTTAGAAATGTTGGCCTAACAACCTTAAAATTTCCATTTCTTCCTTCTACAATATTCGAGTGCATTTACTCGGGACATTCACTTCGAATGTCACACCCCAACCGATGGCGGAAACGTCGGGGCGGGACATGGAGACTGTTCATGAGCATATGGTTGACTAAATTGTAATATATTAAATTATTTCATTTAAAGAAGATATTAGTTATAACCCTATAACAAGAATTAGTTTTATAACCATAGCATAATCATAATAGTTTATAGATATCTAAATGTGTGTGAGTAAATGCCTAAAAGAAATCACCACAATGAAAAAGAGGCATGTGGGTTTAGAACCCGAGACCTGCGATTAGAGGGCTTAAGTTTTAACCAGTTGATCTAGGCTGAAGACTTTTAAAGGATTAGAGTCAATTGTGTTTTATCATACTAGTTCCAGGAGTCATCCTCCCCAATTCATAACACAGATTGTAACGAGACTCCATCCCCCAAACCCTAACTTCATACGATTAACCAGGGGGAAAAGGGAAACGAGATTTGCGAGTAACAAGAAGGAGTCGTTACCTGAATTTGTCCTCCGAGAACAACACCGAACCGGAATGGATTGCGTGCGGCTTGGGAGTTTGGTCCAACCAGGAAGACAGAGATTAGGGGGGGGAGACGAATATGAGGTGCTCTCGATTTGCAAACGGTTAAAGGGTCATAAAGGGATACTAGAATGCGTTACACGGCTTGAATTCAATGGGATTTACAGATTTTGAGGCGTGATTTGAGGGTTTTTGAAACCCATGTCGTAACTCCTAAAAAGGGTTTTAAATTTCTAAAAATTCTCAATCAAAACTGATGATTTAAAGTTCCAAATGATCAAAATTGAATGGTATATTGATTTGGGAGGATTAGGATTCCGGATTTTCAGGGATTGAAGAGGTTTGACGCGGTTTTGACTTTCTCTTAGTCAAAATTGGTTTGAATGTTTGTTCCAGGGTTCTTGATCTAAAGGGGTTCAAATTAAGGTGATGGGGTTCAATAGTAATTAGAGGGGGTTTAAAATGAAAGTAGAATGGGGTTCAAGTTCAAGTTATTTGGTTTAAATTCTTTTTACTTTATGTACAACTTATTTTATAAAAATTTATAAAATCTAAACATCATTTGTTCTAAATCTAAGTATTTATAAAGGAATAAATTTCCATTTATATTTTATAATATATACGGATTGTATGAATGGTTTATTTAAAGTAGTCAAAATATATATTTACATATACATATATATATATATATATAAATATTACAGGGTATCCATATACATACATATGAAAGAGTGTGTAACCACATGATCAAAATTCATAAACAAAATATGTGTTTACATGCAAAAGATATAGAAGAGTGGTTTTAAAACTTTTGTGTTCTATTTTGGTTAAGACAAAATGTTTACTTATTTATATATATATATATATATATATATATATATATATATATATACATATACATATATTATACCTACATGAGTTACATAAAATAAGGAAATTTTATGCAAAAGTGAAGTTTGGAAAATTTGAATTTGTGTATGTTAAAATAACAATTACTATAACATATTATGTTTGAACAAGTATGAGACTTCAAGTGTTTATTATTTTACATAATAAAACAAAAGGAGAAAAAAATTATGGCCTGGAAATCATGGATGTTACAGTATCCCCATGTTGAGGGAATTTCGTCCCGAAATTTAAATAGCGGAGGCTACTGAATCAGGAAAGAGGTGAGGTTTGATTCCTATGTTCCTGAGTAAACTCTGGGCCACGATTAGGTTCTCAATGAACACTGAAAACTGAGATGAGGAGTATAATCAATAACCAGATTTAGATATGTTTCTCAAAGTCAGGTATGAACGATGATAATGCATTTAGTTTGGAAGAATTAAGGAGAAAACTATCGGAAGCATACTTTGGACTCCAAAGATGAAATGTATCCCTTGAAATGAGAACGATGAGAATTTGATGATCAAAACTTGTTTAGGAAGTAGTCTAATATGTTCAAGACACGTTGCTGGTCAAGAGATTTCATAAACATTGGTCAAGGTCAAAATAACATAAAACTTCACGTGACACGAACAACGCTACTTCTGACAATATGACAGGAACACTTATATATAGGAAGTACTAGCGGCGTATCCACCATGCCCTTTTCATATCACATTAGTTTTGTTACTATATATCACGATAGTTTTTATGTCATAACATACAACAAAATTCACTATGTTTTCCATGCGCTGATTTTTATAATTACGTGTGCACCCGTAATTTCTCGAATCGTCACATGGTCCGTGTAGATCCTTCCGTTGTGTGTGGGTCAAGAGAGGACACTAAATTACCTAGTTCATGTACATTGTTTTCACGTATGTGTTGTCAATAAATAACGGTATCCCTAGATAGTAAGGTCAATCAGGAAACTAAAGAGTAATAATGTAGTATAACTTAAAGTTCCATAGCTCACTCGTGTTTGAACAAGAATACGTCAAACCCCGAGTAGTTTCAAGATGTTATAGCTTTCAACTTTAGTGAATAAAGTGTATGATCATGTCATGTATAATATGACCAATCAATTGCAACGAGTGTGAATAATTTAGTTCTTTGTACAATGTAAACACTCAAGTTTCATGTATGACCTAGTGTTATGTACATTGTAAGCAAATAGATTTCATGTATAATGTGAACAATTAAGTTTTCATGTATAATGTAAACAATTGAGTATCATGTGTATCGTGAACAACCAAGTTTTATGTACTATGTAATCAACCTAGTTTCGTGTATATTGCAAACAACTAAGTTTCATGTATCATGTAATCAATCTTGTATCATGTATATTATAAACAACTGAGTTTCATGTAATCAATCTTGTATCATGTATATTGTAAGCAACTAAGTTTCTTGTATCATGTAATCAATATTGTATCATGTATATTGTAAGCAACTAAGTTTCATGTATCATGTAATCAATCTTGTATCATGTGTATTGTGGACTTTCATCTGTAAGCTATTGAATCTTATGAGTAACGTAAACTATCGAATTTTGTAGGTGGTCGAGTGTTGCGGACAAGCGTATTGTTTGGTGTTCATATATAATGTGGGTAGTCGGGTTTTAGCTTTTTAAATCTCGTTGAGGTTTATAAGGATGGTTAACGTCTACGCGAAATGATTCATCTCTTTAAAGTGGCGAGTACACTCATACATTACCGAACGTGCAGGATAACAAGGAGGTTCTGAAAATATTCTGAGTAATGTGCTTGATTTTCTTTGTAAATAAATAAGTAATTGTAATTTATTCTTGTTTATAGATAGATAAGATAGTGAAACTAATGAGTTAAATAATCTAAATAAATTTATAGGAAAACCTTTTTATTAAATTTTAATTATCATAAAGGGAGTGTTTCAAAGGAAAAATAATGGCTAGATTATTTAGTAATTAGGCCAAGGTTTGATAATAATTAAATTTAACGAAGCAAAACCCATAATTTATTTAGATAATGTTATATAAAACGAGTCGTGTTTAAGTTTTCTTTCGAAGTAAAAAGGTTTGCTGAAAATTTATATTCCAAATAATATTTATAAACTAAGGGCTTGATAGATGCTTGGCTTGAGCAAAATAAGGATGTTGTTTAATTAAATGAAATGATTAGTTTGCAAGGAAGACCTGGATACGCGTACTAATTTGTAACGAATGAGAAGATGATGTTTGGGTGATCTTGATGAAAATATGACAGTAATATTAAATCAAAGAGTAATGGCATTAAATTTGTATAATAAAACTTAGCATTAAATAAAAAAAATGTTAAAAGCTTGATCCAAACATAAGGTAGCGGTTTCAAACGAAAATTTAAAGACAAAAGTAGAATAATCTAGCTAGCGTCTCAGGTAGCTCTCAACGAGGAAACAGATGAGCACCAAGACGAACATTGCTATGGTCACTCGGATAGCAAACCGGGCCTAAGCTCTTCCTGCTTCCGTGCGTGCAATAAGTATCTCCCTGTCTTCTTCCAGGCTTGTAATTTTCTCCTCCTGGCACCACACTTGATTCTCTAGGCTGCTAATTCTCTGACCTAGCAGGTCGTGTCTTATCCCGTGCTCCATTCCTTGTCTCACAAACTCTGAGGTTCTCACGTATTAGTGGATGGCATCAAATGGGACTCCCATAGCACTAGTGGGTGCCATGGTTTGCCTTGCCCTTGGGTCAGGGTGATATGGGTCGGGTGCTACGTAGGGGTCTCTCATAGGGGGTGGTAACTGGTTGTGTAGATGGGGTGCCTGATACTGGGTTCTTGATGGAGGTGATCCCGATGTTTAAAGTCTCGGTCCGGTGCTCCTGGTCCAATCTGCCCTTATGTTAAACATTGATCTAGCAGCTGGGGGTGTTGGTGACCGATAGTCTGGTGATCCAATGTTTTCTTCCTGTTCAAACTCTGCTCCGGGATAGTATACCGGGGAGGGAGGAGAGTAGGAGTCCATGTCTAGCGGAAAAAGGGATGACTGTAAGCGAAAATAAGATACTAAATATTGAATATAGGAGTTTTCATGAGTTCAGAGTTTGACTAGTCATAACACCGAGTCTTCACAATAGTATGTTAGAAGTAACACTTGACCTATAAGTAGTGTATCCGTGGAGAGAATTCCCAGGAAAGAGGGGTGGGTCACAAGGGACACACTTAAGTACCCGGTCCTTCCTTAGCCAGAATCTCTCATGGGTCTACACACACTCTTCCAGCCATCATGTACCAATAACACTATCGTTCGGGCTCATGGTCATGATGAGAATCATTATGGACTGGGCTTTGAGGCCCAAAGGTGAGGTTTATTTACTCCTGCAGTCTTCCTCTTCTTGGAGGGTAGGTGGGCTCTTTAGTTTCTTATTAATGGGCATTAGGCCCAAAGGTTTAAGTTTTGTTCCCAAAAGATGATGGTGTCATAGTGTAGAATGAGGGTGTATTAAGACTTAGGTATGAATAAGTGTGTGGTAAGACTTAGGATAGCACTGAATGGGATCAAATAGGTAGCATATAAATAGCAATGTTTATAAGCATGTGGGTTATCAAGTAGTGTAGCACATAAACGATCATGTATTGTATCATACGATATAATACTTAGAATAACATGTAAGATAATCACACAAAGTTTTAAACAATGTAGCACTTAACAATGTGGCAATTATCATATAACATATACCATGGCATAAGAATGGTGTCCTACAGTTATAGTCTAGGTCGTGGGTGTCTAATAACCTAATTCTCTATAACCAAGGCTCTGATACCAATCTGTCACACCCCAACCGACGACGGAAACGTTGGGGCAGGACATGGAGACTGTTCATGAGCACATGGTTGACTAAATTGTAATATATTAAATTATTTCATTTCAAACCATACAAAATCCAAACAATTACAAGAAATTGAAAATACATAACGAGTTCACAATTTAATTAACTAGGTCCTTAAACTTAAGTGAAAGCAACTTGTTCAACTCATTTCTTTGTACCTGAAGCATGATTTAAAAACAGGGTCAACTAGAAAGTTGGTGAGCATACATAAGTTTTAGCATCACAAAAATGATTTCAAAATGTTTTATACAATTCATATGATACATGGCATATAAGGAACTTATGGAGAATCTATAGTTATACTAAGTGTACAATCAAACCTTGTGACTGAAGGGCATAACTCGCAGGTTATCCTAATGTAGGGCATAACACCTAGTGTTATCCTGATGTGTTGTCGGTAACAAACACCCTACCCGGGTGGGTTTGTCAGACTCAATAGATCTATCTTTGTTAACCGTTGGCTTGTACGGAGTTAATGATTGTACGAGTTGCGTCATGTATGTGTAGTAATAACTCATAGCATTCAAGCATAATGCACAAATAGTCACATGAAATCATAATGCATAATTGTATTATGTAATATTGCAAATAGTTTCAATGTAAATCATGTTCACCCCAAAATGTACAAAATGAAAAAGGGGTTATGTAAACTCACCTTGAATAGTAGAGGGTTGGAATTGTAACTTGTAGTAATAAAATTCAACGATGCCCTAAGTTAAATACGATATGTTATTATAATGTAAAGACGGTTTAAGAACAACGACAATGGAATAATTTGGGATTTAGGGTTTTGGAATGGACAAGTGAACGAGGATACGAATAGAGTTTAAAGATAATGTTTTTATAACTTTTATAAAAAGGGATTTAGGTGTCAAGGAATATTATTTGTAAAAATATTGCTATAATAACTATAATATTTATATTATTATGACAATATCATAGGTGAATAAAATCAGGCTAAAATAATCATTACTATGAGATAATAATACTCATAAAGATATAATTTGAATAAATAAATTAGTTTAGTGAATGATGATATTATTATTTATGAAAATCTAATTACTAAACAAAATTAGTAACACTAATGACATCGTATTAATAATATGTTGTTTTAAAGGTTTAGTAATATATATATATATATATATATATATATATATATATACCCCTTTTGTTTAATAAAACTCATGACGTTACAAAAACACGATTATTTCATAATTTAAAAGTAATAAGGTTTACGATATTACAATAATGTTTGTCATTCATTCATTTTTTTGAAATATATAAAAGTGGTAACGAAATAATATGTATTTAAAATGATGATGGTCATACGCTATAAGTTATATGTTCGTGATGATCAAAATTTTTTTAGGCAATAATTAAACGTATATATGAATACTTTAAAGAAGATATTAGTTATAACCCTATAACAAGAATTAGTTTTATAACCATAGCATAATCATAATAGTTTATACATATCTAAATGTGTGTGAGTAAATGCCTAAAAGAAATCACCACAAGGAAAAAGAGGCCTGGGGGTTTAGAACCCGAGACCTGCGATTAGAGGGCTTAAGTTTTAACCAGTTGATCTAGGCTGAAGACTTTTAAAGGATTAGAGTCAATTGTGTTTTATCATACTAGTTCCAGGAGTCATCCTCCCCAATTCATAACACAGATTGTAACGAGACTCCATCCCCCAAACCCTAACTTCATACGATTAACCAGGGGGAAAAGAGAAAGGAAATTTGCGAGTAACAGGAAGGAGTCGTTACCTGAATTTGTCCTCCGAGAACAACACCGAACCAGAATGGATTGCGTGCGGCTTGGGAGTTTGGTCCAACCAGGAAGACAGAGATGGGGGGAGACGAATCTGAGGTGCTCTCGGTTTGTAAACGGTTAAAGGGTCTTAAAGGGAGAATAGAATGCGTTACACGGCTTGAATTCAACGGGATTTACAGATTTTGAGGCGTGATTTGAGGTTTTTTGAAACCCATGTCGTAACCCCTAAAAAGGGTTTTAAATTTTTAAAAAATCTCAATCAAAATTGATGATCTAAAGTTCCAAACGATCGAAATTGAATGATATATTGATTTGGGAGGATTAGGATTCCGGATTTTCAGGGATTGAAGAGGTTTGACGCGGTTTTGACTTTCTCTTAGTCAAAATTGGCTTGAATGTTTGTTCCAGGGTTCTTGATATAAAGGGGTTCAAATTAAGGTGATGGGGTTCAATAGTAACTAGAGGGGGTTTAAAATGAAAGTAGAATGGGGTTCAAGTTCAATTTATTTGGTTTAAATTCTTTTTACTTTATGTACAACTTATTTTATAAAAATTTATAAAACCTAAACATCATTTGTTCTAAATCTAAGTATTTATAAAGGAATAAATTTCCATTTATATTTTATAATATATACGGATTGTATGAAAGGTTTATTTAAAGTAGTCAAAATATATATTTACATATATATATATATATATATATATATATATATATATATATATATATATTACAGAGTATCCATATACATACATACGAAAAAGTGTGTAACCACATGATCAAAATTCATAAACAAAATATGTGTTTACATGCAAAAGATATAGAAGAGTGATTTTAAAACTTTTGTGTTCTATTTTGGTTAAGACAAAATGTTTGTTTATATATATATACATATACATATATTATACCTACATGAGTTACATAAAATAAGGAAATTATATGCAAAAGTGAAGTTTGGAAATTTTGAATTTGTGTATGTTAAAATAACAATTACTATAACATATTATGTTTGAACAAGTATGAGACTTCAAGTGTTTATTATTGTACATAATAAAACAAAAAGAGAAAAAAAATTATGGCCTTGAAATCATGGATGTTACATCGAACGTGTCCCGGTTTGTAACCACCGAAGCACTCATTATTAGGATTAGAACAACACGGCGCAGTGTGTTCCATCCTTTCTCTTGCATAACTTCCATACATATGGCAACAACAAATATTACCTCCCCAAAGGGGTTTCTAGCTCGGCTAGAATATTTGGCTTTCTTGAAGACACCACTAATTCCTTCTCACACTCCACCAGTTCCCTGAGTTTGAACTCCTTGCATCGAATAATAGTCAACTCCACTAGAGCTGTGCACCACGCAGGTGAATTCACCCATTAAGTCAACTGATAGTATCGAGAAATCGATCCATCCTCTTCCTTTCCGTAATTCCAAGATCTGAGCAAAAACCACAACCAGTCATAAAACGTGCCCGTAATCCTGTTAATTGCTCCCATTTTCTACTGTATGTGAAGGAACTCCTCAGTTAAACGGCCCACCACGTCCTGCAGTCTAATGTATATCAAGGTCACCTCTTGAATTCCTCCAATGCATTGCCTTCACAATCCTCGTCTTTCTTCTCACTAAGAACTTCCCACCAATTCCGCCATGTCCCGGAGTTGACTCACCGCAAATAGTATTCCCTTCTCCGGGCCACCTTAGCTCACTCCTAAGCCAATCTCATTCTGGTGATGCATTTTCGATAAATCAACTATTCAACCTCACCAATTTACGCCTTTGGTTTGTGCACCACAACTCCTTGTGAAAACAAAGTTTCCTTCCTCCTAGATTCACCAATCGTTGTTCCTCCCGTTCCGTAAGCTCCATATGGTTCCTCTTACATGCTCACCTCATATGTCATATCTTCCTTGAAGGTAGATTAACACGACAAGATAGAAATTTCTAGCCATCCACCACTAGAATGTTGCTTCGTAGTTTGCTCAGCTAATCCCATGCTCCTCACCACCCCCGAAGTGATACACGCGTAGACTCTAAGGTACCTGAGTCCTTAAGATAACTCTAGTCCACAAATTTCATCTACTAACACCTAACCCCTTCAGTAATTTCCTGACTATGTTTGTTTAAATTGTAGATGTTCTACCTACGTATAGGCCTCTAATCATACTCTACAAGGCTCTATCTCCCATCTATGTGTATATATGATCACTCCGCATAAACACCCCATATACATACATAAAATATACACATATATATATACACATATAAACACCTTCACCTAATCCTTGTTAATGTTCATTATCATATGGTTATCACAATTCCACTTACGTATATTACGTTACGAATCATACTTGGCCATGTACGATCAATAACCTAATATACCTAAGCGTTATTGTCATCTCCACACAATGACTCATTTAACAAGTTTCGGCACACACAATTCACCTTGGACACCGCATAAAACGACCAAGGACAATAATCATTACTAACCTTTCGCCTTAAGCTCCGTGCCTCGATCACGTCATCATTGGATTCTCATTGCACCCACCCATAGCAAGAGAAAATTAGTTTGAGTTCAGTGTCTCGCACACCCGAATCCCTCAAACCGTTGCTCTGATACCAAGTTGTAACACCCAAAATTTTTTACCGATTTTAACTTTTAAGATCACGCGGAAGTACGTCCCATATAATGCTCTTTGACAAAACAATACATGCTAACTACATCGAAATGACCACGACATGGTTTGATTTAAAATAACCGACCAAGACTCCCAAAATCAACCATGAGTTTCAAAATAAACAAATCAACTACTACATTTGACTTAAACCAAGTTTAAGTGATGTCCAAATCAAAACATAAGTTTTGCCACCTTAATTACATCCATTTATACATACACAGGGTTTAAGCACTCATAGTGAGGCTTAAACGAACACCCATTGCATCAAACGTTCTTCCAATGAGAATCCGAAGCTTGAAACATGACCCGAGGCTAGACAGGAGCTTTTCCTACATAGAAACACCCAAACAAACAACCATTAGTAATGATAGACACCCCTTAGGACCCTTTACAAGTTAAAGCCTAAACTCGGGTCTAAACGCCACTTTCCGAAAACATTTCAACACAAAACAGTGGGATTTCAGCGCATCATGCACTGACCAGCGTATAATGTGCCGGTGATCAGGTCTGCGCACACCAAAATCCGTTTTAAGTGCAATCCGACCCTCCCGACTCGACCCCTTGGTGTTTTAACAACCCACAACGTAACACCATTAGTGTGGACACCTTTTAACACTTCCTAAACAGCTCATGTGGATTTCTTATGAATCCAAGTTAATCATTCAACCATCAAATTTAAGTAAAACTAAATATGCTACCAATTGTAAAGCTCAAGGATTTTAGATGAAAACGCACCCTTGTGAGGTTCGAGACCTCAAGTTATTCACTCCCTTGTGAGATTCTTAGATCTCAAACTCTAAGCCACATTGGTGTAGTTCTTTAACTACAACTCGGCCCACCCATGTGAGGTTCTTAGACCTTAATTACCAACGCCTTTGTGAGATTCTTTGACCTCAAATCCAAATCGCTCTTGTGAGGCTCAAGACCTCAATTTCAACCCACCTTAGTGAGATTCTTAGAACTCAATTACCAAACGCCCCTTCCTTTTTTATGCATATTCGACCCATATGCTTTTCAGTTAATATTACTTACACACGAGTGCACATAAGTTAATCTTCAAATCATAATGCACATACATAATGTGTGTACTCACTACTATCTATGGCTATCAAGTAAGTACAAAACTACAACTAGTGAAGTTCCAAATCTTTAAACAACAACAACAACACATGTGAGCCTCATGACTTCTATTACAACAAGTGGGGCTCTTAGACTCCAATTACCGACTCTAAACATACAAACAAGTGTCGCACATTACCAATCCATCTTTATAATTCATACATAATTTACCAACATGTGGGATTCAAGATCCCAAACCCCTCCCTTTCCATTTATGAAGTTCAAAGGCTTCAAACCTCTATTTCATTCCCCACCTTTGCATAAAATCAACAAGCATTTAATTAATCATTTACTTGAAGTTCTTAGACTTCAAAAGCAAAATTATTCATTCAACATACTAGCTACTTTTTACACTCATGTATATCACTAAACGACATTATGAGGTTCATGAACCTCAAACACCCACCCTTTTTACATACATCCACCCTTTTTGCATACATCCACCATATGCGTTTCATCATATCAACATACACACAATTGCACATAAGATAAACGACAAATCATCATGTATATAATGTGCGCATCTACTACCACCTATCATTATTAAGTAAGTGCAAGACACTTACCTTTTGCTAAAGATAATCCCGCTTGATCTTCCAAGCTAACTTCTTTCCTAATTGATCACCTATATTACCCATTTATAATTAGTAATCCATTGATCACCAATTGACACCCAACACACCCTTGTGATTCAAATGACCCGTTTGACTTATAATAGTCAAACTTTCAAATCCATCAATTCACCATCTATTATCACCATAAGCTTATGCCCACTAATTTAGACTTGACTTATAATTCTTTATATTAAACAAGTAAACTTTGTAATTCACTCAAGTTTTCTACTAAACATTTTAGTTTAGGCATTTAATCAAATACCTTATAGGCATAACTTTAAATCACCATTCCATCATTCAAATTTTGAGGATTTCACCAAATGTTGTGTCTATTAACACCATAGGCACTTTCCAACCTTTAATTTATCAATATAACATCCCCAAATCAAAAACCCCCAATTTACAACTCAAGAACCCTAATTTATGAATCATCAAATTAGATGATTCTAGGATGTTATACACCTCCCAATACCCTTAGTTAAGCTAGATAACAAATTATCTATCACCAATTCCACCCAATTTCAGCCTAATTTCGATTTCTACCAAAACCCACCAAGAACACATTTAAAGAAGATTCAAAGATGAAATAATGCTTACAATTGGTGTTTGGAAGAAGAGAATTGCATCAAAACCCGTTGATTTCACATGGAAAATGTCGAATTCGGATTTGGTGTTCTCCCTCCTTGCTCTTCCTGATTATCCACGCCAAACACACACACCACTGTGTGTTTTATGCATGACCCTTCCCCCTTAATCAAATCAGATTTGATTAAATTACAGAACAGTCCCTGAACTTTTTATTTTAACTTTTTCTTCCAAAACTACTTAATTTCACCATTTAAAACAAACCCTCCACTTTGTTTTATTCTACTTTCATCCATATAATATTATTTAGGAAATAACATTATATTTTTGATTTTGGTTCGTTACAGGAATGACACGTGGCATTCCATGTTAGGAGACTAAACCCTATACGATGTGTATTGGCCTATACGCAGGCGTATAGGGTTGCGGCGTGTGCAAATAGAAATATTCCGTGCGTGAATAGAATCACCCTAAATAAACTCTAAGAGCCCTACCCCCTACAAATTAGATCAAACAAATCCCAAACAATTTGAACCTTTAATTAATTCTTGTTATGTGTAAGAACCGAAACATTTTGTAAACTAAAAAACAAATAAATAATATTGCAATATCTTTAGATTTTTATAACTCCTATAACCAAATAAATGAAAAATATAAGTTACATAGATTTGCAGTGAAATGCAACCTACACTACCCTTGTTAACTTACAAAAATAATAATGTTAAGGGGTGATGCATCTAAAGCAATTGGTTTCCATCTGGCAGAGCTTTTAGGTTCAAATACTAATTTTACTGGTTTCTGTTATAATCTCTTAAAGGCCACCTGACAGGGGCAAACTACGATTTGTCTGATCACGTGGTTAACAGAGTATTGATGATCTCGTGAGATTTCCAGTAACAAGTTCTCATGACTATAAAAAAAAACTAACAAAAATAACAAATTTAGAAGAAAAAAAAAGATAATATATTTGACAGAGGATCAGTGGCAAAGCTTGAAGAAAAGCGCCGAGGAGGCCGAGGCGGAATCCTATAATTTTTCTTTCCTATCAGGGGCCAGAACTTAATACCTACAAAATTTTCGACCGAATACGTATAAATTAACACTACGGAGCGAAATATCAGGAGGGGTCAGGCCTCCCCCGGCCTACACTAAGCTGCGCCCCTGCAGAGGATGTAATATATTCAATCATTATTTACAGGTTATGTCTACTAATCCGATTAAACCTAGATGTATTCTCCTTTTACTAAATAGATTTTTCTATTAAATATGATTTTTTTTTTCAAATATGAAGTTTAAAAGATGTAAAAATACACTGCAAAATTTAATTTGGTTTATAAAACATTGATAGAGATGTGAAGAACATATGCTAAAATCTGTTATCATTTTCAATCCTTATCCTTATTGTGAAGAAACCTATTGGTTTTATTTCCCCTATCCATTGGAAAGGCTAATTAAAGATATATAAAATTGCCGTTAAAAACATTTATAAAGTAAAATGTTAATGGGCATCATCGTAATGCGCATTAATGCTTTAAAATGGTAATTTGGATGCTTTAATAATTGTCAAATCATTAACTTTTCTTTGGAATTAGTTTCATATTTTCTTTAAATTATTCAGATATTCAACAATTGTTTTGTTTAGTTTTATTAAACAAATGGATAACTTTTTGTTTGAAGAGTAATATTTTCTGCTGAAAGTTTTAATTTCTAAAGGTAATTAACTCTTGAAAATTTATCTTTGTGAGGTAAGTAGATAAACTGATTAAAAATATAAGTTTTTAATTATATACTTAAAAGAAAATATAATTTAATAATATTTGGCAATTGATTAATTTTCAACTGTTTTTGTTTTAGTTAGTGGTTGCTAGTTGGAAATGCTATATTAGACTAGAAGTAGGTTAATTCTATACAAAAATAGGGATTTGGCTAATTTTTAAAGTTTTCCAGATAGCGTGTACTCTATTTAATTAGTTTAAAAAATAACTCTTTTAAAGTGGTATGTCGTTAGGAGTTATTCGGGGATCGTGTAGACTCTATGATACATTCCTTGTGGTTCATCCACGGGAATGCGTGGCGAGAGAAGTTGATGTTATTTCTCATAGCGGTGTTGACGAGGATGATGAATGATCATCTAGAGGAACCGGTGGCTACCTTAGGTAGCAAGGTGAAACGCTTATGGTATAAGCGGATTAACCAAGCGTTGGTTCGGCGAGATCATTAGATAAGGGGCGGAAACTACCCGGGAATCTGAGTATAGATACTCGAGTGTTAACCTAATCTTTTGGGGGATCGGGTTTCGGTTTCGGGGACGAAACCCAAAATTAGGGCTTGTGATTTGTAACGAACCAACTTTCGGGTTTACCCTATAATATATTAATTATATTGTACGGGTGTTATTAAATAAGAGAAAGTTATGGACTTTAGTTGCAAATATTGGGTTTTGACTAAACTTGTGGAATAAGGGGTCAAAACTGAAAGTTTGAGGGACTAAATGTGAAAATTTGAAATTTGGTGGTGGTCTTGGTGGAGAGAAACGCAGATGTGTGTGTGTGTTTAAAAAATCACAAGAGAAAAAGGGAGAGAAAGAGCTTGATCAAGAACTCAAATTCTGGAAGGTTTCAAGCTTGAGATTGAAGGTTTTGGTGTAATCATCTTCTTTCAATCATCAGGTAAGTGTTCTTCATCTTTTGAATCCACCATTGATGGAGTTCTATGTGGGTTTTGGGTGAACCAAGCATTGGAGCTGCATTGAGTTGAAATGTTGAAAGATAACTTGTTTTCTAGCTTGGTTAATGGTGATGGAAGGTAAATAACATCATCTAAACATCCAATTTGGTGATTCAAGAACTATGGTTCTTGAGGGAAATTTGGGGATTTTCAATATGATGATGTTTAAATGATATTTTGGTGGTTGATAAGTGTCTACGGTGTTAAAAGACGCATTATTATGTAAGAAACCTAATCTAATTTGATGATTTGAAAGTTAGGGTTCTTGAGGATCAAAATTAGGGTTTTTTTTTATTTGGGGATGTTTAAATGTTGAATTGAGGTTGGATAAGTGTCTAGGAAGTTAATAGACACATAATTAACCATAAAGCCCCAATTTTTATGGTGATTTAAGAAATTGGGAGTGTGGGTGAAATTAGGTGGAACTCAAACGGGTCATTCGGGTTGAAAGGTGGTATTTGGGAGTTGGGGGTTTGATTAAGGTCATGTTAACCAAACTAAGCTAGGGTATTGATCTTTAGATCATAAAGGTGTGTTGGGTGTAAATTTGGTGATCATCGGATTACTAATTGTAAATAGGTTGTATAGGTGATCAAGTAGTAAGGAAGCTAGCTTGGAGGATCAAGCGAGATCATCTTTGGTAAAGGTAAGTGTTCTGCACTTACTTAGTAATGATAGATGGTGATAATTGCACATATTTGATTTACATGTTGGTTGTTCAAATATCTATATGTGTTAATTTGTATGTTGGAAATTAAGGAGATTGCATATGGTGAAAATATGCAAGGGTGGGTGCGTGGTGTTTGAGGTCTAAGAACCTCGCCTTGTTGTTTGATGAATTAAGTTAATAAACTTATATGGTGTGGTAAAAATCAAACTTGTATGCATAATGTAGTTTGAAATTGGTGTAGTTGACTATGTGGTATATAGTCAAACTAAAATGTAGAATATGATAAATTGGTGTAGTTAACTATATGGTATATAGTTAAACTAAAAAGTAGAATGTGGAAATTTGATGTAATTGACTGACTTATGTGGTGTATGGTCAAACTAGATGTGGTAAATTGATGTAGTTAACTATGTGGTATATAGTTAAACTAAAAAGTAGAATGTGGTAATTTGATATAATTGACTTATGTGGTGGTCAAACTAGATGTGGTAAATTTGATGTAATTGAGTTATGTGGTGTATGGTCAAACTAGATGTGGTAAATTGGTGTAATCGACTTATGTGGTGTAAAGTCAAACTAAATGTGGTAATTCAGAGTAATTGATTTATGTGGTATATAAGTCAAACCATTGTGGAATAATGGTGAAATTGGTGTAAATTGACTTATGTGGTGTATAAGTCAAACCATTGTGGAATAATGGTAAAATGTTATAAATTGACTTAATGTGGTATAAGTCAAACCACAGTGGAATAATGGTGAATTAATATAATAATAGGACTTGTATGATGTCAATACTTGTCTAAATGTCGGTCTTGGAGTCATTTACTCAATGACATAACTTAACGAGTGTGGTAAATTCGGGTGGTAAGCTTGTAGTCAAAGACTTCAAATAATAACGAATGATTCAGATTGGATAAGGGTAAAAACGAGTTATGGTTCTCGTTTGAGGAGTTTAAAACATTCACAAAATGTTGTTAGTTGTTTATAACGACCGGAGGTCGAGTTGGGAGGGTTGAAAAGGTGGAAAACTAACATTTGCTGCAGGTGAACATGGCCATGTCTGATTATGCACATGGCCATGTCAGAAATTTTAGTTCATCAGGTGGACATGGTTATGTGAGTCTGCACATGGCCATGTCTGGAAATTGTTGTGGGCATCATGTGCACATGGCCATGTCAGAAATTTTATTTCTTCAAAACTTCCCATAGAATAGTTTAAATTGTGTTTGAACAAGAATACGTCAAACATATAATAGTTTAAATTGTGTTTGAACAAGAATACGTCAAACATATAATAGTTTAAATTGTGTTTGAACAAGAATACGTCAAACATAGAATAGTTTAAATTGTGTTTGAACAAGAATACGTCCAACATAGAATAGTTTAAATTGTGTTTGAACAAGAATACGTCAAACATAGAATAGTTTAAATTGTGTTTGAACAAGAATACGTCCAACATAAAATAGTTTAAACTGTGTTTGAACAAGAATACGTCAAACATATAATAGTTTAAATTGTGTTTGAACAAGAATACGTCAAACATAGAATAGCTTAAAGTCTCTTAGTTTAGCTTCAGTGTATGGAAGTATACAATTACGTTTTGAGTATAAAGCGGTTATCTAAATACTCTAGTATTTAAGAGAGGTATGGGACGGCGTTTGGAACAGGATTAACCGTTATATGCTTTCTCACAGAAGATTCGAGTTGTCCAGAAGATTAGTGGATCCCGATGGTTGGGTTTGAAGAGAAGACTAGGGAGGTATTCTGCTAAAGAGAGCAACGTCTCCCTTCATTTTAGTTTCTAGTATCAAGAATGAAATTTTCTCGTGTATTTGAAATGTACGTTTATCAAGTCTTATAGGGTTTAGTTGTGACGAACACAAAAAGTTTTCAAGACTAAGAATCTAAGTATGAGTTTGAAAATAGGGTAAGTCAGTTGATTTCAAGTTTCAATATTAAGCCTTACATGATCCTTTGTTCATGTTTAGTTTTAAGAATACGGTTTCGAGTGTTTGTATAAGTTTTTACATGGCTCAAAAAGTCTCTGACCTTATAGTTGTGTATACCAAGTTTGATGTTTTAGCAACGTGCATTTAAGCTTTTAGTTTCCGTTGTGATTCATAGCAAATATTTTATGTGACAAGGGTTGAATGAGGAAAGTTTCCTAGCATAGGGTAACGGGAAAAAGTTTTGATAAGGTTTACGATAGTGTGTTTACAAATGGTTTATCTTGTTTTTCAACAACAGGCATAGTTTTTCTTTTGTATAGAATGTAATCAAGAGGTTCAAAAACGACGAGTTAGGCAACGATAAGTAGTATAAGTAAGACTTTATAAAAGGTCTGTATGATTGCCAAACGAAAAAAAATAGGTTAAGTTTAGGAGTGTTAAGTCTATATAAAGGGTAAGGATCATAGTTGATTACGGTAGTGGTTCGTAAGTCGTGTTGTTTTAAAAGAGTGCTTACGAATTTGAAGGTTGGTTCAAAGTTTATTCTTCAAGTATACGTGTCACTTAGGATTTTTATAGTTTAATGCCACGTTGTTGAGTACTAACGTGGGCTGCTCTTGACGAAGGTGTGTGGGTAAGAGTGTTAAGTTTGTAGTGCTAGAAGGAAAGTCAAGCTAGTAAGTGAATACAAGATAAATTTCAAAATAACTTTCGTTAAATGTTTCAAAATTGGGACTTCTAGCCCTTACATAATACAATTTAAACGGAAAATTAAAGTGTGTAAGTAAGTTGATTTAATATGTTCAAAAGGTTTTTATTCATAATACTGAGTTATCACAGTATTACTTTCAAAAATAGTTTTAATTGGAAGTTGATGGGCTAACGAAGAGAATTCCCGGAAGAAGGGGTGGGTCACGAGGACTCACTTATGTACCCTATTTCCCTAGCCAGAACTTCTTCATGGGCCTACAACTTCTCTCAGTTGTTGTCACCGGTGTTTGGGTTTATGGTATTATGTTGAGGTTCATTGTGGGCTTAGAGTCTCAGACGTGGAGCTTGTTTATTCTATAGTAGGCTTCTTCCTCTACAAGGAAATTACTTAGGTTACGAATTTCTTTGTTAATGTACTTTAGTTTTTTTTTAAAAGACGTTAAGTTTTGTTTACAAGAAACGGTGATGTGTAAGTTTTAAAGATGTAATGAAAGTTTTGAGATATAGAAGTGTGACAAGGTTTGAGTAAATCATCAAATGAAGTTTTGAGTGGTAAAATGAAAACACAAGAGTTTCCCCTTAGGTGTCAAGTTTATGAAGTTTGTAAAGGACTTGTAGAGTAATACATAGTTTTAACCGTGTTGGTATTACAAGGATCATGAAGTTTAAGGACGTATGAAAGTTTTTGAGATGTATAAAAGTGTAACAAAAGTTTTGAGTTAGTCATAAAATGAAGTTTGCTTGAGTGACGAAAAATGAAATGAGACACAAGGGTTTCCCCTTATGTGCCCAGTTTATAAAATAATGAAGTTTGTAGAAGGACTTGTAGGGTAATACATAGTTTTAAATGTGCTAGTATTACAAGGATCATGAAGTTTAAGGACGTATGAAAGTTTTGAGATGTATAATAGTCTTGAGTTAGTTATCAAATGAAACTTGGTTAAGTGCTAAGGAGGTAAGGTAAGAATACAAGGGTTACCTCTTAGGTGTCATATTTATAAAATAATGAGGCTTTATAGAAGAATTTGTAGAGTAATACATAGTTTTAAGGGTTATATTACAACGATCACGAAGTTTATTGGGTAGTATCTATAAATATAAGTTTATGTATGTAGTTTTTAAGTATATTCTCGTAAGAATTTCTCCTTGAAGGTAACTCCTTCTGGTCATGACGAGTAAGCATGCTGTCATGTGACCCTTCTTGAAAAGACGGAACATAAGAATCATAGAGTAAAGGTTATAGAGGAAAGTTTTTGAATCATGAATTTATGAAGTGTATAGTATTTGAGATAGTACTCATTTAGTGCATATCACTAAGCAAGTACTTTGACATATCAAGAGAGATCTAAGCTCACTAATGTTTAGAGAAGTCATGTTTAGATATAAGTGGATAATCATCCCAAGAATTCCCAGGAAAGCATACGGGTCCAACGGTTGATTTGGATTTATACGAAATGATTTCCTTGACAGAATTTCCCAGAATACAGGTATCCACCCTTCCGGTCCGCACAAGTTCTCACACATTATCTAGAACTTAAATATTCTTGACGAGAGTTTAGTGGTGGCTTAGACTTAAAGCCTAAGAACGTGTCCTCGATGTAGTAGCCTCTTGTAGTACGTAGGTAAGTAGAATCGTAGAATCTCCAAGCGTTCACGTATAAAATTTAAGAGTAGGATGAGGAGAGAATTCCTAGTAAAGGACATGAGATAACTCATGTTTGGGTCTCCTAAGTTATAGTCTAGGTCATGTGTTTAATAACCTAATTCCCTATAACCAAGGCTCTGATACCAATCTGTCACACCCCAACCGACGGCGGATTATACGTCGGGGCGGACGCGGTTGTTCAATAGCACAAGGTTAACTATTAAAGTTTCGATATTTCATTAATGAATAATTTAAGATTCAATACAAGGAAGAATAATACGAATACAACATTTAATTTAAGTAGTCTAGGTCCAAAGCATCCAATGTGATCACGAATAAGTCTCATGATGTAAACCTGAAACATGTGAAAAAATCTGTCAACTACAAAATAGTTGGTGAGATACAAAGGTTTTGACACAGTTTAACAAGTATTTGAGAAGAATTACAATTCACTATGATATATGCATTTTATAATGTAAGTATGAGAAAACAAGTATCTTAAACATTGTGCACTTCAACCCTCCAACCAAGTTTAGTCATAACCCGCAGGTTACCCTTATAAGTCTCAAGTTTAAAGTTTAATTCAGTAACAATCACCAAGGGCTCCCCCTCGAAGGGGTCAATCAATCAAGGTGGATTGGTCAAATACAATAGATCTATCATTGTTACTATAGGCTTGATCAAAGTTAATGAATATGCTAGTTTTAAGTTTAATCTAAGCATACAAGTCTCAAGTTTAACATAAGAATAAACTCGTAGTCATAGTTGTACAAGAATTGTATAAGTTTAAGAAATTTGAACATGTTTCACCCCAAAAGCATAGAAAGGAAAAAGGGGCTAAGTATACTCACTTGGATTGATGAAGAGTATCCGATAAGAGTAAGTTTGCAAGACTCTGAGGGAGAATATCCTCACAGTAAGCCTAAGAATATAAGTCTAAAGTTTTAAGTAAAAAGTCTAAGACAAAGGATCTAGGATTCGAGATTAACTAGGGTTCCAAAGGGAAATGGAATTGATTATGTTTATGAAGTTTAAATTAAGTTTGTAATAAGGATTTTGAATGATTCAAATAAGGCTTGGTTTTCAAGGCTTAATAAGTTCATAGTTTAAAATAATTATTGTTTTAAAATAATTATTCGAGATAAGGATTAAATATATATAATAATTATTTCAAGAGTAAAATAATTATTACTTACAAGTATTTAAAAACTAAGTAGTGATTTAAGATTGATAGTAGTTATTTAAAGTGTAAATAACTTATAACAATATAAATTATTTAGGTTTTCAAGTATTAAACATTTATTTTATAAATTACCTTGTAAAAAATAATGTTTATAAGTCTAACTAAATGTTAAGTCTCTTATAAGTTTATAAAAAAAAGAACAGAATTTCTTATAAAGTTTGCATATTGACTATAAGTTTATGGGTGTTTAAGAAATAACCAAGGTATAAAATTTACATAACCAAATAGATTGTTGTTTACGTATGAAATACAAGTTTTTATTTTATAAGGTTTATAAGTTTGTACATAAAAATGAATAAGGTATATTTATTTTTTCATGTTTTAAATTTATATAAACAAATGGATTTCTTGTTTATATGAAATATAAAATGTATAAGTTTAACATTTATTAAATTAAAGTTTCAAACAAAATAAGTTTATTATATATAAAAAAAAGAATAAGAACTTAAGTCTCGAATTTTATAAAAACGATTTCTATTGAATGTCCAAGTTTTATAAATTTTAGAAGTATTCTTTTAAATGTTTAAAACTATTTTTAATAAGTTTATTATCATAAGTTTTAATCAAGTTTAATTAAATAAAATGTTTTCAGAAGATAAAAGTGTAAATATAACTCATAATCAAGTTTATAAAAGTATAACAGATTTTATAAAATTTATTAGGAATGTTAAATCTATTTGGAAACTATTAAAAAAAATAATATAGTGAAAACAGGGGCTAACCGGATCGAACCCGGCCCCCTGCCCGGGTCTCACTTGCACACGCGCACACTGACCACCCGACTACGGGCCTCGTTAGTGTAATACCCGGAAAATTTATTTGATAAACAACATTTCAAATCGTCCCTGTTCCCCTGTATGAACCCTAGATCAAGAACCCGTAAATACACATCGATTTGCCCTCTGTTAATGGAATTAAACAGAGGGATTTTGATCTATACACGATTGCGAGCCTTTTGGCTTTAGATTTTACCTGAAATGATATCGAAATGAGGGAGATTGAGTTCGAGTTCTGGTTCGGCTGTCGCAGCTTCAATCGGCCAAATGCAGGAGTTAATCGGAGAAATTGAGAGTGAAGGAAGTTGTGGTGTGATGTTACTGAAGATTCTAATCGATATTTATAGCCGATTTCGCGAGTTAAAGCCGGATTAGGTGGGGCGATTACGGTTGAGTTCACACGGATCGAATGCTTAATGGCGCATGGTTATAGCTGGAATTGAACATTGAATGTTGTCTGACATGGGTCGCATGCGAGAGGCGAGACCCGAGGTGCACTGCATTTGGACGGAAATCGCGATTTGGGATAAAACGGCTCGAAACCGGGTGTGGCGGGTTTCGAACCTGGGACTGATTTCGGTTCTGGAAGTTCGGGATAAATACACAACAGGTCCCTGAACTTCCAAACTATTATCATCTCATGTTTAGAATAAATATTTAGTTTAAACCGGTTTCGAAAGAGCCCGTTTTAGTCCCTGAAGTTTTTATAAAATAATTAAAAGTTTAATAAGTTTTCTCAATGAGTTCAATCATTTTTATAAAATGATTCACATGATTATTTGTTTATAAGTTTAAGAAATTAAAAGGAGTTGATATCATTTACCTAATTATAAACTTATAAAGTTTTATAAATATATATATATATATATATATATACATTTAATTATACTTTTAAACAACTCTCACTTATATATATATATATATACATATATACGTTTCAAGTATAAAAATTAATTTAAAATGAATAGTTTTAATACGATTTTCAAGTTTTAATTTACCAACACGTGCTAGGGTTTAAGAAAGGATATGTCGAAAATCTCGGATATTACAGTCTCCCCTACTTTAGGAAATTTCGTCCCGAAATTAAAGTAGAAGGCATCCGTTTCCAAGATTTAAGTTTAGGATGTGAGTAAGGATAAAGAGGAAAGTACTTTACGTTCCCAAGTAAACTCCGGGTTACGTTTAGAATCCTAACTAGAATGACAGGAATAAGATTACGCTCAAGTTTCTAAGTTTTCAAAGTCTGGGGTTGTCTACAGTTTCTCTACGAAACATATAGTTTCATTGAAATATAGGAAGATTCGTTTTCAGAATTTCATTTGAGAGAATAGTTGATGAACTTTCATTCAAGATTTAAAATAGGATGCATCACTCGAGATGGATTTGAAGATGTTTTAATGATTTTGAGTTTGTAGACTAATACGTCTAGGGATTGCTACGGTACCTAAGTTCCGTGGCTACCTTTTACGATAAGTCTTAGATCATAGCACACGACAGAGTTTACTATGTCTTCCCATACGCTGATTTTCATACTTACGTGTGCACACACAAGCATTTAAATCGTCGTATAGTATGCATAGGTCCTTCCGTTTGTGTGCGGATCAAGAAAGAGTACAAGAATTTGTTTACACACGACTAAAGTTTCCACATAAGAGTGATCATTGATTAACGAGTCCCTCAGAGAGAAACGTCATTCAATGAGTAAAGAAAAGAATGTGACAAGATTTAGAGTTTCAAAGTTTCCTCGTGATTGATTAAGAATACTTCAATCATTGAGTAGTTTAAAGTCTTTACACTTTCCTCGGGTTTGATCAAGAATGTATCAAACCTTGAGTAGTTTAAAAGTCTTATACGTTCATCATGTTTGAACAAGCATACGTCAAACATTGAGTAGTTTAAAGTCTCATACGTTCATCATGTTTGAACAAGAATACGTCAAACATAGAATAGTTTAAATTGTGTTTGAACAAGAATACGTCAAACATATAATAGTTTAAATTGTGTTTGAACAAGAATACGTCAAACATAGAATAGTTTAAATTGTGTTTGAACAAGACTACGTCCAACATAGAATAGTTTAAATTGTGTTTGAACAAGACTACGTCCAACATAGAATAGTTTAAATTGTGTTTGAACAAGAATACGTCAAACATAGAATAGTTTAAATTGTGTTTGAACAAGAATACGTCAAACATATAATAGTTTAAATTGTGTTTGAACAAGAATACGTCAAACATAGAATAGTTTAAATTGTGTTTGAACAAGAATACGTCCAACATAGAATAGTTTAAATTGTGTTTGAACAAGAATACGTCAAACATAGAATAGTTTAAATTGTGTTTGAACAAGAATACGTCCAACATAGAATAGTTTAAACTGTGTTTGAACAAGAATACGTCAAACATAGAATAGTTTGAATTGTGTTTGAACAAGAATACGTAAACATAGAATAGCTTAAAGTCTCTTAGTTTAGCTTCAGTGTATGGAAGTATACAATTACGTTTTGAGTATAAAGCGGTTATCTAAATACTCTATTATTTAAGAGAGGTATGGGACAGCGTTTGGAATAGGATTAACCATTATACGCTTTCTCACAGAAGATTCGATTTGTCCAGAAGATTAGTGGATCCCGATGGTTGGGTTTGAAGAGAAGACTAGGGAGGTATTCTGCTAAAGAGAGCAACGTCTCCCTTCATTTTAGTTTCTAGTATCAAGAATGAAATTTTCTCGTGTATTTGAAATGTACGTTTATCAAGTCTTATAGGGTTTAGTTGTGACGAACACAAAAAGTTTTCAAGACTAACAATCCAAGTATGAGTTTGAAAATAGGGTAAGTCAGTTGATTTCAAGTTTTAATATTAAGCCTTACATGATCCTTTGTTCATGTTTAGTTTTAAGAATACGGTTTCGAGTGTTTGTATAAGTTTTTACATGGCTCAAAAAGTCTCTGACCTTATAGTTGTGTATACCAAGTTTGATGTTTTAGCAACGTGCATTTAAGCTTTTAGTTTCCGTTGTGATTCATAGCAAATATTTTATGTGACAAGGGTTGAATGAGGAAAGTTTCCTAGCATAGGGTAACGGGAAAAAGTTTTGATAAGGTTTACGATAGTGTGTTTACAAATGGTTTATCTTGTTTCACAACAACAGGCATAGTTTTTCTTTTGTATAGAATGTAATCAAGAGGTTCAAAAACGACGAGTTAGGCAACGATAAGTAGTATAAGTAAGACTTTATAAAAGGTCTGTATGATTGCCAAACGAAAAAAAATAGGTTAAGTTTAGGAGTGTTAAGTCTATATAAAGGGTAAGGATCATAGTTGATTACGGTAGTGGTTCGTAAGTCGTGTTGTTTTAAAAGAGTGCTTACGAATTTGAAGGTTGGTTCAAAGTTTATTCTTCAAGTATACGTGTCACTTAGGATTTTTATAGTTTAATGCCACGTTGTTGAGTACTAACGTGGTTTGCTCTTGACGAAGGTGTGTGGGTAAGAGTGTTAAGTTTGTAGTGCTAGAAGGAAAGTCAAGCTAGTAAGTGAATACAAGATAAATTTCAAAATAACTTTCATTAAATGTTTCAAAATTGGGACTTCTAGCCCTTACATAATACAATTTAAATGGAAAATTAAAGTGTGTAAGTAAGTTGATTTAATATGTTCAAAAGGTTTTTATTCATAATACTGAGTTATCACAGTATTACTTTCAAAAATAGTTTTAATTGGAAGTTTATGGGCTAACGAAGAAAATTCTCGGAAGAAGGGGTGGGTCACGAGGACTCACTTATGTACCCTATTTCCCTAGCCAAAACTTCTTCATGGGCCTACAACTTCTCTCAGTTGTTGTCACCGGTGTTTGGGTTTATGGTATTATGTTGAGGTTCATTGTGGGCTTAGAGTCTCAGACGTGGAGCTTGTTTATTCTATAGTAGGCTTCTTCCTCTACAAGGAAATTACTTAGGTTACGAATTTCTTTGTTAATGTACTTTAGTTTTTTTTTAAAAGACGTTAAGTTTTGTTTACAAGAAACGGTGATGTGTAAGGTTTAAAGATGTAATGAAAGTTTTGAGATATAGAAGTGTGACAAGGTTTGAGTAAATCATCAAATGAAGTTTTGAGTGGTAAAATGAAAACACAAGAGTTTCCCCTTAGGTGTCAAGTTTATGAAGTTTGTAAAGGACTTGTAGAGTAATACATAGTTTTAAACATGTTGGTATTACAAGGATCATGAAGTTTAAGGACGTATGAAAGTTTTTGAGATGTATAAAAGTGTAACAAAAGTTTTGAGTTAGTCATAAAATGAAGTTTGCTTGAGTGACGAAAAATGAAATGACACACAAGGGTTTCCCCTTATGTGCCAAGTTTATAAAATAATGAAGTTTGTAGAAGGACTTGTAGGGTAATACATAGTTTTAAATGTGCTAGTATTACAAGGATCATTAAGTTTAAGGACGTATGAAAGTTTTGAGATGTATAAGAGTCTTGAGTTAGTTATCAAATGAAACTTGGTTAAGTGCTAAGGAGGTAAGGTAAGAATACAAGGGTTACCTCTTAGGTGTCATATTTATAAAATAATGAGGCTTTATAGAAGAATTTGTAGAGTAATACATAGTTTTAAGGGTTATATTACAGCGATCACGAAGTTTATTGGGTAGTATCTATAAATATAAGTTTATGTATGTAGTTTTTAAGTATAATCTCGTTAGAATTTCTCCTTGAAGGTAACTCCTTCAGGTCATGACGAGTAAGCATGCTGTCATGTGACCCTTCTTGAAAAGGCGGAACATAAGAATCATAGAGTAAAGGTTACAGAGGAAAGTTTTTGAATCATGAATTTATGAAGTGTATAGTATTTGAGATAGTACTCATTTAGTGCATATCACTAAGCAAGTACTTTGACATATCAAGAGAGATCTAAGCTCACTAATGTTTAGAGAAGTCATGTTTAGATATAAGTGGATACTCATCCCAAGAATTCCCAGGAAAGCATACGGGTCCAACGGTTGATTTGGATTTATACGAAATGCTTTCCTTGACAGAATTTCCCAGAATACAGGTATCCACCCTCCGGTCCGCACAAGTTCTCACACATTATCTAGAACTTAAATATTCTTGACGAGAGTTTAGTGGTGGCTTAGACTTAAAGCCTAAGAACATGTCCTCGATGTAGTAGCCTCTTGTAGTACGTAGGTAAGTAGAATCGTAGAATCTCCAAGCGTTCACGTATAAAATTTAAGAGTAGGATGAGGAGAGAATTCCTAGTAAAGGACATGAGATAACTCATGTTTGGGTCTCCTAAGTTATAGTCTAGGTCATGTGTTTAATAACCTAATTCCCTATAACCAAGGCTCTGATACCAATCTGTCACACCCCAACCGACGGCGGATTATACGTCGGGGCGGACGCGGTTGTTCAATAGCACAAGGTTAACTATTAAAGTTTCGATATTTCATTAATGAATAATTTAAGATTCAATACAAGGAAGAATAATACGAATACAACATTTAATTTAAGTAGTCTAGGTCCAAAGCATCCTATGTGATCACGAATAAGTCTCATGATGTAAACCTGAAACATGTGAAAGAATCTGTCAACTACAAAATAGTTGGTGAGATACAAAGGTTTTGACACAGTTTAACAAGTATTTGAGAAGAATTACAATTCACTATGATATATGCATTTTATAATGTAAGTATGAGAAAACAAGTATCTTAAACATTGTGCACTTCAACCCTCCAACCAAGTTTAGTCATAACCCACAGGTTACCCTTATAAGTCTCAAGTTTAAAGTTTAATTCAGTAACAATCACCAAGGGCTCCCCCTCGAAGGGGTCAATCAATCAAGGTGGATTGGTCAAATACAATAGATCTATCGTTGTTACTATAGGCTTGATCAAAGTTAATGAATATGCTAGTTTTAAGTTTAATCTAAGCATACAAGTCTCAAGTTTAACATAAGAATAAACTCGTAGTCATAGTTGTACAAGAATTGTATAAGTTTAAGAAATTTGAACATGTTTCACCCCAAAAGCATAGAAAGGAAAAAGGGGCTAAGTATACTCACTTGGATTGATGAAGAGTATCCGATAAGAGTAAGTTTGCAAGACTCTGAGGGAGAATATCCTCACAGTAAGCCTAAGAATATAAGTCTAAAGTTTTAAGTAAAAAGTCTAAGACAAAGGATCTAGGATTCGAGATTAACTAGGGTTCCAAAGGGAAATGGAATTGATTATGTTTATGAAGTTTAAATTAAGTTTGTAATAAGGATTTTGAATGATTCAAATAAGGCTTGGTTTTCAAGGCTTAATAAGTTCATAGTTTAAAATAATTATTGTTTTAAAATAATTATTCGAGATAAGGATTAAATATATATAATAATTATTTCAAGAGTAAAATAATTATTACTTACAAGTATTTAAAGACTAGGTAGTGATTTAGGATTGATTGTAGTTATTTAAGTGTAAATAACTTATAACAATATAAATCATTTAGGTTTTCAAGGATTAAACATTTATTTTATAAATTACCTTGTAAAAAATAATGTTTATAAGTCTAACTAAATGTTAAATCTCTTATAAGTTTATAAAAAAAAGAATAGAATTTCTTATAAAGTTTGCATATTGACTATAAGTTTATGGGTGTTTAAGAAATAACCAAGGTATAAAATTTACATAACCAAATAGATTGTTGTTTACGTATGAAATACAAGTTTTTATTTTATAAGGTTTATAAGTTTATACATAAAAATGAATAAGGTATATTTATTTTCTCATGTTTTAAATTTATATAAACAAATGGATTTCTTGTTTATATGAAATATAAAATGTATAAGTTTAACATTTATTAAATTAAAGTTTCAAACAAAATAAGTTTATTATATATAAAAAAAAGAATAAGAACTTAAGTCTCGAATTTTATAAAAACGATTTCTATTGAATGTCCATGTTTTATAAATTTTAGAAGTATTCTTTTAAATGTTTAAAACTATTTTTAATAAGTTTATTATCATAAGTTTTAATCAAGTTTAATTAAATAAAATGTTTCCGGAAGATAAAAGTGTAAATATAACTCATAATCAAGTTTATAAAAGTATAACAGATTTTATAAAATTTATTAGGAATGTTAAATCTATTTGGAAACTAATAAAAAAAATAATATAGTGAAAACAGGGGCTAACCGGATCGAACCCGGCCCCCTGCCCGGGTCTCACTTGCACACGCGCACACTGACCACCCGACTACAGGCCTCGTTAGTGTAATACCCGGAAAATTTATTTAATAAACAACATTTCAAATCGTCCCTGTTCCCTCGTTTGAACCCTAGATCAAGAACCCGTAAATACACATTGATTTGCCCTCTGTTAATGGAATTAAACAGAGGGCTTTTGATCTATACACGATTGCAAGCCTTTTGGCTTTAGATTTTACCTGAAATGATATCGAAATGAGGGAGATTGAGTTCGAGTTCTGGTTCGGCTGTCGCAGCTTCAATCGGCCAAATGCAGGAGTTAATCGGAGAAATTGAGAGTGAAGGAAGTTGTGGTGTGATGTTACTGAAGATTCTAATCGATATTTATAGCCGATTTCGCGAGTTAAAGCCGGATTAGGTGGGGCGATTACGGTTGAGTTCACACGGATCGAATGCTTAATGGCGCATGGTTATAGCTGGAATTGAACATTGAATGTTGTCTGACATGGGTCGCATGCGAGAGGCGAGACCCGAGGTGCACTGCATTTGGACGGAAATCGCGATTTGGGATAAAACGGCTCGAAACCGGG
The DNA here is from genome assembly GCA_023525975.1 of Smallanthus sonchifolius. Taxonomy (NCBI): domain Eukaryota; kingdom Viridiplantae; phylum Streptophyta; class Magnoliopsida; order Asterales; family Asteraceae; genus Smallanthus; species Smallanthus sonchifolius. Next base: position 21,667,510 of record CM042037.1, read on the forward strand.
TGTGGCGGGTTTCGAACCTGGGACTGATTTCGGTTCTGGAAGTTCGGGATAAATACATAACAGGTCCCTGAACTTCCAAACTATTATCATCTCATGTTTAGAATAAATATTTAGTTTAAACCGGTTTCGAAAGTGCCCGTTTTAGTCCCTGAAGTTTTTATAAAATAATTAAAAGTTTAATAAGTTTTCTCAATGAGTTCAATCATTTTTATAAAATGATTCACATGATTATTTGTTTATAAGTTTAAGAAATTAAAAGGAGTTGATATCATTTACCTAATTATAAACTTATAAAGTTTTATAAATATATATATATATATATATATATATATATATACATTTAATTATACTTTTAAACAACTCTCACTTATATATATATATATACATATATACGTTTCAAGTATAAAAATTAATTTAAAATGAATAGTTTTAATACGATTTTCGAGTTTTAATTTACCAACACGTGCTAGGGTTTAAGAAAGGATATGTCGAAAATCTCGGATATTACAAATTATCCTTTATGTTTAAATTTGTTAACAATTTTCATCATTTCAATTAACGGACATCAATTTTTGGCATTAAATAGAGTCATGTATCCCTCACGTGAGGGCAAAATCATCTTTTGTCCTTAATAAAATAACAAATTACACTTTTTGTCCTTTATGTTTATATCAAATTTCAAATTTCGTTCTTAAACTAATGTAATATAAGAAATTGTCCTTTATATTTAAATTTGTTTGCACGGTTCATCCGTTACATTAGCGTCCGTCTATTTTTGGCGTTAAATGAAGCCATGTGCCCTTACCAAAGACGTGGAATTGTCGGCCAAGATATCATCCGCCAAGCTTCAAGAATGTCCAATCTATGGGAGTTTAATTCCGGACAAACATTGGGCGGACACACCGCGTCAACACTGGGCGCTAACGGCAACACCACCACCATCACCTCCGCCGTTACTGCCACCAACAACCAAATGCATGAAATCACCCATGAAAATATGAAATTGACAACATTAATCTCACTAAGAGCAAGTGATGAATTATTTAGATTCGATTTGTTAGAAGATGTAATTTTTGGTGTCCTTTTATGTAGAAGTTTTATTTCAGTTAAATATAAAGGTATGATACACTACATCGTTTGGGTTATACGTATTGTTAGCTGCTAATTTGTAATTTTTCTATGTATCTATTTAATTTTATTGAGTTCACAATAGAAAAAAAAATTAAAAAGATATATTGGATACGGGTCGTATTGCAATATACGACTCGTATGCACTCAGTCATATTGTACCATACTACCCGTAATGAAACATGATTTGACTGTTTTAAAGACATACGAGTCGTATGGTACAATACGACTAGTATACAATGTAATGATTGTATCTACATATAAGAGGTGGATGTGGGCAAATAACGGAATCCTTAAATATATCATTTTTTTGTGTGACTTTGATTATTAAACATAACACTAAAAGTTATATTTAAGGAAACTCACAAATAAAGGCATCAACTTGTTACCATTTTATTAATATTTTTTTACTACATACTAATAAAGAAAAGTTGTCATTGTTGTTGAAATTTTTTTTTATAATAATATCGATTTTTGTTTAACTTCAATAAAATTACAAGTACAATTGTCGCTACATAATCTATTCATTAAATACAATATACAATATGTAAATTACATTTTTCTTTGTCTCATTTTCTTCGATCTTTCATAGACGTAACTCGCAACTCCTAACCTAGCTAAGTCTGTTGGCTCAATTGTTGTTTGGCCCATGTGTTAGGGGTTTTTATGGGTAACTTAATGACCAAATTAGGGTTACAAGGTTTGAGCCTATAAATAGGTGAAACCGGGTTAGGGGTTTTATCAAGAGAGAAAACGAGTTATGGTTTGAGAGATTGTAATAAGTTTTTAAGTTATATTTTCTGATTAATATACGTGAGAGTTATTCACAACAATCGTATGTGTGTTTTCGTTTTGGTGAGTTATATCAATTCGTCCTTGAATTGGTATCAGAGCGGTTTAAGCTCTTGAGCACCTGTTTTTCGCGGATCGACAAGGTGGTCGTTCCAAAGCTGTGGTCGATCAAAGAATTCCTTGGAGCCGGGTCGTGTCTGAGAAGTCGGAATCGTGGGTTTTATTATTGCCGTCATCCTAGACGCCGTTTCTCTTTTGTTTTTGTTTGTTGTTCTCGCATCAAGAAAACAAAGGAAACAAAGGAACTTAAAAGTCAAACCAATTTTGTTTTTGTTTTTTTGACATTCTTATTGCGTCGCAAGCCACGTGAAGGAACAAACATCAGTTTCTTTTTTTTGGGTTTAGGTTAAAAGGAATTTTTTTTTTCTTTTGGAAATTTGCACCCATCAAAGAAAAAAAAGGAAACAAATATTTGTGATTTTTCTTTGGAGCCATCGCATCACAGTAGGGTTTGACGAGACTGGATCAAAAACTCATCTACTTCGGTTACGTACCAAAGACAACCGAAAAATATGGGTGATAAAGAAACTCCGAAGACAAGCGGTGGGAGCGGGAACACGACAACGTTCCAATGTCCCATGCTTAACCCTACCAACTATATGGTATTGGCTATGCGGATGAAAGTGATCATGAACGTGCATAAGGTTTTGGACGCTATAGACCCGGGTACGGTTGAAGCCGACAAGAAGAACGTGGCTATTGCGTTGTTGTTTCAATCGATCCCGGTGACTACGATCTTGCAAGTAGGTAACCTAGAGACGGCCAAAACGATTTGGGACGCGATCAAGACGCGTAATCTGGGGGCCGATAGGGTTAAAGAGGCAATATTGCAAACACTCATGTCCGAGTTTGATGGACTGAGGATGAAGGAAACGGAGACTATAGACGAGTTTGTGGCGAAGCTCTCTGGTTCGGCATCAAAGGCGGCTTCTTTGGGAGAGGTGATTGAGGAATCAAAGTTAGTGACGAAGTTCCTCTAAAGCCTACCCCGGAGCAAGTACATTCAGATTGTGGCTTCGATTGAACAAGTCTTAGATCTCAAGACTATCGGGTTTGAAGACGTTGTGGGACGACTGAAAGCCTATTAGGAACGTGTTAGGGAAGAAGAGGAGGAGACCGAGACCCAAGGTAAGCTTATGTTTCACAAATCCAAATTTTCAGGTTCCGGTAATCTGTTCACAAACCGAGATTATGAGAACCAAGTAAGAAGACAAGGTTGAGATGATGATCAAGATTATGAATCAAAGAACTCGGGTCAAAGGAGAACTAATGACCGCCAAAAGGAAAAGAAGGATATATCACATGTTCAGTGTTATCGTTGTGATAAATTCGGTCACTTAGCGTCAAATTGTCCGGATCGTATAAAGAAACAGGAAGAAGCTGTGAGGAAACTGGAAGAGGCCAACTTGGTTGAAGACAAGGATCCCGCTTTGTTTTTGATGAGATGTGATCAAGAGACGGTTTTCCTCGTTGAAGAAAAAGTAATACCAAAATGTTTTGAGACCGAGCAAATGGAGAAAGACACTTGGTATCTCAACAACGGAGCATCGAATCACATGACGGGTAATCGTGCTTATTTTTATGAGTTGAATGAACGAGTCACGGGAAAGGTGAAATTCGAAGACGGATCTTGTATTGTCATTCGAGGAAAGGGGTCGGTATTGCTAGAAGGGAAAACGGGGGAGGAGCGCTTGTTGACCGATGTTTACTACATCACGAGCCTATGTAGCAACATCATAAGTCTTGGTCAAGCAACAGAAGTAGGATGGGACATCCACATGAAACATGATTTCCTAATCATTCATGATGATACAGGTAAGCTTTTGATGAAGGTGACAAGGACCAAGAACCGGTTATACAAGATTAGTATCAAGATAGCAAGTCCCGGTATAAAAGGTTGCATTGGAGTGAAGAACTTTTCAGGTCGGGATCTTCAAAGAGTTGGACTGAAAGATGATAAGCCAACTACGAGTCAGATTCCAATCAAAGATCCATGTTCCAAAGTTCAAAGTCAAGAGAAGAAAGTTCAAGAATTCAAAAGAAAAATCAAGCAAGAGATTCAAGTCCAAGGAAGGACGTGTAGTGATCACAAAAAGCATGTGTTTATTCAAGCTAAGTGGAGCCCAAAAAACACTGCAAGAAATCAAGAAGTGCCTCGGGAGAATCAAGACAAAGATGATAAGATTGAAGTTGAAGACGCGCCTATTTCAAGTCGGAAATTAGGGGGTGATTCAGATACAACAATTGGGGGGTGATTGTTGGCTCAATTGTTTGGCCCATGAAACGGGCCCACCCCATGTGTTAGGGGTTTTTATGGGTAACTTAATGACCAAGTTAGGGTTATTAGGTTTGAGCTATAAATAGGTGAAACCGGGTTAGGGGTTTTATCAAGAGAGAAACCGAGTTATGGTTTGAGAGATTGTAATCAGTTTTTGAGTTATATTTTCGGATTAATATACGTGAGAGTTATTCACAACAATCGTTTGTGTGTTTTCGTTTTGGTGAGTTATATCAATTCGTCCTTGAAAGTCTACAACCCATATTGCATAAGGCTATGAGATATACTTTTCTCCTTACTTCTCAATTGTTTCCGTCTCGTAAGCACCACAACACATTCTACTCCCCTCCATTTCATCAAAGAAATACTACCATCTATGCTTCCCACAATTTTCAATATTAAAAATAACAAATAAAGCTTGAAAAATGGGTATGCCGACGGTAATTTGGGTGGCGGAATCCTACCGCTAAAGGCCATTCCATCGGCAATGACAAGAGCGGGGTGGTGTTTGCCGCCGGCACCGCCGGCCTCCGCGGTGAAACGGCGCCCATACCCCATCGCCTAACATGAAACCTGTTAAGATTTTAAAAAGATACGTGGATCAAACAACTCCTTTTCGAGAGAGAGGATAAAAAAGTATAAATATCACAAATTTAAAAATGAGATTATTTGATATTTTAATTATTTTTTTAGGTAAATGTGATTTTATATGTAAAATTATCCCTTTTATTTATAGATTTGTTAATCCTCTTGTTTTCTTGTTCTAAACAAATTATTTAATTGCTAATTAATTTCAAATAAATGTATAAAATGATTTGGTAGATTTCACTGGAGATATATTGTTATAATTACTAAATTCGTGTCTGAAAAATACACTTCAAAAATAAAATCCTATAACGAAATTTTGTCAACGCCTGTTTTAAAGATTGTATAAAAAAAGGTCTTTTCATTAATCATTTTTTCCACTAATTAAAAACCTAATTTAATATGGCGTGGAAGGGGTCAAACACAAATATGACAAATTAATGATATTTAGAATCACGTGGATGGAAAATGCTTATATAGTTATACTATACTTTAGCAATGTTTTCAGCACCAGACCGGACGTCGAACAGTTCTCTTTACCGATCCACTGGTTGGACCGGTTGAACCGGACCACATCATAAATATTATAAAAATAAATAAATTCAAACAACCATTAATCCTTCAAAAACCACCAACAAGTCAATTCCAATACTTTTAAACTAACAATTAGCTACGAAATATGAATCCAAGATACTTAAAAGAGATAAAAAAAATAAAAAAAAATAAAAAAAACCGGTCCGACCACCGGTCCAAACCGGTCCGATCACAGGGACCATCCGTGTAATTAACTATCTCACTCTCTCTCTCTCTCTCTCTATATATATATATATATATATTAAAAAGCTAAATGAATGAACAATATAGTGCCACCCAATCAGGGCAGGTCCCTGGATTTTTCTTTTTTTTTTTTGATTTCACGATTTCTTTTTTACATATATACATTTTAAATAAAATTAAGGGCAAATTGCATTTTACATCCTTTGTGTATTGACCAAATTTCAGTATACGTCATTAAACTTAAACTAAGGAAATGGCAAAATTTGTCCTTTATGTTTAAAAAAAACATTACATGTTACGTCCTTTACACCAACGATCATTAATTTCAGCCGTTAAGTCCGGTCACGTGCCACCCACGTGAGGGTAAAATGGTCATTTCACATTTTCAGGGACTATTTATGTAAATAACTTGATGAGTTTAAAACAAATCCCCCCTCTCTCACCCAAAACCCACCACTACCATCTCCATCTTTAACAAAAATACCACCAAATCCACCATTCCAAACTTACGAATTAGGGTAAAATATTAAAATGTAGTTCTCGTACATTGCGATGTTGATTACTCATTTAGATTTCCTTACTACGATTCTTAAAAAATCTTAGGGATAATATCATATATACCCCTATAAACATGAGTAAATATCATATACATCCAACCAAAACTAAATATATCATATATACTCAATTTAAATAATTTGTTCATTTATGATCATTCTACCTTTATCCATTATATGATTTTTTATAACCTATTTTTTTAGTTTTATCCAATACGTAAAAGATCACTCGCGATTTTTTATAACCAATACGTTCTCCAATTCTTGATGGTGACTATCGCGATTATCCAAACTCATTCAGAAGACATCGATTGAGAAGGAATGACTGCTGAGAAAGTTACAAAATGCTAACATTATAAAAGAAAATTGGTAAAATTATAAAAAAATTGAGAAAATTCAGAATAATATTTTGATAAAAATATTGTTTATGGTTAAATATAAAATTATAAAGTTAAAAATGAGTAAATAAGAAATTTCAATATTAAAAATTGGTAACTATAAAATTTTAAAGTTTTAGAGAAATAAGGGTAAAATGGTTATCTTTTAAATTGTTTTTAATGAAATGGGTATATATGATATTATTACATGTTTGTAAGGGTATATATGATATTTTTAATTTTCGTTGGGTATATATGATATTTTTCAAGTTTGTAAGGGTATATATGAAATTGCCATTAATTTAATTTTTGATTAATTAATTTAAAGAAAATTTAAAAATAAATTATGTATTAATATATTTACAACTTATTATTACTCAATTTTTTATGATATTATATGAAGTTTATTATATTTATTTATTTATTAATAGTTATTATATCATATTTATTTATTAATAGTTTATTGTGATATTTTTTATATATATGTTATGTGAGTTAAATTTTTTACGGTCGCCCACCATACACATGTTTTTACGTATTATTTTATATCAAAATGATTTGGTTGAATTGTGAGAGTAGAATTAAGCATGGTGGTATTTAAATGATTAATTGAATCTCAAATAGTCATCCTTTTATAAGCACATAAAAAACGTTCTCAAATTTTAGTTGTCTCAAGAGTAAAGAGAGTGTTAATGGTTGGAGAATCACCAAATTGTGGTCCATTGACTTCATTTTTTTTTGTTATTTTAACGCTAGTTGTTGCTGTCCAATAGATGAATAAAATCCTTCATTTTTTTTTGTTATTTTAAATAAAGTTTTAGGTTACTAAGACCATTTAACATGCTTAACGGCTTAAAGTTTATGTAAAAGTCACGTTTACGGTTATGGTAAGTTAACAATAACTTGGTATTTTAATATTAAAAAAATAATAAATAAATAAAGAAATTTTCCCACTACAAAACAAAGGGCTTTCACTGGCGTACATATCCGTTGGTGACATTCCATCATAAAACATGACGTGAGTAATGAATTTACCGAGGGATTACTAAAAGAGGGTTTCACGGACAACTACGAGATGTAAGAACTGAGGTGTTTTTACCGACAAATTACTAGCGACATATTTATCGATGTATCACCGACATATTACCGATGACATATTTATTAAACTATTACCAACTGCTTGTTTGGTAATTCACTGATCACATTTCTATTGAAATCCGTGTAATTTTGATAGTTATTAAAAATAAAATTAGAACAATTTCAATTTACTGGAAATAAAAATATATAATAATTTCTAACTATAAAAAGTTACAAGATCTACAAAGATTTCTGTGAAAAATAAATATATAATGATGACGAGAGTTATCTAGCTAGAAGAGAACGGGGAGAGTCCGTATTAGTATCTTTGTTTGTCTCGATTCCATCATATGTCTAGTAAAATAAGTAATCAACACAATCCAATCCTACGGTTTATCAAAAGAGAAGACGATTAACTTATTTATAAAAGTTTCGACAGCATAATGACTGTAAATCAAACATTTTCATTACCCGTTCTAAAAAATTATAGTTTTAAAAAATAGAATGACATTCACAATGTCAACCAATATATCTAATTATCCTAACGTATGCACAAGATCGAGTGGTAGTTGATGACCATCTTCAGGTCATGCAAAAACCTAAATAACCTAGGTAGCTAGGGTGTATAGGGTATTGTATCTACGAGAATCATATGGTTAGTGTTATATGTTTTATCTGATTATTTATACTAAACCTAATTAAAATTGTCTTTTAGCTTTGATTGATTGGTAAATAACATAAACTCAAGCTAAACGGTTGATATTCAAATAATTAGAAGATGATCACTCCCATGGTTCAGGTTTAGAAGCACAATGTATAATCCAAGGGAAAGTCACATAGACATAACTTTGTTCAATGTATGATTTAAAGGATAATCACGAAACTAAGGAATTTGGTTGTGTTACTTAATGATCCTAAACCTAATAAAGACACCAACTAAGATGTTATCTAGATGATTATGAATCTAACTTCATAAACTGTAACACCTGCCACAAAAATATCCAAGATTTGACTAAGGTACAAACCACAAGGACTATAAGTGTAATTAACCTATAGATCAAGGTTAAAAAAAGAGAAAAACATGAAAATCGAATGGTAACGAACCGTCACGGACGGTAATGGTCCGTTACGGGCTGAGCACGCGAACAATGGTGCCGTGCCATGTGTCCAGAAAATAATGATCACAAACTGACGCGTGGAAACCCTATAACGGACTGTCACACCTGATAACGGTCCGTCACAGTCGCAAAACCATCAAGGTGCGCCACGTATCACTTCGTAACGGACCGTCATGCCGCAAAATGACCAGGGGGCGACACGTGTCTGATGAATCGCGAAACCCTAATCTGGTGACGGACCGTCACCACCCGTAACGGTCCGTTATAGCCTCAAAGTTGGCCATATAAATAGATGGTAGGGTTCATTCGAAAATCTCACACCAACATCGATCTTAACTTCCAATTCTTGTTCCAGAGCTTTCATAACCCACTCCCGACGATCCCGGTCCAACTCCCGCTCATTTTAGCGCCCGATTTAAGAAGAAACGTTCGTAAAAGTGTCGGAACGCTAGAGAAACCAAGTTAAGAGGTTGATTCTATAATTTCTAACTTAGAGGCTCATACCTATTATCAAGTTGAATACTTTATTTAATTCAAAACTTGTGTCAAACATTTACGTTTACAAAAATGGTCAAATAAAGGTTAAGAGAATAATGCTCAACTTTCTTCTACTAACAAAGCATTCAGGCCATAGGTATACGTAAAACTTGCAAGGGATACACGGGTCTCGGGTGAGAGTCCTGGACTACGGTTGGTGCTTATCTTATAACAAATTCGAAGGGGTGGACCTGTCCGTTGTTATAAAGATATGATGCCAGTGTATACAGTGGTGCATACAGTCAGGACATGGGCCTGCTGAATGTGTGGATTGAACACAATAGTTGTGATTATAAAATTAATACTTGTCTGTGCCAAATGATTTTCCTGTCAAGATAATTGTATTCACCAGCTTTCGCGCTGACGTTTCATTTTTAAAATGTTTTTAGGCAATGAATAAAAAGGAAAAAGGGGATACGGGCAGACATAAGATCTGACCCAGGAATGAATGTTGAAAAATGATAACTTGCACGTTGGATTCTCAGGCCTCGTACATAGGAAATCCTAAAAGATGAAAAAGGAGATAGGATCAAGGGACTGATCAACCTTGGATAGTACTATTTCCAGTGGCTTGAAACTTATCCATAAGAGACAAGAAATGTATTTGGTTTCAAACTCTGTTTTGTAATCAAATGAAAAAGGTATTTAAATCCCTATGTTTATGAAATAAATACGAGACTTTTGTTTTCCAACTGAGTCTTGATATTTACAAATACAACCCTTGAGGTTGAACGAAATGATGAAACGATTCTTGTGAAAAGACTTTCGCTATGTTTTATAAAAACTCTGAAATCAAAGCAGGTACCAATCGAGCTCGCACACGTCCAGGGGTGCCTGAGGCGGGGTATCAAAATGTTTATAATGATATTATGGTAGGACTCTTTGAACCTCCGCCAAAATACAGTTATGAGCATAGTATGCCTTCTTCTCCTATTGAATGCATAGATTGTTCGTTACGCCAAACAAACGAGGTAACACAGGAGAAAATCATGGATAAGGCAAGAACTCAATTTTATGGAAAACAAGTATACTTATACGGAGAGGATTTGATGACTCTTAGAAAAGAGCTGATGAAAGATTAAAATCTTATGTATTTTGTTTCTTGTAATATATTTTCTAATAATATAATAAAATTCATTTTGATTTATTCTGTGTACAGATATGGTTGGAAAAGGCAAAGGTCCTAGTTTCTTCCAAAAATTTGCCCCAGCTAGCTTTTATGAACGTAAAACGAATGAAACTACTATAAAAAGTAATGAGGAAACTGAAAGTTCAACTTTCAGAAGCCTTGGAAAAATAGGAAACCCTAATTTTCCATATAATCCTTCTATAAGTTTTCATTCTACTCCTACTGCTAGAAGCTATAATATCACTCCAATATATTCACATAACTTTCATGAGGGATACGCAGAAATACCTTATGAGGATAGATGTGATCTTGAGGAAGATACATTCCATACTATGAGACTGTTCCTCTCCATGCTCCTCATATTGATGAGAATGCACCGGGAAGAAAAAGGGAACAAATGTTGGTAACCCGAATAGCTGAACTTGAACGAGAGAAAGCTGACTTTGAAGCTCGGAATGCTTTGTTGGCTCAAGATCTTGAAGAAAAGAATTTTAGAAATTTCTAGGAACAATGATTTCTATATGTGCTCTTTTCTTGTATATGTTTTATCAATAAAAAGTTCTATTTTTTATTCCAATCTTATTTCTTTTATAGCATGTCTAAAGAGACTGGACCTTCTCACAATACGAGAGGTAAAAAGAAGCAAGCGGTGGTTAAAAACGCTGCTGAAATTACGAATTCTCGTAAAGAACTCCAGAAAATGATTATGGAAGGAATCAAGGATTCTCTTCCAATGATCTACTGAGATGGAAAAGTGGCAAGCTGATAAATTATCCGCTCAGCCATCAATTCTAAAATCTGTTCATTCTCAACCCATGATTCAACAAACCGAACCATTACTCAATCCAAACCTGCTACTTTGAAACCTGAAGGTTCTGCTACTCATCCAACCAAGAAAATTGAAAGAGAAGAATATTTCCATAACTCTTCTTAAGATGAGGGTATGGGTAATAATTATGGCCATCTAGAAAAGAATAGGAAGATTTCTGGCTGTACTTATAAAATGTTGTAGGATTGCAAACCATATAAATTTTCTGAAAGAGAAGGATAAATAGCCACACTGAGGTGGATTGAGAAAACTGAATCTGTGCTTGCAATCAACAAATGTGCTGAGGAAGACAAAGTTTTTTATGCTTCCAATATATTTAAAGATCAAGCATTGGAATGGTGGAATAACATTATTGCTACCAAGGGCAGAGAAGAAACCTATGATATGGGCTGGAGTGCCTTCAAGACAAGGGTGGAAAAGAAGTATGTTCCCCAGAATGAGAGGGAACACATCGAAGGAAAATTTTAAGTCTAAAAATTGTTGGAAAAAATCATCAAGAGTATTCGACTAAACTGCTTGAGTATGCTCGAATAGTTCCTCATCTTGCTACCCCATAATCGAATCTGATAAAGAGATATATTTGGGGTTTGATTGGAGAAATCCGTGATATGGTCAAGGTCACTAAATGTGAAACCCTTGACGATGCTATGGATTTAGGAGCCACCTTGACTGATAGTTTAATTAGGAATCGAGAGGAGGGAAGAAAAAAGAAGGAAACAATTGGGCAAGGCCCAAGTAGTTCTAAAAAGCCAGGATTAGGCTTTAGTTCAAGAAATAGCAATTTTTCCATTCCTGAATGTCCAAAGTGCAAGAAAAGACACTTGGGACAATGTCGATCTCAACCTTATTGCAATTTATGCAAGATGTTTGGACACAAAATGGAAGATTGTTATAAAAAGAAACCAATCACTTGTTTTGAGTGTGGTGAGACTGGACACATCAAAAGTTATTGTCCCAAACTCAAAAATCCTGAAGGGACAGGTCCTAAACCCGCTGAAGGAGTAAAGAAGAATGCACGAGCATTCGTTCTCAATACTCATGACGCAGCAGGTATGCCTGACGTCATTACGGGTACATTTCTTGTCAATGATATTTAAGTTCGAGTTCTATTTGACTCTGGTGCAAACCAAATTTTTATAGATCATAAATTATGTAAACTGTTAAATAAAACTATAGCTAAATTAGACAAGAAATACGTGGTAGAAACTGCCAACGGGGACCTAGTTCAAATTTCAGAAATCTTAAACGATTGTAATATCACACTATTAGGACATGTTATTCCTGCAAAACTGTTGTCAATGACTTTGGCATGATTTGATATTGTCCTAGGAATGGTTGGTTAGCTTCTAACCAAGCCTATATCCTATGTGATAAGAAATCCATAGAGCTTCATTCACGAAAAGGCAATATCCTGACTATAAATGGTGATAAATTATCCAACTCTATTGGAATAATTTCCATGTTAAAAGCCACAAAATATATACGAAAGGGATGCTTAGCATACCTTGTATCTGTGACCACCGATATTAAGAAGAAGATTGAAAAAGTGCCGGTTGTGGATGAATTTCCTGATGTCTTCCCGAAAAACTGCCTGGAGTTCCACCTAAGAGAGAAGTAGAGTTCAGAATTAATCTAGTACCCGGTACGACACCGATTGCCAAAGCCCCGTACAGGTTAGCTTCAAATAAAATGGCAGAATTAAAGAAACAGTTGGATGAATTGCTCAAGAAGGGATTCATAAGACCAAGCTCATCGCCTTGGGGAGCTCCAGTCTTATTCGTTAAAAAGAAAGGCGGTTCAATGCTTATGTGCATTGATTATCGTGACTTGAATAAAGTCACGATTAAGAACCATTATCCGCTTCCCAGAATTGATGATCTCTTTGATCAACTTCAGGGAGCTCGTTGTTTTTCAAAAATCGATCTTCGTTCTGGTTATCATCGATTGAAAGTCCAGGAATAAGATATTCCCAAAACAACTTTTAGAATTCGATATGGTCATTATGAGTTCACGGTAATGCCATTTGAACTTACTAATGCATTATCTGCTTTTATGGACATGATGAATCTAGTCTGTAAACCTTACTTAGATAAATTCTTTATTGTATTCATTGACGATATTCTTATTTACTCCAAAAGTAAGGAAGAGCATGCGAACCATTTGAAAATCTTGCTTGAACTCTTGAGAACTGAAAAGCTAGATGCTAAATTCTTAAAATGTGAATTCTGGTTGTCATAGGTTCAATTCCTTGGACATGTCATTAATGCTAATGGTATCCAAGTTGATCCTGTTAAAATCTAAGCGATATCCAAATGGGAAATCCCAAAGTCACCAACTGAAATTCAAAGTTTTCTCGGCTTGACTGGTTATTATCGGAGATTTATCCAAGATTTTTCTCGAATTGCTGTTCCATTAACTTCTTTGACTCGCAAGTCAGTTAAGTATGAATGGGGACTTAAGCAATCTGAAGTTTTTGAAACTCTAAAACAGAAAGTAACTCAAGCACCCATACTAGCTTTGCCAGATGGAAATGAAGGCTTTTCTCTCTATTGTGATGCTTCACACACCGGATTTGGTTGTGTGTTAATTCAAGGAAGCAAAGTCATTGCTTATGCTTCCAGACAATTGAAAATTCACGAAAAGAATTATACGACTCATGATTTAGAATTGGGCGCATTATATTCGCATTGAAATTATGGAGGCACTATCTATATGGAGTCAAATTCACTATATTCAATGACCACAAAAGTTTGAAGTATATATTCAGTCAGAAAGAACTGAATGTGAGACAAAGGCATTGGATGGAAGTCTTGAATGATTACGATTGTGAAATCTGTTATCATGAAGGCAAAGCCAATGTGGTAGCTGACGCCTTGAGTAGAAAAGAACATGAGAAACCTAAACGAGTTCGTGCTTTAAGACTCGATCTCCAAATCGATCTTATTACTCGTATTAAGGAATCACAAAGGTTTGCCTTACAAGAACCAAACCTCGAGAAAGAAGGTTTGGGAGGCATGATCGACCAATTGGTCAAAGGCGATGATAATATTCTTAGAATTAATAAAAGAATTTGGGTTCCTATATATGGAAACATACATGAAAAAATTCTTGAGGAAGCCCATAAATCTAAGTACACAATGCATCCTGGAAGCGATAAACTGTACAAAAACCTAAAAACCAATTATTGGTGGATAGGGATGAAAAAGCATATCGCTATCTATGTTGCAAAATGCTTAACCTGTTCTCAAGTTAAAGCTGAACATCAAAAGCCATCTGGCTTATTGTAGCAACTTGAAATTCCTGTCTGGAAATTGGAGATGATAACCATGGATTTCATTACTAAACTTCCCCGAACCAGTCGAGGAAATGATACTATCTGGGTTATCATTGATAGACTTACTAAGTCTGCTCATTTTCTTCCCATGAAAGAAACATTCAGCATGGATAAGTTGACACAATTATACGTTAATGAAATCGTGTCTTTACACGGTGTGCCATTGTCTATTGTGTCAGATAGAGATAGTAGATTTACTTCTCGATTCTAGCAAAGCTTTTAAAAAGCCCTAGGTACGAAATTGAATCATAGCACTGCCTACCATCCTCAAACGGACGGGTAAAGCGAAAGAACAATTCAAACACTGGAAGAGATGTTAAGGGCTTGTGTAATTGATCTTGGAGAAAGTTGGGATGACCACCACTTACCTCTAATAGAATTCTCTTATAACAATAGCTATCATACGAGTATACATGCCGCTCCTTTTGAAGCCTTATACGGTCGTAAATGTCGAACTCCAATATGTTGGTCTGAAATAGGAGAAAATCAGTTATCTGGACCTGAAATAGTCCTAGAAACAACTAAGAAAGTAACTCAAATAAAAGATAGATTGAAAGCGGCTCAAGATCATTAAAAGATTTATGCTGATAGACGACGAAAGCCGTTAAAACTCAATGTCGGTGATAACGTTCTGTTGAATGTTTCACCATGGAAATCTGTTGTAAGATTTGGAAAGAAAAGAAAATTAAGTCCTAGATTCGTAGGAACGTTCAAAATCTTGAAAAGAGTTGGGCCTGTGGCCTATTAACTCGAATTACCAGAAGAAATGAATGGAGTACATGATGTATTCCATGTGTCCAATATGCGGAAATGTTTGGCAGATGAATCTCCGGTAATACCCCTACAATATGTAGAGGTAGATGAAAAGTTAAAATTTGTGGAACAACCTTTGCAAATCGAGGACAGGCAGGTAAAGAAATTGAATAGAAACGCGAACAGAGGTGACGTGCCACGTTTCCAGTGACTAATGATCACAAACTTACACTTGGAAACCCTATAAAAGATAGTAACGCCTGGTAACGGTCTGTCACAGCCGTAAAACCATCAGGGTGCGCCACGTATCACTTCGTAACGGACCGTCACGCCTGGTAACGGTCTGTCATGCCGCAAAATGACCAGGGGCGACACGTGTCTGATGACTCGTGAAACCCAAATTTGGTGACGGACCGTCACCACCCGTAACGTTCTGTCATGGCCTCAGAGTTGGCCCTATAAATAGATGACCGGGTTCATTCAAAAATATCACACCAACATCGATCTTAACTTCCAATAGATTTCATAGCCCACTCTCGAAGATCCCGGTCCAACTTTCGCTCATTTTAGCGCTCGGTTTAAGAAGAAATGTTCGTAAAAGTGTCGGAACGCGAGAGAAACCAAGTTAAGAGGTTGATTTTATAATTTCCAACTTAGAGGCTCATTCCTATTATCAAGGTGAATACTTTATCTATTTCAAAACTTGTGTCAAACATTTACGTTTACGAAAATGGCCAAATAAAAGTTAAGTGAATAATGCTTAACGTTCTTCTACTAACAAAGCATTCAGGCCATAGGTATACGTAAAACTTGCAAGGGATACACAGGTGTCAGGTGAGAGTCCCGGATTGCGGCTGATGCTTATCTTATAACAAATTCCTATGCGTGGACTTGTCCGTTGTTATAAAGATATGACGCCAGTGTATACAGTGGTGCATACAGTTAGGACATGGGCATGTTGAATGTATGGATTGAACACAAAAGTTGTGATTATAAAATTAATACTTGTTTGTGCCAAATGATTTTCCTGTCAAGATAATTGTATTCACCAGCTTTCACGCTGACGTTTCGTTTTCAAAATGTTTTCAGGCAATGAATAAAAAGGAAAAAGGGGATACGGGTAGACATAAGATTATACCCAGGAATGAATGTTGAAAAAGGATAACTTGCACGTTAGATTCTTAGGCCTCGTGCATAGAAAATCCTAAAAGATGAAAAAGGAGATAGGACCAAGGGACTGATCAACCTTGGATAGTACTATTTCCAATGGCTTAAAAGTTGTCCATAAGAGACAAGAAATGTATTTGGTTTCAAACTCTGTTTTGTAATCAAAAGAAAAGGGTATTTAAATCCCTATGTTTATGAAATAAATACGATACTTTTGTTTTCCAACCGAGTCTTGATATTTACAAATACAACCCTTGAGGTTGAACGAAATGATGAAACGATCCTTGTGAAAAGACTTCCGCTGTGTTTTATAAAAAACTCTGAAATTAAAGCAGGTACCAATCGAGCTCGCACACATCCAGGGGGTGCCTGAGGCGGGGTGTGACATAAACTCAACTAAACATCACAATTGTTAATGACTCAGGGACCAATAACTGTTGCTTAATTGAATATACAAAAGATAAATCATTTTTCAAAACAAACATAGACATATAGATCTAGCCTAATCATCACAAAAATTCTTGATTAAACAAAGATTCATGTCCCAGAATGGTAGAAACTCAGATTGAATACAATTACTAACACAAACCCTATACACGGGGTTGATCACTGGTGAATTAGTCCCTCATGCTCATGATTAATGATCGCGGGTTATAACTTCAGGAAGTAATTGCGAATCGGATTATTGAATCCGTGCTTCTAACTTGCAATTTTTTGCCCTAATTCGCCCTTTAACTTCAGGAAGCAATTATGTATCGGATGATTGAATCCTTGCTTCTCTCTTGTAATTTTTCACCCTAATTCGTCCTTCAGCACATTGGGACTGATGATAGGCAAAACCCTAGCTTAATACCTTAAATAATCATCCAACAACCAACTTAGATCCATCAAAATCGTTGTTTAGACGTAGCATACGCCGTGTACCAGGTCATACGCCAATTCTTCTATGTTACACGCCTAATCCTACGACAAATATCATGTGGGCATAGACTATTGTGGCTAGGTGTAGCCTACATCGGGCAGCTTTCAAACCAATGTTTCCAAATTAGTCCAACTTCCTCAAGTAGGCCCAACAACAAGAATAGAATAGAAATCTGGGATAAACTGATCAAACTACGTAATCTTTCAAGGGATAAATTGATCAAACTGCATACACTAATTCATAAACATCGTGTGGGGCTAATCGTTTTCATTTCCCATCTAAGAGAACTCATAAGAGAAAGAAAGGTTCGTGTAACATAACTAGGACTCAATTTTTCACATTTATGCAACGTACTTGGCCCGAATCTCACGTATTCTTCACTATTACCCTGTAAACACAAAATACACTCAAAGTAACCATATGTCATGCAAGCTTAATACCAAAAACACACAATTATATGCAATTAACATATGATAATCAACCACCCATCATATCCCTATACTTATCTATTGCTTGCCCGCAATCAAACTCTCGTGCAACACTATGACAATAACTAACAAAAACGCTAAGACACCCCTTTACCATGTGTGAGTTAACATGCTCATTTTTCAGTATATTTACTACCCAAGAAGCAAACGTGATACTCATTTTTCTACATAACCAAGCCTAATATGCTTCAACTTTTTTAACATACATGCATTCTCGCCTGCCACGGTCAATTACTCCATTATGTTTATTTTTGGACTAGTGATGATGTACTAGTATATCTAGCCCCTCAAATCCAACAATGAAACACCATTATCATACGTTTGTATAACAATCAAATCTCCACCAACTAACACAAAACAATACACAAATCTAGAGGGTTTTTTTGGGTTGTAATGATAGGCTATAGTAAAGGGTACGTAAAAGAAATTTAAAGTGTCAAAGTTTGTTGAATCCAAATTAGTTTGGCTAAAACAAACAACTAAAAGAAACAACTATCACTAGTTGGAACGTTTTGAACCGAACACACTTAACTACTTTATTTTTTTACTTTTGTTGCTTCATACTAGTCATTTAGACTTAATACATAGTTGATTTTTTTTATTATAATATAAATAAGCTACTACTTTTGTCTTATGCTAACTGAACAAGACTCCAAATTTCCATGGAATATGAAATATAATTTAGACACTAACCATAACCGGATTTCACCACACATATTTAAAATAAAAATGGCTAGAGGCTAAATAGGTTAATATATGTGGGTTTAAATAAATGAACAGTTAAAGGTTTAAAAATAACATCTAGGGGATTATGATAAGGTAAGGAATTTAAATGTAAATGTTTAAACAAAAGGGTTATCTGCCTCTATCATGTTCGTGCAAAGTCTCAGTTCACGATTTTGAAATGCATTTTCTACACAAGTTCTGAAATGAATGCAACACTATGGCATACACTTGACAAAGAAATATGAGCAAATGAATTTAGCATGCAATACGCTCAAACAGGCTCAAAATCTCATAAGGCGGTGTAATAGGGTAAGGATGTGAAGCATGTATGTTTGTCCATTATCTAGCTTGTTACCCCTATTTAGGCATTTCTAATCAATTTTCTGAAAAACACTAGCTGAGTAGACTTTATCCTGCAACTTAAAAAATTTAACATCCCAGATAAATGAATAATGAACTTAATAAGAAACGGGTTTGTAACACGAGATCGATGGGAGTAAGTAATGATAAAAGGGAACGGGTTGCATCCTCCACTCTTCATTCTCATTCTCACATTTGTGCCACTTTTAGAGAGAGAGAGAGAGATCACGCTAGATAGAGAAAGCAAGGATCGACCCTCAAAAGCTCAGGAATCATCACTCGATATCACAGCAACGGAAAGAAACAGAAACCGGACGTCAAAAAGTAATCATCTAGCTGAATATGAGTTTTTATAGCTTTTGAGTTTTTGGGTTTAAAACACATAAAGGTGCGGTTTTTACGTATGAAACTTAAAACAAGTCAAAAGTCTAGACTCATGAATGAAAATGGAACGTTTGGAACGTAAAAAGTTTGAAACTTGAACGATTAGAAACAATGGACCAGATCTAGGGTTCTTTGGGGAAGAAGATGCACTTCATGCAAACTTAACAAGTTCGCATGACCTATCATGTTCGCTTGAACCCATCTTAGCGAACCTATCATGTTCGCTTGAACCCATCCTAGCGAATCTATTAAGTTCGCTCAATACAAACCAAGCGAAACTACTAAATTCGCTTAAATCAATGAAGGGCGAACTTACCTAAGTTCGTCTAACCCTAAGGATAGAAACGTCTAGAGTCGATTAGGTTCGTTATCTTATCTTGTATGACTTGATTATACAGATCATGTGTGACCTTAGTGACGCTCACCAACCAGCTATTATACTTCGGGAACCTACTTATCAGATGAGTTCTATGTGTCCCTTATGTGTTATGTGCAAATGTTTTCCAATGTTTTGGGGCTGAAGTGTATACATGTAAAGTAAACAAACGTTATGAATGATAATATGACGGCATGTGTTGTATGAAAGAATGTGATGAACTAAGAAATGACAAACGAATGTTTACAAAGAATGAAATCTTGCTTTGTATTTATATATCACATGTTATGAATGACTTAACGTTAAACGAATGAAATATTGCTTTATATTTATATAATGCATGTTATGAATGTACTAAACGTTAAGGACGGAAATACGGACTACTTCGGTAGGACGGTACGACGATAACGGCTACTACGGTAGACGGACGACCATACGACTATTATGCAGACAGTATGTTAAAGTCTAGAAATGTAGACTAAATACGGACTACTACGGTAGACGGAGGCCCTTAATCAAAGCACGGCTGCATATATAGTTCGTATGGGAAACGGGTGCCTTAGGGCAGACGGGCGAAAGGACGGACAATGAGGGTAGGACGGTATAACGGACGGCTAGAAAGGTAGCCGGACGATCAGGAAGGACGGACTACTTCGGTAGAAACGGTATGAATGACGGAATACGACGGTAGGATGGTACGTCTATCTTTGTGACTTACGTAATCAATGACGGGATGATCACCCATATGTGTATGACCAATGAATGTTCAATGAAGGAAATGATGTGTGTGTGTGTATATATATATATATATATGTACTTACAAATGAATGATTTTATACCAAATTGATTTAAACTAGAACTCACCAGCGTTAGCTGACTTTTAGTATGCACTTTAGGTAACAAAAGGAAAGGACATGCAAAGGCGTGAAGGCTACATGGCTCAAGACTTACACCATGTTTACTTGTTTATGTGTTAAGATAATGTTTTAAATGTTAAGACTTTCGCTGTTTATGTAATTAAATGATGTATGCTTCCGCTACGTTTGCATGTTTTAATTTAAGTTCAATATTTTGACGATTATGTTTATGAGTAAATCCAACAATTGAGGTCTCCCGGGTTTGAGACCTTACAAAAAACCAATCATGCTCAATGTTGCAGAAGTCGTTAGGCGCTCCCAGGTTGGTCGACTAGGGAGTTGCGAGTACTCGGCCTAGGCGGGAAATACTCGAGGCGTACTCGGACATGGTAAATTATAAAGAAACTAATTATTGGGAGATTATATATATGCTAAATATCATAAGTTTACGAATATTATAACAAAATATGTTAATATCAAAAAAATCAAAAGGATACATGTTCGAACTTCAAATACTAAAGTATTTTCAAAAATTGATATTCTTTCTATAATATTTTAGACATTTGAAACACTTAATTCTCGTTTTTCAAGATATCTCCGTATTGTTCATTGATGTTAACCCGATAAAAAATTGATACTTCCATACCCCACTCTTCCATTTTTTTGTTATTTTCTATCAAATTTGCATTAAATTGAACAAAAGATTGTTTAATTTGCTCAATTTTGACCGAGTTGACCGATTTCGACCATGTTAGCCGATTCCATCCTGATTTTGATAGATTTAGTCCGTTGTTGACCGAATCCAAGTCTTACCCACCGACTTATATAAAATTGCTATAGAACACCCCCGAGTACCGATTCCTCGCCAATTCCAAGGTCGAGTTGGCCGACTTTTACAACACTGGTCATGCCTAAAGTCTCTATGTGTACCGACAAGTGATAAATTAACGATTTACATTGAAAAATTCTATTTTTGTGCATAATAAGATTCACTTGAGCCATTTTTTCTTTAAAAAAAAAAATAATTGAGCCCTCATCCCCACACTTGAGTTGTACATTGTCCCTAATGTACGATTAAAGATATAGATAATGTGAGGAATGAGGATCTGAAAAATGCCTAGTACCCAAATACTTTAACCAATTTCATCAAACATGCATTACTAACCGACCCAAACCACAAACCTGATTTATACCATGTGAACCAAACTAACAACTATAGAGTAAAGTCAAATTGAACACATTCCCAATGCACATAAATTGTTTAAACACCACCAAATACAAACACGCAACTAAATAATGCAAAATGCTAAACTTAATTAATCTTAATCAAATATACAAAGAGAACGGTTTCCTGATTAAACCGTTGTGGTATGATCCTCAAGTGTGGAGAGGATTCTCAAAGTCCAACTCAACAATCTGCAAAACTTAGTAAAGTCGTGTAGAAAGTTTAAGTGTTTCACTAACTTTGTTTAAACAGTACAATGCTTAAAGGAAATCATATATTCTTAGCAGTGTTTAGTACAAGTGATCAAAACCTTAGTATTGCTCCTCCAAATATCCGACTTCTAATTTTCCTTAAGCTTCGACCAATGTTCCTCTTGATTTCCTAGGAAACATGCTAAAAAGGACATGTTAGTTTTCACTATTGAATTCATGTAACAGGCTAGTTTATT
This sequence comes from Smallanthus sonchifolius, assembly GCA_023525975.1. Taxonomy (NCBI): domain Eukaryota; kingdom Viridiplantae; phylum Streptophyta; class Magnoliopsida; order Asterales; family Asteraceae; genus Smallanthus; species Smallanthus sonchifolius. The sequence goes on from CM042037.1 coordinate 21,689,791, forward strand.
CATTTAAACGTAACAAGCAAATCTTTATCACATATGCAAGTTATCAAGCAATTTATAAAGTACAAGATTCAACATACAATTTGTGTCGCGAGTTTACGTCAGATGCTTAACTGGGTTTAGGCCAACGTTCTTTTCTTTTACTAGGTTTAGGCCAGTGGTTGGGTTTAGCCAACGTCTAAAGTCCATCGGTTTAGGCTGGGAGTTTCTTAACAAATACATGTCTTGCTCCAGTGTTTAGGACAGGAGATTTCTTTGGCTCGAGGCATGTTTCAACATGTATTTACACACACAATTCAAGCTTGAACAATATTCATAAAATAACACGGTTTTCACATCATAATGTTTGTTTCATAAGTTTCAAAGCATGAATCCCAAGTTTAAAAGTGTTAACATAAATTCACGTGCTTGAGTTTTATCGTATATTATGTCTCAACGTTTGTAGATAACCGTCTATCCAAGCGGACCTGAAATTACATAAGGATTTGTGTATTTCTTAGTTTCTAATCCCGTTTGAAAAAAAAAACAGTAGGTTCTTATACCTATTTATCAATCAGAAGTTGATTAGGGTTTTGAGCGTGTCAAGTTTGCTTAAATAAATTTTTTGGCTTTCTGTTAATGGGTTATACAGCCCGTATTGTGTAAATTTGCCAATTGATACGATATATATTACATTCAGGTCATACGACCCGTATTACTTTACTCTACATGTATTGCCTGACTCGTATTTGGCAGCCCATATCGTAACCCTATACCGTATTTGTTTGCACCATACGGTCCGTTTCGATTGTTTGGTCAAAATAGTTTTTCATTTGGATCATACAACCCTTATCGTAAAGTAGGGGTCATACGACCCATATTAGTTTACGGACAGAAACTCTTGATCGATTTTTCTTAACGAATAGCTTACTAAAAGCTGAGATGGTAATGGTTCTGCTCACTTGCTGCTCCTCAATATCCTGTCACATTCATAAAAACTCTTGTTCTCAATCTATACATCAACTTATATGAATTCCTTTGAGTTTCAAGGAGGGTTTCTTTACCCATCTATGAAGATGATGATGGTGATGAAGATTTCTAATTGTTCCAGCCCTTCTACTTCACCCCTACAACCCATCTACTTTTTTGGTTAAGTCTTAAACTCACCATGTTCCTTCAAAAACTCATGAATCTTGTAGATTGGGACTTACAATGGCTTACCAATGAAGATGAATATGATTCTAGTGTAGAAGACAACTCATGCAACCAACTCCCAACACTTCCATTAACTCTAATCACTTGGAAATTTACAAGACTTTAGACATAATATGATTCTAACCATAAACATTTTACCAATGTGATGAATACCTCTTGTTGTTAGACCTTAATACCATCATAGCTCCTGGTTGTACCTCCAAGAATCCATCAAATTCATCTGATTAGGGAGGACTTGTAACACCCTACTTTATATGGACCAATTGTATGAAAACAACACAGCAGAAAATAAGTCATAACATTTTCTTTTTAAATCAACTTGTTATTTAGTTTATAAAACCAACCATAAAATTTAAAACATACGTATATCATTATGTGTTCAAATCACTACTTATTAGCAACCTTAAATGCCAAAAAGTATCAATATACAAACAAGGTCCAACTCCCATATGTGTCGTCCATGTCCCACTCTGAGAACTTGATCTTTAACATCTATTTGCCACTTCCGTTAGCTCCATCTAAGGAAACAGAACATTACACGTTAGTAATAGAATAATGTAGCATCTCATATAACCAGCTTATATGAATAACATCAGAAGACATCAAACATCGTAAAATCTGCCAGGCTCCGCGTAGCGTACGCCAACCCCGGCGTTGCTTACGCCGGTCGATGTATAACCTAGCGTATAAGTGCCGTATGACAGTCTCCAATGACATACAACCTGTACAGACCGACCTATAATATGCCAGGTGAGAGTATCTTACTCCATCTACAGGTCAAATTGAGTTTGTTTCACCGTCTAACTATTTTCTGACTAACCTACAACAAAGGCATCTCCAAGTACAACATTAGCTGTATATTAATCACAATATAAACAAGCTCAAGCTAATTTACCAAGGCAAGAACTTTAACATATTTATGAATCACCATTAACATATAATTAAACAAAAAGGACATTTACTTCTGTAGAAGACTTCATTATTTATAAGTAATGATACTTTACCACCACAATCAAATCAACCTTACTTATCTTTTTGTCTCATATAGAATCTTATCAACATATTCATTTAGAACTCCAACTCTTAATGCTTACATAAGTTGTTCATTTAGAACTCTGACCTTTGTTACTCATATAAGTTATTTATATAACATCTTTAAAATTAAGCAATTACATTTAGTTTGTCCAATATTATTTCACCCTTCTTTAATCATCATACATGAAGGTGTCGTAAGTATTCATAAATTTATTTATATTTAATGCAATTTTAAACATATAAAGCCACAACTTGTCCATTACAGACAGTTCAACTTAACAACTATATTTCAAGTCAATTTTGCCAAATGGTATCAACTTATTTCATAAGTAAATTAACATAACAATAAAATCAAATCATTACACATCAAGTTCTACATATGTCTTCTAAAATTAGGGTGTGAATCACACACCTTTGCCCGTAGGATCTTCAATTTGTAGATGTTCATCCTTAACCTGTTAACTTCTTAAAGTCAATCATGCTCATACCAAATGCAGCATCGTACCAACAATGGTACGCTTTGTCTACTGAGAGCTCACATATTTGCTTTTGATTGTCCGGCTAAACATTTCCCATGGGGTCACCCATCCCTGGATTACTCCTACCCAAGCACGCTTAACTGTGGAGTTCTACTCTTATCCACAGTCAACGCGCTCAAAACACATTGTATTTGAAGTGGGACATTCCTTATGAACCCAACATCTCTCCCATTGACAGAACAAAATGTGGGATTTGCCTAAGGTGTTACAAACACCCCCTCCCCCGGGAGTCATCGTCCTCGATGAGGTTTGGTCCACCATCATAAACAGAGCATAACGGTAGTAGCTCTAATACCATTTGTTAAATCTGGCCTCTTGTGCCAACATAATTATCTGCTTTGCCCACTAGAGCCCATGGATTTGTTTTTTATTGTCCGAGTGAAAACTTCCCACACATCCCTGGATTAGTCTTACCCGAGCACACTTAACTGTGGAGTTCTTCTCTCATCCATAGCTAATGTGCCCAAAACACGTTGGTGTATTTTACGCAGGGCATTCCTTATGAACTCAGCATCTATCTCGTGATAGAACATAACAGAATGATGTGGGATTTTCTTAAGGTTTTACACCAAATACGCAATCTTGAACATAAGAAACTATATCACAACATGCTAGTTAATTTAATAATTTCACTCTTATCCAACTTCTTTTACACCTTGTAGATTGTTATGATTCTCTTATCAATACTTTCACTCCCATATTCTACTTTGAGTTTAAAATCCAAACTCAGGATTCGTTGACCCGTTTGATGTTCAACATTCAATGATTTACATTCTATTGTTTCCAATCATAATCCAAGTTCTAAATCATCAACTTTAGTTTATACATCTTTATAAAGGCGTTTTTAACACAATTCTCCTAATTTAAATGAGTTAAAGCATAGTGAATAAAAAATTCCCTTCCCCAAGTTTGGTCAAAACCATCATTTCTTCGAACCTTGAATTTAATTACATATTTATGCACAGCCATTTCTAATGTCCTCTAGGTATATAGCAATATGAATTTAACTCACAGACGGGGTCTTACATCCAGTCGCGAAGCGTAAGCAATTATCTTTCCTCGTTGCATAAGTACACAACCTAAACCCTGACCCGAAGCGTTAGAGTAGACTACCAAGTCTTCATTTCCCTCAGGTAGTGTCAAGACTGGAGCTTGGGTTAATCGTGTCTTAAGTTCCTCAAACGCGTTGTTTTTGGGTTGGACCCCATTCGTATTTTACTTCCTTACGTGTTAGCTTTGTCAGTGGTGAGGCTATTCTCGAGAAATCCTGAATGAATCTCCGATAGTATCCTGCCAATCCCAGAAAACTTCGTATCTCTGTTGCCGTTTTCGGGATGTTCCAACCTTTTACGGTTTCGATCTTTGTAGGAACCACCATAATGTCGTTTGGGTTTATGACATGACCTAGGAATTGGACTTCCCTAAGCCAGAACGCGCATTTGGAGAATTTTGCGTACAACTTTTCCTGCTTTAGCACCTCCAGAACCTCTTTTAGGTGACAGTGGTGATCACCCTCGCTTTTCGAATATCCCAGTATGTCGTCTATAAAAAATATCACTGATCGATCCAACATGGGTCGACATATTCTATTCATCAAGTCCATGAACGCTGCTGGTGCGTTGGTCAATCCGAAGGACATCACGAGAAACTCATAATGCCCATAACGCGTGTGAAACGCGGTCTTTGGTACGCTAAACCCACATGAACAACCAAAAACTCTTAATACACATGAACACATAATCTTCAACAATGAGGTTTTAAGAAATTACAGCATGATTTATTCATAAATTGATTATAACGAACCCGTTTTAGCAAGGATTTCCTGATTATACCCATATTTCATCAAAACCCATTTCCAACTAAATCTTACTAGGGCTCTAAATTAAAATTTTGATCTTACCACTTGTTCTTATGTCACACCCCGTGCTTCAGAACACCCCGGGTGTGCGACCAGATTGGCACCTCCAATCTTATTTTATTTATCAAATCAGAGTTAGTTAGGCAGCGGAATTACTTTTGGATCGAACTTGTAATAAATCTCAACCCGAGGGTTGATATTGCATATTTTCAAAATCCGGAGATAAATAAAACATCATTTCATTTCACTGGGGATTTAAATACTCCTTCTGTATACAAAAACCATGGTTCACGACCATTTATATGTCACATGCATAAGTAGGGTAAAACTAGAGCCACAAGGCAGTTGGCCTATGCTTGGGGAGTTAACCCTATCCTATACCAAGTTATACAAGCATTGGCATCTAAGGGTTTTACCTTCCGGCACCTAACCATGTGCATAACAAGGGAGTATCCATGTCTAGGAATACATATTCCTAACATCTCCTCTTGTTTTTATTCCTGCAGAGTTATCTCCATGCTAGCAGCAGATAAATCTGTCAAAATCCCTTTATGTACACATTTATCCCCAAGACTATCCTATAGGACTAGTCTTATAGATAATCATTGATTACCTGAAAACATTTTTGGAAAATAAAACGTCAACGCGAACGCTAGTGAACATGCTTATCATGACCAGTTTCAGTTGGCAAATACAGTATCAAAACATTTAACCATAATGTGGGTACAATCTACCATTTAGCAGAACTATTTCATCTGAGTGTACAACCACGGTATACACCAATAATTTCTGTAAAAGGACTGCTGGCATTTGCAGACTTACTTACTGCGATGTCCCTTAACTGAGACCCCGTCTTACATCCAGTTACAGACAATTACCAGCCCCAATATGGGAATTTCACCCATAAAGCTTATATCCCTTGATCAAGTTTTACGTATACTTATGGCCTGAATGTTTTACGTAGACGCCCTTATGCATCAAACTTTTGAATACAAGTATCGCCATTTCGTAAACGTAAAAATTTCAAAGTTTTGAAGATAAAGACAGATAAACATATTCACCTTAACAGTAGCTTGATCTTATATCAGGGGTAGTCCTTGAGGGCTAGTGTAAACCTTAATGAAGTTCTAAGTCAAGTTAGTATCTTAACGCACGAGTTCGGAATTAAGCGAAAGTGCGGAAAATAAGTGAAAGTCAGATATTTTACCAAAACAATGGCACGCAAACCGAGGCAAGGTCGTTCCAGGAAGTTGGGAGCAATTGAGAGTAGTTGGGATGTTCTCAAATGAGCAGCCTTTATAGTTGCCCGACTGGACCCGTAGCTGACCGTTAGCCTGGGTGGTACGCTACCACCCAGATGTTGCGTCAGCCTTAGATGTCCAATCCTGATTGGACCAAACCTTAATTTGCAGGCGGACCGTTACGGAGGGCGTGGCGGTCCGCCACGAGTACACGAGCCAAAACTCTTTGCTGAGTCACCGGACACGTGTCAGCTTGGAGGATTGCGGCTAGCGGACCGTTATCGGTATGGTGGCGGTCCGCCACCCAACCATTTTAACCCTGGCGGACCTGGTCTAGCGGAACTCCAGGAATTTACGGTCTTAGCGGACCGTTAGGGGACAACCCATTTTCATTGTTTTTCAATTTTTTTAACCTTTGAACTTTGGGGACTTGGCAAATCCAACCCCTAAGGTTCCAATATTGGCAAACTAGGACCTCGGTATTGGCCTGGTGTTACATCCTCCCCACCTTTATTCAAATATCGTCCTCGAGATTTATTAGAATAAGTGCGGGTATTTATTTTTCATTTCACTCTCTAGTTCCCACGTGAACTCAGGTCCACGTCTGGAGTTTCATCTTACTTTTACCAACATCAGCCTCTTCCTTTTCAGCTTTTTAACTTGACGATCCTCAATTTGCAGAGGTTGTTCAACAAATTTCAGATTTGGATCCACCTTTACATCCTGTAAAGGCATTACGAGAGATTCATCAACCAAACATTTGCGCAGATTTGGCACATGAAATACATCATGAACACTGTTCATTTCCTCAGGCAATTTAAGTTGATATGCGACCGGTCCGATTCTTTTCAAAATTTTGAATGGTCCAACGAATCTTGGACTGAGTTTTCCTTTATTTCTAAATCGTACTACGCCCTTCCAAGGTGAGACCTTTAACAACACATGATCGCCCATAGAAAATTCTAACGGCTTACGACGTTTATCAGCATAACTTTTATGTCTATCACGAGCCTCTTTCAAACGTTCACGAATTTGTAACACTTTGTCAGTTGTTTCCTGAACTATTTCAGGACCTGACAATTGATTTTCTCCAATCTCTGCCCAGCAGACAGGAGTTCTGCATTTTCTGCCATACAAGGCTTCCAATGTGGCAGCTTGGATACTTGTGGGATAGCTATTATTATATTAGAATTACATTAGAGGTAAGTGGTCGTCCCAACTTCCTCCAAGGTCTATTACACAAGCTCGAAGCATATCTTCCAGAGTTTGTATCGTTCTTTCACTCTGACCATCCGTTTGAGGATGATAAGCAGTGCTAAGATTTAATCGTGTTCCAAGAGCTTTCCGGAAGCTTTCCCAAAATCGAGACGTAAAACGACTGTCTCTATCTGACACTATGGATAATGGCACACCATGCAAAGACACGATTTCATTGACATACATTTGTGCCAACTTATCCATGCTTTAAGTTTCTTTCATTGGAAGAAAATGGGCAGACTTAGTCAGTCTATCAATGATAACCCAGATGGTATCATTCCAACGACTTGTTCCCCGAAGTTTTGTAACAAAGCTCATAGTTATCATTTCCCATTTCCAAACAGGAATTTCAAGTTGTTGCAATAATCCAGAAGGTTTTTGGTGCTCATCCTTAACTTGTGAACAAGTTAGAAATTTATAACATAGGAAGCAATATGCTTTTTCATTCCAATCCACCAGTAATCTGGTCTCAGATCTTTATACATTTTATCGCCTCCTGGGTGCATGGTATATTTTGATTTATGAGCTTCTTCAAGAATTCGTTCTTGGAGATCTCCTATCATCGGCACCCATACTCGTGTATTCATTCGTAGAAGATCATCACTTCCTTTGATTAATTGATTAATCATTTTTCCCAGCTTTTCTTATTCAATATTAGCCTCTTCTAAGGCCAATTTTTGTGCCTCTTTAATCTGTTCAAAGAGATCGAATTTCAATTCGAGTCTCAAAGCACGCACTCTTTTAGGATTTTCTTTTTCTTTTTGACTTAAGGCATCAACTACTACATTAGCCTTACCTTCATGATAACAGATTTCGCAGTCATAATCGCTCAAGATTTCTAACCACCTTCTCTGTCTCATGTTTAACTCTTTCTGACTAAAGATATATTTCAAACTTTTATGATCAGTGAACCTGACTCCATAGAGATAGTGTCTCCATAACTTTAATGCAAAAATTATGGCATCCAACTCCAAGTCATGAGTCGTATAGTTCCGTTCATGAGTTTTCAATTGTCGAGATGCATATGCAATGACTTTGTTTCTTTGCATTAACACACTACCAAGACCGGTGTGTGAGGCATCACAATAAACTACAAAATCTTCAGTTCCATATGGCAAAGCCAGTATTGGAGCATTAGTTAACTTTTGTTTTAGTATTTTAAAAGCTTCTTCCTGCTTTGATCCCCATTCATATGTCACAGATTTTCTTGTTAATGAAGTAAGAGGAACGACAATTCGGGAAAAGTCCTGGATAAATCCTCGGTAATATCCCGCCAAACCTAAGAAACTTCAAACTTCGGTCGGCGACTTCGGAACTTCCCATTTAATATTTGCTTCAATCTTAACAGTATATCGACTTGAATTCCGTTGGTATTTATTATATGCCCAAGAAATTGAACTTCAGATAACCAGAATTCATATTTCGAGAATTTGGCATACAATTTCTCATTCTTAAGTAATTCAAGAATTACTTTCAGGTGTTCTGCATGTTCTTCCTTACTTTTGGATTAAATAAGTATATCGTCTATGAATACGATAACAAATTTATCCAAACAAGGTTTGCAGATTCGATTCATCATATCCATAAATGCTGCCGGAGCATTAGTGAGTCTGAATGGCATCATAGTGAACTCATAATGTCCGTACCTTGTTCTGAATACAGTCTTGGATATGTCTTATTCTTGTACCTTCAATTGATGATATCCTGAACGAAGATCGATCTTTGAAAAACAACATGCTCCCTGAAGCTGATCAAACAAATCATCAATTCGGGGAAGCGGATATCTGTTCTTGATCGTGACCTTGTTCAGTTCACGGTAATCAATACACATACGCATTGATTCGTCTTTCTTCTTGACAAATAATACTGGAGCTCCCCAAGTTGAAGAACTTGGACTTATAAATCCTTTATTTAACAACTCTTCAAGTTGTTTATTCAATTCTGCCATTTCTGTGGGTGCTAATTTATACGGGGCTTTAGCTATTGGAGCTATTCCCGGTACCAGATTTATTCTAAACTCCACTTCTCGATCTGGCGGTAATCCTGGTAGTTCCTCCGGGAATACTTCCGGATACTCGGATACTACAGGTACTTTTTCTAAATGCTTTGTTTCCTTGTTGGTTGTAAGTAACACAAGGTATGCTAAGCATCCTTTGTTCAGATATTTTGTTGCCTTAAGGAGTTATATAATTCCAATTGGATTGGAACATTTATCTCCTTTGATATTAATTATCTTACCACCAGGCACATGGATTTCAATAGATTTCTTGTCGCAATTTATTTGGGCTTGGTTGGCAGATAACCAATCCATTCCCAGAACATTATCAAATCCGGCTAAAGTCATGGGCAACAATTGCACGGGTAGGACATGTTCGAATATAGAAATCTTACAGTCATTTAAGGAACTATAAATTTTAACTAAATCCCCATTAGCAGTCTCGACTTCATAAGATTTGTCTAATCTAGCTAAATGTTTATCTAATATCTTACAGAATTTGATATCTATAAAGCTTTGGTTTGCACCAGAATCAAATAAAACCTTTGCATAGATATTGTCGACAAGAAACGTACCAGTAATCACATCTGGCATTTTGGCTGCTTCATTTGCATTTAAAACAAACGCCCTGGCGTTTTTCTTAACGCCATCAGTAAGTTTAGCTCCATACGTTCCTGATTCCTTTGCCTTTAGGCATTGGGTCTTTATGTGACCCGAATCTCCACAGCCATAACAAACAATGGGCTTTCTGTTCTTATAACAGTTCTCAGTAGATTGCCCAGGAGTTTTACATGAGTTGCAAAATGGCCTTGCACCACATTTTCCAAACTGCCTCTTTTTGCATAGTCGGCATTCAGGGGAACGAGAACGAGTATCTCTACGACTGAAATTGCCTTCAGATCGTTTATGCCCGTTTCTGTTTTGGTGCGTATTATCTTTCTTTCTTAACTCTTCTCGATTCCTAATTAATCCATCAGTAAGCATAGCACCAAGTTCAGTGGCATCGTCCAATGATTCAGGTTTAGAGGCTTTTACCAAGTCTCTAATTTCCAAAATTAAACCCCAAATGTATCTCTTAATGAGGTTTGATTCAGAAGTTGTCAGGTGAGGTACTAACCTAGCATATTCGAACAACTTAGTTACATAATCTTGATGGTTTGTTCCTACCATCCTCACGTTCAGAAAATTGTGCTCAATCTTCTCCCTCTCATTCATGGGACAAAACTTCTTCTCCACTCTTTCTTTGAAGACAGACCAACCTATGTCATAAGTCCTGTCTCTTCCTTTGGCAGATATCACTTGATTCCACCATTTTAAGGCTTGTCTTCCTCAAGGAATTTACTTATAGCCAACACCGACTCATTTTTCTCAAGCCATCTTAGTGCTTCTATTGCTCCTTCTCTTCCTGCAAATTCATAAGGTTTGCAATCCTGAAAATTTTTGTACGTGCATCCAAGATTTCTCTGTTTCTTGTATGCAGAATCATACCCTTCTTTGGGAGTATCCATAGAGGAATCATGACTTTCCTGGTATGTTCTCTTAGTTGATTTACTATGAAAATTTGAGTGACCTCCCTCAGTATGTTTTATAAATTGAGGGGTAAAGACTTCATTCTCAGTTTCTCTTGTTTTAGATTTTTGCAACCAGGATTCTTGTTTCTTAGCAGCTTTGCTCTCTTCTATAGTTGCTACAATTTTAGGAATTGCTTTCTCAATTCCAACATCGATCATTTTTGTTATATCTGCCTTCTGAATTTCGGCAGTATCGTTTTCGATCATTTGCTTCTTTTTACCACGGGTGGTACTTGATGGTCCACTTTTCGACATTCTAGAAATAAACAAGATTGGAATCAATATAAACATTTTTATTACTGAAATTTATACAAGAAAAAGTACATATACAGAACTCATTGTTCTAGTAATTATTATAATTATTTTCCTTCAAAGCTTGAACTAGAAGAATATTTCGAGCTTCTATTTTTGCTTTCTCTCATTCAAGTTCAGCTATTTGGTTTAACAGTATTCGTTCCCTCTCATTTCCAGGTGCTTCTTCATTTACATAAGGAATAGGGAATTGAACTGTCTCATGATAAGGGATAAAAGGTTTGTTAGAATCTTCTTGTTCTTCATCTTCAGAAACATATCTATTTTCATAAGGTATTTCAGAAAATCCCTCACGAACATTATGTGAGTATATTGGAGTAATGTTATAACTTCCTTCAGTAGGAGCAGAATGATAACTGATGGAAGGATTATAAGGAATACTAGAATTCCCTATTTCTCCAAGGCTTCGGAAAGTTGAACTTTCAATTTTATCATTATTTTCTATAGTTGTCTCGTTAGTTTTACGTTCAAAATAATTGGTTGGCACAAATTTACGAAGAAAGTTAGGACCCTTGCCTTTTCCAACCATTTATGTAAATAAAACAAACAACTTTTATTATATAAGAAAATATATTACAATAAGAACAAAATACAATATCTCAAATTAATCTTTCATTAGCTCAGATCCAAGGATCATCAGGTTCTCCCCATGTTCATAAACTTGTTGTCCATAAAAGTGTGTCCTTGCCTTATTCATAATTCTTTCCCTGTTTATTTCATTCGTTTGGCGTAACGAACGATCTAAAAATTCTATGGGTGATGAAGGCATACTGTGTTCATACCCATACTTAGGCGGAGGTTCACGAAGACCAACCATTATATCATTATAGGCGTTTTGATACTCTGGTGGTGCTTGGAAATAATTCTCATAAGGACTAGTATATATAGGTTCGGGAACAACATAGGGATCATGAAGAATAGAAGACTCAGGATTATAAAAGGGATAATCCTCAGGATTTTCAGATACAGGAGCATACTGATGAGATTTTTCGGATATTTCCTCCACTGTTTATTTTGATAAATTTCCTCCTTTTCACTAGCTGGAATAGAAAGTCTATCAGTGGGCATTCTCACTCTGATTCGAGGATTTTGGGACGTACTTGCCCCTGCATGATTGTCTATTGGTGGAGGGGTATTAAACTGCCAGTTACTTAAGTCAAAACCAGTACCTATCCAAGAACTCTCAGCATCATATGATAGGGGATGATACTCAAGTGTAGGAGTATCTAGATTTATAATGAAATGGTTGTTATCATCAGGAAATGTGATTGGCATCATCTGAGATCCATAGACAGGATACTCAGGTGATTCCTGCTGGATTAGATGATTTGGATCGTAATTAAGAAAGCTATGTTCTCCAAACATCATGAAATCTTTAAGTATTAGTAGCTACCTTAATAAATATTATGTCCTCATGTTGATCAAAACTTAGATACTAAAGCCAATATCCTTATCTTAATCTTGAGGCATAATAATTTTTAAACTATGGTTAAAGCTTAGATACTAAGGCTAGTATCTAATTCACTAAAACCTTGGGCTCTGATACCAACATGTCACACCCCGTGCTTCAGGACACCCCGGGCGTGCGACCAGATTGGCACCTCCAATCTTATTTTATTTATCAAATCAGAGTTAGTTAGGCAGCATAATTACTTTTGGATTGAACTTGTAATAAATCTCAACCCGAGGGTTGATATTGCATATTTTCCAAATCCGGGGATAAATAAAACATCATTTCATTTTACTGGGGATTTAAATACCCCTTTTATATACAAAAACCATGGTCCACGCCCATATTTATGTCACCTGCGCAAGCAGGGTAAAACTAGAGCCACAAGGTAGTTGGCTTGTGCTTGGGAAGTTAACCATGTCCAATACCAAGCTATACAAGCATTGGCATCTAAGGGTTTTACCTTTTGACACCTAACCCTGTGCATAACAAGGGAGTATCCATGTATAGGAATACATCTTCCTAACATCTCCTCTTGTTTTTATTCCTGCAGAGTTATCTCCATGATAGCAGCACATAACTCTGTCAAAATCCCTTTATGTACACATTTATCCCCAATGCTATCCCGTAGGACTAGTCTTATAGATAATCATTGATTACCTAAAAACATTTTTGGAAAATAAAACGTCAGCGCGAACGCTGGTGAACATGATTATCATGACCAGTTTCAGTTGGCAAATACAGTATCAAAACATTTAACCATAATGCGGGTACAATCTACCATTCAGCAGAACTATTTCATCTGAGTGTACAACCATGGTATACACCAGTAATTTCTGTAAAAGGACTGCTGGCATTTGCAGACTTACTTATTGCGATGTCCCTTAACTGAGACCCCGACTTACATCCAGTTACAGAAAATTACCAGCCCCAATATGGGATTTCATCCATAAAGCGTATATCACTTGATCAAGTTTTACGTATACTTATGGCCTGAATGTTTTACGTAGACGCCCTTATGCATCAAACATTTGAATACAAGTATTATCATTTCATAAACGTAAAACTTTCAAAGTTTTGAAGATAAAGACAGATAAACATATTCACCTTAACAGTAGCTTGATCTTATCTCATGGGTAGTCCTTGAGGGCTAGTGTAAACCTTAATGCAGGATCTAAGTCAAGTTAGTATCTTAACACACGAGTTCGGAATTAAGCGAAAGTGCGGAAAATAAGCTAAAGTCGGATATTTTACTGAAACGATGGCATGAAAACCGAGGCAAGGTCGTTCGAGGAAGTTAGGAGCAATTGAGAGTGGTTGGGATGTTCTCAAATGAGCAGCCGAAGGCTGCTATTTATAGTTGCCCGACTGGGCCCGTAGCGGACCGTTAGCCTGGGGGGTAGCGGTCCGCTACCGCCTAGATGTTGCGTCAGCCCTAGATGTTCAATCCTGATTAGACCTGATAGGGTGCGAAAGCACACGTCTTTATTCCTTTGTATTAATGTGTTTTACGTAGTTTTATATTAGTTTTGAGTCAATTTTATGTACATTTGAGTCGTTGGTCTTATTTGTAGGAGCTCGGGAATATTAATGAAGAATACGTGAAGAAAAGGAGCGAAGAAACGAAGCCCGGAAAAGTCCAAAGATAAAAAGACAATTTTCTGAAATTTAGGTCTCTCGCGGTACGCGAGAGACGAGTGTAATAATTCTCGCGGTACGCGGGAAACTCCAGGAATCCGCCCGACTATTTTGGTCCTCGCGGTACGCGAGGATCCAGTCAACATTCTCTCGCGGTACGCGAGAGGGCCGTTTTCCGCAAAACCCTAATTTTCTAAATTAAAAAGATAAAAACGGCCATTATGAGTGAGTTCGATTCTAAGCCGTTCCAGGGAAGAAAAAGAGGCGATTTTGAGCTTGGAAGTCAATTGAAGCTGAAGATTGAAGCTTTTGGATTCCGGGTTTGTGTAGTTGCATTCTAGGGTTTAAAGATTCAAACTTTATCTTTGATTTTATGTTTTGAACCTATGGATCTTGCTATTTGCTTCTGTGTAGATGTTCTTAGTATGATTCTAGGCTAGATCCTTGATCTACCTAGGTCAATATGATGATTATGTGTTAAAGTTTCGATTTTTATTCGGTTTTTGGATTTGAATGTTGGATTTATGATTTAGTAAAGGTTTGAGTTTGTTTATGTGTGATGTTAGTGCATGTTTAATTCTGATTATGTGGTTGATTATGCTTTTCTGCGTTGATTGTGGTTGTCTGCCAGTTTGATCTTCGTTTCTGGTTCATAGACTTTAGGGTTTGTGAGTTAGAGTGGTGTCTAGACGTAGTAGCCATAGAAAACCTAGTTAATTACTGATTAGAAGTGAATGTGTGTCCTAGTTCAATACCCGAGAGGTGAGAATTAGTCGTTTAGTCTTCGTCATTAGGAATCCGAGTGTCAGCTGTCTGAGAGGAAGTTGGTATTAGATGTCTAGTGATAGTTGCTATCCGAATCATAGTATCCATTCTAGAACTACCCCATGCATTCCTTGAGTGTATGGTAAGCGGTGAGACTGAGAGGTAATCCGTTTATTAGGGTACTTGTCATAGTAGGAAATACCCGAGAGGTGATCCGATCATCTGGTGAGTTAATATCCTTAGGTTGTCTTCTGGTCACATCCCGAGACCGAGAGTGATCGGGAATCCACTAGATATCTTTTAGGTGTTATATCTTTAGAAACCCAGATCCAACCTAGTTCCAAAACCGATAGAAGTTGAGCTTTACACATAGGATTCCGACCTAGGTAGTGACTTCTCCATTTTTGATTTCATCTTTAGTTTACTCTTGATAGCTTGAATTGTCCTTAGTTTATTGCATTCTTAGTTAATCTTTAGTGTAGTAAAACCCCCAATCAATTAATCATATTAAGTCCTAGTTAGAGTCTAATTTAGTTATTCAGTGTCTTTTGGGTTCGATATCCGGACTTCGTTAGGCTATATTGCATTGATCGGTACACTTGCCGGTTGTGTGGTCTAGTTTTAGGTCGAGTCTAGGTTTTATAAATTTAAAGCTAGAGAGTCTAGATTAGGTTTTATTTGATAGTTTTTATAGACCGTCTGGACGACATCAAGTTTTTGGCGCCGCTGCCGGGGACACTTGGCAATAGCAATATTAGCTTTGACTAGTTCTTTGTTTGATTTTTGGTTTATTTGAGTCTTTTGTTTTCTTTTGAGTCTTGTGTGCTACTTGTGAGTCTTTATTCTGTTTCCTTCTTAGAGTCTTTCTGTTTATGCCCAATACTCGTTCGCAAGGATCACCATCTTTTGCATCTTTTCAAGAGCCCGAACGAGAGCTTCACGAGCGCACCCGCGACTTTCGGGAGCGTTTAGAGGAGCTGGTTAAATCTAAGGTACGTTCTACTAGCCCAGTTCCAATTTCTATCATGGGCGACGCTGATCCTCCAGCGAGGCGTACAGTACACCAGAGGGCCAGTGAGGGGGTCACGGGCGCGAGATCTTCGATCACACGCCCCACTATACCGAACACCAATTCTTGGCAGATCCCATCACATGTCATGAGTACGATCACTCATGCCACTCAATTCCATGGCCTCGAGGATGAGGATGCACCCGGACATTTGTCCCGCTTCGCGCGGATATGTGATACATTTAATATCACGGGTGTATCTAAGGACGCAATCTACTTGCGTCTCTTTCCATTCTCCCTTTCTGGGCGTGCATCTACTTGGCTCGACACTCTTCCCGACAATTCTATCACCACATGGGAGGATCTCGAATCCAAGTTCTTCAAGAAATACTTTCCACCTTCCAGGGCCGCTCGCCTTCGGGACCAGATCCATTCGTTTCGGATGGATCCCGACGAACCTTACCACATGGCCTGGGAGCGGTTCAACGCGCTGTTGAGCCGATGTCCCCAGCACGGTCTCCCCGACTGGGCACTAGTGGAGAAGTTCTATAATGGCCTCACCTTCGAGACGCAGCAAATGTTCAACACAGCTGCAGGAGGCCATATCATGGATAGACTCGAGCCTGAGGAGTGCGAGGATATGTTCGAGAGCTTCGCTCAAGCCGAACAGCAGCACCCACGTTCTGTTAGGGATTCCATCCCTACTGCTAGGTCACACGCCTCTTCTCCTAGAGGTGTGCATCAGGTCACTCCTGATACTAGCGTGGCTGCTGCCCTCGCCTCGATGGCAAATGAGATTAAAGAGCTGAAGCTCAATGCTCTAAGGTGTCAGGTGTGCAGGGGAGGACACGACACCCGAGATTGCCCGGTAAATAATCAAGAGCATGTGAGCTATGCTGGCAACCAATACCAGAACCGTAATTACAACAATTCTAATACTTTTGGTTCGGGATGGAGATCTGGATTCACTGGTCGTCAGCAACAGTATGGAGGAGCAGAAGAAGGAGCGAGTTCTGGGAGCACTGTTGGGTCACGAAGGATTGAGGAGATGATGGAGACTCAGACACAGTTGCTTGCCCAGCTGGTGCAGAATAACAAGGATGCTCGGCTAAGACTGGATAGCCATGACACTTTGATGAAGAATCAGCAATCGGCGTTCCAGGATTTGCAACGCACGGTAGGAGACATTGCTAGGAGCATACATGATAGACAAGGAAGCCCTTCTACGGGCCCGAACGCTTCAGTGATGGCCGTGTCTATAGAGAGTGTGGAGAGTAAAGTGGTTGAAGAGGTTGACCCCCACTCTAAGGAGCATAATATTCCCTCGGTGGAGGAGGTGAATAAGATTGATTGGGCAGCTCGATTTGCTGAAATCGACGCAAGGATGCTGAAAGAGACCGAGTCGAATGCTGTTTCGACAAGGAGCATGGGAGAGAAGGAAGATGAGAGCCCACCGGTAGTAGTAGAAGAAGAGCCGGTGGAGGAGGAGATAGTGGTTGAGGTGCCTACCAAGAAGGCACAGGAGAAGAAGAAGGGGGTGGAGATGAAGTCCCCCGAGATTGACCTGAGCCGTATTCCTTATCCCACACGTGTGTTGCCACATAAACACGCTAAGGAATACGGTCACTTCCTTGATATGTTCAAACAACTCAAGGTCAATCTCCCGTTTGTAGAGGTCCTCCAGCATATGCCCAAATATGCCAAGTTCTTAAAAGGCCTTCTTTCCAACAAGAAGAAACTTGAGGAGGTCTCTGGAGTCTCACTTGGTGAGCAATGCTCGGCAGTGGTGCAAAATCATTTGCCAGAAAAGTTGTCTGATTCGGGTCGGTTCACGATCCCGTGCTTGTTGGGCAACCTACCATTACACCACGCGTTGGCCGACCTAGGTGCTAGCATCAATTTGATGCCCTATTCATTGTACAAGCAGCTGGACCTAGGTGAACCACAACCAACGCGCATGAGCATTTCCTTGGCTGACCGCTCAGTCAAGTATCCACGGGGAATAGTGGAAAATCTATTAGTGAAAGTGGGCAATTTTGTTTTCCCCGTGGATTTTGTGATTCTAGATATGGAGGTGGATGACAAGGTCCCACTCATCTTAGGGCGCCCGTTCCTACGGACCGCAAAGGCGATGATTGATGTCTTTGACGGGAAGCTCACACTTCGTGTGGGGGATGAGGTCCTTACATTCAATGCTGTAGAGTCCGGGAAGGATGTTGGCGAGCACAGCCACTCCGTGTGCATGCTCGATTCTTTCATGAACCACCATTGGGACCCCGATCCGGTGATAGAAGTAGGTGAACCCGCCCCGAATATAGAAGAACCATATGATTGGGCGTTGGAGTTAGAAGGATTGCTAGATGAGCCAGACGATTATGGAGATGAGATGCCTGATGATTTGCTGGAGATGATGGCAGAGTTTGAAGAGGTCATAGGCAAAACCCCAAGTGTGGGGAAGTTGGTGGAGGTTGTTGAGGATCCCGAGGATCCTGGTGAGATTGTGGAGGTCATTCCTTTAGAAGTGCCCATTCCTAAACCCCTACATATCTTCACCACTGTTTGTGCTTTGGGGAGAAAGATCGAGTCACCCCCTAGGTGTAGGCCGCCTCGTAAGAGGACTCGAGAGTTAATTGACTTAGGCAACGTAGATAGAGTGCTAACCCCAAGTGTGGGGATATCGAGGAGTGACAAACTACTTGGTTATTTAATGCGTATTATCTTCGGACCGGGTAGATTTAAGTTGTGGTGGAAGGAGATGAAGGATAGAAATCCATGGTGCGGTAGGAGTAGTTGTTTGCTGAGGCTGTGGAGAACCGGTAGGCCGCGAAGGATGAAGGCGGTACCGGTTAGGATCAAGGAGAAGCCTCCTGATAGGTTTGCTTGAGTCCTGGGCAAGTGCCCGGGATGTAAAGTTTGTGTGCGTTCATTGGTATGAGTCCATGTCTTTTTCTTTGTTTTTCGGTTTGTGTTTTGTTTGTGTCAAGTTTTGCAGGAATCCATGCTCGATTCGGTAAGGAAAATCGTCGGGAATGA
This sequence comes from Smallanthus sonchifolius, assembly GCA_023525975.1. Taxonomy (NCBI): domain Eukaryota; kingdom Viridiplantae; phylum Streptophyta; class Magnoliopsida; order Asterales; family Asteraceae; genus Smallanthus; species Smallanthus sonchifolius. Next base: position 21,708,686 of record CM042037.1, read on the forward strand.
AGCCCCAGGTATGGTTACATGTGTTTTTATCCTTGGGACAAGGTTTTAAGGAAGTTGGGTGAAAATTTTTTCTTAAATGACCAAAAATATTCTAAGTATAAAACTTGAAAATTCTTCAAAACTTTCTGTTAACGACACCCTCCCGCGGTACGCGAAGAACGATATGGAAATCTCTCGCGGTACGCGAGAGACAAAATTCTCGGCCGGCCTAACTTTTTGGCCTTCGCGGTACGCGAAGAATATCCCCTTCGACTTACGCGGTACGCGAGGGACTGCTGGTGTCACCCTATTTCCTTTGTTTCCCATGGTTTCCCGTACCCGTTTCTGTCCCCGTTTTCACTCACCACCACTATTCATCACCTACCTTCGTACCACCACTACCATGAAGCATCACCTTTAACCACCATCATCCATCACATTAATTCACCCACCTACCACCATCCGACCACCATGACCATGGGAAACTAGAAACTGTTTATGACCGATGTTCGACCTTGCTGTTGTCTTCATGTCTATGTGTTTGCCACACGTTGAGTATGTTTTCTCTGCATCTATCTATCTTGAGTCTTTTAAGTGTCTAGTTGAGTTAGTAGTTGAGTTATTATTTGAGTCAGTTTAATGCTGCGGGTATGTTTAGTCTTATTTTGCAGGTTTATCATTCCACCCGTACTCAATCTCCATTCGGGCAGAATTGATGGTCACCATTACTATCTTGTAAAGGCAACCCGACAGCTGATGTGTAACCGCGACCAAAATGCTATACGGTGCACACACAAGGAAGAACGAAGCTGCATATTAGTTTGCATCTACATTTCCAGCTAAGTCGATTCCTGTTTTTTTTTTTTTTTTTTTTTTTTTTTTTTTCTTGTTTTATTTTTGCATTTTTATTTTTAGTTTTGTTTTGCTTCACATTGAGGACAATGTGTCTTTCAAGTGTGGGGATGTGAGTGTCTAGTTTGTTTAGTTTGTGTCTTTAAAAATTCAAAAATACAAAAAAAAAAAATTGAAAAATTTGAAAAATGTTCTTGAAAATAACTGCATATATTTGGAAAATGATAGTAGAACTGGATCTATTTATGATTTTAAAAGATTAAATAATTGAAAACGTGTTGAATTAGTGATGTTTTGGTAGACCCAGCTAACTAGTAGAGCTTAAATATCCTGTTTGTGTTATTTAGGATTAATCACGGAATAAAATCATGATATCTTGTGGGTATTCATCTTAGAGTAATGGTAATACTGAAACTGTCAATATAGGGTGATAGGTACCACGATTAAGTTAAAATTTAAAGGTTTTTGAAAAATTTTTATGGCACACCATTCTCTTTTTATGAGAATAAATCCGAGTTTCGGTGGCGCCCGCATTCCATAATCCATGTTATTCCATAATTTATGAGCTATACTGAGTTTTGCTTATGTGTTACCCTCTGGGATAGCGACTTGGAGGATACACCCCTAAGTAAGATTTATGTGCTTCATTGATAGAATGTAGTCTATGTGTTACCCTCCGGGATAGTGACTTGGTTGAAACGCCTCTAGACGAAAGTTCTTTTGCTTATTATGCTCATTATCATCCATTCATTCATGATTTCATCTGATTTCTAAAAACCTGTAAATAGTAGTTTAACGTGGTAGGGTAAATCTATATGGTTTAATCCGTGCCTAAACATGACCTTGAGACGGGATTAGGTAGAGCTGTAACGTCTAAGTGTGAGTCACATAGATTGATTGATATGTTGTATAAAATGGATTTAGAACACGTAACGGGGGCTTGAAAGTTAGTGCTTGGGTTTAATCGGACAGAAATACTAATTGTTGCTTTTTAACACGTGAGTATGTTTTGAAAATTGAAATTTATGTTTGTTGAGTTAGATGCCAGTTATGATTCCATTTGCAGATTTTTCGAGGACGAAAAAAGGTTAAGTGTGGGGATATTTGATAGGGTGCGAAAGCACACGTCTTTATTCCTTTGTATTAATGTGTTTTACGTAGTTTTATATTAGTTTTGAGTCAATTTTATGTACATTTGAGTCGTTGGTCTTATTTGTAGGAGCTCGGGAATATTAATGAAGAATACGTGAAGAAAAGGAGCGAAGAAACGAAGCCCGGAAAAGTCCAAAGATAAAAAGACAATTTTCTGAAATTTAGGTCTCTCGCGGTACGCGAGAGACGAGTGTAATAATTCTCGCGGTACGCGGGAAACTCCAGGAATCCGCCCGACTATTTTGGTCCTCGCGGTACGCGAGGATCCAGTCAACATTCTCTCGCGGTACGCGAGAGGGCCGTTTTCCGCAAAACCCTAATTTTCTAAATTAAAAAGATAAAAACGGCCATTATGAGTGAGTTCGATTCTAAGCCGTTCCAGGGAAGAAAAAGAGGCGATTTTGAGCTTGGAAGTCAATTGAAGCTGAAGATTGAAGCTTTTGGATTCCGGGTTTGTGTAGTTGCATTCTAGGGTTTAAAGATTCAAACTTTATCTTTGATTTTATGTTTTGAACCTATGGATCTTGCTATTTGCTTCTGTGTAGATGTTCTTAGTATGATTCTAGGCTAGATCCTTGATCTACCTAGGTCAATATGATGATTATGTGTTAAAGTTTCGATTTTTATTCGGTTTTTGGATTTGAATGTTGGATTTATGATTTAGTAAAGGTTTGAGTTTGTTTATGTGTGATGTTAGTGCATGTTTAATTCTGATTATGTGGTTGATTATGCTTTTCTGCGTTGATTGTGGTTGTCTGCCAGTTTGATCTTCGTTTCTGGTTCATAGACTTTAGGGTTTGTGAGTTAGAGTGGTGTCTAGACGTAGTAGCCATAGAAAACCTAGTTAATTACTGATTAGAAGTGAATGTGTGTCCTAGTTCAATACCCGAGAGGTGAGAATTAGTCGTTTAGTCTTCGTCATTAGGAATCCGAGTGTCAGCTGTCTGAGAGGAAGTTGGTATTAGATGTCTAGTGATAGTTGCTATCCGAATCATAGTATCCATTCTAGAACTACCCCATGCATTCCTTGAGTGTATGGTAAGCGGTGAGACTGAGAGGTAATCCGTTTATTAGGGTACTTGTCATAGTAGGAAATACCCGAGAGGTGATCCGATCATCTGGTGAGTTAATATCCTTAGGTTGTCTTCTGGTCACATCCCGAGACCGAGAGTGATCGGGAATCCACTAGATATCTTTTAGGTGTTATATCTTTAGAAACCCAGATCCAACCTAGTTCCAAAACCGATAGAAGTTGAGCTTTACACATAGGATTCCGACCTAGGTAGTGACTTCTCCATTTTTGATTTCATCTTTAGTTTACTCTTGATAGCTTGAATTGTCCTTAGTTTATTGCATTCTTAGTTAATCTTTAGTGTAGTAAAACCCCCAATCAATTAATCATATTAAGTCCTAGTTAGAGTCTAATTTAGTTATTCAGTGTCTTTTGGGTTCGATATCCGGACTTCGTTAGGCTATATTGCATTGATCGGTACACTTGCCGGTTGTGTGGTCTAGTTTTAGGTCGAGTCTAGGTTTTATAAATTTAAAGCTAGAGAGTCTAGATTAGGTTTTATTTGATAGTTTTTATAGACCGTCTGGACGACATCAAGACCAAACCGTAATTTGCGACTGGTGGACCGTTACGGAGGGCGTGGCGGTCCGCCACGAGTACACGCTCCAAAACTCTATGCTGAGTCACCGGACACGTGTCAGCTTGGAGGATTGCGTCTGGATTGCGGCTAGCGGACCGTTACCGGTATGGTGGCGGTCCGCCACCCAACCATTTTAACCCTGGCAGACCTGTTCTAGCGGACCTCCAAGAATTTACGATCTTAGCGGACCGCTAGGGGACAACCCATTTTCAATGTTTTTTAATTTTTTTAACCTTTGAACTTTGGGGACTTGGCAAATCCAACCCCTAAGGTTCCAATATTGGCAAATTAGGACCTCGGAATTGGTCTGGTGTTTCATCTTAATGGATTGAGGGTTGTTGTAGACCTAATTTCTTGCTTCCAACTTCAATTTTTGTAATATCCAGGATTTTCCGACATATCTTTTCCTAAACCCTTTCCCGTGTTAGTAAATTAAAACTCGAATTCGTACTAAAACTATTTCCTTCAAAATGAATTTTTATTTTTAAATTAATAGTTAAGGAAAATGAAGCAAATCATACTTTAAACATATATATATATATATATGTATGTAGATATATGAGAGAGTTATTTGAAAGTGTAAATATGTATATATATAAATTCTTAAACTTTATAAGTTGTAATATAAACTCATCTTTTTAGACTTATAAATAAATAAATCATATAAATCATTTCTATAAATTTATAAAAATGATTGAGAAAACTTATTTAAACATATTAAATTTTTATAAAAAAAAAACTTCGGGGACTGAAACTGTCATTCATTAAAACTTACTCTAAACTAAAAACTAAAGTTTAAAACTAAACTAATAAACACTTGAAACATCAGGGGCCTATTATGCCATTAGCCTAAACATCAGAATTCAAAATCGATCCAGAGTTCGAATCCCGCAGGGGCCGGGTTTGAGCTTGATTATGCAAAAAACGCGAATTCCGTCCGGATTCAATGAACCTCGGTTTCCATACACGCATGCAACCCAGCCCCGACAACCATCAATGCTCGATTTCCCACCGTGGTCGCGCATGGGTTCGAAATTAACTCGTCGGCCCTAACCGTAAACCTCCCAACCAATTTCGCATTTAATGCCCAAATCGGCTATAAGTACCACACTCGACACACCAGAAGCATCACCCCAATCCTTCACGAAATCGTACTCGCATTTCCCAGTTTGAAGTCGCGACCGCCGACGTCAAGACCCATCTCGTTCTCGCTCGATTCTCCACCATTTCAGGTAATTATTGCGTCTGACAGAGTCGTTATAACCTAAGGATCGAAAGCCATCTGTTTAATCTCATTAATAGAGGGCGAATCGACATGTATTTAACGGGAATCGAAGCTAGGGTTCTTGAGAATTTGGGGGCGTTTGGAAGTGGTATTCATTAAATAAACTTTCCGTGTTTAAACCAGCAAGACCCGTAGCCGGGATGGTTAAGTGTTTGTGTCTGTTTGCCGACCCGGGGCAGGTCTTGGGTTCGATCCGGCCAAACCGGTTTTCATCCCTTTTATTTTTTTAAGCCTTTTAAAAAAAACAGTTTTCAAGTTTTAATAATTTCTATAAATTCTATTAAACTCTTATAAACTTAAAAATAGATTTTTACTTTTAGGTTCTGGAACTATTTTAAATGATTTAGACTTGAAATAAACAATTCTTTAAAAATAGTTTTAAACATTTAAAAATTATAAAAAATATTTTTCAGGAAATAAATTCTTTGAGTTTATCATAAACTTCTAATTATCTTTGTTTTTCTTTTAAAACCTTAAAAATAAATAAATAACTTCAAGACTTATTTATGTATATAAAACATGAGAAAATGCTTTAATTACTTTTCTAAACTTTTGTAAATCTATAAAACTTATAAAGACTTTAAAATGTTTATAAACTTATACTTTTAAAAACATGAACATCAAATTAAATACTTACACTTGTACACTTAATAAATACTTAAGGATTTAAATACTTTAATAAATCATAAAGGGATTATACTAATTACATCCAATTAGATACATATTATGAATAAATATCTATTCTTCATAGTTATGTATTATCAAAGTGAAAATTATAGAACCTAAACTATCATTTATCCTTCATAATTATCATTACTTAAATAATGGTTATAAATCGTTAATAATTATTTATTCTTCGGATGAATATTTGTTAAACCTCGATAATTATTTAGTATTTCACTTGGTCATCATTATCACTCTATTTTCTAAATGCTTAGAAAACTTTTCAATTATTTTTACCTACTTGCGTAATTAATAATTGTAAAACTTTAAATAATTATTTTAATTAATAATTATTCTAAACTATAAACCTAGTAAACTTTGATATTCAAAACCTTTATTTGAAACTCGATTTAAACTTTATAAAACACAACCATTCCCATCTCCCACTAGACAATCCCAGTCAAATCTTGAATCCTAGATCTTTGTCTTAGACTTATAGAAATAAACTTGAAACTCTAGACTTATATTCTTAGGCTTATCGTGAGGATATTCTCCCTCTCCAAGTCTTGCAAACACTTACTCTTGTCGGATACCCTTCATCATCCAAGTGAGTATACTTAGCCCCTTTTTCCTTTCTATACTTTTGGGGTGAAACATGTTCAAAAACATAAAACTTATGCAATTCTTGTACAACTATGACTAGATGCTTATTCTTATGTTAAACTTGAGACTTGTATGCTTAGATTAAACTTAAAACTAGCACATTCATTAACTTTGATCAAGCCTATAGTAACAATGATAGATCTATTGCATTTGACCAATACACCTTGATTGATTGACCCCTTCGGGGGGGAGCCCTTGGTGATTGTTACCGAATTAAACTTTAAACTTGAGACTTATAAGGGTAAGCTGCGGGTTATGCCTAAACTTGGTTGGAGGGTTGATGTGCACAATGTTTAAGATACTTGTTTCTCATACTTACATTATAGAATGCATATATCATAGTGAATTGTAATTCTTTTCAAATCCTTGTTAAACTGTGTCAAAATCTTTGTATCTCACCAACTATTTTGTAGTTGACAGATTCTTTCACATGTTTCAGGTACTACAACATGAGACTTTATTGTGATCACATAGGATGCTTGGACCTAGAATGCTTAATCAAATACTTGTATTCTTGTTATGTATTTGATTTATTCTTTGTATCGGAACCTTGAAGTTATTTAATAAAACTATTGAAACTTTAAATAGTCAACCTTGTGCTATTGAACAACCGCGTCCGCCCCGACGTATAATCCGCCGTCGATTGGGGTGTGACAATTTTCCTCCCCAAAAATCGAAACCCTCCATCATGGAGTTCTTCCCATCGACTTCTCATCCACACATATATACACTTGATAATTTTGATCAAAAATGCAAGATTTTAACCTCTTTGACTTCTTTTATGATATTTATCATATACCTGCAAAACTAGCCCTTATAGTTTCATAGTTTTTAATATAAGTTTCAGTTTTATGCACTTTATGCACTTTAGCCTTTCAACTTTATTTCCAATAAACCACTTCTTTTAAATTGTTAACTAAGTTCCTAACTTTTCAACTCATTCAAGTGTCTAGCACCTTCTAGTCCTATTTACTCTTAATATAATTTAATTTAATGAAACCTTTCAAAAATTTTAAATAATCTTATAACTTATATCTGAAACGAGATGTTACAGGACTTTAATAATGAACACTTCAATTCTTTAATCTTATCAAGAGCACACCCAAATACGCTAGTTTTGGCTATCTAAATGTAAGAAATAAAGAAATATGTTGTTTGAGAGTGTGTACAACCGAATTAGATCGTTCACAGATGGTGCATGTGGTAATGTGAGATCGAGGTTCTAGTTTTGGGGTCAAATGCGAGCAAAAAATGTTGCAGAATAATTCTAAGTCGTTGGACGGCCAATATTGTATGTATTGCAAAACCGTGGGTCAAAATCAGGGTTGGTTTTAGGTTTCTACGTAACTACTTAACACCCATCAATACAACATGTGTTGGTCAGCCAGCAATACGGGCCCGTATTGGTCAGCTTTGTAGAATTGGCAGTTTTGGTCCTTGGACCTTATCTTTTAAGTTTTGACGATTTTAGCCCTTCAACTTTCAACGACCATTATAAGTCGTCGTCATTTGAATGTATTTCCATAAATAATCATTTATAAATTTTCAAGTTATAAATAACTTCACACACCTTTATTTGAATACCGAAAAGTGAGGTGTTACAACAACCACAAATGTTTTAAAACCTTTGTCATCAAAGGATATAGTGTATAGTACACTTGTTTAACTTATGATGCTAGAACAAACGAGTCATTAGCTTTTAACCTTGGCATGGATTTAATGTAGACCAAACTATGTTTTGGGTCAAATCTAACCTCGTGGCTACTGTCACACCATGTCCACTTGAATACTACAACAATGCAATGACCAACGCCATAAAATTCCACCTCTGAGATCTCGTTGAGGGATCCATAATAGACAAACTCCGACTCATTGTAAGAAGCCCACCTCACAATGTACCACTATTGCATGACCCACCCAACATCATTTGTTTGAGTATGGAAATTGTACCCATTTACAAAATATTATGCAACTAAAAATAACGATTGGCATTGCGTGCTGGGGCATTTCAATTGGTCGCTTGAGTCGACTGACCTGTGATTGAGCTAGAATAAAGGAAAAGACACTTAGTTAAGAACAAACATATGGATTGGGTGTATATAATATATATATATATATATATATATATATATATATATATATATATATATATATATATATATATATATATATATTTGAAATTGACATACTTACATGTTTCTCGAGCAATTCAACAAACATGTTCTCTTTAACTGTATCCGCCCGAGTAATTTATGGATTTGGCGTAACCGTTCTTCAAAGATGCAAAGGAAATGTTGAAACTCTATATAACTCAACAAGACAAGTGTGTGGATCTTGATCATCTTATCAAGTGTGAGCATCCTCTATTTTTACTGCTCTTATCAAATAATATATGAAAAGTTACCTTGAATGTGATTAATCGATCATCGATACACAAAGTAGGAATTGCTGGAGGAAATTTCCTTGGCAGGTTATTCTGGTTTATTCTGGTTTCTATATGTGGATCAAAATATAACGAACAATGGTTGGATAGTTCATTTACCAGACATGACCCAAACTACAGACCTTTGACACTTGCCTTATTTCTGATGGTTATCTTTAATGACGCAAGCTTCCTAATAACCAATTGTTGAAATACATGATAATGATTAAAAGAGAGTTTTATGTAAATATAATATTTTTACGAAACTAAAATTTTACCTCTGATAGAGATATATCCACTAATATTGGACGGGACCATCGAAAATAACTAAAACAAAAAAGTAAATGAAACTTTAAGAAACACAACGAACAAAATTAAATAAAGTATACTTAAAAGTTAAGATATTGTACCTTCTAAGAAATAGGGGATGCATATAGATAAGGAAGTGAATTTTGATTTTTCTTCGATTAAAGTTGCATTTTGATGTTTTACTTTATCCTTATGATATTATACTTTGACGATATATAAATCAAAATTAGTATCATACAAATCGTTTTCTCGATAGATATATCAATGTATAACTATAAACTCCTATAACTGTATGAACTATATTGTTTTTCGTTTAGTTACAATCAAATTTACGAATATAAATGATTAGTTTAGATTTAACAAAACAAAAGGTTTTGATCAAAAACTATTTAATGTCTAAATAGTTATTGTGTTTCTTAACTTGACTAAAGAACAAATCTACAAAAATATTATTTGTTTTTGTTTTTATTATTTGTTTTTGTATTCTTTTTATATATTCATTTCACATGCACATCAACTGTTGTACCATCAAGAAAGGGACAGCATAAACATTTCAAACATGAGTGCACGTTATTAAAATTTATTCTAAGAATAATATGACATAATAGTACTTATCTAAAAAAAATTAGTACTTTATGCATCACTTGTTGTAACTTGGTCTTATGGTATTTTAAACTATTCGTTACAGAGGACCAATAGTGACTAAACGGAGTCCATGACTAAGTTTACCCTTTTGTTCTTTTACATCATCATGGAAGGTTATTGACGCCTATGTGACAATTATAGACCGGAAGGTTAAGAAGCACCCTTAGGTAGTGTTTGGTATGCATCAATGGCTGGTGGAATAAAATGGGTCATTGCGATGGAATGAAAAAAAACATGTTTGGTAATCACATAGGAATGGAATGAACCATTACATAAGGAATGTGATTCCTTCACTTTTAATAATTTTCATTCTTTGGGGTATGGGTGTTTTTTTTTTTTATTCCTTCAAGGAATTGAATGATTTTGTTTAATTAATGACCCGAACCATGGTCCGACCCATGAACTGATCCATGACCCGACACATGACTCGACTCATGACCCGACCCGTAACCCGACCCATGAACCAACCCATGACCCGTCCTATGACCCGACCCATGCTCGAACCCATGACCCGAACCATGACCCGACACATGAACCAACCTATGACCCGACACATGAACCAACCTATGACCCGACACATGAACCGACCCATGACCCGACCTATGCCCTAACCCATGACCCTTCCCATGACCCTTCCAATTACCCGAACCATGACCCGGCACATGAACCGACCCATGACCCGACACATGAACCGACCCATGACCCAACACATGAACCGACCCATGACCCGACACATGACCCGACCTATGCCCTCACCCGTGACCGAACCTTGACCCGTCCCATGACCTGACCCATGCCCTAACCCATGACTCGACCCATGAACCGAACCATGACCCAACACATGAACCGACTAATGACCCATCCCATGACTCAAACCATGACCGACCTGTAACATCTCGAATAAATAGAAAACAAATAAAAGAAAAGCAAGGTGGGCTTGGCCAAAGTTCGGCCCATGGGCCCGAAATATGAAGGGAAACCCTTTCTAATAAGCAGCCACCGACCTCTCCCCCTCATTTCCAACACACATTCGCAGCTTCTAGAGAGAGAGTGTGAGAGGCCGGTTCTAGAGAGAGAAAGCGGGGAAAGAGGCTCAAAGGCTCGGGAATCGTTCTTCTTCATCACAGCAACGTATAGCAATGGGAACCGAACTCCAAGAGGTAAGCACCACCTCTAAATCTGAGTTTTTATCTATTTTGGGGTTTCGGGTTTAAGTCACATAAAAGCACGATTTTTATGTATGAAACCTGAAACAAAACACATATTTAAGCTCATGGATGAAAAAGAAACGTTTTGAACGTAAAAAGTTCAAGGCTTGATCGATTAGAAATAATTGGCCTGATCTTGGGTTTCTGGTTGGGCAAGAAGACTGATGCATCGAAGCTACTAGTTTCGATATAGGTAAATCCATCGAAACTACCATAGTTTCGATATAGACCCCTAAACCGAAACTACTAAGATTTTACATAAGTTACTTATCGAAATTACCACAGTTTCGATATAAACCAATGACCCAAAACTACCATAGTTTCGATATAAACCCATGACCCGAAACTACCATAGTTTCGATGTGATTCATCCATCGAAACTATTGGGTTCAAGCATAGTAATGTCTAGTGTCATCTCGGAGCACTACCTTATGTGTATAACTTCATTATATAGATTGTGAGAGACCTTAGTGACGCTCAGTAACCAGCTTAATGTATTACAGAAACCACTTATCAGGTGAGTTCTATGTGCCCCCCATATGTTACGTGCAAATCTTTCAAATGTTTTGGGGCTGAAATGTATACATTAAATGAATGAATATTATGAATGCCAATGTGATCATACGTGATATATGAAAATGAATAACGAACTAAGAATGAAACGTATGTATGCAAAGAATGAAATAAAAGAATGACATAACATGTAAGGATGAAATCTTGCTTTATGTCCATGTATATATAGCTTGCTAAGTATGAAATGTATGACATAACGTGTAAGAATGAAATATTGCTTTATATCCATGTAAATACGGCTTGTTAAGTATGAATGAACGTTATGGACGGAACAATAATGACTAACGGACAAATAAGACGGACTACGACGGTAGGACGGTTGTAAGGTAATGACGGACTACTTCGGTAGGACGTGTGTAAGATAATGACGCACTACTTCGGTAGGACTGTTGTAAGATAATGACAGACTACTTCGGTAGGACGGTTGTAAGATAATGACGAACGGACACTAGTTGTCGGACGGTTGTAAGTATGGCGGACTACGACGGTAGACTATGACGTTTGTCTCTGTGACTCACGTAATCAATGATGGGCTGATCCCCCTTATGTGTAAGACCAGCAAAGGCACAAATGAATGCAAGAATGTATGTATCTATACACGTACCCACATAAGAATGAAATATGAATGAATGAATTGAAACGATAAATATATACATATATATATATGTATACTTATGAAAATTATGACAAGAACTAATGTTTATGGCTTCTTGCTTTAAAAACTAGAACTCATCAGCGTTAGCTGACTTTTAGTATGCACTTCAGGTAGCAAGAGGAAAGGACGGGCTAAGGCGTGAAGGTTACCCAGCACAAGACTAACATCCCGTTAATCGAATTTATGATAAGACAATGTTTGATGTTTAATGCTAAGACTTCTGCTGCTATGTTATGTAATTGAATGATGTATGCTTCCACTACTTTGATGTTTTAATTTAAGTTTGGCATTTGATGAATATGTTTATGAGTAAATCCAACAAGTGAGGTCGGCCGGGAAAGGGGCCTTACAAGTTGGTATCAGAGCAATAGTTTGAGAGATTCAGACATCCCTACATGTCTGGACTCAAGCTGATAATGGGACCAACGCACAGATGTCAGTCTGGGTAGCCAACGCCAACACAGTAAGTAAGTAGTAACATTAACGCCTGTAGTTAGGGATAGATGCCTTAACTTAGAACGCTTAGATGTCAAAGTCACTACTGATGTGAAGAATTTTGAACCCGAAAAGCAAAGAAAATTATTAATCACAAACCGGTCACTGTAATTAAGAATTTACCTTGCTCGTACTGTTCTAAACTATGATCTGAAGGAATGACATTGATGTATTCCCTTTACTTATCAGGAAATCTAGAATACTATGGCTGGTAGGGGAGGAACTGGACGTCGAGGTGGTCGTACTGGTCGAGTCGGTAGACCACCATTGAATCGAAGACGTAATGATGAGGAAAGTGTGCATGTGGAACGGGAGGAAATCGTGCACGAATAACGTACTGAGAGTGTGCATGAAACTGATGTAACTCCGCCGGGAGACGACAATGAAGGGTCCCTACGACTAGAACCCAAAGTTAGGGATGCTATTTCCCGTGAGGTTGTACTGACTCTGAAAAGCGTATTGCCTGATCTGCTATCTGAAGCACTTAAGAAAAGTAAGGGGGAGGAGGAAGAGAGCCCTGAAGAAAAAGTCTATGACAGTGATGGGGATGAGGTCAATGTTGGATTGAACACCAAGGGATGCGCTTACAAAGGCTTCAAAGACTGTGACCCGCCTAAGTTTGACGGGAAAAAGGATTCAATTGACACGTTTGAATAGATTGAAAGGATTAATGGAGTGATTAGCATAAGTGAATGCCGAGCTGACCAGACGGTCAAATTTGTTGCTCATTCCTTCACTAACGAGGCATTGAGTTGGTGGAGAACTATTCAGAGGTCCAAATCATCAAATGCACTCAAGAGGATGACATGGGAAGACCTTAAGGTACTGATGATCAGGAAGTTCTGCCCTCAGAATGAAATTGACCGAGTGGAGAACGAGTTTATGAACTTCAAAGCTCGCAACATGACTCACCGCCAGTACACTTCAAGGTATAACGAACTAGCTCAGCTAGTACCTCATCTGGTGGAAACTGAAGAGAGATTGATCAAGTACTATGTGAAGGGCTTGCCTCAAAGGGTCCGCATACATGTGAAAGCTAACCGACGCTCGACCTTCGAGTCGGTAGTGAATCTGAGTGGAATCGTCTTTGACGATTATGCCAACGAGGACCCGGCCCCTGAAGCACCGAAAAGAAAGTGGGAAAACCAGTCTAAGGAGAACTATACAGTTGAGGCTAAGAAGCCAAGAACTGAAGAATATGAAGCTTGTAAGAAATGTTTGAAGAAACACCAAGGCGAGTGCCTAGTTGGTTCCACCATCTGCTATAGATGTGGGAAGGCAGGGCACTATTCTCGTGACTGTTTAAGAGACAATAAATGCCAAGGTTGTGGACTGTTTGGCCACCTAACAAAGAACTGTAGAAAATTTGGACAATCTGGTTCGGGAAAGGAAAAGGAACCTGAGGAGCCAAAGGCTAGGACTCGGGCCTACGCCTTAACTGAGGAAGAAGCAAGAGGAAACCCTGATGTCGTGCTAGGTACCTTCCTCGTTAATAATGAAAATGCTACTATATTATTTGATTTTGGTGCTAGCAAAAGCTTTATATCAAATGAATTTAGTCGCAAACTAAACTGCACAATCACCAACCTCGTAATGGCCTTTAGCGTAGAAACTGTTGTTGGTAGAAACTCAGTGGTCATCCGTATGACTGACGATTGCATGATAGAAATAGATGGCCACAAGTTTCCTTCTAGATTGTACCTTCTAACCTGAGGGGGATTTGACATAGTGGTTGCTATGGATTGGTTAGCTGCCAACGAAGCACAAATCGTATGCAAGCGAAAGATGATACATCTCAAAGCCACTGACGGCAGTCCGATTACGGTTTATGGGGATTGGAATTGCACAATTCCGAACGTCATCTCGATGATCAAGGCCGAAAGTTACATGAGGCGTGGTTGCGAAGCTTATCTGGCATATGTTATTGACGATAGAATGAAAACGAAAGAACTCAAAGACGTACCCATGGTGTACAACTTTTCAGAAGTGTTCCCAGAGGACCTACATGGTGTCACACCCCGACCGGCGGCGGATTATACGCCGGGGCTGACGCGGTTGTTCATAAGCACATGATCATCTATTAATAAGTGAATATTTATTCATTGAATTAAAGCATCTGTTACAAAAGGAAATGGAAAATAAAACGTTCAAGACATGATATAAATTAAATTCAATCTAGGTCCAGTCCTATATGATCAGGTAGAATCCTCAAACCGGTGCACCTGAAACATGCGAGTAAATGTCAACTACAAGTAGTTGGTGAGAAACATAGGTTTTGACACCAACAAAGTTAAGTATAGATTATAATTCAATATGTTCAAAGCATGTCTAAAGCATATATGTGAAAACACACAAGGTTCCAAGCATACAATTCAATCCTGGTAATGGAAAACTAGATACACAATCCCACTGATTGTCATTTTGAAAAGGGGCAAGAGGATACCCAAGTTGTAAGTTGATACCCAACAAAACCCGCCAAGGTTTTGTGATAAGTTATAGTTTCAGATTCCCGTATAAATGATCATAAAAGGTACTACCTTAGGCTTGGGCTGCAAGTTAATGAATGTACTGACATGAACACATGTAATGGTCACTAGGTAGTTTAAGACATAGAGCATAAAGATCAAAGCATAAGAACAAAGGTATTGAATCATATATGAAAGATAGTTAATAACATCTAAAGTAAAAATAATAAAAAGAGCCTATGTAAACTCACCTTGATGAGTGGAGGGTTGGACTTGTAACTTGTAGTAACAAGAATCGAGTATGCCCTAAGTTGAATAAGAGTTGTTATTTTTATTAATATAGGAATGATTAAAAGGAATAAAGACGGAATGATTTTGGACTTAGGAATTGGAACGAACGAAATAATATTAAAGATTCAAGTTATTGTGATAACAAGTTAAATATATAAATTAAGTTACAAGAAATAATGCTTTAAAATTTTCTTATTTAAGAAGGAAAACTTGGTGTTTAAGTATCAAACATATTAATTATAGTTTAATACTACATTTGTACTATTATAAGATAATAGTATAAAGATATAAATAGATTAGTTAAACGAATTAAATTTTTGTTATTTATGAAAGTCTAGGTAGTAAGGTTACGAGTTTAGTAAACACTAATTACATAAATGAAATAAATAAACTAATATACCAATCATTAAAAGTTTTATATTATTAACAATGAAATTAAAATTGTACTATTAATAGTATGTCGATTAGGGTTTAAGTATCATATATATAATTAAACATGTATATATATAAATCCCTTACGTTTAAATGAGGCGATCGAGTTAATTTTAAAAGTTATACATATATATAAATAGAGTTTTAATTATAACAACGTTTATCACGTTTTTGAAATATATATAGTGGTAACGAAATAATACATACTAAAAAATGATGGTGCTTATATACTATTTGTGAATAATAATTAAAATGGTTGATATATAAACGGATTTGCAACAATTTTTGTTATTAGCATCAATACCATATATTAGTAACAAAACCATGCAATTTTGTTTATAAATCACATTTTAAGAAGTTATCATTACTATTGACAAGGTAAAAAAAAGAATTATTAATTTGTAAATTATTATTATCAATGATAATATTACCCATGTTAATACTTTAGTTTATAAAAATTAAGATCTTTGATCATTCCTAAGGTTTATATAAGTAATAGTGTGCATATATGAGAGTGTGTGATTAAGTGTTAAACAAGAAAAAAAAAAGAAGCAGGGAATGGGAGTCTGCCTAGTTCGAACCCACGACCTGACCCAAGAAACACAACGGCTTTACCACAAGACCAAACCCCATTTTGTTTAATGTATCAGGACGCAAATGATATAACCCCAAAGCCCGGTTCTCCTTCTTCCTTACAAACACAGGTCGCAAGCCAGGGCTGCCCATACCCAACCCTAAATCGAGTGCAAGGAAGATCAAGATCAGAGAATGCGAAGTTCAACAAGGAAATGTTACCTGGACTCGTCTTTGGAACTCGAAGCAAGAATCGGAGCACTTGGGCTCTAAAGCCGATCACGACAGGAGGTCGCCCGGGAAAGGGGCCTTACACGACCAGGGGCGGACCTACGTTCACTGGAGGGGGTTCACAGGAACCCCTGAGTTTCGAAATTTATATAGAACGGTATGTAAAAACACTGGGGTGAACCCCTTAAAATATATAGAGTGAACCCCCTGAACAAAATTCCTGGATCCGCCACTGTACACGACCCATGCCCTGACCCATGACCCAACACACGACCCGACCCATGACCCAGGTATTTTCTTGGAATAATTTTGTCATTTTTAATGAATTGTATTACATTTATTCGAATTTTCCTGTCTAGAAAACAACATGAAGTAATGATTCATTTCATTTTCATAGGTTAACTAAACAGGACAATGGAATGGTAATGGTCTATTTCATTTCCTTGTTCATTCCATTCCTTCGTCCAATCCATTCCCTTGTCCATTCCATTACCCCATACCAAACAGTCTCTTAGAATATGAGGTATACTATCATTTGGCTCTCCCAAATGAGAGTACCTTTTCTGCCACCTAGGCGCCACATCAGATTGGTGTAACTCTCACTTGGCAAGGGGTATACCCAACTCAAGTGAGCATTAAATGCATATATTATAAAATATTTATTTTTTAAATAAAATATTCATTTTTGAGATAAATAAAAGTTACATAAAATAAAAAAAATAACATAATTAAAAAATTACATAAATAAATAACATAAATAAAAATTACATAAAAACTAATGTTGTGAACTTTCAAAACGTGATGAACTTCTCGGCTTCAAAGCATTTTTTGTTAAAGGTTGTAACCTTGTTAAGTATATTTTTTCTCTTTCTTTTACTCCAATTTTAATTAATCCTTTTTATTTATTTTATAAACAAATTAATTTATTTTATTGTATAAATTATTAAACTTTTATTAAAAAAATATAAATTAAACTTATAAAATTTATATTATTTATAAATTAAATAAATTCATTTATATATTTTTTAAACTTATTAAAGTTTAATAATATTATGTATTTTTATAATTTTTGATTATGTAATATTACGTAGTGTTTTAATTTTAGATTACGTAATACTATGCAATGTTTTTAAATTTATAAATTTTAAATTTCATAATTGTCTCGGTTATATATTATATAAACTAGGTTAGAAACTCGTGGGATTTAATAAAAAAATATTAAATTGTCACGGTAACACCGTTGTTACCCATACAGGTAGTTTCACGAGTTCTACTACCCGAATGTGAAAGGACCGTTGGGGTGGAAACTCTCTTGTTGACTTTGAACCTTCAATGTAAATTTACCATCTTTTAAAAGCTTCTTCCATTGTTATATAAAGTTTTTTTATTATTTAAATTTATAAGTAAAAAATTGCAGGATGTTATGGGGTTTGAGGATTGTGGAAGTGAAGAGAAGAGTTGTTGGATATGCTCATTTGGATAAATCATATTTCACCCTTTAGTGTTTTTTTATTTTTAATTGTTTTAATTTTTAATTTTTAGTTAATTTTAATTTTAACTTTAACTTTAACTTTTACTTTAATGTATTTTAATTTTTTAGTTAATAAAATCATGTTTTTAAATTTTATTTAAAAAAATGCTAGGGGAGCTTAGGGTTTCACCCCTTGTGTTTAGGGTAAAAATAACGTCACATATTTTGAAGTGACATGACATGTTTTGATTAGATAATATATAGGGTACTTTTAGGTTCAAGAGATTCCACCCACTCCACTAGAGGTGCACAAAACGGTTTTTTCAACCCGAACCGGTTTAACCCGACCTGAACCGGTTTGGTCAACAAATGGTCAAACCCGGTTTGGCCCTAAACCGGTTTGGTTCAAACCGGTTCTCAACACATAAAAACCCAACCCTATCAAACCGGTTAGGGTAGGGTCCAAACCGGTTTAAACCGGTTTTTTAATTAAAAATCAAATAAATTTAATAAAATTCAATATATTTAATAAAAAATAAAAAAATATATATAACAAATATAAAACATAAAGTTCAACGTTTATTAATATTTGAAAAGTTCAGAAAATTAAAAAACATTACAAGATAAAATTATAAAATTAGAAAATATTATAAATGACAATATATATATTTATTTTTTGGACTATTCTTGTACGTTATCTTCGGAACCGGAGCTTCATAGCCATGCATCTTCGGCTAGTTTTTCATCGGTGACTGGTTCGGATATTCCAAGATCAACCTCGTTGTTGTGTATGGTTTCTTCGGCTTGAATTTCGTATTCGAGAGAAGTTTGGTCTTGTATTCTATCCATCGCATCCAAATGGTCCTTCAAGAAAATGCATATTTCCATCAACAGGGGGGTGAGTCTAGTCATTCGTATCGATAAGACCCTGCCAGTAAAAGAAAACGCAGATTCTGAAGCTACCGTGGAAGCTTGGACGGTTAATACATCACGGGCCATGGCGGAAAGAATCGGAAACGAAGCTTCGTTTTTTTTCCACCAAGCCAAAATTTCAAAATCCTCAAAAACGGAAGGAGGCATAAACGATAAAAAGTTTGTGCCAGTATACCTTCCGAGTTCGCTACTCGGGGTGCTACCTCGAGCCCGTTTACTAAATTCATTTAGCATTTCGTTATATAAATTCAAGTTAACATCTCTCGAGCTACCACTTGATGATTTACCCATTGTATCATGTGGAGTCGGAGTTGTACCATATTTGTGTAAATAAACATCAAATAAATCTTGAAACATTTGTTAAAATATGCTTTTGTGTTTTGTGCAAAATGGATGTCTTCAACATCCAAATCTAAAGCGTAAGTAATTTTATCAATCAACGTTTCAACCCCGAAAATATTTATGGTAGGGTTTAACGCGGAGGCACAAGTTATAACGGGAGGCATTTCTTTAAAATATTTTACTAATTTTTCTTTCATCGGTTATATCATTTTTGTAAAAAGAGTGCTTTTATTTTCAAGATCCGACAACTTAGTAGCCATTAAAAATATTTGTTTAGGAGTTAATGGACTTGTGGGATAATAAACACCGGATAAAAAAGTGGTGGCGGATTTGAAAACTACAAGCAATTCGGTTACGTCTTTTAAAATGTCCCAACTCGTAGACGGAGACTTTAGAATTCTACGACGAGGTTTTGAGGAAAGCATTTCATGAAACATTTCTTAATTTTGTCTTTGTCGTAAAGCGCTTTAAAACATATTATGAGTCGAGTTCTATCTTGTCTTGACGTCCTAATTCGGACCTAAGCAATGATTATTCGTTTCACGACAAAATCTAATATAATCATGATATCTTTTTTTGCTACTAAAAATATCTTTAAGCATTACTCTAAAAGCATTTGTTAAGTTTGAAACGTCTTCAATTGCAAGCCCGGCTTGCACCGCCAAGTTAATAATGTGTGCAACACATCGACTAAAGAAAAAAGCGCCGTTGCAAATCGGTTTATATTTCATTTTTAGTTTTTGAACCGCATTTGTATTATTAGATGCATTATCAAAAGACATTGAAAAAAGTTTATTTTATAATTTAAATTCGGTTATAACACCATCTAATATATAAAATAAATTTTCGCCGGTGTGTGGATATTCAAACAAGTCAAACGCGATTGTAAGCTTCATCATTTGCCACGTTTTGGGATCAACCTAATGTGCGGTAACGCAAAGGTACAAATCGGGTATACCATGTGGAGCCGACCAAACATCGGTGGTTAAGTTTACACCGGTTTCCAAATTTTCAAATCCCAAAATTAATTCTTTTTTTGCTTTTTTCCACATTTTTATACAATCTCGTCTAAGGGTGGTGCGACTTACTTGATGATAACGTGGTTTGAGTGTCTCTTTAATCATCCTTGTCAAGCGCGGATTGTCAAAGTGGTTGAACGGCAATGTCACACCCCGCCAAGGCAGAACCGCGAGGCGTAACGTTCATGGTTTCCAAAGCATATGATTATTGCAAACGCATACATTTAACCGGATACATAAAGTAAGTTTTACAACTCAAAATATTAGTTTGAAATACAAAAGAAGTGAGATTTCGCAAATATGACCCAAGCATTATGTGTTATACAAGAAAAATATTCAAAAGTAGTATCCACCATGTATGCATGAACCTTACGTAGTATTATCCTTGATCATGCGTTTAGTTTCCTGAAAAACATACTTAAAGTGTGTCAACACAAGGTTGGTGAGTTCACAAGTTTGAATCGAGCATGATTTGTAATCCAATTGTACGAAAACAATTTCAAGTGTATATGACAAACAAAACAAGTAATGTTTGACCCATTTGTAAACTAGCAAGGAATACAAAATAATATGTTCGTACATGAGGTTTAACCAAACCCAAACACTTGTTTTTGCCCCTTGCTCGTACCAAACGAGCCCTTGTGTAGACACTATGCGGCCATTCGATCATGTGGATCGTCGGTTAGCGCAACTAACCATGACCAGGGTGTGTCATTCCCAATAGTACTATTCATAGGGCCTCAGGCTAACCAATAGCTAATGGTCATAAATTACGTTAATGTAGGGGACTTTACGAGCGCTACGTGTGCCAATTCATGTAAACATAAAGGTCGGGTCTTGTTTTCTTGTTATCATATAAAAATAGTTATAAGTATGTTCTTACCCCAAAGTATACAAAAACGGTAAAAAAGGGTCGTGAAACTCACCTGGTGAGCAGTCGGTACGAATGTGCTAGCAAAATTCGAAAGTATGTGAGACCCACTCTAACCGTGCCCTAAACGGAAACGGTCACTTTAGGGTATAAGATATGATCCCAACATAAGGTTGGACGTGTATAAAGTATCACCCAAAATATGTAACTCGATCATGTTATGCGTTATGTTTTAAAAGGCGACTCAACGACCCGTTAGTGATTTATTGATGGTTTAAAGAAAATATATATTTTTATTTTTACTTATATTTATTTATGAACCTGTCGACAAGTAAATAAAACGTCGGTTTCAATTCTTGCGTGGTTATATATATATATATATATATATATATATATATATAGGGTAGGGTTATACTAAAAAGGTCATTGTGTCTAAAAAGCCTAAGAAGGGATTTAGACCATTAGATGAATGTATTGGATGGATGAGATGTAGGAGTGGCATTTTTGTAATATGTGTTATATATTAAAGGGGGTATACTTTTGACAAAGGGGTATAAACGTAATTCGTTGATTTTTTATCACAAAAACGTCCACTATGGAGTAAATTTAGCAGGTTGCCATATCCAAAAGCTTTTTATTCGCAGGAAGTTTAGAAACAAATAATGTAGTTTACACAAACAAAATCTTTTTTTTTCTATGTAAAAACATATTTTTTAAGCTAACCAGTTAATAAGTAAAACACCACGCCTTACATGTATTTTAGACACAATGCCTTGAAAATCACTGCAGTGTTTTGTTTCTACATCGAATAAAATAGAACACTGCATATTTATTAATTTTGAGTTGATATTAGATTTCTGCAAAACACAATGCATTAAAAAAAAACAATTTTAGACCATTTATTTTGAGTTCTGCAATACAAACTGCAGTAAAAACAAACTGCATTAAAACACATATTACGGTAAAAAGGGCAAAAACGCACTGCAGTTAAAACTACATTACAAACTGCGGAAACACACTGCATTAAAACACATATTGCAGTAAAAAACACTGCAATAACACAATGCAGTAAGAAAATCAAGTTTTTTTATTGAAACTAATTGGATGAGGTCATGCATTAGATGAAAAAAACTAAAGCTAATTAAAAATCTCAAAGTTTTTTTAGTAGAACCCCACCTTTTAAAAACACACTGTAGTAAATAAGTTACAGTTTCATATCACTATCTACAAAAACACACTGCAGTAACTAAAAGTTATTTTTAGTTTTAGTTGAGATCATTTTTTTATGGTTTGTTTTATTTATTTAAACTGTAGACGATGATTTTGTGTAAAAATACCATATCTAGATTTCTTGTTGCATTTGGTTGCTTGATTGTTTCTTTTTCGAGTTAAATGCATAAATTGTTGCACAATGTGATTGTTAAGACGCACAGGTAACTCAAAAGTTAAGTATTTAAAAAAGTTGGGTTTAAGTAAATTAATTAATATTGACATATAAATATAAACAAGACAAAAGACATTTTTGAAGGACATGTGTATGAATGACTACTGATATAAACAAGATAAACATGGAAGTATGTGATTAATGTTCTTGTTTTTTTTATTTTCTTGTTAAACTCGTTTATTTTAAATATTTGTGAAAAAAAGTCCAGATATGAATGCATTATGTATTTCGTAAAACGCATTGTGTATAAACTCAAGACCAAAAAATCTTTTTATAAAGCAAATCTATTTTTTACATTAACATCGAGTCCTGGGACGCATTGCATGAATATGGACGCAAAGTTTATTGTAAGCTATAAATCCATAATTAAACACGACTAACCATATAATAATTATACCAAAGACTTTCAAGAATGATGAAAAATAGCCCTAAACAAAATTTAATATACTTACTACAACCAATCTGAATCACTGTGATGACAATGTCTAAAAACATTGGGGTTAGCATATAGTAAAACAGATTGTCCACAAAATATATGAATTATGAAATTGGACACACTGGACAGCATATGTTGCATGTTAGAATGCACAAAACCATACCTAAATAAAAAAGAAATACAGCATCAACAAACAATATCATAATGCAAACTTTGGTAGTTAAATAAAAAACATTGTCCATGGCAATGATAACGATGTTAACTAAAATAACACAAAGTTTTAACGCTGCATTTGATGATGTGTCAACATCAAGAGTCCAGTACTTTTTTCTTGAATTTGGTGATGTGCGCTCAATCCCAATTACAGTATACGCTTCAACATCTAAATTAAACAAAAGGAAAAGAATTAAAAAATGGTAATATATAAAAAAATGGACGAAATGAAGGACCAAAATGTATCATAACACAAATTAAAACAAATGCACACCATAATAGAACTTTAGTCCCTTTCCTTTATTTTTTTAAAATTATAAACCATATATTTCATTAGGTTACACAAACAAACGCCCAACATTTTATTTAAACTGTAAAATTGAAATCTCTTGCCTCAATTTGAAACGAAACAGAGGCAGTGTTCAAGAAAAGAAAACAAAAGGGACAACCTAAAACATTACAAAAATCTCTACTAAAAGAAAACAAAAATATCTTTAACTAATCACAGACGTACAAACATTACAAAGTTCTTTTCTCAGTTGAAACAAAAAACATTAAACTATTGTCAAGTGGCTCTTCTAACTAAATAAAGACATTGCAAAAATTTACACAGACCAAGAATGCTAACTATACTAATTCTCAAAATCTACTAATTCTATGGTTCATATGTAGTCGTTGGATATACTAATTCTTTTATACTAATTCTCAAAATAAACAAAGACGAATAAACACAGACCCACCATCTAGTTTAACAGACGCACCATCAGTTAAACATACGCACTATTGAATTAGCATACGCACCATCGATTAATTAAACAAACGCACTATCAAATTAATAGACGCACCATCGTCTAAACATACGCACAATCAAATTAACAGACGCACCATCGATTAAACATACGCACCATCGATTAAACAGATGCACAATCGATTAAACATACGCACCATCAAATTGAACAAACGAACAATCAGATTAAGCTAATATGAAAAAATTGAAAAAAAACATACCGTCCTCTCCATCGTCTAAAGTATCCACCTTCTTAACAGTTTTCCAACCCTCCTTGGTATACACCAAATATTTCAATTTAACGACCCCGTCTTTTGTGTATTGTGCATTCTTATGGGCAGTGAAACCCCCAACGAGTGCATACTTCTGGTAAAAAGCAAATGCAATTTCAATGGAATCAAATACCATTCCTACTTTGTGTTTAGTTGATTCGTCAACATCAGGAATATAGTACTTTTTTCCTGAATTTGGTGTTGTGCGCTCAATCCCAACTTCAGTGTATGCTGCAACATCTAAATAAAACAAAAAGGCAAAGACACACCATCCAAATAAACACAAACGCACAGACTAAAATTGCTAAAATACATACAATCACAAATTAATAGACGCACAATAGGATTTTTGTAACAGACGCACCAACAAAAAATGGTAGGCACCGGCAGCCTAAAAATGGTTTTTTGGCACAATCAGATTTCTAGTTAAGAGGCGCACAAAATGGTTTCTGGGCACAATCACAAATTTCAAATTACAAAATGGTTTTTTGGCACAATCACAAATTACAAACTGGTTTTTTTGGCACCATCACAAATTAACAGACGCACTAAATTGTTTTTTGGCACAATCAGATTTCTAAAAAATTGCTATGCACAATAGGATTTCTTTAACATTAATATGCACAATCAGATTTCTCTAAACTTTGTTATGCACAATCTGATTTCTTTAACACCTTGCACCATCAAATTAAAGCAGACGAACGATAAAAATAAACAAAGACGCACCAGCAAAATTTGATTTCTTTTACACTTTCAATAAACAAAGACGCACTAGCAAAATTTAATTTGTTTAACACTTTCAATAAACAAACACGCACGAGCAAAAATTAGCACGGACACATCATCAATCTGATTTCAATAAACAAAGGCGCACCATCGTATTAAATTAATACGCACCGTAAAAATAGACATAGACGCACCATCACAATTTTACAAAGATGCACCACGCAGAATTAAAAAGAAAACATACCGTCGTCTCCATCGATCATAGCATTCGCCATTGTTAAAGAATCCAAAAGAAGAACGAGAAGAAAAACAAATGATTATGCTATATATAAACACTAAGAATCAGTTCCTAATCAAAGGAAAATTTGATTCTGATAGAAACAAAGATGATGAAGATAAACAAACCCTAAGAATCAGTCCCTAATTCATTCGAAAAGCCCTCTGGTTGATTTAGGAATGAGAATGGAGCACCTAATTGATTCGCAATAATCTTTGATTGATTTACGAATGGGGAATGATAAGAATCAGAGATATGGTCGATTGAAATATTGATGAGGACGATTGATAATTGTAACCGGTGATTTTGGGAGCTTCCCATTATGATTCCAATTAAAACCCTAATCAATACATACGTTCAATAATAAATTCTCAAAATAAGTATTATTACTCAAAAGACCAAGATACCCCTAACAAGATAAATTGAAAGTTGACACATGTCAGTTTTTTATGGCTTCTTAGCCTTCTTAGGATATAGAGTCTTTTTAACATAACTTTTTATATATACACATTTTATGAATATGAACTTAGATCACCACCACAACTTTTATATACTCATCTTATATATATATATACACACATTTTATGAATTTGAACTTAGATCACCACCACAACTTTTTATGACTTTTCTTTTCCATAAATGTTGTAAGGGTTTGTTTAAGATAAAATTTTGTATAAGATCATAACATATTAATACATCCTCATAGAAGGTCTTGTTTAAAGTTTAGATTCGTGTTTTGAAACTCCTTTTAATTTTAACAAGACTTTTTGGGTGGTGATTTTATACATGAACCAAATTCTTGTAAATTTTAAATCTTAAAGAAAGAAGAGTAGGTGTAGGCTTACAAATACAAGGTAAATGATGCAATACGATGAAGAAAGGAAGTTCCTAAGCTCTTGATCTTTGGAAACACCTTGATTTACACCTTAGAATCTTGAATTTTGCTTCAAACTTGAAACAAGGATGGAGTGTGTGTGTAGAATGTGTGCCGTGAGAATGAGGGAGAAAAATGAGGGAGTGGGAGTTGTGATTTGAAGTGAGTGATGGAGTAAGGTGAATGAAGACTTTAGGTGGATTCTTTGGATTTTGATGTGAATAAGGTATGACACCAAAACTAAATAAAATTGAAGTCGGAAAATAAAGGTGGGGAGGCACACAAAGAACTCTTGGCCGAGA
This sequence comes from Smallanthus sonchifolius, assembly GCA_023525975.1. Lineage (NCBI taxonomy): Eukaryota > Viridiplantae > Streptophyta > Magnoliopsida > Asterales > Asteraceae > Smallanthus > Smallanthus sonchifolius. The sequence goes on from CM042037.1 coordinate 21,735,198, forward strand.
AAGGTAAATGGGGTTGGGGGTTTGGGTTAATTAATCTAATAATTAGGTTTAAGTGTTAATTAATTAGTTTATTAAGTGCATTAATCTTAATTACAGTTTTAAGTGATAATATAATTCGGTTTAGGTTTTTAACGGTACTAGAATTACAGTTTAACTTGTTGGAGACTAGTTTGGTGAAAAAAAATATTCAAATTACAACGGTGGTGTTTAACGAGACCAGTTAAACACCACCAGAGCCAATTTCAAAACCCACCACGAGACCACTGCTAGCTTGACTCGACTTTCCGACAGTTTGCAGATGTCCACGTCATATAAAATCTAACAGCGGTAAGTTTTTTTAACAGGAGGTCCAATGTAAGAAAATAGTTTGAAAGTAGGGACTAGTGGTAAGAATATTCTCAGTTGAGATTATTATTGGTCAATTGGTAAAATATGGATTTATTAAAATCCAATAATCCTTTTTTTATCGGTTATTTAATTTAATCATTAACATTTGTATTAGGCGGGTTATACGGGTATGTGAACCGGTAACTCCTAAAATTACCAAAATATGAAATAAAACAATGTACGACTTTTGCTAGACTTAATGTCTTAATTTATGCCTTTAGGTAAATCAGGAAACATGAATAATGTAAACGCGTTTATGATAAGCACGGATATTGACCTGAAATGTCGGGTGTCATAGGCAATCCTTCTTAGATCACTAACTTCGTCATTCGATCTCGAACAATATTTGGATCAAAGTTCCAAATTCCTCCTTCGGATGTCATCGAGGCTTGACCTTCACTTGCATTTCTCTTCAAGGACGGACAAGATTTTTCCATATGAATTCTCAAACTAGTGTTTGAATCTTTCCCCAAAAACACACCACACATCTTGCACCGAGCACGTTCCTTCCCGTTTGACAACAAACATAGATCGTAATTGTACCAAATTGTCGGATTTCTCGTTGTTGTTAGAATTTCCACCACGCTAACTTCGTTTGAGGAACCACCAACACTACTTGACATGATTTTTTTTTTTTAGAATTTAGAGCGAGTTTAGAGAGCGTTTAAAGAACGGTTTTAGAGATTAGAGAGTTTAGAGAAATGTGTGATCAACCCTAAACACCCCCACCTATTTATATTGATTTATAGGTGAAAAATTGAAAAAAAAAACGACTAGATTTAGCCCCAACGGCTATAAAGCCGTTTTGTAACGACTAGTTCACTTTCAGCGAAAAAAACCGGTTTGCGTACTCGGTTTGGTTAAACCGGTCTTCAACCCGATGCTTCCCTTAATGTCTTAAACCGGTTATAAACTGGCGGTTTATAGGCAACCCGAACCGGTTTGTATTAAACCGGTTAGAGGTGAACCGGTTTGCCGGTTTAAACCTGTTAGAAAAACCAAACTGGTTTTTTTGTGCACCTCTACCCTCCACCGTTCTTCCAATTTTTTGTTGCATTTGTATGTGCTTGAAAACGTACTCATACTTAGAGGGTGTTTGGGATTACTTATTTAACTCTAAAAGTGATTTTTGTCAAAAGTGCTTATTGACGTATAACTTTTCTAAAATGAGTTTTTAAAAAAGTGTTTGGATTAGCTTTTGTGGTGGGAAAAGACAATAAGTTATTTTTTAAAAAGTGTTTGTCTTAGCTTATTTTTGTAAAATGACCAAAAAGGACATTATTTTATATTTAAAACCATATTATACTTTGAGGGTGTTTAGGATTGCTTATTTACATATACTATTATATTTATTGTAGGGTAAATGGTGGGTAGATTGATAATTTTATATTCAAAAAGTCATAAGAAGTTTTAAAAAGCCATGATTTGTGACTTTTGAAAAACAACTTTTTAAGACTTATTAAAAAGCCAAAATAAAAAGAACTTTTATCCATGTCAAACACCTTTTTAACTTATTGACTTTTTAAAGAATCTAATAAATCAATAAGTCATTTTCAAAATCAATCACAAACACCCCTGAATTTCATTCATATGAGTGCTTTGATATTTAGCTCATTTCTTTTAGAGATTCTTTAGTTAAATCCTTTTTATTGATTAGACAACACAAGTCATAATCAATTGCTCCAAATAGATTTTCATTTAATTTTTCCATTTAGAAAATTAGTGACAACCACTAGCCTAGCCTAGTGGTAAAGGTGTATATCCAAGACTTTACTAAAATTGAGGGGTCTTGGGTTTAAGTCCCACTTGTGAAAAAAAAGGGTTTAGGTTGGGCCAGGGGTTTTTTCCACATATGGTGGGTTTCCTCCTAAAGGAGATGGAGATGATCAGGTGGGTTAGTGGCCCGTCAGTGATCCAAATTGCCGTTCAAAAAAAATTTAGAAAATTAGTGATTTACAAACATTAGTAGAGTGGTGATAAGACACGCCCAAACTAAAGTTTTAACTCAGGGCCATAGATCCTAACTCAAAATTTTTTGAAAGAACAAGTTATTAACTTGATCTGATACCGGTTGTTAAGACCTAGAGGGTGAATAAGTTGTTTAAAAAATTATGATTACTTTTGAAAATTCAAATACTTATGTTTGTAAATATCTTAGGTTTTAGATCTATTTAAATAAAAACTTTCATAGAAAGACATACCATTTATAGTGGTTCGGATGAGTGTTAACTAATCCACCTTACATGCACTCCTTGGTAAGAGTTTATTTTCACTATGAAACTTCTCTTTAAGCTCACTAGAGATCATCGTCACAAGTCTTTTCACTAACCGAGTACTGATCACCCCTTTAACATCTCACTAGATGTGTAATGATCACCCGTACAACCTCTAACTAAGTATGTAGTGATCACCTCTTCAATCTTTCAATAAACGGGTAGTTATCACACCTCTAAGCTTCTGACTGCAAAATTAGTGATCTGATGTGTAGTGTGTGTATAGTAAATATAGTTTAAGGTTTTAGGGTTAATTTTTACACAATTCTCAGGTTTACAATTTATAAAATGATTAATACTTCAACTAACTACAGACAATAGATAAGTGCATTTATCGCAGCGTAGTATAGACTAGGTAAGAACCAAGTATCGAACCAATGGATAAGAATTGTTATCATTGTTTAGTCGGATAATAAAAAGAGTGGTTTAGTGAAAATAAAAAAGCAAATATAAAAGTAAGCATGCAACTAAATGAGGCAAAAAGGTAGAGTAATAATCAATTCAAACAGGATATCACTTGGGATATAATCCACTTGGTAGTAAATCGATATTTCAAAAAAAGGCTAATGGTGTGGTCAAGAGATAAGGTAGGAATGGCTCACGTTAGGGTTACCAATTCATATGACTGGTTAGAAAGCTAGAATGGTATAACACGCTAGCCACCTCGAGCCATGAAATGGAGACCTAAATGTCTAATATAATTGAATTATGTAAATTGTAATTTAATGAAGTTGAAGTATATTAAAATATTTAAGATTAAAAATTAGTATAAGCTATCTTTGTTTAAATTTAAAAGAAAAATCAATCAGAAAACTATATTTCCTTCGGCATATTTAACTATTATTATTTATAAGCATTAAACTAATCTTTACCATTAATTTGATAGAATCAAATAAAAAATAACCTTTTTATGTGTGTGGGCATTAAAATAATGTATTTTTCATCAGCAACAAAATATAATAATATAAATGAAATAGGCCAACGAGAAGCTGGCAGAAATTACAAATGGCAAAGAAAGAATTAACAAACGGAACAACGACGCAAAAAAGTCCAACATAAGACAAACTTGTTAGACATAGTCTATGCAAGTCTTGATGAAAAACAACTAAGTTGGAGCTGAGTACGTAGACGGACCAGCTACAGACCTGCAAGTCAATAAACAGACTAGCTGATGTCTAGCAAAGGACAATCTGCTTGATGATCGACTATCTCCATCAAGAGAAATGTTTAGAACATCAATCTCAGACTTCAACTATGCCAAGAACGACCTTGAGGGGTAGAAGGACTTTCCAGGAAAACTACCTTCTCGTGAGCCTGATGGCATAAGCGCAACATGACAACATGTGCCCAAATCTCAAAGAGATAAGGCGGCAACTTGCACGCAAAGTCCAAGAGTATAAACGAATAAATAATTCGTTTATACTACTACCGGCATCTCTATAAATAGCAATACCAAGAATGAAACGAGAAGAGTGAGTAAGCCAAGCATTCAAGACCGGAAACTCTCACAAGAGATTCAGTCTTATACTCCACCTTGAACATTGTTGTTCGCATAGAATTTTTTGTGTCGAGTAGAATTAGCAAATAGCCTTTAAAAATTTCAGTCTTGTAACAATCACTTACAAGTTGATTATACACAGAAAATTCTATACCACCTCTCCATATTAGGTTGGTTTCTTATGCGCATTTGATCACACACATTGTTGAAACCATTCTTTGCCAAATCACTTTTTTCATATTTCTGTGACCAACACAACTAAACAAGGAACCCACAAAAAAGGCATTAGAGACACGGGGTCGATAAACAACACCATCTATCCCAACTTTTAGGATGAGATCTGCCATGTGAGACACCCATTCGAAAAATTGTGTCTAATGTCATCTATACCCAATCATCCTCCTCTGACTAGAAGTTGAAGTTAAACAGTGACCCCCTTTTTACCCATAAAGTATGATCACCTATAGCATATATTGTATATAAGAAAAAACACAAATAACAAAGTACTAATAGTAGCACTAAACTATCGATAACAATAAGTAATGATGAAACTAGAAATACTAGTACGATTAGTAAAAGAGAAAGGAAAGAGGATCACGAATCGCCTTGAAAGTGCTAGCATGGACACCAACTCAGAAAGGCAAACAACAGGGTCGGAAAAACAAAGACACTAAGACAAAGCTATAACAAATTTCTACCCCCTCCTAAAAGATCATTAATCCTTATCCTACGTCTTCAGGAGATTCTATCACCGGCCATGTCCACTCTCTCTAAATATCCCTAACCATTATCTTACGTCTTCAAAAAATCCTATCACTGACATATCATTTGAGAGGTGCAAATCTAACAAATCTCGCTTAACAAGCTTGTCCCATGTTAGTTTGGGTCTTACTCTACTCTTCCCCTCCAATGTGAGAGTTTCTACGGTTCTTACTAGTGCCTTTATCTATCTCTTTTGCACATGCTCAAACCATCTCAATATCCCCTCCATTATCTTTTCCAAAATATGTGCCACTCCCAAAATGTCCAAAACAACTTAATCTCTTATCAAGTCTAACTTTATGTGCCCAAATATTCACCTCAACATCATCATCTCTGCTACCTCCAACTTTCGTGCTTGTGTCTTCTTGATGGTCTGACAATCGGTTTCGTATAATACCATGACAAAAAGAAATAAATAGCATAAATGTTGTTTCAAAATTGTATACAACAACATACCCTCTGTAAGCAACCGTTAAATAAATATAACCATTAATTTGATACAATCAAATATTAAATTAATTATTTTATATTCTTCTACAAAATATTTTTTACAATAACTCCCATATATATAGAGAGAAGCCAGTTATAATAAAAAGAGGATTTTTATTAATAGCATAGCAAACATTTTGTATGACACGTGTAAAATACAGGGGAAATGTATTTGCCTAACCTTACTAAATATAATTCTGAACAATATTGTTTGGAATCGATTTTCATGTAACATCCTGAGTCTAGCGTGATCCGGAATCCAAGATCCTGCTAATTTCAGTATCCTGAATATTATTGCTACTAACGATAACTTGTTCTCTACTCCGATTATTATTTGCAGGTAACATTTATGGTATTATTTAAACCTGAAGACTCGCTCGTCAAGACGTGGACAACGTGGAAAATACACTCGAATAAGTGAATAACAGTCATATGAGGAAGACTTAGTCTAGCCTTTATTTTCGGATAGTTAGTTATCTTATCTTGTGTATATATTCAGCAATTCGATCGAATAGGAGACACGCAATCACACTTAGCAAAATTAATTACTCGCAATCAGTTATGTAACACCTAGATTTTGGATCAACTACTGCTCACATTTGTAATCATTTTCTTCGATTTATACAATACTAGGAGGCAAGTGACTTTCAGTCACTTCCCGAGGTTTTATGCCGGCAATCCTTAGGGATTAAGGGCTTTCCTCATAAACTCTCGTGTCATTTCATTGCTTTATACACTTTGTTAATCACGAATCTTACAAGCACACTACCTCACATTCTAAGTTTGGTTACAAAATTAACTTACATAATTTTTACCCAAAACAATTTGGCGCTCACCGTGGGGCAAGTGGTGTTTTTCATCTTAAAATCTATGCTAAAATTTGTGTTCAATCACTATTTTTCCAAACTGATTTCAAAAATGTCGTCCCAATCCAAAAATGTTTCTGTTTCTACTCCATCTTTAAGCTCTGGGTTAAGCAACCCTCTTCCTCCTCCTCCGTTCCAGAAGAATGTTAATCAGCCGAAGAAAACTACTTCTGCGGGTTTTTCGGGATCTGGAGGACCTGTGCTAGTTTCAAATGATGATATCCTCAATATGTACTCGGAAATGAAGCAGCAGATGGAGCAATAGAAAAAGACTAACCTGATGCTGTTCAGAGAACTTGAAAAGGTCAAAGTGTCAAAGAAACCGATGGAAGTGACAACTCCGCTGCAACCAAGGATCCCGGACTTTAGTTGTTCGGGATCCTCAAGAGTCCATAAGGGAGATTTTCTTCCCATGCAAACTGGAATCACTACAGTTGGCCCGACTCCGACTGTTAGAGTTACTACAAGTCAGGATCTTGGATTTACTTCGGGATCATTATCCCGAAACCCTGATATCGGTAACACTTTCAATCAATTTTCAAATACTAACGAGCTTGTGTAGGATACAGGAATCACCCCGTCCATGGCCAAGGAACTAAAGAAGCTAAGGGAAATGATCTCCAGTGTACTGGGTGTAGTCCAACCTATACCGGAGATGTCCTCTAGCAATCACAGGATCTCGAGATTCGCTCCGCCGATATGTGATGCTGAGATCCCAAAATGCTTCCAAACTCCTAACATGAAGCTATATGACGGAACTGCGGATCATGAGGAACATGTCGCATAGTACAGAGAGAGAATGGAGATTAATCCCATTCCCTTGGACTTAAAAGAGGCTTGCTTGTGCAAAGGCTTGCTTGTGCAAAGGCTTGCTTGTGCAAAGGCTTCGACTCTACTCTAACAGGATCAGCCTTGAAGTGGCTACTTAACGTTAAACCTTATTCGATAACTTCGTTTGCTCATTTAATCAATCTATTTAATAACCAGTTCTCTTGCAGCAGAACGTTCAAAAGATTGATAAGTGACTTATACAGGATAACCCAGAATACCGGAGAATCCCTTCAGGATTATGTCAGCAAGTTCGGCCGGGAATCCCTAGATATCCCGAATCTTGACGCCGCCACTGCAGTCCAAGCATTCAAGATGGGATTGAAGAAAGACTCTCCGTTTTACGAAGACCTCGTCATGAATCCTTGTAGGAATCTTGATGAAGTCAGAAATCGAGCATTAAGATTCATAAGGCTCGAGGATGACAGAAATATCCAGCAAGGGATGGACGCTCCAACTAGTTACAATCAGCCCAACCGGAAGACTGAATCAGCACCCTTCAAGCCTTATAGATCCAAGCCTTATTCTAAGCCGGATAATCACAGGGTCAATGTTGTGGAGGATGATGAAGACGAAGAAGAGTATCCTAGACTGTCATAATACTATTTTTCTATTGATACAATGGGTCTATTGTTTGCCATGCAGGATCTTGGAGAAAAAGCCAGGTGGCCTCGCAAATTCAAAAAGAGCACACGATGGAAATACAAATCCAAGTGGTGTGCATTTCACGAAGACTTTGGCCACATGACTGAGGTTTGTATTGCCTTGCGAAAGGAGATAAGTTATATCCTGAGTAAGGGACACCTCAAGGAGTTCCTGGGTAAAAGGAAAGACAAAGCTAAGGATCATGACAGGATCCCGCAAAGGGCAACATCTCCACCGCCGGATGCTAAGGTAATAAATTTTATATCTGGTGGGTCTTACATTTGTGGTACCTCTTATTCTGCAGTAAAGAGAAATGCTAAGGAAGCAAAGACAGAGAAAGGGGACAGGCCTACCAAAACCTCCACCTTGACTGAAAAGAAAATTATCTGTTTTGACGAAGGGGACAGAGACAATGTACAAGATCCTCATCATGACGGCTTAGTCATCACTCTTTACATTGCCAATCACTTCATCCACAGAATCTTGATTGACGGAGGGAGTTCAGTGAACATCATACAACTTGAGGTCCTTAAAAGGATGGGGATCCCGGATTCTGAAATTATTTCAAAATCCTCAGTGCTGGTAGGATTCAGCGGAGAGGTCAAAAGCACAGTTGGGGAGATAAAACTGCCGATATATATCGAAGGGGTAAACTCTATACAGAAATTTTGTGTCATTGATTCATTGTCTTTCAATAACATTATTTTAGGAAGACCATGGATACACGACATGTGGGCAGTACCCTCAACATATCACCAATGTGTCAAGATGCCGACCCCTTGGGGTGATAAAGATCAACAGTGATCAACAGGAGGCTAAAGACAACAATACTTCTTCAATGAAAGCCTCCACCAAAACCAGGCAAGCATAGCAATTAAAGAAACAAGCTCGGGACGTCTTGGAAACCAGAGAGCAGGATGTTAAAGAAGTATCCTTGAGTACGGAGGATCCTAATATCAAGGTGCTTATTGGAACCAGTATCCCCAAAGATATCGAGCAAGATCTTGTAGAACTACTGAAAAGCAGAGTCTCGACCTTCGCTTGGAAGCATGAAGACATGACAGGTATCTCTAAAGATATTATTATAGATAAATTGGGTGTTGATAATAGTTTTAGGCCAATACACCAAAAAAGGAGAAAGTTTGCACCAGAAAGGAATGCAGTTATCCAGGAAGAGGTTGAAAGACTATTGAAGGCAGGAATGATAAGGGAAGTGAAATTCCCAAGGTGGCTAGCCAATGTGGTGGTGGTCCAAAATAAGAATGGGAAATGGAGAGTCTGTGTAGACTTCACGGACTTGAACAAAGCATGTCCCAAAGATCCTTTTCCACTACCACATATTGACTCAATGGTCGACGCCATAGCAGGCCACGAAATGCTAACATTCATGGATGCTTCATCAGGATTCCAAAAAATTCAGATGGAACCCTCAGGACAGGAGGATACCGCATTCATGACTCCAATAGGTATTTATTGCTATATTGCTATGCCCTTTGGTTTGAAAAATGCAGGTGCTACATACCAAAGGTTGGTCAACATGATGTTCAAAGAGAAACTATGGGACACCATGGAGGTCTACATAAACGATATGGTGGCGAAATCAAAGAAAGCTAAGGATCATCTTAGGGATCTCAGAGATGCATTTGATATCCTGTACCAGTACAACATGAAGCTGAACCCCTCAAAATGCCACTTTGGAGTGGGGGTAGGAAAATTCTTAGGCTACATGGTGACCAAAAGGGGGATAGAGGCCAGTCCTGAGAAAATCAAAGCGATCATTAATCTGAAATCCCCAGGAAACACCAAGGATGTCTAGAGACTAACTGGCAGAGTAGCAGCACTCAACCGATTCATATCAAGATCCTCATAAAGATGCAAAGAGTTCTACGGTATCCTAAATAAGAACAAGAGATTCGAGTGGGGAGAGAAGCACGAACAAGCACTCCAATCATTAAAGGAATACTTGTCATCGGCTCCTCTATTGATGAAACCAGAAGACGGCGAACCGTTATCCCTGTACTTGGCGGTATCCGGAAACTCTGTAAGTGTCGTCCTAGTCAAGGATCGTGAAGGACAACAACATCCCATATACTATGTATGTAAAAGCTTGCTCGCAGCAGAAACCAGGTACTCTCATTTATAAAAATTAATCTTAGCTTTAATAATGACATCCACTAAACTCAGACATTATTTTGAAACTCACGCTATTTATGTTAAGACTAATTATCCTATTAAGTGTGTCTTGAGAAAGCCAGAGATGTTAGGAAGGATGGCTAAGTGGTCAGTCAAACTCAGCGCCTATGACCTTGTGTATGAACCTAGAACAACAATAAAGTCTCAGGCACTTGCGGACTATGTGGCTGATTTCAATAGTGACATCCAACATGAAGCAGACCTTGAAGTTCAACAATTGGAAGAATCAAAGGATAAGTGGATACTATTCATTGACGGTGCATCCGATGTGAGAGGAACAGGTCTAGGCATCATACTGAAATCGCCACAAGGGGACATAATACCCCAATCCATAAGTTGTGAGTTTCAGGAAACGAATAATGAAGCAGAGTATGAGGCGCTGATAGCAGGATTGCAACTAGCATGGGATATGAAAACCAGGTATCTCCAGGTATACGTAGATTCATTGTTGATTGCTAACCATTTCAATGGCTCATATGATGAGGCTGATGCCTTAGTGTAGGATCGATGTTTTACAAGATGGTTCTGTTTAGTTGAGATTGGTGGAAAAAATCACAACTATGCAAAGTAATAAGAAACAGTGAAGAAACTGATAAATGCAAATTGTATTGATCTTCAAAGTTTATAAAATTACAGAGAAAACTCTAAGGAAGCTTATTTTACAAATGAAGAGAAACAATACATATAAAGGAACTTAGAATCAAGACAGACCCTTGATTCTCAGGATCAGATCAAACACATGTCGTTGATCTTGAACTGATGAGAAGCTATACTACTATTGGTTTACAACATAAAGACAAGTAGAAAAAAGACAATTGCAGTGAAAAGACTTCTACAATGAAAAGACAACAGTAAAACAAAGGTCTTCTCAGTAATCATTGCAGGACAGATCATAATAGAAGCATTGTCTTTTGTCATCTACACCAATAACATTCCTTCTGCTGATAGGTGTGTCAGTGTTGCAGCAAAAGGTGTCATGTATGACCCCGACCGGGCATCCTACAGTTGGTTCTCATAACGGGTTATTCCCTTGAAAATACTCATTTTAGATATATTAAACTACATCGAAAGTTTTTCTAAAAACATCAATTATTATTCTATGTCCTTAAGTTACCTCATGAATGCTTGTACACCAATCCAAGAGCACCGCTCCCAAGCCAAGATACATCAACGCAACGCTTACCTGCAAAACAATCTATCATACACACAAAGTCAGATACGCTGAGTTAGTTCTAATAGTTTAGTTTAATTAAAAGCCAACTCGTCTCAAAAGTTATTTGAACTTTACACAGGACACACGGTGCTTATAAAGTAGGTCCACAGTTCATTAACGAATAGATAACCCATGTTATCACACGATATCCCATAATAGTTCATTACCCAAGACTCATCCTATAATAATAATAATCCCGCGGTCTCATCGACATCGGTCGAGCTTACTACACTAATAACTCATACTCAAGTACACGTATTAACTCGACAATTGGTTAACACAACAAATCCCTAGACATCAACTTACTCAGCCTTGACCAAGGCTCTTACAAATCAACTAACATAACAGTTGTAAGCACCACATCACAATCCTGACACAACGGTCAATCTAACTCGACTCACCACATTATTACTATCTCATGCACAATAAATATAACTCAACACTTGTATGCAATTTAACGCAAATATATAATCACCCAAACACTTACCTCATCATTACACCCTCTCCTGGGTCACCCTCTCAAGGGTTACCCTCGTCAGGGCGTTCGATACACCTCGAGCTCTTCACTCTCCTGTTGGACATCGTCACCATAGGTGACCTCCCGAAGGACTTAGTCCTCCACAATCCCGTTTGTCGTGTCATAATGCCAACGATGCAAACACAACACCCGTCGTGTCACAAGGACAACGACACAATACACACCACACATAACACATAATACACTTCATCACATATTATTTATTTGCCTAATTACTAGGCCTGCAACATACACACATTCTCAGGATAATATCTATCCTACCCAAACTCATGAGCATCTAGCTCACATCCTGACCTACTCCGACTAACTCATAACACAGAACAACATACTAGCATTTACATGACCCGTTAGCTAATCATGCACCTCACTTACTCACTCCAGATAACACATTCTACTTACACCCATAAGCCATTTAGCTTACATCCCGCCTTACCCCATAGGCCACCGACTCATTAGTAAACATTATAGTTCATGACTACTTCGGGTTAAAACCCAAAACTCTTTGCACGTTTATTAAAATAAACTATTCTTGTAAACATGTACGATAGCCCCAAAACATTAAAAACATTAAAAGAGGGGGATTAGAAACCCACTGGTTACGCTGGGTCCACTCCTTACTCTGAACCCCGACCACTTGCTCAAATTCCGAACCTGTCAGACGTATGATCACACGATCAGAGTACGTTCAAAACATACATCGCGTAACGCGTACAAAAAATAGAATCTCGACACTCGTCTCCTCTTTTCGTCGTACCAACTTACCTAACCCTCAGCTCCAGTCCCACTCGTACGTTAAACGGGTCCCCATGCATGCACGTACCCGCCATGCAAACCCATACTTCACGGAACACGTGATTCGAGTCAGGTTTTTCATGCATGCATGTAAACTATGCCATGCAAAACCCTAGTCGGGTACACCCTAACCGGCTCCATTGTTGTTATCGGCTTCTTCACTGTACTCCACCGAGCACGCCATCCTCTTCTTCTTCATCGTGAAGAACCCTAACGGCTACATCATCACAACCAACACCATCAGGCTTCACCCTTCTCCCTCCTCCCTGCTGGAAGCATCATTCCCGTTGTCCCCGTCGTTAGCCGCCGTAGTACACCCCCCACGGCATCATCGTCGTTGCCTCGTCCTCGTCTCCGTGTGCTACCGTGAATCACCACCAAGGCTAAAGCCGTTACCGGGCATCCGTCTCCATCGAGTATCACCATCACTGCCACCACCTTGGCCACCATCGTGCCCCTTGATAACCAACATCATGCACCACCGGAGCAACGCCAACACTGTACTCATGCATTGCCGATCACCGTCTTGGGCTTCTCCCCCGTCCATGTCTTCGGCAGTCGGTAGCCTCCACCACCTCGTAGCTTACGGCTTCCGATCATAACACCCCACCATCGTCATTGTCACGCTGCCGTCTGTAACCACCACCGTGACCCGAAACCCTAGTCATAGTTCATGCCAAAAACAATCGTAAACAACGTAAAAGAATGTAAACGGGATTACCTTGTTGTGTTATGGAGACTCACGGTTGAAAGTCACCGCGTCACCGCCTCCGTTTCCCGTCCGACCACCCCCTGTCGCCGGCTTCGTCTTCTCCTTGCGTCTCTCCCTTGCCATCGCACACCTAGAGCCAATATGGCTCTAGGGTTTGCATTTAAGTGGTTTAAATACCACGCACACTTTACATATAGGTCCCTCCTTTTCCTCTTTTACGTTGTTAGATCTCAAACCGTGCATTAAATGTTTAACCGGTCCCCCTAATTCTCGTTAAATTAAGTCTCTCGTGAAAACCTAACTAACCACCTCGTTTACTAAAGATCCGGGTTATCCATCAACCCGAACCGTTATCATATGGATTTCCGGGATGTTACAAGTCTACCCTCCTTAAAAGAGGGCTCGTCCTCGAATCCTGTGTAAGTACAAACCAACCTAACATGTCCTTCCGTCTTTTACTCGTGCACCAAATCCATTCGGTGTCAAGCATTCACCTTCACCCTATTCGTTTTCATTACTTTGCAATACAAACACCCCCTTGGTGTTCAAAGAAGTCTTCTCCATTGCCTGCTTTCTAGTTTGGGACTTGTAGGTTTCACCTACGCCTTAACTCACCTCTCGTCTTTCCAGCCATTTGTCAAACGGCTGCCTTTCCAGCGAAGGTCTCGTTGTCATTGTCCTTGACAATATTGCTTCGCTAACATTATTCTTAAGGACATCGTACATATCATCTCTAGTTCTACGTAGCACAACACTATTTATTGTCCTCTCACTTGTCCCATTTTCACTTCATCTCATGGGCACAATTTCCTTTGTCTCTTATGTAATCCTAATAATCTCGTCATTCCGACTATCACCTTCCCAAATAGTCTTCTTGCCTCTTATGTCTAAGAACATTAGTCGTTCTTCCAAGTTGAGGTCGTCTTACTTCTCGCCTCATACTCTAATTTCCATCATGCGATGACTTCACAAGCTCAAGTCCACTACCCTACCTTTCCAATGATCCCCAGGAGCTTGTGTAAAGCTACACTAGTTTCCACAAAATTCTCTTACTAAAGTATCTCTTTACTTCCTTATCACATGTGCAATACGCCCCTTTACATCATTACTTACTCTCGTCATGTCTATTTCACAACTAAACATTGGCTTCCCTCGAATGCTCTCTAGGAGCTCACTTTAAACCAGTCATATGTTTACCAACGTAGGCATTTCATTCTCAAGAACTCATGCGCAGTCCTGCACTCGTCCTCCCTCTATTCCACTTCCCTCATTGTTGCTCAATCATACCACGCGATCACTAACCACGTCTCTTTCATCAGGCATGAACATGCAGTCCGCCCCATCATCAGCCTCAGCTACCCGTCATCTCATTCAAAGGGAACATTCCCAAACGTCTAGCCCGCCGCTTTGTCAACCTCCTGATAAGGGCTCATCGCCTAACCCATCTAGTCCGAATCGTCATGGCGATCGGTATCTGCACAAGATAGAACGTTGGAGTGATTACTATAGGCGTCAAATTCAGAATATGAGAGGAATCATAGAATGCCAAATCACGGTGATCAAATGCAATTTGGTGGTCCACATTACGGCTCAGATTCTAAACCTTCCCCATTATATTCACACTACCTTTCTCTCTTTCACACACCCCGGATGCACATGCATCCCACACAACTCATATAGCACCACACAATAATCTAGCAAGTCATCATATTTATCACAATTTCACACCATCCAAGGTTACACAAAAAATCACAAAATAATATCGACATACCAAACTATCTCACATAGTTACAATTAATGCTACTCCGCATTACTCAACTCACATCATAGTCTCATTCCATCACACCACACAAATTCACGTAGTTCTACATACTACTACAGCACATAGCACACATCATGTTCCCACATGGGACCATAAGTCACTTACTCACACCAATCACTTTGCCTAGTGTAACACTACACAAATGGTAAATAATAACTACTTCTCAACTCGAAAGACGTACCTCTTGGCTCGCGGTTACTCGTGGTGGCATTCGTTTCACCCTTGTCCCATTCTCAGTTTAAGTTAAGGCATTTTATTTGTTTATAAACACCAGTTTTCTCTTAAAACCCGGGCATCCAACAGTTGGTTCTCATAACGGGTTATTCCCTTGAAAATACTCATTTTAGATATATTAAACTACATCGGAAGTATTTATAAAAACATTAATTACTATTTAATGTCTTTAAGTTACCTCATGAATGCTTGCACACCAATCCGAGTAGCACCGCTCCCAAGCCAAGATACATCAACACAACGCTTACTTGCAAAACAAACTATCGTACACACAAAGTCAGCTACGCTGAGTGAGTTCTAATAGTTTAGTTTAATTAAAAGCCAACTCGTCTCAAAAGTTATTTGAACTTTACTCAGGACCCACAGTCCTTTTAAAGTAGGTCCACAATTCATTAACGAATAGATAACCTCTGTTATCAGACGATATCCCATAATAATTTATTACCCAAGACTCATCCTATAATAATAATAATAATAATCCCGCAGTCTCATCGACATAGGTCGAACTTACTACATTAATAACTCATACTCAAGTACATGTATTAACTCGACACTTAGTTAACACAACAAATCCCTAGACATCAACTTACTCAGCCTTGACCAAGGCTCTTACAAATCAACTAACATAACAGTTGTAAGTACCACATCACAATCCTGACACAACGATCAATCTAACTCGACTCACCACATTATTATTATTATCTCATGCACAATAAATATAACTCAACACTTGTATGCAATTTAACGCAAATATATAAGCACAGAAACACGTACCTCATCACTGCACCCTCGTCAGGGTTACCCTCGTCAGGGCGTTCGATACACCTCGAGCTCATCACTATCCTGTTGGACATCATCACCATTGGTGACCTCCCGAAGGACTTAGTCCACCACAATCACGTTTGACGTGTCATAATGACAACGATGTAAACACAATACCAGACGTGTCGCAAGGACAACGACACAATACACACCACACATAACACATAATACACTTCATCACATATTATTTATTTGCCTAATTACTAGGCCTGCAACATACACACATTCTCAGGATAATATCTATCCTACCCAAACTCATGAGCGTCTAGCTCACATCCTGACCTACTTCGACTAACTCATAACACAGAACAACATACTAGCATTTACATGACCCATTAGCTAAGCATGCACCTCACTTACTCACTCCAGATAACACATTCTACTTACACCCATAAGCCATTTAGCTTACATCCCGCGTTACCCCATAGGCCACCGACTCATTAGTAAACATTATAGTTCATGACAACTTCGGGTTAAAACCCAAAACTCTTTGCACGTTTATTAAAATAAACTATTCTTGTAAGCATGTACGATAGCCCCAAAACATTAAAAGAGGGGGATTAGAAACTCACTGGTTACGCTAGGTCCACTCCTTACTCTGCACCCCGACCACTTGCTCAAATTCCGAACCTGTCAGACGTATGATCACACGATCAGAGTACGTTCAAAACATACATCGCGTAACGCGTACATAAAATAGAATCTCGACACTCATCTCCTCTTTTCGTCGTACCAACTTACCTAACCCTCAGCTCCAGTCCCACTCGTGCGTTAAACGGGTCCCCATGCATGCACGTACCCGCCATGCAAACCCATACTTCACGGAACACGTGTATTCGAGTCAGGTTTTTCATGCATGCATGTAAACTATGCCATGCAAAACCCTAGTCGGGTACACCCTAACCGGCTCCGTTGTTGTTATCGCCTTCTTCACCGTGCACCACCGAGCACGCCATCCTCTTCTTCTTCATTGTGAAGAACCCTAACGGCTACATCATCACAACCAACACCATCAGGCTTCACCCTCCTCCCTCCTCCCTGCTGGAAGCATCATTCCCGTTGTCCCCGTCGTTAGCCACCATAGTACACCCCCCACGGCATCATCTCGTCCTCGTCTCCGTGTGCTACCGTGAATCACCACCAAGGCAAAAGCCGTTACCGGATATCCGTCTCCGTCGAGTATCACCATCATTGCCACCACCGTGCACCTCGATAACCAACATCATGCACCACCGGACCAACGCCAACACTGTACTCATGCATTGCCGATCACCGTCTTAGGCTTGTCCCCCGCCCATGTCTTCGGCAGTCGGTAGCCTCCACCACCTCGTAGCTTACGGCTTCCGATCATAACACCCCACCATCGTCATTGTCACGCTGCCGTCTGTAACCACCACCGTGACCCGAAACCCTAGTCATAGTTCATGCCAAAAACAATCGTAAACAACGTAAACGAATGTAAACGGGATTACCTTGTTGTGTTATGGAGACTCACGGTTGAAAGCCATCGCGTCACCGCCTCTGTTTCCCGTCAGACCACCCCCCGTCGCCGGCTTCGTCTTCTCCTTGCGTCTCTCCCTTGCCATCGCACACCTAGAGCCAATATGGCTCTAGGGTTTGCATTTAAGTGGTTTAAATACCACGCACACTTTACATCTAGGTCCCTCCTTTTCCTCTTTTACGTTGTTAGATCTCAAACCGTGCCTTAAATGGTTAACCGGTACCCCTAATTCTCGTTAAATTAAGTCTCTCATGAAAACCTAACTAACCACCTCGTTTACTAAAGATCCGGGTTATCCATCAACCCGAATCGTTATCATATGGATTTCCAGGATGTTACAAGTCTACCCTCCTTAAAAGAGGGTTCGTCCTCGAATCCTGTGTAAGTACAAACCAACCTAACATGTCCTTCCGTCTTTTACTCATGCACCAAATCCATTCGGTGTCAAGCATTCACCTTCACCCTATTCGTTTTCATTACTTTGCAATACAAACACCCCCTTGGTGTTCAAAGAAGTCTTCTCCATTGCCCGCTTTCTAGTTTGGGACTTGTAGGTTTCACCTACGCCTTAACTCACCTCTCGTCTTTCCAGCCATTTGTCAAACGGCTGCCTTTCCAGCGAAGGTCTTGTTGTGATTGTCCTTGACAATATTGCTTCGCTAACATTATTCTTAAAAGCATCGTACGTATCATCTCTAGTTCTACGTAGCACAACACTATTTATTGCCCTCTCACTTGTCCCATTTTCACTTCATCTTATGGGCACAATTTCCTTTGTCTCTTATGTAATCCTAATAATCTCGTCATTCCGACTATCACCTTCCCAAATAGTCTTCTTGCCTCTCATGTCTAAGAACATTAGTCGTTCTTCCAAGTTGAGGTCGTCTTACTTCTCGCCTCATACTCTAATTTCCATCCTGCGATGACTTCTCAAGCTCAAGTCCACTACCCTACCTTTCCAATGATCCCCAGGAGCTTGTGTAAAGCTACACTAGTTTCCACAAAATTCTCTTACTAAAGTATCTCTTTACTTCCTTATCACATGTGCAATACGCCCCTTTACATCATTACTTACTCTCATCATGTCTATTTCACAGCTAAACATTGGCTTCCCTCGAATGCTCTCTAGGAGCTCACTTTAAACCAGTCATATGTTTACCAACGTTGGCATTTCATTCTCAAGAACTCATGCGTATTCCTGCACTCGTCCTCCCTCTATTCCACTTCCCTCACTGTTGCTCAATCATACCACGCGATCACTAACCACGTCTCTATCATCAGGCATGAACATTCAGCCCGCCCCATCATCAGCCACAGCTACCCGTCGTCTCGTTCAAAGGGAACATTGTATCTCACATCGACTGAATCCTTCATATGGAACGTGTTCCATGACGGCCCTTCGTCACCTCGTTGACTCCATGCTGAAATATTCATCGCCATCTCCTTGATCTCATCGTAAATATCTCTGATCAAGTGTTTCACGTAAACGCGTTGACAATCAATTTTCACAATTCTACCCCTTGGCTTCGTGCTCCAAATTCCCGAGATATAAGCATAGGGATCTCATAAGAGCACCTCACCGATCGTCTAGAAAGACGCCAAAACTTCTTGCAATACCTCGATGTATCAACGTCGAGAAAATCGTCAAGATAGAAAATACTATACTTGAGCACACTGACCACCCGTCCTATGCACGACTAAGCGTGTACTACAAGGACACACACCGACACACATAACTACAGAACACACATTGCTCTACACCTGTACTAGTAACCCCAAACTCTAAACACACATCATGTGTGCTAGCACACAACTGCTAGATCTGAGTAAATCTATTTGCATACACTATGACCTTGTCATTTACAGACACACAAATATATCATGTTGTTTGGCCCAAAGGCACCAGCAAACACGATATCCCGCCTGACTGCCGTCAGACACAATAACCTGTTGACAAAAGTCCACACCATATCAAGCTTGCACTTGATCTCCCGCCTGACTAATGCCAGACACAATATTAAGCTTATGCTTGATCTCCCTCTATGACTATTGAGTATGTGACCCAAATATGTGACCCAAATAACTCATACTCATAAGCAACTCAATTAATGACATACATGTTTATTCATAAACACTTTTGTGACAATCCGGACTTTCCATGTAAACTCCGTTAACAATCCCGTTAAATATTCTGTTAAATCTTAATTTATTTAACAAAATCTAACCGCAGGGTCTATTTCTGTCAACATCTAAATTCAAACAGCAAGGACCAAACTTGTAATTAACCTAAACCCTATTATATTGATTCTGAAAAGTCAAAATCATTCAAGTGTGAGTTCTGTTTGACTTGGTAAAGTCAAACTCGCAAAAATTGATCCTAATTCACAAACTATAACCGAATCTTGCTTGATTTCGTAACTGATTCGATCATTATTAACAGTTTCGACCATCATTGAGCCTTAATCATCTTCATTACATAGGAATTAAACAAATTGATGGCTAATCATCTTGTAACCGTCGACCTCATTATCTATTATCATTAAATTCGACGAACTCTTGTATTACTCTCTCAAATCAAGCACAGGTGCACCGGAATCGATCCTCTCTGAAGCTTTTGCGCACGTCAATTTGATCGGAGAAGCATTCACACTCGCCGGAGAACATCACAGTCGCGGTCGGCGTCGGTTTTAATCGAGCACCCCCAATTCGAATCCGTTTCTGGTAATTGCCTATACCTTTAGCTTCGTTACAACACCCAGATTGTAAGCCCTAACATAATTGAGGCTTAAATTATCGGATTTCACCTGATCGATCACCTAGGGTTCATGCACTCTTAGTTTATTCGAACCCTAACAATTCGATATCAAATACTGAAAATGACCACGTCCCCAGACTCGTCTCGACGTCTAGATCAAAAGCCCTGTACTTCTAGAGGCTTACATTATCGAATTGAATCTGATCGAGATTCTAGGGTTCATGTGAAACCGTTTTAATCAAATTCAACTCTAAGCTCTGTTTAAATCCAATTAAACTATATCAGCAGATTCGCAAACCCTTGTTTAATGAAAGCCCCATGTATATTTTATGAATCAACATCGAATCGTTTGTAATCTGAAAACTAGGTTTTGTTCATAATTTGATTTGGGGGTTTTAATCCTAATCACGATCTCAGTCCAATTAATCTATATAAACAGTTTCGAAAAGTTCAAATTGTTAAAAGCCCTATGATTTCAATGAACTCTAACATCAAAATTGTTCAAATCGATTTCATGTTCTTGTTCTAGGGTCCGATTCTTAAATATGAGACTAAGTGACTTTAAACTTGATGTTTTTACAATTAATCACATTCACATGTTCGCAAAACCCTGATAAACAAAACCCCTGTGAATCTTGGATCTATCGTGATCAAAATCGAATGAATCGTGGCTGGTTTGGCTCGGCTTGAGTGGGGGAGAAGAACCCACGAGGTTTGATTGTTAAAACAATTTAATCCGGGTATCTATCGCGATACCCTAGCGGGCGGGACTGGTTAGTGACTTGTGCGTGTGTGGGAGAGACCCGGGTTCGAGACCGGGCTACCACATCTATTTTTTGAACAGTTTTCTATTATATTTAATTAATAAAAATCAAACTTTATAATATTATATTATTATATAAATGTGTTTTAGCCCGGGAAACAACCCGTGGGCTCGGGTTTGAATTATTAACATATTTTTATATATTATTCCCACTTTTATAAATGAAATATTGTTGTTATTATCAAGTAAAAAAAATAATATGTTTATATTATTTTTTAAACCGTAACTTCATATAAAATAATACGTTTATATTATTTTCAAACCGTGACCCGTATTATTAAATAATATATATTTATATTATTTTGAATCATTTTATAACATCGTGTATCGATTGAGACTAAATAATAATATAATTAGTTATATTAATTACTCGTATATATATATATTATTATTTTCTTAATAATTGTGAATGACAAGACACCCGATTATATTTATTATTATTTCTGTCATTCGTCGCGTAAGGTAATTCCTAACTCCGTGAACACTTTCGTCCACTCTTGAATATTAGAACGTTTCGTTAAGACGTTTCTCATTCTGTGTCGCTGTCACAATTCCTATTTTTGTCCCTAATTTATGTGTTTATAATTTTAGGGCATTCGTAAGTCGTTTGAGACTTACACCCGTGGTTCCAACTTACCCTTTGTGTGATACTACCTACAACGCAACGCAGGTGAGTTTTCACGGCCCCTTTTTACTGTTTTAATCTGGGGGAGAAAACATGATTAAACTATTTTTAGATTTTGCAAATTTATATGTTATCAATGTTAAAGCTAAGCGTAGCACGCTATCACAGAAAGTCCTCAACTTATATCGGACCGTTAATATGGATCTTAGCGAGGTAATATTTAGTAGTACTACTGGGTTTGACAAATCCCACCCGCGTTAGTCGCGCTAACTCGATTAGAGATCGAACGGGTGAAATGTTAGCCTACTCACACCGCCAGTGTTGATAGACCTGGCAGGAGGCAAATAAACAAACAGTCAGCTTCGGTTGCGAGCGCTTGAGTTAAACATGAACATAGGTTAGCTACCTATAGATACATACTGAATGAATATAAATCTGGTAAACGCTTATTTACATATATTGAAACCTGTGAACTCACCAACCTCATGTTGACATATTTTCTTACATGTTTTCTCAGGTCTCTAAGATAAGACACAGGTGCACATTAGGGCATGCATGGGATTCAACTATTTTGATTATGACTTATTTATACTTGTTTGGATTATTTTGTATTATACTTGGTTTGGTTGGACTTTTGGACTTTGGTTTTGGGCGCGTGTGTTTTGCGCATTTACTTTCTTTACGCTTCCGCATTGAAACTCTGATTATTATGATATTTTCATTTTGAGTCTCATGTAGATTCGTTCAAAGTAACTAATGTCTGAGATCCTGGTTCGTCACTTCCCAAACGGTAAAACTCCGTTAGTTGAAATTGGGGGTGTGACAACTTTCATGTCCTTAAGCGCCAAAACATTTACCTCGTAAAAATCTATGCCTTAAGATATAAGGACATTTAATATCATAGTACGGCTAAACACACCCCCCTTACACTTCATACATCACCTAAGCATAACACATAGGTGACACTATCTTAAGACCGTAGACACACACAATTAACCAAAACTCAGGTCTACACTGGTCTATTCATATAGTCTAATCAACCAAGTCATAGCATCACATCAAAGATTACGTTTAGTATGAACTCACGTTGTTCAAAATGTAATCACATAATCACACTTAATTAACACTGCACCATCAATAGCAAGCTATCACACATGCAACTATCATTAACTACGTTTTAAACCATCCCGTGGTAAGATTCACTGTCAAGGTTAAAATCAAGCAATTGAAAAAAAAAACCAAGAACAAATATTTTGTCACAAAAGTGCCTAACAGCCATTACTCAAAATGCTCTGGTCCTCTCGTGGTAACCACCCCTGTTCAAGTCATTGAACAAGTCAAAGTTATCCCCCACTTGCTCCTCGTCATTGGATTCCTCCAACCATCCATTTCCTGATTCTGCGTAGTGTCTCGAGGGCAGACTCCTGACTGCAAATGCATTTCTTCCTCTCCTATAAAAGGAACTATTGAGCCCGCCCCTCAAGGTTGCCCTAGTAGTATTCGAGGCATTTGGCGCCGGAAGCACCAAGATCACCTCCTTTGCTGGTAGCTCCTGCTCGTACTCAGCCACTGGTGGAACCACCGTCAATGGAACAGGTGCTAAGACTCGTCTCCCTCCAAAGATAACCGTGCAAACGGCAGCCAAACGTCTAGCCCGCCGCTTTGTCAACCTCCTGATAAGGGCTCCTCGCCTAACCCATCTAGTCCAAATCGTCATGGCCATCGATACCTGCACAAGATAAAACGTTGGAGTGATTACTATGGGCGTCAAATTCAGAATATGAGAGGAATCATAGAATGCCAAATCACGGTGATCAAATGCAATTTGGTGGTCCACATTATTGCTCAGATTCTAAACCGTCCCCATTATATTCACACTACCTTTCTATCTTTCACACACCCCGGATGCACAAGCATCCCACACAACTCATATAGCACCACACAATAATCTAGCAAGTCATCATATTTATCACAATTTCATACCATCCAAAGTTACACACAAAATCACTAAATCATATCGACACACCAAACTATCTCACATAGTTACAATTAATGCTACTCCGCATTACTCAACTCACATCATAGTCTCATTCCATCACACCACACAACGTCACGTAGTTCTACATACTACTACAGCACATAGCACACATCATGTTCCCACATGGGACCATAAGTCACTTACCCACACCAATCACTTTGCCTAGTGTAACACTACACAAATGGTAAATAATTACTACTGCTCAACTCGAAAGACGTACCTCTTGGCTCGCGGTTACTCGTGGTGGCATTCGTTTCACCCTTGTCCCATTCTCAGTTTAAGTTAAGGCATTTTATTTGTTTAAAAACATCAGTTTTCTCTTAAAACTCGGCTCTGATACCAACTTGTAATACCCCGACCCGGGCATCCTACAGTTGGTTCTCATAACGGGTTATTCCCTTGAAAATACTCATTTTAGATATATTAAACTACATCGGAAGTCTTTATAAAAACATTAATTACTATTTAATGTCTTTAAGTTACCTCACGGATGCTTGCACATCAATCCGAGTAGCACCGCTCCCAAGCCAAAATACATCAACGCAACGCTTACTTCCAAAACAATCTATCGTACACACAAAGTCAGCTACGCTGAGTGAGTTCTAATAGTTTAGTTTAATTAAAAGCCAACTCATCTCAAAAGTTATTTGAACTTTACTCAGGACCCACGGTCCTTATAAAGTAGATCCATAGTTCATTAACGAATAGATAACCCCTGTTATCAGACGATATCCCACAATAGTTTATTACCAAAGACTCATCCTATAATAATAATAATCCCGCAGTCTCATCGACATAGGTCGAACTTACTACATTAATAACTCCTACTCAAGTACACGTATTAACTCGACACTTGGTTAACACAACAAATCCCTAGATATCAACTTACTCAGCCTTGACCAAGGCTCTTACAAATCAACTAACATAACAGTTGTAAGCACCACATCACAATCCTGACACAACGATCAATCTAACTCGACTCACCACATTATTATTATCTCATGCTCAATAAATATAACTCAACACTTGTATGCAATTTAACGCAAATATATAAGCACACAAACACGTACCTCATCACTGCACCCTCGTAAGGGCGTTCAATACACCTCAAGCTCATCACTATCCTGTTGGACATCGTCACCATTGGTGACCTCCCGAAGGACTTAGTCCTCCACAATCACGTTTGACGTGTCATTATGACATCGATGTAAACACAATACCCGCTGTGTCGCAAGGACAACGACACAATACACACCACACATAACACATAATACACTTTGTCACATATTTTTTATCTGCCTAATTACTAGGCGTGCAACATACACACATTCTCAGGATAATATCTATCCTACCCAAATTCTTGAGCGTCTAGCTCACATCCTAACCTACTCCGACAAACTCATAACACATAACAACAGACTAGCATTTACATGACCCGTTAGCTAAGCATGCACCTCACTTACTCACTCCAGATAACACATTCTACTTACACCCATAAGCCATTTAGCTTACATCCCGCCTTACCCCATAGGCCACCGACTCATTAGTAAACATTATAGTTCATGACTACTTCGGGTTAAAACCCAAAACTCTTTGCACGTTTATTAAAATAAACTATTCTTGTAAACATGTACGATAGCCCCAAAACATTAAAAACATTAAAAGAGGGGGATTAGAAACCCACTGGTTACGCTGGGTCCACTCCTTACTCTGAACCCCGACCACTTGCTCAAATTCCGAACCTGTCAGACGTATGATCACACGATCAGAGTACGTTCAAAACATACATCCCGTAACGCGTACATAAAATAGAATCTCGACACTCGTGTCCTCTTTTCGTCGTACCAACTTACCTAACCCTCAGCTCCAGTCCAACTCGTACGTTAAACGGGTCCCCATGCATGCACGTACCCGCCATGCAAACCTATACTTCACGGAACATGTGTATTCGAGTCAGGTTTTTCATGCATGCATGTAAACTATGCCATGCAAAACCCTAGTCGGGTACACCCTAACCGGCTCCATTGTTGTTATCGGCTTCTTCACTGTACTCCACCGAGCACGCCATCCTCTTCTTCTTCATCGTGAAGAACCCTAACGGCTACATCATCACAACCAACACCATCAGGCTTCACCCTTCTCCCTCCTCCCTGCTGGAAGCATCATTCCCGTTGTCCCCGTCGTTAGCCGCCGTAGTACACCCCCCACGGCATCATCGTCGTTGCCTCGTCCTCGTCTCCGTGTGCTACCGTGAATCACCACCAAGGCTAAAGCCGTTACCGGTCATCCGTCTCCATCGAGTATCACCATCACTGCCACCACCTTGGCCACCATCGTGCACCTTGATAACCAACATCATGCACCACCGGAGCAACGCCAACACTGTACTCATGCATTGCCGATCACCGTCTTGGGCTTCTCCCCCGTCCATGTCTTCGGCAGTCGGTAGCCTCCACCACCTCGTAGCTTACGGCTTCCGATCATAACACCCCACCATCGTCATTGTCACGCTGTCGTCTGTAAACACCACCGTGACCCGAAACCCTAGTCATAGTTCATGCCAAAAACAATAAAAAACAACGTAAACGAATGTAAACGGGATTACCTTGTTGTGTTATGGAGACTCACGGTTGAAAGCCACCGCGTCACCGCCTTCGTTTCCCGTCCTACCACCCCCGTCGCTGGCTTCATCTTCTCCTTGCGTCTCTCCCTTGCCATCGCACACCTAGAGCCAATATGGCTCTAGGGTTTGCATTTAAGTGGTTTAAATACCATGCACACTTTACATCTAGGTCCTTCCTTTTCCTCTTTTACGCTTTTAGATCTCAAACAGTGCGTTAAATGGTTAACCAGTCCCCCTAATTCTCGTTAAATTAAGTCTCTCGTGAAAACCTAACTAACCACCTCATTTACTAAAGATCCGGGTTATCCATCAACCCGAACCGTTATCATATGGATTTTTGGGATGTTACATGTCTGTGGTAAAGTCAAAACTGTTGATGATTTGCCTATCAGCAGTATCAATGTTTGATGCTGCTGAGAAGCCTATCAGCAGCATCTATGGACTTCAGCAGATAAAGCTATCTGCAGCATAGTAGTTCATCAGCATCAGAACTTAACTATCCGCAGCATATACCTTATCCACAGTAACTTCATCAGTTATCAGAATTGTTGAGTTCGCAGCAGATCTACTTAGAGAATTTTGTAGCCATCAGTCTTTATCTCTACAAACTCCCCCTAGACCGATGCTACCAAAACTCTCTTACTGCCTTTGTTCCTGAAGTCGTTGCTTGTGTAGGACAATCCTTGCAGTCTCATAGCCTCTTGGATCTTTGTTGGGATTATCCAAGGGGATTTCATACAAAGATTTGATGTCCCTTCTTGGTATGCTAAAGATGGCTTTGCTAGAACATCTCATCTTGTTTCCCTTGACATCAACCAGTGAGTATTCATCTTTGACGGCATTGTAGGACCATTTGACAAGAGGAAAGTGGGATTGGAGTGGTTTTGCATCAATAACAACATCTCTGCTAGGATTGAAGTGATGTTTGATCATTAGCAGATGATGCCTCCAACTTTCATTGTCAGGCTCATGAGATTCACCCAGCTCTAAAATTTTCTTTAGATCATAATCTGGAAGCTGCATCACTTCATCAACAGACTTGTAGACTGATCTCTTCTTGTCTACCTCTTATCTGAACACTTCAAACCATTGATCTAGATCACTATAAAACCATTGTACAATCATACTTGAATCTTCAGATATGGTAGGAGGTTTGACTATCTTTTTGGGAGGCTGTTGATGAGAGGGAGCTGGGTGGAAGGATTTGGACTCTTTAGGAGTGGAGGAGGGAAGTCTAGGAGGGATAGTAGGAATTTGTTGGATAGAAGGAGGAGAGACTAAGGGAATAGTTTTGGGCTTCTTTGATGTTCTTTCTTCTGTAGAGGTATCTACCTTTTTCAAAGGATTTGTCTTCTTCAATCTTTCCTCTTCTTCCCTTTTTACTTGTCTGTAGAGAGCTTGCAGATTTATGAACTTCATAGGACCCAGTCTCTTCCCACTCTCACCTCTTGCCTTTAGGAAGTCAATCATAACCTTCCTTTCTTCATAGGTTCTTTTATTAAAGGCAATGGCTCTCCTATATTTCTGTGTTACCTTTTCTTCTTCAGCTCTTTTCTTCTTTGCCAGTTCTCCTGGTTGACCCATAAAGACCCTGTAAACTTTTTTATTTGATAGTTTCTCAAGGTAGTCTGCATCCTCACCTTGAGAAATAAGAACTGCTATCCACTCCTCCCTCATCTCCTTTGCAAGTTCAGAGTCAGTAATTTTAAACTTGGCTTCTTCAGCCTTCTGTCTCTCTCTTTCTTCATCTTCTTTATTTAGTTGTTCCTGTAGCTGGAGAGCTAGAGCTTCATCTTCTTCTATTTGAGAAGCTACAGGAACCTGAACTTTCTTTGCATCTAGAGATCTTGCATGCATTTGGATTTGTTGTTCTCTGAAGAGCATGGCATCTTTTCTATCCTGATCTCTTTTAAGCTATGCCATCTCTTTTCTTCTCTTTCCCTTCTTCTTCTTTCCACTTCTCTCTTTTCTTCTTCAATCCTCTTCTCTTCTTCTTCTGTCATGATTCCCTTCCCCTTGTTTCTGTTGGATGCCTTTGCTTCTGCTTCATAGACCACAATAGCAGATGAGGAGGTTGCTATTGGAGTCTCATCATAAGCTTCATTGGTAATTTGTGGACTGGACAGGGGAGGAGCATTTTCTTCTAATTCTTCTTCTTCATCAACATTCATAGACTTCCATACCTTCATGATATTCAGTTCAGTAGTCTTTGCAGATAATGTTTCAGTTTTAAGCACAGCCTTTGGAGAGGAAGAAGGTGACCCAGATGATTCAGATGATGACCCCACTCCAATCCATCCACCATTCATAAGGAAAGACTCAATAAGTTCTATCATTTTTTGACTTATGGATGAGTCAAAGGCAAAGATATGTGATCTTAGCTCCC
This sequence comes from Smallanthus sonchifolius, assembly GCA_023525975.1. Taxonomy (NCBI): domain Eukaryota; kingdom Viridiplantae; phylum Streptophyta; class Magnoliopsida; order Asterales; family Asteraceae; genus Smallanthus; species Smallanthus sonchifolius. Next base: position 21,764,023 of record CM042037.1, read on the forward strand.
AAACTTTAACAAGAAAGTCAGGATTTAGCATTAATATTTCTTGAATGTTGTTGATTTCAAAGGATGATCCATTACACAAGGAGAATTTTATTCCTGAGGGATCAGTGTTGGACCATCCATAGACTTCAAGACCTCTGACTACCTCATTGTACAGATGTCTCCTTATGCACAAAACTTGATCTTTAGTCAGGACCCTGCTTCTTATTAATCCCAGTCTTTGACTTCTTCTTTCTTGTGCTACTCTTGAGGACTCTGCTTCTTCATCCTTAAGGCTGGGGTAAGCCACCTTCTTATTTTCTTGAAGAAACCTCTCAAATCTAGGCATGTTGTCTTCACATATATCATGAAAGCGTTCAATGGCAAGCCTAGCAGAGAGATTCTTGGAGGTATTGATGCATTTAGTCAGGTGCATGGCCCAGATGTCAAAAAGGCTTAAATTGTCCCAATTGTGTTCTTGAATTCCAGCAAACTCCCATCCAATCCAAAACCTTTTAGATAGGCCATCATATCCCCATGCTAGGATTGTGTCAAACTCCAGATTGTTTGTTGTTAATAAAAATCAAACTTTATAATATTATATTATTATATAAATGTGTTTTAGCCCGGGAAACAACCCGTGGGCTCGGGTTTGAATTATTAACATATTTTTATATATTATTCCCACTTTTATAAATGAAATATTGTTGTTATTATCAAGTAAAAAAAATAATATGTTTATATTATTTTTTAAACCGTAACTTCATATAAAATAATACGTTTATATTATTTTCAAACCGTGACCCGTATTATTAAATAATATATATTTATATTATTTTGAATCATTTTATAACATCGTGTATCGATTGAGACTAAATAATAACATAATTAGTTATATTAATTACTCGTATATATATATATTATTATTTTCTTAATAATTGTGAATGACAAGACACCCGATTATATTTATTATTATTTCTGTCATTCGTCGCGTAAGGTAATTCCTAACTCCGTGAACACTTTCGTCCACTCTTGAATATTAGAACGTTTCGTTAAGACGTTTCTCATTCTGTGTCGCTGTCACAATTCCTATTTTTGTCCCTAATTTATGTGTTTATAATTTTAGGGCATTCGTAAGTCGTTTGAGACTTACACCCGTGGTTCCAACTTACCCTTTGTGTGATACTACCTACAACGCAACGCAGGTGAGTTTTCACGGCCCCTTTTTACTGTTTTAATCTGGGGGAGAAAACATGATTAAACTATTTTTAGATTTTGCAAATTTATATGTTATCAATGTTAAAGCTAAGCGTAGCACGCTATCACAGAAAGTCCTCAACTTATATCGGACCGTTAATATGGATCTTAGCGAGGTAATATTTAGTAGTACTACTGGGTTTGACAAATCCCACCCGCGTTAGTCGCGCTAACTCGATTAGAGATCGAACGGGTGAAATGTTAGCCTACTCACACCGCCAGTGTTGATAGACCTGGCAGGAGGCAAATAAACAAACAGTCAGCTTCGGTTGCGAGCGCTTGAGTTAAACATGAACATAGGTTAGCTACCTATAGATACATACTGAATGAATATAAATCTGGTAAACGCTTATTTACATATATTGAAACCTGTGAACTCACCAACCTCATGTTGACATATTTTCTTACATGTTTTCTCAGGTCTCTAAGATAAGACACAGGTGCACATTAGGGCATGCATGGGATTCAACTATTTTGATTATGACTTATTTATACTTGTTTGGATTATTTTGTATTATACTTGGTTTGGTTGGACTTTTGGACTTTGGTTTTGGGCGCGTGTGTTTTGCGCATTTACTTTCTTTACGCTTCCGCATTGAAACTCTGATTATTATGATATTTTCATTTTGAGTCTCATGTAGATTCGTTCAAAGTAACTAATGTCTGAGATCCTGGTTCGTCACTTCCCAAACGGTAAAACTCCGTTAGTTGAAATTGGGGGTGTGACAACTTTCATGTCCTTAAGCGCCAAAACATTTACCTCGTAAAAATCTATGCCTTAAGATATAAGGACATTTAATATCATAGTACGGCTAAACACACCCCCCTTACACTTCATACATCACCTAAGCATAACACATAGGTGACACTATCTTAAGACCGTAGACACACACAATTAACCAAAACTCAGGTCTACACTGGTCTATTCATATAGTCTAATCAACCAAGTCATAGCATCACATCAAAGATTACGTTTAGTATGAACTCACGTTGTTCAAAATGTAATCACATAATCACACTTAATTAACACTGCACCATCAATAGCAAGCTATCACACATGCAACTATCATTAACTACATTTTAAACCATCCCGTGGTAAGATTCACTGTCAAGGTTAAAATCAAGCAATTGAAAAAAAAAACCAAGAACAAATATTTTGTCACAAAAGTGCCTAACAGCCATTACTCAAAATGCTCTGGTCCTCTCGTGGTAACCACCCCTGTTCAAGTCATTGAACAAGTCAAAGTTATCCCCCACTTGCTCCTCGTCATTGGATTCCTCCAACCATCCATTTCCTGATTCTGCGTAGTGTCTCGAGGGCAGACTCCTGACTGCAAATGCATTTCTTCCTCTCCTATAAAAGGAACTATTGAGCCCGCCCCTCAAGGTTGCCCTAGTAGTATTCGAGGCATTTGGCGCCGGAAGCACCAAGATCACCTCCTTTGCTGGTAGCTCCTGCTCGTACTCAGCCACTGGTGGAACCACCGTCAATGGAACAGGTGCTAAGACTCGTCTCCCTCCAAAGATAACCGTGCAAACGGCAGCCAAACGTCTAGCCCGCCGCTTTGTCAACCTCCTGATAAGGGCTCCTCGCCTAACCCATCTAGTCCAAATCGTCATGGCCATCGATACCTGCACAAGATAAAACGTTGGAGTGATTACTATGGGCGTCAAATTCAGAATATGAGAGGAATCATAGAATGCCAAATCACGGTGATCAAATGCAATTTGGTGGTCCACATTATTGCTCAGATTCTAAACCGTCCCCATTATATTCACACTACCTTTCTATCTTTCACACACCCCGGATGCACAAGCATCCCACACAACTCATATAGCACCACACAATAATCTAGCAAGTCATCATATTTATCACAATTTCATACCATCCAAAGTTACACACAAAATCACTAAATCATATCGACACACCAAACTATCTCACATAGTTACAATTAATGCTACTCCGCATTACTCAACTCACATCATAGTCTCATTCCATCACACCACACAACGTCACGTAGTTCTACATACTACTACAGCACATAGCACACATCATGTTCCCACATAGGACCATAAGTCACTTACCCACACCAATCACTTTGCCTAGTGTAACACTACACAAATGGTAAATAATTACTACTGCTCAACTCGAAAGACGTACCTCTTGGCTCGCGGTTACTCGTGGTGGCATTCGTTTCACCCTTGTCCCATTCTCAGTTTAAGTTAAGGCATTTTATTTGTTTAAAAACATCAGTTTTCTCTTAAAACTCGGCTCTGATACCAACTTGTAATACCCCGACCCGGGCATCCTACAGTTGGTTCTCATAACGGGTTATTCCCTTGAAAATACTCATTTTAGATATATTAAACTACATCGGAAGTCTTTATAAAAACATTAATTACTATTTAATGTCTTTAAGTTACCTCACGGATGCTTGCACATCAATCCGAGTAGCACCGCTCCCAAGCCAAAATACATCAACGCAACGCTTACTTGCAAAACAATCTATCGTACACACAAAGTCAGCTACGCTGAGTGAGTTCTAATAGTTTAGTTTAATTAAAAGCCAACTCATCTCAAAAGTTATTTGAACTTTACTCAGGACCCACGGTCCTTATAAAGTAGATCCATAGTTCATTAACGAATAGATAACCCCTGTTATCAGACGATATCCCACAATAGTTTATTACCAAAGACTCATCCTATAATAATAATAATCCCGCAGTCTCATCGACATAGGTCGAACTTACTACATTAATAACTCCTACTCAAGTACACGTATTAACTCGACACTTGGTTAACACAACAAATCCCTAGATATCAACTTACTCAGCCTTGACCAAGGCTCTTACAAATCAACTAACATAACAGTTGTAAGCACCACATCACAATCCTGACACAACGATCAATCTAACTCGACTCACCACATTATTATTATCTCATGCTCAATAAATATAACTCAACACTTGTATGCAATTTAACGCAAATATATAAGCACACAAACACGTACCTCATCACTGCACCCTCGTAAGGGCGTTCAATACACCTCAAGCTCATCACTATCCTGTTGGACATCGTCACCATTGGTGACCTCCCGAAGGACTTAGTCCTCCACAATCACGTTTGACGTGTCATTATGACATCGATGTAAACACAATACCCGCTGTGTCGCAAGGACAACGACACAATACACACCACACATAACACATAATACACTTTGTCACATATTTTTTATCTGCCTAATTACTAGGCGTGCAACATACACACATTCTCAGGATAATATCTATCCTACCCAAATTCTTGAGCGTCTAGCTCACATCCTAACCTACTCCGACAAACTCATAACACATAACAACAGACTAGCATTTACATGACCCGTTAGCTAAGCATGCACCTCACTTACTCACTCCAGATAACACATTCTACTTACACCCATAAGCCATTTAGCTTACATCCCGCCTTACCCCATAGGCCACCGACTCATTAGTAAACATTATAGTTCATGACTACTTCGGGTTAAAACCCAAAACTCTTTGCACGTTTATTAAAATAAACTATTCTTGTAAACATGTACGATAGCCCCAAAACATTAAAAACATTAAAAGAGGGGGATTAGAAACCCACTGGTTACGCTGGGTCCACTCCTTACTCTGAACCCCGACCACTTGCTCAAATTCCGAACCTGTCAGACGTATGATCACACGATCAGAGTACGTTCAAAACATACATCCCGTAACGCGTACATAAAATAGAATCTCGACACTCGTGTCCTCTTTTCGTCGTACCAACTTACCTAACCCTCAGCTCCAGTCCAACTCGTACGTTAAACGGGTCCCCATGCATGCACGTACCCGCCATGCAAACCTATACTTCACGGAACATGTGTATTCGAGTCAGGTTTTTCATGCATGCATGTAAACTATGCCATGCAAAACCCTAGTCGGGTACACCCTAACCGGCTCCATTGTTGTTATCGGCTTCTTCACTGTACTCCACCGAGCACGCCATCCTCTTCTTCTTCATCGTGAAGAACCCTAACGGCTACATCATCACAACCAACACCATCAGGCTTCACCCTTCTCCCTCCTCCCTGCTGGAAGCATCATTCCCGTTGTCCCCGTCGTTAGCCGCCGTAGTACACCCCCCACGGCATCATCGTCGTTGCCTCGTCCTCGTCTCCGTGTGCTACCGTGAATCACCACCAAGGCTAAAGCCGTTACCGGTCATCCGTCTCCATCGAGTATCACCATCACTGCCACCACCTTGGCCACCATCGTGCACCTTGATAACCAACATCATGCACCACCGGAGCAACGCCAACACTGTACTCATGCATTGCCGATCACCGTCTTGGGCTTCTCCCCCGTCCATGTCTTCGGCAGTCGGTAGCCTCCACCACCTCGTAGCTTACGGCTTCCGATCATAACACCCCACCATCGTCATTGTCACGCTGTCGTCTGTAAACACCACCGTGACCCGAAACCCTAGTCATAGTTCATGCCAAAAACAATAAAAAACAACGTAAACGAATGTAAACGGGATTACCTTGTTGTGTTATGGAGACTCACGGTTGAAAGCCACCGCGTCACCGCCTTCGTTTCCCGTCCGACCACCCCCGTCGCTGGCTTCGTCTTCTCCTTGCGTCTCTCCCTTGCCATCGCACACCTAGAGCCAATATGGCTCTAGGGTTTGCATTTAAGTGGTTTAAATACCATGCACACTTTACATCTAGGTCCTTCCTTTTCCTCTTTTACGCTTTTAGATCTCAAACAGTGCGTTAAATGGTTAACCAGTCCCCCTAATTCTCGTTAAATTAAGTCTCTCGTGAAAACCTAACTAACCACCTCATTTACTAAAGATCCGGGTTATCCATCAACCCGAACCGTTATCATATGGATTTTTGGGATGTTACATGTCAGTGGTAAAGTCAAAACTGTTGATGATTTGCCTATCAGCAGTATCAATGTTTGATGCTGCTGAGAAGCCTATCAGCAGCATCTATGGACTTCAGCAGATAAAGCTATCTGCAGCATAGTAGTTCATCAGCATCAGAACTTAACTATCCGCAGCATATACCTTATCCACAGTAACTTCATCAGTTATCAGAATTGTTGAGTTCGCAGCAGATCTACTTAGAGAATTTTGTAGCCATCAGTCTTTATCTCTACAAACTCCCCCTAGACCGATGCTACCAAAACTCTCTTACTGCCTTTGTTCCTGAAGTCGTTGCTTGTGTAGGACAATCCTTGCAGTCTCATAGCCTCTTGGATCTTTGTTGGGATTATCCAAGGGGATTTCATACAAAGATTTGATGTCCCTTCTTGGTATGCTAAAGATGGCTTTGCTAGAACATCTCATCTTGTTTCCCTTGACATCAACCAGTGAGTATTCATCTTTGATGGCATTGTAGGACCATTTGACAAGAGGAAAGTGGGATTGGAGTGGTTTTGCATCAATAACAACATCTCTGCTAGGATTGAAGTGATGTTTGATCATTAGCAGATGATGCCTCCAACTTTCATTGTCAGGCTCATGAGATTCACCCAGCTCTAAAATTTTCTTTAGATCATAATCTGGAAGCTGCATCACTTCATCAACAGACTTGTAGACTGATCTCTTCTTGTCTACCTCTTATCTGAACACTTCAAACCATTGATCTAGATCACTATAAAACCATTGTACAATCATACTTGAATCTTCAGATATGGTAGGAGGTTTGACTATCTTTTTGGGAGGCTGTTGATGAGAGGGAGCTGGGTGGAAGGATTTGGACTCTTTAGGAGTGGAGGAGGGAAGTCTAGGAGGGATAGTAGGAATTTGTTGGATAGAAGGAGGAGAGACTAAGGGAATAGTTTTGGGCTTCTTTGATGTTCTTTCTTCTGTAGAGGTATCTACCTTTTTCAAAGGATTTGTCTTCTTCAATCTTTCCTCTTCTTCCCTTTTTACTTGTCTGTAGAGAGCTTGCAGATTTATGAACTTCATAGGACCCAGTCTCTTCCCACTCTCACCTCTTGCCTTTAGGAAGTCAATCATAACCTTCCTTTCTTCATAGGTTCTTTTATTAAAGGCAATGGCTCTCCTATATTTCTGTGTTACCTTTTCTTCTTCAGCTCTTTTCTTCTTTGCCAGTTCTCCTGGTTGACCCATAAAGACCCTGTAAACTTTTTTATTTGATAGTTTCTCAAGGTAGTCTGCATCCTCACCTTGAGAAATAAGAACTGCTATCCACTCCTCCCTCATCTCCTTTGCAAGTTCAGAGTCAGTAATTTTAAACTTGGCTTCTTCAGCCTTCTGTCTCTCTCTTTCTTCATCTTCTTTATTTAGTTGTTCCTGTAGCTGGAGAGCTAGAGCTTCATCTTCTTCTATTTGAGAAGCTACAGGAACCTGAACTTTCTTTGCATCTAGAGATCTTGCATGCATTTGGATTTGTTGTTCTCTGAAGAGCATGGCATCTTTTCTATCCTGATCTCTTTTAAGCTATGCCATCTCTTTTCTTCTCTTTCCCTTCTTCTTCTTTCCACTTCTCTCTTTTCTTCTTCAATCCTCTTCTCTTCTTCTTCTGTCATGATTCCCTTCCCCTTGTTTCTGTTGGATGCCTTTGCTTCTGCTTCATAGACCACAATAGCAGATGAGGAGGTTGCTATTGGAGTCTCATCATAAGCTTCATTGGTAATTTGTGGACTGGACAGGGGAGGAGCATTTTCTTCTAATTCTTCTTCTTCATCAACATTCATAGACTTCCATACCTTCATGATATTCAGTTCAGTAGTCTTTGCAGATAATGTTTCAGTTTTAAGCACAGCCTTTGGAGAGGAAGAAGGTGACCCAGATGATTCAGATGATGACCCCACTCCAATCCATCCACCATTCATAAGGAAAGACTCAATAAGTTCTATCATTTTTTGACTTATGGATGAGTCAAAGGCAAAGATATGTGATCTTAGCTCCCAAACTTTAACAAGAAAGTCAGGATTTAGCATTAATATTTCTTGAATGTTGTTGATTTCAAAGGATGATCCATTACACAAGGAGAATTTTATTCCTGAGGGATCAGTGTTGGACCATCCATAGACTTCAAGACCTCTGACTACCTCATTGTACAGATGTCTCCTTATGCACAAAACTTGATCTTTAGTCAGGACCCTGCTTCTTATTAATCCCAGTCTTTGACTTCTTCTTTCTTGTGCTACTCTTGAGGACTCTGCTTCTTCATCCTTAAGGCTGGGGTAAGCCACCTTCTTATTTTCTTGAAGAAACCTCTCAAATCTAGGCATGTTGTCTTCACATATATCATGAAAGCGTTCAATGGCAAGCCTAGCAGAGAGATTCTTGGAGGTATTGATGCATTTAGTCAGGTGCATGGCCCAGATGTCAAAAAGGCTTAAATTGTCCCAATTGTGTTCTTGAATTCCAGCAAACTCCCATCCAATCCAAAACCTTTTAGATAGGCCATCATATCCCCATGCTAGGATTGTGTCAAACTCCAGATTGTTTGTTGTTAAGGGGAACTCGGGGGATAGGACTCTCCTGGAGATGTTAGCAGCAGATTCAAGTATTTGGACTTCTTGGAATGTTTCTTCTTCCCTTTCTATCTCCCTCTCCTCGGGAAATACTTCCTCTACATTCCTGGTAACTATTCTCCATTCTTCTGACACCTCTTCCTCTTCATCTCTGGTATTCCCATTCAATCTCCTGAACTTGAATAAAAGAGGGCTTGAAGATTGATCATTGAAATTCCTCTTGTTCTTTGAACCATTCTTCCAAGCTATCATCATCATCTTGAAGTCTTTCCTCCCCCTTTTTGGTTGCATCAGTAAGCAAGTTTGAATCAGTTTGAGTGCCTACTGATACAAGGGAGGTAGAAGCAGAACTGGTACATTTGTGGGACTCATGTATAGAAGCTTGGTGCCTTAATTTAGACACTTCAGCCTACAGCAGAGCAACCCTAGCCGTCAATTCCAAGTTTTGCAGTTTTAGTCTGTCCTCATCCACGGATATGGAATCCTTGGAACTGTATGGGGCCTTAGGCCTAGCCTCTGCATCCCCATCACCCTGGTTTTCTTGGCTCCTGGGATTTCTCTCAGTGAAGAATGTTTCAAACGAAACATTCTCACTGTGAGTTGCCATGGTTGGGGTCTTAATGATGTTATCACTGTCCTCCTAGTCAATTGATGGACCAGAAGTAGTGATAGCCCCTTCCACATTCATTCTATCAATACTCCCAGAGTGAACCTTCTTGGGTGATGAACTTGGGCTGGGTACATTGGCAGCCAAGTCAATCAGTACCTCCTTTATAGTGGCATTTGGAGATGGTACATCATCTTGACTAGGTACCTCTGCACTTAAGTTCAAAGAAGAAAAGAGTATAGTTTTAGTGGGAATTTCTACAGACCCGAGATGTGGACTTGATCCTAATAGGGATCCTTCCAAGGAAGTTTCCCTAGTCATGTGGGTATCCCTTTTGATATTCTCACTAGAATGTTGTGATTCTGGAAGAGAGCTTTTAGGTTGGGATTGGGCCTCTGAGACAAAAATAGAAGGATTCTTCTTGCTCTACTTTCTTTTCCTAGTATAACTTGCCATAACTAGGGCCCTTTGTTCCAATTGGGCTTGAAGAGTGGGGTGAGTATTTGTTGTACCTGTGCACCCTCAGGAGGTTGCACAGGGGTTAAATCAAGGGAAACAGTTATTGTATGTTCAGTTGTGAAGTGGAGGGTGTGGGATCAGTATCAGCTGGAACTGCTGAACTGTCACCCTGGGTACTTTGTATGTTCATCATTGTAGGTAACAATGGAACATTGACCCCTGAGAACTTTTCTGAAACCGTTCTCATGCTTTTAAAAATGTTATTTACATGTCCCCATATCATGTAGATTCTTGAAGGTTTGGAAAAATCTTTTAGTTCATTGTTAAAAAATTCCTGCAAGAACCTAAGGTACATATAAAAAGCTTGTTTTGCCCCTTCCTGAAGGTTGTATCTCAAACCTTAAAAGTCAAATGAGAAAAATTAAATCCTTGGGCAGTGATCATACCATGAACTGCAGATGCCAGTCCAGAATTGACTTGATGCCATCCACTCCTCTTTTGAGATATACATTGAAGAAGAGTATGGCACAGGTACTTCCAGGGAGGACCCAGCAGAGCTTTTTCAACAGTGTATTCTTGTTGATTTCCAGTGTACCCTATGGATACAAAGGTCCTCATGTATTCATCTTTGGTGTAGGAGTTGGGAGCACCTTCATCTTGAAGCTTGAGATGTTTTCTGAGAGTTGCTTCAGAGACGATAACGTCTTTGCCGTCTACCTTGGCTTTGATTTGGGAAATCCCCTGTTCAGTGGAGTAGGAGGCAGAGTTCCAGAAATCTTCCATGTGAGAGATGTAGATTGTTGGGTTGACGGTTAGAGCAAAGTGTATTTTAGATCGACACAGGAAGTCGATCATTTCATCAAAACCCTCTGATTTCTTCCTTTTTACCAGATATACTGTGAGATTGTGGTATGTTGAAAATTTATCATTAGGTTTGTTGATGTCAACGTTTGCCATGGTGATCAAGTTTGGAGGGAAAGGTGAAGCTTTTGAAAGTTGGTTATGAATGAAGGGAGCTTTGAATGCTTGAATGAGGGAGAAAAGATGGAGGGTTAGGTCAGAATTGAATGTGAATAGGTGAAGGAGGGAATTTGATTTTGTTATAACGGCAAAGGTTGAGGGGTTTGGGCAACGGTCACTTGTACCGTACAGAAAGATGAAGCGTAGATGTGTCATCTACAGTGACGCTTTACTTTTTACTGTGTTACAGCTGTAACACACTGTAGCAGTCATGGTAAAGACTGGCAATGACTTTTTACAGCGGGTAAAAGTTAATTTGAATCGTGTTTACACATCCGTGACAAATTTGGTTGTTGCCGATGGATATGATGGTCCACAGCAAAGGTGTTGCTGCTAATTGCCTTAAAGCTATCCACAGCAAAAGTGTTCCTATGGATGGCCTAAAGTAATCAGCAGCAAAAACTTTTGCTGCTGATAACTAAACCTATTTGCAGCAACATTGTTTGCTGCTGACAGATTATCAACAATGACTTAAACATATTTTTTGAATTTTCAGAAGAATTTTATTAACATCAAAAGAAAGACAAACACATATATAAGAAAATTTTGAGGAGGATTTTAATCAAAGTTCATCATTCCAATTGACTCAACTGGATATCTAAATCTAGCTTCATCAAAGGCTTTAGTGAACAAGTCAGTATATTGCTCATTGGTATGAACTTTGGTTAAAATGATTCTCCTTTTCTCAGCTTGATCTCTAATGAAATAATAGCTGATGTCAATGTGTTTTGTCTTTGAGTGTTGCACGGGATTGTTGGTGATTGAGATAGCACTCTTGTTGTCAATATGAATGGGAGTTGCCATGAATGTAAGTCCATAGTCTAGCATCTGATTTTGAATCCAAATCACTTGAGCACAGCAACTTGAAGCTGCATTGTATTCTGCTTCTGCTGTTGATGTTGACACACATGTCTGCTTCTTACGTTGCCAAGAGATAAGTCTTCCTCCCAGAAATTGACATCCTCCTGATGTGGATTTCTTGTCCAAGTTGCAGCCTCCATAATCACTGTCAGTGTATGCATAAAGATTGAATTTGTCATTTTTGGAGTACCAAAGCCCCAGTCTTGGAGCTCCCTTTAGGTACCTAAAAATTCTCTTGACAGCTTGGAGATGAGAAGTCTTTGGAGCTGCTTGAAATCTTGCACATAGACATACTGCAATCATGATATATGGTCTGGAAGATTCCATTTGGAACCTGTTTGACTTGTACTGATGATGATCATTGCCATGTACTGATGATGATCAGTGTCTTGACCATTTTTTTCTGGGGACAGTTGATGGTGCACTTGAATTGGAGTTCTTGCAGCAAAGCAATCAACCAGCTTGAATCTTTCCAAAATGCTTTTGACATATTTGGATTGGCTGATGAAGATTCCATTTGAAACCTGTTTGACTTGTAGACCCAAAAAGAAATTTAGTTCACCCATTGAACTCATTTCAAACTTTGAGTGCATTAGGATCTCAAAGTCTTTGCATAGGTTCTTCTTTGTTGATCCAAAGATGATGTCATAAACATAGATTTGTACTAGTAGAATTTCTCCACCTTCATCTTTGATTAGCAAATCTGATCAATGGCACCTCTTCTGAAGTTGTTGCTGAGTAGATATCCGGACAAGGTTTCATACCAGGCTCTTGGGGCTTGATGTAACCCATACAAAGCTTTATTTAATTTGAATACTTTGTTAGGATGTGAGGGATCTACAAATCCTGGAGGCTGTCTGACATATACTTCCTCGACATCCATCTGATAAACAGTAAAGTTCTTGGATGCAACATATGCTATGAAGATTCTAATTGCCTCCAGTCTAGCAATTGGTGCAAAGACTTCATCATAATCAATTCCCTCTTCCTGAGTGTAGCCTTGAGCTACAAGTCTGGCTTTGTTCTTGATCACAATTCCTCTCCCATCTTGTTTGTTTCTAAAGACCCACCTTGTGCCTATAGCAGTTTGTCCAGGTGGCAGATCAACTAGGGTCCACACTTCCAGGTGGCAGATCAACTAGGGTCCACACTTCTTGTCTCTTAAATTACAGAAGCTCTTCCTGCATTGCTTCAATCCAGTTGTTGTGCTGTAGTGCTTCATCTATATTCTTTGGTTCAACTTGAGACGGAAAGCAGGAGTACAGACAGATATTGGCTTCATGAGACTTTCTTCTTGTCTGAACTCTTTGTTGAACTGAACCAGTGACATTCTCTAGAGATGTGTTCTATTAATTATTTGGGCTGGAACAACATCCATCCGGATTTCTTAGTCAATATTGCTTTGGTTTTGATCAGGAAGATTTTCATTTTCAAGAGGGTTGTTTGCATAAATGTCTTCAACTGCAACAGCATCTTCAAGTGAGTTGTCAGCAGCATCAGCAACATCAGATGCAATACCCTCATCTTGATCTTCATTGTCAGAGAGACTGTTACTGCTGACATTTGAGTTGCTTATCTGGCTTCATTGGCTTCAATAGCATCAACAACATATGGAGGATCAATGGATGGTCTTTTGATTCTTATAGATGGACCATTGAAGCCTAATCTGTAGTCATCAATTGATGAAGTGGTTGGGTTGTATGTGGATGAAGACTCCATATTTGAGAAGATGAGAGGCTCGAATATTTGAGAGAAGGAATCTATATCAAACAACCAGTCTGGCCCTTTTCCCTTTTCACATGGAATGTGTTCCCTACATTCCACATTTGCTGATTCTTCAACTATTCTTGTTCTAGAGTTGAATACTCTGTAGGCTTTGGATTGAGAGGAATATCCCACAACATATCCTTCATCAGATTTGGCACCAAATTTTGGAAGAACACCATTTGTGATAAGAATAGTACATGGGCATCCAAAGGGTTTTAGGAAGCCAATATAGGGAAGTCTATTGAACACAATTCATAAGGTGTTTTGTTGAGAGGCTTGACAATAAGAACTATATTTTATACATAACAAGTTGTACTAACTACCTCAGCCCAGAATGTGAGAGGCAGCTTTGAGACAGCCAACATGGATCTGGCAGACTCAATTAGAGTTATGTTTCTTCTTTCAGCAACCCCATTTTGTTGAGGGGTTCTTGGAGCACTGTATTGTCTCAGGATGCCTTTGTTCTCACAAAAACAGTTCAAGGTTTGATTCTTGAACTCTGTCCCTTGATCACACCTTATTGTCTTAACTTTCTGATTGATTTGATTCTCAACCCTAAGAATGAATGATTTGAGAATCTCATCAGTTTCATCTTTTGTTCTCAAGAAGTATACCCATGAGAATCTGGTATAATCATCAGTTATCACCAAACAGTATAACTTCTTGCCCATAGACATAACATTTGTAGGACAAAAAAGATCCATATGCAGCAGATGTAATGGAGTGTCATTTGAGTTTAGTGTCTTGGGCTTGTGAGAGCTCTTGTGTTGCTTCCCCTTTAGACATGCTATGCAATGATCTTCAAGTTGGAATTCTTTATCAGGAAGTCATCTGACTAGATTTCCTTTAACCAAATTGTTGATGGTTTTGACATTAACATGACTCAATCTCCTATGCCATAGAGCATATTCATCAACTGATGCCTTGGACAGAAAACAAGATACACTATCAGATGGAGTGACCTTATTCATATCAAGCATATATAGATTGTCCTTTTTTGAGCAGTTAACAAGATCTTCTCAGGATGAGGTTTGCTCAGTCCAGAGGATAACACAAAACATTCTTCATCTGTGAACAACATCCAATGCTTTTGATCACAGATTTGTGATACACTCATGAGGTTAAACTTCAATTCCTTCACATAATTTACCTTTTCAATGCTCATCCTTTCATTTGAAACAGTTCCCTGTCCGGTGATAGAGCCCCCCTTTGAATTGCTCCCAAAGGCCACATATCCTCCATAAAAGTTTCTGAAGTCTGAGAGGATGGACCTATTGCCTGTCATGTGTCTAGAACAACCACTATCTACAACCCAGGTGTTATCTTTGTTACTTGGTTGTTCCTTCGCATGAGAGAGTTCTAGTTAGAAAAGGGGACCCAAGAGCTTGCAGACTTGGGTTAGACTTTTGACTTACGCTAAAATCATTAGCAAGCTGGCATTCAATGGATCCAATTATGATACTCTGAGATGATGAGGATTTGGATTTTGCTTGCCATTGTTGAATCACTTTTGCAGTTCTTTTAACATTATCAGCAACAGATGTAGCTTTAGCTGCTGATAGTTCTGTCTGATTTTTGATATTTCTGGGTTCAGACTGATCAGCAACAAATTTGGTTGCTGTGGATAGTTTTAACTGATCAGCAGCAGATTTGGTTGCTGCTGAACGCTATGGATCGTTCTTTATCTTCTTTGGCTTCTCATGATCAGCAGTATTCCTGGTTGCTGCTGATGGTATAACTGGTTCAACAATCATTGACTTCTCCTTCTTTACTTTCCTATTAAAAATAGGTTTTTCTGTAAGGGTTCTTCTATAGACAGGTTTTTGTCTATCAGGGATGATTTTGACTGTTGATGTTGAGGATGATGATTGAGAGAACCGGTTGAAAGGATTAAACTTACAGTTTGCAGCAAAGTGTCCTGATTCACCACAAATGATGCAAGATTGTTTAGCTTTTAGTGGTTTGACAGTAGCAATTTGTCTTGGTGGAGAAATAGAATTTATAAACTGAGTTGATCTTGCTTCATAGCTTCTTACCTTCTTGTTTTTGTTTGTTTTCTCAAAAGCTTGTAGCTTGAGATTTCTTTGCTGCTGAAGGTAGTAGAAACATGTGCTTACTGTATGATTGTATTTGCCACATACAAAACATGATTTTGCAATCTTGTCCCTCTGAAGATACACATAGTCCTTTCTTTTGAATAGATCTTTGAAGTTCCATGGATGATTCTTGTTGTGTTCAAAGGTGGCTTCTTCCAGTGTCTTCTGAACATAGGGCATTCTTTCTCCATGTGAATGACAGATGTCAAACACTTTCTTTGCAGGGATGGAGGTTGAGGGTGTTGAGGATTCTCCCTTTTCAATGATCAATTTTCTGCCTTGAGGAGGATAGCTGATTTTGATTTGTTTGGTGGGTTGTGTGACTGGTGTGGATGGAATGAAAGGACTTGGAAAGTTTGTTTGAATCACTTTCCCAGATTTGGTGGTTTTCATAATTACTTCATTTGTGGGAATTAAAGGAGCATCACAGTTTTTGGAGGAGTCTGAGCATGTGGAATTAGACTTAGTGGAGGTACTGCATTCTTTCACAACAATGTCTTCCTTAGAAGGATCAAGGTTTTGGTTCGCATGGTCAAGATTGGTTAGGTTGAAGTTGGGTTCATGAATTGTTACATAATCAGTGGGTGGTGGTACAGATTTGTACTGTTCAGTTTGGTACCCAATACCAACATTTACTTTTTCATGGATTTGAGCATCTAATAGTCTTTGCAGCTTTTTGGATGCAAACTTATATTTTTCAACATGAACTTTTGATCTGCCAGATCAGCTCTTGTAGCTTTTAACTTAACCAATAGATCATCAATCTGAGTTTCAAGATTTGTTTGTTCATGTTTTAATGAGGAAATTTCTTTCTTTAGACAGTTAATCTTTTCTTTATAACTATTTTCAACCTTTTTGAACTCATATTTCATTTGATGAAACTCTTCATTTTGATCTATAAGATTTGGTTATGCATTCTATATCCCAAAACTTTATCAATGCAAGCTTGAGAGCAAAGATGTTCATATACCTGAGGTGGGATCTCTGTGGTGTCTGCCATGAGTGATTGGTTGTTGGTAGATATTTCTTCACACTGAAAGCTCCAGTCAAAGTCAGTTGTTCCAACTTGTTGAGTTGCACAAGCAGCATTTTGAGCAGGTTGAGTGTTTTGACCTGTTTGACCTTGATGAGTCTGTCTTGGTTGTGTAGCAACTGGGTTTGCCTTTGGTACTTTACATTCTCTGGCTAAATGACCAAGTTAATTAAAGTTGTAGCATCTTAACTTGCTCTTGTCCAAACCAACTCTGGTGTTTGGACTAGGGGTGTTCATTTTACCCAAAACCCGAATACCGAACCCGTCCCAAATTAACCCGAACCCGTTTAAGATGGAACCCAAACCCGAATGTAGTATTCGGTTTGGTAATTGGGTTAAAAAAGGTTAATCGGGTTAACCCGATTAACCCGAATAATAATAAAAAGGTATTTTATTATTAATATTTATTTGTAATATTAGCTCAGTATAAATCTAACCATTTTTAATGCTTATTTTATTTCACTTTTTTTTTAAATTATGATTGAAAACGTATGAGCGGACATGAATGTGAGAATTTGAATAGTGAACATTGTTAACGAGTTTGTTGATTGATACGATTAGTCGTTTTTTTTAGTTTATATTGTTGGTTGATACACTTTGGTTTTTTGATTATTTTATTTGGTGTTTTTTTAGTTAATATGTGTTTAGTGCATGGGTTTGAATGAAAAATCATATTGAGAAGGTTTTTATTTGACATTCTATGCTTATTATTTAATAAATCTAATGTTAAGTTAAATAATAAAGTATGCGTTGCAACTTGTATTTAGAAACCCGAATACCGATTAACCCGACCCGAATAAACCCGAAACCGAATAACCTGAAACAGATTAACCCGAATCTTATTTGGGTCGGTAAACGGGTAGGATTCTTATAACAAAAAAACCCGAATAACCCTAACCGAATAACCCGATGAACACCCCTAGTTTGGACTGTTGCTTGGGATAGGTCTTCCAGTTCTGGAGTAGAACCGCTTTGCTCTAAGAGACAACATAGCATAAGAATGTTGTATGTCCATTTCTTCTAAGTCATCTGGATGAAAATACTCCAGATCTTCTTTGATAAAAGACATGTTGCTTGGGGTATCAGAAATAAAGGCAGCAGGGTTTGGATTCTAAGGAGGAGCTTCAAGAAGGAATGGAGAGTTATTTGCTAGTGAGGTGGGTGTTTAAGGATGTATGACAAGGGGATGATAGTAGTTGCTTGAGCTTGGTAGTGTATGGTCAGAGTGTAATGCAGAGGTTGTGGTGGATGATGAGGGTGTAGAATAACCTGATTTTCTCTCTCTAGCTTGAATCATTTTCAGCTCATATGTCTTTAACATACCAAACAGCTCAATTATTGTGAGAGTATTCAAGTTTTCAGTTCTTCTAATTGACACTGTATAGAGTGTCCAGTGATCGATGTCGTTAGGTCGGTCAAAAACAATCCTTAAACACTTAACTAGTAAGGGTAAGAAGAGTATCGTATCCACGAGGAATCAGTGGTTAGTGAAATTGCTTAGTTTGATAATTAGAATGAAAACACAGATCAAATAAAAATGCAACCTCCTCCAAACTTCAGATTCTAGGTTTATGCAAAACTCAGTTATTTAATTGGACACCACATAGACATAGTGTTGGAAAATCAGTTAAAATAGTAATTGAAGACAGGCTGTTGTCAGCAACCTATACAACCAGTTCCGTCACAAACCAGTATAATTCAATCACCCAATTTATGAATGCCAAATTGCCCCCTTTAGTCACCCAACCCTGCTACTAGGTTTTGTCATCAACCGAACAAGATCGTAAAGCAAGCAAACTCAAAGCACTCAAATAAATTGTTTAAAATAACTAATACATCAATCTACTCAGTTATTGTCAGAAACTAAATAGATCCAAAAACATAAATAAATTGAATCAAAACATGAAACCTATATGAACCGTCCGCGTGGAGGAAGCCACAAGTGAATTAGCCGCTCATGGTGATGGAGATCATGTTCAATCTTCAAGTGAATGTTAGAATCGTGTTCCTTAGCCTCCAAGACTCCCAAAATCGCCCAAGAACTGATGTCCCCAAAAGAGAATCTTGAATTTGGGGAAGAAAACCTTGTTTAAACACTGAAAATCGGCTGTTTCACTAAAAATCCGCGTCTGAAACGTAACCAGCGTAAGCTTACGCTGGGGTGGCGTAAGCTTACTCCGCAACACTGAAGTTTGCTGTGAATGAACTGGTTCGGCGTAGGCCTACGCTGGGCAGAGTAAGCTTACGCTGTGGAGTAGGCTTACGCTGTGGAGTAGGCTTACGCTGTGGAGTAGGCTTACGCTGATGGAGTAGGCTTACGCTGATGGAGTAGGCTTACGCCAGGTGGAGTAGGATTACGCTGGTCGAGTAGGCTTACGCCAGGTGGAGTAGGCTTACGCCAGGTCCTGAGTTTCTGCCCCGTTTTCTCCGTGTCTCTTCCGACTCTTACATCTCTCACCTAATATCTTCCAAAATCATACTTTAAGCTTTCAACACCTGCACATGCATAGCTATACAAAACTTTTGTATTCCCCATATTAATTTGCATAAATAAAACATATTGCACCCTTTAATGCATGAAACTTTGGTCACTTATCACATCCCCACACTTATCTTTTTTCGTCTCGAAAAATATTAGCAATGAAATCATAATTGGGAACCTGCTTTTCACACTCTCATTCATTTAATCATTTCAAATATAATCACGCGCTAACTGTAACAATTGATATTTCTATCCGACTAAACCCAACCACCGACTCTCGAGAACCCGATTATGTGATCTATTATTCTCTCTATTACTAAGCCAAAAATCTATCTATGGGTCTCATACTCAGAAAACTACGACTTAGCCTAATTCCATCTCAAGGTCATGTTTAGGCCTGGGTTAAACCATATAGATTTCCCACCATTATAAACACCAATTTATATGTTTTTGAAAATTATGGAATTATGGATCGATGGGTGCATGTTTTTAGCTTTTATTATTATTATTTTATGAATGAACCTAACCCAGTGGTGTTTCAATCACGCTGGAACACGATATATGACACGTAGGCTGCAGTTCTTAAGCAATGAAATTCATAAGCTTCGGAATAGGGGTGTATCCTTCAAGTCGCCATCCCGAAGGGAAACACATAAACTTAACTTAGTCATCCAAACTTATTGATCACCTAAGTCCCGCCCATGGGTGTATCCTCCAAGTCATCATCCCGAAGGGAAACACGTAGGCGAAACTCAAGCTTTCAATTGATTTAATTAAGCTCATGTAAGATGGATTATGGAATGCGGGCGCCACCAACTTTCAGATTTATTTTCATAAAAATAAAGCGGTGTGCCAAATAATTTTAAAAACTTATAAATTTTTGTTTATAAAGGTACCTATCACCCTATGTTGACAGTTTCGACCTTACCGACACCCCTAAGATGAGAACCCACAAGATAGTCTGAATTAATTATCCATTTAAACCTAGATACATTATCAGGATGTTTAAGCTCTTAAGTCGGTTGGGCCTACCAAAACATTACAAATCAGACGCATTTTCTATTCTTTATTTTTTTATTTCAATTCACAAGCAGTTTCCAATTCTACCTATCATTTTCCATTTATTTGCAAAAATTCTAATTCAAAATTTTTTATTTTTATTTTTATGGATATTATTTTTTTTTATGACTCAAAATACAGACTCAGTTTCCCCTCCCCACACTTAAACATTACACTGTCCTCAATGTAGGATGAGAGATTATGCACATATATAAAAAAATTAAATAAATAAATAAACAAAACTATACAGAGAATTGGAAAGGACTTAGCTGGTTTCGAACTTGTAACTGTCTTCAATCCAACCTCACACGATCGTATAGCATTTCTTTCGCGATCGTATTCAAAATCTGCTATTGGGTTGCCTTTTACATGAATACGAAGCTCGAACATCACCACCCGATTGGAGATTGAGTACGTGAGGATCAATCTAAACCTGCAAAGTTAAACTCGAACCAACCTAAGAGCATCAAACTGACTTGAAAACCCATGAAACTTCCCCACACTTGGCCGGCTCGCACACAAAAACACAAAAAATAAATAAATCAAACAAAGTCCTAAGTCACTTTCGTAGGAATCACGAATGCATTTAGCATATGCATCAAGCCTTTTAAACCCCTCGGTAGCCCGAGTGGACGAGTTGAGTCTCGTGAGGGTTTCTATTGAACACACCCGCAAAGTTCATTTAACTAGACATGAATGTAAAACATACCTTAGGCTACCTCCTAAGAGTGCTAAGTTTAACGTCCTCAGCCAGACGCAGTGTACCTTACTTAGGTCATGGTGGTCGGGTGGGATGCTTGCAGTCCTCCTTCCCCGCACTCAAGCTCCTCTCATCATCAAATTTTCTCCAAGCCTTCATAAACAAAGAAAAGAGTTATTGATCTACATCATGAACTCGCTGTTTCTTCCCTTTCCGCCTTCTCTTTCTGACCCGTTTAGTTCTTCCACTGTCTGGCGTTTCACCATCCTTCTGCTCAGCTAACCTGTCATTCACAAAACAAGCATTCTCGACTGTGTGATTCACCTTTTCAGGTGATCCACACCTGTTAGCTTTCGGGTTTGGCAAGTTTGGAAATATTTTAAGACTCATTTTCTGATCCCCAAACCTCATCCTTATCATTCCCTCAGCACAGTTAATATTTGCCTGAGCAGTGGCCAAGAACGGTCTACCCAAAATGATAGTTGGTTCTGTGTTCTTCACACAATCCAACACCAAGAAATCCACTGGGTAATAAAACTCTCCTACTTTCACAATCACATCCTTTACAATCCCCCGAGAATGTGCGGGAGTCTGATCAGCCAACACCACGGTGGTGTTAACTCTATGTAATGGACCAAATTCATGCTGATCATACAGACTCCCTGGAATTATGCTCACAGATGCTCCAAGATCCAGTAATGCTCTATTCAATGTAATTTCACCTATTTGAATTGAAATAATAGGTGCCCCTGGATCTTGGAGTTTCGGGGGAAGGGTATCCTTAAACACGGCATTCACACTGACACTCAATTTTACTTGCTCGGGACATTTGTGCCGTCGTTTTCGAGTACTCAAACCTTTTAGACATTCAACATTATCAGGATCTTGTTTAAGCGTATTTAAAAATAATGAGTTAATTTTACGCTTCTCAAACTTTTCCCATCGTTCGTCCTGTGTTGGATCTTTTTCTTTTAAAAACGGTTTGATTAGAGCATCTGGAAACGGGATTTTTACAGGTTTATTCACATTTTCAGTTTTCACATTATTCTGTGAAATAAAATCCTGATTAGGGTCGGCCTCAGATTCACTATGCTCCACCACTCTTTCTACAACCGGTGGTGGAGTCTGTTCACAAGCAGGATATTCAAATGAAGAATGGAAACTTATATCATTGAGGTGTGCACTGGTTGTGGTTTCAGAACAGGAGGACTGATGTGAACAGCGAGGCTTACCTACTTCCTTTATGAGTGACCCAACAATCCCAGTTAGGTTGGCAACTAGATCTACCAAAGCTTGATGAGCTTTGTCCTGGCTCTCCTGTTGCTGCACCACTGCTTGTATCATCTTGGCCATCTCCTTCATGATTGACTGGATGGCATCCAGTTCAAAATGATAGTTGTCTTGATCAGGTGGCCTGCTTGGGTGGTAGTCTTGGTTGTAATCGTCCTGATAGTTTGGGTACTCAGGACCACCACCACATTGATTGTATCTTGGGCAATATTGTGCCCAGTGGCCAGTGATGCCACAGTTGTTGCATGGTTCATAGTAGTCTTGGTCACCATAATAATTACTGTCCATGTCAACTTGCACACGTAGCACAACCGAGTAGCTCTGAACAAAGAAATAAACAAAATAAACAAAAAAAATAAAAACAGAAGTAAAGAAAATCTTTTTGGGTGTTTGATAAGAATTAAAATCAACTAAAGACAATAAACTAAAGCAATAGAACTAAGCGCACCGATTCCCCGGCAACGGCGCCATTTTGATCGATGTCGTTAGGTCGGTCAAAAACAATCCTTAAACACTTAACTAGTAAGGGTAAGAAGAGTATCGTATCCACGAGGAATCAGTGGTTAGTGAAATTGCTTAGTTTGATAATTAGAATGAAAACACAGATCAAATAAAAATGCAACCTCCTCCAAACTTCATATTCTAGGTTTATGCAAAACTCAGTTATTTAATTGGACACCACATAGACATAGTGTTGGAAAATCAGTTAAAATAGTAATTGAAAACAGGCTGTTGTCAACAACCTATACAACCAGTTCCGTCACAAACCAGTATAATTCAATCACCCAATTTATGAATGCCAAATTTCCCCCTTTAGTCACCCAACCCTGCTACTAGGTTTTGTCATCAACCGAACAAGATCGTAAAGCAAGCAAACTCAAAGCACTCAAATAAACTGTTTAAAATAACTAATACATCAATCTACTCAGTTATTGTCAGAAACTAAATAGATCCAAAAACATAAATAAATTGAATCAAAACATGAAACCTATATGAACCGTCCGCGTGGAGGAAGCCACAAGTGAATTAGCCGCTCATGGTGATGGAGATCATGTTCAATCTTCAAGTGAATGTTAGAATCGTGTTCCTTAGCCTCCAAGACTCCCAAAATCGCCCAAGAACTGATGTCCCCAGAAGAGAATCTTGAATTTGGGGAAGAAAACCTTGTTTAAACACTGAAAATCGGCTGTTTCACTAAAAATCCGCGTCTGAAACGTAACCAGCGTAAGCTTACGCTGGGGTGGCGTAAGCTTACTCCGCAACACTGAAGTTTGCTGTGAATGAACTGGTTCGGCGTAGGCCTACGCTGGGCAGAGTAAGCTTACGCTGTGGAGTAGGCTTACGCTGTGGAGTAGGCTTACGCTGATGGAGTAGGCTTACGCCAGGTGGAGTAGGATTACGCTGGTGGAGTAGGCTTACGCCAGGTCCTGAGTTTCTGCCCCGTTTTCTCCGTGTCTCTTCCGACTCTTACATCTCTCACCTAATATCTTCCAAAATCATACTTTAAGCTTTCAACACCTGCACATGCATAGCTATACAAAACTTTTGTATTCCCCATATTAATTTGCATAAATAAAACATATTGCACCCTTTAATGCATGAAACTTTGGTCACTTATCATCCAGCAACTTGGAAGGGATCTGGTGAACTTTTTGAGAATATCCTCATTCTCTAGCTTGACCTTAGATCACTACAACTCACCCACAAGATAAGTGTACCTGTTGTACAGGATTGTAAGGGACTCACCATCCTTGTATACGAAATTTTCATATTGTTGCTTCAGAATGTCTCTCCTGTTTTCCTTAACCTCTTCAGATCCAGCAAACATCTTCTCAAGAGCTTCCCATATCTCTTTAGTAGTTTTTTGTTCTCTGAAGTTATGAAACACTTCATTTGGCAGGCACATATGTATAGCTCCTAGAGCTTTAAAGTCTACCTCCATCTTCTTAATATCTTCTTCTGAATATTTTGAAGCTTCTTTGGGACAGATGGACCTCCGGAATCAGCAGAGGCCACCATAGGCACATAAGGACCATCAATTATGGATTTCCACATTCCATATTCTTGATAACAAAAGAAGCTTTCCATTCTGTTTTTCCACATGTCATAATCTTCCCCAGACACCAGCCTTGGTGGTCTGTGAAGGCTTCCAATATCATAAAATCCAGTATTTTGTGCCATACTTTGAATAGATGATGTGCAGCAAAGAGATAATAGTAACAGAACCAGAGAGTGATTAAACAAAGGTGAGTTTGCTTAATCTGAGAGCCAAGCTTTGATACCACTTGTAGGATCGATGTTTTACAAGATGGTTCTTTTTAGTTGAGATTGGCAGAAACAATCACAACTATGCAAAATAATAAGAAACAGTGAAAAAACTGATAAATGCAAATTGTATTGATCTTCAAAGTTTACAAAATTACAGAGAAAACTCTAAGGAAGCTTATTTTACAAATGAAGAGAAACAATACATATAATTGAACTTAGAATCAAGACAAACCCTTGATTCTCAGGATCAGATCAAACACAAGCCGTTGATCTTGAACTGATGAGAATCTATACTGCCATTGGTTTACAACATAAAGACAAGTAGCAAAAAAGACAACTGCAGTGAAAAGACTTCTGCAATAAAAAGACAACAGCAAAACAAAGGTCTTCACAGTAATCATTACAGGACAGATCAGAATAGAAGCATTGTCTTTTGTCATCTGCACCAATAACATTCATTCTGCTGATAGGTGTGTCAATGTTGCAGCAAAAGCTGTCAGTAGTAAAGCCAAAGATACTAATAATTTGCCTATCAACAGCATCAATGTTTGATGATGCTGAGAAGCCTATCAGCAGCAACTATGGACCTCAGCAGATAAAGCTATCAGTAGCATAGTAGTTCTATCAGCAGCATAGTAGTTCCATCAACAGCAGAACTTAACTATCCGCAGCATATACCTTATCCACAGTAACTTCATTAGTTATCAAAATTGTTGAGTCCGCAGCAGATCTACTTAGAGAATTTTGTAGCCATTAGTCTTTATCTCTACACTTAGCAAACCTTGCTTCGGCTCTCAAGATACAAGAAGGTATTAAAATACCTATCATTCATATTTTGAGCCCAGCAATTGAGAAGATAAACAAAGTGTCCAACACAGAAGAAGCAGATATCCAGGATCCCAAAACTGGTCAAGGATCCTGGATTCTACCTATCAAAAAATATTTTGCAGGATGGTGAGATCCCAAGTGACGAAAAGAATCACAACGCTTTTCGCATGAAGGTATCTCATTTTATAATATTGCACAATGTTTTATATAGAAAATCTATTGCATGTCCATACTTTAGATGCTTGGAGGATCCTGAAGCACATGAAGTCCTGAAAGACATACATGAAGTCGACTGTGGTAATCACACTGGGGCAGAGCATTATTCTCAAGGTCCTGAGGACAGGATACTACAGGCCTACTATGAGAAAGGACGCTACGACTTATGCCCAGAAATGTGACGCTTGCCAAAGACATAGCAACATACTCCATCAACCAGCGAAACCTTTATATCCAATCATCTTTCCATGGCCATTCATGAAATAGGAGATGGATATAGTCGGCAAACTTCCCAAAGCACCAAAAGGAAAGGTTTTTATGTTGGCAATGACATATTACTTCTCCAAATGGATAGAAGCTGAAGCATTTGTCCAAGTCAAAGAAAAAGAAGTCATCTCTTTCATCAAACACAACATCCTGACAAGGTTCGGGATCCCGGCAGAGATAGTGTGTGGTAATGGATCTTAGTTCATTGGCAAGAGAACAACTAACTTCTGTGCTAGCTGGGGGATTAAAATGATAACCTCCACCCCTGTACATCCACAAGCCAATGGACAGGCGGAATCCAGCAACAAGATGGGCCGAAGATTTACCATTTGTACTTTGGGCAGATAGGACAACTACAAGAAATGCGAGAGGCCAAACTCCATTCTCACTGGTATTTGGTACTGAAGCCATGATCCCGACAGAGATGGTTATCCCTACTGCAAGAACCAATCTCCAAACCCCAGAAACCAATGACGAAGCTCTTGCTCGTGATCTTGACACCGTGGATGAGCTCAGGGATCTTGCCAAGGTTCGTATTGTAGCTTATCAGCAGATGATAGCAAAGTCATACAACAAAAACATAAGGATCAGAAGATTCCAAGTGGGTGATCTTGTATTAAGAAAGGCGTTTCAAAATACTACCAACCCCAACGATGGAAAACTTGCACCAAAGTGGAAAGGCCCATACCTAATTGACTCAGAAGCAGGCAAGGGTGCCTATTGGTTAGCCACTATGGAAGGTGACGTTCTGCCAAGATCCTGGAATGCAATCCATCTCAAGGCTTATCTCATGTGAGTTAGAACTTAAATTCTAACTAAGACTGGTATGTCTTCTATTCCCAATTGTTTTATATTTATTACTCCTTTATAAAGTTACTAACTTGAGCGTCGGAGGGGTGTTAGCCAAGCTAACACCCACCTTCACCAAGTTTTCATGTTTTGTAGGAAGGATCCTCACAGAAGATAGAGATTGGCCATCTCTCCTAAGTTTAAGATATTCTAAATACCTTCTAAGGTTTAAAGGTTTTCACCTTTCTAAGCATTGAGTTTGAACACTCCGCCTGTAGCGCACGATATCCAAGTATAGTTTAAGGAGGTGCGACCAGTCCATGTAACAGTGGCTGATAATTTCATCACTGTTGGCTATATCTTGGATCCTACGAAAGTAACAGATGTGTTACTCCTAAGGTTTTTAGCATTTTCATGCTAACTTAAGTCTGGCTTGGCCCACGTTATCTGGCTTGGCCCACGTTTTCAGGCTTGGCCCACGTTTTCAGGCTTGGCCCACGTTTTCTGGCTTGGCCCATGTTTTTAACTTCTCACAGGTATTTAACACTCATGTGTTAACCCAAATAATTAGCATCAATTTGTTGACTCAAGATCCTTAAATGGATTGAAGATTTATGAAGATCCTGAAGTACGATTACTAAGTCTATGACATGTTTAATGATTATACACAGGGGACAACTAACAGTTGTTATACTTTGGAGTTGTTATACTTTGGACTCCATGTCATAATCTGGTATGTGTATCTACCCGACTTAGTTCTCAACAAAGGTATGTATTGCTTATTGATTTTCAATTAAAAGTAGATTTGAAATTTGAATGACTAAGTCATGATATGTTTGTAACGGGTATTCTTACATCCCATTTATAAAAATCAAACTATATTTTTCTAAATAAAAGTTTGATAAAAACCTAAGATGTTATTTATGAATAATTATTAAGGATCCAGTATCCTGAAAATATATCTAAACCTATTTTTCTAAATATCACAAGGCTTAACTGCATGCGGATCCTAATTTCCTAAAACATGTCAAAACTAGTCAAACGCACAACAATCATGACAAATAGTCAAAAGCTACTAATTACTATAAAAAGTGCAAGAGAATCAAAGATTCGGGCTTCGTCCAAAAATTGGACCCATCCACGTGAATCCTTAATCATAAGTCGGAAAAATAAATTGTCTATCCCGTCTAGAGATCCCAAGGAGCAAAAAAGTAAATTGTTCAACAACGGCATAGGAAATAAAGTTAAGAACCACAAATACCAAATGCAAGACTCGGGCCTTCTCTTCCTTGCCCTCATTGTCTTGACCGATCACCTCCGCAACGGCTTTCACCGAGCCTTCCGCCTCACCTTCAACCACCAGCTTGCCTTCACCCTCTTTCTGCATCGGATCTCCACTCAGCTCAACAACCAGCTTATTCCAGCCCAGCACATCCCAGTTAGCTCGGTTAAAATCTTTATCAACAGCCTCTTCATCCATATTGATTCTAGCTTGAAAGATTGAGACTGCGGCTGACATCTTGGCCTGCTCGTGAGATTCTTCAAGATCTTGAGCGTGTTGAGCATAAGCATCCTGAATCTCTGCTTTCACCTGATTGAGATCATCGGTTGTATCGGCTAGTTTCTTGTTCTTGGTTGCCCCAATCCTTTGAAGATCACTGATCATCTGTTTACTCTCCTCAGCCTCTTTTGCCATTAACTCATAGAACCTGCCGATCTTCCCCATAGCATGTTATAAAAAAGTATGTTAGCATGTATACAAGATCAGGATCCGGGATGTTGAATATTTCTTACCAGGTGACTGAGAGCATGTAGCTTCTTGTGAACATCGGCGTAGTCAGAGCACTCAGAGATAGCAACATCGGCGGGATCAGCGACCTTTCGCTTCTTGTTAGATATAGGATTGGGACGAGCAATCGAAGACTCTGGTTTAGAAGCTTCAGGCTTGGGTGCTGGTGTGACAGTTTGGCTGGCTTCCTTCTTGATGTTCTTTCCCTTGGATATCATACTGTCGATATCATCAAGAGCGAACTTGGAACTTGACTTGCGAATGCCTATTCCAAAATAACAGGTCAGATCATTACACATATTATTGACCAACAAAGTATTGTGATTTTTTCATGTCTTACCAGACATCTCTGAACCAGAAGGGTATGTCTCTGAACTTTCTTGCACCAACGAAACCCTAAACTTGAAAGTCCGTTCGAGAGGCTCAATGTTGTAGAGAGAAGCGACCCTTTTAGCAGTATCTGCAGTAGGTGAAGCAAGTTCTGAAAACTTCGACGCTGTAAAACAGGAAAAAGTTAGAAGTCAGTATCCCGGATGTCAGATCACTAAGTATCCTACAGGCAGAATCCTACCCTTCACAATCCATTTCACC
Organism: Smallanthus sonchifolius; assembly: GCA_023525975.1. Taxonomy (NCBI): domain Eukaryota; kingdom Viridiplantae; phylum Streptophyta; class Magnoliopsida; order Asterales; family Asteraceae; genus Smallanthus; species Smallanthus sonchifolius. Next base: position 21,792,899 of record CM042037.1, read on the forward strand.
GGTAACCTATCCCCGCCAGGAATTGAGTCCCTCTTCACGAAGAAGAAATGGTTTTCCAATTAGAATCGTTTTGGGTGGTTTTTAGAATCAGGTGAACCTGGCCGGATTTAATTTGGAATAGAAAGCGAGAGGATCCGTGGCTTCTCAGATTGTAAACATAAGCTAATTCAGAAATGTTGAAGTCGAGAGCATGGTTACGGATTAAAATCTCCAAAGTGTGCAAGGTTCGCCAAATCACGGGCATCGTTTGGGCATAGCTCAAACCGGTTTTCTCAAAAAATCCAGTAGTGAAAACAGGGAAAGGATATGAAAAGTCTATGGTAAAGGGGGAAAACGGAAAACAAACCCAACTATCAGAAGTAAAATCAGCCCTAGTCGTAGGGTCAAAAGCTCTAAAGATGGTGTTTTTCGGAAAAGATCCTCCGGATTCGAGGAGTTTGATATCGTGGTCGGTAAAAGTGCATTTTTCGGAATCAGGATTAGAAAGCAGATGTTGGCTGTGCAGATCATCCGAAAATAAGGAGGATCGAGTACTCTTTTTGACCATTTTTTACAAAGAATCGAAAGACTTAATGAAGAAAAGAAGATTTTTACCTGAGATTCCAGAAAGAATTGAGGAGGATGAAGTCTGAAATTAAAAAGGAAAAGGTAAAATATAGAAGGTAATTATGAAACTACCTCGAACGACGCCGTATCAAGACCTTGTTTCTCGCACCACGTCTTATCACGTTTCAAAATTCAAATTTTGGGGACAATTGTTTGGGATCGATTTTCGTGCAGGATCCTGAGTCTAGCGTGATCCGGAATCCAAGATCCTAGTAATTTCGGTATCCTGAATACTAATGTTACTAATGGTAACTTGTCCTCTACTCCGATTATTATTTGCAGGTAACACTTGTGGTATTATTTAAACCCAAAGACTCGCTCATCAAGACGTGGACCACGTGGAAAATACACTTGAATAAGTGAATAACGGTCATATGAGGAAGACTTAGTCGAGCCTTTATTTTCAGATAGTTAGTTATCTTATCTTGTGTATATATTCAGCAGTTGGATCGAATAGGAGACACACAATCGCACTTAGCAAAATTAATTACTCGCAATCAGTTCTGTAACACCTATATTTCGATCAACTACTGCTCACATTTGTAATCATTTTCTTCGATTTATACAATACTAGGAGGCAAGTGACTTTCAGTCACTTTCCGAGGTTTTATGCGGCAATCCTTAGGGATTAAGGGTCTTCCTCATAAACTCTTGTGTCATTTTATTGCTTTATACACTTTGTTCATCACGAATCTTACAAGCACACGACCTCACATTCTAAGTTTGGTTACAAAATTAACTTGCATAATTTTTACTCAAAACAAATATATGTAAAGTTAGGCCCATCATATAATGAATTAGACCGTGTAATGAGGAAATATATTTGTGTAATCAAAACTCATTGCAAAAAGGAACTCGACCTAGGATTTAATCACATCTTCATCATCAACGATGCATCAAAACTCATTATAATAAACAAAACCAAAGCAAAAGGCTGGACGCATCCATGTAGTGGGTTAGACACATTGTTATAATAAATTTGCATAAACCTTCCGAAAAATACATAGTTTTTTTTAGTAAATTACATTTTATGTCCTTTAGGTATTTACCAAAGTTCAGTTTACATCATTTAACTAAGGAAATTGCAGATTTTGTATTTTATGTTTAGAAAAGTTTGCATGTTTCATCCTTTGAACTGACGTCCGTCAATTTCAGAAGTTAAATGTGATCATGTGCACCTCAGATGAGGACAGAATCGTCTTTTTTATCGTTATTAAAAGAACAAATTACACTTTTGGTCATTTATGTTTATACCAAATTTCAAATTTCGTCCTTAAACTAAGTTAATATCAGAATTTGTCATATATGTTTAAACTTGTTTGCACATTTCGTCCTTTACACTAACTCTTTGAGTGGGATTTTACTGGGTATGTTTGTTATACTCATATTAAAAATTAAAAAAAATACTCGTTTTTATGGTGTAATTTAAAAAAAGTAATGATGTACAAAAAAAGTTATGGACGTTTAAAAAATTAGGGAAAAGTTGCATATTACTTGCATGTGCATGCTCCATTCTTTTTTTTAGACGTGCATCTACCTATAATTTAACTAAAAATAATCATTTAGTAATTTTATTTCTCATTTTTATAAAACCTCTCACATCTCATTTATCATCCCTAAAATTATGGGATTTTACTTTAGTTTTCCTCAAATATGAGGATTCACTTTACTTTTTCCCTATAAATATGAGGATGGGATTTTAATGTAGAAGTGAAAATATAAAAATTTTATGACTTTCCCTAAATTTTGAGGTTATGATATAAATGGAAATCCAAATGTGAGTGGTCTTAGAGTGTTTCTCCATTATGTCTTCATAGACTTTCTGAACTTTTCTTCTTTTATAGCCTAACTCTCCCCTATATATATATAGAAGTATGATTATGTACAAAATACATTTAGTATAAAAGTTTAGAAAACAATATGGGTCTTTGATCATACTAATTTAATGGTTAAAATTAATTAGGTGTTAATTTTGAAATTAATTAGAAGTTGAAAGAGAATTTGACACTCTTTGACTTTTTTTAATTAAATAATAGTTTCACCAATTTTTTTAAAATCAAAAACTTTTATATACTTCATTATATTTTACTAAAAATTATACTATAAAATCGAGGATTTTATCATCTTTAATATGAGTATACTATTGCTATATTTTTTTAAATGAAATTTTTTAAAAAGTCGTGTAAAAATGGAACTTCGTTTATAATAACACATTGTATACATGATAACAACACATAACAAAATATATCAGCACGATGTAAAGTAATATAACAACACATTGTAATGGGATAACAACACAGAACAACGCTTATCAGCATTGTGTAAAGTTATATACAACATGTTGTAATGAGATAACAACACAGAACAACACACGTTGTTATCTCATTTTATACTATGCGGCTATGCCGATATATTTTGTTTTGTGTTATTATCGCATGTATAATGTGTTGTTATCTGCGTAGTGTCATTTTTACACGACTTTTAAAAAACCATTTAAATAAAAAAAAAATATATCAATACTATACTCATATTAAAGAGGATAAAATTCTCGATTTTATGATATAATTTATTTAAAAAAATAATAAAGTATATAGCAAATGCAGAATAGTAACCAAAAAGTAGGAAACAAATCCCCAAATAATAAGTAAAATTAGAAATAAAATTATGTTGAAATGATGTGTTTGATATAAAAAAAAAGGAAATTAAGTTGGATTATGTGGTCCTAAACTAAAATGACATTAATTTGACAGTGTGGTCCTAAGCATAAGCCTAAGCATTTTGATCATGTGGTCAGACGAAGCCATCGAAAATCTCCATTATGAGTATTTTCAAAAGTGAAGCGATTAAATAGTTAAGTGATTAAATGGTCGAATACGACCCCTACCATGCATCTATAAACCTAGGTTTTTGGACCATTATCTACAATAGGGTATGTAGCAAATGCAGAATCAAGTATTTGTTTTTTTTTAAGTTGGATTTTGATGGTCTAGACTGGAGAGTTAAATTATAACACCATGAAAGTAACACTATCTTAAGAATGAAATTAAGAATGATTGATTAAAATTAACACACCAATTAATTAATGATCTGTTGACTTTTTAGATCTAATCCATACATCTTTGACTACAGTCAAACGCTTTTATCAAAATATGGTAATACCAGGGGTGATAAATATTCAATTTGAAGTTCAAGAATTTATCAAAATATGCTTTTTCATTTGTAGGTATTTTATCAAAGAAATAAACAGATTTTGAGGGTTTAATTATGTGCATTTTATCATACACAAACAACAATAAGTGATTAATTAGTGAACTTTTATCATACACAAAGCAAATCCCCAATCTGTTAAGTGTCACAATGACAGTGTAAAGTTATTTGCATCTACCTTGATTGAGTCGATTTATGAATTTACATATTCCACATATTAGATTAGAAAAAACAGATTTAATTTGTGTTAATTGTCATAAGGTGTTCTTTTCATGGTGATATGCAATGGAGAAAGAAAACACGAAAGCCTTGAAATTGATTAGGAAAAACATATACAAAATTAAATACTTGAATTAGAATCTAAGATATGACATGTCTAAGGGTGTTGGGGGCCATTAACCCCAATACTCATTTACTCATCAAAACTGTTCAATAGAATTCTGTTACCTCAAAACTACTCATTTACTTAGATTTCATTGGAAACACCCTACTCATTTACTGACCAACTTTTTTTTTATAAATAAACATTTAATTTAAAAAAAGACAATTTCATTAAAATAAAAATTAACATAATACAATTAAAAATAAAAAAACCTACAAAATAAATAAAAGCTAGATAATAAAATTTTAAAATCTAAAAGGTGCATTGTCATCCATACTTTGCGGCAATTTCACGGATGATTTCGTTTGGATCACGATACGGTTGGTTTTGGTATTGGTAGGAAAATTTAGATAAAAAATTAGGATCCATATTTGGATCGGTTGAACTTTGAGGGTAGTAGTTTGGATATTGAGGTTGCGGGAAATAGCTTGGAATTGGTTGAGGAGGTGGTTGTGGTCATTGAGGAGGTGGTTGGGTTCGTTGGGGAGCGGCTTGGGTTCGTTCGGGTCGCGGTTGAGATTGAACTTTTGGCCTAAATTTTCTATGCTTTGTTGATTTTTTGGATGACCCTTCCATTTTTTGTAGAGTGTAAAATTATATAGATGAGATGAAAGATATATAGATGATAGGTAAAAATATATGTGTGTTGAATGTGGGTATATATAAGTAAAAAATTAGTATTATTTTTTAAAGCACCCAACCCACCCCCACCCCCACCAACGGCTACATGCCCAACGGCTAGTAGCACCAAACACCCGAGTATATACACTCGGTCCAACTACTCGATCACCCCTACTCGGCTCTACTCGAGTGATTGGGGGCGGTGTTCCCCTTTACTCGGTTCCCTTTTCCTTTACTCGATTGTATGTGGGTATCCCGCCCCCAACACCCTGAGTGAATGAAATCTGAAGGGTGTGGAGAATTGGAACCGTGGTAACGACTATGGCGAGATTCTGAAAGAAATCAGAAGGGGATTTGTAAATGAGTATATTATTTACGAAAAATCGTTCTATGGCGAGATTCTGAAAGAAATCAGAAGGGATTTTGAACTGAGTTTATAATTTAGGGAAAATCGTTCCAAATCAAAGAAAGAGATACCTAAAGAGAAAATGTGAACAGTTGGAAATGGCGATGGCGATGGCGACGGCGGGAGATTGAAGGAAATTGGAAGGATATTGGTTAGGAAAAACAAAAATTTAGGAAAGAAAACATAAAGAGAAGAATGCGTTGATGGGAGCAGTTATCGGTGGCGGTTTGGTTACAGCGGAAGGGAGGCGTGATGGTTTGTGACTGTGGCAGGGGTAGGTGATGGAATAGATGGACGGCGGGAGGTGTACACGGGAGGAAACGGAAAGAGGGGTAGGTGACGGAGAAGATGGACGGCTTCTCAAACGCTTTTGACGGAGGAGACGGAAGGGATGGACGGTGGGTGGAGGAAACGGAAAGGAGGTCGGTGACGGAGGAGATGGACGGCTTCTCAAACGCTTTTGACGGAGGACGGAGGAGATATGGACGGCTTATCAAACGCTTTTTAAGGTTATATATAATATGTTTTGTATCTCTCTCTTTCTCTCTCTCTCTCTATATATATATATATGTATGTGTATATATATATAGGGGAGGGTTCCAGAGAAAACCACATATTTAGACGAAAACCACTAAAAAACTCAATTTTAACCAATCATATAATAATATTTATTTTTTATTTTTATTTATTTATAAGAGTATCAATGTAATATTACACATTTTTATCAAAAAATCATTTAAGTATTAGCTTACATATACGTAACACATACGTAAACAGAAAACAAAAAAATGGTGGTTACGTATACGTAAAACACAATACGTAAAATGATTTTTGGTAAATTGTGTAATATTATATTAATGCACTTAGAAATAAATTAAAAAATAAAAAATCTATAAATTATTTGATTGGCTTTTAGTGGTTTTCTCGGTTTTCGCCTAACTTTGTGGTTTTCTATTGATCCCTCCTCTATATATATATATATATATATATAAGGCTTTTCTAACATCTAAAAGACTTAGACAGGTCCATATCAGGCAGCTTGATATGCTTAAGTCCTATTTATGTGGAAACCCGCTAAGGTGAAGATTAGGGAAAAAAATTGCTTTGAAACCAAACTAAACAAAGAAATCATTGAATTTTACACTTAATTCTAGACTTTGTGAATATTTCAAGATTATCTATGTAAAGTTAGTTATTAAATTTAAAATATTGGGATATAAGAAAATATTTTAAGGGAACTAAAGAGATGAAGCGTTTTAAAGAAGAAATTAGATTTTTAATCAAGAAATTATTGAATCAGCGATAAATTTCAAAAAACTCGAATTCCTAAACCTAGAATTTTCTGATAAAAGCGATCATAAAAATATATCTAGTAGTTACTACAATCATATTTGTAGATTCAAAGAATTACATACACATAGTTTGCACACAGACAACACACACCTAAATAGGATCACAGACTTAATTATAAACTTAGGATTTAGTCTACAAAAAGAATCCGTTAATAATAAATATTTGTTAGAAAAAATTATACACTCTATAACAAAACAAACAGAAGAACTTAAAAAATTAACAGATAACTTAGACTACATAAGAGAGCAAAATAACCAAATTTTGTTAGAAGTTAAAAATATAAACAAAAATAAACATCCAGTAGTAATAGAAAACTCTACAGATATAAATAATCTCATACATAAACTAAGTCAGACACATCTAAGTGAAAAACCAAAAATTTATAAACATTAGAAACCTAGAGATGAATAAACAAATCATCCAAGAATCTAGAAAATCAACTAGTAATATAAGAGATATTATTTCTTCAGACACCTTTTTAAATAAAATTTTAAGAAAAGGATCATCTTCTAGAAGTACACAACAAACAATACAATTAGAAGAAGAAATCGACTTAGACAAAAATATAAATTTATACAATCAACATCAATTAGATATATTAAATCCAAGAACGCTATATCAAACAGGTATGCTAAACGTAAACACAACTTTAATACAAAGTAGTAGAGAAGAAAGTTTAAGAGTAATAGATAAAATGGTAGAAATAGATTTATTTTCACCAGAAACAATCTTAAGAATTAAACAATCAGGAAAACAGTTTATACATACAGGACTCATAGTAATAGGAATAAAAGCTCTAGGAAGAAAAAACCTAGGAACTAAACTTTTAACATTAATATTAGATAAAAGTTGGAAATCAGAAATGAAAAAGGCAATAATCTCAGGTATGGAAATAGATTTAAGCCAAAATACAGCCTTATTTTATTGTACACCTGGAATATTAAAAGACATTAAAGATCTACAAAAATTAAAAATAGCTTTACAGACAAAAGGTTATGAAAATTACGAAGGAAATAACATAGTAATAAGCATAGGAGTCTTAGGCAAAGCTAGTAACAGATCAGGAATGAAATACAAAGTAAATATAGAAGGAATAGTAAATACAATAACATCTAAATCTATACAAATGATTGAACTAGTTAAAATAGATCCTGGAGAATTAGCAAGATTAGAATGGCAAATAAACGATTTAAAAGAAAATGAAAATTCAACATTAATTCCTAAACAGAGTCATATATATGAAAATATAGATGGAACACAGAGTCTAAGATTTACATATTTTAAAAAAGAAGATAAATATGAAGAAAGTACTTGTTCAGAAGAACAACCTCCTCAAGAACCACAATATAATTTTATGACTATAGAATCAGATGATGAATCTGAATATGAACAACCAATATATGATACAGAAAATGAAGAAGAAGAAGATGAATACTTATTAGATTCAGAATTCTTAAAGTTTGAACAAGAAGATATAGATTATAGCTTATTAAAAGAAATAAGACAAGAAACAAACACGATTTTTAAATCAGAAGAAATTAATAAATCCTACGAACAAATAGAAAATTTACAGAAGCAAATATACAAGAAGAAGTAGACGATATGATAGTAGAATGTATGTTAAATTTAAAAATGACATATGAAGAGAGCTACAAAAAATTACAAGAAGATTTTAATTTACCCTTAGTAAATAGTATAGTTAAAGGAGACATAATGATCTCTGATTTTTACAAAAAACAAGATAACAGCTTTATGAATCCTGAAAATAAACCTAAACGAAATTATCAACAATACGACTTAGGACAAACATCAAATGACACTATGGGTAGAGAACCTTGGACAAAACCAGTCACTAGTTATCAACAGGAATCTGGTTACAATGGAACCGGAAGAAGATTACCTATAGGACAAATTTATAGTGGAAATATGCTATTATTAGAACAACAAAAACCACAATTATGGGTAGATGAAGTTCTCATATGGGAACAGACAGTAGTAAGAATGTGGGAAACAAATAAGAAAGACAATATGGACATGTTTGCATATTTAGAAACAACATTAGGCCCAACAGCCTTAGGCATATGGCAAAGCAAAAAAGCCCATAGCCCAAATCAGATAAACAGGCTAAAAACTATAGGAGATAATCCCTACAATTTCACTTCCCAAATAAGAGTTCTTATTTTAGGAGTTGATCCAGCAAAAAAAATAGCCTATTACAAGACACAGCAATTAGAAACCTAGAACAATTAAGTATAGCAGACATGAAATACATAAATGAATTTACATTAGACTTTACAAGATTATTAGCACAGACAGGACAAGCTATGGAAGATAGCTTATGTGATAAGTATTTTATAAAGTTACCAGGAGACTTAGGAAAACATATACATGAAGCATGGAAATTACAATACGGGGATATGCAAAACCTAGGGATAGGACCTAGAATAACCTTTACATTTGGTATTTTAGAAGAAAAATGTAAAGAAGTAGCCTTACAAGAACAGTTAAAAAGAAATGCATTCGCATTCTGTAAAACAGCAATATACACTCCACAAGCTTATGGATATTATGATAAAAGTAGAAAAAAGAAAATTAGGAAAAGTACTACCTATGATAAAGAATATAAACCGTATAAAAAATATCAAAATAAATATGTTAAAAAACCTCATACTAGGACATGTAAATGTTTTATATGTTGAGATACAGAACATTTGGCTAATAGATGTCCAAATAGAAATAGAAATATAGAAAGAAGTAATTTAATAGAACAAATAAAAGATTATGAAATAGAGGCTATAGACACAGATCATACAGACAACGAGTCAATATACAGTATATATAGCGAAGAAGATGAGCCAATAGCAAAAATTTCATACACATATACAAACCCTGAAGAATGTAACCATGATTGGAAACATAGGAAAGGTAATAATCACATTAAATGTTATATATGTGAATATTACCCTAGTATAGAAAAAAGATCACAATGCAACAGTTGTTTTAAAGAAATCTGTCATATTTGTATAAAAGATATTTATAACATAGAACCACCAAGTACTAGTCAAGATATAAGTAAAAATTCCAGTAACTATGAAGAAAAAATAGAAAAATTAGAATTAGCCATAGAGTTAAATAAATTAAAAATAGAACTTCTTAAAGATAGGGTTCTTAGACTTGAAGACCATATATAAAAGAAAAAGGAAAAAGAATTTCCAGAATTAAATAATATGGCCACAGAACAAAACTCTATAATACAAACTGGAGAAGAAACACTTATACAAACCAGTGGATCAATAAGCATGATAAATATACAGTGTAGATTATGGCTAGACGCTAATACACCTATAGATCTAACAGCCTTAGTAGATACAGGAGCAACAAAAAGTGTAATTTCACATAGTTTAGCCCCTGAAAAATTTCATAAATTACTTACATATAGACTAATGACAAGAACTGTAGAAAATAGATTAATAGATATAGCACATTACTTAGACCCTTCAGGAATACAATTCCTAGACTTTTCAGGAAATTACAGTATAAAATATAAAATTCCACAAATAAATATAAACCCTCAACATATAAAATCCAGAGATTTTGTCTTAGGGTTAAATTTTATACTAGGATTAAATGGTGCTATCACCATAACTAGAAATTATATAACAATTAGCAAACAAATTTACAGCTTTCCAACACTTAGATATAAAAGTATAGAAAATATTTCTAATAAAAAATGAGAAAAAGGAAGTTTAGATTTCTTGAATAAAAACAGAAAAAAGATTGCAGAAAATGAATCCATGCAACTACTTACAAATTTTATAAATCATGAATTAGAAAAAGGACAAGACATCACAAAAAGTATAAATCATCCTATAATAGTACACTTAGAAAAAATAGGATTCATAGGAGAAGATATTACAAAATCTAAAGTTAAGTATGTATGTAAATTTAATATTAAAAATCCTGATATTACCATACGAAATATAAACATAGATTACAGTCCTTTAGATAAAGAAGAATTTCAAAAACAAATATCAGAAATGACTAAACAAGGATTAATTAGAAAATCCGAAAGTCCACATAGATCAGTAGCCTTTATAGTCAAAAATCATAGTGAAATAAAAAGAGGAAAGGCAAGAATAGTTTATAACTACAAAAGATTAAATGATAATACAGAAGATGATGGTTATAACATTCCAAATAAAGATAGCCTAATCCAGTTAATACAAAACAACAAAATATTTTCTAAATTTGATTTAAAATCAGGTTATAATCAATTAAATTTAGAAGAAGATTTTAAAAAATGGACAGCCTTCACATGCTTAGAAGGACTCTATGAATGGAATGTTCTTAGCTTTGGGCTAAAGAACGCTCCTTCAATTTTTCAAAGATTTATGGACAGTATATTTCTTAAATACAAATTATGTCTAGTCTATATAGACGACATACTAGTAGCAAGTGAAACTGTTCAAGAACATGAAAAACATTTGCAACAAGTATTTGAAGAAATAAAAAAGAATGGGATAGTAGTATCAAAAAGAAAAATGGAATTATTTAAAAGAAAATTTTCGTTTTTGGGATTAGAAATAGGCAATGGAAAAATAGAGTTACAACCACATATTTCTACAAAAATTTTAGATTTTCCAGAAAAACTTACAAATCTAAAACAAATACAAGCTTTTTTAGGCCTAGTAAATTACGCCAGAAAATTCATACCAAATCTTTCAAAACTAGTTGGTCCGTTGTATAGTAAAACCACAAAAAACGGCCAAAGACATTTTAATAATGAAGATATAATTTTGATAAAAAAGATTAAAGAAAAGGTTAAAGAAATAAAACCTTTAGAATTACCTCTTTTAACAGATCATATTATTATAGAAGTTGATGGATGCAAAGATGAAGTTATTAAATAATATTAAAAAATTATTTTTAGATATTTAATATAAATTTAATTATGTATAGTCAATATATCACTAATATAAATTTAATGTGGAATTAAATATGCATAGTTATAATTTATGACGTTACTTATCAATTTTGAAAAATAAATTTGTAGTATGGATAGTTATTATATAATCAAGACTGTTTTTATATTTTAATCAACTTAATTATTTTACATAATTCATTTCAATTTTTATCTATAAGATTTTGTTAATCATCATTTAAATTATTTAATTATTTTATAATTTTTAAATTATTATTACTAAGGACTATTTAATTATTTATTTAATTAATACACGGATTTTCTAACCCAACATATTATATTTTTTTGGAAGACGAACATTAAATGTTGTGACATCACACCCCGTATATTGTATACTGACTTTAAAATACTATGTTTCGTATCTTACGGTAGAGGTGCACAAAAAAACCGGGTTTTTTTTTACCCGGTCCAAACCGGCAAAACGGTTTGGGATAAACCGGTTTGGAGCAAACCGGTTCGGGTTAGGCTAAAACCGCCTGTTTGAAACCGGTTTGAAGCATTCTGGAGGTAATCGGGTTGGGGACCGGTTTGTGTGAACCGGTTCGATAAACCGGTTTTAGGGCTGGAAAAAATAGCCGTTTTCTAACGGCTATATAGCCGTTGGGGTCGATTTTAGCCATTTTTTGGGCCTTTTTTCACCTATAATTCACTATAAATAGGTGGGGGTGTTTAGGTTTGATCACACCTCTTTCTACACTCTCTAATCTCTAAAACCGCTCTTTAAATGCTCAAAAACGCTCTCTAAACTCTCTCTAAACTCTAAAAAAAAAGCATGGCAAGTTTTAGTGTTGGTGGTTCCTCAAACGAAGTTACCGTTGTGGAAATTCGAGCAACAACGAGAAATCCGACAATTTGGTGCAATTACGATCTATGTTTGTTGTCAAACGGGAAGGAACGTGCTCGGTGCAAGATGTGTGGTGCGTTTTTGGGGAAAGATTCAAACACTAGTTTGAAAACGCATATGGAAAAATCTTGCCCGTCCTTGAAGGGAATTCCAAGTGAAGGTCAAGCCTCGATGACAAGCGAAGGAGGAATTTGGAACTTTGATCCAAATATTGTTCGAGATCGAATGGCGAGGTTAGTGATTCAAGAAGGATTGTCGTTCAACCACTTTGACAATCCGCGCTTGACAAGGATGATTCAAGAGACACTCCAACCACGTTATCATCAAGTAAGTCGCACAACCCTTATTTTATATATTGGATGGTGTTATAACCGAATTTAAATTACAAAATAAACTTTTTTCAATGTCTTTTGATAATGCATCTAATAATACAAATGCGGTTCAAAAACTAAAAATTAAATATAAACCGGTTTGCAACGGCGTTTTTTTCCATAGTCGATGTGTCGCACACATCATTAACTTGGCGGTGCAAGCCGGGCTTGCAATTGAAGAGGTTTCAAACTTAACATATACGTTTCGACTAATGCTTAAAGATATTTTTAGTAACAAAAAAAGATACCATGATTATAATAGATTTTGTCGTGAAACGAATAATCTTTGCTTAGGTCCGAATTGGGACGTCGAGACAAGATGGAACTTGACTTAAACTATGGTTTATAGCGCTTTACGACAAAGAGAAACTTTAGAACTATTTCATGAAATGCTTGCCTCAAAACCTCGTCGTAAAATTCTAAAGTTTCCTTCTACGAGTTGGGACATTTTAAAAAACGTAACCGAATTGCTTGAAGTTTTCAAAACCGTCACCACTTTTTTATCCGGTGTTTATTATCCCACAAGTCCATTAACTCTAAAACAAATATATTTAATGGCTAACAAGTTGTATGAACTTGAAAATAAATCCCTCTTTTTACAAAAATGATAGAACCGATGAAAGAAAAATTAGTGAAATATTTTAAAGAAATGCCTCCCGTTATAACTTGTGCCGCCGCGTTAAACCCTACCATAAATGTTTACGGGATTGAAACTTTGATTGATAGAATTACTTACGCTTTGAATTTGGATAGTGAAGACATCAATTTTGCACAAGTCATAAAAACATATTTTAACAAATGTTTCCAAGATTTATTTTATGTTTATTTACATAAATATGGTACAACTCCGACTCCACATGATACAATGGGTACATCATCAAGTGGTAGCTCGAGAGATGTTAATTTGAATTTATATAACGAAATGTTAAATGAATTTAGTAAACGGGCTCGAGGTACCACCCCGAGTAGCGAACTCGGAAGGTATATTGGCACAAACTTTTTAGCGTTTATGCCTCCTACCGTTTTTGAGAAGTTTGATATTTTGGCTTGGTGGAAAAAAAACGAAGCTTCGTTTCCGGTTCTTTCCGCCATGGCCCGTGATGTACTAACCATCCAAGCTTCCACGGTAGCTTCGGAATCTGCGTTTTCTTTTAGTGGCAGGGTCTTATCGATACGAAGGACTAGACTCACCCCCCTAGCAATGGAAATGTGCATTTGCTTGAAGGACCATTTGGATGCGATGGATAGGATACAAGACCAAACTTCTCTCGAAGACGAAATTAAAGCCGAAGAAATCATACACAACAACGAGGTTGATCTTGGAATATCCGAACCAGTCACCGATGAAGAACTAGCCGAAGATGCAAGGCTACGAAGCTCCAGTTCCGAAGACAACGCACAAGAATAATCAATTAATATTCCAAAAAATAAAAATATATATTGTCATTTGTAATGTTTTATAATTTTATCTTGTCATGTTTTTTAATTTCCGAACTTTCCAAATATTAATAAACATCGAACTTTATGTTTTATATTTGTTATATTTTTTTTTTTGATTTTATATTAAAAATATAAAATTTATTTGATTTTTTTTTAATAAAAACCGGTTTATAGGGCAAACCGGTTTGTAACTAACCCTGGGCAAACCGGTTTGTAACTAACCCTAACCGGTTTGACCAGTTAGACATTTTCCACCACCGAAACCGGTTTAACCCGAACCGGTTTAGGACCAAACCGGTTTTGACTTTTCGTTAACCAACCCGGTTCGATTTGGGTTAAAAAACCGATTTGTACACCTTTATCTTACGGTCATTTAAGACATTATAAATTAAGAAACCAAAAAACAAGGTTGACTTTTTCTATTCCAAATATGGATGCAATTCGCTCTCTCTATTTTTGTTGAGTGTGGGTAGAGGTGCATAAACCCTTTTTTTTCGGATTCGGACCGGTTCGGTCAACGATGGTTAACGGTCGGATCTATTGGAGCCGGTTTCGGATCGGATCTGGTTAAGGGAGTGGAGAGTTGGAACCTATTGGGACCGGACCGGATTTATGGAACCGGACCGGACGACAAAAAACCGGTTCCACCGGATTTTTTTTTTTTTTTAAATTAAAAATAAACAAAGATGCACTATAAAATACATGTTTTATTTATTTTTTAGCTTTTTTTAAGTGATTTAACAATTGTTCATACAAAAAAATTACAAAAAACATAATTGAATCACAAAATATATATTATTTATTATGACTCGTTATTCGTCGTCTACTCGTCTTAGTTTTCGTAACATCGGTTTTCAATCTTCTTCGCTTGAGATACGTTGGGCTTCATCATAAGCTTGTTCTTCGTCAGAAAGTGGATTCGCCGCCCCTTGTTCTACTTCAAATTCATGTATTTCTTGTTCAATGTCAAGTTCGCCTTCTAGTTTTGCAACATGTTGTACACGTTCAGCGGCATCCAAATGGTCCTTCAAGCAAATACACATCTCCATAGATTCCGGTGTAAGCCTCGTTCTTCGAATAGATAAAACCCTGTCACTAAGAGAAAAAGCAGATTCTGAAGCTACCGTGGAAGCTTGGACGGTTAGTAGGTCACGAGCCATTGCGGCTAGAACGGGATATTGGGATTCCAAAATAATCAAACGCAATCGTACGCTTTATCATTTGCCACGACTCCGGTTGAACCCAATGTGCGGTAACGCAAAGGTCCGATTCGGGTAAACCATGTGGAGCGGACCAAGCGTCCATTGTTAAGTTAATGCCGGTATTTAAATTTTCAAAACCTAAAATTAATTCCTTTTTAGCTCTTTTCCACATTTTTAAACAATCTCTTTTCAAAGTAGAACGACTTACATTTGTGTAACTCGGTTGAAGCGTCTCTTGTATCATCCTCGTCAAGCGCGGATTATCAAAATGATCAAAAGGCAAGCCTTCTTGAATGACGAAATGTGCCATTCTCTCACGAACCCTCTCGACATTGTATTGCCAAACTCCTTCATCTCTACCAATTTGAGTTTGATCTTCACCTTCAGTGTGTTTTGCGTGACTACCAATATGTAGTGTTATTTCCCGCAGCACCCAAAATTTTACCACAACGTTTGCAACGAGCCTTTTGCGAACCGTTCGACATTTCGCATAAATCGAAATAAGCTCATATCTCTTGGTTTCGGGAGCAAGGAAGTACTGTCACCACCGTGACATCGCTAGTAGAACCACCAACCGAATTTTGAGTGCTTGCGGAAGCGGAAGCTATGAGAGCGTTTTTTTTTTGCGTAAAGCGAGCGTTTTTTTGCGTTTTGAGAGCGTTTTTGAGTTTTGAGAGCTAGAATGTTGTGGTGAACTAATCCATACACCCAATACCTATTTATACTAAGTTTCAAGCCTCAAAAACCAAAAAAAAAACAAAAAAAAACGGCCATATTAACGGCTTAACCCAACGGCTAGAACCGGTTCTATTTTGTCCAAAAAAAACCGGTTCCAAAATATCCGATTTTTATCCGATCCATCAAAAACTCCTAAACCAGTTCTGGATCCGCCGGTTCTGAAAAAATCCGGACCGGTTCCAAAAAAACCTGTTCTAGCCGGATCCGGTTCGAATAATCCATCGGATCGGATTCGGATCCGGTTCTTTTGAGCACCTCTAAGTGTGGGTGTTTAGTTGGAGAGCGTTTAATCAATAAAACTTTATGTTACAAATATAGTTGAAATTTGAAAACAATACAAACGTACAGTGACATTTTATCTTTGGACCAGCATGCTAGTTCAGGGACAACTACACTTTATAAAAGAATATTTAAGGGGTATTTAATTTTTAGAGTTCAATTTTGTTTAATTTTTAAATTTTATAAATAGAGTAAAGAACAAATACACTTGGAATTGTCTTCTTTTCATTAAAAGTCATTACAACTCTAATATGTGTGATTTTAGGTATTTTAGAAATTGTATACAAAAAAATATGTTATGATATTCATGGGTTTTAAGATCATAAGAAAAAAATAGTTTTATTTTTATGGAAAAGATCCCAATCTTAAAATCCTCCAAAAACATAAATTGACCCTGGTTAGGTTAGAATATATTTTATTTTACTTTTTGTTTTTATATGAAATCATAAAAATACTTGATATGCGAAATATGATTACAATTTTAATGCATTTAAAAAATACAACTTTTGGATATTGTGTGTATTTAATTCATATTGTTAAGGTTATGACATGTTTTTTGTATTATTTAGTTACATATATTCTAATCTTATTCACTTAAAACATTAAAATTAAAATATAACTCAAATAAAATAAATAAATTAATCAATTAATGGTTCACCACAAGTGAAGACTTTGAATTACCACCCCACTACAAAGGGAGAGATAAGGCAGAATATATCTCTATATAAACATGCCAAAAGCTTCCAATTGAAACTCACAACTTCTTCCCAATATTCTAACTTAGAACATATTTTGCAAGTGATACATATGGAGCATCTTGAGAAAGGTCAAGAGATAGATGTTGATGAACAGAAATGGGTTTATGATTCTTCGTTTGATCATAGAGGTCAAACACCTCTTCGCGCTTCCACCGGTGCATGGAAAGCATCCTTGTTCATTATCGGTAACGATCCTAATTTTGTTCTTCTTTCTCGATAATTAGTAATTACCGACAGAAAGATGTTATTATGTGACGTTTGATGTTCAAATGATGAATTCTAAAGATTTATGTGCTCAAATGTAAGTATCGTACGTTAAAACTTTAGATGGGAAGTTTGTTGTTTTGAAACATTCACTTGTACTTTAACACTTTACTTACCATCTTTGTTACTATAGACGCTCATTAAAACAACGACTCGTTTTTTTATTAAAATATATATTATTTTTATTTTGAAAAATATCTTCTCACTTTCTCTTGGTGGTGAAAATGGAAGTCATATCTAAACATGAAATCAATGCTTAGGATCTAAGCATCATGATACACATGACAATAAAAAGAATTGATGTTTGATTATGGGTGTCAAATACACTAATTACTTTTATTTTCAGGTATTAAAACTTTTAAATATAAAATTATTATTTGATTATTAGCTGACAAGAGCCGCATTTAATTAAAAAAAACCATTTTTAAGTAGATAGCGTCTACCTAATAATACAACTTTACATGGCGTTTTGTTGATTTAATGGGAGTATGAAAGAGAATGAGATAGACGCTTGCATTAACGTCTTATTTATTGTAGTTAAGATAAAAAAAAAAAGTTACAAGTATTTATGTGATTCTCAAATTTCTCTACTTCAAATTAATTTTGAATTAAACACGCCTCTAGCAGCGATAACGACATATGCATAAACTTGATTGTAATTCATCTTTTTATTTTTGTAAAAAAAAATTAATTACACATTATAAATATATTTTCTTACATTATATATTAAAGGGAAAATTACCAAAATAGACATTGACCAAACAATTTTACCAAAATAGACTTTGACTTTTAGCCTACGAATTCATACACGTACTCTCTGAACAAACGGCTAAAAGCGGCTAATTAGCGGGCCTAAATTTCAGTGCAAAACAGAGTTCTGGTCCAATGAAATTTCGACACGTGGCTTAGCCGCCGGCTAATGGCCTTATAACGGCGGCTAAGCCGGTGCCTAGGCTCACGGATAAGGCTAAGCCTGAAAATGGTCGGCTAAGCCTGCGCCCAGGCTCACGGCTAAGGGCCTTATAACTGCCAGCTAAGTGCAATAACCCCTGGCTAAGGGCCTTATAACGGCCGGCTAAGGCTAAATGGCCTAGACGGGCCGGCTATTTTTAGCCATGAAATTTGTCACGTGTCGAGTTTTCATTGGACTAGAACTCTGTTGTGCACTAAAATTTAAGCCGGCTAATTAGCCGACTTTAGCCGTCTATTTAGAGAGAATGTCTATAAATTCGTAGGCTAAAAGTTATTGTATATTTTAAGAAAACCCTATGATCAAAGGTCTATTTTAGTAATTTTCCCTATATTAAATCACTTTTCAATATATGGATACATCAAAAGGAAGGGTATTATTGCACCCCAAAAGCAAGGATAAAGCAGTTTAAAAAGTTGGGTTTTTTAATTGGCCTTGGATTGTCTGCCAAAAACCCAAATATGTTGATTCTAGCCTGTCATTTCACATAAAAACAAAATTTTATATCCTTGTAAAAGTTTTTATTCGATAAAAAGTTGGAACATTTTTAAATATTTAAACCTTTAGAAGGTCTTATAAAATTTGTATTTGAATTTAAATTACAGATTATAATGAGTTTTGATATAATTTCTAATGTCATTGTGTTTGCAGCAATTGAGTTTGCAGAGAGGTTTAGTTACTTCGGAATTGCTACAAGTTTGATCATATATCTTACTAAAGTCATCCATCAAGATGTGAAGACTTCGGCTAAGAGCGCTAATCAATGGATCGGTGTATCGACTCTAATGCCGCTTGTTGGAGGTGTTCTAGCCGATGCTTACTTGGGGCGTTTCACCACTGTGCTTTTCTCGTCAATCATCTATCTAACGGTATCTCCTTTTCCATATTAACGTACTATAAGTTAGTTGGACATTTCTAAAAGCAGATATCAATCTTTTTTAGTCTGGTTATATTATATATAACTTGATTTTCAATAAAATTTATATTAAAATATTTAACAGCAAAACTAGAGATATAAACAGATAACATAAGTGTTATCAAATGGGATGTGACTTGTTATACTCGATTATCAACTACAGGGTTTAATCCTCCTAACGATGTCTAGTATGATCTCGAGCTTAAAACCATGTGCAAGTAACGAGCTTTGTCTAAAACCAAGGAAGATCCACGAAATCGTGTTCTTCGTCGCGATATATTTGGTGTCCGTGGGCACAGGTGGCCACAAACCATCTTTAGAAAGTTTTGGAGCGGATCAGTTTGATGACGATCATCCAGAAGAGCGCAGAAAGAAGATGTCGTTCTTCAATTGGTGGAATGCAGCACTTTGTGCTGGATTGTTGCTCGGAGTAACAGTTATCGTCTATGTGCAAGATCACGTAGGATGGGGTCAAGCAGATATCATTCTCACCATGACAATGGCTTGTTCTATTGTGATCTACGTCATCGGTAGGCCTTTTTATCGATATCGCAAGCCTGGAAGCCCGTTAACCCCGTTGTTACAAGTATGTGTTGCAGCCTTTAACAAGAGGAATCTACCTTACCCTTCTAACCCGGATGAGTTGCACGAAGAGCCCAGACCCGAAAAGGTCCAAGATAGGCTACTTTACCACACGGAAACCTTAAAGTAAGCAAATTTCGTGTTATTTGTGGTTCTGTATTTAACCCTCCGCTATATATGTTACCATTATTTTATGGCCAAAGTTATGGATTCCTAATGACGTTTATTCCGTTTAAGGTTTCTTGATAAAGCCGCGATAATTGACGAACACGATTTCTCTGAAAAGAAAAGGCGAGATCCCTGGAAACTATCGACCGTGACAAAGGTAGAGGAAATGAAGCTACTTTTGAACATGATCCCGATTTGGCTAGCTTCACTACCATTCGGTATCTGTGTAGCACAACCCACAACATTCTTCATCAAACAAGGTGCGTTGATGAACCGTGGGATCACCCATCGGTTCACCCTCCCACCAGCTTCCATATACGGTCTAGCCGCATGTGGAATGATCCTTCTTGTAGCAGTTTATGATAGGATACTAGTCCCTTTACTAAGAAGAATAACCAGAACCGAAAGAGGAATCAATATCCTCCAAAGAATAGGAATTGGAATGGTGTTTTCCGTCATAACAATGGTCGTCTCCGCCATTGTTGAAAAGAAACGCCTAACCATGGTGCAAAACGATCCTTTACATGGCTCGGCCACCATGAGTGTCTTCTGGTTAGCACCACAGTTCATACTTTTTGGAGTTGCAGATGGGTTCACTTTGGTTGGACTTCAAGAATACTTCTATGATCAAGTTCCCGACTCAATGCGAAGCATAGGAATCGCGACGTACCTGAGTGTGATTGGGGCCGGAAATTTCTTGAGTAGTTTCTTGATCACAATCGTTGATCATGTGACTACAAAGGCATCGGGGAAGAGTTGGTTTGGGAAAGATTTGAACAGTAGCCGTGTTGACTACTTTTATCTGCTCCTGGCTGCAATCACGGCAGCCAATCTGTTCGTGTATGTGTTTGTAGCGAGTCGGTACTCGTACAAGAATGTGCAGAAAAGAACCGTGGTAGCTGTGGCTGTGGCCGATTGCTACCATGGTGAAGACCATGGGACAAGAGCTTGATACATACATACCAAATAAATTTTCATCCATTTTATTAGAAAATTTTCTTGTATTGAATAGGATTTTGTATTAGTGCAGCATGTAGCTGATTGTGTATTGTTTCGATTTTGAGTACTTGATCTGGATGATGGCTTATGGTTCGATTTCGTTATTTTCTTAAACTAAACCATAAACAAATACAATCATAACCAATTAGTTTCCGTTAAATTGGTTATTTGTTTTGATTTCGGTTGTTATTTCCGAAGGGGAATTTGATTTGTTTTCGATTAACCGAATTTTAAAGCTGTTTGGAACTATTGCATTTTGCACCTTGCGCGGAAAGGGCTTCTTATATTAGGCATGGTAAGATAGAAGGCCAACTATGTTTCCTATTAAATGTTTTGAAAGGCTGGATTTTCAAACACACATTATGAACCATTTATTTAAAGGGAAAAAAGAAAAAAATAACACCTAAAACAAACACAATATACTACCAAAATTTTCAGGTTTCAGCTCTACGCCCAAACCGAAACACAACAATGCTTCGGAATTGGGACGAGCATTTCCAAATTTACGATCTATACACGGAAAGATTCAACTCTGGGCAACAATGACTACATAGCCTGCCTGTGTCGTAAGCAACCTACATAAAACGATAATATTTCCTAATCTCATGTCATTATGAAAAACTAGTTCATCTTCATGCCATGATTGAAGAGAATGAAGACCCGGGGATACAGATAAAATTAGAATAGATCATATAGATCTCTCACCTAGAAGGAAGGCGGTCCAGATAGAAGCTTCTTGAGTGTCTCGTATGTCATGAAAACGATTCCTACACCAGGGACGACTTTGTAATATTCCGGAAGAATCCCTCTATAAAGACCGTGTAACCCTTCGGTTCGCATTATATGCCCAAGCGTCCCGAGTAAGCCACTATGGTAAACCCGAGCCCGTCCACCCACTCCGTCTAACTGTTTTCTCCTCCTCACAAGATCCAAAGGAAACGTCGCTGTGGTAAAAAGATTTATTATACCAAAAAGTCGGTCAATTAAGATTTACCAAAATGCATACGGGTATAGCCCCAATATATATCAGTTGTCATTACTGCTGTAAAAGTTCACCTGTTGAAGAAGCAATGCCAGAGAGACTGCCACATGCGAGACTGACCATGATGGTGGAATCATTTGGCCTATCATAGGACACAAAGGTATTAAAACCGAGTTCTAGAAAGTTGCAATTTAATTTCTTGATTGACAAGCGTATGGAGTGTGTACCTTTGAGATTTCCAATATGAACGCAAGGTTTCGTAAACGGAAAAGCTAATAGCAATACTTGGTCCAACACCCTACATGAGTTACAGTATGGAATTAAGTGCACATGATGTAGAGAAGGCAAATGGGGTAAATCAGGTAACAAGCCAAAATGAATAGGCTAGTGTTGGGGCTAGGCAGGCTAGGGTCGTGAACCGGTTGATACATGTAACCCGTTTAATAAATAGGTTGGGCTTGGGTTGACCTGACCAACATTGTTTCAAACATGCCAACCTGTTTAAAATCAGAAGTAAAAGAAAACCCATTTACAACCCAAGTACAACCGGTTGACCAGAGCAACTCATTTAACCCACCAACCTGTTTTGACATTTTAAGATAATCAGGTTGCATGTGCGCAGTTAGGGTTCAACTTTCAACACGATTAAGTAATCAGGTCTGGGTTCAGGTCACGTTATAAGAACCCAACACGAATTGCCACCCATGGTCAAGTCAAGTTGGGTTGTCCAGAAACATGTTTTGTCCAAAATCTTATTTTTTTAATTAATAATAATTAGGGCATCATATATATTTACAAACATCATATTATTTCAATAAAAATATAACTTTTTGAATAAAATAATTTGAAAGGTTTAAAATACACTGGCCGACTTTTGACTCGTTCCACCCATTTCCTTTATAGCTTCTTTTTATTTTACCTGTTTGACCCTTTAGAAATAAAACATAACCCAAATCAACCAATTTCTAAGTAAATGAGTTAAAACTGCCTCCTCAAAAGGTACTACTATTACCAATAACGTTGGTCCAAGTCCCTTATACAAGCCAAAAACACCCTCATCCCTACAAATTGTACGGAAGGCATGCCAAATTCCGTTATAGTATATTGTACTTCTCTGCAATAAAAAAACAACTGTAAGATTCTAATTTTTACAGAAATACACAAGAGTGTTGGCAACAGTTGGTGAAACCTAATTCAAGCTATAAAATCTAATTATAGTCCAATTAAGTACAAAAATGCAAGATAAAAAATACTAACAAAACTAGATAAAAAAAAGTGTTCTGAAAATCGGATCAAGCGGTCACCTAGGCAAAAGGCGTAGCAGAGTGCCCCAATTATGATCAAATTGGAAAAATTGAGCAGTTTAGCTTAGGCAGATTGAACTTACCTGCTGCAACTGATTCCATCTTGCACGTTCCAAGTGGTGATTTCATGTTCTGAGTTCCAATCTCATCTTGTTGGTTTCAATTTTGTCTTGCAAATTCCGACTTCAAGTGGAAGTTGGAGAATCAAGTGGCTTTTGTGCAACTCAATCATATGTGATAGAGAGTAGAGATAAATTATAAAGACCAACTAAAATTTTGTCTAGAGTTTCTGATGAAGAAACCCAGCATCGTGCTAGCATATAATATGAGTAGATGACATCTTGTCGCAATTTGTTTGCTGAGAACTCGAATTAATTTCTTAATTTACTTGATGCATATTATATTGACATGAAAAAAAAATAGGCAATTCAAACATTAAGGGATATTTTAATAGCTGCTTATTATCCAAATGAACCCCACTTAGCTAGGCACTAGATTGACCACCTAGATCCGCTTAATGCTTTCTAGAACACTGATAAAACAATCAATAGCTGTGAATAAAATTTATTTTTACAAACTATATGCATACTTCTAAAAAAACAATAAATAATTCCATCTTGAAAGCAACTATTGAAAAACGAGTGATTGAAAAAATTTAAAGTATTTGTTCTACACCTGTGCTGCAAGACGTGTCCTGATGAGATCTAAAGGATATGTTGCAGTAGCAGCTGTTATTCCTGACATTCCACCGCCCACAAAGTGCAAACATGCATCTGCAGCTGCAGTTCCACTGTTGTTTCCTATACTTGGGATAGACTTTAGCAACTGCAAATCATAAGGGAAACAAGTTAATGGTGGAAAATTAACTTAATAGCATCATCATAAACAGCAGAACCAAATGTCAGAGCAAAAACTAATAAATGAAAAGAAATAACCCACTTTTTTGTACTGCTCATAGGCGTAGAAGTTAACTGCAGTATAAGGAAGACGATGAGCAATAGTAACCATATTCCCTTTCCAAAAGGCTCTAAAACCCTCTTCACTGACAATACGCGATGCCTCGTTCCATATACAAGGCCTGCTCAACAACGCCCCCTCAGAATGCATACCTTGCACCTGTAGAATGCAATAAAAAATCATCCATCAATCTAAAAATACAGTAGTAGTACAAATCAAAACATAATTCCCGAAGCCATATACCAGTATACCATCAGTGAATTTTGATTTTGAAGAGAAATATAGATTAGAAGCTAACGCTTTATACTTAATCATCAAAGTAAACAAACTCTCTCCAAACGAACACTAAGGGAGCTAAAAGACCTTTTCTTTTCTCCTAACCAAGATCATATTAAACTTTATTTTTTTGAGATGTTATGTAATATGCGATTTTCAATTCATCTAAGATAAGCTCATCAAATCTACACTCTTTGAAAAACACCTCACAATCCCCATTCCTCCTTTATAAATAGCATAATTACTGTTAAAATGGCATCTTCATCAAGTTTTATGCAAGATACATCACAATCTTACAACAAAATTAGTTCATATGCAAACTTAATTATATGAATGCTCTAATAAAATGAATCCAAAACTTCTGGATAATGTTATATTTGTGGTTTGACATGATATATGTTGAGACGACAGGTCTGTATTCAATAGGATGAACGTATCATTCAAATTTCTAGAACAGAAGGTAGAAATTCAAATATATTTACTACTGATCATAAACCTAAAAGACTTAGAACCTAAAAACCCTAAAATCTCCAGCACTATTGGCAAATAAATTTACAATTTAATAACATATATCATATGATCAACAAAAACTATAACGATCAAGTGATATAACTACCTGAAACAGAATAGTAAGGCGTGCAAGCGGAGCCGTACATGTTTTGCTAAAAGCTCCAGCAACACCTCCGGCGAGAAGCTGCGCTGCCGTGCCTATCTCCGCTGACTGTTGGTGATGGTGATGACGTGGCGAAGGAGACGGCGACACCGAGACCGCCACAGCCTGTTGTTTTTGCAGAAACTTCACCGCGGTACTGCCGTCCACGACTCCCCCATGGCTAGACATCCCGACTTGAGCTTCCATCCACAGCAATCAGTAATAATTAGAATTGAAGTAACTAGAAATTGGAAATTAATTTCGCAGATGATTTGGAGTTCGAAAAGGGGAGAAACCCCTGAAAAACCCTAATTGTTGCGTGCAAATGACTGCTTATATGCGGTGGTGTTCATTTTAGAATGTGAGGTGATTGCTGTTTAATATAGTCCAGTTAACTTATAACTTCAAAGGCAGGCCCTAAAACCCTGGCCCGTTAACGGGTTGTTTTCATACTTCGCTATCGAATAGTTCGTGAACGGTTTGTTAGAAAGTTCGTTTATATTTGTTTAATAAATGAACGAATATGAATAAAAAATTGTCTGTTTAATTAAATAAAAAAACTTGAACAGATGTATTGTTCGTTCATTTATATTGTGAACATTAAGTATGTGTTCGTTCGTATTCGTTCATGTTCGTTCGGTCTTTAAACGTGGCCTCATCTTAACATCCCTTGCATGCGTCTCATGTGGCTTTCATGAAAAAACCGGTCAACATTTGCTTGAAAGTTGTGATGTTGCTAAACTTGCATGGTCTCAACTTTTCTATTCGTGCAAGATTCCTATGGGCAATGCTTCAACAGTTGGTGAGCTCCTGGATCCGGACGTCTTCTCATCCTCATCTATATCACAGAAAAAGATTCTCCATGCTATTCATCTCATTGCTTTATGGTGTCTTGGCGTGCGATAAATGACTTCACTTTCAATGGCAATGTTATTTGTCATTTCAAGATTATGGACGAAGTTAAGGTTTTGGGGTTCCTTTAGATAATTATGTAAAGTATGTGGATATAATTATGTCAATTGTCAACTACTTCATATTTATTTTTGGTGGATTTTCTGTAATGTTAATTTGATATGAAAATACTTATTTTATCCTCAAATTCATTTGTGTTCGTCTGCGTTCATTTGTGTTCGTCTGCGTTCATTTATCAAACGAACACAGATGAACAAGAACATGTTCATTTCCTTAATGAACGAACACGAACATGAAATCTCGTTCAGTTGTGTGTTTGTGAACAGTTCGTGAACAAGAAATTTCCTTAATGAATGAACACGAACATAGCCTTGTTCATGTTCGTTCAGTTCGTTTGCAGTCCTATTGCTGATTGTTTGCGTCTAAAAAAGAAGTTCTATTATTATTACTAAGAACATGTTGAATAAAAGAAATATTAAATAGTTAGTAATAAAAATTTAGGAACTATAAAATGATATTTTGAAATAAAATATGATTAAACTTGATTTTGGCCAGCATCTTACTTTTTTTCGACGCACATCACATCGAGTAAGGTCGCAATTATATACTAAAGCTATAAACCAACGATCATAAGCTCTACATTGCTTGAAAATTTGGCATTCCCCACTCGAGTATGATGCCATGATGGCATGACCAAACTTCTAATAGGAAACCGATCAACTTCATCTATAACAAAAGTTGTCGATTTGACTAGAAAAAGAAAACCACAAAAAGAGATCAAAATACCAACTAATGACAACAAGATAAAAATATCTAGTAATGTTAACTTTAATAAAATAACTATTTAATTTTATTTTTTAAATTGCAATAGTCACTTTGAAAACATGATCCAAAGTAGGGGTGTCAAGACACGACCCGAACACGACATAAAAATAATCAGGTTTTGGGTTGTTCATTTCAACCCGTTTTAAAAAACGGGTCGGATTCAGGTTGACCCGTTAACCCGTTTAGGTTACAAAATATATTTTTTTTCACATTATACAAACGAATGTTCATTTACTTTTGTATTTAGTGTTTACCATAAAGGAACTGAATTATAACAAAACTTTTCTTTTTTTCCTTTCTAAAGATAATTAATCAATTAATTTTTGGTTTACCTTAAATGAATTAGATTTTGAATTTAGTACTTTATGATTTTGATTTAGATAAATGAGTTAAACATGTCAGTTTCGGGTTGACCCGGATTTACATCACTCATCTGGCCATCTTCATCTTTTTTTTTTAACGGCAATTTGGATAAGTGACAGACCACTGGTTTATTCGATTATCTTTATCTTTATAGGAGGAAACACACCATAGATGAAAAAACTCCTGACCCACTTCATCTATGTTACCCTTTTGAGATTCATCTCTCTCATACACACTGTTACTACAAAACTTATCACCTAGAGGCGGAAGTCTTGAAGCAGTGCTGGATGGACAAGTTAAGCTGGAACTTCTGGACTTGGGCTTGGAAGAACGGACGGGATCTCCGGGTCTTGAAAGGGTTATCTGCAAAATAGGAAACACCGTGAGCCTCGCCACGAGCAGAAGGAGTTTTCTCCCCGTGACCACCCTCCGGCGTGAGAATAAGTAAAGTGTGTAGTGGAAGGTAAAAAGAGAGAGAGAAAATAGAAGTAAGTAAATTCGGGTATTGTGAATATGAGAGTGTAAAAAGTGTCTTTCTTGGAGTTTGATGAGACTATTTATAGGGTCTTTATGGTCGGAATGTTTGGACTGAAATCTATTAAAGGTTGTCTGTAGTCCAACATCCCTCTTTGCTTTTGCGTATATATCCGTTATTTACTCTTTTGGGTTATGAGAGCTCAGGTGCATTTAATTACCCTTGTCTCTATAGTTGACTCCTGACTCCTGTCTCTATAGTCTAACATCTCTTGTTTTATTAGCTGACTTCTCTTTTTATGTTACTGGTAGCTGGCTGACTTCTTTTTATCATGGATTCAGGTTTCCTCATTAGTGTTGTCTTTATAGTTGACTCTCATGTCCAATGAGAGGTTGTCTTAATTTATTTAGTATTATTTTCTAGTGTGAGATTATTTCCTTCGTAACTCCTCTAATATTTTCTAAGTGTAAAGACTGACCGTGCTTGATAATCGTGATACGCTTTGAGCCGCGGTCGGATTTCGGCCTATGGGCCGTGACACGCTTTGAACCACGACTGGTACTTCCGGCTTTGCGATCGACTTTCCAATCCTTGTTGCACTTGAGCCGTGACACACCTTCAGTCGCGGCAGGCTTCAGCCGCGGCAGGCCTTCAGCCGCGGCAGGATGTGCTTTGAGCCGCAGCAGGCTTGGCGTCTTCAGCAGCAAAGAACGGCTTCTCATCCGCAAGAACTGCTTCTCATCCGCGGCAGGCTCTCAGCCGAGGCAGGTGACCCATTATTTTCGTGATGTTTGATCGCCTATCCCCTTCAATGTCTTAAACTGGAGATCCAGTTCATTTGGTTCTTATATGGGGTTTGGGGTTTTAATATCTTGAGATCCAGTTCGTTTGGTTCTTATATTGGGTTTGGGGTTTTAATATCTTAAACTCTTCACACACAAAAACCATTAACACACGATCAAGATCAAGAATGCTGACTTCATCTTCTTCAACTTCTCTCCCTCCCTCCCCAACACCACAAGCCGCCACTTCCACCGCCACCACAAGACAACCACCTACCCGCCAACACCACAGCACCACAACCTAACTCCATCCATCACAGCACCACCACCACAAAACCGCCACCGCCACCTTACCGACCATCGTCGTTTTCTTTCTCTCTGTAAGTTTAACTTTTTCCTCCTTCTAAAAAAAGCCCCAACTCTTACCATATCTCCACCACTCCCGACCGCCATTTTTGCAGATTTCTTTCAGATATGTCGTCATGGTAATGTATATCGTTCAGATCCGTCATAACCGTTTCCGATTCTCTGTGACGTTGGTTTGTACCCGTTTATCGTCCCGACTAAAGAACGAAACCTGGCTGCACCTGTTTATGGGTTTTCCGGCGAGAATAACGACGTATTTCCGACCCAAGAACGACAGCCAAAGGCGCTTGTACTATCAGCCTGGTTAATTGTACTCTGTTTCTTTAAACAAACAGCCACTCAATAGTTGCCACGTTGCATAACCGACAAAAAGATCAATTAGAACTAAGAACTTTTCACGCCATTTTGAAATGTATGTTTAATTTCGAACCCTAATTTTCATAATATATGGTATTTGACAATAGAAAGTAGTATTCTTCATATTTGAAATACTTGAAACTTAAAACCTTTATACAATAAAATATGAAATATAATAGTAATAACAATAACAAATTTATATATAAAATATTTATTGTTGTATAAATTATTAGATTTTATAGTCTTGTCATGTTCATTAAATATTTATAAAAGTTTGGACGTATTTATAAATTTTTATAAAACCTATACTTTTTAAAAGTTTTACCATTTTAATTACTTTATATTTATATAAAATACTATTTTAAAAGTGAATAAAATCACACTATCGTTATAGTTTGGGACAATTACAAATATTCCCTTAAAAACTTCATTATTACATATATACTCAGTTCAAAATTTTATTTACGTATATCCCTTTCATTAATTACATATATACCCAACTGGATGATAGAATCGATCAGAAGCGACGTTGGATGTTGGAATCGATCGGAAGCAGGATTCAAAAGGAATAAGAACAGTCGTATTTTTTGTAAGGTTAAAAAGGTAATTTTATAAAAGAGGGGGATATATGTAATTTAAGTTTTGGGTTGGGTATATATGTAATTAGGGTTGAAAATAGGAAAGATATATGTAATTCTTCCTTGTAGGTTTTACCCATTTATTAAACGAGTTTTTTTGAAAAACAGATGTATTCTATAAATCTATTTTGAAAACTAATACATTTTTTTCATACCTTATTTCTTGTGTAATCAAGGTTGGTAGACCCAATTTTTTTTTTTTTTTTTTTTGGAAAACGGCCACCCGGGACATATCCCCAAGATGGATTAGTACCCAAAAGGAAAGGAACACTATGAACAAAAATAAACAAACCAGCCAAACTATCTAAATTTTGGGTTCTATACAAAAAGGATCGAAAAAAACACCATCTAAACCCAACTTTGTGGTCTTGAAAAAATGGAACCAAGGCAATGCAGTGATATGGGCCCAAAAAAAAAGTCGGGTTGGCAAAAGCGAGTTTAGTCAGAAAATGGGAGTGTAAAGTCTAACGTCAATACAAAAAAAAAAAAAAAAAGTTGATTTGGTTTATAATAACAAATGGAGTTGACACTCATGCTTTTTGTTGAAGTCGGACTTTACACCCTTATATTATGTCTAAAGTCGCTTTGTCAACCTGACTTCTTTTCTGTCACATCCCTGTGAATTTTTTTATTTAAACGTAAAATTTTTATTCTATTTTTTTTTGTGTTGGATGAGGTTAGAACACACTATCTTTTGGTTACGGGACTCTCCTCTTACCACTACACCTCAACCCCCCACCCACATCCCTGTGAATCTTAGTTTTCACTTTTTAAGATAATAAAGTCGGAGTTACCAACCTCGATTATACTATCAACGCAGTAAGAAAAAAACTGACATTTGTGCAAATGGTTTGCCAAAACTTATTAGGTTTCTGAAAATTAGATGTATTAAAGATGTGGGTGGGTGTGAACGGTACCCGACTTGCATCTTTTTATTTATAGGAATTCTCAATGGTTAACTCAATGGTTAAGTTGGAACGCGGTAAAGTAGGCGACCCGAGAGGCGCAGGTTCGATCCCCCCGGTGGTTCGTTGCATTTTTTCAGCCACGCGTCCGCCGCCACCTTTAGTTTTTTTGTTTTTTTTTATTTTAACTTTTTAATTATTTTAATACTTATAATTAATTTTAGACATATTTTATTTTTCTCTTCTAACTCTTAAAATATGATGTTTTATAAAATTCTGAATGTACCGTTGTGACGCACTTATTTTTATCTATGGTTCGATGTAAATTTCGTTCAAAACCAAGTTCGTGATAATGTACAAGTCATCGAAACACGAATGTATAAGCCGTCGAAGCTGCTTCAAGGTTTCTTTCTTTTAAATATTTTTTTGGTATTTCTCTTATAACCTTTAAAATATGACTATAAAATTCCGGATTTGCTGTTTCGACGTCCTTATTTTTATCAGCCTTTCCAAGTGAATTTTTTTCACAGGATGAAGACCAGTATACATGTCGTCGAAACCAAGTTTTATAAATTTTAATAACTCCTTAGGGCGCGGGTTTTGCCCGATAGTTATTTGTTAAGCCCCGGGATTAATAATCGGTGCTCCAAATTCAATAATTCATATTAAATTCAAGGTATTCTAGAAACTTCTATTTAATTTAAACCCAAAATAGATGATTATTTCTAAAATATTTAAACTTCAAATAATTATAAATTATAATCATATCTAAAATTCACTTTAGGGAGGGAGGGGGACATGCTTGGATAGGAGTCATCAATCACAAAAGCCTTCATGATGTTGATACTTCAAAATAACACCAATGCTTTTTCACCCCAACATATTTCTGACTCACAAAACTCTTTTTCAGAGATATAAGTTACAGGAATGATCATTTTAATTAAATATTTCACTTTTTTTTAACAGAATTAAATATTTCACTTGATGGTTATTTGACTAGATGTATATAAAGAATAAATATTTAACTCTTACAAATGATTATATAAAAGTATAATTCAATCAAAGCATGATTATATAAAAGTATAATTCAATCAAAGACGTCGTATGTACATATATATCACCATTGGTATAGTTTTGGGCTTTGGTGTCAAAAATAAGAACTAACACGACGGTTCAACCAATTAGAAAATGACACGTTAGCAAAAAAAAAGTAGAAGTGACACGATTTTCGGTTAAAAAAGAGCAAATGGCGAGATTTTCCCTTCTTTGATGTTGATCTTATGTCGAAACAGAAGGTTGAGGCGGTGCTCAGCGGCACAGATGTTGTTGTCGAGCAGAAGGGGGAAGGAGGTGAGGAGGCGGTAACGGCGTGCAAATGACAGAGACAGACGAAGAAAGAAAGTTTGAAGGTCATGTAATTGAAGAATTTAAAACACAAATCAACATTTGAGAACCAAAAATGTTATCACACCCTATGATATCCACTTGTATATTTAGTCAAATAGCCATTTGAAGTATTCTTTTTAAATCAAATGACAGTTTTTAGTAAAATATTTGGTCAAAAGATTATTTACTTTATTTCCCCAAAAAAAAATCAGGTGATGAAATGTGTAAGAAATCTGAAAAGGCTTGACTTAAAAAGCAATGCAGATGGAGAATTGGAATCTTTGACCAAATGTGCCCCAACACATATATTTCCCCAACCTCAAGAATCTAATTATCTGTCATTTGAAAGCATCCCCAACACAATTCCAAAATGTTTATTTTCTATCAAAGTACCTTTCCACCATGATTTCACTGAACCCTGAGGAGTTGGATTGTACAAACAAAAATCATATAATACAAAACTATTTCTGAAATTTTGTATTATATATAATAAATTTTGTTATGTATAAATAAAATTATATTTTTATTAAGGAGTGATGTGTGTATATATAACTATTATATCATTTATTATTGTGTTGTACTTTGATATATGAATTAATGTTGGGAAAGTTATAAAATAAAATAAAAATGTGTTTATGATTATGATTTTTAACTTCAAAACTAGACTTTGTGATAAATTGATTAGGAGTTCAAGTGTGCGTATTGAAGACTATCTATTTATAATTTATGTGAGCATATTTACTAGTAATCAAACTATTTTCGGGAAAAATCGCTTCTCTACACGTCCTGAAAATATCTACAAATAAAACAAGTCTACGAGAAGAAGCAAACACGCACAAAGCATGAACACATATACATGAACATGTAGTGATTTGTTATAAGAGATAAATAGGTTGAAAATCAACTTCACTCCATATGCAAACACACCGTATATGAACTCATGGATGATTCATCATAAGCCTCGTTTTTAAATATAAAATCGTATCAGTAAACTCCTTTTGAGTTCTTTCGGTGATTTTCTTAATAATGTTTATGTTTTAAGAAAAATCTTCTTTTTTTGTCATGATTTTCTCATTAATGCTTGTCTAACAAGGTGGTAGTATATACATGTCAACATTTCTTTGTTCATTTTAGAATAAGCATGTTTAAATGGTTTTGATCATTTAAATTTATTTTAGTAACTTTTGAAAGTTGATTTGTGCATAATTAAAAACATTTTGTATATTACTATAACCATATGATTTTATCTTGTATATGACTATACTAATACTCTTTTACAATTATTTGTTAATATTGATCTGAATATTTCCATAGATAAGTCCAAGAATTATATCCTTTCTTATTGAAGTCATGGGATAAAATAGTTGAATGTGTCAATCATAGCGATGTTGTACAAACGTGTCTAGATAACTTGTACATCATCACGTGTAACCTCATTAAAATTGTGCGGATGTTACGTCTCGTAACTCGGTTGGTAAAAAGAAAAGAAAAAATATCCAACGTGTAAATAATACCTTTATTAAAGTTCAGAGGCTGTATTATAAATTTGTTAAAAGAAAAATAATTTTTTTTAAAGTCAGAGACTTAAAAGTAAAACTGCTGTAATTTAGAAGTTTAAACGTAAAATCACATAAAAAAACAAAATAGCTACTTATCATCTAAATTGTACTTATATAAATACTCAAATATTATAAAGGTAATGACAAAACATTGTAGTATTTTATGTCCATTGATTGCTTTTCAATAAATAGATATAACCGTACAATTTTGTTCTACAACATATTTAATGATATTGTTGTCGTATGATATGTTTATGATCGGATTGATATAAACGAATTCAAATACATGATTCAATGATATTTAAAATAATTCAATATATTAATCACTTTATGAAAAATATAATATATATCATATATTATATATCCATATATCTCTCTACAAATCTTACACATGATGTTAGCCTCAAAAATTATAAAAACTAATTCTTAAAATAACTACTTTTCTTTATCGACAAATTTTTACACCTAAATTCCACTTAATCTGGTATTTGTAAGGATTTGAACCCACAACACTTTTGTGCGGGACAAACATCATATCACTAAACCACTAGGTCATGGATTAGAATAATTAAATGCGTACTAAATTTCAATCCAAATATAAGTAGGACAAATGTAAAACATAAAATAAAAAAACCACTCTCCTTGTTATCCGACAAAGACCGAATGGTTGGATCAGAAATCGTCTACACTACATAACCAGGCTGGTTAAGTACTTTAGAGTCATCCATTTGGACCGGCGTGCGGCTTATGACGCCAACTAGTTAAATCGAC
This sequence comes from Smallanthus sonchifolius, assembly GCA_023525975.1. Classification (NCBI taxonomy): domain Eukaryota; kingdom Viridiplantae; phylum Streptophyta; class Magnoliopsida; order Asterales; family Asteraceae; genus Smallanthus; species Smallanthus sonchifolius. The sequence continues at coordinate 21,827,496 of CM042037.1, forward strand.
GAATCAAAACAATGGCTAGAGCAAATTTTCAATTTTCTTTTATATTTTACACTCTCTATATTTTGTTTATTACGGGCTCTATATTTTATTTATTCTAGAGTCCGGGCCATGCTTTATTAATGTTACACAAAAGATAAAATCTTTTTCACATTGTGTTTTAAACTAGCTATATAACACTACTTATATATGTATACTAGTTTAGATCCCGTGTATACATACAAGATGAAAAATATCAATAAATATTTTTTTTAAATTTTTATGTGTATATTTTACGGGTGTAAAAATGTATCATACACTAAGGATAGAAAACAAAACTCAAAATATGTAAAAACTAATATATAATTGAGTTTCGAAAATACATTAAGTACTATTTTATTTAATTTGATTGAAAATAAAAGTTACATAATTAGATTTCAAAATTTCATAAAGGATAATTTAAAATAAATGTGTTTTATTAGTATAATTAATATTTTCTTTAAATATATATTATTGTTAAAAGATTGAGATGCATTTAATAAGAGAGAGACGAGAAAAAAATGATGAGAATGAATGTGGAGGCGAAACGTAGCGTGAAAAAACCTTTATTTATTATATAGTATAGATTATCTTTAAATTTTTATTTTGCATTATATCTTAGTGTTCATATTTATAGAAAAACAAAATGTGTATACAACGGCTACATAGATTCCTGATTCCCGCCTATATATATACATACATAATCGCATATCCATATTCCATACCCAAACTTCAAGAATAACAAACAAATCATGACCAAAATCCACTCCCTCCGTAGAGTATTCCTCCCTTGTTTCACCTCCACCGCCACCGTCTCCGACCACCCACCAACCACCACCAAGAAACGCCTCAGCACCTCCCTCCGCGACGACATCACCCAAACCCCCGTCTCCGACGACCAACTAGACCAAGACTCCGACTCCTCCCCCTTCGTACCCTCAACCGCCCCACCACGCTTCTCCAAAACCATGGTCATCGGAACCATCTTCGGCCACCGCCGCGGCCACGTCTGGTTCGCCGTCCAACACGACCGTCTCAAACCCCGACCCTCCCTCCTCCTAGAACTCTCCATCCCCACCCAAACCCTAGTCCAAGAAATGCGCTTCGGCCTCGTCCGGCTAGCCCTGGAGTGCCACAGCTCGCCGGAATCGGATCTTGGATCATGCCCTCTCCGGTCTGTTCCCATCTGGACGTTGTCTTGTAACGGACGGAAAGTAGGGTTTGCTGTCAGGAAAAAACCCACCGAGCCGATCCGGCTCATGTTGAAGTCGATTCAGTCTACAACAGTCGGTGCCGGCGTTATTCCGTCTTTTGGGTTTGACTCCGGCGTTGACAATGGGGGTGAGCTGATATACATGAGGGCTAACTATGAGTGCATGGTGGGTGGACCGGATTCGGAGTCTTTTCATCTGATTAACCCGGATGGGTGTGTGGGTCAGGGGCAAGAATTAAGCATCTTCTTGATGAGATCTAGATGATGATGATGGTGGACATTTTTGAGTTGGAAAACTAACAAGTTTTCTTGATTAATTATTATTAGTTTTTTTGTTTAGGCGGATTATTGTGTAATATTTGATGGTAGAGGAGGTAGATGGGTGTGATTTTGTTGTTAATTACTCTTTTAACATTGATTGATTTTAATGAGAACAAAGTCTTATTGTTTTGGGTTTATTAATGTCCAAAAAGATGATTGTATGATATATGTTTGCTTAGAGAATATTTTGTTTTAGTTTGGATAATGTATTTACACTAATTTACAAAATGTACTAAAGGAACTAATAAACAAACAAACCCAAAAACCTCCAGGGGAAAAAAAAACAAACATGTTTTTGAAAGAAGATAAAACATGAAACCAAAAACTATTATTAGAAATCGAAATAATATATAAACAATAATGCAAAAAAAAGTCTCTAATACTAAAGTAGAAGTAGATTTAGACTAAGGCATACCTAAGATTACTAGCTTATCTAGAAACCGAAGGCACACCTAGACACTAAAAAGCACTCATAATCTTAACGGCAGACCTAAACCTATAGGTAAAACCTGAAACTAAGTAATCACCCTTACATACGACTAAAAGTAACATAAGTGAAGTGTAAGCCAAAGTATGAGGCCTAGGCGAATACCAAAAACTATACGCCCTACTAAAAATCTCTAACCTTTATACGACGTTTCCAAGAACTCCTATCACTGATCATATCCTCAGAGAGGTGCAAGTCTAACAAATCTCTCATAATCTGTTCGTCTCATGTCAGTCGTGGTCTGCCTCTGCTCCTCTTCCTCTCTATTGTGAGGGTTTCCACGCTCCTTACAAGTGTTGTCATATGTCGCCTCAGAACATGCCCTAACCATATTAATCTCTCATCCCTTATCTTATCCGAAATACGTGCTACCACTAATCTAACCCTAAAAACTCCACTCCTTATCTTGTCCAACATTGGGTGTCCACACATCCACCTTAGCATTCTCATTTTTGCCGTCTCCATCTTTCCCTCTTGTGTCATCTTCATTTCCCAGCAATCAGTTTCGTATAACGTAGCCGTTCGAACTGCAACTTTATATAATTTCCCTTTTAATCTCTCTGGGAACCTCTTGTCACACAAAACACATGTGGCTTCCCTTCACTTGCATCAATCTGCCTAAACGCGGTGAGCTACATCACAGTCCACTTCCCCGTCACTTTGAACCCAAGACCCTAAGTACTTGAACTTATTTGTTTACGGTACCACCGGACCTTCAACACAAAGTTGGGTGTCCTCCTCAATGTTCACAACACTAATATTACAATGAAGATACTCAGTTTTAGAGCGACTAATCTTTAAGCCTTTGCACTCTAAGGTTGCGTGCCACTCCTTTAGCCTCTCATTCAGGCTCGGTTTTCTTTCCGCCACTAGCACAATATCATCTACGAATAGCATGCACCACGGGATTGCCTCCTGAATCGACTTGGACAACTCATCCAAGACTACTGTGAAAATAAACGGGGTCAACGCAGATCCTTGGTGAAAGCCCTCCTCTACAAGGAAGAAATCTGTATCCCCAACAAGTGTACGGATGCTTGATTTTTCCTCGTCATACATATCCCTAACTACCCTTATATATCTTTTGGGAACCCCTCTCCCCTTCAGACCATCCCAAATAAGTTGGCGTGACACACTATAGTAGGCCTTTTTCAAGTCATTGAACATCATGTGAAAATATTGCTTCTTCTCCCTATACTTTTCCATTAATCTCCTTAGAATGTGTATCACCTCAACGGTGGATCTCCCTGGCATATAACCAAATTGGTTTATAGTAACATGTGTTTATCGTCTAATTCTTGTTTCAATTACTCTTTCCCATAATTTCATGGTACGACTTAATAGTTTGATCCCCATATAGTTTGCACAACATTGAGCGTCTCCTTTATTCTTGTATAGTGGAACTAAAACACTACTTCTCCATTGGTTTGGCATCTTCCCTGTTTGAAGATAGTATTGAACAGATTTGTTAACTACTGAAATCCTTCCTCTCTTAAACACTTTCATACCTCAATAGATATTTTTTCTGGTCTAACCATCTTAGCCCTCCCCGTCTTCCTAAGGACCCTCCCTACCTTTTCATGCGTGATATGCTGATAGTAGCAATTGTTTCGTTGTCAACCTTGGTTTGAACGGTCCTCACTTTCTTCTTGGTTAGGTCTACTTTCATTTAAAAGATTGTGGAAGTATGTTTGCTATCTCAACTTGATGTCTTGTCTCTTTACTAAAACCCGTCCATCCTCTCCCTTTATAAACTTCATAGGTCATAGATCCTGTTTCTTACGCTCACTATCCTTGGTCACTGCAAACAAAATGACCATTAGAGACTAAAATATCAGGAAGTGATATATCAGTCTCGAATACGTAATATCTGGGACTGACTTATCAGTTACTAATAATATTATTGACTAATTTCTATGCGACTTTTGCTAGCAACTGATAATTGGTCGCTAATATTTTGGCCTCTTATATTAGACTAAATTTGTCACACCCCAGTCCCAGGTACTGGTTAGTGGTGACGTATGGTACAGAACACACAGCGGAAACTAAAAACCTCATTTTTATTTCATAATTCAAAACATTGTTTACATCATGGAATAAAAAATTACATCATTGTTCCTAACTAGGAACATCTCAGGACTTATAGTCTCTTAACATGCCTTCATCTGGTTCATCTCATTTTCATGTCTAGCCCTGGAATGCCATCTCTATTAACCACCCGTGATGCGCTTAAAAACATTTAAAAAACATTGGGTCAACATAAAGTTGGTGAGCTAATAAACAAAATCATTTCATAAAATGATCTGCCAAGGTATCTTGAACACAGTTATGAGAGTGCCCCCTCCTCAAAGATAACTATGAGTAAATCCGTATATATATAACCAAATATCGTTCCACGGGTCCTGTCCAACATGTCGTTCCACGGGTCATGTGAAACACAATAAGCGCTTTGAATGCGTTATATACATACAATCATGGAGTACAATCGTTTAAAGATACCCAAAACGTTTTCATAAATTAACCATGCCAAAAATGGAGTATAATAGGGCCATGGTTGTTTTCATACATCACAGTTTAAGAACTCACCTCAGCAGTACTTCTGCTTAATGTATATTGAAATATCACAAATACCTCGGACAAAGCCCTAGATTTATAATGGCATTGCTTAAATACATAATTCGAGCTTAATGGTGATTAACCAAATCTTAATAGTGGGTTGGAACCTTACCTCAAAACTATCTACGACAATTTGTAGGAGATACGCGAGAAACCGGACTTTCGAAAGTGGACCGGACTTCGAACGGTCGGAGATCAGAGGTACGTGTGTATATTTTGTGGCGTGTTTGTGTGTTTTATGTGAGAAATAGCCGAGATCAAGGTTTCTATTTAAAGGCCTCAGATGGACCCGTAGCGGACCGCTACATAGGGTGGTGGTGGTCCGCCAAAGCCCCCAACCGCAATTTTGCCTTTGGAGCTAAGTAACAAACCGTTATCCCTTCCTTAGCGGTCCGCTAAAGACACTTGTTGCTTGGCGGACCGTTAGGGTGTTGGTGACGGTCCGCCACCGGGTCACACGTGTCATTTTCTGTCTGTTAGTCATCATATACGTGGTGCGCTAGGATTGAAGCCTTCCTCCCTACGTAGCAAACCATTAAGCCTTTTGGTAATGGTCCGCCACCGTCCCTTTACCTGTAGCGGACCGTTATCGGGTATGTAGCGGTCCGCCACCAGTTCAATTCCCCGGTAGCATACCTGGCTGGCGGACTGGTACGCGCCTGAGGTCTTAGCGGACCGTTACGCCTCTTGGTAACGGTCCGCTACCGATCAAATTTCAGAATTTTCCTTTTTGATCCTTGTACTTTGAACTATTTCCTTGTTAGCCCCTTAACTTTGAATTTTTGACAATTTTTGTCCTTTATTTTCTTGGGAATTTTCGAGGTGTTATAAAATTCTAGTCACAAATATGTTTATGCCAAATAAGGTTTTGGTGGAAAACTTTTTGGCTACTGAATTTAATTCCCAAATGCGTTCCCCATGTATGAAAAATGATGCAGATGTATGGGTGACTGATATTTAGTTTCTAATATGGAAGGAACATATTAGAGATTGAAAAATACTTCTTAATAGTCCTGAAACCGGTCGAATTAAGGACTGATATCCAGCTTTAAACGCCTTTTGTATATGAGTATCAAAGACTGATTTTTAGCATCCAATTATTTGGCGCAAGTTCTACCAATTTAAGAAAATTATCGGAGGCTGAAAACCAGTCTTAAAAGTTCATGTAAGAGACCTTATTAGGGGTTGATAATTAATCAATGAAGAATTATGTATGCCAAATAATTAGGGACTAATATTTAGTCTCCAATAATCGTCACACATTTTACCATTTTGAGAAAATATACTAGAGACTGAAAATCAGTCCTAACCATTCCTTTAAGAGACCTTTTTAGGGACTGATAGTTATCTCTGAAAAATTATGTATACGAAATATTTAGAGACTGATATTCAGTTTCCAATAATCGTCATACATTTTACCATTTCAAGAAAATATATTAGAGCCTGAAAATCAGTCCTAACAATTCATGTAAGAGCCCTTTTTAGGGACTGATAGTTAGTATCAAATGTCTTTCACATAAGAAATGATTAAAAACTGATTTTTAGTCTCCCATACGTCATCATCAATTCAATCATTAGTAAATAAAGTATGAGTGACTGATGTATTAATTTCAAATAAATAGTATTTGAGAATGATTTATCAGTTACGAATGATATTAGGGATTGATTTTTATGCGATGTATGTTAGTGACTAATCTTTAGTCTCTAATATAGAGGAAACATATTAGAGATTGCACATTTAATGGAAATATATTAAAGATTGATACTCAGGTAACATCAATTATGACCATTGATAGCCCATTAGAGTCAATGATGGTCCGTAATAGTCATTGTTGGTCTAATTGGTTAACTAGAATCAATGCTTATTAGTTAGAGTTACTAATGGTCAATTAGGGTCCTTCATGGTTACTTAAAGTAAATGTTGATTAATTAGAGTCAATAATGGTCAATTAGGGTTGTTGATAGCCAGTTAGAGTCAATGATGATCAATTAGAGTCATTGATCATCATTTTATGTTGTTGATAGTTAATTAGGGTTATTTATTGGGTTACAAATAGAGCCAAGCTAAGCTCTCTAGAATGGAAAGATAGGAAAGATTTTAATTTCTAGTTCAATGTATTTGTTTCCTTGGAGTATATTTTTCTAGTGTAACATTTCTGATTTTCATTATCTATATTTCAACTCAATGTGATACATTTTAAAACCAAATTCTAGTACACTGACTTGTTCTATTTGTACTAACAATTAAATGCTATGTCCCAATGCAAATCCACAAATTTTACACGAGTATATCCAATAAAACTCTACATAAGTCCATATTTATACAAACCTGACAATACTGAAACTTGCAAGGACTGATTTTATAAATAAATAACCAGAAACCCTAATAGGCACGGTCGCGCCTCGTTCTGGCACGGTCGCGTCAAGTGCTATGGCACGGTCGCGTGCCTTGCCTTGGAACGGTCGCGCCCGGTGCCTTGGCATGGTTGCGCGTCATATGGGCACGGTCGCGCCTCTCATCAGTTGAAACGTAAATGCAGCCTTTAATCATAGAGACGTTTGATTTCATAACCGTTCTACACGTTTTCACCATTAACGAACTTAATTAAACCTTTTAATCATCACCATTACAACAAATAAACTCAATTTCGTCGATTTACCTCGTAAACGCCTAATCCTCTCACGAAACCATCGAATTCACCATTTTGATTTGCAATTCTCCCAAGCCAACATACTATCGATCCTTTCTAAAGCTTCTGGAGACGCTGGTTTAGCCGGAATTGCAGCAAAAGACGCCGGAGATCAAGCCCGTCATCGCCGGAACTCATTCTACCCGTACACCATCGATTCATCCTCCTTTCGGGTAATTGAAACCTTCCACACATTCGATTTAGTCTATAGATCAAAAGCCCCAAACTAATTTGGGCTTACAAGAGCGAAATTTACACGAACCCGAATCTAGGGTTCGTTCTAAAATGGTTTAATCGAATCATACCTTGTACGTGTTTTAAATACAATTAAACTATACAAAAAGACTAGTAATAACCTGATGGGTGAAAGCCCTATGATTCCTAACATTATTATCATAAGAATCGACCAATTTGTTCCTGTTTTGGAATAAACACGGTCGCGCTAGTCTTCTAGCGCGGTCGTGCTTCATGAGACACGGTAGCGCCAATACCAGCGCGGTCGTGCCTCACATACACAGACCCGGTCATGCCCTTGACTAGACTTGGTCGTGCCTCAAAACCCTAGACACGGTCGTGCCTAGTGTACAACTTAGTTATACCCTTTGTATTGGTCGACACGGTCGCGTCTCTGACTAGCACGGTCGCGCCTGTGGTTTTAGCACGATCGTGCCCTGTCCCAGGCACGGTCGTGTGTGTGAGAAAAGCCTTGACAGAATAATTATTTTCCATAATTTAAAAACAATAAGTATTTCAAATTAATTTTTAAATAAAAATAATTGATTTTATAAAATAAATAAATAGAAATTGTTTATTTAAAACTTACAAGATTAAATTTATATTTATTGTTAAACCCTACACTTAAATATTATTTACACCATTTACTTAAACATCTATATGAAAATAAAGTAAAGAAATTTATATTATTATAAAACATCTAATACATTTTTATAACTAAAGGACTAAGTTACATATTTTATAAATAAATAAATAAGGTAACAATTATTTATTTAATTTACATTTAAACAAAAATCATTTATTTAGGTTATACTTAATTACCTCTAATACCTACATTATTTTTTATAACTAAGTAAATAAATAATAATTTTGTTTACTATTTAGTTATTCAAACTCAAACTTTGATCAAAATGTTCTAAAAATATTTATTTCAAACCTTTCATTTTATACAATACCATTCAAGAACAAACCACTAACTTTATACACACATCCAAATTCAACCCTAGACTTAAACATAGACTATTGTGCACCCTATTAATTCAATATACATTTCAATCTAGGTTAACGTTGTGCATTACAAGGCTAATATTACTATCTAGTCTCTCGTGTTAGCTACGCCTTTTGAATCAAGTGAGTATTACATAGCCCTTTTTACTCTTTTACACTTTTTGGGGTGGAACGTGAACATTATACAATACTATTGTTTACATTTACACAAACAACACAAATACAAATCCTCTTTACATGCATGTGTGTAATTTGAGCTTTATGCCTGAGTGCTAGTTATGCTAACTTTTGTGTGCGATTTATGTGCAATCATTAACTATTCAAGCCGACGGTAAACAATGATAGATCTATTGAGTCTGACACACCCACCCAGATTGGGGTGATTGTTACCGACAACACAATTTTGCATGCTAGTTACAAAGGTTTGATTGTACTTGGTTACACAATAGCTACTCCATAAATGCCTTATTTTATCATGTTATGTAAGGATTTGTTTATTTACAATCTATATGCTATCTATATACAAACCTGTGTATGCTCACCAACTTTTTAGTTGACCTTATTTTATTCATGTTTCAGGTGCTAATATGTGAGTTTGATCAAGACATGCTACACTTAGGCTTTGGACTTAGTTAAAATTTGAATAAAGGATATTATGTATTTCGTTTATGTACTTGTTTGGATTTGGTTGTGTTGAATGATTTGAAGTTAAATTTGATGATTAAAATATTGAAATCTAATCAACCTTGTGCTCATGAACAGTCTACATGTCCCGCCCCGACGTTTCCGTCGTCGGTTGGGGTGTGACAGATTGGTATTAGAGCCTTGGTTATAGGGAACTAGGTTATTAGACACCCTTGACCTAAACTATAACTTTAGGACACCCACTTATACCATACTTCATGATTATGTGATATGTGATACATGTTATGTGTTACATGCTATGTGTTATATGCTATGTATTACATGTTTTCTTTGATTAGTTATTATTTCATTTTTTTTATGCCTTACTTATGAAAAATTCATGACTCATTAGACTATGCTTAAATAATAACTAAATAAACAATATTCCTACTTATACCCTAAAACCTCATAATATTCTTACCTACTCCTCTATCATTATCTTCTTAGCATGTGGAAACTTCATGGATCTAAATCTATAAAAAAAATTTCTTTATTTCCTCGTTAAGGCATTTAAACTTTGTTAATTATTTGAGGACACGTGCAATCTGGAAGGGTGACACCTGTATTCTGGGTTTTCTGTCTAGGAAAGCATTTCGCATAAATCCCAATCAACCGAGGGACCCGTATGCTTTCTGGGAATTCCCGGGATGAGTGTTTACTTATAGGCTAAAGCATGTCTCCTTGAAAATTATATGAGTTTAATTAACCTTAATGTGTCATAGTATTCAAGTGATTTTATCACTATTTGAGTACAATCCAAAGTATGATTAACTATTTTATTTGTTATCTTATTCTTTTAAATCCAAACAACATTCATAGGTTCTTACATCTTTTCTTGTGTTGTGCAATTCTGTAGAATGCCTCCCCGTCGTGCTCCCGTGACCAACAACAATACCGACATTGCTGCTATCCTTGCACAACTTGTAACCCAACTCACTCAAGTTAATGGTGCCACAAATGGTAACCATGGAGCTAATGGTGGTGGTGGTGCCAACCCACCACAATGCACCTTCAAACACTTCAATTCATGCAATCCTCTTAAGTTCTATGGTACCGAGGGAGCTACGGGACTTCTTCAATGGTTCGAAAGTATGAGAATACCTTCCTCAATAGTGATTGCCCCGATAACCTTCATGTTCGTCATGCCACAAGTGTCTTACAAAAACGGGCACTCACGTGGTGAAATGGGGAAAAGAGGAATAGAGGTGTGGAAGTAGCAATGGCCTTACCTTGGGATGAGGTTAAAAGGCTAATGACCGAAGAATTTTGTCCTCGAAATGAGGTAAAGAAACTGGAAGCCGAGTTTTGGGATCTTGCCCAAGATGGTGGTGAAAGTCTAGCTTATACAACTCGGTTCCACGAGTTAAGTCTCCTTGTGCCCCATATGGTCACACCTTTGTCCCGCTGCATCGAGAAGTATATTGGTGGATTACCAAGGCAAATCCAAGATACTGTCTTAGGGAGAAATCCCGCAACACTTGAAGATGCTATCCGCTTATCTGCTACATTAACCGACAACCATGTGAAAGCGGGAACTCTGACTAGAAAAGGCACCAAGAAAGTTCCCGACACCACAACTCCTCCCATACACATCAAGGAAGACACAACTGAACCCTCTCGTAATAATAAGAAAAGAAAGGCTAGAAACTATGCTATGGTCACTCCTGCTATACCTGTTAACCAAGTTGCTCCTATGGTTCAAGCACCAGCCAAAAAGCCATATGTTGGGATCTACCCACTCTGTGCCACATGCAACTATCATCATCCCCAAACCATTCCATGTCGCCTTTGCACTCATTGTAGGAAATATGGCCATACGGTCAATGTCTGTAGAGCCAAAGCACTTGCAGGCCAAGTCAACCCACCAAACCGAACCAACCCCCAAGTGGCTAATCAAGGTGTTCCCGCTATTGCAAATGGTCGTGCTTGTTATGAATGTGGTAACCCAAACCATTTCCGTGATCAGTGCCCAAGGTTAATCAATGCTAGACAAGGCGGAGCTTGTGGGCGTGCTTTCAACATAAACGCCAATGAAGCTCAAGCCAACAATGATGTGGTCAACGGTACGTTCCTTGTTAATAGTCAATATGCCTCCATTTTATTTGATACCGGTGCCGATAAAAGTTTTCTGTCACTTAATTTTGAACCCTTACTTGCAAAGACACGGTTGTCACACCCTGACCGACGACGGAATCATCGCGGCGGGACATGTAGACTGTTCATGAGCTCAAAGTTGACTAAATTGTAATATGTTAAATCCATTTACATCCAAATAATCATGAATCAAGTTCAAAGTACCTAATGAAATACAATTTGTTTTTTGAATTAAGATTAACTAGGTCCAAAGCCTATGTGTAGCATGTCCTGATCTACTCATATGAAAACACCTGAAACATGAATAAAATAAGGTCAACTAAAAAGTTGGTGAGTATAACACAGGTTTGTATATAGATAGCATATAGTTTGTAAAACAAATCCTTACATAACATGATAAATAAGGCATTTATGGGGAGCAGCTATTGTGTAACCAAGTACAATCAAACCTTTGTAACTAGCATGCAAAATTATGTTGTCGGTATCGATCACCCCAATCTGGGTGGGTTTGTCAGACTCAATAGATCTATCATTGAAAACTGTTTGCTTGAATAGTTAATGATTGCACATAATCGCATACAAAAGTTAGCACACATAGCACTCGGGCATAAAGCTCAAATTTGTACACATGAATGTAAATAGGATTTGTACTTGTGTTGTTTGTGTAAATGTAAACATGTAATTTGATAGAGTTCATGTTTCACCCCAAAAGTGTAAAAGAGAAAAAAGGGGCTATGAAATACTCACCTGATGAGCAAACAATTAAGCAAAGCAAAATAAGTAGCAACTAGCAAAGTCCGTGAATACGTGAGCCGACCTAACCGTTCCCTATGGTAAAATAAGATACTTTACGGTCTAAACAATGTTCGAATGTGTAAGTTGATCGTGTATATGATTCACCCAATTAGACTCGACATGAATACTAGTTTATATTTCCGACAGTTTTGACATGACGACCGTTAGTGACGAGTTGTGACAATCATATACATTTATATATACTTATATAAATAAGTTATGTATCTCAAGACGTGTCTTTACGTTTACACAACCACCCCATGGTTGGGGTTGAAAACAACTATATAGTATGGAAGGTAAAACTTTTACATCAAGATAGCCTTTAGTAATGTATTCGGGTTTTTAAGTCAACTTGTGTCGTGTTTTTAGTCATTTTATCGAACTCAATAATTTATGAAACTTTTACCACACTCAACTAAGTGTATTGACTCTATAGAAACGTATGGGTCATAATTTATAAAGGGGTTTAAGGGTTTCAAACAAAAATCATAACACAAAGATGTTAACAGCTTCAGTTTTGTCGGATAGGTCTCGGAAATCTTGATGGTTGGGGGTCAAAATGTTAGTTTTATGATAATAGGACATATGGGTTGTAATGCCAACACAAAATACTAGTTTTAGAAAAACGAATCAAGTCATTTGAACCATTTTTGAGTGAGTTATGACCCCATGAAGTCGTCCTTAGAATTCTGTCCAAAAACTCAGATTGTACCCATTTTCTTGTATTGACTTTTTAGGGTATCAAAACTCCACCAAAAATCACGAAATCACTTGGGATGGATAGAGGATTCTTTAAACTTAATTTTTGACTCAAGAAACGTCCATTTTGGTTTAGTTTTGACTAGTATATGAGCGTCCAAAGTGGACTGAAAATTCTGCCAGCACGTTCTCGTTTTGAATGGTGACTTTTCTTTTGAAATAAACACTACTTGGGTGAACTTACACACAAAACAACTTGTGTACTTAATAAAATCAAAACTTAGGATATGAACACTCACTTAAAGCAAGCAAGGAGAAGGACGGAATGGTGTAGGAAGCTCAAACTCTTGAAATCACCCTTGAAACACCTTGAAACTTCAAAGCTCTAGCTAAACCTCTAGAGGATTTTGTTCTTGAATTTTGAAAGTGTAAGAATGCAAGTGTGTGTGTGTATTTCGAGATATATGGAAAGAGATGGTGAGGGTGGAGTGTTGGTTCCATCATAATCATTGCAAGGTATGGATGATGAGACTGATTTGGCCTTTGCTTAAACTCTTGGGTGATGGGGGTATGGACCTTATGACACAAGGATGGGGAAGCAAGTGAAGAAGTCATGGTGGGTGGCCCCACCTTCAATTTCGGCCGAGATAGGGTATAGGGTGGGGGGTTGGGTGTTGTCAAATCTTGTAGTTAGGATCCAATGGTTAGTTAGGTCGGTTCTAGTTAGAATACACCCGGTAGGTGATACCGTGATATAATAATCAATGTAGGAACTTTTAGTGATTAAAACTTTATATCTATATACCTAGATATATATATATATATATATATATATATATATATATATATATATATACATATATATATAATTATTAGATGAAACGATGTTTGAGTGTTGTACAAGAAATCATGATGATAGAGTTAGAGTGTGGTTTTATCCATAATATCAATCATGAGATTTATGACATTGAGTGGAGTATAAGCAAGGATATAATGATGGTGATGTGATCTTTATGTTGCTTGCATCTTTGGTCATAATCGTGATGATTATGACGCTTGAGTGTTGTGTAAGCAAAGCAATCATGATGATGATGTGGTTGATTTAGATGTGGTATAATACCTGAAATTTATACCCGCTTTAATATATTTAATTATTAAAACGTTTCACTAGACTTTTACTATCAAGTTCTTGTTAATCACCAACGACCTTACTTTACGGGTTATCACTGTTTATTTTCCTAGTAATTCTTAAAAATTACTATTTTGATATAATTTCCTTTGTTAGATTCCTTGACTTTACTTAGTCAAAATAAAATTTCAGGAAATATATGTTATGAACGTGCATTTATGTAATATGGATATTGACCTGAAATACTGGGTGTCACAGTATATATCCGAGTAAAACTTGAGTATTTGTATTGAATCATTGTATTTAATTGTAGATACGAATAGAACAAATTAGTGCACTAGAATTAGGTTTGAAAAGCGCTATATTGAATCGAAATACGGATACTAAAAATCAGAAATGTTACAACGGTCCCAATTAGAGAAACCCTTCACTGTCGAAATAGCAAATGGTGATTCGCTTACAATTGAGTCTGTTATCTATGACTGCTCTCTAGAACATAATGAACATACATTTCCAATCAATCTTGTACCAATGCCACTAGGGAGTTTTGATATCATCATAGGCATGGATTGGCTATCAAATCATCATGCCGAAGTCATCTGTTTCAAGAAGTGCATCCGAATACCTCTACCGTCGGGAGAAACGTTAAGAGTCTTTGGTGAAAAGCCTTGCAAAGGACTTAAGTTAATGTCATGCACTACCGCCCAAAAGTACCTACGAAAGAAGTACGTGGCCTTCTTAGCTCATATTGTTCAAAAGGATGTCAAAGAGAAGAGTATCCAAGACATTCCCATCATTCGGGATTTTCCCGAGGTATTTCCCGAAGATCTATCCGGTCTTCCACCCATTCGACAAGTAGAATTTCGGATTGATCTTGTCCCCGGAGCTAACCCCGTGGCTAGAGCTCCATACCGTCTTGCACCTTTTGAAATGCAAGAACTTGCAAGTCAACTCCAAGAGCTCTCCGACAAGGGATTCATTCGTCCAAGTCATTCACCGTGGGGTGCACCCGTCTTGTTCGTCAAAAAAAAAGATGGATCATTCCGCATGTGTATTGACTACCGCGAACTCAACAAGCTTACCATCAAGAACCGTTACCCTTTGCCTAGAATTGATAACCTCTTTGATCAACTTCAAGGTTCGACCTGCTTCTCAAAGATTGATCTTCGATCTGGCTATCATCAACTCCGTGTACAAGAGGAAGATATTCCAAAGACTGCTTTCCGAACAAGGTATGGTCACTATGAGTTCATGGTCATGCCTTTTGGACTAACCAATGCACCAGCGGTCTTCATGGACCTCATGAATCGTGTGTGCAAACCGTACCTTGATAAATTTGTGATCGTCTTCATTGACGATATCTTAATCTACTCCAAGACTAAAGCCGACCATGAGCAACACCTTAGACTGGTTTTGGATCTCTTGAGGAAGGAACAGTTATATGCCAAATTCTCCAAATGTGAAATTTGGTTAAAGGAAGTTCAATTTCTTGGTCATATCGTTAACGACAAGGGAATTCATGTTGACCCTGCTAAGATCGAAGCGGTTAAAAATTGGAATGCCCCGAAGACCCCCACCGAAGTTCGTTCATTTCTTGGTCTTGCGGGATATTATCGTCGTTTCATCTCAAATTTCTCTAACATTGCTGTCCCTCTTACTGCTTTGACCCACAAGGGTAAAACTTATGAATGGGGACCAAAACAAGAAGAAGCTTTCCAAACACTCAAGCAAAAGTTGTGCAATGCTCCTATTTTGACTCTCCCTGATGGGAATGATGATCTAGTTGTCTACTGTGATGCTTCCAACCAAGGTCTCGGTTGTGTCCTCATGAAACGAGGCAAAGTAATCGCTTATGCATCAAGGCAACTTAAGATTCATGAAAAGAATTATACGACGCACGACCTCGAGTTGGGTGCGGTTGTATTCGCATTGAAAATTTGGAGACATTACCTCTATGGCACAAAATGTGTGGTTTTCACCGACCACAAAATTCTTCAACACATCTTCAACCAAAAGGAACTCAACATGAGGCAACGACGTTGGGTTGAACTCCTTAACGACTATGACTGCGAGATTCGTTACCATCCCGGCAAAGCGAATGTTGTAGCCGACGCCTTGAGTCGAAAGGACCATGTCATGCTTCAATATGTCCGAATTCAAACTGACATTCAAAATCGCATCTTAGAAGCTCAACACGTCTCAGTCACCGAGGGTAACATGTACGAGGAAATGTCGTGTGGTGTTGAACTTCAGCTTGAATCAGAACCCAATGGCTTACTTTATTACTTGAACCGTATTTGGGTTCCCGATCGCGATGATCTTCGTGCAGTTCTCATGAACGAGGCTCACAAGACTCGTTAATCTATTCACCCTGGTGCGGATAAAATGTACCAAGATCTTCGCCAACAATATTGGTGGCCCGGTATGAAGAAAGACATTGCTCTCTATGTTGCCAAATGTCTAACTTGCTCCAAAGTCAAAGCCGAACATCAACGTCCTTCTGGTTTACTTGAACAACCGAAAATTCTCGTGTGGAAATGGGAGAACTTATCTATGGATTTCATCACCAAACTCCCTCGCACCTCAAGTGGTTATGATAGCATTTGGGTAATCATTGACCGTCTCACCAAATCTGCTCATTTCTTACCTATCCGTGAAGACTATCGGGTTGAGAAACTAGCCCGAATTTACATTGACGAAATTGTGAGCCGTCATGGTGTTCCCTTAAACATAATATCCGATAGAGATGCTCGGTTCACCTCCTGTTTTTGGCAATCTCTCCAAACTACACTTGGTACACGATTGGATTTGAGCACGGCCTACCATCCCCAAACTGATGGTCAGACCGAGAGAACAATTCAAACTCTTGAAGATATGCTTAGAGCTTGTGTAATCGATTTTGGTGGCAATTGGGATTCACATCTATCCCTAATCGAGTTCTCTTACAATAATAGCTACCACACGAGTATCAACATGGCTCCATTTGAAGCTCTTTATGGTCGCAAGTGTCGTTCTCCTATCTGTTGGAACGCGATTGGTGAAGCACAAATCACCGGTCCCGAGCTAATTCAAGAAACATTTAACAAGATTATCCAAATCCATGACAACATTCGAGTAGCGAGAAGTCGGCAAAAGATTATGCCGACAAATGACGAAAACCCTTGGAATTCCAAGTCGGTGACCTCGTTCTTCGAAAGGTGTCTCCGTGGAAGGGTGTGATCCGTTTTGGAAAGAAAGGTAAATTATCACCTCGCTATGTGGGTCCATTTAAGATCCTTGAAAGGATTAGGAAAGTGGCTTACAAACTCGACTTACCTCCATCACTTGGCAATGTGCATCCTACTTTTCACATGTCTAATCTGAAGAAATGTCTTGCTGATGAGAATCTTCATATACCTCTTGACGACGTACACATTGACGAAACGATGCACTTCGTTGAGAGACCAGTGGAAATCATGGATCGCGAACTCAAGCAGCTCAAACGAAGCCGTATTCCTATTGTCAAAGTTTGTTGGGAATCTAAACGTGGTCCTGAGTTTACTTGGGAACGAGAGGACCAAATGAAGCTCAAGTACCCCCATCTTTTCACTGATACTGTCGCCTCCTCTAGCTAAATTTCGGGACGAAATTCCCTCAACATAGGGATACTGTAACATTTCTGATTTTCATTATCTATATTTCAGTTCAATGTGATACATTTTCAAACCAAATTCTAGTACACTGACTTGTTCTATTTGTACTAACAATTAAATGCTATGTCCCAATGCAAATCCACAAATTTTACACGAGTATATCCTATAAAACTCTACATAAGTCCATATTTATACAAACCTGACAATACTGAAACTTTAAAGGACTGATTTTATAATAAATAACCAGAAACCCTAATAGGCACGGTCGCGCCTCGTTCTGGCACGGTCGCGCGCCTTGCTTGGAACGGTCGCGCCCGGTGCCTTGGCACGGTCGCTCCTCATATGGGCACGGTCGCTCCTCATATGGGCACGGTCGCGCCTCTCATCAGTTGAAACGTAAATGCAGCCTTTAATCACAGAGACGTTCGATTTCATAACCGTTCTACACGTTTTCACCATTAACGAACTTAATTAAACCTTTTAATCATCACCATTACAACAAATAAACTCAATTTCGTCAATTTACCTCGTAAACGCCTAATCCTCTCACAAAACCATCGATTTCACCATTTTGATTTGCAATTCTCCCACGCCAACATACTATCGATCCTCTCTAAAGCTTCTGGAGACGTTGGTTTAGCCGGAATTGCAGCAAAAGACGCCGGAGATCACGCCCGTCAATGCCGGAACTCATTCTACCCGTACACCATCGATTCATCCTCCCTCTGGGTAATTGAAACCTTCCACACATTCGATTTAGTCTATAGATCAAAAGCCCCAAACTAATTTGGGCTTACAATAGCGAAATTTACACGAACCCGAATCTAGGGTTCGTTCTAAAATGGTTTAATCGAATCATACCTTGTACGTGTTTTAAATATAATTAAACTATACAAAAAGTCTAGTAATAACCTGATGGGTGAAAGCTCTATGATTCCTAACACTATTATCATAAGAATCGACCAATTCGTTCCTGTTTTGGAACAAACACGGTCGCGCTAGTCTTCTAGCGCGGTCGTGCTTCATGAGACACGGTCGCGCCAATACCAGCGCGGTCGTGCCTCACATACACAGACCCGGTCATGCCCTTGACTAGACTTGGTCGTGCCTCAAAACCCTAGACACGGTCGTGCCTGGCCCAGACACGGTCGTGCCTAGTGTACAACTTAGCTATACCCTCTGTATTGGTCAACACGGTCGCGTCCCTGACTAGCACGGTCGCGCCTGTGGTTTTAGCACGATCGTGCCCTGTCCCAGGCACGGTCGTGTGTGTGAGAAAAGCCTTGACAGAATAATTATTTTCCATAATTTAAAAACAATAAGTATTTCAAATTAACTTTTAAATAAAAATAATTGATTTTATAAAATAAATAAATAGAAATTGTTTATTTAAAACTTACAAGATTAAATTTATATTTATTGTCAAACCCTACACTTAAGTATTATTTACACCATTTACTTAAACATCTATATGAAAATAAAGTAAAGAAATTTATATTATTATAAAACATCTAATACATTTTTATAACTAAAGGACTAAGTTACATATTTTATAAATAAATAAATAAGGTAACAATTATTTATTTAATTTACATTTAAACAAAAATCATTTATTTAGGTTATACTTAATTACCTCTAATACCTAAATTATTTTTTATAACTAAGTAAATAAATAATAATTTTGTTTACTATTTAGTTATTCAAACTCAAACTTTGATCAAAATGTTCTACAAATATTTATTTCAAACCTTTCATTTTATACAATACATTTCAAGAACAAACCACTAACTTTATACACAAGTCCAAATTCAACCCTAGACTTAGACATAGACTATTGTGCATACTATTAATTCAATATACATTCCAATCTAGGTTAACGTTGTGCATTACAAGGCTAATATTACTATCTAGTCTCTCGTGTTAGCTACGCCTTTTGAATCAAGTGAGTATTACATAGCCCCTTTTACTCTTTTACACTTTTTGGGGTGGAACATGAACATTATACAATACTATTGTTTACATTTACACAAACAACACAAATACAAATCCTCTTTACATTCATGTGCGCAATTTGAGCTTTATGCCTGAGTGCTAGTTGTGCTAACTTTTGTGTGCAATTTATGTGCATTCATTAACTATTCAAGCCGACGGTAAACAATGATAGATCTATTGAGTCTGACAAACCCACCCAGATTGGGGTGATTGTTACCGACAACACAATTTTGCATGCTAGTTACAAAGGTTTGATTGTACTTAGTTACACAATAGCTACTCTCCATAAATGCCTTATTTTATCATGTTATGTAAGGATTTGTTTATTTACAATCTATATGCTATCTATATACAAACCTGTGTATGCTCACCAACTTTTTAGTTGACCTTATTTTATTCATGTTTCAGGTGCTAATATGTGAGTTTGATCAAGACATGCTACACTTAGGCTTTGGACTTAGTTAAAATTTGAATAAAGGATATTATGTATTCCGTTTATGTACTTGTTTTGGTTGTGTTGAATGATTTGAAGTTAAATTTGATGATTAAAATATTGAAATCTAGTCAACCTTGTGCTCATGAACAGTCTACATGTCCCGCCCCGACGTTTTCGCCGTCGGTTGGGGTGTGACATCTAGCATCTTGCTAGTTGTTTATTAATATACCCATTGTTTCCATTTAAAAAGAAATTAAGCTTATTGATGGTTAAGTATGATCAATTATGGCCACTGATGGTCCATTAGGACCATTCATGATCAATGTTGTTAATTATTGGTCAAGTGAAGGTCAATGGTGAATAATTAGAGCAAACAATAGTGTTGTTGATGATTAATTATAGTCAATGATAGTCAGTTAGGGTTATTAATGGTCAATTAGGGCCGGTTGTATTCAATTAGAGTCAATGATGATCAATTAGTGTCATTAATCTTTGTTTTGAGTCATTATTAGTTAATTTGGGTTATTGATGGTTAAGTAGGATCAAATATAGTCCATTGTGCTCAGTTAGGACCATTCATGATCAATGTCGATCATTACTAATCAATTAGGGTCAATGATGAACAATTAGAGTAATTAATGATCAATTAGGGTCGTCGATGGTTAATATTAGTCAATGATAGCCAATTAGAGTCATTAATGCTCAATTAGGCTCGTTGGTGGTCAATTAGAGTTAATGATGATCAATTAGAGTCATTGATCATTGTTTTAGGTCGTTGATAGTTAACTCTAGTTATTGATGGTCATGTAGGATCACTTATAGCCCCACTAGTTCTTCAATCATCATCATCAACATCAACCGATGTTATAAAAACTTATTAGCATTGGTTGTTATGATCAGTTTATGTGTTGTAACAACTTCTTCAGTAGTTCTTGATCAAACTTTTACAGCCTCTTGTACATCTTTTTTTTTGTATGCATAAGTGTTGACCTATTTTAATCAGCAAATACAAAAGCTTAAATTAGATTAAAAGCTTTGCAACTTGTAAGGCCCCAAACCCGAGAGACCTCACACATTGGATTTACTCATTAACATATAGTTCTTAGATGCAAGATATCATATCAAGTAGTGGAATATCATTCAAATTACAAACTTGTTCTTAACAATAAAAGAAATGTTGTCTTAAACATAGTTTGAAAGATAAACATGACATGATGCCAGAATTCTTCACTGGGGTAACTCCTCGGTACCAGTCCAGCATCAGCCACGATCCACCAACCTACACTTAACCTGATGGACATACAGAAAAGTCAGCTTCGTTGAGTGAGTTTTAGTTTTACATAAAATATTAACTTCAAACATTTTGCCATAATGTAAACTTTAAACTTCATAATAAAACCGTATATAAACATGCTAAAACATAAATACACGTAAGTAAAACATTTATATCGAATCTGTGCCTTTTCATAATTGTCAATGTCACACCCCCAAATTCCACTAACGGAGTTTTACCGTTAGGGATGTGACACACCAGGATCTCAGTCATTAGTTACATCAAACGACACTATATGGGACTTGAAATGTCATAACATAAAAGTTCAGAGTTAATGCGGAAGCGTTTAAACAAGAAAGTAAATGCGCAAAACAACGCGCCAAAGTTTAGTTTAATAAAAGTAAGTGAATTGTTTTAACGGTTTGCATATGAGTGAAATGACAGTAGGACTCCATGCATGCCCTAGATGTGCAACCTGTGCCTTAGCGACCTGAGAAACATGTAAGAAAAAGTGTTAACACGAGGTTGGTGAGTTCACAGGTTTCAAGTTTGCAATAAGAGCGTTTGTCAGATTATGTACATTCAATATGCATATCTATAGGTAGCTAGCCTATGTTCCTGTTTTACTAAAGCGCTCGCAACCGAAGCTGACTGATGTGTTTGTTTGTTTGCCTCCAGCCAAGTCTATCAACTCTGACTAATGTGATTAGGTCAATATTACACTCGTTCGACCTCCAATCGAACTAGACGACTAGCCCGGGTGGGGTTTGTCAAACCTAATAGTACTACCAAACATTACCTCGCTAAATCCATATTAACGGTCCGATATGTGTGAGGACTTTCATAATAGTGTGTTACGCTTAGCCTCAACAGTGATATCATATGAAGTATCATAATCAAAATAGTTTGCGTCTTTCTCCCTCAACGGGAAAAACATGTAAAATAATGTTTGTTTGCGTACTTGTTTCTCCCCCACGGGAAAACAAGTAAAAGTATGATGTTTTGTGTACATGTTTCTCCCCTAACAGGAAAACGAGTAAAAAGGGGCCGTGAAACTCACCTGAGTTGTGTACGAGTAGTAGATAGCACCACACAAGGATGCAAGTAGGAAACACAAGAGTTTGCATGTGAACTGTTTACGTATGCCCTAAAATTATAAGCATAATAGTTAGGGACACAATAGGTTTTGTGACGACGACACGGAAGATTTGAACGTCCTAGAACATTTTAAGGATCAATGAGTAGACGAACGTGTCTACGGAAAAATAGATTTCTAAATAAATAAGATGAGTGCGTTACGTGTCGAACGTTAATAACGAATAATATTAATTAATAAATATTCGTGCGTTTGTTTCATTAAAATAATGGCTAGGAAAATAATATATTATTTTTGAACTCATAGAAAAATATACGATAATCATTTACGTGACAAAAATAATAAATATATTATTTTTATTTGAGGATATTAAACGTGAGTAAATAATATAAATAATTATATTATTAATTAGTTTGAAACGTTACACGAGGTTTATAAACGAGGAGAAATAATATAAAAATATATATTATTTTATATTAGGAGTCACGGGTTGAAAATAATATAAACATATTATTTTATTCGAAGTCGTGGTTTGAAAATAATATAAATATATATTATTTTGAAGGTGGGGAATTATATTAAAAACAGGTTATAAAACCACACCCGGGCCTACGGGTGATTTACGGAGTTAAAACACATTAATATATTATTATAATAATAGTGGGAATGATTTTTATTTGAAAATATTAATTAGAAATTGATTTAAAAAGAAGAGGGTGTGGAGAGACTCGAACCCGGGTCTCTCCCACACATGCACCAGCTTTAACCAGTCCCGCCCGCTAGGTTATCGCACAAGCAACCAGACCGAATAAGTTTTAACATACAAGTCACAATGGTTCCCCTCCCAATCATACCCGTGATCGAATCCCAGTCCCGAATCCCACGATTTCTATAACGATTTGAATCAAAAGAATGGGAGTTTTGTTTATCGAGGGTTTGCGAATCTGTAGGTGGTTTTAATTTGAAAAACATCAAGTTCTTAATTGTTAAATTTCAGATTCGATTTTCGAAACCCTAGGTATGAACACCAATTTAATTTAAATGATTCTGATAATGAAATTTGCTAAAATCATAGGGCTTTTACTATACGAGACCTTGCGAATCTGCTAGTATAGTCTAATTGGATTATGGTTGAGTCTAGGGTCAAGACCCCCAAATCGTTTTATGAACAAACCCTAGTTACTGGATCTTGAATAAATCGATGATTTGAGACGGAATTGGCATAGGGCTATCGATTTAGGGATGAAAACGGAATTGATGGTAAGCTAAATTACCAGATTTGATGTTGAATCGACTATGCTCGACTAACACGGCTGTCGACTGTGACGGGGTTGGTCTCCGGCCACTCCTGCTGCTATTTCGATCGATTTGAGGTGTGAAACAGCTTCTGTGGTGTCTAGTGTGCACAAGTGATCAATCTTTGTGTAAACAATCGAATTTGTATGAATTGGAGAGTATGAGGAATAGCTTCGACGGTTTCAACTTGAATTCCCATAATTGGGATGAATTTCGAATCAATAACCCGTTAATTGTTGTAGTATGGTCGTTAATGACAGTTAACGTGTTTTGCGGTTTTGATTTCAAACGGATTTGTGTTAATCATGGGAATTTGGATGAAGAACGTTTGGGTTGACTTTCCAAAGTCAACGAAAATAAAAAATGGGTAAATTACAGATTTAGTCCCTGAGGTTTCTTGTATTTGAGTTTGGAATATTGGCAGAATAAGTCCCTAAGGTTTGAGATGGGTTAAGAACTTGGTTAGTTGACTTTCAAAGTCAACAGAACTTAAATATTGGATTTTGACTTTTACAACGTAAATTAGAATCGGGTTTAGGCTAATAACATAATTAGTCCTTGTAGTTAGGGTTTGAAACAATGACAGAATTAGCCCCTGGAGTTTGAGTTAAGTTAATTAGGTTAACCTTAACTGGATTTGGTTAACGGAGTTAACCTAAAAAAAGTACGGATTGTCAAAGTCAATCCAAGTTCAGGCATATCACTATTGTACAGTGACACATACCTAGCATTGCCCTACCATACATGGACACCTACTAAGAATACGAGGGCCGCGCAACCTTAAGATGACCACTGTCACCATTATAGTTATACAACCGTTAGCTAGCCACAAAGGCCCCTATGAAGGTGTTTCCAAACATAACATATCATAGTTGTTGTTCCCAAGGGAACCATGGCAGATTCAATCATAATGTGACTTACGAAAACATTTACTTCTTTCATTAATTTCACAGTTAAAGCATTTGTACGTTTTATTAAAATAACTTCTTGTTCATAAACCTTTCATAAACTTCTTATGACAAAGCATTTCAGTAACACTTTTCATAAACCACATTTCATAAACATTCTTTTCGTAGACTTTGTTTTATAAACATTTTATACGTATACACATCTGCCCTAAAAACATAGTAAAACTTTATAAAAAAGGGGCATCTAGAACTCACCTGGCTACTTGGGTGTATTCCTTCCAAAGGTCTCTGACAAGGTAGTGTACTAAACGATCTACATGATATCAATACCTAAAATCTATCAACTTCTACTAGTGTCGCCTACAATGTCTCCACGACAGTATTGCCTACCAGTGTCGTGTAGACAGTGCCGTCCAGCAGTGTTATCCGACAATGTCGTCCAACAGGGTCGTCCGACAGTGTCTCCATAACTCGCATTATGGACTTAGTGTCGCCTATCTTAGTGTCGTCAATCATTATTGTCGCCATCCATGAGTGTCTCCATCCGTATCAAGAATCCACGGCTAGTGTCGCCTAAGGACTAGTGTCGCCCCAAGAACAATCATTAACCAGCCATTGTTTTTTATCCAAAATCATAACTTTTTACGTCCAAATTGTTTGTCTAACTCGTGTAAGGCTAGATCTAAGGTTTTTAGGCCAATTAATATGTAAAAATATGACCTTTTTATAGAAACTCAAAAACCTCAAAATCCTATTTTTCAAAGTTCAAAATAGAGATGTTAGGGGCTGATCTTACCTCAAATCACGACTAGATGATAATGATGATGATGATGATGATGATGATGATGATGATGATGCTTTCTCCTTTGCTTGGGCTTGTTGGTTGATGCAAAATCCCACCCAAGGTCGGTTTCTTTCTCTAGAACTCTCACTCTCTAGGATGAAGGCGGTGAAGATGAGTATGAGGGAGGGGGTTTTATGGTGGCGACTAGGATCAGGGGGAGAGGACCCTTCCATTTTCAAAACCCGACAACATGAGTCCCTCCTTGTTAATTTTTACCATTATCTCGGTTTTGGTTGTTACAATTATACCTCCCTTACAATAGGTTTCGTCCTCTAAACCTGTTGTATACTGAATAACTGAGGGTAATACTTACCCATTTCCTTTTCTGTCTCCCAAGTAGCCTCAGACCCCTTTCGATGTCTCCATTGAACTTTTGTAATCAATTTATATATCATTAAGCGGTACGTGAGCATCATCATCAGCTAAACACTTATGCAAGTGTGATACATGAAAGGTGGGATGTATTCCACTCAACTCCTCTGGCAAATCAAGTCCTTAAGCAACTGCACCCACACGTGCCAAAATTTTGAGCGGTCCCATGAAATGGGAACTTAGCTTGCCTCGCTTGAAAAACCTGATAATACCCTTCTATGGGGAAATTTTTAACATAACCTTGTCTCCCACATTGATCTCAACCGTTCGACGCCTTTTATCCGCATAAGACTTTTGTCTATCTTGTGCAACTTTCATACGCACTTTAATCTGATTGAATTTCTCGGATGTGGCTGTCACGACTTCTAAACTTCCCAACTCCTTCTGCCCGATCTCACCTTAATACACCGGAGTTCTACATCTCCTTCTGTAAAGCATCTCGTAAGGCGGCATGCCTATACTCAAGTGATAATTGTTATTGCAAGAGAACTCCGCAAGTGGTAAGTGATTATCCTAACTCCCACCAAAGTCTATTATGCAAGAACGAAGCATGTCCTTCAAAGTTTGAATGGTTCTCTCAAACTGACCATCTGTTTGTGGATGATATGTCGTGCTGATGTTCAGCCTCTTGCCCATAGCTTCATGAAACTTCTTCCAAAACCTTGATGTGAACCGTGTTTCTTTGTCTGAAACAATTGACACCGGCATGCCATGGCTAGCTACAACTTCATTGATGAACACTTATGCCAAACACTCAGAAGTGAACATCTCGCGTATAGGAAAAAAGTGAGCACTCTTCGTTAAACGTTCTACAATCATCCAAATGGTGACATAACCCTTAGCTGTGTGAGGTAACTTAGTTATGAAGTCCATTATGATATGTTCCTATTTCCATTCTGGTATTTCCAAAGGTTGGATTTTACCGTAAGGCTTCTCGTGTTTAACTTTCACTTGTGAGCAAGTCAAGCACTTGATTACATAAAGGGTCACATCATTCATCATACCCGGCCACCAGTGGTCTTTCTTCAAGTCTTGATACATCTTTGTAGTTCTCGGATGAATAGAATAACGAGACTTATGGGCTTCATCAAGGATCTTAACCCTAACCTCGCCTTCCTAAGTTATCCAGATTCGACTAAACCCGGTCTTAACACTATAAGCATTAACTTCTAGTGCCTCTTGTTGGCCTACCATTCTTTACTTCTTCACATTCTCAGCTCCTAGTGCTTCGACCTGAGCTTTGTTGATTTGACCTATAACATCTAGCGTCATGACTAGTTTGTATGAATTCACACAGATAAGAGGTTGGTTCTCCTTCGGACTCAACACGTTAGCTACCACATTGGCCTTTCACATGTGATACATAATCTCACAATTGTAGTCCTTAATCAGTTCTAACCATCTTCTCTGACTCATATTCAGATTTGCTCAAAGAAGTACTTCAAGCTCTTGTGATCGATATAGATAGTGCACTTAGTTCCGTAAATATAATGTCTCCATATCTTTAACACGAACACCACAACAGCAAGTTCCAAATCATGAGTTGTGTAGTTAACTTCATGGGTTTTTAGTCATCGTTAAGCATAAGCTATCACTTTGCCCCGTTGCATGAGTACACAGCCTAATCCCTGATATAAAGCGTCAGAGTAAACTACTAAATCCTCATTGCCTTCCGACAAGGCTAATCCTGGAGCTTGTGTCAACCTCTTTGAATGCACTATCCTGTGTAGAACCTCAGTCAAACTTCACTTCCTTCCTGGTCAATTTCGTCAAAGGCGAGGCTATTTTCAAAAAGTCCTGAATGAACCTTCGATAGTAATCTGTCAATCCAAAGAAACTTCGAACCTCGGTCGGTGTCTTAGGAGGGCTCCATTCCATTACTGTTGTAATCTTGGCAGGATCTACCAAGATTTCGTTTGGGTTAAAGACATGGCCCAAGAATTGAACTTCCCAAAGCTAAAATGCGCATTTAGAAAACTTCGTGTACAACTTCTCCTTCCTTAGCATCTCCAACACCTCTCGAAGATGATAGGCATGGTCCTTCTTAGTCTTTCAATAAATCAGGATGTCATCGATAAAAACAATGACCGTCCTGTCGAGCATTGGGCGGCATACTCGATTCATCAAATCCATGAGCGTTGCAGGTGCATTTGTCAACCAGACATCACTAAGAATTCATAATGACCATACCGTATTCGAAAAGAGGTCTTCGATTTGTCTTCCTCTCTAACCTTCTACTAATGATAACTCGATTGGAGATCGATTCTCAAAAACTAATTCGCTCCTTGGAGCTGATCGGATAAGTCATCGATCCTCGACAACGGATACTTGTTCTTTATCGTAAGTTTGTTTAACTCCCGATAGTCGATACACATATGCATGCTACCATCCTTCTTCTTGATAAACAGAACTGGAGCATCCCAATGTGAGATACTCGGTCTGATGAAACCTTTATCTAAAAGGTCTTGTAGTTGGGATATTAACTCCTTCATCGCTTATGGAGCCAAACGGTAAGGTGCTTTAGCGACGGGCTAGGCTCCAAGTAATATCGATTTGAAATTCTATTTCCCGCTCTTGTGTAACTCCAGTTAAGTCATTAGGAAACACATCTGGAAAGTCACGCACCACAGGCACATCATTCACCCTCACCGCAAAAACTTCTCCGCCTTGATCATCGAAATGACTTTCGACATTGTACATATTCTTTCACCATACACCGTGACTGGACTCCCATCAGGTGCTTTAAGAAGAATCATTTTCTTTTGACAAATGATACGTGCTTCATAGTCAAATTACCGACCATACCTAAAACCACATCAAACCCTCCTAGTGTCATAAGGAACAACTTCAAAGGGAATCTATGACCTTCTAGTTCAATAAAGCAGTCATCTATGGCGTTCACTATCTTAGTAGTTTTACCAATAGCGGTTTCTACTTCAAAGGCATCCTGAACTAGTTTGGTCATCTTATTTAGTAAGGGACAAAAGGTAGAGGCCACAAAACTCCTACTTGCACCACGATCAAAAAGAACATAAGCGTAAATGTTGTTCAGCAGAAATGTACCTGACACAACGTCAGGGTCCTCCCTTGTCTCCTTCTAATTCAGCATGTAGGCTCTAGCTCTTGTTCGAGGCCTCTCATCCTTCTTCTCAGTACCCTTCTTATTCACAGCTTCTCCAACCTTCAGCTTCCGACAATCCCTGCTCATGTGCCCTGTCTCCCCACATTTATAGCATTTGAAGGCTTGAGGGCAATCACGGGAGTAGGCTCTTCCATTCACCTTTTTGTCTCTATACCCAAACACATCTACCCCCGTTCGCTTCCCAGGCTAAGCTGACTTCTTCTTAGGCTCTTTAGGGATTGGATCATTCATGTCCAAGTCATCATACATGATTCCGCTCAACTTAACCACTGAATCATAGGTCTTTGGTTTATTAGCCTTTACGTGGAGGCAACGCTTGAATGTAGCATTTGATCATCCTCTTTTCTAGAGTGACAAGGTCAAGAACCAATCTTGCAATTTCATCGAATCTCGAAGTGTACTAACGGTGGTTCTTGATAACCGCCTTCAGCGTCAGGAACTCCCTCTCCACTCTATCAATCTCGTTATGAGAATAGAACTTCTTGATCACAAGCTCCTTCATACCCTCCCATTTCATCAACTTCATCTCTCGATCACCCTTGTCTTGCTTTCCCGACTCCCACCAGTGTAAAGCCTCATATCTGAATGAATGAGCAGCAAACTTGACCGTTTGATTCCTACAACCTTCACTCATGTTGATGGCGGCTTCCATCCTCGTTACCCAGGTAAAGGTGGCGATATCATTCTTCTTACCATCCGTAATCGGAGGTTCACAATCTCAGAGTGCCTTGTAGGAGCAACCATAAGTGGGTCATCCCCCGTATTCCTCACTATCACTATCATCCATCACTCCAGCACCAGAGTTCCTAGCGGTTCCCCGGGTGGTTGCCTTCAAAGCTTCAGTTAAGAGGGCGGGCAAAGAGTTTTGCAGCATTTGTTGACCTCTCGTGCCAGAGCCACCTTGACATCTGGTTCGAAGCTAAACTTCACACCCCGGTTTCAGGACACCCCGGGCGTGCGACCGATTGGCACCTCCAATCTTATTTTATTCTCCCGACTTATCATAGTTTTTTTTCGCAGCGGAAATCTTTTGGATCGATCATTTTCATAAAAGCTCAACCCAATGGTTGGTATTGAACATATTCAAATCTTTGTTTGAATAAACCATATCTTTCATAGATGTGGTTTAAATACCCTTTTTCGATTACAAAACATCGTTGAAATCAATTTACAACATACTCTGCATCACAACAGGTTTTATAGAGCCACAAGGTAGTTTCCTGTGCCTACAGAATTTATCCTTTCAGTACTATGCCTGGGAGTCGGCATCCCTTCAGCACAGTATCTAGAGAGTTTATCCTTTAGGCACCTAACCTTATGTACATCAAGAGAGTTTCATATGCCTAGGGAGTCAGAATCCTTCGGGCACCTCCACTTGGTTTATTTCCTGCAGAGTTATCTCCTGTGCCTAGGGAGTTGGAATCCTTTCAGCACATAACATTGTCAAAAACATTTATACACTGTCCTCGAGACTATCTCGTAGGCATAGAGAGTCAGAATCCTTTCGGCTAGTCTCGACAAACAATTTAAATCATTTATTGATTAACTAAAAATATTTTGAAAATAAAATGTCAACGCGAACGCTGGTGAATACATTTATCCTGACATAAAATATTTTTGGAAAAAAATAATATTAAAGCTTTTAATCATAAAGAGGGTCGGTCCACACATTCAACGGACTATTTCATTTCCCGATCCATTGTATAAACTGGTGTCACCGCTCTGTAAGTCGACTACTGGGTATCTCCCCAGTTTTACGTCTGATGGGGAGTGTCCCCTCCCCCGTCTTACGTCTTTATTACAAAGACAGAACCATCCCCATTACGGGAGTTTCACCCGTAATACGTGCACTATTTGATCAAATAATACATATACTTATGGTCTGAATGATTTATCCATAGACAACATTTATGCATTAAAACATTTAATACATGCTTTCCCATTTCCGTAAACGTAAACATTTTGAAAGTTTTGAAAATAATAAACGTATTCACCTTATGAGAAGTCAGTAGCTATTTGGAAAGATAGCTCTAGCTCCTAGACTGGATTGCTCAAAATCCTAGCGTCTTGTCTTAAGCGGAAGAGCGTTTACGTAAGAGTGCGGTTCTTAAGCGAGTATCAGATATTTTGTGAGAGTGCGGCTCGTTAAACGCTACTGAATTCAGATTCCAAGTTAATGGGAACAAGTTTTGAAGTTAGGATGTTTGAGATTTTCTAGGCAATTGAATTAATTTATAGGCTGAATTCTAGACTCGTAGCGGACTACTAAGCTGAGGGGTAGCAGTCCGCTACCACCTCAGTCCACGCAAGTCAGTTGGGCCATGTGTAAGCTTCTCCGAGGGCGGTTTGATATTGCGGCGTAGCGGACCACAAAGCAAGAGGGTAGCGGTCCGCTACCTTTCCACGCGTCCAAAACCCTAGCTGTCTCATGAATTGTTACTATATAAGTGTTTTAGTTAAGTTAAAACAATCCCATACGCCAAACACACACACACACACACAAACATATATATATATAATCTATCATCTATTATTTACACTACATAATAAATAAAAATCGCATGGGACACGTGACGTAATTCTAGAGCCCATCTATTTATATTTTCTCGCCTAAATCATTTTAGTCCATTATTTTAGACAACTAAATTATTTCTTATAACTCAATATCATAATAAATTTATATTCCATCATTATTTAATATTTGATTAATATCAACATAATAAAACAAAATATTTCTTGTATTTTTTTAAATCAGTAATGAACATAGGATTTATATTGACATTTTTTTTCCAAAATCTAATAAAATTATGTCATCTGCTAACTGTGACCATCTAAAATCTAATAATAATTTATCAACATATAAGATATTTATTTATTGTATTATTTTCATGATTCAGCCCGTGTTATGGATTAAGGCATTATATTCATTGTCCATAGCTTCACGCCAAATAGGGTCTTTGGAAGCTTGAAGATAAGTGTGTGGTTCGAAAGTGGTGGGTATAGGATGGAGAGTGTCATTATTGACAAAGTGAGGGTTGTAATATTTAGGGTTTGGTTTGCAGTTTCTAGTAGGTGGGGGTTGAGGGGCATGAGGTGATGGAGGTGTGTGAGGAGAAGAGGAGATACTTGAAGGAGTGGTGGGAACATGAGCGTGAGTTGGAGGAGGAGAAGATGAGGAATGAAGGGTGGTGGTAGGAGAGGGTGCACGAGTTTGGTCGGGAATAGGCAAGGAAGTGGAGGGTGAGTTTGGAATTTGATAATTGTGGAAATGTGGTGATGGAGTTTGGACAGTACTGGGTGGCACATGGAAAGGTGGAGGTGATGTTTGCATGGATTGCCATGCAAAGGCTTAGAGGATGGGGTAATGGTTGTAAAGAA
The DNA here is from genome assembly GCA_023525975.1 of Smallanthus sonchifolius. Lineage (NCBI taxonomy): Eukaryota > Viridiplantae > Streptophyta > Magnoliopsida > Asterales > Asteraceae > Smallanthus > Smallanthus sonchifolius. The sequence continues at coordinate 21,859,850 of CM042037.1, forward strand.
TTTATCCACCGCTGGAAAAGAGGACATTTGTATAAAGTCAAGTTTGTAGGGAAAGCGATCCTCACATGTCGGGAATGATAAAGCCGATGTGTTTGAGGATCTAGGCATTTGTAGGCGGATTTAGAGTTGGAATAGCATAGGAAAATACATGGTTGGGACACTGGATGAAGTTTGGAGGTGGCGTAGGGCTTAAGCCACGGGTAACACAAGCACCCAAACGGTTTTAGTTTGGTGTAATTGGGTGAAGTGCCATAAAGAGTTGATACGGTGATTTGGAGTCAAGAATGGGAGTGGGGAGACGATTGATGAGGTAAACGGCGGTTTGTAACGCATGGGACCAAAAGGTGAGTGGTAAGCCGACATAAATGTCTACGGAACACATAAAATATTAGGAAGAGTTAAAGGTTTTGAAGAAGTGTGAAGGCTAGTTGAGCCAATATGAGAGATTGAAAGAGTGTACCATCACCTAAAACGATTTCGTCGGGTCCCCCGTAGTAAGAAACCGAACCAAGATCGAGTAGATGGGCATGAGGTAAGTGGTGAGAGGCACCACTATCCATCATCCACTATTGAGGAGTGAAGGCTAAGTAGCGACCGGATTAGCTGAGGTAGTGTTGAATGTGATATGATGATCATTCAAAAACTTGACAAGCTTCCGACATTCACGTGTGTCATGCCCTTGAATGTTGCAAAAATTGCAAAACAGTGTGTTTCGGTTGGGTCGGGATTGCTCGATCGATTTTGTGATGCACGGTAGGGCCTTTGGGGGGCTCCTGAGTAAGACCATAAGGTCCTAGAGGCCTGATCGGAGGAGGGTCGGAGATGGGAGCGACCCGGCTGCCTTTGCGAAGCATTGGCAGTGGCAATGAGAGGAGCCAGCGGTGTTGTTTCCTTGAGGGACCGCTCAAAATCAACAAGTTTATTGAAGAGTTCCGAGTAAGAAATTGGTTGTTCGCGTACCTTAAGCGCAGCAGTGTAATCCTCACCGAGTTGGCTGAGGATACGAACCAAAAGATCTTCATCGTCGATTGGATTCTGGACGAGCACCAATTCAACAGCGATGGATCGCATTTAGTTTAAGAGTTCTGCAATGGGCCGATTTCCTTTTGGATTCTTGGCTAGCTTGGACTTGAGAGAGATGATCCGGGAACGAGATTTACTTGCAAAGCTGGACGAAAGACGCTCCAAGGCCTCTTTAGCAGTTAAAGCAGAGGCAATGACTCCAAACAAGAACCGAGAATTGCACTGAATAAGACTTGATCTTGAAAATACCAAGAGGTATACTATGGATTTGGTTTAGTAATAACCTTGTCGGTGATGGTTTTCGTTGGTGCACCATTATCACCGGTGAGAAAGTCGCCCAACTCTAAGCGGATAAGGGTGGACTGAACCTGACGTCTCCAAACAGGGAAGTTTGAGGAGGTTAATCGGATCATAAAATGGGAATTAGGGTTTGTGAGGATGCCATGCTCAGAAAAAAAGACAGGATCGATATACTCGTTTGAGTTTATTTGCTTTGATTACCATGTAAAGAATGAATGCAAAATGATGGCTTTTTTTATTTTTGCCGTCGATTTAATTGAGGCTATATAGCCAATGTTTTACACAATTACAAGAGAAATTATAAGAGTATATATGGAAAATTGTTGGGCATTTGGTGCAATAGTAGCTCCAAGACTTCTCATAGTGGAGGTCTTGGGTTCGAATCCTAGCAACAGCAAAAAAATGTTTGTGGCCAGGTCAGGGGGTTTACCTAGTTTGGGGGTTTCTCCTATAGTGGGCTGCCCTGGATGTTCTAGATGTTACCCCGGGAAAACCCAATTATCCTAGAATATCTAGGTGTTTCCGTTCAAAAAAAATATATATGGAAAACTATAACATTTATTGACTACAACAATATCGATATAATCTCTTAGATATTTGAATTCACGCAATTGGCTTGCTGGCCCAATGACATGGGGGGTGATGATAAGGGCTTGGGATCTTTGAGGTCTTAGGTTCAAACCTGACTCAAGGGGGTTTTCCCACAGTGGTGAGTTTCCACCTTGATGGTGTTCTTGGGTGAGTCAGGTCTGGAGCGTCAAAATCAGTATGGACAGTTGACATCCCGTCTCAGGAAGACTTACTCGGGTATTAGAGGTAGTACCAAACGCCGTTCAATATATATATATATATATATATATATATATATATATATATATATATATATATATATATATATATATATATGGGACATATCTTTTGAAAACCCTGACTTACTGTAAAAACCCTTAAACCCATTCTCATCCACACATTATTTTCTTAGTTTTTTTTCATATATTTTTAATTTAAAAGGGCATTTATGTCCTTTTCTCACTCACTCACTCTCTCTCTCTCTCCCCCCATTTAAACCTAGACTTTATTATATTCATTACCTCCATCTCGTCTCTCTCCAAAACACTCATCTTCAGATCTTCTATCTCTCTCTCAAACCACCATCACCATCTCTTGTCTCTCTCTAAAACCATCAGCGCGATCTGTAAAGGGAAGAACAAGAACTATATTTCTACCTTTGTTGTCCAGATCGAAGAACAAGTATTCACTGTCTGTAGCCGCCACCTTCATCTTCATCTCAGATTTCAATCTGAAATCATACCAAAACCGATCTGTTGCCTCTTGATTTGCGAGATCGAAGGCAACCAACTCATAGTCGTCGTCTTCCTCAACCACGGCGGCAGTTTTTTGGATCTGGATTTAGGTTTTACAAGGGGTTTGACTTTTTCTTTGAGATTCGGTAGATTGAAGTGTAGATGAAGAATTGGTGAATTTAGCTGCTGATTGACGAGGAGGAAAGAAGGAAAGAGTGAGATTTAATGGATATTGGGGAAGCTTCATGTAGGTTAACATTTTAAATTAGATTTGATGTTGCTCTCTAAAATTAGGATACTGAATTGCATTATAATTAATTTCATAAATCAAAAAGTTTCTTACTATGACATTTGATTTTGCGCAAGGTATTTGCATAATTAGTAATTTTATTGTTACATTTTTAAAAATTGGATTATTACTCCGACACATTAGTCGATGATATTGGGGAAGAGTGGGATTCTTGGTATGGGACATGTCTAGAAGCTTCAGGTAGGTTGACATTTTAAATTGAATTTTGATTTTTTTTATTTATGTTGGTGAAATTCATATCATGGACAAAGCTTCAGGTAGGTCCGCTGGCACTTTCTTAGTTTGATCATTTGCAAATTTAGTTGCAGTGTTTGATTTATGAGTTCTTTTGTTTTCAGTTTATTATTAATTAATGTTATCAGATCAGATCTATCATCTATGGTTTGAAGTTTTCATTTATTCTGTCTGGGTTTAAACCAAGATCAGACTCCAGCGAAGATGGTAAATTCCGATGCTCAGATCTGGATTAAATAGTGTATTTTGGATTTTACACTTGTATATTTTGATTTTACACTTGTGTATTTTTATTTTACACAAGTGTATTTTTATTTACACATGTGTATTTGATCCTTTTACATGTGTGTAAACTAAATTTACACGTGTGTAAAAAGTTTTTACCCATGTATATTTGATTTTATACATGTGTATTTAATGTTCTTTTACACAGTGTAATTATATATAAACTGATTTTTTGGTTATTACACACGTGAGCATGATTTTGACACATGTGTATTTTAATTTTACACTTAGTAATTTTGTTTTTGATTTTTTTAAAGATATTTGTGTAATTGGGTGTAATTTTTTTTTTCTGATTTGTCTATATGTTTTTTTATGTGTTTTGTAAAGATACTTAAGTATTTAGATGTAAATTCTTTTGTTGATTTGTGTATATGGGTTTTACGCATGTTTAAAAATGATGTTCTTCAACATTTTTTTTTTATATTTAGGTATGAAAAATAGTTTTTTGTGTTTTTGGGTTGAAAGATATGAGAGAGAGAGAGAGGAGAGAGAGAAAAAGAGAGATTTTTATCAAAAGTTAATCAAAAAAGAAAAAAAAAGTCTAATTACCCTTTTACCCTTCTATTAATTCTACACTACATATTTTTTTTAATTTAAATAAAAAACTCAGATTTAATACTAGCCACTAAATTAAATATATGAAAATTACATTTGTGGTTAGAAAAAGGTTTATGAGTTTTCACAATAAGAAAGGATTTTCAATAGATACATCCCATGTAGTAGAGAAGAAAGTTTACGAGTAATAGACAAAATGGTAGAATTAGATTTATTCTCACCAGAAATAATTCAAAAAATTAAACAATCAGGAAAACAATTTATACACACATGACTTATAGTCAAAGCCCTAGGAAGAAAAAACCAAGGTTGGGTACCAGAGTTTTTTAAACACTTGCAAAAAGTAAGACATAAAACATAAAAACCTACAGTGTATTTGCAGTGGATGGTAGATAATATTTGCAGCGGAGGAGTTGTAGAGTTGCAGCAGAAAGACTTTTTTTTTTTTATGGGGTATAGTATGAAGAACTGAAGAAATTTAAGTAAAGTAAGGGTTTTAAAGAAATCAGAGAGAGAGTTTAAGCTTCCATAAGAACGAAATTCTTATTGATTCTTGATATTTCTCGGTGTATCTACAACTGAACTCTTCGTGCCTTTAAATAGGCAGGAGCCTAAGCTAACAAACAAAACAAAAAAGGGCGCACCAAGCGCACTAACTATCAATCGTACAAAGATAAAATAAAATATTGACAGCGCATATGGCGCACTATAATCTGCGAAAAGAAAAAGAAAAACGATAAAAACTTTTAGTGCTGTCGGCATAGTGGGCTGCCGGCAGAATTATTTGATCTTTATTTGATTGTGTGTTTTGATGTCATTGCATACGTCTGTGTATCCTTTGATGTCATTGCTTACGTCTTCTTTTGTCTTTTTCAGAAATCTCTGTGTGTATCTGGAATGGTGTCTGTTTCACTGAAGTCGTCTGGATTCAAGTAATAATCTTCTTGGTCCAGAATATGATTCAACTGGAGAGATTCTCCTTCTCCAATGAATGGCAAAAGCATGTTCCAGTTTTTAAGACTCCATATTTGTAAATAATGACCTTCTGCGAGTAAATGGTAGCAATCCCAATAGAAGTTAGAAGGTAGGTTTGGAGTTTTTTGGTGTAGGGAGATGAAGTGTTTTGTGTCTTTTTGTTTGTCTTTTGTGATGAGGCTGGCAAGATTGTCAACCCAGTAAAGCTTTGAGAACTGTATCTCGGTTTGAACTGCTAGGTTTTTAAGGTATTCTTTGCCAGAGGGTTTATGGTTAATGAAAATTCTTTTTCTGGCTGGTCTGTAGGTATGATCGTTTGCAAATGGAAAAGAAGAAAAAACTTTGCAACCGATATGAGGAGGGGTATTGTGTGTAGATATATTTCCTGTAGCTAAGACGAATTTTTCTCCAAAGAGGTTTATAATACTTTCTGTTTTAGGATTTAATTCTAGTTCTATGTAGTCGATCATGCCATTATGTTAGAACTGTAAGATAAGATCATTTGACATATCTGTATCTTTTAGGTTTATTTGGAGGAGGAGTAAGCAGGTTCCTTCTCCATCTTCATCTGTTCTTTCAATGACTGTTATCCCTTTATACTTTTCTTCGTTTAAGGCAATAGACATAAGTCGGAGCTGTAAATCATACAACACCATTGGGAATTCTGTGTTTATTTTCTTAGAAACAATCTGTTCAAATTCTGGGAATTGATCAAACACTGTTTGAAGACAAGTCTTCCAAGGTGTGTCTAGCATTCTTGCTTTAAAGGAGTCATAGCTTCTGTAGCTATTTTCTTTTTTGTCTATTCTTTCTAAAAGCAACATGTTTTTAGCTTCAAGTATTTCTACTTTCTGCTTTAGCTTACTGTATTCAATATGATTCTGAATCGACTGTGTATTCTTTCCCTGCTGTATAAGCTGTTTTTGCAGATTAGCTATAGTTTCTTCTTGAGTCTTTATTATCTGTTCTTGACTCGTCTTTATAACTTGTGAAAAAGTTTGAACCTCTTCAGGTTCAATGAAGAAACTGTCTATACCAAAATGGTTTCTAGCTGTGTCTAATGCTTCAGAGAAGCTGTAGTATCCTTTATAAATAGGGCCAGGACATTGTATAAACTTTGCCACTGTTTCCCATTTATTAAAAATACCAATTGTTGTTCCTCGAAAGATTAATAATGTGTAAATTTTTGAGGAAGCTGAACTTGTTTTTCAGGGCATTTCACTCCCTGTTCGCTAAAGTAAATACTTAGCGCATTTAAAACCTGAACTTTAAAAGAAGAGGCATGAGGCATGGTTTGTATAAGCCATAGATTATCCATTAGACACTGCTGTTTATCTGTAAGTTTTATTCCGAGATTAAGACGGAATTTAATGTGTGTGTCATTGCAGGCTTGTAGGTCATATGTACCAAAAGAGAATATAGGGGGATTGTGTAGAGAAGTGGGTTTTTGGGCTTGTTTTTGGATTTGTTTATGGGCCTGTTTTTTGTATATCATGTTTTGGATGAAGGTGTTTGGGCTTTGAGAAGTCTTTGGGTTTTGGGAAGGTTACGTAAGGAAGTAAGGAGGGAGTTGTCTAGTACTTTGTAGAATCGGAGGTAAAAGGGCCGTCTGTCTAGAACTGTGTATTTTTTCGGCCATGATGGATTGACTGAGCAGTTTTTCTGTTTCTTCATCGTCGTTAGACGAGATGCTCATGGGGGAAGGGTTTTGTTTATACTGTAATGGTCCAACTAATTTTGAAAGGTTTGGGATAAACTTTCTAGGCCTAAAAAAGCTTGAATTTGTTTTAAATTTGTAAGTTTTTCTGGAAAATCAAGAATTTTTGTAGAAATATGTGGTTGTAACTCAATTTTTCCGTTGCCAATTTCTAATCCTAAAAAAGAGATTTTTCTTTTAAATAATTCCATTTTTCTTTTAGATACTATTATCTCATTCTTTTTTATTTCTTCAAATACTTGTTGTAAATGTTTTTCATGTTCTTGAACAGTTTCGCTTGCTACTAGTATATCATCGATATAGACTAGGCAAAATTTGTATTTGAGAAATATACTGTCCATAAATCTTTGAAAAATTGAAGGGGCGTTCTTTAGCCCGAAGCTAAGAACATTCCATTCATATAGGCCTTCAGAACATGTGAAGGCTGTCCATTTTTTAAAGTCTTCATCCAAATGTAATTGATTAAAATCTGATTTTAAATCAAATTTAGAAAATACTTTGTTGTTTTGTATTAACTGGATTAGACTATCTTTGTTAGGAATATTATAGTCATCGTCTTCTGTGTTATCATTTAATCTTTTATAATTGTAAACTATTCTAGCTTTTCCTCTTTTTATTTCATTATGATTTTTAACTATGAAAGCTGATGATCTGTGAGGACTTTCAGACTTCCTAATTAGTCCTTGTTTAGTCATTTCAAGAATTTGTGTTCTAAATTCTTCTTTGTCTAGGGGACTATATTCTATGTTTTTGTTTCTTATTGTTATGTCTGGGTTTTTTATTTTAAATTTACAGACATACTTGACTTTAGAGTTTGTAATATTTTCTCCTATTAGTCCTAGTTTTTCTAGGTGTAGGATTATATGGTGATTTATACTTTTTGTTATATCTTTCCCTTTTTTCTAATTCATGGTTTATAAAGTTGGTAAGTAATTGCAGAGATTCATTTTCTGCAACATTTTGTCTTTTATTTTTGTTTAGAAATTCTAAGCTTCCTTTTTCTCCTTTTTTGTGAGCAATTTCATTCATGCTTTTATATCTAAAGGTTGGGAAACTGTAAATTTGTTTACTAATAGTTATGAAATTTCTTGTTATAGTAATTGCACCATTTAATCCTAGTATAAAGTTTAATCCTAAGACAAAGTCTCTGGATTTAATGTGTTGTGGATTTATATTTATTTGTGGTATATCGTATTTTGTACTGTAATTTCCTGCAAAATCTAGGAATTGTATTCCTATTGGTTCTAGGTAATGTGTTATGTTTATTAATCTGTCTTCTACAGTTCTTGTCATTAATTTATATGTCAATGGTTTATGAAATTTTTCATGTGTCAAGCTGTGTGATATTACGCTTTTAGTTGCTCCTGTATCTATTAGAGCTGTTAAATCTATTGGTGTATTGGTGTCAAGCCATAATCTACACTGTATGTTTATCATATTCATAGATCCATTAGTTTGTATAAGGGTTTGGTCGTTAGTTTGTATGGGATTTTGTTCTGGTTCTGTGGCCATGCTATTTAGTTCTGTAAGTACTACTGCTTGTTTTTTCTTTTCCATTAAATCTTCAAGTTTAGCGACTTTGTTTCCCATAATTTCTATTTTTAATTTGTTAACTTCTATAGTTAGTTCTAATTTTTCTATCTTTTCATTGTATTCATTTTTTTTGTATTTTGACTGGTACTTGGTGTTTCTATACTGTGAATATCATTTAAGCAAATATGGCATATTTCTTTAAAGCATATGTTACATTGAGATCTTTTTTCTATGCTTGGGTAGTATTCACAAATATAACATTTAATATAATTATTTCATTTTCTGTGTTTCCAATCATGTTTACATTCTTCTGGATTTGTATATGTATATGAGATTTTTGTTATTGGTTTTTCTTCTTCGCTATATATACTGTATATTGATTCATTATCTGTGTGATCTGTATCTAAGGCTTCTATTTCGTAGTCATTAATTTGTTCTACTAGATTGCTTCTTTCTATATTTTTATTCCTATTTGGGCATTTGTTAGCCAAATGCTCTGTATCTCCACATATGAAACATTTACACGTCCTAGTATGAGGTTTTCTAACGTATTTATTCTGATATTTTTATACGGTTTGTATTCTTTTTTATATGTAGTACTTTTTCTAATTTTCTTTTTCTTATCATAATATCCATATGCTTGTGGAGTATAAATAACTGTTTTACAAAATGCAAAAGCATTTCTTTTTAACTGTTCTTGTAACGCAACTTCTTTGCATTTTTCTTCTAGAATACTAAATGTAAAGGTTATTCTAGGTCCTATTCCTAAGTTTTCTATATTTCCATACTGTAATTTCCAGGCTTCATATATAGTTTTTCCTAAATCTCCTGGTAATTTTATAAAATATTTGTCACATAGGTTATCGTCCATAGCTTGTCCTGTTTGTGCTAATAACCTTGTAAAATCTAGTGTAAATTCATTTATGTATTTCATATCAGCTATACTTAGTTGTTCTAGATTTCTAATGATTGTATCTTGTAGTAGACTGTTATTTTTTGTCGGGTCTACTCCTAAAATAAGAACTCTTATTTGAGATGTGAAATTATAAGGATTGTCTCATATGGCTTTTAGTCTGTTTATTTGGTCTGGACTGTGGGCTTTTTTGCTTTGCCATATTCCTAAGGCTGTTGGGCCTAAGGTTGTTTCTAGATAAGAAAACATATCCATGCTTTCTTTTTTGTTGGTTTCCCACATTCTTACTACTGTTTGTTCCCATATGAGAACTTCATCTACCCATAACTGAGGTTTTTGTTGTTCTAATAATATCATACTACCGCTAAAAAATTTTCCTATAAGTAGCCTATTTCCTGTTCCTTTGTAACTTGACTCTTGTTGGTAGCCTGTGACTGGTTTAGTCCATGGTTCTCTTCCCATGGTTTCATATGAAGTTTCTCCTACTTCTGTATACGGTCTTTTAGGTTTTAGTTCAGGGTTCATGAGGTTACTTTCGAGATTATGTTTATAAAAATCAGAGATCATAGTATCTCCTTTGACTATGCTTTTTACTAATGGTAAATTAAAATCTTCAAGTAATTTATTATAACTTTGTTCATATGTCATACTTAGAGTAGTCATACATTCTACTATCATGTCGTCTACTTCTTCCTGTATATTTAGTTCTGTGAATTTTCTATTTGTTATTTGTTCATATGATTTGTTTGTCTCTTCTGTTTTAAAAATTGTATTTGTCTCTTCTGTTGAATGATCTAGTAGACTATAATCTATGTCTATGTCTATATTTTCCTGTTCAAATTTTGTGAATTCTGAATTTATATATTCATCATCACTTTCCTCATTTTCTGTATCATATATAGGTTGTCCGTATTCAGATTCGTTATCTGATTCAATATTCATAAAGTTATATTGTGGTGGTTCTGATGAATGTCCTTCAGAATAGCTACTACTTTCTTCGTATCTATTGTTTTCTTGTTTAAAATCTGTAAATCTTAAGCTTTGTATACCATCTATACCTTCATATATATGACTTCTTTTAGGTACTAATGTCGAACTATCGGTTTCTGTTAAATCGTTTATCTGTCATTCTAATCCTGCTAGTTCTTCAGGATCAATTTTTACTGGTTCTATCATTTGTATTGATTTTGATGCAACTGTGTTTACTATCCCTTCTATATTTACTTTATATTTCATTCCTGACCTATTACTAGCTTTTCCTAAGACTCCTATACTTATTACTATGTTGTTTCCTTCATAGTTTTCATATCCTTTTGTTTGTAAGGCTATTTTTAGTTTTTGTAAATCTTTTATGTCTTTTAATATTCCATGTGTACAATAAAAAAGGGCTGTATTTTGACTTAAATCTATTTCCATCCCTGAAATTATTGCTTTTTTCATTTCTGTTTTCCAACTTTTATCTAGTATTAAAGCTAAAAGTTTAGTTCCTAGGTTTTTTCTTCCTAGGGCTTTGATTCCTACGACTATAAGTCCTGTGTGTATAAATTGTTTTCCTGATTGTTTAATTTTTTGAATTGTTTCTGGTGAGAATAAATCTAATTCTACCATTTTGTCTATTACTCGTAAACTTTCTTCTCTACTACTTTGTATTAACGTTTAGCCTTCCTGTCTGGTATAAAATTCTAGGATTTAGGATGTCTAGTTGATGTTGGTTGTATAAGTCTATGTTTTTATTTAGGTCTATTTCTTCTTCTATCTGTATTGTTTGTTGTGTATTTCTAGAAGATGATCCTTTCTTTAAAATTCTGTTTAAAAAAGTGTCAGATGTAATAACATCCCTTATATTACTAGTAGATTTTCTAGATCCTTGGATGATTTGTCTATTCATTGTTAGGTTTCCAATGTTTATATGATTTTGGCTTATTATCACTTATATGTATTGTATTTAACTTATTTATAAGTTGATCGATTTCGTTATAATCTTTTCCTTCTATATGTTTATTTTTGTTAATATTTTTTAATTCTAGTAAAATTTGATTATTCTGTTCTCTTATATAATCTAAGTTTTCTGTGAATTTTTTAACTTCTTCTGTTTCTTTGTTTATTAAATGTATAATTTTTTCAAAAAAGTATTTATTGTTTACTGATTCTCTTTGTAAACTGAATCCTAAATTTATTATAAGATCTGTGATACTATTTAGATGTGTATTATCTGTATGAAGACTATGCGTATGAAGTTCTTTAAACCTACAGATATGACTATAATAACTACTATTTATATTTTTATGATCGCTTTTGTCTGAAAATTCTAGATTTAAGAATTCTAGTTTTTTGAAAGTTCTTGAAGATTCAATAATTATTTAAAAATCCGGTTTCTTTAGTGAACACCTTACTTTTTAAACTTCTTCTCATAATATTTTTCTATACCCTGATTTTTCATAAAAGTAAAAAATCATTCATATATATCAAACATACAAGTTTATAAAAACCTTTGATAACTTTATCTAAATTAGTAAGTCAAAGCAAGTTTTTTCCCTAATCTTCACCTAAGCGGGTTTCCATATAAATAGGACTTAAGCATACCAAGCTGCCTGATATGGACCTGTCTTAGTCTTTTAGATGTTAGGAAAGCCTTTGCTCTGATACCAATTTAAGGTTGGGTACTAGAGTTTTTTAAACACTTGTAAAAAGTAAGACATAAAACATAAAAACTTACAGTGTATTTGCAGTGGATGGTGTGTATATATATATATATATATATATATATATATATATATATATCTCGTGAGATGCAAGGTCAGTAATAAATCTAACCTAGTTATCTTTATATTTGAGATTGATATATCAATGTTTTGTTTTCCTCATTTTCTAATTTCTATACAAGCTTTTTCTACTTCAAAATGAGAAGAGCAATTGATTGAATTCTGACCCTATGATAAATTGTTGTTTTACATTAATAAAAATATAAAAAAACAAATGTTTTTGCTTTTATATGTTTATCCTCTTTTGTTGTCTATTGGTTGGATTCTTTTTAAGAAAGAGCTGGTAATGTGTGGCACTACAAGATAAAATTAGGCCACGTGCTCAAAAACAGGTCTAGGGGAGTACCTTGTCTGTATAAAAGGAAGCATGTTTGCCTATGCTAAGTTTTTGGAAATTATGAATTAATTTTCCTTTTACAATATATTTTTTTTAAAGACAAATTTCTTAATATATATATATATAAAAGTGGGACTTGAATCTATGATCTTCTTAAACCTTAATGTTTTTAGAGGACTTTCCTCTATCACTGAACCACCAACTCTAATGGCATTAATTTTAATTTTCAATATAAACTTTTAACTACAAATTCATTGTACCGACTTTTGTTATATTTATAGGATAGTTTTTTTTAATATCATTTATTTAACTAATTAACAAAACTAATGATAATCAAAAAATTAAATACAAAATTAATTTTAAATAAATGTTAGAGAACAATAAAATTTTATAATTACTGCTTTAAAAGTAATACAAAAGACGATTTTTTAATAGTTTATCTCTTACTACATTTGATTATCTTTCATCACTTATCTCTTACTAGATTTGATTATCTTTCATACACTATATACAAATGCTATTAAAATTTTCACAGTTCTTTACATAAAATTAGATAAAATTAGTAATGTATCAAACGCTTACCATAACTCTTATTATTGAAACAACTAATAAATATTTAAAATAAACTAAATACTATATTCAATAATAATCTCATTTCAAGTATCTCAACCAAGTTCCTATAATGATTTCTTTTGCATAAAATTACAAAGATGCTAAACAGACATGTCGTATTAAGTAGTCACATTAAGATCACATAACTCTCTTGTTGCCTAACAAGACAAGTCATTTATTATTATTCTTAATTATATTATTTACATATTATTATATTATCTTGTAAATGAGAAAAGTAGGTGAATTACAGAAATGCCAACACCACCATATTCAGATCAAAGTCACACAAAGAATAAGTAGCTGTACAAGAAAGAATTTTACAAAGTATTGGTGAGAAAATATTTACAGTTAGTTCAAGCTGATGGAGAATGGTGACCATGACCACCAACACCCTTAAGGAGTGTTATCCTTTGAGATCTTGAATGGCTTTGTCTGTTATTAAGAACATCTATATATGTTCTAAGCCTATATCGATCCGAGTTTGTGATCGAGAATGGTGGATTAAGAATCAGTGAAGGTGCTTCCACTAGAAGAAAACTTAACAAACGCACCGCTTTTGAATAAAACCCTGCTGCATTTTCAGTATAGCCCATGTACTCATCCACCTGCCAAATCCAATAAAGTATATAATTTATAAATATATATTTTGTAATATTAATCGCCAGGCGAACACAGATGAAGACTTACAGCCCCGTGTCGGCCAAAACTAAGTGCAGCCTGAAATATTGTTTCCATTGCATCTGGCATTCCCACATTTCCTGGAGAAGAGAAGAACTAAATTATCAAAGCTAAGCCTCTGGAAAAACGGGCGGGTCGGGTCAACCGGGTTCTGAACAAAATGGGTTTTTAGGTCAAACCGAACGGTTTTAAAAAAGTATCAATTTGGTTTGAGTCAAAACAGATTCTAACTAAAATGGGCAGGGGTTTAAATGAGTCTTTCTAGAAAAAAAAATATATATCAAAACGGGTTCACTAGACTAGCGGCAAAGGGTGGAGGTGGCAGCGGCAACGGTGGTGGTGGTGGCGTTTCTAGACATTTTTGGAGATATAATATTATCATAATTCATATCACATGGTATTAACTTATATCTTTTTTTGGAGATATAATAAAATTAATTATAATTGAGTTAGAAGGTGTACCGAGCTCTATAACCTTGGCAAGCTGTTCAGCATTTTCAACTTCACCAAGAAATATTCTTTCAATATGACAGGAAACATCCTGTGGTGACTTGGCAGTTTCTAAACATTCTTGGATATCAAGACTATCACATTCTCTGTTGGTTTTTGTGTTCGAAGTTATAATTTCTTGATTTGGACTTCCTTTAATAGCTGAGGCAGCCTGCGTGTGACAGATATCCAGTGCTTGCTTCCATATTGCAAGGATCACAAGTTGAATTGAAAATGCTTCTAGTCGGTGTCCTGCCTCGATCTTTTTTTTAAGAAAAAAAGAAGTTAATTAAATAATAATTAGATACAACTTGAATATAACGTGAAGAAAGAAGTACTTAAACATGCCTTGTCATTGACCAGTTCAGAGATGGCAGAGGCACAATCATGCAAGGATTTAATTCTTGCCATGCTGTCAGTTGGTGGTTGTTCTGAAGCGTCGATTATATCAACTGATCCATGGGAAGTCCCAGACGGTGCAGAGTACTGACTTTCAAAGCTCCCAGCGCAGCGGATTTTACTGGCGGCACCACCAATGATGGGCAGAGGTGCACTAGATGTTGAATGAATCTCTCTAGAAGGTGATTTGGGTGCTGCTACTTGACTCAACTTAGACACACTTGCTAAAGAAGATGCATCACCCAGGGGGCCAGATACTAGAACATAATCTTGATCAATGAACTCCAACGAGTCCACTACTGTTCAATGCAAGACAGTAGATCAGGGCATGATCAAATAAAATAATAAATTAACACTAAAGAAGAGTATGCTTTATAGTAGTTTAATATCCATGGAACAAAAAGGTGGTAAAATGGATGGGTCGAAACAGGCCGAGTTGGATTAACCCGAAACACTTTGGTCCAATATTTTGAAATTCTTTAAATGAATAATTATTGTGGGTCTAATATGATTGAAAATTTTTATTGTTTCATTGGTAGTTCAATATTTCGAATAAAATGATTTAGGACCATTTTGTGCATTTAAAAAAAACTTTAGGTGACTGTCGACCTGTTTGACACGTTTCCTTTCAAGCTTATTTTCTTTTAAAAATTCTACCCGTCTAATCCGCTAGAGATACAACATAACCCAAATTGGTTGATGTTGTAATTTGACATCCACTAGAGGTGGCAATTTTGATCCATTTACAATGTTTAACAGGTAAAAAAGAGAGAAAAAAAAACTTGAAATAAAACTAGTCAAAGGGTTCAAAAGTCACCCAAAACTTCTTAAATCATTTTATTCAAAAAATTAGATTATTTATTAATCATCTTTGACACACTGATAACTGATTATCTGTTACAAAAAATTACAAAACTTTGAACATAGTGTTTTGGGCACCTGTACCAAATTTACATGGTTTGACCCGCTACACAACCAACCGACTTGCCAATTTTGCCACCGATATCATCCATACAACCCAATGACAAGACTTTTTTTGGGGAAAAATATGGAAAACAAACCTTTGGAGCGCGTATTTACTGGTCTGTGGTCCATTGATCTCAATGATTCTTTCAGATTTCCTTCTGATGATCTACGATTTCCAGATGGAAAACCATTATTATCTGGTTTTTGTCTGATACTGCTATACCTAGAAGAAATTTCCATGTCTTTTGATACAACTCTTTTATCAACGTCAGCATCCAAGGAAAACCCATATGTAGATCTCAAAGGTGACCTCTTCGGAAGAGGTGGACATCCATCAAGAGCATTTGAATCAACATCAAGACTAAATGGTAGATTATCTTCTTGGCTATTATCTTCTTTGTTCTTAAAAGCTGGGCTTTTAGGATATGAAAACCCATCTGTTGTTCTTCGTGACCTCCTATCTCTGCAGATACCGAAACGTTATTTAATTATTTAGCATGCAGTAAGATGCATTTTGTAAATGAAAGCACTTCTGCTTATAAATTACCTGAACAATTCATCAGGTTTTGTTTGGGTGAAAAATGGGTGTGTGAAAAACTCCTCAAAAGTCAACCTTTCAACTGTGCATCAAAGTAATCAAATTCATAAATAATAGGGATCAGAATTCTCAAGCCATTATGAATTAACTATAACTAAGATGGCTATTTTATGTTGGCTTTAGCAATTATCTTATATGAAAGGGTAGTTTGAACCCGTATTTAAGCGATTACCCTTTTACATTTAACCTATAATTATTTTACCAATTACTTGTCTAACTCTGTATTTTAGCAATTATCTTATTGACTGGAGAAACTTATTTGGTAATTTGGTGTTGGTATGTTTTTTTGTTTAAACCATGCGAGTTCAGGTATGTCTTGTCTACTGGTTTAAATATCAAGTGGGTATGCCCCCCCCCCCCCCGCCCTGTAATCACTATTTTCTCATGAATTTCATCTATAAAATTTTCCGGGGCTAGTCCCTATTACCCAAAAAAGACATAGAATCAGTATATATTAATGTGTAGCATATAAATATAGTAGCATAAAATATGCTGCAAAGAAACTTTGACATCTTTTAAATCTAACACAAACATTAGATAGCCATTTCAACCCAAGTAATTATGAGTGGGTCAATTTGGTTTGTGTATTAGCTCAAACAGGTCAAGTGAGTCGAATTAAAAAATAGCTAGATGGGAAACATGTCAAATAGGCAGAATGGGTCAAACAAGTTGAAAGTCGCTCAAAGTCTATTCCTAATGCATACAACCTCCTAATTCGTTTTACTCAAAGACTTATACTATCATTGTAAAAGTATATTTTTGTAATCTTAATGAACACATAAATTATTTACTTTAGAAAATGAACAAAAAAGTATTTGTGGCTCAATTTAACTCCAACCCGCCCCGTTCAGTTTCGCCCCATACTAAAAATGACCCTTTTTGACCCACTATCCACCCCGCCCACATTGCCATCTCCAACATACACAGCTCCTTGCTTCTATAAATTCTGTTATTGTCAAAAGTCTTAAGTCACATATACCTGGATTTTGTCGCAATAGTTTTCGACAAAGATCAATGCACTCAGGAGTTAAGTCCTTCACATCTGAAGGAAATTGCAATTCAGTTGATTTCATGATGTTTTGAAGCAACTGCATGAAAGGTGGAATAAGAACAAGGCATAAAAAATGTTAGGTCAGAGTGTCAGCTGTTGTTAACTTAAATCATTATGTGAAATATATAGTATTATAGTGTCCTTGAAACCCTAACACTTGATGGTAATACAAGATTTACAAAAGTCTAATATTTGACCAGGTGTCCTAGACAAAGTTAAAAATTATTCTTAACCAGACATATAGTATTATAGTGTCCTTGAAACCTGAACACTTGACAGTAATAGAAGATTTACAAACCTGAATTTGATTGTTCCCCGTGAATGGTGTTCTCCCCGGTTACAAGTTGAAATAGAATGGCACCAACACTCCATAAATCTGCCTGTGTTTCCATTTATATGTTAATATTGGAGAATATCATAAACAAACCTAACCTAAAGTATCCATTGTATTGTTAAAATATAGCACCTTGGCATCATACTTATGAAGTTGCATAATTTCTGGTGCCATATAAAGTGGCGAGCCACATAAGGTTTCTGCAAGGTTTCTAGGTTGCAAAGACCTGCAAATACAATAAGATGTTACTTTCATTTTAAAGCTATAAGGCATGGCATGGTCATATATAACCACATAGTGCTGCCATTACTTTACCTTGCAAAGCCAAAATCTGCAATCTTCAAAATCGAATTGTCATCATTTGTAGAGAGTAGAAGATTCTGTTCAACAGATAAGATACAGGAGAAATAAACATAAATACTGAAGTTAAGATAGGTATGTGCGCCAGTTAAGGTCATAGGTTATTACGATCCCAAAAGTCTAATATTTGACCAGGTGTCCTAGACAAAGTTAAAAATTATTCTTAACCAAATGATGAAACTCTTTCAAACTGAATCATATCACATATCAGCTTATGGAATCTACATGGATTTAACTAAAAAAATGTGTTGGATAAGAAAATCCATCATTGGAACAACCACTATGTCAGTCATAACTTAACAATTTTTCATAATTCAATAAAAAGGAAGCCCGTGTGAATTTAGCACTAAAACAAGGAAAGAAACTACAAAAAAAAACATTTATTAGTTTACAAGAGTTTTAGCACAACTAAACTACACATTGATTCAAAGATGTCTCTACAAGCATATTAATGCAAGGCAACCTTAGGTGTCGACAATAATTTAGTTGTTAACTAATCCCCAAAAATTTTACTTATACCAAGATATTATATATTAGTTCATGATGCCAGTTCCATATTTTGACATTTAAGTTGGAAACTATTTAAGAAAAATATCTATTTACCCTAACAAATAGATGTAACATCATCAACGAGTGCCACTATCAGTAGATCTAAGATATTTATACAAACTCACTTAACTAAAATATCCAACCACACATTGTCATTAACCAGTGCCACCATAGGTATTATTAGTCTGAAAGAAAACCATGTTATGAAAAGCTAAAATCTTCAAACTTCTAACAAGTTGGGGACACTGTGATTCTCAACAACAGACTTGAGCAACAGATCACGTGAGTGTCATCCCAAAAATAGCCTTTCATAAAGGTACACAGAACGCCTAACTTGCAACATTTGATGGTAATATAGTTACATTCATAAACTGCTGATATTTTCTTAGAAAACTGTATCGTGTAAACTCTAAGATGAATTTAAGGCTTAAACATAACTGTGTCTTTTTCAAAAGAACAGATATCATCATGCATAAGAAATATCAGAAAAGTTAATACTGACAGCATACACCTGAAATATCACAATTCATAAGAAATATCAGGAAAGTTAATACTGATTTGTAGTACGTTTCCACACACATACTTTGCCATCATACAAGGATACGATAGATATCCTGGTTAGTGTTACGGCCCTTTATTTAAAACTAGCTTGCGGTGATCAGTTTCTCATACATAGAAGTAACTAACTGTAATCAACTGCTAAATTCTTTTTAAAAAGATTGATGCAAATAAAAATTTTAATACCCACCTGTGGTTTTAGATCTCTATGGATAATTTGATTATCACGAAGGACTTTCAAACCAGTAGCTGCAAAACAAACAATTTTAAGAACTCAATATCTCGTAAATACTACCAAGTTTAAAAAGAAAACAAAAAATATTCTGATAGATACCTAACTGCTGCATAAAGTGCACTGATGTTGATTTAGGAATTCTACCTTGACGTCTTTGTATAAACACAGATAAATCACCTCCTTTACAGTATTCCAGCACAAGATGTATCTTGCCAGGCTCCTAATTCACACACTTGAGACTTTAGAAACAATCTAAAAAACTATTAAGAAACCGATAGGTTCCAATTTTTTATTTTTCAGTTTAGCTTTGAAAGACAGATCACTTCAGAAACACAAAGGATTACCATTTTAGTGGCTAGTAAGGTGTGAAAGTAATTTGGCATCTTACCATGATCTAAATTCTAACTATGATTTAAGAGAATGTGTTATGGAAGAAAAGTGCGTCGCGTTGGAAAAAGAGATGAACAAATTCAAAAGGTGGAAGCCAAAAAGAGAGCCTCAAAAAGGACTGAAAAGTGATATGAAAAGAGAAGAAAACAGGAAGAGGATGAACAGAAAGAACATAGAAGAACAGGGGAAAGAATAAGTGGTAAATATAAGAGTATATAGATAGGAAGAGGTAATGATCCCCACAAGTCACAACAAAGATGGAAAAAAGAAATCATGGAACCCAAAAGTAAAAGTAGAATAAAAATGATGTCAGGTTAAAACAGATTTGATTAATAAATTAAGATGCATCGTTTGACAAACTATGTTTTGGTGGTACTTGCCTTAAAACCCTCAAGTTCCAAGATAGATCTATGCAGATATGAGTATATGACTTGACAATGCATAATTCATCTTGCAAACCACAAAATGATTTGTCATTGGGGGTACACGACAGTACTTTTTTTCACTCAAGCACTTTTCAATAATTTTCAACAATATCGAATAAGCACATAACTCTCCTAGGGAAACTAATCATATCACATTCCTTCTTTCTAGTCATTTAATAACTTATGAATATCTATTATCTTCACTATGCATCTCCATCTATCACCAACCAAAGAACATTCGAAACAGGTAGATAATCAAGCATGAACCTTACTAAAAGCTTCACCATGCTAATGTACTCATTCCAAGAACTTCATTCTACCCTTCATAAGCTAAGTACAACTCTACATACATCAACTATACATTTGAAATAGACTAATGTACTCCACAGCCAGGTGTCCTCTACCACTCTACCCTTATCCCATGTGTAGGTCATATTTATGTATGTCGTTTAAAAGCATAATGTGCTACTTACAAACTACACCAAACACCAGATTAACCTTAAAAGACCTGAAGAAAATACCTTGAAAATGCTGATCAAATTCAGGTATACGTATTTGTCTAACCTTAGTTTTAAAAAGCATGAGGCGCTTCGAGACGTTGCTCTATGTACAACCAAATAAGACTTACGTACAATCAAAAACTGCATTTGTCTCATTTTTTACATATAAGACTTTTTTTATCATGTAAACCATTCATAATCTCTTCATCCCTTTGGTTGTTTCTATGTATCACCCTCATCCGGACCTCAATCAGGACCAATTTTCACCCAGATGTCATGAGTGCCGCCTCAAGGCCCTGAGGCGTTTTCCTGATCGCCTCAAGTGCCTCACGCCTCGGGCGCTATTTTTAAAACCAAGTGTCTAACCA
The DNA here is from genome assembly GCA_023525975.1 of Smallanthus sonchifolius. Taxonomy (NCBI): domain Eukaryota; kingdom Viridiplantae; phylum Streptophyta; class Magnoliopsida; order Asterales; family Asteraceae; genus Smallanthus; species Smallanthus sonchifolius. The sequence continues at coordinate 21,880,610 of CM042037.1, forward strand.
AACACCAAGAAGTTATTCACCTAAAGTTCTTATACACCCAAGTCCAAACCATGTTAAATTCACATATATTGTCTCTCAAACGGTCAAACCCAATTAAACAGGATACACATATTGATTAGATAAATATAAAAAAAATCGGTTACTAAATTAGCACCATAAAGTTGATTAGATAAATATAAAAAAACGGTTACTAAATTAGCACCATAAAGTTTCCAATTCTCCAGAGGTAATCGTTATAATGTTAAATGTAGTTATCGAAATAATTTCCAAAATGATAACCAACCAAAACCAACAAAATACTCAAACATCATTACAGAAAGTAACCAAAAATACCTTGATCATGTCATGCAATCGAATAATATTAGGATGGTTAATATTTCTCAAGATATCAATCTCAGACATGAGACTCTCTTCCAATTTTTTGTTCAGTTTCCCGGTGAGAATCTCCTTAATTGCAACTTCGGTGCCATGAACCTTATGCCTGGCGAGCCAAACCACAGAAAACGAACCGGAGCCAAGCTGTTTCCCTACAACGTATTCCCCTATCGATCGAACTCTGTGCGGAGATTGAGCCATCATCCAGCAAATTAAAAAACAACGAAACCCTAATTTTTAAACTTGGAGTTGAACTCAACGAGATCGGCTACTGTTTTCTGATTACATAGAGAAGAATGTTTGATTGATTGAATGATTGATTTGATATTTGATTTGGATAATCTGTGTCGTGATATTAATGTTGGAATGAATTTGGTCTTCGATGATTAGATGGAGTGATCGATAAGGTCAAAAAAGAGGGGCTTCTATAATGCGCTGTGTTGTTTTTCTACGAAGGTCTTTCCGCTTGATAAAGTTAATTCGAATTTACACACGCCACGGTTGCTAAATAGCAGGGCCCAAAATCAAAAATTAATTCGGATCGAGCTGACTTGTTTTTGCAGTCATGTTGTTTTTTTCTTTTAGAATCGTTACTTTGTGTGGGACTTGAATCTACGACATCTAAACATAGGTGTTTCAAGAGGTTTTGCCTTTGTCACTGCTCCACCAACCCTAACGTTTATAGTCATGTTTTAGTATGTTAAATAAACTAGTTTTTTTCCCGCGCGTTGCGGCGGGGCACACGTTAGGTCGGCTCGGTTTCGAACGTAAAAAGTGAAAAAAAAAAATTAATAATAATAATAGCAATGATATCTTTAGAAATCACAGAAAAGTTACGTTGTATAGATGAAAAAAGAATCTTTTAACGAAAATATAAAACTATGTGAAACCGTCGAGAAAAAAAACAAAAAAATAAAAAATTTGGTAAAAAAAGTTATAAAGAAAAAGATAAATAAAAAACTAAAATAAAAAAAAACAACACGTGCTTTACATCGATCGAAAATAATAAAAACAAGTAGTAACGTGGGTTCAAATAACACCGATAACGGGGACTAGTGATGTCCATTAGTTATTGTTTTAGTTCATGAAAGCACCGGGACCTGATATAGGTTACAGTAGAAAAAAAAAATGTATTTGAGATGATTTTTTTTTTTTAAAATCTCATATTTGTGATTCCAAAATCCGGATTCATATTGTGACATCACATGTTAAGGGTGTAAAATTGGGATTTAAGATCCCATATTCAAAAATACAAAAATGTATTATGTGGAAAAAGTAAACTAGAGGTTAGCGACCCCGAAGGCAAATAGAAGTGTGTCTTCTATTTTCATTCGTACAAACCATGGTTCGCATGATGTCGCCTCATGGGTGCTCTAGCAAGGATCAACCTGAGTAAGAGTCCATAAAGGTTAAGTGACTCCATTGTTTTTAAAAATTTATATGGATCTTATATTACTGAAATTTTGATTGACCTCACTCTTTTTTAAGCATTCAACCCAATGAAATTTATGACCCATAAACTCCAAAAAATATTGTATCAATCTTTAGCCCACAAAAAAATAAATAATGTTTACTAGTTTATTCTATTTAAATATAGGGGAAGTATTAAATACAAAGTGTCTGTAGCGTACGAAGAATACGAAGCCATGTGGATGCGATGCGTGTTTCTTTTTAATTTTGGTGGGAAGGATAGTTTTATCATCTTACAATTCGTTCTAATGCTTCTTTAATAGAATTTTGCGTGATTTTGTTTTGCCAGCGCTGAACGATATGATCGCGCATAATTTTCGGAAAAGATCCGGCATATCAATTTCCCCTAAATATGGGCGGTTATTATTTTTCCGTATTTGTGATTCATCTGTCTTGTATTTTTGTGTTGAAATATTTTCAAGGTTTCGCGGGGCGATGAAATTTGTTCAAGGTACTATTATGATCTCCTCTTATCTGTTGTTCGTTCATCCTTATTCAATCCAGAAGCATTATTGTTTAAACGTATTTTATCATTAGAAGTATGATTGATATATCTCATGTACGTTTTTAGTTATTCAGATAAATCGTAATATGCATTATGTAATTTGAATAATAGTAATTGATATCAGATTTGATTCGTTTTTATTTTTTATTACGTAATTTGGAAAATCGTAAATATGTAAGAACGTGATTATAATAGTAAAAGTTTTGTTGTTGACAAATGAAATCCGTTCAAATGAAATAAATAATTTTAGACGACAGACTTAGTAAGTCTGTCAATGATAACCTAGATAGTATCATTTTCTCGACTGGTTCGGGGAAGTTTCGTGATGAAATCCATGGTTATCATCTCCTATTTTCAGACAGGAATTTCAAGTTGCTATCAATTTCTTCATCTGGAAGTTTGCGGTTACTCAAGTTTGCGGTCACTCAAGTATACGGTCTTGAAGTATACGGTCTCGAAGTATACAGTCACTCAAGTTTGCGATCACTCAGGTATACGGTCTTGAAGTATACGGTTTTCAAAGTTTGAGGTTTTCAAAGTTCGCGGTTTTTCATAGTTTACGATTTTTCAAAGTACTCTTCTTCGGGTGGAAATACTTTCTGTTACGTGAACTTGTGACATGGGAGAAAGTAGAAAGGAGATGCTGAAGCAAGAGTTTAATATGTTCAATCATGTTAGAGACGAAAATTTGGAAGCTCAGATTAACAGATTCACGCACTTGATAACGGAGATGAAGAGTGCTGAAATAGAGTTGACAAAGGGAGAAATCAATAAAATGCTACTCAACTCTTTACCAATAACCTGGAACTTCAACTGCACCGCCATCAAGAGAACTAAGGGTATGTATCAAACATCCTTGAGTGAGCTGATTTCTATTTTGTACTCTTATGATATGGATGATAAACAGTGTCACATTAATCATATGAGTTCAGTGGTTGTTTCTGAAATTGCTGGAGCAAGTACATCTACTTCATGTGAATCAAAGGCACTTGTGAGCCAGCAAGACAGAAGTGAGAAAGTTCAAGATTTGGAAGTGAAACAACATCATGCCTTCGTGGTTGAGGTAACCGACACTGAGGTAATCAATCCCAGGGGGTGCAGATACATAATAGGAATATAGAAATTATTGTACGTCTCAAGTTTCTCCGCCGGTATGGAATTAACGGTTACGAGAAAACGCATAGTCGATATGTTTTTTGACTTATGTGTTATGTTTTGTTATTGCATGTTTATGTACGCTTTTATTAATGAAGTTAAATGATATGTTTTTGGCAAATATTTGAAGTTAAATTTTTATGTTAAAGCTAGAACTCACCAGCGTACCTGACTTTGGGTATGCACATTCAGGCTAAGGACATGTACGAATATGGACAGTGATGTTGGCAAGCGAGAAGAGTTACCCGGCGGATCATGAAGACTAGCATCCCGTTTATGATTATGTTTTATGTTATTGTTATGTTAAGACAATGGTTATGAATTTTGAATGTTGAACATGTTTATGTTACGTTTTGAATTAAAGTTTTTCGTTGTGTTATTTGATATTCAAGTTTAAGAATTGTATGTTTATGAGTAAATCCAACACGTGAGGCCTCCCGGGTTAGCGTAATTTGAATATACAAATGTGGCTTCTAAGTAATGCGTTATTACGTAATAATATGTATTAATTCAATGCGTTATTACGTAATACGTGATTGCGTGTGATTGCTATTTTTGTAGATAGTATTCCTAAAGATATAAGCTGTGGGTTGCAACGTGTATCTCCAAACTCTAGGAGATCCTATTATATTCCCAATGTACCTGCTTCATGTAGACCAACTGAGGAGATGATTTTTTCCAGCTTAAATCATGCATTTGAGTTTTATTGCTCTTATGCTAAAGAAGGTGGTTTTTGTGTTCGCAAAGGTTCCCAATTCGAATCTCATGGCCTTTTAAAGGTTAAGTATTTTACATGTTCCAAAGAGGGTAACAAGCCACAAAAAATTTATTGATTCTAATGATGTCATTAGAAATGTTAACAAAACCAGTAAATCTAGGAAAAAAAACCTACTATTCGTTGTGGTTGTCGTGCAAGTTTGTGTTTGTCTTTAGTGAAAGGTACTTCATGTTATAAAGTATACAAGTTTGTTGAGAAGCATAGTCATAGTTTGGTTTCAGCTGACGACATCCATTTGATTAAATCATCTAAAAAGTTGTCTTATATCCAACAAGAGATGTTATGTGAGTTGGCCAATGTAAATTTAGGTCCTGTCAAATCTTTTCATATCATGAGGACCAAGTATGGCGGTTTTGAACGTGCCGGTGCAACAACAACTGAGTGTAAAAATTTTAGAAGGGATTTAAATTGTTTTATTGGCGAGTATGATGCAGAAATGATAGTTAGAAGATTATCTGATAAGAAAGAGTTTCTATCTGATTATTCTTTTGAGTTTTCTGTTGACGAGAATGGTGCTTTAACTGGACTTTTTTGGGCTGATGAAGAATGTAAGCGTAATTACATGGCTTTTGAGGATGTAATATCTTTTGATGCCACATTCAACACCAACAAGTATGTTATTGTTTTGTGTATTTTTTGGAAAAAAACGTAATTGTATGCATAGCGTTAGTATTAACACTGCATTATTGTTTTTGTTTTAGATACAAAATGGTTTTTGTTCCATTTACAGGTATTGATAATCATTACCGCAATGTTTCTGTTGGTGCTGGGTTGTTAGACTCTGAAACTATTGAATCGTACAAATGGTTATTAAACCAATTTTTGAAATCATTTGGAAGTCAGCCTAAAGTTGTAGTTACTGATTAAGACCCTGCAATGAAGCAAGCCATTGAACAAGTTTTTACAGAGAGTAGGCATAGATTATGCATGTGGCATATCATGAAAAAAGTGGCTGATAAGGTATGATAATTGATTTTTTTTAACTGTAGCGTGATTATAATACGTGATAATTGATTATACAATAACAATGCGTGAATTTCAAATCTTTTAGGTTGGTAGTCTCCTTTGCAATGATGAGGAATTTAAAAAGAGTGTCTGTAATATAGTTTGGACTGATGCAATTAGTCCTGAAGAATTTGAGACTCGGTGGAAGGAGGTAATGGGAGAATTTAATCTCGCAGATAACAATTGGATTAATGATATGTTTGAATTGAGATCGATATGGATACCTGCATTTTACCGTGATGAACCCCTTTCTGGTCTAATGCGTACAACATCAAGGTCAGAGAGCGAGAACCATTTTTTTCGTCAAGTTTCAAATTCCCAATTGACACTGGTTGAATTTTTTAATCATTTTGAGAGTGCAATGGAAGTTCAAAGGTATAATCATTATAAAAACAATCATCAGTCTAGATACACATATCTTGATTTATGGACCGAGTCTCCACTCAAGGCCCAAGCGTCCCAAATATTCACCAGATTTATATTTCATGATGTGCAAGAAGAAATATATGAGTCCACCAAAAGTTTTATTGCATTCAAAATAGTAACAGTTTGAGAGTATGCACAAGTGTTTATAAAAGATCGAAAAGTTTTTGGGAAAGGATTACTTGAGGTAATTATGTTTAAAATACGTGATTAGTTGTTTATTACGTGATAATTGCTACATACATGATTTTGTTCAAAACACATATAATAAAGTTATTATATGTACTTTTTAAAAAGGTTGAACTAACTTCCAACTACAGTTTAAAAGATTTGAACAATATGGTTTGTTATGTCGACACATTTTTTATGTTTTCAACATGTTTGATGTCGAACAAATTCCTGAGAAGTATATTTTGAGGAGATGGAGAAAAGAAGCAGTCCCAAAACAAAGCATCCGTTCAACTGTGATGTTAGATAGTGCTCAAGAAAAAAGTCAGAAGGTCAAAGAGATTGTACGTGACATTATGTTTTCTAGTGAATACATTGTTGATCGTTGCATTTCAGATCTGGATCAATTAACCAAATTCCGAAATTAGTTGAAATCTATGATGAAACATGCTGATGAAGGTCATCACATTACCCCAGTTTTAAAGAAAAATGATCTTATGTCATCTCTATTGGGTTATGAGCAACCTTCAGATGCTACTGTCCGGGCTCCTACTGGAATTAGAAATAAAGGTCGTGGTTCACATAAGCGAATTAAATCTAAAAAAGAACAAGCGATCAGTCGTGCTGGTAAGAGACGAAGGGAGTGCCAAATATGTTTTAAGACTGGACATGACAGGCGGACCTGCAAAGAATAGCGTGACTTTAATGCAGATTTATTGTTTTTTTATTGCGTGACATTACCTCAAAAACATTGTCTTTATTTTCATAGCGTGATTAAATTGAAACTTATTTGTTTTTTATACACAGCGTGATTGCGTGATAATAGATATTGTAATTTTTAATATTTTTGTTTTTTATACGTAACGTGATTGCGTGATGCATGAAATTTTTTAGTTCGTCGTTAATAATATGTTTTTTTTAAACACAAGAAGATATATAACATCATTCAAAACATACATATCCCAAACATTTTATTTTTTACATACATACTAAAAGAGAACATTAAGTCATCCCATCAGCTCCACCCTCTAATTACCATCTGCAATCATTTGAAACCCTCTTCCTTTGGCCTCCATTCCTCCCAAGACCTCATCAACTGCATTTCTGAGATGGTCGGAGATATCCAGCTCAGTTGCTACCTGGTCTAGGATGTAGCACATTGACCTGTCACGTAGGTCGGATTTTGGTTCCTTGATTAGCTAATTGTACATTGCCATATTTGCTTGCGCATTCTCCAGACCATGTTTTTTTTACCGATAGTAGAAATGCGGACGAACTGACGTCGGTGTTAAATTCTGCTAAAGAAAAAATTGCTATAAGACTCTTTATTTCCAAGTTTGTCTGGTTTGTATTCATCTATACTACTATAGAATAGGGATTAAGAGGATAAGAATGTAAATTTCCAAAAAAATTAAGACACTTTGTACCATGGTTATTGCATGATATACACATTCATAAAGTCTCAAATGAGTATAATTAACTTCTAACCCATATTTATAATTAAAACTTATTAATTACCATTTAAGTCATTCCCTTAAACCTTAACTAAAACATGTTATAATAGAGATTAGGGGGGTATATTTGTCTTTTCTCCTTTTTTTTCTCATTTTTTTAAGACGCCTGACAGGTCTAATCTATGTCGTCGGAGACGGTCCATCTATGGTAACCGCCCACACATTGATTTCCTTCGCCAGAGACTTTTGGTGTTGGTAACCGAACACTTCAATAAAACCCTTAATCTTTCCCTAATCTGCTTCCCCCCTCGACAGTCCACCATCGCATGTAGGTTGGTGTTGTTCCAATTCGGTATTCGATTTCTTCTATTTCATCATTGATTCACTTCCATGTTTTATTTTCTCTCTCAGGTTACAAATTGGTCTTCGTCGCAGGATTTTGTTGCTTCTCAGTGTGGTTAGCAATTTCGCTTCCGTTTTCTTTTTTCTGTTCTTTGTTTCAAGCGTTCCATTAACATCATCATCAATTGGATTCTAGGGTTACGGTAAATGTCTCTAGGCTTTTATTTCTTTTCCCTGTTGTTATTTTTCCCAAACCACTGAATGCCTTCTAATTTATGAGACTTTATGTATTCAAAGGCCTTTGCAAAGTGTTATTCTGTTTAAAATCACCTGAAACCAGCTACTAATTTGGTTATTTAAGCTGTGGGTTTTAATTTCTTCATTTGAACTATTTCTATTGTCGATTTAAAGCAAACTGTGTGTGATTAGGTTAAAGGAGCAGTGTTGGAAGATGGACGAACTTTCAGTATTTTGGCCATTTTTGGGAATTCAGGAATATGCTACGAGTTCAGGTTGACTGTGTTTATTCTCCATTTGTCCTGACTGAATCAATCATATGTTCATGCTGTCATTGTTGTTTCTTTAAGTTCCAAAATAATCACTTGGCTTATTGATATTGTTCTTCAATGCTTAGTTATTGGAATAATTGAATTAGTGATATTGTTCTACAATTATCTTAAATGAGGATACCATATAATTGAACTTTCAGCACATGGTAATCAGGTTTAGAAACATTGATTAACTTAGAATTTAGATCTTAAAGTGCCATCTCTGGTAGACACCAAGTTTCTCTATAATCAGAATCACCTACCTATGTTAATAAGCTCTTTCATTGATAGGATTATAATTTGTGAAGATAACGTTAAAAGAATCTATTTGAAGTAATGGAAATGAGCCATATTCATATATCATGCTATTACTCAAATAAAAATGATTGGTTGTACATTTTCTCATCACACGTTCCTTCATTTTTCAGCCACGTGTTGATTTTGGGCTCAGGCTGTTCAGGGCTGACCTTATGTCAATTCCTGGATTGTATAGGTTTGTCCAGGTAAATGTAAATATCATCTATGCTTAAATAACTTCATATATGTGGTGCTTAAGTTAATGAGTTTATATCAAACGACTTAATTTTTTACAACATCATTGTATAAAAAATGGGATCTTATCAAGTATCAACTTTTATAGAAGAGTTGGTATATATGCTTAAATAAGTTCATATATGTGGTGCTTAAAAGTTGAAGAATGGGATATTGTACGGAGCTTGATACCTCGTAAGTTAAATGTCTTTTTTTATGTTTGTTTATTTCCAGTCCGTTATGGCTGTCTCGACTGATTTTTGCTTTTAATTAAGGGTGTTTAATTTCGGTTTGGCATTGTAATTTTTAAGAACATGTATGAAATTTCTTTATGTGCTCATTTAGAGATTAGTAAACCATTCTAAAAATGTCACTGTTGCTGCCTTTATCTTTTAATCAAGATTTTTCATAAATGTTACTATTTTCATGTTGTTTTGTAACTTATTGGGGCACCTTTTAATTGTTATGCGGGTTAATGGTACTAGCACACTAGGAGTACTATTAGAGCTTCTTCAGGTTCTGACTGATTTTGACCTCAAATTTACTAAATCTTGGAACTTTGACCCGTTTTCGTTCATGTTATTCCCAGCAATTAATATGATGACATTCTAGGTCCTACAGTTTTTTATGTCATTGATCATGAAGGGAATAAAGTCACAGATGAAATCAAAATACAGATCATACAGAAGGTTAGTTGTCTCTTTCTGCTGCCGCCGCCCATTTTGATACTTTCTTTTTTTTAAACCGGTTCATTTCAACCCAAGTCCATATTGGCCGAACCCGTTTTAACCCGTCCCAAATTGATAGTTTTTTTAAAAGGACCCGTTTTGACCCGGACTCATTTTGCTCCAAACCCGTTTTGACATGAAGCCATTTTGCTCCTAACCCGTATTAACCTGAACCCATTCTGACCCGAACCCGTTATAACCTGTGACCCGAACCCCCCCAGTTTTCCAGGACTACATAAAGTTGTATATTTCCATGGTGCAAAAGCTTCTTAGTGCAGAACTACAAAAGGTCATCCATGCCACACGTTTAGTACATGTTAGATTTCAACTTCCTTAGTTCCTTCTTATGTAAATGGATTAACAAGTTGAAAATGGAAATTCTGTCATTTCACATAGAAGAAGCTATATAATTCATAAGTTTCACATTTGATGGATCGTTCAAAAATATTTGCAGGTCTCATCTATCCGGGATTCAGGAGAAAAGAACACAAGATTAGAGAATACGAGCCGGAGGATTTGGAACTTGGCGCGCAGGAAGAAAATGGTTTCCCTTATTGATCAATTTATAATTATTTAGATTTCAAGATATACCGCTTTACATCGAATTAGAAAGGTATCCTATTCAGCTTAATGTTATTTGTGTTCTTTGCAATTTAAAGGCTGTCCTTTTCAGCTTAATGTTATTTGTTGGATCAATTTGGTATAATTTTTAAGTAGGTTTTAAGCCCCTATGCCTTCAACGGTGATCGGCTTTCAAACTGTTGGCTTGCTTTCGCATACATGTATGCTTCTGTTGAGGGTTCTTACGGTTTGAAGATATATGGCTATTTGTTAAATTGCCCAGTGGGTTTAACTTTTTTGTATATTGTGATTACTAATGCACAAGTTGTAAATTGTCATCACATGGGTTTCTGTATATTTCATAATTTGAGGGGGTGTTTAGGATTGCAGGTTATTAGGCCACCTGGTGAAACCACACGAACGAAGAGGCTAAGAAAGAAGAAGGTGAGTTATATAACCTATTTTATCATAAATATTGTCTTAATCAAGTTATGATACATACTTACCATGACTTTTATGCTGATTTTTTACCTTTGTACGCAAAAACGCGATGAGAAACACCCATTTTGAAGTGGTCAGTGAGCGAAACGACAAAACTCTCCTTCCTGATCTTAATGTTCTTTTTGGAGAGGATGTGATTGTGAGTTACTAAGAACATAGAACAAACAACGTATATTCAAAATAGAAAAAAATAAGTACCAACATCAGATTGGGGGAAGTTTGATCAAGCAAACGTGCATCAACTAATATCAATCTGGAATTATGAAAGTGTCCTTCAGTTATTTTTAAAGCAGTAATCAATAACGATATATAAAGGAACAAGTTTTTGTTGTATGTTACAGTTTCATTTTCTTAGATATGGGGTTTGCAAGGACTAAAGTACATTCTTTTAATTTTGTTTTTTTTTAGGTTGGGGAGTTACCCTGAAGAAGGGTGGGACGGAGCATTTAGGGCTTCCTGTTTTCAACACAGTTGCAGATGCAAAAGCTGAAACCAAGGCTAATGCATCTGTAATTTATGTACCTCCACCATTTGCTACAGCAGCAATCATGTGGGCATTGGAGGCTGAATTGTATTTAATTGTTTGCTTTACAGAAGGAATACCTCACCATGACATGGTAACTTGCATTATGTTTAAATTTCATAAATTCTATTGATTGATTAACGAATATTATACAATCTGCATTGCAGCAGCAATTATTTCCTTTTTATTTTTATTTTCTTACAAAACATAATCTGAATTGACCATTCATGAGTAATAGGTTGAAATTGACATCTTTGAATTAAATTTTTTGTATAACATCACACTTTGGACAACATTTGACCCATTTGACATGGTTCCTTTTTAATTATTTCTCTATATGTCTCTGAGATGTTTGGATTTTCAAAACTACATGGACATGCAGAAGAGAAATGCTATCCCCACTCGGACCAAGAGAGAACTTTTACTTGTTCAAATAACAATTAAGGTGAAGCAGGGTCAGGAACGACGAATCTCTGTATGATAAACATATCCGTTTTGCAAGTTCGTTATTACGGGTAGTTCCTACAAAGGATCAGACTAATGACGTATACAATACTTCCTTCACCTAAAAGAGAACTTAATTTAGTAGCTCTTTCCAAAAGGCGTGAATGTAAATTTAAAACATCCCCCGGATAAGTGGTCTTCGTAATAGAAGAGACATTTGGCGATAAGCTTGCGCTTGTTTAGAGAGATCATCATAAATGATTAAAGTGTGGCGATAAGCTGCTCTACAAAACATAATCTGAATTGACCATTCATAAGTAATGGGTTGAAATTGACACCTTTGATAGTCCAAAATATTAGTATAACATCACACTTTTGACAACATTTGACCCGCTTGACTTGTTTCTCTTTTAGTTATTTTTTCCTTATAAAACATAATGTGAATTGATCATTCATAAGTAATGGGTCAAATTTGACACCATTGAGAATTTAGTTAGTATAATATCCCATGTTAATTTGCTTCTTAAAGATTGAGCTTAAAAATGTATTGTCTAGGTGTTTAAGGTCGCATGAGGTAAGTAAAAGCGATGAACCATGCGCCCGAGGTCGCCTCGCCCTCGCGCGCTTTTCAAAACCAATTACGTTAGGATATACAAGATTTTTAGTCTTTAACATTTTTTTGTGTGTTTGCAGCCACATGCTTTCAAGAATAGATTCGTACATGTATTTACAAGTGTTTCATTCAAATCAAAGATCACACATGAAACCAGTTTCATTACAGAATTCATTATCCAGTTTGTTAGGACTATTACTCTTGTAGAAGATTTTGGGCTTGCAATCATAACATTCTGAAGTAGCAGTACAAGTTAGTGGGATGTAGCTTATGCTATGAGATAGTTGAGTAATAGATAGATGCTCAGTTTTACACATTATGTATAAAAGATAATTTTTAATTTTGGGCTAAATATACATTTGCGTTTTTTGGCGAGCCAATTTCGTTAACTGTGTGCTTATATGAGACTACTTTTAGGTGTCCTAAATCATATTTATACGTTAACCTGTTCAATCGCAACATATTTTGGAGTCTTACATTACACCTACAAACTGGTTAGTTCATTGAAGTGGGAATAACATGAGATATTTTCTTTTCATAAAAGAAACTTATTTCTTTTAACTTTTAAGTGAAACATATGTTGAGTATTTATAATGGAACGTAATAAGAATTTTAGGTGGCTACTTTATAGGACAATCAATGACTAACTTAACCACCAACCTTTAGACGTCCTTGGGATCTTTACGTTGTGGTCGTTAGATAGCATATCGACTGACTTGGCTCTTACCAAGGAGCCAGCAAGGCTTCAAAGAAGGTGATTAGGCAACCAACTTCAAAATCTCAGGTAATTTATAATAATTGCTAAATTATTGATTATGTTGATTCTAATATATCACGAGAGTATTGATAAATTAAAAGAAAGTTAGTACCGCGTTGTAAATTGTCTCTGCCGCCGCATCGCGCGGGTTTCCGACTAGTTTTTTTTATGGTTATGTAACTCAAATACCTTATTTATAACGTTTTTTTAGATTTGGTGGTTGAAGTATTTATCAACTCTAATTTACTACAAATACATCATTATTCTATCAAATCACATTCCAACTCTAATTCACTACAAATACATCATTATTCTATCAAATCACATTCATTACACTTGATATCAAGATATTTTGTTGATATCTCATTTATAATAAGATATGAATTTTTAGCGTGATTTTCGAAGCATGATGATGTTTTTATTTAGTCTATGTGTGATACAAACCGCTCATTTTAAAATATTAGCGTAATTGGCATAATATTTTTTTATGTTTTGTTGAATACAGCTACGAGTGTTGAAATGTCATCATTATATACAAGCACATCCATCAGTTCTTAGATTTATTGCCCTGATATTTGACCATTTTTAAATAAAATATTTGGTATAATTTTATATACTATGAAACTTCTAAAAGCGTGATTGCGTTATTATTGAATAGCCTTATAACGATTAATAATTTCTTATGTTTTTTAGTGATTTGTCTGTATTCTCTTGTTTGGTAGTGTTTTTTGTCTGTATTATTTCCTTTTAACATTTCCTTTTTTTGTTTTAAAATGTCTTTATAAACCAACTCAAACCACAAACTTGTCTGCCTTATCCTAAATATGGATTCTTCTTCATCATCCTCTCCCTTCATTAGATCTCGTTTGATAAAACGGGTTACAGATCAGATTAGTATAGATGCTTCTCGTAGAGATGCTTTGCAAGCTAATTTGAACAATGTTTCAAGTATGATCAGCCGAAGGGATGAAGTAACTCATATTTTAATGTCCATAAATTCAACCACTCTCCGTGATCTTGCCGTTATGTTCATGGTTGACATTAAGGAGAAGGATCAGAAGTATGTTAAGGAATTGATGAAGGTTATAACGATGCTGAATTGTTCCATTGATTTGAAAATCCAATTTCTTAATTCACTATGATGTGTTTTCTATATTCCATGTGTTTGTTAATTTGTTATGTTTTTATGTGATGTGTGTATTTTGTTGTTTTAATCATAATAAAATACGCGATTATCCTAAACATTGTTGATTCATATGTACTTGTTCAGAAACAAGGTATGCGTTGCGTGATTATCATAAAAATGTATAAGCGTGACTATAAAAACATGCCCAGTCGATATAACAAAATACACGCATATAAAAAAAGACACGATTGTTGTTCTACAGAATGTAAATGCGTGATTTTACGAAAATGTTTCAACATTACGTTCCATGAGTTCGTTAAACAAATTGCGTTTTGGATCTTTTTTCTTCCCCTCCGTTGATTTTTTGTACTCTTTTGCATAATCTAAGAGTTGAATTTTGTAGTTGTTTAGCTCTGATAGGAGGATCTTGGAAACGTACTTGTACCGGAATTCTGTGATTTGTCTGGTTTGTTTTTTCAGCTCTTTTTCATCATCAAAGCCACATTACCATGTAGTCTCACCGGTAAATGTTTCCATGTGACGCATTGCAAAAATACCGCAGTCCACTTTGTTATTTAGCATCCTCCATGTCATTTCAACTCTTTTAATCTCAGACATCTCCATTGTTTTGCTAATATTACACCCAATATTGTCTAGATACGCACACACTGTTTTCTTCTACAAAGTGTTATCGTACAATAAGTTGGTAATGTTTTTTCATATGATTATTAAGAAATGTTCTATTTATTGCTTACCAACAGTTCTGGTGCGTTGTTGTATCCTTTGTTGAATGGCTGTTTAAAAGCACTATTGTCCAACAAATCAATAGCTCCGTCTCTCAAATTAAAGGATAAAACATAATAATGATCAGACAAAAGCATTGGTATAATCAGCAAGTCTACCACTTTGAGTGATTTGATATTAAAAGCCCTTAATCTTGTTTCAAGATTATCACTGAAGATATTAAATCTTTGAGAATCGCTGAATGTAGGCTGCTAGTGATCACTAGGTTGCATCGTCATAATAGCGTTAAGCGTGATTACGTGATTGAATGTTACAATATTATACATGATTACGTGATTAATAAAAAGAGGAATCTTACCAGCATTGTGCATGTTCCATAAAGCTTGAATTTGGAGTTTGGGCTTCTTTTTTGCTCTTCGAAGTTTAGCAATTTAGTGAATGCATCTAATGCATTGGCCACTGCTTGGACATTTTGATAGAAGCTCTCAAATACTACTTTATAGAAATCGTTGCCGGTAATTGATGATTGGAAGACTATTTGGCTGTTTATCCAGTATGTTAGATTTATAATAATTTTTAATAAAACGTAATTGTAGTAGTTAAATAAAACACATGCTTACTATCTTGAAGTATCGGTATCCTTTAATATATAATTTGTCACCAGAGTTTCAGTTGTTGTCATCTTTTCTCCCATAGCCACTTTCCTTTTGACATATGGTGATTTTAAGGCTTGGGACAACGTTTTTATTCTTTTTCTTGATTTATGTCATCCTTCTTGGTTGGGTGTCCTGTTTGCAGAAATGGCACACTTGCCAAAAGTGTATCAACGTCATTCTCATCCTTCTCTGTGTCAGTTTCTTCTTGAATTTCTTTCAAAACATTTTTTTCTGTTCATATTAAAATAAATGCGTTCTATTTAAAAAACCTTGAATTATAATACATATTATATAAACAGTGAAAAAAATAGAAGCAGTGTATACCTCCAACTAACTTCTTTAGATTATCCAATTCTTTCAATAATCTTTCATGTCCCATTCGATTGAGAGATGGCCATGTGTATACAACATTAGCATCAAACAGTTTGTGTCTCCACTTTCGCCTCAATTCAATTGACCTTGGAGAGGAGCCTTTCTTTCTTTTTTCATTTTTTTGTTGTCCTGCTTCTCACCTTTTTTTTCTCTCTTCCAACTTAATATTTTCATGCATTGCAATCTCTATCTCCACTTTGTTCATTTCTTCTTTAAGTTTGTCCGACCCCCATTCCTGTGTATCTTCTTGTTTGTATCCACCATGCTCCATCAACCAGGTCCTCATAAAGATAATGTTTTCTTCTTCATCAACACCTTCCTGTTCTTCTTCATAATCTCCTTCTTGTTCTTTTTCATCATGTTTTGGTCCTGATTTGTATTCACCACCAACACTCTCATTTACATTATCATTTGCAGCACCCCCTTATTCTCATCTGTAGTTTTCACTTCTTTATCATCATTTCCACAGTCAACAACATCATCTGTATAAAAAAGAAAATGATGCAAAACATAGAGTGACTGCGTGATTAAAAAGATGAAGCGTGATATATATATATATATATATATATATATATATGAGGTTCAAGTGCTAACCAATATTTATGTGATAACCACTCTCAAACATAGTGTTACGTATATGTAACAATTATCATTATGTTAATGTTACATATATGTAAACACTATGTGTCACGTATATGTAACATTATTTGGTACGTATACGTAAGACTCATCATTTCCGTATTTACGTTCAAAATATTTATTCAAGATACTTAAATACTATTTTAACAATTAAAAGAAATTTTTTTTTATAAATTATGTGATTGTTTTATAGTAGTTAATACGGTTATCACATAAAAAGTTGGTTAGTATTTGAACCCTTCCCTCTATATATATATATATATAATTTATCATACCTGGAATATTTTCAACCACATTTTCATCCATAACAACCTCCTCATTCTCCTTAATCTCATCAGTAGTTTTCACTTCTTTATCATAATTTCCACATTCAACAATATCATCTGTAAAAAAGAGGGAATGATGCAAAAAATTGTTTTAATAGCGTGATTAAAAAGATGAATCGTGATATATATATAATTTATCATACCTGGAAGATTTTCAACCACATTTTCATCCATCACAACCCCCTCGTTCTCCTTATTTGCAACCACCTCATCTCTAACCTCTTCATTATCAATCACCTCGTCTTCAACCAACCTTTCTTCAACCACGTCAGATTCAATTCAAATTGGATTAAAATAACTAACCGTGATTAGTTCAAATGCCTTATAGCTTAATTGCGTGATATATGAGAAAATACGTGATTATAACTTACCATCATTCTGTTGCAGTATTGTTTCCTTCACATCCTCACCCTCTTTTATTAACTTACATACCTCATCTTCCCCTGTTACCATTAAAAAAAATATGTGAATTATATAGTCATAGCGCAAATTAATAGTTGAAGCATTGTCTGAACTAACCATCTTTTTGTTCCTTAATTTTCTTGACTACACTTTCCCACTTTGTACATGCGGCTAGTATATCTTTATTAAACATGAAGTTTGTTCGCCCCTCGTTTATCAGTGTCTCCACCACAACTATATTTTTTTGTAATTTCCTAGCTTTCTTATCCACCTTGTTAAACCATTTCTGAATTACAAACATTCATGTATAATATGCGTAATTGGGTTATATAACATGTGTGAAAATGCTTTGAACATTATTAAAATTGAGCTAACCTTCTCATCCTTTGTCATTTGTTTTGGTGGGATATAGTAGTTGATAATTTCCTGTGTTGATTTTCCCACAGCCATGTTGAGTTTCAAATTATAACCTTGGGATAAGTCTGTATAATCACCCTTAAATTGGTCATTATATTCATCACCATCATCCTCATTATCATCTTCTCCCTCAGTAGCCACATTTGTTACGTCATCACCACCTTCATCCTCACCTACAACATCATCATCCGTATAATGTTTTTCTTCCTCCTCAATTACTGATGCGTGATCTTCCTAATTATCTTCTTCATAATATACTTTTTCTTCATCACCACCTTCCTCCTCACCTTTTTCATCACCACCTTCCTCCTAACCTTCTTCATCCCCACCTTCCTCCTCACCAACAACGTCATCATCCATATCATCCTCTTCTTTATCATCTTGACCTTTAGCATCCTCACTTTCTTTATCATCTTCTTTCTCATCATCATCTTCCTCCTCACATTCATTATTAACTTTTTCCTCATCTCCTCCTTCCTCATCATCCAGATCATCATCTGTAATAGGCCCGCTTTCATGCAGGCTATTTTCCAATTCAACCAAAGCTTCTGATGTTACGTAACCGATTGCCAGAATTTGTATAGCATTCTTTGCATGTCTTTTGTCATGTGTATATTTGTACAACATCTGAATTGATAATTAAAATGTTATTTGAGTGATAATAACAATAACAATTATGATGTGTAGCGTTATAATCAATTTAAATGATTAAATCAACATATAAGTTGAAACGTGATTAGTGATCATACCAACAACATATCAATTGGTCCGTTATATTGCTGATTCATCTTCCACTCTAATATTGTGTAGTCTAAACATTCAATAGCATAGGTGCACCAATCCATGTTCTTGATTTCGTCATATTCCTCTATTGATGCTAAAAACTTTTGGTTGATGGTAGTAGACTTTGTCACAAATCCCAAAATTGTATTGTATACCACCAGAAAGTTAAGTTTGAACACTGCTCCACCACGAACTTGCTCTTTCATTTTTTTCAAGACTACCCCAACACTTATGCGTGATTCCCTGAACTGGTCTCTGAAAGTCTTTGAAAGTGTTTATTTTTTTCACTAATCTTTTTTTGACCCATTGGGACACCTAGTCCTTCATATACGAGGGCAGGTGTTATGTGTATCTGTTTTCTTCCAGTGTTTAGGAGTCTTGTTTTAGTGTCATAGTTCATCACCAACCACCAACCTAGATTAGGTGGGATGCTGTCTATTCTGAATTCCAGGATTGATTCAAACCCCATTTTCTTTATATCTTTGAATTGAGCAGCAAACAAGTCTTTTACAGCTTGAACTAAATTTGCTGGTGAGGTTCTGATGGTAATTTTGCTATTTGTAAATTCTTGGAACGACTTTTGTACTACTGCTTCAAGCTGCATTGGTTGTTCAAAATCATCACCATCTTCCCTATTTCTTGTTCTCATTTATGTTGTTTTTTTATGTTGGTTCCTTTGGGTGAAATCATCATCATGCGAATCTGTATCTGTTTTTAAATTAACAAAATTAACATTAATCACGTAATCACGCTAACCATATATGAAATTAAAAATAAAATAATACACCCAATCACGCTAACCATATATGAAATTAAAAATAAAATAACACACTCAATCACGCAATCACGTTAAACCTTTTGAACAGATTATGAATATTTCAATCAACCACGCAATCACGCTAACCATAATATTATAACTTAAATAGCTAATTATACAATGCGTGACTGTATATTAGCAACCACAAAATTAGTCCATTACTTTTAGTTCTTTCATCATATCAGACAACTAGGGTTTATATTAGAACTTGTTTTTCGTTTCTTTGTAGGCCTGTCGTTGTTTTTCTTGCTTCGTAATTCTCGTTTATGTGTCGTCATTGCTACCTTGTTACGAGTATCTGTTGAATAATCACGTTTCTATATTAGTTCAAAAGATGAACAGTAAAACGAAGTTTACAAAATCGAAATGGCCGTAATCTAACAGTAAATAACAGCAACCAGACGTACCTTTGTTCTTCAGTTTATGTGTTTTTTCCATTGATGATCTTCCTTCTTTTTTCACGCTATAAGGGTTTTCTTTTGAATAACCACGTTTCCACGTCTTGGCAGTTTCTTACGCTTTGTACGATTGTGGGTAGAAATTGACATAATTGCCCTTTTTCACCCGAACGCCCCTTTTTTGAATTGTAAGTAATTACGTTTATGCCACCGCATCCTCCCCAAACCTAGATCATATTAATATGACGGATAGGGGTACTTCGTACGCTTCGTACGCTTGGGCCCCTTTGTATGATAACCCGCCCCTATATATATACCTATATAATGTTATGTCAAAATTATATATTATTTCAATAGGCTAAAATTAAGTCAAATCCAAATTAATCAAGCACGAGTTTATATAAGCTTGCTCGTTTCTACATACACTCCAATAGTCCAATGCCTCAAAATAAGCCCAATTACTAGGGCTGTTCAAAAAGTTCGCGGCCCGTGGCTTGCTCGAAAATAGCTCGGAAAAAGCTCGGGTCGAAAAAAGCTCGGTTGTAAACGAGCCAAGCCGAGCTGGCTCGAATTGTAATCGAGCCGAGCTCGAGCTAAGGTTGGCTCGGCTCGGGCTCGGGCTCGGCTCGGGGCTCGGGGCTCGGCTCGTCTAAATAACTAATATATATATATATATATATATATATGTTATATATGTGTTATATTTGAAATATGATGTTTTGATTTTTTAAGTTCATTTGTTTTCAAGAACTCTGAGTTTTGGACTAAAATTTTACTTTATCTACACTTGTATTTACTCTCTGCTTTGTAAGTTTTGGGTTATCTATGTTTTTTTTTGTATTTTATATATTGTCACTTCCATCTATTTAGTTTTTTTGAAGATAATCAACTTCAAACCAAGAATAAAATATTTTTTTTGTTTATATATATATATATATTAATATGTAAAAAAAAAACGAGCTGGCTCGAGCTCAACTTTTCAGCTCGAAAAAAAAATCGAGCCGAGCCGAGCTGGCTCGTTTAATTTCGAGCTCGAGCCAAGCTCGGCTCGGCTCGTTTACAACCCTACCAATTACTCGATTACCCTATCTAATTACCCATAACGAATTTACCAAATTCCTCGAGTTGTTTCCTAAACCCAATTTATAAACCATCGCATCTACCAAGGCATGCGTGAGACAACCATAACTAATTTACCATCACCACTAGACAAGATATGCGAGACCGTATGACCAGAGTCAACTGGTGCGACCTGCTCCTCAACTACTCGCGACCAAAATAACAGAACCAATTGGTCATCCAGCCTACACCCGTCCTTCTCCTCTTTCTCTATGTTATCATCCTTTTTTTTTCTTTTTTCAACTTTTATACTTTATTACTTCACTAGGTTAAAGCCCATGTGTTACATGAGTTGAATAAATATAACTTGTTATAAAACAGTATTTTATATGAAGATTTGTATATTTGGTGTTATTAGTCATCTGTAAACTAAGAAATAATTAAAATTTTCTTATGATTTAGTAATTTTTTTAATAAAACATTAGAATATATGTTAGATATTCATTATTTAATAGGAGAGAAAGAGGAAAAACAAAAATCTATATTTAATTAGAAGTCGACACGTAGCAAATATAGTTATTCATTTATTACAATATAGGTTGGAAACCTTGTATATTATACAGGGTGAATAAATGCAGTGAATATATAATATTACATATTTTTGACATCTTACATAATTTTTTACTACAAATTTTAGAAGCGTTAAATAGTTATTTTTAAAAATGTTTTATAAAAAGAATAAAAGAAATGTTCAAACTATAAAAATGTTTTATGAACAAAACTATTTTTTTAATAAAAAAATATTTTATAAAAGTAGTTATAAAAATCATTACTATTTAATATGAGAGAGAGACGGAAAACAAAAATTATATATTTTTTATAGAAACTTGTGTCATTAAATAGGAGAGAGAGTCGGGAAAAAAATGTTAAGGATGAATATGGGAATGACATGTGGCACCCTAAAACCTTTATTTATTAGTATGTATAGATTAGTATTGAAAATATAAGGGATTAACAAATAAAAAGTGGATTTTGCCTAAGTAGCCTAAAAAGGATTTTTAAAAACTCGATATCCGGCTCATACAAACTCCGATTGAACTCATTCCAGCGGCTTTGGAAGCTGCTCGTCGAGCTTTGCTCTCTTAGCTTTTAGGGTTTAACATTTGGGTTTTAGCTTTTAGGGTTTAGTTTTTTAGGTTTTAGCTTTATGGTTTAGTTTTAGGGTTTAGGTTTGTGGGTTTAGCTTTTAGGGTTTAGTTTTAGGTTTTAGCTTTTAGCTTTTAGGGTTTAGTTTTAGGTTTTAGCTTTTGATTTTAGCGTTTTTAGCTTGTATGTGTAGCTTTTAGGGTTTAGCTTTTAGTTTTTAGCCTTAGGATTTAGCTTTAAGGTTTAGGGTTTAGGGATTGGTGTTTAGTGTTCAACGAGCCGGTTCCAACGCCGCTGGAATGAGTTCAATCAGAGTTCGTTAGAGCCGGATATTTAATTTTTAAAAATCCTTTTTAGGCTACTTAGACAAAATCCTCTTTTTAGAGGATCCTCCCTCTTGAAAATATATGTGAAACTTGATTATTGATTAGTTGATTGAAAATGGAAAAACTTAATTGAAATAAGTAGTGATTTTACTTGGTCTTTAATCTGGTTATTGAATTAGTTGTTGAAAACATCTAGCGAACAACTATCGAATGTAATATTTCTTTTTTCATTTTTAATGATATTGTGTTCTTATTGTGTTAACGTATTTTTATTACGACATCAAATTTTATTACGTGATCCGATTCGACACGAAAATTATAACGTCAGGTTGTTAGAAATCTAAACACCGAAAAAAGTGACATCGTAGGAAAAAGATACATGGTCCCCCATCTAACTTCAACTTACAATCCAAAGTTTACTTTTCTTCACATAATGTATTTGTGTATCCTTGAACCCGGGGTCTTAAACCACGATTTATACCACTAATGAATTCGGAGTTTAGAATCATGGTGGTGAATAACTGAATATAAAAAAAAGATGAATTCTATGTTATCAACCGGTGCTTAACAAATGACATGTGAGTGAGTTGTACCAATGAATGTAGAAAAGAAAATAATGTCTTCTCAAAGTAGTTGAGAATTCAAGTCTCATCATAAACAACACATGTATGAAATGTTTTTATGACACACAACCCCTTCTTTTAGTGTTTAGCTTAGAACCCGTGTAATACAAACGCGGTGAAAAATATCAATACAAAAAATTCTTAAATCTTTATGTATATATTTTACAGGTGTAAAAAGGTATTACATATACTAAGGATGAAAAACAAAATTCAAAATATGTAAAAATTAATATATAATTGGGTTTCAAAAATAAGTTAATTACTATTTAATGTACTTTGAATTTCATTTACTATTTGATTGAAAATAAAAGTTACATAATTAGATTTCAAAGTTTCTTATAATAAGGGATAATTTAAAATAATTATGTTTTATTAGTATAATTAGTATTTTTCTTAAAAATATATTATTATTAAAAGAGAGATGTGTATTTAATAAAAAAGAGATGCAGAAAAAAAAATGATAGAGAATGAATACGAAGACGACACGTTACATTAAAAAATATTTATTTATTAGATAGTATAGATATAGATATAGATTTTAGTATAGTAGGGGTTAGTTATACTAAAAAGGAGATTTTTCCTAAAAAGTCGATATTTATGCATGATGTTCATTTATTTTAGGCATGGTGTCATGTTTTATTTTTATGAACATATTTAAAAATTAAAAAACACAATGCCTAAAATAAATAAACACCATGTATAAATATAACATTTTTAAACTTTTTAAAAAAAATTATATTTTTAGTTTAACCCAACTCTAGTATAGTATTAAAAAAGATATTCTCTCCCTTTTTTCTGGTTTTCGAAATCCCTACATCATTTAGAAAGAAAAAAAAGGCACGTTAAAAATACCCTGGGCAGACGGCACCATTTACAATCGGCACACGGCACTATCTTTGCGTTTTCTGGAAACTCGATATCAGATTTCGATTTTGGGATCAAAGAACAAGAAGCAAAGAAATGGATTGGGGAACAGTTTCAACCGAAGATCTGATCGAAGCACTGAAGGAAGTGGATTGGTCATCGCCTCCTCGTCCTCTCAACGAATTTTTCTCCAAATTCACCGTCCCTCGTTCATCTAACAAATGGAACAGTCGCCTCAAGTGTAATCTCTACTAGTACGTTCCTATTATCTAATCGTGTTATTTGATTATCAATACTACTTTTCTAATTATTTGATTATGACAGTTGTGAACCCTAATTATCATTATTCCATACGAGACTGACTTTTAATCTGTTATATATTCTGTTGAAATTGGAGTAAACAGTTAGGATATTTTCTATTAAACTCTGCCTCATCTATAGCTTGTGATTTACAAAGATTTATCTGTTTTTGTGCTTCTTGCAGCTACCGGACGAATTATTTTCTCATGATTGTGTTTATTCTTGGTAAGCTAGAGATCCAATTATTTGATTTGTTTTTGAAGTTGTTTTTAAATGATATGATGATAAATTTCTTATGTGTAGGACTGGGATTTCTTAGGAGACCACTTGCCATTGTTGCAGCTTTGTCAACTGCTCTAACAATAGCTTTCTTAAATGATAGGTACAGCATTTCACCTCTAATACTATTTATGTTGTTATTTATGATATTGATAATTGACATGCAAGCATCTTTATGAAAAGTGCACAAACATAATTTTGAAGGAAACTTATGGTGTGTGAATTTGATGAGCAATTAAATGCTGTAGCTTATAAGATTTTAATCCATATGTGCGTAGTACAACTATAGTCTATGTCCATACTGGTTAGGGATTTAACTTGAGATGAAGTTTCAAGACCAATTGTCTCCTCTATCTTGGACGTCTAATTAGGGTTGCTTCAAAGGGTGGCTACTCCAGCTTTGGCTATCTTCAAGAATATACTTATCCGAATTTTTAATTTCGACTTCTCTTAGGTCTTAGGAATGTTTTCACAAGTATGGCTACAGTTGTGATTGATTCTTTTGAACTAAGGAACAAACTAGACGGAAAGGAGAGCCAACTATATTGAAATACTAATTTTGATTCAAGTGCAGAAGTTATTCCAAAGATGCTACCTACAATTATTCAACTTAATACAATACATATCCTTTTTTTAGGATGTCTGTGGTATAAATGTACAAGAGAATTTTCGTGAGTAGGCCAAATTTGACGCAGCAGATCATAATTACCGGGATGTCTAGTCAGATCAGCAGAAAACACTAATGGTTTGTTTGGTATGGAATGAAGAAAATGGTAATTGGATTGAATGGATCATTAATTGAAAATTCAAGTAATGGAATGGACCATTTATATTCCCAGTAAACTCTTGATTTTTTTAATGTAGTAATTAAGTGTATAAAAAAGACTGCTGCGACCTATCTGGTTATTAGACTAAGTGATATAGTATAGGGACTAGACTTGTAATATGGTGTTCTATATAAACACCTCTTTATGTAAACCCTAAACACACAATTACATTCTAATACAATCATATTACAAGGTTTAACTTGGTATCAGAGCTAGGTTACAACCACCTGAAAACATCTCCGGCGGGCGGCCGCCGCCGCTCCGCCACACCTCTTCTTTCTTTACAAGCTTTTTTTTATCGTTCAATAACCAGCTTCCCCACCACCAAACAACCGCGCTTAGTCTTCTCTATCCACTCCTACTGCCGCCGTCAACCACCACTGCCGCCTCCACCTATGGCGGAACCCTAGCCGCCACAGCGGCAGAACCCTAGCCGCCACAACGGCGGTACCCTATCCGCCACCACAAACACCACCGTCGCCGCCCTAAACCCTAACTCCTCCCCGTCGCCGCCACTATACAACAGTGGTCGTTTTTCCGGCGACGTGCACCTCGCGAAAGCCACAATGCTTTCAGTTCCGTTTATTCGAGGGTTGCATAAAAAAATAGAGATCTACAATAAGGGAGTAAAAAAAGGGGGAGGAACAAACCCATAGTTTTTGAATAACTCCGGCGAACGACGAAGTGGTGATGGCTGGAAGAAGATTAGGGTTTTCCTAATGTAGTTTCGATTGGGCCTTTGAGAAAAAAAAAAAAAAAAAAAACGTGTGACGGGCGAAAGCATGGTGGAGAAGGAGAAGACTAACTATCTTTTTAGTTTTATGTTTTTATATTTTCAACCTAAATCTCTCCCGAGCTTAGTTTGCGGGGGAATATTAAACTAAGTGATATAGTATAGGGACTAGACTTGTAATATGGTGTTCTATATAAACACCTCTTTATGTAAACCCTAAACACACAATTACATTCTAATACAATCATATTACAAGGTTTAACTCTGGTGACAGTTTGTATTGGTCAAAGACGAGCGCCTGGTGTGCCTAGGCACTCAGCTAGGCAGTTGGGCTTGAGGTAGGCGCAAAGCGATGGTCTTCAAAAAGCGCACACGATCTCTTTGTGCTTTTGACTACTTAGTGTTTAGGAATATAACTAGGGAATTGATTTGATTCTCTTTTCTTATTTAGTCTAGCATGTGTGTATGTGTATATATTTATGTATGTTATAACTAAGAGAACACATAAATTCTTTTATTTTGTATGGTTCATAAACAATTCTGAAATGTCCCATAAAATAATATCAAGATCAGTATTAAAGCGAATGATTAGAAATTTTTAAATTTTCCCAGGCGTCAATTCAATAAATTGATTTGATGGCCCTTTAAAGGTTTTCTTAAAACAAAAATGATCATGGAAATGTTTTCTTACACTGACCATGTTTTAAATAATCATGGAAATGTTTACGGAATGCCTATGTGTCAAAATTTAGTGAAAATAATCAAATTTGGGGATAGTGTTGGTATAAGCGCTGCTATGAGTGGGATTTTACTGGGTATGTTTGTTTGTTTGTAATCAAATTTGGGTTTAAAATAATTTAAAATACTAGAAATATATGCATGAAAATCTCAATGGGAAGTTGATGAAAATATTCACTTGGGATATAACATAAGCTAAATTTTAAATAATGAAAACCTTTTCTTCTAGTAAAGACTCCAGTCATGATTTTGGAGAATTATATAGAATATTAGAATCTTTCACAAAAAGAGCTTAGAAAAATACATAAACGTCCTTTTTACTTATTAACATCATTTCCTGGTTTTTGTTTTCTTAAATCTCATAATCGAGTCCGTTTGCTCGTTGAGCATCTTATGATTACATGTATAATGTACTTATTCATGTTTTATAGAGATGCTAGTGTTGTACAATAATTATAAGCTCTAATAGTCTGTTGCTTTCGTTTTTATATGTTCAGAACGTTTTACACACAAAAAGCATAATGCGAATATCCTTGGCCACTTGTCATTTTTTTTTGTAACTGATAACTTTAATGACACATCTTCTTCAGACCATGTATCCTCTTTTTGATGTATATTAATCAATCAATTCACAGGCTGGATGTAATTTAGCAGAATCTTTATACATGAATTTAATCATTTTTTACACTCCTTTTTTAAACACACTGCTGGCTTTTACAGCTTTGCAGGCACATTTAGTGAAAAAGTAACAAGAACCGTGAGGAGGTTTTCTCCACATCTAGCTGCAAAAATGAGACCTCCATTAATGTGAGTTTTTATTATTTGTTTGCCTTTTTCTATTAAAAAAGAGTGATGTTTCTTACATGGCTATCTGCAATTTGCAGGCCTGTTCTTCGTGGGCGCCCTTCATCTAAAAGGGCAATTTATATATGTGGACGGCCTCGTTGGCAATTTGTTTTGTTGTTTTCTGCTGGTATGGCAAAGCCTTCTCACATTTAAAATTACTTAATTTTTTTTGGTAAAATCTTGCTGTTTTCTAACTGCTTACTTAGTAATTATCCTTTTGTCCTTTCACAGTGAGTTTCTTTCTGTGGTTTGTTTCTTGCGGTCTCTTGACTTTGTTATGGGCACTGAGCATTGGCCTTCTTGGTATATTTCAACCTTCTTATTCCATGAATAATATGAACTTCATATAAAATAATAGATACTGGTTGTTAATAATTCTCATCTGTTTCTCAGCTACTATCATGCATGCAAGCTTTCGGACACCTAACCTGAAAGCCCGCCTGAATACGTTCCGTGAGGAATTCCGTGCAGTCTGGCGCAATTACAGTGATCTGTAGTCACCATTCCTGTGGGTATTCATTTTTTTGAGCTTTGACTTTACCTCAGTAGAATAAAATATGTTTTGTTTTTAGTTGCATGTTGCTTTTTCTGTCTCATCTTCTGATACTGTTCTTGTTTTTCTTCTTGGGCATGTTCTACACCTTTTCCTTTAAGATTGTATAATATATACTAAAACTTGCAAGTTGCAACTATGCTCTTGTGGAGGTGGTAAAATTGGCGAGTTGTTAAAAAGTCAAGATGGGTAATTCTTTCATTCAGTTTGAAACGGAGCGGCCGCGGCACAAAAGTTATATTATTAGCGTCTGACAGTGTTGTAAAAATCGCGCCTAGGTGGCGCCTATGCCGATTAGTCGCTAGGCGGCGGGTCGACGATTATTTTTGGCCAAATCGGACTAAAAATCGCTAATCGGAAAAATTGGGTCAAAATCGGGCCTAGGCGGGCCTAGGCAGACCTAGTCGGCCAAAAATCGGCCACTTCCCGTTTTTCCGGCGATATTCCGGTAGGGTTCTGGCGAGATTCCGGCAGGTTCCGGCGATATTCCGGCGACTTTCAGGCAAATTTCCGGCGATTTTCAGTTTAGTTCTTGTAATTTCCAGCTTCTTTAAAAAATGTGTGTGTGTATATATATAATTTTGAAAATGACATATAAAAATGTGTATATATATAAAAAACTAAAAATTACATATAAAAATTTCAATCCGATTAATCCCGCCTAGGCCCCGATTAATCCCGCCTAGGCCTAGGTCCCACCCCACCGCCCGACTAGCGCCTAGCGATTTTTACAACCATGGCGTCTGATGACTGATCATTGAGCTGTTCCATCAATCGTAGAGAGTCAACTAAGTTTAGCGTTTGTTTCATCTTTGTAGAGAGTCAAATTTGAAAGATCGCCCTTGATTTGTTTCGCACCGACCATCCCAAAAGTTGCCTTAGTGAAAACATCCAAAACTAACCAAGCGCCTAGGTCCTCGCCAACCAACTTATAGATAACTTTAGTAGTTCATTAGACTCCATAACTCAACAATCTTCCACTTGGACGCCAATCCTCAAACCATCTGCCATCCAAGATATGGTAAAACATGTATATTCCTCGATCCAGCTCGACAGCTGATTTGTCATCTAGAAGGCTAGTTGAAGCTATGCAAAGCTTTAATTTTTCTGTTGTCACCACCTTAGTATAGTAAACATGTCTGTATGATTCTTTGCACCAAGGATCTTTCTTAATTGGCAGTGTACCATCACTCACCAATTCGATGATGAAGTGATCTTATCTGAATCTGTTTCGTTCTACTGTGTAACACCAGATTCTTTGTGAGATGAACCGCAATACGGTTCTCATAATAAAGTACATTGTTATCTTGTTCGTTCTTTGCCCAACTTCGATAAGAAATTCTTCAAACATATGAGCTCTTTGCTTGCTTCTGCTATCTCCATATATTCTGCTTCAGTGGTTGAAAGAGCAACACCCTTCTAGTCAAGACATCTAACTGATCGTTGTTCACCATCTATGAAAACACACCCCTTTTACCAAATCTGAACAACCACCCAAATATGCGTCAACAAAACCTTCCAAGATAGTACATACTGCTACCTTAGAGGTTCTTTCAAGTGACATAACAACCACTTGACTGCTTCCTAATGCTTATTGCTGACAATTTCCACTGCATGAGCTATATATGGCCTCGTGCAAAGACCACATCTGGTCTGGTTCTTTTCACGTGAAGTCTTCTCTTCCTTCATAGCCTGCTCCCATTGTACATATTCTTTAAAACCTAGGGCTTCTAGATGAGATCCTGGCTGTGGTCGATAGCAAATTATTTTTTGATGGAGAATATTTATCTGAAGGTATTGATTCTCTAGTTTTAGAACTTTCATCTCCGTCATTGTTATGTGAACTCCACTATCTGAGCTCCCACTAGCTTGGGATCTCTCACTGTTCTATGAACCCTAAATGGTTTATGAACTTTCCAAATCTTGAAAGCTTATTAGATAGTGTAAGGTCGGTTTCTGTAACATCTTCAAACATAACATGGTTTTTTTCATTTGGTTTCTTCTTTGTTTCAGATTCTGCAACGTGCTTTTCTTTGTAGAGAGAATTCTCACTGAATGTGACATCCCTGTTTCAGCTGAAAGCGATATCCCGTCTCATATGAACCATAACCAATAAGTACACACTTTTTGATTTTTGCTTTAAGCTTATCTGTGCCAACATTTTTAACTTTGACTTAAGAAACACATCTGGAAACTTTTAAGTATGAAAAAGTTCTCTATTCCTAGGAATGGAATCTTGAACACTTACAGTACTCAGGGTCTGATTAATCAAATAAGCTGTTGTGTTAACCGAACAGCTTTGTTTCTTAAGTCTCATTACTGTTTGCTCTTTCGTTCATTCTTTCATCAACTCCATTCTAGTTTCTACTGAGGTGTTTTCATGACTATTTTCAGCATTCTAATCCCATTCCTGGCACAATAATCGATAGATTCTTTGTTGTTGTAATGTTGTATTTACCTTCATTATCAAACTTTAAACATGTAACCTTTATATCAGTCTTGTTTTCAACATCATCTTTCCACTTCTTAAAGGTAGTGAAAACATCAGATTTATTTTTTCACAAAGTAAGCCTGTACCTTTCTTGTGGAATCATCAATGAAGGTGACATAGTACCGCAATCCGCATGTAGGGCCATAAACATTAGTATGAACCAACTCCATCTGTAGGTACTTCAACCATATACAAGGTTCCCAAACCACAAGCAATAACCAAGCTTCCCTAAAAAACAGAACCTAAAATTTCATATGGGCCACGCCTGTCTGTCATTCTTATTTTAGTTCACCAGAGTCGGATCATCAACGCTTGTTCCTTTAGTGTAGAGAGTCAGTTTTCATAAGTCCGACAATTGTGTCATCAGGGTCGGGTGTCATCAGGTCATCTTTGGAAGATTGACCTTGATTTGTTTTACACTGACCATCCAAAAGTTGCCTTAATGAAAACGCCAAAAAGCTGACCAACATATAGCTCATATTTCATCAGTCTCTATAACTCAACACTCATGCCCTAAATCTGTCCCCCCGTGTCTCATACAATCAATCTTTTTTTACTGATGAAATGTCAAAAATACCCTTCGGATGGGTGAACTCTTGTTTTTTGAAGCTTTATATAAAAGTTTTTGCTTGTTTATTAATCTTTATCCTTTTAGTTAGTTATGTAGATACATCTGGTGGTATTTTTGAGACTGGAAGTCCTATTGATGCTGCTGTTGGGAAATAATCCTCTAGTTTGGGCTGCTCAAGAAAGTACACGTGCTTTGGTTAACTGGTTGTAAGTTGCCTGAAGCTCTTGTCTTTATGTAAAGTTTGTCTTTACCCTGTGAATGGACCAAATTGCAGGCATTTTCTTACAGGAAACAGATTTTACACACTACTTTAAAAAACACTAATTCTGCGGTAATCGCATCTTCAAGCTTTGAATCCGAATTTGCAAACTTTGAAGCTCAAACCCAGTGTATAGCAAAATATGACTATTTCGGACAAACAGAAAGAATATGTGGGACTAGAGTGCTTTTGGTATATTGAGTGACATACATGATTCTAAAATACGCTATCCCCTCGGATACTTGATTACTCATTAACCGTCACATTTGCGGGTTCTCCACTTAAATCGAAGATCGTCGTTTATGTTGGAATTTACTCATTAGGATTCCTATAATCTGAAACATGATCTTAAAAACTGACCTAACTTTTTTTATATTTTTATGTTTTTAAGTACGTTAGTAAATTTAAAAGAATATTTTTTTTATATTTAATGGGATATTCTTTTAAATTTACTAAAATATCCCACTAAAATATAAAATAAATATTCTTTTAAATTTACTAAAATATCTCTGCTTTGGGTCAAGATTACCAGGTTTACCTGCCCTGAATCACAAGATCACCAGATTCAATTATTTGACCAACAAAACACCAAAATTAACAATCAGATCCAAGGTTCAGAACCAGATAAAAAAAAAGACTGTTCGACCAAGAGACTTGACATACAATTACTAACAAAAAGACTGAGACTCAAATTATTCAGCTAAACTTGTTTCAAAACCACTTCAAACTGCAAATTAAAACATGTCATGTCCTGCAAAAAACTTGCTCTGGTCGGGTTTTATGTACCAAAGCTGCGGTCTCCTGCATCTCCAAGTCCCGGGATAATCATCCTGTATTCACCATTCAAACACGAGCTTTAGACAACTCATTAACACAAGATTAATCGTCGGTTTTGTGAAATTACTCACCCTTTGTCAGTAAGAGTTGGATCAATGATTCCAGCATACACATGAAGCCTAAGAAAATTATTTAAAAAAATGTCGATCCCAAAAGATAATAGTATTTATCATCAAGTGTTTATGGTTTTCAGGGTTTTAGTAATACTGTACCCGGGATACTTGTCGCTCAGCTTTTGGAGTGCTGGAGGGCAAGTCACAGCACATACCTAATAACACGCGGACTCTAAGTTAAAATGTTATAATTATTAATAACAGAATACCAACAGGCAACGGTTTCCCTACTTACCACTTTGATATGCTGGTTGTCAACTCCGCGTTCCTTAATCAGGTCGATGGCTGTAATTACAGTGCCACCTAAATATAATTTAAATACAAAAAACGGGTATCAAAATGGCGGTAAAATAAATTTAATTTAGAGGGAAGACTTCAATATATAGATGAAGACAAACTTGCCTGTTGCTAGCATAGGATCAACAATGAAAACTCGAGTTCCTTCCGAAAATTTTGCAGGTAACCTGCATAAGAAAATTGAAGAACTATCAAAAGCCATGAATAGATCAAACTCAAAAAAAAAAATTATCAGAGAATATTAACACAAAATCGCTTCTAAAAATGATGATATGTTCAGTAATAATTAACTACCGCGGTTGGAATTTCTTACTTGTTCAGGTATATTGTTGGTTGAAGTGTCTCCTCATTTCTGCTAACACCTAATTTAATAAAAAAGAGTAAAAATACACAGTAGATGTTAACTTTATGCAAAACTGTCATACGAAATTATACTTGAATATTAATTAATTAATTACATCAACATTAAATAATTAGTAATTACCTAAATGGTATGTCTTAGTTGCTGGTAAGATGGATGATGCATGCTCTGCAAGAGCTAGACCAGCTCTCAGGATAGGAACAACCTACAAAAGGGACTCATTAGTACAAAAAGATATGATTAAATTAAAAAAATTTAAGGATGAAAAACACCAGAAAATCATAGAAAAAAGATGTATATTTTTCATTTTTTTTGTAATATATTATAGTGGAAGGGGATTAATATACTAACCGCAACAGCCTCCCGTGGATCAATGAATTCTACTGAAGCAACCCCGAGCGGGGACTGAATCTCCCCTGAAACTGTAGGCTGGAAAAAAAAACTCTTGATTTAAATTTATCACTGGTGGTGTATCTTAAAAATTAATACAGTTATGTTGTAAATAAAATAGAATGGAATAGTGTGTACCAGCCAGTCCCTGGATACTTCATACATAAGCAGCCTTCCCAATTCAGCCATGGCATTCTCTACAAACAAAGTGATAGATGAATCAAACATACGATTCGATGAAAAAGATGAACGAATTATATTAGATTTAGAATGGTTTCCATATAAACAAATGATGATTAAGGTATTCAAGAATGTGTCATTAACTTGGATCACCATCACTCTTGTAGTAGATGAATCTTGATTTAGAGCATCTTCATTCAAGTTACATCCAAATTATTTACAGTTTTATTAGATTTAATCACGCTTAAGTAGGATAATAGAAGCTGCAAACAAGATCATGTGCATCTAACTGCATGTTGAATTGAATTCTAGAAGGGTCCTGTTATAGATACACCAGGTGACGTTATCATACGGCCCGTATTGTTGGCGAAAAAAGGTAATACGAGCTGTATTGCATCTGTAAGTGGTGTACGCGTCAAATCAGTCGCTTCTGTGTCAGTCAAAAAAGCAATACAACCCGTATAGCTTTCTAACATACGACGAAAAAAGGTAATACGACATGTATTGCATAATCACAATCTACACAAGCTCTTTGACAAATTATAACTTCACTTTGAAAATTTAAAAATCCCAAAAGGAAAAACAAGAAATTGAAGCTACAAGATCATGTGCATCCAATTGCATGTCACATTCTAGAAACAAAAATGCAGAATCAGAATCCAAAGAAACATTAAAACCCCAAAAATGTGAGAGCATTAATTACTTACTAAAGATGGGGGGTGGTGTTTGCTCATTTCTAAGCACTGAAACCCAGTGTTTGATCAAAGGATGAGGAGGCACAAACACCTGCACAAAATCAAATAATTTAAATAAATAAATAAACAGGGTTTGATCGGATGGATGAAAAGATAAGGGTTAAAAGTACCAGCAGCTTTTTGGTCGGAAGAGATTTGTTTTCGCTTTCAGTGGTGGGTTGCAATGGCATGATGGTGAGGTTTGTTTTGAGTGGTGGTGAGGAGTGAAGAACAAGGCATTATAAATGGTGTGAAGAAATTGGCAGACTCACGGAACATGTGTCCGACTGCTCACATTAACCATTGTTGTTTCACCTGTTTTTTTTTTTCTATACTCGATTACTCAGGGGGTGTTTGGGATTTCATTTCAAACTACTTATTAACTTATTACCTTTTTCAAAAAGGTAATAAGTTAAAAGTTTGTTTGGATAATTAATGAAAAAGTTAATTTTAAAAGGGTAGAGAAGTTGTTTTGAAGAAGTAAGAATTTTTAACTTCTCCAAGAAGTCAAAAGTAGTTTTTGAAATGGAATCCCAAACACCCCCTCAGTCATGCTTTTATTGTTATTGTTTAAATAATCTTTATTATAAATTTTTTTTTAACTAGGAACACTCTCGTGTATCCTCACCCTTATTTACCCGTCTCTATCTTATTAAATGAGGGGACACGTGTCACTCTTTAGTGCATTCTCACCCTTAAAATTCTGTGTATTACGCGGGTTGATAAAATATAATATTATGCTTAGTAATAAAAAATTTGTATTTTAAAAAACCTGTGTATTACACGGATTGATAAAATTTAATGTTATATACTTAGTAATAAAAAGCTTATATCTTTAAAAACCCGTATATTACACGGTTTGAATACATTAATTTCTATTTAATATA
Organism: Smallanthus sonchifolius; assembly: GCA_023525975.1. Classification (NCBI taxonomy): domain Eukaryota; kingdom Viridiplantae; phylum Streptophyta; class Magnoliopsida; order Asterales; family Asteraceae; genus Smallanthus; species Smallanthus sonchifolius. The sequence continues at coordinate 21,915,585 of CM042037.1, forward strand.
ATTTGACTTACATCACTATTTAGTTAAAAACAAAAGTTACATAATTAAATTTTAAAGTTTTTTAAAATAAAAGATAATTTAAAATAAATGTGTTTTATTAGTATAGTTAATATTTTTCTTTAAATATAAATCACTACTAAAAAAAGAGATGTGTATTTAATAAGAGAGAAAGACGGAAAAAAATGGTGAGAAAAGATGTGGACGCGACACGTGAGATCAAGGGCGAAGCTATGAAGGGGCCAGGGAGGGCCCCGGCCCCTGCCGTTTTTTCCGTTAGTAGTGTTAATTTTTCCGTTTTCGTCCGAATTTTTTTTTACGTAAAAACATAGTCCGTACATGACTTAATCGTATTTCCAGAATCACTCGAAATCATTCTCTTGAACGATAAAAGTCTAGCGAACATAACGCATCAATCATTTCATACCGTAATAATTATAAGAATTGTCGGTTCATGCAGACGTAAAATCCGTATAACACAAACGATTGCAATTAATTATTACAACGGAAAAATATTTTGAATTCTATTCTAAATAAACGATCATGTTCCGAAAACTAAATCTTTAACATATATTATATGAAAATTCTCGTAAAAACATTACTAGAATTATCGTTGTGAATTATTCTCTTAGAACGCGTATAAATGTGAGCGAATACGTTTACAAATAAAAGTATACGTAAACTTAAACCTCTTCATTCAACTTAGTAAACGCGTCTAAACTAAGAGGATATATATATGTATATATATATATATATATTATATTGACAACTTCGAGATTTATATATTAAAGTGAGTATTAATTACGGGAAGTGTACCGCGTTTGAAATACCATCAACACCAACTTGTCATCATCTTGCTTAACTTACACTCCACTCAATTGTCATAATCGCTATGATTATGGCAAAGAGTGCAAACAACCTTCAAAAATCACATCGCCATGATTAAGATGAAGTATGCACTCCACTCAAAGGACACATCGTCACAAAATTTATTTATGACAACATTCAACCTCCGTTCTATCTAATATATATATGTATATATCTTCGTGTGTGTATATATATATATATATATATATATATATATATATATATATATATATATATATATATATATATATATATATATATGAATGCCCCACAGGATATGAACGTTGGCAATAAACTATTATAACATAAAAATAATTAGGACTACATATTCTAATTAAAATTTGAAGTCTAAAACAACGAATGATTTGAGTAGTTTTCTTCAAACTAGCCTCTAACTAGCTAAATTCTAATTCGAGTGTCGTTAAGAACCTAAACCAAATTAATATACCGTGTATTATCCTAATTGAGATTTAAACACCTAATGAACTAATTATCTTTCACCTAAACCTACTTAATCATTTAGCTAACACAAACCATCCCCCAAAATACCTTTCTCGGCCAAAAGCTTTTGTGGGGGCCACCCGACATTTCTTTCTTTCCTACTTAATTGATTTTGACCCAATTCCATGCTCATTCAACCTTTTGAACACTCAACATCTCTTACACACTTCATACATCCATCCCACCCTCCCACTCATTTGTATGAATCACACACTCCATCCTTCTCCTTCTCTTTCATTCTTACGACAACAACACCAACTTCATCTTCATTTTGCTTTCAAGTGTTCATCCATTCAAGCTTAAAATCTCCCATCTTTTGGTGTTCTAAGAAGCTTTCAAAAGTATTTTCTCAAGGAATCAAGCTAGGAGTTCAATATCTTCTTCCTAATCCCTCAAGAATCACCATTTTCCTAGTTATCTTCCCTAGCTTGTCTAGTGGTAAAAGCTTGATCCATCATTTTTTTTTTCTATTTTTGCATTCATGATATTTTCCTTGAATTCATGATTAAACATGCATTTTGTTCACCTAAAAATGGGATGTCTTCATAAAGCTTTCTAACAAGAGTAAACTAACACGAAAAGTGAGCTAGATCTAATGTTTAAAACATGTATATATATATATATATATATATATATATAAGTATGTGTGTATATATGTGTGTCGTATGTATGAATATATGTGTATATGCAATTTTTGTTCACAAAAAGTTTACTAAATAATAGATGTGTTCTAGCATGTGTAGATCTTAATAATTATGGAGCTTGGGTCATTTGAAATGCATAGACCTAGAAATATATAAAAACATTGAATATGGAAAAATGTATGTAAATGTGTAGATCCATATATGTAATGCATGAAAATGTGAACATAATGTATTATATGGAAGATAGGATGTTAAAGTAGAATGATTTTTATAGAGAAAAACGCATAGTTTTGTTACCAAGCGGATTGACAAATAAAAATAGTTAACTTGTTATTAGGGTTAAAATGGTCGTATTAGCTCGAATAAACATAAGGCTCAACCCTTATTTCGTAAAAATGGTTTTTATAAAAATATTGACCTTATAACTTTAAATATATTTTGGTAGAAATTAGTGATTTATACATAACAATGACGCTTTGCGAAGAACAAAATCTTGGAAGTATTTTTATGACAAAAATGGGCATTGTAAAACGTAGATGCAAAAACAGTAGTCTCGAGTAATATTTGTCTAAATGGTAATTTAAAAACTATGATAACATAATATATAAATGCAAGTATTGTGGGAAAATATGTATGCCTTGAGGAAAGACAGAGTTCTAAGTATTGGAAATTAATCATGATGGGATCTTAATATATATTACGTGCTAGTTGTTCGAGACGAGTACTTATGTGTATAAATATGTATAAATCACAAAAAACTTGATCGTGGGATTACTTTACGAAACTGAGTATTTAAAAAATATATAAAGTGATAATAATAAATATATCACTCTACGTTGTCACGACATTAATGGATTAGTATTCTAAAAGTAGTTATAGAGTTTGACAAAAATAAAATTATTTGACACTCGTTTTGTGTCCTCTTTATGTCGCATTGGAATGAAGTTCGTGTATGAAAATATATATATTTTGAAAGGATATAACTACTTGATCATAACAACTTACATTGTACTTGACTGTGTGAGTATATTACATGTGTGGATAGTTAAGCGAACAAATAAATATTAGTCACCAATGGATAGTAACACAACATCTTTTCCTAAATGAAAACATCCCTAACTAGATCCGTTAAGCCGGGTGAACAACTTGCATTTGAGACGTTGTTTCTCGATTTTAAGACACATGTTATACTAAATAGGGCACGAGTAGTCAGATCTCGCTCTTACAATTATTGTTGCTAGGATTTCATCGGACACCAGGTGAGTTTCACGGCCCCTTTTTACTGATTTCTATTTTGGGGGAAAAACATGTTAATTTCAAACGGTATGATAACTAGAAAACGAGAAACAAGCATCTGATTTCCTTGTGAGCATGAGTTAACACTAAAAGGTCCTCGGTATTTCAAACTATAACCATTAGCTATGGACTTAGCCGTAGATCGATATGAATAGTACTATTCGGGTTGACACCCCCAATCATGGTTAGTCGCGCTAACCCGACCAGCATGGTTAAATGATTGCATATTAGGTCTTGTTTTTTCTCATTGTTTAAAGGTACAATGGGCTGGGGCAAAATTCAAGAATTCGTTAAAGGTTTGGTTATAGGCTTGTGCATCACATAATTCGTTTGTGCTAGCTAGACAACGATGAATCAACCGCTAACTTGTTTTGCTTATCATATGCATAAAGTAAATTTCGAGCAAAGGATTTCGCCAATGGTATACGTACCAATGGAATTGCTAGTCAATTTCGAGAAACGGGTTTTTCCATTGGTATACGTATCAATGGTCTTGACAGTGAATTTCGAGCAAAGGATGTTACCAATAGTACCTGTACAAACAGTTTTGTCAATCAATTTCGTGCAAATGGTTTTTGTCGAAGGATTTCGTATAAATAGTTTTTGACAAACGATTTCATAAATATGGTTTTCCCAATTGCATTCATTTAAAACCTGTGAACTCACCAACATTGCGTTGACATTTTTGAGCATGTTTTTCAGGTAATACATACGGCACGGTTGGAATAGGTTAAACATTTGAATTAAGCCCTTAGAAGACGAAGATGCTTGGTCGTTTAACGTCAAGTCAATTTAGACTTGTATGTCTTTAGGTCTATGTATTCATTTAGTTCCTGTAATGGTGTTCGACACTTTAGAAGTCTTTATTTAGCTTCCGCTGTTATGTAATGTTACCAATCGTTGCAACCTTAAATTATTTATTTATTTATTAAGTGAATAAATTTGGGGGTGTGACAGAATGAAAATCATTAGAAATGAAAGAATCACATTCCTTATGTGATGGTCCATTCAATTCCTATATGATTACCAAACATTTTTTGTTTCATTCTAACGTAATGGCTCATTCCAATCCACCATACATTCATGCATACCAAACACCACCTAAATAGAATTAATGTCGTTGCTTATTGAGCATCATGAAAATTACCAGCCACTTGCTGAATCTTTATATATAATAAAGAAGAAAGGTTTCTGCCACTTGTCATAATCTTAAGCCAACAGGACACTTGGCAACTTATTAGCATAACTTGTACACTTGGCATCTTTTTATAAACATATCCAGATCCGTATGTATATGGGTAATGGATAATCCGTTTCCTTTCTCTACCTGGTAACAAAACCCTAAACTTGAGCCTTATCCACATCCTTTTCAATTCCTTTGTTTAACACATCGACACCTTCATCATCTCAACCCTAAACTTCCTCCATAACCACCATTTGCCTGCGATGAAGAACCTGGATTTTCCGCCGCTGCCACCATCTCCCGCAACCACCTTACCTTTCCGCCGCTGCCACCATCTACCGGCCCAACCACCATCTGCCGGCCCAACCACCATCACTTATCCCCTTGCCGCCACAACCAACATCTGCTGCTGCTGTTCGAGATCGTCCTCCACCCTGCCAAAATCGTCCTCTAATTTCTCAACAGGTTACTTTCTAGATCTTACTAATTTCTCATCAGGTTACTTTCAAGATCTTACTAATTTCTCAACAGGTTACTTTTAATTTTTGTTTTTAATCTCCTTTTTAATTGTTTTTTTTTGGTTGAATCATGATTATTGGTGATGGGTTTTACTGCATACTTGACTTAATCATCTTAATAATGAATTTTTTTGTCTTAATTGAACTATAATTTAACTTTTGTATTATACTCTTCTACTCTTTTAATCGAAATTTGATGTATTTGTCATGGGTTTACTGTATAGTGGTGCTAATTATACTAATAATGAGTTCTACAGATCAGAATTTACCCAAATTATGTAGTATCAGTCTCTATCCCACTGACTTAATAGTTTTGGTTAAATTCAGTATACCTAAAAATCAATTTCAGTTTTTGGTTGTCTTTTTTAAAGTTAAACTTTAACCTATCAATGGGGAAAAATCTGAAATATAGTCTTTTACTTTTTCTATGTCAACTATACAAGACAAAAAAATACCTGTAATGTTTTATACAAGCCCTTTTCGCCAAACATATGACTGGTCTCTATCAAACACTGATTACCCATTATTTTGACTATCATCTTTCCTAAAATAAACATTTTGTCTCTTTTTGCTTATAATCAAACGGTTATAAATATCACCCATTTATTCAAAATCTTTCAACCCATTCTTCCACTGCTTTGAAATTTAAGAATCCAAGCTATGAGTTTGCAAGCAATAGATACCAGTCAACTTACGGATCCAAGGTACTGTATTCATATGATATCTTATTTTATAACTGAGTTTTATTTGCTGTTTACATATGTTAGTTTTATAACTGAGTTTTATTTGCTTTTGACTATATAGTCTGAAAATTGATTAAAATTGAATAAATATAGTCATAAACTGAGTTTTATTTGATGTTTAAATATGTTAGTTTTATAACTGAGTTTTATTTGCTGTTGACTATATAGTCTAAAAATGGATTAAAATGGAATAAATATAATCATAGACACATATAGTCTGAATAATTATGTTTCTCAATATTTAGTACTAATCATACAACAAATCTGATGTTATAAAATACCTTACCAAATCTATTTGTATCATTTTTCCTTTTATTCTTTCAAGTTCTTCCTTAATTTCATCCACTTTATTTAATTATGACCAAGTTCTAAACCAGAGACCAACCCTTCCATACCATATATATGCAGATATTCTCATGCTGTTGATGCCCATTGTAGGTTTTTAAAAGAGTTATAATTCAGAATATCCATTACCAATATGAAGTTTAATAATGCCTTCCATTATTGATGATGTTGCTGCTGGTGCATCTCTGCAAGAAACCGCCTTCCATTGACTATTAATTAGTGACTCATCTTTCTTGCCTACAGAGGAAATCACTACCTGAGTTTTGGAGGGATCGCCTTGTCGTGAGTATGTGTTTTAGTTAATTGATTTAATAATTTGTTTGCTTTGTTTGTTAACTTATTTTATGATTCCATATGCTACAATTCCATCCTGTTTATGGCTTTTTTTTTATGTTACAGTAGCAACATTGCCAAGTGCAAAGGGCAGTTTTAATGAGTTTTTTAATATTGCCAACTTCAAAATATGCTTTGTTGCTATTTGATGCATCTTCTTTGAATTAGGTTCTCATTATGTTAATTTTGTCCTAACAACAGGGGTTTCACAAGCAAGGCTGCAGGTAAGCGATTTTTGTTGGAACAATTTCTGGAGATGAATATTAAGGCCTTCTTTGCCTCTTTACTTGGAAGATTCCAGCTAGCAAAGTTAAAGGAAACCCTTATTACTCATTACCTATAAAATGATTATATTATTTTATAATTATGTTTGTGGAGTATTTTGGTGTTTACTTAAACGGAAATGATATATTGATGGTTTACATGTGATAAATAGGCTCCAAAGATATTGATTTAAAGCTTTTGAAAGTTATATGATGATGGTTAACGAAACACTAATAATGATTCATTTGGTTTTAGTTTACACATATATAGGGATTATGATTTACATGTGAACTACATCTTTGCCAAGGAGTTGTAAATGTTTGGATTTTAGTGGTTTGATGGTAATTTAGTTAACATTTTTTTCAGCTTGCATACTTTTCTTTATAGTTTGCCTTTTTGCACATCCTCACAAAGGAGATGATGTCTTATTTTAAATGAGTTATGTTAGAATGTAATGTAGGATATATTATGTTTTAAGAATTGTTAACTCCTAACTTTGATATAGATTCTTATAATGTTTACTTACTTTTTGTGTTAAGGCGTATTATGGCTCTGGAGCTGCTCCAATTTTATTTGCCACCAATATTACCTCTTCATCTCGTCATCCATATATATGGGGAGGGCAGGTCATCATCTCTACTTAGATTAGATGCAAAATATTTTCGAGATACATATGGTATGTGATAACTGCTATTTTATTTAATAAACCATTTTTATGTAAAATTATTTCAGCATCTGATGATGCCACCTTATGGTACTCCTGTTCCATACCCTTATGTATACCCACCAACAGGAGTTTATGGTCATCCTAGCATGCCTATGGTAAGAATGTTTTCTTTCATGAATTTTGCTTTTAAATTGCATCTTGCCTCTTTTCACATTATGTGAACTATAAACGGGTATTGTTATATGATTCTGATTATTTTTTATCATCCTTGCAGATCCCTGACACTATGCAGCCAAACACAGAAGAATTTTAATTTTGGTACATTTAACTGTGGTACATATTCTGATTACAATGCTGGTTATAGTTTTACCTTTATTGTTTGTTTCATCTGTTTGAATTTTTATCCACTTTATGGTGTATCACTCATGAGATGGCATCTTCACTATATTTGATTTATGCAGGTGCTTCTTGGTTATATTAAGAAGATATAAAAAGTCTTAAGATATAAAGTCTTAAGCCTTAGCTTATATGGGTTGGTGTGCTCTTTGGGGGTGTGTATCGAGAGGCCCAATGCCTTTAGGGTGTAACTATTTATTTTATTAATAAAATTTAACGGTGCCGACCCCTTTACCAAGCCTGACTCTTTACTCTTCTCATGTGGACAGTCTTAAACATTAAAAACATGTAATACGTAATTTCATTTATAAAAAGATATATATTTGTAAATTACATCTTTTTATTATTTATCCCGTATACAAAGAAGTATTTAGAGATTTGTAATAACTATTGTAGTTTTTTTTTAACTTTTATGTATGATTAATTTATTGCTTGCATGTTTTATTATTATTTTCTCAACCCGTGTGTCACACGGGCATATAGACTAGTAATACTATATGTAAACAAGTCTCTTACAAAAGATGGGGAATAATATGTAAAGAAATCTCTTTTAGAGCATTCTCATCCCCTTCTTTATCCACATCTTTATAATTATATTAAAAATCATTAACTTTTCTTTTTTCTTTTTAATTAAATAATATTTTTTTATACCTTTATCATTACCTTCTCTCTCCTCCACTCACAACCACTTTCAAAAAATATTAAAAAACTAATAGAGATGAGCAGTGTTTTCACAAATATACAGATAAACAGTAACATTTTATCTCTCCTCCACTCACAACAACTTTAAACCACTTCCTAAAATATGCAGAATCTACTCACAAACATATACAGAACCTGCTGTGAATGCTCTTATAGAGATTTTTGTGAGATTTCAGCAAACACATCATATAGTTAAAACCAATGTTTTCAAACTGGGCAGTCCGGTCATGTGTGTTGAAACGGGTCTCCAGCGACGCGGCCGGTTGGGCCGGGAACCGTTGATCGAACCGGAAACCCGTGCGGTTGGACCGGTTGGCTATTTATTTTTATTTTTTTTATCTCTTTTAAGTTTGGATTGGTATGCTTTTGGATTGCTATGCTTTTGGATTCGTATTTCGTAGCTAATTGTTAGTTTAAGATTATTAGAATTGACTTGTTGGTGGTTTTTTAAGGATTAATGGTTGTTTGGATTGATTTATTTTTATAATATTTATGATGTGGTCCGGTTCTTAAATCCGGTCAGACCAGTGGAGTCTGGTCCTGAAAACATTGGTTAAAACGGTTTGTAATCAAATTCAAGTTCTAGGGTTTGTATTAAATGACATGTTTCAACTGTTGGTTTGTTTCTATCAAACTAACACTTTAATTTCATTTGGTTAGTTCAATATAGGAAAGCAAACATTGAAAATATATTCTTTGTTTTATTATTCTGGCTTAATTTTTCTTAACTCCTCCTTTTAAATTTGTTGATCCGCGCTATTGTAAAATATTGGTAAAAATAGGGACCAACAAACTTATATTTGAAATAGATGATACTATATCCAATATGATTATCAAGGTGAAGCTTATATATTAGAACTTTGCGCAAAATAAAATATTGTATTCAACAACTTTTTTAATTATATCATATTTGAAAAATAGATAGATATATTTGTGCTTTTCAAATATTATTATTATAATGTATACAACCGGATAATACATATATGAAACTGTTAACCCATATTCTTTGCCAAAATACCCTACCCATGGGACCAAAACAAATAAAATAAAAAATAAAAACTCCACGGGAGAGGTATTTTGATAAATCTCATATTGGACGTGGACATAAGAGATATTGAGTTCATAATAAATATTCAAACCTCAAATATCACGTGTTTTGGGTGTATAGTATGTGGATGAGAAAAAATATTCCACATGCAAGCGTATTTGGGTGGAAGCTAGTAATTCCATTATGGCGACCTTCTAGGACATTTCCACTCATACCACACAACCGAAGACATGAGCTCCTAGTGGAGAAAGCAAACAATACTGGTTGTTGTGACGGATGTTACAAATAGTATCCGAGCCAATTATGTGTTGTTCGGAATGGTTAGCAAACCTCGTCGAGCACGATGACTCCCCGGGGGTGTTGGTGGGGGGGCATCTTGGGCGAATCTCACATCTCTGATTGTGATGATGAGACAAACCTCATTGAGAACGACGGACCCATACAAGGGGTGATTGTAATATCCTAGACAAATCTCATATCTGTTGTGGACAATAGAGATGTTAGGTTCATAAGAAATGCCCCGACCTCAAATACCATCGACACGTTTTGGGCGTAGTTGGTTGTGGATGATAGGATAAATCCATAGATAAGTGTGCTTGTGTGGGACTCAGGAATTTTCACTCAGGAGACAAAAAACAAATATGTGAGCTCATGGTGGGGAAAACAAACGATATTGGTTGTGGATAGAGGTGATTGTAACACCCTAGGCAAATCTCATATCGGTTGTGAGCAAGAAAGATGTTAGGTTCATAAGAAATGCCCCGACCTCAAATACCTTCGATGCATTTTGGGCGTAGTTGGTTGTGGATGAGAGGATAAATCCACATTTAAATGTGCTTGTGTGTGACTCGGAAATTTCCACTCATGCAAAAAAAAAATCTTGTGGTGACCGCGGGAAAAATAAACAATATTGGTTGGTATGAGGGATAAGTCATCTTATTGGTAATTTTTTTACCAAAGATAAAAGACGAAACACTATTCTAAGGTCATGACTCTTGATGAAGTAAAAGCAACGTTGTTTATACTGGAAAAGGTAAATAAAAGTTCATTTTTCAAGAGGATGACTTGATATTAAAGCATGATGGTTCAACACCATCATATGATACATGTTTCTTGTAAAAATGACGAATATTGACAATTATTATAAGTCTTTATCTTTCTTGCAATATAAAGTGGGATTAGAAGACGTTAGAGGATCATCCGTCCTTGTGAAAAAATATATATATTTGTACTTACAAAAATATAAATCCATGTATAAATCTATAGATGAAAAATGTATAGGTTATTCAAAAATAATTTTTATACTACGGCCGTATATCGACCTAAGTATATCCTTGCATGAGTAATTGAGTATATAAAAGTTGATCAACTTATATAGATTTCATAAGCATAGTCTTAAGTCATTTACATCTGTTGTGGTCAGCAGAAGAACTTTTGCGATCAATAGAACAACTTTTGTAGTAAGAAATCAAGTGTTGTTAGTGTGCTTTAAGGTTTATAAAAAATAAATCTTCCAACCTATAACCATATGCTACAAGTTGAACCCAAAACCAGGTTGTGTTGGGTATTTTTCAAGCCTAGTAAAACATGCGGGTTGAGTAACGGGTTTGAATCAGGATGGGTTCGGGTCAGGACGGGCTATGACCAAAATGAGTTCGGGTTATGACCAAAATGAGTTCGTGTTAAAATAGATCGTTTTTAAAAAAAGTATAAATTTGCTTCGGATTAGAATGGGTTGTAACCAAAAAGTGTCTCGGGTTGAAATGAGTTGTATTAAAAAAGAAAAGTACCAAAATCTGCTATATACTTTTTCGAGGCTGGTGGTGGCGTTGCGGCGACGGCCGTCGTTGACGGTGGCGTCGTGGTGGTGCAAGAGGCGGTTGGTGGTGGTGTCGGTGATAATCTTAAGTGATTTTCTCGCCAAACATGTTATTGACCCTTGTTACCCGTTTGAACACATTCTAAATTTACATAGTTTTTAGGCGACCCATCTTGACCCAAAATGTGTTACCCATTTCAACCCGTTCTAGGTTATGGTGTTGCCCAATTCAACTAAAAATACAAAAAATATTTACCCAAACCAACCCATTTCTCTTAATTTGGGTCAAGATTGCCGGGTCGAAGGATCTAAACAATAGTTTTGGTCTAAAATGCCCTAGTAAAAAGGGTCTTGATCGAAGCATGTTGAACCTTTATTTTTTAAGTATGAAACAATTAGAATTACATGATAGTCATGGTTGTTATAAGGAAATTTCTATGGGAACCGAATTTACTCATAATTAAAATTATATGATTGTAAAGTTTGATAATTATTATTAGAAAACGAACTTTTTATATAATAATGTTTGATAATATAAGGTCAAGTAATTTTACTACGATAAATATGTTCTATATTTGTAATTATCGTGGATAATCAAAATGGTGTCTTTAGAATATTTTGATATTTTATTAAACTTAATAGATGATAATACTTTACTGATAAAATATTTCGGCAACTACCATAAATGGTAGCAGAGCCACACAAATTTCTTTCGTGAGCGGTAGGGACCACTTAACCGGTTAGCAATTAACTGGTTTTTTCAGTTTAGGTTTAAGTACGAAAATATGTCGAACTACAACATCGAGTAATCGTATGCGGTTAACTAGATGATCAATGAAGGTATAATTAACACCAACCGGGTAAACTCGCTGACCTTACTACAAACCCTTTTTTGTTGTGGCCAAGATTCGAACCCAAGACCTCCACTTTGAGAAGTCTTGGGGCTACCATTGCCCCAAATGACCAACGGTTGGGACTAAGTAATAAGCCTATAAGTTAAAAGTTTGGAATAATACAAAAATAAATAATAAAGGTTTGGACCACAAGTCCAGATTGATAGTCTTCCTGGGTCCTGCTATTATTGTTTTGGGCCTGGTCTACTTATAGCCCACCAGTCCACCACAAGCCTACAAGAAAACACCTGAATCGGGTCGGGCCTTTGTTACCAGAAAACCTTTACTCCGGCTTGTAGCTGAACTCAAGAATTCACGTCATGGGCTTGTAGCGGTTCAAGTCATGATCCGGATAGCTAGAAGCTTACCTGTTTTGTCTCTAAGCAACGTGTGGGTCTTGGGATCCATGGGTCACTCTCAGATTCTGGTGGAGCCTATTTAATAAAGAGAGAGAATGAGCTCATCTCTCATTCTCTCTTTTTTTTTCTTGTTTGTGTTTGTTGCATTCTCGTCTTGCTAGGGTTTCATCATTGTGATGATACTTCTGGCTTTTTTGTATTTCTTTCTAGTCCTCAGGATATTACACTGATAGTCTGGGTATTGTTTAGATATAGTTTCTGTATTTATGAGTTTCTATGTAGTTTTTTCATATATGTTTTGTATTCTTTGGATAAAACGTTTTTGGTTTGGGTTTGAATATTATTGAATCAGTTTCTGACATGGTATCAGAGTTACAGCTTTGATCGATTGTCCTAGATTGATTCTCACTATTCCACTGGTTATTGGTACTTCTGATTATTTAGGGTTTGTTTGATCTGAAAACCCTGGGTTAGATCTGGTCTTGATTAAGGTGACGTTTGATATTCTTGAAGACATATTGTTGTTAGCTTAGGGTTTGGTATTCTCGCAAGCTTGGTTGATATCTTCTAATTATGATTTCCCAAAAGTGAAACCCTAGCTATTTCTCTGGTCCCGAGCTCTGACACATCTCAATTCGAATCGATCCAACCTACTCTCTCGAAATCTTTGATTTTCCTTGCTAATTAGTCAATGTTTAAAGTTTGTAAAGTTATAAAACTCCTAAATCATTTATTTAAAAGTTAGATTAACAAAATAATATAATTTTGATAATCATATTTCATATACTAATTGTTTATGTGAAGAAATAAAATAAAAGTTGTATCATGTCATCTAAACCTAACCTATCATGGCCCCATATAAAAAATTACCATATTGATCTATTACCTAATATATTGTTAAACTTTGTTATGACTTAAGTTCGACTCAACTCCTTTGCATGGAGAAGGTATCATATTGGCTATTGCAACATTTGAGTGAACCATAACGATACATAAAGACTCCTTTCATGGTTAAAGATGACTCGACTCCCTTTCTAATTAAATTGTCGTTAAATAGTTGGTTTCTTATTAGACTCTTTTTGGCTTAGTATAAATTTAAAATACAAGTAAATGAAAAAAATAAAAAAATGTCAAATCTCTTAATGAATAAATATTTTCATTACATAAATTTTTTTCAAAATGTAAATTTTATTAAAAAAAAGGTCACTCGCCAGTTGACGAATACGCCCATGAAGGAAACAAAATTGAGGACACTAGTTACATGATATTAAAGGTATACCAATCTTTTCAAGTGATAGATTTATGATTTGATCTATTTTTGATCCATAGGAATCCAAGAGACTTTATTTCTTCTAGTATTCTTCCGATGTTAACCGTTGTGTTTGAGAAGATGACCTCGTTTCTAGCTTTCCAAATACCCCAACATGCAATTATGATAATGCTATGTAGAACTTCCTTATTTGTTTCATCTAATGAAACCGTCTTGTGAAGCTCTATTAAGTCTTTTGTTGAGAAGACAAATATTTGTTGACAGTTACACCAAGAACTTACGTGTTACCAAACCACCGTGGCAATCGAGCATGAGGAAAATAAATGATCCGAGGTTTCCGAAACCTCACCACATGGACAATCTTGGGAGGGGTCCAGGACATTTCTTTTGCTTAGCTCCACCAAGGTCGGGAGCCTATTCATTTATGCCCGCCATATGAAGATATTGCACTTTATAGGGATCAATTTACACCATTTTAGAAAGGTTGTCGGGCTTGCATTTGTCTCGGCCATAATTAGTTCCTTCACTGATTTAGTCGAGAATTCGTTTGACTTGTCACCACACCATAGCTATCTGTATTTCTCTTCCGTTGGTTGGACTTGGCTAAGGAGCCACATGTAGTTTTGCCATTTGATGATCTCGACAGTTGTTTGAGCTTCTATTTTCCAACTCCAATGCCAAGTAGTGATCCGGTTTTCAGTTGCGTAGCGCTCTGAAATCCTGCATTTTTTGTTGTTTTCCAAAGAAAAAAAGCAGTGGAAATGTTGTCTTGAGTGGAACGTCATTGATCCACGGGTCAATCCAGAACCAATAGCTTCTCCATTTCCAAGTTTGCCCTTGATTAAGCTTTGTACCTTTTGGCCAACAATAACTAGTTTGTTTTCAAATCTAGCGATGGTGTTCCATGTACCTGTAAGATATTTTTGCATAGGTATTACAAACCAAGATGAATTGTTAGTATGAAAAGACGCTATTACTCTACGCCATAGGAAATGTGGTTCGTTTTTGAACCGCCATATCCATTTTGTAAGAAACGCCGAATTTATATTTTTTAATGAACAAATACCCAAACCTCCAGACTTCATAGGTTTAGTTACCTTCTCCCATGCTACCCAGTGTATTTTCTTTTTCTCATCACAGCCTCCCTAAAGGAATTTTTTACGAATGCTTTCCAACTAACCCATTTTCATTACATAAATGACTAATACAGTTTTACTTTTTATAAAATTATAACCAAATAAATAAGGGAAATTGGATTTTAATAATCCCACATTTTATCAATTGGCCAATAATAATCCCAATTGAGAATATTCTTACCACCAGTCCCTACTTTCAAACTATTTTCTTACATTGGACTCCCCGTTAAAAAAACTTAATGCCGTTAGATTTTATATGACGTAGACGTCTGCAAACCGTCGGAAAGTTGAGCCAAGCTAGCAGTGGTCTCGTGGTGGGTTTTGACATTGGCTCTGGTGGTGTTTAACGGGTCTCGTTTTTCCGGCAAGTCCAAACGAAGACAACGACGGTGTTTAATGGTAAAGACGGTGACAGACTAGGGTTTGTAGACCACCCCTCCGACGAAGGCGGTGGTTATTCCGGCTTGGCTCGACTTTCCGGCGGTTTGTAGATGTCCACGTCATATAAAATCTAACGGCGTTAAGTTTTTTTAAAGAGGGTACAATGTAAGAAAATAGTTTGAAAGTAGTGACTGGTGGTAAGAATATTCTGATTTAGAATTATTATTGGTCTTGTTAAAAAATTTAATTATTAAAATCCAATAATCCAATAAATAAAAAACTATATACAATTATACAAGGGGACTACTAATGGCACACGGGAATTGCTATGTGGACTTGGCCATATACGCATTGTATAGGGCAATACGATGCGTATAGCCATTCACAATTTCCCATGCCCGACATCCTCGTACAACCTGGTCATTCCTACACTATACGAATCGTATAGTTCAATACGATGCGTAAAGCGTACGATGTACTTTCTGCAACTAGTCAACATCACATCGCTATACGTGTATAGATCTATACGGAGCGTATAGCGATGTGATGGTTGACTAGTTTCAGAAAGTACCTCGTACTCTATACGCATCGTATAGAACTATACGATGCGTATACGAGGTTTGACCAAGTTTGACCCGAATCCTATACGCACCGTATTGCCCTATACGATGCGTATAGGGCCCAAATTTTGTGTATTTAACCATGCAAAATTCTCATTCGAACGCATCGTTCAAAAAATTTTCAAACAATCTCTCAAAAATTATAAACATGTCTTGGTGGTGGGATGGTAACTACGATTTTCAGGTATATTCTAACGAGTCGCTGGAAAACAACCCGCAAAGTTCTGGCGTTCAAGAGGTGAATTGGGAGGAGGTCTCGTCCGACGTTTATTCTAATCAACGGGTAAGGCTTCCAGATTTGAACGAGCCACTGAGCAATCTCGATTTCGTATACGGTGAACCGTCTTACCTTACACAACCCATAAACGACTACGTATATGGTGAAGTCTCCTCCCCGACACAACAAACTAACAACTTCGTGTGCGGTGAAGTCTCTTACCCGACACAACAAACCGACGACTCCAAAGACGAAGAACAAAACCATCAAAATGTGTCGTATAAAACTGACCAGAATTTTCAGTCTCGTGAACAGTTGGTGGATTGGGCTATGCGGAGAGGACGTGAGAATGGTTACTTCCTTGTCACCTGACGATCGAGGAGAAAAGGAGACGATCCGACGGAACCGTTTATCAAGGTGTGGCTTGTGTGTGACCGTCACGGCGAACGTGCGTCTACTGCCACGGTTAGACGTGCCAGTAGCAAGAAAATAGGTTGTCCCTTTAAATTGGAAGGAGAGTATCAAGAAAATACTGGTGATTGGAAATTAACGGTGAAGGATGACAGTCATAACCACGATCCTAGTCAACATCTTGTGGCGCACTCGTTTGCAAGGAGACTGTCTCAATCGGAACAACATTTGGTGGGGAAGTTGTATTCGCAAAACATGTTGCCACAAAACATTCTGGAAACTATAAGGGAACAAAACCCAGAGAGTAGTTGCATTAAAAAGGACATTTATAATGCGATACAAAAGATAAAAAACGAAACGAGAGTCGGTGAAACTCCAATACAGATTCTGGAAAACCTGCTTTCTTCTAAAAAATACGTCTACTATACTCGAGAAGATCCTGTCACAAATAGTGTGGAGGAGATATTCTTTGTTCATCCGAAATCGTACGAGATGTGGCGTGCATTCCCGCACGTGTTGATGATCGACGCGACCTACAAAACAAACATGTATAAACTTCCATTTGTCCAAGTGGTCGGTGTGACCTCCACACACCAGTCGTTTTGTGTCGCTCATGCATTTATATCAAAAGAACGGGAGGAAAACTTTGTTTGGGTGCTACTTCAAATAAAAGCAATGTTGCAAAAGTATATGGAGCCGCGTGTGATAGTAACAGACAGGGACAAAGCTCTTATGAACGCGTGTGATAAAATATTTCCGGGCTGTTCCAAGAACCTATGTCAGTGGCACATACACGAGAATATCGCAAAACATTGCAGGGCATCATTTACAGACGAAGACTGGAAAAATTTCAAGTATTCATGGTCGGTATTATGTGAGTCTCCCACGCCAAATATATACCAGTACAACTTCAACCGGCTTTACGAACGTCTGTATGCAGCCAAACTAGGAAGTAAGTTTTAAATATTAAATATTTAATATTTTCAGTATTTAAATATTTATTCAATATTAAATATTTTTTCAGGAGTTATAGATTATGTGACTAAAAATTGGCTGGACCCGTATAAAGAAAATTTTGTATCCGCGTGGTCCAACAGAAACCTCAATTTTGGTCAACATACAACGAACTGAGTCGAGAGCCAGCATTCGCTCTTAAAGAGCTATCTTAGAAACGCTAACGGCTCGCTAGATAGACTTGTTGGGTTTGTTGATGAAATTGTATCAGATCAGTATTATCAGTTACAGTTTGGGTTTGGAACAAGCCTCATAAGGAAAATGGACAGCCACATAGCTATTGAATTGTTTGATAACCTGCACGGTAAAGTTTCACATAAAGCTCTAGATTTGATAGAAAACGAGTGGTACAAGTTATCAAATATACGGAAACAAAATGCAACGTGTGGGTGCCAACTTTTCAGTAGTTGTGGGTGTTGGATTTTATGGACCGACCCGATGGACAATGCGGCTGACCGAGCTATGCCCCGTAAGAGTTACACCTAGGGCAACGAACATTAAATCCACTTAACCCGCTTAACTGGTAATTACGAACTGTTAGCGAGACGATATATTTTTTATATATATTCATTACACGGGATTTATTGTTTATACAGGTTTATAAATAATAATTCACATTTATTGTTTTAATTCTTTTATTAAAACAATTAAACGGGTTCGGGCTTTTACATCTGGTATTGGACTTTGGGCCCGAAAAAAATTAGTAGGGTTTGTAACTATATATAATAGGATTAATCCTATTATATAAGAGGATTACTAATTCTTGCCGTAAAACCAAGAAAAAGGTTTCACCTTGGCTTTCTCGGTTAACTCCAACAGAGAACAAAGAAAAAAAAATTTGGTTTTCTTTCTTTTGATTTTTCTCGAGCCACAAAAACACCAAAAACGTAAATCCCCCTTTTGGTGATTTCCGAAAACCATCAAACCAGCCCAAGCCGGACCCTGTTCCGCTGCTGTCCCGTTTCCGGCCAGCCCCGGCGCTTCCTGTTCTCGCGTTTCGGTTCGTGATCTAGCAACGGTTCGTTGTACCTAGGTGTCTTGATCGGTTATTCATTAACCACTAAGGTATATTTAATCTCATTGGTAGATTAACTTTATATTCCGTGTTCGTATATTTTGTAACCCAGATCCTGTCGGGTTTTATTTTGTGTTGGATCGGTTTCTTTCCGCTGCGTTTTAATGATTACTAAATAGTTATTATTAATCTATAATTACTTATCAACCATTTGATAACTAATATAATTGATCACCACTGGCAAAATACCCAACAGTGGTATCAGAGCCTTGGTTACGACATACGAATCGGATCCGGTCTTTTAACCGGTTATAGATCACAAACTTTAACTTGTTTAAAGTTTCTGATCTAGATCTTTTTAGGGCAATTTTTATTTATTTATTTTGGTCAAAGTTTTTATTTATTTTATTGACCATAAGGATTGCCCAGTTATTTGATTGTATTAAATATGTAAATCTGGCCCGACCCTGTCTTGTGTTTGTTTTCTGTTTTTGGTTTTATGGTTTGGCCCATTTGATGGCTCAAATTGTAATAGGTTAGCTTTTATGTTTTGGCTCACTTTGATGGCTCAAAGTTGTAATAGCTTAGGGTTTTATTTTTTTTTGTATTTTATATAAATATTGTAAAGATAAAGACCCGAAGACAAAACAGAAGACGGAGACAGGATCTTGGATTTAGTGGGAGTCACACGGAACAGCTAGATGCATGCACGAAGTTCATCCTTGTGGTTGTTTTTGTGTTGTGACCTAGTTTGGTCTTGCTATTAGGCTCTAGCAAGATCAAACACTTTTTCCTTAGCCATATGATTTACATATTTTTGTGTTTGCTATTGTGGTTGCTTTTATCTTATAAATGTTATAACGTATCGACCAAATACCAAAATTTTCACAATCAAATTAATAACAAGTTCTAAACTTTTTTTACAACTTGTGGATACTTTATATTAAAACAAACAGTTTGTTTTTAAAATAAATGATAACCAATAAAGTTTTGCAATTTAAACTAATTTTAAATTTTCAAAACGAATAACTTAATAGTTCATTTAAACTATTAACTTTTAATTGGTTAATTACATCGCGGCAAACTTAGTTTTAATAGGTTATTTAAAATTAAGTGTCCTGAGAGATGAAAGGGTTCATCACGTTGTCACGATAGTGAAACTGGATTTTACAACACACGTATGATTTATCATTCGTTGTGTTTGACCCTATTCGGTAAATACTAAAATTAAATCCCATATTTAAAATCTTTAGTCTATGTCATCCTACTATAAGGAACACTTGGGGCATAACGTGAAACACCAGTGTTTGGAGCCACAGCACCGCACTTGGTGCGTAACCTATCCCTCCAAGGTGCAATGGTTTCGTTGACACATCCGGCCCTTCCACATGTACCTGTACTAGGGCGACTATTACTTTTCTCTCTATTACATGCCCCAGCTGTATGGAGACCAAAAGTGGTCATAGATGAGGCTAAACGTATTAATACATAGACAAGAGTTGTCTTAGCGGCCTCATACTCGAGAATTGTGCATTTTTCCACAATTGGCAATTATTGTCAGTCTGCCTAAATCACTTACTAATGTTGCGTGCCACAGCCGCCATTACTAATTGATATAACCAGATTCTCTATTCTTAATATATTCTTGTCATGGGTCATTAATATAAGAATTTATTACATCCAAAATACTAATTAACATTTAATTTTCTTATTTAACAGATGTCTACTGAAAAGGAATCTCACTCCTCATTCTCTCTCAAGTCTTTGCTTGAGAATGAAAAACCGAAGGACACCAACCTCATCTTGAACTCTCTCCCTAGTTCTTATGACAACTTCGTAATGAACTTAAATATGAACACATGGGAGAAGATTATGCCCGAACTGCACGGTATGCAGGAAACGGCCGAGATGAGCATATCAAGTGAGACTAATCAAGAGTTGATGGTCAAATCTGTTGGTGTTAACAAGCCCAAAACCAAGAAAAGGGGTTATAACAGCAAAGGTAAGAAGCAAGTTATTGTTGCTGCCAAGAATGCCACCAACAATAACAAGCAAGTTGCAAAAGCACCCCCTCCCAAGGAGCGTCAGTGTTTTGAATGCAACAATATGGGGCACTGGAAACGTAACTGCCCTGAATATCTAGCTAAGCTGAGATCGAAGAGAGCCAATGGTGAAGGCACCTCTTCTAATAACAAAGGTAAGAAGCAAGTTATTGTTGCTGCCAAGAATGCCACCAACAATAACAAGCAAGTTGCAAAAGCACCCCCTCCCAAGGAGCGTCAGTGTTTTGAATGCAACAATATGGGGCACTGGAAACGTAACTGCCCTGAATATCTAGCTAAGCTGAGATCGAAGAGAGCCAATGGTGAAGGCACCTCTTCTGGTATTTCTATCTATGTTATTGAACTTTTCACTATCTCTAGCGACACATGGGTATTTGATACCGGATGTGCTTATCACATCGTTAATGTATTGCACGAGCCTGAAAAGTGGAAGAAGCTGAAACAAGGCGACATGGAACTCATCGTTGGTGATGGGAAGAGAGTACCAGTTCTTGCAACTAGAACATTTCACCTTTCATATCCTTCTGGCCTTGCAGTTATCTTAAATAACTGTTTGTTTGCACCTGGTTTAACCAGAAACATTATTTCAGTTTCCTTATTATTTGAACAAGGTTTTAAGTACGTTTTTAATGGAATTAATATTTCTACTTACTTAAATGATATTTTCTATTTTGGGGTGAAACATGTTATCAACTTTATCTATTTAAACATTTCAATATCTATGTTCTTGTGCTTGATCTTTATGCTTTATATTTGAACTACTTGGTGACCATTGCATGTGTTTCATGCTAGTACATTCATTAACTTGCAGCCCAAGCCTAAGGTAGTACCTAACATGATCATTTATATGGGAAACTGAACCTATAACTTACCACAAGACCTTGGCGGGTTTTGTTGGGTATCAACTATAACTTGGAGTATCCGCTTGCTCCCTTTTTCAAAATGGCAATCAGTGGATTGCGTATCTAGTTTTCTATTATCAGGCTTGAATTGTACGCTTGGAACCTTGTATGTTTTCACATAAATGCTTTAGACATGCTCTGAACATATTGAATTGTAATCTATACTAACTCTTTTGGTGTCAAAACCTATGTATCTCACCAACTACTTGTAATTGACAGTTACTTACATGTTTCAGGTGTACCTGTTTGAGGACTACTTGCTCACCTAGGACTTGGACCTAGTTTAATTTAATTTATGTTTTGAACGTTTCATTTTCCTATGTAACGGATGCTTTTAATTTGAGTAATAAATATTATCATATTTAATAGATGATCATGTGCTTATGAACAACCGCGTCAGCCCCGACGTTTAATCCGCCGCCGGCCGGGGTGTGACATCATTCATCGACGATTATAGTCGATATGCTTATGTCTATCTTATGAAACACAAGCATGAAACTTTTGAAAAGTTCAAAGAGTTTCAAAACGAAGTGGAAAACCAACTCGGTAAAACGATAAAGACACTTCGATCAGATCGAGGTGGTGAATATCTCAGCACAGAGTTCATAAATCATCTCAAGGAGCGTGGAATAGTTTCACAACCTACTCCACCTGGCACACCCCGACTTAATGGCGTGAGCGAGAGGAGAAATCGAACCCTACTTAATATGGTTCGATCGATGATGTGTAGAACAGACTTGCCTCACTCCTTCTGGAGTTATGCTCTTATGACCGTCGCCCGCATTGTCAATCTGGCACCGACTAAGAAGGTAAACAAGACTCCATATGTGATATGGCATGGGTCTAAACCCAATCTGTCGTACCTTAGAGTATGGGGTTGTGATGCATATGTCACCAGCGATTCTGATGACAAGCTCGATCCTAGAGGCGAAAAGGTCGTTTTCGTTGGATACTATAACATAAGCGAATATTATTTCTACCATCCTGATGCAAATGTTATTTCCATCAAAAGGAAGGCACACTTCCTCGAGAAAGAATTTCTTGAACGAGGAACTGGAGATAATATAGTGGATCTTGAAGAAATTCGAGAACCACAAACAACCACTGATGAAGCCGGAGCGTCTGAACAACAAGAAGTTGTTGCTGGTGAATCAGACATAAACACAAGCGTTCGCAGAAGTGTAAGGACTCGCAAAGAACCTGACAGATACCTATGGCATCTTGATAGTACCGAGGTCCTATTAGTAGCCGAGTCTAATGACGAACCTACTAACTACAAATCTGCTATTTCAGATCCAGAATCTGCAAAATGGCTAGAAGCCATGAATGCCGAGATGCAATCTATGCGTGATAATCAAGTCTGGGACTTGGTTGAGCTACCCCCCGAATCTCGAGCATTAGGGAGAAAATGGATTTTCAAGAGAAAAACCGACATGCATGGAAATATACACACCTATAAAGCACGGCTAGTTGCGAAAGGTTTTACTCAGACTCAAGGCATTGACTATGATGAAACCTTCTCGCTCGTTGCTATGATCAAATCGATCAGGATATTGTTTGCCATAGCCGCGTACTATGACTACGAGATATGGAAAATGGATGTCAAAACCGCTTTCCTTAATGGGCATCTCTCTGAAGATGTCTATATGGTACAACCTGATGGTTTTGTTGATCCAAAATATCCTAATAGGGTATGTAAACTGAATAAGTCTATTTATGGACTCAAACAAGCATCTCGAAGCTGGAATCTTCGTTTTGACCAAAAGATTAAAGAGTTTGGCTTTGTCAAAAATGAAGATGAGCCTTGTGTTTACAGAAAGGCTAGTGGAAGCACTATATCATTCCTCATCTTGTATGTGGATGATATACTTATCATTGGAAACAACATACCTATGCTTAACGATGTTTAACACTGGTTGGGAACTTGTTTTGCAATGAAAGATCTTGGAGAAACAGCCTACATTCTAGGAATCAAGATCTACAGGGATAGATCTAAGCGGCTTCTAGGGCTTAGTCAAGGCACATACATAGACAAAGTCATGGCACGCTTTCATATGGAAAACTCCAAGAAAGGAGGTGTTCCTATGACTAACCAATGCACCTGCAGTATTCATGGATCTTATGAACCGCGTGTGTAAGCCGTACTTGGACAAGTTCGTGATCGTCTTCATTGAAGATATCCTCATATATTCAAAATCCAAAGCGGAACACGAAGAACACTTACGTCTGGTTTTAGATCTCTTGAAAAAGGAGCAATTATACGCTAAGTTCTCCAAATGTGAATTTTGGCTAAAGGAAGTCCAATTCTTGGGTCATATAGTCAACGAGAAGGGTATCCACGTGGATCCCGCTAAGATTGAGGCGGTGAAGAACTGGCAAGCTCCAAAGACCCCTACCGAAGTCCGCTCATTTTTAGGTTTAGCGGGCTATTATCGTCGTTTCATAGCAAATTTTTCAAAGATCGCGGTACCTCTCACAGCCTTAACTCACAAAGGCAAACCCTATGAGTGGGGACCAAAACAAGAGGAAGCCTTCCAAACCCTAAAACAGAAACTGTGTGAGGCTCCTATCCTGACTCTTCCTGATGGAACCGAAGATTTTGTCGTTTACTGTGACGCTTCCCACTTAGGCCTTGGTTGTGTACTAATTTAGAGAGGCAAAGTGATTGCTTATGCGTCCCGACAACTCAAAATCCATGAGAAGAATTATACGACGCACGATCTTGAGTTGGGTGCGGTCGTATTTGCTCTTAAAATTTGGAGACATTACCTATATGGTACCAAATGTGAGGTTTACACCGATCACAAGAGTCTCCAACACATCTTCAATCAAAAAGAACTCAACATGAGGCAAAGGCGTTGGGTTGAACTCTTAAACGACTACGACTGCAATATTCGTTATCACCCTGGTAAGGCGAATGTCGTAGCCGATGCTCTTAGTCGTAAAGAACCTATCAAGATTCACAGCATTCGAATCCAAAATGATATTCAAACTCACATCCTTGAAGCACAACATCTTTCTGTCACTGAAGGAAACATGTACAATGAAATGTCATGTGGTGCTGAACTCCAACTTGAAACCAAACCCAATGGATTACTTTACTTTCTAAATCGTATCTGGATTCCGGACCATGACAACCTTCGTACCTTTATCTTGAACGAGGCTCACAAGACTCGTTACTCTGTGCATCCTGGTGCAGACAAAATGTACATGGATCTTTGCACTCAATATTAGTGGCCTGGTATGAAAAAGGACATTGCCCTATATGTGTCCAAATGCCTTACTTGTTTAAAGGTTAAAGCCGAGCACCAGCGTCCATCCGGTTTACTTGAACAACCCAAGATACCCGTGTGGAAATGGGAGTGTATTGCCATGGACTTTATAACCAAACTCCCACACACATCTCGTGGTCATGATAGCATTTGGGTAATCATCGACCGCTTAACAAAATCTGCTCATTTCATACCCATACGTGAGGACCATCGAGTGGAGAAACTAGCTCGAATCTATATTGATGAGATCGTTAGTCGTCACGGTGTACCTCTCAATATTATTTCTGATCGTGATGGACGATTCACCTCCCGTTTTTGGCAATCACTACAATCAGCTCTAGGTACTCAACTAAATCTTAGTACTGCTTATCATCCGTAAACTGATGGACAATCCGAACGAACGATTCAAACTCTCGAAGATATGCTTAGAGCATGTGTCATTGACTTCAAGGGAAATTGGGATTTACACCTACCCTTAGTCGAGTTCTCGTACAACAATAGCTATCACACTAGTATTAACATGGCTCCTTTTGAAGCACTTTATGGACGGAAGTGTCGCTCTCCTATCTGTTGGACCGAAATTGGTGAATCACAAATCACTGGTCCTGAACTTATCCAGGAGACTTCCGACAAGATCATGTTAATCCGTGATAACCTTCTGGTAGCAAGGAGTCGGCAAAAGAGCTATGCCGACAAACGTCGAAAACCCTTAGAATTTCAAGTTGGCGATATGGTTCTTCTCAAAGTATCCCCTTGGAAGGGCGTAGTTCGTTTTGGAAAGAAAGGGAAACTTGCTCCAAGATTTGTAGGTCCGTTTAAAATCCTTGAGCGGATTGGGAAGGTAGCCTACAAGTTGGATCTACCTGAAGGACTTAGCAACGTTCATCCGACATTTCATGTCTCGAACCTAAAGAAATGCTTAGCTGACGAGAATCTCCACATACCACTTGACGAGGTTCACATTGACGAAACAATGCACTTCGTGGAGAAGCCCGTAGAGATCATGGACCGAGAAGTTAAACAACTCAAGCGAAGCCGAATTCCAATCGTTAAGGTTCGATGGGAATCCAAGCGTGGCCCTGAGTTCACTTGGGAACGTGAGGATCAAATGAAAGCTAAATACCCACATCTGTTTCCAGGACCCTCTTCTTAATAAATTTCGGGACGAAATCTCCTAAAGCTAAAGTTCGATGGGTTAAAACTGTACCGCGTCTGGTTTAAACCAAGGCTTAGGCCCAGGTCTACTGGTCCGGTGTTGGTGTGTCTGGTTGGCTCCCAGCAGACCCGGGTTCGAGTCCCGTGGTCTGCAATGTTTTTTTTAAGTGATTTTTAAACCGAAATTCAACCTCATTTTCTTATAAAAATTGTTTTATAAAACTCCCGAGACTCGGAATATTTTTAAGAACCAAATTATTGATCTTAAATAATTATTTAATAATTTTAGAGAATTAAAATAACTAATTAAGAAACTATATAATCGTTTTAATTAAAAACATTTATTAACTACTTTTAATACACGATTATTTAGTATAATCTATGCCATTTTATTGTCCATTTAACTAATTAATTAATTTAAACGTATAAACTTTTAATCTAAATACGTATATATTCAAGTAAATATTATTTAAATACTTATTCATTATTTTGTAATCAAAATAATTATTCATATATATATATATATATATATATATATATATATATATATATAAACTTGTATTCAACCCTTTATTTACGATCATATTATTTTCGTTATTAAACAAACATATTATTTTCTTATTAACAAACACATTATTCACAACAAATAGATACATACTCATTCAACCTAGTTCAATCTTTACTACCTAAATCTTTGGAGCATATCATTGATACATATATAAATGCAAACATAGGTTAACCTCGTGGTTAGCTAAACAACTTGTGCAACTACCCGTACTTGTGATTTCAAGCTACTAATCCAAAGTGAGTTTACATAGCCCCTTTTTACTGTTTTTGCTTTTGGGGTGAAACATGTTATCAACTTTATCTATTTAAACATTTCAATATCTATGTTCTTGTGCTTGATCTTTATGCTTTATATTTGAACTACTTGGTGACCATTGCATGTGTTTCATGCTAGTACATTCATTAACTTGCAGCCCAAGCCTAAGGTAGTACCTAACATGATCATTTATATGGGAAACTGAACCTATAACTTACCACAAGACCTTGGCGGGTTTTGTTGGGTATCAACTATAACTTGGAGTATCCGCTTGCTTCCTTTTTCAAAATGGCAATCAGTGGATTGCGTATCTAGTTTTCTATTATCAGGCTTGAATTGTACGCTTGGAACCTTGTATGTTTTCACATAAATGCTTTAGACATGCTCTGAACATATTGAATTGTAATCTATACTAACTCTTTTGGTGTCAAAACCTATGTATCTCACCAACTACTTGTAATTGACAGTTACTTACATGTTTCAGGTGTACCTGTTTGAGGACTACTTGCTCACCTAGGACTTGGACCTAGTTTAATTTAATTTATGTTTTGAACGTTTCATTTTCCTATGTAACGGATGCTTTTAATTTGAGTAATAAATATTATCATATTTAATAGATGATCATGTGCTTATGAACAACCGCGTCAGCCCCGACGTTTAATCCGCCGCCGGCCGGGGTGTGACATCATTCATCGACGATTATAGTCGATATGCTTATGTCTATCTTATGAAACACAAGCATGAAACTTTTGAAAAGTTCAAAGAGTTTCAAAACGAAGTGGAAAACCAACTCGGTAAAACGATAAAGACACTTCGATCAGATCGAGGTGGTGAATATCTCAGCACAGAGTTCATAAATCATCTCAAGGAGCGTGGAATAGTTTCACAACCTACTCCACCTGGCACACCCCGACTTAATGGCGTGAGCGAGAGGAGAAATCGAACCCTACTTAATATGGTTCGATCGATGATGTGTAGAACAGACTTGCCTCACTCCTTCTGGAGTTATGCTCTTATGACCGTCGCCCGCATTGTCAATCTGGCACCGACTAAGAAGGTAAACAAGACTCCATATGTGATATGGCATGGGTCTAAACCCAATCTGTCGTACCTTAGAGTATGAGGTTGTGATGCATATGTCACCAGCGATTCTGATGACAAGCTCGATCCTAGAGGCGAAAAGGTCGTTTTCGTTGGATACTATAACATAAGCGGATATTATTTCTACCATCCTGATGCAAATGTTATTTCCATCAAAAGGAAGGCACACTTCCTCGAGAAAGAAGTTCTTGAACGAGGAACTGAAGATAATATAGTGGATCTTGAAGAAATTCGAGAACCACAAACAACCGCTGATGAAGCCGGAGCGTCTGAACAACAAGAAGTTGTTGCTGGTGAATCAGACATAAACACAAACGTTCGCAGAAGTGTAAGGACTCGCAAAGAACCTGACAGATACCTATGGCATCTTGATAGTACCGAGGTCCTATTAGTAGCCGAGTCTAATGACGAACCTACTAACTACAAATCTGCTATTTCAGATCCAGAATCTGCAAAATGGCTAGAAGCCATGAATGCCGAGATGCAATCTATGCGTGATAATCAAGTCTGGGACTTGGTTGAGCTACCCCCCGAATCTCGAGCATTAGGGAGAAAATGGATTTTCAAGAGAAAAACCGACATGCATGGAAATATACACACCTATAAAGCACGGCTAGTTGCGAAAGGTTTTACTCAGACTCAAGGCATTGACTATGATGAAACCTTCTCGCTCGTTGCTATGATCAAATCGATCAGGATATTGTTTGCCATAGCCGCGTACTATGACTACGAGATATGGCAAATGGATGTCAAAACCGCTTTCCTTAATGGGCATCTCTCTGAAGATGTCTATATGGTACAACCTGATGGTTTTGTTGATCCAAAATATCCTAATAGGGTATGTAAACTGAATAAGTCTATTTATGGACTCAAACAAGCATCTCGAAGCTGGAATCTTCGTTTTGACCAAAAGATTAAAGAGTTTGGCTTTGTCAAAAATGAAGATGAGCCTTGTGTTTACAGAAAGGCTAGTGGAAGCACTATATAATTCCTCATCTTGTATGTGGATGATATACTTATCATTGGAAACAACATACCTATGCTTAACGATGTTTAACACTGGTTGGGAACTTGTTTTGCAATGAAAGATCTTGGAGAAACAGCCTACATTCTAGGAATCAAGATCTACAGGGATAGATCTAAGCGGCTTCTAGGGCTTAGTCAAGGCACATACATAGACAAAGTCATGGCACGCTTTCATATGGAAAACTCCAAGAAAGGAGGTGTTCCTATGACTAAAGGCACCGTGCTGAACAAATCGCAATCTCCTTCAACGGACATTGAAACCAAGCGTATGGAAGCAATTCCATATGCTTCGGCGATTGGTTCTATCATGTATGCAATGTTATGTACCAGGCCTGACGTCTCGTATGCTTTAAGCATGACCAGTCGTTTTCAGCAAAGTCCTGGCATTGCCCATTGGACTGCAGTCAAGAACATCCTGAAGTACTTGAGAAGGACTAAAGACATGTTCTTAATATTTGGAGGAGTGGAAGAAGAGCTCACTGTAAGATGTTACACTGACGCCAGCTTCCAAACTGACCGAGATGACTCTCGCTCACAATCAGGATTCATATTCACTCTAAACGGAGGAGCTATCTCCTGGAAGAGCTCCAAGCAGAGTGTGGTGGCGGATTCAACCACCGAATCTGAGAATATAGCTGCATCAGATGCTGCTAAGGAAGCTGATTGGATGAAGAAATTCATTACTGACCTCGATGTGGTTCCGAGTATTCGCCAACCAATCGAGATACTTTGTGATAACACAGGTGCTATAGCTCAAGCCAAAAAGCCCAGATCTCATCACAAAGCCAAGCACATTCTCAGAAAGTTCCACTATATACGGGAAATTATGGAACGTGGTGACATCGTGATAAGCAAAGTAGACACAGATCAAAACCTAGCGGACCCGTTTACTAAGCCCATGACTCAGGACAAGCATGATCTTCACAGAGATGCTATTGGTCTTAGATTTGCTAGTGATATGTTTTGATTTAGTATTTTGAATGTGTGAACAATTAAACAGTTGTACTTTTGAATTCTTTTGGTTTACTGATTTAAATGCAATTCTGAATTCTTACAACTGTGTTCGATTTTAATACGTTTAATCCATGAATCTTGTATTCTTAATCATCCGTAGTCGATCAGAATCGTGGGAACGACTCTGAATTAAGATTATTCTGAACTTGGACTCAAGTAGTTGACTTCCAATTTCACAGACCTCATATTGGATGACGTTGGATGTAACTCGCTTCAAATCATTTTCATGGATTTTAATCATAAGATGTTTTGATATTGGTATACTCATTTAGTATCCTTTGACCTGAGATGCATACTAGAACTTTCGTTTTCCAAGGGCTGTTCTTTAATCACTGTCAACCGCTGTCGCGTAACTACCAGTCATAAAGGCATTGGTTAGGAATAGATCTGAAGTTCAGTGAGAGTTGTATGTAGTCGATAAGGGATTCTGTACTCTTACATGATATGTAACAGCTAGACATCGTGGCGCCCTTATGATTCAAACTGGTGAAGTGTAAGGCCTTACCCAAACTGACTGTGTGTTTGATTAGACCACTATGAATCTGGAACGAGAACAATAATGATTGAACGCTATATGAGAATGAATCTAATCCATGTCTCATTGATTCAATTGATGTCTTTTACAGAAAGGATGAATGACAACTATAGCCATAAGTCTATTGTCTTGCTTTAGTTAGCTATTACTGACACCAAGATATTTGATTAATGACTTTAAAGCGTCATACCTAGTTAAGGACATCCATGTGCAGCTAGAGCGCCGCTGACTGTTTGCGTTGATTTATCGTGGATCGTCCAAGTGGGAGATTGTTGGATTTTATGGACCGACCCGATGGACAACGCGGCTGACCGAGCTATGACCCGTAAGAGTTACACCTAGGGCAACGAACATTAAATCCACTTAACCCGCTTAACTGGTAATTACGAACTGTTAGCGAGACGATATATTTTTTATATATATTCGTTACACGGGATTTATTGTTTATACAGGTTTATAAATAATAATTCACATTTATTGTTTTAATTCTTTTATTAAAACAATTAAACGGGTTCGGGCTTTTACATCTCGTATTAGACTTTGGGCCCGAAAAAAATTAGTAGGGTTTGTAACTATATATAATAGGATTAATCCTATTATATATGAGGATTACTAATTCTTGCCGTAAAATCAAGAAAAAGGTTTCACCTTGGCTTTCTCGGTTAACTCCAACAGAGAACAAAGAAAAAAAAAATTGGTTTTCTTTCTTTTGATTTTTCTCGAGCCACAAAAACACCAAAAACGTAAATCCCCCTTTTGGTGATTTCCGAAAACCATCAAACCAGCCCAAGCCGGACCCTATTTCGCTGCTGTCCCGTTTCCGGCCAGCCCCGGCGCTTCCCGTTCTGGCGTTTCGGTTCATGATCTAGCAACGGTTCGTTGTACCTAGGTGTCTCGATCGGTTATTCATTAAACACTAAGGTATATTTAATCTCATTGGTAGATTAACTTTATATTCTGTGTTCGTATGTTTTGTAACCCAGATCCTGTCGGGTTTGATTTTGTGTTGGATCGGTTTCTTTCCGCTGCGTTTTAATGATTACTAAATAGTTATTATTAATCTATAATTACTTATCAACCATTTGATAACTAATATAACTGATCACCACTGGAAAAATACCCAACAGTGGGTTGCCGTGTGCTTGTCGTCTGGCAAATATCGAAGCTACAGGTAAACTGTTCTGACTATTTAGTAGTTGTGGGTTGCCGTGTGCTTTTCAAAATGTTCTGACTATTTCGTTTAAAATACATGTGGCATAATCCCTCTAGATGCGGTGGACGTCTTCTGGAGGAAACTTGATTTAAAACCGTCGTTTGTCGATGATGAAAATGTAGACGTGGATAAGGTACTGGGTCAAGTGCGAAACAAAATTATGTCACAACCCGATCAGGTCAAAAGAAGTATGGTGTCGAGAATCGCAGGGGTTGTCTTTCCGAGCAAAAGTAACAAGAAAGCGCCTATGGTACAAGAAGATACTCGCGGTCGTCCAACTTTGAAAAAGCAAAGGAAACAGGATGTCGCGAGAAACAGCTCATTCACAGGATCCCAACAAAGCAAATGTGACCATGCGAGACACAGCTCGTATATTGCGTCACAAGAGTCTATACAAGCGAGTTCGGTCTTTCAACACCGTCGTTCAACGAAGGGTAAAGGAAAGCAACCGCAAGATGATAACGCCCATCTTGGGTTTCCATTGATTACGGGGAAAGATGCGGTTAACAATATAAAATGTTTTAAGGATTCGATACCATCTTTATTTTATCCATACATTTCACATATACAGGATGTAAATCCCGACGGTAACTGTGGTTTTCGATCGGTAGCTTTGGGCTTAGGGTTAAATGAAAACCGGTGGCTCTTTATCCGACAACAACTTCTAAATGAGATGGACAATAAAGAGGAATGGTGGAGAACTGTTTTTGACAGAGTCGCCTTTCAAGAGTATGATAGGCTACGTCACACAATAGATTGGCAGGATGTGAAAGCCGCACCAGTTAGTCGTTGGATGTCGATGCCATACACAGGACTCCTAATTGCTCAAAGATTTGGGGTGATTGTTCATATTTTAAGCATCAACGGTAATCAAACATTTTTTCCATTGTGGTTTGGTCCTAACGTTCACGCTCAACATCAAGTCGTATCATTAGTTCACGTCAAAAATGCTCATTTCATCCACGTCAAGTTAGACGGAGAATTTCCGATTCCTACGCCGAATGCACTTTGGAATTTGCACCGAAATGATGATGCAGCAAAATGGGAAAATATATACAATGATCGTATTGAACGATTTAAGAAAATAATGGCTACTAATAGATCTAAATTTCCACAATATTTCACGAATCTCGGATGATATTTGTTTAAAATTGTATTGTAACTATTTTTGAATTAATTTTATGGTCATTTTAAATATTTTTATTAATTATAACTAATTATAATTAAACTACTAATACGTGTGATTAATTTTAATTAAATATAATTATAATTAATTTTTATTCAATATCCTATACGCCACGTATAGTCCAATACGTGGCGTATAGATATAAATCAGAGGGATTACAAATTTTTTAAAATTTTCAAATATATTTAAAGGCTATATGACACGTATTGATCAATACGTGGTGTATAGAATACCAAAGGTTGGGGGAGATACGACACGTATTGATCTATACGTGGCGTATAGACTTTTGTTATATCAGTTTTTACCCCCGTACTGTACCAAACGAACCAAACAAACAAACACAAAGCCATACGCGACCCGCTTATAAAACGCTCGTTGATTTGGATTGTGGCCTCAAAAAAACTTTGTAAAGGTACGTGTCTCAACCCACGATCATTAATGTTAGGTTTTTATTGAATATTAGCGGGTAAAACTGGGTAGATTAGCGATTTTTAGGTTGAACTTAAGAACTATACGCCACGTATAGGGCCATACGTGGCGTATAGTTCGTCCTAGGAAGACGATGAAGCCATACGCCACGTATAAGTCTATACGCTGCGTATGGCTTGGTTTACCCGGTCACTTGCCTGCGTATGGCCTGGTTTGGGTCGCGTATGGCTTGGTTTACCCGACAACTCGCCCGCGTATGGCTCAATTTGTCACACCCCGCCAGGGCGGAAACGCGAGGCGCGACTTTCACTGGTTTCCAAAGCATATGATTACCGCAAACACATACATGTAATTGGATACATAACTGAATTTAAAATATTTACATTACAAAATATCAATTTGAGTTTACAAATGTTTAAGATTTCGCAAATATGACTCAAGACCATGAGTTATACAAGAGAAATCCTCCCAAAAGCCGTATCCACATGCATGCATGTAACCTACATTGCTAACCTGATGACCACGTTCAATTTCCTGAAAACATACTTAAAACTGTCAACACGAGGTTGGTGAGTTCACAAGTTATTATAAAGAGTTATCATAATCCCAATGTTTAAATCTGATCTTTTTGCCGATCAAAACTCTTTGTTAAACCTGATCATTTTAACCTGATCAGTACTCTTTCGTTTAAACCTGATCACTTTAACCTGATCAGAATTCTTTACTTTAAACCTGATCACTTTAACCTGATCAGAATTCTTTTGTGTAAAACCTGATCATTTTAACCTGATCAGAACTCTTTTTTGTAAAACCTGATCATTTTAACCTGATCAGAACTCTTTTGATAAACCTGATCACTTTACCCTGATCAGAACTCTTTTGTGTAAAACCTGATCATTTTAACCTGATCAGAACCCTTTTGTGTAAAACCTGATCATTTTAACCTGATCAGAACTCTTTTTTTGTGTAAAACCTGATCATTTTACCCAGATCAGAACTCTTTTGTATGTATTACCAATGAATATGATTACTAATCCGATCTATTGACCCCATTTGTAAGCTTGCAAGGAATACAAAATAGTATGTAATGTACGAGACCGTAACCAAACCCCAACTTTCTGTGCCTCCCCTCGCCTTTCTGCGAGTAAGACAATATGCGGTTATTCGGCCATTTTGACCCCTGGTTAGCGCGACTAACCATGACCGGAGGCGTCACCCCCAATAGTACTATTCATATAATCCCGGGCTAAATCCATAGCTAATGGTTACTAATTTATTACGAGGACTTTAAGCGCTTTATTGTTCCCTCAATACATACATACGGTCAGATCATTAGTTTCATTCATTTATACACAAAAGTCTTTTACAAGTATGTTTCCACCCCAAATCATTTCAAAAACTTAGAAAAAGGGGGATTAGTGAAACTCACCTCGACAGTATGAATGCTAGCAATAATTTGAATGACGGCAGATTCGCCTATTCGTATCCTATTTACACAAGGATAACATACACGTTAAGACTACTCGTCTTAAACGCAATTTGTTCATTTGACCTAGCCGATCTGATTACTTTTGTTTTAATTATCTTTTTAGTTTTTTCAACCTTGTTTTGTTATGAAAATAGTTCTGAGTTACTGTCTTAAGAGGCTGATGAACAGGTATCGAAACTTTCTTAGTTTCGATTGAACAGAACAGATGTCGAAACTTCCTAGTTTCGACTGAGTGAAATAGGTATCGAAACTACCTAGTTTCGATTGGCAAGAATAGTATCGAAACTACCTAGTTTCGATTGTACACAGGTATCGAAACTTCCTAGTTTCGATTGAGTAAATAGATATCGAAACTCCTAGTTTCGATAGAACAACCGGTAGCGAAACTCCTAGTTTCGATTGACCAACCGGTATCGAAACTCCTAGTTTCGATTGAATAACTGGTATCGAAACTCCTAGTTTCGATTGAATAACTGGTATCGAAACTCCTAGTTTCGATCAATAGGTATCGAAACTACCTAGTTTCGATTGACTAACAGGTATCGAAACTATAGTTTCGATATCTGCACTTTGATTTACAGAATTCACTCTGTATATTTTTAATGTTCAAATCTTGAGTTTGACACAGTTTTCTTGTTATCTTACTTGTGTTTGAACGATTTGTATGTTTAGTTACGGTTTTAAAGCAAATAATATGGATGGTATCGAGTTTTTACCTCAAACCGAGAATGGCGATCTTTAGAGAAAAACAGAGAAGTAGTCTTGAATCTTTTGAGCTTTCTTCAAGAACACTTGAAATTCTCCTTATGACACCGAATTGTGGTGGTTTTCGCTTTAAAACTGGACTTCGATTTGAAAGGGAATTGGGAATTTGCCGTAAGAAAAGAGAAGGTTTGAAAGGAATGGTGAAGTTTCGTCTGAAGAGTATGGTTTTCATCTGAATCAAAGTGAATCAGGCAAGTGGGAGCATGGCTCCCCTGACTCTCGGCCAAGAAAGTCAAGAAGTTGTTTAGGGGTTAATGATAACCAATTTTTAAATATTAATTTATTATGGTATTAGTATCAATTAGAGTTTTAAAGGGGTAATTTAATTCAGTTTCGATTCTTCACGGTATTATAATTTTTAACCATTTTATGGCTCGTTGAAGAAAATATTAGAATCTTAGCTCAACGTAAATTTTGTGTAATATATATATATATATTTTTCTGGTTATTTTATTTAACCATTTACGTTCGCATTAAGTCGGGTTATCCTGCTTACTTTTTCTAGTAACTCTTTACGGTTTACTAGACTTGGAACAAACCTCTTTGCTAGACTTCTTGACTTTACTTAGTCAAAATAAAATATCAGGAAATAATAATTATGAACGTGCGTTTATGAAATGTGGATATTGACCTGAAATGCTGGGTGTCACATTCTCCCCATGTTACAGAGAATTTCGTCCCGAAATTCAGTTCTTGTCACTCTGACTTGGTGTTTTTGTAAACAGTGACGGGTACTTGGATTTCATTTTATCTTCCCGCTCCCACGTATACTCGGGGCCGCGCTTTGAATTCCAACGTACCTTGACCAGCTTAACACGGCTGCGTCTTGTTCTCTGAACTTTCCAATCTGTGACTTCCATAGGTTCCTCAATGAAGTGCAACTTGTCGTCTATGTGAATCTCATCAGGCGGTATTATTAATGTCTCGTCTGATAAACACTTCTTGAGATTTGATACATGGAACGTATCATGTACATTGCTTAGTTCTTGTGGCAATTTGAGCTTGTAAGCTACAGGGCCAACCCTTGCCAATATTTCAAATGGTCCAACGTACCTAGGGTTAAGCTTGCCACGGTTGCCAAATCTTGCAACTCCTTTCCAAGGTGAGACCTTTAACATGACTTTGTCTCCTACTTGGAATTCTAAAGGTCTTCGTCTGTTATCCGCGTAACTCTTTTGTCTGTCACGGGCGGCCTTCAAACGATCCTTGATTTTGAAAATCTTATCTGTGGTCTCTTGAATAACTTCAGGACCGGTTAAATGTTTGTCGCCAACTTCTGCCCAACAAAGCGGTGAACGACATTTTCGACCATACAAAGCCTCAAACGGAGCGGCTTTGATGCTGGTGTGGTAACTATTATTGTATGAAAATTCAGCTAGTGGCAAATGAGTATCCCAATTTCCACCGAAGTCAATTGTACACGCACGGAGCATATCCTCTAATGTTTGAATAGTTCTTTCACTTTGACCATCTGTTTGTGGGTGATATGCCGTGCTCATGTCAAGACGTGTGCCCATGGCTTCTTGTAATGATTTCCAGATTCTAGACACGAATCTGCTGTCTCTATCAGAGATAATAGAAATTGGTACTCCATGCCTAGCCACAATTTCCTTAATATAAAGCTTTGCAAGTTTCTCGGTTTTATCCGTTTCTTTGATGGGTAGAAAATGAGCTGATTTCGTCAAACGATCGACGATTACCCATATAGTGTCATACCCGCTCGACGTCTTGGGTAACTTTGTAATGAAATCCATGGAAATCTGTTCCCATTTCCATTGAGGTATCTCGGGTTGTTGTAACAATCCCGACGGTTTCTGGTGTTCTGCTTTTACTTTTGAACATGTCAGGCATTTACCGACATAAATAGCAATTTCTCCTTTCATGTTCGGCCACCAGTAGAATTCTTTCAGATCCTTATACATTTTATCCGAACCTGGGTGAATGGAGTACCTGGACTTGTGGGCTTCGTCCATAACCAACTCCCGTATGTTACCAAAACATGGCACCCAAATTCTATTCATGAAGTATAAAGTGTCATCTGACTTTGGTTCCAACTGCTTTATCATTCCTCGTAAAGCTTCATTCTGACTGTTTTCTTCTTTGATTGCTTCTTGTTGTGCCATCCGAATTTGAGTCGTGAGACTCGTATGAATTGTCAATTCTAGGGCACGAACACGTAGTGTTTTAACTCGTTCTTTACGACTTAAGGCATCTGCTACGACGTTTGCTTTGCCAGGGTGATACTTGATATCACAGTCGTAATCATTCAGTAGTTCTACCCAACGACGTTGCCTCATGTTAAGTTCTTTCTGATTAAAGATGTGCTGGAGACTCTTGTGGTCTGTAAAGATAGTACATTTTGTACCGTATAAGTAATGTCTCCAAATCTTGAGTGCAAACACAACTGCACCCAATTCCAAGTCGTGGGTCGTATAATTCTTTTCGTGCACTTTTAGTTGTCTGGATGCATATGCTATGACTTTTTCTTTCTGCATCAACACACATCCCAGACCTTGGTGTGATGCGTCACAGTACACAATGAAATTGTCAGTCCCTTCGGGAAGGGATATGATTGGTGCACTGCAAAGTTTTTGCTTCAACAATTGAAAAGCTGATTCTTGTTTATCAGTCCAATCAAACTTTTTGTCCTTCTGGGTTAACGTGGTCAAAGGCAAGGCTATCTTTGAAAAATTCTCGATAAATCGCCTGTAATAGCCTGCCAAACCCAGAAATTGACGCACCTCAGTCGGAGTTCTTGGTGCTTCCCAGTTTTTGATAGCTTCAATCTTAGATGGATCCACATGGATACCATTCTTATTGATGACATGTCCGAGAAAGTGAACCTCTTGGATCCAAAACTCACACTTAGAGAATTTAGCATAAAGCTTCTCATTCCTGAGTAGTTCCAAGATTAATTTTAAATGATATTCATGTTCCTCCTTGGTTCGTGAATATATCAATATGTCATCGATAAACACAATCACGAATTTATCCAAGTACGGCTTGCACACACGGTTCATGAGATCCATGAAGACAGCTGGTGCATTAGTCAAGCCAAATGGCATAACTAGGAATTCGTAGTGACCGTAACGAGTCCTAAAAGCCGTTTTTGGTATATCTTCTTCCTGAATTTTCAGTTGATGATACCCTGATCGTAGATCAATTTTAGAATAAAAACTGGAACCTTGAAGTTGATCAAACAAATCGTCTATTCGAGGAAGAGGATACCGATTTTTGATTGTCAGCTTGTTCAATTCCCGATAATCAATGCACATTCTAAAGGTTCCATCCTTTTTCTTTACAAATAGGACCGGAGCTCCCCATGGTGAGAAACTCGGTCTTATGAAACCTTTGTCAAGTAATTCTTGTAGTTGACTCGACAGTTCCTGCATCTCAGAAGGGGCTAGACGATACGGAGATCGTGCAACTGGTGCGGCTCCTGGTACTAGGTCGATCCGAAACTCGACTTGTCTTGATGGTGGTATTCCTGGTAAGTCTTCGGGAAATACTTCCGAATAATCTCTGACGACTGGTATGTCCTCAAGTCGACGTTCTTCGGGTTTCTTCTCGACGATGTGAGCCAGGAATGCACAATAACCCTTGCGTAGATACTTATGAGCTTTCATGCAGTTTATCGTTTTTAACATCGTTATACACCTTTCGCCTTGAATTGAAAGAATTTCTCCGTTTGGTAGGGGAATACGTACAATCTTCTCGAAGCATACTATCTCGGCACGATTCTTGGTTAACCAATCCATACCAATAACAATATCGAAACTCCCTAATTCGACGGGTAGAAGGTCTATACTGAATGTACGGTTTTCTAAACATAAAGTACAACCCCTAAAGACCTCTCCGGTTTCTATTAATTTCCCATTTGCTAATTCAATTGTATAACGTTGATCTAGTTTGCTGGCCTTAATACCGAGTAAGGATTTAAAATCATTCGACACAAAGCTCATATCCGCACCCGAATCAAAAAGTACAGAGGCATAGTGATTATTTATCGGGAACGTACCAGTGACGATATTCGGGTCCTGGCGTGCGTCCCTTGCACCCATCACAAATGCCCTCCCTGGTGCCTGAGCGTTGTTCTGATTCTTCCACTTGGGACAATCCTTCTTGAAGTGTTTTAGATCACCACATACAA
This sequence comes from Smallanthus sonchifolius, assembly GCA_023525975.1. NCBI lineage: Eukaryota > Viridiplantae > Streptophyta > Magnoliopsida > Asterales > Asteraceae > Smallanthus > Smallanthus sonchifolius. The sequence goes on from CM042037.1 coordinate 21,955,347, forward strand.
AACATCCCGGTTTGATTTTCCCCAATCGGTTGTTAGTTCGACAAGCTTGAGTGGTGTGACCAAATTTGTCGCATTTTCCACACTTGATGCAAACACCGGCATGATGATTTCCACACCTCTTACATCTCGGTAGGCCCCTTTCATACTCCTTTCTTTCCACTGTGTTGGCTGCAAAAGCCTTCACAGTTCCTTGTTTCTTAAACTCTTGTTTTCCAGATTTGTTACTTGAATTTCCCATCCATTTCCTTTTCTCCCCAGATCTACCTTCCTCATTCTCCTTCCTCACAAACAATTCATTACGTACTGCATCATCCTTTAGTTTGAATGCTAAAGTTATAGCACTCTTGGCATCTATTGGATTAGATGATGTTACCATGCTACGAATTTGAGGCGCAAGGCCCCACAGATACCTCTCCACACGCTTATGTTCTGGTGTGACCATATGCGGTACCAGAAGTGCCAATTCATTGAAGCGGTCGGTGTATCCCGCTACATCATCTCCTATCATCTGTAGGTTCCACATCTCAGTTTCAATCTTTTGCAATTCGTTCCGAGGACAGTATTCCTCAATCATCATGTTTTTCAAATCTTCCCAAGACAATTGGTACGCTGTCTCTCTCCCCAAAGTCTTCATTTGAGTATTCCACCAAGTTAAAGCTTTATCAGTGAGCGTGCAGGTAGAATACTTCACTACGCAATCAGCGGTGCATTCACTTATATCAATCACCGACTCCATATGTTCTATCCATCTCATTAGTCCTACTGCACCCTCGGTGCCATTAAAACTGCGGGGTTTGCAGGATAGGAAGGCCTTGTAGGTACACTTCCTATTTGGAGCATCTGCAGGATCATAAGTCATAACGTCATTAATTCGGATCATGACAATGTGTTATGGCTTATTTATTTATTTATTTATTATTATTTTTTTTTTTTTTTTTTTAATTACCTCCGGAACCTCCGGAACCTCCTGCTGTACCGCTACCTCCTGCGGTACCGCTACCTCCTGCACCTCCTCCGCTATTTCGGTTTGCTTCATACTGCTCTATAGCGGCAGCTACTCGCTGTGCTATTAGTTGTTCCATGTTTGGGGAAATTGTCTCGTTGTTGTCACCAGTAGTGTTACGGGGTGTCCCACGCTTAGGTGCCATGACGTTCTTTCTAACATGTCAATTAAAAAGAAACAACATCATATATTAATAATGATAGATCATGACATAAGGATACCACAACATCAAACATGAACAACTATCATTACAACATAAACCATTACATACATAGTCAAAACATACATAGTACATTGTTCCCAAAAGACGAGGATACAAAAGAGATGGGTTCACATGACCTCATCAGTACTAACGTTTTAAACTACATAATGTACTATGGGCACAACCCGCCCATAATAGGTTTAAAAGAAGAAGTGGGAGTACAACCCAATCATCATGGCAAGTCCCGCCATGACAAAGCTAGCTCTTGCCACAAATTCTGCAGCCAAAGTCCTCTCCTCCAGCGCCTCCACCATGTCTCGGACCGTGAGAGTGAACTGCCAGTCCATATCAGCTCTCAACTCGAGGTAGTCAGTGGCACTCTGTATGTCTCGAGTGCTATCCTCCAGAGTCTGTACTCGAGATCCGAGCCCTTGACGTAAGCGCCTGGTTGCATCCCCCTGTGCCCGAATATCATCTAGGAGATCATCAAGACGCTCCTCATGCGTACGAACGCGAGCTACCAAGGTAGGCACAGTGAGCTCTATGGCTTCCCCAGTGTGGGGTAGGGGTGTTGGGGAGTTAGAAGACTCTCCAAGCTCAAAGGTAGATGGGATGCTCTCCATCTCCCTCCAACATGCCAGGGTACGAGGCATCCAACGGATGGTTCCCACGGTAGGGTAGTAGCAGGGTCGTTGCCTCGGTGGTTCCTCATCGGTCTCCAAGTCTTTCGGGTCACGGGCTGCCAGGTTTCTCTTGCGCGGAAGTCGAACCTTCTTCCTAGCACTTTGCACCTTAACTGGTCCTCCGCTTTTCTTTCGGTAGATTATAGGCGATTCTCCCAGGGCGACATTGGGTGGTGTGGAGCTGCGAACTTGTACTCGATTTTTAGGGCGTGAGGCGGAAAGTTCCTCATTGGATTCAGAGTCAGAGACGGGGTCAGAGTGTGAATGTGACGACATACTTGTGACTACAATATCCACATGACATGATGACTGGTTATGCAATGCTTATGCAATGAAAACATTTTAGTGAGTCATTCTAATTATAGACTAGGTTCTGTTTTAGACACCTAGTTCGCTATAATCAATGGCTCTGATACCAAGTTCTGTCACACCCCGCCAGGGCGGAAACGCGAGGCGCGACTTTCACTGGTTTCCAAAGCATATGATTACCGCAAACACATACATGTAATTCGATACATAACTGAATTTAAAATATTTACATTACAAAATATCAATTTGAGTTTACAAATGTTTAAGATTTCGCAAATATGACTCAAGACCATGAGTTATACAAGAGAAATCCTCCCAAAAGCCGTATCCACGTGCATGCATGTAACCTACATTGCTAACCTGATGACCACGTTCAATTTCCTGAAAACATACTTAAAACTGTCAACACGAGGTTGGTGAGTTCACAAGTTATTATAAAGAGTTATCATAATCCCAATGTTTAAATCTGATCTTTTTGCCGATCAAAACTCTTTGTTAAACCTGATCATTTTAACCTGATCAGTACTCTTTCGTTTAAACCTGATCACTTTAACCTGATCAGAATTCTTTACTTTAAACCTGATCACTTTAACCTGATCAGAATTCTTTTGTGTAAAACCTGATCATTTTAACCTGATCAGAACTCTTTTTTGTAAAACCTGATCATTTTAACCTGATCAGAACTCTTTTGATAAACCTGATCACTTTACCTTGATCAGAACTCTTTTGTGTAAAACCTGATCATTTTAACCTGATCAGAACCCTTTTGTGTAAAACCTGATCATTTTAACCTGATCAGAACTCTTTTTTTGTGTAAAACCTGATCATTTTACCCAGATCAGAACTCTTTTGTATGTATTACCAATGAATATGATTACTAATCCGATCTATTGACCCCATTTGTAAGCTTGCAAGGAATACAAAATAGTATGTAATGTACGAGACCGTAACCAAACCCCAACTTTCTGTGCCTCCCCTCGCCTTTCTGCGAGTAAGACAATATGCGGTCATTCGGCCATTTTGACCCCTGGTTAGCGCGACTAACCATGACCGGAGGCGTCACCCCCAATAGTACTATTCATATAATCCCGGGCTAAATCCATAGCTAATGGTTACTAATTTATTACGAGGACTTTAAGCGCTTTATTGTTCCCTCAATACATACATACGGTCAGATCATTAGTTTCATTCATTTATACACAAAAGTCTTTTACAAGTATGTTTCCACCCCAAATCATTTCAAAAACTTAGAAAAAGGGGGATTAGTGAAACTCACCTCGACAGTATGAATGCTAGCAATAATTTGAATGACGGCAGATTCGCCTATTCGTATCCTATTTACACAAGGATAACATACACGTTAAGACTACTCGTCTTAAACGCAATTTGTTCATTTGACCTAGCCGATCTGATTACTTTTGTTTTAATTATCTTTTTAGTTTTTCCAACCTTGTTTTGTTATGAAAATAGTTCTGAGTTACTGTCTTAAGAGGCTGATGAACAGGTATCGAAACTTTCTTAGTTTCGATTGAACAGAACAGATGTCGAAACTTCCTAGTTTCGACTGAGTGAAATAGGTATCGAAACTACCTAGTTTCGATTGGCAAGAATAGTATCGAAACTACCTAGTTTCGATTGTACACAGGTATCGAAACTTCCTAGTTTCGATTGAGTAAATAGATATCGAAACTCCTAGTTTCGATAGAACAACCGGTAGCGAAACTCCTAGTTTCGATTGACCAACCGGTATCGAAACTCCTAGTTTCGATTGAATAACTGGTATCGAAACTCCTAGTTTCGATTGAATAACTGGTATCGAAACTCCTAGTTTCGATCAATAGGTATCGAAACTACCTAGTTTCGATTGACTAACAGGTATCGAAACTATAGTTTCGATATCTGCACTTTGATTTACAGAATTCACTCTGTATATTTTTAATGTTCAAATCTTGAGTTTGACACAGTTTTCTTGTTATCTTACTTGTGTTTGAACGATTTGTATGTTTAGTTACGGTTTTAAAGCAAATAATATGGATGGTATCGAGTTTTTACCTCAAACCGAGAATGGCGATCTTTAGAGAAAAACAGAGAAGTAGTCTTGAATCTTTTGAGCTTTCTTCAAGAACACTTGAAATTCTCCTTATGACACCGAATTGTGGTGGTTTTCGCTTTAAAACTGGACTTCGATTTGAAAGGGAATTGGGAATTTGCCGTAAGAAAAGAGAAGGTTTGAAAGGAATGGTGAAGTTTCGTCTGAAGAGTATGGTTTTCATCTGAATCAAAGTGAATCAGGCAAGTGGGAGCATGGCTCCCCTGACTCTCGGCCAAGAAAGTCAAGAAGTTGTTTAGGGGTTAATGATAACCAATTTTTAAATATTAATTTATTATGGTATTAGTATCAATTAGAGTTTTAAAGGGGTAATTTAATTCAGTTTCGATTCTTCACGGTATTATAATTTTTAACCATTTTATGGCTCGTTGAAGAAAATATTAGAATCTTAGCTCAACGTAAATTTTGTGTAATATATATATATATATTTTTCTGGTTATTTTATTTAACCATTTACGTTCGCATTAAGTCGGGTTATCCTGCTTACTTTTTCTAGTAACTCTTTACGGTTTACTAGACTTGGAACAAACCTCTTTGCTAGACTTCTTGACTTTACTTAGTCAAAATAAAATATCAGGAAATAATAATTATGAACGTGCGTTTATGAAATGTGGATATTGACCTGAAATGCTGGGTGTCACACAATTGGCCTGCGTATGGCTTATTTTGCCCAGCAACCGCCTATACGTCACGTATAAGCCTATACGTGGCGTATAGGTTTTTAAAAAATTAATAATTATTATTATTTATTAATTCAATTAAAAACAATATATTAAAAACAATATATTATTATTATTGTTTATTTAATATTTAAAATAAAAAAATTAATTATTATTATTATTTATTATTTAAAATTTAAACAATATATTATTATTATTTATTTATTTAAATTAAAAACAATATATTATTATTATTTATTATTTAAATTAGAAACAATATATTATTATTATTTAAAATTTAAACAATACTATATTATTATTTATTATTTAAAATTTAAACGATATATTATTATTATTTATTATTTAAATTAAAAAATTAAAAACAATTAATTATTATCAGATATGGCGGATCATGATGATGATATTCAGATGGATCAGCTAAACGATCTTGCGCACTACCCTTTTCTGGATTTTCCGCCCAATACGGAGGCTTATTCCCGTTGCCAGAAGCTTCGGGAGGTGCAGATGAGTCCAGGTACGGCGGTGGATTGGGCCCTCCTCGAGGAGGTGCAAGAGGCCGAGCGAGCTAGGGCCATCATCGGTCAGGACACGCCATGGTCGCGGCTTTTTGGCCTTTCTTTTGCGGAGACATACCGAGAGCTGGTCGTCGAGTTTCTTTCGACGTTCATCTACTCAGAGACTGGGCTGCAGCCTCTACCCGGGGAGGCGCCGGATATTGATCCGGATCGTATTTCTTTTTCTATTTTTGGGGTCGTTTACCGTCAGACCCTCCGTCAGTGGGCCGTCACGACGGGCTTATACTACGAGCCTGAGACGGTCACGCCGCTTTTCACCGAGGCGGTGACGGAGGTGGACAAGGAGGAACTCCTTGTTTTTTGGGGCTTGATTTCAGATAGTCCTTGGTTGGGTACCAAGGGGAGGGTCTCGAGTATTAGAGACCCTTTGTATAGATATCAGCACCGGCTTATTTCGACGTCGATCGCACCGCGTCTGAAAAGCCGTGAGTGGTGCACTGATATTGATCTTTTCTTCCTTTTCTGCCTGCTTACTGGGAGGCGGTGCGACCTGTCCACGAGCATGGCGCTTTATTTTGCTTCTGCCTATATGCGACAGAAGCGCGGACTTTTATATGGCGGTGCTTTCATCACGCATATCATGCGGTCGGTCATACCATTTGACCACCATGAGCCTGCGATGTTACCGCCCATTCCCCCTGTCTGATTAGACCGTCGCACGGCGAGCGGCATGCGCATCACGCACCCATTCCCGCAGGGCCTTCGGTTCGTAGGGGCCGTTGCCGCAGATGCCTGGACAGGGGGACCCGCCTATGCCTCAGCCGCTACAGGGTATGGCGATTGAGGACGAGCCGCCACACGTCGAGCAGGTCCACGAGCATCCGCCACAACATCCTCGACACGTACGTCGGTCTGTTAGGCTGGATAGGGCTACCCAGGCATTGCTTGATGGCCTTGTTTCCGATTCACGACGACAGGGTCGTCAACTCGATCGCATGGAGGACCTGATGATGTGGGCGGTTGGACAGCTCGTGAATCAGTCACGAGCCGCCGGCATCGAGCCACCCCCACTATCACCGCCACGTCATTATCCGGACGACCCCGTTCAGGGTGAGGGCGGGGCGGGTCAGGGTGACGGCGGAGCCGGTTAGGTTTAGTTCTTTTATTTGTATTTTGTTTCTTTCGTTGTTATGTATGTAAAACATTTTGATGTATATATTTAATTTTTTGATGTAATGTATATAATTTTAGTTTATTTGTTTGGTTGTAATGTTTAATATTTTGTTTGGTTTGTAATGTTTAATATTTTGTTTGGTTTGTAATGTTTAATATTTTGTTTGATTAGCAAACTTATATTAACAAAATTATATAAATTAAAATAAAAATAAACAAAATATAAATAAAATAAAAAATTATAATTAAATAAAAAACACCTATACGTGGCGTATAGGTTAATACGCCACGTATAGGACTCCAAATCTTCCAAATTTTGAAGAAAATTATTGTGCCCTGCCACATACGCTGCGTATAGGGCAATACGAATCGTATGGGACATATACTTCAGATAGAGAATGACACGTGTCATTCTTATGGGACCTATACGCCCTCGTATTGATCTATACAAGGACGTATAACATGACGACGAGTCTAATTAGCAATATTCTGTGTGTAGTTAGAATTTCCCTTATACAATCACTTTTATTTCCCTTAAAACGATGAATTATGGGTTTTTGTTGTTGTCATATACCACTATTACTCTCTTAAACCACGTGCCCTCTTTATATTCGCATATATATATTTTATCCGGTTAAATACTTCAATTTTAACTTTGGGTCGTACCTACTCATAATCATCTTGAAAACAATGATTACTTGTGTTTTATTAATTTATTAAGCTTGATTTGAATTATTATTTAATTGCATTATCTACTTATTATTATATATAAAATATCTTATTATTATAAAACATATAAATATAGTTAAACAAGTAAATAATGTGCAATGATAATACTTGTTGTTTAGTAAATAAAAAATTGTTTGAGTTTGCATGTCCCCTCTATTTTCTATACAAATAATTTTTAACTTGAGTTTCTCAAATCTCGAACATCATGTTTATTAAAAAATAATTAAATGAAACAAACTTGAATTTATGGTCATGAAAAATTATAACCCATTTTCACAGTGTTTACAGTATCAAACAGATTATTTTTATCAATCACATTTTTTTATTCTTGAGTACTTAAATTAGTTACAAAATTATTAACTAAATTGTTTATAATTTTAATTTTTCTCGAGCTCAAGATGGTAATCATGAGAAAAGTACAATTTGGGTATAGTTTTTGTATTTTAACAAGAATAATTCTTACGAACATGAAATTCAACGCGAAATGACTTCATGATTTTCATAGTTTTTTTTACAACAACGAAATCATTCATATAAAAGTTAGCGGAAAACTAGCAAAATACCCTATTACACGTCATTTCAAAGATAAAACAGCTAAACAAGTAGCTGCAGAACACCAAAAAACAAGGAATGCAAAAATTAGAAATTAACTACCCCAGTAACTAGGTTTACCACCCATTTGTCCCAATCAAGGTGCACTTTGTTGACCAGAGCAAAAACAACAACCATATGGACTTAATCAGTCAATTGTTGAACCGAGACTACACGAGAATATTGAAGTGTATTATGGTCATAAAAAGACTAGATTTATAATTTTCACTAATACTCTCTCTTCAGAAGTTAATGAGTGAAAAAAAAAAGATTTAGAATATCGAGCTTTACAAGGCCAATCATTTGTGTTATATTATTTGAAATAAACTCAAATTTAAAATAATTAAAAGTTAATTATTGATTTCTTTAAATTAACAAGAGAAAAAGGAGAATTTGAATAAGCAACCTCTAAATTATTAGGATATGAAAACAACATATCTACAATATTTTAAGTGGAAATGTTATACAATGTAGGACGCGGGGAAAAGAATAATTTGCTAGAAAAATTAGTGGCAAATATAATCAAGTTGGAACATGTGAGTAGATTTAGCTTTTAGGCACAATTTGAATATTTACTGATTTCCCATATTTTAAATATTCAGCTTAATATTACTTTAGACAAAATAATGTTATTAATAGGGACCGAACGCCGAATATGTCACAATGTCACATGCTTGAGCTTTCATTTGCCGACAAGTTTCTCTTACCCAACAACTCTAGCTTCATTAAAATTCTTATTGTTGTATGAAACTAGTGAGTTTATCAGCGTGTTGCGGCAGGAAGCGCGTTGCGTATCTACTAATAAGCTTGTGATATATGTGATAACGTGAGTTTGTAGCGGCTCGATTCTAAACATCGAAATATGGATAAAAAAACATGTCACGACATCATATTTAGAAATCACAAAAAGTCACGCGTTGAATGTTAGAAAAACGAATTTTAAAAAATCGTTTAACGAAAAAATAAAACCGTTGTCCACCGTGATAGCGTTTAAAAACTTACTTTGTTATTATAGTTAACATTTTTAAAAAAGTTTAATAATTTATTTATCTATTTCTTTTATAATACACCATTTGTTTTGTAAAATTTTATTATTTTCTTATTTATATAATTTTACATTATTTTTTTATTTACAGTTTTTTGATAAAAACTTTAGTCAAATAACAATTAACAATAGGAAAAAAAAGGAAAGGTAAAAAAAATAATTTAATATCTGGTTAAATAAAAAAAGAAAAACCACACCTAGAAAAAAAAAAAGAACTGGCATAGAGGGGAGGGGGCGGGCTTCAACCCGCATGAGGAGGTTCTTCTAGCTGCATAGCAGTATACCACCAATTAAGGGTATCTATTTATGAGTTATATCAATTTGTATATATACACATAAGAAATAATGAAAAAAAACTCAATCAAATATAGTCACAAATATTGAAAAAAAACTCAATTAAACATAGTCACCTGAGATGTGTTACTATTCATTCAAGTTTTAAAGAATTAATTACATGGATGACTTATGTGGTTTATCCAGATTTTACTTATGGCTCCTAAGAATAGAAAACTACAACTTTCGTCCAATAGTTTGCACGACTGTAACAGAGATAGCCACTGAAATGAATGAAAGTTATCTTTTAAGGTTAAATTTTTTAAAATGACATATATACCCTTTATTTATTAAAAACTAAAAAACAATATAAATACCCACGCACCTGCCCTCCTTGCCATCCTCCATCGCCGTCATCCGACCACTACCAGACTCCTTCACCGCCGCCGTCATCTGACCACCACCATTCTCCTTCACCGCCGCCACCACCACTCTCTATCTCCACTACCTAACTCCAATCCGGTGTGATTCAGGTTGTTGAATGAATTTTGTCTTGATTTCTCTGCAAACTTTCGCTATAGGTTTGTATTCATCAGAGACTTGATTCACAATTTCAGAATTTGTTTATATATGCAATTGATTTGAATATTCATATTCAAATTTATATACCTCAACCTCAATCTCTTTGAATCTCTTAAACCGTAACCTTTTGCAAACCACCTTCCAGTTTCCATTTTCTCAATCTCTTAAACCGTAACCTTTTGCAAACCAGATGCTCCAACCAGTGGAGCTGCTGACTATCTGATCTTTTCTCTTCAAATGGGGCAAAATTCTCATATGGGTACTCTCAATTGAAAGTCTTGTGATGAATGCACTCCAGGTGTTTGATGAAATGCCAATACTATTTTTTTGTATTTACACCCAAATTTCACGCTTCAACTCCAGGCGTGACTCCTGTCGCCTCTTTTTATGACACCCCCTTCTTCGTCTTCGAATGGCCCATTGCCATGTCCATTTCGTAAGTTTCATTGTTGCCCGGATGGTGAAGGGGGAAATAAGGGGATTTCTCGGTTGATCTCTCAAGGTTGTTGCACCTTCCTAGCGATGAACGTAGAAGTGTGTTGCGAGAGGCTATTGCCACGGACCATGGGTTGTTTATGGCGGTGGAGGGTACTTTAAAGGTTTTAGGTCAATGGATGTGTGGGATTTGTATGAGTTTACATGCCATTAGTCGTGCCTGCCATCACCCTGATGGTATTGTCCGTTTTACTGATCGTGATAATGACATGGATGGACACATTGTCGGTATTGTGAAGCCTTCTATCTGTGTGGATGAGACCAATATACATGAGCCGTTTATTTTGTATGTTGTTCTCCTTGATCGTGTCTTTAAAGCGCCTATTGTTACTGTCAAGAGCATTCCTCATAGTTGTCGTTTGGCTTTCTCTCAAACGTTGAAGACCGCTCTCTGCAAGGTGGTTGCCCAACCGGGATCCATTGAAGCATGGGTTAGGTTGCTCCTTCTTCCTCGTTGCACTTTGCAAGTGTTTAGACCACAAAATAGGCAAGAAAGCAGGTCTGGGAATAGGAGGGCCTTGCAACAACGTTCAATCCTGAGTTCTTTAGCCACTTGGGGGAAAGAGGATGGTATTGCCATGTTAGTAAAAAATATATTTAACAGTTCTAGTTTGGGATCTTTTAGCCCAGGAGGCATTGATAATCATAAGGAGGGAGCTGTGGGCAATACCAACATCAGGCAGTGTCTTCGTAAGGTTGCAGATGGCCATTTTACAGCGGCAGTGAAGGTGTTATGCTCGTCTGGTGTTGCTCCATACAATGGCGATACCATACAAGCTTTAGAGGCTAAACACCCGCACAGGCAACCTCCATCTATGCCAAGTGAAATATACTCCGAGCCTCCTCTTGTTGCGGAGGTTGATAGTGTCCTTGGTTGCATTAAATCGTTTCCTAAGGGAACTTCGTGTGGGAAAGACGGCTTGCGAGCACAACACATTTTGGATGCTTTATGTGGAGACGGGTCTGCAGTTGCCACTGATCTTTTAACTACTATCACCGCAGTGGTCAATTTGTGGTTAGGGGGAGATGCCCATCGAGTTTATCAGGTTTTGTTGCGTCTGCTCCTCTTACACCGCTCTTAAAACCCGACAACGGGATCCGACCTATTGCAGTGGGTACTATATGGAGGCGGTTGGTGTCCAAGGTTGCTATGAAGGGTGTCGGTAAAGAGATGGCCAAGTACCTTAATGATTATCAGTTTGGGGTTGGTGTGTCGGGTGGCGCCGAGGCCATATTACATAGCGTCAACCGGGTATTGAATGAACGTCACACGGATGGGTCTCTGGCCATGCTTACAGTAGATTTTTCTAATGCATTTAATCTGGTGGATAGATCAGCCTTACTTCGCGAGGTCCGGATGAGGTGCCCGTCTATTTCTTTGTGGGTAGAATTCCTATATGGGCAACCAGCTAGATTGTATCTTAGAGACGAGTACATTTGGTCCACCACCGGGGTTCAACAAGGAGACCCATTGGGACCACTTCTTTTCGCTCTTGTTTTGCACCCCCTTGTGCATCAAATTAGAGACAATTGCAAGCTTCTTCTTCATGCTTGGTATCTTGATGATGGGACTGTCATTGGAAATTCAGAAGAGGTGGCTAGAGTGTTAGACATTATTAAGGTGGTGGGTCCTACCTTGGGTCTTGAACTGAATATTAAGAAAACTGAGTTATTTTGGCCTTCATGTGATGGTAGCAAGTTTCATGATGGTTTATTCCCTGTGGACATTGGGAGGCCGTTATCAGGGGTAAAACTTCTTGGGGGGGCCGTCAGCAGAGATGCAAATTTTATTAGTGGGTTAGCTAAGAAGAGAGCTACTAACGCTGTTAATTTGATGCGTCTTCTTCCAAAACTTCGTGACCCGCAGAGTGAGCTACTCTTGCTTCGATCTTGTATGGGTATTGCCAAACTTTTCTTTGGCTTGAGGACGTGCCAACCCGTACACATGGAGGAGGCAGCGCTGTTCTTTGACGAAGGATTGCGTGGGGCGATTGAGGACATAGTTGTTTGTGGAGGTCCTTTCTTTGGAGACTTCCAATGGCGACTTGCTTCCCTACCTATTAGGTTTGGGGGTTTGGGGTTGTATTCCACTGTAGAGGCTTCATCTTATGCCTTTGTAGCCTCGAGTGCCCAATCTTGGGCGTTACAGGACCACATCTTACGAGACAGCGGCATATGTGGTATGGATTCTGATTATGATTGTGCTTTGGCTTGTCTTCGTGATACGATTTCAAGCTTTGACTTCAGCGGTTTCACTAATAAGGACACCGCCCCCCCTAAAGCACAACATGCATTGGCGAGTGCCCTTTTTAGTAAAATCGTCCGTGAAATGGAAGTCCAGTTTGAAATGACCGTTAGACAAAGAGCTGTTTTTGAGTGTCTACGAGCACCACATGCTCAAGATTACCTTCTCGCGATCCCTATAGATGGGCTAGGCCAACATATGTCGCCGGTGGAGTATCGTACTATCCTTAAGTATCGCCTCATGATTCCACTATACCTGGTTGACGAGTTATGCCCTGTTTGCCGTAAGGCGTGTTTAGACTCCTATGGGGAGCATGCGGTTCATTGTAGAGAGCTCCCGGGTTTCAAGTACCGACACGACTTGGTTAGGGATGTTCTTTTTGACATATTTAGGCGTGCCGGGGTTTCTACTAAGAAAGAGGCACCAGTGAATTTCTTGACGGACCCATTGGAAGGAAGATCAACACTTAGACCCGCTGACATTTTGGTCTTTGGGTGGATAGGTGGGAAATATGCATGTGTAGATCTAACAGGGGTCTCCCCTCTGATGAGCTTGGGAGTTAGTGCTTTCACCGTGAGTCCGGCTGCTCTAAAAGCTGCTTCGAGCAAAGTGACCAAACACGAGAAAGCGTGTCTTGACAACCAACACGTGTTTATACCATTTGCTTTTGACACTTTTGGTTTCCTTGCACCAGAGGCCGTGGAGTTACTTAACCGAGTACAGCGGGTCATGCATAGTAATGTTATGACCCCAAGATCTGTAGATGTAGTTTTTAAAAGACTTGGTTTTGCTATCCAAAAAGGGTTGGCGGCGCAGCTTGTTGCCCGTTTGCCTTCTATCTCTATGTAATTTCCCTTTGGGAGTTGTGTTTTAATTATATATTTAATTTTAATACCCACCCCACCTCCACCCCACCCATCTTCTCTCTCTAACCCCACCCTCACCCTACCCCACGGTTCTTCTTCTCCCTAACTCCGGCGACCACTATTTCCGGCCACCACCACAAATCAAATCCCTGGGTGGCGCATAAAGGGCAGCGGGTTTCAAGCAAGGAGTTCAAGTGAGATAGATCGAGTAAGAGATGCGGGTTTTCTGGCGGCTTCACAGATCTGGGTTCGGGTAGGCAGTTTTGGTATGCTTTTTTTTTTTTTTGCCGGAGACTCCTTCATTCATATCCAGGTAGGCAGTTTTGGTATGCTTTCAAATTGATGATCGGAAGAAGAGATTAAAGGGGTTTTGAGATCCTTAGCTGCTGCCATTGTTTTGAGTGCAAAATTGGGTCAAAATTTCTTGAAAGATTGACACCAGTTGACGTGAATTTATAAGGGTATTTAAAGATTGTGGCTCAGAACAATCAATTTACTTTGTTGGGGAATTTATACGAAGATGCCCTAAATTTGGGCGTTACAGAGTATCAGGTGTGTTGTAATTCAATTGAAGGTCAAGCAATCTAGTCCATGAAAAAAAGGATTGCTAAAGAACAGTGGAAACAAAATTCGTTGGCTCATGGTTACATAAGTTTGCCGGAGACGGAGGAGATGCTGGTGGGGAAGAGTTTGTAGGAGATGGGTAGTCCGGCGGTAGATGCCGGTGGTGAAGATCTGGTGATCTAAACGATCAGAGCAAGGGGAAGAGGGGGGGGTGGATGGGTTTAATTTTAAGGTTAGGTGGTTCTCACTTTTTGGTATTTAATTTAAACTAGTTTTTTACCCGCGCTACGCGACGGGAGTCTGATCGTTATCGTTTCGGTTGGTTTGCGGGGTATAAAGTTATGTCAAAACGCATACTCGCTATAGGAAGCGATACAAAAAAATACTTAATTTTGAATACAACTCCGTTTTCAAAAAAGTTTATACTGGAACGTTGACAAAAAAAACTAAAGAAAGCCGCACATTCTGTTTTTTTTAATGAACGAAAGTTATTATAGAAAAACAAAATTATTAGAAAATTAAATGGGTTAAAAATGTATAATTAATTGCCACCCTTATTGATGGGGGTACCATTCCCCCTAATGCTTTTTAAATGGTTAATAATTAGATGGTTATACCCGCGCTTCGCGGCGGGTGTCGTGTTCATTGTTACTAAAATTTAAATAAAGACGTAGACGTAATGATAAAAATAATGGTAATAAAAAAGAAACATAAAAGTTAATGATAAAAAGGAAAAAAACAAAATAAAAATTTACCGGTTCGGATCGTTGAAAACCATAAAATCGAATACCGATATGGGTTCCGATAATATCAATACCAACAATGATGTTGTTCGCTCATAATATGTTCGAATCGGCACGGTACCACAACGGTAACGGCACTCGCTATACACAACGATACGAAAAACTCTATTTTGAATACAACTCTGTTTTTAAAAAAAATTATATCGGAACATTGACAAAAAAAAAAACATCCGCGCACTCTGTATTCTGAAAAAAATTAACGAAAGAAAGTTATTAAAGGAAAACAAAATTAATAGAAAATGAAACGGACTAAAAGCGTACATTATATATAGTATAAGGGTTGAAATTGGAAAAAAAAAAATTAATAAAGACGTAGACGTAATGATAAAAATAATGGTAAAAAAAAAGAAAACATAAAACTAAATAATAAAAAGGAAAAAAAAAACAAAATAAAAATTTACCGGTTCGGATCGTCGAAAATCATAAAATCGAATACCGATATGGGTTCCGATAATATCAATACCAACAATGATGTTGTTCGCTCATAATATGTTCGAATCGACACGGTACCACAACGGTAACGACACTCGCTATACACAACGATACGAAAAAACTCTATTTTGAATACAACTCTGTTTTAAAAAAAATTATATCGAAACATTGACAAAAAAAAATTAAAAACATCCGCGCACTCTGTATTCTGAAAAAAATTAACGAACGAAAGTTATTAAAGGAAAACAAAATTAATAGAAAATGAAACGGACTAAAAGCGTACATTATATATAGTATAAGGGTTGAAATTGGAAAAAAAACATTTAAATAAAGACGTAGACGTAATGATAAAAATAATGGTAAAAAAAAGAAACATAAAACTAAATAATAAAAAGGAAAAAAAAACAAAATAAAAATTTACCGGTTCGGATCGTCGAAAATCATAAAATCGAATACCGATATGGGTTCCGATAATATCAATACCAACAATGATGTTGTTCGCTCATAATATGTTCGAATCGGCACGGTACCACAACGGTAACGGCACTCGCTATACACAACGATACGAAAAAACTCCATTTTTAATACAACTCCGTTTTTAAAAAAAATATATCGGAATATTGACAAAAAACAAAAAAATAGCCGCACACTCTGTATTATGAAAAAAAATTAACGAACGAAAGTTATTAAATGAAAACGAAATTAATAGAAAATGAAACGGACTAAAAGCGTATACTATATATAGTATAAGGGTTGAAATTGAAAGAAAAAAAACATGCATTGCTTGCTTGTATTATATGCTGTTATGCTTGTACATTTATGAACAATGGGTTTTTATGAGAGGAGCCAAGTTCTTTATAATCATTACATCGTATTGATATTATTAATCTTGGTCCATAAAGTTCTTTATTTTGTATTTACTACATTTTTAAATATTAAATATTTTTGTTAAACTATTATTAAACAACTTCATCCAATCAACCACAAGAATACAAAAAGATGAATACTATTGCATCAAATCACGTGAAAGAAATATCTTATTAATAAGACCTACAAAAACCACTGGGCTTTGGTTCAGTGGTGTAAAGGCAATGAATGTTTCTAAAAGTCAAGCAAGTTCAAACCCGAGTCAAACTGGGTTTTAGTTCGAAGTGCGTTATTCTAGCGGGTCTTGGCCCGTGTAACGGTGTAATTGTTGTCAAGTGACAGCAGGCTCCATGGTTTTCCGGGGAACGCCTAACCCCTCGCTCTGAACCCGCGGGCTCGGTTCAAACAAATGGGTGATGGGTCTCCGACTTGTCAGAGATGCGACTGTCACTCAACGAATGAAAGTCGCCATTCAAAAAAAATAAATAAATAAGACCTACAAAAGTTATATTAAATATTTAACGTAAGTTTTTAAGAATATTGCTTTGTCATGAGAAACATATTTATTATACTGGGGTGAATTTAAAAAAAATACAATTTTTTACTAAATTTATTATGTACAATTTTTTTTTCACGGAAACACGTAGATATTATAGGATAATTGGGTTTTTTCGGGGCAACATCTAAAACATCCAGGGCAGCCCACCCCAGGAGGAACCCTCAACTGGGTAAACCCCCTGACCTGGCTACATACCCCTTTTTCGCTGTGGCCCGAATTCGAACCTAAGACCTTCACTATGGGAAGTCTTGAGGGCTACTATTACACCAAATGACCAACGGTTGTATAATTAATCGTATTGCGTAACATTCTTTTTATTTAAATTTAAAAAATGTTCGTATAATAAAGGCAAATCTTCTAAACATTTAATTTCAAAATCTAATATGTTCATTAACAGGTTAACCTCCTTTTGTCCCATTTTTATTATTCATTTTTTTTCTCTTCTCTTAAGCCTAGTTGTAACACCCAAAAATTTAATCCGATTTAAACTTTTGAAACAGCACGGAAGCTAGGTTCCAAAACGACATTTAACGTATCCACACGTTAAGTTTTACAAACACAAATTAACTAACATAATTACCTTGATTAGTTTAAACAAAAATACCAACAAGTTATCCACAACTTGTAATAACTTCAAATAGTTTGTAAAGACTCCACACGAGAATATTAGCAAAACACAACCACGAGAATCCAATCCAATTGATGAGAGACCCGAGATCACTCCGGGGCTTTCCCTACATTCAGAACATTAATTTGAACATAGTTAGTATAGATAAGAAGTCATTGGGACCTCCCACAAGTCCCTACAATAACAACAGGCCAAAACCCAAATTTGCAGTTTTAAGCCATTATTGAACATAAACTTATATTTATACTCCATATTAGTCTACCCTCATATACTAATATATATTTATTAGTTTTTCATCCCCAAACTCGAGTACCACTACTCGTTTCTCACTCATTAAGAGTTTAACACAAGTTCTATCAATTCGTTAGTTTATGTACATAATAACCTACAACTTTAAACACATAGCGATCCATACACACTGTATGTTTTGCCATTCTTTCAACTTGACATATCTACATGTCTAACGAGAGATCCACCTCTCGCTTTCTCACATGGAGTATTTTACTCCATGCCGAACCATGAAGTATCCACACTTCATGTCACCCGTGAAGTTCTTGACTTTACTTTCACCCGTGAAGTACTTGACCTCACTACCGCCCGTGAAGTATCCACACTTCACGTTACACCTCCATGATGTATTCACACTTTATGTAATTAACCAATTTACCGTTTTACTACCAACGGTTAACTTTCACCACATTAAGTCAATTTTAGTCTAATGTTACCACGTTATACATTATAGTTGCGTCTTGATCACATTGAGTCATTTACACCATTTAACCACATATCACCCATTAGTTTGACCAATAACCACATAAGTCAATTTACATCTATTTATCACATTTACAAAATCAAGTTTGAATATTAACCACATAGTCTAATTACACATATTTATCACATTTGCACATTCAAGTTTGACTATTAACCATAGTCTAATTACACCAATTTCAACATAATAGTTTGACCCTATACCACTAAGGTCAAATTACACCAATTTCACCATTATTCATAATGGTTTGTCTTATACCATATTAAGTCAACTTTGTATCAATTTCACCATTTATCCATAAATGGTTTGACTTATACCACGCTAAGTCAATTTACAACAAATTACAACATTCTATATTTTAGTTTGACTATATGCCATACTAGTCAACTACACCAATTTACCACGTTTAGTTTGACTATATTCCACATAGCTCAACTACACCACTTTTACCAAGTGTCATTCATTAGTTTGACTAATTTCCTTATTATGTCAACTACAACAATCCTACCACATTCACACTTTACTTTCATCATTTACCACATAAGTCAAAATCAACATACAACACATAAATAGAATTAACAATACATATATTTACATGTAACCACTACTTATCTACTACTAAGTAAGTGCAAAGCAGTTACCTTTGCCAATGAAGATTTCAATCGTTCTTCAAAGCTTAACATCTTTAACGCCTTGATAACCTAAAAATTTCCACATGTTTTAGTAATCTAAATTACCCCAAATCATACATCAATTGGAGTTTAACACCCCTCTAGATCATATGATTTTTACTATCATCTAACTTTGGTTCATTAAGCTCCATACAAGCTTTTAACCATCACTAAACCAATTTTACTCATTTTGACCCGTTAAGGATTTCACCCAGTTTTCATAATTTTATAAATTCATAATTCACCAATTCAATTGAGTTTTATACTTGAAAATGTATTTATATTACACCGTAAACACTTATCCATACTCAATTCACCATTTGAACACTTCCAATTATAAAACCCCCAAATTAGGTTCTCAAGAACCCTAATTTAGAAACCATCAAATTGATTGAGGTTTCTTATCGATTAAAGTGTCTATTACCACCATAGACACTTACCAACCCTCAATCCATCATTTAAACATCCTCAAATAGAAAACCCCCAAATTCCCCTCAAGAACCCTAAATCTTGAATCATCAATTTGGATGTTATCTACCACCCTTAATCTTCAATCAAGCTAGATTATCAATTTAAACAAGTTATTAACCATATAAAACCACCAATTCAGCCCCAAATACTTGGTTCCATCAAAATCCATCAAGAACAAGATTAAGAAGGCTTCAAAAGATGCATAGAACACTTGTTGTTTGAAAAGGGTTATGCAGATCGAAATCCCCAAAACAAGCATGCAATCACTAGTTCTTATGTTCTTGGCCTTGCTCCCCTTATTGCTCTCTAATTCACGACACACAAACACATCAAATATGTTTGTGAGATATCCCCAATATAAAAATATGAGTTTTTAGAAAGTTACCAAACAACCTCTAGACTTTCAAAGCTGGCCCTTTATACCCAAACTTAGGCCATTTAGTGAAACCAATACATCCATCCACTTTTATTTTATTTATAAACACCCTCATAATATAATAAGCATATTATAGGATAAGCCAAAATCGGTTCGTTACAGTTAATGCCATCTGCCATCCGAACAAATGGGTTTTCTCATTCCGAACAAATGGGTTTTCTCCTTCCGAACAAATGACATTCGTTCCGAACAAATGGGTTTTCTCCTTTCGAACAAATGGCCTCCTCGTAGATAAACCCAAAATCGGTTCGTTACACTAGTTAAGAATGAATACAAACAAGCGTAGATAGTAAAATTCTACTTATAACAAAAAGTTATTTATAGGGTCTGAGGAGGATATGATGTGGGTAAACTTTTCCTCTATCCCTGAGGCAGAGAGGCTTCATCTTGTAATTAAGAATGAATATTTTTCCAATTTTATTAACCATTGTTATAATTGTATTTTAATAGTTTGCTTTCTAAGAGTATTTGGTATACACTCACGGGTACCCCCAAATGATCTTGCTCACATAAGAAGGGGCCGAATGTTGAAATTATGTGATAAACGTTATCGAGGATGATGAATCCTGGAGGGGGTGTTTGCGACACGATATGTAAATCCCACATCGTGTGTTCACTTGAGAGTTGTTGAGACATAAGGAATGTCCTACACAAGTAATAACAAAGCGTTTTTGGCACCACGACAGTATATAAGATGAGAACTCACAGTTAAGCTTGCTTGAGTAAGGGTAATTCAGAACGGATGACTCCTAAAAAGTTTAGACTCAAGTAATCAAACACAAATATGAAGAAAGTCTTACTGCTACGGGGCGAGTGTTACAATAATAATAATAATAGAGCAACGGATGAAGTGTTAACTAATGAAATCACTAAAGCGTTATATGTGATGATCATCGTCAAGTAAAACCTAACTAACATATATAAATATGGTAAGTATGGTATTGTGTCCTGGAAGGAGCATGTGGTTATTAGGATGCATCTTGTTTGATTATAAAAGTAAATTTACTAATTTTGATTGAAGTTGAAATTAACTAAAGCTCATCTAAATTGTAGTCAAATTAAGAAGCAAGAAACACAAGATCGAATTGTGAAGATAAGAAACAACAATCACTTCCAGTTTTAAGGTTTAAACAATCAATTATAAAAGTTGTTATAAAAGTTGCAAATTCAATTGAATGATTGGTAAATTATGTGGTCATAATTTGTATTACTTACATATTAATCTTAGACTAATATATAGTCAATCACACCAATGAGATACCTATTATAATCTAGAATATTCATAAAGTGGAATGGAATCAATAATATTCCAACATGAGTCATATCAAATCGCACCAGTGGGGTATCTGCTACACTTTAGAGTATCTCTAAAGTTAAACGATACCATCAGGAAACCATCGATAATCCAATACGAGTCATAGCAACCGCACAAACGAAACATCTACTACACTATAGATTATCTCAAAAGTGGAGTAACAATATCGAGAAGCCATAAACACGTCGGTTTTCCAATTAACATAAAAAACAGCAACAAGAGTACAATCATACTACATTCATATGTTAAGGAGCATGATCGTCTAGAATTCAAACACATATAAAATAAAAGTCAAATAGTACAATTAAGCATACCATAAGCACAGTTGTGGTCACAGGTTGTTTATTCAAACATGGTGTCTTGAGTATTGGCTAATAAAGGGGAGAAAAGCATTTGATTATGACCGATCTCGTAAAGGATAATAATGAATGGTGTTGCGACCTGCTTGATTCACTTACTTCAAATCATACAATTCGAAAGGTGTTCTTGATGTTTATGTGTGTGTCAGGAGAGAAGAAATTACTTTAGAGTTCTTAGACTACCAAGGGACTATAGACCCAAGTCCATAAGTCCCGTAGGTCATCCCACGCTTGGGAAATTGCAGACAAAGTTGAGAGGTTCCCAAAAAAATGTTGAGAAACCTCTTTAAACTGTTGCTAGATCATTTTTCGACCCCGACATTGGCCAACGCTAACCAACACTGGCATTGACCAGCTCCTCTATGGTCAATGCTCGACTACATGTTTTTTACCACCTTTTGTCCATTTTCCCGCCCACAACATGTCACAACTAAGTCCAACAAAGTAACGTGTCTTGTGACTAATTATGATGTCAGGGTCGGCTCAACGTTTTATGGGGCCTAAAGCGAAATAAAAGTTTGAGGCCCTTTTTCAAATATCATTGTTTAAACTGTTACCTTTTATCTGGACTTGAGACATACCATAGTAGTACTTCAGATTTCAATTTGACACGACAAGCAATTAACAAGCCTTAGGTAGAATAATCAATTAAGAAAATCAAAAGAATTAATTGCTCGAGCAAATTCTGGGAAGGACTAAGGAGTAATATTAATATTCAATGGTCTATTCAATGAATAAAATTATATGGATATGGTGAAAATAAAATCCAAAGAGTAAACAAACATTTTCACCATATCCATAATTTGAAATCCAAAGAAAAAGAACATGTTAAACCTGGTAATTTCGCAAGATTGGAACAACATGTGAAATTTAAGTGACTAAAGTGAGACAAAAAAAGTTTGAGTGACTAAAATGAAACAGAATAAAAACCTGGTTATTATTCTATAAAGTTTTCCTAAAAATAACTAACTAATAACAATACTCTATAATCAAACTCCATGAAAATTTAGATTTATTTGCTGTACTGCATACACTTGTTATGTAATATACAATTTGTATAAAACATAAATAAATGGTTTTATTTAGAAAAGAAAATGCTATTGCTTAAAAACACACCTGTTTTCATTTATATCAACTTCGATAATCATAAAATGTTCCTTACTTTAACAAACAAAAGTATAATTAATAACAAAATTTAAAGGTTGTTATAGATACATACAAAATTGTTATTCGCACAAAACCAATACGGGTCGTATTGTACCATACGGCATGTATTCCTTTTAATCAAACGATAAAAAGTTGTCGCACCTGACATCAGTCATTCATGTCCACATATGGGCCGTATAATACAATACGGTCCAATGTTTGTTGCTTGTTTACATCTTTACTTTTTATAATACTAGGAATAACTAAGGTCAAAAACGCAGTTGTACTTTATAGAAGTTTGGAGGTTTTCTTTGGTCCAACCAATTGAAACCATGTTCAATTCTTGTCAATTTAATGTGTTTTTTCATAAAATCACGATCAATCATCAGTAAAATCCACTATTGTTAAAGCAGGGAAAATAAGGTTTTCATCAAACACGTAAGTTTTACTTCAAGATCTAGAGAAAACTCATAAAAGATGAGTTTTATAATAACGTATTATTGCGTCATAAAAAGGTAGACCACACCACTAGAAATGACATCCTTGATTGTACTTTATGTAATAATGAAGTGCAAGAGTTTGACTTTATTGTGTTCACACATCATGGAAACATGGTGTTTGACTTATTGGTGTTCGACCAATCTACGTGTGAAAGACAATATTCAAAGTTATTTGACGATGTTGAAGTTATATAATTATCGTAAACTAGATTTAGGGGTTATCTTTGTGTAAGTAACGTCAGACCATCACACCATAACAAGCAAAAATCCCAAGTTGAAGTAAAGGTAGAGAAGGTGAAACCATAAGATGTATGTGATGCTTGGTACTTTGGTCAACTAATTCGAAGTTAAATATTTGAATTCAAACTTTACAGTGATAACAATACTGAGACGAGGGCATCACAAATTGAGGAAGTTTGTGATAGATAATGAGTTGCAAGAGTTTGACTTTATTGTATTTACACATACACTTTATCACCTTTACCCCATAACCTCAATCAATCTATTTCACATGTCGTGAAGTTAACAAATGCATATCCGACATTCAAACGATGGTTGTCGGTGGTCGAAGGGGTTGGTATGGAGGGGGGAGGTGATATGGTGTGGAAGCCTAAAATGTTAGAACGGAGCCTTTAATTGAATGCAGACAGTAATAGAATACAAAAACTAATACAAAAACATCATAAAAAATCCAATAGTAACTTTTAATTTATAATTTTTTCATGTATCTAGTTTATTAAATTCATAATAAAAAAAGTAAAAAATAAAAAATATATTATACCATACTACCCGTAGCATGATTCGACTCTTTTAGAATAGGCGACTCAATAATTACGCGTGTATAAAAACAACTTGTATGAGTAGACAGATTATTCCTTTAACATAATACAATTTATTAATTTCGCATAATAAATTATATTATATAAACCCAAACCACACCGCAGGTGCCATCTGTTGCGTCCGTATCTTGTCGTCACGTTCACCTCGCCTCTGCCGAAACCCACACCACACCACCCCTCCCCTTTCTTTCAACCAATTCTTCTCTCTCTCCATCACCATTTTCACCCTACACATTGTCAACACACACTCCCTACTCTCTTCTCAAAACACACACTCGCTGTCTCTCTTTTCTCCCCCTCTCGATCCTAAGGTTTTAATTCGAAAAACCTCTTACATTCGATCGATTTACGCCATGGATCCTACTCGAGCTTTCGTCAAGAACGTCAAGCGTGTAGTCGTCAAGGTCTTCCATCTAATTTGCATTTTCGTTTAATTCGTTTCGTTGATTTCTGATAGATTACATTCGATTTCCTTTCGTTGCTGATGGTCGATAGTGTTTAACTGGATTTTCGTGCTTAATCGACTCCGATTTATTCATCTCTGTTTTTTCGGATCGATATTTTTTGCTGTTAATTCTAATTTTTCTTGTGTGATTTGCTGTACGGATGAATGACACCTGGCAACCCTTGCCATGCACACGATAACGACAATCTGGATGGTTTGCGTTCATATCTGATAACAACAGATTCCGATTTCACCTGGCTATGGTTTCATGTGCAACACGTTTTATTTCTCTATTTCAGTATAAGATTATAAGATCCACAAGTTTATTTGATATTTTTTTAGATATTTTTTGTTGTTTATTATTATATTTATTTATTTACTTACTGCGATTGCATCTCTTGTTTGGGCATATAATTTGCCCTTAAATAGTAACAAAATAACTAGAATTTGTTTATATGCCTGACTTATCTGCAGAAAAGGGAAAAATTAGATCAATAAAATTTATAAATTAATAGCAAAATAATTGAATTTACATAGAATTCCCAAAAAGATTACAGATAGAAATGAAAATGATAGTACCTCCTGTTTTTGTAATATGGAATGGAGGTAACATAAATTGTAGTCTTGTTTATCCAAATTTGAAGATCATATGTAATGTGACATTGAATATAGTTATATAGAGGATGATTGATTGTCAATGTTACTTTTGGCCTTTTGTTTTGTTAGGAAATAGTATATCTTCTGATTTTGCTATTGATAGCTGAAGAATCAAAATGACTGATTACAATGAAATTTGAATTAATTTGTGTGCCAAATATGAATTCCTGAGATCAATGTAAATATTTTGTGCTGATTAGTGTTTTTTGTGTTGTCAAAAAGAGGTTATTATTATGTTCTTTGAAGCAAAGGTTGTCGAATGTCATCTGAGAGCAAGGTTCTATGCAAGTGAAATACAGGTTAAGAAGTTCATTTATTAATCTTACCTTCATTATTGTAGGTGGGAACAGCTGTGGTTACTCGAGATGATGGAAGGTTAGCTGTTGGCCGACTTGGTGCTATCTTTGAACAGGTACTTTTGATGGCTTTTTCACAAAGCACGTGCGTAAATTTCAAAAATAGCAATGTTCCGTATTTAGTCAACACACTTATTATATCTTGATTGTGGATAGGAAGGGGAAGAAACAACCCTATTGATGTTTAATAATCTAGGATATTACTTATTACTGAATTTTCGAAGTTAACGTGCATTAATACCACTTAAGAATGCAGGGTAAGTGGGTAACTCAAATATGTTTTCGTTTCCTTTATTGATACCATACATGAAGAGAAGGAAACAACAATAAAGAATTCCTTTACCAACGAGTTTATTACATACTGAAATTCCATTTATAATGCAACCTACTAAACTTATGCTCCAAATAATTTTATTGCAGCTTGAAAAGTTGAACTCCCGGGGCTTTGACGTCATTTTAGTTACTTCAGGAGCTGTTGGAGCTGGCCGACAAAGGCTTAAATACAGAAAAATGATCAACAGCAGGTCCTTATCTTTCTTTTCCTTTTTTTTCTCAGAACATCTGGAAATTCATTGAATGCATAATTGTTAACCTCTGTTAGTTAGTTAGTTATCGCTGCTGATAATTTGTTACTGTAGTTTTGCTGACCTCCAAAAACCACAAGTTGAACTTGATGGAAAAGCTTGTGCAGCTGTTGGTCAAAATGGTTTGATGGCCTTGTATGACACCTTATTCAGTCAGGTAAAAATGTTAGCCTGTTTGGACTATAACCAAAAGAATATACATGGGAATTTTGGTTTGTGCTCACACAATGCTCTTTTGCAGTTGGATGTGACCTCCTCTCAACTCCTAGTCACAGATAATGATTTCAAGAACGCAGATTTCAGGGCGCAACTTTCTAGAACAGTGGATTCATTGTTAGATCTTAGAAGCATTCCGATTTTCAATGAAAATGATGCAATAAGTACTAGGAGAGCTCCTTATGAGGTATTTAAATGTCATTGTGTTACTGGATTTTAATTCTCTATATTCATAGATATGAATGATTTCAGGGAAATTCTGTCTTTCAGGATTCCTCTGGTATTTTCTGGGATAATGACAGCTTGGCAGCTCTGCTGGCAATGGAATTGAAGGCAGATCTTCTTGTTTTGTTGAGTGATGTGGACGGCCTTTACAGTGGGCCGCCCAGTGATCCACGCTCAAAGCTAATCCATACATATGTTAAACAAAAACATCAAAAGGCAATTAGTTTTGGAGACAAGTCAAGGATGGGAAGAGGTGGAATGGATGCAAAAGTCAAAGCTGCATCCAATGCAGCTTATTCTGGTACACCCGTTGTCATTGCAAGGTATCATATTCTAGATTCTAGATCCATGTGTAGCATATATATGATTAATATTCACTATAACTCTACATTATTTGATTTGATTTCTTTACTCCACTTTTTCGTTGTAGTGGCTATGTTCCTAATAATATCATAAAGGTTCTAAATGGAGAACGTGTGGGTACTCTGTTTCATAAGGATGCACATATGTGGATTCCAGTTACTGAAATTGGTCCACACGAAATGGCAGTTTCAGCTCGTGAAGCCTCTCGAAGACTTCAGGTTAAATAACTCTTATGCTTATAGTAGCAAACCTGTTTTTAATCTTTGCAAATGCTATACGTTCTGTTAATTAAGTTGTGATACTACTTATATGCACATAACACACACACATATGTATATTTTGTACACATATGGAGACACATGCTTATAATTTGATTGATCACTTGCCCTTATATCTTTTTCTGGTATTACAGGCACTAACAAGTGAAGAAAGAAAGAAAATCTTATTGGATGTAGCTTCTGCATTGGAGGCAAATGAACAATTTATCATGCTTGAGAATGATGCTGACGTTGAAACTGCACGTGATGCAGGATATGATGAAGCTTTGGTAGCCCGTTTAGCTTTAAAACCTAGCAAGGCATGTCCGCATGTACCCGTTTTATTTATCAAAATCTTGTTTTTTTCTTCTTTCCGGGAAAAATCCAGGAAGTTCTCTTGAATCTTGATATTCATAACACGTTTTTTTATTTATATTCCTTTTTCAGATCCGTGCTCTTGCGGAGTCTGTGCGTAGACTAGCAGAAATGGAAGAACCCATTGGTCAAGTTTTGAAAAGAACAGAGGTGAGAGTGGAAAATTAAGGGCATCATTTGTCTCTACTTTAAGTTGCTCATATACTTTATGTAATCGAGTATCATATTACATATTATTGGCAGTAGTTACTAATGAATAGAAAAGTCAAAGTGTAGCATCTTTCATATCCTGATATTTTGCTCTGTGCTCAGTAATTGTTAATCACACATTTACTAATCATTTCATGTGTAGCTTGCTGAAGGGCTCGTCTTAGAGAAGAAGTCATGTCCTTTAGGAGTTCTACTCATTGTTTTTGAGTCTCGGCCTGATGCATTAGTTCAGGTAACGATAAATTATTTTAGTAGTCACAAATATGTTTTGTTTTATGCTTTTTTACAAATTTATGAGTCTGTAAGTGGTATAATCTTTACAAATTGATATTTGGCTTCTTTAAATGAATTTGCAGATAGCTTCTTTGGCAATACGTAGTGGGAACGGTCTGCTATTGAAAGGAGGTAAAGAAGCTAAAAGGTCAAATGCGATACTGCACAAGGTTTGTCTCAGATATTATTTTCTGAATAGTTATACATCTTACATTAGTTATAAATCTGACTAATATTTCTAAAAATCTGCACGCTTTGAAGGTAATCACTTCTGCCCTCCCGGAAACTGTTGGACCAAAACTAATTGGACTATTGACATCAAGGGAAGATATCCCGGACTTGTTGAAGGTGTGTGAAAATGTCACATGCTTTGTACTTGAGTAAAATATAAGTTTGGTTTAATTTTCTAATATAGAACTTCTCTTTTTTCACCCAAAAATATTTTAAACAGCTTGATGATGTGATAGATCTTGTGATCCCTAGAGGCAGTAATAAACTTGTTTCCCAAATAAAGAACTCGACGAAAATTCCAGTTCTTGGTCATTCTGGTAAGATGAAATTTGTAAACAACTTCCACAATGGAACAAATAAAATAATAAATGAATATCAATTTGCAATTGAATTCACAATTTTCTATTGTAGATGGAATTTGCCATGTGTACGTCGATAAAGATGCTAACTTGGAGATGGCAAAGAAGATCGTATTGGATGCAAAAACAGATTATCCCGCAGCCTGTAATGCTATGGTAAACCTAATAATTAACACCCACTTAAATTTGTAACTGTTTCCAAATTTTCATGTTTTCCTCATGTTTATAACCACTTCTGGATTTCCAGGAAACACTACTGGTGCACAAAGACTTGTTGGCTAGTGGAGGGCTGCAAGAGCTTGTTAAAGAACTTGAACAAGAAAGTAATGATGCTTCTTCACATTTCACATTACTAAATTAGAACTATAATACATTGTTATATTAACACAACTAGAAAAATGATTATGTAAAGGAACCTTTTGTACCAAACAGGGTAATGATATTTTGAATACAATTACACACACACTTCAAAGAGTAATTCAGGTAACAATAAATATGTATTGCAGGTGTTACACTATTTTCTGGACCGAGAGTGAATGGTGCGGTTAACTTATCAAAGGCAAATACATTCCATTATGAGTATAACTCCAAGGCTTGCACAATTGAAATTGTGAACAATGTTGATGAGGCGATAGAGCACATACACAGTTATGGAAGGTAAGTTAAATCTTTTCAAACCATTTGTTTCTATAATTGATCTTGTTGAAGGGGATGATTGCTCTTACTTTTTCTTTCTATTTTTAGATTTGTGGTAACTTTTTTTCCTTCTATTTCAGTTCCCATACCGAGTGCATTGTTACAGACAATCACGATGTTGCTGAACATTTTCTAAATCGAGTTGACAGGTATTAGATGAATTAAAACGCCTTATGTTGGTTTCATTTTTGAAGATATCTTACATAACGGCTTATGCTTCATTTTGTATATTAGTTATCACTTCAAAAAATAGAGAAATATTTGGTATTGAAATCTTTTTTATTGAATAAAATAGATTCAGCAATCTGAAATCCTTTCAAAATTTAAAGATCTCGTCCAATCTCAAGTTTAACCCAGATTATGTTTTCTTTAAACAAAAAGATACTGATTATGCATTTTTTGCTTTTGGCAGTGCTGCAGTTTTTCACAATGCAAGCACAAGATTCTGTGATGGGGCTCGGTTTGGACTTGGAGCAGAGGTATGAAATCTTAAAATCTGTTACCACATTAATCTCAACACGAGAATTGTTTGATTTTCATTTCATTTTCTTGTAATTCTATAATATTTCCAATAACAGGTTGGAATCAGTACAAGCAAAATCCATGCTCGAGGTCCGGTTGGAGTAGAGGGGCTCTTAACAACAAGATGGTAAGCATGAATGAACAAATATGACAAAATTGTCCAAACGGGTCATTGACTCGGAGAACTAACAATTTAAATTCCTTTTGATATTTGTACAGGGTGTTGAGAGGTAAAGGGCAAGTAGTAGAGGGTGACAAGGGAGTCGTTTACACCCACAGAGACCTTCTAATGTCTAATGGCTCCAACGGCTACTAGAGTCCCGTTATTGTTTCAATCATAATTTGTGGTTTTATTTTTATGTCGGATTGGGATATTAAACGAAAACAGTAAAACTTACATTACTTGAATAATGTTTTAGTGACAGCCTGCTTACATATCCCTTCATAAGCATTTGTTTGATATCCGTCGGTCTTCTAGACAAGCTTTTTAACCGCCTTGCACGAGTTTTTGCAGGCATTGGCACCTTGCTTTTCTATCTTACATTCACTTCACCATTTTGACTGTAAGAAGTAAATTTGAGACATGGAAATTGTTTTGGTCCAGGATTTGATCTTATATTCTTTGTGGTGACAAAATGGGCAGGTTGGGCCGGGCTAATTATTTAAACCAAATGAATATCCTTGATGAGACCGAGTTGATAAATGAACTCATGTGATAAACTAATACCGGAAGATTATTTAAGTTTAATTAGGTTGATAAACTAATATATCGAGAAAAGTTTAAGATACAAAAAGTATATCTCATCGTCGTCATCCTTGTGGCTATTGCCACCTTTGTCATCTTCATCCTCTTGAGGGCTGTATGACAAAGTTAAAGGGCTGCTGAAGTATTTCTCCGAGTCATGAGGGCTGCTATTGTAACTTTGTTTTAACCTAAATATAGCTGTTGCGGCTTATTTAAAAAAAAATCCTATAAATACCAACCTTTTTACCAAATTTTTATAATATTCTCCCACTACTACTCTAATTCTCTACTACTTTTTTCAACAAAATGAAACGCAATATTATTTTCCCCCTATCATCGTCAAGTAGTTCTGAATCTAGTGGGTTCAACTGCTAACCCACATTACCACCGCTGCATCCGAAATTGAAGATACAACACATACAAAAAAAGATATACGCAACGTGATCGTGTAAAGGCTCATAAGCTTCTTATGAAAGATTACTTTGTCGATAATCCAAAATATGATGACGACACGTTTAGAACGAGATTTTGGATGTCGAAGGATTTATTTCTAACAAGTGTTGCGGATATATGTGATAAATTTGAATGGTTTCAATAAGGGCTTGACGCGAAGATGGAAGAAAGTCACACCATTACAGAAATGCATATCAGTGATTCATCAACTCGTTTCTAGTAATGTTCCCGACGAATCTATATCTATACTATATAATAAATAAAAATTATTTATGTCACGTGTCGCGTCCACATCTCTTCTCATCATTTTTCCCTCCCTCTCTCTCTTATTAAATACACCTCTTTTTTTTTCATAATGATTTATATTTAAAGAAAAATATTAATTATACCAATAAAACACATTTATTTTAATTATCTCTTATTTTAATAAACTTTGAAATTTAATTATGTAACTTTTGTTTTTAACTAAATAGTGATGTAAGTCAAATTATATTAAATAGAAATTAATCTATTCAAACCGTGTAATATACGGGTTTTTAAAGATATAAACTTTTTATTACTAAGTATATAACATTACATTTTATCAACCCGTGTAATACACAGGTTTTTTAAAATACATTTTTTTATTACTAAGTATATAATATTACATTTTATCAACCCATGTAATACACGAGATTTTAACCTAATATGATGAATATTTAGCTATGTCTGCTAGGACATCATGTGAATGTTTAGAATATTTTTGCAATGCTATTGTTATTTTATATGGTAAAGAATTTTTACGTGCACCTACTAGCCACGACATTTCTCTTTTGTATGATGCACATGAACATGGGCGGACTTACGTATGTCGGGGGGGTGGTTCACATGAACCCCCGAGTTTTGAAATTTTAGTGTAACGCTAGGTAAAAAAACTGGGGTGAACCCCTTAAAAAATTATAGGGTGAACCCCCTTACAAACTTTAACAAGTTGTGTAGTAGTTTAGGCTTTCATTATAATATGAAGGTTGTGGGTTCGAATCCCTTCACCAACATTTTTTAAAACCTTTTTTTTAACTGATTTCGTATGGTGGGCCAGACCCTTTAATTTGTTTAATTGTTTCTTGCTTTTTCTTGGGGCTTTACTTGGGCTCATGGTAGTATATCCTGTACCAGGGAAAAAAACAAAGAAAAATTGAAACTAGGGATCGATTTAGCCATCGAGTAGCTGAATGAGAAATTAGGGGAAAAAAACAACTCAGAAAACTCAGCAGCCCTAGCGCAGGTCGCCTCCTGCTGCTGCCGTCCATAGTCCACCTGCCCACCGCCCATCGGCGCCGCCCACGGCTCACTGCTGCTGCTCGCCTGCGGCCTTCTCCGGTGCTCCCCTGCCCACAGACCACTCACCACAGGTTAGATTAAATGTTAAATTGAATGTTTGTTGTTAGGGTTAATTTTAATGTTTGTTGTTTACTTGTTTGAATGATAGTTTAAATGTTAGATGTTATTAATATTTTAGATGTTAATTTGAATTTGATTTCTATGTACTATTTTTTCTTCCTTCTCATGTGATGCCAAAATCTTGTTGGTTATTTGATTACTTTTGTTAATTGGGTTTTAATTTATTTTTCTTCCTTCTCCTGTGATGCCAAAATCTTAGTATATTCTTAGTTTCTTGATAATCTTTGTTGGTTATTTGATTACTTTTGTTAATTGGGTCTTGGGGTGTGTCAAATCTTTCATAAATTCTTCATTTTATTGATAACCGTTTTTGCTAATATACACCAATTTGGTTAAACTCCATGAAGTTTCTAAATAACCATGAAGGTTTTGTGCAAGGTTGAAGGTTTTAATACATTTCATCAAGCACAAATGGGTGTTTGTGATTGGTTTAAGAGGAGAAACGGCCACAAGAAAAAGAAGGAAAACATAACTCTAAAGTTTGAGGTAAATTCTTTAATTATTTATACTCTATCTAGATATATATTATAATTATTTATACTTTATCTAGATATATATTATGCAGTATAATAACAATTTGATGTTTGAAGCCATTATTCGTAGATTTCTTTTAACTGTGATTTTGTAAAGAGCTATTTAGTAGATTTCTTTGAGTGTTTAGGTATTATTAGGTGCTCAGAGATACAAGTTACATCATAGGTTCTATTTATAATACTAGGATTAGGGTTAATGACTTAATTAACAAGAAACTAATAATAGGGCTCAAGCCCATTAGGGTCGGCTCCCTCCTTATTTCCAACGCAAGCCTTCACAACCCAACAATCTCCCACTTGAAGGCCTTGCGAATACTCCAGCCCGCCATCAAGCACACAATAACCCAGATTCAGTAACTCCAGTATCCTCCAAATCCAAAGTCTCCCGAGCCTTCAGTCCCCATAAACAAGCTCAGACTTCATCAAAATCCCCTAGTTGCAATCCCCCTCTCATCATGTACATGAAGGGGCAGTTGAAGCTCCCCAGAGCTCCAACCCAGCAGTCTTACCAGACCCATCCTTTGTCTCAACCGGCTTGCACATTCCACCGGATCCAGAGATACACCAAGGACCATTACCACTCTCCAAACCCTGCAAACTATCTTCAGGAGAGAATTTTCCAGTCAGAACCTTTGTCTTCAACCCCACCGGCTCTTTGAGACTGTATCCGGAACATGTCCCGTGCTCCCACTGTCACCAAGTCCCCTGACTGGTTTAAACTTCCAAACACATTCGATTGACATCTATTTAGCTCAAAGCTTCACGTTTGCAAAGTGAACCTTCTTAGCTCTAGATTCGGCGAACCAGACTTTGTCTTGCTTTACCGGGACGGTTACTCCCTCATCGGGTACTTCCACCATGTATAACGACCCACGCTTCTTCCCATGAGCAATAACCAGATTACTGTTAACTACCTTCCATTTGCCATTGCCAAACCTTACTTCCAGTCCCTGTTTATCCAATTGACCGACTGAAATGAGTTTCGTCTTCAACCCAGGAATTACTCGGACATTCTTCAGGTTCCAAATTGTTCCCAAAGGCGTTACCAAATTTACATCTCCCATGCCCATAACATCAAGAATGTGACCGTTTGCTAACCGTACCTTTCCAAAGTCACCAACTTTCAGGTTCACCATCGTCTCCTCGCTGTGCGTGGCATGAAACGAAGAACCAGAATCCATAACCCAAGAGTCCATGCTACTCTCCACACTACAGACCAGTGCATCATCATAACAGACGACCTCAGCAGTGTTCACTCCATCAGCATTTTTCTTATTTGGACATTGACTCTTAACATGTCCAACTTCATTGCAGCTCCAGCACTTCACATTCTTCCGAGCTCTAGACGAACTCCTTCCCCTACTCCCACTGCTCCAGTTATTTTCCCTTCCTCTGCCCACATTGAATATATAAGAAGAAGAAGATCCTCCACTAGTGTTCTTCCGACGAATATCTTCACCCAGAATACTATCCCGGACCACGTTAAACTTCAAATTCCCAACTTCACCAGAATTAGTGATCGCCACCAAAGAGGATAACAGAATCGATGCTTGAGTATCATCATCAAGCTTTGTCCCAACGGTCGATAGCCTAGATAAAATTGAATTTATATTATTTATGTGATCAGGCACCGAGCTTCCCTCATTCATCCTCATCATGAATAACTCTCTCAACAAGAACACTCTATTACCGGCAGACGGCTTTTCATACATGTTTGACAGAGCCGTCATCATACCATGAGCCGTGGTTTCCTCCTTGATATTAAACACTACACTCCTCGTCAAATCCAGTACAATTTTACCTTTCGCCCTTTTGTCCTTACATTTCCGTATCACTTCGTCGGCCTGACTCAAACCATTCGGTTTCTCTTCTAATGTCATCTCCAAATCGTTTTCACCGAATAACGCCTCTATTTGCATCTTCCACCATGCAAAATCAGTCCCGTTAAACTTCTCGATTCGAACTTTCTCGTCTTCAGCCATTGCAAACGAGAATCAGGAAAAACCAAAATTAAAAGTCCACCAACTGAAGCCAAGCAACCTCCAATAAAAACCCTAAACCCTGAAACACCCGAACCGGCGCTTCACCTGCAAAACCTGAGTGAGATCAGCAACTTCAAGTGTCCAAAACAGGAAACCCCAATCACAAATCACCCCCAAATCAGTCCCGAACAGCCCATGCCCTTCCTTTTCTCTTGCGACACCACCTAGGGTTCTTATAGCTCTAAACGCAGCAGAAAAAACGGCAGTAATAGCAACCGATCAGCCTTGAAAAAACAGCCCCCTTTTGCGCAACCTAGGGTTTGAAAAAAAAAACCCTAACTTTCGGCGGCCAAACACTGTTCACGCCGGAAACACTGTTCACGCCGGAAGTACTGTAGTGGCGGCTGTACTGTAGCAGCAGATCCGAACAACCTCTCGAACACAACCCCTCCTACCCTTTTTCTCGATCGAAACCCGTACAAACCGTGTGTAAACAACGAGCCAAAGCTCTGATACCACTTGTTAGGAATCAGAATCGGTAACGCAGCAGAATCACACACACACACACGCACAATCAATAGACAGAAAAAGAAGAGACACGAGAGATTTATAGTGGTTCAGCCCCGATTGGCCTACGTCCACTTTGCAACTAGGGTTCTTTATTATTAGGTGCTCAGAGATACAAGTTACATCATAGGTTATATTTATAATACTAGGATTAGGGTTAATGACTTAATTAACAAGAAACTAATAACCGGGCTCAAGCCCATTAGGGCCGGCTCCCTCCTTATTTCCTGCGCAAGCCTTCACAACCCAATTGGGTGAGACTTGTTTAGTTATTAGGTGCTAAATTGATTAAGTTTCTTCAGATTATTCAAAAAAGAGGTGGGTTTATAACATGACATTTGGAAAAAGGCCCTCGATTTTTCACTTCGCTTTAGGCCCCTAAAACGGTTGAGCCGCCATTGAACATAACAAAAAAAAAACAAATCAAGAACAAGATTCGTATACTTACAAAAAAAAACCCGACACAAACCATCGAACCGACCCGAAATATTTTACGTTCGGCCCTATGAAATTGGACCATCTAAAAACAGTGAACCCCTTGTAAAAAATTCCTGGATCCACCACTGCACTTGAAAGTAGACATGGCATTTCAGGGATGCTCGGTAGCATTGACTATACTCATTGGGTTTGGATAAATTGTCCAACGCGTTTGCAAGGCCAATATCACCAAGGTGATCACCAATACCCAACGATCATACTCGAAGCGGTGGCGTCACATGATTTATGGTTTTGACATGCGTACTTTGGGGTTGACGGTTCGAACAATGACATCAATGTTCTCAATCAATCTCCACTGTTTACTAATGAGATGCATGGAACCGCTCCTAGGCATCCATTTCGGGTTAACGGTCGACAATACAAGCGTGGTTATTACTTGGCCGATGAGATATACCCTTCTTGGATGATGAAGCGTAAGAAGATACGAAATCAGATGTACGTATGACTTATATTGCACAATATGATTTTAAAAGATGACGGGAATGCCATATCACCGGTGTACATTCCCGATCCTCCGACTGATGCAGTGGTTGACGATAATATAATTTCCAAGTTGCAGAATCAAAACACACATTTTAGACATAAACTTGATCTTATGGAACACGTTGCAACAAACTTGGAAATCCCGGTTTCAGACGACGAGCAGTTTAGTATTTTTAATTTTTTCTGTTATTTATGTATTTTTTTAATTAATGAAATTTATGTTTTTTTATGTTTATATTTATTTAAATATATAATTTAAATTTTATTTTAAAAAAATGGTAGGGTGGTTCAGGGTTCCACCTCTTGTGTTTAGGATAGTTTAGGGTAAAAATGACGTGACATAACATGACGTGTTTTGATTAGTTAATCTTTAGGGTTCAAGGAATCCACCCCTCCACCCTTAAATGTAGTTTTTGAGGAAAGGTGAAGTGAATAAAAGGCCGGTATGCTAGTAAGTGTTTGGGACATGTTCAACCGATTGTCACACCACTCATGGAAATGATTAATTTTTAATTTTTTATCGCTTGTTGAATATTAGTGTTTCAGTATGCCAATGCAAATATTATTGTTGAATTTTACTTTTAATTTTCAAATTATATAATTAATAACTAATCAGTTATCTTTGTTACTACCACTTGTATGAATAATTTTTAATTTTTTTATCGCTTGTTGGTTACTTGCTTATTAATTTGTTGTTTGGGTATTGTATGGTCGTTAGGTCATGTTAAAATTTGAGAACAGTCAAGTACCAACAAATATTATAGTCAAGTACCAACAAATTTATGCCAAAGTACAACTAAAATGAGCCATTTTAATAGCAAATTGAACCAATTGGTTTCAACCATTATACAGTCAAGTACCAATAAATTTATGCCAAAGTACAACAAAAATGAGCCATTTTAACAACAAATTGAACCATTTGGTTTTAACAATTATACAGTCAAGTACAAACCAAAAATGAGCAAAATTGAACAAATTAACCATTATACAGTCATGGTCTGCAATATAAAGCAAAAGTATAGAAAACTTGCACAAGTACAACCCAATAAAACTGCAGCCATTCATAAACCATTAATAAACCCACTGCATTAAAAACCAATATGTTGACTATTGTCAAATACAACCAAAATTAAAACCAAAGTACTAGTTTGTAGAATTACAAACCAAAAGCAAGACAAAATAGAAGTAGGGTAAAATACAAAACAAGGTTTCTACCACCCCATTCAACATAAACAAATGTCAAGTGCTTGGGCCTCCTTGTCCTTTACAGCTCCTAGAATTATGGCCTTTGTTCTTGCATTTACCACATGTAATAGTCCTCCATTTCCTTGATAACTTGCCACTCTTTTCCATTTCATCTTCCAGCCCCACTTGGCATCTTCTCCTTTTCTTTTTGGGTCTGCCAATTGGGTTATGGTGAACTGGTGGGGTTAGAATTGTTGGACACTGGGATTTAGTGTAATGGACTATATTAACCTTTAATATATCCATTGATCATAATTGTTGCTCAATGTGTAACCCTTTAGATCTTATCTCATTAGCAGTACCATAAAATATTAAAATGTCGTTACTTACACATACATGTCAAACAGAAAGTTCACGAACGAACTATGTCTTGCGGGCTCTTGGTTTATGCCCATAAAATCAAAGCTTCGTAAATTTGATGAGGTTGAATAACTATGTCTAAGGGGATTTTGAGTTAATGGGCCACCATGTTTCATCTGTTGTGTTTTTAGTCTCTACCGTGTTGGGTGTGGAGTCTCGTTTAGAGGCGGCCGGCCCTAATTAGGGTTAGCCGGCCCTAATGGGCCTATCTCTACGATTTGGGCCTAACTTAGAGAACAAGTTAGGAACCCTAGTTTTAATCTATAAATACCTTATGTTGTAACTGTAATCTATGTGCCTAGAGCTTAATAAAATAACCTAGTTACAGCCCGTGGACGTAGGTCCCCCACTGGGACCGAACCACGTAAAATTCTTGTGTCGTTTATTTTTCTGTACCGCGTGATTATCGTTTGTGCATATGTGTGTGTTGATTCCGCTGCGCCACTTTGTTCCTAACAAGTGGTATCAGAGCCAGGTTTATTGTTTACACACGGTCTGCACGGTTTTTGATCGAGAAAAAGGGTAGAGGCTGATCGAGGGTTGATTCAGATCTGCTGCTACAGTACCGCCCCCGCTACAGTTTCGCCGCGTGAACAGTGTTCCGGCATGAACAATGTTTTTCCGGCATGAACAGTGTTTTCCGGGGTGAACAGTGTTTCCATAAATTTTTCGTTTTTCTGCTGTTCCAGGGCTGATTCGCAGCCTGGTTTCTTGTTTTTTGGGCCGCCGGACTTAGGGTTTTTTCAAACCCTAGGTTGCACAAAAAAAAAATAAACAGGGATGTTTTGGAGAAAACAGGGCTGTTCGGGACTGATTTGGAGTGATTTTGCAATTAGAGTTTCTGTTGTGGATCTCTTGGAGTTGCTGGTTTCACTCGGGTTTGCAGGTGAAGCGTCGGGTCAGGTGTGGTACTGTGGGATAAAACCGGTGAAAATGGAACCAGCAGGTTTGGAATGCTTTGGGTTTTAAGTATTCCGGTTCTGGTGTGCTGGTGACGACATAAGTGAGAAAAAAAAGGAAGTCAGGTGATATTGCTCTGTTAAAAGATTTTTCGGTTAGGGTTAGCCGATCGGGTGTACGGTTGCGGAATCCTTGGTACCGTTTGCTTTCATGAAAGCTCTACTGCTGTTATAACCATTTGCCGGTTAGCTGGTCTGGACTGTGAAGCTATTTCTTGTTCGGTGGTGATCAGTGGTTCGACATTTGAGGGGATCCGGGACGTAGTTGTCAATAGCGCTCGTAGCGCGCGCTACATAGCGTTTCGTTAAGGCACCGCTATTTCCATTTCTCGACCAGATAGCGACCCAATAGCGTTTTTTTTTTAATTATTATTTTTTAATTTTTTACTTGATTAATATAAATAGGGTTGCTAATAACCCTAATATATGAAGATTTAGATGATTATTGATTATAATTGCTACAAATCCTACAATAGTTGAATATAAAATATTTCTAAAAATTTCTAGCAGTGTATCGCTAAACGTGAAAAATTTACCGCTATTCGCTACGTAGCGTATAGGTGGCTTGTCGCTATTTACCGCTATTCGCTATTGACAACTATGATCTGGGATCTTGTGCTGGGTGAAGATGTTTGCCGGGAAAGTACGATCGGGGATAATCTCATGGAATGTTGGTTTTGGTAATGGGTTGGGATAACAGGGACAGTGGGAGCTGGGCATAGTTGACTTGGTGGAGCTGCATGGAGGTATGTGGGACATTCTTTAGAGTCGATGTCAAAGATAGTAAATTCTGCTTCTAAGAATGTGTCTGGGTTGA
Organism: Smallanthus sonchifolius; assembly: GCA_023525975.1. Lineage (NCBI taxonomy): Eukaryota > Viridiplantae > Streptophyta > Magnoliopsida > Asterales > Asteraceae > Smallanthus > Smallanthus sonchifolius. The sequence continues at coordinate 21,995,058 of CM042037.1, forward strand.
TGCATTGGGACTCAGTGAAGGCAGTGGAGGCTCTTGGGTTCAAGATTCTGGTATGCTTCATTACTCACTTCTGTGAAGCATTGGTGAATCTATTGTTTGAAGACTTTGGGAAGATACAGGTTTATGTATCGCTGGAAGAAGGGAACCAACTTCCGAGTATTAAAGTCTTGGCTCGCTGCATCGGGTAGAGCTAAGTGGATTCATTTTGCAAGTGTGAATCCTAGAGCCACGGAGATGTTAGCTGAGTGCATTCAGAGGTTTAAACCAGGTCAGGGGTTTTGAGAACAGTGGGAGCACGAGGCGTGTTCTGGGTACAGTTCAAAACACCGTTGGGTTTTGACGACCGGATTTCCGAATGGAAAATCTCTCCTCGGTTCTTGCAGGTTTTGGAGAGTGGTGTTTCCTCTGGAAGTCTCTGGAGTCGGTAGTTCGAGTGAGTAGGTGCCGCTTGAGATTGAGGATGAGTTAATGGCGGGTTTTGCCATGGCTGGGTCAGTGATGACTGCTAGGTTGGAGCTCGGGGGAGCTTCAACGGGCTCTTCTGGTAATTGAGGAGTTGGCTGCTGCAACTAAGAGGATTGGATTGAAGTCTTAGCTTGTTTATGGGAACTGAAGGCTTGGAGGACTTTTATTATTTGAAATCTTAGCTTGTTCTTGGGAACTGGAGGCTTGAAAACTTCTAATATTGAAGTGTTAGCTTGTTCTTAGAACTGGAGGCTTGGAGGATTTCTATTATTGAAGATTACTAGAGTTACTGGTATAGGGTCTGCTTGGATGGTGGATTGAGGATTGCTCGAGCCTCCAAGTGGGAGATTGTTGGGTGTGGAGTCTCGTTTAGAGGCGGCCGGCCCTAATTAGGGTTAGCCGGCCCTAATGGGCCTATCTCTACGGTTTGGGCCTAACTTAGAGAACAAGTTAGGAACCCTATTTTTAATCTATAAATACCCTATGTAGTAACTGTAATCTATGTGCCTAGAGCTTAATGAAATAACCTAGTTGCAGCCCGTGGACGTAGGTCCCCCACTGGGACCGAACCACGTAAAATTCTTGTGTCGTTTATTTTTCTGTACCGCGTGATTATCGTTTGTGCATATGTGTGTGTTGATTCCGCTGCGCCACTTTGTTCCTAACATACCGCCCATGAGTATATTTTTTTAACCGCATGCTCTTCAAAATTCGTTGTGCTTGGATCAAGAATATCTTATAGCTTCCTTAACAAACTTATTTCCAATTTTTGGACTAGGCGTTAAAGCGTTGTTTGAACATTTATATTTCGTCATCACAATTACCATCATCATTTTGGACAAACAATGATGGTGATAAATCAAGCTTCATCAAAAAGATATATACCGAATCCAATGTAAATAGTTGACCTACATTCAAATACTTTGAGAGTAGATAAGCACATGCCACATGGTAAACTATAACATGTGTGAAAATGACAACTCCACATTGAAGACGACCCCTTTCATGCCATTTAACTAGATCCATAGGTCCAATAGAAACCTTACCTCGTAATAAGTTGAAGACAAGTAGTTTGTGTTGATGTTTTCAAACAATTAAGCTTTTTTTGAAGCTTTCTCTTATACTATAACCTACGTCTTCACAATCTGATCAATAATCCTCACAAATTTATTCAAACTAGAATTAGTAGAACGCAAGTGTTTCTTGAACAATGAATGTTGGCTTTCTACTTTGTTGTTTATACGATTTCCAAAATTGAAATTTTATTCACTTCATGTAGACACAAACATCACTTCATGATTCTCCAACCAAGTTTGATTTGAGTAATGATAAACTCTTAAAAAAGTACATCAAAATGATTAAGAACACCTCATGTAAACAAAAAACAATGAATAAGAGAGATAAGAAAGATACTTGGATATCTCGTTATCAACATTGAATGAAGTGTAATTGTACACGTATGCATTCGACGTTGGAGACTGGATTAAGTTCTTCCACATAAACTCAAAAAAACTCCAATATCTCATTAACGAAGGTTTGCTAGCAATTCTTAGAAATATTTTCAAATATGTCATTTACCTTATTGGCATCTATTCATTAGAGCTATGTCTCTATTTGTTACTAAGACACGTGGCTGCCACACTTATGCAATGTATCTTTTAGATTGGTTAATGCCCATGTAAAGTTTTCCTCTCCTTCTTTATGTATAATGCAAAAGCTATACAAAAATTCGTGTTGGTTGAAGTTACACTAGCAATATGAAGGAATGACATTATTCTTGCTCGTCTTGTATGTCGTATCAATGATCAACACATGTAGGAATGCACACCATATCTCCATTGAGGATGGATGAATGAGGAATAACTCCTCCAACTCATTAGATAAAACACTCTCACAATGATGATAGATATAACCATTAGAATGCAAACGTGAGAAAAAAATGTTGCATTGGAATTGTTCCCACTTGGTTAGTTTTACATATCTTTTGGTGCGCATTGTATACGGTTTTAAGCATAGACACATTTTGCTTGTTCTTCTCCCTTAGTGTTGATAGAATGTTACTTTGCTCAATATCTTGCCTTGTCAGCTCTTCTACCAAATGGGTTTCATTATCAGATAATCTCCTTGTATATGAATGCCCCTTTATATGTTGAGCAAGTGGATGATTATTTTCTTCACATGTCACCTGTAACATCCAACCATCATACTATTGAAAATACTTTCTTACCAATTAAAATAAACAGTTAGTTTTTTTGTACTATAATGTCTAATTGTTGATGTTCCCTTATATTCACCACCACTATCACATTTAAGAAAAACTTTGATCATATGGCCGCTTATATTTTTCTTCGATCTATAGGTGGCACTAATGTATCCAAGGTTGCATTTTGCAGCCAATTTATCAACTCCTTTAGAGACGTGAACACCTACTCGGTGGAAAATGATGATATCTTGTTGGAATATTCAAGACCTTAGGTTAAGTAGTTTCCGTCAAAACTCGACATCGCTAAGTAGTTTTTGATTAAACTGAAAATATGTGTGGTGAAAAGAATAAGATGTTGAAAGAAGTAATTTAAAAAAATGAAAGAAACATAAGTTTTATATATGAGATTTTTGCGAAATCTTGCGTCGTCGTATGAAATAATTACCAGAATCTGTATATATCGGTTATCGGTCCTCTGAGAAAATATCGGTGAAAATATCGGCAGAAATATCGGAACCGATATTATCGGTGATATTTACCGATATATCGCCGATAATTTAAGTCCATAATATCGGTAGTATAACCGAGTTTCTCGGTAATTTTAACTTGGCCCATTCCCGTTTAAAAATGTTGGCCCAACTTGTATCCATAGCCAAAAGTCCAAAACCCATCGATTTTTATGCCCTAATTTCAATCGGAACTCCAATCCCAATCTCACGCTGCTTCACAGACCTGCAATAGCACCGATCGCACACCCTCCTTCATAGACCTGCAATCCAACTCCAATTTCGCTCGACAACTCCAATAGCACTTCAAACAGTTGAAGTCAATGATCTGGATGAACAATTGGATGGCTTGGTTGATGTGGACTCGAAGGATGATTTCACTGCTTACAATTAGATCATATTTCTAATATAAAATATTGACACTTTTTAGTTTTGATAATATTATATATGTATATATATAATTATATTATATATATATATATAAGTTTATGCATGATATAAGAATTACCGATATCCCACAGCGAGAACCGATATCTCAAGTATCGGTTCTTGACCGATAACCGATATTTTTTTGGATTAACTGCATAGATCGTATCAAATAATTTAGCGATAACCTTATCCGACAAGGATTTCTGTACGTATGTAGTGTGACACCTAGCATTTTCAGGTTAACACAAACTCCGTTAACACAAACTCCGTTATCTTAAACATTCATTCATGCATTACACTTAATTAGGGTTAATTAAGTGTGTCAGTTATCGCACAAACACTCACGTAACGGTAATTCGGAGAATTACCGAGTCACACGAGTCTGTCCCCGAACGTTGGTGATTAATCTAAATAATATTCCGAACAATTATATTTAATATAATTTATGTGAAATTATGTGTTTTATGATTTTATGCTTAATTCGTGAACTTTCGTGAAACCGCGTACGTTTACGCGTAACTGCATGATTTTTTTATTGCATTAGTGATATTGTGCGAAAGCACATGTCTTTATTCCGTTGTTTTAATGTGTTTTTAGTTAGTTTTATATTTGTTTTGAGTCGTTTTTATGTACAATTGAGTCTTTATCATATTTGTAGGAGTTCGTATGGAATACAAGTGAATACATGAAGAAAACGAGCAAAGGAACCAAGCCCGAAAAAGTCCAAGCTCTAGAAGACAATTTTCTAGATTTTATGTCTCTCGCGGTACGCGAGAGAGGAGTGGAGAAGTCTCGCGGTACGCGAAGATCTTCAAAAGCGCGCCCGACTAAATTGGCTCTCGCGGTACGCGAGGGGCTGGCCCAAATTCTCTCGCGGTACGCGAGAGAGTCGTAAATCCGGAAAAATTGGATTTTTAGGTTTTTATTGATGATGTCGGCTGTTATTGAGAAGGGTCGATTCCAGCCGTCAAGTTAGAACCTTTTGGCGATTTTGAGGAAGAAGAAGGCTAGTGGAGCAAGGAGTTGGAGTTTTGGAACCCGAATTGGTTATTCGTGATCGTTCGGTTTATGATTCTTCTTCTTTTATCTTTACTTTGTTTAATTGAACCTATGACTATGTTTATTACTTCTGTTTTGGTTGTTTTGAACATGTTTGTTGGCTAGATTTTGCATACTGCCTAGGTTTAAGATGATTGCATGTTAAAGTTATGATTTTTATTGGTTTTTGGATTCAATTGATGGGTTTATGATTTAGTAAAGATCTTTTGTTGATTATGTATGATGTTAGTATATATTTACTGCTGATCTTGTGGTTGTTTGTGATTTCCTGCGTTGATTGTGGTTGTCTGCCAGTTTGATCTTCGTTTTGTGGTCATAGATCTTAGGGTTTGTGATTGTGAGTGGTTTCTAGACGTAGTAGCCATAGGAATTCATAAGTGATTACTGATTAGAAGTGAATGTGTGTCCTAGTTCAATACCCGAGAGGTGAGAATTAGTCGTTTAGTCTTCGTCATTAGGAATCCGAGTATTAACAGTCTGAGAGGACGTTAGTGTTAGGTGTCTAGTGAATTTAGCTATCCGAATCATAGTAGTTAGCTTGAGATTACCCCGTGCATTCCTTGAGTGTATGGTAGACGGTGAGACTGAGAGGTAATCCGTTTATTAGGGTACTTGTCATAGTTGGAAATACCTGAGAAGTGCTCCAATTATCTGGTGAGTTTAATACGCTTTAGGTAGCTGAGTTGGTGACATCCCGAGACCGAGAGTGATCAGGAATCCATTAGGTTATCTAGAGTTGTTTCATTAGAAACCCAGATCCATCATAGTTTTCAGAACCGATAGAAGTTATACTTTGCAAGTAAGATTCTTAACCTAGGTAGTGCCTTCCCTATTCTTGAATTCGTTTAAAGAGTTCTGCTTGATAGTTGAGTGTCGTTAGTTAGAAAGTTTACATTAAGTTACAACACAAAATCCCCCAATATATTTCAGTTTAGTTAGTTGAGTCAGAGTCTAGGTAGGGTTATTGCTAGTGTCTCGTGGGTTCGATATCCGGACTTCATTAGGCTTTACTACATTGATCGGTACACTTGCCGGTTGTGTGGTCTAGTATTAGATTGAGTCTAGATTTATAAATTTAAAGCTAGAGAGTCTAGGTTAGGTTTTATATAGTTATTTTTATAGACCGTCCGAGCGACATCAAGTTTTTGGCGCCGTTGCCGGGGACACTTAGGCGATAGCGTATCTAACTTTGATTGAACTTATCTGATTATTTGGTCTTTTGTGTTTTGAGTCTTTTCTATTTTGTTGAGTCTAGTTTGTGTGTCCTTTAGTGAGTCTTTGTTTTTAGTGTGTCTAGCTTGTATCTTGAGTCTGCTTAATTAAATTTTTTTTTATTTAATTTTTATTAATTTTTTCATTATGTGTGATATCTGTGGAGGACCCCATTTTACTTGTCGTTGCCCATATTCATCGGGGGAATCTGCAAACTACTATGAGTATGCTTATCCGCAGGTACAGCCACAGGCGGAATACAGAACTCGAGAGGAGTTGAATGCCTGGTGCAAAGAGGCAAACGAGCAGTACGAGAGGGATATCCAAGCAATATTAGCTCGCATTGGATCACACCGGCCTACAAATATAGATCGTGTGGTTTACGATCAAGATGGGAATGAGATTGGGATCGAAACTGCATCAGGGGAGTTAATACTGGGGAATACAATGGACGACGTGCAAAGCACAGTGACAGAAGGTGAAGCACAAGTCCCACCTCCAGGTATATATTCTGACCCTGATTATATTACTGATGTTGGTGTGTCAACTTCTACACAAGATAACACAGTTCATTATGATACTTTACACTTGTCTTGTGAGAATGAGTTGGTGCAGGAAATAAGGAATGAAGATATAATCAAGGAGGAGCAGAGGAAGGTGCAAGATATCATGAACAATCAATGGCACCTGATAACTAGAGCCGAACAATTACACTTTCTAGAAGAAAATGGGAGGCTCATGGATGAGCTAGAAAGTATCAAGCTACAACAGGAAGAGGAACCTCCGGAACCGAGGACAAAAATGGGCGTAGTAGTCCCACCCTCGGACCTGCAGGGTCTTAAGCAAATTCGGCCGGGTGTCTATGAATTCTCTTGGGATGAGAGTGACAATGATAGCTTTTGGAGCGATGATGAAGATGTGATTGATGATGAAGAGAATATTGAAATCCCTAAAACCCCGATTGAAGATGAATGCTTTGAAGAGGGATTAGCCGGGTTGTTCGAGACTGATGATAATAGTGAGGATGAGCTTTTAGTTAAGATTGTTGATGAGGCGTCATGGGAAGAAGAGTTTGGTGACGAGTTGGTGGGTTTGCCAACTTTTGAAGAAGATGGAGAATATGACCCACTTGGCGATCTAAAACTTCTTGAAGATCTATTATATCAAGAGCCAAGTGTGGGGATAGAAGAAGAGGTGAAAGTGCAAGAGGTTATCAACGAACCACGAACCGAGCTGGTGTCGGACCTTAAGCTTTTCACCCAAGGTAGAGAAAGGCAAGAGCCCGTGGAGGAAGAAGATGGTGGATCGCCACCTAGATCATCAAGACCACGGGACAGGGCGAGAAGACGTATGGACCGGCATGTTATGAAGGTCCTGGGATGGTCATACACGGATCGTAGGAAGGAGTATACTGGAGATGATCATGCACCACATTACATGCCACGTATCAAGTTTGGTCCAGGTAAGTTTAAGTATTGGTGGCCCGACCCGTTTGAATTTTCAAAATTGTTCTTAAGGTCTGCCACCCATGTTTGTAAAAAAGGTGGTAGACCAATCATACTAAACGGGCCGGATGGGGGCGGCATAAAGGAGAAGCCTCCTGATAGGTAGGCTTGCTTGAATCTCGGGCAAGTGCCCGGGATGTAGAGTTTGTGTGCATTCGTTAGTGTGAGTCCGTGTCTTTTCCTTTATATTTTTTTTTTCGGTAGTGTGTTTTGTTTGTGTCGAGTTTTGCAGTAATTCATGCTTGATTCGGTGAGGAGAATCATCGGGAATGAAGTTCCAGGTATGTTTACATTCGTTTTTATGATTGGGACGGTTTTTAGTGAGTTTGGGTGAAACAAGATTTTAAATGATCAAAAATTTTTCTAAGTATAAAAAGTGAAAAAAGTTCGAATCTTTCTGTGAAGGATGCCTCCTCGCGGTACGCGAGGAGTTTGGATGCAATATTTCGCGGTACGCTAGAGACAAAAAGAGTGGCCGGCTCAGTCTTTTGTTCCTCGCGGTACGCGAGGAGCCAGCCACATGTCTCTCGCGGTACGCGAGGGGGTCTTGACCAAAACTTTTTCATTTGTTCCCATGGTTTCCCTTACCCGTTTCCGTCCCCGTTTTCACTCACCACCACTATTCATCACCTACCTTCATACCACCACTACCATGAAGCATCACCTTTAACCACCATCATCCATCACATTAATTCACACATCATCATTCACCGACCATCATTACAACGGGAGATCTAGAAACCGTTCATGACCGATGATCTACGTAATGTGGCTTTCATGTCTATGTGTTTGCCACCTATCGAGTATGTTTTCTCTGCAATCTATCTATCTTGAGTCTTTTATTTCTTAGTGAGTCAGTCGAGTCTTTTATTTTATTTTTATTTTGAGTCACTTTGATGCTGCGGGTATGTTTGCGGTTTATTTTGCAGGTTTTATCATTTCGCCCGTACTCAATCTCCATTCGGGCGGGATTGATTATCATCTTATTTATCTTGTAAAGGCAACCCGTCAGTGAGATGTGCAAGCCGCGAAGGAAATGCTATACGGTGCACACAAGGAAGAACGAAGCTGCATACTAGATTGCATCTACATTACCAGCTAAGTCGCTTCCTGTTCTGTTTTGTTTTTATTTTTGCATTTTCATTTTTAGTTGTGTTTTGCTTCACATTGAGGACAATGTGTCTTTCAAGTGTGGGGATGTGAGTGTCTAGTTTGTTTAGTTTGTGTCTTTAAAAAAAAAAAAAAAAAAAAAAAAAAAAAAAAAAATTGAAAAATTTGAAAAATGTTCTTGAAAATAATTGCAAATACTTGGAAAATGATAGTAGAACTGGATCTATTTATGAGTTTAAAAGATTAAATAATTGAAAACGTGTCTAATTAGTGATGTTTTGGTAGACCCAGCTAACTAGTAGAGCTTAAATATCCTATTTGTGTTATTTAGGATTAATCACGGAATAAAATCATGATATCTTGTGGGTATTCATCTTAGAGTAATGGTAATACTGAAACTGTCAATATAGGGTGATAGGTACCACGATTAAGTTAAAATTTAGAGGTTTTTGAAATTTTCATGGCACACCACTATCTTTTTATGGAAATAAATCCGAGTTTGGTGGCGCCTGCATCCATTATTCCATAATTTATGAGCTATACTGAGTTTTGCTTATGTGTTTCCCTCTGGGATAGCGACTTGGAGGATACACCCCTAAGTAAGATTTATGTGCTTCATTGATAGAATGTAGTCTATGTGTTACCCTCCGGGATAGTGACTTGGTTGAAACGCCTCTAGACGAAAGTTCTTTTGCTTATTATGCTCATTATCATCCATTCATTCATGATTTCATCTGATTTCTAAAAACCTGTAAATAGTAGTTTAACGTGGTAGGGTAAATCTATATGGTTTAATCCGTGCCTAAACATGACCTTGAGACAGGATTAGGTAGAGCTGTAACTTCTAAGTGTGAGTCACATAGATTGATTGATATGTTGTATAAAATGGATTTAGAACACGTAACGGGGGCTTGAAAGTTAGTGCTTGGGTTTAATCGGACAGAAATACTAATTGTTGCTTTTTAACACGTGAGTATGTTTTGAAAATTGAAATTTATGTTTGTTGAGTTAGATGCCAGTTATGATTCCATTTGCATATTTTTCGAGGACGAAAAAAGGTTAAGTGTGGGGATATTTGATATTGTGCGAAAGCACATGTCTTTATTCCGTTGTTTTAATGTGTTTTTAGTTAGTTTTATATTTGTTTTGAGTCGTTTTTATGTACAATTGAGTCTTTATCATATTTGTAGGAGTTCGTATGGAATACAAGTGAATACATGAAGAAAACGAGCAAAGGAACCAAGCCCGAAAAAGTCCAAGCTCTAGAAGACAATTTTCTAGATTTTATGTCTCTCGCGGTACGCGAGAGAGGAGTGGAGAAGTCTCGCGGTACGCGAAGATCTTCAAAAGCGCGCCCGACTAAATTGGCTCTCGCGGTACGCGAGGGGCTGGCCCAAATTCTCTCGCGGTACGCGAGAGAGTCGTAAATCCGGAAAAATTGGATTTTTAGGTTTTTATTGATGATGTCGGCTGTTATTGAGAAGGGTCGATTCCAGCCGTCAAGTTAGAACCTTTTGGCGATTTTGAGGAAGAAGAAGGCTAGTGGAGCAAGGAGTTGGAGTTTTGGAACCCGAATTGGTTATTCGTGATCGTTCGGTTTATGATTCTTCTTCTTTTATCTTTACTTTGTTTAATTGAACCTATGACTATGTTTATTACTTCTGTTTTGGTTGTTTTGAACATGTTTGTTGGCTAGATTTTGCATACTGCCTAGGTTTAAGATGATTGCATGTTAAAGTTATGATTTTTATTGGTTTTTGGATTCAATTGATGGGTTTATGATTTAGTAAAGATCTTTGGTTGATTATGTATGATGTTAGTATATATTTACTGCTGATCTTGTGGTTGTTTGTGATTTCCTGCGTTGATTGTGGTTGTCTGCCAGTTTGATCTTCGTTTTGTGGTCATAGATCTTAGGGTTTGTGATTGTGAGTGGTTTCTAGACGTAGTAGCCATAGGAATTCATAAGTGATTACTGATTAGAAGTGAATGTGTGTCCTAGTTCAATACCCGAGAGGTGAGAATTAGTCGTTTAGTCTTCGTCATTAGGAATCCGAGTATTAACAGTCTGAGAGGACGTTAGTGTTAGGTGTCTAGTGAATTTAGCTATCCGAATCATAGTAGTTAGCTTGAGATTACCCCGTGCATTCCTTGAGTGTATGGTAGACGGTGAGACTGAGAGGTAATCCGTTTATTAGGGTACTTGTCATAGTTGGAAATACCTGAGAAGTGCTCCAATTATCTGGTGAGTTTAATACGCTTTAGGTAGCTGAGTTGGTGACATCCCGAGACCGAGAGTGATCAGGAATCCATTAGGTTATCTAGAGTTGTTTCATTAGAAACCCAGATCCATCATAGTTTTCAGAACCGATAGAAGTTATACTTTGCAAGTAAGATTCTTAACCTAGGTAGTGCCTTCCCTATTCTTGAATTCGTTTAAAGAGTTCTGCTTGATAGTTGAGTGTCGTTAGTTAGAAAGTTTACATTAAGTTACAACACAAAATCCCCCAATATATTTCAGTTTAGTTAGTTGAGTCAGAGTCTAGGTAGGGTTATTGCTAGTGTCTCGTGGGTTCGATATCCGGACTTCATTAGGCTTTACTACATTGATCGGTACACTTGCCGGTTGTGTGGTCTAGTATTAGATTGAGTCTAGATTTATAAATTTAAAGCTAGAGAGTCTAGGTTAGGTTTTATATAGTTATTTTTATAGACCGTCCGAGCGACATCAATTAGTAATTTTTATAAATAGGTTTTATAAAAATATTTATTAGAAATCATTTTAATTAGTTTGGTTAGTTAAATTAATTATTAATCATTTAAATTAACCCATGGGCCACCTAAACTTATTTTAATCCATTCTGGGCCATGGAGTGTAGTATTTAAGAGATTTATCAAAAACCTAATCCCATTACCCACCCCTTTGGCCGAAACCCTCCCCCCAGTCGACTTCATCACCACCAAAATCAATCCCTAAATCGATTTCCCTCTTGTAATTGTTGGTGTCTTTGATCAATCCAAGTGCTAAGCATCTCTAGTAACACATCAAGTAAGGTTTTTAATTCGTTTTTATACCTATATTGCGATTTAGGGTTTATGTGAAACCCTAGTTCATCCAAACAATGATTTTTACCAATAAAGATGTAAACTTTAACGTTAATTGAGTATTGTTATGATGTTTGCTTAGATTTGATGTTGTTTGTAACACCCTAGATGCATGAAAACCGAGGGTTACTATTATTAGAAACTTTATTGATTTTCTATATTGCATGTTAGACATGATTAGTGTGATATGATGATGTTTATATGTTAGTTGATGCATGATAATGAGTTTTGTGGAATTAGATTTCATGTATCTAGCTCGGTTTCTTAGGGTTTCTAAAAGAGGAAACTTTAATTGTCATGAATGCTAGCTTACAATTTAGACATGCATGTTGCAGTTTGATGATAGTTTTATGCTAGTTAGGACATAATAACATGTTGTAATGTGTTAGATGTCATAAATCACGCATGGTGTTCATAACTTACTATAAATAGAAACTTTAATTTGGATTATGAACTACATGTTGAGTTCTAGGCATATGTGATGTGATTATCTAGGACATATTAGATTGGTCTTATGAACGTGTTAGTAATTATAGTTTCCAGAAAACGTGAGTCTTGAACATACCTTCTAAATATGGAAACTTACTAAATGTGGTAACTGTGCTAGCATAGTAGAACAATAAGGAAATTGTTGTTAAGTGTTACCTGCATGATCTTAAGTGTATAATATGATAGTATTATGCTAATTAAACACTAATTCATGCATTGAGTCACCAACGGGTCGTCGGGTCAAACTTGGTCAAACTTGAGTCAAACTAGTTAACTCTTTTCAAAACACATAAACAACGTGATTGTTTGGATGCAAAGTGTCTTATGAACCCACACGAACACACAATCATAAACTTATGTAATATAGGTTTCCGTTAACTGGTCGCCTGTTTTATTACTTGCTGTTTTTAGCACGCACTCAAAGGTGAGTTTCACTGCCCCTCGCTTTTACTTACTTTCCTTTTTGGGGGAGAAAGCATGCACACAAACACTTTTAGATCTTGTATTATTGTATTATCACTTGCGTTCTAAAGTGCAAACATTACCATGAAAGTCCTTACATCTCGAACCGTTAGTATAAGATCATAGCAAGGTAATCTTGAGTAGTACTACTGGGTTTGACAAACCCCACCCGCGTTAGTCGCGCTAACTCGACTGGAGGTCGAACGGGTGTAATATTGACCTAAACACTTAGCCGTTGTTCTGGTAGACATGGCGGAAGGCAAACAAACCAAACAGTCAGCTTCAGTTGCGAAACACTTGTAGTAGCATGAACATAGACTAGCTATCTATTGATATACTTTAGTTACATTATCTAGCGAACATCAATCTCTTATTTATTTGCAAACCTGTGAACTCACCAACCATTGTGTTGACACTTTAAGCATGCCTTTCTCAAGGTCGCTAAGGTACACATCAGGACTAGGACGCATTGAAGTTTGCATGGTTTTCATAAACAGTTTAAACTCGTTTTATTTATGTTTACTAACTTGGTTTTGGACGCCTTGTTTTTGGACTTTACTTTTATTTTTACGCTTCCGCATTGCCACAAACTTAACAGTATTTTCTCATGAAAATGAGCAACAATGGTATCACGGTAAAACCCCGCAGGTGACAATGATCCTGGTTTGTCAAGCGCCTCGCGGTAAAACCCCGCAGGTGAAATCTGAGGGTGTGACATGTAGGGGCCGTATGATTGGTCAAGTCATACTGGCATATGACATCATACAACCCGTATCATATCTCAGACGTGACTGATGTGACATGTCTGATAGGCTGTCCGCTTAATTAGACATTGTACCGGCCCGTATGATATGACCGGGACGGTGGTGTCTAGGTTAGGGATGGTGTTCGGATAGGCGGTCGCTTTAAAATTCTCGTAACTAACTCAAAATAAAATAAAAGCATTTTATGTTTGTTAAACACACACAAACCCTCTTTAAACCCTCGTCCCAAGAAGCCCAACCCGTACGTAGTTGAGCTCTTTTAATTAATTATCTCCGTGTCTGAAGCCCATGATGAATCAAAACCCCTGCTCCTAGTTCTCACTTTCTCGGCCTTCGCTTCTCACTTTCTCAGCCTCCTGCGACAGTTTGCGATTAGGGTTATTCATCCTCAAGCGAACAGGTCCGATTCTTGACAAATCCATGTGTTTTTTTGGCCTGATGAACATAGTCTATGGGACTGTTTCTCTGTTTAGGTATTTATAGTTCTAAATTTTTAGTGCTTTCATAGAAATTTGTTTTTTTGAAAATTGACTGGTGGATTGGGTCAAAATAACAGATTCGTAGATAGGTAAACAGACGCCATTGATTCATAACATTGTTTGAATCTACTGTAATGGGTCATAAAATCTCAAATTGATTACAAGAAATCTGGAATTATTATATACTTATTAAGTGTTCACTGCAGTAGACTTGAAATGTAGATTATTATACCTTTTAAGTGCTCACTGTTCACATAGTTTAATTGCAGTAAACAGCCAAATTGGGTACAAATTAGATACATATTTTGACTTTTAGAAGACAAATTTTGATTTTAAAGTCTGAAATGATCAATAGTTATTCTTGTATCAGCATTTATTCAACATAAAATTTACTAGCTGTGGTTTATATGCAGGTTTAGAAGGATGGATTTGATTGGATTGAAGTAATCTTAAAAGAAACCAAATAGGAAAATTCTCACAATTTGTTTTTGAATGATATTTTGTTTTGAATGTTCTTTTTATTTTGTCTTTGTATTGAATGTTCTTGTTGTTTGAGTTTGTATGTGGATGCATGTTGTTTGGAAGTTGGAACATGATTAATTTTTTAAGAATTTTAGTATAGTTATAGTTTTTTATTTTTTCAGAATTCGGATATCCGATTTACCATCCGAAAATTCGGATATCCGAAATTTTGGATATCCGGTTTTGAACACCCCTATCTGCTCCACTGGCCTCGGCATCTCCTTTGTGGTTTTTCCACCCATCTCCGCCACCACCTTTTCTCCTCTTAATTTGTTGTAGAATTATCAAGTACGAAACGATTGAAGGAAATATCATTGAGGGGTTTTGACCGATAAAGTCACAATTGTTGGAATATTTGCCGGCGCTGGTATAAATTTCTTTTGTGTTGTTACTTTTGTAGCTTTAAGATGATCATGCAACAAATGCCTTCTCTAAATGACTTTACGCATCATTCTGTTCATAGAGTCCATTGCAACAAGCACATGACTTGGGTTAACATGCATCTTAGAGAAGATAAATTATAGCTTATGATTTGTATATGATGTTTTATTATTGGTAGGGAAAGAGTGACCCTTAGGCCTAGGCGCAAACGCTTTATAAAAAGGCCATTTTTAGGTATTTCAGACCAGTTTTGGCGAAATTTGGCCTAACCTGTTGGGGTCCTTTGTATTCATAGATTCTGTAAACAGTTTGATCTATTATTGTCCATATTGGAATTGCATTGACCTAACATTTTGGGGCTCTTGGTTGATTGTTCTTTTAATACTTTGTTCGCTCGGTCTGTAGTTTGGGAATTAAAACATGCAAAAAACTTACCTGCATTAGTGATTAAACCAAGCTTTATTATCTTGGTGAGGTGACTAGGAAGATTTTTAGAATTAAACTCACTACTTTTGAGACATTAATGTTATTTGCTGTTTTTAACAGACCCGTTTTGGTCCTGACACTGCTTTTGTCTCCGCATGACCTATTCAAGAACAATAACAAAGATATTTATGAAATTATCACCACTGTAGTTGATCATGAATACTCATCACAAATCCAATCAAAATCCAGCAGTTACCTCTGCAAGTCAACAGGTGCACTGTTTCTCTTTCTACTTTTCTTCGTTTTGAGTGTTTTGTTAATTAGTTCCACTTGTATTACATTTTGTGTTTGAACATTCTTTAAGAATTGAATGTATTAAATGATGATCAGGTTAACCCAGTCATTACTCAGCAAATGTTTAATGGTAATGTTGGCGGATTATTTCCCAATAATATGCCAATTGTAGCTCCACCTTCTTTCATGAGTTTTCCTAATCAACCGTTTCCATTGCAAAATGCTACCGGTCAATTCCCAAATGGTATTGGTGGATTCAATCCGCAGCAGAATTTTAACCCGTTCCCTGTAAACCAGTTTAATCCTTCTCAACAACCACATGGTCAGTTCTTCATTCATAATTCCATGAATCCTACTGCATACCCCCAAAATGTTGGTTTACCTGGTGAGCAAGTCCTTCTGCAGAACACGATCCAAAATATCTACCAACTTCTTCAATTACAAAACCCCAATTACACCCAATGTCCTCCTGGTAATTTTCCCATGTTCCAGAACCAGATTGTGAATGTTATGAACCCTCAAAATCCTGGATTTCCGGTGAATCATCAGTTTGGCATGTCTAGTTCTAACGGTCCTGAGCAACATGCTAATCACGGGCCACAGAATACGGGCCAACATTTACAAGGGAACCCGTTTTTACCTAGTGCTTCTGGCTCAGTTCAAACACAGCAACCGCAGAACCTTCAGGGCACGCTCGCAAATTTCCAGGTATCAGTTTTGTATTTATCTACAGTATTTTGGCGTGCAATTATCTATGACAATTACATTTTAATTATGAAAATGGCTCAGACTTTTGGTTCTTCACTTATGGATTGATTTTTCAGCCAAATGTTAAATGGAATAACAAGACCATGAAATTCTAATAGTACCCATTTTGTTTCTGGTACACATCATGTTAGTAAAACCGAGAAACCCTAATAATATCCCGTTTGTTTCTGGTAATATTTCCGTGATCCAGAACCAGATTCCGCAAGGTGTGGGTCCTCAAAATCAGAACCTTTTTACAAATCAGATGTTTGGCGCGACTAATTTGAATAATCCTATGCAAAATCAACCGGGTTTTGTAACACCAATGATGGATGTTAATGCTTCGAGACAGATGGTCAATGTGGGTCAAACACATAACCCCTCTTCCTCTCTCACAAATTTTGAGGTATGTTTTCTATCCTGTTTTTTGGTATATACAAAAATCTATGCAAATTATTAATTGCTGAAGATACGATAGACTTTTACACTGTGTTATCTAGTCTCTTTTATATCGGAAGGGAGGGAAAGGATAATAGAAAAACAGGAAGGGAAAAGAAACTCACTATTTTATTTCTTGTTCTCACGTTGGAAGGAAACAATATTTTCTACATATATTTCTTAAAGTAATTATTTCGTTAGTTAGATTACCAAAACCATATCACTACGGCAATAATCTGAATCTTAAATAGAACAGATTAGGAGGTTTTATGCATTAAAATAGACTTTGTGCGACTTTCAACTCATTTGACCAGTTTCCTTTGTGGCTAAGTTTTTTGACTTGACCCGTTTGAGATAACAAACTACCAAAATCGACCCCCTCATAAGTAAACATTTACAAATTTCTATTTCCATATCTAAATTCTTTTAGGAATTACTTTTTGAAAGCATGTCTTGCCATATTTTTTTGGTGGTATGGCAATACATTAGCTTTAAAGTTCATACAATAATCTACAGGGCAATCATAAAAACATGTTTACCAATGCTAATGGTGGGTGGACTGAATCTCAACACAAAAACTTCACTGGGCATAAAACCTATGACGCCTCACACAAGGGGTACGTTATATATGTAATAAGCTTCATAATATTTTTTTTTCATGATCCATTCATTTGTTGATTTGTTTGTTGACATAGAGTTTTGAGTGTGTGCAGATCCAAGTTCAATAAACATGGAAAAGAGAAGTTTGGGATCTACAAAGGAAATATGAGTAGAGGTGAACAGTTAATATTCTGTATGACACCGTTTATTGACAGAAGTAGCAACTTTAACTCCATAAACTGTTTAAATGATAGTAATGAACAATAGATTAATCTTGAATAAGAAGCTCGCCAGCACACCCTATTGTCATATGAAGCCACAAATTTTCAAATGTTGTTGCATGCACGTTTATATCGATATTATCTCTTTGTGAGTGTTATATAAACTTAAAATACTTGTTACACAAATACATTCTAATAGTCATAGATAGTTAAAAATGAAAATAAAACCAAAAATTGGATTAAACAGAGTGAGACAATAAAGTTAAATGATATTAAAAAACAAATAATAAACCATTAAGAAAGCAAAGCAATGACAACAAAAAGTAACATAAAAGAAATTAGAAAACAAATCGATAAATAACTGGTTAAATGTGTTTAATAGGGAATTTCAACTCATTTAACCCAACTAACCCTACCTACTTGCTTTATTCATCATCTTTGTTGCATTGTAAGCCATATGTTTTTTAGTACTGTTAATATCTTCAACAAATAGGATAAAACTTATCATGATGCTGTAACAATTTCACTAATCTTTAATTTTTATGATTGTTGGATAGGAGAGGGTGACAACAATTTGGCTGTAGATCCTGTTTCTCGAAATTTCACCAATTTCGAAAAGAAGTAAGTTCTGTACCAATCAGTATTATAACTTTCAGTTCCAATATTCAATTTGGTATTGCTTCATGCATTTTCATCTAAATATCAATCAATTAATTAATAACTTAACGAAATTAAAAAGGGTATTTGAACCTTTAGTTCTTGCACGTGTTGCAAGTCTAGGTTGGGTAACGGGTCGGGCTTAAAACAGGGAATTTGTTTTAGTACGGGGTCGGCTTACAACAAGAATCTTAATCTTTGAAGAAAAAAATGCCTGAGGTTGTATGCATCAGCATTACATTTCAGGGGACTTTCAACTTGTATGGCCCATTTGAGAGAAGATCGACCCTTTATAAGTAAATGGATCGAAATTGTCACCTATTATGTGACCTAAGTTTGACCCTTCATTTTTCCTTAACCTGTAACTTGGTATAATATTCTTAGTAATAATTTACTCCAAATCTGAACTTGTGATTTGTTGTATTGTAGAGTATCCCCTCTAAATTACACGGAGCAAGAAATAAAGGAGTGGCGTGAGGCTCGTAAGAAGAACTTCCCTACAAATGGGACCATATTAAAGGTTAGATTTTGAGTGTTTGGTTTGATCCTTATCGTCTGTCATTTTGACACCTTACCTTTTATCATGCAGAAGCAACATAAAGAACATACATCGTCTGATGCCACCAACCAGGAAGCGATGTTACGTCGCCAGGTACACTCTAATATGGGTCGGATTTGGTTGACCCACAAACATTTCTGCCCCTTTTTACGAAGAGTTACTGCTTTAAATACGATTACAAAAACCTTGTTATAATGATAATAATCTAATTTGGGTTGTGTTTTATGAAGAGTTATAGCATTAAAT
Organism: Smallanthus sonchifolius; assembly: GCA_023525975.1. Taxonomy (NCBI): domain Eukaryota; kingdom Viridiplantae; phylum Streptophyta; class Magnoliopsida; order Asterales; family Asteraceae; genus Smallanthus; species Smallanthus sonchifolius. The sequence goes on from CM042037.1 coordinate 22,013,937, forward strand.
TGTTTCTAAATGACGCGATTTGGGTTATGTTTTATCTCAAATGGGCCAAATAAAAAATTAGCTAAAAGGGGAACGGGTCAAGGGGTTGAAAATCATCCAAAGTCCATGATAATGAATACAACCTCTTATTTTATTTAAGGATTTAGGTTAATATGTAATAATATTGTTTCCATGATCATAATTAACTCATTCATTATTTATAGAACTTTTTCTTTCTAAAAATGGACTAAACAATGTTAGCATGTCAACCCAACCGAATTGGCTCATTTTGACCCGACCCACGAACCCGTTTGACTTGTTACCCAACATATAATAACGCTGATACGCTTATGGTTTTGTTTTGCAGCAGTTAAAGGAAATATTGGCTAAACAAGCCGAGTTGGGTTGTGAAGTTGCCGACATTTCAGCGTCTTATTTATCTGGTCCCGATAAACAAAACCCGCGAGAGAAAAAACACGAAAGACGACAAAAGTACAAAAAGGCAAAGTTCCATAACAAAAGAGGAACATCATTCCAAGATGTTGATCGAATCGCCAAAAAGTCGAGGCCAAGAGATCAAGATTCCTTCAAGAACAAGCCAAACAAGCGGGAACCTTCACTTCTACAGAAGCTTTTGACACAAGACATTAAGAGAGACAAAAGCCATCTTTTGCAGGTTTTGAGGTTTATAACAGCAAACTCGTTTTTCACCGGGGAATCTTTGAGATTCCCGTCTGTAATTGTGCGAGAAACTAATGTTGATGTGCCCGCCCAAGAGACAGAGAGGACTTGTTCTGTTATGAAGGTAGAGGAGGAAGAAGAGGGAGAAATCATAGATTAATATGTGCTTTAAGATCTTTAAATGCAACAATGCTGATGTGTTAGGGCTCTTTTGGTTAGTAGGAAAATGCACTTGATTTATGGCAGCCTTAGGGGCCGTTAGATTGGATGGATTTCATTGGAATTTAATGGAATTGAAATTTAAGTTTCATTTCTTAGTGTGTTTGGTTGGCTATGAGATAGATTTGGAATTGGAATTAAATCCATTCAAATCCCACACTTGATGGAATTCAAAATCCTTCAATGTTTTGAAGAACTTAATAGGAATGTTTTTAAATACTACATATAACCACGGCCTTTACCACCCGCTGTCATGCTAATCAACATTGCCGCCCCCCGCCCCGAATGTTATACTCAGCCTAGATTTAGTAACTATCTATTAAAAACGGAAATGTAATTTAGATTATAATACAAGTAATGATATTAAATAGAACAATTCACTAACCCGATTATGTATGCTTTAACACACAGAAATATAATTTCACATAATAATGTTTTTAAGAAAGAAACTTTACTTCCTTTTTTCCTAAACAATTTGTATATAAATATAATTTATAAAGTTAACCATCACAAGATCTCTACAGTTCACCAACATTGAACATAAAGTAACATGTGTAAACCCTGGAATTAAGAATGTCGATGTTAATTTTTTTTATTTGATTGTATAAAGTTTTCAAGACGTTAATTTTGACAGTTTAGCGCGCCGCAACGCGCATGGGTATAACACTAGTGTGTGTATATATATATATAACACATTGAGAATGAGAAACCCTAAATCCCCAATCTCCTGCTCAACGCCTCTGTAAAGTGTACACCCAATCTTCAAGACTTCAACGCCTCTGTAGCTTGCTCGACGTCTCCATCTGCTCGCCCTGCGTTCGCCGTCGCCGTTACCACCGGCTCGCCTTTACCATTCAATCGGACCACCGCCGGCTCACCTTCAACATTCAATCGGACCGAAGACATTGCTCTACTCGGCGTGCCTGTTCGACATTGAAAGGTATTACATCTTGAATAATGTCTAAAATAAACAATATAAAATGAAACGGATGAAGAGGTTCAAACTAATTTAACAAATGTTTTGAATATACACTTAGGAGAAGTCATACAATATGAATGACATGATATATATTCCATTATAGTAATGTTAATTGAAACAACTTTTACTTAGTTATAATAATTAATATATATGTTTGGTATGTATTTACTATTTATAGTGGGTATGCTGCAGTTGTGAAATTTACATACAAATTGGCTAATTTTGCATCTTTAAATTGGTTGTATTAATGAGTTAGCATGAACCAAGTAGCCATTTAGTTTCAGTTTTAAACCAATGAACCAATCCACCATCATTTAGTTACTGTATTTTGCCAAACTTTATGTATATAGTTCATGTAAAGTTTCCTGGCTTCCAATTTTTGACAGAAGACAAGTCATAAATTTTAGGGAAAAATACCAAAATGGACATTTGACCAAGAAAATACTCAAAAATTGACATCTTTATTTAGCCTACTGTTTCATGGATATTGTTCTTGCGAAAAGGCTAAAGACGGCTAAGCTAGCCGGCTAAAATTTCCATGCCAACATTCCATTTGTCAGAGTACGAGTCAATAAGCATGTGACACGTGGCAGGCTTAGCCGTCTAAATAAATAGTTTTAGTTGTCTAATGCATTTAGCCGTCTAAATAAACAGTTATAGCCGTCTATTAGACGGCTAAGCCTCCGAAAATTTTCAAAAAATGTTTTCGGAGGCTAAGCCGTCTAATAGACGGCTATAACTGTTTATTTAGTCTGCTAAATGCATTAGACGGCTAAGCTTGCCACGTGTCATATGCTTATTGGCTCGTACTCTGACAAATGAAATGTTGGCACGGAAATTTTAGCTGGCTGTCATGACCAATGTCCATGAAACAGTAGGCTAAATAAGGATGTCTATTTTTGAGTATTTTCTTGGTCAAATGTCCATTTTCGTATTTTTCCCTAAATTTTATGTGCTTTTTCTGTATTGTTTTATGTATTTGATGTGTAATTGTTAATTGGGTTGGGCCTCCGTGTATTATTTTCTTTTATCATTTTCTATTTTTCTTGTTGCATTTCTGCGGTGTATGTATATATATATTTGGCAAATACTCATAATTTATTTTGTTGAATTATTTCATAGGTCTCAACTTTCAAGATCCAGGTTTACAAGGGTTGGAGGCCGGGAGCCAGGATGTTTACAAATTATCTTTAAAGAAACCAAATACTATCTTTGAATGTTCTTGTTATTTGTCTGTGAATTTGTTTTGAATGTTATTGTTGTTTACGGTTGTATTTGATGGAATTTGTTATTTGGAAGTTGAAACATGTTTAATTTTTAAGGAATTCGAACACTTTTTTTCTTTTTTCAGATATCCGGTTTACTATCCGAAATTTTTAGATATCCGGTTTTGAACACCCCTAATCCCAAGAGAGCTTCTAGCTATGTTAATGAAACATTAAAAATAAGGATTCTTGAGAATTTTTTATAACAATACTGCATTCAAACATCTAGTGATGAAGTTGTTACATATATGACACAAACAAACAGCTTTAATTTAAAATAGACGACAATCATGGGATAGATTTAACACAGGTGGTGACACCGTTGAGGAGATGTTTGGATGCTTTATCATGATTCACAAAACCCATGAACCAGAAATCTTGAGCGTCGATGGTGGAGAGCTGGATGTACTTGTCTATTTGATTTTTACCTGGCACCGTAACTGGGTTTACGGTGGCTATCTTGGCCAAGGGGATTATAAGCTTGTAATAGATCCAAGACTCCATGCCGTTGGGTTGGATGGAAGATAAGGGGCGATCGCTACAGAAAGCCACATGAACATTGGAAAGATACAAGGTTCCGGCGACAGGTCCGGTGGAAGTAGACAAGTAGCATGCGAAAGTCTTGTTAAGCTTCTCGTTTGGGTAGGTCGTGAAGTTCTGCTTGTACAAGGATTCAAATCCACCTTCTGTTAACGCTTTTGCCGTCAAATTCATTTTCCCCCACGCCGATCCGCTCACAGATTCACCCGCTTTCACTGAATCAAATCAATATACACTCATTAAATTATATAATAACTTTTTGTTGTTATTAGAAAGAAAGAAAGACTTACGATTGGTCCATATGTTGGCTGCGGCTGTCTCCGCCTTGTTGCCCCACGAATTAAATTTCTTACGGACAATATCCATGGTTGGAGGAGGCGGAGGAGGAGCGCCGTAGGGGTTGGACGGACCAGGCGGCACCGGTGTCCCCATGACGTGATCGGAAGAAGAGGAAGAAGAAGGGTTCATAATACCGGACGAAGGATCGAATATTTGATGGAATAAATTAAATTAAGGGTTGGAATTGGGAGATGCTTTAACGTGTTCTTCCAGCTCCCAACTTGGATTTTTCAAATGTATTACCTTTTCAATTCATTCAAACGCTAAATTTGTCAACGCTAAAAGAAAGCGTGGTGGCAGGTAGGTGCTTGCCATCTATTCATTGGTACACGACCAGTGGCGGATCTAGGAATTTTTTTCAAGGGGTTCACTGTTTTTAGATGCTCCAATTTTATAGGGTCGGACATAAAAAAATTCAGGTCGGTTCGATGGTTCGGGTCAGGTAAGGTTTTATCACATAATAAAAATACGATACAATAATAAAAAAACATCTTCATTAGAAATTAAAAATAAATAATAAAAAATAAAATAGTATTTATGAATTAAAAAAAACTAGAGTTGTTTTCTATGAGTTTTCTCTAACACATAGTGGCATTCACCACCGCAACTAAACATAGAGTTTCACCAATCAGTGATGAAGAAGAACCTCATAGCAATAATATAAACAATCCGGCCACCACCCACACAGGGGCGGCTCAAACTTTTTTTGCTTTAGATTCTACATTGTATCTATAAATTCAAAAAACCAGGTAATTAAACTTGTTTTAAAACAGATAATTGAACTTTAATCCAACCAAGAATAACTCCAATCAAAACTCACAATTTTTCAAAACTTCAAACCAACTGTCTATTTATATCCTTCCCCTAGGACAATAAACACAATGATATGATCTTATAATGAAACCACACACATACATTTAAGTAACTCAAGCAATTAGCCTATTGAATAAACACTATGATATGATATTATAATTGAACCACATACATACACACATACAGTTAACTAATTCAAGCAATTAAACTATATATGCAATAAACACTATGGTTTCATCTTATAATTAAGCCACACATACAATTAACTAATTCAAGCAATTAATTCATTCAAGTTCTAGGTTCTTTGTCTTTGCAACAATCTTAACATTAGATCATTAATTTGTCATGACCATACAACAAAAACACTTTATTTGTTTCCATGAATACAATGTAAAATTAAGACTATCAGCAAAACACAATTGATCATACCCTGCTCACAATATAATCAATTAAGCATGTAGTTTGTCAGCAAAACATAAATTGAAGAAGTTGTTACCTGATTTCAAGAACAAGAAATTGAAAAAGAAACCAGATTATAGAAGCAGAGAAGCTTGTAACTAAGTCGATTAAAACAATAAATTAAGGAAAAAACCAAATTGTAGAAGCAACAACCAAGTGGATTGAAGCAGATTGATAAATTAGGAAGCATCAATTGGGGGCATCATTAAGAAAGCTGATTGATAAAGAAGGCAACAAGTGAAGCAGATTGATAAAGAAAGCAACAAGTTTAAACAGATTTTAAAAAAAAATACTATAAGAGGAGAGATTCAAACACAAGACCTCTTTTTTACAAACCAAGGCCTAAACCACTACACCATTTGTTCTTCTTTGTTTAGGGGTTCACCCAATATTTTTTAAGGAGTTCACCCCAGTTTTCCTATATAGTTTTCTACAACAATTTCTAATGTAGCCGTGTCAACAACTCATGGCTGACTACGTGTCTCCTTTCCTTTCCGTTCCTTTCTGTTGCCATTTTCCTTCCACGCGTCTCTCTGAATCTCCCAAACTTTTCCCGACTGTTTAAATGCTTTATAACGACCTATGTGTGGTCGTTTTCAGGCAAGGGCAACCTCCGGCGCTTCGACCGGTAGCGCAGATGGTGGCGTTGCGTCGCGGCAGAAACGTGTAACCGTGTGTTCTTTTCCAATCAGGTATATCACTTCTTATTCTTTTTAACAGTGTTGGTGAATTCGTTTCAGGGTGATGAGATTCATGAGATCCTCTCATCTATGTCCATGTCGTGTAAACTTGTGAAGTTAGGGTTTCGTGGAGAACGATTGACAGGCTGGACCCACCAGCAGTATACTTCCCATTTCGATGAACCGTCGAGGCTGGCACATGATCACTACGGAGGAGCGAAAGATTAAATGCTATGTCAACGGATCCACAGACAGAAAAGAAGAGTATTCTTTTTGATATTTGTCATTATGTTAAATAACTTAGCACTTTCACATGGATTTTGGAACTAATCCTAGCATGTTTTTCTTATTATTGTTGAACTGCCAGTGGCTTATTAATATCCATTAAATTTATATTGTTAATACTCATACAGTTTATTTTCAAGTGCTGTGGCTGGAGCTACATAAGCCTTAATTATTGGGATACCATCTTTATCAATCTCTCTGGACTGGTAAATTTTGCATTACCTTCTGTACTGTTAGTTTTTATGCAGTAAGAGCATTTAATAAATTGGACCTAATGTTAATCTATTTCAAGAAAAAAAAGGTGAAAGTCATTTTAAGGATGCGGTCTCTGTTTGTTTACCAGTAACAAAAGCAGCCATAAGAGATGTAGAGAAAGAGGCTTTTCTTGAAAGTTCTTCATTACATTTAACCTTTTCTACATCCCCTACAGAAAACAAGGTTTGTCTCATTTTAAACAACATGCTTTATGGTTAATGACACCACCGTAAATATGTGAAAAATTTCCATGGTTGATTGAAACACGTAAATTAATAGTTGTTTACACACTTATGAATGTGTCTTTGTTTCTCATTGTGTTTTCCACCTGTACAGGATCATCAAATAATAAACTGGAATTTGGGAGATTAATTTTTACAATATTATGCCAAATAATAAATTGGAAAAGTTTGCTTTTGCTTTAAACATTCTGCACTTGATAAACTTTGAATAAAGATTCTATTTTTATTTGTTTAGATATACTAATTAGTCCCCAAAATGTTGACGGAAGGTGGAGATGGTCAAATGAATCATTTGATTTCGTATAGTTGGGTTGGTTGCATTATCCTTGGAACCATGATTGGTTCAAACATGGTTTTAGATAAAGTTAGTTGAGCCGGTCCTAGAAACTGTCACAATCAGAAGGTACCCATCTTTTGTTACGCTCTAGATCGATAATGATGTTAGAAATTTGGCCAGCTCCTGCGAAAGTGGTTGGCACTTCATGTGATGTTTGTGATCCTAATGATGTTAGAAATTTGGCAAATTTTTCTGTTAATAAACTTGGTTCTATAGACATGGGTGAGAAATATATAATTATGTTTCATTAGAGCTTCATGAGTATCAAAATTTTAATATACATTGCTTTCTTGATTAATACAAATAATCATGTTATTTTTTTTACTGATAAATAATGTCGGTTCTAACAAATGTTTCATACCATTGTTTGATTTTAAAACATGGCATGGATGATAGTAGCTTGCTGTTAGAAGCTCTGCATAAATGCTTGTACCTTTTGGTGATAATGCATCTAAGGGTTAATGCAGACTTGGTACTCTCGTGTTCTTTTAGAGTAGAACACCAGTGCGTTGTTGGCAAGCAAGAAGAGGTCTTTGAAGAGTTCTTATGTTGGCTTTACACAAGGATCCATATGCTTCCTGCTTTTTTTTTTCTCTGTACCGCGGTCTCTTCTACAAAAAAGAAGGAATGGGAAACTTTTGCATCTAATCGTGGTAAATTTCATGTACCACCAATTTACATGTCATTTTTCAGATTTTATTTAACTAAGACTTGAGTTTATGTACATTCTGATGTAGGAAAAGGTCACATTTTGGATTTATATTTACATATTTCAACCGCTTCATATATTGGAGATGGTTCAAATGAATAGAAGCTGAAACGAAACGCAACAAACCGCTAGCGGATTTGAAATTTACATATCACAAAATCCCGGCGTTGCGCGCGGGCCTTTTTGCTAGTTACTTATTATTTCACACCCATTCTTTCTTTCTTTCATCCTTCAACAACTTAAAAGGCTTTTAATTCTAATGCTTTAATTCTAATGGTATTCTTGGCCGTCCTTCAACAACTTAAAAGGCCTTTAATTCTACTGGTATTATTGGGCCTGACCCAACACATTCATCCAACCCATTTGTTGACACACCTCAGTTTAGTCAGCCACATTTCACCTCTTGGGCTACCCATCGGTCTACACCACACTTTGGATTTGCTGCTACTTTATCTGACATTTGTGAGACGGTTGAGTCTTGGATTTCAGACTCGGGAGCTACTTCCCATATGACATCTAATGCCTCTGCCGTTCATGATGCCATTCCATATACAAGTACGAAAAGAGTCATTGCCGGTAACGGTACGTCGCTTCCTATTTCCCATATTGGCCACTCTTTACTTCGTTTATCTCATCATACTCTTGTTCTCCGAAACGTTCTTGTTGTTCCTGGTTTAGCTAAAAATCCTTTATCCATCACACAACTTGTTATTGATCATCCTATAGCAATCATTTTCTCACACTTTGGTTTATCTATTCAGACTCTAGCCGAACAGATCCTCCACCTCATGCCGCCTAGCCCTCGTAAGCTCTACTCACTATTTGCTACTGCTTTTGCATCACAAGAGTTATGGCATTCTCGTCTAGGACATCCATCTGATTCTATCTTATCTCGTCTGTCCTTTTTATATATGTCAAAGAAGTCCTTAAACAAAGTCTATAACTCTTGTCAAACTTCGAAATCTACTAGATTGCCTTTTTATATTGTTGATTTACATTCTACCGTGCCTTTACATATTATACACTGTGATATTTGGGGACCAGCTCCCACTGTTTCTCGATCTGGATATCGCCACTTTATTACGTTTACCCATATTAGAGTTTTGGATAGTTGTTAATTTTTGTGTTGATTGTATAACCTACTTAGTTGAATTCTATTCACCACCTTAGCCACTCTAAATATCCTTTTCCATATCTTAACCTCCTTAGCCTTACATTACAAACCCTTAAAAAGTCCTCTTAGCAATTAGGTGGAGATTTGATTGATGTACAAATTTATGATTATAATGTTTCATTGTTAGGTTTTGGGAGTATCCCTTCAAATTGCATATATTTAACCAAGGGTTGAGTGATTAATTGTGAGGGGTATGAGCCATGTACGGTTAGATTCTTGAAGGTAGGTGAAAGTTGAATAGGTATGCTCACGTGTTAAAAAAAAATTACACCATATTGACTTGTTGGGTCGTAAATCTATTGAACGATGTAAGTCTTGGGAATTAACCGTGTTTTTGGATTTCGTGGCTTGTATTTGATTTTGCTTGATGTGATCGTATTTCTTTAAGTACATAGTTGGATGTGTTCATTGGACTTTGCTTAGGGACAAGTAAACATTAAGTGTGTGGATGTTTGATGTGTTGTAAAACACATGTTTTTTATGTAAATCTTAGCACATTTTAAGTGGGTTTTATTGCAAATTCATATGATTTTGGTACTTATGTTGTTATTTGATGGATTTGCAGCTATTGGTGAAGAAACAAAGACTTTTTAGAGGAAAGTTGAAATCGGGACGAAGAATTGAGATTGGGATCAGTTAAACCTTGTAATATGATTGTATTAGAATGTGATTGTTGTGTTTAGGGTTTACATAAAGATGTGTTTATATAGAACATCATATTACAAGTCTAGTCCCTATACTATATCACTTAGTCTAATATTCCCCCGCAAACTAAGCTCGGAGAGATTTAGGTTGAAAATATAAAAACATAAAACTAAAAAGATAATTGGTCTTCTCCTTCTCCACCATGCTTTCGCCCGTCGCCATGCTTCCGCCCGTCACACGTTTTTTTTACAGCAATGGTAAATGGGCTCAAAGGCCCAATCGAAACTAGATTAGGAAAACCCTAATCTTCTTCCGGCCGTCACCACTTCGCCGGTCGCCGGAGTTCTTCAACAACTATGGGTTTGTTCCCCTTTTTTTTTCTTCTACTCCCCGATTGTAGATCTCTATTTTTTTTATGCAACCCTCGAATAAACGGAACTGAAAGCATTGTGGCTTTCGCGAGGTGCACGTCGCCGGAAAAACGACCACTGTTGTATAGTGGCGGCGACGGCGACGGCGTCTAGGGACAAGAAAGCAAGTTGTATTTGCTAACCCTAGACGCGGGGAGGTGCTGCAGTGACGTACCGGTGGTGGCAGTGGTAGCAAGGAGGCGGCGACGGATTTTGTGGTGGCGGCGGCGGGCTTGTGGCGTTGAGGAGCCACTGCTTGTGTAGTGGTGGTTGTTGGTTGTGTGGCAGCAGAAGGGTTTTGGATGGTGAAGGTGTGGTGGCGGCGGCTAGGGTTCCGCCATAGGTGGAGGCGGCAGTGGTGGTTAACGGCGGCAGTAGGAGTGGATAGAGAAGACTAAGCGCGGTTGTTTGGTGGTGGTAGGCAGGGCGGTGGTAGGCAGGGCGGTGGCGGCGGCCGACCGCCCCTCCGGCGATGTCTCCGGTGACTAGCTCTGATACCAAGTTAAACCTTGTAATATGATTGTATTAGAATGTGATTGTTGTGTTTAGGGTTTACATAAAGAGGTGTTTATATATAACACCATATTACAAGTCTAGTCCCTATACTATATCACTTAGTCTAATAGGATCCGTAACAGACCGTCACCATCTCGTAACGGTCTGTTACGAGGCCGTCGGGGCAAAAACCCTAATTTTACCTATTTAAGCAACTGTGACGGCTATTCTTAGGGGGATATGATTAGAGGCTACTAGTTACGAGCAGAGACGAAGGTTTGGAGCATTCTTGAAGTTTTGGAGCATCATTCTTAGAGTTTGAAGATTCAAGAAGCTTTCGATTCGATTATCCTTCGTTTCTAAACATTGTTCTTGAGATTTTACTCCTGTTTTCATTATGGTCTCTAGATTAGGTCAGAGTGTTATGTTTTTGAAGATGATTGTTGGCTAAACTTGTTAGATCATATAGGCTTTGGATGAATATTGTTTGATTTGACTATTTTTGGGTTTGTTTAGTCGTATGACGCGTTTGCTAATGTCAAGATCTGATCTTTTTTGATTTATGATGTATCTGAATACCGATTTGATGTTGATATTTCATACCATATTCACATCCTTGTTTGTTTGATTGATTGAGTATCTTTTCGAGTAGATTTCCATGTTTAGATCTATTACTTTATGTTTGTGATCTGTATGGTTAAGCAAGAGATAGTTAATAATAGAAACATGTGTGTTTGCTGGTATTAATCAGTGTTTTACCAATCTTGAGACCGAGAGGTGATAGGTTGTTGCTTTCATCTTGTGTCATTTATTATTAGGATTAGAGTTGCACGAGAGTGAGTTTTACCTTTGCAATTGTGATTCTTGTAATTCCAAGTTATAATTCAGGTTAGATAGGTCTACTTTTTTGCATCCTGGATTATCCTCGGTAGTTCTAATTGCATTGTGATTGTTGAGACAGAGAGGTGAGACATCATTAGAGTGCTTTAGCATTCCTTGTTTGGTGAGACCGAGAGATGATCCATTCCTTTATCCTGCGAGCTTTGCATAACCATTAGGACCATTAGTCATGTTAGTGAGACCTAGCGGGGATATGGCATAGCTTAGTGGTTCCTTATTGTGTTTATCTTTAGATCTGGTGTCATTTGATTATTTCATTCCCGAGTATAGTTGAGTCAGTCAATAGGATTCATTGCCTAAGTGATTGCTTTCGCATGTCGGGTTTTATCAAATGTCAGTTGTTTTCTAATTATTTTCTGAGTTCTCATCCATTCTAGTTCTAGTATTTCTCTAGTTTTTTTATTAGTTTGGTAATTCTTTAATTAAATAATCAAAAAATCTAATCATTAATTAGGCTAGGAGTTGATAGAGGTTTATTATCGATACTCCAGTCTTGCCTATACTTTACTACATATGATTGGTACACTTGTCGTAGTGTGTGGTTTAGTTGGTGATTCCATTTTTTTAAAACCTAGCAAAAATGATATATATATAGGGGACGGTTCCACTAAGAAGTGGTTTTTCGCTAAGAAATTCTAAGAAGTGAGTCAAACGAATTCCGATTGAGCTCATTCCAGCGGCGTTGGAACCGTCTCATTGAACCCTAACCAAGACCCAAAAACCTAAACCCCCCTCCATCCCGCACCCCCAAAAACCAAAACCCCCCCTCCAACCCCTCCCCGAAAAGCCTAAAACCACCACCCCCCAAAACCTAAACCCCCCACCCCACTCCACCCAAAAAAAAAACCTAAAGCCACCCCCACCCACCCCCCAAGAAAAAACCTAAAGCCACTCCCACCCACCCCCAAAAACCTAAACCCCCCACCTCCACAAAAAAAAAAACCTAAACCATAAAATCTAAACCCTAAAAGCTAAACCCTAAGGCTAAAACCCTAAAATTAAAACGTAAAATCTAAACCTTAAAAGCTAAGATGGTAGAGTTCGATGAGACGGTTCCAACGCCGCTGAAATTTCCGGAACAATTCGGAAGCTTTTAGGGCTGCTCGGAAGTCTCCGGAACAACCCCTAAAATTCTGGTCCAGAAAGCCTTGCTCGGAACACTCTAGAACAGCCTTCAAGGGCCTAGAAAATGTGACCAAATGTGCTGTCAAGAAGCTTCTAGATTAGCCTTGAAATGACTGGATATTTACTTGGAGATCTCTAGAATTTAGTACCAAAAATATCATATATAGAACTCTCTAGAACAAGAATGATTTAGATAAGTTGTACTACTATAAATAGGTGATAGGATAGTTATTTGTAATCACGCAAGCTTGTATCAGTCAAAACCTTGTAAACTATATCCCAAGCAATATAAAGTTATCTTTTTTGTATACTTGTAATCAAGTAAATACAAGCAACAACTCTTGCGTTCCCGCAAACCAACCTTTCATTCAAGACGTACGCTCCTTAACCAACTCTGGTTAAACCATCTTGGCTTACTTAGATCACACATCTAAGGTCTCACACGAGTCATCAAGATTATTCCGTGACATGAGGCTCCCTTTTTGTTTTACTCTTAGAGCATTTTGAAGACATTTTCAACTAAACACAAAACCCAACAAGACATAAATTAGTGAACAAAATACTTCATATAACCATTAAATTGACCATTTACAATTTAACAACCGAAGAAACTAAGAACATTTTCTTTTAATTTTTAAAACTAAAAACAAGTAAATGCAAAAAAAAAAACAAGTGCTTAAAATTTAAAACAAGTAAAAACAAAAAAAAAATGTTTTAACAAGTTTTGAACCGGCGTCGTTTGAATGGGAAAAGAACAAAGGGTATCAGAGATACCATTACCAATACATCTAACTGTTAAGTTTTAACAAAAATGTTTTTTATTAGATCATTTATGATTTGATTCATATATATATATATATATTAAACTTTGTATGTTTAAATTTCAGACACAAATACTTCATATAACCATTAAATTGACCATTTACGGTTTAACAACAAGAGAAGAAAATAAGAACATTTTATTTAATTTTTAAAACTAAAAACAAGTAAAACCAAAAAAAAAAAAACAAGTGCTTAAAATTTAAAACAAGTAAAAACAAAAAAAAAATGTTCTTAACATGTTTTGAACCATTGTCGTTTGAATGCGAAAAAAACAAAGGGGTATCAGAGATACCATTGAGCCAATACATCTAACTGTTAAGTTTTCACATAAATGTTTTTTATCGGATAGTTTATGATTTGATTCATATATATATATATATATATATATATATATATATATATATATATATATATATTCTAATTCAAGAAACAAAATCTTGATAAAAATCATAGAAAAGCAAGCATGCATGGGGTTTTTGTCAATTTATAGAGAGAGAGAGAGAGTACCTCTGTTGGGTTTTTCAAGAATGATCAATGAAGAACTGAACCGGTGCCAAAACCTAAATCAAGAAACAAAATCTAGATAAAAATCATAGAAAAGCAAGCATGCATGAGGGTTTTTTTATTTAGAGGGAGAGAGTACCTCTGCTGGGTTTTTCAAGAATTATCAATAAAAAATTGAACCGATGTATTTAAAAGACGGAAGCCTTTGAGTATACCAAAACCTAAATAAAAAAAACAAAATCTTGATAAAAATCATAGAAAAGCAAGCATGAAGGTTTTCGTCAATTTAGAGAGAGAGAGAACCTCGGCTGGGTTTTTTCAAGAATGATCAATGAAGAACTGAACTGGTGTATTTAAAACACGGAAACGCTTTGTGTGCGATACTTGGGTGAGTGTTAAGGTTGTCTAGTACTAAGCAATCTTTTAGTGTAAATATGTTAGGGGAAAATTATTGCGGGATATTATGATTATTTCAGGATTAATGAAGCAACAAGCGGATTAACAAGAGGTCAAATCAAAATTTTGACATGGGCATGTGGGTCTTTCTCAAGATACATCCTTATGTGCATAACAGTTTATGCACACATAGGCATTCTAAGCTCTCTCCCCTCTATTTTGGACCATTTCAAGTGATAAAACGTATTGGCTCAGCAGCATATTCATTGGATTTGCCAAAGGAATCTCAAATTCACCTAGTTTTTCATATAGAGGTGCATAAATCGGTTTTTTTTAATATCCGGTTCCGGATATGATCGGGTATTGGAAAATCGGGTTTTTTAATACCGGGTAGGGTTCGTGTACGGATATTGAGGGAAAAAACTCAATGCTATGTACCGGGCAGGGTAGGGTATGGAACCGGGTAGGGTTCGGGTTAGGTATACCGGGTTCTAATACCCTATTTTCTAGTTTTTTTTTACTTAATATAAATAAAGTTTTAGTTTGCTTTGTATTTGGTAAAAATAATTAAAATAAATTACAATATCATAAGTTCATTTTATTAAATATTACTAACCTTATATTGTATATTTTTTAAACTTAATATCTCCTGTTGAGCCGAATGCTATGTTCACTTTGTATTTTGTAAAGTATAATAATATTGTTATTAATACATAGTGTACCGCCACAAGTTGCAAGACTCCATTTTGATATTTACTTATCCTTAAATCATTTAAATTCTAAACTGAAACTAGTTTGTTTATTTTGTTCAAAAAAAAATAATTCATTTGTACTTTATAATATTATGTAATTTTTTTTTAAATTTGCAAAGATATAAATAATGAAAAACATTTGTACCATATGAATACCGGGTATTCGGAAAGCCCAGTTTCGGGTATTGGAAATAACCGGGTATGAGTATTTTTCGGGTATTGGCCGGGTACAGTTTCGGGTAGGGTATTGAGCTCAAAATGTGTACCCTATATACACCCTACGGGTAGGGTTGGGTTCGATTTCAGGTATGGAATAACCGGGTATAAAACAGAAACCCTAACTTGGGTTTTTTATTTTTTATTAAAGTGGATTTCTGATAGGATGGTAGAAACTCATGAGTTTTTTTAATCAAAAATTAGATAGAGTATCTCTGTGGTGCGTGCATGAAGAATTGGTGTATGATGAACGCTGAGAACATTTCATTACTTACAAAAGGCATAATGGAAAGAAGTCACGCACATGGTACAACACTACAAAGCTACGAGCAATTTTGTTTTCTTTTGAATATTTACCATCTGCCCCCCTAACTTTAGTTAGCTTATTTTTTTTTTCCTTTTGTTACCAATTTTAATTATTGTCTTTTATTAACGATAAAAAGACAAAATGACGATAAAAACATGCAATTTTTTGTCTTTTTTTTTTTTGAAATTTGGTATAAATATCAAGGACGAAAAGTGTAATTTGTTCTTCTATTAACGATAAAAAGACGATTTTGCCCTCACGTGAGGAGCACGTGACCATACTTAACGTCTGAAATTGACGGATGTTAGTCTAAAGGATGAAACGTGCAAACTTTTCTCAACATAAAGGACAAAATTTGTAATTTTCATAGTTAAAGGATGTAAACTGAAATTTGATAAATACGTAAAAGACGTAAAATATAATTTACTCTGCTTATAAAGCTATACCGAACCCTAATCGACCTTGACACACACAGTCGTTCGAAAATCCACCATATTTCTAACCCTTCTGGCTGCTATGTCTTCTTCTTACGATATCGTACACCAAGCATCAAGGATTTTCATAACTGTAAGTGCAGGAGCTGATGATCGCGTGGATTTATTACTTAGAGGCGAGGAATCATTAATGGTGCATGATTACAATGAAAGTATTTATAAAAAAATGTTGTTTGATGATGGGCCAGCTTATTTTTTTTTGAACGTCAACACCTAGATATTCTAGGATAATTGAGTTTTCCCGGGGCAACACCTAGATATTCTAGGATAATTGAGTTTTCCCGGGGCAACACCTAGAACATCCAGGGCAGTCCACCACAAGAGGAACCCCCCAACTGGGTAAACCCCTGACCTGGCCACCGACCCCTTTTTTGCTGTTGCTAGGATTCGAATCCAAGACCTCCACTATAGGAAGTCTTGGGGCTACTATTGCACCAAATGGCCAACGGTGATGGGCCAGCTTATAGGAATTGTAGGTTGCAATTCACAGCGAATAACTGGTCAGTAGTCAGCGCCACGTACTTGTATTATGATGAAATGGGTCAAGCTGTGGATTATGTTGACAATGAATATAATCATTATTCAGCTACGAGTATTGTATTATGGTGTGAACTTATTCGTAACGACTTACCAATGGGTATAGTGGATGCAGTGAAGGCAAGTAGTTTGGGTAAAGAGAAAAAAGATGATGAGATTTGTGCAATTTGTGACATGATTGGAACACTCGTATGCAAATATAGTTATCATGAAAAATGCATCAAGAAGTGGTTAATAAGGAATACTCTTTGCAACGATAATGTTTTTGCTATTATATTTTAGGTTAATTAACTTTTATATAGTTAGTGAGAATTATTCTTAATTATTTTGTTTGATTTACCCTTTTTGAATATTAACTAGGTTATAAATGTAATGTTATATATATTTAGTAACTAGCTTAGACCCCGTGTAATACACACGGGGTGAAAAATATCAATACATAAATTTTTTAAATTTTATTTATTTATTTTACATGTGTAAAATGTATTACTATACATGTACTAAGGATAGAAAACAAAATTCAAAATATGTAAAAAATAATATATAATTAGGTTTCGAAAATACGTCAATTACTATTTAATATAATTTGACTTTCATTTACTATTTGATTGAAAATAAAAGTTACATAATTAGATTTCAAAGTTTTTTTATAATAAAGGATAATTTAAAATAAATGTGTTATTAGTATAATTAGTAATTTATTAAAAGATATGGATGCATTTAATAAGAGAGAGAGACGGGAAAAGAATGATGAGATTGTATATGGTGGCGACACGTGGCATACAAAAACCTTTATTTATTATATAGTATAGATAAAGATTTACATATTACATATT
This sequence comes from Smallanthus sonchifolius, assembly GCA_023525975.1. Taxonomy (NCBI): domain Eukaryota; kingdom Viridiplantae; phylum Streptophyta; class Magnoliopsida; order Asterales; family Asteraceae; genus Smallanthus; species Smallanthus sonchifolius. Next base: position 22,031,332 of record CM042037.1, read on the forward strand.
TATGATATATTACATATTTTTTAATATAAATTCTAGAAACTGTTAGGACATAGTTTGTAATGACAAAAGCTTGTAATAGTTAGATTTTATGTCTTTATGTTTTTGTTATGTAAATGTCAAAAGTCACTAAGTGTTTTACAAGTATAGCCTAGAGGCGAACTTGTTAAGTTCGTCTGGTCTATCAGAGGCGAACTTGATAAGTTCGCTTAAGTCTATCTGAGGCGAACTTGTTAAGTTCGCTTAGTCTGTTAGAGGCGAACTTGATAAGTTCGCTTATATCAGATCAGTAGTCTATATATGTGTTTACAGAGTCAGTCGTTATAGGAGAGAACAGAGAGATCGATTTGTCTGATTGAGTCTGTCAATACCATTTGTGAATTGGAATATATTTGAGAAGTTTATTTACGTGATTGTCTACTTTGCGTATAAACGTTGATTCGTTGGATTCCGCACTCCGAGTTAACGTCACGTCTAATCACGAGATCGATCCGTAGAAGCGCCATGAGGACCTACAGAAACGTTATATAATTGTTTTTTAAAAATATTTTATAAAAAGAATGAAAGAAATGTTCAATTTATAAAAATGTTTTATGAACAAACCTATTTTTTTTAAATAATGAATTATGAAGATTTTTGTTGATTCTAGACGGTTTTATATGCAAATTGACATCAAATTGACTATGCTCGTGATCCTTGTTGATTCTAGACGGTTTTATATGCAAATTGACATCAAATTCATCATCTTTGACATTTTCATTTCCATGGAGTTTTCAAGACTGTTTTGATTCTGATTTGGTGATTTTGAAGACGAAATTGACGAAATTGATCCGATAAGAAGTTTCTATTTGACAAATTACATAATCCTACGGTTCAATTTTGATTAATTCCTTCAAAATAGTGAATTATGAAGATTTTTGATCATTTCTGGTTCGCGGTCTCTGTTTGAATGGTTCTTGATTTTGAATCTGCTGAAGCAAGCGAACTTGTTGATTTCTTGTGCAGGCGAACTTAGCTTTAGGCGAACTTGTCAAGTTCGCTTCTCACATGTTTAAGCGAACTTATTAAGTTCGCTTCTTATTAAGTTCGCTTGGGTGTATCAGAGGCGAACTTAGTATCTTCGCCTAGGGGTAAGAGGATTTCAGCACTTGGAAATTTTTCAGAAAATGGCTAATATGGTTCAAGTAACGAATATGTTCAATTATGACAATGAGATCGGTACATCTCAAAAACCTCCGAAGTTGTTGAATCTTGCTGATTACTCAAATTGGAAAGATCGGTTCGACCAGTTTGTTTCTTTTACCGACACCAGTCTGTGGATTCCGATTTTAGAAGGATATACGCATCCGACTTATTCATGGATGGGACAGGATAATGTTCCAAAGCCGGTATCTGCGTTAACAAATGAAGAAAAGGTGTTGTTTGACAGGGAAAAGAAAGCGATGACAAGTATTTCAATGTCTCTTCCGAAGGAAATATATCACAGTTTTAAACAGTTCAAGTCTTCTCAACAACTGTGGGAAGCATTACAGAAAAGGTGTGAAGGAAGTTTGGATGTGAAGAAGAGTAGAAAGGAGTTATTAAAGAAGCAGTTCTTGGTCTTTAAACATTTTCAAAACGAATCCTTGGATGATCTTGCTACAAGATTCTATCATCTTCTTAGTGAACTGGCAAGTGCGTCTGTGGTGTATGAGACTGAGGAAATCAATGATAAATTCTTGGAGGCTTTACCATCAAAATTTGATGTGTATACGGTTTTAATCAAAGAGAACATTAAGTACAAAACCATGTCTCTTGAAGAAGTTCTGGGGAAGATTCAGTCGCATGACATGAATATGAAGAAGAAAGAGACTAACTTGGAGCATATCCAGGATCCCTCAATGTATTTTGCCAAATCTACTGGTAAAACTGGTACTGGAGTGGCATTCTTTTCTGGCGATGCTCAAGATTCTTCAAATGAACAGTGTTTTGGAGTTTCGATTCATTCTGGTCATTCTAGTCATTCTGGATTTTCTGCAACTACAGCTTCTACTTCATGTGGATCTAATTTGATCCAGAAGGTTGCTGATGATTATCTTGCTATGTTTTCCTCATTCATGGCATCATATGAGAATTTTATTGGAGGTAAAATACATGATCCTGAGGTCATAGAAGAAGATTTCAGACAGATTGATCCTGTTGATCTGGAAGAAATGAATATCCAATGGAATATGGCCATGTTGATGCGCCAAGCTAAAGATTTCTTGAAGAAAACTGGCAGAAAATATATTGGCTCAAATAGTCGATCTCGCATGGGTTTTGATAAAAGCAAAGTTCGGTGTTATAACTGTCAAGAATATGGCCACTTTGCTAAGGAATGTGTGAAGCCAAAGGTCGAGTTTGATTCTCAAAAAAAGCAACCTAATTTTCAGCATAATAGGAATCAGTCACATGGTTCATCTGGTAATACAAATCATGCATCTGCTTCATCGGCATTGGTTGCTCAGAACGACGAAAACTATGACTGGGGCATTCATCTAGAAGACTTGGTGGGTGCTGTAAGTCAGGCTTTTGTAGCAAAAATTCATTCTGAAAAACCAGAGGAGGTGGTTGATGATGATAGTTCAAATGATAATTCAAGTGAGAGTTCAAGTGATGGTGACAGTGTGCAGGTTGTTGCTGAAGAGGTAGAACAAGTGCAGAATATTGATTCTGATGTTGCATCAGGTGTTGCTGAGGAGGATATTGTTCTTACTCAAAATGTTTCTGATGGTGCTGATTCAGAAAATATTCCCATTGCCAAAGTATTCATGGCACATGTCTGATCCGTCAAAGGTAAAAGACTCTGTTTGTCATATTTTATGTTCTAACCGCATTACTGTTAAAGATAAATTGCAAAAGGTCATGGATGATAACACAAACTTGATTTGTGACATGAAATCGATGCATACTGTTAATCAGAAACTAAAAGATAATGATAAAGTGTGCATCGATAGAATTGAGTCTTTGAAAAGAGACTTAAATTCTCTGGGGTTGAAATATAAAGAACAAGCTTATCATCTGGATATGGCTTATGCTGAAATAGAAAAACGAACTGAGATTATTGCTCAAAAGAATATGGAAATTTCTGACAAAGAGTCTGAGGTGGTCAAACTTCATAGAAAGCTGGAAAATTTTACAAATTCTTCTGTTGTTTTGGAATATTTTAACTCAAATGCTGATCCTACTAAACGGGTTGCTGGTATTGGATTTGTTCCTCCACCGTTTAATGCAAATTATGTGGTGGAACCTGAAATCATTCATGCAGAGGAAATAGATCCAAAAACAGTATTAAAGGTGAATCCGGTAACTGGGGAGGATATGGTGTATGAGTCTGATTCTGAAGATGAGGTGTTTGATGAAAAGAAGGTTGAGGGTATTGCAAAAGAGGTGAAACTTGATGAACCAACAGCTATAAAAGTTGTTACCCGTGATAGATGCATTCTGTCTGAACCTGATGAGGTGAAGGTTGTTACCCCTAAGCTTTCTCCAATCTTACAGTCGAGTGGGTTTGTTGTTGCTGGTTATCAAAAAGTACATTCTTCAAAGGTGCCAACACAGGCTTATGTTCCAAAGAAGCCGTTAAACTGTTCTGGACATTCCTCTGAAGCTTATTCTTCTGATGGATCCTCAAATTCAAAGAAAACTCCTTATTTCAGAACTTATCAAGAAAGAAGAGTGTGTTTTCATTGCAACGAGGCTGATCACATTCTGATCAATTGTCCTTATAAGAACCAGGGTAAAATGAAGACTGTTCCTTCACAACCGAAAGTGGTGAAGATTCTGAAAAGAAATGATGAGGGGAAATCGTCTTCTAACTTGGAGAAAAATTTTCCTGGTCGATCTTTTGTTAAATCCTCTGGATTTAAACAACAGGAAAAATTGAATTCTAAATCTTTTGTATGCAAAGAGAAACTTGAGATTCCTAATGTTGGAACTTCAAAAGAGTGCTCGAAGGAAGTTAAATTGTCTAGACCTCAAAGGAGAAGACGAAACAGAAAATTAAAGAAAATTTTGAAAACATCCGAATCTGACAATAATATATCAAATAATGTTTTTCAAAATAATAAAAATGGATCTTCTTTGAAAAAGTCTGACTGTCAAACTTCTGTTCCAAAAGTGAATGATAAGATTGATTGTAAATTACAAGAAGTTGTTTATTTTGATCAAACTGGACGACCCAAGACCACGATGGCTTGGGTACCTATTTCTAACTGATTCTCATTGTTTATGTGTGGACAACCAAGGAGGACTATCAACAATACATGGTATGTGGATAGTGGTTGCTCTCGACATATGACGGGGAATGTTAGATTACTTGAGGATGTTAAACAAATTGATGGTGGTTATGTCGCTTTTGCGGGGAATAAAGGCGGGTACATAACTGGACAGGGTACGTTAAAGAATGACAAAGTAAAATTTGAGAAGGTGAATTATGTTAAGCAGCTGGAACACAATCTTTTAAGTGTATCACAAGTTTGTGACAAGAAGTTTTCGTTCCATTTCAACGATGCTGAATGTTATATTTTGAAAACGGGTTTTGTGATTCCTGATGAATGGATTCTCATGAAGGCTCCAAGAAGAAATGACACGTATGTCCTTGACATGAGTGTCGCCACTACAACGGATTCAATTCCTACTTGTTTACTCTCTAAGGCGTCCGAATCTGATTCAATATTGTGGCACAGGAAGCTAGCTCACATTAACTATAGGAAGATGAACTACATTGTTAGGAATGATCTGGTTCTTGGTATTCCAAAGATGAAATTCTCAGTTCCTGATGACTGTATTCCGTGCAAGAAGGGGAAGCAAAGAAAGAAATCTCACAAATCTAAATCGACGAATTCTATCGTAACTCTTTTGGAGTTGCTGCATATGGATTTGTTCGGTCCTATTAGTATCAGGAGCATTGGTGGAAAATCGTACTGCTTGGTAGTAACTGATGATTACTCCAGATTTTCATGGGTTAAGTTTCTTTCCTCTAAAGCTGAAACCACTGAGTTAGTACAATACTTAATCCTGGGTTTGGAGAATTTGTTCAATCTGAAAGTCAGAAGAATCAGGAGTGACAATGGCAGCGAATTTAAGAATAGCAAAATGGGCTTATTCTGTCTTCAAAAAGGAATTCATCATGAATTCAGTGCGCCATATGTTCCTCAACAAAACGGTGTTGCTGAACGAAAGAACAGGACTTTGGTCGAAACGGCACGCACGATGCTTGCGGATTCTAAGCTTCCAGTCACCTTTTGGGCTGAATCTGTGAATACTGCGTGTCACGTTTTGAACAGGGTCTTGAACGTCAAGCGACATAACAAGACTTGCTATGAATTACTGAATAATCGAAAGCCGAATCTGGATTATTTACTACCTTTTGGTAATCCTTGCACCCTACTGAAAGTTCGAGATGTCCCAACAAAGTTCAGTGCGAAGGCTATTGAAGGGATTTTTCTGGGGTATGTGGCTAATTCGACTACCAAGAGGGTTTATAACAAAGAGACGCGCCAAGTTGAAGAATGGTTCCATATTGACTGTTCAAATCGGTCTTTACCACAAATGGCGATTGGTCCGGATTGGGCATTTGATTATGAAAACTTATTCAATTCTTTTCATTTACCTTCTGATATTTCTGCTGAAGATGCTGCTGTTCTTTATGATTCTTGTCAGGATACACAACACAATGGATTTCTACCAAATGCGGTTCAAAATTCATCGATTCCATTGACTTCTGTTCCCGATCCTAATGTTGCTTCTTGTTCAGGTCCACAAGATTCAGAGAGTGAGGAGGATAATGCTATTTTTCAAGATTCTTCTGCTAATCCGTTGTTGGGTGATGATCCATTACCTTCGACATAGGCTTAGGGGGAGATTCCTACAAATTTAGACTCGGAAATTCCTATTAATCAAGATTATTCTTATCAATCTGAATCTACTCAAGTTGAAGTGTTGCAGGTTCCTGAGGTTGCATCCATCAAGGAACTCAAAGATTATTCGGTGACAAATATAATTGGAAATTTGCAGGATGGAGTGAAGACACGTTCTCTTGTTGACAATACTTGTTTGTATACCTGCATTAAAGATTCTGGTGTTCTTGATGATTGCTCACATTCATGCTTTATTTCGCAGGTTGAACCCAAGAATGTTGAAATGGCTTTAAATGACAACAATTGGATAGAAGCTATGCAGGAAGAACTTTCTCAATTTGACAAACTTAAGGTTTGGAATCTTGTTGATCTTCCGAAGGGTGCGTATCCGATAGGAACAAAATGGGTGTTTAAATGTAAAAAAGACGACCGAGGTGTCGTGGTACGCAACAAGGCAAGATTAGTTGTCCAGGGCTTCAATCAACAAGAAGGAATTGATTACACCGAGGTTTATGTGCCTGTTGTGAGGCTCGAAGCTATAAGGCTATTTCTAGCTTTTGCTTCTTTTAAAGGTTTTAAGGTGTTTCAATTAGATGTAAAGAGTGCGTTTTTATATGGAAAGGTCAAGGAGGAAGTCTATGTGTGTCAGCTGCCGGGGTTTGAAGATCCACTGAATCCGAATATGGTTTTCAAGCTTGATAAGGCCCTCTATGGTCTTCATCAGGCTCCTCGTGCGTGGTATGAAACATTATCCACACATCTTTTGGCAAATGACTTTGTTCGTGGAAAGATAGACTCGAACTTATTCATAAAGAAATCAGGGGGAGATTACCTACTGGTGCAGATTTATGTGGACGATATTATTTTTGGCTCAACAAACGAAGGGTTATGCAAAGATTTTGAGGGTGTTATGAAGTCGAAATTTGAAATGTATGCTATGGGAGAGTTATCGTTTTTCTTAGGTTTTCAAGTAAATCAAAAGGAAGATGGTTTCTTTATTCATCAGTCCAAGTATGTCAAAGACATCTTGAGCCGGTTCAAGATGGAGGACTGTACCCCATATGATACTCCAATTCCGGTCAATCATAAGTTGAATTCTGACCCGGATGGAAAAGATGTGGATTGTTGACTTTACAGAGCTATGATTGGATCCCTCATGTACTTAACCACTTCAAGGCCGGATATAATGTTCGCCGTGTGCATCTGTTCCAGATTCCAGGCAAAGCCAAAAGAATCTCACTTAATTGCTGTGAAAAGAATCTTGCGATATTTGAAAGGAAAACAACGTTTGGGGCTATGGTATCCTCATGGTTCTAACTTTGATTTCAATGCATATACTGATTCTGATTTTGGTGGTTGTTGTTTAGACAGGAAATCTACAACAAGTGGTTGCCAGTTCTTAGGTAATCGACTTGTGTCCTGGCAATGCAAAAAGCAAACCACAGTCTCGATTTCTACATGCGAAGCAGAATATATCGCTGCTGCGAGTTGTTGTTCACAGATCCTGTGGATACAACAGCAATTGAGAGATTACGGTTTGAATTTCACAGGAACCCCTATGCTTATTGATAATAATGCTACTATGTCCATAACTAATAATCCTGTTAAACATAGTAAAACTAAGCACATCGAAATTCGATATCATTTTATTCGTGATTGTGCAGAGAAAAGGTTGATTGAGCTGGTCAAGGTACACACTGACGATAATTTTGCTGATTTGTTTACTAAGGCATTTGATCGTACCAGGTTTGAATTCCTAATTAAAATGATTGGTATGATCAATCCCGAATAAAAGCTTTTCAAAATCAGAATTTCATGGAAAATTTTGTTTTTAATTTCTTTTATTGCTTTATTACATTTCTGCATTTACATTTCAGTCAAAAGGTTCTTAATTTATAAAAAGTCAAAACAAAATGAAAAATATAAAATTTGACATAATTTGAAGTTAGAGAAGAAATGATAGTACATCAGTGATTAGTTCATTTCACACGACCTTTGATAAATGATTGGTTAAACTGAGTTGATTTGATCTAAATTTCAAAGTCTACATAAATGAGAAATGATAGTGTTGTGAATGCTCTAATCTTGATAATTTGTTTTAATTTGTGTATGCGTTTTGAATCTTAAATTGTCAATAGACTAGAAGCGTTTTGAAACTAATAGTAGTGTGAAAATTAAATATAATATGATTACATCTGTGATTTGAATCCATTATATGCCTGGGTGTGTGTGAAAAGATCATTATCAGATAAAGAATATATGGTTTTAAAGAATTTCATGAGACCAATATCGAATTATATCTTTAGCACAAATTTATTTCAGTTCACTTCACTGCCCATGCCCCGAAAAACATGCAAGGTGTTGTTGAACTAAGATATGCTTTCACAATCTGTTGAAACATATATTCGCCCTTGGATCAGTTAGATACATCATCTAGTCTGACTTTATTGAAACTTATCCAGATAATAGTTGGATCCTCATACCTGAATCTGTTGATTCTCATTATACAGCCAATTCATTAGAATCTTCTGATTCTGAATCATCATGATTCTTATATCCTTTGGGATCTGCTTCTATGCTTGTGCTAAATGAGATAATTTCATCATGGAAATTGATCTAATCTTAAAAATAAACTGTATATGTCTTGAAGATAGTGCAATTTATATTTCTATTTTGGCATATATGTGGGGTACACGATGTGTTTCATCAAAATGGTACTAAATCACATGAATTTGGAAAATAAACGCTTATAGTTTCAAATCTTATAATATTGACAAATTTAAGAGTTCATGCTTTATATTTCAAATTCGGTATAAATAAAAAAGCATTTCATAACCTGATCTCATTTACTTTGAAATTTATCGCGTATCATTTCAAATGTTATTCAAATTGAATGAGTTACAAAATGAAAAGGATGCAAAGTGCACAAGACTAAGTTGGATGGTTTCATATTATTGATTACCTTTGTTATTGCTAAAATGTGTGATGAACTACTCGGATACTGATATGATCTTCTTACTCATGATGTTCACTTAAAAAAAAAAATATGTGATTCTGTTGGAAAAGATAAAAATTCAAAAATATGTGATTCTGTTGGAAAAGATAAAAATTCAAAAATATGTGATTCTGTTTGTACAGATAAAATTCAAAAAAAAAAATGTGTTTCCGTCTGTATAGATAAAACTCAAAAAGATTTTGATTTTCCATGAAAATTCTAAACTTTTATTAAAATTTTTTGGGATTGGATCGGATACAAGATGTTGACGAAAGTTCATGATTTGAAAGGTTGAAGTTGGAAAATTTTGTTCAAGGCAAAAGGGAATAGATATTATGTTCGCCTGTGTACAGTGAAGCGAACATAATATGTTCGCCCGAGTACAGTGAAGCGAACTTAATATGTTCGCCCGAGAACAGTGAAGCGAACTTAATTTTGTTTGTCTGTAAATGGTGAAGCGAACTTAGCTTGTTCGCCGAAGGCTTGTTAAGCGAACTTAACAAGTTCACCTAAATAAGCGAACTTAATGTGTACAAGGCTCTTGGCCAAGCAAACTTGATAGTCATCATCTTCATTTACACGAAGCGAACTTGTCTGAAAATTTTCAAAAAATTTTAACCTGTGTTGTTGGAGTTGTTTACCGGTTCTATCTTATTCCAAATTGAATTGCGAACTCAACCAAGGTAATTTCATTGAATTTCATCCGTTAAATTGTGAGAATTTGGTCATTTTCATCTCGGTTTCCGTCGAAACGTTAAACGAATGGTTTTTGACCTAATTTTGACCAGACTTATAAAATTGATCATCCTATTTGGTGGTAAATTGATATTCGACTGATGTTCATTGCTTATTCCATGGTGTTATCTCGATTTGCTGATTTTTGAACGTCTGTGTTTGAATTTGAATCGTCACAGGTTCAGGCGAACTTGTTCCAAGCGAACTTGTTCGAAGCGAACTTGTCAGTTCGCCTCTTGCAACACTAAGCAAACTTATTAAGTTCGCCTAGGGGTCAGAGAGGATTTGGACTTGTGAATTTTTTGAGTGTTAGAAATTTTTTTTTGTTTTTGTGTTTGTTTTGTTGTTTGTTTTGTTTAATTTTTTTTAATTGTTTGTGTTTGTGGTTTTTACTAATGTGTTTGTTGTCCGAATGTTTTCAGATGGCTCGACGTGTCGAATATAAACATAATCAAGTGGCTTTGTTAGACTCTAACATGTCCGAGGCTGTAAATTTTCAAGGCATTATAGGATTTTTGAACAGATCACGTCTTCACGTTGCTTTATCTGCTGATCCTTATATAAGTCTCGTGTACATACATCAACTTTGGAACACAGTACATCAAGATACGGACGTTGAACCTCATGTTCTTCGTGCTACTATTAATAATACCGAGATTGCCATTTCTGAAGAAACGATTCGTGCTGCTCTTGATTTGGGTGGAAATGCTGAAGATCCGTTATCTTATCCAAGCACTCTGATTATGGGTTGTTTTCAAAGAATGGGTTATCGTGGGAGACAGAATGATACTCAAGCACGTAAAGGTGGCTTAGTCGGTGAATGGAGGTATTTCATGCATGTGATTATTCAATGCATTTCTCCTCGTAAAGCTGGAACAGATGGTTTAAAGATGGCTCTTCAAACGACTATGGTGGCTTTAACGTTGAATAAGCGATTCAATTTACCACTTTATTTCTATCGGGAGATGGTCATGCAGATTAATCCGGCTGAAGGTCAAGGATTCTTGATGTATCCTCGCTTTATTCATTCCAGATCTTCCACAACATGCTATAAGATTAACTTTGAATCCAATGTCAAAGCGTATCTTTACCGACTGCACGAAGGTGAAACGGTAGAATGCTGCATTAATACCAGTCAATACTCCATTGTTTGGGCACTTAATCAATCCTGATTATGTTGCACCACTGAATGACAACTGGTTTCACCCTGAAGAAATTGCTCAGGTTCCAGGATTCAATGTTCAACAACAACAACAGCAACAACCTCAACAACCAGTACAACAACAACTTCCACAACAACAGATACCAATTCCACAAATTCAGGTTCCCGTACAACCACAAATTCCTATTCCTGAACAAGTTCCAATTCCACAAGCTCAGGTTGATATACCTGTTAATGAACTTGTTCAAGAAGAGGTCGTTCATGAACATGAACAAGATCTAGGGATGAATATGGATGATTTCGTTGATGACGCTGTGAACTCGCCCATTCATGAAGCTGAAGGGAATGTGGTGACAGATGATGAATCTAGTTCAAGCTCAAGTGATACGATATTATCTGTTAATGAAAGCACTGACTCTTATGAATCTAGGGATCTTTCCTCAGATCATTATGAACGGTTGGCTACAATTCCACTGGCAAATGCTGGAAAACGCATTAAATCTCAAGCCAGACGACCAAGAAGAAAGTCTGTTCAGGATCCTCCTTCCGGATCAGTACTTGGAAAAAGAACTTTGGTTGATGAAAGTTCTGATAGTGACTTCAATCAAGATCCAAAAACTTAAAAGTTAATGTCTGCTTCAATTGCTGCTGCACAATCTTCACAAGGAGTCGAGGATGCTAATTTTGTTGCTTCATTGATAGTTACTCCTCCCAGATCTAAAGATACATCTCCAGTCGTATCTCCGGTTCCTCCAATCATTACTCCTACGGCAAGTCCTTCTATTCCACAATCGTCAGCTGGTCCGTCAAAGCCTTCTGATTCTGAAAGGATTACTTTGCTTGAATCTCAAGTGCTTTCTTTACAAACACAAGTGAACACTCTTGTTTCTACTGATTCCCAACGGAAGCTGGTGATTCAGACTCAAGCTCAACAAATAGCTGACATGCAAGCATTGGTGTCTAAACTCGTTCAATGTCTTGACGCTCAGGGGGAGTTGAGGATACCTGATACTTGTCACACAGAGTCTATTCAAAGACGTGATGATGAAGACAATGATCCTGCTGGAAATATTGAGGGTGATCGTCAATACACTGACGCTAATCCTATATCTAGGGTTCAGGGGGAGTCAACATCACAATCACTTAAAGGAAACAAAGATACTTCTGGTACTAATGAGGAAGAAATTCTATTATTGGAGTTTTTCAAGATTCAGAAGAAGAGGAAGCTGAAAAGATTGCATGTATTGATGACATTGATGATTTATTCAATGACATGGAAGATGATATGTCGGATAATGAGATAGAAGAAGGAGAAATAGTAGAGATTGAAATAGAGAAAGATAAAGATAGTGTTACTTATGAAGGCTGTGATGGTCTTAAAGTGCCGTATAACTTCATCCAAGATGATGTTATTCCTGAATTTACTTATGAAGGAGTAACAGACTCTATGGAATCTGCTGAAGACATCAAAATGCATGAAGATACTGCTGATTCAAATATAGATACTGATAAAGATGCTGAAACTGAAACTACTCACACTGAGTCTCCGAAGGTTAATGAAGAACCTGTGATGTACAGAAATACAGGGATGACACGAGAACAGTGGAGAGAAGTTGTAAACAGTTGGATGAAGGTGCTACCCAAGTCTCCAGAACAACCTGCTCAGAAAGAGAAATATGTGAATAAAGAGCAGTGTGTAGGAAGGATCATAAGTTGGTTCTATGATGGAGATACAAAATTATTTGCAATTAAAAGATCTGACGGTGTTCAATACTAAAAGCCGAGGATCAAGTATTTCAATACCTTGCCAAGGTGTGAAATGAATGGTCTAGCTTCAAAGCCTCTTATTAATAAATCCAAGAATGGCTTGGCTGATGTGATAGCAAACTTGATCAAAAGAGAAGGTAGTTCAGGAAAGTATGAACGGCTAAAACCACAAAAGGGAAAAAGAGTGAAGAACACAGATCCAAAGACTGGGAAAGTAACCTGGAGATACAAGTATAAACCAGTGCGTGCTATTCACAAGATACCGTTAAAGAAGATTCCTCAAGACTTTCTTGGGAATATGAAATGGTGGTATGTTGATGTTAATACTGGTGAAGCAAGGATTGAAGATAAAGACAATAAGGTCATTATATGTTTCTATGATGCAATGAATCATATAAATTTCTAAAAGAAAGATCAGAGGACGTTGCGAAAGAATGAAATAATGTTCACTGATGAATGGAGAGAACAAGGTCTACAGTACAAAAGAGTTTTGGAGATATGCAGAAGATATGGAGTGCATGCTTGTGACACCCGACATTTCAGGTCAATATCCGTACACATTATAAACCAGTTTACATTATAATCATTTTTGTGATTTACTTAATTTCACAAATGAGGACATTAAGGTCTAACAAAAACCGAGCATTGTCTCATTTCACATTTTGGTAATTCTAGGAGTTACCGGTTCACGTGTTATATACACCGACAAATTCGAACACTAGTGGTTAATTTAAATAACCAGAGAAATATATATACATATATATTTTATTTCCACAAACTTTACGTAGAACAATAAATTATTTTCAGAATAAATTTATAATACCGTGGAGGATCTAAACCGGATTTATTTACCCCTTTAAAACTATAATTGATATTAATACCTAAATCTAATTGTTTTATTATTATAACCCAAACCCCCCAACCCACCCTTGACTATTCGGCCGAAGTGCAGAGAAAACCATTCCCCCCATTCTCACGTCCCATTTTACCATATTTTCATATATAACCCATACCCTTTCACTCAAAACTCTCACAAACCTTTTATCTCTCTCATTTTCTTACGAAAATCTCTCATTTCTCTTCAAATTGAAGCCAAGTTTTAAGGCAAAATCCTACCACAATTCGGTATTTTAAGAAGATTTCAAGTGTTTTAAAGAAAATTCTGCAAAAGAGTCAAGACCATTCTCTGTTTTCTCTCATCATCATCGTCACTGTTTTAAGGTAAAAACTCCAAACTATCCACTCTATTTTCTTTAAAAAAAAAACCGTATTTAAACATACAAAATGTTCAATCGCAAGTAAGATAACAATAAAAGTGTGTCGAATTCAGGATTAGAACATAAAAATATGCAGGACTGATTCTGTCAATCAGAATTGCAGTAATCGAAACTATAGTTTCGATACCTGTTTCTCAATCGAAACTAGGAGTTTCGATACCAGTTTGATCGAAACTAGGAGTTTCGATACCTATTTGATCGAAACTAGGAGTTTCGATACCTGGTTACTCAATCGAAACTAGGTAGTTTCGATAGCTATTATTCAATCGAAACTAGGAGTTTCGACACCTAGGACTTAATCGAAACTAGATAGTTTCGATACCCAGCTTGCTTAATCGAAACAAGGTAGTTTCGACATCTATTCTGTTCTGTCCTGTTCAATCGAAACTAAGTAGTTTCGATACCTGGTCATCAGTCCCATTTAGCAGTAACTTAGAACTGTTTTTACTACAAAACAAGTGTTGAACGACTAAGAAGATATTTTAAACAAACACAACCAGATTTACAAAGTCGGTGAACAATTTGCAATATGAGACATTCGGTCTTAACACAATTTACCCTTTCGTATCTAGGGTACAAATAGTCAAGTGGACTAGAACAAATATCGTTACAAGCATACACAAACTCAAGGTGAGTTTCACGGCCCCTTTTTACTGTTTTGTACTATTTGGGGGAAGAACATACTTATAACTATTTTTATATGATAACAAGAAAACAAGACCCGACCTTTATGTATGCATGAGTGAACACATTTGGAGCTCGTAAAGTCCCCTGACCATCATATTTATAACCATTAGCTATAGATTAGCCTGAGATTCTATGAATAGTACTATTGGGTCTGACACCCCCGGTCATGGTTAGTCGCGCTAACCATGGGTCCCTCTGGCCAAATGACTGCATAGTGTTCTAATATTGCTCGTGAGGTACGAGTGAGGGGCAAAACACCTGGTCTTGGTTTGGTTATGCCTCATGTATGTACATATTATTTGTATTCCTAGCTAGTTTACAAATGGGTCAAACATTACTTGTTTTGTTTATCATATACGTAAAGATCATTTTCATGCAATTGGTTTGCTCATTGTATTCATATATAAAACCTGTGAACTCACCAACCTAGTGTTGACATTTTCAAGTATGTTTTTCAGGAAACTGAACGTGATAGCAAGGGTAATACTACGTAGGGTTCATGCATACACGGTGGATACAACTTTTGAAGATTTTTCTTGTATAACCCATAATGTTCGGGTCATATTTGCAAAATCTTAATATTTTGTAACTTCAAGTACTATTTTTGGGCTGTAAAACCTTAAATTTAATTTATGTATCCAGTTGTATGTATGCGTTTGCAATAATTATATGCTTTGAAAAACCATGAACGTCGCGCCTCGCGTTTCCGCCTTGGCGGGGTGTGACAGATTGGTATCAGAGCCATTGATTATAGCGAACTAGGAGTCTAAAAATCGAACCTAGTCTATAATTTAAATGACTCACTGAGACATTTTTCATTGCATATGCATGTCATAACTTATCATCATATTGTACGGATATCGTAGACACTGAACATCGTCACACACTAACCCCATTTTGACTTCAGACCCATGGCACCCAAAAGAAGGACACCGCGTGACACTACCGGTGAAAACAACACGACGATTTCCGCAGAAGTTGAGCAACTCATATCACAACGTGTAGCCGCCGCCTTGGAGCAGTACGAAGCCAATCGGAATAACATCGGAGGAAATGGTAGTGGTAGTGGAGGAGGTGCAGGAGGCAGTGGCACTGCTGGAGGTTCTGGAGGTAACAGAATGTGTAATCACCTCTATAACACAGTCACGATCTAAGTTAACAACATTATTAAAAATATTGACTTGTGACCCTACAGATACTTCGAGCAAGAAGTGCACTTATAAGGCTTTTCTATCTTGCAACCCTCGCCACTTCAATGGCACCGAGGGTGCAGTAGGCCTGATGAGGTGGATTGAGAAGATGGAATCTGTGATTGACATTAGTGAATGCACAGCCGACTGTATGGTGAAATATGCCACTTGCACACTTGCTGACAAGGCACTAACCTGGTGGAATTCTCAGATGAAAACATTGGGAAGACAGACTGCCTACCAGCTATCTTGGGATGATCTAAAGGCCATGATGATCGAGGAGTACTGTCCTCGAAATGAATTGCAGAAAATCGAAACTGAAATGTGGAACCTTCAAATGATAGGAGATGATGTGGCTGGTTACACTGACAGGTTTAATGAGCTGGCAATCTTGGTGCCACACATGGTCACGCCCGAGTACAAAAAGGTTGAAAGGTACTTGTGGGGTCTTGCACCTCAAATTCGTAGTATGGTGACTTCGTCGAACCCCATGGATACCAAGAGTGCCATAGTCTTAGCCTACAAACTAAGGGATGATGTTGTTCGTAATGGTTTGTTCGAGAAAAAGGAAACTGAGGAAAGAAAGTTAGGAGAAAAGAGGAAATGGGTGGGAAAACCAAATAACCAATTTAGGAATCAAGCCTATAAGAGACAAGAGACTGTGAAAGCTTTTGCTGCTAACGCTGTGGAGAAAAAGGGGTTATGCTGGCCCCCAACCGAGGTGTGATAAGTGCGGGTATCACCATGTGGGGAAATGCACTCAATGTGAAAGGTGTAGAAAGTTTGGGCATCGAGCGCAGACATGTCGACTCAATGCCAACCCCACCGATAAGATTAAGCAAGGATGCTACGAATGTGGAGATCTGAAGCACTACAGGAAAGATTGCCCCAAGTTGAATAATCAGAATAACAATCAGGCCCGAGGAAGAGCGTTCGTGATGGGAGCTGGGGACGCACGCCAGGACCCTGACATTGTCACTGGTACGTTCCTGATAAACAATCATTATGCTTCTATACTTTTCGATACGGGTGCTGATATGAGTTTTGTGTCAAATGACTTTAAGTCCCTACTTGGTATTAAGCCCAGCAATCTAGACCAAAATTATACAATTGAATTAGCAAACGGGAAATTAATTAAAACCGAAGAAGTCATTCAGGGTTGTACTCTATGTTTGGAAGACCACACCTTTAGTATAGACCTGTTACCTATTGACTTGGGAAGCTTTGACGTTGTTATTGGTATGGATTGGTTGTCGAAGAATCACGCTGAGATCGTTTGTTTTGAGAAGATTGTTCATATTCCTCTCCCAAACGGAGAAATTCTTTCGGTACAAGGTGAGAAAAGTGGAGTGACATTGAAGATGATAAACTGCATGAAAGCTCGTAGGTACCTACGTAAAGGCTATTGCGTATTCCTGGCTCACGTCATCGAGAAGAAACCCGAGAAACGTCGACTTGAAGACATACCAATCGTTAAGGATTACCCCGAAGTTTTTCCTGAAGACTTACCTGGATTACCACCACCTAGGCAAGTCGAATTCCGAATCGACTTAGTACCAGGAGCCGCCCCGGTTGCACGGTCACCGTATCGACTAGCACCTTCCGAGATGCAGGAATTATCTAATCAACTGCAAGAATTGCTTGATAAAGGTTTCATAAGACCGAGTTTCTCACCCTGGGGAGCTCCGGTCTTGTTCGTAAAGAAAAAGGATGGAACCTTTAGGATGTGTATTGATTACCGAGAGTTAAACAAGCTTACAATCAAAAATCGATATCCACTTCCTCGAATAGACGATTTGTTCGATCAACTACAAGGTTCTAGCTTCTATTCTAAAATTGATCTACGATCAGGGTATCATCAACTGAAAATTCAGGAAGAAGATATACCAAAAACGGCTTTTAGGACTCGTTACGGTCACTACGAGTTCCTAGTTATGCCATTTGGTTTGACGAACGCACCAGCTGTTTTCATGGATCTCATGAACCGCGTGTGCAAGCCATACTTGGATAAATTCGTGATAGTATTTATTGATGACATATTAATATATTCACAAACCAAGGAGCAACATGAACATCATTTGAGATTAATTTTGGAACTACTCAGAAAGGAGAAACTTTATGCTAAATTCTCAAAGTGTGAGTTTTGGATCCGAGAAGTGCATTTTCTTGGACATGTCATCAACAAGGAAGGAATTCACGTTGATCCATCAAAAATTGAAGCTATCAAAAACTGGGAAGCACCAACAACTCCGACTGAGGTACGTCAATTTCTGGGTTTGGCAGGCTATTACAGACGATTCATCGAGAATTTTTCAAAAATAGCCCTGCCTTTAACCACATTAACCCAGAAAGAAAAGAAGTTTGATTGGAGTGACAAGCAAGAGTCAGCTTTTCAATTACTGAAGCAGAAGCTGTGTAGTGCACCGATCTTATCCCTTCCTGAGGGAATCGACAATTTCGTCGTATACTGCGATGCCTTGCATCAAGGACTTGGTTGCATGTTAATGCAAAGAGACAAAGTCATCGCATATGCCTCACGACAACTAAAAGTGCACGAAAAGAATTATACGACCCACGACTTGGAGTTGGGTGCAGTTGTGTTTGCACTCAAGATTTGGAGACATTATCTTTACGGTACAAGATGCACTATCTTTACTGATCATAAGAGTCTTCAACATATCTTCGATCAAAAGGAACTTAACATGAGACAACGTCGTTGGGTGGAACTACTAAACGACTATGATTGTGATATCAAGTACCATCCCGGGAAAGCCAATGTCGTAGCAGACGCCTTAAGTCGCAAGGAACGAGTCAAAACTCTTCGTGTTCGTGCCCTAGAATTGACAATTCATACCAGCCTCACGACTCAAATCCGAATGGCACAACAAGAAGCAATCAAAGAAGAGAACATTCAGAATGAAGCACTACGTGGAATGATCAAACAATTGGAGACTAAGTCAGATGACACTCTATACTTCATGAATAGAACTTGGGTGCCATGTTTTGGTAACTTACGGAAGTTGGTTATGGACGAAGCCCACAAGTCCAGGTACTCCATTCACCCAGGATCAGATAAGATGTATAAGGATCTAAAAGAATTATATTGGTGGCCCAATATGAAAGGAGATATTGCTATTTATGTCGGTAAATGCCTAACGTGTTCAAAAGTAAAAGCCGAACATTAGAAACCGTCGGGATTGTTACAACAACCCGAGATACCTCAATGGAAATGGGAACAGATTTCTATGGATTTCATCACGAAATTACCCAAGACGTCCGGTGGTTATGATACCATATGGGTAATTGTCGACCGTTTAACGAAATCTGCTCACTTTCTGCCAATTAAAGAAACCGACAAAACAGAGAAACTTACAAGACTCTACATTAAAGAAATTGTGGCAAGACACGGAGTGCCAGTTTCTATTATCTCTGATAGGGATAGTCGTTTTGTGTCAAGAATTTGGAGGTCGTTACAAGAAGCCTTAGGCACGCGCCTAGACATGAGCACCGCCTACCATCCACAAACGGACGGTCAAAGTGAAAGGACTATCCAAACATTAGAAGATATGCTCCGTGCGTGTGTAATTGATTTCGGAGGAAATTGGGATACTCATTTACCGTTAGCGGAGTTTTCCTATAATAACAGCTATCACACGAGCATTAAGGCAGCTCCGTTTGAAGCTTTATATGGTCGTAAATGCCGCTCACCGCTATGTTGGGCGGAAGTTGGTGAAAAACAATTGACAGGCCCTGAGATTGTCCAGGAAACCACTGATAAGATCTTCAAAATTAAGGACCGTCTGAAAGCTGCTCGAGACAGACAAAAGAGCTATGCTGATAACAGACGGAAACCGTTAGAATTTCAAATTGGTGACCGAGTAATGTTAAAAGTCTCACCATGGAAAGGCGTTGCAAGGTTTGGTAACCGTGGTAAGCTCAACCCTAGATACGTTGGTCCATTTGAAATACTGGCTAGGGTTGGCCCTGTAGCTTACAAGCTCAAGTTGCCACAAGAACTAAGCAATGTACATGATACGTTTCATGTATCAAACCTCAAGAAGTGTTTATCAGACGAGACGTTAATTATACCGCCTGACGAGATTCACATAGACGACAGGTTGCATTTCATCGAGAAACCGATTGAGATTACAGATTGGAAAGTTCAAAGACTGAGACGCAGTCGAATCAAACTGGTTAAAGTACGTTGGAACTCAAAACGTGGTCCCGAGTATACATGGGAACGAGAGGATCAAATGAAGACGAAATACCCCTCCTTGTTTAAGGATACACCAGTTCAAGACGACACGAATTGAATTTCGGGACGAAATTCTTTTAACAAGGGGAGAATGTGACACCCGACATTTCAGGTCAATATCCGTACACATTATAAACCAGTTTACATTATAATCATTTTTGTGATTTACTTAATTTCACAAATGAGGACATTAAGGTCTAACAAAAACCGAGCATTGTCTCATTTCATATTTTGGTAATTCTAGGAGTTACCGGTTCACGTGTTATATACACCGACAAATTCGAACACTAGTGGTTAATTTAAATAACCAGAGAAATATATATACATATATATTTTATTTCCACAAACTTTATGTAGAACAATAAATTATTTTCAGAATAAATTTATAATACCGTGGAGGATCTAAACCGGATTTATTTACCCCTTTAAAACTATAATTGATATTAATACCTAAATCTAATTGTTTTATTATTATAACCCAAACCCCCCAACCCACCCTTGACTATTCGGCCGAAATGCAGAGAAAACCATTCCCCCCATTCTCACGTCCCATTTTACCATATTTTCATATATAACCCATACCCTTTCACTCAAAACTCTCACAAACCTTTTATCTCTCTCATTTTCTTACGAAAATCTCTCATTTCTCTTCAAATTGAAGCCAAGTTTTAAGGCAAAATCCTACCACAATTCGGTATTTTAAGAAGATTTCAAGTGTTTTAAAGAAAATTCTGCAAAAGAGTCAAGACCATTCTCTGTTTTCTCTCATCATCATCGTCACTGTTTTAAGGTAAAAACTCCAAACTATCCACTCTATTTTCTTTAAAAAAAAAACCGTATTTAAACATACAAAATGTTCAATCGCAAGTAAGATAACAATAAAAGTGTGTCGAATTCAGGATTAGAACATAAAAATATGCAGGACTGATTCTGTCAATCAAAATTGCAGTAATCGAAACTATAGTTTCGATACCTGTTTCTCAATCGAAACTAGGAGTTTCGATACCAGTTTGATCGAAACTAAGAGTTTCGATACCTATTTGATCGAAACTAGGAGTTTCGATACCTGGTTACTCAATCGAAACTAGGTAGTTTCGATAGCTATTATTCAATCAAAACTAGGAGTTTCGACACCTAGGACTTAATCGAAACTAGATAGTTTCGATACCCAGCTTGCTTAATCGAAACAAGGTAGTTTCGACATCTATTCTGTTCTGTCCTGTTCAATCGAAACTAAGTAGTTTCGATACCTGGTCATCAGTCCCATTTAGCAGTAACTTAGAACTGTTTTTACTACAAAACAAGTGTTGAACGACTAAGAAGATATTTTAAACAAACACAACCAGATTTACAAAGTCGGTGAACAATTTGCAATATGAGACATTCGGTCTTAACACAATTTACCCTTTCGTATCTAGGGTACAAATAGTCAAGTGGACTAGAACAAATATCGTTACAAGCATACACAAACTCAAGGTGAGTTTCACGGCCCCTTTTTACTGTTTTGTACTATTTGGGGGAAGAACATACTTATAACTATTTTTATATGATAACAAGAAAACAAGACCCGACCTTTATGTATGCATGAGTGAACACATTTGGAGCTCGTAAAGTCCCCTGACCATCATATTTATAACCATTAGCTATAGATTAGCCTGAGATTCTATGAATAGTCCTATTGGGTCTGACACCCCCGGTCATGGTTAGTCGCGCTAACCATGGGTCCCTCTGGCCAAATGACTGCATAGTGTTCTAATATTGCTCGTGAGGTACGAGTGAGGGGCAAAACACCTGGTCTTGGTTTGGTTATGCCTCATGTATGTACATATTATTTGTATTCCTAGCTAGTTTACAAATGGGTCAAACATTACTTGTTTTGTTTATCATATACGTAAAGATCATTTTCATGCAATTGGTTTGCTCATTGTATTCATATATAAAACCTGTGAACTCACCAACCTAGTGTTGACATTTTCAAGTATGTTTTTCAGGAAACTGAACGTGATAGCAAGGGTAATACTACGTAGGGTTCATGCATACACGGTGGATACAACTTTTGAAGATTTTTCTTGTATAACCCATAATGTTCGGGTCATATTTGCAAAATCTTAATATTTTGTAACTTCAAGTACTATTTTTGGGCTGTAAAACCTTAAATTTAATTTATGTATCCAGTTGTATGTATGCGTTTGCAATAATTATATGCTTTGAAAAACCATGAACGTCGCGCCTCTCGTATCCGCCTTGGCGGGGTGTGACAATGCTGGCAGCAGACTACCGGATAACTGGAAGAGTTCAAGATAAAGACTGAAGACTAAAGATCTAGCTATTGTCAAGGGGGAGT
This sequence comes from Smallanthus sonchifolius, assembly GCA_023525975.1. Taxonomy (NCBI): domain Eukaryota; kingdom Viridiplantae; phylum Streptophyta; class Magnoliopsida; order Asterales; family Asteraceae; genus Smallanthus; species Smallanthus sonchifolius. Next base: position 22,053,620 of record CM042037.1, read on the forward strand.
CTGTTAGGACATAGTTTGTAATGACAAAAACTTGTAATAGTTAGATTTTATGTCTTTATGTTTTTGTTATGTAAATGTCAAAAGTCACTAAGTGTTTTACAAGTATAGCCTAGAGGCGAACTTGTTAAGTTCGCCTGGTCTATCAAAGGCGAACTTGATAAGTTCTCTTAAGTCTATCTGAGGCGAACTTGTTAAGTTCGCTTAGTCTGTTATAGGCGAACTTGATAAGTTCGCTTATATCAGATCAGTAGTCTATATATGTGTTTACAGAGTCAGTCGTTATAGGAGAGAACAGAGAGATCGAATTGTCTGATTGAGTCTGTAAATACCATTGTGAATTGGAATACATTTGAGAAGTTTATTTACGTGATTGTCTTGATTGTCTACTTTGCGTATAAACGTTGATTCGTTGGATTCCGCACTCCGAGTTAACGTCACGTCTAATCATGAGATCGATCCGTAGAAGCGCCATGAGGACCTACAGAAACGTTATATAATTGTTTTTTAAAAATATTTTATAAAAAGAATGAAAGAAATGTTCAATTTATAAAAATGTTTTATGAACAAACCTATTTTTTTTTTAAATAAAAAATGTTTTATAAAAATAATTATAAAAATCATTATTATTTAATAGGAGAGAGAGTCGGGAAACAAAAAAATTATCAAAATAATTTAAGAAATTTGTATAATTAATAGGAGAGAGAGCCGTGAGAAAAAGTTAAGGATGCATAGGAAAGTGACAAGTGTCCCATCAAAATCTTTATTTATTACAGAGTATAGATTTCTTGCTCTTCATATATTGGTTGATGAATTTGATTTGCAGATTTTACTAATTTCATGTTTTATTATCCATGGGTATAGTTAATGAAAGGATGCTTATTATTCATGATCGGATCGATATATTAATTCTAAGATCATGTGGTATACGTGAAGACTAGCCGTGAGCATTGTTAGGCCGTGAACCCCATAGTCACACCACCCCTCGTTTGCGTGAGAGGGGGGGGGAGTGATACCCGTGAAGATCTTCACGTGGAGGAGAGGGTGATTTCAGTGTTTAAACGGTCAAATTTTTAAGAAATGGCCGTTGACCAACGGTCAAAATAAAAAAAAACTGTTTTAATTAAATAACCCACTATAAATATTCCTCATTTACCTAATAAATTTCACAAATAATCACAAAACTATCATACAACTTTATACATTTTTTTTAATAAAAATGTCTTAATCTTCAAGCGACGAAGCCAGGAATATGATGTTCCGTGCTTTCTCAACGGCGACGCTTCAATGGTGGGAAGAAGCTGAATCCTCACAACCTTTAAAATGAAGGGCTCGTCTTAATCGTGATCGGACGGCTGCTAAGACACTTTTACACAAAGACTACTTTGATGAAGGGTGTACTTACAACGAGAGGTAATTTAGTACCTGGTTTAGAATGAGGCGGAATTTATTTTTAAGAATTAAAAATGATATGGAGAGAGAGAGGTGCCTTGGTTCCGCCAACGGGTTGATGCAAGAGGTAGGATTGGTTTTATGTCCGTGCAAAAGTGTACAGCCACGATTCGTCAAATGACGTATAGCACCGCAAGTGATTCGTTCGATGATTACTTGAAGATGCCCCCTTGAACTATCAGGCCTTGTATTTCTAAATTTTCTAAAGCTATAATTAAATTGTACCATAGTAGATATTTACGTAAACCGTTGGCTAGCGACATTCAACAATTATATGCGGCCCATGAAGCTAAACATGGCTTTGTCGGATGCTCGGTAGCATCGATTGTACGCATTGGGAGTGGAAAAACTGTCCCAATGCGTGGCGAGGTCAGTTTTCACGCGGGGATCATCCTCTTCCTAGTATTATGCTTAAAGCTGTGGCTTTATATTACTTATTGATTTGGCATGCGTTCTTTGGCGTTACGGGTTTCAACAATGACATTAACGTTATTAATCAATCGCCTAAATTTGACGATATGATAAACGAAACCGCACCTGACACGTCTTTTGAACTTAGAGGGATACTTTACCAACGTGGGTATTATCTTGCTGATGGAATATATCCCGAATATGCTAAAATTGTCAAGTCTCTTACATGTCCCGAAGGTATTAAACGTACAACTTACAAAAAAGCTCATGATGCGGCAAGGAAAGATATCGAACGAGCGTTTGGTCTCTTGAAGAATAAGTGCCATATTATCGAACGAACAGCTCGATCTTGGTCTCAAACGAGAATTAGGAACATAATGTATGCTTGTGTAATTTTGCATAATATGATTTTGGAGAACCAAGAAGTGGCAATTTGTCAATATAACCCAAATGAAGAGGAGCCAACCTACGAAGAAATTGACGAAGATCAAAAGAGAAAAAACCGTCAAGAAATACAACACCGGGATATTCATGTGTAACATCCCAGAAATTCATAAACTAATGGTTCGGGTTAGTGGACGACCCGAATCCCTATTAATTGTAATAAAAAGTAAGAGTGGTCAGGAACGGTGCGTTTCAACGACGGAAAGAGACAGTTAATCGTGTAATGTTTAGTTCGAGACCGAAATGCGTAAAATAGCAACCAAGGGACCTGGATGCAATTACTAGATGTATATAATACATCTTATGAGAAACCCTAGGCCATTCGGCCTAGTTTACATGCGACGGCAGAAAGACGAGCAGAGAGAGAGAGAGAGATCTGGCGAGATAAAGGGGAGACGGCGGTGGTTCCATGGCGGTCCTACGGTGGTGCCAAGCGGGGGAACTCCGCTAAACTTTAAGGTAATCTTATTTTTATGTCCGTTCCCCTTGTTTATGTTTGTTTGCATGGATGTTAATGTAGGGTTTCGAATGTTGGTGGCCGGCGGTAGCCGAAGGTGATGGTGGTGTGGTGCTAGCAATCGGGAACCGAAAGAGAGAGGGAGAAAGGTGGCCGACTGTGGTTAGGGAGTAGCAATGACGTCATATTGGTGATGCATGACGGTGGTCGGCTGCCGAAGAGAGGGAGAGCCGGAGGATGCAGACTACGGAGGGGCGACATGGAGGCTGTGGGGGTGCTCTAACGGCTGCTGCGGTGGCTGTGAGGGTGACCTATGGCGGTGAACGACGGAGGAAAGCGGTGGTAAGGTATCCGGCATATGGAATGGATCGGGTGGAGTCCCATGGAATGGGTAGTAATGATGTTAGCCGATTAGGATCAGGTACGACGATGAGGACAAAGACGATGCGTATGGGGATGCATGGTGGTGACCGGTTAGCGGGACACGATGGCGAGGAAAAGGAAGACGGTGGTGACTGGTGGCACGGTGGTGCATGGTGGTGAACCCGGATGACGGTGGCAATGGCTAGCTAGGGTTGCATGGTGACGTTTTGACGATTAGGGTTTTGCATGGCACACGTACGTGCATGCATGTGGATCCGGTTGGGCTAGTTGAATCCTTAACGGGTCAAGGACGACTCGATTCTTGAAGACTTGTGTATAGGGTTTGGTGTATCGGTATGACGAGCAGATGAGACGAGATTCGGGGTTTTATTTTGTGTTCACGTTACCCGACGTATGTTTTGAACGCATTCTGATCGTGTAATCGTACGTTTGGCAGGTTCGGGGTTTGAGCGAGTGATCGGGGTGCAGAGAAAGGATATGGACTCGACGTAACCAGTGAGTTTCTAATCCCCTCTTTTAAACGTTTTACTATTTTGGGGCTATCGTACATACTCACATGTGTTATTAAACTAACGTATTACGAGTTATGATTTAAACCTGAAGTGTTTTATGAGACCATTATGTAATAATGAAGCTAAGGGTCGTTGTGGGGTCCTTAGGGTGGGTGAGCAATAGTTGGGATGATCTGTGTATGTCATCTTATGAGTTAGTCGGGATGAGTTAGGAATTTAGTTAAACATGCGATGGTTATATAAGGAGAGTTAGCAGGGGAACCCATGCGTGGTTCATTAACGAGTCAAGTAAATGCTAGCATGCTGTTAAGCGTTATGTGTTTGATGTTGTGTGTTGTATAATTAGCTATTCGGAAAGAGTTAGGTAATGGGTCTAGATATTAAGAGGATACGTCTAAAGTAAGTGTTGGATTACACACGTAAGTGATCCGTGAAAGGGTGGTGAGTCGTAGTACATGTCCAGGTACTATCATGTGTATATATGTGTTGCTTTGTGTGCTTGCATTATTGTCCGTGTGCAGGGTCAACAGTGGTGTGGAGGACGGAGTCCTTCGGGGTCATCATCGTATGGGTGATGTGTCAGTCACCGTATGGTAGGTGATATAGTCACCGTGTGGGTGGCCGGGTAGTCATTATAGATGACAAGTGTGCTACTATGTTTAGTGGCGGGGCCCTGTAACAAGGGTATAGCTGAGCTTAGGGCGAGTATCCCGACGGGGATAACCCTGACGAGGGTGCGGTGATGAGGTATGTGTTTTTGTGTATTTATATGTGTTAAATTTCATGCAAGTGATGAGTTATATTAATTGTGTATGAGATGATATTGATGTGATAAATATATGGAATCAATGTGGTGTGTCGAGTTAGATTGTCCGTTGAGTCGGGATGAGTACATTGTGTACAACTGTTGAGTCAGTTGAGTTATGAGAGTCCTGGTTAGGGCTGGTAAGTCAGTGCCTAGAGGCTGGATGAGTTAACCAGTGTATGGTTAGTATATATGGTAAATTGTGTGTCATCAGAGTAGTAAGCTCGATCCATGTCGGAGAGACTTACTGGGGTTAAATGACGGGTAAAGTCTGGGGTGGTGAATCCTTTTGGGATATTATAAGATAACATGGGTTATTTATATGATGAAAATCTATTAAACTATTTTCTAAAGACTTGAGGGTCTTGAGTAAAGATAAACAATAAAGGAGACGAGTTGACTTTTGTTAAATTAAACTATTAGAACTCACTCAGCGTAGCTGACTTTGTATGTACGTTAGATTGTTTTGCAGGTGAGTCTGCTTGATGAGGTATCTTGGCTTGGGAGAGGGGCTACTCGGGTTGGTGCGCATGCATTCGTCAGGTAACGTTACGAAAGTTAACGAGTTTAAAAGATAAAACTATTTTGAGAAAGACTTTCGCTGTTTATTTAAATGAAAGTTAAAGTGTTTTTAACGAGTTTACATAATGATGAGATCCAACTGTAGGGTGCCTGGTTTAGGGCCTTACAAGTTGGTATCAGAGCCGAGGTTTAAGAGAAAACTGGTATTTTTAAACAAATGTAATACCTTAACTTAAACTGAAAATGGGACGAGGGTGAAACGAATGCCACCACGAGTAACCGCGAGCCAAGAGGTACGTCTTTTGAGTTGTGCGGTAATTATTATTCACCATTTGTGTAGTGTTACACTAGGTAAAGTGATTGGTGTAAGTAACTGACTTATGGTTCCGTGTGGGATCATGATGTGTGCTATGTGTTGTAGTATTATGTAGAACTACTTGAAGTTGTGTTGTGTGATTGAATGAGACTATGACGTGAGTTGAGTAATCCGGATTAGCATTAATTGTAACTATGTGAGGCAGTTTGGTGTGTCGATATGATTTAGTAATTTTGTGTGTAACCTTGGATGGTGTGATATTGTGATAAAGATGATGACTTGCTAGATTATTGTGTGGTTCTACAAGAGTTGTGTGGGATGCATGTGCATCCAGGGTGTGTGAAAGATAGAAAGCTAGTGTGAATACGATGGGGAAGGTTTATAATCCGAGCAGTAATGTGGACCACCAAATTGAATTTGATCACCATGATTTGGCAGTCTTTGATTACTCTTATATTCTGAAATTGACGCCCATAGTATTCACTTCAACGTTCTATCTTGTGAGGTACTGATGGCCATGACGATTCGGACTAGATGGATTAGGCGGGGAGCTCTTATCAGGAGGTTGACAGAACGACGGGCTAGACGTGCGGCTGCTGTTCGCACAGTTATCCTTGGCAGAAGACGGATCTTAGCACCTGTTCCATTGACGGTGGTTCCACCGACGACTGAAGATGAACAGGAGCTACCAGCACAGGAGGTGATCTTGGCGCTTCCGGCGCCTAATGCTCCCAGTACTACCAGGGAAGTTATGAGGAGTGGACTTAGTAGTTCCTTCCATAGGAGAAGTAGTTGGCGAGGAAGGAACGCATTTGCGGTTAGGCATCAGCCTTCGAGGTAGGATTCGGAATCGGGAAACGGATGGCTGAAGGAATCTGACGACGAGGAACAAATGGGTGTTAACTTTGACTTGTTCAGTGATTAGAGCAGTGGTGGTTACCACGAGAGGACTAGAGCATTTTGAGTAGTGGCCGTCAGGCACTTTTGTGATAAAATATTTGTTCTTGGTTTTTCAATTGCTTGATTTTAACCATGACAGTGAAGCTTACCGTGGGATGGTGTAGGTCCCAGCAAGTCTACGGATCGATCTCAGACGTATAACACACAACGAATACTCGTAGTGCGTAATCCTAACGAATAAACGCGTCTCGTACGGATAAGAACACAAGATAAACATACAAGACAAGATTCACTGAAAGCTCTTTGTATTACTCAGATAAATGTGCTTACAAGATCACTAACTATTACAAATGACAAGACTAAGCACTATTTATAGGTAACACTCAACTGTTACAGGCGAACTTAATATGTTCGCCAGTTCTAGTCTTAGGCGAACTTGTTAAGTTCGCCACAACTATATCAGGCGAACATGTTAAGTTCGCCTGTTACAAACAACTTAACAACTTTAAGAAAACATTACATACAAAATATAAAGACATATTCTATTACAAGGCTAGTTGTCACACACCATGCTCCAACAAACTCCCCCTTGACAACAACTCGGTCTTTATCTTCATGTCTTGCTCTTCCAAGTCTCTGATAGCTCACTTCCTGCACACACTCCAAATTTAATACACACATACAGAACCCTCTTGTACTGCATTGCCTGTTCTCTCCACTCCTTTGGTACATAATTTCTCTACGCTTCAGCATCTTTTGATCAAACTTAGAAAAATTAATAAGATTCATAGCATCAAAGAATCTCATTAGAATTTTACCATTTATGTCTTCAACAACTGCTTCACCGGTATTTACATCCACATACCACCATTTCAATTCACTCAACACATCTTGAGGAATTCTCTTTAACTGTATTTTGGACACAATTTTAACCGGCTTAAATCTACATCTACAAATAATCTTCTTAGAAACCGGATCTGTGTCTTTGAACCTCTTTCCCTTCTGTGGTTTCAATCTTTCATATTTCCATGATCCTCCTTCTATCTTTATTAGTCTGGTAATTGAATCATCTATTCCATTCCCTGAGAGATTAATCAAAGGCTTGGTTGATAACCCATTGATTTCACACCTTGGTAAAGAATTAAAATACTTCAATCTTGGCTTCAGATATTGAACACCATCAGTTCTTTTTATAGCAAATAGCTTGAACTCATCATCATAAAACCAACTAACAATTCTTCCAACACACATGTCTTTGTTGACATATCTCTCCTTTTGAATTGGCATGGACGGAGAATCTGGTAAAACCTTTTTCCAACTCCTTATCATTTCTAGCCATTGAGTTTTCGTCATACCAGTGTCTTTATATAATGCTTGATCTTTAGAATCATCTGCAGCAGTATCAGAACTAGGCTTGAACATTTCATGATCTGATTCATCTGACTCTGCAATTCCTTCAGAAATTTCATCAAGTATTACATTATCATGAATTAAATTCATATCAACACTTAATCCATCATATCCTTCATAGCTTATCTTGTTAGACTCTCTTTCAACTTCAAGCTCTACAATCTCTCCTTCTTCAATCTCAGACTCATCATCAACATCCATCTCTTCATCTCCCATACAGTCATCAAGATCCATCAAACATTCTAACTTATCAGCTTCATCTATATTAGAATCTTCAAAAATTTATTCATCTAACATATCAGCATCAGTTTGAACATCAGAGGCTTCTTTAACACTTTTATCTTCAATACTCTTATCAGACTCCCCCTGAGCTAATGAAGTAATGGTATCATCAGCGTTTTGACGCTCACCTGAACCACCACCAACATCTGGTTCATCATCATTATCTTTATTTGCTTTAGTAGTATGACAAGTATCTGGTTCAGCAATAACAACTTTCTCCCCCTGAGCGTCAACACGCTCTATCAACTGAGATAACAAGATTTGCATTTCTGCAATCTGTCCATTTTGAAAATTAATAGCTTGATGATGTTGAGACTCACTTGCTTTAAGAACATCAACTTGAGTCTCCAAGCTTGTTACTTGACTTTGTAAAGAATCGACGAGTGTTTCTAAAGCCTGAATTTTAGCATCCCGAGGATCAGCTGTAGTAAAAGGACCAACTTCATCATTAGTATTTGACACTGTAGGAGTTTGTTGTGGAGTAGGAGACTTGGATGGAACTGGACTAACTATCAACGAGTCCACAAAGTCCCTATCACTTTGTGCAGCCTTAATAGCCGAAGCCATTAATTTTGGAGCTTTTGGATCTGGAGGAGCATAATCAGAATCCGAAGATTCATCTTGTAACGTTCTTTTTCCAAGAACTGCATTGGGAGGAGGACCCCTAGCAGTCTTGCGTCTAGGTAACACCATCTTCTTCTTACCTAGAGACTTCTTTCGCTTAGATATCATCTTTGTAGGAAGTGTTTCTTTCCTTGGAACTTTGTCCAACTGAGCATAATGCCCATGACTAAAGTCAGGTGACACAACTCCTGTATTATCATTATCATCTTTATCTGTCTCAGTAGCACTCGAGTCTGAACTAGAACTCGAATTGGTGCTAGTTTCCTCAGCTTGGACTTGTTCTGCCTGAGGAGATGGTATATCAACATGTTCTTTATTTTCAACATTTACCTCCTGATGTACTTCTTCATTAATAATCACTTTCTCACCATTTCCAGCATCATTATCATCATTATCATCATCATGTCCATCATTGTCATCATCACCTTCAACTTGATTCTCACCATCATCTTGAGGTTGAACAGGTGGTAATTCCATAGCTGGATCAGCATGAATCCAATTGTCATTTGGTGGTGCAACATAACCAGGATTGATTATGTGCCCAAACAAAGGAGTAACCACTGGAATTGAAGCAGGATTCTGTTGCTTAATATTATGACAATCAGTAAAGATTCTCTTTTTCATAGGAGTCAGAGTCAATCTTGGGTTCAACGGGGGTAAATTAGGAATCGAGGATACATGAGAAAACCTTGACCCGGAGGTGGAGTAATTTGAGCAATCAACTCCCTGAAGATATATAATGCAAAATTAAATGGTCTATTCAAAGTCAAGGCCACCATGGCTGCTTGTAAAGAAGTCTTCAATCCGTCTGTACCAGCTTTCCTTGGAGATAGACACTGAATCATAACATGCATAAAGTACCTCCATTGTCCCACAAGACCTCCTTTCCTAGCTTGAGAATCATTTTTCCTTCCACGATATCCCATCCTTTGAAAACACCCCATTATTAAGGGATTGGGCAAACTAATAGGATCAGTATGGGCACCCCCCAAACTCAAAGCAACTCTAATTGTTTCCACAGAAATGACAATCTGTTGATTGTTAACAGTAGCACGAATTACACTTGTATTGGCATTGGTGTAATGAGCAGCAGTCTCCCAAAATTGTTGAATAGGATTGGACGATAAGGCAAGTCTGATTCGAGACCGATTAAAAAAGTTGATTATCTCCCAAAAATTTGCAGCTTCAGCTAAATCAGGTACCAACAAAGCTACCTGATTATGTTTATATTCAACACGTCTATCCATTACCTGCTCAGAAATCATGATTAGACATTAGCAATTTTCATAACAACAGAACAAAAAAAAATAAAGAACAAACAATAAAAAAAAAATAAACAAAAAACACAACATAATGAAAATCACCAAGTCCTGGCAGTACTGACCCTGAGGTGAACATAATAAGTTCGCTTAGAGTTATAAGAGGCGAACTTATTAAGTTCGCCTGAGCAAGTTCGCTCAATCCGTCGAACACTCAGAAAAAATTCAAACTTCAATGATTCGATGTAATAAGCCGGAATCAAGGTCAAATACTCCATCGCCAATATCCGACTAGTCATAAGGAACAATGAATTTCAATTTAAATCACAAAATCACAGTGAAATCACAAGGATGACAGGAGCGATGAACCCTAGATGCTAACACACTGAATCTGATCGAATCCATGGATGAAATGATATGAATCTACCTTTGTTGAAAACGCAAATCGATTTGGAATGAATACTGGAATACACGAACACTTTCACCCACAAATATTTGAAATCAGACAAGTTCGCCACTTCACAGATAAACTCGCCTATTAAGTTCGCTAGGACAAGAAATGATGGTGAAAAGATTATGTTCGCTAAAAAACCCTTATATACTCAACAGATTAAGTTCGCCAACCCAAGCGAACTTAATAAGTTCGCCACCTCAGGCGAACAAATCAAGAGAACAAGCCAAGTTCGCCTAATCCATACTTAACCAAAATTTGAAAATTTTCACCTTTTCAACTGTAACTCTCTATTCAAACAACCTTCAACCTGTTCAGCAACTTAATCCCATAAATTAAGGCTTCTCATGAAAGACAAAATAAAATCTTTTTGATGTTTTCTGATAACAACTATCTGGAACAAGTAAAGAACATATTTTTTGATTTTTCAAACTTTTTGCTAAAAAAAACACACTAAAATCTTTTTGTATTTTTCAAAATGAAATAGAGCAGTAAACAAAGAAAAGAAAGTCTTTTCGGATTTTGTCTGTACATACTGAATCACATATTTTTTGATCGAACACTGCGAGTAAGAAGATCATATCAGTATCTTTGATGAAACACACACACATTCCAGATATAAAATCCCTAGCGGATCTAAGGATGACCTATGGAATTCTATGTATATACAGATCTCAGTTTAGCAAACCAGCAAGCATATTGTGCAACATCACATGATATCTCAGCAACGAAATTCTCAGAACCAGTACTTCAAAATTGTCAAACCTTTTGAAAATCATGAAATGATACGCGATAAACTTCAAAGTAAACATGATCAGATCATGACATGCTAACTTATTCATACCGAATTTGCAATACACTACATGTCAATTCAAGTTGTCAGCCTTATAAGATTTGAAACCAAAAGCGTTTTCATCCCACGTTCTTGTGAGTTAGTACCATTTATATGAAAACAACGCGTACCCCACAAGTATGCCAACAGAAAGTAAATTACACTATCTTCAAGACATATGAGACTTTGTACAAAAGAATATGTATATCAATCTCAAGGATGAAATTACATCAATTAGCACAGGAAAAGAAGCAGATCCCGAAGGATATAAAGAATCATAAAGATTCAGAATCAAGTGATTCATATAGATTGGTTTGGATTTGATGATTCTAAATGATATCATGTAACATATGAAAAATTGAATAAAGAATCGATTGATTCAATAATTCAGGGTAATGTGGTCCAACTGTTATCTGGATCTCTTCAATGAATCTGGATAATCAAGTGATTTTGATTCAAGGGCACGTATATGCTTGGCAGATGTTATCAAGACATATCTTAGTTCAACAACACATTGCATGTTTTTCGGGGCATGGGCAGTGAAGTGAACTGAAAAATTATGCTAATGACATAATCCGATACTGGTCTCATGAAATTCTTAAAGCCTCATATTCTATATCTGATAATGATCTTTTAACACACACACCCGGCATATCATGGGTTCAAATCACAGTTGTGACATAGAACATTATGTTTTCACACTACTAATGGTCTAAAAACACTTCTAGCCTAATGACAATTCAAATTACATGTAAATATTCAAATTAAAAATTATAAAAACAATGTCAAGCAGTCATGAAACTATCATTTCCTGTTTATGCAGACTAAGAAGTTTAGATCAAATCATATAAGCACAAACTTCAAACATAAATTCAGAAACCAGGTAGTCATTCTATGGTCATGTGTGTATGATAATCTACTGATGTACTATCATTTCTTCTCAAACTTCAAGCAGTTCCGGTTTTATCTTTTTCAATTTGTTTAGATTTTCTGAAAGCAAGTAAACTAATGAAACTAAAGCATGAAATTAATAAGAAAAGTAAAAATAAAACTTCCATGAAAGACCTTTTTTTTGAAAATCTTTTTCACCCAGGATTAATCATTCCAATCATTTGAGTAAGAAATTCAAACCGTGACCTATCGAATGCTTTGGTAAATAGATCAGCAAAATTATTGTCCGTATGAACTTTCACCAACTCAATTAGCTTCTTCTCTGCACAATCTCGGATGAAATGATGTCGAATTTTAATATGCTTTGTTTTTGAGTGCTTCACATGATTATTAGTGATAGACATCCTGGCAGTGTTGTCAATAAACATTGGTGTCTCTGTGAAATTCATATCATAATCTCTCAAATGCTATTGAATCCAGAGAATTTGAGAACAACTGGCTGCAGCAATGTATTCGGCCTCGCAAGTTGAAATTGCAACCGATGTTTGCTTCTTGCATTGCCAAGACACAAGCCTGTTTCCCAAGAATTGACAACCACCAGACGTTGACTTTCTATCTAAACCGCAACCTCCATAATATGAATATGTAAAAGCTTTAAAATCAAAATCAGAATTAATAGGATACCATAAACCCAAACTTGGTTTACCCTTCAAGTATCGAAAAATCCGCTTTACAGCAATCAGATGAGATTCCTTTGGTTTAGACTGAAACCTCAAACACAAGCATAATACGAACATAATATCAGGTCTTGACGCAGTCAGATACATTAAAGATCCGATCATTCCTCTGTGTAATCTACAATCAACTTCCTTCCCTTTCGAGTCAGAATCTAATTGGTGATTAACCGGAATTGGAGTACTGAACGCTGAAGTATCTGACATCTCGAACTTCTTCAAAATATCCGACACATATTTCGATTGATGAATGAAAAAACCATCTTCTTTCTGATCAACTTGAAGACCTAAAAAGAAAGATAACTCTTCCATGCTGCTCATTTCAAATTTCAGCTTCATAACTCTCTCAAAGTTTTTACACATATCCACATTCGTCGACCCAAAAATTATGTCGTCGACATAAACTTGAACTAGTAAGATACCCCCCCTGCTTTTTCTGATGAAAAGAGTGGAGTCAATTTGGCCACGTTCAAAACCATTCTCTAGTAAGTGTACTGACAAATTTTCATACCGAGCGCGAGGGGCCTGATGAAGACCATATAACACCTTATCAAGTTTAAACACTTTGTCTGGAACATCTTAGGATGAACATTAAATGATCTGAACAAACATCATAATCAAAAGCCCATATTGGTCCTTTGGCCTCTTGAGGAACAGAACGATTATCACAATCAACATGAAACCATTCCTCAATCTGTCTGCTTTCTTTATTAAAAACTCGCTTGTTGTGAGAATTTGCAACATATCCCAAGAAAATTCCTTCAATTGCCTTCTCACTAAATTTGGTTTGAATGTCACGAGTCTTTAATAAAGTGCACGGGTTTCCAAAAGGCAACATGTACTTCAAGTTAGGCTTCCGGTTATTCAACAGTTCATAGCATGTTTTGTTGTGTTTCTTCACAGTTAAAACACGATTAAGAACATGACAAGCTGTGTTTACTGCCTCTGCCCAGAAAGTCACGGGCAACTTCGAGTCAGATAACATTGTGCGAGCCGTCTCAATCAGCGTTCTATTCTTCCGTTCAGCCACACCATTCTGTTGAGGAACATAAGGAGCACTAAATCCATGATGGATGACTTTTTGTAGACAAAATAAACCCATATTTCCATTCTTGAATTTCGTTCCATTGTCACTACGAATTCTCTTGACTTTCAGTTTGAACAAACTCTCAAGCCCTACAATCAGAAACTTAAGAATGTCTGCAGTCTCATCCTTTGAAACAGGAAATTTTACCCACGAAAATCTTGAATAATCGTCAGTCACTACCAAACAATATGATTTGCCACCTTCACTCTTGACACTAATAGGTCTGAATAAATCCATATGCAACAACTCGAGAGGAGTCACAATTGAATTAGTCAACTTGGATATGTGAGATTTCCTATGCTGCTTCCCCTTCTTGCACGAAATACAGTCTTAGTTCACTTGAAATCTCATGGATGGGACACCAGAAACTAGCCCGTTCTTCACTAAGAAATTCATTTTTCTAAAATTGATGTGAGCCATTTTTCGGTGCCACAAAGTTGGCTCGGACACAGAAGCTTTCGATAGAAGACACGTTGGCACAGACGAAGATGTCGTTGCCGTGCTCATATCGAGCATATACGTATCATTCTTTCGCGGAGCTCTCATAAGGATCCATTCTTCAGGTATCTCAAATCCAGGCTTCAACACCAAACATTCTGACTTATTAAAGTGAAATGAGAAGTCTTTATCACAAACTTGTGAAACAGATAACAGATTATGTTCGAGCTGCTCCATATAATTGACTTTCTCAAAGCTCAATCGACCATTTGACACAGTTCCTTGACCAGAAATGTTGCCGCCTTTCTTCCCCGCAAAGGCTACATATCCACCTTGGTTTTCTTTCACATTCTCCAATAAGTTAATGTTTCCTGTCATGTGTCGAGAACATCCACTATCAACATACTAGTGGTTACCAACAGTCCTCCTTGGAGTCCCCTGCACACAGACAGAAACAGTTAGTTAGTAATGAAGACCCAAGCCATAGTGGTCTTGGGTCGGCCCGACTCATCAAAATAAACAATCTCTTTTAAGACACAATCAAATCTCTCCTCTATTTTAGGAGACTGTTTTTGGAAATGAAAAACTTGTTTCTTAGATTTCTTTGGTGGTTGAACCTTAACATTTTCTTTTTGTGTTGATACTTCAGAAGATTCACCAGACTCTTTTACAACCGATTGTTCTAAAAGCTTTTTTAAGCTCTTGTTTCTTCTTCTACGTTGAGGTCTAGACAGTTTGACCTTCTCTTGTTCAATAACAACTGAGGAACCACTTTTCTTAATTCCAAAAGATTCAATCTTCTCATCCTTTGGTTTTTCAAGAATTGAAACTTCAGATTTAGAAGCATGTTTCTTTACAAACTTGACATCAGCATGTTTAGCTATCACAGGTTTCTTTACCGGTCTTGTTGGTGGTTCAACGAAAGATCTTCCCATCCTGGGATCTTCTAACCACTTTCCCTTATTCTTATTAGGACAATCTCTCAGAATATGACCAACAACCCCACAATGAAAGCAAGCACATCGTTCTTTGTATACCCTGACATACTTTTCTTTCTGAATTCCCTTTGAACTCGATGATTTACACTGAGAGTTAGTGTTAGATGTTTGAACAACTTTGAATTTTTCTGAATCAACTTTAGTTTTGATAAAATCAAGTGTTGAAGTTTTTTCAATTATTTTAGTTTCTTGAGAATCAAAACCACTGCTTACAAAATTTTTCACAGTTTTAGGTTTTGGTTGTTCAACACCTTCATCTGGTTCAGTTAAAATACATCTGTCTCTGGTTACATTCTTAACCATGACAGGTTTCTCAACTTTGCATTCATTCACAATGCCTTCAACTTTTTCTGAATCAAAACTTTCTTCATCACTGGAGTCATCATAAACCATATCCTCTCCTGTAACAGGATTCACCTTGAGAACTGTTTTTGGCTCTAGATCTTCTTCTGGCACTGTCTCAATGCTACGAGAAGTATAGTTACCGTTGAACGGAGGACAATAACCAACTCCCCCACCAATTTCCTTATCATCAGAGGAAGGAAAATAACCTATACCTCCCACCACTTTTTCACTTGTAGCTTTATCATTATAATATTCCAACAGAAAACTGAAATTTTTATAACTCTCAAGCTTTCTCATCAATTTGGTTACCTCTTTCTGTGATTGGGCAAGTTCATTAGTTTTCTTTTCATATTCAGAATATGTCACATCAATATGAAATGCTTGATCATTTACTTTAATTTGTAAAGCTTTAATATCCTCTTTTAAAGATTCAATTCTAATGTTCAAAAGCTTTTCATTTTCTTTTAAAGTTTGGTTTGATGTGTGAATTTCCTTCATATCACATATCAGATTTGTGTTATCATCACACAATCTAGTAATTTTTAAATCAGATTCAATACATTTGGAACAAGAAACAACCTTTTGTACCTTTTTAGAATCTGCCATGAATGCATTGGCTTCAGAAAACATTTCAGCAATCTTCTCAGTCACCTTCCCAACAACTTTATTATTATCAAGTAATTCTTCAGTTGAAAACTTAGATTCATCATTCTGAATAATACATTCTTCAACTTCATCAATACTTCCAGAATCAGTTGAGTCATCATCAGAAGAACTACTATGAGTAACATCCTTAGAATGAACTTCAGCGATAAATGTTTGATTGACATGACCAACAATATCATCCAAATGAATACCCCAGTCATAATTTTCATCCTGTTGAGAAATCGAAGCTGTGGAAGTATTCTGCATATTCTGATTGTTCTGGTTACTTGAAGAATTTTGATTCTGAACTTTTGGTTTGTTGCATTCCCTTGCAAAGTGCCCAAACTCCTGACAATTGTAGCATTTTACTTTTGACTTGTCTAAACCCATCTTTGTTTTGCTAGATGCCCCAATGAACTTCTTTCTAGTCTTCTTCTAATGTTCCTTTCCTTGCCGCATCCATAAAGCCATATTCCATTATATATTCATTTCTTCCAAAGCATCTTAATCCAATTGTTTAAAATCTTCCTCAATCATATCAGGATCAATGATTTTGCCACCGATAAAGTTCTCATATGATGTTAGAAATGAAGCAATCATAGCCATCATATCATCTGCAGCTTTAGGAGACATCTTTTGATGACATGAGTGATTATCACATTTGGAATTTTGAGAACATCCAGACTTTGAAGCAACAAAACATGAACCTTCATTACAAGAGCTTTCTTTTGGGCTATCCGAAATATCTCCAGAAAACAGTGCAACTCCAGATTTCTGTGTAGAAGTACCCTTACCAAAATAAATGCTAGGATCCTGATAAACTGTATCTTTCTTTTGCTTATTCAAATCATATGAATGAATCTTTCCCATAAGATCTTCAAGACTCAGTTCATCAAACCCTGGCGGTTCTTTGATAACAATGATATACATCTCAAAGTGTGCTGGTAACGCATCCAGAATTTTTTCAAGTACCTTTCTGTTCTTGTATCCAATATCATTTTTTACCATTTCACTTAACAAATGATAGTATCTTGACATCAATTCATCAATGGTTTCTCCATCAAAATGCTTGAACACACTAAACTGTTTCTTTAATAATTCTCTTCTGCTCTTTTTTATGTCTGTACTCCCTTCACATCTCTTGGCTAACCCTTCCCAAAGATCATGCGAAGTAGTAAACTTTTTGAAAGTGTGATATATATCTAAAGGCAAACACATGGATAAAGTAGCAAGTGCTTTCTTTTCTCGATCATACATAAGTTTTTCTTTAGTAGTAAGAGCTGAAACTGGTTTTAGTGTATCTGTAACTCCCATATGACTATTTGTATCCTTCACTGATTGGAATCCACATGCTTGTATCACTGATGTTAACATAGTTCTCAAACTGACTTTTCCAGTTAGAATAATCTTTCAAATTCATCAGTCTTGGTGGTTTAGTTGGAGTACCTATTTCATTATCATAGTTCAACAAATGAGTCATATAATTCACACTAGAATGATTTGAACTCGACATATTTGAAATCTTGTAAAAATTCAACACTAAGAAACTTTCTGAACAAGTTCTGCCTTAGGCGAACTTAGGTAAATTCGCCTGACCAAGTATAAGCGAACTTAATAAGTTCGCTGATTAAGTTCGCCTGATTTGGATAAGGCGAACTTAACAAGTTCGCTGAATCAAGTTCGCCTGTAACTGCCTGGACAAGTTCGCCTGTTTCAGCTGAAGAACAAGGAAGACTGTTCTATCACCCAAACGCTCGAACTAGACTGAGAATCAACATATCTTGCAATTTTGTAAGAATTAAAAAATTCCATCCGTAGGATTCTTCAAAACATGAATTAGAACATTTGTAACAGATCAATTTCAACAAAAACACCTCCACAATTGATCAAATCACCCTCTCTATTAACGAAAACTTGTAAAAAAACCAGCAATTACACAAAGCTTCAAAAATCTCAATCTTTTGATGTAAATCAGAATGAAACGGTGTCACATGATGATCTCTAATCAAGAGCAAAAGCTCTCATACCAATTGTAGGTCCCAGAAAGTCTACGGATCGATCTCAGACGTGTAACACACAACGAATACTCGTAGTGCTGAATCCTAACGAATAAACGCGTCTCGTACGGATAAGAACACAAGATAAAACACACAAGACAAGATTCACTGAAAGCTCCTTGTATTACTCAGATAAATGTCCTTGTATTACTCAGATAAATGTGCTTACAAGATCACTAACTATTACAAATGACAAGACTAAGCACTACTTATAGGTAACACTCATCTGTTACAGGCGAACTTAATATGTACGCCAGTTCTAGTCTTAGTTCGCCACAACTATATCAGGAGAACATGTTAAGTTCGCCTGTTACAAACAACTTAACAACTTTAAGAAAACATTACATACAAAATATAAAGACCTATTCTATTACAAAGCTAGTTGTCAATGATGAGTGGTTGATAAACCCGTGCTAATTGTATATAATCATGTGTTCTTAACCCTAATTATGTGAGTTTACATTATTTTTATATCTTATAGGTTTATGTATATAATAAGTTAAAATCAATAAAAGTCATATAAATTAAATTAGGGTTATGATTAAAGTTAATTAAATTAAATTAGATGGATACTAAATGATTAAATTATTATATATACATCTATATTTCAATTTAAAGTTCCATTTGATGTCTCAGGAACTCACGTGGACCACATCAATTCAATTTGGATGTCAAAAGTCAACAAAACAAGGAGACTAATTCTATGGATTGAATATTAAAGCATTATCTTGAATTGGCATACATCGAGAATGAGAAATCAAAGTGGGCTTCACCATGATGGGCCGATTGGTTTAGACAAAAACCCACAAAAGCACTAACAGACGCGGAGGTCACGTTTTCGAGGGGGGATTCTTTGACGGCTGGGAATTGGACGAAAAAAACAACACTCGACGCAAGGAAGCAGGTCACGAGAGGAGTGATGGTATTTGAGTTTGTTGTTATTATGTGTGGCTAAAATTACTTGTGGCTTCCTCCAGGCAGACGGTTCGTATAGGGTTTCATGTTTTGATTCAGTTGTTTATATTTTGAATCTATTTAGTTTCTGACAATAACTTTATAGATTGATGTATTAGTTATTTTAAACAGTTTATTTGAGTGCTTTGAGTTTGCTTGCTTTTCGATCTTGTTCGGTTGATGACAAAACCTAGTAGCAGGGTTGGGTGACTAAAGGAGATAAATTTGGCACTTATAAATTGGGTAGTTGAATTATATTGGTTTATGACAAAACTGGTTATATAGGTTTGCTGACAACAACCTGTCTTCATCTACTATTTTAACTGATTTTCAAACACTATGTCTATGTGGTGTCCAATTGAACAACTGAGTTTTATGTGAAACCTAGAACCTGAAGTTTGGAGGAGGTTGCATTTTTATTTGATCTGTGTTTTCATTATAATTATCAAACTAAGCAATTTCACTAACCACTGATTCCTCATGGATACGATACTCTTCTTACCCTTACTAGTTAAGTGTTTAAGGATTGTTTTTGACCGACCTAACGACATCGATCAAAAATGGCGCCGTTGCCGGGGAATCGGTGCGCTTAGTTCTATTGCTTTAGTTTATTGTCTTTAGTTGATTTTAATTCTTATCAAACACCCAAAAAGATTTTCTTTACTTCAGTTTTTATTTTTTGTTTATTTCTTTGTTCAGAGCTACTCGGTTGTGCTACGTATGCAGGTTGACATGGACAGTAATTATTATGGTGACCAAGACTACTATGAACCATGCAACAACTGTGGCATCACTGGCCACTGGGCACAAGATTGCCCAAGATACAATCAATATGCTGGTGGTCCTGAGTACCCAAACTATCAGGACGATTACAACCAAGACTACCACCCAAGCAGGCCACTTGATCAAGATAACCATCATTCTGAACTGGATGCCATCCAGTCAAACATGAAGGAGATGGCCAAGATGATACAAGAAGTGGTGCAGCAACAGGAGAGCCAGGACAAAGCTCATCAAGCTTTGGTAGATCTAGTTGCCAACCTATCTGGGATTGTCGGGTCACTCATCAAGGAAGTAGGTAAGCCTCGCTGTTCACATCAGTCCTCCTGTTCTGAAACCACAACCAGTGCACACCTCAATGATGTAAGTTTCCATTCTTCATTTGAATATCCTGCTCGTGAACAGACTCCACCACTGGTTGTAGAAAGAGTGGTGGAGTGAATCTGAGTCTGACCCTAATCAGGATTTTATTTCACAGAATAATTTGAAAACTGAAAATGTGAATAAACCTGTAAAAATCCCGTTTCCAGATGCTCTAATCAAACCGTTTTTAAAAGAAAAAGATCCAACACAGGATGAACGATGGGAAAAGTTTGAGAAGCGTAAAATTAACTCATTATTTTTAAATACGCTTAAACAAGATCCTGATAATGTTGAATATCTAAAAGGTTTGAGTACATGAAAACGACGGCACAAATGTCCCGAGCAAGTAAAATTGAGTGTCAGTGTGAATGCCGTGTTTACGGGTACCCTTCCCCCGAAACTCCAAGATCCAGGGGCACCTATTATTTCAATTCAAATAGGTGAAATTACATTGAATAGAGCATTACTGGATCTTGGAGCATCTGTGAGCATAATTCCAGGGAGTCTGTATGATCAGCATGAATTTGGTCCATTACAGAGAGTTAACACCACCGTGGTGTTGGCTGATCAGACTCCCGCACATTCTCGGGGGATTGTAAAGGATGTGATTGTGAAAGTAGGAGAGTTTTATTATGGTGTTGGATTGTGTGAAGAACACAAAACCAACTATCATTTTGGGTAGACCGTTCTTGGCCACTGCTCAGGCAAATATTAACTGTGCTGAGGGAATGATAAGGATGAGGTTTAGGGCTCAGAAAATGAGTCTTAAAATATTTCCAAACTTGCCAAACCCGAAAGCTAACAAGTGTGGATCACCTGAAAAGGTGAATCACACAGTCGAGAATGCTTGTTTTGTAAATGACAGGTTAGCTGAGCAGAAGGATGGTGAAACGCCAGACAGTGGAAGAACTAAACGGGTCAGAAAGAGAAGGCGGAAAGGGAAGAAACCGCGAGTTCATGATGTAGATCAAGAACTCTTTTCTTTGTTTATGAAGGCTTGGAGAATATTTGATGATGAGAGGAACTTGAGTGCGGGGAAGGAGGACTGCAAGCATCCCACCCGACCACCATGACCTAAGTAAGGTACACTGCGTCTGGCTGAGGACGTTAAACTAAGCACTCTTAGGAGGTAGCCTAAGGTATGTTTTACATTCATGTCTAGTTAAATGAACTTTGCGGGTGTGTTCAATAGAAACCCTCACGAGACTCAACTCGTCCACTCGGACTACCGAGGGGTTTAAAAGGCTTGATGCATATGCTAAATGCATTCGTGATTCTTGCGAAAGTGAGTTAGGACTTGGTTTGATTTATTTATTTTTTGTGTTTTTGTGTGCGAGCCGGCCAAGTGTGGGGAAGTTTCATGGGTTTTCAAGTCAGTTTGATGCTCTTAGGTTGGTTCGAGTTTAACTTTGCAGGTTTAGATTGATCCTCCCGTACTCAATCTCCATTCGGGTGGTGATGTTCGAGCTTCGTATTCATGTAAAAGGCAACCCAATAGCAGATTTTGAATACGATCACGAAAGAAATGCTATACGATAGTGTGAGGTTGGATTGAAGACAGTTACAGTTCGAAACCAGCTAAGTCCTTTCCAATTCTCTGTATAGTTTTGTTTATTTATTTATTTATTTATTTTTATATTTGCATAATCTCTCAACCTACATTGAGGACAATATAGTGTTTAAGTGTGGGGAGGGGAGACCGAGTCTGTATTA
The DNA here is from genome assembly GCA_023525975.1 of Smallanthus sonchifolius. Classification (NCBI taxonomy): domain Eukaryota; kingdom Viridiplantae; phylum Streptophyta; class Magnoliopsida; order Asterales; family Asteraceae; genus Smallanthus; species Smallanthus sonchifolius. Next base: position 22,075,683 of record CM042037.1, read on the forward strand.
TGAGTCATAAAACTGAGTCTGTGTCTGTATTTTGAGTCATAAAACTGAGTCTGTATTTTGAGTCATAAAAAATAATATCCATAAAAAAAATGTCATTGAATTAGAATTTTTGCAAATAAATGGAAAATGATAGGTAGAATTGGAAACTGATTGTGAATTGAAATAAAAAAATAAAGAATAGAAAGTGCGTCTGATTTGTAATGTTTTGGTAGGCCCAACCGACTTAAGAGCTTAAACATCCTGATAATGTATCTAGGTTTAAATGAATAATTAATTCAGAATATCTTGTGGGTTCTCATCTTAGGGGTGTCGGTAAGGTCGAAACTGTCAACATAGGGTGATAGGTACCTTTATAAACAAAAATTTATAAGTTTTTAAAATTATGTGGCACACCTCTTTATTTTTATGAAAATAAATCCGAAAGTTGGTGGCGCCCGCATTCCATAATCCATCTTGCATGAGCTTAATTAAATCAATTGAAAGCTTGAGTTTCGCCTACGTGTTTCCCTTCGGGATGGTGACTTGGAGGATACACCCATGGGCGGGACTTAGGTGATCAATAAGTTTGGATGACTAAGTTAGGTTTATGTGTTTCCCTTCGGAATGGCGACTTGAAGGATACACCCCTATTCCGAAGCTTATGAATTTCACTGCTTAAGAACTGCAGCCTACGTGTCATATATCGTGTTCCAGCGTGATTGAAACACCACTGGGTTAGGTTCATTCATAAAATAATAATAAAAGCTAAAAACATGCACCCATCGATCCATAATTCCATAATTTTCAAAAACATATAAATTGGTGTTTATAATGGTGGGAAATCTATATGGTTTAACCCAGGCCTAAACATGACCTTGAGATGGAATTAGGCTAAGTCGTAGTTTTCTGAGTATGAGACCCATAGATAGATTTTTGGCTTGGTAATAGATAGAATAATAGATCACATAATCGGGTTCTCGAGAGTCGGTGGTTGGGTTTAGTCGGATAGAAATATCAATTGTTACAGTTAGCGCGTGATTATATTTGAAATGATTAAATGAATGAGAGTGTGAAAAGCATGTTCCCAATTATGATTCCATTGCAAATATTTTTCGGGACGAAAAATAGATAAGTGTGGGGATGTGATGAGTGGTTGATAAACCCGTGCTAATTGTATATAATCATGTGTTCTTAACCCTAATTATGTGAGTTTACATTATTTTTATATCTTATAGGTTTATGTATATAATAAGTTAAAATCAATAAAAGTCATATAAATTAAATTAGGGTTATGATTAAAGTTAATTAAATTAAATTAGATGGATACTAAATGATTAAATTATTATATATACATCTATATTTCAATTTAAAGTTCCATTTGATGTCTCAGGAACTCATGTGGACCACATCAATTCAATTTGGATGTCAAAAGTCAACAAAACAAGGAGACTAATTCTATGGATTGAATATTAAAGCATTATCTTGAATTGGCATACATCGAGAATGAGAAATCAAAGTGGGCTTCACCATGATGGGCCGATTGGTTTAGACAAAAACCCACAAAAGCAGTAATAGACGGGGAGGTCACGTTTTCGAGGGGGGATTCTTTGATGGCTGGGAATTGGACGAAAAAAACAACACTCGACGCAAGGAAGCAGGTCACGAGAGGAGTGATGGTATTTGAGTTTGTTGTTATTATGTGTGGCTAAAATTACTTGTGGCTTCCTCCAGGCAGACGGTTCGTATAGGGTTTCATGTTTTGATTCAGTTGTTTATATTTTGAATCTATTTAGTTTCTGACAATAACTTTATAGATTGATGTATTAGTTATTTTAAACAGTTTATTTGAGTGCTTTGAGTTTGCTTGCTTTTCGATCTTGTTCGGTTGATGACAAAACCTAGTAGCAGGGTTGGGTGACTAAAGGAGATAAATTTGGCACTTATAAATTGGGTAGTTGAATTATATTGGTTTATGACAAAACTGGTTATATAGGTTTGCTGACAACAACTTGTCTTCATCTACTATTTTAACTGATTTTCAAACACTATGTCTATGTGGTGTCCAATTGAACAACTGAGTTTTATGTGAAACCTAGAACCTGAAGTTTGGAGGAGGTTGCATTTTTATTTGATCTGTGTTTTCATTATAATTATCAAACTAAGCAATTTCACTAACCACTGATTCCTCGTGGATACGATACTCTTCTTACCCTTACTAGTTAAGTGTTTAAGGATTGTTTTTGACCGACCTAACGACATCGATCAGTCACACACCATGCTCCAACAGATGGTTTAACCGTAGTTAATGATAGTTGCATGTGTGATAGCTTGCTATTGGTGGTGCAGTGTTGACTATGTGTGATTACGTGATTACCTTTTGAACAACGTGAGTTCATACTAAATGTAATCTTTGATGTGATGCTAGAGATTGGTTGATTAGACTGTTTGAGTAGACCTGTGTAGACCGGAGTTTTGATTTTGTGTGTGTGTCTTCGGTCTTAACATAGTGTCACCTATGTGTTATGTCTAGGTCACGTTTAAAGTGTAAGGGGTGTGTTGCACCTTGTGTAGTTGTTCAGGATGAAGTCCTGTGGGAAATCTTAAATATATATCTTTAGTATGTATAAATGTTCAGGACGAGGTCCTGTGGGAAACTGTAGTTACATACCTTATGTTTAGGTATACATGTTCAGGACCAGATCCTGTGGGGAAGTAAAATACTTTATATCTTGTGTGTATGAATGTTTAGAGTGATGTTTTATGTCTAGAATGAGTAGTGTGTCGTCTTGAAGTATGGGTACGGCCGAGTAAACTTGGTATGAGTATATGATGACGTGTGGCAGGAGCTACCATTGTAGTGAGTAAGAGGTAAGGTTTAGGAGTTTGTGTGTCTATAAATGATGAGGTCATATTGTATGCACGTAGATTTACTCAAATCTAGCTAGTTGCGTATGTGCACTTTGTGCGAGTAAGAAGGTTGAGTTACTAGTACATGTGTAGAACATTGTGTGCTCTGTAGTTATGTGTGTCGGTGTGTGTCCTTGTAGTACACGCTTAGTCGTGCATATGCTCATATCTCAGGAAATTCAGAGCACGAAGCCAAGAGGTGTAGCTGTGAGAGTTGTCACTGAAAGTGTTCATGTGGATGCTTGATCAGAGATAGTTATGACGAGACCGAGAGGACGATGCTGAAGATTTCAGCACAGAGTCAATGAGGTGACGAAGAGTCTTCATGGAACACGTTCCATATGGAAAATTCAGTCAAGATGAGATACCAGATGAATAGGGATGTTTCCCTGGACGAGACGACAAATAACTGAGGCTTGTGAGCAGACGAACTTCATGTTCGTACATGTTAAATGAGACGCGGTCGGTGATCGCATGGTAACGAAGTAAAGAGATACTATAGTAGAGGAATTTTGTGGAGACCAGTGTAGCTTTGTACAAGCTCTTGGAGATCATCAGAGAAGGGCAGAAGTAATACCCTTACGGGTAAGCAGTGGGATCGAGTTTGAGAAATCATCGCAAGATGGCAATTTGAGCATAAAGAGAGGAGCGTGATGGACACATGATAGTAAAGCAACTATTACTCCTGGCTTTGAAGGACAAGGACCTACTTGGGAGGATGATCGTCAGAATGACAAAATCATGCAGATTATACAAGAGACAAAGGGCAATTATGCTCGTAACTCAGAATGAAGTGTGACAAGTGAGCGGATAACTGGCAGTGTTGTACTACGCGGTACTAGAGATGATATGTGCAGTATTGTTAAGGACATTAAGAGCGACGAGGTATTGTCAAGGACAATGACAACGAGACCTTCATGTAAGGATTAGTATTCAAGGCAATAACGGACAACAACTTCTAGAAAGTGTCTGGATAGCAAGAGTGGGTAATGTAGCCATTTGATTAATGGCTGTGGAGAAGAGAGATGAGGTAATGTGTAGGTGAAACCTACAAGTCCCAAAGTTGAAAGCGGGCAATGAATAAGAATTCTTGAACACCAGGGGGTGGTCGAATTGCTAAGCGAAGTAACGATTTTGTTAATTGCGCAAGTAAGTGCTTGTCACCAAAGGGAGTTGGTGCACGTTTGAGAACGGAAGGATATGTTGGGTTGGTTTGTACCGACGCAGGATTCGAGGACGAATCCTCTTTTAAGAGGGGTAGACTTGTAGCATCCCAAAAATTCATAAACTAATGGTTCGGGTTAGTGGACGACCCGAATCCCTATTAATTGTAATAAAAAGCAAGAGTGGTCAGGAACGGTGCGTTTCAACGACGAAAAGAGACAGTTAATCGTGTAATGTTTAGTTCGAGACTGAAATGCGTAAAACAGAAACCAAGGGACCCGGATGCAATTACTAGATGTATATAATACATCTTATGAGAAACCCTAGGCCATTCGGCCTAGGTTACATGCGACGGCAAGAAGACGAGCACAGAGAGAGAGATCTGGCGAGAGAAAGGGGAGACGACGGTGGTTCCATGGCGGTCCTACGGTGGTGCCAAGCGGGGGAACTCTGCTACACTTTAAGTTAATCTTATTTTTATGTCCGTTCCCCTTGTTTTATGTTTGTTTGCATGGATATTAGTGTAGGGTTTCGAATGTTGGTGGTTGGCGGTAGCCGACGGTGATGGTGGTGTGGTGCTAGCAATCGGGAACCAAAAGAGAGGGAGAAAGGTGGCCGACTGTGGTTAGGGAGTAGTAACAACGTCATATTGGTAATGCGTGACGGTGGTCGGCGGCCAAAGAGAGGGAGAGCCGAAGGATGCAGACTACAGAGGGGCGACGTGGAGGCTGTGGGGGTGCTCTAACGGCTGTTGCGGTGGCTGTGAGGGTGCCCTATAGCGGTGAACGACGGAGGACAACGGTGGTGAGGTATCCGGCATATGGAATGGATCGGGTGGAGTCCCATGGAATGGGTAGTAATGATGTTAGCTGATGTGTATAATATTCTATATATATTTTAATAAAGATTTTTAAACAATTAGTTTTAAAAAGGGTTTTCAGCAAAAAGTAATCACACACACATCGGGCAAGTGTACCCGTCAGATGGCAATATAGTAAAGGTAAGAACCAGAAATCAATCCGTGGACACTGTGGAATGCGATAATGAACCGGAACTAAGATTCAATCAAGTAATGGTAAAAAGATATTTTGAAGAGTTTGTTTTAATTAACTAACATGCAAATATATAAAACTAGACTAAGATCACAAATCAAACAATCAAGGAGAAAAGATCACTTCAATGTCGAATCCATCTAGAATACATTCAATACACTCATAGAAACATGGCAAATATACGAAACATAGATTGATCAAATTCTCGTCAAAGACATCTAATCAAATGACCATTCGGAAAGCTAGAATTATAAAGGTTTGACAAGTTTTTCAAGAAATGCAAAGTTGACTAAATGAAACCCAAGGAGCCCAATGAAGTAACAACCGAATAAGCAAATGAATTAAATCATTAGCATGCAACTTTATGCTTCTCACAATGTTCACACGCATTCGGGTATATATATGATCATACAAGTAATGGTGTATGTATAGAACACTCAAATGCCAAGACAATGAACATGCATAAATCATAAGCTTGCTAAAAGATCAAATATCTATCAACTAACATGAAACAAAGCATAAATCAAGAGGACTTTGAACGGGTTGTAACTTGGCAATGGTTAGGGGTAGGGAAATGGAATTTAAAAGTGGCTAAATGGCTAAAAACCCGGCGGCTATGCTAACTTAAAAACTATTACAACTTTCAACTAAAAATAACTAAAGAATATTTTTCTATATATAAGAGCTAACAATCGGGTTCTTTTCATTTGTGCTCACAAAATTGCTCTAATCGGCTATATTTCACCTAATTTTGGTGATTTTTTTTGAATCTATCACTATTTCTTTTCTTTTCTTTTGAAGGAAACTAAGTCAATATGCATCTTTTTTTAGCTAAAAACTTCTCAAGAATTAAAAATTACAACGATAATAAAAACTAAAAAGTTAAAACATTAGCCAACCGGATTTCTAACACGGGTAGGAAAATAATAAAAAGGCTAATATGGCTATGTGGTGGTGTAAATGTGGGTAATAAAAGAAAAAACATGGGATAGGCTCAACGTGGCTAACTAGTGGATGTGTTCGGGTGAGGGAAAACAAAAAATAAAAGGCTCACAAAGTGGTTTATCCTAATGCCTCAATCATTTTTATGCAATATTTATGTTCATGATTTCGAAATGTATACCAAAAGCAAGTTATAATAAGCATAAAAACATCCGGCACACTCAAATCCGCAAAAACGAGAGCAAACAATGTCTAAAGCTATCAAGGCTCAAAAATAAACTCACGGAAACGGAAGAAATGGGTGTAAGCAAAAGGTTACATGCAATTCATTCGTTTAGCCCACTAAAACTCATGGTTATCACAAAAAAATGGGTTTGACTCGATAGAATTTCTATCTCGATTGCTTTCGAAAAATCAAACCTCTATTGTTTACTAAAAATGCGAATGCTCAACGGTTAACTTTTATTATATTTTTGTGTTTTTTTTTGTTTTTTTTTTATTTTTTAAATTTTTATAAAATTGATTAATGCCAATAAAAATTATGAAGGAAGATTTTGCAAAAAATGAAGTGATAAAATGCTCAAAAGGACAAATATCGCGTGAATAAATTCACACCCTACACTTAGAATCGTACATTGCCCTCAATGTACAACAAAAAATAATCTAAAGCGAAAAATAAACACCCAACCCCACACTTTAGAAACATACATTGCCCTCAATGTATACAAAAACATGCAAATCAAAATGGAATGCAATGCAATGGAGTGTGAAGGGAGAACTGAATCAAGACTAACCACATCAAACAAGATCAGTAACATCAAGCCAAAATAGAAACAAAAATGTAAAGATAAATATCCACATACAGTACATCAAAAACAAAGTACAAAGAAAGAACAACCACAAACGCCGAAGCGTGATAACAGAGTTTGTACAAAATACAACCAAGTACAACTCACAAAAATGATACCAAAAGGCAATGGGAGGTACTACTCCCACTGCATGCCCTTGAGGTCGATGCCGGCGGCCCCGCCTCCTTCACCTCCTACTGCTGGTGGTGATGGTGGTGGTGACTGATGGTGCGGTTGTGAAGTTGGTGGATGTGGCTGTGGAGATGGTGGTGGTGACTGATGGTGCGGTGGTGAAAGTGGTGGTTGTGGCTGCATGAAGAATGGGAGGGGAACCACGTACGGTGCCCCGCCAGCAGCAGCGGCGCACTATACCTCGTACTGCTAGGCCCAATAGCGCATGAACAGGTCGTGGGTGACGGTAACCGGAGGTGGTGGTGGAGGCGGAGGAGGGGGTGGTGGAACAATCGGATTGGCATTGTGGTGCTCTACATGCTCGTGCTCGTGCTCCTGGTGAGCGGCATGTGCCTGGTGGGCGGCGGCGACGGCCTCTGCCTCGGCCTGAACAACGTCGGGGTCTGGACCCGTACGATCTGGATCCCAGACCCGACCCCATCTATGTACCAATCGAACTCCTCCCGATACGCGACGAGCCACGTGCATATTCCGCAATGTCTGCACGGTCATCACTGCGGTCTCGGCCACCAGGGTCAGATCACCAACGAGCTCGTCTGTCAACAGCTGAAAATGCCTCGCAAGCTTGGTCACAAAGTGACCTCCACAGATGGCGCTGTTAACCTTGCGCCCTGAACTATTGACCAAGTACCCCGTAATGCAGTGCGCAAGATTACAATTGCGCGGGCGTACAAGGCAATAGAGATAAAACAGCTCCCTCAGGTTCACCACAGTCTCCCCCTGACCGTGTCCTGAAATGGAGTAAACAATGCAACGATGAAGCACGCGGTGTAGAGGTTCTCGAAGGCTCGAAGCCTAAGTCAGACTCGGATCATATATGCCAAAGCCAAAATCGTGCCAGAACTGGTCTTTCTCCTCCTTGCTCGGGAACTCTGTGATACCATCAGTAAATAACTCAGTCGGGAGCTTGTGCCTCGTATACAAACTGTGACACCCAGCATTTCAGGTCAATATCCATATTACATAAATGCACGTTCATACTTATTATTTCCTGATATTTTATTTTGACTAAGTAAAGTCAAGGAGTCTAGCAAAGGAGTTTATTCCATGTTTAGTAATTTTTAAAGAATTACTTGAAAAAGTAAACAGTATAACCCGACTAAATACGAACGTTAATGGTTAAATTAAATAACCAGAAAAATATATATATATATATATATATATATATATATTACACAAAATTTACGTTGAACTATAATTTATTTCTAAGACTAAATCATATAATATACGTAAAAGTAAAATAATGGACTTTTCGAAGACGTTATTATGTAGCGCCACTTTTAGGTACTCATACCTACAAATAATCACCTCAACGAATTATACAAACCAAGATTTCAATATTTTCTTCAACGAGCCATAAAATGGTTAAAATTATAATACCGTGAGAAATCTAAACCGAATTAATTTACCTTTTAAAAACTCTAAATAATATTAAGTTACACTTAAATCAAATTATTTGATTTAATTAACCCTAAACCCAATTCCTCATTCGGCCGAGACAGTGGGTCTTTTCCCCCCAACTCCTTGACTTTCTTAACCAAGTTTTAGAGAGAAACCATATCTTAAGTGTGAGAATTCTGATATAAACCATACCACTTCAATCACCTTTCTCACAATTCCTTTCATCACCCTCATTTTCTTACGGCAATCTTCCCAATTCTCTACAAGTCGAAATCAAGTTTTAAGGAAAAATCCACCATAATTCGGTGTTTTAGGAAGAATTTCAAGTGTTCCTAAAGAGAGTTTAGCAAAAGATTCAAGACCACTTCTCTGTTTCTCTCAAAATCATCATCTCTGTCCAGAGGTAAAAACTCGATACCATCCATATTATTTTATTTAAAACCATAGCTAAACATACAAATCGTTCAAACGCAAGTAAGATAACAAGAAAAGTGTGTCAAATTCAAGATTAAAACATAAAAATATACAGGACTGATTCTGTCAATCAAAATTTCAGTAATTGAAACTATAGTTTCGATACCAGTTGTTCAATCGAAACTAGGAGTTTCGATACCTGTTGTTCAATCGAAACTAGGAGTTTCGATACCTGTGTTCAATCGAAACTAGGAGTTTCGATACCTATTACTCAATCGAAACTAGGTAGTTTCGATACCCAATTTACTCAATCGAAACTAAGTAGTTTCGATGTCTGTTCTGTTCAATCGAAACTAAGAAAGTTTCGATACCTGTTCATCAGTCCCATGGGGAAGTAACTTAGAACTATCTTATAACGAAACAAGTGTTGAAAAACTAAAAAGATATTTAAACAAAAGCAATCAGATCTGCTAAGTCGGGTGAACAACTTGCGTTTAAGACGGGTAGTCTTAACGTGTATGTTATCCTTGTGTAATTAGGATACGGATAGGCGAGTCTGCTGTTATTCAAATATTTGCTAGCATTCATACTGTCGAGGTGAGTTTCACTAATCCCCTTTTTCTAAAGTTTTGAAATGATTTGGGGTGGAAACATACTTGTAAAAGACTTTTGTGTGTAAATGAATTGAACTAATGATCTGACCGTATGTGTGTATTGAGGGAAAAGTAAAGCGCTTAAAGTCCTCTGAATAAATTAGTAACCATTAGCTATGGACTTAGCCCGGGATTATATGAATAGTACTATTGGGGGTGACGCCTCCGGTCATGGTTAGTCGCGCTAACCAGGGGTCCAAATGGCCGAATGACCGCATATTGTCTTACTCGCAGAAAGGCGGGGGGGGGGGGAGGCACAGAATGTTGGGGTTTGGTTACGGTCTCGTACATTACATACTATTTTGTATTCCTTGCAAGCTTACAAATGGGGTCAATAGATCGGATTAGTATTCATATTCATTGGTAATACATGCAAAAAGAGTTCTGATCAGGCTAAAGTGATCAGGTTTTAATCAAAAGAGTTCTGATCAGGCTAAAGTGATCAGGTTTTAATCAAAAGAGTTCTGATCAGGCTAAAGTGATCAGGTTTTAATCAAAAGGGTTTTGATCAGGCTAAAGTGATCAGGTTTTAATCAAAAGAGTTCTGATCAGGTTAAAGTGATCATGTTTAAACAAAAGAGTTCTGATCAGGTTAAAGTGATCAGGTTTAACAAAGAGTTTTGATCAGAAAATGATCAGATTTAAACATTGGGTTTATGATAACTCTTTATAATAACTTGTGAACTCACCAACCTCGTGTTGACATTTTTAAGTATGTTTTCAGGAAATTGAACGTGGCCATCAGGTTAGCAATGTAGGATACATGCATGCACATGGATACGGCTTTTGGGAGGATTTCTCTTGTATAACTCATGGTCTTGAGTCATATTTGCGAAATCTTAAACTTTTGTAAACTCAATTTGATACTTTGTGATGTAAATATTTTAAACTCGATTATGTATCCAATTACATGTATGTGTTTGCGGTAATCATATGCTTTGGAAACCAGTGAATGTTACGCCTCGTGTTTCCGCCTTGGCGGGGTGTGACAGAACTTGGTATCAGAGCCATTGATTATAGCGAACTAGGTGTCTAAAACGGAACCTAGTCTATAATTTGAATGACTCACTAAAATGTTTTCATTGCATAAGCATTGCATAACCAGTCATCATGTCATGTGGATATTGTAGTCACAAGCATGTCGTCACATTCACACTCTGACCCCGTCTCTGACCCTGAATCCAACGAGGAACTTTCCGCCACACGCCCCAAAAATCGAGTACAAGTTCGTAGCTCGACACCACCCGATGTTGCCCTGAGAGAACCGCCTATCGTCTACCGAAAGAAAAGCGGAGGGCAGTTATGGTAAAGAGTGCTAGGAAGAAGGTTCGATTTCCACGCAAAAGAACCCTGGTAGCCCGTGACTCGGAAAACTTGGAGATTGATGAGGAACCACCTAGGCAACGACCCTGTTACCACCCTACGGTGGGGACTATCCGTTGGATGCCCCGTACCCTGGCACGATGGAGGGAGATGGAGAGCATTCCCTCTACCTTTGAGCTCGGAGAGTCCTCCAACTCCCCAACACCCCTACCCCACACTGGGGAAGCCATGGAGCTCACAGTGCCTACATTGGTAGCACGTGTTCATACGCACGAAGAGCGTCTTGATGATCTCCTAGATGATATTCAAGCACATGGGGATGCAGCCACGCAACTACATCAAGGACTCGGATCTCGAGTACAGACTTTGGAGGATAGCACCCGAGACATACAGGGTGCCACTGACTACCTCGAGTTGAGAGCTGATATGGTTTGGCAGTTCACTCTCACGGTCCGAGACATGGTGGAGGCGCTGGAAGAAAGGACTTTGGCTGCAGAATTTGTGGCTAGGGCTAGCTTTGTCATGGCAGGACTTGCCATGATGATTGGGTTGTATTCTCACTTCTCCTTTTAAACCTATTATGGGCGGGTTGTGCCCATAGCACATTATGTAGTTTAAAACTTTGGTACTGATGTGGTCATGAGAACCCATCCCTTTTTGTATCCATGTCTTTTGGGAACAATGTACTATGTATGTTTTAACTATGTATGTGATGGTTTATGTTGTAATGATGGTTGTTCACGTTTGATGTTGTTGTACCCTTATGTCATGATCTATCATTATTATTATATAATGCTGTTTCTTTTTAATTGATATGTTAGAAAGAACGTCATGGCACCTAAGCAAAGGACGCCCCGTAACACTACTAGTGGCAACAACGAAACGATTTCCCCAAACATGGAGCAACTCATAGCACAGCGAGTAGTTGCCGCCATGGAGCAGTATGAAGCAAATCGAAATAGTGGCGGAGGAAACGGCAGCGGTACCAGCGGAGGAGGTGCAGGAGGTAGCGGTACAGCAGGAAGTAGCGGTACAGCAGGAGGTTCCGGAGGTAATGAAAATAAATAAGCCATAACACATAGTCATGATCCGAATTAATGACGTTATGACTTGTGATTCTACAGATACTCCAAATAGGAAGTGCACCTACAAGGCCTTCCTATCCTGCAACCCCCGTAACTTCAATGGCACCGAGGGTGCAGTAGGTCTGATGAGATGGATAGAAAAGATGGAGTCGGTGATTGATATTAGTGAATGCACCGCTGACTGCATGGTGAAGTATTCTACATGTGCGCTCACTGATAAAGCTTTAACTTGGTGGAATACTCAAATGAAGACTTTGGGGAGAGAGACAGCGTACCAATTGTCTTGGGAAGACTTGAAAAACATGATGATTGAGGAATACTGTCCTCGAAACGAATTGCAAAAGATTGAAACTGAGATGTGGAACCTACAGATGATCGGAGATGATGTGGCGGGATACACCGACCGTTTCAATGAATTGGCGATTCTAGTGCTGCATATGGTCACACCAGAACATAAGCGCGTTGAGAGGTATCTGTGGGGTCTTGTGCCTCAAATTCGTAGCATGGTAACATCATCTAATCCAGTAGATGCCAAGAGTGCTACAACTTTAGCCTTCAAGCTAAGGGATGATGCGGTACGTAATGAATTGTTTGTGAGGAAGGAGAACGAGGAAGGTAGATCTGGGGAGAAAAGGAAATGGATGGGAAATTCAAGTAACAAGTCTGAGAAGCAAGGGTTTAAGAAACAAGGAACTATGAAGGCTTTTGCAGTCAACACAGTGGAAAGAAAGGAGTATGATAGGGGCCTACCGAGATGTAAGAAGTGTGGAAATCATCATGCCGGTGTGTGCATCAAGTGTGGAAAATGTGACAAGTTTGGTCACACCACACAAGCTTGTCGAACTAACAACCGAATGGGGAAAATTAAACCGGGATGTTTCATATGTGGTGACCTGAAGCACTTCAAGAGGGATTGTCCCAAGTGGAAGAATCAGAACAACACTCAGGCACCAGGGAGGGAATTTGTGATGGGCGCAAGGGACGCACGCCAGGACCCGAACATCGTCACTGGTACGTTCCCGATAAATAATCACTATGCCTCTGTACTTTTTTATTCGGGTGCGGATATGAGCTTTGTGTCGAATGATTTTAAATCCTTACTCGGTATTAAGGCCAGCAAACTAGATCAAAGTTATACAATTGAATTAGCAAATGGGAAATTAATAGAAACCGGAGAGGTCATTAGGGGTTGTACTTTATGCTTAGAAAACCATATATTCAGTATAGACCTTCTACCCGTCGAACTAGGGAGTTTTGATATTGTTATTGGCATGGATTGGTTATCAAAGAATCGTGCCAAAATCGTATGCTTCAAGAAGATTGTACGTATCCCACTACCAAGCGGAGAAATTATTTCAATTCAAGGCGAAAGGTGTAGAATGATGTTGAAGACGATAAACTGCATGAAAGCTCATAAGTATCTACGCAAGGGTTATTGTGCATTCCTGGCTCACATCGTCGAGAAGAAACCCAAAGAACGTCGACTTGAGGACATACAATCGTCAGAGATTACTCGGAGGTATTTCCCGAGGACTTACCAGGATTACCACCATCAAGACAAGTCGAGTTTCGGATCGACCTAGTACCAGGAGCCGCACCAGTTGCACGATCTCCGTATCGTCTAGCCCCTTCCGAGATGCAGGAACTGTCGAGCCAATTACAAGAATTACTTGACAAAGGTTTCATAAGACCGAGTTTCTCACCATGGGGAGCTCCGGTCCTATTTGTAAAGAAAAAGGATGGAATCTTTAGAATGTGCATTGATTACCAGGATTTAAACAAACTGACAATCAAAAACCGGTATCCTCTTCCTCGAATAGACGATTTGTTTGATCAACTTCAAGGTTCCAGTTTCTATTCTAAAATTGATCTACGATCAGGGTATCATCAACTGAAAATTCAGGAAGAAGATATACCAAAAACGGCTTTTAGGACTCGTTACGGTCACTACGAGTTCCTAGTTATGCCATTTGGCTTGACTAATGCACCGGCCGTCTTCATGGATCTCATGAACCGCGTGTGCAAGCCGTACTTGGATAAATTCGTGATTGTGTTTATCGATGACATATTGATATATTCACGAACCAAGGAGGAACATGAACATCATTTGAAATTAATCTTGGAACTACTCAGGAATGAGAAGCTTTATGCTAAATTCTCTAAGTGTGAGTTTTGGATCCGAAAGGTTCACTTTCTCGGACACGTCATCAATAAGAATGGTATCCATGTGGATCCATCCAAGATTGAAGCTATCAAAAACTGGGAAGCACCAAGAACTCCGACTGAGGTGCGTCAATTTCTGGGTTTGGCAGGCTATTACAGGCGATTCATCGAGAATTTTTCAAAGATAGCCTTGCCTTTGACCACGTTAACTCAGAAGGACAAAAAGTTTGATTGGACTGATAAACAAGAATCAGCGTTTCAATTGTTGAAGCAGAAGCTTTGCAGTGCACCAATCCTATCCCTTCCCGAAGGAACTGACAATTTCATCGTGTACTGCAACGCATCACACCAAGGCCTGGGATGTGTATTGATGCAGAGGGAAAAAGTCATAGCGTATGCATCCAGACAGCTAAAAGTACATGAGAAAAATTATACGACTCACGATCTGGAATTGGGTGCTGTCGTGTTTGCACTCAAGATTTGGAGACATTACTTATACGGTACAAAATGTACTATCTTCACAGACCACAAGAGTCTCCAGCACATCTTTAATCAGAAAGAACTCAACATGAGGCAACGTCGTTGGGTAGAGCTACTGAATGATTACGACTGTGATATCAAGTATCACCCTGGTAAGGCAAATGTCGTAGCAGATGCCTTGAGTCGTAAAGAATGGGTTAAAACACTCCGTGTTCGTGCCCTAGAATTGACAATTCATACGAGTCTCACGACTCAAATCCGGATGGCACAACAAGAGGCAATAAAGAAGAAAACATTCAGAATGAAGCTTTACGAGGAATGATAAAGCAGTTGGAACCAAAGTCAAATGACACTTTATACTTCATGAATAGAATTTGGGTGCCATGTTTTGGTAACATACGGGAGTTGGTTATGGACGAAGCTCACAAGTCCAGGTACTCCATTCACCCAGGTTCGGATAAAATGTGTAAGGATCTGAAAGAACTCTACTGGTGGCCGAACATGAAAGGAGTAATTGCTATTATGTCGGTAAATGCTCGACATGTTCAAAAGTAAAGGCAGAACATCAGAAACCGTCGGGATTGTTACAATAACCCGAGATACCTCAATGGAAATGGGAACAAATTTCCATGGATTTCATTTCAAAGTTACCCAAGACGTCGAGCGGGTATGACACTATATGGGTAATTGTCGATCGTTTGACAAAATCAGCTCATTTTCTACCCATCAAAGAGACAGATAAAATCGAGAAACTTGCAAGGCTTTATATCAAGGAAATTGTGGCTAGGCATGGAGTGCCAATTTCTATTATCTCTGATAGAGACAGCAGATTCGTGTCTAGAATCTGGAAATCATTACAAGAAGCCATGGGCACACGTCTTGATATGAGCACGGCATATCACCCACAAACAGATGGTCAAAGTGAAAGGACCATTCAAACTTTAGAGGATAGCTACGTGCGTGTGCAATTGATTTCGGTGGAAATTGAGATACTCATT
Organism: Smallanthus sonchifolius; assembly: GCA_023525975.1. Lineage (NCBI taxonomy): Eukaryota > Viridiplantae > Streptophyta > Magnoliopsida > Asterales > Asteraceae > Smallanthus > Smallanthus sonchifolius. The sequence goes on from CM042037.1 coordinate 22,091,284, forward strand.
TGCCGCTAGCTGAGTTTTCATACAATAATAGTTACCACACCAGCATCAAAGCCGCTCCGTTTGAGGCTTTGTATGGTTGAAAATGTCGTTCACCGCTATGTTGGGCAGAAGTAGGTGACAAGCATTTAACCGGTCCTGAGGTTATTCAAGAAACCACGGACAATATTTTCAAAATCAAGGATCGTCTGAAGGCCGCCCGTGACAGACAAAAGAGTTACGCGGATAACAGACGAAGACCTTTAGAATTCCAAGTGGGAGACAAAGTCATGTTAAAGGTCTCACCTTGGAAAGGAGTTGCAAGATTTGGCAACCGTGGCAAGCTTAACCCTAGGTACGTTGGACCGTTTGAAATATTGGCTAGGGTTGGCCCTGTAGCTTACAAGCTCAAGTTGCCACAAGAACTAAGCAATATACATGATATGTTTCATGTGTCAAATCTCAAGAAGTGCTTATCAGACGACACACTAATTATACCGCCTGATGAGATTCACATAGACGACAAGTTGCATTTCATTGAGGAACCTATGGAAGTCACAGATTGGAAGGTTCAGAGAACAAGGCGCAGCCGTGTTAAGCTGGTCAAGGTACGTTGGAATTCAAAGTGCGGCCCCGAGTATACGTGGGAGCGGGAAGATAAAATGAAATCCAAGTACCCGTCCTTGTTTACAAACACTCTAAGTCAGAATGACAAGAACTGAATTTCGGGACGAAATTCTCTATATCATGGGGAGAATGTGACACCCAGCATTTCAGGTCAATATCCATATTACATAAATGCACGTTCATACTTATTATTTCCTGATATTTTATTTTGACTAAGTAAAGTCAAGGAGTCTAGCAAAGGAGTTTATTCCATGTTTAGTAATTTTTAAAGAATTACTAGAAAAAGTAAACAGTATAACCCGACTAAATACGAACGTTAATGGTTAAATTAAATAACCAGAAAAATATATATATATATATATATTACACAAAATTTACGTTGAACTATAATTTATTTCTAAGACTAAATCATATAATATACGTAAAAGTAAAATAATGGACTTTTCGAAGACGTTATTATGTAGCGCCACTTTTAGGTACTCATACCTACAAATAATCACCTCAACGAATTATACAAACCAAGATTTCAATATTTTCTTCAACGAGCCATAAACTGGTTAAAATTATAATACCGTGAGAAATCTAAACCGAATTAATTTACCTTTTAAAAACTCTAAATAATATTAAGTTACACTTAAATCAAATTATTTGATTTAATTAACCCTAAACCCAATTCCTCATTCGGCCGAGACAGTGGGTCTTTTCCCCCCAACTCCTTGACTTTCTTAACCAAGTTTCAGAGAGAAACCATATCTTAAGTGTGAGAATTCTGATATAAACCATACCACTTTAATCACCTTTCTCACAATTCCTTTCATCACCCTCATTTTCTTACGGCAATCTTCCCAATTCTCTACAAGTCGAAATCAAGTTTTAAGGAAAAATCCACCATAATTCGGTGTTTTAGGAAGAATTTCAAGTGTTCCTAAAGAGAGTTTAGCAAAAGATTCAAGACCACTTCTCTGTTTCTCTCAAAATCATCATCTCTGTCCAGAGGTAAAAACTCGATACCATCCATATTATTTTCTTTAAAACCATAGCTAAACATACAAATCGTTCAAACGCAAGTAAGATAACAAGAAAAGTGTGTCAAATTCAAGATTAAAACATAAAAATATACAGGACTGATTCTGTCAATCAAAATTTCAGTAATTGAAACTATAGTTTCGATACCAGTTGTTCAATCAAAACTAGGAGTTTCGATACCTGTTGTTCAATCGAAACTAAGAGTTTCGATACCTATTACTCAATCGAAACTAGGTAGTTTCGATACCCAATTTACTCAATTGAAACTAAGTAGTTTCGATATCTGTTCTGTTCAATCGAAACTAAGAAAGTTTCGATACCTGTTCATCAGTCCCATGGGGAAGTAACTTAGAACTATCTTATAACGAAACAAGTGTTGAAAAACTAAAAAGATATTTAAACAAAAGCAATCAGATCTGCTAAGTCGGGTGAACAACTTGCGTTTAAGACGGGTAGTCTTAACGTGTATGTTATCCTTGTGTAATTAGGATACGGATAGGCGAGTCTGCTGTTATTCAAATATTTGCTAGCATTCATATTGTCGAGGTGAGTTTCACTAATCCCTTTTTTCTAAAGTTTTGAAATGATTTGGGGTGGAAACATACTTGTAAAAGACTTTTGTGTGTAAATGAATTGAACTAATGATCTGACCGTATGTGTGTATTGAGGGAAAAGTAAAGCGCTTAAAGTCCTCTGAATAAATTAGTAACCATTAGCTATGGACTTAGCCCGGGATTATATGAATAGTACTATTGGGGGTGACGCCTCCGGTCATGGTTAGTCGCGCTAACCAGGGGTCCAAATGGCCGAATGACCGCATATTGTCTTACTCGTAGAAAGGCGGGGGGGAGGCACAGAATGTTGGGGTTTGGTTACGTTCTCGTACATTACATACTATTTTGTATTCCTTGCAAGCTTACAAATGGGGTCAATAGATCGGATTAGTATTCATATTCATTGGTAATACATGCAAAAAGAGTTCTGATCAGGCTAAAGTGATCAGGTTTTAATCAAAAGAGTTCTGATCAGGCTAAAGTGATCAGGTTTTAATCAAAAGAGTTCTGATCAGGCTAAAGTGATCAGGTTTTAATCAAAAGAGTTCTGATCAGGTTTTAATCAAAAGGGTTTTGATCAGGCTAAAGTGATCAGGTTTTAATCAAAAGAGTTCTGATCAGGTTAAAGTGATCAGGTTTAAACAAAAGAGTTCTGATCAGGTTATAGTGATCAGGTTTAACAAAGAGTTTTGATCGGAAAATGATCAGATTTAAACATTGGGTTTATGATAACTCTTTATAATAACTTGTGAACTCACCAACCTCGTGTTGACATTTTTAAGTATGTTTTCAGTAAATTGAACGTGGCCATCAGGTTAGCAATGTAGGATACATGCATGCACGTGGATACGGCTTTTGGGAGGATTTCTCTTGTATAACTCATGGTCTTGAGTAATAATTGCGAAATCTTAAACTTTTGTAAACTCAATTTGATACTTTGTGATGTAAATATTTTAAACTCGATTATGTATCCAATTACATGTATGTGTTTGCGGTAATCATATGCTTTGAAAAACAGTGAATGTTACGCCTCGCGTTTCCGCCTTGGCAGGGTGTGACACAAACCTAGTAACCTACTAAACCTAGCAACCGACATCACTCGCCACTCCCCACCTAATCTAAACCTGATAGTCTCGGGCCTCTCCAAGTCGTCACACGGGTAATCAAACTCATAGGTGGAAAAGAACTCCATCACAAGCTCAACATATTGTGTAGCATGGAGTCTGAAGAAACGGCGCCACGGGTGGTGACAAGATCATTCCATCAGTCCCTTTGACCGATGGCGTCGATAGCAGCCGGCTCTAGACAACGAACGGTTAAAATCCGGCCTCGACGGGGCCATAACACATCTAGACGAGCCTCGTACTCGTGCTCGTTCAAGTCAAACTCAAGGTACGGGTGGTCCTTGTTGCCGGTCATCTGCACGAACAACAAAAATGAAATCAGAGCAGTTATGAAGGTGCAAGACTGAATTTATGAAGTTTCTGACCTAAGTTATGAAGGGGCACTGTCGTGCCTGGGAAGGGGCACGACCGCGCCTAGGCCAATTGACTAGCCCACGGCCGCACTGTGGCCGACCACAGGCGCAAGAGCTCGGAAACACCGCGCCAGGTGCGGGCACGACCGCTCCAAGGCAAATCTAATAGGCACGACCCAACTCATAAGAGGCACGACCATGCTTGACCAAACCAATGTCTCCTGAGATTCAAAAGCCAAGCACGACCGCGCCTGGTCATGAGCGCGACCGTGCTCAAACCATTTTAGGGTTTTCAGATTTCAAAATTCGCCATTTTCTACTTGTTTATGAAGGGGCTTTTGCAAAAACATCATCCCAGGAGGCCTCAAACAACATTTCTAACCTAAACTAACTACAAACAACATATAAACAGACAAAGATTACGAAAACCCAAAACTAGCTAAAACCTTAGATTTCTAAACACACCAATGGACTACAATCCTAGGTCAAAAGGAATCGGAAACATACCGTAGATTGTGGAGAAGGAATCAACGCGGCTGGAGTCAGGGAGAATCGCAATAGTGGGGGTCGTTGGGGGGAAATTAAAAGTCTGTCTTTGAAAACTAATTTGAACCGCCCCCAAATACTGAGGCATGACTGTGCCTCGTGCTTAGGCACGACCGCGCCTAGGGTTAGAGGCACGATCGTGCCCATAGGGAGGCACAACCGTGTCTCTTGCCCAGCAGATACAGAACCCTGATTTTTTATGCAGCTTGTACCAAACCGGACTTCTATTCTTCCAAACTAAAATTTCTAAAAATTCAGAAGACATACGTGTGACATTCCAATCACCAACCAAAACCCGCTTGATCCAAAACACGTCCCGATAACCTAAACTCAAAAATAAATGATAAAATCCTAGAAAAAGAAAAATAAAAACAGGAAAATAAAGATCGAAATAAAATCTAGGAAATGCTACCAAAGATGATACCGAAACAGGCTAAGTTTATTAACGAGTCGTTAGCTAGACTCAAGTCCCCGAATTAATTAGTCCATGGGGTGGAGGTCCACTACCTCCAATGTCGAGTCAACCGGTCCGTCGATGTATGGTTTGAGACGATGACCGTTGACTTTGAAGATCTCTCCCATCTTCATGCTCAATCTCGACGGTCCCATAAGGAAACACCTCTCTAACTGTGTAGGGAGCCGTCCATCTGGATTTCAACTTCCCGGGAAACAACCGCAACCTAGAGTTGTAAAGAAACACATGACCACCCACTCGGAGTTCCTTCTTGTCCTTCAAGTGTCGGTCATGTAAACTCTTGGTGCGCTCCTTGTAAATCGTGGAGTTTGCATATGCTTAATTCCTCAACTCGTCAAGCTAGTGAATCTGAGTGAAGCGGTTCTCACCCGCACTCACCAAGTCAAGATTCACCGCCTTCAATGCCCAATAAGCCTTGTGCTCTAACTCCGTCGGAAGATGGCACGCTTTCCCATAGATTAACCTAAACGGTGTGGTACTAATAGGCGTCTTATACGCAGTCCAGAAAGCCCAAAGTGAATCATCTAAGCTCTCTGACCAATCCTTACGGTTCTGACCAACCGTTTTCTCCAAAATCCGCTTTATGCCCCGGTTCGTGACCTCTACCTGTCCACTGGTCTGTGAATGGTAAGCTGTGGAGAATCTATGGTTCACACCATATCGTGATAGAACCTTCTCCAACTGGGAGTTGGAGAAATGAGTCCCACGGTCACTAATAAGAGCTTTGGAGGCACCAAAGCGTGAGAACAACATCTTCAAAAACCGGACAACCAACCTTGCATCATTAGTGGGCAAGGCTTGACCCTCTGCCCACTTATAAACATAATCAACGGCCACTAGGATATTTCAGTTGCCACAAGAATCTGGGAAAGGTCCCATAAAATCAATACCCCAGACATCAAAAATCTCACAAATCTGGATGCTGTTCTGGGGCATCTCGTTCCTCGACGAAATGTTGCTCGCCCTCTGGCAAACGTCACAAGCTCGGATCATCTCATGAGCATCCCGGAAGATGGTAGGCCAGAAGAAAATGGCGTCAAAGACCTTCTTCGGGGTCAAAGTGGCTCCATGGTGTCCGCCTGTCGGGCTCTCGTGGCAGTGTCTAAGCACTTGACGTGCCTCATCACCATACACACACCTGCGCATGATCTGATCAGCCCCGAATCGAAACAGATAGGGATCCTCCCAAAGATAGTGCTTCACATCCGCAAAGAACTTTCGCTTCTGCTGATGCGTTAAGCCCTTAATCACGATCCCACTAGCAAGAAAGTTTGCAAAATCTGCAAACCAAGGACACTCCTCATCCTGTGTCTAGATGTGCATGAAAGACTCATGGGGGAAATTGTCATTTATGGATGACCCCACAAGCTCAGATGAAGCTGAGCACTTAAGACGGGACAAGTGGTCCGCAGCGACATTCTCCACGCCCTTTTTATCGCGGATCTCAATGTCAAACTCCTGAAGCAGCAAAACCCACCGGATCAGTCGGGGTTTGGCATCCTGTTTGCTAAACAGGTGCCGAAGAGCTGCATGGTCAGTGAATACAATGGTCTTTCATAGGACAAGATAAGACCTGAATTTATCGAAAACGAAGACAACAGCGAGGAGCTCTTTCTCTGTCGTGGTGTAATGCTCCTATGCGTCATTGAGCGTCTTGCTCGCATAATAAATCGAGTGAAACTGCTTCTCTCTCCTCTGTCCTAAGACCTCCCCAACAGCGAAGTCACTCGCATCACACATAATCTCAAATAGCAGCTTCTAATCAGGGGCCACCATGATAGGGGCATTCACCAACTTCTCCTTCAACAGATTGAATGCACTAAGGCACTCATCAGAGAACACAAACTGGGCTTCCTTCTCAAGAAGCTGGGTCATCGGTCAGGCAATCTTAGAAAAATCTCTAATGAAGCGTCTGTAAAAGCCCGCATGACCAAGGAAACACCGAATAGATTTCACATAAGTGGGCGGGGGCAGCTTAGATATGGTATCAATCTTAGCTCGATCAACCCCAATCCCCGCTCATGAAACCATGTGCCCAAGCACAATGCCCTCCTTCACCATGAAGTGGCACTTCTCCCCATTCAACACCCGGTTGGCCTCCTCACACCTGGCCAACATCATCTTCAGATTCCTGAGACAATGATCGAAGGAGCTCCCAAACACAAAAAAGACATCCATGAAAACCTCCATGGAGTCCTCGATCATATCATGAAAAATGGCCACCATGCAACGCTGAGCATTGCACAACCAAAGGGCATCCGCCGATAAGCAAATGTGCCATATGGACATGTGGATGTCGTCTTCTCCTGGTTATCAGGAGCAATCGGGATCTGAAAGTAGCCAGAGAAGCCATCCAGGAAACAGTAGAACATCTTCCCCGATAATCTCTCCAACATCTGATCAATGAACGGGAGAGGAAAATGGTTCTTCCTGGTAGCATCATTGAGTTTGCGGTAATCGATGCCAACCCTCCAACCTGTGACTGTACGAGTAGGTATCAGCTCATTCCTCTCGTTGGTGATAACAGTCATACCTCCCTTCTTGGGGACAAACTGAACCGGGCTAACCCAGGGTGAATCAGAGATGGGATAAATCAAACCAGCGTCGAGTAGCTTAATCACCTCTTTCTTCACCACCTCCTGCATGTTCGGGTTCAACCTCCTCTGATGCTGCACAACTGGCCTGAAATCATACTCCATAAGGATCTTATGGGTACAAAAAGAGGGATTAATTCCTTTAATGTCCATAATCATCCATGCAATGGCCTGCTTGTGCTGCTTCAGCACCTCCAATAGCCTCTCCTTCTCATCACTCGTCAAACCAGAGGCGATAATAACGGGTAATCGAGACTCACCATCTAAACAGGCATACTCCAAATGGCTCGGGAGCCCCATAAGCTCAACAGGTGGTGGGTCCTCAACAGAAGGCCGCTCTTTTAGCTCAGACTCTCTATCAACAATCTCAAATACCTCTGGACACGGGGGGATCTCATAGCCCTTTAGGCTATACACTTGTTCCGTGAACTGATCCTCACCAACTGGATCTAGTATCTCCCCTCCTACAATCTGCGTGTCCAGGGACTCTTCCTCAACTGTGTCCTGGAGATGATCACTCACACAAGAATAGACGGTCTCCACAAAGTAAAGTGAATCATCCTGATTCTGGGTGTACTGCATGGATCTCCCAACGTCAAAGGTCACCTCCTCTTCGTCCACCCTCAGTGTAAGTCGGCCCGAATACACATCAATCAGGGCCTTGGCAGTGGCCAGGAATGGTCGACCTAGGATAATAGGGACATTCTTGTCCTCATCCATGTCCAGAATCACAAAGTCTACAGGAAACACAAAACGATCAACCTTAACCAACATATTCTCCACTATCCCGCGCAGATACTTGACCGAACGATCGGCCAGCTGAATACTCATGCGTGTCGGTTTAGGTTCTCCCAACTCAAGCTTAGCAAAGACCGTATATGGCATGAGGTTAATGCTAGCACCAAGGTCAGCTAAGGCATTGCTGACTGACAAGCTCCCAATCAAACAGGGGATGGTGAAACTCCCCGGATCTCTCCTCTTCTCGGGCAGCTTGTTCTGAAGCACGGCCGAACACTCCTCGTTCAGCGTCACATGAGATAACTCCTCCAATTTCCTCTTGTTCGTGAGGATGTCCTTCAAGAACCTCACATACTTAGGCATCTGAGCTAGAGCCTCCACAAATGGCAAGTTGATATGCAACTGCTTAAACAACCCCAAAAACTTACCACACTGCTCCTCCATCTTTTGTTTTTTCAACCTGCCTAGGTATGGAACGGGGGGAGTGTAATCTCTCACAACCTCTCAAGGGCGCGATGTGCTCGTCGGCGGTGGTGTCTCATTCGGAATCTCGATCACAACCTCCTTCTCGGATGACTCATGCACAGGGACCGGTGGATCTGGTCCTGTGTCTCTACCGCTCCTCAAGGTGATGGCCTTCACATGGGCATTAGGATTGGCCTCAGTGTTTCTAGGCAGGCCACCTTGCGGTCTCTCAGAAAGAATCTTCACGATCTGCCCAACCTGATTCTCTATGGTCTGGATCGAAGCTTTCTGATTCCTCAGCTCAGTCTTGTGCGTATGAAAACGCTCCTCCATGTAATGGTTCTGCTTCTCTGCCAACTTATTCTGACTCTCCGAGTTGGCAAGCAGCCGCGCAACCATGTCCTTCAAACTGGATTTACCCTCAGATGCGGGCGGAGGACCGCTTCTAGAGCCTTGGCCGTGAAAATGGCCTTGATGAGGTCTGGAATGGGAACCCTGTCCCTGAGACTGTGGGACTGATGCTGGAATAGTGGGCGCTGAGTGAATCCGGGGGGGTTCTGGCCACTGTTGCCAGACTTCCAACTGAAGTTCGGGTGATTCCTCCACCTCGGATTATATGTGTTGCTGTAGGTATTGTTCTGGGAACGATTATGGTTAGACATGAAGTCAACCTTCTCGTGGGTCGCTAGATCCCAATCTGACAAGCACTCGTGGGATGCGCCCCACTACATAACTCACACAAGGACTAGGCCTTGTGGACCTGCATCTGATCGATCTTGGTGGAAAGTGCTTCCACCTGGGCAGCTAAAGAGGTGATTCCATCCACGTGATGGACACCCTGCCTCTGAGTCCTCGCTCAGGAAGTATGCTGTGTAAAGCTCTTCGACGCCACCTTCTCTAACAAGTCATATGCCTCCTGGGTTGTCTTTGTTCCAATGTCTTCACTCGCGTATGCATCGATCAACTGCTTCCCTGTCATATCTAGACCATTGTAGAAGGTCTCACACTGCTGCCACTTCAACAATCCATGGTGGAGAACTTTCCTCATCAGTTCCTTGAATCTCTCCCACGCCTCATAGATCGTCTCCAAGTCATCCTACTAGAAAGAAAGAATCATAGCCCTCAGTTTTGATGTTTTCTCCGGAGGGAAGTACTTCTCTAAGAATTTAGCAGCCATCTGGTTCAAAGTACTAATGGACCTAGGGGGAAGTGACCAAGCCTTGGCTCGATCCCGTAAGGAAAACGGGAGCAATCGGATCCGAATAGCATCGTTGGTAGCGTCACGGATTTTGAATGTGGCGCAAATCTCTAAGAAACCGGTCATATGAGTATTGGGATCCTCGTGATCCTTGCCGTCAAACTGCCACATGTTCTGCACCATCTGTATGATGCTGGATTTGATCTCAAACAGATGCGCTCCAACAGTCGGCCTATTGATGCTCGGCTCCAAACCCTCAAGTGTCGGTTTGCCAAAATTCGAAAGCGTCCGACCCACATCCGCGTCTGCCATCGAATCGGGAACGGGCCCGCAATCTCTGATGAAGATCGCTCCGGCTCGGAAGACGGCTCAATAACCTCCTCGGCGGGAGTTGAGGACATACAAGATCTGCAAGACAAGTTAGATTTAAATGGACGAACCTAGGAAAAGAAAACACAAGTTAGACAAATTAATCAAAATAAAAAAAAATGCAAAAGTGAAAAATAAATTGGAATTAAAATCAACTAATATATATATATACAAATGCAACTAAAAATAAAAAATAACAAGCAAAAATAACTATACACGAAATTTGCAAATAACAAACAAGAAGGTACGATATGCACAAGAATTATATACTAAATGACTAAAAATCAATTTCAATCGTTCTCGCAAAACCGTATCCCCGGCAACGTCGCCAAAAACTTGATGTGTATAATATTCTATATATATTTTAATAAAGATTTTTACACAATTAGTTTTAAAAAGGGTTTTCACCAAAGACTAATCACACACACATCAGGCAAGTGTACCCGTCGAATGGCAATATATTAAAGGTAAGAACCGGATATCAATCCGTGGACACGACGGAATGCGATAATGAACCGGAACTAAGATTCAATCAAGTGACGGTAAAAAGATATTTTGAAAAGTTTGTTTTAATTAACTAACATGCAAATATATAAAACTAGACTAAGATCACAAATCAAACAATCAAGGAGAAAAGATCACTTCAGTGTCGAATCCATCTATAATACATTCAATACACTCATAGAAACATGGCAAATACACGAAACATAAATTGATCAAATTCTCGTCAAAGACATCTAATCAAATGACCATTCGGAAAGCTAGAATTAATAATACAAACTAACCACCTAAAATCATGCAATGAAGCTCACGTGTTGTAATCATGTCAATGTTTATAAAGATTGAACTAGCTACCGATTAAGGTACACCAATCCAACAACTAGTTGGAAAGATAATATGAAAAACACACTACCCACCTCAAGTTGATTTAATTAGACAATCACATGCATTTCTTCAACATACAATGTTCATACAAAGTTCATATAAATTAGGAGATTGTGTCAACAAATCCTAGATAAACATAATACTAAGCATGAAACACCATAACAAACACTTTGTCTTTCCAAACATAAGCATAAGGATACACATACAAGAATAATAAATCATAAACAAGACTTCATTCACCATTCCTAGTCAAATGCCACAAACTAGCATAAATACATATACCAATCCATGAATACAAGCATAAACCATAAGTTTTCCAACATGATATGGCTTACACAAACACAAGTCTTGTAGACAACTCAAAATACTTGAATACATAAATTCATTGAAGAATAATCACACGATTGTCATAACATTAACATAATAATTGCCAATAATCCATGAATGTTGTCAAACGATTCTAAACTTCATCTAAACCAAAGTGAACAAGAGTTTTAGCTCACCATGAGCACAAGAATGATAAATAAGAAAGGAAAAATAGTAAGAAACATGCTATGAAAACAAGAATTAAACCACTCCTACAAGCTTAGATGTTGTTATTGATGTATGGTGATCCTCTTGATGTTGTAATCTCTCCAAGATGCTTGAAATGTGGCTGGAACAAGGCTGGTTCGGAGCTCAAACAGTGGGTTTTTGCTCTGGTTGCTAAATGTCTAAAAGAGAGAATGGATCCTGTATTTATAGAATTAGGGAGGCACGCCCATGCCAGGAGGGAAGGCACGACCTTGCTAGGGAACTAGCACGGTCGTGATGGAGAGGGTTGACCGATCCAGAGCTTCTATTGGGTCCCATTGAACGAGGAAGTATGACTCTAAGGTCATGTGTCAGACTCACGAGATTACACGCGGCTGTGGGGGTGTTGGAGCATAATTGTGCTTGAAAAAGTGCCTTGGCGCGGTCGTGCCAAGTACGGGACGCGACCGTGCCTAGGGTTTTTCTGGATTGGCGCGGCCGTGCCAAGTAGGGGGCACGACCGTGCCTCTACCTCAGAAACCCTAAAAACTTCATCTTTATCCTAGAATTCCCATGCTTGTTCACTCAGCTTCACAAAAACCTACAAAACTGGAAATGAAGCAAATAAGTGTCTAAACGCTAGAAATAACCAAGAATTGATCGTGAAATGAGTGAAGTTTTGTGCCAAAAAGATGAGTAAATTCTAACACGTCATTAGCCGATTAGGACCAGGCACGACGATGAGGACGAAGACGATGCGTATGGGGATGCATGGTGGAGACTGGTTAGCGAGACACGGTGGAGAGGACAAGGAAGATGGTGGTGACCGGTGGCACGGTGGTGCATGGTGGTAAACCCGAATGACGGTGGCAATGGTCGGCTAGGGTTGCATGGTGACGTTTTGACGATTAGGGTTTTGCATGGCACACGTACGTGCATGCATGTGGACCCGGTTGAGCTAGTGGAATCCTTAACGAGCCAAGGACGACTCGATTCTTGAAGAATTGTGTATAGGGTTCGGTGTATCGGTATGACGAGCAGATGAGACGAGAGTCCGGGTTTTATTTTGTGTTCACGTTACCCGACGTATGTTTTGAACGTATTCTGATCGCGTGATCGTACGTTTGAGGAGTTCGGGGTTTGAGCGAGTGATCGGGGTGTAGAGCAAGGATTTGGACTCGACGTAACCAGTGAGTTTCTAATCCCCTCTTTTAAAAGTTTTACTATTTTGGGGCTATCGGACGTACTCACATGTGTTATTAAACGAACGTATTATGAGTTATGATTTAAACCTAAAGTATTTTATGAGACCATTATATAATAATGAAGCTAAGGGTCGTTGTGGGGTCCTTAGGGTGGGTGAACAGTAGTTGGGATGATCTGTGTATGTCATCTTATGAGTTAGTCAGGATGAGTCGGGAATTTAGTTAAACCTGCGATGGTTATATAAGGAGAGTTCGCATGGGAACCCGTACGTGGTTCACTAATGAGTCAAGTAAATGCTAGTATGCTGTTAAGCGTCATGTGTTTGATGTTGTGTGTTGTATAATTACCTATTCGGAAAGAGTTGGGTAATGCGTCTAGACATTAAGAGGATAAGTCTAAAGTAAATGTTGGATTACACATGTAAGTGATCCGTGAAAGGGTGGTGAGTCGTAGTGTAACATCCCAAAATAAAACTACAGTTATAATAACGAAATAAACGATCGAGGCATGACGGGTCGGGTCGGATGGGCCGGCGGGCTAGAAGGGGAGCCTCCCCTATAAATAGCCAAGGTCACCAACCATTTCTCTCATTTGCAACATCTAGAGAGAGAAACTGTAGAGAGAGAAAGTTGGCGGATCGACCCGAGATTGAAGAAGTGTGTAGCTCCAGAGCTTGTGAGAAGAACCTTCGGATCAGAAACTCGATTCAGGTAACGATCTGGCCTAGATCTGAGTTTTTGTTCGTTTTTGATAATGTAACGTTTTTACGAATGAAACTGGAAGAAAATCATAGTTTTGAGTTCCTTAATGAAAAGCAAACGTTTTGAATGTAAACAAGTTCGGGATCTTGATGTGATCAGACCCGAAGGCGAAAGTTAGGGTTTTTTGCGGAGAAGCAGATCCTGCGTACTTATCAAGTACGCAGGAAGAGGGTCCTGCGTACTTATCAAGTACGCAGGAAGAGGATCATGAGTACTTATCAAGTACGCTGTACTTATCAAGTACGCATGAAGCAGGTACTGCGTATTTATCAAGTACGCATGAAGCAAAGTCTGCGCATTTATTAAGTGCGCAAGAGCAAGGCCCTGCGCACTTGCTAAGTACGCGGACATCAGGCTGTTTAGGTAAAGTCTGTATGTTTTGAAGGTTAAACCGTTAGATCCGGGATTGGGTCTGATGTGTATTTAACTAATCAATTCAGATCGGAAGTGACGTTGTTGGGCCTTTGTTTAGGACAACTGAGACTAGCTTATAAGGTGAGTTCTAGAAGCCCTTCTTTAAAAGTTTTAATTAAATATTTTTGGGCTGGTGTGCATACATACGGAACGATGTTTTGAAACGAGGTTTATGAAATGATGTTTACGAAATGATGTTTACGAAACGATGTTTACGATATGATGTTTACGAAATGATGTTTACGAGATGATGTTTATGAAATGTTTTGCCAAATGAAGTTTACGAAAGGTTTACGAAAGAGATGATGTTTTGTTTAATAAAACGTACGAATGATTTAACTAAAATGAGGTAAAGGTTTTATGAAAGTCACGAATGAACGAATCTACCACGAGTTCCTACGGGAGCTAAGGTATGTATCTATGTATTGGACTCACCCTTACGGGGGGCCTTTGTGGCTGGCTAACGGTTGTACAACTGGTTGATGATGGGGTGACGACGGTCACCCATGGGATTACCGGGATCCTAATGGAAGGTACTCTTACTTGCGGGGAAATAGTGCCTATGTTATGTTCTGTCTATCTAGAGGTAACGAGCCTTATGAGACATATGTTTGATCTACCTAGAGGTAACGAGCCTTATGAGACATATGTTTGGTCTACCTAGAGGTAACGAGCCTTAGGAGACATATGTTTGGTCCACCTAGAGGTAACGAGCCTTATGGGACCTGTGTGATAGATGACTTAGAGGTAACGAGCCTTAAGTTCATCCGCTAGTATGCGATGTATGGAATTGACGGTTACGAGAAGGCGCAGATTCGGTTCATATAGACTTATGTTATGATGCTATGTTACGATGTTATGATGATGTTAAGTTATTGCATGTTTTACGTACGCTTTTATTAAACAAATGTATGTTATGTTTTTGGCAAAATGTTTATGATAAGGTTTTATGTAAAGCTAGAACTCACCAGCGTAGCTGAATTTTTAGTATGCACATTCATGTTAAGGGCAGGTTATGATGATGGACGGTGATGCTTGGCAAGCGAGAAGAGTTACCCGGATGAAATGAAGACTGGCATCCCGTTATGATTAGTTTATGTTATGTTTATGTAATAGACTACGTTACACTCCCGCATGTTTGAACAAGTTTTAATTATGTTGAATGAATGATTCCGCTGCGTTATTTGATAATCAAGTTTAAGAACTGTATGTGAATGATTAAATCAAACGAGTGAGGCCTCCCGGGTTTGGGGCCTTACAAGTTTAAGAACTGCGTTATTTGATAATAGTTTGAGAGATTCGAACACTCCCAGTGTCTGAACTTAAACTATGAATGGGACCGAAAGCGGATGCCAGTATGGGTAACTCGAGCCACAGCATCAGGTATGAAGGTAGTATATGTTTACATGTATAGTATGCCTTAGAAAGGGTTAGGTAAGGACTTGTGTTCTGATGAAATCACAAAGGTGGTCAAATAGAATTCGAAAGGCAGTGTAATGGTTAATTGCAGATGGCCAGTGTATATTAACATCTTACAGTGCTTATTGAATTTTATTTGTTAACTAGCGTGATGACGTTGGATTTCCTTGTCTTATAGAAAGAAATGGCGGGACGAAAAAGCTGAAGGCGTGGTGGGGGCCGTACCGGTGGTCGTACCGGCGGTTGAAATGGTGGGCGTGGCAGGACCTCTGCGCGCCAAGAGTATAGTGAAGAAGGAAGTGTTCACACTGAACCGGCGGCTAGTGTGCATGGAACTAAGCAGACACTGGTTGAAGAACAACCTTTCACTTTTGAACCAGAAGTGAGGGCAGCTATAGCTCGAGAGTTCACAGAGTTGATGAAGACTTCTCTGCCAGGCCTGTTGGTAGAAGCGTTGAAGAAGGTTAACGGGGAAGGTGGGTCTAGTGCGGCAATTGGTGCCCAAAACAACGAGACTGACAACGCGCCGCCTGCTCGCGGATGCGACTACAAGTCATTTAAAGCATGTGACCCACCGGTCCTCACTGGAAAGAAAGACGCGGTTGCTACGTTTGATTGGGTGATCCGTATGGAAGCTGCCATTCGTCTGAGCGAATGTCGAACGGATCAAGTTGTAAAATTTGCTGCTAACTCCTTGAGGGAGGAAGCATTCCATTGGTGGGAAGGTCTACGTCAAGCAAAAGGGAGCGAGGTTATGGATGCGATGATGTGGGCTGACTTGAAAACTTTGGTGATCAAGAATTTCTGCCCAAGGAACGAGATTGAGAAGGTAGAGAGGGAGTTTCTGGGTTTGAAGACCGGGAGCATGACGCACCGGCAGTACACCACACGATTTAATGAACTGGCACGTCTGGTGCCACATCTTGTCACGACTGAGGAAAGAAATATTTCATGCTACATTCAAGGGCTGCCGCACCAGGTCCGTACCTATGTTAAAGCAAACGCCCCTACTACCTACGATTCGGTAGTAGAGCTGAGCGGAGTGGTATTTGATGATCTGGCGCTGAATGTCGTTGCCATTGAAGAGCCCAAGAGGAAGCTGAGTTTTCCTGCTAAGCGATCGGGTGGGAATTTGCTTGGGGCTCGGGACAAATAGGCCAGGGTAGGCGAGACGACGGTCTGTGAAAAATGTGGGGTAAGACATACGGGTGAATGTTGGCTAGGGACAAATCTGTGCTACAAATGTGGCAAGACTGGGCACTACTCCCGTGAATGCAGGCAAGGCATTAAATGTTATAATTGTGGTGAAAGCGGTCATATGAGCCGAGAATGCACGAAGCCCAGAATGGGTGAAGCCGGGAAAGGGAAAGGCTCGGAGAAGAAAGAAGAGAGGCCCAGAGCAAAGGCTCGTGTGTAACCACTGACGCAAGAACAAGCCAGGGCAGACCCCGATGTGGCGTCAGGTACGTTCATCCTTGACAACACTTTTGTTTCTGTGTTATTTGATTCGGGTGCTAGTAAGAGTTTTATATCTGCGACTTTTTGTAAACGAGTAAAGTACACTGTGTGTAAGCTAGAAAGGGCCTTTAGCGTAGAAACCGTTGAGGGTAGAACTGCGATGGTGACTGATGTAGTTGACAATTCCACGATAAAAATAGAAGGTCATAGGTTCCTGTCAGATTGTTTACTATAGTTTTGGGATGGTTTGATGTTGTGTTGGGTATGGATTGGTTAACTGCCAACGAAGCACAAATCATATGTAAACGAAAGATAATCCAACTCAAGGCCCTGGATGGTAGCAAAGTCGAGGTCTTTGGAGATCGTGATGCCCCGATGCCAAACGTCATCTCTATGATTAAGGCAACAAATTACTTGAGGCGCGGATGCGAAGCTTATCTGGTGTACGTAATTGACAAGTGTAAGGAAGTGAAAGAACTAGACGATGTACCCGTGGTACGCGAGTACCCGGAAGTGTTTCCAGAGGATTTGCATGGGATACCACCCAACAGAGAGATCGAATTTTGAATCGACTTAGTACCAGATGCCCAGCCCGTGGCTAAGGCTCCATATCGACTAGCACCAGTGGAAATGAAAGAACTTATGGCCCAATTAGACGAACTACTTGAGAAGGGATTTATACAACCGAGCATCTTGCCATGGGGTGCTCCGGTGTTGTTTGTGAAGAAGAAAGACGGTTCGATGAGAATGTGTATTGATTATCGCGAGTTGAATAAACGTATGGTGAAGAACAAGTACCCTTTACCAAGGATCGACGACCTGTTCGACGAATTGCAAGGCGCAAGTTGGTTCTCGAAAATCGACCTTCGGTCCGGGTACCATCAGTTGAAGATGAGGGAAGAAGACATACCGAAAACTGCATTTCGCACACGTTATGGACATTTCGAGTTCCGCATAATGTCTTTTGGATTGACGAACGCCCCTGAAGCGTTCATGGAATTGATGAATAGAGTTTTTCGACCAATGCTGGATCGATCGGTAATCGTGTTCATCGATGATATTCTCATCTACTCCAAGAATGAGGGTGATCACGCGTGTCACTTGAAAGAGGTATTGGAAGCTCTGAAGAAGGAAAAGTTGTATGCTAAATTCTCCAAATGCGCGTTCTGGCTTAGGGAAGTTCAATTCCTAGGTCACGTCATTAACCCGAACGGCATTATGGTTGACCCAGCAAAGATAACGACGGTAAGGGAATGGAATATTCCTAAGACGCCAACTGAAATCCGCAGTTTCTTGGGATTGGCAGGCTACTATCGGAGATTCATCTAGGATTTCTCTAAAATAGCTTCGCCATTGACAAAGCTGACACGGAAGGAGGTAAAGTACGAATGGGGTTCGACCCAGGATAAGGCGTTTAAGGAATTGAAAGAGAAGCTAACCAAAGCTCCAGTCTTGGCCCTTCCCGAGGGCAATGAATACTTGGTGGTATACTCTGACGTTTTGGGTTAGGGATTAGGGTGTGTGTTGATGCAACGCGGTAGAGTGATTGCATATGCGTCGTGGCAGTTGAAAGGTCACGAAGTCAACTATCCGACTCATGATTTGGAACTTGCTGCTATCGTATTTGCATTAAAAATCTGGAGACACTACCTCTACGGGGTGAAGTTCATTATTTACTCCGACCACAAAAGTTTGAAGTACTTCTTCGAACAAAGGGAACTTAATATGAGGCAGAGATGATGGTTAGAACTATTGAAAGACTATGACTGTGAAATCATATACCATCCTGGAAAGGCAAACGTGGTGGCTGACGCTCTAAGTCGAAAGGATGTGCCTGCTCCTATTAGAGTGAAAGCTTGCCAGTTGGTGGTGACATCAGATGTGATGAGGGAAATCGAAAGAGCTCAAGATGAAGCACTGAAGGAAGAAAACATAAAGAAGGAAAGAATGGTTGGCCAACAGGACAAGTTGGAATATAACACTCTTGGTGTTAGGACACGTTTTGGGCGGGTATGGATACCTATGAGTGGCGAGCTTAGAACCAAAATCTTGGATGAGGCTCATAAGTCTCGATACTCTATCCATCCTGGTACCAATAAAATGTACCAAGATCTGAGGAAGGAATACTGGTGGCCTAGAATGAAACATGAAGTGACAAAGTACGTAAGCAAGTGCTTGACTTGCTCGCAAGTAAAGGCTGAACACCAGAAACCGTATGGAAAGATTCAAACACTTGATATACCGGAATGGAAGTGGTAACACATTACCATGGACTTCATAACCAAGCTACCTCGCACAGCTAAAGGTCATGACACCATTTGGGTAATCGTGGACCGTTTAACGAAGAGTGCTCATTTCCTACCTATTCGCGAGACGCTCTCGTCGGAAAGGTTAGCGGAAGTATTTATTAACGAAGTAGTAGCACAGCATAGGATGCCTTTGACGATCGTATCTGACCTGGACACACGATTCACATCGAGGTTCTGGAAAAGATTTCACTAGGCGATGGGCACGAGGCTTAATATCAGCACGGCATACCACCCACAAACGGATGGTCAGTCCGAAAGGACCATTCAGACATTGGAGGATATGCTTCGCGCTTGTATTATCGATTTTGGCGGCAGTTGGGACAGTCATCTGCCGTTAGCCGAATTCTCCTACAACAATAGTCATCACACGACTATAGGCATGCCGCCTTACGAAATCTTGTATGGGAGAAGATGCAGGACCCCGATTTGTTGGGGTGAGATTGGACAGAAGGAATTAGGAAGTCTTGAAGTCGTAAGAGAAACGTCGGAAAGGTTTGATCAAATCAAAGCACGAATGAAGGCCGCACAAGATCGTCAGAAATCCTATGCGGATAAACGACGAAGGCCTATCGAGTTTGATGTTGGGGACAGAATAATGTTGAAAGTGTCACCCTGGAAGGGAATCATACGATTCAGGAAGAAAGGAAAGTTAAGTCTGAGGTTTGTCGGACCATTCAGGATAATGGCACGGGTCGGTGAAGTCGCTTATCGGTTAGAGTTGCCTGATGAGTTAAGTGGGATTCATTCTACCTTCCATGTATCACACTTGCGAAAGTGTTTGGCGGATGAATCGACTCACGTACCACTTACTGACATCGAGGTCGACAACAGCTTGAACTACATCGAAGAACCTGTGGCCATCTTAGACAGAAAGGAGAAGCGTTTGATTAATAAAGTTATTCCATTACTTAAAGTCCAATGGAATCACCGAAAGGGATCGGAATCTACTTGGGAAACGGAGACGGAAATGAGGGAGTCGTACCCTCAACTATTTGACTTATGATAGGTTTCGGGGATGAAACCGGTAAGGGGGGTAGACTTGTAACATCCCAAAATAAAACTACAGTTATAATAACGGAATAAACGATCGAGGCATGACGGGTCGGGTCGAATGGGCCGGCGGGCTAGAAGGGGAGCCTCCCCTATAAATAGCCAAGGTCACCACCCATTTCTCTCATTTGTAACATCTAGAGAGAGAAACCGTAGAGAGAGAAAGTTGGCGGATTGACCCGATATTGAAGAAGTGTGTAGCTCCAGAGCTTGTGAGAAGAACCTCAGGGTCAGAAACTCGATTCAGGTAACGATCTGGCCTAGATCTGAGTTTTTGTTCGTTTTCGGGTTTTTCGGGTTTTGGACGATAATGTAACGTTTTTACGGATGAAACTGGAAGAAAATCATAGTTTTGAGTTCCTTAATGAAAAGCAAACGTTTTGAATGTAAACAAGTTCGGGATCTTGATGTGATCAGACCCAAAGGCGAAAGTTAGGGTTTTTCGCGGAGAAGCAGATCCTGCGTACTTATCAAGTACGCAGGAAGAGGGTTATGCGTACTTATCAAGTACGTAGGAAGAGGATCATGCGTACTTATCAAGTACGCATGAAGCAGGTACTGCGTATTTATCAAGTACGCATGAAGCAAAGTCTGCGCATTTATTAAGTGCGCAAGAGCAAGGCCCTGCGCACTTGCTAAGTGCGCGGACATCAGGCTGTTTAGGTAAAGTCTGTATGTTTTGAAGGTTAAACCGTTAGATCCGGGATTGGGTCTGATGTGTATTTAACTAATCAATTCAGATCGGAAGTGACGTTGTTGGGCCTTTGTTTAGGACAACTAAGACTAGTTTATAAGGTGAGTTCTAGAAGCCCTTCTTTAAAAGTTTTAATTAAATATTTTTGGGCTGGTGTGCATACATACGGAACGATGTTTTGAAACGAGGTTTACGAAATGATGTTTACGAAATGATGTTTACGAAACGATGTTTACGATATGATGTTTACGAAATGATGTTTACGAGATGATGTTTATGAAATGTTTTGCCAAATGAAGTTTACGAAAGGTTTACGAAAGAGATGATGTTTTGTTTAATAAAACGTACGAATGCTTTAACTAAAATGAGGTAAAGGTTTTATGAAAGTCACGAATGAACGAATCTACCACGAGTTCCTACGGGAGCTAAGGTATGTATGTATGTATTGGACTAACCCTTACGGGGGGCCTTTGTGGCTGGCTAACGGTTGTACAACTGGTTGATGATGGGGTGACGACAGTTACCCATGGGATTACCGGGATCCAAATGGAAGGTACTATTCCTTGCGGGGAAATAATGCCTATGTTATGTTCTGTCTACCTAGAGATAACGAGCCTTAGGAGACATATGTTTGGTCTACCTAGAGGTAACGAGCCTTATGAGACATATGTTTGGTCTACCTAGAGGTAACGAGCCTTAGGAGACATATGTTTGGTCCACCTAGAGGTAACGATCCTTAGGGGACCTGTGTGACGGATGACTTAGAGGTAACGAGCCTTAAGTTCATCCGCTGGTATGCGATGTATGGAATTGACGGTTACGAGAAGGGGCAGATTCGGTTCATATTGACTTATGTTATGATGCTATGTTACGATGTTATGATGATGTTAAGTTATTGCATGTTTTATGTACGCTTTTGTTAAACAAATGTATGTTATGTTTTTGGCAAAATGTTTATGTTAAGGTTTTATGTAAAGCTAGAACTCACCAGCGTAGCTGACTTTTTAGTATGAACATTCAGGTTAAGGGCAGGTTATGATGATGGACGGTGATGCTTGGCAAGCGAGAAGAGTTACCCGGATGAAATGAAGACTGTCATCCCGTTATGATTAGTTTATGTAATAGACTACGTTACGCTCCCGCATGTTTGAACAAGTTTTAATTATGTTGAATGAATGATTCTGCTGCGTTATTTGATAATCAAGTTTAAGAACTGTATGTGAATGAGTAAATCCAACGAGTGAGGCCTCCCGGGTTTGGGGCCTTACACGTAGTACATGTCCAGGTAGTATCATGTGTATATATGTGTTGCTTTGTGTGCTTGCATTGTTATCCGTGTGAAGGGTCAACAATAGTGTGGAGGACGGAGTCCTTCGGGGTCATCATTGTATGGGTGATGTGTCAGACACCGTATGGTAGATGATATAGTCACCGTGTGGGTGGCCGGGTAGTCATCGTAGATAACAAGTGTGTCACTATGTTTAGTGGCGAGGCCCTGTAACAAGGGTATAGCTGAGCTTAGGATGAGTATCCCGACGAGGATAACCCTGACAAGGGTGCGGGGATGAGGTATGTGTTTGTGTGCATTTATGTGTTAAATTGCATGCAAGTGATGAGTTATATTAAATGTGTATGAGATGATATTGATGTGATAAATATATGGAATCATTGTGTTGTGTCGAGTTAGATTGACCGTTGAGTCAGGATGAGTACATTGTGTATAACTGTTGAGTCAGTTGAGTTATGAGAGTCCTGGTTAGGGCTGGTAAGTTGGTGTCTACGTATAAGAAAATAGGGGTTATTTATATGATGAAAATCTGGGGTGGTGAATCCTTTTGGGGTTAAATGACGGGTAGACTTACTGGGGTTAAATAACGGGTAGAGTCTGGGGTGGTGAATCCTTTTGGGAGAGACTTACTGGGGTTAAATGATGGGTAGAGTCTGGGGTGGTGAATCCTTTTGGGATATTATAAGATAACAGGGGTTATTTATATGATGAAAATCTATTAAACTATTTTCTAAAGACTTGAGGGTCTTGAGTAAAGATAAACAATAAATGAGACGAGTTGGCTTTTGTTAAATTAAACTATTAGAACTCACTCAGCGTAGCTGACTCTGTATGTACGTTAGATTGTTTTGCATGTGAGTCTGCTTGATGAGGTATCTTGTCTTGGGAGCGGGGCTACTCGGGTTGGTGCGCATGCATTCGTCAGGTAACGTTACGAAAGTTAGTGAGTTTTAAAGATAAAATTATTTTGAGAAAGACTTCCGCTGTTTATTTAAATGAAAGTTAAAGTGTTTTTAATGAGTTTACATAGTGATGAGATCCAATTGTAGGGTGCCTGGTTTGGGGCCTTACATCATGACGCACTCAAAGCGGACTTGATCGAGTATATTTGCGAACGTTCTCAAGATCATGTAATTTAATTAAATATTAGTTTTTTATGTTTTTTTTTTTAATTTATGTAATTTTATTTATGGAGATTTTATTTAATGTAATTTTATTTATATAAAATTAATATATAATTTTATTAATAAATTATAAAATGCATTTAATGCTCACACCACACTCATTCACATGGGTATTTCCCTTGCCAAGTGAGTGTGGTGTGAGAATTGAAGAAAATGGCGTGGCACCACGTGGTAACCACTTTTCCCCTCACTAAACACTCACTCATTTGGGTATACCACATGCTCTAAAACAGTCTCCTTTTCCTCTTCTTCTATATCGATCTGCAAGCACATTGGCAACATGAGGCTTGTAACCTCAATAATTTAGGGCTTTTAGATGTAATTTATGTCAATTTGAGTCCATTTGTTGCATGTTTTGGATTACTTACTACCGACTCTTTTTGTGAAACACAAAACCGACTCGTATTCACCTTTATCTTGTAGCTAACTCTTTTGTGAAATTTTAATAGCATTCTAAACGGTTCTTCTTAGTGGGAGTACATACTATGAATTTGAGTTTGAGAGCGGTAGATTATGATGAGATAGGTGGGGTTGGTTTAGGGTTGGGGAAGAATGAGAGATGTGAAGAGAGAAAGAGACGGAGAGTAGAGTTTTAATTTTTTTTTAATATTAGGGGTATATTCATCTTTTCATAAATATTTAACAGAAAATATGGATGCCGTTAGAGGCGTGTAGTTGATTGAGACAATTGACAAACCACAAGGACTAAAAATGTGAAATTGAAACTATTGGACTCAAAGAGTAATTTTGAGCAACCCACAAGAACTAAAAACAAAATTTACTCAAAAATAAATATATACATAACCCCTTTTTCATCGATTGGCCTACAACCACCATCCACCAGTTTCTTCATTTTATTGATTCCCTTTTTGGATCTCAATTAGAACCATATTTTCATGATGATTACAACTCTAATCGGATCTTGTTGTATGAATCTTCGAAGAGAACGCACGTACGCTCTCTAATATGTTGTTATCAAACTCAACTTCATGAATCTTGAATTAAATGATTAAAATCTTGTTCTTATTCTTGAATTTTTTGTTGATATGATGAAGGAAACATCAGACTTGAAAATTAAACGGATTCAGAAATCAATTCAAAGACAAATGTTAATTTATAATTAGAGTAAGAGCATTCACATCAGTGTGTCTATATATATCTTCATCTCTATTATTTAGAGATTTCTCCTATTTTGCACCTCCATCAGTATCTCTATCTTCATCTCCATCTTTAAATTTTAGAGTTTAGTAAATAGAGATTTTCTAAATATAAAGATCCATTTTCATTAATATCTATATTTTTGTGAGTGTATAGGAAAGAGAAAAAATAATAAAATAAATATTTGTGAGTAAGATAGAGATAGAGATAGAGATAGAAAATGAGATCTGGGATGTTAAAACAAATTTAAAAAAAACTTTGAAAAAAAGTGATATTTAGTTAAATTATAGAGATAGAGACGAAGATGCTGATGTGAATGCTCTATATTACACAGATTGTCCTTTAAGTATGTATGAAATTACATCCTATGTCTTTTGACTTCAATGAGTACAGATATTGTCCTTTTTAGAAACTTTTGCATGCTCTATGTCCTATGTTAACCCCCCATCCAATGTCACCGTTAAATCCCATCATGTGGCTCTCACATGAGGGGCAAATAGACATTTCATTTGTTCTCTCTCCCACGTACCATATAAACCCAGTTTCAATACTGTTAAAGAAATTAATCATGGTGGTGGATGATTCGCGAGGGAGAACGACGTCGAAATTGGTAAAAGATGAAAGATCACCATTTCTGAAAGTTGTAAAACCCCATCTTCCCCATCACCATTTCTAGCTGCTCAAGATTCTGAGCTACATCCGCCATGTCGGTCGACTTAACCTCGATCTTCTTTTTCAAATGCTCTAAAATCTGAGAGAGAGAACCAGACTTAGAGAGAGAGAATTCGTGAGAGGGAGGAGGCTGGCCCACCTTCGGCAGCACCTCCGACAGTCCTACGATGGCTACATGACGATGATCCCAGTCTATGGCCGTTCTCCCGCTTTTCCGGCGACCACAACCATCAGAGATGAAGGTGATGATGGTTTTGAGACCAAAAATGGTCGTTTGTAATAGTGGGATACGGCGGCAGCGTTAGGGTTTTAAACCCGCTTTTCTGGCGGCCGGACAGGTGGTAGACCCGAGCCTAGCAGGCGGCAACCTCACTATGGTGCTAAATATAGGGTTGTTTCGGCACAGATTGGCATTCCGGCGGCCTGGAACAGCCGCACCAGGCGGCGAAGATGGTGGAAGCGCCTACAGGCGGTGGGGGCGGCTAGGGTTTTACCCTAGCATCGCCGGCGATGGCACGGTCAGGTCTCTCAGCTGCAGAAAGGGTCAGACAGTAAGGACTAGTGCCAGAGATGATGGTGGGACAGGGAGGACGACGGTTTGAGGTCTCAATCGATTTTTCGGCGAGATAGCTAAGGTTTTAACCCACTTTTCCAGCTAAGCCCTTTTATATGGTACCTGGGAGAGAGAGAACAAATGAAATGGCAATTTTACCCCTCATGTGAGAGGCACATGATGGGATTTAACGGTGACATTGGATGAGGGTTAACGTAAAGGACATAGAGCGTGCAAAAGTTTCTAAAAAAGGACAGTATATGTACTAATTGAAGTCAAAGGACATAGGATGTAATTTCATACAAAATTAAAGGATAATCTGTGTAATTTACTCTTATATTTATGTTGATTTTGAAAGAAAAGAAGAAGTTTAATTAAGACACCTTCAATTAGTGATAGTGTTAAAAATAAGAATTAGTTACACGGATGGCCCCTGTGGTTTACACGAATTTCACTGTTATTCTGTTAAATACGTGGAAATGACCAAAATTCCCCTTAATACTAAAAACTAATTAAAAACTACAATTCATTAGGGACCCACCTAAACTGCCCTACATCAGCCACCAAACCCTCCATCCCCCTATTTGTCTTCCTCGATGACAAAAAGCAACCATTCAGATAAATTGAAAATGGAGATGGTTGAATTTGGTGAAATTGTCACCGTCATCACGTTGTCGGCGTTTTCTTGAATTCGTCGGAACCAATTTGAGATGGTGGAGACTCAACTGTGGTCTGGTACAACCTATTAGTTGAACCCGGTTGACCAAATCGGCGTGGGGGTTGATTGACCAGATTGCCGTCTGCCGGGAAGCCGTAATTAGGAGCACAGAAATTAGTCACCGTCACAATGATAGAAGTCCCTGGAATACACCACTGGAGATCGTCTACACACTTGACCTCGAAACACGCGCCACATATCTGTCATTTCTCGAACAACACGGTACTTAACCCCGTCGTGGCCTTCCCATACCCTGCCTTCTCCAGTTCACCGTAACCACACGCACCGTCAACAGCTCAGGCGGATTAGCTGTCGGTAGTTACAAATGTGTAAACTATTGGACTGAACCTGTAATTTCTATATAATATATATATATATATGGAAGGGCTCATATAATAACCAAATTTTTATGTGATAACCGTGCTAGCCACTATAAAACAAACACATAATTTATAAATTCTTTTTTCTTTTAATTGTTAAAATAGTATTTAAGTATCTTGAATAAGTATTTTGAACGTAAATACGAAAATAATGAGTCTTACGTATACGTACCAAATAATGTTACATATACGTGACACATAGTATTTACATATATGTAACATTAACATAATGATAATTGTTACATACACGTAACATTATGTTTGAGAGTAGTTATCATGGTTATCACATAAATACTGGTTAGCATTTGAACCTCACCCTATATATATATATATATATATATATATATATATATATATATATATATATATATATACATACTAGTATTTGTGCCCGGCGCGTTGCGGCCGAAACAAATGCTTTAGCAAACAGCCGGCCCATATTTGGTAGGAAGTTTTCAAAAGAATTTTATGAGTCTATAACATATATATATATATATATCTAGTAAATTATTATGTATGAGATAATACACATGTAAATGAATTCTAAGAAACACCTATTTTTGTGTAAAACTAAGGTATGTAAACGATACCTAGCGACATGAATGTTGGAAGACTATGAGTCAAAGAAACCAAACTAAATTTCAAATTTTTACATCCAAACTACAGTCAATCAAGAAACATCAAATTATAGTAAAAGTAAAAGTTCATTAGTTCATAGTAATTTCATGATAAGCACCCAATACAAATATGCAGGCCAAACTTCACAGTAAAGATACACTAATACAGAAACTAAACAATGATTAAAGTTGAAGACAAATCAATAACATGAGATCAACTAAACAATAATGGTAAAACATGAGAATTTTAACACACGAAACGATTTTAAGTTATCTTGTCACCCGAGTTCTAAAGGTTTAACAGAAGTTGGACTTACTCATTTTTCTCTTAAGCAAATGATCATACTAAAAACATAGTTTAAAATATGAATTGCACAATTCCTCCTCTTTAAGTTACCCCTTTGACTTCCCAAACACAGTTTAAAATCTGAAACAATTTTAAGTTTGCCCTTTTAGTATGAAGGCCATATTAAAAACATGGTTTTTGCACAGCCCGGGTCAGGTTGAATTGACCCGCAAGTAGCTGCTTTATCAAAAGAATTAAAAAAATTATAAATTTTGATGTGTTAGTTATGACATAAAAATAATATTATTACAACACTAATCTAAATCTTTACAAAATACAGGAAGTTGTTTTTCACAAATAGACTTTGGCCGATATTCAGCATGTGAATGTGTTCAAACTGATATCCCCGATTCCCTTTAAGCAAACTTTTATAGTGACTCACTGAATTTTGACCCATTTGAGATAAAAACAGAACCCAAACTGTCCTATGCATAATTATATGAGCAACCGTTATGTTCACATGATCACACAGCCATGTTCTGAAAATTGCAATTTCTTTTAAATTTTTTATATTTTAAAAAAAAAGTATAAAGTAACAATTAAAATACATGAGACTTATTTTATAAAATATCTTATTAGAAGTATCAAGAACAATAATAACTTGGTTATATTTTATACAAAAGTTTAACTTACTTTTCAGAAAGGGAAATTAGGCAGCTAACATGGCAAACCAACTCATCAAAAAACTGTCACATAAGCAAAGTGACCCTTTCAGCCGGTAAAAAATGATCCATTTGACCTCATTTAAGAATGTTTGAAAGTTAGTTACCTTAAAAGAGTTCCGAACATTTTCTCAAATAATAGCAGATTTGGCTTCTTACCTGAGGTGACCGTCGAGGGACTGTACATAATGGAATATCCTGAAGTAAATACGTAAGTTAGAAACTGTAATTCAGATGGCCAGTTAGCATTACAATGCAGCATACCTTTACAAGATCGAGATCTTCAGATGTCACAGAAAACCGTCCTTCTATTTGTACCAAAAATTTGCTTTTGATTTTTCATCCAACGATTCCCTGTATCATGTGGAAAAGTTAAAATGCATGCATATTGGTCAAATAGCAATTGTTTTCATTAATATTCAGCAAAATATGATAATAAATAGAATACCTCCTGTTAGCTTTATTGGAGCAGATAAACTGTTTCCCGAAGCTCGGTTTGGAAGATTCAAAGGACCACTAAAACTGGGAGCTTTCCTTACTTGATGAATTTTATCGATTGCTTGTGAGCTTTCATTGTCAGACCACTAAACTGGGAGCTTTCCTTGAAAATTGTAATTTTTTACCCGAATGGGTTACAATTCAGACTCCAAAGGTATAGAAAAATGCATACAGAGAATCTTGAACATTGCTTTCTTTTTCCATTTGATATTTTTGTACCCAAAAGGACTTGATAGTTTTTGGGTTTTTTATTACTGAGCTAAGAATAGGGAAAACAATAAGTATAGGGAAAAATAATGTAAATACAAACAATAAACAATTAATCTTCATTTTCTATCATATTATCAAATTCAAGCAAACAAAAGTGACGATCATAACTTCTAAAAATATGGTTTTGTGAAAAAGAGAAATAATTGAGCAAAGCAAATATCTAATGAGGGCCTATTTGAAAAAGAAAATCCATATCTTAAAGAATATTAGTGGCTTTGACAATAACATATTAATAAAGGTATTTTTTCTGTTACTTATGTTTAATTTGTTAATTTAAAAAGATGTAATTTGGCAATAGTTAGAACAAACAAAACAGATTTTGTGGTCATGAAATCTGTTCAGTTTGAAGGTATTTTAAGTACCAAAGCACTTTATCAAAGTGAGATCTTTTGAGTTTGAAAGCACAAAATCTGTTTGCAGGTATCAAAAACTGAGATCAAACTCAGTAGTTATATTCTAATTCCAGTCTTTAGTTTATACCTGCAAAAGATCTCAGTTTTCTAACATACCAAAGCACTTTTATCATACACAAACACACAAAACAGAACAGGTTTAATTTGCAGGTATTTTATTAAAGAATGAAATAACATTCCAAAGCACTTTAACATACCAAAGAAATGCCTTTCATTTGCAGGTATTTTATTAAATAAAGAAAACAGATGTTGTGGCTCTAATTAAGTGCACTTTTATTAACACAAACAACCCTAAATTATGCAATGGAGAGAAAACACAGAAGCCTGACTATGAGAGATTCTGAAAAACAATCAGAAGGATAATTTATCAAAGAAACATTAATTATGTGCAATTTTATCATACACAAACAACCCTAAGTGATTAATTATGTTCACTTTATCATAGACAAAGCAAATCCCCCATCTGTTGGAGTGTAACAATGACAGTCATTTCATTTGCATGATCATTTATCAAAGAAACATACAGATTTATCATACACAAACAAACCTAAGTGATTAATTAAGTGCACTGTTATCATACACAAACAACCCTAATTGATTAAATATGTGCACTTTATCATACACAAAGCAAATCCCCAATCTGTTGGAGTGTAACAATGACAGTCAAATGTTATTTAGGGAAAAACATTTAAATCGAAGGAATGACATACCTGAAGTGAAGCCAATACGAAAATCTGAACAGTCGGAGGCGTGTGATGGTAATGAAGATGGGGTTGGCGAAGGCGACGGGGGGAGGGGAGAAGCCGTCATACATGTTTGGTAAAGGCGGAAGGAAACCGTCATGGTCCGTTGACGGCATCGATAGATGGACGGAGGAAGGTGGGGGTGACGGAGGAGATGGACGGCGGAGGTGGGAGGGTAGACGGAAGTCAGCGCAAATGGAAGGGGATAGATGACGGAAGGGAAGGGAAGTAAAAGACAGGCGTGAAATTGAACAGAGAAGAAACGAAAATTGAACGGAGAGGAAACGTAGGACACTTTTTAAGGTTTAGTTAATGATTTGGGTTGTGTTTTAGGCACAAATAGAGGAGGTAATTTGTAACACCCAAAATAAAAAGAAAAGAAAAATTCAAAATTTCACTCCCTCGCGGTACGCGAGGGAGATTTTGACAAAACCTCGCGGTACGCGAGGGGACTGCTTATACGCCAGATTTACACCTTTTCGCGGTACGCGAGAAGATTCCCAACCAAGCCTCGCGGTACGCGAGGGAATAGTACACGCGTCAGGGCCAGAAAACACGTGTCATTCACCCTTGCCACCAGCCGCCACGTGTCATGCTGACTCAGCACCGTTCGTGACACCTCATCCTCTCGCGGTACGCGAGGGATTTCCTTGGCCGGCCTCGCGGTACGCGAGGGACTGGAAAATCAGCCTATAAAAGGCCTTCAACGGGATTGAAATTCTGTACAGTTTCCAAACATTCGTTTCACACAAACCCGATCTCTCAAAACTCCACAACGTCCCGAAGCGCTGTTCAAGAATCCTACGACACCCAACTCAAGCCGTAGTTCTGTCCAAATCCCGTAAAGTAGGTATCGTTAAAACTATTCATATATATATAACCGCAATTATATATATATATATTCTCTCATATATATTCTCGTTAATCGTGTCTTCCCTAGGAAGAAACGTATCGAGGTTCTGCTCAAATTCCGAAGCCTACAACCCTACCAGCCATCAAAATCAAGGTGAACACGTTTAACGCTTTTCAAACGATAAAACCATTTTATTTACGAAAACGGCATGAAACAAATTAAATGCTTTAATCATAAGGGTAATCTACGTGATAGCATTCAGGCCATAAGCATACGTAGATTTGATCAAATGGTATACATGTGACGGGTGAAAGTCCGGTCCGTGGCTGGGTACAGATCATGTAATGGGAAATCATAAGACTAAGGATGGGTTTCCTTAGCAGATTATACGAGGGACGAGTTCCTGAGTATCATGTAAGACTAAGAACAAGGTTCTTAGCATCATCACCCTGGGAATAGGCTATCAGTCTGAGACATAGCGCTCAGCCAGTTGACCCCATGGCAGTTAACCCAGTGTATGTAGGTGGTATATACTTCAGGTGAAATAGACTGCTGAATGTGTAGATTTACCATACAAAAACGTGCTTAAAGGCTTTAATTTGGTTTATGTTAGAAATCATTTTCGTGTCAGTTAAATGTGATTCACCGGCTTTATGCTGATGTTCATTTTCAAAACGTTTTTCACAGGTAATGAAAGAAATCATTAAATTCAGGGTGATGCAGTAAAGACAAGATCTTTAGGCATATCAAAATCCCTGTGGCAGACTAATACAAGACCAAATGTTGGAACGGACGTAGATCCTAGACATTTTGAATGGCTTGTATTATGTAAATTATTTCAATCACTGTACATTATATAATAGACTTTTGAAGATCTATTATCATGAAATGAAAAGGGACGTGGATCCCAAGTTTTGACAAAAAGTACAGAATTAACCCTTGAGGTTATTTACATTACATTTCATTACAAAAAGGCATCAAGTAAAAACAAAGACTTCCGCTGTCCAAATTTATGGGACCTCATTCAGATACCAGCATTATCTCGCGACGCCCGGGCAGGGGTAGCCCGGGGTTGTGACAGGTTGGTATCAGAGCCGCATTTAAGGGTTTTAGCAAAATTAGATACTTGTATGATAGTATCTTAGCTTTAACCAATAGTTGTGCCTACTAAACGAACGGTAGGAAGATGCCTTTAACATAACCAATAAATTACAGGATGACAGATCCATACTATTACCCTCATAACTACCCAAACTTCTTTCCTGGAGAATTATCTAATCCAAGAAACGATCAAATAGTACCAAGCTATGATGATTATGTCCACTATCTGCCGACCCCGGAGAATTGGAACAGAATGGTCGCAGAACAAGTGGAGCAGACTCAAGCAAGGCTTGAACCTCTGAGGGAAGAATCAGAGTATTCAGTAGAAATGGAAGATTCAAGAGAATCTTTACGTCCTGTTATGACATCTATGCCACTACCTCAATCGTTAGACATAGTATACCCTACCAGAACAATTCAAGAACATCCACCCAGTCCAAGTGAAGAAACTCCACATTCGATTTCTGAATCCGACAAGGCTGCCGTTTGTGAAGGCAGTGGTGGAAAGTATTTCTTTGATCCTATTCCAGAACATCCCGTTTTCAAGGAACCTTTCTTCTATGTAGATCCCTCCGATGGACGTCAGTATGCAACCGACGGAAAAGTCGTGTGGTCTGTTAACTCAGCATATCACGATCTTAGGATGGGACACAGGGAACCACCTCCTTGTTATGGATACCATGATGAACTGCCAAAATCAATTGATGAACACCTCGATCGTGCTCTTAGAGAGGCTGACGATCTACGTGCTGAACTGTACTTCACCAGACAAGTCGTAGTTAAAAACGAACAAACTATATTTGACTACGAACTAGCCCAGGAAGACAGGAAGTACGCAGAACAATGGGTGGCAGATCAGTTGATCCAGAAGGGTGCTATGACCGAGACCCTGGGGAGATTCTATCAAGATTTGGGAGATGTGCTTCTCGATTAAAGTTAATGATAGTATTTGTATAATTAGCTAACTTTAAGTGATATAGATACATATCTATATTTCTGTATTTGTAACAAATAGATGAAGTTTAAGCGATAATAAACTTCAAATTTTGACCCAAATTCTTGTCTTGTATTCTTAGATGTCTCAACAAAATAACAATAGCGGTCCAGCTACCTACATTACCAAGGAAAAAGGAAAAGAAATTAATAATAATCCTGAAATAGCTACTCAACAACCAGAATTGCAACAACTGGTCAAACAAAGCATTAAAGAAATGCTTCCTGCCATAATAAAGGAAGTACAAGAAAACATCAAAACTCCAAGCCACGTAACTCTTCCTTCAAAAAGAATGGAAAACCCTTCGAAAACCCACACAGAGCAAGTAGCAAGCTCTCGTAAACCTCAAACCTCAAAAAGGTCCAGAACATCAAGCAATAAGTATTCTGGATCTGAAGAATCCTTAAATTTAAGCAGTGAAGACTCTGAAGAAGAAGAGAATGAAACAAAAAGGTATAAACACAAGGAGTGTTCTTACAAAACCTTTCAGGACTGTAAACCTTATGAATTTAAGGGCACCGAAGGCGGTATTGCTACTCTTCACTGGCTAGAGAAGATGGAGTCAGTAATAGCAATTAGCAAGTGTGCTAAGAAAGATCAAGTACTGTATGCTTCAAACTCCTTCAAAAATGAAGCGTTGGAATGGTGGAATTCAATCATTTCTGCCAAAGGGAGGAGAAAGACCAATGCTATGGATTGGAAAGAATTCCGAGCAAAGGTGAAAAGGAAATTTTGCCCCAAGAATGAGAAAGAACAAGCTGAAAGAAAATTTCTGGAGCACCGAATGGTGGGTACCAACGATCGAGAGTATACTACCAAATTTTTTGAATATGCCCGTTTGGCACCTCACCTGGCTAAACCCGAGTCGGTTCTCATAACTCGATATATTTACGGTTTAGTTCCAGAGATCCGTGATTTGGTGAAGGTTGTCTCACCAAAAACCATTGAGTCCACCGTAGAGCTGACCGGTACCATGACGGCTGGATTGATCAGAAACCTAGAAAAGAGAAAGAAAATAGAATCCTCTACAAAAACAAAACCCGAAGCCAAAAGATTTAGCAAAAGCTTTGGGCAAAAAGGATTTCCATTTAAAAATCCATCATGCAAAACATGCGGACGCAGGCATAGTGGAAAGTGTGTTTTTGAAACTCCATTCTGTAATTATTGCAAGGTCTCAGGTCACTCTACTGAGAATTGCTTCAAGAAAAAGGGAATAACTTGTTTTAGTTGTGGAGAGCTGGGGCACATCAGCACTAATTGCCCTAAGTTTGCAAGGACCGGAAGAGCTGGAGGATCAGGAGCCAAGATCACTCCAGAAAACAAAAAGACCGTACGAGCTTTTGTCATGAATGCTAACCAAGCTGAGAGAACGCCGGACGTAATTACCGGTACATTTCTTCTTAATAATGTTTATGCTAAGGTCTTATTTGACTCGGGTGCGAACCGGAGTTTTATAGATTATAATTTTTGTAATCTATTAAATAAACCTTTAAGTCCCTTAGCTGAAACATATGAAGTAGAAACAGCGAACGGTGATTTGATAAAAATATCCCAATCACTGAACAATTGTTACATTACATTAGCTGGTTTCACTATCCCAGTACAATTGTTACCAATGTCAATAACTGGCTTTGACATTGTTTTGGGGATGGATTGGTTATCCAATAACCAAGCCGAAATCCTTTGTAATCAACAAGTTGTAAAACTCGTTACACCAACAAACAAAACTCTAACTATCCAAGGTGATAAACCCACAAAACCTATCCAGATAATCTCCATACTTAAAGCAACCAAGTGCTTAAGAAAAGGATATCTGGCATGTCTGGTATCAATTACTGCCTTGGAAAAGGAGAAGAAGATAGAATCAGTACATGTAGTATCTGAATTTCCAGACGTTTTTCCTGAAGAACTGCCTGGATTACCACCAGAACGAGAGGTAGAATTTCGAATCAACCTTGTACCTGGTGCAACTCCAATTGCCAAATCCCCGTACAGACTGGCACCCACAGAAATGGCAGAACTCAAGAAACAATTGGATGAACTTCTTGAGAAAGGTTTTATACAACCAAGTTCTTCACCCTGGGGAGCTCCAATTCTCTTTGTTAAGAAGAAAGACGGATCAATGCGCATGTGTATTGATTATCGGGAATTAAATAAAGTTACCATTAAAAACCGATACCCACTCCCAAGGATTGACGATTTATTCGATCAACTCCAAGGAGCTTGTCATTTTTCAAAGATCGATCTTCGTTCAGGTTATCATCAGTTGAAAGTGCATGATAACGATATCTCAAAAACTGCATTTCGAACACGGTATGGACATTTCGAGTTCACGGTTATGCCATTTGGACTTACAAATGCTCCTGCCGCATTCATGGACATGATGAATCGTGTCTGCAAACCTTACTTGGATAAGTTTGTCATAGTTTTTATTGATGACATACTTATCTATTCCAAAACCCAAGTTGAACACGAAACTCACCTCCGAACCATACTTGAACTTCTTCGAAAGGAAAAACTATATGCTAAGTTTTCCAAATGCGGATTTTGGTTAACAGAAGTACAATTTCTTGGTCATGTCATCAATATGAACGGAATTCAAGTAGATCCTTCAAAAATCGAAGCTATATCCAAATGGGAAATTCCCAAGTCACCCACCGAAATTCGTAGTTTTCTGGGATTAGCGGGATATTACCGCCGGTTCATTCAAAATTTTTCTCGTATAGCAATCCCACTCACATCCCTAACTCGGAAATCTGTAAAATACGAATGGGGACCCAAACAATCTGAATCTTTTGAAACTTTGAAACAAAAACTGACAAACGCACCTATTCTATCTTTACCAGATGGTATTGAAGACTTCGTAGTTTACTGCGACGCCTCACATACTGGTTTAGGTTGCGTATTAATGCAACGCAAGAAAGTCATTGCTTATGCATCTCGTCAGTTGAAAATTCATGAGAAAAACTACTCAACCCACGATCTAGAATTGGGCGCTATAATCTTTGCTTTAAAGTTATGGCGACACTATCTCTATGGGGTTAAGTTCACAATCTACACTGATCATAAAAGTCTCAAGTACATATTTAGCCAGAAAGAGTTAAATATGAGACAAAGAAGATGGATGGAAATCCTGAATGATTATGATTGTGAAATTTGTTATCATGAAGGAAAGGCAAATGTAGTAGCAGATGCCTTGAGCCGAAAAGAAAACGTCAAGCCAAAGAGAGTACGTTCTCTCAGACTTGAACTACAAATTGATCTTGTAAGTCAGTTAAAAGAGGCACAAGAGTTAGCTTTGAAGGAAGGTAACTTTGAAAAAGAAGGAATGAAAGGAATGCTTGACTTACTGATCAAAGGTGAAGATAATATCCTTCGCATGAATAAACGTATTTGGGTACCAGTTACAGGTGATCTTCGAGAGCGAATCCTCGAAGAAGCACACAAGTCCAAATACACCATGCACCCAGGAAGTGATAAAATGTACAAAAACCTCAAAGAAAGTTACTGGTGGATTGGTATGAAAAAGAACATTGCTATCTACGTAGCAAAATGTTTGACTTGTTCCAAAGTCAAAGCCGAACACCAAAAGCCAGCTGGATTATTGCAACAGTTAGAATTACCAGTTTGGAAATGGGAATTGATAACTATGGACTTTATTACCAAACTTCCTCGAACCACTCGTGGAAATAATGCAATCTGGGTTATCATTGACCGTTTAACCAAATCAGCTCACTTTCTACCTATTAAAGACACCATGAGTATGGACAAAATGGCACAAATTTACGTTAATGAAATTGTAACATTACATGGTGTGCCTCTATCCATAGTGTCAGATAGAGATAGTCGCTTCACATCTCGATTCTGGCAAAGTTTTCAAACAGCTCTAGGAACTCGATTGAACCTTAGTACTGCTTACCATCCACAAACTGATGGGCAGAGCGAAAGAACTATACAAACCCTAGAAGATATGCTCCGAGCCTGTGTGATAGACTTTGGAGGTAATTGGGATGATCATTTACCTCTAATGGAATTCTCATACAACAATAGTTATCACACAAGTATTCAGGCCGCACCATTTGAAGCATTGTACGGACGGAAATGTCGAACGCCTGTATGTTGGTCAGATATCGGAGAAAATCAGTTATCAGGACCAGAGATAGTCCAAGAAACCACTGATAAAGTATTACAAATACGTGAACGTTTAAAAGCGGCTCGAGATCGACAGAAAAGTTATGCAGATAAACGAAGAAAGCCGTTAGAATTCCAACTCGGTGACAAGGTGTTATTAAAAGTTTCACCTTGGAAAGGTGTTATTCGTTTCGGAAAGAAAGGAAAGTTAAGTCCACGTTTTGTTGGACCTTTCAAAATCATTAAACGAATCGGATCTGTTGCCTATCAGCTTGAACTACCAGTAGAGATGGGTGGGGTACACGATATATTCCATGTATCAAACCTACGTAAGTGTTTAGCTGATGAATCCTTGCTTATGCCTTTACAAGATGTGGAAGTAAATGAAAAGCTCAAATTCATTGAACGACTGTTACAAATTGAAGACCGACAAATCAAAAAGCTTAAACGAAAGCAATTGGCGTTAGTCAAAATAAGATGGGACTCCAGGCGTGGCCCAGAATATACTTGGGAACTTGAGTCAGAAATGCGCAAAAAGTATCCACATCTCTTTCAATGAATCTCGAGGACGAGATTATTCTAAAGGAGGGGAGGATGTAACACCCAAAATAAAAAGAAAAGAAAAATTCAAAATTTCACTCCCTCGCGGTACGCGAGGGAGATTTTGACAAAACCTCGCGGTACGCGAGGGGACTGCTTATACGCCAGATTTACACCTTTTCGCGGTACGCGAGAAGATTCCCAACCAAGCCTCGCGGTACGCGAGGGAATAGTACACGCGTCAGGGCCAGAAAACACGTGTCATTCACCCTTGCCACCAGCCGCCACGTGTCATGCTGACTCAGCACCGTTCGTGACACCTCATCCTCTCGCGGTACGCGAGGGATTTCCTTGGCCGGCCTCGCGGTACGCGAGGGACTGGAAAATCAGCCTATAAAAGGCCTTCAACGGGATTGAAATTCTGTACAGTTTCCAAACATTCGTTTCACACAAACCCGATCTCTCAAAACTCCACAACGTCCCGAAGCGCTGTTCAAGAATCCTACGACACCCAACTCAAGCCGTAGTTCTGTCCAAATCCCGCAAAGTAGGTATCGTTAAAACTATTCATATATATATAACCGCAATTATATATATATATTCTCTCATATATATTCTCGTTAATCGTGTCTTCCCTAGGAAGAAACGTATCGAGGTTCTGCTCAAATTCCGAAGCCTACAACCCTACCAGCCATCAAAATCAAGGTGAACACGTTTAACGCTTTTCAAACGATAAAACCATTTTATTTACGAAAACGGCATGAAACAAATTAAATGCTTTAATCATAAGGGTAATCTACGTGATAGCATTCAGGCCATAAGCATACGTAGATTTGATCAAATGGTATACATGTGACGGGTGAAAGTCCGGTCCGTGGCTGGGTACAGATCATGTAATGGGAAATCATAAGACTAAGGATGGGTTTCCTTAGCAGATTATACGAGGGACGAGTTCCTGAGTATCATGTAAGACTAAGAACAAGGTTCTTAGCATCATCACCCTGGGAATAGGCTATCAGTCTGAGACATAGCGCTCAGCCAGTTGACCCCA
This sequence comes from Smallanthus sonchifolius, assembly GCA_023525975.1. Classification (NCBI taxonomy): domain Eukaryota; kingdom Viridiplantae; phylum Streptophyta; class Magnoliopsida; order Asterales; family Asteraceae; genus Smallanthus; species Smallanthus sonchifolius. Next base: position 22,130,210 of record CM042037.1, read on the forward strand.
TGGCAGTTAACCCAGTGTATGTAGGTGGTATATACTTCAGGTGAAATAGACTGCTGAATGTGTAGATTTACCATACAAAAACGTGCTTAAAGGCTTTAATTTGGTTTATGTTAGAAATCATTTTCGTGTCAGTTAAATGTGATTCACCGGCTTTATGCTGATGTTCATTTTCAAAACGTTTTTCACAGGTAATGAAAGAAATCATTAAATTCAGGGTGATGCAGTAAAGACAAGATCTTTAGGCATATCAAAATCCCTGTGGCAGACTAATACAAGACCAAATGTTGGAACGGACGTAGATCCTAGACATTTTGAATGGCTTGTATTATGTAAATTATTTCAATCACTGTACATTATATAATAGACTTTTGAAGATCTATTATCATGAAATGAAAAGGGACGTGGATCCCAAGTTTTGACAAAAAGTACAGAATTAACCCTTGAGGTTATTTACATTACATTTCATTACAAAAAGGCATCAAGTAAAAACAAAGACTTCCGCTGTCCAAATTTATGGGACCTCATTCAGATACCAGCATTATCTCGCGACGCCCGGGCAGGGGTAGCCCGGGGTTGTGACATAATTTCAATTCATTTACTTAGGAATTGGTTTGATTTGGGTAGTGTTATATCTCAAACGGGTTGGGTGATAAAATCTAGCTAAAACAGGAAGGGGTCAAACAGATAGAAAGTCAACCTAAGAGACATGGACATACTTGCTTTTACTACTGCAATTGCCTCTGTCTCATCAACATCGTGCTAACCTTTTGAAGGAGAGGGGTTCGGTTTTCCAAAAAATTCATCTCCAATTATTCTAAGTTTAAGCTTTAGATGAAATATAGTTGTATGTCTCAAGTTTACCTGTAAACAAGTATAACACTACAAAAACTGAAACACAAAATATAAATAAAACAAAAATTGAAAACCATGCAAAGCAGAAGTGAAGTAATACAAAATTAAAAAACAAAAACAAAATATCATTTAATAGCATACCGTTCATAATTAGTACTTACTAAATTCAGAATCTATGTGGATCTTGTTAATTGTTACATAATCAAATCAAGACACTAAATACACTTTCATTTCTAGGCATATTGTATTTTTAAGAAAAATAGTCAAAATCTAAAGAAATATTATAAAATATCAAAATTGATCCCTTTATTTGCAGTGTGATCCTGCATTCTGATGTTTAGATTAACCATATTGCAAACTATATCTGCTTCACTGTTTGATAGGTGCAGATCTATTCAGTTTCATTAAACATCCCCAGTAGGACTTAAGAATTAACAGCAAAGTCTCACCATCCAAAATTGGATGTCAATGTTCAATTTCCCTGCATTAACACCTCCATATAACTAAATAAATCCAGAAACTGAAATTAAACCCTAAAATTCGGAAGTACGACAACATACCTTGATTATTTCAGCCACATAAACAACCGTTTGTATACTATCAGACGATTAATGGAGTAACAAACCCTAGCAATTAAGAATAAAGGAAAAAAAAATAAAAATTAGATGATGAAATTGGAACTTAATTAAAGAAATATAAAACAAAACTAACCTTGATATTGGCATTTCCTTAAAAGCCCATCTAATAACTTCAAACAAGTTGGATCATCATCAATAGCAAGAACTCTCATCCAAATGGGAAATCTGTCAATTTCATTATTATACCCCACATACCCTCTGATTTCCTCAACTGTCATCTTGTTTTCGTAATTGAAATCAGTAACTACAAAAGCAACCCAGATGATGAAACAGATCAAACAAAGATTTAAGAAAGACTAACAAGATTCAGAAAGTTTCGTAATTGTAGAAGAATTCTATTCCAAAATAGAAGCATCAGATTACTAATCCAAAATAGAAACATCAGATTACTCTAGCCACCCTCCCTTGCTCCCTTTCTCCTTTGCGCGATGGCTAAATGACCAAACCAGAAAAAAGGAAGAACCTGAGGAAGAGGGCAACGGAGGCGAGTCTAGGGTTTTAGCGGACCGGTGCTTTGAAATGGAAGGGGGGAACGAAGAAGCTTTAATCGCGTGGAGTTAAGAGGGTGAAATAAAGACTATCTGTGGGTTTGGGTTTAAACGCGGAGATGAGGGGTTAAATAGTAACTCAACACATTTAATGCATTGATAACTTGTACCGTGTGCATAAAAAATGGTGATAGCTGTCTTAAAAAATAAAATAAATTACCATAATGTCCATCCAATATATATTATATAGTAGTATATATATATATATGTATATTATTTTGAAAAATTACAAAAATAGCCCCTCTTAATATATATTTTTATTATTTTAAGTAAATTATAAAAACAATCCTTAAACATCAAGTTATCTTAATGATTTACACAAGTAGTCCCTCTTATTTAAAATGACTGTATCACCATTCTAGTTAACTGAAAAATTTAACAAAGTTAGTCAAATGGATCAAAACCGTTACAAAATGCAAACCACATGAGTTTATATGTTAAAAAGTTCTTTTTTGGATTGAAGGGGTTCAACATGTCAAACCTCAGGACCAAAAACAAAATTTACTCTTTTTAATAAATAAAAGATATAAGTATCATAGATATTGTATTTTATGCACATTAGATTACGTTACATTATCTCACGCAGAGAATTAAATTCCTATGTATTGATTGAAGTTGCTATATTTAGTACTTCATTTCAGTATTAGATTTGTTTGAAATTCTCGGTTAAAATTTGACATTTGCCAAGTATAAAATGAATATTATCATTTAACTTGACAAAGAAAATCATTTAACAATTTAAATAACAAGACTAAATTGTGATGGAACAATTTAGATATTTACTGTTACTAATAAATAAAAATTCACTTTGCTTCTGTTAATTAAGTACTAAAGAAGCTGAAGTCAATATTTTGTTTTTCTGTTTGCAATTCAGACGCCACTGCTTCCTAATATGGGTGATGGCCTTAGTACACATTGTTAAATACAAGGTAATTAGTTAATGTACTTAAACTATGATAATGATACACAAATTAAATAGGCCAAATATCCACAGCTAACCCAAAATTATGTAAACTGAGGATTTCTTGTTGATTATACTCATAACCACTTTACTTATTAATAAATAGATGCACATATTATATCAATTAATAATCAAATCTCATAAACTTACAGGGAATGAGAACTTATGATTACATAATGGCAATGAAGGAAGAAAACGAGTTACTAGAACAAGAACTCTCTGAAGAAGATTCAGATTTTTCTTCAGAAGAAAATAGGGCTGAGCAAATCGGTTAACATATCTTTTTTATATCACATGTCTCCTCTTTCAATCGCAGATTTTCAAAACTGAGTAGCTTGAATCCAATCACCTATTCGAGCAGCCATCATGCGGGCCTAAAAGGTTAGCAAATTGAATTATTTCTTTTTGTCGATTGGTTTAGTTGGGTTGCTCAATATACATGTTTTGGATGCGTTCGTTTTATTGTTTTAGGTTGTGGTAATTCTAGCATGTTTAGTTAACTAAGTTATCATTATTTGACCCGTTTTGATAGGATTAATTTTGGCATACTTGACCCGTTTTTTGATAGGTCCATTTTTTGCATCCATTGATAAAAATCCTAGATCCGCTACTAATATTGAAATATCTTTATTTTTTTAACAGGTAACTGCTAGTATCATTGTTAAGGAGTTAACACGAGGATCATATTACTCACACGAAGATTGTGAAATAGGTTCATGAACGCAATGAAGTTTCGAGTTTTTATTCAAACCATTTGTTAGTTTTGTAGTTTATATGTTTGATATTTAGACATAATTTGACACTTATTAGATATTTGTTTGTATACATTTGAAATATGTTTGGAAGACGGTTGAACTTTTAATTGAAGTAATGATATTATGATTTCTATATTTTTATAGTTTTATTTTAATTTTATATTGTAAATAAATAATTTTTTAATTACTCAAAACTAATATGATAAACGTCTATAGTGGCATTTAATTTAATGTGATTTTTGTGGCAAAAATTATGTGCCACTAAAACTAGAATGAATATTTAACTAGAAATAGTTTTTACCGACACAAAATTTGTGCCACAAAAGCCTTTTTTTAATATAGTGGCAAAAAAAGTGCCACTAAAAGGCTTTAGTGGTAGCGCTTCTGGTGACACTTTTTTTGTGTGCCACCCATTCCTAAATGGGTATTTAGTGGCACTTTTTTAGTTTTTTGTGTCACTTTTTGTATGCCACTGAATGACATTTTTTTATAGTGTCACCAATCGATGGATAATTCCGCCAGAAATTCGTCGGTGAAAGTGATTACCGACGACAAACTGTCAATAATATGGGCGTGTGTAATATGTTTACTAAAGGAATTACTGTCGGACTAGTTTCGATGCATTTTTAAAATAATAAAAAAATTATTAGTTTTACAGACGATGATACTCATTAGTTTAGTAGTGTTCTTGTGTTAAACACAACCAATACAAGTCTTCAATGCATTTAATAAAAGGAGATTCGAGTCCATTTAGTTGAAGCTTGTAGGCACTATAAATACTGGAATACATGACATGATAAATAGCAATTTCAAAATACATCTTTAAGTAATTTGCCTTCTAGTCTTAAATGGCTAATGTTTCCATCAAATTTCAAGTTATCTTTCTTCTTCTTGGTATTTCAGGTACATACTTTCTTATCTTATTCTCATGTCCGTCCCTGAGATTTCGGGTGCCCTATGCAACTTAAAAAAATGGGTCCCTAAATATAAAGTTATATATGAAAAAAAATCATTAATATGACGATTGGTTTTTTTGTTTTAAACGATTGAAGCCCTAATAGATCGAGTGATTGCCGATTGAAGCCTCTGACGACGCCTTCTCAAATTCTATTTTCTTGCCGTTAGTTTTTTTCAATTAGCATAATTGGGTTACATTTTACTGTATAATAATAAAAAAAAATTACTGGTCTAAAAAATAAATAAAGTAAAAGAATAAATGAATTTAAAATATAAATCATTTCTAAGCTAAATTAAATAAACTAATATGAAGTAAAAAAAACTCAAGTTTTTATTATAATAATAATAATAATAATAATGTTATATTTTTGTTCTGTTCGTAAATAAATTTCTTTTGCTCTTTAGACTAGCTTGTTGAGATTTATAGTCAATAAAGTTGGTCTAGTAAGCACAGTCAAAATAAAATTTAGTATTTTATGGTTTATACGTAGAAAAGAAAATCAGGTTCAATCATAGCTGTCATCCAACATTGGAACATGGGTTTTTTTTAATTAAAAAACTTAATTACTAAAATACCCTCAATGTCAAAAAGACATCATCTTCTTCACTACAACATGCTCTGTACTCTCCATACCGTACCGGTCGGAAAAAAAACTCCGGTGAACACATTTTTCGATTTCCATCATTTCACATCAAGTACCCTTTGCTCCAACTACTCATGTAACAATCTTGAGGGTCAAGGTAAAAAGATCCACTCGATGAACATATTTTTCGACATGGTGTAACATCCCGAAAATCATTAAATAATAATTTTTGAATAAAAAGAGACTCGGGGGATAAAACGAATAACAAGAATAAAGAGGAGGGGGCGTTGTGCCAACGAACAAAAAAACGAAAGGGGAAGGGAGTGGCTAAACCCTAACCGCCACCCCTTTGTTCCTCACTCTTCACCATTTGTAAGTTTCTAGAGAGAGAAAACTAGAGAGAGTTTAGAGAGAGAAAGTCGGGAATCAATTCGAGAAGCTCAAGGTTCATTCATCTTCATCAGAGGAGGCTACTGACCCGATTTGAAACTCAAATAGGTAACGGTTTCTTCTAAATCTGAGTTTTTCGTTCGTGGCGGGTTTTGGGTTCACTTTCACGTAAAGGTCGACTTGTCACGTATGGTTTGCAAAACGGATCATAGAGTTAGCTTCATGGATGTAAAAGGAACCTTTCTAACGTAAAAAGTCTTAGACTTGATCCCTGAAGTGAGCAGCCGCCATGAACACGCAACTTAGGGTTTTTGGGAAGAAGGCAGCTCGCGCAGGCGAACTTAGAGAGTTTAGAGAGAGAAAGTCGGGAATCGATTCGAGAAGCTCAAGGTTCATTCATCTTCATCAGAGGAGGCTACTGACCCGATTTGGAGCTCAAACAGGTAACGGTTTCTTCAAAATCTGAGTTTTTCGTTCGTGGCGGGTTTCGGGTTCACTTTCACGTAAAGGTCGACTTTTCACGTATGGTTTGCAAAACGGATCATAGATTTAGCTTCATGGATGTAAAAGGAACCTTTCTAACGTAAAAAGTCTTAGACTTGATCCCTGAAGTGATCAGCCGCCATGAACACGCAACTTAGGGTTTTTGGGAAGAAGGCAGTTCGCATGGAGCTAATATGGCGAACTTGATATGTTCGCTAGGTCAAGTTCGCCTAAACCTAAAAAGGGGTGAACTTGGTGTAAGTTCGGCTGATAAACACGTTGGGACAAGTTCACATGTTTAAGTTCGCTTGTACATGTTCGATGTATCCAGGTGGGCGAACTAAACATGTTCGCTTGTGTCAAAGTGGCGAACTTGTCATAAGTTCGCCAGTATAAAAGTAGTAAACACATAGCGTCGGTTAGGCAGGTTAACTTAACCGCATGGATTGATTTCACAGATAGAGAGTGACGGTTACTGAACAAGTTATAGTAATATCCGGATAGCTTGACAGGTGAGTTCTTATTGCCCTTTTTTTCTAAACGGTTTTGGGCTGGCATGCATACTGTTAAAGAGATAGTTTTCAAAGTTAAAGAATATTTTATAAGAATTATATATTTTTATAAAATAAAAGATAAAGAGTTAAAGAGTATAGTATTATCTTTTAAACAAGTTTTTGAAAGATAACAATGAGATAAAGTAAAGAACGATAAAAGAGTTGTACTTCGGTACAGTTCGACAATGACAGATACCATGTTATATGCTTATGTGTTAACGTGTGCTATTTGCCTAAGTTGTGTGATTATATTTCTATTTTTGTAATAGTGTAATTGCATTGCATAGTAGTTGCATAGTAGAAAGTCCTGTAGGCATGCTAAAGTAGAAGTCTTACACTTCAGTGTGAGCAATGCTAAAGGAGTCTTACACTTCGATGTAAGCAATGCTAAAGGAGTCTTACATTTTTGTGAAGAAATGCTAAAGGAGTCTTACACTTCGGTATAAGCGAAAAAGCCCTACCCTGATGTGTAGGCAATGCTAAAGGAGTCTTGCACTGACGTGCAAGCGAGAAAGGAAGTCCCACCCTGAGGTGTGGGCAGCGCTAAAGTAAAAGTCTTACCCTGAGGTGTAAGCGAGAAAGGGATCCGGTCCTCGGACCATGATCCACATGTGATAGTTAAAGTATGATAAAGTCATTTGTCCTGTACAAGTGAAATGATAGACAGACAGAGTACATGGGGGCACCCTAACGGGTTTCCTCAAAGCTAAAGTTTTTAATAACAAACAGAATGTAACAGTTTTATAATTGTAACGTTGCAAGGTTTTAACATAAAGTTAAAGTGTTTTCAATAAAAGTAAAAGTAAAGCTTATTTTATTTTATAAAATAAAGCTACCAAAAAAAGTTTTATAGTTTAAAGTAAAGATAGAACTCACCAACGTTAGTTGACCTTTAGTATGCATGACAGGTAGTAAAGGCAAGGCAAAGGCAAAGTAGTGAAGCCGTGAGGGCTTGATAGCATGGACATCGGGCGCTGCGCCGAAGGCTGACATTTCCAGTTCCTGATAGTTTATATTTTAGACAATGATTTACGTTATCGGTTAATGAATGTTTTGATTTAAAGACTTCCGTTGTAATAGATTCTGATTTCCGGTTTAAGAACTATGTTTGTTATGTTTTGTGCCAACTATGAGATGTACCCGGTTTGGGGCGTTTCACATGGCCCCTCTCGAAACTTTGGGTCTTGAGCGGCCGCCCATCCGGCGCTGCTCAGGGCCGGCCCTGCTTATTCTAATACTCTTTTTGAGTAACATTATACTTTTCTATTTCTTTAAATTAAACTACACTAAAGAATAATCTGAATACTTGCTAAAATGAGAGCGCATCCACATTTTGCCTTGGTCTTTGAAAAATGATAAGAAAGATATACGCCATACCGTTGGGGTCACAAATCATGTTGGGTTAGCGGATTAAAGTTGATAAACCCGAACATGACTAGCATATTTATTTATGTTAAAAATACCAACCCTAACCAAAACACACTTAAATATATGTAAATGGAACGTGACCCGTTTAACTTGTTTATCTAAAAAAGTCAAAGAAGTTGATGAGTTGTAATGAAGTTATAAACATGTTAAATGTGTCATAAACGGATTGACGGGTTATAAATGGGTTGAACACAAAAAATATGTACTTATGAAATTTTGTAATTATAGTTTTAAATGGGGTCCACCTTCTTACTTTTATTACAAACCGTTTATTAAATAGATTAGACTAGAAAATATGACCTGATCCTTAAACGGTTGTACTCACTAACCTTAAAATCTGATTATTTTTGTGTGAAGTTTCAGATCGTGTGTATAAGGCTCCTAAGTGATAAAAGAAACAAGAGAAATAGGGGCAGGCCTTAGCTAGTCTCATTTTCTCTCAGCTTCGGCCTTTCGGACTAGTAGCTAAGTCTCTTCCTTTTATGGGAAGAAGTGAAGTTAGCAGTGCAAAGTCAGTTATTCTCCATGGGTTTAGGAGATTGACTGCTAGATGGCCCCTGAAGGTTCTTACTGACGACTGCATTGATTTCACTTCCTTCTCTGGCGAGCACTTTTCCCTTGCTAATAAAAGGCGTAGAGATCGGAAAGAACACCAACGACGAAAGCATTCTGCTGGACCGACACTGACACTGAGAGACGAAAGCTAGGGGAGCGAATGGGATTAGATACCCCAATAGTCCTATCCGTAAACGATGGATACTAGGCGATGTGCGTATCAACCCGTGCAGTGCTGTAGCTAAAGCGTTAAGTATCCCGCCTGCGGAGTACGTTATCAAGAATGAAACTCAAAGGAATTGACGGGGGGCCGCACAAGCGGTGGAGCATGTGGTTTAATTCGATGCAAAGCCATGTATAAGGTGAAGATCATTACACAACACTAATTAAATTGTCCTGAGAAAAAGGAAATCTGAATGGTTTTAGTTTTTTTCATAATATGAAATTTTGTTATTCTTACGTACCAATGCGTATGTTATGTACTTAAAAACTATCAAACCAATATGTTCATATATATATATTTTTGTTTTGTACCGTTTACCTACAACTAGTGTGTAGGTAATCAGCGGCGAAACTTGAAGAAAAACGCAAGGGGGCGCGACAGAATCCTATAATTTTTCTTTCTTATCAGGGGGGCCGGAACTTAATACCTATAAAATTTTCGGCCGAATACATATAAATTAACACTACTGAGCGAAAAAATCCGGGGGGGTTTCACAAACGTGGACCAAGAAGGGTATATGTCGTCGGCAAGATAGTAACTCCGCTTGTATTGATGGCTATTAACAAAAAATGGGCACCTAAGAGCGGTTCCATCCAACTCATTTGTGAACAATGGAGATTGATTGAGGACGTTTATGTCATTGTTCGACCCGGCAATACCAAAATACGCGTGCCAAAACCACAAATCATTTGACGCAACTGCTTCGAGTATGACTGTTGGGTACTCGTGATCACCTCGGTGATATTGCCCCCTTAAACTAGTGGGACAATTTCTCCAAACACAATGAGTATAAAAGTGAAATATCTTGACTAGTCGGTGCACGTAAGTATTCATGACCATATAGAATAACAATAGCATTGCAAAAATAATCAATACATTCCATAGAGGTTCTTGCGGACATACATAAATATGTGTCGTATGAATCGGGAATATTACCTGTTGCGAGTTGTTTTATGACCGATGTGCATTTTGAAGTGGAGTGAAACTTTGTTTGTTCCGTGCGTCTTGACTAACTTGAAAGTATTCGAAATTTGCGTTAATGTCGTCAACTATTTTTAAAAATAGTGTCTTCGACATGCGGAATCTATTTCTAAAAACTTCCTCGCTGATTTTCGGATTCTCAACAAAGTAATCTTCCATTAGAATTTCATATGCGTGGACACGATCACGTTCCACATGTCGGTGAGTCGATCTTGCAGTGTCTTCAACTTCGGCTGCTTGAACAACGAGGTTTAAAAATTCAAAACTACTCGAGTCGGACGACGACGAACTATTAGATGATTCCGTGATGTAAATAGTGCGCTTAAACATTTTGAGATTTATTTGTGAGAGAATATGTAAAATAATATTGTGTAAAGATGTATATATATAGGTGAAAAACTAATTGAGAGAATATGTAAAATTGATTTTTTTTTAAATTTAAATACACCAACCCCCCCCCCCCCCAACGGTCAAAATTTCCTCAAACGGCTACATTTACCAACGGGTTCCAACAGGCTTTAATACCCGTGACCCTATACCCGTGCGAAGCCCGCATTCGTTACGGCGGTGTTACTCGTCCAACCCGTGGAACCCGTGCCTCCACTCCGTCCTCCCTAGTAAATAAATGTTACAATGTAATAAAGATACTAAACAAATTGTCACAGTTGTTGAGGGTCTTGTAGACCATGTTAATGTTCTAATGATAAGTGCCATGTGTTTTCTAAGAGCAATTATGTAACGAGTTTGGTAAGAAAAATGCTTCATTAGCCATGAGCATTGTTAGCGAATTATATTAATTAAACTTGAGTATTTGAAACGGTATATATGTTTTATAAATAAATAAAAGTACACTTAGTGTCACAATATTTTCGTTTTATTGTATTGTATTACAATACATTACATTACACTATATTATTTTATTTTACCTTATATTACATTACATTATTACATTTCATAACACTTGAATTTCAGTCTGGTACTGTCCGGTGCCTATACATCACAAATGTTTGTAAAATATGCATTGGTCAATGATTTCTTAAAATTCTTCGGTACATATACAGTAAAAGGAATCCACAGCCCATATCATGATTGAGGGGTGAGTCAACCATTTTAGGGGCAAAAGCAAAAGTAAAATTCGGGCCCTAATTTATTTATTTTTTCCCTTTTAAATGCAAGTGCACACACGCATTTGGTATGCACGGACCATCAAAGTATGCCCCCAAGTGATAACTGATGATACTAGCGCGCGCGCACACATATATATAGGGGAGGATTTCAGAGAAAACCAAAAGTTAAGCGAAAACCAAAAAAACTAATCATAACCACTGATTGAATAGATCAATGGTTGATATCATCAATGACAATGTTGTAAATATATAGAAGTTAAAATGAATTAATTAAAGAGTCAAAGGGTATATTAGAAAGATTAGAATTATTTGAATTTAAAAACTCCTTAAATTACTCTCTCTCTCCTATCTCCATTTTATTTTTGATTTTTTTCAAAATCAAGATATAATTTTTCACCGATCTTCTATAATTGTTGTGGAATCCAAGTTAAAACAAGTTTGTGAATCAGTTAAACTTGTTTACATATACGTAAGCGCGATATAACTCATGTATACGTGAATGCGTGTTTTTGTTGTGGAATCCAAGTCAAAATAAGTTTATGAATCAATTAAATGTGTTTACATATACGTAAGCGCGCCATAACTCGTGTATACACGTATGACGAGAAGAAAAAACTCACAGACGAATTATGTAACTAATAAATTTGTTTACATATATATATATAAACATGTCGGATTACATATACGTAAGTTGAACCATGAGAACTAAAAAAAATATGATTTATGGCATGAAATTATCCCCTTTCGGCTTCTTTGATAACCGTCAAACATAAAATTCAACCATGAGAACTAAAAAAATATGATTTATGGCCTGAAATTATCCCCCTTCGGCTTCTTTGATAACCGTCAAACATAAAATTCAACCATGAGAACTAAAAAAATATGATTTATGGCATGAAATTGGGACGGAAGAAGAAGAAGAAGAAGAAACTGATGGAATAATTACCATGAATCTTAAATTAATAACCCATGTCAGAATTCAAACAATTTTCTTTCATAAAGTGTAGAACACAAACTTGAATAATTTATGAAAATTAAGGTGACAGGGACGAGGGTCAGAACGAACAAGTCAGAACAACCTCCTCATAGCCAAAACTCGACAGGAGGCAGACAGAGACGATGGGTGGGGCAGGTAACCGCAGTTGACGGCGGCCGGCGACGGGAGGCGAGTGACCTTCTGCCATCTCTCGTTTGATGTTGAAATCGATGGATTAAGGTGTTTGAATGTAACAATCGTTGTGATTAGAGAATTGAGAGAATCCCAAGGTTCCTACGGTTTTTTAAGATTACATTTTTTTTTTCTTGGATGAGGTTAGAACCCACAATCTTTTCTAAGGTTCCTACGGTTTTTTAAGATTATCTTTTTTTTAACATATATTCAATTTTAGAATATTTTATATTTTCCTTTCTGCTTCCTCCCGTTCCTTTAGTTTTCAACGGTACTTTTTTGCTATATGAGTAACTGGTATAGGGGCATTTTTTTTTTGGTTTTTACTATTTAAAACAACTATTTTATATTGATTTTCGACATTTTTTGTAGGTCCCGGGAGCCTCGTCGCGCAGCGGATAATAACACGATCTGTTCTGAGATTTGTGTGGGAACAAAGAAACTAGACAGAGAAACAAGAACAAAGATAAAAAACGATGAAACGAAACGTAATCCATAACAAAGAAGTCATCCCGTATTACAGACTACATACCGAAGGAACACACATCTATCATCTAAGCTCACGGTCCAGGGGTCGGGAGAGCTCTTCCCGACCCGGATAAACCTAGTTCCAGAGTTTCACCTACAAATGAAGACAAGTCTTCTATTTATAGGGGCAGGAACACTTCCTGCGTACTTGACAAGTACGCAAGGCAAAAGCCTTGCGTACTTACTAAGTACGCATGGTTTGGTCATGCGTACTTGACAAGTACGCAAGGCAAAAGCCTTGCGTACTTACTAAGTACGCAGGACCAAACTGGTGTGCGGGCTAAGTACTCAGGAACACCCTCCTACGTACTAGCCACGTACACCGATACATAGAATTTAATCTATAGTTACAAAACATGCTTCTACAAACTCCCTCTTAACTATAGCATCAAATTCTATCTATCTCTAACACTGATATACATCAGTTTACAAAGAATGTCCTAACAGACTCCCTCTAAACTAATGACATCACGTGTCTTCTGGCGAGACTTGATCTTCTGGCATTCCACTTGAGATCTTCAAATCTTCAAACTTCAGTCTTCAGTTGCCGAGTGATGACAAACCCGACTCCCTCTAACTATAGCTTTCATTGTAGACCAAACCAAGTGCTTCAATAAGAACAAATGTGGGATTCTCGGTTTGCCATGAGCAGATCCAACAAATGGCGGATTTACAGGTTCAACCATCGCCGAAGGGGGTTCCGGTACGTGTTCCGGATGCGCTTTTGGAACTGAAAAAATGTGGGATTCTCGGTTTACCATGTTTCTGACGTGCAAAACAGTTCTGCACATGTTGAAATTGAAAGCAAAGAAAATGTTAATACTATACTTTATAAAACATAAAAAAAAAACTATCTTAAATCATGTAAACAGGGGTAGATATATATCCCTTAAAATCTATTTTTATTTAATTTAATATGATGTTGCAGAACGGTGTATTACATTAATGTAATAAATGTTAAATTGACGTAACAAGGGGGTTACATCAATGTAACATATGGCTTACATTGATGTAATAGGGTATTATTTCACAAATTCATCAAGAGTGTGTGTGCAATTTGTGGCTCTCACAAATCCATCAAGTGTGTGTGCAACTTGTTCAAATGAATAAACTAACAAAAACATCTAACTAGAGTGTGTGTGCTATTTTTCACAAATTCACATAATGGAAATGCAAAATCATTCTAATAGGAAGCATACTATGGGTATGATAAAGTAAAATACGAAATTAATTCTTAACTTTATATTCAGTTTTAGACTGGCATAATCAAAAACAAAATTAGTCTAACAAACATGGGGCATTACATTAAGGTAAACAGGGGGAGGGGCTACATTGAGGTAACAAGATATAACCCAACATAAAACATTAACAAGTTACATCATAGGGGTTACATTAATGCAAGAGTGTGTTCCATTATCATAAAAAAACTATATTTTAATGATGTAAAGTATAAGTAAATTTATAACACATATATGATATACATAGAAAACTTGCATCAGTGTAAATTAAAAAAAATATATATATAAGAAATGAAATTTACATCAGTGTAGGTCAGTGTAATTAAAAAGATATGGGTATAAGGTATATGATTACATCGGTGCAAGTATGCTTAAACAGTTGTGGAAGATAGAAATGAAGCCATTGATATTTTCTCAAATAAAATAGACCATATCTCAAATATTTCATAGCAAAGTACGTTCAAAATAAAAAATGTAACTTCTAAACTACAGTGACCATCAACACACCAATGATGCTTTAAGAAACCATTTCTCAAATATTTCATAACATTGATGTAACAGGGATTATTTGGAAGTAACAATTAGTTTGTGTTTTCTAATATGTTTTAGTCTATAACGGTAATGTAGTAATCAACATTAAGTAACAATTATTTTGTTATAGTATGCCCAGTAGTCCTATTAGTTGTTAAAGGAAGTCATAATCTATGCCTGAGTTATTTTACTAACAATATTTATAAAACATGCTAAGTCAACGTAAGTATATTTATAATACATTAAAACCATTCAAGATGATATTACACTAATGTAAAACAAAATAACATTCATCTATTTGCACCATAAAAAGTTTACATTGTGGTTGCAGAACTTGAGGTTAATTGTTGTATTACCCTTGCATCAACATTCAGAATTAACAATGTGCCCAAAATTCTGATTTCTGTATCAATTGAGAATATTAACACCAACAAAATCATGTCTTTCTTAGAAAACACTGTCCCATTTTTTCGCTCTTGTGAGTTCGATTTTAGAATGCAAAAGAATCTTACAAAATTACGGGGATTAATTAGTCACTAACTCAGTATACTTCATTTTCTTCACTTTATTAAAGTAACTAGGTTACACGGTTGATGAAAAGAAACATACATCATTCATAATTGTCTAAGACAATTTCATAAATAAAATAAAATTTTAATTTACATTGGAAAAAAATAAAATTACAATAGCATTCACAAAACTAATATATTTTAATAAATCACTAAATATTTCCTTATATACAATATATTTTAATAAATTTCTAAATATTTCCTTACAAAATTACGAGGATTAATTAGTCCACTATACACTTTGTTAAAGTAATGATAACCCTTCATAATCAACCTAGCGGCTGGTAACAACCACGTGCTTTAAATTTTAATATGTGATTTAGGTCTCCTTTTTAATTTACTTTAATTATGATTCGTTTTAGTATGTTTTAGGCTAATTTGTTTTTTTCTTTTAGTTGGTAATAACCATGTTCTTTGATTTGTGGATAAGCATCACTTGTCTGCGTTTAAGTTATTATATTTAGATTCCTTTTAATATCTTTCAAATTAATTTGTTATATATTTTCGTATATGACGTCAAACATATTAATTAAAGGGAATTACCAAAATGACCGTTTGACATAAAGTTTCAAATTAATTTCCTTTGGTAAGTGTCTCTATTATTAAATGGGTCAAGTGGATCCCTATCAAAGTGTCATGTTTCATGTGGAGACTCCTACTTGCCCCATATCTCACTGAAAGAGGGGTAGATATCCCTTCTAACAGTTGCTCCATGTGGCTCAAACCGGAGAAAGCGGACCACCTTTTTTTCATTCGGTGCCCAGTTTCTAGTGAAGTCTAGTGAAGAATATCATGGTGGCTTGGAATAGATCAAACGAAACCGGCTTCAGTAATTCAGCTAGTGGTTGATAGGTCAGGAAATGCGAACACAAAGCTAGAAAAAAAAGTGCGAACTTTAGTCATTTACACAACCCTTTGGAGCCTTTGGAAATCACGTAATGCATGGGTCTTCTCTAATAGGAAAAGTTCAGTTGACGAAATTGCAAAAGATATCAAAATTCAAGCTTATTCATGGGCTTCAAACCGGGATACGTCTATTCGGGTAGAATGGGAAAAGTGGTTGCTCTCCCCGAGGGAATGTATGGTTAATCTGGGTTGAAGTATACAATGTGGTGGGTTTTTTTTTCTTTTGTATTTAGTCATGATGATTATCCTTCCTATTGTAATTTGTTCATAACGGGTTGTAGTTGTACTCTTGGTTTATGCCCCCTAGCTTCCGGTTGGATTGCTTATTGGGGTGTTAATAAAAGTCATAGTATGACACGTGTGCATTTTGTGCAATATTGGCACATAACTTTCATAATCTTGCACCCTTTACGCCACGTCAACGCAAGAATTCATACTTTTACGCTAAGATAAAATTAAAAATAAAAAATATATATTAAAAACGAACTTAAAAACTTAATTTTTAATCTTTATTAAGACTTCTAAAAACCAAAACTCTTTTAAAAATATTTAAATACTTAATGTTTTTCAAAAATATTTTAAAACTTTAAAACTTAAAATTATTAAAACTTAATCTATTTAATTATTAAAAACTTAAAATTATTAAAACTTAATTTTTAATCTTTATAATACTTAATTTTTTAATATATAAAACCAAAATGTAGACGCATACATTTTAAAAATTAATTTTTAAAAATATTTAAAAACTTCAAATCGTTAAATTTTATTTTTAATATAAAAACAAAAACCAAAACGTAGGTCCATTCGTTTTAAAAAAAAACTATTTTTTTAATTTAAAACATTAAAATTATTGACACTTAATTTTTTTTTAAATATGTAAAAATTTAATTTTTAATCTTTAAAAGAAATAAAAAATCGTGCCACATCAGCGTAAGAGTATGAAAATCTTGTATAACGTCATGAGAATCTTGCGCCGATCGATGACACAATCTTGTTTTTGGATTGTTTAGGCTCATCCTCGATATTAATGAACTGGCCTTTGACGGGGGAATTGTCAAAGACTAGTATTGTAAAATAATTTAGTCAAATGGTTGTTCTAACGATTTTCTCTTCATTGAATTTACCAACAGAAAAGATACTTTTTGTTGATAAAAGGTCAAACAAAATAAAATAACTAACTTTTAAAGTTAGATAGTGAAACGAATTACCATCAGAGGGAGCAATTGTTTTTTTTTTTTTTTTTTTTTTTAACAGTGAGAACCTGTAATCAGAAATTTTATACGGGACTCAACCGGTTCCCTGTTAACTAACGTGATCGAATAAAACGCATCTTGCACACGGCATGAGTGGATAAAAAAAATTGAGTGTTTAATTAAACATTAAAAAACTGTCTATGAAGTCTTTATCCATGACCGGACCAAAAAAGTTCACAGCTAGATACCAATTTTACCACAATAATATTACCTTATTTTAAAACCAAATGCGATGTACATTAACAAGTTTTTGTTGACTGTTTTGAGCGGCGCATCAACGTGGCAATATAGGTTGGCTAATATTTTTTTATTAACCTCAAACCTTTGTACGTTATAAGAATAAGTGATAACGGGTGAATAAGTAACAAAACATACTCCTGGGTCGACTGGTTATTTTTTTCACACCATCCACCCAGGTCCGATCCCTAGGGGTGGAATATTTTTCACATTTTTTTTTTTACTTTTTCGTTTGACAATTTTTTCTCCATTTTTTTTTTCATTTTAACGTTTTGTTTTACTATCCCGCCACGTTGCGCGTAACTACCTCTGAGTGGTCAACGTGGCAAAAAAAAATTCTTTCTAATTTTCGTTGTAACACCTTCTAATATATATAATTTACGCTTTTAACCCGTTTGGTTTTCTATTAATATATTTTCCTATAATAGCTTTCGTTCGTTAACTTAAAAAAAACTGAATTCGCACCTTATTTTTGGTTTTTTATTTAATGTTCAAGCATAGACTTTTTTAAATGGAGTCGTATTGAAAATGGAGTATGTTTTTTTTGTATCCTACGTTGTTGCGAGCGATGTTAAAAATGAGTAGCCGTGACAATCCAAGATGTTTATGAGCGAACAACAATGCTTCATATGTTTTGGTATTACCGTAACCGATTTTATTGTTGCTTTTATGGTTTTCGACTAGCAAAACCGACAACGAACAAACTCCTTCCTCATAATGCGGGGAAAAACCAATCACGCTCCCGCCGCGAAGTGAGGGTATTATTTCGTTTTTCAGCCCTTATAATATATACTATATACGCTCTTAACACGTTTCATTTTCTAATAATTTTGTTTCTCTATGCTAACTTTCGGTCATTACCTTTTTAAAAGAATTGGAACTCACAGCTGTTTTTGGATTTTCTTTGTGAGCATTCCGGAATAAATTTCTTTAAAAACGTGTTTGTTTCAAAATCGAGTGTGTTTTATTTGTGTCGTACACAACAACGAGCGCCATTACCGTTTTGGTGCCGTGACAAACCCATCCGCTTATGAGCGAACAACATCGTTTGAATCGTATCATGTATCCGTGTTCGCTTTTATGGTTTTTTACGAGTCGAAGCAATGACGACCAAACTACTGCCGTGTTATGCAGAGAAAAAACGACCGCGCTCTCCGCGAATTGCGGGGTTAAAAGACAAGTTAATACACAATATAAATTTAAATTTAAAAGTAATTAAACAATTAAAATTAAAAATTGGATCGTACAACTTATCTGCATGGGATACAACTCTTCAAGGCATAACTCTCAATAATTGCTCTAGGAACTGATTATACATTATTAAACACTCGACAATCGATACATACATCCCTCCAGTATTTATATGAACCGTCCATCTGCATATTTATCTAAACCTACCAATATCCCCAATTAAACTGATCAATAAAAAATGGCGGATGATGAAGTGAAGTTGTATGAAGATGGACGAAGTCCATACGTTTCCAGAGTGAAAATCGCGTTGAATATGAAGGGAATCAAGTACGAAAGCTTGGTTGAAGATCTAAGCAACAAGAGTGCCGATCTTCTCAACCACAATCCCGTTTATAAAAAGGTGCCAGTGCTGGTGCACAACGGCAATCCAATCTCGGAGTCTCTTGTGATCATCGAGTATATCGATGATGTCTGGGAAGGTGTTCCGATTTTGCCACGGGATCCGTATGAGAAGGCTGTTGCTCGATTTTGGGCCAAATATGTTGCTGATACGGTAATACTGGTTTTTATGTTTATGCACTTGTTTAATAGATGATGCATACCCATATGATTAGTTTAATAGATTTGGTTTGAGCTTTTTGAAGGAAGATTCATGCCTATCGATCGATCTAGGTTGATTAATTTTCAGCGTTTATAGGAAGGATTGATACCCATGATCTAGTGGTATGGTGCTTGCCGGCCTGTTAAAAAAAAGATTGATGAGAAGATTATATAAAAATATGGAATAATAGTCTTACTTACAAAAGAGGATTAAATAAATTATCATAAAATTCTCAAAATGGAGTTAAAATAAATTTATTTCTTGTTATTCCTGAATAACCAAAAATCAGTTTTGTAATTACTTAATTGTATTGGTGATATACCATATTATTGAAATAAAAATAGGGTTATATATACATATATGGTAGCTAGTTTATCATTGAATTTCACTATGATATTAAAACAAAGGATAGTTTTCTTGCGAGTTAATTTTATATTTAATTTTCCGGTGTTTGTTTACATCTGACCAACTCGCAACTAAGAAAAGTTTTGATAAAAAGATGAAATTAATTAGGATTATTTATTTAATGAAGAAATTAAAAAACCACTAAATAAAATCTAAGGTTCATTAAATTAGAAAAATAAATCAAGATTCATATATGTTCTATTTAAATCGTTTAATTTATAAATTTTTATATTTATAAAAAAAATTTAAAAGATTATAACACTTGATGAAAGTTAAAAGAGATAAAAAAAAATTGACTTTAGTTAGAAACTTGATTACCTGATTTTTTTATTTTTTATTTTTGTTTTGAAAACGTATTTAAATCCAAAACCAAACATTCCCAAATTGAAATCATTTGCAAAATGAAACCTGAGTGAAATCATAGAGTATGCACGATTTAATTATTAAGCCTTTAAATATCACATGCAATTCCTCGATGGCACAAAACGTTCACATGTGAAACTCCACACTTACAGAAATTTAAGTGTTGGATGACAGCTTTAATTTTTTTTATTAATTATTGATATATATATATATATATATATATATATATATATATATATATATATATATATATATATATATATATAGGGGTGAGTTCACTAGAAAACTTATTTTTATAAGAAAACTAAAAAACTCATATTGCATATGTGTAGTACACCCAAAACCCTAACCCACCCTCAAAAACCTAACCCTCTCCACCCCACCCCCATCCCCAACCAAAAACCTAAACCCACCCCACCCCACCCCCTCACCCACCCCTAAAAACCTAAACCCCCCACCCACCCCCCAAAAACCTAAACCCCCCACCCCACCCCTCCAAAAACCTAAACTAAACCCAAAAATTAAACCAAAAAACTTAACTCACCCCCACCCAAAAACCTAATCCCCCCACCTCACCCCCACCCAAAAACCTAACCCCACCCCACCTACCCCCTCACCCACCCCCAAAAACCTAAACCCCCCACCCATCCCCCAAAAACCTAAACCCCCGCCCCGCCCCACCCCTCCCCTCCAAAAACTTAACCTAAAAACTAAACTAAACCCAAAAAACTCAGTCCAAAAGCTAAACTCACTACTTTTCGAGGTTTTTTTTTGAACGAGTACGACGTGAGAAACAATGGCTCCGAAACAGTTTTTAAATTTTTGATTTATTTTTTTAGTTATGATTTTTTTATTATTATTTTTTTACCCTAAATAAGTAGTTTTTTTGTTTTCTCATGAACATTAAGTTTTCTTATGATGCTTCCCTATATATATATATATATATATATATATATATATGATAATTTCAATGAACTCGATTCACCTTTTTAGTTATATAATTGTTAGTTAAATAAATATGTTAAAAATCAAATATTACTTTTTTTACTTTGTTTGTCTTCTTCAAATTAACCTCGACAATATGACATCTTCAAATGTGTGTATATGCACATGTGTACATATGCATGAATGTACATATATAACCGTCCGTTCAGGATTAGAAATATTTTAAAACGATCTTTCGAAAATCAAACCAGGTTTCATCCGTTTAATTAGATCAAACTATGAATTATATACATTTGGTAAGTGTGAGTAATTACATAAGTTTTACGTACGTTCTTGGCTATGTCTGTATTTGCATCTATATTCTAACATTATATTTTTCTTTCTTTTTTTTAACAACACTACCTAGATTTTCTAAGATAAATAGACTACAACCTGTATTCTGCATGATTTGAACCTTCAACCTTTTAGTTGTGGATCAAATCACTTAACCATCAGAATTTTCCGATTATTTCCTTTCTGTTTTGATATGTCATTCAAAAACATGTGGTTCAGTTCCAATATCAACATCATTTATTCAATGTGATCCTATTCCTCGTCTTCATACATCCGCAACCATTAATTAGTCGTCATATTTTCTGCATAAAATAAAAAATTTAATAACAATTATTTCACTAGATTAAGTTCCATTTTTATAATAGGTTTATTAAATATAAATAGATGCCATAAAAATTGACAAAACCCTAAACACAGTGGTTAAGAGCTATGATTAATAATTTAATATGTAACCATATACTTTAACTGTTCATCATCAATCGCTTCCGGCCGATGATCTATCGGTAACATCCGTTAGTAATCCCTTGTTAAATGCATGATCCATCGGTATCATCTGTTAGTAATCCCTTGTTAAATGCATTACTCGTGCCATGTTTTTCGAAGGGATATCACGGACGGATTACCAACGAGACCCACCTTCATCGACGGACATTCGTCGGTGAAAATCTTCTGTTTTATAGTGACATCTAATAAAGAAAACTCGGCACTCAAGTAAAACTGGCGATGAGACGAATGTATATGTTTTGATGAAATATATATATATATATATATATATATATATATAGGGAATGGTTCAAATGATAACCAATTTTTTATGTGATAACCACTATCAAACAATCACATAATTTATAAATTATTTTTTCTTTTAATTTATAAATTATTTTTTCTTTTAATTGTTAAAAGAGTATTTAACATATATCTTGAACATGAATACGGAAATTATGAGTCTTACATATACGTATCAAATAATGTTACATATACGTGACACATAGTGTTTACGTATATGTAATACTAACAGAATGATAATTGTTACATATACGTAACACTATGTTTGAAAGTGATTTTCATGGTTACCACATAAATATATAGGGTGAGGTTCAAATGCTAACCAATACTTATGTGATAACCATGATAACCACTCTCAAACATAGCGTTACGTATATGTAACAATTATCATTATGTTAATGTTACATATATGTAAACATTATGTGTCACGTATATGTAACATTATTTGATACGTATACGTAAGACTCATCATTTCCGTATTGACGTTCAAAATATTTATTCAAGATACTTAAATACTTTTTTAACAATTAAAAAAAATAATTTATAAATTATGTGATTGTTTTATAGTGGTTAACACGGTTATCACATAAAAAATTAGTTACTATTTGAATCATTCCGTATGCACTTATGCGTCTAGTTCTAGAGGTCACAAAAACTGTATCTTATGTCCAGATATTATTTTTAATTATTAGAATTATTATTAGTTCTAGAGGTCACAAAAACTGTATCCTATTTTATCTTGTCACAATAGTTAGCTACCTAAATAATTTTCTTTCAAAATATATATCTAGAACTGATTTTAACTTTATACGGTTTGTTTAGTGCAATCCTGCAATATACGAGGTTCATAGAAGCTATGGAGATGAGCAAGCTATTGCAAAAGCTTCCGCGAAACTGCAAATACTAGAAAATAAGCTCATAACCACTGGTAAGAAGTTCTTTGGAGGTGACAACATTAATTTGGTTGATATTGCTGCTGTTTATATAGCCTATTGGCCTGAAATAGTTGAAGAAGCCAAGGGAATAAAGTTTTATACGAGAGAAAAGTTTCCCAAAATAACTGAATGGGCAGATAACTTCCTTAACTGTCAAGTTGTTAAGGAAACCCTACCTCCAAGAGCACACCTGCTTGAATATTTTCTGAATCGACACCGTATAAGGTGTAATGGTACCCCAAAGTAACATCTTGATCTTTGTGTTTTCTTACTGTTTTGGTTCATATGAAGTTGTAGTTTGTGTGTCTAAGTTTATAACATCTATTGATGTTACAATAAGCTTGATGTTACAATAAGCGGCTCTTAGTTAACGGTATGTTTTGTAATGTTTGGTGTGTGAAAATTTCGATATTCAGCATTGAACGCTTTGCGTATGTAAGGTCGCTTTTTTGTTTTTATCTAATAAAATAGTTTGGCTCAGATTGTTCTATTAATCACAATCGCAGATAGTAAATACACATGAACAAATCGATTTTTGGGGAAAAACTTCATCGCGACACTTTTTACTAATCTTCAAAACCTCGACACACGAATTACATCGTTCCTATCCCTCTATATATATAATAATCGACTGCCTAACCAATCCTAAACCTTACGTGACTCTTCTTGAATGTCACTTATTATGATTAAATGTTTTAATCTCCCCCTTAATCCTAATCCTCGTCTTTAAAGTATTCCTGGTCCATAGTCTTTGTTCTGGGTCAAATTAACCGTGTATTCCTTTCGTTCCCACTTCAGGCATTCAGAAACAAAATGTCAGAGCTCGTTGCACTTGAAACACCTTAAATGACTTTTATCCTGTTGAAACCGACCATTTCCTCGACCTCTCCCGGACCCCCGACCTTTACCTCAGCCACTTCCTAGGTCTTCTTGGTTTGAACTCCCACAGCCACACTGTTCACATTTGTGCTCCCTATCCTTCTCTTTTACATCATTTTTAGTGAATAACAACCTTCCATGTTTTATCGTCTTCCTTGTTCAAATCATTAGCTCGTTCTTCGTAAGCTTTCAACCTCCCAATAGCTTCATCGAATGGCATTGTATTCAACTCATAACATTGTTGAATACAATATAAAGAAAGGACTTTAGCATTGAATCAAGTAACTTCCTATTCAATGCTTCCTCTTCAATAACTGATCCAAGACTTCTTGCCTTTTATACCAACCCTTTTAGTTTGCTTGCATAAACATCAACCGCATCACCCTCCTTCATGTATAATCCTTCGAACTCTCTCCTTAAGGTTTAAAGTCTAGTTATTCTTACCTGACCCACCCCAAAAAAACCTTGTTTATAGTGCATCCCATACCTATTTGGTTTTAGTATAACTTGCCAATTGTAGGACAAGATCTTTGGGTATGGCTTGAAAAAGAAAGGCAATGGCCATCTTTGAATTCCTTCGGTCCACAACAGTCCCAACCATGGGTTTGATTGCATCCTATATCTCGTATGCATCCACAACCGTCCCGACCGTTATCAGTCCGTGATATATTGATTAGTAACCAAGGCAGATTTGTGATCAGCAAGTGATCAAACATGGGGCAAAGATTCTGTGTGAGACAGGATTGAAGACCGTGTGAAACGGGGTGAAGAAAGTAAGTGATTCAGATTGGGGATGAAAGTGTGATACCTGTGTAGAAGAAAGTTGTGAAGGTGATTAAACTTGAGTGATTCAAGTTGATGTGAAAGACGTAAGTGGTTCGGATTATTGATAAAAATGAAGATCATGATTGTGATTATCATGATGGTGTTGAAAGTTACGAGTCTTGTTGGGAATTCAAGATCTAGGAGGTACAAATCAAGATTAAGGGGGAGAATAAAGAATTTAATCTTGATTAAAATTAATTATTAATATTAATTTATTAATTTTTTGGTTGAGTTCGTATTAGACTAAGATTGTGTTTATTTGTTTATTTCATAGTTATTGAGTTGGCTTAGTATTAGTTTAGTTTTAGTATAAATAGAGGGTTTAGGGGTCCTTGTAAATTGTGGTTTTAGTTTTCAATGTTAATAAAAGAGTCGTTCTTTGTTGAGATCAAATTCTGTGTTCGTGTTTTTGGGTCTGATTTCCAACAAATAGCACATTATCACTGCTTCTAATAAGTAACAACATTGAGAAATGGGTGTAAATAAGCCAAGTCAAGTCGAACTCGAGTTTGAATCGCTTAATCTATGAGGGTTAGAGCTCGACTCGTTTAAGCTATGTCTTTAAAACTCGAGCATAGCTTGTTAATACTTTTTTGAGGTTTCAACTCGTTTATTTAGTTATTTTTATCATAAGTTTATATATAATAATACTTATTATTTACGTACATAGGGACATGTAGGGGTGATTATTGGGCTTTAATCGGATCAACCCGGACCGGATCCGGACCGGGACCATTAACAGGGTAAACTGGGGACCGAGGACCAGACCAATTGTTAATGGGCCGGTTCGGGCTTTCACGGGCTTTAATGGGCCGGTCCTCCGGCTTTAGCATTTCGCCCGTTTAATTAAGTTATCTTAATCATATTAGCTTCTGTGTAACTATAAATCCGACTTATTTGACGTTTCTCGTATAATATTCTCATTTGTTTGTTAACGAAAATAGAATATTCTTGAATATTACATCAAAAGAATTGGCCGAATTGTTACAAATATCAATTCAAAGAGATCTTTGCTTTTTTATTTCATTTTCTTTTTCATTTTTTTTCTTTATACAAGATTTTAATTATGAACTAATGTTATATGCATTTGAATATGTTTTAGTTTTTGTTTCTTTTTACCTTTTAGAATTTATTTTATTTTATATATGTGTGTAAATAACATTACATTTATATATAAATCATTATATGTAGTCTTTAATCTTTGTAGGAGATATATACAATTGATCTGGGTTGTTAATTATGAGTAGTAAATATCGAAAAGTGATATGTAGGGTCGTAGAGTATTGAAAAAGCTTTTGCGCAACAACAAATGTTCATAATCAAAAGTATGATGGTGTAAATTGTAATTTAAAATTGTACATTCAGTTCTATTCAATTCTAGTTTTCTTGGGCGATGAATGAAAAGTATAAAGAAACATTTGGGTTTATATAACAAAATTGAATAAAGTTAAAAAACTATATTTATGAAAACATTGTTTTCGTATTAAAATAGGAAGAAAACTTGAAACCGATTACTGTTTAAACTAAAAAAAGATATATAACTATAGTCAATATTTTCACAATCGTTAAATATTCAAATAACAATAATATAAAGGAAATTTTTAAATATGGTTTATGTAAAATATAAATTAAGTGCTAGACTTTTTTTTGAAATTACTAATTGTTCTATATATACGGGTTTTATGGGCTTTTTTGAAAACCTGCGGGCTTAGCCCGGACCAGGACCATAACCGTTAAATCATGAAAGGTAGGACCGAAGAACGAACCGGTTACACACATCATGGGCAGGGGCCGAGTTTAACGGGCCGGTCTTGCGGGCTTTCACGGGCCAACCCGTTTAATGCACACGCCTAGGGACATGTTCAATTAAGAACCATAATTTTTGTGAGAACCAAAAGAACCATGTATTTATACACATATTTAAGGATGCATGTATGCATTTGTGCATATATGTAGTAAGGATGCATGTATGCATTTGTGTATATTTGTGTATAAATGTATGGTTCTCGCCAAAATTATGGTTCTTAATTGAACAACTGCCTACTTACATATTTATTTTTGAGCCTGCTCATATTCGCAAGCCTATATAAGCTAGGTATGTGAAAAATGGGTTTGAGCTCGTTTAAATATGGCACGATTCAAACTTTTAATAGGTCAATCTCGAGTAGCATACAACTAATCTGGCTTGTTTATAATGTACCAAGACAAAAATAATAATAATAATAATCTATACTGCTATATAATACATATTGAAAGGACACTATGGTAATTTATCTAAAATTTTAAGACACCTAATACCAATTATTATGCATAGGGTACAACTTACTAATACATAAAATATGTTAAATTACCATTTAATCCCATTGCTATAATTAAAGCCCAATCAATTTTACTACACTTAAAACCCATCAATTTTCTTACGTTGAGAAGCCCAACAGTCATTTCCCCTTAATGCCTTGACCACCCGCCTGCCATTCTTCCTCTTCATTCTCTTCTGAAATTGGAAGTTCTTCGACCGCAGGCTTTCGAATGTAAGTAATCAGTATATCATTCCTTCCTTTTTTCGTATTTTTTGGTTTTGGGGGAGGGACGGTGAGCAATTAAAGCCCAATCTACTCGAAACGCTCGGATCCAATCGATTTCATTCATCAGAATTAGAGTTTACTTGCGGCATTCCGTCAAATAACATCGGCGGAATCATTTGTTTCAGAATCAATTCAGAACTGACGAGTTCTATCCAAGGTAAATTTAGTAATTTTAGTATGTTAAATATTGCTGTAGGAGGCAATCACACCTGTGGAGTAAACTCTACTTTTTTTTTTAATTTGTAGAGGTAATAATGATTATGGGAAGATTGATGTACTGATTCATCAACCGTTTGAGTTTTCTTCAATTGCCCTTAGTTTGAATCATACTTGTGTTTTAAGAAGCTTAAATAATTCTGTTGTTTGTTAGGGAGGTGGTGGAGGTACTGTTTTGTGAATGTTAACTCCACCAATGCTTCTGATCATCATCGGGTATTCTCTAAGTTACAACTAATTTTGAATTTCCTTTTTTATTTCATCTAATTTGGTTGACCTAATTTTCAGAATTCCTGTGATGAAGAGGCTTTCTTATCATGTGTTTGAGGTATCTATGGTTGACCTTCAGAATGATGAGGATCATGCCTACAGAAAGATCAGACACAGAGTTGAAGATGTCCAAGGGAAGAATGTTTTGACCAATTTTTGGGTATGATAAAATGTTTATATTATATGATTTTCTTCTTGTATTTAATGAAGTATGCTTTATCCTTAACGTTTGCAATTTTATTTCTAGGGTATGGATTTCACCACAGATAAGCAAAGTTCACTTGTGAAGAAATGGCAGTCTTTGATTGAAGCACATGTTGATGTCAAGACAACCGATAACTACACATTGAGGATGTTCTGCATTAGGTTCACTAAGAAGAGGGCCAATCAAGTGAAAAGGACATGCTATGCCCAATCAAATAGGTATGAAGCTTGTGTGAGGTTTATATTCGAGAATTGTGGTTGTAAGTGTTTTAGTTATAGTAAAGTTTTTTTTGTTGCTAATTTGATTTTTATGTTGGAAATTGTAAAAGATTCGTAGGAAGATGAGGGAGATCATGGTGGCCCAATCCTAATCTTGTGATCTAAAGGAGTTGGTTCAAAAGTTCATTCATGGATCAATTGGTAGAGATATTGAGAAAGGAACATCCAACATCTATCCATTGCATAATGTTTTTATCCGCAAAGTCAAGATTTGGAAGGCACCCAAGTTTGACATTGGGAAATTGATGGAGGTAAAATGCAGATTTTTCGTTTATGACAATTTAGTTATCTGCCTTGATCATTGATACTTTTGTCATGTGGTTGAGCCAGAGTTAGATGGTATTGTTGGCTTGGTTAACTGACAAGATCATTGTTTCTTTACCTTTTTCAATATGTAGGTTCATGGAGATTACTCTAAAGATGTAGGTGTGAAGATTGAAAGGCCTGCTGACGAGGTACATCCATGTTCATGCATTACTCATATGTGTTCACGCATTACTCATATGTGTTCACATGTGACCTGCTTTAGATTTGCTTTCAATTTAAGATTCATTTGAAATACCTAATGTGTGTGGTACTGTTATGAAAGCTGCTACACAAGATCTTGGGTTTTCTCACTATTTTACATTTTAATCTCCTCACTGATTTACAATTTGTTAGGTTGCTTTTAGGTGGTTTTTTTTCTTTAATCAATCTGTAAACATTTATATGGAAATAATGGACATAAGTGTTTGTTGGTTGATCCGACCTGCCTGTTCTATAACCCTTAGGATGTAAAATGTTTTGTTAGTACTTATCAAATTTCTCAAAAATTCTCTATTTTGACTATGTATTTTTGCAGATTTACAAGATATCCTCCCTGGAATTCTTAACCAGCTGGGTGTGTAAACCTCTTTATAAATCTGGCATTGGGGTGGCCTGGCCATATCGACCCCTTCACTTATGAAGCATCGATTCTGGTTACATTCCAAATCTTAACAGGTCAAATGGGTAAAGATGAAAAAGTAACTAAAAATGAAACATGTCATACCGGTTAAACGGGTCAAAAGCCGCCAGAAGTTGATTTTAGGGCAGATATTAAAATGAACTTTACATTAACCAAATAAATATCGACTTGCATTGAGGGTATTGTTAGACTAACAGGTCAAAATGTGTGTTGAAGTTGTAGTATTGAGGGTATTGTTAGACTAACATGTCAAAATGTGTTCATATCAAAATGAGTATTGAGTGATTCAAGGGTCGGTCAAACGGGTCTAGTCGGGTTGGAAGGCAAATTGTTAGGAAAGTTGGATTCAAATACCTATTTTCTCTTAGGGGACATTAGCTGGAAACTAAAAATGAGCGCCAAGTCAGTACGTTACGATATGCGTTTTGAATACACTTTGGTGACTTTTGATCTATTTAACTCGTTTCCATTTTTCAACAAAGTTGTAAGTTCACCCATTTGATCCGTATAATACAACCCATATCAACCCATCCACCCATAAATGGGTCGAAATCGCCACCTGTAGACTTCAAAAGTTTTCTTTTGTAGCTTCGAAAGATGTTGCATTTAACTTTAATAACCGGGTAGGACATTATACATTAATTATTTATAAAATTAAAAAGAATGTAAATGCTTCCGAATCAACCCAACCCATTTGACCTGTTGCCAAATTTGTTTGCATTTATTTTCCTTTTGGCAACGTGGCACACATAACCCACAGTAGATTAACTGTGGGCATGAAGGAGGGAATATTACATTGTTGGGTGAACCCAAACCGCCCCCATGTCGTGACCTAGACGCTTGCTGAGGTGAGCCGTTTTTTGGCTGAATGTTTTTTTTGTATTGAAATGTGTAACAAAACTCTCATCTTTTCGGATTCATTCAATATTATTCCCACAGGTGTTAGCATTTGGGATTACAATAACTATACATGATTATTGGAATATGTTTTGATTTTTTTTATATCTTTACATGCTTGTTTGTATTATTGCTCTTTTTCAATCAACTATGAGACAAGTTTAACAACATATACTTTCTGTTTGATATAGAGTATTAGAGTTCATACAGTAAAGTTTGTGTGATAAATCATTGTCATTCATGTACACAAAACACTTGCATACAATCATGCCCTATATGTTATAATTGAGATCTAAAAGCCGAGTTTTTTTGCACACTTTATTTTTATACAGGATTTGCAATAACTGGACCAATTGGAAAGGAATGTGCTAATTTGTTGCCTAGAATTGCAAGTGTTGCATATGCAACTGTTTAGGAACTAGTTTGTAGCTTTATGTTTGGTTTACTCTTGAAGCTCTTATGCATTTTGATATTTTTGAATTCACGGCGCAACGCAATTTATCATTTTTTAAATCAAGCAATTTAAAAAACTTGAAACTTGCAGGCCTTCATATTTGGAGGTGCATGAAGACATGACTTTTTAAACATCAAATAAGTTTAATTTAATGAGGTTAAACTGGAATAAATGAGGTTTAATTTTAATATTTTTTTTGTTTCGTTTTCTTCTTCAGGCAACGGGTACAAAGAAAGTCCAATTAGATCTTATAGAGATGCTAAAGATTTCAAAATGTATAAGGATCTTTTGTGCAAAAATAAACATACAGCTGAAAAGAAAAGGTAATGTATGTATTTGAGAGCATGATTACAACATTCGATTACCCGTACAACTCAGATCCGTTATGTCCTTATTTCCCTATAGCAATTTGCAAGTTGAAAAGAACATATTTCTTATGATATTTTCTGTAGGTTTTTTTTTTACATTGTTTGCTGTGTTTTTGCAGCTTTCAGGTCAGCTCCAACAGGCGGTTCACGCCTACAATGGTCTTGCTCGCCTGAATGGTTCTCTCTTCATAATTTTTATTTCTCTGAGGTGACAATATAGACCCGTTTATGGATAGACGTATCAATTTGGGTTATGTTTTAATGGGTCAGCTTTACCTGTCAAACGTTTGTTTTTATGGCCGTTTTTATGGTGCACACCCTTGTGAAGGAAATAGCAGTGGTCTTGGATTTCAGGCTCTAATGCACATGCAATTCGTGTGCATGAAGTACATTGTGAACATGAGTGCATGAAGAAGAGTAAGTGCCATTTATAATTTCTACAAAATTTATTGAGTAGACATTTTCTTTTACACTAGATTATAATCCTTTTGTTGAATTACCATTTGATTTTGGAATTTGAAGAGGGTTAAAATGGCCAAAGAGGTAGTAGAACTAAAAACTGAAGCAAATATAGCAATTAGCAAAGCAATTAACTTTAAGGTTCTGTTGAATTTGTTTCTTTCAATTCTTTGTTTAAAATAGTGGTGACATTTTCTATCCATTTGCTTTTTTTTTCTTTCTTAAATGGATCGATTCATAAAACTTAGATAAAAAAGGAATTGGTCAAATGGTTTGAAATTGAAAGTCAACCTGAGTCTGTTTACAATGGATGCAAGCTTCTAACTCCTTTATTCAGAGATATATACTATTATTGTAAATTGTATACTCCGCCGCAACGCCCGGGATTCCCACTGGTAATAGTGTATGTCTCATTTGAAACAACGAGAAAATACAATAGTGGTATATTTAAAAGTTTTAAATAAAACTAAAAGTTGTGAATAATTAATCAAACTAGGAATTTTACCCGCCTCACGTTGCGGCGGCGTCGAATTTCTCACGGTATCTCAATGGAAACGGCATCCGCTATAGCCTAAAAAAAAATTACTATTCATTTCCTAAGGTTTTTAAATAATAAGGATAATATTAGTTCATTCATGATTTAATGCTAGGATAACTCAATTATACTAAAACAATCCATGTTGCGGTTCCATGATAAAATTCATATTAACCGAATGTTCTCTTCTAAATTTCAAAGATTTATACTAAAAAATGTACTACAAGTTCGTGATAATCGTGCTTTTGGTGCTGTTTTTGCTGAGTCGACGTGGTTTTGGCGGGTACATCTCGTATTTGATGAACTTCTCAACCTCGACCAATGATCGAAACATCCTTCCAGATGATCTGTGATGGTAAAACTGCATTCAAATAGTTTCGGTTTGTTATGTATCCATAGTGCATTGTTCAATAGCTTGTATGCTAAACAAGAAAAACTTTGGGTTCTGTATTGAACGCCCCTCGATTTTATGTATATGTATATGTATATACGTGTTTATATGTTGCATGTTCGTTGTAAAGAATGAAGTGAGTAATTCTTTTTTCCCTAATTGTATGTGATCGCAAATTAATTAAAAATCACTACACGTTTAGTCTAAAGACCGAACCTTGTCATGAGTTTTGTCGGGCCTTTTTCTGGTCTCGACTCTCCAACCCTCTAGTCGATTGTACACGGGTAAATGACAGCTTTGAGTGTCGACGTTTGTGAGCCTTTTACCAACAAACCTCGATAGCCGTTGACGATACTGTACAAAATACATGGCTTAATTACATCACCTTTTTAACAACTTTACACCAAAATACCACATAATCTTCCATTTGTAAGTATTTAAACCCACACTACTTTTGTGTTGTGCAAGCACCATACCATTAGACCATTAGGTCATGGGTTGCTAATTAATACATCACTTGCCTCTAGAAATTGAACAATTCAGTTTAGCAATAGAATATTTAATTATTCATTCAATATCTAAACTGTCAAGCACCCATGACCTTGTGGTCTACTGACATTGGTGATTGACACCCGCAAAAGTGGTGTGGGTTCAAATCATACAAATGGAGGTTACGTAATATTTAGGAGTAAAAATTGTTTAAAAAAATCTAGCCAAGGACAGCAAAATAAGAAAACTGTAACCAAATCAAATTCATAACTATCATCACTGCTACAAAATTAGGTATTAGCTAGCGATTTTTTAAAAAGCAGTCGCAAATTTAACGATCGAAAGAGCAGTCGCAAATTCAGCGACCGAGTACAAATCGGTACCAAAATTAGTGACGGTAAAAATATAGTTCATCATAATCTTTATCTTTCAAACAAAGATTATATTAATTTGCTAATAATAAATTTTATTTACATTTTATAAGTAGGAGAAAATTAAGTTACCTTATCCCTTACAAGAATATAGTTGACACATTCAGTTGGAAGGTCAAAGTTTCCATGGACATAATGAACGGTCCATGATGTTCTTAGGCCTCTTTTACGCATTCCTTGTGGACGTTCATCGTGTTCCTCCTCGTGTCCTTGATGTTGGACTAACGTTAGTATCCCCTATTGTAAATTAATTATTAGTATCTTAATTTGTAAACCGAATTAAAGCATAACAATCGACTTTTAGGGACATCTGTAATTTAAAACTCACGTTTTATAGGGATTGAATAAAGAAAATAATGAATAGTTTGTAATGAAGATTTAGAAATTATAAAAGAAATATTAAATAGTAGTGAAGATTTAGGAATTGATAAAGAAAATATTAAATAGTTAGTAATAAAGAAAAAAATAAGTTGAAAAAGAATCGTGGGCTGACAGAAATATGACACGTGATGTAATCATTTAGGTATAGATATTTCTATAAATAAGAGAATAATTTCTCAAAGTTGAAATAGTAATTACTTCTTAATGTCAATTCAATATATGTATGTTTTTGTACCTTCTCTATAACCAAGGTGCTCTTTGAAGGCTCTTGAATCTTGAATGATAATGGGATGGTTGCTAATGCTTCCTTGTTTATCAATTATAACCAAATAACCATTAAAATAAATAAAGGGAGACTCAAACACACACACACATCTATGTGTGTGTGTGAGAGTGTGTATGTAGCGAGGAGATATGTTATATAGGTATATATTTACTATGCTTGCATTTTATACTCATACAAACATGCATACAGATATTAAACCTTTTAAAAAAACCTTTTATCAATAAAGAGACAGATGTAAATGCATAATACCCAAAATGATGTCCCTTGGGAAAAAAAATAAGTGTGATTCTTACTGCTTGGTGGGTCTCGTGGCATTCTCGGAATAAGGCGGTCTTCGACCCTACTTCGAAGAGGAAGGAAACTATTTTTTAATCAATTGTTTCTTGTTCGTATTTATAGGTTGTTCATAGAAACCGTAAAGCTAGAGTAGCGTGGGATCGTTTGTCACAAAACCCTTTTATGGTGTTGTAATTCTTCTTCTTTTGTCTCACTAGTAGCTTGCTAGTCAGTGCTTCTATATATCCAAAGGTTTTAAAAAAAGGCAAAACTAGGCACTAGGACCTTTTTGAGTTTTCGGGTACAAAAAAAATTATGATTACCAAAGATCGAACCCCTAAAAATAACTAATAAATAAAAAAAACGTGCTTAATTAAATAAAAGGATATACAATGAGAATAGTACTAGGAAGGATCCAAGTGATAGAGCTTTTTATATAAAGACGACTTTACGGTACGGCTAGATATTTTTCTTAAGGAAATTTTATAAAGAAAAAAAATATTTAGAGATAATGGATGAACGGTAAGTGAGATCGATCTAAGTAACATACCTCAACCATGTTAACACTTGCTTTTAGTCCATTCGAACAATTTGCAGAGATTTTTGGAATTACATTTTCACTCAAGGTTTGATCATTCTCATATGATACCATTGGGGGCTAAAACCACAACATAATATCATGGTTACTTACTTTAACAATAATAATTAACATATTGCAAGTAATATTAGATTAAAAATAAAAGTTGTGTATATGAAAATGAAAAGAAGGACGTTCTTACATGGTCATTCAAATCAAGAACAGACTTTTCTTTCTTAAACCGTCTGGGATTTAACAAATTTTCAATTGTAGGAGACGACATTCTTCTAAACAAAGTTTTAGATGCAACGTGCAAATGACTTCATGAATCTTTAGTTTAGAAGTGACCAACTATTTATAATGTTTAATGACATGTTCTATATAGGAAAAGGGAAATATATCAATATTTTAAATGTCAAGATACATAACCTTGTTTGCTCTCATAATTATAAAGCTCCTCTTGGCTTTTATTGTTTGATTTTTTGTTTAAAGCTTTCTATATAAACTATAATCAAAAACATATTTTAATTTGTGTTTTATTGTGGTGATATATGTGTATATGTGCGGTTATTCTATAAAAGGTTTTTTTTTTAAACCTAAGAAGAGATTAGGAAACGATACATGTACATGCATGAGTTTTACCTACAAACGATATTTGTATTTATTTATGTAGGTAAGTTTCTAGCAATAATATACGTAAGTTTGGCGCACCATTATAATATGTTAGATACACAATTGTATGGGTCATGAGTACTTGTCTGTAGTCAAAGTTTGGTACAACAGCGAATTAGTCCTTAAAGTTAGACACATCGTAGACGTATTATTATTGTAGATGAGTAAGGCACAGAATCATATCATGTTTGTAACAGTGCATCGGACATTTAAAAAAATCGTTGTTTTTTATTTTAAAAAATATAGCATTAAAAGATAAAATATACACATCAATATGATGTAAAGTATATATTTTTTTTTTAATAATAAATTCAAACACAAGAATGTGAATTTAAAAAAAAAAGTTTTACAAATTCAATTAAAAAAACCTAGGGTTCGAATAATTTTTTGATACAAAAATACAAGTACGTCAGAATCACAAAGAAACATATTAGTTTTAGTTTCATATTTTAATAGGATGTAACCTGTTCCATTGAAATTTGCTAAAAAAAAGAAAGCATATAGCTATTCATGATAATTTTAAATACGTTAATAAAATGCAGAAATAATCTTTTATTTCACAAAATCCTTTCAAATAATGAATCAAACTTTACCCACATAAAAAGATCACGATGAAACACACTTGCAGCAAAGCCATCAATCTAAGCATCACTATGCAAAACTGTTTGTTCTGCAAAAATTGCAATCCGCTATTTTAAACACAACCGAATCCGATACAGCACTACAAGATATAGAGAGAACATCAAAGATTTGCAAACGCTTATACCATCATAGGTTCTGGTGGTCACTCACTATATATCGGTTTCATATGATAGTTGCACGCATCGATTTCGGGCACAAGTGTTTCAGATGTATTTACAATAACTGTACAAACAAGTAATGAGAGGATGGCAGATAGAAAACATGCCGCACCATGGTCTTGCATATGATGAAAAATCCCTCCTTTGTATCAAATCCTATGCCTGCACAAAAATGATATAAGCTTTGATTAGATGCTACAGAGTACAAAATATTAAATCACAGTCATTCTAACCAAATCAAATAATATGAATCTAGCAAAAGTTAATCATGATTCTAATATTGCCGGTAGTACGGGACAATGGGTCATATCAACCCATGTAATCAGAAGTGGGTCGGTTTGGGTCAAACATAATTGCTTTGTGGGTTTGTTTGGGCGGACAGTAAACCAGCATACAGGTCCAATGGATCATGCAAAATGGTACTGAATTTAAGAAATATATTTTAAAGTCCTGAAAGAAGTTATTATCTGCATACAGAATGACATCTGTATATATTATGTGCATTCTTCAGTCTTTTTTACCAGCACCGGCAACTCAACTCAGAAACGAGTTAGATTGGGTCGAACTATTTACTTTATGGATTGGTTTGAGCAAGACATAAAGCAATGGGTCGAATGGATGATTCTAGATGCTTTGTAATAAGAATAGGTCCAAGCGTGTCATCAACAGGTCAGAACGAGTTGTTAAAATCACCCAAACCAGTACCTTCAGAAGAATCGAGTTAAAACAGAATGTTGGGTTTGCCACTTACCGACTAGAGAAACCACTACGAATCTATTGCCACCTTTCGACCAGTCACTGCCGCCGCCACCTGCCGACAATCACCACCACTTACTACCGACTGCCATACAGCAGCGCACCATAATCCACCATCACCACACACCAAAATAACAAAAAAATATAAAAACTGAATAACAAATGTATAAAAAACAATGAACAAAACCAGAACAAAAACCTTCAAGAAAAACCAAAAACAAAAACCTGATTCTCAAATTTCAACCCAAAACAAAAACTTGAACTTACAAACGAAGTTCTCAATTAAGGAAGTTCCTTTTATATTTTTTAACTAGATGTCTTGGAAGGGTAAGGTTCTCAAAAGCTTCAAGAGCACTGTTCCTTTTCTTGGTACAGTTTTAAAATTCTAGGAAAAATCCGGATTCTAAACAAACTCGTTGGAATCAAGAAAGGTTAATGTTCCATTTTTGAAAAAGAAAACATGTATATTTTAATTTGGATTTTATAAATAATAAAAGTTAAAGAAGATGCATTTAAATAAGGCTTTTAATAAATTCAAAAGGAAGGAACGAAACCCCGGCCCAACCTACCCATTTTGCCACCTCTAAATCTAACCATTAGTTCAACAACAAACTAAGTAGCATGTAGCCTAAGGATCAAAATGGAAAACTTGCTACGATGCCTAACATTTCAGTTGTAAGTCTATTAATATAATTCTCTGGTTTCAATAATTAAACCTACTGAAAAAAGGATCAGAAAAAAGAAAGTAAATTTGAAGTTCCTGTCAAAAAAATTTTGAAAAATCAAAAACTGCAAAAACAAGATGTAAATTGAAAGCCAAGACATTTTCTTGAACCCCTTTGATATATTATTATATTTCGGTGTTTAATCTAAGGAATTCTACTAAACTATGGAACTAAAATGTTGCAATAACCTTATTCGGTAATGTCCATAACTTAATGAATGTGCTTTATGTTGACTAACCCAACCGATGCTCTAAAAGTTAATAACTCCTTTTAACACTGAAGAACACGGAATTTTCTAGAAGCAAAATAGCAAAAGCTAATTCTGAAAGCATTTCCACATGGATAGTAGTTTGAAGTTTCAAATATCAAATACAGAAACTGTTTCTAGCAATCATAAACTTCATATAAGGAGAAAATATGAAAAAGAATAT
Organism: Smallanthus sonchifolius; assembly: GCA_023525975.1. Lineage (NCBI taxonomy): Eukaryota > Viridiplantae > Streptophyta > Magnoliopsida > Asterales > Asteraceae > Smallanthus > Smallanthus sonchifolius. The sequence goes on from CM042037.1 coordinate 22,168,367, forward strand.
AAGCTACAAGAGCAGCGTGTCGGGAACAAACCTTGGGTAGAATTCAACCACAACAAAGCCAATCTAAAGCATTAGGAAAGCACCAATTGATGTTTGATGCAGCACTTTTGAACTCCGATCAAGTCCATGAGACGCCACCTGGCAAAAAAGAATATCATTGGCATGTGTATTGAAAACTGGGAGTCAACATAAAGACTTTACGGAATTACGGTTAATAACTAAAAATTAGAACAAAGAACATAATGAAGTAGTTTATTACTTTATGTCCAAAATAAATGATATATGTAGGAAGAGTAACTCATAATACCATATGACTCAAAGCTGCATAGCGTTCCTCATTCAAATATAATGGCTTTCCCCTTTGCATTTCAATGTCCTGCAAAAGTTTATATAATAACGATGAAAAAATAATAGATAACTTTACACAATGTGCATTTACAGAAACGATAAAAAGCAAGCACAAAAGGTTTTAAAACACGTAAAGAGTTTAACTTTGTTTTACCTCTTCACCAAATGCATCCAGGTAAGGAGAAGGCCAGCGTGCCTGACGCGCAGATCTTTGAAGTAATATTGTAGTTTTCTACACAAAAGAAGTTACGACATCTGATATAAGAATTCAATATTTAAACTGAAACTATTTGCATGGGCCACTTTATGATAGATGCAAAAAAAATTACACATATTTCAGTTGATGCACATTAATGAACAAATACACGATATATTGTGCAGAAAAGCAATATTTCAAAAGAATAAATATATTAAGACTTACCCTAATCAACAGAAATACACCTGTACCAGCACCACAAGACATTGCATGAGTTTGGCACTTGTTATTCCTAAAGAGCAACTCATGTTAAATTAAGTTCATCTTCATAAATGAAAACTTAATATTGTTAAATAGTTCTAAAAATAAACCTGCAACACGTCTTCCAGCTTGGCGAGCACAATTTACCACACAACAAGCATAACGCGGGCTCATCCTGAACAGCTCCACAGTCAACACACTTCTGTTTTATGTACCTAAAATTACAAAATCTCTGGTAAATCAAATAAAGATTAATCAAAGCTGAAGCAAAAAAAGAAAAAAAAATTGTAAAAATAACAAAAACCTTTGCAAGAGATCTTGGTACAGGTATGGCAAAACCATCAGCTTAAATGGGACTACAGGGGTTAAGTGCAAAACCCCTGAGGGATTACTAACTTCAAAGTCCTTAGCGATGTGTTGCAGCCACTTTTTAACCAAAGATCGTGACACCTCACCGTTAATTATGTTTTCCAATGTGGGAATCTTAAACATCTTCTCCAACTCATCAATTTCAATAGATTCTTCAAGAGTGCCATAAGCATAATCCATTCTATCTTCAAATGTTTGTGATGATCGAAGGGCCCCACTAAATGGTGATGAAGTTGAAGAGTTCATTAATTTCCACAATATTGCACATCTTCGGAGAAATGGAAAGCTCAGGCTGCGAATTGTCTCGTTAACATCACGAGAATTATCCTTATAGTTGGAAACAAAATATTGGCTTAAGAATCCATGTTCACCGACAAATTTAAAAATGTCAGTGATAAGAGAATCATGGTGGCTCGAAACATTCATAGATTCAATTCTTTCAAAACATGTTATTGCAGCCTGTAAGAGATAAATAAAACAAGAAACAAAATCTTAGCAAGATATAGACAATTTATAAATTAAAAAATAAGTTGTTGAATCAACCTGAGTTATGGAGACAGCGTAACACATATGAACAAGAGAAAAAAATGCTTTCTCAGATGACATAACAGGGACTGGAAGACAAAATAGGATCCACATTAAAGTCGAAAAAGCATCAGATGCGAGTATAGGGTACGATGCCATTGCCCAAAACTGAATATCTGGAAATTGTATGCCCATGTCAGCATTTTCCAACATACTCATCATATTTTCTGAGAAAAAGAAATTGACACGATTACTTTTATGAAAATATAAGGCATCTCACTAAAATTTGTGTAATCTGTAAAAAAATACCTCCATCTCTGTAGGTGTCGCTTGGTGGTTCATTTAGAGTATCAGCACAACAAATGGATTTTGCAAATTGTTGAATACACCTTAATCTTAAGAGGACATCAAGTGAATTTTGAACACGGGTACTGTGAACAATTTTAAGCAATAATGACAAAATAAACCCACTGGAAGACCTTAATTCCTCATATAAAGCACTAACACTAAAATTGGTAGCTGAGGATGTCCTTTCAGATCTAGCAGCGATTTCTGTAGATATGAGTGAATATTTGAGGGTGTCCCACAAGATCATGGAGTCACTTAACCGGTTTGATCCTGAAATTTTATCATCTCCTGGGAAATACATTTCACGTAAAAAACGAATTACAGATTCAAGATTTGTGCCTGTTCCTCGTTTGTGTTGCACTGGAAATGATTTGAGGAATTCATTCCTTCTAGATACATCAGCTGCAGCTTGCAAAAGAGAAAGTGATTGTTTAAGAAGAAAAGCATCATTAGCATCTGAAGAGAACAGAAAATGACTTTTTATTTGCCAGCTGTCCTTTGTTCCATCCCTAGGTATATCAGGTAACACAGAATTTGCAAGTCCCCGGCAAACAGGGCATAAAAACTCCCCCTAAACATCAAAGATTAAGAATATAAGATATATTAGCATAAATAATAATAGAAATAATTGTTAAGAGTATAGGGACCTGTTATGTATAATGTTAAGAGTATAGGGACATGTTATGTATAATGATAAGTGTATAGGGACCTACTCATGTAAATAGTTATTTCTTTTTAGTCCATGTCTCTCCCTATATATAGAGAGGCTTATTTGTATTCTAAATTACTTCTGAAATACATACAATCGGTTTAATACCAGTTACATGGTATCAGAGCTACGGCTCTAGATCCGGTATCCCGTTCCCGTCCCGTCACTATTCCGGTCACCAGCCCTACTCCAGACTTGGTACATTTTTTACTCCGGTTACTGGTTCTCACCACCCCCTGCTCCAGTTCGAGAATCCTTTTTCGAGAGACTATTGCGTCTCACCGCCACCACCATCGTTCTCAGAACCCTCCGATTAGCAAACCCTGAAAACCAGACCCCGTACCTCCACCCGACGCGCCGCCACGCGCCGCTGCGTACTTATCAGTTCCCGGCCATTTTCCAGCAAGTGAAGTCTCACCTCCTGTACCATTGTACTCTCCTTGAAATTCCGAACAAAACCCAACCATTTCCGCCACCATCCGCCGCCGCCGGAACCTGACCGGAATAATTTGCATGTTCTGTTTTCTGTCCCTGAAACACCCGAAGTACTGTTTTCTGTTCCCGGAACTCCTGAAGTACACTTTACCACGTTTACAACCGTTTTATCGCATTTTTACCACGATTCTGTTACTGTTTATTGTCGAGAATCTGTAAGATTAACAATCACGTCATTTTGTACTCCTGTTTTGTTTGTGGCTCTTGTTCCGGTTTCCATACTGTTATCCTTTGAAGAACACCTACGTTCCTGTCTCGTATTTGACTTGCTCCTTGTGGAAGCCAAGTACCTGTTGCTACTTGTTTTCTGTCTTGTCTCTGTTCCTGCTCATGTCTTGTTCCTGTTCCTGTTCCTGAATTTTGCCAGAACCTCCTGTCTCCTGTCTCGTTGTGGTTCTTGAGTTACCTTTTATTGGAAATGGGAGACTGAAAGAGTGCTGCTCACACCTTTACAGTCACCAAGGAGGAGTATGATTTGCTCCAACGGTTGCTTGCCTCTTTATCACCTAGTCCTCAAACCAACTCGGCACACCCAGGTACGTTTTCTAGCCTTCGTGGGTGACTGACTCTGGAGCCACCCATCACATGTCCGGGAATCAAGCTATTTTCATTAGCCTACATAATACTTCTCACCGACCTGTTCAACTTGCTGATGGTTCATCATGCCCCGTTCGAGGCATCGGGTCCATTGGTAACTCAAACACCCTAAACCTGTCTTCAGTCCTATTTGTTCCTAAGTTTCCTACCAGCCTGTGCTCCGTTAGTCAAACTACTAAACAAAATAACTGTAAAGTAACGTTTTATCCTACCCATTGTGTGTTTAAGGAACTAGGAACGAAACGGGTGATTGGCACCGGTTTTGAATCAGGAGGTCTCTACCGTTTGTCCCCATTGTCACACCCTAAAGCAAATATATGTGATTCCAATATCAGGGATGCTCACTTTCGGTTAGGCCATCCCTCTGCAACAGTTCTAAGGCAGATGAGACCGGACTTTTCTATTCCAGATAATTTTCATTGTGAGTCGTGTCAGCTTGGTAAACATACCCGACGTCCCTATCCTCCAAAAGTGTCCAGTAAAGTCTGTCATTTGTTTGAACTTGTGCATTCAGATGTTTGAGGCCCTTCCCCTGTCAAAACCCCTCTAGGTTTTGAGTACTTTGTTACTTTCATCGATTATTTTTCTCGTGCTACTTGGGTTTATTTGTTAAAATCTCGTAGTGAAGTCAATTCGATCTTTCATGGATTTCATTCGTATATCCAAAATCAGTTTAATACATCAATCAAAACTCTTCGTACTGATAACGCAAAAGAATATTTATCCACTGATTTCTCTACATATCTTAAAACACATGGTATCATTCATAAGACATCATGCGCATATACATCTCAGCAGAATGGTGTTGCTGAACGAAAGAATCGCCATTTGTTGGATGTTACTCGCACTCGCACACTCCTGATTCATTCTCATGTTCCTCGTCGATTTTGGGGTGATGTTGTTCTTACAGCAGCCCACCTAATTAATCGCATGCCCTTATCTGTCCTTAATGGTAAAACCCCGTTTTCTGTCCTGTATCCTATAGGAACTCCTTTTCCCCTCGCACCCCGAATTTTTGGATGTGTGGCGTATGTTCATGATCATCGCCCAGGGGCCACTAAGCTTGACCCGCGGGCCATCCGTTGTGTTTTCCTTGGTTACTCTCATGTTCAGAAAGGGTATCGGTGCTATAGCCCCACCCTTCGTCGATACTTTACCAGTGCTGATGTCACTTTTCACGAGTCCTGTCCTTATTTTCCTGAGTCTTCTGTCTCATTGCCTGACCTGTTTCCTGATCCTGTTATACCCGAGTATCACTGTTCCTACCATTCCTATATCCCATGTTTCATCTACACCTGCACCTCCGGTCTCAGTCGTCAACGATCTGATTCCTGCTACATCTGACCTACCGACAGAGCTCCCGCCGTTGATTTTCACATATGCACGGAGACATAAGGATAAATCAACAGAGGCACCTGTTTCACAACCAGACCAACCTGGTACGTCCTCAGTTCCACCACCTGAGCCTGATATACCTGATTCACAACCAAACCAACCTGGTACATCCTCAGTTCCACCACCTGAGCCTGATACACCTGATTCTACTCCTGTTACACCAGACACACCTGCTTATGACCCTCCGGGTGCACCCTTTCCTGACATCCAAATTGCCCTTCACAAAGAACCTCGACACGCCACTAGATATCTTATTCAGGATTATGTTGCTTACTCCCACCTCTCACCTGAATCCCATGCCTATACTACTGCTATTGACTCCTACCCAATTCCTAAGAATGTGATGACAGCCCTTGCTCACCCAGGGTGGAGACAGGCTATGGAAGAAGAGATCGGGGCCCTCAGGGCTAATCATACATGGGATCTTGAACCACTACCTCATGGAAAGCGTATTGTTGGATGTCAATGGGTGTTCACAGTTAAACTACACCCGGATGGTTCCTTGCATCGCCTGAAGGCCCGGCTAGTTGCTAAAAGTTACTCTCAGGCATATGGCATTGATTATGATGAGACCTTTTCTCCTGTTGCCAAAATGCCATCTGTACGTATTTGTATTTCCCTTGCTGCAATTCATCATTGGCCGCTCCATCAGCTTGATGTCAAGAACGCTTTCCTTAATGGTGTTCTTGAGGAGGAGGAGGAGGTATATATGGAGCAGCCACCTGGATTCATCGTCAAGGAGTTGGCCTCGAAAGTATGCAAATTACGTCGTTCTTTATATGGCCTTAATGTTATATATTGGGTCACCGACCCGTTCACTACAATTATTTAAATGGGTCAATCGGATCATGTTGTAAATCAAGAACTGAATTAACCCGCAACCATTCCACATGCAGTACTATGCAAGTTTCATAATATTTGGTACAATTATTGGAGCAGGATCAATCAAGATTTGGTGTTGGTGATATTTGTTGAATCCCATGTCTCATACACCCACGTGCCACTCCCCATGCAAACATGCACTTAACACTTATTTTATGTTTTTATTTATTTATTTTAGATTATTTCCCTTTACGTTTTTATTTCTCAAGCACTTTGATTTTCAGTTTATTTCCCTAAACAGTAGGAACGTGGGTTAGTGAATGAGTGGTTTTAATTCTCCTATGTAAACTCACGTTGAAGATGAAATGAGGGGAGTTTATGTTTGGAATAAATGAATTTTGTTAGTTTATCTCTTAGGTGTGAGAGTTAAATTAATTTGCCTTTGCTAGCTCAATTTTGGCATATTGGGTGGTGTTCTTAGACACGATTTCTGAACCGAAGTCGTGTATCTGTATCTCCGGTTCGATATCGCAGCCCTACCGTTTGTTTTGGTGGTGAATCTGTATCCGAAACGAGCCGTAGATCTATCCGTTTCTGTTTTAAATTCAATTTCTAACCGTTACAGCACTCTGATTGCCTATCACTTAAGCAGTCCCCTAGAGCGTGGTTCGGTCGGTTCTCTAGTGTTATGGGAGAATTTGGAATGGTCCGCGGTGCATATGATCACTCTGTATTCTTTAGACATCGGCAAGGCCGAAGGATTATTTTAGTGGTCTATGTTGATGACATCATTATTACAGAAGATGATGAGGTCGGGATTATCGAGCTTAAACAGTTTCTTTAGTCTCAGTTTCAGATTAGCGACTTGGGTCGACTTCGGTATTGTCTTGGCATAGAGGTATCTCGCTCTCCACAATATGTTGACCAAGTGTGGCTTACTGGGTTGTAAACCTGTTGATTCTCCGATGCTTCCTACGGGGAAGCTCCATCTAGAGGACGGAAGCCTAATGAAGGATCCTGAACGATATAGACGATTAGTTGGAAAGCTTAACTATCTAACAGTTACACGAACAGATATCTCCTTTGTTGTTAGTATTCTGAGTCAGTTCATGGCCACTCCATACACTGGACACTGGGATGCTGCTCTGCGTGTGTTACAATATCTCAAGACTACACCAGGTCTAGGGATCTTATATTTTGATCAGGGTCATTGTAGTGTGGGTGCCTTTACAGAAAAAGGAGACGGGTGCATATCAGGGTACTCAGATGCTGATTTGGCAGGTTGTCCCATTTCACGAAGATCTACGACTGGGTATTGTGTGTTTGTTGGAGGAAATTTGGTGTCTTGGAAGAGTAAGAAGCAACACACAGTATCTAGATCAAGTGCGAATCAGAATATAGAGCAATGGCAGAAGTTACATCAGAAATGATATGGACTCGTCGTCTTCTCAGAGAACTCGGGGTTGTTTCTGATAACTTGATAAGGTTGTATTGTGACAGTCAATCGGCTATACACATAGCCAAGAATCAAGTATTTCATGAGAGGACGAAACATATAGAAGTCGATTGTCACCTTATCAGGGATCGTGTGATGGGCACCAGCACCGATCCTCCATCCATTCAGCCGGTTCATGTCAAGACCGAATTTCAACTTGCAGACATCTTCACGAAACCACTCCGAAAGGCACAGATGGATTTTATATGTAGCAAGTTGGGCATGATTAATATCTATGCTCCAACTTGAGGAGGAGTGTTAAGAGTATAGGGACCAGTTATGTATAATGATAAGTGTATAGGGACCTGTTATGTATAATGATAAGTGTATAGGGACCTACTGATGTAAATAGTTATTCTTTTTAGTCACTGTCTCTCCCTATATATAGAGAGGCTTATTTGTATTCTAAATTACTTCTGAAATACATACAATCGGTTTAATACCAGTTATAATAATAATAATAAAGAAAACAAAACAAAACACACCTGATCTGGATCCACAATATGACCTCCTTCAAAATCAATTCTTCTTGTATATCTGCAAACAATAACATTTTGCATTAAAGTTCTCCTATAATAATAATAATTAAAATATTTTTAGAACGGTTCTACCTTTCCTTCAGTGACCGTAGATAACGATCAAGGCAATCCTGATGCACAGCATGTCCACATGAAGAAACATAAATTCCATTGCAATCTGACGGTCCAAAACCATTATATGTCAGACATGAAGTCACCGAACTTGGTTGTGCCTTACTACGGGACCCACCAATTGAGGGTGACGGGTTATTCAATAATTCATCAGATAAAGATGCGATGTACTTTCCAAGTAAAAGAGATTCATTCAAACTACTGTCTGAACTTGAACTACGTCCAGCATCTAGAAAATCCTCAGTCGTTGTCATATCAGTTTCCATAACCTGCAGAATCTGTGTGTACATATTTTCTTCAAATGTATCAACAGAAGATGTGGTTGGTTGATTACTATTATCATGTGATGTTTGCGGAAAACGTATATCCTTTAAAGATGGGAAGCGTATTTTTATAAATTCCAGGAATGCATCAATCTCTTGTGGCTGACCAATCGAAGCGAATTCATTAATGGCATTTTGAACTAAATCCATTAATTCGGATGATATTGTTGTTTCTGAACTGCTTGAAGTTTGAGTATTCAAATCTTCATCACTATTTGAAACTTGCTCCTTCCCAGATCTTTGAACTTCTTTTTCCAACGATGGGGGGCCTTTATCAAGTAAACTCACAACCTTGGATTTCTTTGATCAGGAATTCAGATCATATAGAATCAGTTTGGAAAGTCAATATTAATATGAATAAATGTAAAATAAACAAAAGAAGAAATTATAAAATGGGATCACCAACCTGGAGAAGAACTAAAAAGGACACAGGAGACTTGGAATTTGCATCATGACAAAGAGAACAGATTACTTGCTCATGTCCATCTGAATCCTTTGCAACATCAGAAATACTTTCTTCAGCATCATTTGAATCATTTAAACCACTTTCTGCTGTTAAACTTACGTTCTCCATGAACTTTGACTGTTGTGCCTTCATCTTTTTCTGCATGTAACATAGTTGAATTCAAAACTTTTAACAGTAACTCTTGAGTAAAGGAAATAAACAAAGAAAACTGCAAATGTATGAGGACTGACCATTATTGCAGCTTGTCTCTCGCGTGCTTTTGCCTTCCGTTTCTCGCTATCAGACATGGAAGCATTGTTATTCGCATCACTGCTAAGCATAGAATGAGAGACCTGATTAACAACTTCAGGTGCTAATTTTTGCAATTTATTAAGGCATCCAGGATCCAGCTCAGCAAATTTCTGAAGAAGATTCTTGATCAAAGAAGAAAGGTCAAACCCACCAGATTCCACAAAACTGTACACATTCTCTTTTTGATTTATCCTCATTAATGACACAAGAAGTGATAATAAACTTTTATTATCATATCCACCATTTAACCCTGTAGATATTTCTTCACCAGCGAAGGCTAAAAGTGGAATAGAATTATCCATATCACCAGATTGGATCTGCACTTGAGAAATATCTAATGCTAGTGATAGCAAGTGCAATGCCGTAATAAGAACGCCGTCAGGAGCCCGTGATGCCATCAATTTATCAGTAAAAAGTGCATAGAAAATAACGGCACGAATGACTTGTAGAACTGTTTTACATGTCGCTACTTTAGCTAACCCGTTAAGAGGAGGATAAATCTTTGACCATTTTGGAAGCTGATTGGTTAATGCAGAAACATTGCAAAACCGCAAGTATCTTTCTTCCGCAGATTGTAAGTCCCGTGAGTTCCAACGAGGATGATACAAATCTAGTTCTTTCCAGTATTCTAAATGTAATTTGTACATACCCTAAAACACATAATATTATTGTAGTAAGTAAATGAAAATGGGAAGATAATTATTTTATAAAGCATTACCTGTTTGATTCCAGATGGAAAAGAGTACTCAGCTACGGTATCCAGAATCTGTTGAAATTGGTCAAGTTTGGAAAGGTCACGAGGAAGGGATTTGACCAATTGACTATGAGTAGCATTTCCGGTGGATAGCTTATAGATTAACTCACGTTGAAGACATTGAGCTGTAGTTAATCCACAAAATCGTCTCTCTTTTACAATTTGTATAATAAGATTTAGCATCTCCTGCATCAAAACCGCTTCATACCTGAAAATATCATTTTATTATTTGTGTTACATCTTAATCAATGGAATTAGGGATGTTAGTAGGATCATCGTCTTTAGAGACTTCCTTAGCCAAGTTGAAAGGACAAGGAGAAGTACAATAATGATGATAATAGAGCAGCAATCATATATAAGAGAAGAGTGGTATAACATTAAGCAAACGAAAACTTTAAATATATTTTACTTCTTGACTGTTGCCTAACGGTCATATCTCAAATTTTAATACTTTCAAAATAAGAACATGTTTGCCATTTTGCAAATTACAAAATACAAACAAATACGACCGTAGTGGTTGTAATCACTATTTTTGAATCAGAACCACCACTAGATATTTTACTCCTCATAATACAAATGAAATTGGTAATATGTAACAGAAGCCATATTAACAGAAAGAATTATATAAAAATGTTTCGATAATGATTGTTACCCTATGGTCACATTTCGAGATATACTTTAAATGAAAAAAGGTTTACTAAATTTGATATACAAAATATTACTTGCCCAATTGATAATTCTCTGGTTGATAACTACTAAAGTACTAATCTAGGGAAGCATCACTGAAAATGTGTCACCTACACGATACTATCAAACTTTGTAATATATTTTCAAATATTGGCCTATTGTCCTTTTCATCAGTTGTATTTTAGAAGGAAAAGGGTTCAATGTCAAAATAGATAATAAACTACAACTGATGTTTTTTTCACAAGACACATATTTGAAGACCAATAATTAACTAGTCTTTTTCTTTTGTAAATTTAGTTTTTTATCTTAAAATCTAACTTATAGTAACATCTAGTTTAATAATATCAAAGACACAAATGGATACTCTACAGCCACATGTCAAACTTACTATAACAGTATTACTTACAGTTTAATACTTCACCAAATCAAATAGAAACATGATTAATGAGTTCTAGAAAATATACGTACTCATTAGCTCTTTCCAAATCCAAAGAAAGATAAGTTGATAGACCAAATCGATTTATGATTCTAGCAATATACAGATCTGCTGGAGCTAATGCAGCACAACACTGTAGAAGAAATAAATCAAGTTCCAAACCCTGTTCAGACCTGCATTAAATGGAAAAAAAAAACTTAAAATCAGTTTCACGAGAAACTTTCCACTGGATAACTAATTGATTCTTTTCCTACCAGCGAACTGAACGATACCACTCATAAGACAATATTGCAGCATCACCGTTCTTCCTCCACATCCCAGCATGAACTTCACTACAGAAAACCCTAATACGCAGAGGATGTTCCATTACAAAAGCAGAGAACCCGTACGGGTGGCACCCACCAAGCACATGGCCAAAGAAATCACCACATTTAATTGATGAATCAGTAGATGAATCAGATTCACCATAACACCTCTTTAACGCTCTCTGTAAAACCAATGAGAGAAAACGGTGCAACGGTATGTGTACTGATATCTCCTGTGAACTAACATCGTATTCAATTTCAGGCCAATCTGCTAAACTCAAAGCCTCTAATTCATTTGTATAATCTCCATGCACCACACGATCTCCAAAACCTGTAGAAATGGTGTCACGTTGATGAGCACCAAAACCTGCAGAAATAGTTTTTCCTTTCCTAAACTTAGATAGGGTTCTCTTTAATTGAAAGAAATTACTACCAGAAACATTGTTTGTTCTTGAAGTTAAGAGATTAAGAGTGAGATTGCCTCCTGATGTATTGTCGGATTTCAACCAATTTTCAATGGCCCGTAAACACTCGAACATTAACCATGAAATTGAAGTCAAAACTGAAATACTTTCAGCATTCCCTTCAACAGCTTCTAGTTCACAATCCAATGATGTGCCCCTTGCAGTCACACTAGATACAGAGCTTTCTTGTGAAAGTCTGCCAACTTTTGCATGTCTTAAAGTGTCTTGTTCATCAATATCCTGCTTTTCTACGATGGAAACTGGTTCATCTTCAGTGGAAAATGCACTGGCCACCAATAAAGCATGAATATTTGCAATGGAATGACCCAAAACAAAAGGCAAATGCATGTTTTCATTTTCTTCTTCTATATGAATATTGGTTTCTCTTTTTTGAGGGCTAATTCCCTGCACAAAAGCCAACAATTTCATCCATGTTCTTGAAAGGTCACGCCTGTCACGTGTCATGTATTTTGGTATTGTCGAATGGCTCATGACAAATCTAATGTCTTCAACAACACGGTGTGTTGTTTCATACAAATTCCCCCACTTGGATACCTGAAAAGAAATCATTAATTAACCACGCAGATTTGAAATTTAAAATTACACAAATATAATGAAAGACGACTTTACCTGTAGTCGATGATCCTCTCGAGAACAAGAACTGAATATGTTGGTCAAACATTCCAAAAGCATGGTTAAAAGATCCATTTCCTTAACGAGACGTGGGGTCAAAGTAGGGACAGTGAAAATTTGAACAGAAAATGTCGGTAGTAGAAGAAACTTTCTAAAAACAGAATCTTTACACTCTTTCACAGCTTCATTAACAACTGTGGGATAATACTTTAGAAAAGCCTTTGCAAATTCATATTTAAAAAAAGGATCACTTAGCAATTTCAAAAGTAATTCTTGAAGCTTCCGGACAACTTCCGTGCTTAAAAACATCTCTGCCCTTACAAGAACATCCAACAGATCGACCTCAGAGCATAATCTCCCAGAAACAAAACAAAGCAAACTTTCACTGCACTTACAAAACTCCAAAAGCATCCCCACCAACACTGATGTCAGCACATCTACAACCTTTTTTGGTTCTATAGCATTATCATCAAGAGTAGGCTTGTTTTGGTGGTTACTTTCTGCAGATTTTAATTTGCTTTTCCAGTGAAGAAGAAGATAATCCAAAACAGGACCTAAAGTCTTCGCAATATCTTCTTGAAGTGGTTGTATTTGTTCTGCTCCTTTATGTTTAGAACAAAATCCACTAAGTTTCCATGCTGTCACATCTCCACAATCACAGCATCCACCACCTGTATATATAATTGAGTAATCATGGTCCTTATGGTTGCCATTTTGGAAACATGGGACGCAAATTGCACATGTGGGATCATGTTCGCATGTTCTACAACGGTATGCTATGTCATTGTGGCCCCACACAGACCCACAAACGCCACGTTGCCCGGCATTCATCAAAGTCAATCGTTGTAGCATGTCAACAGGATCACCATCAAACATCAACCACTGCAACCAGACCATGCTTTCATGCAGTAAATCTTCAATATTGGGGTCTGACTGCGCTTCAATGGCGGTCTCCATTTCATCATCAGTTGGTAAAATTGCATCGAATATTTCTTGTAATCGTGAGTTGTTTCTTTTAGCAAATGCGATTAGCCCAGACTGCAGATGCTCAAGGCACTCTTCAGAAACATCTATTAAGTCTAACCTCTGATACAAAAAATGTCAACACTCAATGATTTACATTCAAAGTTTTTGTTCTCTCGTAAAAGGAAACATTAAACAATAAAATAGAAAGCAAGCCAATTTTTCACAAAACAATTCTTCTTATATAGTGAAATCCCTCTATTAGACAAGTTAGTCAAACTTTCACTAGAAGATTTTATTACCACGTGTTTGAATTTTATATTTAGAAAAATAATCGTAATATTTACGTTTTTCCCTAAACAGCAAACTAGATATCTTTTCATTGATATGGTAAAAGCTGTGCAGGTCAATTTGGCATGCACCGTTATACCACAAGTTACAACACTAGACAAAACAAGTATCCCACAAAGAATTCTACCAAGTAACTCAGTACCTAAAATTTATTTTAGGTTGTGAGAAAAGAAATTGATAACTTCAACAGACCTAATAACTAGAGAGAAAAATATTTAATTTACAGAAAATAAAAGAATATTTTCAACTTTAACTTTTAGGGTTAAAAGATCCAACTACAATGTAAACTTTCATCTATCGGAGAAAAGGATCGCCGCACCCCTTCTATTTCACAACCAGTCAACAAAAGGGGGCATTTGTTCAAAATTGACTGAAATTTGTGAAAAAAAATAAGTGAAAATCAATTACATGAAACCGATTGCAAACTAATCTAAACGCATACTGAAACAACAATCATAAAACCTAGAAGAAATTTCACATCTCTAGATACATTCCCAAATCCCTTGAAATATCGCTAGAAATTAGGGTAAACAATTTGAAGAGAAATCACTACCTTAAGTATACGATCTTTGGGAGAAAGAAGAGGCGTATTAAGTTCAGATGAAGATGAGGAGGAGGAATCAATCTCCATCCTGAACATGTAGCGGAGAATCCAATCGGCGCAATAGCAGTTGCCGATATCACAAGTGTAACGCCCCAGGGCTGAAGCGGAATTGCATACAGAGGGTTGAAGATTTGTGTGTCTTGGAGTAGAAGATATTAAACTCCCCTCTCTCCACTCGAGGGCTCAAATGACTGATTGCGTGCAGAATTCCCTTTTTCCCTGTTTTACGAACAAATGCTTTCTGCAGTAAAATCATGTCACCGCCACTTCTTTTAGTCATTTCGCAAGTTACACCCTCTGCCTTTCAACACTACCTGTTATCGTCCCCCTTTTTAGGCATGTTTGGTAGAAATGGAGTTAATTTTATTTATCTTAAAATCATTAAAAAAATAGATAAAATAATAAATAAATGAATATTATTCCTCCATATTATATTATAATTATAAATATATATACATTTATTATTTCTTTATTAATAAATCTTTTATATAAAACTATAATTAAACAAAACAAAATAAAAAACTTTGTTCATAGCCTACTAGTCTCTGTTTGCACTGCTAACACTCACACCTTTTGTAACCGTATAGTCCTCAAAACACAAAATCACTAAAAAATGTCGAGGTTGAATACGTCACTCCTCGACCACACCAATCCCTTCCTCCTTCCTCGTTGGATTCTTAACCTCCCATCAATATCCATTTCCAAAACATCTTTTCACTAGAATCTTACAGTACGTTCGTCATACGTCGAAACACACACGTCCAATTTAGATAACATGTTCCCCATACTCACCACTTATGTTGCTCTACTCTTTCTCTGCTTGGACGGGGTTCGTATTCCCCCCTGCTTCACTGCTACCTCCGGTTGTATTCCATGAGCGTGAGTAGCTAGCTCCTATTCAAGAAGGAGTATACCTGATGCCCTTACTACTTTTAAAGCTTATGATATAAGAAGTCCCTAAATTGGTGTACGTTAAAGTTGGTTGTTAATTCTTTTTCTTCTAAATACCATATTTATTATTTTAATAAGTTAAAGTTGTCTTTATTACTATCAGAGATTGAAAATATTACGTTATGTTATGTTATAGTGTGTTATATTATGTTATTTTTATGTTATGTTATATTATATCAATTTATTTGCATTGTATTGTAATTTTTTTATTATTATTATAGTTGGAGGCTTAACCGATATCGGTGGCTGGAGAAGAAGATGGTGGCCAGAGATGGTCGAGCTGATGGTGGCCGGAAAAGGGAATCTCTATGCAGTAAATCTCTCCGACCACACCCCAAAGTTTTTCACCGAAAAGATGTGGTAATCATCGGCCAAGGCAGATTTGGAGTTCAGGTTTTGATTTTGGGTACCCTGAGTCCGTCACTGCCGCCTCTTTCTTCACAATTTGACCTGATAGTGGGCTGTTGTTGGTGGTGTAGTGAACGTATACGGGTGCTGGTGATGTCCTAGCCGAAAAAATGAAGGTGGTTTGGTGGTTAAGTGTGACCGGTCTAGGGTTGTGGGGGGGTGGCCGGAGGTTTAGGGTTGTAGAGGGTGGCCGGATATTTAGGGTGGTGGTGGCAATGGAGCGGAGGTGGAGGTGCAAGTGGGTGTTGACAATGGAGGTTAATGTGGATTTTAGGGTTTTATCATTTATGAAGAAGAAAGATAGTGGTGGTGGGCCAGAGATTAAATTGTTTAATTGCATAAATGGTCCTTATGTTAAAAGGAGGGTATTTTTGTCTTTTCGCATGACAACTAATAGAAAATTTGGATAGTGTTAGACGTTTGGCTTTAATTGAAACAAAAATGGAACCACGGTGACTGAAAAAATAAAATTAGAACTAATTGACTAAAAACGTTATTTGACCAAACCCCAAGGACTAAATCCGTAGTCTACTCTATTTTTTATTAAAAGAGGTGGGACCCACACAACTAAATTACACATTTCACCATTTAAATGTGAGAGTAAATTTGTCATTTATATTAAACTAAGAGAATAATTAACTATATCAGCGGAAATGATCCAACCCATAATAATTTTTTGGAAAAAAAGGTCAATGATTGCAAAAAAAATTTCTTTTCAAAACGCCTAAACATAAAGGACATTTGTAATTTAGTCTTTTTTAAATTATTTAAACTAAGTTTATAAATGTTATATTTGGGTGAGCGACGGTTTTACACGGTTTTATCTTTTTGTTAAACGATTCTTTAAAGTTTAACGACGTGACTTTTTTGTGATTTCTGAATATACCGTCATAACGTGTTTTTTTATCTATGTTTTGATATTCAGAACTGAGCTGCCGCAAGAGGTGCACAAATCGGTTTTTTTTACCTGAACCGGTTCAAACTGAACCGAACCGGTTTGGGTTGATAATGGTCAAAACCGGTTTTTCCCTAAACCGGTTCGGTTCAAACTGGGTTACAAGACCAAAATACCCAAACCTATTAAACCGGTTAGGGTCGGGTTATGACCGGTTTACCCATTAAACCGGCTTTTTATTAAAAAATCGAAAAAATTCAATATAGTTAAAAAATATATATATAACAAATTTAAAACATAAAGTTCAACGTTTATTGATATTCGGAAAGTTCGGAAATTACAAAACGTTACAAGATAAAATTAGGAAATTGGTAAACATTACAAGTGACAATATATATTTTTATATTTTGGACTTTGAATTGATTATTCTTGTACGTCATCTTCGGAACCGGAGTTTCGTAGCCTTGCATCTTCGGCTAGTTCTTCATCGGTGACTAGTTCGGATATTCCAAGATCAACCTCGCTGTCGTGTATGGTTTTTTCGGCTTGAATTTCATCTTCGAGAGAAGTTTGGTCTTGTATCCTTTCCATCGCATCCAAATGGTCTTTCAAGCAAATGCACATTTCCATCGCCACGGGAGTGAGTCTAGTCCTTCCTATCCATAACACTCTGCCACTAAAAGAAAATGCAGATTCTGAAGCTACCGTGGAAGCTTGGACGGTTAGTAGATCGACCATGGCGGAAAGAATCGGAAACGAAGCTTCCTTTGTTTATCGGTGACTAGTTCAGATATTCCAAAATATCTAACGGAAGGATGCATAAACGATAAAAAGTTTGTTCCAATATACCTTCCGAGTTCGCTACTCGGGGTGCTACCTCGAGCCCGTTTACTAAATTCATTTAGCATTTCGTTATATAAATTCAAGTTTACATCCCTCGAGCTACCACTTGATGATGTAGCACCCATTGTATCATGTGGAGTCGGAGTTGTACCATATTTTTGTAAATAAAAATCAAACAAATTTTGTAAACGGCACATATAAAAACTTCATTCTTGTAAAAAGAGTGCTTTTATATTCAAGATCCGACAACTTGTTAGCCATTAAAAATATTTGTTTAAGAGTTAATGCACTTGTGGGATAATAAGCACCGGATAAAAAAGTGGTGGCGGATATAAAAACTTCAAGCAATTCGGTTACGTCTTTTATAATGTCCCAACTCGTAGACGGAAACTTTAGAATTCTACGACGAGGTTTTGAGGAAAGCATTTCATGGAACATTTCTAAAGTTTGTTTTTGTCGTAAAGCACTTTAAAACATTTTATGAGTCGAGTTTCATCTTGTCTCGACGTCCCAATTCGGACCTAAGCAAAGATTATTCGTTTCACGACAAAATATAATATAATCATGATATCTTTTTTTGCTACTAAAAATGTCTTTAAGCATTACTCTAAAAGCATTTATTAAGGTTGAAATGTCTTGAATTGCAAGCCCGTCTTACACCGCCAAGTTAATGATGTGTGCAACACATCGACTATGGAAAAAAGCGTCGTTGCAAATCGGTTTATATTTCATTTTTAGTTTTTGAACCGCATTTGTATTATTAGATGCATTATCAAAAGACATTGAAAAAAGTTTATTTTGTAATCTAAATTCAGTTATAACACCATCTAATATATAAAATAAATTATCGTCTGTGTGTGGATATTCAAACAAGTCAAACGCGATTGTACGCTTCATCCTTTGCCACATTTTGGGATCAATCCAATGCGCGGTAACGCAAAGATACGAATCAGGTATACCATGTGGAGCCGACCAAACATCGGTAGTTAAGTTTACACAGGTTTCCAAATTTTCAAAACCCAAAATTAATTCTTTTTTTGCTTTTTTCCACATGTTTATACAATCTCGTCTAAGGATGGTACGACTTACTTGATGATCACGTGGTTGAAATGTGTCTTGAATCATCCTTGTCAAGTGTGGATTGTCAAAGTGGTTGAACGACAAACCTTCTTGGATCACTGACTTCGCCATTCGATCTCGAACCATATTTGAATTAAAGTTTCAAATTCCTCCTTCGCTTGTCATCGAGGCTTGACCTTCACTTGGAATTCTCTTCAAGCACGGGCAAAATTTTTCCATATGAGTTTTCAAACTAGTGTTTGAATCTTTCCCCAAAAACGCACCACACATATTGCACCGAGCACGTTCCTTCCCGTTTGACAACAAACATAGATCGTAATTGCACCAAATTGCCGGCTTTCTCGTTGTTGGTCGAATTTTCACAACGCTAACTTCGTTTGAGGAAGCACCAACACTACTTGCCATGGTTTTTTTCTTTGAGAGTTTAGAGAGCTTTTTTGAACGTTTAAAGAGCGGTTTTAGAGATTAGAGAGTGTAGAGAGAGGTGTGATCAACCCTAAACATCCCTAGGTGTGATCAACCCTAAACATCCCTCGCCTATTTATATTGATTTATGGGTGAAAAAATGACAAAAAAACTCCTAGATTAAGGTATAACGGCTATAAAGCCGTTTGGTAACGGCTATATTTTGTTCCGGCGCGTAAACCGGTTTGTCTGAACCCGATCAGCTTCAGAATCCCCTAAACCGGTTATGAACCGGCGGTTTGAAACGGTTTTGAACTGGTTTTGCTTGAACCGGTTTCCGGTTTTCGACCGGTTTGAAAACTCAAACCGTTTTTTTTTTCCCAAGTCTAGCCGCAACAAGTGGGTAAACACACACAAGTTGAATATTAAAGTTATGCCGCCTCAAAGGAGTTCGATTCAAAAGGTGTTAAATTTATTTTCTTTACTACTTAATTTTTATGTGCTCATATGAATAACTTCATCAAAAGATTTTACATATTCAGATGGAAACGAGACAGAACTTGTAAAAGACAATGAATCCTAGATTCCGACATACAATGGTAGCAATTTTTAAATTCATGGAAACAATGCAAATTTTACTCATGGAAACAATGCCCGATAATTTTTCAAATTATTTTTGTTGTTATATCCCCATAAGTTTTATCTTGAACCGTAGTTTTTTTAATCTGGAAACCCGAACTGAGGAACACCCTCCTTAAAAATCAAGTTTTTTGGTTTGAAACCGAACCAAATTCAAATTCAGTTCTCGGTTCAGTTTTGAACATATTGAATTAGGTTCGTTTCGGCTTACAGTGTCAACTAAGAGGGTGTTTGGGATTGCGATGGAAACTGCTTATTGATTTATTGGCTTTTTCAAAAGTCAATAAGCTAAAAAAAGTGTTTGATAAACATAAAAGCAATTTTTGTTTTAAATTTTTGATAAATCTAAAAAGTTGTTTTTAAGAAGTCACAAATTCGTGGCTTTTCAAATGCCTTTTGACTTTTGCAATAAAATATTACCAATCTATCCCTAACAATTTCTAACAAATACATATATATATATATATATATATGTATATATATCATCGATCAAAAAACCCTAGAGAACATCCATCGCAGGTTCTATGAATTATTTTGAATTTATAGTTGTTATGAATTATTTAGAATTTTGTATGAATCATTTTGGTATTTTTTTTAATCATTTTGGTTTTAAATATAAAAATGTCATTTTTGGTCATTTTACGTGAATAAGCTAAGCCAAACACTTTTTAAAAAACAACGTATTGACTTATTGGTTTTTCCCACCACAAAAGCTAAGCCAAACACTTTTTTAAAAACTCATTTTCAAAAATTCATAAGCTAATAAGCACTTTTAACAAAAAACACTTTTGGAGTTAAATAAGCAATCCCAAACACCGTCTAAGAAAACCAAAACCTGAACCGATAATCACCCCTAAAGTCAAGTTTCTTAGCGGAAGCACTTTTATTTTAATGAACTATGGTTATAACTTATAAGCTTAGTTGAATAACATTTAACAAACAATGTTAGAAAAAACTAAATGATTGTTGTGATCAAAAAAACTTGCAGGAAATATCTAGAGTATACATATGAATTAGACTAAATATGCCGTTTTTTTTTTGAACAGCAAAGGCCCCGAACACTCGGGATCACCCTTCCGTCCGAATAACAGAAGCGTGATGACCTGGCCCCACACCATCCGGAGGAAACCTACAATTAGGAAAACCCCCTGGCTCAACCTAAAACATTTTGTCCCAAACGAGTCTCAAACCCATGACTTCCCATTTGAAAAGTCATAGGGCTACCACTCAACCAGAAAGCTCGGTTATCCAGTTTTTTTTGTTTTTTTTTATTTTGATAGTTTTGATCATCTATTTTTTTTAAATGACGGTTTTGATCCTAACATGTTTTGATGAGAACCTATTTTGACCGAATCAAATTAAACTTTTTTATTTAGTTCAACTCATTATGACCCGTTACCAGACCTGACCCATCCATTTTACCAGACTCAACTGTAATACATATCGTCTCTCACTACAATTATAAAGAAGTCCAAGTTTGGTGCCAAACCACAAATAAAGCTCTATAAATCGGCATTTGCAGATAAAAACACTACAATAGCATCGTTAAAATAATCATCATCATCATACATTCATAGTTGCATAAAACTCTCCAAAAGATTTGAGTTTCTTGCTCAGCTCACTCATCAAAACATATCTCACAAGAACTTTGGTTTCACAAAGTACGCGCTACTCTCTCATATAAATCGCGTGGCCAGTTGCGATTCAAATTGTTAGCAAGAAAATTGGCAATCTGCGAGTTAAGACAATAAAGAAAACTCAACTATAAAAGATACGAGATATTTTGCACTTGATTTGATAAAAAATAAACTCCTTTTTGGGGTTAAAAGAACTTGTAAATTGGACTATTTTGTCCATTCGAAACGTCTGCTTTTAATATGCACTGTTTATGGAAAGCAGAACCAAACTTTGAGACAGTGAATGGACCCAGATTATAGGTTAGAAATCCACCTAGTACTAAATATAAAAGTATTATCCAAGGTGGCAACTTCAACCCAGAATGGAACAAATTGGGTAGCACTTCATCTCGGAACACATCTTCGAACAAGTAAAAACTTTTAACTTGGCTAAAGTGGAATTGGATCAAAGCCACCCGGCATATTCAAATGCTTAAAACCCCAAAAGTAAAAAAAACAAAAAAAAGGTAGATAATATTTTTACGGTAGTTTTTGAAAATATTATTAATGCATTAATTATCTATACAAATAAAGTAGTCAAAAACCCTTGGTAGGTCGGTCCAACCCCACCCATATGAAAATATCATTTTGACTTGAGCCACTTTCGAGTTGACCCGCTACCTAACATGTCTTGCCTGCCTATTTTGCCACCTCTACTTCATCTCCTAAGGGAAACGATAAGCAATACAACAAACATATTTTAAGTGAAAAATAACCCTAGTCTTAGGGTTTAGAATGTTGTTTGATTTTAATCTAACCCCCACCCCCACCCCCACCCCCACCCCAAAAGAAAAGGAAAAACAACACCAACTATTTTGGGTTGTCCCAGAAAATACAAGTGCGCAGCATTTCCTTTTTTTGGAAAGACTACTTCGCAAACTTACCTAGTTGCCTGTTAGCAATCGTTACAATATGTTGGTGAGATTAAGGTTGGCGCAATTTTTTTCACCTTTGTCTAATTAAGGGGTATTTTAGGTATATGATCATTAGTCTCTGACTTTTTTTATCAAGATATCTGCTAAGTCTAGATTGCACTATTTTTGGTATACCGAATGAGTAATATTTTATATTTATGTTATGACAACAAACATACCTTGGTCCTCAATGCACGAAGTGACCCATCTGAATCTCTGACATTGTCTATACACTGAAGAGAAACCTTAAGAAGATCCGGAACACATGCTTGTACATAGGGAGACAAATTTTGGAACATGTCTGCTGATGTGTCAGGTGCTAGGGGATCAAATGGAAGAAATGGAAGCTTGGCAACCTCCCTTAAAGCATCTAGATAATGTTCTTGTCTCGCTAATTTATGGATAGACAAAATTGTCTCAAGCTGTCGTAATAGCGTTTCTTGCTCTAACACATATTCTCTCTCTTGGAGACTGCATAATGAAACTTTTAACATTTTATTAGAAAGAGACAAGTAAACAAGTCATCATGAAAGATTACTGACAGTTCAAATTAGAAGAAATACAAACCAATGAAAACTAAATGCATAAAAATGGGTGGGTCAGACACGTTGAGTAACATGACAAAAGGGGTCAATTTTTCGGGTTGGCTGGCCCAAAACACTATTTGTCCATGATATTTAATCTCTATAAACAGTTAGACTAAACTAATATATGCTTTAAAAATACGCCATTAGACTTGTTACCTTTCAGCAATTTTATGATTTTAACGGTATGACTTGTTAGAGATAAACATAGCCCAATCGACCCATTCATAAGCAAATGGGTCGAAATTGCCACCTACATCGAAAATGTTATAACTAAAACCTAGTTTACTTGTTGAATTTGTCATACGCAAACCTTTCATGAATATAAAATTATTAACCAAGAGGAATGACCATTAATGATTGATAATGCAAAAAGACAGAAACGAGAGAATGTTGGAGGAGATAAATTCACACGGCAGGAAACTTCATAGAAAATGAGATCACCTAAGCAACAAAAATATGGATTTAAGGCATCTGCTAGCCAGACTAGAGGAAAACCGGATCCACATTGTACAGATATGAAGTCAATAATGTAAAGTTGAAAAACAGCAAAACAAATAATAAAATCACAGTTTTTTTACTGAAATGCATCAATTCATAAGCCTAATACCATCACAATTATAATGATGATCTTCAGAACCAAAGTTAAGATCTGACCTGACATGCTGATAGTATTTAAATGTCTCCAGCAACTCATTTCCGGAATGAATAAGCCCAGCTGTTCGGCTCTCACCATCCGGTCTACCACGTGATAAAGAACACATAGCTTCAGAAAGACCCTTGTTTATGATATCCAAAGCTGCTGAAAAAGCCCCAATCCTCTTCTGAATTTCTATAGACTGAAAAATCAAGATGAACATTACAGAAAACAGCGATTAACTTTTTTAAGGTCAAATGTGAGTAAGCAATAGTAAACAGATTGAATAAAATGATTAGTTATTGCTAAAACTGAAAGAAGAAAGTTTACTTTGTCATTAAGCCCAGCTTCCTGACACTGGCGAGCAGCTTCAACAAGAAACTGGTGCCTATCTTTTTGATTACTCAAAAACCGTCCTAGTTCACCTTCTTCACCCGCTCCTCTTGGCCCAAGTAACAAAAGAATTCCACCATCACGTAATAACACTTCCATAAGAAGCTGCTGCATCATCAATGTCCGCTGCCTTTGCTGATCTAAATTTCCTCTTCCAGACCATGAAAGCTGTCCACCACCCACTGTAGCAGCAGCTTGTGCATAATATTCCAATGCCACAGAAAGATTATTGTGCCTCAAGTAAAGTGAACCATACTGTCTAATAATGCTAGCTGCCTCAGCAAAAGCATCCATCACCCCTATTTTATGACCTGTCCCACCAACATCAGATAACACACCATGGTCTGATAGAACAATTGCTATATGAGCAGCATCTATGTTATATCCCTCATCTCCAATATCCTTGGACAGATATAAGACAGCTGGAACCAACTGTATGCTCAACAGTAACACGTATGGATATACTAAAGGGTCCTTTCCATTCTTTGTATAGTAAGATGGTTCAAATTTGTTCAGATAAGCCTGTAAATCATCCAAGCTGTAAGGAGATACACCCTCGTTTAAAACAACGAACGCAGAGTCTCGAACAGCACATAACTTGAACCACAAAAAATCCTCTATGGTGTTGAAAAGCGTAGGCTGTTCTCTAAGCAGGCGATCAATTTGCCTGCGGGACCCAGATATGAGGGCATACAGAAGCAACTTTTTCTTGTCAAACGCACCTCGGCCTGCTCGATCACCCATTCTTAACATTTTTTCACATTCTTCTGCAGCAATAGAAGCAGTGTCCACTGATACCATGCCTCCATTTGTGATCCATTCTGCCAGCTGTCAAATTAATGTGTTGACAAAGGCTTGATTAAATGACTTGAAAAATAATATACCGTGAGATCACAAGATCAGTACCTGTGATGCAAATTGGTGAGAAACACGGGAGCGTGAAGCAACATCCCTTGCGTCATCATAATACCCGGTTCTCAAGCAGAAATAGATCTGTATTAGACAGAACATTAGTAACTTTAATTAATGAACTAGTGAAAGTAAATAGATAACAAGTACATCAAAATACACCTGCTGCCACGTGGTATCAACAGGAGGATGCCTACGAGCATCACCTGCATCAAAATCAAGAACACCATAATCTCTCAAACGGATCTGCATTAGAAAAATTGAGTTAGTAAATATGCAAGCACATTGAGTATGATATGTTTATTGAAGTAAGAAGTGGCCACAAACCCTAAGAAAAGCGTGAATCCGTTGCAAGTTTCCAACCACTCCACCAAGAGCAGCCTACAGTAAGAAAAGTAGAAGACCAGAAAAATCAAACTTTATGCAAGCAAGAAAACAACTCTTTTCCTCACTGAAAACACTAACCTCGAGAAAACAAAGCAAAAAATATCTTTTATTACCTGTGCTGGGTGACTTTGTATCATTTCCATGATATACTTTTCATGCCCCCACTCCAGGTGTCGCCTTGCACCAATTATTAGCGACATTTTCTTTGAAACATTTCTTGGAACACTTGAATTCTCACCCATCAAAGTCTGAAATAGCATAAATTATGAGAACATAATTAGATTACGATTGTAAAACATGTTTCTGCATTTACAAGTCGTATGAACAAGATTGCATAGTAAGTGCGTACCTGAATTAGATGCCAAATCTTACCCATGGTAACAGATTTACCACCAGAAGAATCCAAACCAAGACTTTCATATGCACTCTTGAAAGCAGTAGCTGACTGGTAAATGGTTACACACATATCAAAACTAAGTGATTAATCATACAACCTTGTTCATTTTCTAACATAAACGTTTATTGAATCCACAAAAGAAAAAACTGAGTGATTAATTATTCGCAAACTTACTTTAAATGTTAAACCACGTTGTCTGGCATCATTGATAGTCCTAACAACCTCAGCATATGCTTCAGCCTTTTTATCAATGGCTGGCTTATCAGCTATTGGCACAAGCTCCATGCTAGAAGGACCAGATGATATATGAGGGCTAGATGTTAGAGATAATATTGGTCCTGAACGGCTAGCCCCAAAGCTTGACTCATTTACGTTGGTCCTTGGTAATGTTGAAATGCGACTCAGACTGTGAAGAAAATCCCTTTTTTCCTTTTGCCAGTCATCCTAACAAATATAAAACAAGAAAACATTTAATATTGAAGGCATAAGAAGCAAGAACAAAATATCAGGTTACCTTAATGCATCAACAATAATACAAAATATTTCTTGTTTCCAAGATGCAAAAAACATTTTCACATACAAAACTCTTCGGAACAGACTGAGACACGTGAAATCACCAAGAGCCTGACTCTTGAAGGCTAAATGAATCTTTTCCCTCTCAAAGAGAAAAATAGTCTAATTCTTGTAGACTAAATGAATTGCTCTCTCAATATATTATCTCTTCCCTCTCAAAGAGAGAGAAAAAATGCATCGGCGGTGCCAGTAGCCTTCTATATGGATAGTGTATTTCAATATTATTCTTCAAATAAATCAGAGAAACATCATTACTTATTTACTTCCATCTTATCATTCTCTAAACTCAATTTTCACCCGCATGCTTTTCAACTGAGCTTATTCTTGTTTATGTAGAGAAACTTTAACAGATTTTTATCACGGGTTTTTGGTGTAGTCCGTCATAATGTTTGTAATTAAAGCAAAACAGAAAAAAAAATGTTTCATGTCATAAAGATCTCTCATCCACATAACAAAATTTTGATAAAAATGTTGGGAAAATGCAAAAAAAGTGAGTCATATAAGTCCAAATTGGCATGTCCTTCCATAAATGATGTGTAGAAATCCACGTGACCAAGTATATACATGAAACTAGATAATTTAGTAAATATCAAATGGCAGAACTGAAAAGAAACTTGGACTCCTTGTAGCAACTAACCTCTAAAACCGTCATCATGTAGTCACTAAAACTTCTAAGATTATCTTTCTGAGCTTCCTGAACAGCAGAGACCATTGCCATTTCATGAACCTGAGATTATAAAGTTGTGACATAAATGTCATGAATTTAGTAACATGTGCCATTTCATGAATGATTGTGAGAACATAATTAGAATTATACATAGTCCATGCATATTTAGTTCATTAATTTGCAGCAGTAGAGGGGTTATGTACCTGCTGCAAGTATTCCTCAACGCTTGTAGCCTCAGTCGGGAAAACATCCTCAAAAGTTGTCTACAAACAGAGTTGCAACGTTTAACTCAGTAAGAATGAGTGAATAAGTAACTAATACGGATGGCACAAGAATAAAATTCTAAAACGAAATCAAGCACCAAAAACTAAATAACATAGAAAATCTAATAGAACAACCAAAGTCGGATTCTAAAACAAAAGTGGGAATGTATAACTTGAACTAAATTTTATTCACATCAAAAGCCAAAACTCACCGCCCTAGTGAAACAAGCTACACATATGATGGTACACATAATCAAGTAAATTAAATTAGCCTGACATGCATCAAGTTAATTAACGAATACCTTCAATTCAAATGATTTTAGATCACGTGCCAGTTGCTCAGCATTTATCCCCTCGCGTGCAAGTAGCCTGCACATAATACATATATTAAAAGCTGTTACTTATCAGGAACCTAAATTCTCAACATCAAATTGCTGAACTTCAGTGCACTAATAATATAAACAACAATAGGATCCAACATTAAGAACCATAAATAGCATTCTTTACATCTAGTACTTTTTCATAATACTCGTTTTCTTGTATGCTCACTCTGTTGTATGAACAAAAAAAGTGTGATGCAACTCTAAATCAGGACTACTCTATTGAACTTCGTTTCATTACTAAGATACACATTTTAGCAACATGATCTTAGTAAAAAAAATGCAAGTAAATCCTGGTTTCCCAAATTTAAACCGCAACTACGAATGCACTGGCTTCTGCATGTAGGCAAAACTTGCACTCCCTTTTTAATTAGTTTTCTAAAGTACAAATAACAAAAAATTTCCTATACAAAACAAACAAGATATCTTCATTCACTATACAGTAGTTTACATCCAAAAACACTTCCATGGTGTAAAATCATGCACGGTGCGCTATAAGAAATAAACTCCATTGAAACAGAGTGTTGGAAATTAATTACAAAACAATTACTAGTTATTCAAAATTTAGATGAAAGTTCATTTCACTTACTCTTAATGCATCTTACAATTTTAAGGCAGTGATTAACTAAAAAAGATGTTTCATCTGTCTACCAACTCAATGTTAAAGTCTTTTCTTGTAACTCCTAGTTTTTTTCTGTACCAATTTAATCTCAATTATATAAAGTATATCACTCTCACTCTTATGAACTCTTAACACAATTCCTCAGTTTTTGCATTTGGTATTCACAGGTTCAGATATCTCTCAAATACAAATCACCACGGCCACCGGTCGTTCACTTTCTAAATATATTTTGATCTTAAATTTGTTTCTGAAGATTATTTGCATTATTTGAAGTTTGGTTTATATAAGTACTTCTACCATTTTTGATAAAACAATTCAATTAAATATTTAAAAAAGAACGCAAAACTAATTAAATGCAATTATCAAAATCCACCTTGTAGCTGCAATTGATTGAGAGGGAGCCTCGGTTCTTAGGGTTTTGGACTTGAGCTTCTTCGACAACGCTTCTAATTGATCCAAGTTTCTCTAAGAGTAACAAACAACGAAAAGGCACACAAATAAAAACAAAGCATTATAATAAACGGCATACACAGCTCGAACGAAAATCAAAGGAGCTAGAATAACCTGGAGAGGAGGAAACTGAGCAGAAGGAGCGGCTTGTTCGACAAGCTTGGAAGATGAATGTAGAAGATCGGTCCAGCTGCTCATATCTGCGTCGCTCGCCATTGGTAAGGTCGAAGTTGCAGGTTGATTGAAGTGATGCGCCGAAGGGGTATTGTTTTGGGGTTTTGGAGC
The DNA here is from genome assembly GCA_023525975.1 of Smallanthus sonchifolius. NCBI lineage: Eukaryota > Viridiplantae > Streptophyta > Magnoliopsida > Asterales > Asteraceae > Smallanthus > Smallanthus sonchifolius. Next base: position 22,197,212 of record CM042037.1, read on the forward strand.
TCAAAACGCAAGAGCCCTAACTTTCGAAAAGAACCCACCCCGCCGGTGAGGAGGTCTTATTATTTTGATATTTTGAGGGTAATTTTTGTTTATGGCATAGTAAAATACTATATTTTTCTGAATCTAGTTTAAGTTTAGAGTTAATTACACGGATGGTCCTTGGGGTATACTCAGATTTTATTTTTGGTCCTTAACTTTGACAAATTACATGATTATATCATAACTTTGCAGCTTGTAACACTATTGCCTCCCAAAATGGATGGACGTTACTTTCACTGTTAAATTTTTAAAAATAACTAAACTACCCCTTAGTTTAAAAAAAAAACTCAAATTCATGGGTCCCGTTTTTTTAACATTAGCCTGCCTATCTCTTCCTCCCACTTATACACAACCTCCTTTATTCTTCCTCCTCCTTATTCTTCAGCCATACCGGTAGTTTACCGACGCAGGTTACCAATTGTTGACCAAAACTTCACCAACACCTGACATTGCCTGATAAACCAAACTAATTGATCACCATTTGTAAACTTATAACCATGGATTCTACATTTACAATCACAACATACAAATCCCATTTCCAATAGTTAAAATATAAACAATTTGATGGCAATGATTCAATCGATTCAAAATAAAAATAAATATGTGAGACTCTTTAATATGAATTTTAATATTAGAAAGTCAAACCCTAAATTGTTTTTCATCTTCTTCGTTGAATCAACTGCTTACCCCTGAAATCGGCTTCTGAATCGACGATGGAGATTGAAATCAACAAAAACCCATGATCATCATCTTCATGGATCATTTCAAGAACTTGTTAACCTGACATTGTCGGGCTAAATAAGGTCCATGATGAGGTTAAGAACTACAAGGGTGTTCCTTGTCAGCTAGAGATGCACAAAAAAAACCGGTTTCAAACCAATACCCGAACCGGTCGTGAACCGGTTTAGATCAAACCGGTTTCAAACTGGTTCAAACCGCCGGTTTAAAAGCTATACATTTAAACCGGTTTAACCCGAACCGAACCGCTTAAAAACTGGGTTCAAACCGGTTTTAAACCGGTCAAACCCGGTCAACTGCCCATCTCAAACTGGTTTCAAACCGCTCCGGTTTGAACTCAAACCGGTTTTGACTTTTTGTTGACCAAACCGGTTCGGTTCGGTTTTGAACCGGTTCGGGTTAAAAAACCGTTTTGTGCACCACTATTGTCGGCTATTCTACAAAGCCACACCATATGGGCTTCCTTTGCCTGTGAACATGACGGCCTCCTCCTTCTATGAAAATCATGCCAGCCTCCCCCACTCGACCTCCTTTTCCGGCGATATCTAAAAGCCCCCACCGCGGATCTCTGAAACCCATCATAAGACCCCCAACTTCATCTTCTTCGTCCCTTTTCCTCAGCATGTTCTTGTGTATTGTTAACGACTTCATTGAATTATTGAGGTATTATTATCATTTAGACAACCGTTCGAACTTGTGCCAATCCATAATGAATTGTTCTAGTGGGCCGAGGTGCCCCAATATGTACATATGCCTGATACATATACATTTTTTAAATTAAAAAAAAAATAAATGAGTCAAGTTATTCGTGACTCATTTTAAATCAGTTTTATTATAAGCTTAAGTCGAATCAGGATTAACCGTGTCTGAGCTAGTGAGCTTATATTAAAACTCGTCTAGTAAACGAGCTCGAACTCTATTTTCACGTATTATTAGGCCCCTGAGTTTAAACAAAACTATTGTTTATAAAATTCATTTATAAATAATTAAATAATATAATTATGCTCTATCGCTTGCTGATTTGTGTCCCGCCTGACACGGTGGCGCAGAAACACCTCCGTTTCAAAAGAACTCTGTTGTTGCTGTTGCCGGTGACGGAGAAAATCCAAGGCAGGCGGTAGGGATTAAAGGATGAGGAGTACCACCCAGAACCGCCATGGTAAAAGCAATTAGATATTTTTTTCATGGCGACATTTAGACACCAACTATCTGATCACTATGTTTCTCTAATTCAAACTACCCTGGTTAACAAAGACCCATGTGTGGGTAAAACGATTCATGCTCGAATAATCAAGTCTGGTGTTCATGTTGGTGTGATCCTGATGAACAATCTGATAAATATGCATGCGAAAACAGGGCTTCTTGTTGACGCCCGCCAGCTGTTTGATGAAATGCCTGTGAGGAACGCGTCTTCCTGGAACACGATTATTTCTGCTTATGCGAAACAAGGAAGGATTGACTATGCACGCCAACTGTTTGAACAAATGCCTGAGCCTGATTCTGTCTCTTGGACTGCGATGATGGTGGGTTATAATCAGATGGGTTGTTTTGAAAAGACTATCAGGATGCTTGTTGACATGATATATTCCAAAGTAATGCCGACCCAGTACACGTTTACTATTGCTCTTGCCTCCTGTGCTGCAATGAAATCACTGGAGATTGGGAAGAAAATTCACTCGTGTATAGTGAAAGTTGGTATCGGTAGTTACCCCAGCGTTGCTAATTCTCTGTTAAACATGTATGCAAAATCAGGTGATCTGTTGACAGCGGAAAGTGTGTTTGATGGGATGAAACTGAAGAGTTTGTCAAGTTGGAATACTATGCTATCAATGCATATGCAGTACAAAAGGTTCGATCTTGCACTCGCTCAATTTGAGCAAATGACTGATCGAGATATAGTTACATGGAATTCAATGATTTCGGGTTACAATCAGCATGGTTTTGACAATAAAGCTCTTGATATGTTCTCAAATATGCTAAAAGATCCAGTTCTAAAACCAGATAAATATACATTGGCAAGTGTTTTATCAGCCTGTGCAAATCTTAATGACTCGAACGCGGGGAAACAAATTCATGGTCACATTGTGAGAACCCAATTTGATTTATCTGGAGCTGTTGGAAATGCTTTGATTTCCATGTACTCTAAGCTTGGCTGTGTCAAGATAGCTCAAAAGATTGTACAGCAAAATCAGATTTCAAATCTGAATATAATTGCATTTACATCCCTTTTAGATGGATACATCAAGCAAGGGGACATGAATCCAGCCAGACAAATATTTGATTCTTTGAAAAATCGTGATGTTGTAGTATGGACCGCCATGATTGTTGGCTATATGCAAAATGGATTTAATAATGAAGCAATAAGTCTCTTTAGATCAATGATCAAAGAAGGCCCAGAACCTAACAGTTACACTCTGGCAGCTATGTTGAGTGTAAGTTCAAGTCTGGCTTCTTTAGAGCATGGCAAACAGATCCATGCAAGAGCCTTAAAATCCGAATCTATACCGTCTGTTTCTGTAAGTAATGCTTTAATTAACATGTATGCTAAATCTGGAAATATTGATAATGCAAAACGTGTGTTTGATATAATAAGTTGTTTAAAAGATACCGTCACATGGACTTCCATGGTCATGTCTTTAGCTCAACATGGTCATGGAAAAGAATCTTTGAAATTATTTGAAAAAATGTTGAGTTTTGATATAAAACCTGACCATATAACTTATGTTGGAGTAATATCGGCTTGCACCCACATGGGATTGGTTAAAGAAGGTGTTGGGTACTTCAAACTAATGCAAGAAAAACATGGGATTGAACCTACATTAAGCCATTATGCTTGCATGGTTGATCTTTATGGGCGTGCAGGAAAGCTTCAAGAAGCATATGATGTCATACAAAATATGCCAATTGAACCCGACGTTATAGCTTGGGGGTCACTTTTAGCTTCTAGTTTTGTTCACAAAAACATGGATCTTGCAAAAATTGCAGCAGAAAAACTGCTGCTAATCGAACCAGATAACAGTGGGGCCTACTCGGCTTTAGCCAATGTCTATTCTGCTTGTGGGAACTGGGAGGATGCTGCTGAAATTAGAAAGTCAATGAAGGTCAAACAAGTGAAAAAGGACCAAGGGTTTAGTTGGGTTCAAATAAGGAACCAAGTCCATGTGTTTGGAGCAGAAGATAGTGTTCATCCGGAAAGAGATGAAATTTATCAAAATATGGCAGAACTTTGGAAGGAAATCAAGAAATTAGGGTTTGTACCGAAAACTGAAGCGGTTTTGCATGATCTTGATGAAGAGGTTAAAGAGCAAATTCTTATGCATCATAGTGAAAAACTTGCTATTGTGTTTGCACTAATGAAGACTCCAAAAAACAGTACTTTGAGAATCATGAAGAACTTGAGGGTATGTAAAGATTGTCACTCTGCTATTAAATTTATTTCAAAACTTGTTGGTAGGGAAATCATTGTTAGAGATGCAACTCGGTTTCATCATTTTAAAGATGGCGCATGCTCATGTCGTGATTACTGGTAACCATGTCATGACAGTGTAAAAGATGCACAATTGGCATAATTCTTTTTATAAAAACAGTCAAGTTATTGATATTCAATTTACTTCAATTTCTTGTGTTGTGCATATCTTTGTAAGTTGTAGCATTCAAATTCGATGTTGTGCTTTACTCCCTTTATAGTTATACTTGTAGGTTTTGTGCTGTCTGTTCTTTTTTATAAAAGCTACTTAATTTCCCCTTTTAATAGTAATACAGCTAAAGCCATTGCAAAGGAAGGTGGCATACTTACTGAAGGTGTACAAACCTATACGATAATAAATAGCCGACGTATTTCATGATTTCAAAGTAATTTTTGTGTATTTGAGACTTGGCTGATTAGTTGATTACTTTATTAGTCGCTTATTTGATTCGCTTAGTTGTTTACTTAATTATATTATTAGTTGTCGATCCAAAGCCTCCAATTTGAAAAGGGCCCCAGGTTTTGTATTCGCTTTGGCCCCCCCCCCAAAATAGTTTAGCCGCCACTGCCATGCATTGAATGAAATAGCACCTAGAATTCAGGTATCTATACATTAGGAGGATAAAAAGGCCTTTTAACACAATTTTTAAGACGCCGGATCTCTACATTTTAAAGACGCCGGAAGTCAATATGGCTTCCCGCCGATCACGCCGGAGACGCTTCACTATCCTAACAGACGACGCCATTAAACCCATTCAATGGCTGGCTTCGCCTCTCTCCACGCACGATTGCTTTCCCCCAAATCCTACCGCATCTCCCTCACCCCTCTTCAGTCGCAGGTAAGTTTTTCTTCTATTTGGTTGTATTGGTTCGACGAGGACAGAGACGGGTTCTCTGATGAAGCTGATGGTGTTTGAAGGGGGTGATACGACTATTCGACAAGTACAATTGAAACCCTAATTTGGTTAGTTCCCAGGTGAATTTCGTTTTTCCTATGGCGTTTCTTTTGCGCAAATGATTTCATGTTATTAAACAGGTTGTATTTTTGTTCAGGCTGTTCAAATATTAGGTTTATGTTGCCAATTTCTCTTTCTTTGAATTGTTTGCTTTTTATTTGCAAGTGATAAGAGTATGGTGCATTGAGTTTTGGTTAATGATCATTATTTTCAGGTTTGCCGTGTGCAATTACAACCTTTTTGCAAGTAATAAGAGTATGGTATATTGAATTTTGGTTAATGATTGTTATTTTCAGGTTTGACGTGTGCAATTAGAACCTTCTGGCAAGTGATAAGAGTATGTTATATTGAATATTGGTTAATGATCGTTACTTATTCACTTTGTATTAGATCTTTATCTTTGATGCACATGCCCTCCTAATCATTTTATTCAAAGATTGTGGTTGTACGCAAGGCTTCCGCTATGAAAGGTAACCTTTTATTCTTTTTTTTGGGTATCATATCATTTTATTTAATTAAACACATAGAAGCGTAAATCCTCTTTACTGATCCTTTTCTTATGTAATCTAGGAACTGTGGGCTTTGTTTAACTTCTGTTGTCCAGGTAAGGAGTGGTATACTACTTTTTTTTTCTAATTGTTACGTTTGTAAATTATTTGCTCAGTTTTAAGATCAAATATGAGCGTGAAATCCTTAATGGAAATAACAAAAATGCATCTGATATAGATAAGTGCATTGGTTCAGTCCTTGCACAGGTTATGGTTCTTTTGATTTTATTGAGTATATTAGTTCAAAAGACAAGGTTTATAGATATTATGGCAACGATCCGTTGATATGATCGAATCTACAAAAAAACATGTTCAATAGTATAATGATCGTTTTTATAGCTACTATTCTTTTAAGATTATTAATTGCTATACTAACTCAAAACAGGATTTAAGAAATTGCATTCGGCCCTATTTTCTTCGACGCCTAAAAAAGGAGGTCTTTCGTGAAGATGGTGGTACAAATGCAGCCAAGGCTTCTAAAAAGGACAAGATTATTGTTTGGTTAAGATTATCCGGTTGCCAGGTACTGATAATAATTGTTATCAGTGTAAGGATTATTAGTTATATTAATCTAATCTCTTTTGGCTGCATTGCCAACTATATGATGCCTTTCTGAACAGTGAGTTTGTTCTTTCTGCTTTTGATGGTTCACCTTTAGCTGCTCTCACGGTATTTTAGTTGGTTTATCATTTACTTCAATTTCATGAGTTATATATTATTATTTTAATCTTCTTTTTTCTGTTCCTGCTATGATAACCATCTTCATTTTAATTTAGTTACCACATTATCTCTATATGGACTAGAGGTGGCTAAATGGGTGGTGGCCTGGTGGGTTGGGCAGACTAATAACAGGTTAAAAGGGTTTGGGTCAAACGGGTCAATTTTGGGAATGTTTACTGTTATGATTATTGGGCTTTTAGTTCTGTTTGTTAGAATTGTTAAGGATGGTGTGAGTTAGTTACTGGTAATGCTTCTGTTGTAGAAGAAATTTATATGAGTATAATGTTTTTGTAGTTTTACCCGATTCAAAATGTATATTACCGATCATTTTCATTTTCTCTGTATGTATTTATTTATTTATTTTTCTTTTAACAGAATTGATAAATGTTTGACTTTAATTTGCAGGGAAATGTTGCTGAAAATGAATTGGTATATTCTTATCTTCACATAATTTAAGCAGGAACAAGCTCCAGCTTCTTGGTGTATCGAGCATGCTTGTAGCCTTGTATGCTCTTATTCCTTGTCAAGTTCCTTGTTTTATCATGAATTTCCCATGATTATTTATATTACTTTCTTCATTATGCATCTTAGGAAATTTGAAGAGGTTTGCTCTCCACACGTTGAAGATTACTGTTATATAATAGACAATACTTATACTAAAGAAGAGGTTCGTTTGATGATGGTTCTTTTGGCCATTTAGTATTAGAACAAGAGTACTAATTATTGTTTTTGTTTGAATTTAATAGGTGGTTCAAATGGAGAAAGACTTGATTAATTTTTTGGAACAAGAACCGAGCATTTCAAATTTTGTTATCCTTCCAGATCTATGCTGATTATATCTGTCAGTTTGTAAATATATTATCGGTTTCCTGTTGATCCTCGAATTTTTTTATCGCCAATTGAAGGTGAGATTAAGATTATTCTCACAGAATTGTTCACTCAAATTCAATCCCTTTTGGGGTTTTCAAATCTCTAAACATGATTAATTCTTTTTATATTTCTTTTATGTTTCTATAAATCTTTAAATAAAATAAGTAAATAACAAAAGAACACTAAATGCGGGGAAACTGTGAAAATATGAATGCAGCAAAAACGAATGTTGTTTTAAATCTTTAAAAAGTTTATAACCTTCGAGCAAAGAAGTTGCTTCTTTTGAATAGAGAATTTGAAAAAGTATGAATTTAGACTTGAATCTTGATATTAACTTAGAACATCAATTGAATCTTGGTGTTAAGTTTGAATGTTCTATTACTTGCAGCGTGTAATCTATCATTTGGGGAATCATTCCCTGCTCTACTCATTAGGAAATCATTTGATTCTCATATGAAAGAGATGCCACAAAGCTCAAATTCTGTTACCGGATCAGGAAATAACTGTCTTCACGAGGTAATCTGTTTATAGAAGTTAGCTTATCAAATACTATGATCCATTTAGCAGTGTCCTAATTTAAATGTCAAACATGTACATTTTTTTTTAACATTTATCAACACGAACTCTTTTTTTTTTATATGTAGTACTTTTATTACCTTTTGTTGTAGCAGTCAAGTCTCACTTGAAGTTGAATGCTTGCATGTGAATTTACAATGGAGAAATATGAGTTAAGCGAACAAGATGCAAAGGAATTGGCTGATTTTCTTGTTCCTATTCTTGATTTTGTCCCTGAAAAGAGACCTACTGCTGCTAAATTGCTTAATCACCCTTGGATCACTGGAATATCTCAGAATCTTGGTTCTGTTATGACTCCTGCATATGATAACAACATTTTGGATGATAACAGAGTTGCTTCTGTTGCATCTGATACCGAGATTTTGGAAAATAACAGAGTTGCACCTGTTGCAACCGATAACAAGATTTTGGAAAATAAGAAAGAAAAAGATGAGAGGGAAGCAATGGAGGTTGGAGTGGGGAATATATCAATTGGAGTTTCAAAACCTGCTTTAAGATAAGCCTGCCAAGTTTCACAGGTAATTTCTTGCTCTTTTTTTAATAATACAGACTCATTCCTGCTTTTTACACAACAATTCTAAAACAGAATTTAAAACTGGCAGGACGCGTGTAATGGGCTAATTTGGGTTCAGGTTGGGATAGGCCATTCATAGTACGAGTCAATAAATGTTGGGTTGACTTGTAAACACCTTTTTTTGTTCGTTTTTTTGTTGCAGGTCAAAATATGTACGGGTCAAAGTGTTGCAGGTTTTTTGTCGATGCGGGATATTGAATGAGTTTTCTGGTGACAAACTTTTGTATACCCTTGATATGTTGCAAGCAGGGTGTATGAACACACTCCCTCAAACTTCTGCACATGTTAGTGTGGATTCAACTTCTTATAAAATGGATATTGCCACTCATGAAGTGTCTTTTCTAGCTTTAATTTTTCTTATTTAGAGCTCTGAGTCATCTTCAAGTTTTGGTGGTGGTAGATGGAAAAGGAGGACAGCTAGGGCTACTTCTCAGCAACCTTTCAAGCTCAGAACAGAGGTTAGCAGTTACAGTTGCATATGACTTTGAATCATATAGAATTATAGATATCTAGAGTTGCTGAAAAAAGGTGCAGCTGTTTTGCTGGTCAGGTGGTAATTCGGTCCCATTTTTATATATAAATGGGTCAACTTTGGTTTAATTTTTAATCTAATATGGGTCAAACAGGTTATGTTTTAAAAGATTTATTTTTACGGCCTAAAATCATTTTTATATATAGATAGCTAATATTATTCTATGTATGAACATCTATGATGGGTTCAGTCTTGAGATATTATCTTAATCTTCTGATTTGGTCTTCTGTTTTAAATAATTGGTTTTGGCATGAAACTGGTGATATATGGCGGTTAGACCATAATGGTAATTTATGGCTCATTGGGCGCATGAAAGGGCATGGACTAGAAACCATTTATCCTGAAGAGGTAAGCATCACCAAATTAAGAATGTTGGTTTGACTGGTAAAAGTAAAAATTTGAAATGGTTGAGGTCAGAATAAGCAATATGTTGTACGGGCCTAAACAGATCAGGTTGGGTTGGCGGAAACACTTTATTTGCTTGTTAATTATCAAAGCCTTCGTTTCTTTGCTGGCCTATGTGTAGTTTCGTCGGTATTTTGTTTTCTTTTTTAATATTTTTTTATTGGTTTACCACCTCTGATTGGTTGCAGGTAAAACCAAGCTTGCCTTACTTGGATGTCATTAGGTTGTTTCATGATAACTCTTCATTGCCAATTGCTGCATATCATGTAATAATCTTTTTTTTTTCCTGCCATGAAACTCTCCCAAAAATAAAAAAAATAAAAAAATTAAGGTAACTCATACTTTGTTAACCCTCACCTCTCAGTGCCAAACCATATAAAACATTTTCAAAGTTATTGCCACTTCATTTTCTAGAACAACAGTTTGACTTTTTTTTTAACCGCCTGTCGCAACGCGGGTTGATCCCACTAGTTATATTTATGTTACCACTCCATTGATATGTGTAGTAAAAAAGGTAACGTTTTATTGCAGATGAAATTATTTTTTGAATTAACAAAATCAAAACGAAAAACAGTAGGAGAACAGGAGAAGAATGAGAAATGTGGCCAAGGCCCGTATTTGTCTTGTTAATTTCTGTCGTTAACATAATTAAACCACTAATTAATCGACATAAATCACACATCAGACTTTTGTTACATTATGAAATGATGAATTTAAAACAAAATTTGTAACGGTTAGGTAATTAAAAAGTGGGTCAAAATCATGGTCAAACTAAATACCCAAGTATTTTCACACTAGATGCCTTGCATAATCTCTCGTTCATATTACCTCCGGTTAGGACACACTTTAGCTCGTTGCAAATCTCTTAATAGAAGTAGAGAACACAAACCCATAAACCATCAATTATATATACCATATACAAAAAATTATGTGTCCAAAGTTGGAAAAAAAACCATATTTTACACTAATTTTTTCCAACAATCTGAATATTAAGAGAAACTATATATCACAAGAGTAACGGGTCCGGAAGGTTGGGTAATTGGTCATAACAGCTTCAGGTTGAAACATGTTTTTTTAGAAAGGATCAACTAGGTCGCGTGACCGGTTAACACCTTTTCCCCCAATTTTTTTTAATAAATACTGAATGTTTAAAATTTCAAAAACAATAGGACAATAATAATCTAATTCTTTCAACAAATGATTATGGATATTGTATGTATTAAAAATAGACTAGCTGATTTCCAACGTGTGTGACTTGTTCCCATATTTTCGAACAACAAAACGCAAATCGACCATCATAAGTAAACGGGTTGAATAAAATTGGTAATTAAATCGGAGATTATAAACTCAAACTCATATTTAGATCATAACGCAACCCATTGCAATTCTCATTAACTCGAAAAATCACAATACCATATAACCCATCAGCTCAGGTATATATAGACTAATTAAACACAAAAACCAAATTAGATACGTACATGTAATCCTATCACATACGAATACTAACTATTAATTAGTAAAAACAAATCTAATTAAAATAATTAGTTTCTTGTAGCCCAAGGTGCCAACCCATCATAGGCTTGATGGGGTCGGCTCAAACCATGCATTTTCGGGCTAACAATCACCCTCTGATTTTGGTTTGACCTTCGATAGATCTTCTACTCCAAGTAGCTTTTGCATTTCTCCAAATTTTAACCGAGGAAGAGCTTTTGTCAACGTGTCAGCTCTTTGTTCATCACCGGCAATATGATCAACTCTAACTTCACCATTCTCAATGCATTCTCGTATAAAGTGGTACCTTGTATTGATATGCTTGCTTCGACCATGAAATACCAGGTTCTTCATCAGGGCAATGACAGATTGTTTATCAACATGTAGAACCACAGTTTGAATAAGCCATCCGGTAATTTCACTAAGTAATCCTCGAAGCCACAAAGCTTGACATGCAACAACAGTGGCAGCCATGAACTCGGCCTCATAAGAAGATAAAGCCATTGTGGCTTGCTTTTGAGTACCCCATGTCACCAGGGCATCACAGAAGTAGAAAACATGCCAAGAGTGCTCTTTCCATCATCATTGTCAACTCCATGGCTGCTATCACAATATCCATAAAGGTGACGACTTCCACCCCTCGGATACCTTAAACCATACGAAGTGGTTCCTTTCACATACCTGAAGATGTGCTTTATTGCTTGCATATGAGATTCCATTGGTTCTTGCATATACCGAATCGCTATTCCAATGGAGAAACTCAAATCACGTCTAGTATGTAGCAAATACCTCAAACACTCATACCCCGTTCGAGTGGGCATTTGGTAGGATTGCAGCCTTCCATGTTTGCATCTTTCAAATTCTTCCTAGAATATCCTTCTTGCTTGATCTCTATCTCGGTTGGGTTTTGGGAAACTTCAGTTCCAAGATAAAAGGATAATAACCCCAAATTGCTCATCTCAAATTGCTCTTCCATTTGCCTTTTGAACTTTTCAATTTCTTCACAACTTGATCCCGTGACAACTCATCAACATAAACACCAATTATTAAGATGTCATTGTTGATGTATTTCTGAGACCGATGTTTCTTTTTGACATCGATGGAAATCAAGCGACTTTAAAACTTTGTTAAGTTTTAAGTTCTAGGCCCGTGTAGCTTGCTTTAACCCGTAAAGGGCCTTCTTCAATTTATAAACTTTATTCTCGTTTTCTTTCTTCACAAAGCCTTCCGGTTGGTAAACAAACACCATCTTGTTTAGTTCACCGTGTAAAAATGCCGAATTTACATCTAAGTGATGTACTTCCCACCCCTCTTAAGCGGCTAAGGCTAGAATTAGCCTAACGGTTTCAATTCGAGCAACCTGGTGTTGGGGGGGGGGGGGGGGGGCAAACTTCATTAAAACCCGCACCAAACTTTGGAACATATCCCTTGGAAACGAGACTTATAATTTATAATTTTACCCATGCATCTTCTTGATTTTGTAAATCCATTTTAGCTCGATGGGTTTATAGTCTTTTGGCATGTTAACGAGCTCCCAAGTTTTATTAGATGTGATTTCGGCCTCCATTGCTTTTTCCCATTCTTTTACTTCCGATGCCTCGGCATAACTTGCCGGTTCACCATCTTGAATTAAAAGAAGTTCTTGATCTTCAATATGTTCACTCTTTTTTCCCCTATAACTAACTTTTCCCTCTAAAATAAAATCATTATTTTTTTTTTGGAATGTTAGAAGTTCGTGTAGACCTTCTCGGGGTAATAGGATCCGGATTATGGTGCTGAGAAGTACCTGAAACAGCCCTGAAAGTACCTGAACTGTGTGAGTGGTCTGTTTGGGCCTGAACAGACTTGTTTTGGGCTTGTCTGGGCTAGTGGAGGGTGTAGAGTGGGCCGAAATCCCATTTTCAGCAGCTGATGCGACTGAGTGGCCGACTACCCCTCGTCACTTGTTTGGTCCTCCAACGAGACTCCCAGACTCTAAAAATTTACCACAAAATTTTCTGGATCAGCCCCTTTTTCTCCATTTTTAGCCCAATTCCAACCTAGTTTTTCATTGAAAATTACGTCTCTACTCACGTGTATTTGGTGTCGAACCGGGTCGTACATCCGATAAGCTTTTGACCCAGGTTCGGTACCAAGATAAACCATAGGGGAACTTCTATCATCAAGCTTTTTTAAAGATGTAATTTTGTTTAACAATTAACTTATAACTCATAATTACATGTTTATAAAAGTAACTATAATCGATTGTTCATCACAATACAAAACTTTTTCATTGAAAAATACTATAATTTTTTGAGTTTCATCAACAAAATGTCATCATCTTCATCAACATCATGCACACAAATATTCTTCATATTTCTCCTCGTAATCCTATAATACCCATCAAACGGTTATCTTCTTTTAAACAAGTTATTGCTCTCTGCAATGATCGGTCCGGCTAATAGTAGTCGAACCATAGCCGAAGATTATTGAGTTTCATGTGTTATTAGCAATAACATGCAAAGTCTCTTACATGAGTTTCATGTGATTGATGCTCATGGAATGAGGGGCGGCAAAGTTCTCCAAAGCATGTTATTAACATGAACTAATCACACCCCACCAAAGCATGTTAGTTACATTTCTATCATAGAATACAATAATGATAAAACTAATCAATCATAATTTCTTAAAAAATAATTACAATAATTGTATCTACATATAAATCTAAACTAATTTTATTATATGTAATCCTAACATTAAAAAAACAACCATTTTCAAATCAAAACAGTTTTAAAGTTTGTTTTAGGCCTGAACAATGGCGAGCCGCCCCTACACCTGCAGCTTCCATCGGTAGATGTTCGTCAAGGGCAACTCAACCATTTTCATAGCCCAAGACGAAGTAAAATCCTGAAGCCCTTTTTCAAATGTCATTGATATAAACAATGGTGGATCTAGGATTTTTCTATGAGTGGGGGCAAAAAGCGGGTTCGTTAAAGTAAGATTAGACTATGTTTATATATATATATATAAATTAGGTCCAATTTCTTTTTGTTAAAGTAGAATTGAACTAGGATTAGACATTCTTTAAATTAAACTATGTATATAATAATTATTATTTTTAATTGAAGGCCCAAGCTTAAAATTTCAACATATAGAGCCGGCCATGATGCCAGTGCATACATTTTTCAAGTACCATACCTGGGCTGCAGCTTCCCTAGTGAGTTCTGTAACCAACATGATTTTTGGTCTAAGTTTTTAGTTTCTACTTCAATGGGTGTGCCACAAATTTAAAACCAATTATGTGAATACATCACTTAGCCATGGAAGATCCAATCAGTCTGGCACAACATACCCATGGTTCAAATCGAAAACTAACACCATGCAATTGTTCGTCTGCTTATAAACCCGTATAGGGCAAGAGGTTTAGAAATATAACTTTCAAAATATTACCATCTGGGAAAATATCATAATCGTTTTATAGGAGCTTATGGTAGTTATAACTGTTAAAAGGAAAACAATCAATAATAAACATTGTTGCAAATGTTCCTTATATTACTTGATTGATATCCAAACACGATGCGGTCAAGGCTGACCAAGAAGTGAAGGCTTGTAGAATGCATGACTCAGAGCAATCTCAATTCTTTCACGTGGATCATTCAATCTCTCATCTCTAAGCGCCTCAAGAATCGCGCGTGAATCTTGTTCCCTGAAAACAGAAAATCATGTTGCAACTAATATGGTACTTGAAAAATGTATGCAATGAAAAATCAAGTTATAACTAATATATTTCTAAAAGTTATCATTTCATTAAGCAACGTGATAACGTGTCATAAATAATGACGGGTCCCAATTTCACTATTGTTTTGAGTGATTCATCATTTCATAGTGTCATGTCATCAAAAGATAAGTTTGATGATATATTTAATGGCCCCATCCAATAAAGGTGTCATCTTGATTTGTCATGACATGTCTACCCATTGATTTTAATAGTAGGGACAAGCCTTCAAGGATATGTTATGTTAGGTTAAACTACTGTAACAAATAGGCATGGGTTCAACTCATAGAAACAACACCTTATTATTGATTTTGGCTTACAAAGTCTGTCTATTTTATGACTATTGAACGATATGTGATTACCAGTTAAATTACATGTAAAGTTAAGCATTAGTATTTTTTTTATTAGACATGTGTTTAAATGAAAGATTACCTTTTTATGAGTATTTTGTATAACGTCTTCAGGATGGGGCACAACTCGACTGGTGCAACAGGCTTTTTTTCATTTGGATGCAGTACACTCAAGCTTGATTGACTCAGAAGCTCATAAAATGCTCCCACTGCAGATACTCCCTGTCAACCAAAAAAAAGAAGTTAAGCAGTAGAGAAGGAAAAAGATTGCAGGTCGGGTGGGTTGGATAACGGGTCAAAACAGACAATTTTTTAACATGAGACCAAACAGGTTGGGTTGACCCACCAACACTCTTGAATTTTTTAAAACTTTACAAATAATTGATGTGTAAAATATCTAGTTTGTTTGAAATACACTGATTTAAGAGGTTGGAAACATTTGAATAACACTTATGTGCTACTCTCAACCAGCTCAACACGTTTCGTTTTTATCTAAGTTTTAAATTTGACCCATCTGACCCGTTGGAGCTTAACTTTAACCCAAATCAACCAATTTTCAAGTGAATGGACTGAAACTGCCACCTCAATTAAGGATAATTAGCCAATCGGAAGCAAGAAAAAGGGCAAATTAAGGGCACCTGAATCATCCCTTTACCACTGATGCTGTCACCCATATCAAGGCTGAGTTCTCCCTTGGCAATCATTTGTCCATACCAAGCATTACGCCCTTTCAAAAGTGTCACATAAGTATCTGCAAGCAAAGGGCCCGCAAGTTTTTCAGGCTCTTCGGTCAATAAATGAGTGATGAATATCATTTCTGATGTGCAGTGTGCAAAATACACTGATTTGCTGGTTGCACTTTCATTGGTCAGACTAGCCACCATTCCTGAAAGTAATAAAAGCAAAAAGCAATTATCCGGTTACATTATAATAGAGAAATTAAATTCTAAACATTAGACTGCCACTCGTTAAGATTTCAACATTTGTGTTTTTATTACAAAGAACCATAGGGTGAACAGTTGTGTGTGCGCATTAAAGAAACAATTTTTTTTTAATGTTTTTCTACTCCAGGTCGAGGTGGCAAAATTGGCCAGTTGGGCAATGGGTCAAAATGGGCAGGTTCTAGTGTTCAGCCAAACAGGAAACTATATTGTTGCAATAGTATTCTAAGTTGCTTTAGTTGAGTGGTATAAGAGGCCTTATGCATTTGAATACACTTCAGATGAATTTTGACCCATTTGACGTGTATCCTTTTTAGTTTTAATCATTTAACTGAGCCCGTTTGATCTGTTAGAGATGATAAACAAAACAAATCAACCCATTTATAAGTGATTCTAAACCGCCACCTCAAATAAAAGGCATAAAGATACGGTTTGTTGGGCATAATATCAGTGGCTGGTTATAAAGGCATGGTATTACTATTATGGGATTTCGGATATTCTTAAAATATTAGGTCTTAAAGTTCATCATCACCAATTTGTAGTTGTTTGTCCCTGGTTCCTATAGGTGGCAGTTTCTATAAATAGGTCGACTGTAAAATTCACAAAAGTAGCTAAAATAGAAATGGGTTGGAGTCAGAAATTGCCCAAAGTGCATCTAAAATGCATAAAACCTCCTACATTGCTTTATTTAAATTTCAAAAGAAAACCACAACCGTAACAAATCAACTCAACCTGGCCCGTTTTACCCACACTACAAATTACCAACCTTGATCGGTTACCAAACCCGCCCATATTGCCACCTTACAGTTTCATTTGTGTTGTGTGTGTTTTCATACTTTCAAAAAGATTAAGTTTGGCATGACCTTACACATTTGAAAAAAAAGCATCAGAAAGACGTTCTTTGCATCTAGCAAACATACAACTGCACAAGCAACTAGTTTACAACGATTTCATTTATTTATTCCAAGTATTTACTTTGTATAAAATCTGAAATCTAGCTATCAAGCACGTCTAAATACTGAAAAAAAAAATAGAATATGGCAAAGGTAAACGTTATTCAGGTATCAGTTATTTTAGTTAAAAGAATCTAATTCTAAATAGGATGGAAAACAAAATGTCTTACCGGCTCCAATTGCATAAACATTTTTCAACCCTCCCATGACTTCATGTGTGACAAGATCACTATTGTCCCATACTATGAAATGTGGTTGCCTTAGAAACTTTGCAAGCGGTATCCTCCATTTTTCAGCCCCACAAATTCGAGCATTTGCATACTCCTTGTTGTAAATTTCAGAAGCAATGTTTGGTCCACCAAGATATAGAATGTTTTCCTTCGGAACTCCAGCTATACAAAAAAAAATCAACTAATGTAAGAAAACGGAAGTAATAGCTCCTTTTGGCAGGCTGTATTAATCGAGTGTATATATTTTTTTCCTTTATAGAATGTGTATATATTTTTCCTTCAAAGCAAAGTAGTTCCTCGTTCAAACGGTTAAAAATGAAAGATGGGGTGGTGGAAGACAAAAGAGTGAAGCTATGCTTATTTCGACCCATTTACGTAAAAAATGTGTTCAATTTGGGTTGTATTATGGCTAACTAGTAAAATGGTAAAAATACTAAAATTCAAAATTTAGCTAAAATTGAATCAGGTCAAACAGCTAAAAAGACACAATACATACTCTGAGGTTTACAACCTCCTAAATTGGTTTGTTCATAATTTAGGACATTATTTTAATAATAATTTTTGTGATCTCATTAAATAAATTAACTACTTATAAAAATAAAATAAGATAACAAAAAATGCATTGACCGTCAATCCAACCCCCCCCCCCCCCCCCAAGTTTTAATCATTCCTTAAGTTTCCCATTTCGAACCTTTACCCATGTGTCCAAGAAAGAGTCCACTTTACAATATAAAACAAATGTACCAACTTTTCAGATAATTGTACATTTGTACCTTGACTAAATCCAACAAATTAACCCTATCCGATCTTCATAACATGAAGGGCAATCTAGGAAAGTTTATCTCAATGTAAAAACTCAAACATCACAAATTAACCTTGCAACAATCTATACACGCAAATTGATACAGTCTAAATAAGGTAAATTCTTATATGCCAAGATATCAATCAAATCAAAATATTCATTAAGATATAATAGCATCACAATAACTAAAGGTAAAAAACACTTACTTGCCCGGCTGATCATTTGCGTAGGAGTAATTATATGAGGAACTGGATCTAAAGCAGCTTCTATCCCCTTTGACAAAGAGATAATAATAGGTGGACTAATTCTCTCCTTCCAATAGTTCCTAATTTCTTCAAAAACCTCACGGGTTTCGGTCGAAGGCAATCCATTAACCACAATATCAGCATCCCAAACAGCTTCCTGCAAATTAGTCACAACTTTCATGGGACTAAGAGGCGTATCCACCATATTTAAGCAAAACCCGTCTTTCAAAATCTCATCGGCATAAAGAATCCTGTCACCTAATCTTGCTTCAACATACTTCAAATACGCACACCGTCTAATTAACCTCCTTAACACATCTTCCCTTGAATTAATCACTTCAAACAGGTGTTCAGCAGTGGCTCTATCAACACTTCTCCCACCCCTTCTCCATATCCTGATCTGAACCTTGTCACGAAACCGACCATACGAATCTTGAAGCAATGCAGCAAATACACTGCCCCATGCACCCGCTCCAACACCAACAATCTTTAGCAAGTCATCATCAGATTTTCCAAGAACTCGTCTAAATTCATCCAGTTTTTCTTCTAATCCATTGTTCGAAATCGCCCCATTTGAATGTACATTTGGCATCATGACCTCAATGCTTCCCACCATAACTTTTCAATTCAATCAAAAAGCCCTAATTTTTAGCAAGACTTTTTTATATTACAGCATCACAATTTCCTAACTGCATTTGATTTTATGATTGAACATATTGGTAGAATTCCCACCTAAATCAAAGCTACCCTTTTTGTAAGTCTTTCAACAACAACCCTGTAAAAGAAATTAAATAGCATATGCCTTTGTCGAGTATTGACCGAAGATTAAAGAGCCCTAAAAGTCACGAGTACAATGACTTAATAAACTCAGACAAGGTTGGTAATTGGTTCACCCGTCCAACCACAAATAAATTTATAATAAATTAGGGTAAAGCAACAATGGAACCTTCAAGATTGCTTCATATCAGCCAAAATTCATCCACGCGCACGAGCAATTCGATCATAAAACGGATTGAACTCTAAAGAGAGAGAGTGTGTTTTGATGAATTTTGAAATTGGGGAGACACGGAAGCATGAAAGTGGTTCGCTGGTGAAATTGATGAGTTTAAATGTGAATATTTGAAGTGAGAGATGGTGATAACAGCAAGGGTAAATGCATTTATGAAGAAATGGAGGATGATGAGTTGGGGAAGGGGCCGAAAGTTCCATATTAGAGGTTTAAAAATTTAGATAATTGGGTTTCTGGCATCCGCCGTTAATAAGGGGGGCGAAGGTGGTTGAATCATGCTTATTGCTTTGTTGTTTGTAATAAAACACTGTTCATGAACTCTTTTTATTTTTGTAGGGAAAATATAATGTATATATTCTTGTAAATATTGGTAAATATCGGTAGGGTGTTCATTAGGTTGGTATTTTTTTTTTTTGAAAACACAATCTGAACTGAACCATATTTAAGAAAACCTACTCTATACCTAAAATTATATTGTAATTCGGTTTGAACTTAATAAACCGAATTAGCAAAAAAAACTTTTTTTTTCTTTTTGATAAGCCATAACTTATTTTGTTTAAACAACATAACATTTTAGAAAAATCTAAACAAAAACATACATTCATCAAATAATAATTTATAATCCATATATGGATATTGGTTATTGATATACATGAATTGGGTTAACTATAAAATATGGATTAAAATAGTGGTATAACTCAATTCGGGTTTTTTGGTTCGAACCGAATTCAAAATCTTGAAACCTAAACCAAATTACACATTCGGTAACCAAATATGTAATTCGGTTTTGATTCGGTTATCGGTTTAATCGGTTTGAAACCAAATATTGAACACCCCTAAATATCGGTATATATCTAACCAAATTTAAAAATCTATACTATATAATAAATAAAAGTTTTTCATGTCACGTGTCGTCTCCATATTCATTCTTATCATTTTTTTCCCGTCTCTCTCGTTTATTAAATACACCTCTATCTTTTAATAATGATATATTTAAAAGAAATACTAATTATACTAATAAAACATATTTATTTTAAATTATACTTTATTATAAGAAACTTTGAAATCTAATTATGTAACTTTTATTTTCAATCAAATAGTAAATGAAAGTCAAATTACATTAAATAGTACTTAACGTATTTTTAAAACCCAATTATATTTAAAATAAATTGTTTTGTTTCTGTTGCGAGTGAAGGATTCACGTTTTTTGTTTATGTTCCAAATTAATCGAAGGCGTCAATTGTTTTGTTTCTGTTCAACATGCAAGTAAACTATTTTGGTTTTGTTTGCATGCGTCGCCTAAGTTCTTATTTCTGTTCGTTTCTTATTTGTCTGATTAATATGGATTTGGAGATAAAAGTTTGGTGCTTTCTTGCTACTGTGATTAAGTTTTTTTTTTTTTCAGTTCAAATCAAGATTATAATCATTCCAATCAACATGATGTGTTTATATACAACATACATCACACATAATACATTATAATGTATTATGCATTGCTACTGTGATTAAGTTGAATGTGTAATTTTGTTGATAAGATATTTTGATATTTTTTTGGACTTGCTAAATACAACCCATTAAGATGATGTGTTTATATACAACATACATCACACATAATACATCATACATATATGCATAATACTTCATCTAAAACACAATAAGTCAAGTACGTAAATTTATGACATGTTATGAAGGAATTAATTTAGTAAATGGAACAAACTAATTATTGAATGTGTTTGATTATGGTTCTAATGCTAACATGAACTTATTAGTGTGATTAACTTGAATGTTTATATGTCTGTGATTAACTTTGAATCTTATGCTTGTAACTTATATGTGTCTGTGATTAAATTGAATATTGCAGTGAATAAATGGTCGAAGATGACATGGATATTACTGAAAATTGCTCTTTAAAACCATCAATCTTTAAAAGAAAACGATAAAGTTAAATAAAATATATTGAGAAAACTATGTTTTATGGGTAAATATATAATTCTAAAGTAAAAAATGAGTAAATATGAAATTTTAAAGTTTTAGAAAAAATAAACGTAAAAATGGTAATTTATTAAATTGTTTTTAATCAAATGAGTATATATGATATTTTCACATGTTTGTAAGGGTATATATGATATTTTTAGTTTTGGTTGGGTATGAACAAATATGATAAAGTTTGAAAAAAACTAATGGTAAAATGATCATTTATTAAATTTTTTTTAAGATTATTGGATTTTCAAACTATTTTCTTACATTGGACCCCCGTTAAAAAAACTTAACGCCGTTAGATTTTATATGACGTGGACATCTGCAAACCGCCAGAAAGTCGAGCCAAGCCGGAACCCTAGCCACTGCCTTCGTCAGAGGGGTGGTCTGCAAACCCTAGCCTGTCACCGTTAAACACCACCGTTGTCTCCGTTTGGACTTGCCGGAAAAACGAGACCCGTTAAATACCACCAGAGCCAATGTCAAAACCCATCACGAGACCACTGCTAGCTTGGCTCGACTTTCTGGCGGTTTGCAGATGTCCAGGTCATATAAAATCTAACAGCGTTAAGTTTTTTTAACGGGGGGTCCTGTCACACCCCAACCAACTGCGGAACATGTTGGAGTGGGACATGGAGACTGCTCATAAGCACATGATAGGCTAAAGTTTTTATATATTATAATCATTTCCAAATTCAAAACACAATTCAAAGAATCATAATCCAACATACAAGAAAGTAAAATACATCAATAATTTCATTTGTTTTGTTTAATAAACTAGGTCCTCATAACTTAAGTGGAGAAACTTGAACATAAACTCAAAGATTCGTACCTAAAACATGATAAAAACAATGTCAACTAAAAATAGTTGGTGAGCATACATAGGTTTTGATATATCAAGTAGATTTCAAGTATTTTATACAATTCATATGACACATGACAAATAAGGCATTTATGGAGAATCAATATAGTCAAACTGGGTGTACAATCAAACCTTGTGACTGAAGGGCATAACACCATTGTTATCCTAATGTTTTGTCGGTAACAATCACTCTACCTGGGTGGGTTTGTCAGACATAATAAATCTATTAATGTTACCGTTGGATTATACAGAGTTAATGATTGCACATGTATGTATGTGTTGTAATGTAGGTTCAACTCATAGTATTCAAACACAAAGCACAGATTGCACATATGTTCATAAGTGTAGAATTGTATCATGTATTGTAAATAGTTTTCAAAAGGATCATGATTCACCCCAAAATATGTAAAATGTAAAAAGAGAGGCTATGTAACTCACATGTAATAGTAGTTTGTAGATCACACGAGCAATATGTTGCACAAGTGATTAGCTAACCACAAGATTAACATATAATTGAATTATATGAATGTAATCAATGACATACACAAATGACTAGGGCAAAGTGTATAGTACAAAGAGATTGAGTCAATAGTTTGGTTGATTGAATGTGGGGACTTGTTTGTGTACGAAAGGTGTTTATGTAATCACATGTAAAGGACGTGTGTAAAAATATGTATTATTGTATTTGTATTTGAACAAAAAGGCTAAAAGCAAAACGTTTAATCAAAGTGTGTATCTTTGTTTATGAATAAAGAAATAATAAGTGATTAGGGTTTTATTAAAACTATTTAAATAGATATAAAATTAAATAAATAAAATCTTTTTATCTATTTAATTATTATCATGAAAAAAAGTGTTCCGAAATAGAGAGTATAAAAATCTTAATATATTTAGGAATTTATGTTGTAAATGTTTAATATATATAAACCCTAATTAGTTATATATTTTTAGGGTAAAAAGTGATTTTGTGAAGATATAATAAAAAAAATGATTGGGTAAAACTTTACAAAGTAATAATGGGTTTATAAAAATCTTATCACAATTTATAAATTAAATAAGTAATTTAAATGCTTTGTTTTAAAATGACATTTTTATTTAAATTGAATTTTAAATGATTTTTATGTTTTAAATTAAAGTTTTAAAACAATTTTAATTATAAAATAATCGTTTCTCCTTAAAAATTTGCTAATTATTGTACTCAGTGTTGTAAAAATCGCGCCTAGGCGCCAATTAATCGCTAGGCGCTCGGTTAAGGAGGAATTTTGACATAGTCGGTCAAAAAATCGCTAGACGGTCCAAATCGCGCTTAGGCTGTCCTAGGTGGCCAGATTCCGGCGAACATTCTGGCGAAAACTTGAAATTTCCGGCCAAATTCTGACGAAAACCTGAAATTTCAGGCGAAAACCTGAAATTTCCGGCCAAATTCCGGCGAAAACCTTTGGTGTGGTCTAAAAATGAACATTTTAATAAAAATTACATATAAAAATGTGTGTATATATATAAAAAACTAAAAATTACATATAAAAATTCCAATCTGATTAATCCCACCTAGGCCCCGATTAATCCCGCCTAGGCCTAGGCCCTACCCCACCGCCCGACTAGCGCCTAGCGATTTTTACAACACTGATTGTACTAAATCAGTTATAGAGGTTATAGGTTTTATAAAATTATTTTTATAAAATAATTGGAGTGTGAAAAACGTTTTAAAAAAATAATACAGACCACCCGGCTCGAACCCGGGTGGTTTCTGTGTGAGACTAAGACGCTACCACTAGACCAAGGGACTGATTCTGATATCAAACTGGTTCACGAATGTAATAACAGGGAATCTAGAAGATGCCGGGATAGCATTATTGAATAAGCAAAAAGGCCGCTGGTTATGGGTTTCGAACCCACGACACCTGGTTCGGCGGTGCAGTGGCTTACCGGCCGGACCAGGTGGTTTCGCTGGTATAATATGAAACCTAAATATATAAATACACTAAATGAATCAAATCAAAAACCCAAATCAGAATGCGTATGAACAGATCAAGAACTCAAATCAAAATTGGGTTTGATACCCTCTGTCATATGAAATTGACAAAGGGCTTTTGTTCGCCATGTAAACACGAAACTATCGACATAAAACTTACTTGATTTGGTGAAGGGACGAGTGCACACGGCTGGGTCAACAAGTACGGTGTTCTTGGTGCTCGATCAAGGTCCAAAGATGAAATGCCGATTGTGAGAGTGACTAGAGAGTTTGTAAAGGTGTTTGCGAAAGTGTGGGAATGATTCTTAATGTTTAATTTCATCTTAATCGACCAATTTGATTCGGATTAGTAGGGAACAGATGTCAGAATGATTCTCGCATCAATCCGTTTAATTCACGATGAATTGGGTCGCGATTTAGGTTTGAATTCATGCGAGATAGGTCTAAGAGTGATTAGCGGCCATTAACGCGTTTTAATTTCGTGATTTGAAACCGATTTGGATCGGTTTGACTCTGAATAGTAAAATCAGTTTGAATTTCGAATTTGGCCGCAATTCGTGTTAAATTAATTGGGTGAGAAATTGGTCGATAATCAGTTATGCAAACAAGGCAAGTCCAATGATTTCGGGTACTGATCGAATGGGGCTTGAATTGTAAGATTTTTTGTTCCGGTTGACTTTAAAAGACAAAATTGAGGGAGATAAGGTCAAAATTCTTGAATGGGTTCAATTTGAGGTGAAATGGTCCAATTGTAAAATGTGGGGGTTCAAATTGAGAGTCCAAGTGCTCAAGGGGTTCAAGACTAATTATTTAAATTATAAATATATATATATATATATATATATATATATATATATATATTGGGTTTTGTTTTAAAAACTTAATACTTTATAAATTTTAGGAATTTCTAAATAATTTCAAATGTAATAATATATTTACATATGTATGTTTATAAATGATTTTATTTATATACATATGTTTTATATATAATACCTATATATATAAAAGAATGGAAAAATACAAAATTGAAGTCTCTATATTTTGAATTAATTAACTTAAAAAATATATATATGTGTATGATAAGAGTTCACATGTTTCATCTAATATATATTTATTATAGCAAAAAGTTTACCTATATATATGTATATATATATATATATATCTATGTTGGAGTACGTTTGTATGACAAACACTCTGGATGTTGTCTCTGCTTTTGTTATTGTTCTTTATGTATTTGTACTTGTATTTAAGTGTTTGTATGTATTGGTTTATCTAGTTGTAATCATGTTTGTAAGCACTTAGTCTTGTAATCATCTTTGTAAAGTGTTGTGCGCACTTAGTAAGTGCGCAGGTTGTATAACTTGCGTACTTAGCAAGTACGCAAGAACAAGTCTGCGTACTTGCTAAGTACGTAGGAACAAAGCCCTGCGCACTTGCTAAGTACGCATGCATCAGGTCTGTTAGTATATTTAGCTGATTGTAGAAGTTGACTAGTACGCTCTCATTCTGTAACTTGTGATCGGCTGATATTGATAATAGACGAAGTTTTAAAGTGACTCTTGTTTGTTGTCGGTTTACTTGTTGTCGTTGATACTCCATCTAGTCATGAGCATTCCGCACCCTGTTCGACTAGCCACACACTTGCATGTGACGATCCGAGACACCCGGGGACCTACAAGTGGTATCAGAGCGAGTGCTCTTGATTTCGAGTGTTGTGAGTGTGTTAGGAGCATTTTCGACACAATAAGTAGCCTTTTTACAAGAAAAAGAGACCGATTTTGTTGATTTTTGTGATAAAACAGAGGTAGCTCTTGAGCGCTGTTTTAGAAACAAAAATCCTTCAAAATTCAACCTTTTTGTTGTTTGTTTGAGTGTTTTGATCATCAAGGGTTTGTTAGAAACAAGTTTCTAACCTTTTAGCTTGATTAATTCGTTCATAACTTCAAGATTTGAAGATCTGAGCATTCTCCGACGATCGAAAAAAGTTGGTGGAGCAGGTGGATAAAGTGACGTGCATACTTACCTGATTCGGAAAAATTCTTCCTGTTCCTGCGTACTTGTTAAGTACGCAAGACAAAATCTGTGCGTACTTAACTTTTATGCATGCGTACTTGTCATTCCTTCTTGCGTACTTGATAAGTACGCAAAAGTATTTCATAAGTGCGCAAGGCCAGTTCCATAGTACGCAAGTTGTGCTGGATTTCTGATTTTTGACTAAGTTAAACACCATGTCGAACATTCAGAACATTAATAGTCTGCTTAACTATGACAACGAGATAGGGACTCCACAAAAACCACCAAAGCTGCTTAATGTAAATGATTATTCGAACTAGAAAGCACACTTTGATGAGTATATCTCGTACACTGATTCTTCCTTGTGGATACCCATTCTTGAGGGATATAAACATCCTACCTATCTGTTTCTTGAAGAAACCGTTCCCAAACCTATCTCCAGACTGGATGAAGATGAAAAGAAGGCTTATGATCTAGAAAAGAAGGCACATGGTTCTATAACTATGGCCTTGACTAGAGATTTATTTCACAGTTTCAGAGGTTATGATACTTCTAAGGATCGTTGGAAGGCTCTGCAGAAGAGGTTCGAGGGTCACAGTGACGTCAAGAAGAGCAAGAGAGAGATATTGAGGAAACAGTATGAATGCTTCAGATAATTAGAAAATGAATCAATTGATGAACTTATTTCTAGATTCTATCACTTAAAGACTGAGCTGAAGTCTTATGAACTGAAGTATCCTGATGATTAGTTGGTTGAAAAATTTTTGGATGCCTTACCACCATAGTTTTACATGTACACAACCTTACTGAGAGAGAATCCCAAGTTCTATGAGATGACGATTGATGAAGTGATAGGAAAGGTTCAAGCACACGACATGAACCTGAAAAGGAAAGAAAGTTCTGGAAGACCTCAAATTCAAGATATTTCTATGTATTATTGAGTGTCTTCCACAACAAAGTCATCGGTTTCTGGAATTGCCTTGTTCTCTGGGACTCCTCAGGAAGAAGAAAATTCTAATGGTTGTGGTGTTCATACTTGTTTTGCTGCATCAGGATTTGGTTCATACCATCAACATTCCTCCAGAGGCCCTACATCTACCTCTTCAGCAAACCAAACTGCTATTTCTAAGATAGCTGAAGATTATGTGGCATTATTCTCATCTTGCATGCTTGCCTATGAGAACTTCATCGGTGGGAAGCTAACAGATCCTGAAACCATTGAGGAAGATTTTAATCAGGTGGATCCAGATGACATGGAGGATATGGATATTCAATGGAATATGGCCATGATCTTAAGGAGGGCTAAGCGTTTCTTGAACGGAACTGGTAGAAAGTTCATTGGTGGGCATTCTAATGCCAAGGTTGGATTTGATAAATCTAGAGCTAAGTGCTACAAGTGTCAAAACTTTGGACATTTCGCAAGAGAATGTCAGAAGGATAAAGCACCAACTTCGGGTTTTACTAGACTAAGCCAGGGACACAACCAAAGCTACAACAATCAGAACAACCGTAGTCAGACTCAAGGAGCATCGCCCAACGCACTGGTGGTTCAGCAGGATGATAGCTTTGACTGGGGAGTACACTTGGATGATGCCATTATTTTACAAACCCAGCTCGGGTTAATGGCAGAGATTGTTGAAATGATGAAAGCTGAAGAACGAGAAGCAGCTGCTGACCAACCTGAATCTGCACATACTCTAATGGCCATTGGAGAAGCATCCAGTTCGTCAACTGAGGTAGATTCTAATTCTTTTGCTGTTGTTTCTTGTTCCAAATGTTTAATCTTAAAGGACGAGAATGATCGAATCCATGATCAACTCGAACCCTACGTAGTGTAGCTCTAAACTACAAGGTAAATGAAAAACGTTTTAAAGATTCAATTGAAAATCTTAGGAAAGAAAGACATGAGTTTTCAATTAAAATCAGTGAACAACAGTTTCATTTAGACGTTGCATACAAGGGGTTAGAGAAAAGAAATGTTGAGATCGCCAGACTGCAAAATGAGATCCTGCAGTTAAGTGGCAAACTTGAGAAGTTGAAAAATTCTCGCTTTGTGGTGGAACACTACGAGTCGGTAGTGAGAAAAGTGAGTGGCAAAGGTTTAGGTACTAATGCCATTCCTCCACCAGTAAGCGACAAGTTTGTCAACGGGCCGGTCGACATTGATTTGTCCTTTTTGGATAATTCCTCAAGTAAGGATGATTCCTCAAGTAAAGCTGAGTCAGCTTCTGATGAGGAGTTCTTTTCTGATGAAGGCTCTGAAAACACCAAAGTTGATGGTGTGGTCTCAGAAGAGTTGATTGATGAACATAATGTTGAGAAAACCATTGTCACTGATCGTGACAATTGCATTTTAACTGAACCTGATACAGTTGAGTCCAATGATAAGCTGAAAATGATGCTTTATGGAGGTTTCAAATCCATAAAGCAAGTTAAGAAAGAAGCTTTTGCTAATCATTGGGCAAGAATTTTCAAGAAAACATGGACAAACATTACAACCCAATGAGTCAATTAATATCAGGTCAAGCACAAGATGCTGTTAATGTTCATCAAACAACTCCCATTGCTCATCAAGCTGATTCATCTGCTTCCAAAATCCAAGAGCCTTACAGGAGGGTTTCCAAGGAAATAAGAGCTTGCTTTCACTGTGGTACAGTCGGCCACATCATGGTGAACTGTCCTGACAAGAATCAAGGGAAACGGCCAGTTGTCCCACAATAGACTGAACTCCCTAAGACACCACCAGTGAAGCAACCCAAAAGCCCAAGATCAAAAGTGGTGAAACCACAAGTGAACCAAATGGTTAAGCCTCAAGCAAAACATGTGGTTGAACCATCTATCCCAAAACGGGAAAAGCAATCTGCTAAACCTTGTGTATCTACCTCTGGTAGTACACAATCTGGTGAGAAGCCTGTGGTGAAACTGTCTAAGCCATAGAGGAGAAGAAGGAACAAAAGATTGAGAAAGCTTGAACAATGGCTAGCTGGTTGCCAACTAGGTGAAGCTTATACTAGTTCACATGCGGTTGACGAGAGCAAGCCTACCGTTCAAAAGATTCAAAAGAAACGTTCCTGCACAAAGAAAACCAAAAGTTCTCAAACTTCTGATCCCAAATCTACAAAGTGTAAGGCCCCAAATCAAAAGAAAACCAAAAGTTCTCAATCTTAAATAAGTCGAAGTTATCCCCCACTTGCTCCTCGTCATTAGATTCCTCTAACCATCTATTTCCTGATCCTGCGTTGCGTCTCGAGGGCTGACTCCTGATTGCAAATGCATTTCTTCCTCTCCTGTAAAAGGAACTACTGAGCCCGCCCCTCATAGTTTCCCTAGTAATATTAGGGGCATTTGGCGTCGGAAGCGCCAAGATCACCTCCTGTGCTGGTAGCTCCTGCTCGTACTCAGCCGCCGGTGGAACCACCGTCAATGGAACAGGTGCTAAGACTCGTCTCCCTCCAAAGATAACCGTGCGAACGACAGCCAAACGTCTAGCCCGCGGTTACTCGTGGTGGCATTCGTTTCACCCTTGTTCCATTTTCAGTTTAATTTAAGACATTTTATTTGTTTAAAAACACCAATTTTCTCTTAAACCACAGCTCTGATACCAACTTGTAAGGCCCCAAACAAGGCACCGGACAGTTGGTTCTCATCACTAGGTAAATTCATTAAAAACACTTAACTTTCATTTACCTAAACAGCGGAAGACATTCTCAAAATAACATTATCTTTAAACTCATTAACTTTCTTAACGTTACCTGGCGAATGCATGCGCACCAACCCGAGTAGCCCGCTCCCAAACCAAGATACCTCATCTAGCAGACTCTCCTGCAAAACAATCTATCATACACACAAAGTCAGCTACGCTGAATGAGTTCTAATAGTTTAGTTTAATTAAAAGCCAACTCATCTCAGAAGTTATTTGAACTTTACTCAGGACCCATGGTCCTTATAAAATAGGTCCACCATTCATAAACAAATAGACAACCCCTGTTATCTCCCAATATCCCATAATAGCTCATTACCCAAGACTCATCCCATAATAATAATAATCCTGCAGTCTCATTGACATAGGTCGAACCTACTTACACAAATAACTCATGTTCAAATACATGTATTAACTCGACACTTGGTTAACACAACAATCCCCTAGACCTCAACTTACTCAGCCTTGACCAAGGCTCTTACAAATCAACTGTCATGATCATTATGAACATCACATCACAATCATGGCACCACGCCCAATCTAACTCTACTTATCACATTAATACTATCTCAAGCACAATAAGTATAACTCATCATTTGTATGCAATTTAACACAAATATATATAAGTACACAAACACACACCTCTTCGCTGCACCCTCGTCAGGGTTATCCCCCGTAGGGATACTCGTCATAAGCTCAGTTCTACCTTGTTACAAGGCCCCACCACTAAATATAGTGACACACTCGTCATCTACGATGACTACCCAGCCACTCACATGGTGACTATATCATCTACCATACCGTGACTTGACACATCACCACATGATGACTGTCAGGTTACGCGTACAATGATGACCCCGAAGGACTCCATCCTCCACACCACTGTTGACCATACTCACGGACAACAATGCAAACACACAAATCAACACATATATACACATGACACTATCTGGGCATGTACTATGACTCACCACCCTTTGTCGGATTACTTACGTGTGTAAACCAACACATACTTCAAATGTATCCTTTTAACGTCTAGACACATTACCCAACCCTTTCCGAATAGGTAATTATATGACACACAACACCATACTAACTTCTAGCCCGTATATACTATGGATCCCACCTGGACCCATGCAAACACGATACCCGCCGTGTTACGAGGACAACGACTCAATACACACAACATCAAACACATGACGCTTAATAGCATACTAGCATTTACTTGACTCGTTAATGAACCACGTACGGGTTCCCCTGCTAACTCTCTTTATATAACCATCACAGGTTTAACTAAATTCCCGACTAACTCACCAGATGACACGTACAGATCATCACACACTTGTACACCCTTCCTAAGGACCACACAACGACCCTTACCTTCATTATTACATAACGATCTCATAAAACACTTCATGTTTAAATCATAACTCGTAATACGTTTGTTTAATAAAACACGTGAGTATGTACGATAGCCCCAAAACAGTAAAATGTTTAAAAGAGGGGCTTAGAAACTCACCGGTAATGATAGTCTAACTCCTGCACTGCAACGGCCTCTTTGCACAAAGTCCGAACCTTTCAACATATGATCACATGATCAGTATACGTTTAAAACGTACGTTGGATAATGTACAACAATATAATAAAACCCCGAGTTACATCCGCTTGTCCATCCAACACCATGAAACCCTAATCTCATGCCCTCTTCGTATCGAATCATTTGTGACTGTTTAGAACTCGTATACATGTACCGGGTCCCATGCATGCATGCATGCAAACCCTAACTTGATCTACTTCACATCCGGCTTGCTCGTAACTCAACATGCAAACCCCATGCTCACAAAACCCTACTCGGGTGTTACCCGGTTCCATTCTCCTCCAAGTTCACCACCGTGAACCACTGTCGTGCACACCGCCGAGATCCGTCATCATCTTCTTCATCTAGCCGAAACCCTAATCGACCATGCACCACCCTGGCTCCACATCGTTGCGTCCCTCTTAGCCGGTTCCACCATCCCCGACTACACCCGAGCTCGCCGACACCGCTGCCGCACTGCCACGGCCATCAACGCCCGTTACCGGCCTCACGTCAACCCACCACGGCTGCCACCATGGCTGTCGCTTGCATGCTTCATGCCGCCGGGTGCCGTCACCTTAATCCGCCACTCCGTGACCAACCCCTCACCCTCTTTCTCTTTTTCTCGACCGCCGGCTTCACCCGCAATCACTACCATCGGCCGCCAATTCCCTCTTCCCTGTCCTTGTCGCCGATCGTAAACAATGAACATGAACCTTAACCGGGTTTCTCATCAAAAGAATAACAAATAAACATAAAAGGAATGTACGAAGGTTACCTTGGCTAGACGTGAAGTTCCCGCTTAGAACCACCACGAAACTACCATCTTCCGGCCTCCTCCGATCCCGGCGTCTCCCTCTCTCCCGCCTCCTGTTTAGCCGTCGCACACCTAGGGTCCAAAAGTGGCCCTAGGGTTTACGATTAGAGTGGTTTATAAACACCCACTACTTTCGTTTCGGGTCCCTTACTTCTTTCTCGCATGCATCGATCTTGAACCTTTATCTAAACGACTAACTATGACATTCTCGGTAGTTAAACGCACCTCACGTAAGAATCCTTTCAATTTCTTCTCATTTAATATAGGTTCGGGTCGTCCTCTAACCTAAACTACTAGTTTATAATTTCTGGGATGTTACACAAAGGGTTCACCAATTTTTAACAGTCATGATTGTGAGTTAATTGAAGTTGTATATTTTGAGAAAAACGAACGACCTAAGACCACAATGTCTTGGGTCTCCAAAACTAATTAATTTCTTTTGACTCATGTAGGGACATCCGAAGGGAACTATCTCTAATCGTTGGTATGTGGATAGTGGATGCTCCCGGCACATGACAGGCAACATGGCCCTGCTTCAAGATGTTAAACCACACAGAGGCGGCTATGTGGCCTTTGCAGGAGAGAAAGGCGATAGTATCACTTGTCAAGGCGTGGTTTCTAATGGATGTATTAGCTTCGACAACGTCAAATTTTACGAGTAGCTGAAGCATAACCTGTTGAGTGTCTCTCAAATGTGCGACAAGGTGTACTCAGTTATGTTTGACAAGTCTGAATGCTTGGTTCTCAAGCCTGGTTTTGAGGTTCCTACTGATTCGATTCTGATGCGAGCGCCAAGAACAAACGACACTTATCAGATCGATATGAGCGTGGCTACAACCACCTCATAAGTTGCTACTTGTTTACTTTCCA
This sequence comes from Smallanthus sonchifolius, assembly GCA_023525975.1. NCBI lineage: Eukaryota > Viridiplantae > Streptophyta > Magnoliopsida > Asterales > Asteraceae > Smallanthus > Smallanthus sonchifolius. Next base: position 22,230,198 of record CM042037.1, read on the forward strand.
AAGCGACAGAAATTGACTCCAGCTTGTGGCATAGGAAACTCGGACACATTTCTTATAGAAAAATGAATCATCTTGTCCGTAACGGTTTGGTAACCGGTGTTCCTAAGCTGAGATTCGCCGTTGCAAATGATTGTATGTCTTATAAAAAGGGCAAACAACAACTGAAATCTCACAAGCCAAAGATCTAAAACTCTATCGATACCCCTTTGGAGCTCCTACATATGGATTTGTTCGGGCCCATAAGTATCAGGAGTATTGGAGGTAAGTCATACTGTCTGGTTGTAACTGATGATTTCTCACGTTTTTCTTGGGTGTATTTTTTAGGTACAAAGGATGAGACTGCTGAAATTCTTCAATACCTGATCTGAAATCTGGAATCTTTATGCAAGTTGAAGGTTAGAAGAATACGTAGTGACAACGACACAGAGTTCAAGAAAAACATGATGGAGCTTTTCTGTCTCAAGAAAGGGTATTCGTCATGAATTTAATGCTTCGTACATGCCTCAGCAGAACGGAGTTGCAGAAAGGAAGAACATAACTTTGATTGAAACTGCAAGGACGATGCTGTCGGATGCCAAGCTTCCAATCACATTCTGGGCGGAAGCAGTTAATACAGCGTGTCACGTTTTGAATAGAGTTCTGGTGGTGAAACGACACAACAAAACATGTTATGAGCTGATCAATAATCGACCTCCCAATCTTGACTACCTAGTCCCATTCGGTAGTCCCTGTTCATTATTGTTACAGTACAAGGATCGCAAATCCAAATTTCATGCAAAAGCGGTGGTGGGCATCTTCTTAGGATATGTTGCCAATTCACCATGCAAGAGGGTGTACAATATTGAAACTCGTTCAGTTGAGGAGTGGTTTGAAATGGATTGCAGTAAACACAACACTCCACCAGAACCAACAGGTCTAGCTTGGGGATTCGATTATGATGCTCTCTTCAAGTCTTTCAACCTTCCAGATTTATCTACTGAAGATGTTGCCAATTTGTATCAGTTCTGTAGCGGTGGCGACGACTCCAATTTCTCAACAAAATCTACTGTACCAATCCCCACTCCTGATTCTAATGTTGCATCTGCATCTGGGACTCATGACAGTAACAATGAAGAAGAAACAAATGATGAAGGAAACGATGCTCGAGTTGATCCTAACATTCGTGTAGGAAATGAAGCTCTAGTTGATCTTATCATTATTAAATCTTCTTCTGGTACACATGATGTGGGGGATTTGAGCACAACCCTTGAATCATATATCCATGAACCAATTTTACCAGAGACAAGAGTGCATAAGAATCATCTGATCAACAACATCGTTGGTGATCCTAATGCCGGTGTTCAAACTTGTCACAGAACCGCTACTGAGAACACCAACTTGTACACTGAGATACTTAACATAGGTACCATGGAAACATGTTTGCATGCTGCATTCGTATCCCAATTAGAGCCGAAGAATGTGAAAGAGGCTCTAGCTGGCAACTGCTGGATAGAGGCGAGGCAAGAAGAACTGTCTCAATTCCAAAAGCTGCGTGTGTGAGATTTGTTTGACCTTCCGAGAGGTGTATATCCAATAGGTACCAGATGGGTGTTCAAGTGTAAAACAAGTGATCGACACGTTGTGGTGAAAAATAAGGCAAGATTGGTTGTTCAAGGGTTTATCAACAAGAGGGCTTGGATTACACTGAGGTGTATGCCCCGGTTGCTAGACTTGAAGCCATCCGACTATTTCTGGCTTATGCCTCCTTCGTTGGTTTCTAGGTCTATCAACAAGACGTGAAGAGTGCTTTCCTATATGGAAAGGTACATGAAGAAGTCTATGTCACTCAACCACCTGGTTTTGAAGAACCGCTTAATCCTCATAAAGTAATAAGCTCGACAAATCACTTTATGGTCTTCATCAAGCACCAAGGGCGTGGTATGAGACTCTTTCAAAGAATTTACTGTCCAATGGTTTCGACCAAGGGAAAATTGATTTGACTCTCTTCATACGGAAAGTAGGAGGTGATATTCTACTTGTGCAAGTGTACGTCGATGACATTATCTTTGGGTCTACAAATGAAGAGATGTGTAGGGAATTCGAGCAGGTGATGAAGTCCAAGTTTGAAATGAGCAACATGGGTGAATTGTCATTTTTTCTGGGTCTGCAAGTCAGTCAAAGGAATGATGGAATTTATCTACATTAGACTAAGTATGTACATGACATTTTGTCAAAGTACAAATTGAATGATTGTACTACTTATGGCACACCAATTCCAGTCAATCATGGTCTGTATCCAGACAAAGATGGAAAGGATGTGGATTGTAAATTGTACCGTGGGATGATCGGATCTCTTATGTATCTCACAGCTTCAAGACCTGACATAATGTTTGAAGTCTTCTTATGCTCGAGGTTTCATTCACAAACAAAGGAATCTCATCTCATAGTTGTAAAGAGGGTCTTCAGATACTTGAAAGGGAAACCCTGATTGGGTCTTTGATACTCCAAGCAGCAATCTTTTGACTTCAAAGCATATACTGATTATGATTATGATGGTTGTAACCTCGACAGAAAGTCAACCTCAGGTGGATGTCAGTTCTTGGGAGACAAGATGGTCTCCTGGTAGTGTAAGAAGCAATCAACGATTTCTGTATCAACATGTGAAGCAGAGTACATTGCTGCCGTGAGCTGTTGTTCTCAGATATTGTGGATTCAACAACAACTGAGAGACTACGGCTTGAACTACACTGGAACTCCTTAGTTCATTGACAATAATTCCACCATGTCCATCACGAACAACCCGATGAAACATTCCAAAACTAAACATATTGAAATTCGCCACCATTTCATCTGTGACTGTGCTGAAAAGCACCTTGTTGAACTTGTCAAAGTTCACACGGATGACAACTTTGCTGACCTTTTCACCAAGGGGTTTAGTCGTACCCATTTTGAACATCTTGTCAACTTGATAGGAATGTTCAATCCTAAGTGAAATTCTTTTTCAAATCAAAATATTTTCATGGAAGTTAAACTTTATTTCTCTTAAACCTTTTCTGTGTAGTTCGTTTCTTTGATATATTTTTAGAAAAAAAAAATCCAAACAAAATAGAAAGTTAATAAAATTTCAAAGTCATTTGAGGATAAGAGGAAATGATAGTACATCAGTAAGTGATCTAAACGTCTTGCACTGCACGTATGGGAAATGATTGCATCATGATTACTTGAGCCTTAAATTTTGATTGTCTTGTTTTAATTTGAATACTTGCAAGTAATCTGAATTGTCAGTAGGTTATAAGAGCTTTTGGATCATTAGTAGTGTAAAAATTAAATATAAACTACTACAACTGTGATTTGAACCTATGTTTTGCATGTATGTGTGTAAAAGAATGCAAAAATATCATTATTAGATAACGGATGTAAGAGTTTGGCAGGTATATTCTTATGAGACCAGTTTCGGGTTATGTCTTTAGCACAATTTTTTGGTTCTCTTCATTGCCCATACTGACAAGTATGCAATGAGAAGTTAGATCAAGATATGTCTTGACAGCAACCGTCAAGCATATGCTACCCCTTGGATCACATCTGATTCATTGAAAAAAAATCCAGATAACAGTTGGGTCCCCTTACCTAAATACACATACTCCATATCTATTAACCTGAATCATCATCTGATATTCACAGAAGAAAAACCTATCAAACCATGACAAATGAATTAATCGATTCTAAATCTTATTATTCTTGATAATCCTTATAGATTCTGCTTGATTTTTTTTCCTGTGCTAAACGATGTAACTTCATTCTGGAGATTTGGAAATCATTGGGAAAATATTGGATGCCTTGAGATAGTGCAATTTAAATTTCTGTAGCATAACTGTGGGGTACACGTTGTATATCTATAATTAATACCTTAACTCACAAGAACGTGATACAAAAATGCTTGTGGTTTCAAATCTTGTAATATTGCCAACTTGAATTAACTTGCTCGTGTTGCATATTACGTATGAATAAGTAGTAATTCATAACATGATCCCATATTCCTTGACGTTTATCGTGTATCATTTTTGCTAAATATTAGCCTGATATCTGCTCATGACTTTGACCAAAAATAGCTAGTGTGTTTATTTCTATATATTCGGATCTATATCCTGTGCATATTATCTTTATTCAGAAAAGACCAAAAAGATTTTTAGTTTGTGTACAGTTCAATTATTTTCAAAAAATGACAAAAAGATTTTCAGTTCAGTTTAATCTAAATTTAAGAAAAGCGAAAAATATTTGTGTTTAACTTCCATGAATCGTTTTTGAAAACCTCGTGTTTGAACGTTCATATCCGGTTTGCTATTTGACACGCCAATCTTCATCGTTTTTGGAAACCTCAGCGTACTTGTTAAGTACACAGGAGTAACTTCCTGCGCACTTAGATAAGTACGCAAGGGCATTAGCAGGTGGGTATATATACAGGTGTTAAAAAAATTTATCAGTTACATCCTATTCAAACATCAACACTGTAGTGTACCTGTTCGCTCAAATCACTCAAAAATTGTGTGTTACTAAGATTGTTTTTCATCCCACCATTTGTTTCAACATCTTATAACTAAAGTTTGGTGAGATTCTTAGACCATTTCATCCACAAATCATAGTGTTTTGAACCGATTCTTTGATCGCTTTGGACCTAGGGTTTGATGACATAATTTGACGAGTTTTGGATGCTCTTGTGTAAAATTAAGACCTAAAACAAGTTTCTTTACATCAATCGACCCTTAACTGTACCGATTTTGTCCTTAACGTTGTTTGATTTGTGCTTTGACCCCTGTTGGACCGAGGTTCTTGCGTCGGACCTGGTTTAGGTCAAAATGACTTCGATTTGGTTTGACATTGGTAATGGATATGGTCCCATGAGTCTTAGGCGTGTTTTTTGACTATGTGGTGACCAACATCCATAATCAGTTCACACATTTTGGTTTTTGGATTTTGAAATTTTTCTAGGTACTAGTTCCTGCGTACTTAGTAAGTACGCAAGAAGTAACTCATGTGTACTTACTAAGTATGCAAGAACAATCTACCTGCGTACTTTTAAGTGCGCAGGAAGGGCTATTCAGAAATTTTTCTATGTTTGAAAATCAGTTCAATGTGCAACTGCTATACCATGTCATGTTTGTTCCATTCCAATGATTCTATTTGTTCTAATGTTGTTTGTCTTGTGTTTTTGCAGTGATGGCTCGTGTTTTTACTAATGAGTTCAACCTGTTAGCAGTCACATATCCCGAATGGAAGGGTGCTGCACTTGAGTACCGGCAGATAGTGGATTTTCTAAACATATCCAAGATTAGCTACGCTATCTCCGCTGATCCTATTGTCTCTCGACCTTATATGGAGCAGTTCTGGAATACTGCAGATCATGACTGTACAGTAACCCCAAACGTCATTAGGGCTACTGTGGCAGGTCAAGAAATTGCCATTTCTGAAGATACCATCCGAAGATTTCTACAGTTCAGGGATCTACCTGATGATCCGGTAGCTTACCTTGACTACTTTGTTGATGGATGATGGAGACAGAGGATGGGATACGTTGGAAGCACTGACCATGCCTCATACAAGAAGATGTGGGTACTTGATCAGTGGCGTTACTTTGCACACGTCATGATCATGTGCATGTCTGCAAGGAAGGCGGGAAAGGATGCTATGGGTCAAGACTTGGCGGCCGCAATGGTTGGCCTATCTCTGAACAAGGGTTACAACTTCTCTAAGTACATTTACAAGTCTATGACCGATCAGATTAATGCGGCTGAGAGGTTCAGATTTCTATTATACCCTAGATTCGTGTAGCTGTTGATCAATGATATTGTACCAAATCTACCTCAGATTGGAGAGAGATTACAAGTTAAACGGGTGGACAAGAGGGTGTTCGTTCACTTTCTAAAGCTAGAAATTGTAGAACCTACCCTGAGCATACACCCCTCTTTGGCCACCTCATAAACGAAGCATATGTGGCCCCTCCCAACTTCAGATGGTATAGTGCTGATTCAGAGCTGGAGCCTAGTGAAAACTCCGATGAACAACAAGAGGAGCATATAGATGAGGAAGAAGAAGAAGGTAATGGGTCTGATGATGATGAATCTGGTGATGGTGATGAAGAAGAAGGAGGAGACGGTGCTGAAGAGTCAGATTCCAAGGCAAGTGAATCTGATTCATCTTGGAATCTGATTCATCTGACTCTGATGATGCACCAGACCAAACACACCCAAGTAGAACGACAAAGGTTTCCCTTCGTGAGTCGTCCTCCAAACGGAGACGACAAGACAATCCTGACAGTGACTATGAACCAGAGTCAGAGACTGAAGTACAGAGATAGAGGACATAAAGAAAAGTAAAGCAGAAAAATGACAGACCTTTTGATGTTGTAATGAGAGATCTTGAGTCTCGTGCTCAGCGTCAAATGGTTGCTACTCAAGCTTCAACCTAGCTGTATCAAAGGAGGAAGCAGCCACGTGTTACAAGTGAGATGGCTGCTACTACTATCTCAGAGGAGGTGCATGAGATAGTATCCTCCAAATTGTAACTGTCCATCAAGTGATGGTGACGGCTCTTGTACAGACTGAGTCGGTCACAATCATCACAACCACCATTGAAACATCAACCATCTCATCAACAATCCTAACTACCACCCTTCAGCCCTTCAGTCAACCTTACATCCTTGGAGACTTTACTCAGGGTTCGACTTTGATCAACTATTCTCCTTCCCTCCCCATACTGCTGAGGCCTCAACATCCAGGGATCCTGATCCCCGTGATGCGAGGATTACTGAATTGGAAACTCAGGTCTCCAGTTTACTTGAAACAGTTCGAAAATCAAGGAGTGAGTCAGACGCTCAACAGGCTCAGATAAACTCCTTGGTGGATGAAGTTACTAGATTATGGCACCAAGGTGAGGGAACCCAGGAGCAACTTAAAAGCGTAATGTCCAAGAATGAAATGCTTTTCAAGACAAATGAGATTATTCTGGGGCATAGGAATGCTCTGGAACTAAGAATGGATGTCCAACGAAAGGAGCATGAGATCATGGTGAAACTGATAAGCGAAATGAATGAAAAGCTTGCTGCTCAAGGAGAGAAGGAGAAGGAGAAGCCTAAGCCGGGTGGTGATGAGGCTTGTCATCCTGTCGATCTGACAAAGGATGATGACAAAGACAAGGATCCTGAAGCCGATCCTAGTGGAGGTGAGCAACAAGCTTTAACTATTGTTCCAATCTCTGCTGTGTCTATGGCTGAGGGGGAGTCTACTCAGCACGGCGGTGATACTTTTGGTGGTGGTGGTGGTGGTCAAGGAAAGTCGGCAGCTGAAGTTTTATATGACTTATCTGATGATGTTATTCTGATGATTGAGCCGGACTATTCCAAAGAAGTACAGATCGATGCTCTCAGCAATCTTGAGGAAGTAGAGTTCGAGTCTGACGATGACTGGGATGTTGATGATGAAGATGTGGTGGTGGAGTTCCCGAAGGGTGACGGTGAGGGAGTTTATGAGCTTCAGCATGGAGAGATCTTTGAGGCTCCAACCTTTGAAGCTACTTTTACTACAGGTTCAGTCGAGCCTGAGAATGTTGCTGAGGCTAGTGGAGCAGCAACCTCAACTGAAGCCTCTCCTACCGATCCCCAACCTGCTGATGCTGATGACTGGATGAACAAGTATCCTCATGGATGGTTCAAAAAGGGTCAGCCTCCTGCTTGGCAAAATTCATCAATCATAGACGAGCATTGAGCAACATGGATGATCTTATCTGTCCGTTTCGACGATGACAAGAACTTGTTTGCCATCAAGCGCGCCGGGGGGGGGGGGGGGGGGGTTCAATACTTGAAAACAACCAGAGAGGCATTCAGTTCTCTGCCCAAATACGACTTGGTGAACCTGGCAAATCGTGAGCTACTTGGTGATACAAATCACGTGGTAGCAAAGGGTTTGTGGGGAACACTGCAACGGGAAGGTAGGTCAAGGAACTTTGAAATGTTAAAGCCTCAAATGCCCAAGAGAGTCCGGGACAAGAATGTTAGACATCCCGTGACGAACATAAGCTTAAGGAAGTTGGTCTACAACCCAGTGTTATGTGAGACCAGGATTCCCCTGAGCAAGTTATCTCAGGATATCCTTGGTAGCATGTGGTACTGGGTACGTGGATCCGAAGACGGGCGAGGCGGTGGTGATAGGCAAGTTAAGGTCCAAAGGTGGAAACTTGGAACCTAGTGAACTTAACAAGGTTTTTGATGAGATCTGTTTCATCAACTTCTCTGTGAAAGATCTGACGGTTTTAAACGACAAGTATTGTATCTACACGGACGAGTGGACGAAGCTTCTGGTATCAAGATACAACAGATTGGTCAAGTTTTTTCTTGACTACAAGATGAAGATGGGAAGCTAAAGCTGAAGGAGTTTGAAGATCGAAGACAATCCAGAGCTATTGTAAAGGGGGAGTTTGTTGGAGCACGCTTGTGTGACAAACACTCTGGATGTTGCCTCTGCTTTTGTTACAGTTCTGTATGTATTTGTACTTGTATTTCAGTGTTTGTATGTATTGGTTTATCTAGTTGTAATCATGTTTGTAAGCACTTAGTCTTGTAATCACTTAGTCTTGTAATCATCTTTGTAAAGTGTTGTGCACACTTAGTAAGTGCGCATGTTGTATAACCTGCGTACTTAGCAAGTACGCAAGAACAAGTCTGCATACTTGCTAAGTACGCAGGAACAAAGCCCTGCGCACTTGCTAAGTACGCAGGCATCAGGTCTGTTAGTATATTTAGCTGATTGTAGAAGTTGACTAGTACACTCTCATTCTGTAACTTGTGATCGGCTGGTATTGATAATAGACGAAGTTTTAAAGTGACTCTTGTTTGTTGTCGGTTTACTTGTTGCCGTTGATACTCCATCTAGTCACGGGCATTCAGCACCCTGTTCTACTAGCCACACACTTGCATGTGACGATCCGAGACACTCGGGGACCTAAAATTATAAACATGCTTACATGTGTTATAGAGAAATAATATGTGATGCAAAATTTGAAAAGAATTGAATTGATATATGTGTAAAATAATAAGTAATGTGACATGATGAGTTTGAACCAGTACGTGACTTTAAATGTTTATTATTGTACATAATAAAATGAATAAAGAAAAATTATGGTCGGGAAATCATGGATATTACAGTATCCCCAAGTTGAGGGAATTTCATCCCGAAATTCAACTGTTGGAGACTACTGAATTGGGTAGGATGTGAGCTTGGATTCTCAACGAGCTTTGATTGTCGGTTTGAGGAGTATAACTGATGACAAGATTCAGGTCTGATACTCAAGGTCAGATCAGGTTATCGTGTCAGGCATAGATGGTGGTAGTGGATTTAGTTTGAAGAGATTTAAGGAGGAAACTGTCAAAACAAAAATTTGGACTCTAAAGATGAGATGCATCACTTGGGATGGAAACGACGAGGATTTGATGGTTAAAACTTGTTTAGGATATAGTTTACTATGTTCAGAAGGTGTCACTAGGTGGAGATTTCATAGACATTGATCAAGGTCAAATTAATAGCAAACCCTACGTGACACGAACAACGCTACTACTGACAATATGACAGGAACACTTATATATAAGAAATGCCAGTGGCGTATCCCCCAAGCCCTTATCATATCACATTAGTCACGTCATGTCACATTAGTCTCGTTATTGTATATCACTAGAGGTTTTATGTCAATCACACACGACATGATTTCCTATGTTTTCCATGCACTGACTTTTATAATTACATGTGCACCCATAATTACTTAAATCGTCATATGGTCCGTATAGTTTATAGCTATTGTTTTCACGTATGTGTTGCTAGTAAGTAACTGTGTCTCTAGATGGTAAAGTCAATCAGGAAACAAGAGGATAACAATGTGGCATAACTCCATACATTGATGCCCTAGGTAGATGGCATAACCCTCCAGATTACCCATAAAGTTTATAGCTCCCTCGTGTTTGAAAAAGACTACGTCAAACCCCGAGCAGTTTTTAAAGTTTTACAGCCTCATCGTGTTTGAACAAGAATACGTCAAATCCCGAGTAGCTCAAAGTTTATAGCTTTCAACTTTCATGGATAAAGTGAATAATCATACCTTGTGTATAATGTACTCAATCAATTGCAACAATGTAAACAATCTAGTTTCGTAAATAATCTAGTATCATGTATATTGTAAACAGCCAAGTTTCATGTATAATGTGAACAACCTAGTATTATGTATATTGTAAACAACCAAGTTTCGTCTATAATGTGAACAATCTAGTATCATGTATATTGCAAATAACCAAGTTTCATGTATAATGTGATCAATCTAGTATCATGTATATTGCAAACAACCAAGTTTCGTGTATAATGTGATCAATCATGTATATTGTGAATGTTCATATGTAAATAATTGAATCTCACGAGTAACGTAGACTATCGAATTTTGTAGGTGATCAAGTTTTACGGACGAGCGTGTTGCTTGGCATTCATGTACAATGTAGGTAGTTGGTTTTTAAATTTTTAATTCTGTTGAGGTTTATATGGATGGTTAACGCCCACGTGAAATGATTAATCTCCTTGAAGTGACTAGTAAGCTCGTACATTTCCGAATGTGCAAAGTAATGAGAAAGTTTTACGGTTATTTAGAATAAGGTGAACACAGATAACTGATTTAAAATATAATTAATTTGTGGTCCTAATTCTATAAAGAGGAGGGATATTTTATACAACAACCGTTTTCTATGATTTAAGATTTAAAATTTGAAATCATAACAAATATGAAAACGAATAAATTTTAATGAATCAATTTAGGAGTTTAAAAAAAATAAAATAAAATAGACAATCGGAAAGAAATCAATTTTTTTAAAGGTTATCCTTCATTCCTTATCGATAACAACCTCCCCAAGATTTCTGTTAGTGATTTAGGAATCAATGTAAATGCCCATGCGTCTTTCCGTTATAAGATGCGACTCCGACCAGTTGTTATCAACATACTAAACCCTCTATTGAATCGGTGAATCGCTCTCATCTCTCTCACTACTGATTTCTATTTTGGCGGAACTTCCTACCGCCTACGTGTAACACCAAAAATTTTCAACCAATTTTAACATTCAGCGCACACGGAAAATAGGTACCAATTAAAACTCTTGACAAAACAACGTTTGTTAATTTCAACAAAAGACAACGACAATGTTGTTTTAAAGTAACCGACCGGCATAACAAGTTTCAACCTCCAAAAGATAAATTATAACAAGTTTAATGAACCCCAAAGGAGTTCTATTTCCAACCATTAACAACCATAAATCACACGAGAATCCAATCCGACACGAAGCGTGACCCGTGACCTCAACAGGAGCTTTACCTACAAGGGAACACCACAAAACATGTTAGTAATGATATATACAAGTTTATATAGCCTCCCATGGGTTAAACATAAGAAAAACCCAAAAAATGGGTTTCGACGTAGGGGGAGGGCGTTTGGGGAGCGTAGGTCAGTGCCCAGGGCGTAGGCAAAACCAACCCAGCGTAGGCTACGCTGGGTAGGGCATAGCTCACGCCCCCACCTGCACAACAAACTTTATTTTTGAACTCCTCACGTCGAGGCACCCCAAATTCATATATTACGGCTTCCGTAACTCATTTTCTAGCTCAAGTTATGCTTACTTCAAGTTTGACATTCCTCCCATTATCCGAATTACACAAACTTAGTGGTATTCTAATGATCTCAATCCCTCCCCTTTACCTCCTTAATGAAGTTCATGGACTTCAATCGCCACATTATCCAACCCGTACCAGTTAGCACCCAAAGACTCTAACTAACATATATAACTCCTTACATACATTACACCTATATATGTATACACTAGTTAGTTACTCTCCCACTAACCCAATCATACTTCTTTGTGAGGTTCTAATGATCTCAAACACCACAAAACAATTTTGTGAAGTTCATGACCTCAATTAACTTCGTGTGAGGTTCTTAGACTTCAAACTCCTTTATATGAGGTTCTAAAGATCTCAAACTCCACAACACAAACTTGTGAAGTTCACGACCTCAATTTACTTTCGTGTGAGGTTCTTAGACTTCAAGCCACAACGACATTAGTGAAGTTTAAGACTTCAAGCTACATTGACATATGTGAGGTTCTTGACCTCAATTCCACCAATTACATATACTTTGACTCTTACTACATATTAGTCACATTACACCAATTCACCACATTTACATATTGGTTTGACTCATACCACACTAAGTCAAATTACACCAAAATACCACATCTAGTTTGACTATACACCACATAAGTCAATTACACCAATATATCATTTCTTGTTTGATTGTACGCCACATAGGTCAATTACACAAAATTTCCACATTATACTTTTTAGTTTGACTATATACCACATAGTCAACTACACCAATTTATCATATTCTACATTTTAGTTTGACTATATACCACATAGTCAACTACACCAATTTCAAACTACATTATACATACAAGTTTGACTTTTATCACCTAAGTAAATTTTACACCAATACACCATATACGTTTATTAACTTGATTCATCAATCAACAAGGCGAGGTTCTTAGACCTTATACACCACGCACCCACCCTTGCATATTTTCGCCATATGCAATATCCTTAATTTTCAACTTACAATTAAACACGTATAAGATATTTGAACAACCAACATGTAGATCAAATATGAGCAATTACCACTACCTATCATTACCAAGTAAGCGCAAAGCACTTACCTTTGCCAAAGATGATCCCGCTTGATCCTCCAAGCTAGCTTCCTTACTACTTGATCACTTATACAACCCATTTACAATTAGTAATCCAATGATCACCAATTGCCACCCAACATACCTTTATTATCTAAAGATCAAGAACTTAACTTAGTTTTATTAACATGACCTTAATCAAACCCCCAACACCCAAATACCACCTTTTAACCCAAATGACTCGTTTGACCCATTATAGTCAAACTTCCAATCCACCAATTCACCATTTCCAATTAAGGTCTAACACCCACCCTAGACTTTAAGAATTACACCCATTCTAAACTTGATTAATTATACCTTAAACAAGTGTTAACCTCCCTACACAATCATTCCATCATTTTGACCTGTTTGGGTTCCACCCAATTTCACCCAAACTCTTAATTTTTTAAATCACCAAATTGATTGAGGGTTATTACTTGGTTATGTGTTTAATCACACCACCAACACTTACCAACCCCCAATTACTATCCAAACAACCTCAAATTCGAAAACCCCCAATTTCACCTCAAGAACCCTAATTCTTGAATAATCAAATAGGATGTTTAGATGATGTTATCTACCTCCCATTATCTTCAAACAAGTTAGGTTATTACTTATTTCAAGTATTTAACCATTCTAACTACCCACAACAGCCCTAATTCGAAATTCTCCCAAAACCCACCAAGAACATCAACAATGGAGAATTAAGAAATGAAGGAGATGCTTACCTGATGATTATAAGAAGATAAGTCCACCAAATCCTTCTAATCTCACATACAAACTCTAGATTTTCGTTTCTTGACCCGTCATATCCTCCTCCTCTCTTCCTCTCTATCTCACAATACACACACAAATATGTATGTGTATACATGACTTTTTCCCCACCTAAACAAATCAGTTTATTTAATTACAAATCAACCCCTGCACTTCCATAATGACCCCTTTTTAACCAAATTAGTCAAAACTCCACATTTACAACAACCTCTAGCTTTCCTTTATGTTTATTTACACCCTTATAATATGTTTAACATATTATTTAATAACCCAAAAGTTGGTTCATTACACGACGCATACCGACCGCATCTGTGTCGCGTCTGTCATTGTTCAATCGCTGACCACCGCCACCATTCAGGTCCAGCAGGACCCGTGGAGCACCCAACGACACTGCAAAGTCTCTTAGCGGTGTGTCTAATTGCATTCCAAGGTAACAATCGATCTTCATGTTCTTATTAAATAACAACATTTATGAGGTATGATTTGCAACCAAATTAGGTTTTCATTACCCCCTTTTTCCATAATTATGACTAAAAACCAAATTTATGTCCTTTTCATGAATAGTCAATTACTGTTTTGTAGAGACCGCAATGAACACAACCTACTTGAAAATGTGGTCGTTTTATCTAAGCATAAAGAATCCCATTATAAAAGAAGTATGATGGGTTAATAGGTTCTTCCCATATTACTCATCGAAGCCATTTTATCTAAATTCTTTGTGGCACTCCCAATATATCAATGGTCCATATTTACTTTGTACATTTCGCACCAATTTTTAACTTTATATTTGATCGTGACTATATATATATATATATATATATATATATGCTTTTTAGGTTTATATTATTTTGAGTTAATTACACGGTTAGTCCCAGTGGTTTGTGAAAAGTAACATGTATGAGTACTAAGGGTTTCAAGTTACAAGTATGTGTATTATGCTTTCAATTTTGTAACAGTATTCGGTATTAAGATTAAATGATGTTAGTTTTTCTGTTAAATTCAAGTGAAATATCTTTTTTACCCTTTAACAACTATAGGGACCATTTAAGTAAAAAAAAAATATGATTTATATAAAGGGGCCATTTATGTAATTGGCTAGATACCCAAATCCCTATCCCCTCCCTACCAACACTGTTGGAGACCACTGTCGAATCTCTCTCTCTCTCACCGGAGACCACCGGGTCTGAAAACAATCACAAATCAATTGTCCCCTGAAGACCATTGTCGGATCTCTCTCTCACCCGCCATCACCATCGCCGAAGACCACTACCAGATCTATCTCTCAGTTGGTCTATCTCCCTCCGTCTCTCCCTTTCTCAATCAATCGTTCCCTGTAAATCGAATGCCCCTTGGAAATCGTCCCCGTCGTTTACCCTCCTCCAAACCCTAAATCACGCAAGTAATCGAAGGTGGTGTTGGTGGGGGAGCATTTCACGTGTTCTCCAGCAGATGACGTTGGGGTGGTGTGGTGGTAGTGGCGGTAATATCTCCGACGGTAGTAGGTGGAAAGGCGATGGTGGGGAGAGGTGGATGGAAGGCATTTGGTGGTGGTGGCCAAAAATCCGAAAGGGGGAAGAGGATGTGAAGTGGAGGTGGAGGATGTGTATTGGCGGACGGTGGTGGAGATGGTTAGAGGATGTGGCGGCTATCAGACGATGGGGGGGGGGTGCCAGAGATGAAGGATACGGTGGTGGGTTCAGCCGTTTAGGTGCCGGTGGATGAAGGAGATGATGGTGGGGGAGTTTTTTTATATTAATTAAACTTAATTACACAAATGGTCCCTCATATATGAAAACTTACATAATTAGCCCACATGTGTGAAACGACTTAATTGCCCTTCAACTTTACAAAAAACACTAACGGAAGTTAGTCTTAATACCCAATACTGTTACAAAATTGAAAGCTTAATACAAATACTTGCAACTTCAAACCCTTAGTACCCTATACCTGTTACTTTTCACAAGCCACAGGTACTATCCATGTAGTTAACTCTATTATTTTAATCTTATTGTAAAAGAAAAATAAAACATTGTATTGTTAAAAACTTTAGTATATATTCTATCTATTGTTCTTAAAACAAACACAATATAAAAAATAAAAAATTTAAATTTAAATTTAACATTTTAGAAAAATTGTAATTCCTCAAAATGTTAAATTATTGAACATTTTAAAAACTATTTACTTAAATAATATAGAAGTTTTTGTTAAATAATAACATGAAAAAAAAAAACAAAATACTAAAGGAACTGGCTGGAGGGAGGAGCCAAGGCTCAAACCCACGCCTATTAGGCGGAGGTGAGTGGCGCAAACCACTAGGGCAGGACCTATTTGTATCAATAGCATGTTTCCAAACATATATATTGTACTGAAATTTGTAAAAAAATCTTAAAAAAAGGGGACTACTAACCACACATGGGAAATGCTAATCGCACTTGGTCATATACGCATCGTATAGGGCAATACGATGCGTATAGCCCTTCACAAATTCCCGTGCCCGACATTCTCTTACAACCTGTCATTCAAACCTCGTATACGCATCGTATAGGTCAATACGATGCAGTTTAGGATACGAGATTCCTTCTGCCACTAAAACCATCACATTGTACCTTATACGCATCGTATTGGGCTATACGATGCGTATAGGGCTCAAATTTTGTGTATTTAACAATGCAGAATTCTCATTCGAACCGAACGAACGAACGTATGCTTTCCAAAAAAAAAACTATAAACATGTCTTGGTGGTGGGATGGTAACTACGGTTTTCAGGTATATTCTAACGAGTCGGTGAAAAACAACCCGCAAAGTTCTGGCATTCAAGAGGTGAACCGGGAGGAGGTCTCGTCCGACGTTTATTCTCATCAACGGGTAAGGCTTCCGGATTTGAACGAGCCACTGAGCAATCCCGAGTTCGTATACGGTGAACCGTCTTACCTTACACAGCCCACGAACGACTACGTATACGGTGAAGTCTCATACCCGACACAACAAACCGACGACTACGTATACGGTGAAGTCTCATACCTGACATAACAAACCGACGACTACGTATACGGTGAAGTCTCATACCCGACACAACAAACCGATGACTTCATGTCCGAAGACGAGGAACAAAACCATCAAAACGTGTAGTATAAAACTGACCAGAATTTTCAGTCTCGTGAACAGTTGGTGGATTGGGCGGTCAGGATAGGGCGTGAGAATGGTTACGTCCTTGTCACCCGACGATCGAGAAGAAAAGGCGACGATCCGACGGAACCGTTTATCAAGGTGTGGCTTGTGTGTGACCGTCACGGCGAACGTGCGTCTACTGCCACTGTTAGACGTGCCGGTAGCAAGAAAATAGGTTGTCCCTTTAAATTAGAAGGAGAGTACCAAGAAAATACTGGTGATTGGAAATTAACGGTGAAGGATGACAGTCATAACCACGATCCTAGTCAACATCTTGAGGCACACTCCTTTGCGAGAAGACTGTCTCAGTCGGAACAACTTTTGGTGGCGAAGTTGTATTCGCAAAACATGTTGCCACGAAACATTCTGGCAACTATAAGGGAACAAAACCCAGAGAGTAGTTGCATTAAAAAGGACATTTATAATGCGATACAAAAGATAAAAAACGAAACGAGAGTCGGTGAAGCTCCAATGCAGATTTTGGAAAACCTGCTTTCTTCTAAAAAATACGTCTACTATACTCGGGAAGATCCTGCCACAAATATTGTGGAGGAGATATTCTTTGTTCATCCGAAATCGTTTGAGATGTGGCGTGCGTTCCCGCACGTGTTGATGATCGACGCGACTTACAAAACAAACATGTATAGAATTCCATTTGTCCAAGTGGTCGGTGTGACCTCCACACATCAGTCGTTTTGCGTCGCTCATGCATTTA
Source organism: Smallanthus sonchifolius (assembly GCA_023525975.1). NCBI lineage: Eukaryota > Viridiplantae > Streptophyta > Magnoliopsida > Asterales > Asteraceae > Smallanthus > Smallanthus sonchifolius. Next base: position 22,247,624 of record CM042037.1, read on the forward strand.
TATCAAAAGAACGAGAGGAAAACTTCGTCTGGGTGCTACTGCAAATAAAAGCAATGTTGCAAAAGTGTATGGAGCCGCGTGTGATAGTAACAGACAGGGACAAAGCTCTTATGAACGCATGTGATAAAATATTTACGGATTGTTCGAAGAACCTATGTCGGTGGCACATACACGAGAATGTCGCAAAACATTGCAGGGCATCATTTACAGACGAAGTCTGGGCAAATTTCAAGTATTCATGGTCGGTATTATGTGAGTCTCCCACGCCAGATATATACCAATACAACTTCAACCGGCTTTACGAACGACTGTATGCTGCCAAACGAGGAAGTAAGTTTTGAATATTTAATATTTTCAGTATTGAATAATTATTAAATATTTAAATATTTTATCAATATTTTTCCAGGAGTTATACATTATGTGACTAAAAATTGGTTGGACCCGTATAAAGAAAAGTTTGTATCCGCCTGGTCCAACAAAAACCTCAATTTTGGTCAACAAACAACGAACCGAGTCGAGAGCCAGCATTCGCTCTTAAAGAGTTATCTTAGAAATGCTAACAGCTCCTTAGATAGACTTGTTGGGTTTGTTGATGAAATTGTAACAGATCAATATTATCAATTACAGTTTGCGTTTGGAACAAGCCTCATAAGAAAAATGGATAACCACATAGCTATTGAATTGTTTGATAACCTGCACGGTAAGGTTTCACATAAAGCTCTAAATTTGTTAGAAAACGAGTGGTATAAGTTATCACATATACGGAAACAAAATGCAACGTGTGGTTGCCAACTTTTCAGTAGTTGTGGGTTGCCGTGTGCTTGTCGTCTGGCAAGTATCGAAGCTACATGTAAATTGTTTTGACTTTGGAATTTGTGAATGTTTAATTTTCAAAATTTTCTGACTATTTCGTTTTAATACAGGTGGCAGAATCCCGCTAGATGCGTTGGACGTCTTCTGGAGGAAACTTGATTTAAAACCGTCGTTTGTCGATGATGAAAATGTAGACGTGGATAAAGTACTTGGTCAAGTGAGAAACAAAATTATGTCAGAACCTGATCAGGTCAAAAGAAATATGCTGTCGAGAATCGCAGGGGTGGTCTTTCCGAGCAAAAGTAACAAGAAAGCGCCTGTGGTATAAGAAGATACTCGCGGTCGTCCAACTTTGAAAAAGCAACAACAAAGGAAACAGCTCATTCACAGGATCCCAACAAAGCAAATGTGACCCTGCGAGACACAGCTCGTACAATGCGTCACAAGACTCGATACAAGCGAGTTCGGTCATTCAACACCATCGTCCAACGAAGGGTAAAGGAAAGCAACCACAAGATGATAACGCCTATCTTGGTTTTCCATTGATTATGGGGAAAGATGCGGTTAACAATATAAATTGTTTTAAGGATTCGATACCGTCTGTCTTTCATCCGTACATTTCACATATACAGGATGTAAATCCCGACGGTAACTGTGGTTTTCGATCGGTAGCTTTGGGCTTAGGGTTAAATGAAAACCGGTGGCTTTTTATTAGACAACAACTTCTACAGGAGATGGACAATAAAGAGGAATGGTGGAGAACTGTTTTTGACAGAGTCGCCTTTCAAGAGTATGATATGCTACGTCACACAATAGATTGCCAGGATGTGAAAGCCGCACCAGTTAGTCGTTGGATGTCGATGCCATACACAGGACTCCTAATTGCTCAAAGATTTGGGGTGATTGTTCATCTTTTAAGCATCGCCGGTAATCAAACATTTTTTACATTGTGGTTTGGTCCAAACGTTCACGCTCAACATCAAACTGTATCATTAGTTCACGTCAACAGGGCTCATTTCATCCACGTCAAGTTAGACGGAGATTTTCCGATTCCCACGCCGAATGCACTTTGGAATTTGCACCGAAATGATGATGCAGCAAAATGGGAAAATATATACAGTGATCGTATTGAACGATTTAAGAAAATAATGGCTACTAATGGATCTACATTTCCACAATACTTCACGACTCACGGATGATGCTTTATTAGTTTTTTATTAATTTTAAGTATAAGGTTAATTTAATTATTTTAAATTAATTTTAAGTTAATTATAATTAATATTTTATTAGTTTTTGATTAATTTTAATTAACTATAACTATATTTAATTTAATATTCTATACGCCACGTATAGGGCCATACGTGGCGTATAGACTTGAACAAGATATTTTAAAGGTTATACGCCACATATAGGTCAATACGTGGCGTATAGCCACTTGATATACCAGGAAAACGCAGCGTACAGACCCAAACGACCCAAAACAAACATACACAAACCCATACGCATCCGACAAAAAGCTAGTTGATTAGGATTGTCGTCTCAAAAAAACTTCGAAAAGGTACGTCTCTACACCCACGATCATTAATGTTAGGTTTATATTGAATATTAGCGGGTAAAACTGTGTAGATTAGCGATTTTTAGGTTTGAACTTAAGAACTATACGCTACGTATAGGGCCATACGTGGCGTATAGTTCGTCCTAGGAAGACGTTGAAGCCATACGCCATGTATAAGTCTATACGCTGCGTATGGCTTGGTTTACCCGGTCACTTGCCTGCGTATGGTCTGGTTTGGGTCGCGTATGGCTTGGTTTACCCGGAAACTCGCCCGCGTATGACTTATTTTGCCCGGCAACCGCCTATACGCCACGTATAAGCCTATACGTGGCGTATAGGTTTTTTAAAAATTAATTATTATTATTTCTTATTATTTAATATTTAAAATAAAAAAATTAATTATTATTATTATTTATTATTTAAAATTTAAACAATATATTATTATTATTTATTATTTCAATTAAAAATAATATATTATTATTATTTATTATTTAAATTAAAAACAATATTATATTATTTATTATTTATTATTTAAAATTTAAACAATATTATACTATTATTTATTATTTAAAATTTAAACTATATATTATTATTATTTATTATTTAAATTAAAAAATTAAAAACAATTAATTATTATCAGATATGGCGGATCATGATGATGATATTGAGATGGATCAGCTAGACGATCTTGCACATTACCCTTTTCTGGATTTTCCGCCCGATACGGAGGCTTATTCCCGTTGCCAGAAGCTCCGGGAGGTGCAGATGGGTCCAGGTACGACGGTGGATTGGGCCCTCCTCGAGGAGGTGCAAGAGGCCGAGCGAGCTAGGGCCATCATCGGTCAGCACACGCCATGGTCGCGTCTTTTTGGCCTTTCTTTTGCGGATACATACCGAGAGCTGGTCGTCGAGTTTCTTTCGACGTTCATCTACTCAGAGACTGGGCTGCAGCCTCTACCCGGGAAGGCGCCGGATATTGATCCGGATCGTATTTCTTTTTCTATTTTTGGGGTCGTTTACCGTCAGACCCTCCGTCAGTGGGCCGTCGCGACAGGCTTATACTACGAGCCTTAGACGGTCACGCCGCTTTTCACCGAGGCGGTGACGGAGGTGGACAAGGAGGAACTCCTTGTTTTTTGGGGCTTGATTTCAGATAGTCCTTGGTTGGGTACCAAGGGGAGGGTCTTGGGTATTAGAGACCCTTTGTATAGATATCTGCACCGGCTTATTTCGACGTTGATCTCACCGCGTCTGAAAAGCCGTGAGTGGTGCACTGATAGAGATCTTTTCTTCCTTTTCTGCCTGCTTACTGGGAGGCGGTGCGACATGTCCACGAGCATGGCGCTTTATTTTGCTTCTGCCTATATGCGACAGAAGCGCAGACTTTTATATGGCGGTGCTTTCATCACGCATATCATGCGGTCGGTCATACCATTTGACGACCATGAGCCTGCGATGTTACCGTCCATTCCCCCTGTCCGATTAGACCGTCGCACGGCGAGCGGCATTCGCATCACGCACCGATTCCCGTAGGGCCTTCGGTTCGTGGAGGCCGTCCAGGACCAGGTTTGGGTCCCGGTGCCGTTGCCGCAGATGCCTGGACAGGGGGACCCGCCTATGCCTCAGCGCTACAGGGTATGGCGATTGAGGACGAGCCGCCACACGTCGAGCAGGTCCACGAGCATCTGTCACAGCATCCCCGACACGTACGCCGGTCTGTTAGGCTTGATAGGGCTACCTAGGCATTGCTTGATGGCCTTGTTGCCGACTCACGGCGACAGGGTCGTCAACTCGATCGCATGGAGGACCTGATGATGTGGGCGGTTGGACAGCTCGTGAATCAGTCACGAGCCGCCGGCATCGAGCCACCCCACTACCACCGCCACGTCATTATCCGGACGACCCCATTCAGGGTGAGGGCGGGGCGGGTCAGGGTGACGGCGGAGCCGGTTACGTTTAGTTCTTTTTATTGTATTTTGTTTCTTTCGTTGTTATGTATGTAAAACATTTTGATGTATATATTTAATTTTTTGATGTAATGTATATAATTTTAGTTTATTTGTTTGGTTATAATGTTTAATATTTTGTTTGATTAACAAACTTATATTAACAAAATTATATAAATTAAAATAAAAATAAACAAAATATAAATAAAATAAAAAAAATATAATTAAATAAAAAATACCTATACGTGGCGTATAGGTCAATACGCCACGTATAGGATTCATAAAACTCCCAAATCTTCCAACTTTTGAATCAAAAATATAACCCGTGCCTCATACGCTGCGTATAGGTCAATACGCCACGTATTGGTCCAGCCGCCAGACAGAGAATGACACGTGGCATTCTGTTGGCAGTGACTGAACTCTATACGCCCTCGTATTGCCCTACACGAGGGCGTATAGGGCGGCGGCGGGTCTAATTAGCAATATTCCGTGTGTGGTTAGAATCACCCTAAAAAAAATCCAGAAGGAATCGACGACGGTGGGAGGAAGGGGCTAGGTCTTGCACCCGCTCCAGGCATGTAGGGGAGTGTAGTGGAAACCACCTGGGCAAGCACCAAGCTTTTGTAGTTGTGATGTTTGTCAAGTCATTTAATAAAAAAAATAAAAAAGTAATGTTCACACCAACAACGGAAATTATTATACATGTATATACTAGTTTAGAAACTCATATATCGCACGAATTGAATAAATTCAATTTGTTGTAAGTCAGAAGTTTTTATAAAGATTTGTATGTTTAATGTAATCAGTTATTGGTGGAATAAGAAATAATAAAAATTTAATAATTATACATAACAAATAATGAATATTTAAAATTATAAAATTATATTTTAAAATAAGATATAATTGAAATTTCTTTTGTTATTTAGTAAGTTTTAATAAAATATTAGAATAAATTTTAGATGTTTAATTATGTAAAATAATAATTATTTAATAGGAGAGATTGTTATTTAATAAGAGAGAGAAAGAGAGTTGGGAAAAAAAAATCTAGATTTCACTTCACCATAAGTCAATACATGATGGATAAGGGTACGGGGTATACCCTCACACAAAGGTAGGCGTGAGGGCCTTCACGACGTGATGAGCATTAGCACACCACCCCCCTATGGCATGAAGGGGGCGTGAGTGTGTTCGCGTGAAGTCCTTCACTGGTGTCTTTCTCATTTTTGAACATTGAATGGCTCTTTTCATTTAAACCACCCCCCATTGTTACCGTTGTAAATTAAAAAGAAAACCTTTAATTTATTTTTTTTACCGTATAAATAACCTATTTAAACCAATTTTTTTATACACAACCATTTCTAAAACAATCTTTACTCTCATATTTTTATAAAAAAGCCATGAATCCTAATGTTTTTTTTATTTAATGTTTTTTATTTATTATTTTAATAAAATTTGAATTTATTTTAAATTGCTGCATTTAATACTCACTTGGGCATCCCTCACATGAGTATATCCCTTGCCATGTAAGAGCCAAGTGAGTGTTACACCAATCTGATCGATGTGGCGCTTAGGTGTTAAAAAGGGTACTCTCACTTGAGAGAGCCAAATATAAGTATACCTCATACTCTAAATTTATCCATTTATTATAATAAGAATACTAACCATATTTGTAGTTTATTTTTTAATTTGAAATTGTGTCATTTTAATATTAGCTTAACATAGATATTTTTAATTTGTTATATGAATATCATATTTATTGCTACTTCATATATTTGGCATCCGATGTCATCATATTAATTACGATATAAATAAAGGAGTAAAGATTTTCGTCCCCGTGTTTTAGTCATTTTTGTTAGTTTCATCTAAAAAAATTATTTTTCTCCTGTGTATCCTCGTGATTTACAAAATTTGCCGTTTTCATCAAAGTGGTTAACTCCATTTATATTTTAACGTTAAACGAGAGGTATTTATGTCTTTTTATATATTTCTTTAAAATATATAAAAAGAAATATATTGATGGGGTTAAGTGATTCGACATAATTACCCCTTATTTAACGTTAAAATAATGATACGCAGGAGAAAAAAGACAACTTTTTGTAAATCAGAAAAATATACAGGAGAAAAATAAAGTTTTAAATGAAACTGACAAAAATAAGTAAATGAAAGTACGAAAATTAGAGTTTACTCTAAACAAAGATATATATTCTTTTGAACTGCCAAGAGATAAATAAAGATATCATATTATTTGATGTCAATTTCAGTTGTCCGATCATTGTTTATAATAAAATAAAGAAGTCATGGTTGTAACAATTTATGCAATCACGTGTTTTATGTAAACATCCAAATTATAATTCGTTGAGATTTGACACCATAAATGAACGTTTATGTCACATTTTAATACACTCTTAAAATAGGACCCCATAAAAATATTTATGTGTTGTTAAAAAAAATAATAAAAATACTTATGTTATACATCGGATATGTATCCTTACAATTTTATCTATAATCGGTTCATCAATGGCTTTGTTTATCTCAATTCAAGAGGTTAAGGATTTTTGGAACCAATACTGTAAAATCATTCAAATTCAAATATGTAACGTGAATTGTCACTAAATGAAGTGAAACAAATTTAATTGAATGAAAATACCTCACGGTTTAAACCGAAGATTAGGCAACAACGACCAATCATATCATGCCAAACTGTTAGTGGCTGTTAAATCAAATATATACAACATAAAAAACAAGAGCAAATTACAAATTACGTCCTTTAAATATTACCAAAATTTTAGTATACGTCCTTTAACTAAGGAAATTACAGAAAACGTCGTTTATTTTAAAAAAGCTTGCACGATACGTCGTTTGGCCTAACGACCGTTAAATTTTACTGTTAAATCTGGTCACGTACGGGCAAATTGGTCTTTTCACCGCCCCTCTTGATCTTCATATCTTTAAATTAATTACACAAATAGTCCCTGAAAATGGTAAAAAGACCAATTTGTCCTCACATGCAAGGCACGTGACCGGACTTAAACTGTAAAATTTAACGGTTATTAGGTCAAATGACGTAATGTGTAAGTTTTTTCAAACATAAAGGAGTTTTCTATAATTTCTTTAGTTAAAGAACGTATACTAAAATTTAGGTAATACTTAAAGTACGTAATTTGTAATTTGCTATAAAAAAACAAATAATATATGTGTATACCATATTGAGTACGTATAGAGTAATCAAAGTTTAATCTTGATTAAAAATAAGAGTAAATTACGTTTTTGGCCCATGTGGTTTGACCTATTTTTAACCATTTCAGTCCAAAAATGAATCTTTTAACATATCAGCCTCTGAGGTTGCATTTCTGTAACCATTTTGGCCAACGGCACTAACTCTGTTAACTTTTTCGTTAAGTATAGAGGCATTTCAATTATTTTATTTCTAAGGGACTAGGCTAACCCTTTCAGTCCAGAAAAACTTTTTTTTTTTTTTTTTTCAAAAAGTTTTTTTTAACTTATTTAAAAACTTTCTTTCAAACTTTTTTAAAATAATTTGTTTTAGTATTTTTCTTTCCTTAAAGACATTCTTTTTTTTACTTAAAAAACATGTTTAACTTTTTTAAAAGCATTTTTTTTTCATAAAAACATTTTTTTTAGTTTTTTTTAAAACTTTTTTTTTACTTTTTTAAAAATAGTTATTTAATAATTTCATAAAATCCTATGTTTGATGAACAGAACCCTAATTTAATGGATATAAAGTTTAGCGAATCGAAAACGACGAAAAGAAACTTGTATGAATCATCATTCTAAAAAAGGTTACCAATATCAATAAGGTCAAAGAATCACATAAGGTTTTTGACATAAACATCAGTTCGTTTATAGACATAGTTTCAAGTATAACATGCCCCGATTATTTGCGCAGTCAAATAAAAAAGTTTTAAAAGGGTTATAAAACACTTTCTCTAAAAAAATATAAGAGAAACCTTTTTAAAATAAATTTAAAAAATATGCATTCTTAAAAAAGTAAAAAAAAGTTTTATAAAATACTTGAAAAAATATTTTATGAAAAAGCTAAAAAAAATTTATAAAAAAACCTAAAAAAATGTTTTTAAAACGTTTTCATGAAAAAATTTAAAAAATATTTTTAGAAAAGTTTTTAAGAATTAAAAAAAAAATACGTCTTTAGGAAAAAAAAAACTAAAAAATGATTTTGAAAAATTTTAAAAGAATGTTTTTAAATAAGTAAAAAAAAGTTTTTATGAAAAAAAACTATTTTTTTTTACTGAAAGGATTAAACTAATACTTTAGAAATAAAATTATTGAAATGCCCATATACTTAACGGAAAAAGTTAACAGAGTTAATGTGATTGACTGAAATGGTTACAAAAATGCAACCTCATGGGCTGATATGTTAAAAGATTCATTTTTGAACTGAAATGGTTAAACAGGTCAAACCACAGGGGCCCAAAACGTAATTTACTGTAAAAATAATTATTAATATTAGTTTATTAATTGTTTGGTTGAGTTCGTATTAGATTAGAAATGAGTTTGTTTATTTATTTGATTATTTAATAGTCATTGAGTTGGGTTAGGATTAGATTAGTTTTAGTATAAATATAAGGTTTAGGGATCAATGTAAGTAAATTAAGAGTTTTATAATAGAAGAAATAGTTGATCTTGGTTGAGATCAAATTTTGTGTTTGTTTCAATAATTGGTATCTGAGCTTGGTGTCCGCGGTTTTGAGAGTCGTTTTCGGAGAGGGGGGAAGAGCAACCCTCTTAACGAAGGGGAATTAGGTCACGATAATTTTTGGGGAGTGCACGCAAGGTTTGGCAACAATTAAGGGTGCCTTTGGGCACGTTCTTTTAGGCAACAACTGTAACACCCATAAATTTTCAACCAATTTTAACTTTCAAAATCACACGAAAGTAGGTCCCACATAACTCTCTTTGACAAAACAGCACATGTTAACTGTATTGAAATGACAACGACATGGTTTGATTTAAAATGGCCGACCAAGACTCCCAAAATCAACCATGAGTTTCAAATAAACAAATCGACTACTACATTTGACTTAAACCAAGTTTAATTGATATCTAAACCAAAACATAAGTTTTACCACCTTAATTACATCCATTTATACATCCAAAGGGTTTAAGCACTCATAGCGAGGCTTAAACGAACAACCATTGCATCAAATGTTCTTCCAATGAGAATCCAAAGCTTGAAACATGACCCGAGTCTAGACCGTAGCTTTTTCTACATAAAAACACCCAAACAAAACAACCATTAGTAATGATAGATAACAGTTAGGACCTTTTACAAGTTTATGCCTTAATTCGGGTCCAAACGAAACTTTTCGGAAACATTTCAACGCAAATCAGTGGGTTTTCAGCGCATCATGCGTTGACCAGCGCATAATGCGCCAATACCAGAGCATAATGCCCTGATGTTCAGGTATGCACACACCAAATCCGTTTTATGTGAATTCCAGCCCTCCCGACTCGACCCCCGATCGTTTTGACAACTCCCCAATGTTATGTCTCATGTAGTGCAAAGCACATATATTTATTCCTAGTGTTTTAGTGCGTTTTTAGTTAGTTTTATCTTTTTTTGAGTCGTTTTAATGTACTATTGAGTCTTTGTTATGTTTTTAGGTGCTCGAGTTAATTACAAGTGAATATATGAAGAAACCGAGCAAGAGAAGAAAGTCCAGGGTTCAAAAGTGAAAAAATGGTGAAAAGAAGTCCCTCGCGGTACGCGAAGGGTTAGCCTCAAAGTTCTCGCGGTACGCGAGGGCTTCCAGAAACGCGCCCGACTATTTTGTTCCTCGCGGTACGCGAGGAACCTAGCATATTTTCTCGCGGTACGCGAGGGAAGGAATTTTCGAGATAATATTCGATATTTAATGTTTTGCAATCCCATTATGAAGGGAGTTCGTATCTTAGCCGTCCAGAGAGAGTTCTAGGATGATTTTGGGAGAGAAGAAGCTAATTGGAGTCAAAGTTTGGAGCTTTAGGATCCGAGGTGGTTAGAGATATCTTTTCGGGTTCCAATTCTCTTTCGTTTGTTTGAAACTATGATGATTGTTTATACTTCTGTTTTTAGTTGTTTGAGCATGATCCTAGGCTAAAACTTTGATATTGCCTAGGTCATATGATGAATACTTGTTAAAGTTTGGATTTTTATTGGTTTTTGGATTCTATTTTATGGGTTTATGATTTTGTAAAAAATCTTGAGTTAATAATTGTGATGTTATTACATGTTTAGATCTGATCTTGTGTTTGATTTCAATTCCTTGCGTTGATTGTGGTTGTCTGCCAGTTTGATCTTCGTATCTTGGTCATAGATCTTAGGGTTTGTGATTAGGGTGGTTTGCTAGACGTAGTAGCCATAATAGTTGTCTTTGATTGCTGATTAGAATTAAATGTGTATCCTAGTTCAATACCCGAGAGGTGAGAATTAGTCGTTTAGTCTTCGTTATTAGGAATCCGAGTGTCAATTGTCTGAGAGAAAGTTGTTATTAGGTGTCTAGTGATTGTTGCTATTCGTGTCATAGTTGTTATCTTGTGATTACCCCGTGCATCTTCGATGTATGGTGGACAGTGAGACTGAGAGGTAATCTGTCTATTAGGGTACTTTATCACAGTTGGAAATACCTGAGAAGTGATCCAACAATCTGGTGAGTTAATACATCTTTAGGTTCCTTAGTTGGTGACACCCTGAGAGTGATTAGGGATCCACTAGTATGTCTAGATTTGTTTCCTTAGAAACCCATATCCATTATAGTTTCCATAACCGATAGAAGTTGTGCTTTGCAATTAGGATTCCGACCTAGGTGATATTCTTCCCATTCTTGATTTCACCTTTAGTTCTTGTTCTTGATAGTTGAGTCGTTCTTAGTTTGCTGAATTCCTTAGTTAAATCAGTAGTGTAGTAAACCCCCCAAATCAAATCAATCTTTAGCCTGAGTCAAAGTCTAGTATTAGTATTCAGTGTCTCTAGGGTTTCGATAACTCGGTTTACCGTTAGGCTGTGCTACACTCGATAGGTACACTTTCCTGTCAGTGCGGTTTAGTTGAAGGTACTCCTTTTATTACTTAGGAGTCTAGGTTAGGTTTTGTTATTATTTTAATAGACCGTCTGGGCGACATCAATGTCATTATTATAATCACCATATAACTCTTCCTTAACACCTCATGAGGATTCTTGTGAATCCATATCAATCAAGCAACAATTCAAGTTTTAGGTAAAACTAATTATTCTACCATTTACAAGCCAAAGCTTTTAATTGTTGACACATCCTTGTAAGGTTCAAGACCTCAATTATTCATTCCCTTATGAGATTCTTAGATCTCAACTCCAAACCATATTGGTGTGGTTCTTTGACCACAACTCGACCCACCCATGTGAGGTTCATAGACCTCAATTACCGGCACCTTTGTGAGGTTCTTTGACCTCATATTCAAACCGTCCTTGTGAGGCTCAAGACCTCAATTTCAAACCACCTTTGGGAGGTTCTTAGACCTCAATACCATCCGTCTTGATGAGATTTTTAGAACTCAATTACCAAACGGCCCCTTTCCCTTTTTTTATGCATATTCAACCCATATGCTTTTCAGTTAATATTACTTACACACGAGTGCACATAAGTTAATCTACAAATCATAATACACATACATAATGTGTGTAATCACTACTATCTATAACTACTAAGTAAGTACAAAATTACAACTAGTGAAGTTAAAGTCTTCAAACAACAACAACAACAACACATGTGGGATTCATGACCTCTATTACAATGAGTGGGGTTCTTAGACTCCAATTACGGACTCTAAACATACAAACAAATGTCACACACATTACCAATCCATATTTATAACTCATACATAATTTACCAACTTGTGGGATTCAAGATCCCAAACCCACCTTTTTCGTTTGTGAAGTTCGAAGACTTCAAATATCTATTTCACTCCCATCCCTTGCATACAACATGGTCATACAAACATAATATTTTAAACACATAAGTAATTCAAAGATTTTAACCACCCTACTACATTGTGAGGTTTATAAACCTCAAACACCTTAAACACCAACCCTTCGCATATATCCCCATATGCAAATCTACCAAATCAACAAGCACACATTGCACATATGATATTTAACAAAATTAACATGAATATCAAGTATGTGTATTTTTCTACTACCTATCATTACTAAGTAAGTGCAAAGCACTTACCTTTTGCTAAAGATGACCCCACTTGATCCTCCAAGCTAGCTTCCTTACCACTTGATCACCTATACGGCCCATTTACAATTAGTAATCTATTGATCACCAATTGACACCCAAACACCTTTATGATCTAAAGATCAATATTCTAACTTAGATTAGTTAACACAACCTTATACAAACCCTCAACACCCAATAACCACCTTTCAACCCAAATGACTCGTTTAACCCAATAAAGTCAAACTCCTAATCCACCATTTTCACCATTCACCAATTAAGGCCTAACACCCACCCTAGACCTTATAGATTACACCCATTATAACTTGATTAATTATACTTTTAAACAAGTTTTAAACTACCCAAGACAACATTCATCCATTTTGACCCGTTTAGGTTCCACCCAATTCAATCAAACTCCCAATTTCTTATATCACCAAATTTATTGAGGGTTAATACTTGGTTTTGTATTTAATCATACCACAAACACTTACCAACCCCCAATTACCATCCAAACAACCTCAATTTCGAAAACCCCCAATTTCACCTAAAGAACCCTAAATTTGAAATCACCAAATTGGATGTTATAATCATGTTAATCGTGTTTCTCCACCATTTACAACACTAGATTAAAGTTTATAAGCAAAAATAAACCAAAATCTCCACACCCTCACCAAGAACACCTACAATGGTGATTCAAAAGATGAAAGGGTTACTTACTAGATGCTTGCTTGAGGAAGAACACTTCAGTTGCAACTGATTTCCATGAAGCTTCCAGATTTTGATGATCTTCCCCTTTCTCCCTCTTGATTTTCACGATGGCAACACACACACCCCCTAGTGTGTGTTGCCATTTTCCTTCTCCCCAACATTATATGTTTGTTTTTTAATAAAACAATTACACATTACCCACTTATACTTTAATTTTAGCCCATTTTAATCCAAAAAGTCTAAAGATGCATATTTAGAACAAACCCTTGACTTTCAATTGATTTATTTTACACCTTAAATTATGAATCATCATATAATAATCATAGGATGAAAACTGGTTCGTTACAACAGCCTTTGCGTTGCTCTGTGTGCATGTGTTTGACAACTGGAAAGAAGAAAAACGGAGTAAGGAAGATGGTGAACATGTGGTTTGTGTGAAGAAAACCGATATTGGTCGTAGCGTGCGGCGGTATTCGACAGCGATCAATGGCGGCAGACTAGTGTTATGCGGAAGGGCGACTATCGACGACGTTTATCAGTGACGGTCAGGTGTTCCTGGTCTTCCGGAACATCGATCAAAGTCGACCAACTGACTATCGACGACTATAGTCGGTGGCACAACGAAGAAGCAGCAAGTAGCTCCCGGCAACGAGAGTGGTGACTAAAAAAGGCAGCTCACGATTGTTGACGGGTTTCAAGCAACAGCTAGCGACGGGAGCAGCGGTAGGTTGTGCTTGCTTCTGTTTGGTGGCAATGAGCACCATTAGAGACGGTTCGTGGTGGTTGGAACCTTGATCCGCGTATCTCGTGCAAATAATCGTTTCTAACGATTTAAGTTTCTTTAGAGTAATCAGCGGGTTACGGTTGAAGTTTGGGTTCGATTTGAGTCCAGTTGCTGAAATTTGACCTGTGAGAGCTTGAATTATGAAAGCGTCTGTGAAGTTCCAAACGAAGGGTTGTGCGAGTCAACCAAGGAAGATATTGATCTGAATGATTCAGGGTGAGTGAAGGATCAATCACATGCGAAGGGTGTAGGGATTTGCAAAGTGTTTACCTGTGAGATTCAGGGTGGTACGGTGTGATACCTGTGAAGAACGTGGTTGTTAATTCATGATAGATTGATTAGTAACCAAGGCAAATTTGTGATCAGCAAGTGATCAAATAGGGGTAAAGATTCTGTGTGAGACAGGATTGAAGACCGTGTGAAGCGAGGCGAAAAATTATGAGTGATTCATATTGGGAATGAAGGTGCGATACCTGTGTAGAAGAAAGTTATGAAGGTGATTAAACTTGAGTTATGAGTGATTCATATTGGGAATGAAGGTGCGATACCTGTGTAGAAGAAAGTTATGAAGGTGATTAAACTTGAGTGATTCAAGTTGTTGTGAAAGACCTGAGTGATTCGGGTTATTGATAAAAATAAAGATCACAATTGTGATTATCATGATGGTGTTGAATGATATAAGGTTGCTAAGATCAAAGTTTGTGTCTGTTAAAGACATTAGTCTACATGATCAAGGAGTGGATCAAAAATAAGAATGTGAGGTAAATGGTCTAAGGATTAAAGTTGAAGAGTTACATGTCTTGCTGGGAATTCAAGATCTAGGTGGTACAAATCAAGATTAAGGGGAAGAATAAAGGTTTAATCTTGATTAAATATAATTATTAATATTAGTTTATTAATTGTTTGGTTGAGTTCGTATTATACTATGAGTGGGTTTGTATATATATTTGATTATTTAATAGTTATTGAGTTGGGTTAGGTTTAGTTTAGTTTTAGTATAAATAGAGTGTTTAGGGATCATTGCAAGTAAGTCGAGAGTTTTATAATACAAGAAAGAGTCGATCTTTGTTGAGATCAAATTTTGTGTTCGTGTTCTTGAGCATGATTTCCAACAATATTGACCCATTTTACTCACCAGAACGATGTCAAGATGCCTATAAGATAAAGAATTTGAAATCACCATAAACAATAATATTGCTAACAAGACGCTAACAATGGTGATCATAGCGGCAACAGTGGCGGGGAGGTCGACGGCGGCAGGGTGATCGGTGGGCGTAGGAGTGGTCGGTGTTGCTATTTTAATGTAATTGGATTGACTTGTTGACCAAAGTAAAACATAATATACATTAAACAAGTCAGGAGGTGCGAAGTGCATGCTTGGTTGAGTTTATTGTGATTTAAGAACCTCATTGTTTCTTAGGGGCGAAGCCCCCTGCAATGGGGGTTCCAAAGGGGCAGCGCCCCTGGAAACGGGGTCCAAGGGGCGGCAGCCCCTGACTTAGTTTAGATTTTGCATTTAATTTGGATGTCAATTTTGGCGCAATATTTGTGCAAGTTCTAAATTGAAAATTAATAGCATTTGAGTAGTTACTCGCCCATTTTCAGGAATATGAAAACTGCTTGAAAACAGTTACTTATCCCCATATACGAAATAGGCATTTGGTCATTTGATTATGGTTCACAAAATCAGATAGATAATGATTCTCATCTTCTAAAATTCTCTCTGAGTTTTATCCGGTTGGAAAATTTGAGTGAACCATCGTATTGTTTCACTCTTAAAGTGATTACACGACTCTTAGAGATTCTGGAAATTGATACCCGATTACTAATGTCGGGGGCGACATCGACGGTGGCGGAAGTGAGAGGGGGCAATGACGGTGGCATGTCAACGACGAATAGGTGGTGGCGTGGTGTAACATCCCGAAATCCGATAAACAAGGGTCCGGGTTAGTAAACGATCCGACTATTCATTAAATAATAGGATCGATATGGTTAGTCCTTGAGGAGTGTGTTAACAACGGAAAAGAAGCGGATAATCGCTAAAAAGATAATTCGGGATCGAAACGTAAGAAAAACCGAACTAGACGCACCCGAGTAGTTGTTATTTAGCAAGTCAAGACTTTGTTGCGCATATTGGAAATGTGGGGACCCGGATGGAAATATCTAAGGTTTAAATGCCTTAGTATAGGAAACCCTAGGCATGTTTGGCCTAGGTAGCGTGAAACGACAGAGAGGAGCCGACCGAGAAGGAAAAGGGGAAATTGGCAAAAAGGGAAGAAGGAACGTGACGGTGGAACGATCCGACGAGCGTGGGTTACGATACACGTCTAGGTAAACTCATTTACATTAAAACATTCTAGTTTATGTATTTGTTTAGTGGTTATCGAGTAGATTAGGGCTGAGTTCGGGGAAGGGTTACGACGGTGGTGGTCACAGCAGTGGCTGCTGGTTGCAGCGAATGACGGCGGTGCGGCAATGGTGCTTGTCGGCTTCCGGGGAAGCTGGTGTAGGTTCTCGGTGGCGCGTAGAGAAGATCTTGATAGGGCGGTGACAGTGAAGGTGTGGGTGGCTGGTTGGGGTGGCTACGAGTGTAGCATAACCACACGGTTATGGTGGTAGTAACGCATGGTGATGTTCCGACCGGCGACGAACAAGACGAAGGAGACGAAGATGATGGGCACGGTGAATCACAAAGAGGTCAGGTACAAAGAAAATGGTGGACACGGTTAGGGTCCGGTTACGCGACGTGCGTACGTATGAAAGACCCGGCTCGTGCACGTAGGTTTCTTGAGAGAGGGCTTGCATGAGCTCGTAAACGAGCTTGCATGAATGCTGAGTTTGGGCACGTGGGTCCCAAGTGGGTCAATATCAACATAGTACGTAGACCTGTGAGACTAGGGTTTGCATGGTAGGGTTGGACGTGCATGGGAGTCTCATCTCGCGTACGTGTAATTCTTGAGGCTAAGGTGTTGCAATTCATATGGATATGCATGCATGCGGGTTCCAGACTTGTCCAGGGTAACCCGGTTTGGACGGTTACATGAATTAGGGTTCTTGCATGGATGAAATGATGTGCGGATGAGACGAGTATCAGGAATAATTATACTTATACGTAATTGACACATGTCTAGGACGTACTCTGATTATGTGATCTTACGTTGACAGGTTCGGGTTTCGTGTGAGGAGACCGTTGCAGTGCAGGAGTCAGATATTCGTAACAGTGAGTTTCTAATCCCCACTTTAAATGTTTTAATGTTTTGGGGCTATCGTACATACTTTCAAGACGTGATTTATTACGTTAAATGTGTAAAGAGTTTTGGGGTCTAACCCGATGAGTTTATGAAATTGAGTATTCAGATATGGGGCTAAGGACTATGTGTTGCTTTTAAGATGTGTAGGTTAATGGAGGGTATATGGTCGTGGGTCGTATAGTGACCTAATAGGGGTGAGTCGGGATTGTATTTACAGGTCGTACGGGTACGACTCGGAGGTGTCACAGGGTGTGCATGTACGTAGTATGTGCTTAGATAATGAGACATAGTATTAGTATGTGTGTGGCTACATTAACATTGTATTATGTTATGAGTTAGTCGGGGCGAGTCGGGATATAAACTAAACGCTTATGATTACGTGTAGGATATCTTATTCTAATGCCATGTGTGAAGTGCAGGTGCAATTAATGAGTCATGTACATAGAATGTAATGTTATGTGTTTATACATGTGTTGTGAGTTTTATGTCATTGTCCTTGTGACATGGCGGGTATTGTGTTTGCATTGTTGTCATTATGACACGGCAAACGGGATTGTGGAGGACTATGTCCTTCGGGAGGTCACCAAAGGTGACGATGTCCGATGGGACAGTGATGAGCTCGGGGTGTGTCGAACGCCCTGACGAGGGTAACCTTGACGAGGGTGCAGCGAAGAGGTATGTGTTTGTGTGCTTATATATTTGTGTTAAATTGCATATAAGCGTTGAGTTATATTTATTGTGCATGAGATAATATTATTGTGGTGAGTCGAGTTAGATTGACCGTTGTGTCTGGATTGTGATGTGGTGTTTACAACTGTTATGTCAGTTGATTTGTATGAGCCTTGGTCAAGGCTGAGGAAGTTGATGTTTAGGGATTGCTTGTGTTAACCAAGTGTCGAGTTAATACGTGTACTTGAGTATGAGTTATTAGTGTAGTAAGTTCGACCTATGTCGATGAGACTGCGGGATTATTATAATTACGGGATGAGTCTTGGGTAATGAGTTATTATGGGATTTCGGGTGATAACATGGGTTATCTAATGGTTAATGAATTGGCGATCTATTTTATAAGGACCGTGGGTTCCGAGTGAAGTTTATATAACTTTTGAGACGAGTTGGCTTTTAATTAAACTAAACTATTAGAACTCACACAGCGTAGCTGACTTTGTGTGTACGTTAGATTGTTTTGCAGGTGAGTCTGCTAGACGAGGTATCTTGGCTTGGGAGCGGTGCTACTCGGATTGGTGTGCAACGTGAGGTAACTTAATGACATTAAATAACAATTAATATTTTTAGAAAGGCTTCCGCTGTAGTTTAATATATCTAAAATGAGTATTTTCAAGGGAATAACCCGTTATGAGAACCAACTGTAGGGTGTCTGGTTTGGGGTCTTACACGTGGGTGATAAATTCCAATACCTTTATGATTAGGCCTGGCAAACTGGGCGGGTCGGGCGGGTTCGGGTCACGGGTCATAACGGGTTCGGGTCAGAATGGGTTCGGGTCAATATGGGTTAGGAGCAAAATAACTTCGGGTCAAAACGGATTTGGAGCAAAATTAGTCCGGGTCAAAACGGGTTGTTTTAAAAAAAAAAACTATCAATTGGGTTCGAGTCCAAATGACATCGCCACCACCGCCGCCACCCACACCCGTCACACCCCACCACGCCGCTATCGCCCGATCGCGGTCACCCACCTACCCCCACCACACCCAACCCCCACCCACATTACCCCATTCCACCCAACCCTACCCCACCCCACCCACCCCACCCCACCCACCCCCACCCTAACCCCCTCCCCACCCGCCACACCCCCTCCATGCCACCATCGCAAGATCGTCCCCACCCACCCCACCCCACCCCACCCCACCCACCACACCACACCATTGCAAGATCGTCGCCACCCACCCCACCCTCACCCACCAACCCCACCCTCACCCACCCACCCTACCCCACCCACCCACCCCACCCCACCCTACCCCGCCCCAACACACCCCGCCATGCCGCCATCGCAAGATCGTCCCCACCCCACCCCACCCCACCCCACCCACCACACTACGCCATCGCAAGATCGTCGCCACCCACCCCACCCTCACCCACCCACCTTACCCCACCCCCACACACCCCACCCTTACCCACCCACCCATGCCCTACCCCTTCCACCACACCCCGCCATGCCGCCATCGCAAGATCGTCCCCACCCACCCCACCCCACCCACCCTACCCCACCCACCCCACCCCACCCTACCCCACCCTACCCCCCACCACACCCTCCATCGCAAGATCGTCACCACCCAGCACACCCCACCCCACCCACCCCCACCCTACCCAACCCCCACCCATCCCACCCTACCCCCCCCCACCACACCCGCCATGCCGCCATCGCAAGATCGTCCCCACCCACCCCACCCTACCCCACCCTACCTTATCCACCCCACCCCTACCCTACCCACCCCACCCCCACCCATCACACCCCACTACGTCGCCACCGCTTGAGGAAGGGGGTGGGTGGGGTGGGGTGGGGTGGGGGTAAGGTGGGGTGGGGCGGGGTGGGGGTGGGGTGAGTGGCGACGGTGGTGGCGGCGATCGGGAGATGGCGGCGTGTGGTGGGTGGGGTGGGGTGTGGTGGGTGGGTGGGGGTAGGGTGGCGGTGGGTGGGGTGGGTGGCGACGGTGGTGGGTAGGATCGGGCGATGGCGGCGTGGTGGGGCGGGGTGTGTGGGGTGGTTGTGGTGGGGGTGGGGGTGGGTAGGTCACCGCAACAGGCGGTGGCGGGTGGTTGGCGGCGAATGCGTGTGGTAGTGGTGGCGGCAAAGCGTCGAACGCAACAGGACGTCGGGTGATGGTGGTGGTGTGAAGGGGTGGTGTTAGTGGCGCGGCAGCGGTGGGGGGAGGAGTACAGCGGTAGGCCGCAGCAGCGGGAGAGGGGTGGCGAGGGGCGCCGATGTGGTGGTGGTGGGCGGCGGGGGTGTTGGCGGCGAGGCGGCGGTTGAGTGGGTGGCGGTGGGTGGTGGCGTGACGTTGGTGGGGAGGCTATCCCATTTGCATTATTTTTAAGTTAACAAGTTTTATAATACATTTTGACCCATTAACTAATTTTAGGTGACCCAAATTGACCCGTCAACTAATATGAGATGATCCAAATTGACCCGTCAACTAATATGAGGTGACCCAAATTGACCCGTTGACTAATCTAATATGACCCAAATTGACCCATATACAATTGATTTTATACCCAAATTAAGAATGGGTCAAGATTGCCACCCCTATTTATGATTATTGTGTCACTCAAATGCATTTCGAATTCAAATTTCTTTAATAGATTTCAATTCTTTTAAATTCCAATTCCCTTAAAAAAATTAACATCCTAAATCTAATTCTTTTTAATTCCAATTCCTTTGACAAATTCAAATTCTTTCAAAAACATTCCGCAAACCAAACACATCGTATGACTATTGGGTGAAAGCTTTTATGTGTAATAAATCACTAGTGAGATAAAACTTGCTTGGCTTACACATAATAGAAGAAAGTACGTAATTTCGTATAAATTATATTAAACTAGTCGTACTTATATACATTGTTTTATAAACACCACTCTCTTCGTAAAAAAGACGTATGTTTAAAATATTTGGTTGTTAAATATGACACGTGAGGCCATGTGTTATGCTACGTCAACGTGAGAGGCTCACTTGCCACATTAGACCCACGCTCACGAGAACACCATGCCGAGTGTCTGTGAGTATGGTTTGAGAATGTTTCCGTGACCCAGCCCACGCCCGTGCAGTGAAAACAAGAATTTGAGAGTGCCAATCATATTTTTACAACTCACAATATTATTTTTGTAATTTTATATTACAAGATTTAATTTAAGGTTTATTTTGATTTTTCTCAAATAACTTTTACTCGTTAATTAAAAAATTAAATACGTAATCTTGTTTATTCTTTTTTAATAAATACTAGTTTAGAACCCGTGTATTACACACGAGCTGAAAAATATTAACACATAAAATTATTAAATTTTTATGTATATATTTTCCATGTGTAAAAAATGTATTACATATACTAAAGATAGAAAATAAAATTCAAAATATGTAAAAATTAATATATATAACTGGGTTTCGAAAATATGTTAATTACTATTTAATGTAATTTGACTTTTATTTACTATTTGATTGAAATAAAAGTTATATAATTAGATTTTAAAATTTTTTATAACAAGATATAATTTAAAATAAATGTGTTTTATTAGTATAATTAGTATTTTATTTAAAAAATTATTATTATTATTAAAAGATAGAAGTATATTTAATAAAAGAGATACGAGAAAAAAAGATTAAAAGAAATATAAAGTTGACTGGTGTCATGAAAAATATTTATTTATTATATAGTATACATATAGATATAGATTTCGATATAAATTTTATCGAAAACTGGACCCTTATCGGTGGAAACAGTGACAAACGTTGATCTGTGGTGCAAAGCGACCTTCATTCGCCACATATAAAAACCCTTTTCTCCTTTGATCGCCGATCATTCACACTCATCAAAGAAATCAAGCAACCAAGATGGAGAACATCAAGCCAACTGAAATCAGCAGCTTCAAAATGTTTGAAGGATTCAACAAAAGATACAAACATCATTCTCCCACCTTAAATTGCTCCATGAACTTCCACATTTACTTCCCTCCTTCATCTTCTCCGTCCCAAAAGTTCCCTGTAAGCAATCTTCACCAATAACCCTATTGATTTCATTTACGTACTTCGTTGATCTTTGATTTAGGTGTGTGTTTAGTGTCAAAGGTGTTTTATGCTGTTTATTGATTATTTTTAAGAAAGTGTGTTACCGATCGTTGTTATGCTGTTTTGATTTCTAGGGTTAGGGTTTTGTATTTGGGGGTTTTGTTCATTTTAGTAATTTCTATCACTTTCGTTGATGTTTGCTGCAATCTGATGTTAAGGAAACATAAGAAGGATAATCATTAGGGTTATACCTTGCTGGCTTATTTTGATGCTTAACATTATTGCTGTGGTCCTTGGTATCTTTGTTCTAACTAGTATCTTTGATTATTTGTTCTAATAGACTGTATACTGATTTTTAAGATTTTTTATTTTTTATTTTTTTTGCAAAATATCAAACAGTTAAACAAAGAAAAGGAAAAAAAAGATTGTTCTCTTTCATTATAGTTTCTCAAATTTTATTTTATCCTTTTCTATTTTTCATTTATGGTACATGAGCCTTTCATGTAAGAATGGATATATCCTCTACTGTGTTCTTGGCTTACTGAGTAATTTATCCTTTTTAATGAACTTCTTTGGTCTTGATTATGATGAAAGAAAGAAATCAGCAGGAAATGAAAAGTTTAAGTTATGATCTTGGAAAGAAAGAAATCAGCAGGAAATGAAAAGTTTAAGTTATGATCTTGGGTGAACCCTACTTGTTGACTACTTGACTAGCTCATTATTGAACTTGTGAAAAAAATGTTTGTAATCTTTAGTTTTTTCGGGAAAAGGGTTATAATTTTTCTGTTTGGTTATGGGTTAGGTACTATACTGGCTCTCTGGGCTTACTTGCACTGACGAAAACTTCATAATCAAGTCCGGTGCACAGAGAGTTGCTTCAACTGAAGGCATTGCTTTGGTTGTTCCAGATACATCTCCAAGTAAGCAGGCCTTCTTTTAATTTGAAGTTTGAAACCTTTTTTATATATGCACTTCCTCTTTCCCCAAAAATGGCATCGTTTTACTTGATGCATAGTTTAATAAAAGCTTTTGACTCGCGATTAGTTACCTAGTTACCCTTCAACAAAAAAGCATCAAGGAAACTTGCAAACCTGAATCTGGCTAATATATTGTATGGCAAATAGGTAAATTTGGGAAGCAATCTTGGTTTAAAAAAGCGCTAGGCGAGGCGTTTCGGTCCCAAAATCCGAGGCGCCACGCCTCAGGCGCGAGGCGAGGGCTTCACGTATGCGAGGCGCTAAAACTAAAATAAATAATAAAAAATATATTATGCATGACAAACTTCACTTCTTAATCATAAAAAACACAAAACATAGTTTTAATATCATATATTCACAATCACATATGGTAAAGTCACAGTAGTCTAAATAAATTAAAATAAAGAATTGTGTGTAGAACTCGAACCCACGATATTCCGGCTAAAGTAACACATGAAGCTGCTGTGAATCGAGTGTAGGCCCAGAAAAGTAATCGATTTTGGTTACATACTGTTGGAAGTTTGGGTATAAGTGTGAATGAATGTCTAAGTGGTAGAAGCTTGTCCCACATCGGTTTGGGAACAAAATGAGGTGTTGTTTATAAGGTAAAGCCTTCACTACTCATTTGAAGCTTCATGATGTGTTTTACCACTAGTCCTACCCTCGCGCAGGGGGAGGTGCGAAAAATTGGGTTTCGACTAGAACTCGTGCATACCCGCACGAATGCAGCTCCGAAAACCCGGGCCCGCGTGAGGCGATTTTTTGCACTCTCATTATTTCGGTTTTAAAACTGATCAGCCTCTACTCCTTAATGGATTTTGGTTGCTATCAGTTGCAGACACCCGAAAAATCCCAACTCTCAACACATATCTACTGTGATTTGAGTGTAGGCCCACCTGATTTTAAGCCAAGAACAGTCAGAAACACATGAAGCGGCGCCTCATGGCGCCTCTTTCTCCAGGCTTGAAGCGGCGCTTCATAGCGCTTCTTGTTTATAGAGCGCCTCGCAGTTTTGAGGCGTTTTGGTGAGCGCCTCGGGCGCCTCACGCTTTAAGCGTCGCCTCATGGCGCTTTTTTAAACCAAGGAAGCAATCTATTGAGAAATGGAAATTCAAGTGTCACATTTTCTTTTGCCTATATATGAAACTTTGAGTTTGTGTTTTATATAACATCAAACCATATTACTGACCAACTCCTCTCTGATATAGGAGGCCTGAACGTGGAGGGTGAAGCAGACAGCTATGATTTTGGTGTTGGTATGTTACATGGAAACAGAAACCGCGTGTGTTGGATTGACTTTTAATTGCTTTTGTAGAAGATACTTCAAGTAAATATAGGCAAGTAGTCAAATTTGACAATTATTTAATGAGCTCATTACTCTAGGCGTGTATTTAAATCAGGTGCTGGATTTTTTCTTAATGCTACTATGGAGAAGTGGAAGAACTGGAAGATGTATGATTATGTCGTAAAGGAACTCCCACAACTTCTTAGTGATAACTTCCCACAGCTTGATACATCACGCGCATCCATAAGTGGTCACTCTATGGGCGGACATGGGGCACTTACAATCTATTTGAAGAACCTTGATAAATACAAGGTATTCAAGATGTTTACAAAATAATATCTGGAACTTGCATAATTTTAAAACTCATAACCATTGGTACCGTTATGATGGCGTTTGTCCTTTTTTAATCTAAATTTGTCTTTTTACAGTCAGTGTCAGCATTTTCACCTATTTCAAATCCTATTAACTGTCCATGGGGCCAGAAGGCATTCACAAACTATTTGGGTGACGATAAGGCTGCATGGGAGGTATATTTGTGATTTTAATTATTGTGTTTGGTAGTTACAAATTACAATTAACAAGTGCTCATAACTATAACATAACTATAACTCACAATATGCAGGAGTATGATGCCACTTGTCTGATATCAAAGTTCAATGATGTTGCAGCTACAATCTTGATTGACCAGGTAAAATCGATCTGTTTCGTTAATATGTTTGGTTAGCCCTAAATTACATCTGTATTCTTCATTTATTTGAAACGCGATATAATTGTTTCGTATACAATCCTGTGCAGGGTGATGATGATAAGTTTTTGCATGAAAATCAACTGTTGCCAAACAAGTTTGATGAGGCATGTAGGAATGCTAAAGCTCCACTCCTGTTGCGCATGCAGCCTGGTTATGATCACTCTTACTATTTCATAGCTTCTTTCATAGACGATCACATTCGTCACCATGCTCAAGCTCTTAATCCGTAAGCTTGCTTTTAAAGCATGTTTTATGAACATGACAACTTAAAACTCCAGAGGACTTGTTGGGTGGGAGTATTTCATCTTGTTTTTTTTAGTTTGAATCAGATGAAAATGCATGTTTTTAGCATTATGCATCAGAAATGAGTGCACCTGTGCCATGTCTTTATTGTGGTTGCAGAGTTGTGAACTAGTTTGATGTTGTTTTTATCTACATTATAATGATGAGACTTGAGCTTTCTTAGAGATGGTGGTTTATTATCTTGGTAGGTCAAGGGTGGGGAATTGCAGGATTTGAGTTGGAAAGAGTTATGGATGCTGCTTGGGTTTGCTTTTTAACCGCTGTCTGTTATGTTTATTCATGTGTCCATTATTGTCTGAAATCTTACAAATCCAACTTTATGGTATGATTTGGGAGTAATTTGTTTGGTTTTAAAATGCACGCATGACCCTTGATGTGCTTGATGGATCTTTTTGAGCTTGAGCATAGTACTCTTTAGTGACTTGACACAAATGCACATCTAAAGGAGTTTTTTGTTTCAATTTTTTTTTATTCTAACCCTTCATTAATAATATATACATAATATTTTTGATAAAAATATATAAAAGAAAGTACTTTGATTTGATGTTAGATTATAAAAGGTTTAATTTATATATAAATGTTTAAAATCATATGTTAGCAATTTACATGTTTTGATTGTTAATGAGAATTAGATTAGAGTAATTGATTTAACAATTATTAAAATTACTTCATACATTATTATGTTTTAACTACAATAACTTATGATACATCACTTAACAACTATGATAAATCATATGTTAGCAATCTTCAGTACATCAACTTCATCAGATCAGATATATCTTATGTAATTTAACAGATGTGCCTCTTCATGCATGCCTCTAGAGAACCATCCATGGTATTCTTGAAATGTATTCTTCGGTATTTACAGGGTACATTAGACTATGGTCTCCGCATTACCTCGTCTCTGAATCACACGTTAACTGCTTATTCAGATGTCGATTGGGGCGGATGTTCAGATTCTAGACGCTCCATATCAGGCTATTGCGTGTTCTTAGGGGATAATCTCATCTCCCGGTCATCCAAGAGGCAACACGTTGTCTCTTGTTTAAGTGCAGAGGCTGAATCCCGTGAGGTGGCTAACGCTGTCGTCGAAGCTTATTGGTTACGCAACTTGTTACTTAAGTTGCACGTTCCTTTGGGGAAAGCCATAGTGGTCTTCTGTCACAATGTATCAATAGTCTACTTGTCCGACAATCTGGTTCAGCATCAACATACAAAGTACGTTGAAATCGATATCCATTTTGTTCAGGAGAAAGTTCGTATTGGTCATATTCGAGTGCTATACATTCCTTCATCATTACAGTATGCACATGGTCGGTTCAACATATTTTGTGGCCTAAAGCGAACGTTGAAATTGAGGCCTTTTGTAAATATATAAAAAAATTTAAAATGTAATTTAATGGAACGTCAAAACGTATAATGTTGACATAAAAGTTGTGAAATTATCATTTCTATCTGAAAACACAAGTTGAGAATACAAATTAAAGTAGTTTTTTTAATTTTTGGTGACCTTCAAATTTGGGGGCCTAAAGCGGTTGCTTTAGTTGCTTGTACTATAGAGCCACCCCTGAGTATGCAGACATATTCATCAAAGGCCTTCCTAGTCAACTGTTCGAGAACTTCAGATCCAATTTAAATGTACGCCTTGCTCCTGCTCGAACCACGAAAGAATATTAAATATTGTATTTTATATTATGTGAATATGTATAGACTAGGTCTATTAGGGTTTTCTGTAACCTACCTCACCTCGTGTTTAAAAGGTCATGCACATAAATTCTTTCCGGACCATCAACACTTTTACAATTAACTTGCTTCCTTTGTAACAAATATTGCTAAAAAATTATATATTATTTGGGCTAGTTGGTTAACAAAGAAAACTTATAATAAAAATAATAAAAAATAACTAATCAAAGAAAATAAACTAAAAATAATAAAAACTTATTTGCTTTGATTCATCAAATCATTTTGAGCTGCCATTTAATTTCTAAAATACTATTAGTTTAATTTATTTTTTCTTTCAATAAAAAAGCTTTAAAGTAATGGTTGGTTGCTAGTAATAACCAAACTTTATTAGATTATAAAACTAATTTAAAAAATTAAGCTGTCAAATAGACGTCTTCTAAACAGAGTATAGTTATATTTACGTGTTACATTTACTAGTATAATTGAGTTATATTAACAACACGTAATTTCTTCTACAAGTTTTTTTTATCAACCAACAAAGATTTTTTTTAGAACAACATTCACACAACCATACAATCTACTCCTAATTCTACTTCACAGTCCACAACAAGACTTAAACCTTCGATCTTTAAGATAACACCATTTAACAACAAGATACTATTAGGCTAAACACCCTTTCCTAAAAATATTATTAATATATTTCTTCTACGAGTAAAGTGGTTAGAAGATACCGTACCGACTTCTGACCCAACATGCTAATCAATGTACAACCTATGATATAAACAATTACAAAGTCAAATATTACCTCTTAATTTGGAATACTTATATGAAGTCAACTTCCATTGATTGCAAATTTGTTCTCTTCCCACAACATGTAATCTAATATGTTCACACAAATCACTTCTTCATTTTTATTTATTAAAAGATACAATTGAAAAAAAGATAAAAAAAACAATGACATGTATTGATTACAAAATTATATTCCTATTTCATATTTTCTATGATATATTGATATGTTTTAAAAATGGAAGTTTAAACTGTCAATTATCGATTAATTAAATTATCTATTTTTTAGATTCT
This sequence comes from Smallanthus sonchifolius, assembly GCA_023525975.1. Classification (NCBI taxonomy): domain Eukaryota; kingdom Viridiplantae; phylum Streptophyta; class Magnoliopsida; order Asterales; family Asteraceae; genus Smallanthus; species Smallanthus sonchifolius. The sequence goes on from CM042037.1 coordinate 22,275,709, forward strand.
CACGTGTCTAATAATGATTAAACAAGTCTTGCATTCTATATTTCTATGCTTATTTATCTACTTAAAAAAACTGACCATCTATCACTTATTTTTATTCTTAGGGTGGTGGGAGTGAGAGGCGGGTAGAAGGCGGGTTGCGGGTACACCGCCGCAAGTGAAGCGGGTATAGACGGGTAGAAATGGGCGGGTATCTAAAGCCGCTGAAATGGGTATCTAAAGCCGCTGAAACACCGCCGCATGATGTGTACATGCCATTCAAATCCATTAGTTTGGTCAATTTCAAATTATCCTAAAAAAACATTAATTTGGTCAATTGCTATATTTTCTTGTTTAAATTTAAAAGATTTATTATAATTTACAAATATTTTTATATATATTTGATTAAGAATTTAAGATTCACTTTTATTAAATTGTTTTATAGATATTCTTTTTTTACAGAATATTAGACTTCGACTTGATCTCGTGGAACATATTGCGAGAAATACTCCGGATTTAGACGATGACGAAGACTAGGTGAATTTTTATTTATTAATTACTTTTTTGTATTGTCTTTTTATTTATTGTTATGTATTTGTAATTAATTAATTAAATTTTTAGTTTTTTAATTTGGTTATTAATTTAAAAAAAAATAAAAAATAAGAGGGTTGAAGGGTACTTGGAGGGTACCACTCCCACCTTAGAGGGTACTTTGAGAGGGTATTGAGGTGACATCTCCTAATTTATGTAATTTGGGAGGATACTTAGGTTGGGAGGGTACCACTCCCACCTCCTTTTATCTTTCATTTTATGCAATCACATGTTTTTATGTCAAATAGATATCCAAATTATAGTTCATTGAGATGACTTGTTCAATTTTTTTTTGTCCTAACAAGGTTTTTACGGTGAAAGGGAGCTTCAATATCTAATATTTTGTGTATTCTTGGAAACACATATCCACACTTTATAAAAACCGTTAATATTTGGTGACGAAGTTAGTGACTAAAGCAATGAGACTTTAGAAGGAAAAATTACTTTTAATATAAAAGTTCCGGTTCACTCACTAGTTCGGTTCATTGCTTTAACTCATAACTGAGCGATTCAAATGGATGCGACTTTCGGTCTGACTGGTCAGTTGGCTGGCTATGGGGTATACTCCCCTCCTTGCTTCTCAATCATATGTGGCACGTCAGCGTCACATCACACTCAACTTCGCTCCACTCCCATCCATCCCATGAATGAAAATGAAATACCCCCTTCTATGCTTTCCACCATTTTTAATATTAAAATATTAAATAAAGTTGAAAAACTGGAGTATAGCGGCATTTTGAGCGCCGGAAACCTGCCGCTTACCTCCATTCCAACGCGCCGCTGATGAGGGGGCGGTGTTCCCCGACAACAAAGAAGGCTAAGTCGGCCCCTCCCTGGTGAAACGGTAAGTATACCGCATAGGCTTACAAGAAAAGTGGGTATAAGCAAAAAGACTAGGTAAAAACGAATTGAAAATATATTAAATTTCTCATGTTGATTTTATTTTCAAACCTATTTTTTGTGAGCTCCTTTTCGAGAATATATGTTACAATTAGGTTCTATACTTCGGTTCCTTTATTAATTAATTTCATAAAAGATATATGTGAAGGGAGGAACTAAGTACAAAACAATTTTCGTTTAAAAAAAACAGGAAACAATCTATGTTTTTGATCAAAGTAAGTTAACAGTTAAGATTAATGTGGTGACAATTTTGCAATTAATTGAATGTTGGTAATCGCTTAGAGGGTTAAAAGAGAGAATTAGCACCATCCGTAGACTTTTTCATTAAATACTAGTTCATCAATATTTACTCAAATCAATTTTATATGTTTCATTATTTTTTTTTGTTGTTTATAAAATATTATACCATAGAATTGATAATAAACTATCTTTAATATGAGTATAATATTGCTACAATTTCATTTTAAAAAAAATGATATTTTTAGAAAGTTGTAATAAACTGTACGAAACAAATTGTTGTTGTCCACTTACAATGTATTTTTCTCCTATTTACACATCACATATATTTTTTGTTTTGTGTTATTATTCCATTTTACATTATGCTTATATTTTTGTTTTGTGTTGTTATCCATTTTAAACTCAACTTGTAACTTTTATTTTGTGCTGTTATGTTTAGTATAAACATGTGTACATAAATGGACACAAATACCTTACACATTAAAACGAATCATGTATATATTTCATCACCTTATTGCTTTCTACACTTTTCAGGTAAAGTCTATTTTGTATTGCAATTTATTTCTGTTGAAAAGAAGGACGATTATAATAAAGTGGCAGGTAAACGGGCGACAAGTTGCGCTGCGACCCCCTTTTGAATAGCAAAACCGATCCTACTAAAAACAAAGCTTTGGTTCTTAGGGGCCGAAATATTACTATGCATGACTCGTTGAACCATGTTTAGGAATTCCACTGCCTCCGGTGCTAGGAACCCAAAAGTATCAAAAGTAAAAGGGATAAACACGTGTTGGTTCTCTAAACAAACTTTCTCGTGTTTAGCAACTTTGCCTGATTCCGCCTTTAAAGCAGCATGACCCGCCAAAACCCTATTGTCCCTGAGCCCCACAAGAGGGGACACTCCTGTAAGGTCCACACAAGCGTGTTTCCCCCCTGCCCAACCAAACACAAGAATATCAGTCGGCCGTAGAGTAGACCTTCCTTCAAGCGGATCTGTCAGAAAGTTCACGTGAGCCTCTTTTTTAGCAGAAATTCCTGCCCGTTTGAGAACATCACAAAGAACATCCCTAACCAAATCATGCCTGTATTTAAACTCGGGTAACTCTTTGCAATGGACCGCATGCTCGCCAAAAGAATCCAAACAAGCCTTGCGGCAAACTGGGCAGGGCTCATCAGTCGGAAACAAGGGGATCATTAGCCGATACTTGAGGATAGCCCGGTACTCCACAGCCGACATATGTTGGCCCAGTCCTTTAATGGGGATAACTGTTAGAAAATCTTGAGCCCTAGGAGCCCGGATACATTCAAACACCGCTTTTTGGCGAGATGATAAATCAAACTTTACTCCCAAATTCTGGACAATTCTGCTAAATAAGACATTCGCCAAAGCATGTTGGGCTTTAGGGGGGCGGTGTCCTTATTAGAGAAACCGCTAAGATCGAAATCAGGAAGAGACATGCGCAAGCGATCCATCGCACACCCATAATCAGAGTCTAACCCATCAATATCACAACCCCGAAAAATGTGGTCCTGTAAACTCCAAGATTGTGTCCTCGAGGCCACAAATGCATAAGCAGATACATCCTGAGCCGCACATAAACCCAAACCCCCAAAACGGGTTGGAAGTGAGGCCAACCTCCATTGAAAATCCCTAAAAAAAGCACCACCACAAACCACGACATCCTCGATCGCACCCCGGAGGCCCTTGTAAAAAATTGAAACAGCTTCCCCCACATACATAGGCTGGCATGTTCTAAGGCCGAATAATAGCTTTGCAACTCCCATATACGAGCGGAGCAAAAGGAGCTCGCATTGAGGGTCCCGCAAACGTGGGAGACAACTTATCAGTTCCATCGCACAAGAAGCCCTTTTCACAGCCAATTTACTGATGAACCCTGCATCTCTGCTAACGGCGCCCCCAAGGAGTTTCACACCCAACACTAGCCTTCCAATCTCATAAGGAAACAATCCATCTTGTACCTTCACCCCATTGCACGACGGCAAAAAAACTTCCGTTTTCTTGACGTTAAGTTCAAGGCCCAAACAGGGCCCCTCCGACCTGATAATAGCTAGGGCTTTAGTCACCTCTTTAGCGTCTCCGATAATCGTGCCATCATCTAGGTACCAAGCATGGAAGAGAAGCTTGCAGCAATCCCTTATCCGATGAACCAGCGGATGCGAAACTAAGGCAAAAAGGAGAGGCCCCAAAGGGTCCCCCTGTTGAACCCCAATGGTGGACCAAATATGGTCATCACCCACATATAACCTAGCCGGCTGCCCATATAAAAAATCCACCCATAGCGAAATGGACGGGCATCAGGTCCGAACCTCTTGCAGGAGGGCAGTCCTATCCACTAAGTTGAAAGCATCGGAGAAATCGATGGTAAGCATAGCCAACGATCCATCCGAGTGAAACTCATTTAAAAACCTGTCCGCACTATGGAGCACAGCCTTTGCCCCATTGGGAACTCCCACCCCAAATCGAAAGTCACACAGATATTTAGTCATCTCCTTCCCCACCCCTCATGGCCACCTTAGAGACCAATCTCCTCCAGATCGCACCTACGACAATAGGTCTAATCCCGTTGTCCGGTTTGAGCAGCGGTGTGAAAGGGGCCGAGGCAACGAACTTCGCCAATCCCCTAGGGCATCTCCCCCCGAAACATAAATTAACCACCACAGAAATAACCCTGAGCAATTCAACGGCGATCGTAGACCCCTCTCCACAAAGAGCATCCAAAATATGTTGAGCTTTCAATCCGTCCCTCCCACAAGAGGTCCCTTTAGGGAAAACTTTAATGCATTCAAGCACGACATCATCATCCACAACAAGAGGAGGCTCAGAAAGTAAGGAAACATGCATAACCGGAGTGGGCAGGATGGGATGCTTCGCCACCAACACTTTCATAGTATCATTACCGAAAGGTGCAACCCCTGAAGAGCATAATACTTTGACCGCAGTAGTGAAATGCCCATCCGCAACTTTCCGCAAACATTGTTTAACATTGTTGCACGCCATAGAATTATCGGACCCAGGGACAAGCTCTACACGACACGTGGTCGACCCCAAAGGTTGGGCAAAAAGCGATAGGATGAGCTCCTCGAAACCATCCCCATCACGCCAAGGTGCCAGCGACCGTTGAATACTATGACATTGCAAAGACTTCCTATTACCAGACCTGCGCTCCTGACGGTTAGAAGGCCTGAAAACTCGCAACGTGCAACGCGGTAACAACAAAAGTCTCACCCATGCCTCAACAGAGTCTGACATAGCCGCCACTTTATCGAGGGCAGCAGTTAATGCCTGGGCAAACGCCATCCGACAATTATGAGGGATGCTCTTAACAGTCGTGATAGGAAGGGAGAAGACGCGTTCAAGGAGAACCCCGTCCACAACCACCCCTCCCAAAGGAACAACTTCCCTCCCAACATTCGGCTTAGGAATCCCCACTATAAACTCCTCTGCATCTCCCACAACCCGTTTGAAACGGGCTATCCCATCCACATGGTGGCATGCCCGATTGAGAGCATGTAAGCACATACACACCCCGCACAGCCACTGGCCTGAGACCTTTAAAGCCTCACCAACCGAAACAAACAAATCATAATCCGTGGAGACCGCTTCCCGCAAGGTCCCTTTCCGATCGTCCGATGACAAATGGAGCCGCTTGATATGTGCAACCAACCGAGGAAACCCCTTGGATCCCGACGTTCCATCCGGGCAGCAATGGAAACCTTTAAATGGACAAAGCCAAATACTTACTTCCAATGGAGGAAACTCTAAGCGTGCATATATGTGTATATGTGTCTATATATATATATTTTAAATTTTCTAAATTTAGAATGTAAAGTCGACTAGAATGACATGGTCAAATGACGCAAATGTCAATCATAAAGTCAAATACCACCGAAATGAACATGCATTTAAAAAGTCAATGACATTTTTTTTTCAAATTCAATCCATTCCACCTCATCAGCTCCATATATTCACACAAAACCATACCTCTCCACTCAAATCTAATTCCTACTCCTAAACCCATGTCTGGATACCCACTGTTGCTACAAAACTTATCACCTAGGGGTGGAAGTCTTGAAGCAGTGCTGGATGAACAAGTTAAGACGGGACTTCTGGGCTTGGGCTTGGAAGAACGAACGGGACCTCCAGGTCTTGAAAGGATGATCTGCAAAACAGGAAACACCGTGAGCCTCGCCACGAGCAGAAGGGGTTTTCTCCTCGTGACCACCCTCCGGCGTGAGAATAAGTATGTGTATAGTGGGAGATAAAAGGTGAGAAAGAAGGGATAAGTAAATTATGATATTGTGAATCTGTGGGTTAAAACATGAGTCTTACCTTTGAAATCGGCCCGACTATTTATAAGGTATCCATGGTCAAGATGTTTGGACTGGGTATCCATTGTAGGTTGTATGCAGTCAAACATCTCTCCCTACTTCTGCTAATATGACTGTTATTTCCTCATTCGTGCTTAGGGAGTTCAGGGTGTATTTAATTATCTTTGTTTGTATAGTTGACCCGTGTTTCCTGTGTACAGGTTCTGTCCCTGACACATCTTGTCTTGTTAGCTGACTTCCCTTTTTGTGTTACTTGTTCTTTCCTGACCTCTTTCTATTATGGGTTCAGGTTTCCCCATTGGTGTTGTCTTTATAGTTGACTCTTATGCCCAATGAGGCGTTATCTTAGTTATTTAGTATTATTTTCTGGTATGAGATTATTTCCTTCGTAACTTCTTTGATATTTTCTAAGTGTTGAGTGGGAGATGTCGTCCGATGTCAGATGAGTCCATCTTTCGGCCGGGACACCCTTGAGCCGCGGCATGGCCTCAGCCGCGGCTGGGGTAGGGTTTGTCGATTCCGTCCTTGTTCTTTCCTTCTAGCATGGGTTCCGTTTTCCCCATCCTTGTTGCACTTTGGCCGTGACACACACTCAGCCGCGGCAGGCCTTCAGCCGCGGCAGGTGGTCCCCCCTGCATTCCTTACGACCGACCTTCCCCTTCTTGTTGCGCTTGTGCTTTGAGTCGTGACATATCTTTGGCCGTGACACGTCTTTGGCTTGGTGTCCCGCAGCGAAGAATGGCTTCTCAGCCGTGGCAGGTTATCAGCCGCGGCAGGCTCTCAGCCGCGGCCGGCTCTCAGCTTGATGCTTGATCGTCTATCCTCTTCACCCACAAAACCCACCCGGTTACGGTTACGGTGCACCACAGCCGTCTCAGCAATATTACTCCACCCCCCACGGCGCTCCTGCTGCCGCATACGGCCAACCACAACAATCCGCCTACGGCACTCCTTACCAACCCTCACCCTACGGAAACCCGTTCGCCGCACTTGTCCCGTCGACGTTCCCGTCGGGGACGGATCCGAACGTGATTGCATGTTTTCAGGTGGCGGATGTGGATGGGAGTGGGGTTATTGATGATAAGGAGTTGCAGAGGGCATTGTCTTCGTACAATCAAAGTTTCAGCATCCGTACAGTTCGTCTTCTCATGTATCTATTTACAAATACCAATACTAGACACATCGGTAAGCATCTCTCTTTGTACACCCGGGGTATATTAGTAATTAGCCATTGGTCATTTACTCATTTAAAAAAGATGAAATGAATATTTATGCATTGTTAATATCAGGACCTAAAGAATTCACTTAAGTGTTCTATAGTCTTCAAAGTTGGAGGGTATGTCAAAATAATTTCCATTTGTTCGATTTAATTTCTAATTAGTGAATTAATTAACAGGACATTGTTTTTATCTTGATATTTACCGTATGTTAATTAATTTTTCAGGCAAATTTTGAGAAGTTTGATCGAGATCGTAGTGGCCACATCGATGCCTGGGAATTGAAAGAGGCATTGATGAGCCTTGGCTTTGCTGTTTCCCCCGTGGTCTTGGATCTGCTTGTTTCCAAGTTCGATAAGACCGGGGGAAACAGAAAGTCAATCGGGTATGACAATTTTATCGAGTACGTCTTCTCAACAATTTTTGTTTATTTTGTTACATGTTTGTTTCGTAGAATTCTTTAAAGTGTTTTTTTAATCAAAAATCATGTTTGATTGACGGTGGATTAGATTTATTTACTTCATTCAATGTAATTTAAGGTGGTTTGACTTTTCTTCACATAAGTGAAGTAATTCTAATTTGTCATTTCGGTATTTTCAACATTCTAATTTTACTTGAGATAGCGAATTTCTTTACTTTTGTAGGATTAGAACTCAAAACCTTCAAATTTAAGTGTTCTAAAAGGTTTTGTCTCTGTCATTAAGCAACCAACCCGAGTAACATTCTAATTTTACAACCAAACATAATACAAATTTTTATTGAAATTAATTCAAGTACTCTTAAATTTCATTTTATTTGAAACATTCTATGAATTAAACGCCCTCTTATTTTATTTTATTTTTTTTCTTTGTTGTTAAGTTTCTAATAAAATCTTTGTCTTTTGTTGACATTGATTTCAGGTGCTGTCTCATTGTTAAGGTATTTAAATTTTAATTTGGGAATACAAAGATTTTATTTTGTAAAATATAAACAATAATTAAGAATACATGTATTAATTAAAATGATAGTCAAACTAAATAAAGATTTAATTTTGTAAAATATATATGCAGGGGCATATAGAGAGGTTCAAGGAGAGAGACACAACGTACTCGGGTCATGCAACATTCACATATGAGGCTTTCATGTTGACAGTTCTTCCGTTTCTCATTGTTTGATAAATGTGCCGTTTTTAATTTGTAATATGTTCTGCTTGTTTTTTTTTGTTTTTTTTATTTTTAAATAAAGATTCAGAAAACTTTAGTCGCTTTAATTTATTTTATAATAAACGTACTTCAAATACATCATTTATGGTGAGTTGAATATTATAATTTTATATTAAATCAAGAATTTAACACGAAGTTTCCCCTCTTTCTCTTCTCACTCCTCAAGTCCTCATACTTCTTTCTACACAAACTATTATGTAAACTCAGCCACCAGCGAAAGGCACTTCAACCAGCAACTACGTTAACGAAAGCCCCTTCGAATGAACCCAATCACGATTCACTATCTTCTCTAATTGCAAACCTACACCAAGAGCAACGCGTTAAGGCGTCACAGGGAGGGAATGATCCCTGTAACCACCCTCCGGCCACCGGCGTGAGAATAAGGATCTCCGGTGATGAAGTAATAAGAGAGAGTAAAAAGTGAAGGTCAAGTGATTATGCATACTTGTGATAATGATGATACATTTCCTTTTATATCAGGTATTTTTGGCTACCTCATCAAGGGGGTGTGGGGACTTGCGAACCCACTACGGAGTCATGTGATAATGCCCTCCATTTTGATTGGTGGACACGTATTCCTCATATGGGAGTATGTCATGTGTCATAACCGTTTTTGGGATGCGCCCGCAGATGTGGGCTTTTGGCTTAACTATATACTTGTTGATTGGGTTTTGCGGGCCTCTCCTCTTCATATCTATACTATATAATAAATAAAGGTTTTTTTATGCCACGTGTCGTCTGCGTATTCATTCTTATCATTTTTTTCACGCCTCTCTCTCTTATTAAATACACCTCTATCTTTTAATAATAATATATTTTTAAAGAAAATACTAATCTTTATATTAATAAATCTCCTGACATATTTTGACGAGTGTATGTGTTAACATATTATATTGTATTCTACAAATTTGTTCAACCTGTGTAAAATATGAGTTTTTAAAAAACAAATTTTTTATTACTTATGATATAATATTATATTTATTCAACCCGTGTAATACACGAGATTTTAACCTAGTTACATAATTAATATTAACTGGCGGATAATTACCAAAGGGCCTTTGGTCTAATGGTATCATGTGTGTTGCATCGTGCCCCTTTCCTAAGAGGTTGTGGGTTCTAGTCCCGTCGTGTACACGTGGTGTAGACTTAATAGTAGATTTACAGTGTTTGAGTTTGCCATTAAAAAGAATTAGCAGGTAATTATCGACCATGGTAGAGAATTTGATAATGAAGTGCAATTTGGAGCCTTTTGTGATGAGTATGGGATATCCCATAACTTCTCAGCTCCTCGAACACCTCAATCTAATGAGGTTGTTGAGAGGAAGAACCAAACATTACATGAGATGAGTCGAACAATGCTTGTTGAGCAATCCATTCAACAAAAGTTTTAGTGTGATCCCCTAGCAACGGCAACCTATATCCTAAATAGAGTCTTAGTTAGACCTATGTTAGACAAAACCCATATGAAATCTTCAAGGGAAGAAAACCATCCTTAGGACATCTTAGAGTATTTGGTTGTAAATGCTTTGTTCTTAACACTAAAGATCATTTAGCCAAATTTGACCCCAAAGCCTATGAAGGAATATTTTTGAGATTTCCTAAATAGCAAAGCCTATAGAATCTTAAACAAATCCACAATGGTTGTGAAAGAATCCCTTAATGTATCTTTCGATGAAACTCCACCTAAATCAAAGTTAACGCAATTGGTTGATGATGATATATGTGAAGTAGAAGCAATAAGAAACATTGAAAGTCAACCTCATATTGAATCCAACCCTTTAGATGATTCTCCTCTTAAAGAGGAAGAACAAACCTTGAATATTAAGGAAGTCAAGGATCATCCCATAGACCAAGTCATAGGAGATCTAAACAAAAGAAAAACTAGATCAAAAGCCCATAACATCCATGCATCATTTGCCTTTGTGTCATCCTTAAAACCCAAGAACATTAAAGAAACCCTTAGTGATCACAACAGGATAGTAGCCATGAAAGAAAAACTAAATCAATTCGTCATGAATCAAGTTTGAGAACTTGTTCCTCCTCCTAGTGGTCAAACCATAATAGGAACTAGGTGGGTCTTTAGGAACAAGATGGATGAGAATGGTATTGTAACTAGAAACAAAGCTAGATTAGTAGCCCAAGGATTCAATCAACAAGAAGACATTGACTATGAATAAACATTTGTTCCAGTTGATAGATTAGAATCCATAAGGATTCTACTTGCTTTTGCATATGCCAAAGATCTCAAACTATATCAAATGGATGTCAAAAGTGCTTTTCTAAATGGTGTTATAAATGAGGAGGCTTATGTTGCACAACCTCACGGTTTTGAAGATTTTGATAAACCACACTATGTTTATAAGCTTCATAAGGCATTATATGACTTAGACAAGCTCCTAGATGTCACACCCCCAAATTTATTTACGTAATAAATAAATACAGGTTGCAACGATTGGTTCATTACAAGATAGCGGAAGCTGTAATAGTGATTTCTAAAACTTGATTACATATATAATGTGTAATAGTAAATAAATACAATGATCTATGTTCCTCTAGATCAAAGGTCGACTTGAGACTTGATAATCTATACCCGTCCGACTACTAGGAATTGTTTCAACATAGCTAGACTATTCCAACCGCGCCATGGCTAAGGGTTACCTGAGAAACATACTTGAAAGTGTCAACACAAAGGTTGGTGAGTTCACGGAGTTTTTATTTTAGTGCAGTTAGTTTTCCCCGAAAATATATACATGACATTACCGTCATAAAAATAAGTAGTTTTCACCAAAAATATATACACGACTTAACCGTCATAAAATAAGTAGTTTTCCCCGAAAACATATACACGACATTACCGTCATAAGGTAAGTAGTTTTACCCGAAAACATGCCCATGACTTTACCGTCATGAAATAAGTACAAACAATTTTAAACCTATATGATAACAAATGTTCTTGTTCCATTCGTAAGCTAGCTAGTCTTACAAATACCTATGTCCATACATGAAACCGTAACCAAACCCTGACAAATGAATGCCCCTCACTCGCTAAACCACGAGAATAAGACAATATGCGGTCATTTGGCCATGTGGACCCCCGGTTAGCGCGACTAACCATGACCGGGGATGTCACCCCCAATAGTACTATCCATATAATCCCAGGCTAAGACCATAGCTAATGGTTTCAAAAGTGTGTTAATTCGGGGACTTTAAGCGCTATATTGTTCACCATGTATGACATAGTGTTAGTGTCTTGTTTCCTTGTTATCATATAAAAATGTTTGCAATGTTTTCCCAATTATATAAAGCAACAATATAATACATAATATGTAAGTATGTTTCTCCCCCCGCAGTTTACAAAACATATAAAAAGCGAAAAGTGGGCCGTGAACTCACCTGATGAGCTTTCAATATGTAAGTGCTAACAAAGCCGATGTGTATGCAAGACTGTCCTAACCGTGACCTATCAGTTACGGTTGTCTTAAGACCTTATATGATGATGTAAACTTACAAGTTGAATATGTATAAGTTCCACTCAAAATGTTAGACTAGGTGATACATGTGTTACGTTTTTGAAGTGTGACCCGACGAACCGTTGGTGACTTGTCTTTGAATTTCATGATGCGTATTTGTATTTATTCATAAGTATATACACTATTGATGTTATATAAATAAATACTTACCTATAAGTTTTCTTATATAGATCGTGTTAGGGTTCCGGTAGTTATTCACTTCGAACTACATTATTACGGTAACTAGTCTATTGTGATTTTTCCAGAATTTTAAGTTGTCCGTGTATCGTGCTTTTGATTAACCAAATGAACTCGTTTAGCCATGAAATTTTATAACAAGTTACCTACATATCTTAGGGTTACAAGGATGCATTAACCAACACTTTATGACATATCTAGGTATTTTAAATAAATTCATTTTGGACAGATGGTATAACAATGGTTTTTCTGGAGTGACTTGTGGATTTTTTGAGTGGGTTGACCAAAGTTTACTTCCATGACACGAGCTCATACAAATTTTAATTTAGACACAAAATACTAACTCTAGGAGTTGGAATCATGTTGTTTGGACTTTTTACGACCAAGTTATGACTCCTAGAAGTGGTACTAAAATTCTGCTGGAAAGGACAGATTCGAGACATTTTCTTGTATGATCATTTTGGGGTACCATAACCCAACGAAATTTCACGAGACCACTTGGGTTGGATTTTAGACTCTTTGTAATTAGTTTTATACTTAGGATTCGACCAGTTTGGATGAGTATGGACTGAGATATGGCCCTCCAAAGTCGAATTTAGTTTCTGCCAGCTCACTGTTTTACTTCCAACACACTCAAGATCACCAACTACTTTAGATTTGTACTTGTTTGACTCTTGTTTACCATCTACTTGATCTTTACGTTATATATGACATGTTCTACAAGTTACAAGTCATATTTATCCAATGATTCACTTTATACTCTATGGTTTATGTCCATACTTTCACTTATGTCCAAACACTTGTTTTAACAACAAAATTTCAAGATCTTCACATATGTGCAACAAAATCACCAACAACTCTCTTTTTGACCAACTTCTCTTATAAAAACAAGTATGTACAAGATGTTTAGGTTTTTGTTTAGAGATTTTAGTATGTTTATAAGATATGTACATGTATTTTTAAAGAACACTCATGTTTAAAAGATGAAACCATGTTTTTACTAGTTTTTAAGTAGTTTTGTTTTGGGTGGTGGTTTTATACAACAAAAATACTTGTAATGTTAGTATAAATGAAGGAGATGAAGATGTGTAGACACTCACTTTAAGCAAGCAAGGAGAAGGAAAGTTAAAAGGTAGTTCCCAAAGCTTGAACTCTTGCAACAATCACCTTCAAACACTTGAATCTCTTGATTTCTTGTATGAAAGATTGAATGGAGGAAGAAGATGTGTGTGTGTGGTGTGTTGGTCTAGACCCAAGAGAGAAGAGAAAGTGAGACAAAGATTGAAATCTTGATTTGTGGTAGTTCATTTTCTTATATAGTTGAAGATTGGGTGTGGTTTTGACTAAATAATCATCATAATTATGATGATTGTGATAGAGGAGTGGAGTGTTAGACAAGGTTTAATGATGGTGATAGTGTTGTCATGAGGGAGTGGGTAAGGTGAGGGTGAGATGATGGTGAGGTGATGGCGGAGGTTAGTAGGCGATGATGACTCAAAGGTGGTGTAATACCCGCAAAAAATACCCGTTAAATACCCAGTTTAATAAATAAATTCAAGACCATGATAATATAAATAAAAATGTGTCGGGTTTAATATATACATATATATTTATATGTATATTCGTTCATAGTTTAGATGCGTTAAACGTGTAATGCACGTATTAATATTAAAATACGCGTTAACTAACTCGTATGAAAAATTAGATATATATATTTGTGTTATTACACATATAATCACATAAAACGTTGAGACATAATATTTTCCTATCATTTGATATTTTCACCAACGTTCGTATTGTGTGGGATGTTTGTATATATATATAGTCATTAAATGAGACGGAGGTTGGGTGCATATTTGTATAAAGTCATAATTATGGAGATTTGACCTCTTGAGTGGAGTGTGAGTCAAGCAAAGTGAAGACACGTTAGTGTTGATGGTGATGTGATTGAAATAAACACGATATACGACCCGAAATTAGTACACGTTTTAATAGATAAAAATTTGGAGTTGTGATTATATTATACACACACACATATGTATACACTCTTATATATGAATATCTTTAGTTTAGGCGCGTTAACGAACTTGAACGAGTTGTAAATGCATTGACTCACATTTATACGCATTCTAAGAGAATGATTTAGAATGATAACTCTAGAAATGTTTTTTTACGAGAATCTTTCATATATATCGTAGAATATATATTCAAGACTTAATCGTTGGAACATGATCGTTTATTTAGAATACAATTCTAAATATTTTTCCGTTATAATACTTGATTGCTATCGTTTGCGTTATACGAATTTTTACATCTGCATGAACCGTTAATTCTTATTATTACTGCGGTATAAACAATCGATGCATTATGTTTGCTAGACTTTTATCGTTCGATACGATTTTGAGTGATTCAGGAAACATATTAATGTAAACACGTTTAAGTTGTGTACGAACGATGTTTTGGAAATGTCGGGTGTCACATTAGAGCTTGGTATGATAGATTAAAAACATTTCTAGTTGATAATAGTTATAATATGAGTAAAGTAGATAATACATTGTTCATTAATAAAAAGGATAAACATTTAATACGTGTGCAAATATATGTTGATGCTATTATATTTTGTTCTACAAGTCAATCCTTATGTGATGAATTTGTTAACAAGATGCATAGTGAGTTTGAGATGAGTATTATGGGAAAATTAAATTTCTTTCTTAGATTACAAATTAAAAAATATAATGATGGAACATTTTTTAATCAATCAAAGTATATTAAAGATATGTTAAAGAAGTATGATCTAGAAAATGTTAAGCCTATGGATACACCCATGGCTATCGCAACAAACTTAACAAAGGATGAGGAAGGTGAACCCACTGAAAGCAAAAAGTTTAGAGGTATGATCGAGAGCTTGCTTTTTCTAACGACAAGTTGTCCGGACATTATGTATAGTGTTTTCTATTGTGCAAGATTTCAGGAAAACCCAAAGAAATCACATTACGAAGCTGTCAAAAGAATCTTCTGATATATCAAAGGAACCATCAATCTAGGATTATGGTATTCAATAGTTGCCTTGCACAACTCTCCTCGGTCTTGATTGTATCGCACAACCAATCCACACAAGTCGTATCTCATGACTTAAATCTGTCTCGCACAAATCTTCTAGACAATCTCTTGCAGATCACAATTCTTTGAACCGCTCGCAGGTTCTCCTCGTTGATCTTTTCTCCAATACGATTCCCACATATTGTTCTGGATCACTTCCTCCTCGTTTTGCTCATATCACACGACCTTTCTTCACTTCTCTTATCTTCATAGCTTTCATAGCCTTTGAAAACTTCGCACTAGATCAAATGAACATCCGAATCACTCGGTTTTGTTCTTATATTCTGTAGTTGTGTCATATAACTCTTCCTTAATCGATTAGCAGCCTTCAAAATCAACCACGAATCTTTGCAATAGCCTTCAATAATCCATCAACAGCCCCAATCGATCTAACACAGATCAATTTTAGCCCCTTTCTTCTTCACTGATATTCGAACCAATCACGGGTTCTGGTGGTCGATTTTTGTCTTCAATGGCCATTGATCTTGTGCTCTGATACTAACTGTTAGATAATTGTATATTTAGAAAATAAAACACAAAAAATGATATTTGTGGGAAAACACAACCCACGACTCTTTTATATAATACAAATCGAAACCACACTTTACAAATAATCCCTACACGATTTATACTAAATAAAACTTAATCCCAAGATTCTTGAAACTTTAAACTAGGAAACCAAATAACACCCTAACCCAAAATATTAAACAACTCTCCTAAATTAAACCTTACCATCTAAACATAATATCAAATCAAACTTTTAACCCAAACAAATAACCGAGTCAAAAAGACAACTATAAATCTTGACCTTCTTTTTTGTTTGATAGAATTAACGTAACAATAAACAATTAGTAAAACTGGATAAACAAATCTACTGGAAAGGAATCTAAAGTGGCATAATATAAAAAAACAAGAGTTAATTACTATTTGAGTCCTTAACGTTTGACCATTTTAACTAGTTGAGTCCCTTATGTTTAAAATCGTCGTTCTGAACCCTGACTTTTCATTTTTGCATCTGTTTGAGTCCAGATGGCAAACGTCGTTAGATTTACCAGTTAACTTTTTTTCTGAAATGACCAAAACACCCTCAAGGACTCAAATGGTTAGAAATGTTATATATTTCACCCTCTCTTTTCCACCACCACCACCACCACCCACCCATCGAACTCTCTTCCTCTCTCATCAGTCATCCCTTCCACTTTCACCTTTCTTTCTCTAAAAACATACACTCTCTCTCTAGAAAATATGGATCTCAAGAAATCCGTTGTTCTTGCATTCATCTGCGCCATCGTCGTCGCCGTCGGAGGTCAAGCACTGGCTTCTTCGCCGACGAATGCTTCTCCATTACCAGCTAAAACACTTGTTGTAGCTCCTGTGAAATCTTCAATGAAAGCTCCGACGAAAGCTCCTGTCTCAGCTCCACCAACGGCTGTCGTTCCTTCTCCTGAACTGTCGACGCCTCCGACTAAGGCACCGGCCAGCACACCTCTGGCTGCAGTGCCGGTGAGTTCTCCTCCGCCGATTGAATCTCCGCTTGTTCCTGAACTTGGTGCGGACAAGAAACTTGGTTATTGTAACATCAGTCAAATTTCATTCATTAATGTATGTTAAACCCAGGGCCGTCCCTGATATTTCGGGTGCCTATGCGAATAGAAAAAATGGTCCCCTAAAATATAAAGTTATATATATTTATTTATTTATTAATACGGCGGTAATTGTTATAACAAAATTCATTATCTCTAGGCCCTTGAATCTCGATTGACGATTACCTATAGTTTTTCTTTTTGTTGGGATGACTTGATCGATTTCTCCCCTAGCTAACGATGTTAACGAATCACGATTCCATCCTCCTGATTGACGCTTGTTTTTTTATTTAGGTTTTAAAATTGTTTATTTTTAAATGGGTAAAATGTAATTGGTTTAGATGAGCTCAAACTAAAAAACATGGTTTAGATGGGCTAAAATTGCCATTAGGGTGGTGGTCTAATGGTGGAGGCAAAGCCTCTTAAACACTTAAAAAGACCTCAAGATCATGGGTTCAAGTCCACTAAGTAAATACGTTTTCCGTCAAAAAGAAGATGGGCTAAAATTAAAAAATTGTTGAATAGGTTTAATATAAAATAAAATAATAATATAATCAATAAAAGAATAAGAATTTTCATTGTGAATTACTTTTCACTAGTGGAGTACAACCTAAATCAAGGGTCTTGTCATATTACTCTCCAATCTATGTTACAGTGAATATAATAATAAAATATTATGTTTAGATTTTAAATAGGTTTTGACCACAGTTCATGTATTCATTTAATCTTCTTCCTCACTTCACAAGAACAGAAGCCAAGATGTCATTGTCGGCCAAGAAAATCGTTGTTGGTATCATCTATTTTCACTCTTTTATCTTTATTATACATTTATACTTGCTCTACAAACCTGCAACTCCGACGACCTGTAAAAATTTTTAGCCCCCCAAAAATATTGGGCCCTGAGCGGTCGCCCACCCGGCACACCCTCAGGGCCGACCCTGGTTGCACCTCCAGCTGTAGCGGACGATAGAGTTTGGCGCGGAGAAGCTTCGTGTTTGAACTGGTTTCAGATGATTCGTTACGGAATTTATGCGAGAAGATTGAAGGATACATCGATTCGCTAGGTAATATATTGAATTGTTTGTTCAATTGAATGTTAAATTACTAATATGATCATGTAATTCAACAAAAAAATTGGAGGAGGAGGAGGAGAAGAGAGATGGTAGAATATATTACGTTTTTAACCATTTGAGTCCTTGAGGGTATTTTGGTCATTTCATAAAAAAGTTAACTGTTAAATTTAACGACGTTAGCCATCTGGACTCAAACAGATGCAAAAATGAAAAGTCAGGGTTAAGAGCAGCGACGATTTTAAACATAAGAGACTTAACTAGTTAAAATAGTCAAACGTTAGGAAATCAAATAGTAATTAACTCAAAAAACAATTTTAGGTCAAAATCCATTTCATGTAATCATAATGCCAACCTTTTAGAATCTAAATCAACGAGTGAATCTGTTCTTGTGAAACATAAAAGAAGAAATTTACAGACATAATGTGGATGGGTTGTGTTGGAAAATATTTTATGAAAATAAAATTATATAAACTTGTATTATTTTTTTATTCAAGTTTGCTAGTTGAAACACCATGTTGAATTAGTCAAAATCCATTTAACATGTCTTTTAAGTTTTAGTTAAATACTTAAAGGTTTTGGTTAATGGTGAATGAGGTGTTTCAACTCATGAGTTGATGGTGAATGTGGAGTTTCAACTCTTTTTTCAAGTATAAATACCAAGGTGTTCCTTGGTTGAAAAATGCACAAAAACAACACAATCTTTCTAGTGTTCTCTCTTTCTTTCTCCCTAAAGAATTCCAACAATTCTTTGATCATCTTCATCATTTTCTTTAAGGTACAATTCGGGTGTTAGAGCCTTCCCCGACAGTACATACTGCTTAGGCCGTTGAACCCTTGGAAACAAAACGGGGAGAGACCCGGAATTTGTTTTAAGGGCCCCGTGTCAAACACGATCCTCGGTCAAAATCGGAATTCTGTTCTTGTATTTTGTGATTTTTCAGTTGTATTCGTATTTGTAATTTACTTGCTTTCCTAGATATGTTTGATTCTTTGTATTGTAATCGTAATATTAAAAGTGTTTTATTTTTATACGCGAACGGATTCCTATAATCTTAAAACAAATTTTTAAAACACCGTTCGTGTATCCAAAACCATCTCGTGTGATACAAACGAGTTTTGTATTCATGCGGTTTGTGTTTTAAAAAAAAAAAAATTTCTTCCCGTTTCTATTCAAAGGAACGACTTTATTGAAACGGGAATTTGGTTACAATTCGGATTTTTAACGCTAAGTTCTTGGAAAACCCATTGTTTGATCCCTTCAAAGTTGGACTTAGAACACATTCGGTGGGTTAATTCGAGAAGTTGGATTAAAAGTGTTGCGTAACTTTAATTTAGTGGGAGCATCCACTATTAATATTTCTGAAAATCTAACTTAGCACAGTTTATTTTTTAGAAAATGGCATCACCATCTAACGTCGTTAATGCCATTCCCTTGACAAATGCCATGGTGGGAGCGACCACAATGGCCAATCACGCTGAAAAACCCGAGAAGTTCTCGTGTATTCACTTTAAAAGGTGGCAGCAAAAGATGTTTTGTTACTTAACCACCTTAAAGCTTGCGAGGTTCTTAACGGAATCCGCTCCCCCCGCCATGAACGCGGAAGGGGAGACCGACGCTCAAGCTTTGAGCGCGGTAGATGCGTGGAAGCATTTAGAATTCCTTTGTCGAAACTATGTCTTAAACGGCTTGGTGGACGCGTTGTATAACGTGTACTAATCTATAAAGATTGCCAAAGAATTATGGGAGTCTTTAGAGAAAAAGTACAAAACGGAGGATGCGGGAACAAAGAAATTTGTTGTTTCCCGTTTCTTGGACTATAAAATGGCAGACTCCAAGACTGTGATTAGTCAAGTCCAAGAGTTGCAAGTTATACTTCACGACATCCACGCCGAGAGAATGACACTTAGTGAGACATTTCAAGTGGCTGCGATGATTGAAAATTTTCCTCCTAGTTGGGTTGAGTTTAAGAATTATCTTAAACACAAACGAAAGGATATGACCATCGATGAGCATGTTGTTCGTCTTCGTATTGAGGAGGACAACAAGAGGGCTCAAAAAGGTAGCCTAGTGGATGTTTTCGCCAAGGCTAACTTAGTAGAGCATGATCAATCCTCCAAGGGGGGCAAGAAAGGGAAAGCAAATGTGGACCTTGGCGTGAAGAAAGGGGCTGTGAAAAAGAAGCCTCCGACTTTCCAAGGACCTTGTTACAACTATAACGAGATGGGGCACCATGCGAACCAGTGCAAGAAACCAAGGCCCGAGCGCGCCCATTTGGTGGACGAGGATGGCACTCATCTAGTGGGGATGATTATCGAGGAAGCGACTTTCATCGAGGAAGTCAACGTTGTGGGAGGCGCTCCCAAAGGGTGGTACGTTGACACCGGCGTGACCCACCATGTTTGCGGCGACAAACAACTCTTTAAAAATTTTAAGGAGGCGGCGGGTGAACAGAAGCTTTACATGGGGAATAAAGCGACTGCGAACATCATGGGGGAAGGTGGTGTGGTCTTGAAGTGGACTTCCGGCAAAGAGCTCATGTTGACCAACACTCTATATGTTCCCTAGATTCGTAAGAATCTTGTCTCGGGAACAAGCATGGTTTTCGCTTGGTCATTGAATCGGATAAATTTATTTTATCGAAGAATGGAATGTTTGTCGGCAAGGGTTATGCCGACAATGCAATGTTTAAATTAAATGTAATGGTTGTAAAAAACGTGATGAATAAATTGCTTCTACTTCTGTTTACATGCTTGAGTCTTCTAATTCTTGTGTTTGGCATGGTAGACTAGGACATGTAAATTTTAATTCAATTCGTCGTTTGATTAATTTAAAATACATTCCAAGTTTTAAAATCGATTCAAAGTACAAATGCGAAACATGTGTTGAATCCAAACTAACGAGAAATCCTTTCAAATCGGTTGAACGAACAACCGAACCCCTTGATCTAATACACATCGATGTGTGCGATTTAAAAGCCACTCCCACAAGAGGTGGAATTAAGTATTTCATCACGTTTATTGATTATACTACTCGATATTGCTATGTATACTCACTAAAAAGTAAGGATGAAGCAATAGACAAGTTTATCTTGTACAAAGATGAGGTTGATAAGGGTGAGTAATATTCGGGTAAACCCGAATAGACCCGAAGTCCGGCCCAAAAAAAGCCCTAACCCGGACCGTATTGGATTACCTGGGCTTTAATTTGGTTTTCATAAATAGGTGATTTCGGTCTCGGGTTCGGGCCCGGGTAAAGCCCGTCAAACACAACTTCGTTTGAAAAGCCCGAACATAATTTTAAAGAACGTGGTCTACTAGTCTGCTACATGACATTTACAAATAAGTACAAAATATAATAACAAAATTCAAAACTAATAACAATTTACAAAGATATTTGATCATTATAACCTCAAACAGAAAAAGCTCATCCAAATACCATGTTTTCTACAACTACTTTTATTACACCTAATTATCTCATTTGATCATTATAACCTCAAACAGAAAAAGCTCATGGATATGGGTATCAAAGCATTGAGAAGTTTGAAGGTACCAAGCTTTTGTATGCATACTTAATGGAGCAAAGCAAATAACAAAGCAATCCATGACCATTTTAACACTCTATGAAGGATAATTAAGCTATCCATGGACATTATAATGGAGCAGTTCATATACAATTCTCATAGACATTTTATCGAGCAGTTGGTATGCATACTTCCATTTCAATATAACCAGTTCAATCAACTCACATAATTAGACTGTACATACAATAGAAGCTCTTTTGCAATGAAATTGCGGAATAACAATACAATAGATATGCATACTAATGAAATTGCAGAATGAAATTACCTTCGTGTTCTTTGCAAGCTTCCTTGATGACTGCTTTGTTCTTTATGAATCTTCCTTGATGGCAAAATCATCATCTAAGGAAGTGTTTCTGGTCCGATGTATAGATCAATGCAGTGAAATCATCATCTACAGAACAAATTCGAATTTGATTTGGGACAGACATCAAGACGTCGGAGAAGGAAATGTTGGGCTTTATGAAAAACCCTAACCCGAATAGACCCGGACTCGTAAATACCGATTACCCGTATATAATAGTAGGGCCGGTCCTCGGGTCTTGAATTTCTGGAAATCGGGTAACGTGTTGGGCCGGGCTTTCTGAAATCGGGCCCGGTTTTTTAAAAAGCTCACCCCTAGAGGTTGAGAATCAACTAAAAAATAAAATAAAGATTGTGTGACGTGATAGGGGTGGTGAATATGTTTCACCATTTGCGGAAATATGTGCAAAAAATGGCATAAAACACGAGTGTACCGCACCCTATTCTACACAATCTAATGACATTGCGGAACGAATGAACCATACATTGAAAGAGATGATGAATGACATGTTGATTAGCTCGGGCGTGAGCTATGACCTGTGGGGTGAGGCTATTCTCCCGGCCAATTATGTCTTGAATAAGATACCCAGCAAGAAAATGGATGGGACTCCGTATGAGTTATGGATGGGTAGAAAACCATCATACAAATACGTCAAAGTGTGGGGGTGCCTAGCCAAGGTGACGGTTCCGCCACCAAAGGCACTAACGATAGGACCCAAAACTGTGGATTGCATATTCATTGGATATGCGCACCATAGTAATGTGCATAGGTTTCTTGTACATGAGTCCAAGAATCCCAATGTACATAAAGACACTATTTTTGAGTGGAGGACTGCCTACTTTTTCAAAAATATGTTTCCTTGTTTAAGACAAACACATGCGAGTTCATCAAGAGCGGTTGATGAAGCAAGTACATCAAGAGCAGTTGATGATACGGTTCATGATGAGAGACATGAACGAGCCGAGGTTGAGGAGAGTGAGCTTAGACGAAGCAAAAGACCAAGAATTGAAAAATATTTCGGTCCGGATTTCGTGAGCTACATGGTTGAGGGTGAGCCCAATATCTACTGCGAGGCGGTTACCTCCGCGGAAGCACCTCAATGGAAAGAAGCAATTAAGAACGAGATAGATTCTATATTGCAAAATCATACTTGGGAGTTAGTAGATCTTCCGCCGGGTTGTAAACCCATTGGATATTCAAAAGGAAGATGAAAGTCGATGGCAGTATTGATAAATATAAGGCAAGGTTAGTGATTAAATGGTATAGACAAAAAGATGGTCTAGACTACTTTTATACTTACTCGCCAGTCACGCGGATAACCTCAATAAGGTTGGTTCTTGCAATCGCGGCTTTACGAAATTTGAAAGTTCACCAAATGGATGTAAAAACCGCATTTCTAAATGGCGATTTAGATGAAGAGATTTACATGGAGCAACCCGAGGGTTTCTCCGCCCCAGGAAAAGAGGGAAAAGTATGTAAACTCGTCAAATCTTTGTATGGTTTGGAGCAAGCTCCAAAACAGTGGCACTTAAAGTTTGATCATGCCATGCTTGCCAATGGTTTCAAAATAAACGAGTGTGACAAATGTGTCTATGTGAAAGACATGTCGGGAGGTTATGTGATCTTATGCCTTTATGTAGATGACATGCTTATCATTGGGAGTAATGACAAGATGATTCAATCTACAAAAGATATGTTGAAAGCAAGGTTTGTCATGAAAGACTTGGGTCTCGCGGACGTGATTCTTGGGGTACAAATCACTGGTCTTGTCTTGAGTCAATCTCACTATGTGGACAAAATTCTTGAGAAATTCAATAACGGTGACACGCGATGTGCATCAACTCCAATTGATACGACCCATAATCTTTTTAAAATAGAGGCGAGGGTGTTGCTCAGTTAAAGTACTCAAGAATTATTGTTAGTCTAATGTATCTTATGACATGTACTAGACCTGATCTAGCTTAAGCCGTGAGCCGGCTAAGTAGATATACTAGTAATCTGAGCGAGGAACGTTGGAAAAGTATCACGCGGGTACTAAGATACTTGAGATACACGAGAGACTATGGACTCCATTATAACCGCGATCCAGCTGTAATCGAAGGATACAGTGATGCGAATTGGATATCGGATATAAAAGATTCTAAATCAACAAGTGGTATGTGTTCATACTTGGTGGTGCGGCTATTGCTTGGAATTCTTCTAAGCAAAGGGTTATAGCTAGGTCCACGATGGAATCGGAATTTATCGCCTTGGATAAATGTGGTGAAGAGGCGGAATGGCTACGTCAATTTGTGGAGTATATTCCAATAAGGCCAAAGCCTTTGTCGGCTATTTGCATACACGGTGACAGTCAATCAGCTATTGGTAGAGCCCATAGCGTGATGTACAATGGCAAATCAAGGCATATTCGACGTATACATAACACGGTACGACAACTACTCTCAACGGGTGTTATCACGATTGACTATGTGAAGTCAAAAGATAACATTGTGGACCCGTTAACGAAAGGCTTAAGGAAAGAGTTAGTTAACAAGTCGTCAAAAGGAATGGGACTAAAGCCCATGGAAAAATGGGACATGAGGGAAACCTAACCTAGTTGACTGGAGATCCCAAGATCTAGGTTCAATAGGACAACTTAATCATGAAACCAAGGGTGGTCACTGTGGGGGAGTACCCCAAAAAAACTAAAGGGCGTTGCGCGTGCGCACGTCCTAGTCCACTCCAATCAGTGACATGTTTTGTGAGGATAAGCATAATAAAGGTTAATGATTTGTAGAAATCAAGATAACCTATTGCTTTTAATGATTCGCGCGGGAATCACCAAAGTGAGAGAGAAGTAGGGTCGCTTTGAATGGATTTTGGGGCAAAAATCCTAAAGCTCTCGCAGAACCATGCTAGTGTTCCAGGACCATAATAGGACACGACAGTGAGGGGTTGGCCAGACCAGGGAGAGTTTGTGGGAAGTGTATTGTCGTCTACATAAATGGGGGTATGTTCAAAGACATCGTGTCTACACACCACTAGGAGACTAAGTATGCTTCACAAAGGAAGGTTCAAAGGGTAACACCTACCTATCCTACAATGCTCAACCGTTGAATTGAATCTAAGAAACTTGTATGTATGGATCAATCTCAATGTGAAAATGAATGAGTTTTGTTTTCACATGTGGGGGATTGTTGAAAAATATGTGAAAATGAATGAGTTTTGTTTTCACATGTGGGGGATTGTTGGAAAATATTTTGTGAAAATAAAATTATATAAACTTGTATTATTTTTTTATTCAAGTTTGCTAGTTGAAACACCATGTTGAATTAGTCAAAATCCATTTAACATGTCTTTTAAGTTTTAGTCAAATACTTAAAGGTTTTGGTTAATGGTGAATGGGGTGTTTCAACTCATGAGTTGATGGTGAATGTGGAGTTTCAACTCCTTTTTCAGTATAAATACCAATGTGTTCCTTGGTTGAATGTTCTCTCTTTCTTTCTCCTTAAAGGATTCCAACAATTCTTTGATCATCTTTAACATTTTCTTTAAGGTACAATTCGGGTGTTAAAGCCTTCCCCGACAGTACATACTGCTTAGGTCGTTGTATCCTGGGAAACAAAACGGGGAGAGACCCGAAATTTGTTTTAATGGCCCCGTGTCAAACTCGATCCTCGGTCAAAATCGGAATTATGTTATTGTATTTTGTGATTTTTCAGTTGTATTCGTATTTGTAATTTAATTGTTTTCTTAGATAGGTTTGATTCTTTGTATTGTATTCGTAATATTAAAAGTGTTTTATTTTTATATGCGAATGGATTCCTACAGGTTGCTCACCAGATTGCGAAAAGCCGGAGGACTTGTGCTTGTGTTTGTGGGTTTATGCAGATCACAAAATAAGATAATTAAAGACTCGCAACAACATATTTGAGGCGGAGGAGGGACGTATTTCAGAGGGAGGGGTAGTGGGGGGAGAAGATATAACCGTTAGAAGTAATATCCAAAAGATTAAGTAATTGTTGACTTTTAGCGCTAACCTGATCTGACGGTCATGATTGATTCTGACAGCGGTTACACTCGCTATTATCGCAAGAATATATAATGCGCATAAGGGTCTTCTACTTGCTTCAACACGTAATGGTGTTACGTTTCTTGTTATTTAATATATATTAAGGCTTCCAATTATTAAACCGCTCCGACTAGTTGAACCAGTAGACTAATTAATTAGCTAGTTTATACCCGGTCTAGTTTTCAAACTATTGATTTCTTAGAAACAATTTCACAAACTAGTGTGTGTTAGTATTAGTGAATACTGAATAGCATGAAAAACATGATTATATAATTATTTTTTTGTTTTCTAAATATAAATGCATGAATCATGAATGAGTATACTCTTTTTCTTCAGGTAATTCAAATTTCCAAACTTGTCTTCCTCGAAGACTTTGAACAGGCCTTGCATTTTCTTGAAATCCCTAAAACATGACCAGGTAAATTGATTAAAATACATGAAAATGATGAAATTAATTAATGTATTTGCAAAAATATAATAATAATATGATTCAAGTAAAAAATATAATTGTGTGCTTACACGTCGATGAAGTTCCTTAATCAGTTTGATTTGGTCCTGTGAAACTGATCTAACCTTGTCTGCAATTGTCCAAATAACACCCTCTTTGCATGGAGGAGTAGTGAAGGAACCACTATATCTATAATTCTTTTTGCTACCATATCTTATACTACTTGCACTTATATTCCCCAAATCAATTTCTTCGTTTTCACCAACCATTTTCAACTTCTCCGTCAACTGCGTATGTAAATTTATTAAATTATGCAGGATGAACAACACTAACGGAGAGAGAGAGAGAGTCGTTACACTTGCGATAAAGGGGTCGGGTTCTCCAACGGTCTGGAGAGTGCCAATAACCGCTTTTTGTCCCATGTCATTTTCATGAACGAGATGTAGTTCTGCATCAAACCTGTAAAATATGAACATAAAACCCATTATAGATATTTTTATTAAGAGCATCTATGGGAGAGGGATGCACACTCCACATGTGGCGAGGAGAGAGATCCCGCGGTCCATGGGAGACGAATGTACTTTTGGTGAGAGGGAGTAGGGATAGCAATGAGACGGGTTTAGGACGGGTATTGTTAATCTCAGTCTTACATCCGATCGTAAAACCGTGTCCTGTACCCGGCTCAATACCCGTTGGGTATTTCCAGGTAATTATCCATCGGAAATACCTTAGTTTGTTAAAAAATACTCGTTAGGATTTCCAAATGCATTTCTTTTTCTTACCGTTCTAATTTTATATAATGAGAAAAATACCAAAATGGACATTTGTCCAGGCTAAATTAAAAAGGCGCCGGCTAAATTCAAAGGCTTAGCCGGCAAAAAGTAAAGGCTTAGCCGGCTTAGTACTGACTAAATGTTCATTTTGATATTTTTTTAGAGAACTATGTCCATTTTGGTATTTTTCCCTTATATAATTGTATGTTTACAACAAGTGCAACAAATTAAACCGTAATAAATTATATACATATCAGCATCACTTTTAAAATATTTGAAATATCTAAAATATGTAAATTTCAAGATGATGTAAATTCTAAAAAATATGTCCATACTTCATAGTATACAAACGATAAATAATATTATCAACTACATATCCTAAAAGAAAGTTATTTTTTCACACAGTGAAGCTACTAGAATGAAACATTATTAGACAAGGGTCAAGAGAAAAGTAAAATTAAAATTAAAAATTTTCGGGTATGTGGTTCGGGTAAACGGGTATAAGGTTTCAGGTAATCGGGTCGGGTATCATCTAATCCCATACCCGAGAATTTTTTGTAAACTAATCCAATACCCGAATACCCGTCCAGGATGTATCGGGTTTCAGGTATTCCCCTCGGGTTGAGGTTTTTCTTGGGCAAGCGTCGAGAAGGGTGACTTGTACCTGGTTAATGAGGGGCCCGACCGAAGATGCTCTAACATAATAACATGAATTATAACACTAATTACAAACTGAACACATACTTCTTCCCATTAATGGTATGTTCCGAAGGAGTATGCCAATGACATTGAATAAGCTTGTATGTTGAACCATTCACTTCTATTCCTCCTGCGTCTCCAGGCCATTCCACCTTAAAAATCAAAAAAATAATAACGATAACGATAACAGTGGCGTCTCCGAGATTTGAAATGTCAAACACGACTATAGAGAAAAGTCACTCGAAAACCATCAAAATATATATTTTATATATCTATATCTATACTACTATATAATACATATTACAAGGACATGGTTGTAATTTACTAAAAATTTTAAGACATCCAACACAAATTGTTGTGCAAAAGGTACACCTTACCAATGCATAAAATGTGATCATTTACTATTTAACCCTATAATTAAAGTCTAACACTTAATAATTACCATTATTTAATACACATGAGATTATTTAATTTACTATATTAAGTATTATTTTATTTATAATACTTAAAATAAAGATTTAAATTTACATTTACTATTTGTATTTTTATAACTAAATACTATTTAAATTAAGTATTAAGTTTTATAAAATTTCCTATTTTACAAGTTATAAGAGAAAACAGAATATTCTCAAAATTAACTATAAAGATTTAGATAATTTAAAGACTAAAATTGTAATTTTTTATAAAAATAATATGTAATTAATTAAGTTAATTTAGCATTTCAAAAAACTATAATTGTGTTTTTAGTTAAATAATAAGGAAATGAAAAAAAAAAAGAAAAATAATAATAATTGCAAAAAGTAAGAACCACCAGGGGGTCCTCGAACCTACGTCGTGTGTGTGCGCATGTGGCGCGCGAACCATCCGGGTCGGCGCCCATTTTAGTTCTACATCTGCTTCCGTTTGTATATGTATATAACAAATAGATAAATAAATAAACGAAGCTGCTTGGAAAAAGAAAGAACTGGCCGCGCGCGGGGGGTGGGGTTGGGGTTTGTGCTCGAACCAGGGCCACCTACGTGTGAGTGTGGCACGCGAACCAACTGCGCTAACGCTCACTCTTGCTCTCAATCAATTTCATATATATACACACACGTACATACATTGATAAAAGTTTTCACGTGGCATCATCCCATTGGTTGGGTTTACCGTTCATTGTCATCCATTTTTAATAGAGTGTATAATAATTAAAAATGTAAAATTTTAGAGATAAACCGTTAACTGCCGTTTTATAAATCTTCACACCAAACCCACCAGGTTGGTCGGAACGACCGACCGACCAAACGGTAAATAACGGTTAAGGCTTTACGACTTAAATCAAGCAACGAACTTAAGTTGAAATTGTGAATCTTCAATTATTACGGATATGAAGTTAAGCTAAAATATTGGATGTTAATTATTTATAATTATTTAAATGCTGAAGTATATAATTACTAAATATTTACATAGTAATGATAATAATAATAATAATACACAAATATAATCAGTGTTTAAGACAATTCGGGTTAGATTACACTCTCCAAAAGAGTCTCGGTGATACCCGACGCTTTGCGCGGGACAACCCACTAGTATAATATATATATATATAATAAAATTTTATATATAATATATATATATATATATATAAATTTATAGTTTTTTATAAAATATAATTATATATATATATAAATTTTAAAATTTTTATGCCCCTCGAAAACCATCAAAATTACATGCCCCGCACGGCGGCACATGCCACTGAGCCACCTCTAAACGATAACGATGTAATTAATCATAGCGCAAAGAGATCGATCGAGCTTACAACAATATTATTATATCCATTGACAAGTTCGGCTAGCGCGTCCTTGTAAGCCCGTTTCAAGTCGCTTGGGGTATCGTGTGCACCTAAGACATCGATATTAATCGGAGACTGAAATTTTCCTTCCGGGCAAATTTTCCAGTCTGGGCTAAGACTTCCCCACTTCTTCGGTCCACCTGGTGTCCCGTCTATATAGTTGAATGGCTCGTACTCACCTGTTAAATAAATGGTTGTGGATTCAAGGTTTAGAGATATTTTTTTTTGTAAAAGTAGGGTGAACTTGAAAAAAATAAAATTATAAAAGCGGTATGTTTTTTTTCTTTTATGTATAATATTTTTCTTTTTCTAGATTTTATTTAAGATTTAATTTAATTTTTCTCTAGTAATTTGTAATATCTAGTATTAAATAAAAATAAAAATACACAGTTTTGTTCTGTTGTTTACATTTCGACATATTTTTGTTGATTACCGAGTTTTGTTCAACATAAAGTACTTTTCAAATATGGTGATACCAAAAAGTCGTTTATTTTGCATACAACTCAATATTCAGTAAAATTATATCGAAATGTAGACAAAATTAACCGAACAAAACTATATATTTATATTTCTATTAAATATTAGAGAAAAACTAAATTATATATCTTAAACGAAAATTTTAAATTTTGTAAATTATATATTGATTATGGCAAGGGTGAAACCGGGGCTGAATACATTAGTTTTACGAAGAAAATATATGGTACACTAGTTTTACGAATTTCTTTCAAATTTCTACTTTGAAGCAAAATACCTTTTGTAACAGCCTGCATCCCCTTAAGAGACCTGTTCAAAGCTTTCCGAGAATTATCGACATTCGTTGATGTTCCAAGCAAGCGAGACCCATGATCATGACGGAGTTCAGTTTGGAAGAGGCCGAACAACATAACATTTGGTTAGGAGTTAGGACCAATTAATATTAACAAAATGGTATGTAATTATCAAATGTGGTTTGTTAATTACACCAAAACAAAGCATAGATATGGTACCAGTTTCTTTGGATGCATCAGCCATGCAAATCAAAATGAAGGACGATGAAGATATGATAAGACAAATGAAGAGAAGGGATAATGGATTAGGGTTTGACATGTCGCCATGCTGAATTGAAGAGAAGGTCCGAGTTAATTGTTTTCATGAATCACGGTGATATGATTATGTAAACAATGTTGGATCTAGATTCGGAATCTGTCTAACTTATTTTTGTAAGATGGTAAAAGACTTAATTAATTATTACTGAATAATGCATTACAATATATAGAAAACATAATGTAAACCCTACATAACTAATGGGCCCGTGGGCTCACAATAATAAACCTAATATCCAATACTCCCCCGCAGTCATAGCGGAAGTAAACAGGACGCTAAGACTGAAAAATAAAAAAAAACATAAAAAACAATATTATTAATAATAATAATAATAATAATAAGATAAACATGCTTAGATCGACTCATAAATCTAAACGTTTGCCAACAAATCCATATTGTGATTGATGTTGCCGTGCCGTCCATATTTGTTTGATTGTGCTATCCACAGCAATGGACCGTAGTCCTAATCTTCAAAAGGATGTGAATTTTTTTTTTCATTGGTTCTTGGTTCCCGGAAATAGGTAAGTCGACGACCGGCGACCGTAGTCGTGTGGCGGTGTGTCGAGGCTAACAGGCGGCGATCACTTGGATCCGTAGATCAAACATGAGATCCGTAGATCTAAAAAAAAGAAAATATAATCTAATCAAACCATAGTTTGAGATCGGTGACCGTGGACCGTAGTCTTGGCGGGCTAAAACACCGATAAAATAAAAAAAATAATAAAAGAAAAAGAAGTGACGCTCCAATTTGGGAAATCATTAACATGTTTTCAATCAATTTGAAATTTTTTTAGTGATGTCATGATCCACTTTCCAATTTAATTTCATATTCTGAGAATATTATTCTCAAGCAAACACATATGTAACAAATATATATCATGTTTGGTGACAGTGGAGGCACTTAATTGTCGACGGCAACGAGAAACAAAGTTCTTGAAAAATAAATTCCTTAAGAGCAGCAGTCAGAATCTTGAATTGAAAACAAAGCTTTATTCGAACGAGAAACATGAAAATAAAAGAAACTAAACAGAGAACGGAGGTGGGACAGGGCGGCGACGGCAGTGGCGCCGCGCCGCCCTGTCTAGGGTTTCAACTTGGTGGAGGCGGCTAGGGTTTTTATTTTTGTGTAGAGCAGCGATGAAGAAGAAGGTAACCAGAATCGTAAGGCTCTGATACCATGTAAGATGGTAAAAGACTTAATTGAGTATTACTGAATAATGCATTACAATATATAGAGAACATAATGCAAACCCTAGATAACTAATGGGCCCGTGGGCTCACAATAATAAACCTAATATCCAATAATTTTTACTATATTTGGTAAATTGTAACTAACGTAACCGAAAATAGACAATTGGTTCTTTTCGAGTGAAGTGTACTAGGAAAAAAGAAATATTTGACTGTTAATGTATCAAAATATAATGATACTTTTTAAGTTTTCCCCCTTAAACTTATGGTGTTGATTGTATCACGAAATATAGTCATCATCGCCTAGTGAAGTGATCAGCACATACAAAATTATTATTAATTTTTATTAGGAATTGTTTCTCTGAGCTTATTATGTTATCAAACCCAATAAAGTCGAATTATCATTAAACTACATCTCGACTTGACTATAAAACTTGAACTTTAAACTCCGACTTTTTATTTTCTTAATCATTTTGTGCCATGACATTTGATTTTCTTAACCATTTAAGTCCAGATGGCTAACTCCGTTAAATTTAACTGTTAACTTTTTTTTTCTAAAATGACTAAAACATCATTAGGGACTCAAATGGTTATTAAAAAGTAAATAAAAAGGAACCATAGGACCCATCTAAATCGTCTCTCTCCCTCGTCACCCACACCCCTCACCTTCTTCTCCGGGATGCTAGAAGCATTTGTTAGAAATATTTATGTGACCTTTTGACCATTTGATATTTATATGGACTAAATGTGTGTAGGCCCATATTCAAGGTATCTAATTTGATATAAGTTAATACCTTAAAGGGCCTAAATGTAAATAGTGGTGGTTAAATTGATTTATCAGTCATTGTCCTAAATCCTAAGAAAACATACGATTGTTCTTTCTCTCTGGAGAAAATTCTCACATCAAATCATCCATCCTAATTGAGGGCAATAGACTTTTAATCAAGATCACACAAATGGCTTCTTCTTCATCCAACACACAGAAGACTGATTCGTCTCCTTCAAGTAAGTGTTCTAACCCTTCATGTGTGTGATAGATTAATTTGGGACTTGTATAAATTGATACCATATGTTGAAATCCTATCAACATGTGGTATCAGAGCCACGGTTAATTTAATCAATTCAATCGTTTCAAAGAGAAATCTGATAAAATTTTCTTGAAATCGGTACTTTTGAAAATATGGGTTATTCGATTTTAACTGTTTCAATGATATGGGATTCGAATACTTTTCTGGAACAATTCATATGGAAATTAATAATCTATCATTAATGCGAAATAATACAATTCTCACGGGTTTCAATTTCCGTGATGTGGATGGAGTATGATGACATATATAATTAACATGCCATTTGGATTTCCATTAAAATGAAGTTCTGTATCTTCGTTTTTTTTATTCATGTACATTCGCATTGATTTTGGATGAAAATTGAAACAATCAATTCTAAGCCACTAAAAGTACAATATTTAAATTATTACTCCGTGAACCCAACGTGAATTGGTTTGATAATTTAGATAATGGAAATAGATATATTTACTTCATCTTAGCTAACGGTGTTTTGAAATAAATATGTTTAAAATTTTGTTTAATATAACATTTTAAGTTAAATTGTTAACTGAACCAACGAGATGTTAATAGTTGAGCATGATGTGTATTTTATCTATTATTTGGTGTTAGGAATAGATCTTTATTTTATATGTGATATGTTTTATTTTGTATCCTAATTATGTTTTGTATAGTCATAAATGAGCATAATATTTATTCTTTACTTGAATCAGCATCTACCTTTAGATCCGGTTCCGGTTATTTGCACGGAATAGAACTTTTGAATGGAAATAATTTCGGTACTTGGATAGAACAAGTCAAGTTGGCTTTGGGATTTATGGACCTTGATTATTCTTTAAGACATGATGCTACTCCTCCTCTTGCCGATGATTACACGGTAGAACAAAAGAGAACTCATGACTGGTGGGAGCGTTCTAATAGAATGTCGCTCATGGTAATCAAGAATTCAATCTCCCCTACCATTAGAGGAGCCATCCCTGATTCAGATAAAGCTAAAGTCTACCTAGACTTGGTTGAGGAACAATTTAAAGGCACCTCAAAAACTAATGCAGGCATCTTGATCCTCAGAATGTTAACTACCAAGTATAACGGGACTAGTGGTGTGCGTGAGCATATTATGACTATGAACGACATGGCTAACCAATTGAAAACTCTAGACATGGAAATCAGTGAGGGTTTCTTAGTCCACTTCATTATGACATCTCTCCCTCCTCAGTTTGATCTTTTTAAGATCAACTACAACACTCAAAAGGAGAAATGGAAGATGAGCAAACTGATTGCCATGTGCGTTCAGGAAGAAGAACACTTAAAGCTAGAAAAGCCTGATGTTGCTCACCTAACCACTTTTGACTCCAAGAAGAAAAGGAGCGTATTCAAAGGCAAGGGTGAAATGGGAAATAAGCAAAATCCAATAAGTCCTCTACCCTTGGAGCAAGTACTAGCATATTAAAGGCACTCCTAAATGTCGTTTCTGCTCTAAAAAGGACATATTCAAAGGGATTGTCCAAAGTTTAAAGAATAGCTAGCAAAGAAAGGTATTGCCCTAAATCTTATGATTTATGAATCAATTAATGTTAACATTTCCTGTAATACATGGTGGCTTGACTCCGGTTCCATCGTACACATTTCTAATTCTTTACATGGATTCCGTACAATAAGGAAGCTGGCAAGAAACCAACGAATGGTTAAAGTGGGAAATGGCTTGGTTTCTGAAGTGGAAGGAGTGGGGACTCTCTCATTAGTTCTGGAAGGAGGCTTCATTTTAAATTTACCTGAAACTTTATATGTACCAACTATTACTAGAAACTTAATTTATGTACCTCAACTAGATCGTGACGGATTTGTATCTACATTAGGAAACGGTAAATGTATTATAAGTTTCAATTCCCGTAATGTTGGTTGTGGTCTATTAGAAGATGGTGATCTTTATAAATTATGTTTAGATCATAAATTTTCGGAATCCCTATTGTCTTATAATGTAGAAGAAAAATTGGTAAGTAAAAAGAGAAAAATAATTATTGAGGCTTCATCTAAATTATGGCATAAAAGATTAGGCCATATTTCACAAGAAAGAATGAAACGACTCGTGAAAGATGAAGTAATACCAGAACTAGACTTTTCTGATTTTGAAGAAAAATGTGTTCAATGTATTAAAGGAAAAATGACCAAGAAAAATAAGAAAGGTGCCACTAGAAGTATGGGGTTACTTGACCTAATCCATACGGACATATGTGGTCCTTTCCATGTGGGCATTGGAGGGCCTAAGTCGTTTATTACCTTTATTGACGACTACTCGCATTATATGTACTTGTATTTAATCCATGAGAAATCCGAATCTTTGGAAAAATTTAAAACTTTTAAGACTGAAGTTGAGAACCAATTAAACCGAAAAATAAAGGTTGTAAGATCAGATAGGGGTGGAGAATACTACGGCCGACACATAGGACAAAATCCGGGGGCTTTTCATGAATTCTGTAAAAGCCATGCTATAGTGAATCAATACACCATGCCCGGAACTCCTCAGCAAAACGGTGTTGCTGAAAGGCGTAACCGTACTCTTATGGATATGGTACATAGTATGTTGGCTAATTGTGATCTCCCTGAATTTCTTTGGACTAAGGCATTAAAGACAGCCGTCCACATACTTAATCGGGTTCCTTCTAAATCTGTCCCAAAGACTCCTTATGAAATTTGGACAGAAAGGAAACCTAATCTAAATTATCTTAAAGTATGGGGATGTCCGGCTGAAGCTAAACTCTATAATCCACAGTCTAAGAAATTAGATATGAAAACCATTAGTTGTTTTTTCATAGGATATCCTGAACGTTCTAAGGGATACCAATTCTATTGCCATTCTCACTCTACCAGAATTGTCGAAACTAGACATGCTGAATTTCTTGAGATTCCAAACTTGAGTGGGAGTGGCGTTGGTAGGCGAATAGATCTTCAAAAGGAAAATGAAGAGGCACCGATTATTCATATACCGGTTCCCATTAATCAGCCACTTGAACCATCTATTGATCCGCAAGTTTCTCTTAATGGTAACATGACTAATACCGAGGAACCATCTACTTCAAACCCCGTCACATCTCACGAAATTAATGAACAAGATATTCAAGACCTCCAACCGCCATTAAGGAGGTCTTCTCGACCCATGCGACCCATAAGTTATGATGACTTCGTGACTTACTTTCATGAGACCGACTTTGATTTGGGTAAAATTGATGACCCAACTACATTCAAGGAGGCCATGAATTGTGACCAATCAGCTCAATGGTTTAGTGCCATGGAAGATGAGTTGAAATCAATGAAAATAAATAATGTTTGGACACTTACTGAATTACCAAAGGGTGCTAAGCATGTAGGTTGTAAGTGGGTCTACAAAACTAAGTTAGACCCAAATGGAAACATTGAACGTTATAAAGCATGTTTGGTTGCAAAAGGCTATACTCAAAGAGAGGGAATTGATTATCAGGAGACTTTTTCTCCCGTGTCAAGAAAGGATTCCCTAAGAATAGTCATGGCCTTAGTAGCACATAACTTCACTAAAAACCAGGTAGATCAATGCATTTATGTTAAGATGAGTAGGAGTAAAAACCAGGTAGATCAATGCATATATGGAGCGGATACTTAAAAGATTTAATATGCAACATTGCTCGCCATCTGTTGCCCCGGTAGTTAAGGGTGATAGTTTTGGGTCTTATCCATGCCTTAAGTCAGAGGCAGAAATTGAACAAATGAGACTCATACCATATGCTTTCGTTATAGGAAGTTTAATGTATGCTCAAGTTTTCACTCGTCCCAGTATCGCTTACATAACCAGCATGCTAGGCAGGTATCAAACAAACCCTGGCCAAGATCACTGGAAAGCTGCTAAAAAGATATTACGATATTTACAAGGGACAAAAGAGTACAAGTTGACTTATAGGAGATCAGATGATCTTGAAGTCACCGGCTATACTGATTCTGATTTTGCGAAGTGTAAGGACGACAAAAAGTCTACTTCGGGATACATTTTTATGCTATCAGGTGGGCTCATTTCATGGAAGAGTCATAAACAACAGTTGACTACTACATCGACAATGATCGAAGAATATGTTGTGTGTTACAATGCCACGTGCCAAGCGATACTCCTAAGGAATCTGATTAAGGGACTCAAAATTGTTACTTCTATACATAGGCCTATAAGAATCTATTGTGACAATAGTGCAACCGTGAGTTTTTTAAACAGTAATAGCTCAAATGGTGTTGGGCTATATCTCGACACAAAATACTTGTTTGTACGAGAGCGAGTGTAATATCAAAGTGTTATTGTTGAATATATTAGCACACATGACATGTTAGCGGATCCATTTACTAAGGGTCTACCGCCCAAAATATTCATTGATCATGTACTTAATATGGGTTTTAGGCGAGACCTTTTATGAATGTCATGTAAACACGTTTAGAATATTATCTTCTTACTTCACTTAAATGTAAAGTTTGTCTATATTTATGAATATATATGTGCACTATAATGTTTATTTTAGACAAACATATTCTTTACCACCTAACCTATAATTTGAAGATAATATCATTATCATAATTGATAGGGGTCTTGCATTGATAATAATGCAACCGACTGTGTCTGTTTGTTTTGATGTTATCATAAGAAGGTTTAATGAAATTAACTTAATTTGATCACTTGGCCAATTAATGTTGTTTTACACATGTATATAGTACACACATATATAGATGTTTAGTAAAAATGGTCTAACGGCTTAGTGGGAGAATGTTAGAAATATTTATGTGGCCTTTTGACCATTTGACATTTATATGGACTAAATGTGTGTAGGCTCATATTCAAGGTATCTAATTTGATGGAAATTAGTACCTTAAAGGGTCTAAATGTAAATAGTGGTGGTTAAATTGATTTATTAGTCATTGCCCTAAATCCTAAGAAAACATACGATTGTTCTTTCTCTCTGGAGAAAATCCTAACACCAAATCATCCATCCTAATTGAGGGCAATAGACTTTTAATCAAGATCACACAAATGGCTTCTTCTTCATCCAACACACAGAAGACTGATTCGTCTCCTTCAAGTAAGTGTTCTAACTCTTCATGTGTGTGGTATATTAATTTGGGACTTGTATAAATTGATACCATATGTTGAAATCCTATCAACAGCATTTTCCGGCGAACACGTTTTACCGACCAACAATTTTTGTCTCAAACAACGAACCAATAACCTCCTTTAGTTATCTCCACCCCGTACCCACATTCTCGCAAGTTTAAAATCGACAGAGACAACCTCAACTGTGTTGTTCAATAGTGATGAAGATGATCAATTTTGCAACTGTTTGTTCAAGCAAGGCGGTGGATGTGGCGGCGTTCATATCTGTCGCCGGCACCTCCATTCTTCTCCCTCACAGCCCTAGTGCTCCCGATGATCGTTGACGAATTTCAATTTGCTGAAGCATAGTTTTTTTTTGGTACAAGTTGGTGAAGCATAGTTTTTTTTTTGGTTTCTTAACTTTACGTTTTTCTTTATATACGATTAGGTTTAGACTTTCAATCAAATGTATGTCTACTTTGCTGGTAAAATGTGCGTGGCCGTTGGGTGAAGAAGCCCACAACCCAGGTCCGACTTCGGGGAACCACCCCCCACCCCCTCAATTCTGGTTTTTAAGTAAACTCATTTAAAAATATTAATGCTGTTATAATACTTATAAAATGATCAAATAAACTAATTTTTTTAATTAAAAAATACGTCAATTTTTAAGTCATTTTTTATTTTAGTCAATACTATTTATTTATAAAAAGTTAACATTTTCTTTTTAACACGAAACGGTTTTAGAATTGGACCGGATAACGAACCGTCCGCCCTAAAGGTCTGCTAATCGGGCCAGTTGAACCGGATAACGTCGTTACAAGATATAAAAGTATTTTGTGTTTTGAGGTCAATTTGTAATTTTAATAACATATGAAAACTTAAATAAATAAAATATGTAAGTTGTAATACTAAATTAATTTTAAAAAATGGGATTTTGAAATTAAAAAAAATTTAAAAACCGGTCCGACCACCCGTCCGGTCGGTAAGCGGCTGGTTCAAACGGAAATGATTCAAATAAGCATTATCGTGTTCGTGATTTTAATATCATCTAGCTATTTAATTTGAGTAATTGGATTTAGTTAATGACCAAATTAGAAGTCATAATAAAACATCAAATAAGTTAGTAAATGTGGAGTGCACACTTGTTTGAGAATTTTATAATTACTGGTGCTAAATACACCTTGTTGATTCAAGGGGGCGAATGCCACTGAACAACGGGGGCCTGGGGGCAACGCCCCTGGCTGGGGTTGAAATTTTATTTTTTATGTTTTGTTATGCATTGAAAACTGATTTTGGAAGTGAAAATTTGTTAAAGTTGATTGAAATTGATCTTTGGAAATGATTGAAAATCAGTACCAATTTTGGTCACTCGGAGTAAGTTAGTAATCCGGACTAACTTGGTCATCCGAACTAAGTTAGTCATCCGGACTAATTTGGTCATCCGGACGAAGTTAGTCATCCGAACTAGATTGGTCATCTGGACCTGTTTGAAACAACGGTTATGGAAACTTCCAAACGGTTGACGGGTGTGCAGTTTTCAACCAACAACAATCATGACGTTTCATTACATCTATTAAGCATAAAAATATAATCGTTTTGGTCAGTTTCATACACACGAAAAAATCTAACAGATTTCACATTTTTCGTTCTTGAATCTCTGAGTTTTATCTGATTGAATATTCATGTATAACAACAAAATAATTCAATCTTAAAACGATCTCACGTGATTATAAGAGAATCCAAGTAAAAAAAATCCACATGACGTTTCATTGCATTAGTTCACCCAATAAGTATAATCGTTTTGGTCAGTTTCATACACACGAAAATCCTAACATGTTTCTTATTTTTTGTTTTTGAATATTTGATTCTTATCCGATTGAATATTCGTGTATACGAAGAAAACGATTCAATCTGAAAATGATCTCACGCGATTATCAGATAATCCAAGTCAACACATATCCACATGACGTTTCATTGCATCTGTTCAGCATATAAATATAATCATTTTGGTCAGTTTCATACACATGAAAAATCCTAACAGATTTCACATTTTTCGTTGTTGAATCTCTGATTTTTATCCATGTATATCAACGAAATAATTCAATCTGAAAGCGATCTCACACTATTATCAATTAGATAATCCAAGTCAACACAAATCCACATTCCTACAAATCAGACCGGTTCCCGGTCCGACATACCGGTCCGGATCTTAAAACAGTGCGAAAAAAAGAGTTTAAAGTTGGTAGGAACCATGTAATTTTTAATGGGGCTCATACGTAAAGACTAAAAAAGGACCACAAAGTCTTTTGGTGGAGTGGTAGCCCCATGACTTTTTAAATGGAAGGTCATGGGTTCGAGTCTCGCTTGGGACAAATTGTTCCAGGTTGAGCCAGTGAGTTTTCTCAGTTGTGGGTTTCCTCCTAGGTGGGTCTCGGGTTCGAGTCCGCTGCGGTTACAACCCATTGGGAAAGACATGCATGACTCACAGGAACACTCGGGCTGTTTCCCAAGGGAATAGGGAAGTCGCCTTTAAAAAAAAACTAAAGAAGGACGAATGCTTCATGTTTGTTATTCGATCACCCCCAAGCAATGCTACATCCCCGTAGGAGTGCCTTGTGATTCTCCAATTAACGACTCATCTTAACATCAATTCAATAAACTCAAACTTTCCTGTAAAATATATAAAAAAAACATTTACACATTCTATAACTTAATTTCTTTTACAAATATAAAAATTAAATGCTACCACCTAGAATAAAAATAAAATATATATTTGAATTAACATCATGATTCCATTCCTTAGTTGTAGGATTGATGATGATTCCGTTCCACTCTTTCCCTTCTCTTCTCCTGTGCCCCTACAAAGCCATCGTGAAAACATTGTGAACAGTGAACACCCTCGTGGATTAGGGGTGTTCATCGGGTCAGGTTGCGGGTTTTTCGGGTTACTCGGTTCGGGTTTTTCGGGTTGAGATTTTTTTGGTTGAAACCACGATCTGAACCGAACCATATTCGAACCTAAAACCACATTGTAATTCAGTTTGGTTTTCGGTTTGAACCAAGCAAACCAAATTAGCAAAAAAAAACTTTTTTTTCTTTTGAGTAGTCATAACTTATTCGGTTTAAACAACACAACAATTTAGGAAAGTCTAAACAAAAAACATACATTCATCAAATAATGATTTATAATTCATATATGGATATTGGTTATTGATATAAATGAATTGAGTTAATTATAAAATATGGATTAAATAAGTGGTATAACCCAATCCTGGTTTTCGGTTCAAACCGAATTAAAAATCTTGAAACCTAAACCAAACCAAAAACCAAATTACA
Source organism: Smallanthus sonchifolius (assembly GCA_023525975.1). Classification (NCBI taxonomy): domain Eukaryota; kingdom Viridiplantae; phylum Streptophyta; class Magnoliopsida; order Asterales; family Asteraceae; genus Smallanthus; species Smallanthus sonchifolius. Next base: position 22,317,091 of record CM042037.1, read on the forward strand.
TATTCGGTTTTCGGTTTGAACCAAACCGAAAACCAAATATGTAATTCGATTTGGTTTTAAACGCTTTCGGTTTCGATTCGATTATCGGTTTAATCGGTTTAAAACCAAATATTGAATACCCCTGCTCGTGATTCCCATTCCTTTGCCATTTTATTATCAACACATAGAAAGTAATTTGGTGAAAGAATCCAGAATTTTAATGAGTTTTGTGAAACCCAAAAAAATACTAGAAATTAAATAAAATATTTTGTGTAAAATGGAATATACTTTTATAGTAAATAGTTAACAACTAGTGGGATACCACCCGCGCTTTGCGGCGGGTTTGAAACGTAGATAAAAATAAGTAAATCGCAACGGTACATTTTACGTAACGTTAAAAAAAACACGTTGCAGCGGTATATTCGATAGTGAAGTTACTCGAAAAAATTTTACACCGAAACGTAGATAAAAATAAGCAAACCAGCGACGCATTACGGCGGGTCGGTTTAAACGTAGATAAAAAACGTCGCAATAGTGTATTTTGAGATGGGCGCCAGAAGGTTTAAAAAAATGTTTAAAACAACTGGTTGGTTTAAATATAAGGTTACGAAAATTTTATTAAACATCTTATTTTAAAATTTGTAAGTGGAAAACAAAAAAAAAACTATAAAAAAAATTGAAACCTTAAAGCATCTTTGATAATTCGTACGTTTAACGTTTGTGATTTTATGACTTGTACATTATTACGCCCAACTCCGTTTCAAATGAATTTTACACCGAAACGTAGATAAAAATAAGCACGTCGCAACGGTATATTCGAAATTTTATAAAATATCGTATTTTAAAAGTTATAAGAGAAAAACAAAATAACTTTAAAATTAATTATAATAATAAAATAATCAATTATAAAAGAATTAAAAATGCAAAAGAAAATAAAGAATGGAAATTAAACATGAGAAGAGAAGAGGCAAAAATCAGCCCATCAAGCAGACGTGGAGAACACGTGTAAAGAAAAAAAATCAAACAAAATAGTAACTGTGCATAGCAAGATGTAGATCATGCATCATAGCAAGATGTAGATCATGCATCAATGGTTGTCGATATGGCTTTAGTTAGTATTTGAATTTATGTAAACAAGTCAGTAAGGTGTGAAACGTTAAGTGTATGAACTGCAGGGTCGGCTTAACATATTTTAAGTCTCAAACCGAATTATAAAACGCGGTCTTTTTATAAAAAAAATACAAGTTTTTTCTTAGAATCCTAACAAATGTTAATATGATGAAGCATATTTTTTGTATACAATTTCTTAAAGTTACACAATCATACTTATTAAAAGTTGGAGTAAGTTTTAGTAAAAATAAATTTTTTCAGACATACTTTTTTTGTTCTCATTGTCAAAATCTGAAAATTAAGCGGAGTTAAATCTAAAAGTTTGGGGGGCCCTAAGCGGCCGCTTATTTTTTTGTATAGTCAAGCCACCTCTGATGAATTGGTTGTGCCACGTGTCATAATTCTGTCAGAATATTTTTCCTTTTTCTTTCTAACTATTTAGCGGTTCCTTTATATTACACGGGTTTCTAACCTAGTTAACTAATATAAGAGGGCTTACTCTTTGTCTTCAAATTGTGTAACTGTTCTTCCATTAAGTTCTTGAACAGGCCTGGCGTTTTCTTGAAATTCCTAGAGCATTAATCAGAGACAAGAGTACTTAAGTAAAACCTGAAAGCTTGACTCCATTTTGATTTTTTTTTAAATATGATCTTCATAATAATATTGATTACAATAATATAAGTACGTAAATATAAATCCCTTTGTTCTAAGGTTAAAATAAAGTGAAAATACAATTCTTAATCAACATCATGTACGGGTACTCATTATTCGAACCAAACTAAAAAAAAATCAAAATTTGAACCAAACTTAATTCAGATTCAGTTTCAGTTACCGGATTTTTGAATTCAAATAATCTAAAAATCGTGACGATGACCACCCCTAATTCACTACTAGAAAATAGTCAGTTTTCCTAAGAAAATTTCTCACGAAAACTATTCTCGGAACTTCCTACAAAATTCCCACAACATTCCGACATAAATGAAACCCTAAAATTCGTGACGACTTTCCCACAAAATATCGAAACCCTATTTTTTGTCGGAAAGTGGTCGGAAACATTGTCGGAAAATTGTCCGTTACGAAACCCTATTTTTTTAGAGAAACTTGTCGGAAATATATTTTGTTGGAAATCTACAGGAATTTTTTGTCGGAAAGTTGTGGGAAATAATTTCCCCTGGCCTTTTTCCGGACAAAGTCTTTTTTATAGAAAATTTGTCGGAAAACCTTCACTTTTCTAGCAGTGATCGGATGAAAAGAAAACAAGGCTTACATTAGCAAGAGGCCCTTTGAGCAATTTGATTTGATCCTCTGAAATTGATTTAACCTTTTGTGCAAGTGTCCAAATGACACCATCGGAACATGGTGGAGTTGTAAGAGAACCACTATATCGGAAATACTTTTTGCTACCGCTCCTGATACTACTTACTTACTTTCCCTGAATCAATTTCATCATGGATGTCTTTGAGATTTCAGGTGCCCCAAACAAGTACTTAAAAATGGGACCTTAAATAATTTTTTTTTCCAAACATCGATAATAATTGTAATAATAATAAACAAAAAAACGTTATTGTAGCGATAAACAAATACAAAACAAAGTTAAACAATAGACATGACAAAGTTAAACGAATCGAGAGGCTCTCCTAGCATTTTTTGAAGCAAAGTTGTTAATCAATTCTTCACAATTGATACTATCTAATATATCGTTCTCGATAGCTAACATTGTCAATCCATTAAGTCTTTATTGATACATTTTTGATCGTAAGTACGACTTCAACAACTTCAATTTTAGGATTGAATCGTGGATATTGAATCGTCAATTTTGGGATTGCAAAGAATGAACGATTGCCAAAATAATGTGATTAATTGTTTCACATGATTATTTAATTATTCTTTTTAATTAAAAATCCACATTAGCATTTAAAAGAAAAGAGTATTGTTTATGGGTCTCAACAAAAATAAGTTATTGGTTTATATAAGTATGGTAATAGTTAAATAGTTGATAATAAGTTTATATTTAAATATTTTTTTAGGTTTTTATTTATGGGTCTCTTAACAAAATTTTCATCTACCTATTTTGGTTCTAGATTTAAAAAAAAATATTATTTATATATATACATAATTTTTTTTTAAATTTGGGCCCCCGTGAAAACGGGCCCAAAACAACTGTCGATGCCAGCTTGGGCTCCGAGACACCCCTTATTCCCATTAGTACCGATCTCTTTAAACTTACTTTCAGACAACTGCATTCATTAAATGATCATTATCGAATATGATGCTAACACTATTTATTATTATAAAACTAAAAAAAAACAAATTTAATTGAAAATCCTTTTGTTCTAAGGTATACGTTTTGTTTTTAAAGAATGTTAAAATGACAAAATACACGGTGTAGTTTATACTATTTTATAAAATCAGTATAAAAAATTAATGCCAACATTGAAAAAACTTTTAAAAAAAATCTTTTTTATTATTTTAATAAAAGGATGTATTAGAGCATTCAGTATTCACAATGAAATCATCATCCTCGTCAATAAAATTTAACAAAAATACACATTTATCCATAAAATTTGTTCACTTTTGAAAACCTCTCACATCCGATTCCTCATATATATCTAAAATCAATTAATAATACATTTTTATTATTTTATTTATTTCTTTCACTCACAACCACTAAAAAAATATAGGATATGGGGTGAATAGTAAACACTCAAATATGGGTGTTTACTTTAATTTTTCACATAATATGTGATATAGGATATGAGGATGAGGACGCCAGTGTATGAGTGAAAATAAATAAAATATCATATTTTTTTCCTATAATTTGAGTATGATAAAGGATATAAGGACTCCTTTGTGAGTGCTCTTACATATACTACACTAGTTTAGATCCCGTGTTTACACACGAGTGAAAAATATCAATATTTAAAATTTTTAAATCTTTATTTATATATTTTACAGGTATAAAAATATATTACATATACTACGGATATAAACAAACTCAAAATATGTAAAAATTAATATATAATTGGGTTTCGAAAATACGTTAATTAATATTTAATGTAATTTGACTTTCAATTAATATTTGATTGAAATAAAAGTTACATAATTAAAATTTCAAGTTTCTTATAAGAAGAGATAATTTAAAATAAATGTGTTTTATCAGTATAATTAATATTTTTTTAAATATATATTATTATTTAAAGATAGAAGTGCATTAAATAAGAGAGAGTGGCGAGAAAAAAATGATGAGAATAAATATGAAGGTGACATGTGGCATTAAAAAACATTTATTTATTATATAGTATAGATTTGAGGTGTATGTTTAATTACCAAAATGTCCTTTGCTATGTGAAGGGGTAAGCTCCTTTTCGTTTGCGTTAAGTGCAACATAAGTTTTTTTTTCTTTAAGTTTAAAATTCATCCCTATACTATATATAATATATTTCTTTTACTCATTTATTTTTTCACAATTTTGGTTTTTCTCTGATAACTTTTTTAGTTAGCTTTTTAATAACAAAATAAGTTTTTAATGATATATCTGGGTGGAAGACGGTTTTACACGGTTTCATCTTTTCGTTAAATGATTTTAAAGTTCGTTTCTTTTTCTTAACATTAAATTTTATAACGATAGTGACTTTTTCGTGATTTAAAATATACAGTCGCGCGGTGTTTTTTTATTTTCATTAAATGGTTTTTAAATGTTTGCCAGTTGTTAACTAAAGGAACTAAGGGTGGTGGGAGTGGTACCCTCCCACTTCAAACTACCATCTCAAACCCACCAATAAGGATATGCCATCTTATTTTGACAAACTACCATCCATGGTGGGAGTGGTACCCTCCAAACTACCCTCCCAAACTAGTCGTTCAACGGTCTTCTCCCTTTTCTTTCGACGGGTTTCCAAAGCCGCTATCTATACCCGCACCTACTTACCCGCTTGAACCCGTGGTAGTGGAAGTGGTACCTTCCTTACCCGCCTCCCACTCCCGGTGCCCTAAGGAAGGGTTAAAAAGGACTGTACATAATTTTGGGCAAATACTAGCCACTACACTAGCCCACTATTAACTATAGTCAGGCCCAAATTCCATCATTATGGCCTTATGGGCACATTCTCACCAGCTCAATTTGTAATTTTTATAGTTTTATTTTATCTTAGTGTTCCATACTTGCTGAAGTATTCTCAAATACCATGAATCGTTTTTATATTATTTGATCTTTAAGGTTTCTTTAATTTAATAACTCATCACTTATAAAGTATAGAGAGAAAGTACATACTTTTTCAATAAAGGGATCAGGCTCTCCAATGGCAAAAAGAATGCCAATAACTGCCTTTTGATCTTTGTCATTGCCATGAACAAAATGTTGTTCCGCATCATACCTCCAAAAAACATGCACAAAAAATCACTTAAGTTGTGAACAAAAAGCATGCCATGGCTAGGATCGGCTCAACATTTTTGGGACCTAAAGCGACTTTTCATAAAAAAAAATCTATATTTTTGCTTAGGACCCTAACAACTGAAAATATGATGACAAACTTTTTTGTATAAGATTTCTAAAACGCAAACAATCACACACATTATAATTAGAGTGAGTTTTAGTTTAAAAAAATCCTTGCTAAGCATACTATTGATTTTTTTACTCTCTTTGTTAAAACCTGAAAATTAAACGAACCCTAAAAATTGGACGGCCCTTAAATATGGAGGCCCCAAACTTCCGCCCCCTCGCCATGTCTCATAATAAGGCGATTCAACATGCTACAAAACACATGCCTCTTCCCGTCAATAGTGTGCTCAGCGGGCGTATGCCAATGGCATTGAACTAGCTTGTATGTCGAACCATTCACTTCTATTCCTCCGGCATCTCCTTCCCATTCAACCTAACAAATCACCAAATTTAAAAAAATAATAATAACAATAGTGATAAGGTCATGCATATATCTTTATAGCATGCATTGTAAGGTTATTAACTAGTAGTGAGCATACCGCGATAGTGTGGCCTCTATTGAAAAGTTTCGTGGGAGGTTCTTTGTAAGCCCTTTTCAAGTCATTTGGTTGATCTTTCGCTTTTTTGACTTTGATATCAATAGGAGATTGTGATTCCCCATCCTAGCAAGATTTAGATTTTGCACTAAGAGATCCCCATTTCTTTGGTCCATTCGGTGACCCTTCATCGTAGCTAAATTCATGATCGCCTGCATCCATTGTATACTTATAACGTTAATAACACGCGTGAATGAAACCGAAATTTTTCTCTTTTAGGTATAGTTTCTTGGGTGTTCAAAAAGATGTGAACAAATTTCCCTTCATTGAAACAAACTTCTAATTCTTTTGAAAATATTAACTTTTGATAGATATGATGATGATATCAAAATGGTAATTAGTTACCAAAACATTGTGGGTACCTGTTCATTTGGATGCATCGGCATTGCATATGATGATCAAAGAAAGAGATGAAACGATGAGATGAGTGAATAAAAGAGAATAAATTAGGGTTTGCCATGGTTGGGATGTACGTATAATCGAAATATATATGAGTGATTGTGTATTAAGCATGCATTTCGAATCTATACTATATAACAAATAAAAATCATTCGTGTCACGTGTCGCGTCCACATCTCTTCTCACCATTTTTTTCCTGCCTCTCTCTCTTATTAAATACACATTTTTTTAATAATGATTTATATTTAAAGAAAAATATTAATTATACTAATAAAACACATTTATTTTAAATTATCTCTTATTTTAAGAAACATTGAAATTTAATCATGTAACTTTTGTTTTTAACTAAATAGTGATGTAAGTCAAATTATATTAAATAGAAACTAATGTATTCAAACCGTGTAATATACGTGTGTTTAAAGATATAAACTTTTTAATACTAAGTATATAATATTACATTTTATCAACCCGTGTAATACACGGGTTTTTTAAAATACAATTTTTTTATTACTAAGTATATATTATTACATTTCATCAACCCGTGTAATACACGATATTTTAACCTAGTATATATATATCTATATATGAGTGAATGTGTATTAAGCATGCATTTATATATATTTTTTTATTATAAACGCAAAAAAAATTATTCACAGGTGCAAGTTGTGTTTTGTCTGATTCTATTGGTTAGTAGGTTAAAATAGGTAGGGTCATCAGTCACATAAGTTCTCTGATCAACAATGGGTTCTCATGGTTACCAAAAAGATGTACGATAAAAAAAGTAATGGTGTGAATTTCTAACACGACATTAACCTAACGCAAATTTTATGGGTTTGGTATAGTCTTAAACAGGTTCATGTTAGTTTTGAGTCGAACTCAAAAACACGTTTAGATAAATGGGTAAGGCTCGGGTCGACTTGACGGGTTGCATGTTAATCCGTTTATTTATTTAAAAAAAATTTAAAATGTGTTTTAATGCCATAATTTAAAAAGGTTGGACCTCTTATGTCAAAGTTTATAAGTTAAAAAGAGAAATTGATCTCGGGTTTTATAATTTAAATGTAATTTTTATACATATTTTATTTTTTATTGTAAATTTATAACTTTAGAGTATTAACATGCAAAACAATAGAAAATTAAAAGATCAGGTTAAATAAGTTGTGTTCGTACCAACAGGGTCGGCTTTGGTAGGGGGCTATGTAGCCAACCGCACCGGGCCCGGTTTATCAGGGGGCCCAAAAAAAATTATTATATATATATATTTTTTTTGTAAGAAATACGTATTAATTATAAAAACTCAATTACATTTTAACTAATTTAGCCTATCTAAACCATTTTTTTTTTGTTTTAGCCCAATTAAACCACTTTATATTTTAGATTTTTTAGGGGCCCTATTACTGGTTTTTTTCCATATATATAACTTTATATTTTAGATTTTTAGGGGCCCATTTTTAAAGTCGCACCGGGCACCCGAAATCTCAGGGACGGCCCTGTGTACCAACCCGTGAATATTAATGTCGTGTTTAGATTCAAGTGTTTGATTCAATTTTCAGTTCGTGGCAAATTTTAGGATCGTAACAGGTTTGACATGTTTATCCATAAACACGACCCATTTATCATGCTCGAAAAAAGTATAAAAATTACCTAACCTAGCTTTTCTAATTGGAGGAACCAAAAGTTTCTCTTACATAAATATGTACATGGTTAAATTTTAAGCATTAAAATGAAACCTAAGGTTATTGTTTATGAGGGGTACGTCAACGTACAGGTGCATAAAAAACCGGGTGTTAGACCGAAAACGGGTTATAAACCGAACCGCACATGATATTGAAACCAGTTAAGGTTGGAATCGAACCGTCGGTGTAGGATCGGCTTGGTTTTAGCCGTTGGAAATCAGTTCGTACAATTAGACTATTTTTATTGTAAAAAATACAATATAGCTGTTTATGGCCGTTTCTTTTTTCTTTATCATTTTACCCCATGTGTTAGTATACGAAGTTAGTGAATGTTTTGATTTAATCACAACATTCAAAACGCTTACTAATCTCTCATTCTCTCTCAACATCAATATTAAATTGGCGTTATGTTTAATTATAGGTCAAAATTACCAACCTCAATCGGCAATTGATTATGACTTATATTTGAACTTATCGTCGATTTGAAAGATATAAACACCAATCTCAAATATTTTCTCTCAATATCAATCTTATTATTATTATAGCTGGTTTTTGCAAATTAACCCTAAGTGTCTCCAGTAAGTCAGGGTTTTCCACTTCACAAACTAGTTTCAAACCCGAACCGGTTTCACACGGTTCTGATAGGTTATGGTAGACCAAAACCGTTTTCAGACTAAACCGGTTTGAAAAAAAAAATATCAGATTTGCACACTTCTACGTTTATGTAAGTTGCTATACTATTACTTGATAATCCCCAATGAAAATTTTAACTTGTGTTTATTAAAAATTGATTAAATTTTAAAAACCCCCACTTATAGATAATTTATTGTTAATCCAGTTATTTACTAGTTAACATTTTTGTATGTTTTATTAATTAACATCTAAAAATCATATTCTTTTAAATTATTTATAGTCAACATTTGTATACATATTATTTATCGATTAACATTTTTATAAGTTTTAACATTATAAGATTTATACGTATAAATTTTAACATTTATAATAATATTCCCCTTGATTTTATTTCTAAAACTTTGAAAGATGTATTCAATTAAGATGTTCATGTGTTCAGTGTTCTTGAACCACCACCATCCGCCACCCTGAATCATAGTCCACCATGAACCACCACCAGCCGCCAGGAACCACCACTCATCTTCATATCTAAACAACTTTCAAATAAACATGCATATCTAAACCCTAAATGTCCCCAAGAGACATGGTGTGGTGGTAGGTGTCTCCCCTCTATCCATGATTATCGGGCTTTAACCGGACCAACCTGGACCGGACTGGACCGGGACCGGGATCGTTAACAAGATAAATTGGGGACCGAGGACCGGACCAATTGTTAACGGGCTGGTCCGGGCTTTCTCGGGCTTTAACGGGCCGGTCTTCGGGCTTTAGTATTCAGGCCCGTTTAATTTAGTTTACAATCAATCCTTCAAAACATAATACATAAATTAATATTTAGTCTACAATCAATCCTTCAAAACATAATGCAAAAATCATTATATGTAGTCTTTAATCTTCGTAGGAGATATATGCAATTGATCTAAGTTGCTAATTATGATTAGTAAATATCAAAATTGATAGATAGGGTCGTAGAGTATTGAAAAATCTTTTGCAAGCAACTACAAATATTCATAATCAAAAGTATGAGCGTGCAAATTGTAATTTGAAATTGTGCATTCAGTTATAGTTCTCATAAGCAATAAATAAAAAGTATAAAGAAACATATGCGTTTATAAAACAAAATTGAATAAAATAAAAAAATACTACATTTATGAAAAAATTGTTTTCGTGTTAAAATAAGAAGAAAACTTGAAAACGATTATTGTTTAAACTAAAAAAAAAAAGATATATAACTATAGTTAATATTTTCACAAGCGTTAAATGTTCTAATCATAATAATATAAAGGAAAATTTTAAATATGGTTTATGTAAAACATAAATTAAGGGCTAGGCTTTTTATGAAATTACTAATTGTTCTATACATACTAGCTTTACGGGCTTTTTTGAAAGCCCGTGGGCTTAGACCGGACCAGGACCGTAACCGTTAAGCCATGAAAGATAGGACCGAAGACCGGACCGATTACAGGCATCATGGGCCGGTCCTTTGGGCTTTCATGGGCCAACCCGTTTAATGCACACCCCTACCCAAGAGACATGGTGTGGTGATAAGGTATCTCCCCTCTATCTATGAGGTGGAGGATTTAAATCCTGCAATGTGTAGATATTGGAGTATTTAGGAGTATAATAGTTTGTCGTTCAAAAAAAATCTAAACCCTAAATCAACCTTGAATCTATAAATTTTTTTGACCGGCGAACACACTCTATTTTACACCTACTCTACTCCTAAAATCACCACATGCACTCAGTACGATTGAACCTGGGTTGGGACCTCGAATCTATACATAACAAACAAATTTTTGCACCAAAAGGGAACTTTAACCTATGTGAATTGATAGGATTGCAAATGTCAATGAAGGTTACAAATTAAATATGGCCAATGAAGACAAGTTAAAATTAAATATGTGAATCGAATAATCGATAGAATTGCAAGTGTCAATGGAGGATAAAGTGATTAGAAATGAGTGATGTACTTTGAAAAGGATAAAGTTGCAATTAAAAGCTTTACATAAACAAAAGTTGTTAGATTATACACAATTGTCTGCCCTTGTATCGTCTTACGTCTATGACAATATCAAGTTATAACAGATAAGGGCAGGAAAAAAACTGAAAACAAGAAAACCGATTTCATCTTTACTCACAAAAGCTTACCCTGAGCATGTTAGTTAAACCAACAGGCAGCTCGACACCAGCTACCCATTAAAGTTCCACCCGAAGTCATCATGGTCTTGAAGGTTATAACTAAACCTCTGTATAAAAAATGTCGATATTAGGAAAATGTGATTAAGAGAAAAAGAGCAATTTAGCAAAACACAAAGAAACCTAAACGAATCCTAAACAAACCTTGTTGGTGTCGGATAGTACAGCATATGCCTCCCCGATTTTCTTAAAAAGCTTGTCCGCGTCCTTATAGATGGTTGTGAATATCTCTTTCCAAGCATGACCATCTAATGCACTCTCACTCCTTGCTAGAAACTTACCCGCCTGCATTCAAAGGTAATAAGTACTATACTAAGTCACCGGTGAGTTTAAATGAGAACCATTAAATAATTATGAGCCAGAGGAACCAATTTTTGACCTTTGATCATGAACAAGACAATAAAGGGAGGGGGGGGGGGGGATGGTCACAGTTCATGGAGTGAAAAAGACGTAACAGAGGGAGATCTCAACCATCCAGTAAAATATGATCCAAGGGCTAAAAGTGGTTACTTTGGTTTCTAATTATTTAGTGGTTCTCATTCGAACCTCCCTTATTTAAGCCAAATAAAAATAATAAGAAGAAAAAAAAACCTTGTCCGAATGATGTCTAAGTGCAATGGTATGCTTTTTTAATTTCTGAACCAGATTCGGACCCTTTTAGTCCCCTATCATTGTATAGTAAAAATAAGAATACAATAGCTAAAAAGTTAATGCAAACTAACCAATACAATGCAAACTTACAAGATGAGGTAGAGATCCAAAGTTACTCCTTTTTTCATGTTTTTATTCATAGAAGAAAGATGTCGACGAGCTAGTGCTAATTCATCCATGTATTTCATCTCACTTTTTTTTTCAAGAAGAGAGATTAGCCTCTGAAAATCAAGGGCTGCATGCTCATAGTCTCTAATTTTCTCATGTAGTTTTGCTCTCCTAGAAATTGCCTGCATAAAAAAAACGTACTAATGCTAATAGTCTATAAAAAAAACACTAAGACAGGTTTCTATTAAAAAAGATTAAAAAAAAGAACAAACCTTCATGTAGTCTCCATCAAGAGCTATGGCAAGATTGCAATCTGCAATGGCATCAGTCACTTCACCCAAAGCTTGGAGGGCAGCAGCACGATTGCATAAGCAGATAGCAGTGAAAGACTGTGATTCAATACTTTGCATTATAGCTTTACTGTAATGCTCCACTGCTTCTCTATGCTTCCCACTTTTAAAAGCTTTATTTCCTGCATTCTGAAGCATTTATAATAAACGTATGTCACATGAAAAATCACAAGTCAACTGCAAGTCTACAAGGTCAAATATTTCAAATGGATAGTAAGCCGAAACCACTAATATACTTTCACACCTTACAACGAAGAAGTTCACCGATAGTGGCAGATGATAGAGAAGATGGTCCGTGAGTTCTGCAATGTGGTACCACACAATACAAAACTGATCAAACTTCATTTTTTTCAAATAACATATGTGTGTTTGGATGATTACTACTTGGTTTCAGGAGGTGCTAGTTGCTCATATTTCTCAAGGGTGGCAAGGGCCAAGTCAAACTTAGCCATATGAAAGTATGACCTAGACATCAGGCTCCACCTCCAAAGCTTCAACGGTCGGATTCGATCCTCAGCTGACATGTGATTAATATCATCGACGGTGACATGATTTTTTTCCGCAGAAGTAAGTGTTTGCTCACACATTTGAATCACCTCTTCATACTTATGCAGCTGTTGCAATCCACATATGATACAGCCAATGGTGAGGATAACAATATCTCAAAGTAACAATACCTGATTCACTTTATGTCTTTATTAATGAAATTCAAGGTAAATTGTGAAAGTAAATACCATAAAGAGAGCTTCCCCTTCCATTTCAAATAGTTTCTCTGAATAGGGGCTTATTGACAAGGCCTCCTTAATAACTGTGTAGTTTCTGTTTCCATATTTTGCAAAAAGAAGGTGTTGACTTTTCGGGTCATCTTTAGTTTTCGGCCTCCTAAATCGCTCTACGCAAAATATTAGATCTATATTATAATTATATAGCTTTTTTTCTCATATTTAACATGCTAATTGTTTATTAAGAAATTTATAGAAGTGGGTTTTTGGTCACCTTAATTTGACCCGAAATATCAAATAACCATTTAGACTATTGGTTATTTTAAAATTGTTATCGTTTTTGGTTGTTAGAATTTTTAAAGTCAAAAAAAGAATAACCTTTTGGAAATTTTATTCATCTATAGAGTATTATTTTGACTCATTTGCGTCAGTATCACACAGGTTTGTTGAGCATTATATCCGCTTTCGCTGAATTTACATTAGTCGCAGCCCATTTTTCGCGTTGTATGCAGGTTCGTTCAGATGTGTTTTTTTTTTTTCTGAGTTAGATTTCTGTGTTATTTTACTATTAGTATTATTCACATTTGAAGAACAAAAGCCTTTTTGTACTCCTGTCACTGTCACCGGGATAAAGGTGACAGTGAAATTGACCTCCAGCAGTGATTGTTGAATGAAAATCTGGTAGCTTCTCATTTTAGACTCAATAATTATTTGGGCCATGCATGTTGGGTCATACACATTCATCCATGAATATTGGGTCAATAACTGTTTATATCACATCCATTTGCTGGTAAAAGAGAGAAAAGAGACATCCTTTTATAATTTATTTTGAGTTCTTTGGTAGCAACATTTTATTACAAAATCATAGAACCACAGTTTAGGAACCCAATATTCTTTAGTTAAGCCAAATATCATTATTTTGCATTTTTTTGGTTCTGTTAGTAGATCAGAAGTGCGACTCTTTTCGCTTTTTTACTTTGGATTAGGTGCTGGATTGTTCTGTTTTGGCGACTGTAACAATTATCATGTCCGCATGCTGCTTTTCTGATGTTCCCAAGTTACAGTCTACACATCCCCTCCCCCTTTTTAACAGTTTTTTACAGCCACACCCGTGCACACAAATGCGTTTTCTTACAGTAATTTTTTTAATATTTGTTTCACGTTTGTGTATGTTGTCTTTTCAGTTATTGAATAGTATGCATTTTTCGTATTTGTCTCTATTTTATTTTTTCTTTATTTTGTTTTGGGGGCTTCCGTTTATAGTTGTTTTGCAGGTTATTAAACTTTCGTTTCGTTACGTCTCCTAATTGGATTGGTTGTTGCCAGTTCTTTCTTAGGTATGTTTGGGTGCAAGGACGCAAGGAATCATAGGATTACCACTTTTAACTTTTGTCTTTGTATTTTGCACGATGTTACTAAAATTACTTTTGCTAATGTAAATAACCACATATTAAGATGTTCTGAAAATATATGTTATCGCTAAGTACAAGAATTCACCGCCGCAACGCGCGACGTGAATAATACTAGTTTAAATTAAACATACAATGTAACACAAAGAATGAGTGTTTCAAGAACATTAATACATGATGCGTTGAGTAGAGAACTAGAGATGACTATGCAAATGAGCGTCTTTAACAATATGTAGTGAACAAATAAATAGACTACTATCACAATACGCTTGAATTTAACTCGCATGTCTTGAGATTTAGAACTTTCTGGGCAATGCTCGAAGAATCAAAGTTATATATATATATATATATATATATATATATATATATATATATATATATATATATATAACTATGTGAAAATAAAGTGCACGCCACATGGGCGTCACCTCACCGTCAAGAGTTTTCACACCACTTTCACATGTAAAGGGGTACACCTGTGTGAAAGTGAGTGGTGTGAAAATTAAATTTTTAGTATTTTTTATTTATATAATTTTAATTAAATATTAATATTATATTAAAAAACCAAATTCATTCCTTCCTATTGGTTTAAGTCTCCCATGAAAAATCTCACGCCCCTTTCACGGCACAAGGGGGCAGTGTTTCACGCCCTCTCACGGCCCCCATACCGGATGTCCTTATATCCAACATTCATCCATTTTTCTACTATAGATTCTGATAATCCGACAACGGCACAAGGGGGCAGTGTTTCACGCCCTCACGGCCCCATACCGGATGTCCTTATATCCAACACTTCATCCATTTTTCTACTATAGATTATGATAATCTGACAACTTCGAGTAAAATTACCTACCCGTCACCTTCACTCTCCCCTACCATCATCCCCCTCCTTCCCCGGCCTCCGGGAATTGTTTTGCAGCCCTGGCGGCATTCTGATACCCTTTGCCTGATTCCAAATTTTATGTGCTCAAACATCGTTCAATTTGATACATATCAGAGGGGATTAGAAGAATAAAGTGGTCTTCAAGGGTGGTTGATGCCTGATGGTGGTGTTGATCTTGTTATTATAGAATTAAATTACAAATTTTGTCACCGTATTCAACTCGGATCAAACAAACAAGTGTACCCAGTAAATTGCAAATACAAAAACATTTAATGCAATACACCACCTCAATTGTTTCATAATCCATCAAGTAAACTTCATAACAGAAATACCAAGTATATAAGTAGCAACAAAATTAATGGACCACAAATTGGGGTGAAGGATCCAATGATCATCCTGCTTGAGTACCTATTTCACTTTGTATGTATATCTAGGCTGTGTAGGATTCCAGGGCCTAACTTATTTCTTATGTAACTCAACTCCTAGAAAAAAAAGATGATCATTTCTTGATGTTTGGAGACCACAGGAGTCGTCGTTAATCCCGTTTTTAAAAGAACCAAAAAATATTTTTTTGTTAGGGATTTAGGGTTTACCAACGAGGATGGGAGTTATGGCAATTGTTTCTTGAGTTCCCCCAATAGTAATGGTAGTAGTTACCGTAGGTCTTTGTTGAATAGTACGAATCTCTCCGGTTGGTGGTCTCAAATGGAGAATGGTAAAAGTCGGATGCTCTTCGGCTGCTGCTACTGCTGCTGGCATGTGTGTTCATATCTTCCCACATTTCCTCTTCAAGATCATACTTTGACCTCTGCAAAGTCAAACCAGAGGTTAATATATTGAAAATTTGAATAGAAGATAGAGAGAGAGAGAGAGAGAGAGAGGATGTAAAGGGAGAAAGAGATGCAGGCCTTGGTGGAATCTGAAAGCACAGCATATGCTTCTCCAATCAACTTGAAGAGTTTATCAGCATCCATTTGAATTGATTCAGTAATTACTTTCCATCTTTGCCCATCACTTCCACTTTCAGCTCTTGCAATCACCTGACCAGCCTACAACACAGCGCAAAGAAACTCTTTAGACAAGAAAATAAGTGACAAATATAACATTTAATTTTTAAAGTTTATATCTTTTAAAAATATAAAACACAAAGTAAGACCTTGTCTGGATGATGTCTGAGAGCTGCTTTCCTATAAGCCTTCTTAACTTCGGCTGCAGCATCTGACGGTTTTATTCCCCTAAAAATAAACGAATATAACATTTTTTTTATATAAACAAAAACTTGCTGTTTGAGGACTAAAAAATAAAAGATACCTGAAAATTAATGAAAGAAAGCGACTTACAGAATGAGGTAAAGGTCTAAAGACCTTTCTTTTTTTGAGTTTTCTTCAATAGAAGAAAGACGTCGGCGAGCTTTTCTTAGATCCTTCACACTGCCATTAGACTTTTGAGAATTCTCACCCGACCTTGTTTCAAGTATGGAAATGAATCTTTGAAGATCATCAGCTGCATGTTTGTAGTCTCTAATCATCTCCCATAAGGTAGACCTTCTAGAAAGTGCCTGAAAATATCACAAAGCAATAAAGTTTAAGGTTTGACCGTGCATGCTATCAGAGACCGATTAAGTCAAACTTGAGAAAAGATAAATGATCTAAATGACAATTGGGAACTAAAAAACTAGAGCACCAAAACAACATGCATATACCTTTGGGTAAGTTCCATCAAGAGCTATAGCTGTGCTACAATCTCCAATGGCATCAATGATTTCACCCAAGGATTGGTGTGCAGCAGCACGATTGCAGAAACAGACAGCTGCAAATGAGTGTGATTCCATACTCTTTGATATTGCAGCTGAATAATGCTCTATTGCTTCCGTATGCTTACCATTCTGAAAGGCTTCATTTCCTGCATTCTGATCAATCCAAGAAAAATAAATTAAGAAAAAAATAAATATAAATTATAGTACACTGGCAAAGATACAACGATATGTACAATGTTTCAGTCTCTGATTGGTAACAAGTTAAAAACACACACTTTTTTCCTTTTTTAAATTTAAAAAGATCAGGTCCAAATTAGTTCAATGAAAAATCTTCATTCTACCTATGAGGTCTAGGTTTAAAACTAGTTTATCAACTTGGCTATTACATAATATAAAAACTAGGTAGAACAAAAATAGAAATCATGTCAACCGAGAATGAAGCAGGGTATAAATTTTGTATTTACCGAGTTTTTTCATACAAATAAGAAATAAAGGCCAGAAATGTACATGTATTCCACATTACATTGATAAATAATTGTGATGCATAACAAAAACAATGATAGTCATACCTTGCAACGTAAAAGCTCAAGTATGGAAACAGCCAGAGGATTTAGCGACTCCTTAGGGTCAACACTCCTGCTTCCAAGCCATAAAACAAAAAAATACATCAATAAAAATTTTTGTTAAGAAATTGGGACGTCAGGATTTATTATAACGGTAACATAATATGCATTACTCGTCTGCAGTAGATCTCAATTGCTCATGTTTCTCAATGAAGTCAAGAGCCATCTCAAGCCTACCCAAATGAAAGTAAGACTTTGACATCAGGTTCCACCTCCAAAGCTTCGATTCAGTTGCAAAATTCTTTTCGGCTGAATCCAGAGTTAGCTCACATAACTGAACCACATCTTTATGCTTCCGCAACTGGAAAAGCAATTAATTTCAATAATTAATTAAGTATATGCAATGAATATTATTAATCATTAAGAATATTACATACCACAAAGAGAGCCTCTCCTTTCATATTAAGTAATTTCTCTGAATAACAGCTCAAGGACAAAGCATCAGCAATAATTCCCAATGCATTAGTTGCTGACTCATGGGTTTTCTGTTGCAGAAGCTCTGCAGACTGCTTCAGATAATTAGCGACTTTCTGCCAATGAGAGGATTTTATGGTCAGAATATATAAAGTACTTCTTGAAATAATATAGATATGTTCCAATCTGCAACTAAAGGAACAATTAGAATTCAAGATCTCAAGTCCATAATGACCTTAAAACTGTGTTCCAAAGGCATCAAATCTGAATTAAAGTTATGGCAGTATCATTGCAGTAAAAATTGGAAATACAGTTATGAGACAAAAGCTATATAAAGTATGTGATTACCTGTGCCTTCTGCAGGCCATCAGCAGCTTCAATTGCAAGTCTTCTATCCAAACACACAATGTTCTCAGACTTCAAACACTTGTTATAATTGTATGATGCATCCTCTAGCTCTCCTAGAAGTAAATGACAACTAGAAATAAAGTAACAGTTAGACATTATAGCCATTGAATTGCAGAAGGTTGCAATGAAGCCTTGAAGCTCTCGGAGAAAAAAAAAATTTATGTTTCATAATATGACTATTACTTCCTTTGTTGTACTAAAACTGCACCTTCCATAGTAAGACTACCCACAGATGACATTACGTTAAATATTAATCAGCAGAAAACGGAAATAGCTTTTCATCGTCGTGGTGAAACACTTGTAATATATAACAACAGGGATCAAAATGTCAATAAGTTAAACAACTCATCATCTGAATCAGATTCCTTCTAGCTACAACTCTGGGAAATGTTGGTGTAGTTTAGGTTCTAGTATTTTAGATGAGCATAATATCCAAAGTTAAAAATATAACTCATAACTCATTCATTTTTAACTACTTTAATTTTTTACTACTGATAATACAAGTTTCTAACAAAAGAAGTAAAGTACAATTATTTATACACTCCCCTATAATTTGTCATGTTACCTTTAAATATTCCATTTATTCAGCTATGCATCCACATTAGTTCCTTAAAACTATAAATTTAACTTGAAGAGTGTGATAATGCATACTATGTGGAAAGAGAAAAAAACCAAAGCATGTCATTTAGCTCAAAAAAGTATAAACAGAAAACCACAATGAGCAATTTCGATAATGATCACTTTTACTTAATATGCACAAGACAAATAGAAGGCTTACTTTGCTGATCTCAAGTTGGCCTTGACAAAAGTAGGGTCTAATGAAGCAGCTATTTTGCAGTCCTTTAAGCCTTCCCTCAACCTTCCAAGAGCCATGCGTGCAGCTGCACGATTGCTATAGCACAAAAGAAGAGGCTCTATACAAAAGCCAGGTGCCTCAGTATGTTGTATTGAACTAATACCCTTTGAATAACAACCTTCAGCTTCAGATAAATCGCCGTTTTTATAAGCCTGATTTCCCCTGAAACAAATCAAACAACATATTGAGTGTAAAGCTATAACATAACGTACCCCCAAAAAACAAAACTAGCGAAGTATAAGAATGAATATCCAAACATGGCTGAGATTAAAACCTTTTTCGCCAATTATCACATATTTCCTGATCTGAAGCCTTTGTATGCTTCCCAATAGTAGATTCATGTGCATGAGCTGCTTTTGGAGTTGTGAATTTTAAACCCTGACCAGTTTTCCTGATATATTTCTTCCGATGGGGTCGTTGTCTTGCCGACACATTAGTGCCAGCAAATGATGTGGCAGATGATGATGAAAAGTTGTTTGCACTAAGGTTCTCTGTAGTATCAACAACATCTTCAGTTTTACCCTGAGAGGTTGCAGGATCAGTCGAAGTTGATACACGTTCAACACCACCATAAGGAGAGAAATCCATTGGTGAACAACATCCAGAAGCTTCTTCAAACGACTGTGGGACTTCTATAGATAAATTACAACCACCCTGCTGACGGTTCCTACCTTGTTGCCTTAATTTTGCCTTTGCCTTTTTTAATTTTCTTTGAGGAACAGAATTGCTTTTACTAAATTTCAACTTCTTACCCAAACCAGGAAACATATCTGTTGTAAAGGAACTTGCCAAATTTATATCTGGCGTATTGAAGCCTGTAAATGAAGTTCCAAATACACCAATGTTACTTGAAAAGTTGAAGTTATTAGTTATTCCAGCTTCATTGGTTGGAGGTGCTTCTGAATAATGAACTTTGGGAACAAAACCAAGGTTTATAGTTGAAGATGATGATGATGATGATGATGATGATGATGATGATGATGATGAAGATGGAGCTGTTTCTTTAATCAATTCAGCTTCAGTCTTTAGTTGATTTTGATAGCATTGACCCTCATCTGAATTCTTCTCATTTTGATTATTTGGTTGATTCTGCTTTTTGAAAACCGTGTCACTCTTTCCCATTTCTTCAGATGCTGACACCTTACTAACATCATCAGTTTTTTTAGCAGCCTTACACTGATTTAAGGTCGTAGCATCTGATCTTGCACTTGATGTGTTTCTTTTCTCACTTCCAAACACAAACAAGTTATTGAAATAGGAACATGAATCATTATTCAAAGTATTAATTTTTGTGGGGTCATGGATATTTGATGTCTTCGACTCATCAAAGACTTCAGACTTAGGGGTGTCACTGAAAGCATTGCCTGAATAACTTCCAAAAATAAAACTGCAGTTACCATCACGAACAGAATCTACATTCTTGTCTTCTTTCTTCAAATTCATTTGCTTATTGAGTTTCCTTCTTCCCTTGCAATTGGAACTTTTCTGATTTTGATTTCCAATATGAAAAAGCCCGTTAACTTTGCTGTCAAAAAACATTGTTCCGCTATCTACATTCCTGTTAACACTATCACCCAAATTTATTTCTGTAGAACTCATACTGAAATCTTCCTTTCCCAACCCTTCAGTTGATTTTCCTGAATTCCCAGATGTACCAAAAACCAAGTTAGCATCCGATTTCATCTCCACCTTTCCATCAGAAACCAGCTTGTCAACCGTCTCTTTGAATTCTTCTTTTTGGTAATTCAAATCTGTCTGAATATCTCTATGATCAGCAGAAAACTCAAAGTCCAGATTTACAGAATTTGTGTTATCTGGTGTATTATTGTTTTTCATCAAGGGTGCAACATCACGCGGTTCCCCTGATCCAAGATTCAAGCCCGATATAGAATTAGCCAGAAGGGAATCAGCCTCAGTTGTAAAGTCATTAACCTTCATAACCCCATCAATACCAGATGTTCCCTCAGTACCATTAGATCCACTCTTATCAACATGCAATCTTACACCATCAGGCCCATATTCATGCCCAAAGTTGCTTGAATTCGGTTTCACTACACCATTGTTCACATTTGCACCAAACACAAAATCCAAACCATTAAATTTTCCAAACTTTTCAGCACCTCTTTCACTAACTTTTCCGGCGTCCGCCATTTCATCAGTACTAAGAGCAAATTCTAAATTACCAGACTGGAAATCATTTCCACTCTTCTGCACCTCTTCTGAATTTATTTTTTTAGCTGGTTTGCTATTATTAGTAGATCCCATAGTAAATTGCAACATATTAAGATCCAAAGACTCCCCAATACTCTGTTTCTCACCATCACCACCACTTACAGTTTTCCCTAAACTCGGATTACAGACCGAATTAAACACGAAATCAATGGTTTTACCTGTCCTATTAACATGATTTGAGCTCACCGAGCCGCTACAGCTTGATTGTTTTCTCATCTTCACAGGCTTCCTCCTCGAGGGACGAACGGTGGGCACCGCTGCCGCGGCCGCAGCGTCATTTGAACAATCAAAATCAAGTTTACTAAAATTAACGGGATTGAAACTAGTATTCAATATACCTGAATCAGTAGGATGCTTCTGAACGCTAGGGTTAGGGTTTTGGAAATACGAACGCGGCGCTGGCGGTGATGGGGACCGAAAATCTCCGACGGCGGGTGACATGGCAAGAATGGGTACGATCTAGAAGATTTAACTCAGAAAACAGCAGGTGAAACGATGGACGGAGAGCTGGTTTCAGTTAAGCTTTCCTTCTTTTCCCCACCTGTTCATTGGCATTGATGTTTTATGTTTGAGTAAACTGTCATTTTCGTCCCTGTGGTTTGGTCAAAATTGCCACTTTCATCCAATAGTTTGTTTTTTTGTATCTGGGTCCTCGTGGTTTTAAAATATTGTCATTTTCATCCTCGTGGTTTTAAAATATTACCACTTTCATCCAGTCAGCTAACACCGTCCGTTTTTCTCAATTAAATGAGGGGTATTTCAGTCCTTTTACATATTTGTTTTATTTCTTCATCTTTTTTACTCTCACTTTTTAATCATAGAAACAAGCGACGGAGGTGTTCCAGTGGTGGTCGTCGGAAACTGGTCAGGAAAAGAGGAAGAAGGCCAGCAGGTGGATGATTAAATTAGAGGTTAAATTGGGGATGATTAAAAAGTGAGAGTAAAAAAGATGAAAAAATAAAACAAATAAGTAAAAGGACTGAAATACCCCTCATTTAACTGAGAAAAACGGACGGTGTTAGCTGACTGGATGAAAGTGGCAATATTTTAAAACCACGAGGATGAAAATGGCAATATTTTAAAACCATGAGGACCCAGATACAAAAAAACAAACTATTGGATGAAAATGGCAATTTTAACCAAACCACAGGGACGAAAATGACAGTTTACTCTTTATGTTTTATACTTGCACCGTTTTGAAGAAAGTGAAAGGAGGGAATGTAAAATCAAAGGGAATTCAAGGGTTATCGAGGGGAATACAACTTTTTGGTTACTTATAAAAACCACTAAAACATTACTCATTCTTAAATAAATAGGTTGATGTATACACTTCTTGATAGTGAAATGGTAGATTTAGATAAAGCAAATGGGTCAAAATATAACTATTATAAAACTAGTTTGATTTAGATCATGTGAGAATGAGTCACTTTTTTATAAAATTACATAACCTAAAACGGCTCCATATAATCATATCTATAAAATTAGCTAACCTATAGCGAACCCAAATAGGTCCACACCACTCACTGTCAATGTGTGTCACCACCACTTACTAATCATGGCCAATATGACCGCCTCGACCGTCACCACCACCACGCCTCTGTCGTCCCCACTATCATAACCTCCACCGCCATCACCTACAAGGCGCTAACAACATTGTTGTCGCTACCACTGCCACCGCCACCGTTTGGGTTGCCTACACCCCGTTGTTGCCACCGTAACTTCCACATCATCGTCGATGCTCACACCCCCCCCCACACCGTCCACCTCCGCGCACCGCCGTTGTCATACATGTTAGAACCCAAACCCACTTTGATACATTTTTTTCTAAAACAATTAGTTTCAACTCAACCAAATTTGGTCATAACCGTTTTGACTCAATTTTAATTGTCCCAAAACTTTCTTCTCCAACTCTCGGTTCGCAACCACAAATTTCTCTCCTTACGCATAAGCCTTAACTACAATCATAACGACTTCCATGGTTTGAGGCATGCCATCACGATTGTGAAGCTACTGGACGAGTTCATCGTTTCTCACCCCTGGATAAATCCAACTACCATGAGATCTTCACATATATCCCGAATCTGCAAGCTTTCTCAGTTATACCGCGTGATAAAATCCTCCACGGTCTCATTATCCTTGTGTGAAGTATCTCAGTCTTATCCTTCTTGTGTCGAAGATGTTTCTAAAGTGTTGAATAAACTTCTCACTAGCCCTTCAAAACTGTAGATATCCCCTACTAAAAGACTCTCATACCACAGGCGCCTCAGGCCAATAAGAGTATGCACGAACATGTGACATCATACAAGCATCATCCATCTATCCACACCCCCCCCCCCCGACAATTATGAACACACTCATACGATCACATGGATCAGTCGATCCATCATGTTTTCCCAAAGTGGATGGCATCTATAACTTTGATGGGAATTCGGCTCAAGCAATCTGGCTTGTGAACTTGGAATGTGAAACTAGCGCTATTAGACGATATAACTTGGTTAAATCATCGGCTTCATACTGACCTTAATTACGAACATAATTATACGCTCCGTTGAGACCAAGTCGCTCGGTGTTAACCACCTACACCTGCTCCTAAAATGGTAGGTAACATTAGGTATGAGCAATTGGTACCGAGTACTGGTACCGGTGCGGTATTCGGTACCCACTTTCCCAGAAATTCGGTATCGGTACTTTTGGTACCTGTACGATACTGATACCATCTAGAGATGAGTATTTTGTAACGAGTACAGGTACCATACCGATACCGTATCGATAGAATCGGTACAGTATTCGGTACCCACTTCTCAAGAAATTCGGTATCAATGTATTCGGTACTAGTACTAATCTCATTCCTAGGCAACATACGCCGTATCAGTGTATATTATAACTTTTGTTCTTAGGCATGCTAAGTAAGTATAACAGGTGAACTAATTTTGATACATTTTCTTTTCTAAAACAACTCATATAAAGTTTAACCCATTTTGATACCTTTTTATTTTCTAAAGCAATATTATTAAAATCGGACTAGAACGGTCCCTTAAACTAGGAAGTCGCTGAGAATCTAGTCCATTTACCCTCGCCAAACAACTAGCAATCAAACCAACTGATTCTAGTGAAACCAAATCAGATTTGAAAAAGTTGGGGTAGATTGAACGGAATTCAACCGGTATAGAGAGGATAAAACGCTTGATTTGAAAAATGAGTGATAAAAACAAGCTAAAAATATGTTAGATGGTTTTGATCGTTAAAAAGGGAATTACCAAATAAGTTGAGAGCAAGTGTGTAACGAGCCGAGCCCGATCTCATCCAAGCTCAAGCTTGGCTTAGTCTCGACTCGTTTATTATTTATTAATATTTAATAATTATTTTAATTATATATATTTATACTTATTTTTTATATACTTATAATTATATTTTTATATAAATATATAATATATTATTTGATTTTTATTTGTATATAATACTAATAATTATTATGTAGATATATATCTAATATACTACATAGGGAAATGATAAAATAAAAATCCCCTTGAGTTGAGAAAACCCTATGTAACTTTGTTTTTTTTAGTCGTTTTTAGATGTGTTTTCGTCACAAACAAAAAAACGCCGAGTACTTTAAAAAAAATCTTGAAAAAATAACAAAAATTCACGTTTTTACATCAAATGTCAACGTTACGTCAGCATGTTACATACGTAACAAACGATGTTATATACGTAAACAGGTACAACATTTTTGCAAAACAATTTTTGTAAAAAAACCACTCGGCACGTTTTTGATTAAGTGATTAAATTAAATATAGAAGGCATCTCAAAAAAAATTACACATTTTTTTAACTGTTACATATGTTACATAAGAGTTTTCTCAACTCAAAAGGGTTTCCACCGATGTTTTAAAAACCGGTTTTTAAACCGTAACGGGTTGGACTCATAAATGGTTCAACTGGTTGTACTGTACGGTTCAACCAGGTTGACTAGTTAACCATGTAATTTCATAAAAATATAACTTCAACTCAAAAAATAATCCTTCTGGCTCTTCTTCAACCACTCAAAATTCCGTATGATAAATACTTTCATAATGAACCGGATCATAGGATCTCTTATCATATTTGAGTCTAGAAAAACATTTACCCAAATGTTAACACTTAAAAAGTAAATTACGATGTAATAAAAAATTTAAAAAGATTCAAGATATCGTACCTATTTTGTAAACACAAGTTTTAATGAACAAACACAAGGTGATTTAGTCTTTCATGTTCCAACCTATTTATTTTTGTGTGTGAATCCTTTCAAAGACACTCCAATTACGTTCACAACCCGAGGAAGATGTGGTTTAAACCTAAAATTTTACTTTAGCCTAAAACCGGTACAACGGTCTAACCCGATATTATCGGTAATACTGGCGATTCAAGTTACAAACCGTTCTTCCAATTTACCGGGCCCAAACTTATCAGTCTAGTGACCGAGATCCGGTTCAACTGGTATTACCGACCATTTGAACCGGTTTTTAAAACATGTGTTTTCACCATAGCCCTCCCCATACTACATAAAAGTTATATAAATAATAACATCGTTTTAAAGTAAATATTATGGAAACATGTTTACACAATCAAACAATTAGGTTGAAAAAAAAGGAAGAGGAGATATCATGATAGCCATGTGGGGAATGATTCGAATTTAGTAGCCGTTAGGTGTGCTATGGGTTCTACTAGGTCAGGTCAATGGATTAACCTGATCCATATGGATCCCCCATGACCGACTATGCATGCACACGGAAAATACTACACCACCTACTGCCCATGTTCTTCACATGCTCTTTTACATTTCTTAATTATTTTATTTTGTTTCTAGAATTAAGTTATTTCCATTCCCTAAATTGTAGTAGTGGCGTACCCATGTTCTAGTCCATGATCCATTTTCATATGTAACCCGTATGCTTGAATGAAAGAATGAGAGTGAATTTACAAGAAACTTTGTGTTCTCTTATTTGAGATTATCACCACAGCTATCTTAACTCTTGGCAGATTAAGAGGTGTCTGTGGATCCTCAATTGAATTTCGTGAGGATTTCTATATCGTTATTCAATCCGGGGCTGCCCAACATTTAGAACGGGTAGTGAATTCTGTATCCCAAAGCTATCCGTTGTCATTACCGTTACCGTATTTTCCTTCTAAACATTCAGAATTTAAGTCTCTGGCTATCATTTGGTATCAGAGCCGAAGAACGTTCCGTTTCGACTCTACTTCTGTTTTCATCTATCATTCAACAATTTCAACGCTGGCGTACGAGCAAAGAATGTTAAAACAACAAGTCAGGGAAATGCAAGAGCAACTGCACACCTTAACCCTCGCCATGCATAGGCGCAGGGATGAGGAACGAACTCCTCCTCGTTATCGACCCGTCGATGATGACTACGATAACTTTTTAACCGCCGATGATTACAACCCCTACGGTCGACGACAACGAGAGGTACCACATAACAGTGAAATTAGGGTTGACGTTCCGGAGTATGATGGTAAACTCGACCCAGATGAGTTTGTTGAATGGTTACACATTGTTGAGCGTGTATTAGACTACAAGCAAATGGCTGAAGAAAAGAGGGTCAAGCTGGTTGCTTTGAACTTCGAAAGAATGCGTCCACCCAGTGGGCAAATGTGTGTTTCAAGCGGGAACGACAGGGCAAGGAAAAGATTAAGCCCTAAGCAAAAATGAAGAAACTTTTGAAGCAGAAAATTCATGCCTACCTAAAGTTTTTCTCGACTCCATTCTCTTAAACAATGAGTATTCCCAAGATTTCGAATACCTTATCATGAAATGTGATCTAGATGAGGATGACCCGCAAACCCTCGTTCGCTATTTGGGTGTCCTCGAACCAAGAATTGCAAATGTGGTGGAACTACAACCGTACGCTACCTTGGTAGAACTCACCATACTTGCACACAAAGTTGATGTCCAACAACAGACGAGAGGCAAAACTGATGTCGGGAGAGCCGTTAACAAACCGCCCTTTCCTTCAAACTTTTCTGCATGTAACTCACCTACTACTCCTCCTTCAAAAGCTATAGAGCTACCCTAGATTTCCAACGCTGCTTGATGTAGTGCAAAACACACATCTTTATTCCATTGTTTTAGTGTGTTTTTAGATAGTTTTATGTACGTTTTTACTTGCTTTTGCTTTGTTTTGAGTCAATGTCAGGTTTACAGGAGCTCGTGTGGAATACAAGTCAAATCACGAAGAAATCGAGCAAGAGAAGAAAGTCGGAAGATAAAAGTCAAAAATGTTGAAATTCAGTTCCTCGCGGTACGCGAGAAGGGAGAGACAAGTCTTCGCGGTACGCGAAGAAATCCAAATCCGGGCGTGACTATTTTGTTCATCGCGGTACGCAATGCTAATATCTCGCGGTACGCAAGGGCCTAGAAAATCCGCAAAAAGCCCTAATTAGAGTTTAAATCGAATTGTTATGCCATTATTCAAAGAGTTCGATTTTTTTGGCCGTCAGAAGAGTTCTAAGGGGCGATTTTGGGAGTTTGAGGAGCAATCGAAGTGCAAGATTAGAGCTTTCGGATCCGGGTTCATTAGATATAGTGTATTTGATTTCCAAGTTTTGATTTTTATCTTTGTTTTATGTGTTTGAACCCATGTTTATACTTATTTACTTCTGTTTGAATGATTTAAGTATGATATTAGGCTAAACAATTGATACTGCCTGGGTCTTTGATGAATATGTGTTAACTGTTGGAAATCAGGCCAAAGAATACGAACATGGAATTTTATTAAACAAAAAAAAACCACACTTTACAATGATCCCTAACACATCTATTTATACTAAAATAAACCTTGTTAACCAAGTAATCTAATCCTACACAAATACTTAAAGATAATACCAAATAATAAAATAAACAAGTATTAGACTCCTACTAGGACTAAAAACTTACAACTTTCTTCTTGCATCCTGTAGACTATTAGACTTGACAAGATTAGCCCAATAATCACCCCCCTAATCTTGTCATGCACTTCTCTTGGACTTGTTCACCGTCTTGACCTTTCCTGGACCACCGACCCTTCCCTTGGCCTCGTCCTAGATCATCCTGACATGAACTTCCACAACCACAACGTTCACACACATGTTTTTTCTCATTTGCATGTACCATTGTTATCTTCTCTTCTTCACGGCTTCAAACCCACTTGACCACTATCGATCTCCCTCTTCCCGGGTCGCCAGAACAACCTAGTTCTTGACCACCAATCAAAGAAAAAAAAACAAGCCCGTTATCCTGCCGCTTCTTCCGTTTTTCTTCTTTACCTGCTAGGCAAGACTAGATTCAAAGTCTCCTATTTTGACGAATCTTTTTCCGTCCACCTACCTGCAAATCTGATCGGATATCTTCTGCCAAAAAAACAACCTACCCCGGTTACTCCGTTTTTATCCTTGTCGGGAAGGACCGGGTCGATTGATCAAGTATTGAAGCTGTCTTATCACAGTTAGATCAGATCACCATCAACGAATACTTTTTCCTAGCCCCGCAGTTACAGGGGTTGCTCCCCTTCCCCTTCCTAAAAAATGACTCTCAAAACGGCCTTCTCTTTCACCAAGCTCTGATACAAATTGTTGGAAATCAGGCCCAAGAATACGAACATGGAATTTTATTAAACACAAAAAAAATCACACTTTACAATGATCCCTAACACATCTATTTATACTAAAATAAACCTTGTTAACCAAGTAATCTAATCCTACTAAAATACTTAAAAATAATACCAAATAATAAAATAAACAAGTATTAGACTCCTACTAGGACTAAAAACTTGCACTCTGTAGACTATTAGACTTGACAAGATTAGCCCAATATGTCTTGATTTTTATCGGTTTTTGGATTCGAATGTTGGATTAATGATTTTGTAATGATCTTGGATTGATTATTATGGTGAATATGCATGTTTAGATCTGTTTGCAATTGATTATAAGTTTCGTATGTTATTTGTGGATGTCTTCCAGTTTGAATAGCGTATCTAGATCATAGACTGTGTGTTTGTGGTTGTTTGTATGGTTTGCTAGACGTAGTAGCCATAGGAGCTGTAGTTGAGAGTTCAATAAATCTGAATGCTCATCTTATCTCGATACCCGAAAGGTGAGAGGTAATCGGTTAGTCTTCGTCATTAGGATTCCGAGTGTGAATTGTCTGAGAGGAGGTTCCCTTAGGTTCTTAGTGATTGTTGCTAGTCTGAGTCATAGTGTGTTAATATGAGATTACCCTGTGCATCTTAGATGTACTGTGGACTGTGAGACCGAGAGGTAATTTGTCTTTTGTGTACATTATCATTGTTGGAGAGACTGAAAGGTAATCCGACTATCTGGTGAGTTTACTGCATCTTTAGGTTTCTTAGCTGGTGACACCCTGAGGGATCCACTAGGTTGTCAAAGCTGTTATCCTTAGATACCCAGATCCTTCATAGTTTCCATAACCGGTAGAAGTCTGTGCTTTGCAAGTAGGATTCCGACTTAGGTGGTATTCTTCCCATTCCTGATATTCCCAAGTCCTTGTTTGATAGTTAGAGTCGATCTTTAGTATTCTGCATTATTAGTTAATCAGTAGTGTAGAAAACCCCCCAAATTAATTATCTTTAGTCCGAGTCAGAGTCTAGTTTAGCTATAGTAGTGTCTCTAGGTTTAGATAATCCGGTTTACCATTAAGTTGTGCTACACTCAATAGGTAAACTTGCATGTCAGTGCGGTTTAGTTCATAGGTACTCCATTTATTACTTAGCAGTCTAGATTAGGTTTTATTTAGTAGTTTTTATAGACCGTCTGGGCGACATCACTGCTACAAGGGTTCCTAGACGTTGTTTTCGCTGTCACAGGTTGGGTCACATAGCCTCCGAATGTCCAAACAAAAGAATTGTTACACTTGCAGAATTTAACAGCCTTGATAACCCATTGCATGACGAAGAACTAACTACAGAAGGTTGTAAACAGGAGAGGGAAGAAGTCGAGTTGGGTCCAGATGAAGGTGAGTGTTTGGTTGTGCGCAGCGGTACTGCAGTTGAGGACACAACCCAGCAACGAGAAGCAACCTTTCGAACACGATGCACCGTTCTCAGCAAGCTGTGTCCTCTAGTCATTGATGGTGGTAGTTGCACCAATGTTGTTTCCTAGACTCTGATTACAAAGCTAAACATCCCAGTTGTCTTTCATCCTTTTCCCTATGACATTCAATGGTTAAATCAGAAAAATGGTATCCGTGTTACCAACCGAGTATTGCTTTCGTTCACTATCGGTAATAGTTACGAAGAAGAAGTGTGGTGCGATGTGATGCCGATGGATGTGTGTCATGTATTACTTGGTCGACCTTGGATGTTTGATAGGAAAGTTGTTCATGACGGATATAAAAACACCTACTCCTTTGACAAGGATCGTAGGAAGATCACACTGTTACCGTTGAACACCACCTCTAAAAATTCTGCTCGTCGAACACTAGTGACCATGTGTTTCAGGTCATTCATGCAAGAACTTAAGGAGATTGAAGATTTTGTTCAGGTTTGTATTGAAGGACAGAAAGCATAAGGAACACAAGCTAACTGCAGAGAAGGCAACAACTCACTTGCAGCCACCAGGAAGGATCTTAAGCATGCACGAAAGCCAAAGTTTCGAGTCGTTGTTCAAAGTTGAGGACAAACATTTTTGAAGAAGAGGAGGATGATAGCCATGTGGGGGCATATTTGAATTTAGTAGCCGTTGGGTGTGCTTGGGTCGGGTCAATGGATTAACCTGATCTATATGGATCCCCCATGACTGACTATGCATGCACACGAAAAATACTACACCACCTACTACCCATATTCTTTAATTCCACATGCTCTTTTACATTTCTTAGTGGTGTACCTATGTTCTAGTCCATGATCTATTTTCATATGTAACCCGTATGCTTGAATGAAAGAATGAGAGTGAATTTATAAGAAACTTTGTTTTCTCTTGTTTGAGATTATCACCATTGCTATCTTAATTCTTGGCAGATTAAGAGGTGTCTGTGGATCCCCAATTGAATTTCGTGATGATTTCTGTATCGTTATTCAATCCGGGGCTGCCCAACATTTAGAACGGGTGGTGAATTCTGTATCCCGATTCCCGAAGCTATCCGTTTTCATTACCGTTATCATATTTTCCTTCTAAACATTCAGAATTTAAGTCTGGCTATCATATCAGATATGAATTATTTTAGTCGATTAAATATAATATTCATATTAATTTTTAGATACATTTATATTCTTAAAAAACACTGGAACTCATGTTTTGGTTAGGGTTTTCTTTGAAAGAGGGGTCAGATTTCTTCTACGTTCATATTTCAGTTCTCATCGCATGCTGCTGTGTTACAAATCAATCACATGTCGTGGTAAATTCACATCTTCCTTAATCTTAATTTCTTTCCAATGTTATTTAATTTCATTTTCAGAAACATTTCAACCCATTCAAGAACTTATCGCAAGCTCGATCTGCGCTACCATGGATTGTTATCATCGTCCCTATTTACAACACATTCTTCAAATCAACACTCATTTACAGTAACTTACCTCATAAATTCATGTGGGGTTTCTCCAGAATCTGCAATTTTAGCCTCCAGACATCTAGATTTATCAAAATCCCCAAATACAGCAGACTCTGTTCTTGCCTTTCTCAACAACCATGGATTCACCAAATCACAAGTTTCAAAACTAATTTTGAGCCACCCAAAAATCCTATTATGTGATCTTGAAAAGACCCTTTTGCCCAATTTCCAAATTTTGAGTTCCATAGGGTTTTCAAATGCTGATGTTGTTGCAATTGTAACTACTAGACCAAGAAATGTTTTACGCGAAAAGTTTCACGATGCAGCCCTACTATCTGTTAATTACTTGAGAACTGTTTTAGGGTCAGATGATAGAGTTATCAATGCCATTAAGCGGTTCCCACAAGCTTTAACTTATGATTTACAAGTTTATGCTGCTAAAAACATTCAATTGCTGCTAGAAATAGGGGTTCCTGAATCACGAATAAAAGCTATGTTGACACAACAACCCAGGACTTTCTTTACATCTGCTGATAGTTTTGAGAAAGTTGTTAGGGATGTGAAGAAAATGGGGTTTGACCCTACCAAGTCGAGGTTTCTTTGGGCGATTCATGCTTTCCGGGCTATGAGCAAATTCACTTGGGGTAAGAAAGTTAAGCTTTATAAGAAGTGGGGTTGGTCTAAAGATGATATTTTGATGGCTTTCGAGAGACATCCGGGGTGTATGATGGCTTCGACGGATAAGATTACGCGAGTCTTGGATTTTCTTGTGAATACGATGGGTTGGGAAAGAAGTTATATTGTTCAATCGCCGATAGTTATTTGTTACAGCTTAGAAAAGAGGGTTACTCCTAGGTGTTTGGTTTATAAGTGTTTAGCAGAGAAAGGGTTGATTGAAGAAAAAGATGATTTTTGCTATACTCAGACTCGGTGGTTGATGTATTCGGAAACTTCATTTCTCAAATGGGTTGTAAAGAGATATGAAGAGGAAGCCCCTGGACTGTTGAAACTGTATCAGAAACATTTGAATGGGGCAAATGGATCTACTCCTTCCGGTTCTCGAAAGAGAGGTGTAATTTGACTCTTGATGATTATATTTCAATTTTTCGACTTCCAATTTTGATCAAAATTCGCAAAGAAGTTTGTATAATTCACATTCTTATTGGTTTTTATTGCACTACGTCTTTCATATTCTACATTTGCCTTCTCATTTCAAGTGATTCAACAAAACCCTTTGGGTTACAGTCTTTTGATTTTATAGGTCTTCAAGCAATTATATTGCTGCAACACAATTCCTGAACTAAAAAGATATCTTGGGTGGAAGAATTACATTGAAACCAGTTTGGTGTGAACTGCCAGTTATATAATACATTGAATCCAGTTTGAAATAGATCTGATTTAGAATGGTTTTCCTTTAGAAACCAGTTTCTAAACCGAATCAGTTTGGGCCAAACCGGTTTTCACCAACTTCGACTCGATCCGGTTTGGGCCCAAAACTGGTTGTGGCCTGTGGGCACCACCACATGGAAATCATTTACAGAAAGTTCATGATCAATCATAAGAATTCACAACGTATTCATCATTCAATGTATCAACTTAACAATACTTGTACATGCTTGATCACATGGGACAAGTGCGATGGGCTTTGAGGTGATGAGGCGAGAGGCAAAGGTGCATGCATACACACGTCAGTCACGCCGAGGTGATTGGTCTCACTTCTCAGAGCCGAGGCGAGAGGCAAAGGCGTATACACGACACATTTGTTTATAATTGAACTAATATTTTAGCCACTTCAACATATACACCGGGACTAACACCAAAAAAAGATAACAAAATAAATACACACTTTAGTAATAAAAATATCATTTTAATTCATTTTTAATTGTTATTTTTAGCGTTTGTTAGTTATAAAAAGAAGAAATTGGACAAAAATTGCACAATATAGAAAATAAAGGGGCTTTTTGTAATTTTCTCGCAATTATCAGTTCAGACTCGAGAACACACAATCCAGCCATCTAGAATTCTAGATCAGAGTCATTCGACCTCGAGGAAGAAGTTGACTTGTGGTCAAGAAGCACTAAGGATGGCCGGAGTTCACGCATCGGAATCGATTCACCCTTTCATTCCTAAAGATCTGGTTCTGCCGGATTATGTACCGATTATACTCCCTCAATCTACCATTCTCGGTGTTTACGGCTGTGCTTCCGTCCTAGTCGTCTCCTTCGTTTGGATCCTCGCCGGTAATCAATTAACTTATGATAATTTCAGTTAAATCCATAGCGTAATCTATATTTCACTACTTAATTTGTTACTTATACGTGCATTTGCATTCTAATTCGTTGAAGTCACAAAGATATTTTGTGTTCATTCAATTGATGCGTATTTACTGTCATTCATATGCACTCTGTTGGTGTATAGCTAATTAATCATACTTAATTGCAGTAAACAAATGCCAGATCTGTTTATATTGAGTTTTTTTTGTGGTCAGAATTGGTAGTTTTGGATTATCCTTTAACATGAATTTCTTCAAGTTTTGCAATTTGTTACACTGAGATTGTTTTATTTATTGTGATTCAAGTTTACGATTCAGAAAACTTTTGAAATTAAGTAGTAGTAAGCTTTTGTTTTGACACCTTTCACTGTAGAGAAATATCAAAGGTGTTAGCAGCTTGACTTTCATGGTCAATCATGTTAATTTAGATGTATGATTAACTAATCTAATATAAACACAAATTGGATCTGAAAAGGCTAACTTCTGCTAATGGAGATAATGATAGTCCGATGAAAGCAACAGGCACTTGTAATATATTCATGTTAAATTTCATTCTTTTATGAATCTAAGTTTTAGTTTTAATATGAATGAGGTGTTGTATGCATTTACACCAATTCCTGATTCAGATAACTCTGGTATTTCTTACCAATACGAACAAGGGGTTTCTTCCTCATTTTATGAAATTATAATCTCAAAATATTTACTAAACAATCGCGCAGTGCCTTTTAACTCTTTGGTGCCATTTATTAGGAATGATCCCTCCCCTCTCTTTCACACACACACACACACAGATACACACATTTCTATTCTTACACCATCTTATGTTAACTCTATTACACGTGAATGTAAGATTTATTACCCTTAGTTTAGGAAAGTCGCATTAGACAAATGGAAATTAATGGAAGTGTATTCTTTTAATGTCACGACAGGACGGTTTCCTAAAATATCAAAAGTAGACAAAATTCTCATGTGCTGGTGGGTTTTCACTGGCCTCACCCATATGATCCTTGAGGGTTATTTTGTTTTCACCCCCGAGTTTTTCAAGCAGAAGAATCCTACTTACCTTGCAGAAGTTTGTAAGTTCTTGATATACTTGCTATTTTGTAGCTCTAATCATCTGCATTTTATGTATTTTAATAAATGTAAAATCAATTCGAATGTGTTTCTTTACAACTGACAGGGAAAGAATACAGCAAAGGTGACTCCAGATACGTTGGAAGGGATTCAGCAGTAATTGCTGTTGAAGGAATAACAGCGGTTCTGGAGGGTCCAGCTTGCATTTTAGCTGCGTACGTTTACTTTTTATTACTTTTTAACATTATTTTTGCTAATTTAATATTGTCAATTTTCAAAGTTATGAACTTTTTAACAGTTGAAATATTATAATAACTGTCGTATTGGTATTTAAAATTTATATTCCAAGTAACTGAAAGTTTAATATCGCGGTGGGTTAATTTGCTGATGTTTTACAGGTATGCTATAGCCACAAGAAAATCATACGGTCACTTGCTTCAGATAGCTATTGCTCTTGGACAACTCTATGGAACAGCTGTGTATTTCATAACATCTTACCTAGAAGGTGACAACTTTGCTGCAGGCCCATATTACTATTATTTTTATTATGTCATTATGAATTCATTTTGGGTTTGGATACCGTCCCTCATTGTGATCCGGTCCTGGAAGAAGATATGTGCAGCGGTGCACACACAAGAACAGAAAAAGACCAAAATGCGTTAAAGTTTGCTTCGTTGACCCAGTGTTTCACTTCCTTATTGTTATGATTTATGAATATTCTCCATTTTGTGTTTATTTAACTTTTGCTAGGTGAGGGAACATATTTGATCAGGAATTCTCAGAACTTAACCTCATTTCATTTAGGCCTGTTTTGAAGCTTGTGTCATTTATGTCTCTGTGTTTCAAAGTTAGATAAAGGTTGTTGGGTCACTGATGTGTCGTTTTTAGTATACCAAAATATAATAAATATATTTTTAGGATCGTTTCACGAGATCAGGTTTTAAATTTATAAAATGATAATTACTTTAACTTAAAAACACACACAATAGACAAGTGTACCTATCGTAGCGTAATATAGTTTAGGTAAGAATCAAGTATCAAACCAATGGACACGGTCGAGTTCCAGTATTCAACTTTTGTTATCGTTTAGCATGATTAATTAGTGAGTGGGTTTTGTGTGCT
This sequence comes from Smallanthus sonchifolius, assembly GCA_023525975.1. Classification (NCBI taxonomy): domain Eukaryota; kingdom Viridiplantae; phylum Streptophyta; class Magnoliopsida; order Asterales; family Asteraceae; genus Smallanthus; species Smallanthus sonchifolius. The sequence continues at coordinate 22,353,531 of CM042037.1, forward strand.
TGTGGAACAGAATAGTAAATGACGGAAAAGTAAATAACGGTAAAGTAAATAACAGAAAAGTAAGAACGCGTGTGATGTGTGTAACATGAATGTAAATAGCAGAATAGTAAATAACAAGAAAGTAAATATCTCGGAAATGATCAGGTCACGAATAGTATTACTTCGGGCTTCGAATCAGCTTGGTACGTGATAATGTTAAGTTGACTAATCCAGTGATATGATTACTACAAACTTGTGACCCGGGTCACCGCTAGAGCCTCGTCATCACGACATTTGATTCACGAATTAAAATCCTTAAATTAAAATGGTAGTGCCTTCCGATAAGTACAACAGTTACCCTTAACCCTACGAATGGTTATCTCCGGGTTGGTTTAAAACATCGAACGTAAATGCTTTGTATTAAGGTTAAATAGGTGATTATATTTTGCTCACCGGTAGGCGGTGTAACAATGAGACCAAGTATAAAGATGTACCGTTCCCAACATGAGTTCACCAATTCTTGGTCGCATAAGAAGTTCGTATAAAGACGTACGACCTTAATAATGTTGACCAAGCCTTGGCTTATCAATCTCTGCTTGTATAAAGACGTACAAGTTTCAAAAGAAGTTTGATTAAAAATGTTTTACGATCTTACGCTTTAAAATCAAGAACACTCACAAATATAAAGACGGATTTAGACAATAATAAAAGCCCACCAAATGGTGGTTTTAAGGACAAATAATTAAAGACATAAACATATCACTAGATAAATACGTCAAACATTAACATGCACCAAACATTATCTTCACCCTAGCAATACAAGAAGCTTAGCCACGAATTGCCATGCTTGTAACATCTCTGATTTTTCGACCCTATTTTAAATTATTTTACTTAATAAAATAACAACACTACATTAAATCCTATACTTGTTCAAACCTATGCCTCATTAATTGTTAGCTGAACGTATTTTAATTCAAAGTTTTAGAACTCATAATCACGTGGTAACACCTCCTAGAGTTAACTCAGTTAGTAATCCCGTTAGGTGTTCTGTTAAATCCTAACCAAGCTAAATCTATCAAAACTGAAATTTGCAAGGACTGATTTTATAAATCAACAAGAAACCCTAATAGGCACGGTCGCGCGCCTTGCTTTGGAACGGTTGCGCCCGGTGCCTCGGCACGGTCGCGCCTCGCGTCAGTTGAAACGTAAAAGCAGTTTTAAACGCAGAATCGTTTGAATTCCGTAACCGTTCTACACGTCTAAACTATTAACGACCATTATTGAGGCCTTAAACACCCGCATTATCTCGAATTAAACTCCATTATGGGTATTCATTTCAAAACCGCTGACCTCATTATCATACCACTCGAATCCGACCATTTGGAATTGTTTCTGTGCAAACAAACTATTCCCACACCTCGTACGAACCTCTGTCAAGCTCTCGCGTATTCCATTTTGTCCGGAGACGAAGTCGGAGTCGTCAGAATTCAAGCCGGAACCCGCCACTACCGTACACTATCGATTCATCGTCTTTTCGGGTAATTCAAACCTCATACACTTTCGTCTTAGTCTATAGATCAAAAGCCCCAACCTAATTTGGGCTTACAATAGCTAATTTAACACGAACCCGAATCTAGGGCTCATTCTAAAATGGTTTAATCGAATCCTACTTTGGACATGTTTTAAATGCAATTAACATATACCAATAAACTAGTAGTCACCTAATGGATGAAAACCTTATGATTTTCAACATTAACATCATAAGATTTAAGTAACTCGTTTCTGTTTTGGAACAGACACGGTCGCGCTAATCTCCTAGCGCGATCGTGCCTCATGGAGACACGGTCGTGCCAATCCCAGCGCGGTCTTGCCTCACACACTCAGACCCGGTGGTGCCTCTTGGCTAGACTTGGTCGTGCCTCAGAACCTTAGACACGGTCGTGCCTGGCTAAGACACGGTCGTGCCTAGTGAGCAGCTTAGTTATGTTTCCTGTTTGATCAACACGGTCGCACCCTGACTAGCACGGTCGCGCCCGTGCCTTGCCCCAAACACGGTCGTGTGTGTGAGAAAATCTTGGCAAAATACTAAAATTTATATTTTAAAATCAATAAGTATTCCAAATAAATTTTTAAATAAAAATAATTGATTTTATAAAGATTTATATTAACCTTATTTAAAAAGACCAAATGCCTATTTCTAAAATAAATAGAAGTTATACATTTAAATCTACAAAATTATATTTACACATATTTATAAAAATAGATTAACAAAAGTTATTTAGTAAATCTATATTTAATATAAAACGCTCGGTACATCTTTATCACTAAATGACTAAGTACATATTTTTATAAATAAATAAACAAAGCAACAATTATCTATTTAATTTATATTTAAACATTATTTTTCATAACTAAATGAATGAATAATAATTTTTAGTTATTTAGTTATTCCAAACTCAAACCTTAATTTTATACAACACCATTCAAGTACAAACCACTAACACCTACAACTTCAATTCCCTAAACACACATCCAATTCTACCCTAGACTTAGACATAGACTATTATGTTCACTATTAATTCAATACATATTACACTCTAGGTTAACGTTGTGCATTACAAGGATTTCGTTACTATCTAGTCTCTCGTGTTAGCTACGCCTTTGAATCAAGTGAGTATTACATAGTCCCTTTTACTCTTTTACACTTTTTGGGGTGAAACATGAACACTATACAAACTGTTGCTTACATTTACACAAACTACACAAATACAAATCCTCTTTACATTCATGTGTGCAATTTGAGTTTTATGCCTGAGTGCTAGTTGTGCTAACTTTTGTGTGCAATTTATGTGCAATCATTAACTATTCAAGCCGATGGTAAACAATGATAGATCTATTGAGTCTGACAAACCCATCCAGATTGGGGTGATTGTTACCGACAACACAATTTTGCATGCTAGCTACAAAGGTTTGATTGTACTTTGGTTACACAATGGCTACTCTCCATAAATGCCTTATGTTATGTAAGGATTTATTTATTCACAATCTATACGCTATCTATGTACAAACCTATGTATGCTCACCAACTTTTTAGTTGACCTTTCTTTATTCATGTTTCAGGTGCCATCACATGAGTTTGATCAAGACATGATACACATAGGCTCTGGACTTAGTTAATTTTAATTCAAAAACAATTTGTATTTCATTTATTTACTTTGGAATTGATTCATGTTTGTTTGAATGGAAATGGATTTAATATATTACAATTTAGTCGACCTTGAGCTCATGAATATTCTACATGTCCCGCCCCGACGTTTCCGCCGTCGGTTGGGGTGTGACAATGCTGACTAGCGTAACGCTGAGTTTCGTAGGCTCCCCTATTGTGGAACAAGGAGGAAGAGCCCATCTACTCACTACTACTACTTTAATACTACTAGAAACAAACTATTCTCTCTATCTTGAGGTATGGAATGGTGTATTGAGGTGTGTGGAATGAAGAACCCAAGCCATCTCTTTATAGGCCTTAAAATGAGTAATGTACGTCCTTGCATTGGATTGCACGGGCGTGCAAACACCTCGGGAATCAAACAGGGTACAAAGGACAGTGTACCGGAGCCTGGGGAAGCCCAGCCAATGCACGACCGTGCATGGCATTGCACGGCCGTGCAATGCTCTGCCTGCTCCCCAGGCTTGTCTTTTAGCTCCTTGTTGACTTATGTTGACCTGTTTTGACTTCTTGGAGGTCAATGCTCGGGTCCAAAAGCTTGATTTCTTCATGTTTTAAGCTTGTTTTTACTCTGTTTATCTTGGGACACTGAATAACATGCAATTGTGAAATATTAACGCATTAAGTATCATTTGCAAGACTATTAATCAATTAGTACCATAATATGAGGATTATTATGTATGCAAAATATGTATAATTTAGGGCATATTAGTCACCTTGATATTTATGGGTAGTGAAGAATGATTTTTAGCTAAATAGGGATGGAGTGCTTTTAGTGTTACCATTTGACACTAAATTTAAAACATAAAGATGTCGAACCATTTATCTAAACAAGTCAAATATGTTGTTGGTTCTAATCAAGTTTTTTTTTTAATTTTATTTATTATTATTATTATGTTGGTTGTAATCAAGTTGTAACTGTGTTAAATGGGTTGGTGGATTGTAAATGGTTTGACCTGTTTAATAAAATGGGTTAAACATGCCAACCTAAATAGGATGGAGCTACGATTTTGATGATTTCCCCAAATTTTCCACTGTTTATAAATTGTAGACATTAGATTTACAATGAACCAAATTACTCAATATCCCAACACATAATTTATAAATAAGACATCACAAGATTTATATAAACATAAATCTCAAAATTTACGAACTTACAACAAATAGGAGATAAAAAAAACTAAGTAAACATATTGTAAGGTCATTGAAGGCTGATGTTCCTCAAAACTACTAAGTTACTCTTGACACCGATGACCATGTTCAGTGTTATTATCGAAGATAAAGTTTGGTACTGAAGTCGGAGTTTCTACTGAAGTACAAGTGAAAGTCACTACCGATGCCGAAGGCAGATGTTACCACTGAAGTGCAAGTTTCACTGTCGAGGCACAAGTTTGCTACTGGAGACTAGGGGTGCAAACGAGCCGAGCCGAGCCCGAGCTTGACTAGGCTCGAGCTCGGCTCGTTTAACTTACTGTGAGCTCGAGCTCGAGCTCGGCTCGATTCGAGCTCTAATTTTGAAGCTCGGGCTCGGCTCGTTGGTAGCTTTACAAGCTCGAGCTCGGCTCGGGCTCGGCTCGTTGGTAGCTTTATTATATATTAATTAATTAATATATATTTATAATTATTTTTATATAAATTTTATTATAGTTTTTATATAAAACATAATACATATTATTTAATTATATTTATCTTAATTTTATATATACTAATTATTATTATTATTTTATAAATATATATTAAATATATTAAAAACATTATATAAATAAAAGGCTCGTTAAGGCTCGCGAGCCGGCTCGAGCTCGATAAGTGAAGCTCGGGCTCGGGCTCGTTTAATAAACAAGCTTATTCTTAGGCTCGAGCTCGTTTAAGCTCGGCTCGTTTCGAGCTTTTTAACGAGCCGATCTCGAGTAGCTCGCGAGCAGCTCGGCTCGTTTGCACCCCTACTGGAGACCAGTTTTGGTGCCGAGGTAGAGATTGTTCATTATCCGCATCAAGAGAAGATTCACGAATATTTTGTTTATTTTTTTGAATATTTTATTTGTCCTTTTTTCTGTAATCTTTGTAACCAATTAGATATTACGTGAGATTGCATGATCATAGAATCGACGATGTTGGTTGATTCTAAACCCTAGAATGGAACCGACGATGTTGGTTTATTCTAAACCCTAGAATCGATGGTGGAGATTGATTCTAGTTATTGTAGCCTATCACTCTTGTGATCAACGTAGACATAAGTATAATTTTTGTTAGTATCACTTGTTCATCCCTTGTATTTGCACTATCGTTTTGAGTGAGATATACTTTGAAGCTTGAAAATGAATACTGTTCTTGTTATTAATTGTTCATTTACTGCATGGAACATGGTCATTTACACATTTCATCCTTTAAGGGATATGGGCAAAATTGTCATTTACATAAAACTAAATAAAAATTTAACTTCTATTAGTGGGAAGGACTGAAAATGTGATAACTTTACAAATAAAGGACACGTAGTGTAACTTTTTTTTTAATCGAAAACGACACGCTTTGTAAGTTTGGTAATATATAAAGGACAAAATTTGTAATTACTCTTAACTTTATCAACCAAAACCTTACATTTTCAATATAATTAATTCCAATTTCTTCCTATTCATTTTACAAACCAAATAATCTAGTTTGACATTGTCCTTGAACCAAACATGATTGATGACTTTCAAATCCATACCTTAGGCCCTCTGTAGTGGGGCGTGATTGTCCAACATGGCACCCTCACACCACGCACACCGCCCCCGAGCGTGATAGTCCAAAATGTGGTTGTTTGAACAAAATCCTATGAGGTTATATAAAAAACTTAATCGAATCCATTCAAGGACGGATTATTATAAGGTGATGGGCCTCAGCAGGAGCTCCACGAAAGACGAAATTGAAGAAGTATTTACGAACTCTGCCTCTCCATAATCTGTCAGGAATGTGTAACATAAAAAAAAAAAAGACGACGAGTTATAATAATGGGTGAACACGAGACAAAAAGAATAAACGAACGCGGCGTGACGGGCCGGGCCGGATGGGCCGGCGAGCTTGTGGGTGGCGCATAAGGGGGAGGAGCCTCCCTATAAATAGCCCAAGTCACCTTTATTTCTCTCATTTGAAAGAATCTAGAGAGAGGAACCGTAGAGAGAGAAAGTGAAGGATCGACCCGAGATTTAAGGATCATGTTACTACTGAGCTTGTGAGCAAGATCCCCGATTCAGAATCTCGAAAACAGGTAACGACCCGAACCAAATATGAGTTTTTGTTATTTTTGGGGTTTCGGGTATTTTTGTAAAAAGGATGAGTTTTTATAAACCAAATGAGAAAAAGGATTATAGATCTGGAATCACGAGAGGAAAATACACCTTTTGAATGCAAAAGTTCCAAACTTGATGAATCCGTCAATCCAGATCTGAGTCCAAGGTTTTTGATGAAGTTCACGGTTTAGGTGAAGTTTGCGGTTGGGATGAAGTTCACGGTTGGGAAGTTCACGGTTTGGGAAGTTTGCGGTTTGGATGAAGTTCACGGTTTGGGTGAATTTTGCGGTTGGGACGAAGTTCACGGTTGGGAAGTTCACGGTTTGGGAAGTTCACGGTTTGGGAAGTTCACGGCTGGGAAGTTTGCGGTTTGGGAAGTTCACGGTTAAGTGAAGTTTGCGGTTTGGGTGAAGTTCACGGTTAAGTGAAGTTCACGGTTTGGGGTGAAGTTCACGGCCGAGAATTTCCCCTTGAACCACGAACCCCTAATTTCGCGGGGAAGAAACCGTGTACCCCTAAGTTCTTGACATGTAGAAATAAAATGTAATAGTTGTGTGTAAAGCTAAGGCTAGTTTGTGTACGTACAGGTTAGAAGATCCTTTATAGATCTTTGACCCTGTTTATCTCAGGTAAGTTCTAGAAAACCTTCTTTAAATGTTTTAATTAAATGTTTTTGGGCTGGTGTGCATACATACGAAATGATGTTTACGAAACGATGTCTATGAAATGAGGATTTCGAAATGATGTTTACGAGATGATGTTTATGAAATGTTTTGCCAAATGAAGTTTACGAAAGGTTTACAAAAGAGATGATGTTTGTTTAATAAAACGTACGAATGCTTTAACTAAGATGTAAAGTTTTTATGAAAGTCACGAATGAACGAATCTGCCATGAGTTCCTACGAGAGCTAGGGTATGTATGTATGTATGTATTGGCCTCACCCTTACGGGGGGCCTTTGTGGCTGGCTAACGGTTGTACAACCGATTGATGATGGGGTGACGATGGTCACCCATGGGATTACCGGGATCCCGATGGAAGGTACTATTCCTTACGAGGAAATAGTGCCTAAGTTATGTTCTGTCTACCTAGAGGTAACGAGCCTTAGGAGACATATGTTTGGTCCACCTAGAGGTAACGAGTCTTAGGAGACCTGGGTGACAGATGACTTAGAAGTAACGAGCCTTAAGTTCATCCGCTGGTATGCGATGTATGGAATTGATGGTTATAAGAAGGTGCATATTCGGTTCATGTTGACTTATGTTATGATGCTATGTTACGATGTTATGATGAGGTTAAGTTATTGCATGTTTTACGTATGCTTTTGTTAAATAAATGTATGTTATGTTTTTGGCAAACTGCTTATGCTAAGGTTTTATGTAAAGCTAGAACTCACCAGCGTAGCTAACTTTTAGTATGCACATTCAGGTTAAGGACCGGTACGGAGGGGCGGTGATGCTTGGCAAGCGATGAAGAGTTACCCGGCTGATATGATGACTGGCACCCCCGTTACGTTATGTTTATGTTATGTAATGAATGTTTTAGACAATGTTTACGCTTCCGCATGTTTGGCTATGTTGATGTTATGTTTGAACGAAATTTTCCGCTGCGTTATTTGATATTCAAGTTTAAGAACTGTGTGTGAATGAGTAAATCCAACAAGTGAGGCTAGCCGGGTTTGGAGCCTTACAAGTTGGTATCAGAGTAATAGTTTGAGAGATTCGGACACTCCAAGTGTCTGAACTTAAGCTGTGAATGGGACCGAAAGCGGATGCCAGTACGGGTAACTCGAGCCACATCATCAGGTATGAAAAGTAGAGTATGTTTATGTAGTATGCCTTAGAAACTAATAGATTAGGACATGTGTTTTGATGAAATCATAAAGGTGGTCAAATGGAAATCAAGAGGTAGTGTAATGGTTAATTACAGATGGCCAGTGTATATTAACATCTTATAGTACTTGTTGAACTCTATTTGTTAACTAGCGTGATAACATTGGATTCTTTGTCTTATAAAACGAAATGGCAGGATGAAAGAGCGACATGCGTGGTGGGGGCCGTACCGGCGGTCGTACCGGTAGGCGTGATAGGACTCCTGCTCGTCAGGAGTACAGTGAAGAAGGAAGTGTTCACATGGAACCGGAAAACAGTGTGCACAAAACTGAACAGACTCCCATGGAAGAACAACATTTCACTTTCAAACCGGAAGTGAAAGCGGCCATGGCACACGAGTTTACTGAGCTGATGAAGGCTACCCTGCCAGATCTGCTGGCAGAAGCATTGAAGAAGGCTAACGAGACGGGCGGGTCTAACACTGCGGTTGGTACCCCGAACACTGATGCAGTTAACGCACCGCTTACCCGTGGTTGCGACTATAAGTCCTTTAAGGCATGTGACCCACCGGTTCTGACTGGAAAGAAAGACGCGGTGACTACTTTTGACTGGGTAATCCGTATGGAAGCCGCCATTCGTCTGAGCGAACGCCGAGCAATTCAGGTTGTGAAATTTGCTGCTAACTCCTTGAGGGAGGAAGCATCTCACTGGTGGGAAGGTGTACGTCAGGCTAAGGGGAATGAGGTGGTTGATTCGATGATGTGGAATGACTTGAAAACTCTGGTAATCTAGAACTTCTGTCCAAGGAACGAGATTGAGAAGGTAGAGAGGGAATTTCTGGGGTTGAAGGCTGGGAGCATGACGCACTGGTAGTACACTACCCAATTCAATGAACTGGCACGTCAGGTGCCACATCTTGTCACGACTGAGGAAAGAAAGATTGCCTGCTACATTCAGGGACTACCGGACAAGGTCCGCACCTACGTTAAGGCAAACGCTCCTATTACCTACGATTCGGTCGTAGAAATGAGTGGCGTGGTATTTGACGATTTGGCATTGAATGTTCTCGCTATTGATGAACGGAAGAAGAAACCAAGTTTTCCGCCCAAGCGATCTGGCGAAAGACTGTTTGGAGCTCGAGAGAACCAGGCTAGAGTGGGTGAGGTCGCGGTATGTGGGAAGTGTGGCAGTATGCATCTAGGTGAATGCATGCTAGGGACAAATCTATGCTACAAATGTGGTATGACTGGACACTATTCTCGGGAATGCCCGCAAGGTGTCAAATGTTATAACTGTGGGGGAAACGGGCACATGAGCTGGGAATGCACTAGGCCAAGAATGGGCAAAGCTGGAAAAGGGAAAGGCCCTGAAAAGAAAGAAGAAAGCCCCGAGCAAAGACTCGTGCGTACGCGCTGACGCAAGAACAGGCCAGGGTGGACCCTGGCGTGGCATCAGGTACGTTCATTCTCGATAAAACTTTTGTATATGTGTTATTTGATTCGGGTGCCAGTAAGAGTTTTATATCTGCCACTTTCTTTAAGCGGGTAAAATACTCGGTCAGTAAACTAGAAAGGGCCTTTAGTGTAGAAACCGCCGAGGGTAGAACCGCAAGGGTAATCGAAGTGGTTGACAATTCCACGATGGAAATAGAAGGCCATAGATTCCCTATCAGGTTGTTTGTTATGGTTTTGGGAGGGTTTGATGTCGTATTGGGTATGGATTGGCTAACTGCAAACGAGGCTTAGATCATAAGCAGACGAAAGATAATATGACTCAAGGCTCCGGATGGTAGCGAATTCGAAGTATTCGGGGGTCGCGACGCCCCGATGCCTAACGTCATCTCGATGATTAAGGCAATAAATTACCCGAGGCGCGGATGTGAGGCTTATCTGGTGTACGTGATCGACAAGTGTAAGGAAGTGAAGGAACTAGACGATGTACCCGTGGTATGCGAGTACCCGGAGGTGTTTCCAGAGGATTTGCCTGGGATACCACCCGATAGAGAGATTGAGTTCCGAATCGACTTAGTACTAGATGCCCAGCCTGTGGCTAAGGCTGCATATCGTCTAGCACCGGTAGAGATGAAAGAACCAATGGCATAATTAGACGAATTACTTGAGAAAGGATTTATCCAACCGAGCATCTCCCCTTGGGGTGCCCCGGTGTTGTTTGTGAGGAAGAAGGATGGTTCGATGAGAATGTGTATTGATTATCGCGAGTTGAATAAACGTACCGTGAAGAACAAGTACCCTTTACCAAGAATCGACGACCTGTTCGATCAATTACAGGGTGCAAGTTGGTTCTCAAAAATCGACCTTCGATCCGGGTACCATTAGTTGAAGGTGAGGGAAGAAGACATACCAAAAACCGCGTTTCGCACGCGCTATGGACATTTTGAGATCCGCATAATGTCCTTCGGATTGACGAACGCCCCCGCAACGTTCATGGATTTAATAAATAGGGTGTGTCGACCGATGCTGGACCGATCGGTAATAATGTTCATTGACGATATCCTCATCTACTCCAAGAATGAGGGTGATCACGCATGTCACTTGAAGGAAGTGTTGGAAGCCTTGAAGAAGGAGAAGTTGTATGCTAAGTTCTCCAAATGCGCGTTCTGGCTTAGGGAAGTCCAATTCCTAGGTCACGTCATTAACCCGAACGACATTATGGTTGACCCAGTAAAAATAATGATAGTAAGAGATTGGGATATTCCTAAGACGCCAACTAAAATCCGAAGTTTCTTGGGATTGGCAGGCTACTATCGGAGATTCATCCAGGATTTCTCGAAAATAGCTTCGCCGTTGACAAAATTGACACGGAAGGAGGTAAAGTACGAATGGGGTACGACCCAGGAAGAGGCGTTCAAGGAATTGAAAGAGAAGTTAACCCAAGCTCTAGTCTTGGCCCTTCTCGAGGGCAATGAAGACTTTGTGGTATACTCTGACGCTTCGGGTCAGGGATTGGGGTGCGTGCTGAGGCAACGCGGGAGAGTGATCGCGTGTGCATCACGACAGTTGGAAGTTCACGAAGTCAATTACCCGACTCACGATTTGGAACTTGCTGCCGTCGTATTCGCATTGAAAATCTGGAGGCACTACATTTACGGGGTGAAGTTTACTATTTACTCCGACCGCAAAAGTTTGAAGTACTTCTTCGAACAAAGGGAACTTAATATGAGGCAGAGACGATGGTTGGAACTCTTGAAAGATTATGACTGTGAAATCATATTCCATCCTGGAAAGTCAAACGTGGTGGCTGACGCTCTAAGCCGAAAGGATGTGTCTGCTCCAATTAGAGTGAAAGCTTGCCAGTTGGTGGTAACATCGGATGTGATGAGGGAAATTGAAAAGGCTCAAGATGAAGCCCTTAAAGAAGAAAACATAAAGAAGTAGAGAATGGTTGTCCAACAGGGCATGTTGGAATATAACACCCTTGGTGTTAGGACGCGTTTTGGACGGGTGTGGATACCTATGGGTGGCGAGCTTAGAACCAAAATATTGGATGAGGCTTATAAGTCTCGTTACACTATCCATCCCGGTACCAACAAAATGTACCAAGATCTGAAGAAGGAATACTGGTGGCCTGGGATGAAACACGAAGTGACGAAATACGTAAGCAAGTGCTTGACTTGCTCACAAGTTAAAGCCAAACACCGGAAACCTTATAGGAAGATTCAACCACTCGATATACTAGATGGGAAGTGGGAACACATTATCATGGACTTCATAACCAAGCTACCTCGCACAGCTAAAGGTCATGACACCATTTGGGTAATTGTAGACCGTTTAATGAAGAGTGCTCATTTACTACCTATTCGCGAGACGTTTTCATCGGAAAGGTTAGAGGAAGTATTTATTAACGAGATAGTAGCACGGCATGGGATGCCTTTGACGATTGTATCTGACCGGGACACACGATTCACATCGAGGTTCTGGAAAAGATTTCATGAAGCGATGGGCACGAGACGTAATATTAGTACAGCATACCACACACAAATGGATGGTCAGTCCGAAAGGACCATTCAAACATTGGAGGACATGCTCCATGCTTGTATTATAGACTTTGGTGGCAGTTGGGATAGTCACCTGCTGTTAGCCGAATTCTACTACAACAATAGTTATCACTCGACAATAGGCATGCCGCCTTACGAGATGTTGTATGGGAGATGGTGCAGAACCCCGATATGTTGGGGTGAGATTGGACAGAAGTAATTGGGAAGTCTCAAAGTCGTTAAAGAGACGTCGAAAAGGTTTGACCAGATTAAGGCACGAATGAAGGCCGCCCAAGATCGTCAGAAATCCTACGCAGATAAACGACGAAGGCCTGTTGAGTTTAATGTTGGGGACAGAGTAATGTTGAAAGTTTCGCCCTGGAAGGGGATCATACGATTCAGGAAGAGGGGAAAGTTAAGTCAGAGATTTTTCGGACCATTCAGAATAATGGCACGGGTCGGTGAAGTCGCCTATCGGTTGGAGTTGCCTGACGAGTTAAGTGGGATTCATCCTACCTTCCATGTGTCACACTTGTGAAAGTGTTTGGCGGATGAATCGGCTCACGTACCACTTACTGACATCGAGGTCTACAACAGCCTTAACTACATTGAGGAACCCGTGGCCATCCTATATCGGAAGGAGAAACGTTTACGTAGTAAGGTTATCCAATTGGTTAAAGTCCAATGGAAACATCGAAAGGGATCGGAATCTACTTGGGAAACGGAGACGGAAATGAGGGAGTCATACCCTCAACTATTTGACGTATGATAGGTTTCGGGGATGAAACCTATTGTAAGGGGGTAGACTTGTAATATCCCAAAAATAAGACGACGAGTTATAATAATGGGTGAACACGATATGAAAAGAATAAACGAACGTAACGTGACGGGCCGGGCCGGATGGGCCGGTGAGCTTGTGGGTGGCGCATAAGGGGGAGGAGCCTCCCTATAAATAGCCCAAGTCACCTTCATTTCTCTCATTTGCAAGAATCTAGAGAGAGAAACCGTAGAGAGAGAAAGTGAAGGATCGACCCGAGTTTGAAGGAGCGTGTTACTACTAAGCTTGTGAGCAAGATCCCCGATTCAGAATCTCAAAAACAGGTAACGACCCGAACCAAATATGAGTTTTTGTTATTTTTGGGTTTTCAGGTATTTTCGTAAAAAGGATGAGTTTTTATAAACCAAATGAGAAAAATGATTATAGATCTGGAATCACGAGGGGAAAATACACCTTTTGAATGCAAAAAGTTCCAAACATGATGAATCCGTCGATCCAGATCTGAGTCCAAGGTTTTGGATGAAGTTCACAGTTTGGGTGAAGTTTGCGGTTGAGACGAAGTTCACGGTTGGGAAGTTTGCGGTTTGGGAAGTTTGCTGTTTGGATGAAGTTCACGGTTTGGGTGAAGTTTGAGAGGTTTAGGAAGTTTGCGGTTTGAGAAGTTTACGGTTTGGGAAGTTTGCGGTTTAGGAATTTCACGGTTGGGAAGTTTGCGGTTTGGGAAGTTCATGTTTAAGTGAAGTTTGCGGTTTGGGTGAAGTTCATGATTTGGGGTGAAGTTCAAGGCCGAGAATTTCCGCTTGAACCACGAACCCCTAATTTCGCGGGAAAGAAATCGTGTACCCCTAAGTTCTTGACATGTAGAAGTAAAATGTAATAGTTGTGTGTAAAGCTATGGCTTGGTTGTGTACATAAAGGTTAGAAGATCATTTACAAACCTTTAACCCTGTTTATCTCACGTGAGTTCTAGAAAACCTTCTTTAAATGTTTTAATTAAATGTTTTTGGGCTGGTTTGCTTACATATGAAATGATGTTTACGAAACGATGTCTACGAAATGAGAATTTTGAAATGATGTTTACAAGATGATGTTTATGAAATGTTTTGCCAAATGAATTTTACGAAAGAGATGATGTTTGTTTAATAAAACGTACGAATGCTTTAACTAAGATGTAAAGGTTTTATGAAAGTCACGAGTGAACGAATCTGCCACGAGTTCCTACGGGAGCTAGGGTATGTATGTATGTATGTATTGGCCTCACCCTTACGGGGGGACTTTGTGGCTGGCTAACGGTTGTACAACCGATTGATGATGGGGTGACAATGGTCACCTATGGGATTACCGGGATCCGGATGGAAGGTACTATTCCTTACGAGGAAATAGTGCCTAAGTTATGTTCTATCTACCTAGAGGTAACGAGCCTTATGAGACATATGTTTGGTCCACCTAGAGGTAACGAGCCTTAGGAGACCTGGGTGACTGATGACTTAGAGGTAACGAGTCTTAAGTTCATCCGCTGGTATGCGATGTATGGAATTGACGGTTACGAGAAGGCGCAGATTCGGTTCATGTTGACTTATGTTATGATGCTATGTCACGATGTTATGATGAGGTTAAGTTATTGCATGTTTTACGTACGCTTTTGTTAAATAAATGTATGTTATGTTTTTGGCAAACTGATTATGCTAAGGTTTTATGTAAAGCTAAAACTCACTAGCGTAGCTGACTTTTAGTATGCACATTTAGGTTAAGGACAGGTACGGAGGGACGGTGATGCTTGGCAAGCGATGAAGAGTTACCCGGCTGATATGATGACTGGTACCCCGTTACGTTATGTTTATGTTATGTAATTAATGTTTTAGACAATGTTTACGCTTTCGCATGTTTGGCCATGTTGACGTTATGTTTGAACGAAATTTTCCTCTGCGTTATTTGATATTCAAGTTTAAAAACTGTGTGTGAATGAGTAAATCCAACAAGTGAGGCTAACCGGGTTTGGGGCCTTACAGAATGATGCCACTGTCCGATTCAAGCAGGAAACTACGGGCTACGAGGTATTAGTAGATGATCACAATAGAAGAAATTAGGGCGGTAATAACAGTATGCAATCCTTAATGTTTATTGACTTCTGAAACCAAAGTGACCAACTTTTTAAAAAACCAAATGGCATGAACTTAACAAACAAGGAGATCTAAGCTCATTTGTTATGCTAAAACTTATTCCCCTAACCTGATATATAAGTTTTCAGCATGCAATTTGGTAGATGCATAATCCAGGTGTATCATGTTACTTCAATTGTAACATCCCAAAAATAAAACGACAGTTAAAATGATGAAATAAACGAACGAGGCATGTCGGGTCGGGTCGGATGGGCCAGCGGGCTGGAAGGGGACCCTCCCATATAAATAGCTTAGACCTCCACCATTTCTCTCATTTGCAAGTTCTAGAGAGAGAAACCATAGAGAGAGAAAGTTGGCGGATCGACCTAAGATTTTCGCAAAGTGTTGCTCCACAGCTCGTGAGAAGAACCTCCGGATCAGAAACTAGATTCAGGTAACGATCGGGCCTAAATCTGAGTTTTTGTTTGTTTTTGGGTTTTTCGGGTTTTGGGTGAAAATGTAACATTTTAACGGATGAAACTGAAGGATAAACATAGATTTGAGTTCATTAATGGAAAACGAACGTTTTGAATGCAAACAGGTTCGGGATCTTGACGTGATCAGACCCGAATGAGAAAGTTTGGGTTTTTGTGAAGAACAGGTCGTGCGCACTTATCAAGTACGCACGGAGCAGGTCCTGCGTACTTACCAAGTACGCAGGAAGAGGGCACTGCGTACTTAACAAGTGCGCAGGAAGAGGAACCTGCATACTTATCAAGTACGCAGGAAGCAGGGTCTGCGCACTTGCTAAGTGCGCAGGCATCAGATTGTCTAAGTAAAGTTAGTATGTTTAGAATGGTTAAACCATTAGAGTTAGGATTGAGTCTGATGTGTATTTAATTACCTAATTCAGATCGTACGTGACATTGTTGGGCCTTTGTTTAGGACAACCAAGACTAGCTTATCAGGTGAGTTCTAGAAGCCCTCTTTTAAATGTTTTATATAATGTTTTCGGGCTGGTGTGCATACATACGAAATAATGTTTTTACGAAACGATGTTTATGAAACTATGTTTATAAAATGATGCTTATGAAACTATGTTTACGAAATGAAATGATTTGGAATGAACGGTTTATGGAAAGAGAGTTTTATGAACGGAATATTTACGAACGAAATGTTTATAAAGAAATGGTTTGAATAAAGTAAAAAGGGTTTTGAAAATGGATGAAACGTTTTATGAAAAGAAAAGAAAAAGGGCAAAGGTTTTAAAGAAGTCATTACAAATCTAATCTGTCGAATGATTGGAATTGACGGACGAATGGAATTGACGAACGAAGTCTGGGAATGAGATTCCCAGCCTTGTGGTAGATTATGGACAGCGAGCCATAGTTGCCATAAGAGCAACAGGGGCAGTGTCTTGGTGGCCTGCCAATGGTTTGATGTTGTACAACTGGTAAGGGAGTAACGACGGTTACTCGGGTGATGACGATCATCCTAAGAGAATGAGGTAAGGGGAAATCAATGACGGCGATACGTAACGGTTGATTCCCAAAGGAAAGATGCGTGTTGGGAAATGACAGCGATTCGTAACGGTTGACCCCACGTATTGAATGGTTGTGGCAATGACGGCGATACGTAGCGGTTGCCCACAACATTAAAGGTTCCTTTGGGGACACAGACACGCTTAAAGAAAGATGCAGACTGTATACAGTAATGTATGACTTAAAGGAATGTTAAAAGTTTTAAACGAATGATCCGTTCAGAGGCGTTTATGATGATGGTAAAAGGTTTTAATGTTTTAATGATGAATGAAAGGCCCTGTTTTCTTATACGTGATGTTAAACCCTAACGAATGTTTTGAATGATGAACCATTTCTTAAATTGAACGAAAACTAGAACTCACCAGCGTAGCTGACTTTTTAGTATGCACATTCAGGTTAAGGCAGGTATAGATGATGGACGGTGATGCTTGGCAAGCGAGAAGAGTTACCCGGTTGATCATGAAGACTGGCATTTCGTTATGATTAGATTATGATATGTTTATGTAATAGACTAGGTTACGCTTCCGTTGTTAAACATTGTAATGTTTATGTTTTATTGAAGTATTTTCCGCTGCGTTATTTGATAATCAAGTTTAAGAACTGTTTGTGAATGAGTAAATCCAAGAAGTGAGGCCTCCCGAGTTTGGGGCCTTACAAGTTGGTATCAGAGCAATAGTTTGAGAGATTCGGAAACTCCTAGTGTCTGAACTTAAACTATGAGTGGGACCGAAAGCGAATGCCAGTACGGGTAACTCGAGCCACAGCATCAGGTATGAAGGTAGTATATATTTACATGTATAGTATGCCTTAGAAAGGGTTAGGTAAGGACTTGTGTTCTGATGGAATCACAAAGGTGGTCAAATAGAAATCGAAAGGTAGTGTAATGGTTAATTGTAGATGGCCAGTGTATATTAATATCTTACAGTACTTATTGAATTTTATTTGTTAACTAGCGTGATAACGTTGGGTTCCTTGTCTTATAGAACAAAATGGCAAGAAGAGGAAACGAAAGGCGTGGTGGGGGCCGTACCAGTGGTCGTACCGGCGGTCGAAATGGTGGGCATGGCAGGACCCCTGCGCGCCAAGAGTATAGTGAAGAAGGAAGGTTTCACACTGAACCGGCGGTTAGTGTGCATGGAACCGAGCAGACACTGGTTGAAGAAAAACCTTTCACTTTTGAACCAGAAGTGAGAGCAGCTATAGCTCGAGAGTTCACAGAGTTGATGAAGACTTCTCTGCCAGGTCTTTTAGCTGAAGCATTGAAGAAGGTTAATGGGGAAGGTGGGTCTAACACGGCGGTTGGCACCCCGAACACTGAGGCAATCAACGCACCGCTTAACCGTGGTTGCGACTATAAGTCCTTTAAGGCATGTGACCCACCGGTCCTGACTGGAAATAAAGACGCGGTAGCTACGTTTGACTGGATAATCCGTATGGAGGCCGCCATCCATCTCAGCGAATGCCGGGCGGATCAAGTGGTGAAATTTGTTGCTAACTCCTTGAGAGAAGAAGCATCCCATTGGTGGGAAGGTGTACGTCAGGCAAAAGGGAGCGAGATTGTGGATGCGATGATGTGGGCTGACTTGAAAACCTTGGTGATCAAGAATTTCTGCCCAAGGAACGAGATTGAGAAGGTAGAGAGGGAATTTCTGGGTTTGAAGGCCGGGAGCATGACGCACCGGCAATACACAACCCGATTCAATGAACTGGTACGTCTGGTGCCACATCTTGTCACGACTGAGGAAAGAAAGATTGTATGCTACATACAAGGACTGCCGGACCAGGTTTGCACCTATGTTAAGGCAAACGCCCCTACTATCTATGATTCGGTAGTAGAACTGAGCGGCGTGGTATTTGATGATCTGGCACTGAATGTCGTCGCCATTGAGGAATCGAAGAAGAGACCGAGCTTTTCAAACAAGTGAACTGGTGGAAAGATGTTTGAGACTCGTGATAAGAGGGCTCGGGTGGATGAGCCGACTGTTTGTAAGAAGTGTGGAAGGGAGCATACTGGTGAATGTAGACGGGGATCTAACTTGTGCTTCAAGTGTGGCAAGACCGGGCACTACTCCCGTGAGTGCCTACAACACTTCAAGTGTTATAATTGTGGGGATGTCGGTCATCTGAGTAGGGAATGCCCGAAACCGAGAATGGGTGAAGCCGGGAAAGGGAAAGGCCCGGAAAGGAAAGAAGAGAGGCCCCGAGCAAAGACTCGTGCGTACGCACTAACGCAAGACCAAGCAAGGGCAGACCCCGACGTGGCGTCAGGTACGTTCATCCTTGACAACACTTTTGTTTCTGTGTTATTTGATTCGGGTGCCGGTAAGAGTTTCATATCTGCGACTTTTTGTAAACGAGTGAAGTACACTGTGAGTAAGTTAGAAAGGCCCTTTAGCGTAGAAACCGCTGAGGGTAGAATTGCGAGAGTGACCGATGTAGTTGACAACTCCACGATAAAAATAGAAGGTCATAGGTTCCCTGTCAGATTGTTTGTTATGGTTTTGGGAGGGTTCGATGTCGTGTTAGGAATGGATTGGCTAACTGCCATTGAAGCACAAATTGTATGTAAACGAAAGATAATCCGACTCAAGGCTCCGGACGGTAGCAAAGTCGAGGTTCTTGGGGATCGTGACACCCCGATGCCAAACGTTATCTCGATGATTAAGGCAGCAGATTACTTGAGGCGCGGATGCGAGGCTTATCTGGTGTACGTAATTGACAAATGTAAGGAAGTGAAGGAGCTAGACGATGTACCCATGGTACGCGAGTACCCGGAGGTGTTTCCAGAGGATTTGCCTGGGATACCACCCGACAGAGAGATTGAATTTCGAATCGACTTAGTACCAGATGCCCAGCCCATGGCTAAGGCTCCATATCGACTAGCACCAGTGGAGATGAAAGAGTTAATGGCATAACTAGACGAATTACTTGAGAAAGGATTTATCCAACCGAGCATCTCAACATGGGGTGCTTCGGTGTTGTTTGTGAAGAAGAAGGATGGTTCGATGAGAATGTCCATTGATTATTGCGAGTTGAACAAACGTACGGTGAAGAACAAGTACCCTTTACCAAGGATCGAAAAACTGTTCGATCAATTACAGGGCACAAGTTGGTTCTCAAAAATCGACCTTCGATCCGGGTACCATCAGTTGAAGGTGAGGGAAGAAGACATACCAAAAACCGCATTTCGCACGCGTTATGGACATTTCGAGTTCCGCGTGATGTCTTTTGGATTGACGAACGCCCCCGCAGCGTTCATGGATTTAATGAATATGGTGTGTCGACCGATGCTGGACCGATCGGTAATTGTGTTCATCGATGATATCCTCATCTACTCCAAGAATGAGGGTGATCACACATGTCACTTAAAGGAGGTGTTGGAGGCTCTGAAAAAGGAAAAGTTGTATGCTAAGTTTTCCAAATGCGTGTTCTGGCTTAGGGAAGTCCAATTCCTAGGTCACGTCATTAACCCAAACGGCATTATGGTTGACCCAGCGAAGATAATGACGGTAAGGGAATGGAATATTCCTAAGACGCCAACTGAAATCCGTAGTTTCTTGGGATTGGCAGGCTACTATCGGAGATTCGTCCAGGATTTCTCAAAAATAGCTTCGCCGTTGACAAAGTTGACTCGGAAAGAGGTTAAGTATGAATGGGGTTCGACCCAAGATGAGGCGTTTAAGGAATTGAAGAAGAGGCTAACCCAAGCTCCAGTCTTGGCCCTTCCCGAGGGCAATGAAGACTTAGTGGTATACTCTGACGCTTCGGGTCAGGGATTGGGATGCGTGTTGATGCAACGCGGAAGAGTGATCGCGTATGCGTCACGACAGTTGGAGATTCACGAAGCTAATTATCCAAACCACGATTTGGAACTTGCTGCTGTCGTATTCGCATTAAAAATCTGGAGGCACTACCTGTACGGGGTGAAGTTTACTATTTACTCTGACCACAAAAGTTTGAAGTACTTCTTCGAACAAAAGGAACTAAATATGAGGCAGAGGCGATGGTTGGAACTGTTGAAAGACTATGATTGTGAAATTATATACCATCCTGGAAAGGCAAACGTGGTGGCTGACGCTCTAAGCCGAAAGGATGTGCCTGCTCCTATTAGAGTGAAAGCTTGCCAGTTGGTGGTAACATCAGATGTAATGAGGGAAATTGAAAGAGCTCAAGATGAAGCACTTAAGGAAGAAAACATTAAGAAGGAAAGGATGGTTGGCCAACAGGACAAGATGGAATATAACACCCTTGGTGTTAGGACACGTTTTAGGCGGGTATGGATACCTATGGGTGGCGAGCTTAGAACCAAAATCTTGGATGAGGCTCATAAGTCTCGATACTCTATCCATCCTGGCACCAATAAAATGTACCAAGATCTGAGAAAAGAATACTGGTGGCCTGGGATGAAACATGAGGTGTCAAAGTATGTAAGCAAGTGCTTGACTTGCTCACAAGTAAAGGCCGAGCACCAGAAACCGTATGGAAAGATCCAACCACTTGATATACCGGAATGGAAGTGGGAACACATTACCATGGACTTCATAACCAAGCTACCTCACACAGCTAAAGGTCATGATATCATTTGGGTAATTGTGGACCGTTTAACGAAGAGTGCTCATTTCCTACCTATTCGCGAGACGTTCTCGTCGGAAAGGTTAGCGGAAGTATTTATTAATGAAGTAGTAGCACGGCATGGGATGCCTTTGACGATCGTATCTGACCGGGACACACGATTCACATCAAGGTTCTGGAAAAGATTTCATGAGGCGATGGGCACGAGACTTAATATCAGCACGGCGTACCACCCACAAACGGATGGTTAGTCCGAAAGGACTATTCAGTCATTGGAGGATATGCTTCGTGCTTGTATTATCGATTTTGGTGGCAGTTGGGACAGTCATCTGCCGTTAGCCGAATTCTCCTACAACAATAGTTATCACACGACAATAGGCATGCCGCCTTACGAAATGTTGTATGGGAGGAGATGCAGGACCCCGATTTGTTGGGGTGAGATTGGACAAAAGGAATTAGGGAGTATTGAAGTAGTAAGAGAAAGGTCAGAAAGGTTTGATCAAATCAAAGCACGAATGAAGGCCGCACAAGATCGTCAGAAATCCTATGCGAACAAACGACGAAGTCCTATTGAGTTTGATGTTGGTGACAGAGTAATGTTGAAAGTGTCACCCTGTAAGGGAATAATACGATTCAGGAAGAGAGGAAAGTTAAGTCCGAGGTTCGTCGGACCATTCAGGATAATGGCACGGGTTGGTGAAGTCGCTTATCGGCTAGAGTTGCCTGATGAGTTGAGTGGGATTCATCCTACCTTCCACGTATCACACTTGCGAAAGTGTTTGGCGGATGAATCAGCTCACGTACCACTTACTGACATCGAGGTCGACAACAACCTTAATTACATCGAAGAACCCGTGGCCATCTTAGACAAGAAGGAGAAGCGTTTGCGTAATAAGATTATCCAATTGGTTAAAGTCCAATGGAAACATCGAAAGGGATCGGAAGCCACTTCTGAAACGGAGAAGGAGATGAGGGAGTCGTACCCTCATCTATTTGACTTATGATAGGTTTCAAGGGGGGTAGACTTGTAACATCCCAAAAATAAAACGACAGTTAAAATGATGAAATAAACGAACGAGGCATGTCTGGTCGGGTCGGATGGGCCAGCGGGCTGGAAGGGGACTCTCCCCTATAAATAGCTTAGACCTCCACCATTTCTCTCATTTGCAAGTTCTAGAGAGAGAAACCGTAGAGAGAGAAAGTTGGCGGATCGACTCGAGATTTCAGCAAAGTGTTGCTCCACAACTCGTGAGAAGAACCTCCGGATCAGAAACTAGATTCAGGTAACGATCGGGCCTAAATCTGAGTTTTTGTTCGTTTTTGGGTTTTTCGGGTTTTGGATGAAAATGTAACATTTTAACGGATGAAACTGAAGGATAAACATAGATTTGAGTTCATTAATGGAAAACAAACGTTTTGAATGCAAACAGGTTCGGGATCTTGACGTGATCAGACCCGAATGAGAAAGTTAGGGTTTTTGCGAAGAACAGGTCGTGCGCACTTATCAAGTACGCACGGAGCAGGTCCTGCGTACTTACCAAGTGCACAGGAAGAGGAACCTGCATACTTATCAAGTACGCAGGAAGCAGGGTCTGCGCACTTGCTAAGTGCGCAGGCATCAGATTGTCTAAGTAAAGTTAGTATGTTTAGAATGGTTAAACCATTAGAGTCAGGATTGAGTCTGATGTGTATTTAATTACCTAATTCAGATCGTACGTGACGTTGGGCCTTTGTTTAGGACAACCAAGACTAGCTTATCAGGTGAGTTCTAGAAGCCCTCTTTTAAATGTTTTATATAATGTTTTCGGGCTGGTGTGCATACATACGAAATAATGTTTTTACGAAACGATGTTTATGAAACTATGTTTATAAAATGATGCTTATGAAACTATGTTTACGAAATGAAATGATTTGGAATGAACGGTTTATGGAAAGAGAGTTTTATGAACGGAATGTTTACGAACGAAATGTTTATAAAGAAATGGTTTGAATAAAGTAAAAAGGGTTTTGAAAATGGATGAAACGTTTTATGAAAAGAAAAGAAAAAGGGCAAAGGTTTTAAAGAAGTCATTACAAATCTAATCTGTCTTATGATTGGAATTGACGAACGAATGGAATTGACGAACGAAGTCTGGGAATGAGATTCCCAGCCTTGTGGTAGATTATGGACAGCGAGCCATAGTTGCCATAAGAGCAACAGGGGCAGTGTCTTGGTGGCCTGCCAATGGTTTGATGTTGTACAACTGGTAAGGGAGTAACAACGGTTACTCGGGTGATGACGATCATCCTAAGAGAATGAGGTAAGGGGAAATCAATGACGGCGATACGTAACGGTTGATTCCCAAAGGAAAGATGCGTGTTGGGCAATGACGACGATTCGTAATGGTTGACCCCACGTATTGAATGGTTGTGGCAATGACGGCGATACGTAGAGGTTGCCCACAACATTAAAGGTTCCTTCGGGGACACAGAGACGCTTAAAGAAAGATACAGACTGTAGACAGTAATGTATGACTTAAAGGAATGTTAAAAGTTTTAAACGAATGATCCGTTCAAAGGCGTTTATGATGATGGTAATAGGTTTTAATGTTTTAATGATGAATGAAAGGCCCTGTTTTCTTATACGTGATGTTAAACCCTAATGAATGTTTTGAATGATGAACCATTTCTTAAATTGAACGAAAACTAGAACTCACCAGCGTAGCTGACTTTTTAGTATGCACATTCAGGTTAAGGCAGGTATGGATGATGGACGGTGATGCCTGGCAAGCGAGAAGAGTTACCCGGTTGATCATGAAGACTGGCATCTCGTTATGATTAGATTATGATATGTTTATGTAATAGACTAGGTTACGCTTCCGTTGTTAAACATTGTAATGTTTATGTTTTATTGAAGTATTTTCCGCTGCGTTATTTGATAATCAAGTTTAAGAACTGTTTGTGAATGAGTAAATCCAACAAGTGAGGCCTCCCGGGTTTGGGGCCTTACATCAATGAAAATCAAGAATGAGAGAAAGGAGATAATAATCCAAAAGAAATAGTAAAAAGTGACCAGTAAAGATCCAAGAAACTAGAATTTGTATCTACAGAATGTGCCAACTGAGATCAGAACCTTGCACAAGAAAAAGTAGAAACCACATTAATTAATATTTTTTTTGGATTTCTACACGGTCTACGAAAACACAATAGCTTCCGGGAGGTTTTCGAAATTGTTTTGGTTTTCAAGTAGTGAACTCTAAAAAAACCTGACATGTGGCTAGCGATTTCACGTGCCACCCCAACGATTTCAAACAGACTTTTTTGAACTCCCTGTAAACCAAAACACTAAAAAAACCGTTCTAGAAACTATTATATTTCGTGTAGAAATCTGAAAAACTCTTAATTAACATACAATAATAGGAGTATGGAAAACCCTATACCTACAAAGAGGACATGAAAACTTATACATTAACGAGTTCTTGATGCATTCAACATGATAACCATGTTTGCATTCCAATGTCGTGATCATAACTCCGTCTTCGTGTTCTTCATAACAAATTACACAAATATTCCCTTCATCATCTATATTCTCTTTACGCAATCTATTTATCTTCACTGATTTTTCAAAGGTAAGTAGAAACTTTAACTCACACCACAATGCAAAGCCTGCCCAATGCCTAGCTGATTTATGATCCAACACTTGACCACTTGCATTAGATCTAGCGGTGACTAGTTCCCAGTTATTCGTTCGGAATATCATCCGTAAAACTTTATAAGCAGCAGCACCATGATCTTTAAACAACACAGTTTTAAGGCCTTCATAGTAAGGCTGCAACGTTAGTCCTTTTTTCATAAAGTCATAGTCAAGTATTAAATCCACGCGATCACCGGGTCCTGCGTTTAAGAGTATGAAAGTCTTTGATACTCTTTCTATAATACCGTAAGAAGAAGAAGTATACGCAGGCAGTTCAACACCGGAAGAAGAAGACATAACTGTAAATAGCCAGGCGACGTACAACAATGAGAGGTGTGTACATTAGGGTTCAGAATAGCTTTATAAGTGGACGCTTGGGCGGTTACCTTTTTTTTTTGAACGACAACAATGAGAATTCTCATAGAAAAGCTAGCGGGGATCTAGCAACACCCCAATTACATCAAAAGGCCCGAAGGCCAATTACACCAATATTAAAAATAACAGACCAAAAACAAGTACTCTAAAGTTACCCAATACCCGCTAATGGGTTGACCGTCCAAACTTCCCAACTGTGGTGGATCTTTTTTTCCCTATTTTCCCTCCATTTAAAACTTATAACTTTTATGTCTTCCACCAGGCTCCTCACTGATCTTCTAGTTTTTGAGAAGATCCACCTGTTTCTTGTTTTCCACAATAGCCAACAAGTATAGTAAAAAAATTAAGCATCGTATTTTTTTCAGTTTTATCGAACCCACCTGATTGTTTAGTTGGCCCGCCAGCTCCAAAATTGTATCATGGTTCGAAACGCTATAACCCATCCAGCCTCTAATTTTACCCTAAGTTTCGTTGGCAACATGGCATCGGACAAAAGTGTGGTCTTCTGTTTCTTCTTCCAGCAAGCATATGGGGCATAAAGGTGATTGAATTGGAACACCTCGTATTATCAAAGACTTGGTCATCCGTAGGCGATATTGCATTAGTCTCCAAACAAAGCAATGGACAGTTAAAGGAACCCAATTTAACCACATAACTTCCAATCTCAAAGCCGTCAAGGTACTGTCGTCCATCCAACGCCTACATGCTTCAGTTGAGAAACAACTCGAGGCATCCCCTTCCCAGACCCATTTTTCTTCCCCTTCCTTGAATTTGTATGTCTTTATCATTTCCTCCATATCCAAAATTTCGTCCATTCTTTTTGAAGCTTCTTTTTTATTATTCCAATCCCACTTAAAGTCAACAGCCCTCCCCAACCTTATGTCTAACCTTTCAGCAATTGTACAATTCTTGTGCCTTTCGATTTTGTATAATGAAGGGAAAAGAGTTTTAAAAGCAACCAACCCAAACCATCCTAACTTCCAAAAAGATGTATTAAGACCATTACCGATTTGTTTTCTGAATAGATTGTTTAGAGCTGACCCGATTGGACCTAACTCTTTTGAGGCAGTGATAATGGCCGACCACTGGTCGGACGTGTCTTTTTTATGCAGTTCCCCAATCGATCCAAAAGAGGCTTTATGGATGGCCTTAATACTACTAGCCCAGAGACTATTCGGATCCTTTAGAGCTTTCCATTTCCACTTTGAGAGTAAAGCATGATTCATTGTGTGAAGACTTCCCACTCCAAGCCCCCTCAATCTTCTAGGCTTAATAATTTTATCCCAAGCCACCCAGTTTATTTTCCGTTTATTTGAGTTTCCTCCCCCCAAGAACCGCCTTCTAATAGTTCCAATTCTTTGACTATTTTTTGAGGGGCCTTAAACATAGAGAGAAAATACAGAGGTAGGCTACCCAAAACCGACTTAACTAGTGTGAGTCTTCCCCCGAAAGAAAGATTTTTTGCCTTCCAGTTATTTAGTTTTTCCTTGAGTTTCCCTACCACCGCTCCCCAATTCTTAGCAAGCTTCATATTCGCCCCAAGTGGCAATCCCAGGTGGAAAATAGGTAAAAGGCCCATCGAGCAGCCCATAATAGATGCAAATTCCTAGCATTCGTTAGATGGCACTCCCACTCTAGTAAGTTTACTTTTGTGGAAGTTAATCTTGAGACCTGAAGCCAAATGAAAACATCTCAATAACTGTTTCAGACTAAGAATATTCTCAACATGCCATTCACCGATAAAGAAGACGTCATCCGCGTACATAGAATGGGTAATAATAGGACCATTATTAGGAAGCTTGATACCTTTAAATAATCCCTTTTGGGTCGCCGATTTCACCATAGCCGATAGACCTTCCATTGCCAAAATGAATAAAAAGGGGGAAATAGGGTCACCTTGTCTAACCCCCCTCTCCATAGGGAACTCGTTTGTAGGGGACCCATTTACCAAGACCGAAGCCCTACCGGAGTTGAGATACCCACGAATCCAGTGTCTCCATTTGCAACTAAAATTCATTTGGGCCATCACCGAATCAAGAAACCTTCAGTTTAGCGAGTCAAAAGCCTTTGCGAAATCAACTTTGAACAACATTAACTTAGTCTGAGACTTAGACTTTTTTGCCCATGCTTGTAAGGTGTTGACTAAAATATGCCCATAAAAAATGTTACGTCCCTTAATGAACGCTATTTGCTCTGGGCCCACCACAGAGTGGATTACATTCTGAATACGCAAGGCTAACAATTTACCCAAGGATTTGGGCATTACCCTAATCAAGGAGATGGGCCTAAATTCATTTAACGATTCGAGATCATTTCTTTTTGGTGAAAATGTAATGAATGAAGCGTTACACCCTTTAGTGATAACCTTTCTGGATTCAAAGTGTTTGAAAAAACCTGTAAACTCTTTCCGGAAAATATTCCAGAATATCCTAATAAAATCAAAGGTTAAACCATCTGGACCTGGGGCTTTTCCACCTGCACACCCCCAAACAGCAGCCCGTATTTCTGCCGCAAAGAATTCAACATCAATTAAGGCACTTTCCGAATCAGAAAGTTTGCCCATGTTTGAGTTACAGAAAGCCAGCCGAGAAGGCCTTATAGGTCGGTTTAAGTCCCTTGTTTTCATTCCACTCAAGTTCAATTTATTTTTAACGACAATGAGAGGTGTGTGAGATTAGGGTTCCGTATAGTTTTATAAAATTTTACTTTGGCCTAAAACCATTACAATGGTCAAACCCTGTATTACCGGTAATACCGGCAGTTCAAGTTACAAACCATTATTCCGGTTTACCGGGCTCAAACTTACCGGGTTAGTGACCGAGATCTGGTTCAACCGGTATTACCGGCCTGTTTAAACCGGTTTTTAAAACATTTGTTTATAACTAGTTTTATACCCATCCGTCCAGGTTCGGGTTTTCTTAATTTATAAAATTAAATTTAACAAAAAAAAGTTAGTATTAAAACTTAACAAAAATAACTTACTAACTGACTGCAAATTAACAAACAAAACATAA
Organism: Smallanthus sonchifolius; assembly: GCA_023525975.1. Lineage (NCBI taxonomy): Eukaryota > Viridiplantae > Streptophyta > Magnoliopsida > Asterales > Asteraceae > Smallanthus > Smallanthus sonchifolius. The sequence goes on from CM042037.1 coordinate 22,381,879, forward strand.
AAGTTGGTTTATAGGGGAATTCGAGAATTAAGCCTGGATGATCTAAGAGTCGTGATTTCACTTTTAGATCAAAACAATTTAGTGTTTCTACTGAATTTAATGATCGGATAAAACTCGGATTTTAAGACAAGAATTGAAGCATACGTTTGCATGTATGGATTTTTCATGAACCAGAATGATTGAGAGTGATGACCAAATTTGGTTAATTCGTATTTTCTGGGTGAGGGCAGTTATCAATTTGAAATCCGAATGACTTCAATACCACCCAATTGTTGATTACGAATTTCACATGTGAAATTTCAAAAGTTAAAATTTTAAGGAATTTTGCACATAGTAATAATTGTCAAAATAAAAAAATTTCAAGCTGATCTGGTAGCTCGACCCCAGCCAGAGGCTCTCCTCTTGGACACCGATTCGGTTGTGTGTAGTTAATCTGTTCTTGTTTGAACCGGTCGGATCGGATTTCATTTTTTTTATATTTTTTCCTTCAAAATCTCATTTTCTTATTAATTTAATATTTTAAGTTGCATATTTTATTTATTTAAGTCTTTATATTATATTAAAATTGCAAATTCACATAAAACTAAAAATATTTTATATTTTGTATCTATATATATACTTACTTTTAATTTTTATATTATTTATGACGTTATACGGTTCTTAATTACTGTCCAACCGGTTCGGCCAGTGGACCTTTAAGGTGACCGGTTTAATGTCCAGTTCGGTTATGAAAACATTGCTAACGGCTTATGTCCATTGGTAATTAGCCGTTGGTGATACTATAGTAGTGAAAACATATTCCCCTAATATGATGTATAAGCTTTCTGCATCGCTATGCCATTTGGAAGATGCATAATCCAGGTGTATTGTAATTATGTTTCAAATTTGTGCTTACCATATTATTTACAGCTCATAGGTGACAACTTTGAAATCATACCTGTGATTAAAATGCAAAAGCAATTTGGAGTAATATTATCAATCATCATTTACTATCTTAATAAAAAAAAATTCACGACCCAACAAGTAAAAACACAAAAAGCAAGAAGCCTGATTACTGAAAATATATAGTTTTATGTAATACACCGTCCCTGCAAATAGGACATGTAACCTTCTCCATCAACCAGTTCTTGATGCATTCAACATGATAACGATGTTTACAATACTCCAATGTCCCGATCGTATCTCCCGCTTTGTATTCTTCTTGACAAATTACGCAATTCCCTTCATAATCTTTCTCTTTACCCATCTTCTTCACTGCACCTTCAAAGGCCTCTAGAAAATTGAACTCACACAATAATGCATAGCTTGCCCACTGCCTAACTAATTTATGATCCAAAGTTGCATTAGATGATCTAGCGGTGACTAACGACCACTTATTACATCTGAATATTATCCGTACAACTTTATTAGGAACACCATCATCAAACCACACAGTTTTAATGCCTTCATAGGAACGCTGCAACCATACATCATCTTCTGTAATGTAAATTATTAAATCCACGCGATCACCGGATCCAGCGTTTAAGAGTAACAAAGTCCTTGATCGTCTGTCTACAATACCGTAAGAAGAAGGCATAGTTGGAGATCGTTCAAGTAGCCAGGCGTGTGTGAGAGGTCCAGGGTTCGGAATAGCTTTATAAGTCCACGCCTGGGCGGTTTGATGATAAGTCGGTAAAATCAATTTAAAACTATAGGTTTAATTTATTTCAAATTTCATAATTATTATTTTTATCAGTAATTGTTAACAAATTTACGAGTTTGTTTATTCGGTTTACTTCAAGGAAATTAACTCCGTATTTTGAAAAATCATTATCTATTTTATTATTTTTTATATAAATTCATAAAGTTATTTTATGTGACTTCCATCCATAATGTTGTTTCCTAATAGAGGTGATTATGATAGTGTGCACAAATATGGTCCTCTTATAGTAAATAGTTTTGCTTGTATAGTGTTATAATAGTATTCTACCATAACTCTCAATTAGGTAATTTCTATATTTTTATTTATTAATGGGTTAACTTTGGGTTATGTTTTATGACATATTCGGTTATTGGAACCTTGATATTGCCTATCAACATGTCAATACTATTGGTTGTTGGAACCTTGATATTACTATAATTGGATCAATATATATTAACAGGATAACACGTGAACTTGAACTTTTGGTTCGGGTAAAAGTAAAACAACCAATAAACCATTGACCACATTGTTGATCAGTTTTTGTACATGTTAATGGAAAACAATAATATAATGGTAATTTAAATCATACCTGTTAAGCCAACCGATGAGAGGGAAAACATCATGATCTTGAATGAGGATCGGGTTCCCGTTTAGGGTGCGCGGTTAGGATGGTATTAGGTGAGAGAGTAAGCTCACGGGTTTAGAGAGGAAGAGAGAGGGACAATTTCGTGTGTGTTGGTGATTAGTAATCGGTAACCCTTTTTCTCTCTAATCAGCTCTCTCTCTCTCTATATATATATATATATGCACACCCAAGGGGAAAACCATTAAGGGACCATTAAGAGTAATTATGTGCATCAACTAATTACTAGCCAGAAATTGACATTTTGTTACATTTGAATACAACAAGGTTAGAATAATAGTAGTCAAATGTTATAAGTTCTCACTTCTTCTTTAAATTATAGTCTCTCGTTTCTTAAAGATATTGTAATATTTCATTAGATGCTTCAAAAATAATCTAGACTAGTTTAGTGTTTAACATGTGAACAATATCTAAACGAGTATAGACTTGAACTTACATAAGGCTTCTAGTTAAAGAAGCATAAGGAAATAATCTCTTTTATCCATTTAGCCTCTAAAGGAGAGAAATATTGTACGTTACACGTGTAAGGACCCGTTTAGTGTAAAGCTTATGGGACGAAATTAATGTCCCATTGGGTCTATCTCGGTGTATTTTGATACTTATCACATAAGAGGTATCTCCGAGATCCATCATGTCAAAATATGAGTAATCAATGCTTTGACTCATGCAACATATACTTGTCAAAAGAATGTAATTTATATGAGGACAAGTTTGCATTAGTTGCTACCACTCATCATGAGGTTGGTGTACAAATTCACTTAGTTGTTGATGAAGAGAGTTGCATTATGATTTCAATTAACCCATACATGGATTTCATTGACTTACAGAATAAGTGTTCTTAACCTTCAGTTTAGAACTTTCAGGTTATTTTATGAACATGTAGTTCAATGTTAGGGAAATTTGTTTTATTCCTTCTTGAGTATAACCTTTAGCAATCAATCGTACGTTTCCATTCAGATTTAGTATAGTTATGAACACCATTTAGGTAATTCAACCAAATCTCAAATGTTATTCTAATTCATGGAGTCAGACTTGCTAATAATAGCTTTATTCCATTTAGAAGATTGATTAATGCTAATGGCTTAAGAAGTAGGATCGGTAAACTTTCCAGCATCTATTTCAAATTCAGTCAGGTAGGATACATAAACATCAAAGTTAGTAGGCCTTTTAGACCTAGATGACCTCCTGAGTTGATTATTGGGTTTATTAGGAGTTTCAAGTTTATAGATTAGCTCTTGGTTAGGTGCTTTCATTTTCAGGTATATTAGGAGCAACATTAGTTGCTAAGTGTGTAAGAGTTGGTGCAGTATGGTGTACAAGAGGTGTACTCGGAGTTAAATTTAACGAGTCTCTCCCCCGCCTCTTGTACTTCTGGCAAGTCATGATAAGGACTTTTACTGCTCCCACTGACCTTAGAAATTTTAAGTAATTCAACATGCTTAAGGTCAACATTGTATCTAACATTTGAAGACCAATATATTCTAATAGAGAAACAACTTAATGATGTTTATGTTAGTTTCTCTTGTTGACGATTACTTTAGTTTTGGTAAGAAATCTAAGTTTGCCCACATATTAGCATCTATGAGACTTTGTTAGGAGTAGCATTAGATTCTAAGGAGACAAGTTGTGATGGAGCAGTGTTGTGTACAAGAGGTGTAATTTGAAGTAAGATCAATTTGTCACTCCCCCACCTCTTGCAACTTTCGCAAGCTATAATTAAGATACTTGGTGCTCCCACTGATCATTGAGGTCACATGACAAGTTTCAATGATGCCGTGACGTGGGAACCTTTCATATATTTTAGACTTAATTTCCTTATCGTCCAAAATTTTATAAGAAATTTTTAGAGACAAATTTAGAAGGAATTCTATTAAGTATATATGAATTGATATCTTTAAAGCTTTGGGCCGTAGGAAACAGATTTGATACAAGTAAATATTCTTCTAAATGATAAATGAATTATGTCCGATTATTTCATTTGGGATAACTTTTGGTGGACCCTCATTTATTCCCTTAGCCATTTGATATTTAGGGTGTTTAACACATGATTTAAAGTCATTGAGAATGAGATTTGGTAACAATTCATCCTGCATCGAACTGGTCATGATTTCTCATAAAATTTGGTCTTAATGGATGAAGTGCATAGGTCTCATTTATCTTTTGTTAAATTTTCATTTTCATGATAACAAAAGTTGTGAAAATTTATTGTATCAGCTAGTTCTATGTCATAAAGGTTTCTATCCAGATAATGATAACCAATAATATGAGAGTTTAAGTTAATGATTACTTTGTTTTGGCCATGCAAACCTCATAACTGTCAAAGTATAGCTTTATTATTGATACTAAATTTCGAGTATTCTCCAGAATATGTAAGGTATCATAAAGTCTAATACAAAGATCAATTATTCCATGGTTCTATGTAGCCTTAACATTTAAATCCACCACTAACTTCTCATCTTAATTATTAGTTGAATTCTGGTAAGGAAATGTATAGAACTAGACTCAACGCATCATGTGTTTATTGGAATATTAATATTAGCGGACTCAAAAATCATTAATTTGTAACTACCTTATCTTAGCCAGCTAGTCCCTTGGCTTATGGATGGTCTCATTGCTTATGCCTAGTATAATGGCATAGTTTTGTAGTGAGACTTCTCCTTGGATAACTTAGCGCCGGAAGCAGTGCTTGTATTTTGTTTCTGGACCTTAGAACTATCCTCTCTATAGTAACTTTTCTTGCTCTTTTTAGGTTTAGTGGTAGTGAGGTGAATAACATCGGTTTTCCAATTTTAGGCATTCTTTTTCCTGTACGTATGTTGCTATCAATACACTCATTTTCCTTTGGTACTTCTGAGTGCTATAGTTGATTTTTAAGGCAACTAATCGTACTAGTGTAAATTTATTATGTACGCACTGACAAACTTCACTGATTTTCATGTATAAGCCCTTAGTTTATGGGTCATGTCAGTGTATATTATGATGTGTTCACAGATGCCACTTAACCTTTTATTTAGAATTAGAATGTTTGCATGCGTCTTAGGAATTATTTTGATTCTTATATTTCCACATAGAATAGATTAGTCTTAGGAAATTCAGAATCCGTAATAGCTCCCCTGATATCAATCATGAAATGAGTTCTTGATTACCATAAGAGACATTGTGTTTGACTTATCCTATTTCTTATGCTCTAGTTTTCTTCTATAGTACTTTTATCAGAAAGAGCAGCAAGAATGCCATGTCTTAAGGGATAATCAAGACTCAATAAGAGCAAATATTTATGGAAACCCTTAATTAAGCAAAACTCATCTTAGAAACTAGAGTGAAAATAAGGTACAAATAGCTAAAGTAGAACTTAGAGTGATCTATGGGGTAATAATCTAAGACAGACAAAAATAATAAGTTAAATAAGGTTCTACTTAAGAACAATTATTTTATGAAGATGTGATAAAATCTATTATAACACCAAACTAATTGGTTAGTTAGGTTCTACTTAAACAACGGGTGTTCACTTTGGTTAATGACCAATTATTTAAGCGTCAGGAACAATTTAAGTTTAACTAGTAAGTATGTGCAATAAGGATGTAACACATCACCTTTGGGCAGAAGCGAGACATTGTTTAGTATGCACATAATTAGGTTCGTGAAACACAAATGTAACACATCACCTTTGGGCAGAGGTAGAAACATTTATGTATTTTAGACGAACTAGTGCTTAATTAGACTTAAATAACTTTACAAGCGTGACACATCACCTTTGGATAGAAGTGAAAGTTTAGGTGTTATTTAAGTTAAGCATGTTTTCTAATTTAAGGTTTTGTAAAGTATAAGATTTTAACAAAACAATTAGTTAATATTAGGACAATGCTTAATTAGGCTTGAATAAATTTACACATGCATCACATCACTTTTGGTTAGAAGTGAAACTTTTAAGTGTTATTCAAGTAAATTTTAAGGTTTTGTAAAACATTTAAATTTAAGGTTTAACAAAAAAAAACATTTATTAATAGCAAACCTCTCGAGAAAAAATTTAGGCACATTATAAGGCTAGGTTCACGACTCCAGATATGTTCTCAGGAAAATTGGAGTTCTCGGGAAAATGGAGGTTCACGGGAAAAATTAGTTTTCGGGAAAAATACGGGAAAAGTTAGGTTCACGGGAAAATTGAGTATACCCGCGAACTAAACCCGTGAACTAAGTCCCGTGAACTGAGTCCCGTGAACTAAGAACCGTGAACTATAAATCCGTGAACTATAAACCATTGAACTATAAATCCGTGAACTAAGTCGTGATATTTACACCTGATAAGGCATGTGCGAAAATTAAGGGATTTTGAATATATTCTGATTTCGAAAATCTTTTAAATGTTTAGTATATCCAAGTTTTATCAGTTCACAAAATTTAAAATAATAAAAATTAATATTTTTAATGTGAAAACTTGGAGATAGATTTACACAATTTTAGGGAAACAGAATCAAAATCTTAACATATCCCAAAATAAGGAGATTTCATCGAATCTTATGATGAACACGAAGAACATTTTAATGAACATTTGATAAAACTGTTATTCTTTATTATCAGATTTAAGCCTGTAATCAAAATCTTGAAACATTATTTTTAACAGATTTCAAAAACATAATGGATCTCGAAATTTATGAGATCAAAACGTATAATATTGAAACCTGGTACTAAGACCAGATCCGAAAACATAAAAAATAATAACGTTTTCTTACGGTTTTAACAAAACTTTTGTTCTCCAATTTTAATTCTAGTTTAGGGAATGAAACAAGAACCGATTAGTCAACATATGCTCTTATACCACATGTTGATCAGTTCTTGTACATGTTAAATCATACATGTTAAGCCAACCGATGAGAGGGAAAACGTCATGATCTTGAATGAGGATCGGGTTCCCGTTTATGGTGCGTGATTGGGATGGTATTAGGTGAGATAGAAAGCTCACAGGTTTAGAGAGGTACAGAGAGGGACGATTTCGTGTGTGTTGGTGATTAGTAATCGGTAACCCTTTTTCTCTCTAATCAGCTATATATAGGGAATGGATCATTTGAGAACTCCTAAATATTTTGAGAACTCGCGAGAACTCGTCAAAAATACAATCAAAACCATTTTTTTGTTTTTACTATTTTTATTGTTAAAATACAACATAAAAAAATTAATTTATATATGTAAATTTACATGTCTTCATATATTAAAAAATATATATACTTGTGTAAGTTTACCACTTACACATGTGTAAGTGTTTATCATTACACATGTATATAAATTTTTTTAAGGATAATTTAGAGAGAAAGGATGAATTAATTGAAGAGATAAATTATTTTTTATATTATATTTTAATAATAAAGATAGTGAAAAAAAATGTTTTAATTGGTTTTTTGACGAGTTCTCGCGAGTTCTCAAGTATTTTTGAGTTCTCATTTGAACCTAACCCTATATATATATATATATATATATATATATATATGCATGATGTAGTGCAAAACACACATCTTTATTCCTTTTGTTTTAGTATATTTTTAGATAGTTTTGTGTTCGTTTTACTTGCTTTTGCTTTGTTTTGAATCAATGTCAGGTTTACAGGAGCTCGTGTGGAATAGAAGTGAAATCATGAAGATACCGAGCACGAGAAGAAGCCCAAAAGAATTAAATGCAAAAAGTGGATTTTCAATCCTTCGCAGTATGCGAAGTGGAGGAGACCAAGTCTCACGGTACGCGAGGATCTCCAAAATTGAGCCCGACTAATTTGGCCCTCGTGGTACGCGAAGGGCTGGCCATGTTTTCTCGCAGTACGCGAGAGAAGGAAATTTCGAGAAAAAAACCCTAATTCGAATTAAATAGAATTTAAATGCCGTAACACCAGGAGTTCGATCTTTTGGCCGTGAGAAAAGAGTCTAGGGCGATTTTGGGAGTTTGGAAGGCAATCGGAGTGGATAGTTGAAGACTTTGGATCCAGGTTCGTTAGATATAGCGATTTCGATTTCCATGTTTATATTTTGATCTTTGATTGGTTGCGGTGAACCATGTTTTATGGTTTTACTTCTGTCATGGATGTTTTGAGTATGATCCTTGGCTAAACATTGATACCGCCTAGGTCATATTACTTTGATAAAGTCTTGAATTTTATCGTGTTTTTGGTTACTTTGATGGATTAATGATTTTGTAAAGATCTTGGTTTGATAATTGTGATGTATATGCATGCTTTATTCTGCTTTGATGTTGATTATAATCCCGCATGTGTTCTTATTGAATGTCTTTCAGTTATAGACGCATGTTTAGGTTGCTTGCTTAATTGTTGGTAACTGTGATGGTATTTCTAGACGTAGTAGTCCATAGGGAGAGTAATTGGTGTTGAATTAGTTTGAGTGTTCTTCTTGTCTCGATACCCGTAAGGTGAGAGATAATCGGTTAGTATTCGCTGCTAGGATTTCGAGTGTCAACTGTCTGAGAGGAAGTTGCCTTAGGTTCTTAGTATTATTTGCTGGTCCATTTCATAATTGTTAACCTGAGATTACCCCGTGCATCTTAGATGTATTGTGGACAGTGAGACCGAGAGGTGATCTGTCTTCTGGGTACATTATTATTATTGGAGAGACTGAAAGGTAATCCGACCATCTGATGAGTTTAATACATGTTTAGGTTTCTTAGTTGGTGACACCCTGAGAGTGATTAGTGATCCACTAGGTTATCTAGAGTTGTTATCTTTAGAAACCCAGATCCATCATAGTTTCCATAACCTGTAGAAGTTGAGCTTTGCAAGTAGGATTTTGACCTAGGTGATATTCTTTCCATTCCTGTTACTTCTCAAGTTCTTGTTTGATAGTTAGAATCGTTCTTTAGTATTCTACATTATTTAGTTAATCAATAGTGTAGAAAACCCCCAAACCAATCATTCATAGTTCGAGTAAGAGTCTAGTTTAGTTATTCAGTGTCTATAGGGTTCGATAATCCGTTTACCATTAAGCTGTGCTACACTCGATAGGTTCACTTGCCTGTCAGTGCGGTCTAGTTCATAGGTATTCCATTTATTACTTAGGAGTCTAGATTAGGTTTTATTTATTAGTTTTTATAGACCGTCCGGGCGACATCAAGTTTTTGACGCCATTGCCAGGGACACTTGGTAATAGCAACATTAGCTTTGGTTAGTTCTTAGTGTGATTTTTGGTTTATTTTCTTTCTTTCTTTTACTTTGAGTCTTAATTGTGTGCTTTGTCTTGTTTGTTTCGTGCGTGTCTAATTTAGGATTGAGTCTTTTGTGTTAGAGTCTTTCTTATTTATTTTTGTGTCTTTCAGTTTATGCAACGTACTCGTTCGCTGGGATCGCCACAGTAATTAGCTTACGAAGAGCCCGAACAAGAGCTTCACGAGCACACCTGTGACTTCTAGGAGCGTTTTGAAAACGTTGTGCTAAAACAGGTAAGTTCTACTAGCCCAACTCCTTTTCCTAAAATGGGCGACGTTGACCCACAGCAAGACGTACCGTGCACTAGAGAGCCAGTGATGGGGTCACCGGGGCGAGATCTTCGATCACCCGCCCCACTATCCCTAATACCAATAGTTGACAGATCCCATCACATGTCATGAGTACGATCACTCATTCTACTCAGTTCCATGGCCTCGAGGATGAGGAGGCACCAGGACATTTGTCTCGCTTCGTGCGTATATGTGATACCTTCAATATCACTGGTGTGTCTAAGGATGCAATCTACTTGCGTCTCTTTCTTTTCTCGCTCTCTGGGTGTGCTTCCACTTGGTTTAACACCCTCCCCGACAATTCCATCACCACTTGGGAGGACTTGCAAGCAAAGTTTCTTAAAAAGTACTATCCACCTTCCAGGGCCGCTCGCCTTAGGGACCAAATCCACTCCTTCCGGATGGACCCTGACGAGCCTTACCACATGGCCTGGGAGCGGTTCAATGTGGTGTTGAGCCGATGTCCCCAACATGGTCTTTCTGACTGGGAGATAGTGGAGAAATTCTACAATGGTCTCACCTTCGAGAACCGGAAAATGTTCAATACCGCTGCGGGAGGCCATATCATGGATAAGAAGGAGCCTGGTGAGTGCGAGGAGATGTTCGAGAGTTTCGCTGTTGCTGAGTAACAACGACCATCTACTAGGACTTCCATTCCTAGTGCTAGAGCACCTTCCTCTTCACCTAGAGGTATGCATCAGGTCAACCCTGATACTAGCGTGGCTGCTGCACTCGTAGTAATGGCGAATGAGATTAAAGAGCTGAAGCTGAGTGCTCAAAGGTGTGAGGTGTGCAGGGGAGGCCACGACACCAAGGACTGCCTCGTCAGTCAGCAGAAGCAAGTTGATTTTGTGGGCAACCAGAACCGAGGATTCAACAACTATAGCAATTCTTATGGATCGGGATGGAGATCTGGAAACAACCCGCCTGGGTTTAATTCCCGCCCTAATCAGCAAGCTGGAGGTGAAGAAGGACCGGGTGGGGGGAGCAGCATGAACACAAAGAGTATTAAAGAGATGTTGGAGACTCAAACCCAAATGCTAGCCCACTTGGTAGGGGTGTTCAAAAATATCCGAATCCGAAACCGAACCCGAATTATCCGAAATTCCAAACCTGAAATATCCGAAAATTCGGATATCCGAATTTTCGGATTCGGATAGTGATTTTCAAAATTTTCGGATAGTTCGGATATCTGAATGTCCGAATTTTTTACATTTACATTATTTTATTTTTAATTTTAATTAAAAAATAAAATGCTTTTACAACCCTACCAGTGTCTTACTCTTATTCACATTTTGAATTCACATTCACGCAAACATATATTCCCAAATTTTCTCAGCCGCCATCTTCGTTCTAACCACTCCACCATCTTCGTTCCCGATTCCAACCACTCCACCAGGCCACCGGCTTCGTTCCAACCGCACCCACCGGCTTCTCCACCATCGAAAGATCCGCGATTGAAAGGTAGAGTCTCCTTTATTGAATTTTATCTTTTCTATTGAGTGTGTCAACGACTGAGTATGGCTAGGTAGTTGATTTCCAAGCTTTGATTGTGAGAACTTTGTTCATAATTTATCTTTCTTAGTAATAATATCACAATTTAGAACTTTGTTTTTTTTTTCACATTTCGGATATCCGGTTTACTATCCGAATCCGTGTCCGAAATTTCGGATACGGATTCGGATAATGAAATCCACTATCCAAAATTTTGAATATCCGGTTTTGAACACCCCTACCACTTGGTGGTGAAGGATAAGGAGACTCAGCAGAGACTGGATGCCCACGATACCCTACTGAAGAATCAACAATCTGCATTCTTGGATCTGCAGCGCATGGTGGGAGACATCGCTAAGAGGTTGAAGGATAGACAGGGAGGACCGTCTTCAGACCCCAACGCTTCAGTGATGGCCGTGTCTACGAGGAGTCAAAGAGTATAGGAGAGAGAGCAACCACCGGTGGAAGAAGAAGATGAACCGGTGGATGAGGAGATAGAGATCGAGAAGCCTGACGAGAAGGCAGGGGAAAAGAAGAAAGGGGTGAGATGAAGACCCCCTAGATTGACTTGAGCCGTGTTCCCTACCCAGCGCCCTTGTTACCTCATAAATACGCTAGGGAATACGGTAACTTCCTGAACATGTTCAAACAACTCAAGGTCAATCTCCCGTTTGTCGAGGTTCTCAAGCATATGCCGAAATATGGAAAATTCTTAAAAGATATTCTTTCCAACAAGAAGAAGCCGGAGGAAGTCTCTAAAGTGTCACTAAGTGAGTGATGTTCTGCGGTGGTTCAGAACAAACTGCCAAAGAAACTGGCAGATCCGGGTCACTTCACGATCCCGTGTCTGCTTGGAGGTTTGCCCTTGAACCACGCGTTGGCCGACCTAGGTGCTAGCATCAATCTGACGTCGTATTCCATATACAAGCTGCTGGACCTAGGAGAACTGAAGCTGACGTGCATGAGTATATCCTTGGCTGACTGCTCAGTCAAGTATCCACGGGGAATAGTGGAGAATCTTTTAGTGAAAGTCAAAAAAATTCGTCTTCCCCGTGGACTTTGTGATTCTTGATATGGATGTGGATGATAAAGTCCCACTCATCCTCGGGCGCCCATTTCTGCGCACCGCCAAGGCATTGATCGACACTTCGTGTGGGGGATGAGTCTATTTCTTTTGATGTTGCAAAGTCCATGAAGGAGGCTAGTGAGCAAAGCCACTCCGTTTGCATGATTGATGCCTTCATGGACCACCTTCGAGACTCTGATCTAGGAGAGGATGTTGTTGATAAACCCGACCCTAATTTAGAAGAACCATCTGATTGGACGTTGGAGTTGGAGGAGTTGTTGAATGCACCGGATGAATAAAGTGATGAGGTGCCTGATGACCTGCTAGAGATGATGGCAGAATTAGATGAAATCATAGGCAAATCCACAAGTGTGGGGATGAATAAGAGGTTAGAGAATGTGGAGGATCCCGATGACCAGGATGAGAGCTTAGAGGTCATGCAAGTAGAAATACCCAATTCTGTGCCCTTATCATTCCTGCTGTTCAATCCGAGGGGATAGATACCGAGTCGTCCCCTAAGTCTAGGCCGCCCCATAAGAGAACCCGAGAGTTGAGTGATGCATGTGATCTGACGATAGAGCAAACCCCAAGTGTGGGGATCTTTAGGAGTTTGAAACTCCTCGGGTACTTAATCCAGGTTATCTTTGGACCTGGTAAGTTTAAGTTGTGGTGGAAGGACCTACGTGATAGATGTAATAGAGGTGCAGTGGTTGGTATTTGTATGTTGTTGCTATGGAGAGCTGGTATACCGCGCAGGATGAAGGCGGTACCGGTTAGAATCAAGGAGAAGCCTCCTGATAGATTTATTTGAGTCTCGGGCAAGTGCCCGAGATGTAGAGTTTGTATACTTCTTGGTTCTATTTTCGTGTCATTTTGGTGTTCTTCGAGTTGTGTGTTTTGTTTTGTGTGTGTATTGCAGGGATTCGCGCTTGATTCGGTGAGGAAAATCATCATGAATGAAGTTTCAGGTATTTTTACGTTGTTATTTTTAGTTGGAACGAGTTTTCAAGGGAATTGGTTAAAAACATTTTTAGGGGTCAAAATTTTTCTAAGTATAAAATTCATGTTAACTTTCTATTGATGTACCCCCCTCGCGGTACGCGAAACACAAGCACAAGTCCTTCGCGGTACGCGAAGGACAAAGAAGAAGGCCGTGTTTAATTATGGTTCCTCGCGGTACGCGAGGTACCCACCCTAGCTGTTCGCGCTACGCGAGGGTCCCTGAAATGCTCCAGTTCCCTATGTTTCCCATGGTTTTCCCATACCACCATCATCCACTCCTATCACTTACCAAATACCACCCACAACACTACCACCATTACCACATCACCTTCCATCATACCATCTAAATCATCCCTCCATATCCACCTACTACCACCGACCATGGGAAACTTAAGGACCGTTCGTGACCGATGATCTACCTTGCTTGTGGCATTTATGTCTATGTGTTTGTCACTCATCGGTTACGTGTCCCTAATCTATCTTGAGTTTTAGTGTGTTAGTAGAGTCTTTTCATTTTATCTTTGAGTTTGTACTTGAGTCAGTTTAATGCTGCGGGTTTGCTGTGAGTTTATTTTTGCAGGTATTAATCGCTCCATCCGTACTCGATCTCCATTCGGGCGGGGTCGATCCTGATCTTATAAATTTTGTAAAGGCAACCCTACAGTCGAGTGTGCAGCCGCGACCGGAATGCTATACGGTGCACACGTGGAAGAGCAACGTTGGATACACTTCAATGCATACATTACCAGCTAAGTCTTCCCAGTTTATTTTTTGTATTTTTATTTGTCGTTGTTTCTTGGTCCACATTGGAGACAATGTTTGTTTCAAGTGTGGGGATGGGAGACTTCGTTGAGTCTAGTTTTCTAGGTTGTTTTATTTTATAAAAAAAATACAAAAATACAAAAAAATTGAAAAACTTGAAAAAATTGTCCTTCGAAATCAAAAGTTTTTGCATAATAAATGGAAAATGATAATAGAATTGGATCTGCTTGTTGAGTTTTAAATGAAATAAATAATAGAAAACGCGTCTGAATTGTGATGTTTTGGTTGACCCAGCCAACTAGTAGAGCTTAAATAGCCTGTGAGTGTTGATTAGGAATTTAAATGAATTAAATCATGAAATCTTGTGGGTACTCATCTAAGGGGTGTCGGTAAAACTGAAATTGTCTACATAGGGTGGTAGGCACCACGTTAAGCTAAAATTTAGAGGTTTTTGAAATTTCATGGCACACCACTATCTTTTTATGAAAATAAATCCGAAATTCGGTGGCACCCGCATCCATAATACCATTATTCATGAGCTTAATTAACTAGAATTTTAAGTTTTGCTTATGTGTTACCCTCTGGGATTGCAACCTGGAGAAAACACCAATAAGTGATTCTTATGTGCTTCATTGATTAGAACTGTAGTCTATATGTTACTCTCCGGGATAACGACTTGGTTGAAACATCTTTAGATGAAAGTTCATTTGTTTAATTTAATGCTCATTTCATCCATTCATTCATTGATCATCTTAATTTCTAAAACATGTGAATCGTAGTTTAACGTGGTGGGTGAAATCTATATGGTTTAATCTGTGCCTAGACATGACCGTAAGACGGGATTATGTAGAGTTGTAGCTTTTGAGTGTGAGTCCCATTGATTGATTGATAGCTGTATAAAATGGAATTAGAACACAAAACGGGGGCTTGAAATTTGGTGATTGGGTTTAATCGGATAGAAATACCGATTATTTCTTTTTTAATGTGTGAGTATATTTGTGCTAATAAGATATATAAGATTGTTTAGAATATGTCCAGTTATTATTCCATTGCAGGCTTTTTCGAGGACGAAAAAAGGTTAAGGGTGGGGATGTTTGATGTAGTGTAAAGCACACATCTTTATTCCTATTGTTTTAGTATGATTTTAGATAGTTTTGTATTCGTTTTACTTGCTTTTGCTTTGTTTTGAGTCAATGTCAGGTTTACAGGAGCTCGTGTGGAATAGAAGTGAAATCATGAAGATACCGAGCACGAGAAGAAGCCCAAAAGAATTAAATGCAAAAAGTGGGATTTTCAGTCCTTCGCGGTACGTGAAGAGGAGGAGACCAAGTCTCGCGGTATGTGAGGATCTCCAGAATTGAGCCCGACTAATTTGGCCCTCGTGGTACGCGAGGGGCTGGCCATATTTTCTCGCGGTACGCGAGAGAAGGAAATTCCTAGAAAAAAAATCCTAATTCGAATTAAATAGAATTTGAATGCCATAATACCAGGAGTTCGATCTTTTGGCCGTGAGAGAAGAGTCTAGGGAAATTTTGGGAGTTTGGAAGGAAATCGGAGTGGAAAGTTGAAGACTTTGGATCCGGGTTCGTTAGATATAGCGATTTCGATTTCCAAGTTTATATTTTGATCTTTGATTTGTTGTGTTGAACCATGTTTTATGCTTTTACTTCTGTCATGGATGTTTTAAGTATGATCCTAGGCTAAACATTGATACTGCCTAGGTCATATTACTTTGATAAAGTCTTGATTTTAATTGGGTTTTTGGTTACTTTGAAAGACGCCCCGACTCCCGGGTTGCCTCATATGTTGGATTTACTCTTTAGCATCATAATTTATTAACGGAAAGGATTGCTTTTATTGCAGCGGAAACATAATGTACAAACAGATAAAGGAAATATACAATATCTGTTTATAGCTATATCTAATTTGGATGTCAGTCTTGTCGGTTCAAGTAGCTTTCATCTGTTTTAAATCCTTTCCTGCCTCTTTAGAACTTAACCTGGCATACAAGCTAAAACATGTCAGCTTACGCTGGTGAGTTCTATCTTTTACCGAATAGTAATCCGGTATTTGAAACAATTTCATAAAACATTTCTTTTCTTTCTTCTTGTGTCCTAATTAATAGGGCTCTTTCCTTTCTTAATGCGTGTGTGATGGCAATGCCCATAGGACTATTGCTCACAAGACTCCTTACTTATACTTGTATTGTTACAACACTTCTATCTAGTATTAGCATGGTGTTTACCATACCATATATGTATAGGTAATATACATAGATTCATTTACTTTCTACTCTTTACTTTACATTTTTATAATATATATATTTACATATATATTTCTAAGTGACAAGCCACAAAGGCACTGTCGGGGGTCCCTCCTCTGTGGATACCAATGAACGTGCAGCTCAAGGTATTTACCACTAGTCACGAGAATTGTCCTTTCGTGACCCCAATGTTCATATCGTATTGATCGTCCTTACCCGACCGACATATGAATACTATTGGGACTTCGATGTGTCTTTATCTACCGACCTAAGTTCCTCTTAGACTTATGAGAAATACGTACGTGGATAAGCGTGACCGCAGCCATAGGCCTACCAATAGTAATTTCTCTTTAGCCTGGCCTCAAAGTGATCGTCATCACTTTAGTCTTACATACACTGTACAGTGGGATCCTCTATCTTTATCCCATAAGGGACTAAACTTTCTTATTGGTTATATTACCACTTGTGGCATAACTCCTCTTTAGACCATGAGGTCAAAACATTCTTTAGGGTGACATTAGATGCCAAATCCTTGATCTTTAATGTCCAAACATTTTCAAATATTTAATAATGGACTTTAAACTTCCTTTTAAAAGTTTCCTTTAAAAACGTACTGACTTCGTATGTTAAAAACATTTGAAGTCAGAGCCTCATGAAACTTTCATAAACTTTACCTTAGCTTGTCTGCCCGCCTAAAATAGTAAAACATTTAAAAGTGGGCGTTAAAGAACTCACCTCTAGCGTTACTTCCTCTTTGTTTAACTCCTAGGCTCAAAACTGCAATGCCTCAGTGCTTGACTATAACCCTAGTTCATTATTATAGCACTTAGACATGCATATTTAGCTTAACGGAATTAACCGAACTTACAAGAGCTAGTCAGAACCTTACCTCGTTACTATCTACGGCTATTTGATGCGAAAGATCGGAGAACCGGACTTGGAAACGCGAACCGGAGCTTCGGGGCACGTTTGTCGAGGTAATGTGTGTGTTTCTATAGGTGTGTGAGTGTGTTGGATGTCTTAAAACCGAGCTCATGGTCGATCTATTTATAGGCTGCTCGTCGGGTTCATGGACCGTTATACATATGGATGTCGGTCCGACATCCATATGAGGCGTCTTATTTGCTTGGTGAGCACATAGCGAACCGCTATGTTCATGGATGTCGGTCCGTTATGGGCATAGCGGACCATATGCGGCTAGGATATCGGTCCGATATCCATATTGTGGCGCGTCGGACCGTTATGGGTCTACTGTCGGTCCGCTATCAACCTTCCACGACTTCAGTGATTAGTCACCCGACACGTGTCACCTCCTGAGGGATTCCTTGCAACCTACATAGCGGACCGTTATCCTTATGATGTCGGTCCGACATCGTCCATCTTTCATCATTTTTCATTTTCAGCCCTTGTTCTTTGGGGTGTTGCTTGTTCTGGTCCTTGGGTTTATTATTATTATTATTTTTTTTTATAAAAATAGGGGTCTTACACTTTGATGGATTAATGATTTTGTAAAGATCTTGGTTTGATAATTGTGATGTATATGCATGCTTTATTCTGCTTTGATGTTGATTATAATCCCGCATGTGTTCTTATTGAATGTCTTTCAGTTATAGACGCATGTTTAGGTTGCTTGCTTAATTGTTGGTAACTGTGATGGTATTTCTAGACGTAGTAGTCCATAGGGAGAGTAATTGGTGTTGAATTAGTTTGAGTGTTCTTCTTGTCTCGATACCCGGAAGGTGAGAGATAATCGGTTAGTATTCAATGCTAGGATTCCGAGTGTCAACTGTCTGAGAGGAAGTTGCCTTAGGTTCTTAGTATTCTTTGCTGGTCCATTTCATAATTGTTAACCTGAGATTACCCCGTGCATCTTAGATGTATTGTGGACAGTGAGACCGAGAGGTGATTTGTCTTCTGGGTACATTATTATTATTGGAGAGACTGAAAGGTAATCCGACCATCTGGTGAGTTTAATACATGTTTAGGTTTCTTAGTTGGTGACACCCTGAGAGTGATTAGTGATCCACTAGGTTATCTACAGTTGTTATCTTTAGAAACCTAGATCCATCATAGTTTCCATAACCGGTAGAAGTTGAGCTTTGCAAGTAGGATTTTGACCTAGGTGATATTCTTTCCATTCCTGTTATTTCTCAAGTTCTTGTTTGATAGTTAGAATCGTTCTTTAGTATTCTACATTATTTAGTTAATCAATAGTGTAGAAAACCCCCAAACCAATCATTCATAGTTCGAGTAAGAGTCTAGTTTAGTTATTCAGTGTCTATAGGGTTCGATAATCCGTTTACCATTAAGCTGTGCTACACTCGATAGGTTCACTTGCCTGTCAGTGCGGTCTAGTTCATAGGTATTCCCTTTATTACTTAGTAGGTTTTATTTATTAGTTTTTATAGACCATCTGGGCGACATCAATGCACACTCAAGGGGAAACCCATTAACGGCCCATTAAGAGTAATTAGACACATTAACTAATTACTAGCCATAGGAAAATAATAAATAAATCAATTGACCAGTTTAATTATTAGATAAATGATCATGAGGGTCACATTTAAATAAAACGTGTCTTACACACATTCCAAATAATTGCGTCTAATACATGACCGTAAAGCCTTCTTCTTCACATCGTTGGTGTTCATGAAACACATCACCGTCGACACCCCCTGAAACAATCATCCTTTCATTGTATTCACATATCACATACACACACTTTTAAGATTTCTTAACTTCTTCTATTTTCTTTCACAACCCTTCCTTCAAAAACACGTTCTTCCTCGACGGAAAATCAAAAAATCGAAATGGATGTTTCATATATAGCCGGAAAATCGAAAGGGAGACCGATGGTGATGGAGATTAATTCTCTGGTGACCAACCCCACCAACGACCAATAAGCATCATAAATCCCATCGACCGTCAAGCATCATCGGCAATTGTACCTCTCGATCCTTAAACATTCTTGTTGACGTTTCAACCACCATCTGGTCTCATTTTCCGGAAACAGCCACTAGCAAGGATATAGATGCATGAAACAAACCTTTAACAAGTCAAAGTTTCAAGCTTAAACCAATAGATCTCGTTTTTTCCGGCACCTGTCAAATCAGATTAGATCTACACTGATGATCCCTGTTGACCCCTCCGGTCTGAGTGAGCCGGAATCTACGTTCTCCTATGGTTGCCGGAGAGCTTGCCTACAAGTTCATATCAGAAACCATGGAGAAAGCGAGGCTTTTTCGTTTTTTACATAAAGAAGATAGGATGAGGTTGTGGGTCCCATTTTTATTAATTTAGTTTTTGTAGTCGTTTGAGTAAACTGCAATTTGCGTACATGTGGTTACTTCAATCTACACATTGGGTCTCTAAGTTTGAAATTTTGACCTCTGAATCTCTGTGGTTTCTATCTTTCTTTTATTGAGTCCCTGAGGCTAACGCCCGCCAAAGATTTGTTAGTAATAAATGATACATTCTTCATTTTGCTTTGTTTTTTTGGGACAAATTCGTCATTTACTCTTCCTTTTCACCCGATATCACATTACGTCGCTGACATCTTAAACTCTTGGTTTTGTTTTTTTAGGGGCAGGTATCCTCTTCAAAGTTCAACCCAATTCTAAATTCATCCAGCAATTCCGCTCTCATCCCCACCACTGCCACCATGTTCGTCCCGGGAAACGACGTTCTCTCCCACCTCTTTTCTTAGCTCATCAACTGCTTCACTCACACATCATCAATGGTGGTTTGAGTTAACCGGTAAGCCCTGTTTCTTCAATTTCTTCAGCTTGTCACAAACTCTAAATCTTTCCAATATTGCATGTAATAATCTTGAACTGAACGCTTGCAAAATCAGTTTTCTTTATTAAAATTCCATATGGCTTATTGTTAAAACTTGAAATTTGTGAATTTAACATCAATTTCTCTACTTTTCCCATCTTGGTTATTGTTAAATTTGTGAATTTTATGAAACTCAAATTACAACCTTTTACATCTAGGATTTATTGGAAATCTTGAAATTGAACTTAAATTTTTTATAATCTGTATATGTTGTTTGGAACTGAAAATCTTGCAATCATAAGAGAAAGTGTAGCTGCAAATGGGTTTGGGTTTAATGGGTAAGAATTGAATGGGAGAAAATTTCATAAATAAAAAGTCGATTTTACAAATCCTCGATTACACAGTCTACGGTGAAGCTGATCAGACTCCTTCGACTTTCCTTCCGCCGCCGCCACTGCCGCCGGCTGATGAGACTCCGCCGGAAGTTGTAAGTTCATCGTCAGGCGTTCATTTCTTGATTCCTTTTGTTGCCTTGCTTTTTTTACTTGAAACCCTGTTCATTTTTGTTTAATTTCAAGATCGTAGTATTCGTTGGAAATCTTGCCAAATGATTGAAATCAACGTTTTGTTTTATAAAGAGATAGGATAATGCATCCCTGATGGTAAAATGGACAATTAACGTGTTTTCTAATAGATTTTGACGAGCGTTAGCGTCAGGTACTCAATAGAAGAAAAATAGAAACCACAGTGACTCAGAGGTCGAAATTTCAAACTTAGGGAACCAATGTGTAGATTGGAGTAAAGTTCAGGGACGCAAATTACAGTTTACTCTAATTGTTTTTGTAATATTATAAGTAGGGGTATAATGGTCATTTTAAAATTTTAACTGGAAAAACTTAACGGTCATCTAATCCAATGACCATCCGTGTTACGCTTAGTCAAACTGTTGGACTAAGAGTGTAGTTTTTTAAACTTGGGGACCAAACTTATAATTTATACAAACCACATGAACCATCCATGTAATTAACTCTAATATTAACATTAATGTAATCTGTGTAGTACTATTCATTATTTTAAAATTATTTTAGATTTTAGTACTAAAACTAAACATAATTTAGATTTTAACCTAACCCGGTAACCCCCCTTGGTTTTCTCCTACAATCACAGGGTTCAGCGAACCCCACTCGCGACTGCAGGCAAAGGAAAAAATGTCAGCCTTCTTATCTACTTCACCACTTCTTTCCTCTAGAACTCCGACCCTCATTCTAACCCTACACAATCACTACACTTCAGAACCAATTCGTCTTCTCAATTCTACTGCTAAACTCCATTTCTCCGTACCCTCATCTATTTGTTCAATTCCTCTTACAGGTTTAAACGATAAACACTTGAAGAAAGATCCACATGCTTCATTATCAGTAAACGCCAGTCTATCAACAACACAAACAGTCAACGACTCAAGCCGTGATAAAAGCTCGAGAAAAAGATATAAGAAACAACAGCCAATTTTAAGCGAGGGAAGAGACGATGCCGAAGAATTAGGGCTTGTTTGTCCTGGCTGTGGTGTTTTTATGCAAGATGATGACCCTACTCTACCTGGATATTATCAGAAAAAGAAAGAAGAAATCACAGATGCGTTTGAAGATGAGTTTGTTATAGACAACATTGAAGATGAATTAGAGGATAGCGAAGAAGGGGAAAGCGAAATCGAGGGTAAATTTGATGATAATTCGGAATCAGAAGAATGGGAGATTGAAGATGAATTTGATTGGGAATCAGATTTTGAAGATGATGAAGATGATTTGAAGGAATTAGACGGGTTTGGGGCTGCGGGAGTCGGATACGGTAACATCACCGAGGAAGTAATCGAAAAGGGGAAAAAGAAAAGGGTTTCAAAATCAGAAAGAAAAAAACTGGCTAGAGAATCTCAGTTGGAGAAGGAGGAGGTTACAGTTTGTGCAAGATGTCATTCTTTAAGAAATTATGGTCAGGTGAAGAATCAAACTGCTGAGAATTTAATACCCGATTTTGATTTCGATAAATTGATTAGTACCCGGTTGATGAAGCCAACCGGGAACTCAGATTCCACAGTTGTTGTAATGGTTGTTGATTGTGTGGATTTCGATGGTTCGTTTCCAAAACGAGCTGCTAAGTCTTTGTTTGAGTCGTTGGAAGGAGGTCGCGACAGTTTGCAGAGAAGTAGAAAGTTGCCTAAACTGGTTCTGGTGGCTACAAAGGTTGATCTTTTACCTTCACAGATATCTCCCACTAGACTAGACAGATGGGTGAGACACCGTGCTAAGGCTCATGGTACGCCTAGGCTAAACGGGGTGTATTTGGTTAGTTCTCGTAAGGATTTGGGTGTTAGGAATTTGTTAACTTTTTTTAAGGATTTGGCTGGGCCTCGAGGGCATGTGTGGGTGATTGGGGCTCAAAATGCTGGTAAATCGACTTTGATTAATGCATTTGCTAAGAAAGGAGGGGTGAAAGCTACTAAGCTTACTGAAGCTGCGGTTCCTGGGACGACTCTTGGTATTTTGAGGATTGGAGGTGTGTTATCTGCTAAAGCGAAAATGTATGATACACCGGGGTTATTGCATCCGTATTTAATGTCCATGAGGTTGAATAGAGAGGAGCAAAAGATGGTTGAAATAAGAAAGGAGTTACGCCCTCGAACATATAGAATTAAGGCAAGTATACTTGTTTCTTTTGTTGTTTATATCTTCATACTCTTTAGCTTTATTGATGGTTGATATAGCATGCTAACTAAACATTAACAGTGGTCAATACACTTTTGAGGTGGTAAAACGGGTGGGTCAGACGAGTTGGGTAACAGTCAAAATGGGTCGAGTGTAGTTACTTTTTTGTTTGTGATATGTTAGCATTGTTGAATACTTGAATCATCCCACTTTTTAACTTACATTGGAGTTGGATAGTACTAGGTTTGATGTTGAAACAGACCTCAGTCTTGTATCTGATACTAGATGTCGGTATATTGCAGCAAGGGCAGGCGATACATGTTGGTGGTTTAATGAGGCTGGACCTAAATCAAGCATCCGTGCAAACGATTTATGTTACAGTTTGGGCCTCCCCAAATGTTTCTCTGCATCTTGGAAAGATTGAAAATGCAGACGAAATTTGGAACAAACATGCTGGTGTTAGATTACAGGTATGTGGTTTGTTTCCTGTTATTCGAGCAAACATGTATCAAAACACTATTTTTATTTAAAAAAAACAATTTTTATGCACTTATAAAAATGTTTGTTTGTTTTTTTCATTTCAGCCACCAATTGGTGTAGATCGAGTGTCTGAATTAGGGAAGTGGGAGTCAAGGGAAGTCAAAGTGTCCGGAACAAGCTGGGACGTGAACAGTGTCGACTTATCGGCTGCAGGCCTTGGTTGGTTTTCTTTGGGTTTAAAAGGTGAAGCAACCTTGACATTGTGGACGTTTGATGGCATTGAGATAATGACCCGAGAACCCTTAGTACTTGATCGTGCACCGTTTCTTGAAAGACCTGGCTTTTTGCTCCCAAAGGCCATATCAGATGCTATTGCTAACCAAAGCAAAACTCAGTCCCAAAAGGAAGACTTGCTAGTCTAGTCTTTAGTCTTCACTTTGTGCCAAACATACTTGTTATTCTGGCAACCCCAAAGGCAATGCCTGGCCATTTTCTTAATGACAAGTATGTGAGCTTTCTATTACATATATACACATGACAAATTTGATTCTTCGATATCTTAGTGCTACATAGGTTTGTTGTACTTCATATAATTTTACATGTCATTTGTTCTTTTGATGTTACTATTCTTCCACTTGGTTCCCAAATTTGCGCTGCTAGGGGTGTGCATTGGGTTGGAAGTGTATCGAAACAAAAGCATAAAAGATGATGGGACTGTAAATCAAATTTCTAGTACTGGTTTGGTAACGGTTTAGAACTGATTTGGTCCCATAACTGAACTGCTAACCGAACAAATATAATGGGTTTGCCTTAATTTGATGAAATGTACAAGTTTAAAACGACGTTTGAGGTCTGAAAAATAATATAAAGAAACCAGTTTGGTTGTGGATTTGAACCAACTGATCCAAAGGTCGAGAATGATCAAAGATGGACCGCGTAGAGTGCTTGGAATGCTTGACTTTTGACTTCAAATCATAGTTTGAAGCATTGAGCTTTCAACTTTCAAGAGTGGACATGATGTCATAAATATGTAGAGCATCAGTAAAGAGTGAATTACGACACGACATGAACATGCGATAGAGGCCTAACACGAAATTTGTGGGTTGAGGTTTAGTCTAAACGGGTTTGGGTCAATTACAAATCAAACTCACAAACAAGTTTAACTAAACAGGTTATGTTCAGGTCAACCTGGTGGGCATGCGGTAATAACCTGTTTAGCCCACTTATTTTTATAGTTTTTAAAAGTATATTTTTTTTTGTCATTATTAGGTATGTGATGCCGGAATTCAAATGATAAAAGAGAGGTTATTAACAAATGTTATAGTTTAAACATAAATATTTTATATACATTTGCATTTTTTATTTTTATTTTTATTTACTTTGAGAGCAGATGTATGAAAAATATAAAATAAGACAAATTATGGGTTAAAAGATTGTGTTCATGTCAACACCCATAAACTCATGCCATGTTCAGGTTCATGTCTCTAACATAGGGATGAGCATCTGGTACCGAGTACCGGTACCGTACCGAACCAATAGATTTGGTACCGGTACCGGTACCCACTTTTCCGTAAATTCGGTATCGGTACTGATACCATCTAGAGATGAACATTTTGTAACGAGTACGTGTACCGAACCGGTACCCACTTTTCCATAAATTTGGTACCGATCTCATCCCTAGTCTAACACGGTTTGGTTCGTGCCAAATTTTGGGTTCAACCCGCAAACACGATCCATTTAGCACCCCTGTTTAACAGTACATTTAGGTTTTAAATCAGCAAGTGTGAGGCTATGAACAAGGCTAGATGGTAGGATACATAGAAAGTTAAGACCTTGCTCTATACATAAACTTACAACATACAAACAACGTTACTATAGTTTTTATCTTTTGGTGAATACATACAGAACCCAAAGCTAAGCAAGGCCGGAGAAACCTGTGAAACTAATTACATCCAGCTCAGCGAGGATGCTGAATGCGCTGTGAACGGATCTTTGGGCTAAATGATCTCACTGGCTTTTCTGGACACCTAGCCCTCTCCATCTCCACTTGTGACATGGATGTCGATTTTGACAAGCTCAAACTCCTAATTAGTGTTTCAGCCTCTGTTTTCAGACCTAAAAAAACAACCCTAACAACACAACTCAAAACCAGCAATAACATTATTATAATCTTCCTTGAATTTTGATTCCAAGAACACCAAAATAATCACAAAACAAAGAAACACAAAAAAATAACCAGAGAAAATGAACATGTATCTCAAAAACTGATATTACAAAAATAATATACAGGTAATGTGACATAAATCTTAAACATGACAAAGTTAAAACAATTAATTAAATAATCTGAGAAAATGAACATGTATCTCAAAAACTGAAAGTCTAGTAATTTATAAAGTGGGGTAACTACTAAAACAAAGTGCTGCCCTTTTAACACTGGTCTTTGGCTGTTTATTCTATAAGAAAACAATCTAAACTACATGCTGATAGCATTTGGTAATAGGGCATATTAAAATTTATTAGTAGGAGAAACTGCAATTAAATTATGTTTTAAACTATGCAGTCTGAGGAAAAAGTTATTGGTTGGGGTTTAAAAGTTTAATAAAAGGCTGATGGGTACATCTAACGAAGCTTAACAAAATTCCAAGATAAATATAATAACAGATTATGAGGTTTAACAATAAAAAATTAAAACAACAGCTAAGAATCAGTCTTAAACAGTGTATCATTCATAATATGAGAAGAAAAAAAAAACATAACATGAGACAATCATAGTAATAACAGAGGATAGTAAAAAAACAAACCTATTTCATGAAAAAAGATGTTAACCAAACCCAAAAAGACTGCCCACCGGTTCCAACTACAGATCAAGCTGCAAAGTAAAGGTAAACATCAAGAAGGATGAAAATGAAAAAAACAAAGAGAACCATTATAATACACACATTATATTATAATCCATTTATTTATCTACTAATGATAATCAGTTATAATGAAAACTCAAACGATCTTAAACCTAAAAACATCAAGGGCAGTTGTACAACAACAATACAGGAAAATGCAAACATCCCACTTTTCGACGGCGCATCAATCAGAAAACGAAGAAACACAAAAAAGAACAATCAATTGCTTTTCACATGAGCAATCATAGATGCAACAGAAGCTGAGACTACAAAAACAATCTACAGGCAAAGCGACATCTGTTGGATTTTATGGACCGACCCGATAGACAACGCGGCTGACCGAGCTATGACCCGTAAGAGTTACACCTAGGGCAACAAACATTTAAATCCACTTAACCCGCTTAACTGGTAATTACGAACTATTAGCGAGACGATATATTTTATATATATTCGTTACACGGGATTTATTATTTATACATGTTTATAAATAATAATTTATATTTATTTGTTTTAATCTTTTATTAAAACAAATTAAATGCTTTTGGACTTTAATATTAACTATTAGGTTTAGGCCCGATATGGTTTTTATTAGGTTAAAAGGATTAGAGTAATTAATATATATATATATATATTAAAATCTAATTGTGAATCGAAATAGACAAAAGCAGCCGCAAGAATTTTTTTTTTTGGTTGACTTCTTGTGTTGCTATCGACAAAAACAAAAGAAAGGTTTTTTATGCCTCTTTGATCTTTCCGGCCACCAACCCTTGTCACCGTCCGCCGTCTTGTCCGGCGCTTCCCGGTGTCACCCGTTCTCGCGTTTCGGTTCATGATCTAGCATTGGTTCGTTGTACCTTGGTGTCTCGATCGGTTATTTATTAACCACTAAGGTATAATTAATCTCATCGGTAGATTAATTGTGTTTATTAATTGTTTTTTTTGTGTTTGCGTGTTCATAACCAGATCCTGTTCGGTTTGTCAGTGCTGTTAAATAGGTTTTGATTTTATTTTCCGCTGCGTATTTATTAATTAACTGAAATAATTAATTTCTCTGTCAAAACCCGTTTTTATAAAAGTCAAACTGATCACCACTGAAACCCAACAGTGGTATCAGAGCCTGGGTTATAACATGTAAATCGGAACCGGTCTGGTTTCACCGGTTAGATTAATCACAAACTTTAACTATCTTGAAGTTTCTGATCTGATCTGTTTTTTGGGGCAATTTTTTTATTTATTAATTTGGTCGTTTTTTTTTATTTTTATTTGACCAAATTTATTGCCCATGTGATTGTGTTGAATATGTAAATCTGGCCCGACCCATGTGATTGAGTTGTTTGTGTTTATTATTCAGTTTTTGGTTTTATGGTTTTGGCCCACTTTTGATGGCTCAAAGTTGTAATAGAATAGGTTTTTTTTTTTATGTAATGTAATAAAAACCAGAAGACAAATCTGAAGACGCAACAGGAATCATGGAGTCAGTGGGAGTTATCCAAGACGACTAGATGCACGGAAGTCCATCCTTGTGGTTGTTTTAATTTTGTGGACCCCGAGACCCGTTTGGTCTTGCTAACTGGCTCTAGCAAGATCAAACAAACTTGGCCCTATAAGATTTACATATTTATCTGCTTTATGGTTGCTTTTAATTTTTTTATAAATTAAATTTATTATAAACCAACCAAACACCAAACGTTTTAAAAAGAGTTTTAAAATGTCACAATCTGTCACCACAAGTTCTAATTTTACAACTTGTAGAATTTTATAAAAATAACATCTGGCTTGTTTTTATAAAATAAATAACCGCTAAAGTTTTGCAATTTAAACTAAATTTAATTTCAAAACTTATAACTTAATAGTTCTCAACTATTAACTTTAACTGGTTATTCAAGTCGAGACAAACTTAGTTTTAATAGGTTATTTAAAATTAAGTGTCCTGAGAGATGAAAGGGTTCATCAAATTTGTCATGACTTTAAATAGTAAAACTGGCTTTTACATCACACGTATGATTTAATCATTCGTTGTGTTTGACTCTATTCGGCAAACACTAAAATTGGAACCCATATTTAAAACCAATGGTCTATGCCATCCTCTTATAAGGAACACTTGGAGCATAAAACGAAACATCGGTGTTTGGAGCCACAGCACCGCACTGGATGCGTAGTTTATCCTTCCAAGGCGCAAGGGTTTCGTTGACACATCCGGCCCTTCCGCAAGTACCTGTTTTAGGACGACTATTACTTTTCTCTCTTGTTACATGCCCCATCTGTCAAGAGATTAAAACTGGGCATAGATGAGGCTAAATGTATCAATGCATAGACATGTCTTGTCTTAGCGGCCTCATACACGAGAGTTGTGCATCTTTCCACAAATGACACTAATTGTCAGTCTAGTTACCCACTTACTAATGTTGTATGCCACAACTACCATTAGTGACTGATTTAGCTAGATTCTCACTCCTTATTCTAATTTCTGTAATTGGGTCATAAATTAATAAGGACTTTTCACTTTCTTTATACTAATTTATTTTCTTTGCTTATCTTGACAGATGTCTACTGAAAATAATAATACTAATAACTCCTTCGCTCTCAAGTCTATCCTTGAGAATGAAAAGCTGGATAACACCAACTTTCTCTCGTGGCAGTGCAATCTGAGAATAGTTCTCAAGATGGCCAAGAAGCTCTATGTTCTCGATGCACCAGTCCCTGAGGCACCCGATGGTAACACGGCTGCTGCTCGTAAGGCCTGGGAAAAACAAAGAGATGATGCCACTGAGGTGGCCTGCCTTATGCTAGCCTGCATGTCCCGTGAGCTCCAAAAGAGCATGGAGGACCTGGATGCCTTTGACATGATTGAGCAACTTAAGGGCATGTTCCTGAAACAAGCCCGACAAGAACGCTATGAAACCATGTCTCAGCTCATTCGTTGCACGATGCAAGAGGGCACGCCTGTTAGTGCTCATGTACTTAAGATGAAATGGTACATCGACCAGATGAACAAACTTGGATATCCCATGAAGGATGACATGGCTACTGATTTCATCTTAAACTCTCTCCCAAGCTCCTATGCTCAATTCGTAATGAATTTCAACATGAATGGCTTGGAGAAGACAGTGGTCGAGCTACATGGTATGCTCAAAACGACCGAGATGAATATCCAAGGAAAGAAAAATCAAGTTCTGATGGTCAGATCTGCTGGTGTTAAAAAGCCTAACCCCAAGAAAAGAGGTTTTAATAGCAAAGGCAAGAAGAAGGTTAATGTTGCTGCCAAGCCTGCCACCAATAATAACAAGAAAGCTTCAAACGCACCCCCTCCTGAGGAGCGCCAATGCTTTGAATGCAACAAAATGGGGCACTGGAAACGTAACTGTCATGAATATCTAGCCAAGCTGAAGCTGTAGAGGGCCAGTGGTGAGGGCACCTCTTCAGGTATTCTCATTTATGTTATTGAAATTTTTACTGTTTCTAGCAACACATGGGTATTTGATACCGGATGTGGGTACCACATCATTAATATCTTGCAGGAGCCTAAAAGTTGGAGGAAGCTGAAACAAGGCGACATGGAGCTCATCGTTGGTGATGGGAAAAGAGTACCAGTTCTTGCAACTGGAACATATCATCTCTCATGTCTTTCTTGCCTTGTGGTTGTTTTGAACAATTGTTTGTTTGCACCTGGTTTAACCAGAAACATTATTTCAGTTTCTTTATTGTTTGAACAAGGATTTAAGTACGTTTTTAATGGTATTGCTATTTCTGCCTACTTAAATGATATCTTTTATTTTGAGGCTAAACCTCAAAACGGTATTTATGAGATTAACGTTCAAACTGACAATAACATATATAATCTTTCTAAACGTATCAAATCTGGCATTAATGATACTTTTCTATGGCATTGTCGACTTGGCCACATAAGCAAGGCACGCATTAAAAGACTCCAATCCGAGGGAATTCTTGAACCTACTGGACAGGACTCATTTGAGAATTGCGAGTCTTGTTTAGCTGTCAAACTCACAAATGACCCCTTCACCCATGTTGGTGAACGATCCAAGGATCTGCTAGGCCTTATACACACTGATGTGTGGCCCTTTCAGAACCATGTCTAGAAATCATGAAAGATACTTCGTTTCATTTATTGACAATTATAGTCGATATGCTTATGTCTATCTTATGAAACGTTTGAAAAGTTCAAAGAGTTTCAAAACGAAGTAGAGAAACAACTCAATAAATCTATCAAGACACTTCGATCAGATCGAGGTGGCGAGTATCTCAGCTTAGAATTTCTTAATCATATGAAGGAGCACGGAATTATTTCTCTGCCCACTCCTCCTGGTACACCCCAACTTAATGGCGTGAGCGAGAGGAGAAATCGAACGCTACTTAATATGGTTCGATCGATGATGTGTAGAACTAACTTGCTTCACTCCTTCTGGATTATAACCGCCGCCCGCCTTGTAAATCTGGCACCGACTAAGAAGGTGGACAAAACCCCATACTAGATATGGCACGGGTCTAAACCCAATTTGTCTTACCTTAGAGTATGGGGATGTGATGCATATGTCACCAGCGATTCTGATGACAAGCTCGATCCTAGAGGTGAAAAAGTTGTTTTCGTCGGTTACTACAACAAAAGAATATATTTCTATCATCCTGATGCAATCATTGTTTCCATCAAAAGGAAAGGACGATTTCTCGAGGAAGATCTTCTAAATTGAGGAACCGGAAATAATATTATGGATCTTGAAGAAATTCAAGAAACACAAACAACCGCTGAGGAAGTCAGAGCGTCTGATCAACAAGAAGTTGTTGCTGATGAATCAGACATAAACATAAGCGTTCGCAGAAGTAGCAGGTCTCGTAAAGAACCTAATAGATACCTATAGCATCTTGAAGCTTCTAAAGTCCTGTTAGTAGCTGAGTAAAATGACGAACCTACAAACTACAAATCTGCTATCTCAGATCCTGAATCCGAGAAATGGCTTGAAGCCATGAACGCCGAGATGCAATCTATGCGTGATAATCAAGTCTGGGACTTGATTGAGCTACCCCCGGTTCTCGGGCAATAGGGAGCAAATGGATTTTCAAAAGAACCGACATGCATGGAAATGTACTGTGACATCCGGCAATTTCAGGTTAACTCCGTTAACTCAAACACGTTATCTCAAACAGTTATTTCATTCAAACACGATACCACGAACAGTTATTGATTCAAACTCAGTTACCTCAAACAGTCATGCATGCATCACATTTAATTAAGATTAATTAGATGTGTCGGTTTTGCACTAACACTCACGTATCGGTAAATCGTAGAATTACCGGATCACACACGAGTCGAACCCGGAACGTTGGTGATAAGCAATAAATAATAATTCAAGCAATAAATAATTTATAATGAATATAAATTATGTGTTTTTACGTGCTACGTGAATTATCTGTGAATTACGTGAACTTTCGTTAAATCGCGTAGATTTACCGGACTGCTTATTTATCTGCTATTTTATAAAGATTGTATTTTTATAAAATAAACTAGTTAAAGGGTTTTAATTATTAATTAGTTAAAGTTAAATTAAAAGCCCGTAATTACCCAAACCCGTTAGTAAAAGCCCGTACAAGATTTATAAAAAGATTTTTATAAAAGTTTCTAACCTAAATCACTCTCTCTCTCAATCTCGCCGTCTCTCTCTCTCTCTCTCACCCTCTCTCACGAAATTGAACCTGCAACCAAGCAAGGATCGCTCATTCAAGCTTCAATCTTGGAACTAAACGCGTATTCGGAATCCTCTTTGCGTTTCTAACATCCACACGTAAGTCGTTTCATCCGATTTGATTTCCTTTTGATTATTGCAGTTAGATCAGACCCTAAATCCATCCAAACATGATGATTTTCTTAATGTAGTTGCAAGCTTGATGTGTTTTGTTGAATATTGTTGATTTATGATGTTTTGCTAAACTCTAGCGATGTATGACTAATTAGTTGTTGATTATTGAAACTAGTAATGTTAGAATAGTGTAGAACATGATTAAAGTCGATAACTTTGCTACTGAAATCGTTGGATTGCATGAGAAACGGCTAAACCCTAATGTTTAATTTACCTTGCTGTCGAACAGGCTCTTCGCGTACCGCGAAGACCCGCGGGCGAGTCTTTCGCGTATCGCGAGAGACAATTTAGTCGGGCCTGATTTTTGGTCCTCTCGCGTACCGCGAAAACCCAGGTCCAATTCTATCGCGTACCGCGAGAGACAAGTAAACCGGACGAGTCCTGAAACCTCTCGCGTACCGCGAGGGAGACCCCTCTCCTCTCCCGCGTACCGCGAGGGACATCTCTTAACAGAAAGTTAATTTCAATTTTCACTTTTTCACCCGCTCACTCGTTTTGAATTCTATTGCTCCTTGATGATGGTTTTGTACTTGACATGACATGATAATGTGTGTAAACTTGATTGATGATTATATAACGCGCATGCTCATCATAGGTTGCTAAAAATAGAAACTTTATCGGAACCAAGTCAAACATGCTAAGTAGAATAGAATTGTTGTAGGATATGATGATTGCTATGTGCTACTTGAATTGAAACCTGCAAGCATATGATAACAATGATGTGAAACCCGAACATGGTTACTATTTATAGAAACTTACTAATTATGGAAACCTGCCATTAATGGAAACATGCTATCTTTCTAGAACAAATAGGAATTGTTGCTACGTGCCATCGTATGATCAATTGTGTGCTATGTGTTCGTATGCAACTCAAACATTAAAACACAAACGTGTCACCAACGGGTCGTCGTGTCAAACTTGAGTCGCACTTGCAAACTATTTTCTAAAACCTTTAACAACAACATTGTTTGGATATATGGGTCTATATCGAACATCACGAACACGCACTTATAGACTACGGTTATAGGTGGCAGTTAGAAGTCCGGCAGTTGCTTCTTAGCTTTCATACTTGCATACGCACTCAGGTGAGTTTCATAACCCCTACTTTTACTTGTTTTCCTTTTTGGGGGAGAAAACATGCTTTCAAACATTTCAAACATTTTGGATTTTGTATTACTGTTTTACCGCTTGCGTACTGAAAGTGCACAAACATACCAAACCAGTCCTTACATTTCGAACCGTTAGTATTGGGGAGTAGCGAGGGGATTTTGAGTAGTACTACTGGGTTTTGACAAAGCCCCACCCGAGTTAGTCGCACTAACTATGATTGGAGGTCAACGGGTGTAAAATTTGCCTAAACATTTGCCAGTGTTCGGTAGACATGGCTGGAGGCATTCAAACATACAAACAGTCAGCTTCGGTTGCGAACACTTAAAGTAGCAATGCATTAGACTAGCTATCTATCGGTAAACAATAATTACTTTATCTGACAAACATTGAGCATGGGATGCTTGCGTTAAACAATTGGATTTACTTACATTACTTTATGAACTCACCAACCATTGTGTTGACACTTTTTAACATGTCTTTCTCAGGTCACTAAGGTATCCAAGCACGAGCATAGGGCATGCATGGAGTCTTATCACTATCGAACATTGAATTTACGTTATTTACTTAAACTGCATGGTTTTGGGCGCTTTGTTTTGCGCAACTTACTTTTACTTACATTGGTTTATGTTTACGCTTCCGCAACGTTTTCAAATTTGAACTTTTGTTGTCTCGTGACTATGAGCAGCATTAGTGGTTTATTTAAATTCATATAGAGTCGTTCCGTGTAACTAATGACTGAGATCCTGATGTGTCACCTTCCAAAACGGTAAAACTCCGTTAGTGGGATTTGGGGGTGTGACAGATTGGTATCAGAGCCATTGGTTTTAGTGAACTAGGAATTGCATTGCATTCTAGACTTTAACCACACACTTGCATTAGTTACACAACACTTACACTCATACAGTACACTGACTCATCACACTACAGGAAATGTCTCATTCACCCAAGTCACCAGATTCCCCGATCGAGCAGGAACCCGAGGTTCCAACAGTACCTTCACCCGAGCCAAAGAGGCGAAGGATGACGCCCATTGATGATACTAGAGTGTATGGCGAGCCATTCCATGTGCGTATTAGAGACGACACGGAGCATTGGGATTGGTATCCCGACATGATTAGGAGTTGGATCCGCGAGGAGCAGGTTCCGCCTCCACTTGCTGCTGACATTCCTACTTCTTCCTCTTCTACTTCGCGAACTTTGCCACCGTTGAGATATCCACCTGAGCAGGTCCTAGCTGCATTTGTAGCTAAGATGGACCGAGAGATCAGAAACATGCGCGAGGCTGCTGGTGAGATCACCGGGCTACTACAGCGTGGATACAAGACTGACCAGAGAGTGGAGAAGCTGCTTAACAACCAGGGAAGGTTGAACACTGTGCAAGACCAACTAGCAGCAGCATACTATGAGTTACGAGATCAAGTGAACGTCCAGCGCCTTAACCTCGAGGCAGCAGAGGCTAGGATTGAGCAGCTGGAGGAGCAGCTTGAGGCTGCCAATGCTGCAGAGGTTGAGCAGGATGAAGAGCAGAGTGATGATGAGGAACAGGATGAGGATGAGGATACTGTTTCTGGTGTGACTACAGTTGACAGTGATGATGACTGATAGACTATCTTTTGAGTTATTTTGCTTTTATTTAAACCTAGATGGGTAGGGTTGTTCCCATCCAACAGATATTTCTGGATTTTGATGTTTGATTGAAAGTACTTTGTAGCCTTTACAATTTATTTTATCAAGTATTATTATTGAAATGTTAGATGTTGTGGTTTAATTTTCTGTTATTTACTTATACTTGTATGACAATGATATGCGATGTATTTTTGCTCATGATTTTGTATTTGTGAATGTGAAGAACATGTCTGGACGAAGAGGTGGACGTAACGCCGGGCGTGGTAGCATCAATCTGACCCCAGCAGAGCTTACTGCTATGATTAACGAGCGTGTGGCTGAGGCTTTGGCAGTCAACCCGAATGGAGGTAAATCTATCATCTGTCGACTTTAACGAGTCAACATTCATTCTGAACTCACTTCCGAATCTTATTTGTCCCTGAACGCATTCTTTATATTTAATCCAGGTCAGAACAACCACCAACAGGCCTGCACTTATAAGACATTTATGGACTGTAAGCCCCACACTTTTAGTGGAGCCGAAGGAGCTGTAGGTCTACTTCGCTGGATGGAGAAGACAGAGTCTGTCTTTGCTATGTGCAACTGCCCACAAGCCAACCAGGTGAAGTTTGCATCTGGCACACTGGAGGGTCCAGCCCTCACCTGGTGGAACGCCCAGGTACAAATGCTGACTCTAGAAATGGCAAATGCTTTGCCATGGAATGAGTTCAAGACTATGTTAACTGAGGAG
Source organism: Smallanthus sonchifolius (assembly GCA_023525975.1). Classification (NCBI taxonomy): domain Eukaryota; kingdom Viridiplantae; phylum Streptophyta; class Magnoliopsida; order Asterales; family Asteraceae; genus Smallanthus; species Smallanthus sonchifolius. The sequence goes on from CM042037.1 coordinate 22,417,467, forward strand.
TACTGCCCTCGCGATGAGGTGCAGAAGCTTGAGGTCGAGTTCTGGAACCTCAAGATGGAAGGGTCAGAGATCGAAGCCTACACTACCCGCTCTCATGAACTAGCTACTTTGTGCCCACAGATGGTGACTCCAGTGTACAAGCGCATTGAGAGGTTTATCGAGGGTCTAGTCCCTCAAATTCAGAGTATGGTGACATCATCCAACCCCACCACTATCCAGCAAACCATCCGTTTGGCTCACAGGTTGACCGATCAGGCGGTCGCACAGGGTACACTTCCTTCCAGGAGAGCACTTTCTAAGGTGGCAGATAATAAGCGTAAGTTTGAAAGTCCACATTTCAAGTCTTCTCAGTCCAATCCGCCTCAACAGCAGCATCATCAGCAACGAAAGTTCGAGCCTGCTAAGAGCCATTCACAGTCTAACTCGGCTCAGCAGAATCAGGGATCTTATGCTGGTAAGTACCCTAAGTGTAATAAATGCAACTTTCATCATACTGGGGCGTGCGACAGGTACCGTTGCCAGAGGTGCGGGAAGATGGGCCATTCGGCCAAGGATTGTAGAGGGGATCTACAAGCTAAACAGGCACCGACTGGTGAGGCGCCTAAAGGGTGTTTTGAGTGTGGCAAGGAAGGGCACTACAAGCGGGATTGCCCTCAACTGAAGAAAGCTGGTAATGGGAACGGAAACGGCAACCATCAGGGTGGTAATGGTAATGGCAACGGTAATGGTGCGAAGGGTCGGGCCTTCGTAATTGGTTCAAGTGAAGCTCGTAAAGATCAAAATGTTGTCACTGGTATGTTTCCTTTAAACGATCATTTTGCTTCTGTTCTCTTTGATACTGGTGCCGATAGGAGCTTTATTTCCGAAAACTTTAGTAAACACTTAGAGCTGACCAAAACCCCGTTAGAGCACAAATATTCTATAGAAATAGCTGACGGTAATCTAATCGAGGCAACTCATATCCTCGAGGGGTGTAAGTTGGGACTATCTGGTCACAAACTCGACATCGATCTCATGCCAGTTACACTTGGCAGTTTTGACATAATAGTTGGCATGGATTGGTTGTCCAAAAACCAAGCCGAAATCATCTGTAGGGACAAAATCGTTCGTATCCCTTTACCTAGTGGAGAGATACTTTCTGTGAAAGGCGAGAAGAGTGGTGCCGTCGTGGGCATCATATCTTACATGAAAGCGCAGAAATGCCTACGCAAGGGTCATACTGCGATACTAGCCCTTGTCGTTGACAAACCTTCCGAGGAGAAGAAAATTGCAGATATCCCTATTGTTCGCGACTTCCCAGAAGTCTTTCCTGATGACTTACCCGGTCTTCCACCCCATCGACAGGTTGAATTTCAGATTGACCTAACCCCCGGAGCAGCACCTATTGCCAGAGCACCTTATAGACTTGCACCAAGTGAGCTGCAGGAGTTGTCCACACAGTTGCAAGAACTGTTGGATAAGGGTTTCATTCGACCCAGTTCATCACCATGGGGAGCCCCAGTCCTATTTGTCAAAAAGAAAGATGGGACTTTCCGTATGTGTATTGACTACCGAGAGTTGAACAAGGTAACCATCATGAACCGCTACCCACTTCCCCGCATTGACGATCTATTCGACCAACTTCAAGGGTCGAGTGTTTACTCAAAAATCGATCTAAGATCTGGATATCATCAGCTACGAGTTCGTGATGAGGATATATCCAAAACCGCTTTCAGAACCCGGTACGGCCATTACGAGTTTTTGGTCATGCCATTTGGATTAACCAACGCACCCGCGGTGTTCATGGACCTCATGAACCGTGTGTGTAAGCCCTACCTCGATCAATTCGTCATTGTATTCATTGACGATATCCTTATCTATTCTAAGAGTAAGGAAGAACACGAAGAACATTTGCGCTTAATCCTTGAACTGCTTAGGCAGGAGCAGCTATACGCGAAGTTTTCCAAATACGATTTTTGGATTCGCGAGGTTCAATTCCTTGGGCATGTAGTCAACGAGAAGGGAATACATGTCGACCCATCCAAAGTAGAGGCCATTAAGAATTGGGCAGCACCAACGACTCCGACTGAGGTGCGACAATTTTTGGGATTGGCTGGCTACTACCGCCGGTTTATCGAGGGATTTTCTAAGCTCGCTCAACCCCTCACCGCCTTAACTCAAAAAGGTAAACCTTATACCTGGAGCGAAACCCAAGAATCAGCATTCCAACTTTTGAAACAGAAACTTTGCAGCGCACCCATCCTATCCCTACCTGAAGGAACCGATGATTTCATAGTGTATTGCGATGCATCTATCCAAGGTCTCGGTTGTGTGCTTATGCAACGTGAGAAAGTTATCGCATACGCTTCCCGACAATTGAAAATCCACGAGAAGAACTACACGACTCACGACTTGGAGTTGGGAGCCGTGGTGTTCGCACTAAAAATCTGGAGACACTACTTGTACGGTACCAAGTGCACCATTTACACCGATCACAAGAGTCTTCAGCACATATTCGAGCAGAAAGAGTTGAACATGCGACAGCGTCGCTGGATCGAACTTCTAAATGATTATGATTGTGCAATCAAATATCATCCGGGCAAAGCTAACGTGGTAGCCGATGCCCTAAGCCGAAAGGAAACTAAACCCCGACGAGTTCGAGCGTTGCAACTCACTATTCATACAGGATTACCCGAACAAATCCGCAATGCTCAACTTGAAGCACTAAAGGAAGAGAACTTAACTCTGGAAGTCACCCGTGGTATGGAGAAACAACTAGAGGTTAAATCCGATGGTATTCGCTACTTCGCAGAGAGAATATGGATTCCAGTGTACGGAAACCTGAGAGAGCTCGTTATGGATGAAGCTCACAAATCCCGATACTCTGTTCACCCGGGATCTGACAAAATGTACCACGATCTGAAAGTGTTGTATTGGTGGCCAAACATGAAAGCCGACATAGCCACCTATGTGAGCAAGTGTCTTACTTGTTCAAAAGTTAAGGTGGAGTATCAAAAACCATCCGGATTGCTTCAACAACCGGAGATTCCAATGTGGAAATGGGAACAAATTTCCATGGACTTTATTACCAAATTACCCCGAACTCCAACCGGTTGTGACACAATTTGGGTAATAGTGGATCGTCTGACCAAGTCCACACACTTCCTTGCTATCAAAGAAACAGACAGAATGGAGAAGTTAACTCGCATTTACCTGAAGGAAGTAGTCTCTCGGCACGGAGTGCCAGTTTCAATCATCTCCGATAGAGACGCTCGTTTTACTTCGCGCTTCTGGCAATCACTGCAGAAAGCTCTAGGCACGCGCCTGGATATGAGCACAGCGTACCATCCTCAAACAGATGGCCAGAGTGAGCGTACCATTCAAACCCTAGAAGATATGCTACGAGCTTGTGTGATCGATTTTAGTAACAGTTGGGAGACTCACTTGCCTTTAGTGGAGTTCTCTTACAATAACAGCTATCATACTAGCATCAAAGCCGCACCGTTTGAGGCTTTGTATGGACGAAAGTGTAGATCACCACTTTGTTGGGCTGAAGTTGGAGATAGTCAACTTACTGGTCCTGAACTTGTGCACGAAACCTCAGAGAAAATCGTGCAAATCCGAAACCGTATGGCGGCAGCGCGTGACCGTCAAAAGAGTTATGCAGACAAGCGTAGAAAACCGCTAGAATTCCAAGTGGGAGACAAAGTTTTATTAAAAGTTTCACCTTGGAAAGGTGTGATTCGTTTTGGGAAACGAGGAAAGTTAAACCCCCGTTATGTTGGACCATTCGAGATAGTGAAAAGGATTGGTCCAGTAGCATATCAGTTGAACCTGCCAGATACACTCAATGGGGTGCATAATGTCTTTCATGTCTCAAACCTAAAGAAGTGCCTATCAGATGAGACTCTTGTAGTTCCACTCGAGGAGTTGGAAATTGATGAACAGCTACGTTTTGTTGAGGAACCAGTTGAGATCATGGACCGAGAGGTCAAAACCCTCAAGCGCAGTAAGATACCTATTGTCAGAGTTCGCTGGAACTCGAAGCGTGGACCTGAGTTCACGTGGGAACGCGAGGATCAGATGATGAAAAAGTATCCTCACCTGTTCAAACATTCAACGGCAAACACGAAAGGTACAAACTAAATTTCGAGACGAAATTTCTTTCAACAAGGGGATGATGTGACAACCCAAATTTTTGTTTCAAACAGCTAGCGACTTGGATTAATTTTCGGGACGAAAATTCTTTCAACAAGGGGATGATGTGACATCCGGCAATTTCAGGTTAACTCCGTTAACTCAAACACGTTATCTCAAACAGTTATTTCATTCAAACACGATACCACGAACAGTTATTGATTCAAACTCAGTTACCTCAAACAGTCATGCATGCATCACATTTAATTAAGATTAATTAGATGTGTCGGTTTTGCACTAACACTCACGTATCGGTAAATCGTAGAATTACCGGATCACACACGAGTCGAACCCGGAACGTTGGTGATAAGCAATAAATAATAATTCAAGCAATAAATAATTTATAATGAATATAAATTATGTGTTTTTACGTGCTACGTGAATTATCTGTGAATTACGTGAACTTTCGTTAAATCGCGTAGATTTACCGGACTGCTTATTTATCTGCTATTTTATAAAGATTGTATTTTTATAAAATAAACTAGTTAAAGGGTTTTAATTATTAATTAGTTAAAGTTAAATTAAAAGCCCGTAATTACCCAAACCCGTTAGTAAAAGCCCGTACAAGATTTATAAAAAGATTTTTATAAAAGTTTCTAACCTAAATCACTCTCTCTCTCAATCTCGCCGTCTCTCTCTCTCTCTCTCACCCTCTCTCACGAAATTGAACCTGCAACCAAGCAAGGATCGCTCATTCAAGCTTCAATCTTGGAACTAAACGCGTATTCGGAATCCTCTTTGCGTTTCTAACATCCACACGTAAGTCGTTTCATCCGATTTGATTTCCTTTTGATTATTGCAGTTAGATCAGACCCTAAATCCATCCAAACATGATGATTTTCTTAATGTAGTTGCAAGCTTGATGTGTTTTGTTGAATATTGTTGATTTATGATGTTTTGCTAAACTCTAGCGATGTATGACTAATTAGTTGTTGATTATTGAAACTAGTAATGTTAGAATAGTGTAGAACATGATTAAAGTCGATAACTTTGCTACTGAAATCGTTGGATTGCATGAGAAACGGCTAAACCCTAATGTTTAATTTACCTTGCTGTCGAACAGGCTCTTCGCGTACCGCGAAGACCCGCGGGCGAGTCTTTCGCGTATCGCGAGAGACAATTTAGTCGGGCCTGATTTTTGGTCCTCTCGCGTACCGCGAAAACCCAGGTCCAATTCTATCGCGTACCGCGAGAGACAAGTAAACCGGACGAGTCCTGAAACCTCTCGCGTACCGCGAGGGAGACCCCTCTCCTCTCCCGCGTACCGCGAGGGACATCTCTTAACAGAAAGTTAATTTCAATTTTCACTTTTTCACCCGCTCACTCGTTTTGAATTCTATTGCTCCTTGATGATGGTTTTGTACTTGACATGACATGATAATGTGTGTAAACTTGATTGATGATTATATAACGCGCATGCTCATCATAGGTTGCTAAAAATAGAAACTTTATCGGAACCAAGTCAAACATGCTAAGTAGAATAGAATTGTTGTAGGATATGATGATTGCTATGTGCTACTTGAATTGAAACCTGCAAGCATATGATAACAATGATGTGAAACCCGAACATGGTTACTATTTATAGAAACTTACTAATTATGGAAACCTGCCATTAATGGAAACATGCTATCTTTCTAGAACAAATAGGAATTGTTGCTACGTGCCATCGTATGATCAATTGTGTGCTATGTGTTCGTATGCAACTCAAACATTAAAACACAAACGTGTCACCAACGGGTCGTCGTGTCAAACTTGAGTCGCACTTGCAAACTATTTTCTAAAACCTTTAACAACAACATTGTTTGGATATATGGGTCTATATCGAACATCACGAACACGCACTTATAGACTACGGTTATAGGTGGCAGTTAGAAGTCCGGCAGTTGCTTCTTAGCTTTCATACTTGCATACGCACTCAGGTGAGTTTCATAACCCCTACTTTTACTTGTTTTCCTTTTTGGGGGAGAAAACATGCTTTCAAACATTTCAAACATTTTGGATTTTGTATTACTGTTTTACCGCTTGCGTACTGAAAGTGCACAAACATACCAAACCAGTCCTTACATTTCGAACCGTTAGTATTGGGGAGTAGCGAGGGGATTTTGAGTAGTACTACTGGGTTTTGACAAAGCCCCACCCGAGTTAGTCGCACTAACTATGATTGGAGGTCAACGGGTGTAAAATTTGCCTAAACATTTGCCAGTGTTCGGTAGACATGGCTGGAGGCATTCAAACATACAAACAGTCAGCTTCGGTTGCGAACACTTAAAGTAGCAATGCATTAGACTAGCTATCTATCGGTAAACAATAATTACTTTATCTGACAAACATTGAGCATGGGATGCTTGCGTTAAACAATTGGATTTACTTACATTACTTTATGAACTCACCAACCATTGTGTTGACACTTTTTAACATGTCTTTCTCAGGTCACTAAGGTATCCAAGCACGAGCATAGGGCATGCATGGAGTCTTATCACTATCGAACATTGAATTTACGTTATTTACTTAAACTGCATGGTTTTGGGCGCTTTGTTTTGCGCAACTTACTTTTACTTACATTGGTTTATGTTTACGCTTCCGCAACGTTTTCAAATTTGAACTTTTGTTGTCTCGTGACTATGAGCAGCATTAGTGGTTTATTTAAATTCATATAGAGTCGTTCCGTGTAACTAATGACTGAGATCCTGATGTGTCACCTTCCAAAACGGTAAAACTCCGTTAGTGGGATTTGGGGGTGTGACAGATTGGTATCAGAGCCATTGGTTTTAGTGAACTAGGAATTGCATTGCATTCTAGACTTTAACCACACACTTGCATTAGTTACACAACACTTACACTCATACAGTACACTGACTCATCACACTACAGGAAATGTCTCATTCACCCAAGTCACCAGATTCCCCGATCGAGCAGGAACCCGAGGTTCCAACAGTACCTTCACCCGAGCCAAAGAGGCGAAGGATGACGCCCATTGATGATACTAGAGTGTATGGCGAGCCATTCCATGTGCGTATTAGAGACGACACGGAGCATTGGGATTGGTATCCCGACATGATTAGGAGTTGGATCCGCGAGGAGCAGGTTCCGCCTCCACTTGCTGCTGACATTCCTACTTCTTCCTCTTCTACTTCGCGAACTTTGCCACCGTTGAGATATCCACCTGAGCAGGTCCTAGCTGCATTTGTAGCTAAGATGGACCGAGAGATCAGAAACATGCGCGAGGCTGCTGGTGAGATCACCGGGCTACTACAGCGTGGATACAAGACTGACCAGAGAGTGGAGAAGCTGCTTAACAACCAGGGAAGGTTGAACACTGTGCAAGACCAACTAGCAGCAGCATACTATGAGTTACGAGATCAAGTGAACGTCCAGCGCCTTAACCTCGAGGCAGCAGAGGCTAGGATTGAGCAGCTGGAGGAGCAGCTTGAGGCTGCCAATGCTGCAGAGGTTGAGCAGGATGAAGAGCAGAGTGATGATGAGGAACAGGATGAGGATGAGGATACTGTTTCTGGTGTGACTACAGTTGACAGTGATGATGACTGATAGACTATCTTTTGAGTTATTTTGCTTTTATTTAAACCTAGATGGGTAGGGTTGTTCCCATCCAACAGATATTTCTGGATTTTGATGTTTGATTGAAAGTACTTTGTAGCCTTTACAATTTATTTTATCAAGTATTATTATTGAAATGTTAGATGTTGTGGTTTAATTTTCTGTTATTTACTTATACTTGTATGACAATGATATGCGATGTATTTTTGCTCATGATTTTGTATTTGTGAATGTGAAGAACATGTCTGGACGAAGAGGTGGACGTAACGCCGGGCGTGGTAGCATCAATCTGACCCCAGCAGAGCTTACTGCTATGATTAACGAGCGTGTGGCTGAGGCTTTGGCAGTCAACCCGAATGGAGGTAAATCTATCATCTGTCGACTTTAACGAGTCAACATTCATTCTGAACTCACTTCCGAATCTTATTTGTCCCTGAACGCATTCTTTATATTTAATCCAGGTCAGAACAACCACCAACAGGCCTGCACTTATAAGACATTTATGGACTGTAAGCCCCACACTTTTAGTGGAGCCGAAGGAGCTGTAGGTCTACTTCGCTGGATGGAGAAGACAGAGTCTGTCTTTGCTATGTGCAACTGCCCACAAGCCAACCAGGTGAAGTTTGCATCTGGCACACTGGAGGGTCCAGCCCTCACCTGGTGGAACGCCCAGGTACAAATGCTGACTCTAGAAATGGCAAATGCTTTGCCATGGAATGAGTTCAAGACTATGTTAACTGAGGAGTACTGCCCTCGCGATGAGGTGCAGAAGCTTGAGGTCGAGTTCTGGAACCTCAAGATGGAAGGGTCAGAGATCGAAGCCTACACTACCCGCTCTCATGAACTAGCTACTTTGTGCCCACAGATGGTGACTCCAGTGTACAAGCGCATTGAGAGGTTTATCGAGGGTCTAGTCCCTCAAATTCAGAGTATGGTGACATCATCCAACCCCACCACTATCCAGCAAACCATCCGTTTGGCTCACAGGTTGACCGATCAGGCGGTCGCACAGGGTACACTTCCTTCCAGGAGAGCACTTTCTAAGGTGGCAGATAATAAGCGTAAGTTTGAAAGTCCACATTTCAAGTCTTCTCAGTCCAATCCGCCTCAACAGCAGCATCATCAGCAACGAAAGTTCGAGCCTGCTAAGAGCCATTCACAGTCTAACTCGGCTCAGCAGAATCAGGGATCTTATGCTGGTAAGTACCCTAAGTGTAATAAATGCAACTTTCATCATACTGGGGCGTGCTTGCGTTAAACAATTGGATTTACTTACATTACTTTATGAACTCACCAACCATTGTGTTGACACTTTTTAACATGTCTTTCTCAGGTCACTAAGGTATCCAAGCACGAGCATAGGGCATGCATGGAGTCTTATCACTATCGAACATTGAATTTACGTTATTTACTTAAACTGCATGGTTTTGGGCGCTTTGTTTTGCGCAACTTACTTTTACTTACATTGGTTTATGTTTACGCTTCCGCAACGTTTTCAAATTTGAACTTTTGTTGTCTCGTGACTATGAGCAGCATTAGTGGTTTATTTAAATTCATATAGAGTCGTTCCGTGTAACTAATGACTGAGATCCTGATGTGTCACCTTCCAAAACGGTAAAACTCCGTTAGTGGGATTTGGGGGTGTGACATGTACAAACCTATAAAGCACGGCTAGTTGCAAAGGGTTTCACTCAAACTCAAGGTATTGACTATGATGAAACTTTCTCATCCGTTGCTATGATCAAATCGATCAGGATACTGCTTGCCATAGCCGCGTACCATGATTACGAGATATGGCAAATGGATGTCAAAACCGCTTTTCTTAATGGACATCTCTCTGAAGATGTCTATATGGTTCAGCCTGACGGTTTTGTTGATCCAAAGTATCCTAGTAGGGTCTGCAAACTGAATAAGTCCATTTATGGACTTAAACAGGCATCTCGAAGTTGGAATCTTTATTTTGATATGAAAATCAAAGAATTTGGTTTTGTCAAGAATGAAGATGAGCCTTGTGTTTACAGAAAGGCTAGTGGGAGCACTATATCATTTCTCATCTTGCATGTGAATGATATACTGATCATTGGAAACAACATCCCTGTGCTTGACAAAGTCAAACAATGGTTAGGATCTTGTTTTGCAATGAAGGATCTTGGAGAAGCTGCTTACATTCTAGGAATCAAGATTTACAGAGATAGATCTAAGTGGCTTCTAGGGCTAAGTCAGAGTACTTACATAGACAAAATGATGACACGCTTTAGGATGGAAAACTCCAAGAAAGGAGGTGTTTCGATGACTAAAGGCACTGTGTTGAACAAATCACAATCTCCTTCCACGGACATTGAAAGTGAGGAAATGGAAGCAATTTCATATGCCTCAGCGATTGGTTCTACCATGTATGCTATGTTGTGCACTAGACCTGACGTCTCGTATGCTTTAAGCATGACCAGCCGTTTCCAGCAAAGTCCTGGCATTGCCCATTGGATTGCAGTCAGAACATCCTGAGGTACTTGAGAAGGACCAAAGACATGTTCTTAATATTTGGAGGAGTGAAAGAGGAGCTCACTGTGCGGCGTTACACTGATGCTAGCTTTCAAACTGACCGAGATGACTCTCGCTCACAGTCAGGTTTCGTATTCACTCTTAATGGAGGAGCTGTCTCATGGAAAAGCTCCAAGCAGAGTGTAGTAGCGGATTCAACCACCGAATCTGAGTATATAGCCGCATAAGATGATGCTAAGGATGCTGCTTGGATGAAGAAATTCATTACTGACCTCGATGTGGTTCCGAGTATTCGCCAACCAATCGAGATACTTTGTGATAACACAGGTGCTATAGCTCAAGCCAAAGAGCCCAGATCTCATCACAAAGCCAAGCACATTCAAAGGAAGTTCCACTATATACGGGAAATTGTGGAACGTGGAGACGTCGTGATAAGCAAAGTAGACACAGATCAAAACCTAGCGGACCCGTTCACTAAGCCGATGACTCAGGAAAAGCATGATCAGCACGAAAATGCTATCGGTCTTAGTTTTGCTAGCGATATGTTTTGATTTAGTATTTTGAATGTGCGAACATTTAAACAGTTGTACTTTTGAATTCTTTTGGTTTACTGATTTAAATGCAATTCTGAATTCTTATAACTGTGTTCAATTTTAATACGTTTAATCCATGAATCTTGTATTCTTAATTATCCGTAGTCGATCAGAATCGTGGGAACAACTCTGAATTAAGACTATTCTGAACTTCGGCTCAAGGAATTGACTCCGAACTTCACAGGCCTCATTTTGAATGACGTTGGATGTAACTCGCATCAAATCATCTTCATGGATCTTTGTCATAAGATGTTTTGCTATTGGTATACTCATTAGGATCCTCTGACCTGAGATACGTACTAGAACTGCCGTTTACCAAGAACCATTCTTTAATCACTGTCAAACGCTGTCACGTAACTGCCAGTTATAAAGACTTTGATTAGGAATAGTTCTGAAGTTCAGTGGGAGTTGTATGTAGTCAATAAGGGATTCTGTACTCTTACATTATATGTAACAGATAGGCATCGTGGCGCCCTCGTTGATTCAAACTGGTGAAGTGTAAGGCCTTACCCAAACTTACTGTGTGTTTTATTGGACCACTTTGATTCTTGATCGAGAACAATAATAATTGAACGCCATATGAGAATGAACTACATCCATGTCTCATTGATTCAATTGATGTTTTATACGGAAAGGATGAATGACAACTATTGCCATAAGTCTATTGTCTTGCTTTAGTTAGCTGTTACTAACACCGAGATATTTGGTTAATGACTTTAAAGCGTCATACCTTGTTAGGGACAGCCATGTGCAGCTAGATCGCCGCTGACTATTTGCGTTGATTTATCGTGGATCGTCCAAGTGGGAGATTGTTGGATTTTATGGACCGACCCGATAGACAACGCGACTGACCGAGCTATGACCCGTAAGAGTTACACCTAGGGCAACGAACATTTAAATCCACTTAACCCGCTTAACTGGTAATTACGAACTATTAGTGAGACGATATATTTTATATATATTCGTTACACGGGATTTATTATTTATACATGTTTATAAATAATAATTTATATTTATTTGTTTTAATCTTTTATTAAAACAAATTAAATGCTTTTGGACTTTAATATTAACTACTGGGTTTAGGCCCGATATGATTTTTATTAGGTTAAAAGGATTAAAGTAATATATATATATATATATATATATATATTAAAATCTAATTGTGAATCGAAATAGACAAAAAGCAGCCGCAAGAAAAAAAAAATTTGGTTGACTTCTTGTGTTGCTGTCGACAAAAACAAAAGAAAGGTTTTTTTTATGCCTCTTTGATCTTTCCGGCCACCAACCCTCGCCACCGTCCGCCTTTTTGTCCGGCGCTTCCCGGTGTCACCCGTTCTCGCGTTTCGGTTCGTGATCTAGCATCGGTTCGTTGTACCTCGGTGTCTCGATCGGTTATTTATTAACCACTAAGGTATAATTAATTGTGTTTATTAACTGTTTTTTTGTGTTTGCGTGTTCATAACCAGATCCTGTTCGGTTTGTCAGTGCTGTTAAATAGATTTTGATTTTATTTTCCGCTGCGTATTTATTAATTAACTGAAATAATTAATTTCTCTGTCAAAACCCGTTTTTATAAAAGTCAAACTGATCACCACTGAAACCCAACAACATCGAGCTTAAACATGAGATAGTAAAGACAATGAAACAAACAATCTGCAAAAAATAGACATGTACCTCAAATACCAAAACTTTATTGATTTATAAAGTGGGTTAACTATCAAATGAAAGCAAAGCCTTTTTGACACCAACCTTTTATTGTTTGTTTTATAAGAAACCATTCCAAATTAGAAGTTCATATTGTTTGATAACAGGACAAGCTGAAGTTGCTTCAACACATTAATAGAAGAAACCGCAGTTGAATTTTCTCTGAACTGTAGTTTCTGAGAAAAAAATTATTGCTTAGAAATTAAAAGCCTAATATAAGGCTGATGGGTACGCCTAACCAACATTAACAAAATTCCAACACAAATATAATAACAGATCATGAGGTCTGTAAAGAGTTAAGTTAATTCAAATTCTAATAATATATCCGTTTTAACTTTTCTCTTGAAGTCATACACGAAAAGTTTATTCATTTATGAAGTGGATTAAGTATCAAATGAAAGTGACGGCTTTTTGACACCGGCCTTTGACTGTTTGTTCTATAAGAAACAACAGCTGAATTTTGTTTTAAACTGGACTTTCTGAGAACAAAAATGATTGGTTAAGATTTAAAAATTTAATATAAACCTGACCAACGTTAACAAAATTCCATAGCTAATTAAATTTTTAATAATATATCCGATTTAACTTTTCTGTTGAATTATTTCACGAAAAGACTATATAACATATCAAGGAGCGCTCCAAAAACCAGCAGAAGTCATAAAGTAATAATTCTCTGTAATGAGCTTCTAAATCATGTTATGTACGCTTGTTTTGTCTTTAATGATTTTTCAAAAATGATGTAGCAAATAATTCTCTGTAATTATGTTTCAAAACCATATGCAACAACAAAAAAAGGTGGCGAAAGTTGAGACAACATACCAAAGACAACATACCAAATTATAAGGCCCCAAACCAGGCACCCTACAGTTGTTTCTCATAACTTGTTAAACTCTTTAAAAACATCTAATTTTCATTTACATAAACAGCGGAAGTCTTTCTCAAAATAATATTATCTTTAAACTCGTCAACTTTGATAACATTACATGACGAATGCATGCACACCAACCCGAGTAGCCCCGCTTCCAAGTCAAGATACCTCGTCCAACTGACTCTCCGGCAAAACAATATAACGTACATACAAAGTCAGCTACGCTGATTGAGTTCTAATAGTTTAATTTAAATAACAGCCAACTCATCTCTTTATATAATTATTTCCATTCAAGACCCTCTGGTCCTTAGAAAATAATTGTATAGCTTTTCATCATATAAATAACCCCCGTTATCTTATAATATCCAAAAGGATTCACCACCCCAGACTCTACCCACCATTTTAATTCAGTAAGTCTCATCGACATAGAACGAGCTTACTACTCTGGTAACTCATAATTTACCGTATGTATTAACCATACGCTGGTTAACTCGACCAACCTCTAGACACCGACTTACCAGTCCTAACTAGGACTTTCATAACCCGACTGACTTAACAGTTGCACACAATGTACTCTTCCCGACACAACGTTCAATCTAATTCGACACATCACATTGATTCCATCTATTTATCACATCAATATCATCTCATCACTTGCATGCAATTTAACACATATAAATGCACACAAACACATACCTCATCACCGCACCCTCGTCAGGGTTATCCTCGTCGGCTTCAGGATCCTTGTCTTTGTCATCATCCTTTGTTAGATAAACATGATGACAAGCCTCCTCACCGGTAGGTTTAGATGGCTTCTCCTTTTCCTTCTCTTTCTCTCTCTCCCCCTAAGCAGCAAGCTTCTTGGCCAGGTCAACTACTAACTTAACCATCATTTCATGTTCTTTTCGCTGCATATCAAACTGTAGCTCCAAATACGTCCTGTGTCCCAGAATCATATTGTTTGTCTTGATCATGAGTTCGTTTTGGGCCATCACATGCTGAAGTCTTTCTTCAGCCCCAGTTCTCTGGCTTCGCAGAATAGTAACTTCGTCCACCAAAGAATTTATCTGAGCCTGTTGAGCCTCAGACTCTTCCCTTGATTTTTGAACAGTTTCAAGAAGACCAGCAACCTGTGTTTCCAAAGTGGTTATCCTCGCATCACGGGGATCAGGATCCCTGGATGTAGAGGCTTCAGCAGTATGGGGTGGAGACGAGAAGATCGCATCAAAGTCAAACCCCTGGGTAAAGTCCCCATAGTTGTAGGGTTGACTGATAGGTTCAACGGTGTTTGTAGGGATGTAGGTTGGGATGGTGGTTTCAATGGGGTTGGTGTGATAATGACCGACTCAGTCTGAATTGGAGTCGTCACTATCAGTTGATGGATAGCCTCAATTGGTAGGGGTACTATCTCAAGTACCTCCTCTGAGATAGAAGCGACAACTGCTTGACTTGTTACACGTGGCCGCCTCCCCGTCCTTTGATATAGCTAAGTGGAAGTTGACGTAGAGGTTGAAGCAGTGTTCACGACCTCAGTCACTTGTTGCCGTGCAACACTAGCTTCTACTTCTCTAGGGATAGCCGCAAATGGCCTATCCCCCCGACGCTTGTTAGTACTTTCTCCTCTTTGTCTTTGTAATGCAGCATCTAAATCAGATTCGAGTTCATACTCACTACTTGTACTATCTTGTCTCTTTCTCTTAGAAGACGACTCGGGAAGGGTCACCGTTGTCGTTCTTCTCGGGTGTGATTGGTCTGATGCATCATCAGAATCAGATTCTGTAGCTTCAGAGTCAGATTCTTCAGCACCAGCACTTCTTTCTTCTTCGTCTCCTTCATTTTCAGATTCATCATCACCTTCAACTTCCTCCTTTTCTTGCTCGTTAGAGTGTTCACTTAGTTCAGGCTCCGACTCGGGACTATACCATCTGAAATTATCTAGGGTCACATATGCTTCGTTGATTAAGTGTTCGAAGGGAGGAGTATGCACATGGGTAGGTTCTACACTGCCTGGCTTTAAGAATTGAGCA
The DNA here is from genome assembly GCA_023525975.1 of Smallanthus sonchifolius. NCBI lineage: Eukaryota > Viridiplantae > Streptophyta > Magnoliopsida > Asterales > Asteraceae > Smallanthus > Smallanthus sonchifolius. Next base: position 22,432,889 of record CM042037.1, read on the forward strand.
AATACTCTCTTGTCCAATCGCTTCACTTGTAATCTTTCCCCAATTGCCGGTAGATTTGGCAACGCATCATTGATTAGTAGCTGGATAAATCTTGGATATAACATGAATCTAAACTTCTCCGCCGTATAGATCTGATCAGTTATGGCCTTGTATACGTACTTAGAGAAATTATAGCCCTTGTTGAGAGATAAACCCACCATTGCAACCGCTAAGTGATGACCCATGGCATCCTTGCCTACTTTCCATGAAGAGATGCACATGATCATGATGTGGGCAAAGTAGCGCCATTGACCGAGTACCCACATCTTCTTGTACGAAGAATAATCCGTTGCACCGACGTATCCCATTCTCTGCCTCCAACAACCATCTAGAAAGTAATCAGGATAGGTAACTGGGTCAGTTGCAAGATCCCAGAAGTGTAACACTCTCCTGATGGTGTCTTTAGATATGGCTATCTGTTAACCTGCTACAGTAGCCCTAATGACGTTCGGGGTTACTGTACAGTCTTGATCTGTGGTTGCCCATAATTGATCCATGTATGGTCTTGATACGATAGGATCTGCAGAGATAACATAGCTGATCTTTGAGCGGTTCAGGAAATCGACTATCTCCCTGTATTCAAGTGCAGCACCCTTCCACTCGGGTTGTGTTAGAGCCAGCAGATTGAATTCGCTGGTAAACGCATGAGCCATCACTGCAAAAACATACAATGAACACAATAAGAACAAGAATAGTCACTGGAATTGAATAAACATGACACGATATAGCACATTCACAAGAAAGAATTTTCCAGACTTAGAAAAATTTTCAATTTGCCTTCTTGCGTACTTAGTAAGTACGCAGGGTTTATACCAGTAAGTACGCAAGAGTTATATCTTGCGTTCTTACTAAGTGCGCAAGGTCTAACACTTGAGCAAAAAACAGACTTTTCCAAATCAAAGAATGGTCGAATTTTGATGTTGCTAAAGGTCACCACAACGTCGAAACACTCATTTAGAACTCATGGGACCAAGTCCAACACCAAAATCGGGCTATAACCAGGTCAATTTTGACCTATATCAGACCTGACCACAACCGATGGTCAGACCAAGGTCAAAGACTAAATCAAAATGATGTTAAGAACGATAATTGAGTAGATAGGGTTCGACTAAAGATCATAAACAAGATTTAGGTCTTAATTTCAGAAAAGAACATCCAAAACTTGTCTCAATTTTCACATCCAACCCTAGGTACAAGAATAGTCAAGAATCGGTCCAAAACATGATGATCTGCGGATGGAATCGGCTAAGATTCTTACCGAATGAATGTTAAGTGAAGGTGAAACAATGAACGAGAAGAAAAAGCCGTTTGGAATCACACAAATTTTTGAGGAAATGCGGATTGGAGGGAATAGCACAGTGGGTTTGTTTGAAATGAGATTGAGGCTGAGAAATTTTCTAAGTCCACTATATATACCCACACATTCGGGTCTTGCATACTTAACAAGGGCGCAAGACTTAACTCTTGTGTACTTAGCAAGTACGCATGACTTAAGTCTTGCGTGCTTACAAGTACGCAAGGTTTAATTCCTGCGCACTTGATAAGTACGCAGAAACCATTGTGAAATCCAATTTCAACTCAAATTATGAAGATAGTCATGTCAAATAACGAACCAGATAAAAACATTCAATCAAGAGGTTTCAAAAGCAATTCAAGGAAGTTATACACAAATATTTTTGGCATTTTTGATAATAATTGAACTGTACATAAATTTCAAATGTTTTTGAGCTTTTCTGAATGAGGATAATATGCATAAGAATATACAGACCGGCCTTTTTTTTGGTCAAAGTCATGAGCAGATGATCATATCAGGCTATTGTAGGCCAAAATGATACACAATAAACATCAAAGAATATGGGATCATGTCATGGATTACTACTTATTCAAACGTAATATGCAATATAAACAAGTAAATTCAAGGTGTCAATATTATAAGATTTGAAACCATAAGCATTTTTGCATCATGTTCTTGTGTGTTAAGGTACTTAATTATAAGATATACAACGTGTACCTCACAATTATGCTACAGAAATTTAAATTGCACTATCTCAAGGCATCTAAGATTTTCCCAAAGATTTTCAAAACTCCAGAATGAAGTTACATCGTTTAGCACAGAAAAAATCAAGCAAAATCCATAAGGATTATCAAGAATCATAAGATTCAGAATCGAGTGATTTATATGTCTTGGTTTGATTGGTTTTTCTTCTGTGAATATCATATGATAATTCAGGTTAATAGATATGGAGTCTGAGGATTTAGGTAAGAGGATCCAACTTTTATCTAGATTTGATTTCAATGAATCATGTATGATTCAAGGGTGAATATAAGATTAACGGTTGATGTCAAGACATATCTTGGCCCAACTTCCCATTGCATACTTGTGAGTATGGGCAGTGAAGTGAACCGAAAAAAAATGTGCTAAAGACATAACCCGAAACTGGTCTCTTAAGAAAATATTTGCTAAAATCTTACATCCTTTATCTGATAATGATCTTTTTGTATTCTTTTACACACACACACACATGCATACATGGGTTCAAATCACAGCTGTAGTCTAGATTTAGTTTTCACACTACTAATGATTCAAAAATACTTATAGCCTATTGAAAATTCTAATTACTTGCAAATATTCAAATTAAGACTGAAACAACTTAAACATTCAAGTAATTATGACGCAATCATTTCCCATATGTGCAGTCTAAGACATTTAGATCATTACTGATGTACTATCATTTCCTCTTTTCTTCAAATAACTTTGAAATTTTCTCCATTTTCTATTTTGTTTGGATTTTTGTAAAATATTTGAAAATTAAAAGTAACTATACAGATGAAATTTAAAAGAAATAAAGATTAACTTCCATAAAATGATTTGATTTAAGAAAAACAAGTTTTCACTCCGGATTGAACATTCCTATCATGTTGACAAGATGTTCAAAACGTGTTCGATCAAACACCTTAGTGAAAAGGTCAGCAAAGTTGTCATCTGTGTAAACCTTTACAAGTTCAATGAGATGATTTTCAGCTCAGTCACGGATGAAATGGTGGCGAATTTTAATATGTTTAGTTTTGGAATGTTTCACCAGGTTGTTTGTGATGGACATAGTGGCATTGTTGTCAATGAACAGTGGAGTTCCAGTGAAGTTTAAGCCGTAGTCTCTCAATTGCTATTGAATCCACAATATCTGAGAACAACCGCTCGCTGCAGCAATGTACTCTGCTTCACATGTTGAGACAGAAACCGTTGACTGCTTCTTACACTGCCAGGAAACCAGTCTGTCTCCCAAGAATTGACATCCACCTGAAGTTGACTTTCTATCAAGGTTACAACCGCCATAGTCTGAATCAGTATAGGCTTTGAGGTCAAATGACTGCTGCTTTGAGTACTAAAGACCCAATCGAGGTTTCCCTTTTAAGTATCTGAAGATTCTCTTAACAGCTATCAGATGAGACTCCTTTGGTTGTGACTGAAACCTTGAGCACAAGCATACAAAAAACATTATGTCGAGCCTTGAAGCTGTGAGATACATAAGAGATCTGATCATCCCACGGTACAATTTGCAATCCACATCCTTTCCATCTTTGTCTGGATGCAGACCATGATTGACGGGGATAGGTGTTCCATAAGTACAGCTATCATTCATCTTGTATTTTGTCAAGATGTCCTGCACATACTTAGTTTGATGTAGATAAATGCCATCCTGCCTTTGACTGACTTGCAGACCTAGAAAGAACAACAGTTCACCCCTGTTGCTCATTTCAAACTTGGACTTCATCACCTGTTCGAATTCCCTACACAACCCTTCATTTGTAGACCCAAAGATATTGGCGTCGACATACACTTGTACGAGTAGAATATCACCTCCTGCTTTCAGAATGAAGAGGGTCGAGTCAATCTGTCCACGGTTGAAACCATTTGACAGTAGATGTTTTGATAACGTCTCATACCATGCCCGAGGTGCTTGATGAAGACCATAAAGTGCTTTGTCGAGCTTATACAATTTATTGATATTATGCGGATCTTCAAAGCCGGGAGGTTGAGTGACATAGACCTCTTCATGAACTTTTCTATACAAGAAAGCACTCTTCACATCAAGTTGATAGACCTTGAAGCCGACATAGGAGGCATAAGCCAGAAACAGTCGAATGGCCTCAAGTCTAGCAACTGGGGCATATACTTCTGTGTAATCCAAGCCCTCTTATTGATAAAAACCCTGAACAACCAAACTTGCTTTATTCTTCACTACGACATGATGATCATCCGTTTTGCACTTGAACACCCATCTAGTTCCAATTGGTTGTACGCCTCTTGGCAGGTCAACTAAATCCCACACATGCAACTTTTGGAATTGGGACAGTTCATCTTGCATCGCCTCAATCCAGCAGTTGTCAGCGAGAGCCTCCTTCACATTCTTCGGCTCCAACTGGGACACGAATGCAGCATGGAAACATGTTTCCATGATACCAGTGTCAAGTATCTCAGCGTACAAACTAGTGTTCTCAACAATGGTTCTATGACGAGTATGAACACCGGCATGAGGATCACCAATAATGTTGTCAATTGGATGATTCTTATGCACTCTCGTCTCTGGTATGGGCGGTTCCTGGTGATTTGTGTCTAGATTCGTGCTAAACTCCCCCATATTCTGTGATCTAGAGGACGATGATTCAGTGTTGATTGGATAAGGTGGAGCTTCATTTCCTACACGAGTGTTAGGATTAGCTTGAGCATCATTTCCGTCAACATGAACAACTTCAATGTTATCACTATCATGAGTTCTAGATGAAGAAACAGCATTTGAATCGGGAGCTACAATCGGTACAGTTACACGGGTTGAGAAACTGGATTCATCACCACCACCAAAGAACTCGTACACATTGGCGGCATCATTTGCAGACAGATCAGGAAGATTGAACGACTTGAATAGAGCATCATAATGAAATCCCGAAGCAGGACTAGTTGGTTCTGGTGGAATGCTGTGTTTACTGTAGTCCACTTTGAACCATTCTTCCATAGACCTACTCTCAATATTGTACACTCTCTTGCAAGGCGAGTTGGCAACATATCTTAAGAAGATGCCTTCCACCGCTTTTGCAAGAAATTTAGACTTGCGGTCTTTGTACTGTAATAATAAAGAGAAGGGACTACCACAAGGAACTAGGTAGTCAAGATTGGGAGGTCGATTGTTAATCAACTCATAGCAAGTTTTATTGTGACTTTTAACCACTAGAACTCTGTTCAAGACGTGACACACTGTGTTGACTACCTCTGCCTAGAAAGTGACAGGAAGCTTTACACTTGACAACATTGTCCTTACAGTCTCAATTAGTGTTCTGTTCTTTCGTTCTGCAACTCCATTCTGCTGAGGTGTGTACGGGGCACTAAATTCGTGACGAATACCCTTCTTGAGACAGAAAATTTTCATCAAATTATTCTTGAATTCAGTTCCGTTATCACTCCTTATTCTTCTAACCTTCAACTTGCAAAGAGATTCCAAGCTCAGGATCAGGTATTGAAGAATGTCAGCAGTCTCGTCCTTTGTACCTAAAAAATGCACCTAAGAAAAACGTGAGAACTCATCAGTTACAACTAGACAGTATGACTTCCCTCCAATACTCCTGATACTTATGGGCCCAAACAGATCCATATGTAAAAGCTCCAAAGGGGTATCGATGGAGTTTTGGAGCTTGGGCTTGTGAGACTTCCGTTGTTGTTTCCCCTTTTTACAAGGCATACAGTCATCTGCGACGGAGAATCTCAGCTTAGGAACCCCGGTAACTAAACCGTTTTGGACAAGATGGTTAATTTTATGATAAGAAATATATCCGAGTGTCCTATGCCACAAGATTGAGTCAAGCTCTGTCGCTTTGGTAAGCAAACAAGTAGCAACCGATGAGGTGGTTGTTGCCACACTCATATCAATCTGATAGGTATCATTCGTTCTTGGCGCACGCATCAAAATCCAGTCTTCAGGAACCTCAAACCCAGGTTTGAGAATCATGCATTCAGATTTGTCAAACATGATTGAGTACTCCTTATTACACATCTGAGAAACACTCAACATGTTATGCTTTAGTTGCTCGCAGTAGTTGACGTTGTCGAAGCTCACACAACCATTTGAAACCACGCCTTGACAAGTAATAATGCCGCCCTTCTCACCTGAAAAGGCCACATATCCGCCTCTGAATGGTTTTACATCTTGAAGCAGAGCCATGTTGCCTGTCATGTGCCGGGAGCATCCACTATCTACATACCAACAATTAGAGATAGTTCCCTTCGGATGTCCCTGCATGATCACAAGAAATTAATTAGATTTGGAGACCCAAGCCATGGTGGTCTTGGGTCGTACGTCTTTCTCAAAATAAACTACTTCAATTAATTCACAATCGTGACTGTAAAAAATGGGTGAATCTTTAGAAGACTTGGGACCAAAAGATTGAGAACTTTTAGATTTCTTTTTCCAGGACCTTTTCTTTTGTTTTACTCGAACAGTCGGCTTGCATTCAGAAGCACCAGGTGAACTAGTAGAAGCTTCACCTGATTGAATTCCAGCCAGCTGTTCCAGCTTCCTCAATCTCTTGTTCCTTCTTCTCCTCTATGGCTTAGAAAGCTTAACCATAGGTTTCTCACCAGCTGGTGCACTACTAGAGGTAGACACACAGGGTTTAGCAGGTTGCTTTTCCCTTTTTGGAATAGATGGCTTAGCCTCAGATGTGATCTTTGGCTTCACCACATTTGATTTGAAATTCTTGGGTTGCCTCACTGGTGGTGACTTAGAGATAACAGCCGGTTGTGAAATAATTGGCCGTTTCCCTTGGTTCTTAACAGGGCAGTTCACAAGGATGTGACCAACCATACCACAGTGAAAACAGGTTCTTTTATCTTTGTAAGTCCTCTTGTAAGGCTCATTAGATCTGGCATTAGATGACTCAGCATGATGAGTAGGAGGAGTTGTTTGACGAATAGAAGCATTTGTTTGACCTGATGATGATTGAATTTTAGGATTATAATATTTTTGCAAATTTTCTTGATAGCCAAGCCCATAGTGAGCTGTAAAGTCTTCTTTCTTTACTTGTTTAATATTTTTATAACCCCCATAAAGCATCACTTTTAATTTTTCATTTGTCTCAACAATGTCGGGTTCGATTAAAATGCAATTATCACGATCAGTGACAACGTTTTTCTTAACCTTCTGTTCATCGAGCAACTCCTTTGAGACTACACCATCAAGGCAGGTGTTCTCAGATCCATCATCAGAAGCAGTAAGGAACTCTTCATCAGATGCAGAGTCAACCTTACTTGAGAAATCATCCTTGTTAGAGGAATCATCCTGACTCGAGGACTCATCAAGGCAAGACAAATCAATGTCAATTAAGCCGTTGACAAATTTCCCGCTTACTGGTGGAGGAATGGCATTAGTACCCAGCCCTAATCCATTCACTTGTCTCACAACAGACTCATAGTGTTCCACCATAATACGAGAATTTTTCAACTTCTCAATATTGCCTTTCAACTGCAAGATCTCATTTTGCAGCTTGTTGATCTCATTGTTCCTTTTCTCTAACCCCTTGTACGCAACATCCAAATGAAACTGCTGATCGCTGATTTTAAGTGAATAATCATGTTTTCTTTCTTCAACATTTCAACTGAGTCTTTGTATCATTTTTCGTTTTCTTTGTAGCTTAAAGCTGCAATACGAAGGGGTTCGACTTTGTCTTGAAGCTTAGAATTTTCATCCTTTAAGCTCAGACATTTTGAACAAGAAATGACAGAAAAAGAGTTAGAATCTACCTCATTTTATGAACATGATGCCTCTCTAATAGCCATGAGGGATACTGCAGTTGTAGACTCTTCTTGGTTAACCACATAAGATTGTCGTTCCTCTGCTTCCATCATCTCCATAATCTCAGCCATGAGAACAACCTGTGTTTGAGCAATAATGGCATCCTCCAGATGAACACCCCAATCAAAGCTGTCGTCCTGTTGTGCTACCAAAGCATTGGACGTTCCTACTTGACCTTGATTGCGGTTGTTGGAGTTGTTGTACCCTTGACCGTTTCCTTGGCTAGGTCTGGTGAACCCCGAGGCCGGTGCTTTGTCCTTTTGACATTCTCTTGCAAAATGCCCAAAGTTATTGCATTTGTAGCACTTGGCCTTGGATTTATCATATCCCACCTTGGCTTTTGAATGTCCACCAATAAATTTCCTGCCAGTTCTATTCAGGAAACGCTTTGCCCTTCTCAAGATCATGGCCATATTCCATTGAATATCCATGTCCTCCATATCATCCGGATCCACCTGATTGAAGTCTTCTTCTATGGTTTCAGGATCCGTGAGCTTACCGCCAATGAAGTTCTCATAGGCAAGCATGCATGATGAGAATAAAGCCACATGATCTTCAGCTATCTTGGCTGTTGCTGATTGGTTAGCTGAAGATGTGGGAGAAGGATTTCTTGAAGAATTCTGGTGGTTAGATCTAGATCCTGATCCAGATGCAGCATAGCAAGCATGACCACCCCCAAACTTTTGAATTATTCTCCTCGTGAGAGTTCCTTGAGAAAAGGGCAATTCCAGAACCCGATGAATTGGCTGAGGAAGACGTCCCAAAATACATAGAAGGGTCTTGTATTTGAGGTCTCCCTGAGCTCTATTTTCGTCTTAGGTTCATATCATGTGCTTGAACCTTTCCGATTGCTTCATCAATAGTCATCTCATAAAACTTTGAGTTCTCTATCATCAAGGTAGTGTACATCTCAAATTTTGGTGGTAGGGCATCTAGAAACTTCTCAACTAACTCCTCATTTGGATAGATGAGGTCAAAAGCTTTCAACTCAGTTTGCATATGATAGAATCTAGAGATAAGCTCATCTATGGATTCATTCTCCAGATATCTGAAGCACTCATACTGCTTCCTAAGAAGATCCCTCTTACTCTTCTTGATGTCGCTGTTTCCCTCGAATCTCTTCTGCAAAGCCTTCTAGAGATCCTTGGAGTTATCGTATCCTCCAAAGCTGTGAAATAACTCCCTGGTCAAGTCCATAGTAATAGATCCGTGTGCCTTCTTCTCTCTGTCATAAACTTTCTTTTCTTCTTCATCAAGTTTGGAGATATACTTGGGAACTTCCTCATCAAGATATGTATATGTGGGATGCTTATAATGGGTATCCAAAGTGAAGAATCAATGTATGACATATAATGCTCAAAGCGTGCTTTTCCAGTTTGAGTAATCATTTACGTTAAGCAGCTTTGGTGGTTTCTATGGGGTTCCAATCTCATTGTCATAATTTAACAGGTTACCGAGATTCTGAAGATTTGCCATGGTGAAACACTTAGTCAAATTTCAGAAAAATCAAAGCAATATGCGCACTTAAGTTCTAGTCTTGCGCACTTATGAACTTGGTCTTGTGCACTTAAGATTTGCTATTATGTACTTAACAAGTACGCATGAGTAAATGACAAGTACGCAGGAAGGAGTTAAGTACGCAAGAAGAAATGGTCTTGCGTACTTGGTAAGTACGCAGATCACTTTTTCACCTGCTCTCACCAACCTTTTCCGATCGCCGGAAATACCTCAGATCTTCAAATTTTGAAGATATAAAAATTGATCAAGCCAAAAGGTTAGAAACTTGTTTCTAAAAAACCCTTGATGATCAAAACACTCAAACAAACAAGAAAAACGTCGGATTTTGAAGGATTTTTGTTTTTAAAATAGCGCTCAAGAGCTACCTCTATTTTATCACAAAAATCACCAAAATCAGTCACTTTTCCTTGTAGAAAGGCTGTATATTGTGTCGAAAATGCTCCTAGCACACTCACAACACTCGAAATCAATAGCAAATGCTCTGATACCACTTGTAAGTGTCACACCCCCAAATTCCACTAACGGATTTTTACCGTTTGGAAGGTGACACACCAGGATCTCAGTCATTAGTTACATCAAACGACACTATATGGGACTCAAATTGAAATATTATAAAAGTTCAGAGTTAATGCGGAAGCGTTTTAAACTAGAAAGTAAATGCGCAAAACAAACGCGCCTAAATTAAGCTTAATAAAACAAATGGATTGTTTTAAATGTTTGCATGAGAATTCTATGACAGTAGGACTCCATGCATGTCCTAGGTGTGCAACCTGTGCCTTAGCGACCTGAGAAACATGTAAGAAAAAGTGTCAACACGAGGTTGGTGAGTTCACAGGTTTCAAGTTTACAATAAGAGAGTGTTTGCCAGATTATGTACATTCAATATGCATATCTATAGGTAGCTAGCCTATGTTCATGTCTTACTAAAGCGCTCGCAACCGAAGCTGACTGTTTGTGTTTGTATGCCTCCTGCCAGGTCTATCAACTCTGGCAAATATGAGTAGGCTAACATTTCACCCGTTCGACCTCCAATCGAGTTAGCGCGACTAACGCGGGCGGGGCTTGTCAAACCCAGTAGTACTACTAAACGTTACCTCGCTAAGATCCATATTAACGGTCCGATGTATGATGAGGAATTTCAGTGATAGTGTGCTACGCTTAGCCTCAACAGTGATCACATATGAATTACAATAATCTAAAATAGTTTGCGCACCTGTTTCTCCCCCACGGGAAAACAAGTAAAAATATGATGTTTTGTGTACATGTTTCTCCCCCAACAGGAAAACGAGTAAAAAGTGGCCGTGAAACTCACCTGCGTTGCGTAGTAGGTAGTATCACACAATTATGAGATTTGGAACCTCAAATGTTAGCCTGCACGGCTTACGTATGCCCTATAATTATAAACACATAAGTTAGGGACATATGGGATTTTGTGACGACGACACAGAAGATTTGAATGTCATAAACATTCTAAGGATCAATGAGTAGATGAACGTATCTACGGGAAATAGGGGTTTCTTAATTTAATAATTAAGGTAAATATGTTTCGTGTCGAACGTTTCTATATACGAATAATAAATATATACATTCGTGTGTTCGTACCAAACATGGTCTAGAAGAATAATATATAATAAATATACTACCTTTAAGTTCGTAAGACCAATATAATAAACATTTGCGTGGACAAATAATAAATATATTATTTTTAATTGAATAAATAGACGTGAGTAAATAAATAATAAATTATATTATTCATAATTTTTGAATCCTTTCATAAAGTTTATAATCGTGACGAAAATATAAAATATATATATTATTTATAATCTAGGTCACGAGGTCGAAAATAATATAAATATATTATTTTTGTTTAGAGTGATGGTTTGAAAATAATATAAAGATATTATTTTTAAAAGTGGGAATAGTATTAAATACGGGTTATGAAGCTAAACTCGAGCCTACGGTTGATTTTCGGGGTTAAAACTCGTTTATATATCAATATAATATTATGGGGGTGGTTTTTATATTAAAAATATTCCTTAAAAATAGGTTTAAAATGAAAAGGGTGTGGAGAGACTCGAACCCGAGTCTCTCCCACACCAGCACACAGTATTAACCAGTCCCGCCCGCTAGGGTATCGCAACAAAACCCATTTCGAATTGATTTTAACACACAAACCCAATGTGTTCTTCCCCCTTATCAAGATCCGATCGAACCCATCCCCCAATTCCAACTATTTTGACCGCGGTTGATCTTAGAATCATGGGGCTTTTGCTAATCGCTGTATGGCGAGTCTACTGGTGAGTTTAAATGAGAAAATATCGAGTTTAGGTTGATTAATTACTCATTTGGAAACCGAAACCCTAGATTACGAACTTAGAATCGAATTGGTTAAATCTGATAAGATAAATTGTTGGATTCATAGGGCTTTTACATATTTGGGGATTGTGAATCTAACCATGCAAGTTAATTGCACTGAGATATTGTGTAGATTAGGGTTCGACTAAATATGGATCGCGATGAACCCTAGGATCGGTTCATCATCAATTCGATGATATAAGCCTTAATGAGTTTAGGGCTTTAGTAATAGAGATGGAAACGAGTCTGAGGGTGTGGTTAGATACCTGACTTGAGTTCGAAATGACAGAGTTCGACCGAATGGGTTTCCGACTTCGAGTGACTTGGTCTCCAGCGACTTCTATGGTGTCTCCGGTCGAATTGAGTTGTGCAAAAGTTCCAGAGAAGTGCGGATGGAGTGTAGGAAGCGTTTGATTTCGCAATCATTTTACCAAATGGTCTAATTGATGGATTCATGATAAGGGATAGGCGGGTTTCGACTTTAGATGGTTTAAATTCGATTAATTCATGATTATTAGTAATTAGAAACGTATGGAACCCATTCAATGATGCTCGACATCATCATTACCACGCATATCAGTTACGAATTTGGGCTGGCATAGATGATAAGGGTTTGATTTTGGATCCAAGGATGTCGATTTTGACTTTCAAAAGTCAAAGGGATTAGGTTTGGGTTAATTACAGAACTAGTCCCTGTAGTTTCATGTGTTTGAGCTTGAATTATGACAGAGTTAGTCCTTGTGGTTTGAATTGGGTTAGAACTTGGTTAGTTTGACTATCGAAAAGTCAACAGGAACATAATTCTTCGATTTTGACTTTATAGCGTCAATTAGAATGAGTTTGGACTAATTACACAACTAGTCCTTGTAGTTTTAGTTTGAATAAAGGCAGAATTAGTCCCTAGGGTTTGAGATAAGTTAAATGGGTTAGTATTTAACTGGATTTGCTAACGGGCTTAACCCTAAAGAGCCGGATGTCACATCATCCCCTAGTTGAAAGAATTTTCTTCCCGAAAATTAAAATAATAATAATAAAAATTTCTGAGGTGTCACATTATCCCCTAGTTGAAAGAATTTTCGTCCCGAAAATTAGAATAGTAACTTAAGAGTTTGATGTGGAGTGCTTGAACAGACGAGGATACTTGCGCATCATCTGATCCTCGCGTTCCCACGTGAATTCCGGTCCGCGTTTCGAGTTCCAACGGACTCTGACAATAGGGATTTTACTGCGCTTTAACGTTTTGACTTCCCTATCCATAATTTCCACAGGTTCTTCGATGAAACGTAACTGTTCATCAATGTGTAGTTCCTCAAGAGGAACCGCGAGTGACTCATCTACTAGACACTTCTTCAAGTTTGAGATGTGAAAGACGTTGTGTACACCCCTAAGTCCTTCATGTAGGTCCAGTTGACACGCTACTGGCCCGATTCTCTTCACCATCTTGAATGGTCCAACATAACGAGGATTTAGTTTGCCTCGTTTCCCAAAATGAATGACACCCTTCCAAGGTGAGACTTTTAACAAGACCATATCCCCTACTTGAAATTCTAACGGTTTACGAAGCTTATCGGCATAGCTCTTTTTCCGGTCACGAGCTGCTGCCATACGGTTTCTAATTTGAATGATTTTCTCAGAAGTTTCAAGTACGAGCTCAGGACCTGTAAGCTGGCCATCCCCAACTTCAGCCCAACATATAGGTGGTCGGCATTTCTGCCTGAATAATGCCTCAAACGGTGCTGCCTTGATGCTAGTGTGATAACTGTTATTGTAGGAGGACTCCACTTAGGGCAAGCGAGTTTCCTGACTGTTTCTGAAATCGATCACACAAGCTCGTAGCATGTGCTCTTGGTTTTGAATGGTACGTTCAGTCTGGCCATCTATTTGAGAATGGTATGCTGTGCTCATAACTAGGCACGTGCCTCGGGGTTTTTGTAACGATTGCCAGAAATATGAAGTGAATCGAGCGTCACGGTCGGAGATGATTGAAATTAGCACTCTGTGCCGAGGGACTACTTCTTTCAGATAGATGCTAGTTAACTTCTCCATCTTATCCATTCCTTTATTTGCTAGGAAGTGAGCGGATTTATTCAAACGATCTATGATCACCGAGGTGGTGTCGCATGCGGTAGGGGTTCACGGTAGTCTAGCGATAAAGTTTATGAAAACCTGCTCCCATTTCTACATTGGGATTTCCCGTTGTTGGGGCCCACTAGAAGGTTTTTTTTTTTGGTACTCGACTTTGACCTTCGAGCAGGTCAGGCACTTGCTAACATAGGTGGTTATATTAGCTTTCATGTTCGGCCACCAATAGATAACCTTTAGGTCATGATATATCTTATCTGAACCAGGATGAATAGAATAGCGCGATTTGTGAAATTCATCCATTACAAGTTCCCTTATGTTCCCGTACCTTGGACTCACATTCGCTCTGCGAAGTAGTGAATACTGTCTGATTTAACCTCGAGTTGGTTTTCCATACCATGTGTGGATTCCAACGGTAGGTTTTCCCTCTTTCAGGGCTTCGAGTTGAGCGCTACGGATCTGATCAGGTAATCCGTGGTGGATAGTGAGTTGTAATGCTCGAACTCGTCTGGGCTTAATTTCTTTTCGGCTTAGGGCATCGGCTACTACGTTAGCCTTGCTCGGATGATACTTGATAGCACAGTCATAGTCGTTCAAAGGTTCGAACCAATGACGTTGTCAGATGGTCAACTCCTTCTGTTCGAAGATGTGCTGAAGACTCTTGTGATTGGTGTAGACAGTGTATTAGGTACTGTACAAGTAATGTCTCCAGATTTTCAGTGCAAATACTACAGCTCCTAATTCCAATTCATGGGTTGTGTAGTTTTTCTCATGAATTTTCAATTTTCGGGAAGTATATGTGATAACCTTCTCGCGTTGCATTAGTACACAACTGAGACCTTGAATGGAGGCATCACAATACACTACGAAGTCATCCGTTCCCTCGGGAAGATATAGGATGGGTGCACTTCAAAGTTTCTGTTTAAGGAGTTGGAATGATGACTCCTGGGTGTCTCCCCAGTTATAAGCTTTACCCTTCTGGGTTAAAGCAGTGAGATGTTGGGAGATCTTGGAGAATCCCTCGATGAATCAACGATAATAGCCAGCCAATCCAAGAAATTTCGCATTTCTGTTGGAGTCGTCGGTGCTGCCCAATTCTTGATGGCTTCTATTTTAGATGGATCGACGTGTATATCGTTCTCGTTGACTACATGTCCTAACAACTGTACTTCACGAATCCAGAATTCGCACTTAGAGAATTTGGCATACAATTGCTCTTGTTTCAACAATTCAAGGATTAAGCGTAGGTGTTCCTCATGTTCTTCCTTATTCTTGGAATAGGTGAGGATGTTATCATTGAAAAACGATGACGAAATGATCAAGGTAGGTTTACACACACAGTTCATGAGGTCTATGAACACTGCGGGTGCGTTGGTACGAGGTAGAGGGTAATGATTCCTGATAGTTACTTTGTTTAGCTCACGGTAATCGATGCACATACGGAAAGTTCCATCTTTCTTCCTGACGAATAAGACTGGAGCTCCCCATGGCGATGAGCTAAGTCTGATAAATCTTTTATCTAACAACTCTGGCAGTTGTGTAGATAACTATTGTAACTCACTAGGTACAAGTACGTACGGTGCCCGAGCAATCGGCGCTGCTCCGGGTGCTAGGTCGATTTGGAATTCTATTTGACGATGAGGTGAAGGACTAGGCAGGTATTCATGAATTACTTCCGGAAAAGTACGAACGATCGAAATGTCATCAATCTCTTTTTTTTTTCTCTTCCGGATGGTTTCTCGGTGACAAGAGCTAGAATAGCAGTATGCCCTTTACGTAAGCACCTATGTGCTTTCATGAAGGATATGATGCCTACGACAGCACCAATCCTTTCGCCTTGGACAGAAGGGTTTCTCCACTCAGGAAAGGAATGCGAACGATTTTGTCACGACAAATGATTTCGGCTAGTTCTTAGATAACCAATCCATACTGACAATCATGTCCAAAACTGCCAAGTGTGACTGACATGGGGTTAATGTCAAGCTTATGACCAGCTAATCCGAGTTTACATCCTATAAGAACGTGAGTCGCTTCGATTATCTGACCGTATGCTATCTCTATGGTATACCTAAATTCTGATAGAGTTGGAGTATGACCGCATCAACATGAAGTTTGTGAAGTCATGCTTAGACTTCTAGTGAGACCTGCGCTTATAAGGTAAGCATTGGTCAACGCAAAGGCTAAGGGAAAAGGTTCACATGCAAGGAAGAAAATTTCCATGAAATATAGATTCCAGTAGTATAAGGGATAGGATATCCGTTTAAGTAATCGCGTTCAAATGATGGTTGGTTAGATTAAATCCCCGTTTTCTAATGTCATTAGGATAACTGGATCATCTTGTGAAGAAAGAAGTCCATTTACAGAGTTGGATGTCCTGGGTATAAATCAAATTAGACTAAGAATTAGTCACATGATAAAGTAATAGAGTCCAATGGAATCTATTGTTGGAGTGTAAGGAACAACGTGTTAGTTTAGAAAGAATTCCTAATTTCCGCTTACATAGTTGGAGTCGGTGGGTTTTCCACGAGATTCTATTAGAGTTTCAACTGAGATGGTTTCATTGATCAAATCTGGATGAGAGTCTTAAGTTCATTAAGGCTCTTACATGAGTGAAATCAAATTGGATCCCATGGATGATAGTTCATTGTGTTCGTAAATACCTTCAACATGATAGTCGCGTCTATCAATTGTTAAACAGGTTTAACGATACCAAATAGTCGTTGAGCGGGTTACGTGAATTTCTACCGTCAATAGAAATATAAGTATGTAGATCACAGATTAGGACCATTTATCCACACTAGGTTTCACCAGGACTTACATGCACCTCAAATTACTATTACGTGTGCACCCGTAATGATAATTTGCTTTGCATGCTCATCCTAGTTCTCCCTGTCCTGTGTCATAACGTCCTTTAGCATATATTGTTGAGTACATAGTGTTGTTAGATATGATAAGTCATCGAAAAGCTTAGTCATCAACTATACTTTGATCAATTAGAACTCATATCCAGATGAGTAGTCGAGAATGGTTTGATCCGAGTATTCACTCGAGTTGAAACACAATACAGGAATCCAATCCAGCGGATTGTAGATGAGAACATGGAACAAACATGTACATGAAATGCGACTTCGAGAAATGAAACTATGTCATGAATACAAGTTACAGGAAGCAGCAAAGTAGCCGTCCTTTCAACTGAGTCAAGATAGGGTTTGAATATGCGTTCTCAACTTTGTGGTCAATCTATTCTCAACAGAATATTGACCAAAGAAGCGAGCCCATGGCTCAGAAAATTGATAACATCTACGTGTTAATGGGTTCCGCAATAATGCGTAAAACGGTCTGCCTTCACTCGGCGTTTTGTTGCTAGTGCTTACAGTAGGGACTCGCCTCCGACGATCCTAACTCCCAGAGAGATATGTGCTAGTGCTGAGTGTCGTCCATAACATGGACCTGAGAAAGCCCACCATACCTAACGGGTGATAGTGATGTAAGTGACTCATCCGAAGGCTCCGTCTCGTTGCCCTCGGACGGGAGTGGATGCTGTTCTGATGATCCCCCGAGTGTTGCCACTGGGAATGATGATGCAATGCAAATGATGTGTCCATTTCCAACTGTGGGTGATACGGGTGGTATTAACATGCCTGCACTGCAATGTATGTATAGGTGCTATATGTATCAGGTATAAGTGTCTGTGCCATGTATCTAATGTGTGAGGTTATAGTCTAGTATGCGATCCTAGTTATCTATAACCAATGGCTCGAATACCAATCTGTCACACCCCCAAATTCCACTAACGGATTTTTACCGTTTGGAAGGTGACACACCAGGATCTCAGTCATTAGTTACATCAAACGACACTATATGGGACTCAAATTGAAACATTATAAAAGTTCAGAGTTAATGCGGAAGCGTTTTAAACTAGAAAGTAAATGCGCAAAACAAACGCGCCTAAATTAAGCTTAATAAAACAAATGGATTGTTTTAAATGTTTGCATGAGAATTCTATGACAGTAGGACTCCATGCATGTCCTAGGTGTGCAACCTGTGCCTTAGCGACCTGAGAAACATGTAAGAAAAAGTGTCAACACGAGGTTGGTGAGTTCACAGGTTTCAAGTTTACAATAAGAGAGTGTTTGCCAGATTATGTACATTCAATATGCATATCTATAGGTAGCTAGCCTATGTTCATGTCTTACTAAAGCGCTCGCAACCGAAGCTGACTGTTTGTGTTTGTATGCCTCCTGCCAGGTCTATCAACTCTGGCAAATATGAGTAGGCTAACATTTCACCCGTTCGACCTCCAATCGAGTTAGCGCGACTAACGCGGGCGGGGCTTGTCAAACCCAGTAGTACTACTAAACGTTACCTCGCTAAGATCCATATTAACGGTCCGATGTATGATGAGGAATTTCAGTGATAGTGTGCTACGCTTAGCCTCAACAGTGATCACATATGAATTACAATAATCTAAAATAGTTTGCGCACCTGTTTCTCCCCCACGGGAAAACAAGTAAAAATATGATGTTTTGTGTACATGTTTCTCCCCCAACAGGAAAACGAGTAAAAAGTGGCCGTGAAACTCACCTGCGTTGCGTAGTAGGTAGTATCACACAATTATGAGATTTGGAACCTCAAATGTTAGCCTGCACGGCTTACGTATGCCCTATAATTATAAACACATAAGTTAGGGACATATGGGATTTTGTGACGACGACACAGAAGATTTGAATGTCATAAACATTCTAAGGATCAATGAGTAGACGAACGTATCTACGGGAAATAGGGGTTTCTTAATTTAATAATTAAGGTAAATATGTTTCGTGTCGAACGTTTCTATATACGAATAATAAATATATACATTCGTGTGTTCGTACCAAACATGGTCTAAAAGAATAATATATAATAAATATACTACCTTTAAGTTCGTAAGACCAATATAATAAACATTTGCGTGGACAAATAATAAATATATTATTTTTAATTGAATAAATAGACGTGAGTAAATAAATAATAAATTATATTATTCATAATTTTTGAATCCTTTCATAAAGTTTATAATCGTGACGAAAATATAAAATATATATATTATTTATAATCTAGGTCACGAGGTCGAAAATAATATAAATATATTATTTTTGTTTAGAGTGATGGTTTGAAAATAATATAAAGATATTATTTTTAAAAGTGGGAATAGTATTAAATACGGGTTATGAAGCTAAACTCGAGCCTACGGTTGATTTTCGGGGTTAAAACTCGTTTATATATCAATATAATATTATGGGGGTGGTTTTTATATTAAAAATATTCCTTAAAAATAGGTTTAAAATGAAAAGGGTGTGGAGAGACTCGAACCCGAGTCTCTCCCACACCAGCACACAGTATTATCCAGTCCCGCCCGCTAGGGTATCGCAACAAAACCCATTTCGAATTGATTTTAACACACAAACCCAATGTGTTCTTCCCCCTTATCAAGATCCGATCGAACCCATCCCCCAATTCCAACTATTTTGACCGCGGTTGATCTTAGAATCATGGGGCTTTTGCTAATCGCTGTATGGCGAGTCTACTGGTGAGTTTAAATGAGAAAATATCGAGTTTAGGTTGATTAATTACTCATTTGGAAACCGAAACCCTAGATTATGAACTTAGAATCGAATTGGTTAAATCTGATAAGATAAATTGTTGGATTCATAGGGCTTTTACATATTTGGGGATTGTGAATCTAACCATGCAAGTTAATTGCACTGAGATATTGTGTAGATTAGGGTTCGACTAAATATGGATCGCGATGAACCCTAGGATCGGTTCATCATCAATTCGATGATATAAGCCTCAATGAGTTTAGGGCTTTAGTAATAGAGATGGAAACGAGTCTGAGGGTGTGGTTAGATACCTGACTTGAGTTCGAAATGACAGAGTTCGACCGAATGGGTTTCCGACTTCGAGTGACTTGGTCTCCAGCGACTTCTATGGTGTCTCCGGTCGAATTGAGTTGTGCAAAAGTTCCAGAGAAGTGCGGATGGAGTGTAGGAAGCGTTTGATTTCGCAATCATTTTACCAAATGGTCTAATTGATGGATTCATGATAAGGGATAGGCGGTTTCGACTTTAGATGGTTTAAATTCGATTAATTCATGATTATTAGTAGTCAGAAACGTATGGAACCCATTCAATGATGCTCGACATCATCATTTCCACGCATATCAGTTACGAATTTGGGCTGGCATAGATGATACGGGTTTGATTTTGGATCCAAGGATGTCGATTTTGACTTTCAAAAGTCAAAGGGATTGGGTTTGGGTTAATTACAGATCTAGTCCCTGTAGTTTCATGTGTTTGAGCTTGAATTATGATAGAGTTAGTCCATGTGGTTTGAATTGGGTTAGAACTTGGTTAGTTTGACTATCGAAAAGTCAACAGGAACATAATTCTTCGATTTTGACTTTATAACGTCAATTAGAATGAGTTTGGACTAATTACACAACTAGTCCTTGTAGTTTTAGTTTGAATAAAGGCAGAATTAGTCCCTAGGGTTTGAGATAAGTTAAATAGGTTAGTATTTAACTGGATTTGCTAACGGGGTTAACCCTAAAGAACCAGATGTCACAGTAGGTCCCTCGGGTGTCTCGGATCGACACATGCAAGTGTGTTCCTTGTCGAACCGGGTACGGAATGCCCGTGACTAGGTGGAGTATCAATCAACACAAAGTAAACCGACAACAAAGACACAAGATACTTTCACACTTCGTCTATTGATAATCAAAGCCGGTTACAGAGAGAATGAGTTCATACATACATTCTGTCACTAACAGCTATATATATACTAGACCTGTTGCCTTCGCACTTAGAAAGTGCGCAGGGTTTAACTCATGCGTACTTAGCAAGTACGCAGACTTTGTTCTTGCGTACTTGCTAAGTACGCATGAGTTAAACCCTGCGCACTTACTAAGTGCGCACAACACTTAACAGAAACAAACAAGACTAAGTACATACATATGTGATTACAACTCAATAATAAATAAATACAGATACTTAAATACAAGTACAATTACATAAAGACAAGTACATAAGCTAAGACAACATCCAGAATGTCTGTCACACAAACGTGCTTCAACAATGTGATTTTCAAGCTACATATTACAAGTGAGTTACATAGCCCCTCTTTTTTACTTTTTACATATTTTGGGGTGATTCATGATACATCGAAAACTATTTGCAATTACAACATACAATTCTACATTTATGACCATTTGTGTAATTTGTGCTTAGTGCTTGAATGCTTTGAGTTGAAACTAAACATATACATGATATGCACGTGCAATCATTAACTCTGCACAAGCCGACGGTATATAATGATAGATCTATTGTGTCTGACAAACCCACCCAGGTAGGGTAATTGTTACCGACAACACATCAGGATAACACTAGGTGTTATGCCCTACATTAGGATAACCTGCGATTTATGCCCTTCAGTCACAAGGTTTGATTGTACACCCAGTTTTGACTATATATTCTCCACAAAGGCCTTATTTACCATGTGTCATATGAATTGTATAAACACTAGAAAACTATTTGTAGTGTCAAAACCTTTGTATACTCACCAACTACTTTTAGTTGACCTTGTTTTCATCATGTTTCATGTACTAACATTGAGGTCATTTACAAGATGCTACACATAGGATTGAGGACTTAGTTAAACAATAAATTGAACATTGTTGGTGTACTTTGTTTCTTGTATGTTTGTACATGTTTTGTCTGAACGAGTGTTATGGAATTTTAGATGCAATTACTATATGAAACTTTAGTTGATCGTGTGCTTATGAATAGTCTACATGTCCCGCCCCGACGTATTCCGCCGTCGGTTGGGATGTGACACTTACTACTCTGGTAACTCACAATTTACCATATATACTAACCATACGCTGGTTAACTCGACCAACCTCTAGACAACGACTTACCAGTCCTAACCAGGACTTTCATAACCCGACTGACTTAACAGTTGCACACAATTTACTCTTCCCGACACAACGTTCAATCTAACTCGACACATCACATTGATTCCATCTATTTATCACATCAATATCATCTCATCACTTGCATGCAATTTAACACATATAAATGCACATAAACACATACCTCATCACCGCACCCTCATCAGGGTTATCCCCATCGGGATACTCATTCTAAGCTCAGCTATACCCTTGTTATAGGGCCCCGCCACTAAACATAGGGACACACTCGTCATCTACGATGACTACCCAGCCACCCACACGATGACTATATCATCTACCATACGGTGACTGACACATCACCCATACAGTGATGACCCCGAAGGACTCCGTCCTCCACACCACTGTTGACCCTGCACACGGACAACAATGCAAGCACAC
Source organism: Smallanthus sonchifolius (assembly GCA_023525975.1). NCBI lineage: Eukaryota > Viridiplantae > Streptophyta > Magnoliopsida > Asterales > Asteraceae > Smallanthus > Smallanthus sonchifolius. The sequence goes on from CM042037.1 coordinate 22,455,113, forward strand.
AAAGCAACACATATATACACATGATACTACCTGGACTTGTACTACGACTCACCACCCTTTCACGGATCACTTACATGTATAATCCAATACTTACTTTAGACGTATCCTCTCAATGTCTAGACCCATTACACAACTCTTTCCGAATAGGTAATTATACAACACGCAAACATCGTACCGACTTATACATACCGCATACACCAACTAGACCCATGCAAACACGATACTCGCTGTGTCACGAGGACAACGACACAATACACACAACATCAAACACATGACGCTTAACAGCATACTAGCATTTACTTGACTCGTTAATGAACCATGTACGGGTTCCCCTGCTAACTCTCCTTATATAACCATCGAAGGTTTAACTAAATTCCTGACTCATCCCGACTGACTCATAAGATGACATGCACAGATCATCCCAACTCTTGTTCACCCACCCTAAGGACCCCACAACGACCCTTAGCTTCATTATTACATAATGGTCTCATAAAACACTTCAGGTTTAATTCAAAACTCATAATACGTTCGTTTAATAACATATGTGAGTATGTACGATAGCCCCAAAACAGTAAAACGTTTAAAAGAGGGGATTAGAAACTCACCGTTATGAAGATCTAACTCCTGCGCTGCAACGGTCTTCTTGCACGACACCCGAACCTGTCAACGTGAGATCACATGGTCAGAGTACATCCTAAACATGCGTCACTACGTAAACACATGAATGTTCCCGCTACTCGTCTCATCCGCACAGCTTCTCCACCATGCAAAAACCCTAATCCACGTGTCTGCTCGAACCGAGTTTCCTAGGTCCCGTTTAGAGCCCGCATGCATGAGCGTACATGTGACACACAGTAAACCTGGCCTCACGGGTCACTAGTACATGAGCTGAGCTCCCCATGCACATTCAAAACCCGCCATGCCACTTCCGACAACCGTCGCGCACCACCAACCTATCCCTATCTTCGTCCTTGTTGAGCCGTTGTGGAACACCACCGCTGCCAGCCGACCGTTCCTGCTCGTCTCCACCGGCGCACGCTACTGCCACCATAACCGATAACTTCCATCTTGCCATCTTCGCCTGCTCCACCCGTGGCTACCAAAACAATAGACCACCACCGCCCTTGTCGTCTTCCCGATCACCATAGACGACTGCTAAAACCCTAACCGGGTTCTTAAACCAAAAACGTAAGCCAAACGTATAAATAACAAGAACGAGAATTACCTTGGTTTCGTATGGAGTCCCTCCGCTCCAGACCACCGCGCCACCGTCTCCTCCTTCGTTCCTTGCAGCTGCCGTCAACGCAACCTAGGCCAAATGCGGCCTAGCGTTTTCCATAGTCAGATATTTAAACCCAAGGAACTTTTGTTCGAGTCCTCGCGTTTCTCTATACGAACGTTTTGAGCTCGGACTCTCTTAAAACGACTAACCGTGCCTCTTTCGGTAGTTAAACGTGCCAGATATGGCAAATCTTACAAAACCCTCTCGTTTAAATAAAGAGTCGGGTTACTCGCTAACCCAACCCATCAGATTGTCGATTCTCGGGATGTTACACAAATAATTCTCTGTAATGATCTTTCAAAATCATATGTGTATGTAATTGAAAGTACTAAAATATTCACATAATGTAAGTATCAGTTTAGTGTTATTTTCAATTCTTAAGTAAAACATAGTAAGTTAGCACACATATTTTAATGAACACCTAAGAAGCAGGCTTATGCAGTGTACCATCCACAATATAAGAACTCCAAAAAAAACATAGTGGCATGACATCAGAGATAGTCATAGCAATAACAGAACATAGAAAAAAAAGAGACCTCTTTTAGGATAAAGGATGTCAAACAGAAGCAAAAAAGGTTTCCCACCAGTTCCAAGCACAAAGCAGGCTGCAAAATTAAGATAAGCGTAAAAAAGGATACTAATGAATAAACAAAGAGAACTATTATAATCCACACATTATAGTCCATACATTTATTTACTAATCATAATCAATTTACAACTAAACATTTGACAACTTGTTGAACAGTAAGTCACTATCTCTACTACAGATGGTACAACCATGAAGCATCACCACGTAGCACCCGAAGGTTTCACCCACATATTCAATTCTTTTGATTACACCTATAGAGAAACGAACTTTATCAATTATCACACACCTCTTTCTCTCTCATCATATTACTATAACCTGCAATTCTTTTTGGGGAAGAAGTCGATCAGTTTCTGTCACACCCTGGGTTTAGGACACCCCGGGCGCGCGACCCACGGTTGATACCTGATTCTTATTTTATCTCATCAGAGATTTCTAAACACAGCAGAATATTTTGAATGCCTCAGGATCTTTTCAAAAGACGGGGAATCTCCCGTTTCATTTTATTATAAAAGGGATAAACCCTGATATTGTACACGAACGTTTAATTTACAAAACCAAGGTTTTACATAAGCCATTTCTTTCAACTGATGTCTAGGGTGGACGTTCCCTTTTTCATGACATCATATTCCTTGTCATCATATGGTTACTCAAAATCAATTCATCCTTGGTTACCTGTAAAAACGTTTGAAAATATTTTATTAGTATAAACTGGTGAATACAAGTATATTGGAATCATAATCTGACAAGCGTGAATAAATAGAACAATTTACCCATAGTTTCTGGTCAATTTACACAGTCAACGGACTAACCACCAGCCACACCAGGGACCTTGGATATATTTTTAGGTCTATCTGCCTTACGCTTTCGGCGATGGGCTTTACGACAACCAGGGGTTCAACCCCTAGCCCTGTTACAGCGTCTCATCTGTAACACATGTATATATACTTGACTCTATGGGCTGACTGCTATATAGTAAATCACCTTATGCAATGAATGGTTGTATAAATTCATTCAAGTCAGAGCATAATCAAAACCATTTTCAGTTTTGAAATCATTTTATAAAAATACAAGTATTCACCTTGACAGAGTCTCGGTTTAGGAATCTTCTAGAGTAAGTGTCCTAATGGGCAGCGTCTTTGTTTAAGAACCTTGCTTGGTTTCTCTAAATGAGCGTTTCCTAGCTTGTTGGTTACTTCTATGATGATCCGGCACCTCGGGAACTCAAACGTATGAGCGGGAATGGTTTTATGAGAGTGGAAATGGCTTGGAATTTGGTTTCTGTGTGTTTTGGAATTGAATGGACGTTGCATCTATTTATAGGATGAATTTGGGGTCCGTAGCGGACCGTTATGGTAACGGGTAGCGGTCCGCTACCGCCTAAACCCTAAACATTCAGCATGACACGTGTCAAGCTCCGGTGTTGTGGCTCAATTGTGGCTAGCGGACCGTTAAACTACAAGGTAGCGGTCCGCCATCCAACTGAGGAAGCCGTAGCGGACCAACAAGAATCTGGTAGCGGTTCGCTACCTATGACACGCGTCAGAAACACTAATGACTCATCAGGGCACATGTCATTCCCTCAATATTTCCTTTGGGACCACATAGCGGACCGTTATGCTTTTGGTAGCGGTCCGCTACCAATGAAATTTCAGAATTTTTCATTTTTAGTCCCTGATATTTTAAGTAATTATACTTCTAGTCCTTTAACTTTTATTTTGGTAATATTTAGCACGAAAAATTTTCAAATGTTACATTGTCCACACCTTTTGAATAATTTCGTCCTCGAGATTTACTGGAACAGGTGCGGATATTTATTCTTCATTTCGGATTCTAGTTCCCAAGTGTATTCAGGACCACGTCTAGAATTCCACTTTACTTTGACCAGTTTCAATCTTTTCTTTTTCAACTTTTTACTCTGATGATCTTCTATTTGTAGAGGTTGTTCTATAAATCTGAGTTTTTCATTTACCTCTATGTTTTGAAGAGGCATTATCAAAGATTCATCAGCTAGACATTTACGAAGATTAGATACATGGAATACGTCATGTATTCCACTCATCTCTTCTGGTAATTCCAACTGATAAGCCATTGGTCCAATTCGTTTAATAATCTTGAAGGGTCCAACAAATCGAGGACTTAACTTACCCTTCTTCCCGAATCGAACAACACCTTTCGAAGGTGATACTTTTAATAACACCTTGTCTCCGATGTCAAACTCTAGTGGCTTTCTTCTTTTATCAACGTAGCTCTTTTTTCTATCTCTTGATGTCTTCAATCATTCTTGTATTGGAGCTACCTTGTCAGTGGTTTCCTGAACAAGTTCAGGTCCGGATAATTGGTTTTCTCCTATATCAGCCCAGCATACAGGCGTTCGATATTTTCTACCATATAAGGCCTCAAAAGGTGCTGCCTGAATGCCTGTGTGATAACTATTGTTGTATGAAAATTCCATTAGGGGTAGTTGATCATCCTAACTACCACCTAAGTCTATCACACAGGCTCGGAGCATATCTTCTAATGTCTTAATCGTTCTTTCACTTTTCCCATATGTCTATGGATGATAGGGAGTGCTTAAGTTCAGACGAGTTCCCATGGCTTCCTGGAAACTTTTCCAGAATCGAGATGTAAACCGACTATCTCTATCTGACACTATGGATAATGGAATTCCATGTAAATATACAATCTCATTCACATATAGACGAGCCAATCTATCCATACTGAAGGTCTCTTTCATTAGGAGAAAATGAACAGATTTAGTTAATCTGTCAATGATAACCCAGATAGTATCATTTCCCCGACTGGTTCGAGGGAGTTTAGTGATAAAATCCATTGTTATCAACTCCCACTTCCATACTGGTATTTCTAATTGTTGCAATAAACTAGAAGGTTTTTGATGTTCTGCCTTTACTTGAGCACAAGTAAAACATTTTGCAACATATATGGCAACATCTATCTTCATGCCAATCCACCAGTAATTATCCTTCAGATTTTTATACATCTTATCACTTCCTGGGTGAATCATATATTTTGATTTATGTGCTTCTTCGAGTATTCTTTCTCGAAGATTTCCTGTGATCGGAACCCAGATTCTTTTATTCATACGAAGTATTTCATCGTCTCCTTTAGTTAACTAATTTATCATGCTCTCCATTCCTTCTTGTTCTAAATCTTCTTTGGTTTGAACAGAATATTGAGCATCTTTTTAATTGAGACACGAGATCTACACGAAGTTCAAGTCTGAGAGCATGAACCCGTTTAGGTTTCTCTCTTTCCTTTCTACTTAAGGCATCTGCAACAACATTTGCCTTACCTTCGTGGTAACAGATTTCACAATCATAGTCACTTAAGATCTCTAGCCATCTTCTTTGTCTCATATTCAGTTCTTTCTGACCAAAGATATATTTTAAACTCTTATGGTCAGTATAAACTGTAAATCTAACTCCATAGAGATAGTGCCTCCCTAATTTCAAAGTGAAAATTATGGCACCTAACTCTCGATCATGAGTTGTGTAGTTCTTTTCATGGGTCTTTAATTGACGAGATGCATAAGCCATAAATTTGTTTCTTTGCATCAACACACAACCTAGGCCGTTGTGAGAAGCATCACAATAGACTACAAAGTCTTCATTGCCATCTGGCAAAGCCAGTATAGGTGCATGAGTTAGTTTCTCTTTCAGAGTTCGGAAAGCTTCTTCTTGCTTTGTTCCCCATTCATACTTTACATTCTTACGAGTTAAAGTAGTCAGAGGAACTGCAAGTTTTGAGAAATCCTAAATAAATCGTCTGTAGTATCCTGCAAGACCCAAGAAACTATGGACTTCTGCTGGGGACTTTGGAATTTCCCATTTGGATATAGCTTTAATTTTGGATTGGTCTACTTGAATACCTTCTGCATTTACTATATGACCTAGAAATTGTATTTCTCTAAGCCAAAATTCACATTTAGAGAATTTAGCATACAATTTCTCTTTTCTCAGAAGTTCAAGTATCGTTCTGAGATGATTTCCATGATCTTCCGCATTTCTAGAATAAATAAGTATATCTTCAATGAATACAATAACAAATTTATCTAGATAGGGTTTACAGATACGATTCATCATATCCATAAATCCGGCAGGAGCATTAGTAAGTCCAAACGGCATAACCGTGAACTCATAATGTCCATATCTGGTTCGAAAAGCAGTTTTAAGAATATCTTCTTCTTGAACTTTCAGTTGGTGATACCCTGATCAAAGATCTATTTTAGAAAAATGGCAAGCGCCTTGTAATTGGTCAAACAGATCATCGATTCTAGGAAGAGGATAACGATACTTAATCGTTACTTTATTTAGCTCACGGTAATCAATGCACATCTGCATTGTACCGTCTTTCTTTTTAACGAAAAGAATTGGAGCTCCCCAAGGAGATGAACTTGGGCGAATGAATCCTTTCCCCAGTAATTCATCCAATTTGTCTTCAATTCTTTCATTTCGGTCGGGGCTAGACGGTATGGAGCTTTGGCAATAGGAGTCGTTCCTGGTACAAGATTGATTTTAAATTTATCTGGTGGTATACCAGGTAATTTATCTGGAAATATATCTGCATAATCAGTTACTACCAGTACATCTTCAATCTTCTTTTCCTTTTACCGGTAGAAATCTGCACCAAGTATGCAATACATCCTTTCTGAAGGCATTTACTTGCTTTCAGCATTGAGATGATTCTCAAAGGTTGATTTTGTTTGTCGCCATAGATTGTTAAAGATTTTCCAGAAGGAATCTGGATTTCTATGGTCTTTTTATCAAAAAGGATATGGGCTTGATTGCTGGCTAACCAGTCCATTCCTAAGACAACATCAAATCCTGCTAATGTCATAGGCATTAATTGCACAGGTAAGATGTGTCCAGATATTGTGATAGCACATTCACTTAGAAATTCTGAAATTTTGAATAAATTTCCTTCGGTCGTCTCTATTTCATAAACATTATCTTATGGAACTAAAGGCTTGTTTAATAGATTACAAAACTTATAATCTATGAAACTCAAATTTGCACCAGAGTCAAATAGTACTCTAGCATAAATGTTGTCAATGAGGAATGTACCAGTGACTGCATCTGGAATAGCTGCAGCATCACGAGTATTAAGTACGAAAGCTCGTACATTTTTCTTGTTTCCTTCATTGGCCTTTGCCCTACTAGATCCTGCTTGATTAAGCTTTGGGCAGGTTGATTTAAAATGGCCGGTCTCTCCACAATTGAAACTAGAGATACTTTTCTTTCTTGGGTAGTTTTCAAAGACATTCCCGTTCTGTTTACAAAAATGGCAATAGTATTTCTTGAAGAAGCATTCTCCAGTATGCCTCTTCTTGCAGATTTTGCATTCAGGGATGGAAGAATTAAATCCTCCTCTAACAGGCTGATTTATTCTTTTCCAAGGAGAATTATTTTTCTGGTTCTCCGTAGCCTTCTTGGTTACTTCCCTTGTCTTCCCCTCTTCTTGTTTTCTTATCATACCGTCAGTTAGAATTCCTCCTAGCTGTAGGGCAGATGCAATGGTCTGAGGCATAGTAGCCTTGACCATGTCTCTGATTTCTTCAGCCAGACCCCAAATTTATCTTTTAATTAGATTGGGTTCGAGGGTAGAGAGATGTGGAACCAAACGAGCGTATTCAAACATCTTGGAGACATACTCCTGATGTTTAGTTCCTTCCATTCGGAGATTTAGAAATTTGGTTTCTATTTTTTCTCGTTCATTAATGGGACAAAATCTTTGAATTACCATTTTCTTGAATTCTTCCCATTCCATGGCATAGGCTTTGTGTCTACCCATGGCTTGAATAATGGAATTCCACCACTCTAAAGCTTCATTTTTGAATAAGTTTGATGAATAAAGCACCATATCCTCATCAGCACATTTACTGATGGAGATAACAGATTCAGTTTTCTCCAGCCACCTCAGGGCTGCTACTGCTCCTTCATTTCTAGCATATTCCAAAGGTTTATATCCTTGGAATGCACGAAATGTACATCCCTTCTTCCTCTTTCTTTTCTTGCTAACTTTTTCATAATCAGAATTAGAATTATCTCCGTTTGAACTATGGTTTTCTTCATGATGATTATTTTTAGATTCAGCTACCTTATTTTTAATTTTATATTCCTTCATAGCTTTCAAAATTTTCTTTATTTCTGCTTTCTGTTGCAGTTGTTCAGAATTTTTGTGTTAGATTTGTTTTCTCTTGCCCCTTGTATTATAAGAAGGACCTTGTTTCAAAATTCTATTCACAAGAGGAATTTTATTAATATTTGGAGTATATAACACAAAGATTGGAAAGGAATTTTACATATAACCCTGATTACGGGCATTTTCTAGCATTTGTCTTAACGCTCTATTCTGGGCGTCTACAGATGCTAATCTATGATTTTCTTTTTCCAATTCTGCTACTCGTTCCTGTAAGGCTCTAATATGATTATTATCAAAACCTTCCTCATTTTCTTGAGGATTTTGTATATTTGTACGCTCATAATACTCATATGGCCTATTCGAATCTTCTCTTTCTTCTCCTTCAGGAACATGATTGTTTTCGTAAGGTGTTTCAGATAGTCCCTGATAATAATGAGGATTATAACATGGATTTTCTTCATAATCCGGATTTTGGCTTGCGGCCGTTAGAGCAGAATGAAAACTGATGGAAGGTACATAGGGATTTGCCGGAGGAGTTAATTCTCCTAAGCTTCGATATGTACTTCCTGAATGTCTCGAACTTGTTCCAGTTTCTAGATCCGTTTCATTTGTAAGTTGGAATTCATATCTAGGTGGAGCATATTTCTGAACATAGAAAGGACCTTTTCCTTTTCCAGTCATCTGAATAAAACAATGATACTTTCATTTATACTTTATATTTTACATACTGAAATAGTAAATTGTACTATTTATTATATTTAGTAGACTAGGGTGGTTATCGTTCCAGAGTAGTACCTCCAACTTTAATGTTCCCAGGAAAGAATGACGGGTCAAGAAGAGATTTATACACCATTTTTTCCTTAGACAGAACATCTCAGTTTGGCAGATAACTACATAACGGTCGGATGGTTACCCGTACGTCTACTTATTTTATGCTTTCTTTTTATCTTTTCTTTTGTTTTGTAAGGACCAAAAATATAATAGGCTGACGCATCAAAGAATCACCGAGTTATTCAGAAGTTTGAAAGGAGACGATTGGAAGAAGCAAGAAGGTTCCTGACAACATACTTGAAGTATGTGGCCGCATACTCGAAGTATGCGGTCCCGGCAGCATACTCGAAGTATGCGGTCCCGGCAGCATACTCGAAGTATGCGGCCGCATACTTGAAGTATGCGGTCCAGGCCCAGGCCCACCAGATACTTTTGTCTTGGTTATAAATAGATGTGTTTGTAACAATATTCAAGTTAGACAAGTTGGACGACTGAGATAGTCAGAGAGAGGAAGAGTTAGACGAGTTGTTGAATGATCTTGTATTGTATTTTCAGTATTTAATCAATATACGAATCATTTGATATTTTATTATGTCTCGTCCTCTTTGATTATACCAACAAGTCACATGTCGAGTCCATTTCCGCTAGGTTCAACACGTCGTTGAATCCGTTGATTGAAGATCCTCGATAATCCGAACCTTACAATTGGTATCAGAGCCTATGTGCTCATTCGGTGAAGCTAGCAACGGATTTCTTTGACTCGTGAGCTATCAAAGTTACTGTTTTGAAGTTTATTTGAACTGAATTGTTTGTTGGAAAAGTTTGTGAATAGATTGACAGGTTCAGGATTTTGCCTATATCAATTCTATTGAAGTTTACGGTTGATCTGCTGATTTTGGCTTGAAAATCAAAGTTTTTTTGATCATAATCGTCATCTGGAAGTTCACGGTAATCGAAGTTCTCGGTTACTCAAGTTCACGATAATCGAAGTTGTTACTCAAGTTCACGGCTTCTGAAGTTTGTGGCTTTCTGAAGTTCACGGTTACTTCCAAGTTTGCGGCTTTCTGAAGTTCACGGTCACTCAAGTTTGCGGTATTTGAAGTATACGGTATTCGAAGTTTGCGGTATTAAAGTATACGGTCTTGAAAGTTTGCGTTACTGAATTATACGGTCTTGAAAGTTTGTGGTTTTCAAAGTTTACGGTTTTTCAAAGTTTGCGGTTTTGGAAGTTTGCGGTTTTGAAAGTTCGTGGTTTTTCAAAGTTTGCGATTTTTCAAAGTACTTGTCATCGGGTGCGAATACTTTTTGTTACGTGAATTTGCGACATGGGAGAAAGTAGAAAGGATATACTGAAGCAAAATTTTAATATGTTCAATCATGTTCGGGGTGAAAATTTGGAAGCTCAAATCAATAGATTCACGCAATTGATGACGGAGATGAAGAGTGCTGAAATAGAGTTGACAAAGGGAGAAATCAATAAAAGGCTACTCAACTCTTTACCAATAACCTAGAACTTCAACCGCACCGCCATTAAGAGAACCAAGGATATTTATCAAACATCTTTGAGTGAGCTGATTTCTATTTTGTACTCTTATGATATGGATGATAAACAGTGTCACCTTAATCATATGAGTTCAATGGATGTTTCTGAAATTGCTGGAGCAAGTATATCTACCTCATGTGAATCAATGGCACTTGTGAGCGAGCAAGACAGGAGTGAGAAAGTTCAAGATTTAGAAGTGAAACAACATCATGCCTTCCTGGTTAAGGTCACCGACACTGAGGTAATCAAAGATCTTTGCTCTGTTATTTGTATTGAGAAAGTCAATCGTTACAAACATGATAACGATATATTAAATCAAGAAATAACAAAGCTTAGATATTCCAATTCAGAACACAAACGATTAGAAAAGGTTTTCAAAGATACAATTGAAGCAAGCAAAACTGATCTTTCAAAACTTGAAATGGATTTTAGCAATAAGGAATATCTTTATCGGGATGCATTAAAACGGATAGACGACCTTAGCTTAAAATTAAATGATGCTGTGACTCAATTGGCAAACACTAAACTAACAATCGAGAAAATTGACCATTCTCGATCAGTTGTTTATGACATGTTAGATTCCCAAGTTAGAAAGAAAGGAAATCTGGGAATTGGTTATCATGCAGTTGAGCATCCGTTCAATGGAAACTTCACCTCAATGCCTAGTGATCAACATGAAGAGACTGAGATGGAATATGGTATAGGCCGTAAACCAGATCCCACGGTAGAACATGTGAACGTTACTAACCCGTCTAAGTCTTAACAAGATTAGTAGAGGGCATAGTGGAGGATTGTGGGAGTGATGATGATGAGGAGGATGGTCGCGTTTTTGAGTCTAAGTCCGCGTCATTTAAAAACAAATTGTCTTGTTTTCAAAATGGTACTTTTTCAAAAGGGGATAAGTTGAAAGGGAGTTTGACATCCACATTTGTTAAAAGTGGTACTTTAGAAAGGGAAGAAAAACAAATTGCCAACGGTAAATGTGACAATCAGAACTTTTCAGGTTAACTCCGTTAACCATTTCCAGTTAAATCCTAACTTAGTTTACCCTATCTCAAACTCCAGGGACTAATCCTGCCTATATTCAAACTTATATACACAAAACTTAAGAAACTAAACTTGTAATTAACCTATAGTTATTTCCTGTTGAATTTTAATAGTCAAACTAACAAGCTCATAATCTTGTTAACCTAATCTAAACCCTAGGGACTAATTCTGCCAAATTCCTAAACTCTAGGTCACATAAAACATAAGGACTAAAGTTGTAATTACACTAAACCTAATCTGTTTGACTTTTGAATGTCAAAATAGATCAATTTTCCTCAAAAATCGTTTAGGTTGACTTGTGAAAGTCAAACCTCCACCTTGTGATCCAAATTCAAACCGTAACCCCGAATTTATTCGAATTCACGGCTGTGGTAAATGGCATTGATGTTGCCGATCATGTCTAAACCGTTTCCAAGCATTATTAGTCGACAATGATTAGGAATTAATTCCATTAAAGTCGTAACTGCCGAGTTCGTCCTTGTTACTCACAAATTCATGATTATCCGGTCACCATTTCTGAAATCAAACCCCTACGCACACTAGACGAGTTCCACAGAACCTGTTCCTCAAACCAATTCGACCGGAGAAATAGTCACGATCACCAGAGGCCAAGCCGGACACTGTCGGCCTCCATTTTAATCAATCACAGTCAATTCGATCACCATTTCGGTAACTAAATCTTCCCTCACCTTCGTCTTAGTCTGTCAATTGAAAGCCCTAAACTTTTAGAGGCTTATAACATTGATTCGATCATAATCTAGAATCTAGGGTTCATAGCAAATGGATTTAACCGAGAACCAGTCTATACTTGATATTAATCCAATTAGAGTATATGGTTAGATTCGCAATTAACAACTCTTTAAAAGCCCTATGAATCCAACCGTTTTCATCATCGAATTCGATCTAATCAGAACCGCGTTCATAAGCTAGGGTTCGGCCCATTTTTCTGTAATTTAACGGCCTTAACACGATGTTTTTGAGATTAAACTCACCCATAGATTTGCAAACCCTTGTTGAACAAAACCACTATATTCCCATGTTTAATCGAAGTCGAAATCTCGAGTATTGGGACAGTTTCGATCGCGGGTGTGTTTAGGGAGGGATACCACAAGTACTTGTATCATAAAACCATTTCAATCCGGATACCATCGCGATACCCTAGCGGGCGGGGATGGTTAAGACTGTGTGCTTGTGTGGGAGAGACCCGAGTTCGAGTCTCTCCACACTGTTTTATTTTTTAAACCATTTTCTAGCAATATTTTCAATAAAAAAACCATCGCATTATTATTATTATATTATATTAAAGCGCTTTAGCCCCAGAACACAACCCGTTGGCTTAAGATTGTATTATAATCTACTTTTAATATTATTTACCACTTATAAAATAATATATTTATATTATTTTCAATCCACGATTTTGAATAAAATAATATGTTTATATTATTTTTAACCCGTAACTCCTAGTACACATAATATATATTTACATATTATCTCGCCTCGTTTATAAACCTCGTGTAACGTTTCAAACTTATAAATAACGTAATTATTTATATTATTTACTCACGTTTAATATCCTCGAATAAAAATAATATATTTATTATTTTTGTCACGTAAATGATTATCGTATATTTCCTACGAGTTCAAAAATAATATATATGTTATATTATTTTCTTAGATCATTATTAAATGATACAAACGAGGGAATTTATTTATTTAATATTATTCGTTATTAACGTCCGACAAGTAACGCATTTTATCTTAATTGTTATATTAAGAAACCTTTATTTCCGTAGGCACGTTTTTCTACTCATTGATCCTTAGAACATGTTAAGACGTTCTAATCTTTCGTGTCGTTGTCACAAATCCCATATGTCCCTAACTTATGTGTTTATAATTCTAGGGCATACGTAAGCCGTGCAGGCTAACACTTGAGGTTCTAAATCTCATACTTGTGTGATACTACCTACTACGCAACGCAGGTGAGTTTCACGACCCATTTTTACTTATTTTCCTATTGGGGGAGAAACATGCTTACACACAAACACCATTTTACTTGTTTTCCTGTTGAGGAGAAACATGCATACTCACAAACATTATTTTACTTGTTTTTCCGTTGGGGAGAAACATGCATACACACAAACGGTATTTTACTTGTTTTCCCATTGGGGAGAAACATGCGTACGAATAGACATCCGTTACTTGTCTTCCAGCCAGGGAGAGACACACACAAACGGGCATGGATCACATAGTATTTCACTACCACTTGTGTACTTAAGCGTAAACTCTATCATGAAAGTCCTCACATCGAATCGTTTAAATATGAAGAATAGTGAGGTATGTTGAGTTGTACTACTGGGTTTGACAAACCCCACCCGCATTAGTCGCGCTAACTCGATTGGAGGTCGAACAGGTGTAATATTGACCTAAAACATGCACCATGGTTGATAGACCTGGTGGGAGGCATTCAAACATAAACTGTCAGTCTACGGTTGCGAGCGCTTAGAGTAAGTTGTACATTGTCTAGCTAGCAATAGGTGTGACTTACGTATGTAGATCCAGCAACACTCAAACAGTTTATTAACATACAAACCTGTGAACTCACCAACGTCGTGTTGACACTTTTTCTTACATGTTTCTCACGTCGCTTTGGCACAGGTTGCACACTTAGGACATGCATGGAGTCCTATTGTCATATCATTCATTTCAAGCATTTTAAACAATGTTACTTATTTACATTAATTGATGCTTGTTGCATGTAATTACTTTTGATTTCATTCTAACGTTTACGCTTCCGCATTTAACTCTGAACTTTTATGTTATGACCTTTTAAGTCCCATATAGTGTCGTTTGATGTAACTAATGACTGAGATCATGGTTTGTCACACACCAAACGGTAAAACTCCGTTAGTGGAATTTGGGGGTGTGACAGTAAAAATCATCAGTTTGTCAAAAATAAAAACAGTTTCCTTAATAGAGAAAGTAGCAAACCATCTACAAGTCAGTCAAGTTCTAAACAATTGCCTCAACGGTTTATCGAAAATGAATTTTATTCAAAATTTTATAATCATCATGTTTTTGAACAAAATGTTAAAAATTCTGATAGGAATTGCTTTAGATCGAATCGTAGAAATTGTGATAGATATGATGACCAAGTGTTTGATAGAAGGTTTTCTAGGAGTCGTGAAAATGCAGGTTACTTCACAGGTTCTCCTCAACGGTCATCAACATGGTTCGACAGATCGGGATATGCTCCTTATGCTAGGAAACGGACATGCTACACTTGTGGCAAAGCTGGTCACATTGCAAGAAATTGCATACATCATCCTTATGAGCCCTATTATTTGCAAAATCAAGGGGCTACACCAAAGGAAAGGTGTTATTCTAAGCCAATGAAGGTTGAAAAACCTAAGGCAATGAAGAATAAGCATCCCAAATTTAAGTCTTCTGATGGTGATTGGAATGCTGCTAAGAGCAAACAAAAGTTTTTTCGTGAAAACAAGCAATGTAAAAAACCTAAACATGAAGAAAAACCTAAAGTTGGTACTCCTAAATAAACTAAAAAGTTTGTTAAACCTACACCAATTTGGAAAATTAAATCAAAAGCACTTGAATCACCAGTGCTAGAGAACGATAAGGATATGTGTTTACAGGAAGTATCTTACATTGATGCTTTGGGCGTACCCAGGACCACTATGGCTTGGGTACCTCTGTCTAACTAACTTGCTTGAATCATACAGGAACAACCAAGGAGGACTATCAACAACCTATGGTACGTTGATAGTGGTTGTTCCAGGTTCATAATGCGGGACGTCTCTCTACTACATGACATCAAACACTTTGATGATGGTTATGTTTCCTTTGTATGAGATAAATGAGGTAAGATCAACATGAAATGTACGGTCACTAATGATA
Organism: Smallanthus sonchifolius; assembly: GCA_023525975.1. Classification (NCBI taxonomy): domain Eukaryota; kingdom Viridiplantae; phylum Streptophyta; class Magnoliopsida; order Asterales; family Asteraceae; genus Smallanthus; species Smallanthus sonchifolius. The sequence continues at coordinate 22,470,416 of CM042037.1, forward strand.
CTCTTTGCTTTGAGGATGACATTTATGTTTAAAATGTTTTTACAAAATCCTTTGATTTGACCAGATTCATTTTTCTGGTTTAGTGTTTCAAAATGTTCTTCTTCGATTAACGAGTCACAAGTTAGGTCACCAAAAATAATTTTTGTTTATTTGTATTTCTTAGGATATAATTTTGTTTTGTTTATTAGTTGTACACAAGCAAAAGTCTTGGGGGAGAAAATTAAAAAAAAAAACAAAAAGATTTTATCTTTGAGTATTTCTATTTTGAAGTCCAGAAAAATACAAAAAGATTTTATGTTTATGTTTTATTTTATTACTATGAAATGTGAGAACTCTGTCAAATAGGAAATGATAGTACATCATTCTAGAGGTTGGATCATCATATGTAAGGCCTGTAGTTAAAAAGATTAGGATCTTAGGGTGATATATTGATAGGCTCTGCTAAAACTGGAAAGACAGCATGATAGTGTTTTACTTAAACATAATGGTCATTGTCATAGTGGGGAACATCTCATAGATTGGTAGAATAAGTATTTCCTATTAATAATCGAACACTTAAACATAAAGATTGATGAACTGTGGATGAACATAATATATCTGGATTGCACAAACCGAGACTCTTCACAAAGGGGTTGCGAGCTGGCTTGATACAAGTCTATACATATATATATATATATATATATATATATATATATATATATAGATAAAAGACATGCAATGACATGCAATAGGTGAAAAGACACTCAATGATAGTGCAAAGCTACTCCGCAAAGCAGAATTCTGAGCAAAAAGACATGCAATGTTAATGTCATGCAAAAGAAAATTCCAAAAAAGATATGTTTAAAGACGTACATATAAGTATACTTGTAAATATTTTTCTCTTTGGGAATATGTGACTGGGAAGGAATCTCTAATTAAGGCATATTTTTTTTGAACATGTAAGTCCGTCATGCTGTGTTTTTAATCAATTTTGTCAGAGATTTCCCGAACAGTTCATTGACCCATGCTAGTTATGCTCTTTTAGTTACTACTTAGGTGCTCAAAAGATCATGAGGAAGGGATGGTTAATCTGATAAGTTATGGGGTCCATTAAGTTCATCAAAAACTCATCTAATTCACAATAAGATAAACATAGGTTTCTGAGATGTGAGTGTGGGACACACAAAGTCATGAATAACTATTACCCAGAAAACATGATAAACTTATTCACTGCTTTCTTGTCAATTAAGGTATAAAGGCTTGAGTTTGGAAGGATACTGTGTATTGGCAATCACCGAGACCTATCTAAGAAAATGAATGGCTAACAAATATGCCTTGGTCTGCTCTAGAATGATATGATCCCATAACAGGGTTTCTCTAAAAAATAATGTGTTTTATTAAGTGTCATATGTTGTCAAAAGAACAAAAAGATTTTATGTTTTTAACTTAGTTTGAGTCATTTTATTTTTGTTTTTGTCTTACTTTTGTGTTTATTCCGTTTTTCATAAAAAATTGACAGTTCTTGTTTGATTCAATAATCGTGAAAAGGAGGTTTTATAAAATGGAGGAAAGTTTCAAAGTTTTTATAAGTTTGAGCTTGCATTTTGCTCATACTTATATTTAAGTGAACTTTCAGGAGCAACAATGTAACATTCCTTATTCAAGGGATGATGAAGAACAGATCAACATTGTTGCACCAAGTGTCATCACTACCAAAAAGCATGATATTTTCAAGAAGAAAATGAAGAAGAAGATGTTGACTCTTCTGAAACCGAAAGTAACAGAGAGAAAGTACAAATCAACAAACATCATAAAGTTATATTGCAAAAGAGAAAGGCTTTTGGGAATCCTCCTCCTAACAACTATTCTCAACATGTTGATGATTTTAATGATGTTGATTATGATTTTTTTTTGCGGATCGAACTCTGAAGAAAATAACAAAAGCAAGTGAAAAAAACAACAGCCTCCACAACCACAAAGTCATTTGTGAAGGTTTTAGGAATGGCTCTAGCAAAGAAGTTATTGCAAGAGGTGGAAATCATTAAGTCGATTTTGAAATTTGAAGACTGCTTTGAATGCACCAGCCTAGGGGGAGATTGTAAGGACCAAAAATATAATAGGCTGACGCATCAAAGAATCACCGAGTTATTCAGAAGTTCGAAAGGCGAAGATTGGAAGAAGCAAGAAGGTTCCCGGCAGCATACTTGAAGTATAAGGCCGCATGCTTGAAGTATGCGGTCCCGGCAGCATACTTGAAGTATGCGGCCGCATACTTGAAGTATGAGGTCCAGGCCCACCGTATACTTTTGCCTTGGTTATAAATAGATGTGTTTGTAACAGTATTCAGGTTAGACAAGTTGGACGACTGAGACAGTTAGAGAGAGGAAGAGTTAGACGAGTTGTTGAATGATCTTGTATTGTATTTTCAGTATTTAATCAATATACGAATCGTTTGATATTTGATTGTGTCTCGTCCTCTTTGATTATACCAACAAGTCACGTGTCGAGTCTGTTTCCGCCAGGTTCAACACGTCGTTGAATCCGTTGATTGAAGATTCTCGAGAATCCGGACCTTACATGTTTTTCTTTTCTTTTTCCAGTTGACGAACCCTTTCCTTGAGCTACCATGATTCTTTCTTGACTTCATCAGTTTCTCTTAAGGCACGATCAAGGAATTATATGGATGTTCAAAGATGAGCTGAAGAATAATTATACTGAGGAGGGGGTTCACGAATACCAAATAATATGTCGTTAAACACATTATGGTACGGATCATCAGGACCATCAGTTGGTTCTTCAATATATTCCTCTAACATCGTTGGAAGAGTATAAGGATTTTCCTCAACAATTAGATAGAGGTATGGGTCTTGAGTTTCTATTTCAAGTTCTGCTTCCTCGGGTATTTCTTGATATACCTCTTCTATTTCCTTTTCAGACACATGCACATGTTTGGTCGGAGTTCGTACACACATCCTTGGTTTAGTAGACCGACTGGGTCCAGCCTCATTTATCTTTACCTGATTTATTGGAGGTGTAGTATCAGTTCTCCAATTCTCAAAATCCGAAGTAGCTTCCATCCAGGATGAGCTAGATTGATTTTGATAATAGGATTCATTGTCAGAGACAATGATAGGATCAGAAAGGGATTCACCAGTATCAGGAATAATTACAGGATTTTGCATGGATCCCGTAGAATGATAACGTTCTTCTTCAGATTGTCTGAAGATATAAGTAAAGTAACTATTTTCAGACATCTGTATAGTTATCACTTAATTATTATAAAGATCTACCTATTTTTCTAGCAGGCAGTCTATACTGGTTTAAGCTTAGATATCTTACCTGAGTATCTTAATTGCTAAAACCAAATAATATCATAATCAAGTTACAGCTTAGATACTAATTTCTAGTATCTAATATGCTGAAACAAATGGTTCTGATACCAACCTGTCACACCCCGGGTTTAGGACACCCCGGTCGCGCGACCCACGGTTGGTACTGGTTCTTATTTTATCTCATCAGAGATTTATAAACACAGCAGAATATTTTGAATACCTCAGGATCTTTTCAAAAGACGGGGAATCGCCCGTTTCATTTTATTATAGCAGGGATAAACCCTGATATTGTACACGAACGTTTAATTTACAAAACCAAGATTTTACATAAGCCAATTCTTTCAACTGATGTCTAGGGTGGACGTTCCTTTTTTATGACATCATTTTCCTTGTCATCATATGACTAATCAAAATCAATTCACCCTTGGTTACCTATAAAAACGTTTGAAAATATTTTATCAGTATAAACTGGTGAATACAAGTATATTGGAATCATAATTTAACAAGCGTGAATAAATAGAAAATTTTGCCCATAGTTTCTAGTCAATTTGCACAGTCAACGGACTAACCACCAGGCACACCAGGGACCTTGGATATATTTTTAGGTCTATCTGCCTTACGCTTTCGGCGATGGGCTTTACGACTGTGACAATCCGGATTTTTCAGTTAGTTCTGTTAGAAATTCCGTTAAATTTCCTGTTAAAACCTAACCCAGTTAACTCGATATTTAATCCCAAGGGCTAATTCTGCCAATTTCTGATCTTAAACTACAGGGACTAGTTCTGCCAAGTCCCAATACTTGAATTGTTGACTCCCAAAGTCAAAATCAATTCAAATGAATTCTATTTGACTTTATAAAGTCAAATTCGTGGCCTTTGATCTAAATTCGAATTTCATAACCAATTTCTATTCGAATTATTAACTGAATTATACGAGTATGTCATTTACTCTCATTATTAGAGCATTAAACCCTATTAATGATTCGAATTAAACCCAATTATAACCATTAAACCCGTAACCGTCTCCCCTATCATCTTCGATCATTAAATTGAACAAATTCATGTATTACTCTCACAAATTGAACTCCTGCACATGACAAGCAAGACCCTGCGAAGCTTTTGCACATACCACATTCACCGGAGACGCAACCAGAACCGCCGGGATTAAGCAATTCGAAGTCGGGCCTACATTTGGTCAATCACCATCAATCCGGCAATGTTTCTTGTAATTGCTTGCATCCACACTTTCGTTTTTATTCATGGATTGAAAACCCAATGCTAATCGGGGTTTATAACATCAACCCGATCAAAGATCGAATTCTAGGGTTCTTATCATTCCCAGTTTAATCGAACCCTAGTCTAGACTCAATCATAATTCAATTAACCCATACAGTTCGATTCGCAATATCATCTTCTTTGAAAACCCCCTGTCAATTCAATGTTTTATTATAGAAATTGTTGTGAACCGTAATCTAGGGTTCGTTCATAAACCAGTTTGGGGGTTTTGATCTTAGACTCTGTTTAAATCAAATTAAAACATATCAATAGATTCGCAATCATTCAATTGAGTCAAACAACATCGAATTTTTCAAGATCCAGAAATTAAGGTTCATACGCTTTCGGGTTAATCGGATACTAATCTAGACATGTTTTTAATACAATTAAAATACATGGATAGCATCGCAAATCTCTACTTATTAAAAACCCCATGATTTTCAAACCATTCCATTACCAGAATAAATCTAATCGATCCAAGATCGAACCTAGGGTTTCGATATCTTGAAACTGAAATTAACAGTCTTAAATCCAACGTTTTTGCAATTAATCCTAACCTCAGATTCGCTATTCACTGATGAATGAAACCCCTATAACCTTCGGGTTGTTTGTGGTCGAAATCGACGGATTGGGAAGGGTTTCGAAATGGTATGCGTATGGGAGGGAAGCCCACTTGACCTGTGTGTTAAAACAATTTGGATTTGATTATGTTCGCGATGACCCTAGTGGGCGGATTGGTTAAGGCAGTGTGTGTGCGTGGGAGAGACCCGGGTTCGAGTCCGGGCTCCCACATTTCTTTTTAGACAATTTTCTAAACATATTTAATTACTAAAAATCAAACCATATATTATTATATTATTATATAAATGTATTTTAGCTCGGGAAGCAGCCCGTAGACTCGGGTTTGGATTATTAACATATTTTTATTACTCCCACTTTTATAAATAAAATATTATGGTTATTATCAACAAAAGAAATAATATGTTTATATTATTTTTTAAACAGTAAATTCGTATAAAATAATATGTTTATATTATTTTCAAACCTTGACCGTAATATTAAATAATATACATATTTATATTATTTCGAATCATTTTATAACATCGTGTATCGATTGAGACCAAATAATAATATATTTAATTATATTATTTACTCGTATATATATTATCACTTTCTTAATTTTATGAATGACAAAACACCCGGTTATATTTATTATTAATTGTGTCATTCGTCGCATAAAGTGATTCGTAACTCCGTGGACACTTTCGTCCACTCTTGAATATTAGAGCGTTTCGTTAAGACGTTTCTCATTCCGTGTCGCTGTCACAATTCCCATTTTTATCCCTAATTTATGTGTTTATAATTTTAAAGCATTCATAAGTCGTTTGAGACTTACACACGTGGTTCCAACTTATCCTTTGTGTGATACTACCAACAACGCAACGCAGGTGAGTTTTCATGGCCCCTTTTTACTGTTTTAACTTGGGGGAGAAAACATGATTAAACGATTTTGGGATTTTGTAATTCGTATGATATCAATGTTAAAGCTAAGCGTAACACGCTATCACAGAAAGTCCTTAACTTATATCAGACCGTTAATATGGATCTTAGCGAGGTAATATTTAGTAGTACTACTGGGTTTGACAAATCCCACCCGCGTTAGTCGCGCTAACTCGATTAGATATCGAATGGGTGAAATGTTAGCCTACTCACACCGCCAGTGTTGATAGACCTGGCAGGAGGCAAATAAACAAACAGTCAGCTTCAGTTTCGAGCGCTTGAGTTAAACATGAGCATAGGTTAGCTACCTATAGATACATACTGAATGAACATAAATCTGGTAAACGCTTATTTACATATATTGAAACCTTTGAACTCACCAACCTCGTGTTGACATATTTTCTTACATGTTTTCTCAGGTCGCTAAGATAAGACACAGGTGCACGTTAGGGCATGCATGGGATTCAACTACTTTGATTATGACTTATTTATATTTGTTTGGATTATTTTATTGTACTTGGTTTGGTTGGACGTTTTGGACTTTGGTTTGGGTGCGCGCGTTTTGCGCATTTACTTTCTTTACGCTTCCGCATTGAAACTCTGATTTGTATGATATTTTCATTTTGAGTTCCATGTAGAGTCGTTCAAAGTAACTAATATCTGAGATCCTGGTTCGTCACCTCCCAAACGGTAAAACTCCGTTAGTTGAAATTGGGGGTGTGACAACGACCACCAAGGGTTCAACCCCTAGCCCTGTTACAGCATCTCATCTGTAACACGTCTATATATACGTGACTCTATCGGCTGACTGCTATATAGTAAATCACCTTATGCAACGAATGGTTGTATAAATTCTTTCAAGTTAGAGCATAATCAAAAACAATTTTCAGTTTTGAAATCATTTTATAAAAATACAAGTATTCACCTTGATAGATTCTCGGTTTAGGAATCTTCTAGAGTAAGTGTCCTAATGGGCAGCGTCTCTGTTTAAGAACCTTGCTTGGTTTCTCCAAATGAGCGTTTCCTAGCTTCTTGGTTACTTCTATGATGATCTGACACCTCGGGAACTTAAACGTTTGAGCGGGAATGGTTTTATGAGAGTGGAAATGGCTTGGAATTTGGTTTCGGTGTGTTTGGAATTGAATGGCCGTTGCATCTATTTATAGGCTGAATTTGGGGTCCGTAGCGGACCGTTATGGTAACGGGTAGCGGTCCGCTACCGCCTAAACCCTAAACAGTCAGCATGACACGTGTCAAGCTTCGGTGTTGCGGCTTAAGTTGCGGCTAGCGGACCGTTAAGCTACAAGGTAGCGGTCCGCCACCCAACTGAGGAAGCCGTAGCGGACCAACAAGAATCTGGTAGCGGTCCTCTACCTGTGACACACGTCAGAAACCCTAATGACTCGTCAGGGCACGTGTCATTTCCTCATTATTTCCTTTGGGACCACGTAGCGGACCATTATGCTTATGGTAGCGGTCCGCTACCAAAGAAATTTTAGAATTTTTCATTTTTAGTCCCTGATCTTTTAAGTAATTATACCTCTAGTCCTTTAACTTTTATTTTGGTAATATTTAGCATGAAATTTTTTGGTAATATTTAGCATGCTAAATATTACCAAAATAAAAGTTAAAGGACTAGAGGTATAATTACTTAAAAGATCAAGGACTAAAAATGAAAAATTATGAAATTTCATTGGTTGCGGATCGCTACCAAAAGCATAACGGTCCGCTACGTGGTCCCAAAGGCAATAATGAGGGAATGACACGTGCCCTGACGAGTCATTAGGGTTTCTGACGTGTGCCACAGGTAGAGGACCGCTACCAGATTCTTGTTGGTCCGCTACGGCTTCCTCAGTTGGGTGGCGGACCGCTACCTTGTAGCTTAACGGTCCGCTAGCCGCAACTTGAGCCGCAACACCGGAGCTTGACACGTGTCATGCTGACTGTTTAGGGTTTAGGCGTTAGCGGACCGCTACCCGTTACCATAACGGTCCGCTACGGACCCCAAATTCAGCCTATAAATAGATGCAATGGCCATTCAATTCCAAAACACACCGAAACCAAATTACAACCCATTTCCACTCTCATAAAACCATTCCCGCTCATACGTTTAAGTTCCCGAGGTGCAGGATCATCATAGAAGTATCCAAGAAGCTAGGAAACGCTCATTTGGAGAAACCAAGCAAGGTTCTTAAACAGAGACGCTGCCCATTAGGACACTTACTCTAGAAGATTCCTAAACCGAGACTCTGTCAAGGTGAATACTTATATTTTTTATAAAATGATTTCAAAACTTAAAATGGTTTTGATTATGCTCTGACTTGAATGAATTTATACAACCATTCGTTGCATAAGGTGATTTACTATATAGCAGTCAGCCCATAGAGTCACGTATATATACACGTGTTATGGATGAGACGCTGTAACCGGGCTAGGGGTTGAACCCTTAGTTGTTGTAAAGCCCATCACCGAAAGCGTAAGGCAGATAGACCTAAAAATATATCCAAGGTCCCTGGTGTGGCTGGTGGTTAGTCCGTTGACTGTGTAAATTGACCAGAAACTATGGGCAAATTGTTCTATTTATTCACACTTTTCAGATTATGATTCCAATATACTTGTATTCACCAGTTTATACTGAAAAAATATTTTCAAACGTTTTTACAGGTAACCAAGGGTGAATTAATTTTGATTAGCCATATGATGACAAGGAAAATGATGTCATGAAAAAGGGAATGTCCACCCTAGACATCAATTGAAAGAAATGGCTTATGTAAAACCTTGGTTTTGTAAATTAAACGTTCGTGTACAATATCAGGGTTTATCCCTGTTATATTAAAATGAAACGGGAGATTCTCCGTCTTTTGAAAAGATCCTGAGGTATTCAAAATATTTTGTTGTGTTTATAAATATCTGATGAGATAAAATATAAACCAGGTTCCAACCGTGGGTCGCGCGCCCGGGGTGTCCTAAACCCGAGGTGTGACAGGACGCGTGTCACAGGTAGCGGACCTCTACCAGATTCTTGTCGGTCCGCTATGGCTTCCTCGGTTGGGTGGCGGTCCGCTACCTTGTAGCTTAACGGTCCGCTAGCCGCAATTTGAGCCGCAACACCGGAGCTTGACACGTGTCATGCCAGAGCCGACCCTGGGGTAGGCCAAGCCGGGCCACCGGCCAGGGCATGTTTTTTTCGGGGGCCTAAATTTTTACGGGGCTTGTATATATATATGTTTTTTTATAAAATTTTAAATAACGGTTTTATATATTTGGTCCTTTTTATGAAAAGTTAAAATATATTGAGTCCTTTTTATAATGGTTGAGCCTTTTAATCTTTATAATGGTTGGACCCATTTAATCTATATAATGGTTGTGCCTATTTAAACTTAAAACCCATTAATCATTTAAAAAAAGAACAAATTCTGCAAATAGGGTGAGCCAGTTGTTAGCGCCTGTTTGCCTCCTTCTCCACGTCTGAAGTCTCCACGACTACACAAAATTGCTTGATTCAGTTCAGCGCATGAGCCTTCTGCAAATAGGTTGCTCGGTTAGTGCACGTCTCTTCTGCAAATAGGTCAGGCCTTTTAGTTTAGTGAATTAGTATCAAGTTATTTTCCTTATTTACTTTATCCCTTTGTTTTGGTTTTTGATAAATGATAAATTGATAATTGCCAATTTGCCATGAGTTTTATTATTTGATAAATTGATAAATGATAATTGCCAAGAGTCATTGGGTATTTCATATTTGGGTTTAAGTTTTTTTGTTTTCACATATGATAATTGATATAAATATATAATAGACTTGTAGTGTTTTTGTTTATTCCATGACTCATTATTGACCTATAAATTGTTAATTAATTGACTTGTAATTTTATTATTAGTAAGAATTGTAAATGTTAATTGTTGAATTTTGATTTGATTTTTAGAAATCATGCCTCCTAAACAATTATCTGGTGCTCAAAAACGTAAAAGGAAAAAACTAGATGAAGCAATAACAAAGTCTTAAGCCAGTGCTCTATCGAAGTTTTTGCCTAAACTGCCTAAAAAGAATGTTGAAGAGCATATACAAGTAGAAGAGGGGGACGAGCAAGAACATGTTGAGAGGATAAACTGCGAAGAGCTGATCAAAGAGTTTGTTGTCAAGAATGCTAGGAGAGCTTCGCGAATCATCGGTTAGCTATTACGGTATGTAATATAACATACTATATTTTTTCTATGTTTATTGCTATAACGTTAATCGTCGCTTAAAAAAATTTTACTTTATATATTTTCTTCGTATGGGCCTTTTTTCCGGCTTTGGCCAAGGCACTTAAATCCTCGGGACCGGCTCTGTGTCATGCTGTCTGTTTATGGTTTAGGCGGTAGCGGACCGCTACCCGTTACCATAACGGTCCGCTACGGACCCCAAATTCAGCCTATAAATAGATGCAACGGCCATTCAATTCCAAAACACACCGAAACCAAATTCCAAGCAATATTATAATACTAAAATCATGAAAATCAATGAACAAGTGCACGTGTGTGTGTTTAGGCATGCATGAATAAAAGAAATAAAAACGTATCTACTTTTCCAAGCAAAAATCACATTTTCTATTCGAAGAAAACCACAAACCGACGTACATAGGTCGGTTAAAAACGAAAATAAATAGGGAAGGTTAGATAAGAAATTTTTATTCACCATATTACTTTCTCCGTTCAAGCTTCTCTGATAGAAAGAGGTACGTATGTAGGTATATTCTATAGTCCCTAAGTTAAATTATAAATCTAATTCTAAGAGTGGGGTTTAGGGTTACGATCAGGGTAGGTATCTGGTGACCTAACCATATTCTAGACATGGACTGATCACACATGTTTAAACTAGGTAGGATTACCCAAAGCCAACCACGGTTATGACTAGCTAGTACCCTCCATCATTTATTTAGGTCTTCACCTAAGATTGTTTTGATCCTGAACAGGGACAAAGTTCTGACCAGCCATAAGAATGTCAGGACTAGATATAAAGAATGTAACAGGTTTGATTTAAACAAGAAATAAAACCTCAGGAGTAAGTTCTGCAAATAACCCGGAAATTTAGGGTTAAAGAAGAAAAATATGGATTTCAGGACCTTAGCGGACCGCTAAGGATCCTTACACGGTCCGCTAAGGGTTGGAGAAGGTTGAACCACGTCATGCCACGTGGACGCTGACTATTGAGAAAGAAATCTGACGCGTGGCAGGGTGGCGGACCGCTAAGCCTTTGGCTAACGGTCCGTTAGCCGCAAAACATGAGCGGTCCAATCAGGAGTTGACGTTTAGGGTTGACGCAGGCGTCTGGGCAGTGGCGGACCGCCACGCTCCTGCGTAACGGTCCGCTACGGGTCCATTTCAAGCCTATAAATATATGGCATCGGTTCTCCATTTGAGAGCATCCAAAGCCATCACAACTCTCCCACTTATCCGGAATCCGACCAACCTCGATCCTCATGCCATTATTCCGGTAATATATCTGACTTTCGTTTATTTTTGAATTCGTGCGTTAAGATACTAACTTGACTTATAACTTGCATTAAGGTTTACACTAGCACTCAAGGACTACCCCTGAGATAAGATCAAGCTACGGTTAAGGTGAATATGTTTATCTGTCATTATCTTCAAAACTTTGAAAGTTTTACGTTTACGAAATGGCAATACTTGTATTCAAAAGTTTGATGCATAAGGGCGTCTACGTAAAACATTCAGGTCGTAAGTATACGTAAAACTTGATCAAGGGATATACGCTTTATGGCTGAAATTCCCATATTGGGGCTGGTAATTGTCTGTAACTGGATGTAAGACGGGGTCTCAGTTAAGGGACATCGCGGTAAGTAAGTCTGCAAATGCCAGCAGTCCTTTTATAGAAATTATCGGTGTATACCGTGGTTGTACACTCAGATGAAATAGTTCGGCTGAATGGTAGATTGTACCCGTATTATGATTAAATGTTTTGATACTGTATTTGCCAACTGAAACTGGTCATGATAATCATGTTCACCAGCGTTCGCGCTAACGTTTTATTTTCCTAAATGTTTTTCAGGTAATCAATGATTATCTGTAAGGCTAGTCCTACAGGATAGTCTTGGGGATAAATGTGTACATAAAAGAATTTCGACAGGGTTATATGCTGCTAGCATGGAGATAACTCTGCATGAATTAAAACAAGAGGAGATGTTAGGAAGATGTATTCTTAGACATGAATACTCACTTGTTATACACAGGGTTAGGTGCCGGAAGGTAAAACCCTTAGATACCAATGCCTGTTTAGCTTGGTATTGGACAAGGTTAACTCCCCAGGCACAGGCCAACTACCTTGTGGCTCAAATTTTACCCTGCATATGTAGATGACATGTAAATGGTCGCGGACCGTGATTTTGTATACTGAAGGGGTATTTAAGTCCCTAGTGAAATGAAATGATGTTTTATTTATCCCCAGATTTGGAAAATATACAATATCAACCCGGGCTCTAATACCAACCTGAAACATCCTACTTATTTTACTATTTTATCAGAGTATTTTAATGCGGAAAACGGTCCCAGATTAATAAAAACCTTGCCATAACGGCTAAGGTAACTTTTTCATTTAGAATAATATTATTTTACAAAGGATAATTAAAATTACATCATCCTATATAGGGATTTTCCAACTCCGATAGCTCTGTCCACAGGAAGCTTCATTCCACGTGCTTCTTTCATGCAGTGTTTAGAAAACGTTTTAGAATTAGCTTACGCTAAGAAAGTACACTGCATCTTTTCATTTCATTATGAACCCTTTAGGTTCTTATTATTTTTCACATTTTCTCGGGCTCTCAGTGTCCGTGTGACCATCTTCGGACGTACCTCTGATCACAATATTTATGTATTTTATGGGTGTGCTAACCCCTCGCAACCATCTTAGGCCGTACCTCCGGTCCGAGTATTGGCAAGGTTCTTATACTCGTTAGTATAGACCACTTGCATTTGTCACGAAAACACATTCATTCCTCAGCCCCGTAGGCTTGGAATCTTTTACTCTTTCAGCCCCGTAGGCCTAGAGTTTACTTTTTCTTTTCTTTATTGAGATCCACCTTACAGGCCGGGTATCTCATTTCATTTGGGACCTTGAGTATCTTTGACTCACAGCCTCCCAAATGTATCAAGCATTTGTTTTCATTTTATGTATATGCTTGATTTATTTCCCCCAACCAGTCCTCACCTTAAAACTTCATAACGGTTTCTCCACAATATATTAAAAGGGTTTATATATAGGAAGTACCAGCGGCGTATCCACCAGCCCTTTTGCACTTCGTGAGTACTCCGTTATTCCATTTTAGGGTTTAGACTCGTTCCATCATACTCATTCATGTTTGCACGTATCATTGTGCATTCACGTATTCATCATGCATTTCACATATTCATACTCATCATGTATTTCATGTATTCATATTCATCATGCAAGATATATTTTCATCATATATTCATATTCGTCATATATTGTAAACTGGGGTGATTTTCCTTCCAGAGTAGTAGCTCCAACAGAGATGTTCCTAGGAAAGAGTGACGGGTCTAGGAGAGATTTATACACCACTCTTTCCTTAGACTGAACATTCCGCTTGTTAGATAACTACATACCGGTTGGATGTTCTCCCATATGTTTACTATATTTCATTATTATCTATTAGTCTATACCCCTAAACATTCATAATGGTTTCACCATGAAGTATCAAGTGGTTTATATATAGGAAGTACCAGCGGCGTAATCACCACCCCTGGATACATCGTGATTACTCCATTATTCCTGTTTAGTATTTTGACAAATCCGTCATTACCCCGTACCCTCGTCATATCACATATCAAATAACTCATATCATTTAAGCACGTATTTCACATAATCATGTCTAGGGTACGGGTCCAGTGTATTTACTATATTCTCAGGTAGTTCCTAAGTTCGTTCCTCGCTTTAAACGTTTCTCCGAACTCGAACCGTACTCGTAGCGCACCACACTCGCACTTAAACGCACCGCACCGGGTCTTCTAACCTTTTCCAGAGAGTGTGCGTGTGAAATGGTGTTGGTGTTGTGTTTCCATTTTGAACTGTAATTTCTTTCTATTTATAGGCTGATTCTGCACCGGTGGCGGACCGCTAAGCAAGGGGGTAGCGGTCCGCTACCACCCCTTGCCGGGTGTCTGGCGTATTCCGCACGTGGCGGACCGTCACGCTCTGGGTAGCGGTCCGCTACCCAATTCCTTTCAGCGAGTCATCTTACACGTGTCACCTTCTCATTGTTTGAGCCCAATTGCGGCTGGCGGACCGTTACCCGCCTGGTGGCGGTCCGCCATAGGGCTGAGTCACCAGATGCGTCACTTCCATGTGTCATTCCCTCATGATTCCTTCATCCGCACGTAGCGGACCGTCATGGGACCCGGTAGCGGTGTGCTACCGGCTCGATTTCTTTATTTTCTTCATTTTTCAGTCCTTTAACTTTGGTCTATTTACACTTTGGCCCCTGGAATTTCATTTCTTTGAAATTTGGAGTGTTACAACTCTCCCCCCCCCTTAGATTTGGTTTCGTCCTCAAAACCTGTTAATCCTTAAATAATTGAGGATGATTTTTCTTCATTTCCTCTTCACTTTCCCATGTCACCTCTGAACCTTTTCTATGCCTCCATTGCACTAACACTTGTTTGATCGTTTTGTGGCTTAGCTGCTTTTCTTTTGTGTCTAGAATTTTGATAGGTTCCTCAACATAAGTCAGTTTTTCGTCCACTTCTATTTCTTGTAGAGGAACATGTGCAGTCTCATCCGCCAAACACTTTCTCAAATAAAATACGTGAAACGTGTTGTGTATCTTATTCAATTCTTCAGGTAGTTCTAACTGATACTGATACATTCCTCATTGACAATATTTATGCTATAGTACTATTTGACTCTGGTGCAAATTTGAGTTTCATAGATTATAAGTTTTGTAATCTATTAAACAAGCCTTTAGTTCCATTAGATAAGGTTTATGAAATAGAGACGGCCGAAGGAAATTTAGTCAAAATTTCAGACCCTTCAAGATTATTAAACGAATTGGACCAGTGAATTATCAGTTGGAATTACCAGAAGAGATGAGGGGGAATACATGACGTATTCCATGTATCTAATCTTCGTAAATTTCTAGCTATTGAATCTTTGATAATGCCTCTTCAAAACATATAGGTAAATGAAAAACTCATAATTATAGAACAACCTCTACAAATAGACGATCATCAGACTAAAAAGTTGAAAAAGAAAAGATTGAAACTGGTCAAAGTAAACTGGAATTCTAGACGTGGTCCAGAATACACTTGGGAACTAGAATCAGAAATGAAGAAAATATCTACACATGTTCCGGTAAATCTCGAGGACGAGATTATTCAAAAGGTGGGGAGAATGTAACATTTGAAAAATTTTCGTGCTAAATATTACCAAACTAAAAGTTAAAGGACTAGAAGTATAATTACTTAAAAGATTAGGCACTAAAAATGAAAATTTCTAAAATTTCATTGGTAGCAGACCGCTACCATAAGCATAACGGTCCGCTACGTGGTCCCAAAGCCAATAATGAGGGAATGACACGTGCCTTGATGAGTCATTAGGGTTTCTGACGCGTGTCACAGGTAGCGTGCTACCAGATTCTTGTCGGTCCGCTACGGCTTCCTCAGTTAGGTGGCGGACCGCTACCTTGTAGCTTAACGGTCTGCTAGCCGCAATTTGAGCCGCAACAACGGAGCTTGACACGTGTCATGCTGACTGTTTAGGGTTTAGGCGGTAGCGGACCGCTACCCGTTACCATAACGGTCCGCTACGAACCCCAAATTCAGCCTATAAATAGATGCAACGGCCATTCAATTCCAAAACACACGAAACCAAATTCCAAGCCATTTCCACTCTCATAAAACCATTCCCGCTCATACGTTTAAGTTCCCGAGGTGTCGGATCATCATAGAAGTAACCAAAAAGCTAGGAAACGCTCATTTGGAGAAACCAAGCAAGGTTCTTAAACAGAGACGCTGCCCATTAGGACACTTACTCTAGAAGATTCCTAAACCGAGACTCTGTCAAGGTGAATACTTGAATTTTTATAAAATGATTTCAAAACTGAAAATGGTTTTGATTGTGCTCTGACTTGAATGAATTTATACAACCATTCGTTGCATAAGGTGATTTACTATATAGCAGTCAACCCATAGAGTCACATATATATACACGTGTTACAGATGAGACGCTGTAACTAGGCTAGGGGTTGAACCCTTGGTTGTCGTAAAGCCCATCGCCGAAAGCGTAAGGCAGATAGACCTAAAAATATATCCAAGGTCCCTGGTGTGGCTGGTGGTTAGTCCGTTGACTGTGTAAATTGACCAGAAACTATGGGAAAATTGTTCTATTTATTAACGCTTGTCAGATTATGATTCCAATATACTTGTATTCACCGGTTTATACTGATAAAATATTTTCAAACGTTTTTACAAGTAACCAAGGGTGAATTGATTTTGATTAGTCATATGATGACAAGGAAAATGATGTCATGAAAAAGGGAACGTCCACCCTAGACATTCGTTGAAACAAATGGCTTATGTAAAACCTTGGTTTTGTAAATTAAACGTTCGTGTACAATATCAGGGTTTATCCCTGTTATAATAAAATGAAACAGGATATTCCCTGTCTTTTGAAAAGATCCTGAGGTATTCAAAATATTCCACTGTGTTTATAAATCTCTGATGAGATAAAATAATAACTAGGTACCAACCGTGGGTCGCGCCCCCGGGGTGTCCTAAACCCAGGGTGTGACAGGTTGGTATCAGAGCCAACATATCCTAGGATGTAAACCTTTAGTTTTGTAATCTAATAAACAAGCCTTTAGTTCCATTAGATAAGGTTTATGAAATAGAGTCGGCCGAAGGAAATTTAGTCAAAATTTCAGACCCTTCAAGATTATTAAACGAATTGGACCAGTGGCTTATCAGTTGGAATTACCAGAAGAGATGAGCGGAATACAAGACGTATTCCATGTATCTAATATTCGTAAATGTCTAGCTGATGAATCTTTGATAATGCCTCTTCAAAACATAGAGGTAAATGAAAAACTCAAATTTATAGAACAACCTATACAAATAGAAGATCATCAGAATAAAATGTTGAAAAAGAAAAGATTGAAACTGGTTAAAGTAAAGTGGAATTCTAGACGTGGTCCTGAATACACTTGGGAACTAGAATCAGAAATGAAGAAGAAATATCCACACCTATTCAAGTAAATCTCGACGATGAGATTATTCAAAAGGTGGGGAGAATTTAAATTTGAAAAATTTTCATGCTAAATATTACCAAAATAAAAGTTAAAGGACTAGAAGTATAATTACTTAAAAGATCATGGACTAAAAATGAAAATTTCTAAAATTTCTTAGGTAGCGGACCGCTACCATAAGCATAACGGTTTGCTACGTGGTCCCAAAGGCAATAATGAGGGAATGACACGTGCCCTGATGAGTCATTAGGGTTTCTGACGCGTGTCACAGGTAGCGGACCGCTACCAGATTCATGTAGGTCAGCTACGGCTTCCTCAGTTAGGTGGCGGACCGCTACCTTGTAGCTTAACAGTACGCTAGCCGCAATTTGAGCCGCAACACCGGAGCTTGACACGTGTCATGCTGACTGTTTAGGGTTTAGGCGGTAGCGGACCGCTACCCGTTACCATAACGGTCCGCTACGGACCCCAAATCCAGCCTATAAATAGATGCAACGGCCATTCAATTCTAAAACACACCAAAACCAAATTCCAAGCCATTTCCACTCTCATAAAACCATTCCCGCTCATACGTTTAAGTTCCCGAGGTGTCGGATCATCATAGAAGTAACCAAGAAGCTAGGAAACGCTCATTTGGAGAAACCAATCAAGGTTCTTAAACAAAGACACTGCCCATTAGGACACTTACTCTAGAAGATTCCTAAACCGACACTCTGTCAAGGTGAATACTTGTATTTTTATAAAATGATTTCAAAACTGAAAATGGTTTTGATTATGCTCCGACTTGAATGAATTTATACAACCATTCGTTGCATAAGGTGATTTACTATATAGAAGTCAGCCCATAGAGTCACGTATATATACACGTGTCACAGATGAGACGTTGTAACAGGGCTAGGGCTTGAACCCTTGGTTGTCGTAAAGCCCATCGCCGAAAGCGTAAGGCAGATAGACCTAAAAATATATCCAAGGTCCATGTTGTGGCTGGTAGTTAGTCCGTTGACTGTGTAAATTAAACAGAAACTATTGGCACATTGTTATATTTATTCACGCTTGTTAGATTATGATTCCAATATACTTGTATTCACTAGTTTATACTGATAAAATATTTTCAAACGTTTTTACAGGTAACCAAGGGTGAATTGATTTTGATTAGCCATATGTTGACAAGGAAAATGATGTCATGAAAAACGGAACGTCCACCTTAGACATCAGTTGAAAGAAATGGCATATGTAAAACCTTGGTTTTGTAAATTAAAAGTTCGTGTACAATATCAGGGTTTATCCATGTTATAATAAAATGAAACGGGAGATTCCCCGTCTTTTGAAAAGATCCTGAGGTATTCTAAATATTCCGCTGTGTTTAAAAATCTCTGATGATATAAAATAAGAATCAGGTACCAACCGTGGGTCGCGCTCCCGGGGTGTCCTAAACCCGGGGTGTGACAGGTTAATGTTACATTTGAAAATTTTTCATGCTAAATATTACCAAAATAAAAGTTAAAGGACTAGAAGTATAATTATTAAAAGATCAGGGACTAAAAATGAAAAATTTTCAATTTTCATTGGTAGCGGACCGCTACCATAAGCATAACGGTCCGCTACGTGGTCCCAATGGCAATAATGAGGGAATGACACGTGCCTTGATGAGTCAATAGGGTGTCTGACGCGTGTCACAGGTAGCGGACCGCTACCAGATTCTTGTCGGTCCGCTATGGCTTCCTCCGTTGGGTGGCGGACCTCTACCTTGTAGCTTAACGGTCCGCTAGCCGTAATTTGAGCCGCAACACCAGAGCTTGACACGTGTCATGCTGACTGTTTAGGGTTTAGGCGGTAGCGGACCGCTACCCGTTAAATCAACGGTCCGCTACGGTCCCCAAATTCAGCATATAAATAGATGCAACGACCATTCAATTCCGAAACACACCGAAACCATTTCCACTCTCATAAAACCATTCCCGCTCATACGTTTAAGTTCCCTAGGTGTTGGATTATCATAGAAGTTGCCAAGAAGCTAGGAAACGCTCATTTGGAGAAACCAAGCAAGGTTCTTAAACAGAGACGCTGCCCATTAGAACACTTACTCTAGAAGATTCCTAATCCGAGACTCTGTCAAGGTGAATACTTGTATTTTTATAAAATGATTTCAAAACTGAAAATGGTTTTGATTATGCTTTGACTTGAATGTATTTATACAACCATTCGTTGCACAAGGTGATTTACTATATAGCAGTCAGCCCATAGAGTCACGTATATATATACACGTGTTACAGATGAGACGATGTAACAGGGCTAGGGGTTGAAACCTTAGTTGTCGTAAAGCCCATCATCGAAAGCGTAAGGCATATAGACCTAAAAATATATCCAAGGTCCCTGGTGTGGCTGGTGGTTAGTCCGTTGACTGTGTAAATTGACCAGAAACTATGGGAAAATGGTTCTATTTATTCACGCTTGTCAGATTATGATTCCGATATACTTGTATTCACCGGTTTATACTGATAAAATATTTTTAAACGTTTTTACAGGTAACCAAGGGTGAATTGATTTTGATTAGCCATATGATGATAAGGAAAATGATGTCATGAAAAAGGGAACGTCCACCCTAGACATCAGTTGAAAGAAATGGCTTATGTAAAACCTTGGTTTTGTAAATTAAACGTTGGTGTACAATATCAGGGTTTATCCCTTTTATAATAAAATGAAACGGGAGATTCCCCATCTTTTGAAAAGATCATGAGGTATTCAAAATATTCCGCTGTGTTTATAAATCTCTGATGAGATAAAATAAGAACTAGGTACCAACCGTGGGTCGCGCGCCCGGGGTGTCCTAAACCCGAGGTGTGACAGGTTGGTATCAGAGCCATTTTTTTAAGCATATTAGATACTAGAAATTAGTATCTAAGATGTAACTTGATTATGATATTATTTGGTTTTAGCAATTAAGATACTTAGGTAAGGTATCTAAGCTTAAACAAGTATAGACTGCCTGCTAGAAAAATAGGTAGATCTTTATAATAATTAGGTGATAAGTATACAGATGTTTGGAAATAGTTACTATATTTATATCTTCGGACGATCTGAAGAAGAACGTTATCATTCTACGGGATCCATGCAAAATCCTGTAATCATTCCTTATACCGGTGAATCCCTTTCTGATCCTATCATTGTCTCTGACAATGAATCCTATCATCAAAATCAATCTAGCTCATCCTGGATGGAAGCTACTTCAGATTTTGAGAAATGGAGAACTGATACTCCACCTCCAATAAACCAGGTAAAGATAAATGAGGCTGGACCCAGTCAGTCGACTAAACCAAGGATGCGTGTACGAACTCCGACCAAACACGTGCATGTATCACCTTGGAAAGGTGTTGTTCGATTCGGGAAGAAGGGTAAGTTAAGTCCTCGATTTGTTGGACCCTTCAATAATATTAAACGAATTGGACGAGTGGCTTATCAGTTGGAATTACCAGAAGAGATGAGTGGAATACATGACATATTCCATGTATCTAATCATTGTAAATGTCTAGCTGATGAATCTTTGATAATGCCTCTTCAAAACATAGAGGTAAATGAAAAACTCAGATTTATAGAACAACCTCTACAAATAGAAGATCATTAGACTCAAAAGTTGAAAAAGAAAATATTGAAACTGGTCAAAGTAAAGTGGAATTCTAGACGTGGTCCTGAATACACTTGGAAACTAGAATCAGAAATGAAGAACAAATATCCACACCTGTTCCGGTAAATCTCGAGGATGAGATTATTCAAAAGGTGGGGAGAATGTAACATTTGAAAATTTTTCATGCTAAATATTACCAAAATAAAAGTTAAAGGACTAGAAGTATAATTACTTAAAAGATCAGGGACTAAAATGAAAAATTCTGAAATTTCATTGGTAGCGGACCACTAACATAAGCATAACGGTCCGCTACGTGGACCCAAAGGCAATAATGAGGGAATGACACGTGCCCTGATGAGTCATTAGGGTTTCTGACGCGTGTCACAGGTAGCGGACCGCTACCAGATTCTTGTCGGTCCGCTACGGCTTCCTCAGTTGGGTGGCGAAGCGCTACCTTGTAGCTTAACGGTCCGCTAGCCGCAATTTGAGCCGCAACACCGGAGCTTGACACGTATCATGCTGACTGTTTAGGGTTTAGGCGGTAGCGGACCGCTACCCGTTACCATAACGGTCCGCTACGGACCCCAAATTCAGCCTATAAATAGATGCAACGGCCATTCAATTCCAAAACACACCAAAACCAAATTCCAAGCCATTTCCTCTATCATAAAACCATTCCCGCTCAAACGTTTAAGTTCCCGAGGTGCCGGATCATCATAAAAGTAACCAAGAAGCTAGGAAACGCTCATCTGGAGAAACCAAGCAAGGTTCTTAAACAGAGACGCTGCCCATTAGGACACTTACTCTAGAAGATTCCTAAACTGAGACTCTGTCAAGGTGAATACTTGTATTTTTATAAAATGATTTCAAAACTGAAAATGGTTTTGATTGTGCTCTGACTTGAATGAATTTATACAACCATTCGTTGCATAAGGTGATTTACTATATAGCAGTCAGCCTATAGAGTCACGTATATATACACGTGTTACAGATTAGACGTTGTAACAGGGCTAGGGGTTGAACCCTTGGTTGTCGTAAAGCCCATCGCCGAAAGCGTAATGCAGATAGACCTAAAAATATATCCAAGGTCCCTGGTGTGGCTGGTGGTTAGTCCGTTGACTGTGTAAATTGACCAGAAACTACGGGCAAATTGTTCTATTTATTCACGCTTGTTAGATTATGATTCCAATATACTTGTATTCACCGGTTTATAGTGATAAAATATTTTCAAACGTTTTTACAGGTAACCAAGGGTGAATTGATTTTGATTAGCCATATGATGACAAGGAAAATGATGTCATGAAAAAGGGAACGTCCACCCTAGACATCAGTTGAAAGAAATGGCTTATGTAAAACCTTGGTTTTGTAAATTAAACGTTCGTGTACAATATCAGGGTTTATCCCTGTTATAATAAAATGAAACGGGAGATTCCCCGTCTTTTGAAAAGATCCTGAGGTATTCAAAATATTCCGTTGTGTTTATAAATCTCTAATAAGATAAAATAAGAACCAGGTACCAACCGTAGCTTCATGGGGTTTGAGTTGTCTTGAAGCATAAGCTATAACCTTGCCTCTCTGCTTTAATACACACCCCAGTCCCTGATACGAAGCATTTGAGTAAACAACAAGATCCTCTGTCCCTTCCGGTAAAGACAAAACCGGAGCTTGAGTTAATTTTTGCTTTAGCTTTTGGAAAGCACTTTCTTATTCTATTCCCCATACAAACTTCGTCTCCTTCTTTGTGAGTTTTGTCAATGGGGTAGCAATCTTGGAGAAATCCTGAATATGCTGAAACAAATGGCTATAATACCAACCTGTCACACCATGGGTTTAAGACACCCCGGTCGCGCGACCCACGGTTGGTACTTGGTTCTTATTTTTTCTCATCAGAGATTTATAAACACAGCGGAATATTTTGAATACCTCAGGATCTTTTCAAAAGACGGGGAATCTCTCGTTTAATTTTATTATAACAGGGATAAAACCTGATAATGTACACGAACGTTTAATTTACAAAACCAAGGTTTTACATAAGCCATTTCTTTCAACTGATGTCTAGGGTGGACGTTCCCTTTTTTATGACATCATTTTCCTTGTCATCATATGGCTAATCAAAATCAATTCACCCTTGGTTACCTGTAAAAACGTTTGAAAATATTTTATCAGTATAAACTGGTGAATACAAGTATATATTGGAATCATAATCTGACAAGCGTGAATAAATATAACAATTTGCCCATAGTTTCTTGTCAATTTACACAGTCAACGGACTACCCACCAGCCACACCAGGGAGCTTGGATATATTTTTAGGTCTATCTACCTTACGCTTTCAGCGATGGGCTTTACGACAACCAAGAGTTCAACCCATAGCCCTGTTTCAGCGTCTCATCTGTAACACGTGTATATATACGTGACTCTATGGGCTGACTGCTATATAGTAAATCACCTTATGCAACGAATGATTGTATAAATTCATTCAAGTCAGAGCATAATCAAAACCATTTTCAGTTTTGAAATCATTTTAAAAAAATACAAGTATTCACCTTGACAGAGTCTCGGTTTAGGAATCTTCTAGAGTAAGTGTCCTAATGGGCAGCGTCTCTGTTTAAGAACCTTCCTTGGTTTCTCCAAATGAGCGTTTCCTAGCTTCTTGGTAACCTCTATGATGATCCGGCACCTCGGGAACTTAAAGGTATGAGCGGGAATGGTTTTGTGAGAGTGGAAATGGCTTAGAATTTGGTTTCGGTGTGTTTTGGAATTGTATTGCATCTATTTATAGGCTGAATTTAGGGTCCGTAGCGCACCGTTATGGTAACGGATAGCGCCCGCTACCGCCTAAACCCTAAACAGTCAGCATGACACGTGTCAAGCTTCGGTGTTACGGCTCAAATTGCGGCTAGCGGACCGTTAAGCTACAAGGTAGCGGTCCACCACCCAAGTGAGGAAGCCGTAGCGGACCTACAAGAATCTGGTAGCGGTCTGCTACCTGTGACACGCGTCGGAAACCCTAATGACTCATCAGGGCACGTGTCTTCCCTCATTATTGCCTTTGGGAACACGTAGCGGACCGTTATGCTTATGGTAGCGGTCCGCTACCAATGAAATTTCACAATTTTTCATTTTTAGTCCCTGATATTTTAAGTAATTATACTTCTAGTCCTTTAACTGTTATTTTGGTAATATTTAGCAAGAAAAATTTTCAAATGTTACTTTCTCCCCACCTTTTGAATAATCTCGTCCTCGAGATTTACTAGAACAGGTGTGGATGTTTCTTCTTCATTTCTGATTCTAGTTCCCAAGTGTATTCAGGACCACGTCTAGAATTCCACTTTACTTTGACCAGTTTCAATCTTTTCTTTTTCAACTTTTTAGTCTGATGATATTCTATTTGTAGAGGTTGTTCTATAAATCTGAGTTTTTCATTTACCTCTATGTTTTGAAGAGGCATTATCAAAGATTCATCAGCTAGACATTTATGAAGATTAGATACATGGAATACGTCAAGTATTGCACTCATCTCTTCTGGTAATTCCAACTATAAGCCACTGGTCCAATTCGTTTAATAATCTTGAAGGGTCCAACAAATCGAGGACTTAACTTACCCTTCTTCCCCAATCGAACAACAACTTTCCAAGGTTATACTTTTAATAACACGTTGTCTCCGATGTCAAACTCTAGTGGCTTTCTTCTTTTATCAGCGTAGCTCTTTTGTCTATCTCGTGCTGTCTTCAATCGTTCTTGTATTTGAGCTACCTTGTCAGTGGTTTCCCAAACAAGTTCAGGTCCGAACAATTGGTTTTCTCCTATATCAGCCCAGCATACAAGCGTTCGACATTTTCTACCATATACGGCCTCAAAAGGTGCTCATCCCAACTATTGTTGTATGAAAATTCCATTAGGGGTAGGTGATCATCCCAACTACCACCTAAGTCTATCACATAGGCTCGGAGCATATCTTCTAATGTTTGAATCGTTCTTTCACTTTGCCCATTTGTCTTTGGATGATAGTCAGTGCTTAAGTTCAGACGAGTTCCCATGGCTTCCTGGAAAATTTGCCAGAATCGAGATGCAAACCGACTATCTCTATCTAACACTATGGATAATGGCATTCCATGTAAAGATACAATCTCATTCACATATAGACGAGCCAATCTATCCATACTGAAGGTTTCTTTCATTGGGAGAAAATAAGCAGATTTAGTTAATCTGTCAATGATAACCCAGATAGTATCATTTCCCCGACTGGTTCGAGGGAGTTTAGTGATAAAATCCATTGTTATCAACTCCCACTTCCATACTGTTATTTCTAATTGTTGCAATAAACCAGAAGGTTTTTGATGTTCTGCCTTTACTTGAGCGCAAGCAAAACATTTTGCAACATATATGGCAACATCTTTCTTCATGCCAATCCACCAGTAATTATCCTTCAGATTTTTATACATCTTGTTTCTTCCTGGGTGCATCATATATTTTGATTTATGTTCTTCTTCGAGTATTCTTTCTCGAAGATTTCCTATGATCGGAACCAAGATTCTTTTATTCATACGAAGTATTTCATCGTCTCCTTTAGTTAACTGATTTATCATGCTCTCCATTCCTTCTTGTTCTAAATCTTCTTTGGTTTGAACAGAATATTGAGCATTTTTTAATTGAGACACGAGGTCTACACGAAGTTCAAGTCTGAGAGCACGAACCCGTTTAGGTTTCTCTCTTTCCTTTCTACTTAAGGCATCTGCAACAACATTTGCCTTACCTTCGTGGTAACAGATTTCACAATCATAGTCACTTAAGATCTCTAGCCATCTTCTTTGTCTCATATTCAGTTCTTTTTGACCAAAAATATATTTTAAACTCTTATGGTCAGTATAAACTGTAAATCTAACTCCATAGAGATAGTGCCTCCATAATTTCAAAGCGAAAATTATGGCACCTAACTCTACATCATGAGTTGTGTAGTTCTTTTCATGGGTCTTTAATTGACGAGATGCATAAGCAATAACTTTGTTTCTTTGCATCAACACACAACCTAGGCCGTTGTGAGAAGCATCACAATAGACTATAAAGTCTTCATTTCCATCTGGCAAAGCCAGTATAGGTGCATGAGTTAGTTTCTCTTTCAGTGTTCGGAAAGCTTCTTCTTTCTTTCTTCCCCATTCATACTTTACATTCTTACGAGTTAAAGTAGTCAGAGGAACTACAATTTTTGAGAAATCCTGAATAAATCGTCTGTAGTATCCTGCAAGACCCAAGAAACTACGGACTTCTGTCGGGGACTTCGGAATTTCCCATTTGGATATAGCTTCAATTTTGGATGGGTCTACTTGAATACCTTCTACATTTACTATATGACCCATAAATTGTATTTCTCAAAGCCAAAATTTACATTTAGAGAATTTAGCATACAATTTCTCTTTTCTCAGAAGTTCAAGTATCGTTCTGAGATGATTTCCATGATCTTCCGCATTTATAGAATAAATAAGTATATCGTCAATGAAGACAATAACAAATTTATCTAAATAGGGTTTACAGATACGATTCATCATATCCATAAATGCGGCAGGAGCATTAGTAAGTCCAAACGGCATAACCGTGAACTCATAATGTCCATATCTGGTTCGAAAAGCAGTTTTAAGAATATCTTTTTCTTAAACTTTCAGTTGGTGATACCCTGATCGAAGATCTATTTTAGAAAAATGGCAAGCGCCTTGCAATTGGTCATACAGATCATCGATTCTAGGAAGAGGATAACGATTCTTAATCGTTACTTTATTTAGCTCCCGGTAATCAATGCACATCCGCATTGTACCGTCTTTCTCTTTAACGAAAAGAATTGGAGCTCCCCAAGGAGATGAACATGGGCGAATGAATCCTTTCTCCAGTAATTCATCCAATTTGTCTTCAATTCTTTCATTTCGGTCGGGGCTAGACGGTATGGAGCTTTGGCAATAGGAGTCGTTCCTGGTACAAGATTGATTTTAAATTCGACTTCTCTTTCTGGTGGTATACCATGTAATTCATCTGGAAATACATCTGCATAATCAGTTACTACCAGTACATCTTCAATCTTCTTTTCCTTTTACTGGTAGAAATATGCACCAAGTATGCAATACATCCTTTCTGAAGGCATTTACTTGCTTTCAGCATTGAGATGATTCCCAGAGGTTGATTTTGTTTGTCGCCATAGATTGTTAAAGATTTTCCAGAAGGAATCTGGATTTCTATGGTCTTTTTATCACAAAGGATATGGGCTTGATTGCTGGCTAACTAATACATTCCTAAGACAACATCAAATCCTGCTAATGTCATAGACATTAATTGCACAGGTAAGATGTGTCCAGATATTGTGATAGCACAGTCACTTAGAAATTCTAAAATTTTGACTAAATTTCCTTCGGCCGTCTCTATTTCATAAACCTTTTCTAATGGAACTAAAGGCTTGTTTAATATATTACAAAACGTATAATCTATGAAACTCAAATTTGCACCAGAGTCAAATAGTACTCCAGCATAAATGTTGTCAATGAGGAATGTACCAGTGACTGCATCTGGAATAGCTGCAGCATCACGAGTATTAAGTACGAAAGCTCGTACATTTTTCTTGTTTCCTTCATTGGTCTTTGCCCCACTAGATACTGCTTGATTAAGCTTTGGGCAGGTTGATTTAAAATGGCCGGTCTCTCCACAATTGAAACAGGAGATACTTTTCTTTCTTGGGCAGTTTTCAAAGACATGCCCGTTCTGTTTAAAAAAATGGCAATAGTATTTCTTGAAGAAGCATTCTCCAGTATGCCTCTTCTTGCAGATTTTGCATTCAGGGATGGAAGAATTAAATCCTCCTCTAACAGGCTGATTTCTTCTTTTCTAAGGAGAATTATTTTTCTGGTTCTCCGTAGACTTCTTGGCTACTTCACTTGCCTTCCCCTCTTCTTGTTTTCTTATCATACCGTTAGTTAGAATTCCTCCTAGTTGTACGGCAGATGCAATGGTCTAAGGCATAGTAGCCTTGACCATGTCTCTGATTTCTTCAGCCAGACCCCAAATATATCTTTTAATTAGATTGGGTTCGGGGGTAGAGAGATGTGGAACCAAACGAGCGTACTCAAACATCTTGGAGACATACTCCTGATGTTTAGTTCCTTCCATTCGGAGATTTAGAAATTTGGTTTCTATTCTTTCTCGTTCATTAATAGGACAAAATCTTTGAATTACCATTTCCTTGAATTCTTCCCATTCCATGGCATAGGCTTTGTGTCTACCCATGGCTTGAACAATGGAAATTCACCACTCTAAAGCTTCATTTTTTAATAGGTTTGATGAATAAAGCACCATATCCTCATCAGCACATTTGCTGATAGAGATAAAAGATTCAGTTTTCTCCAGCCACCTCAGGGCTGCTACTGCTCCTTCATTTCCAGCATATTCCAAAGGTTTACATCCTTGGAATGCACAAAATGTACATCCCTTCTTCATCTTTCTTTTCTTGCTAACTTTTTCAGAATCAGAATTAGAATTATCTCTGTTTGAACTATGGTTTTCTTCATGATGATTATTTTTAGATTCTCATTTTATCTTCCTTCATAGCTTTCAGAGTTTTAGGGAGAGCTTCCTCTATTCCTTCTGCAACCATTTTCTTTATTTCTGCTTTCTGTTGCAGTTGTTCAGAATTTTCATGTTGGATTTGTTTGCTCTTGCCCCTTGTATTATAAGAATAACCTTTTTCGACATTCTATTAACAAGATGAATTTTATTAATATTTGGAATATATATTACAAAGATTGGAAAGGAATTTTACATATAACCCTGATTACGGGCATTTTCTAGCATTTGTCTTAACGCTCTATTCTGGGAGTCTACAGATGCTAATCTATGATTTTCTTTTTCTAATTATGTTACTCGTTCCTGTAAGGCTCTAATATGATTATTATCAAAACCTTCCTCATTTTCTTGAGGATTTTGTACATTCGTAGGCTCATAATACTCATATGGCCTATTTGAATCTTCTCTTTCTTCTCCTTCAAGAACAGGATTATTTTTGTAAGGGATTTCAGATAGTCCCTGATAATAATAAGGATTATAACATGGATTTTCTTCATAATCCGGATTTCGGCTTGCGGCCGTTAGAGCATAATGAAAACCAATGGAAGGTACATAGGGATTTGCTGGAGAAGCTTTGATATGTACTTCCTGAATGTCTCGAACTTGTTCCAGTTTCTAGATCCGTTTCATTTGTAAGCTGGAATGAATATCCAGGTGGAGCATATTTCTGAACATAGAAAGGACCTTTTCCTTTTCCAGTCATCTGAATAAAACATTGATACTTTCATTTATACTTTATATTTTACATACTGAAATAGTAAATTATACTATTTTATTTTGTAGACTAGGGTGGTTATCGTTCTAGAGTAGTACCTCCAACTAAATTGTTCCTATGAAAGAATGACGGGTCTGGGAGAGATTTATACACCACACTTTCCTTAGACAGAACATTTAGTTTGCCAAATAACTACATACCGGTCGGATGGTTACCCGTACGTCTAGTTATTTTATGCTTTCTTTTTATCTTTTCTTTTGTTTTTCTTTTCTTTTTCCGGTTGACGAACCCTTTCCTTGAGCTTCCTTGATTCTTTCTTGACTTCATCAGTTTCTCTTAAGGCACAATCAAGGAATTCTATGGGTGTTCCAAGATGAACTGAAGAATAATTATACTGAGGAGGGGGTTCACGAATACCAAATAATATGTCGTTAAACACATTATGGTACGGATCATCAGGACCATCAGTTGGTTCTTTTATATATTCCTCTAACATCGTTGGAAGAGTATAAGGATTTTCCTCACCAATTGGATAGAGGTATAGGTCTTGAATTTCTATTTCAAGTTCTGCAACCTCGGGTATTTCTTGATGTACCTCTTCAATTTCTTTTGCAGACACATGCACATGTTTGGTCGGAGTTCGTACACGCATCCTTGGTTTAGTAGACCGACTGCGTCCAACCTCATTTGTCTCTACCTGATTTACTGGAGGTGGAGTATCAGTTCTCCAATTCTCAAAATCTGAATTACCTTCCATCCAGGACGAGCTAGATTGATTTTGATGATAGGATTCATTGTCAGAGACAATGATAGGATCAGAAAGGGATTCACCACTATCAGGAATGATTACAGGATTTTCCATGGATCTCGTAGAATGATAACGTTCTTCTTCAGATCGTCTGAAGATATAAGTATAGTAACTATTTCTAGACATATGTATAGTTATCACTTAATTATTATAAAGATCTACCTACTTTTCTAGCAGGCAGTCTATAATGGTTTAAGCTTAGATACCTTACCTGCGTATCTTAATTGCTAAAACCAAATAATATCATAATCAAGTTACATCTTAGATACTAATTTCTAGTATCTAATATGCTGAAACAAATGGCTCTAATACCAACCTGTCACACCCCGGGCGCGCGACCCACGGTTGTTACCTAGTTATTATTTTATCTCATCAGAGATTTATAAACACAGCGGAATATTTTGAATACCTCAAGATCTTTTCAAAAGACGGGGAATCTCCCGTTTCATTTTATTATAATAGGGATAAACCCTGATATTGTACACGAACGTTTAATTTACAAAACCAAGGTTTTATATAAGCCATTTCTTTCAACTAATGTCTAGGGTGGACGTTCCCTTTTTCATGACATCATTTTCCTTGTTATCAAATGGCTAATCAAAATCAATTCACCCTTGTTTACCTGTAAAAACGTTAGAAAATATTTTATCAGTATAAACCGGTGAATACAAGTATATTGGAATCATAATCTGACAAGCGTGAAAAAATAGAACAATTTGCCCATAGTTTCTGGTCAATTTACACAGTAAACGGACTAACCACCAGCCACACCAGGGACCTTGGATATATTTTTAGGTCTATCTGCCTTACGCTTTCGGTGATGGGCTTTACGACAACCAAGGGTTCAACCCCTAGCCCTGTTACAGCGTCTCATCCGTAACACGTGTATATATACGTGACTCTATGGGCTGACTGCTATAAAGTAAATCACCTTATGCAACGAATGGTTGTATAAATTCATTCAAGTCAGAGCATAATCAAAACCATTTTCAGTTTTGAAATCATTTTATAAAAATACAAGTTTTCATCTTGACAGAGTCTCAGTTTAGGAATCTTCTAGAGTAAGTGTCCTAATGGGCAGCGTCTCTGTGTAAGAACCTTGCTTGGTTTCTCCAAATGAGCGTTTACTAGCTTCTTGGTTACTTCTATGATGATCCGGCACCTCGGGAACTTAAACGTATGACCGGGAATGGTTTTATGAGAGTGGAAATGGCTTAGAATTTGGTTTCGGTGTGTTTTGGAATTGAATGGCCGTTGCATCTATTTATAGGCTGAATTTGGGGTCCGTAGCGGACCGTTATGGTAACGGGTAGCGGTCCGCTAACGCCTAAACCCTAAACAGTCAGCATGACACGTGTCAATCTCCTGTGTTGCGGCTCAAATTGCGGCAAGCAGACCGTTAAGCTACAAGGTAGCAGTCCGCCACCAAACTAAGGAAGCCGTAGCGGACCGACAAGAATCTGTTAGCGGTCCGCTACCTGTGATACGCGTCAGAAACCCTAATGACTCATCAGGGCACGTGTCATTCCCTCATTATTGCATTTGGGACCACGTTGCGGACCGTTATGCTTTTGGTAGTGGTCCGCTACCAATGAAATTTCAGAATTTTTTCATTTTTAGTCCCTGATCTTTTAAGTAATTATACTTCTAGTCCTTTAACTTTTATTTTGGTAATATTTAGCACGAAAAATTTTCACATGTTACATTGAGCATCCTGTCACACCCCGGGTTTAGGACACCCCGGGCGCGCGACCCACGGTTGGTACCTGGTTCTTATTTTATCTTATCAAAGATTTATAAACACAACGGAATATTTTGAATACCTCGGGATCTTTTCAAAAGACGGGGAATCTCCCGTTTCATTTTATTAAAAAAGGGATAAACCCTGATATTGTTCACGAACGTTTAATTTACAAAACCAAGGTTTTACATAAGCCATTTCTTTCAACAGATGTCTAGGGTGGACGTTCCCTTTTTCATGACATCATTTTCCTTGTCATCATATGGCTAATCAAAATCAGTTCACCCTTGGTTACCTGTAAGAACGTTTGAAAATATTTTATCAGTATAAACTGGTGAATACAAGTATATTGGAATCATGATCTGACAAGCGTGAATAAATAGAACAATTTTGGGACAACCGGCAAATTCAGGTCAATACCCGTCCCCGTCTCTGTCATAATTTGCATACATTATATTCGTGTTAGACTTAATTATGGTTAATTAAGGTCATTTCATAAATAGGAAAGTCCATTCATAACATTTCACGCATCGGTAATTCGGTAAATTACCGAGTCACCCGCAGTATATCCGGCACACACGAACGTTGGTGATAATTAATATTTATGTTTTAATAAATATTTCGAGGTGTTACAATACTATTTTAGAATTTAAATATATGCGTGTGTTAATATATAATAACTGAGTATTTTAACGCGCATCTTTACTGTTTCGTTGGTATACCTTATTTTAACGCGCTACTTCGCCATATTAATTTATTAAATATGTATTTACATGTTAGTAAACCACTAAATATATATGTAAAATTTTATTTAAATTCGGTTTTAATAAAAAGTGACTTTTATCGCTTCTAACTTATACCCGTTACCACCCTAATACCCATTTGATTTATTTTAAACTAAGAACCACATTTTACCAATTTAAACACTTAATAATTCACCAACTTTTTCTCTCAATTCTTTCACTTCCATCGAGATTTCAAACAAATCCCAACACCATATTGTTGGACTTGAACCTCCTACGCACACATACCTAACATTCCCATTTTTATGAAAATTTTAAATAAAAAGCCTCTCCCTTTTTAACACTTTCTGCCAATCTAGTCTACCCTCACACACACACAATTCAACTACTTTGACTTGTTAGAAAATCCCAAGAATTGCTCTATTGGTGTTAGTACTTTAAACAAGGCACATAAAAACCCACTTTGACCATTAACAAAAAAAAAAAAAAAAATTGGACTCAAGACCCACCCCCGTATGACCGAACCTTGAACCCCACCACCTCCCATGTGTTGACTATATTAATGAGCTAACCTTTCATATCACATACACAAAACAAAATACAATCCCCACTCTCCCACGATTGCTCTCAAACTTACGGCTCCCACTCCACACCTTAACTTAGACATTTTTCAAACCTTAGTCAAGGATTCAAGGTGTTCCAATTCTCCTTAGGTGAAGTTCAAGTGGTCTCTTGGTGTCTTTCAAGCAACCTACAACTCCTTCATTTTCCTTGCTTGCTACTAGTGAGGACACTCTCTTATTTATACTTACTAATTATTTATTGCTATGTTTCACAACCCACTAGTTTTATGTAACCATTTTTGCCCCAACAAAGTGATATTTGTTAAAAATGATGTTTTTTGTTACATACTAATACTTACAAGAGTTATGTTTTTACATACACATACTAATTATTGCTATATAGTGGTTCATAAGATTAGATAAAATGTGCATGTTGGTGATTTGTGTTTATGCTTGATTATTTCGCTAATTGGAAATTACTACTAAAGAAAAACTAAGCTTATGTTTAAACTTGAAATTAACATCAAGTGGGTTTATTTATGTCCATGGGTACTAGTAAACATTAGTAGTTGATAATATGTATGTGTTAGGGTTCTTACAAGTTTATGAATTAATTGTTAGTTATGACAAGTTGGTAGAAACTTTGAAAGTAAATACTTTGATAAATTGGGTACTTGAATTATTATGGATTTTGGCTAATACATATATATTATGTATTTTGGTCATATAGGAGTTGGATTTAACCCCTAGTCTTAATTTAAAAAAAAAAAGAATATATATTATTTTACAAATATATATCAAGAGTGGTAATTATATAAAAAGGGATACTTGTATGTTGGTTGTTTTCAAAATGATTTTCATAAGCATAAATTTACATCTATTATTTTCAAGACTAAAAACTAATGTTATAAATATATATACATGTATATTTATATTTTAGTCAAATACGTAAACCGACATTATTTTTGTTAGTGTTATTATTTCTCAAATTATATTTGATAGAAATAATATAAATATTATTTTATTTAGGTATATGTCGTGTTTCAAAAATATTACTTTAAATAAATATATATAAAACATATTTATTTATCGTTCGTAACGAGTTGCGACTCGAGTCGAGTCAAAATATTATTTTACAAATCAAACCGTGGGTTGATGCTAAGTTACAAGTATTCATGGACACACTTGAAGAAAAATGTAGTTTATATTTATTTCATGTAAATATATATTTTTGGATAACAAATACATATCACCAACGGGTCGTCGAGTCATACGGAATTTCATAACGAAACTAAGTTGGGTGAAACGGTTACATAACTCACTTACACACGGATACATTACTTAGACCTTAAGGTGTCTTATATATTCTAGAGCACGCGTAGGTCGGTTTACTCTCGGACTTTTGCTACCTACACGTTTACGGTACTCACGCATCAGGTGAGTTTTCACGGCCCCATTTTACTTATTTTCCTTTTGGGGGAGATTACATGCATACTTACTGTTTTCATTGGACACAATTTCACTTACATGATTTCACATATTACATAAGCGGTTTCATATCGTATTAAGTCCTCTCAAACTGGACCGTTAGTTTCGTTTCTAAGCGAGGTAATCATGGATAGATCTATTTGGGTTTGACAACCCCCACCCGCGTTAGTCGCGCTAACTTTGACCGGAGGTCAAAACGGGTGCATCATTGACCTAATCACCCCATGCATACGATAGGCATGGTAGAGGCATTACATTACATTACTGTTACAGTCTAGCTTCGGTTTCGGTGTGCTTATGGTAATATTGAAGTATTGTCTGTACAGCAATCAAATCATTGAAAGTTTTGTGGTCCATTACAACGATTTACTTTTACATTTAAACCTGTGAACTCACCAACATTATTGTTGACTCGTTTAAGCATGTTTTCTCAGGTCGTTAAGCTTGCACGGGATTAGGGTGCGCATCATGCATGAAGTCTTTTGATGTTCCCATGACAATGAACATTTGCTTGTCTTTTGCTTGGCATTGTATTTTCAAAACAATTTATTTTCCTTCCGCATTACTTTCCGCATTAACTCTGTAAAACAATGTTATATTTTGGAACGATCTGGAATGCATGATTTTCAAAACCATATAGAGGTCGTTCTATGTAATCAGTGACGATGATCCATGACCGTCGCGCCCCGCGGGAAACCGCCGTGGTTGGGGTGTGACAGATTGGTATCAGAGACATTGGTTATAGCGAACTAAGTTGCATTTAGTGGGCTTAGACTATAACCGTAGTCTCATAACATTTACATTACCGCATACACACACTGCATACTTATGTTACATAGTATTTCGAATATTGCCTTGTCACAGATATGACTTCAGTAGACCCGATTGTTATATACGCTTCTGACGAGGAGTACACACCCGCGACCCCACCACCACCACCATCTGGGACACCACCAGCGTCGCCGCCTGCACCCGTACCGGAGGTAAGTTACGAGACCGACCCGGAGGAGGCGTCCGGAGAGTCAGCTACTGACAGCACAGGCGGAGCGGCCGCCGGGAGTGACAGCACGAGCTCCGGAGAGACGGTGCCTCGCTCGGTGATCTTCGGAGGGTCTTCCTCAGGAGAGAGTACCCCAGTTTCGACACGATGAGCTCCTACACCACCGAGTCCCGTACCATCAGCCCCACCTGTCCTTCGCACCGGAGCTAAGACGAGGCAGACTGCTAGGAAGCAGGTCCCCATACTAGGGAAGAGGCCCGCACTAACACCACCAGCACCTGCCGACGAGGCCGCAGGGACTGACGACACTCCACGAGAGCCTCCGCGGAAGAAGACTTTGACTTCTGTGAGGAAGTGGTCATGGATGCCACATATCCTTAATGGGTGGTTGGTCGATGAGGGTTTACCCTCTATTCACGAGACAGGTGAGTCATCTCAGGCACCCCGATCCCTACCTTTGACCGGTGAGCTAGCCCAGCACACCGTGTCCACACTTGTGGCACGAGATGCTCACCACGACCTGGAGATTCACTCACTGCAGGACAACATAGAGAGACTCAGAGGCCTTCACATGAAGTTATGGTGGAACTTTCATGTTCAGACAATGGGTCTGGATGTCGCTAGTGCGATACCATTAGAGGATTTCAAAGAGATGCTGAAAGAAGAGTATTGCCCTCGCAGTGAACTGCAAAAGATAGAGCAAGAGTTTTGGAATTTGACCATGGA
This sequence comes from Smallanthus sonchifolius, assembly GCA_023525975.1. Lineage (NCBI taxonomy): Eukaryota > Viridiplantae > Streptophyta > Magnoliopsida > Asterales > Asteraceae > Smallanthus > Smallanthus sonchifolius. Next base: position 22,506,756 of record CM042037.1, read on the forward strand.
GGGTGCTGATGTGGACACTTATACCACCAAATTTCATGGCTATGCACGCTTGTGTCCACACATGGTGACCCCTGAATTCAAAAGGATTGAAAGGTACATTTGGGGTCTAGCACCTCAAATCCAAAGCATGGTAACTTCTGTTGAACCCGCTACAATCCAGAGCGCAGTGAGACTTGCTCACCACTTGACTGATCAAGCAGTTCGCCAGGGTGTTTTGGTGAAAAAGTGTTCCTTTGTGAGAAGCGCTGACAACAAGAGGAAATGGGATAATAATCATGACAAGACCTTTGTACCCCCAGTTCAGAAGAGACAAGAAACAGTTAAGGCCTTTGCTGCAGGCCCAACTGAGAAGAAACCAAGAGGTGGGTATACCGGGAACCTACCTAAGTGTAACAAGTGTGGTTTTCACCATGTGGGTACATGTGAAGACTCTAAGTGCCAGAAATGCAAGAGGTTCGGCCATGCAACTAAAAATTGCCGAACTACTGAGCCAGCCGCCAACCCAGGGGTCAACCGTGGTTGCTTCGAATGCGGGAGTACTGCACACTTCCGCAAGGATTGCCCAAAACTGAAGAACCACGGGGGCAATAATGCGCGCGGTAGAGCCTTTGTGATAGGAGCAGGAGAAGCCCGTCAAGATCCGAACATTGTTACGGGTACGTTTCTCATTAATGATCACTATGCTTCTATTTTGTTCGATACGGGTGCCGATAAGAGTTTTGTGTCTAGCGAATTTAGTCCATTGCTCGGTATTAAACCAATCATGTTAACTAGTAAGTATACCATAGAGTTAGCCGATGGTAAGCTAATTGAAACCGATAAAGTAATTCAAGGGTGTACTTTGAATTTGGCGGATCACCCTTTTGTCATAGATTTACTGCCTGTAACGCTTGGAAGTTTTGACATCGTCATTGGGATGGATTGGTTGTCAAAGAATCGAGCTGAAATCGTTTGTCGTGAAAAGATTGTTCGTATTCCGCTTCCGAATGGGGAAACACTTTCGATTCAAGGAGAAAGGAGCGGTACTACGTTAAGGATCATTACTTGTATGAAGGCCCGGAAGTGCTTACGAAAGGGCTATCATGCGATCTTGGCGCACGTAATAGAAAAGCCAACGGAGGAGAGAAAAGTCGAGGATATACCGATCGTTCGAGACTACCCTGAAGTCTTTCCCGAAGACTTGCCCGGACTTCCACCTCCGAGACAAGTCGAGTTTCGAATTGACCTGGTACCCGGAGCCGCACCGATTGCGCGATCACCTTACCGGCTAGCGCCATCGGAAATGCAAGAATTGTCTAACCAACTACAGGAGTTGTTAGACAAGGGATTCATAAGACCGAGTTTCTCGCCTTGGGGAGCCCCGGTCTTGTTTGTCAAGAAGAAGGATGGATCCTTCCGAATGTGCATCGATTACCGGGAATTAAACAAGCTGACTATTAAGAACCGGTATCCACTTCCGAGGATCGATGACTTGTTTGACCAACTTCAAGGATCCAGTTATTATTCGAAGATCGACTTACGTTCAGGATACCATCAGTTACGAATTCAAGAGGAGGATGTTCCTAAGACCGCGTTTCGGACTCGTTACAGTCACTACGAGTTTATGGTCATGCCGTTTAGGTTAACCAATGCACCAGCTGTATTCATGGACCTCATGAATAGAGTGTGCAAGCCCTACCTGGATAAATTCGTGATTGTTTTCATCGACGACATCTTGATATACTCACAAACTCAAGAAGAGCACGAGCAGCATTTGAGACTAATATTGGAATTACTTAAGAATGAGAAGTTGTACGCTAAATTCTCGAAATGCGATTTCTGGATTCGAGAGGTGCAATTTCTCGGGCATGTGGTCAACGAGAAGGGTATACATGTTGACCCGTCCAAGGTTGAAGCGATAAAGAATTGGAAAGCACCGAAGACTCCGACTGAGGTGCGACAATTCCTAGGTCTGGCAGGCTACTACAGACGGTTTATCGAAAATTTCTCTAAGATAGCCCAGCCAATGACGACCTTAACCCAGAAAGACAAGAAGTTTGATTGGGGTGAAAAGCAAGAAGCAGCTTTTCAGCGGTTGAAACAGAAACTACGTTGTGCTCCTATCTTGTCACTTCCAGAAGGAACAGACGGATTTGTGGTATACTGTGACGCATCACACCAAGGTCTTGGATGCGTATTGATGCAACACGACAAGGTTATTGCTTACGCGTCCCGACAACTAAAAGTACATGAGAAAAATTACACCACCCATGACTTAGAACTGGGAGCCGTAGTTTTTGCACTCAAGATCTGGAGGCATTACCTGTACGGTACTAGATGTACTATTTTCACTGACCACAAGAGTCTCCAGCACATCTTTGACCAGAAAGAGTTAAACATGAGACAACGCAGATGGGTCGAGTTACTTAACGACTACGACTGCGAGATTCGCTATCATCCTGGTAAGGCAAACGTCGTAGCAGATGCCTTGAGTAGAAAGGAACGAACCAAAACTCTACGAGTGCGAGCATTGGGGATGACAATTCACACGAGTTTAACCACTCAAATTCGCGATGCTCAGTTAGAAGCACTCAGGGAGCAAAACCTAAAAAATGAGTCCTTGCGGGGTATAGACAAGAAGTTTGAGATCAAATCCGATGAAACTCGTTACTTCATGAATCGGATTTGGGTACCAAGCTTTGAGAGCTTAAGGGATTTAGTAATGGACGAAGCACACAAGTCCAGGTACTCGATTCACCCAGGCTCTGACAAGATGTATCAGGATCTCAAGGAACTTTACTGGTGGCCCAACATGAAAGCTGACATCGCCACCTACGTTAGTAAGTGTCTGACATGTTCAAAAGTCAAGACTGAATATCAGAAACCGTCAGGGTTACTACAACAACCAGAGATTCCACAATGGAAGTGGGAGTAGATTCCCATGGATTTCATCACAAAGTTACCCAAGACATCAAATGGTTGTGACACGATTTGGGTTATTGTCGACCGATTGACGAAGTCTGCACATTTCTTGCCGATTAAGGAAACCGATAAGATGGAAAGATTGACCAGAATTTATCTCAAGGAGGTTGTCTCGAGACATGGAGTGCCAATCTCCATCATTTCAGATCGAGATAGTCGATTCACCTCTAGGTTTTGGCAATCTCTACAGAAAGCATTGGGTACAAGATTGGATATGAGTACCGCGTATCACCCCCAAACTGATGGTCAAAGTGAAAGGACTATTCAGACTTTGGAGGGCATGCTTAGAGCTTGTGTGATTGATTTCGGGAACAAATGGGATACTCATCTACCATTGGTTGAGTTCTCTTACAACAACAGTTATCACACTAGCATCAAAGCCGCACCTTTTGAAGCACTGTATGGACGAAAGTGCCAATCACCTTTATGCTGGACAGAAGTTGGGGATAGCCAGCTTACTGGGCCAGAGATCATTCATGAAACAACAGAGAAGATCGTCCAGATTCGGGACAGACTTAAGGCCGCGCGTGATCGTCAGAAGAGTTACGCTGACGTGAGACGCAAACCATTGGAATTCCAGGTTGGAGATAAGGTTTTACTCAAAGTCTCACCTTGGAAGGGAGTTATTCGCTTCGGCAAGCGTGGTAAGCTAAACCCAAGATACATCGGACCGTTCGAAATCCTTGCAAGGGTTGGTCCCGTAGCTTACAAGCTTAAGCTGCCGCAAGCACTCAGTGGTGTTCACGCAACTTTCCACGTGTCAAATCTGAAAAAGTGTTTATCAGACGAGACACAGGTCATACCACTCGAGGAAATCCAGGTTGATGATCGACTCCATTTCGTCGAAGAACCAGTTGAGATCATGGACCGTGAGGTCAAGAGAATGAAACAGAGTCGTATCCCCGTAGTAAAAGTTCGGTGGAACTCTAGACGAGGACCAGAGTTTACTTGGGAACGCGAGGACCAGATGAAGCACAAGTACCCGCAGTTGTTTGAAACTGCACAAGTCACTAGCTGAATTTCGGGACGAAATTCTTTTTAACATGGGGAGTATGTGACAACCGGCAAATTCAGGTCAATACCCGTCCCCGTCTCTGTCATAATTTGCATACATTATATTCGTGTTAGACTTAATTATGGTTAATTAAGGTCATTTCATAAATAGGAAAGTCCATTCAAAACATTTCACGCATCGGTAATTCGGTAAATTACCGAGTCACCCGCAGTATATCCGGCACACACGAACGTTGGTGATAATTAATATTTATGTTTTAATAAATATTTCGAGGTGTTACAATACTATTTTAGAATTTAAATATATGCGTGTGTTAATATATAATAACTGAGTATTTTAACGTGCATCTTTACTGTTTCGTTGGTATACCTTATTTTAACGCGCTACTTCGCCATATTAATTTATTAAATATGTATTTACATGTTAGTAAACCACTAAATATATATGTAAAATTTTATTTAAATTCGGTTTTAATAAAAAGTGACTTTTATCGCTTCTAACTTATACCCGTTACCACCCTAATACCCATTTGATTTATTTTAAACTAAGAACCACATTTTACCAATTTAAACACTTAATAATTCACCAACTTTTTCTCTCAATTCTTTCACTTCCATCGAGATTTCAAACAAATCCCAACACCATATTGTTGGACTTGAACCTCCTACGCACACATACCTAACATTCCCATTTTTATGAAAATTTTGAATAAAAAGCCTCTCCCTTTTTAACACTTTCTGCCAATCTAGTCTACCCTCACACACACACAATTCAACTACTTTGACTTGTTAGAAAATCCCAAGAATTGCTCTATTGGTGTTAGTACTTTAAACAAGGCACATAAAAACCCACTTTGACCATTAACAAAAAAAAAAAAAAAAATTGGACTCAAGACCCACCCCCGTATGACCGAACCTTGAACCCCACCACCTCCCATGTGTTGACTATATTAATGAGCTAACCTTTCATATCACATACACAAAACAAAATACAATCCCCACTCTCCCACGATTGCTCTCAAACTTACGGCTCCCACTCCACACCTTAACTTAGACATTTTTCAAACCTTAGTCAAGGATTCAAGGTGTTCCAATTCTCCTTAGGTGAAGTTCAAGTGGTCTCTTGGTGTCTTTCAAGCAACCTACAACTCCTTCATTTTCCTTGCTTGCTACTAGTGAGGACACTCTCTTATTTATACTTACTAATTATTTATTGCTATGTTTCACAACCCACTAGTTTTATGTAACCATTTTTGCCCCAACAAAGTGATATTTGTTAAAAATGATGTTTTTTGTTACATACTAATACTTACAAGAGTTATGTTTTTACATACACATACTAATTATTGCTATATAGTGGTTCATAAGATTAGATAAAATGTGCATGTTGGTGATTTGTGTTTATGCTTGATTATTTCGCTAATTGGAAATTACTACTAAAGAAAAACTAAGCTTATGTTTAAACTTGAAATTAACATCAAGTGGGTTTATTTATGTCCATGGGTACTAGTAAACATTAGTAGTTGATAATATGTATGTGTTAGGGTTCTTACAAGTTTATGAATTAATTGTTAGTTATGACAAGTTGGTAGAAACTTTGAAAGTAAATACTTTGATAAATTGGGTACTTGAATTATTATGGATTTTGGCTAATACATATATATTATGTATTTTGGTCATATAGGAGTTGGATTTAACCCCTAGTCTTAATTTAAAAAAAAAAAAGAATATATATTATTTTACAAATATATATCAAGAGTGGTAATTAGATAAAAAGGGATACTTGTATGTTGGTTGTTTTCAAAATGATTTTCATAAGCATAAATTTACATCTATTATTTTCAAGACTAAAAACTAATGTTATAAATATATATACATGTATATTTATATTTTAGTCAAATACGTAAACCGACATTATTTTTGTTAGTGTTATTATTTCTCAAATTATATTTGATAGAAATAATATAAATATTATTTTATTTAGGTATATGTCGTGTTTCAAAAATATTACTTTAAATAAATATATATAAAACATATTTATTTATCGTTCGTAACGAGTTGCGACTCGAGTCGAGTCAAAATATTATTTTACAAATCAAACCGTGGGTTGATGCTAAGTTACAAGTATTCATGGACACACTTGAAGAAAAATGTAGTTTATATTTATTTCATGTAAATATATATTTTTGGATAACAAATACATATCACCAACGGGTCGTCGAGTCATACGGAATTTCATAACGAAACTAAGTTGGGTGAAATGGTTACATAACTCACTTACACACGGATACATTACTTAAACCTTAAGGTATCTTATATATTCTAGAGCACGCGTAGGTCGGTTTACTCTCGGACTTTTGCTACCTACACGTTTACGGTACTCACGCATCAGGTGAGTTTTCACGGCCCCATTTTACTTATTTTCCTTTTGGGGGAGATTACATGCATACTTACTGTTTTCATTGGACACAATTTCACTTACATGATTTCACATATTACATAAGCGGTTTCATATCGTATTAAGTCCTCTCAAACTGGACCGTTAGTTTCGTTTCTAAGCGAGGTAATCATGGATAGATCTATTTGGGTTTGACAACCCCCACCCGCGTTAGTCGCGCTAACTTTGACCGGAGGTCAAAACGGGTGCATCATTGACCTAATCACCCCATGCATACGATAGGCATGGTAGAGGCATTACATTACATTACTGTTACAGTCTAGCTTCGGTTTCGGTGTGCTTATGGTAATATTGAAGTATTGTCTGTATAGCAATCAAATCATTGAAAGTTTTGTGGTCCATTACAACGATTTACTTTTACATTTAAACCTGTGAACTCACCAACATTATTGTTGACTCGTTTAAGCATGTTTTCTCAGGTCGTTAAGCTTGCACGGGATTAGGGTGCGCATCATGCATGAAGTCTTTTGATGTTCCCATGACAATGAACATTTGCTTGTCTTTTGCTTGGCATTGTATTTTCAAAACAATTTATTTTCCTTCCGCATTACTTTCCGCATTAACTCTGTAAAACAATGTTATATTTTGGAACGATCTGGAATGCATGATTTTCAAAACCATATAGAGGTCGTTCTATGTAATCAGTGACGATGATCCATGACCGTCGCGCCCCGCGGGAAACCGCCGTGGTTGGGGTGTGACAGATTGGTATCAGAGACATTGGTTATAGCGAACTAAGTTGCATTTAGTGGGCTTAGACTATAACCGTAGTCTCATAACATTTACATTACCGCATACACACACTGCATACTTATGTTACATAGTATTTCGAATATTGCCTTGTCACAGATATGACTTCAGTAGACCCGATTGTTATATACGCTTCTGACGAGGAGTACACACCCGCGACCCCACCACCACCACCATCTGGGACACCACCAGCGTCGCCGCCTGCATCCGTACCGGAGGTAAGTTACGAGACCGACCCGGAGGAGGCGTCCGGAGAGTCAGCTACTGACAGCACAGGCGGAGCGGCCGCCGGGAGTGACAGCACGAGCTCCGGAGAGACGGTGCCTCGCTCGGTAATCTTCGGAGGGTCTTCCTCAGGAGAGAGTACCCCAGTTTCGACACGACGAGCTCCTACACCACCGAGTCCCGTACCATCAGCCCCACCTGTCCTTCGCACCGGAGCTAAGACGAGGCAGACTGCTAGGAAGCAGGTCCCCATACTAGGGAAGAGGCCCGCACTAACACCACCAGCACCTGCCGACGAGGCCGCAGGGACTGACGACACTCCACGAGAGCCTCCGCGGAAGAAGACTTTGACTTCTGTGAGGAAGTGGTCATGGATGCCACATATCCTTAATGGGTGGTTGGTCGATGAGGGTTTACCCTCTATTCACGAGACAGGTGAGTCATCTCAGGCACCCCGATCCCTACCTTTGACCGGTGAGCTAGCCCAGCACACCGTGTCCACACTTGTGGCACGAGATGCTCACCACGACCTGGAGATTCACTCACTGCAGGACAACATAGAGAGACTCAGAGGCCTTCACATGAAGTTATGGTGGAACTTTCATGTTCAGACAATGGGTCTGGATGTCGCTAGTGCGATACCATTAGAGGATTTCAAAGAGATGCTGAAAGAAGAGTATTGCCCTCGCAGTGAACTGCAAAAGATAGAGCAAGAGTTTTGGAATTTGACCATGGAGGGTGCTGATGTGGACACTTATACCACCAAATTTCATGGCTATGCACGCTTGTGTCCACACATGGTGACCCCTGAATTCAAAAGGATTGAAAGGTACATTTGGGGTCTAGCACCTCAAATCCAAAGCATGGTAACTTCTGCTGAACCCGCTACAATCCAGAGCGCAGTGAGACTTGCTCACCACTTGACTGATCAAGCAGTTCGCCAGGGTGTTTTGGTGAAAAAGTGTTCCTTTGTGAGAAGCGCTGACAACAAGAGGAAATGGGATAATAATCATGACAAGACCTTTGTACCCCCAGTTCAGAAGAGACAAGAAACAGTTAAGGCCTTTGCTGCAGGCCCAACTGAGAAGAAACCAAGAGGTGGGTATACCGGGAACCTACCTAAGTGTAACAAGTGTGGTTTTCACCATGTGGGTACATGTGAAGACTCTAAGTGCCAGAAATGCAAGAGGTTCGGCCATGCAACTAAAAATTGCCGAACTACTGAGCCAGCCGCCAACCCAGGGGTCAACCGTGGTTGCTTCGAATGCAGGAGTACTGCACACTTCCGCAAGGATTGCCCAAAACTGAAGAACCACGGGGGGCAATAATGCGCGCGGTAGAGCCTTTGTGATAGGAGCAGGAGAAGCCCGTCAAGATCCGAACATTGTTACGGGTACGTTTCTCATTAATGATCACTATGCTTCTATTTTGTTCGATACGGGTGCCGATAAGAGTTTTGTGTCTAGCGAATTTAGTCCATTGCTCGGTATTAAACCAATCATGTTAACTAGTAAGTATACCATAGAGTTAGCCGATGGTAAGCTAATTGAAACCGATAAAGTAATTCAAGGGTGTACTTTGAATTTGGCGGATCACCCTTTTGTCATAGATTTACTGCCTGTAACGCTTGGAAGTTTTGACATCGTCATTGGGATGGATTGGTTGTCAAAGAATCGAGCTGAAATCGTTTGTCGTGAAAAGATTGTTCGTATTCCGCTTCCAAATGGGGAAACACTTTCGATTTAAGGAGAAAGGAGCGGTACTACGTTAAGGATCATTACTTGTATGAAGGCCCGGAAGTGCTTACGAAAGGGCTATCATGCGATCTTGGCGCACGTAATAGAAAAGCCAACGGAGGAGAGAAAAGTCGAGGATATACCGATCGTTCGAGACTACCCTGAAGTCTTTCCCGAAGACTTGCCCGGACTTCCACCTCCGAGACAAGTCGAGTTTCGAATTGACCTGGTACCCGGAGCCGCACCGATTGCGCGATCACCTTACCGGCTAGCGCCATCGGAAATGCAAGAATTGTCTAACCAACTACAGGAGTTATTAGACAAGGGATTCATAAGACCGAGTTTCTCGCCTTAGGGAGCCCCGGTCTTGTTTGTCAAGAAGAAGGATGGATCCTTCCGAATGTGCATCGATTACCGGGAATTAAACAAGCTGACTATTAAGAACCGGTATCCACTTCCGAGGATCGATGACTTGTTTGACCAACTTCAAGGATCCAGTTATTATTCGAAGATCGACTTACGTTCAGGATACCATCAGTTACGAATTCAAGAGGAGGATGTTCCTAAGACCGCGTTTCGGACTCGTTACAGTCACTACGAGTTTATGGTCATGCCGTTTAGGTTAACCAATGCACCAGCTGTATTCATGGACCTCATGAATAGAGTGTGCAAGCCCTACCTGGATAAATTCGTGATTGTTTTCATCGACGACATCTTGATATACTCACAAACTCAAGAAGAGCACGAGCAGCATTTGAGACTAATATTGGAATTACTTAAGAATGAGAAGTTGTACGCTAAATTCTCGAAATGCGATTTCTGGATTCGAGAGGTGCAATTTCTCGGGCATGTGGTCAACGAGAAGGGTATACATGTTGACCCGTCCAAGGTTGAAGCGATAAAGAATTGGAAAGCACCGAAGACTCCGACTGAGGTGCGACAATTCCTAGGTCTGGCAGGCTACTACAGACGGTTTATCGAAAATTTCTCTAAGATAGCCCAGCCAATGACGACCTTAACCCAGAAAGACAAGAAGTTTGATTGGGGTGAAAAGCAAGAAGCAGCTTTTCAGCGGTTGAAACAGAAACTACGTTGTGCTCCTATCTTGTCACTTCCAGAAGGAACAGACGGATTTGTGGTATACTGTGACGCATCACACCAAGGTCTTGGATGCGTATTGATGCAACACGACAAGGTTATTGCTTACGCGTCCCGACAACTAAAAGTACATGAGAAAAATTACACCACCCATGACTTAGAACTGGGAGCCGTAGTTTTTGCACTCAAGATCTGGAGGCATTACCTGTACGGTACTAGATGTACTATTTTCACTGACCACAAGAGTCTCCAGCACATCTTTGACCAGAAAGAGTTAAACATGAGACAACGCAGATGGGTCGAGTTACTTAACGACTACGACTGCGAGATTCGCTATCATCCTGGTAAGGCAAACGTCGTAGCAGATGCCTTGAGTAGAAAGGAACGAACCAAAACTCTACGAGTGCGAGCATTGGGGATGACAATTCACACGAGTTTAACCACTCAAATTCGCGATGCTCAGTTAGAAGCACTCAGGGAGCAAAACCTAAAAAATGAGTCCTTGCGGGGTATAGACAAGAAGTTTGAGATCAAATCCGATGAAACTCGTTACTTCATGAATCGGATTTGGGTACCAAGCTTTGAGAGCTTAAGGGATTTAGTAATGGACGAAGCACACAAGTCCAGGTACTCGATTCACCCAGGCTCTGACAAGATGTATCAGGATCTCAAGGAACTTTACTGGTGGCCCAACATGAAAGCTGACATCGCCACCTACGTTAGTAAGTGTCTGACATGTTCAAAAGTCAAGACTGAATATCAGAAACCGTCAGGGTTACTACAACAACCAGAGATTCCACAATGGAAGTGGGAGTAGATTCCCATGGATTTCATCACAAAGTTACCCAAGACATCAAATGGTTGTGACACGATTTGGGTTATTGTCGACCGATTGACGAAGTCTGCACATTTCTTGCCGATTAAGGAAACCGATAAGATGGAAAGATTGACCAGAATTTATCTCAAGGAGGTTGTCTCGAGACATGGAGTGCCAATCTCCATCATTTCAGATCGAGATAGTCGATTCACCTCTAGGTTTTGGCAATCTCTACAGAAAGCATTGGGTACAAGATTGGATATGAGTACCGCGTATCACCCCCAAACTGATGGTCAAAGTGAAAGGACTATTCAGACTTTGGAGGGCATGCTTAGAGCTTGTGTGATTGATTTCGGGAACAAATGGGATACTCATCTACCATTGGTTGAGTTCTCTTACAACAACAGTTATCACACTAGCATCAAAGCTGCACCTTTTGAAGCACTGTATGGACGAAAGTGCCAATCACCTTTATGCTGGACAGAAGTTGGGGATAGCCAGCTTACTGGGCCAGAGATCATTCATGAAACAACAGAGAAGATCGTCCAGATTCGGGACAGACTTAAGGCCGCGCGTGATCGTCAGAAGAGTTACGCTGACGTGAGACGCAAACCATTGGAATTCCAGGTTGGAGATAAGGTTTTACTCAAAGTCTCACCTTGGAAGGGAGTTATTCGCTTCGGCAAGCGTGGTAAGCTAAACCCAAGATACATCGGACCGTTCGAAATCCTTGCAAGGGTTGGTCCCGTAGCTTACAAGCTTAAGCTGCCGCAAGCACTCAGTGGTGTTCACGTAACTTTCCACGTGTCAAATCTGAAAAAGTGTTTATCAGACGAGACACAGGTCATACCACTCGAGGAAATCCAGGTTGATGATCGACTCCATTTCGTCGAAGAACCAGTTGAGATCATGGACCGTGAGGTCAAGAGAATGAAACAGAGTCGTATCCCCATAGTAAAAGTTCGGTGGAACTCTAGACGAGGACCAGAGTTTACTTGGGAACGCGAGGACCAGATGAAGCACAAGTACCCGCAGTTGTTTGAAACTGCACAAGTCACTAGCTGAATTTCGGGACGAAATTCTTTTTAACATGGGGAGTATGTGACAACCGGCAAATTCAGGTCAATACCCGTCCCCGTCTCTGTCATAATTTGCATACATTATATTCGTGTTAGACTTAATTATGGTTAATTAAGGTCATTTCATAAATAGGAAAGTCCATTCATAACATTTCACGCATCGGTAATTCGGTAAATTACCGAGTCACCCGCAGTATATCCGGCACACACGAACGTTGGTGATAATTAATATTTATGTTTTAATAAATATTTCGAGGTGTTACAATACTATTTTAGAATTTAAATATATGCGTGTGTTAATATATAATAACTGAGTATTTTAACGTGCATCTTTACTGTTTCGTTGGTATACCTTATTTTAACGCGCTACTTCGCCATATTAATTTATTAAATATGTATTTACATGTTAGTAAACCACTAAATATATATGTAAAATTTTATTTAAATTCGGTTTTAATAAAAAGTGACTTTTATCGCTTCTAACTTATACCCGTTACCACCCTAATACCCATTTGATTTATTTTAAACTAAGAACCACATTTTACCAATTTAAACACTTAATAATTCACCAACTTTTTCTCTCAATTCTTTCACTTCCATCGAGATTTCAAACAAATCCCAACACCATATTGTTGGACTTGAACCTCCTACGCACACATACCTAACATTCCCATTTTTATGAAAATTTTGAATAAAAAGCCTCTCCCTTTTTAACACTTTCTGCCAATCTAGTCTACCCTCACACACACACAATTCAACTACTTTGACTTGTTAGAAAATCCCAAGAATTGCTCTATTGGTGTTAGTACTTTAAACAAGGCACATAAAAACCCACTTTGACCATTAACAAAAAAAAACAAAAATTGGACTCAAGACCCACCCCCGTATGACCGAACCTTGAACCCCACCACCTCCCATGTGTTGACTATATTAATGAGCTAACCTTTCATATCACATACACAAAACAAAATACAATCCCCACTCTCCCACGATTGCTCTCAAACTTACGGCTCCCACTCCACACCTTAACTTAGACATTTTTCAAACCTTAGTCAAGGATTCAAGGTGTTCCAATTCTCCTTAGGTGAAGTTCAAGTGGTCTCTTGGTGTCTTTCAAGCAACCTACAACTCCTTCATTTTCCTTGCTTGCTACTAGTGAGGACACTCTCTTATTTATACTTACTAATTATTTATTGCTATGTTTCACAACCCACTAGTTTTATGTAACCATTTTTGCCCCAACAAAGTGATATTTGTTAAAAATGATGTTTTTTGTTACATACTAATACTTACAAGAGTTATGTTTTTACATACACATACTAATTATTGCTATATAGTGGTTCATAAGATTAGATAAAATGTGCATGTTGGTGATTTGTGTTTATGCTTGATTATTTCGCTAATTGGAAATTACTACTAAAGAAAAACTAAGCTTATGTTTAAACTTGAAATTAACATCAAGTGGGTTTATTTATGTCCATGGGTACTAGTAAACATTAGTAGTTGATAATATGTATGTGTTAGGGTTCTTACAAGTTTATGAATTAATTGTTAGTTATGACAAGTTGATAGAAACTTTGAAAGTAAATACTTTGATAAATTGGGTACTTGAATTATTATGGATTTTGGCTAATACATATATATTATGTATTTTGGTCATATAGGAGTTGGATTTAACCCCTAGTCTTAATTTAAAAAAAAAAAGAATATATATTATTTTACAAATATATATCAAGAGTGGTAATTATATAAAAAGGGATACTTGTATGTTGGTTGTTTTCAAAATGATTTTCATAAGCATAAATTTACATCTATTATTTTCAAGACTAAAAACTAATGTTATAAATATATATACATGTATATTTATATTTTAGTCAAATACGTAAACCGACATTATTTTTGTTAGTGTTATTATTTCTCAAATTATATTTGATAGAAATAATATAAATATTATTTTATTTAGGTATATGTCGTGTTTCAAAAATATTACTTTAAATAAATATATATAAAACATATTTATTTATCGTTCGTAACGAGTTGCGACTCGAGTCGAGTCAAAATATTATTTTACAAATCAAACCGTGGGTTGATGCTAAGTTACAAGTATTCATGGACACACTTGAAGAAAAATGTAGTTTATATTTATTTCATGTAAATATATATTTTTGGATAACAAATACATATCACCAACGGGTCGTCGAGTCATACAGAATTTCATAACGAAACTAAGTTGGGTGAAACGGTTACATAACTCACTTACACACGGATACATTACTTAGACCTTAAGGTGTCTTATATATTCTAGAGCACGCGTAGGTCGGTTTACTCTCGGACTTTTGCTACCTACACGTTTACGGTACTCACGCATCAGGTGAGTTTTCACGGCCCCATTTTACTTATTTTCCTTTTGGGGGAGATTACATGCATACTTACTGTTTTCATTGGACACAATTTCACTTACATGATTTCACATATTACATAAGCGGTTTCATATCGTATTAAGTCCTCTCAAACTGGACCGTTAGTTTCGTTTCTAAGCGAGGTAATCATGGATAGATCTATTTGGGTTTGACAACCCCCACCCGCGTTAGTCGCGCTAACTTTGACCGGAGGTCAAAACGGGTGCATCATTGACCTAATCACCCCATGCATACGATAGGCATGGTAGAGGCATTACATTACATTACTGTTACAGTCTAGCTTCGGTTTCGGTGTGCTTATGGTAATATTGAAGTATTGTCTGTACAGCAATCAAATCATTGAAAGTTTTGTGGTCCATTACAACGATTTACTTTTACATTTAAACCTGTGAACTCACCAACATTATTGTTGACTCGTTTAAGCATGTTTTCTCAGGTCGTTAAGCTTGCACGGGATTAGGGTGCGCATCATGCATGAAGTCTTTTGATGTTCCCATGACAATGAACATTTGCTTGTCTTTTGCTTGGCATTGTATTTTCAAAACAATTTATTTTCCTTCCGCATTACTTTCCGCATTAACTCTGTAAAACAATGTTATATTTTGGAACGATCTGGAATGCATGATTTTCAAAACCATATAGAGGTCGTTCTATGTAATCAGTGACGATGATCCATGACCGTCGCGCCCCGCGGGAAACCGCCGTGGTTGGGGTGTGACAAATTTGCCCATAGTTTCTAGTCAATTTACACAGTCAACGGACTAACCACCAGCCACACTAGGGACCTTGGATATATTTTTAGGTCTATCTGCCTTACGCTTTCGGCGATGGGCTTTACGACAACCAAGGGTTCAACCCCTAGCCTTGTTACAGCGTCTCGTCTGTAACACGTGTATATATACGTGACTCTATGGGCTAACTGCTATATAGTAAATCACATTATGCAACGAATGGTTGTATAAATTCATTCAAGTCAGAGCATAATCAAAACTATTTTCAGTTTTGAAATCATTTTATAAAAATATAAGTATTCACCTTGATAGAGTCTCGGTTTAGGAATCTTCTAGAGTAAGTGTCCTAATGGGCAGCGTCTCTGTTTAAGAACCTTGCTTGGTTTCTCCAAATGAGCGTTTCCTAGCTTCTTGTTTACTTCTATGATGATCCGGCACATCGGGAACTTAAAGGTATGAGCGGGAATGGTTTTGTGAGAGTGGAAATGGCTTGGAATTTGGTTTCGGTGTGTTTTGGAATTGAATGGCCGTTGCATCTATTTATAGGCTGAATTTGGGGTCCGTAGCGCACCGTTATGGTAACGGGTAGCGCCCGCTACCGCCTAAACCCTAAACAGTCAGCATGACACGTGTCAAGCTTCGGTGTTACGGCTCAAATTGCGGCTAGCGGACCGTTAAGCTACAAGGTAGCGGTCCGCCACCCAACTGAGGAAGCCGTAGCGGACCGACAAGAATCTGGTAGCGGTCCGCTACCTGTGACATGCGTCAGAAACCCTAATGACTCATCAGGGCACGTGTCAT
Organism: Smallanthus sonchifolius; assembly: GCA_023525975.1. NCBI lineage: Eukaryota > Viridiplantae > Streptophyta > Magnoliopsida > Asterales > Asteraceae > Smallanthus > Smallanthus sonchifolius. Next base: position 22,522,846 of record CM042037.1, read on the forward strand.
TCCCGCATTATTGCCTTTGGGACCACGTAGCGGACCGTTATGCTTATGGTAGCGGTCCGCTACCAATGAAATTTCAGAATTTTTTGTTTTAGTCCCTGATCTTTTAAGTAATTATACTTCTAGTCCTTTAACTTTTATTTTGGGAATATTTCGCACGAAAATTTTTCAAATGTTACAGTTTCTACCCTCGCAACCGGCAGGCTTCTCGCGGAAGATCTATTTGGTTCGCAAAGGTAGGGTTTTGGTAAAGTTTCTGGATTTTGATTCGTTTGTAGAGTTTCGATTGATTTTTGCCTCCAGATGGTGATGGCGGTTAAACCAAAACGCGAAGCCGTCGTTAATAATGGCGGCGGCCTTTATGAGTAATCGTTTTGTATTTTTGAGTCCAACTATTCAATCGAAACTTTGAGGTGCAAAAAATTATGGAATTAGGGTTTCTATTTCAACTCTGGTCTGTCTGTCATCCTTTTCTTCTCATTTTTCTCCAGCGTGTTTGAGAACAGTATAGAAAATGAAAAAAAAAAGATATCCAAATGTTAAACATGTAATGGTTTTCAGAAGATCCACGACATAAAAAATCGAAGAAGAGGCAATACCAAATGAAGCCCACCAAAAAAAGCAACGGAAAAAACCCTACTGTTCTCGATCACGCTGGAGAAAAATGAGAAGAAAAGGATGACAGTCAGACCAGAGTCTAAATAGAAACCCTAATTCCACAATTTTTTGCACCTCTAAGTTTCGATTGAACAGTTGGACTCAAAAATACAAAACGATTACTCATAAGGTCGCTGCCATTATTAACGACGGCTTCACGTTTTGTTTTAACCGCCATCACCATCTGGAGGCAAAATCAATCGAAACTCCACAAACGAATCAAAATCCAGAAACCTTACCAAAACCCTACCTTTGCGAACCAAATAGATCTTCCGCGAGAAGCCTGCCGGTTGAGATGGTAGAAACTGATCGACTTCTTCCCAAAAAGAATTGCAGGTTATAGTAATCTGATGAGAGAGAAAGAGGTATGTGATAATTGATAAAGTTTGTTTCTCTATAGGTGTAATCAAAAGAATTGAATACGTGGGGTGAAACCTTCTGGTGCTACGTGGTGATGCTTCATGGTTGTACCATCTGCAGTAGAGGTAGTGACTTACTCTTCAACAAGTTGTCAAATGTTTAGTTGTTAATGTCAAAAGAGAATAATCAAACAAATCACTAGTTTACATTTCAATTTACAATTAAAACTACAGTAACTAGAAAATCGCTTAAACCAAATAAACTAAGCAATCCACACTACCACCAATAGCATAGGGATAAAATCCATACCCCGTGTCTTCGTTGTAACTAATCATTGGCGGATCTACATAGGGCCAGGGGTTCACCGGAACCCCCCGAGTTGAAAACTGGGGTGAACCCCTTAAAAAAGTTGAAAACTGATCAAGATCAAATATTGAGATGTGAATTTGGAGTGGAATGATGTGTTGACGAAGACACAGAAATTAGAATCTTGAAAAGATTGAAAATTTGTTGTTATTTTGGGTAGGGATGAAGGTAGAATGATTCGTGTGTGTGATGAACCTTACCCGACCCGAACAATCAAACCGAACCGAAACAAACCAAAAAATTTTATGTCCGGCCCTAAGAAATTGGAGCATCTAAAAACAGTGAACCCCCTAAAAAAATTCATGGATCCGCCACCGTAACTAATACAATAAAACCCTAAATTTTCACCAAGTGATCACCTCGACACATTTCATTGTGCTATTTAACTCGTTTGTTAAATGCAAGTTTCATGACTATATCAGTAACTTATTAAAATTGTAAATTATAATAAAATTATTGGTTATTGTATACTGATTTAATTAGTCAGTTTTTCGAGACTTGTTAAGTATCACTAACTTTATAAGTTTTATAAGGACTTTGAAGAAAATATTAATATATCTTTAAACACTTTGACTATGAGTTACTAATTTAGTATATTTCTCACAATAGAACTTTATCTATATCTATATCTATATCTATACTTCTTTATAATAGAGATTAGGAGGCTCCATTTTAAGACGCCGGACTCTACACATTTTAAGACGCCGGACTTTGACGCCGGAGACGCTTCATGTATGCTAACCGCCCAGGCATTCAATGCTATCCGGCGGAGACGCTTCATCTAATATAACCGCCCATTTAGGGTTTCCTACACATAGCGCTTAGGCAATTGAGAACGAGAAGACGATGAACTAGGGTTCTGATGACCAGATCTTCTCTGCATACCTCAGACTCGGTGACCCTTTGTAGCAATGGTTATGAAGGAGCTATGGTAGCAGTCGAAATCAAGACCATATGGCAGCGGTTTAGGAGTTCTTTCATCTGCCAATGGATCTGGAGAAAGGTAAATGTTCTATCCTCCATCTTCTCCTTCTTCTAATCTAGGCGCCGATCGTTTTGGTATTTTGTTCGTCTTACTTTTATGACTTTTGAAAGGTGCCTGATGTGTTAGCGGTTTCCAAGAACCCTAAGACCACGCAATGTAAGGGGAAGATGGTACAAGGCCCTGCTCCTTCAATCGATTCCATTTTCTTCTTAAATTCAAAAGCCGGTATGTTTAGTTGCGTTTGATGTGTGTGTTCTGCACTTGAAGATCTTTTTTCATAATCTGCTACCAATTGCTAGGTTAGTAATTTCTTATGGTTATAATTTTTTCTATATTCCTGGCTGAAATCACTAAAAATAATCACAGATTGTCTGTAGAAAGAAGAAATTTAGGGGTAACGAACGGAGTTGGAATTGACAATTTATTGACAAAGAGGCAGAAGGAGGCAATTGATATGCAAAATGGGGATGCCATAAGCAGCTCTCAAAACGATGAACATGCTTCTGTTATTCTTTTAGGATCTGGCATTCCAATAAAAAGTTCTGTTCCACCCATTAATCTTCCAAAGGTGGAGAAAATACCTCCTTATACGACATGGATTTTCTTGGATAGGTGAAGTTGTCTGTATTTATTTATTTTCTATGCTTGTATGTTCTTTATAGCAAAACCTCCTTCAACATTATTATTCTTTTATCTTATCTTTTGATGCTGGATTTCTTTTCTAGGTGAAATAGTTGTTATTGTTTCTTCTTTAATAATTAAGTGAAAATGCAGAAATCAAAAAATGACATAAGATCAATCCGTAGTAGGCCGAAGGAGAATATATTATGACCGAAATTGGGGTGAAGCTCTGATCTGCAGTGACAGTGAAGAAGAAATGGTTGCTGAAGAAAATGACAAGAAAGAGTTTGTTGAATCTGAAGATAACATCATTTGGTTTGTTTACTTCAGCTTATATGTTTCTGTGTTCCATATCATACACATTCTTATTTGTTAGTGTTTTTTAGTCCGGCACCAAATAATATTACTGCATGTTGTTGTGGTGTTGTAACGTTTCCAGGTCGACCATTGAAGACTGGACCATCTGCTATCGTCTATGATTTATTAGCCCAACGCTTGTCTAGGAATCCTTCTGAAATCAAGGTGGGCGCTCACTGGATATTACATTCTTGTTTGTGATTTGTCTTTATTTATCTTATCTTTTCTTCTACTATGTTATTGTTTGTGTTTTATTTATGAAACATATATCATCAAACATCTTATACAGGAACGATATGGAGCTCCTAAATGCTCTAAATCTGAGGATGCTGACTGCACCATGAACTCTTTTCTTGATAAAGATCTTGAAGCAGATCAGTTTACAGTAAGTTTCAAGTGGTTTCATACATGTTTCTTGAAAAAAGTTAATAATGGGGTGTTGATTATCTATTTCTTGTGTAGGTTCTTATGAGAATTGTCCCTTCGGACCCTGATTAATTACATGGGTCACTCTCTACTTGCGAGTTAATTTATCATCAATGTAAAGTTTTATCATATATAAGTTATAAAAAAAAGAATATTAGTACTTTAGTTTGAATGTGAATGTGTCAAAATGTCAAGAGGCTATCTGATGGAGTTTCTTGCCCCATTTCATCTGACTTTTAAAAAGTCAAGAGGTGAGTTCTCTGCTGTTCTTGCCCCATTTTTATAATCTGACTTTTAAAAGGTAAAACTCTAAAATTAACATGGAGTTTATTTTAAATTCAAACACTGTTATGTTAAAGTACTTAAGAGTTGACACAAGCTTAACATGGTTGTCATAGCTTTTGTAGTGAAATTGAGAATCAATATCAATTCCACAATCAAGATTTACTACGTTGACCCAATAAGTCAAACTGTGCCTCTTTTCTCATGATCCAAGTTTGGACAGGTCAAAAGTTATAAACTTTGAAGTTACATTGCTACCACATTTACAAGATGAATTCAAGAACTATCAGTATCAAACTTTTAGATATATTTGACCCTGAAAGTCAAAATCTGCATCTTTTCCATAATCTGACTTTAGACAAGTCAAATCAACAATTTTAAATTCAAGATTATCATCAATTTTTAATTTTAAATCAATAAGGAGAACATCAAGAATCCTACAACAAGTATAATCCTATTCTCTTTGGTTAAATTTATTATTTATTTTGTAATAAAGTAATAAGTATTAATTTATAAAACCTGAAATTTTAAATTAATGGGGTCGGTCTCAAAATTGGTTGGGGTTAGTCGAGATTAGATTGTATATATATTTATTAAGAAAAAGTTTCACGGGTGAGCCGACCCCATTCCAACAAGTAGCTAGGTACGCGAATGGAATCCACTATGTGTTTCTGGCATAGTCACATGGTTCGCTTCCTTGCCCACGATCTGCGATCCGGATCGGACGTACCCAATCGCGGTACGATCGCGATCCAGGTTCGCTCCGGTACGCGTTTCCGATTGCAAAATTGACGATCCGGAATTCCAATTCTATCGTACCTGGTTGATGTCGGATCGCGAATTCGGCGTAGCTGGAACACGAATCTCTATTATAGCGAACATCGCACCAAATTTCTGAGTCGATTATCCCACCAAATTTCTAAGTCGATCCTAATTTCTGAGTCGATCCTAATTTCTGAGTCGATCCATTCTCAATTATCCCTCCAAATTTCTGAGTCGATCCTAAACAATCATGGTTTTTGGAAAGAAAAGGAATGTTGCTTATGAGGAAGGTGATGGAGTTGGGTAGCAATCATTAGACGATTTTGTTGATCTTGAGAATGAGGAAGCTGGGCAGGAGCAGGTGCGGCAATCATCACAGGGTAGGTGTGGGTTTTTATTTTTTATTTTTATAATCTGGCAATCATGAGTCATCACAAGATGTTCTACTGTAGATAAATTTTTTTTATATGCACATGACACCTGGCAATCAAAATGCACAGTAGATAAATATATATTTTTTTATAATCTGTTCCTTTTTCCTTTTCTCAATTCTGTTTTATGATGTATTTTTTGATAATCAAAATGACTAAGTTTTATGATGTATTTTTTAGTACTTTTAAGTTTAATGTTTATGTTTTATGACTTTTATCATTGAGTACTTACAAATTTTAATGTCTTACTTAACTTTGATGTGTTGAGTACTTATGAATTAGATGTAGAAAAATAGCACCAAATTTAAGTGGTACATCGTACCACGTTATGTGGTACATCGTACCGGACCGAACCGAAATGAGCCTACCCCCAATCGTACCGAATTTTAGGGACCTAGCGTACCGCGTTCCCGTTCCACGTTTTCGTACCGGGGCGTACCGCGAACAATGTGACTATAGCAAATTTGATTGAAAGATTTTATGATTCGTTTACCTGAAATATCACACGAGTTTCTACACAAAAAAGGTACTTTAATTCACATAAATTATACATCTATATCACACATTCATCAATACTTTGACTTTGACTTGTGGGTTTATGTTTTTTTGCACGCAAGGTGAGTATCGTAAGGCAGGAGCTTGTTTTGTTCAACTGTTCTATAGAAGATAACATTGCATATGGGTTTGATGGCAAAGCCAGCAGCTCTGATATTGAAAATGTTGCTGTAAGCTCTTTCTTCTTTTCAAATTATATTTTCAAGTTTTGATGCATTATAAGGACAACATAAATCAAATCTTTCAATCAACATTTTGATTTTACTTTTTTTTTTGTTCTTAAAATAAAGTTTTCGTCTCTAAAGTTTGGTACAGGGACGGCAATGCGTCGGGTTTGGGACGGGTTTAGGTAATCCCATCCCCATACCCAGTTATAAAATCTTGTCCCATACCCGACCCAAAACCCGTCGGGTTTCTATCGGGTGATTACCCGTCTGGTATACCCCCGGGTTTCGGGTAAACCCGTTAGTTTTTAAAAAATACCCGTTGGGTATACTCGACCTAAACCCGTCGGGTATCTATCGGGTATACATAAAAATTGTAACTAAAATAAAAAAAGAAATAAATAAAATCATGTCGGGTATATACATTTAAAATAAATACGGTATATATACTTAAATAAATACGATATATATACTTAGAATAAATAAAAAGGAAAGAAAACTTATAATCAGGTAAACGGCTATACATTATCGGGTAATCGGGGAAGGTAAACAGGTATATCATCATGTCCCACACCCCTCCCAAACACGCAAAAAATTTCAAAAGTAATCCCAAACCCGGTCCCATACTCTATTACCCGACCTCATACCCGTCCCAAATGTCAGTGAATATGTTGACCATTTCTTCCGTGATAATCACCCTGATCAATATTTTCTACATCAGGATTGTTTAAAAAATTGGATGGTATTTTATAATGTTTTCCATTTCAAAATGGTTTTGAAAGCTGGATGATTTTAGTAAAGATTTTTATAATATATAATTTCAATTTTCTCAATTATGAAATTTTTATCTGAATTAGTATGTACATTTAACATATATATCTATTTCTTGAATCTTAGGTGGTATACAATGCAAACAAGCTTACAAAAATGGTGGATCAGAAAAAGGATTTGCAAAATTGGCTTATGTCTAAACAATAAAAGGCCAACCACGAAGGTTTGAGTCTAAACATTCTCTAGGTTTCATCCTCATTGATCTAGCAATTGAGGTTTTGATTGAGGTTGTTGGTCGGCATGAGGTATGCATATTCCATAAATTATAAAGTCATCACAAAGGCTTGTTTTGTTTGATAATCACAGAATTTTAGGTTAATTGATGATGAATTATAAACTTATAATAGGTAGAAGATTAAAATAAATTATTGAGAAGGTTGAGGAAAACTATAGAGACTTAATTATTGTAATTAATTGCTAGATTATGTTCAATTTTGCTAATAAATTGGCGGTATAGACTGTAGTTTCAAGGCTTGGAGCTTATAATACCATGGTGACAAGATTGGTTAATCCTGGCTTGATTAGTTTCTTAAATTGCCCTTTGATTCTATTTTAGGTTTGCTATATTGGTTCTGAAGTTAGATACATAATTAAATATAGATTGTTTGGAATCACCTACTATATGGTTGTTTATATGCATAATGCATCTTAAAACATTATAATTGACTATACAAAGTTAAACAGGATTGTTAATTGAGTATTATTTCTTTCTATTACTTTTTTTTTAGGTTTTTTTAGGTTTATTCGGGTCTTGACGTCTTTGTTGGTGGGGTGTTAAGAGCTGATTATTTTTGGTATATAATTAAGTATGCAATTAGGACTATTAATGACCGTTTTGATATAAGTATGCATAATCTCATAGTTATTTATTTACATAACGTTTGCTTCCTTTATTTACGATTATGAACAAATTTAGACAGATGGAAAGCTCTTCACCCCCTCCTACAAGAATCTTCTAAGTTCAACCCGGGAATAAAAATAACCATAACTCGGACTCCTTTGTAGTTAACAAGGTTTTCCAACGTCAAAGTGTTATACTCGCATATTTTTGCTACTTGGTTTCAGTATATGTCAATATCAAAAACTGTACTGATGGCTTTTGCTATTTGGTTTCATTGTATGTATACACCAAACATTAATATAACATTAATATAACATTAATATATGGTTGATGCTAATGATCACATGATATTCTAATAGTTGTTTGAAAATCACGCAAATCATATTGTTAATTATATACAAATTTTGAAAGTCTTTAACTTTTTGTAGAGCGTTCAATTTTCTACGGCAACGTGCGAGATACCTATTACGTGTGGTGGTACCTCATATGAATATTTTATAAGCAAGTTGCATTTGCCTTTACAAATGAGGTGTAATTTATTAAAAACATTCATTTAATTAAGCAAATGTTTATACAAACTTAATTTGGCGAGGCCGCACATCGTACGGGTTCCCCTACTAGTATTTTAAATAAACAAAATGTATAGTTCCTTTCCAATAAAAAAAGAAAATGATTAATTATATAATTTCACTTTTTAAATATTTTTTTAAAGTAACAAAATTATTATTATACTCTTTTGGAAAATCAGAAAATATAAAATTTTTATATTTTCAGAGTCGTCAAATATTGTATTTAGTATTTACACAAGTTATATAAATACTATTACGTATTTGGGCTTTGGGCTGCGCAGGTTTGGGCTAGAATGATTTATGGGCTTCGGGGGGTAACAAGTCAAAGGTGACGACCCGTTTAGTGCGTCCAGCGATCGTAGTCCTCGATGTGTACGTGGTTAGGGGCTGTGGGTGATGCGGCGGCTGTCGAACGGGAATGAGACCAAGAGTTACGACGGCTAGAGGGAAAAGGATACCGAGGGTAGTGAGATCGAGATAAATTGAGAGGCATAGAGAGAAGACAGAGGCTGTTGGAATATGGTAGATGATTGTGACGACGGTTTTGCTGTTTGACTTAGACGTGGGGGCTCGTTTGTGGCGGCTCTCGCCTGGTTGCTGTCGACGGCGGTTAGGCAAACAGGGAGAGTGAAAGAGATCAATGTTTTAAAAACCGGTTTAAACCGGCCGGTAATACCGGTTGAACCGGATCTCGGTCACTAACCCGGTAAATTGAAAGAGCGGTTTGTAACTTGAACCGCCGGTATTATCGGTAATAACGGGTTAGACCGTTTTACTTATTTTAGGTCAAAGTAAAATTTTATGTTTAAACCAAAAAAAATAAGTTTTAGCGGCGCGGTTAAAAACTTTTAACTTAGCCAGCAGCCATCGATCGATCAGTCCATTCCAAATCGGCCTTTCCTCTTCCTGCATCGATTGATCAAAAAATTAAGTATTAGCGTCCCGATTAAAAACTTTTATTTAAAAAATTTGTTGGAAAATTGAGTGGATTATTTTTTTTTATTATGGATTAACTTTTGGATTATTTTTTCTTATAGATCATGTACTTTTTGGATTATTTTTTGAATTTTTGAGTTGAAGTTGTATTTTTATGAAATTATAGGATTAACTAGTCAACCCGGTTGAACCGCCCAATACAACCCATTACAACCGGTTGAACTAGGGGTGTTCAATCGAATCGAATTGGTTTATTCGGTTTATTCGAATCGAATTTGGAATTTTGAAATCTGGATTCGAATTTGAATAAAAATCTTATTCGAATTCGAATCCATTCGAATAAACCGAATTAGAAAAATAAAAACAAAAAATTACAAGTATTCAAATTTTTAACTACATTTCTAAAAATTTAACAATCTAATTCATACATAAATGCAAAAAAATGAACATAAAGAGTGTAACAACTAACAAGATAACTAAAAACTAAAGTCGGGTATGGTATCATACAACCATAGTAGTCAAAATGTTAGAATAAGAGTGAAGAGTCGATGTCGTTTTGAAATTTGAACTGATGAATTGACTTAATACCCATAAAAACTAGAGAGTCCAATACTTAAAATGGTTGAATATTGAAAACTTGAAGCTCATACGATAAAAAAAATCTATGTATATAGTTATTTGAATTATTCGAATCAAATTCGAATTCAAGATATAAAATTCGAAATCGATTCGAATTCGAAATCCTTATTCGAATTCGAAATTTTTATTCGAATAGAATTATTCGAGTCTGATTCGAATAATGAACACACCTAGGCTGAACCATTTATGAGGCTAGCCCGGTACGGTTTGAAAACCGGTTTTTAAAACAGTGAAAGAGAGACGTGAGAACAGTGGGAAGATCGTGGCGGTTGCTAGATTTCAAGGCAATTGATCAACTTTATTTTCATTTTCTATTTTTATAACGGATAAATATATTTACATTGTCCATTATGGGACTAGAATTCTCAACTGTCATACCCCGCCATCGACGGAAACGCGAAGCGTAACGTTCATGGTTTCCATAGCATATGATTATTGCAAACACATACACGTAAGTTGGATACTTAAATTAAGATAAGAGTTTACAAACCATAGTATTTGTTTTGAAATTACAAAAGATGTGAGATTTTGCGAATATGACTCATCTATAATGAGTTATATGGGAAAAATCTCCAAAAATAGTATCCAGACAAATATGCATGATTCCTACTTGACACACTTCTTGAATCCGCGTTTAGTTCCCTAAAAATATACTTAAAATGTGTCAACACTAGGTTGAAGAGTTCATAGGTTTTAAGTAATCACATATTAGTAATTCAATTGTATAAAAACCCTTTCAAGTGCATATAATAAACAAAGCAATTTGTACTTGACCAATTTGTAAACTAGCTAACTTTACAAATGTTATGTTCATACATGAGCCTTTTAACCAAACCTGACACAGTGTTAAACCCCTCCCTCGCTCCTCACGAGTATGTGTTAAGACAATATGCGGTCATTTGGCCAGGTATACCCCAGGTTAGCGCGACTAACCATGACCGGATGTGTCAATCACAAATAACTAAAGGTTAATAATTGTGTTGTTCATTGTTTCAGGGGACTTTACGGGCCCTTAATTGTACTCATGCAAACATAAAGGTCGGTCTTTGATCAGAGTATTTTAGACACATATTATTAGATAATAATAAGTTACTAAATGCATTTATATTAGTATAATATATAGTATTTTGATTATGTAATTTATTTTGTGTTAGTTTTATTAAATAGTGAATTAAACAAATGAATTAAGCTAACTACACGTTAAAGTAACAAAAATATTATTTTGTGATTAAATCAAGTAAATTAACATGGACATATGAATTCATTATTTTAGTTGGCTTTTGATTTCATGGAATTTAATGTGCAGTACTTCAAGTGGAATCAATAATAGGCTGTTTGAGAAAATCAAAATAAGGTAGTTAAGATGAGCTCTTAATAATTCAATCAAGTGGGCTTGAGTTAAATTAACAATAAGTTTAAAATTAAGTTTAAAGGAGGGGTGGACGGCAATTCACAAAAGGGGGATACACGGCTGCAATTACGAGGCTCATAGGGCACGCATCACGAGAGGAGCAGCCCTGATGATGTTGTTGGCGTTGACCGAGAAAGGAAGTAGAATCGAAAGCATTCTGAGCGGATTGGTTAATTTCAACAGTTTATGTGTATGCTTTGAGTTTGCTTGCTTTACGATCTTGTTCGGTTGATAACAAAACCTAGTAGCAGGGTTGGGTGACTAAATGGGGTAACTTGGCATTGATAAATTGGGTAGTTAGATTGTACTGGTTTGTGACGAAACTAGTCGTATAGGTTTGTTTTCAATTACTGTTTTAACTGATTTTACAACACCATGTCTATGTGGTGTCCAATGAACAACCGAGTTTTGCATAAACCTAGAACCTGAAGTTTGGAGGAAGTTACATCTTTGTTTAATCTGAATTCTATGTAGCATAAATTACTAAACTAAACAATTATATATTTCCACTGATTCCTTGTGGATTCGACAACCCTACTTCCATGTCTATAGTCCAAGGTAGATAAGTAGTAGATTTTATAAGTGTTTTTGATTGACCTTAACACCGCAATCAAAATGGCGCCGTTGCCGGGGATTCGGTGCGCTTAGTTTTGTTGCTTTAGTTTAGTTGATTTTTTTAAACAAAAACCCCAAAAATATTTCCTTATATTTTATTTTTAGTTTTAATTTCTTTGTTTAGAACTACTTGGGTGTGCTACTTGTGTAGTTCGACATGGTTAAGAATTATAATAATGACCAATATTACTATGAGCCGTGAAGTAACTGTGGCATCACTGGCCACTGGGCTCAAGATTGCCCAAGATATAATCAATATGGTGGTGGTCCTGAGTATCAAAGCTATCAGAAAAATTACAATCAAGACTACCACCCGAGCGGGCCACCTGAACAAGACAACTATCAGTCTGAATTGGATGTCATTCGGTCAAACATGATGGAGCTAGCAAAGGTGGTGCATGAAGTGGTGAAACAACAGGAGAGCCAGGCAAAGCTTCATCAAACCTTGCTAGATCAAGTTGTCCACTTAGCCGAGACAGTTGCTTCACTCATCAAAGCCTTGCAGTGCACATCTCCATGCTGTAAGTCTTAAATTCTCATTTAAATTTCCTGCTTTTGAACAGACTTCACCACCGGCTGTGAAAAGAGTGGTGGAGTACAGTGAATATGAGTCTGACCCTAATTAGGATTTTATGTCACAAAATAACTTGAAAACTAAAAATGTGAATAAACCTATAAAAATCTCATTTCCTGATACTTTCATCAAACAAGTTCAAAAAGAAAAAGAAAAAGACCCAACACAAGATGAACGATGGGAAAATTTGAAAAGCGTAAAATCAATTTGCCATTTCTAAATACGCTTAAACAAGATCCTGATTGTGTTGAGTGCTTGAAAGGTTTGAGTACCCGAAAACGACGACATAAATGTCCCGAACAAGTAAAACTGAGTGTTAGTGTGAATGTCGTGTTTACGGGTACCCTTCCCCCCGAAACTCCAAGATCTAGGGGCACCTATTATTTCAATACAAATAGGTGAAATTAAACTATATAGAGCGTTGCTGAATCTTGGAACATCTGTGAGCATAATTCCAAGGAGTCTGTATGATCAACATGAATTTGGTTCTTTACAGAGAGTTAACATCACTGTGTTGTTGGCTGATCAGACTCCCACACATCCTTGGGGGATTGTAAAGGATGTGATTGTGAAAGTTGGAGAATTTTACTACCCAGTGGATTTCTTGGTGTTGGATTGTGTCAAGAATACAGAACCAACTATCATTTTGGGTAGACCGCTCTTGGCCACTGCTCAGGCGAATATTAATTGTGCGGAGGGAACTGTAAGGATGAGGTTTGGGGCTCAGAAATTGAATCTTCAAATATTTTCAAACTTGCTAACCCTGAAAGCTAACAACTGTGGGTCACGTGAAAAGGTGAATCATACGGTCGAGAATGCTTGTTTTCTGAATGACAAGTTAGTTGAGCAAAAGAATGGTGAGACTCCGGACAATGGGAAGAAGAGGGTCAGAAAGAGGAGGCGGAAAAGAAAGAAACCGCTAGTTCAATATGTAGAGCGGGAACTCTTTGCTTTGTTTGTGCAAGCATGGAGGAAATTTGATAAGGAGAGAAACCTAAGTGTGGGGAAGGAGGACTGCAAGCACCCCACCCGACCACCATGACATCAATAAGGTACACCGCGTCTGGATGAAAACGTTAAACTTAGCGCTGTTGGGAGGCAGCCTAAGGTTAGTTGTTTTAATTTCCTGTCTAGTTAAATGAACGTTGTGGGTGTATTCCTTAGAATCCCTCACGAGACTTCACTCGTCCACTCGGGCTACCGAGGGGTTTAAAAGGCTTGATGCATATGCTAAATGCATTCGTGATTCCTACGAAAGTGAGTTAGGACTTTGTTTTATTTATTTATTTTTTGTGTTTTTGTGTGCGAGCCGGCCGAGTGTGGGGAAGTTTTATGGGTTTTCAAGTGAGTTTGGTGCAATTGAGTATGTTTAGTTTTTATCGAGGCTTTACATTGAGTCAGTTCGAGTCAGTTTTATGTTATTGTTATATATTGAGTCAGTTTAATGCTCTTGGGTTTGTTTTGAGTTTAACTTTGCAGGTTTAGATTGATCCACCTGTACTCAATCTTCATTCGGGCGGTGATATTTTGAGTTTGATTTGATTCTATTGTAAAAGGCATCCCATTAGCGGATTTTGACGACGATCGCAAATGAAATGTTATACGATCGTGTGAGGTTGGATTGAAGACAGTTACAGTTCGAAACCAGCTAAGTCCTTTCCAATTCTCTGTATATTTTTTTTTGTATTTTTATATTTTTATCGTCTCTCATCCTACATTAGGGACAATGTAAAGTTTAAGGGTGGGGAGAGGAGACTGAGTCTGTATAGTAGATAAAATTTAAAAACGCATAAAAATTAAAAATGTCCTTGAATTAGAATTTTTTGCAAACAAATGGAAGATGATAGGTAGAATTGGAACTGCTTGTGGAATCTAAATGAAAAATAATAAAATAAAAAGCGCGTCTAATTTGTAATGTTTTGGTAGGCTCAACCGACTTAAAGAGTTTAAATATCCTGATAGTGTATCTAGTTTAAAATGATTAATTAATTCAGGATGTCTTGTGAGTTCTCATCTTAGGGGTGTCGGCAAAGTTGAAACTGTCAATATAAAGTGATAGGTACCATTATAATAAAAAATTTAAAAGTTTTTAAAATTACTTGGCACATCACTTTCTTTTTATGAAAATAAATCCGAAAGTTTGTGGCGCCCGCATTTCATAATCCACATCTGCATGAGCATAATTAATTGAATTGAGAGCTTGAGTTCTGCCTACGTGTTACCCTCCGGGTTACAAGCTTGGTTGAAACGCCCATGGGCAGACTCTTGTGATCAATCATAGATGACTGATTTGACTTATGTGTTACCTTCCGGGATGGCAACCTGGTCGAAACGCCTCTAAGTTGAGTTATGTTCTTCATTGCTTAAAAACTGAAGCCTGTGTGTTACCCTCTAGGATAGTGACTTGATTGAAACACTAAAGGTTAAGGTTTATTCATACATCATTAATAAAAGCTCATGTCATTCATTCATCGATTCATCATTCATTGTGATTTTTAAAACTTATAAATTAGTGGTTATAGTGGTGGGAAATCTATAAGGTTTAACCTGTGCCTAAACATGACATTGAGATGGGATTAGGCTGAGTCATAACTTTCTGAGTATGAGACTCATAGATAGTCTGTCTGCTTGGTAATGAATAGGATATTAGATCACATAATTGAGGGAGCTTGATGAGTCGGTGGTTGGGTTTAATCGGATCGAAATACCGAGTGTTACAATTAACGCGTTAATATATTTGTGATGTGCAAATGAATGAAAGTAGAAAGCAAGTTTTCCAATTATGATTCAATTACAAAATATTTTTCGGGACGAAAAAGGGTAAGTGTGGGGATATGATCGGAGTATTTTAGACACATATTATTAGATAATAATAAGTTACTAAATGCATTTATATTAGTATAATATATAGTATTTTGATTATGTAATTTATTTTGTGTTAGTTTTATTAAATAGTGAATTAAACAAATGAATTAAGCTAACTACACGTTAAAGTAACAAAAATATTATTTTGTGATTAAATCAAGTAAATTAACATGGACATATGAATTCATTATTTTAGTTGGCTTTTGATTTCATGGAATTTAATGTGCAGGACTTCAAGTGGAATCGATAATAGGCTGTTCGAGAAAATCAAAATAAGGTAGTTGAGATGAGCTCTTAATAATTCAATCAGGTGTGCTTGAGTTAAATTAACAATAAGTTTGAAATTAAGTTTAAAGGAGGGGTGGACGGCAATTCACAAAAGGGGGATACACGGTTGCAATTACGAGGCTCATAGGGCACGCATCACGAGAGGAGCAGCCCTGCTGATGTTGTTGGCGTTGACCGAGAAAGGAAGTAGAATCGAAAGCATGCGCGGCTAATTCACTTGTGGCTTCCTCCGGGCGGATTAGTTAATTTCAACATGTCACACCCCCAAATTCCACTAACGGAGTTTTACCGTTTAGAAGGTGACACACCAGGATCTCAGTCATTAGTTACATCAAACGACACTATATGGGACTTGAAATGCCATAACATAAAAGTTCAGAGTTAATGCGGAAGCGTAAACGTTACAATGCAGTCAAACGTAATTACACGCAACAAGCGTCAATTAATGTAATTAAATAAACTGTTTAAAATATTTGAAATGAATGATATGACAGTAGGACTCCATGCATGTCCTAAGTGCGCAACCTGTGCCAAAGCGACCTGAGAAAGATGTAAGAAAAAGTGTCAACACGAGGTTGGTGAGTTCACAGGTTTCAAGTTTGCAATATGAGAGTGTTTGCCAGATTATGTACATTCAATATGCATATCTATAGGTAGCTAGCCTATGTTCATGTTTTACTAAAACGCTCGCAACCGAAGCTGACTATGTTTGTATGCCTCCTGCCAGGTCTATCAACTCTGGCAAATGTGAGTAGGCTAACATTTCACCCGTTCGATATCCAATCGAGTTAGCGCGACTAACGCGGGTGGGGCTTGTCAAACCCAGTAGTACTACTAAACATTACCTCGCTAAGATCCATATTAACGGTCCGATATAAGATGAGGACTTTCTGTGATAGTGTGTTACGCTTAGCCTCAACAGTGATATCATATAAAGTACCATAATCAAATAGTTGCGTCATGTTTTCTCCCCCAACGGGAAAAACATGTAAAATGATATTTGCTTGCGTACCTGTTTCTCCCCCACGGGGAAAACAAGTAAAAGTATGATAGTTGGCGTTCATGTTTGTTTATTCCTCAACAGGAAAACAAGTAAAATACGTTTGTGTGTAAACATGTTTCTCCCCCAATAGTAAAACAAGTAAAAAGGGGCCGTGAAACTCACCTGCGTTGCGTAGTAGGTAGTATCACACAAGTATGAGATTTGAAATCTCAAGTGTTAGCCTGCACGACTTACGTATGCCCTAGAATTATACACATAATAGTTAGGGATACAATAGGAATATGTGACGACGACACGGAAGTTTGAACGTCCTAAGATGTTCATAGGATTACTAAGTAGACGAACGTGTCCACGGAAATAAGGATTTCTATAAGAATCATAATAACTAAGTTTCGTGTCGAACGTTACAAATAATTGTAGGTCCCGGGAGCCTCGTCGCGCAGCGGATAATAACACGATCTGTTCTGTGATTTGTGTGGGAACAAAGAAACGAGACAGGGAACACGAACACAGATAAAAGACGATGAAACGAAACGTAATCCATAACAAAGAAGTCATCCCGTATTACAGACTACATACCGAAGGAACACACATCTCTCATCTAAGCTCACGGTTCAGGGGTCGGGAGAGCTCTTCCCGACCCGGACAACCTGTTCCAGAGTTCCACCTACAAATGAAGACAAGTCTTCTATTTATAGGCGAAGGAACACTTCCTGCGTACTTGACAAGTACGCAAGGCAAAAGCCTTGCGTACTTACTAAGTACGCATGGTTTGGTCATGCGTACTTGACAAGTACGCAAGGCAAAAGCCTTGCGTACTTACTAAGTACGCAGGACCAAACTGGTGTGCGGGCTAAGTACTCAGGAACACCCTCCCGCGTACTAGCCACGTACACCGATACATAGAATTTAATCTATAGTTACAAAACATGCTTCTACAAACTCCCTCTTAACTATAGCATCAAATTCTATCTATCACTAACACTGATAATCATCAGTTTACAAAGAATGTCCTAACAGACTCCCTCTAAACTAATGACATCACGTGTCTTCTGGCGAGACTTGATCTTCTGGCATTCCACTTGAGATCTTCAAATCTTCAAACTTCAGTCTTCAGTTGCCGAGTGATGACATACCCGACTCCCTCATACCTGCAGCTTTCATTGTAGACCAAACCAAGTGCTTCAATAAGAACCAACTAACCCAACACAACTCATTGTAGTTCATCCTCTCAGCAGTAGCAACCTCCACCCTGACTTAGACTTCTGAGTCTTACAATGTCTTCCTAACCAGGTGACAATAGTAGACTAAGACAACTCCAAATCAGCTGGCATATGATAGAGAGTTTGAGTTTCCAATAACCTGCATCAAACTAATCAGCTCCCAAAGGAATTCCAGTAAGATAAACTTAAGTCTTCAACCAGATGTGTCCAACTCTATCCTGTATCTTCACGAGTCAACCAAATTCCCGAAGACGTTCATTTCCAATATCCCCTTTCAGGTTTAGCTCCATCTGACTAGACCAGAAACAAGGGTATGTTTCCTATCCCATCGTCTAATGATAAAAGGTTCCATCTTCAACTAATAATCCAACGAATATCCAGCTTCATCTTGAAAACACATGATAGAATCAAACACGATAAATATAGTTTACACGAGAAATCACGGTTGAGATCCATGTTACGTCAAAGAGGTATATATATAGGAAGTACCAACGGCTTTTCCACCACCTCTTTAATGTCTCATGAATACTAGATATTATCCCCCTCATTTCTCTGTAAACTATGACCAGATTCATCACCACTTCACTCAAATCCTTAAAAAGCACAACTAGCCAACTCCAGGATTTTATTTTTTATTCCTTTGCAAAGATCCAAAACAGCAAATCCTTGGGTTCAAGTTGTTACAGTATTCATCCCCTATTAAAGAAGTATCCGAGGACACTCGTAGCCTACATATTCAGGTTTGAATACCTAAACAAGATGATTCTTTTTCCGAAAGACCCAAAACAGCCACATCTTCACAAATAGAACGAGACCTTTAGCCGATGACGACCCAATTGCTCCCATTAGTTCAGCATTCATACCCTATTAAATAAGTATCCCGGATACTCATAGCCTACATTTTCAGGTATGGACCCTTAAACAATGTATGACAAGTGGTATCATCCAACAAAAATCTCGTTCGTGTTTCGCCAAGCCACATCGTATACAAATTCTGGTCCGGAAAAACCAAAATTACTATCTTCTCAAGAATGGGCCGAAACACGCGTACAAATGACCACACAAAATTTTGGACAAGGAAGGTTTTCCCGCCAAAAAACTTTTTTTTTTTTTTTTACGAATCCCAGATGCTAGTCCATGCGTACTTAGTAAATACGCATATGTAGGGTGTTGCTGCGTATTTAGCAAGTTCGCAAAGCCAAGTACTCATGCGTACTTGCTAAGTGCGCAGAGAAATGCTCTTGCGTACTTAGCTAGGTACACAGGTCACTTCTCATGCGTACTTACTAAGTACGCAGGGCTAACCCATGCGTACTTAGCAAATACGCAGAAAAGGTGATTCTGCGTACTTGTTCAGTACAGCAGTGTTCTTGACGGATCTTGAGGAAAATGCTCGAAAAGTGACGGATCTGAGAAATTAATGCTTCCAAAAGCTTCGAAAACATCATCTAACAAACCCTTAGCCTTCCAAACACCAAATGAAGTGATAACAAACTCGATTTTAAGGATTTTTGGTTACGAACTCGTTTTGCTCAAAATCCTAAAAAATCGAAATTGGAACACAAATCAGCGAACACCGAGGCTCTGATACCACTTGTAGGTCCCGGGAGCCTCGTCGCGCAGCGGATAATAACACGATCTGTTCTGTGATTTATGTGGGAACAAAGAAACGAGACAGGGAACACGAACACAGATAAAAGACGATGAAACGAAACGTAATCCATAACAAAGAAGTCATCCCGTATTACAGACTACATACCGAAGGAACACACATCTCTCATCTAAGCTCACGGTTCAGGGGTCGGGTGAGCTCTTCCCGACCCGGACAACCTGTTCCAGAGTTCCACCTACAAATGAAGACAAGTCTTCTATTTATAGGCGAAGGAACACTTCCTGCGTACTTGACAAGTACGCAAGGCAAAAGCCTTGCGTACTTACTAAGTACGCATGGTTTGGTCATGCGTACTTGTAACATCCCAAAATGTCGAGAAATAAAGTTAACGAGTTCAAGCGGGCCGAAGTCGGGCCGGGTCAGTCGCGAACCGGGCTTGGGGAGGTCTCCCCTATAAATAGCCAGGGTCACCACATTTTTCTCTCATTTGCAATTCTAGAGAGAGAAAACCGTAGAGAGAGAAAGTGTCGGAATGGCACAAGATTGCACCCGCTCGTGTCTCTTGCACTCGTGAGAAGAACCTCCAGATCAGAAGCTCGATTCAGGTAACGATCCGACCTAAATCTGAGTTTTAGTTCGTTTTTGGGTTTTCGGGTCTTGGGTGAAAAATCGGACGTTTTTGTGGATAAAACTGAAAGATAATCATAGATTTGAGATCCCTAAGGGAAAACGAATGTTTTGGATGCAACATGTTCGGGATCTTGACATGATCAGACCCGAAATGCGAAAGTTAGGGTTTTCGCGAAGAACAGGTCGTGCGTACTTGCTAAGTGCGCATGGAGCAGGTCCTGCGCACTTGCTAAGTGCGCAGGAGGAGGGACCTGCGCACTTGCTAAGTGCGCAGGAGGAGGGACCTGCGCACTTGCTAAGTGCGCAGGAGGAGGGACCTGCGCACTTGCTAAGTGCGCAGGCAGCAGGGTCTGCGCACTTGCTAAGTGCGCAGACATCAGACTGGTTAAGTAAAGTTAGTATGTTTAGAAGGGTTAAACCGTTAGAGTCGGTAATGGTCTGATGTGTATGTAACTACTCAATTCAGATCGTACGTGAAGTCGTTGGACCTTCGTTTAGGACAACCGAGACTAGCTTATCAGGTGAGTTCTAGAAGCCCTCTTTTAAATGTTTTTATATAATGTTTTCGGGCTGGTGTGTACACGTATGAAATGATGTTTTATGAAATGATGTTTTATAAAATGATGTTTATGAAACTACGTTTACGAAAGGAAATGATTTGGAACGAAGGGTTTATGGAAAGAAAGTTTATGAACGAAATGCTTACGAACGAATGTTATAAAGAAATGGTTTAATGAAAAGGTAAAGGGTTTTGAAAGTGAAGGAAAGGTTTTATGAAAAGAAAACAAAAAGGGGCAAATGTTTTAAAGAAGTCATTACAAATCTAATCTGTCGAATGAATGGAATTGACGAATGAAGTCTGGGAATGTGATTCCCAGCCTTGTGGTAGATTATGGACAGTGAGCCATAGTTACCACAAGAACAACATGGGCAATGTCTTTGTGGCATGTCAATGGTTTTGATGTTGTACAACTGGTAAGGGAGTAACGACGGTTACTCGGGTGATGACGATCATCCTAAGCGAACGAGGTAATGGGAAATCAATGACGGCGATACGTAACGGTTGATTTCCAAAGGAAAGATGCGTGTTGGGCAATGACGGCGATACGTAACGGTTGACCCCACGCATTGAAGGGTTGGGCAATGACGGTGATACGTAACGGTTGACCCAACGTAGTGGTATGGTTGTGGCAATGACGGCGATACGTAACGGTTGCCCACAACATTAAAAGTTCCTACGGGGACATAGAGACGCGTAACGATACAGATTTAGATAATAATGTATGACTTAAATGAATGTTAATATTTTAAACAAATGATTGTGTTTAAATATGCGAAGGTTTACGAATGAAAGGCCCTGTTTTCTTATACGAATGTTAAACCCTATTGAATGTTTGAATGATGAACCATTTCTTAAAACGAACGAAAACTAGAACTCACCAGCGTAGCTGACGTTTTTAAGTGTACACATTCAGGTTAAGGCAGGTGATGAGGATGGATGGTGATGCTTGGCTAGAGATGAAGAGTTACCCGACTGCTTTTGAAGACTGGCATCCCGTTATGTTTAGTTATGATGTAATTATGTTTACGCTTCCGCAAGTATGAATAACGATTAAGTTATGTTTCAATGAAAATTTCCGCTGCGTTATCTGATATTCATGTTTAAGAACTGCTTGTGAATGAGTAAATCCAATAAGTGAGGCCTCCCGGGTTTGGGGCCTTACAAGTTGGTATCAGAGCAATAGTTTGAGAGATTCGGACACCCCCAGTGTTTGAACTTAAACTTTGAATGGGACCGAAAGCGGATGCCAGTACGGGTAACTCGAGCCAAAGCATCAGGTATGTAAAGTAGAGTATGTGTATGTAGTATGCCTTAGAAAGGGTTAGGTAAGGACTTGTGTTCCGATGGAATCACAAAGGTGGTCAAATGAAAATCGAAAGGTAGTGTAATGGTTAATTGCAGATGGCCAGTGTATATTAACATCTTACAGTACTTATTGAATTTTATTTGTTAACTAGCGTGATGACATTGGATTTCTTGTCCAATAGAACGAAATGGCAAGGAGAGGGAACGGAAGGCGTGGTGGCCGTACCGGTGGTCGTACCGGCGGTCGAAATGGTGGGCGTGGCAGGATTCCTGCGCGCCAAGAACACAGTGAAGAAGGAAGTGTTCACACTGAACCGGCGGTTAGTGTGCATGAAGCTGAGCAGACACAGGTTGAAGAGCAACCTTTCACTTTTGAACCAGAAGTGAGAGCAGCAATAGCTCGAGAATTCACAGAATTGATGAAGAATTCTCTGCCAGGTCTGTTGGCTGAAGCGTTGAAGCAGGTCAATGGGGCGGGTGGGTCTAGCGCGGCAATTGGTGCTCAGAACAATGAGACCGACAATGCACCGCCTGCTCGCGGGTGTGATTATAAGTCCTTTAAGGCATGTGACCCGCCGATACTCACTGGGAAGAAGGACGCGGTAGCTACTTTTGATTGGGTAATACGTATGGAAGCCGCCATCCGTCTGAGCGAGTGTCGAGCTAATCAAGTAGTGAAGTTTGCTGCTAACTCCTTGAGGGAGGAAGCATCCCACTGGTGGGAAGGTGTACGTCAAGCTAAAGGGAGCGAGATTGTGGATGCGATGATGTGGGCTGACTTGAAAACTTTGGTAATCAAGAATTTCTGCCCAAGGAACGAGATTGAAAAGGTAGAGAGGGAATTTCTGGGTTTGAAGGCCGGGAACATGACGCACCGGCAATACACAACCCGATTTAATGAACTGGCACGTCTGGTGCCACACCTCGCCACTACTGAAGAGAGAAAGATTGCCTGTTATATTCAAGGGTTGCCGGATCAGGTCCGCACCTATGTTAAGGCGAACGCCCCTACTACCTATGATTTGGCAGTAGAGCTAAGTGGCGTAGTATTTGACGATCTGGCACTGAATGTTGTTGCCGTTGAAGAGCAAAAGAAGAGACCGAGCTTCTCAAACAAGCGAACTGGGGAAAGATGTTTGGGTCTCGTGATAAGAGGGCTCGGGTGGGTGAGCCGACTGTTTGTAAGAAGTGTGGAAGGGAGCATGTAGGTGAATGCAGACTGGGATCTAGCTTGTGCTATAAGTGTGGCAAGACCGGGCACTACTCTCGAGAATGCCCGCAAGGTTACAAATGCTACAATTGTGGGGAAAATGGTCATATGAGTAGGGACTGCCCGAAGCCCAGGATGGGGGAAACCGGGAAAGGAAAGGGCCCGGAAAAGAAGGGAGAGGGATCTCGTGCAAAGACTCGTGCGTACGCACTGACGCAAGAACAAGCCAGGGCGGATCCCGATGTGGCGTCAGGTACTCATCCTTGACAACACTTTGGTTTCTGTGTTATTTGATTCGGGTGCTAGTAAGAGTTTTATATCTGCGAGTTTTTGTAAGCGAGTGAAGTACACAGTTAGTAAGCTAGAAAGGGCCTTTAGCGTAGAAACCGCTGAGGGTAGAACTGCAAGAGTAACCAATGTAGTTGACAACTCCACGATAAAGATAGAAGGTCATAGATTTCCCGTCAGATTGTTCGTTATGGTTTTGGGAGGGTTCGATGTGGTGTTGGGTATGGATTGGTTAACTGCCAACGAAGCACAAATCATATGTAAACGAAAGATAATCCGACTCAAGGCTCCGGATGGTAGCAAAGTCGAGGTTTTTGGAGATCGTGACGCCCCGATGCCAAATGTCATCTCAATGATTAAGGCAACGAATTATTTGAGGCGCGGATGCGAGGCTTATCTGGTATATGTAATTGATAAGTGTAAGGAAGTGAAGGAACTAGACGATGTACCCGTGGTACGCGAGTACCCGGAGGTGTTTCCAGAGGATTTGCCTGGGATACCACGCGATAGAGAAATTGAGTTCCGAATTGACTTAGTACCAGATGCCCAGCCCGTGGCTAAGGCTCCATATCGACTAGCACCAGTGGAAATGAAGGAACTTATGGTCCAACTAGACGAGTTACTTGAGAAAGGATTTATTCAACCGAGCATCTCGCCGTGGGGTGCTCCGGTGTTGTTTGTAAAGAAGAAAGATGGTTCGATGAGAATGTGTATCGATTATCGCGAGTTGAATAAACGAACGGTGAAGAACAAGTACCCTTTACCAAGGATCGATGACCTGTTCGACCAGTTGCAAGGTGCAAGTTGGTTTTCGAAAATCGACCTTCGGTCCGGGTACCATCAGTTGAAGGTAAGGGACGAAGACATACCGAAAACTGCATTTCGCACGCGTTATGGACATTTCGAGTTTCGCGTAATGTCTTTCGGATTGACGAACGCCCCCGCAGCGTTCATGGATTTAATGAATAGGGTGTGTCGACCGATGCTGGATCGATCGGTAATAGTGTTCATCGATGACATCCTTATCTACTCCAAGAATGAGGGTGATCACGCATGTCACTTAAAGGAAGTGTTGGAAGCTCTAAAGAAGGAGAAGTTGTATGCTAAGTTCTCCAAATGCGCGTTCTGGCTTAGGGAAGTCCAATTCCTAGGTCACGTCATTGGCCCGAACGGCATTATGGTTGACCCAGTAAAGATAGTAACGGTAAGTGAATGGGACATTCCTAAGACGCCAACTGAAATCCGCAGTTTCTTGGGATTGGCGGGCTACTATCGGAGATTCATCCAGGATTTCTCGAAAATAGCTTCGCCATTGACAAAGTTGACTCGGAAAGAAGTAAAGTACGAATGGGGTTCGACCCAAGATGAGGCGTTTAAGAAATTAAAAGAGAAGCTAACACAGGCTCCAGTCTTGGCCCTTCCCGAGGGCAGTGAAGACCTGGTGGTATACTCTGACGCGTCGGGTCAGGGGTTAGGGTGTGTGTTGATACAACGCGGTAGAGTGATTGCATATGCGTCGCGGCAGTTGAAAGTTCACGAAGTCAACTATCCGACTCACGATTTGGAACTTGCTGCTGTCGTATTTGCATTGAAAATATGGAGGCACTACCTGTACGGGGTAAAGTTTACTATTTACTCCGACCACAAAAGTTTGAAGTACTTCTTCGAACAAAAGGAGCTTAATATGAGGCAGAGGAGATGGTTGGAACTCCTGAAGGACTATGACTGTGAAATAATGTACCATCCTGGAAAGGCAAACGTGGTGGCTGACGCTCTAAGCCGAAAGGATGTGCCTACTCCTATTAGAGTGAAAGCTTGCCAGTTGATGGTAACATCGGATCTGATGAGAGAAATCGAAAGAGCTCAAGATGAAGCTTTGAAGGAAGAAAATATAAAGGGAGAAAGGATGGTGGGCCAACAGGACAAGTTGGAATATAACACCCTTGGTGTTAGAACGCGTTATGGACGGGTATGGATACCTATGGGTGGCGAGCTTAGAACCAAAATCTTGGATGAGGCTCATAAGTCTCGTTACTCTATCCACCCTGGTACCAACAAGATGTACCAAGACCTGAAGAAAGACTACTGGTGGCCTGGAATGAAATGTGATGTGACGAAGTATGTAAGCAAGTGCTTGACTTGCTCGCAAGTAAAGGCTGAACACCAGAAACCGTATGGAAAGATTCAACCACTTGATATACCGGAATAGAAGTGGGAACACATTACCATGGACTTCATAACTAAGCTACCTCGCACAGCTAAAGGTCATGACGCCATTTGGGTAATTGTGGACCGTTTAACGAAGAGTGCTCATTTCCTACCTATTCGCGAGGCGTTCTCGTCGGAAAGGTTAGCAGAGGTATTTATCAACGAAGTAGTAGCGCGGCATGGGATGCCCTTGACGATCGTATCTGACCGGGACACACGATTCACATCGAGGTTCTGGAAAAGATTTCACGAGTCGATGGGCACGAGGCTGAATATCAGCACGACATACCACCCACAAACGGATGGTCAGTCCGAAAGGACCATTCAGACATTGGAGGATATGCTCCGTGCTTGTATTATTGACTTCGGTGGCAGTTGGGACAGCCATCTGCCGTTAGCCGAGTTCTCCTACAACAATAGTCATCACACGACGATAGGCATGCCGCCTTACGAAATGTTGTATGGGAGAAGATGTAGAACCCCGGTTTGTTGGGGTGAGATTGGACAGAAGGAATTAGGAAGTCTCGAAGTCGTAAGAGAGACGTCGGAAAGGTTTGATCAGATCAAAGCACGAATGAAGGCCGCACAAGATCGTCAGAAATCCTATGCGGATAGACGACGAAGGCCTATCGAGTTTGATGTTGGGGACAGAGTAATGTTGAAAGTGTCCCCGTGGAAGGGAATCATTCGATTCAGAAAGAGAGGAAAGTTAAGTCCGAGGTTTGTCGGACCGTTCAGGATAATGGCACGGGTTGGTGAAGTCGCTTATCGGTTGGAGTTGCCTGATGAGTTAAGTGGGATTCATCCTACCTTCCATGTATCACACTTGCGAAAGTGTTTGGCGGATGAATCAGCTCACGTACCACTTACTGACATCGAGGTCGACAACAGCCTTAATTACATCGAAGAACCCGTGGCTATCTTAGACCGAAAGGAAAAGCGTTTGCGTAATAAAGTTATTCCATTGGTTAAAGTCCAATGGAGGCACCGAAAGGGATCGGAGGCTACATGGGAAACGGAGGCGGAGATGAGGGAGTTGTACCCTCAATTATTTGACTTGTGATAGGTTTCGGGGACGAAACCTATTATAAGGGGGGTAGACTTGTAACATCCCAAAATGTCGAGAAATAAAGTTAACGAGTTCAAGCGGGCCGAAGTCGGGCCGGGTCAGTCGCGAACCGGGCTTGGGGAGGTCTCCCCTATAAATAGCCAGGGTCACCACATTTTTCTCTCATTTGCAATTCTAGAGAGAGAAAACCGTAGAGAGAGAAAGTGTCGGAATCGCACAAGATTGCACCCGCTCGTGTCTCTTGCACTCGTGAGAAGAACCTCCAGATCAGAAGCTCGATTCAGGTAACGATCCGACCTAAATCTGAGTTTTAGTTCGTTTTTGGGTTTTCGGGTCTTGGGTGAAAAATCGGACGTTTTTGTGAATAAAACTGAAAGATAATCATAGATTTGAGATCCCTAAGGGAAAACGAACGTTTTGGATGCAACATGTTCGGGATCTTGACATGATCAGACCCGAAATGCGAAAGTTAGGGTTTTCGCGAAGAACAGGTCGTGCGCACTTGCTAAGTGCGCACGGAGCAGGTCCTGCGCACTTGCTAAGTGCGCAGGAGGAGGGACCTGCGCACTTGCTAAGTGCGCAGGAGGAGGGACCTGCGCACTTGCTAAGTGCGCAGGAGGAAGGACATGCGCACTTGCTAAGTGCGCAGGCAGCAGGGTCTGCGCACTTGCTAAGTGCGCAGACATCATACTGGTTAAGTAAAGTTAGTATGTTTAGAAGGGTTAAACCGTTAGAGTCAGTAATGGTCTGATGTGTATGTAACTACTCAATTCAGATCGTACGTGAAGTCGTTGGACCTTCGTTTAGGACAACCGAGACTAGCTTATCAGGTGAGTTCTAGAAGCCCTCTTTTAAATGTTTTTATATAATGTTTTCGGGCTGGTGTGTACACGTATGAAATGATGTTTTATGAAATGATGTTTTATAAAATGATGTTTATGAAACTACGTTTACGAAAGGAAATGATTTGGAACGAAGGGTTTATGGAAAGAAAGTTTATGAACGAAATGCTTACGAACGAATGTTATAAAGAAATGGTTTAATGAAAAGGTAAAGGGTTTTGAAAGTGAAGGAAAGGTTTTATGAAAAGAAAACAAAAAGGGGCAAATGTTTTAAAGAAGTCATTACAAATCTAATCTGTCGAATGAATGGAATTGACGAATGAAGTCTGGGAATGTGATTCCCAGCCTTATGGTAGATTATGGACAGTGAGCCATAGTTACCACAAGAACAACATGGGCAATGTCTTTGTGGCATGTCAATGGTTTTGATGTTGTACAACTGGTAAGGGAGTAACGACGGTTACTCGGGTGATGACGATCATCCTAAGCGAACGAGGTAATGGGAAATCAATGACGGCGATACGTAACGGTTGATTTCCAAAGGAAAGATGCGTGTTGGGCAATGACGGCGATACGTAACGATTGACCCCACGCATTGAAGGGTTGGGCAATGACGGCGATACGTAACGGTTGACCCAACGTAGTAGTATGGTTGTGGCAATGACGGCGATACGTAACGGTTGCCCACAACATTAAAAGTTCCTACGGGGACATAGAGACGCGTAACGATACAGATTTAGATAATAATGTATGACTTAAATGAATGTTAATATTTTAAACAAATGATTGTGTTTAAATATGCGAAGGTTTACGAATGAAAGGCCCTGTTTTCTTATACGAATGTTAAACCCTATTGAATGTTTGAATGATGAACCATTTCTTAAAACGAACGAAAACTAGAACTCACCAGCGTAGCTGACGTTTTTAAGTGTACACATTCAGGTTAAGGCAGGTGATGAGGATGGATGGTGATGCTTGGCTAGAGATGAAGAGTTACCCGACTGCTTTTGAAGACTGGCATCCCGTTATGTTTAGTTATGATGTAATTATGTTTACGCTTCCGCAAGTATGAATAACGATTAAGTTATGTTTAAATGAAAATTTCCGCTGCGTTATCTGATATTCATGTTTAAGAACTGCTTGTGAATGAGTAAATCCAATAAGTGAGGCCTCCCGGGTTTGGGGCCTTACAGTACTTGACAAGTACGCAAGGCAAAAGCCTTGCGTACTTACTAAGTACGCAGGACCAAACTGGTGTGCGGGCTAAGTACTCAGGAACACCCTCCCGCGTACTAGCCACGTACACCGATACATAGAATTTAATCTATAGTTACAAAACATGCTTCTACAATAATAATATATATATATATATATATATATTTTCGTGTGTTGGTGACATACAGCATGGTGTATGAAAATAATATATATAACATCATATATTATTTTTAATTTCGTAGAGTTAATAAAATAAACGTTTGCGTGGAAAAATAATAAACATATTATTTTTATTCAAGATTATAACGTGGGTAAATAATATAAATAATCATATTATTTAGTTAGTTTGAAACGTTACACAAAGTTGTAAAACGATATAAAACAATACAAGAATATATATATATTTATTATCACGAGCCTTGGTTTAAAATAATATAAACATATTATTTTTATACGAGGTTATAATTGAGCAATAAAATAATTATATTATTTTCATTCGAAAATAACATAATTATAATTATTTTTAAAAGTGGAATTAACACGAAAATAGTTTAATAAATAAAACTCGAGCCTTCGGGTTGTTTTCCAGTTTAAAACATTATAATATAATATTATAATAATATATATTTGGTTTTATATCAATAATAGTGCTTGAAAAAAAATATTTAAAACAAAACAGTAGGGAGGGATTCGAACCCGGGCCTCCCCTCTACGAGCACACTGGCTTAACCATCTCGGCCGCTAGGCTATCGCATTCAACTCTCAAGACGCGATGGTTTTATCAATAAACAAACTGGGTTCCCCCCCTTTCCATCGAGCCGAACTCAAATTCTACCCCAAATCCAACGAATTCGATTTTGAATGTCAACAAAAGTTTAGGGGTTTTGATTATAGGTTATTTTCGAACCTGTACACACGATTAATTGTAAAAACATCATCGATTGAGTTGTTTAATAATGAGATTAAAGTCTGAAACCCTAGATTAAGAGCATGAGATTAACTTGATCGAATTGGATAATAAACTTTACTGAAAACATGGGGCTTTTACTCAATCAAGGCCTGCGAATCTGGGGATGTGGTTTAATTAGATGGAGATTAGGTTTAAGACCAAAATCTCTAAATCGACTTATGAACAAACCCTAGGATTGGGATTGAGTTCAATTCGATGATAATTGATAAATTAAGCATAGGGCTTTCAATGAATGTAAGGTGGCGAAACTGACTATAGGATTTAATTTGATTAAGGTTGGGTTTAGTGTCGAAACCCCCAAATCGACTTTAAGAAGAACCCTAGATTACAGATTTTAATCGATTCGATATTATTTGATTTATTTGATGAGGGGCTTTCAAAGAGTATGTAATTACGAGTCTACCCATGTACTTTAATTGAATTTTAATCGAGTTTAGGATTGAAAGCCCCAAATTGGGTTTCGTATGAACCCTAGATTCGGGTTTGTGTTTAATTCGATGATGTAAGTCAGAATAGAGATATGGCTTACGATCTAGACACTAAAACAAAAGTGACAACGTAAGCAATTACCAGAATGCGATTCGAATTGATGGAGATCGAGTAAAATAGGTCCAACGGTGACGTGATCGTTCTCCGGCAACACCTGCTGTGACTCCGGCCAAACTTGTGTGTGTAAAAGCTTCTCTGAGACTCGTACAACGTGTGCAGGGATTCAATTGCGAGGAAAATAGACGAATTGATGTGCATTTGACAGTAGTTGATGAAGGTATCGACGGTTATGAGTTGAATACTCATAATTTAGTTTAATTCGATTAAAGCCGGTGTTTAACACCTCAATGATGATCGAAACTGTTAGAGTCGCTTGTATCAATTACAAATTTAAACTAAATTCGGTTACAAAATGCGAATTTGGATTAAAGGTACCCGGTTTGACTTTCTAAAGTTAAACATACTTAATATTCATTCGATTTTGACTTTGGAAGTCAATGAATTAAGTTTTGAGATGTGGCATATGTAGTCCCTGAAGTTTTAGGTGTATACGGTTTAGAGAATGGTAGAATTAGCCCCTGAGGTTAGATATTTAACTGGATTTAGTTAACGGGGTTAAATTTAAGTTAGGGTATTTAACGAGGATTGTTGACTGAGTTAACCTGAAAAGTCCGAGTTGTCACATCATCCCCTAGTTAAAGGAATTTTCGTCCCGAAAATTAAATAAATAAATAATTTCGGATGTCACATCATCCCCTAGTTAAAAGAATTTTCGTCCCGAAAATTAAAAATAGTACCTTAAGAATTTGACGTGTAGTGCTTGAGCAGATTAGGATATTTGCGCATCATCTCATCCTCGCGCTCCCACGTGAATTCCGGTCCGCGTTTCGAGTTCCAACGGACTCTAACAATAGGGATTTTACTACGCTTAAGTGTTTTGACCTCCCTATCAATAATTTCAATAGGTTCTTCGATGAAACGCAACTGTTCATCAATGTGTAGTTCCTCAAGAGGAACTGCGAGCGATTCGTCTGCTAAACATTTCTTCAAGTTTGAGATGTGAAAGACGTTGTGTACACCACTAAGTCTTTCGGGTAGGTCCAGCTGATACGCCACTGGTCCGATTCTCTTCATTATTTTGAATGGTCCAACATAACGAGGATTCAGTTTGCCTCGTTTCCCGAAACGAATGACACCTTTCCAAGGTGAGACTTTGAGTAAGACCATGTCACCTATTTGAAATCCAAAGGTTTACGACGTTTGTCGGCATAGCTCTTTTGACGATCACGAGCTGCTGCCATACGGTTTCTAATTTGGACGATCTTTTCGGAAGTTTCAAATACAAGTTCAGGACCTGAGAGTTGGCTATCTCCAACCTCAGTCCAACAAATGGGAGAACGGCATTTCCGTCCATAAAGTGCTTCAAATGGAGCTGCCTTGATGCTAGTGTGATAGCTGTTGTTGTAGGAGAACTCCACCAACGGTAGGTGAGACTCCCAAGTGTTACCGAAATCGATCACACAAGCTCGTAGCATGTCCTCCAGAGTTTGGATAGTACGCTCAGTTTGGCCATCAGTTTGAGGATGGTATGCTGTGCTCATATCTAGACGCGTGCCTAAGGCCTTATGTAACGACTGCCAGAAACGAGAGGTGAATCGTGCATCACGATCCAAAATGATAGAGATTGGCACCCCGTGCCTGGAGACTACTTCTTTCAAGTAAATACGTGTAAGTTTTTCCATCTTATCAGTTTCCTTGATGGCTAAGAAGTGAGTAGATTTTGTTAAACGGTCTACGATCACCCAAATGGTATCACATCCTGTAGGAGTTCGTGGTAATTTTGTGATGAAGTCCATAGATATCTGTTCCCATTTCCACATGGGGATTTCTGGTTGGTGGAGAAGTCCAGAAGGTTTTTGATATTCAACTTTGACCTTTGCGCAAGTCAGGCACTTGCTCATATAAGTAGCTATATCGGCTTTCATCTTTGGCCACCAATACGGTACCTTTAAATCGTGGTACATCTTGTCCGAGCCTGGATGAATAAAGTAACGAGACTTATGAGACTCATCCATGACTAGTTCCCTTATATCCCCGAACACGGGAATCCATATTCGTTCAGCAAAGTAGCGAATACCATCTGATTTGACCTCCAGCTGTGCTTCCATACCGCGCGTACCTTCTAGCGGTAGATTTTTCTCCTTTAAGGCTTCGAGTTGAGCACTACGGATTTTGTCAGGTAATCCAGGATGGATAGTAAGCTGTAACGCTCGAACTCGCTTGGGCTTGGTTTCCTTTCGACTTAGTCCATGAATACCGCGGGTGCATTGGTTAACCCGAAAGACATAACCATAAACTCATAATGGCCGTACCTTGTCCTGAAAGCAGTTTTAGAGATATCCTCATCTCTGACTCTCAACTGATGGTAATCAGATCTAAGATCTATTTTGGAATAGAAACTTGACCCTTGGAGTTGATCGAAGAGGTCATCAATACGCGGTAGAGGATAACGATTCTTGATTGTTACCTTGTTCAATTCCCGGTAATCAATGCATATACGGAAAGTACCGTCCTTCTTTTTAACAAACAGGACTGGAGCTCCCCATGGTGATGAGCTAGGTCGAATGAAGCCTTTATCTAACAATTCCTGTAATTGAGTAGATAGTTCTTGTAATTCACTAGGTGCTAATCGATAAGGTGCTCGAGCGATCGGTGCCGCTCCGCGTGCTAGATCAATTTGAAATTCGACTTGACGATGCGGTGGAAGACCAGGCAGGTCTTTGGGAAATAATTCCGGATAATCATGAACGATCGGTATGTCGTCAATCTTCTTCTCCTCATATGGCTGCTCGGCGACGAGAGCCAGAACGACAATACGACCTTTACGTATATGCTTTTGTGCTTTCATGAAAGATATGATGCCCACGACAACACCACTTTTTTCACCTTGGACAGAAAGGGTTTCTCCACTCGGGAGAGGTAGGCGAACAAATTTGCTCACGACAAATCATTTCGGCTTGGTTCTCAGATAACCAATCCATACCGACAATTACGTTGAAGTTGCTGAGTGTGACTGGCATAAGGTCAATGTCAAGCTTTTGACCAGCCAATCCCAGTTAACACGCCTTAAGATTGTGAGTTGTTTCGATTACTTGACCGTTTGCTATCCCTATAGTGTACTTAGTTGCTAATAGAGTCGGAGTACGACCGCACCAACATGAAATTCATGAAGTCTTGCTGAGACTTCTAGTGAGACCAGTGCTTATAAGGTAAGCTTCGGTCAACATAAAGGTTGAGAGAAGAGGTTCACATGTAGACCAGATTTTAATGAGATATAGATTCCAGGAGTACAAGGGATAGGATGTCTATTTAAGTAATCGCGTTCAACTGATGGTCAGTTAGATTAAATCCCCGTTTTCTAATGTCATTAAAATAGTTGGATATGCTGGGGTATACATCAAATTAAACCAGGGGTTAGTCACTGAATAAGGTAATAGGGTCAAATGGAATTTATCGTTGGAGTGTAAAGAGTAACGTGTTAGTTTAGGAAGAATTCCCAATTTTCGCTTACATAGTTGGAGTCGGTGGGTTTACCACGAGGTTCTATTAGAGTTTCAACCAAGATGGTTTCATTGATCGAGTCTGGATGAGAGTCTTAAGTTCACTAAGGCTCTTACATGAGTGAAATCAAATGGTGGGTCATATGGATGATAGTTCAGTGTGTTCGTAAATACCTTCAACATGATAGTCGCGTCTATCAACTGTTACACATGTTTAACGATACCAACTAGTCGTTGAGTCTGTAATTCACAGATTAGGACCATTTATCCACACACTAGGTTTCACCAGGACTTACATGCACCTCAAATTACTATTACGTGTGCACCTGCAATGATAATTTGCTTTGCATGCTCACCCTAGTTCTCCCTGTCCTGTGTCAAAATGTCCCTCAATTTTTATTGCCGAATACAGAGTGTTGTTAGAGATGATAAGTCATTGAAAGGTGTAGTCATCAACCATAAGTTGATCGACTAGGACTCATATCAGGATGAGTAGTCAGAAATTGTTTGATCCTAGTATTCACTCGAGTTGGAACATAATACAAGAGTCCAATCCAGTGGATTGTAGATGGGAACATGTAACCAACATGTACATGAAATGCGACTTCGAGAAATGAAACTAATTCATGAATACAAGTTATAGGAAGCAGCAAAGTGGCCGTCCTTTCAACTGAGTCAAGATGGGGTTTGAGTATGCATTAAGCAATGCGTTCTCAGATTTGTGTTCAATCTATTCTCAACAAAATATTGACCAAAGACGCGAGCCCAAGGCTCAGGAAGGTGATGACATCTACGTGTCAATAGATTCTGCAATAATGCATGTAACGGTCTGCCTTCATTCGGCGTATTGTTGCTGGCGGTTACAGTAGGGACTCGCCTCCGACGATCCCAATTCCCAAAGAGATATGCGCTAGTGCTGAGTGTCGTCCATAACATGAACCTGAGAAAGCCCACCATACCCAACGGGTGATGGTGATGTAAGTGACTCCTCCGAAGGTTTCGTCTCGCTGCCCACGGACGGGAGTGGATGATATTCTGGTGATTCCCCGAGTGTCGCCACTAGGAATGATTATGCAATGCAAATGTTGTGTCCCTTGCCAACTAAGGGTGATACGGATGGTGTTACATGCCTGCACTACAATGTATGTATAGATGCTATATGTATTAGGTATGAGTGTCTGTGCCGTGTAACTAATGTGTGAGGTTATAGTCTAGTATGCAATCCTAGTTCTCTATAACCAATGGCTCTGATACCAATCTGTCACACCCCCAAATTCCACTAACGGAGTTTTACCATTTGGAAGGTGACACACCAGGATCTCAGTCATTAGTTACATCAAACGACACTATATGGGACTTGAAATGCCATAACATAAAAGTTCAGAGTTAATGCGGAAGCGTAAACGTTACAATGCAGTCAAACGTAATTACACGCAACAAGCGTCAATTAATGTAATTAAATAAACTGTTTAAAATATTTGAAATGAATGATATGACAGTAGGACTCCATGCATGTCCTAAGTGCGCAACCTGTGCCAAAGCGACATGAGAAAGATGTAAGAAAAAATGTCAACACGAGGTTGGTGAGTTCACATGTTTCAAGTTTGCAATATGAGAGTGTTTGCCAGATTATGTACATTCAATATGCATATCTATAGGTAGCTAGCCTATGTTCATGTTTTACTAAAGCGCTCGCAACCAAAGCTGACTGTGTTTGTATGCCTCCTGCCAGGTCTATCAACTCTGGCAAATGTGAGTAGGCTAACATTTCACCCGTTCGATATCCAATCGAGTTAGCGCGACTAACGCGGGTGGGGCTTGTCAAACCCAGTAGTACTACTAAACATTACCTCGCTAAGATCCATATTAACGGTCCGATATAAGATGAGGACTTTCTGTGATAGTGTGTTGCGCTTAGCCTCAACAGTGATATCATATAAAGTACCATAATCAAATAGTTGCGTCATGTTTTCTCCCCCAACGGGAAAAACATGTAAAATGATATTTGCTTGCGTACCTGTTTCTCCCCCACGGGGAAAACAAGTAAAAGTATGATAGTTGGCGTTCATGTTTGTTTATTCCTCAACAGGAAAACAAGTAAAATACGTTTGTGTGTAAACATGTTTCTCCCCCAATAGTAAAACAAGTAAAAAGGGGCCGTGAAACTCACCTGTGTTGCGTAGTAGGTAGTATCACACAGGTATGAGATTTGAAATCTCAAGTGTTAGCCTGCACGACTTACGTATGCCCTAGAATTATACACATAATAGTTAGGGATACAATAGGAATATGTGACGACGACACGAAAGTTTGAACGTCCTAAGATGTTCATAGGATTACTAAGTAGACGAACGTGTCCACGGAAATAAGGATTTCTATAAGAATCATAATAACTAAGTTTCGTGTCGAGCGTTACAAATAATATATATATATATATATATATATATATATATATTTTCGTGTGTTGGTGACATACAGCATGGTGTATGAAAATAATATATATAACATCATATATTATTTTTAAGTTCGTAGAGTTAATAAAATAAACGTTTGCGTAGAAAAATAATAAACATATTATTTTTATTCAAGATTATAACGTGGGTAAATAATATAAATAATCATATTATTTAGTTAGTTTGAAACGTTATACAAAGTTGTAAAACGATATGAAACAATACAAGAATATATATATTTATTATCACGAGCCTTGGTTTAAAATAATATAAACATATTATTTTTATACGAGGTTATAATTGAGCAATAAAATAATTATATTATTTTCATTCGAAAATAACATAATTATAATTATTTTTAAAAGTTGAATTAACACGAAAATAGTTTAATAAATAAAACCCGAGCCTTCGGGTTGTTTTCCGGTTTAAAACATTATAATATAATATTATAATAATATATATTTGGTTTTATATCAATAATAGTGCTTGAAAAAAAATATTTAAAACAAAACAGTGGGGAGGGATTCGAACCCGGGCCTCCCCTCTACGAGCACACTGACTTAACCATCTCGGCCGCTAGGCTATCGCATTCAACTCTCAAGACGCGATGGTTTTATCAATAAACAAACTGGGTTCCCCCCCTTTCCATCGAGCCGAACTCAAATTCTACCCCAAATCCAACGAATTCGATTTTGAATGTCAACAAAAGTTTAGGGGTTTTGATTATAGGTTATTTTCGAACCTGTACACACGATTAATTGTAAAAACATCATCGATTGAGTTGTTTAATAATGAGATTAAAGTCTGAAACCCTAGATTAAGAGCATGAGATTAACTTGATCGAATTGGATAATAAACTTTACTGAAAACATGGGGCTTTTACTCAATCAAGGCCTGCGAATCTGGGGATGTGGTTTAATTAGATGGAGATTAGGTTTAAGACCAAAATCTCCAAATCGACTTATGAACAAACCCTAGGATTGGGATTGAGTTCAATTCGATGATAATTGATAAATTAAGCATAGGGCTTTCAATGAATGTAAGGTGGCGAAACTGACTATAGGATTTAATTTGATTAAGGTTGGGTTTAGTGTCGAAACCCCCAAATCGACTTTAAGAAGAACCCTAGATTACAGATTTTAATCGATTCGATATTATTTGATTTATTTGATGAGGGGCTTTCAAAGAGTATGTAATTACGAGTCTACCCATGTACTTTAATTGAATTTTAATCGAGTTTAGGATTGAAAGCCCCAAATTGGGTTTCGTATGAACCCTAGATTCGGGTTTGTGTTTAATTCGATGATGTAAGTCAGAATAGAGATATGGCTTACGATCTAGACACTAAAACAAAAGTGACAACGTAAGCAATTACCAGAATGCGATTCGAATTGATGGAGATCGAGTAAAATAGGTCCAACGGTGACGTGATCGTTCTCCGGCAACACCTGCTGTGACTCCGGCCAAACTTGTGTGTGTAAAAGCTTCTCTGAGACTCGTACAACGTGTGCAGGGGTTCAATTGCTAGGAAAATAGACGAATTGATGTGCATTTGACAGTAGTTGATGAAGGTATCGACGGTTATGAGTTGAATACTCATAATTGAGTTTAATTCGATTAAATCCGGTGTTTAACACCTCAATGATGATCGAAACTGTTAGAGTCGCTTGTATCAATTACAAGTTTAAACTAAATTCGGTTATAAAATGCGAATTTGGATTAAAGGTACCCGGTTTGACTTTCTAAAGTCAAACATACTTAATATTCATCCGATTTTGACTTTGGAAGTCAATGAATTAAGTTTTGAGATGTGGCAGATGTAGTCCCTGAAGTTTTAGGTGTATACGGTTTAGAGAATGGTAGAATTAGCCCCTGAGGTTAGATATTTAACTGGATTTAGTTAACGGGGTTAAATTTCAGTTAGGGTATTTAACGAGGATTGTTGACTGAGTTAACCTGAAAAGTCTGAGTTGTCACACAACAGTTTATGTGTATGCTTGCTTTACGATCTTGTTAGGTTGATAACAAAACCTAGTAGCAGGGTTGGGTGACTAAATGGGGTAACTTGGCATTGATAAATTGGGTAGTTAGATTGTACTGGTTTGTGACGAAACTAGTTGTATAGGTTGCTGACAACAATCTGTTTTCAATTACTGTTTTAACTGATTTTACAACACTATATCTATGTAGTATCCAATGAACAACTGAGTTTTGCATAAACCTAGAACCTAAAGTTTGGAGGAAGTTACATCTTTGTTTAATCTGAATTCTAAGTAGCATAAATTACTAAACTAAACAATTATATCTTTCCACTGATTCACTATGGATTCGACAACCCTACTTCCCTGTCTACAGTCCAAAGTAGATAAGTAATAGATTTTATAAGTGTTTTTGATTGACCATAACACCGCGATCAGTCTTGTTTTATAGTTGTCATACAAAAACAGTAAAAAGAGTCAGTGAAACTCACATCGTGCTTGTGAATGCTAGCAAACGATAATTGTTTCTAATCAAACTTGACTACTCGTACCCTAGTTACACAAGGGTAATATGTGTTAAGACCAAATGTCTTAAGTGCAATTGTTCACCCGCTTAATTACATCCGAATAAATATGTGTTCGTTTTAGAAAAGTTGTTTCGAGCTACGACCCGTTGATGATTATTATTTTTGTTACATGTGCGTCTTCATATACGAACATTTGTATAATAGTTTAAGGTTGATGTATCACAAAGGACAAACAATTTTCTCTTGACAATTATACACACATATTATTAATAGAATTATATTCTACTTTCGCGGTTCTAATCGTGACTTATATATATACATATACTTGACAAGCTTCAATGCAATTATTTTTCACGTAACGTTCACAAACAATTGCACACAACATATATCTTTATTCTCTATTGTTCCGGTGTTTACCGTTTAAAGAGTTAATTAGTCGGAATAAATATTTCATCGAACATAATAGTTAAATAAATATTTAGGTTTTCATAACGCTTGACTTTGTAATAATATTATTTTTAAAACTTGATTCTTTTCAAAACGTCTTTATTATGTATAATCTATTATCTTTTGTCAAAAAATATCTCTAGAGTTATAAAACCGTTATTTCCATGAAATCGTTTCTATAAAAAAATGTTTATGTCTCATATATATATATATATATATATATATATATATATATATATATATATATATATATATATATATATATATATATATATCTTTTTGATCTTATCCTAATGGTCAATCATCTAACATGTTCAAGACTTAGCTTTTCATATAGGTTATCATTATATCATTTAGAAATCTAAAAATTAAACATTCACATGTATGCATACATACTCACGGCTATGCATACATATACACAAGTTATTATACCTTTAGATTTAGTCTATTTTCATGAATCTAGTGCATACATATACCAAAATACCCACATGTTTAGTGACCATTTCAAATAGTTAACATTCATTATACTAGCATGCTTTTCATGAAACAAACATACACTTATATACATGCATATCGACATATTATACATGCATATTACTTGTTCTAGACTCCAATAATTCCAAGTTTTAGGTTAGATCCTTTAATTTAGACATTATTATGAAAACTCCTTTGTTTTTAGATGAACTTTGAACCAAGATTTATAAACAGAGAAAGGTTTGTAGTATTTTATACCCCAAAGAAGTGAGAATAACGATTTTTGTGGATGAAAGACTCGTGATCTTTGGTTCCTAGCTTGATTCCCTTAAGATCTCCTCTTGAATGCTTCTTAAAACACCAAAATGAAGATGGTTCCTTCTTGAAATACTAGAACTTGGCACTTAAATTTTTGGATGTGTGTGTGTGTGTGTTATATGAGCCGAGAGAGAGAGAGAGAGAGGTAGAGAGCAAGAGTTCTTGAACTCTTGTTCTTGTGTTAGTTCACTCCCTTATATTCCAAGTAGGTGGAGAGTAATCTTGACTATAATAATCATCATGAGATAAGTGATAGTTGAGTGGAGTGTTAAATAAAAATCAAACGATGGCATGGTGGTTGGTTTAGTGGAGCCGTGAACCACCTCAACAAGTAAAAGGTTGAGTGGTTAGTGGGTGTAGTCTAATCATTCCTCATTCTAATTAGATCTTGTACCATGTAGTATATAAACTAAATGATTAAGGGGGTTTGGTTTGCTGTATGTGGCCGAAAATCATGCCATCAAGAAAGAAAGATTGGAATGTGATGACAATGATTGGAGTTGGTAAGCAAGATCAAGTGACTAGATGTTAGTTTGTAGTGTAGGTTAAATAAAATGATGAGGATGTCCATGTTGTTGTGCCGTGAACGAAGAAACAAAAAGAGGGTGGAGTGAGTTTGAATGTTAAATAGATAAATTGGTATCCCATTGTGTTGATTAGATGTTAAAGTCGTCAAACCGTTAATTTATGTAATCTCCCGTAGGATTCCTGGAATATCTTCTCAATTTTGTTGGGTATATATGTCGTATGAATTTTAGTTGAACACAGGTAATGACTAGTTTAGTGTAGAACAGTTAAGTCATATTTGGAATCAA
The DNA here is from genome assembly GCA_023525975.1 of Smallanthus sonchifolius. Lineage (NCBI taxonomy): Eukaryota > Viridiplantae > Streptophyta > Magnoliopsida > Asterales > Asteraceae > Smallanthus > Smallanthus sonchifolius. The sequence goes on from CM042037.1 coordinate 22,563,577, forward strand.
TTATAATTGTGTTAATGACGCAATAAAATCTAACAGAGACATGTTATGAACTTTTGTGTGTACTAGAGTATTTATTCCATATTGTTTATCATTCCAACATATGTTCATTAATTTTTGGTCTCAAATTATTGAACTGGTCAATTAAGACTAATCACCAACGTTCGTATTATGCGGGTTATTAGTATGCATTAAAAGTAGTAATTCTCAAAATTAGCAAACTGTGAACTATGCATTATGAGACTTTTGCTAGATTTTTAAACCTTGAATTTTGAAATCAATTGTTTTCAGGAAATGTGAAAATGTAAACACGTTTGTAAATAGTACGGATAGTGGCCTGAATTGCTGGGTGTCGCATTCTCCCCATGTTAAAAAGAATTTCGTCCCGAAATTCAGTTTGTGCTATCTTCAACAGTTGCGCTCTCAAATAACGAAGGGTACTTGTCTTTCATTTGATCTTCGCATTCTCATGCGTACTCGGGACCACGCTTTGAGTTCTAACATACCTTAACTAACTTAACACGGCTACGCCTTGTCTTTTGGATTTTCCAGTCCGTAACCTAAATCGGTTCCTCGATGAAGTGGAGTTTGTCGTCAATGTGAATCTCCTCGGGTGGTATGATCAGTGTTTCTTCTGACAAACACTTCTTAAGATTTGACACGTGGAACTTATCGTGTACATTGCTCAGCTCTTACGGTAGTTTGAGCTTGTACGCTACAGGGCCAATTCTAGCCAGTATCTCGAACAGTCCAATGTATCTAGGGTTGAGTTTGCCACAATTACCAAACCTTGCAACGCCCTTCCATGGCGAGACTTTTAGTAATACTCAGTCTCATACTTGAATCTCTAACGGTTTTCGTCTGTTGTCGGCGTAACTCTTTTGTCTATCTCGAGCTACTTTCAGGCGATCCTAATTTGGAAGATTTTATCGATGGTTTCCTGAATAATCTCAGGGCCAGTCAAATGTTTGTCACCGATTTCTGCCCAACGTAGCGGCGAACGACATTTGCGACCATATAAAGCTTCAAACGGAGCGGCTTTAATGCTAGTGTGATAGCTGTTATTATAAGAAAACTCGGCTAATGGAAAATGTGTATTGATCGCGTTGTCAAGGTCAATTAAAAACAATATTAATTCTAATCCCTAGCTACCTTAAACTATAGTATAGTGACGTAAGGTGTCGTATCCACAAGGAATTGGTGGAAAGTGTTTAATTTAGAAAACTGTTTAAGTTCAGAGTCAAAAGCAAATAACTTTAAAAACTTTGAAACAATTAAGAGAAAACGGATTACTACGGGTTCAGATTGCAAGCTCGGTGATTAGTGGTTTGTACTAATTGGAAATCACATAGACATGACTCGTTTTATTCAGTTTGATAAATAATTAACAATCAAGATAGTGACCGCGCTGAGCAACGATTGTAAAACCGAATGCTTGACATAAGTTAATTACTCAATAATCAATTACCAATTTATAACATCAGATATAAACACTCAATGATTCACGATATAAAACCGAAAAATTGATGAACGTATTAAATCTAAAAACCAAATCGTTTAATCAAACAGAACAAACTATATCATTCAAACAATCAAACGATTACAAGAATCCTATACCAAACCAATTATGAACCAGATTATCACCTCATAAAGTAGCTCCTACACCCGGAAGCAACCACAAAAGAGTTATCCGCTCATCGACATCATCGTCGATTCTTCAATAGTTTGTGTAACTTGATCTAGCATCAAAAACTCGGAAAGATTCGAACTTTTACTCTGGAAATCGCCTCTTGGAAGTTCTTGGACGGCTGGATGGAAGTTAATTCGACAATAGACTCCTCAATAGCTTATAATTGAAATTAGGTTAATTTTTTCCGATTTTACATTTTCTCGCGTACCGCGAACCAAACCAAACTCTCCTTCGCGTTTCGCGACAGACAAAATAGTCGGGTGGGCTTTTCAAGCCCCTCGCGTACCACGAGAAAATCCTCCCAGATCTTCGCGTACCGCGAAGAACCTAAACTCCAAGAAATTTGACTTTTTTATCTTCTGACTTCTCCGGGGCCCGTGTATGCTGCTATCCTCTTGATTTAAGCTCCATATTTCCCGCTCACTTAGCATATTCAACCTGTAACACTCAACAATACCAAACGCACATAAACAGACTCGATAAATAAAGCTAAACTACTAAAACTATACAAATTAGGCTCTTAAACACGGGATATTTAGCAACACATCACATCACCACACTTGATCTTTTTTGTCCCGAAAAATAATTATGCATGGAATCATAATCAGAAAACTTGCTTCACACTTTCATTTTTCACAGCTTTAAACATACTAATACGTTAATCGTAACAATCGGTATTTCTATCCGATTAAACCCAACCACCGACCTATCGAGCCCCCAATTCTGTGATCTACTATATTATACATTACCATACATACAATCTATCTACGGGTCTCACACTCAGAAAGCTATAACTCATCCTAATCACATCTCAATGTCATGTTTATGCCCGGGTTAAACCTTATAGATTTTCCACCACTATAAACACTAATTTAGAAGTTTTAAAAATCAGATGAATTATGGATCGATGAATGAATGATACGAGCTTTTATTAACTATGAATAAACTTTAACCATTAGTGTTTCAACCAAGTCACTATCTGTAACATCTATGATTTTTCGGCCTTATTTTTTTCTTATTTTATTTACTTTACTATAATAACACTACATTTAAACCTCGTGGTTGTTCAACACAATACGACACATTGAAAATCTTTATTTTTACATGTATTAATTCAAAGTTTCAACCTTGCAAATTCCATATTAATTACTATATATATATATATATATATATATATATATATAACATATGTACCCATAATTATATATATATACCTTATTATATAAAAATTAAAGCAAAAATAAAGCTTAGGAGCTTTAATAATGTCATTACATCTCTTCATATCTATACATACTAATAAATAAAGGTTTTTTAGTGCCACGTGTCATCTCCACATTCAATTTCATCATTTTTTTCCGCCTCTCTCTCTTATTTAATGCACTTCTATATTTAAATAATAATATATATTTAAAGAAAGTATTAATTGAACTAATACAACACATTTATTTTAAATTATCCCTTATTATAAAAAAAACTTTAAAATTTAATTATGTAACTTTTATTTCAATCAAATAGTAATTGAAAGTGAAATTACATTAAATAGTAATTAACGTATTTTCGAAACCTAATTATATATTAATTTTTACATATTTTGAGTTTGTTTATATCCGTAGTATATGTAATATATTTTTACACCTCTAAAAGTGTATATATAAAGATTTAAAAAAATTAAATATTAATATTTTTCACCCCGTGTGTAGACACGGGACCTAAACTAGTATATATATATACATATATTTATTTATAAATATATATATGTAGATTTGGTCATATTAGATCAACCACTTATAATTTATAACTTTATAAAAATATATATATATATATATATATATAGTTCTTTTTCTCGTATTATAAAATAATTATAATTTAACAAATAATGTTAAGTTTTTACAAATTTTATAAAAACAATCTTATAAATAAATATAATGGCCTTTATCAAATAAATATGATCTTAAAACCCCCCTAATGAACCCCCAGTTTAGACTTGAACCCCCACTTGCAACTTGTGAACTCCCCCTTGAACCCTGGATATTTCTCTTTACCAAACTCTGACCCTAAAAAGTCAAAATCAAGTTCTAAATCTACCAAATCCTCGAATATACGAATTGTAACTTCCCCAAATCATTTCACCATTCGTCATAACCATTATAAGCTCATAAATACCGACTTTAATGGAAAGAAAATCAGAGTTTTACACCCATTTAAAGGGCTTTCGGTTACAACATCGAAAGGCATAAAACAAAGTTCAAACGTCCGCTAATCCACCAATTTAATTACGGTTACGAGTTGTTTTCATCATTTGAACAATCCCCATAATTATTATAAAAAATAATAAAATAAAATAAAGTTTTATTCATTTTAACTCATTATAAATATTATAATTCGTAAAGATGCAAAATAAAAAAAAGGTTATTTAGGCAAATCTAATTATGTGGTTTTACCTGTAAAATAGTAATGTATTAAACAAATTTTAATTAATTGTTTAAACATTATCATCCCACATTTTAAACTTATAAATAAGTATTTTGACAAAAAATAATTATTTAAAACATTCTTTTTAAAAAAACTTATGAAAATTCTTAAATAATAAATAATTATAGAAATCCAATTTATTTCAATTTAACACTTATGCTTATTTACCTCTTTTATAAATCATTTAAAAGAGATTATTTAAATAGTTTATTTAGTTATTTTATTTACATAAAATATTTATTTAAAACCCTTTTTATTTCATAAATTATTCATTAATTATTTTTAGAATAATTATATAAATAAATCCAAACGTATTATTGTTTCAACCTTTTTCTACTTTCTAATTTATTTATTAAATTATTTTAGGATAATTATATAAATTAATTCAATCATTATTATTGTAAATACTATATAATTAATTAGAGTTTCTAATTAATTCTAATTAGTATCAACTTATCGTTATAAATATATATATTCTCCTACAAACTTGTACAAACCTATATCCGACCCCAAAATCCCTAGAAACTCAAGTAGATTTAGAATTCTTTATTCTTATTGAGTCTATAATACAAATTTATCCATATAGGTTGATTGTGAAGTACCCTCACGAGGCCTATCCATCCCTAACAATTTATACCATTACTAGCTTCATAACAGGTGAGTTTACATAGCACATTTTTACTATTTTTACTTTGGGGATGAAACATGTTTACAAACGCTTTACTTACATAATTCAATACCTATGTTCTTATGCTGTGATCTTTATGCTTTATGTCTTAAACTACTTGGTGACCATAACGTGTGTTCATGTCAGTGCAATCATTAACTTGCTACACAAGCCTAAGGTGGTACCTTTTATGATCATCTATATGGGAAGCCGATACATACCAGTTAACACAAACCTTGACGGGTTTTGTGTGTACCATATTACAGTTAACACAAACCTTGGCGGGTTTTGTGTGTACCATATTACTACTTTTTCAAAAAGGCAATCAGTTGGATTGCGTATCTAGTTTTCCATTATCAGGCTTGATTGTACGCTTGGAACCTTGTATGTTTTCACATTCATGCTTTAGACTTGATTTGAACATATTGAATTGTAAACCTATACTTAACTTTGTTTGGTGTCAAAACCTATGTTACTCACCAACTACTTGTAGTTGACATTTACTTACATGTTTCAGGTGCACCCGTTTGAGGACAAGTCTTGATCATATAGGAGAATGAGCCTAGTTAAATTTAATCCAGATATTGATTATGTTATGTTTCTTTTGTACAATGTGTATCTTATTTCCTTGTAATAAATACATAATATGATGAAATAAATATTAAAACTTATTAAATAGTTGATCATGTGCTTTTGAACAACCGCGTCAGCCCTGTCGTATAATCCGTCGCCGACCGGGGTGTGACAAATTGGTATCAGAGCATGGTTATAGGGAATTAGGTTATTAGACACACATGACCTAGACTATAGCCTAGGAGTCCCAAACATGAGTTTAACTCGTGTCTTTTACTAGGAACTCCACTCTATACTCATTATACATATATATACATCCACTTACCTATCTACAACTGCCTATTTCTATCTACGTAGTGCAAATACATGAACTGCATAATTCAAGAGACTCCATGAAACTATTTGAAACTACATGGACTACTTGAAACATATTTTTAGTCTATAATCTATAACCTTAGAATACCCTTGTGTAATTATGCTACATATTATCTAGTGTATTACATTGCATATATGCTATGTTACTTGATAACCTACATGTTTACAAAAAACTACTACTCCTGTGATACCTTATTTTCTACACTATTTGAATTGTTTGCACAATACCTATTTGATATCACTAAATGCTATCTTAAGTTTTGCCATACACACCTTCATCTTTACACCTCATCACAAGTCACTTATGGAAAGATTCAAGCTCCTAAATCCAATGCCTGTTAAGATTTTTAAAATCCCGTCAAAGTTTTAGGTTCTGAAAATTAGTAAAGAACATGTGCAATCGGAAGGGTGAATGCCTGTACCTTGGGTGTACTGTCTAGGAAAGCATTTTATATAAATCCAAATCAACCGAAGGATCCGTATGCTTTCCTGGGAATTCCCGAAGTGAGTTTTCATCTATAGGCTAAAGCATGTCTTCTTGAAAGTATATGAACTCAAATCACTTTGATTTGTCACAACATCCATTGATTATATGCCAGATGAATGTAATCTAAACATCAATCGCTTAATTATTATAACTTGGTACACAAGTCTAAACCTCCTATTTGATTGTTACACTTAATCTTATTTAAGTCAACTATACCCGTTCATCCTGATACCTTGAAAATTTAGCACCCTTATTATCATTTGCAAGAGGCTTAGACCCTTAGACCTTATCCCTCTAGGAAAGGAAGCAGCTTGAATAGATGAAACACACCCTTGAACCATAATACAAAATCCTAACGATTCTCACCATAACCATGAGTTCAAATAATAATGTTGATGGTACATGATGGCTGGAAGAGTGAGTGTAAACCCACAGAAGATTCTGACTAAGGAAAGACTGAGTATTTCAGTGTGTCCCTTGTGACCCACATCTCTTTTCTGGGAATCCTTTTCGTGGATACACTACTTATAGGTCAAGTGTTACCCCGATATATTATTATAAGAACTCGGTGTTATAATTAGTCAAATTCTAAACTAATAAACACCTTTAACACTTACCATTACACTTATGACCTTAACCGTGCTAGGCATGGCCTCTTACCTTCCTCACTCCCTTGAGAATCACCTCAAAGCAGAGTCAACCCAAAAGGAAGACTTTGGGTCACTGCCACCAAACAACCCGTCAACGGCACAACTATCATTTTCCATATATTTCAAAAATTCTAATCCAGAGACATTTTTGAAAATTTTTAATCTTTTTTGGACTTTTATATTTTATGACTCAAATTGACTCAAAACAAGACTCCAATACAGAACTGGACTAAGGTCTCCCCTCCCCACACTTACATTGCCCTCAATGTAGGAAGAGCGACAAAAAAAAACAAAACAAAAATAAAGAAACTTAGCAGGACAGACGATCGTATAACATTTCATTCGCGATCGTGCTCCACAGATACTAATGGGCTGCCTTGTACAAACGAATCGTCAAACTCGGACTTTCATCACCCGAATGGAGATTGAGTACGGGTAATTGAGTCTAAACTTGCAAAATTAAGCTCGAAACACACCCATAAGAATCATATCGACTCAATAAAAATGAAGAGACCCTATGGACTCGACACGACTCAAAATTACAAAAAATAAAAAATAGGGAAAAAGGACCAAAATTTGGGTCCTTCGCGTACCGCGAAGATCCCCTTCCAACTCTTCGCGTACCACTAGGAGTGGAAATTTAAGCCGGCCATATTGAGAATCCCTCGCGTACCGTGAAGATCTCCCCTTAGTCTTTCGTGTACCGCGAGGACATGTTGTCAACAGAATGTTTTGACGATTTTATACTTAGAAAAATTTTTGACCTCAAAATCCAAAATTTTCAACTTTTTCAAAATTTTGTTTCAACACCCCAATGATGTTCATACATATCTGGAACGTGATTTGTGATGGTTTTTCATGCTCGTATGGCCCCAAATCCCTGAGAAAACTTAAAAAGGGGCAAAAACATACCGAAAACACTACGAACTAAGACTCACGACTCTACAAACTCTACACACGGTATCCTACCCCCTTAGAGAATGATGCATGGTCCCCATTGCATTAGCACAAGCCTCAACATTCCCAGAATGTCCCCACACTTGGGCTCTTCCTAGAGAAAAACGCAAAAAATGAAATAAAAACCTAACTCACTTTCGTAGGAATCACGGATGCATTTAGCGTATGCATCAAGGCTTTTAAACCCCTTGGTAGCCTGAGAGGATGAGTTTAGTCTCAAGAGGGTTTCTATAGAACGTAACACACCCACAACGTTCATTTAATCTAGACAAGAAATTAAAGCTAACTAACCTTAGGTTGCCTCCCAAGAGCGCTAAGTTTAACGTCTTCAGCCAGACGCAGTTTACCTTACGTTGGTTATTCATATGCAGATGCGTGCATCATAAAGCTGACAGACTCCTCCCTGGTGTCATTGATTTCGTATGCCTCTAAGTAGGGCTTCAATCTATGCCCATTCATGACCTGCATGAGGTGGTCATCAAAATCCTCGATCTCTACCTCACCAAACTGTCCAACTCGAATGACCAAGTATGGACCTATCCATTTACTCTTCAGCTTTCCAGGGAATAGCTTCAGTCTCAAGTTTTATAGCCACACCTTCTGGCCTACTTCAAATACCTTCTTCTTCAGCTTTGAGTCGTGCACTACTTTCATTTTTTGCTTTGTATGTAGATGCTCATTCGTATGCTTCATCCCTTAGCTCTTCTAGCTCACCCAGCTGCAGTTCCGCTCTTTACCTGAATTATCATACTCCAAATTAACAGATTTTACTGCCCATAAAGCACGATGAGCTATCTTAACCGGCAGATGACATCTCTTTCCATATACTAGCCGGTAAGGTGTGGTACTAATCGGAGTTTTGTAAGCTGTTCGGTAGGCCCATAAAGCATCGTTAAGTTTTGTAGACCAATCCTTACGACCGGGCAATACCGTCTTTTGTAAAATCTCCTTGATTTGTCTGTTCGACACCTCCACTTTCCCACTTGTTTGTGGGTGATACAGAGTGGCGATCTGATGGTTTACACCATACCGTTTAAGCAATTTACCAAATTTAAAGTTCTTGAAATGTGATCCCCCATCACTGATGATCACACGAGGGATACCAAACATGGAAAAGATGTTACTCTGCACGAACTTACACACCACCGTCTGATCATTCGTCTTGGTGACGATTGCTTCAACCCATTTAGAAACGTAATCAACCGCCACCAAGATGTACAAGTGCCCCAATGAATTAGGGAAAGGGCCCATGAAGTCTATGCCCCACACATCAAATATGTTGACAACCATGATTGGTCGCATTGGCATCTCATTACGCTTGGTGATGCTTCCCAATTGTTGACACCGTACACAGTTCTTCACGAACTCTGCTACATCCTTGAAGATCGTGGGCTAATAGAACCCACAAGTCAAGACCCTATGTCCTGTTTTCTGTCCACTAACGTGCCCTCCATATGCATAGGAATGGGCATGTTGTAACAAGTACTGGACTTCAATCTCAGGCACACAACGTCAGATCATCTGATTTGCCCCAACTTTGAACAAATCTAGTTCATCCCAGATATACTGCTTCATTTGAGACATGAAGTGTTGCCTCTTTTTTCTTTGCCCAATGCTCTGGAATTTTACCTGCAGCCAAAAAGTTAACAATGTTAGCATACCATGGGTCAGTGGAAACACTAAGCAACTGCTCATCTGGGAAGGTTTCCCCGATTCTTTCAGTAGAATCACTTTCAGCATTCACAACCCGTGACAGGTGATCTGCCACCACATTCTCGGTGCCTTTTTTTGTTTCGTATCTCTTGGTTGAATTCCTGCAACAGTAGTACCCATCTGATAAAACTAGGTTTGGCATCCTTCTTTTCCATTAGATACTTCACTGCACTGTGATCCGAATACACGATCACTTTACTTCCCCAGATGTAGGATCTGAACTTATCAAGAGCATAAACCACAGCAAGTAACTATTTTTCAGTGGTAGTATAATTCAATTGTGCCCCATCTAGGGTCTTACTATCATAGTAAATTACCACCAGTTTCTTATCCACTCTTTGCCCTAATACTTCCTCGACTGCAAAGTCACCTGCATCACACATGATTTCAAAAGGTAGTGACCAATTAGGTGCTTGCAAGATCGGGATGTCTACCAATTTCTCTTTTAAAATATTAAATGATTTTAAACATTCTTCATCAAAAACAAATGGGACATCTTTTAAGAGTAAATTGCATAGTGGTTTCGTGATTGTGTTAAAACCCTTAATAAACCGACGGTAAAATCCCGCATGCCCCAAGAATGATCTTACCCCTTTGACATTGGTGGGGGGAGGTAGTGTTGAAATTACTTTTATTTTTGAACAATCTACCTCCATCCCCCGACTTGACACAATATGCCCCAAAACAATCCCTTCCTGCACCATGAAGTGACTCTTTTCCCAACTTAAAACCAGGTTTGTCTCGACACATCTTTTCAATACTTTGGTTAATTGATCTAAGCATGTTTCAAATGACTGACCAAAGATTGAAAAGTCATCCATGAAGATTTCCAGAGAGTCCCCAATCATATCTGAAAAGATACTCATCATGCACCTTTGGAAGGTGGCTGGGGCATTACACAACCCAAATGGCATTCGCCTGAATGAAAAAGTACCATATGGGCAGGTAAAAGTAGTCTTCTGTTGATCATCGGGATGAATAACAATTTGATTATAACCTGAGTAACCATCTAGAAATCAATAAAACTTCCGACCTGATAATTTTTCAATGATTTGGTCAATGAAAGGTAAAGGAAAATGATCCTTGGAAGTAGTTGTGTTTAGCTTCCTATAATCAATACATACCCTCCACCCCGTCACGTGTTGGGTGGCTACCTGCTCATCCTTTATGATCTGGATGCCTTCTTTCTTGGGCACGGTCTGTGTTGGGCTCACCCAAGTGCTGTTGGATATGGGATAGATGATCCCAGCATCCAACCATTTTAGGACCTCTTTCTTCACAACTTCCCTTATGTTCGGGTTTAGCCTTCTTCGTGCATCTTTGGCCGGTTTAGCACCCGGTACGGTGATGATCTTGTGCATCACTATTGAAGGACTAATCCCCTTCAAATCTGCTATCGTCCACCCAATTGCTGCTTTATGGGCAACTAAAACCTCCATTAATGCCTTTTCTTGCGCCTCGGTCAAGTTTGATGCGATTATGACCGGGAGAGTTTCATTCTCCCCAACAAAGGCATATTTCAGATTCTCTGGTAACTCTTTCAATTCCACTTGAGGTGGTGATTCCAATGATGGTTTTAGATGGGTGTCAATGGTATCCGACAGACTCTCTACCTGAAGTGTCTATGTGGGTCGTCCTTTGATGGCGCACACATCCAATTGCTCCTCTTCAGCTTTTAGTTCACTCTCATACTTTGCTTCCTCCTTGTTACACAAAACACACGGCTCCTGGGCTCATCTTCATTTTCATGAAGAATACACCCATCAATGATGTCTGCGCTAAAGCACTCGTTAATGATTGGAGCATTATAAGTATGGGAGAAAACATTTAACCTCATTTTTCTATTACCAAAAGCCATGTCGACTGTGCCTGTCATGCAGTTTATGACACATTGAGCAGTTTTCAAAAATGGCCTTCCCAAAATAACATTGGGTTGGCTCCCTTTAGTAGGAGCTGCATACTCAAGCACTAAAAAGTCATCCGGGTAATAGAAGTCTTTCACCTTAACTATCACATATGTCAATATCCCACGGGGAAGCTTAAGAGTCAAATCAGCTAACACCACGGTGGTTTAAGCTTTCTGTAGAGGAACAAAATCATATTGGTCATACAAGCTTCCCGGCAGAATACTAACACTAGCTCCTAAATCTAGAAGTGCCTTATCAATTTTGAAATCTCCTATTTGAATTTGAATTAAAGGCGCCCCTGGATCTTGGAGCTTAGGTGGAAGAATACCAGACAGAACCGCACTCACATTATCAGTTAGATCAAGCTTCTTAGGCATCTTATGATTCATCTTTTGAGTACACAGATCTTTCAAATACTTAGCATAAGCCGGTACTTGTTTGATGGTATCTATTAAGGGGAGATTGATTTTGACTTGTCTAAAAATTTCCCACATTTCATCCTGTTGTAGGCCCATTTTGTTAACCGGTTTAGATGGATCAACCAACGCCCTAGGGAACGGGATGGTATTATTCTCCACACCCATCCCTTGAGCACTAGTGAACTCTTTAGAAATATTTGGTTTTTCAAAAGTTACCGTTTTATTTGGTTTAGATGCCACAATTACCGGCTCATCATCACTTTCCTCATCCACATCCTCCACCAACCCTTCAACTAGCGGTTGTGGAGGGAAAACTTTGTTGTTATAAGCCTTACCACTTCTTAGAACACTTACCTGGCTTACATGAGCATTCCTTGATCCTAACCCTTGGTGTTGTGGGTTGGTCTGCGTGTTGCTTGGTAGCTTGCCCAAGTCACACCTAGACATCTCTTCTGCTAGTTGCCCTACTTGCTTAGATAATGCATTCACCGTCTTATCCCGGACTCCGTTATCCTTCCTTAACTCCTTGAATGCATCTTCATTTTCCTTCTTCAACCCCTTTATTGCATCCATCAGGGCATTGAACTGATTACTCCCCAACTCGTCACCACTTGCAGCTCCACTCTGTTGACTTTGCTATTGATAGTTCCTTTGATATCCTTGCTGATAACCACCTTGATTGCCTTAGTTCCTTTGAAATCCACCATGGTTGTACCCTTGTTGGCGTTCTTGGTATTGCTCCTGCTGTGGTTGTTCTCCACCCTGGACATTAGAACCCTGAAAGTTAGGATTCAATTGATTAGAAGCATTACCATACCTGAGGTTCGGGTGGTTTCTGAGTCCCGGATGGTAGTGGGTAGCAGTCATCTCTTGTTATCTTCGTTCATCACCATGCTGATTTACCTCTTCAGCCTTCCCTTGCTCCCTTGGGCAATTTTCCAGAACATGGCCCAACTCCTCACATCCGTCACACATCGGATATGGTTGTGACACATTTGCCACGTCTTTACCACTAGGTCTTCCAAGATGTGCCATCTGGATCTCCATGGCATCTAACCTCTTCTATGTCTCATAATCCAATGATTTTGCAGAAGCACCCGCCTTTGCCCTGCTACTCGCATGATCCTGCCTCTTCGGTGTCACACTCATCCTTTCTAGTATATCCCAATCATTATCCATATGGTTAGAAAATAAAGTGCCATTAATGTTTGAACTCACATCCCTAACATCCTCAGGTAGCAGACCATCATAAAACGCCTGAATCAACTCCCACGTCTCTATACCATGATGTGGGAAATTATCAGCAACTCTTTAAACCTCTTGAATGCCTCATAAAAAGGCTCTCCAAACTCCTGTCTAAAATCTCTGATTGCAGCTCTGGCCTCATTAGTTTTGTGAGGCGGGAAGTACTAATCTAAAAATTGCTGCTGCAACTCTGCCCAGGTGGCAATACTAGCAGACGACAGAGAAATGAACCATTGTTTTGCACGGTACTTTAGTGAAAACTGGAAGAGCACCAGTTTCACCTCGTTTGAAGTGAATCCCTGACCACCTATGGTCCCACAAGTAGCCTCATACTCTGATAAATGTGTGTAGGGCTCCTCGGTAGCTCTCCCAAAGAAGTGTGGGAGGATCCCTAAACATCCCGGTCTAATCTCAAATGCGTTCCCCCTGCGGACCGGAGGTATGATGGTGGAAGCATTCAGGGCTAAGGCAGGGCGAAAGTGACTATCCACCCCTTGTTCATTCGTGGGTGGGTTTCTATTTCTAAGTTGGTCCTCTCGATAGTTCGGTCTGTTCACTTGAGGCTGCCTATACATGTTCTCGAGGTTGCCCAGATTTCTCATTTGATACCCATATTCAGCCCTTGGTGGTGGTTGCACCCAATCATCCACCCCATTAACTCTTTGATTCCTGGGAGGGAATGCCTCCTGGTGGTTCATATCATACCACTCTTCTCCTTCATCCAAATTCTCATGTTGAGAACTATGCTGTGGTATGTAACTTTGTCCCAGGGACAAGCGCTCATCATCTCCAACATCGGAGTAGCTCGGGTAACTGTTGTAGGGTTGAAAAGGGCGATCCTGAAATAGTGGTGGTGGTTGGTGATATTACGTAAATTATGCATGTTTTGCACGCATAATTATACCCGAAATCATCAAAATTAGAGACAATATGATAATAATTGATGCCTAATCCACTCATTTGTGTTCCGATAGGTTAATTGACCTGGGTTTGCAAAAACATGAAGAAAACACTCAAAATCAAGGTAAAATAAGCATTCGGGGGCCAATTGAACGAAACCGGACGCAGGAAGTCAAAGCTGGAAGTCCAAAAGTCAACAGGGAGCAAAATAGGGCAATGCACGGTCGTGCATTGCCTTGCACGGCCGTGCAAGGCCTAAAATGCTCTCTTGTACCCTCCTGTACTACCAGATTCCACACGTGAAAGAAAAGGTTACTTTGCACGCCCGTGCAATCCAATGTACGACCGTGCATTGCCAAAATCTCAGCCTATAAATAAAAAGCTCATTCTAGTGTTTTAGGTGTCTATTACCAAGAGGTGTGAAGGCCTTAGTGCTCTGCTAAGAGCCGGAACTCTCTCGGTTTTGGTCCATTTTAGCTTTTCCTTTGTTTATCTTATGTTTTTAGTCTTGTAATACGAAATGATTCTTCTTGTTCAAGCAAGTAAGAGACAAACTATACCCACTCTCCCTTGGTGTTGGAACACTTCCACACATTGTCTAAGGGTTAGTGGAGTCACTTGTATGGTCATTCATGGCTAGTTCTCTTGTGTTGCTCGAGTTGGTATGTTATGTTTTTAAAGTCTTTATTATGATTTATCTTAAACAGACAAGAATAAGTGATCTTTAAATCAATCTAATAATCTTAAATCTTGTGAGTTACTTAAGCAAGACTTCTTGTTTGGGAAGCTTATTCGATGTTTATACGGTCTATATACAAATCTTGGTGCTAGCATGGCCAGTTAGTATAGATTTAATATAATGGGTTGATTGGAGGTTTGGGTATTCAGCAAGTCGTTTGAGCCCTAACCAGACCGGGCGGTTTGTGTCGGTATTTCTTTACTTCTCTCGTGTCGGCTTGTAGAGGACTTCTAGCGGGAGCCATGGGTTTTGATCTTGATAATGAAAGTCTTATTTATTTAAATTAATACTATAAGTAAATACAACCAATTATTAACATAAATTGTTAGGTCCGAGCGTTCAAAAAGTAGCTCTAGAGGGAGTTGCGCATTCCGACTTTCCAAAGGTAGTTACAAGACATGACGTACGTCAGTCATTGGATAATCTTAGTCCGAATAATGAATTGTGAGATACCGACGGACTGGAGACCCCGTTTAGGGTCCGTTACATTCATTAAGGAACAGTTGGCCGACCGTATCAACAGTTCTGTTACGAAATACTAACTCCCCTATCAAAAGGGTTAGTACTATTAACTATGACCAACCTTACTTTAAATATAGCATTAATTAATTATGTGTGTTGGAAGGTTTATAAAAACTAACTATAAAACCTAACCTAGACACTCTAGCTTTAATTTTATAAATCTAGACTCAACCTAATACTAGACCACACAAGCGGTAAGTGTACCGACCAATGTAGCAAAGTCAAATGAAGTTCGGATATCGAACCCACGAGACTCTAGCGACAACTCTATCTAGACTCTGACTCAACTAACTAAACTGAATTATATTGGGGGGGGGGTTTGTGTTGTAACCTAATGGAACTCTCTAACTAACGACACCAAACATAAAGCAAAAGACTTTAGACAACTCACAAATGGGGAAAGCACTACCTAGATCTTGAATCCTATGCATGTACCTTGAAAATCTCTCGGATACGGAAACTATGATGGAAGCGGGCTCTTAGAATACGACACACTTAGAAAACCTAGTGGATCCCAGATCATTCTCCAGGTGTGACCTAAAAGGAAAACCTAAGGGACGTGTGAAACTCACCAGTTAGTCGGATCACCTCTCAGCTATCTCCAACAACACTAAAGTACTCGCTAGACAGATTACCTCTCAGTCTCACTATCTCAATACACCTTTCAGTGCAAGGAGTAACTTGAATTCATTTGACTAGACACGGAATAACAATAAATGCTAAGAAACCCTAGGAACACTCCTTTTAGAGCAGTTGACCTAAAAACCCTAACACCACAGATTACCCGACAGCTTCGCACCTCTCAGCTATTGAAGCAGGCAAAACACTCAACCCTAATAGACTCTCAATTGATGTTCCTATGGATACGACGTTAATCAACCATAAACAAATCACATGCACACAGCTAGTGACCTAATAAGAAACCATACATGAAAGACATTCACAAAGTAGCATATGGAACAATCAATAGATCATAAATCAAGATTAAATACGCAAATACATCCAATTAAACAAACCAAGTTTTTTACTTTAGTATTATACCATCAAAAAGAAACCGAAATCCGAAATCAAACCAATTAACAATGCATAATCATCAAAACGTAGGTAGCTATGAAAGTCTAGCCAATCATCATGGTCAATAACATCAAAACAGAAGAATCAAACACATAAATCATGGTATCAATTCTGGAAAAATAGAACAAAGAAAGAAAACGAGAACCGGATGACGAAATCGACCCGATCTTCAATCTCCAACTTCAATCCAAGTCTCTGATTGATCCTAGAAGCTTTCTCCCAATTAGAATCACCAAAAAGCTCTAAACTTTACGTCTGGAATCGACTTCTAACCCTCAAAACGGACTTAAGCTTTTATACCTTAAAAATAGCTAAAATTGCCGACATTGGGGTCTCCCGCGTACCGCGAGGCCCAGGAGTCCAGTCTCTCGCGTACCGCGAGAGACAAAATAGTCATGGCTGAATTCACACCCCTTGCGTACCGCGAGGGGGAAGGTTCTCATGTCTCGCGTACTGCGAGGGAAGCACCTTGACAGAAATTTTCGGCCTTTTTCTCGTTTCGCCTCGTTCGCTCGTGCCTTCACCATTCTTGATCGTTTTAGCTCCAAACTCACCCGATTACCTACAAACCATGGCACAAATCAATACTAACTATAAATGACTCAATATGACTCTAAATCTATACAAAAACAACACGAAACACACAGGAATAAAAGGTGTGCTTTGCAAAACATCAAATATCCCCACACTTAACCTTTTTTCGTCCTCGAAAAAGACCTTTGCAATGGAATCACAACCGGAACACAAGCTTTAATAATCTTATAAATTTCATTATCACAGATATAATCAAGCGTTAAAATGCAACAAATGATATTTCGATCCGATTAAACCCAACACCAACTATCAAGCCCCCATTTGTGTTCTAATTCCTATTTCACCAAGCATATCAATCAATCTATTGGTCCCACACTTACAAGCTACAGTTCCACCTAATCCCATTTCATGGTCATGTTTAGGCACAGGTTAAACCGTATAGATTTCTTCCACCACGTTAAACTAAGATTTACAGGTTTTAGAAATTAGATGAAATCGTATATGAATGGTATGAAAATGAGCATTAATTCAAGCAAATGAACTTTCGTCTACAGGCGTTTCAACCAAGTCGCTATCCCGGAGGGTAACACATAGACTACAGTTCTATCAGTAAAGCACATAAGAATCATTTAGAGGCGTTTTCTCCAAGTGGCCATCCCGGAGGGTAACACATAAGCAAAACTCATATGTCTAATCAATTACTCATGAATATGGAATTATATGGATGTGGGCGCCACCAAAATCGGATTTATTCTTATAAAAAGAGAATGGTGTGCCAAGAAAATTTCAAAAAAACTCTAAATTCTAGCTTAACGTGGTACCTATCACCCTATGTTGACAGTTTCAGTTTTACCGACACCCTAAGATGATAACCCACAAGATTTCATGAATTAATTCAATTATTAATCTTATTTAACACAAACATGATATTTAAGCTCTACTAGTTGACTGAGTCTACCAAAACATCACAGATTATATGCATTTTCTATCATTTATTTTCATTTAAACTCTACAAGCATTTCCAGTTATACCTATCATCTTCCATTTTGCTTGCAAAAACTCTAATTCAAAGGACATTTTTTTGAAATTTTTTTAATTTTTTAATTTTTTTAGACTTTTTATAAAAGAAAAACAAACCTAAACAAACCTGACTCAAGACGTTTCCCATCCCTACACTTGAACGACACATTGTCCTCAATGTGAACCAAGAAACAACGAAAAATAAAAATAACGACTCAAAAAATATATAAAATAAAAATAGTAAAGTGGAAACGACCTAGCTGGTAATGATAGCATGATTTTGTGCAGCTTCGTTCTTTCACTTGCGCAACCGTATAGCATTTCATTCGCGGCTTGCATATACACTCTGCTAGGTCCCCTTTACATGATTATAATATTTGAACCGACCCCACCCGAATGGAGATTGAGTACGGACGGTGTGATCTATACCTGCAAAATAAATCTCACAGCAAACCCAAACAGTATCAAATAGACTCAAAATAAACCAAAACTTATACAAACTATACACTCGGGTTCTAACCCGAGCACCAAACCTAATCAGGCGGCGTCTCCTGTATGCCGCCCCCGCCCGACCCATTTCGTATGATTGGTCTACCACCGATTTGACAAAATCCGGTGGCAGACCTTAAATGGGTTTTGAAAAATTTAAACGGGTCGGTCCACCAATACTTAAACTTACCTGGAACAAACCTGATACGTGGCATGTAGTGTGGTACATGATCATCTTCCGTATATTGCATCCTATGGTGCTTGTGTGACCATCCCAGGACCCTCAAAACATGTCGGTCCATACGTCTCTGTGCCCTGTCATGTGGTTGTGCTGATCTGGGTGGCGATCCACCATTTACTACCTCCACGGGCTCGTTGTGGTTCTCTCTCTCTCGGGTGCAATGTGGTGGGTCTGACACCAGCTCTATTTGTGGTTCATTGATAACCTCCTGCACTTGCACCTCTTCTTTCCTCCCCATACTTGGCTCTTGGCACAGCAGATCTTCAAGTAATTTCAGATCGCCATGTGGGTCGAAACTTCCTTCACTAGGAGTCGGCAGGTCCACCAACTCATCACCGAACTCGTCCTCCCAGGATGGGACCTGCTCCTCTTCTATCATCCCAACCAAAAACTCATCCTCACTATCATCCTCTGTCTCGAATAAACCCGGCTATTCCTTCTTCAAAGCACTCGTCGCCAGTCGGGGTTTTAGGGATCTCTATCAGATCTTCTTCTTCAATCACTTCTTCCTTATCACTCCAAAAGACATCATCAATATTCCATGGTGTGGGACACCAAATTTTTGCTTGATGTCTTGCTGAACCGGAGGTGGGACTTTGATGTCCATTATCGTCTCCGGCTCTGGAGTTTCCTGTGACTCCTGCATTGTATCATCATCACTATCATCCCAAGAAAATTCATAAACACCCGGTCGAAGTTGCTTAACACCCTCCAGGTCCGAGGGTGGGACTAAGACGTTCATTTTTGTCCTCGGTTTTATCTGCGATTCCTGTGAAAAATCATCCTCACAAGACAAGTGTAAAGAATCAAATGGAACATTGTGATCTTGCATGGAATCAGTAGAAACTTCATCACTATTTAGATTAAGAGCAGAAGACTTACCTGGAGGTGGGACTTGTGCTTCACCTTCTGTCACTGTGATTTGCACGTCGTCCATTATAGTCTCCAGTGATGGGGTTGTCAGAATTAACTCCCCCGATGCACTTTCAATCCCAATTTCGTTCCCTTCATGATCATAAACCACACACTCCAGATTCATAGGCCGATGTGATCCAATATGAGCAATTAATGCTTGGATATCTTTCTCATACTGCTCATTTGCTTCCTTGCACCAGGCATTCAACTCTTCTTTAGTTATGTATTCCGCATATGGTTGTACCTGCGGATAAGCATGATCATAGCAGTTTGCAGAATCCCCCGATGAATATGGGCAACGACGAGTAAAATGGGGTCCTCCACAGATTTAACACATAATGAGAGAAAATTAACGGACAGACTCAAGATACAATCTAGATACAATAAAGGACACACAACTAGACTCAACAAAATAGAAAAGACTCAAAACACAAAAAAGACCAATTAATCAGATAAGCTGAATAAAAGTTACATACGCTGTCGCCTAAGTGTCCCTGGAAACGGCGCCAAAAACTTGATGTGTGCTGGACGGTCTATAAAAACTAACTATAAAACCTAACCTAGACACTCTAGCCTTAAATTTATAAATCTAGACTCAACCTAATACTAGACCACACAACCGGCAAGTGTACCGACCAATGTAGCAAAGTCAAATGAAGTTCGGATATCGAACCCACGAGACACTAGCGACAACTCTATCTAGACTCTGACTCAACTAACTAAACTGAATTATATTGGGGGTGGTTTGTGTTGTAACCTAATGGAACTCTCTAACTAACGACACCAAACATAAATCAAAAGACTTTAGATAACTCACAAATGGGGAAAGCACTACCTAGACCTTGAATCCTATGCATGTACCTTGAAAATCTCTCGAATACGGAAACTATGATGGAACCGGGCTCTTAGAATACGACACATTTAGAAAACCTAGTGGATCCCGGATCATTCTCCAGGTGTGACCTAAAAGGAAAACCTAAGGGACGTGTGAAACTCACCAGTTAGTCGGATCACCTCTCAGCTATCTCCAACAACACTAAAGTACTCGTTAGACAGATTACCTCTCAGTCTCACTATCTTAATACACCTTTCAGTGCAAGGAGTAACTTGAATTCACTTGACTAGACACAGAATAACAATGAATGCTAAGAAACCCTAGGAACACTCCTTTCATAGCAGTTGACCTAAAAACCCTAACACCACAGATTACCGGACAGCTTCGCACCTCTCAGCTATTGATGCAGGCAGAATACTCAACCCTAATAGACTCTCAATTGATGTTCCTATGGATACGACGTTAATCAACCATAAACAAATCACATGCACACAGCTAGTGACCTAATACGCAATTATACATGAAAGACATTCACAAAGTACCATATGGAACAATCAATGGATCATAAATGAAGATTAAATACACAAATACATCCAATCAAACAAACCAAGTTCTTTACTTTAGTATTAATCCATCAAAAAGAAACTGAAATCCGAAATCAAACCAATTAACAACGCATAATCATCAAAACCTAGGTAGATATAAAAGTCTAGCCAACCATCATGGTCAATAACATCAAAATAGAAGAATCAAACACATAAATCATGGTATCAATTCTTGAAAAATAGAACAAAGAAAGAAAACGAGAACCGGATGACGAAATCGACCCGCTCTTCAATCCCCAACTTCAAGCCAAGTGTCCGATTGATCCTAGAAGCTTTCTCCAATTTAGAATCACCAAAATCTTTGAACTTTACGTCTGGAATCGACTTCTAACCCTCGAAACGGACTTAAGCTTTTATACCTTAAAAATAGCTAAAATTGCCGACATTGGGGTCTCCCGCGTACCGCGAGTCCCAGGAGTCCAGTCTTTCGCGTACCGCGAGAGAAAAAATAGTCGCGGTTGAATTCACACCCCTCGCGTACCGCGAGGTGGAAGGATCTCATGTCTCGCGTACCGCGGCGGAAGCACCTTGACAGAAAGTTTCGGCCTTTTTCTCATTTCGCCTCGTTC
This sequence comes from Smallanthus sonchifolius, assembly GCA_023525975.1. NCBI lineage: Eukaryota > Viridiplantae > Streptophyta > Magnoliopsida > Asterales > Asteraceae > Smallanthus > Smallanthus sonchifolius. The sequence continues at coordinate 22,585,172 of CM042037.1, forward strand.
GCTAGTGCCTTCACCATTCTTGATCGTTTTAGCTCCAAACTCACCCGATTAACTACAAACTATGGCACAAATTAATAATAACTATAAACGACTCAATATGACTCTAAAGCTATACAAAAACGACATGAAACACACAGGAATAAAAGGTGTGCTTTGCAACACATCAATTAACAAGGGATAACGACTTGAGTAACACCTTAAACGGGATAATACTTTTAATTACATTTCTTATCTTTTTATTTTCTTTTTAAAACAAAACCCATTTTCCAACTTATTATCTTAGTTAGACAATAGCGAGGGTTGAGTACGGGATCCGTGTCCATGGTTCGATACTTGGTTCTTACCCAGACTATACTACGCTGCGATAGGTACACTTGCCTATTGTGTGTGTATTTAGTTGAAGTAATTATCATTTTAATGTATAATTTTAAAACTGATTTTGTTTAGCTCTAAATAGAATATATTTATTACTACTGAAAACACGCCGTCATGTTGTTGGCGTCGTTGCCAGAATATATATATATATATATATATATATATATATTTATATACATATAAAAACACATGCATCAAGTTTTTGGCGCCGCTGCCGTGGACATGGTAATTCGGCGAAAGATCTAAGTCGTTGGACTGACTCTTTAATTTTATTTTACTTTTGTTTTATTTCTACTTTATCTTCATTTTCATTTTATCTTCATCTTTATTTTTTTTATTTCTACTTTATTTTTCCTTTTATTTTTTATTTTTACTATTATTTCTGTTTTGGTACTTGTGCTAGCTAATCTATCTTTGCAGGAATTTTCAAGGATCGCAACCCAGGAATTATTGCTAAGAGAAATGAACGAATACAAGTGCTGCCGAAAACGCCCAACTCCGAAAACGCTCGGTTTCGGCCAAAATCACCCCAAAACCTCCGATTTCTCACGGTTTCTCTTGATTTTTGCTTCCAATCTCTTCCCTGAGGTATGTGAACTTGTTTATTGTCAAATTTAGTGTGATTTATGCTTCAAATGTGGCTAATCTTGTTCAAATGAGGTTAGGGTTTCGTTTTGAACTTTGGTTTGAATATGCTTAAACATGAACTCAATGCTTGATCTAGATGCATATTTGACTATATGGGATCATAATGTAACTCCTTTTAGCCTTGTTTGGGTAGGATTTGTTTGATTTGTATGAATGAGTTTATGAATTTTGACTTAGAGTTCTTAAACTTAGAATTACAAATTGAAGCATGAATCTTGTTTTAATGTGTTTAGGTTTTAACATAGTTGGTAGGAAATTGTCGATTAGTTGAATTAGGTCAAGAATTTTGGCGGGTTTGACTTTTCAAAAGTCAACATTTTGACCATCTATTTTGGTAGTCATATTACACCGTGTGAATTTGAGCCTTGTTTGATTGATTGCAATTGACCATTTTGGAACTCGAGAAACATAACCTTGCCATAACCATGCACGAAATTGTGTTCCCCTTGTGTGGTTCAAAAATTATATACATATATATTTTTATAAAAACATGATTCTTATCACGTTTTTGGCACCAATATGCGTCGTACTTTACACATCATCAAGTTTTTGGAGCTGTTAAAATATATATGTTGAATCACTCTTGATTTTATAATACTAACTTCATTTAATGATGATTATGTAGGTCATGGCTGAGTCTTCCCGGCAAGCGGGGCGAAAGAGAAGAAACACCCGATCAGGCTCTAGGTCAGGTTCATCCTCATCTGCCCACATGAGTGACTCGCTACAAACTCCACCATCTCCCTCCACCGCCTTTTCACCCGCAGCCCATACCAGAAGGGCCACAGGATTTGCACCTGTGGTTTATCTTTGACCCCGATGATGCCATCGAGGACCATGCCTACCAAACACTACCCGTATTGCTAAGGAAAACCTTTGGAACACACAAGACAATTTGCTACCCAACCTTGGAAGATGTTAATCTTTTGGAAAGCACAGTTCCCCTCATTACAAAGCCTTGGCAAAGATTCTTTGCCATTAGGGAAGCAACCTATTATGAGCTCACCCTTGAGTTTCTAGCATCCTTCCAGTTTGATAGGCCGGTAGTGAGTATGGAAATGCATGATTGTGTATGCTTCAGGATGGCTAGGCATTAGTATGAAATGTCACTGGCACATTTTGGGGTAAAAATGGGATTATATAGGCACAGGGAGATTACAGAGCCGATATTTACTGACATTAAAAGGGAGTTCGCCGAGGGAGAAGCATCAACATTTTGGCATAGGATCGGATCCGGACCTTTTGACCCGCACAGTCAAAAGAGCACCAAGATCAGACATCCCCTCCACCGTTACCTGCACAGATGCATTGTCCTTTCCATCGGGGGAAGAAAGGATAGCATAGGGGTTGTGAGCGTTAGAGATCTCCTTCAGTTACACTGCTTGATTGATGGGTTTCCTTGTAACTTGGCTTACAGCTTGGCCAGGTTCTTTACCGGAGCAACTGGTTACTGTTCCAACAGCTACATATTTGGTGGACCATACATTACTCACCTTGCTTCCTACCTAGGAGTCTTGTCACTTGTGCACCTCGGTATACTTACAGAGATGGACACACCCATTCTACCTGTTGACACCCAAGTATTGATCAACATGCATATGATGAAGAAGTTCAATGGGGTGTACCGATTAGTAGGCCATCGGGGAAATATTTGGACTGGTATAGTTGAAGAATCAGAGGACGAGGGAGCACCTATGGGACAACTGGGGCATCAAGGCCCAGGTATGTACCACACTACTACTGATCCCACGATGTTAGATTTAATGATCCGTATGGGTTAGCTGGGTCAGGCGATAGATGGCATGTGACAGGACTTCTACGATCACACTCATGATCCGTATGCCCATCAGCAATATCAGTAGCGGCCTCCTGGCCTGCACCAGTAGTGGCAACGTCCTCCTTTTTAGTATCAGCTCTGTTCACCCTTCATCTTTGGTACCTGTGGTTATTTACTGACGTAGTTTATGGTTCTTGACTTTTGACGTTGGTTTGTTTGACTAGACACGATACCATTTTTACCAGTTACATGATTAACCGTTGACATGGTGGCACTGCCACCAACCTTATTCTGTCGCTTTGGTAAGCGAATATTAGTTTAATTTTTCCTTTTAGTACTTACTTTATGTGTTGAGCATCGCATAGCATTACAGGTGATACAAATTTTGGTTCGTGCCCGGAAATACGATCTAGGCATTGATGAGAGTCGTTCAGACGCATGATATTGACATCTCATCACAGGTGTATCAGTTTCACCACGCTCTTATTATTCATGACACATATCATATTGCATACATTCATATTGTCAGAAACTAAGTGTGGGGTGGAACCCCGTTGATATTTTGGTTGCCAAATTTTGTCCTAGGTATTACTAGTTCATGACTAATAACTACCCAATCTATTGAATTAAAAGTTATATAGAAGTAATAAAAACATTTTCAAAAATAATCTTAAAGCAAAAGTCTTAAAAATCATTTGGCATAAACGAGCTTATAAAAGCAGCAATTTGGAATACCGTTGAAGTGAATCAAGGAAACAATAGGGAAGATTAGGGAGCACAACAGAAAGAAAGAAATAAAGTTTATGCACATTTTTACTTTATTACCCTTTACCTTCCGTTTCCATGTGAGAGATTTGAACATATCCGAGCATTATCACGAATACATCAAGTTTTTTACGTCGTTGATTATTACATATTTCACATGCTCATTTCGTTTGTTAGAGTGTTTTGCTAATTATTGTTTTGCATGTTAGAACTTGTGTCAAATATACATTTCAAGATCATAGACTAAAAGAATGCATAAAAATGATTGTGGATTTAGGATTAACCCATTTTCTTTAGCCTTTTCCTTTCCCTTACCTACCCTAAACGTTATCCCCTAGTTAGCCCCTTTGAGCCTAAACCTTTTCATTTCTAAACCCACATCTCAAAACCATTAAACCCGACAAATTAGCCTTTTATCTTTTAACCCTTTTAGTTGAAAATTGACTTGGCTATGAATTAAAGAATGATCATCCGTCGAAAGAAAATGAATCCATCTTATGTTCAAAGGAAGAAACTCATTATGAAAAGAAGAATTATTGAAAAGAAAAAGGGGCAGCCAAAAAGAAATAAACTTACTTAAAAAAATTGGAGTATGAAAAGCTGATCAAAGTGAATATATTAGGAAGAAACAACCGAACGATTCATGAAGAATTGATAGCAATGAATATTTCAACGATAAGAAGAAGTTGACATTCTTGAAGGAAGGGATTTGGTCTTGATGATCTAACCTTAAAAGAGTCCTTAGATTAGTCACAATGTCTAATCTAAGTTGAATAAAAGAATCATTTACCTTTTTTTTCATTAAGCTAAGTTAGATTCTCAACATTTAGCCACCCTTTCCAAAAACCTCCTACCCTAACCCTAAGCCAATCATTACAACCCTTTATAAAGCCCTCTTGATTTATGCACATATTTTATGTCAATTGATGGGGATTTAATTTATATACAAGCCTATGATTATGCAAGCATTAATTATAGCATTGAGTGTTCTCCTTAGCATACATTATCCATATATTTAACCCGGGTGTTGAGTGAACATTTGTGAGACTGTAATTTTGTGCATAGTTATAGTTCCATCAAGTATGTGGAGCTTGCTACCCTACTGTGGAGAAACACTCGAAAGGTATAACCACCAAATAATTGTTTTTAAGAGGGCCATTCAGCCATTTAGGACAAAAGCTTTGGATTAACATTTAATCAATATCTTACTTCTACGGGTATAATCATGCATGAGTTTGCTTGATGACAAGCAAAGTTTAAGTGTGGGGTATTATGATATGACGTAAATTATACATGTTTTGCATGCATAATTATCCCTAAAATCATCATAATTAGAGATAATATGATAATAATTGATGCCTAATCCACTCATTTGTGTTCCAATAGGATAATTGACCCGGATTTGCAAAAACATGAAGAAAACACTCAAAATCAAGGTAAAATCAGCATTCGGGGGCCAATTGAACGAAACTGGACACAGGAAGTCAAAGCTGGAAGTCCAAAAGTCATCAGGGAGCAAAATAGGGCAATGCACGGTCGTGCATTGCCTTTCCCGGTCGTGCAAGGCCTAAAATGCTCTCCTGTACCCTCCTGTACTACCAGATTCCGCACGTGAAAGAAAAGGGTACTTTGCACCCCCCGTGCAATCCAATGCACAGCCGTGCATTGCCAAAATCACAGCCTATAAATAGCAAGCTCATTCTAGGGTTTTAGGTGTCCATTACCAAGAGGTGTGAAGGCCTTAGTGCTCTGCTAAGAGCCGGAACTCTCTCGGTTTTGATCCGTTTTAGCTTTTCCTTTGTTTATCTTATGTTTTTAGTCTTGTAATACGAAATGATTCTTCTTGTTCAAGCAAGTAAGAGACAAACTATACCCACTCTCCCTTGGTGTTGGAACACTTCCACACATTGTCTAAGGGTTAGTGGAGTCACTTGTATGGTCATTCATGGCTAGTTCTCTTGTGTTGCTCGAGTTGGATAAACTTTAATTAATTAATGAAGTATTTTTAGTATGTTATATTTTTAAAGTCTTTATTATGATTTATCTTAAAAAGACAAGAATAAGTGATCTTTAAACTAATCTAATAATCTTAAATCTTGTGAGTTACTTAAGCAAGACTTCTTGTTTGGGAAGCTTATTCGATGTTTGTATGGTCTATATACAAATATTGGTGCTAGCATGGCCAGTTAGTATAGATTTAATATTATGGGTTGATTGGAGGTTTGGGTATTCAGCAAGTCGTTTGAGCCCTAACCAGACCGGGCGGTTTGTGTCGGTATTTCTTTACTTCTATCGTGTCGGCTTGCAGAGGACTTCTAGCGGGAGCCATGGGTTTTGATCTTGATAATGAAAGTCTTATTTATTTAAATTAATACTATAAGTAAAGACAACCAATTATTAACATAAATTGTTAGGTCCGAGCGTTCAAAAAGTAGCTCTAGAAGGAGTTGCGCATTCCGACTTTCCAAAGGTAGTTACAAGACATGACGTACGTCAGTCATTGGATAATCTTAGTCCGAATAATTAATTGTGAGATACCGACGGACTTGAGACCCCGTTTAGAGTCCGTTACATTCATTAAGGAACAGTTGGCCGACCGTTTCCACTGTTCCGTTACGAAATACTAACTCACCTATCGAAAGGGTTAGTACTAGTAATTATGACCAACCTTACTTTAAATATAGCATTAATTAACACGGGATAACGACTTGAGTAACACCTTAAATGGGATAATACTTCTAATTACATTTCTTATCTTTTTATTTTCATTTTAAAACAAAACCCATTTTCCAACTTATTATCCTAGTCAGACAATAGCGAGGGTTGAGTACGGGATCCGTGTCTATGGTTCGATACTTGGTTCTTACCCAGACTATACTACGCTGTGATAGGTACACTTGCCTTTTGTGTGTGTATTTAGTTGAAGTAATTATCATTTTAGTGTATAAATTTAAAACCTGATTTTGTGTAGCTCTAAATAGAATATATTTATTACTACTGTAAACACGCCATTATGTTGTTGGCGTCGTTGCCAGAAGTATATATATATATTTATATTTTTATCTACATATAAAAACACACGCATCAGTTGGTTTTGTAGTAGGGGAGGTTGGTCTTGTGGTTGATTTAGTTGTTTTTGCGTATGGTTTGGAAATAGAAGATCTGGACGTGGTGGGACAGGTGGGTTTGGTTCCCCACCTTGATTATGATCTGGATTGGCTGGTTGAATTTGTGTCATCCTCGTACTGTCAAGTTTTTCAAGGATTGTTTGGACTGTAGTTTGCAGCTTCCCGTTGGCTCTAGCAGCCTTTTCTATTTCCGGATCGAATAACAGTGGTGACTTTCTTCCTGAGTTGCGAGTATGCATAAACCTGTGGACTGCACAACTAAACACATGATTAGTAGCTCCGAACAAAACAAATTAAACTAAAAACACTAAGCGCACATATTCCCCGGCAACGGCGCCATTTTGATCGCGTTGTCAAGGTCAATCAAAAACAATATTAAATCTAATCCATAGTTACCTTAAACTATAGTATAGTGAAGTAAGATGTCGTATCCACAGGGAATTGGTGGAAAGTGTTTAATTCAGAAAACTGTTTACGTTCAGAGTCAAAAGCAAATAACTTTAAAAACTTTGAAACAACTAAGATAAAACGGATTACTTCCGGGTTCAGATTGCAAGCTCGGTGATTACTGGTTTGTACTAATTGAAAATCACATAGACATGACTCGTTTTATTCAGTTTGATAAATAATTAACAATCAAGATAGTGACCGCGCTGAGCAACGATTGTAAAACCGAATGCTTGACACAAGTTAATTACTCAATAATCAATTACCAATTTATAACATCAGACATAAACACTCAATGATTCACGATATAAAACCAAAAAATTGATGAACGTACTAAATCTAAAAACCAAATCGTTTAATCAAACAGAACAAACTATAACATTCAAACAATCAAACGATTACAAGAATCCTATACCAAATCAAGTATGAACCAGATTATCACCTCACAAAGCTGCTCCTACATCCGAAACCAACCACAAAAGAGTTAGCCGCTCATCGACATTATCGTCGATTCTTCAATAGTTTGTGTAACTTGATCTAGCATCAAAAACTCGGAAAGATTCGAATTTTACTCTAGATATCGCCTCTTGGAAGTTCTTGGACGGCTGGATGGAAGTTAATTCGACATTAGACTCCTCCATGGCTTATAATTGAAATTAGGTTAATTTTTGCTGATTTTACATTTTCTCGCGTACCGCGAACCAAACCAAACTCTCCTTCGCGTACCGCGACAGACAAAATAGTCGGGTGGGCTTTTCAAGCCCCTCACGTACCATGAGTAAATCCTCCTAGGTCTTTGCGTACCGCGAAGAACCTAAATTCCAAGAAATTTGACTTTTTGATCTTTTGACTTCTCCAGGGCCCGTGTATGCTGCTATCCTCTTGATTTAAGCTCCATATTTCCCGCTCACTTAGCATATTTAACATGTAACACTCAACAATACCAAACGCACATAAATAGACTCGATAAACAAAGCTAAACTACTAAAACTATACAAGTTAGGCTCTTATACAAGGGATATTTAGCAACACATCATGTATCCCAATTTTCTCCGAAATCAATTACGCACGCACGAAGCATATCTTCCAATGTTTGGATGGTCCTTTCGCTTTGACCATCCGTCTGCGGGTGATATGCCGTGCTCATGTCGAGGCGTGTACCTAAAGCTTCTTGTAAAGATTTCCAAATCCTTGACACTAAGCGACTATCTCTGTCGGAGATAATAGAAATTGGTACTCCATGTCTAGCCACAATCTCTTTGATGTTCAACTTTGTAAGTTTCTCGGTCTTTTCGGTTTCTTTGATTGCTAGAAAGTGAGCGGATTTCATCAAACGATTGACAATTACCCATATAGTGTCATAACCGCTTGACGTCTTGGGTAATTTCGTAATGAAATCCATGGAAATCTGTTCCCACTTCCATTGCGGGATTTCAGGTTGCTGGCTTTTGATATTCCGCTTTGACTTTTGTACATGTTAGGAATTTACCGACATATATAGCAATATCTCCTTTCATATTGGGCCACCAATAGAATTCTTTGAGATCCTTATACATCTTATCCAATCCTGGGTGGATAGAGTATTTGGACTTATGGGATTCATCCATAACCAAATCGCGTAGGTTACCAATGCTCGGCACCCAAATTATGTTCATGAAGTATAACGTATCATCCGACTTGGGCTCCAATTGTTTAATCATTCCATGCAGTGCCTCATTTTGAATGTTTTCTTCCTTAAGCGCTTCTTGTTGTGCCATTCGGATTCGAGTTGTGAGACTCGTATGGATTGCCAGTCCTAAGGCACGAACACGAAGGGTTTTAACTCCCTCCTTACGGCTTAAGGCGTCTGCTAAGACATTAGCTTTACCAGGGTGGTACTTAATATCACAATCATAGTCGTTTAGTAATTCTACCCAACGGCTTTGTCTCATGTTCAGTTCCTTTTGATCAAAAATGTGTTGGAAGCTTTTATGATTAGTGAAGATGGTACACTTTGTACTGTACAAGTAATGTCTCCTGATTTTTAGTACAAATACGAAGGCGCCTAATTCTAGGTCATGAGTCGTGTAGTTCTTCTCATGTACCTTCAACTGTCGGGAGGCGTAGGCTATGAATTTATCTTTCTGCATTAATATGCATCCTAAACCTTGATGTGAGGCATTGCAGTACACAATGAAATTGAAGGTTCCTTCGGGAAGGGATAGGATCGGTGCGCTGCATCGTTTTTGCTTCAGTAGTTGGAAAGCTGTTTCTTTTTTATCAGTCCAATCAAACTTTTTGTCTTTCTGAGTTGGTGCGGTTAAAGGTAGGGCTATCTTAGAGAAATTCTCAATGAATTGCCTGTAGTAGCCGGCTAGCCCCAGAAATTGATGCACATCGGTCGGAGTTCTCGGTGCTTCCCAATTTTTAATTGCCTCAATTTTTTATGGATCCACGTGTATGCCTCTCTTGTTGATGACATGTCCAAGAAACTGGACTTCTTGGATCCAAAATTCACACTTAGAGAATTTGGCATAAATCTTCTCATTTCGGAGCAATTCCAAAATTAGCTTCAAGTGATGCTCATGTTCCTCCTTGGTTTGTGAATATATCAGTATATCATCAATAAACACTTTCACGAATTTATCCAAGTACGGCTTGCACACTCGTTTCATGAGATCCATGAACACTGCCGGTGTGTTTGATAAGCCAAACGGCATAATCAAAAACTCGTAGTGGCCGTAACAAGTCCTAAATGTTGTATTTGGTATATCTTCCTCCTAAATTCTCAGTTGGTGATACCCCGATCGTAAATCAATTTTAGAGTACAAGCTAGAACCTTGAAGTTGATCAAATAAATCATCGATTCTAGGAAGTGGATACCGGTTTTTTATTGTGAGTTTGTTCAATTCCCGATAGTCAATGCACATCCTAAAGGTTCCATCCTTCTTATTTACAAATAGGACCAGAGCTCCCAGGGTGAGAAACTCGGCCTTATGAATCTTTTGTCAAGTAATTCATATAGTTGACTTGACAACTCCTGCATCTCAGAAGGTGTTAATCGATATAGCGATTGTTCAACCGGTGTGGCTCCTGGTACTAGGTCGATTCGGAACTCGACTTGCCTTGGTGGCGGTAATCCAGGTAAGTCTTCGAGAAAAACTTCAGGGTAATCCCTAACGATGGGTATATACTCGAGTCAACACTCCTTCTGCTTTTTCTCGACGACGTGAGCTAGAAATGCGTAGTAGCCTTTTTGTAGATACTTACGGGCTTTCATGCAATTTATCGTTCTCAGCATCGTCCCACTCTTTTCTCCTTGAATCGACAAAGTCTCTCCGTTCGGGAGTGGTATACGTACTATCTTCTCAAAACAGACGATCTCGGCAAGATTTTTCGACAACCAATCCATGCCGCCGACGATGTCAAAACTTCCCAATTCAACAGGAAGAAGGTCTATGCTAAATATATGATTTTCTAAGCATAACGTACACCCCTGAATGGCTTCTTCGGTTTTAATTAACTTTTCATTTGCTAATTCGATCGTATAACTTTGGTCTAGTTTATTGGCCTTAATATCGAATAATGATTTAAAGTCATTAGACACAAAGCTCATATCAGCACCCGTATCAAAAAGTACATAGGCAAAGTGATCATTTATCGGGAACGTACCAGTGACGATGTTAGGGTCCTGCATCCATCCCCATCACCCATCACGAATGCTCTTCCACGGGCCTGATCGTTGTTTCGATTCTTCAGCTTGGGACAGTCTTTCTTGAAATGCTTTGGGTCTCCACATTCATAACATCCTTGCTTAGCCCTATCAGTGGAGTTAGCATTTGCTCGGCAAACTTAAGTTGAATGTCCAAACTTTCTATACTTTCCGCATTGTGTGCATTTCCCTTCATGGTGATACCCACACTTGTCGCACCTAGGTCGAGTACCAATATACCCCTTTTTTCCATAGTGTTGGCGGCAAAAGCTTTCACGGTTTCTTGTTTCTGGTAGCCTTTCTTTATCACATTGTTACTTGGTTTCCCAAACCATTTCCTTTTTTCCCCTGACTTCTTCTCCTCATTCTCCTTCTTTGCAAACAAACCGTTACGTACAACATCATCCCTTAACCTGAACGTTAGGGCTATAGCGCTTTTGGCATCCACATGGTTCGACGAAGTTACCATGCTGCAGATTTGGGGTGCAAGGCCCCACAAGTACCTTTCAACCCGTTTATGTTCTGGCATGACCATGTGTGGCACTAGGATTGCCAGTTCATTAAAACGGTCAGTATAGTCAGCCACGTCGTCTCCGGTCATTTGCAAGTTCCACATCTCAGTCTCAATCTTTTGCAACTCATTTCGAGGACAATATTCGTCGATCATCATGCCCTTCAGATCTTCCCATGATAGTTGGTATATTGTTTGTCTTCCCGAAGTCTTAATTTGAGAATTCCACCAAGTTAATGCTTTATCAGTAAGTGTACATGTGGCATACTTTACCATGCAGTCAACTGTGCATTCACTAATCTCAATTACCAACTCCATCTTCTCAATCCACCTCATCAAACCTACTACACCCTCGGTGCCATTGAAGCTGCGAGGGTTGCATGATAGAAAAGCCTTATAGGTGCATTTCCTGTATGAAGTATCTGTAGTGTCACAAGATCACCAATTTAATAATATTACTAACTTTGATTGTGACTGTGTATTACGGTGGTGACTATCCGTTTTATTACCTCTAGATCCTCCAGTAGTGCCACTGCCTCCTGCACCGCCTCCGCTGGTACCACTACCATTTTCTCCACTGTTATTCCAATTTGCTTCATACTGCTCCATGGCGGCGGCTACGCGTTGCGATACAAGTTGTTCCACTTCTGCGGAAGTAATCGGGTTGTTCTCGCCAGTGGTGTCACGGGGCGTCCTTCGTTTAGGTGCCATGGTGTTCTTTCTAATATACAATTTAAAAAGAAACAACATTATATAAGATAATGACATAGCATAACATAAGGACATAACAACCATAATCACAACATAACCATCACATACATAGTTAAAACATAAGTAGTGCATAGTTCCAACAGAGGAACACAAAATAGATAAGTTTATACAAACCATCACTACTAAGTTTCAACCACATAATGTCTTATGGGCACAACCCGCCCGTAATAGGTCTAGCGTAGGAAGTCGGAACACATCCCAAACAGTATAGCAAGTCCAGCCACAACGGCACTTGCTCTGGCCAACATCTCAGCTGCTAAGGTCCTCTCCTCTAATGCTTCGACCCTGTCTCAGACTGTAGTGGTTATCAGCTAGTCCATGTCAGCCCTGATCTCTATGTGTTCTGCTACTCTCTGAAGGTCTCTAACGTTGTCCTCTAAGGTCCACAAGCGATGTCGAAGCTCTCGTTGCAGAAGAGTAGATGCCTCCCTCTAAGCCCTAAGGTTTTCCCAAATGTCATCGAGGGGCTCCTCATGAGTGTGGACACGGGCTACCAGTGTAGGAACTGTGAGCTCTAAAGCTTTCCCAGTGTGGGGCAGAGGTGTTGGGGAGTTAGAGGACTCCCCAATCTCGAATGTAGAAGGAATGCTCTCCATCTCCCTCCAGCGTGCTAGTGTGCGGGGCATCCAACTGATAGTCCCCACAGTAGGATGATGGCAGGGCCGCTGCCTAGGAGGCTCCTCACCAGTCTCTTGGTCCTCGGGGTCACGTGCAGCTTCAAAGATTCTAGTTGATATTGGCGGAAACAATCACAACTAAGCAATGTAAACAAGTAAACAAGAAGAATACTGATAAATGCAATTTGTATTAAGCTTCAAAGATTACAAGATTACAGAGAAAACTCTTAAGAAATAGCACTGTATACAATGAATCTAAGTACTACTTATATAGTAACTTAGAATCAAGACAAACCCTTGATTCTAAGGATCAGATCTAACACAAGCCGTTGATCTTGTATTGAAGCTATTCTACATGTAACGACAATAAAAACTACAAAAGTTATCTTTACTCAAACGTCTTCTTAGGCATCATTGCTTGAGTCCTTGGAAGAAGAGCGTCGTTGTCTTTTATTGTCTTTCACCAGTAACATTATTTCTGTATGGAGTGTGTCGGTGTTGCAGCAGAAAGTTGTCAGTGGTAATGGTTGCTTTATCAAAGCCAGTCATCTGCAACATTTTATCTTCAAAGGGAATGGGTATCAGCAACAATGTTGTTGATCAGCAGCAAGACACAACTGTCCACAGCTACTGATGATTTGCCTATCAGCAGCAACTTTGGTCTTCAGCAGACAAGGCTATCCGCAGCAGATTTGTTCTTCAGCAGAAGAACAAGTATCCGCTGCAGATAAGCTTATCCGCAGCAGTTTGTCGATCTGCAGCAAACTATGAGGTCCACAGCAGTTGTACTTAGAGAATTTTGTAGCCATCAGTCTTTATTTCTACAAACTCCCCCTAGACTGATGCTACCAAAACTCTTTTTACTGCTTTTGCTGCTGAAGCTTTTCCATGTTGCAGACTATCCTTTCTACCTCATAGCCTCTTGGGTCATGGCTGGGATTGTTTAGAGGAAGCTCAGATAGAGTCTTTATGTCTTTGCTTGGCATTTTGAAGATGGCCTTGCTTGAACATATCATCTTCTGTCCTTTAACATCAATCAAGATAAACTCGTTGGTATCAGCCTTGAAGAACCAACTGGTGAATGGAGAATGGGATTGAAGAGGTTTGGCATCAATGATTACATCTTTACTAGGGTTGAAGTGATGTTTGATTGCTAGCAAAATATGTCTCCCACCTTCATTCTCTGGCTTATGGGCTTCACCCAACTCCAATATTCTTCTTAGATCTGAGTCTGGGAGTTGCAGAACCTCATCAACAGATTTATAGACTGACTGATTTAGTTCTTCCTTTCCCCTGAAGACTTCAAACCATTTGTCTTGAGTGTTGTAGAACCAGACAACTATTTCTCTTGAGTTTTCTGGGGTGATTGTAGGTTTAGTTTTCTTCTTGGAAGGCTGCTGATGAGGAGGAGCTGGGTGGAGGGTTTTGGACTTTGTGGGAAGAGAGGAATGAGGTCTAGGCTGGAGAGTGGAAGTATGGTGGGAGGAGGAAGTAGTGGATGAGGGAGAAGGCTTGGGTTTCTTTAATTTGTGTTCAGCAGTTTGAGTTATCACCCTTTTCTTGGAGCCTGTCTTCCCCAATCGTTCTTCCTCTTCCTTCTTGACTTTGGAGTACAAGGCTTGCAAGTTCATGAAACTCATGGGGCCTAGCCTTTTTCCACTTTCTCCTTTAGCCTTCAGGAAGTCAGTCATGACCTTCCTTTCTTCAAGGGTCCTTATGTTGAATGCAATGGTCTTCTTGGATTTTTGCTTGACTTTTTCTTCTTCTTCATCCCTTTTCTTATTTGCCAATTGACCTTGCTGACCCATGAAGGCTCTGTAGATTTCTTTATTTGATAGTTTCTCAAGGTAGTCTGCATCCTCACCTAGAGAAATCAGAGCCGCTATCCATTCTTCTCTCATTTCTTTGGCTAGTTCAGAATAAGTTATTCTAAACTTGGCCTCTTCCCTTTTCTTCTTCTCCCTTTCTTCTTCTTCTTTATTAAACTGTTCCTGCAGCTGAAGAGCTAGGGCTTCATGTAACATCCGGCAATTTGGGATTAACCTCGTTATCATAATCCGGTTAAATACTAACCTAGTTAACTTAATCTTAAACCCCAGGGACTATTTCTGTCAAGAATTGAACTTAAACTACAGGGACTTAAGCTGTAATTAGACTAAAGTCAAGCCTATTGACTATACAAAGTCAAAATTGAATGAATTTGTTATCTGTTGACTTTTAAAAGTCAAATTTCTCAAACTTGATTCAAATTCAAAACCCACGATAGTTTTTGTTTGATTCTTGTAACTGAAATGCACGATCACGACATAATCGACCATCATTAGAACCGTTACACCATCATTGAACCGAATTCAAATCCAATTATGATCTTTTATTCCGAAACCGTCGAAGTCAATGCAAGAACTTGGCAAATTGGTCCTCCAATGAACTAATTATCACCACACACACTCAAATCGCTCCTCTGTAGTCATTTTGCACATTCTAGTTTGATCCGATTCAAGCCTGAAGTCGCCGGAGACGAGGATTGCGCAAACCAGAGTTTGATTTAGTCGAACACTATCAATTCCATCTTGATTCTGGTAATTTCTCGCACCTATAGTTTCGTTTTAACATCTGGGTCATTAGCCCTATGCTAATTTGATCGTATATCATCGATTTGAACTCGATCCAGTAATCTAGGGTTCGTTCATGAACAATTTGGGGGTTATGATCCTAGGTTTAACCAAAACAAAATTAAACTATACCAGCAGTTTAGCAATCTCTTATTTGTTAAAAGCCCCATGATTTCAACTGAAAACATTATTGAATTTGATCGATTTGATTCAGAGTTAAGAACTAGGGTTTTCGGTTCTTGAATCTGAAATTAAAAGCTTTTAATCTGACGTTTTTGCAATTAAATCTCACCACTGGTTCGCAACCCCATTATTAACAAAACCCATATGCCTTTTTGTTCAATCGATAACCAAATCAATGGAGTTGGGAGGGAGTTGGTTCGGCTTCGACTAAGAGGGAAGAACTCAGGAGACCTAACTGTTAAAACTGTTCTGGTTCGATCTTTGTTGCGATTACTTAAGCGGGTGGAGTGGTTAGAGCTTTGTCCCGTGGGGGAGGAGACCCGGGTTCGAGTCCCTCCACCCCCATTTTGTTTTTAAACTAGTTTTTATCACTAACTTGATTATAAAACCACTTCCCATATTATCTTATTGGTATATTAATACGTTTCGAACCCGGAAAACACCCGTAGACTCGGGTCTAGTTTTATAACCCACTTTTTAGTATTATTTCACATATTTAAAATAATATATTTATTATTATTTTCAACCCTTAACTCCGATAAAAAAAATGTATATATATTTATATATTATTTTCGCCACGTTAATAATATTTGGGTCACACTTCAATGTTATAAATAATATAATTATTTATATTATTTACCCACGTTTATGTTCTCAAATAAAAAGAATATATTTATTATTTTAGCCACAAGATTTGTTATGGTGGTATTTCCCTAAATCTAAAAATAATATATTAAATTATGTTATTTTTCTAACCATTATTTAAATGGTGCAAATGCATGAATGAATATTTATATATTATTATTCGTAATTAGAAACGTTCGACCCGAAACATATTTATCTGAATTATTATATTTAGAAACCCTTATTCCCGAGGACATGTTGGTCTAACCGTTGATCCTAAGTATATTTTAGGACGTTCGATAACTCTTACGTGTTCCTAACTGTCACATCTTATTCTAGGGGATTGATAGATTGTCCACGTACAATCCATTCGTGGTGAGTGATGCATCTTTGTGTGATGCTAATTACTACGCTCTACTTCGACTCAGGTGAGTTTTCACAACCCCTTTTTACTGGTTTTACTATTGGGGGAGAAACATGCATACAAACAAACAGTATTTTACTTGTTTTCCCGTTGGGGAGAAACATGCATATACACAAACATCATTTTACTTGTTTTCCCGTTGGGGAGAAACATGCATACAAACAAACAGTATTTTACTTGTTTTCCCGTTGGGGAGAAACATGCATATACACAAACATCATTTTACTTGTTTTCCTGTTGGGGAGAAACATGCATACAAACAAACAGTATTTTACTTGTTTCTCGTTGGGAGTAAACATGCATACAAACAGACATATGTTTACTTGTCTTCCCGCCAAGGAGAGACATACTCATGAACGGACATGGATCACATAGTATTTCATTACCACTTGTTTACCTAAGTGCAAACATAACATGCAAAGTCCTTACACACTCGGACCGTTAATATATGGAGTATAGCGAGGAAATTTGAGTAGTACTACCGGGTTTGACAAACCCCACCCGGGTTAGTCGCGCTAACTTGATTGGAGGTCGAACGGGTGTAAATTGTCCTAAACACTTGCCATTGTTGATGTTAGCAATGGCGGAAGGCACCCAAACACAAACACTCAGCTTCGGTTGCGAACGCTTAGAGTCACTTGTACATTGTCTAGCTAGCAATAGGTGTGACTTACGTATGTGGATCCTGCAAACACTTAAATAGTTTATTCACTTGTAAACCTGTGAACTCACCATCCTCGTGTTGACACTTTTTCTTACATGTTTCTCAGGTCGCTAAGGCACAGGTTGCACACTTAGGACATGCATGGAGTCCTACTATCATTTCATCCTTATGCAAACATTTAAAACAATTTACTTGACTTATTATACTTTAGCGCATTTGTTTTGCGCATTTATTTTCTTATTAAAACGCTTTCGCATTAATTCTGAACTTTTGTGATATTACATTTATGTCTCATATAGTGTCGTTTGACGTAACTAATAACCGAGATCCTGGTTTGTCACGCACCAAACGGTAAAATTCCGTTAGTGGAATTTAGGGGTGTGACACTTCATCTTCTTGTAATTGAGAAGCTGCAGGAACTCTGGCTTTGAATTCATCCAGCTGTTTAGCATACAGCTGGATTTGTTGTTCTCTGAGGAGCATGGCAGCTTTTCTTTCTTGAATTTTTTTAAAATATGCCATCTCCTCTTCTTCTCTTTCTCTCTTTTTCTTCTCTCTTTCTCTTTTTTGTTTCTTTAATCTCTCTTCTTCTTCTTCTTCTGTCATGATGCCCTTCCCCTTATTTTTGTTGGATGCCTCTGCTTCAGCTTCATTGGCAGGTTAAGGAGTAGACACAGAGGAAGGGACTGCTACACTCTCTTCCTTTTCCCATTCATTCCCATACATAGCTTTAAAGGCCTCTTTGACATTCTGAGCAGCCACTTTTCTTGACCCTTCTGCAGCATTCAGTATGACAGTTGGTGAGAAGGGAAGGGATAGATCTGAGTCAGAGTCATTCATTGCAGGCGATTCCTCCTTGTCAAGAGAAGCTTTGATAAGATTGGTGATTTCTTGACTTTCTAAGGAGTTGATGTTGCAGATGTGTGTTCTGAGCTCAAAGACCTTGTGCAGGAAGTCTGGATTGAGGAGCAGGATCTCTTGGATGTTGTTGATTGTGAACGATGATCCATTACTTAAGAAGAATTTAAAGCCATATGAACAAGTTCTTGACCATCCTTGCACTTCCAAGCCCCTGACCACTTCATTGTAGAAAAATCTTCTCCAACATAGAACTTCTTCTTCTGTTAAAGCACTGCTCCTGATCAAGGCAAGTCTTGGAGCCAGTCTTTGTTCTGATGTTGTTGAAGATTCTGCATGGTGTTTAGGATAGGCCACCCTGTTTGCTTCTTCTAGGAGCCTTTCAAACAAGGGTAGATTATCCTCCATCAAGATGTAGAACCTGTCGATTGCAAGTTCTGCTGAGAGATCTATGGAAGTGTTGATGAAGTTTGATAGATACATTTCAAGAACCTGAAGTGGATTTAGTGTATTCCAATTCAGCTCTTCTATTCCACCAAACTTCCATCCAATCCAGAATCTCTCGGATAGACCATCATAGCCCCATGCTAGAATGGAGTCAAATTCTAACTTATTTGCAGTTGGAGTGAATTGAGGGGCAATGGTCTGTCTTGATATGGATGCAGCAGTAGGAAGTATGCTGAATGATGAAGGTGTGTCTTCATTTTGACTTTCATTCTTTAACACCACATCAACAGCTCAGACAACTAACTTCTAATCCTCAGTGATATCTTCCTCTTCGTCTACTAAGTCTGGCAAGTCATGGATTTGAAAAAAAGCAGGATTGAAGAGAGAACTTTGAAAAGCAGCCTGCTCTTGTATCCATTCTTCGAGGCTGTCAGCATCATCTTCTATTGCGGCTATCTCTCCCTTTTTGGTTGCATCAGTGTACAGGGTTGCATCTGTTTGAGTTCCCACTGATACAAGGGAAGGAGTAGGCACAGTTGGGCATTGATAGGCTTCATGCATAGAGACTTGGTGCCTTAGTTTGGACACTTTAGCCTCTAGCATAGCTACCCTGGCCGTCAATTCCATATTTTTGAGTTTTAGACTATCCTCATCCACAGTTGTGGAATCCTTGGAGGTGGATGGGGCCTTAGGCCTAGCCTCTGTATCCCCATCACCCTGGTTTTCTTGGCACCTAAGATTCCTCTCAGTGAAGAGTGTTTAAAAGAAAACATCCTCACTGTGAGTTGCCGTGGTTAGGGTCTTAGTGATGTTATCACTGTCCTCCTGGTCAGTTGATGTACCAGGAGTAGTGACAGCCCTTTCCACATTCACTCTATCAGTACTCCCAGAGTGAACCTTCTTGGGTGAAGAACTTGGGTTAGGTGCACTGGCAGCCAAGTCAATCAATACCTTCGAGATAGTGGTTGTTGGAGAAGGTATGTCATCTTGACAAGGTGCCTCTGCACTTAAGTTCAGAGAAGAAAAATAATTGAATGGCTCAGTGGGTTGTTCTATGGATCCGGGATGTGATCCTGATCCTAATAGAGAAGCTTCCAAGGAAGTCTCTCTAATAATGTGGCTATCCCTTTTGATATTCTCATCAGAATTTTGGGATTCTGAATGATGGATTTTAGGTTGGGATTGGGCCTTTGAGACAAGAAGAGAAGGAGTCTTCTTGCTCCTTATTCTAGTATATTTTGCTGCAACTAGGGCCCTTTGTTCCAGTTGAATAATAACATCAAAAACAGGTGTAAGTAATTTTTGTGCCTGTGTATCCTTAGTAGTATGCACAGGGGTTCTAACAGTGGAAGCAGATTGTTGTTCAAGATGTGAAGAGGAGGGTGTGGGATCAGTATCAGCTGGGATTGCTGAACTGTTACCCTGGGTACTTTGTATGTTCATCATTGTAGATAACAATGGAACATTGACCCCTGAGAACTTTTTAGAAACAGTTCTCATACTTTGAAAAATGTTATTTTTATGTCCCAGCATAAGATAGATTTTTGCAGATTTTGAAAGATCTTTTAATTCGTTATTGAAAACTTCCTGCAAGAATATTGGGTACATAAAAATGATTGCTTTGCACCTTCTTGAAGGTTATATCTCAAACCTTCAAAGATGAGATGTGCAAAGTTGAAACCCTGGCCAGAAGCCATACCATGAACAGCAGTGGCGAGAGCAGAACTCACTTGATGCTATCCACTTCTCTTCTAGGATATGCATTGTAGAAGAGTGTGGCATAGAAACTTCCATGGAGGGCCCATCAGTGCTTTTTCGATTGTGTACTCGTTCGGATTTCCAGTGTACCCTATGGATACAAAGGTCTTCATGTATTCTCCTTTTGAGTATGAAATGGCGGGCCCTCGTCTTGAAGCTTGAGGTGTTTTCTGAGAGTAGCTTCAGTGACGATGATATCTTTGCCGTCTACCGTGGCTTGGATTTGGGGAATCCCCTGTTCGGTAGAGTAGACGGCGGTGTTCTAGAAATCCTCCATATGAGGGATGTATATGGTAGGGTTGACGGTATATCTTTGATTGACAAAGAAAATTGATCATATCATCGAACCCTTCGGGCTTCTTTCCTTTAACCAGGTATGCAGTGAGATTGTGGTAGGTAGAAAACTTGTCATTAGGATGGTTTATGTCGACCCCTGCCATTTTGTTGGGTTTGGAAGGAAAGTGGAAGGTTTTTGAAGGGTGGTTAAAGCTTTGAATGTTGTGGAGGCTTAAGAGAAAGAGATGGGAGTTAGGGTGAAATTGAATGTGAAGAGGTGGTGAAGAAAATTTATTTGTGTTATAACGACAGAGGAGGGAAAAAGCAAAATGACTTGTACAGTACAACCTTATTCACGTTTTACTGTTACAGCTGTAATACACTAAAACAGTCATGGTAAAGATTGAAGGTAATTTTTTTACAGCGGGTAAAGGTTAATTTGGACGTGGATTTACCCATCAGCAGCAAACTTGGTTGCTGTGGATGGTTAAGCATATCCGCTACAAGCTTGGTTGCTGCGGATGGTTAAGTCTGTCAGCAGCAAACTCAACTGCTGCTGATGGATGCAATGATCTGCAGCAAGGATGTTGCTGCTGACAGCCTTAAAGCTATCCGCAGGGAACTTGTTCCTACTGATAACTTAAAGCAGTCAGTGGCAAATTCTTTGCTGCTGATGGATGCAATAATCTGCAGCAAGGATGTTGCTGATGACAGCCTTAAAGCTATCCGTAGGAAACTTGTTCCTGCTGATAACTTAAAGCAGTCAGTGGCAAATTCTTTGCTGCTGATGATTAAACCTGTCAACAGCTAAAATACAAAATTGCTGCTGACTTATAACTTTTATTTACAACAAAGGACAAACACATTTACAAAACAAAATTTTAGAGACAGATTTTAATCAAAGTTCATCATACCAATAGATTCAACTAAATATCTAAATCTAGCTTCATCAAACGATTTTGTAAACAAATCAGCATATTGCTCATTGGTATGAACTTTGGTTAAAATAATTCTCTTTTTCTCAGCTTGATCTCTTATGAAGTGATACCTGATGTCAATGTGCTTTGTCTTGGAGTGCTGCACCGGATTGTTTGTGATTGATATAGCACTCATGTTGTCAATGTGAATTGGAGTTTCCATGAAAGTCATCCCATAATCCAGCATTTGATTTTGTATCCAGATGACTTGTGCACAGCAACTTGAAGCTGCAATGTATTCTGCTTCTGCTGTAGAAGTTGAAACACACGTTTGCTTTTTGCACTGCCATGAAATCAGTCTCCCTCCCAGAAACTGACATCCCCCTGATGTGGACTTTTTATCCAAGTTGCATCCCCCATAATCACTGTCGGTGTATGCATACAGATTGAACTTATCATTTTTAGAGTACCATAGCCCAAGTCTTGGGGCTCCCTTTAGGTATCTAAAAATTCTCTTGACAGATTAAAGATGTGAATTCTTTGGAGATGCTTGGAATCTTGCACAGAGACATACTGCAAACATGATATATGGCCTTGAGGCAGTGAGAAACATGAGAGACCCTATCATTGCACGGTACTGATGTTGATCAGTGTCTTGACCATCTTTGTCTGGAGTCAGTTGATGGTGCACTTGCATAGGGGTTCTTGCAGCAGAGCAGTCAGCCATCTTGAATCTTTCCAAAATTTGACATATTTGGATTAGCTGATGAAGATTCCATTTGGAACTTGTTTGATTTGAAGACCCAGAAAGAAATTTAGTTCACCCATTGAACTCATTTCAAACTTTGAGTGCATCAGGATCTCAAAGTCTTTACACAACTTCTTCCTTGTTGATCCAAATATGATATCATCAACGTAGGTTTGTACCGGTAAGATTTCTCCCCCTTCATCTTTGATAAACAAGGTCTGGACAATGGCACCTCTTCTGAAGTTGTTGCTTAGTAGATATCCTGACAAAGTTTCATACCAGGCTCTTGGGGCTTGATGTAAGCCATGCAGAGCTTTGTCTGGTTTGAACACTTGGTTATGATGTGTGGGATCTACAAAGCCTAGAGGCTGTTTGACATATACTTCTTAACCAATATTCCCATACAGAAAGGCACTCTTGACATCCATTTGATAGACCATGAAATTCCTGGATGCAGCATATGCCAGAAAGATTCTGATGGCCTCCAGCCTGGTAACAGGAGCAAAGACTTCATCATAGTCAATTCCCTCTTCCTGAGTGTAGCCTTGAGCTACAAGTCTGGCTTTGTTATTGACTACAATGCCTCTCTCATCTTGTTTGTTCCTGAATACCCATCTTGTGCCAATGGCAGATTGACCAGGTGGAAGATCAACAAGTTTCCAGACATCCCGTCTCTTGAATTGCAGCAACTCTTCCTGCATTGCCTTAATCTAACTGATGTGTTTCAGAGCTTCATCTATCTTCTTGGGTTCCACCTGAGATAGAAAACATGAAAACAAACATATATTGGCCTCATGAGATTATCTTCTTGTGAGAACTCCTTGGTGAACTTGGCCAATAATATTTTCCCGAGGATGTTCCTTGTTGATCCTCTGTGCTGGTACCACCTCCAGCTGTATCCCTTGCTCAAGATTGCTTTGATTTTGATCAGGGGTTTCTTTATTCATGGTTGAAGAGTCTTCAATATCAACAGCTACATCAGTATTATCAACAATAGTATTTGCAGCATCTACAACATTTACCGATGATTCTTCATTCAAATTTTCATTTCCAGACAGGCTGCTGCTGGTGACATTGGAGAGTCTGGTTCTGGCTTCACTTGCTTCAATGGATTCCATAACAGATGGATCAATGGATGGTCTTTTCAGACTGATAGAAGATTTAGGAAAATCCAGTCTGTAGTCAGAGAAGAAAGTGGAAGTAGGTGCTTATGAAGAGGTAGACTCCATATTTGAGAAGATGAGAGGCTCAAATATTTGGGTGAAGGAGTCTATGTCAAAGAGCCAGTTTGAGCCTTTTCCCTATTCACAGACAATGTATTCTCTACATTCCACATTGGCTGATTCTTCCACAACTCTTGTTCTTGAGTTGAATACTCTGTAGGCCTTGGATTGAGAGGAATAGCCTACAAAAAATCCTTCATCAGATTTGGCACCAAACTTAGGAAGAACTCCATGTGTGATCAGAATTGTGCATGGACATCCAAAAGGTTTTAGAAATCTAATGTAGGGAACTCTTTGGAACTATAGTTCATAAGGTGTCTTGTTGAGAGGCTTGACTATGAGAACTCTATTTTGCACATAGTAGGATGTGCTTACTGCTTTTACCCAGAATGTGAGAGGCAGTTTTGAGTCAGCCAACATAGATCTTGCTGACTCAATTAGAGTTATGTTTCTTATTTCAGCAACTCCATTTTGTTACGGAGTTCTTGGAGCACTGTATTGTCTTTCTAATCCCTTGTTCTCATAGAAACAGTTCAAAGTGTGGTTCTTGAACTCTGTGCCCTGATCACACCTTTATATCTTTACCTTCTGATTGCATTGATTCTCTACCCTAAGGATGTAGGATTTGAGAGTTTCAGCAGTTTCATCTTTAGTTCTCAAGAACTATACCCATGAGAATCTGGTGTAGTCATCAGTTATGACCAGACAGTATGACTTCTTACCCATTGACATAATATTTGTAGGACCAAAGAGATCCATATGCAACAGCTGTAGTGGAGTGTCATTTGTATTCAAAGTCTTGGGCTTGTGAGAACTCTTGTGTTGCTTCCCCTTCAAACAAGCAATGCAATGATCTTCTAGCTGGAATTCTTTATCAGGAAGCCCTCTAACAACATTATCCTTCACCAATGTGTTGATAGTTTTGATGTTAACATGGCTTAATCTCCTGTGCCAGAGAGCTGATTCATCAACTGAAGCTTTTGACAGAAAATAGGATACACTGCCAGATGGAGTGACCTCATTCATGTCAAGCACATAAAGATTTTCTTTTCTCTGAGCAGTTAATAAAATCTTTTCTGGAAGAGGTCTGGATAAACCAAGAGACAGTACAAAGCATTCTTTATTTGTGAAGAGCATCCAATGCTTTTGATCACAGACCTGGGAAACACTCATGAGATTGAAGTCTAATTCTTTGACATAGTTTACCTTATCAATACTCATTCTTTCATTTGACACAGTTCCTTGTCCAGTAATAGATCCTCCTTTTGAGTCACTTCCAAAGGCAACATATACTCCATTGAAGTGTCTGAAGTTGGAGAGGATGGATCTGTTGCCTGTCATGTGCCTGGAACAACCACTGTCTACCACCCAGGTGTTATTCTTGTGACCTGGCTGTCCCTGCACATGAGAGAGATCTAGTTAGTGGGAGGAATCCAAGAGCTTGCATCCTTGTAAAAAAGGGTTCTCGGATTATCAGTATCAGCATGTGTGCATTCAACGGAACCAATGATGATTCTTAGAGGAATTTTGGCTTTCCAATGCTGAATTGGTGGTTTTCCAGCTCTCTTTACTTTGTCAGCAACAGATGTTGCAACTGAGGACTTTGGCTTATCAGCAGCGGATTTTGTTGCTGCTGATGGTTTTACTTGAGCAGCAGCAATCTTGGTTGCTGCTGAAGGCTTGTCTTTGGGTAGCTTGGGCTTTAATTGATCAGCAACATTTTTGTTGGCTGCTGATGGTTTAACTTGGGCAGCAGCAATCTTGGTTGCTGATGAAGGCTTTTCCTTTGGTTGCTTGAGTCTTACTTGATCAGCAGCAGTTTTGTTTGCTGCTGATGGTTTAATCTCCGAAGTATGCCTACCCTTCTTCATCTTACTGATAGGCTTTTGTTGAAGAGGAATTTGATGAAGAACCTGGTTGAGAGGATTAAACTTACAATTTGTAGCAAAGTGGTCTGATTCACCACAGATGATGCAGGATTGTTGAGGTTTTGGCAGATGCTTTCTTGGTGGGGATAGAGAGTTCTGAACTGAGTTGCTTTGGCTTCAAAGCTTCTTACCTTTTTGTTCTTGTTTGTTTTCTCAAAAGTGTGTTGATTTAGGTTTCTTTGTTGTTGAAGGTAATTGAAGCAGGTGCTGGCAGTATGATTGTATTTCCCACACACAAAGCATGATTTAGCCAGTTTGTCCCTTTGAAAGTACACATAGTCCTTTCTTTTGAACAAGTCTTTGAAGTTCCAGGGGTGAGTTTTGTTGTGCTCAAAGGTGGCTTCTTCCAATGTCTTTTGAACATATGGAGCTCTCTCTGCAGGCGCATGGCATATGTCAAATACCTTCCTTTGTTGGATTGATTTGGATTGAGGCTTTGAGTTGCTGGAGATTAAAGACTGTCCCTTTTCAACAGTTAGTTTTCTTCCTTCTGGAGGATAGCTGATCCTGATTTATTTGGTTGGTTGAGATATTGGTACTGTTTTTGAAGGGATGAAAGGGCTTGGATTGTTGGCTTTAATAACTTCACAGGTAGGTGGTGATGAAACTTTATTAGTTTCAGTAGAGTCTGAGCATGTTGACTCAGACTCGGATGAAGTATTGCATTCTTGCACAGGGGTTTCTTGGACAACAGGGTCAAGTTTTCGATTGGCCATGTCAAGGTTGGAAAGACTGATACTTGGTTCATGAATGGCTACATAGTCAGCGGGTGGAGGAACAACATTGTAGGGTTGATCAGCTTGGAATCCAAGATCAGCAGTTACCTTTTCATGAATTTGAGCATCCAAAAGTCTTTGCAGCTTTTTGGATGCAAACTCATATTCTTCCACATGGACCTTTTGGTCTGCTAATTCGGCCTTTGTAGCTTTTAACTTAACCAGAAGATCATCAATTTGAGTTTCAAGGTTTGTTTTTTCATGTTTTAATGATGAATTTTCTTTTTTTAAACAATCAATCTTTTCCTTGTAACTGTTTTCAACCTTTTTAAATTCAGATTTCATTTGGTGAAATTCTTCATTTTGATCTATGAGATTCTGGTTATGTTTCCTGTATCCAAGGACCTTATCAATACAAGCTTGAGTATAAAGATTTTCATATACCTGAGGTGGTACCTCTGATGTGTCTGCCATGAGAGCTTGATTGTTGCCAGGAATATCCTCATACTAGAAGCTCCAGTCAAAGTCAGCAGTTCCAATAGCTGCACAAGCTGCAGTTTGTGCAGGAGGAGTGGTCTGTTGCTGTTTTTGCTGTCTTGGTTGAGCTTGGTGAGCTTGTCTGGTATGAGCAGCAGCTGGATTTTCCTTTGGTGCCTTGCATTCTCTAGCAAAATGACCAAGTTGGTTACAGTTGTAACACCTCAATTTGCTTTTGTCTAAGCCAACCCTGGTGTTAGAGTTGTTGCTTAGAACGGGTCTTCCTGTTCTTGAGTAGAAGCTTTTTACTCTTAGAGAGAGCATGGCATAGGAGTGTTGTATATCCATTTCTTCTAGATCATCTGGATGAAAACATTCCATATCTTCCTTGATAAAGGACATATTGCTTGAGTTTTCAGAGATAAAAGCAGCAGAGGTTGATGTTTGAGGTGGGGCTTCAAGAAGAAATGGTGAGTTGTTTGATTGAGAGGTTGGAGTTTGGGGATGAGTGACGATGGGAGGATAATAGTTGCTTGAACTAGGACCTGAGTGGTCAGAGTGGAGGGCAGAAGATGTGGTGGTGGATGTTGAGACTGTTTGGTAGATTGAGCTTCTTTCCTTGGCCTGAATCATCTCTAATTCATAGCTCTTTAGCATACCGAAAAGCTCAGTCATCTGTAGAGTCTTCAGATTCTCAGTTCTTCTAATGGACACTGTGTAGAGTGTCCAGCAACTGGGTAGAGACCTGATGAACTTCTTGAGAATATCTTCATTCACCAGCTTCACTTTTGAGCACTGCAGCTCACCTACAGGATAAGTATATCTGATGTATAAAATAGTTAGAGACTCACCTTCCTTCCAGACGAAGTTTTCATATTACTTCTTCAGGATGTCTCTTCTATTTTCTTTTACTTCCTAGGAACCATCAAACATCTTCTCAAGAGCCTCCCATAGCTCCTTTGCAGTTTTGTATCCTCTGAAGTTGTGAAAAACTTCATTTGGTAAGCACATCTGGATGGCTCCCAAGGCCTTGAAATCTACCTCCATTTTCTTGATGTCTTCATCAGAGTATTTGAAGGATTCTTTGGGAACCAGTGTACCTCCGGAATCAGCAGAGGCCACCATGGGTATGTATGGTCCATTTTTAATGGATTTCCACATCCAATATTCTTGATAGCAGAAGAAGCTTTCCATTATGTTCTTCCACATATCATATTCTTCTCCAGACACCAGTCTTGGTGGTCTGTTGATGCTTCCAATATCTTCAAGTCCATTGTTTTGTGCCATTTTTTGATTTATGATAATGGGTGACTTTAGCAAACAGATAGTTTTGAATAGAACCAGAGAATGATTAAACATGTGTGAGTTTGTTTAATCTGTGAGCCAAAGCTCTGATACCACTTGTAGGATCGGTGAATACAAGATGGTTCTATTCTAGTTGAGATTGGCAGAAACAATCACAACTAAGCAATGTAAACAAGAAGAATACTGATAAATGCAATTTGTATTAAGCTTCAAAGATTACAAGATTACAGAGAAAACTCTTAAGAAAAAGCATTGTATACAACGAATCTAAGTACTACTTATATAGTAACTTAGAATCAAGACAGACCCTTGATTCTAAGGATCAGATCTAACACAAGCCGTTGATCTTGTATTGAAGCTATTCTACATGTAACGACAATAAAAACTACAAAAGTTATCTTTACTCAAACGTCTTCTTAGGCATCATTGCTTGAGTCCTTGGAAGAAGAGCGTCGTTTTCTTTTATTGTTTTGCACCACTAACATTCTTTCTGCGTGGAGTGTGTCAGTGTTGTAGCAGAAAGTTGTCAGTGGTAATGGTTGCTTTATCGAAGCCAGTCAGCTGCAACGTTTTATCTTCAGAGGGAATGGTTATCAGCAATAATGTTGTTGATCATCAGCAAGACACAACTGTCCATAGCTACTGATGATTTGCCTATCAGCAGCAACTTTGGTCTTCAGCAGATAAGGCTATCCGCAGCAGATTTGTTCTTCAGCAGAAGAACAAGTATTCGCTACAGATAAGCATATCCGCAGCAAACTCTGAGGTCCATAGCAGTTGTACTTAGAGAATTTTGTAGCCATCAGTCTTTATTTCTACAATCCAACTGATAGTCCCCACAGTAGGATGATGGTAGGGCCGCTGCCTAGGTGGCTCCTCACCAGTCTCTTGGTCCTTGAGGTCACGTGCAGCCAGGTTCCTCTTGTGCGGCGGTTGGGTCTTCTTTCTGGAACTTTTTAGCACAATCGGTCCTCTACTCTTCTTTCGATAGAAAATAGGCGGCTCCCCAAGAGCTATGTCGGGTGGCGTGGAACCATGAACCTGTACCTGATACCGGGGGTGTGTGATGGGGGGTCTCCTCATTGGAATCGGAAGTCAAAATGGGATCAGCGTGTGACGACATTTTGTGACTACAATATCCGTACGATACGATGATAAGTCATGAAATGCATATGCAAGGAAAACGTTCTTAGAGAGTCATTTGAATTATAGACTAGGTTAAAATTTTAGACTCCTAGTTTGCCATAATCAATGAATCTGATACCAATCTGTCATACCCCACCATCGGCGGAAACGCGAGGCGTAACGTTCATGGTTTCCATAGCATATGATTATTGCAAACACATACACGTAAGTTGGATACTTAAATTAAGATCAGAGTTTACAAACCATAGTATTTGTTTTGAAATTACAAAAGATGTGAGATTTTGCGAATATGACTCATCTATAGTGAGTTATATGGGACAAATCCCCAAAAATAGTATCCAGACAAACATGCATGATTCTTACTTGACATACTTCTTGAATCCGCGTTTAGTTCCCTGAAAAACATACTTAAAATGTGTCAAAACTAGGTTGATGAGTTCACAGATTTTAAGTAATCACATATTTGTAAGGCCCCAAACCAGGCACCCTACAGTTGGTTCTCATAACTGGATATACTCCTTAAAAACATCTAACTTTTATTTAAATAAATAGCGGAAGTCTTTCTCAAAATAATGTTATATTTAAACTCGTTAACTTTCAAAACGTTACCTGACGAATGTGTGCGCACCAACCCGCCCGCTCCCAAGCCAAGATACCTCGTCTAGCAGACTCACCTGCAAAACAATCTAACGTACATACAAAGTCAGCTACGCTGAGTGAGTTCTAATAGTTTAAACTAACAAAAGTCAACTCGTTTCATTTCCATTTTTATATCCACTCATCTAACACCTCGAAAATTCCTATAGAATATAAAGGCTAAAAATATCAAGAAATAAAGTTTAGGGGTTAAATAGTATGTTCTCCAAGGATGGAGGACTAAAAATGAAAATTTTGGAAATAGGAGGGATAGCGGACCGCTATCCCTGACCATAACGGTCCGCTATGTAGGGAAGAAGGATTATACCGGGTAGTGACACGTGTCCTGTGACTCACCGGATAGTAATCTGACACGTGGAAAGATAGCGGACCGACATCCAGACCGTAGTGGTCCAACATGGACAAATGGTCTATAATGGACTGAGTAGAAACTCGTAACGGTCCGTTATGTAGGCCCAAAGGCAAAATTGCGGCCGGAGGCGGTAGCGGATCGACATCCCCCTGGTTAACGGTCCGCCATGGATGCACTTTTGCCCTATAAATAGAATTCGATGGCCAGAGCTCTAGACACAATATTCACACACAAAAACACCTTTCAACACACACACACTTAGCCTAGGGATTCGTGCCAAAGTGCCGGTACGCCTTTAAATTTCAGAAGATAGTTCCAAGGTAAGGTTCCGACAACTTAGTTACTTATCATTGAGCTTTGGTTATATATTAAGCTTATTATAGATTTCAATTAAGCAGTTAAATATACGTCGAGGGGTTGTCCGAAGTATTTATCATATAATTGATACAATAAGCAGAGATACCGCCTAGGTGAGTTCCTCTGAACTTAATGTGTATTGTTACACAGTTGTTATTTGAAATAGTCACCCTATTCCATGTATATATAATGCGTAATAAGTACTTTATACGTTATGTTGTGTGATGGAACCTATGGGTGGATTATCTCATCTTACTGGTGTGGGAGGACCAGTTGGGTGGGATAGTTTATTCAGTTTATACTAGTGTGGGAGGACCAGTCATAGAAGGGTTTCCAATTATATATATACCAAAAAGCTCACAAGCAATGTGACATGTGGGTGGGATGTGGGAATGCTGATGATTAAATAACAACCATTTGTGGTAAAAGTTCAATAACTCACCAACTTATGTTGACTCAGTTACTTTTAAAGATGTTGCAGGTGGATCTATTAGGGGCATTCCATGTAGCTAATAAATATGGATAGTCGTCTGGTTGGTCAAAGAATTGTGATGGTAGGAGGCATGTTGAGTAGAGATGTCTTGTGGATATTTTGAGTTCCGTGACAGTAACTGACGTTTATCACTTGGTTAGTTTTTAATAGAGGTTTGGTTTATGATGTAAACCAGTTTAGTTATGAATGAATAATGTTTTATGGCTTAGCTTCCGCTGTGTGTTTTTGGTATCAACTTCACTATAACTAGAAGGCGACCTTTTGACCAGTATGTAGATATCTGACGAACGGAATGTTCTGTCTAGGAAAGGACGGTGTATAAATCTCTTCTAGACCCGTCGTTCTTTCCTGGGAACATATCTGTTGGAGGTACTACTCTAGTTAGACGACTGTCCTGTGTTACGAGCGTGACAAGTTGGTATCAGAGCCTCGGTTTAAGGGATTTAGATACTAGTAGGAGGTTAGTATCTAGTCTTAAACTAGGATTCTATAAGGTAGCTGGAATGCCATAAGAAATGCCATAGGTTGAGATGTTGACTTTCAGTGTGAATATAGCGGGTATTATCAAGGAAACAGATAATTAAATGCATTCATGGCCAAATGTCTTTAATTTCTGATTTTCTGGATTATTACTAGTTATACGAATTCTGATATCATACATATGTATGTAGGTACAAATGGCTGGAAGAGGTAGAGGACGAGGAGGTGGTAGAGGTAGGACAACGAATACTAAGTCTCGTACCCATAATACTACGAATGTTGACCCAAATATAGAAGAAAATACCAATGTTGAACCTGAGCAGCATACTGAGGAAGTTATCATGATAGAATCCTAGTTTCAAGGAGCAGTGGCATCTGAGGTCACTCAAGTGCTCCAAAATACTTTACCTGGAATCCTAGAGGATGCTCTCAGAAGGAGAATGGATTCCAATGCTCATGGAAATAGAACTGAAGGGGCAAGTGGTGTAATTCCCCAAACCGAAAATACTCACCACACTACCCCAGTAGGAAACAATATTGGTACAACCCGATCCCCTGAAACTATTGAAATAACATACCAGAGCACAGGTAGAAATAACCAGTGGTGTACTTACAAGAATTTTAGTGACTGTCACCCTAAACCTTTCAACGGCAAGAAGAATGCCATCGCATCTATGCAGTGGATAACTTCTATGGAGGCCGTTATCAAAATGAGTGAATGTAGACCTGACCAAGCAGTTAAATTTGCTACGCACTCATTTGAAGAAGATGCACTTGACTGGTGGGAGTCAGTCAAACAAACCAAAGGAGAGGAATACACAGACATGATGAAATGGGAAGATTTGAAAGCTTTGATAATGAAGAGATACTATCCACAGATTGTAGTGGACAAGATTGAGACGGAGTTTCATCGATTTGAAGCTGGAAACCTCACCCATCAAGAATATACCAGCAAATTCAATGAAATGGCCAAATTGGTGCCACATCTAGTGACCCCTGAATCTAGGTGGATTAAGTGTTATGTTCAAGGCCTACCCCCTAAAGTTCATACCTTAGTGAAGACTACTGCACGTGAAACCATGGATATAGCGGTACAACTTAGTGCAGTAATGTATGATGAGATAGAAGCTCAGGAGATGGCCAACAAGAGAAGCTTGGAAAAGACAACCTACGAACCCATAGATAACAAAATCACAAGAAGAGAAAAAGATAATTCGGGAAGAGGTGTACAAGAGATTGCATGCCATAACTGCCAGCAAGTGAGACACTTCATAAGAAATTGCCCAAGTATCAAATGTCATAATCGTAACGAATTAGGGCATTTTAAAAGTAATTGTCCAAAAGCTTCTCAAACAAAGACAGGCGGTGGATCCAAAGGACGCATATTCATTTTAGGAGGAAGGAAAGAAAGAGAAGAATAGGTACGTCTCCTATAAATATAATAAAATAAAATCATCGATAGTACCCTTAGTTCTAAGTATGATCATCCTAAATTTCGAGGACGAAATTCCTAAAGGAGGGGAGATTTGTAACACCTCGAAAATTCCTATAGAATATAAAGGCTAAAAATATCAAGAATTAAAGTTTAGGGGTTAAATAGTATGTTCTCCAAGGATGGAGAACTAAAAATGAAAATTTTGGAACTAGGAGAGATAGCGGACCGCTATCCCTGACCATAACGGTCCGCTATGTAGGGAAGAAGGATTAAACCGGGTAGTGACACGTGTCCTGTGACTCACCGGAAAGTAATCTGACACATGGAAAGATAGTGGACCGACATCCAGACCATAGCGGTCCAACATGGACAGATGGTCTATAACTGACCAAGTAGAAACTCATAACGGTCTGTCATGCAGGCCCGAAGGCAAAAGTGCGGCCGGAGGCGGTGGCGGACCGACATCCCCCTAGATAACGGTCCGCCATGGATGCACTTTGGCCCTATAAATAGAATTTGATGGCCAGAGCTCTAGACACAATATTCACACACAAAAACACCTTTCTACACACACACACACACTTAACCTAGGGATTTGTGCCAAAGTGCCGGTACGCGTTTAGAAGTCCGATTTCTAGCCTTACGCCTTTAAATTTCAGAAGATAGTTCCGAGGTAAGGTTCTGACAACTTAGTTACTTATCATTAAGCTTTGGTTATATATTAAGCTTATTATAGATTTCAATTAACCAGCTAAATATACGTCGAGGGGCAGTCCGAAGTATTTATCATATTATTGATACAATAAGCAGAGATACTGCCCATGTGAGTTCCTCTGAACTTAATGTGTATTGTTACACAATTGTTATTTGAAATAGTCACCCTATTCCATGTATATATAATACGTAATAAGTACTTTATACGTTCTGTTGTGGGATGGAACCTATGGGTGGATTATATCATCTTACTGGTGTGGGAGGACCAGTCGTACAAGAGTTTCCAATTATATATATACCAAAAAGCTAACAAGCAATGTGGCATGTGGGTGGGATGTGGGAATGCTGATGATTAAATAACAACCATTTGTGGTAAAGGTTCATGAACTCACCAACTTATGTTGACTCGGTTACTTTTAAAGATGTTGCAAGTGGATCTATTAGGGGCATTCCATGTAGCTAATAAATATGGATAGTCGTCCGGTTGGTCAAAGAATTGTGATGGTCGGAGGCATGTCGAGTAGAGATGTCTTGTGGATATTTTGAGTTCCGTGACAAGAACTAACGTTTATCATTTGGTTAGTTTGTAATAGAGATTTGGCTTATGATGTAATATAGTTTAGTTATGAATGAATAAAGTTTTATGGCTTAGCTTCCGATGTGTGTTTTTGGTATCAACTTCATTGTAACTAGAAGGCGACCTTTTGACCAGTATGTAGATATATGACGAACGGAATGTTCTGTCTAGGAAAGGACGGTGTATAAATCTCTTCTAGACCTGTCGTTCTTTTCTAGGAACATATCTGTTGGAGGTACTACTCTGGTTAGATGACTGTCCTGTGTTACGGGCGTAACAACTCAAGATCCTCTGGACTTTATAAAATAGTTTTATAAATTTTCCTCATATAGATAACCCTATTGTCTTACAATATCCCAGAAGATTCACCATCCATACTCAACCCACCATTTTAACTCAGTAAGTCTCTCCGACATAGATCGAGCTTACTACTCTGATAACACACAATTTACCATATATATTAACCATACGCTAGTTAACTCAACCAACCTCTAGACACTGGCTTAACCAGCCCTAACCAGGATTCTCATAAACCAACTGACTCAACAGTTGTACACAATGTACTCAGCCCTACACAACGGTCAATCTAACTTGACACACCACATTTATTCCATCTATTTATAACAACAATATCATCTCATACACAATTAATATAACTCATCACTTGCATGCAATTTAACACATATATAAGCACACAAATGCATACCTCATCACTGCACCCTCGTCAGGGCGTTCGACACACCCTAGCTCATCATTAACCTGCTCAGAATTTGCCACCTTTGGTGACCTCCCAAAGGACTCAGTCCTCCACAATCCCGTTTGTCGTGCCATAAAGACAACCATGCAAACACAATTCTCGTCGTGTCACAAGGACAACAACACAATAATAATTCTCACCGTGTCACTAGGACAACGACACAATACACACAACACATGTATAAACACATAACATTACACTCTATGTACATGACTCATTAACTGCACCTGCACTTCACACACAACACTAGGTTAAGATATCCTACATGTATACATAAGAGTTTAGCTTATATCCCGACTAACTCATAACACAATACACTGCTAATATAGCAACACACATACAAATACTATGTCTCATTATCTAAGCTCATACCACGTACGTGCACACCCTATAACACCTCCTAATCATACCTGCACGACCTGTAAATACAATCTCGACTCACCCCTATTAGGTCACTACACGACCCGTGACCATATACCCACCTGTAACCCGCACGCCCTATGGACACACACAGTCCCTTAGCCCCACATTTAAATATTTAACTTCATAA
Source organism: Smallanthus sonchifolius (assembly GCA_023525975.1). NCBI lineage: Eukaryota > Viridiplantae > Streptophyta > Magnoliopsida > Asterales > Asteraceae > Smallanthus > Smallanthus sonchifolius. The sequence goes on from CM042037.1 coordinate 22,620,580, forward strand.
ACTCATCGGGTTACACTCCAAGGTTCTTTACCCATTTAATACAATAAAACATGTATAGAAAGTATGTACGATAGCCCCAAAAATGTTAAAAACATTTAAAAGAGGGGTTTAGAAACTCACCGATTGTACCGAGCCAAAATCTTAGCTCTGCACCGCGCGTACTCGCTCAAACCCCGAACCTGTCAAACGTATGATCACATGATCAGGATACGCTCAAAATATACGTCGGATAACGTATAACAATATAATAAAAACCCGACACTTGTCCCATATGCTTGTCAATCCATCTCCATGAAACCCTAGTTTCGCGTTACCTCCCTACCGGATCGCTCGTGACCCGTTTAGAACTCGTATATCCGAACTGGGTTCCTATGCATGCACGTTCATGCGTCATGCAACCATAACCTCCCGTGGTGCGCGTACTCAGGTCGGATTTCCTTTACATGCATGCAAACCCTAACCGATGTAAGCCACACCGGTCACCTTCACGTCCTCCACCTCTCCCGCCATAGACCACCACTGATGTCGTCCAGACGGTCTATAAAAACTATCAAATAAAACCTAATCTAGACTCTCTAGCTTTAAATTTATAAAACCTAGACTCGACCTAAAACTAGACCACACAACCGGCAAGTGTACCGATCAATGCAATATAGCCTAACGAAGTCCGGATATCGAACCCAAAAGACACTGAATAACTAAATTAGACTCTAACTAGGACTTAATATGATTAATTGATTGGGGGGTTTACTACACTAAAGATTAACTAAGAATGCAATAAACTAAGGACAATTTAAGCTATCAAGAGTAAACTAAAGATGAAATCAAGAATGGAGAAGTCACTACCTAGGTCGGAATCCTATGTGTAAAGCTCAACTTCTATCGGTTTTGGAACTAGGTTGGATCTGGGTTTCTAAAGATATAACACCTAAAAGATATCTAGTGGATTCCCGATCACTCTCGGTCTCGGGATGTGACCAGAAGACAACCTAAGGATATTAACTCACCAGATGATCGGATCACCTCTCGGGTATTTCCTACTATGACAAGTACCCTAATAAACGGATTACCTCTCAGTCTCACCGCTTACCATACACTCAAGGAGTGCATGGGGTAGTTCTAGAATGGATACTATGATTCGGATAGCAACTATCACTAGACACCTAATACCAACTTCCTCTCAGATAGCTGACACTCGGATTCCTAATGACGAAGACTAAACGACTAATTCTCACCTCTCGGGTATTGAACTAGGACACACATTCACTTCTAATCAGTAATTAACTAGGTTTTCTATGGCTACTACGTCTAGTCACCACTCTAACTCACAAACCCTAAAGTCTATGAACCAGAAACGAAGATCAAACTGGCAGACAACCACAATCAACGCAGAAAAGCATAATCAACCACATAATCAGAATTAAACATGCACTAACATCACACATAAACAAACTTAAACCTTTACTAAATCATAAATCCAACATTCAAATCCAAAAACCGAATAAAAATCGAAACTTTAACACATAATCATCATATTGACCTAGGTAGATCAAGGATCTAGCCTAGAATCATACTAAGAACATCTACACAGAAGCAAATAGCAAGATCCATAGGTTCAAAACATAAAATCAAAGATAAAAATCAAGTCTTTAAAACCTAGAACGTATAACTACGAACCCGGAATCCAAAGCTTTAATCTTTAAGCTTCAATCTTCTTCCAAACTCCCAAAATCGCCTCTTTTCTTCCCTGGAACGGCTTAGAATCGAACTCCCTCATAATGGCCGTTTAAATCTTTTTAATTTAGAAAATTAGGGTTTTGCAGAAAACGGCCCTCTCGCGTACCGCGAGAGAATGTTGACTGGATCCTCGCGTACCGCGAGGACCAAAATAGTCGGGCGGATTCCTGGAGTTTCCCGCGTATCGCGAGAATTATTACACTCGTCTTTCGCGTACCGCGAGAGACCTAAATTTCAGAAAATTGTCTTTTGATCTTTGGACTTTTCCGGGCTTCGTTTCTTCGCTCGTTTTCTTCACGTATTCTTCATTAATATTCCCGAGCTCCTACAAATAAGACCAACGACTCAAATGTACATAAAATTGACTCAAAACTAATATAAAACTACTTAGAACACATTAAAACAAAGGAATAAAGACGTGTGCTTTCGCACCCTATCAAATATCCCCACACTTAACCTTTTTTCGTCCTCGAAAAATCTGCAAATGGAATCATAACTGGTATCTAACTCAACAAACATAAATTTCAATTTTCAAAACATACTCACGTGTTAAAAAGCAACAATTAGTATTTCTGTCCGATTAAACCCAAGCACTAACTTTCAAGCCCCCGTTACGTGTTCTAAATCCATTTTATACAACATATCAATCAATCTATGTGACTCACACTTAGAAGTTACAGCTCTACCTAATCCCGTCTCAAGGTCATGTTTAGGCACGGATTAAACCATATAGATTTACCCTACCACGTTAAACTACTATTTACAGGTTTTTAGAAATCAGATGAAATCATGAATGAATGGATGATAATGAGCATAATAAGCAAAAGAACTTTCGTCTAGAGGCGTTTCAACCAAGTCACTATCCCGGAGGGTAACACATAGACTACATTCTATCAATGAAGCACATAAATCTTACTTAGGGGTGTATCCTCCAAGTCGCTATCCCAAAGGGTAACACATAAGCAAAACTCAGTATAGCTCATAAATTATGGAATAACATGGATTATGGAATGCGGGCGCCACCGAAACTCGGATTTATTCTCATAAAAAGAGAATGGTGTGCCATAAAAAATTTCAAAAACCTTTAAATTTTAACTTAATCGTGGTACCTATCACCCTATATTGACAGTTTCAGTATTACCATTACTCTAAGATGAATACCCACAAGATATCATGATTTTATTCCGTGATTAATCCTAAATAACACAAACAGGATATTTAAGCTCTACTAGTTAGCTGGGTCTACCAAAACATCACTAATTAGACACGTTTTCAATTATTTAATCTTTTAAACTCATAAATAGATCCAGTTCTACTATCATTTTCCAAATATATGCAATTATTTTCAAGAACATTTTTCAAATTTTTCAATTTTTTTTTTTTTTTTTTTTGTATTTTTGAATTTTTAAAGACACAAACTAAACAAACTAGACACTCACATCCCCACACTTGAAAGACACATTGTCCTCAATGTGAAGCAAAACACAACTAAAAAAAAATGCAAAAATAAAAAAAAACAAAACAGAACAGGAAGCGACTTAGCTGGTAATGTAGATGCAATCTAGTATGCAGCTTCGTTCTTCCTTGTGTGCACCGTATAGCATTTCGGTCGCGGTTACACATCAGCTGTTGGGTTGCCTTTACAAGATAGTAATGGTAATCATCAAACCCGCCCGAATGGAGATTGAGTACGGACAGAATGATAAAACCTGCAAAATAAACCTCATACAAACCCACAGCATTAAACTGACTCAAATAAAATATAGAGACTAGACAGACTCAAGAAAACTAAAAGACTCAAGATAGATAGATGCAGAGAAAACATACTCGACATGTGGCAAACACAAAGACATGAATACCACAGCAAGTTCGAACATCGGTCATAAACGGTTTCTAGTTTCCCATGGTCACGGTGGTCGGATGGTGGTAGGTGGGTGAATTAATGTGATGGATGATGGTGGTTAAAGGTGATGCTTCATGGTAGTGGTGGTACGAAGGTAGGTGATGAATAGTGGTGGTGAGTGAAAACGGGGACAGAAACGGGTACGGGAAACCATGGGAAACAAAGGAAATAGGGTGACACCAGCAGTCCCTCGCGTACCGCGTAAGTCGAAGGGGATATTCTTCGCGTACCGCGAAGGCCAAAAAGTTAGGCCGGCCGAGACTTTTGTCTCTCGCGTACCGCGAGAGATCTTCCTCTCGTTCTTCGCGTACCGCGGGAGGGTGTCGTTAACAGAAAGTTTTGAAGTTTTTTTTTTCAATTTTGTACTTAGAAAAATTTTTTGCCATTTAAGAAAAAATTTTCACCCACTTCCTTAAAACCTTGTCCCAAGCATAAAAACACATGTAACCATACCTGGGGCTTCATTCCCGACGATTTTCCTTACCGAATCAAGCATGGATTCCTGCAAAACTTGACAAAAACAAAACACAAACCGAAAAACAAAGAAAAAGACACGGACTCAACCCAATGAAATCATACAAACTCTACATCCCGGGCACTTGCCCATGACTCAAGCAAGCCTATCAGGGGGCTTCTCCTTGATCCTAACCGGTACCGCCTTCATCCTGCGCGGCCTCCGGGTCCTCCATACCTCTAGCAAACAACTACTACTCTCAAACATTAAACTCATATCACATGTAGCAATCCAGTCCTTCCACCACAACTTAAACCTACCCGGACCGAAGATAACATTGTTCAAATAACCGAGTGTACTGTCATCTTTACATATCCCCACACTTGGGGTTTGCTCCATCTTCAACTCTACCTCTCTCGACTCGCGGGTTCTCTTACGTGGTGGCCTAGATCTAGGGGGATTAGAATTTGGGGTCGGTTTTTCAATTCTCCCCTCAGCACAAACAAGGGTGAGGACATGTGAAGGTTCAGGAATAGATATTTTCAGCGGTATGGCTTCTTCACTCTCACCAGGATCATCATAGGGATCCTCCACGATATCTACTAACTTCCCCACACTTGGGGTTTTGCCCATGACATCTTCAAATTCAGCCATTATGTTCAGTACATCATCGGGCATCTCATCATCACCGTAATCATCCGGCTCCCCTAACAACCTTTCTAACTCCAACGCCCACTCAGATGGTTCTTCTATATTCGGGGCGGGTTCACCAACTTCTAACATCGGATCGGAGTCCCAATGGTGGTCTATGAAAGAGTCGAGCATGCACACGGAATGGCTGTGCTCGCCAACATCCTTCCCGGACTCTACAGCATTGAATGTAAGGACCTCATCCCCCACACGAAGTGTGAGCTTCCCGTCAAAGACATCAATCATCGCCTTTGCGGTCCGTAGGAACGGGCGCCCTAAGATGAGTGGGACCTTGTCATCCACCTCCATATCTAGAATCACAAAATCCACGGGGAAAACAAAATTGCCCACTTTCACTAATAGATTTTCCACTATTCCCCGTGGATACTTGACTGAGCGGTCAGCCAAGGAAATGCTCATGCGCGTTGGTTGTGGTTCACCTAGGTCCAGCTGCTTGTACAATGAATAGGGCATCAAATTGATGCTAGCACCTAGGTCGGCCAACGCGTGGTGTAATGGTAGGTTGCCCAACAAGCACGGGATCGTGAACCGACCCGAATCAGACAACTTTTCTGGCAAATGATTTTGCACCACTGCCGAGCATTGCTCACCAAGTGAGACTCCAGAGACCTCCTCAAGTTTCTTCTTGTTGGAAAGAAGGCCTTTTAAGAACTTGGCATATTTGGGCATATGCTGGAGGACCTCTACAAACGGGAGATTGACCTTGAGTTGTTTGAACATATCAAGGAAGTGACCGTATTCCTTAGCGTGTTTATGTGGCAACACACGTGCGGGATAAGGAATATGACTCAAGTCAATCTCGGGGGACTTCATCTCCACCCCCTTCTTCATCTCCTGTGCCTTCTTGGTAGGCACCTCAACCACTATCTCCTCCTCCACCGGCTCTTCTTCTACTACTACCGGTGGGCTCTCATCCTCCTTCTCTATCATGCTCCTCGTCGAAACAGCATTCGACTCGGTCTCTTTTAGCATCCTAGCATCGATCTCAGCAAATCGAGCTTCCCAGTCAATCTTGTTCACCTCCTCCACTGAGGGAATATTATGCTCCTTAGAGTGGGGGTCAACCTCTTCAACCACTTTATTCTCCACACTCTCTATAGACACGGCCATCACTGAAGCGTTCGGGCCCGTAGAAGGGCTTCCTTGTCTATCATGTATGCTCCTAGCAATGTCTCCTACCGTGCGTTGCAAATCCTGGAACGCCGATTGCTGATTCTTCATCAAAGTGTCATGGCTATCCAGTCTTAGCCGAGCATCCTTGTTATTCTGCACCAGCTGGGCAAGCAACTGTGTCTGAGTCTCCATCATCTCCTCAATCCTTCGTGACCCAACAGTGCTCCCAGAACTCGCTCCTTCTTCTGCTCCTCCATACTGTTGCTGACGACCAGTGAATCCAGATCTCCATCCCGAACCAAAAGTATTAGAATTGTTGTAATTTCGGTTCTGGTATTGGTTGCCAGCATAGCTCACATGCTCTTGATTATTTACCGGGCAATCTCGGGTGTCGTGTCCTCCCCTGCACACCTGACACCTCAAAGCACTGAGCTTGAGCTCCTTTATCTCATTCGCCATCGAGGCGAGGGCAGCAGCCACGCTAGTATCAGGAGTGACCTGATGCACACCTCTAGGAGAAGAGGCGTGTGACCTAGCAGTAGGGATGGAATCCCTAACAGAACGTGGGTGCTGCTGTTCGGCTTGAGCGAAGCTCTCGAACATATCCTCGCACTCCTCAGGCTCGAGTCTATCCATGATATGGCCTCCTGCAGCTGTGTTGAACATTTGCTGCGTCTCGAAGGTGAGGCCATTATAGAACTTCTCCACTAGTGCCCAGTCGGGGAGACCGTGCTGGGGACATCGGCTCAACAGCGCGTTGAACCGCTCCCAGGCCATGTGGTAAGGCTCGTCGGGATCCATCCGAAACGAATGGATCTGGTCCCGAAGGCGAGCGGCCCTGGAAGGTGGAAAGTATTTCTTGAAGAACTTGGCTTCGAGATCCTCCCATGTGGTGATAGAATTGTCGGGAAGAGTGTCGAGCCAAGTAGATGCACGCCCAGAAAGAGAGAATGGAAAGAGACGCAAGTAGATTGCGTCCTTAGATACACCCGTGATATTAAATGTATCACATATCCGCGCGAAGCGGGACAAATGTCCGGGTGCATCCTCATCCTCGAGGCCATGGAATTGAGTGGCATGAGTGATCGTACTCATGACATGTGATGGGATCTGCCAAGAATTGGTGTTCGGTATAGTGGGGCGTGTGATCGAAGATCTCGCGCCCGTGACCCCCTCACTGGCCCTCTGGTGTACTGTACGCCTCGCTGGAGGATCAGCGTCGCCCATGATAGAAATTGGAACTGGGCTAGTAGAACGTACCTTAGATTTAACCAGCTCCTCTAAACGCTCCCGAAAGTCGCGGGTGCGCTCGTGAAGCTCTCGTTCGGGCTCTTGAAAAGCTGCAAAAGATGGTGATCCTTGCGAACGAGTATTGGGCATAAACAGAAAGACTCTAAGAAGGAAAAATAGAACAAAAGACTCAAATAAACCAAAAATCTAACAAAGAACTAGTCAAAGCTAATATTGCTATTGCCAAGTGTCCCCGGCAACGGCGCCAAAAACTTGATGTCGTCCAGACGGTCTATAAAAACTATCAAATAAAACCTAATCTAGACCCTCTAGCTTTAAATTTATAAAACCTAGACTCGACCTAAAACTAGACCACACAACCGGCAAGTGTACCGATCAATGCAATATAGCCTAACGAAGTCCGGATATCGAACCCAAAAGACACTGAATAACTAAATTAGACTCTAACTAGGACTTAATATGATTAATTGATTGGGGGGTTTACTACACTAAAGATTAACTAAGAATGCAATAAACTAAGGACAATTCAAGCTATCAAGAGTAAACTAAAGATGAAATCAAGAATGGAGAAGTCACTACCTAGGTCGGAATCCTATGTGTAAAGCTCAACTTCTATCGGTTTTGGAACTAGGTTGGATCTGGGTTTCTAAAGATATAACACCTAAAAGATATCTAGTGGATTCCCGATCACTCTCGGTCTCGGGATGTGACCAGAAGACAACCTAAGGATATTAACTCACCAGATGATCGGATCACCTCTCGGGTATTTCCTACTATGACAAGTACCCTAATAAACGGATTACCTCTCAGTCTCACCGCTTACCATACACTCAAGGAGTGCATGGGGTAGTTCTAGAATGGATACTATGATTCGGATAGCAACTATCACTAGACACCTAATACCAACTTCCTCTCAGATAGCTGACACTCGGATTCCTAATGACGAAGACTAAACGACTAATTCTCACCTCTCGGGTATTGAACTAGGACACACATTCACTTCTAATCAGTAATTAACTAGGTTTTCTATGGCTACTACGTCTAGACACCACTCTAACTCACAAACCCTAAAGTCTATGAACCAGAAACGAAGATCAAACTGGCAGACAACCACAATCAACGCAGAAAAGCATAATCAACCACATAATCAGAATTAAACATGCACTAACATCACACATAAACAAACTCAAACCTTTACTAAATCATAAATCCAACATTCAAATCCAAAAACCGAATAAAAATCGAAACTTTAACACATAATCATCATATTGACCTAGGTAGATCAAGGATCTAGCCTAGAATCATACTAAGAACATCTACACAGAAGCAAATAGCAAGATCCATAGGTTCAAAACATAAAATCAAAGATAAAAATCAAGTCTTTAAAACCTAGAACGTATAACTACGAACCCGGAATCCAAAGCTTTAATCTTTAAGCTTCAATCTTCTTCCAAACTCCCAAAATCGCCTCTTTTCTTCCCTGGAACGGCTTAGAATCGAACTCCCTCATAATGGCCGTTTAAATCTTTTTAATTTAGAAAATTAGGGTTTTGCGGAAAACGGCCCTCTCGCGTACCGCGAGAGAATGTTGACTGGATCCTCGCGTACCGCGAGGACCAAAATAGTCGGGCGGATTCCTGGAGTTTCCCGCGTATCGCGAGAATTATTACACTCGTCTTTCGCGTACCGCGAGAGACCTAAATTTCAGAAAATTGTCTTTTGATCTTTGGACTTTTCCGGGCTTCGTTTCTTCGCTCGTTTTCTTCACGTATTCTTCATTAATATTCCCGAGCTCCTACAAATAAGACCAACGACTCAAATGTACATAAAATTGACTCAAAACTAATATAAAACTACTTAGAACACATTAAAACAAAGGAATAAAGACGTGTGCTTTCGCACCCTATCAACCACGCACTACCGTGTACCACCACCGTGCTCCTCCCCTTCATCCCCTTTGTCTTGTTTAGCTCTAGCCGGAACATCACCCATCTTCTCAACAGTCGTACGCCGCTGCAGCGCCACCATGGCTACTGTCACAGCAGCTCCCGCCACCGTCGCACGCCGCCATCAGGCCGTCACCACCCTTGCCATAGCCTATTCCATCCGCCACCATGCACACCGACTACTACCGTGAACCGGTTGCCACCACGTCGGGAACCACGCTTCTGCCGTTGCCGCCATGCCACACCTTTATTCACCTCCACCACGCTCGGCCACCAACATCAGCCCCTCTCTCGATGTCGTCCTCAGCCAACTCACTCCAAACCCTAAATGGTTTTTAATGCAAACAAAACGAAAGGAAAAGAATAAGAACCGGGTTACCTGAACTCGTCCCAGGAGGCATACCACCGCGTAACCGCCGTAGCACCACCGTCTTCCTTTCCTCTTTGTCGGACTCTCCCTCCCGATCGTCTCCCTTTGTCTTCGAGTGCACACCTAGGCCGAATGGCCTTGGGTTTGCTATTAGATGGCTTAAATACCTCCCGATGTTTCGTTCGAGGTCCCTCCTAATTCCCTTGACACATTTCTAACTCGAACCTTTGAAATAGCGGCGAACTGGGTCCTTAACTATAATAAACCAAGCTTTACGAGGAACCTTTATAATCCAAGTTGTTTAAAAGAGGTTTCGATCCCTCACTAACTCGATCCATTAGTTAAATGAATTTTCGGGATGTTACAATATTAGTAATTCAATTGTATAAAAACCCTTTCAAATGCATATAATAAACAAAGCAATTTGTACTTGACCAATTTTCAAACTAGCTAGCTTTACAAATGTTATGTTCATACATGAGCCTTTTAACCAAACCTGACATAGTGTTAAGCCCCTCCCTCGCTCCTCACGAGTATGTGTTAAGACAATATGCGGTCATTTGGCCAGGTGGACCCCAGGTTAGCGCGACTAACCATGACCGGGGGTGTCAACCCCAAATAGTACTATTCATAGAATCTCTGCAATCCATAGCTAATGGTTAATAATTGTGTTGTTCATTGTTTCAGGGGACTTTACGGATCCTTAATTGTACTCATGCAAACATAAAGCTCGGTCTTGTTTTATAGTTGTCATACAGAAACAGTTGTAAGTATGTTTCTCCCCCAAAGAGTATAAAACAGTAAAAAGAGGCAGTGAAACTCACCTCGTGCTTGTGAATGCTAGCAAACGATAATTATTCCTAATCAAACTTGACTACTCGTACCCTAGTTACACAAGGGTAATATGTGTTAAGACTAAATGTCTTAAGTGCAATTGTTCACCCGCTTAAATACATCCGATTAAAGATGTGTTCGTTTTAGAGAATGTTGTTTCGAGCTACCACCCGTTGGTGATTATTATTTTTGTTACATGTGCGTCTTCATATACGAACAATTGTATAGTATTTTAAGGTTTACGTAACACAAAGGACAAACAATTATCTCTTGACAATTATACACACATATTATTAATAGAATTATATTCTACTTTCGTCGTTCTAATGTAACTTAATATATGATAGGTCTCGTGACATATATATACATATACTTGACAAGCTTCGATGCAATTAATTTTCACATAATGTTCACAAACAATTGCACACAACATATATCTTTATTCTATATTGTTCCGGTGTTTACCGTTTAAAGAGTTAATTAGTCAGAATAAATGTTTCATCGAACATAATAGTTAAATAAATATTTAGGTTTTCATAACGCTTGACTTTGTAATAATATTATTTTAAAACTTGATTCTTTTCAAAACGTCTTTATTTTGTATAATCTATTATCTTTTGTCAAAAATATCTCTAGAGTTATAAAACCATTATTTCCATGAAATCGTTTCTACAAAAAAAATGTTTATGTCTCACAGTTATTCGAGTTACATCGTCTATCATAAAATCATAATTATCGTTTAGTTATATTATTTATCAAATCACTCATTAATAATAATCATGCGTTTCTATCAATAAAAGTTGTAACATAATCCCGGTTTTGTAACCATATATATTTACATACACATATTCGTTGATTTATATATATATATATATATATATATATATATATATATATATATCTTTTTGATCTTATGAACCATTATCCTAAACCTAATGGTCAATCACCCAACATGTTCAAGACTTAGCTTTTCGTATAGGTTATCATTATATCATTTAGAAATCTAAAAACTAAACATTCACATGTATGCATACATACTCACGGCTATGCATACATATACACAAGTTATTATACCTTTAGATTTAGTCTATTTTCATGAATCTAGTGCATACATATACCAAAATACCCAAATGTTTAGTGACCATTTCAAATAATTAACATTCGTATGATCAACTTATACTAGCATGCTTTTCATGAAACAAACTTACACTTATATACATGCATATCGACATATTATGCATGCATATTACTTGTTGTAGACTCTAATAATTCCAAGTTTTAGGTTAGATCCTTTAATTTAGATATTATTATGAAAACTCCTTTGTTTTTAGATGAACTTTGCACTTTGAACCAATATTTATAGATAGAGAAAGGTTTGTAGTATTTTATACCCCAAAGAAGTGAGAATGACGATTTTTGTGGATGAAAGACTTGTGATATTTGGTTCCTAGCTTGATTCCCTTGAGATCTCCTCTTGAATGCTCCTTAAAACACCAAGTGAAGATGATTCCTTCTTGAAAAACTAGAGCTTGACACTTGAATTTATGGATGTGTGTGTGTGTTATATGAGCCGAGAGAGAGAGAGAGAGAGGTAGAGAGCAAGTAGGTGGAGTGTAATCTTATAATCATCATGAGATGGGTGATAGTTGAGTGGAGTGTTAAATAAAAATAAAATGATGGTAGGGTGGTTGGTTTGGTGGAGCCGTGAACCACCTTAACACGTAAAAGGTTGAGTGGATAATGGGTGTAGTCTAGTCATTCCTCATTCTAATTAGATATTGTACCATGTAGTATATAAACTAAATGATTAGGGGGTTTGGTTTGGTGTATGTAGTCGAAAATCATGCCATCAAGAAAGAAAGATTGGAATGTGATGACAATGATTGGAGTTGGTAAGCAAGATCAAGTGACTAGATGTTAGTTTGTAGTGTAGGTTAAATCAAATGATAAGGGTGTTCGTGTTGTTGTTGTGCCGTGAACAAAGAAACAAAAAGAGGGTGGAGTGAGTTTGAATGTTAAATAGATAAATTGGTATCCCATTGTGTTGATTAGATGTTAAAGTCGTCAAACCGTTAATTTATGTAATCTCCCGTAGGATTCCTAGAATATCCTCTAACTTTTGTTGGGTATATATGTCGTATGAATTTTAGTTGAACACATGTAATGACTGGTTTAGTGTGGAACAGTTAAGTCATATTTGGAATCAAATATAATTGTGTTAATGATGCAGTAAAATCTAACAGAGACATGTTATAAACTTTTGTGTGTACTAGAGTATTTATTCCATATTGTTTATCATTTCAACATATATTCATTAACTCGCTTAGAACCCGTGTAATACACACGGGATGAAAAAAATTAATACATAAAGTTCTTAAATCTTTATGTGTATATATTTTACAGTTGTAAAAATATATTACATATACTAAAGATAGAAAAAAAATTAAAATATGTAAAAATTAATATATAATTGGGTTTCGAAAATACGTTAATTACTATTTAATGTAATTTGACTTTCATTTACTATTTGATTGAAAATAAAAGTTAAATAATTAGATTTCAAAGTTTCTTATAATAAGGGATAATTTAAAATAAATGTGTTTAATAATATAATTAGTATTTTCTTTAAAAATATATTATTATTAAAATATAAAAGATAGATGTGCAATTAATAAGAGAGAGAGGCGGGAAAAAATGATGAAAATGAATGTGTAGGCGACACGTGGCATGAAAAAACATTTATTTATTACATAACTAGGTTCCCCGTGTATTATACGGGTTCAATAAATGCAGTGTTATATATACTTAGTAATAAATATTTACATATTACATATTTATGACATATTTATAGTTTTTTAATATAAATTCTAAAAACATTATATAGTTATTTTTTTAAAAAAATTTACAAAAAGAATGACAGAAATGTTCAAATTATAAAAATGTTTTATGAACAAACTAATTTTTTTTTAAATAAAAACGTTTTATAAAAAGAATTATAGAAATCAATTTTATTTTATAGAAGAGAGATGCGGGAAACAAAATATTATAAAAACAATTAAATAAATTTGTATAATTAATAGGAGAGGTAGGCGGGAAAAAAGTTGAGAATGCATAGGAGAGTGACACGTGTCCCACCAAAATCTTTATTTATTATATAGTATAGATTAGATTTCAAAGTTTCTTATAATAAGTGATAATTTAAAATAAATGTGTTTATTAGTATAATTAGTATTTTCTTTAAAAATATATTATTATTAAAAGATAAAAGATAGATGTACAATTAATAAGAGAGAGAGGCGGAAAAAAAATGATGAGAATTAATGTGGAGGCGACACGTGGCATGAAAAAACCTTTATTTATTATATAACTAGTTTAGATCCCGTGTCTACACACGGGGTGAAATATATCAATACATATAAATTTTAAATCTTTATGTATATAAATTTTACATGTGTAAAAATTTATTACATATAGTAAGAATAGAAAACAAATTCAAAATATGTAAAAAATAATATATAATTGGGTTTCAAAAATACGTTAATTACTATTTTTTAATATAATTTGACTTTTTTTTACTATCTGATTAAAAATAAAAGTTATATAATTAAATTTTAAAGTTTCTTATGATAAGAGATAAATTAAAATAAATATTTTTTATTTGTATAATTAGTATTTTTTCTTTAAATGTATATTATTATTAAAATATAGAAGTGCATTAAATATGAGAGAGAGACGGGAAAAAATGATAAGAATGAATATGGAGGCGACACGTGGCATGCAAAAACCTTTATTTATTATATAGTATAGACTAGATTAGAATCCCGTGTATTACACAGGTTGATAAAATATAATGTTATATACTTAATAATACAAAAAAAATTATATTTAAAAACCCGTGTATATACACGGAACAAATAAATTTTTTAAATCTTTATGTACATTTTATAAGTGGAAAAATATATTATATATACTAATGATTTTTTTAAAAAGTTTAAAAATATGTAAAAATTAATATATAATTGTGTTTCAAAAATACATTATTTTCTATTTAATATAAATTTGACTTACATTAACTATTTGGTTAAAAAAGGTTAAATGATTAAATTTTAAAGTTTCTTAAAATAAGAGATAATTTAAAATAAATGGTTTTATTAGTATAATTAATACTTTCTTTAAAAATAAATCATTATGAAAAAAAGAAGTGTATTTAATAAGAGAGAGAAGCGGGAAAAGATGGTGAGAAACGATATAGAGGCGACATGTGGCATAAGAGATTTTCATTTATTATATAGTATAGATACAGATATAGATTTTTTTTAAAATATATTATTATTAAAAGATAAAAGATAGATGTGCAATTAATAAGAAAGAGATGCGGGAAAAAAATGATGAGACTGAATGTGAAGGCGACACGTGGCATAAAAAAATATTTATTTATTATATAGTATAGATTTTTGGTCTCAAATTATTGTACTGGTCAATTAATACTAATTATCAACGTTCGTATTGTGCGGGTTATTAGTATGCATTAAAATTAGTAATTCTCAAAATTACCAAACTGTGAACTATGCATTATGAGACTTTTGCTAGAATTTTAAACCATGGATTTTGAAATCAATTGTTTTCAGGAAATGTGAAAATGTAAACGCGTTTGTAAATAGTACAGATAGTGACATGAATTGTTGGGTGTCACATCAACCTTACTTGGAAGGATACCTTTCCAACACCTTGGTACAACTAGGCTAAAAACCCATTGGTATTTCCATTTTATTAGAGTTCAGTTTTGGGGTAAAACCAAAATCAAAAGTTTAATTTTTGGTTTTTTTGAAAATCTGTTTGGTTTCGATTTTTTTGGCTTTTTACAATGGGTTCGGTTTCGGTTTTATTATTGGCTATAAAAATTTGGGACTAAAGGTTTTTGTTAACTAATAATTAATTGATTATTACATATTTGGGTCTAAAATTTTTAAGCTACACAATTTATTACTTTCTTATAAAATACTTAACATTTAAAAATAAACATTATAATCCATATATTCAATAATAAATATAAATCTTAACATACTATTAGTGCAAATATGCATACACTTTTAACATACAAGCACACAACACAAGTGGAAGGTATGAAATCGCCACACCTAGATGATGGTTTCTCAAATTCAGGTAAGCACGATGTAAAAAAAACCTCGATCTAACTCCTGTTGCACTGGAGCAGAATATTGGGGCAACTCGTAG
Source organism: Smallanthus sonchifolius (assembly GCA_023525975.1). Classification (NCBI taxonomy): domain Eukaryota; kingdom Viridiplantae; phylum Streptophyta; class Magnoliopsida; order Asterales; family Asteraceae; genus Smallanthus; species Smallanthus sonchifolius. The sequence goes on from CM042037.1 coordinate 22,636,134, forward strand.
GTGGCGGTTTTATTGGTGGGTGGTGGTGTTCTTGGTCGAGGGGTTTTTTGATCGAGAAGATTGTGGTGGCGCTGGTTTGGTTTCAGGAGAGGTGTCGGCGTCCCTGCCAGCCGGAGAAGGTATCACCGGTGACGGTGTGGTGGTGGTGATGATCGGCGACAGTGTGGTGGTGGTCGGTGGCTGGAACTAGGGTTGGGAGAGAGTCTGGTGAGACGGAGAGTAGAGAAAGAGAGAGAGCGGGTATGTAAAAGTTACAATGGGGTTAGGGGTAGGCGGGTGGGTGGGTTAGGGTTTTATGAAGAAGAAGAAGAAGTGGGAAATTACATAAATAATTCTTTAGTGGGTAAAAAGACCATTATACCCTCACGTGCAAGACACATGTCAATATTTAACAGAAAAAGTTAACACAAGTTAGTGGAAAGGACGAAATGTTTGCAAAATTTTCAAAAAAGGACAATCTCTGTAATTATTGAAGTCAAAGGACATAGAGTGAAATTTTATATATAATTCTCCAAATTATTAGTTCTCAGAGTTTAAATTTGTTTATAACTTTATGAAGACTAAACTATTAGACCATTTGTAATGGTTTAGTGAAAGTGATGAAAATGTGTTGCAATGCATGCGTCACGTAAACAGTAGTGTGATCGTTGTAAAGATGAGTAATGAGTTAGTGATAGTGATAGGTGTTTTTGGGTTAATTTTTTTTTAAATGGTTAATGTCTATGTGCCTTTCATGTTCATTGAGGGCTTCACGAGCAACACTATGATGCCTAGGGGGCGTTGTTTCCACCGTGATAGGGGTGTCACATCGGACCAGTGCGCCCCACTACGGACAACCTTAGTGTTTTAGTTGTTTAAAGTAAGGCGACCAATGTCTCTGAGAATGAGGATGATATGAGGTTGAGAGTGATGACCTTGGGAAGGAGAAGGAACATGAAAGGATGATGATGCGAGGTTGATGAAACATTTTACTTTTGCATCATTGTTTTTATATTTAATTATTTAAATATGTGTGATAGGAGAACATGTTTTTTAATAGAAAGGTTATGCAAAATATATATAAAGAGAGAGAGATTTCGAGTCTCCGGTCTCCCCTAACTTGTCACAATTTTACAAATTGATATTGATTTTTATTGCATTAATCTAGATGGTCTTAAATAGACTTACCCTTATTCATAGGAGAGGTGTAGACTATAGAGAACATCCTTCAAGCCAATCTTATTCGCTAGACGTGGTGGTCTCGTAAATAGCCTTCTAGAAAACTTCTTGAGTTGGACATAATCAACATTTTATACCTTCTCACCAACGGCATCACAACTATCATTTGACATATACGCTGGTTTGTTTTCCTTCTCTTTTAGTACCTTTTTTAATATATGATTTGTCATTTTCAATATAGAGAAATTTATCCTAAAGATTAACTTAATCATATTCTAACGTCACTTAGACATAAATCTATAATTCTCTTATCACCTTATAGATATGTGTTAGATAGGATTAAAATTATTTTTTGATTAATTTTTAAAAACATAACATAAATACTAGGATAAATACATCATACCGCCTCAGCTTTTTAATTGTAGAACACACCACTTAACCATGATAATATCAACACTTATCACATCCGTTTATGATCTAATTTCTATGTAAGATAAATCCAAAAACTTTACAGAAGGAATCTTTAAATACCAACCCAAATAAGTAGGGATGGCAATGAAACCTGAACCCGATCGAAAAACCCGAAACCCTAAACATTTGGGACAGGTATAAGGTCGGGTAATCGGGTATGGGACCGGGTTTGGGATTACTTTTGAAATTTTTTGCGGGTTTGAGATGGGTATAGGATATGGTGATATACCCGTTTACCCGCCCCGATAACATATACCCGTTTACCCGATTATAAACCCGACATAGTTTTCTTTCTTTTTTTATTATTTTAAGTATATATACCATATTTATTTTAAGTATATATAATGTATTTATTTTAAATGTATATCCCAGACATGATTTTCTTTATTTCTTTTTTATTTTAATTACAATTTTTATATACAATCGGTTGATACCCGACGGGTTTTGGGTCGATTATACCCAACGGATATTTTTTACAAAGTAACGGGTTTACCCGAAACCCGCGGACATACCCGATACCGGACGGGTAATTACCCGATAGAAACCCGACGGGTTTTGGGTCGGGTATGGGACAAGCTTTTTTAATCAGGTATAGAGTTAGGATTACCTAAACCCGACCCATTACCATCCCTACAAATAAGTCCACATGCAACACATTCCATAACATAAATTAAATCCGGCCTCCCCAAATCAATTCCACCGTCTATTTCGGCACACAATTTATGAAAACCGATTCCCTCTCACCGAACCGGCTTCCTCCTACTGCTACAAATCTCCATTTTTTCAACTGATCCTGCACACTTGAAATCTTTGCTGGTTTCAATACAGATGATTCGACGGATCGATTCATGTTGTTCTTCATGATCTGAAGGTGGGTTGGTGTCAATTCATCTGGACTTTCGAGATTGAAAGCGAGTAGTTTCGTTAGAAATGGCGATTGGATCAATTTTGACCAAGGGTGTGAGAAGAACAGGGGAAAATAAGAAACCCCAATCGGAGTTTCCTTCATCAAAAACCAGTTCCAGTTTCAGAAAAATTAGTAATCAGGTCGTAATCAATTCACAACCGCTTTGGCTTATGTGAATCAGTTTCTAATTTTTTTTTTTAATTTAAATTTCGATGAAAGTGGTTAATGGTTTCCTGATGATGTTGACAGGGAGACAGTGATTCAGAGGCTACTTCATTCAGTTCATCGGTGCGTGGTTCAACATCAACATCCAGTGCAACTTCTTCTATGGATAGATATAGCAATAGCAGTGGTATGGAAGGAGGAAACCATCAAAGGAAAGCACCTGATAAGTTGAATTCAAAGAAACCTACTGCTTTCAGGCAGTCTAGGAGGAGAGCACAGTCGCAGTTAATGAGCTTGCCAGATGATGGTCCGGCCACCACACACCACCCTGTTCAACCATCAGATGCATCACCTGATGTTCAGGTAAGTCTAAAAACTTGTTCATGTTTAAGATAATAGTTGGAAACAGGTTTTTCAGTTGATTCAATATTTTAAATGATGTAGAACTTAATAAAAAATAAAAAAGTGTATCCGGCTCCGGCATTTACGCAGGGTCCGGGAGGGCCGGATCGCTTCTCGATCTAATGCAAAACTTAATCCGAGATTTAAAAAGAAAAAACTAATTCTTTTGAGAAATTTGACATAATATTGAATGATTACACATTTACATCAAATCCTAGATCGAGTCAAATTTTAGAAAACTGAAATTGACTATCTCATTACTAAATTTAGTGTTCACAAGTTGTTACCATATAAAAATGAAATAAATCAAAAATTGATAAAACTGATTCTAGAGTCCATATGATGGAATTTGGGTCTATGGTAGTTTGGCATTTGATGCCAACGTCCATTACTTGTGGGTCCCGTAACTTCAAACGTATCTCAGGTTATAAGACGGACCCTTTTTTAGGCCGCTAGCTTTTGGATCAGCTCCGTATCACTACTTCAAGCTGACACGTTCTCTTGTGTCCGTTATTACATGAATCCCTCGATTGGCATATTGTTTTATATGTTCCTCATCGATATCTTTCCCTCTGTGCAGAAACCCGTTCACAAGTTCACAAGGTCAGGTAGTCTGAGATCCCTAAGAATATTAAGGAAAAAGAACATGTCATCTTCTGAATCGAACAAGTCTTCGACCGTCAAAGATTTGCCATCGAAGAAAGCTACATTTTCTTCTATTCTAAAGGACTCGAAGTTCCCCAAGCAGGTTAAGCCTCAGGTGGGTGTAAAAGAATCTGAACAGGTACTTTCAGCAGCTAAACTCTGTCCATATGAACATTGTTCTCTTCACGGCAATCATCATCATCATGAGCCACCGCTTCAACGGTTTTCGCATCTAAAACGCCGTCCTTCAAAGGACCAAAAAAGCATAAATCCTCAAACTCGAGTTGCAGATAAACGGCCTGTTAAGAAAACAGAAGTTAAGGTAACCAAAAATGTTTCTAACCAACGCGGGAAGAAAAAAAATGTTGATTTTTCTATAGAGTTCTATGCAAAAACAAGACCCGACCCGAGTTTTGATGAACCAAACTGTGGTCGAGATGATTTACAGCTGGCTGAAATCATGTTCGGTGTCAATGGCAATGATCAAAATGAAGTTCTAAACCTTCAGATGGACGATCAAGATCGTTCGGTAGTCAACAATGACAATCAAGTGAGCATGTGGCGATTAATTCATCGCCATATGGTGTCTGGTCTTATAGAACAACGACTACAAGAAGAAAAACAATCTTGTTTTGATGACGATGATGCTGTGAATCAAGGAAAGGAAATCCAAAAGACGCTTGCAATCAAGATGGTACGTGAAGCGATCGAAAAGATTCTTCTTCCAGAAGAAGATGGGTCAGAAAAGAATCAAGGGGATGATCAAAATGAGCCGAATCAGGCAGCTAACGACCCGTTTGGTACCAAAAAGGATAAACCAAACGGGTGGAATTATGTAAAGAAAGTTGTACTTATGAGGAGGTTTATTACAGAACTAGAAAATGCGAAGAGGAAATTAGATCCCGACAAGCGTGGACAAGTTCCATTAGCACCCAAACTAGAACCAGAACCAAAACCAGAAGCCGGGATTGTGTGTTTAAGGAGTGGAACGATTAGCGAGAACAAAAACTCGAATGAATGGATGCTTGATTATGCTCTTCAACAGGTTGTTGCTGAACTAGCTCCAACTCAGAAAAGGAAGGTTGCTTTGCTTGTTAAATCTTTTGAAATGATCACTCCAAAAGTCGACAAAGAGGAAATGATATGAATCTTTAAGTCGTTTTTTATGCGTGTTCAAGTGTATCTAGGATCCAAGTAATTCGACTCGGTTTTGTAAGAGGTTTTTTAGGTTTTTGCAGACTAAATTATACGACTGAGCCGAGTATACATGTACCGCATCCGTATACGTTTATAGCCTATTTTGCAATAATGAAATGCATACTTTTGTGTAGGGGTGTGAAAAAAACTGAAAACCGAACCGAATTGTGAATTCGGTTACTAACCGTATCCTAATTGCGCATTCGGTTTTTGGTTCGGTTATCGGATATACCTTATCTTTAATTCGGTTTGTTTGGTTAGACATATTTCCAATACGGTTCGGTTTATTTAGTTTCTTCGGTTTATTCGGGCATACCTAAATCAAACACTATTATTTTACCTTAATCAGACATTAATATTTTCTCTAAATATTTTAGTCACAATCTGATACATAAATAACACAATTAAAATTAAGTATTGAATAATATTACCTAATAACCCATGAAAACTAAGTATCGAAGTATTATTTTGTAAGAAACAGTCTATCGTATGAGTGACGCAGATGAGATATTTTTGTTCTTAAAAAAGCCATCAAACAACCAGAGTATTGATGACAAAATCGACTCTAATTGACTTATCATAAAAATTCTAGAAACCAACCAAAATTGACGAAACGAAAAGTGCAAGGTTCTGGAAGTAATTTTTGGGACCCCATTCTAATCGTCTATTTGGTTGGTATTTATTGGTTCTCCACTTTATTTCTGTTTTATTTTGAACACCAAAACAATTTTACCATTTATCTTTTTTATGAAAGAAAGGTTATTTACTATAATCAATAACTATTTGGTTGGTAATATCCATGCTCCGACGGCGGCATGTATCGGACCGATTGTTAATAAAATCTAAGTGAATACGTAGGCCTAACAGTAAAAATAATGTTAATAAAAAAGAAACATAAAATTAAATAATAAAAAAGGAAAAAAAAAACAAAAATAAAAGATTGAAGAACTGGCGTGGGGGAAGGGGGAGGGTACTCGAACCCGTGACTCTCGGGTGGAAGCGCAGCGTGGCTACCATCAGGCTAAGTGTCTTTCTTTGTTAGTCTTTCTGTTCAGTCTATTTATATGTTTAAACAAACCTTGAAAAAAAAATTGTCACGTGGCAGCCCCTGGATGTACACAACTTTATTGTTCATCATACTAAAAATCCTTAGCAAATTATATATATATTTATATATATATATGGAAAGTATAAAATGAAAACTCACTTGAGTTGAGAAAACCCAAAAAAACCCTATGTAACAATTTTTTTTTAAAAAAAGGTAGGTTTGTTACCTATTTTCGTCAGTTTTTATAAAAAAAACAAAAAAAACGCTGAGTGGTTTTTTTTTAAATATGTAAAAAATAAAAAATATATGTAAAAAATAAAAAATGACCATTTTTGGAAATGTTACATATGTAACATTTTTGTAAAAAAAATTTTAAAAAAAATCTGGTCGACGCTTTTTTATTTTTTTTATAAAAGGTGATGAAATTATGTAACAAATCTATCTCAAAAAACAAAAAAAATTTACACATGTTTTAAGCTGTTACATATGTGTTACAAGGTTTTCATTATATCCATCCCATATATATATATAGTTTGTTTATAAGTTTGTTAATTTCAGTAGAATCTTCTGCTTCTATATGTTTATCTTTTTTAATATTTTTTATTTCTAGCAGAATTTGGTTATTTTGTTCCCTTATATAATCTAAATTATCTGAAAACTTTTTAATTTCTTCTGTTTGTTTTGTTATTGACTGTATAATTCTTTCTAATAGATGTTTGTTATTAAAAGATTCTTTTTGTAAGCTGAATCCTAAATTTATAACTAAATCTGTAATGCTATTAAGATGTGTATTGTCTGTGTGAAGACTGTGCGTATGTAATTCTTTAAATCTACATATATATAGGATTAGGTTCATGTAAAAATGATTCTAATTCTAAGAATGGTGAGAAGGATTTAGGGCCCTTAGATCAAATTGTAGTAAAAGATTTAATGGTTGAGATTAAATTATAGGAGAAAAAGTTGTTGTAAGGGTATTTTAGTCTTAGCCACTTTTGTTAACTTTTTATCAAGTTCCCCCCTCATTTTAAAACGTTCATAACTTTAACATACGACATTATTTTTTCAAAAAAATTATACCATAAAACGAGCGTTTTTTATCTTTAAAACGAGTACAGTGTCATTATAAACAAAAAAGATTCTTTTTTTACGTTTTCCAGCTCATTGTGTAATTAGTCAGGTCAATGTGTAATACAATTTTATTATGTAATACAATTTCAATGTGTAATACAATTTCATTGTGTAATACAAGTTCATTATGTAATACAAGTTCATTGTGTTATATGTATTTATCATTGTGTTTTACGTTTTCCAGCTCATTGTGTAATTAGTCAGGTCAATGTGTAATACAATTTTATTGTGTAATACAATTTCATTGTGTAATGCAAGTTCATTGTGTAATACAAGTTCATTGTGTAATACAAGTTCATTGTGTTATATGTATTTATCATTGTGTTTTACGTTTTCCAGCTCATTGTGTAATACGATTTTATTGTGTAATACAATTTCATTGTGTAATACAAGTTCATTGTGTAATACAAGTTCATTGTGTTATATGTATTTATCATTGTGTTTTACGTTTTTCAGCTCATTGTGTAATTAGTCAGGTCAATGTGTAATACAATTTTATTGTGTAATACAATTTCATTGTGTAATACAAGTTCATTGTGTAATACAACTTCATTGTGTAGTACAACTTCATTGTATTATATGTATTTATCATTTTGTTTACGATTTCTAGCTCATTGTGTAATTAGTCAGATCAATGTGTAATACAATTTTATTGTGTAATACAATTTCATTGTGTAATACAATTTCATTGTGTAATACAAGTTCATTGTGTTATATGTATTTATCATTGTGTTTTACGTTTTCTAGCTCATTGTGTAATTAGTTAGATCAATGTGTAATACAATTTTATTGTGTAATACAATTTCATTGTGTAATACAAGTTCATTGTGTAATACAAGTTCATTATGTAATACAAGTTCATTGTATAATACAAGTTCATTGTGTTATATGTATTATCATTGTGTTTTACGATTTCCAGCTCATTGTGTAATTAGTCAGATCAATGTGTAATATAATTTTTTTGTGTAATACAATTTCATTGTGTTATATGTATTTATCATTTTGTTTTACGTTTTCTAATTCATTGTGTAATTAGTCAGGTCAATGTGTAATATAATTTTATTGTATAATATCATGTCTGTTCATTGTGTAATATCTGGTCATTGTGTAATTAGTCAGGTCATTGTGTAATACGAGTTCATTGTTTAATACAACTTCATTGTGTAATACAAGTTCATTGTGTAATTAGTCATGTCATTGTGTAATTAGTCAGGTTATTGTGTAATACAAGTTTATTGTGTAATTAGTCAGGTCATTGTCTAATACAAGTTATTATGTAATACAAGTTCATTGTGTAATACCACGTCTGGTCATTGTGTAATATCTGGTCGTTGTGTAATTAGTCAGGTCATTGTGTAATACAAGTTTATTGTGTAATACAAGTTCATTGTGTAATACAAGTTAATTGTGTAATACAAGTTCATTTTGTAATACAAGTTCATTGTGTAATACCACGTCTGGTCATTGTGTAATATTTGGTCATTTTGTAATTAGTCAGGTCATTGTGTAATACAAGTTCATTGTGTAATTAGTCAGGTTATTTTGTAATACAAGTTCATTGTGTAATTAGTCAGGTCATTGTGTAATACAAGTTCATTGTATAATACAACTTAATTTTGTAATACAACTTAATTGTGTAATACAATTTCATTGTGTAATACACAATGAGCATTATGTCCTCCCTTTTAAAAACAATAAAAGTACACATGTTAAGCCCAAAATCTTTCTTACCCTTCTTATTTTTAAAACTTTTTTTACTATAACCTAACCCTATATATATATATATATATATATAGGGTTAGGTTCAAATGCTAACCACATTTTTATGTGATAACCATGATAACCACCATTCAACTAATCATATAATTTTATTATTTTTTATTTGTTTTATTTAAAGGACATTTTAGTAAATGATCACTCCACTATTTTTGGTAATTTTAATTTAAATTAATTAATTGTCTCTCTGCTTTTATCTCTCACAATCGCAAAAAATTTTAATAAAAAAAGTCACCACTCTTCTAAAGCTCAGGCCATTAGTAATTGTACCAACTATCAACGATCTCTCTCCATCTTACTTCAATTGAAATCAAAACAAATGAATTATATCCATCGTCTCCTCCAATAACCCAATGTCAAAAAACCCCTCATTCCTCCACCCAGACCATGACTTCACCAACCCCTCTTTCATTCCTCTCCTTCATCTTCACTCTCTTCATAACCCCATCAATCTCAAAACCACCTTCACTTTCTCTCTCTACAAATCAAACAACATGGTAATAGTCAATTAGTCCAAAGTCGACTCACGTTGGGTTCCATCACCATCCCGTTAATCAACCTTAGATCCAAATACAAGATCTGGATTTTCGGGTCATTGGGTTCCATCACCATCCCGTTAATCAATCTCAGATCCAAATACAAGATCTAGATTTTCCGATGTGGTGAGGGGGGGGGGGGGGAAGGAGAGTGTGGTGAGATACGGGTTGGGTTCGGGTCGGATGGACCGGAGGTTGTGACTCGGGTCGGCGGTATGAGAGGGAGGATATGTGTGATGCTCTGGCGAATGATAGTCTTTGGCAAATGACGGAGATGGTTGGTAAGTCAAGAAGACAATATTTGGTGTGTGGTTGTGGCTCGCCGGAAAATCACCTTTTACAGGAAAGAACGTTGCCTGTGAGGGAGTCGATGAAGACAAAAGTGTGGGATTTCGTTTACTACATATATGTAACACGGGTGGTACGTATATGTAACAGGAGTGGTACATATACGTAGCAAATCCATATTTTTTGGTACATATACGTAAACACGTTGTTTTTAAACTACTAAATTCACTTTTTCATAAACCCACTTGATACATATATGTATTACTTACGAGTTAAACCATGTTAAACCAGATTTACATTACAGTATGTATATAGGCGTTGTTACATATATGTACCAAAATAGTAATAGTTCAATCTTAACATATGGACGTATATGTAATGAGGAAGAAGACTAAAAAACGATACGTATATGTAACAAGTCTGAGAAATTGATTGCTGATTTGGCCAAGAATCATGTTCTAGGTTACCTTTTCGGTACTAGTTACGTAAACGTAACACCTGTGTTACGTACAAAAGTATGGGTATTAAAAGAAAGTACAAGGGTAAAAAAGGAAATTGCAGATTGTGTTTTTAACACCATGTTAAATTTTTGGGTTTTCAAAATTACAGGTACCAACTCTTCAATGTGCATGTCAAAATGAATCGGCATGCTAGAAAAAAGAATGAAAATGTAGCCCAGCATATTCATGGAGATTAGGATCAAGAACTTGCAAATCTTTTTGAATATTTTTGCTTAGTTTAGTGAGCTGTCAAAATGACAAATTTTAAAAATGGGTTTTATTAACTTTTTGCTACAAATCCCAGATGTCATTTTTTATTCTTATCAAACAGTTGACCCGATAACACTGTTAGACAAGAGGCAATGGTTGTTATTTGTTTTATAGAGTGAGTGTTTTTAGGGATTTTGTTATAGTTACGGAAACAAAATAAAATTGATTTCTCATAGTACCCTTTCTCATTAAATTTAATTGATTTTTAGTACATATAATTACAGATTTGTCACTCTACTATTTTAGCCATTGATTAATCTTAATCAATGGCTAAGATTTAGTTTACATGGTTATCATCTAAAATGGGGTTAGCATTTGAACCCTACCATATATATATATATATATATATATATATATATATATATATATATATATATATATATATATATATATATATATATTGGGAAGGGTTCAAATACTAACCAACTTTTTATGTGATAATCATGCTAAACACTATCAAACAATCACATAATTTATAAATTATTTTTTCTTTTAATTATTAAAAGAGTATTTAAGTATCTTGAACATAAATACGGAAATGATGAGTTTTACATATACGTACCAAATAATGTTACATATACGTGACACATAGTGTTTACGTATGTGTAATACTAACAAAACGATAATTGTTACATATACGTAACACTATGTTTGAGAGTGGTTATCATGGTTATCACATAAATATTGGTTAGCATTTGAACCTCACCATATATATATATATATATATATATATATATATATATATATATATATCACATTTATAAGTGGAATATTACACTATAATACAAAAAGTAGTCTCTCATACTTTTTAATAGTTTTTTTTCCACGCGATTATGATAATACCAATACCGGAAATGATGTTGTTCACTCATAATAAGTTCGGTTCGTCACGGTATCACAATGGTAACGGCACTCACTATAGGTTACGATACAAAAAAATGATTTTTAATACAACTTCGTTTTCAAAAAAATTATATCAGAACGTTGAAAAAAATAAACAGCTGCACACTTCGTTTTTTTAAGTTAACAAACGAAGATATTAAAGAAAAACCAACCTATTAGAAAATTAAACTTGTTAAAAAGATATAATAGATATAGTATGAATGCTGAAAATAAAAGTTGAAAAAAAAAACCAAAAGGCACGACGTGGCACAAAATCAATGGATGTAACATTGTTCAACGGGGTTGTAATTTAATAACATTGTTCAACGGGGTTGTAATTTAATAACATTGTTCAACGGGGTTGTAATTTAATCTATATAGTAATAGTAATATTAGTATCTTAGAATATTTATCAATAAACATTTAATTAAAGTTAATATAAAAATAAAAAAAGGTAAATGATGTGCCATCAAGACTTATAGGTTTCTATCATTTAACACTCTTTTCTGTGTTTGCTATGGGATCACAATATCATATAGTAACTAAAAATATTAAATCTCATAAAGAATATGGAGTAATATCAACAGTTTTCCAGAAGGCTAATGCCTCATCTACATTAATTTGACAAAAAAAAATAACAGGGATGTGGAAGAATAAGATTTAGATTTAGTTTTGATAATGTCCGGTTCTAAACCCATGCTCACCCTAAATTTACACGTGAACAATCATGAAAGATTCTTTAACAAATAGATTGATTTGGTTATACATTGAGTCAAAATGAGTTAATTTTATAAAACTTGCTAACTTATAGCGGGTCTAAATGGACGAGCACTACCAACTGTCACTGTTTGTTGTCACAACCAACCGGCCACCATTGTCACCGTTGCCGCCACAACGTACAACCACCACCTACAGCCACTGTTGTTGTCACACCCCGACCGATGGCGGAATCATCGGGGCGGGACATGTAAGACTGTTCATAGCACATGGTTGACTAAATTGAAATATATTAAAGTCAAATTTGTATTACAAATAATCCAAGTACAAACCAAATTCAACAAAGAAACATAAAACAACTCATAGAATTCTTGATTTAAGTTGCTAAGTCCAAATCCTATATTGAGCACGTCTTGAATCATTCTCACATATTAGGGCCTGAAACATGAATAAAATAAAGTCAACTAAAAAGTTGGTGAGTATAACACAGATGTATATAGATAGCATATAGTTGAAAACAAATCCTTTACATATCATGATAAATAAGGCATTTATGGGGAGCAGCTATTGTGTAACCATTTACAATCAAACATTTGTAACTAGCATGCAAAACAAATTGTGTTGTCGGTTTCAATCACCGCGTACCATGGGTGGGTTTGTCAGACTCAATAGATCTATCATTGAAAACCGTCGGCTTGTATAGTTAATGATTGCACATAATCGCATACAAAGGTTAGCACACCTAGCACTCGGGCATAAAGCTCAAATTTGCACACATGAAAGTAAATAGGATTTGTACTTTATGTTGTTTGTGTAAATGTAATGTGTAATTTGAATAATGTTCATGTTTCACCCCAAAAGTGTAAAAGAGTAAAAGGGGTTGTGAAATACTCACTTGATTCGAAGGCGTAGCTAACACGAGATACTAGCTAGTAATGTGATCCTTGTAATGCACAACGTTAACCTAGTGTGGAATATATATTGAATTAATAGTGCACAATAGTCTAAGTCTAAGTCTATGGTTGAATTGGATAAAGTTCGTGATTGGTATTTGAAAGTATTGTATAAAATGGAAGATTTGAAATGAATATTTTTACACCATTTTGAATAAGGTTGGGAATTGAATAGTAAAATAGAATATTTATAAAATCATTTATTATGAAAATAAAGTATGTGTTAAATGTAATTTAATAAATAAATAAATGTTTTTATATAAAATGAAGAATAAATAAATAATCTTTATTTATTTATTTATAAAGTATGTAACTTACAAATAAAATGTTTTAAATGAAAAGTTTAATAACAAATTTAATTTTATAAAACTTTTAATTAAATGATTTTCCATTATTCCAAGATTAATTATTTGATCTTTTCAAATACCTTTTTATAAAACTAACTATTTTTATTTAAAAACTTAATCTGGAATTTTTACAGATTAAAATAAAACAACAATAATTCTGATCAAAGATTCTGACCTAGACACGACCGTGCCTGGGAAGGACACGACCGCGCTCGAACCACGGGCGCGACCGCGCTAGACGGGACGCGACCGGGTTTGATTAAACATAGGCCAACTTGGATAATTCACGAGGCACGACCGTGCCTTGGATCGGCACGGTCGTGTCTATGATTTTTAGACACAACAGAGGCTAGCCCAAAGGGCATGACTAGGTCTGGACAGGAGGACACGACCGCGCTGCTAGTCGGCACGACCACGCTACATGAGGCACGACCGCGCTAGATGATTAGCGCGACCGTGTCTAATCCAAATCAGACACGAATTGAACAAATCTTGTATTTATAGCGTTGGAATTGATAGGGCTTTTGATTACGGAGTTGATACGAGTCTATTCATATAAATTAATTGTATGGAAAACGTGATTAAGACTGGTTTCGATTAAATCATTTTTATTAAAATAATAATTCTGATTCGGGATGATTTACATATTGAAAGCCCAAATTGATAAGGGGCTTTTGATAAAGAGACTGAATCGACTGAGGAAAAGGTTATAGTTACCCTGAAGCGTATCGAATTGATAGAAAACGGTAGAAGGAAGTTCCGGCGACGGAGAGATTGAGCTCCGGTGATCCTTGTTGCTCTCCGGCCAAATTAGATAGTCCAGAACTTTTCGGGAGGGACGAGTGACACGAATTTCTTGCTTGATTGGGATAATACGGATTGCAGGGGAGAATCCTTGATTTTTCTTGGAATGCTTTGAGAGAGAATTTTCGAAATTGGTAATATGAAACTGAGACGTTTGAGGAATTCGAAAATTGTGATACATTCGTTAAGGGGAAAAGAAACGGATGACTGTTACGGATTTCTAACGATCGGGCAATTAACTTACATTTATGTTTCAGCTGTTATACAGGCGCGATCGTGCCTAAGAGAGGCGCGACCGTGCTTAGGCACCGGGCGCGATCGTTCCAAAGCAAGTCGCGCGACCGTGCTAAAGCACTTGGCGCGACCGTGCTAGGACGAAGCACGACCGTGCTAGACTAGGGTTTCTTGACATTTTTCAATTTTAGTCCTTGACTTTTCAGGTTTGACAAGTTTGAATAAGATAGCTACTTGTATAGTTTTTAAGTGTATATAACCCAGTAAAACTTGCGGATTTGTATTGTATCATTGTATTTAATTTATGGCGAAAAATATAATAAGACAATGCACGACAATTTGGTTTAAAATGCGTTGCATTGAATTGAAATACGAATTACTAAAAATCAGAAATGTTACAGTTGTCGCAACCGTTGTCGTCGTAGTCGCCTTTGCAACCACCTCCTTTACCAGCGACGTAGCCAACGTCGTCACAACCACTACCACCCATGTTGCCGCTGTCTTTACTACCCACCTTATAAACAAATATAGCGGATAAACTCATTTTGATACTTTTTTTTTCCTAAAACGACTGGTTCGACCTGAGTCCTAAAACAAACTCATTTTTACCCAAACCAAATTAATACTTTTTTTCTAATGATATGTTTTGTCCCGAACCCGATTTGACCCGTACCATACACGAATACCCCTAATGATCTAAATGTACTAATTGGATATCTATTTACTATATTGAATCATAAATTGAATTCTCTACAAACACTTACGATTTGTTTGATAAAAATAATCAGAGCTGTGAGTTGTTAATTGAAGCGGTGAACTATAGTTTATTAGTTATATGAAAATGTTTATAAAAAGAGTTGTAGTTGTAACTATAACTTAAAAGTGAAAATGACGACCAAAGGAAATTTGGTTCAATGGTATCTAGGTGTATTGCATGGTGTCCCTCTTTTTAAAAGGTTGTGGGTTCTAGTCTCGACATTAACAAGTGGTTTAAATTTAGGAGTAGATTTATATTGTGTGTGAGTTTGCCATTAAAAAAATATGAAACTGACACACATTAACTACTTATTAATTATACATGATTATTATATAAATGAAGTGATTTATCACCATTAAATTTACTTAAAACATTATTAATACAACACGTTACACAACACTAGTCCTGCAATACGATGATGTAATAAGGGTGGAGGGGGTCGACTCGTGTTCGGCCTCGAATTGGGGCGGGTAATACGGGAACACCACCGTAAGGGCGACGGATTGGGGGACGGGTTCGTGAAGCCGTGGAAGCCGAAGGTAAACGATGATTGGTTGGTTGAAAAGCATGTTTGGGTTCAGGTTCATTCAGGAACACCGTCGTGACAAATTCGGGTAGTTTAGGGTAAAAATGACATGACATGACATGGCGTTGAAGAGGTTCCACCCCTTCACCCTAATAAAGTTGATTGTATACAAATCACAAGGGGGCAAACATGAGAGGTTCAGTTATTGCCTTAAATCGAACCATGATCGAATATTCGATTATCAAATTAAAAACCATAATCGTTCCGGTTAAATCAATTATTTGTTTTGTTCATTTATTTAGATTTGATTTTGCTGGTTCATTCGGTTATGGTTTGATTATTCGTTTTTACCCCTGAAATTGCTAGTATATTCTAAAATCACCCACCATTGTAACAAAATGTGTATTTAATTTAGGGGCAATTATATATATCCCCTATAAACTTCAAAAATTACATATATACCTAACCCAAAATATAAATTACATATATCCCTTTCATTAAAACTAAAAATATCAAATATACCCATTTTGATTTATTTGATTAAAAATAAATTATAGAATGACTATTTTACCTTTTTTTTATTAAAACTTAAATTTTTAAATTTACCCTTTTAACTAGTTATTTTTACATTTTTTTTTGTTTTTACTTATTTTTTTAGTTTTTTTGTTTGCCTTTTTTTCGTTTTTACTTCTTTTTTTCTGCCTTTTTTTATCAGTTTTTACCCTCTTTTTTTTCGACAATCATCGAAATGTACATAATAAGTGCCAAAGTTTTTATGTTGGATGTAGAATCACAAAACATTCAAAACAATATAAACTCGATAACATGATTCAACCGACATGTATGGTTGTTGGAATCGCAAAAATAAATGCACATGTTGGAATTAGCCGATTTGGATTAGAAGGTCGTATCACCGGAATCAACTGATTTGAATTAGCCGACTTGGAATCAACCAATGTCTGGGATCGATGGATCGAACTCGCCGATCGCCGGTTAGGAAATAATTTCCGGTTGAATTTCCAGTTAGGTTTGAATCAGAACATTGTATCGCTGGTTCGAGAATCAATAGAGTTGTGTTTTTCTTGTAATATTAAAATGTTGTTTTTGTCATAAAGTATTTATAAATAATGGGATATATGTAATTTAAGTTTTGAGCTGAGTATATATGTAATTTTTTTTTAACAACAAATTTTTATTCTATTTTTTTGTGTCTTAGATGAGGTTAGAACCCACAGCCTTTTGGTTGTGAGACTCTCCTCTTACCACTATACCCTAACCTCCCACCATTGGGTATATATGTAATTAGGTATTAAAATAAGGGGATATATGTAATTCCCCCTTTAAAATAAGGAGATATATGTAATTTAAATTTTAAGTTGGATATATATGTAATTAAGTTTTAAAATAAATGGATATATGTAATTTCGCCTAATTTTTAAGTAGAAAGTATTTTGGAAGCTAGTAGCTTATCTTTTTTTATTGTCAAGATAAAGTTACAATTTTATCATCTAACAAACTTCCGTCTTACGATAAAAACATATTAAAAAAAACAAAAGTTTAAACTTAATCTTCCTTAATTCATATACAAAACATGTTTGATCGAATATTCTGGAACTCAAAGGGCGGTCAAAACAAAAGCAACAAAACACACTGGAAGTCTTTACTTGTGCGTGAAGCACAAGGATGAAACCTTAAAATTACCCTCTATATATATCCTTATATTCATCTGAAATAATAAATTATAATGGCCGGCCTTCAACAATTCTACTTCTTCCCTACGGATTTCCTGGACACCATTAAAGACCATCAATCTCTTCCTCTTGCTGCTAAGGAAGACGATGATAAGCCCCATAAAACGATCTTAGTTTTACAGGATTCTGTCCAGAAGTTGAACGATGGTTACAAGAAGGTGAAGATTTCTAGTGATTCCTTGCCAAGAAGGGTGGTTCCTCTCAACAAACAGAAGAAGAAACCTGATGTGTAAATCCGGCTGATCGAAACTAAGAGATTTCAGGTTTTCGACATCTTAATTGTCGGGTTTTGATTTGCTTTTGTATAGTGGTTTGTGTTTTCGCCGTCGGATGAATTTTGCACAATCCCGTTATTTCTCTACTTTGATATGTTAATTGTTAGAAAGAATGGTCTTGTTAATGAAAATATAATTCGTTTAAACTTGAATTCGATGGTTTGGGTATCATACTATGATGGGCTTATGGTCGATTTGAATGGCTCCTTTGTTAGTAGCTTCTTTGAACTAATGTATATATCAAACTGAGTGTTATATGTTCTATCACTTGGGGTTTCTATAACCGGGTCATATTTTGTTAAAAATAATAATAAAAGTAATAATAACGATATTCTCGTATGAAATACGCTAGTACAATACCGTATACAAAATCGAATGAAAAATAACTATAAAATACAAATTTATCTAAACAAATTGACTCGAACAAGTGCCTTCAACGAGGACTTCACTAATGGGAACTATGACTCAACAGTGGCAACCTTACGTGAGGAAAAACGAATCCACTACAACAGCAGAAACTGGCGCACAGTAGTGGCTCGAACCTGCCCGTCAGTGGGAACACATTAGCAGAGGTGGCACACATCAGCAAATGTGATTGATGACGTCATTAGTGGCAATCAACCACTGCCCGAGCCACATTAGACTGATGGTTGTGGGGCTTTATTGAGAGTGGATTCATCCTCTAATATCACGCCATGTGGCGCTGACTGGATGCTGACTAAGCAGTGGATAAAGCCCCTGCTGAAGCACTTGAGGGTGTTGTGGTGCAGGTGAGCGGGGGCTTTATCGAATTAATTTTTTGTTTAATTATTTATTCAATTCAAATTTAAAAACTAATAATTAATTAAAAATAATAATAAAAGATAAAATAATTAATTAAAAACATTCAACATCCTAAAAAAAAAAAATACATAGAAAATAAAATACTAAATTATTCCATAGGGTTTTAATTTTCTTCCATTTCCTTTCGAATACGCTCCTTTTGTTTTTCATATATCGCTTGGTCCCTCGGCGATAGGTGGCTGACGTCCTTGCTAAGAAATTCCAACTTCTTCATCATTTGTTTTTCCATTTTCACCTGCGTCGCCTTCTCGAGAGTACTTGTTATTTTAAGGATCGCATCGCTAAATTCTAAATCGGCATCATTAGTCTTTTTTTTACCGCGGTCCCTTCCGGCCGGTCGACTTGAGCCTTGTGGTGTCCCTTCTTGATCGGACATGTTGAGGTCGATGCCAACGCGACCATCCGATCCACTAGAGGTGACGTATGCGCCGGACGAACTAGTTTTCGTACGTTTTTGCGCTTCTTCCGCCTCCGGACTAACCAATTCAATCCATTTCGAGCACCTTTTGAGTAATTCCCACAAGTAGATCTCGTCAAAAACTTTTACCACCCCGTACTTTCTTAACACTTCGGCTTTCCATTCGTCGCAAGTGAATTGGTAAATATGCACATCATCACTCCCGCTCGGTCGCATTCGACGACTGTTTCTGTTATGTAGATTTGTAAACAGTCCGACATATTTGCGAATTTCGGACCACCGTCCCGATATCATGTCTTGATTTCGGTCTGTACTCCCCACTTGGGCGTAGAACGACTCTCTTACTTTAGACCAAAATACTTTAGCATTTTGATAATCGGCTACAAAAAAATATGTTTAACAAACTTTAAAAAAATAGTTTAACAAACGTTAAAAACAATTTAAAAAGTGAAAAAAAAAATACCGCATTTACGATCCTCGGATAATGAAATCCAAGCACGACATAATGCTAGCTTCTCTTCTTTTGTCCACGGAGTAGCTTTTCGTTTTGGACCGGCCTTTTCGACCGGTTCGGTTGAACCACTCGGTCCACCCTTTTTCTTCGAACCTTTGTGAGAGCGTTTTTGGGGTTGAACCGGTTCCTCTTGTGTCTCCGGAATGACTAAGTCGGGAGACGGTTGTGACATTTGATTGTAGACAAGCCGATTAAACGCCTCATCATCCAAATATTCCAAACCTTGTAAATTCTCCATATTCTCCACATACTCATTCCAATTTCTCGACATTTTTGGTTGATGATTTGTAGTAATGTAGAGAGTAGTTTATAAAATTGAGAGAAAATAGGAAGTTTATAAAGATTTTGAGAGATAAATGAGTGAAGAGGAGTTAATTTATATAAATAGAATTTTTTTTTTTTTTAATACCCCAACGGCTCTTCTCCCCAACGGTCATGCCAGCAGCGCTCGCTAGCCCCACCCCGCTCGCGCCCCCCATCGCCTGAACATGTTGTGGTGTGCGCGGCCAAGGTGGCTCGCGCCCACCGTTGGCGCCCCTCGCTCGCCTACCACAACCAACAGTCTTAGTGGAAATTGAGCGACTCCCACATGCACCTACGCATCAGTGGCTACCGAGCTGAGCTAAAGTTCAAAAACATAAATGCGACTCTCAAGTGGTGATGCGAAGTGCAAAGTGCGCCATTAAAGCGCTACATTACGCTCATCACCCACGCAACGCATGCATGTGCGAGTTAGGATTGTGTCTCCTTATTTCTAAGGAAACAATTTTTAAGGAGTGTTCCTTCTTATAAATCACTCCAAGTTTTTTCTACCGAACTATGTTCTTTCCAAACACCTAACTTCGAGCATCGGTACATCTTAGCTCTGTTTTGGATACGGTTTGGTTTGTTACAAAGCTCTCACATAGTAGAACACAAACATATAAAATAATAACTATATTAATCGTAATTACATAGAGTTATTTGTGTTTAAAGTTAGTGGAAAATCAGTTTTTCACTTATTTTTCCAACAATTTTCTTGCGTTTTGACAGATTAATCATCGATAATTGTTGTGCTTATTTATATTTGTAAGTATATCATTTTATTTAACATATTTAAATACACGATTGATGTCGGCTTTTTGTGTCAGACCATAGAGCATATAGGAGAACATGTCTTGTCAGACGTTCGTTGTTGAGATACTTATAACTGACAATTTCTCACTTACACATAAATCAAATACATTAACACGAAATAAACATGGATAACTACCATTCAAAGAATCCATGGTTTCTGACCTCATAATCTCCTTATATATCTTATTATACATATAATTTTTTCATTTGTTATTAACATCATATTTAACATTATACATGATTGTCATTGATCTCATATTGAGTTCAGTTATATGTTTATAAATAAAACAAAATGAGCTTTAGAGTTCATTTTATATTATCACAAGTTGAAACCGATTCTGCATATTTATCTGTGTAATTAACAAAACTAATGTAGTTAATATGGATTTATGAGTCAAGCCAAAACCGTCATATTTATTCATGAAATTGGTTTGTAATAACTCCATTAGTAATGAGGAAGTTGTAACCAACAGCACTCACAACTGCACCGAACAGTGGTAGCAAGGAAAAGTTGCAGCAGTTGTAACTCATGGCCAGTGGGAACTACGACTCAGCAGTGGTAACCGCACGCAAGCAGAAACGAGTCCACTGCAGCTGCAGAAACTGGCGCGCAGTGGTGACTCGCAACCCGCCCGTCAGTGGGAATGCATCAGCAATGGCACACATCAGCAGATGGTGACTGATGACGTCATTAGTGGCAATCAACCACTGACTCCGAGCGACAGCAATGGAAACCAAGTGACTCCCACATGCACCTACACATCAGTGGCTACCGAGCCACTGAGCTGAAGCTAAGCTAAAGTTCAAAAACATAAATACAACTCTCAAGCGGCAATACGAAGTGCAAAATGCGCCATCAAAGCACCACATTAGGCCCATCGCTCACGCCATGCGTGTGCATGCGAGTTACGGTGCTTTACATCCTTAGGGTCCTTACTTATGTCTTCTTACTTCTAAGGAACCAATATCTAAGGAGTGTTCCTACTTATAAATCACTCCAAGTTTTTTTTCCACCCACCTATGTTCTTTCCAAACACCCTACTTCGAGTATCGATACATCTTAACTCCATTTTGGACGAGGTTTGGTTCGTTGCGAAGCTCTCACATAGTAGAACACAAACCCAGAAAATAACAACTATATTCATCGCAATTATATAGAGTTATTTATCTCTGTTTTGGGGTTCTTTACACATGTTCACTGAATTTACCTGTACACATGTTCATTGAATTTACACATGTGTAAAGAGCATGTTCTTCAATCAAGATTTAATCTGATGATGGATCTGGATATATATACACACACACACTAATAGGAAACCTGCGCGATGCTGCGGCAGCGACAATTTGTAACACCCACTTTTGTTTTAAACAATAATTAACTCTAAAATGCACACGGAAATGGTCCTAATTCAAACTTTTGTAAAATAAATCGACTTACACACGTGTTTAAATAAAAAATCCAACATGACCCGTCCACATTAGGGACTATCCTTATGAAAACAAAACAACCCTTGTTTATCAAAACAAATACCAAATTCAAAAGTTTACATCATAAATCGAGTTGTTTGTTTAGTCATAAAACACAGTTTAAACTTCTACACAAGGTTTAACCAAAACATTTCACAAAAGTTTAATCCTCCAAAAGAGAAATCCATTTCTAAGCACTTGACATCCAGAGGCCTAAACCGGAGCTTTTCCTACATGACAAACACCACAAGTATCAAGTTATTAATGGTATAAGGTTTCCCCAAGACTCCCATTGGTTAAACCTATGAAAAAAACCCAAAAATAAGGTTTAACATAGAAAAAGGCGTAAGCAGAATCAACCCAACTTGGGCCTACGACCACCTTGTACAAAACAACCTTCTTATTTGGATTACTCTCGTCGAGGCACCCAAGATCCATATATTATGGCTCCTGTAACTCAAATCCTAACCCGAGATATGCTTATATGAAGTTTATGGCTTTTCCGGTAACATGTGTTAACACCTATTCATGTGTTACCCAAACCAAACTTCAATCCCAATTGTAAACACACAACATATTAAGGGATTAAGTCATAATCACACAAATGAGAATAAGTCTCAAACACCCATGCAGATCATGCCCTCAAAGCACCCATGTGGGACATGTCTCCACATAATCATCCATGAAGAATACGTCCTCAAAACACCCATGAGGACTATGACTTCACATATCACTCGTGAAGAATACATACTCAAAACACCCATGACGACTATGACTTCACATATCACCCATGAAGAAAGCATCATCGAAACATCCATGAGGACTATGACTTCATGTATCACCCATGAAGAATACATCATCATAACACCCATGAGGACTATGACTTCACATTCCAAATGTTTGCAAACAAACACACACACACACACTTAATGAATCATAAAGCACACACTCAACACATTTCATCATACACATAATCATATAGCATAGTATGCGAACTACACTAAATACCAATTACTAAGTAAGTGTAAAACACTTATCTTTAATACTATACGAACCCGGTTGATCTTCAACCTTAGCATTCCGATTACCTAAACATTTGCACCTATTGTTTAGTAATCTAGAATACCAAAAATGTCAATTGGGTCAAACACCCATAAGATGAATTGTTCATCACCTATGACAAAAAATGGTCCATACAACTTAATCTAAACCTTAACCTCCTAAAATCACTATCAATATTCAATATCTATTCAATTCGACCCATTTGACCCGTTTGAGTTAGGTTCATCTTTCACCTAATTTTTTTAATATCTTTGATCATCAAAAAGTTTAGGGATTTTCATTAGGTTTTGTGCTTACGAACATCCTAAACACTTATAAACCTTTAACACGTCATTTAAACACTCAATTTAGGAAAACCCCGAAATTCACCTTAAACACTAATTTTTACATAATCAAATTAGATGTTAAAATGGTGAATTTCTTGCATCATTAGCTTTAGATAAACTAGATAATAACATTAACCAAGAATCACCCATTCAACATCCCCCAATTTCTGGAATTTAGGGTTTTTACCCAAAATCCTTCAAGAACACAAAATGGAGATTTAGGTGAAAGGAAGAAGCTTACTTGATGTTTAGAAGGAGACGAGTATGTAAAATCCTTCAAAACCGAACATGCAAGTATCAATTTGGAGTTCTTGGTTGAATCTCCTCCTCCTATCTTCTTCTTGTTTACGCCACACACACACACAACACATTGTTGTGTGCGTGACTTCCCCTCCCCCTATGAAAATCTGATTTTAATAATTACAATTCAGCCCCTGCAATTTGAAAGCTAACTCCTTGCTCCCAAACTTCAAGTATGCTCAATTACACAATGAACCCTCCACTTTTATTTTGGTTATTTACATCTTAATAATATGTTTACACATCTTATTATTTAAACACAAAAGTGGTTCGTTACTCAACTTGTAACATGGTATTCATTTCTGTTAGTTTATCACTACTCTCGTGATATATTGTATAGTACTTATGTTAGTCTTCTTATTTGTATAATATTTTACAAAGGTCTATTATGTTTTTTGTTTTATTTTTCTTAAAGTTTTCGAGTTAGTAGTATCAGTATGATATATCTATGTCATAAGCCTTACACATCTCAAGTAAATAATAATTTAACATTATATAATTCTAGAAACCATTGTTACAGTACAATAAAATAATACATGAATAAAAAAATATCAGTTATAAACCTAATAATTTAAAATTAAAAATCTGGGTGTGTGTGTCAACTACTTGCATCGTGATTAGATCAATTTTAGTCATAAACCTTACACATCTCATTGGTAACCTTGACCCACATACTAAATTAATAAAATTAAAACTTAACCAAAATGTTCACTAAAATTATAATTTTTACCCGTTCACTAAAAATGGTATTTTTAACCCGTTTACTAAAAATGGTAAGTTTAACACGTTTATTAAAGTAGTTCATTCTAACATGTTTACTAAAAATGGTAACCTTGACCCGCTTACTAAAAATGGGGAGGTTGTGGTGAGGGTAAACCTTTACTATGTCCCAGAAGATAGAGAGGCTGCACCCAATGAGACACTCGGCTCCCAATTATCAGACAACAAATGGAAATAGTTAAATTTACGTAATTATGTTTTGAGTATGAAAAGTTACAGTTAAGTAGAAGTTGTAATTCCATTAAACATTGTAGAGTGAAAAGTCTTGCAATTTTCATGGGACAGATAGTGCTAAAGTATGTTATCAATCAAATGTGCAAATTTTATGGAATGGATTTCTAGAAACAGAAAATGTTGTGCCAAGTGAAGAAGATGCCTTCAAATCATATTGACAAAGAACCAAGAATCGAACCTCAACGGTTCCTTACACTCTGGCCCCCTCCACAGATTCTCTTAGTGTGGCGTCCTTAATTGATTCATCGGATTTCCATCCTCCCTGGTAAGATCAGAAGATCTGTTAATCATCATTCTTGACTTTTTGAAAAAGTCTAACTTTTAGCTCAAGTTCAAAAGTCAAATATACACAAAGCATGAGAAATCGAAATTAAAATGGCATACCTCAGGAAACAACTTCACTTTGAGTTAAATATTTTGATTTGACCTATGAATATAGCGATTTAAGAGGTACGAATTTAAAATATACTGGAGTTTGGATGATTCATTATTTTAGTTAAACATTCAAATTTGGGGGTTTTCAGATAAAACATAATCTAAATCAAAACATCCAAAGGTAAATGGGTTGTAATTGCTACTTAATAAGATTTTATCTTTTTCTTTACCTATATATATCTTTTATTGTAGGTCCCAGGAGCCTCGTCGCGCAGCGGATATACACGGACCTGTTCTGTGATTTGTGTGGGAACAAAGAAAACGAAGCAGAGAAACACGAACAAAGACAACAGATAATGAAATGATACGTAATCCATAACATAGAAGTCATCCCGTATTACAGACTACATACCGAAGGAGCACACACCTCTCACCTAAGCTCACGGTCCAGGGGTCGGGAGAGCTCGTCCCGACCCGAACACCTCTCGACCTTGTTCCAGAAGTTCCACCTACAAATGAAGACAAGTATTCTATTTATAAGGGAAGGAACATTACATGCGTACTTACTAAGTACGCAGGACCAAACTGGTGAACAAGCTAAGTACGCATGAACACCCTCCTGCGTACTAGCCTAGTACACCGATACATAGAATTTAATCTATAGTTACAAAAACATGCTTCTACATTTATGGTTAGATTTCAATTCTAAAAGAACCTAACCTTAAATTTGGCCAACTATTTCTGCATTAAACACGATAAGAACCTGTTTGCAAGATCAAACAAGCATTCCGGACCTGATCTACCACGCAGTTCATCTCAGCGGGAAACTCAATCTTGGCACGGTTAGTATTCCATCCAACTACTATAATTGTTCCATCTTGTAAAGTTCATATCTATAAAAGAAAATCTGTAGTTCAGAAGTAAAATTTGAAACAAGTTTGTCTAATGTATTTTTCGTTCTTACATGTGTGTGTAACATCCCAAAAATCCATAAGCTAGTGGTTCAGGTTAGTGGATGACGCAAATACATATTTAACGTAATGATGAGCAGTGTTGATTAAATGAGGTGCGTTTAACTACCGAAATAGACGCAGTTAGCCGTCTAAAGAGGGTTTGAGATCGACATGCGCAAAATGGAACTAGAAGGACCCGGATGTAACACTTAAGGGTTTAAATACCTTATTAGGGAAAAACCCTACGCCATTTGTCCTAGGTGTCGCACGACGGCAAGGGAGAAGGAGGAGGTCGGTGATGGGGGGAGTTCAACGGTGGTTTCGAGTGGGAACTTCACGTCAAAGCAAGGTAATCCTCGTACACTCCTTTTAATCGTGTTTGTTTACATTTGTGTTGTGAGAAAAATCGATTAGGGTTTGAGGGATGTGGTCATGACTGCGACGGAGACGAAAGAAAGGGGGTGGCCGTAGGCGGTGGTAACTGTGACGGTGGTCGGCGGTATTGAGGGTAGCAGGTGGCGGCGTGAATGGTGGTGGTGCACGGTTGTGGCCAGAGAGGAGGGACGAGAGAATGGTGGTGCTACAGTGGCGCAAGGCGGAGGACAGAAAGAGGGTGTTGCTCGGCTAGGGTCGGCATGATGAGGGTGGTGAGGATGAGGAAAACAATGCTCACCACGGAGGCGGCTGGGTGTTTGGTCAAGGTGGTGGTGATACGAGGTGTGGCGGTACACGGTGGTGGTGCCCGAGATGGAGCCGGACGACGGTGAGGAGCCGGCTAGGGTTTCTCCCCTCCCCTTGTGCATGATTTACATGCGAACGGGAAATCCGGCTTGTGCACGTGCGTGCTCGAGGGACTAGGGTTTGCAATGGTCTTGAACATGCATGCATGAGACTTAAGGCGGGCATACGAGTCCTAACCAGATCGTGATCATTATATACGTAAACTCGTGATAGTATGGTTTCGCGGAGAAATAATAACAGGCGGATGAGACGAGCATTGGGGTTGAAATATAATTATACATTACCCGATGTAAATATAGTGCGAAATCTGATCGTGTGATTGTACGTTTGACTGGTTCGGGATTTGAGCGGGTGGTCAGGGTGCAGAGCAAGGATTTGGATTCTAGCGTAACCGGTGAGTTTCTAATTCCCTCTTTGAATTTTTTTACTGTTTTGGGGCTATCGTACATACTTTCCAGAGTCGTTTTATAAATTCAAACATACTATGAGTTATGATTAAATCTGAGGTGTTTTATGGGATAATTGGGTAATACATATACTAATGGTCTATGTGGTGTCCTTAGGTTTTGGGAGCTAGGGGTAAAGGATTGATTGGTGTGTGTCGTGCTATGAGTTACTCGGGGTGAGTCAAGAAATGAGTTAGACGTTACGAGTATATGTATGATGTGTTATCCTGAGAATATGTGTGGGGTGTATGCCTAGTTAACGAGTCATGTAAATACTAGTATGCCGTTATGTGTTATGTGCTTGTTGTTGTGTGTTTGCATCGTTGTCTTTGTGACACGGCAAACGAGATTGTGGAGGATGAGGTCCTTTGGGAAGTCACCAAGAGTGACAATGTCCAGGGGACAGTGATGAGCTCGGAGTATGATGAATGCCCTGACGAGGGCGGTTGTGACGAGGTATGTGTTTGTGTGCATTTATGTTTAAGCTAACTGCATGCAAGTGTTTGTTTATAATTATTGTGTTGTGATGTTATTACTTCATTGATAAGTAATTGATTGACTGTGGTGTGAAACGAGGTCGTGTTTATGGCTAAAGTGTAGAAGCCCTCTTGTGAGTGTCAATGTTTAGGGCTAGTTGGCTTAGATATAAGAGTTGGTTGAAATAACTAGTTGTTGTGTTGATACATGTGATAGACTACAGGTTAGTAAACGGTAAGTTTGGTCCATGTTGGAGAACTTGCGGTGTTATGAGTATGGGTTGAGTCTGTGGTCGGTGAACCCTTATGGGTTCTGTAGATAACAAGGGTTATTGTTATGACAACAAACGACAAACTGATTTATTAAGGACAGTAATGTCCTGAGTTAAATTAAACATTGTTGGTGACGTGAATATGTCTATTTTAAATAAACTGCTAGAACTCACTCAGCGTAGCTGACTTTGTATGTACGTTATATTGTTTGGCAGGTGAGTTTTGTGGACGACGTATCTTGGCTTGGGAGCGGTGCTACTCGGATCAGTGTGTAGGCATTCGTACGGTATGGTTAAGCATGAATAATGACTTCTAAAGATAATTATTATTTATATGTAAGACTTCCACTGTATGTTTTTGTATTAAAATAAGCGTTTTAAAGGGAATACCCAGTGACGAGGTCTAACTGTAGGGTGCCCGGTTTTGGGCCATACAAGTTGGTATCAGAGCCGTGGTTTAAGAGAAAAACGGTGTTTTAAAAACATAAAATACCTAAACTTAAAAAAAATGGGACGAGGGAAAAACGAATGCCACCATTACGAGTAACCTTGGGCCAAGTGGTACGTCCTTTGATTTAAACATTAATTGTTTGGGTATTACTAGTGTAGTATTACACTAAGTAGAGCTGTTTGGTGTGATGATGTGGTCTAGTGATTTCGTGTGTAATCATGTGTTGTGAACTGTGTGGTGTGTAACTATGATATACATGACTAGGTGATAGTTATTGTGTTGTGTTATGTGGATGGTGTGGGATGCATGTGCATCCGTTATGTGTAAAAGGTAGAAAGCAAGTATGGGTATGATGGGGAAGGTTTAGAATCCAATCAGTAACGTGGACCACCAATCACATTTTATCACCGTGACTCGGAAGTCTATGATTACTCTCATATTCTGAATTTTTCCCCATAATAATCACTCAAACGTTCTATCTTGTACAGGTACCAATGGTTGTGACGATTAGGACAAAGTGGATTAGGCGGGGGGGGGGGGGGGGGGGGCTCTTGCTAGAAGGTTGGTAGAGCATCGGGTTAGATTTGCGGCTGCTGTTCGCACGGTTATCATTGGGGGGAGGCGGGTCTTAGCAACTGCACCCTTGACAGTAGTGCCACCAGCAGCTGATGAAGAGCAGGAGATACCGACACAGGAGGTGATGTTAGTGTTGGGAATCATCGTACCAGTTTTAACTTTTAAAACAAATATTATTTAAACACTTTTAAATAAGTAAATTAGATTTAATTTAGCGGAAGCGATTTTAGTACGATATCAGATCAGATCTGGATCCTGGTCAGTGATCCGGTTACATGCATATAAATAATAAAATAAACTCAACCATAGGGTGTTCAGTGTTATACCTTCGACGATTAACCGAATAAGAACACCTTGGTTCAACAAGCGTCACTCTAGATGACACGTTCACGAAACCTGCAACAAAACGTCGCACATGTTGCGCAGAGGGGAACCAGCTACGCGGTGGCGTGTGACGGCAACGGCGCATGCGGAGACGGCTCACGTCGGTGGTGGCCGGCTGGCGACGGCGGCGTACGGCGGTGGTTGGCGTTAGACGGAACAGAGAGGGAGGGGGCACAGGTTTAGGTGGTGGCTAACCAGTGTCATTAAGGTTTAGACTTAAGGTTATACTTATAACCATTCTAATTATAGACTGGTCCCCTGAGTTATTAACAATTAATATCCAACTCTTAATTATTAAACCCTGTATTTTACTAATTATAAATAATCAGTAAAAATACATCTGTTAAATGTTTAACATTTAAACATTAATTCCACATACATAATTATTTCTCTAAATAATTAATTTACAATTTCACCGATAAATATTTCGCTTAAATATTAATTTGTCGTTTAATAATTCGTCTTTCGTGAACTGTATTATTTAACTATTAAAAATTATATACTTGCTCGTTGCCCAAAGTGTAACTCTTTAGATCGTACCTCATTAGTAACGTTGACTTAATTGACGATTGGACATTATATATCCAACAATCTCCTACTTGGACGATTAATCAATTAATCGGTTCAATGTAGACAGTGGTGGACGCCTAGCTGCATCTCACTGCCCGTAGCAAGGTATGACGTATTACAATCGTCAAACTATTTCCTTGTATACAAGTAACCTTTACTTTACCAAGTGTAACAATCATGGTAAACTTATCTAAGTATCCTTTCTGTTTAGGGCATCCGTTGAACATGAGACATGGATATAAGTCACTTCTCATATGTTGTTCAACCATTATTGTTCTCGTTCTCCAATTCAAAGTGGTCTAAACAAACTACTCTTTAGTTTGAGCATGGCCATGCGTTTTATACCAGTTCGAATCAACGAGGGCGCCAGAATGTCTAACTCCTAGTCAAAGGAGAACAAAATTCCTTTGGCCGCGTACAACTCCCACTTAACTTCAGATTTACTCCTGATCATACCCTTATTACTGCCTATTAAGGTACAACGCTAGATAAGATCAAAGAACAAACTTTAGTCAGAGTTAGTTCTAGTATGTGCCTTAGGTCAAGGATCGATATATCTTACCATATTCAAAATATCTCAAGACTTTGATCAATGAAGATAGTTTTGAAACGAGTTACGTACAATAATCATTCTCTAATGATTATCTGTGAATATGATCTCCAACTACTTGGACTTTAATTCATGATGAACCAATCATCTGATTCACAATAGTCTTACATTCAGATTGATTCCCATGAATCTGATAGACTACGTACATTTAGAATACAATAATCAAGGATTTCTAAAACGTACAAAATATCGAACATAGTAACATCAACCATTAAATCAATATAAAAATACCAATGTAACTATATTGTTCGAAAGCATCAAATACTAAATACGGATCAAACCCACTGTCTAGCAAATCTAAGGCCTATCTTATCAGCATGCTCCTCACGTTTAGAATGAGGCACATGCTTAGTGAACATGTCGGCTAGTTTCTGATCTGTGTGAACTTTGTTTAACACGATGTCTCCCTGTTCCAGTATATCCCTGGTATAATGAAATCTTCTGAGTATGTGCTTCGTGTTGTGGTGTGACCTTGGTTCCTTGACTTAAGAAATGGCACAACTATTGTCACACAGTATCTCGATTGGTTTCTGAATGCTAGGCATTACCCCGAGATCAGCAATGAACTTTTTCATCCAAGGAACCTCCTTTGCAGCTTCCGAAGGGGAAATGTATTCTGATTCGGTGGTGGATTGAGAAACAACACTTTGTTTAATACTCTTCCAAGAGATAGCACCACCGTTCAGAACAAATACAAATCCCGTCTGTGATCGAGAATCATCTCGATCAGTCTGGAAGCTAGCATCAGTGTAACATTTAACAGCTAGTTCTTCTTCCAGTCCTTCGTATATCAAGAACATGTCCTTAGTTCTTCTTAAGTACTTGAGGATGTTCTTCACAACTATCCAGTGACTCTCACCGGGATTCTATTGATATATACTAGTCATGCTTAAAGCGTACGACATGTTAGGTGTAGTACATAGCATGACATACATGATGGAACCAATTGCAGAAGCATATGGAACCCTTTCCATTTTCTTCTTCTCCTCGTCAGACTGAGGGCACTGTTTGTTATTCAGTGTGGTTCCATGTGTCATGGGCAAAGACCCTCTCTTAGAGTCTTGCATGAAAAAGCGTCGAATGACCTTATCAATGTATGTACTTTGACTTAAACCAATAAGCTGCTTTGATCTATCTCTATAGATATTTATTCCTAGAATATAAGTAGCTTCACCAAGATCTTTCATTGCGAAACATTCACCTAGCCAGGACTTTACGTCTTGCAGCATAGGAATATGGTTTCCAATGAGTAGTATGTCATCTACATACGAAATCAGAAAAGTGATATAGCTCCCACTTGCCTTCTTGTAGACACACGGTTCATCTTCGTTCTTGACAAAACCAAACTATTTGATTTTCTGGTCAAAGCGAAGATTACAGCTTCTGGATGCCTGCTTTAATTCATAAATGGATTTGTTTAACTTGCATACCTTATTAGGATTCTTTGGATCTTCAAAACCTCCCGGTTGA
The DNA here is from genome assembly GCA_023525975.1 of Smallanthus sonchifolius. Taxonomy (NCBI): domain Eukaryota; kingdom Viridiplantae; phylum Streptophyta; class Magnoliopsida; order Asterales; family Asteraceae; genus Smallanthus; species Smallanthus sonchifolius. Next base: position 22,668,255 of record CM042037.1, read on the forward strand.
ACCATATAGACATCTTTAGTAAGATGCAAGTTAAGGAACGCGGTTTTGACATCCATTTGCCGTATCTCGTAGTCATAATACGCGGTAATGGCAAGTAAGATCCTAATCAACTTAATCATGACTACTAGCGAAGGTTTCATCATAATCAATTCCTTGATTTGAGTAAAGCCTTTCGCTACCAGCCTTGCTTTGAAGGTTTGCACATTCCCATCCATATCGATTTTCTTCTTGAAAATCCACTTGCTTCCCACGGTCCGACTCTCAGGAGGAAGGTCAACCAAGTCCCATACATGGTTGTCGTACATGGATTGGATTTCAGCATCCATGGCTTCAAGCCATTTCTTAGATTCAGAATCTAAGATTGCAAATTTGTAACTAATGGGCTCGGCCTGATCAACTATCAGGATGTCGTCAATCTGGTGAATCCCGATATACCGGTCAGGTTCATGACGATCCCTAGCACTTCTGTGAACAGCTTATGTCATACTTGAGTCTTGAACATTTCTGGATTCAGTTTCAGCAGTCTCATGCTGAATGGCAGATTCAGTTTGAGGTTCGGTTACTTGTGCTTCTCGGATCTCATCCATATGCACACGGTTCTCTCCAATCCCTCGCTTAAGAAGTTCCTTCTGCAAGAAGGAAGCTCTGCGTTTAATGAAAACCCGGTATTCAGTAGGATTGTAGAAGTAGTAACCGATTGTTTTAGGGTATCCGACGAAAACAGTTTTATCGCCACGGGGATTTAGCTTAGCCGTAGATTCACTCATAACATATGCGTTACATCCCCAAACCCTTAGGTCTTGAGAGCAAAACTCCAGAAGGGGTGTGGGAGGTTTGTACCACACATCATTCATCGAACCATATCTAATAGAATTTGATTTCTCTTTTCGGACACACCATGAAGCTGTGGTGTTCCTGGTGGAGTAAGCTGAGAAATGATCCCACATTTCTTTAGATGTTCGTCAAACTCTTGACTAAGATATTCACCACCTCGATCAGATCAAAGCATCTTATTCGTTTTACCAAGCTAATTTTGTACCTCGTTCTAGTATTGTTTGAACATTTCAAACGTCTCATGTTTATGCTTTATAAGATAAACATAATCATATCTACTGAAGTCATCAGTAAATGTAACGAAGTATCTCTCTCCACTTCTAGACATTGTTTTGAATGGACCACATAAATCAGTATGTACGAGTCCTAACAGATCCTTAGCCCTTTGACCGATACCGGTGAAAGGAGCCTTGGTTAGTTTTCCACTTACACGGGACTCGCAATCATCAAATGACTCTTGACTTGTAGAATTCAAAATTCTTGCGGTCTGGAGTTTCTTCATGCGATTCTTGATTATGTGTCCAAGTCTACAATGCCACATATATGTATCGTTGAAATTCAATTTCTGATGTTTGGAGGAGTTGTTGAATAGAATGTTATTTTCATGGACTTCTATCTCATAGATTCCATTGTGAGGCTTCGCAGAAAAATAAAACAAACCATTTAAATATGCAGAAATGAAATCATTGTCAAAAGCATAAGTAAATCCTTGTTCCCGCAAAACGGATACTGAAACAATATTCCTAGTCAAATTAGGAATAAAATAAACATTGTTCAAAACAAGTTCTAAACGAGAAGGAAGTCAAAGAATGTATTCTCCTACAGCTTTCACTACAACCTTTTGCCCATTTCCCACATGGAGCTCCAGATCGCCTTGCTTCAGCTTCCTACCCTTCCTTAGTCCCTAAAAATCATTACAAATGTGATAACCACATCCAGTGTCAAACACCGAAGATTTGCTAGACAGAGAGAAGATCTCAATAACGAACATACCTAAGGATTGTCCTCCTGCAGACTTCTTCTGCTTCAACTCAGCTAGATACTTTGGGCAGTTCCTCCTCTAGTGTCCGACTTCATCATAATGAAAGCATTTGACATCCTTCAGAGGTTTCTTGGCAATATATTTTCCCTTGCCCTTACTCTTGTAGCTTTTCTTGCCTTTTCCCTTGGCTTCATATTTCCTGACTCGACCCTCCTTGATCATCAGCACTGGACCAAACGTAGCACAAGTCGGTATGTTCATCTCGATAGTTTTTAGCATCATATGCAACTCCGGGATGGTCTTGTCCCAAGCATTCATATTGTAGTTCAAAGTGATTTGGTCATATGATTTTGGCAGTGCGTTGAGGATTATATCCCCGACTAGCTCATTGCTTAATGGAGAGTCAAGATGTGCTAAGTGATCAATATATCCCTTCATCTTGAACACATGAGTGCTGACCGAAGAACCTTCTTGCATACGACATCTTATAAGTGATCTCATCACCTCAAAGCGTTCATGACGGTCTTGCTGCTAGAACATTTCCAGCAGTTGCCTAATCATGTCGAATGCGGGCATATCAACCAGATTCTTCTGAAGTTTCGGTATCATAGATGTCAGCATCAAGCAAGAGACCTTGATAGAATCATTAACATGCTTATCCCAGGTCTTACGAGTTAGGCTCGTAGCCACAACAGGTTCTTCTGGCATTGGTCCCTCGAGAAAATACATCTTGTTCTCAGCCCTAACGACAATCTTCAGGTTTCGGTACAAGTGCAAGAAGTTGGAGTTGTCAAGTTTGTCCTTCTCAAGGATTGACTTTAGGGAGAATGAGGAGTTGGGATTTGATTCATTAGACATCTACAAAACTCAAAAATAAAGTTTTAGTATTTTCGTGCATAACGTCCTAATTAAAATTTATGACCCAATTGAAAAAATTATATAATTAGGAATGAGATCTCGGTTCACCATGTCTCAGTGAATGGCTGAGCACTCTCCACTGGCATAGCTAGATAGGTAGGTAACGATTACCAATTGTATCATCTATATAATTCTGGGTTTGAGGGGCATGACGAGTATTGTCAAGCTTCGATACGTTTCCCTCAACTACGCCCACTTAAACGACTTAAGTGATATTCGTCCTTCAATTGTAACTGTAAATCCAGCCTAAGTAACTCAGGAATCACGGTTCTACCTTCAACCAAAACCGTAGGGCCGGATGCAGGGTAATTCACTAACACCGGGGTTAGGATAGATCAGTTGAAGTGTTACAATTTAGGGTGGCGTAGAAATATCGATTTTATATTGGGATTTCTTTAATGTTTTAAAATTACCGATTAGGGTCAAAAATATTTTGGACGACGAGAAGCATGATTCAAGTCATGCAAATTTAGTAAACCGATTTTATTAATTTTAGTTCGTGAAACGCCTTTCAATACTCGACACGGTCCAATTTTAAATACCTTATTTAATCTAAATTGGTCATTTGTCGCAAACTGTTTTTAAACTAATCAACTATTTAATTAATTTAAAATTGTTTTAAATAAAACTATTAAATTTAAAACTTACTTTACTTTTAAATAAAACACCCTTTTATTTAATAACCTTTCCGAGAAAAATAAACAATTTAATTATCTCGTCGTTATAAAATTGTGTCAAAAGTTTTATAAAAATTTTGCGATTTAACTATTCCACAAAAATAAAATAAAACACTTGAACCGAGCAACTAGGAAAAATTGTCCGGTTTCGTTCGAGCCATCAAACGATAATCGAACTGGTCTAAAGGATAACAAAAAAACAATAAATCTGCTATCTCCCACTTAGTCAAAGATCTCCATCTTTAATCATGTCATTGTGCGCCTTGGTCTTCAAGTCTTCGTCTCTCTAGGAATACAATATTTATTTATAAATACACTAAAAAGAAATAAATAAAATAAACCTAACTATTACAACATGTTCCAAATAACCCATAAAAATACAAAGAATAATCAACCAAAACAAACAACACAACCACAGGTCTCTAGTACTCGATTCAATCAGCACAATCACAACAAACGAAAAAGGCTCAATATTTTGTCAAATAAAACAATAGATCGATTTAAAATAGTATGTCTAAACGCGCGTAAAGCTGTCTCTGATACCACTGTTGGCAGTGGCGGGTGTAGCTAAGGGCCAGGGGTAGCGCGGGCTACCCCTCAACTTTTTACCCATAATGCAATTTATGTATCCAGTTATAAATTACGTTACCCCTCAAATTTTTTATGTTACTACTCAAATTTTTTTAAAAGCTCAACACTTCATAAAAAGTTCAAAATTTTATAAAAAACCTAATACGTTACCCCCAAGTCCCCACATTTTATTAAAGATTTTGAGGTACTGAGTTTTAATAAAATATTTGGGCGTTAGCCAGCCCAAATGTTTTATTAAAACCCAATACCTCAAAGTCTCAATTCTCAAACCCAATTTACCCAAGCGGTCGACCAAGAAAAAAGACAGAGAGAGCGGGAACTGTGAGACTGTGAGAGCCAGAGACTGTCCACTCGACCTTAGCTTAGACCACCGCCGCCTCCGCCAAACTCCAGTCCTCTGCCTCCGAGGTCCGCCCCTCCGTAGCTCCACTGTCCGCCTCGCCAATCGCATGTTACAGTCAAAAACAATTTTACATGAAAGTACGGTCAAAAAAGAACTTTTTGATTCATTTACATGAAAGTACGGCAAAAAAATAAATTTGTTTACATGAAAGTAACGCCAAATTTTTTTTTGTTTTATTTACATGAAAGTACGGTAAAAAAAATACGTTACCCCTGAACTTTTGTTCTAGATCCGCCACTGACTGTTGGGAATTATTGTACCAGTTTTAACTTTTAAAACAAATATTATTTAAACACTTTTAAATAAATAAATCAGATATAATTTAGCGGAAGCGATTTTAGTACGATATCAGATCAGATCTGGATCCCAGTCAGTGACCCGGTTACACGCATATAAATAATAAAATAAACTCAACCATAGGGTGTTCAGTATTATACCTTCGACAATTAACCGAATAAGAACACCTTGGTTCAACAAGCGTCAAGCTAGATGACACGTTCATGAAACTTGCAACAAAACGTCACACGTGTTGCGCAGAAGGGAATCGGCTACGACGGTGGCGTGCGACGGCGACAACGTAGGCAGAGGCGGCTCACAGTGGTGGTGGCCGGCCGGCGACGGCGACGTGCGACGGTGGTTGGCGTCGGACGGAACCGAGAGGGAGGGGCGCAGGTTTAGGTGGTGGCTAACCAGTGTTATTAGGGTTTAGACTTAAGGTTATATTTATAACCATTCTAATTACAGACTGGCCCTCCTGAGGTATTAACAATTAATACCCGGCTAATAATTAACTATTAATTATTAAACCATGTATTTTACTAATTATAAATAATCAGTAAAAATACATCCATTAAATGTTTAATATTTAAATATTAATTCCCCGTAAATAATTATTTCTCTACATAATTAATTTACAATTTCATCGATAAATATTTCGCTTAAATATTTATTTGCCGTTTAATAATTCGTCTTTCATGCACTGTAATATTTAACTATTAAATATTACATACTTGCTAGTTGCCCAAAGTGTAACTCTTTAGATCGTATCTCGTTAGTAACGTTGACTTAGTTGACGATCGGATATCATATATACAACAGTTAGCACTTCCGGCACCTAATGCCTAAGTGCTACCAGGGCAGGTATGAGAGGTGGGCTTAGTGGATCTTTCTATAGGAGAGAAGGCTAGCGGGGAAGGAACGCATTCACGGTCAGAAATCAGCCTCCGAGACATAATTCAGGATCAAGGAACGGATTGCTAGAGGAGTCCGACGATGAGGAGCAAGTGGGTGGCAACTTCGACTTGTTCGATGATTAGTTGCAGTGATAGTTGCCACGAGAGGTTTAGAATGATTTGGGTTGTGGTTGTTGAGACGATTTTGTTATGAGATTCTTATTTTAGTTTTTGATTACTCGATTATGGCATTGACATTGAGTAATACCGCGGGATGATTTGAGCATGATTAATGATGGTTGTGTTTGTGATAACATACTATTGTGGGGGCAATGTTAAATGTTGTGTGGTATTGTGTGATATGTGATTACCTTTTGAACGATGTGATGCTAGAGTATGGTGACTAGTTTGTGTGAATAGATTTATATAGACATGAAATTGAATTTGTCTATGTATACAGTCATAAGGTAGTGTCACCTATGTGCTAGTGTTTAGGAGATGTCTGGAATGCAATGGATATATTGCACCTGTGTGAGTGTTCAGGACAGGGTCATGTAGGAAGTAATGGCTATACATCTTGAGTTTGTATAGACATTTAGGACGAAGTCCTGTGGGAAATTGTGATTATATATATTGTGTGTATGAATGTTTATGATGAGGTCTTGTGTCTAGACTAAGTAGTGTGTCGTCCTGAACCATTGGTACGACCCGTATGGGGTACGATCGTGTGAACTCTGTGTGAGTATGTGATGGCGTGTAACAAGGGCTACCGTTGTGTTAAATAGAAGATGGATTTCAGGAGTTTGTTTGTCTAAGACAACTCCAAATCAGCTGGCATATGATAGAGAGTTTGAGTTTCCAAAAACCTGCATCAAACTAATCAGCTCTCATAGGAATTCCAGTAAGATAAAATTAAGTCTTCAACCAGATGTGTCCAACTCTATCCTGTATCTTCACGAGTCAACCAAATTTCCGAAGATGTTCATTTCCAATACCTCTTTCAGTTTAAGCTCCATCTGACTAGACCAGAAACAAGGGTATGTTTCCTATCCCATCGGCAAATGATAAAAGGTTCCATCTTCAACTAATAATCCAACGAATATCCAACTTCATCTTGAAAACACACGATTGAATCAATCACGAAAAAATATAGTTTACACGAGAAATCATAGTTTAGATCCATGTTACGTCAAAGAGGTATATATATAGGAAGTACCAATAGCTTTTCCACCACCTCTTTAATGTATCATGAATACTAGATTTTATCCCCCTCATTTCTTTGTAAACTATGACCAGCTTCATCATCACTTCACTCAAATCCTCAAAAAGCACAACTAGCGAACTCCAGGATTTTATTCTTTTATTCCTTTGGAAAGATCCAAAACAGCAAATCCTTGGGTTCAAGTTGTTCCAGTATTCATCCCCTATTAAAGAAGTATCTCGGATACTCGTAGCCCACATATTCAGGTTTGAATACCTAAACAAGACGATTCTTTTTCCGAAAGACCCAAAGCAGCAACATCTTCACAAATAGAACGAGACCTTTAGCCGATGACGACCCAATTGCTCCCATTAGTTTAGCATTCATACCCTATTAAATAAGTATCCCGGATACTCGTAGCCCACATTTTCAGATATGAACACTTAAATGATGTATGACAAATGGTATCATCAAACAAAAATCTCATTCGTGTTTCGCCAAGCCACATCGTATACAAATTCCGGCCCGAAAAAATCAAAATTACTATCTTCTCAAAAATGGCCGGAAATACGCGTACAAATGATCCCTAAAAATTTGGCCAACAAAAGTTTTCCCGCCAAAAATGGAACAGTGCAAGCACGACCACCACATTCCATTTTTACACCTTCACCCATTAGTATAATTTTTTTTTTTGAATCTCAGATGCTAGATCATGCGTACTTAGTAAATACGCACATAAAGGGTGTTCATGCGTATTTAGTAAATATGCAAAGCCAAGTACCCATGCGTACTTGTCAAGTGCGCAGAGAAATGCTCTTGCGTACGCATGTCACTTCTCATGCGTACTTACTAAGTACGCAGGGCTAACCCATGTGTCCTATGCGTACTTAGCAAGTACGCAGAAAAGGTTTATCTGCGTACTTGTTCAGTACAGCAGTGTTCTTGACGGATCTTGAGGAGAATGTTCGAAAAGTGATGGATTTGAGAAATTGATGCTTCCAAAAGCATAGAAATCATCATCTAACAAACCCTTAGCCTTCCAAACACCAAATGAAGTGATAACAAACTCGATTTTAAGGATTTTAGGTCTAAAAAATTACGAACTCGTATCTGCTCAAAACCCTAAAAAATCGAAACTGGAACACAAATCAACGAACACTGAGGCTCTGATACCACTTGTAGGTCCTGAGAGCCTCGTCACGCAGCGGAGATACATGGACCTGTTCTGTGATTTGTGTGGGAACCAAGAAACGGACAGAGAGAAAACACGAACAAAGACAAAAGATAATGAAACAATACGTAATCCATAAAATAAAAGTCATCCCGTATTACAGACTACATACCGAAGGAGCACACATATCTCATCAAAGCTCACGGTCCAGGGGTCGGGAGAGCTCGTCCAGACCCGGACACCTCTCGACCTAGTTCCAGAGTTCCACCTACAAATGAAGACAAGTCTTCTATTTATAGGGGCAGGAACACTACCTGCGTACCTGTCTAAGTACGCAGGGTTTGGTCATGCATACTTGACAAGTACGCATGGCAAAAGCCTTGCATACTAACTAAGTACGCAGGACCAAACTGGTGTGCAGGCTAAGTACTCAGGAACACCCTCCTGCGTACTAGCCACGTACACCGATACATAGAATTTAATCTATAGTTACAAAAACATGCTTCTACACTTCACATCAAAGAAAGGTAATCCTCGTACACTCCTTTTTATCGTCTTTGTTTACATTTGTTTTGTGAGAAAAACCGATTAGGGTTTGAGGGCTATGGTCAAGGCTAGCGGAAACTAAGGGAAGGAGGTGGTTGTAAGCGGTGGTAACTGTGACGGTGGTCAGCGGTATTGGGGGTAGCAGGTGGCGGTCTGAACGGTGGAGGTGCACGGCTATAGCCAGAGACGAGGGACGGGAGAAGGGTGGTGCTGCGGTGGCACAAGGCGGAGGACGGTAAGAGGGTGTTACTTGGCTAGCATCGGCACGCCGAGGATGGTGAGGATGAGGAAAACGATGCTCACCACGGAGGTGGCCGGGGTGTCTTGTCACGGTGGTGGTGATACGAGGTGCGGCGGTACACGGTGGTGGTGCCCGAGATGGAGACGGACGACGGTGAGGAGCCGGCTAGGGTTTCTCCCCTCCCCTTGTGCATGGTTTGCATGCGAGCGGGAAATCCGGATCGTGCACGTGCGTGCTCTAGGGACTAGGGTTTGCATGGTCTAGAACGTGCATGCATGAGACTCAAGGCGGGCACACAAGTCCTAACCTGATCGGGATCATTATATACATAAACCCGTGATACTAGGGTTTCGTGGAGAAATAATAACAGGCGGATAAAACAAGCATTGGGGTTGAAATAAACCCGATGTAAATCTAGTGCGAAATATGATCGTGTGATTATACGTTTGAATGGTTCAGGATTTGAGCGAGTGGTTGGGGTGCAGAGCAAGGATTTGGATTCCAGCGTAACCGATGAGTTTCTAATCCCATCTTTGAATTTTTTTACTGTTTTGGGGCTATCGTACATACTTGCCAGAGTCGTTTTATAAATTCAAACATACTACAAGTTATGATTAAATCTGAGGTGTTTTACGGGATAATTGGGTAATACATAAACTAAGGGTCTATGTGGTCTCCTTAGGTTTTGGGAGATAGGGGTAAAGGATTGATTGGTGTGTGTCGTGCTATGAGTTACTCAAGGTAAGTCGGGAAATGAGTTAGACGTTATGAGTATATGTAGGATGTGTTATCCTGAGAATATGTGCGGGGTGTATGCCTAGTTAACGAGTCATGTAAATACTAGTATGCTGTTATGTGTTATGTGCTTGTTGTTGTGTGTTTGCATCATTGTCTTTGTGACACGGCAAACGGGATTGTGGAGGACAAGTTCCTTCGCGAAGTCACCAAGAGTGACAATGTCCAGGGGGACAGTGATGAGCTCGGAGTATGATGAATGCCCTGACGAGGGTATGTAAGGCCTCTTTCCCGGGTAACCTCACTTGTTGGATTTATTCATAAACATAGTCATAATACTGAATTTAATTAAAAACATTCAAGAGTAGCGAAAGCAAACATCCTTCGAATACATAACATAACATAACATAACAGCGAAAGTCTTAACAATTAACAACATAACATTTTGTTAACAATTAAGAGTGGGATGTCAGTCACTTGCCGGGTAACCATCACGCCTTCGCACGACCCATCCTTTCTGTACCTGAAATGTATACTAAAAGTCAGCTAACGCTGGTGAGTTCTAGTTTAAAGCGATTAGGTATGAACATTATTACTTTTAAAATATGCATAAGTATATAAATATATATAAATACACATTAACATATCATTGACCTTCATTTGTCGTTCATGTGCGAGTACATAAATGCGTATTCATAACTTTTACTTTTCTTTCATCATTCTTATGTGATTACATAGATATGCATTCACCTTTACTTTCCTTAAACTTTCATTGGTCATACACATAAGGGTGATCAACCAATCTTTTACTGCGTATGTCACAAACAAAAACGCCCTTAAGCTACCGTTGTAGCCCTTTTACTCGTCCGGTCCTAGAAACCGTCCGCCTTACAACAGTCTGACCAACCTTCGGCCGTCCGTCTTAACCGTCCTACCGTCATAGTCCATCATATTCGCCCGTCTGACCTAAGGCATCCGTTTCCCACTTGAACTAATTATACAGTCGTGCATCGATTTAGGGACTTACTCCACCGTAGTGGCCATTATTTAGTCTACCTTTCTAGACTTTCCTTTCTGACTGCATAATAGTCAAGTGGTCGTCCGTCTACCGTAGTAGTCGTTAGCTTCGTTTCCATCCATAACATATACATACATTTATAACATGCAATATATATAATTATAAAGAAAGATTTCATTCATTTAAGTTATGCCATTCTTTTATTCATTCTTTGTAAACATACGTTTCATTCTTTATTCATAATTCATTTTCATATATATATATATATATATATATATATATATATATATATATATATATTTGCATATCACGTATGATCACGTTGGCATTCATAGCATTCATTCATTTAATGTATACACTTCTGCCCCAAAACATTTAAAATGATTTGCACATAACATAGAAGGGGGGCACATAGAACTCACCTGATGAGCTAGTCTCGTCCGGTCCTAACAGCGGTCCAATGAGTACCACACACGATCTGGATTGGTTAAGTACACATACATCAGACCTAATCACGACTCTAACGGTTAAACCATTCTGAATTAGGCGACTATACTGACTTTACTAACGGGTCTGTTGCTTGCGCACTTAGCAAGTGTGCAGGGCCTTGTTCTTGCGTACTTAATAAGTGCGCATACTTCGTTTCATGCGTACTTGATAAGTGTGCAGGACCTTCTTCTTGCGTACTTGATAAGTACACAGAACATTCTTCTTGCGTACTTGATAAGTACGCAGGATCTGCTTCATGCGTACTTGATAAGTACGCATGACCTGCTTCCCCGCAAAAACCCTAACTTTCGTATGCGGATCTGATTGTGCCAATCTTACAACTTTCTTTGTTCAAAACGTGAGGTTTTCATTCTAGATGTTATTCCTAAGCTTATTTTCAAGTTTCATCTGTAAAAACGTCACCTATTTAGCTGAAACCCGAAAACCCCCAAATTAAACAAAAACTCAGTTTAGGGTCGAATCGTTACCTGAATTGGGATTCGGATTTGGAGGTTTTTCTCACGAGCTCAACAGTAACGTGCTCCTTCAATTCCGGGTCGATCCGTCAACTTTCTCTCTCTAGGCCCGAGCTCTCCTTTCTCTCTCTAACCTTGCAAATGGTGGAAGTTTGCAAGTTTGAGGCTCTCTTGGCCCTTATATACATGGGCTTCCCTCGGCCCGTTGGAGCCGAGCCCAAGCCCAAGCCCAAGCCCATCCTTTTCCTTTTATTTTTGATGATTAAATCTCGATCGCGTTATTATTTATTTATTTACTATTTTACCACTTCCATTCCGGTATTGGTAAAGGTTGTATTTTACCGCATGGTTTCTAGTGTTCGGCCTTAACTAGGGAACACGTTAGGCACTTGTTCACGTACTCGGTCACATCATTCTTCATGCCAGGCCACCAGTACTCTTTCTTCAAGTCTTGATACATTTTGTTTATCCCGGGGTGGATAGAATAGCGGAACTTATGGGACTCATCGAGTATTTTGGCTCTAAGCTCGCCAACCTTAGGTATCCACATCCGGCCAAACCTAGTTCGTACACCGTATGCCTTTGCATCCAAATTCCCTTGTTGTCCTACTATTCTTTCCCGTTTTATATTTCTTTCTAATAGTACTTCATCTTGTGCCTTTGATATTTCACTCATCAAATCTGGCGTTATAATCAGCTGACACGCTTTGATCCGTATAGGTTCCGATTCTTCCTTTCTGCTTAAAGCGTCAACCACTAAGTTGGCCTTGCCTGGGTGGTACAATATCTCACAGTCATAGTCTTTTAGTAGCTCTAACCACCTCCTTTTTCTCATGTTTAATTCCTTTTGTTCGAAAAAGTACTTCAGGCTCTTGTGATCGGAGTAAATGGTGCATTTAACTCCATACAGATAGTGCCTCCATATTTTTAATGCGAAAACTACTGCCGTTAGCTCTAGATCGTGAGTTGGGTAGTTAACCTCGTGAATCTTTAGTTGTCGCGAGGCGTAAGCAATTACCTTTCCTCGTTGCATAAGTACACATCCTAAACCTTGACCCGAAGCGTCAGAGTAGACTACCAAGTCTTCATTTCCTTCAAGTAGTGCCAAGACTGGAGCTTGGGTTAATCGTGTCTTAAGTTCCTCAAACGCGTTGTTTTAGGTTGGACCCCATTCATATTTTACTTTCTTCCGTGTCAGTTTAGTTAGTGGCGAGGCTATTCTTGAGAAATCTTGAATGAACCTCCGATAGTAGCCTGCCAATCCAAGAAAACTTCGTATCTCTGTTGGTGTCTTCGGGACGTTCCATTTCTTTACTGCCTCAATCTTTGTAGGATCTACCATGATGCCGTTTGGGTTTATCACATGACCTAGGAATTGGACTTCCCTAAGCCAGAACGCGCATTTGGAGAATTTTGCGTACAACTCTTCCTGCTTTAGCACCTCCAAAACCTCTTTTAGGTGACAGTGGTGATCACCCTCATTTTTCGAATATATCGGTATATCGTCTATAAAAACTATCACTGATCGATCCAACATTGGTCGACATACTCTATTCATCAAGTCCATGAACGCTGCTGGTGCGTTGGTCAATCCGAAGGACATCACGAGAAACTCATAATGCCCGTAACGTGTGCGAAACACGGTCTTTGGTACGTCTTCTTCTCTTACTTTCAACTGATGGTAACCCGACCTAAGATCGATCTTTGAGAACCAACTCGCACCTTGCAGTTGATCAAAAAGGTCGTCTATTCTAGGAAGTGGGTATTTGTTCTTTACTGTCCTCTTGTTCAGTTCACGGTAGTCGATGCACATGTGCATGCTGCCGTCCTTCTTCTTTACAAATAGTACCGGAGCGCCCCATGGTGAAATGCTCGGTTTAATAAATCCCTTTTCTGTTAATTCTTGTAGTTAAGACATCAATTCTTTCATTTCTGACGGAGCCAATCGGTAGGGGGCTTTGGCAACGGGCTCAGCTCCTGGCAGTAAGTCAATCTGAAATTCTATTTCCCGATCGGGTGGCAACCCAGGTAGATCCTCAGGGAATACTTTCGGAAAGTTGCACACCACGGGTACATTCTTGAGTTCTTTCGTTTTCATTCTATCGTCAATAACACACGCCAGATAAGCTTCACAACCGCGCCTCATGTAACTTTCGGCCTTGATCATCGAAATGACGTCTGGCATCGTGCAATTCCAATCCCCGTAAACCATAATTGGACTGCCGCTAGGAGCTTTGAGGTGTATCCTCTTACGTTTACATATGATTTGAGCTTCGTTGGCAGCTAGCCAATCCATACCTAATACTATATCGAATCCTCCTAAGGTGAGAAGGAATAATCTAGAAGGAAACTTATGGCCCTCTATTTCTATGATGCAATCCTCTGTTACTTGGAATACTGTCGAATTTTTACCAACGGCAGTTTGTACGCTAAAGGCCTTTACTATGGTGTTGATAGTGCAATCTAGTTTACGACTAAATGCGTTTGATATAAAGCTTTTACTAGCACCAGAGTCAAATCGAATAGCAGCTTGTTCATCATTAACTTGAAACGTACCTGACACAACATCAGGGTTTCCTCTTGCTTCCTCCTCAGTTAAGGCATAGGCCCGAGTCCTTGCCTTTGCCTGTTCCTGTTCCCTTTCTTTTCCTGAACCGGATCGGCCGGCCTTCCTACAGTTCTTTGTCAAATGTCCAAACAATCCACATACCTGACACTTGATGTCTTTTACGCATTCTCAGGAGAAGTGCCCCGGCTTCCCGCACTTAGAACATGTAGTGGTGCTGATTCGGCACTCGCCAAGATGTTGCCTTCCACATTTCTTGCAAGTTTCATATTCATCTGACCTTGGTTTCTTAATTTAAGTTGCTACATTCCCTTTTCCGGTGCCTCTAGACGGGTTCTCCCACTTTCTCTTTTGTGTCTCAGGTGCCGGGTCCTCATTGGCATAATCGTCATAGACGATTCCGCTCAAGTTCACTACCGACTCGAAGGTCGAGGGTAGATTAGTTTTCACCTGAACACGGACCTTTTGAGCTAGGCCCTTCACATAGTACTTGATCAGTCACTCTTCAGTCTCTACCAGGTGGGGTACCAATTGAGCGAGCTCATTGAACCTAGAAGTATACTGGCGGTGCGTCTTGCTGCCCACCTTGAAGTTTAGGAATTCATTTTTCACTCGATCAATTTCGTTCTGGGACAAAACTTTTGGATTATCAGCTTCTTCAGGTCTTCCCATGTCATTATGGCAAGAGCGTTTGGCGAATTTGTCCTCTGAATGTTCCTCCACCAACTTAGTGCCTCATTGGTGAAAGAATGAGCAACATACTTAACAGCCTGGTCCGGTCGACACTCGCTGATGTTGATTACTGCGTTCATCCTCTCAATCTATTCGAACGTAGCCACTTAAACCTTGTTCCCATCGAACTTGGGTGGGTCTCCGTCCTTTAAACCTTTGTAAGTACACCCACGATTGCTTGATCCCACCTTTACTTCATCCCCATCACTGTCATACACTTTCTCTTCATGGTCTCCTTCATCCTCCTCTCTACTTTTCTTTAGTGCCTCGGATAGTAGATCAGGCAATACTTTCTCAGAGTGAGTACAACTTCACGGGCAATAACATCCCTGACCTCGGGTTCCAACTGTAGAGACCCTTGATTGTCGTTCCCAGTTGGGGTCACATTTGTTTCGTGCACACTCTCAGTGTGTTCTGCGTGAACACTCTCTTCCTCTTCATGTCTTTGATTCAATGGAGATCTACCGACTCGGCCAGTGCGACCGCCTCAGCGTCCGGTTCTTCCTTCACCAGCCATAGTTCCTAGTTTCCTGATAGTTATAAAGGGAATACATCAATGCCATTCCTTCAGATCATAGTTTTAGAACAGTACGAGCAAGGTAAATTTTTAATTACAGTGACCGTTTTGTGATTACTAATTTACATTTTTTTCGGGTTCAGAACTCTTCAAATCGGTTGTGACATTGACATCTATTGGTTCTAAGTTAAGGTATCTATTCTTATCCAAGTGCATTAACTTTAGTACTCACTTACCGTGTTGGCGTTGGTTACCCATACTGACATCCGTGCGTTGGTCCCATAATCAGCTTGAGTCCAGACATTTAGGGATGTCTGAATCTCTCAAACTATTGCTCTGATACCAACTTGTAAGGCCCCTTTCCCGGGTAACCTCAGTCATAATACTGAATTTAATTAAAAACATTCAAGAGTAGCGAAAGCAAACATCCTTCGAATACATAACATAACATATCATAACATAACATAACATAACATAACATAACATAACATAACATAACATAACATAACATAACATAACATAACATAACATAACATAACATAACATAACAAAACATAACATAACATAACATAACATAACATAACATAACATAACATAACATAACATAACATAACATAACATAACATAACATAACATAACATAACATAACAGTGGAAGTCTTAACAACTAACAACATAACATTGTCTTAACAATTAAGAGTGGGATGTCAGTCGCTTGCCGGGTAACCATCACGCCTTTGCACGACCCTTCCTTTCTGTACCTGAAATGTATACTAAAAATCAGCTAACGTTGGTGAGTTCTAGTTTAAAGCGATTAGGTATGAACATTATTTCTTTTAAAGTATGCATAAATATATAAATATATATATATATATATATATAAATACACATTAACATATCATTGACCTTCATTTGTTGTTCATGTGCGAGTACATAAATACGTATTCATAACTTTTACTTTTCTTTCATCATTCTTATGTGATCACATAGATATGCATTCACCTTTACTTTCCTTAAACTTTCATTGGTCATACACATAAGGGTGATCAACCCATCTTTTACTGCGTATGTCACAAAGACAAACGCCTTTAAGCTACCGACGTAGCCCTTTTACTCGTTCGGTCCTAGAAACCGTCCGCCTTAAAACCGTCTGACCAACCTTCGGTCGTCCGTCCTACCGTCGTAGTCCATCATATTCGCCTGTCTGCCCCAAGGCATCAGTTTCCCACTTGAACTAATTATACAGTCGTGCATCGATTTAGGGACTTACTCCACTGTAGTGGCCATTATTTTGTCTACCTTTCTAGACTTTCCTTTCTGACTGCATAATAGTCAAGTGGTCGTCCGTCTACCGTAGTAGTCGTTAGATTCGTTTCCGTCCATAATGTATACATACATTTATAACATGCAATATATATAATTATAAAGCAAAATTTCATTCATTTACGTTATGCCATTCTTTTATTCATTCTTTGTAAACATATGTTTCATTCTTTATTCATAATTCATTTTCATATATATATATATATATATATATATATATATTTGTATATCACGTATGATCACGTTGGCATTCATAGCATTCATTCATTTAATGTATACACTTCAGCCTCAAAACATTTAAAATGATTTGCACATAACATAGAAGGGGGCAAATAGAACTCACCGGATGAGCTAGTCTCGTCCGGTCCTAACAGCGGTCCAATGAGTGCCACACATGATCTGGATTGGTTAATTACACATACATCAGACCTAATCACGACTCTAACGGTTAAACCATTCTGAATTAGACGAATATATTGACTTTACTAACCGGTCTGTTGCTTGTGCACTTAGCAAGTGCGCAGGGCCTTGTTCTTCCGTACTTAATAAGTGCGCATACTTCGTTTCATGCGTACTTGATAAGTGCGCAGGACCTTCTTCTTGCGTACTTAATAAGTACGTAGAACATTCTTCTTGCGTACTTGATAAGTACGCAGGATCTGCTTCATGCGTACTTGATAAGTACGCATGACCTGCTTCCCCGTAAAAACCCTAACTTTCGCATGCAGATCTGATTGTGCCAATCTTACAACTTTCTTTGTTCAAAACGTGCGGTTTTCATTCTAGATGTTATTCCTAAGCTTATTTTCAAGTTTCATCCGTAAAAACGTCACCTATTTAGCTAAAACCCGAAAACCCCCAAATTAAACAAAAACTTAGTTTAAGGTCGAATCATTACCTGGATTGGGATTCGGATTCGGAGGTTTTGCTCACGAGCTCAGCAGTAACGTGCTCCTTCAATTCGAGGTCGATCCGTCAACTTTCTCTCTCTTGGCCCGAGCTCTCCTTTCTTTCTCTAACCTTGCAAATGGTGGAAGTTTGCAACTTTGAGGCTCTCTTGGCCCTTATATACCTGGGCTTCCCTCGGCCCGTTGGAGCCGAGCCCAAGCCCAAGCCCATCCTTTTCCTTTCATTTTTGATGATTAAATCTCGATCGCGTTATTATTTATTTATTTACTATTTTAGGGATGTTACAGGGTAACCCTGACGGGGGCGGTTGTGACGAGGTATGTGTTTGTGTGTATTTATGTTTAAGCTAACTGCATGCAAGTGTTTGTTTATAATTATTGTGTTGTGATGTTATTGGTTCATTGATAAGTAATTGATTAACTGTGGTGTGAAACAAGGTCGTGTTTATGGCTAAAGTGTAGAAGCCCTCTTGTGAGTGCCAATGCTTAGGGCTAGTTGGGCTAGATATAAGAGTTGGTTGAAATAACTAGTTGTTGTGTCGATACGTGTGATAGACTACAGGTTAGTAGAACGGTAAGTTCGGTCCATGTAGGAGAACTTGCGGGGCTATGGGTATGGGTTGAGTCTGGGGTCGGTGAACCCTTATGGGTTCTGTAGATAACAAGGGTTATCGTTATGACAACAAATGACAAACTGGTTTATTAAGGACAGTAATGTCCTGAGTTGAATTAAACATTGTTGGTGACATGAATGTGTCTATTTAAAATAAACTACTAGAACTCACTCAGCGTAGCTGACTTTGTATGTACGTTAGATTGTTTGGCAGGTGAGTTTTGTGGACGACGTATTTTGGCTTGGGAGCGATGCTTCTCGGATCAGTGTGCAGGCATTCGTACGGTAAGGTTAAGCATGAATAATGACTTCCAAAGATAATTATTATTTAAAAGTAAGACTTCGGATGCATATTTTTGTATTAAAATAAGTGTTTTAAAGAGAATATTAGTGACGAGGTCCAACTGTAGGGTGCCCGGTTTAGTGCCTTACAGTGTGTGATAGACAACTAATGCAAGTTGTAAGCATTAATGCACCAAATCTAGCATAAACAATCTGCACGCCAAGGATCAGTCTGTACAGTTGCAATTTAATCTCACTAACGGGTCAAAGCTAAATATGAAATAGGTCAAACGGGGTAAAAGCAGCGCGGGTTGTGTTTCTAAGACATAAAACCTTCTAAATCAATTTATTTAAAAGATAGATTGTCATTAGTAAAAGGAAAAATTTGTTTATCAAATGTAACCATTAATAGATGCAAAATTTTAATAAAAAATGTTACGGTAACAATGGTTAAAAACCCTAATTTTAATAATGTTAAAAATAAGTAACATGTGGTATGAATTGCTTAATGGAAGATAATCATATGCCACATGCAAGTCCCTACACACTCAAGTCATCAAGTATACTTGTTTATCTTAGATCAAGTCACTAAGTATACACATACTACAACGATCAAAGATTAAACGACAAAGGTAATGTGTTGAGGAATTTAATGGGAAATTGACACATGCCATAATTGTTCATTGAAGATCGAGAGTCGGATTGAATCATCAAAGTATAAGGTGGAGAATCAATGCAAAATCGACATATGGTAAATCGACAACAACATACAAGTATCAAAGGTTAAACGACAAAGGTAATATGATATGGAATGAGAATGATCCAAAAAGTTTTCTAAACTAATCCCAAGAATTATAAAAATAAGATTTTTATAAAAGGATGATGCTTTCCAAAGATATTTTATAAAACATTGGCTAAGTTTTTATAAAACTCAAATCTTTTATAAACATTTTGCAAGTTTGTTGATTTTAAATAAAATGGAAGATTTGAATTTTGAATTTGAATTAAGAATCTTTCTAAATGTAGAAATTCTTCATAAGTGCTTTATCAATAAAGATGCAAACAATACTTAAATGACTAAAGCCAAGATCAAAGAGGAAAGCATCATTGTTACTTTATAAACAATCTTGAAAACTTACCATTTTGGTATAAAGTCTTTCAAGACTTTAACACAACCCAAGGAACCTTTCTTTAGCTTCAAAATCTAGAGAAAATGTGTGAAAATAGGTTTGGAAGGTTAGATGGGACAATACACAACGTTCACAAAGCAAGAAAAAAAAATCCACCCAATCCAACCATTCCACAGTCTCTGCAGCAACCATGGCAGCGATCACGATTTTGGTAGATTGTTGCTTTCTTGTTTTTTATGTTGTGTCTATAAATAAAAGCCTTCCCCAACCTTTTTCATCACCCCTTTTGCTCTAGACACTTTCAAATACATATCAAATAGATCTTTCTCTCATTCTTATCATATTATCATATCATTTGAGAAGATCAAAGATCAAATATCAAGTGAAGATCAAAGAGCAAAATAGAAGAAGTTGTGTTTCAACTTTCATCATCTTTATCACTCTTGTGTTGTATTATTGTGGTAGCTTGTTACCACATCTTGAGAGATATTTGTAAGGGGCACTCACTACACTTGTATGTGTGTGAGTTAGTTGATATCATCACTACCTTGATATAGTGTATAATTAGGTTGGGAAACACTATCTTGATATAGTGTAAAGTTGTGAGTTGTGAGATACACTATCTTGACATAGTGTTAGTTGAGAGTTTAGACACTATCATGATATAGTGTTGAGTTTTTGAGGAGTTGCACTATATTGACATAGTGCTAGAGTTTGTGAGATTGTAAAGACCACTATCTTGACACAGTGAGTTAAAGAAGGTGATTGATCACTATCTTTATCTAGTGAGATATTGTACAAGGTGATCACTACCTTTAATTAGTGAGACGTTGGTGTACCAGTGATCCCTTCCGTTTAAGGGAGACAACTAGTGGAGCAAACTCTCGATTGGATAATCGAGGAGAGGACATAGAGTGGATTTGTTAACATCCACTTGAACCTCTATAAATCGGTTGTGTATCTCTTTCCCTAAGCTCGTTACATACTTGTTTAGCTATTTAATTACTTGCATACAATAACAAGTGATCTTTCATACTTAGTCTTTCAACATAAAATTAAGCAAGTAGTATTCCATACATAGAAGAAATTTTTAAAAGAAAACTATTCACCCCCTCTAGTTTTTTACAAAAACTATATCCAATAAAAAAAATCTTTAACTTTATCTTAAACCAACAAAAAAAACTTGCTTAAACGACTCTAATAATATTCTTGGGTCAGTCATATGATTATAATAATCACAAAATTGGGTTAATAACAAACCTTGTTATTGGGTGGTCATACGAAGACCATCTACAACCCATGGGAACAGTGAAGGCGAATTCAAGGTGGGACCGTGAAACGATGCCAAACTGAACCTCGAATTGTTCTTCAAATTAACAGGAATAATCCAGTAAATCAGATTGTGTATTTTGATCCTCAAATCTTACCCAAATTGACCAAACACAGTATCCACTCACAAATGTTCATATAGAATTCAATTAGCAATTTGAAACATAAAAACTGCATATGTCGAACACATGATCAACTTTGACACAAACGGTAAATCGTTAGATCCAAATTTCAAATCACAGCTCACAATTGATATAAATAAAAAGCAAAACTCTTAAGTTCGCACGTGATAAGGATATCGA
This sequence comes from Smallanthus sonchifolius, assembly GCA_023525975.1. Taxonomy (NCBI): domain Eukaryota; kingdom Viridiplantae; phylum Streptophyta; class Magnoliopsida; order Asterales; family Asteraceae; genus Smallanthus; species Smallanthus sonchifolius. The sequence goes on from CM042037.1 coordinate 22,689,410, forward strand.
GAATGGGCATAATACAATCTATGCTTTGTCTGATCGCAAGCAAGCATTATTAGAGATTGCGGATTTAGAGGCTAAAGAGGCGAAAGATTTGGCTCCAAAAGTTAAAGTTAAATGATCGGTTGAAGGGGATGAAAATACAAATTTTTTTCACGGGCTTTTGAAGAAAAAAAGACGGCAAGTTGCAATCACCGATATTAAAAAGGAAGGAGAATGGATTTCTCATCCACCGAGTGTTAAAGAGGTATTTGTTGATTATTTTAGTAATAAATTTAAATTTTTTTATGGTATCCCTATTGTTAACAGAAGTTCGAATTTTAAGTCCATTAATTCAGCCAAAAGTTCTTTCTTGGAGGCAGACGTTACTTTGGAGGAGGTTAAGGATGTTCTTTGGTTGTGTGGGAGTGATAAATCTCCTGGATCAGATGGATTTACGTTTGCTTTTGTTAAACATTTTTGGGATATTTTAAAGGGTGATATTCTTGAAGCGGTTCGCCGATTTTTTAAAGATTCGTTCATTCCGAAAGGATGTAACTCATCCTTTTTTGCTTTAATCCCTAAGGTCCAAAGCTCGATGTTGGTTAAGGACTTTAGGCCGATTAGTTTGATTGGCATACAGTATAAAATAATTGCAAAAAATTTGGCAAATAGGTTGGCTAAAGTGATCGATAGTGTGGTGAGTTCTGAACAATCCGGCTTTATTAAGGGTCGTCAGATTTTGGATGGCCCTTTGATTATGAATGAACTAGTGGAGTTGGTTAAAAAGAAAAAAAAAAGAAAGATGATGATTTTTAAGATTGATTTCGAGAAGGCGTATTATTCTTTATGTTGGGATTACTTGGAGAAAGTTATGGGATATATGGGTTTTGGGCAAAAGTGGATCACATGGATTCATGCTTGTCTTTGTTTTTCTAGATTATCCGTGTTGATTAATGAAAGTTTGACTAAGGAACTTCAGATGCAAAGGGGTTTGAGACAGAGGGACCTAGTGGTGCACAAAAAAAACCGGTTTTTTTTTTAACTCGGTCCAAACCGGCAAACCGGTTTGGCTTAAACCGGTTTTGGCCAAACCGGTTCGGGTTGCCCAAAAACCGCCGGTTTGAAACCGGTTTGGAGATTTCAGGAGGCGATCGGTTTAGGGACCGGTTCAACCAAACCGGTTTGATAAACCGGTTTAAACCGGTTTTCGAGCTGGGCAAAAACTAGCCGTTGGCCAACGGCTATATGGCCGTTGGGGTCGATTTTGGCCGTTTTTTTGGAGTTTTTTGCACCCTTAAAACACTATAAATAGGTGGGGGGTGTTTAGGGTTGATCACACCTCTCTTTACACTCTCTAATCTCTAAAACCGCTCTTTAACCGCTCAAAAACGCTCTCTAAACTCAAAAAAAAAAAGCATGGCAAGTTTTGGTGTTGGTGGTTCCTCAAACGAAGTTAACGTTGTGGAAATTCGAGCAACAATGAGAAATCCGGCAATTTGGTGCAATTACGATTATGTTTGTTGTCAAACGGGAAGGAACGTGCTCGGTGCAAGATGTGTGGTGCGTTTTTGGGGAAAGATTCAAACACTAGTTTGAAAATGCATATGGAAAAATCTTGCCCGTCATTGAAGGGAATTCCAAGTGAAGGTCAAGCCTCGATGACAAGCGAAGGAGGAATTTGGAACTTTGATCCAAATATTGTTCGAGATCGAATGACGAGGTTAGTGATTCAAGAAGGATTGCCGTTCAACCACTTTGACAATCCGCGCTTGACAAGGATGATTCAAGAGACACTCCAACCTCGTTATCACCAAGTAAGTCGCACAACCCTTAGACGAGATTGTATAAAAATGTGGAAAAAAGAAAAAAAAGAATTAATTTTGGGTTTTGAAAATTTGCAAACCGGTGTAAACTTAACCACCGATGTTTGGTCGGCTCCACATGGTATACCCGATTCGTACCTTTGCGTTACCGCGCATTGGGTTGATCCCAATACGTGGCAAATGATGAAGCCTACAATCGCTTTTGACTTGTTTGAATATCCACACACCGGCGAAAATTTATTTTATATATTGGATGGTGTTATTAACGAATTTAAATTACAAAATAAACTTTTTTCAATGTCTTTTGATAATGCATCTAATAATACAAATGCGGTTCAAAAACTAAAAATTAAATATAAACCCGTTTGCAACGACGTTTTTTTTCATAGTCGATGTGTCGCACACATCATTAACTTGGCGGTGCAAGCCGGGCTTGCAATTGAAGAGGTTTCAAACCTAACATATACTTTTCGACAAATGCTTAAAGATATTTTTAGTAACAGAAAAAGATACCATGATTATATTAAATTTTGTCGTGATAAGAATAATCTTTGCTTAGGCCCGAATTGGGACGTCGAGACAAGATGGAACTCGACTTATATTATGTTTTATAGCGCTTTACGACAAAGAGAAACTTTAGAACTATTTCATGATATGCTTGCCTCAAAACCTCGTCGTAAAATTCAAAAGTTTCCGTCTCCAAATTGGGATATTTTAAAAGACGTAACCGAATTGCTTGAAGTTTTTAAAACCGCCACCACTTTTTTATCCGGTGTTTATTATCCCACAAGTCCATTAACACTAAAACAAATATATTTAATGGCTAACAAGTTGTCTGAGCTTGAAAATAAAAACGATCTTTTTACAAAAATGATAGAACCGATGAAAGAAAAATTAGTGAAATATTTTAAAGAAATGCCTCCCGTTATAACTTGCGCCGCCGCGTTAAACCCTACCATAAATGTTTACGGGGTTGAAACCTTGATTGATAGAATTACTTACGCTTTGAATTTGGATAGTGAAGATATCCATTTTGCACAAGGCACAAAAACATATTTTAACAAATGTTTACAAGATTTATTTGATGTTTATTTACATAAATATGGTACAACTCCGACTCCACATGATACAATGGGTACATCATCAAGTGGTACCTCGAGAGATGTTAATTTGAATTTATATAATGAAATGTTAAATGAATTTAGTAAACGGGCTCGAGGTACCACCCCGAGTAGCAAACTCGGAAGGTATATTGGCACAAACTTTTTAGCGTTTATGCCTCCTACCGTTTTTTAGGAGTTTGATATTTTGGCATGGTGGAAAACAAACGAAGCTTCGTTTCCGATTCTTTCTGCCATGGCCCGTGATGTACTAACCGTCCAAGCTTCCACGGTAGCTTCGGAATCTGCGTTTTCTTTTAGTGGCAGGGTATTATCGATACGAAGGACTAGACTCACACCCCTAGCGATGAAAATGTGCATTTGCTTGAAGGACCATTTGGATGCGATGGATAGGATACAAGACCAAACTTCTCTCAAAGATGAAATTCAAGCCGAAGAAGTCATACACAACAACGAGGTTGATCTTGGAATATCCGAACCCGTCACGGATGAAGAACTAGCCGAAGATGCAAGGCTACGAAGCTCTAGTTCCGAAGACAACGCACAAGAATAATCAATCAATATTCCAAAAAATAAAACGTTGAACTTAATGTTTTATATTTGTTATATTTTTTGTAATTTTTTATAATTTTATCTTATCATGTTTTTTTAATTTCCGAACTTTCCAAATATTAATAAACGTTGAACTTTATGTTTTAATTTTGTTATATTTTATTATGGATTTTATATTAAAAATATAAAATTTATTTGGATTTTTTTTTTATAAAAACCGGTTTAAACCGGTTTAAAGGACAAACCGGTTTAAAACCTACCCAAACCGGTTTGACCGGTTTACATATTTCCATTACCAGAACCGGTTTGGGCCCAAACCGGTTTTGACTTTTCGTTGACCAAACTGGTTCGGGTCGGGTTGAACCGGTTTGGGTTAAAAAACCGATTTGTGCACCACTAGGGGGACCCATTGTCCCCTTTTTTTATTCTTGTTATGGAAGGTTTACACGTGGCTATAGAAGATACTATTCAAGTGGGGTTATATAAAGAGATTCGGGTCGTAGTTAACAATTTCCCTTCATCTCATTTTTTCTTTGTTGATGATGTCGTGTTTGTAGGTGAGTCAAAGACTAATGTTCAAGCTATTGTTCGAACACTGAATTGCTTTTATTTGGCAATTGGCTTGCAGATAAATCTCCATAAATCTAATTTATATGGTGTAGGGGTTGCATATAATAAGGTGAATTCTTTAGCTTCATTAACAAGTTGTAGTCCAGGGAAGCTTCCTTTCACTTATTTGGGCTTACCGGGTGGCCAAAATATGGCTAACCGTAATGGGTGGAAGGTTATTATGGATAGATTTCACTTGAGGTTATCGAAATGGAAAGCGGAATTACTTTCCATTGGTGGTCGATATTTATTGACTACTTCGGTTCTAGGAGCTTTGGGTGTCTACTATATGTCACTATTCCTCGTGCCAGTTAGTGTGCTAAAGACTTTTGAGAGAATCATTTTTAGATTTTTTGGGGTAATATGGGGGAGGAAAAAAGTTACATTGGGTGTTATGGAAAACGGTGATGGCTTCTAGAGATAATGGCGGCATTGGTATTGGATCGTTGGAAGCTTTTAATAAGGCCCTCCTTCATAAGTGGAGGTAGATATTTGTGAATGAAAAGGAGAGCTTGTGGGTGAAAGCTATATCAGCTTTGCATGGTTCTAAGGTGGTGATTACTTCGGTGGATTTTCCTATTAAGGGTAACGGTGTATGGCAAAGAGGTTGAAATCTTATGTTATGTTAAATGATTTGTCTATCATTCCTTTCTCGTCTCTATCCAAGAAGATCGGGAGAGGTGATACCACCTTTTTTGGAACAACAAATGGTGTGGTAATTATACTTTGGCAGAGAGGTTTCCAAGATTATATGCTTTGGAAGAAATTAAAGATTGCATGGTTAGTTCAAGGGTGAGTATGTCGAATTGGAGGTGGCGAAGAGCTATCAGGAATGGTGCAGACGGTCATCAATTTGGGGCGCTTTTGAATATTATTGGGCAAATTCAAATTTCTCAAGAAAATGATAAATGGGTGTGGTCTTTAAATGGTATGGAGGATTTTAAAGTAAAATGGGCTCGTACTTATATTGATGATTTTTTTACTTCCAATTGGGTTGAGATATACGTCATGGAACAAATTTATTCCAAGGAAAGTAAACATTTGTGCATGGAGAGTGATAAATAATAGATTACCAACTTGAGTGAATCTGGAGACTAAAGATATTTATGTGCCATGTTCGCTTTGTCAGCTTTGTGGTAATGATCCAGAGACTTCGGAACACTTTTTTCTTGGATGTAGCATGACTCGAAGGCTTTGGGAGAGAGTTGCGGCTTGGCTTGATGTTCAACTTCCGTTGGCGACCTATCATGTCGAAATGATTGACTGGGTTGAAAATGGCAACATGAAGATCGAGAACAAAGAGGTTGTGGGAGCTATTTGGTTTGTTGTATGGTGGTCAATTTGGAGATTTAGAAATGAAGTTGTCTTCATGAAGAATCAACAAAGGAAGGATACAATTTTTTATGAGTGGTTCAACTTTCTTTCCTTTGGTATGGTAGTAGAAATCATAAATGTAAGATATTTAGAATTGAGTGGTTGCAAAATGCTATTTTGTATTTGTAATTTTCCCGACTAGTTTATTGCTAGTCACGTTTTAATATAATGTCGTTGTTCCAAAAAAAACATACCTCTAATGAAGTTTGTTCAAAACGATTATACAAGTGCCTCAGATTCTGCAAATCAAGTATAAAAAGCAGAAATTAAGAATAAAAGCGCAAGATTAATGATTGTAAAGCATATAAACGTTAAAGAATGGATGGAATTGCATATAGGAGGCTCAAACCAGTGGAAGAATTGATAGACTTAACAAACCTCAGAGGCTCAAACAAATTAAACAATGGTTAGAATTGCAAATCGAAAAGCTTGTTTGTGACCTGTGAGATGAGAGAAATCAAGATTTCGAATGAAATTCGAGAAACTGAAATAGAAGAATGGATGGAAACATGTGATCGTTCGACTTAAACCAGTGACAAACCTTAGACCCTCTGATTCCACCGCTAGCTATTCGCCAATCGCTAAATCATCTGACCATTCAACCTTCATTAATCGTGGCTGTTGTGTTGTCTTTTCTTCCCTGTCACACGTTTTTGGAGTTTGTAAGTCCTTCAGAACATTCTTAACTGATCTCCAAATCACCTGATTAATAGCACTTCCAATAGCAATTTGTTTGAAATCATTGTCTTCCCCTTCTCAGTTTCTTTCAAAACCCTTTTCCCTTTTTAGAATTATGGTTCATGATGAAGCATCTAATTCTCAAATTGGGAATTTAATTTTAGAATAGGGTTTTGAAGAAATAAGAGGAGATAATAGGGTGTAACTGAAGCAATTCTCCTCAAACCACATAAAACCACCGTGAAGTGCATCAAGTATTATGAAGGGAACAGGTAGTAGAAAATCAAGTATTATGAAGAGAAGAGGTAGTAGAAATCACGGGTGTAGGTTAATTAAGTTCACACATTTAGCTTTAGCTTTAAAGGATTGTATAATATCTTATAAAACTTATAATTACTTAAAACACTTAAAAATGATGTAAAATGACATTTTTGTCCTTCTCAATTGTATTATAATACCATACTCAAATTAAAGAGAATAAAATACTCGTTTTTATGGTGTAACTTTTTAAAAAAAATATTAACATATGAAAAAGTTATGGCCGTTTAAAATCATGAGAAGAGATGATAGTTACTGTATGAATAACTTTTGTTTACGATTTTTTTTTAAGTTTTATAGGCTGTACCATGTATTATAAAACTTGTATAAATAAAACTCTAAATAATTAAAATAACAATTTTGTCCTCCTTGAATATATAGATAGATAACTTATAAATAAACCCTTTAAAATTTGATTTGCATTTTTAGCGTGTTACAATTTCTAAATAGTTGTCATTGTTTTCTTCTTTTTCCTGAACTACATCGGTATCTTTTTACTAGATCTGTGTTCTTCTGGGCTTTTAAATGACGGGTTCATCTGACACCGACATGAATTCCGACGAGTGATTAACAAGACTCGTCGAGATCCCAATTCAAACTTCAACCATTCCGACATCAAATTGTTCGCATTCCCTTCCACACTAAATTATCCTCTCATTCCGATTAAAAATGGGCGGCTTTGCGTTATCAACATCCGCCTTCGATTTGAAGTCCGGGCAAACCATACTGTTGCTTCTTTTAGTCATGATTGCTTCCTTCTACACCGGCACCTTTTTTGGCCGAAAATCTTCGCTTTATGTATACCAGCCTGCCCTCAATTCTTCATCATCGGAATCACCAGGTATCCTTTTCTTGTTTACACCTGTTCTTTACTAATCACTTTAGGGTTTCAATAATTAACAGTTTCTTAGTTTAATCTATGATGTTTCTTGAACAGAATGGTTCTGTTTGCTTTATAGATCTGATTTCTGGCAAACTTGATTCATAATAACTGACTATTATAATTGATGAAATTTGAGATATTTGAACACAATCCTATGAGATCCAACTGTTCTGTTTTAAAAGATTCTAACTTTATTTGCACTGATCAATCTTTTATGCTTGCAGGTGATCCTACATTTAGTAATAGAGTTGCTGTTACTTATCGACAGTCGCCAATCATGATTCCAGAAACGGGGATGAACATATGCCCGATAGAATTCAATGAGCATATTCCTTGCCATGATCATTCATACATCAGTGAATTGCTCCCTAATTTAGATCTAGCTAAAAGAGAAGATTTGGAAAGGCATTGCCCGCCTTTAAAAAGGTGTTTGTTTTGCTTGATACCTCCACCGAATGATTACAAATTACCGGTGAGATGGCCGACTAGTCGAGATTATGTGTGGAGGAGTAATGTGAATCATACACATCTTTCTGAAGTTAAAGGGGGGCAGAATTGGGTGCATGAGAAAGGTCAGCTGTGGTGGTTTCCAGGGGGTGGTACACATTTTAAACATGGAGCTGCTGAATATATTGTGAGGTACCTTCTTCTATGGTTTTGTTTAAGATGCATTGAGTACGGATCTATCTTGAATTTGATCTGCACGTGTTAATTAAGGAGGTGTTTGGATGTGTGTTTCAAAGTGATTTTTGCACTTAAAAAATCAGAATCAAGAATGATTTATTAACCTCAATAGTGGTTTTAAGGCAAATTCTTACATGCTTCTCAAATATGACTACCTTGACCACAAATATTTATGAAAACATAGTCATGCTCATATTTACCCAGACACTTAAAATTAATATTTGTGAACATGAAGCTGCAATAGTTAGTATAAACTAGAGGTGACATGTTGGGTGGGTCTGTTGAAAAGTGTCATTTTTAGTATGGGTCAAAACGGCCAGGCTGGGTTGACCCTTTGTCGGTCATCCTTCAAAACTTCTTATAAAAAATTATTATGTTAATTATGGTTTACAAAAATAATCTAAATATTTGAATAAATGATAAGGTTGAGTGCATTAGATAATAAACTTTGGGCGTCTTTTAGTCTGTCCCTAACTCGTTTCCCTTTTAGCTAAATATATTTTATGTTGAACTTGAGATAATACACTGATCCACAACCGATGTTGACTCATTCATAAATAAATGGTCAAAATTGCCATTGCTAGTTATACACACATCTAAACTAGGGGTGGTAATCGTGTCAGGTTGGTGAGTGAGAGTTGAAATTGGTTACCTGAACACAACCCGTATATTTATTCGTGTCAAAGATATCAACCCTAACTGAACACACTTAAAACTATGTACTCCATTTATCTAAACGGGTTGGTGAGTCAAAACAGATTGCAATTAAGTTGTAAACGGTAAATTGGTCATAAACTGGTTGTAAAAGGGGTTAAATGGGTTGGTGTGTTAAACTTATAAATTATATATATTTTTAATTTTTTTATTCTAATTTGAAATGGGTTGACGAGTCGACCCATTGAAGTTTAATACAACCCGGACGTGAACCATTTATTAAACGGGTTAGACAAGTGAATCTAAAACCTTATTATTGGCATGTCAGGTTCATATCGTGTGAGGAATGGACACCCCTAATCAAAACTTCTTTATGGTTGAAATAACTCAACATATTAAATGCATACGAGGAACACTACCACATGATTTGGCATCTTTGTTATTAGAATCAGGACACAATTGTTGAAGGCTTTGACTAATTGGGCATCTTGGTTTTGAGGGCCTTTATGCTAGTGCTATATTTTCTGAGTTTCATCAAGACATGGAGTTACATTTATTCAATCTGCATAATTTGAATTTGATTAATCGGTTTTAAATTAATGCAGATTAGGGAACATGACTACCAACGAGACAGGTGATCTCCGTTCATCTGGGGTCTATCAAGTTCTTGACGTTGGATGTGGGGTCGCCAGTTTCTCTGCTTATCTTCTTCCATTAAACATACAAACCATGTCATTTGCTCCAAAAGATGGTCATGAAAATCAAATTCAGTTCGCTTTAGAGCGTGGAATCGGTTCTATGATATCTGCTTTAGCTACAAAACAGCTACCATACCCCAGTAACTCATTTGAAATGGTTCACTGTTCAAGATGTCGTGTTGATTGGCACGAAAACGGTAATATTTGCATTAAAACTTGATTTTTTTACCAATATATCGAGCAAATTTAAAATCCTCAAATTTGTTTTTCAAATGATATATGCAGATGGCATTCTTTTAAAAGAAGTGAACCGACTTCTGCGACCAAATGGCTATTTTGTATATTCAGCTCCTCCGGCTTATAGAAAGGACAAAGATTTTCCATTGATTTGGGAGAAACTGGTGAATATAACTTCTGCAATGTGCTGGAAGCTTATTGCTAGGAAAGTTCAAACAGCAATATGGATAAAAGACGCGAGTCAATCTTGTCTTGAAAACAATGCAGAGAAAATGCTTGTGAATATTTGTGATTATGTGGATGATCATAAACCCTCATGGAAAACACCATTGAGGAACTGTGTTACACCTGTTACCACAAGTTCTGATTCTCAGAAACTACCTCCTATACCACATCGTCATTCAGTTTACCTAGAAAGTCTCAATGATATAGGTTTGTGATTATTTTATTTTTTAGAAGTCAAATAATCTGTTTTGGATAATCAGTTACGTAACAGTTGCAACAAAACTGATTATCTGAGGGTAAGATAAACGGGGATCTTTCTCATTTGTCCCAAATGGGACAATTTACTAATTTATGTGCCTCGGTGCCATAAAAAGCTAGCCTTTTGTCATGTTTGGATCATCAGTAAGCAAGTCAAAATGTTGAGTTGGCATGATGATGTGTCATTTTCTTGATTATTTTGAATTTTTTGTCATGTAAAAGTGCTGATGTATTTTCATTACTATTCAACATCAACATTTTTAATTAACAGAATTCCATATAATCAAGAAAGTGACACATCACCATGCCAAGTCATCATCTCCATTTGACAAAAAGCTATCTTTTATTGACCCGGAGGCACAAAAATTAGTAAATATGTATATTTCTTTTACCCTTACATGAAATGTCTCTACTTTTTCATAGCAGTGTCCTTTTAGACATTTTAATTTATATAATAATACTATACAGAATTTTTCAAAGCCTGAAACATTTGATTATGTGATTTACACCTTTAAATTGTAGAAACACATCCGAACATTATGCTGATTATCTGACTTCGATTGTTCAATATAATCAGTCACTTTGGAAACACACATCCAAACAGCCCTATGATCGATGAATCATATTATTCTGGCTGCAGGTATCACTCAAGAAATGTTTCTCTCGGATACGCTTTATTGGCAAGATCAAGTTCGTCACTATTGGAGGTTAATGAATGCTGACGAGGCATCAATTCGAAATGTTATGGACATGAATGCCCTTTATGGTGGATTTGCAGTTGCCTTTTATACTTGGCCTGTTTGGGTGATGAATGTAGTCCCTGCTACAATGAACAATACTCTATCTGCTATTTATTCCCGGGGCCTAGTTGGCACTTTCCATGACTGGTGAGTCAGAAAAAGATTTAAAGCTGATTTACCACTGTGATTGTTTATATTGATAATCGTGATAACGGTTTTATACTACCATGTGTAGGTGTGAACCATTTTCATCATATCCGCGCACATATGATTTGTTGCACGCAAGTAATCTATTCACTCACTATAGAAACCAAGGTGATGGTTGCTCATTGGAAGATATCATGCTAGAGATGGACCGTCTTATACGACCTCAGGTAACCTTTTATGTCTAGTGTTTGTTTAATGTTACAGTTACCTGTTTTGGAAGTTTTTCTTGTTAAAATTACCTATTTACCCCTTATCATCAATACAAGTTAAATGATCCAACACTTTGGAACTTTGTTTACACAGGGCTTTGTCATCATTAGAGACAATGAACCCATTCTTTCAAGAATAAGGGATCTCGGGCCGAAGTTTCTTTGGGAGGTTACTTCACATGTTCTGGAAAATCAACAAGGGGTTTCAGAACCGGTTATGTTTTGCCAAAAGAAGTTTTGGGCAATCGTTTAATATTTATGTATACGTAGACACCGTCCATTTTTTTTGTTCATTGTATATCGCGTGGAACAAAGTTGTTCCAACTGTTAGATGGCCATGCGAATGGAGTTCATTTCAAGTTATAACCATGTAATATAGGAAGAGCTTATGTATAACAATGTAATCACTTTCTTTTTTGAATATGTAGTGTAAATCTCTCTTTGATCATACAAGAACTTGTCATTTGTCATAATCTCATGTTCTTCAACAAGACGAATCGATTGACATCTACTTCTTGCCCCTTGGAAATCATTTCATGTTCTTCAACAAGAAGAATCGATTGGCATTAAGCTCTACTCAAGATATTCAAGATCTTTTTTGTGCGGATAAGAGCAAAGGATGAATCCTGATTTATACTTGGATCATATCTTCATTGAAATCTGATTTGATGTATTCTAATATGAATTCTTTTTAGTGCTATGATCCTAGTTACAGATTAAGACACATGCAGCTTAGGTCATAGATTTTATTTTTTTGTTGGAAGATAGACTTCTCAGGAGGTCCATGATGAAATTACTCCCACCCAACGTGGAGGTCACGTTGATGATTTTCTGCACAAAATGGTATGAGAATTTTCTAAGATGCCATGATTATTTCATCAAGAGATCATTATAGCATAATTCAACAATAGTATATTATATTATATTTTATTATACTTATAAAGTCAAAGATCAGTTCCAACTTCAAAATAAACAAAATTTACACAAGACAAACATAATCTTTTCACATCTACATTAACTAACAAGAAAAGTAAACGTGACACATTTGTAGCTTCCACTTCATATGTGGCCAATGTCGAATCACCATTTGCCTTCCTCATCATCAACAATGTCAAATCCTCACACCACCAAACTTAGTGACCTAAATTAACAAGGATCAATCTCTAACAATTTATGCCCAATTTCATAAACAAAGATGGAAAAAGAAATTACCCAAATTCAATCATCCCCAACCGGGAATAAAGTCAGAGCCCTTTTCTCCGTTGCAGATTGCGGATCATCCACATAAGAATTACGAACCGGAGTCCCCACCATGTGAACAGCCTGATTGGGCTGTCTACTCAAAACGCTAGACCCGAAATGTCGATGAAGATGATGCCCGGCCACAGCCGCCATCTGCTGGTGGTGATGCTGCTGTTGAAGCGCCGCCACCGGCACATACGGCAAGAAATTGTCGGCGTTGGGATACGACTGGTGGAGAAAATGAGGCGGCACCGGAGAACTAGCGAACAAACGATCTGTCACCGGATCTCCGCCGGACCCAAACCCGCCACCGCCGTTACCGGAAGACAAACCCTGCATACGTTTCAAGTACAGCCTGTATTTCTGTAGATGACTCGCTACGTTTTCCCGAGTCAACCCGTCAACGCTCATGAGCTGCATTATTGTTTTGGGGACGGCGTTTTTTATCCCTAATTGAGCCACGGCGTCCACGAATCGCTTGTGGAGTTGCGGAGTCCAGACTAAACGAGGTCGTTTTAGGGTCCGAGCCGGCTCATCGCCGCCGAGATCGGACGAATCGAATTCCCCAGAATTGGGTTGAGACGACGGCGTGGAAATCGCCGGCGGTTGTTGGTGGTGTGAGTTGTGGGGGGTCCAGATACCGAAAGCGACGGCGAGATCGGGTGTGATTAGGGTTTGGGATAAGGATATGAGCTCTTCTGGCTTTGGGAGCTGTTGTTCCAAATTGGAGAACCAATTAGATTCGTCTTCTTTCATTTCTGGTAGTGGAATCAAGAAGGTGTTTTATGGGTGTCTTTTAAGGTTGTGTGAGAGACTGTAATCTGTCTCTCTCTACAAAGATTTGAGAGGTGATGAGAGAGAGAAGAAGGTGGGGTTGCAGGAGGGGGGTTTCGAGGTGGATTTTCTTCTTGTTTAAAGGTAGTTTCAACTTTATAACGTCATATTCTCTTACCTTAATAATTTCTAATTTTAATGCAATTATGGTTCATTTGGTAAAAGGTGCTTTCAAGAAAATGGAATAATAACACAAAATCAAGAAAATATTGTTTGGATTATTCTCAATTGTTTGTAGAATAGGATAATTGTTACAAAATAAATTAGATTTCGGTCCCTTTTTATTGCTATTTTAAGTAGAAACTAGTGCCTTACACCCGCGCTCAGTGGTGGGAAACGGGTCGATTTTTAACAAAATTTAAATGAAAACGTGAATGCAAAGATTTACATAGCGTAATAAAAACGAAACATAAAGCTAAAATATTCAAAAGAAAAAAAAACATAAAAAGAAAAACAAAGAAATCCAAAACAAATAACAAAAAGAAAACAAAACTAAGGGGGCCGGGATTCGAACCTGAGTCGTCTGGATAGAGGGTAGACGTAGGGGGGCAATCATGACCCAAAAGCTTAAACATGGGCTGTCTTGGGCTTATAATATAAATTTTTGGGTTAATTTGGGTCCATGTGGTTTTTCTTGAGGTTAAATTGGGTCTGTTTCAAAAACAAATAAAATTAGATACCGGGTCAGGCTGGGCCATTACAAAAAGACACGCGGGTCTAACTTGGGTGTTTCTGCTCAAACGAAGTTAGACAGATAGTCTAGGTTTAGAATCGCAAGCTTCGCTTCAACTTTCAATTGGGTGTTTCAAATTGGAGCTTTGTTTCTGCATCATCGCATCATCTTCTTCGTACTTCATCTCGTTTCTGCTTCATCACTGCATCGACTTCGCATTAGGGTTCATCGCTTCATCTCGTTTCTGCTTCATCGCTGCATCGATCTCGCATTAGGGTTCTTCGTGCTCCCTGTTCATCTTCCATGCCCTATAATCATCACGGTAAGTACACTCTCCCGAACTTCAAATTGGAATCAAAACAGAATCATTGATTTCAGATTAATAATTTGTGGGTTTTTTATTTCTTGCTTAATAATTTTTTATTTTTTGGTTTTTGGATCTTGCTCAACTATTTGGATAAAAGAATCTTGAAATAGGTTTATATTGGGTGGATTGTTTGGTTAAACAATGGATTAAACTAATTGCAAACCTAAATTATTGATTTAAGTTGGGATTAAAAAGGTAGAAATGAGTTTTGAATGTGATTTGATTAGTTACAAATGACATTTCGTCTCCATATACCTAACATATTCCTTGATAGCTTCCAAGAAGTTGATCAATGGATGCTAATCTTATCAAGAAACAATGTCAGGAAACTTCAACCTTATAATTTTAATCAAAATGTTTAACCTTTGTTCTGTCTCTTAGTCTGATGTCTTGTTATTTTGGTAAGTTTTTGGCTGCAGAAAAGTTTCCAAAGTGGCTTCCACATGTAGTAAAATGCTTCAAGAAATTGAAATTCCAAAGTTTTAGTTTTAGTGATTTGGATCAAGTGCGAGGTGCTCTTTGTATGATTCGGAACTCACCTAATTTTGAAAGAGCTTCGTTTGACACATATGCAGTTGGTAAAGAGTGCTAAAAGTTTGTTATTAGTTTTTTGGCTTATGTAGTAAAGTAAAACAATTGGATGGTAAGACACAATTTCACTTTTGTGTGTTTGTAGGGGCCTGAGGCTGATTCCAGTTTATTTATTCATAATTTGATGCCTGTTTCTAGTTTATTTATTCATATTTTTTGTTTATTATGTAATTTGATGCGGTTAATTCATTGTTTAAAACAACCCGTTCTGACCCGATCCCGTTCTGATCTGAACCAAAATATCATTTTTTTTTCTAAATCAACCCATTTTGATCCGAACCCGTTCTGACCCGTGACCCGAACCCGTCCGACCCGCCCAGTTTGCCAGGCCTAGGTGGACGTGTTTACCACTCAGCCAAAAGGCATGTTTGTTTATTAATCTGAGTATATATATACACAATATATATATATATATAGGGAAGGGTTCAAGAGAAAACTCTCTTTTAGACGAAAACCAAGAAAACGACTTTATAACCCTTGATTTATTTGATCTATGGTTAAAATTGATTAGTGGCATGATTGTAATTAAATTAATAATTTGAGAGTTTTATAAGGCTTTGAAAGGTAATATGGGAAAAGAAAAGGATACTAATTTAGAATCTATCATCTTTAATTAACTAAATTTCCTAAATTCACTATTATCTCTCCTCTCTCATCCCTCACTAATTATGATCATACAAATCAATAAAAACATATTTACGTATAGTTCTAATGTAACGATCACAAAATAACCCACTAGAACGAAAATTTTGGTAGAAATAACTAGTTCACATAAGTTACGTATATGTAACCATAGTAGCTAAATATATGTGTACATATATGTAAACAAGTTCACATATATGTTTACGTATATTTAAACAGACTTACATATATATGCTTACGTATATGTAAGCATATATGTAAGTTAACATATGTGTTTACGTATATGTAAACAGGTTACGTGTGAAGATGATGTGGATGTTACGAGTGGAGATGATGTTGATTTTACGAGTTAGCTAACACATAAACATGGGTAAACATAAACAAAAAAAAGAAGAAGAATTGAGTTACATATACGTAGCTCTTACGAGTTACGTATACGTAGCTCATACGAAAAATAAATGAAGATCATCATGAACCACCACAAATAAATGAAGATCATCATGTAAACAGGTTACGTGTAAACAGGTCTCGTTGTCATTGTCCTTGACAAAACCTCGTCGCTCTAATTGTTCATAAGAACGTCGCACGTACCACCTCTAATACTATGTAGCACAACACTACCAATTGTCGTCTCACTAGTCATGCTTCATTAAGACTCATGGGCACAACTGCCTTCGTCTCCTGTATAACCTTAAAGGCCTCGTCATTCCCACGATCATCCTCCCAAGTAGGTTTCGTCCTTTGTTGTGTCTGGTTCACATCCAAACACTTGTTTTTCGTGAATGCTCCACAAGAGCCCACTTTAAGCTAGTCTTACATTCGTCAGCGTATGCATCTCCTTCTCAGTCACTTACATGCAATCCTACACTTACCCCTCCCGGGTTTCACTTTTCTTGCTGCTGCTCTACTTTGCTATACGATCATCGACCATGCCTCATTTATAATGTACGAACATGAAGTCCGTCTGCTCACAAGCCTCAGCTATCCGTTGTCTCGTTCAGGGAAAACATCCCTACTCCTCTTTTTCCTCACATAGGTTAAACCCTTCGTCTGGAACGTGTTCAATGAAGGTCCTTCGTCATCTCGTTAACTCAGTGCTGAAATCGTCAGCGTCATCACCTTGATCTTATCATAAACATTTCTAGTCAAGCGTCCACAAAAACGCTTTCATTATCTACTCTCACAACTCCACCCATTGGCTCCGTGCTCCGAATTCCCGAGATATAAGCATAGGCATCTCATAAGAGCACCTCACTGGTCGTCTAGAAGACGTCAAAACTCCTCGCACCACCTCGATGTATCAACGTTGAGAAAATCGTCAAGATAGAAATACTATACTTGAGCATACTGACCACCCATCCTGTACACGACTAAGCGTGTACTACAAGGACACACACCGACACACATATCTACATAACACACATTGTTCTACACATGTACTAGTAACCCCAAACTCTAAACACACATCACGTGCACATACACAACTGCTAGATCTTAATAAATCTACGTGCATACAATATGACTTCATCATTTATCGACACACAAACTCCTAAACCTTACCTCTTACTCACTACAACGGTAGCCCCTGCCACACATCATCATATACTCATACAGAGTTTACTCGGTCGTACCCATACTTCAAGACGGCACACTACTCATTCTAGACACAAAACATCACTCTAAACATTCATACACACAAGATATAAAATATCTTACTTCCCCATAGGATCTGGTCATGAACATGTATACCTAGACCTAAGGTATGTAACTATAATTTCCCACAGGAACTCATCCTGAACATTTATACATACTAAAGATGTATATTTAAGATTTCCCACAGGACTTCGTCTTGAACAACTACACCAGGTGCAACACACCCCTTACACTTCAAACATCACCTAAACATAACACATAGGTGACACTATCTTAAGATCGTAGACACACAAACAAAAATCAAAACTCCGGTCTACACCGGTCTCTTCATACAGTCTAATCAACCAAGCTCTAGCATCACATCAAAGATTACATTTAGTATGAACTCACGTTGTTCAAAAGGTAATCACATAATCACACATCATTAACACTGCACCACCAATAGCAAGCTATCACACATACAACTATCATTAACTACGTTTTAAACCATCCCATGGTAAGATTCACTGTCAAGGTTAAAATCAAGCAATTGAAAAACCAAGAACAAATATTTCGTCACAAAAGTGCTTGACGCCACTAATCAAAATGCTCTAGTCCTCTCGTGGTAACCACCACTGCTCTAATCACTGAACAAGTCAGAGTTATCACTCACTTGTTCCTCGTCGTCAGATTCCTCCAGTCCTCCGTTTCCTGATTCGGTGTTGTGTCTCGAAGGCTGACTTCTGACTGCAAATGCATTTCTTCCTCTCCAACCACCTCCCTTGTAAAAGGAGCTACTTAGTCCACCTCTCATAGTTTCCCTGGTAGTACTGGGGGCATTAGGCGCAGAAAGCGCCAGAATCACCTCCTGTGCTGATAGCTCCTGCTCATCCTCAGCCGCCGGTGGAACCACCGTCAATAGAACAGGTGCTAAGATCCGTCGTATACCAAAGATAACCGTACGAACAGCAGCCGCACGTCTAGCCCGCAGTTCTGTCAACCTCCTTATGAGAGCTCCCCGCCTAATCCATCTAGTCCAAATCGTCATGGCCATCAGTACCTGCACAAGATAGAACGTTGGAGTGATTACTATGGGCGTCAAATTCAGAATATGAGAGTGATCATAAACTGCCAAATCACGGTGATCAAATGCAATTTGGTGGTCCACATTACTTCTCGGATTCTAAACCTTCCCCATCATATTCACACTAACTTTCTATCTTTCATGCACACCGGATGCACATGCATCCCGCACAACTCACATAGCACCATCCAATAATCTAGCAAGTCATCATCTTTATCACAATTTCACACCATCCAAGGTTACACACATAATTACTAAATCATAACGACACACCAAATTGTATCTCATACTTACAATTAATGCTACTCCGCATTACTCAAATGACATCATAGTCTCATTTAATCACACCACACAACTTCACATAGTTCTACATACTACTATCGCACATAGCACACATCATGATCCCACACGGAACCATAAATCACTTACTCACACCGATTACTTCACCTAGTGTAACACTACACAAACGGTAAATAATAATTACTGCTCAACTCGAAAGACGTACCTCTTGGCTCGCGGTTACTCGTGGTGGCATTCGTTACACCCTTGTCCCATTTTCAGTTTAAGTTAAGGTAATTTATTGTTATAAAACACCGATTTTCTCTTAAACCTGGCTCTGATACCAACTTGTAAGGCCATAAACCGAGCACCCTACAGTTGGATCTCATCACTAAGTAAACTCATTAAAAACCTTTAATTTTATTTAATTAAACAGCGGAAGTCTTTCTCAACATAGTATTATCTTTAAACTCGTTAATTTTTATAAAGTTACCTGACGAATGCATGCGCACCAACCCGAGTAGCCCGCTCCCAAGCTAAGATACCTCAACTAGCAGACTCACCTGCAAAACAATCTAACGTACATACAAAGTCAGCTACGCTGAGTGAGTTCTAATAGTTTAAACTAACAAAAGTCAACTCGTCTCATTTAATATTTATTTCCACTCAAGACCCTCTGGTCTTTATAAAATAGTATTATAAATTGTCATCATATAGATAACCCTGTTATCTTACAATATCCCGGAGGATTCACCACCCCAGACTCAACCCACCATTTTACCATATACATTAACCATACGCTGGTTAACTCAACTAACCTCTAGAAACTGACTTAACCAGCCCTAACCAAGACTCTTACAAATCAACTGTCACAATAGTTGTACACGATGTACTCGTCCCGACACAACGTTCAATCTAACTCGACACACGACATTGATTCCATATATTTATCACATCAATATCATGTCGTACACAATTAATATAACTCATCACTTGCATGCAATTTAACACATATATATGCATACAAACACATACCTCATCACTGCACCCTCGTCAGGGTTATCCCCGTCGAGATACTCGTCATAAGCTCAGCTCCACCCTTGTTACAGGGCCCTACCGCTAAACATAGCGACACACTCGTCATCTATGATGACTACCCAGCCACCACACGGTTACTATATCATCTACCATACGGTGACTGACACATCACCCACACGATGACTGCCATATCACATGTACAATGATGACCCCGAAGGACTCCGTCCTCCACATCACTATTAGCCGTATACACGGACAACTATACAAGCACACAAAACAACACATATACACACATGACACTACCTGGACAAGTACTACGATTCTCCGCCATTTACGGATCACTTACGTCTGTAATCCAACGCTTACTTAGACGTATTCTCATAACGTCTAGACACATTACCCAACTCTTTTCGAGTAGGAAATTATACGACACACAAACACCACACTGGCTCATAGCCCGTACATACTAAGGACACCACATAGACCCATGCAATTCCATACCCGTCGTGTCACAGGGACAATGACACAATACCCACAACATCAAGCACATGACGCACAATGGCATACTAGCACCTACATGACTCGTTAATGAGCCACGTACATGTTCTAATGCTAACTCTCCTTATATAACCATCACAAGTTTTAACTAAATTCCCGACTAACTCATAAGATCATCAATACTCTTGTTCACCCATCCTAGGGATCCCATAATAACTCTTAGCTCATTATTACATAATGGTCTCATAAAACACTTCAATTTTAAATCATAACTTGTTCGTTTAATAAAACATGTGAGCATGTACGATAGCCCCAAAACAGTAAAATGTTTAAAAGGGGGATTAGAAACTCACCAGTTATACTACGTCTAAACCCTAGCTCTGCACCACGCGTGCTCGCTCAACCCCGAACCTGTCAAACGTATGATTACACCATCAGGACACGTTTAAAACGTACGTTGGATAACGGGTAACAATATAATAAAACCCTGAGTCCCCTCTTCTTGTCAATCCAACCCCATGAAACCCTAATCTCGTGTCACCTTTGTACCGGATCGTTTGTGACCCGTTTAGAACTCGTATACCCGAGCTTAGGCTTCCAAGAATGCATGTACGTGATCATGCACCCTAGTCCCGTGAGCCCACACATACTCGGATCGGGTTTCATACTCACATGCATGCCATGCATGGTAAAAACCCTAACCACGTAAAACGTAGGCACTTTCGTCGGGTTCCCATGCACGCATGCAGGCAATCCATGCAAAACCCTAGCCCATGATTCCTCTCCATACTACTCTGGATCGTTACGAACCCGCACTTGAGCTCACTCATGCACCACTACGGGTCCCATGCTCCCGTCTTCATCCTCGAGTCCACCCTAGCCGGCCGTAACCACGCACCACCATCATGCCGTCGAGTTCCGTATATGCCGAACATCACTACCATCTTACTCCCGTCGTTCGCTGTCGTGAACCACCCCCAAGGCCAACTCCTGTGAGTCTCCGGCACCACCCCTCACCGCTGCCGCCGATCCTGGCTGCTAACGAGGCCACCACCAAGCTATCCGACCTTTTCCTCTTGCTCTACCCCTCACTCGGTTGTCAGCCTCCATCCCACCATCCGAACGCCACCCTCACTCGCCACCACTACCAGCATATTCGGTCGCCCATACCCATCGGCCTCCTCCTTCACCATTGCTGTCGTCTACGGCCGAACCACTCCCAACAAACCCCAAACGGGTTCCTATGTTCACAAGAATAATAAATGGGTAATTTTGGAGGTTTACCTTACGCGTGACGTCCTCCCCTTGCTCGCTACCACCGTTGGACCACCGTGGAACCACCTCCGTCCTCTCTTCCCTTCGCCGATTCCCTTTTCTGCTCCTACCCTTGCCGTCGCAACTTCTAGCCAAAAATAGCTTAGGGTTTTTCGTTATGTGGTATTTAAACCACCTCAAGTTTCGCCTGGGTCCTTCTAGTTTTAATTCCATCAAAGTGACTCCGAGTCGCTTCTATATTGGCTAATCAAATCTCTTTATTTCTATTAATAGGGTTTTACATGAAACCCTCGTCAACGGTCTCATTTACAAGAGACTTAAGTCACCCGATAACTTAAATAATAAATGCGTATGTTTTCGGGATGTTACAAGTCTTCCCTTCTTAAAAGAGGATTCGTCCTCGAATCCTACGTCGGCACAAACTAACTCAATTCTTCGTTACCATTCTTACTCGTGCACCAAAACCCTTAGGTGCTACTCGTTCTCTATCGTATGTGAATAATCTTGATCCTTACTTTTCCACATGGCCACCAGCCTTGGTGTTTAAAGAAATCTTCTTCGTTGCTCGCTTTCCACTTGGTGACTTGTAGGTTTCACCTACCCATAACTTCGCCTCTCGCCTCTCTGGTCATTAGCCAACCGGCTTCATTTCCCACTCCTATTATCCCGGCATGTGCTAGGAGTTGTCATCCGTGATTGCCTTGAATACCAATCCTTTCCCAAGGACTCGTTGTCATTGTCCTTAACAAAACCTCGTCGCTCTAATTGTTCATAAGAACGTCACACGTACCACCTCTAATACTATGTAGCACAACACTACCAATTGTCCTCTCACTAGTGACGCTTCATTAAGACTCACGGGCACAACTGCATTCGTCTCATGTATAACCATAAAGTCCTCATCATTCCCACGATCATCCTCCAAAGTAGGCTTCGTACCTTTGTCGTGTCTTGTTCACATCCAAACACTTGTTTTTCGTGAATGCTCCACAGGAGCCCACTTTAAGCTAGCCTTACTTTCGTCAGCATAGGCATCTCCTTCCCAGTCTCTTACATCCAATCCTGCACTTACCCCTCTCGGGTTTCACTTTTCTTGCTACTGCTCTACTTTGCTATATGATCATCGACCATGCCTCATTTATAATGTACGGACATGAAGTCCGTCTGCTCACAAGCCTCAGCTATCCGTTGTCTCGTTCAGGGAAAACATCTCCGCTCCTCTTTTTCCTCACATAGGCTAAATCCTTCGTCTGGAACGTGTTCCATGAAGGTCCTTCTTCATCTCGTTAACTCTGTGCTGAAATCGTTAGCGTCATCACCTTTATCTTATCATAAACATTTTTGGTCGAGCGTCCACGTAAACGCTTTAACCATCTACTTTCACAACTCCGCCCATTGGCTCCGTGCTCCGAATTCCAGAGATATAAGCATAGGCATCTCATAAGAGCACCTCACTGGTCGTCTAGAAGACGTCAAAACTCCTCGCACCACCTCGATGTATCAACGTCGATAAAATCTTCTAGATAGAAATACTATACTTGGGCATACTGACCACCCATCCTATGCACGTGTACTACAAGGACACACACCGACGGACATATATACATAACACACAATGTTCTACACATGTACTAGTAACCCCAAACTCTAAACACACATCATGTGCACATACACAACTGCTAGATCTGAGTAAATCAACGTGCATATAATATGAACTCGTCATTTATCGACACACAAACTCCTGAACCTTACCTCTTACTCACTACAATGGTAGACCCTGCCACACGTCATCATATACTCATACAGATTTTACTCGGTCGTACCCATACTTCAAGACGACACACTACTCTGTCTGGACATAAAACATCACTCTAAACATTCATACACACAAGATATAAAATATCTTACTTCCCTAAAGGATCTGGTCCTGAACATGTATACCTAGACATAAGGTATGTAACTACAATTTCCCACAGGACCTCGTCCTGAACATTTATACATACTAAAGATGTATGTTTAATATTTCCAACAGCACTTCGTCCTGAACAACTACACTAGGTGCAACACACCCCTTACACTTCAAACATCACCTAAACATAACACATAGGTGACACTATCTTAAGACCGTAGACACACAAACAAAAATCAAAACTCTGGTCTACATCGGTCTACTCATACAGTCTAATCAACCAAGCTCTAGCATCACATCAAAGATTACATTTAGTATGAACTCACGTTGTTCAAAAGGTAATCACATAATCAGACATCATTAACACTGCACCACCAATAGCAAGCTATCACACATGCAACTATCATTAACTACGTTTTAAACCATCCCATGGTAAGATTCACTGTCAAGGTTAAAATCAAACAATTGAAAAACCAAGAACAAATATTTTGTCACAAAAGTGCCTGACGGCTTCTACTCAAAATGCTCTAGTCCTCTCGTGGTAACAACAACTGCTCTAATCACTGAACAAGTCAAAGTTATCACCCACTTGTTCCCCGTCGTCACATTCCTCCAGCCCTCTGTTTCCTGATTTGGTGTTGTGTCTCGAAGGCTGACTTCTGACTTCAAATGCATTTCTTCCTCTCCAACCACCTCACCTGTAAAACGAGCTACTTAGTCCACCTCTCATAGTTTCCCTGGTAGTACTGGGGGCATTAGGCGCTGGAAGCACCAGAATCACCACCTGTGCTGGTAGCTCCTGCTCATCCTCAGCCGTCGGTAGAACCACCGTTAATGGAACATGTGCTAAGATCCGTCGTCTCCCAAAGATAATCGTACAAACAGCAGCCGCACGTCTAGCCCGTCGTTCTGCCAACCTCCTTATGAGAGCTCCCCGCCTAATCCATCTAGTCCAAATCGTCATGGCCATCGGTACCTGCACAAGATAGAACGTTGGAGTGATTACTATGGGCGTCAAAATCAGGTGAGTTTTCATGGCCCCTTTTACCGTTTTAAATTTGGGGAGAAACATGCATACAAACGAGCATCATTTTACTTGTTTTCCCGTTGGGGAGAAACATGCAAACAAACGAGCATCATTTTACTTGTTTTCCCATTGGGGAGAAACATGCATACAAACGAACATCGTTTTACTTGTTTTCCCGCTGGGGAGAAACATGCATACAAACGAACATGGATCACATAGTATTTCACTACCACTTGTGTACTTAAGCGTAAACTCTATCATGAAATTCCTCACACACATCGGACCGTTAATATGGATTTAGCGAGGTAATGTTTGGTAGTACTACTGGGTTTGACAAACCCCACCCGGGCTAGTCGTCTAGTTCAATCGGAGGTCGAACGGGTGTAATATTAACCTAAACACATTCGCCATGGTTGATAGACCTGGCGGGAGGCATTCAAACACAAACAGTCAGCTTCGGTTACGAGCGCTTAGAGTAACTTATACATTGTCTAGCTAGCAATAGGTGTGACATACGTATGTGGATCCTACAAACACACAAACAGTTTATTTACTTACAAACTTGTGAACTCACCAACCTCGTGTTGACACTTTTTCTTACTTGTTTCTCAGGTCTCTAAGGCACAGGTTGCACACCTAGGACATGCATGGAGTCCTACTGTCATTGCATTCTTATTCAAACATTTAAAACAATTCACTTGCTTTTATTAAACTAAACTTGGGCGCATTTGTTTTGCGCAGTAACTATTTGACATAAACCACTTCCGCATTTAACTCTGAACATCTAATGGTTTTTTTTAATATCATATAGTGTCGTTTGACGTAATTAATGACTGAGATCCTGGTTTGTCACACGCCTAACGGTAAAACTCCGTTAGTGGATTTTGGGGGTGTGACAGATTTTCTGAGCCATTGGTTATAGAGAACTAGGATTGCATACTAGACTATAACCGCACACATGCATTAGTTACACGACACAGACACTCATACATATTACATAGCATCCATACATACATTGCATTACATGCATGTTGACATCATCCATATCACCCTCTGCTGACGAGGAACACGTCATTCTTAGTGTATCATCATTCCAAGTGGCGACACTCGGGGAATCACCAAAACAACATTCACTCACGTCCGAGGGCAACAAGACGGAGCCTTCGGAGGAGTCACTCACACCACCACTGATTTGATCACTAAACTACCAAAGGCTCGAAGGGGTTATGATGCAATATGGGTAGTAGTGGATCGGTTGACAAAGAGTGCATATTTCCTTCCTATAAAAGAAACGTATTCATCGGATAGATTGGCGGAAATGTATGTGAAGGAAATTGTGTCACGTCATGGTGTACCGGTGTCGATTATATCGGATCGTGATACGAGATTTACTTCTCGTTTTTGGAAGAAATTCCATGAGGATATGGGGACTAGATTGAATCGAGCGGACGATTCAAACGGATGGTCAAAGCGAGCGGACGATTCAAACGCTCGAGGATATGTTGCGATCGTGTGCATTGGATTTTGGGGGTGGTTGGGATGACCATTTACCGTTGGCGGAATTTTCTTATAACAATAGCTACCATTCTAGTATTGGTATACCGCCTTTTGAGGCGTTGTATAGGAGGAAGTGTCGAACACCCATGTGTTGGGGTGAAATTGGTCAACGGGAACTTGGAAGCAAAGAGGTGGTCAACGAAACTATTTGTAGTATTGACCAAATAAGGGCACGCTTGAAGGCGGCTCAAAATCGCCAAAAGTCCTATGCGGATAATAGAAAGCGGGCGATTGAGTTTCAAGTGGGGGACTTTGTGCTTTTGAAAGTCTCTCCTTGGAAAGGGGTGATACGGTTTAGGAAACGGGGGAAGTTAAGTCCACTTTTCATCGGACCGTTTAAAGTGATAGCAAGGGTGGGTGCGGTGGCTTATCGTTTGGAGCTACCAGAGGGACTAAGTAGACTTCATAACACGTTTCATGTGTCTCATTTGTGAAAATTTTTGGCGGATGAATCTACTTTTGTTCCATTGGATGATATTGAATTGGATGAAAAGTTGAATTATGTTGAGGAACCGGTGGCAATCCTAGATAGAAAGGTGAAGCGTTTGCGGAATAAAGAGATTAGCCAAGTTTTGGTAAGGTGGAAACATAAGAAGGGGGAGGAAATGACTTGGGAAACCGAGGAAGAAATGCTCAAGTATTATCCGAACCTTTTTATGTGAAGTCGGGTTTCGGGGACGAAACCCAAATAAGGGGAGGTGATTTGTAACGAACCAAAAATTCGGGTTTCGTTTTCAAAATAAATAAAATATTTCAATAAATATTATGGTGAAAATAATATTGTAGAAATAAGTTGAAACAAGTGGGTTTCAAGTTAGTAATGGTGTTTTACTAGTTTTAACTAGTTTTGGAATGAAAATGGATGAAATAGAAGTTGAGGGACTAAAACTGCAAATATGGAAAATCTGCCATATTTGACTTATATGAAGTCAAAATTCAGGATTTTGGTTGGTGTGGGTGTCGATGGTTGCAAGAGAAAAAGGAGGAAGAGGAGAAATTGATCAAGAACGAAATTGGTGACTTGCATGCTCGGGATTTAGGTGTTGATTCACACAATACCTTCCTAACATCAAGTAAGTTCCTCCTTCATCTCTTGAATCCACCATAAATGGTGTTCTTGGTGAGTTTTGGGTAAAATCCGAAATTATGATGCATGAGGTTAAATTAGTGATAGATTATTGATAATCCAGTTAAACTAAAGTTAAAGAGTGGTGATTAACATCCTAGAACCCTTTGATTTTGATTATGAGAAGTTAGGGTTCATATGGTGAAAATTGGGGGTGTTTGGGTCATGATGCTAGATTGTTGAATTAATGATGATTAAGTGTTTTTATGATGTTAGACACTTGAACAAACACCAAATTAACCTAATGATAAAAATTGAATAAAAAATTAGTGTTAAGGTAAGGATAATGAAACTCAAGTAGGTGAGTTTGGGGTGAAAGAGGGTGTTTGGATATGAGGATAACCCAAACGGGTCAATTTCGGTTGGAAATGGGAAATTGGGTTGTGAACCCAATTATGATGTGATTTTGATGAATGTTAGATTACTAAACTAGGTGAATGTGTTTAGGTAATCAAATTACAAAACTTGAAGGTGGTGCGTGATCTTCTAACCTGAAAGGTAAGTGCTTTTGCACTTACTTAGTAATTGATGATAAATGGTGATATATGCAATGTTGTATGCATAATGTGTTAAGTTGCATAATGTGTTATGTGGTATGAATGTGTATAGAGTTGTATAAATAAGTGAATGAATGTAGTTATAGTATAAATACTATAATGGATATGTGGATATGGAGTTATAGTCTAAGTACTATAATGGATATGTGGATATGGAGTTATGGTCTAAGTACCATAATAGATAGATGGATATGAAGTTATGATCTATGAATCAAAATGGATATGAGGTTATGGCCTATGTGCTATAATGAAAATGAGAATGTGTTAATTATGAATGATAAATGAAAAGAATGAAACTTGAAGGTGAAATGCAAGTGATATGTAGCCTAATGTCAAAATTGGGTGGAAACGGGTCAAATGGGTGAATGGGTGGAAACAAGTAAAATCTTACTTGTTTGTTATGTTTTATCTTCATTACTAACGGTGTTATGTTAATGTGGTTATGTAGGGAAAGCTCCGAAGTAGGTCAAAGTCAAGTCCAAGATTTGGAGGGTTCTCGTATGCAAATTTTTTCTCGTATGCAAATTTTGGTATTTTGGGGATTTTAAGGAAAATCCTTGTAAAGTGGTGTAAAATTACACTTGAATTGTGTTTTGGTGTGTATAAATGTGTCATGAAAGTTCTTGGTCAAAAACCCAAGTGTTTGGGAAATTTTGTGACTAGTTGAAATGGTAAAAGTTGAAAAAATGGTTAAGTGTTGAAAACTACACAGGTCAATAAACTTTCTGTTTGCTGGGTCACCCACGGTACGCGAGGAAACCAGGGTAGGTTCTCTCGCGGTACGCAAGGGACCGGGTTTCTGGAAGAGTGTTGGTTCCTCGCGGTACGCGAGAGTATGGGTAAGGTCCCTGGCGGTACTCGAGGAACATTTTGAAAAAAAAATTTCTTGGGATAAATGCTTCCGCGTGTTTTAACGATCTAATAATCGGTCTTTGAATTAAGGGTGTTACAACTTGGTATCAGAGCAATGGTTTGAGGGATTTGATGTGGGTGGCACCAAACTCAAACCGGATGCTCTTGATATGGGGGAAATGATACGAGAATCCAAGAAGGACTTGACTAAGACTCGGAGCTTTCGGAAGTGAAAGGTTAGTAATGTTTTGTTAAGGTGATTATATATATATATATATATATATATATATATATATATATGATGTATATGTATGATTAAATGACAAGGTGTTATGTTTGCCGAAACTTGTTTATGTGATTTGTTATATGAATATGAAAATTACAATTGGGCATAACGTATTATTAAACATGTCTGGCCAATATGATTAATAAGACGAGATGGGCAAGGGTCTTTATGATAACCATATTACAATGAACATTTGTAAGGAGTCGGTGAAGGTAGTTATATGTGTATGTATGTATGTATATGGATGATTAGATGAGGGTAATAAATATACACATAGATAAGATATAGTGCCTTAACAAGTGGGTAGATTAAAGACCTATAAGTAGGTAGAACATCTACAACTTAGTTAAAATTGGACGGGAAGACTAAGGGGCACTTGTGTAAGTAGAAGAAATGGTGGATGAAAGTCATCTTAAGGACTCAAGTACGTTAGAGTCTAGACGTGTATCACCTCGTGAGTGGTGAGGAACATGGAATGTGTCACACCCCCAAAATCTACTAACGGAGTTTTACCGTTTTGGAAGGTGACAAACCAGGATCTCAGACATCAGTTACTTCAAACGACACTATATGGGACTTGAAATGTAATAACATAAAAGATCAAAGTTCAGAGTGTATATGCGGAAGCGTTTAAACGAAAGTAAATGCGCAAAACAACGCGCCCAGGTCCAATTACAAACAAAACATAAATATTATTTAATAGATAATTATTTCAATTGGAGTCCAAGACACATGCATGACTTAACGTGATCCTGAGTGCCAACCTAAGAAAACATGTAAGAAAACGAGTCGAGTTCACAGGTTTCAATCATTTAAAGTAAAGCTTTTACGGATTATGTACATTCAATATATATATCAATAGGTTGCATGCCTATATTCATGTTTTGCTAAAGCGCTCGCAACCGAAACTGACAGCGTGTTTGTTTGTTTGCCTCCAGCCAGGTCTATCAACTTTGACTAATGTGTTAAGGTCAATATAACACCCGTTTGACCTCCAATCGAGTTAGCGCGACTAACGCAGGTGGGGTTTGTCAAACCCAGTAGTACAACCAAAATTACCTCGTTCATACCATATTAACGGTCCGATGTGTGTGAGGAATTTTCATTATAGTGTGTTACGCTTAGCCTCAACAGTGATATCATATGAATTACAATCACCCAAAAAGGGTTGTGACATGTTTTCTCCCCCAAATAAAAACAGTAAAAGGGGCCTTGAAACTCATCTGAGCTTGAGTAGAGATTTGAATCACACAAGAGAAAAGTTGGAACCACGAGTGTAAGTCTCAGACGACTTACGTATGCCCTAAAATTATAAACACATAAATTAGGGACAAGTTGGGATTTGTGATGACGACACGGAAGATTGGACGCCCTAACGCATTCTAGGGATTTAAGAGTAGACGAACGTGTCTACGGAATTATATATATATATATATACACATATATATCATAATAATTAAGGTAAATGCGTTACGTGTTGAACGTTAATAACGAATAATAAATAAATAAGTTCGTACGTTCGAGTCGTTTACAAAAGTTAGGAAAATAATATAATTTAATATATTATTTTAGATTCGTAAGATTAATAATTAATCATTGACAAAAATAATAATTATGTTATTTTTATTCGAGCAAATAACGTAGGTAAATAATATAACAACTTATATTATTAAATAGTTTAAAACATCACACGAGATATTTAAACAAAGTGAAATAATATAAATATATATTATTTAAAAATAGGAGTCACGAGTTAAAAATAATATTAACATATTATTTCATACGAAGTCGGGGTTGAAAATAATATAATTATATTATTTCAAAAGTGGAATTATTACCAATTATAAGTCATAAAATCAAACCCGAGCCTACGGGTTGTTTTCCGGGTTAAAACACTTTAATATAATATTATATTAATATAACAATTTATTTGGTAATTAAAATAATAATAAAAATCGGTTTTAAAAATAAATGTGGGTGGAGAGACTCGAACCCGGGTCTCTCCCCCCAATAGCACACCCACTTAACCAGTCCCACCCGCTAGGGTTATCGCAACAGAACCCGAGTCTGATTGGTTTTATCACTTAAGTCCGGTGGGTTCCCTCCCCATATACGCATACGATCGAATCCCAGCCCCAATCCAACCAATTCGACAAGGATTTAACACCAAAGTATAGGGGTTTAGAAAATCGGAGGTTTGCGAATCAGTGTGTTCATTTAATTGTAAAACGGTTAAGAGTATGGTCGTTTAATTCTCAGTTTTAAACCCGAAACCCTAAGTTAAGAACATGAATTCAATTAGGTCAAATTCGACAATAGGATTAGTTGAAAGTATAGGGCTTTTACAGATTGGAACATTTCAAAACTATCCCTTTGGTTTAATTGGATTGAGGTCGAGTCTAGGATCAAAAGCCCCAAATCGCATATGAACGAACCTTAGATTACTGGATCGAGTTCAATTCGATACTGTTAGGTGAAATTGATAGGGGGTTTTTAATGTATTCGAGATTGCGAAACTGTTGATGTAAGTTAATTTGATTGAGATTGGGTTTAGGGTCGAAACCCTCAAATCATTTTACGAAGAACCCTAGATTAGTGTTCTTCCTAAGACCGATGTTGTAAGCCCTAATTGGCATAGGGCTTTTCATCTGGAAGTAAAAACGAAGGTGAGGGTGTGTTCAATTACCAGAAACATATGCGATTTCGACTAGGTTGCGTTCCGACGTCGACGGCTTTGGTTCCTTGAGTCTCTAGCCACACTTCCGATTGAATTGGTACGCGTAGAAGCTTGATAGGAATTCGTTTGAGATGATAGTATGTGAAATTTGGAGAATGATAACCGAATTTGCTAGGTTTTGATAGAAATCGACGGGAGGGCGACGGTTATGACTTAACTTTGTCATTAAGTGGTTTAATTCGACAATGATTATAATTAACGCCCTAATAACGATCAATTAATGATATCACGAGAGATTCAGTTACGAATTGAATCATCTTCGGCTATTGCTCAAGGATTTAAGATCAAAAGTCCCGAATTTGACTTTTTTTTTTGAAGTCAACAGAAATAGCTTGAATTGATTTTGACTTTGAGAGTCAACAAATCAGGTTTTGGGACTTGGCAGAACTAGTCCCTGCAGTTAGAGTTCGGGTTATTGACAGAATTAGACCCTCATGTTAGATTTAACTGGTTTCAGTTAGGATATTTAATGAAATTGTTAACTAAGTTAACTTGAAAAGTCGGGTTGTCACATCATCCCCTAGTTAAAAGAATTTTCATCCCGAAAATTAAAGAATAAAAATAAAAATAAAATTTCTGGATGTCACATCATCCCATAGTTAAAAGAATTTTCGTCCCGAAAATTAAAATAGTACCTTAAGAATTTGACGTGGAGTGCTTGAACAGATTAGGATACTTGCGCATCATCTGATCATCGCGCTCCCACGTGAATTCCGGTCCGTGTTTCGAGTTCCAACGAACTCTGACAATAGGGATTTTACTGCGTTTCAGCGTTTTGATTTCCCTATCCATGATTTCCACCGGTTCTTCAATGAACCGCAGTTGTTCATCGATGTGTAGTTCCTCAAGAGGAACCGCGAGTGTTTCGTCTGCTAGACATTTCTTCAAGTTCGAGACATGAAAGACATCGTGTACACCACTAAGTCCTTCAGGTAGGTCCAGCTGATACACTACTGGGCCAAGTCTCTTCACTATCTTGATCGTTCCAACATAACGAGAATTCAGTTTGCCTCGTTTCCTGAAGCGAATTACACCCTTCCAAGGTGAGACTTTGAATAGAAACATTTCGCCTATTTGAAACTCTAACGGTTCACGACGCTTATCGGCATAGCCCTTTTGACGATCACGAACTGCCGCCATACGGTTTCGGATTTGAATGATCTTTTCAGAGGTTTCGAATACAAGTTCGGGACTTGTAAGTTGGCTATCCCCAACTCCAGTCCAACAGATAGGGGATCGGCATTTACATCCATACAATGCTTCGAATGGTGCCGCCTTGATAATAGTGTGATAACCATTAATGTTGGAGGACTCCACTAGAGGTAAGTGAGACTATTATTTGTGTCTTCATGAAGGATATGATGCCCATAACAGCACCACTCCTTTCGCCTTGGACGGAGAGGGTTTCTCCATTAGGATGAGGAAGGTGAACGATTTTCTCGCGACAGATAATCTCAGCTTGGTTCTTAGATAATCAGTCCATTCTGACAATCACGTCGAAACTACCGAGTGTGACCGGCATGAGATCAAAGTCAAATTTGTGACTAGTCAGTTCGAGTTTACAACCCTTAAGATCATGGGTTGCTTCTATTATTTGTCCGTTGGTTATTTCTATGGTGTATCTGTCTTCTAACAGGGTTAGGGTTTTTCTTAGTAGGTTGCTAAGTTTATTAGTCATGGAATTCCTATCAGCATCAGTGTCAAATAGTACAGAAGCAAAATAGTTGTTTAGAAGGAACTTACCAGTAACCACGTTGTGGTCATAACGAGCTTTTCCGGATCCTAGCGCAAAGGCTCGCCCCTTTGCACCATTCCCTGCATTATTGCCCTGGTTGTTATTATTGCTTTGGTGGTTGTTGTTGTTGTCGATGTCACCCTTCTTTAATTGTGGACAATCCTTCCGAAAGTGTCCCTCTTTTCCACATTCAAAACAACCTTTGGTAAAACCCGGTTGTTGGAAGGGCTGCTTGGCTTGTAATTCCCCTCTGCAGTCTTTGGCAGCATGGCCCACCTTGCCACACCGCTGGCAACGGTTTTTGTCACAAGAACCGAGGTGGTGGTAATTACATTTGTTACACCTGGGGTGTCTCCCAATATAACCACTTTGATGCTGACTCGAAGAGGTCGACTGGTTGAAGTTCTTCGTAGGTTCAAACCTACGATGTTGTTGTTGCTGTGGCTGATTTGACTGAAATCCCATGTTGTTATTGCTACTGTCAAACTTCCTCTTGTTGTTGTCAGTAGACTTGGATGCTGACTTCCTGGGAGGTAGTGTCCCTTGGGTAACGGCTTGGTCCGTCAGTTTGTGAGCAAGACGGATGGTTTGTTGAATGGTAGCGGGGTTGGATGAAGTGACCATGCTCTGGATTTGTGGTACTAATCCACTGATGAACATTTCGATTCTCTTGTAGGGTGGTGTGACCATGTGAGGACACATCCCCGCTAGTTCATGCGAGCGAGTGGTGTAGAGTTCTATTTCAGAACCCTCCATTTTCAGATTCTAGAATTCTCCCTCGAGTTTCTGAATTTCATCCCTGGGACAGTACTCTTCCTTCATCAGGATCTTGAAGTCTTCCCATGGTGATGCATTGGCCATGTCCAGACCTAGCATCTGGACATGTACATTCCACCATGTGAGGGCAGGACCCTCTAGAGTTCCCGATGCAAATTTGACTCGGTCGGCCACAGGGCAGTTACACATAGAGAACACAGATTCAATCTTTTCAAACCATCGGAGTAATCCGACAGCTCCCTCAGCTCCACTGAATGTGTGGGGCTTGCAGTCCATAAATGTCTTGGAGGTACAGACATGCTGATTGTTCTGTGGATTGTTCACTTGCCCTGGATTAGAAAGAGTAGGTTGGGTTTAGGAAAGAGTGGAATAAATGTGTACAGTTGGTTGTCTAGGGTTAACGGTTAACAGGTTTACCTGCAATATGTGCTGCTAAGGCTTCAGCAACACTGTCATTAATTAACGTAGCCAGTTCGGCTGGTGTCAGATTTATATTTCCACGACCACCGTCCGGCCATGATTCTTCATATTTACAAACACAAGAAATGAGTAAATACATCGCATATTGACATCATTCAAGTGTAAGCAAACAGAAGGAGATGTGTAAAGACATGCAGGTTTATGATTTTAGTACAAGGCTAACTTAAATCATAAGGCCATAGAATAAATAGTTCAACTCAAACAGTTCACTAAGATTTTATTGGAATGGGAACATCCTTACCCATTTAGGTTTTTATTTGAAACATAAATAAATGACAAAATAAGATAAGATAGAATAGAATGGAATATCAAGCTCCACTGTCGGCGGATGAGATGACTGACTCAGCATCATCCACCTCTACTTCCTCGGGCTCATCCTCAGGCTCAAAATCGGGTACTTCAGCTGGCTCTAGAGCTGCTGCAAGTTGTATCTCTAACTCTCCAATTCTTTCCTGAGATTCTACTTCAGCCTCCTCGAGTACATTCACTCTAGCCTGTAATGCCCTTACCTCGTCCACTAATGCATTATGCAAGCGGTCAGTGCCTGCCAGTTCTGCTACTAGCAGATCTATCCTATGATCCGTTTGTTTCTCTCCTCTTAACAGACCTGTGATCGCTCCTGCTGCGTCTCTCATATTCTGGATCTCTCGATCCATAGTTGCTACAAATGCTGCAAAGGCTTGCTCCAAGTGGCAAGGTAGTAATGGTAAACGTGGTCCTGATGATGATGAGGCTCCAAAGTACGGTGATGGAACTCGTTCCTGTCTAACCCATTTGCTCAGTAAACCGGGGTACCAATCCCAGTCACTCCATTCCGGATATGCATGGGCTCTCCATACACAATAGAGTTATCAATGGGCTCAAGCCTACGCCTCTTGGGCTCCGGTGATGCAATGGCAGGAATGTCATGTTCCTGATTGGTAGGTGGTGAAGATGGTGGTGTAGACATAAATCCTGAAACATAAGGAGTAAGTGTCTATGCCAAGTAACTAATGTGTGTGGCTATAGTCTAGAATGCAGTCCTAGTTCTTTATAACCAATGGCTCTGATACCAATCTGTCACACCCCCAAAATCCACTAACGGAGTTTTACCGTTTTGGAAGGTGACAAACCAGGATCTCAGACATCAGTTACTTCAAACGACACTATATGGGACTTGAAATGTAATAACATAAAAGATCAAAGTTCAGAGTGTATATGCGGAAGCGTTTAAACGAAAGTAAATGCGCAAAACAACGCGCCCAAGTCCAATTACAAACAAAACATAAATATTATTCAATAGATAATTATTTCAATTGGAGTCCAAGACACATGCATGACTTAACGTGATCCTGAGTGCCAACCTGAGAAAACATGTAAGAAAACGAGTCAACACTAGGTTGGTGAGTTCACAGGTTTCAATCATTTAAAGTAAAGCTTTTACGGATTATGTACATTCAATATATATATATCAATAGGTTGCATGCCTATATTCATGTTTTGCTAAAGCGCTCGCAACCGAAACTAACAACGTGTTTGTTTGTTTGCCTCCAGCCCGGTCTATCAACTCTGACTAATGTGTTAAGGTCAATATAACACCCGTTCGACCTCCAATCGAGTTAGCGCGACTAACGCGGGTGGGGTTTGTCAAACCCAGTAGTACTACCAAAATTACCTCTTTCATACCATATTAACGGTCCGATGTGTGTGAGGAATTTTCATGATAGTGTGTTACGTTTAGCCTCAACAGTGATATCATATGAATTACAATAACCCAAAAAAGGTTGTGACATGTTTTCTCCCCCAAATAAAAACAGTAAAAGGGGCCGTGAAACTCACCTGAGCTTGAGTAGAGATTTGAATCACACAAGAGAAAAGTTGGAACCACGAGTGTAAGTCTCAGACGACTTACGTATGCCCTAAAATTATAAACACATAAATTAGGGACAAGTTGTGATTTGTGACGACGACACGGAAGATTGGACGCCCTAACGCATTCTAGGGATTTAAGAGTAGACGAACGTGTCTACGGAATTATATATATATATATACACACATATATATCATAATAATTAAGGTAAATGCGTTACGTGTTGAACGTTAATAACGAATAATAAATAAATAAATAAATAAATAAGTTCGTACGTTCGAGTCGTTTACAAAAGTTAGGAAAATAATATAATTTAATATATTATTTTAGATTCGTAAGATTAATAATTAATCATTGGAAAAAATAATAATTATGTTATTTTTATTCGAGCAAATAACGTAGGTAAATAATATAACAACTTATATTATTAAATAGTTTAAAACATCACACGAGATATTTAAACAAAGTGAAATAATATAAATATATATTATTTAAAAATAGGAGTCACGAGTTAAAAATAATATTAACATATTATTTCATACGAAGTCGGGGTTGAAAATAATATAATTATATTATTTCAAAAGTGGAATTATTACCAATTATAAGTTATAAAATCAAACCCGAGCTTACGGGTTGTTTTCCGGGTTAAAACACTTTAATATAATATTATATTAATATAACAATTTATTTGGTAATTAAAATAATAATAAAAATCGGTTTTAAAAATAAATGTGGGTGGAGAGACTCGAACCCGGGTCTCTCCCCCCAATAGCACACCCACTTAACCAGTCCCACCCGCTAGGGTTATCGCAACAGAACCCGAGTCTGATTGGTTTTATCACTTAAGTCCGATGGGTTCCCTCCCCACATACACATACGATCGAATCCCAACCCCAATCCAACCAATTCGACAAGGATTTAACACCAAAGTATAGTGGTTTAGAAAATCGGAGGTTGCGAATCTGTGTGTTTATTTAATTGTAAAACGGTTAAGAGTATGGTCGTTTAATTCTCAGTTTTAAACCCGAAACCCTAAGTTAAGAACATAAATTCAATTAGGTCAAATTCGACAATAGGATTAGTTGAAAGCATAGGGCTTTTACACATTGGAACATTTCGAAACTATCCCTTTGGTTTAATTGGATTGAGGTCGAGTCTAGGATCAAAAGCCCCAAATCGCATATGAACGAACCCTAGATTACTGGATCGAGTTCAATTCGATACTGTTAGGTGAAATTGATAGGGGTTTTTAATGTATTCGAGATTGCGAAACTGTTGATGTAAGTTAATTTGATTGAGATTGGGTTTAGGGTCGAAACCCCCAAATCATTTTACGAAGAACCCTAGATTAGTGTTCTTCCTAAGACCGATGTTGTAAGCCCTAATTGGCATAGGGCTTTTCATCTGGAAGTAAAAACGAAGGTGAGGGTGTGTTCAATTACCAGAAACAGATGCGATTTCGACTAGGTTGCGTTCCGACGTCGACGGCTTTGGTTCCTTGAGTCTCTAGCCACACTTCCGATTGAATTGGTACGCGTAGAAGCTTGATAGGAATTCGTTTGAGATGATAGTATGTGAAATTTGGAGAATGA
Source organism: Smallanthus sonchifolius (assembly GCA_023525975.1). NCBI lineage: Eukaryota > Viridiplantae > Streptophyta > Magnoliopsida > Asterales > Asteraceae > Smallanthus > Smallanthus sonchifolius. The sequence goes on from CM042037.1 coordinate 22,727,295, forward strand.
TAACCGAATTTGCTAGGTTTTGATAGAAATCGACGGGAGGGCGACGGTTATGACTTAACTTCGTCATTAAGTGGTTTAATTCGACAATGATTATAATTAACGCCCTGATAACGATCAATTAATGATATCACGAGAGATTCAGTTACGAATTTGAATCATCTTCGGCTATTGCTCAAGGATTTAAGATCAAAAGTCCCGAATTTGACTCTTTTTTTTTTGAAGTCAACAGAAATAGCTTGAATTGATTTTGACTTTGAGAGTCAACAAATCAGGTTTTGGGACTTGGCAGAACTAGTCCCTGCAGTTAGAGTTCGGGTTATTGACAGAATTAGACCCTCAGGTTAGATTTAACTGGTTTCAGTTAGGATATTTAACGAAACTGTTAACTAAGTTAACCTGAAAAGTCGGGTTGTCACATCATCCCCTAGTTAAAAGAATTTTCATTCCGAAAATTAAAGAATAAAAATAAATAAAAAAATTTCTGGATGTCACAGAATGGGTGAAATAGAATGCATCAATCTAGCGGAGGATGGCTAGAGCTTTCTATCATGTTGTATCGATCTTCCTTCGAGGAAGATAGGGATCTTTGAGGCAATCCTTGGAAGGAACCATATGAAGCCTAGAGAGCGGGAAGTATAACGGTTGGCGAACCGAAGTGGAAGGAAAACCTTGTTTTCATAAGGGGTTTGTGGTGTGTGAACCAAAGGAGTTAAAGGGTAAGAGTTAATCATTGATTAATCAGCAATAAATCACTATAATGGTATTGGCTTTGAAGCAATCCATTGTAATTGGAAGAAAGTGCATTACTCGCGATGAGTCGACTTCGGGTCGTGGCGGAGAATTGGTGGATTTTATTCGTAGGGAGAAAGGCATAATGGCGTGAAGGCACATGCATCGGGGGATTCAAGGGTAACATTGAAATGCCATCGATTGCAAGCCATGGTGGGTGGCATAGTGGAAGAGTTCCTTCACGTGTAGTGGACAGCAGAGGTGATCAACAAGATTTCAGGCAAGTGTTTTATGACTAGTCAAGGTCGCTCGAATCTTGGAATCATCAAAGAAATGTAGATAGATCGGGTTTCTCGATGCTATCTGTTGACGTTATAAAGGGGATCCCTGCGTATAGGAGTACAACTCAGGTGGAGTCAATTATTAAATGCGCAAGAGAAGGTTGAACACAGGAGATAAGTGGAAAACGAAGAGTAAATGAGAAGTGGCTTCATGAAAGCCGAATCATTCTAGCCGAACTAGAAACCCTTTATGGGAAGAAATGCCGGACATTGTTGTATGTCTGGAGGATAACACAAATGGGGAGAAAATTAGAAATTTGCTTAGGCCTATGGATCACGCATTTCTAATCACCATAGTCGTGACTAAAGCTTTTCGGTCGTTATGTTGGATGAAAGGCTAAGCAGATCAGTAGAGATGGACCATCAACATTAAGGATGTTATAATGTTGATGTTTATATGATTTAAATGCAGGAGGTTGTGGACAAAAAAATCGTATGGATCTTAATCCGACGATTGTGAAAGAGGTGTTCGGCTACTTAGTAACCATATTGATGTCAAGTGTGACAAAGAGGTGGCGTGTTGATCTTAATCCGACGATTGTGAAAGAGGTGTTCGGTTACTTAGTAAACATATTGATGTCAACTAGGGGATGATGTGACACCCAGAAAAAAAAATTTAATTTTCGAGATGAAAATTCTTTCAACTAGGGAATGATGTGACAATCCGGACTTTCCAGGTTAACTCCGTTATTATAATCCAGTTAAATCCTAACTCAGTTAACTCATTTCAAACGTCAAGGACTAATTCTGTCATTAATTAAACTAAAACTATAAGGACTAGTTGTATCATTAGTCCAAACCCTAATCATGTTGACTTTTGAGGTCAAAATCACATGTTCTTGTATTCTTGTTGACTTTTGATAGTCAAACTAACAAGTTCTTAACCTAACTCAAACCCCAGGGACTTATTCTGCCCTTTTCAAAACTCTAACTTAGAAACCTTAGGGACTGAAACCGTAATTAACCTTTTCTTGATTTGTGTTGACTTTTGAAAGTCAAACTCCTGTTCTTGAAGCTTGAATTAACGAAATTCGTTTATTTGTAACTGTCATTCACGATTATCATCATTAAACGACACCATTAAGGTTTTAAAACATCATTATTGAGCGAATTAAACCCGATTATGGGTAATTATATTGTAACCGTCGATCTCTTGACACAAATTCATCAATTCGATCATTTGGCCTAAAATATTTGAAGTCTAGCACCCTGCGCACCTAAATCTTCCCCACATCATTTTCGCCGGAGTCGCAACAGGAGACGCTGGGGACCTCTCGTCAGAATCGTGATTGGGTTCTAGTCGAGCACCATCAATTCGAAAACAATCCAGGTATCTAATCACACCCTTAGACTCGCCTTCATTCCTATAACAAAAGCCCTAACATATCTAGGGCTTATAATAATGAATTGAACTCGAACCAATTCAGTTTAATCGAACCATACCCTTGACTCAGTTTCAATCAAATTAAATGATATGGGTAGTTTAGCAATTTCATACTCTTTGAAAGCCCTATGAATCCAAAAACATACATTATCAGTTTTAGTCAATTTGATTCCAAGATCAAAACCTAGGGTTTCGGTATGTTCAAACAGAAATTAACGACTATAAACTCGATGTCTTGGCGATTAGACTTGTCAACAGGTTCGTATAATACCGATTTACAAAACCCCTTTGTCATTTGGTTCTATCACGATTGGATTCAAGGGAATTGAGGGTGGATTTGGGTTCGGCTCGCGTAAAGGGGGTGAACACATTGGGCTATGTGTTAAAATAAATATGAGCTAGATCTTGTACGTGATCACCCTAGCGGGTGGACTGGTTAAGGTCTTATGCTGATAGGGGAGAGACCCAGGTTCGAGTCTCTCTAACCCTATTCTTTTTCTGAGCAACTTTTTACATTATATTTTTCTATAAAACCCCTTCCTATATTATTATAATGTTATATTAATACGTTTTAAACCCGGAAAACTCCCGTAGGCTCGGGATTGGATTTATAACACATTTTTGAAGTATTTTGTCTAATAAAAAATAATATAATTTATTATATTATTCCCTAAGCTATTACTAAATTCATACGAACACGTAAACAATGGTTTTATATTCGGTTTGGATTTTATAACTCATATTAATTATTATTCTCACGTTTTAAAATAATATAATAATTTATATTATTAAAGTTATTGTTTAACTCGAATAAACAAACGAAACAAATATATATATATATATATATATATATATATATATATATTATTAACTCATGTTTGGTGACGTTTTAAACGTACCACGTCCATTTTATTATTAAACTTAGAATTCCTTGATTTTCAATGACACGTTCGTCTACTCGTTGATCCTAAGTATGTTCTAGGACGTTCAAATCTTCCGTGTCATCGTCACAAAACCCCGTTGTGTCCCTAACTATTATGCTTATAAATTTAGGGCATACATAAGCAGTTCACAGTCAAACTCTAGTGTTTCCTACTTGCATCCTTGTGTGGTGCTATCTACAACTCGTACACAAATCAGGTGAGTTTTCACGGCCCCTTTTACCGTTTTAAATTGGGGGAGAAACATGCATACAAACGAGCATCATTTTACTTATTTTCCCGTTGGGGAGAAACATGCATACAAACGAGCATCATTTTACTTGTTTTCCTGTTGGGGAGAAACATGCATACAAACGAACATCATTTTACTTGTTTTCCCGCTGGGGAGAAACATGCATACAAACGAACATTAATCACATGGTATTTCACTACCACTTGTGTACTTAAGCGTAAACTCTATCATGAAAGTCCTCACACACATCGGACAGTTAATATGGATTTAGCGAGGTAATGTTTGGTAGTACTACTGGGTTTGACAAACCCCACCCGGGCTAGTCGTCTAGTTCAATCGGAGGTCGAACGGGTGTAATATTGACCTAAACACATTCGCCATGGTTGATAGACCTGGCAGGAGGCATTTAAACACAAACAGTCAGCTTCGGTTGCGAGCGCTTTGAGTAATTTGTGCATTGTCTAGCTAGCAATAGGTGTTACTTACGTATGTGGATCCTGCAAACACACAAAAAGTTTATTTACTTACAAACCTGTGAGCTCACCAACCTCGTGTTGACACTTTTTCTTACATGTTTCTCAGGTCGCTAAGGCATAGGTTGCACACCTAGTACATGCATGGAGTCCTACTGTCATTGCATTCTTATGCAAACATTTAAAACAATTCACTTGTTTTTATTAAACTAAACTATTTGACATAAACCGCTTCCGCATTTAACTCTGAACATCTAATGGTTTTGTTTAAACTCATATAGTGTCGTTTGACGTAATTAATGACTGAGATCCTGGTTTATCAAAAGCCTAACGGTAAAACTCCGTTAGTGGATTTTGGGGGTTTGACATGTGCTACTCGTTCTCTTTTGTTTGTGAATAATCCTGATCCTTACTTTTCCACATGGCCACCAGCCTTGGTGTTTAACGAAATCTTCTCCATTGCTCGCTTTCCACTTGGTGACTTGTAGGTTTCACCTACCCATTCCTTCGCCTATCACCTCTCTGGTCAATAGCCAACCGGCTTCATTTCCCACTCCTGTTATCCCGGCATGTGCTAGGAGTTGTCACCCGTGATTGCCTTGAATACCAATCCTTTCTCGAGGTCTCGTTGTCATTGTCCTTGACAAAACCTTGTCGCTCTAATTGTTCATAAGAACGTCGCACGTACCACCTCTAATACTATGTATCACAACACTACCAATTGTCCTATCATAAGTCACGCTTCATTAAGACTCACGGGGGGCACAACTGCCTTCGTCTCCTGTATAACCCTAAAGGCCTCGTCATTCCCACGATCATCCTCCCAAGTAGGCTTCGTACCTTTGTCGTGTCTGGTTCACATCCAAACACTTGTTTTTCGTGAATGCTCCACAGGAGCCCACTTTAAGCTAGTCTTACATTCGTCAGCGTAGGCATCTCCTTCCCGGTCACTTACATGCAATCCTGCACTTACCCCTCCCAGGTTTCACTTTTCTTACTGCTGCTCTACTTTGCTATATGATCATCGACCATGCCTCATTTATAATGTACGGACGTGAAGTCCGTCTGCTCACAAGCCTCAGCTATCCGTTGTCTCGTTCAGGGAAAACATCCCCACTCCTATTTTTCCTCACATAGGCTAAATCCTTCGTCTGGAACGTGTTCCATGAAGGTCCTTCGTCATCTCGGTAACTCCTTGCTAAAATCGCCAGCGTCATCACCTTGATCTTATCATAAACATTTCTGATCGAGCGTCCACGTAAACGCTTTCATCATCTACTCTCACAACTCCACCCATTGGCTCCGTGCTCTGAATTCCCGAGATATAAGCATAGGCATCTCATAAAAGCACCTCATTGGTCGTCTAGAAAATGTCAAAACTCCTCGCACCGCCTCGATGTATCAACGTAGAGAAAATTGTCAAAATAGATATACAATCCTTGAGCATACTAACCACTAATCCTATGCATGACTAAGCATGTACTACAAGGACACACACCGACACACATATCTACAGAACACACAATGTTCTACACATGTACTAGTAACCCCAAAATCTAAACACACATCACGTGCACATACACAACTCCTAGATCTGAGTAAATCTACGTGCATACAATATAACCTCGTCATTTATCGACACACAAACTCCTGAACCTTACCTCTTACTCACTATAACGGTAGCCCCTTCCACACGTCATCATATACTCATACAGAATTTACTCGGTCGTACCCATAAGGGTCGTACCCATCCTTCAAGACGACACACTACTCAGTCTAGACACAAAACATCACTCTAAACATTCATACACACAAGATATAAAATATCTTACTTTCCCACAGGATCTGGTCCTGAACATGTATACCTAGACATAAGGTATGTAACTACAATTTCCCACAGGACCTCGTCCTGAACATTTATACATACTAAAGATGTATATTTAAGATTTCCCACGGGACTTCGTTCTAAACAACTACACCAGGTGCAACACACCCCTTACACTTCAAACATCACCTAAACATAACACATAGGTGACACTATCTTAAGACCGTAGACGCACAAACAAAAATAAAAAAATCCGGTCTACACCGGTTTACTCATACAGTGTAATCAACCAAGCTCTAGCATCACATCAAAGATTACATTTAGTATGAACTCACGTTGCTCAAAATGTAATCACATAATCACACATCATTAACACTGCACCACCAATAGCAAGCTATCACACATGCAACTATCATTAACTACGTTTTAAACCATCCCATGGTAAGATTCACTGTCAAGGTTAAAATCAAGCAATTGAAAAACCAAGAACAAATATTTCATCATAAAAGTGCCTGACGGCCACTACTCAAAATGCTCTAGTCCTCTCGTGGTAACCGCCACTGCTCTAATCACTGAACAAGTCAAAGTTATCACCCACTTTTTCCTCGTCGTCAGATTCCTCCAGCCCTCCGTTTCCTAATTCGGTGTTGTGTCTCGAAGGCTAACTTCTTACTGCAAATGCATTTCTTCCTCTCCAACCACCTCTCCTGTAAAAGGAGCTGCTGAGTCCACCTCTGATAGTTGCCCTGGTAGTACTGGGGGCATTTGGCGCCGGAAGCACCAGAATCACCTCCTGTGCTGGTAGCTCCTGCTCATCCTCAGCCGCCGGTGGAACCACCGTCAATGGAACAGGTACTAAGATCCGTCGTCTCCCAAAGATAACCGTACGAACAACAGCCGCACGTCTAGCCCGCCGTTCTGTCAACCTCCTGATAAGAGCTCCCCGCCTAATCCATCTGGTCCGAATCATCATGGCCATCAGTACCTGCACAAGATAGAACGTTGGAGTGATTACTATGGGCGTCAAATTCAGAATATGAGAGTAATCATAGACTGCCAAATCACGGTGATCAAATGCAATTTGGTGGTCCACATTACTGCTGGGATTCTAAACCTTCCCCATTATATTCACACTAACTTTCTATCTTTCACACACCCCGGATGCACATGCATCCCACACAACTCACATAGCACCATCCAATAATCTAGCAAGTCATCATCTTTATCACAATTTCACACCATCCAAGGTTACACACAAAATTACTAAATCAAATCAAGACACCAAACTATCTCTCATACTTACAATTAATGCTACTCCGCATTACTCAACTCACATCATAGTCTTATTTAATCACACCACACAACTTCACGTAGTTCTACATACTACTATCGCACATAGCACACATCATGAATGGAACCATAAATCACTTACTCACACCGATTACTTCACCTAGTGTAACACTATACAAACGGTAAATAATAATTACTGCTCAACTCGAAAGACGTACCTCTTGGCTCGCGGTTAGTCGTAGTTGCATTCGTTACACCCTTGTCCCATTTTCAGTTTAAGTTAAGGTAATTTATTGTTATCAAAACACCGATTTTCTCTTAAACCTAGCTCTGATACAAACTTGTAAGGCCCCAAACCGGGCACCCTACAGTTGGATCTCATCACTAGGTAAAATCATTAAAAACCTTTGATTTCATTTAATTAAACAGATGAAGTCTTTATCGAAATAGTATTATGTTTAAACTCGTTAATTTTTATAACGTTACCTGACGAATGAATGCGCACCAACCCGAGTAGCCTGCTCCCAAGCCAAGATACCTCAACTAGCAGACTCACCTGCAAAACAATCTAACGTACATACAAAGTCAGCTACGCTGAGTGAGTTCTAATAGTTTAAACTAACAAAAGTCGACTCGCCTCATTTAATATTTATTTCCACTTAATACCCTCTGGTCTTTATAAAATAGTTTTATAAATTGTCCTTATATAGATATCCCTTTTATCTTACAATATCCCGAAGGATTCACAACTGCAGACTCAACCCACCATTTTAACTTAGTAAGTCTCTCCGACATAGATTGAGCTTACTACTCTGATAACACACCATTTACCACATACCCGGGCTTAGGCTTCCAAGAATGCATGTACGTGATCATGCACCCTAGCCCCATGATCCCACACGTACCCGGATCGGGTTTCATACTCGCATGCATGCCATGCATGGTAAAAACCCAAACCACGTAAAACGTAGGCACTTTCATCGGGTTCCCATGCACGCATGCAGGCAATCCATGCAAAACCCTAGTCCATGATTCCTCTCCATACAACGCTGGCTCGTTACGAACCCGCACTTGAGTTCACTAGTGCACCACTACGAGTCCCATGCTCCCGTCTTCATCCTCTCGTCCACCCTAGCCGGCTGTAACCATGCACCATCATTGTGCCATCGGGTTCCGTATGTGTCGGACACCACTGCCATCTTACTCTCGCCGTCCGCCGACGTGAACCATCACCAAGGCTGACTCCCGTAAGTCTGGAAGGATAACAACAACCAAGGACAATTCGGTTTCGGACAACAACAGCAACAGTTTCAACAAAGACCACCTCAAAACTATCAGCTTCGTCAACAATTTCAAGGAACTAGCAAACCAAGCAACGGGTTAAGCTTAGAGGACGTGGTAACTAAGTTAATCTCTACAACTGAAAGTCAAGCCCTTCTAGCGGATTCCTGTCACAAACAATATGAGGAGAAGCTAGTCTTCACGAAGCTGAGTTTAGGACACAGAAAGCAACTCTACAGTCCATTGAAACACAGTTAGGGCAAATTGCAAAACTTTTATCCGAAAGACAACCAGGATGTCTTCCGAGTAATACTGAAACCAATCCAAAAGCAAATGTAAGTGCTATCACACTGAGGAATAGCAAGGTTTATCCAAAGCCACCAATGCCAGACGAAGAGGTTCAATCAACAAGGAGAAAGATATTTACCGGAGTACCACTTCATCCACATATCATAGAAACAACTACCCAAGAACCACAATCAAAGATAACTCCACCTCCTGCTCAAGTAGATACTCCTCCAAAAGTTCCAACAAAGAGAACGTTCCATTCCCACATACCTTACCCAAGAAGGCTAGTAAAGCAAAAGACTGACGAACAATATGAGAAATTCATCGAACTATTAAGCCAGATCCATGTCAATCTTCCCTTCTGGGATATCATACAACATATGCCTAAGTATGGACGTTTCTTGAAAGATTTCCTTACAAGTAAAAGAAACATGGAGGAAGCAGTAAAAAGGACTAATCATTGTGTCGCTCTCACTGAAAGATGCCTTCCAAAGAAACTTTCAGATCCTGGAAAGTTCTCTCTACCTTGTTCTATCGGACCATTACCAATAACCTGTGCGCTTGCTGACCTAGGAGCAAGTGTGAATGTAATGCCTTATGTCATGTTTAAAAGGTTAAATATTGGGAATCCACAACCTGCCAATGCAACTATCAAACTCGCAGATGGATCAGTCAAATCACCCATAGGAGTCATTGAGAACTTACTAGTAAAAGTCAGCAAGTTTGTCTTCCCTGTCGATTTCATGGTTTTAGAAATGGGACCCAACTATTCCGTACCTCTGATTTTGGGTCACCCATTTTTAGCCACTGCTCGAGCCGTTATTGATATGAATGAAGGAATCTTGGCACTTCGTGTCGGAAAACAATCAGTGACCTATAACATAGGGGGAAATGAATGCCTGTCTAATGACCCATTTGAAATCGCCCAATTTATCGATACTAATCTGGACTACCAACTAAAGAAGCTAAGGAATTCAACAATGGAAAGAAACTGAATCTTGGGAAGGATTTTGAAAACACTGACTGGATCGATGAGTACTTTGACAAGCTACCAAAACTTAAAGACATGAATGAAGGAACAGGAGATACGATGGAAGTCGATGGCTCCCACCCAAAAAAAGACTGATGAAACACGTACGGGTCGGGCTAAAGACCCTTAAATAAACGTAGCGCTTCTGGGAGGCAACTCGATGATCTTGAATAAATTGCGAGGTTGGTGCATACGGCAGAATCATGGATCTCCGGTTTGACCTTTCAAATTTAAATTTCTCATACTTCAGCCCCAGGTATGCCCTCTCGATACTAGGACCTTAGTAGCTTAACTACTACCTTTTATTTTCCTTGTCTGCTTTTATGTTTTCCCTTATGTGTTAGGTTGAATAGCATCACCAGATAGTCTTTCTACTTCTTTGAGGAATCACACTCCATATCTACAACCTGAGGAATCGGAAACCACATCAAATTTCTGTGAAATTCGATGAAGTCTTTGAAGCAAAGTGTTGACAGCACCAAAAAGTTTTGGCCTTAGGTTATACACTGAATTGACCGGGGGAGTACCAGTTTCTTTTCCCTTAAAACTTCATGCATTTAAATTCCTGCATAGCATTTCATTACATGCATTTGTACATTGAGGGTAATGCACAGTTTTAAGTGTGGGGTGGGGACTTAGAGATTCAGGACTACTTGTAACCTCAAAGCAGTAAAATTTCAACTTGTGATTTTCTACCCATTTGACTAAAACATTACAAAAACCAACCTTTTGTAAAACCCGAAAAATTTTCAAAAATTTTAAACCCTACAATTAAAACCTCTTTGAGTTCGCACCTAATTAAATAAAATGAATACATGGCAAGTAGAAGCAAATGAATATTATGCATAATGATTCGCTAAACCCTATTCCATCCGTTTTCATGTGAGGAAAATCAAGCCTATTACACAGCATCAAATTTTTGGCGCAGTATATAATTATTCGCATGATCTTGCGTTTGGCATTACTGAGTGTTTTTCGATTGAATTTTATGCATAATTAGAACTTGTGTGACTTATACATATCAAGACCATGAACTAGTATAAATATGAAAGTGATTGAGGCACATAGGACTTTATTACCCTTATCCTTAAATTTAAAAATCCCAAAAATATAATCCGCTTAGATCGCCCTTTGAGCCTTAGCCTTTTATTTTCTACTACCTACATTTATCACCCAACCAGCTATTCGTAAACACCGGTTATTGGCTAACTGTCTTCAAAATGGAAAAATTATCCTATGTCGTTATTTCGAGTTTATTACCATTGAGGCAACTTCGGAAAGAATCGGTTTTACTCAAAGGAATTGGAATATACAAGAAAGTGGATGTATTAGGAAGAAACAGCCGAACTATCTAAAAGGAATTGATGGAAATATTATTTCAAGGAAATTGAAGAAAAAGAATTATTGAAGAATTTATTTTGATATAAAAAAAAGAGAAGTTGGTCTTTTACCGATTAGACCTTAAAGAGCTGGATATACATTCTTTTGATTTCAATTTGCTTTTCTGCCTTCATTTCGCAAAGCCTGAATTACCGGCCGAACTCCGAGAGAAAATTTTCAAAGCAACTAGTGATGTTAGAAAACGGTGGCGCAAGCAAGAACAACTGCCACCATTCTGCGGGTTGTCAAAAAGTGCCGCCAAAAGATACGAAAAATGTGTGAAGTGTGGCAACTGGAGCCACAATGGAAAATGTAGCAAGAATCAAACTCATTCCCAAAGTGAATATATGCATCTGATCAAAGTTGGAGCTGTTAGGCTACAAGCCGAAAGTTCCATACGAAGAGGCAGTAACGTGTACTACGCAATAAGGAAAGATTTGGCACTAATGAGAGATCTTGGTCTTGGAAATCTGACCATAAACGAGCCCTCGGATTAGTTATACCCTCATGATCCGAGTACTGTAAAGGGACCTGTTAGTATTTTCCATTTTAAGCCATGAATCTGTAGCTGTGTGTTTCACGATAGCTGCAGCCTTTCAAACCTTTTAAATGCCTAAAAACCCAAAAAGATTTTCATCTTCACCCCCTTTATTTTTATTTTAGCCACATTACAACCCTTTTAAAGTCCTCTTGATTCATGCATACTACTTATATAATTGGTGAAGACTTGATCTGCATACAAGCTTATGATCATTGCATAATTCGACTCGAACTTGAATGTTCCACTTAACTTACATTATCCATACATATATAACCCTAGAGTTGAGTGAACATTGTGAGGAGTGAAACTTTATACATAATTGAAGTTCTAGTAGGCTTGTCATGGATTCCATCATAGAAAAATACAAAAATGGAATAAGCAACTCAAGAGTTATCCCGGAATTTCCAACTACTTGGAGTTCCATTTCCCTTGTAAAGTTTTTAGTTATGGGTATGATCATGCATGAGTTTGCTTGAGGACAAGCAAAGTCTAAGTGTGGGGTTTTATTATATGTCCTAAATTATACATGTTTTGCATGCGTAATAATCCACATGTTATGGTACTAATTGATTAATAACCTTACAATTGATACTTAAAACGTTAATATTTCACAATTGAAGGTTATTCAGTGCTCCAAGATAAACAAAGCAAAAAACCAGCTTAAAACGTGAAGAAATAAAGCTTTTGGAGGACCAAACCCGAGCATTGACCCCCAAGAAGTCAAACCAGGTCAACATAGTCAAACCAGCAGCCAAAAGACGAGCCAGGGGAGCAGTCGTGCAACCCCTGGCCAGCCTCACCGGGCTCCGCTACATCATCCTTTGTACCCTGTTTTATTCCCGAGGTGTTTGCACGCCCGTGGAATCCAATGCACGGTCGTGCATTGCTCATTTTGAGGCCTATAAATAGATGGCTTGAGTTCTTCATTCCATACACCCATCCACATCTTAGAACAGCCATCTAAACCTCGTCAGAAATGAACAGGTTACGAATAGTATTGCTTTGGGTTTCGAATCTGCTTGGTACGTGAAAATGTTAAGTTGACTAATCTAGTGATATGACTACTACAAATGTGTGACCCAGGTCACCGCCAGATCCTCGTCCTCACGACATTTTATTTGAAAATTTAAAAGCTTTAACAAGTGGTAGTGCCTCCCGTTAAGGACAACAATTACCCTTAACCCATCGAATGGTCATCTCCGGTTTGGTTTAAGACATCGAATTCTGTCATTTACTTTCCTGTTCCACAAGCACACAAAACTCACTCACTAATTAAACTGGCTAAACGTTAACAAAAGTTGAGTATTAGAATTCGACCGTGTCCATTGGTTCGATACTTGGTTCTTACATAAACTATATTACACTGCGATAGGTACACTTGCCTATTGTGTGTGTTTTTAAGTTAAAAGTAATTATCATTTTATAAATTTAAAACCTGATCTCATAAAACCATCCTAAAAATATATTTTCCTAAATTTTTACTATATTAAAACACTACGCATCAAGTTTTTGGCGCCGTTGCCGGGGACACGGTGATTTCAAGAAAAAATCAAGTTAACGGATTCACCTATCAATTTCCATCTGCTCTTCTGTTACGTTTGTTGCAGGTAGTGTATGATCCATAGCTCAACTACTGGTTTATATCAACCTTTGGAAGAGCCCGAAAGATTCTTTCACCGCCGAATACGAGAAAACCGTACTAGAAGAATGGTCGTTGAAAACCGCACTATATCCGATTTCGCAAGACCGCACTATTTACGATTTCGCAAGACCGTCACGAGAAAACCGTACTAGAACAAATATTTCGTCACAGAAGTGTCTGACGACGACTACTCAAAATGCTCTAGTCCTCTCGTGGTAACCACCACTGCTCTAATCACTAAACAAATCAAAGTTATCACCTACTTGTTACTCATCGTCATATTCCTCCAGCCCTCTGTTTCCTGATTCAGTGTTGTGTCTCGAAGGCTGACTTCTGACTGCAAATGAATTTCTTCCTCTCTAACCACCTATCCTGTAAAAGGAGCTACTGAGTCCACCTCTCATAGTTGCCCTGGTAGTACTGGGGGCATTAGGCGTCGGGAGCGCTAGAATCACCTCCTTTGCTGGTAGCTCCTGCTCATCCTCAGCCGCCGGTGGAACCACCGTCAATGGAATGGTGCTAAGATACGTCATCTCCCAAAGATAACCGTACGAACAACAGCCGCACATATAGACCGTCGTTCTGTCAACCGCCTGAAGAGAGCTCCCCGCCTAATCCATCTAGCCCAAATCGTCATGGCCATCAGTACCTGCACAAGATATAACGTTGGAGTGATTACTATGGGCGTCAAATTCAGAATATGAGAGTAATCATAGACTGCCAAATCACGGTAATCAAATGCAATTTGGTGGTCCACATTACTGCTGGGATTCTAAACCTTACCCATTATATTCACACTAACTTTCTATCTTTCACACACCCTGTATGCACATGCATCCAACACAACTTACATAGCACAATCCAATAATCTAGCAAGTCATCATCTTTATCACAATTTCACACCATCCAAGGTTACACACAACATTACTAAATCATAACAACACACAAAAATATATCTCATACTTACAATTAATGCTACTCCGCATTACTCAACTCACATCATAGTCTCATTTAATCACACCACACAACTTCACGTAGTTCTACATACTACAATCGCACATAACACACAGCATGATCCCACACAGAACCATAAATCACTTACTTACACCGATTACTTCACCTAGTCTAACACTATACAAACGGTCAATAATAATTACTGCTCAACTCGAAAGACGTACCTCTTGGCTCGCGATTAGTCGTGGTTGCATTCGTTACACCCTTGTCCCATTTTTCGTTTAAGTTAAGGTAATTTATTGTTATCAAAACACCGATTTTCTCTTAAACCTGGCTCTGATACCAACTTGTAAGGCCCCAAACCGGGCACCCTACAGTTGGATCTCATCACTAGGTAAACTCATTAAAAACTTTTAATTTCATTTATTTAAACAGCGGAAGTCTTTCTCGAAATAGTATTATATTTAAACTCGTTAATTTTCATAACGTTACCTGACGAATGAATGCGCACCTACCCGAGTAGCCTGCTCCCAAGCTAATATACCTCAACTAGCATTCTCACCTACAAAACAATCTAACGTACATACAAAGTCAGCCACGCTGAGTGAGTTCTAATAGTTTAAACTAACAAAAGTCGACTCGCCTCATTTAATATTTATTTCCACTTAATACCCTCTGGTCTTTATAAAATAGTTTTATAAATTGTCCTCATATAGATAACCTTTTTATCTTACAATATCCCAGAGGATTCACCACCCCAGACTCAACCCACCATTTTAACTCAGTAAGTCTCTCTGACATGCTTACTACTCTGATAACACATCATTTACCATATACATTAACCATACGCTGGTTAACTCAACCAACCTCTAGACACTAGCTTAACTAGCCCTAACCAGGACTCTTACAAATCAACTGTCACAACAGTTGTATACGATGTACTCGTCCTGACACAACGGTCAATCTAACTCGACACACCACATTGATTGCATCTATTTATCACATCAATATCATGTCGTACGCAATTAATATAACTCATCACTTGCATGCAATTTAACACATATATACATGCATACAAACATATACCTCATCACTGCACCCTCGTCAGGGTTATCCCCGTCGAGATACTCGTCATAAGCTCAACTCCACCTTTGTTACAGGGCCCCGCCGCTAAACATAGTGACACACTCTTCATCTATGATGACTACCCGGCCACCACACGGTGACTATATCATCTATCATACGGTGACTATGTCATCTACCATACGGTGACTGACACATCACCCACACGATGACTGCTAGATCACACGTACAATGATGACCCCGAAGGACTCCGTCCTCCACGTCACTATTAGCCGTATACACGGAAAACTATACAAGCACACAAAACAACACATATACACACATGACACTACCTGGACAAGTAATACGATTCTCCGCCATTTACGGATCACTTACATGTTCAACGCTTACTTAGACGTATTCTCATAACGTGTAGACACATTACCCAACTCTTTCCGAATAGGAAATTATACGACACACAAACACCACACCGGCTCATAGCCCGTACATACTAAGGACACCACATAGACCCATGCAATTCCATACCCGTCGTGTCACAGGGACAACGACACAATACCCACAACATCAAGCACATGACGTACAACGGCATACTAGCACCTACATGACTCGTTAATGAACCACGTACAGGTTCTCATGCTAACTCTCCTTATATAACCATCACAGGTTTTAACTAAATTCCCGACTCACCCCGACTAACTCATAAGCTGATACACACAGATCATCACAACTCTTGTTCACCCATCCTAAGGATCCCATAATGACTCTTAGCTCATTATTACATAATGGTCTCATAAAACACTTCAAGTTTAAATCATAACTCGTTCATTTAATAAAACATATGAGCATGTACGATAGCTCTAAAACAGTAAAACGTTTAAAAGGGGGGGTTAGAAACTCACCAGTTATACTGCGCCCAAACCCTAGCTTTGCACTACGCGTGCTCGCTCAACCCCGAACCTGTCAAACGTATGATCACACCATCAGGACACGTTTAAAATGTATGTTGGATAACGGGTAACAATATAATAAAACCCTGAGTCCCATCTTCTTGTCAATCCAACCCCATGAAACCCTAATCTCGTGTCACCTTCATACCGGATCGTTCGTGACCCGTTTATAACTCGTATACTCGGGCTTAGGCTTCCAAGAATGCACATACGTGATCATGCACCCTAGTCCCACGAGCCCACACGTACCTAGATCGGATTTCATACTTGCATGCATGCCATGCATGGTAAAAACCCTAACCACGTAAAACGTAGGCACTTTCGTCGGGTTCCCATGAACGCATGCAGGCAACCCATGCAAAACCCTAGCCCATGATTCCTCTCCATACAACTCTGGCTCGTTACGAACCCGCACTTGAGCTCACCCGTGCACCACTACGGGTCCCATGCTCTGGTCTTCATCCTCGCGTCCACCCTAGTCGGCCGTAACCAAACACCACCATCGTGCCATCGGGTTCCTTATGTGTCGGACACCACTACCATCTTACTCCCGCCATCCGCTGCCTTGAACCACCACCACGGCCGACTCCCGTGAGTCTCCGACACCATCCCTCGATGCTGCCGCCGATCTCGGCTGCTCACGAGGCCACCACCATGCTATCTGACCTTTTCCTCTTGCTGTCCCCCTCTCTCGGCTGTCAGCCTCCATCCCGCCATCCGGACGCCACCCTCACGCGCCACCACTACCAGCACAGTCGGTCGCATATACCCATCGGCCTCCTCCTTCACCATTGTCGTCGTCTACGGCCGAACCACTCCCAACAAACCCCAAACGGGTTCCTATGTTCACAAGAATAATAAACGGGTAAGTTTGGAGGTTTACTGTCACACCCCGGTCGGCGGCGGATTATACGCCGGGGCTGACGCGGTTTTTCATAAGCACATGATCATCTATTAATAAGTGGCATTATTTATTCATTAAAATTAAAGCATCCGTTACAAATGTAAATGGAAACAAAGTGTTCAAAACATAACATAATTCAGATTAAACTAGGTCCAATCCTATATGATCAGGTAGAATCCTCAAACTGGTGCACCTGAAACATGTGAGTAAACGTCAACTACAAGTAGTTGGTGAGTAACATAGGTTTTGACAACAAACAAAAGTTAAGTAAAAATGAATTGAAATTCAATATGTTCAAAGCATAACTAAGGCATAAATGTGAAACATACAAGGTTCCAAGCGTACAATTCAATCCGTAGTAAATGGAAAACTGGTAAGTACAATCCCACTGATTGTGTTTTGGAAAAATAGTAATATGGTACACACAAAACCCGCCAAGGTTCGTGTTAACTGGAATCGGATTCCCCTATAAATGATCATGTTAGGTACTACCTTAGGCCTGGGTAGCAAGTTAATGAATATACTAGCATGAACACATGTAATGGTCACCAAGTAGTTTAAGACATAAAGCACATAGTGAATAGCATGAGAACAATGGTATTAAATTTGGAAAGCATGGTAAGTAAACATGTTCCACCCCGAGTATTTGTAAACAATAGTAAAAAGAAAGGGGCTATGAACTCACTTGTCTTCAAGCTATAATTGGTATGGAGTGGTAAAGACTGATAGGCCTCGTGAGGATTTCTCACAATAAACCTACATGCGTAATGGTACTCTAAATTCAATGTAAATCTAAATGGTTTTAAGGAGGTTTTGGGACTTTAGGGTTTCATGGGGGTTTTGAGACTTGAGCATGTAATTTGTGTAAGTTTTAAGAAAATATATGCATTTATCACGCTAAAATGTTTGGAATTTGTTCGCATAATTATTTTTCAATGGTTAAATAAATCATAGTATGGAAAAAGATTTAAATAATATTACATGTGAATAAATAAATATAATATGGAATGGAAGATAATGCACTAGAAACTATTTACATAATCATTCTAAAAATAATTTATAATAAATTTTAAAGTGGAAAAGGTTTAACAAATTTTATTTTTTGTAAACAAATTAATTTGTTAAATTATTAGTTAATGAAAATTAAGTAATTAATCCATTAATGAAATTGTTATTTAACGTAGAAATGGTTAATTAGTCCATTAAGGCATTTTAAATGCATTTTAAACACTAATTAATCTTTACATAGAATTAATTGAATTTTGTATAAAATAATTATGTAAAATAATTATTTAGATGTTTATAAATCTTAATAGAATTTTAAATAAATATTCTTACCATGATAATTACTTTTGAAAAAGACTTTAGTAAGGTTTAAACATATAATTAAAATTTGGGAAATAAATTATTAACATAAATAAATAACATAGTTAAATTTGTCTAAACAAATCATTTCTATTATTTATTTATGATTTTAAAATGCTTTATAATATATTTTTAACCAAAATAAAATAAATAAACATTTGTTTTATAATTTCTGTTTTTATGCAACTTTCAGAATATGTTTACGGAATTTATATAAATTAGTTGGGAATTTTTGAACATGGAATAATGTATTAAAATAATAAAAGGAATTAAATCAAAAATGAAATTGGTTGCCAGGACCCGAACCCGCGCCACTTCCGGGTCACACAGATGCGCACACACTAACCACTAGACCAGGGCTTATGCCTTGGTCTGAAACCAACTCGAAATGGTTTTAACCTACACGCCCAGATCATCTTCTTCCCCAATCATACACCCTTAACCCTAGCCCATCAATTCCATCGATTTGCCAATGATTCGAACCCGAATTCATGGGGCTTTTGATCGAGGGATTGAGACGAGTTGAATGGAACAATTTTTACCTGAAATGGTTACGTTGGTTGGGAGAATGACTGGGAAGAACAGAGTTCTGTTCATCGGCGAAAACTCAAGCTCCAAAGGTAAATTCAAACGCAATTGTGAGTGTAGAAAGTTTGTGGTGGGTTTTTGTCTACGATATTGGGTGCCTATTTATACCCAATTTAGACTTTAATGGCTCGAACGTTAAATGATTGAGAGTGGGTTATTCGATTACGAGTTAGTCATGAAAACATTCATAAAATCCAATTAATCTCGATTAATTGGTCGTTTAATGGGTTTAAAGATGTTGCCGTTATCGGTTTCGAGTGAAAATGTCTCAGTTGCGAGATTGGGAATTAGCCGGGTAGAATCGATGGAGGTGGGTTTCGAACCCATGACTGATTCGAGACGGTGGAAGAATGCGAATTTGGCAGAACAGGTCCTCCAAGTTTCGGGGTATTAATATTTTATGTAAAAACTTTAGTTTTTAATTAGAAACAAAGTTTCAGAATTAACCATTTGAACCCTGGACTTTTTGTAAAACATAATTTTATTAAATCTTATACTTTTTATAAAATCTAATAAATTATTATATTATAATTAAATGTTATAAATATAA
Source organism: Smallanthus sonchifolius (assembly GCA_023525975.1). Lineage (NCBI taxonomy): Eukaryota > Viridiplantae > Streptophyta > Magnoliopsida > Asterales > Asteraceae > Smallanthus > Smallanthus sonchifolius. The sequence goes on from CM042037.1 coordinate 22,747,063, forward strand.
AAAAGAAATTTATTAAATGAAATAAATTTTTATTCTTATTAAAACAACGTAAACCCTATTTTTTATCGAATTTAGAATTTGACTTTTGTAAATTATATATTTATAGAATATATATTTATAGGTTTAGAAATAACTTAGCATATATATACATATATATATATATATATATATATTTCATAGAGTAATAACAATTATATAACTCTTTATATAAATATGTATTACTCTTGAATTCAAAATTAATTACACTCAATATACGTATGTATGAATTACAATGAATAAATAGGATGCTTTCTTAAATACAAATCATAAAATAATGAAATTACATGTGCCAGAAAAGTTAAAATAACGTCGGAATTTCCTGGGGATTACAGTCTCCCATACTTTAGGGAATTTCGTCCCGAAATTGTTTAGGAGGACGGTCCATGAAAAAGGGGTGTGTGTTTGGATTCTCATCTAGATTTGCTTGTCGGTTTGAGGAGTATAGTTGATGACAAGGTTCAGCTCAGGTCATTGCGTCAGGTATGTATGGTGGTAGTGGATCTTGTTTGAGTGGATGTAAGGAGAAGATTGCTCTAGAATGATTTTGGACTCAAATGATGGGATGCATCACTTGTAATAAAGATAATGAAAATTTTAAGATCTAAACTGGTTTAGGATGATGAAACTGGATAAGGATTTCACAGCTATTGGTCAAGATCATAGTAATAGGAAACCCTACGTGATACGAGCAACATTACTTCTGACAATATGACAAGAGCACTTATATATATGATGTATCAGCGGCATATCTACTATGTCCTTATCATATCTCATTAGTTTCATTACTGTATGTCACCATAGGTTTTATGTCATCACACACGACCGAATTTACTATGTTTTCCCATGCGCTGATTTTTTATAATTACTTGTGCACCCGTAATTACTCAAATCGTCGTATGGTCCGTATAGATCATTCTTTTGTGTGTGAGTACGGGGGGAGGGGGGAACACCAAAAAAAACATGTAGTATAATTTGTTAATAAATGACCGTGTCTCTAGATGGTAAGGTCAGTCAGAAAATAAAGACTAATAATGGCACAACCCTATACATAGGTGTTATGAGTAAATGGCATATCTCTCTAGATTACCCATAAAGTTGATAGTTCTCTCGTGTCTGAACAAAAGTACGTCAGATCCCGAGTAGCTCAAGTTTATGGCTATCAATTTTCATGGATAAAGTGAATGATCATGACTCATGTATATAGTGGACAATTAATGTAAGCGGTCTAGTTTCGTATGTAATGACAGTTTCATGTATAGTGCATATTGTAAATAACCGAGTATCATGTATCGTGTGAACAATTTAGTATCATGCATATCGTAGGTAATCAAGTTACGTCTATAATGTGATCAATCTAGCATCATGTATAGTGCAAGAAATCAAGTTTCATGTATAATGTAAGTAATCATGTATATTGTATACCACCAAGTTTCATGTATGACATCAACAATCAATTTGTGTGTATAATGTAAACAATTTAGTCTCAAGTATATTAGGAACGTTCATATGTATATAATTGAACCTCATGAATAACGTAAACTATCGAATCTTGTCGGTGATCGAGTGTTGCGAACAAACGCGTTGAATAATGTACGTGGTTGGGTTTCAAGTTTTCAACTTTGTTGATGGATGGTTAACGTCTATGCGAGATGATTCATCTTCTCGAAGTGGTTAATAAGTTCATACATTTTCGAAGGTGCAAGGTGATGAGAAAATTTTATAGGTATTTAGAGTAATACACACACGAATAATTGATTTGCGTTTTTTGTTTGTAAATGACAATTAATTGAAATTTATCCTTGTTTGTAAGTAAGTGAAAGTAATATGTTGAATAACTAGGTAATTGAGTAAATAAAACATTTTTATTTATTTAGTTATCATAAAGATAATGTTTCAAAAGAAAATAATGGCTAAATTATTTCATAACTAGGCCAAGAATTTAAAAGTAACGAATTAAGAGGTCGTAGAGAAATGATTAATCAAATCATAATTAATTATTAACTAAGATAATGAGATAAATGTTTTTTTTAAAACAAATTGCCTTAAGTTCCTTCACAAGGTAAAGGGCTTTGTAAATAATTTATAATCTAGATAAAATTTATAAACTAAGGGTTTGATAAAGATTTTGTTTGAACAAAATAACTACTTTAGTAAAATCAGGAAATAACAAAATAATTAGTTTACAAAGAATATTTAGGTATCAATCATTAGGAAGAGTTAAAATAATAACGTTTATAATTGGGTACAGGGTATGGGTTTCAATTTAAGTTTTAAGAAAACGTGAAATAGGATTCCCGACTAATATCTCGGATAGTTTTCCTCCAGGAGGCAGTTGAGCACCAAGACGAGCATCGTTGTGATTATTCATATTGCAAACCGGGTTTCAGCCCTAGTTATTTCCGTATGCGCATCAAGTATTTCCTGGTTTCAGTCTTTGCCTCAGAAATTATGTGGTCCTTACATATAGGTGAGCGGTATCAACCGGAACTCCTAAGGCACTGGTAGGTTCCTTGGCTTGTCCTGCTCTTGGGTCTGAATGGTATAGGTTAGGGACTAGATAAGGGTGTCTCAGTGGAGGTGGTTCAGTTGCTCGGAGTCTCAAGCCTGCTTCTAAGCCAATCCGCTTTTACGGTCAAACATGGATCTAGCAGCTAGTCGTGACGGTGACTGGTTGTCTGGTGATGGGGACCCAAAGTCTTCCTCTTGTTTTGATTCTGCTTCGGGATGATTCTCAGGGGAGTGAAGAAGGTAAAAGACCGTGTCTAATACGAAAAGGTCGTAAGTGATATTGCAATGGTAAGTGTTAAATATAAAGGTGTTCATGAGTTTAAAATTTGACTAATCATAACATCGAGTTCTTTATAATAATATACCGGGAGTAACACTTGACCTATAAGTAGTGTGCCCACGAAAGGGATTCCCCGAAAAGAGAGGTGGGTCACAAGGGACACACTGAATTACTCAGTCTTTCCCTAGTCAGAATCTTCCATAGGCTTACACCCACTCGTCCAGCCATCATGTGCCATTATCATTTGAACCCATGCTTATGGTGAGAATCATTAGGGATTGTGTCTTTGGGTCCAGGGTGTGCTTCACCTATATTAAGCAACTTTCCTTCCTTGAGGGATAAGGTCTAAGGGTTTAAATTTCTTGCAAATGATAATAAGGGTGATAAAATCTCCAAGGCACAAGGATGAAGGGGTATAGTTGACTTAGATATGGTTAAGTGTAAGGATCAAATAGGAGGTTTAGACTTGTGTAACAAATTACAATAATTAAGTGAATGATGTTTAGGTTGTATTCATTTGGGGCATAACCCAATGGATACTATGATAAATCAAAATGATTTTGGTTCATATACTTTCAAGAAGACATGCTTTAGCCTATAGGTGGACACTCACTTCGGGAATTCCTACGAAAGCATACGGATCCTTCGGTTGATTTGGATTTATATGAAATGCTTTCCTAGATAGAAGACTCAAAGTACAGGCATTCACCCTTTCAGATTGCACATGTTCTCTACTAACTTTCAGAACCCAAAACTTTGACGGGATTTTAAATAGGTAATTAGGTATGAAAGTGTATGAAGTCTTAGATATGAATAAGTGTATGGTAGAGCTTAGGATAGTATTTAGTGATATCAAATAGGTATTGTGCAGACAATTCAGGTAGTGTAGCAAATAAGGTATCACAAGAGTGGTAGTTTTTTTTTTTTGTAAACTTGTAGGTTATCAAGTAACATAGCACATAAGATAATTCGTATTGTATCATGCAATGTAATACATTAGATGATATGTAGGATAATTACACAAGGGTATTCTAAGGTTATAGACTATAGGCTAAGAATATGTTTCAAGTAATCCATGTCGTTTCAAATAGTTGCATGTAGTCCTTGGGATGTTGTAGTTCATGTAATTGTATCATGTAAACAGAAGTAGATTGATGTAGGTAAGTATGTGTATAAATAAGTATAGAGTGGAGTTCCTAATAAAAGACACGAGTTACACTCATGTTTGGGGACTCCTAGGTTATAGTCTAAGTCATGTGCATCTAATAACCTAATTCCCTATAACCATGGCTCTGATACCAATCTGTCACACCCCGGCCGGCGGCGGATTATACGCCGGGGCTGACGCGGTTGTTCATAAGCACATGATTATCTATTAATAAGTGGCATTATTTATTCATTAAAATTAAAGCATATGTTACAAATGTAAAGGGAAACAAAGTGTTCAAAACATAACATAATTCAGATTAAACTAGGTCCAGTCCTATATGATCAGGTAGAATCCTCAAACGGATGCACCTGAAACATGTGAGTAAACGTCAACTACAAGTAGTTGGTGAGTAACATAGGTTTTGACACCAAACAAAAGTTAAGTAAAAATGATTTGAAATTCAATATGTTCAAAGCATAACTAAGGCATAAATGTGAAAACATACAAGGTTCCAAGCGTACAATTCAATCCGTAGTAAATGGAAAACTGGTACGTACAATCCCACTGATTGTGTTTTGGAAAAATAGTAATATGGTACACACAAAACCCGCTAAGGTTCGTGTTAACTGGAATCGGATTCCCCTATAAATGATCATGTTAGGTACTACCTTAGGCTTGGGTAGCAGGTTAATGAATGTACTAGCATGAACTCATGTAATGGTCACCAAGTAGTTTAAGACATAAAGCACATAGTGAATAGCATGAGAACAATGGTATTAAATTTGGTAAGCATGGTAAGTAAACATGTTCCACCCCGAGTATTTGTAAACAATAGTAAAGAGAAAGGGGGCTATGAACTCACTTGTATTGAAGCTATAATTGGTATGGAGTGGTAAAGACTGATAGGCCTCGTGAGGATTTCTCACTATAAACCTACACGTGTAATGGTACTCTAAATTCAATGTAAATCTAAATGGTTTTAAGGAGGTTTTGGGACTTTAGGGTTTCATGGGGGTTTTGAGACTTGAGCATGCAATTTGTGTAAGTTTGTAAGAAAATATATGCATTTATCACGCTAAAATGTTTGGACTTTGTTCGCATAATTATTTTTCAATTGTTAAATAAATCATAGTATGGAAGAAGATTTAAATAATATTACATGTGAATAAATAAATATAATATGGAATGGAAGATAATGCACTGGAAACTATTTACATAATCATTCTAAAAATAATTTATAATAAATTATAAAGTGGAAAAGGTTTAACAAATTTTATTTTTTGTAAACAAATTAATTTGTTAAATTATTAGTTAATGAAAATTAAGTAATTAATCTATTAATGAAATTGTTATTTAATGTAGAAATGGTTAATTAGTCCATTAAGGCATTTTAAATGCATTTTAAAGACTAATTAATCTTTACATAGAATTAATTGAATTTGTATAAAATAATTATGTAAAATAATTATTTAGATGTTTATACATCTTAATAGAATTTTAAATAAATATTCTTACCATGATAATTACTTTTGAAAAAGACTTTAGTAAGGTTTAAACATATAATTAAAATTTGGGAAATACATTATTAACATAAATAAATAACATAGTTAAATTTGTCTAAACAAATCAGTTCTATTATTTATTTATGATTTTAAAATGCTTTATAATATGTTTTTAACCAAAATAAAATAAATAAACATTTGTTTTATAATTTCTGTTTTTATGCAACTTTCAGAATATGTTTACGGAATTTATATAAATTAGATGGGAATTTTTGAACTTGGAATAATGTATTAAAACAATAAAAGGAATTAAATCAAAAATGAAATTGGTTGCCAGGACCCGAATCCGCGCCACTTCCAGGTCACACAGATGCGCACACACTAACCACTAGACCAGGGCTTATGCCTTGGTCTGAAACCGACTCGAAATGGTTTTAACCTACACGCCCAGATCATCATCTTCCCTAATCATACACCCTTAACCCTAGCCCATCAATTCCATCGATTTGCCAATGATTCGAACCCGAATTCATGGGGCTTTTGATCGAGGGATTGAGACGAGTTGAATGGAACAATTTTTACCTGAAATGGTTACATAGGTTGGGAGAACGACTGGGCATAACAGAGTTCTGTTCATCGGCGAAAACTCAAGCTCCAAAGGTAAATTCAAACGCAATTGTGAGTGTAGAAAGTTTGTGGTGGGTTTTTGTCTACGATATTGGGTGCCTATTTATACCCAATTTAGGCTTTAATGGCTCGAACGTTAAATGATTGAGAGTGGGTTATTCGGTTACGAGTTAGTCATGAAAACATTCATAAAATCCAATTAATCTCGATTAATTGGTCGTTTAATGGGTTTAAAGATGTTGCTGTTATCGGTTTCGAGTGAAAATGTCTCAGTTGCGAGATTGGGAATTAGCCGGGTAGAATCGATGGAGGTGGGTTTCGAACCCATGACTGATTCGAGACGGTGGAAGAATACGAATTTGGCAGAACAGGTCCTCCAAGTTTCGGGGTATTAATATTTTATGTAAAAACTTTAGTTTTTAATTAGAAACAAAGTTTCAGAATTAACCATTTGAACCCTGGACTTTTTGTAAAACATAATTTTATTAAATCTTATACTTTTTATAAAATCTAATAAATTATTATATTATAATTAAATGTTATAAATATAAAAATAAAATTTATTAAATGAAATAAATTTTTATTCTTATTAAAACAACGTAAACCCTAATTTTGTTCGAATTTAGAATTTGACTTTTGTAAATTATATATTTATAGAATATATATTTATAGGTTTAGAAATAACTTAGCATATATATACCTATATATATATATATTTCATAGAGTAATAACAATTATATAACTCTTTATATAAATATGTATTACTCTTGAATTCAAAATTAATTACACTCAATATATGTATGTATGAATTACAATGAATAAATAGGATGCTTTCTTAAATACAAATCATAAAATAATGAAATTACATGTGCCGGAAAAGTTAAAATAACGTCGGAATTTCCTAGGGATTACATTTACCTTACGCGTGACGTCCTCCCTTTGCTCGCTATCACCGTTGGACCACCGTGGAACCGCCTCCGTCCTCTCTTCCCTTCACCGATTCCCATTTCTGCTCCTGCCTTTGTTGTCGCAACTCCTAGCCAAAAATAGCTTAGGGTTTTTCGTTATGTGGTATTTAAACCACCTCAAGTTCCGCCCGGGTCCTTCTAGTTTTAATTCGATCAAAGTGACTCCGAACCGTTCCTATATCGGCTAATCGAATCTCTTTATTTCTATTAATAGGGTTTTACATGAAACCCTCGTCAACGGTCTCATTTACAAGAGACTTAAGTCACCCGCTAACTCAAATAATAAATGCGTATGTTTTCGGGATGTTACATATATATATAGGGAAATGTTCCAATCAAAACCCACTGTTATTGTCAAAACCCTAAAACCCTAGCAAAAATCGATCAAATCATGAATTTTTTTTAGTTTAATAAAATTATTATACGAATTCAATGTCACTTCCTTTTTTGCATTTTTGTAAATTCGTAAGTGTGAGAAAGTTTACACTGGTGTAAGGGGTTTACATTGGTGTAAGGTTTACACTGGGTGTAAACTCCCCTCACACTTGCGAATTTACAAAAATACAAAAAAGAACATGACGTTGAATTCGTGTAATAATGTTATTTAAAAATGAAAATTGATGATTGGATCGATTTTTGCGGGGTTTTTTGGGTTTTGACAATAAAAGTGGGTTTTGATTGGATGTACATCCTATATATATATATATATATATATATGGGAAATATTAAATACAAATGGCTCAAAGCGTACGAAGTAATATGGATGCGCCACATATTCCTTTTTAATTTTAGTGAGAATGATATTTTCGTAATTAAACCAGTTATTAATTATACGTGATTTAAAAAAAACGTGATTTCAAAACTCCACCTAAATATGAAGACTATAATTCACTCCACATATATATTATAATCACATGCGTAAATAATAAAAAAAATAATAGTTGTTGCTCTGCAAATGCATGAATAATAAAAGAATATACATAGTGTTTATAAAAAAATCATAGCGTGATTATGCAAATGTTTCATAGCGTGATTATCAAAAAAAACTCAAAAATTCCTGCCGCATATATAATCAAAAAACGTGATTTCACGTTTCAAAAAAATCACTTAACATATATATAATAAAAAAAAACTCACACTAAATTTCACTCTAAAACATTTTTTGAATTACGTAATTTCATTAAACGTGATTTCAGTCAATTTTTTCATTAAAGAGCGTACTTTAATTAAACGTGAATTGAAAATTTTACATTAATAACTTTTTTTACCTTGACCCTTCTTTTATTTTAAGATATTTACATTTATAACTCAAAATATAAATAAAAAACTGGTTCGGAGGCCATGTTTTCTATGTCGTCCTCGTTCAAAAAAAACTCAAAAAAATAGTGGGGTTAGCTTTTGGGTTTAGTTTAGCTTTTTAGGTTAGGTTTTTGGAGAGGGGTTGGGGGTTTAGGTTTTTGGGGGGTGGGTGGGGTTAGGTTTTTGGGTGGGGGTGAGGTGGGGGGTTTAGGTTTTTGGAGATGGGTTAGGTTTTTATGGTATACTAAACATATGTAGTACCTTTAATGAGGATGAGGATCATTGGAAAACTCAGAAATTAAAAAACCAAATTATGGCCACACATTTATTTTGGTTATATTTTAATCACTTTAAAAAAGTCAAACATCCTATTAAACTATAATAAATATGTGGCTAGAATTTGGTTTATTGGTTTTTATATTTAAAATTGGTTTTCATTTGATTCTTTTCATATATATATATATATATATATATATATATATATATATATATATATATATGTGTGTGTGTGTGATTGAGTTCAAATGTTAACCCACATTTATTGTTTTAACCAAATAACTCCACCACAACCACACATTTAATATATAATAATCTGATTTTGAATGTATGGTTGAGATTGACTCAAGGGTATGATAGTCAATTTGTTATTTGTACCTTTTCTTTCTTTAATAATAAAATGTCACACTCCCAAAATCCACTAACGGAGTTCTATCGTTTGGCGTGCGACAAACTAGAATCTCAGTCATTAGTTCCGTCAAACGACACTATATGAGTTTAAACAAAACCATTAAATGTTCAGAGTTAAATGCGGAAGCGTAAACGTTAAAATGAAATCAAAAGTAATGTAACAACCCAAAAATAAAACGAAAGTTAAAATAACGGAATAAACGAACGAGGCATGTCGGGTCGGGCCGGATGGGTCGGCGGGCTGGAAGGGGAGCCTCCCCTATAAATAGCCAAGGTCACCACCCATTTCTCTCATTTGAATCTTCTAGAGAGAGAAACCTTAGAGAGAGAAAGCTGGCGGATCGGCCCGAGATTTGAACGATGTTTATGAATGTTGTATGTGACGTTTTATAAAATGATGTTTATGAACGATATTTTGGAAGGAAGGGTTATGAAAGAAGTGTTTATGAAATATTTTGCCAAAAGAAGTTTATGAATGAATGAATGTTTTTAATAAAACGTACGAATGCTTTAACTGAAGTTTTGAAGTAAAAGAAGCGAAGGTTTATGAAAGTCACAAACGAGCGAATCTGCCAATATTCCTTAGGGAATGAAGGTTAAGGGTATGGGAAGTATGTTATGGGCCATTACCTTTTAGGGGCCTTTGTGGCTGGCCAACTGTTGTACAACTGGGGCGATGACGGTCGCCAAGGGGATTATCGTGATCCTTGAAGTTTGGTACGATTTACCTTACGGGGTAGTCGTGCTTGAAGTTTGGTACTTGCGCCTTACGGGTCGCAGTGCTTGAAGTTTGGTACGTGTCATCCTTGTGATGCCGTGCTTGAAGTAGTGTTGAATAACCTAAGTATCGGGCCCTAGGAGTTCTTCACCCGAAGGACAGCACGGTGATTGATGGGCCTAGTGGTGGTGATCTTTAGGTTATTCAGCCAGTACGTGACGTTTGGATTTGACGGTTAAGAGAAGGCGCAGATTCGATATGTTCGTTGACTTATGTTTATGAAGTGTTATGTTTTGTTATTGCATTATTTTACGTATGATTTTTATTAAATGATGTATGAAGTTATGTTTTTGGCAAATTATTTGAAGTTAAAGTTTTATGTTAAAATTAGAACTCACCAGCGTAGCTGACTTTTTAGTATGCACATTCAGGTTAAGGCAGGTATGGATGATGGACGGTGATGCTTGGCAAGTGAGAAGAGTTACCCGGTTGATCATGAAGACTGGCATCCCGTTAATATTAGATTATGTTTTGTTTATGTAATAGACTATGTTACGCTTATGTTTGTTAAACGATGTAATGGTTATGTTTTATTGAAGTATTTTCCGCTGCGTTATTTGATATTCAAGTTTAAGAACTGTTTGTGAATGAGTAAATCCAACAAGTGAGGCCTCCCGGGTTCGGGGCCTTACAAGTTGGTATAAGAGCAATAGTTTGAGAGATTCGGACACTCCCAGTGTCTGAACTTAAACTGTGAATGGGACCGAAAGCGGATGCCAGTATGGGTAACTCGAGCCACAGCATCAGGTATGAAGGTAGTATATATATTTACATATATAGTATGCCTTAGAAAGGGTTAGGTTAGGACTTGTGTTCTGATGGAATCACAAAGGTGGTCAAATAAAAATCAAAAGGTAATGTAATGGTTAATTGCATATGGCCAGTGTATATTAACATCTTACAGTGCTTATTGAATTTTATTTGTTAACTAGCGTGATGACATTGGATTCTTTGTCTTATAGAACGAAATGGCAAGGAGAGGAAACGGAAGACGTGGTGGGGGCCGTACCGGTGGTCGTACCGGCGGTCGAAATGGTGGGCGGGGCAGGACCCCTGCGCGCCAAGAATATAGTGAAGAAGGAAGTGTTCACACTGAACCGGCGATTAGTATGCATGGAACTGAGCAGACACTGGTTGAAGAACAACCTTTCACTTTTGAACCAGAAGTGAGAGCAGCTATAGCTCGAGAGTTCACCGAGTTGATGAAGACTTCTCTGCCTGGTCTTTTAGCTTAAGCATTGAAGAAGGTTAATGGGGAAGGTGGGTCTAGCGCGGAAACTGGTGCCCAGAACAACGAGACTGACAACGCGCCGCCTGCACGCGGATGCGACTACAAGTCGTTTAAAGCATGTGACCCACCGGTCCTCACTGGAAAGAAAGACGCGGTGGCTACGTTTGATTGGGTGATCCATATGGAAGCTGCCATTCGTCTGAGCGAATGTCGAACGGATCAAGTTGTAAAATTTACGGCTAACTCCTTGAGAGAGGAAGCATCCCATTGGTGGGAAGGTGTACGTCAAGCAAAAGGGAGCGAGGTTGTAGATGAGATGATGTGGGCTGACTTGAAAACTTTGGTGATCAAGAATTTCTGCTCAAGGAACGAGATTGAGAAGGTAGAGAGGGAATTTCTGGGTTTGAAGGTCGGGAGCATGACGCACCGGCAGTACACAACCCGATTCAATGAACTGGCACGTCTGGTGCCACATCTTGTCACGACTGAGGAAAGAAAGATTGTATGTTACATACAAGGACTGTCGGACCAGGTCCGCACCTATGTTAAGGCAAACGCCCCTACTACCTATGATTCGGTAGTAGAACTGAGCGGCGTGGTATTTGATGATCTGGCGCTGAATGTCGTTGCCATCGAAGAGCCTAAGAAGAAGCTGAGTTTTCCCGCTAAGCGATTGGGTGGGATGTTGTTTGGGGCTCGGGACAAACAGGCCAGGGTAGGCGAGACGTCAGTCTGTGGGAGATATGGGGTAAGGCATGCGGGTGAATGTCGATTAGGATCGAATCTGTGCTTTAAATGCGGCAAAACCGGACACTACTCCCGTGAATGCCCGTAAGGCTTAAAATGCTACAACTGTGGGGAGGGTGGACATATGAGCCGGGAATGCACCAAGCCCAGGATGGGTCAAGCCGGGAAAGGGAAAGGCCCGGAGAGGAAAGAAGAGAGACCCCGAGCAAAGACTCACGCATATGCGCTGACGCAGGAACAGGCCAGAGCGGACCCCGACGTGGCGTCAGGTACGTTTGTCCTTGACAACACTTTTGTATCTGTGTTATTCGATTCGGGTGCCAGTAAGAGTTTTATATCTGCGACTTTTTGTAAAAGGGTAAAGTATACTATGAGTAAACTAGAAAGGGCCTTTACCGTAGAAACCGCTGAGGGTAGAACTACGAGGGTGACTGATGTAGTTGACAATTCCACGATAAAAATAGAAGGCCATAAATTTCCCGTCAGGTTGTTTGTCATGGTTTTGGGTGGGTTCGATGTCATGTTAGGAATGGATTGGCTAACTGCCAATGAAGCACAAATTATATGTAAGCGAAAGATAATCCGACTCAAGGCTCCGGATGGTAGCAAAGTCGAGGTTCTTGGAGATCGTGACACCCCGATGCCAAACGTCATCTCGATGATTAAGGCAACAGATTACTTGAGGCGCGGATGCGAGGCTTATCTGGTGTACGTAATTGAAGAGTGTAAGGAAGTGAAGGAACTAGACGATGTACCCGTGGTACGCGAGTACCCGGAGGTGTTTCTAGAGGATTTTCCCGGGATACCACCCGACAGCGAGATTGAATTTCGAATCGACTTAGTACCAGAATCCCAGCCCGTGGCTAAGGCTCCATATCGACTATCACCAGTGGAGATGAAAGAATTAATAGCACAACTAGACGAGTTACTTAAAAAGGGATTTATCCAACCGAGCATCTCGCCGTCGGGGTGCTCCAGTGTTGTTTGTAAAGAAGAAAGACGTTTCGATGAGAATGTGTATTGATTATCGTGAGTTGAATAAACGTACGGTAAAGAACAAGTACCCTTTACCAAGGATCGACGACCTGTTCGATAAATTGCAAGGCGTAAGTTGGTTCTCAAAAATCGACCTTCGGTCCGGGTACCATCAGTTGAAGGTCAGGGAAGAAGACATACTGAAAACTGCATTTCGCACGCGTTATGGACATTTCCAGTTCCGTGTAATGTCTTTCGGATTGACGAACTCCCTCGCAGCGTTCATGGATTTGATGAATAGGGTTTGTCGACCAATGCTGGATCGATCGGTAATCTTGTTCATCGATGATATCCTCATCTACTCCAAGAATGAGGGTGATCACGCGTGTCACTTGAAGGAAGTATTGGAAGCTCTGAAGAGGGAAAAGTTGTATGCTAAGTTCTCCAAATGCGAGTTCTGGCTTAGGGAAGTCCAATTCCTAGGTCACGTCATTAACCCGAACGGCATTATGGTTGACCCAGCAAACATAATGACGGTAAAGGAATGGAATATTCCTAAGACACCAACTGAAGTCCGTAGTTTCTTGGGATTGGCAGGCTACTATCGGAGATTCATCCAGGATTTCTCAAAAATAGCTTCGCCATTGACAAAGTTGACTAGGAAGGAGGTAAAGTACCGATGGGGTTCGACCCAGGACGAGGGGTTTAAGGAGTTGAAGGAGAAGCTAACCAAAGCCCCAGTCTTGGCCCTTCCCGAGGGCAATGAAGACTTAGTGGTATACTCTGACGCTTCGGGTCAGGGATTGGGATGCGTGTTGATGCAACGCGGGAGAGTGATCGCGTATGCGTCACGGCAGTTGAAGATTCACGAAGCTAATTATCCGACTCATGATTTGGAACTTGCTGCTGTCATATTTGCATTGAAAATATGGAGGCACTACCTTTACGGGGTGAAGTTTACTATTTACTCTGACCACAAAAGTTTGAAGTACTTCTTCGAACAAAAGGAACTTAATATGAGGCAGAGGCGATGGTTGGAACTGTTGAAAGACTATGACTGTGAAATAATATACCATCCTGGAAAGGCAAACGTGGTGGCTAACGCTCTAAGCCGAAAGGATGTGCCTACTCCTCTTAGGGTGAAAGCTTGCCAGTTGGTGGTAACATCGGATGTGATGAGAGAAATTGAAAAGGCTCCAGATGAGGCACTTAAAGAAGAAAACATAAAGAAGGAAAGGATGGTTGGCCAACAGGACAAGTTGGAATATAACACCCTTGGTGTTAGGACACGTTTTGGACGGGTATGGATACCTATGGGTGGCGAGCTTAGAACCAAAATCTTGGATGAGGCTCATAAGTCTCGATACTCTATCCATCCTGGTACCAACAAAATGTACCAAGATCTGAGGAAGGAATACTGGTGGCCTGGAATGAAACATGAAGTGACAAAGTATGTAAGCAAGTGCTTGACTTGCTCACAAGTAAAGGCCGAACACCAGAAACCGTATGGAAAGATCCAACCACTTGATATACCGGAGTGAAAGTGGAAACACATTACCATGGACTTCATAACCAAGCTACCTCGCACAGCTAAAGGTCATGATACCATTTGGGTAATTGTGGACCGTTTAACGAAGAGTGCTCATTTCCTACCTATTCGCGAGACGTTCTCGTCGGAAAGGTTAGCGAAAGTATTTATTAACGAAGTAGTAGCACGGCATGGGATGCCTTTGACGATCGTATCTGACCGGGACACACGATTCACATCGAGGTTCTGGAAAAGATTTCACGAGGCGACGGGCACGAGGCTTAATATCAGCACGGCGTACCACCCACAAACGGATGGTCAGTCCGAAAGGACTATTCAGACCTTGGAGGATATGCTTCGCGCTTGTATTATCGATTTTGGCGGCAGTTGGGACAGTCATCTGCCGTTAGCCGAATTCTCCTACAACAATAGTCATGACATGACGATAGGCATGCCGCCTTACGAAATGTTGTATGGGAGAAGATGTAGGACCCCGTTTTGTTGGGGTGGGATTGGACAGAAGGAATTAGGAAGTCTTGAAGTCGTAAGAGAAACATCGAAAAGGTTTGATCAAATCAAAGCACGAATGAAGGCCGCACAAGATCGTCAGAAGTCCTATGCGGATAAACGACGAAGGCCTATTAAGTTTGATGTAGGGGACAGGGTAATGTTGAAAGTGTCACCCTAGAAGGGAATCATACGATTCAAGAAGAGAGGAAAGTTAAGTCCGAGGTTTGTCGGACCATTCAGGATAATGACACGGGTTGGTGAAGTCGCTTATCGGTTAGAGTTGCCTGATGAGTTAAGTGGGATTCATCCTACCTTCCATGTATCACACTTGCGAAAGTGTTTGGCGGATGAATCAGCTCACATACCACTTACTGACATCGAGGTCGACAACAGCCTTAATTACATCTAAGAACCTGTGGCCATCTTAGACAAGAAGGAGAAGCGTTTGCGTAATAAGATTATCCAACTGGTTAAAGTCCAATGGAAACATCGAAGGGGATCGGAAGCCACTTGGGAAACGGAGAAGGAAATGAGGGAGTCGTACCCTCATCTATTTGACTTATGATAGGTTTCGGGGACGAAACCTATTGTAAAGGGGGTAGACTTGTAACATCCCAAAAATAAAACGAAAGTTAAAATAACGGAATAAACGAATGAGGCATGTCGGGTCGGGCCGGATAGGTCGGCGGGCTAGAAGGGGAGCCTCCCCTATAAATAGCCAAGGTCACCACCCATTTCTCTCATTTGCACCTTCTAGAGAGAGAAACCGTAGAGAGAGAAAGTTGGCGGATCGGCCCGAGATTTGAGAAATGTGTTGCTCCAGAGCTCGTGAGAAGAACCTCCAGATCAGAAACTCGATTCAGGTAACGATCGGGCCTAAATATGAGTTTTTGTTCGTTTTTGGGTTTTTCGGGTTTTGGGTGAAAAGGTAACGTTTTCACGGATAAAATTGAAAGATAAACATAAATTTGAGTTCCTTAATGGAAAGCAAACGTTTTGAATGTAAACAGGTTCGGGATCTTGACGTGATCAGACCTGAATACGAAAGTTAGGGTTTTATGAAGAAACAGATCGTGCGTACTTATCAAGTACGCACGGAGCAGGTCCTGCGTACTTATCAAGTACGCAGGAAGAGAGCACTGCGTACTTATCAAGTACGCATGAAGAGGGTCATGCGTACTTATCAAGTACGCATGAAGAAGGTACTGCGTATTTATCAAGTACGCATGAGCAAAGTCTGCGCACTTATTAAGTACGCAAGAACAAGTCCCTGCGCACTTGCTAAGTGCGCAGGCATCAGGCTGGTTAAGTAAAGTTAGTATGTTTAGAATGGTTAAACCGTTAGAGTCGGTATGGGTCTGATGTGTATTTGACTAATCAATTCAGATCGGAAGTGACGTTGTTGGACCTTGTTTAGGACAACCCAAATTAGCTTATCAGGTGAGTTCTAGAAGCCCTCTTTTAAATGTTTTAATAATGTTTTTGGGCTGCTGTGCATACGTAACGATGTGACTATTTTATAAAACGATGTTTATGAATGTTGTATGTGACGTTTTATAAAATGATGTTTATGAACGATATTTTGGAAGGAAGGGTTATGAAAGAAGTGTTTATGAAATATTTTGCCAAAAGAAGTTTATGAATGAATGAATGTTTTTAATAAAACGTACGAATGCTTTAACTGAAGTTTTGAAGTAAAAGAAGCGAAGGTTTATGAAAGTCACAAACGAGCGAATCTGCCAATATTCCTTAGGGAATGAAGGTTAAGGGTATGAGAAGTATGTTATGGGCCTTTACCTTTTAGGGGCCTTTGTGGCTGGCCAACTGTTGTACAACTGGGGCGATGACGGTCGCCAAGGGGATTATCGTGATCCTTGAAGTTTGGTACGATTTACCTTACGGGGTAGTCGTGCTTGAAGTTTGGTACTTGCGCCTTACGGGTCGCAGTGCTTGAAGTTTGGTACGTGTCATCCTTGTGATGCCGTGCTTGAAGTAGTGTTGAATAACCTAAGTATCGGGCCCTAGGAGTTCTTCACCCGAAGGACAGCACGGTGATTGATGGGCCTAGTGGTGGTGATCTTTAGGTTATTCAGCCAGTATGTGACGTTTGGATTTGACGGTTACGAGAAGGCGCAGATTCGATATGTTCGTTGACTTATGTTTATGAAGTGTTATGTTTTGTTATTGCATTATTTTACGTATGCTTTTTATTAAATGATGTATGAAGTTATGTTTTTGGCAAATTATTTGAAGTTAAAGTTTTATGTTAAAATTAGAACTCACCAGCGTAGCTGACTTTTTAGTATGCACATTCAGGTTAAGGCAGGTATGGATGATGGACGGTGATGCTTGGCAAGTGAGAAGAGTTACCCGGTTGATCATGAAGACTGGCATCCCGTTAATATTAGATTATGTTTTGTTTATGTAATAGACTATGTTACGCTTATGTTTGTTAAACGATGTAATGGTTATGTTTTATTGAAGTATTTTCCGCTGCGTTATTTGATATTCAAGTTTAAGAACTGTTTGTGAATGAGTAAATCCAACAAGTGAGGCCTCCCGGGTTCGGGGCCTTACAAGTAATTACACGCATGATAGTAGGACTCCATGCATGTCCTAAGTGTGCAACCTATGCCAAAGCGACCTGAGAAACATGTAAGAAAAAGTGTCAACACGAGGTTGGTGAATTCACATGTTTGCATGTAAATAAACTGTTTGAGTGTTGCTAGATCCACCTACGTAAGTCACACATATTGCTAGCTAGACAATGTACAAGTTACTTTAAGCGCTCGCAACCGAAGCTGACTGTTTGTTTGTTTGCCTCAAGCCAGGTCTATCAACTCTGACTAATATGTTTAGGCCAATCTACACCCGTTCGACCTCCAATCGTGCTAGCGCGACTAGCCCGTGTGGGGTTTGTCAAACCCAGTAGTACTACTCAAATTAACTCGCTAAGTCCATATTAACGGTTCGATGTGAGGACTTTCATGATAGTGTTTACTCTTAAGTACACAAGTGGTAATGAAATACTATGTGATCCATGTCCGTGTGTATGTCTCTCCCTGACTGGAAGACAAGTAACAGATGTCTGTTCGTGTGCATGTTTATCCCCAACAGAAAAACAAGTAAGATGATGCTTGTGTATATGCATGTTTCTCCCCCAACGGGAAAACAAGTAAAATACGGTTTGTTTGTATGT
Organism: Smallanthus sonchifolius; assembly: GCA_023525975.1. NCBI lineage: Eukaryota > Viridiplantae > Streptophyta > Magnoliopsida > Asterales > Asteraceae > Smallanthus > Smallanthus sonchifolius. The sequence continues at coordinate 22,765,091 of CM042037.1, forward strand.
ATGTTTCTCCCCAACGGGATAACATGAAAAATGATGTTTGTGTATATGCATGTTTCTCCCCCAATAGGAAAACAAGTAAAATACTGTTTGTTTGTATGCATGTTTCTCCCCAACGGGATAACATGAAAAATGATGTTTGTGTATATGCATGTTTCTCCCCCAATAGGAAAACAAGTAAAAAGGGGCCGTGAAACTCACCTGAGTTAAGTAGTGGATTGAATTACACAGGAAGGAGATTGGGAGCACAAATGTTAGCCTGCAACGGCTTACATATCCATAAAATTATAAACATAGAGTTAAGAACATATGTGATTTTGTGATGGCGCCACAGAAGATTTGGATGTCCTAAAATGTACGTAGGACCAACGAGTAGACGAATGTATCTACGGGAATAAGGATTTCTTAATTTAATAATTAAGATAAGATCGTTTCATGTCGAACGTTTCTAATACGAATATTATTAATAAATAAAATATATTTGTATGTTTGTACCATTAAAATAATGGCTAGGAAAATAATACAATTAATATATTATTTTTAGAGGAATAACATGATCATTTAAAATGTGTGACAAGAATAATAAAACTATTTCTTTTATTAGGATCATAACTACGTGGATAATAATATAAATAAATATATATATTTAGTTTGAAACGTTTCATGAAGTTTATAAACAAGATGAAGATAATATATATATATATATATATGTATATATATATATATATATATATATATGTATATATATTATTTTTAATTGGAGTCACGGGTTGAAAGAAATATAAATATATTATTTTTTCGGAGTCGTGGTTTGAAAATAATACAAATATATATTATTTAAAAGTGGGGAAATAATGTAAAATAGGTTTTAAAACCAAACCCGAGTCCACGGGTAGTTTTCGGGTTCAAAACACGTTAATATATTAATATAATAAAGGGATAGGTTTAATATTAAAATAATAGCTTAAAATAATAAAATGCCAAAAACAGGGGAGGGGAGGGGAGACTCGAACCCGGGTCTCCTCCCCATAAGCCCAAGTGTTTAACCAGTCCCGCCCGCTAGTGTATCGCGTAAGAATCCGGTTTCATGTGGTTTTAACATACAAGTTCATCGGGTTCTTCTCCCTATCGAAACCGGACCACAGATTCACTCCAAATCCTACGATTTCGTTTGCAATTGATCAAAGAAAGTAAAGGGGTTTGTTAATCGAGTCATTACTAATCTGTGTGTGTTTTTAATTTTAAAAGTACGAGTTTTAGATCGTTTAATTTCAGAAGGAAGGGTCGAAACCCTAGTTCAAGAAGACCATATCGAATTGATAGGATTTTGTAATAGAACTTGATAAATTCATGGGGCTTTTACTGATTTGATCCTTACGAGTCTGTTTATGTGATTTAATTTTATTGAGATTGTGTTTAATATCAAAACCCCTAATTCGGATTATGAACAAACCCTAGATTAAGGATCTTGGACAATTCGATGTAGTAAGCCCTAGATTTCATAGGGCTTTCAATCCACATGTGCTTAGGAGTCTAACGGTATAGATTAATTGGGTTTAAACAGAGTCAAAGGTGGACTTCGATTAATCCGGTTTATGATGAACCCTAGAATCGGAATCTTGATCGAATTGATGTTGTAAGCCCTAATTAGCAAAGGGCTTTCGATCAATGGATTAAAACGAAGCTAAATATAGGATTAATTACCAGTATGGATGACGGATTAATGGAATTCGAGTAGGAGTAGGTCCGACTGCGGATGATTTGGTCGCCGACAACTCCTGATGTTACTTCGATCGAAGAATTGTGCGTAAGAGCTTCAGAGGCGTTCGTATAAGGTGTGCAGGGTATCAAATTGTGGGATTAACATAGGAATATAATGAGTTCGATGTCAGCCATGATCGTGGTCGACGGTTATGCTAAGTATGGCTATTAATCTGTTTAGTTCGCAAATGATGATTAATTAGATGTTTTATGACCGTTAATGCCATTAATCGAGCAATAACAGTTACAATTCCAACTGAAAGCCATCGAGGCATGCAAATTTGATCGAATCAGCCGCTTTGACTTTCTAGAGTCAAACAGAAATTGAGTTTGGGTTAATTGCATGTTTAGTCCCTGTAGTTTCATGTTCTTAAGATTAGAAATTGACAGAAATAGTCCTGAAGGTTTGAATTAGGTTAAGAACAAGTTAGTTGACTTGTAAAAATCAACATGACTTAAAGATTGGATTTTGACTTTACCAAGTCAAATAGGATTAGGTTTAGGCTAATTACACAATTAATTCTTGTAGTTAAGGTTTAAAGGAATGATAGAAATAGTCTCTGAAGTTTGTGATAGAGTTAACTATGTTAAAATTTAACTGCATTTGATAACTGAGCTAACCCTAATTTGTCGGATGTGACATAAAACATAAAAATCATCAAATTCAATAACCAGGTGTCTTCATCTTTTTATCTACTCTCTTTCTCTCTTTGAACCATAAATTCATCTGCTCCTCTCTATTTCTCTAAATGAGATCGAGAACCCACCAAGACCTCAAACAAAAATGGCAGAGACCACCACCACCGGAACCTCTCTCCGCGACTAACTCCATCAGCATTCACTCGACAAACACACCCTCATAGAATCGACTCCGGCCATATCTGTCTTCATCTTCTCCATCTTCCTAAACCCATCTCCCACCCAGTAACTTCATCGACGACACCACCTCATGAATCACACCTTTACCTCTCTTCTTCCCCTGTTTCAAATTAGGTTTTCCGTTTTCATGCTTCGATCTAGGCTACGCTCCTCTCTTTAAAACCCATCCTTTTCTCTTTGGGGCTGTTTGCGTTGACCAGAAAAGGGAAAAAGCCCTTGAGGGTTGTTGCTGTGTGTCGATCGATGCAGGGAAGAAACCAGCAACCTTGTTGCTATTGTGCACGCAAAACGAGACACAATTGGGAGGTTTAATATTATTTCATTTTTAATTAATCTGTATTAGGGAGATTTTAGTATTTATTTATTTTTTATTTTTTTGCAAATGAAGTAGTATGGTAGATGAAATTATTGTTAAATTACAACCCTTTCTTTTTTAGTTAAATTACTGTTAGTTTCTAACCTGCATTGCAAATACAAATTTGGTAGGGTTTTGGTACCAATCTATCACCACAGTTTTATATCAGTATGTTTGGAAGTTCTATACACCTATATTAATATGGAATTAGATTATTTATCTTCTGAAAATTACGTTTTCATTTTGGGAAGTTTAGGAATTTGTAATTTTTTTTCTTGTTTCACAATATTTGAACATGATATTGATTTTGGCCATATGATTTAGTCAATATCTTTCTTTTTTGTGTTACTTCATTCAATGTACGTTATGTTACTCATTTGAAGGGCTTTAGTAAGTGGCAGCTTAGAATTTGAAGTATGAAACTGGAATTGGATCTCATTTTGATTGTTATTTGAACATGTTTTGCTCGAAACTAACTCTATTCTTTTTTAACTGAATACATTTTCAAAACTTACTCTATTCTCTTTTATGTTGTTATCGACAAATTAGTGATTCCGTGGCTCGCCGGTGCACAAGAAGCGGATAGTAAAGTTTTTACAAGAATTATCCTTGCCAAGGTATGTAGTCATATATAATCTGGATTCAAATAAAATGGAGTGAAATAGAGATAGAGATGAAGTTAAAGAGTTGATGTGTTTGTTTTGTTTTTGATATTATGTAATACAGCTGTTACATCAATGTAACCCGGATGTTACATTAGTGTAATACCTTGTAACACCAATGTAATAACCACTTTTACATCAATGTAACACTTTCTTAAAGTTGACCAAGTGTTTGTTGTTTATTGCAGGATTGGACTTTTGGTTTTCCATGAGTCACTACTGAATAAACCCTAATTGTTGAGACTCTTTCATCCAACATTTTAAGGTGGAACCTGCAACTATCAGTCACGATTCAACCACGGATGGGCTGTGATTTACTTGCAAATTTAGATTTTTCATATGAAGACGCTCACATGGAGAGAGTAGAGGATGTCGGGATGGACATAGGCGATGTTCTCGGTTGGAAAGATGAAGTACCATCCGTGCAAGAACACACGTTATTTCCACCCACCTGAAAACGAAGGTGAGTTTTCTGTTTTTTTATTTGGTCCGAGTTTTCTCTAGTCATGAAGAATGTTTTTTTCTAGTAAAAAACTCTTGAAATATGAACTAGATTGAATGTTTTTTCCTGTATGTAATTCAACTGTGTATAATTCATGAAGTAAACTGTATTAGAATGTTTTTGTATTAGAACTAGACTGAATGTTTTTTCTATATTAGAATGCAATATGAACTAGATTTCAATCTGTATTAGGAAGTTTTTTATTAGTAAAAACACTTTAAATCAATGGATGTACCCAATTTCATGTGTTATTACATTAATGTAATACCTTGTTTATCGAGTTTTTATTGGTGTAATACCCCGTGTTTCACGGTTTATACTAGTTTAATACCCCTTGTTTCGTCATTGTAATACCTTATGTTTTCATTACTGTAATTTTTACACCAATGCTAGTGTTCGTTACATTGATGTAACTACGGACCTTTGAAAAAAAAATTGGTCGAAATTATAATGGAATTAAAGATATAAATGTAACGGTTTTAATGGTGTATTTTTTATAAAAAACTAACATAGTATAAAAAAGTTATGAAGGTTTTAAAAAAGAATGTGGTAATCTTTTTAAAATAAAATGGAATTTTATGGTTTCTAAAAGTTGTCACACTCCAGTTGAATCTGATTTTTGTTGGATTAATGAAATGTCAAAATTACCTTTTTGATATTAAAAGAGAATCTAGACACTTGGCAATATCTAGTCCATTCATTTTTTATTCAACCATTAGATATTGGTTAATGGGTTAACATACTTATGATGGGTTAACAATTGAACTTCAATAAATATATATATATATATATATATATATATATAACCTAATAGGGAACGTATCAAATGAAAATTCTAAATTATTGTGAAAACTTTTAAACTCATTGTTAATCACACATCTCATTTATTTAATTTATGGTTTTTTTAATTCCCTAAGTTTATGTCTTTTTACTTCTTAAAACCCTAAATCAAATATATTTCTCTATCAAAATCCAGAGATCTCATCTCACTTCTCTCCCTTCTCTCTCCAGAGAACTCACTCTTAAATTAAAATCGAAGAACGAAGAAAGTAGATCCGGCGACCTAAGGTACAATAGTGGCAGATCTAAAGGCTTGTTACCATTTCACCTCTGCATCTATCTCGCCCTCGATCTCCTGTTGAAGGGCCGGTGATTTTTGGAGGTGAAGGGTCGGTGATACTGGTTCGATTTTTTTGTGTTTTTAGATATGAACTCGCGCTGGTCAGATGTGAGGGTTTTCTTGACTGGAGCGTCTGAAGGCAGAAACTTGGTGTTCTTGACCGGAGGGTCTGAAAGCAGAAACGACGGTCAGATGTGAGGGTTGTCTTCGTCGGCATTGAAAATAAAAGAGGAATAAGTTTTCTTTTTAAGTGCTGATGAACAATGGTGATTCATGAGTCATGACAGTAAGGATTTGGCAATGGTGATTCATGACAGTAAGGTAAGATTTAAAATTGAGGTGAGATATTAATTATTTGTCAATTGGTTATTTATTTGTCCTTTTTCCCCAGGTTGTTATTCTTGATAAGCCAACTAGTGGAATGAATCCACCATTTTCGATGCGGCTCTCATCAAAAGAATAAACATTTGAAAGATATTAAATATGATGATGAGGTATATACATTATTTTAGTAATCTAGAAATTAACCATTTGATTTCTAACTGTTAATCTAGAAATTAAATTTTGTGTATCTTCAATATGTTTCGTATATTGTTTGTTTATAATTTGAATATTAGTAATTGAAACGAATTTTGTGTCATTGTTAATGAATTCTAGGGTAAGCTGATTTTTTAGGGGAAAGTTTGAATTGGGTTATGTAGTTATTATAGATATGTAAACTGAATTTACATATGTGTAAACTGAATTTACACCTGTGTAAACTGAATTTACACCTGTGTATTTGATTGAATTTACACAAGTGTAACCAGACCTAGAAAGAGTTAAAATCATGTTTTATTGTTCTTTTTACACATAATGTTTTTGTATTTTTTTTTATTTGGTTACAAGATGTACATTTTTTCTATATTTGATTGGTTGAATTTTGGCAAATCTAAAAGATCGGATTTGCAGAATTGAATGTGTTCATATATTGAGTTGTAGATCTGAAGAAGAAGTTTGGGTTCGTGACTTGAGTTTCCGTTTTACACATGTTTATTCCATTATTACACATGCATATTTGGTTTTTTTTTTGGACCTGTAAAGATATTTGAGTATTTGAATGTAATTTTTGTTTTCTTATTTGTGTATATGGGTTTTTACTCATGTTTATTTGAGTTTATAGTTTTTTACACAAATGTAAACATGTTCTTAAATTGTTCTTATATTTTGATTTATAATAATTGATATGGAGAAAGAGAGTGTACTTTTGTTAAATTAATTATGTAAATTGACTCATTTACCCTTTTAGGGTATTTTAAATAGAAAAAAGAAATTAAAAAAACCTAGATTTAATGACATTCACATATTAAAAAATACAATATTGAATGTGTGGTCCATAATTAGTTTAAGGGTTTTCACAACTCAGGGTTTACAACCGATATAACCCCTAACCTAATAAATCAATATCTCAGTGTACACGTGTCCTTTTCTCATCACTTCACTATTGCTTTTCCCGCCTAAATGTTGAAGAAATTCCTCCTCCTCTCTCTCCCATGATTTTAGGTTTGGAGATTGAAAGTCATTCAATACTGATAGACCAAAATCAAAGAGTTAACTCATCCTTATGTAACGCTTAGACAAGATCGTTTCCATAATCGATTCAAAATTGAATCGCTAAAGTATGATAACCTTTTCCTTCCCCACCATCTCCAAATCAAGAAAACGCAAAAAAAATGGGGCAAAAAATCATTTGAAATTGTAAATTCCTAGACGATTTACACTTCAATCAACCGCAAATCATCCAGAATCCACACCTAATTGAAAGGATTAGCTCGATTTATAAAGCCACAGAGGGGACACAGAAAAACATCGGCGTTCATCTTCAATTTTCGATCTCCTCATCTTTCTTTCTGTTCAACACAAGTAAGTTCATCCTCCTACTTTGACTTATCAATCCATATTATGTTAACTAACTAGGTTGAAATCCCGTGTATTACACGATATTGTATATTAAAAAAGATAAAACTTATAAATTTGTAAATATGTCATAACTTGTCAGAATATTATGATCGTCTCGAGACATATCAAGTGGAAATGCGTGTATATATAACAAATTAGTATTTTTTTTTAATTAGTTATATTTTGATTTCCTATTATATATTCTTATTTAATATATTTGGTGTTTTTTTTAATAATATATTTATAATATCATTATTATTTAATAAGATAGAGGCGTATTTATTAGGAGAGAGAAGCGGGAAAACAAATGTGAGGAAGCACGAGGAAGTGACACGCATCCTTCTATAACCTTTATTTATTAGTATAGATTGTATGTTAACCCCAAGTTTATGATGTGTTTTGGTTGTCAATGAAATCAAGGTATCCTGTAATGGGTCTGCAGTGTATCACTGTTTCTTCATTTATTTCATCTGCATGTTATCCTGGAACGACTCACTTCAACCCAACTTCATTTTGGCTAGAACTTGTTCTAACTCGAACCAAATTGATTTTTTTTAAATGGCTCGTTTTGACCCGAACTGATTTTGCTTAGAACCCACATTGACCCGTCACCCAACCCGCCCAACTCACCTAGTTTGGTAGGCTTATCGCGTTGGATAGATAACTCACTCAAGCGAAGCCTCGTGGACCGTCTAACGGGTTGCTCGTATTTGCAGCTTCAACTCTGGAAGACGAGATATAACACAAACAATCATCGAGATTGATCTGAACTGGATTTACCTTCTCCTTGCACTGCTGCTAGAGACCTGGATCGAGCTGACACAGAACCCGCGATTCATTGTAACATCAATAATAACAATGTATTTTTATGTTAACCTATTTTGTTCCATTATTACACGGAATTTGGGATTGCAATCCAAACATGAAAACAAAAACTTACCCTACTCATCAAAGTTTGCAAGATGATCAGTTTCAAGATTAGCAGAAAATTCAAAATCGAATTACAGTAGACCATACTGCTACAAGTAATTCATTCAAAGAAACAAATCCGTACAACGTTGGTACATTATTGAAACAAGAAACAAAACCATATGTTGATCGACACGTTTTGCTTACCAAAAACTCGTTAACTATTCGAAAGATTTGTGAAATTATTCTGGGAAACAACCTCAAGCTCATTCTCCTGATGAACATCTGAAAGAATAGAGATAACTAGAAAACAATGTCTCCTGAATACTACTGATTCTTCTTCTTTTACTTCTTTTCGTATGCTTAAAAACATTTCCTGTGAACAATCGAAGGTCCAGATTCATCATATTCAGCCTTCGCGATCCACATCTGCAACAATCACAGTTTAAGGAAAGAACCATTAGATTTGCTTCCATTAACAAATAAAACAGAAATCAAGAAAATGAAAAGGAAACCCACCTGCTGGAAAGTGCTAAGAGATGCCAAAATCGACCCTCCGATCCAGACACTGTATTTCCTTTCGGGTGGCGCCACCACCTTAATCTTCATGCTACTAGGGGCTAAAGCGGTAATTTCTTTACTCATTCTATCAGCAATACCCGGGAACATGGTTGTACCACCACTAAGCACAATGTTTCCATACAAATCCTTCCTAATATCCACGTCACATTTCATTATAGAGTTATATGTCGTTTCGTGAATGCCAGCAGCTTCCATTCCGATCATAGATGGCTGGAAAAGAACTTCAGGACATCTGAACCGTTCAGCACCAATCGTGATCACCTGCCCATCAGGTAACTCGTAGCTCTTTTCCACTGCAGAACTAGTCTTAGAGGTTTCTAGTTCTTGCTCGTAATCGAGCGCGATATAAGCCAATTTTTCTTTCATATCTCTCACAATTTCCCGCTCAGCGCTTGTGGTGAATGAATAACCTCGTTCAGTAAGAATTTTCATTAATGCATCAGTCAGATCACGACCCGCAAGGTCCAAACGCAATATGGCATGCGGGAGTGCATACCCTTCATAGATTGGGACCGTATGACTCACACCATCTCCAGAATCCAACACAATTCCTACAAAAAATACACAAAAATAAGCCAAAAAATCCATATTTTTTTACAGGTCGTGTAATGGGTCAAAACGGGCCATTTGAACCGTTTGAGATGAAACGAAACCCAGATTGACCCATTTAACTGCGACCTCTAGTTTTTTGGGTAACGAGTAGATGAGAGACTAACCGGTTGTACGACCACTGGCATAGAGTGAAAGAACAGCTTGAATGGCAACATACATAGCGGGAGCATTAAACGTCTCAAACATGATTTGAGTCATTTTTTCACGATTGGCTTTCGGATTAAGTGGTGCTTCAGTAAGAAGAACAGGGTGTTCTTCTGGAGCTACACGAAGCTCGTTGTAGAACGTGTGATGCCAAATCTTTTCCATGTCATCCCAGTTATTCACAATACCGTGTTCAATTGGGTATTTCAAGGTAAGGATACCTCTTTTCGATTGGGCCTCATCGCCAACATATGCATCTTTCTGGCCCATGCCCACCATAACTCCAGTGTGACGTGGGCGTCCAACGATACTCGGGAAAACGGCTCTGGGGGCATCGTCCCCAGCAAATCCAGCCTTGAAAACAATAAACACTGAATCACAAAAAAGGGGGGAAAAACAATGTTTTCAAAACCGGACCGGAACCGGCTACACATGACAGGTTGGACCGGATTTCTAACAATTATTTATTTCTTTTTTTTTTCGTTAAAAAATCTGTTAATTTACTACTCCAAACTTGTTAACGTTACAATTCCACACCAAAATATAGATTAGTTTCACTCACATTTTGTTGAAATTAGTTATAATTTTTGAATTATCCTATGGTCGATGATCGGTCCAGTTATGAAAACATTAACAAAAGGTAAGGGTTACTGGTAAAGAATATCATCCAAAAACTGGCAAAATATATCTTACTTTGACCATTCCAGTTCCATTGTCGCAAACAAGAGGTTGAATATCTTCTGAGTCGGCCATTTTTAACTCCTGTAGGGAAATAGCAACATTAACAGTATTAACGAGGTCGTTTGATCTAGTGATTAAGGGTAAAAGGTAAATTCATTCAAAAGATCAAACAAATTTAGCAATTCTGCATTCTGATCTGCTTATTAATCGTTCAGTATCATCAAACAAATAACAATATGCTTGCAGATCATTACATCAAAAACGCATAAATGTACAACAGACAAGCAATTATTATATGATATTCAAATCAATCGCACGAGTGCACTAACCGTTGAATTTGAAATTGAACGATTGAAAGAAAGAAAGGATGTTGGGTTTGTTTAAAAACAGATGTAAAAGAGAAGGGTTGATGGAATGAAAATCGGGCGATGTGGACGACTATCCGTTAGGTTGAAGATGTGTAGAGAATGGAAACTGTTGGTGTGTGGATGTCGAATGGTACGCCTGATTTGGAGATCTCGCAACCACGCCCTGTGGCTTCGGTCCTTTGTTTCTTCTCTTCATTTCTGAATTATGACCTCCACACCTATAGAATTTCAACATTAATCATCACAATAAAAAAGATTAGTTAGTTTTTTGTTTTTTTATTAATATGTTGATGTGGATATAAATATACTAGCTTTAGGATTTATTGCGATCAATGTTCTGCGTCGGTGGTCAGGGGTTTTTTCCAAAGGGTTTCCTCTATGTGGAGGTTATGGGTTCAAATCTTGTAAGGTGCATTTCATAAAAACTAGGAACATCCTCTGCAGATTTCGAATTCCTTGGGGGTTGTTTGGGTAGACTGATGTACGAGCCTCCCCTGGTGGGACGTGCCAGTTGAGCCCACGTTGTTCAAAAAAAAAACTTTAGGATTTATTAATTAAATAATAAAAATTATCTTTTGAAAAGCAACCGATCAAATCCTTAAAAATTATCTTTTGAAAAGCAATCCATCAAATTCTTTTACCCTAACTGAACGAGAACAAGAATCGACGACAAGAACAATAAGCACCAAACATGTTAGAATCGAAGCACGAACAAGAATCGCATGTTGTTACCCTAATCGAATGAGAACCGGCACAGACAAGAAGCAGCGAACGACACTATCACGAACAAGAAGCAACGAACGCCACGTACAAGAACCGAACGTCACGTACAAGAACCGAACGTCACAACACAAACAAGAAGCAGCGAACGGCACGAACAAGAAGCGTGTTAGTAATTAGGGGTGAGCAAACCTTAACCGTTAACCGAAATTAACCGATTTGATTGATGTAGGCACCGAAGGCATCAAACTCGGTGCTCAGAGTGTTACAGATTGTATACCACAGGTACTCAAAGCGTTAAAAATTCGTGTTAGGGACGCATTGTGTTAAATCGTATAAACCACAGGGACGCAAACGGTAATTTACTCTATATATTTTTAATTACTTTTAGTATAAAACCAAATGTATTATGATTTAACGATATGGTCTTACAGAGAGTTATAGAACAAATCTACAATATCTGAGAAAACAAAATTCATAATTCATTTCTAGACTAGTACATGGATTATTCGTTTAATTAGTATTTTAGAATATAATTTTATTTTACATACAAAATCTTATATAAGAAAGATAATATCATACCTGATTAAATTGTCACCTGTTTCATACAATTTAAAAAATATATAATTTTTTCAAAAGAAAATCCGTTATTAAATAAATATTTTCTTAAAAAAATAAATATTTTCTTAAAATTCTTCGTCTTTCCCCTACATCAAATCCCACTTTTCGTTCTCTCTCGTCTTTTTACCCCAAACCAAGCAACCCCTCAATCGTACCAATCTTTCCCGTATCATTCACTATGGAAGCCGATCGCACCCCCCATGGATCAAACGAACCGCCACCACATTCCCACAGCGCCACCTGCGTCAACTGCGGGGGCGCCACCTCCTACCCACCACCGCCATCATGGTCCGAAACCTCTCCTCCGCCGGTCTACCGCCCCATCCGTGCCCCCGCAATCAACCTTCCCCCCAACCACAACGTCCAACAGACAATCATCATGACACCAGTTCCTCAAGCTGAAAAAGTCCCCGTTGTCTCTCCAACCTACCACTTCCAAACCCCAACCAAAATCATCCACTCCGACGACGACATCCGCCGTTTCCGTGACTCCGCCACTTCCAAAAACTACCTCGGCTTCGTCGTCTCCCTCTCCGAATCCATCCGCGGCCACAAGTTATCCGATCCGTGTCACATGTCTCCCGTCACCACCTCCGTCGTCAACATCCTCCAAACCCTAACTCAATTCGTGGAAGAAATTCCGCCTTTTCCGCAATCCGCTCGATACGGGAACCTAGCCTATCGAGATTGGCACGGCCGTATGACTGAAAACGCGGATTCCTTCATGCTGCAATTCCTCCCGCCAGATCTCAATTCCGCCACCGTGGAGCTAACCCCTTACTTCACTGATAGTTTCGGGAACTTGAGCCGAATAGACTATGGGACCGGACACGAGACCAATTTCGCCGCCTGGTTGTATTGTCTTGCAAGGTTGGGAATCATTAATGAAGAGGATTATCAAGCTGTTGTTTCTAGGGTTTTTGTGAAGTACTTGGAACTCATGAGGAAGTTGCAGCTGGTTTACTCTTTGGAGCCGGCTGGTTCGCATGGCGTTTGGGGGCTCGATGACTACCACTTCCTGCCTTTTATCTTCGGGGCTTCGCAGTTGATAGATCATAAGTATATGAAGCCTAAGTCTATTCATAATGAGGATATACTCGAGAATTTTGCGAAGGAGTATATGTATCTGCAATGTATTGCCTTTGTTAAGAAGGTTAAGAAAGGGTTGTTTGCGGAGCACTCGCCCATGTTGGATGATATTAGCGGCGTGCCGAATTGGAAGAAGGTGAATAGTGGGTTGCTTAAGATGTATAAAGTGGAGGTCATGGAGAAAGTTCCTATTATGCAGCACTTTCTCTTTGGTTCACTCATCAATTGGTAAGTTTAATCCTATCATCCTCACTGGTGAAATACATTAGAATTTGGTATAATGTTTGATATTTGTTGCCATATGTTTTTGCTTCTATGTATAAGAAGTCGAATTCGTATCATTATTATATAAGATTTGAAAAAGGTTATACTTTTATTGCACGAGTGTATGTAATTCCTTTGAGATGACAAAGTTAGGATGATTTATACATTCAACTAGTCTTCACGTTTGTTAGTTTCTTGGTATAATGTGTCCATAAAGCATTCTTCTCATGGCTGTTTACACCAATAACCTAAACTCAAATACTAGATTCTATCTTCCAAAAACATTAAAGAAAAACAAAAGTTGCAGATAAAAAATAGACAATAAAAACAAAAAAAGAACAGATCTGGGAATCTAAAAAATGGGTGACTAGATACCAAAAAAGGGACGAGTTCGGAAATCAGTCGGTTTTCCCCTAGCATTTCTTAGTAGTACTGTAGTAGCTGTTGCCTATATGAATTTTCAGGAACAGATCCTTTTCCCTAGTTCTTCCGTTGTTGGTAGTTCCTTAGGTTGGGTTGTTACTTTTTCAGAGCCTTTTCAATTCTTTCAGAACCCTCTTTCACAGGGCGGGTGTAGTGGCTAAGCCTGCTTCCAGAAAGTAATTCACGTTGAAGGTGGCTGCAGCTACCAGCTATAACTTCACACGCCGCAGCTACTAGTTTTCCAACCCATTTGACCCCGCATCAAAACACATAACCTGCAACCCCTGGCTGCAATCAAAAGGCCTTGTTTGTATAAAGACTAAAAGCGACCCAAACAACAAAGAAACCTTAAAACTGCATATGTACAAAGCAGGAAATCATGTCGACCCCACTTTAAAAGGACCAGTGAAATGTATTTGGAACTTAACAGAACAACATAACAGTAATACATCCATACCAAATTAGAGTCCACTTTCTAAAATTACCGATAAAAAAGAAATGGTGTATTAATCAAAATATCATATGCATCAAGTGTGTGTATGTTTGTTAGAGATATCAGAAAGATCTTGAAGGGGGGAAATTATACAAATGGAAACCATATTGATACCCCAACATGTGTGTATTAATCAAAATATCATATGCATCAAGTGTGTGTATGTTTGTTAGAGATATCAGAAAGATCTTGAAGGGGGGAAATTATACAAATGGAAACCATATTGATACCCCAACATGTGTGTATATAAAACTGAAAAGAAGTATTGAATATAATCAACTAGTCAATCTCCAAAACCATATAACAGATGATACATGCAAATCAGCATTTGATCATCAACTAGATGGAACTAATTGTAAGCTAATGCTCAGCCCTTAAACATCACTGAGCAGGATAAATAAGTTCTTCAATAATTTATGCTCTAAAGTATAAACTAATGCTAATAATGAGAAAAGTTCAACACATCAAGATTTCTCGTATTATGACACAGTTAGCACTTAACAACAATGACTTCTATAAGCAAATATATTCTCAATTTGGAGTTAGAAACTGGAATTAGTGAATTACAATTTCCAAAAACAAAAGTACATTTAACAAGAAAGGGGAAAGCTATATATGCCATGTATCATTTTAAATTCACCACTTTTTTTAAAAAGAACACAATTAAGAAAAGAAGATGATAAAGTATGCTCGAGTGCTCAACCACCAACTTAAAAAGATTTCAGATATAATCATAGTTGTCAATAGTGCTTGTAGCGCGCGCTATAGCGCGCTACATATTTAATCGATAAGGTGTCGCTATTTCCATTTCTCGACTACATAGCGACTTGTTTTTTCTTAATTTTTTTTATGTTTTTTACCAGTTTTTTACTTGATTAATATAAATAGGGTTGCTAATAACCCTAATATATGAAGATTTAGATGATTATTGATTATAATTGCTACAAATCCTACAATAGTTTAATATAAAATATTTCTAAAAATTTCTACTAGTGTATCGCTAAACGTGAAATAGCGCCCGCTATTTACCGCTATTCGCTACGTAGCATATAGGTGGCTTGTCGCTATTTACCGCTATTCGCTATTGACAACTATGGATATAATATGTATCAGCACTAAGTTATTCACCTGACTGAGCGTGGTGAGTAATACACAAATGTGACGTGTCTTCAAAAATTAAAGAAAAATAAAGACTCTAAAGAGCTGTCACTGAGGCATTTCATCAAACACTTGTTAAAGGTTCTATCAATATACTGAAACTACAAAATTAACTGAATATAATATAGCACATTGGAATTAGCAATGACAATTCTAGAGAGGAGATGGCAGATTTATAATTTCAAAGGTGGTTAGTGCCCATCACATATTGTAGTTAGAAATGGAATCACAATTTTGATTTCTGGTGAGAAGATGGAATTCCTGGAAAATTGTGATTTGTAAATTGAAAGCAACAGAAATCGATTGAAATATTTGATTTACCAATGGGAGAATTCGATGTTCCAATTTCGTTTTTTGAAGCAAGATACATTGTACATGTTTTTTGCATCCAAAGAAACATAATAAAAGTAGCATGGAGATATTTTCGAGCACACACGTACAGATGCACATATATATATGTATGTATATGTACACATAATATATATACATACATACACACATGTGGGGAAAAGTAAACAGAAAAAAAGGTCTCTTGTCGTGTGAAGGATCTTTGTGCATCAAATTCAAAAACTTGTTTTTATATTATTTTTTGAAAACAATTGGCATAAGGATTTGAAAATTGAGGGGATAAGAAGTTAAAGAAAACGAGTTAAAATTGATTTTTATTTTTTTTAAATGTTGCCAAAAAGGCAAAAAGAAAAATTGAAATTGTGCATCATGTATATATGTATATATGTATGTATGTATGTATGTATGCATGTATGTATGGTTATATGTATGTATATGTCTCAATAACCCTTTTTGGTTATTCCCCGATCTTTCATGTCAAACCCCTTTTAACACGCTAGAAGCAATAGAAGCCATGTTATAACCAACGCCTGCTTTTACTTCAAAATCTTCTTTCACATGGTTCTGGTTTGGTGGTGGTTATTTTTTCAATTAGTTTAGAAGAATTGGAGTAGTACTGGTAATCCAAAAGCTTATTGGATGAAATTTTATTTTCAGTTTAAACATGAATAAATTGGGATTTAGCTATTAAGGTTTAAGGAAAACAAAAACATTCTTTTTTATTAATAAAACATATACCATCTTTTTCACGATTATTTTGTAATTTTGTTTGATGTTGTGCATACTTTTCAACGTGTATCTAAAATAAAAAGGCAAATATAGCACAACACTTTTTGTACAACATACGCAATCTAAATGAGATGCATATAAACTAAATGAAAATGTGTTGTTTTCATTTTGAATGTCAGTTGGTAGTTTTTATTAGTTGCTGCTAATTCAAGGAAGTTGCTACTGGTTCCACGTTTTGCTTGTTGTGGTGATCAATAGAAGGGGCTTATTTTATGCTCTCTTTTTTTTCTGTTCTATTTTGTAGTTTCAAAACCACAAAGCACAACAGTTAACAATTGACAGGACACCATGTCATTTGTGCACTGACTAGTCATTTACCATGTATTTTTCCATTTGTCTTAAACCAAATATAAAATATTTGTTATTCGCGATACTATTAGAATAACACGATATCCAAAAAATTTACACTAACAAGTTTTAATGATTATGCAGGGAATAAATTTGACAAGGACAGATAACAGGTTCTGTAGAATGAGAAGTGAAAGGGAGGTCTCTGTAGTTTTGAAACAGCTTGTTGTTTTATGTACTGCCACATTGCTTAACCTGCTCTAGTATTTGATGCTTGTTTGCTGCAGCTTCTATTTATTGTTAATTAATTAATATGCAGTAATATAAAGTATCTTCATGCCCATACTAATCCTTGTATGAGGTTGTAACATAGAGCATTTGGCTGAGTTCCATTTATTTGGCCGAGTTATTGTTGTGTGTGTTGCTAGCCAACAAGGTGATCTCTCATTAGAGCTTCTCCAACCCAAGGGTCACGGGTGCCTCCACGCTGTCTCGCCCCTCCTCGTCGGGCAGACAGGGTCAGATTATCCCCCTCACACAATCTTTCATGGGTGGTGCCCTTGCACACGGGCGTAACTCCTCTCTTCTCCACATCAGACGGGTGCCCTTCATGGATCTGCGCGCCCTCCAACTAAAAATTCTAAAAATTAAATGAAATATTAATGTAAAGAGTAAATTTCGTTGTTAGTCATGTGGTTTGCCTTCAAATTGTCATTTACATTTTTTTTTTGCCTGAGGCACTGTGTCATTTACATCCATCCACTTAATGCAATCCATTTTAGACTTCACGTGCCCCACGTGTGATGCATTTTAGTCTTTTTAGGCTGTTTTATTAAATCCTTTAAGTGGAACCTGTTAGAAGAACCCTTTAACCCAGCCCCTCGACTAGTTTCTTCTTCATAAACTCAACCTTCCATCCTCAACCCTTGTAGCCACACACCCATGCGACCTCCAAATCTATACCTCCAAAGTCTCTGCTTAGGGACTTCATATTGGTTCGATTTAGAAATTGGAACGATTTCATCTTCATTTCCTTCGATTTTATATGGGTTCGATTTCTTTTGGTTCGAGTTCATCTGGGTTAAAGGGTTTTGAATGTCCCACTTAAAGGAATTAATAAAATGTCCCTCATGTGGGGGGCACGTGAGGACTGACTAACGTCTAAAATGGATGGCGTAAAGGGGATGGATGTAGATGGCATGTGAAATTTAAATTCACATAACATGATGTAGGAGTAAAGTAATCAAAATCTACTTAAACCGTGGTAGTTTCCTTGTCGACTAAAGCAGAGAAGACATGTGAAGTCTTCTATGATTGGATTTCTGTGGCAAACTTCATGGGCCTAGTTGATCTAAAAGTACTTATTGGAACATATTTGTTGTTTATATTGCTATATGAGAACTTATGTATCACCTTCCAATGATACCTATAATTTGGTGTGATAAGTCTTCACTCTTCAATGATTATAGTTCCGACCTCTAAGTGGGTTGTTATGCTAAACAGGGAAGCTTCTACTTCGAGAATGTACACATGTATAAAAGGTCCTAATGGAAGACGTGACGACATCAATTGTCACACATTCTTTGTTACACTCCAATATTTAACACAACCATTTTAACAAATACATAAACAAAATTTAACACCAACAAACAAAAAATAATTAGTTAACCAAATTTAAAAAGAAGCATATTGGAAAGTTGGAAACAAGAAACAAACCAACTATGAGAAGTGAGCATTAAGGGGTTGACCAATTGGCAAATGCAGGTGGTGGCGAGGTGGTGGTGCGTAGTACAGTGCAGTGGACTGTGAAGAGGGGTAACAGGAGCAGCATGTCACGTCCTGTCTAAAATATGAATGAAAAGCTTAGAGATTTTATAAACGCCTTGTGAGACTCGAAATCTCAATTGGTAATACCCCGTGGGATTCAAAGATCCCAATATGCTATGCACAACACCCTCGGAAGTTTTAAACTTCCGATTCACCCACATTTAACCCCCAATTGTTTGCAAACATTATACACATATAAATCACCCAATATACTCAATCATAATCATGTAAACATACATATATGGGATTCACCATAACACCCAAACACATGCTCATGTATAAATACATATAGTTCATGTGGAAGGAAACAACTAACTGATTACTAATTAAATGTAGAAACACTTACCTTTTGAGTTGGATGACCCTGGTCGCTCTTCAACCTTTAAAGCTTGATTACTTGATGTTTCTATGATGATGAACACTCAAAATCCTAGGAATTTCGCACGCAATCTTCTTTCCTCTTTGTTCTTCACGCCACACACACACACCAGAAGTGTGTGTCGCCACTTTCCCCCAACTAATTTGTTTTCCCAAATTTCATACTAACCCCTGCACTTTCATTCTTGACCCTTTATGTCAAAAGTCATGATTTCACCCTTGAAAGATTAAACCCCAAACTTTAATCAATTCATTTAATACTCCCATAATATGGTTCAACATATTATATAATAAGTTGAAAGTTGGTTCGTTACAGCCGAACATGCCGGTTTTCACAGTTTCTCGATTTAAGTGTTCGGTTTTGCCGGTTTTGCGGTTTTAGAAAATAAAAACTATTTAAAAAGCATATTTTGTATTAAATTTTAAAAAAATGATAAAAATTCTTCATGACTATCATATACAAATATAAACGAGTGAATTAAAACCAGTACGTTGTGGCGAGGGTGTTAAAACTTGTAAGGCTCGGTTTTGATGACTTGTACACTCGTATTAAACCCACGAAAAAATTCACGTCAAAAAGCTAATAAAAATAAGCACGTCGAAACGATAAATCCAGAATTTTATAAAGCATCATATTTTAAAGGTAAGAGGAAAAAAAACTATAAGAAAATTTTTAAGGCCCCAAACCGAGCACCCTACAGTTGGTTCTCATCATAGTGCACACTTTTGAAAACACTTAACTTTTATTAAAAACATACAGCGGAAGTCTTAATCATAATAGTAATTATCTGTTAAAGATGTTATTACGTTCACTTTACCTTACGAATGCATATGCACCAACCCGAGTAGCACCGCTCCCAATCCAATATACGCCGTCCACAGAACTCACCTGCAAACAGTCTAATGTACATACAAAGTCAGCTACGCTGAGTGAGTTCTAATAGTTTATTTTAAGTAGAAACCATCTCGTCAAAAATATCATTTATATCAACTTCGGACATCCCGGTCCTTTATAAAACGATTTTTCATTATTAACATATAGGTGACCCGCCTTACCGACCAATCCCATAAGGGTCCACCACCCAAGACTCTTCCCATACCCAACACCCAGTAAATCTCACCGACATGGTTCGAGCTTACTACATTACTAACTCATAATCTACCACACGTATCAACCCGAAGTCCGGTTAACACAACCAACCCCTAGACACCGACCTAACAAGCCTTAACCAAGACTCTCACAAGGTCAACTGACACAACAGTCGTAAACACGACAACATCATCCTGACACCACGGTCAATCTAATGCTCAACATCACAACAATACATCATCACACAATGGATATCAATTAACAGTTGCATGCATTAAATCACACATAAATGCACACAACAATTATCTTCGAAGGATTTCACCGGTTTCGTCACACTACCCTCGTCAGGGTATTCATCTTACCCCGAGTACCCCCCGGGTCTCATCTCCGCCCCGAAAGGCATTCGTCACTTATAGTGACTTCCCGAAGGACCTCGTCCTCCACATCATCGATTTTACGTGTCACAAGGACAACGACGTCAACCCGCACAACAACAAGCACGTAACACATAGCAGCACACATGCAATTACTATGACTCGTTACCTAAGCGCATACCACATACATGCACCCATAACAACACCTCCTAGTCGTACCCACACAACATGTAAACTCATCCCCCGACTCTCCCTAATTAGGTCATTATACGACATACAACCATCATACCCACATTTAGCCCACACATCCTAAGGACAACGCATAGACCCTTAACCCCGTATTTGAATATTTAAGTTCATAAACTCATCAGGTTAAACCCAAAACTCGTAACACGTCTAATTTAATAAACACATCTTGTAAGTATGTACGATAGCCCCAAAACGGTAAAAACATCAAAGAGGGGATTAGAAACTCACTGGTTAAGGAGATCTGAGTCCTGCTCTGTAACCGTCTTCTTGCTCAAAACCCAACCCTGTTAAACGTATGATCACATGATCAGACATGTTCTAAACTTTCATCGAATAATGGGAAAATATAATTAAACCCCAATGCTTGTCTCATCAGCTCGTCATTCTCCCTCCGCAAAACCCTAGTTTCACAAGTTCATATGAATCAGGTCGTCTTTGACCCACTTAACAAATATGGGTGCTTGAAATAGGTCTCATGCATGCACAAACGTGACCATGCAAACCCTAACCCCTCGAGCATACGCGTACATTAGCCGATTTTCTCCCTCGCATGCAAGCCATGCAACTAAAAACCCTAACCGGTGTTGCCCCGATTTCCACGTCGTGCACCACCACGCCACTAGTCACGACTGTCGTCCTCATCTTCCTCCTCGTGCACCTCTAGCCGAGCACCTCCAGACACTACCACCATCTTCCGCGTCAGGCAAAGCCCTAGCCGAGCCTACCGTGCACCAAATCCTAGTAGGCTTAACACCAACATCGCCCTCCGCCCCTTGCTGTCGTAGACCTTCCGTCGGCTCTGCTTTACCACTGTGCCCTTGCGGTGGTCGTTGTACTTCACGGCCACTGAAACCACCACTGTTTTCCACCGTCTCCGTCAGCCACCTTCACCACTACGTCGGCCTCCCATGTTCGGCTGCACTCCACCGTCCACGCCAACCCAAACGGGTCATCCTATCCCCGTCATGCCATTCCCGAGCCGCACGCGCCTCAGGTCAGTCACCACCGTGGCTACCGTCATTCGTGATCAAGAAGCCCAACCCTAAACGGGTTTTCATGCCTACCGAAATGAAAAAGAAAAGGAAAGGGTGAGAACGAGTGTTATTTCACTGGTAATGGAAGTCGTATACGCCGGACCGCTCCTCCACCGTCGTCACCTTTCTTCTCTGGTCGCTCTTCTCTCCCCCGTCCACTTTTCTGCCGTCGCACGCCTAGGGTCTAAGGTGGCCCTAGTGTTTACGCTTAGATAGATATTTAAGCCACCCCCAAGTTTAGTTCCGGGTCCTTGCACTTTCGTACTCGCACAATTCGATCTCGAGGTTATATTTAAACGGCTAACTGTGACACCCGACATTTCAGGTCAATATCCGTACATGTTATAAACGAGTTTACATTTTAATTGTTTTTGTGATTTATTTAATTTCACAAACAAGGACATTAAGGTCTAACAAAAACCGAACATTGTCTCATTTCATATTTTGGTAATTCTAGGAGTTACCGGTTCACGTGTCATATAAACCGACTAATACGAGCGTTAGTGGTTAAATTAAATAACCAGAAAAATATATATACATATATATATTACATAAAATTTACGTTGGTCAATAATTTATTTTTAGACTAAAACATACGGTATAAGTAAAAGTAAAATAACGAACCCTTTCGAAGACGTTACCACGTATCGTCACCTTTAGGTATTTATACCTACAAATAATCACCTCAACGAATTATACAATCCAAGATTTCAATATTTTTCATCAACGAGCCATAAACTTGCTAAATTTATAATACCGTGAAGAATCTAAACCGAATTAAATTACCCCTTTAAAACTCTAATTGATACTAATGCCATTAATAAATTAATACTTAAATCTAATGATTATTAACCCAAACCACTTCCTTGACTTTTCGGCCGAAACTCAGAGAAAGCCATTCTCCCACTTGTTACTTCACTCACATTTAGAAAAAAAACCCATACATACCTATGAGAATTCAGAGAAAAGCCATACCCTTCTCTCTTTGTCTTCATTTCATCTCATTTTCTTACGGCAAATTTTCCCCAATTCTCTCCAAATCGAAGTCAAGTTCTAAGGCAAAACCTACCATAATTCGGTGTTTTAAGAAGAATTTCAAGTGTTTCTAAAGGAAATTTAACAGAAGAATCAAGATCATTCTCTGTTTTCTCTCATCATCTTCATCTCTGTTTTAAGGTAAAAACTCGATACTATCTACATTATTTTCTTTAAAAATCGTAGCTAAACATACAAAATATTCAAACGCAAGTAAGATAACAAGAAAAGTGTGTCGAATTCAAGATTAAAACATAAAAATATGCAGGACTGATTCTGTCAAACAGAAGTCCAGTAATCGAAACTATAGTTTCGATATCAGTTACTCAATCGAAACTGGGAGTTTCGATACCTGTTACTGAATCGAAACTAGGAGTTTCGATACCTGTTTACTCAATCGAAACTAGGAGTTTCGATACTAGTTGTTCAATCGAAACTAGGTAGTTTCGATACATATTGCTCAATCGAAACTAGGTAGTTTCGATACCCTTCTTGTCAATCGAAACTAGGAAGTTTCGATATCTAATCTGCGCAATCGAAACTAGGAAGTTTCGACAACTGTCATACTCAATCGAAACTAGGTAGTTTCGATACCCAACTACTCAATCGAAACTAGGAAGTTTCGATACTCAATTGCCCAATCGAAACTAGGTAGTTTCGATACCTGTGTCAGTCCCCTTTGGGCAGTAACTTAGAACTGTTTTTATAACGAAACAAGAGTTGAACAACTAAGAGGATATTTTAAACAAAAACAACCAGATTTACAAAGTCGGTGAACAATTTACAATATGAGACGTTCGGTCTTAACACAATTTACCCTTTGGTATCTAGGGTACGAATAGTCAAGTTTGACTACAACAAGTATCATTACAAGTATACACAAAAACAAGGTGAGTTTCACGGCCCTTTTTACTGTTTTCAATATTTGGGGGAAAACATACTTACAACTATTTTATGGGATAACAAGAGAATAAGGCACGACTTTTATGTTTACATGAGATGAGAACAACAAGTGAGGCCGCTAAAGTCCCCTGGAACAACGTAGTAACCATTAACTGTAGCCTAGGGTCCTATGAATAGTACTATGGAGAGTGACGTCTCCCGGTCATGGTTAGTCGAGCTAACCACAATCTGGAGGATTTATGGCCGCATAGAACCGGATAACGAAATTAGGGGCGTGTACAATAGTCAAGGTTTGGTTACGCCTCATGTATGAACATATTATTTGTATTCCTAGCTAGTTTACAAATGGGTCAACAATTCTTATTCTGTTTATCACATACAACTGGAACTATTTACGAACAATTGAATTTTACAAAGATCTATTTGATTTAAACCTGTGAACTCACCAACTTCGTGTTGACAATTTTAAGTAGGGGTGGCAATCTTGACCCATTCTTCAAAGAATGGGTTAATTTGGGTATAAAATCAATTGTATATGGGTCAATTTGGGTCATATTAGATTAGTCAACGGGTCAATTTGGGTCATCTCATATTAGTTGACGGGTCAATTTGGGTCATCTCATATTAGTTGACGGGTCAATTTGGGTCACCTAAAATTAGTCAATGGGTCAAAATGTATTATAAAACTTGTTAACTTAAAAATAATGCAAATGGGATAGCCTTCCCACCAACGTCACGCCACCACCCACCGCCACCCACTCTACCGCCGCCTCGCCGCCAACACCCCCGCCGCCCACCACCACCACATCGGCGCCCCTCGCCACCCCTCTCCCGCTGCTGCGGCCTACCGCTGTACTCCTCCCCCCACCGCTGCCGCGCCACTAACACCACCCCTTCACACCACCACCACCATCACCCGACGTCCTGTTGCGTTCGACGCTTTGCCGCCGCCACCACATGCATTCGCCGCCAACCACTCGCCACCGCTTGTTGCGGCGACCTACCCACCCCCACTACAACCACCCCACACACCCCACCCCACCCCACCATGCCGCCATCGTCCGATCCTACCCACCACCGTCGCTACCCACCCCACCCATACCCACCCCACCCACCGCCACCCTACCCCCACCCACCCACCACACCCCACCCCACCCACCACACGCCGCCATCTCCCGATCGCCGCCACCACCGTCGCCACTCACCCCACACCCACCCCGCCCCACCCCACCCCGCCCCCACCCCACCCCACCCACCCCCTTGCGATGGTGGAGTGGGTGGCGACGATCTTGCGATGGCGGGGTGTGGTGTGTGGGGTAGGGTGGGGTGTGGTAGGGTGGGTGGGGTGGGGTGGGGGTGGGGTGGGTGGGGACGATCTTGCGATGGCGACATGGCGGGGTGTGGTGGTCGGGGTAGGGTGGGTGGGGTGAGGTAGGGTGGGTGGCGACGATCTTGCGATGGCGTGGTGTAGTGGGTGGGGTGGGGTGGGGTAGGGTGGGGTGGGTGGGGAGGGTGGGGATGATCTTGCGATGGCGGCATGGAGGGGTGTGGCGGGTGGGGAGGGGGTTAGGGTGGGGGTGGGGTGGGGTGGGGTAGGGTTGGGTGGAATGGGGTAGGCTGGGTGGGGGTAGGGTGTGGTGGGGAAACTTGGTGTGCTACGAACTATACGCAAAAACCTACAAGTTCTAATATTTATAATAAAACGGACAAACCTAAACTAACGCGCACAATACGGCAAGTGTACCGATCGTTTGCAGAATAGATAGATAAGACCGAGTATCGAACCTACGGACACTGTAAGTACATCGAAATACTGACTCAGATGCAGGATAACTAATTACAAAAAGGGGGGTTTCTTTTATTTAAAAGAGTAACGTAAGAAAGACTAAAAGGAAGACACCAAACTAAAACGGAGACGGAAACAAAGACCAGACGAAGAAAGAACACTACCTAGGCTCGAATCCTACACATGCTTGACAAAGGTTCTATCGAAAATGGAACTGATGTGATACCGGAATCTTAAAATACTAAACTCAAAGGAAACCTAGAGCACCCTCGACCCTTCTCAAGGATTGTCAACCAAGAAACCTAAAAGCCGTTAAACCACCGGTTGGATGGATTTCCCTCACAGGTCATCCAGTCTACTCAAGAAGTATCCGCTAGACAATCTACCTCACAGCGCGAAAGTCTCAATACACCTAAGTGCAAGGGATAACTAAGAATTTCCTATTGGATTCAGAAAACAAGATGTGAACGACGAACTAGACAGACCTTCTCACAAAGATTCTAAACTAGCGATCAGACACACGAGATAAACCGACAATCTCTCACCTCACAGCTATTAAGATTGGTTGAATATTTAGATTTACCAATTCACGAATTTCATTCCTATGGAATACTACGTCTAGCAAACCATCCAATAATAAAAAACACACGACAATTGATCTAGCATGCACCTATTATATGAAAGACATTCATCAAAGCACACGAGGACTGAAAAATCATTCAATTGATAATACTAAATACGCATACACATCCAATGATCAAAACCAAGTCTTTACATCCTAAGTTCTTCACATGCAAATCATCCAAAACCGAATAAAACCTAATGTCAAACATATGTATTCATCTAAACCTAGGTAGACCAAGTTTCTAGCCAATAATCATAATCAAATCAGTAGCTATTATCATATTCAAAGACATTGATTATCAAAAGTTCAAGATACAAAGAAAGAAACGAAAACCGATGAGCTAACACTCGAAGAACTCGATCCTAAGCTTCAATTATTTGATTTCTTGACTCCAAGTGCTCTCCAATGCTATGGAAATCGTCTGCTAATCGCCCTCTGTCGTCTCCAATTGATTCTCCCCCTAGGGTTTTCTAATTTTTGGTTTAAAAGGAGATGTCTGCGAAAAACCACCCGTCGTGTAGCGCGACGGGATCTTGCACACTCCTAGCGTAGCGTGAGGGCCCCAGAAAAGACAAAACAGTCGGACAATCATTAAAAGGGCAATTATGTCATTTTGCAATCCTCGCGTAGCGCGACGAAATTCCAAGACCTGTCGCGCTACGCCACAGGGGTAAAAATCCAGAAAGTTTCTTTTTTTTCTTCCACGGCCCTCTCGCACGAACCGGAAACTCGTTCTTCTTCGTTTTCAATCATATCCTTTTCCTTTGTGACCTAACAACCAAAATATATAGAAATATTAAGTACAAGCAGTTATAGAAGAAAACCGACGCAAAACAAACACAAAGTGGGAATAAAATAGACAGTAAAACGGATGTATTTTGCAATACATCATGGGGGTAGGTGGGTGGCCGCGATCGGGCGATGGCGGCGTGGTGGGGTGTGACGGGTGGGGGTGGGGTAGGGGTGGTGTGGGTGGCGGCGGTGGTGGCGATGTCATTTGGACTCGAACCCAATTGATAGTTTTTTTTTTAAAACAACCCGTTTTGACCCGGTCTAATTTTGCTCCAAATCCGTTTTGACCCAAAGTTATTTTGCTCCTAACCCATATTGACCCGAACCCATTCTGACCCGAACCCGTTATGACCCGTGACCCGAACCCGCCCAACCCGCCCAGTTTACCAGGCCTAATTTTAAGTATGTTTTTCAGGAAATTGAACGTGATCGCAAGGTTAGCAATGTAGATTACATGCATGCACGATGGATACAATTTTTGGGGGGGATTTCTCTTGTATAACTCATTGTAATAGAGTCATATTTGCGAAATCTTCACTTTTTGTAAACTCAATTAACATTTTGGAATGTAAAACATTAAACTTGTTTATGTATCCATTTATCATGTATGTGTTTGCGGTAATCATATGCTTTGGAAACCATGAACGTCGCGCCTCGCGTTTCCGCCTTGGCGGGGTGTGACAGACTTGGTATCAGAGCCATTGATTATAGCGAACTAGGAGTCTATAATGGAACCTAGTCTATAATCTAAATGACTCACTAAAACGTTTTCATTGCATAAGCATTGCATAACCAATCAACATGTCATATGGATATTGTAGTCACAAGCATGTCGTCACATTCACACTCTGGCTCCGTCTCTGACACAGAATCAAACAAGGAACTTTCCGCCTCACGTCCCAAAAATCGAATACAAGTTCGCAGCTCCACACCACCTAATGTCGCATTGGGAGAACCGCCTATCGTCTACCGAAAGAAAAGCGGAGGACCAGTTAAGGTGCAAAGTGCTAGGAAGAAGGTTCGACTTCCACGCAAAAGGACTCTAGCAGCCCGTGACCCAGAAGACTTGGAGACTGATGAGGAACCATCTAGGAAACGACCCTGTTACCACCCTACCGTGGGAACTATCCATTGGATGCCTCGTACTCTGGCACGATGGAGGGAGATGGAGAGCATCCCATCTACTTTTGAGCTCGGAGAGTCTTCCAACTCCCCAACACCCCTACCCCACACTGGGGAAGCCATGGAGCTCACAGTGCCTACATTGGTAGCACGCGTTCGTACGCACGAAGAGCGTCTTGATGACCTCCTAGATGATATTCGGGCACATGGGGATGCAGCCATGCGCTTACGTTAAGGGCTCGGATCTCGAGTTCAGACTCTGGAGGACAGCACCCGAGACATACAGGGTGCCACTGACTATCTAGAGTTGAGAGCTGACATGGACTGGCAGTTCACTGTTACGATCCGAGACATGGTGGAGGCGCTGGAAGAAAGGACTTTGGCTGCAGAATTTGTGGCGAGAGCTAGCTTTGTCATGGCGGGACTTGCCATGATGATTGGATTGTACTCCCACTTCTTCTTTTAAACCTATTATGGGAGGGTTGTGCCCACAGTACATTATGTAGTTTAAAACTTCAGTACTGATGTGGTCATGTGAACCCATCCCTTTTGTATCCTTATCTTTTGGGACAATGTACTATGTATGTTTTAACTATGTATGTGATGGTTTATATTGTAATGATGGTTGTTTACGTTGATGTTGTTGTATCCTTATGTCATGATCTATCATTATTTTTATATAATGTTGTTTCTTTTTAATTGATATGTTAGAAAGAACGTCATGGCACCTAAGCGTAGGACAACCCGTAATACTACTGGTGACAACAACGAGGCGATTTCCCCAAACGTGGAACAACTCATAGCACAGCGAGTAGCTGCTGCCATGGAGCAGTACGAAGCAAATCGGATTAGTGGAGGAGGAAACGGCAGTGGTACCGGCGGAGGAGGTGCAGGAGGTAGCGGTACAGCCGGAGGTTCCAGAGGTAATAGAATAAATAAGCCGTAATACCTAGTCATGATCCGAATTAATGACGTTATGACTTGTAATTCTACAGATGCTCCAAATAGGAAGTGCACCTACAAGGCCTTTCTATCTTGCAACCCCCGTAACTTAAATGGCACCGAGGGTGCAGTTGGGCTAATGAGATGGATAGAAAAGATGGAGTCGGTGATTGATATTAGTGAATGCACCGCTGACTGCATGGTGAAGTATTCTACATGCTCACTCACTGATAAAGCTTTAACTTGGTGGAATTCACAAGTAAAGACTTTGGGAATGCAGACAGCATATGAGTTGTCATGGGAAGACCTAAAAGCCATGATGATCGAGGAGTACTGTCCTCGAAATGAGTTGCAAAAGATCGAATCTGAAATGTGGAATTTACAAATGATAGGAGATGATGTTGTTGGCTACACTGACCGATTCAATGAGTTAGCAATCTTGGTTCCACACATGGTTACCCCAGAATACAAGAAGGTTGAAAGATATTTGTGGGGTCTCGCACCTCAAATCCGAAGTCTGGTGACTTCATCAAACCCTATGGATGCCAAGAGCGCTATAACTCTAGCATTCAAGCTAAGGGATAATGCTGTGCGTGATGGTTTGTTTGGAAAGAAGGAGACTGAAGAAGGAAAATCTGGAGAAAAGAGGAAATGGTTTGGAAAACCAAGTAATCAAAACAAGAATCTGGCTTACAAGAGACCTGAAACTATGAAGGCCTATGCTGCCAACATTGAAGGACAAAGTGGATATCTTGGAACACGACCGAAGTGTGACAAGTGTGGATATCATCACAGTGAAAAGTGTATCCAATGTGGAAAATGTAAAAAGTATGGGCATATGGCCCATAACTGTTGGAGCAATGCAAATCCTAATAAGACTAATCAAGTAGCAGGAAAGGTCAAACCAGGAATAGGAAGGATGAACCAGGGATGCTTTGAGTGTGGAGATCCAAAGCACTTTAGAAAAGACTGTCCGAATTTGAAGAACCGAAACGACAATCAGGCCCGTGGAAGAGCATTTGTGATGGGGGCTGGTGACGCACGACAAGATCCGAACATTGTCACTGGTACGTTCCCGATAAATAATCACTATGCCTCTATACTTTTCGATACGGGTGCTGATATGAGTTTTGTGTCAAATGACTTTAAGTCCCTACTCGGTATTAAGCCCAACAAACTAGATCAAAAATATACAATTGAATTAGCAAACGGGAAATTAATTAAAACCGAAGAAGTCATTCAGGATTGTACCTTATGTTTTAAGAACCACACATTTAGTATAGACCTGTTACCCGTTGACTTGGGAAGTTTTGATGTTGTTATTGGTATGGATTGGTTGTCGAAGAATCACGCCGAGATTGTTTGTTTTGAGAAGATTGTCCAAATCCCACTCCCAAACGGAGAAATTCTTTCGATTCAAGGTGAGAAGAGTGGAGTAACATTAACAATGATAAACTGCATGAAAGCTCGTAAGTACCTACGTAAAGGCTATTGCGTATTCCTGGCCCACGTCGTCAAGAAGAACCCCGAGGAACGTCGACTTGAGAATATACCAATCGTTAAGGATTATCCTGAAGTTTTTCCTGAAGACTTACCTGGATTACCACCACCGAGGCAAGTCGAATTTCGAATCGATTTGGTACCAGGAGCCGCCCCGGTTGCGCGATCACCATATCGATTAGCACCTTCTGAAATGCAGGAATTATCAAATCAACTTCAAGAGTTGCTTGATAAAGGTTTCATAAGACCGAGTTTCTCACCCTGGGGAGCTCCGGTCCTATTCGTAAAGAAAAAGGATGGAACCTTTAGGATGTGTATTGATTACCGAGAATTAAACAAGCTTACAATCAAAAACCGATACCCACTTCCTCGAATAGATGATTTGTTCGATCAACTACAAGGTTCTAGCTTCTACTCTAAGATCGATCTACGTTCGGGGTATTATCAACTAAGAATCCAAGAAGAAGATGTACCAAAGACAGCATTTAGGACTCGATATGGCCACTACGAGTTCCTAGTTATGCCATTTGGCTTGACTAATGCACCGGCCGTCTTCATGGATCTCATGAACCGCGTGTGCAAGCCATACTTGGATAAATTCGTGATTGTATTTATCGATGACATATTAATATATTCACGAACCAAGGAG
The DNA here is from genome assembly GCA_023525975.1 of Smallanthus sonchifolius. Classification (NCBI taxonomy): domain Eukaryota; kingdom Viridiplantae; phylum Streptophyta; class Magnoliopsida; order Asterales; family Asteraceae; genus Smallanthus; species Smallanthus sonchifolius. The sequence continues at coordinate 22,796,100 of CM042037.1, forward strand.
GATCATGAACATCACCTGAAATTAATCTTAGAACTACTCAGAAACGAGAAACTTTACGCTAAATTCTCTAAGTGTGAGTTTTGGATCCGAGAAGTGCATTTTCTTGGACATGTCATCAACAATGAAGGAATTCACGTTGATCCATCAAAAATTGAAGCGATCAAAAACTGGGAAGCACCAAAGACTCCGACAGAAGTGCGTCAATTTTTGGGCTTGGCCGGCTACTACAGACGATTCATCGAGAATTTTTCAAAAATAGCCCTGCCTTTAACCACATTAACCCATAAAGAAAAGAAGTTTGATTGGAGTGACAAGCAAGAGTCAGCTTTTCAATTACTGAAGCAGAAGCTGTGTAGTGCACCGATCTTATCCCTTCCTGAGGGAATCGACAATTTTGTCGTATACTGTGATGCATCACACCAAGGATTTGGTTGCGTGTTAATGCAAAGAGACAAAGTCATCGCATATGCCTCACGACAACTAAAAGTGCACGAAAAGAATTATACGACCCATGACTTGGAGTTGGGTGCAGTTGTGTTTGCGCTCAAGATTTGGAGACATTATCTTTACGGTACAAGATGCACTATCTTTACTGATCACAAAAGTCTTCAACATATCTTCGATCAAAAGGAACTTAACATGAGACAACGTCGTTGGGTAGAACTACTAAACGACTATGATTGTGATATCAAGTACCATCCCGGGAAAGCCAATATCATAGCAGACGCCTTAAGTCGCAAAGAACGAGTTAAAACACTCCGTGTTCGTGCCCTAGAATTGACAATTCATACGAGTCTCACGACTCAAATTCGGATGGCACAACAAGAGGCAATCAAAGAAGGAAACATTCAGAATGAAGCTTTACGAGGAATGATAAAGCAGTTGGAGCCAAAGTCAGATGACACTTTATACTTCATGAATAGAATTTGGGTGCCATGTTTTGGTAACTTACGGGAGTTAGTTATGGACGAAGCCCACAAGTCCAGGTACTCCATTCACCCAGGTTCAGATAAGATGTATAAGGATCTAAAAGAATTATATTGGTGGCCCAATATGAAAGGAGATATTGCCACATATGTCAGTAAATGCTTAACGTGTTCAAAAGTAAAAGCCGAACATCAGAAACCGTCTGGATTGTTACAACAACCTGAAATTCCCCAATGGAAATGGGAACAAATTTCTATGGATTTTATCACGAAATTACCCAAGACGTCCAGTGGTTATGATACCATATGGTTAATTGTCGACCGTTTAACAAAATCAGCTCATTTCCTACCTATCAAAGAAACGGATAAAACCGAGAAACTTGCAAAGCTTTATATCAAAGAAATTGTGGCTAGGCATGGAGTGCCAATTTCTATTATCTCTGATAGAGACAGCAGATTCGTGTCTAGGATATGGAAATCATTACAAGAAGCCATGGGCACACGTCTTGACATGAGCAAAACGTTTTTTTAAGTTTAAAAACACTTTCTATAAAATAAAATGTATACTCCTCTCCCCTCCTACTTGTCGTACCCCCCTCCCATTTTACCGTATTCAAATAATCATTATTTATAAAACTTTATTTTTAGTTTAAAAGCGCTTTTTATAAAATAAAAACGGGTTAGGTTATACATAGCACCATAAAAAAATAACTTTTAACAAAAAATGACTAATTAATGAAAAAAGAAAAATTAAAAAAAAAACAAAAAAAGTTTAAATCCTATTAATTTGAAAACTTATAGAAGAATGTACAACAAGTAAAAGTCATTGAAATGGAGATGAGTATAGCACGACGTATAAAGTTTTACCCTCATTTTCTATAGTTAGTTAGATAGGATAGTAGTAAACTTAAAATATTTTGATGGTTTAATTTTAATGATATAATCAATTAATCATGAACTAAAGAACCGTTAATTTTGACCTTCAGCTTGGTCCATGACGATCAATAAAAAGCATCCGACGGCTGCAAAACATATTCGACGTTTAACGGACGGCTCTTAACGAGTTATGTGCTGTTTTTTCTTGAGGTTCAAACTTTCGTACTCCCTTTTAACGTTAACGGCAACCGTCAGCGACCGTTAACCACAGCCACGCTACGAAACCCCTATTACACATTAACGTCACTAAACGGCGACGTCGCTCCCCCAATTCTATTCGTTAGAATACAAACCAAAATTTATACGTTTTCTCTCTCTCTATATCTCGATCTTTCAACGGGCAAAGGGTTCTTGCGAAACCAAAAACATCTATTCACAACTCATGGTTTCAATTGGTTGTTGATTAGGGTTCTTCATCTTTATCCACTTCTCTACTATCAGAGGTATGTTTAATTAACTTTAATTCAATGAATTATTAGTCAAAACCTATTTAAATTTCAAGATTTTTGTTAATTCGTAGACTGTTTTATCTCCTTTTGTTTCAAGTACTTTTGATTTTCAGTTTTATATGGTTTTTGTGTGGTTGAATTGATTGCTTGAATCGTTTATAGAAAGTGGAATTGAATTGCGTTTAGTTATTTAGGTTTACTTTGATTGGATTCAGTTGTTAGATCTGGGCTTATTTGGTTGGTATTTATTGTTGAAAATAGTTAGGGATTCTGGTGAGGGTTTTAGTATTATGAAGAATTAATATTTTTTTAGGGTTCTATTTAGGAAGAATTTGGTATGGGTAAGGTGGAGTTGCAAGAATTTTGCGTTGAGAACAAGCAATCAGCGGCTGCATCAAGCTCATCGATTTCAGAAGGTAGTAGTGGCATTGTGTTGCCCAAGTCTCCCAGGATTTCTAGTCCTACAGCGGCTACAGCGGCTACAGCCACGTCACCGCGTAATCGGTATGCTTCTGTGTGTCCCTGATATCTGGTGCTTGTTTTGCAAATTGATGTTTTATTTGTGCATTTGATGCTGAAAAATTATGATAAACTTGTAGTTTATCTTATGACATAAAATTTTGATTGGTTATGTGGCAAGTGAAGTCATATCTCTTAAAGTGTACAATGAATTTACTTCAATGTTGGTGCATGATTTATGTACTTGCATTATTGTTTATCTGTTAAATATCAGATTTATTAGTTATGGCAATTTTGGACATTTCTCTTGTGAAGATACATTTGAAAAGATATGATAAATGAGGTGCAACTTACTATTCATATCTAGTTAGGTAATATTGTTACACAAGGATGCAAAACTGTTTAGAACATTTATAACTTATAGATAACAGAAAAAGCATGGAAATTTATTTATTTATTCTTTGTCATTTAAATATTTCCTTCAATTGTTAAAACCCTTGAGTTTCTTGAACTGACAATGTGATTTTGGAATTATAGGAGGACAAGTGGACCAATAAGGAGAGCAAAGGGGGGTTGGACCCCAGAGGAGGTATGCAGTTTATTTGGAATATGCTTGTACGTAAATAAGATGTTTTTCATATAAAAGTAATAGACTTGGGTTTATATTAAACATAATTTCATGATGTTTCTTTGTAAAATAATATCATGTTGGGTGGTGTTGTTGTTTTATAATCTCTTTGATTTTTAACAGGATGAGACTCTAAAAAAGGCTATTGGGCTTTTCAGGGGAAAATGCTGGAAAAAAATAGGTGAGACTTCTCGTTTTGTTACAAATAGCACCTACTTTTATTTATTTAGCCTCATGATAACGTAACTGGATGAGTAACACCCTAAGGTCGATATTTATAGTATGAAAAGCTCTACCAGTCCCCTTGGTCCTTACCATGCTTCAAATTATGTCCTTCTGGTTTGATGATTTCTTTTATTACTAAACCAGACCATGAAATCTGGAATAATAGTTTAAGGAGACAATGGAAAAGCTAACTAAAATGACAGTTGGGACGGGATTTTAGGAGGATGTGATTGACTAATGTTAATTATAGTTCTTACTAGTTTATTATAAGGGTTTAGTTGTTTTAGCCCACGGGCCCAAGATAAGTATCTCTAGGGTTTCTAGGTTTCTTTCTTATATATCAAGGGTTCCCCTCCATTGTAATTACAACATTCAGATAGTATTCCACTCCATTTTACAACTAAATACTTGAGATAATTTACTGATTTAATCATATATTGAGGGTTCCCCTCCATTGTAATTACAACATTCAGATATTATTCCAGTCCATTTTACAACTAAATACTTGAGATAATTTTCTGATTTAATCAATAATAAATCCATAAGTAGTGGATATGATGCAGTAATCTTGTTTAGGAAGCTCCGTCACTATATTTCCAAGTAATTATGTGAAAATGTTGGTGATAAGCATTGATAAATCGATGCTCAAAAGCAATTTTGTTTTCAAGGAAACTGCATGAAGCTTTTCTTCTTATTTATGTTTTTATTTAAATTCTCTTATACATTATGTGCTATGTGTGGGCATGAAAATCATCAACAATCTCTTAATTTAATGCTGTATTTCAAGTTGAGAATGTGGTTTTTTTAAATACCCGAGTTAATTTTCTGCTTTAATCAATTACAAATCCAGAAGTAGTGGATATGATGCAGTAATCTTATTTAGGAAGCTCTGTCACCATGTTTCCAAGCAATTATGTGAAAATGTTAGTGATAAGCATTGATAAACCATGCACAAAAGCAAAAAAAAAATTCAATGAAACTGCATGCAGCATTTCTTCAATATTTATGCTTTTATTTAAAACATTCTCTATATATTCTGTGGTATGTGTGTGGTGTATAAAATGCTTAAAAATTTTCAGGTGACTTGTTTGAGAGGAATCTGTTGGTCAAATTTTTTGTGTGTTGGTCAGCAGTGATGTTTAAATTAATTATAAATATTGGTGTTTAATGTTTTGCAGCTGAGTATTTTCCTGATAGATCAGAAGTGCAATGTCTGCATCGCTGGCAAAAGGTTCTTAATCCAGAACTTATTAAAGGTCCTTGGACTCAAGAGGTTTGCACCACATACCCTCCTACATGGCTACCTTGAGTTATAATTCTTTGTGCATACTTGGTTTTAAAAAGTGAGAAACGCACCGAGGCGACGGGTCTAAAACCGAGGCGCAAAGCGCAAAAGCGCACCGCTTTTCGTACGTGAAGCGCATGGTGCTTATGTAATTATTTTTATATATCCTGTAGGTTTTTAGCATTCCCTACCCAAAATTTAGTTATAAATCAATTTTATATATGATTTAATATATAAATTACCTACATGTACAGCCTAAAAAGCCTTTGTACAACATCCTGATGCACAACTGTGCTTTTCGTACATGAGGAGCACGCCTCATCTGCGTTTTTTGTACAGCTCACGCCATATGTACACAAAAGCAAAGGGACTTGCACCTGAGATTGCCTTGCGCCTAGGCGCGCTTTTTAAAACCAATGCATATAATATACTCTTTGAAACATTTGATTAAAACAAGTTTCATGGTCTTTTTTTGTTTGTTTGTTGTAGGAGGATGACCAAATTGTTGAGCTGGTGAAAAGATATGGGCCAACAAAATGGTCTCTCATAGCAAAGTCTCTTCCCGGTCGTATTGGGAAACAGTGTCGTGAAAGGTACATTGATTCACTTACACTTGTGTTTAAAATCTATTCCTTTGTTCCATGTATATGTTTAGATCATATTATTTATTATTTGTTTCATATTTGTTAGAGAATATGTGCTGGAATGTACTCTTTTATGATTTTCTTTACAATTTATATTATCTCTAAAGACGGACTACAAAATATTTCAGGTGGCACAATCATTTGAATCCATATATAAAAAGGGATGCTTGGACCCTGCAAGAAGAGTACGCCCTCATGAATGCACATCGTGTGCATGGAAACAAATGGGCTGAAATTGCAAAGGCATTGCCTGGAAGGTTGTTTTTTTACTATTCACAGCCCATGTTTATAGTTCTATAATTCTTTTTATCAAAATATATTACTAAAGTTTAGTGGTGGGGGCAAAAAGGGTGGTTTGATTAATTGGTCAAAATGGGTAATTTTCTTAGTATGGGGATCGGGTCAGTTGGGCTCGTCTGCAAGTTAATGTGTTAAATATAATTGCAAAACTATATTATTACGATAGAAGTCTGAATTTTTCTTTTAATACTTTTCGGTTGACTTTTAATCCGTCAAAATGGGTAGTTTTCTTAGTATGGGGATCGGGTCAGTTGGGCTCGTCTGCAAGTTAATGTGTTAAATATAATTGCAAAACTATATTATTACGATAGAAGTCTGAACTTTTCTTTTAATACTTTTCAGTTGACTTTTAATCCCTTTGACGCGCTCAACCCATTTGCTCCCATTTTGATCATTTGCCCATTACTAAAATGCTCTCTTACAGGACCGATAACGCTATAAAAAATCATTGGAATAGTTCCTTGAAGAAGAAACTAGATTTCTATTTAGCCACCGGGAGCCTTCCAACTGTATCAAAGAATGATATTAATGAAGGCGTTGACATAAGCAAAACACCTTCGATCAGAAAACCGATTGCTTCCTCATTTGCAACTGCTCAGGAATCACCTGCAACTGCAGACCACCATAAGGTAGAAGCAGAGACCATAGATGATATAGAATGCTCGACCCCTTCGCAAGATGTAGATGCTTCTTCGAGTTTTCTTCCAAGTGGATCTACTGATTCTGAACCCATTGGAACCAAATCACAGCCGTCCAAATTGGATCGTAGTCACCTTAGCCGGAATCTGATTCCGAAGTTTGATAGTTGTAGTACACCTCATGATGGAATTGATCAAGAGACAGTAAATGCAACACCCTTACAATCCAATATTCAAACATACGGTTCTTTGTATTATGAGCCACCACAAGTTGGGATTTATATGCCTTGGAATTCCCGTGAGTACAACTCAAATTCATTTAACATGTCACCTCTATGTTCCTCAACACCGCCTTATGCCGACAGGCATAGTGGTTCACATGCACAAACACCTCAATCAATCTTAAAGATTGCTGCTAAGAGTTTTCCAAATACGCCTTCTATTTTAAGAAAGAGAAAAGATCAATCGCCTTTTTCATTTCACAAGATTTTGAAGGCTGATGAAGTGAAAAAGGGTAATGATGATTTGAAGGAATCTAAGTATTGTGGTGATAGTGTTGGCGGCAATGGGGCGGAAGGTGGGGTGGCTACTGTTAACACATATAATGCATCCCCGCCTTACAGATTAATGTATAAACGGAAGTCCAGTAAATCTGTTGAAAAGCAGCTTGAGTTTGGAGTTGATAAGGAGATTTGTAAGAGTGAAATCCGATCCGAAGATTTGAATGTTAAAGACAACCCTGTGACAGATGCATGTTCAAATGGATCATAAATGGCTGCTGATTGTTCAGGAAACTGTAAGTGTGTTTTAAGTTATTGGTTACTGGCACTTTGTCTAATTCATCTGGATCTATCATTTTGTTTTCAAGTGAATTGGTTTTCTTTGCGATTTTGTTGCAAACAAGTCATTCTACTTGCTAAAATTCAAAATAAACACTAAAGTATGCCAGAGTGAGTGATTTTAAACTATTTCCAGTTGTTATTTGGCAAAAAGATTACAAGTACAATAACTATAATTCCTTATTCTTTTGCATACCTTAGTTTTCCTTTTGGAGTTTTTAAATAATCATACTTGTAATTTTGTTGTAAACCACTTGTTACATCCGCTCTCATACCAACCAAAATTGTCTATTTTGCCTCTAAGGAGCACACGACTTTGTTTTTGCTTTCTTGAGTGGAGACTCATCCTAAAAGTACTCCCACTGAAACACACTTAACTATGGGGCTCTCTCTCATCCACTGCTAATGCGCCGAAAACACGCCCTCCTCAAAATGATATGGGATTTGCCTAAGGTTTCACAGCCACCTTAGGCAAATCTCTCATCCATATGCGATTTGCTTAGGGTGTCACACCAACCACTGTGGGTGATGTAGATAATTTCCAATGGCTGATTTGCAAAAACACAAGTAAAATGACAAGAATTTCTTGTTCTTGCATACGTACATGAACAAAGAATCTTGGTTGTTTCTAAATGACATGTTCCACAAGGTCACAAGTTTTCTGTATCTTTTCATAATGAAGTCTATATGCTAACCGCGAGTCTTCTTGTGATTCTTGATCATGAGTAAAATCCCAAGTTTCTTATTATGTTTATATTGTTCTATTTAGGGGACCGTTGGATTGCTCTTGGAATTTTGAAGTTGTCTATGACGGATCCTGCCACACTGTACTTAAGGAGTGATGCTTTTTAAACAGATATTTTATTTGAGATAAACAAAGTGATCAAAGATCTCGGAAAAGATTATTAAAATTAGATTAAAAGATAGATTTAATTTAATGACTTTTGGCTCTTTTCTTTCCTTTTTTTTTCTGTATGGACAGAATAGAATTTAGGTAGGTTAATCAGATTTTGATGAATTGCAAGGAATTACAACATTTTTTTTAAATGTGCAACAAAGGTGTATCAGTATGTGCAGTTATATTGAACAATGTTTATGATGTTGGGTGATTTTGAATAGTATATGACAGTTGACACACAAGGGCACATACATGTAAGTGAAACACCCCACTTTAGTAATTCATGAAAATGTGCTCTTATTTATTTTGCACCTTTGTAAAGCATCTTTGTAAGTTGTGTGTCAAAAACATAAAGTCTTGTGATATCTATGCATACGCGTGTATCAAATGGGTCCCACCTTTAACATTGTATTAACGGTTGGTTTCGAGTCAAACTACAGTTGCTGGTCATAAATTGGAGTTCCCAAGCACATCCGATGCAAACAATAAGCGAGTACACGTTTTTAGAAGTTATCAGAGCTGTAAACACTTGATCCAAATTCCCAAATTTGGAGTCGTGTTATACACACCTATCAACCACGATTTTAAACACAAATTGATCTCTTTTTTTATTTATTTATCTTTGAGCATTGACAACAGGACGATACTCTCCAATACCTAGCAGGTCCTGCAAACACAAACAAGATTTACTTGCCAAGAACTAATCTAAAATCTTGCTTAATTCAATTATTATTATTATTAGTTAATTAAAGTGTTAAGTGATGCTTAATTTCCAGGTGGCCAATTAAACAGCCCTAAATAATCCAAGTGTAGTATATGCAAAGTGAGAAATTTACCTGGCATGCTTTGTTTTTAGCTCTGGTTTCAGCAGTGCTAGGAATATCATTATTTGGTTTTATAAATCTTTTCTCGCGTCTATCACACGAACCCCATCCATCAGAGAACCTACCTCCTCTATAAAGAAATAAATAAAAGAATTGTAACAGATACAAACAACAGAAACCAACTCTGCATTTAAAACGGAAATAAAAGTAAAGAAACTTACTGCATATGTGCCCGAATTATGAATTCAGCACGCTGAACATTACGGTTATCATCAAACTCTATACTCTTATCTTTGATTTCATAAGAGATATTGAAATAAAATGATATCTTTCTCCAACCTGTTTTTGCAACCAAAATGCATCAGCGACATTTATGAGGACCAAATAAATTAGAAGGTAAAACTATTTTACCATACTTTTTGATGAAAGGATTCCCAGAGATCATAGTGTAGTCGCCCTTCTCCAAAATCTGCAAAACAGATGTCAATCTGTGTTACTGTTAATAAGGAGTAATGAAATCTGAACTGAGGTAGGATTAGGAACATCAATTACCAATTAGCCTATTTGATGTGAACTTATGTACTTGATTTTGATAAATGCTCTTGTTTATACAGCTGTTTTATCTTTATATAAGGAGTAATGAAATCTGAACTGATGTAGGATTAGGAACATCAATTACCATTTAGCCTATTTGATGTGAACTTATGTACTTGATTTTGATAAATGTTCTTGTTTATACAGCTGTTTTATCTTTATATACTTGTATTTGATTTCTGCAGCCACTTTTTTATGAACTTTAAGAATTTTGGAACAATTTCCATTAATAACCTATTCACCACCTGCCTTTTAGATTAGACTTTCACCCTCTAAAAAATTAACAAAGCCATTGATTCGTTGTCCCAGTAAAGAAAAAATAAAAACTCCCTGCATCCAACAATGGTTGCAATGCTTTTCTAAGTGGGATGTTCCTTGTAAGTTTCCTTTGTGGAAAAGATCTCGAGTGCAATTACTATTTTGTTGTCATACTACATAATACATATCATACTGTAGTGATGATCTGTGTTGGTCCACAAATGTTCACTTTGATTCAAATGTACAAGATTTTTAAAATATATTATTGATTAAAGAATCTTTTAAAATATATTATTGTAGAGGGCGGGCCCTGGAGCAACTGGTAAGGTTGCTGCTTTGTGACCTTGAGGTCAAGGGTTCGAGCCGTGGAAACAGCCTCCTGCATAAAGTGTAGAGTAAGGCTGTGTATATTAGATCGCGAAGCTATCCGGTCTATCCCCGGCCCCTGCGCAAATGCGGGAGCTATGTCAAGCACTGGGTACGCCCTTTAAAGAAATTTTTACATATGGCTGACTACTTCTATCTATCAATATGTATATATGATCAATAATTGGAATTGATGTGGAACAAAGCTAGTAGTATGTACATAATTACACATAGGTTCAATCTTAACCTTTTCACTCAATTTGATAAATTCCTAACAAATTTGAAGTTTTGAACAAAAGCAAGTCTAATCCTAGTGTTATCCTTCTTATAGTTTTATGTAAGTTACTTACTTCCAGACGTTACAGAACTTATATGAGGTTATAAACATGAAAATTAGTTCATCCAACATCAACACTACAAATTTAGGGCTTGAGTATTCATGAGCACATATATGAAGCAATTAAGAAAACAAACAGAAGGAAGGAGGAACATGATTGTAATATGTTCCGACCGCCATAGCAGCATTCTGATACTCTTTGAAGAGATCAACAGTAGGGAATCGACCTGACAAGCTATGTGTCATCACCGAGCAATCAGAGGAGCAATTAACAGGACTCTGGATCTGATAATCAGAGCAATAGGAGGACGGTGTAGTTGGCGTGCGTTGCACGTGCTTCACCATAACAAGAGGAGCAGGAGGAGAAGTTGCTTCAGCCAGAGAAAACCTAGCGATCTTCTTCGGGTGGTGGTAGTTGGTGCTCTCCTCCTGCAATACCTTGCTGTTGGTGATTGAATGTTTTCTAGGGTTTGTGTTGCTGGATGATGGGGATGAAGAGGTGAATTTTGAGATGACTGGAAACTTAATTTTGGGGGAATGATAGCGATTATTTTTATTTTGAGGTTTGAGAGATCTGGTGGCGGAGGTAGGCGGCGGCAGAATCAATTACAGCCCATAGAGCTTCGTCGTCGAGGTCCTTGTCATCTAGGGTTTGGCTCACTGGAGAGAACATCTCTCGGAGACGGAAGACAGAACTCTGCTGCAAAGCCCGCCAGCTGATGATTTAAACTAAAAGTAAAAAAGCATTTTTATATTTTTAAATAAATCATAAGGAAAAAAATGTAATTTGTCAGATGAATGAATTATCAGTTTCTTTCTGTTTTTCTCATAGTTAATTTTTCCTTTAACAATTGAACTTTGTTAGACAAAAGCAACTAGGCGTTCTTAACAAATCGGTAAAAAATGTCTATGTAGCAAATTTGATCCTAGGTGACAAATATTTATAAATCTTGTTAAACTATACGACTATTTTAGTTTAATGTGGTTCTCAACCATGTCTTACAGAAAACTCTTGCGACGAACTCTTGCGACGATATGGAAGAAAGAGCGTTCTAGTCCTCGACGTAACTTCTACGTTTATTAACACTCAGATTACAACATCTCGCTGCATCGCGCGAGTAAACCCCTAGTTTATTATGTAATTATACAATGAAGAGTAGCAAGTCTTATTGATATTTATTATATAAATACATAGTAAAGACTAAAGAGTAGTAAGTCTTATATTAAGTACGGGTGTTAGTGTAACTTTTTTAATTGTTTGTTAAAAGTTAGTTAACCCTTTCATTCAATTTCTTTATTTCTGTCACACCTCAGTCCCAGGTATTGGTTAGAGGTGGCGTATGGTACAGTTGACACATCGGAAACTAAAACCATCATCTGTTATTATATCATTTGAAACATTGTTTACATTCGTGAAATCAAAATGTTACATAACATTTTATCATCGTTCCTAACAAGGAACATATCAAGTTCGGGTCTTATAGTTTCAGGCATGCTCATCATCTATTTCGTTCATCGTTTCGTTCTAGTATTGGAATGCCTCCTCTACTGACTACCTTTGATGCGCTCAAAAACATTTAATAAAAATAGGTCAGCACAAAGCTGGTGAATTCATAAACTAAATCAGTTTATCAAAATGACCCGTCAAAGTATCTTGAACACAATCACGGGGTTCCATCCCCTCTCATAGACAACTATGAGCAATCATTCAGTATATATATATATATATATATATATATATATATATATATATATATATATATATATATAATATAACCAAAAACCGTTCCACGGGTCCTGTCCAACATGCCTTTCCACGGGTCAAGTGAAACACAATAAGCGCTTAGAATGTGTTATATATATAAAATCGGTGCAATCGTTTCAAGATACTCAAAAAAATTTTTCTTAAATTAACCATGCTTAAAAATAGAGTATAACATAGCCATGGTTATTTTAAATGCATCATGGTTTAAGAACTCAACTCAAGATTATTTCGGCTTATCGTATATGGAATATGGCAAACACCTCAGAAAAAGCTCCTAGATATATAATGACATCACTTAATTATACAACCTAGCTTAATGGTAATCAACCAAAGCTTAACAGTAGGTCGGAACCTTACCTCAGCACTGTCTACGATAATTTGGGGTCGAAATGCTAGAAACCGGACTTCGGAAACGGATCTTCAGAGGTGGTGTGTGTGTAGAAAGTGTGTTTTGGTGTGTGGAGTTGATGTAAAATGGCTGAGCTCGAGCATTCTATTTATAGGCCAAATGTGCACCCGTAGCGGACCGCTACACAAGGCGACGGCGGTCCGCCATCGCTTGCAGCCGCAAATCTGATTTAGGGACCAAGTAACGGACCGCTAGGCTTCACCATGTCGGTCCGCTACGCGAGATTGCGACTAACGGACCGCCATGGGATCATGGTTGTCGGTCCGCTACGCGAGATTGCGGCTAACAGACAGCCATGGGATCATGGTTGTCGGTCTGCCGTAGGGTTTTCACGCGTCAGTTCTTGTCCGCTAGTCAGCGAACACGTGTCATGCCATCAGTGTTGCCTTATCCTTCACGTGGCGGACCGCTAAACCCTGGGTAGCAGTCCGCTGCCACCCGCATTTCAGAATTTTTCATTTTTAGTCCTTGAATTTTGAATATTTCCATATTAGACCTTCAATTTTAAATTTTTGGCAAATTTAGTCCTTTATTTTCTAGGGAATTTTCGAGGTGTTACATTTTTTACTTGTAAGTTTCTTTTGTTCACACTAGCGAGGTTATGGAAGCTTAATTCGAGCTTGCAATCGAATCAATTCTTGATCACCAATCAACTTGTGTTGATACAAAATTCAAGTACGTGTTCTTTTATTTTCCAAACATACAATGTAGAAACCGAATTATGAAACCAATATAACGGAATTATAACTTAGTCGGGCTGGGTAAGTTCTTGAGGTAGTATGGACCAGTGACGAAACTTGAACAATTAAGTTGAGCGGGGGGGCGGAAAAAATTACACATAAAAAAACCAAATTTTTTCCCCAAATAAAGAACAAAAATCCCAAAAAAAATTAGTTCTTATAAATAAACGACAAAAGGAAGAATAATTACAACTCAGCCCGATGACCTTTAAGGTCTTTAAATTCATCAATTATTGATTTCAAATCAAAGTTTTCAGCAATTTCTCTTTCTATGTAAACCACCAAGTTATTCAAGAGAAAAACCGAAGGCGATTCTTGACTATTTTCATTGCTGAAAATCCCTCTTTGTTGCCATCAACCTTTCTTTTGAAAAAAGAATCAATGGTTTTCATCTTTCCCATGATACATCAATTGTATATTTGTATATACGGATAATAAAAAATCTAGAAAAAAATCAATCATCATGGATTCATGAAAAAAGATCAAACAAAATAGTATTAATATGATGGGTCTTTTTTATTCAAAACCTAATTTGTATTCAAATCAGTAATATCAACAAAAATAATGGTTCAAACAAATATTTAATTCATAAAATCATATAAACAACAAACAAAGGAATAAAGAAACAAAGTCAACAAACAAAGCCACAAAGAAACAAGAATTGTAGTCTGATTTCTTTTACTCTTCTTGTTCCGCACTTCCGCCGTTCATAAAATCATAAATTCATAAAATCCACAAAGCAACAAGAATCATAAACTCATAAAATCGCAGGTCGCTTACTCTTCTGTTCTGCCGTGATGCCGCCTTAGGCTTGCCGTGAAGATGGACGAATCGTATTCTTAATATCTGATTTCTGCCGTAATTGTTTAATTGATTGGCTTAGTGGAAAGTGGGCTAGTCACTAGTGGATTAGTGGAAAGTGGGAAGGGCCCAAATGCTATAACGGATAGGAAAAAAATCTAGTGGGCCAAAATCAATACTTTTGATTAAAAAATTGGCCAGGGAGTCCCCTCTAGCCCTGATAATATTTCACCCCTGGTATGGACATTTTGGTTACAGTGTTTAAGGAACCAAAAGCTAATTGGTTTCACATAATTGGATTGGTTTTAATCAAACCATCTAAATGAACACCTTAAAATTCACAAGATTTATGGCTTAGAAGCAAGTAAAACATAATCTGTATGAAATTTACAACCATTATACAAAGCACATATCAAACAAACACATTACAATTAGGCAACGACTATGGTTACACCTTGGGGTTTTCATAGTACAAAACATGTTTGGGCTTAAAGAGGTACCTAGACTGATACGTTGAGCGAATTACATCGAAAAATAAACCATATTGCAGCCATATATATAAGAGGACCGGCAACACACCAAACACACAGATAAGTATTGGCATCCATAACAAACCCTTATGGTAAAGTACGAAAAAGCTGACACCAAAAGCGACTGTCATGGTTGTAATAGATAGGAAAAGAGTTAATAGACCTGAAATCAACTTTTTTGGTAGTGATTCCAAGAAATCACTTTCGGCATAACGAGACGTGAGGATGGATAAAAATATAAGAATTGAGGCGGAAGAAGCGAATAGAGAAATGGCATCCGCCACAACAAAAACCATAAAGGTTGCTTCCGAATGGAAGACAGGGATACCATTGTCTTGGTCATATCCACCAGGAACCGTAAAAGCTGCAGCAAATACTATGGTTGCAATAAGTGCTGCAACAACCATACATTGGCTAGCTGTTCCTTTCATCCATTTCTCACCTTGTGAAACCAATTCTTTGTGTTCCATTGTGAATAACTCATGTGGTGTTAAACCATCTCTGTTCTTCCGTTCTCTATAAGAAGGAGGGATCATTTTCTCTACTTCCTACAACACAAACAACTAAAATAGTTATAAACTATGTTACGATTACACTAATCCTTAAAAAAATGAGTCGATATGTACCTGAAACCACAATAGTTCTCGTTGCATTTGTAAAGCAACTCCTGACACATCCTCGAGTTGTTTTTGCTTGGCACGTGTCCCAACCAAATGCAACATATTGTTCTCATGTCCATCTTTGAGAGGAGTTATCAAATCCTTCATTGCACCTATCTCATACAATAGGGTGTAGATACCCTCGTGGCGATGTTTGACAGCAATGTGAAATATACTTAGCCCATTGTCATTTACCTTCCATATCAGATCAGGATATTGACGTATGAGCTCAACTAAAAATTTTGCATTGCCCATTTCTGCAGCAACAAACACTACCCGAGAAGAGTATGATTCCTTTAAGGATGATGCAGTACGCATTGTGTTAATATTTTTAGAAATAAGTTTTTGTAGTTGTTGAGTTTGATCTTCCTTTCTAGATGCCCGCTTAATTATGCCTTGGGTTTCATCATGCATGTTCACAATATGTTTAGAAATTAGCTTTTGTAGTTCTTGAGCTTGATCTCCCTTACCAGCAACTGGCGTGTTGTCTTGCATAGCTATTTCCTGGGATGCAATATGCATGTTGACAACATATTCAGAAATGAGGTTCTTTAGTTGGAGAGCATGATCTACTTTTTCAGAAGTTGGGTTGGTGTCTTGTGTAGTCAAATCGGGCTGCCCTTTGATTATGTTCTGGGTTTTAACTTCCATTATGTCAAGATGCTCAGAAATGAGCTTTTGTAGTTGAATAGCTTGAACCACCCTTCCAGAAGCTGACTTGTCTTGCTTATTTGAATCCGGTGGCCCTCTGAGTATCCTATCAATTTCGTTCCTGGGCTTTTTTGCAATATCGTCCCAAATTATTCTTAATAATGACAATGCTTGATTTTCCTTCTCATGAGCTCCAACTTTTGAACCAATGAATGTAAAAACTGAAAGAAACAACCATACAGAAGCTAAAATTGGTGATACTAATAAAATAATTACGGATGATGTCGGATTGTAGTAACTCGATTAATTAAATAAAAAATAATGTTATGTATTATTATATAGTATACAAAGAGTCATAATCAAATAAGAAACTCAAATATGGTGAAAACACAACATATCACAACCATTTGTCATATTTGATCTCAAAAATCAGAAGAGGGTGCTTATTTTGAGATAGTTGATTTGTAAGTAGAGATGTTTACCCGACTTGACGGTTCTCCATATGAAATTAGATTTTGATTCACCAAATGCTTCAGGCTTACGAGCCAAAACCCCGAGTATGGTCCCACTACAAAGTTCTGGATACTTTTCCACTATCTGTAGTGCAATATCTGAAAAAGATTTCGTAATTGCCTCGTAAGGGAAAATGTTATAACAAAGTCAACAATGAAAGCTAAAACGAAAAAGCATATTGATTACCAAACAGGTTATTCTCAACACATTTTTCGAGAAGCCATCGACGATTTGTAGAATTCCAACAATCGTCACACAACCCCTTTGATTCTGCATAAAGATACTTAACAACCTCATAATTTCCAAACAAGGCAGCCGCATACAGTGGCAGCATTTGTCCAGCACCAGGGATCGTCGCCAAGATCTTGTTCTTTTCCACCATAATCTTCACTGTTTCAATGTTTCCAGCTGCAGCTGCTAAATAGAGGGCAGTGTTGAAATTTTCATTTTCGAGTGCCAAGTCTTCTTTTTCCATCAAGCCCACCAGCTTTCTCACGAACTCTTCCACAACTTTAGGATCACCTTTTGCAGATGCCGCTATGTGAAGTGCAGTTTCCCCATTTTCGGTGATACTAAACCTTACCAACTCTGGTTTCTTTTTAAGAATGGCTTCAGCAACGTTCCAGTTACATTTTATCGATGCTTCATACAGAGGAACACCGATTTTGAGGTAACTTTCTCTAGGCCCTTCAAAGTAGTTCCGGTGCAAATAGTTAGAACCTCATTCAATTCAGTATTCTCTTCACTTAGATAAAACCTCAATTTTATTGCATATGACCCGTTTGAATCCTTCAGTTTGATTTAACATGATAGCTTCAAGCATACTATAAATCTGGTCTAATGGAGATCAACTTTAAAAGTGAAAACTACCAAGAAAGATTACCAAAAGTCCCAAATTTGACAATGTGAAAGTTCTGTTTTTGATAGATTTAGGACTGCAAATATAACTTTTGACAAATATAAGAAACATTTTGGCTGCTTTTCTGGGCAATTCACTCAGAACTGAACATTCACTCCAAAATTTATAAAAAAAATTGAATTATCAAGACAGATTTTTTTTTGTTTACCTTTGCTTTTAGACAAATTTCCCCTAAACTACTATATATGAGTACCGAAAACTAATTACTTATTTTAGCAGGCTTTCAAGGATACAGTAATTCATAGATCTCCTTGTGGAAATATCAGATCTATATAGTTAGTGGAAAATTACCTACCTTTCTTAAGGGAAAATTACCAAAATAGTCATGTTGACCGGATTTTTTTCGAAAATAGACAATGAATACGCTTTCATAATCACCCTCTCTTTAGCCTAATCAGAGTGTGCCACGTCAGCCAAGGCGGCTAAGGCTCGGCCTACGTTTTTGGGCGCTAAAACACATGAAAAGTACAGTGGGACCCACCTTCTTATCACAGTATCCAATGTAGGCTAAAAAAAATGCTCAGGCTAAGTCTACGAGGTGGACTGGTGGGCTAAATTTAGCCTATGCTTTTACACAATGTTCAAATGTTCAATGTAGGCTAAAAAATTCGCCGTCTAAGGCTACGAGAGTACGAGGGGATTACTATGAACTTGTAGGCTAAAAAAATAGAAAACAGATATACCAAAAAAATCTGGTCAACATGACTATTTTGGTAATTTTCCCTTTTCTTAATTCCTTCCCTCAACCAGTGACAAATAGGAATAAAGGAGTCAAATAGATAACAGATATACCTGCAATTAGATATCGGCGAGGTAGATTCGGTTTTAATCGTCCCGTGTTAGCTTGTGAAGCAGCTGAACTGTTATTGATTTCCTGCTGCTGCTGCTGTGGCTGGTGGTGTTGGCGTAAGAGCTTATCGTCCACGATTGAGGCTAATTGCACACCTGGTTGGGCCATCTGCACAATCGCACCATTAATAATGATTAAACCCTAACTGCAATTGCATGATACGGTGAGGATTTGAGTGGAGAGACTGATAATACCTCTGTGACTGCTTCAAGAGAACGCCAACGGTTTTGAAGGATGAATAAATGAAAACTGAAAGGCGTTGAGTTGCGTGATCATTTGAACATGCATTCCATTATTTATATACAATCGATCTATCATCCTCAAGTCAACGTCAATGTAGAAACAGTAGATGACAGAGAGACCATGACGTCATGGGAGAGGGGAGTTGCATTCCTGGAAGAATAAACGACATGGGGGAAACCTAAAATATTATTAGTGGTTTTAATAATATATGCAAATTGTTACTTGTAGCTTCGAACAAGAAATTAATCATTATTTCTTTTCTTTTGACTTGTTATGTGAGATCGTTAAATTATAACTAGCAATTTGGTAGTCTGGTTGTTATCGGTTCGACTATTTTACATGGATAAAACTTAAGTTGAAACACAAGTTATCGAACGAAAATTAATACCGGAACGTTTTTAGAAAAAATTCGTGCATTCCGGTTTTTTCTAAGTTAACGAACGAAAGTTATAATAGAAAAACGAAACTAATAGAAATATGAACGGTTTCAAAAAAATTTATACACGCCGTGTTTTTCATTTAAAAAAAACTAACAAACAAAATTTATAACAGAAAAATGAAATTAATAGAAAATAAATGAGTTAAAAACGTATATTATATATACTATGAGGGGTAAAGGTATATTATATATAGTATGAAGGGTTAAAATTAAAAAAAATGTGACACTTTCTAATTCAGATGGTTACTGTTCCTATCCCGTTGTAGTTTAAATAAGGTTAATAATAATAATGAAAAATCATTTCACTTTTTTTAGTTTTTAGTCTTTTACTTGAATTTTTCTACGGTTCTCTAAAATATAATACATTAAAAACAAAATATATTAGGTTTAAAAAAATTAGGTATAAGAAGTTTTAAGCATAACATATTTTATCATCCAAGTCAACTGTTATCTTTTTAAAACTTTCAAATATATATATTACGTTTATTTAAAAGTATATTTCTTAAATAAACATTAGTCTATATTACATCTCCTTATGTACGTATGAATGTTGACAATCACGACATGCCAGCTAATGGCAGAGTGATTAATTAATTAGATGGTGAAGAAAACGAATATAGATTATTCATTATTCTATACATTTATATATGTATATATATTGTATGTGTGTGAAAGAGTTGAATCAATCTTCTAAACAAATAGAAGAGTTTGGACTTTCAAACTAATATAGAAAATTTATTAATAAATCTCGTGCTTATGGAAATTGTATATCAACATCTTGTAACAGCTAATAAGATTAAAGTAGATCCAGATCATTTGACAATATATTAATATCCAAGAGCATATACCGATAGAATAATGAAAGTTGAAGTAATAATAATATATCATTTGCTATATAGGAATACAAAGCAATGGTTGTTGGAGTCTCTGCAATATGAAGAGAACTCGTTAAAAGGGTGGCCATAGTCTCAGGGCCACCTTCTTACAGGCCATAACAATGTATGCATGTATATAGTCTACGTATCTATACAGAGAGGACTTCAAATGCAATAAAAAAAGTGGATCATAAGTTCGTAAATGTATCTAACGACCAACGGTATTGTCATTGAGCAAATTTGAAAGGGATTAGCCAGAAATGACTCGGCTGGACTCCAAAGATCATTGGGCTTAATTTGAAGGGGTTTAGTCTGCATTTAATCATCCCCCCTATGGCTAGGGATCTTGTGTCCAACCCTTAACATGTTGAACAGTAAAGTAACATGTTCGTGCATGTGTTGTTAGTTTCAGGAAGGGTGCATAACGGACCTAAAAACATGTCATGTGAGTCCTTATCATACCAAACTTGATAAGGTGGTTTGACCATAGGTGATGTTTAAGGAAGGGTAAATTCCCAGAATAAACATTTTAACATTCAAACTCCCTAAAATAAATAAAGAGTTTTCAACTTCCCAAAATAAACATAAATTTTCGCCAAAACTCGGCGAATTCGCCAAGTTACGTGTTGTCTTATTTTTAAACTTACACGTGTAATTTTCGCCGGAACATGAAGAGGTTTCGCCTGAATATTTGAATAATAGAACAAAACACCGGAATACGAAGAGGTTTCGCCGGAATATGTATGTCAAACATTGTAAATTTATTTCACACTAACTCATAATACCTATAATTTTAAAAAATTTATGGGGACTAATATAGCAAAATAAACCACTCTTGAAATGTAAAGCAATTAGCATTCAGGATGGTTCATGTTTGTAACGGGTAAGGCGGGTCAGCATAAACATCCATGAAATTTTGAAGTCATTCAAACAAAAGAAATTTTTAATTTTGTATAGGGTGAGTTATGGGTTAGAAACAACCTGAACCCTGCCAAAACCAAGCAGAAGCAGAACCGTTCCAAAAGGTTTAATTATCTCACCCATGACCCGCATGAACTTATGTTTACCTCCGGCTTCATTTCCATATCCTTAATTTCCCTTAAACCCCATTTAGCACATCGCAAACCTTCAAAATCAGAAATTGATTCTTGACTCTTGTTTTCCTGCACTGAAACAGAAAAATCAGTTAACTACAAAGATCATACAAATGAGACCAAATTGACCAACTCCAATAACAATATATTAGTTATAGCGAGAACACGCATGAACATCCGAAGCTGGATTGCTTGCGGTACTTCTTAGAAGTCATGTTCAGAGCAAGAATAAAGAGACAGAGAGAAGCTCAAAAGCTGAAATACACCAACTCAATTTTGTAAAATTAAAATCCTTATTTCTAAAAAAATGGTTTCATACAGGCCTATAAACTACTATTAAAGAGACATGGAGAAGCTCAAAAACTGAGTCATCAATGGCAATAGAATTGCAACCACTAAAAATATAACCTTTGGTACATAAAGAGCCGAAAGTCTTTGATTGATATTACAAATGCACCACATGCCTAAGGCATGGCTGATGGCCCTAAGTGGCTCCTTTTAGACCCTAATTTAAACAGCAACAAAATTCAGTCACAATCATTTCAGAGCCTGATAAACATTTCAACTGAAATAACAAAATCACAATTAACCACCAAAAAACTGGGAACTGGATGTTTTTTTTTTTTTTTTTTGGCTAATTAACCAAATAAGTACATCATTTTGGGCGATGATCAACTGCAATTGGTAAGGAAGGACTACCACATTACAAAATCCACCTGATGATGATACCAAATCCATAACCACTCCAACCCTAAAATGAAAAACCCTAATTTAATCTGGTGAATGTTGATGCAAACATCAAATAGAACCCCCAATTCACCCAAACAACTATGAAAAGACACAAAATCGAAAACCCAAAAAAACACAAAAAAAAATCGATATTTCAAACCCTACAAATAAAGCAAAATCGCTACATCAGAAAAACGAAACAGGTGAATAAACTAACCTATAATTTCGAATGCGGGCTTTTGAAACGACAACGGATTGCGTGAATTTAGGGTTTACACATGCAACTGAAGCGATTGCTGCTTCTCTCCTCTCGTCTCACAGGCGATGGTGGCGTTGCTCACAGATGATGGTGGCGGCGTTGATACCGGCGGTGGCGTTGCTGCTTGGGGTCGTACAGTCTTCGCTTCTTCAGAGGTTGATACGTCGAAGCCATGGCGGTGATCCTGTACACTTAAATGACAAAAACGTCGCTGGAGAAGTAACAGAAACCATGATGTCGCCGTGATTCTTTTTTCTCCTCTCTCTTTTGTGCGGAAGCAAAAACGTAATGAAGGTAACAGAAGGAAGCATGAGGTGAAATAGGTACGATGGCAAATTTGGGAAGAAGGGATGGGGGGCTTTTTTGTTTGCACCATAGTGTTAACCAACATGGTATTTGTATTAGTTTTTTTTAAAGACGAACATTGTATGTTGTGATGTCGCACCTCCGTTATATGGGAGAGACTCGTCCAACTTCGGTCAATATGTTGTTTTAACCGGGCCCACTTGGCGTCAGAGTTGGAGAGCTTTCAAGAAAAAACCCCACCCAATACGGCCCCTTCCGGGCTTGAGTGAGAGCCGAGGCTCAAACCCTGGATCGGCGTGGGTAAAACCCTGGTGCATCAGCCTAAGAGCTAGGCATCATTTGCGATGTCGCGAAAATTAATGGTAGTGGCAGGGATCGAACCCGGGTCCCTTGGGACTTCGGGCCTTACCTCAACTGCTACACCACAACCTCTTTGACGGTATTTGTATTAGTTAATAATTGTTAGTCTTATTAAGTTAAATGTTGGTGAAATAAATCTTCTTTTAAGAAGTAATAAATCATATCAAATTGAGTCAAAGTTATTCGGGAAGTGGCCAACTAAGGGACAAAGCTAAATTCATGTCGTAAGTAAAGATGTTTGTCTAAACAAGCTTTAGTCTCTCCCCTAACTACTTAGTCAAATCCCAAATGGTATTTTTGCATAGGCGGAAACGTTTAAAACAAACTTTTAAAATACAATACAATACCTTGATTTATGTTACAACAGATGATTGACTCTAACACTTGAAATACTTGACTTAGATACTTGACTTGATAAGGAAATTCAGATTTGAGGTATGCTCACTCTGAGAAACCTTGACACACAAATGGCCTTATATAGCCAGCAAAAGCACACAAACTGCCGTTTTAACAGCTACCAAACAAACAGACGGACGTTTTAAAGGACAATAATTAGTGCGGGTGCGCATCGTGGGCCCCATAGCCAACTAATTCAATTGTCCTTTTACATAGCCGCCATAAAACGATAAAAATACAGACAACTGGTGGGACCTTCTTTATTTAAAGTCGTGATAATGGTGGGGTCCTTCCATCAAAGTCACGATAGTGGTGGGTCCCTTTGCCTTTACTTTTCTTATCTATAATGATTTCGGGAAACACCTCATGCGTGACGTATTTCCCATCTTCTAGAACTGATGCATAATACCGCCTTTTTAGTACTGGGCCTAAGTATCCTTCGGCCCGATAATACCACCTTTGTTTGGGCTGCTCAAAAATGGGTGAGGTTAATTCTTTGGGCTTCCCAGTCTTGAATGATCTCATCCATATGGGCTGTTGATCTGAGCCCATTTGGTCTCCAGTCTCCTCTCGCATTGTCTCCTCCTGAGCCTGTTTCAAAGTAGATTCTTCTGACACCAAGCATTGCTCTGAAAATGAGCAGATGTCCAAGGATTTCTTCATACTGGTTGCACAAGAGTCTTCGGACTTCATCATGTTGTTCTGCCGTCCTTGCCATATCCACTGGTTCTGCTGATATCGGTGGTAATCCCTGGGCAATGAGATACTGGACACGATATAGACTGAATGGTTGATAATTGATGACAGTGTTCCTGTAAGGAGTTGTTCCAAGGTTTTCATTTTCATAACTGAGTAGTTGCAATCCCCTTCTTTCATCAGCATCAATTTGTTGTAGCCGCATTCCCACTCCTGCAAAATTCCTCCACCTTCTAGACATGAATTCTTCTCTGACTCTATCCCAAGCTGTTTCTCTTCGTCCTGCCATTCTGCATAACAAACTGCTGTTGTTAGTCTTGATAAAGCATCTGCCAACTGGTTATGCTTTCCATCGATGTGCTCTATTATTACTTGGACTCCAGATCCTGTAACAAAATCCTTAAAACTGGCCCAACGGACCCTAGATGGTTTGTTGTTTGTTGATTTGTTATAGAAACTGATTATAGCCTGGCAATCTGTTCTAATGGTAACTTCTCCTTTGTCTAGATAATAGATTTTGAAGCTTTCCAGTCCATTCATTACTGCATAAATCTCTGCGTCTATGGTTGACTTTAGGCTACTGAATTTTCCACTTGAATATGCACAGACCTTTTCTGTGGATTTTGAATCTTCCTTCTTGTTCTTCCATTTGCAGACTGCTCCCCATCCTTCCATTGAACCATCCGTTTCAATTACTATATGGGCATTTGTTGGTGGGATCTCCATGTCTGGCAGTCTTTCTACTTCCATTTTTACTTTCTTGATCAGCTCCCAATGTTCCTTCTTCATTCTTTTATCTCTATTAGCCCCTGTCTTTGCATAAAGAGGGCCTAACATTCTTCCCAGATTTGGTATATAAGACCTTGCATAGTTTAGAATGCCTAACCATGATCTTAAACCTTTCAAAGTTTGAAGATCCTCATCTTTAAAGTCTGCTATCTTCTTGATTATATGGGGTTGAAGCTTTATTTTTCTGTTTCCAATTGTTGCCCCCAAAAAATCAATTTCTTGAACTGCTATCTTCATTTTTGTTTTTGATAGCACCAACCCTTCAGTCTTGCATATTGATAACATTATCTTCAAATGTCTTGCATGTTCTTCTTTATTTTTAGAGAAGATCAGGATGTCGTCAATGTAGACTGCAATAAAATCTGAATACGCGCCAAAACAGTTATCCATTTTTCTTTGGAAAACCGCTGGGGCATTTTTCAGACCGAATGGCATTACCAGCCATTCATATAATCCTTCTGGTGTTATGAACGCTGTCCATGGAATGCTTGCTTCTTCCATAGCAATTTGGTGAAAGCCACTTTTTAAATCGAACTTAGAGTAAATTCTGGCATTCCCAATCTTTTGAATTATGGTATTGATACCTGGGAGAGAATACTGATCTTTGTTTGTATTCTCATTGAGTGTGCGGTAATCAAATACCATTCTTTCTTTTCCACGGATTTCTTTACCAGTTGTTGGATCAACTGATGTTCCTGAGTTCACCATCATAGCTCTTGTTCTATGCCTGCTGTTGCTTTTTCTGATTACTCCGAGTTTTAACAGAGCTTCAGTGTGTCTTTTGAATTGTTCTTTTTGTGCCGGGGTGACTTGTTTCAAAGGCTTGTCTTACTTAATTCAAACGCATTTCTCTGATCCTAAACATCTAAGAAAAAGTTTAAATTTAGTTTTGTACTCATTGCAATGGAGTTATTTTTTAGAGATAAAATGAGAGCAGCGAGTAAGGTCGATGAACGGTCCGACTAAAAGAACTGCATGTATGTAGGTGCAAGACTAAAAGAACTACCTATATGAGTATGAAATTTGGCCGCTTCAAAAAGCTTGGACTTGGCTTCTATATGCTCATTGAAGGATACAGCCACACGACTAGTAAAATATAGTGTCAAGTAAGAATATATGAGTATGTTGAACTTGTGTATATATTATCTTCATGTATTCAAATGGATAGCAAGGATTCAATACGTAGTGCAAAGCACTCATCTTATTTCCTGTTGTATTTGTGGTTTTTAGTTAAGTTTGTGTACGTTTTTACTTGTTTTTTGTTTGTTTTGAGTCTATGTCAGGTTTACAGGAGCTCGTGAGAATTAGAGGTCAAATCATGGAGAAACCGAGCAAGAGGTGGAGCCCAAAAGAAATAAATGAAAAATGTGAAAAATCAACCCTTCGCGGTACGCGAAGGAGGAGAAGACAAGCTTCGCGATACGCTAGAGTTCCTAATCCGGGGCCCGACTATTTCCATGTCTTTCGCGGTACGCGAGGGCCATAAAATCCGTGAAAAAACCCTAATTCGAATTTAAATAGATTTTGAGCGCCATAATGAGGAGAGCTCGAGTTTTAGCCGTCTATAGAGGTGCTAGAGGCGATTTTAGGAGTTAGGAGAGCAATTGAAGTGCAAAGTTGGAGACTTTGGATTCCGGGTTCGTTAGTTTTGCGTATTCGGTTTTCAAGATTGAATCTTTATCTTTGATTTCTGTGTTTGTGTAGGTCCAGATTTAACTTGAAATCACTGATTTGATCAATTACACACACACAGGCGGAAACTGTGTGTTTGGTGGTGAAACAAATGGTAGAAACAGTGTTGGTGAAGATAACCAGCTAACCACGCTATGAATCAAAACACAAATGGTATGAAATTGTAAGAACACAGTGCATAAAACAAATGCAGATTGTATTGATTCAAGAACAGCGTGAAAGAGAAGGTTCAGGGTTACAGCCGCCACTCACACCCTAAACATTCTCAAACCAGGCTATTTATAGTAGTGACATGTATCGAAACTATGTTCAATCGAAACTACTAGTTTCGATTGACCATTTACAAGTGATACACAAACCTATCGAAACTACCATCTATCGAAACTACTAGTTTCGATATGAACAAACTCAATCGAAACTAAGTAGTTTCGATGGCCCAGACTTGGCTAATAAAGCAGTAAATTACATTTAATGAAATGACAGAAAGTACACTAATCTAAAATTGTTTAAACATACAATAAATGACAACAACTTATATATAAGATATGACTCTACAATCTCCCCCTAAGCTGTTGCATTGTTGTCTTCAACTCTTCATCAAGCAGCTGGTCCTTCAGTTGTCCTCAGGATGAAAGGTTTAACATGGAGAGATACAACCCTTTGGTAGGCCTTGGCATCAGCTTCATCTTCATCACCGTATGCCTGAATGTGATTCTGGAATAGTATCTCCAGATCTTCAGGCTTAAATTTCAACAACTCCATAGGGTCAAAGATAGTGATGTCTTCCTTGCCCTCACACTCTATCACTACACTGCCAATGATTGGGTCATAGTACCATTTTTTGAAAGTTTGCAGCTGGACAGGTACAGATTTTGGAATGGTGATGGTCTTGTGAGTTTGGACAGGCTTATACCTCAAGAACACATATGGCTTGTTAGTCTTGGGGTGAAACCTTATCTTTGAGATTTTCTTTTGAGTTTTCCTAGGCTTCATTCCATTGAAATCATTATTGACTTGAGAATGCATAAATTTCTCAAAGTCATAAGCCATCATAACCTTCCCAGGGTTTTGAAGGGGAAGTTTGGCTAAGTCTCTGAGGTCATAGAAAGGAAGTGTTTGAAAGTCAGTCATATTTTTAAAATGCTGAACTCCCCCTCTATATCTTCTGATAATGAAAAGCTTCCTTTCTGCATCATACTTCCAACCAATTGGAGGCCTTTTTAGTTCTTGATGCTCAGCTATCCATTCGTATGTTTGAGGAGTCTTTTCCGGAATGATTTTCCTAAACCAAGATTTCCTTGAAATAGAAGGTTCAGGTGCAACGGAAGGTTGATCTTGAGCTGGACTTGATTCAGAGACTGTAATGGTTGGTTCAGGAGTGATAGTCTTGATAAGATTAACCTGAACATCTTCTTCGCCTTTTTCTTCATCTGACAAGGTTTGAATTTTCTCTCCTTCTTCAGTGAAGTATCTGGTTCTCTCAGTCTCTTTCTCTTCGGTGATCAGAATTTCTGGATAAAGGTCATTGTACCCAAAGTTTTCAATATCATCTAGAAGGGCATTCAGCTCGTCATCAGATGGGATGTCTTCTTCATTCAGAACCACGGTTTCAATATCAGCCATAGTTCCCTTCCCTCTCTTCCTTGCTTCTCTTCTTTCACTTGCTGAGGGAAGGTCAGACTCTGTTTCTTCAACTTTTACTTCAACAGACTCCTTTTTCATGGTACCATGGCCAGTATAAATGGTTAATGCAGACTCTGGATCAGTGACAAAGGCAGGAGACGATGGTTCAACTTCAGATGTAGTCTCCCCCTGAGCTGTTGAAGTGGTTGGCTGATGTGGTGTAGGTTTGATTATAGAGGCTTTGAGCTGCTCAACTATTTCAGCTAAGGCCTTGAAGTCTTCTTGTTGCCTTGTGATTAGCCTTTGTTGTGTTTCCAGTTGAGTCTGCTGAATATCGATTTGGGTATGTAAGCCCCCAACCTCTAGCTTCAAGTCTTTGACTTCTTCTTTGACTTCATTCAGTTTAGACTTCAAGCCTTCAATCACTGCGTCTTTCTTTTGAAGATTTTCTTGAAGTTTCTTCACTTCAAGACTTAGAGTTTTGACTCTCGGTACAGGAGAGGTTGAAGCATGATGTGGTGATGTGGGAGGAGTATAGATGGGTGATTGTTGTGGAGAAGGTTGTGGAGTGGGTTGTGGAGTGGGTTGTGGAGTGGGCTGTGGAGTGGGTTATGGAGTAGTGAATAAAGACTCTGAAGAGGATGACAAGTCTTCCAATCCAGTCTTGATCTTCTTTGCCCTAGGCTCCTCTTCTTCAAAATCAGAACCTGACTCAACTTGCCTTTTGGAGGAAGATGCAAGATGCTCTGTTCTTTCATCTGAATCAGACTTGTAGTAGTCAGATCCATAAATTCCTGCATCCAGAGTCCCACTTGACTCTACAACTTCATCTCCAGCCTCTTGTAAACCAGCATCAACATTAACTGCTGGCTCTTGAGCTAACTGTATTTGTTCAACAAAAGGAGCCTCTATCACAGGCTCAAGGATGTGTTGTTCTTCTTCTTGAATAATAGGAATGTCTATCTCAATCTCAGCTTCATCAAGAGGTTGATTACCTTGATCTTGTTCAACTTCCATCTCTTCTTCATCAGATGATAAGTTCTCTTCTTCTAGATCAGGGTCAATATCAGGAATAAATTCTTCTTCTCCAATGATATGAACAAACAGGGAAACATCAGCTATAGCCCTGTTGGTTCTCTTGTTGGTACTTTTCATGTAGCTGAGAGTTTTGGCCAGCATATTATCAAACACAAAGGTGTTCCCACCTTGTTGAAGCTCAGGAAGAAGATGATTGATGATAATCTGTAAGAATCTTGGATATGCCAGAAACTTCTCCTTCACTGCTCCTGTCAGGTTGTCCTTTAACTGTTTGAATATGAAGCCAGAAAAATTGTAGTCTCTACCCTTAACTAACCCCAAAATTGCTGAGCCCAGAGTACTGTTTGCTGAATCAAAACCTCCTTTTTTTGATTGATAGGCAGTGAATAAACACGTGCACTATGTATCTCCAGTGGCTTGGTAAGGAGTTCTTGATTATTTGACCACTTTTGAATTCATCAGGATGACCCATTTTTCTGAAGCATTCTTTAACATAGAAGATTGGAAAATCAATGGGTGCATCTGGATTGTCATTAAACTGCAGCACCTCTCTAACTGTAGCTTCAGAAAATAAGACTTCTTGGCCAAGTACAGTTGCTCTAATGTGCTCCACATTTTCAACTGTGATGATCTCTGCAGTCTCCCAGAATTGCCTTATAGTTGTCTCAAACACTGGCAGGTTGTTGCTGATGGCAAAGCTGATGTTGGAGTTTGCCAGGAAGTTTAAGACTCGAATGAACTCTGCAGCTTTTGGATCATTGGCATTAAGGAATGCACAGACATTGTGTCTTTTTACGAATAAGAGATCCATAACTGTAAAATTCATCAGTTTTGCACAATAAGTAAAGTTTCTGAATATACTTAATCGAAACAAGATATACCAACACTTAGAAAAATTTTGAAATCCTTACTATCGAAACAACTAGTTTCGATTGAGATGAACTTGGTTAATTTAACAAACAACTTTATCTAAACAAGTAGTTTCGATAGAGGCAATAAGCTTCGATTAACACAGAAAAATTTAAGATTAACACTGTCGAAACAAGTAGTTTCGATGGGGATGAACTAGGGCAAGTTTGGGTGTCGAAACTAGTTGTTTCGATTGAAAAACCTTTTGAGAAATTTTGAAAGTGTTGAATCCCTTTATCGAAACTACTTGGTTTCGAAACCCAAACCCCTATGATTCATGACACTCAGACTAAGATAAACAATTTAAAGAAGGGTTTAGAGTGGCCTGTAAATGACGGAACTTCATCTTACCGAATGTGAGACTGTTATCTGCAAGAGTACACTTTAATCGTGAGTTCAAAGATGATAGAGATGTTTGCAAACACGGATAAGCACAAAAACGACTGTTATTACGATGATTTAGTCGAACAATTTTAAATTTTGAAACCCTAGGTCTGTCGATTCGCAAAAATCATCCAAATGAAATAGTGAGACGTTACCTGATGATGGAGACGATGGTGACAACGGGGGAAATCAGGTGATTAACGCTGATATCTTGCAACTCAGACCAAAGGCTTGAAAGATTTTGTGTATGACTGAGAAGGTGAAGAGGGTTTCGAAAATGACGAGTGAAACTCAGCATGAAGGGAGGGATTGATTATGAAGGCATTTAATTTGCGTAAGACAGATGACCAAAGTGCCCCTGTCGAAACAACTAATTTCGATAGTTCAAAGTAGTTTCGATATGTACAACTAGTTTCTATAGTTCAAAGAAGTTTCGATATGTACAACTAGTTTCGATAGTTCAAAGTTGTTTCGATATGTACAACTAGTTTTGATAGTTCAAAGTAGTTTCGATAGTTCAAAGAACGGAGACAAGACTAACATATATACACTTTAAAACAAACTAAACAATAGAAATGAAATTATACACTTGATATTTACACTTATCTTCTTGAAAAAGATCCAACATGAGATCAGATCTGGTCAGTCTGTTGAAACACTTCCTTTTGCAATTAACTACTGTGAGTCCCTGAAGATAGCTGATATTTGTGCAAAGTAAACCCGAACATTTGTTTGTACATAGATTTCATGTGATTATAAGGTACCATTTAAGTAATATACAAGGTGTACCCCACATAATGAAAATAAAATGATTTTGGAAACCTATCAATCCTCAAGAAGTACCCATCTTCATCCTATCATCTCTTTCTGATTAACCAGGGTACCGTCTTAGTAATTTCAAAGTACCACCAAGATAAAATAAGATATCCAAGTGGATTTAGAAAATTAAAATAAAATATATACCCAAGTAGATATTAAAAAAGGTACGAGCATTATAGATATTTGCGTAAGCAAAACAGAAGAAGTCGTAAAATTATCCAAGCGGATAGAAAAATGTTGAACACCCGAGATCTTTGCGTAAGCAAAACAGACAGGGTCAAATCATCCAAGTGGATGAAAAAAGGATGAACACCCGAGATCTTTGCGTAAACAAAACATACGGGGTCATCGGTGGTAAATATCATTACTTTGACGGTCACTTGGCGTATGAATAGGAATCCAATACGTAAGACTGTATCTGATTGAATTGGTTTCCTTAGATAAGAAAATTTGAGTTTCAATAATGGGTTCAAACACACAAGTATGAGATATATATTAGGGTTTTTCACACTACTTACAAGTTTTAACCATATGTCGGGCCTACCAGCTATACCTCAGTAAACACCATCGCTTTTGGTCCATTCCATGTCCAAGAGATGAGATCAGACACTATCATTTCTCAAAGGTCAGATTCAAAATTTTTTTTTTGTTTTCTGCAACCCAAAACCACTTGAAGATTATATACACAACAATTCTTTTCAATATTAAAATATTATATTTCTCCCCCAAAAGATTTACATAGAAACTGTCCATAAAAATAAAATTTTTTTGGAATTTTCTTTGTCAATTAATCAAAATTTAGAAAATAAACTACTATTCACACAATTTACTGAAAGTTAATCATTCCAAGCATCTCCACCAGTTGGGCAAATCTGGTAGAGTCAAAAGCTTTTGTGAAGATGTCTGCGGTTTGTTTGTCGGTTTTGACTTCAACGATTTGAATATGTTTTTTTTCAACACAGTCACGGATAAAATGATGTTTAATTTCAATGTGTTTTGTTTTGTAATGCTGAACTGGGTTTTTGGTGATATGGGGAACGACAGTGTTGTCACATAGAATGGGTGTCTCATGGAATGTGATCCCATAGTCAAGCATTTGATGGTGTATCCATCTGACTTGGGAACAACAAAGGGCTGCGGCAATGTATTCGGCTTCGGCGGTGGATTGTTTCTTACATTGCCATGAAACAAGGCGGTTGCCAAGGAACTGACAGCCTCTAGAAGTGGATTTTCGGTCTAAGTTGCAACTCCCGTAATCTGAATAAGCCACAAGATCAAACAAGTCAGTTTTAGGATACCACAGACCCAATTTTGGCTTATACTTTAAATATCTCAAAATACGTTTGACAGCAGATAAATGAGAGAGTTTAGGATTAGCCTGAAAACGTGCACACAGGCACACTGCAAACATGATGTCGGGTCTGCTGGCCGTGAGATACATGAGAGATCCTATCATAGAGCGATAAAGATGCTGATCAACACTTTCACCATTCACATCAGGAGTTAGACAATGTCGAACTTCGACAGGAGTTTTTACTGGATGGGAATCAGCCATCTTGAACTTGGTCAAGATATCTTTCATGTATTTTTCTTGATGGATGAGGATTCCAGATTCAGATTGATCAACTTGTAGACCCAGAAAGAACTTCATTTCCCCCATGGAGCTCATTTCAAACTTAGAGCGCATCACTTCTTCAAATTCTTTGCAAAGACGGGGATTTGTAGATCCGAAAATAATATCATCCACATAAATTTGCATCATGATTGTATCCTTTCCATCCGTTCTCTTGAACAGAGTTTGGTCAATTACCCCTCGTGTGAAACCATTCTCAAGAAGATGTTTTGACAAGGTTTCATACCATGCACGAGGTGCTTGGTGAAGACCATACAGTGCTTTGTCTAACTTGTAAACACGGTCTGGAAAATTAGGATCAATGAAACCCGATGGCTGCTTGACATATATTTCCTCTTGAACTTTGCCATACAAAAATGCGCTTTTGACATCCATTTGATGAACGGTGAAGTCCATGTAGGCTGCATAGGCAAGAAACATTCCGATGGCTTCCAAGCGAGCCACTGGTGCAAAGACTTCCTCATAGTCAATCCCTTCTTCTTGATAGAAACCTTGAACCACCAAACGTTCCTTGTTTCGAATCACAGTGCCTCCTTCATCCTTTTTGTTGCGAAATACCCAACGAGTGCCGATTGGAACTTTGTTCTTGGGAAGATCTACCAAATTCCATACATGCAGCTTTGAGAATTGCTGTAGCTCTTCCTGTATTGCTTCCACCCAGCTGTTTTCAAGCAGAGCTGATTTGATGTTCTTGGGTTCAACTTGAGAAATGAAGCAGGAAAACATGATGTTTGCAAAGGCATCACAGGCACTCCAGGTACTAACACCCACATTGAGTGGTCCAATGATGTTATTGGTGGGATGAATCTTGTGAATTCGCAGTTGAGGGATGTCATCTTCTTCCACAACTTCTTCCAAATTGGTAATATTGTCAGCAGGAAGATCGGCAATATCATTTATAGGATCTTCAGCAGGTGATTGTGGTGCAACACCTACTATTGGAATGGAGTTGTCTTCAACAGTTTCATTCCAGAACCTGAAGACTCTATATTAGATTCAACATCAGCAACTACAGGGATTTCAACCTGAGCAAAAGAGGAAGAGTCTTGATCATTTATGTTCCCTAGATTGTTCACAGAGAAGTAAGGATTAGCATGAGTCGATTCATTAGAAAATTCAGGAAGATTAAATGACTTAAAAACTGAATCGACGTCAAAGAGCCAATTGGGACTGTCTCCTATGTCCGTATGATTGTTTTCATGCCAATTGATATCAATGGACTCCATCACTATCTTTTTCTTCTTATGACAGACCCGAAAAACACGTTGATTAGATGAGTAACCAACAAAATAGCATTCATCAGCTTTGGCTTCAAACTTGTTCAACTGATCTGAAGTGTTCAGCATTGTGCACACACACCCAAATTTTCTGAAGAAATCAATAACTGGCTTGCGCTTGTACATGATTTCATAAGGTGTCTTGTTGCAGCTTTTAGTGATAAGAACCCATTTTGCACAAAGCATGCCGTGTTGACCGCCTCAGCCCAGAAAGTCACGGGAAGCTTAGAGTCAACAATCATAGTTCTTGCAGCTTCAATTAAAGTGCGGTTTCTCCTTTCAGCTACACCGTTTTGTTGAGGAGTACGAGGTGCACTAAATTGTCGAGAAATTCCTTTGCTTTCACAAAAGGAATCAAGAGTTGCATTTTTGAATTCTGTTCCATGATCGCTGCGGATAGTCTTCACACTTAGATTGAAGAGGTTCTCAATTTGAAGCAAATAGGTTTTTAAAATCTCTGGCGTCTCATCTTTCTTAGCTAGGAAGAACACCCAAGTGAATCGAGAAAAATCATCTGTTACCATCAGGCAGTATGACTTTCGTCCAACACTCATGACACTCACTGGACCAAAGAGATCCATGTGAAGCAATTGGAGAGGAGAGTCAATGGAATTTGTGGTTTTAGGCTTATGTGAAGATTTGTGCTGTTTTCCTTTGGAACATGAGATACAGTGTTCCATAGGAGTAAACTCTTTGAGAGGTAATCCAGTGACGAGGTTGCCTCGAACCAGTCGGTTCATCGTTTTGAAATTAACATGTCCTAACCTCTTATGACACAGGAAAAATTCATCTTCAGAAGCCTTTGAGAGAAAACACGATTCAATGCCTGATGGGTTGTTCATATCCAAGCTGTATGTGTTGTATCTTCTGGGAGCACGCATGAGAATAAGTTCTTCCGGAATTACCATTCCAGGCTTCAAGATAAGACATTCTTTTGAATTGAATAATGCACAAAAGTTCTTGTCACAAATCTGAGAAACACTCATCAAATTGTATTTCAATTGAGGAACAAAGTTGACAAATTCCAGACTATTTACTCCATTTGATACTGTTCCTTGTCCTTCAATCTTTCCTCCTCTTGGATTTTCAGCAAAAGCAACATACTCTCCATCAATTTGATGATAATCTTGCAGCAAGTTAAAGTGCCCAGTCATATGTCTTGAACAGCCACTATCTACATGCCAAATATTATCGCCGGTTTTTCTTGATTGACCCTATACACAATGAACCATTTTAAACGTTTTGACCAATACTGTTGCAATCAAGATATTTTTGTGCCAAGATAAGACATAACATTGGAATCATAATTAGAATCATCCTTTAATGAAGCACGATCGTCAAATAGAACATTATTTTTAATTTTCCAAGTTCTTTTCAAATAATTTCTAGCATTTTTAATTCTTTTACGCCTAGATTTTCTACTGTGAAAAGATTTAGGCAAAACATATGAATTCAATGAACTTTTGGGAGATGATTCTTCATTACAATTTGTGGTTGTCAATTTACAACTTTTTGAAACATGATTTGATGCACCACAACTAAAACAAACTTTTTCACAAGATATCTTAGCCTGATAATAGTCATCACAAGATGAAGATGATTGTGATGTTGAGGAATCTGACCATGAGACGGATCTCTCATAAATAACTTTGTCTTGAAGACGATGTGCTTCCTTTAATCTGAAAAAGTCCATGTTGCTCATGGTTTCACGTGGTACATCATTCACAATAATTCCTGCACTTTTAAACTTGGTAACACATGGCACAACATTCAAAGATTTAAGAACAAAAGGCAAAACATTTTTAAATTTAGAAACATCACATCCCAAACCAGTATGCTCAGCAGACATAGAATCAAAATACAAGTTTTCAACGTGTTCACAAATATTTAGTTTAGACACGGACATATTATTACATTCATCCGACTCAAGTTCTTTTAAAATAGTTCTATCATTGGTACTCTCATCACAATCATCTTCGGAATTTACACAATTTGATTCTGCACAAGAAGCCAAACTGTCATAATCAGAGGATGTAATATAATCATCAGGAGATAATGAGCAAAAAAACGGTGTGGAAACATGTGGAGTTGGCATATCGGCAAATCTCCCTGATTTAGAATAAGGAGGTGGATGAGAGTTATACCCAAGACCTTCTGTCCCTTTTCTATTAAATTGTTTATCAATTATTCCAAACAGAATTTTCTGATCCATATCCATGTGGTCAACTTGTAATTTGGCTTTTTCTGCCTTTTGGAATCTTTCAGTTAAAATTGTATTATTAATGGTTTGAGTATTGAGTTGCACAATTAAAGAACGATTTTCACCAAATATGTCATGAATTTTCTTTAAGTAAAGTTTCTCATTTTTGGCAACAGAGTCATACATCACCTTAAAGTGATCTCGTTCATCAATTCAGACTTGATTGATGAATCTGTATTTTTGGATTTCATTTAGGTAAGATCTAGAATCACAAAGTTTAGAAATAACCTCAGCAGGCACAGCAGTGCGATCCTCAGCTGGTTCAATCATGACACACTTGCCATTGTCCTCCACGTCAGCCATCAAGGCTTTATCAGCAGCTTCCTCAGCTTGTTCTCCGCAATGATAATGTCCATCAGCTTGACACACAAGAGCTGTGGAACTTGAAGACGATGTGTTTGTCTTGGCAGGATTGGCAACTTGCTTTCCAGAGGAGACATTCTTTTCTTGCTGCTCCTTGGAGGACGGATCTTTGCAATTTTTGGCAAAGTGACCCAGCTGATCACAATTATAGCATCTCACTTTCTTGATGTCAAACCCAAGTGTCTTTCCCTGCTTGAATCTGTCTATGTCAGTCCTTTTGATGAATCTTTTGGCTCTTAAAGTCAGGCTATGCACCAATCAATGTCCATTTTCTCCAAATCATCAGGATTAATCTGCTCCAAGTCATCAGGTTGAAAGCTAACCGGTGTTAGATTTCCAGAAATCAGTGCATCATAGCATGACATGAAGGCAGTCATGATTGGGACATAATCATCATGAATCATGGTGACAGTATTTTGAGGAGCAGAGGAGCTGGTAGAATTAATTGTAGCAGCTGAAGGAGGGACATCGGTCTGAAAATATGGGCTACCAGATGAGCTTGATCCAGCAATAAGAGCTGTGTTTCCAGACTGATTTGATGGGGTGACTGCTCCTTTCTTAATCTCAATTTCACAAGATTCAAGAATGCTGTAGACTTCCTGTTGAGATAGAGCACTCAGATTCTCAGTCTTTTTGATCATGATGCGATACATATTCCATTCCTTAGGAAGAGAATCTAGGAGTTTCTTGTTTAGATCAAGGGTAGGGTACTCAACTCCCATTACTTTCAACCTAGATACAATGCTTGAGAAACGGTTGATCAAATCAGACATTGATTCGCCCCTTACACTGCTGAACATCTCATATTGTTTCTTGATCAGATCTCTTTTGCTTTCCCTAACATCCTCACTTCCCTCATATCTGGTACACAAAGCAACCCATAAATCTTTGGCGGTTGTGTACTCAGCAAAGATGTTGAAAATATCCATAGGAAGAGCCATGGCAATAGTCCCGTAGGCCTTGTTGTCTCGAGCAATCAAGGCAAGATCTTTCTCATCATACTCAGATACTAACTTAGGACGTTGAACATCAGCAGTGGTAGTTACGGGCTTGTGGGGACCATCGGTGATAGAACTCAACAATGTATAATCATGAAATTGAAAGAAAAGCTTCATCTTTTTAGTCCAGTCATCAAATTATCTTGTGGACACAAGAGCAGGTGGTCTGTTTCCCCCAGAATGTTCTGTTGAACTTGAAGTGGCCATAATATTTGGAATCGAAACTAAAACAGTGACTAGTTTCGATTGGACAACTTTGATCGAAACAATTAGTTTCGATAGGGATACACTGATCGAAACAACTAGTTTCGATAACAATAATAATCCTCAAAACTACTTAGTTTCGATAGAACAAAATCAACTCGAAACAACTAGTTTCGATTAAAACTAAGCCAAACTAGTTTCGATACAGTAATTTTCAACAAACAAGTTTTGATATCCACAGTTTCTATAGAGATAAGACAAAAAGCTAGTTTCGATTGTACCTTCTCCCGACAAAACGTAGACAAGAAGCTTCGATGATCAACAAAATTCAGAAACTGTCCCCAGTAGTTTCGACGCCTTCTTCTCCAAGCTCAGAAATACTCCATTGATGATAAGCTCCAGAAATCAATAGTGAAGAAATGACAAACCAATCCAGCGAAAACCTTTGGCTAACAGTCCTGATCACTAAACCAACCTTCGATCTTGAAAATACGAGCAAAAACCCTTGGAAATCGATGAAACAGTAGCCGTCAATCAGTAAAACAGTACTTCCGAGAATAGATGTGCAAAACCCAAAATAAGCTTCGAATACTTTCACAAAACACCTAGAATCGATCAATAAACCTGATAACACTCAAAAATACTAGAGCATATAGCTCTGATACCAATTGTAGGTCCAGATTTAACTTGAAATCACTGATTTGATCGATTACACACACACAGGCGGAAACTGTGTGTATGGCGGTGAAAAAAATGGTAGAAACAGTGTTGGTGAAGATAACCGGCTAACCACGCTATGAATAAAAACACAAAGGGTATGAAATTGTAAGAACACAGTGCATAAAACAAATGCAGATTGTATTGATTCAAGAACAGTGTGAAAGAGAAGGTTCAGGGTTACAGCCGCCACTCACACCCTAAACATTCTCAAACCAGGCTATTTATAGTAGTGACAGGTATCGAAACTATGTTCAATTCGATTGACCATTTACAAGTGATACACAAACCTATCGAAACTACCATCTATCAAAACTACTAGTTTCGATATGAACAAACTCAATCGAAACTAAGTAGACTTGGCTAATAAAGCAGTAAATTACATTTAATGAAATGACAGAAAGTACACTAATCTAAAATTGTTTAAACATACAATAAATGACAACAACTTATATATAAGATATGATTCTACAGTTTGAACCATGTCTTATGCTTTTACTTATGTCTTGAATGTTTTAAGTATGATTCTAGGCTAAAACATTGATACTGCTTGGGTCAAAAGATGAATACTTAGTAAAGTTAAGATTTTTATCAGTTTTTGGATTCAGTGTTTGGATTAATGATTTTGTAAAGATTTTGGATTAATAATTATGATGAATATGCATGTTTAGATCTGATGTATGATTGATTATAGTTTCGTATGTTATTTGTGAATGTCTTCCAGTTTGAATAGCGTATCTAGATCATAGACTGTGTGTTTGTGGTTGATTGTATGGTTTGCTAGACTTAGTAGCCATAGGTGCTGTAGTTGAGAGTTCAATAGATCTGAGTGTTCATTTTATCTCGATACCCGAAAGGTGAGAGATAATCGGTTAGTCTTCGTCATTAGGATTCTGAGTGTGAATTGTCTGAGAGGAGGTTCCCTTAGGTTCTTAGTGATTGTTGCTAGTCCGAGTCATAGTGTGTTGATCTGAGATTACCCCGTGCATCTTAGATGTATTGTCGACACTGAGACCGAGAGGTGATCTGTCGTTTGGGTACATTATCATTGTTGGAGAGACTGAAAGGTAATCCAACTATCTGATGAGTTTATTGCATCTTTACAGTTTCTTAGTTGGTGACACCCTGTCGTTTGGGTACATTTCGTGTGTTTCGATCCTAGAAATTGTTATAATCTGTTCGTACTTAAAAATATAGTTCCCAACATCTGAACGGAATTTCCTTCAGTGAAAACATTCATACATGTATTAAACAACTACTGTCCAAAACTCGTCACGATCCAACGGTCGGATCTCCGGGGATCGACGATTCTTTGAGACCCAGTTTTTCAAATCCGAAAATCCGATCAGTCACATTCGAGGGTGTAAACGCATACCTAAAAAGCTCTGATAAAAAATTCCTCCTGTAGGGTTGTGCGTCTATGTGTTGAAAACATTATATCCAAAATTCATGCATTTCTAACGGTCGGATTTCAGTGGATCGTCCGATCTTTAAGACTGTGCATGCAACAACATTTGGGACAGATTCATTTTTGACCTTTTTAACGAATTTAAGCAAGAATTTAGACAAATCTGAGCTTACCATTGCGTTCGTAGCGTCGAGAAATGGTTCCAGGTGAAAAACCGCATCTCCGGCCACCGCCAGACCACCGCGGACCGCCGCCGGCCGCTACCGGACCACCGCCACCACCACCTGAATTCTATGCCCTCTCTCTCTAACTTTTTCTCTAAAATTTTGCAAATGAGAAAGTGGGGTGAGATTGGGGTATTTGTAGCCCACGTGGTCTCCGATCGCGTGTCGGTTTTTCGCTTAAACGAACCCGATAAAAATAGAGGCGTTATTTTACCCAAAAATAACTTATTATAATTTATTATTTTCCCTCGAATCTTTGCGTCTCGTAAATATACTTATCTTTTCGAATTTAAATTATTAGTTTACGAAACCTCTTGACTCGGGTGTTAACGCGTATAGAACCGAACTTGATCAAAATTTTGACATTACAACACCTAAATAAATCTTGCTATTATTTATCGTTCTCCAATGAGTTCCTTTCGTTTAAAAGTATATTTTAACATAATAATTCTATTATTACTATTATACGAGCTCGTCGAACTCAGGTGTTGACCGTAAAAGTCGCGGTTGTCACATTCCCACTAGCCCGATTCCTTTTCCTAAAATGGGCGACACTGACCCACCAGCGAGACGTACCGTACACTAGAGGGCCAGTGATGGGGCCACAATGGCGCGATCTTCGATCGCCCGCCCCGCTATCCCTAATACCAATACTTGCCAGATCCCATCACATGTCATGAGTATGATCACTCATGCTACTCAGTTCCATGGCCTCGAGGATGAGGATGCACCCGGACATCTGTCCCGCTTCGCGCGCATATGTGATACCTTCAATATCACAGGTGTATCTAAGGACGCAATCTACTTGCGTCTCTTTCCATTCTCGCTCTCTGGGCGTGCTTCCACTTGGCTTGACACCCTCCCTGAAAATTCTTTCACCACTTGGGAGGATCTTCAAGCCAAGTTCCTTAAAAAGTACTATCCACCTTCCAGGGCCGCTCGCCTTAGGGACCAAATCCACTCCTTCCGGATGGACCCTGACGAGCCTTACCACATGGCATAGGAGCGGTTCAACGCGTTGTTGAGCCGATGTCCCTAGCATGGTCTGTCAGACTGGGCGATTGTGGAGAAGTTCTATAATGGCCTCACCTTCGAGAAGCAGCAAATGTTCAACACAGCTGCGGGAGGCCATATCATGGATAAACTGGAGCCTGCTGAATGCGAGGAGATGTTTGAGAGCTTCTCTCTCGCTGAGCAACAGCGGCCATCTACTAGGACTTCCATTCCTAGTGCTAGGGCACCCGCCTCTTCTCCTATAGGTGTGCATCAGGTTAACCGTGATACTAGCGTGGCTGCTGCACTCGCAGCGATGGCGAATGAGATAAAGGAACTGAAGCTGAGCGCTCAAAGGTGTGAGGTGTGCAGGGGAGGCCACGACACCAGGGTCTGCCCTGTTAGTCAGTAGGAGTAGGTGAACTTTGCGGGCAACCAGAACCGAAGCTTCAATAACTATAACAATTCATATGGCTCGGGATGGTGATCTGGAAACAACCCACCTGGGTTTAATGCCCGCCCTAATCAGCAAGCAGGAGGTGAAGCAGGACCGAGTGGGGGAAGCGGTGTCAAAACAAGGAGGATTGAGGAGATGTTGGAGACACAGACACAGATGTTTGCTCACTTGGTGGTGAAGGATAAGGAGACTCAGCAGCGTTTGGATGCTCATGATACTTTACTGAAGAATCAACAATCTGCATTCCAGGATCTGTAGCGCACAGTGGGAGACATCGCTAAGAGCTTGAAGGATAGACAGGGAGGTCTGTCTTCAGGCCCTAATGCTTCAGTGATGGCAGTGTCTACGAGGAGTCGAAGAGTAGAGGAGAGAGTAGAGCCACCGGAATAGGAGGAAGAGGCGGTGGACGAGGAGATAGTGGTCGAGAAACCTGCCGAGAAGGCAGAGGAGAAGAAGAAGGGGGTGGAGATTAAGACCCCCGAGATTGACTTGGGCCGTGTTCCCTACCCATCGTGCTTGCTGCCTCATAAATACACTAGGGAATACGGTAACTTTCTTAACATGTTCAAACAGCTTAAGGTCAATCTCTCGTTCATAGAGGTCCTCCAGCATATGCCTAAGTATGGAAAGTTCCTAAAATATCTTCTT
The DNA here is from genome assembly GCA_023525975.1 of Smallanthus sonchifolius. Classification (NCBI taxonomy): domain Eukaryota; kingdom Viridiplantae; phylum Streptophyta; class Magnoliopsida; order Asterales; family Asteraceae; genus Smallanthus; species Smallanthus sonchifolius. The sequence goes on from CM042037.1 coordinate 22,838,376, forward strand.
TCCAACAAGAAGAAGCTGGAGGAAGTCTCTAAAGTCTCACTAAGTGAGCGATGCTCGGCAGTGGTGCAGAACAAACTGCTAGAGAAACTAGCAGATCCGGGTCACTTCACAATCTCGTGTCTGCTTGGCAGTTTGCCCTTAAACCACGCGTTGGCGGACCTGGGTGCTAGCATCAATCTGATGCCCTATTCTATATACAAGAAGCTGGACCTAGGAGAACCACAGCCAACGTGCATGAGCTTATCCTTTGCTGACCATTCAGTCAAGTATCCACGGGGAATAGTGGAGAACTTGCTAGTTAAGATAGATAAATTCGTCTTCCCCGTGGATTTTGTCATCCTAGATATGGATGTGAATGACAGAGTCCCACTCATTTTAGGGCACCCGTTTCTGCGCACTGCCAAGGCATTGATCGATGTCTTTGACGGGAAGCTCACACTTTGTGTGGGGATGATTCTGTTACTTTCGATGCTGCAAAGTCCATGAAGTAGGTTGGTGAGCAAAAGCACTCCGTGTGCATGATTGATGCCTTCATGGATGACCATCGGGACTTTGATCCTGGAGAGACAGATGTTGGTGAACCCGACTGTAGGTCACTGGAGCCTTGTCGCGCAGCGGAAATAACACGATCTGTTCTGCGATTTGTGTGGGAACCAAGAAACGAGACAGAGAAACACGAACACAAACAAAAGATAATGAAACGACACGTAATCCATAACATAGAAGTCATCCCGTATTACAGACTACATAACGAAGAAGCACACATTTCTCATCTACGCTCATGGTCCAGGGGTCGGGAGAGCTCGTCCCGACCCGGACACCTCTCGACTTGTTCCAGAAGTTCCACCTTCAAATGAAGACAAGTCTTCTATTTATAGGCGAAGGAACACTACCTGCGTACTTGACAAGTGCGCAAGGAAAAAGCCTTGCGTACTATCCACGTACACCGATACATAGAATTTAATCTATAGTTACAAAAACATGCTTCTACAAACTCCCTCTTAACTATAGCATCAAATTATGTCTATTACTAACACTGATAATCATCAGTTTACACAGAATGTCCTAACAGACTCCCTCTAAACTAATGACATCAAGTGTCTTCTGGCGAGACTTGATCTTCTGGCATTCCACTTGAGATCTTCAAATCTTCAAACTTCAGCCTTCAGTTGCCGAGCGATGACAAACCCGACTCCCTCTTAACTGTAGCTTTCATTGTAGACCAAACCAAGTGCTTCAATAAGAACCAACTAACCCAACACAACTCATTGTAGTTCATCCTCTCAGCAGTAGCAACCTCCACCCTGACTTAGAACTCTGAGTCTGACAATGTCTTCCTAAACAGGTAACAATAGTAGACTAAGACAACTCCAAATCAGCTGGCATATGATAGAGAGTTTGAATTTCCAATAACCTGCATCAAACCAATCAGCTCCCATAGGAATTCCAGTAAGATAAACTTAAGTCTTCAACCAGATGTGTTTAACTCTATCATGTATCTTCACGAGTCAACCAAATTCCCGAAGATGTTCATTTCCAATATCCCCTTTCAGTTTAAGCTCCATCTGACTAGACCAGAAACAAGGGTATGTTTCCTATCCCATCGGCCAATGATAAAAGGTTTCATCTTCAACTAATAATCCAACGAATATCCAGCTTCATCTTGAAAACACATGATATAATCAAACACAAAAAATATAGTTTACACGAGAAATCATGGTTGAGATCCATGTTACGTCAAAGAGGTATATATATAGGAAGTACCAACGGCTTTTCCACCACCTCTTTAATGTCTCATGAATACTAGATTTTTATCCCCCTCATTTCTCTTTAAACTATGACCAGCTTCATCACCACTTCACTCAAATCCTCAAAAAGCACAACTAGCCAACTCCAGAATTTTATTCTTTTATTCCTTTGCAAAGATCCAAAACAGCAAATCCTTGGGTTCAAGTTGTTCCAGTATTCATCCCCTATTAAAGAAGTATCCCGGATACTCGTAGCCTACATATTCAGGTTTGAATACCTAAACAAGATGATTCTCTTTCCAAAAGACCCAAAGCAGCCACATCTTCACAAATAGAACGAGACCTTTAGCCGATGACAACCCAATTGCTCCCATTAGTTCAGCATTCATACCCTATTAAATAAGTATCCCGGATACTCGTAGCCTACATTTTCAGGTATGGACACTTAACAATGTATGACAAGTGGTATCATCCAACAAAAATCTCGTCCGTGTTTCGCCAAGCCACATCGTATACAAATTCTGGTCCGGAAAAACCAAAATTACTATCTTCTCAAAAATGGGCCGAAACACGATTACAAATTATCACTAAATTTTATTTTTTATTGAATCCCAGATGGTATTTCATGCGTACTTAGTAAATACGCACATAAAGGGTGTTCATGCGTATTTAGTAAATACGCAAAGCCCAGTGCTCATGCGTATTTGATAAGTTCGCAAAGCCAAACCATGCATACATGCTAAGTACGCAAAGTCAAATACTCATGCGTACTTAACAAGTACGCAGGACAACTTCTCTTGCGTACTTAGTAAGTACGCAGGGCAAAACCCATGCGTACTTAGTAAGTATGCAGAAAAGCTAAATTTGCGTACTTATCAAAAAGTAACAGCGTTCTTGACGGATCTTGAGGAGAATGCTCGAAAAGTGATGGATCTGAGAAATTGATGCTTCCAAAAGCTTAGAAATCATCATCTAACAAACCCTTAGCCTTCCAAACACCAAATGAAATGATAACAAACTCAGATTTGATGATTTTTGCAAGAAAAAGTAGCGAACTTTTATAACTCAGATCTGCTCAAAAACCCTAAAACCCAAAACTGGAACACAAATCAACGAACACCGAGGCTCTGATACCACTTGTAGGTCCCTGGAGCCTCGTCGCGCAGCGGAAATAACACGATATGTTCTGCGATTTATGTGGGAACCAAGAAACGAGACAGAGAAACACGAACACAAACAAAAGATAATGAAACGACATGTAATCCATAACATAGAAGTCATCCCGTATTACAGACTACATACCGAAGAAGCACACATCTCTCATCTACGCTCACGGTCCAGGGTCGGGAGAGCTCGTCCCGACCCGGACACCTCTCGACCTGTTCCAGAAGTTCCACCTACAAATGAAGACAAGTCTTCTATTTATAGGCGAAGGAACACTACCTGCGTACTTGACAAGTACGCAAGGCAAAAGCCTTGCGTACTTACTAAGTACGCAGTGTTTGGTCATGCGTACTTGACAAGTACACAAGGCAAAAGCCTTGCGTACTTACTAAGTACGCAGGACAAAACTGGTGTGCATGCTAAGTACTCAGGAACACCCTCCTGCGTACTAGCCATGTACACCGATACATAGTATTTAATCTATAGTTACAAAAAAATGCTTCTACACCGACCCTGGTTTAGGAGAACCATCTGATTGGGCGGTGGAATTAAAAGAGCTGCTGAATGAGCCGGATGAATACGACGATGAGGTGCCCAGTGATCTGCATGAGATGATGGCAGAGCTGGAGGAGATGATAGGCAAAACCCCAAGTGTGGGTATGGTAGGGAAGTTAGAGGATCCGGATGAGAGTTTAGAGGTTGTAACCATAGGAAATCCTATTCCTGAGCCCTTGCCTATTACCATTATCCATTCTGAGGGGAAAGAAACTGAGCCCACCCCTAGTTCTAGGTCCCATGGGTCTAGGCCACCCCGTAAGAGAACCCGAGCGTTTAGTGATTCATGCGATTTAAGGGTAGTGCAAACCCCAAGTGTGGGATGTTTAGGGGTGACAACATGCTGAGGTACTTGAACCGTGTTATTTTCGGACCGGGTAGGTTAAAGCTGTGGTGGAAGGACCTAATTGATAAATATGATAGAGATTCAATGCTTGTTGATGGTATTAGCGTGTTGAGGGTGTGGAGAATCGGTATACCACACGGGATGAAGGCGGTTCCGGTTAGGATCAAGGAGAAGCCTCCGGATACGCTTGTTTGAACCTCGGGCAATTGCCCGAGGTGTAGAGTGTGTATATTAGTTGGTTCTATTTTATTGTCATTTTGGTGTCTTTTCGATGTGTGTGTTTTGTTTTGTGTGTGTCTTGCAGGGATTCACGCTTGATTCGGTGAGGAAAATCATCAGGAACGAAGTTCCATGTACTTTTACATTGGTTTTTATAGTTGGAACAGGTTTTTAGAGGTTTTAGGTGAAAAAAGTTTGAGGGGTGAAAATTTGGCTAAGTATAAAAAACCCTCAAAACTTTTTGTCACCAGAGTTTCCTCGCGGTACACGAAGATCAGGGAGACTTCCTCGGTACGCGAAGGCCAAGAAAAATGGACGGCTTAAATGCCACTTCCTCGCGGTACGCGAGGAGTGGCCACTTTCCCTTCGTGGTACGCGAGGGGTTCCTGGTTTTGCCTTCTTCCTTGGTTTCCCATGGTTTCCCGTCACCGCCATCATCCATCATTTTTACCATCCATCTACCACACCATGCACCACCATCCATCATTTTACCACCATTATATCATCATCCATGTTATCCACCGACTACCATCACCATGGGAAACTTAAGAACCGTTCGTGATTGATGATTCATCTTGCTTATGACACTCATGTCTATGTGTTTGTCACGCGTTGGGTACGTGTTCCTGTGTTCTATCTAGAGTTGAGTTAGTAGAGTCTTTTATTTTATCTTTGAGTCTGTATTTTGAGTTAGTTTAATGCTGTGCGTTTGTTTAAGTTTTTTTGTGCAGGTATTGATCGCTCTGCTCGTACTCAATCTCCATTCGGACGGAGTTGATCCTCATCTTATTATATTCTTGTAAAGGCAACCCGACAGTCGATTGTGCAACCGCGACCGAAATGCTATACGGTGCACACGTGGAAGAGCAACGCTGGATACACTTCAATGCATACATTACCAGCTAAGTCTATTCCAGTTTATTTTTTTCTTTTTATTTTTAGTTGTTTCTTGGTTCACATTGGGGACAATGTTTGTTTCAAGTGTGAGGATGGGAGACTGCGTCTTAGTGAGTCTTGTTGTCTAGGTCGTTTTTCTTTATAAAAATACAAAAATATAAAAAAAATTGAAAATTTTGAAAAAATGTCCTTTGAAATCAAAGTTTTGCAAAATAAAATGGAAAATGATAGTAGAACTGGACCTGCTTGTTGAGTTTGAATGATTTTAAATAATAGAAAATGCGTCTGAATTGTGATGTTTTGGTAGACCTAGCCAGCTTGAAGAGCTTAAATAGCATGCGAGTGTTGTTTACGATTAATAAATGTTTTAATTCATGAAGTCTTGTGGGTACTCATCTTAGGGGTGTCGGTAATACTGAAACTGTCAACATAGGGTGATAGGTACCACGTTAAGCTAAAATTTAGAGGTTTTTGAAATTTCTTGGCACACCACTCTCTTTTTATAAGAATAAATCCGAGTTTCGGTGCCGCCCGTAATCCATAATTCCATAACTCATGAGCATAATTAATTAGAAAATCTAAGTTTCGCCTATATGTCACACGTCGGGTTCCAGCCTGATTAAAACACCACTGGGTTAGATTCTTAAGTGATTCGTTGATTAGAACTGTAGTTTATGTGTTACCCTCCGGGATAGCGACTTGGTTGAAACACCTCTAGACGAAGGTTCATTTGTGTAATTTAATGCTCAATCCATCCATTCATTTATTGATCATCTTAATTTCTAAAACATGTAAATCTTAGTTTAACGTGGTGGGTAAATCTATATGGGTTAATCCGTGCCCAGACATGACTGTGAGATGGGATTAGGTAGAGCTGTAGCTTTTGAGTGTGAGTCCCATAGATTGTTTGATGTGCTGTATAAAAACGAATTAGAACACAAAGTGGGGGCTTGAAAGTTGGTGGTTGAGTTTAATCGGACAGAAATACCGATTATTGCTTTTTAACGCGTGAGTATGTTTGAATAATTGATTAATTGAGATTGTGAAAGCTATGTCCAGTTATGATTCCATTAGAGACTTTTTCGGGGACGAAAAAAGGTTAAGTATGGGGATGTTTGATGTAGTGCAAAGCACACATCTTATTTCCTATTGTATTTGTGGTTTTTAGTTAAGTTTGTGTACGTTTTTACTTGTTTTTGGTTTGTTTTGAGTCAATGTCAGGTTTACAGGAGCTCGTGAGAATTAGAAGTCAAATCATGGAGAAACCGAGCAAGAGGTGGAGCCCAAAAGAAATAAATGAAAAATGGGGAAAATCAACCTTTCGCGGTACGCGAAGGAGGAGAAGACAAGCTTCACGATACGCGAGAGTTCCGAATCTGGGGCCCGACTATTTTGTTCCTCGCGGTACGCGAGGAACCCAGCCATGTCTTTCGCGGTACGCAAGGGCCATAAAATCCATGAAAAAAGCCTAATTCGAATTTAAATAGATTTTGAATGCCATAATGAGGAGAGTTCGAGTTTTAACCGTCTACAGAGGTGCTAGAGGCGATTTTGGGAGTTAGGAGAGCAATTAAAGTGCAAAGTTGGAGACTTTGGATTCCGGGTTCATTAATTTTGCGTATTCGGTTTTCAAGATTGAATATTTATCTTTGATTTCTGTGTTTGAACCGTGTTTTATGCTTTTACTTCTGTCTTGAATGTTTTAAGTATGATTCTAGGCTAAAAAATTGATACTGCCTGGGTCAAAAGATGAATACTTAGTAAAGTTATGATTTTTATCGGTTTTTTGATTCAATGTTTGGATTAATGATTTTGTAAAGATTTTGGATTAATAATTATGATGAATATGCTTGTTTAGATCTGATGTATGATTGATTATAGTTTTGTATGTTATTTGTGAATGTCTTCCAGTTTGAATAGCGTATCTAGATCATAGACTGTGTGTTTGTGGTTGATTGTATGGTTTGCTAGACGTAGTAGCCATTTGAGCTATAGTTGAGAGTTCAATAGATCTGAGTGTTCATCTTATCTCGATACCCGAAAGGTGAGAGATAATCGGTTAGTCTTCGTCATTAGGATTCCGAGTGTGAATTGTCTGAGAGGAGGTTCCCTTTTAGTGATTGTTGCTAGTCCGAGTCATAGTGTGTTGATCTGAGATTACCCCGTGCATCTTAGATGTATTGTGGACATTGAGACCGAGAGGTGATCTGTCATTTGGGTACATTATCATTGTTGGAGAGATTGAATGGTAATCTAACTATCTGGTGAGTTTATTGCATCTTTAGAGTTTCTTAGTTGGAGACACCCTGAGAGTGATTAGGGATCCACTAGGTTGTCTAGAGCTGTTATCATTAGATACCCAGATCCTTCATAGTTTCCATAACCGGTAGAATGTAACGCCCGAAAATTTAAAACATAAATTTTCACATCTTGCGGAAAATAGGCCCATATTTTCTCTTTAATTAAAAACTTATTTCACCAAAAGTAACGCCTTATATAATAAATCACTAACATTCACCCAAAAAATACTCATTAAACGCGCCCAGGTTTTCTCATAAAGTTTCGATATGACCTATTCGTAAAATAAACAACACTTACGAAACATTAACCTGTTTAGACACCAAATAAAACCAAACGAAGCGACCAAAACACCCATTGACATATCGACGTATAATAATTCAACATGGAGTTTATGCTCCAAAACGCCAATACAAAATCATACGCCACGACAACTCCAAATCTCCATCCCGTTGACCCGATCCCTTGACTTGATCACCAACATCTTTCACTATCCAAAACTGTCACATGAAATCACCTAATTGTTAGTCAACTCACAATTCAAATATTTCTATGGTATTATCCCCGTGACCACATATACATGTACACATATAATTATGTGTTTTATCACCCAACTCAATTAATTAGAAATGGCTTATTTATTCACTTATCTTTTAAGTCGAGTTAAGCCACCTCTTTGACCCTCCCGTTACTCCAGGATGAACGCCTTCAATTAATCCCAGAGATATGTAATCCAAGCTGACCCGCTTAATGTAACATCCCAAAAATAAGACGACGAGTTATAATAATGGGTTAACACGATACGAAAGGAATAAACGAACGCGGCGTGACGGGCCCGGCCGGATGGGCCGGCAAGCTTGTGGGTGGCGCATAAGGGGGAGGAGCCTCCCTATAAATAGCCCAAGTCACCTCCGTTTCTCTCATTTACAAGAATCTAGAGAGAAACCGTAGAGAGAGAAAGTGAAGTATCGACCCGAGATTGAAGGAGCGTGTTACTACTGAGCTTGTGAGCAAGATCTCCGATTCAGAATCTCAAAAACAGGTAACGACCCGAACCAAATCTAAGTTTTTTGTTCTTTTTGGGTTTTCGGGTATTTTCGTAAAAAGGATGAGTTTTTATAAAACAAATGAGAAAAAGATTATAGGTCTGGAATCATGAGGGGAAAATACACCTTTCGAATGCAAAAAGTTCCAAACTTGATGAATCCGTCTATCCAGATCTGAGTCCAAGGTTTTGGATGAAGTTCACGGTTTGGGTGAAGTTTGCGGTTGGGAAGAAGTTCACGGTTGGGAAGAAGTTCACGGTTTGGGAAGTTTGCGGTTTGGGAAGTTTGCGGTTGGGAATTTTGTGGTTTGGGAAGTTCACGATTAAGTGAAGTTTGCGGTTTGGATGAATTTCACAGTTTGGGTGAAGTTCACGGCCGAGAATTTCCCCTTGAACCACGAACCCCTAATTTCGCGGGGAAGAAACCGTGTACCCCTAAGTTCTTGACATGTAGAAATAAAATGTAATAGTTGTGTGTAAAGCTAAGGCTAGGTTGTGTACGTACAGGTTAGAAGATCCTTTACAGACCTTTGACCCTGTTTATCTCAGGTGAGTTCTAGAGTCCTCTTTTAAATGTTTTAATAATGTTTTGGGCTGGTGTGCATACATACAGAACGAGGTTTATGAAATGATTTTTACAAAACGAGGTTTATGAAATGATGTTTACAAAACGAGGTTTATGAACGATGCTTTCGAAAGGGGAAGTTAAAAGGTGTTAATGAAATGATTACGAAACGATGCTTCTGAAAGGGGAAGTTGAAATATGTTAATGAATTGTTTACGAAACGATGCTTCCGAAAGGGGAAGATGAAACGAGTTAATGAAGTGTTTTGCCAAATAAAGTTTACAAAAGATTTACGGATGAAATGTTATTTAATAAAACGTACGAATGCTTTAAATAAAATGAGGTAAAAGATTTCATGAAAGTCATGACAATGAACGAATCTGCCATGAGTTCCTACGGGAGCTAGGATATGTATGTATGTATTGGCCTTACCCTTATGGGGGGCCTATGTGGCTGGCTAACGGTTGTACAACTGGTTGAGTAAAGGGTGACGACGGTCCCCTATGGGATTACTGGTATCCCTTAACGGGAGGCATTATTCCCCGCGAGGGAACAGTGCCTAAAACGATGTTTGGTCTGCCTTAAGGTAACTAGCCTTAGGATACCTGGTTGACGGATGGCCTAGAGGTAACGAACCTTAGGTTCTTCCGTCAGAATACGATGTAAGGAAATGACGGTTATGAGAAGGCGCAGATTCGGTTCATATTGACTTATGTTATGATGCTATGTTACGATGTTTTGATGATGTTAAGTTATTGCATGTTTTATGTACGCTTTTGTTAAATAAATGTATGTTATGTTTTTGGCAAAAATGTTTATGTTAAGGTTTTATGTAAAGCTAGAACTCACCAGCGTAGCTGACTTTTAGTATGCACATTCAGGTTAAGGTCAGGTACAGAGGCACGGTGATGCTTGGCAAGCGATGAAGAGTTACCCGGCTGATATGATGACTGGCATCCCGTTACATTATGTTTAAAAGGGAACTCCAATTCCTAGGTCACGTCATTAACCCAAACGGCATTATGGTTGACCCAGCAAAGATAGTGATGGTAAGGAAATGGAATATTCCTAAGAAGCCAACTGAAATCCGTAGTTTCTTGGGATTGGCAGGCTACTATCGGAGATTCATCCGGGATTTCTCGAAAATAGCTTCGTCGTTGACAAAGTTGACTCGGAAGGAGGTTAAGTATGAATGGGGTTCGACCCAGGATGAGGCGTTTAAGTAATTGAAGGAGAAGCTAACCCAAGCTCTAGTCTTGGCCCTTCCCGAGGGTAATGAAGACTTGGTGGTATACTCTGACGCTTCGGGTCAGGGATTGGGGTTCGTGCTGATGCAACGCGGGAGAGTGATCGCGTATGCATCACGACAGTTGATGGTTCACGAAGTCAATTATCCGACTCATGATTTGGAACTTGCTGCTGTCGTATTCGCATTGAAAATCTGGAGGCACTACCTTTACGGGGTGAAGTTTACGATTTACTCCGACCACAAAAGTTTGAAGTACTTCTTCGAACAAAAGGAGCTTAATATGAGGCAGAGAATATGGTTGGAACTCCTGAAAGATTATGACTGTGAAATCATATACCATCCTGGAAAGGCAAACGTGGTGGCTGACGCTCTAAGCCGAAAGGATGTGCCTACTCCTATTAGAGTGAAAGCTTGCTAGTTGGTGGTAACATCGGATGTGATGAGAGAAATTGAAAAGGCTCAAGATGAAGCACTTAAAGAGGGAAACATAAAGAAGGAAATGATGGTTGGCCAACAGGATAAGTTGGAATATAACACCCTTGGTGTTAGGACACGTTTTGGCCGGATATGGATACCTATGGGTGGCGGGCTTAGAACCAAAATCTTGGATGAAGCTCATAAGTCTCGTTACTCTATCCATCCCAGTACCAACAAAATGTACCAAGATCTGAGGAAGGAATACTGGTGGCCTGGGATGAAATATGAGGTGACGAAATACGTAAGCAAGTGTCTGACTTGCTCGCAAGTAAAGGCCGAACACCAGAAACCGTATGGAAAGATTCAACCTCTTGATATACCGGAATGGAAATGGGAACACATTACAATGGACTTCATAACCAAGCCACCTCGCACAGCTAAAGGTCATGACACCATCTGGGTAATTGTGGACCGTTTAACGAATAATGCTCATTTCCTACCTATTCGCGAGACGTTCTCGTCGGAAAGGTTAGCGGAAGTATTTATTAATGAAGTAGTGGCGCGGCATGGGATGCCTTTTACAATTGTATCTGACCGGGACACACGATTCACATCGAGGTTCTGGAAGAGATTTCACGAGGCGATGGGTACGAGACTTAATATCAGCACGGCATACCACCCGTAAACGGATGGTCAGTCCAAAAGGACCATTCAAACATTGGAGTACATGCTCCGCGCTTGTATTATTGACTTCGGTGGTAGTTGGGACAGTCATCTGCCGTTATCCGAATTCTCCTACAACAACAGTCATCACACGACAATAGGCATGCCGCCTTACGAAATGTTGTATGGGAGAAGGTGCAGAACCCCGATATGTTGGGGTGAGATTGGACAAAAGGAATTGGGAAGTCTCGAAGTCGTTAAAGAGACGTCAGAAAGGTTTGACCAGATTAAGGCACGAATGAAGGCCGCCCAAGATCGTTAGAAATCCTACGCAGATAAACGACGAAGGCCTATTGATTTTAATGTTGGGGACAAAGTAATGTTGAAAGTGTCGCCCTGGAAGGGGATCATACGATTCAGGAAGAGGGGAAAGTTAAGTCCGAGATTTTTCGGACCATTCAGAATTATGGCACGGGTCGGTGAAGTCGCCTATCGGTTGTAGTTGCCTGACTAGTTAAATGGGATTCATCCTACCTTCCATGTGTCATACTTGCGAAAGTGTTTGGCTGATGAATCGGCTCACGTACCACTTACTGACATCGAGGTCGAAAACAGCCTTAACTACATTGAGGAACCCGTGGCCATCCTAGATCGGAAGGAGAAACGTTTACGTAATAAGGTTATCCAATTGGTTAAAGTCCAATGGAAACATCGAAAGGGATCGGAATCAACTTGGGAAACGGAGACGGAAATGAGGGAGTCGTACCCTCAACTATTTGACTTATGATAGGTTTCGAGGACGAAATCTGTTGTAAGGGGGTGTAACATCCCAAAAATAAGACGACGAGTTATAATAATGGGTGAACGCGAGACGGAAAGAATAAACGAACGCGGCGTGACGGGCCGGGCCGGTTGGGCCGGCGAGCTTGTGGGTGGCGCATAAGGGGGAGGAGCCTCCCTATAAATAGCCCAAGTCACCTCCATTTCTCTCATTTGCAAGAATCTAGAGAGAGAAACCATAGAGAGAGAAAGTGAAGGATCGACCCGAGATTAAAGGAGCGTGTTACTACTGAGCTTGTGAGCAAGATCTCCGATTCAGAATCTCAAAAACAGGTAACGACCCGAACCAAATCTGAGTTTTTTGTTCTTTTTGGGTTTTCGGGTATTTTCGTAAAAAGGATGAGTTTTTATAAACCAAATGAGAAAAGGATTATAGGTCTGGAATCACGAGGGGAAAATACACCTTTCGAATGCAAAAAGTTCCAAACTTGATGAATCCGTCTATCCAGATCTGAGTCCAAGGTTTTGGATGAAGTTCACGTTTTGGGTGAAGTTTACGGTTGGAACGAAGTTCACGATTGGGAAGTTTGCGGTTTGGGAAGTTTGCGGTTTAGGAAGTTTGCAGTTGGAAAGTTCACGGTTTGGGAAGTTCACGGTTGGAAAGTTTGTGGTTTGGGAAGTTCACGGTTAAGTGAAGTTCACGGTTTGGGTGAAGTTCACGGCCGAGAATTTTCCCTTGAACCACGAACCCCTAATTTCGCGGGGAAGAAATCGTGTACCCCTAAGTTCTTGACATGTAGAAGTAAAATGTAATAGTTGTGTGTAAAGCTAAGGCTAGGTTGTGTACGTACAGGTTAGAAGATCCTTTACAGACCTTTGACCATGTTTATCTCAGGTGAGTTCTAGAGCCCTCTTTTAAATGTTTTAATAATGTTTTGGGCTAGTGTGCATGCATACAGAACGAGGTTTATGAAATGATGTTTACAAAACGAGGTTTATGAAATGATGTTTACAAAACGAGGTTTATGAACGATGCTTCCAAAAGGGGAAGTTAAAAGGTGTTAATGAAATGATTACGAAACGATGCTTCTGAAAGGGGAAGTTGAAATATGTTAATGAATTGTTTACGAAACGATGCTTCCGAAAGGGGAAGATGAAACGAGTTAATGAAGTGTTTTTCCAAATAAAGTTTACAAAAGATTTACGGATGAAATGTTATTTAACAAAACGTACGAATGCTTTAACTAAAACGAGGTAAAGGATTTCATGAAAGTCATGACAATGAACGAATCTGCCACGAGTTCCTACGGGAGCTAGGGTATGTATGTATGTATTGGCCTTACCCTTACGGGGGGCCTATGTGGCTGGCTAACGGTTGTACAACTGGTTGAGTAAAGGGTGACGACGGTCCCCTATGGGATTACCGGGAACCGTTAACGGGAGGCATTATTCCCCGCGAGGGAACAGTGCCTAAAACGATGTTTGGTCTGCCTTAAGGAAACTAGCCTTAGGAGACCTGGTTGATGGATGGCCTAGAGGTAACGAGCCTTAGATTCTTCCGTCAGAATACGATGTATGGAATTGACGGTTACGAGAAGGCGCAGATTCGGTTCATATTGACTTATGTTATGATGCTATGTTATGATGTTTTGATGATGTTAAGTTATGGCATGTTTTACGTACGCTTTTGTTAAATAAATGTATGCTATGTTTTTGGCAAAAATGTTTATGTTAAGGTTTTATGTAAAGCTAGAACTCACCAGCGTAGCTGACTTTTAGTATGCACATTCAGGTTAAGGTCAGGTACGGAGGGACGGTGATGCTTGGCAAGCGATGAAGAGTTACCCGGCTGATATGATGACTGGCATCTCGTTACGTTATGTTTATGTTATGTAATCAATGTTTTAGACAATGTTTACGCTTCCGCATGTTTGGTTATGTTGACGTTATGTTTGAACAAAATTTTCCGCTGCGTTATTTGATATTTAAGTTTAAGAACTGTTTGTGAATGAGTAAATCCAACAAGTGAGTCCTCCCGGGTTTGGGGCCTTACACTTAATCCACATATCTTGACTACCTCCATGTATAAACGACTCTTCGTACCTGCAAATCACCACCACCACAACTAATTAGCCGAAGCTAAGTGAGGACTCACATTCCGCATATAATTATACGAATATGATTTGAATATGTAAACTCGAAGCGTGTCAAGTTTCATCCCCGAGGCACGACTCCCACAACGGTTTAAAACTCCGTTGTATACTTCTTTGTTCCCTTCTTCTCATGACCCCGACACCGGGTCATTTCACCTTTGATATCCCTGTTAGTACGAATTTAAACCACTACAAACACCATTAGTAGGTTAGTTCGTACCATAAAGTTTAAACAACATAATACACCGACTTTCATTTTGTTTCACATCACAACTCGCCCGGTTAACAACTTATTATTACCCCACCATATACCCTTGTTATTAGTTAGTCATAACACCCGCCCTTAGTATGTAAATCACCTTATTAACCATGTAATATGAAGGGTATAATTAACTATGGAGTAACAATCTTGTGACTCCATGAACACAACATCACATACTTATCTTTAGAATAGTAAACTCATTAATGCATGAGCTTTTATGTCTACTTAAGAAGAATTAACATTGGTTAAGTAAACACTCCATCCATAGTTTCAACGTCTATCAAGCAAACAAAACCATGTGAAAATAGTTCCCGCGTATCAATACGCCACTTGTCGTACAAGTACGCCCCTCAGAAAACAACTTTTCAGCGTATTGAGGCCGTAAGGCAGAGAACTTCTCCAGGTGTAGCGTAAGAGTACGCTGATGGGCGTAAGAGTACGCCACTCAGAAAATATAGTTTTGACAACAACTCCATTTTTTCCCTTTTTGACCCGTTACAACTATACATTCACTTTCTACTTGTATAAACTCGACCAAACAATGTTTGAAGCACCAATAACATATTGAACACCTAATTAACACAAATTCCTTATATTACAACACCTTGTTTATACTCCTCATTTGCATAAAAGCCATATATGCTTTAGTTCATTTTAGAATTCAATAATCCAAACATTTCACTTAAACTTTAAATAAAGTTGTCAAACTAATCTCATATTTATGATGGCACCAAAATATACTTTCATTATTATATTTTAACTCCTTAATCACATTCTCATATTTAAACCACTTGCATATGGTTATTAAACTCATTGTGACCCTTTCTAATTTAACAAGTACAACATCTCAAATAATATACTATCATTCACAAGGTAACATAGAATGCGTGAAATAGTAACAATAACCCACATGGTATAAGGCTAGTCACAACCTGCTAGCTTCAACCAACATAAGTAGAGTCACTCACCTTTTCACGTAGGAGTGTTATCGCTTTGTCACCCATTTGACCCGTTGCCATCCAAGCTTTGTCACACCTATCTTGACAACAAGTCAAACTTGCAAACCATTAGAACACATAACTGGGACGTTTATCCCTTTAATACGTATGTATTATTCCCCCACCCATAATATGTGTTCTAACCCACCATTCCTTAACATACATAAAATAAACGGGTTACTCCCACCCATGAGACCCGTCATCACCCATTTGACCCGTTATCAACCATTCTTTTTCAACCACAACCATGGGTCAAAGTCACCAGTTCAACATACACCATTTAACAAGTAATGGTCTTTTGGTTATATACCAAACCATGTTAATCCCACATATTCATATGAACCGTTTAAGTGATTAACTAAAAATAACATTCACATATGTAATTTATGTTAACCTTATTCACATTAGCTTCACCAAAGCTTTATGTTTACTAAACACCCCATGATTATCAACAACTCATTTAAATCAAGTAAATATTATAAAATCTCTCAGTTAACACCATTTATTTGGTTTAGGCATTTCATCAAACACCTTGTGAGCATAACTATAATTCACCATTTTCTATTTCCATTTAATTCAAGATTCACCTTACTTTTTGGTTTTCTACTTAAAATTGTGTTCATATAACATCATAAACACTAGAACATACTCAATTACCCCACCAAATACTCCAGATTCAAAACCCCCAATTTGGTTCTCAAGAACCCTAATTTTCAAACTTCTAATTAGATGAAATTGACTTGAATTGATTGTACTTATAGCTTTAGATATGCTAGGTTAGCAACCCTTTTTAACAAAACACCATCTTATGATCCTAAATTTCGTCCATCAATATTCATCCATTCAAACCTTATACCAATACATGAAATTAGATGGAGAAATAAGTTGGATATGATGCTTACTTGCTAAGATGAAGGTGTTGTGCAAATCAACACTTCAATTCCACACATGCAAGCTCAATTCTTATGTTCTTGGCCTCAACCCTTTTTCTCCTTCTTTCTCACCTTCTAAATTCGCAAGACACACACACATAAGTGTGTGTCTGCGATTTTCTTCACCCAAAAACAAGGCATTTGCCTTATTTGCACATTCCACCCTTCATCTTATCACTTTTGCCCCTTTTTACCTCACACTTAGGTTTTTAGTGAAATCAATAATCCATCTACTTTTATTTTATTTAATCTCCTTTTTTTTCTATTTAATCTCCCCCTTTTGTTAATTAGATTTCTCCCCTTTGATCCCTAATTATGGGTTTTGTCAAGAATAGCCCCCATAACTTTCAATTCTCCCAAAAACACCTATTTATTGTGTAAGATTAATATTTATATAGAAATATATTTTAATTCCACGAAAATCGGGATGTTACAAATTGTAATTTCATTAAATTTCACCCTATTGCGATTTAAAACTCTCTTTAATAGAATTATCTCATAGTATTTTATAAAATACTATTTCACCGACACAAACTTACTTTATGGATTAAATATTTATAAATATAAAATATATTTTAATCCCATGAAATTCGGTATGTTACATAGAAGTATGTGCTTTGCAAGTAGGATTCCGACCTAGGTGGTATTCTTCTCATTCCTGATATTCCCGAAGTTCTTGTTTGATAGTTAGAGTCGATCTTTAGTATTCTGCATTATTAGTTTAATCAGTAGTGTAGAAAACCCCCACATCAATCATCTTTAGTTCGAGTCAGAGTCTAGTTAGCTATAGTAGTGTCTCTAGGGTTCGATAATCTGGTTTACCATTAAGCTGTGCTACACTCGATAGGTTCACTTGCCTGTCAGTGTGGTTTAGTTTAGAGGTACTCTATTTATTACTTATGAGTCTAGATTATGTTTTATTTATTAGTTTTTATAGACCGTCTGGGCGACATCAGACACCCTGATATTCAAATATTTGGAGTGTATAATATACTAAGATGAAAATTCAATCTTCAAGACATTTCCATTTATGCATGAGTTTGTATTTCTGTTATGACTAGTTTAAGTGAATCAAGAACTACTCTAAAATGACCATGTTGGTGATTTTAGTGTCACCAAGCCATTTTGGTTAATCGAGATTTACTTGAGTCCATAGAGAAATAAGAATATAGATTGATACGATCTAGGAGGCAGGAAACTGATCATGAGCATCGGTAGTAAGTTTTGCCGATTGGTAGTAGCTTGGTCCATTAGTTGCAAATAGCATCAGTAGCAAGTAGGCATCAACAGCACATGATCAATGGTAACTACAACAGTGGTAACTTGGTCATCAGATGTAACTGAGTCACTGCTAAAGGGTTTTTCCATTGATATAACAGTTGACAGTTATAACCGTCAACTAAAACATTGTGATGGTTCACCCCCTATAAATAGAACGATCTTTGGTCTGGTTTAAATATCAAATTCACATACGAATTCTGGTACATTTTGTCCCAATAAAATATCATATTCATTCTTGTTTCTTTTGTCTTACTTTAATCTAAAAGTGATTCACACCATTCAATAGACTATGAGTTGTAACATGGAGAGAATCGGTTAAAATGGGTCCGAGGCTTCCAACAAACAAGTTATTATGATTTATCCACTTATAAGCGTTTTTGCTTCCAAGAAACATATGTTTTAGACGGACTTCACATGGAACTGTGACGTGATCAAATAATTCACGAGTAAGGTTGGTAGAACCGGATGAAAATGATATTCAATTTGTTTTTCTAAATTTCCTGAATGTGTATTGGTTTTTGTCAAAACTGTTATTTTTAATATTATTATCTAAAAAGATTTTAGTTTGCGTGGTACTAGTGTTGTATTTACTAGTGTTGTATTTAATTTCTAATTACATGTCGGGTTACATTATAGTTGATTATATATCATAGTTGATTACGTACCTTTTGCCAACTAACAATTAAAGTGTAGGGGTTAAGTCGTTTAACAAGTTAAAGGAATAACAGTCATATCATAAGCAAAGAGAGTTAAAACCTTACGAACAAAAGGTTAAAGGGTAAACATTACATTAACCAAAGTTTAAAGTAAAAGTATTACGAAAAAGTTTAAAAAATTAAAGAAAAAAACCCTGATAAAAATGTTAAGTTTTATGTTAAAGCGATAGTTGCATTGGATTTAATTACACGGATGACCCTTGTGGTTTACACGGATTTCACTTATGGTCCACAGGATTAGGAAACTGCAACTATGACCCAATAGTTTGCACGATTGTAACACCCATGATCCCCAATTTGGATGTCCATCAATTTTAAACATTAAGTCCACTCACGTGAATCCCACGTAAGGTTATTTTTGTCTTTTCATATTACATTACATGATTTATCTTAACGTTTAAAATTGACGGATATCCAAATTGGAGGCCATGAGTGTTACAATCATGAAAACTATTGGGGCATAGTTGTAGTTTCCTAATCTTAGAGGCTATAAGTGAAATCCGTGTAAACTGTAAACCACATGGGCCATCCATGTAATTAGTTATTTCTATTGCTTAATGTGTTTATAGTGAATTAAACGTGTTTTGATAAACGTTAACAAATTACTGGAATTAAACCGTGTCAACTCACTGTAAAGTCGAATTCTATTGTGTTAGTGTTTGTCTATATTCATGATTAATGATTACTTATGTTTGTTGGCGATGTGGGGAATGCCAACTAATCGTGGTAGGTAGTAGAAGTAGGTGTTTTATAGTGATTAATTAGAGGGTGAGGACTACTTCAATTTCCATACTAATCCAAATGTAGAAGACCCATGACTTATTAGTCTAGTGGTATAGTGTTTGTTCTTTATAAAAACGGTGTGGGTTAAAATCTTTACAAGTGTTAGATTAGGTGGAATTTACGTGTAAAAAATTTGCTGTTAAAAAATATCCAAATCTAGAAGTCTGGTTAATTAGTTAAATATTACAAGTGGAAGATATATTAAAATCTTATCCAAGTAGGTATATATTGTAGAAACCGTTGGTATAAAATAATAAAAACACTTTTATTAATTATAATTACAATATAGAAAGGAAATAAAACAATATATTACAATGCATATTACAATATAGATTACAACTAAAATAAAGGAAAAATACAAGAATTAAGATGAAACAGAAACTAAAGTAGCCAAGGATTCGTATTCAATACGTGTCCCTTAAAACAAATTTTGAGTTTCCCAAGAAAACTCGTTTGTTTCCCATGATACAACATCAGTATGTAATGCCGGGGAGGACCTAGCACCCAAAAGAATACATTGAGAGTAGAAGAGTAGGAAGAACAAAAGCTTTCTGGAAGTACTTGTGTGTGTTCTTAGTATACAAGTGTATGGTGTCTTTACAACCAAGGGGCAACTTGGTATTTATAGGGGAAATAAAGTCGAAACAGTTCAAAAAGAATTAAAACAAAAAATAATTTGCATTAAACGTGTTCAATGCATTTTATTCTATTTTAATTTTCCAAATAGTAACTTACTTATGTTTCAAGATTCTGTGTAGCAGTAGTTGCGAACTGAAGTTGTCTCTCCGGAGTAACTGGTCTTGCTGACCAGATTTCTCTCTCCGGAGTAGCTGGTCTTGCTAACCAGATTTCCCTATTTGGAGTAACTTATCTCTTCGGAGTAGCTGGTCTTGCTAACTAGATTTCCCTCTCCGGAGTAAGTTGGTAGATTTCCCTCTCCGGAGTAAGTTGGTAGATTTCCCTCTCCGGAGTAAGTTGGCTCTCCGGAGTAGCTGGTCATGCTGACCAAATTTCCTCATCCGGAGTAAGTTGGGACCAGAGAGCAAGCCAACCTTTCTGAATTCACACCAACCTTCAAAAATACTAAAGCGGCTCGCGGCATCAAAGTGTCAAGTGCACAATCAAAACGCTACACTACATCCACGCCACGCGTGCGCGTGTGTGAGTTTTGGTGCTCCAATACATACTTATATACTAACATATAGTAAAATGGTCACAAAAAACCCCAAAATTGAGTTCTAATGGCAGGTGGCGAAGTTTGAAGAAAAACGTAGTGGGGGCATTGACGGAGTCCTATAATTGTTTTTTCTTGAAGAAAATATCAGGGGGACCATAACTTAATACCTATAAAATTTTCGACCGAATACGTATAAATTAACACTTCTGAGCAAAAAACCGTGAGGGGGGGGGCGCGGCTCCCCAGGCCCTAATGAAGCTGTGCCACTGCTAATGGCTATAAACGGCCATAATGCTGTTATCCAACGGCTCAAACCGACGGTTTGTATCGGGTTTAAACGGTTTCCCCCAAACAGGTTCAATTTTAGGTTCGAGTCACTTCTAAACAGCAATGTACTTTTTTTTAAAGAACGTAGACCAAATAT
This sequence comes from Smallanthus sonchifolius, assembly GCA_023525975.1. Classification (NCBI taxonomy): domain Eukaryota; kingdom Viridiplantae; phylum Streptophyta; class Magnoliopsida; order Asterales; family Asteraceae; genus Smallanthus; species Smallanthus sonchifolius. The sequence goes on from CM042037.1 coordinate 22,859,048, forward strand.
AGTTGGGCCTTAGAAAATTTTATTCATATCATAGGCTCTTTTGTTTAGTATTAAGAGAGTCCCCTCTACCAAGCCCAGTTTAAATTTATTCCTCTCCCAATCGGTCTTGAGTTTCACTTTTCCCTAATGCCAAAATCGAAATCCAGTTATCCACAGGTTCTACCCCCAAAATCAAAATCAAGTCTTGAAATCGCCGGCTCATGGAATCACAGGTTCACATGATCGAACTCTCAGCGCTGCTATTGTTCAGAAAGTTAAAATAAAAACTGAAATTGGCAAGCAGGTTTGAAATCGTTCCCCTGAATTGAAAATGACATCGATCAGTTGTTCAAGTTGGACGATTCCTCTAAGTTAAAATCGAAGGTTTGAGTAACTAATATTGATTATTTAATTGTTTGCTATTGAGTTTTAATCGGCATCAAATAGCAGCTGTTCTATTGTTTGATAGTTGGTTTCATTTAGTTATTTACTTGGTTCAACTCTCTGTGCATTTGGTATTCTATTCATGTGCATTTGGTATTTGATTGATGAGTGGTAACTACTTATACCGTTTTGATAATTTTCTGTAACACGTTTTTGTGATGGTTCCCTACCTATCCGTCGAGCTTGCGTGGAGGAGAGGGGAAAGAGAGGAGAGACGTGGCAGCCGATGTGGAGGAAAGAGGGAGGAGATGGATCTTGGCACTTATGGAATTTTCTTATTGTACAATATATATAATTGAAAGAGGACATCCAAGATTTGTTTACACCGACATCCATGAAATTTTTTGTCACTAAAGACACTGAAAATAAGCTAATTTATTATTTTTTAGTTTTATAAATTTTTACTTATTAAAAAATAAATCACATTTAAATTAATAAATATAATCAATTAATTATTATACTCATTTAACCAATTACCCTTTTTTTTTACCCACCCCATAATAAACTTTTAAAGGCCATTACACATATACCCTAATCCCCTCTCAATTTCAAAAGGGAAAATTACTAAAATGGACATTTGACCAGTTAAATTTATCAAAATGAACAAACTTTTTCAGCCTAATAAGTTGTGGTCATTTAGACCAATAGTCGGCTGAAGTAGGCTAGTTCAGCCGGCTCCAAATTCCGTGCCCACCAACTTTTTGTCAGAGTTTCAACCAACCAGAAAACGACACGTGGCGGCATTGACTCCCAAGCCGGCTGAAGCCCACTAAATAGTAGGCTTAGCCGGCGCGTTTTTTTGCTCGATTTTAGCCTGTTATATGACTTTCCTTAGCCGGCTATTTGCCTTTGTTTAGCGGCTATTTGCTTTTGTTTAGCCGGCTATTTGACTTTCCTTAGCCGGCTATTTTTCTTAAAATAAACACAACATCCATGTAATAAGTAGTCAAAAACAATATAAGTTTAATGTTTTAAAATAAACACAACAATCATATAAAAAATAGTGCTCAAATACAATATTGTTGTATTTGATATTCTATTTTAGCACTACTTTTTATATAATTGTTGTGTTTATTTTAAAACATTAAACTTATATTGTTTTTTACTACTTATTATATGATTGTTGTGTTTATTTTAAGAAAAATAGCCGGCTAAGGAAAGTCAAATAGCCGGCTAAACAAAGGCAAATAGCCGGCTAAGGAAAGTCATATATAGCAGGCTAAAATCGAGCAAAAAAAACACGCCGACTAAGCCTACGATTTAGTGGGCTTCAGCCGGATTGGGAGTCCATGCTGCCACGTGTCGTTTTCTGGTTGGTTGAAACTCTTACAAAAAGTTGGTCGGCACGGAATTTGGAGCCAGCGGAACTAGCCTACTTTAGCCGATTATTGGTCTAAATGACCACAACTTAGTAGGCTGAAAAAGTTTGTCCATTTGATAAGTTTGACGGGTCAAATGTCCATTTTGGTAATTTTCCCATTTCAAAAACTGGACTTAAAACACCGCCCCAAGCAAGTTCTATGAACAGTATCCCCCCCCCCCAAATTTTGGCGCCTCCCTTGCCGGCTGCTTTGTTCGAGCCTCGAGCAACCCCCGAATAGCCTCGATTTTAGGTATGTTTTTTTTCTATATTTACTTGAATTTTTTTTAACGGCTAATCTTATTCTACTCCGATCCAAATTTAATCCATGTTACAAGTGAGACTAGAACCCAAGACCACTTGGGTGAAGTGCGTACACCTTTGCCATTAGGCCAAGTTAGTGGTTGTCTATATTTACTTGAATGTCATGATTATTTGAATGTTCATAGTTCGATTGATTATACAAATATTTATTATTTTGATTACTTCGTGTTTAGATTGAATATTGAATAGTTAAAGAACTTAAAATTTGGGATTAATCATTTGGGGTATTTTTCATTTTTTTTTCATGTAATCATGTTTAGAATTTAGATTAAAGCCTTGAACGTTGATTAGTCGTATAGATGTAATTTGAAGTTAGTTAAAACTTAAAACTTGTTGGTTGATTTGAGTTTAAATCGTCCAAGCGGCAACTCAAGAAGTTTAGATTAGAGAGTTTTTTATTCACTTTAATTGATGTCAACTCTATTTATTATGTGACCCGACCCGAACGGAACTGAAAAATCTAGAATCAGGTGATAGACATCTGAACACCGAAAATTCCGATACCCACGGGAACGGGATCCACGAGCGAGGTGTGTGAGAGGGAGAGGGAGAGGGGAGAGGGGGAGGAATCCGCCTGCATCCGTGAAAAATGGGGAGAGAGGGGTCGGGTAGGACGGGCAGCGAGCCAACGTGAAGGAGAGAGGGGGCATCCATGAGCACCAATTGACGAAGGTCTTAGCAGAACAGTATCATGTTGTTTAGTTTTGTAATTTGGCTTAGATCTCAGTATGTAACACTCAATCAATAAAATTTCTATTTCACAAACAAAATTAAGAGGGTGTTTGGGAGTGTGGTGGGAAAGTGCTTATTGACTTATTGGCTTTTTCAAAAAAACCGATAAGTAAAAAAATTAGCATTTTTTTTCTTCTGAAAAGCTAATAAGTCAATAAGTTATTCTCAAAAGCCAAGAAATCCTGGCTTTTGAAAATGACTTATTGGCTTTTTAAAAAACTCAATAAGTCAATAAACACTTTTCAAAAGCACTCCCAAACACCCCCTAAATACAGTTTTTAAAGAAACACCTAGACCTAGACCTCCTCTATTATTAGATTAAGTGTGGACAGTCTACAGAGTAGTGAAAGACTAAAACAACCATGCTTATGACTTATGAGTCGTTTGTAGATTCACTTTGACCTATACAATTCCCATCTTTCTCCGATTGTTATTAATTATTTATATTATAACTTTTTATTAAATCTAAAACCTAAAACAAAATTCTATATTGAATCTAAGCGCCCTAAATATAATATTAAAAAAATTAAAAGACAACGACTTATGTTTATGACACAATGATTAGTAGCTGATCCGAGAGAATGATCAGCCACACTAGGACTTGAGACACGAGGCGCAAACACAGAAATTTACAAAGTGAATACTTTTGAGGAAAATTATGAAATTGACTTCCTAAATAAATGAATAATTTACCCAAATCAAAGATTTATAAATTTTTACAAAGAAAATTAAATAAATCAACTCCCAAAATTGGGGTAAATCGTTGAATTTAAAAATCGGTGGTTCAGGTTATTGAATTCGGGTCTAAGGATCAGGGCAAACCACCTATAGCATTTGTCACATGATCTAGCCGATGAGACATTTGTTCGTTATTTATGGACCTCGTAACTCCATACGTAATGCAAGTTATGCCCTTTTAAGTTAGTACTGTTTCAAGCCGGTTTGTCTTTGTTTAGTTGGTCAAGTAAGAGTCCACTAACTCTTGTATCAACTCCCTATCAATTTATATATTGTTTTCAACCTTATAGTAGTGTCCACTTTTTTTTTTAGTATTAAGGCTTCCGATCTACTTGCATAACTTGCTTTAGTGAAAATTCATATAATTTTTTTTTTAAATAAACTAAACATCAAATAACATGGTTAATTAACTAAAAGAAAACTCTTAGATAGATTGAGAGTTACCTCTCACTCTCATGCATTTAATTATGTCTCCTGGGTAGACTTAGACTTTAGAATCAAAACCAACCAAAATTAAATAGATATTGTGATCTATAATAATGCAATATCGAAAAGTCCTGATGATTTGAAATCAAAATCATAAATCTTTTGCAATAATTGGGCAATTGTGTAAATACAATATGTGCTAAAATCTTTCTCAGAATGAATTTTAATGCCTAGTTTTTTTTCTTTGAACGGCAACACCTAGATATTATAGGATAATTGAGTTTCCCCGGGGCAACACCTAGAACATCCAGGCCCACCCCAGGAGGAACCCCCAACTGGGTAAACCCCCGACGCCAGGATTCGAACCCAAGACCTCCACTATGGGAAGTCTTGGGGCTACCATTGCACCAAATGGCCAACGGTATTTAATGCCTAGTTGATATCAAATAAATAGATAGCTTCCCACGAGTAGTTTCTTTCATTCAGAATCTTGGATTCAAGCTCTAAAAATCTTAGAACAATGGCTACTATGTGCTCCTCATTCTTACAAAAAGCAATCCTGCTTCTTTTTATTCTTATACAAATGAATGACGCTGGATCCGGTTCGAAACTTCCTACAGAACATGTTGCATTATTGAAAATGAAATCGAGGATTACAGGCGATCCTCATGGTGTTTTCAGATCGTGGAACGATTCTCTTCCTTTTTGCATGTGGCAAGGAGTGACATGCGGTCGTCGACACCAAAGAGTCATAAGCTTGAATCTAACAGGCAAGAGTTTAGTAGGTTCTTTATCTCCTTATCTTGGAAACCTCAGCTTCCTCAGGTACATCATCTTAAATGATAACCAACTTCATGGAAGTATCCCTCCTGAGATAAACCGTTTATCTCGATTACAAAAGCTTTCCCTTCCCCACAATTCTTTCACTGGAGAAATCCCAGCCAACTTATCAAGTTGCTCAAAACTTTGGTTAATTAACTTAGTTTCAAATAAGTTATATGGGAAAATTCCAAATATTTTTAGTTCTCTGCAGATGATTAAAAATTTACAGTTGGACGGAAATAACTTCACAGGTGGGATTCCGCCATCCATTGGCAATCTCACAAATCTTGAAATACTCTTTCTTGGTGGAAATCCATTAGGCGGGAGCATTCCTGATTCCTTCAATCAGTTGAAAAAACTGAGAGAATTAGGCCTTGGAGAAAATGGCCTCGTCGGAGAGCTTCCATTGTTTTCATCTAACCTTTCAATGCTTGAGTTTTTAAATATTCCACAAAACCAACTTCATGGCAATCTGCCCACAAGCTTATGTTTGAGCCAACCTCATCTCCGGATACTAGAAATAGATATTAATCACTTCAGTGGAATCCTTCCACCCTCGATATCAAATTGCTCTGAGTTGGAAATTTTTGATGTTTCTATAAATGATTTCAAGGGGGGGATAAAGATTGATTTTGGAAAACTGCAAAATCTTCAGTATTTGGGTCTTGGTCCCAATAATTTTGAAAGCAACAGTGTTGATTGCAAGAATCTCTTTGATGCTTTGTCCAACTGCAGCAATTTAGAGACTTTGGAACTTATCAAAAGCCGATTAATAGGGGTGTTACCGAATTCGCTTGGGAACTTCTCATCCAAACTGAATTACATAGGACTTTATGGGAATTATGTCTCAGGCGTTCTCCCATCATCTATAGGCAATTTGTTTGCCTTGACTGAAATTAATCTAGCACAAAACAACTTCTCAGGCATGATTCCTGAAAGCATAGGAACGCTTCAAAACATGGAAAAACTATATATTGACTTCAATGCTTTATTTGGGATTATTCCACCATCTATAGGAAACCTGTCGTTTCTAACCGAAGTAGCATTGGGTGCAAACAAATTGGAAGGCACTATACCCTCGACTTTTAGCAGTTGCAAAAGGTTGTTATATCTAGACCTTTTTAGAAATAACCTCAGTGGAAGTGTACCCAAAGAAATATTCCTACTGTCTTCACTTTCCATTCTGCTAGATCTAAGTCAGAACAGTCTGTCTGGAGGGCTTCCACAAGAGATTGGCAACCTAAAGATCTTAGCATATCTTGATTTATCGGAGAATCGTATATCAGGTGAGCTTCCAAGTAGTTTTAGCAGCTACGTCAGCCTTCAAACACTAAATCTTTCTCGAAACTTCTTCCATGGATCGATGCCAGAGGCATTGCGTTCTTTGAGAGGTCTCGAATATGTTAACTTGTCCCGAAATAACTTTTCTGGGCCTATTCCAACATATTTGCAAGAAATGGATTTAAAGTATCTCGATCTTTCATATAATAACTTTGAGGGAGAGGTGTCTGTTAAAGGTGTTTTCACCAACACAAGTATGGTATCCATCATTGGGAACCATAGACTTTGCGCTGGCATACCTGAGCTTCACCTACCCAAATGCACAACTAGCGACTCCAAAAGAAGTACTAGAAAGCTTTCAGTTCTTGTTGTTGTAGCGATTTCATTGTCTTCCACTGTTGTAGGTATAACCCTCGTGTCATTTCTGTTGCTCTATTGTTGTATAAAACGAAATAATAATAGACCATTAGATACAATATCAACTGAATCTTTTGAGAAGATTTCTTATGAAAGACTTTTCAAAGCAACTGAAGGGTTCTCTCTAAATAATTTGATTGGTACGGGTAGCTTTGCTTCGGTCTACAAAGGAGTTCTTGATGAAAGTGGCTTCACTGTGGCAATCAAAGTACTGAACCTAGATTGTCGAGGAGGTTTTAGGAGTTTTATGGCCGAGTGTGATGCCTTGAGAAATATTCGCCATCGCAACCTGGTGAAGATTATAACTTCTTGTTCAAGTATTGATTTCCAAGGCAATGATTTCAAAGCTTTAGTTTATGATTTCATGCCAAATGGGAGTTTGGAGAGTTGGCTGCATTCAATACACCAAATGCTAGATCTCACTCAAAGAATCAACATTCTCAAAGATGTGGCTAGTGCTCTTGACTATCTACATTGTCACTGTGGAAACATAGTTGTTCATTGTGATTTGAAGCCAAGCAACATTTTATTGGACGTTGATATGGTCGCTCATGTTGGAGATTTTGGGCTCGCAAAAATTCTTTCCCTTGAAGGAGTTTCTAATGCAAACAACAATAGCTCAAGTGTTTTCAGAGGAACCATTGGGTATGCACCTCCAGGTAAGCTAATGAGCACAAGTCCATTTGACTGTTTTATTTTAGTCTACGTTATACTATACAATTAACTCTACATAAGTTGCAGAATATGACGGGAGCAGCCTCTCTATCCCTTGGGATAGGGGTAAGGTTTGCCCTCATCACACCCTCCCCAGACCCTACTAATAGCGTTAGCTATGTGTGGGATTATACTGGGTACGTTTGGTTTGGTTTGGTTTGGTAAGTTGCAGAATATGGACTTGGAAGTGAAGTCTTAACCAGCGGGGACATATATAGCTATGGAATCCTATTGTTGGAGATGATGACTGGGAAGAAGCCTGTTGATCCAATGTTTGAAGAAGGTCTAACTTTGCATTCCTATGCTAGGAATGCCTTGGCTGATGGTTCTGTGCTTCATATTCTAGATCCAGTGCTTCTAAATGAGGATGTCAATGAAACGAGTTTGATTTCATTAATGAAGATTGGAGTCCAATGCTCTTCCGAGTCTCCACAAGATCGAATGGATATTGGGACCGTTGTTCACGAGCTCTCCTCAAGAAAAGTTACAACTACTTGTGATTTGTGAACGGTCCACAGATCAAGTTCTACAACCCAAAAAAGCTAGTATGTGATCGTGTTATAATGTTTGTTTATATCATATTAAGTTAATGCTTGAATCTGAATGAATGTTTGTTTCTTATGTCTATATATGATGATACATATGTCTTTCTTTCGAAACTAGTAAGATGCCCGCGCGCATTGAGGCGCTAAACCGCGGAAAAATTAACATCCTCGAAAGTTTATAAAAGCCAGAAATGTTAAGCGCAAGTATCAAGACCCGCGCGTTGCGACGGCATAGTTGAACCGTGAATATGTACTATTGGTCAAACATAGTCGGCTTGAACTTAGAGAGGACTATGTTAATAATTACACATAAGAGGGGAATAGTTATCCTCTTGCACGCTTGGAGCTTCCAACAATGTCAGCGTATGTTTATTGTTTCATTTTTCTTAAAGTTTTCGAGTTAATAGCATCAGTATGGTCTATCTATGTCACAGTACAATGACAATGGGCAGGGACGGGTAATCTATTATGAAGTGACAAGTGCTCTGAATGGTCTAAAAGTCCTTCAGAACCAACCGTATTCAACCGGTAGTAAACATGAGCCAATACTATCTTTTTATTTCTTGATGACATACTTATGGCAGACACAAAATTACTGAAATTTTAAATGAGCATTACCTTTTATCATATAGAGTTACCAATATTCTTATTGATGTTATTACAAAGTATTTCCCTTGTTTTGTCATCAGTGAAAACTGTTATATATATATATATATATATTTGATTAATAGCCAATCATTTTCGTTAAACTGCATGTAGAATCGGAATTTTAATTTCCAAAAGGAAGCAACAAATATAGAAGTAGTATTCTTCAAGATTTGGAGAGATAAGAGTTTACCTTAATGCACGATAAAGAGGGCGGTAACACATCACATAGGCAAGTGGAACTCCCGCTATGAAGTAGATGAGAGAAAGAAACCAGGTCTTTGGGTCTAGCAGAAGAATTTTTTTTATAAAAATGCAAGAAACATAATAGATGTTAAGATCATTACGGTTAAAGAAAAAACTGATATGCACAAACCTTCTCCATTAATCCAAGCTGTTGTCGGGGCTATGATATTCCGTAAAAAACAGAATACTAATCATGATCACGCATGTAAACTCCTGAAAGATTGAGTTAGATAGAGTTGGGATCCAATTCATTATGGCCATTTAAAAATACTTTGATCTCACAATGATGAAGAATACCTACAGGAAATGTAGCTATTTTGTTATTTAATATGTCATAAAGTATTAACCTAAATTGACTCATTTCATGACTAAATGAATTAAGCCCTCTATTTTTTAGTATGAATTTAGAAGGTGTGTTTTTAATCAAACATGTATTTGGTGTGGTTTGCAGTCACACCCTGTTTTCATATTTGCAAATCAAGCTGGGCTTGACAGGTTGGAGACAACACTTGTTTCTTTACAAGACATCACATTAGACAAAATGTTTGATGAATCTGGACAAAAAGCATTAGTTCTTGAATTTGCCAAGATAATGCAACAGGGTATATGACATTCAACTTTTACTATGAAGTTTATTATATCTTTAAGAAAAAAGATCACAAGTTTATTATATCAAGAAATTGACACAGAAACATAAGTTTAAATTAACATACCCTAAAGCCAAACATTGGACATGAAGACTGAGGATATTATGGTGCAAGGCGTACATGCGTTGCAAGAGGTAGGCAGATTTTTCAAAAATTTCTAGATTTGTTGATCATTGTGATTAATGACAATGCCACGTATAAAAATAGTACACTATTAGAACAAATTATCATTCATTACCTGTAACAACCTAAGCCCTCCAGCATACATAAGGCAAATTGCCAAGATCTTGTTACCTCAAAATTATATTGGGATTTGGGGCATAACATTTAGTCATTGATATCACATAAAAACTACAAAAAGGAATGCAAAAAAGATTTAATGATACCTTTCCGGATACAATGAGAATGTGAGTAGTCAAAGCAGATTCTGCACAGATGAGGGCATGAGCGACTTTTTCCACATAAGTGAAGTCAGAAATGGTTTGATCACTTCCTATAATGAACTGGAATAAGATAGACTATTACTTATATATAGGAAGTAAGAAACATTGCACTTAAATAAATATGATTACAACAATAATATGTTTTTTTAATATAATGATTACAACAATAATCTATTATGAGAACACCACAAAGAATAATGAAAATACTGCCGAGAAAATAGTTGAGAGGAACTCCATGGATTAGTTGCATCCTGAATACAAAATGTTCAATAAAATTATAACTTTGACCCGTTTACTGAAATTATAATTTGACCCCTTCAATAAAAATGGTATTTTGACTCGTTTACTAAAAATGACGAGTTAACCTTTTCGGATGCTTTCTAAAACGCAGTAACCATTTTAAGAACAGAGGTCCCTCGACCTGTCCCCAAGGTGTAGGCAAACCAGTCTAAAGAGTAAGATATACATCAACAATGTGAAAGCAATTTTTGAACATGTCAGTAAACTACAGTTCAAGGATGAACGAAATATCAAAATAAACCAACCACTTGACATGTCAAACATATTAGCCTTTTGAATTAGGGTAGCAAAATCTACATTATGTAGGGCTAAATTAACCACTTGACATGTTAAACAAAATAATCAAAATTAGCTCACATCCCAATTGCATTAGGGTAGCAAAATATGCATCTTTTAGGGCAAAATAATGAACAACATTTTTAGATGCTCAATTTAGTCAACTGTCAATTTCAATTTAAAAAAAAAACAAAAAAACATGTATGTATCGATATAGAACGGAATCAAACAAATTGATCTACAAATTACCAATTGACACAAGGAATGGAGATTTAAAAAACAAAATCAAACCTTCACTTTCGAATCAACCATCACAGGAGCGGTGCGGCAGCCTTTGTTCGCCGAAAACAACCACCGCCGCTGCTAAACCTCTCGGGCGTTCCATTACTGCAGACCAATATTCTGCTGCAAGGGTTTAAACAAAAACGGCCTACCGCCAGTTGCACGGCCACCGCCAAGCCACCTCCTCCGCCCTCTCGCCTTCTGTTTCTCTCTCTATAATTTTTTCTCATATACCCGATGGTAAGAGACGCGTCTGTCGTTCCTTTTGCCGCCAGCATGCCGTAGTAACCAAGTGTCAAAGAAGGAAGCAAAGAACTTTCCCATCGGTGAGGTAGCAAATCACGTTTTATAGTTGAGCCGTTAAGCAGCGATTTCGCTGGTAGATTGGGGGTTTCTGTTGGCGAAGGCGAGGACGACGATGAGGGGATGGTTGAGGATTTCTTATAGAAATTTGAAAAGTTGGGGACGTGGGGGAGGTTAATTAATACTTACCTCTGGAGGGAATGTGATGTAACCGCCCAAAAAGAATAACTGACATTTTTAGTTTTTTTTAAGTTTTACGTTTTGTTCCTAAGTTTACTAAAGAAAGAAAAATAAAAGAAATGATTCCTTTTTTTTTTCTCTTCTCTTCTTTTCCCCTCTTTTCTTTTCCCTCCAAATCTTTCCAATTTGAAAAGATGGAGATAAGCCTTCTTTTCTCTTCATTTCCTTCTATTTTCTTCCTTAAAAAAATCTCTGGAACATCATTCCTTATATTTCTTTTCTTTTCCCTACTTAAAAAAAACTCTGGAACAAGTGATTACTTCCCCTTCCCTTCTTTTCTCTTCTTTTCTCTCCTTAAAATGAAACTCGAGAACACAGCGTTAAAGTATTATGTTGTAAGGGGAAGGATCATAATAAAACTCATTGTTCATGAGAAAACCAAAAAACTATTTATTAAAAGTAAAAAAAATAATAGAAAAATCATAACTCAAAATATAACTCAAAAACTAAAAAACCGCTTCGGAGACCTTGTTCCCCACGTCGTCCTCTTTCTTAAAAAAATCAGCGCCCTACTACATATAGCTTTTGGGTTTAGTTTAGCTTTTAGGTTAGGTTTTGAGGGGAGGTGGGGGTTAGGTTTTTGGGGGGTGAGGGGGGTTTAGGTTTTTGGGTGAGGGTTAGGTTTTTGGGTGTACTAAACATATGCAGCACCTTTAATGAGGAGTTTTTTTGTTTTCTCATGAAAATGAGTTTTCTAGTTAACTCATCCCTATGTTGTAAAAGGTGTAAAAATGGTAAAATTACTAAATTGTCCTCCTCAAATGTATTATATACAGTATAGATATAGATAAATAGCAATAGATAACAAATACTATTAATTAAACACCATTTTGTACCAAAGTACTTGAAAAGCTAGTTTATATAAAGCTTTTAGCTTGTCATTGAGTCAAGGTGGGCTGTTTCACATCTCAGAGAAGATCCTAACTGCCATTTGGGTTTGTAAGTTTGACACAATATGTTATCCTGTTTTTAGTAAATCATTTAATTTAATTTAAACTGAGATTGTGAAGTTTGGGAGGGGAAGGACATAGTTCTAATGCAATTAGAAACTACAAAAAGAAACTAATGTACACTGTTCAATTCAAGGAGGTCATATATGAGACACATATTCGTACATTTCCGAACTACAAAACTTCTTAGAATACACGACTCAACAACTAGCTTGACTGCTAACCTTAAATGGCAGGCCTCTACTGTTCCAAAGTACCCACAAAGCATAATTATATCACTTGAAGCCAACTACAAGCGGCCAACCTTAAAAGGCAGACCAACATTCTGAAAAACCTTGATCTCACCACCCATCCCTGCTGTCACGATCACCAACCCCCATGCCGTTGCTTGGATTGTCTTGTGACCTCGGTTACCACCCCACCCTGGAGACGACATGGAGTTGGGTGAAGGTGATGTCATTCCATCAAACCTACCTGATGAACTGATAGCCGAGCTGAATGACTCAGAGGGCCCTACACTCGAGTCAGCATTTGCATGGTCGTCTGTGTCTTCAACACCGTCCGTTGAGGGATTATTGCTTTTAGGAAGTGGTGGCAGCGGTGTTGAAGATGGTTTACTATGGCCAATATCATCATGTGCAGGGGAAGAACCGGTGACCGGTGGTGGCAGGGTGGTGGTAGACCTTTTTGTGTGTTTTTTGGAATGCATTGTCACTAGTGGTTGTTCAAGTTTGCTGCTTCCAGGCCATGATGCTGCAACAGAAACTTCTTTACAAGGGAAGTGTTCATAAGATGTAATGATTGGATATTTGTGTTTCCCTTTGGTCTCTTCGTGCCTCCAGATGTATACATGCGAATCTTCACTAGCGCTGATTATGTATTTGCCATCGGGACTATAATCAGCTAAAAGTTGGCTATTATTGTTCTTGTAACCTGTGAGAATTCAAGAATCGGTAAAAAAAGTTGACTTCTGAGGTCAAATTGACTTTTTTTACTTTTCCAATTCAATGTTCATATGATTTTTACTCCATTAATTTCTTTCACTTTTCTATTTCCTTTCTCAGTTTAGAGCTTAATTATCTGATTAAATTCTTCTTAAAACTAAAGAACTACTATGTCAATTTTGATGTTGAAACTTATCCCTTTTGACCTGAAAGTTAAATTATGCATACCTTTGAATTTTTGGACAAGTTTTGTTCCATCTAAGATCCTAACCCGTGAATCCGCTGATGTCACGAGCACTTCAGATGGATTCAATGTAGAAAACTGCAAGTTGAAATGAATTGTTAGCTTGAAATAAATAAATAATAAGGTAGAGACTCGTAAACTGAGTAAAAGTCACATTTGTACCTGAAAACCGGTTATCTTTTTAGGTTGTGGCTTTTTCTTAGTTTTCAATTCAACTTGTTCCTTAAACTCAAGCTTGCAATCTAGGATTAAAAAAAATAATTAGGACGCGCTTATGCGATAATTTACCAGACAATAAATGTCAGATACAGTTATAGGAATAGTCCATACCAGCAGTGTTGTAAAACCGACATATCCCTTTATTGGAACCAACAACCGAAACCTTCATTTGTTCAAACACCAATCATTCAGTGATTTTCAATCTAAAACTAGTGACAAGTAGTATAAGTTTTTGATCCAATTTACCTTGCCATCATTAGAATAGCCAACAGCAGTTACCATCTCATGAAGATCAATCCAGTCTAGAACATGTGGGTCTGGTATGTTCCATATTCTAACCTTAGAATCTAGTGAACCACTTATAAAGTAGTCATCATCTGCCGGATTAAATTGAACACAAGTCACTGTCACACATATAAGTTACAAGGTTAAAAAAAGATTGTCCTTTGACATTAACCAAACAAAAAATAACATCTTCAACTTGTTATGAATGTGCATACCGTAATCGGTATGCGAAAATTGCTTCAAACAGTTCTTGGTTTCAATATCCCATAGTCTTACTGTTTTATCCATTGAAGATGAAAGCAAGAGCTGCAATCATTGGTGGTTAAAACATAAAAATGTAAACTTTATGTACTTGAAATGAAACTTTTGGTGGTCAAAATATAAAAAACTAAAACTTTATAAATTTCAACTGACCCGAGATCTTGACCATGATAGGTCCAAGACATCATCCGTATGACCTTTCAACGTGCAAAATGGTGTTTCAGACAACCCAAAAACAGTTTCCGGCACATGAACATAATATGGAATCCCTTTCTTTTTCTTCCCCTTCTTCTTCTTCTCCGGCGCATCATCCGGCAATGGCGGCCTACCATCGGGACTAGCTACCATAGCCATAGGGTGAACCGGTGTACCACCAACCGAACTCGAATCATCTCCACTCCGCATCGCCATTACATCGAATTCTTGCACCTCCCATATGTGAATCACTTCATCCTCACCGGCGGACGCTAGATAGTGACCATCGTGTGTAAATTTCATCGCCCAGATTGATCCTTCGTGACCCTGAATCTCTTGACTCCTATGCAATGCTGTGAACTCTTTGTATGGTTTCCCATGCACTCGAGCTTTCACCCATTGTGATGGTGATTTTTGATCGCTTATCGTTGGCTGATTGTTATTATTATTGATGATTGAAGGAGAACTTGCAATTGTAGGAGTCTTTTCTTTATCAGTTTTTGATGAGCCAATAGATCCTAATTTCATGTTCTTAAACAATGCAGCCCCTTTTTTCTTGCTCTTTTTGAAGCTCTTGTGGAATGAGGAGTTGCCTGGAGTCAGCTTCCGATCACCGTCGTTATACGTCTTCCTCATCAACTCCTTCACCTTAGGCGAGTGCCTTGCATTTTTCTCGAATTCCTCCATTGTAATCTGGTTCCCTGTTTGAACATCACTCAGTTTATTCCAACTCCCTTCATTGTTACACTCTTTAACCATGAATTCCCTCCCGTTATCCAAATTTTTTATCAACAGGATGGATTCCTTTAGACTGATATCATTTTCGTCGTTATTGCTGGTATTGTCTTTCGCTACAAAAATCCGTCTTTTTTCGCCTTTGCTCGGAGACGATAAACCGACAAACAGCGGCGAGAAGCCGGAAAATGTTCGGGTAAGGCGTTGTTTCGGTATTGAACCGATCATTTCTTCTTTTCTCTGTTTTGTATAGGTGGAAGATGTATCTATACTTCCACCTGATCTTGAGCGCGACAGTAATCTATGCGAGCCTGAAAAGACAGGCTCGCATGACAGTTTGTCATTTGGTTTCTGTTTCACAGAAACCGGTGACAAGACTTTCTCCACAGGCTTACGGACATTCGCTGGAGGCGGAATGTTCGTTTTTCTAGATAGTATTTGTGTCGAAGGGGCTCCGTTGGACAGATTTTTGCTGCTCCCCAATCCCATATCCTGGAGAAGCCGTCGTCGCCTGTCGGTGATTGAGTCCGGTGCGGCCATCCATATGTCATATTCACTGGTCTGGAATTCCGATAAGTCGGAGAAATCCGCGGCGGAGGAGAAGGACACCCGGCTGTCGTCAAATTCTTCATCAGATGATGAGGAATCGAGATCCTGTGGGAGGACGGTGGAGAGTCGTCGAGCATCGAAGAAAAGGTCTTCGTCGTCATCAAGGTCTCCTAATCCATCCCAATTCATCGTCATGGTTCTCCGGATCTCCATGTTTGCACATTCGTAAAGCAACAAAATTGCAGCGGATTTGGAATTGTGTTGAATTGGGGTTGGGGGTTTGGTTTTCTTGTGGGAAATTGGCGATTGGAAGAGAGGAAATCAAGGGAGAATCCATGGCATGAGGTGATTACTACTTGTCACGTTGAGACATGCAAAGCTCAACACTCGAATGATTCCTTTAGTAAATATAAAATTATTGTATTGGTAGAAAATACTTTATAAAACAAATAAAAGAATTATACGAACTAAATGATTTGTAAGGCACCTAATCTTCAACCTTTCAGATCATGTGCACTTTGGTACCTCAACGCCCCCTTCTCTCTTTAATTCCTCTCTGCCTCACTTACATCTCTCGTCCATGGCCATTTGTAGCCAAGGACATCTCTATCCAAAACATGTTCTGTTTTTTTTTAACTCTTTACAGCCATGAGGAATGCCGCGTCTGTCACAAACAACGATTGCATATGGTATTAGGAGCTTCAGTAATCATAACCCGTTACAATGTGGTAACGCTTTTTTACTTTAAAAGCATCCTTGAAGTGTTTCATTTCTGAAGAAATACAAGGCAAATACGTCATGGGTGGTTGATTTTCGTATGCTAATTATATGTAATGATATGTATTTGATCCTAAATATGCATGGAATACCGTTACTTTGAGTGCATTTTATGTTTCTAGGTCAATGGTGAAGAATACACAAGAACCGGGCTTAACACGCGAGAATTAGATAGTTTCACATGTGAAAGATTGGAATTGGCCAAGTTTGAATGTGAAATTGAAGAGGACAAGAGTGCCCCAGCGTAGCTTACATTGGGCACTCCTGCGTAGGTGTTTGGCATACATTCAGCATAGATCATAGGTGTTTCAGTATAGATACTCATTCCCAGAATAGCTTACGCTCGTTACGCGAAAATTAGGGTTTTGAGGCAGTTTAATGACGCCTATTTAACCCCAGAGGCTAGTGTTACGACCCCAGACATCACCAGATGAATTTTGGACGAACTTGGAGGCAAGAAACCAAGGGGGAATCATTTCTTGATCATTACAAGCACGAAGTTGATTCCCGAATCAAGATATGAAGAATCATTTCTTGATCACTTGTGGCGCTTACGTCACCATTTATTGCTCAAAGATTGGATGCTTTTACTTAGGAGGTTCGGCAAACGATCACACGGTCCTTCCAAAATGCTCGTATTAGTCGACAGATGACCATTGGGATGCATATTGCTTCGATTGTTGGTGGCCAACTCAGATGGTTACTGGGTAGGGAGAAACCGTTTGGCAGTCACAACCACAGCAGCAGCCTGAGCCGCAGCCTCGGATAGTGGTCAGACCTGTCGCACCGGCAACTGACGTGTTGCGTGACCTTTCATGACAGGTTAAGGAGATAGACACTAGGTCGCGGGAGACGCTTGATTTGGCCTTGTTGATGGATGCGAGGTCATGACAGACGCATACTATGATGCGGTGGATGTTATAGTGCATGGCAGATCATGCTAGGTTGCAGGATATTCCCGTTCCTCCTACACCCGATCTACTGGATCAAGATCAGCCTCCGCCACCGTAGTTTGTATTAGTAGTTATATTTTTCTTATCTTTTGATGTACAAAATTCATATTTTGTTGTATAAACTTATCTTTTGTTTACCGGTTTCGTTGTTTGATTTTTGCGTGCGAATTATGTTGACACCATGTAAGATTCCTCGATATGCATGAGAATCACAACATACATACCAGGACTAATTACTTTGATGCATTTTGTCATAGACTTCACATATATCACTGAATTAGGCCCTGCACATGTCTATAACGGAAAAAAAAGCATATGAACCATTATCAAAGCAAGAAACAATCTAAATCACCCATCAAATCAGTAACTATAAAATCTACCCCTAAACAATCTAAATTAGGGAGCTCAAAGTCAAAAGCATTATATTTAGAAAGAGATTCGGTATTCTCATCAGAAGTCAACATATCTGAATTAACTGTCACCATCTCCGAACCATCAAAATTAAAAATCCATAGTTCCTTTAACATGAACCCTGCTGCTGAATCTCTTTGAGCTTGTTTTTATTGGTGATGTAATGCAATGATTCATCTAAATTAAATAGTATGATACTTGTTTCATATGACTCTCTTGGATAGCCTCATATGTTATGACATTACGTATGAATTACATTGACACGACGTAAGATTCTTCGATATACGTGCGAATTACTTGACACGGCATAAGATTCCTCGATATGGGCACGAATTATTTGACATGACGTCAGATTTTTCGATATGCCTTCGAATTATTTTACACGACTTAAGATGTCTTGATATATGTGCAAATTTTATTTTATAAACTCATACGATTAAAAATGATAATAAACCCTAAACCTATACGACTCGTATAAGGCAGTCCGCAGTCACCATACATGATATGACACACCGACATCTCTACGACTCGTATAACACTATACGAGTCATATATGTGTCAAGGATATAAGGATGTCCAAAGAAGTATCGTCTCCAAATACCGTGTGCCATATTTATTATCTAATATATATATATATATATATATATATATATATATATATATATATATATATATATATATATATATATATTTATCTTGACATAGATAATCAAAAATCAAAGTGAAAATTAATTTTTCCACAACGTCGAAGCAGAGTATTTAAGCACGAGGGTACCAGTGTGCAGCAATAACCTAGAGGAAGAAGTAAGATTTCTCTCTCAAAGATCTCAAATGTCAGGTTTTCTCTTATTGTTGTTTCTATTAATTTAGGGCTCCTAACTATAATCATCCGTCATCTTCTTTTTAATTCATTTAATCGTGTCGTTCGGGTTGATTGCGATCGCGCTCTACCTTTCCTTTACATAATTAAACATGTTTGCATTTGAATTTTTTGTTTATTTTCAGACGGTTAAGCATTACGATAGCATAGCATATTGGATTTGATTAAGTTAACATGTAAGCTTTCATGACATGGGATGGATTTAGGGTTTTGGGTGTAATTGGATAACCGATCTGATTTTGTACGGTTCGTGTTCGATTAATTTAGGGTTTCTAATCGTGATTATCCCTATTTATTCCGATATGATTTACATATTTTTATTTCATTTAGTCACATCATTAGAGTTGAAATTGGGGTGGTTTTAGGGTTTTGGGAGTAAGTGTCACAAAATTTGGGATATATCAAAGAGGGTTTGAGATAAGTAGATATAGGGAGTTTCTGCTGAAATTGTGATGATGATATCTCCTTATTAGCAATTATATATGTAATAGAGGGGTAAGCATAATGAAGTTGGCGATGATGAGTCGAAATTGACTTGTACAAAGTTCTTGCAAGCAATGTAGTTCCAAAAGTGGCAAAAGATAATTGTATATGAAGTCATGTAAAGAGCCAATTTAGGTTATGATTTGTGTATTTTTGACCTTTGGGTGAAAGGGTTGTGGTTAAGATGAAGTTAGGTAAAACTTAAAGAACCAAAGGACTTTCTTGAGGACAATTTGTAGGCTGGCAAGTTGAGTGTCTTTAAAAAATGTTGGGATGGAAATTGATTCAAAAAAGAAGTTTCATAAAATTCAAAGGGCAAACCGAAAATTGCTATAAAAACAATCCTAACTGGATCAGAATGATGATTTGTTTACTGTTTACACCAACTGAAAAATGTGTTAAACGGTCCCAATCAAGATTTTCTTTTGAAACAACTTGGAATTAGTACAGTTTTAAAAAGCATGGTAACATAACATGTAAAGCAATTCATGTTAAGCATAGATGATATTTTGTGTGCCGCTAGTGGTAGGTTACATATACTGGATTCTATTGGCATGCACAAAACTTCACAACCGCTACACTATTGTTATATACTTATAGCATCCACAATGGGGCTCTCAAGGGGGGAGGGCCGGGAGGCAAGGACATTTTGTTTTTCCTCTTCATTTTAATAGTAAAAATGGAAGATTCTTGTTAAATGTTTTAACCGTAATACATGTTGTTTTGTATATATTTTTAACAATTAAATTTAAGTTGTAATTTATTAGTTTTTATAAAAAAAATGCAAATTATTTATGAACTTCATAAATTTATATAGATTTTTTAAAGGATGTTATCAGCTGGATTAATTGTTGTATAAACTTTTCAAATGATTTCTATGACTTCTGATATATGTTCTTGTTGTATGTTTTAAACAGATGTTTAATGATCAGGACCTGGGATTCTTTGCCAATTCTCTAGGCATCATTATACTCTTTCTGGTTATCGGTTATCATTTTGTGATGGCTGATACCAAGTATGAAGGCAACTGATAGTTGTTTTATACAGCACCAGAAATGTAACTGAATTGGATTTTTTTTATGGTGATTATGTTTTGATGAGTAATGCAACAATGCATGGATTAAGTTGTTTGAAACTCCCTCCAGATAGACCTTGAGAAACTGCATGCTATGAGTCAAAATTGAAGATACATTGGTTATATTGCATATGCATCTATCAAACACATATTTAGGTTTGATTATGTCAAACATATAATGCGTTAATTTCATATAATTGTTTAAGAAAAAAGAAAATTCGATCACATTCTCACTTGTGCATTATAAGTAACATGTTACCATTTTTATCGCCATATATGCACTTGAGTTGTGCATACATTTTCCAAAATTTCATATAATTGTTTAAGAAATAAGAAAAATCAATCGACCTGATCCAACTGCTATTGACCCATGCTTTATAAGAATTTGTTTCAACTGTCTATTTTGTCACCTCTGCCATTTTTAGTGAAAGGGAAAGAAATTTACATTCAACCTTTGTATGTGTTCAAGAGCCATCGATTCTCATCGTCTAATCGCTTAATGATAAACCGACTAAAGGAGTGTTTGGTTCGCGGAATGTTTTTGAAGGAATATGATTTGGAATTTTAATTTGTTCAAAAGATTTGGAATCTATTAAAGGAATTTGAATTCTCCATCCATTTGAGTGACAAAACAATCATAAAGGAATTGAAATCTATCACCATGACCACCATCTACCGAATGTCGTCAGCCCCGCCGCCACCCGACCACTCGCCGTTTCACCGCTACCCGACCACCACCCACGTAATCAACTTCCTGCCATATACCATGTATGGGGGCCGCTTCAAAATGAAGGAATATTGGAAGCATGGAAGTGATTGTGTTAGAAAACATATTTGTTGTAAGCTGCAAGTTAAAAAAAAAATTGCAGAGTTTGGAACGTGAAATTTAAAATTTTGCATCTATAAAGATTAGAATTCAAAAGAAAATAACTGGATGTTTCCAATTACAAAAAAATAATTGAAAATTGAAGATTGAAATGTGGAAGTTAAAAAACCACAATTGCAGACCTTTGTTAAGCCTTTTTGTTGGAAACGACGTCGATTGAAAACTCACTTTTTTGTTGGAAACGACGTGGATTGAAAACTCACTTTGTATAAATATTCACATTTCTGCTAACCAAACGGGCTCTAAGGTTGCAACCTTTCCGGTCCAGGACTTCCCACATACTTGCCACATCACCCAAGGGCGTCCACGGACCCCTTGAATTAGAGTTGGTCTTAGAAAATTTATAAAAAATCATATTTTTTTGTTATAAACATTCTTTTAAAGAAATATAAACAAGAACTTTCATTTACTG
This sequence comes from Smallanthus sonchifolius, assembly GCA_023525975.1. Lineage (NCBI taxonomy): Eukaryota > Viridiplantae > Streptophyta > Magnoliopsida > Asterales > Asteraceae > Smallanthus > Smallanthus sonchifolius. Next base: position 22,880,471 of record CM042037.1, read on the forward strand.
TATACTAGTTTAGAACCCGTGTAATACACACGGGATGAAAAATATCAATACATAAAATTTTTAAATCTTTATGTATATATTTTATGGGTGTAAAAATGTATTACATATACTAAGAATAGAAAACAAAATTCAAAATATGTAAAAATTAATATATAATTGAGTTTCGAAAATACATTAATTACTATTTAATTTAATTTGACTTTCATTTACTATTTAATTGAAAATAAAAGTTATATAATTAGATTTCAAAGTTTCTTATAATAAGGGATTATTTAAAATAAATGTGTTTTATTAGTATAATTAGTATTTTCTTTAAAAATATATTATTGCTAAAAGATAGAAATGTATTTAATAAGAGAGAGAGGCGAGAAAAAATGATGAGAATGAATACGGATGCGACACGTGGTATGAAAAACCTTTATTTATTATATAGTATAGATAAAGATTTATTTATGGGTTCAAATTACATTGTTATGTTTTAAATTTTTAGTTATCATATAAATTATTTATCAACTTGAGTTAACTTTCTACCATTTTTGTTTCCCATTCTAGACTCATACACAACCACCGGCCCACCACCAACCACGAATGTCAATCAACATGTCATTATGACCACCGTTGACCAACAACCCACCAAACCATCACTACCGCGTAATGGTTTCACCGCAACCCCCTCACAACACACATCTCACCGCAGGAGGGGTGGTGTTGCCGCGACTATCCGCATGCCACATCGACCAACTGTGGTGATAATCCACCGCACTTTTTGCATTGTGCGGCGCCACTATCACCGCAACCCGCCGTTACCACCACATCATTCTCACTACACCCTGCGGTGAAACCATTACACATAACCTTATAAGTTTAACTATTCTTAAACACAACTACCAGTCTACCACCCATCACCACCACTGTTGATCACCATGCCCACCACAACAATAAGCACACAAAATCAACTACAAAAGCCCTAAGAACTACATACACGTTTCAATCTTTTTAATAAACATAAAAATACAATATACCTTACCGTATCAATTTTCATAATTTAAGTCATCTATTTTGACAAATTTAATAATTTAACAACACAAAAGGATACCATCAATAATTTGTAAACACCACAATAAGCACATGTAACAAAAGTTGTTTCACATCCACATGTTTGACATACAAAAGGAAGGATTAAACAAGCCAAAGGGGCAATACAATAGATGCAGAGAATCTGAGATATGATCAATTGATCATCAGGATGCCATAAGTCTTTTTATCAGTTATACTTAATACTCAATTAAAATTTTAAAATATTACATTACCACTGCTAGTTTGGCCTCTTTTACATGAGGAAAATTCCATAGATACCAAAATAAACACAACAAGACTATGCCTTTGTTTTGTGATCAATTCTTAGAGAGGAACCTTGGTGAGGACCTTACTGTTTGCTTGTTCAAATCAAGGGATTTCTTCTTAGAACCATAACTCCTTCCACCATTGCTTGTTACATTCCCTGCCACGCATAATATTATTAAAATCGATCAAATACAAGTTGTCATAAATTTCTATATACACATTGTGTTTTGAAAGTTGTGATTGTGTTCTATAAATTAATAAATTATGATTATTTATGGATTTAGGGGACGCTATATGCAACAATGCTGAAAATAGAAACACAAAATGTGTTAACAAGATTCATCCACATACCTCCCGAATCTTGGGTTGCACAAGCAACACTAGAATTATTTCTTTTTTTGTTGTTTTGCTGAGTTGGAAGTTCAACAACACTCGAATTTTTTGTGGCATCTGTTTCTATATTTGCAGCTTCATGGTCTCGTACTGAACGGGTAAACCTCCTGTTAGTCGCAGGACTCGGCTTCTTGCTACTTTCATTATCATCATCATGAATGCCCTTGACTTTCTGAATCTTTGCACGAGTCCACCTGGTTTCTTTTTCAGGGTTCATCTTATCTTGTCTCGATTTTCCAACATTTGTACTATTATCTTTGCCTTCTGCTTTAATGTTGTCTGATGGTTTACTTTTAGAGAAAAGAGACTTCTTCAGAGTTCTATCTTGTTTTGGAGTAACTTCCGTTTCCAAGGGTATTTCCGTCATTTTGGAGGGATCGTTAATCCCAGTGGACATCAAAGAAGCAAGAGCTGCACGAGCAGCCAGAGGATTGAGAGGGGACCTATTATCTGGAGCTTGAATTTCTGGCTCTTTTACATTTGGCATAGAGATATCTGTTTCTTTTACTTGTTCATGAGTATTTACTGCATCAAGAAACCTCATAACAGTATAAAATAAAAAAGTTAAAAACAAACAGACTAACTTTAAGAGAGTTGTTGGTGATGGAGTTTACCTTCTAACCCCAAAATCTCATCTCTAATTCTTTTCTTGGAACCATGAACTGAGTTTTTGATTCCTTCTATTTGCTTCTCTAACATAACATGCAGATCCATATCGAAATCATTGACCACATTAAGTGGTGGAGACAAACATGAGAAACTTGAGTTATTCATTTCAACTGCATCTATGAATGCAGAAATTGTTGGATGATTAGCGATGCTTGTGTTTGCTAATCTCATTACTGAACTTGAAGGAACTTTTAAACTTTCACCGGTCAGATCTTGATGAAGCCATTTAATCATGAAACTACATCTACAAGTTGTCCTTTTTGAATGTCTTACCCTTAGCACCTGTTAACTTGTAGATGATTAGAATATAGATAATATCAATATTTTAGAAAATGAAATTCAAGTGCAAGAAAATATACCTTTTCTACCTCTGCATCGAAGAAGCCATTCTCAGATTGTGAGTTTTGACTAACAACAACATGATCACCTGGTTTAATGTGAGTGCACTCACCATCTTGAAGAGGAAGTGAACGGGCACGAATTCGAATCATTGCTTCCTTTTCACTCTCCAATACGTCTTCAGATTCGTTATTTTCATATTCTATAACAAGGCCAGCACCATTTGGGCTGAAAATAAGAGATATCACATCATTATAATCATGTTATAAACAAATGATGAGATAACCTTGTGTATATATATGTCATAATTATGAAAACTGCACAAACCATGTTGCTTCTTTTCTTTTCTTTTAAGAATGTAAACCTAGTTAAAAGGAATAGAACGGATATTATTGTTTATTTATTATCTTGATTGCTTGGTTTTAAAAAGCGGAAAGCGCACCGAGGCGACGAGGTCTAAATCCGAGGCGCAAATCGCAAAAGCGCAGAGCTTTTCGTACGCGAGGCGCACATACTATAAAAACATGTAAATTATGTATATACACATTAACTGATATTAAACATCTAAATTCCCAATAATGTTAAACACATTACTTGATATTAAACATCTAAAACATCCAAAAGAGGGTATAACCCAACCATTAGTCCACCAAAAGTCCAAAATTACTAGTTACTACCACTTGCAAAAGTCCAAAACAGAAACAAAACATACCAAAAAAAAGCCCTTAAGCGCAGAAAAGCGACTCAGAGCGCAGAAGCGCGCGCTTCTTGTACACAGGCGCGCCTTATGTAACCTAAAGCCCAGACCCTTGCACCTTATGTCGCCTCGCGCCTGAGGCGCACTTTTTTAAACCAAGCTTGATTGTACATAATCATTATTATTTACCATTTACTTTAAACACGTCTTTAGCATAAATACAAATTAAAGATTAACACACAATCTTTTATTTAGATTTAATTCATACAGATGCCAAATCACTCGCCAATAAATACGCCACTTCATTGCAACGAAGGAGAGTGGTAACAAACAGTGATCTATTTCATGATGGAAAACAAGTATACTATAGATAGATGTACTGCCCAATATAGTAATGTAATGATGTACAATATTGTTTTCACAATCAGATTACATAACATAGTGAGTAAAGGTGTTTATCTTACTCTGTTTATATTAACATATACAAACATCGGCGTTTTAGTTGTTGCAGGGAGCTAATAATAGTTCATAACTTTCAATTGAATATTAATGATCTGTGATTATTTTTAACATTTTAGAACGCGTGTACACAAACGGATCCAAATGCAAAGTTAATCATGAGTATTTTGGGCGAAAGTTGAAAGGTACCAAATGTGGCATTATAGCAAAGGTTTTAGGAATGCTTTACACTTTATAAGATCACGGCCACCACAGAGCGAAGGAATGATTAAGAAGGACCGCTTTTGAACAAATTGTGGCCATTAGTAATGCGTTTGACAGAATACAGTTCTACTGCAAATGTAGCCAGACAAGCAAGAGTAAATGTCTAAGAAATAGGATATGATCATGAACCGTTGAAGATGACACTAAAAAAAGTATGAAGTTACCTTAGATCAAATAAGGCACCACAGTGAGACATCAAAACTCAATAACTTAATCATATTTGTATTTGTTAGACTTGTGATTTGAGGTGATTAAACACAATGTATAAACCCTAAGGGCAATTTATCTGCAATTGGAAATTAAAAAGTAATAATTCTCTAAGGAACTTTCCTAATCTGGACAGCGAACTTCGATTTCGTCTGCAGAATTCCAGATTCCCAATCAGACTCGAGCTAGAAGCATCAAGCAAACATTAAATCCAGAAACACGCAATAAATTGATCATCGAGAAATGAGAACAACAAATTAGGATCATCGTCACTCGAGTTCCCAAAAAGTAAGTTAACTGGCTGCCGATTGGAAACTAGTCATCGAAATCAAGCAAATCGAGCACATTGGATTCTAATGAGAGAAACTGACCTGAAATAAACTTGGCAGGGGTGCCAAGAGTAATCATCTTTTCTCATGGCTTCAAGTTCCAGGTCGACGGAATTGGCGGCGACGACATCGGTATTACCCGCCATTGATGAAACAAGGTCTCACAGGGTGATCGGAAGTGGATTTTAGTGGAGTTTCGGAATAGTAAGAAAGGTATGGTTAATAATTCAGACAACTTTTTTTGGGTACATACTTTCATAGGCCCATGAAATAATAACAAATTAATATTAAAATTTGGAACGAAAATATACAAATCTACCCATCCCATTATAAATATATACACCGAGAAAAGTCAACCGTCATTTGTGTTTCTTGAAACTTAATTTCAGCCATTTAAAATACCTATAACTACCTTTTTATAAGATCCTTGTGACATCCGACCTTTTTGAGTAAACTCCGTTATCTCTTACGAACTCAGTTAGTCCAGTTAACTCTGTTGCAAACCTCAGGGACTATGTCTGTCATAATCCAAACTCTATTTCACATAAAACTCAAGGACTATTCCTGTAATTACCCAAAAGTTGATTTTGTTGACTTTCAAAAGTCAAACCAATTGTTCTTGAGCCAAATTCGAATTCCATAACTGATTTATGTTCGAATTTGTAACTGTTATGCACGTCCAAGCCATTAACGTTCATCATTGAGCCATTAAACATCACAATTACGAGCAATCAATCCCAATTATGAGTAATCATGTCATAACCGTCGACATCTCTAACTAAACCATCAAATCCGACCAATTCGTGTATCACCATTGCAATTGAACATACTGCACACTTCATTCGAACTCCTCTGAAGCTTTTACACACTCTAATCTAGCCGGAGTTGAAGCTTGTGTCGCCGGAGATCAAACCACTCGAAGTCGGAACCTGTTTTAGTCGAGCACCTCCAATTCGAAACCCAATCTGGTAATTTCTTACATCCCCAGCTTCGTTTCAATACCTAGATCAAAAGCCCTATCATTATTCGAGCATGCAACATCGAATCAATCATGAACCAGATTCTAGGGTTCATACGAAACCGGATTAATCGAACTCTAACTTGGACACGATTTTAATCAAATTAAACTATATGGTTAGCATCGCCATCACCCACTCATTGAAATATGATAATTCAGTCTTAAAACATCGAATTGGTTAAGAACAAGAATCTAGGGTTCTTCGTATGAACTGTTTAGTTGAACCCTAACCTACAATCGTTCTTAATCTAATTAAACCCCAGGGGTAGTTTCGCAATGCCCTAATCTGTAAAAGCCCTATGATTTGAACCGTTTTTATTATCAGATTTAGCCTAATCGATTCTATGTACAAAACCTAGGGTTTTCGGTTTCTAAAACAGATATTAAACGAACCTAAACCTAATATTTTTGCAATTAATTCCACCCACAGGTTCGCCATTCACCATTGAACAAAACCCCTATACTTCTAGGTTCAATCGATATCAATTTCGATGGTTTTGGCATGGATCTTGGCTTCGGCTTCGATAGGGAGTAGGAACCAGGGGAGATTTGCGTTAAATCATTATGGATCCGGAACTTGTTGTGATTTGTAACATTTCTGATTTTCATTTTTTATATTTCAGTTCAATGATATACATTTTCAAACCAAATTCTAGTACACTGACTTGTTCTATTCATACTAACAATTAAATACTATGTTCTAATGCAAATCCACAAATTTTACACGAGTATATCCTATTAAACTCTACATAAGTCCATATTTATACAAATTTGTCAATACTGAAACTTACAAGGACTGATTTTATAAATAAATAAACAGAAACCCTAATAGGCACGGTCGCGCCTCGTTCTGGCACCACGCCAAGTGTCTTGGCACGGTCGCGCGCCTTGCTTTGGAACGGTCGCGCCCCTTATTGGCACGGTCGCGCCTCTTGACAGTTGAAACGTAAAGACGATCTTTAATTCTAAACTCGTTCAACTCCGTAACGGTTATACACGTTCATCTATTAACAATCATCATTAGTCGATTAAACATCGACATTACACATGAATTAAAACCAATTACCGATTTTTAAACTAAACCGTCGATCTCTTCCTCTTTTGCTCATCGAATCCATCATTCTGACTTTAATCCTCCCAAGCAAAAGCATTATCATCCTCTCTTAAGCTCCTGAACACGTTGAATTCAGCCGGAATTGCAGCAGAAGACGCCAGAGATCAAGCCCGTCATCGCCGGAACTCATTCTACCCGTACACCATCGATTCATCCTACTTCCGGGTAATTGAAACCTTCTACACTTTCGATTTAGTCTATAGATCAAAAGCCCTAATCTAATTTGGGCTTACAATATGGGAATCATCACAACCAGAATCTATTTTTCGTTCAAAATGGATTTAATCGAACCCTGCTTTGAACATGTTTTAAATACAATTAATATATTCCAAAAGACTCATAATAACCCTACAGATGAAAGCCCTTTGAAATCCAGCGTTAACATTATAAGAATCAGTCAATTCGTTTATGTTTTGGAACAGACATGGTCGCGCTAGTATCCTAGCGCGGTCGTGCTCCATGAGACACGGTCGCGCCAATACCAGCGCGGTCGTGCCTCACACACTCAGACACGGTCATGCCCTTAGCTAGACTTGGTCGTGCCTCAGAACCCTGGACACGGTCGTGCCTAGTGAACAGCTTAACTATATCCTCTGTATTGGTCAACACGGTCGCGTCCCTGACTAGCACGGTCGCGCCCGTGGTTCTAGCATGATCGTGCCTTGTCCCAGGCACGGTCGTGTGTGTGAGAAAAATCTTGACAGAATAATTATTTTATATTTTAAAAATAATAAGTATTTCAGATTAATTTTCAAATAAAAATAATTGATTTTATAAAGATTTATATTAATTCTATTTAAAAAGATCAAATTCTTAATCCTAAAATAAATAGAAGTTATTTATTTAAATTTACAAAATTAAATTTATACTTATTGTTAAACCCTACACTTAAATATTATTTACACATCTTTATGAAAATAAAGTAAAGAAATTTATATTTAATATAAAACATCCGATACATTTTTATAACTAAATAACTAAGTTACATATTTTATAAATAAATAAATAGGGATACAATTATTTATTTAATTTACATTTAAACAAAAATGATTTGTTTAGGTTATACTTAATTATCTCTAATACTTACATTATTTTTATAACTAAGTAAATAAATAATAATTTTATTATTTAGTTATTCCAAACTCAAGCCTAAATTTTATACAACACCATTCAAGTACAAACCACTAACACCTACAACTTCAAATTCCTTATACACACATCCAATTTAACCTTAGACTTAGACATAGACTATTATGTACCCTATTAATTCAATATACATTCTATACTAGGTTAACGTTGTGCATTACAAGGATCATATTACTATTTAGTATCTCGAGTTAGCTACACCTTCAAATCATGTGAGTATTACATAGCCCCTTTACTCTTTTACACTTTTGGGGTGGAACATGAACCATATACAATCTATTACTCACATTTACACAAACTACACAAGTACAAATCCTCTTTACATTCATGTGTGCAAATTTGAGCTTTATGCCTGAGTGCTATGTGTGCTAACTTTTGTGTGCAGTTTATGTGCAATCATTAACTATTCAAGCCGACGGTGAACAATGATAGATCTATTGAGTCTGACAAACCCACCCAGTTTAGGGTGATTGTTACCGACAACACAATTTTGCATGTTAGTTACAAAGGTTTGATTGTACTTAGTTACACAATAGCTGCTCTCCATAAATGCCTTATTTTATCATGTTATGTAAGGATTTGTTTTATTTACAATCTATATGCTATATATATAAAAACCTGTGTATGCTCACCAACTTTTTAGTTGACCTTATTTTATTCATGTTTCAGGTGCTAATATGTGAGTTTGATCAAGACATGCTACACATAGGCTTTGCACTTAGTTAAATTTAAATAAAGAATATTTATGTATTCCCATTTTGTACTTGTTTGAATTTGTTTGTGGTTGAATCGTTTGAAATGAAACTTGATGATTAAATATTGAAATCTAGTGAACCTTGTGCTCATGAACAGTCTACATGTCCCGCCCCGATGATTCCGTCGTCGGTTGGGGTGTGACATGATTGCCCTAGCGGGTGGGATGGTTAATACGGTGTGTTGGTGGGGAGGGGACCTGGGTTCGAGTCCCTCCACCCACATTTTGTTTTTAAATTTGATTTTATTATTATTTTAGTTATAAAATCACTCCCCATATTACTTTATTAATATATTAATATGTTTTAGCCCCAGGAACCACCCGTAGGCTCGGGTTTGGTTTGACAACCCATTTTTAATGATTTTTTTCCACTTTTAAAAATAATATATTTATATTATTTTCAACCCATGACTCCGATTTAAAAAGAATATATTTATATATTATTTTCACCACGTTTATAAACATTGTGTAACGTTTCAAGTTTATAAATAATATAATTATTTATATTATTTACTCACGTTTATATCCTCGAATAAAAATAAATATATTTATTATTCTTACCACATAAATGATTATTTTATTAATCCTACGAACTTAAAATTAATATATATAGTTATATTATTTTCCTAGACCGTTATTAAATGGTAAAACCAAACGAATATTTATTTATTAATATTACTCGTAATTAGAAACGTTTGACACGAAACGTATTTATCTTAATAATTATTATATTAAGAAATCCTGATTCAAATCTTATGGTAGAACTAAACAATTTCGTCTACTCGTTGATCCTAAGTATGTTCTAGGACGTTCAAATCTTCCGTGTCGTCACAAAATCTCAATGTATCTCTAACTATTATGCTTATAATTCTAGGGCACACGAAAGCCGTTTACAGGCAAACACTTATGATCCCAATTTCATCATTGTGTGGTGCTATCTACTCGTACACAACTCAAGTGAGTTTATATAGCCACTTTTTCACTTTTACAACTTTGGGGTGAAACATGATTACATTCAAACTATTTGTAATATTTACAATTCAAAACATTACGATCATGTGTGCAATTTGTGCCTTATGCTTGAACACTATTAGTGCAAACAACATTTACATACTTTTGTGCATAGTGCAAGTGCAATCATTAACTCACTACAAGCCGACGGTATACAATGATAGATCTGTTGAGTCTGACCAACCCACCCGGTTAGGGTGATTGTTACCGAAAACACTTAAGGATAACCGTTGTGTTATGCCTATCACTTAAGGATAACTGTTATGTTATGCCTATCAGTCACAAGGTTTGATTGTGCGTACCAGTTTAAACTATAGTGCTTCTCAATAATTGCCCTATTAATCCATGTATCATATGAATTATACACAAACTCTTGATATTACTTGTGGTGTCAAAACCTATATATGCTCACCAACTATTTTTAGTTGACCCAGTTTTAATCATGTTTTAGGTACTTGTATTTGAGATCATATGCAAGATACTACATATAGGGTTTGGACTTAGTGAACAAAGAACTGGAACATGTTGATGTGTTGGATTTTTGGTTGTTGATTGAACTTATTTAATAAAAATCATGATTTAATGAACATATGAAATTATAGTTGATCAAGTGCTTATGAACAGTCTACACGTCCACCCTGACGTATTCCGCCGTCGGTTAAGGTGTGACAATCTTGACCTCTTAAATTACAAAATTTTGGCTGTTAAAGAATTTTTAGATCATCAAACGGATTGCTCTTCAACTCACACGGATCGTCCAGTTTTGTTGTGCACGTTCCCGCTCTCCTTGTTCTCCGCCTATTTCTTTGCTTCAACAACCGTATACCACTCCTGATGCTTCACCCTTCCAGAAACGCTTAACTTGATTCATCGTGGCAAGCATACGGTGTTCTCAAAGATCAAACCAAAATCGTCTCCCTCTCGTGATTTCATCCACAGGTACGTTTCCAAAAAACAATTCTACCTCGTACGATACTGAGCCAGTCACATCATGAATCCAGATTCATTCGAAGATGTAGTAGGCTAATTGGAAGCTATGGTTTCATAAACGTCACCAGGTAAACTTGCTTCATTAATTTGAGAAATCTGTTTGTGCAAGTTATTTAGGTCTTCAATCTCAGCCCTCATTGATAGTTCATCGCAGATTGAAAACGTAGGGGGATTGAAGTTTCAGGATGTTAGAGAAGACAATGTGCAAATTAGGTAAGTTTTGTTCATAATTAATCTTCCGGTCATCCCAATTTTAGGGTTTCGTTCATTCCTTCTTCAATCAATGTATGGGAGAAGCAAATTGCTTTGATTAATGGTCTGTCTGTACTTTTTATGCTTTATGTGGGGTTTTGGTGTTGGGTGTACATGATTTTAATTTTTGATTAATCGATTGGTTAAAACATCTTAATAGAATTGCCAGTAGTGTAATCGCATACAAGTATAAATGATGATGCAAGCTTGTAGCTAGGTTAGGGTAGAAGAATTAAATTTCGTATTAACACTACCATTTTAGTTTGTTATTTCCACTTAATTTCTATTTTTTCTTTATTTCTGTAAATTTATAGTTGCTCACAAAAGAATAACCAAACATATTTATATTTGTCTTCTTTGTAACCGAAGGTATATTAAGTGATCTCCAAGAAACCCAAAGTTCTGCATTTTGGTTTATGGTTGCTGTGAAATAACTTACTCAAAGTATGTGGTACTATTTCTATTAAGTTAACTCGCTAGACATATATGATGGCCACAAATGCAGTTGTTGATTAAGATCAGGAAAACAGTTATTAGGTTCAACATCTTATTACTCTGAAGTCAGTGAAAAGCTGTACTGCAGTAGCAATCTTTGGTATTTCTTCACAGTTTCCAATTTTTTAATTTGTTTTTTTTAAATTAGTTGCATGAATCATGTTGCTTTTTTAAAGTTTAGTTGAGTATAATCGCGTCCTTGTGCGTTCTCTGTCATGAGTTTATAAGTTATTGAAAACGTGATTGCCACATTGAAACAATATAAACATGTTAACATCAACTGTATGTACACAAATATGTTCTAACCCTAATCTTGATTTTATCATTCAATGATTATTATCCATACTTACATTTAATTGTTGGTTGTGCAGTTGGTTTTCTCATCCTCAGTAACTGTTTATGGACAGCCCAAGAAAATTCCATGTGTTGAGGACTTTGACCATAAGGCAATGAATCCATATGGGCCCACAAAGGTATCCACCTTATTCCTCGATCCTATAGATATTTTGCAAACCGCAGATTGTTAGGGTAGCAAGCCTATAGTGTAATTGAACATTAAGGGCCAAAGATTTTGCCTTTTGAGTTCAATGTTTGTAACTATTTCACGAAGATGAAAAAGTCTTGAGTTCTTGTAGAATTTCAACTATTAATGAATGTGTAATACAACTTTAGCATCAATATTTATATATGAAATCATAATGATTTGCATTAGATCAGGTTAGGATTTGCATGAGTAAATCTAATAACTTTTAGAACTTAACTATACAGTCCTTCCATGGTTATTAACATAAAAGTTCTATTTTGCATTTAAATCACTATACATTTCAGTTCTCACATTTCAAAGAAAATATCTTTTTTTTTGTATGATTAAGCCCCTAAACTATTTTTAATAGGACTTTTTGTTAACTTATAGAAGTCTAGGGATTTGATTATGGAAAAATAAAGTTCATGGGCTTTTTTTGTTAAATCTTCAGCAATAACCTTTTTTTTGTTTGTTTTGTATTCCAAGCAATTTAGGAGGGTGTATGCGTTTGATACATTTGAGCGATTTTTTAGCCATATAACTTAACTTTTTAATTGAACTCTTCATTTTTACTAATTTGACCCATTAGAGATTAAGATTAATCAAAGTTGATCCATATGTGGTCCCATGACCAGGCTTCTGTTGGGCCACGTGCCATGTTCTATTGTTTCATATCTCCATTGTCTAAAAGGCATAAAATTTGTTGTTATTTTAGTGTGCAGAAAGATCAGAAGGATAGATCACCAGCAAATGAACTTATGATACATTTTATTTTCTGCAAAATTTATAAAATCATTCAAGATCCTAAACTGACATACATGCTTATTTTTGTCTTGAAGTCACATCCGTTCATCAGTGTGTATGATGACCTAGCAGTAGATCTCGCATCGTATTTCACTGAAGCAGGCACCCCTTTTGCAACGTTGTAATAATTCCCTGGTACGTATAGATTCCATCCATATAAAAGCTCATGTGTATGTGTGTGATACTTTAAACTAAAGATGGCAAAATTACTGAGTTGGCTGAGTGCGTTTGGCCCAAATCACTCTTTGTTCTAAAATTTAAAATAATCATTGTCAAATTCAATTACAAAAGGCATTAACAGTCAAATTTTTAAATATAAAGATCTTAGTGTTTGGTGAATTAAACATACACCTTTTTTGTCTAATTTGTTGTTTGTTTCACCTGTGTGAAGATAAAATAGAACTTGAAACGACACATTAATAAGTAAATGGGTCGAAATTGTCTCCTACTTTAAATTGTTAAAAAGGTCCCCTAAGCCGATGTTTTATGTTATTTACCTTAAATTTATATATTTTGCAAACTGCAGATTGTTAGGGTAGCAAGCCTATAGTGCAAGTGAACATTAAGGGCCAAAGATTTTGCCTTTTGGGTTCAGTGTTTGTAACTATTTCACAAGAAGCTAGAAGAAGAGATGCTTTGCTATCATTTGCTTTTGTATATCCTACTAAAACCGGTTATTTTACTGTCAAGGAGGTAACCGCCTTTCCCTCTTTTGTATCCCTTATTCCGTTTCTGTATATTTTAAATCATATTATATACCTGTCGATTTTAGAGTCTATTGAAGTTATTAACCTTTTCAAAGCAAATTCCACTACTGGTTAACAAATAGTTATATATTAGTGTTGTTTTGTTTTATTTGAAGTGATCATAGCCAGACAAGTAAATTATTGAAGCAACACAAAAAAATCTTATTTCACATTTGTTCATATTGTATTTTATTTGAAGTGATTATAACAAATAGTTATATATTAGTGTTTTTTTTTGGTTTTAATTCATGCAACTTAGCATTAACACACCGGAGCCTACACCAGCAAAGTTGTAGCAAGTTTATATTTTCTATGCAACTATGTTAGACAAAAAGATTAAGCTGCCAAAAGGCCCAAAATTGTCATGTTTAGGGTGTCTTAGTCTTCTTTTAGGTGCATGCTTACACTGCCAGTTATATAAATATCATTTATGTATTTCTTTTTGTTTGTTTTAACTACTGATGTCGTCCAGACGGTCTATAAAATAAACTAATAAACCTAACCTAGACTCCTAACTAATAAATGGAAAACCTATGAACTAGACCGCACTAACAGGCAAGTGTACCTATCGAGTGTGGCACAGCTTAACGGTAAACCGGAATATCGAACCCTAGAGACACTACGAATAACAAAAATAGACTCTGACTCGAACTAAAGATTGATTTGGTTTGGAGGGTTTACTACACTACTGAATTAACTAAGAAATGCAATAAACTAAGGTCGACTCAACTATCAAGAACAGAGAACTAAAGGTGAAATCAGAAGATGGGAAGAATATCACCTAGGTCGGAATCCTACTTGCAAAGCACAACTTCTATCGGTTCTGGAAACTATAGTGGATCTGGGTTTCTAATGAAACAACTCTAGACAGCCTAATGGATCCCTAATCACTCTCAGGGTGTCACCAACTAAGGAACCTACAGATGTAATAACTCACTAGATTGTTGGATCACTTCTCAGGTATTTCCAACTATGATAAAGTACCCTAATAGACAGATTATCTCTCAGTCTCACTGTCCACCAATACACTCAAAGAATGCACGGGGTAATATCAAGATAACAACTATGACACGAATAGTAACAATCACTAGACACCTAATACCGGCTTCCTCTCAGACAGCTGACACTCGGATTCCTAATGACGAAGACTAAACGACTAATTCTCACCTCTCGGGTATTGAACTAGGATACACATTTAATTCTAATCGGCAATAAAAGACAACTCCTATGGTTACTACGTCTACCAAACCACCCTAATCACAAACCCTAAGATCTATGACCAAGATACGAAGATCAAACTGGCAGACAACCACAATCAACGCAAGGAATTGAAATCAAACACAAGATCAGATCTAAACATGCAATAACATTACAATAGTCAACTCAAGATCGTTTACAAAATCATAAAACCATTAATTAGAATCCAAAACCGATAAAAAATCAAACTTTAACAAGTATTCATCAGGTGACCTAGGCAATATCAAAGATCTAGCCAACACACATGCTTAAAACATTCAAAACAGAAGCAATAGACATAGTAATGGTTTCAATCAGACAAATCAAGATCAAACGAAAGAGAATTGGAACCCGAAAAGCTATCTCTAACCACCTCGGATCCTAAAGCTCCAAACTTTGACTCCAATTAGCTTCTTCTCTCCCAAAATCGTCCTAGAACTCTCTCTGGACGGCTTAGATACGAACTTCTCTAAGAATGGGCATAAAAATCTATTTAAAATCAAAATCTAGGGTTTTGCGAAAATTAGGTCCCTCGCGTACACCGAGAAATAATCCCAAGTCCTTCGCGTACCGCGAAGGACAATTTAGTCGTGGCTGATTTTCCTGCGAGAACTTTCCTTCTCCTCTCTCGCGTACCGCGAGAGGCATAAATTTCCCATTTTCTTCTTTTGAATTCCCGGCTTCATTCTCGTGCTCGGTTTCTTCACGTATTCCCTTGTAATTCATACGAGCACCTGCAAACAAGACATAGACTCAAATGTAAATAAAAACGACTCAAAACAAACACAAAACTAATTAAAGACGCACTAAAACAATGGAATAAAGATGTGTGCTTTGCACTACATCAAATATCCCCACACTTAACCTTTTTTCCGTCCTAGAAAAAACTACAAATGGAATCATAACTTAGATCTAACTTAACAAACATCAACTACCAATTAGCAAAATATACTCACGCGTTAAAAAGCAACAATCTATATTTCTGTCCGATTAAACCCAAGCACGAACTTTCAAGCCCCCATTACGTGTTCTAATTCCAATTTGTACAACTATCAATCAATCTATGTGACTCACACTTAAAAGTTACAGCTCTACCTAATCCCGTCTCACGGTTATATCTAGGCACGGATCAAACCATATAGATTTACCCTACCACGTTAAACTAAAATTTACAGGCTTTTAGAAATAATGATGATCAATGAATGAATGGATGAAATATGAGCATTATTAAGCAAATTAACTTTCGTCTAAAGGCGTTTCAACCAAGTCACTATCCCGGAAGGTAACACATAAACTAAGTCATAACAATGAAGCATATAAGAATCAACCCAGTGGTGTTTCAATCAGGCTGTAACCCGACGTGTGACACATAGGTGAAACTTAGATTTCAATTAAATAAGCTCAAGATTTATGGAATATGGATGCGGGCGTCACCGAAACTCGGATTTATTCTCATAAAAAGAGAGTGGTGTGCCATGAAATTTCAAAAACCTCTAAATTTTAACTTAACGTGGTACCTATCAACCTATTTTGACAGTTTCAGTATTACCGACACTGTAAGATGAGTACCCACAAGATATCATGATTTAATTACGTGATTAATCCTAAGTAACACAAACAGGCTATTTAAGCTCTACTAGTTGACTGGGTCTACCAAAACATCACTAATTAGACGCGTTTTCAATTATTTAGATCAATTAAAACCAACAAGTAGATCCAGTTGTACTATCATTTTCCAAGTATAAGCAGTTATTTCCAAGGACATTTTTTGAATTTTTTTTAATTTCTTGTATTTTTGAATTTTTATAAACAAGACAAACTAGACTCAACTAAACACTCACATCCCCAAACTTGAAACACACATTGTCCTCAATGTGAAGAAAGACACAACTAAAAATAAAAATTGCAAAAATAAAAACAAATAGGAAGCGACTTAACTGGTAATGTAGATGCAATCAAGTGTATCCAGCTTCGTTCTTCCTTGTGTGCATCGTATATCATTTCGGTCGCGGTTGCACAAACGACTGTCGGGTTGCCTTTACAAATTGTATATAAGTGATGATCAATCCTGCCCGAATGGAGATTGAGTGTGAGTGGAATGACAAAACCTGCAAAATAAACCTCACAACAAACCCGCAACATTAAACTGACTCAAATTAAAATAAAAGACTCGACTGACTCACTAAGAATTAAAGACTCAAGATAGAAAGATGCAGAGAAACATACGCAATAGGTGGCAAACACATAGACATGAATGACATGGCAAGGTGAATCATCGGTCATGAACGGTTTCAAATTCCCCATGGTTGGTGAATGATGTTGATTATGATAGAGGATGGATGATCATGATAATGGATGAATGAATGATGGATCATGGATGGTGATGGTGGATGTGGAAAACCATGGAAAACAAAGGAACAAGGCAAAACCAGGTGGTCCCCGCGTACCGCGAGAAAACAAGCGGCCACTCCTCGCGTACCGCGAGGGAGTGGTGTGACAATCCGACTTTTCAAGATAATTTCGTTAAGAATTTCGTTAAGTTTTCTGTTAAAACCCAACTCTGTTAACTCAATATTAAGCCCCAAGGACCAATTCTGTCATTCCTGAACCTCAAACTTCAGGGACTTATCCTGCCAAGTCCCTAAACTAAATCGGTTGACTATAGGAAGTCAAAATTGAAAGATTTTGTTCCTGTTGACCTTTATAAAGTCAAATTCGCAAACATTGATCTTAATTCACAAATTGTAACCGAACTTTGCATAATTTCGTAATTGATTCGATCATTATTAACAATTTCGACATCATTGAACCTTTAATTATCGTTATCAATTCGAATTAAACCCAATTATTGTGTAATTATATCGTAACCGTCGACCGGTAATGAATATCTATCAAATTCGGGCTATTCGATCACGATTCTCACAAGCGAACACTCTGCACACACTAAACGATCATCTTTGAAGCTTCTTTGCAACCCAATTCGATCGGAGAAGAAGTTACAGTCGTCGGAGATCAAGTTCTTCATGGCCGGCACCTGTTTTAGTCGAACTCCATCAATCCGATACCATTTCAGGAAATTGAACACACCCTCACCTTCGTTTTTACTTCCAGATGAAAAGCCCTATGCCAATTAGGGCTTACAACATCGAAATTAGCAAGAACCCGATTCTAGGGTTCATACATTCGAGGTTTAATCGATTACCAGTCTAGGTGTGATCTCAATTCAATTAACCTACACCTCTAGACTCGGAATCGCCTGTACAATGAAAGCCCTATGTTAATTTAATAGTATAACATAGAATTGGTCACGATCTTGATTCTGGGGTTCATACGAAACCCACTTTGGGGCTTTTGATTCTAAACTCGATTAAAATTCAATTGAATCATATGTTAGACTCGCGACCATCTACTCTTTGAAAGCCCCATATCAATTGAATCAAATAACCTCGAATTGATTATAAACCGTAAACTAGGGTTCTTCATAAAAAAACGATTTAGGGGTCTCGACCTTAAACCCAACCTCAATCAAATTAAGTTACACCATCAGATTCGCAATGCTCTAATCAGTGGCCCTATGATTCAAACAACTTTTAACATCAGATTTTATCAAATTGAATCTAAGCTTATAAACTAGGGTTTCGGATTCTAAATCAGGGATTAATCGATCCAGACTCAATGATTTCCAAATTAAACGCATACACATACTCGCAAACACTCGTTTTGCAAAACCCCTATACTGTTTTGATCGATCTGTATCATCTTCGTTGGTTTTGGGACTAGGTTCGATCGTGCGTGGGTTTTGGTAGAGAAATACACTGGAACTCGTTGATAAAACCATTTGAAACCGGGTTATGTCACGATACCCTAGCGGGCGGGATTGGTTAGGACTGTGTGCGTGTGTGGGAGAGACCCGGGTTCGAGGCCGGGCTCCCACATTTTATTTTTGAGGCATTTTTGATTATATTTAATTTTTAAAAATCAAACCCTATATTATTATAATATTATATTAATGTGTTTTAGCCCGGGAAACCACCCGTAGGCTCGGGTTTGGATTTATAACATATTTTCATTATTATTTTCCACTTTTAAAAATAACATATTTATATTAGTTTCAAGCCATAACCTCGTATAAAATAATATATTTATATTATTATCAACCCGTGATTAATATTATAAAATAATATATAGGTTATATTATTTCGGCTCGTTTAATTACCTCGTGTGACGTTTTAAAACTATAAATAATATAAATTGTTATATTATTTACCTACGTTTATATTCTCGATTAAAAATAATATATTTATTATTTTTCCACACAAATGATTATTTTGATAATCCTATGAACCTAAAAATAATATATTAAATTATATTATTTTCCTAAATTTTGTAAACGACTCGAACGTATGAATTTATGTATTTGTTTAATTATCATTCGTTATTAACATACGACACGTAACAATTCGATCGTAATTTTTGTATTAAGAATCTTTATTCCCGTAGACACGTTCGTCCACTCTTAAATCCTTAGAATGCGTTAAGACATTCTAACCTTCCGTGTCGTCGTCACAATTCCCATTTTATCCCTAATTGTTATGTTTTAATTCTAGGGCATCTGTGAGTCGTTTCAGGCTAACGTTTGCGATTCTAACCTCGTACTTGTGTGATTTCTACCTACGCAACTCAGGTGAGTTTTCACGGCCCCTTTTACTGTTTTATATTGGGGGAGAAAACATGTCACAAACTATATTTTTGGACTATTGTATTTATATGTTATCAATGTTAAAGCTAAGCGTAACACACTATCACTGAAAGTCTTCAACACACATCGGACCGTTAATATGGATCTTAGCGAGGTAATGTTTAGTAGTACTACTGGGTTTGACAAATCCCACCCGCGTTAGTCGCGCTAACTCGATTGGAGATCGAACGGGTGAAATGTTAGCCTACTCACATCGCCGGGGTTTATAGACCTGGCAGGAGGCAAATAAACAAACATTCAGCTTCGGTTGCGAGAGTTTAAGTTAAACATGAACATAGGTTAGCTACCTATAGATACATATTGAATGATCAATAATCTGGTAAACGTTTATTTATACACTGAAACCTGTGAACTCACCAACCTTGTGTTGACATCTTTTCTTACATGTTTTTCTCAGGTTGCTAAGATAAGGCACAAGTGCACATTAGGACATGCATGGGATCCTTCTATTGATTGTTGTTTTATTAAATTGTTTGGACTATTTTGAATTGTGTTTGGTTTGGACTTTTGGACTTTTTGGGCGCGTGTGTTTTGCGCATTTACTTTTCTTTACGCTTCCTCATTAAACTCTGATTGTTATGATATTTTCATTTAAGTCCCATGTAGAGTCGTTCAATATAACCCTAGAGATACTACGAATAACAAAACTATACTCTGACTCGAACTAAAGATTGATTTGGTTTGGGGGGTTTACTACACTACTGAATTAACTAAGAAATGCAATAAACTAAGGTCGACTCAACTATCAAGAACAGAGAACTAAAGGTGAAATCAGAAGATGGGAAGAATATCACCTAGATCGGAATCCTACTTGCAAAGCATAACTTCTACCGGTTCTGGAAAGTGGATATGGGTTTCTAATGAAACAACTCTAGACAGCCTAGTGGATCCCTAATCACTCTCAGTATGTCACCAACTAAGGAACCTACATATGTAATAACTCACCAGATTGTTGAATCACTTCTCAGGTATTTCCAACTATGATAAAGTACCCTAATAGACAGATTATCTCTCAGTCTCACTGTCCACTAATACACTAAAAGAATGCACGGGGTAATCTCAAGATAACAACTATGACACGAATAGCAACAATCACTAGACACCTAATACCAGCTTCCTCTCAGACAGCTGGCACTCGGATTCTTAATGACGAAGACTAAACGACTAATTCTCACCTCTCGGGTATTGAACTAGGATACACATTTAATTTTAATCAGCAATCAAAGGCAGCTCCTATGGCTACTACATCTACCAAACCACCCTAATCACAAACCCTAAGATCTATGACCAAGATACGAAGATCAAACTGGCAGACAACCACAATCAACGCAAGGAATTGAAATCAAACACAAGATCAGATCTAAACATGCAATAACATCACAATAATCAACTCAAGATCGTTTACAAAATCATAAAACCATTAATTAGAATCCAAAACCGATAAAAAATCAAACTTTAACAAGTATTCATCAGGTGACCTAGGCAATATCAAAGATCTAGCCAACACACATGCTTAAAACATTCAAAACAGAAGTAATTGACATAGTAATGGTTTCAATCAGACAAATCAAGATCAAACGAAAGAGAATTTGAACCCGAAAAGCTATCTCTAACCACCTTGGATCCTAAAGCTCCAAACTTTGACTCCAATTAGCTTCTTCTCTCCCAAAATCGTCCTAGAACTCACTCTGGACGGCTAAGATACGAACTTCTCTAAGAATGGGCATAAAAATCTATTTAAAATCGAAATCTAGGGTTTTGCGGAAATTAGGTCCCTCGAGTACCGCGAAAAATAATCCCAAGTCCTTCGCGTACCGCGAAGGACAATTTAGTCGCGGTTGATTTTCCTTTCCCTCGCGTACCTCGAGAACTTTCCTTCTCCTCTCTCGCGTACCGTGAGAGTCATAAATTTCCCATTTTCTTCTTTTGAATTCCCAGCTTCATTCTCGTGCTCGGTTTCTTCACGAATTCCCTTGTAATTCATACGAGCAAAATGTACATCAAAACGACTCAAAACAAACACAAAACTAATTAAAGACGCACTAAAACAATGGAATAAAGATGTGTGCTTTGCACTACATCAACTACTTAACATGGTTTAGCTTTCCTTTCACATTCATTTAGTTACCTTGATTGTTATCTTCATTATTGGTTTAAGACAATCAGTATCCTCTTCGACTATGGGAGAGAACGAAACAACTATTCTGCCTCTGAGTATGGTGATGTGGCTATATCTACCGGTCCCAATGCTAGGGATGCAGACAATGCCATCCCGCATAGCGGTTCAGGCGCTTCTGGAAAGTCCGAGGTTACACATGTAAACTCTACTCATGTGGATCTTAGTGGGAATTTTGCAAGTATTGCAAACACATCCGTAGGTTCATCTCGGTTTACTGCTTATCATTCTTCTATGAATGAGAATGATGTCAGCGATGGAAAAACTTTGCTGGCTGGTGGTGTAAGTGAGAATGGTGTTAGTTCATATGTTGGTATTCATTTATTCAATTTATAACATACCTTTTATGCTACTCTATGTGAATAATACATTTTAGTATATTACTATTAAGGAGTTCAAAATTCTGATATATGTATTTTATGTTATTTTTTAATGCATAATATTGCAGGATGGTGGAGGAAGCATCTTTTAGACCAAGAGACCAGCTTATTGAGAAGTAAAAATTGTTCAAGAGCATCCACAAACATACATCGGGTACTTTCAACTCTATGACCCGTTAGAAATGTTAATACACAACCCCATCAACGCGTTTGTAGGTAGCTGTTGATTTGCATATTTGTCAGGGAGGAGGAGTCTGTAACATGTCTCGTGGGATTGGAAAGAAAGAATGAGAATATGAACAATGAAGTAGCCTATTGGAGGAGCGTAAGCGGTTTACTACTTTTGAAATTTCCTTTCATATTTAGACTAGCAAGTTGTTTCAAGTTTCTATTTTCATGAACCTTAAATAATTATTTGGTAATGGACATGTTGCTGCCATTTGTGATTTGAATATTTATATTTTGATATCAGCAATTGTAGGAGTGAGTTTTAGTAATTTTTGGAAACCCGGACTGGGACGGGTATAATACTAGTTGGTAGTAGGTAAGGTAAGTCTAAGACACTAATGTATTGTATTCAAGTGAGACGTCGGTTTCGATTAGATGTTTAGGTTGAAACAAATAACGAGAAATAGAAAGAAAAAAAATTAAGACGTCCATTTGGCTTTTTGGTATCGTGCTCGTAAGATCTTCTATCTCTACTTTAATTTTCTGTTTATGATCCTTCAACTTCATTCTTCATCTTTGTTGTAGTTTTACTACAATTTTTAAAATTCGGGATTAGTGTCCGATTTGAATTTGTATCGACTTTTTAAAGTAAGATCGGTACCAGATTTGTAAAAGAAAAATAAATAAAGTATGATCAATGTATTTTTACAATGTGTTCTTGGGGGCAAAATGAGAGAAAAGAGAAGTGAAAGAAAGTCATCACACAAGGGGGCGATGTGGGAAGAGGGCCGACGACCAAACAATATTTGACGGCAAAAGTGGCGGGGATAGATATAAAAAGAATGAAAAGAAGAAGGCAAGAATATACGAACCTTAACAAATATATTCCACATATATCTATCTGACTAACGTTTATAGCTTTAGAAGTAAACAAACATCTAATTGCTTGAATATTTGAGAAAGATTTATACAAACCTCTATAAAAAACTAAGAATTCCTTTTATAATTTATGTGGACTTCATTAGAAACTTATGTACACTTTTGTAATGTATGGTCAAACATTATGTGGTAATGAACTACAAGAGTTTTAATTTAGTTTGTTCACATATCAAGGAAACATGGTGTTTGACGGTTGGGTGTTCGACCAATCTACATGTGAAAGGTGTACATATAACAGGTGGAGATGTGCGTACATTGCTTGTTTGTTACTTGTAAAAAGTCAGATTCTTTTTTATGGGTAAACGGATGATTGAAGTGAAAATGTGAAACTAAAAAGGAATGAGGATGTTGCCATTTGTGACCAAAGTATCAAACATCACATACCCATGAAGCTTGAATCAAAACCACGCAGAATGTCAGTAAAGGTAGAGAAGGTATAGTGACCCTCTAATACTTCCTTCCTTTTCACTCTCATCTTTTGGTGACGATTGGACGAAGTTTACGATATATAATGAAGTGCAAGAGTTTGACTAATACTGAGACGAGGGCATCACAAATGGCCTGTGCACATTACCAACAGAGGGGTTATCTTTGTGTACATTGGTTTACGATGTGCATTATTGTGTTCACGTAAACCAACTAATTCAAACGATGCCTACGTAAACGAAGAAATTAGTTGGGATTATGATAAGAGGTTCTTCTACATCGTCTAAGTACCAATTAGTTGACCAAAGTACCAAACATCATATACCCATGAAGCTTGAATCAAAACCACGCAGAAGGTACGATGAGTCTCCAATAATTCATTCCTTTTCATTCTCAACTTTTACAGTGACTCTTATCTTTTGGTGACGGTTGGAGGAAGTTTATGATAGATAATGGAGTGCAAGAGTTTGACTTTATTGTGTTCACACATCAAGGAAACATGGTGTTCGACTTATTGGTGTTCGACCAATTTATATGTGAAAGACAATATCCAAATTTACATGACGATGTACAATAACCCTCACAGAATCGGATACACTTCACACACATACACTTTATCACCTTTATCCCTGAACCTCAATTAGTCTATTTCACATGTCGTGAAGTTAACAAATGCATATCCGGCATTCAAACGATGGTCGTCGGTGGTCGAAGGGGATGGTATGGAGGCTGGGGAGGTGATATGGTGTGAAGGCCTAAAATGTTGGAATGGAGCCTTTAGTTGAATTCAGACTATAATAGAACTACAAGAACTAATACAAAAAGCTCATAAAAAATCTAATAGTAACTGCTAATTTGTATTTGTTTCCATGTATCTATGCATCTAGTTTTATTGAGTTCACAATAAATAAAAAATAAAAAAATAAAAGATATAGGACATACGGGTCGTATTATACCATACGACCTGTATGCCCTCAGCCGTACTGTACCATACTATCCGTAACATTGCTTGATTTAACTGTTTTGGAAGCATACAGGTCGTATAATGATTGCGTATGCATATAAGAGATGAGGGTTGAGCCTGTTCTAGAACCATTCGGTAAAATCCTAAAGAAAAGCAATTTTTGTTTAGAATTTTTTCCGTACATATGAACGAAATGTTATTTTACATGACATATGGATGAACAGAAAATTGATATTTTATTTTGAGTAAACTGTAGTTTTCGTCCCTGAGGTTTGTTGCTATTAACAGGTTCATGTAGTGAACCAAAATCCGGGTTTCGTTATAAATAATTAAATATTATAATAAATATTATGGTGAAAA
This sequence comes from Smallanthus sonchifolius, assembly GCA_023525975.1. NCBI lineage: Eukaryota > Viridiplantae > Streptophyta > Magnoliopsida > Asterales > Asteraceae > Smallanthus > Smallanthus sonchifolius. The sequence goes on from CM042037.1 coordinate 22,905,433, forward strand.
TAATATTTTAGAAATAAGTTGAAACAAGTGGGTTTCAAGTTAGTAATAGGGTTATATTAGGTTTTTGAGTAAACTTCAGTTTTCGTCCCTGAGGTTTGAACCAAACTTCAGGTTTCATCCCCCTGTAACACATATCATCCCTGACGTTTTATATTTTAACAGTTTCCGTCCCTGGTCCTTAACTCCGTTAAAATTTCTGTTAGTTTTTATATGAAATTACTAATATACCCCTTCTTCTTCAAACATCACACCCCCTTCTTCAAACATCAGTCCCTTATGCCTTCAAGACTTCGTCTCTCTCTTTACACTTCCATCAAAACCCTAGATTCGGCAACCAATGCCTCCGTCGCTCACATATCAGGCAACCAAAGCCACCGTCTCTCATATATCCGGCAACCATAGCTACTGTCATTGTAGAAGTGCTATTATACACCCATTTGGCTTTCTTAAATGAATCGAATGAATGAAAGGAGGGAGGGCTTTTGTTGAAGCTATAAACAGAAAGCGATCAGCAGCCGACCACCATCGTCTCCGCCACAGGTACAGCTCCATTTTCACTTCATTATTCTGTTATCTGTGCGTATGCCTGCGGTTAATTGTCATGATTTGTCTTCCATTTTGCTGCAACTGCAATCATAGATTATGTTGATGGATCAATCGGAGCGTTACTGCTACAACCCTATGTTGCGTTGGAATCCTCAAATGGAAGAGTATTTCAACAAAGCTTATGGACCACAAGCTTTTTCTCGCATCTCCAAAGCCCTAACGTACTTGCTCCATGATTCTTTTGTGTTATTCATCACTTTATAATTTGTTATTTTACTCTTTCTGTCTTTGAAGTTGTGAATTTGCTTGAGGAAAATTTTGGTAATTACGTGTAATTAGGTAATGTGTGATTAATAGGAACGTATTATTGGAGATTAGAAGCCAAAATAGGTTAGAGTACCAGGTTTGATGTCTAGAAACATCATAGTCTTGGTTTTCGGATCTAGGGTTTTGATGGAAGTGTAGAGAGAGAGAGATGAAGTCTTGAAGGCATAAGGGACTGATGTTTGAAGAAGGGGGTCTGATGTTTGAAGAAGAAGGGGTTATATTAGTAATTTCATATAAAAGCTAACAGAAATTTTAACGGAGTTAAGGACCAGGGACGGAAACTGTTAAAATATAAAACGTCAGGGATGATATGTGTTACAGGGGGACGAAACCTGAAGTTTGGTTCAAACCTCAGGGATGAAAACTGAAGTATACTCTAGTTTTTTTAACTAATTATGGAATGAAATGGGTGAAATGGAAGTTGAGGGGCTAAAAGTATAAAATGGTAAAATCTGCCATATTTGACTAGTGAAAGTCAAAATTATCTTCATTTGGTGAAAGAGGTTGTTCTTGAGCAAATGAGAAAAAGGAGAAAGCTAATTGAAGCTTAAATCGTGCATTTGAGGCTTGTTTTGTGAAGGTTTTGGCTCACACATCACCTTCCTAACATCAAGTAAGTGATTATCTTCATTTTGATTTCACCATTGATGTGTTCTTGGTGGGTTTTGGGTGAAATCCAAAATTTATGATGCATGTGGTTAATTAGTGTTAGTTTGTTGAAAATCTAGCTAAACTAAAGGTAAAGAATGGTGATTAACATCCTAGAAACATTTGATTATGAATATGAGAAGTTAGGGTTCATATGGAGAATTTTGGGGGTGTTTGGATTATGATGATAGAATGTTGAATTAATGATGATTAAGTGTTTATATGATGTTAGACACTTGAACAAACACCAAATTAACCTAATAATAATTACTGAATGAAAAATTAGTGTTAATATAAGGATAATGAAACTCAAGTAGGTGAGTTTAGGGTGAAAGAGGGTGTTTGGATATGAGTAAAACTCAAACGGGTCAGTTTGGGTTGGAAATGGGAAATTGGGTTGTGAACCCAATTAAAATGTGATTTTGATGTATGTTAGATTACTAAACTAGATGAATGTGTTTAGGTAATCGAATTGCAAAACGTGAAGTGGAATCGGGACCTTCAAATCCACAAGGTAAGTGCTTTTGCACTTACTTAGTAATTGATTAAAATATGGTGTTATATGCAATGTTGTATGCATAATGTGTTAAGTTATATAATGTGTCGTGTGGTATGAATGCGTATAAGGGTGTACGAATAAGTGAATGAATGTAGTTATAGTTTTAATACTATAATGGATATGGAGTTATGGTCTAAGTACCATAATGGATATGTGGATATGAAGTTATGATCTAAGAATCATAATAGAAATGTGGTGATGAAGTTATGGCCTATGTGCCAAGGTGGAAGTGGAAATGCGTTAATTGTGAATGTTAATTGAAAAGAATGAAACTTGTAAGGGGATATGCAAGTGATATGTAGTATAATGGCAAATTGAGTGGAAACGGGTCAAATGGGTGAATGGGTGAAAACAAGTAGATTTTACTTGTTTGTTATGTTTTATCTTCATTACTAATGGTGATATATGTGGTGTTATGTAGGAAAAGCTCCGATGTAGTCAAAGTCAAGTCCAAGGCATTGGCGGGTTCTCGTATGCGTATATGATGGTTTTTAGGAGTTAATTAGAAAACCTTAAAAAGGATGTAAATTGATACCCAAATTTGTGTTTTGGTGTATGTGAATGTTGTTTGAATGTTTTATCAAAAACCCAAGTGTTGGAAAAAATTTAGTGTCATGTTGAAATGGTAAAAGTTGGAAAAAAATGGTTAAGTGTAGAAATCTGCAGATCTGACAAACTTTCTGTGAAGGAGTGGTCTTCGCGCCACACGAAGAATTCGGGTCTGGTCTTCGCGACACGCGAAGACCTGGTTTCCCGGACCTGCCCTTTTTGGATTCCCTCGCGCCACGCGAAGGGAGGGGGCCGACTCTTCGCAACACGCGAAGATATATATAAAAAAATTCCTTGGGACGAATGCTTTAACGTGTTTTAATGATTTTATAATCAGTGTTTGAAAATAGAGTGTTACAGTTCAGTTCCTCCTTAACAGTATGGGTCCCTGATGTTACATTTCTTAACATTTTACATCCATTGCCCTAACGCCCGTCCAATATGTCGTTACTTCCCCCTCACGTGGTATTTTCGTCTGGATTATATTACAACGTTCATATTAAAACCCCCAATTTCACCAGATCAAACCTAATTTCTCATCTATCCACAAATCCATCCTTCGGGTAAAATTTTTTCAACAATTACGAGTTCTAGGATGTCCAATTCCAGCAACAGTTGGCCTCAAGAAAGTTATTTCATTTCAAACGGTATCGATTCACCACCAATTTGTTCTTGTGGGTCTCTTACATTGATTCGAACTTCATGGACAGAAGCAAACCCTGGCCGTCGCTTCCATTGCTGTGTAAGAAAACTTAAACCTCATTCTTTTACTATTTGTTATTTTCTGATGTGTGGTTTGGTAAATTGTTAGAGAGCAAGGTGTGGTTTTGTGAAATGGTCAGATCCTCCACTTTGTGCAAGGTCAAAAAAGGTTATACCTGCTCTGCTAAAAAGAATGAATGAACATCAGGAGTTAGCTATTGCAAAAGCTAATGAGGCAAGAAGGTTGAAGATTATCATAGGTTTTAGTTGGTGTTTTTTTGTAATGTACTTAATGTACAGTTCAGTTTCTTTGTAATGTTTTGTAATCTGTATTTTGTAATCTGTTTAATTTTAATAAAAGTTCAGTTTAAGAGATTGCTACATGATTTGATTAAACTGTTTGACAGGCTGCATACAATACTGACCAAATTACAAATTTATTTCTAAGTTCAGAGATTGCTACATGATTTGATTAAACTGTTTGACAGGTTGCATACAATACTTACCAAATTACAAGATCATTTCCAATTACAGTCATCATTTGACGAGTTTGGTTCTGAATCATGCTCGTCCGCGTATGGATTATGGTAATCTGGCTCCACATCCTCTTCGGGACTGTCATAATCCCAAGCCTTTTTTCAAAACTTTAGGGTCATATTGTTCGTATGGATTACAATACTCGGGCTCCACTTGTGCTTGTTCTTGTTCAACACTTTTCTTAGCAGAGTCCACAACCTCATCAACCTCATCTACCTTATGCACCTCATCAACCTCATTAACCTTATGCACCTCATAAACCTGCAGAGAGTTAGAATCCACACTTTCGGCCATTTCTATTTGAGTGATGTTGGCGATCAGAGATACAGCGGAAATTGTTTCGTTGATCAAGTGAAAGATAAATGAATTGATGATGGTGAAATTAGTAATAATCGAAAAACAAGGTATAGCAAAGAATGGAAATACGATGTAATGATATCGAATTTCTTGGTAATTTACAATGAATACATAAACATGTATTTATAATACTGTTTTGGCGGTTATATGCGAATCGGTACAAACCGTTGAAGGTTGTGTCCGTTGAGAGTTTCCTGCCAAAACTAAACTATTAGTATTTATAATATTTACCAATATATACAACTTAATTTAAGTTTATTAATATAATATACTCCCCTAAACTTAAATCTTCTTAGGAGAGTTCTTCGGAAGACTTTGGTTGGCTTCATTGAGGGCTTTCATAGCTTGTGCGAAGTCATATTTCCTCCTTTTGATGAGTCGTTTTGCAGCATTCCAGTCCCTCTAAGATATAAGGCTTAATCATCTTCATTTCCTTTGTGTATAACACACATATCTTCATTCAACTTAATGTTTTCCTGTGTTTCTTCCTTTGATGATTTTGGTTGCTTTGGATCTGATGTCCCGACATCATGTGAGTCCTTGCCATTTTGTGAATTGTGTAATTCCATACCAGAGTATCAATGTACATGGCATACATAATTCGAACCAGTGCCCCATCTTCATAGTTTAAGCCCAAATTCTTTGCAATTACAATCCACAGATCGTTGATTGTAACTCTTTCATGTCCGCCTTCTTGTTTTACCGCCATATAGAGATCAAGTAGATTGATCTTTATTCCGTTTTTGAGAGCGGGAGGGAAACATCGATCAGACAAGTTTAAATAATTCTTAAAAAACCAGTCAAGCATATTCATGAATTTTTCTGTAAGCAAATCATGGTAATTTCTGATTTTGTCAATATATCCGATTAGATCAAGCATGGTTATACAATCATTGAATGAATTAAATTCAAGTGATTCAATGATCACGCGTGACCAATCTGGTCTGTCTTGATTGTTACTTATAGAGAGAGTGTCAAAGTAAGAATCAAGATACTCCCTTTTGTAATTTTCACGGGTTTCTGCATCTCCTAAACATCGTTCCAATGCTTCTATTCGCGAGCATTCTCTTTCAATCCCTTCGGTTCGCAATGCTTCTATTCGTAAGCATTCTATTTTAATCCCTTCGGTTCCCAATGATTCTTCAAACATGGGTTTGAGTATACATCTGTCTCCAACAAATTTAACGACAATCCCTTGTAGTTGTAACTGTTGAAGACTTAGGATGTTTTCATCCATGTCGGGAGAGTAAAATACACTTGGTATTTCAAGATCTCTCCCTTCGCTTTTTAATTTTATCTTACCGATTCCCCGTATGAACAAGACATTCGAACACCCTGTTCGGGTCTCAACCCCGAACGATTGTTTTATTTTGGTAAATTGGTTTAGATTACCAATTATATGTCGTTGGTATTAAGTGTTTACATACCATATTTCTGACCATTGCCATGTTTCTGTGCCATAGAAGATATATTTCTCCGCATAATCGTCTTCGCCTTGTTTGTTATGAATCCCGGCATTGATTGCCTGTCGGATCAGTAGAGTGGCCTCGTCTCTTTCTTTCAGTTTGCATTTCCCGATTAAGTGTCCGGGTTCGCGGCAATAGTAGCAGATTTTATGTCGGTGTGAACGTGCCCTGTTTCTTCGAACTTCTTCCATCACGAGCGTTGATTAGATGATTGAAATGAATTGGTGAATTACGAAACCTTGCGCTCTGATACCAGTTTGTTGGCGATCAAAGATGCAGCGGAAATTGTTTCGTTGATCAAGTGAAAGATAAACGAATTGATGATGGTGAAATTAGTAATAATCGAAAAACAGGGTATAACAAAGAATGGAAATACGATGTAATGATATCGAATTTCTTGGTAATTTACAATGAATACATAAACAGGTATTTATACTACTGTTTTGGCAGTTATATGCGAATCGGTACAAACCGTTGAAGGTTGTGTCCGTTGAGAGTTTCCCTCCAAAACGAAACTATTAGTATTTATAATATTTACAAATATATACAACTTAATTTAAGTTTATTAATCTAATAAGTGAACTGTTTGTTAAACTCTACAACCTGAACAACATATGCATTAGTCCTATAAAATGACCGTTGCATTTGTGACCGTTAGAGGCTGCAGACGCCTGCCAAAACATGATGCAGATCCCTGTTCTGAACAGGATGCAGATGCCTGCCAAAACATAATAATGTTCCTGCCATTACTTCCTGCCATTACAAACTGTACAATTACCAACATGTTGTATATGCCAACTTGCATTAACATTACAAACTGTACATATACCAACATTACAAACACATTTGAGCATTACCATTACCAACAGTAAAATTGCCAGATGCCAATAACATTACCAACAGTAAAATTGCCAGATGCCAATAACAATACCAAAATTACAAAGAGTAATTAGAAACATTACAAAGTACCATAATTGTTCATCGAGAAATTACAACCCATTACAAACATAAATTAGAAACTGCATAATTGTTCAGAAACAAACTACAACCCATTACCAAAATTACATATCATTGTTCATAAAGAAACTGCATAACAAAAGCCTAATTCAACCCTGATAGTGCAAAAGCCTAATTCAACCCTGAGATGGTTTGGGAGCAGACTGAGATGCAGGCTGTGACCCTGACCCTCCTTGTGCCTGACTCTGACCTTTACATCCTTTAGAGTTATGACTAAGGTTTTTGCATTTCCCACATTTGATAGTACCTCCTTTCCTGGTCAACTTCCCTTGGCTTGAAACAAGTTTTTGCAATTCAAAAACTGACTTTCTCCTCCTCTTCTTAGGTCTACCAATCTGAGTATGGTGTTTGGGTGAAATCAGTGTGGTTGGACAAGCAAATATGATCTACAATTCTTTACCATTAATTGGCTCAAGTGTGTTCATGTATACATCCTTCCAAGTTTTTAGCCAATAATCCTCATAAACCCATTTTTCTGGAATTTCTACATTAAAACCATGCTGAGCCATGTCCCATATGCATGCCACTCCCATTTCCTACAGCTGCATGTCTTCTGGTCCATATTCACCACACGTTGATATTCTTTATCATCTATATCAGACCTAACCTCACATTCTTTATCAGCTAAATCAGACACAACCTCGCCTTCTTTATCAGCTAAATCAGACACAACCTCACCTTCTTTATCAGCTAAATCAGTCCTATCTTGGTCATCTAAATCAGTCATAGTCCTAGCTTTGTCATCTAAAAGAGTATCAGGTTTGTCATAAGACTACATTTTTGCCTCCTCTACATCAGAACCAATTTCCCAACCTATTTCCCCATGATCAGTACATTCAACCTCTACTTGATGCTGAAGAAAAAAATTGTTAATTTTTGTGTTCCAGTGCTCAACATAAATCTCAATCACCTTGACAGTTTCCACTAATGAACACAACTGAGCTACATCAGCAGTACTACACAATGTCCTTAGACCTTGTTGGATCGGTAAATACAAGATGGTTCTATTCCAGTTGAGATTGGCGGAAACAATCACAACTTAAGCAAAGTAAACAAATAGACAAGAAGAATACTGATAAATGCAATTTGTATTAAGCTTCAAGTGTTACAAGATTACAGAGAAAACTCTTAAGCAAAAGTACTTTTACAATGAATCTAAGTACTACTTATATAGTAACTTAGAATCAAGACAGACCCTTGATTCTAAGGATCAGATCTAACACAGACCGTTGATCTTGTATTGAAGCTATTCTACATATACAGACAATAATAATAACTACAAAGGTTAACTTTATTCAAACGTCTTCTTTGCATCATTGCTTGAATACTCAAAAGGAGAGCGTTGTTGTCTTTTATTGTCTTGTGCCAATTACATTCTTTCTGCGTGGAGTGTGTCAGTGTAACAGCAGAAAGTTGTCAGTGGTATTGATTGCTTTATCAAGAACAGTCAGCTGCAACGTTTGATCTTCAATGAAAGGCTATCAGCTGCAACTTTGATCTTCAGTGGATAAGGCCTATCAGCTGCAACTTTGGTCAGCAGCGGATAAGGCCTATCAGCTTCAACTTTGTCGATCCACAACAATCTTTGAGATCAACAGCATTTGTACTTAGAGAATTTTGTAGCCATCAGTCTTTATTTCTACAAACTACCCTTAGACTGATGCTACAAAAACTCTCTTACTGCTTTTGTTGCTGAAGCTTTTGCATGTGGCTGACAATTCTTTCAACCTCATATCTGTAAGGCCCCTTTTACCGGGTGACCTCACTCGTTGGATTTACTCATAAACATAGCCATAGATACTGAATAATTACATTGAATACTTTCTAAACGTAGCGTGAGCTTACATCATTCGATTACATAGCCATAACAGCGGAAGTCTTAATCATTTAAACATAACACATTGCTTTAACAAAAATTAAAGTGGATGGGATGTCAGCCCTTGATCGGGATAGCCTTCACTCCAATGCACGACCTTTCTTCTTTTTACCTGAAATGTATACTAAAAGTCAGCTAACGCTGGTGAGTTCTAGTTAAAAACATTTAGGTATGAACATTATTCATTTATAAATACTTACGTATAAATATATAAATATAAATACACATTTACATATCCTTTGCTTTCTTTTATCATTCGTATGTGAGCACATAAATATGCATTCACCTTTACTTTCATTAACATTTATTGGTCATACTCATAAGAGTGATCAGCCAACATTCATTTATGCGTAAGTCACGAAGACAATACGCCCGTCCTACCGTCGTAGTCCGTCCTCCACAACATCCGGCAAACCTTCGGCCATCTGTTATGCTATACCGTCCGGCAAACCTTCGGCCGTCCGTCTTAACCGTACTACCGTCGTAGTCCGTCATATTCGCCCGTCTGCCCTAAGGCATCCGTTTCCCACGTGAACTATTATATATGCAACCGTTTTACTTATCATTGATAAGGCAATTGCTTCGACCGTCCATTAGTGCCTTTCACACGTCCTAGCTAATGAAGGAACGTGTTTGTCCCGATTGCAAAATAGTCACGAGGTCGTCCGTCTACCGAAGTAGCCGTTATCATTGAAGCGTCCATACATTTACATGCATTCGTAACAAGCAATATATAAAATATAAAGCAAGATTTTCTTCTTTTTCGTTATGTCGTTCGTTCATTCATTCTTTGTATACATTCGTTTCATTCTTGTTCATCATTATTTTACGTATGATCATATTAACATTCATATATATATAAGTATCACATATGATCACATTGGCATTCATAACATTTATTCATTTAATGTATACACTTCAGCCCCAAAACATTTAAAAACATTTGCACATAACATAGAAGGGGCACATAGAACTCACCTGATGAGTAGTTTCTGTAATACACTAAGCTGGCTACTGGGCTTCACTAATGTCACTCACGATCTGTATAATAAAGTCATACACATAAGATGGTACTCCTAGATGACACTAGACATTACTATGCTTGAACTCAGTAGTTTCGGGAGGTGGGTCGCATCAAAACTATGGTAGTTTCGAGCTATGGTCTTACACTCGAAACTAGGTAGTTTCGAGTCATAATCCTTCTATCGAAACTAGGTAGTTTCGAGTCATGAGATCCTATCGAAACTATGGTAGTTTCGAGTCATTAACTTATGAAAAATCTTAGTTTAGGTTCAAGGTGACACTCGAAACTAGGTAGTTTCGAGTCCTGAGTTCCTATCGAAACTATGGTAGTTTCGAGTCATTGGCTGCTATCGAAACTAGATAGTTTCGAGTCAAACATGACTATCGAAACTAGAGTAGTTTCGACGGGTCTGTATGTATCGAAACTATAGTTTCGAGTCATGGGTCTGCATCTTCCCTGACCAGAACCTTGCTCCAGCCAACTTATTTCCAATCGATTAAACCTTGAGCATTTTACGTTAAACACCTTCCTTTATCGTTCTTGAGTTCAAATACGTGATTTGTTTCAAGTTTTGTATGCAAAAATCGTATCTTTATTTGATTTAAACCCGAGACATGCAAAGACTCATAATCAGAGGCGATGCTTACCTCAACAGGCCCGATTTCTGTTGCTATGCGTTGAAATGGTGGAGTCGGATGATTCCCGAGCCCTTGAGTCTTCTCCTTGCGGTTTTCTTCACAAGCCGATCGCTCTCTCTCTCTCTCTCTCTAGTATTCTTGCGCAGGAAGATGAAATGAGAGGGGTTTGGGTTGAAGCTGCTGTTTTGTAATGGGGTTTCCCCCTTTTCTTTTCGACCCATGGGCCGAAATTTTGGCCAAGCCCACTTTATTTCCCTTTTCTATTTGTCTTGTCATTATTTGGGATGTTACAAGTCTACCCTCCTTAATGAGGTTTCGTCCTCGAAACCTGTTACACGTTAAACAACTGGGGATACAGTTCCTTCATCTCGTCTTCTTTCTCCCAAGTAGCCTCGGACCCCTTTCTGTGTTTCCATTGTATTTTGACTAAAGGAATCGACTTATTGCGTAATCGTTTCTCAACTCGGTCAAGAATGGCTATTGGTTCCTCTACATAATTTAGACTGTTATCCACTTCGATCTCGTCGTAAGGTATGTGAGCTGTGTCGTCAGCTAGGCACTTGCGTAAGTGCGACACGTGGAACGTAGGGTGTATTCCACTAAGCTCGACGGGTAGGTCGAGTCTGTAAGCAACTTGACCCACTCTTGCTACAATCTTGAAAGGTCCGACAAACCTTGGACTTAGTTTGCCACGCTTTCTGAACCGAATGATTCCTTTCCACGGTGATACTTTCAACAGTACCATGTCCCCTACTTGAAACTCTAAATCCCTCCTTCTCTTATCCGCGTATGATTTCTGTCTGTCTTTTGCGGCTTTCATACGAGCCTTGATTTGATCAAATTTCTCAGAAGTAGCTTTGACCACTTCGAGACTTGCAAAATCCTTCTGTCCAATTTCCCCCCAACAAACCGGGGTCCTACATTTCCTCCCATACAACATTTCAAATGGCGGCATGCCAATAGTCGAGTGATAGCTGTTGTTATATGAAAATTCTGCCAATGGTAGATGGCTGTCCCAACTCCCACCGAAGTCAATGATACAGGCCCGGAGCATGTCCTCCAAGGTCTGAATGGTCCTTTCCGATTGTCCATCGGTTTGGGGGTGGTAAGCGGTGCTGATGTTTAGCCTAGTGCCCATGGATTCGTTGAATTTCTTCCAAAACCTTGACGTGAATCGAGTGTCCCTGTCCGACACGATCGTTAACGGCATGCCATGTCTGCTTACGATTTCCTTGATAAAAATTTCTGCCAACTTCTCAGACGAAGAAGCCTCACGTATAGGTAAGAAGTGAGCACTTTTCGTCAAGCGGTCGACGATCACCCAAATGGTATCATTACCTTTAGCTGTTCGCGGTAGCTTGGTGATGAAGTCCATCGTGATCTCCTCCCACTTCCATTCCGGTATTGGCAAAGGTTGCATTTTACCGCATGGCTTCTGGTGTTCGGCCTTAACTAGTGAACAAGTCAGGCACTTGCTCACATATTCAGTCACATCGTTCTTCATTCCAGGCCACCAGTAGTCTTTCCTCAAGTCTTGGTACATTTTGTTTGTCCCGGGGTGAATAGAGTAGCGAGACTTATGGGCCTCGTCAAGGATTTTGGCCCTAAGTTCACCAATCTTAGGTATCCACATCCGGCCAAAACGAGTTCGTACACCGTACGTATTGGTCTCCAGGTTGCTCTGTTGTCCAATTATTCTTTCTCGTTTCACATTTCTTTCTAATAGTGCCTCATCTTGTGCCTTTACTATTTCATTCATTAAATCTGGTGTTATAATCAACTGACACGCCTTGATTCTAATAGGTGTCGACTCTTCCTTCCTGCTTAAGGCGTCAGCCACTACATTTGCCTTGCCTGGGTGGTATAATATTTCGCAATCGTAGTCTTTTAGTAGTTCCAACCACCTTCTTTGTCTCATGTTTAATTCCTTCTGCTCGAAGAAGTACTTCAGGCTCTTGTGATCGGAGTAGATGGTGCATTTAACTCCGTACAGATAATGCCTCCATATCTTTAATGCGAAAACTACGGCCGCCAACTCCAGATCGTGAGTCGGGTAGTTAACTTCATGAACCTTTAGTTGCCGCGATGCATAAGCAATTACCTTTCCTCGTTGCATGAGTACGCACCCTAAACCTTGCCCTGAAGCGTCAGAGTAGACTACCAAGTCTTCGTTTCCCTCAGGTAAGGTCAAGACTGGAGCTTGGGTTAATCGTGTCTTCAACTCTTCGAACGCATTGTTTTGGGTTGGTCCCCATCCATACTTTACTTCCTTACGTGTCAGCTTTGTCAGTGGCGAGGCTATTCTCGAGAAATCCTGAATGAACCTCCGATAGTAGCCTGCCAACCCCAGAAAACTTCGTATATCAGTTGGCGTTTTCGGGATGTTCCATTCCTTTACCGCTTCGATCTTAGCAGGATCCACCATAATGCCGTCCGGGTTTACGACATGGCCTAGGAATTGGACCTCCCTAAGCCAGAACGCGCATTTGGAGAATTTTGCATACAACTTCTCCTGCTTTAGAACCTCCAATACTTCTCTTAGGTGACAGTGGTGATCACCTTCATTCTTTGAATATATGAGGATGTCATCTATAGAAACTATTACTGATCGATCCAACATGGGTCGGCATACTCTGTTCATTAAATCCATAAATGCTGCTGGTGCGTTGGTTAGTCCGAAGGACATCACAAGAAATTCATAATGCCCGTAACGTGTACGAAACGCAGTTTTCGGTACATCTTCCTCTCTTACTTTCAATTGATGGTAACCCGACCTGAGATCAATCTTTGAGAACCAACTCGCGCCTTGTAATTGATCAAAGAGGTCGTCTATTCTAGGCAGTGGGTATTTGTTCTTTACTGTTCTCTTGTTCAATTCACGGTAGTCGATGCACATGCGCATGCTGCCGTCCTTTTTCTTTACAAATAATACCGGAGCGCCCCATGGTGAGATGCTCGGTCTGATAAATCCTTTCTCTGTTAATTCTTCAAGTTGGGACATTAATTCTTTCATTTCTGACGGAGCCAATCGGTATGGTGCCTTGGCAACGGGCTCAGCTCCTGGCAGTAAGTCAATCTGAAATTCTATTTCCCGATCGAGCGGCAAACCAGGTAGGTCCTCTGGGAACACTTCTGGAAAATTGCACACCACGGGTACATCTTTTAGCTCTTTCGTTTTCATTCTATCGTCAATAACATACGCCAGATAAGCTTCGCAACCGCGCCTCATGTAACTTTCGGCCTTGATCATCGAGATGACGTTCGGCATTGTGCTATTCCAGTCACCATAAACCGTAATCGGACTGTCGTCAGTGGCCTTGAGATGTATCATCTTTCGTTTACACATGATTTGAGCTTCGTTGGCAGCTAACCAATCCATGCCCAATACTACATCGAATCCTCCTAAGGTTAGAAGGTACAATTTAGATGGAAACTTATGGCCCTCTATTTCTACCATGCAATCGTCAGTCACTTGGATGACTACTGAGTTTTTTTACCAATAGCAGTTTGTACGCTAAAGGCCCTTATAAGGCTAGTGATTGTGCAGTCTAATTTGCGGCTAAATGCAGTGGATATAAAACTTTTACTAGCACCAGAATCAAACAGAATAGCAGCATGTTCATCATTTACTAGGAACGTACCCGACACGACGTCAGGGTTTCCTCTTGCTTCTTCCTCGGTTAAAGCATAGGCCCGAGTCCTAGCCTTTGGCTGTTCCTTTTCTTTTTCTTTCCCCGAACCAGATTGTCCAGTCTTCCTGCAATCCTTAGTAGCGTGCCCATACCAACCACAGTTCTGGCACTTGATGCCCTTAGTACAATCCTTCGAGTAGTGCCCCGGTCTTCCACATTTAAAACACATGGTTGAGCCGGCCAAACATTCACCGCGGTGCTGTTTCCCGCATTTTGTGCATATTTCGTACTCATCATTCCTTGGCTTCTTTGCCTCAGCAGTAACATTTCTTCTTCCAGTCCCCTTAGACGAGTTCTCCCACTTCCTCTTTGGTGCCTCCGGCACCGGGTCCTCATTGGCATAATCGTCATAGACGATTCCGGACAGATTCACTACCGACTCGAAAGTCGAGGGTAGGTTAGCTTTCACATGAACACGGACCTTTTGGGGTAGGCCTTTGACATAATACTTAATCAATCGCTCCTCAGTCTCTACCAGGTGGGGTACCAGTTGAGCTAGCTCATTAAATCTTGAAGTGTACTGGCGATGAGTCTTGTTGCCAGCCTTGAAATTTAGAAACTCGTTTTCCACTCGATCAATCTCGTTCTGTGGGCAGAACTTCTGGATTATCAACTTTTTCAGATCTTCCCAAGTCATTCTTTTGAGAGCGTTTGGCGATTTAGTTCTTTGGATAGTCCTCCACCAACTTAGTGCCTCGTTGGTGAAAGAGTGAGCCACATATTTTACAGCCTGGTCAGGTCGGCATTCGCTTATGTTGATTACCCCATTCATCCTCTCGATCCATTCAAACGTAGCCACCGAATCCTTGTTTCCATCAAATTTGGGCGGATCACCGTCCTTAAATCCTTTGTAGGTACACCCATGGGTGTTCAGTCTCACTGTCACTTCATCCCCATCACTATCATAAACTTTCTCCTCATGGTTGTTTTCCTCCTCCTCTTTGCTCTTCTTTAGTGCCTCAGATAACAGATCAGGCAGTACTTTCTTCAGAGTTAGTATGACCTCACGGGCAATAGCATCTCTAACTTCGGGTTCCAGTCGTAGAGATCCTTCATTGCCCTCAGCTGGTGGGGTTACATTTGTTTCATGCACGCTCTCAGTGTGTTCCACGTGCACACTCTCCTCTTCCTCATATCTTTGGTTCAATGGCGGTCTACCGACTCGGCCAGTGCGACCGCCTCGGCGTCCAGTTCCTCTTTTACGAGCCATAGTTTTCTAGATTTCCTGTTGAGTAAAAAGGTATACATCAATGTCATTCCTTCAGATCATAGTTTAGAACAGTACGAGCAAGGTAAATTCTTAATTACAGTGACCGGTTTGTGATTAATAATTTGCTTTGCTTTTCGGGTTCGGAACTCTTCACATCAGTAGTGACATTGACATCTAAGCGTTCTAAGTTAAGGTATCTAACCCTAACTATAGGCATTAACTTTATGACTTACTTACTGCACTGGCGTTGGCGTCGGCTACCCAGACTGACATCCGTGCGTTGGTCCCATTATCAGCTTGAGTCCAGACATTTAGGGATGTCTGAATCTCTCAAACTATTGCTCTGATACCAACTTGTAAGGCCCCTTTTACCGGGTGACCTCACTCGTTGGATTTACTCATAAACATAGCCATAGATACTGAATAATTACATTGAATACTTTCTAAACGTAGCGTGAGCTTACATCATTCGATTACATAGCCATAACAGCGGAAGTCTTAATCATTTAAACATAACACATTGCTTTAACAAAAATTAAAGTGGATGGGATGTCAGCCCTTGATCGGGATAGCCTTCACTCCAATGCACGACCTTTCTTCTTTTTACCTGAAATGTATACTAAAAGTCAGCTAACGCTGGTGAGTTCTAGTTAAAAACATTTAGGTATGAACATTATTCATTTATAAATACTTACGTATAAATATATAAATATAAATACACATTTACATATCCTTTGCTTTCTTTTATCATTCGTATGTGAGCACATAAATATGCATTCACCTTTACTTTCATTAACATTTATTGGTCATACTCATAAGAGTGATCAGCCAACATTCATTTATGCGTAAGTCACGAAGACAATACGCCCGTCCTACCGTCGTAGTCCGTCCTCCACAACATCCGGCAAACCTTCGGCCATCTGTTATGCTATACCGTCCGGCAAACCTTCGGCCGTCCGTCTTAACCGTACTACCGTCGTAGTCCGTCATATTCGCCCGTCTGCCCTAAGGCATCCATTTCCCACGTGAACTATTATATATGCAACCGTTTTACTTATCATTGATAAGGCAATTGCTTCGACCGTCCATTAGTGCCTTTCACACGTCCTAGCTAATGAAGGAACGTGTTTGTCCCGATTGCAAAATAGTCACGAGGTCGTCCGTCTACCGAAGTAGCCGTTATCATTGAAGCGTCCATACATTTACATGCATTCGTAACAAGCAATATATAAAATATAAAGCAAGATTTTCTTCTTTTTCGTTATGTCGTTCGTTCATTCATTCTTTGTATACATTCGTTTCATTCTTGTTCATCATTATTTTACGTATGATCATATTAACATTCATATATATATAAGTATCACATATGATCACATTGGCATTCATAACATTTATTCATTTAATGTATACACTTCAGCCCCAAAACATTTAAAAACATTTGCACATAACATAGAAGGGGCACATAGAACTCACCTGATGAGTAGTTTCTGTAATACACTAAGCTGGCTACTGGGCTTCACTAATGTCACTCACGATCTGTATAATAAAGTCATACACATAAGATGGTACTCCTAGATGACACTAGACATTACTATGCTTGAACTCAGTAGTTTCGGGAGGTGGGTCGCATCAAAACTATGGTAGTTTCGAGCTATGGTCTTACACTCGAAACTAGGTAGTTTCGAGTCATAATCCTTCTATCGAAACTAGGTAGTTTCGAGTCATGAGATCCTATCGAAACTATGGTAGTTTCGAGTCATTAACTTATGAAAAATCTTAGTTTAGGTTCAAGGTGACACTCGAAACTAGGTAGTTTCGAGTCCTGAGTTCCTATCGAAACTATGGTAGTTTCGAGTCATTGGCTGCTATCGAAACTAGATAGTTTCGAGTCAAACATGACTATCGAAACTAGAGTAGTTTCGACGGGTCTGTATGTATCGAAACTATAGTTTCGAGTCATGGGTCTGCATCTTCCCTGACCAGAACCTTGCTCCAGCCAACTTATTTCCAATCGATTAAACCTTGAGCATTTTACGTTAAACACCTTCCTTTATCGTTCTTGAGTTCAAATACGTGATTTGTTTCAAGTTTCGTATGCAAAAATCGTATCTTTATTTGATTTAAACCCGAGACATGCAAAGACTCATAATCAGAGGCGATGCTTACCTCAACAGGCCCGATTTCTGTTGCTATGCGTTGAAATGGTGGAGTCGGATGATTCCCGAGCCCTTGAGTCTTCTCCTTGCGGTTTTCTTCACAAGCCGATCGCTCTCTCTCTCTCTCTCTAGTATTCTTGCGCAGGAAGATGAAATGAGAGGGGTTTGGGTTGAAGCTGCTGTTTTGTAATGGGGTTTCCCCCTTTTCTTTTCGGCCCATGGGCCGAAATTTTGGCCAAGCCCACTTTATTTCCCTTTTCTATTTGTCTTGTCATTATTTGGGATGTTACAATATCCTCTCTGGTCTTTGCTGGGATTGTTAAGAGGAAGCTTAGATAGAGTCTTGATGTCTTTGCTGGCCATTTTGAAGATAGCTTTGCTTGAACACCTCATCTTCTGTCCTTTAACATCTGGCAATGTGAACTCATCTTTTTTAGCATTGTAGGACCAGCTGATGAATGGAGAGTGGGTTGGATAGGTTTGACATCAAGGATTTCATCTCTGCTAGGGTTGAAGTGATGTTTGATTACTAGCAGCAGATGTCTCCTACCTTCATTCACGGGCTCATTGGCTTCACCCAGCTCCATCATTCTTCTTAGATCAGAATCTGGAAGCTGTAGTACCTCATCAACAAATGTTTAAATTGATCTTTTAACTTCTGTCCTCCCTCTGAAAACCTCAAACCATTGGTCTTGAAAGCTGTATGACCAGATGACTATTTCTCTTGAGTCTTCTGGTTTGGAAGTAGGTTTGTTTTTTTTTTGGGAGGTTGTTGATGAGTAGGAGCAGGGTGTGAGGATTTGGACTTTCAGGGTGGAGAGGAGGGAGGTCTAGGATGGAGAGTGGAAAGTTGTTGGATTGAGGAAGTGTTGGGTGAGGGAGAGGGCTTGGGTTTCTTTGTTTTCCTTTCTTCTTCTTGAATGATTACCCTCTTCTTGGAGCCTTTCTTCCCCAGTCTTTCTTCCTCATCCTTTTTGACTTTAAAGTAGAGGGCTTGCAGGTTCATGAAGTTCATGGGACCCAACCTCTTTCCACTCTCTCCTCTAGCCTTAAGGAAGTCAATCATGATCTTCCTTTCTTCATGGGATCTTCGGTTAAAGGCAATGGTCTTCTTGGACTTTTGTTTGGCTTTTTCTTCTTCTTCAGCCTTTTTCTTGTTTGCCAATTGACCATGCTGACCCATGAAGGCTCTGTAGATTTCTTTATTTGATAGTTTCTCAAGGTAGTCTGCATCCTCACCTTGAGAAACCAGAGCCTTTACCCACTCCTCTCTCATTTCTTTGGCTAGTTCAGAATCAGTTATTCTGAACTTAGCCTCTTCCTTCTTCTTCTCTATCTCTTCTTCTTCTTTGTTGAATTGTTCCTGCAGTTGAAGAGCAAGAGCTTCATCTTCTTCAATTTGATAAAATGCAGGAATTTTTACTTTCAGATCATCCAGCTATTTTGCATACAGCTGAATCTGTTGTTCTCTAAGGAGAATGGCTGTTATTCTGTCTTGAGCTTTCTTTAGTTCAGCCATCTCCTCCTCTTCTTCTTCTTCTACCCTCATTTTCTTTCTTATCATTCTCAATTCTTTCTTCATCTTCTTTGGTCATTAGTCCCTTTCCCTTATCTTTGTTGGATGCCTCTGCTTCAGCTCCATGGACCACAACAGCAGATGTAGTAGATGTTGTTGGGATCTCAGCTTCAGCTTCATTGGCATTTTGGGGGAATGGACAAGGGAAGGGAACTTTCTTCATCTTCTTTCCATTCCATACCTGTCACTTCTTTCCATGCTTCTTTCATCTTTTCCTCGTCTCTTATTTTTTATTCTTCTTCTGTGTTCAGTCTGACTGTTGGAGAAGAGAGAAAGGATAGATCTGAGTCAGATCCAGATTCCTCCTTATAAAGAGAAGCCTTGATGATTTTGATCATTTCTTGACTTTCTAAGGAGTTGACATTGAAGATGAGTGATCTGAGCTCAAAGACCTTGTGCAGGAAGGCTGAAGGTAGGAGCAAGATCTCTTTGATGTTGATTGAGAGAGAAGATCCATTGCTCAGGAAGAAGGTGAAGTCATGGGAGTCAGTGCTTATCCATCCTTGCACTTCCACATCCCTGACCATTATGTTGTACATGAATCTTCTCCAGCAGATAACCTCTTCTTCAGTTAAAGCACTGCTCCTGATTATGTCAAGTCTTTTCGGAGCCAGTCTTTGTTCTGCTGCTGATGAAGATTCAGGATAAGCCACCATGTTTGCTTCTTTTAGTAGTCTTTCAAACCAGGACATGTTATCCTCTATTAAGTCATAGAACCTGCTGATTGCAAGTTCTGCTGAAAGATCTGATGAAGTGTTGATGCATTTTGTTAGATACAGATTGAGAACTTGGAGGGCATTAAGAGAGTTCCAGTTTAGCTCTTCTACTCCACTAAACTCCCATCCAATCCAGAATCTCTCAGCTATTCCATCATACCCCCAAGCTAGAATGGAGTCAAATTCTAGCTTCTTTGAAATTTGGAAGAGTTGGGGGGTAGATGAATGACTTATTATGGCTGCAACTTCAGGAAGAATGCTGAATGATGGAGGTGTGTCTTCATGGAGAGTTTCTTCTTGTAACACCTCATCAACAGCTCGGACGACTAACTTCCAATCCTCAGTGACATCTTCCTCTTCATCTACTGAGTCTGGCAAGTCATGGATTTGAACAAAAGCGGGTTTGTATAGGGAACTTTGAAACACAGTCTCTCTTGTATCCATTCTTCGAGACTGTCACCATCATCTTCCTTAGTAACCACCTCCCCCTTTTTGGTTGCATCAGTGAAAAGGGATGTATCTGTTTGAGTTCCCACTGATACAAGAGAGGGAGTAGGCACAGTTGAGCATTGATGGGCTTCATGCATAGAGACTTGGTGTCTTAGTTTGGACACTTTAGCCTCTAGCATTGCTACCATGGCCGTCAATTCCAAGTTATGAAGTTTCAGTCTGTCCTCATCCACAGTTGTGGAATCCTTGGAGCTAGAGCCTTTGCATCCCCATCACCCTGGTTTTCTTGGCTCCTGGGATTCCTCTCAGTGAAGAGTGTTTCACAGGAAATATCCTCACTGTGAGTTGCCGTGGTTAGGGTCTTAGCTATGGTATCACTATCCTCCTGGGCAGTTGATGTACCAGGAGTAGTGATAGCCCTTTCCACATTCACTCTATCAATACTACCAGAGTGAACCTTCTTGGGTGATGAACCTGGGTTGGGTGCACCAGCAGCCAAATCAATCAATACCTCCGATATAGTGGTTATTGGAGAAGGTATATCATCTTGACCAGGTGCCTCTGCACTTAGGTTCAGAGAAGAGAAATAATGGAATGGCTCAGGGGGTTGCTCTTTGGATCTGGGATGTGATCCTGATCCTAATAGAGAGGCTTCCAAGGAAGTCTTTCTAGTGTTGTGGCTATCCTATTTGGTATTCTCATCAGAATGTTGGGATTCTGAATGAGGGCTTAGAGGTTGGGTTTGGGCCTTTGAGACAAGAAGAGAAGGAGTCTTCTTGTTCCTTTTTCTGGTGTATGTTATTGCAACTGGGGCCCTTTGTTCCAGTTGAACGATAACATCCAAAACAGATGTAATTGATTTTTGTACCTGTGCGTCCTTAGTAGTATGCATAGGGGTTCGAATGATGCAAGCAGATTGTTGTTCAGGATGTGATGTGGAGGGTGTGGGATCAGTATCAGCTGGGATTGCTGAACTGTCACCCGGGGTACTTTGTATGTTCAGCATTGTAGATAACAATGGAACATTAACCCCTGAGAACTTTTTGGAAACAGTTCTCATACTTTGAAAAATATTATTTTTATGTCCCAACATGATGTAGATTCTTGCAGGTTTTGAGAGTTCTTTTAGTTCCTGGTTGAAAACCTCCTGCAAGAATCTTGGGTACATAAAAAATTGTTGCTTTGCACCCTCCTGAAGGTTATATCTCAAACCCTCAAAGATGAGGTGTGCAAAGTTGAAACCTAGGCCAGTAATCATACCATGAAAAGCAGAGGCAAGTGCGGAGCTCACTTGATGTCATCCACTTCTCTTCTGAGATATGCATTGGAGAAGAGTGTGGCAGAGATACTTCCATGGAGGGCCCATCAGCGCCTTCTTGATTGTATACTCATTTTGATTTCCACTGTACCCTATGGATACAAAGGTCCTCATGTACTCGTCCTTTAAGTATGAGATGGCTGCTCCCTCATCCTGAAGCTTAAGATGTTTTCGGAGGGTAGCTTCAGAGATGATGATGTCCTTGTCGTCTACCTTGGCTTTTATTTGGGGAATCCCCTGTTCGGTAAAGTAGACAGCGGTATTCCAGAAATCCTCCATATGAGGGATATATATGGTAGGGTTGATTGTGAGGGCAAAATGGATCTTTGATCGGCATAGGAAGTCGATCATATCATTGAATCCTTCGGATTTCTTTCCCTTGGTTAAGTATGTTGTAAGGTTGTGGTACGGGGAGAACTTATCATCAGGGTTATTGATGTCTGCCATTGTTGTTTGATTTTGGAGGGAATGTTTGAAGGTTTAAGAATATGGAAGGCTTTGAATGTTTTAAGGATGGAAGTCTTTGATTGTTTTAAGGATGGAAGGCTTTGAATGTTTTAAGGATGGAAGGCTTTGAATGTGGTGGGGACTTGAGAGAAAGTGATATGGGTTTAGGGTGAAATTGAATATGAAGAGGTGGTAAGGAAATTTGGTTTGTTCTTATAACGGCAGAGGAGGGAAAACGCAAAATGACTTGTACAGTACAACCTTATTCACTTTTTAATGTTACAGCTGTAATACACCGAGGCAGTCATGGTAAAGACTGATGTTAATTTTTACAGCGGGTAAAAGTTAATTTGGACTTAAATTTACCCATCAGTAGCAAACTTGGTTGCTGTGGATGGATAAGCATGTCCGCTGCAAGCTTGGTTGCTGCGGAAGGTTAAGTCTGTCAGCAGCAAACTCAGTTGCTGTTGATGGATTCAATGATCTGCAGCAAGGATGTTGCTGCTGACATCCTTAAAGCTATCTGCAGGAAACCTGTTCCTGCTGATAACTTAAAACAGTCAGTGCCAAATCCTTTGCTGCTGAAGATTAAACCTGTCAGCAGCTGAAGGACAAAAAATGCTGCTGACTCATAACTTTTATTTACAACAAAAGACAAAACACATTTTAAAACAGAATTTTAGAGATAGATTTTAATCAAAGTTGATCATACCAATGGATTCAACTAAATATCTAAATCTAGCTTCATCAAAAGGTTTTGTAAACAAATCAGCATATTGCTCATTGGTATGAACTTTGGTTAAAATAATCCTCTTTTTCTCAGCTTGATCTCTTATGAAATGATACCTGATGTCAATGTGCTTTGTCTTGGAGTGCTGCACCGGATTATTTGTGATTGATATAACACTCATGTTGTCAATGTGAATTGGAGTTGCCATGAAAGTCATCCCATAATCCAGCATTTGATTTTGTATCCATATGACTTGTGCACAGCAACTTGAAGCTGCAATGTATTCTGCTTCAGCTGTAGAAGTTGAAACACATGTTTGCTTCTTGCACTGCCATGAAATCAGTCTCCCTCCCAGAAACTGACATCCCCCTGATGTGGACTTTTTATCCAAGTTGTATCCCCCATAATCACAGTCAGTGTATGCATACATATTGAACTTGTCATTTTTAGAGTACCAAAGTCCAAGTCTTGGGGCTCCCTTTAGGTATCTAATAATTCTCTTGACGGCTTGAAGATGTGAAATCTTTGGAGCTACTTGAAATCTTACACAGAGACATACTGCAAACATGATATCTGGCCTTGAGGCAGTGAGATACATGAGAGACCCTATCATTGCACGGTACTGATGTTGATCAGTGTCTTGGCCATCTTTGTCTGGAGTCAGATGATGATGCACTTGCATAGGGGTTCTTGCAGCAGAGCAGTCAACCATCTTGAATCCTTCCAAAATGCTCTTTACATATTTGGATTGGCTGATGAAGATTCCATTTGGGACTTGTTTGACTTATAGACCCAAAAAGAAATTTAGTTCACCCATTGAACTCATTTCAAACTTTGAGTGCATCAGAATCTCAAAGTCTTTCCACAGCTGTTTCCTTGTTGATCCAAAGATGATATCATCAACATAGATTTGAACTAGTAAGATTTCTCCCCATTCATCTTTGATAAACAAGGTCTGGTCAATAACACCTCTTCTGAAGTTGTTGCTTAGTAGATATCCTGACAAGGTTTCATACCAGGCTCTTGGTGCTTGATGTAGGCCACACAGAGCTTTGTCTAGTTTAAACACTTGAGTAGGATGTGCAGGATCTACAAAGCCTGGAGGCTGTTTGACGTATACTTCCTCACCAATCTTCCCATATAGAAAGGCACTCTTTACATCCATTTGATAGACAGTGAAATTCTTGGATGAAACATATGCCATGAAGATTCTGATGGCCTCCAGTCTTGCAACAGGAGCAAAGACTTCATCATAGTCAATTCCTTCTTCCTGAGTGTAGCCTTGAGCTACAAGTCTGGCTTTGTTCTTGACTACAATGCCTCTCTCATCTTGCTTGTTCCTGAAAACCCATCGTGTGCCAATAGCATATTGACCCGGTGGAACATCAACAAGTTTCCAGACATCCTGCCTCTTGAATTGCAGCAACTCTTCATGCATTGCCTCAATCCAGCTGCTGTGTTTCAGTGCTTCATCTATCTTCTTGGGTTCCACCTGATATAGAAAACATGAAAACAAGCATATATTGGCCTCGTGATATTTGCTTCTCGTGAGAACTCCTTGGTGGACTTGGCCAATAATATTTTCTTGAGGATGTTCTTTGTGGATCCTCTGTGCTGGTACCACCTCCAGCTGCATCCCTTGCTCCAGATTGCTTTGATTTTGATCAGGGGTCTCTTCATTCATGGTGGAAGAGTCTTCAACATCAGCAGCCACATCAATATTTTCAGCAATAACATCAACAGCATCTACAACATTTACCGAAGAGTCTTCATCTAAATTTTCAGTTTCAGACAGGCTGCTGCTGGTGACATTGGAGAGTCTTGTTCCAGCTTCACTTGCTTCAATTGCTTCCACAACTGATGGAGGATCAATGGATGGTCTTCTCAGACTGATAGAAGATTTGGGAAAATCCAGTCTGTAGTCAGTGGATGAAGTGGAGGCAGGTGTTTGTGTAGAGGTAAACTCCATATTTGAGAAGATAAGTGGCTCAAATATTTGGGAGAAGGAGTCTATGTCAAAGAGCCAGTTTGGGCCTTTTCCCTGCTCACAGACAATGTGTTCTCTACATTCCACATTCGCTGATTCTTCCACAATTCTTGTTCTTGAATTGAATACTCTGTAGGCCTTTGATTGAGAGGAATAGCCCACAAAATATCCTTCATCAGATTTAGCACCAAACTTAGGAAGAACCCCATGTGTGATGAGAATGGTGCATGGACACCCAAAAGGCTTTAGAAACTCAATGTAGGGAACTCTTTGAAACCAAAGTTCATAAGGTGTCTTGTTGAGGGGCTTGGCAATGAGAACTCTATTTTGCACATAGCAGGATGTGCTAACTGCTTCTGCCCAGAATGTGAGAGGCAGTTTTGAGTCAGCCAACATAGATCTTGCTGACTTAATTAGAGTTCTGTTTCTCCTTTCAGCAACTCCATTTTGTTGAGGAGTTCTTGGAGCACTGTATTGTCTTTCTATCCCCTTGCTTTCACAGAAACAGTTCAAAGTGTGGTTCTTAAACTCTGTGCCCATATCACACCTTATGATCTTCACCTTTTGATTGCTTTGATTCTCTACCCTAAGAATGTAGGATTTGAGAATTTTGGCAGTTTCATCTTTAGTTCTCAAGAAGTATACCCATGAGAATCTGGTGTAGTCATCAGTTATCACCAGACAGTATCACTTCTTGCCCATTGACATGACATTTGTAGGACCAAAGAGATCCATATGCATCAGCTGTAGTGGAGTGTCATTTGTATTCAAGGTCTTGGGCTTGTGAGAACTCTTGTGTTGCTTCCCTTTTAAGCAAGCAATGCAGTGGTCTTCTAGCTGGAATTCTTTGTCAGGAAGCCCTCTGAAAAGATTATCCTTCACCAGTTTGTTAATAGTTTTGATATTAACATGACTTAATCTCCTTTGCTAGAGAGCTGATTCATCAACTGAGGCTTTTGACAGAAAACAGGAAACACTCCCAGATGGAGTGACTTCATTCATGTCCAGTACATAGAGATTTTCTTTTCTCTGAGCAGTTAATAAAATCTTTTCCGGAGGAGGTTTGGATAAGCCTGGAGACAGTACAAAGCATTCTTTATCTGTGAAGAGCATCCAATGCTTTTGATCATAGACATGGGAAACACTCATGAGATTGAAGTCCAATTCTTTGACATAGTTGACCTTATCAATGCTCATTCTTTCGTTGGACACAGTTCCTTGTCCAGTAATGGATCCTCCCTTTGAGTCACTTCCAAAGGCAACATATCCTCCATTGAAGTGTTTGAAGTTGGAGAGGATGGATCTGTTGCTGTCATATGCCTGGAACAACCACTGTCTACCACTCAGGTGTTATTCTTGTGACCTGGCTGTCCCTGCACATGAAAGAGATCTAGTTAGTGGGAGGAGTCCAAGAGCTTGCATCCTTGAAGAAAAGGGTTCTTGGAATGTTAGATTCATTATGTGTGCATTCAACAGAGCCAATGATGATTCTTGGAGTGATAGAAACTGGGATCTTGGCTTTCCATTGTTGAGGAGATGGTCTTCCAGTTCTCTTTTCTCTGTCAGCAGCTGATTTTGCTTTGGCTGCTGATGGATGTAATTTAACAGTAGCAGATTTTGCTGCTGGGGACTTTAGCTTATCAGCAGCAGATTTTGTTGCTGCTGATGGCTTTGGCTTCTCAGCAGCAGATTTTGTTGCTGCTAACTTAAGCCTGTTCGCAGCAGATGTTGTTGCTGTTGATGGTTTTGCTTGAGCAGCAGCAGATTTGGTTGCTGCTGAAGGCTTGTCTTTAGGTTGCTTGTGCTTCACTTGATTACCAACACTTTTTCTGGCTGCTGATGGTTTAACAACCGATGTATGCTGATCCTTCTTTACATTTTGTCTTTGAGGGGCTTGATGAAGGATCTGGTTGAAAGGGTTAAATTGACAATTTGCAGCAAAGTGGTCTGATTCACCACAGATGATGCAAGTTTGTTGAGATTTTGGCAACTGCTTCCTTGGTGGAGAAGGAGAGTTTCGGAATTGAGTTGCCTTTGCTTCAAAGCTTCTAACATGTTTGCTTTTGTTTGTTTTCTCAATAGCATGTGGTTTTTGAACTCTTTGTTGTTGATTCCTCTGCTGCTGAAGGTAGTAGAAGCAGGTGCTGGCAGTGTGATTGTATTTGCCACAGACAAAGCATGATTTAGCCAGTTTGTCCCTTGAAAGATAAACATAATCTTTTCTTTTGAAAAGGTCTTTGAAGTTCCAAGGGTGAGCTTTGTTGTGCTCAAAAGTGGCTTCTTCCAATGTCTTTTGAACGTATGGAACTCTTTCTCCAAGAGCATGACATATGTCAAACACCTTCGTTTGAGGCTTGGAGTTGATGGAAGTTGAGGACTGCCCCTTTTCAACAGTTAGCTTTCTTCCTTATGGTGGATAGCTGATTTTGATTTGGCTGAAAGGCATAGGAACTGGAGCAGCTGGTACTTGTACTGAAGCTGATACTTGTACTGAGGGAATGAAAGGAACATGAGCACTTGTTTGAATGACTTCCAAGACAGGCGGTGCTAGTAATCGAGCTGTTGATGAGGCCTCCTCAGCTTTAGTGGACTCTGAACAAGTTGACTCAGAATCTGACGAGGTAGTGCACTCTTGTACCAACGGTTCATGCCTTGAGGGATCAAAATCTCGGTTGGCCGTTTCAAGGTTTGAGAGATTGAAGCTTGGTTCATGGATGACAACGTAGTCAGCAGGAGGTGCAACGGCTTGGTATTGTTCACCATGATACCCCAGACCAGTTTTTACCTTTTCATGAATTTGAGCATCTAAAAGTCTTTGCAGCTTTTTAGATGCAAATTCATATTTATCAACATGAACTTTTTGTTGTGCCAATTATGCTCTGGTAGCTTTTAATCTAGCCAGTAGATCATCAATCTGAGTTTCAAGATTGCTTTGTTCATGTTTTAGTAATGAAATCTCTTTCTTTAGGCAGTTAATTTTTTCTTTATAACTGTTTTCTACCTTTATGAATTCAGATTTCATTTAATGAAACTCTTCATTTTGATCTATAAGGTTTTGATTATGCTTTCTGTAGCCTAACACCTTATCAATACAAGCTTGGGAACAGAGATGTTCATATACCTGAGGCGTCTGCCATAAGAGCTTGGTTGTTGGCAGACAGATCTTCATACTGGAAGCTCCAGTCGAAGTCAGAAGTTCCAATAGTTGCACAAGCTGCAGTTTCAACTGGAGGAGTAGCTTGTTGCTGTTGTTGTCTGGGTTGGGCTTGGTGAGCTTGTCTTGATTGAGGAGTAGCTGGATTGGCTCTTGGTGCCTTGCATTCTCTAGCAAAGTGACCCAGTTGGTTACAGTTGTAACATCTTAGTTTGCTTTTATCCAATCCAACTCTGGTGTTGGAGTTGTTGCTTGGAATGGGTCTTCCGGTTCTAGAGTAGAACCTTTTTGCTCTTATAGAGAGCATGTCATACGAGTGCTGTATGTCCATTTCTTCTAAGTCATCTGGATGGAAGCATTCCAGATCCTCCTTGATAAAGGACATGTTGCTTGAGTTTTCAGAAACAAAAGCAGCAGAGGTTGAGGTTTGTGGAGGAGTTTCTAGGAGAAATGGTGAGGTGTTTGTTTGAGAGGTTGGAGTTTGTGGATGGGTGACAATGGGAGGATAGTAGTTGATAGAACTAGGACCTGAGTGGTCAGAGTGGAGGGCAGAGGTGGTGGTGGATGTTGAGGTATTTTGATAGCTTGAGCTTTGTTCTTTTGCCTGAATCATTTCTAGCTCATAGGTTTTCAGCATACCGAAGAGCTCAGTCATTTGGAGAGTCTTCAGATTCTCAGTTCTTCTAATGGACACTGTGTAGAGTGTTCAGCAGCTAGGTAAAGACCTGATGAACTTTTTGAGAATATCTTCATTCTCCAGCTTCACCTTTGAGCACTGCAGCTCACCTACAAGATAAGTAAATCTGTTATATAAAACAGTTAGGGACTCACCTTCCATCCAGACAAAGTTTTCGTACTGCTGCTTCAGGATGTCCCTTCTGTTTTCTTTGACTTCCTCTGAGCCAGCAAACATCTTCTCAAGAGCCTCACATAGCTCCTTAGTAGTTTTGTAACCTCTGAAGTTGTGAAAAACTTCATTTGGTAAGCACATTTGAATGGCTCCCAAGGCTTTGAAGTCTACCTCCATTTTCTTGATGTCTTCATCAGAGTACTTGGAGGATTCTTTGGGAACCAGTGTACCTCCAGAATCAGCTGAGGCCACCATGGGTATGTATGGTCCATTTTTAATGGATTTCCACATCCCATATTCTTGATAGCAGAAGAAACTTTCCATCCTATTCTTCCAAATATCATAGTCTTCTCCAGACACCAGTCTTGGTGGTCTGGAGATGCTTCCAATGTCTTCAAATCCATTGTTTTGTGCCATTTTTGATTTTTAGACAATGAGTGACTTTAGCAAAGAGATAGATAAGAATAGAACCAGAGAATGATTAAACAAATGTGAGTTTGTTTAATCTGTGAGCCAAAGCTCTGAAACCACTTGTTGGATCGGTAAATACAAGATGGTTCTATTCCAGTTGAGATTGGCGGAAACAATCACAACTTAAGCAAAGTAAACAAGTAGACAAGAAGAATACTGATAAATGCAATTTGTATTAAGCTTCAAGTGTTACAAGATTACAGAGAAAACTCTTAAGCAAAAGTACTTTTACAATGAATCTAAGTACTACTTATATAGTAACTTAGATTCAAGACAGACCCTTGACTTTAAGGATCAGATCTAACACAGACCGTTGATCTTGTATTGAAGCTATTCTACATATACAGACAATAATAATAACTACAAAGGTTAACTTTATTCAAACGTCTTCTTTGCATCATTGCTTGAATACTCAAAAGGAGAGCGTCGTTGTCTTTTATTGTCTTGTGCCAATGACATTCTTTCTGCGTGGAGTGTGTCAGTGTAATAGCAGAAAATTGTCAGTGGTATTGGTTGCTTTATCAAGAACAATCAGCTACAACGTTTGATCTTCAGTGAAAAGGCTATCAGCTACAACTTTGATCTTCAGTGGATAAGGCCTATCAACTGCAACTTTGGTCCGCAGCGGATAAGGCCTATCAGCTGCAACTTTATCGATCCGCAGCAATCTTTGAAATCAGCAGCATTTGTACTTAGAGAATTTTGTAGCCATCAGTCTTTATTTCTACAGACCTACTTTCAAATCCAAGTTTGGAAGCTTATAATGATAGTAAAAGACCATATCACATGGGTAGCCTAATGATTTAACCATCTCCACCAACACAAACTGATCAAAATCATTAGTATCAGCCATATCAATGTAGTCAGACTTACCATTTATATACTTTCTACAAGGAGAGTTAGCAAATTCACCACCATGAAAGATTTTTAAACTGAACATAGTAGGTTCATTGCTGATTTAAAAGAAAAAAAACGATGAATAAGTTAAACACTGTAAAGAAATGCATAATTGCAAATCTAGAAATAAACCTTACCATAAACCTCGTATGGCTCGAACTCTTGGTCTGCACCACGAACCATCCATAACGAGCCCCACATTGCCATGGAATGATACTTTAATCGGGATGAATTAGGGTTTCAATCGGGGGTGTGATGAAAATGCTTCAATCGGGGGTGTGAAGGATTAGGGTTGCGAAATGATGAATACGAAGATGATTCAGAAGGTTGTAATATAATAGAGGCGAAAAGACGAAAATACCCCTCACGTGAGGGGCGCGTGAGGGGGAAGTAATGACATATTGGACGGGCGTTAGAGTAATGGATGTAAACTATTAAAAAATGTAACATCAAACCTCGGGGACAAATAGTGTAGTTTACTCTTTTATTTTAGTTTGAATTATCTAAAGAAAAATACAAAGGGAAAAAAGGCAATCTATAACTATTTATTCTTTCTACGTTTGGGTGTTGATTACGTCGGTCGTCAAGGGTTGTGCACAGATGAACCAGTTTTTCGAATCGGTCAGTTCCTTCTTCTCCGGCGGAGATCAGCTTCCATGGTGTTCTACCGACGTCGTTGCGGTAAAAATCAATCGATTCTCACTCTTTGATTTGCTTCCGTTCGGTTAATTGATTCATTTTCGCGATGATCACGTGCGCCTGCTAGTAGATGATTTTGCTTCTGAAAAACATACAGATGACATGCCCTAGTATTTTCTATTTTTCTTTCATTCCATTAAATTCATAGATAGCGAGAAATGAAATAAGTTTAGATTTTTGTGTGTGTTTATGGTTCACATATTATAAATTGAAGGGTTTTAATGTGCTTTTCTATAATTACTGAACCAAATAAAATAAAATAGCATTGCTGATTGCTCTATGATTGCACTTGCTCCCATCTTCTGATACTAAAGTTTCATATCCAGTCAATTAAACCTCTGTATTTGATAGTAGTATTGGGATCCTAGTTCTCAATGATGCCACTCTTAATGCTTTATAAACCCAGATCATTTTAAGTTATCTCCACCCTCTTGGTGACTAAAGTGACACGCATATTTTGGTTGGGTATCCATAATTGGCATCAAAGGGCTTGTAGCCTAGTGGTATCTTGGTGTGTAGTAAAGGTGTTCCCCAAGTGGTTGAGGGTTCTAGTCCCATAGTGGACATTGGTGTAGATTTAGGAGTAGGTTTAGACTTTAGAGAGTGTGTGAGTTAGCCATTCTAAAAAAAATATTTATATCCATATTTGGCAGGATAATAATGCTTCAATCTATATTTAAGAACAAAATGATGATTTCAGGTTATGAGTTCATTTTGGATCTTCTTGTTCTTTCTTTTTGTATGATGGTTAGTTGGTTTGCTGAAGTTTTTGTATTATTTTTGTTTGCTTTATGTGCTAATGTTGAAGTTTCTTAATATCCTCCAACGACCTCATAATTAACTGAGATTTGCAGCTGTCCTAGTTTCTTTATATATTCTGAGAATTGTACCTCTAATTTGTGAATTCAAGCATTATATTATCAAAGTTGAAGTTGATATAAACGTCGTATCTTTATACATACATGATACCTTGGTTTAAAAAAGCGCTAGGCGAGGCGAGGCGTTTCGGTCCCAAAATCCGAGGCGCCACGCCTCAGGCGCAAGGCGAGGGCTTCACGTATGTGAGGCGCTAAAACTAAAAAAAATAATAAAAAATATATTATGCATGACAAACTTCACTTCTTAATCATAAAAAACACAAAACATAGTTTGATTTCACAGCTTCTAATTTTCTAGAGGTTTTAATTTGATTTTATTATTTTTCTAGGATCTGTTTGGTGTCACGATTTTCAGTATTTGTTCATTTTTAGTTACTACTGATTAAGAACAAAGAGTTATGCTTCTTGAGTAAACTAGTCTAAATAAATTAAAATAAAGAATTGTGTGTAGAACTCGAACCAATAGAACTAGAACAGTTTCCGGCTAAAATCGAGGGGCTCTACCAATAGAACTAGAACAGTTTCATAAATAACTTAAATAACTAAAATAAAATCAGAAAAGTAATCGATTTTGGTTACATACCTGCTATCGGTAGCGATTTCTTGAGAGTAGATGCAGCAATTCGAGTGAAGCTGCAGTGATTCGAGTGTAGCTGCAGCGATTCGAGTGTAGCTGCAGCGATTTAGGGTTATTTAGACCGAACAGTTTAAGCCCAGATCAGTTTAAGCCCAGATACAGATTAGGCCCAGCTGATTTTAAGCCCAGAACAGTTAGAAACACATGAAGCGGCGCCTCATAGCGCCTCGCGCTCCAGGCTTGAAGCGGCGCTTCATAGCGCTTCTTGTTTATCGAGCGCCTCGCAGATTTGAGGCGTTTTGGTGAGCGCCCCTGGCGCCTCACGCTTAATGCGTCGCCTCATGGCGCTTTTTTAAACCAAGCATGATACAACTAATTATTCTAGTAATATATTTATTACAGTCCAGTATAATAATTATTTGTATTTCACATGCAAGTGATCCTTGATAAATTTTGAAGGTCAGTTTCTTTTAATTTGATACTACAAATCACTTTTTGATATTTTTGACATGAAGTAATTTAAATCCAAATGTTACATAGTGTCTTTTGAAATTAGTATATATCATTATAATATTAACAAATCAAATGAAGCATTCAGATGAAGTAGTAGTCTATCATTCTAGTGCATTCTCATTCCATTCAACCCTAAATCCAAATGTTAACATAGTGTCTTTTGAAATTAGTAATTTTCATTATAATATTAACAAATCCAATGTTGGTAATCATTCTAGTGCATTCCCATTCCATTATAATATTAACACAAAACACTAGCGTTCTGCCATAACTATTAGCTCATTTTAATTGATATACCAGTTTATTATCTTGGTTTACTTTTTCAAGAGGTAAGTAGCTTAATTGGGCATGATATTGAACAGGGTTGTGAGAAAGAAGTTGCTGAGGCTGCAAATGATGCCTCTGATGAGGCAAAGAGTGAGAGCATTATGCGTTTATCTTGGGCATTGGTTCACTCTAGGCAACCAGAAGATGTGCAACGTGGAATAGCTATGCTTGAAGGTAATAATAACATAGATTACTAGATTAGTGTATATGGTAATTTTGTGTTTCCATTTTCATTAAGCAGATTACGCATTCTTAAGCAGTATATGGGAATAGCTATGTTTGATTTACGGTTTCCGACTTCATTAAGCAGATTATGCATTCTTTTAT
Source organism: Smallanthus sonchifolius (assembly GCA_023525975.1). Lineage (NCBI taxonomy): Eukaryota > Viridiplantae > Streptophyta > Magnoliopsida > Asterales > Asteraceae > Smallanthus > Smallanthus sonchifolius. The sequence continues at coordinate 22,938,654 of CM042037.1, forward strand.
TACAAGTTTGAGCATTCTCTTTTGGATAACCCGAACATGTAAATTGAAATCTTAGAAACTAATTGAACTTCTATCTGCAGCTTCAATAGTCAACACCAACAGCCCGTTGCAAAAGAGAGAGAAAATATATCTACTGGCAGTTGGATACTACCGAAGTGGTGACTTTTCAAAGAGTAGGATGCTTCTTGAACAAGCTTTAGAGGTTTATTTCTTTTTCTTTGTTCATGAATCTAAAAGGTTTTAGCCTAATAGTTGTTTAAAATGTTAATAATTTATAATTTAATTTAACACACTTAAAAGGTGTTTAATTTTCATGAAGGTTACACATAATTTTTATATTGAACTTCGTAGAATGGCACTGGCCTCTCTAAACTTTTTGCAATTGTACAAGAAGAGAACAAGATGCCACAGGATGATTTCTCACAAAAGCAAACAATTGAAGATGGACATGAGTACAACCTAAGTGCTATGTAGCTCCTTTTTATTAAGTTAAACAACCAGTTCTATTGACTAGATGTTTGAAATACACCTATCATAGCATATATCTAAATTATACAAAACTTTAACTTGTAAAATATTAAGAATGACCAACAAAATCTTCTAAGGGGTGGCGCAGTGGTAAGCGTCTGATTTTCCATCCAGGAGAGGTCCGTCCCACTTGTTAGAAGGGTATGGGTGGGATCCTATTAGTTTTCCCTGATGAGTTCTCACGGTCACCCAGAAAAAGAATGACCAACAATAGATATTGATAATATCTTCTAAAATATAACTCCTGACATCTAGTTTATTGAGAGAATAAATTGTTTGTGACCTAAACATAAGTACTTTACAATGTGTATTACTGTTTTCAGCTTTTTATCTGACTAATTTCATATGAATCTTGATTTGGTGTGGCTATAGATTGCACCAGATTGGAGGCAAGCTTTGTCACTTAAAAAGGCGATAGAAGATCGGATCACTAAAGGTCAGTCTTCATTTTGTTTTTTATGGATACTCATACTATTGTGTCATCAGGTCAACATTTGGTCATAAACATACTATTATTATCATTTTGCAGATGGTGTGATTGGAATCGGTATTACTGCTACTGCTATTGGACTTATAGCTGGAGGGATTGCTGCAGCGTTGATCCGGAGGAATTAGTTAAACTTTCATGACTACACTAATAATATCACCCTTTTTAAGGATTTATGTGGTGCCATCTGTTGTAGTTTGCTGGTAATGTTTTATAAACCAGTTATACAGCTCCTTTAGTTTTAACGTAGCCCCTTCTTCAGCAAACAGCAACCATTTACAAGTTTCACAGCTTTGATTTAGTATTTGTTGCTTGGTAGAATGTATTTACCTTGTTTTATAATAATGCATAGCACATAATATCTGTTATTAGTGGCCTCAATTTGCAAACGTCAAAAAATTTGGAATTTGAATGAACCAGATAAAAGGAATTGAAATTTGTCAAAAGAATTAGAATTTATGATGCGTTTAGCTGATAAAATTATCATGTTTGATTTGTTAAAGAAGTAACATGGTGGTGATGGGGTACCTGTTTGTAGTGGTCATTGTGTCGGCGTCGACATTAGTGGTTGTGGCGGTGATGATGCTTATGGTGGGGCGATGGTGGTCGACAGGCGCAAGATGGGGCGATGGAAAAGACGCCTTATGGGTGAGGATGGCGGTGTTGAGGGAGTAAAGATTTCAGGAATGAAAGATTTCAGTTCTTTTAGTAGAATTTATTCATAATTTGGATGAAATGATTTTACTTTAGAAATTTGAAGGAATTATCGATACACTTAAAGAGAAGTGTCGGTGGTCTTTGCCACCGACAACTTCTACCCTCAACTTTTAAAAACCTTTAAAACTCATGCCTCAAATTTAAAACTCACCCCTTAATTTTATAAAATGTCACTTTGACCCCCTCAAGTTTCTAAATTTTCAAATTTACCACTGTAGTATATATAATCTGATTTTTCCTTAATAGTTTTCGTTTGTTTGTTTTTTTTCTTTACGTCTCGGTGTAAATTTTGTTAAAAACGAATTTGTATTGAAAATAGGGTGGGTTATATCGACCGACAGTAACGTGCTGGTACTGTGAAAAATAAGACCGACACCTACTGAAAAACATCATTACTGTTATATAACTGTCTTTTATCTATGTTTCGATCTCCACAACCGAGTAGTCGTAACCTCATACGTTTCTTTTATGTATTTAACCGCGTTTCTTTTTATCTTTAGCCACGTTAATGTCACCGCCTCAACTGTTTAAGGTCCGCCTCCCGCTGTGGAGCACGAGACAAAATTTCCCGTTCATTTCAATTGTAAGTTTCTTTATTCACCAACCGACATAATATCACTTGAATTCATATTACAATTTCAATCAATTTCATGAATCAAAAGAGTAGAAATAAAATTCAAATTTCAGTTCTATAGAAATCGGTTAAAACCGTGTTCACAAATTTTACAAAGGTGGATTAAAATATAGAACTACAAGAGAAACGAAAGAAACTTCTAGAAAAAAGAAAAAAAAAACGGTTTGATTCCTGATATGAAACGAACCGAAAACTGGTTACAATTCTCCTCGTCCCACGTCCCTTGAAGCCCTTTCACGTTCCACGTTTCCATCCGTTACCAACACATTCATTTCATCCTCCTTATCTTCATTCATCATTTCGATCGACATGCAAATTCATCATGACAGAATTCCATATCACCAAGAAATGGAGGGAAAGAGGGAGAGTGTTACGATCAATTATTCATGGTACAGTACTCAGGAGCAACAAATTCAAATCCTTTGCTGCAGAAGAACAACATAAGGTTCATAACAATGTTGATGATCATGCGTGCATGGAAGATGATAAAAAGCTGTCGTCTGTGTTTTGTAAAGCGGGGTTGCTTGGTTAGGGTTCCAAGCAGAGGATTAAAGAAGATTGGTAGAGCGGTTTCTATGCGTAAACATGAAGGGAAAGAAGAAGCTTTGGAACTGTGCAAGAAGAGGATAATAATGGGGAAAAAGTGTAGACCTTTGAACGTGTCAGGTGCTCTTCATTATGACAAGAATGGTGTTTTGGTACCTGAAGACTTTATATTTTCTCCATCCAATCATTCACTTTGATTTAGTATTTAATTGTTGCTTGGTACAAGGCATTACCTTTTATTATGATATTATGTATGAAATTTGGCCTAACAATATATAAAACAACATCATTTCGAGTCCCATGCCTATAAGGTTACGAAAAGGACGATACTCATGTTTGTCTAACCGACAAATAAACACATGTTTGTGTCCGTTCGTTAAGAAAATAAGCTTGAATATGTTTGGTCAAGCATAAACATGAACAAAATTAACATACGAATCCAACTGATAATTTGATGAGGCAATGGTGCAAGCCTAGGGTTTCTATTTTTTGAGCATTGGTCGTTGATGATTTCGAGCTTCCGGATTCCCTGTAGCTGAAATGGGCTGACAGGCGATGGCTATGAAAGTTAATTTATTTTAATTTAATGGATATGCAAACTGATTGACATAAACAAACGGACATAAACGGGCATTAAATTTAATGACAAAAAAAAGTTGTTCGCATTTGTGTATTAAATAAACAACCTTCATGTTCGTTTATGCCATGCAGCATCATAGTTAATAAATGCACATAAAGGTGTAGACAAGATTTTGGCAAAAACACCCCTGTTTGTGTGCATGGAATTATTTTTTGCAACTGAAAGGGGGCATATATCATACCCAGAAATTTAATTTCATCAAATTATCATACACCAGTATACAATCTTTAAAATCAAATCCCTTGACAAAATCACCATCCAAGAACAGTAATATGATAATGCGCTATACATGATCGATTGGAAATACATATTCAATCTTCTGAGGTAGCAAGAGCTGATTGCAATACATCTTCAAGATACTTCTCAGCAGCATTATATTGCCTTTTCTTGTCCTCGATTGCAAGTGCAGCCAATGCTTTATCCTGCATCCAAACACACCCACATTTCACATAAAAACTTGACCTTTTTCTATAAATGTGTTTGTGTGTATACTATGTATTTTGACATTTCAGCTTATTCTACGGGATATTAAAAACATTTAATTAGTAAACAACATTTTTTATTTTTTTTTATCAATTAACCATGTGTAAAGTAAAACGCTGCATTATTCTTGGAACAAATGAAGTACCAGTAAATAACTTACAGGTGGCAAATCTTGATAGCTTCTCAGAGTATCAAGAATAGGCTTTGTTTTCTTCTCTAAATCTTTTCTATGCTCTGCCATTTCAACCAACATTCCATGGCTGATCTCAGGGGTGTAGCCCACGCGATTAAGCATAGCCTGTTTGAAAGCATTTTGTATTAGTCTAACATTGATATGTATGTATGTGTGTATAGATATAGATATGTATATATGTATACGTAGAAGAGGCCAAGAGTTGGGCGAGAGGAAAACTCATCTGGAATACGTGTGAAACCACACAACTCTACTAGTGATGCAGAACGAAGTTGAAGATATAAATTACTTGACTTTAAAGAACCTAAATACCACCCTAAGTAAAACTACAGTCATATCATTTTTACCCAATTAAGCAATAATGTCATTAAGTGGTTCAACACAAACACAATAAACTGTAATTATGTACAGTGGCTGACAGAGACAATTGAGATAAAGAATAATGACTGTGTATTTTTAAAACTGTTTCCTGAAAAACCGAATAATTGAAAGTTTACCTTGTAGTTGGAATATTGTTGAAGGTATTGTCTCTCTTTTGAAACCAAAATCGCGAGGTTTGTTTTCCAACCTTCCATTTGAGTCTCACAAGGAGCTACATCATCTTCAAGCTGTGCAAGTGTTCTATCAAAAGAAAATTGTGAAATAAGAACCAATATGACGTCCATATGTTTCCAATCTTGTTTCTTTGATAGTTAACATTTTGTAGTTATCTCACACCTGAACACATTTAGGGCCCGTTTGGTTCACATAATGTTTTTGAAAGGAATTGGAATTTGGATGGAATCCTTTGAAAATTATAGGGTGTTTGGTTGGTAAGTTTGTTAAAAAGAATTGGAATGTCAAAAATTAAAATGACATAGTTGCCCTTAATGAACCTCTCGTTATTCCTCTGTCATTTAGTCCACAAGCCACATCTCCCTCTTTAACCCTGTTTGCTTCTCTTTCAAAGAACATCTTCAAACTCCCCCCCACCCCCCACCACCACCACACTGTAATCGGTTCCGGTTCGTATTCGTATTCACATAAGCGACAAAGTAATTTTAAACACGAGTACATGAAGGTATCGGTGATCAACCAGTTGGTCGTCGTCCTCATTCACGAAAATCAGTCCCTTAATAAAACCGCAGTTGTTTTCATTCACAATTACATAATAATTTATGAGATAAACCAAAAAAAACAGATTCTAAACACAGGTAATGTTTTTGGAAGAAAAACTAAAAAAAAATCGATTATGCAGAAGAAGCCTTCATGTGCAGAAGAATTAAACACTAAAAAATTGGATCCATTGGCCTTTTAGTTTACGAGAATTTTTTTTTTGAATTCCAGTAATCAACGAGAAAAACAAAAAGACGAGTGATTTGGGTTTTACCACTTACGATTTACAGTCATGTAGAAGAAGCTTTTGGGGGTTTTTTGGTAATGTTTGAACATTCCAATGGAATGTTTTGAATTCCATGGGTTATAGGAAGGAAAGTTGAATTCCAATGAGTGGGTGAATGTTTTCCAATTCCAATTCCTTCTCTTACTAACCAAACACGATTTTGGAAGGAGTGTTTTCCAATTCCAATTCCCTTGAATTCCACGAACCAAACGGACCCTTAAGGGGCGTTTGGACGTGTGTCTAGAGGGCTAGAAGGATTATTGCAACTAGAAGTCACAAGAATTACTTCATAGTGTTTGGCAAAAACTGATTTCAATTCTGAAACTTGACTTGATAACAAGGAATTGGCGTAAGAAAACTTATTATTTGGAAAGAAAAAAAAAGAAGTAAAACTACCTAACTCATCATTAACTTCAATCAACTGATTATATGACGATTTCATTCTGATTCTTCAAATCTCAATAATCACTTTGAAAATGCACACCCAAACACCCTCTTACACAACCTCCATAAAGAACCCAACAGTCAAACAGGTAGATTTACCTTTTCAAATAAGTCAACCTTGCTATGGCTTTCCGAGTGTAGTCAAGAAGAATCTTGGACTCCTTTTGCACTTTCGCCCTCTTATCCTCTACTCCAGTCTTTCTTAGTGATACATCCCCCATAGCCACAAGAAAACTACACCAATCTCTCAAATTAAGAATCCAATAACCAAGCTTACATAACCATAAAATAAAATAAAAATGGAAAACTAACAGACCGATAGTATCATATTACCCACCTACTCAGCTCGGTATCCCTAATATTCAGCAAATTTGCCACATTGGCGAGAACTTGTGACGATGCAACCACATTTGCTGGCAAGCCTTCTTGTGCTAGCCCCACATTCTCTAATATCTCTCTAATCCTTGCAGCTACAACACCAAATTTGCCACCAATATTTTAAACTTATAATACCGCGTATCTTAACTATAACTTCGTCATCACTTTTTCTTTCTAATGTTCAAACATATCATACCAATTAGACAAAATACATAAAAATGTTCTTCTACTCTCACTTTCTTCTCAACTCAATACTCAAACAAATCAATTTACCAATCACATTCCCATACTACATTTTTATTTTGAAATATACAAAGTAATTTACTAATTCACAACCATTTTTGGCAAAATTTCAATCAAAGACCAATACAATAAATACAGAACATAAACGGAGAAATGAATGTAGCGAACAAAGTGAGAACCTTGGGAGCGATACTCGGAGGCTTTAAGTCGAAAATCATTGGCAATTATGGTGGCGGCTTGGGTTCTGGCTTGAGAAATTGTAGCCAGATTGTGTAAATGTGAGATGCTACGAGGGGTGTATTCAAAATCAGGGACATGATCTTTCCCAGCCGCATCGAATTGAGAAGTCAGCCATGATTTTACTTCACCAATTCGGTTCGCATCGAAAGATCCACTACTAGTTTTTGACGATTCGTTTACAGGGAGATCGGGTGTGTCACTCATAGTCTTGAATTTGATGATGATACCTTTTGTTTAGGTTGTTGAAGGATTTTGGGGTGATTTGATTTGATTCGAAATCAAAACGGTAGTTTTCAGATTTATGAGAGATGCAGGTCGGGAGGGCTTTGCATACGCCGGCCGATACGAAAGGGGTTGAAAATCAAAATTTTATTAAAAATCTATTCTAATATTTTATTAAAACTTACTAAAGATTTTAAATATATCTTTATCTTAAAATATAATTTTATAATTCTTAAATCTTCATTAGCTAGAACACGGTTTAAGTAGCACATTTCTTTAGGAATAAAAGATCCAATCATGACATCTCATCATTGTTCTAATCCTTTGACATGCCTTTACAACTTAAGAACCACAAGATCCATGCATCCATTAAACGTATAAAGAGTTTGTTAGTTATACCAAGGATACTGCTTGGGCATACAACCTAGTGGTGTACTGGAAACCTAGAGTTCATAAAGATGTTATGTGGTTAAATTATTCGTCAATTAAAAATACATTTGTTGGTGATAAAGTATATGTAATCATCATTGAATATGATGAATTGATAGTAAAAGGTTGTGGTGCGCGCCTTGCAAACCTAGAGTTTATAAAGATGTTGTGTGGTTAAGTTATCCGTCAATTAAAAATACATTCGTTGATGATAAAGTATATGTAATCATCATTGAATATGATGAATTGATAGTAAAAGGTTGTGGTGCGCGCCTTGCAAACCTAGAGTTTATAAAGATGTTGTGTGGTTAAGTTATCCGTCAATTAAAAATACATTCGTTGGTGATAAAGTCTATGTAATTATCATTGAATATGATGAATTGATAGTAAAAGGTTGTGGTGCGGGCCTTGTGTATATGGATGATGATGGTTATGAAATAAATCAACAAGAATGTAACATCTGAAACTTTATTATAGTTATTAAATATAACTAATTTATGTCCAAATCTTTAATATGTTAAATATTTACCAACCACGGGTTATGTTTATTTTAATCACTTAGACTAAAGTGTAAAGAAAGCCAATTTTAGGATAATAAGAACATTCACATCAGGGTCTGTCTCAATCTCTATCTCTATTATTCAGAGATTTTTTCTATTTTGCACTTCTATCGTGATCTCTATATCTATTTTCATCTTTAAATTTTAAAGTTATGTAAATAGAGATTCTGTAAATATAAAGATCCATTTTCATCAATCCCTGTATTTGTTGTTAGTGTTAGGAAAGAGAAAAAAATAATAAAATAACGAGTGAGATAGAGATAGAGAATGAGATGCGGAAGATTAAATCAAAGTTAAAGATAAATTTAGAAAAATGATGATATTTAGTTAAATTATAGAAACGAAAATAGAGATTCCGGCAAAAAACCATAATTTAATGATAAATATATAAATACTCTAGAGAGGAGGGACCATTGATGGCAAAAGGCTGAAATCGGGGAAGAAAACCTGGGTTGTTTCGACAAGAGAAAGGGGAAACCAGGGAGGTGGAAAAAATTGTTGAATCACAAATAGGAAACTTGTTTCTTCATCATCAAGATAATCATCCTTAGTGTTTAAGGAATCAACAAAGTAACCATTGGTAAGTCTAGTTTCTCCATTTCTAGGTTAAAGAACCATGTTATGAATGCATGTTAAATTCTCAGAATTTATAACCCTCATTGATAATTAATAGCTTAAGTTCATCATCAAAGAAAGCTATATATACTGTTTAGTTCAAAGAAGGTCAAAAATTGAGAAATCAAGAACTTATTTTTCTGAGGTTTTAGTGTATTGACCCAACAACTAAGATTCTGAAAATGGGTATTTGTATGGTGTTTGTTGGTGATAAAACATCACCATTCTTGTGTAAAACTTATTAGAAACTACCATACTTGGATCCCTAACAAACTGAATATTTAGGTTTAGGTGTCCTTTAAAGAAGATGAATGTTTTGACCTAATTGAACCCAATTTGGGGATTTAAGATTAAACAAGATATTATTGATCACTAAAGGGAGGAGATTTGTTACATTCATCTATGGATAATGATTATGGAGTATTTTGGGGATAATGGGAACAATTGAACATAAAACTTTAACTAACCTTTGTTGAATGGGTTGAAATGGGTCCTTGTACATATTATGGAATTCTTATTTATTTTAGTAATTTAATTAGGATCAAATGAATCCTAAATTGTAAATGAACAAAAGAAGGGGATATGTTTAGAAAATGAAATAACAAGAATAGTGAAAAGACTAGTGACTTATGTGTTTATGTTGAATAGTATCATTTTAAGTAATTGACTTTATATTAAGTCAACATACAGAAGGGAAGGAACAATTCATAAATCATAAATAAATTGGGGTCATGAGCCTCAAGGTAAGTAAATGTATAAAAGTGAGGTTACGGGTCTCAATGGAGTGTAAAGAATGAAGGTGAAATTTGGAGTTCTAAAGGAAATATGAATATTAAGGTGAGATTACGAATCTCAAGGGAAAGTTGTTATGCGTTTAGATTATACTAAGAGTCTCAAGGGAAAAACAACCATGTGGGTTTGGAGTCAATGAATTCCAAAGGTTGGACAAGTTTATACTAATGAGTTTTAACCGTGCATACTTTCAGGAAAAGGCTCCACTTTGAGGACGAGATTGGACACAGGACAAAGTTAACTCACCTTTTGTATAAAAACAAACAATATTATTAATTTTATGGTTTTAAACCATCACGATGATAGTCATGATTGATGATCATATGTAAAAAGTTTGTCAAACTAAATTCGTATGAATTTCTGTAATGATGATGTCCCTTACGTGACAAATATTTTATAAAATTTGATGAAAAATCCGGGATCTACTATGATAATTAATTTTAAAAGACTATAAAATTTAGGGTGTTACAAAGAGAACCTTGAAGTATATGTGAAAGAGCAACAAGTTATTGGATGAGACCTGTTGAATTTGAGGTGGCAACAAGGTGGTACTATCTTTGACGTCATGACCCCTTATAGTCGATGTACTTGGGAGATGCTTTAAAGAAGATGGTCAATGTTAAGCATACAGGTATGTTCCTCTTTAAACTGTTCATTTCTGTTTGCTTTAATTCTGCAAATAATATTCTTCTACAGAATCTCATATCACAGTCTTTATAATAGGGTCACAAGGATGGATAAAATGCCGTAGGTTGGGGCACTTACAGGCATCAATGATGGTGCATAAAACCTTGCAAGGCAACATTCACAAAGTACATATACTTTAATCTATCTATTTGGCATCATTTATGTGTTATAATTTGTAATTATATGTTGTAAATTTCAGAAAATTGTGTTGGGTGTGAGCTTTAGTAGTGTAGATGAAGTGAAGGGGATAAAGAAGATGGTATCTAGTCTTTTTGGTGCGGAAGTTGTTTCCACTGATAAAAAAAAACTGGGACAATGTGCTTGTTGATCATGCGAGGGAAATAGGGAATTTGACAAGATGGTACAGATCCTAAGTGTTGATTACATTTTCTAGATTTTTAACGTACACACTATTTTATGCATGTAAGTTTCATTTCATAAAGATGAAAATGAGTAAAGAGTTGCAACCAGATTCAAAATAATATTTATTAGAGAAAAATATTGGATATGTATATAAGTTATAAAATATATAAATAATTCAATACAAATAAAATTCAGCAATCTTGTGTTATTTAAGTGTATGTGATATTTACTATTAATCTTGTAATTAATCATCTTTATTGATTGAATGGAATTCATTCACTAGTTTGGTTTTAAACAAATTCTTTTTAGTATTAGTTACAGCTTACAAGAAGTATTTTATTTGTACAAGAAAATAAATGACAAGCTTTATGGTTTTATAAAAAGTCTATATTGCAAGTTGCAACTGCATTTATTATTTTCAATGGAAGGAAGCTCTTTGATTGGATGTGAGGTTTCAAATACAATGAATTCTTATCATGTGCTGTGATTTTGATTAGATTTGAAGTTTCAACTACAATGAATTCTCTTCATGAGCAGTGGGCCATGATTAGATATTTGAGGTTTCAAATACAATGAATTTTGAGAAGACCTTGACTTTTATGGATTTATATTCTTCTAATTCTACCCCTTCACTGCACATATCCAACCTGTTAGCTACTTTCAATGGCTTCTACTTCTCGCCCAAGTCATACCAGGTATGACGTGTTTCTCAGTTTCAGAGGTGAAGATACTCGGAATTCTTTTACCGATCATCTATACAGCGCATTAGTGCGAGCAGGACTTCGCACTTTTAGGGACGATGATGAAATTGACAGAGGCCAAGAAATCAAGCCAGAACTCAGAAGAGCAATTACAGAATCTAGAGCTTCTATAGTTGTATTGTCAAAGAACTACGCGGAGTCCGGATGGTGCCTTGACGAGCTTGTGTTGATCCTTGAACAAAGGCAAAACATCAATCATTTTGTTTTACCAGTGTTTTATCACGTTGATCCCTCAGATGTCAGGAACCACCGCCAAAGTTTTTCCATAGAAGGATCAAAATGGACAGAGGTTCAGGTGAATCCGTGGAAGGCAGCCCTTACAGAGGTTTCTAATCTGGCAGGCATGACTGTTTCAGGGTATGCTTTCTCTATTCGTGTTTATATTTTAACCCTCAAGAAATTAATATTCAAGTTAATGAAACTATGATCTGGTGCTAATTAATTAATTATTTAAGGGTTGGTTGGTTATATTAAATTTGAGATGATCACATCCATGTTACTTTTTAAGGATACATGTTTTTCTTCTTCTCCTATTGATGCAAAGGGTAGTACCAGATGAATAGATGCTTATGTGCTTATACAAATTAGTTGCTACTCAATAATCTCAAAAAATTTGCTACTCATCTTTAACATCTATTTCGAATTGGATTTTTTTACTTAAAAGTATATATTTCAGGAAAAAGATAAAATTGAGGTATCCTGATTTTTTTAAGGATGATTCATTTGTTTTGCTCTTCTTTTCCAGACACGTTTCACATGAGTCATTTCGTTTGCTTATATGTTTATGTATATATAGATTTTATGCTGTCTTACCTCATTTATGTATGGTTTACGACATATATTCAGCATGCATATATAAATAAATAATAATTACACCCGCCAATTATGACGCTGATTAAATAAATGAGTTGATTTGAGTAAATTTTGTTAGCTAAATAAGTAGACTTGGTTCACTCAAATTATACAATACAATAGTTCAAAATGAGCCACTCCTATGTTGGATTAATCTTGTCAAAATTTCAAAGTAGGAGGGACTGTTTTGTAAGTTTGGTTAATTAGAGTTTGAGTCGGCCAAGGTTAGTAGAAAGAATCGGCCAAGTTTGTTTTTAGTTATTTAATTCTTTAAAGGGATCCGTTTTGACCCGTTAGGTGAACCTACCTGACCTGCCCGTTTTGCATGCTTTGATATATTATGTGAAACAATGTAGTTTAGTTTCTCACAATTGAATGCAGATATAATCAGATTGCATATACATCATTTATGCAGACTTCCGGTTATCATTTATGTTGGTTTGATGCTCTTCGTAGGAAGTATATTATATTCCATAAAGCATTTTATTCTATGCACTATAACCGATGCTTTTCTTCTTTCGTTCCAGGTCTGAAACAGATATTATTGCAAAAATTGTTGATACAGTTTACCGTAAACTTGATTTGAAACTACTTAGTACCCCTGCCCATCTAACTGGAATGGACACTCGAGCTGAAGTTATCAATTCCTGGTTGAAGGATGAACAATCCAGCGTTAACATTGTAGCAGTTTGCGGGATGGGAGGCAGTGGCAAGACAACACTGGCCCAATACATTTATAACTCAAACAAACAAAATTTTGAAAGCAGCAGTTTTCTTCAAGAGGTTGCAATGCACAACAAAAAACCTGATGGTTTGCTTGTGCTACAAAAACAACTTCTCAAAGACATCTTAGGGGGAAGGAATGACACAATATCCAATGTTCTTGAGGGCACTTGTAAGATTGAGGGCGCCTTACAAATGAAAAGAGTGCTTATTGTGCTTGATGACATTGATGACCATGATGAATTATCTGCTTTGCTTGGAACAAAGACATTCCATGCGCAAAGCAAGATTATAATAACAACTAGGCATCTAGACATGCATGGATGGTTTGGGTCTATGTCTCGTACGTGTTATATGTACAAACTTGAATTGTTGAATCATGATGAATCATTAGAGCTCTTAAGTTGTCATGCCTTTGGATCCAAAATTCCTATGGAAGGTTTCGAGGTGCTTGCGGTACAATTAGCACAATATTGTGAAGGAAACCCATTAGCTCTAAAAGTATTGGGTTCTTCACTATATGCTGGTTTTGATGAGCCACATAAAAGATATAGTATGATAGAAATTTGGAGAAGCACATTGAATTCGCTGAATTCATTCAAAGGAGATCTTGATGGTAAAATCGAAGCTATACTACGTAAGAGCTTTGACTCTTTGCCACGCGACAGTCACAAAGAATTGTTTCTGCATGTTGCTTGTTTCTTTATTGATGAATACATAGATTTTGTTGTAAATATATTGGAGGATGAATGGCATGTAACTGCTGGGATCATGACACTCGTTAACAAATGTCTTCTTACCATCTCACCAATCAACAAATTGATGATGCATCAACTGCTTCAGGAAATGGGAAGAAAGATAGTCCGTGAAGAGTCCAAAGATCCTGCAAAACGTAGCATAGTCTGGAATGATGATGAATCTTATCGTGTTTTGAGAAAAGGAAAGGTAAGATGCTTCTTATGTGCATCTTTAAGCTCCCATTATCTTTCAAAACCTCTTAGTTCAATCAGCCTTCACTAATTTCATGTCTTTCTTCAATAGGGTTCAGAAACAATTGAAGATCTGGCTCTTGATATGCGAAACCTAAAGAAAGGGACAAAGGTTAACCCAATTAGTGAATTACATTTATTATGTTAATATATAGATCATTATTGTCATACATCACTAGAGGTAAGCCTTTTAGTTAATTAGTAATTGAAAATGAGAAATGTTGCAAGGTTTTGCTATTTCTTATACATTGAATGGTATCTTCCAACTTTGGTCGATTTTAACCCCATCTAATTGAAAGAAGAAATAGTTTCATATTTCTTCCTTGTTTGTTTGTCATTAAGAAAGAAATGTTTTTTATTTGATATTTTTTTTTGCAGAAATTAGCCTTTAGTACAAGTTCGATTGCAAAGATGGACCAACTAAAATTTCTCAAGCTCAGACATGTGGAACTCACTGGGCCATACGATGATTTTCCAGAATTAATATGGTTGAGCTGGCAAGGATCTCCTTTGAAGACAATACCCAGTGGCTTACTAATGAGCAGCTTGGTGGCTATAGATATGAGTTACGGAGACTTGGAAAAGTTTGAACCGCCCACGGTAGGAATTCAATATAGTTTTTTTATCCATTGATCTTTTTAGTGTACAATGATACAATAAACTTCTTATTCTTGAAATAGGTTCTTGATTCTGCCAAGATTGTAAATCTTTATGGTTGTCACAACCTTGTCAGTATCCTCAGTCTCCACCTAATCCCTAATCTCGAGTCTTTGATCCTGTGGAACTGTACCAGTCTGACTCATGTTTGTGAAACCATAGGAGAACTTGAGAATCTTGGTCTTTTGGACTTGAACGGGTGTAATAAACTGTTGAATAACAAACAGCAGGAAAGCCACTTGTTTTCATTACCAAAGTCATTACAGGTTTTATATCTTGATTACTGTGACCTCAATGATGTGCCTGTGGTATTCCATCCCCAATCATTCTTCGAAATGAGTTTAGCTGGTAATCTATTTGAGTACCTGCCTAGTAAAACTGATCTCAAAATGCTGCGGGTACTCAATTTGTCGTCTTGTCCAAACCTCAAGTCTATTTTGTGTCTCCCAAGTACGTTACAGGACTTGTATACGGATTGGTGTACGTCACTAGAAAAAATAACATTCCAATCACGCCATTACACACTGCAGAATTTTGTTTATGAAGGTTGTTTTAAACTATCTGAAGTTCAAGGCCTTTTTAAATTGGTGTCCATATCAAAACTTGATGAGTCATATTTAGGACATATGAAATGGATCAAAGCATATCAAGATCGTGAGGTGGACCTGGTTGGTGACGAGGTTACTAAAGGCAGAATTTGGTGTATCCAGGTTATTTTCTTCTCTCTCTTGACAAAAAAGAGAACAAACTGATTAATAACTGTTTTCTGTTTCTAATTTTGAATGGAATGTGTGTAGATGTTGTATGAATATGGTATAAGGAGCACCTTTCTGCGAGGCATAAAGGACCCAAGCATGACAACATCTGATCAGTACATATCATCATCTGCGTTCGTATCGTTTGATGTCCCTTTGCATCCTAAGAAATGCAGGATCCAAGGATTAAGTGTAAGGTGCTTATACAGATCAAAAGGTGAGAATCAAATTATAAGGGGTTTGTTAGCCAGAATCATTAATGATACCAAGGATCTTGCTTGGCTATACAACCCAGTGGTGTATTGCAAACCCACTGTTGATGAAGATGTTGTGTGGTTAAGTTATTGGCCAATTGGAAATACATTAGACGTCGGTGATAAAGTCTATGTAACCATCATTGAATATGATGGATTGATAGTAAATGGTTGTGGTGTGAGCCTTGTGTATATGGATGATGATGATGACTATGAAACAGAACAAGAAAACTTTGAAAATTACACGAAAGAGGAACAAGTGATTGGAGGAGACCTGTCTGAATTCGAGGTGGCACCAGGGCGGTACTATCTTTGCCGCCGTGACCTCTTCAAGTCGATGTATTTGGGAGATGCTTTAAAGAAGATGCTCGGTGTTCAGTATACAGGTATGCTCATTTCTGTATGCAAATGATATTCTTCTACGTACAGATTCTCATATCACACGCTGTCTTAATATATAATAGCGTCACAAGGATGGAGAAAAGCCCGTAAGTTAAGGCACATACACGCATCAATGATGGAGCAGAAAACCTTACAAGGCAACATTCCAAAAGTACGTATACGGTATACTTTTTTGGCATTATTTAAGTGTTTTAATTTATAAATTATATTTTGTGCATTTCAGGAAATTGTGTTGGGGGTGAGTTTTAATAGTGAAGAGGAAGTGAAGGAGATAAAGAAGATGGTATCTAGTCTTGTGGGTGTGGAAGTTGTTAAGACTCATGTAGAAACTGGGAGACTAATGGTGACTGGACTTGTTGATCCTGAGACACTTGCAAATCGTGTGAGGGAATTTGACAAGGTGGTACAAATCCTTAGTGTTGACTACATTTACTAGATTTTAGAATATATGAGAGATTTGGTGTAAAACATGACACACGGTTACTTTATTATTACTAAATCAAAGACGAAACCAATTGGGTGTGCATCTAAAGTCGATTTATTTATGATTGTGCTAGTGTGTATATATAATGTTAAATATATAATTAAAATTTTTTTGGTACATCAAGCCGCGATCCGATAGCTATAAATCTACATCTGATAGCTGCAAACAAAGCCCCTTATTGGGTTTGAACCGAGGGTTTACGCGTTACCATGGGATTATTCTACGCGCTCGTAACTCTTCCTTAGCCCGGATGAGGCAGAATAGCAGAGCAAGTATAAGTATTAGTAGCATAACAAAAACGCGTTCCTTGTCATTAATATGTAATGGTTCACTCATTTACTATAAATAATAAAGAAAAAGGACATTCCATTTCGACAAAAGACCCACACCCAAGTTCCATAGCTTTTGGTCCGCTATCCCGATCATGATTTTCCTACACCCAGAGGGAAAGGCCCTTCTCTTTTGGGCCGATTGTGGGCGAGGAGGGATTCGAACCCCAACTTATATGTCATGGGAAGGTTACAATTTTGAAGATACAGTACTCATTAGCGAGCGCTTAGTATATGAAGATATTTATACTTTTTTTCACATACATATATATGAAATTCAGATCAACCAACGCCCCCGAAAGGGTTACTAATGAAATTCGCTTTTAGAAGTCCATTTACTCCGAAATTTAGACAAAAACGGAATTGTAATGCTTGGATCTTGGGTGGAAACGAGTGATATTTTAGTAGGTAAATTAACGCCCCAAATGGTGAAAGAATCATCGTATGCCCCGGAAGATAGATTGTTACAAATCATACTTGGCATGTGGGTATATACTTCAAGAGAAACTTATCTAAAACTACCTATAGGCGGTAGGGGTCGGGTTATTGATGTGAGATTGGTCCATAGTTCTCTGACAAATGAGAATGCCTTATATAGATATCCATTATATAAAAAAGATGGGCAATCAAATTAATTTCTCGATTCAATAGAAGCCCAAAGAGATGAACAAGGTCCTAAATAACGAGAGATATGTAAAAAGCAGGTCTGATTACGCCTATTCCTAATCCTAAATGGAATGTAACAACGTAGGGATCCATATGTAAACATTCTCACAATGAGAATGTATATAATCCTATTCCGGTCCGGTCCGGTCCGGTATGAAATGAACTTATAATCATAGAATCGACTTGATCATCAAATTATGGATTATAAGTTCATAACCCAAGCCCATTACCATTTTGGATGGAACATATCTACTAATTCTTTGATTCCAGTTAGTAAGAGGGATCTTGAACTAAAAAATAGACATAGAAACTAAAAAAGGACATCCTGAGCAATTGTAATAATCGGATTCATTGATATTCCTGGTATAGTAGATGCTATCACACATACAATCATACTCAATTCGATGGAATTGTTTGATCTTAAAGGGGATCATCAATAATTTCACACGTGAGGGGTTATTTCTTGGTTTCGTCGAGACATTAATAACTTGTTTATTTTTAGATAATAGTAGATAGAAACGACCCTTGCAAGGAGTCATATTAAAACCCAGAAATATAGGGCTGCCTGCCATCCACACCGGAATAAATAGAGTTTTCCAAAAAAACCTGCTAGTGGAGGAAGACCTCGTAGGGGTAAGAGATATAGGGCTAAAGAGAGAGCTAAAAAAAAGGATCTTTCGTGTATAATCCTGCATAATCTCGAATGGTCTCATTTCCGGTACGTAGACCAAATAAGACAATGCGAGGAAAATTTCCTAGATTCATGGAGGTATAGAACAACATATAAGTTATCATGCTTGCATATCCATCATTTGAGTCTCCAACAATTATTACAAATGCGATGATCTACGGTTCGATTCCGATATTCGGCTTTTCGCAATTTATTTTATTCGATGTTTTACATGATTGATAATGCATCTTTTAAATTAAAGAATATTAAAGTATAAACACCATATGTAAAACACACAATTTTAATCACCATGTGTAAAACGCCATAAAACACCATAAAAACGTCCAATTTCAAACAACACTCAGTTGGTCGTTTTTTTAAATATAACAATACAATACTCATTGGAAAGATTAAAAAAAAACGCTCGATTTTATGGTATAATTTTTTAAAACAAATAATGACGTATAAAAAGTTATGAAAATTTAAAGAAAAATGGGAGATATGACATGTGATTTGCATTTGTAGATTCCTTAGCTTTTGTTTTGACGCAATTGCCTTTCCCTTGGACACATGTTACACTAAGAACGTTTCCTAGACTTTGTAGGGTTTGCAATATTGATTGAAGTGTTATAGGTGTAGTTAATTTTATTTTATTAAATACTATTTTAGGTAGTCTAATAATAGGCAATAAACTTTTTATTACTTCACAACGAGTCAAACGACGTGGTCTATTTTTGGAAGAAAAGAATCATTTAAAGCAAAAGAGCAAGATTGGAGTGGTGCTTGGATGCCCAAAGTTGCAAGCAAATTACTTATTCTCTGTACTGGAATGCAGACTTCACTTTTAACTGCTATATATCCAACATCTTGTGCACTTCGATCTCATTTCAAGCAACCACACTTTCAGCAATGTCGTCAGTATCACCACAAAGGTATCTCTCTCTCTCTCTCTCTCTCTCTCTCTCATATACATACATGTTTGTGTGTGTGTATATATATACAAACATAACCGCGTTTATATTAATTGCAAAAGGCTTTGACAAGGTCCTAATCAAAGGTCATGTCATTGTGTTGTTTTCTTTAAGGTGATAATGTGCTATATCATTAGCTAACTAGTGACTATGTTGTCATATTAATTGCCTAAGGTTACATTAGCGTAAGGTTTAATCATGGAAGTCTCATGATTATAGATGTCACAGTAATACCGAATGTGAATAGCGTTGTAAACGAATCGAACGTTCGACGGGAAGTTCGTTTGTGTTCGTTCGTTTAATAAATAAATGAACATGAACAAGGAATTTCGTTCGATTAGTTAAATGAACGAACATGAACAAAGGTCTTGTTTGTTCAATTGTGTTCATGAACGTTCTTAATGTGTTTGTGAACGTTCGTCCATTTACGTTCGTTTATTTTCGCTCATTTACGTTCATTTATGATCGTTCGTTCATGTTCGTTTGTTTATGTCGTTCATTAAAGATTTTTTTGTATATTTAAACTTTTTATATATTTTTATTTTATTACTCAGTATACCTTTTAAACATTTTTGGGGCAATTATATTTTTATTTTTCAAACTACCACGTCTATTCGTCTAAATACTTAAACTTGATTTATCTCGGAATTTTATTTATGTTTTACGTGTTAATACTCTAAAATTATAAATTGATGAGAAAAATACAAATATATAAATAATCATTTAAGCTATAAAAATTGATGCTAATTTCTCTTTTATTATTATTTTTTTACACAAAACACATTTTCAAAAGAAAATAAGTATAAAATTAAACGGGTCAAACTATGAACCCACCAAGTTGATCCGAACACGACCTAAAACGTACCCGGTCGGAACCCAAGCTAACACTAACCCCAAACCTGTAAATTTCATGTTTTATGATGTATTATAATTAATTCTCACCCAAAACCGCAAATGCATTTTTTACTATGCAATCTATAGATATATAGAATTTAGGGGAATGGACCACTCCTCGAGTTTGGATCGACGAGGAAATGGACCACACCTCAGGTTTGGGTCCACGATGAATTGGGAAAGAGAACAAGTAAACAACGTTGTTAAAAAAAGAAAAAAAACTATACAAGTCCTACGATCCCCATGTTCGTGTCTAAATTAAGCCCTTTAAAAACTATCTAGGCTTTGATTCATCGCCATCTATGACAGAAAAATGGAATTAGTTTCAACATTTCTTTTGTAGAGGTGAATAGAGTACTTATAATGTATTGAAATTTAGTTTCCACAAGGATACATCAATAATAACAAGACAAATAATCTATTCTTCTTGTAGTAGTGGTACTAGTAGTAATTAAATTACTACTGTATTATAATATTGTCTTAACTATTATTATGTACTGTCACAACTATTTATTGGTATTACTTTTTAGTTATGTTATTAGTAATTGCATACTTCAAACAAGATACCTCTCTAAGGAATTTAAAATTTCAACCAACTTAAATATTTGATAACATATATAAATTATTATTATTATTAAATTAACCCATTACAGTATTTTTTTTATAATAACTAAGCATTATTATTATTATTTTATTACTATATTTATAGTTATTACAAAGAATAATATTTATTCTTTTGTATAATTATTTTGAATATTATTGTTTAGTCCAAAAATTAAATTTTATCATTTACTATATATTATTTTCTACAAATAAAATTCAATATCACAACAAGAATTTTAGGCTGATTCAACGACATGTCTCGACGACATGTCGTCGATATAGCCTTTATCGACGACATGTCGTCGAGAATGCCTCGTCGGCAAAGCTCCGTCGAGACTGCTTAAAAAGTGGTCGAGATAGATTACCCTTTTCTCGACGACATGTCGTCGATATTTCTCCGTCGGTAATAACTTTTCACTTTTAAAAAAAATATATTAAAAAAAATTAAATAGGGCAGTCTCGACGACATGTCGTCGAGATTGATCTATTTAAATTATATTTTATCTTTTTTTTTATAAAATTTGGAAACCTCAATCCCGACGACATGTCGTCGAGACTAGGTTATTTTAAAAAAAAAACATTTTTTTGAATTTTAAAAATTTCCAGTAATTTAATACACAAAAATTCAGAACGTGTCAAACTTGTTACATACTAATACATTTCACACCAATATATTACATAAAATATCTAACAAAAGTATACAAATTGTATAAGTTATTACAAATCATTCAAATAAAAGTTACAACCAAGTTTATTCATCTTCGTCGTCGTCATTTTGATTGCCGGATTGGTTGCGGTCTTGTTGCATATGTTTCACAGTCTCATTCAGTTCACGAATTTGTTCTTTTAATTCGTTGAATTGAGACTCGGAGAGAGTCGAAACATTAGTGGGCATGTTTCTAACTTTTCTTTCAACTCCTCGGGTCCAACCGCGTCTCTCGTCAAGGGCACGTTTTAGGACCTCTTCCTCATCAACATCTCCGCTGTCTTGTTGCATCTTGTGAGTTCTTCTTGAATTGTATTCTGTAATAAACAAAAAATACACATATCAAAAAAATTTAAAAATCCGACAGCATAACGACTGCAAAATTGATAGCCAACCTACTTAACAATACTCAATAAACATAATAATTCAACAAAACTCAATAAAAACCTATAGTAACACCAACAATAATCAATATGATTAATATTCTAGTGTATTTCCCAAACTTGGAATTCCCTCATCGATATATATACTTACCCAATCGTTTTGTACCAGATCGTTGACCCATGTTCCGTGAGACGTGTGCATACGTCTCCATCCATCAATCAGGCTGACGGTTCCACCTTGTTGTACCTATAAATAACAAAAATAATATTACTAATATTTGACTAACTTATGAATTCATTTTTAGAATAGTATTAACAACTTTTGTTACCTCCTCATATCGCCGTTGAGCAAATGACTTGCTCCCACTAGTATTGACGTATGGTTGTTTAGCTCGGTTTGAAGAATTTTGATTGCAGCGTGCAATATATGTGGGATCAAGGTGCAATATGTTGATTCTAATTGCCGGAACAAGAAATCCTATAAATTCGTTACAAATGTATTAGATATAAAAAATCAAAAAAATATAAAAAAATAAAAACGGATTAAATATATACATACATACATACATACATCTATATTGATCATACAAATAATACATTACACAAAAATTAAAAAACAACAATATATTCTTTTAATTTATACAAATACCCAAAAAAATAATGCATACAAGTATTTGAGTCATAACAAGTGAAAGGTTCGTGTTCTAATTACTAACATATATACATGCACATATTCATCTATACTCATACAAACCATACATACATAACACTACTAATAATACATTTCACAAATACATACAAATACTCAAATAAATAATACATACAAACTATACATTAAAAAAATAAATAACATCATACAATTCATACAAATAATATATACATAACACCACCAATAATACATTTCATAAATACATACAAATACCCAAATAAATAATACATACAAACTATACATTATATAAAATAAATAACATCATACAATTCATACAAATAATATATACATAACACCACCAATAATAAATCTATACAAACCTACAATTTATCAATTTCATAAATAATCCATACATTTATATACTTATACATCTATATAAACCATACAAACTCTACATCTATATAAATTAACTATCAATTTCACAACATTAACCATCAATAAAAAAAATGAACCCTACATACTATACATCTATATAAATTAACCACCAATTTCACAAAATAATAGATATATTCATCTATATTATTCAAATAAAAAACAATTAAAACATTTATACAAAACTAAATCTCTCAAATCTAAACCTATTACCAAAATATTAAACAAACATTTATAAATCTATATAAAACTACTCAAATACACCTATAAACACAAAAAAATATACATATTACCTCCGGAATTTTCTTGAAACGACGACACGTCGTCGGGAAAACCCTCAATCTAGCTTCCAATCCCTCCACTTAGCCAAAAACTTCACCTACACAAGATTTATATTAGAATTTTACGATTATAAAGAAAAATTAAAAAAAGTCAAAATCGGGTCTAACCACTTGAATAAGAAGAGTAATGGTGGAGAAGAATGTAGAAAACGGTGGATTTTGAAAAAAATGGCCGGATTTTGTGGGTGTAGCCGAGAGAAAGCTTGAGAGAAGAAAGAGGGCAAAAATGAGGAGGAGAAGGGTTTCTAGGTGGGTTAATACCAGGTAGGACCAGTCTCGACGACATGTCGTCGAGATTGGGTCCTTTTATTTTAATTAATTTTCTTTACTAAATAAAAATATTTTTTTATTATATACCAATATAGGTATTTTCTTTAAAAATTAATTTTTTAATATTTTACCAGGCAAAAAAAAAGAAAAAAAAATAAAAATAGCAATCTCGACGACATGTCGTCGAGACTAGTTTTCACCTTTTCCCGGTAAGCGCCAAAAGCTTTCACCTTTTCCCGGTAAGCGCCAAAAGCTTTCACCTTTTCCCGGTTAACCATCCCCGACGACGTGTCGTCGAGAAAAGGTGACAAAAAAAGATCACGAGGTCTGACACCATCGCCGACGACATGTCGTCGTATCTGGTCCCTTCAATCTTGACGACACGGGTCGTCGAGATAGGTCGTCGAAACTGCTTAAGTTTCTAGTAGTTTATAGATTCCAATTATTTACCAGGCAAAAAAAAAGAAAAAAAAAAAAATAATAATAGCAATCTCGACGACATGTCGTCGAGACTAGTTTTCACCTTTTCCCGGTAAGCGCCAAAAGCTTTCACCTTTTCCCGGTAAGCGCCAAAAGCTTTCACCTTTTCCCGGTTAACCATCCCCGACGACGTGTCGTCGAGAAAAGGTGACAAAAAAAGATCACGAGGTCTGACACCATCGCCGACGACATGTCGTCGTATCTGGTCCCTTCAATCTTGACGACACGGGTCGTCGAGATAGGTCGTCGAAACTGCTTAAGTTTCTAGTAGTTTATAGATTCCAATTATTTATATACATATTGCCTTTAGATCATGTGTCAATCCATTTCACATACTTACAAGGCAATTTTTCATTGAAATAGTTTGTTCTTCAATCAAACTTAGTAATTTAGTGTCCTTTTCTTCATAATTCGGTTATGCATTTTTCTGACCTATTAATATTGTTATGCAGAAACAAGTACTCAAACCCAATTGAGACGGAAATGACTGAAAATGAGCACGTACGCATTGAAATCCGTGGTAATATTCCGGACAACAACAAAATTGGCGTGATCAAGGAGTGGGAAGGCTGCCTAACAGGCAAAGAGGTCACGAAACGCTACGACCGCCAACGACATATCGATAGAGTGCCACCATTGCTCTTAAAAGGCAAAAGAGACAGTAGAAACCGCGAATACTACGAGCCCGTAGTGGTCTCACTTGGCCCGTACCACCATAACCGAACCGAACTGGCCCAAGCCGAGAACTACAAGCTCATAACCCTTGAAGAGTTTCGCTTGAGTTGCAACAAAACCATGGGTTTCTTATACAACAAGGTGTCTGAGGTGGTGCAAGATGCTAGAAACTGCTATATCGACGGTTCTACAGATGATTACAACGATGAGGAGTTTACGCGAATGATGTTACGTGACGCGTGCTTTGTGTTATTCTTCATAGAGTGCGTATCGACTGTAAACATTAATAAGGCGATGTTGAATAACGAGTATTTGGGCGCGTTAGGGTTCGCGCATGTAATGCGTGACATATTCTTGTTGGAGAACCAAATCCCGTTTGTAGTACTAGAAGTTTTGTTGGAAATAAGATTTGACGATGATAAAGGCGAAGGTATTCTAAATAAGTTCTTCAACTACTTAAACTATGGCGAGGTGATCACCAGGAACGAAAAGGTGCTCGAAAACAAGCAGCCCCTTCATCTTCTCGAGCTTTATAGATCTTATTTCATATCCCTTCCCGCTTCACTCGGGCTCGGTTCCACTAGAGCCCACATGTGGCCAATACGGCGGGGTAGCATCGGGATCGAATCAGATGAAGATTTCAACTACGTAAAGCGAAATCGATCGTTCGCTTCGGTGATGGAGCTCAAAGCTAAAGGTATTTTTTTAAAAAGTACTTACAAAGAGTCTTCCAACGAAGACATTAAGTTTGTGTCACATTGTTGCTACGGTGAGCTTGAGCTTGTGTCGAGAGCGGTGTCCGCGAACACCAAGGCTATCTACTTGAACTTGATCGCGTACGAGATGTGTGCGCATAACCCGAATGACTTTCGGATTTCGACTTACATTCGTGTAATGAAGTCGTTAGTTGTTCACCGTGATGATGTGAAGGAGTTACGGAATAATAATATATTGCTGCATAGTCTTGGTCGTGATGAGGAAGTGGTGAAGATGTATGATGAGATTGAAGCACCGGCGGTTAATCTTTACATGTTTAGTCAGCTCCGGCGAGAGATCGAGAAGCACTGCAATAGTAAGTATAAGACGTGGGCGGCGGAGCTGATTACGGTGTATTTTAGTAGTCCGTGGAAGACGGTGGCATTGTTGGTTGCTAGTTGTATTCTGTTCACTAGTTTTCTGCAGACTTACTTCACCGTCAGGCCGCTTCCGGATGACCCCAATCCGGATATTATGAAGCTTCTTAGAAATTGCGTACACATTAAGGCTCCACCATCACTTTAATCAGCTAACCCTCTTTCCTCATCCTAAGAATAACCGCCGTTAGAAATTGAATACGCACAACAGTTTCAAATTAATGAAAACTTGGATTTTTCAAGTTACGCCAGTTTTAAAATTTTTAAGGTTTTTTATTTGTTTTAAAAAAAAATTGAAAAACTACCAAAATCAGTACTGTTTGTATTATTCAAGTGTAATAAAGTATTCTGATGTAAGTGATAATGTTTTCTTTCATATTTAAATGACTTTGATAACATAATGAATTCAAGTAACATGGATGCATTTAATAGTGAAAATTCCAATGAGTGTTTTTAGGATATTAAAGAATCAATTTTTGATAATAATATACCAGTTTTATTTCAGCAACTTTTACACGATTTTAACAGAATCCAATTATTTTGATACTTTCTCTTCTAAATCTAGAGTTATAAAAGGGCAAGAAGAGTTGAATGAAACTTTTAAACGAAAGTTGAGAACAGATAAAATTAGAATGTTTGTATAGGTTTTATAGATTAAAATTTCGTGGATATGTTTTTTTTTTAAATCCACAAAAATACCATTTACGACCGTCAAAACGGTCGTAAAACGGTCGCAAATGCCTTTTTGCGACCGATTTTGGTGGTCGGTTATACCCTGGTCGGTAATTACTTTTGAGACCAAAATATTATAGTGACCGAATTTGCGACTACAATTCCCATCGCAAAATTAGTTTCCGATTTTGCGACCGAATCATTTTTGCGACTGATTTTGTGACCGATATTGCGACGGTAAATTTTTGCGACGGAGTTTGCGACCGAACCTGTTTGCGACCAATGTTGCGATGCAACTGTTAGCGATCGAAGTTGCAATAGAACCTATTTGCAATCGATTTTGCGACCGATTTTACCACACAGTTTTTGCAACCATTTTAGTAACCAAGTTTCATTCAATCCTGCGACCAGTTTTGCAACCTCCATTTTGGTCGCAAAAATAATATGTAAAATTAAAAAAATGGTTTTTCTGGTTTACCACAATTTATAAATTCCAATACCCATAATCAAATAATTAAATTCATAAAATTGTACCGATTTATAGAAATATCCAAACGTCCAAAATTAAATATCAACAAAGTGTACAAAGATATATACGATAAAAAATATTCAAACATATGTATAAAAACAAATATTCGAATTGACCGTATGTTTACAAAAAAGAAATCACACGCTTAACTAGTTAGAGAAACTTTTTGATACGTTCTTTAGCGTGAATCCAATTTGCTGTTTCATTTCGACGTTTGAAACTCTAGTTTCCTCAATTTGCTCTATCATTGTGAGTTCTTGCTCTTTCTTTTTCATTCTCTAGTCTTTTTGTTTCTCTCTTGTTTAAGTTGCGCCATTTTCTCATTCAAGCGTTGTACCTGTAATTAATAAAGCCATAAAACCCATTATGACTCATTAGAATCAAATATAACTCATTTGTACCTATTTTCACCCATAAATATAGGCATAGGCTATTAATTTAGTTAGTTAGTTAGTTAGTTAGAAAATGGACTCGATAGCTTATTGGTTGCTAATTTACAGAGCCAAGGAACATGCCTAACTACACTTAGATGCTGAATTAACTGCTGAAACAAGGTTTGCTTGTAGGTATTAATATGTGCTATTAATATGCTTGATTTGAATAATTCATGTGTTTCCTTATATGTACTTAGTGTTCATGTTTTTGTTTTAACTTACATGGTTCATACACAAACCGAGATTACAATAGGGAAACCAATTTATGTGTGTGAATCAGTAAACTAGGATTAACCCGTAGAAACGAAAATGAACAATCAAAAACTTTCATCTTTTATATAATTAGCATATTGTCTTCTTCAAAATCAATTCCATATTAGATGGATGTTTTAGTCCCCGGAACAAATCAAAATCACATTGGTAGATTTATAGAATGTATATAGGATCAGAATGATTACCTTAAACACCAGGTAAACAGAACAAATCAGAGACGATGGACTTGAACAATGAAGTAGTTGCTTTTGGAGATTTTAACCCTCGTTATTTTCCACAAAAGTTTAAAAATAATACTAATAATAATAAATTAAAAGAATAATTTATTTATTTTTAATAAAGAATTTTAAATAACAATAGTAATAATTAAAAAATAAACTATTTAATTATTTTTGATAAAAGTTAAATAGTAATATTAATAATAATTCGTTTGCATTCATTAACCAACGATGACCCTAATTAACCATCTATGACTCTAATCGACCTTCATTCGTCATGATTAACCAACAATAACCCAAACACACAGTTATTAACCCTAAATTCATCAACTTCCTAAATTAACCATGTGAGCGTAATTGAATAACATTAACCCTAATTGATCATATTTGACCCTAAATGTCCATCAATGACTTTAATTAACAATGTGAACATAACTGAACAACATTGACCCTAATTGATTGTACTTGACCCTAATAACCATCACTAACCATAATTGATTATCGTTGACCCTAATTGGTCATCACTGGCCCTAATTGTCATCATTTTCCTTGATACACCATCATTGATTAACACTGACGCAAAATCAAGATCATTTGCCCTTTTTGACCATCACTGGCCCTAACAACCCATAATTGACAATTGTTGACCAATATCTACCCTGATTAACCTTCATTAACCAGTATTGACATTAATTGCATTAATTGACCGTAATTGCTCGTCATAGAGCAATACTAGACCTAATTGCCTTTAATTGTTCATAATTAGTGACCACTGACCAATATGACCTTAATTAACTATTTTTGCCCCTAACTAAAACTAATTGACCATAAGTTGACCTATATTGACCCTCAATAACCATTCTTAATAAACGAAAACTCTAGTTCACACTAGTAGATCTTTATTCACCCTCGTTATTTTTCACAAAAGTTTAAAAATAATACTAATAATAATAAATTAAAAGAATAATTTATTTATTTTTAATAAAGATTTTAAATAACAATAATAATAATTAAAAAAATAAACTATTTACTTATTTTTGATAAAAGTTAAATAGTAATATTAATAATAATTCGTTTGCCTGCATTAACCAACGATGACCCTAATTGACCATCAATGACTTTAATCGACTCTCATTCGCAATGATTAACCAACAATGACCCTAACACACAGTTATTGACCCTAAATTCATCAATTTTCTTAATTAACCATGTGAGCGTAATTGAATAACATTGACCCTAATTGGTCATATTTGACCCTAAATGTCCATCAATGACTTTAATTAACATTGTGAACATAACTGAACAACATTCACCCTAATTGATCGTATTTGACCCTAATAACCATCACTAACCATAATTGATTATCGTTGACCATAATTGGTCATCACTGGCCCTAATTGTCATCATTTGCCTTGATATACAATCATTGATCAACACTGACCCAAAATCAAGATCATTTGCCCTTTTTGCCCAACACTGGCCCTAACTACCTTTAATTGACAATTGTTGACCAATATCTACCCTGATTAACCTTCGTTAACCAGTACTGACATTAATTGCATTAATTGACCGTAATTGCTCGTCATAGAGCAATACTAGACCTAATTGCCTTTAATTGTTCGTAATTAGTAATCACTGACCAATATGACCTTAATTAACTATTTTTGCCCCTAACTAAAACTAATTGACCATAAGTTGACCTATATTGACCCTCAATAACCATTCTTAATAAACGGAAACTCTAGTTCACACTAGTAGATCTTTATTCACCCTCGTTATTTTTCACAAAAGTTTAAAAATAATACTAATAATAATAAATTAAAAGAATAATTTATTTATTTTTAATAAAGATTTAAAATAACAATAATAATAATTAAAAAAATAAACTATTTACTTATTTTTGATAAAAGTTAAATAGTAATATTAATAATAATTCGTTTGCCTGCATTAACCAACGATGACCCTAATTGACCATCAATGACTTTAATCGACCCTCATTCGCAATGATTAACCAACAATGACCCTAACACACAGTTATTGACCCTAAATTCATCAATTTCCTTAATTAACCATGTGAGCGTAATTGAATAACATTGACCCTAATTGGTCAATTTTGACCCTAAATGTCCATCAATGACTTTAATTAACATTGTGAACATAACTGAACAACATTCACCCTAATTGATCGTATTTGACCCTAATAACCATCACTAACCATAATTGATTATTGTTGACCATAATTGGTCATCACTGGCCTAATTGTCATCATTTGCCTTGATATACCATCATTGATCAACACTGACCCAAAATCAAGATCATTTGCCCTTTTTGCCCAACACTGGCCCTAACTACCCTTAATTGACAATTGTTGACCAATATCTACCCTGATTAACCTTCGTTAACCAGTACTGACATTAATTGCATTAATTTACCGTAATTGCTCGTCATAGAGCAATACAAGACCTAATTGCCTTTAATTGTTCGTAATTAGTGACCATTGACCAATATGACCTTAATTAAGTATATTTGCCCGTAACTGACACTAATTGACCATAAGTTGACCTATATTGACCCTCAATAACCATTCTTAATAAACAGTAACTCTAGTTCACATTAGTTGATCTTTATTAACCCTCGTTATTTTCCACTAAAGTTTAAAAATAATACTAACAATAATAAAATAAAAGAATAATTTATTTATTTTTAATAAAGATTTTAAATAACAATAGTAATAATTAAAAAATAAACTATTTACTTATTTTTGATAAAAGTTAAATAGTAATATTAATAATAATTCGTTTGCCTTCATTAACTAACGATGACCCTAATTGACCCTCATTCGCAATGATTAACCAACAATGACCCTAACACGCAGTTATTGACTCTAAATTCATCAATTTCCTTAATTAACCATGTGAGCGTAATTGAATAACATTGACCCTAATTGGTCATATTTGACCCTAAATGTCCATCAATGACTTTAATTGACAATGTGAACATAACTGAACAACATTCACCCTAATTGATCGTATTTGACCCTAATAACCATCACTAACCATAATTGATTATCGTTGACCATAATTGGTCATCACTGGCCCTAATTGTCATCATTTGCCTTGATATACCATCATTGATCAACACTGACTCAAAATCAAGATCATTTGCCCTTTATGCCCAACACTAGCCCTAACTACCCTTAATTGACAATTGTTGACCAATATCTACCCTGATTAACCTTCGTTAACCAGTATTGACATTAATTGCATTAATTGACCGTAATTGCTCGTCATAGAGCAATACTAGACCTAATTGCCTTTAATTGTTCATAATTAGTGACCACTGACCAATATGACCTTAATTAACTATTTTTGCCCCTAACTAAAACTAATTGACCGTAAGTTGACCTATATTGACCCTCAATAACCATTCTTAATAAACGGAAACTCTAGTTCACACTAGTAGATCTTTATTCACCCTCGTTATTTTTCACAAAAGTTTAAAAATAATACTAATAGTAATAAATTAAAAGAATAATTTATTTATTTTTAATAAAGATTTTTAAATAACAATAGTAATAATTAAAAAAATAAACTATTTATTTATTTTTGATAAAAGTTAAATAGTAATATTAATAATAATTCGTTTGCCTTCATTAACCAACGATGACCCTAATTGACCATCAATGACTCTAATCGACCCTCATTCGTCATGATTAACCAACAATGACGCTAACAGACAGTTATTTACCCTAAATTCATCAATTTTCTTAATTAAACATGTGAGCATAATTGAATAACATTGACCCTAATTGATCATATTTGACCCTAAATGTCCATCAATGACTTTAATTAACAATGTGAACATAACTGAACAACATTGACCCTAATTGATCGTATTTGACCCTAATAACCATCACTAACCATAATTGATTATCGTTGACCCTAATTGGTCATCATTGTCCCTAATTGTCATCATTTGCATTAATATACCATCATTGATCAACACTAACCCAAAATCAAGATCATTTGCCCTTTTTTACCATCACTGGTCCTAACTACCCATAATTGACAATTGTTGACCAATATCTACCCTGACTAACATTCGTTAAAAAGTATTGACATTAATTGCATTAATTGATCGTAATTACTTGTCATAGAGCAATACTAGACCTAATTGCCTTTAATTGTTCGTAATTAGTGACCATTGACCAATATGACCTTAATTAACTATATTTGCCCCTAACTGACACTAATTGACCATAAGTTGACCTATATTGACCCTCAATAACCATTCTTAATATACAGCAACTCTAGTTAACACTAGTTGATCTTTATTAACCCTCGTTATTTTCCACAAAAGTTTAAAAATAATACTAATCATGATAAATTAAAAGAATAATTTATTTATTTTTAATAAAGATTTTAAATAACAATAGTAATAATTAAAAAAATAAACTATTTATTTATTTTTGATAAAAGTTAAATAGTAATATTAATAATAATTCATTTGCCTTCATTAACCAACGATGACCTTAATTGACCATCAATGACGTTAATCGACCCTCATTCGCCATGATTAACCAACAATGACCTTTACACACCGTTATTGACCTTAAATTCATCAATTTCCTTAATTAACCATGTGAGCGTAATTGAATAACATTGACCCTAATTGATCATATTTGGCCCTAAATGTCCGTCAATGACTTTCATTAACAATGTGAGCATAACTGAACAACATTGACCCTAATTGATCGTATTTGACCCTAACAACCATCACTAACCATAATTGATTATCGTTGACCCTAATTGGTCATCATTGTCCCTAATTGTCATCATTTGCATTAATATACCATCATTGAACAACACTGACCCAAAATCAAGATCATTTGCCCTTTTTTACCAACACTGGTCCTAACTACCCATAATTGACTATTGTTAACCAATATCTACCCTGATTAACATTCGTTAAAAAGTATTGACATTAATTGCATTAATTGACCGTAATTAATCGTCATAGAGCAATACTAGACCTAATTGCCTTTAATTGTTCGTAATTAATGACCATTGACCAATATGACCCTAATTAACTATATTTGCCCCTGACAGACACTAATTGACCATAAGTTGACCTATATTGACCATCAATAACCATTCTAAATAAACAGTAACTCTAGTTCACACTAGTTAATCTTTATTAACCCTCGTTATTTTCCATAAAAGTTTAAAAATAATACAAATAATAATAAATTAAAAGAATAACTTATTTATTTTTAATAAAGATTTTTAAATAACAATAGTAATAATTAAAAAAATAAACTATTTATTTATTTTTGATAAAAGTTAAATAGTAATATTAATAATAATTCGTTTGCCTTCATTAACCAACGATGACCCTAACTTACCATCAATGACTCTAATCGACCCTCATTCGCCATGATTAACCAACACTGACCCTAAAACACCGTTATTGACCCTAAATTCATCAATTTTCTTAATTAACCATGTGAGCGTAATTGAATAACATTGACCCTAATTGATCATATTTGACCCTAAATGTCCATCAATGACTTTAATTAACATTGTGAACATAACTGAATAACATTGACTCTAATTGATCGTATTTGACCCTAATAACCATACTAACCATAATTGGTTATCGTTGACCCTAATTGGTCATCACTGGCCCTAATTGTCATCATTTGCCTTGATATACCATCATTGATCAACACTGACCCAAAATCAAGATCATTTGCCCTTTTTGACCATCACTGGCCCTGACTACCCATGATTGACAATTGTTAACCAATATCTACCCTGATTAACCTTCGTTTACCAGTATTGACATTAGTTGCATTAATTGACCGTAATTGCTCTTAATAGAGCAATACTAGACCTAATTGCCTTTAATTGTTCGTAAATAGTGACCATTGACCAATATGACCTTAATTAACTATATTTGCCCCTAACTGACACTAATTGACTATAAGTTGACCTATATTGACCCTCAATAACCATTCTTAATAAACAGTAACTCTAGTTCACACTAGTTGATCTTTATTAACCCTCGTTATTTTCCATAAAGGTTTAAAAATAATACTAATAGTAATAAATTAATAGAATAATTTATTTATTTTTAATAAAGATTTTTAAATAACAATAGTAATAATTAAAATAATAAACTATTTATTTATCTTTGATAAAAGTTAAATAGTAATATTAATAATAATTCGTTTGTCTTCATTAACCAACAATGACCCTAATTGACAATCAATGACTCTAATCGACCCTCATTCGCCATGATTAACCAACAATGACCCTAACACACAGTTATTGACCCTAAATTCATCAATTTCCTTAATTAAACATGTGAGTGTAAATGAATAACATTGACCCTAATTGATCATATTTGACCCTAAATGTCCATCAATGACTTTAGTTAACAATGTGAACATAACTGAACAACATTGACCCTAATTGATCGTATTTGACCCTAATAACCATCACTAACCATAATTGATTATCGTTGACCCTAATTGGTCAACACTGGCCCTAATTGTCATCATTTGCCTTGATATACCATCATTGATCAACACTGACCCAAAATTAAGATCATTTCCCCTTTTTGACCATCATTGGCCTTAACTACCCATAATTGACAATTGTTGACCAATATCTACCCTGATTAACCTTCGTTTACCAGTATTGACATTAATTGCATTAATTGACCGTAATTGCTTGTCATAGAGCAATACTAGACCTAATTGCCTTTAATTGTTCGTAATTAGTGACCATTGACCAATATGACCTTACTTAATTATATTTGCCCCTAACTGACACTAATTGACCATAAGTTGACCTATATTGACCCTCAATAACCATTCTTAATAAACAGTAACTCTAGTTCACACTAGTTGATCTTTATTAACCCTCGTGAACCATCATTATCTGATACTTACGCCTGTTAACCATTTTTAACCCTAATTGTCCTAGTTGACACTGATTTACCCTAATTGCCCCTATTTGATACTAACTGTTGGCTATTAACTACTATCAATCCTAATCATATTCAATTGACACTAATGGTTCTTTATTGATCCTAACTAACACTAGTTTCTCCTAATTTCATCTATTTGCTCGTAATTGGTCATAACTGATCGATATTGATCTTAATTTACCATAATTGACTATCACCTGACATATTTGACCAATAATAACCTAAGCTACCTCTAATTTTCCAATAGTAACTCTAATAGTATTGACCTTGGTTGACCATTATTAAACCCTATTGGTCCTAAATAACCATTATTGACCCTCAATGATCAATATTGACCAATACTTATCCTAATTGGCACTAATTTACCCTAATTGCCAGCTATTTATTCTAATTGGTGACTATAAACCATTATCGACCCTAACTAGCCCTATTGACCACAAGTGACACTAACCGACCCTAATTGTCCATTATTAATCCTTATTAACTATCAACTGACCCGTATTGACCGTAAGCGAAAGTAGTTGCCCGTGCTTGACTTTAACTAACATTATTAACTTTAACTAACCCTCGTTAACAAGTATTCACTCTAGTTAACCGTTATTGACCATAATTAATCATCATTGATCCTGTTGACGTAATAACATATATTGGATGATATGTGGTAATGAGTCATATTATATCGTAATAAGTCGTAATGGTCCATGATGTGAGACTAATGTCTATGTTTGGCCATCATTGACCTTATTAGCTATTATTAACCATAATTACCCTCTATTGACCCTGATTGACACTAACTGACCCTAATTGTATCTAATTGACCATCATTGATCCTTTTTGACTATCTTTTACTTGTATGTCGTAATCAACCCCAATTGCCCATGATTACCCTTACTAACACAAACTGGTACTAACTGACACTAGTTGATCATAATTGACTGATACAGACACTAATTGCCTCTAATTGACCATTATTGATTAATATTGGCCATGATTAACTATAAATGCCCCTAGTTGACAAATATTGATCTTAGTTGGCTTTAGTGATCTCTAATCGTTCATAACTAATTTCCTCTATTTACTCTTTGTTGATCATTAACTAATATTGACCATAATTGTCCCTAACTAGCAATACTTCCCCTGATTAGCAATACTTGACCATATTTGCCCATAATTGACCCCGGTCAACACTAACTAACACTAATAAGTATGTACTCCAAAATACAACCCATTATGACTTCATTTGTTTTATATTTTTCAATCATGTTTTAATCTTTTTAATATCATTTTTGTGACCAGTCATATGACTGGATTATTTTATTTTATTTTTAAAGAAAATTTACAATCGTTTTTGCTACCAAAATTTATCTTCACCTTTATTAATATAATTTAAGACCGTTGTCGTTATATTTGCCACTAGTAATATTTTTACTTTATTATTTTTATAATTGATAACTTTATTTGCGACCGAAACAATTTCAGTAGTTACATTTGCGACCGGATTTAATTGTTTAATTACTTTTTTAAAAATGATTGTTGTATTTGCGACCGAAACAATTTCGATAGCAATATTTGCGACCATTTTTGCGATCAAATTAATTTTGATTTTGAAAAACTACGACTGTATTTGCGACAAAAACAATTTCGGTAGCTATATTTGCGACCGTTTTAGCGACCTAATTATTTTAAATTTTATTTTTTATTGTTTTATAAAACTAGCGACTGTATCTGTGACCGAAACAATCTCGGTCGCTATATTTTCGACCGAAACAATTTTCGTCGATATATTTGCGACCGTTTTACGACCGACTCAATTTAGTCGCTAAGTTTGCAACCGGTTTTGTTTAGGTCGCTAATTTTGAGACCGATTTTGTTTTGGTCGCTATTTTTGTGATCGATTTTGTTTCAGTCGTTAATTTTGCGACAGACTTGTTTTGGTCGCTAATACGGTTGCTAATTTTGCGACCGGTTTTTGTTGGTCGCAAATTCGGTCTCTTTTGCCCATTTGTGTAGTAGTGGTATCACTTTCAAATGAAAATAATTTGGTGGCGGTCTAAATCTTTTAATCATATATTTTAAAAGAAAACAAGAACAAGTATACAAAATCTGTTCCGGAAAAAACGTACCAAAATGTGTCTTAAAAACCATATGTAAAACAAGCCAAAGATGTTCCTTATATAGGGGACGAATCATGGAAATGTTTCAGTTACCGGTTGGTGGTTATAACTGTCGACAGTTAGATAATTAAATAAACGATAACCTATTTGCCGCTGACAGTCGAGGTAGATTCTTATAAAAAAATAATAACAAGCTATTTGGGCCCGATAGGCCCAACAACCCAGAATGGTCTAGTCCAAGAAAAATGGTTTACACTTGGAGATAGAGGTGCACAAACCGGGTTGGGCCTAAGAACCAGAACCAGTTCTTGGTGGACCGGGTTTGTTTTTTGCCGGGTTGGGACCGGAACCGGTTTTAGGGTTGGGAAGGCATACCCGGTGGAACCGGTTAGGGTAGGGTCGGGTCCGATTCGGTTCAGGAACCGGGTAGGAACCGGGTCCTACCGTCGCCAAACGGTTCTAATCCTTTTTACACCATTTTTACACACAATAACACTATAAATACAACCCTTTTTACACACAATAACACTATAACACTCTCAACTCACAAAAATGAACTTTTGGACCAAAGACGAGGAGTACGGATTAGCTCTTGCGATGGTATACGTTAGGGCCGAGACTACAAGCGATGAGTTATCATATCCTGATTTATTATGGGATCACGTTAAAGATAGATTCTACGAGGAAATGGATGGTGATACATAGCATACAAAGGCTCAAATAATGTCAAAGTGGCGTAGTATATCGTTAGTGGTTGAGAGGTTTCACACAATCTACATGTCACACCCCCCCACCGATGGCGTAATTTACGCGAGGGGTGACGAATTGAAATCATCACAATGATTAAAAAGAAATACTATTAAATTAACCGGATAATTGAATTACATTGTTTAAAAAAAAACAAAAACCAAACAAGATAGATAACCAAATTGTCTTTATTAAATTTTATAAATAACTAAATCTCCTAGAGCCAAGTCTCGAAGTCCTAGCGTGATCATAACAGCAACCTAGTTGTTAGTACCTGAATAACATGCTAAAATATGTCAGCTATAAAGCTGGTGAGAACATAGATTTAAGTAATTACATAGTATAGATAACGAAGATTTGCAAATCATACACAAGTTTCAATAACAAGTAAACCAACTTTTATACATCGATTCAACCAAACCTAATGACAAGATTGGGTTCCCATTGTATTGACATAGTATGAATAACAAGTTTTGCAGTTTCTGTATATCTAGTTTCAAGTTGAAATCGTATCTCGTCAACTCAAGAACTAGATCGGCTTGTCAGGCCCATAGATCTATGACTTACTCCAGTTGGCTTATCCCAAGTTAATGGTTGTAGAGTGTGTATAAAACCGTTTAAGTTTACATGTATAGAAAGTTATTATTGAAATTGCAAAAGTAGTATTTGAGTTTGATATAGTTTGAACAACCTTTGATATACGAGCATGTTTTCCACCCCAAAGATAAAAAGTAAAAGGGGCTATGTATCTCACCTTGTAGTAGGTGGGTAGAATCTTGTCTTGGTAGTAACTTGGTTACGAGAATGCCTTAATGATTAAACCCTAAGTACGTGATAGTGCAAGTTAGTTTTAGAATTTAAGTTTAGAATAGATAAGGGTTGAAATTGTAATTACAGGAAAGTGGTTGTCGTATACTAGAATGATTATCATCCCAGAGTAGTACCTTTAAAAGAAGCGTTCCCAGGAAAGAGTTGGTTGGATCAAGACCCCGTCTTTCTTAGCCAGAACTTTTTGCTTGTCAGATAACTACATACCGGTTGGATGGTTACTCTATCGGTATACTAGACCAAGTTTAGGGTTTATTTGATAGCTTTAGAAAGTATTGGGGCTAAAGTGTAAATATGATTTTAGTTGGGACTAATGAATAACTTGAATATTATAGGGTTAGAATTGAAAATGTAAAGAGTTTTAATACAAACATGATTCAAGAACTGATAGAAAGTAAAAACGGATCAAAGCTTAGATATTTATATAAAAAGTTTGAATGCGATTAAAAGACTTATGAGAATTATAAAATTATGGATTTTTATGATTTAAAACATGTTAAAATCCCTTATTTTATAAGAAAAATCGTGGCTTTTATAAAAATTATGAAGATCATGACAGTTTGCAAAAAGTGCGGCTTTTGACAGCTTTGCGCACTGATCTTGCGCGGGGTGTTTATGGGACTTAAACTTTGAATTAGAAGACGTGCGAGTAGACGATTCGAAGCTAAGACCTTAAACTTGATTTTCAAAAAAGAAACGATTGAAAGAGTTATATTTTGAGGGAGTTATGACCCCGAGAAGATGGGGTTACGAATCTGTCAAAAGTTCAGCATTATAGTTTTTATGTTTTAATGAAAAAGTTTTGATATTTAATCATTAAATCAAGTTTTGTAAGCCTAGATCTATGATTATAACATGTAAGTGTTAGGGAATCATAGATCTAAAGTTGTTTTTATAAAATCATTAAATGAATTAAAGATAAAAAGTTATGAACACGAAGAACATGATGACTAGAACTTACTTGCCAACGAGGAAACGAATTTGGATCTTGAGGGAGGATGTAGAATTCAATTTTGGAAGCCCCAGGGGGTCTTGATTTCGAGTTTTAGAGTGAAGAATGAAGGTGATGGAGGGGTCTTTATATATGTTAGAATTTGAGATGATTAAGGAGCTAACAGGGGAAGAGATGAACTAGGATTGTTAGTTGATAGGATTGTTACTTAGGCTAGGAGATTTAGGATAGAATTGTAGTTGATTAGGTTTTAGATAATTACTAGTTAATATTAATTATAAGTTTAATAATATTCAAGGGTAATTAAGAGGTTTAATTACATTAATTTATATATATAAACTAAAAATCGTAGGTTTTGTTTTTAAAAAGAGAATATGGGCATTTATCTTTAAGGTTTTAATAATATTAATGACTAAATAATTACTACAAGTATTAATATGTTGAATTATATAAAAGGTTTAATAGATTTAGGATAAATTACAAAGTTAAAGAATTAGATTTAAAAGAAATATTTATATTTATTATTATAGATTTTCGAAAATAATGATTAAATAAATATTAAAACTTGATTTTTATAAAAGGTTTAAATTAATAATCTTTTAAGCATTAGGTTTTATAAAATATTACACAAATGAACCTTGAAATTACATATGTGTAGTTTTAGACTTCTATGTTTGAATTTAGGTTTCTAAAGATATAAACTTCTCATATAATTTATTTTTGTATAGGGTTTAAGGCATCCAAATTACTACATTAGGCAATATATAGAATAATATAGCATTGAATTACATAGAATCACCATAGTAAACGACAATTTATAAAATCACAATCTATTGAAATTGAATTATGCTAACGTTTTTAAAGATCGAAATAGTTTCAAGAATGCATAATGAATCAATAGTATCACCAAAAGGTTACATAAATAGTATGAAAAAATCAAGGATGTTACACTACAGAAGACAGATGGACGCCTTGGAAGATCCAAATAACGATCAGAATGTTGTCCAAGAATCTTGTGCTGAATATGCACGAGTTCATGGAAAGTCGTTTGGTAAGTTAGCAATTACGGAGCTTTTAATCGACAATTAATTTTTTGTTGTTTTCAAGTTGTGTATCGACATTCACCCTTGTGTAATGTTTTTAGTTAATAAATTAAGTTGTTTGCAAATATTAATATATATATAATACTCACTTAAAAACAACTAACAAATAATATTAATAATACACACTAAAATAAATAAAACGGGTTCGCACTCAGGTTAGCACTACTT
This sequence comes from Smallanthus sonchifolius, assembly GCA_023525975.1. Lineage (NCBI taxonomy): Eukaryota > Viridiplantae > Streptophyta > Magnoliopsida > Asterales > Asteraceae > Smallanthus > Smallanthus sonchifolius. The sequence continues at coordinate 22,979,349 of CM042037.1, forward strand.
ATTGTTTGAAACATTCGTCTCTTCATACAACTTGCAGTACTTGTCTAAGTGTTTCCGCAAGGTTGAGTTTGAATCCTTTGAAAAAAATTTTCGCACAACTTGCAATGAGCCTTGTTTGGCCCGGTTGACATCTCACAGAGATCAAAATATTACCAAATATCCGGGTTTTATTAGTAGGAATAACTTTTACCGCCGTTACATATGTACCAGCAGCGTTATCAGCCATTGAGAGTAGAAAGTCGTAAATGAGAGTAAAACGAGTGTTTTTTGCGTTTTCAAGTTGGGTACTCAACTAATTCATCCAACATCTATTTATACTGACTCAGAGGGGCTAAAATACAAAAAAAAAAGTTCAAAAAGAGGCTCCAACGGTAATATTACCGTTAAAAAACGTTTTTTTAAACGTGTTTAACGGCTAGAACCGGGTAGGAACCGATTCTAGCCGGGTCCGGGTAGGAACCGGTCGAGTGGAAAAATCTAGGAACCGGTTAGGAACCTGCGGATACAATAAAGTAGTAACTGGTTATTGTTTGGGCCGGGTAGGGACTGGAACCGTTTTTTTTAGCAAGTCTTGGAGATGAGGACAAGATTGACTTGTTGTTTTCCTTTGTGTGTAAGAAATTTTGTTGCTTTGATAAACCTTCTCAGTTGTCTCCACCGTTACAAACCCGCGTTCACTAATCGGTTTCCCCTTCCTCCGCTGTTCATCAAAAATGGAGCAACCGCTGCTCACTGGTACAATTCTTTCTCTTCAATTTCTGCTCAATTACTCTTATCTATTCCTTTTTCAGTCTTATGGTCATCGAATCCCTTATTTGAAATTTTGCAGAAAAAGGTGAAATTAGGGATGGCGAAAGCGAGAACTGGCATTCTTATCCGTCGGTGGGACGAACAGGATCAATGGTTCCGACTGCTTCTGAAGTCAGCGTTGACGAAATTCGATCGGCTGCTACCGGTTCTGATCGCTACCCTCCTTCTCTCCATGCGCCCTTGATCAGTTCTCCGGATCCTCCCCCGTATATTGCTGGTACAATACATCTCAATTTTTTTTTAATTTTCAGTAAATGTATGTGTTCAATTGATTATGTTATACTGTTTTTTTAGAAATAACTACCACCTGTGATGATGATTTAGATGTGAGATCTTTACTTTTACTTGGATTATGCAATTGATTTTGCTGTATTTTATCATTTGACAGTAGCCAAAGATTGTAGAGCAAAAACATAATCCATGGAAGTTATTGTTGTTTTTTGTTTGTAAGCTAATCTATAACCAAACCAAATAGATAAAACCTTTGTTCTGCTGCCAGAACTGAACCAATCGTGTGTTGAGAACAACGAGAACCGCATAAGCATGTGTACATATCGCTTTAATGAAAAGGGTAAAATTGAAAATTAATGGTTTATTTATCTTTTCCCACTCTTTTCTTTGATTTTATCTACTTTCCCCTGAATTTTTTTTAAAAGTATAAAAATGTGCACATATGCATATAGTTTATATGCATATGTGCATTTAGACAAAAGACTATCAATAGCATGTTTTTTGAAAACATATTGAAATCTACGTGCATTTTATTCAATTCTATAATAAATAGTACAGGTTAACTCGGTTCTTGCAGTTCTCAACATACCATTGTTTCTAAAAAAGAATGCCCTCCTTTGCTGATGGTGAAGTCATCTGTGGCTTAAATCTTTTATCTTATTGTAATTAATAAAGAAGGTATCTACACTACCACATCGATATCTTTATCATTCTCGATTCTTTCTACTATACCCGAAATCTATATGAATCATGCTAAAACTTCTATATTTGCTTACTTGATCATTGACGTTCCGTTCGACAAATATCTGTTAGGTATCTCTTAAATAAGAACCAATGGAGTATCATGTTTTTCTGTTCATGCACATTTAAAATGTTCACTTTTCTTGCAGAGCAACCTTATCCTTACGAGGCAGGATATGGAGGACAATTTGGTAAAACTGAACATCAACCTGCTAGGTATAAGTTAGATCCTCTTCAATCTTAAGGACCAATTTGTACTACTTAATCTTTATTTGAGTTAATCCATATGGATTAACATAATTTTGTTGTATGTCTTAACAGGCAAATATTGGATGAAGTTGAGATTCGGGAATTGCTGATTGATCATGTTGGTCACCGTTGTTGTTGGGGAAGTCGTCCTGCTCGCACATGGAAAATCCATTCTATTGAAGACTGCAATGTTTATGTTGGGACTCTTGAAACATTTGTGGAAGAACGGGAAGTAATAACTGAAACAGAACCGTACCATGGTGATGATATTGATGGGAAGGATAAGGGGCCTGAACTCGGTGTTTGGGAATTAGATCTGAGGGCAGAATTCCCAGTTTTGTTTACAAATCACAAAGAGTCGCGCGCCAAAATTCCCAATTCTGAAACTGTTGAAAAATGTTCAGGTAATTGTGAAAAGATGACCTAAAGTGTGGTTTTGTTTCAATTTATTGTTTGATTCCTGATGAAATCTTGTTTTGATGGCAGATTGTGCAGGAAGAGGAGATATTGTTTGTGCTACTTGCAATCCAGGTCAAGAACCTGGGGTTTATAAAGAAAATCAAATGTCTCAGTGTGCTGCCTGTTATGGAAGGGGTCTGATTGCTCACAGAGATGGATCTGATACAATGTAAGCTGTGTTAATTGTCCCCTTTTGCCATTTATGCGTAAAATGTTGATAAAGAAATTAAATTTTATAATTTATCAGACCACTGACCGAATGATTTCCTTTTGCAGATGTGTGCAATGTAATGGTAAAGGCAAGATACCTTGTGCGACTTGTGGATCACGTGGGCTAGTTAAATGTTTGAAATGTTTAGGCAGCGGTTCCCTTTTGACACGCAAACTAGCCGTTGTTAAATGGTACATCTGCTATATTTATATACAAAAACTCAGTCATATATGAATTTACCAAACCTTGACTGAATTATTGGTTGTTTTCAAACAAAATGATGACATTTTGCAGGGATACACATGCAACAAGAAAACTGAATGCAACAAGTGGGGCCGCCTCAGTCCCTGATGATGTCTTCCACCGAGCCAAAGGGGTCCAGCTGTGCAACACGCAAGCCTACCAATGCACCCCGGCTTTCTTTGCTGATTCCTTCTTTCTGAATCAGTTCTCTTCAGAGGTAATATCTGAACGACCGCCAATCCCTCCTACTGCTAGAGTCATATGTGAGAGGCACACCATTTCTGTGATCCCGGTTACACGTGTCACAATGGTTAACCGTGGTCAAGCCTTTAGCTTCTACATTGTTGGTTATAGCCGAGATGTGTACCTCAAGGATTACTATCCTTCTAGGTTCTGTTGGGGGTGCTGCCCTTGCTTAGATTGGCTGAAGATATGATTTAAATGTTCATGTTTCTCATAAGGTTCTGGCTAGGTGGTTATAATCTGGTTGTATGTCGGTGTGTATGCGTGCTACTTTTGAGGTTCGTAAGTGTTGTTTGTACTGTTTATATTTGTATGATTGTTTTTTTAAGTATGGATGGAGGTGTAGTAAGGTAAATGTTGAGGTAATATTATCATCATGGTATTACAAAAGAGTGTTTTGAAACATGGTCTACATTTGGTGATAGTACTCTGTTTCTTATACAGTGCTGATTGTCTTTATTTAGTAGTGTTAACCTTACACAATCAAACAAACAATTAATCAAGCTTAAGCTAATCAAACGAAATTATTATAATTTGAGGCTGCTTTCAAGATAAATTGAGATGATCACTTAGGGTACTTGGGACGTCAAGCGGGTAGGGGCATCGGGTAGTTTGGGTATGTCGGGTACACCGTTGCAAGCCTTGCGGGTATGGCTCTCGGGTGTAAGTACTTGTGTGTGGAGCTTGTGAAGCTGAGTATCCAACGGTAACCCTTATCTAAAAAAAAACGAATTTTTATGAACCTTTTTTAGTTTTAAATATATAATTAGTTTTAATTTAAAAAATGAAAAAAAAATTAGAGTACTTAGGGTTGTGACCTTATCATTTAGGGTACTTTGAGTTGGATTTGGGTAAAAATGAGATGGTTGGAGCCATTATGGTATTTTGCGCACTTAGAGTTGTGCCCTAGGCTCGACTTTCTTTTAGCTTCGTGACGCCTGCTTTGATAAAAATAGCGCGTGTGGAATTGAATGAAGTGTTGATTTAATTGTTAACTAATTAATTCCAATCTTAATAATTATAAAGATTATTATGATTCTTAATGTAACTAATATGAGAAATCTCATTCACACTGGACCTTTTTGGTAACTATATCAAGATCATATTCGATATGCATGATTATTTTATCTTCTAGATCACTCAAGAATTATCTTTGTTACAAGTTAGTTAAATTAAGATGACATAAGAAATCAATGGACACAAAATAATGTTTTCTTTAGCCAAAATTTGTCTACCCTAAACAATAAAGATCTAGGCACTCATGTTTATAAACCCAAAGGCAAAAGAAAAACAATAAGCAAATATACATGTTCATATTGTTACAAATTTGAAAGAATAAACCTAAATGGATGCATATGAAAGGAGGATATTCTTCCTCCCTGGATCATGATGGAAATTCAAGAGATCTACTTGATCATAGCTCAGATTGCTAAGTAACTTTGTCTCCGATCCTCTTCTCTCACGAGACCCTTTTTAGAAATGTAGTGAGAACACCATGTTATGACTCGGGCCGACCCAACAATTAACCAACAACAAGATGATACACCTCAGGCCCAGCTGAAGCCCAACATTAATGTCAGGCCCAAAAGAGAAGCCAGAAGGCCCATTCGCTTTACAACTTGAGCTGCACGTCCACTTCTGCAATTTCTAGTTATGCATTTTCTGTTTTTAATTGACTTAGTATTTGGCATGTTTGAATTACTGCATTTAGGTTAGTGGTACATGTTCTACATGTTCTCCATGAAATAAGGTACATGGGTGATGAACCTTATTCCCCTGCTTGATTAAATTGTTGCATTTTGCATTGAGAAATATATGCGAAAATTGCTCCAAAGTCTTGTTTCCTCTCTAAAATTTATTGGAGTGTTTGCCTACTAAAAATGCTATATCATCTTGGTGCTTTCATTCACGTTCCTGCCTTCCGCTATGCCGCCTCGAAAAGACTCCTCTTCCGATGACACCCCCCCTTCAATTTCCGACCAACTTTCCCAGCTTATTGCCGTCACCACCGGTGCTTCCGCTGGCCAAGCCCAGACCAACACCTAACTCGCTGCTCTCATCAAAGCCACTGAAAACCTCAACACCAAGTTTGATGCCTAAACAGCCACCACTACACGCTTGGTTAATCATGTATTCCAACTTTCCGATCACCTCAACACCGATACCTCTTCCTCCGGCTTCCAACCACCACCACCCGGCGGCCAACCACCACCCGGTAGCCAACCACCACCCGGCGGCCAACCACCCGACAACCACAATCCACGCCAACCAAAGATTACCCTTCCACTCTTCGACGGTTCCAACCCTCTCGGATGGATCTTCCAAGCCGACAATTACTTCAGCTATTACAATATTCCACCGGGGGAACGCGTCTCCTTAACCGCATTCCACTACATCGGTGATGCACTCTCCTGGTACCAACATCAAGCAAGCAACGACCTACTTGGTACTAGACGAATTTCAAGCGGGAAGTCGAATTGCGTTTCGGTCCCTCAACCTATGAGGATCACGAAGCTACCTTATTCAAACTCCATCAGTCTTCTTCTGTCGCCGCCTACCAAACCGAATTCGAGAAAATCAGCAATCGCACCACAGGTCTGTCAGCACAAACCCTAAGAAGTTGTTTTATTTCGGCCTTAAACCCGAGATTAGATCTGAAACGGCTGTTCTCAAGCCCACGTCGCTCCATGCAGCATCTGGGCTAGCCCGTCTTTTGGAAGATAAAATAGCCCACTCCACCAAACCAAAATCCTATTACCCGTCCAAACCTTCCCGCAGTTACCTACTTCTCCTTCCTTGTCGCTTCCTTCCACCCTAAACCCTTCTCCATCGCCATATAAATCTCCTACTAATTTACACCCCCACTTTTACCTAACCCACCAAAGCCCCTTCTCTTCACCAAGTTATCTCCGGAAGCCATCCAACAACGCCATAAAGAAGGGTTGTGTTTCCATTGCCCAGAGAAATATTTCCCAGCTCACAAGTGTTCCCCGCCACAATTCCTTTTAATCGTTGACAACGACGATCTTCCAGCCATGGCCGAACCACCCACATCACAACCACTTGACGAACCCCAGCCTCCCCAATTCATGTCTCTCTCAGATGCACCGTTTTTCGGTATGTGTTCCACCCAAACCTTACGTGTTACGGGTTACATTAACGGTCAGCCAATCACGGTGTTGATCGATTGCGGTAGTACTCACAACATTATCCAACACACATTGCCGCCAAATTTCACATCCCCACCAAACCACTTCAGCCATTCGCTGTCATGGTTGGCAATGGGCATTTCATTCATTGTGAAGGTTTCTGCCCTGATGTTCAACTCCAACTCCAGAAATCCAACTTCCAGATTCCTTTTTTTTTCTTTCCTGTTGAAGGTGCAGACGTTGTGTTAGGTATTTCATGGTTGGGAACCTTGGGCTCGATCACAGCCGATTTTTCCGTTCCGGAACTCTCATTCACCAAATACGGGATCACTACGACCCTCCGCGGAGCACCATTAAGCCACCCAGTTTCACCGAGCTCCTTAACTGCCTTGATTCGCCATGGGTCTGTTTCCTCCCTCCACACTTTGGTCATGGATACAGTCACCCCTAATACCCCTTCCTACCATGATCCACATATCACCAACCTTCTCCACACCTTTCGAGCCTTGTTCGATGCTCCTCATGCCTTACCACCTAACCGACCACATGACCATCATATCCCTTTGCTCAACGATAACCAATCCGTTAACGTCAAACCATACCGATACCCTCACTTTTAAAAACAAATCATGACAACGTTGATTGGTGAAATGTTGCAAGATGGTATCATCCGTCCTAGTCAAATCCCATTCTCCTCACCCGTTCTCTTGGTTAAGAAAAAAGATGGTACATGGCGTTTTTGCGTGGATTATCGGGCACTCAATGCTGTAACAGTGCGAGATCGTTTTCCTATCCCAACCATCGATGAACTTTTGGATGAATTACATGGTGTTACCATTTTTTCCAAAATCGATCTCCGCTCCGGGTACCATCAAATCCGTGTGGCCGCGCAAGATGTACACAAGACTGCTTTTCGAACAACTGACGGACATTATGAATTTCTCGTCATGCCATTTGGCCTTACGAATGCTCCATCAACATTCCAGTCGGCCATGAAGGACCTTTTCCGCTCCGTCCTTCGACGTTTTGTCTTGGTTTTTTTTGATGATATCCTCATCTACAGTAACTCTTCGGAAGAGCATTATTCTCACTTGTGGTATGTCTTTCAGAGCATTATTCTCTACAGTAACTCTCCGAAAGAGCATTTTTTTATGATACCCTAAAACTTCAATTTTTTATCCTGGAATCCTCTTGTTTGTTCACCAAGCTTCACAAAAACCTACAAAACAAGAAATGAAGCAAATAAGTGTCCAAACGTTGAAAATAACCAAGAATTGATCGTGACATGAGCGAAGTTTTGTGCCAAAAAGATGTGTAAATCCTAACACATCAAGCCGTTCTGTCCCAACATAATAAACCTGTTGCCTTTTTTTCAAAGAAATTATGCCCAACTATGCAAGCCCAATCGACGTATACGAAAGAATAGTACGCCAACACCGAATCCGTTCGTAAATGGCGCCAATACCTTCTTGGACGTCGATTCCGTATATTCACCGACCATCATAGCCTTAAACACCTTTTAACCCAAACTATTCAAACACCAGAGCAGCAAAAATGGGTTACCAAACTTATTGGTTACGATTTTGAAATCCACTTCAAGCCGGGTAAAGAGAACACCATGGCAGACGCATTGAGTCGGGTCGACCTCCCTTCTATGTTGGCACTATCACACCCCACAGCTCCTTGGCTTGCCCAGATCCGGTCATATTTCGCAGATTATGAAGTGGGCCAAACGTTAGTAAACCAAATCATCACTGACCCTACCACCCTTCCACACCACTCATTTCGTGACGGATTGGTTTACTTACATGGTCGGATTCTGATTCCAAAAATCGAATCCTTAAGAACCACCTTGCTTCACAAATTCCATTCGACATTCTTAAGTGGCCATTCGGGTGTTAATACTACATTTAAAAGGATCTCTACATCCTTTTCTTGGCTGGGATTGAAGAAAGATGTTGCTAAATTTGTCAAGAATTGTCCAGTTTGTCAAGCAATCAAAACACCAACGCACAAGCCTTATGGATTGTTGCAACTTATGCCCGTACCCGACTCTACTTGGCAAGATATTTCAATGGACTTCATTACAAATTTGCCTTTGTCACGAGGACAAATGATATGACGTAAATTATACATGTTTTGCACGCATAATTATCCTCGAAATCATCACAATTAGAGATAGTATGATAATAATTGATGCCTAATCCACTCATTTATGTTCCGATAGGATAATTGACCCGGATTTACAGGCTCGCGAGGGCGCGATGTGCTCGCCGGTTTACCCCTCGACGGTGTCTCATCAGGAATCTCAATCGTAACCTCCTCCTTGGATGACTCATGCACAGGAACTTGTGGATCCGGTCATGTGCCTCTACCGCTCCTCAAAGTGATGGCCTTCACATGAGCCTTGGGATTGGGCTCAGTGTTGCTAGGCAGGCCACCTGGCGGTCTCTCAGAAATAAGCTTCGCGATCTGCCCAACCTGGTTCTCTATGGTCTGGATCGAAGCTTTCTGATTCCTCAACTCAGTCTCATGCGTGTGAAAACGCTCCTCCATGTAACGGTTCTGCTTCTCTGCCAACTGATTCTGACTCTCCGAGTTGGCAAGTAGTCGTGCAACCATGTCCTCCAAACTGGATTTACCCTCAGGTGCGGGTGGTGGACTGCTGCTAGAACCTTGGCCTTGAAACTGGCCTTGCTGAGGTCGAAACTGGGAACTCTGTCCCTAAGGCCGGTGGGACTGATGCTGGAATGGGGGGCGCTGAGTGAATCCGGGTGGTTGCTGGCTATTGTTGCCAGACTTCCAACTGAAATTCGGGTGATTCTTCCACCCCGGATTATATGTGTTGCTGTAAGGATTATTCTGGGGACGATTCTGGTTGGAAATGAAATCAACCTGCTCGTGGGCCCCCTGATCCCCAACCTGACAAGCACTCGTGGGATGCGCCCCACCACAAAACTCACTCAAGGACTGGGTCTTGTGGACGTGCATCTGATCAATCTTGGTGGAAAGTGCTTCCACCTGGGCAGCTAAAGAGGTAATTCCATCCACTTGATGGACACCCTGCCTCTGAGTTCTGGCTCGGGAAGTATGCTGAGTGTAGCTCTTCGATGCCACCTTCTCTAGCAAGTCATACGCCTCTTAGGGTGTCTTCGTTCCAATGTCTCCACCTGCGTATGCGTCGATCAGCTGCTTCCCTGTCATCTCTAGACCATTGTAGAAGGTCCCACACTGCTGCCACTTCAACAATCCATGGTGGGGAACCTTCCTCATCGGTTCCTTGAATCTCTCCCACGCCTCATAGATCGTCTCTCCGTCGTCCTGCTGGAAAGAAAGAATCCTAGCCCTCAACTTTGATGTTTTCTCCGGAGGGAAGTACTTCTCTAAGAATTTAGCAGCCATCTGGTCCCAAGTACTAATGGACCTAGGGGGAAGTGACAGTAACCAAGCCTTGGCTCGATCCCGTAAGGAAAATGGGAACAACCGGAGCCGAATAGCATCGTCGGTAGCGTCACGAATTTTGAAAGTGGCGCAAATCTCTAAGAAACCGACCAAATGAGTATTAGGATCCTCGTGATCCTTGCCATCGAACTGACACATGTTCTGCACCATCTGTATAATGCTGGATTTGATCTCAAATTGATGTGCTCCAACCGTCGGCCTATTGATGCTCGACTCCAAACTCTCAAGTGTTGGTTTGCCAAAATCCGAAAGCGTCCGACTTGCATCCTCGCCCGCCATCTCCTCTACCTCGTCAACAACAACCTCGTCAAACTCGAGTAACCGGGCCACAAATCGGGAACAGGCTCGCAATCTCCGATGAAGATCACGCTCCGGCTCGAAAGATGGCTCAGGAACCTCCTCGACGGGAGTTGAGAACATACACGATCTGCACGACAAGTTAGATTTGAATACGTGAACCTAGGACAAAGAAAACACAAGTTAAACAAAAACAAAGATAAAATAATTGAAAATAAGAAATAAAAATGTAAAATAAAAAATAAGATGGAATAAAAACTTTACTAAAATATATATATATATATATATATATATATATATATATATATATATATACAAATGCAACTAAAAATAACAAGTAAAATGCAAAATATCTATACACAAAAAGAAATTGCAAAATAACAAACAAGAAAACACGATATGCACAAAAATATATACACTAAATGACTAAAAATTAATTCCAATCGTTCTCGCAAAACCGTGTCCCCGGTAACGGCGCCAAAAACTTGATGCGTGTAAACTATATATATATATATATATATATATATATATATATATTTATAAGTATTTTTCACACAATTTGAGTTTTAAAATGGGTTTTCACCAAAGACTAATTACACACACACCGGGCAGTGTACCCGTCGAATGGCAATATAGTAAAGGTAAGAACCGGATATCAATCTGTGGACATGGTGGAATGCGATAATAAACCGGGACTAAAATTCAATCAATTAATGGTATAAAGATATTTTGAAGAGTTTGTTTTAATTAACTAGCATGCAAATATATAAACTAAGCTAAGATCACAAGTCAAACAATTAAGGAGAAGATATCACTTCGGTGTCGAATCCATCTAGAATACATTCAATACACTCGTCAAAGATATCTAATCAAATGACCTTTCGGAAAGCTAGCATGAATTTCACAAACCAACCACCTAAAGTCATACAATGAAGCTCACGTGTTTAACAATCATGTCAATGTTTATAAAAATTGAACTAGCTTCTGATTAAGGTACACTAATCCAACAACTAGTTGGAAAGATAATATGAACAACACACTACCCACCTCAAGTTGATTAAATTAGACAACAATATGCATTTCTTCAACATACAATGTTCGTACAAAGGTTATATAAATTAGGAGAATGTGTCAACAATTCCTAGATAAACATAAAACTAAGCATGAAACATCATAACAAACACTTTGTCTTTTCAAACGTAAGCATAGAGATACACATACAAATATAGTGATTCATAAACAAGACTTCATTCACCATTCCTAGTCAAATGCCATAAGTTAGTATAAATACATACACCAATCCATAAATATAAGCATAAACCAAAAAATTTTCAACATAATATGGCATACACAAATACAAGTCTTGTGAACAACTCAAAATACTTGAATACATAATTTCATCGAAGAATGATAACATTAACACAATAATTGCCAATAATCCATGAATGTTGTCAAATGTATCTAAACTTCATCTAAACCAAAGTGAACAAGAGTTTTAGCTCATCATGAGCATAAAAATTACAAATAAGCAGGGAAGAATAGTGAAAAACATGATATGAAAACAAGAATCAAACCACTCCTCCAAGCCTAGATGTTGTTGTTGATGTATGGTGATCCTCTTGATGTTGTATCCTCTCCAAGAAGCTTGAAATGTGGCTGGAACAAGGATAATACGAGCTAGAAAAGTGGGTTTTTCTCCCTGGTTGCTGAATGTCTGAATGAGAGTTTAAGTTCTATTTATATAGAAAAGGGGAGGCACGACCATGCCAAGATAGAAGGCACGACCGTGCCAGGTACCAAGGCGCGGTCTTGTCTAGGTCTTAACACGACCATGTGACAGAGGGTTGACCGATCCAGAGCTTCCATTAGGTACCACTGATCGAGGAAGTACGACTGTTCAGACTCACGAGGTGACACACGACCGTGGGGAGCCAAGGCACGATTGTGCCTTGAATTTTGGCTTGGCGCGGTCGTGCAAGATGTGGGCGCAACCGTGCCTAGGGTTTGCAAGCTTGGCACGGCCGTGCCAAGTAGGGGCACGACCGTGCCTCCATCACAGAAACCCTAAAACTTCAATTTTTTTTATCCTGGAATCCTCTTGTTTGTTCACCAAGCTTCACAAAAACCTACAAAACAGGAAATGAAGCAAATAAGTGTCCAAACGTTGAAAATAACCAAGAATTGATCATGACATGAGCGAAGTTTTGTGCCAAAAAGATGTGTAAATCCTAACACATCAAGCCGTTCTGTCCCAACATAATAAACCTATTACTTTTTTTCAAAGAAATTATGCCCAACCATGCAAGCCCAATCGACGTATACGAAAGAATTGTACGCCATCATCGAATCCGTTCGTAAATGGCGCCAATACCTTCTTGGACGTCGATTCCGTATATTCACCGACCATCATAGCCTTAAACACCTTTTAACCCAAACTATTTAAACACCAGAGCAACAAAAATGGGTTACCAAACTTATTGGTTACGATTTTGAAATCCACTTCAAACCGGGTAAAGAGAACACCATGGCAGAAGCATTGAGTCGGGTCGACCTTCCTTCTATGTTGGCACTATCACACCCCACAGTTCCTTGGCTTGCCCAGATCCGGTCATATTTCACAGATGATGAAGTGGGCCAAACGTTAGTAAACCAAATCATCACTGACCCTACCACCCTTCCACACCACTCGTTTCGTGACGGATTGGTTTACTTACATGGTCGGATTCTGGTTCCAAAAATCGAATTCTTAAGAACCACCTTGCTTCACGAATTCCATTCGACATTCTTAGGTGGCCATTCGGGTGTTAATGCTACATTTAAAAGGATCTCTACATCCTTTTCTTGGCTGGGATTGAAGAAAGATGTTGCTGACTTTGTCAAGAATTGTCCAGTTTGTCAAGCAATCAAAACACCAACGCACAAGCCTTATGGATTGTTGCAACCTCTGCCCATACCCGACTCTACTTGGCAAGATATTTCAATGGACATCATTACAAATTTGCCTTTGTCACGAGGAAAAATGATATGACGGAAATTATACATGTTTTGCACGCATAATTAACCCCAAAATCATCACAATTAGAGATCGTATGATAATAATTGATGCCTAATCTACTCATTTGTGTTTCGATAGGATAATTGACCTGGATTTACAAAAACATGAAGAAAACACTCAAAATCAAGGTAAAATCTACATTTGGGGGCCAATTGAACGAAACCGGACGCAGAAGGTCAAAGATGGAAGTCCAAAAGTCAACAGGGACCAAACTAGGGCATTGCACGGTCGTGCATTGCCTTGCACGGCCGTGCAAACCCTAATTTGGGTCCCTATCCTCTCCTGTACTGCCAGATTCTGCACGTAAAAGAAATGGGTACTTTGCATGCCCGTACATTGCCAAAACCTTTGCCTATAAATAGCAAGCTCATTCTAGCGTTTTAAGTATCCATTACTAAGAGGTGTGAAGGCCTTAGTGCTCTGCTAAGATCCGGAACTCTCTCGGTTTTGGTCCATTTAGCTTTTCTTTGTTTATTTTCTTTTAAAGTCTTGTAATATGAACTTATTCTTCTCGTTCGAGTGAAACAAGAGGCAACCTATACCCATTCTCCCTTGGTGTCGGAACACTTCCACACATTATCTAAGGGTTGGTGGAGTTACTTGTATGGTCATTCATGACTAGTTCTCTTGTGTTGCTCGAGTTGGTTGAACTTTAATCCATTAATGAAGTATTTTTAGTATGTTATGTTTTTAAAGCCTTTACTATGAGTTATCTTAAAAAGACAAGAACAAGTGATCTTTAAACCAATCTAATAACCTTAAATCTTGTGAGCTACTTAAGCAAGACTACTTGTTTGGGAAGCTTATTCGACGTTTGTACGGTCTAAATACAAATCTTGGTGCTATCACGACCGGTTAGTATAGATTTAATGTTATGGGTTGATTGGAGGTTTGGGTATTCAGCATGCCGTTTGAACCCTAACCAGACCGGGCAGTTTGTGTCGGTATTTCTTTACTTCTCTTGTGTCGTCTTGAAGAGGACTTCCAGCGGGAGCCATGGGGTTTGATCTAGAGAATGAAAGTCTTATTTATTTAAAATAATGTTATAAGTAAAGGCAACTACTTAAGAACATAACTTGTTAGGTCCGAGCGTTCATAAAGTAGCTCAGAAGGGAGTTGCGCATTCCGACTTTCCAAAGGAAGTTACAAGACCAGACGCATGTCAGTCACAGGGATAATATTAGTCTGGATAATGAATTGTGAGATACCGACGGACTTAAGACCCCGTTCAGGGTCCGTTATATTCATTAAGAAACAGTTGGCCGACCGTATCCACTGTTCCGTTACGAAATACTAACTCCCCTATCGAAAGGGTTAGTACTAGTAAGTATGCCCAACCTTACTTTAAATATACCATTAATTAACAAGTGATAACAACCGGAGTAACACCTTAAACGAAATAATACTTCTAATTACATTTCTTATCTTTTTTATTTTCCTTTTAAAACAATACCCATTTTCCAACTTATTATCTTAGTCAGACAATAGCGAGAGTTGAGTACGGGATCCGTGTCTATGGTTCGATACTTGGTTCTTACCCATACTTTACTACGCTGCGATAGGTACACTTGCCTATTGTGTGTGTATTTAGTTGAAGTAATTATCATTTTAATTTATAAATTTAAAACCTGATTTTGTGTAGCTCCAAATAGAATATATTCATTACTAAAACTACGTCATTAAGTTTTGGTGTCGTTGCCAAGGATATATATATTTATATTTTTATCTACATATAAAACACATATCAAGTTTTTGGCGCCGTTGCCGGGGACACGATAATTCTGCGAAAGATCTAAGTCGTTGGACTGACTATTTATTTCTATTTTACTTTTGTTTTATTTCTACTTTATTTATCATTTTCATTTTATCTTCATCTTTCTTTTAATTTTGTTTTATTTATACTTTATTTTTCCTTTTATTTTTACTATTATTTTTGTTTTGGTACTTGTACTAGCTAATCTATCTTTGCAGGAACTTTCAAGGATCGCAAATCAGGAATTATTGCTACGCAAATTGAATGGATACAAGTACCGCCATTCGAAAGCATTTTAAAATAGGCGTAACACTTTCGAACGGTTTTACGTGTTTAGATTTTACATTCCTCTTTATTTTTGATGATAACAAGCTCGTTACATTGAAATTGGATATCAAGATAATCAAGGTAAATTTTCTAACATATAATCAGGATTTTAATGGTGACATTCCCCTTTGACCAATTTATTTTAAAATAAATTAATACTTTAATATAATTTAAATTATTTTTAATTAATTTAAAAATATATTTTAGTTTATTTTTAAAAGTATTATTTTCAAGAGGATTTTTAGTAAAAAAAAAAGAAGAAGTCAAAATTGGTCAAACAGGGGTGATACACGGCCGTGCAACCCAATGCACGCCCGTGCATTGGGGTTCGTTCGTGTCTGGTGTTAAAATTGCAGAAAAATCACTTTTCTCTCAAAACCCAAACTCCGAAAACGATCGGTTTCAGCCAAAATCACTCCAAAACCCCCGATTTCTCACGTTTTCTCTTGATTTTTTGCTTCCAATCTCTTCCCGAGATATGTAAACTTGTCTATTGTCAAATTTAGTGTGATTTATGCTTCAAATGTGGCTAATCTTGTTCAAATGAGGTTAGGGTTTCGTTTTGAACTTTGGTTTGAATATGCTTGAATATGAACCTAGATGCATGTTTGACTATGTAGGATCATAATGTAACTCATTTTAGCCTTGTATGGGTAGGATTTGTTTGATTTGTATGAATGAGTTTATGAATTTTGAGTTAGAGTTCTTGAACTTGGAATTACAAATTGAAGCATGAATCTTGGTTGAATGTGTTTAGGTTTTAACATAGTTGGTGGAAAATTGTTGATTAGTTGAATTAGGTCAAGAATTTTGACGGGTTTGACTTTTCAAAAGTCAACATTTTGACCATCTATTTTGGTAGTCATATTACATCGTTTGAATTTGCGCCTTGTTTGATTGATTGCAATTGACCATTCTAGAACTCGAGAAACATAACCGTGCCATAACCATGCGCGAAATTGTGTTCCCTTTGTGTGGTCCAAAAATTATATACATATATATTTTTATAAAAAAAACGTGATTCTTATTAAGTTTTTGGCACCAATATGCATCATACGTTACAAACTATCAAGTTTTTGGCGCCGTTAAAATATATATAATGAATCGCTCTTGTTTCTATGAACTAACTCTTTTCTTTTGGTGATTATAGAACATGGCGGAGTCATCCCGAGCTGCTGGGAAATGAAAGCGGATGAGGTCTTCATCCCGATCTACCCCCGTTCCCAACTACGTCCGAAGGCAATGGATCTCCACCTTCTCCTCCATCACTACCATCACCCTACCACCCTCACCCAATGCCACAAGGACAGCTTGAATTGCATTCTTGGCTAGTGTTTGACCCAGACGATGCTATAGAAGTGGAAGCCTATCATAAGCTTCAGGAACTTCTAGGGAAGGAGTTTGGCATCCACAAGACTATTTTCTACACCACTTTGGAGGAAATAGAGCTGCTAAATCAATGTGCTGAACTCATAACTAAACCATGGGAAAGGTTCTTTGCTATCCGAGACACTACTTATTATGAGCTGACCTTGGAGTTCTTGGCCTCATTATCATTTGTGAGGCCAGTGATTAGTTTGGAGTTGCACGATTGTGTTAGATTCAGGATGGCCAGGCATTGGCATGAGATGTCACTAGCCCAATTTGGGGTGAGGATGGGAATGTATAGGCACAGAGAGATTACTCAGCTAGTATTCACTGAGAGCCCAAGTGAGTTTGGCGAGGGGGAGGCATCCCTATTCTGGGGAAGGATTGGGTCTGAACCATTCGACCCACACAGTCAAAAGAGCACCAAACTGAAACACCCACTCCAATGATACCTTCACAGATGTATAGTCCTTACCCTGGGAGAAAGAAAGGACAGAACAAGGGTGGTAAGCCTTAGGGACCTCTTTCACCTTCACTGCCTCATTGATCAGGTTGACTGCAACTTGGCCTACAGTTTAGCAAAATTTTTCACTACAGCTTCAGGATATTGTTCTTCAAGCCACGTGTTTGGAGGGCCTTTCATCACTCGTTTAGCCTCCAACATGGGAGTTTTAACTCCTGCTCGCCTTAGGACTCTACTTGAAATGAACCTTCCAGTCACCACTGTTGATAGCCATATGCTAATCCGTATGGGAATGTTGAAGAAAATTAATAGAGTCTATCGGTTAATAAATCATAAAGGTAACATCTGGACAGGGGTAGTTGAAGAATCAGATGATGAAGCAGGGGAAGAACACCTAGAGCTAAGAGGGGGCAAGGAGAACAACATGGGATACCGCCTATTTACCACACCACCGCGGATCCCTCTATGCTGGATTTGATGATCCGTATGGGTCAGCTAGGGTATACTATGGATGGCATGCATCAGGATTTTCACGATCATCTACAGGACCCATATGCTCACCAACCACATCAGCAGCCTCCTGACCCATACCAGCAGTGGCCTCGCCCGTCATATCAGTAGCAGCTCTCTCTCCCTTTTGTTTATATAATTTGTGGTTCTTGACTGTTGACGTTGGTTTGGTTTACTAGACACGACACCATTTTTACCAGTTACAAGAGTAACCGTTGACAGGGTGGCACTGCCATAAACCTTATTCGGCCGCTTTGTTAAGCGAATATTAGTTTAATTTTTCCTTTTAGTACTTACTTTATGTGTTGAGCATTGCATAGCATTACAGGTGATACAGATTTTGGTTCGTGCCCGGAAATACGATCTAGGCATTGATGAGAAATGATTACACGCCCGAAAATTACGTCTCATCAGGGGAGTATTAGTTCACCACACTCTTATTATTCATGACACATATCATATTGCATACATTCATATTGTCAGAAACTAAGTGTGGGGTGGAACCCCATTGATATTTTGACTGCCTGACCTTGTCTTAAGTATTACAATTGCATGATTAACAAATACCCAATTAATGAAATCAAAATTTATGTATAGAAGTAATAAAAACATTTTCTAAAATAATCTTAAAGCAAAAAGTCTTAAAAATCATTTGGCATAAACGGATTTATAAAAACAGCAATTTGAAATACCGTTGAAGTGAATCAAGGAAACAAATAGGGAAGATTAGGAAGCACAACAGAAAGAAAGAAATAAGTTTATGCACATTTTTACTTTATTACACTTTACCTTCCGTTTTCATGTGATAAATTTGAACCTATCCGAGCATTATCACGAATACATCAAGTTTTGGACGCCATTTCACATGATCATTTTGTTTGATAGAGTGAATGCTAATTTTTGCTTTGCATGTTAGAACTTGTGTAAAATATACATTTCAAAATCATGGACTAAAAGAATGCATAAAAATGATTGAGACACTAGGATTAACCCCTTTTCTTTAGCCTTTTCGTTTCCTTTACCTACCCTAAACATTATCCCCTAGTTAGCCCCTTTGAGCCTAAACCTTTTCGTTTCTAAACCCACATCTCAAAACCATTAAACCCGAAAAATTAGCCTTTTATCTTTTAACCCCTTTTAGTTAAAAATCGACTTGGCTATGATTTAAAGAATGATTATCCTCCGAAAGTTTATAGATCCATCCTATGTTCGAAGAAAGAAACTCATGAAAAATTGGTCAAACAGGGGTGATGCACGGCCGTGCAACCCGATGCATGTGCATTGGTGTTCGTGCGCGTCTGGTGTTAAAATTGCAAAAAAATCACTTTTCTCTCAAAACCCCAACTCCATAAACGCTAGGTTTCGGCCAAAATCACTCCAAAACCCCCAATTTCTCACGTTTTCTTTTGATTTTTTGCTTCCAATCTCTTCCCGAGATGTATAGTCCTTACCCTAGGAGGAAGAAAGGACATCACAAGGGTGGTAAGCCTTAGGGACCTCTTTCACCTTCACTGCCTCATTGATCAGGTTGACTGCAACTTGGCCTACAGTTTAGCAAAAATTTTCACTAGAGCTTCAGGATATTGTTCTTCAAGCCACGTGTTTGGAGGGCCTTTCATCACTCGTTTGGCCTCCAACATGGGAGTTTTAACTCCTGCTCGCCTTGGGACTCTACTTGAAATGAACCTTCCGGTCACCACTGTTGATAGCCGGATGCTAATCCGTATGGGAATGTTGAAGAAAATTAATAGAGTCTATCGGTTAATAAATCATAAAGGTAACATCTGGACAGGGGTAGTTGAAGAATCAGATGATGAAGCAGGGGAAGGACACCTAGAGCTAGGAGGGGGGCAAGGAGAACAGCATGGGATACCGCCTATTTACCACACCACCGCGGATCCCTCTATGCTGGATTTGATGATCCGTATGGGTCAGCTAGGGTATACTATGGATGGCATGCATCAGGATTTTCACGATCATCTACAGGACCCATATGCTCACCAACCACATCAGCAGCCTCCTGACCCATACCAGCAGTGGCCTCGCCCGCCATATCAGTAGCAGCTCTCTCTCCCTTTTGTTTATATAATTTGTGGTTCTTGACTGTTGACGTTGGTTTGGTTTACTAGACACGACACCATTTTTACCAGTTACAAGAGTAACCGTTGACAGGGTGGCACTGCCATAAACCTTATTCGGCCGCTTTGTTAAGCGAATATTAGTTTAATTTTTCCTTTTAGTACTTACTTTATGTGTTGAGCATTGCATAGCATTACAGGTGATACAGATTTTGGTTCGTGCCCGGAAATACGATCTAGGCATTGATGAGAAATGATTACACGCCCGAAAATTACGTCTCATCAGGGGAGTATTAGTTCACCACACTCTTATTATTCATGACACATATCATATTGCATACATTCATATTGTCAGAAACTAAGTGTGGGGTGGAACCCCATTGATATTTTGACTGCCTGACCTTGTCTTAAGTATTACAATTGCATGATTAACAAATACCCAATTCATGAAATCAAAATTTATGTATAGAAGTAATAAAAACATTTTCTAAAATAATCTTAAAGCAAAAAGTCTTAAAAATCATTTGGCATAAACGGATTTATAAAAACAGCAATTTGAAATACCGTTGAAGTGAATCAAGGAAACAAATAGGGAAGATTAGGAAGCACAACAGAAAGAAAGAAATAAGTTTATGCACATTTTTACTTTATTACACTTTACCTTCCGTTTCCATGTGATAAATTTGAACCTATCCGAGCATTATCACGAATACATCAAGTTTTGGACGCCATTTCACATGATCATTTTGTTTGATAGAGTGAATGCTAATTTTTGCTTTGCATGTTAGAACTTGTGTAAAATATACATTTCAAAATCATGGACTAAATGAATGCATAAAAATGATTGAGGCACTAGGATTAGCCCCTTTTCTTTAGCCTTTTCTTTTCCTTTACCTACCCTAAACATTATCCCCTAGTTAGCCCCTTTGAGCCTAAACCTTTTCATTTCTAAACCCACATCTCAAAACCATTAAACCCGAAAAATTAGCCTTTATCTTTTAACCCTTTTTAGTTGAAAATCGACTTGGCTATGATTTAAAGAATGATTATCCTCCGAAAGTTTATAGATCCATCCTATGTTCGAAGAAAGAAACTCATGAAAAGAAGAATTATTATGAAAAGAAAAAGAGGCAACCAAAAAGGAATTCATAATAGCCCAAGATAGTGAAGAAATCTCATCAAAAGAGATTCTACACGTGAAAGAAATGGGTACTTTGCATGCCCATGCAATCCAATGCACAACCATGCATTGCCAAAATATTTGCCTATAAATAGGAAACTCATTCTAGTGTTTTAAGTGTCCATTACCAAGAGGTGTGAAGGCCTTAGTGCTCTGCTAAGAGCCGGAACTCTCTCGGTTTTGGTCCATTTAGCTTTTCTTTGTTTATATTCTTTTAAAGTCTTGTAATATGAACTTATTCTTCTCGTTCGAGTGAAACAAGAGGCAACCTATACCCATTCTCTCTTGGTGTCGGAACACTTTCACACATTATCTAAGGGTTGGTGGAGTCACTTGTATGGTCATTCATGGCTAGTTCTTTTGTGTTGCTCGAGTTGGTTGAACTTTAATCAATTAATGAAGTATTTTTAGTATGTTATGTTTTTAAAGTCTTTACTATGAGTTATCTTAAAAATACAAGAATAAGTGATCTTTAAACCAATCTAATAACCTTAAATCTTGTGAGTTACTTAAGCAAGACTTCTTGTTTGGGAAGGTTATTCGATGTTTGTACGGTCTATATACAAATCTTGGTGCTATCTCGGCCAGATAGAATAGATTTAATGTTATGGGTTGATTGGAGGTTTGGGTATTCAGCATTCCGTTTGAGCCCTAACCAGACCGAACGGTTTGTGTCGGTATTTCTTTACTTCTCTTGTGTCGGCTTGCAGAGGACTTCTAGCGGGAGCCATGGGGTTTGATCTAGAGAATGAAAGTCTTATTTATTTAAAATAATATTATAAGTAAAGACAACTATTTAAGAACATAATTTGTTAGGTCCGAGCGTTCATAAAGTAGCTCTGGAGGGAGTTGCGCATTCCGACTTTCCAAAGGAAGTTACAAGACCAGACGTACGTCAGTCACAGGGATAATATTAGTCCGAATAATGAATTGTGAGATACCGAAGGACCTGAGACCCCTTTTAGGGTCCGTTATATTCATTAAGGAACAGTTGGCCGACCGTATCCACTGTTCCGTTACGAATACTAACTCCCCTATCGAAAGGGTTAGTACTAGTAACTATGCCCAACCTTACTTTAAATATATCATTAATTAACAAGTAATAACAACCGAAGTAACACTTTAAACGGAATAATACTTCTAATTACATTTCTTATCTTTTTATTTTCCTTTTAAAACAAAACTCATTTTCCAACTTGTTAACCTAGTCAGACAATAGCGAGGGTTGAGTACGGGATCCGTGTCCATGGTTCGATACTTGGTTCTTACCCATACTTTACTACGCTGAAATAGGTACACTTGTCTATTGTGTGTGTATTTAGTTGAAGTAATTATCATTTTAATTTATAAATTTAAAACCTGATTTTGTGTTGCTGCAAATAGAATATATTCATTACTAAAACTACGTCATCAAGTTTTGGTGTCGTTGTCAAGGATATATATATTTATGTAGGATCGGTGAATACAAGATGGTTCTATTCTAGTTGAGATTGGCGGAAACAATCATTACTAAGCAATGTAAACAAGTAAACAAGAAGAATACTGATAAATGCAATTTGTATTAAGCTTCAAAGATTACAAGATTACAGAGAAAACTCTTAAGGAAAAGCTCTTGTATACAATGACTCTAAGTACTACTTATATAGTAACTTAGAATCAAGACAGACCCTTGATTCTAAGGATCAGATCTTACACAAGCTGTTGATCTTGTATTGAAGCTATTCTACATGTAACGACAATAAAAACTACAAAAGTTATCTTTACTCAAACGTCTTCTTAGGCATCATGCTTGAGTCCTTGGAAGAAGAGTGTCGTTGTCTTTTATTGTCTTGCACCAGTAACATTCTTTCTGCGTGGAGTGTGTCAGTGTTGCAGCAGAAAGTTGTCAGTGGTAATGGTTGCTTTATCGAAGACAGTCAGCTGCAACGTTGATCTTCAGAGGGAATGGCTATCAGCAGCAATGTTGTTGATCAGCAATAAGACACAACTGTCCACAGGTGCTGATGATTTGCCTATCAGCAGCAACTTTGGTCTTCATCAGATAAGGCTATCCGCAACAGTTTGTCGATCTGCAGCAAACTCTGAGGTCCACAGCAGTTGTACTTAGAGAATTTTGTTGCCATCTGTCTTTATTTCTACAAACTCCCCCTAGACTGATGCTACCAAAACTCTCTTACTGCTTTTGCTGCTGAAGCTTTTTCATGTTGTAGACTATCCATTCTACCTCATAGCCTCTTGTGTCCTGGCTAGGATTGTTTAGAGGAAGCTCAGATAGAGTCTTTATGTCTTTGCTTGGCATTTTGAAGATGGCCTTGCTTGAACATATCATCTTCTGTCCTTTAACATCAATCAAGATAAACTCGTTGGTATCAGCCTTGAAGGACCAACTGGTGAATGGAGAATGGGATTGAAGAGGTTTGGCATCAATGATTACATCTTTACTAGGGTTGAAGTGATGTTTGATTGCTAGCAAAAGATGTCCCCCACCTTCATTCTCTGGCTTATGGGCTTCACCCAACTCCAATATTCTTCTTAGATCTAAGTATAGGAGTTGCAGTACCTCATCAACAGATTTATAGATAGATCTTTTCAGTTCTTCCTTTCCCCTAAAGACTTCAAACCATTTGTCTTGAGTGTTGTAGAACCAGACAACTATTTCTCTTGAGTCTTCTAGTGTGATGGTAGGTTTGGTTTTCTTCTTGGAAGGCTGCTGATGAGGAGGAGCTGGGTGGAGGGATTTGGCCTTTGTGGGAAGAGAGGAATGAGGTCTAGGCTGGAGAGTGGAAGTATGGTGGGAGGAGGAAGTAGTGGATGAGGGAGAAGGCTTGGGTTTCTTTGATTTGTGTTCAGCAGTTTGAGTTATCACCCTTTTCTTGAAGCCTGTCTTCCCCAATCTTTCTTCCTCTTCCTTCTTGACTTTGGAGTACAAGTCTTGCAAGTTCATGAAACTCATGGGGCCTAGCCTTTTTCCACTTTCTCCTCTGGCCTTCCGGAAGTCAGTCATGACCTTCCTTTCTTCATGGGTCCTTATGTTGAATGCAATGGTCTTCTTGGATTTTTGCTTGGCTTTTTATTCTTCTTCATCTCTTTTCTTATTTGCCAATTGACCTTGCTGACCCATGAAGGCTCTGTAGATTTCTTTATTTGATAGTTTCTCAAGGTAGTCTGCATCCTCACTTTGAGAAATCAGAGCCGCTATCCATTCTTCTCTCATTTCTTTGGCTAGTTCAGAATCAGTTATTCTGAACTTAGCCTCTTCCCTTTCCTTCTTCTCCCTTTCTTCTTCTTCTTAATTAAACTGTTCCTGCAGCTGAAGATCTAGGGCTTCATCTTCTTGTAGTTGAGAAGCTGCAGGAAATCTGGCTTTGAGTTCATCCAGCTGTTTAGCATACTGCTCTGAGGAGCTTGGCATCTTTTCTCTCTTGAATTTTTCTTAGCTCTGCCATCTCCTCCTCTTCTTCTTCTTCTTCTTTCCTCCCTTTCCTTTTGCTCTTTCATCAGTCTCTCTTCCACCTCTTCAGTCATTATTCCCTTCCCCTTGGCTTTGGTTGATGCCTCTTCTTCAGCTTCATGGATCACAACAGCAGATGTTTTAGATACTGTTGGGATCTCTGCTTCAGCTTCATTGGCAGTTTGGGGAGTGGATAAGGGAAGGTTTCTTGCTTCATTTTCTTCCCATTCACACCCAGTTACTTCCTTCCAACTTTTCCTTACATTCTCCAACTCTGTTATTCTAGATTCTGTTGCAGTGTTCAGAGTGGCGGTTGGTGAGGAGAGAAAAGAGAAATCTGAGTCAGAGGAGGCATCTTCGGCAAGGCGTCCCTCCTTTTCAAGACGAGCTTTGATAGTCTTGATCATTGCTTGGCTCTCTAAGGAGTTGACATTGCAGATATGTGTTCTGAGCTCAAAAATGTTGTATAGGAAGTCTGAGTTGAGGAGTAGGATTTCATTGATGAGGTTGAAGAAGAGAGATGATCCATCACTCAGAAAGAAGGTGAAGCTAGAGGGCCCAGTGCATGACCATCCTAGCACTGCCAGTCCCCTGACCATCTCATTTTGGATGAAGCTTCTCCAGCAAACAATTTCTTCGTCAGTTAAAGTACTGCTCCTGATCAGGTCAAGTATACTTGGAGCCAGTTTTTGTGCTGCTGCTGTAGAAGATTTTGCGTGGTCTTTAGGATATGCTACCATGTTTGCTTCTTCTAACAGTGCTTCAAACCAGGGCAGATTTTCCTCCATTAAGTCTTGGAACCTGCAGATTGCAAGTTTTGCTGTGAGATCTGAAGAGGTGTTGATGCAGCTGGATAAATACAGTTCAAGCACTTGAAGAGGATTTAGTGCATCCCAGTTCAGCTCTTCTACTCCGCTGAACTCTTTCCCAATCCAAAATCTCTCAGATTGACCATCATACCCCCAAGCTAGTATAGAGTCAAATGTGACAACTGCCAAATTTCAGTACCATAAAACCTAGTTGTTGGGTTAACCCAACTAGGCCCAAAAAGTCCCAACAGAAATTTAAGCCCATTTGAGGCCTAATTGCATAATCTGTATCTCAAACTAATCACTCGATTCAGTCTAACCATGCGTAGTACGTGTGCGTGTACGATAAACCACGTTAGATGCTCGTAAGACGCGGTAAGGAATACGATAGCAGTACGGTTATTCCTATTACGTTAAAAGATACGAAAAATAATTATAAATAATTATTTTAAACTTTATTGGTGAAACAATATTAATAGTACTCGGAGCGCGAAATGTTCAATCTGACAAAACGGGTTCAGACACGCGTTGTTAACCGGTGCCGGCTAGATGCCCCTTGGTAATAAATTTCAACAAAATAAATGTTATATAAATAATTATTTTAATATTAATTATTCTAAACAAGAATTAATAATCGGGAACGAAATGTCACGACGTTACACCGGTAACCTACAATTTTGATACGCGATACTGGTAGGCTGTGCACCCACCTAAAAACCCTAACTATATAATCACTTTTTTTCCCTTATCCTCATTCCAACACAAACACACACAAGACACACACATGTGTGTGTGAACTAGAGAGATACGGGAGAGGAGGAGCCTCCTGCTCCGGCCACCCCCTCCAACGACCGCGTCACCGGCGGACCTCCAGCGACGGCGGCTCCGCCTGCTTAGCCCTCGTCAACCACCCTCACCACCTACTTCACTCACACTGACTCTACAGTGGTCTTATTCCCTTGGTTCGGTGACTGCATCTAGTGGCGGAGAGCCCAGATCTGAAACGATGGGCGGGTGGCTCACGGCGGCTGGCGGGTGGCGGGAGACGCAACAGGAAATGATGGGATCAACAGCGGTGGTGGTGGTCTGGAGGCAGAAAAGTGGATGTCACGATGGCGGTCGTAGGTCCAGACGCAATCTCCGGCAGGCGAAAATGGGGTTTCTGGCCAAAAGGGAGTTTTCCGGAAAGTCCGACGGCTGTGCTAGGGTTCCGTCCAAACTTGAACTCCTGATTGTAAGTTTTGGCATGACAGAGGTGGTTTTGAATGTCTGTTCGTTGGGATCCAGTTGCAGACGAGTGAAGACGATTTCTCGGTGAACCCGTTTTTCCGGCGAGAACTCCGGCGGAATCCAAATGACCAGATCTGCGCTGATTCATTGTTTTGTTGTCCCGATCTACACTTTCCAAGATTTGAGCATCCTGATCCTTGGTCAAACCCAGTCAATGCTGGTCAACGAAAGTCAAACGTGAAACATGAGGTTCGGACGTGTCGGCTCGTAAATGGGGCCCCCGAAAGGGATTGTATGACTCGAGTAAGACATAAACCCACTACTATCGTATTACGTGGATTTTGGTTTCCGTTGATACATAAAAGACGTCGTCGTTCCTAACACATTATCAGGTGAGTTTCACAGCCCCCTTTTAACTTTTAAATGTTTTAGAAACACCGGGGGGGAAAACATACTTGCTTACAAGTTTGAAAATATGAGACATCATTGTTTACTACAGTTGGGAACATCATTGCCTGATACATTCGGGAAAACATAAAACGTACTTACAAACATTTTCATATGGTAGCAAGAAAACAAGACCCGACTTTTATGTTTGCATGAGTTAACACATATAGAGCGTTGGAAGTCCCCTGACCATCATATTTATAACCATTAGCTATAGGTTAGCCTGGGATTCTATGAATAGTACTATTGGGATTGACACCCCCGGTCATGGTTAGTCGCGCTAACGATGGGTCCCTCTGGCCAAATGACCGCATAGTGTTCAAACATTGCTCGTGAGGTATGAGCGAGGGGCAAAACACATGTGTCATGGTTTGGTTATACCTCATGTATGTACATATTATTTGTATTCCTAGCTAATCTACAAATGGGTCAACATTACTTGTTTTGTTTATCATATTCATTGAAACGTTTTCGTGCAGATGGATCTACCAATCACTTATACACCAGTGGTTTTGCCATTCGTTTACGTGGAAATGTTTTTATCAATGTTTTCAAGGAAAATAGTTTCATATTATAGCCATGTACACAGTATCAATGTTTTCAGGAAAAAACGACTTATTTTATGACTATGACGTTATCACATGTTTTCATTGGGAAAACTACTCGTTTTATGACTATGAAGTCATCACATGTTTTCATTGGGAAAACTACTTGTTTTATGACTATTCAGTCATCACATGTTTTCGAGGAAAACAACCTTACACTAAACCCGTGTACATATTTTCAATGTTTTCAAGGAAAACAGTTTCGTATCATGGCCATGTACACAATATCAATGTTTTCAAGGAAAATCACTTTACATTGCAACAATCAAACCTGTGAACTCACCAACCTTTGTGTTGACATTTTTAAGTATGTTTTTCAGGTAATACATACAACGCGGTTGGAATAGGTTAAACATTTGGATTAAGTCCTTAGAATATTAAGATAGGGCGTTCGACATATTTAGAGTTCTTTATTTAGATTCTGCTGTTGTGTAATGTTATCAATCGTTGCAACCCTAATTTATTTATTAAGTGAATAAATTTGGGGGTGTGACAGATTGGTATCAGAGCCAATGGTTTTAGCGAATTTGGTTTCCTTAGTGACACCTAGGCTTTAACCAGACTTATTTAGGGACCTAGATTTCTAAGACTTACATTACATTAAGAACACCCAAGAGCTGAGCATAGAAATTCCAACCGTTGCCGAACAATTTGAGTAGACCGTTAGTGTACGTAGTTACACTAGGGTATCATTAGTTACACTAATACTTAATACAATTACATGACACACGTAACAAACACTTAACACGTACACCAATATGGAAAAATACACATCTACAAGATTACTTAACAAAGTGTCACTGTTCGGATTACGAATCAAGGATGATGGGTACTCAGCACACTGTAACCCTAGAAGCTCGAGTTACTAGTTGAACTTGGGCGACGCCAGCAGTAATCGTCGGTTACCGATCTTGGTATCACAATATGTTGAACCCGTACATGAACTTGTACCTGTATCTACACCACGCCTACATCTACTAAATCCGAGGAGTCAGTTTTATTTTTTTGAAATATGTTGTCTTCGTTCGGTGTGGTATATATATACTACCCTTCATGAATAGCCGGGTTGGATGACTAGAACTTCCTCCAAGAGATATGGCAGACGGGACTGCCCAATCAGAAGGGAACCCGAGGTGGATAAGCTGGACTAAACGAGAGAGAACTCCACGGGTCAGGAGACCCAAAGACTCACCGGGGTTATGTGGATCCACTTGCTCGATACTAATTTGAGGATCTCTACCCTAAACATAGTACTTGACTTCCATCACACACATCCTGTTATTAGAAGACACCGGTTGTGTCTCTCTTTACCATTAACTCCATTCAATAATAGCCTTAGTCGGCTAATTCAAGAATATTGCTACACGCGATTAAGAGTAATCCAATAGAACATACACACTCCTGCGCGGGAGCGCCACACGATCTAATGAACATTTCAGATCCCTTTTAACTGAAAACTTGGGATATGAGAAACACTATAGGGACCATGCAAAATAAATTATCATTACGGGTGCCCACGTAATCATAATTTGCAGTGCATAAGAACTCTAGTGAGTCTTACTGTCCGAGGCACTATTCCTGATTGATCCATATCCGTAATCT
The DNA here is from genome assembly GCA_023525975.1 of Smallanthus sonchifolius. Lineage (NCBI taxonomy): Eukaryota > Viridiplantae > Streptophyta > Magnoliopsida > Asterales > Asteraceae > Smallanthus > Smallanthus sonchifolius. The sequence goes on from CM042037.1 coordinate 23,008,322, forward strand.
CAATTCCCAGTCACTCAATTAAAGATCGAAATCACCATAACCATTAAGGGTCGATCCAAAAGGCATCAGGTGATGTGACAGGCTACCGCAAATGATGTGGAAATGTATATCAACTCCGTTATCCTCGAATTCTAATGAATCCAAAACTCTTATCGAGATTTCGTTGGCGCGACAACTTTAACCAACACTTTGAAGAGATCTATTCTTGGTGATTTGACTTCAATATTTGGACTGAATTTGGAAATTCCTCGTGGAGTACTGCTTCAACTTTTGAGATTACGCTATAGATTACGTCTTTTCGATTTCGCTACTTATCAATCAACGCATGTGGCTGATTTTTGGTTTAACATGATTCAGACTCTAATAATTCGGACCCCTCAATTAGATGTTCACAAAACATTCTTGCGGTTATGGGGAAAACGGAGAAATCCAAATTGGATTTAACCAGCCTTTATTAAACCCTGAGTAATGAAGGTTCTTGTCCAACTATTTCTACTTGATAATTCGCATCTCTTGAGATTTTACTTCAACTTCTTATTAATTCTTACAACAACCAACACTTGCAATCATTTCACGATTATTATTGGAAATCACGGTGTAACCTCAGGATCTACCCTACGATCTAGAATCACATTCACTTGAAGTTTACAATCGAAAGTGCGTTGCACTAACTCCTGTAATAGGATGGGAATTGATTATGAAACTCTTACGCCTGACACATACAGAGTATTGTGGAAACCCGACTTGAGACAAATGGATAATTTTACCTCCTCTGTATTTACAATTCCCCAAGAATCATTCGGTCGATCGAGTCTCTGACTTCAGCCTATAGGAAAGACACTCTCACATCTCTTACTTCCAGCCATCTGGTGATAGAGAGCTCAAAAAAAAACATCTAATGTTAGGAAACGGCTTCCTAACACACGTATAGAAAAAATAAAATAAAAAAATAATACAATGAGTGGAATATGTAATTGCAAGTCACTGAAATACCATTCGAACGCAAGGGAAGTGCAGACACACCATATGACTAATAGTTGGCAAAATTAAAAAAAAAAAAACCTTTCCTACCAACTTAATGGGTTGGCAAACCCATAGCCCATTTCGGGAAAACACTAATTCTATGAGACCATCCCCATAGCCTCACTGTTTATTCCTCACCTAGACGAAATGTGACTATTCCAAGCAAACATAAAACTTCTTATGACTTACATACCTCGAGGGTATGATAGTCAAGTCATGAATTTACAAATCACGACGATACGACCTAAATGCTTGTCTGTCGCGGGAAGGTAGTGCAAGTAATGGGTAAGGTGGTGATTAAGCTCAACCCTTGCTAGTAAGAGCTCTCAAGGAACCTTAAAAATCCAAATCCATTACGACCCCTGTTAAGGGAAGATTCTAGATGACACGAAACCTGAAATGGGATTAAAGTCTTAATCCCAGAAAATACTTTCGAGAAGTACAAAAGGTACGAACATGAAGTTTATTTCTATATTCCGTTGTTGCTATCCGATTTCAGCAAATTGATGGTAATGGAACTGCGTTACTAACTCTCAGAACTGATTAGAAACCCATTCTCACTTTTCTGAACACCTAAGAAGATCCACTTATCTTTGGTATTTGTTAAGCCAAGTCAACAAAACTATTCTCAAATACTTTGACATTCTCACCTGCTTCACCTAGACGGTAGATGAACCACAGAAATCTTGACGATTCAATACTACAGTGAGATGTTATTGTCTTGAATTATAGTTCAACGTCTATTTCATTAAGAAATAAATCTACTCCGGGTTACGAATAACGTGCGTTATAGAATTACCAGTAAAGAGATTTGACTAGTACAAAGTCAATCTCAGGAGATCACGTCTCCGTAAAACCTTACAACTATCTCATTCTTTACCAGCCCACTAAACATGGTTTCTCTAAAGCATTCCGGGTTAATTAAGAAGAAACGAAGATATTATTTCCCGAAACTCTATGGAACAATTCAACCTACGTGCTAATTCGACAGATGAAATACCAATCGGAATCTTTTATTCTGAAAAGACTGAATGCATCCAGGCATTGACCGGTTATTAGAAACAACCAAGTACCTAATTTCATACTAAAGCCTGAACATCTCATCAAACCATCAGACCTATCTTACTAGACTTCTAATAATTTCTTTCAAAGTTCTATCGTGATTTGGCCTTCGTGCACTAAAACGCGTAAATGAATAAGGGTAACTTAAATCAAGTTTCGAGGACGAAACTTATTTAACAATGGGAGAATGTGACAACTGCCAAATTTCAGTACCATAAAACCTAGTTGTTGGGTTAACCCAACTAGGCCCAAAAAGGCCCAACAGAAATTTAAGCCCATTTGAGGCCTAATTTCATAATCTGTATCTCAAACTAATCACTCGATTCAGTCTAACCACGCGTAGTACGTGTGCGTGTACGATAAACCACGTTAGATGCTCGTAAGACGCGGTAAGGAATACGATAGCAGTACGGTTATTCCTAGTACGTTTAAAGATACGAAAAATAATTATAAATAATTATTTTAAACTTTATTGGTGAAACAATATTAATAGTACTCGGAGCGCGAAATGTTCAATCTGACAAAACGGGTTCAGACACGCGTTGTTAACCGGTGCCGGCTAGATGCCCCTTGGTAATAAAATTCAACAAAATAAATGTTATATGAATAATTATTTTAATATTAATTATTCTAAACAAGAATTAATAATCGGGAACGAAATTTCGCGACGTTACACCGATAACCTACAGTTTTGATACGCGATACTGGTAGGCTGTGCACCCACCTAAAAACCCTAACTATATAATCACTTTTTCTTCCCTTATCCTCATTCCAACACAAGACACACACATGTGTGTGTGAACTAGAGAGATACGGGAGAGGAGGAGCCTCCTGCTCTGGCCACCCCCTCCAACGACCGCGTCACCGGCGGACCTCCAGCGACGGCGGCTCCGCCTTCTTAGCCCTCGTCAACCACCCCCACCACATACTTCTATCACACTGACTCTACAGTGGTCTTATTCCCTTGGTTCGGTGACCGCATCTAGTGGCGGAGAGCCCAGATCTAAAACGATGGGCGGGTGGCTCACGGCGGCCGGCGGGTGGCGGGAGACGCAGCAGGAAACGATGGGATCAACAGCGGTGGCGGTGGTCTGGAGGCAGAAAAGTGGATGTCACGATGGCGGTCGTAGGTCCAGACGCAATCTCCGGCAGGCGGAGATGGGGTTTCTGGCCAATAGGGAGTTTTCCGGAAAGTCCGACGGCTGTGCTAGGGTTCCGTCCAAACTTGAACTCCTGATTGTAAGTTTTGGAATGACAGAGGTGGTTTTGAATGGCTGTTCGTTGGGATCCAGTCGCAGACGAGTGAAGACGATTTCTCGGTTAACCCGTTTTTCCGGCGAGAACTCCGGCGGAATCCAAATGACCAGATCTGCGCTGATTCATTGTTTTGTTGTCCCGATCTACACTTTCCAAGATTTGAGCATCCTGAGCCTTGGTCAAACCCAGTCAACGCTGGTCAACGAAAGTCAAACGTGAAACGTGAGGTTTCGGACGTGTCGGCTCGTAAATTGGGCCCCCGAAAGGGATTGTATGACTCGAGTAAGACATAAACCCACTACTATCGTATTACATGGATTTTGGTTTCCGTTGATACATAAAAGACGTCTTCGTTCCTAACACATTACCAGGTGAGTTTCACAGCCCCCTTTTAACTTTTAAATGTTTTAGAAACACCGGGGGGGGGGGGGGGGGAACATACTTGCTTACAAGTTTGAAAACATGAGACATCATTGTTTACTACAGTTGGGAACATCATTGCCTGATACATTCGGGAAAACATAATACGTACTTACAAACATTTTCATATGGTAGCAAGAAAACAAGACCCGACCTTTATGTTTGCATGAGTTAACACATATAGAGCGCTGGAAGTCCCCTGACCATCATATTTATAACCATTAGCTATAGGTTAGCCTGGGATTCTATGAATAGTACTATTGGGATTGACACCCCCGGTCATGGTTAGTCGCGCTAACCATGGGTCACTCTAGCCAAATGACCGCATAGTGTTCAAACATTGCTCGTGAGGTATGAGCGAGGGGCAAAACACATGTGTCATGGTTTGGTTATACCTCATGTATGTACATATTATTTGTATTCCTAGCTAGTCTACAATTGGGTCAACATTACTTGTTTTGTTTATCATATTCATTGAAACGTTTTCGTGCAGATGGATCTGCCAATCACTTATACACCAATGGTTTTGCCATTCGTTTACGTGGAAATGTTTTTATCAATGTTTTCAAGGAAAACAGTTTCATATTATAGCCATGTACACAGTATCAATGTTTTCAGGAAAAAAAGACTTATTTTATGACTATGACGTTATCACATGTTTTCATTGGGAAAACTACCCGTTTTATGACTATGAAGTCATCACATGTTTTCATTAGGAAAACTACTTGTTTTATAACTATTCACTCATCACATGTTTTCGAGGAAAACAACCTTACACTAAACCCGTGTACATATTTTCAATGTTTTCAAGGAAAACAGTTTCGTATCATGGCCATGTACACAATATCAATGATTTCAAGGAAAATCACTTTACATTGCAACAATCAAACCTGTGAACTCACCAACCTTTGTGTTGACATTTTTAAGTATGTTTTTCAGGTAATACATACAACGCGGTTGGAATAGGTTAAACATTTGGATTAAGTCTTTAGAAGATGAAGATAGGGCGTTCGACATATTTAGAGGTCTTTATTTAGCTTCCGCTGTTGTGTAATGTTATCAATCGTTGCAACCCTAATTTATTTATTAAGTGAATAAATTTGGGGGTGTGACATCAAAATCTAGCTTGTCTGCAGTCAGTGTGAATTGGGGGGCAGTGGTTAGACTTATTATGGCCGCGGCTTCAGGAATTATGCTGACTGATGGAGGTGTGTCTTCATTTTGACTTTCATTCTTTAACACCTCATCAACAGCTCAGACAAATAACTTCCAATCCTCAGTGATATCTTCCTCTTCGTCTACCGAGTCTGGCAAGTCATGGATTTGAACAAAAGTAGGTTTGAAGAGAGAACTTTGAAAAGCATCCTGCTCTTGTATCCATTCTTCGAGGCTGTCAGCATCATCTTCTATTGCGACTATCTCCCCCTTTTTGGTTGCATCAGTGTAAAGGGTTGCATCTGTTTGATTTCCCACTGATACAAGGGAAGGAGTAGGCATAGTTGGGCATTGATGGGCGTCATGCATAGAGACTTGGTGCCTTAGTTTGGACACTTCAGCCTCTAGCATAGCCACCCTGGCCGTCAATTCCATATTTTTGAGTTTCAGACTGTCCTCATCCATAGTTGTGGAATCCTTGGAGCTGGATGGGGTCTTAGGCCTAGCCTCTGCATCCCCATCACCCTGGTTTTCTTAGCACATGGGATTCCTCTCAGTGAAGAGTGTTTCAAAGGAAACATCCTCACTGTGAGTTGCCGTGGTTAGGGTCTTAGTGACAGCCCTTTCCACATTCACTCTATCAGTACTCCTAGTGTGAACCTTCTTCGGTGATGAACCTGGGTTAGGTGCACTAGCAGCCAAGTCAATCAATACCTCCGAGATAGTGGTTGTTTGAGAAGGTATATCATCTTGACAAGGTGCCTCTACACTTAAGTTCAGAGAAGAAAAATAATGGAATGGCTCAGTGGGTTGTTCTATGGATCCGGGATGTGATCCTGATCCTAATAGAGAAGCTTCCAAGGAAGTCTCTCTAATGATGTGGCTATCCCTTTTGATATTCTCATCAGAATTTTGGGATTCTGAATGAGGGCTTTTAGGTTGGGATTGGGCCTTTGAGACGAGAAGAGAAGGAGTCTTCTTGCTCCTTTTTCTAGTATATTTTGCCGCAAATGGGGACCTTTGTTCCAGTTGAATGATAACATCCAAAACAGGTGTAAGTAATTTCTGTGCCTGTGCATCCTTAGTAGTATACACAGGGGTTCGAACAGTGGAAGCATATTGTTGTTCAGGATGTGAAGAGGAGGGTGTGGGATCAGTATCAGCTGGGATTGCTGAGCTGTCACCCTGGGTGCTTTGTATGTTCATCATTGTAAATAACAATGGAACATTGACCCCTGAGAACTTTTTGGAAACAGTTCTCATGCTTTGAAAAATGTTATTTTTATGTCCCAGCATAAGATAGATTTTTACAGATTTTGAAAGATCCTTTAATTCGTTATTGAAAACCTCTTGAAAGAATCTTGGGTATATAAAAAATGACTGCTTTGCACATTCTTGAAGGTTATATCTCAAACCTTCAAAGATGATATGTGCAAAGTTGAAACCCTGGCCAGAAGCCATACCATGAACAGCAGAGGCAAGTGCAGAGCTCACTTGATGCCATCCACTTCTCTTCTGTGATATGCATTGTAGAAGAGTGTGGCACAGAAACTTCCATGGAGGGCCCATCAGCGCCTTTTCGATTGTGTACTCGTTCTGATTTCCAGTGTACCCTATGGATACAAAGGTCCTCATGTATTCTTCTTTTGAGTATGAAATGGTGGCCCCCTCATCTTGAAGCTTGAGGTGTTTTCTGAGAGTAGCTTCAGTGATGATGATATCTTTGCCGTCTACCGTGGCTTGGATTTGGGGAATCCCCTGTTCGGTAGAGTAGACGGCGGTGTTCCAAAAATCCTCCATATGAGGGATGTATATGGTAGGGTTGACGGTTAGTGCAAAATATATCTTTGATTGACAAAGAAAATCGATCATATCATCGAACCCTTCGGACTTCTTTCCTTTAACCGGGTATGCAGTGAAATTGTGGTAGGCAGAAAACTTGTCATTAAGATGGTTTATGTTAACCTTTGCCATTTTGTTGGGTTTGGAGGGAAATAAGAAGGTTTTTGAAGGGTGGTTAAGGATGGAAAGCTTTGAATGTTGTGGAGGCTTAAGAGAAAGAGATGGGAGTTAGGGTGAAATTGAATGTGAAGAGGTGGTGAAGAAGTTTGATTTGTGTTATAACGGCAGAGGAGGGAAAAAGCAAAATGACTTGTACAGTACAACCTTATTCACGTTTTACTGTTACAGCTGTAATACACTAAAGCAGTCATGGTAAAGACTGAAGGTATTTTTTACAGCGGGTTAAGGTTAATTTGGACTTAGATTTACCCATTAGCAGCAAACTTGGTTGCTGTGGATGGTTAAGCCTATCCGCTGCAAGCTTGGTTGCTACGGATGGTTAAGTCTGTCAGCAGCAAACTCAATTTCCGCTGATGGATGCAATGATCCACAGCAAGGATGTTGCTGCTGACAGCCTTAAAGCTATCCGCATGAAACTTGTTCCTGCTGATAACTTAAAGCAGTCAGTGGAAAATTCAATGTTGCTGATGATTAAACCTGTCAGCAGCGAAAAAGGATGATGCTGACTTATAACTTTTATTTTCAATAAAGGACAAACACATTTACAAAACAAAATTTTAGAGACAGATTTTAATCAAAGTTCATCATACCAATAGATTCAACTAAATATCTAAATCTAGCTTCATCAAAAGGTTTTGTAAACAAATCAGCATATTGCTCATTGGTATGAACTTTGGTTAAAATAATTCTCTTTTTCTCAGCTTGATCTCTTATGAAGTGATACCTGATGTCGATGTGCTTTGTCTTGGAGTGCTGCACCGGATTGTTTGTGATTGATATATCACTCATGTTGTCAATGTGAATGGGAGTTGCCATAAAAGTCATCCCATAATCCAGCATTTGGTTTTGTATCCAGATGACTTGTGCACAGCAACTTAAAGCTGCAATGTATTATGTTTCTGCTGTAGAAGTTGAGACACATGTTTGCTTCTTGCACTGCCATGAAATCAGTCTCCCTCCCAGAAACTGACATCCCCCTAGTGTGGACTTTTTTTCCATGTTGCATCCCCCATAATTGCTGTCAGTGGAGAGGATGGATCTGTTGCCTGTAATGTGCCTGGAACAACCATTGTCTACCACCCAGGTGTTATTCTTGTGACCTGGCTATCCCTGCACATGAGAGAGATCTAGTTAGTGGAAGGAATCCAAAAGCTTGCATCCTTGTAAAAAAGGGTTCTCGGATTATCAGTATCAGCATGTGTGCATTCAACGGAACCAATGATGATTATTGGAGGAATTTTGGCTTTCCAATGCTGAATTGGTGGTTTTCCAGCTCTCTTTGCTTTGTCAGCAGCAGATGTTGCAACTGAGGAATTTGGCTTATCAGCAACAGATTTTGTTGATGCTGATGGTTTTACTTGAGCAGCAACAATCTTGGTTGCTGTTGAAGACTTGTCTTTGGCTCGCTTGGGCTTTAATTGATTAGCAACATTTTTTGTTGGCTGTTGATGGTTTAACTTGGGCAGCAGCAATCTTGGTTACTGATGGAGGCTTTTCCTTTGGTTGCTTGAGTCTTACTTGATCAGCAGCAGTTTTGTTTGCTACTGATGGTTTAATCTCCAAAGTATGTCTACCCTTCTTCATCTTACTGATAGGCTTTTGTTGAAGAGGAATTTGATGAAGAACCTGTTTGAGAGGATTAAACTTACAATTTGTAGCAAAGTGGTCTGATTCACCACAAATGATGCAAGATTATTGAGGTTTTGGCAGATGCTTTCTTGGTGGGGATAGAGAGTTTCTGAACTGAGTTGCTCTGGCTTCAAAGCTTCTTACCTTTTTGTTCTTGTTTGTTTTCTCAAAAGCGTGTTGCTTTAGGTTTCTTTGTTGTTGAAGGTAATAGAAGCAGGTGCTGGCAGTATGATTGTATTTCCCACACAGAAAGCATGATTTCGCCAGTTTGTCCCTTTGAAAGTACACATAGTCCTTTCTTTTGAACAAGTCTTTGAAGTTCCAGGGGTGAGCTTTGTTGTGCTCAAAGGTGGCTTCTTCCAATGTCTTTTGAACATATGGAGCTCTCTCATGACATATGTCAAACACCTTCCTTTGTTGGATTGATTTGGATTGAGGCTTTGAGTTGGTGGAGGTTGAAGACCGTCCCTTTCAACAGTTAGCTTTCTTCCTTCTGGAGGATAGCTGATTCTGATTTGTTTGGTTGGTTGAGATACTGGTACTGTTTTTGAAGGGATGAAAGGGCTTGGATTGTTGGCTTTAATAACTTCACAGGTAGGTGGTGATGAAACTTTATTGGTTTCAGTGGAGTCTGAGCATGTTGACTCAGACTCGGATGAAGTAGTGCATTCTTGCATAGGGGTTTCTTGGACAACAGGGTCAAGATTTTGGTTGGCCATGTCAAGGTTGGAAAAATTGAAACTTGGTTCATGAATGGCTACATAGTCAGCGGGTGGAGGAACAGCATTGTAGGGTTGTTCAGCTTGAAATCCAAGACCAGCAGTTACCTTTTCATGAATTTGAGCATCCAAAAGTCTTTGCAGCTTTTTGGATGCAAACTCATATTTTTCCACATGGACCTTTTGGTCTGTTAATTCGGCCCTTGTAGCTTTTAACTTAACCAGAAGGTCATCAATTTGAGTTTCAAGGTTTGTTTGTTCATGTTTTAATGATGAAATTTCTTTCTTTAAACAATCAATCTTTTCCTTGTAACTGTTTTCAACCTTTTTAAATTCAGATTTCATTTGGTGAAATTCTTCATTTTGATCTATGAGATTCTAGTTATGTTTCCTGTATCCAAGGACCTTATCAATACAAGCTTGAGTACACAGATTTTCATATACCTGAGGTGGTACCTCTGATGTGTCTGCCATGAGAGCTTGATTATTGGCAGGAATATCCTCATACTGGAAGCTCCAGTCAAAGTCAGCAGTTCCAACAGCTGGACAAACTGCAGTTTGTGCAGGAGGAGTGGCCTGTTGCTGTCTTGGTTGAGCTTGGTAAGCTTGTCTGGTATGAGCAGCAACTGGGTTTGCCTTTGGTGCCTTGCATTTTCTAGCAAAATCACCAAGTTGGTTACAGTTGTAACACCTCAATTTGCTTTTGTCCAATCCAACCCTGGTGTTAGAGTTGTTGCTTGGAACGGGTCTTCCTGTTCTTGAGTAGAACTTTTTTGCTCTTAGAGAGAGCATGGCATAGGAGTGTTGTATATCCATTTCTTCTAGATCATCTGGATGAAAACATTCCAGATCTTCCTTGATAAAGGGCATATTGCTTGAGTTTTCAGAGACAAAAGCAGCAGAGGTTGATGTTTGAGGTGGGGCTTCAAGAAGAAATGGTGAGTTGTTTGATTGAGATTGGAGTTTGGGGATGAGTGACGATGGGAGGATAATAGTTGCTTGAACTAGGACCTGAGTGGTCAGAGTGGAGGGCAGATGAGATGGTGGTGGATGTTGAGGCTGTTTGGTAGCTTGAGCTTCTTTCCTTGGCCTAAATCATCTCTAATTCATAGGTTTTTAGCATACCGAAAAGCTCAGTCATCTATAGAGTCTTCAGATTCTCAGTTCTTCTGATGGACACTGTGTAGAGTGTCCAGCAACTGGGTAGAGACCTGATTAACTTCTTGAGAATATCTTCATTCTCCAGCTTCACTTTTGAGCACTGCAGCTCACCTACAAGATAAGTATATCTGTTAAATAAAACAGTTAGAGACTCACCTTCCTTCCAGACGAAGTTTTCATATTGCTGTTTCAGGATGTCTCTTCTGTTTTCTTATACTTCCTCTAAACCAGCAAACATCTTCTCAAGAGACTCCCATAGCTCCTTTGCAGTTTTGTATCATCTGAAGTTGTGAAAAACTTCATTTGGTAAGCACATCTGGATGGCTCCCAAGGCCTTGAAATCTACCTCCGTTTTCTTGATTTCTTCATCAGAGTATTTGGAGGATTCTTTGGGAACCGGTGTACCTCCGGAATCAGCGGAGGCCACCATGGGTATGTATGGTCCATCTTTAATGGATTTCCACATCCCATATTCTTGATAGCAGAAGAAGCTTTCCATTCTGTTCTTCCACATATCATAGTCTTCTCCAGACACCAGTCTTGGTGGTCTACTGATGCTTCTAATGTCTTCAACTCCATTCTTTTGTGCCATTTTTGATTTGTGATAATTTAGAATAGAACCAGAGAATGATTAAACAAGTGTGAGTTTGTTTAATCTGTGAGCCAAAGCTCTGATACCACTTGTAGGATCGGTGAATACAAGATGGTTCTATTCTAGTTGAAATTGGCAGAAACAATCATAACTAAGCAATGTAAACAAGTTAACAAGAAGAATACTGATAAATGCAATTTGTATTAAGCTTCAAAGATTACAAGATTACAAAGAAAACTCTTAAGGAAAAGCTCTTGTATACAATGACTGTAAGTACTACTTATATAGTAACTTAGAATCAAGACAGACCCTTGATTCTAAGGATCAGATCTAACACAAGCCGTTGATCTTGTATTGAAGCTATTCTACATGTAACAACAATAAAAACTACAAAAGTTATCTTTACTCAAACGTCTTCTTAGGAATCATTGTTTGAGTCCTTGGAAGAAGAGCGTCGTTGTCTTTTATTGTCTTGCACTAGTAACATTCTTTCTGTGTGGAGTGTCTCATTGTTGCAGCAGAAAGTTCTCCTTAGTAATGGTTGCTTTATCGAAGCCAATCAGCTGCAACGTTTTATCCTCAATGGGAATGGCTATCAGCAGCAATATTGTTGATCAGCAGCAAGACACAACTGTCCACAGCTGCTGATGATTTGCCTATCAACAGCAACTTTGGTCTTCAGTAGATAAGGCTATCCGCAGCAGTTTGTCGATCTGCAGCAAACTCTGAGGTCCACAGCAGTTGTACTTAGAGAATTTTATAGCCATCAATCTTTATTTCTACAATTTATATTTTTATCTACATATAAAACACATATCAAAAAACAACCATTTGGGTCATCGTTGATCGATTATCAAAATTTGCTCAATTCGTATCCCTACCGGCTCATTATACAGCGGTATCATTAGCTTCTGTTTTTAAGCGGGAAATATATCGTTTACATGGTCTTCCAAAAACTATTGTTTCGGATCGTGACTCTACGTTTCTCAGTCATTTTTGGAAAGAATTGTTTAAAAAGATGGGCACCAAACTGTTGCACTCTAGTGCTTATCACCCGCAAACCGACGGTCAAACCGAGGTGGTGAACCATTGCTTAGAAGCGTACTTACGCGCATTCGTTTTTGATAAGCCGTCGGCATGGGAGCGGTACTTGTATCTAGCTGAGTTTTCTTATAATACATTGTATGGTTGTGATGTTACATCAATTCATGACTACATACCTGGCTACAACAAAAATGCATCTATTGACACATCTCTCACAGAGCATAAGATGCTTCTTGAGCTGTTAAAAGTCTCACTGCGGCAGGCACGTTCTCGCATTCTAAAGCAAGCTAACAAAAAGAGAATGGACAAAGAATTTAGTGTCGGCGACATGGTATTTTTAAAGCTGCAACAGTACCGTCAAAAATCAGTGCAGGATCGCAAGAATCAAAAGCTCTCACGCCGTTTTTTTGGGCCTTATAAGATATTGGAATGTATTGGTAAGGTTGCTTACAAATTGGAATTACCACCGAAATCGAAGATTCATCCAATTTTCCATGTTCCTTTACTCAAACCAAGCCACGGTTTCAGTACGTCGTCAAAGGATGATCTTGATTCGTTTGCCAATGAGGAAACTCTTTCACTATTACCGAAAGCTGTGCTGGACTCAAGGATGGGAAAAGATAATCATCACCAATTGCTTGTCAAATGGGAAAGACGCCCCCTCGAGGAAGCTACGTGGGAAGATAGCCAAACCATCCAAGAACAATTTCCGTTTGTTTCCGACATTGAGGACAATGTCAATTCACAAGGGGAGGGAGATGTTATGACCCGGGCCGACCCAGCAGTTAACCAACAACAAGATGATACACCTCAGGCCCAGATGAAGCCCAACATTAATGACAGGCCCAAAAGAGAAGCCAGAAGGCTTATTCGCTTTACAACTTGAGCTACACGTCCACTTCTGCAATGTCTAGTTATGCATTTTCTGTTTTTAATTGACTTAGTATTTGACATGTTTGAATTACTACATTTAGGTTAGTGGTACATGTTCTATATGTTCTCCATGAAATAAGGGACATGGGTGATGAACCTTATTCCCCTGTAAGATTAAATTGTTGCATTTTGCATTGAGAAATATATGAGAAAATTGCCCCAAAGTCTTGTTTCCTCTCTAAAATTTCTTAGAGTGTTTGCCTACTAAAAAAGGTTATATCACACCATCTAAACCCCAATCATCGCTTTCTATCCGTTGGGTTTCAGCAAAAAGCACAACCAACGCTTTGTACAAGTATGCCCTGCGTAGAGGCTTAGATACGTGATTTATGCACGACGTATGTTTTTTAGTAGAATCTACAACACATATTTCTGATTTGGCAACACAACGATTAGATCTCACGACTTGTGTTTGTTGGAATGCATGATCCATGTTTTTAGAATGCATGACCCATGTTTCTTCCCTTTGTTGGAGAAGGCTCGACTCATGGTTTCTTATATTTCAAGTTTTTTAGTAATTTGTTTCAAATTTTACAAAGCAATTAAGAGCCAAATCTTATGTTTTCCATAGATTAAGCTTAAATGTGTTGACTTGAGTATGAAATATATGCTTAATTTGATACACATCATAAGTACATACAACTATTTAACAAAAAGTTAATTTTAGATATCGATGGCTACTTTTAATTATGAAATTACTAAAAGAAATACATTATAAAGAAACTTTTAAAGGACAAACTCTTAGGTATAGTATAGTTTGAAGTCATTATAAATTGACCACCAAACTTTTATAATTTGCAAAGTAGCCTTAAACTTCATCCTTTTTTTGTGTTGTTTTTTTAAAGAGTTGTAATTTGCAAATTATAAAGAAACCTTTAAAGGACAAAGTCTTAGATATAGTATAGTTTGAAGTCATTATAAATTGACCACCAAACTTTTATAATTTGCAAAGTAGCCTTAAACTTCATCCTTTTTTTGTGTTGTTTTTTTTAAAGAATTGTAATTTGTAAAGTAGCCTTAAACTTCATCCTTTTTTTGTGTTGTTTTTTTAAAGAATTATAAAGAAACTTTTAAAGTACAAAGTCTTAGGTATAGTATAGTTTGAAGTTATTATAAATTGACCACCAAACTTTTATAATTTGCAAAGTAGCCTTAAACTTCATCCTTTTTTTGTGTTGTTTTTTTAAAGAATTGTAATTTGCAAAGTAGCCTTAAACTTTATCATTTTTTTGTGTTGTTTGTTAAAGAATTATAAAGAAACCTTTAAAGGACAAAGTCTTAGGTATAGTATAGTTTGAAGTTATTATAAATTGACCACTAAACTTTTGTAATTTGCAAAGTAGCCTTAAACTTCATCATTTTTTTGTGTTGTTTTTTTAAAGAATTGTAATTTGCAAATCATAAAGAAACCTTTAAAGGACAAAGTCTTAGGTATAGTATAGTTTGAAGTCATTATAAATTGACCACCAAACTTTTGTAATTTGCAAAGTAGCCTTAAACTTCATCCTTTTTTTGTGTTGTTTTTTTAAAGAATTGTAATTTGCAAAGTAGCCTTAAACTTTATCCTTTTTTTGTGTTGTTTTTTTAAAGTAATATAAAGAAACCTTTAAAGGACAAAGTCTTAGGTATAGTATAGTTTGAAGTCATTATAAATTGACCACCAAACTTTTATAATTTGCAAAGCAACCTTAAACTTCATCATTTTTTTTGTGTTGTTTTTTTAAAGAATTGTAATTTGCAAATTATAAAGAAACCTTTAAAGGACAAAGTCTTAGGTATAGTATAGTTTGAAGTCATTATAAATTGACCACCAAACTTTTATAATTTGCAAAGTAGCCTTAAATTTCATCCTTTTTTTGTGTTGTTTTGTTAAAGAATTGTAATTTGCAAAGTAGTCTTAAACTTCATCCTTTTTTTCGTGTTGTTTTTTTAAAGAAATATAAAGAAACCTTTAAAGGACAAAGTCTTAGGTATAGTATAGTTTGAAGTCATTATAAATTGACCACCAAACTTTTGTAATTTGCAAAGTAGCCTTAAACTTCATCCTTTTTTTTGTGTTGTTTTTTTAAAGAATTGTAATTTGCAAATTATAAAGAAACCTTTAAAGGACAAAGTCTTAGGTATAGTATAGTTTGAAGTCATTATAAATTGATCACCAAACTTTTGTAATTTGCAAAGTAGCCTTAAACTTCATCCTTTTTTTGTGTTTTTTTTAAAGAATTGTAATTTGCAAACTAGCCTTAAACTTCATCCTTTTTTTTGTGTTGTTTTTTTAAAGAAATTTAAATACCTTTAAAAGACAAGGTCTTAGGTATAATATAATGTTATGTCATTATAAATTGACCACCAAATTTTTGTAATTTGCAAAGTAGTCTCAAACTTTATCCTTTTTTTCTTTTATTTTTGTGTTGTTTTTTTTAAAGAAATTTAAATTTCCTTATAAAATTTGAAGTTTATTTCTTTTATTGAAATGATTTTTCCTTTTCCTTTTCGCTTTTTTACAGTTTAACTTAAAATGTTTAACTAAACAGTTTTTAATAACTTTTTAGATGATTTTTCCCTATTATAATCTAACTAAAATTTAATTAAAAAAATGAACCGCACACGTTTTACACATGTCACGACTATATTTTCTTTTGTTTCCTATTTTCGTTGCTATAGTGGGTGTACAGAAAGTGATCGAGCATTTAGGTTTTTCGTATACGCGTTTTGATATTTGGGATGGTGATGAAATTTACGCCGTAATGCACATCGAGGTTGAGAGAATACTAGCCCGCCGCAACTCGCGGGCTTGTATCAACTAGTTATATCTAAAAATCATGAAAAATAAAAGAATTAACGGGCGTGAAATCGTAGTTGTGCCGTAATTCATAAATTTTATAAAAAAGAGTTAAGTGATTTTTTCATCCATGTGGTTTGCTAAAAATTGCCATTTGAATCCGAAAGTTTAAATCTTGCCATTTGAATCCAAATGTTTCATAAAAATTGTCATTTGAATCCATTTGACTACACCTAATTAACACCGTTAAAATTTCCCGTGAAACGTTCCCAACTTGAGGGGTATTTTAGTCAAAATAATTACAAAATAAAGAACCAGCCCCACGTGAAGGGTTTTATGTGTTCAATCTCTTTAGGAAGCCATATGGGGACTACGGCTGTTCAAAAAACTCGTAGGCTCGGCTTGTGGCTCTTTGGATCGATCGTTTAGCTCGTTTAAAATAAGATTATTAATAATAATCATAATAATAAATAATATATAAAAGAATTGGAAAAAAACAAAAATAATACATATAATATTTTGAATCTGCCTCATTGTCTCTCGATCTTAAAAAATATAAAAAAATACCTAAAGAGATTGAACATATAATACATATAATATTTCGATTTTAAAGAAATTGCGATTGCGATTACGCCGTTTGTTGTTGATTATGAGGAAGAAAGTAATTCGTTTTTTGCGATTACCTAAAGATATTGAACGTATAAAACCCTCATGTGGGGTTGATTCTTTATTTTGTAATTGTTTTGACTAAAATACCCCTCAATTGAGGAAGTTTTAACGAAAAATGTTAACGGTGTTAATTAGGTGTAGTTAAATGGATTCAAATGACAAGTTTTTTGAAATCTTTGGATTCAAATGACAAAATTTAAACTTTTAGACTCAAATGACAATTTTTAGTAAACCGCATGTATGAAAAAAGCCCTTTTAACTCTATAAAAAATAAAATTATAAATTCAACATGTCCGTTAGTAACGATATACGCGTAGAAAGAGGGATGACTATAAATAAACCCAACATCACAAACAAAATCATAATCAAACACATGAACAGCCTTTTATTACGCCCTTTTCAACTCTCCCCCTCTTTTTAAATCCAACACAAATTATAATCCATCAATTCACCCTCCTATCGAATTTTGATCCTTAATTCCATGTTCCTTTTGTTTAGATTTCGAGATTTCAATTGGTGATCGATCAATAACTTTGGATGACAACCGGTGGCGCCACCCCCAAATCCACCACCGGCAGTCCACTTTTCGGGGGTGTATCCGCCCACCGCCGCCGTGCAAACGATGCCACGGTGGCATCCACCGACTCCGACGCTGTCATCCCAACGGGACACCAACAACAAGAGAAACAGCAAGTTGTTCAGAACATTAACGGCTGCATAGCCGAAGCTGCCATTGATTGTTTTGGCAGTTGCACCACATGCAACCAAAACCACCACCACCATAATAATAATAATAATAATGTTCGTAATTATGGGAAGCTAGGAAGGAATTTGAGACGTACGTTGCTTGGGTTTCTGATTATTCTTGTGGGGTTTAGTGTGTTTGTGAGGTTTTCGTACATGTCCGGTGGAGGGTTTGTGTCGGAGATGGAGGAGGCGGCGGTGAGTCGGAGCTGGTCGAATGCCAAGATGTTGATGTTGAGGGATTATAAGAGTGATGTGATGAAGGCTCAGGGGGACATTGATTTATTTTCAAGCTCTTCCATGCGTGAAAAGATGTTAGAGAAGTCCCTTGGCAATCCTGTAAACATGCATGCTATTAACTTTTGATTCTAACAAAGTAGAATTTAAGGATATGACAAAAATGTTTATAAGGTGTAACAGGTTTTTTGGGTTCCCATAGGTCCCGGAAATTTGGCTGAAACCAAACAGCAGTCGCTATCTTCAATGCATCGCTAGACCTCGAGATCGAAGCAGTAAGTCGTGTCATTTGTTATTTGTAAGTGTTTACAAAGTCTTATGTAAGGTATTATGTATTATTAATCTAAGCGGAAAACAATGAATATGGAGGTATAAGAGAAACTTAAAAACATGGGGAAAAAAAACCTATAAAAATTTGAAGCAAGAAAACTCTATGCAGCAAACGGAGGTGGATATAAGGCCGTAGCGGCGACGACAGAAGACATGGCCCTGTGGTGGCAGGAGCTACGATTGCGGCACAAACTACGACTGCGACTATGGCGGCACAATAAGAGAAAAATAAGTAAACCTAGTCTATATATATATGTACAATCCATCCAATACGCCCCAAGGCAAAACGAGAGGGAGAAGAAGAAAAAGAAACCGTCACACAAAAAGGACGACAGGGGAAGAGGGTCGTCAACCAACTAAGATCTGATCGCAGTAGCAGTGCAGAGGATAAGAGGGAGTCAAAAGAATACAACTCGTATAAAATAATGAAAACCTTATAACGTATGATGTATTATTAATTAATACAATAAGGATAATTAGAAAGAAAATCTAATAAAATTATATACGGTAAAGATAGTTACAACTGTAGGACTAAAGAGTTTTGGTTTTAATTTTTCTCAGAGAGTAACTTCCGGACAAGCAGATATCTTCTAGTCCATGCCAACGGCGGATTGAATCAAATGAGGACAGGGGTGAGTTAGCCTTCTGATCCGGAAGCTTTCTATTTTTAGAAATTCACAAATCTTACAAGATTTTGTTTCCAGTTTTTAGTAACTTGGACCTTATTTTTATGTTAGATATGTGACATGGTGGCAATTGCAAAGATGATGAATGCCACTCTTGTTCTCCCGTCTCTTGATCATCAGTCTTTTTGGACGGATCCTAGGTAAAAAAAAATAACATGCATATACAACTCTTACAGTATAAATTAACAATGTAAGTTGTGACCTAGTAGCTGCTGATGTTTGGTTCTTTTCTGTAGTAATTTTAAGGACATTTTCGATTGGAGGCATTTTATCGATGAGTTGAAAGATGATATCGAAGTAGTCGAGTTTTTACCACCAAAATACGCAACAATAAAACCGTTTGTCAAGGCTCCTGTTTCGTGGTCAAAGGTGTGTGATCATCTTTCCATAAACATGTCTCATATCGAATATCTAACTTTTTTTTATTGATTTGATGATTCAGGCGAGTTATTATAGAGGAGAAATGAAGGCGTTGTTACGAAAACATAAAGTGGTCCAATTCACGCATTCTGATGCAAGACTCGTCAACAATGGCCTCCCATCGTCTTATCAAAAGCTTCGGTGTCGAGCAAATTATGAGGCTCTTCGTTACTCAGATGAAATTGTGAGCCTTGGTAGAAAGCTCGTTGATAGACTTAGGAGCGATGGTAGACCCTACATCGCGCTACATTTGAGGTAATATAAATATGACAAAACGAATAGGTCGGGATGTATGTGACCCGACCGTGTGATCAATTTGCAGGTATGAGAAGGATATGCTTGCTTTCACAGGCTGCAGCCATAACCTAACAGCACAAGAATCTCAAGTGCTTGAAGCTATGAGATATGATGTGAAGCATTGGAAGGAGAAAGACATTAATGGCACAGAAAAGAGACAACAAGGAGGGTGTCCAATGTCACCTAGAGAAGCTGCTTTGTTCCTTAAAGCCATGGGGTATCCTACAAACACCAAAATCTACATCGAAGCCGGCGAAATCTACGGTAATAACAGCATGGACGCGTTCCGAGACGAGTATCCCAACGTCTTTTCACACACCACCCTAGCCACACGTGATGAGTTGGTCACGCTTAACCGTTACCAGAACCGCCTAGCTGCCCTTGATTACTACGTTGCCCTTGAGAGCGACGTGTTTGCTTACTCGTATGATGGGAACATGGCTAAGGCAGTCCAAGGGCACCGGCGGTTCGAAGGGTTCCGTAAAACGATTAACCCCGACCGGTTACATTTTGTTAAACTGATTGATCTGTTGGACGAGGGTGAAATCTCGTGGGACACGTTTAGTTCTCAAGTCAAGATGATCCATAAAGACCGGGTGGGTGCACCGTATAAGCGGAAACCCGGCCTGTCTCCAAAGCTAGAAGAGAGCTTTTATGCAAACCCGTTTCCCGGGTGTATTTGCGGTCGTCCAAAAAATAAAACTATTCGGGCATCACCCGACCAAAGACCAATCCATGGGAATTCACTACGGTCATCAGAATAGATCGGTTTTCTTCCTCTTATTAATTCGTTGTACAGGGATACTCGTATAGTTATACTTGGCAGCGCGATGTAGAGTGCAGCCCCGTGACCTAGGATTAATCGATAAGCGTAGAATACACAATCAAAGCGAAAACGGGTTTGGACAAACGGGTAGTTTAAAGTTTTGTTATTTTCTTACCTTATGTTTCACAGTTAATTTAACGTTGTATATTAAGAGTTGTGTACATTCATTCATTAGTTTATTATGTTTCCGGACCAGAAACCTGTTACAACTAAATTTCATGGAAACATTTGAACAAACAAAATCAAATCTTGTTCACAAAAAATAACTAGAAACAAACACTAGATTCAGATTCAGATTCGGATTAGGGTTTCAAATTCGAAATATAGTAACACAACAACAAGAAAAACAGTTACAAGATCACCACAAGCAAAATCCATTTACAATTCACAACAAACTCTTACCTACTTTATTTGCTGAAACTTTTGCTATCAACCACAGGCTTCACAGCATACTCTTCAGGTGACACCGGCCGCCTTTTCGCAAACAATGTCCACATAAACATACCAACAAAGCTTCCTAAAGCTCCTAACCCGACCCCGAGTATGAGGGCAGAAAGAACCCTCATAACACAATCATCTTTCTTATGAATCCTGATCTCATTTCCTTCCCCTTCCTTGAAACCAATCGGATCCAACGGTTGAGAATGCATCCAATCCGGAGATCGTCGAGCCATAAAGCTCCAAGAGTACACGTTACATAGCTGTGAAGAGTTCCCATTAGATGAACTTAATCCCACATAAAACCCCTCACTTTCAGGCCAGATTTTGGCCAAATCAACACGCTGGAATAACACCGGATCAAGAGACCGGTTTTCCCCAAATTTACTCAATCGAACCTCTAACCGCCTCGAACCCGAGTCATAATCGATCCACACTTGCAACCTGTCACCGCTATTTATTCCCAAATTGACCGAAGACAAGTTTGTGGCCTTCAAAGACGCCAAATTGGATAAATCAATCCCAACATGATTCCTCAAAGTATCAAATCCAACACTCAAGAACTTCAAATTGTCACCATTGGATAGCCCAAACGAATCCACAGGATACCCATCTGAAAACACAACAAAAGCCAACCCATCTCTGTTCCTAGAACCCGAACCCGAAGACGAAATCGAAAACGAGAAATAAGTGGAGAACGACACCAATTTCTTGGGGACTCCTCCGTAAAACTTGATGGGGGTTCTGTACGTCAATCGACCACCACTAGATTCTAACGGACCACTCAGTTGTACGGACAACCCGTCGTTCACAACTTTTGCATCGCCGTAAAGTGCAAGAACAGACTCAAAACTTGAATTCTGACCAAAATTTTTGAACGAAAAAGATGAATTTGAGCCTGCGGATAAAGATTTGAAGTACAGGGTAAAGAAACAGAAGATTACAGAGTACCTTGGGGCCATTGTTATGGTATGATGTGAAATTAGTTCAAAAGGCAATATATGAAGAAGACATTGGGGAATTGATGCTAGGGTTTGAGAATTGGGGAGAGAGATTGGAGGTTGTGAAAATTAAATATTGAATTTATTTGAGTGGGCTCTGCTACAGCAAGAGTCTCTGATTCTCTCACTTTTTGTTCAGTGGTTGCTGACTTGGGGAGTAGAAGAATAAAAGGATGGTGGGGGTAGAATCTTTTTGTTACTATGTCCTTCACTTTCTTTAATGTTGTTACTCTTAAAATAAGATAATAAGTTTGTTACAGAATCCCTTACACTTATTTAAATTATTTTAAGTATCTTTGGTTTAAATTATTTTGTTTGGGTTTGATTAAAGTTTTGTTATTATACATGTAAGATTGATTAATAATTATTTAAAAAGTTGGAAATGAAAGAATGTTTGTAAAAGTGAAGGGGCAATTGTGAAAAAGGTATATTTGGTAGGGGACAGCTGTTCCTAGGATACGTACCCGTCATCCTAGTGTACAATAAATTTTACTTTTTCCCTTTTTTTCACGTGACTTTCCCATTTTAAATTCTTTATTGTGGTTGAAAGAAAATGAAAGGAGCACAAAAGGATATGCTAGTGGTCGGATGGATTACTATACAATTAAGGTGGAAAATCCAATCATTTTTATTTGTATACATACCTATTTTATAAATATGGTGTGAGTTTAAATCCTACAAGTGACAGGTTTAGATGGTATTTAAGAGAAAAAATTTGTTGTTAAAAAAAATATAATAACTTACGTTTATAGTATTGTGGTTTAATGACACTACTTGTTAGATATTTAAGTTAGATATATAATTATTATGTTTAAGAATCCTAACCAATATTACCCGTGATTCAATTTGAATAACAGTACTTGTTAAATGTTTATTATTACTTTTATAAATATAAAAGTGTGCGTTTTTCAAAGAAAATATACAAGTGAAAGAAAAAAAAAATAAAAACTAATTTTAGTTAGTTTTCATTTCAACATTAAATGATCCTATCATTGAACTATGTGACATACGTTACATGTGAGTATGTGACTGCATTTATTTTCCTCTAATAAATCCTTTCCTGTATTTTTTTGTTTATTTTAAGGCAAATTTATTTATTGAGTAAATTATCGTTTGTGTCCATTTGGTTTACACGATTTAACACAATACGCCTCTAACATGAATTTTTAACGCTTTGATTACATGTGGTATACAATCTGTAACACTCCGAGTCCCTAGCGATAACTCCGTCTGTTTTTCCGGTAGTCCAGAGGGTTACTTTAGTCCATTTACATTCGTTGATGGGGGTACTACGTCTTTTTAAAAAATTCCCCCAATTACACCCTCATTACATCCCCATTTTAACACATTAAATCCCTCTTCTTACCATCTGCGCTCTGTATCATCGATTCTAGGGTTTACAAATGGCTGGAGGTTCATGGGTGCTTCGATGGGGTGAAGAAGAGGAATACGACATTCGTTTTAATCGTTTAATCATCTGTGTAGTGTTGAATTTTTGGCAAACTAAGTTGTTTTTTCTTACAGGAAATGATGATACAATGTTTTCTGTGAAAATCATGCACGCCGGTCGGTTTACTAGCTCTCCTGGAAGGACATACGAAAATGGTAAATCGACCACATTGATAATTGTGATACTCGAATACTTGGAACCGTTGTCTTGGAAGAAATGCTTAGGAATATTGGATATCCAGATGATGTGGTTTTTTACTTCCACTATAAGGTTCCTTATTTTGTCTTGATTTGGGCCTTACCCCATTGTCTAATGAATACGAGTTTGAAAGAATGTTTGATTTAGTCTGAAAGGTTACTTAACTTATTGAAATATATGTAGAACATTGGAAGTCAAGTGTCATAATGAACTTATTATTTGACAATGATGACATATCTACTAACAGAGAACTTGCACTAGTAGTTCATTGTGATGATCAACAGATGTTGATCACCCAAGATGAAAATGATACCACTGATGAGGGGTCTGAAGATGATACCACTTATGAGGGGTATGAAAATGGATCAGAAAAAGATACTGATTCAGATGATCCTGATTATGTTGATGAAGAAAATCCAAAGGATATTGTGGGCCCTTCAAGATATAATCCAAAAGAAGCACCAGGTACATATTTCTCTTCAGAAAATTTTTAGGGCTAAAATGGTTGCCAAAAATAAAATGATAGGTGATTATAGAGAGCAGCATGCCTTACTAAGAGCCTAGTGTGAAGAACTGCTAAGAGCCAAACCTGGATCTACTGTGAAACTAGATGTTGAGCGTGAATACAATCCTAGTTGTACAACTAGACAGTTCAAAAGACTATATATATGTTATGAAGCTCTCAAGAGAGGATACAAGGTTTTGGGGAGAGAGATTCTAGCTTTGGATGGTTGTTTTATGAAAGGTCCTTTCCCAGATCAGATCTTGACTGCATTTGGTGTAGATGGCAATAATTGTATTTACCCAGTTGCATTTGCTCTAGTGGAAACACAGATCATGTAGGGAGCCCCACAGCCATAGTGGTTTTGAACAATTTGAATAATGTTTGTTTCATGTCTTTATTTGTTGTTGGTTTTAACAATTTGGTTTATGCTTGTTGCTTTAGCTGTTTTGAACACTTATGTGGATGTTGGTTTGAACATTTTGGTTAATGGATGTTGATTTAGGTGGTTTTAACAATTGTGTGGATGTGTAACATTTTATGTTTTCATTGATTAGCATTATGACATGGAAGTAAAAGTTTAACATTCATCAAACAAACACTGGTAAGAAACAAAGATAAACATACATGAACACAGTTTTATTTCCAACGATAATCGTCATTTGACCAGTCAGAGTCTTCTTCGTCTTCGTATGGATTATGGTATTTATCTTCTATTTCAGGAATGTCATAGTCCCAAGCCCTTTTCAAAACTTCCGGGTCATAATCCAAGTCAACTTCATCTTGATCTCCTAGTACTTCTTCTGCTTCTTGAACACCTTCCTGCACTTCTGCTTCTTCATGAACTTCTTCTTCATCTTCATGCACTAATTCTGATCCCTTTTCATGAACTTCTTCTTCTTCATGAACTTCTTCTGCTCCTAGTATCCATCCACATTTTGCCTTCTGATCATCAGATAATTTGCGCCAGCTACGAAATTCACAAGATTATATAAAGGAATACGGATATAACACTTACACAGCAAATAAACCTTCGGCCAGGGTTCGCATCGGTCCACGACGTTCGAATGCAAGTTGTTTCACCACAATGGCATAACAAATTCGATGAATTCCACGATTTTGAACCAGATCGCGATGTTGATGATGAGCTCTGAGACATTGTCGGACAGAGAAAGAGGGTGTTTGGGAGGTATTTAGGGTTTGGAACGGGGTGGGTAGAGAAGTTGTATTTAAAGAAATTATTAACGCAATGAGTCCCTGAGGGGTATACAAGCCATTTCATCCAAATGCAAACGGTAAAACAGACGGAGTTATCGCAAGGGACTCAGAGTGTTACAGATTGTATACCACAGGTACTCAAAGCATTAAAAATTCATGTTAGGGTCACATTGTGTTATATCGTATAAACCACAGGGACGCAAACGGTAATTTACTCTTATTTATTTTTATAAAAGTAAGAGTTGAATCCATAACCTTTTTAAATCTTCGTGTTTTCAAGAGGATTGAAAAGGAAATCATTTCCTTTATACATGTTCATATACTATAGTAAAAGTAACTGAAGATACACTAGCCGAATTTGACATTCTGGTTAGTTGATCTACAGGATGATTGGATTGGTAAAGTAGGAATGAGCTCCAGACGGGGATACCGGTCCTACAAAATGAACAACGCCGTTAGCCTCGTTACAGGGAAGGGGTTTTCCCTGTAACCACCCTCCGGCGTGAGAGTAAGTATTTATTTTCTGAGAAGGATGTAGTAAGGGGAATGAATTCAAGATACCTGTTTCTGAGGGCTCGGCCCTTCATTTATAGCCGAAGGATGATGACCTGGCGGGTGTGTGATTGGGTGCACGTCGCCATCAGGAATATCCTTGTGGTCCTCCAGGTGACAACCGTTAATGGTGTCGGCCTTGTCTTCTTTGGTAGGACCACTTGTGTGCATGAGAATTGTCTCCTTGCTTCCGACATTCCTGGAATTGCAGCGTGGTCTCCCCTACCGTACGCTTAGGAGCCTTTGTCTTTATGCGAGGTACTGTTGGTTTGTCCTTATGCGGGAGACGAGCCTTGTGGAGGAAGTCTCCTCCCTTTGCGCGAGTCTATGGCGCACGTCTGTTGGTTCCACGAGGACCCTACGTCATCAAGTCCCCCCAGTCCATAGCTGCACGCGTCTTGGCTTAGCGTGTTGCTTTGGACTTTTGCGCGAGCTTAATTTATGGGGAATCTTTTCGAGGGTGTGACGTTTTTTCTTGATTGATGTGATGGTTGACCTTTTCTGATGGCGTAGGTGTCAGTCTGATGAGTGCTTTTTAGAATATTTTGGGTGTCACCGTTTTTTGCTGGCCTCTGCCGTCTGCAGGCCTGAGAGGTCCCACATGTTTGCACATTTTTTTGAGGGTCGCAGACTTTGCATTAAATGTGCAGCCTATAAAAAGGGGGTTAGCGTTTATTTTTTCATGCATCTCCATCCGTTTCCTCCTTTGTCTCCCTTTCCTCCCATCTCGTCTTTCCTAATTCTTTCGCCATGGCATCAAAATCTAAGGGCAAAATTAAGAGTATGTGAGAGGCATCCCTTATCGAGACGACTGCCATTAAATGGAGTCGGGATGAATTTGATAAACCTTGTGACATGCTCTCCTTTGACCGGGAATGGGGGTTGGAGTTTCCTTCGTCTGGGATGACGGCGGCTGATCCTCCTGACGGGAAGATTTCTTTGTATGCTGCCTTTTTTATGTAAGGCCCCAAACCCGGGAGGCCTCACTTGTTGGATTTACTCATTCACAAACAGTTCTTAGACTTGAATATCAAAATAACGCAGCGAAAAATTTCATTAAAACATAATCAAAACATTGTTCAACATGCGGAAGCGTAACATAGTCTAATACATAAACATAACATAACTAATCATAATGGGATGCCACTCTTCATATCATCTGGATAACTCATCAAGCCACCCAGCATCACCGTCCATCATCATAACCTGCCTTAACCTGAATGTGCATACTAAAAGGTCAGCTACGCTAGTGAGTTCTAGCTTTACATAAAACCTTAACATAAACATTTTTTCCAAAAACATAACATACATTTGTTTAACAAAAGCATACGTAAAACATGCAATAACTTAACATCATCATAACATCGTAACATAGCATCATAACATAAGTCAACATGAACCGAATCTACGCCTTCTCGTAACCGTCAATTCCATACATCACATACCAGCGGATGAACTTAAGGCTCGTTACCTCTAAGTCATCCTTCACCACGTCTCCTAAGGCTCGTTACCTCTAGGTGGACCAAACATATGTCTCCTAAGGCTCGTTACCTATAGGAAGACAGAACATAACATAGGCACTATTTCCCCGCAAGGAATGGTACCTTCCATCGAGATCTCGGTAATCACTGGGTGACCGTCGTCACCCCATCACCAACCAGTTGTACAACCGTTAGCCAGCCACAAAGGCCCCCCGTAAGGGTGAGGCCAATACATACATACATACATACCCTAGCTCCCGTAGGAACTCGTGGCATATTCGTTCATTCATGACTTTCATAAAACCTTTACCTCATTTTAGTTAAAGCATTCGTACGTTTTATTAAACAATGTTTCATTCGTAAACCTTTCATAAACTTCATTTGGCAAAACATTTCATAAACATCATCCTTCGTAAACATCATTTCGTAAACATTGTTTCGTAAAACATCGTTTCGTAAAACATCATTTCGTAAACATGCACACCCGCCCAAAAACATTAATTAAAGCATTTAAAGAAGGGCTTCTAGAACTCACCTGATAAGCTAATCTGGGTTGTCCTAAACAAAGATCCAACAACGTCACTTCCAATCTGAATTGATTAGTTAAATACACATCAGACCTAATCCCGACTCTAACGGTTTAACCATTTTGAATTAGGCGACTATACTGACTTTACTAACCAGCCTGATGCCTACGCACTTAGCAAGTGCGCAGGGCCTTGTTCTTGCGTACTTAATAAGTGCGCAGACTTCGCTTCATGCGTACTTGATAAGTACGCAGGCTTTGCTTCATGCGTACTTGATAAGTACGCAGGCTTTGCTTCATGCGTACTTGATAAGTACGCCGGCTTTGCTTCATGTGTACTTGATAAGTACGCATGACCTTCTTCTTGTGTACTTGATAAGTACGCAGGATCTGCTTCTCCGCAAAAACCCTAACTTTCGCATGCAGATCTGATCACGTCAAGATCCCGAACTTGTTTACATTCAAAACGTTTGCTTTTCGTTTAAGAACTCAATTCTATGTTTTTCTTCCAGTTTTATCCGTAAAAAGGTTACCTTTTCATCCAAAACCTGAAAAACCCAAAACGAACAAAAACTCAGATCTAGGCTAGATCGTTACCTGTATCGAGCTTCTGATCTGGAGGTTCTTCTCACGAGCTATGGAGCAACACTTGGCTGGAATCTCGGGTCGATCCGCCAACTTTCTCTCTCTGTGGTTTCTCTCTCTAGATATTGCAAATGAGAGAAAAGGGTGGTGACTTAGGCTATTTTTAGGGGAGGCTCCCCTATGTTCGCCCCCTTCAAGCCAGTCATGCCTTGTTCGTTTATTCCATTCGTTCTCGCATTCTAACCAGTTATTATAACTGTCATTTTATTTTTGGGATGTTACAAGTCTACCCCCTTACAATAGGTTTCGTCCTCGAAACCTATCATGAGTCAAATAGTTAAGGGTACGACTTCCTCATTTTCGTTTCCGTTTCCCAAGTAGATTCCGATCCCTTTCGGTGCTTCCATTGGACTTTAACCAATTGAATCATCTTATTACGCAAACGCTTCTCCTTTCTGTCTAAGATGGCCACGGGTTCTTCGATGTAGTTAAGGTTGTTGTCGACCTCGATGTCAGTAAGCGATACGTGAGCCGATTCATCCGCCAAACACTTTCGCAAGTGTGATACATGGAAGGTGGGATGAATCCCACTTAACTCATTAGGCAACTCTAACCGATAAGCGACTTCACCAACCCGTGCCATTATCCTAAATGGTCCGACAAACCTCGGACTTAACTTTCCTCTCTTCCTGAATCGTATGATTCCCTTCCATGGTGACACTTTCAACATTACTCTGTCCCCAACATCAAACTCAATAAGCCTTCTTCGTTTATCCACATAGGATTTCTGACGATCTTGTGCGGCCTTCATTTGTGCTTTGATTTGATCAAACCTTTCCGACGTTTCTCTTACGACTTCAATACTTACTAATTCCTTCTGTCCAATCTCACCCCAACAAACCGGGGTCCTGCATCTTCTCCCATACAACATTTCGTACGGCGGCATGCCTATCGTCGTGTGATGACTATTGTTGTAGGAGAATTCGGCTAACGGAAGATGACTGTCCCAACTGCCGCCAAAATCGATGATACAAGCACGAAGCATATCTTCCAATGTCTGAATGGTCCTTTCGGACTGACCATCCGTTTGTGGGTGGTATGTCGTGCTAACATTGAGTCTCGTACCCATCGCCTCGTGAAATCTTTTCCAGAACCTCGATGTGAATCGTGTGTCCTGGTAAGATACAATCGTCAAAGGCATCCCATGTCGTGCTACTACTTCGTTAATAAATACTTCCGCTAACCTTTCCGATGAGAACGTCTCGCGAATAGGTAGGAAATGAGCACTCTTCGTTAAACGGTCCACAATTACCCAAATGGTGTCATGACCTTTAGCTGTGCGAGGTAGCGTGGTTATGAAGTCCATGGTAATGTGTTCCCACTTCCATTCCGGTATATCAAGTGGTTGAATCTTTCCATACGGTTTCTGGTGTTCGGCCATTACTTGTGAGCAAGTCAAGCACTTGCTTACATACTTTGTCACTTCATGTTTCATTCCAGGCCACCAGTATTCCTTCCTCGGATCTTGGTACATTTTATTGGTACCAGGATGGATACCGAGACTTATGAGCCTCATCCAGGATTTTGGTTCTAAGCTCGCCACCCATAGGTATCCATACCCGCCCAAAACGTGTCCTAACACCAAGGGTGTTATATTCCAACTTGTCCTGTTGGCCAACCATTCTTTCCTTCTTTATGTTTTCTTCCTTCAGTGCTTCATCTTAAGCTCTTTCAATTTCCCTCATCACATCTGATGTCACCACCAACTGGCAAGCTTTCACTTTAATAGGAGCAGGCACATCCTTTTGGCTTAGAGCGTCTGCCACCACGTTTGCCTTTCCAGGATGGTATATGATTTCACATTCATAGTCTTTCAATAGTTCCAACCATCGTCTCTGCCTCATATTAAGTTCCCTTTGTTCGAAGAAGTACTTCAAACTTTTGTGGTTGGAGTAAATAGTAAACTTCACCCCGTAAAGGTAGTGCCTCCAGATTTTCAATGCGAATACGACAGCAGCAAGTTCCAAATCATAAGTCGGATAATTAGCTTCGTGAATCTTCAACTGCCATGACGCATACGCGATCACTCTCCCGCGTTGCATCAACACGCATCCCAATCCCTGACCCGAAGCATCAGAGTATACCACTAAGTCTTCATTGCCCTCGGGAAGGGCCAAGACTGGAGCTTTGGTTAGCTTTTCCTTCAATTCCTTAAACGCCTCATCCTGGGTCGAACCCCATTCGTACTTTACCTCCTTCCGAGTCAAATTTGTCAACGGCGAAGCTATTTTCGAGAAATCCTGGATGAATCTCCGATAGTAGCCTGCCAATCCCATGAAACTACGGATTTCAGTTGGCGTCTTAGGAATATTCCATTCCCTTACCGTCATTATCTTTGCTGGGTCAACCATAATGCCGTTCGGGTTAATAACGTGACCTAGGTATTGGACTTTCCTAAGCCAGAACGCGCATTTAGAGAACTTAGCATACAACTTTTCCTTCTTCAGAGCCTCCAACACCTCCTTTAAGTGACATGCGTGATCACCCTCATTCTTGGAGTAGATGTGGATATCATCGATGAACACAATTACCGATCGGTCCAGCATCGGTCGGCACACCCTATTTATCAAATCCATGAACGATGCTAGGACGTTCGTCAATCCGAAAGACATTACGCGGAACTCGAAATGTCCATAACGCATGCAAAATGCAGTTTTCGGTATGTCTTCTTCCCTCACCTCCAACTGATGGTACCCGGATCGAAGGTCGATTTTTGAGAACCAACTTGCGCCTTGCAATTGATCGAACTGGTCGTCGATCCTTGGTAAAGGGTACTTGTTCTTCATTGTTCGTTTGTTCAACTCATGATAATCAATACACATTCTCATCGAACCATCCTTCTTCTTCACAAACAACACCGGAGCACCCCAAGGCGAGATGCTCGGTTGTATAAATCTCTTCTCAAATAGTTCGTCTAATTGGGCCATAAGTTCTTTCATCTCCACCGGTGCTAGTAGATTTGGAGCCTTAGCCACGGGCTGGGCATCTGGTACTAAGTCGATTCAGAACTCAATCTCTCTGTCGGGTGGTATCCCAGGCAAATCCTCTGGAAATACCTCCGGGTACACGCGTACCACGGGTACATCGTCTAGTTCCTTCACTTCTTTACACTTGTCAATTACGTACATCACATAAGCCTCGCATCCGTGCCTCAAGTAATTTGTTGCCTTAATCATCGAGATGACGTTTGGCATCGGGGCGTCACGATCTCTAAAAATCTCGACTTTGCTACCATCCGGAGCCTTGAGTCAGATTATCTTTCATTTACATATGATTTGTGCTTCATTGGCAGTTAACCAATCCATACCCAACATGACATCAAACCCTCCCAAAACCATAACAAACAATCTAACAGGGAACCTATGACCTTCTATTTTTATCGTGGAGTTGTCAACTACATCGGTCACTCTCGCAGTTCTACCCTCAGCGGTTTCTACACTAAAGGCCATTTCTAGCTTACTGACAGTGTACTTCACTCGTTTACAAAAAGTCACAGATATAAAACTCTTACTGGCACCCGAATCAAATAACACAGAAACAAAAGTGTTGTCAAGGATGAACGTACCTGACGCCACATAGGGGTCTGCCCTAGCTTGTTCTTGCGTCAGTGCGTACGCACGAGTCTTTGCTCGGGGCCTCTCTTCTTTCTTCTCGAGGCCTTTCCCTTTTCCCACTTCACCCATTCTTGGTTTGGTGCATTCCCTGCTCATGTGGCCGCTTTCACCAGAATTAAAGCATTTAATGCCTTGCATGCATTCACGGGAGTAGTGCCCAGTCTTGCCACATTTTTAGCACAGATTTGTCCCTAGCCGACATTCACCCGCATGTCTTACCCCACATTTTCCACAGACTTCCGTCTCGCCTACCCTGGCCCGTTTGTCCCGAGCCCCAAACAACTTCCCAGCTGATCGTTTAGCAGGGAAACACAGCTTCTTCTTAGGCTCTTCAATGGCAACGACATTCAGCGCCAGATCATCAAATACCACGCCACTCAGTTCTACTGCCGAATCATAGGTAGTAGGGGTGCTTGCCTTAACATAGGTGCGGACCTGATCCGGCAGCCCTTGAATGTAGCAGGCAATCTTTCTTTCCTCGGTCGTGACAAGATGTGGCACCAAACGTGCCAGTTCATTGAACCGTGTGGTGTACTGCCGATGCGTCATGCTCCCGGCCTTAATCCCTAGAAATTCCCTTTCTACCTTTTCGATCTCATTCCTTGGACAGAAATTCTTGATCACCAAAGTTTTCAAATCAATCCACATCATCGCATCCATAGCCTCGTCCCCCTTGGCTTGACTTACACCTTCCCACCAATGGGATGCTTCCTCTCTCAAGGAGTTAGTAGCGAATTTCACAACTTGATTCGCTCGACACTCGCTCAGACGAATGGCAGCTTCCATACGGATCACCCAATCAAATGTAGCCACCGCGTCTTTCTTTCCAGTGAGAACCGGTGGATCACATGCCTTGAAGGACTTATAGTCGCAACCACGGTTAAGCGGTGCGTTGATTGCCTCAGTGTTCGGAGTACCAACCGCCGTGTTAGACCCACCCATCTCACTAGCCTTCTTTAACGCTTCTGAAAACAGTCCTGGCAAAGAAACCTTCATCAACTCAGTGAACTCGCGTGCCAGAGTAGCTCTCACTTCCGGTTCAAAAGTGAATTGTTGTTCTTCGACATGAGTC
This sequence comes from Smallanthus sonchifolius, assembly GCA_023525975.1. Taxonomy (NCBI): domain Eukaryota; kingdom Viridiplantae; phylum Streptophyta; class Magnoliopsida; order Asterales; family Asteraceae; genus Smallanthus; species Smallanthus sonchifolius. The sequence continues at coordinate 23,041,024 of CM042037.1, forward strand.
GGCTCAGTCCCGTGCATACTAACTTCTGGCTTAGTGTGAACATTTCCTTCTTCACTGTACTCTTGGCGTGCAGGGGTCCTACCCCGCCCACCTTTATGACCACCGGTACGACCCCCACCACGCCTTCTGTTTCCTCTCCTTGCCATTTCGTTCTATAAGACAAGGAATCCAATGTCATCACGCTAGTTAACAAATAGAATTCAACAAGCACTGTAAGATGTTAATATACACTGGCCATCTGCAATTAACCATTACACAACCTTTTGATTTCCATCAGAACACAAGTCCATACCTAACCCTTTCCAAGGCATACTATACATGTAAATATATACTACCTTCATACCTGATGTTGTGGCTTGAGTTACCCGTACTGGCATCGGCTTTCGGTCCCATTCACAGTTTAAGTTCAGACACTGGGAGTGTTCGAATCTCTCAAACTATTTCTCTGATACTAACTTACAAGGCCCCAAACCCGGGAGGCCTCACTTGCTGGATTTACTTATTCACAAGCAGTTCTTAGACTTGAATATCAAAATAACGCAGCGGAAAATTTCATTAAAACATAATCAAAACATTGTTCAACATGAGAAAGCGTAACATAGTCTAATACATAAACATAACATAACTTATCATAACGGGATGCCAGTCTTCATATCATCCGGATAAATCATCAAGCCACCCAGCATCACCGTCCATCATCATAACCTGCCTTAACCTAAATGTGCATACTAAAAGGTCAGCTACGCTGGTGAGTTCTAGCTTTACATAAAACCTTAACATAAACATTTTTGCCAAAAACGTAACATACATTTGTTTAACAAAAGCGTACATAAAACATGCAATGACTTAACATCGTAACATAGCATCATAACATAAGTCAACATGAACCGAATATGCGCCTTCTCATAACCATCAATTCCATACATCGCATACCAGCGGATGAACTTAAGGCTCGTTACCTCTAAGTCATCCGTCACCAGGTCTCCTAAGGCTCGTTACCTCTAGGTGGACCAAACATATGTCTCCTAAGGCTCGTTACCTCTAGGAAGACAGAACATAACATTGGCACTATTTCCTCGCAAGGAATAGTACCTTCCATCGGGATCCCGGTAATCCCATGGGTGACCGTCGTCACCCCATCATCAACCAGTTATACAACCGTTAGCCAGCCACAAAGGCCCCCCGTAAGGGTGAGGCCAATACATACATACATACATACCCTAGCTCCCGTAGGAACTTGTGGCAGATTCGTTCATTCGTGACTTTCATAAAACCTTTACCTCATTTTAGTTAAAGCATTCGTACGTTTTATTAAACAATGTTTCATTCGTAAACCTTTCATAAACTTCATTTGGCAAAACATTTCATAAACATCATCCTTCGTAAACATTATTTCGTAAACATGCACACCAGCCCAAAAACATTAATTAAAGCATTTAAAGAAGGACTTCTAGAACTCACCTGATAAGCTAATGTGGGTTGTCCTAAACAAAGGTTCAACAACGTCACTTCCGATCAGAATTGACTAGTTAAATACACATCATACCTAATCCCGACTCTAACGGTTTAACCATTCTGAATTAGGCGACTATACTGACTTTACTAACCAGCCTGATGCCTGCGCACTTAGCAAGTGCGTAGGGCCTTGTTCTTACGTACTTAATAAGTGTGCGTAGGGCCTTGTTCTTACGTACTTAATAAGTGCGCAGACTTCGCTTCATGCGTACTTGATAAGTACGCAGGCTTCGCTTCATGCGTACTTGATAAGTACGCAGGCTTTGCTTCATGCGTACTTGATAAGTACGCATGACCTTCTTCTTGCGTACTTAATACGTACGCAGGATCTGCTTCTTCGCAAAAACCCTAACTTTCGCATGCGGATCTGATCACGTCAAGATCTCGAACTTGTTTACATTCAAAACGTTTGCTTTTCGTTTAAGAACTCAAATCTATGTTTTTCTTCCAGTTTCATCCGTAAAAAGGTTACCTTTTCATCCAAAACCTGAAAAACCCAAAACGAACAAAATCTCAGATATAGGCTAGATCGTTACCTGTATCGAGCTTCTGATCCGGATGTTCTTCTCACGAGCTATGGAGCAACACTTGGCTGGAATCTCGGGTCGATCCGCCAACTTTTTATCTCTACGGTTTCTCTCTCTAGATGTTGCAAATGAGATAAAAGGGTGGTGACTTAGGCTATATATAGGGGAGGCTCCCCTATGTTCGCCCCCTTCAAGCCCGTCATGCCTCGTTCGTTTATTCCGTTCGTTCTCGCATTCTAACCCGTCATTATAACTGTCATTTTATTTTTGGGATGTTACATTTTATCTATTGTAATCTTCGTCTTCCCATAACTCAGTCCATTGCCCATTTGTTAACCTTTTATCAAGTTCATATCTCCCAGATGCATCCGATAGGAATATGTTGGGCCACCCATTTTGAGTTTAGTTGCCGGGCCCTGGGGGTGGAGCCTACCTGTGGCCGCTTTAATGTTTTTTACAAGATGGTTCTTCGTGACAATTGGTTCTCCTTTGTTGGACGCGGGGGTAAAGTGAAGAGTCATATAACCAAGGCTCCATCTAGTTTTCATGAATGGAAAGAGTGGTTCTTCTATGTGAAGCGATATGTTATCCCATTGGTGATGAACGTTCGTTCTACTACTGATTCATTTGTTGAACCTGCGCTAGAGCCTTTTGAGGGTTAGGATTGGTATACTGCGTTGATGGCGAATCCTGCTGAAATTAAAACCTTGCACGAGAGCGCCCTTGTAGCGGTTGGGATAAACCGTGTTTGGAAGTTTCCTGATAGGGTTCCTCATTATGCCATTGGTGATAGAGGTACTTGCGCGCGTGCATGTTATGCATTGCTGGTGCTTCCTTTATTTTTAATTTGTTTTTCCTCTCTTATTATTATTATTTTTTTGTTTAGTAGTGGATAGCGTTTATAGGATCCTTTTTAATCAACCCGATGGTCGGATGGTGTGGACGGAGTTGGCTCCTGGTGAACCTTCTATTTTAGAGAGGTGGAAAGATAACTTTCTTTATCCGCGGAGTATGGACAGTGATTCCTCTCATCCAGATACCTTAGGTTTGGTTTTTGTTATTAATCCTAGGCCTCTGAATTCTATTTCCTCCATTGGGGAGGCATTTGTAATGCTCTCTAGTGATGAGTCCTTAGGCTCTTTTGATTATATACCTCTGGTCCATCGGCGTGTGCGTCGCGCAGGTCAAGGTTTGGTTGGTGCTGGTTCCCCAAAGGGTGATGTAGGTGGCGAAGGTAGTGGTTCCGACAAGCGCAGGAGGTTGGTTCTTAAGCATAAATCTCCCACCTCTGATGATAAACTGATGCGCTCTCCTCGCACCAAGAAAGCTAAGTTTTCTGATTCTTTGAAAAGGGCAGAGGAGGCTGCACTTGGTAACTTTATTCCTCTATGTTGCGTATTTGCTTTGTTTTTGTTGGTTTCTTATTTTTTCTTTTCAGCGGGTTTGGCGCGACGGCAACCTGTTGTAGATTTTTCTCCCTCTCCCTAGCGCAGATGAGCCTATTCATTCTGAGCCTGCTGATGTTCCGAAACCTGATGTTGCGTCCGCCCGTTAAGTAGAGCCTGTGAAAGTTATCCCGGCGGACCTTGCTAAGGTTATCACGGCGGACCCTGCTAAGGTTATCGCGGCGGACCCTGCCGAGGCTATATCTTCCGCTGATCCTCCCAAGACTATTTCTTCAACTGATCCTCCGCCAGTCACGCAAGTGCATGCTTCGAATTGGGGTGTGATGCAGAGTTCCCGCTTGGAGGGGCCCTCTATCTGTCGCAGTTTTCTGTGGCAGGGTCCACCTCCTACTGATCGATTATTTCAAAGGCATCGTCCCCGTTCCTAGTTAAGGGACCAATGTGATGGGGTCGCTATCCTCTATTTCTGAAATGGTGCGCGACTAGGAGGTTTTGTGCAGTGAGAAGCGAGAGTTTGAGCTTTCCAAGCGCGAGTTTGAGCGGATGAAGCAAGATTTGGAGAATAATCGTGCTGGAGTGGAGCGTGTGAAGAAACTTGAGTGGGAGCTTTCTACTGCTTGTGAGGAGGTTGTGCGTACGCGGGAGCTTCATCAGAAAGTTGCTGCAGATTAGAAGGTGGCTTGTGACCAGGCTAACCAGAAGATTGCCAAGGCTGTGGATTCTGGTAAGCTGGCCACCGCGCGTGTGCATACTTTGGAGGTTGAAAACAAGGGTCCCCTGGAAAGGTTGGCACTGAGGGATACCGAGATTGTTTCTCGTGATGGCGAGATCGCCCGTTTGCAGACCCAACTGAAAGAGGTGTCTAGTGCTAAGGACAGTGAGGCAGCGCACCGTGTTGTGTTGGAGGATGAGGTGCAACAACTGCGTTCGGACAGGCGTTGGCTTATATCTGAGTGTATTCCCCAAGTTGTGGATATGGTCAAGGGTAGCCCTGAATTCCAACTTGTCTTTTCTGATCTTTTGACTGCTAATAAATTTTTGGGGATGCATCAGGGTTTTGATGAAGGCTATCGCTTTGCCGAAGAGGGTTTACCCAAAACTTCCTTTAAACTATATGATGTCAACTGTCAAGAAGGTTTAGATGAAAAAAGTGTTGAGTTTGATGGCTTATCCTTCGGTATTCTGAGGGATGTTACTGCCTGCACTAGCCATACTGATCTGACTGAGCTTCGGGCTATGCTTGCTGAAGATGATGAGTAGCCTGGTCCATCCAACCAAGAGGAGGAGGTGGTTGACTATGGTGATAGTTGTGACGATGAGGAGCCTGCAGGTGGGGATGCTGATGGTGATCAAAAGCATAACTTCTGGCTTGCGCGCCGTGTATGGCCTTTTGTGCCTTGTAATAGACTGTCGTTTTTATCATTTGGACATGTTTAACTGTTGTGTTAGCTTGAATATGTATGTGTATATTTGTTTTCCTGATTTTCCTTCTTTCCATTATACTTTGCTCTTGTGTTTGATTCGTTGCTTATGGCGAGCTGTCTTCTCGTCTTGTGATTTGGATTATTGCATGTGCGTGATTGGCAAGCTATCTCGCGTATTTTGATTGTTACCTGCGCGAGGATGGCAAGCTATCTCACGTCTTAAGGCTTTTCTGATTATTACCTGCGTGAAGATGGCAAGCCATCTCGCATCTAAGGTTTTTCTGATCATTGCCTGCGCGAGGATGGCAAGCCATCCCTCCGTCTTAAGGCTTTTTTTATTGTTACCTGCGCGAGGATGGCAAGCCATCTCGCGTCTTTAAGGCTTTTCTTATTATTGCCGGCGCGAGGATGGCAAGCCATCCCTACGTTTTAAGGATTTTTTATTGTTACCTGCGCGAGGATGGCAAGCCATCTCGCGTCTTAAGGCTTTTCTGATTATTACCTGCGCGAGGATGGCAAGCCATCTCGCGTCTTTAAGGCTTCTGATTATTGCCTGCGTGAGGATGGCAAGCCATCCCGCGGCCTAAGGCTTTTCTGATTATTGCATGCGCGTGGATGGCAACCCATCTCGCGTCTTTAAGGCTTTTCTGATTAGTGCTTGCGCGAGGATGGCAAGCCATCCCACATCCTAAGGCTTTTCTAATTATTGCTTGCGCGAGGATGGCAAGCCATCCCGCGTCCTAAGGCTTTTTTTGATTATTTCCTGCGCGCGAATGGCAAGCCATCTCTGCGTTTTTTTTTATTATTGTCTGCACTATTTTTTGACAAGGAAATACGCATTGGCATAAATAAATGGCAATAGGCCTTGATTTACAACTGGGTGTTGAGGATTACATATAACATTTCCTTAGCTGTGCTACATTCCAAGACCTTGGGATGAGCGTTCCATCAAGTTTCCTTAATTCGTATGCACCCTTACCTAGCACTGCGGCTATTTGGTATGGGCCTTCCCAGATCGGGGAGAGTTTTCCTGGGTGCTCTGCTTTGTTGGCCTCGTTGTCGCGGAGTACGTATTCACCCACGTTAAACTTGCAGATTTTTACCCACGCGTTGTAGTATTTTTCCAGCTTCTTTTTATACCTGTCTTCTTTTAAGGCTGCTTCTTCGCGTCTTTCATCCAGCAGGTCTAGGTTGATGCGTATTTCCTGATCATTGTCTCTTTTGCTAGCCATTAAAACCCGCGCGGATGGGACTCCAATTTCTGCGGGTATTACTGCTTCAGAGCCGTAAGTGAGACTGAATGGTGTCTCGATGTTGCTTGTTTTTGGGCTTGTGCGGTGTGCCCATAGCACATGTGGTAGCTCGTCCACCCATGAGTGTCCCCATTGGTCAAGGCGTGCCTTTATACCTTCTACCAGAGATCGATTTGCGCGCTCCACTTGACCGTTGCCCTGTGGGTGATGTACTGAGGTGAAGATTTGCTTTATTCCTAGTTCTGTGCACCATTCTTGTAATTTTTTGTCCGCGAATTGTGTTCCATTGTCACTTACTAGGTGCATTGGTAGTCCGAAATGGCATATAACGTTTTCCCATAAGAACTTTTTTACCTGGGCGACCGTGATGGTTGCCAATTGTTTTGCCTCTACCCATTTTGTGAAGTAGTCTATGGCTACTATCAGGAACTTGACCCACCCGGGGGCCTTTGGGAAGGGGCCAACAATATCAGTTGCCCATTTCTGGAAGGGCCATGCTGTGGTTACCGGAATTAGGTTGTTGTTTGGACGAATAGTGTGTGGCGCGTGACGCTGGCATGCCTGACATTTGCGTAACTCTTTGACAGCATCCATGTGCATGTCGGGCTAGTAATAACCAGCGTTCATGATTTTTTCCAATATCATCCGTGGTCCCGCGTGCATACCACGGATGCCTTCGTGGATTTCCCTTACTAGATAATTTGAATCTTTGACGTCCATGCATCGGAGGAGAGGTCCCAGGTATGATCGGCGATAGAGGACACCTTCTTGCAGCTGGAAATGCAGTGCCTTGTGCTGTAGTTTCCTTGCTTGTGGTTTTTCTTCCGGTAAGATTCCTATGCTGAGGTAGTTCAGGATAGGAGTCATCCATGACCTTGCTCTTGTTTGGACCACATTTACCTGTTTGCGCAGGACTGAAGGTGTGTTTAGGACTTCTACTCTTACCTCTTTTGCCCGGTGGCTGAAACTTGTTGATGCCAATTTACTTAGTGCATCGGCTTGTTTGTTCTCGCTCCGCTTGATGTGGATGACAGTGCACGAATCGAACTGTCGTGCCAAGTTTTTTACCTGTTCTAGGTATAATATCATTGCTGGTTCTTTGGCGTCGTAGGTTCCATTTACTTGACCTGATACGAGTAAGGAGTCTACCCGGACTTCGATGTGCTTGGCTCCCATTTTCTTTGCGATGCGAAGACCTGCCAGCAGAGCTTCATATTCCGCCTAATTGTTTGTGCTTTTGAATTCTAGGCGATTGCGTAGGTGAACTTGTTTCCTTCTGGGCTGAGAAGGCGCAGGCCTGCTCCACATCCTTCCTCGTTTGATGCGCCATCAGTGAATAGAGACCAGATTTCCTTTACGCCTTGCGCCTGTTGCTCCTCCTTGCGGGCACATTCTGTTGCCTTTTCCTTTAGAATCTCGGAGACAAAGTCTGCTAGTATTTGTCCTTTAATTGCTGGTCTTGGTATGTAGGTTAGTTGATGCGCCCCTAGCTCGATGGCCCACTGTGCTAGCCTTCCCGACAGCTCATGTTTTCGCAGGACGTTTTGCAGCTTATGGTTTGTCAATACTGTCACTGGGTGTGCCTGGAAGTATCTGTTCAATCTCCGGGATGCGTGTACTAGTGCCAGTTTTTTCCAGTGTTGAGTAGCGTGTCTCTAGGCCGGTTAAGACTCTACTAACGTAATAAACGGGAGTTTGCACCCCCCCTTTCTTTCTACCAGTAGCACGACGCCCACTACCCTTCGGATGCGGACAGGTATAGGATCAGGGCTTCTCCTGATATTGGTGCGGTTAAGGTGGGAAGAGTCATCAGGTAATCTTTCATTTCTTGAAATACGGATTCTGCTTCTTCTGTCCACCGGAATTGGCTTTTCTTAAGGCAACTTTTTAGTGTCGCGATGAATGGTAGCGCTTTGGCAGCATGATTAGCCAGGAATCTATTGATTGCTACTAGGCGCCTATTCAATGTTTGGACCTCTTTGAGGGACGCTGGGGATGGCATTCGCGCGATTTCTAGGACCTTGTTCGGGTTGGGTCTGAAGCCCACCTTTGTGACCATAGGAACTTGCCTTCTTCCATACCGAATGAGCATTTGGCTGGGTTGAACTTCATGTTCATGTTGCGCAGTCTTTCCAATGTTTCCTCTATATCTTTGAGCATTACTTCTTATTCATTACTTTTGATTACTAGGTCATCCACATAGACCTCTAAGTTTCTTCCAATTTGGCGTGCGAAGGCTTTATTCATCAGTCTTTGGTAGGTTTCACCAGCGTTCTTTAATCCGAAAGGCATTTTTGTATAGCAGAAAATACCTTTGTCGGTTCAGAAGGCTGTTTTATCTTCATCTTTGACGGCCATTTGGATCTGATGGAATCCCTTATACGCGTCCAAAAAACACTTTAGTCTGAATGGGGCTAGGGAATCTACCTTGAGATCAATCTCTGGAAGCGGGTAACAAGCTTTCGGGCAGACTTTGTTCAGCTCTTTGTAATCAATGCACATGCACCAGCTTCCGCCTGGTTTCTTTACCATTACTGGGTTGGCCACCCACGTCTAGTATCTTACTTCCCGTATTATCCCCGCCTTTAACAGCTCTTTGACTTGCTTCTCGAGGTCCTTGCTTCTCTCCCCCCATGTTTCTGCGCTTTTGGGCTATTCGCTTTATGGCTTTGTAAGTTTGTAAACGCTGCTCCGCCATTGATCTAGGTACTCCCTGCATATCTGATGGCTACTAGGCGACTACATCCGCGTATGTAACGAGCAGCTGTTTTAAGTGTTCCCGCGTGCTGTGGGAGATTGTTGCACCTATGATTATTGGTTGTTCTAAGAAGATAGGATTCAAGATCCATTTCTCTGGTATTGATGTTTCTGATGGCTTTAGGGCTTTTGCTGGCATAAATACTTCGGTTGTAGCGCACTCTATGTCGGCCCATACGATTGCTACACCGGTGAGGGTCGGGAATCCGATTACTCCATGAGCAGTCGAGGGTATTGCGTTAAAGGTTTCCAGCGCCTCTCTTCCCAAGATCACATTGTGTTTCGAGTTTACCGGGATGACTAGGAAGTCTATTATTTCTGTTCTTGCGTGTCTTCCATCTGTCAGAGTAACAGGAAATGATATTTGCCCGATGGGGTGTACTATCTCGTAGGAGAAGCCTGATATGGGTGCGTCGATTGGTGTTAATCTCTTTTGATCATCCGCGTCTAACTGGCAGAAACATTTCTCGTACATGATGTCTGTGGAGCTTCCGCCATCGATGAATACACACTTGGAATGGTAATGTCCCATGAATGCTTTTATTACTAGTGGTCTTCTTTGCGTTGGGCCTCCTTTGATTCGCGAAAAGATTACTTGTTGCTCTTTCCATGACTCTGTTTGCTCCACCGATCTTTTGAGTGACGCGCGGTAGTTTTGTGTGCCCCCCTGTATCATGCATAGGTATTGGACTTTTTTCTTTGGGGGGCCGTCTTCCGGTTTTTGTTCCGTTGCACGAGATCCGTTCTTTAAGTCTTTTAGCAGGTGGGCTAGTTTGCCGGTTTTGACTGCTGCTTCGATCTGCCTCCGCAATTGTATAAAGTCGTCGGTGTCGTGGCCGATATCTTTGTGGAATTCACAAAACTTCTTCGGATTTTTGGAGGATTTGGGGTTTAATGGCTTCGGTTGTACAAGGTCTATGTCTTCGGTTAGTAGTACTTAGGATGGGGATTTTGATAATGCCCATGAATTGCCCCTATCGCGTGCTTATTGCCCGTCTCGCGGATGCAGGCGTCTTGCTTCGTTGTTTTGCCTTTCGTTGGGCGTGGAGCTTCGTGGTTGGATCCTAGACCATATTCCTTGTTCTCTTGACCTTTTCTCGCTTGCTCTTACAGACACATGTCCAGTGTCTCTGTATTCTTTCTTTTCTGTTACGCGCTGGTTGGACAGTGCATTTTCCGTTCGCGTGAAGATTTTTGCGGCAGTCATGATCTCGCTCCAGGTTTTTGGCATGCCATCTCTTCCCGTGAGACAACGGATCAACTCTTCGCTCCGCGCTCCTTGAATAAACTCTACTTTCAACAGATCTTCGCAGACTCCGCCAATTTGTAGTGCTTCCTTATTGTAACGGGTAATGAAATCCTCTATTGATTCGTTGTCTCACCGTCGTATGTACATTATGTCTCCCACGTCCTTGGTGTGCCGGCATTTTTGGCTGAAGTGCTATGAGAATTTGCTTATTATATCTTTGAGGTTATCAATTTCTCCTACTTGAAGGCTGTCAAACCATGCGCGGGCTGCGCCCGTTAGGGTTTGTGCAAACATGTGACACCAGACTGGTAGCGTCCATCCTTCCACATCGCCTGCTGTGTAGAATCCGTTCAGATGGTCATCGGGGTCTCCTGAACCATCGTATTTTCCTATGGATGATGGCATCTTTGTTTTCGCCGGAAATTCTGCCTGAGCTATCCTTGGTGTGAATTTGGATTTTTCCGCGAATGCTTCTGGCCTGTACGGTTTGGTCAGGTCGTCCTCAACGGATCTGTTGTACCTTGGGCCTAACGGATCCCCAAGGTGATGCACTATCGTTTCGTCGTGCGGTCGAGCGTCCGCCTATGATGCAGGTGCATGCACTGGAGTTTCCATGAAGGATAGGTTGGTTCTTACTTCTGCGAGCCTGACCTCGCGCGCCTAGTTTTAGTACGCCTGTCGCAAGATTTGGTGTTGTTCCGTGTACCACCTCTCTGGTGATAGTCCAACCACGGGTGTGAACGCGGGTGTTCCGGTTTGTCCTGAAGGACCTGGTGTCTTGTGGATGAAGGAGGGGGTGGCCGAAGCCTGTGAAGTGTTCATGTTTTTGGTTTCTAGCTGTGTTCTTTGGTTGAAGGGTCCAAAGTTTTCTCTAAGCATGAGGTTTTGTGATTGGTTTGGTGGGAATGGTTGTGAAATAGGTTGTGTTGTTGCTTCAGTGAAAACTGGTGAGTTCGGTTCAGATGTTGGACCTATATCTAGGTATCCCAAACCTGACGTAGTTACCCTGATTATAGGCACTAGTTGTGGGGATGGTAGAACTGAGCTCATTGGAATGCTTGTTCTAGCCGATATGGATGGCGCCAATGAAGATACACTAGCCGAATGTGACATTCCGGTTAGTTGATCTACAGGATGATTAGATTGGTAAAGTAGGAATGAGCTCCAGACGGGGATACCGGTCCTGCAAAATGAACAATGTCGTTAGCCTCGTTACAGGGAAGGGGTTTTCCATGTAACCACCCTCCGGCGTGAGAGTAAGTATTTGTTTTCTGAGAAGGATGTAGTAAGGGGAATGAATTCAAGATACCTGTTTCTGAGGGCTCGGCCCTGCATTTATAGCCGAAGGATGATGACCTGGCGGGTGTGTGATTGGGTGGACGTCGCCATCAGGAATATCCTTGTGATCCTCCAGGTGACAACCGTTAATGGTGTCGGCCTTGTCTTCTTTGGTAGGACCACTTGTGTGCATGAGAATTGTCTACCTGCTTCTGACATTCTTGGAATGGCAGTGTGGTCCCCCCTACCGTACGCTCAGGAGCCTTTGTCTTTATGCCAGGTACTGTTGGTTTGTCCTTATGCGGGAGAGGAGCCTTGTGGAGGAAGTCTCCTCCCTTTGCGCGAGTCTATGGCACGCGTCTGTTGGTTCTGCGAGGACCCTACGTCATCAGTAACTATTTTACATATTAAAAAACATCTGACTACATAATAATAAATTGATAACGGTGTTTATTATTTAGACTAAAAACCGAAAATCGGGTTTGTATCTGAATTAAATCTGAATTTGTATTTACGAATTGAACCAATATGAAAATCAGAACTCGAGTTATATACATATATTTTGAGTTTTTTTTAAAACAAATACATATTTCTTTATTATTTAATGTATATTATTTAACTAGCTTTAAACCCGTGTGTTACACGGGATGAAAAGTTACAATTGTATTGATGAATATATTAACATCTCTTTATACAACACTAGCTTAGAACCCGTGTAATACACATGGGTTGAAAACTATCAATACATAAAATTATTAAATCTTGTTAAATGTAAAGATTATATTGATGAGAGTAATCAAAATATCAGAAAAATACTTTTCATAAGTGATATTCTTTTTACAATACATTAAATTATATGTTAAATATGAAACCATATAATGTTGATTTAAAAATTTGAAATACTTCTTTAAAATGAAAACATGGCACCAACAATCAGACCAATGAACACTTTTGGTGTCAAAACATCGATTGCTTGAATCGCTCTGCGACTCACAAATGCACCAAACAGTGCTAGTGAAACCAGTGCAGCTGAGCCAATACCAAATCCTTGTGAATGCAATAAAACAAACAAACAAACCCAGTGAATCCCACTAAAAAAGTAGGGCTGGGGAATGTGAGATCAAGGTAAGTCATACCTCTATCGCAAAGGATAGAAAGGTTGCGCTTAGATAAACCCCCGGCTCAAATAGAACAAAACTTTCTTGACATAAGATAAAAAAGCTACGGTAGAGAACCAACATTATTAATTGAAGAATATATGAATAAAAAAGCATAAAAATCCCTATAATAAAGCACACTCACTAAGGATAAATGTAACATCTCGAAATAATAAAACAGATTAATGGAAGCAAGGTCGGGAATTTATTTAAAGGGAAAGCGAATGAAAGGGGAGCGGGCTTGGGCCCGGCTCCAATGGGCCGATGTAGCCCGTGTATATAAAGGCAAGATCAGCTCCATCTTCCTCATTCCACCTTCTTCAAATTTGAAAACCCTAGAGAGAGAAAGAGAGAGTTCTAGTGAGAGAAAGCTCAAGAAGGCACTATCAAGCTTGGATCCTGCTTCCATCTTGTTTCTCCATCATCCTTGATCGATTCTACAAGAAGAACCACGAGCTTTGAGGTAAGAATCAACCTCAGATCTGAGTTTTTCTTCAAAAATGGGGTTTTAGGGTTTATGGGGTTTTTATACAAAAGGTTGGATTTTACGTATGAAAAGTGAATCTAAGCTCAGATCTAGCTTCATGGAAGCTAGATAAATTATTTGAACGTAAAAAGTTAAGGTTTTGGATCAAAATCTGACCTGGAAACGCTTGATGTTCTTGAGCAGACTCTCAGAGTGTCGGCCACATGCGTGTGCCGACGCTCGGCGAGGAAGAAGACGATGCGAATCGGCCACAAGAGAGAATCAACCCTCAGAGAATCGGCTCCTAAGAGTCGGCCCTCTGATGAATACGCTGAGAATTAGCTCTTTCTCGAACACGAAGTCCTGAACGCAAGTTCTGGCGACACTTATGAGTGTAGCTAGCGACACCATAGCTGGCTCTCATGTGTGCCTGCTGACACTCCCGGTCGACACTCCTATGCTTTAGCTGGCTCTTGCATGAAATAATAGGATTTGTACTTTGACTTATGTGCAGATCAGTATACGCTTTAGCAATAGTTGAAACATCACTTTCAGGTTGAATACCAGTATACAGGTGAGTTCTATGTGCCCCTATAAGTTATATGCAAACCGTTTTAAATGTTTTGGGGCTGAAGTGTATACAGTAAATGAATGAATATTATAAATGCTAATATGATCATACATAATATACATATATAAAAGGTTGATAAACAAAGAATGAAACGTATGTATACAAAGAATGAATTAAATGAATGATGTGAATGCCAATATGATTATACGTGATATGTATACATATATATCAATGTAAATGTGATCATATGCAAAAGAATGATGAACAAAGAATGAAACGTATGTATACAAAGAATGAATGGCATAACGTATAAGAATGAAATCTAGCTTTATATTATATATATTGCATGTAAGAATGAATGTAAATGTTATGGACACTTCGATGATAACGGCTACTTCGGTAGACGGACGACCACGTGACTATTTTTCAACCGGGACATATGCGTACCTACATCAGCTAGGACGTTTGAATGGTAATAACGGTCGGTCGAAGGAATCCGGACGATTGCAATAAAAAGTAGAACGGTTACATAAATAATAGTTCGCGTAGGAACGGATTGTGACATCCGGCTATTTAGGGTTAACACCGTTAACAAAGTCCGGTTAAATCCTAACCTAATTAACCCTATTTCAAACTCCAGGGACTATTTCTGTCAGTTTTCAAACCCTAACTTCAAGGACTAGTTGTGTAATTAGCCTAAACTCTATTCTATTTTGACTATGTATAGTCAAAATCCAATATTGAAGTCTTGTTGACTTTTGATAGTCAAACTAACCTTGTTTTTAGCTCCATCCAAACTTGAGGGACCAATTCTACCTATTTCTAAACTTGTAAACATGAAACTGCAGGGACAAAAAATGAAATTCGCCCAATCTTGATTTGGTTTGACTTTTGATAGTCAAACCGTGCTACTTTGATCGAATCCAAATTCCACGATCGGTTCTGTTTGAAATCAAAACTGAAATCGCATGATTTATGACATTAACAGTCTTAACTGTCGAGTAAAACATTATCATTGCCCAATTAATCCCAATAATGAGAACTAAGGCCGTAACGGCCGTTCATCGTCATTTACCCATCAAATTGAATGAATTCTTGTATCTAACTCGCAAACTAATCACATACACACCTTAAACGGGACTCTGTGAAGCTTCTGTGCGCTTCATTTGGACCGGAATTACAACAGAAATCATCGGGGATCAAACCAGTCATCGTCGGCATCGGTTTTGGTCGATCACACCCAATTCGTCATCCATTCTGGTAACTACTCACACCTATAGCTTCGTTTTCATTCTTAGAATGAAAGCCCTATGCCAATTAGGGCTTATAACATCAAATCGACCAAGAACATTATATCTGGTTTAATCGAAGTCCACCTTTGACCCTGTTCAAATCCAATTAACCCACACCTTTAGACTCGTAATCATCTGCTTAATGAAAGCCCTATGATAATTTGATATCATATCATCGAATTATTCATGATACTTAAACTAGGGTTTGTTCGTAATCTAATTTGGGGGTTTTGATCTTAAACACATTTTTAATCCAATTAAACCATATTAACAGATTCGCAAGGCTTTAATTAGTAAAAGCCCTATGATTCCAATCAGTATTATTATCAAGTTCGATCGAATTGATTTGGTGTTCTTGATCTAGGGTTTCGGCCCATTTTTATTTAATCAAACTATCCTAAACTCATTAATTTTTGCAATTAATCGAACCCACAGACTCACGAACGCTCGATTAATAAAACCCCTATGAATCTATGATCGTTGCAGTCGAATTGATTGGTTTTGAGGATGGATTTGGGTTGGGTTCGTGATAAGGGGAAGAACTCAGTGGGGGTGGATGTTAAAACCAAACGAAATTGATTTCTAACGCGATGACGCTAGCGGGCGTGGTGGTTTGGGCGTTTAACTCGTGCGCAGGAGACCCGGGTTCGAGTCCGGTCTCCTGCATTCTTTTTTGGGGACTTTTCACTATATTTAATTTATAAAAACCTATCCCCATATTAATATATTAAAGTGTTTTGAACCCGTGAAACAACCCGTAGACTAGGGTTTGGCTTATAACATATTTTTAACATTAATACCCAATTATAAAATAATATGTTTATATTATTTTCAACCCATGACCCCTATTATAAAATAATATATATTTATATATTATTTCACCTCGTTTATAAACCTCGTGTATCGTTTTCAAACTAATAAATAATATAATTATTTATATTATTTACTCACGTTTATACCCTTAAATAAATATAATATATTTATTATTTTTGCCACGATATTTATTAAATGTGAAATTCTCTAAACTTAAAAATAATATATTAAGTTATATTATTTTATTAAGTCATTATTATAGACACAAACGTATGAATTTATTTATTTATTTATATTATTCGTAATTAGAGACGTTCGACAATTAACGTATTTATCTTAATTATTATAATAAGAAATCTGTATTCCCGTGTACAAGTTCGTCTACTCGTTGATCCTAAGTATGTTCTAGGACTTTCAAATCTTCACGTCGTCGTCACAAAACCCCATTGTATCCCTAACTATTATGCTTATAATTTTAGGGCATACGTGAGCAGTTCACAGGAAAACTCTTGTGTTTCCTACTTGCATCCTTGTGTGGTGCTATCTGCTACTCGTACACAACTCAGGTGAGTTTTACGACCCCTTTTTACTCGTTTTCTTGTTGGGGGAGAAACATGTACACAAACCATCATACTTTTACTTGTTTTCCCGTGGGGGAGAAACAGGTATGCAAACAAACATCATTTTACATGTTTTTCCCGTTGGGGGAGAAAACATGATGCAAACTATTTTGATCATGGTACTTCATATGATATCACGGTTGGGGCTAAGCGTATTACAACTATCATTGAAAGTCCTCACACTCACATCGTACCGTTAATATGGATCTTAGCGTGGTAATGTTTTGTAGTACTACTGGTGCTTGACAAGGCCCACCCGCGTTAGTCGCGCTAACTCGATTGGAGGTCGAACGGGTGAAATATTAGCCTAATCACATTAGTCAGAGTTGATAGACGTGGCTGGGGGCAAACAAACAAACACATTTCAGCTTCGGTTACGAACGCTTTAGCAAAACAGGAACGTAGGTTAGCTACCTATATATATGCATATTGAATGTACATAATCTGGAAAACACCCTCTTATTGCAAACTTGAAACCTGTGAACTCACCAACCTCGTGTTGACACTTTTCGTACATGTTTTCTCATGTCACTAAGGCACATGTTGCACAACTAGGACATGCATGGATTCCTACTATCATTTCACTCATATGCAAACCGTTAAAACAATTCACCTACTTTTATTAAAATAAACTTTGGCGCGTTGTTTTGCGCATATACTTTTTCGTTTAAACGCTTCCGCATTAACTCTGAACTTTTATGTTATAACATTTTAAGTCTCATATAGTGTCGTTTGATGTAACTAATGTCTGAGATCCTGGTTTGTCACACGCCAAACGGTAAAACTTCGTTAGCGGAATTTGGGGGTGTGACATGGATGCCTTAGGGCAGACGGGCGAATATGACGGTCTACGACGGTAGAACGGTGAGGACGGTCGGTCGAAGGAATCCGGACGGTATAGCATGGCGTACGGTCGAAGGAATCCGTACGATCATGGAGGACGGACTACGACGGTAGGACGAGCGTCTATCTCTGTGACTTACGCAAATCAATGTTGGGCTGATCACCCTTATGTTATATGACCAATGAATGTTCAATGAAAGTAAAGATGTGTTGTAACATCCCAAAAATAAAACGACAGATATAATAACGGAACAAACGAACGAGGCATGTCGGGTCGGGTCGGATGGGCTAGAAGGGGAGCCTCCCTTATAAATAGCCAAGGTCACAACCCATTTCTCTCATTTGCAACTTCTAGAGAGAGAAACTGTAGAGAGAGAAAGTTGTCGGATCGACCCGAGATTTGAGAAGTGTGTTGCTCCATAACTCGTGAGAAGAACCTCCGGATCAGAAGCTCGATTCAGGTAACGATCTGACCTAAATCTGAGTTTTTGTTCGTTTTTTGGTTTTTCGGGTTTTGGGTGAAAAGGCAACGTTTTTACGGATGGAACTGAAAGATAATCACGGATTTGAGTTCCTTAATGGAAAACGAACGTTTTGAATGCAACAGGTTCGGGATCTTGACATGATCAGACCCGAATGCGAAAGTTAGGGTTTTCGCGAAGAACAGGTCATGCGCACTTGCTAAGTACGCATGGAGCAGGTCCTGCGCACTTGCTAAGTGCGCAGGAAGAGGAACCTGCGCACTTGCTAAGTGCGCAGGAGGAAGGACCTGCGCACTTGCTAAGTGCGCAGGAAGCATGGTCTGCGCACTTGCTAAGTGCGCAGGAAGCAGAGTCTGCGCACTTTCTAAGTGCGCAGACATCAGAACTGATTAAGTGAAGTCAGTATGTTAGAATGGTTAAACCGTTAGAGTCGGGATTGGTCTGATGTGTATTTAACTAATCAATTCAAATCGGAAGTGAAGTTGTTGGACCTTTGTTTAGGACAACCGAGACTAGCTTATAAGGTGAGTTCTAGAAGCCCTCTTTTAAATGTTTTTATATAATGTTTTCGGGCTGGTGTGTTCACGTATGAAATGATGTTTTATGAAATGATGTTTTATAAAATGATGTTTATGAAACTACGTTTACGAAAGGAAATGATTTGGAACGAAGGGTTTATGGAAAGAAAGTTTATGAACGGAATGTTTACGAACGAATGTTATAAAGAAATGGTTTAATGAAAAGGTAAAGGGTTTTGAAAGTGAAGGAAAGGTTTTATGAAAAGAAAACAAAAAGGGGCAAATGTTTTAAAGAAGTCATTACAAATCTAATCTGTCGAATGAATGGAATTGACGAATGAAGTCTGGGAATGTGATTCCCAGCCTTGTGGTAAATTATGGACAGTGAGCCATAGTTACCACAAGAACAACAGGGGCATTGTCTCTGTGGCATGTCAATGGTTTTGATGTTGTACAACTGGTAAGGGAGTAACGACGGTTACTCGGGTGATGACGATCATCCTAACGAACGAGGTAATGGGAAATCAATGACGGCGATACGTAACGGTTGATTTCCAAAGGAAAGATGCGTGTTGGGCAATGACGGCGATACGTAACGGTTGACCCCACGCATTGAAGGGTTGGGCAATGACGGCGATACGTAACGGTTGACCCTACGTAGTGTATGGTTGTGGCAATGACGGCGATACGTAACGGTTGCCCACAACATTAAAAGTTCCTACGGGGACATAGAGACGCGTAACGATACAGATTTTAGATAATATTGTATGACTTAAATGAATGTTAATGATTTAAACAAATGATCGTGTTTAAATGTACGAAGGTTTACGAATGAAAGGCCCTGTTTTCTTATACGAATGTTAAACCCTAATGAATGTTTGAATGATGAACCATTTCTTAAAACGAAGGAAAACTAGAACTCACCAGCGTAGCTGACGTTTTTAAGTGTACACATTCAGGTTAAGGCAGGTTATGAGGATGGACGGTGATGCTTGGCTAGAGATGAAGAGTTACCCGACTGCTTTGAAGACTAGCATCCCGTTATGTTTAGTTATGATGTAAATATGTTTTAATCAATGTTTACGCTTCCGCATGTATGAACAACGATTAAGTTATGTTTAAATGAAATTTTTCCGCTGCGTTATTTGATATTCATGTTTAAGAACTGTTTGTGAATGAGTAATTCCAACAAGTGGGGCCTCCCGGGTTTGGGGCCTTACAAGTTGGTATCAGAGCAATAGTTTGAGAGATTCGGACACTCCCAGTGTCTGAACTTAAACTTTGAATGGGACCGAAAGTGGATGCCAGTACGGGTAACTCGAGCCACAGCATCAGGTATGAAAAGTAGAGTATGTGTATGTAGTATGCCTTAGGAAGGGTTGGGAAAGGACTTGTGTTCTGATGGAATCACAAAGGTGGTCAAATAGAAATCGAAAGGTAGTGTAATGGTTAATTGCAGATGGCCAGTGTATATTAACATCTTACAGTGCTTATTGAATTCTATTTGTTAACTAGCGTGATGACATTGGATTTCTTGTCTTATAGAACGTAATGGCAAGGAGAGGAAACGGAAGGTGTGGTGGTCGTACCGGTGGTCGTACCGGCGGTCGAAATGGTGGGCGTGGCAGGATCCCTGCGCGCCAAGAGTATAGTGAAGAAGGAAGTGTTCACACTGAACCGGCGGTTAGTGTGCATGAAGCTGAGCAGACACAGGTTGAAGAACAACCTTTCACTTTTGAACCCGAAGTGAGAGCAGCTATAGCTCGAGAGTTCACAGTAGGGCTGGCAAAATAGGTAATTCGTGTCTAAACAGGTCATAGGCGACGCGGATAATACAAGTATCAAATATGAATATGACTCGTTTAACTTCTTTATATCTAATGTCTATAAGACAGTTGTATCTTTTATGTACCAAGAAGGAGAAATGATGGAGTCTAGCCTCTTAATTTTACTTATTTTTTAAAATGTATAAAATTACATAGTATACTTTTTCTTAAACAGGTTTAATCGTGTCTTAAACAGGTAGGAATTGCCAGCCCTAGTTCACAGAACTGATGAAGGCTTCTCTGCCAGGTCTGTTGGCAGAAGCATTGAAGCAGGTCAATGGGGCGGGTGGGTCTAGCGCGGCAATTGGTGCCCAAAATAATGAGACTGACAATACACCGCCTGCTCGCGGATGTGATTATAAGTCCTTTAAGGCATGTGATCCGTCGATCCTGACTGGGAAGAAGGACGCGGTGGCTACTTTTGATTGGGTGATCCGTATGGAAGCTGCCATTCGTCTGAGCGAGTGTCGAGCTAATCAAGTAGTGAAGTTTGCTGCTAACTCCTTGAGGGAGGAAGCATCCCATTGGTGGGAAGGTGTACGACAGGCAAAAGGGAGCGAGATTGTAGATGCGATGATGTGGGCTGACTTGAAAACCTTGGTAATCAAGAATTTCTACCCAAGGAACGAGATTGAGAAGGTAGAGAGGGAATTTTTGGGTTTGAAGGCCGGAAGCATGACGCACCGGCAATACACAACCCGATTTAATGAACTGGCACGTCTGGTGCCACACCTTGTCACTACTGAAGAGAGAAAGATTGCCTGTTATATTCAAGGGTTGTCGGACCAGGTCCGCACCTACGTGAAGGCAAACACCCATACTACCTATGATTCGGCAGTAGAGCTAAGCGGCGTGGTATTTGACGATCTGGCACTGAATGTTGTTTTCGTTGAAGAACAAAAGAAGAGACCGAGCTTCTCAAACAAGCGAACTGGGGGAAAGATGTTTGGGGCTCGTGATAAAAGGGCTCGGGTGGATGAGCCGACTGTTTGTAAGAAGTGTGGAAGGGAACATGTAGGTGAATGCAGACTGAGATCTAGCCTGTGCTTTAAGTGTGGCAAGACCGGGCACTACTCTCGTGAATGCCCGCAAGGCTACAAATGCTACAACTGTGGGGATTTCGGCCATATGAGCCGAGAATGTACGAAGCCCAGAATGGGGGAAACCGGGAAAGGAAAGGGCCCGGAAAAGAAGGGAGAGGGATCTCGTGCAAAGACTCGTGCGTATGCACTGACGCAGGATCAGGCTAGGAAGGATCCCGACGTGGCGTCAGGTACATTCGTCCTTGACAACACTCTTGTTTCTGTGTTATTTGATTCGGGTGCCAGTAAGAGTTTTATATCTGCGACTTTTTGTAAAAGAGTAAAGTATGCTGTGAGTAAGCTGGAAAGGGCCTTTAGCGTAGAGACCGCTGAGGGTAGAACTGCGAGAGTGACCGATGTAGTTGACAACTCCACGATGAAAATAGAAGGTCATAGGTTCCCTGTCAGATTGTTCGTTATGGTTTTGGGAGGGTTCGATGTTGTGTTGGGTATGGATTGGTTAACTGCCAATGAAGCACAAATCATATGTAAGCGAAAAATAATCCAACTCAAGGCTCCGGATGGTAGCAAAGTTGAGGTTTTTGGAGATCGTGACGCCCCGATGCCAAACGTCATCTCGATGATTAAGGCAGCGGATTACTTGAGGCGCGGATGCGAGGCTTATCTGGTGTACGTGATTGACAAGTGTAAGGAAGTGAAGGAACTAGACGATGTACCCGTGGTACGCGAGTACCCGGAGGTGTTTCCAGAGGATTTGCCTGGAATACCACGCGATAGAGAAATTGAGTTCCGAATTGACTTAGTACCAGATGCCCAGCCCGTGGCTAATGCTCCATATCGACTAGCACCAGTGGAGATGAAGGAACTTATGGTTCAACTAGACGAGTTACTTGAGAAAGGATTTATTCAACCGAGCATCTCGCCGTGGGGTGCTCCGGTGTTGTTTGTAAAGAAGAAAGATGGTTCGATGAGAATGTGTATCGATTATCGCGAGTTGAATAAACGAACGGTGAAGAACAAGTACCCTTTACCAAGGATCGATGACCTGTTCGACCAGTTGCAAGGCGCAAGTTGGTTTTCGAAAATCGACCTTCGGTCCGGGTACCATCAGTTGAATGTAAGGGAAGAAGACATACCGAAAACTGCATTTCGCACGCGTTATGGACATTTCGAGTTCCGCGTAATGTCTTTCGGATTGACGAACGCCCCCGCAGCGTTCATGGATTTAATGAATAGGGTGTGTCGACCGATGCTGGATCGATCGGTAATAGTGTTCATCGATGACATCCTTATCTACTCCAAGAATGAGGGTGATCACGCGTGTCACTTGAAGGAAGTATTGGAAGTTCTGAAGAAGGAGAGGTTGTATGCTAAGTTCTCCAAATACGCATTCTGGCTTAGGGAAGTCCAATTCCTAGGTCACGTCATTGGCCCGAACGGCATTATGGTTGACCCAGCAAAGATAGTAACGGTAAGTGAATGGGACATTCCTAAGACGCCAACTGAAATCCGCAGTTTCTTGGGATTGGCGGGCTACTATCGGAGATTCATCCAGGATTTCTCGAAAATAGCTTCGCCATTGACAAAGTTGACTCGGAAAGAAGTAAAGTACGAATGGGGTTCGACCCAGGATGAGGCGTTTAAGGAATTGAAAGAGAAGCTAACACAAGCTCCAGTCTTGGCCCTTCCCGAGGGCAGTGAAGACCTGGTGGTATACTCTGACGCGTCGGGTCAGGGGTTAGGGTGTGTGTTGATGCAACGCGGTAGAGTGATTGCATATGCGTCGCGGCAGTTGAAAGTTCACGAAGTCAACTATCCGACTCACGATTTGGAACTTGCTGCTGTCGTATTTGCATTAAAAATCTGGAGGCACTACCTGTACGGTGTAAAGTTTACTATTTACTCCGACCACAAAAGTTTGAAGTACTTCTTCGAACAAAAGGAGCTTAATATGAGGCAGAGGAGATGGTTGGAACTCCTGAAGGACTATGACTGTGAAATAATGTACCACCCTGGAAAGGCAAACGTGGTGGCTGACGCTCTAAGCCGAAAGGATGTGCCTACTCCTATTAGAGTGAAAGCTTACCAGTTGGTGGTAACATCGGATGTGATGAGAGAAATCGAAAGAGCTCAAGATGAAGCTTTGAAGGAAGAAAATATAAAGGGAGAAAGGATGGTGGACCAACAGGACAAGTTGGAATATAACACCCTTGGTGTTAGAACACGTTATGGACGGGTATGGATACCTATGGGTGGCGAACTTAGAACCAAAATCTTGGATGAGGCTCATAAGTCTCGTTACTCTATCCATCCCGGTACCAACAAAATGTACCAAGACCTGAAGAAGGACTACTGGTGGCCTGGAATGAAATGTGATGTAACGAAGTATGTAAGCAAGTGCTTGACTTGCTCGCAAGTAAAGGCTGAACACCAGAAACCGTATGGAAAGATTCAACCACTTGACATACCAGAATGGAAGTGGGAACACATTACCATGGACTTCATAACTAAGCTACCTCGCACAGCTAAAGGTCATGACGCCATTTGGGTAATTGTGGACCGATTAACGAAGAGTGCTCATTTCCTACCTATTCGCGAGGCGTTCTCGTCGGAAAGGTTAGCAGAAGTGTTTATCAACGAAGTAGTAGCACGGCATGGGATGCCTTTGACGATCGTATCTGACCGGGACACACGATTCACATCGGGGTTCTGGAAAAGATTTCATGAGGCGATGGGCACAAGGCTTAATATCAGCACAGCATACCACCCGCAAACGGATGGTCAGTCCGAAAGGACCATTCAGACATTGGAAGATATGCTCCGTGCTTGTATTATCGACTTTGGTGGCAGTTGGGACAGTCATCTGCCGTTAGCCGAATTCTCCTACAACAATAGTCATCACACGACTATAGGCATGCCGCCTTACGAAATGTTGTATGGTAGAAGATGCAGGACCCCGGTTTGTTGGGGTGAGATTGGACAGAAGGAGTTAGGAAGTCTGGAAGTCATAAAAGAAACGTCGGAAAGGTTTGATCAAATCAAAGCTCGAATGAAGGCCGCACACCAGAAATCCTATGCGGATAGACGACGAAGGCCTATCGAGTTTGATGTTGGGGACAGAGTAATGTTGAAAGTGTCGCCCTGGAAGGGAATCATACGATTCAGAAAGAGAGGAAAGTTAAGTCCGAGGTTTGTCGGACCATTCAGGATAATGGCACGGGTTGGTGAAGTCGCATATCGGTTGGAGTTGCCTGATGAGTTAAGTGGGATTCATCCTACCTTCCATGTATCACACTTGCGAAAGTGTTTGGCGGATGAATCGGCTCACGTACCACTTACTGACATCGAGGTTGACAACAGCCTTAACTACATCGAAGAACCCGTGGCTATCTTAGACCGAAAGGAGAAGCGTTTGCGTAACAAAGTGATCCAATTGGTTAAAGTCCAATGGAGGCACCGAAAGGGATCGGAGGCTACATGGGAAACGGAGGCGGAAATGAGGGAGTCGTACCCTCATCTATTTGACTTATGATAGGTTTCGGGGACAAAACCTATTGTAAGGGGGGTAGACTTGTAACATCCCAAAAATAAAACGACAGATATAATAACGGAATAAACGAACGAGGCATGTCGGGTCGGGTCGGATGGGCTAGAAGGGGAGCCTCCCCTATAAATAGCCAAGGTCACAACCCATTTCTCTCATTTGCAACTTCTAGAGAGAGAAACCGTAGAGAGAGAAAGTTGTCGGATCGACCCGAGATTTGAGAAGTGTGTTGCTCCATAAATCGTGAGAAGAACCTCCGGATCAGAAGCTCGATTCAGGTAACGATACGACCTAAATCTGAGTTTTTGTTCGTTTTTTGGTTTTTTCGGGTTTTGGGTGAAAAGGCAACGTTTTTACGGATGGAACTGAAAGATAATCACGGATTTGAGTTCCTTAATGGAAAACGAACGTTTGGAATGCAACAGGTTCGGGATCTTGACATGATCAGACCCGAATGCGAAAGTTAGGGTTTTCGCGAAGAACAGGTCGTGCGCACTTGCTAAGTACGCACGGAGCAGGTCCTGCGCACTTGCTAAGTGCGCAGGAAGAGGAACCTGCGCACTTGCTAAGTGCGCAGGAGGAAGGACCTGCGCACTTGCTAAGTGCGCAGGAAGCATGGTCTGCGCACTTGCTAAGTGCGCAGGAAGCAGAGTCTGCGCACTTGCTAAGTGCGCAGACATCAGAACTGATTAAGTGAAGTCAGTATGTTAGAATGGTTAAACCGTTAGAGTCGGGATTGGTCTGATGTGTATTTAACTAATCAATTCAGATCGGAAGTGAAGTTGTTGGAACTTTGTTTAGGACAACCGAGACTAGCTTATAAGGTGAGTTCTAGAAGCCCTCTTTTAAATGTTTTTATATAATGTTTTCGGGCTGGTGTGTATACGTATGAAATGATGTTTTATGAAATGATGTTTTATAAAATGATGTTTATGAAACTACGTTTACGAAAGGAAATGATTTGGAACGAAGGGTTTATGGAAAGAAAGTTTATGAACGGAATGTTTACGAACGAATGTTATAAAGAAATGGTTTAATGAAAAGGTAAAGGGTTTTGAAAGTGAAGAAAAGGTTTTATGAAAAGAAAACAAAAAGGGGCAAATGTTTTAAAGAAGTCATTACAAATCTAATCTGTCGAATGAATGGAATTGACGAATGAAGTCTGGGAATGTGATTCCCAGCCTTGTGGTAAATTATGGACAGTGAGCCATAGTTACCACAAGAACAACAGGGGCATTGTCTCTGTGGCATGTCAATGGTTTTGATGTTGTACAACTGGTAAGGGAGTAACGACGGTTACTCGGGTGATGACGATCATCCTAACGAACGAGGTAATGGGAAATCAATGACGGCGATACGTAACGGTTGATTTCCAAAGGAAAGATGCGTGTTGGGCAATGACGGCGATACGTAACGGTTGAACCCACGCATTGAAGGGTTGGGCAATGACGGCGATACGTAACGGTTGACCCTACGTAGTGTATGGTTGTGGCAATGACGGCGATACGTAACGGTTGCCCACAACATTAAAAGTTCCTACGGGGACATAGAGACGCGTAACGATACAGCTTTTAGATAATATTGTATGACTTAAATGAATGTTAATGATTTAAACAAATGATCGTGTTTAAATGTGCGAAGGTTTACGAATGAAAGGCCCTGTTTTCTTATACGAATGTTAAACCCTAATGAATGTTTGAATGATGAACCATTTCTTAAAACGAACGAAAACTAGAACTCACCAGCGTAGCTGACGTTTTTAAGTGTACACATTCAGGTTAAGGCAGGTTATGAGGATGGACGGTGATGCTTGGCTAGAGATGAAGAGTTACCCGACTGCTTTGAAGACTGGCATCCCGTTATGTTTAGTTATGATGTAAATATGTTTTAATCAATGTTTACGCTTCCGCATGTATGAACAACGATTAAGTTATGTTTAAATGAAATTTTTCCGATGCGCTATTTGATATTCATGTTTAAGAACTGTTTGTGAATGAGTAATTCCAACAAGTGGGGCCTCCCGGGTTTGGGGCCTTACATGTGTACATATATTTATGTGTACTTACAATGAATGATAAATGAAGGCAATGATGTGCTAATATGTAATTATGAAATTATATATATATATATATATACATATAAAGAAATAATGTTATTACCTAATTGCTTTAAAGTAGAACTCACCAGCGTTAGCTGACTTTTAGTATGCACTTCAGGTAAGAAGAAGAAAGAACGTGCGAAGGGGTGAAGGCTACCCCGCTTCAAGACTGACATCCCATTTACTTGAATTTCATTATTAGACAATGTTCATGGTTAATGTTAAGACTTCCGCTGCTATGTTATGTATTTGAATGATGTTTGCTTCCGCTACTCTTGAATGATTTTAATTTAAATTCAGTATCGATGACTATGTTTATGAGTAAATCCAAAGAGTGAGGTTTCTCGAGAAAGGGTCCTTACAAGTTGGTATCAGAGCAATAGTTTGAGAGAATCAGACATCCCTAAATGTCTGGACTCAAGCTGATAATGGGACTAACGCACGGATGTCAGTCTGGGTAGCCAACGTCGATGCCAGTACAGTAAGTAAGTAATAAAGTTAATGATTGTAGTTAGGAATAGATGCCTTGACCTAGAACACTTAGATGTCAATGCCACTACTGATGTGAAGAGTTTTGAACCCGAAAAGAAAAGCAAATTATTAATCACAAACCGGTAACTGTAATTAAGAATTTACCTTGCTCGTACTGTTCTAAACTATGATCTGAAGAAATGGCATTGATGTATTCCCTTTACTTATCAGGAAATCTAGAATACTATGGCTGGTAGAGGAGGAACTGGACGTTGAGGCAGTAGTACTGGTCGAGTCGGTAGACCACCACTGAACCGAAGACGTAATGATGAGGAAAGTGTGCATGTGGAACGGGAGGAAAGCGTGCACGAAGAACGTACTAAGAGTGTGCACGAAACTAATGTGACTCCACCGGGTCAAGGCAATGAAGGATCTCTACGACTGGAACCCGAAGTTAGGGATGCTATTGGCCGTGAGGTTGTGCTAACGCTGAAGGACGTACTGCCTGATTTGTTTTCTGAGGCATTAAAGAAGAGCAAGGGGGAAGAGGAAAAGAACCATGAGGAGAAAGTGTATGATAGTGATGGGGATGAGGTGACTGAGGTACTGAACGCCCGAGGGTGTACCTACAAGGGATTTAAGGACGGTGATTCGCCCAAGTTTGATGGAAACAAGGATTCGGTGGCTACGTTTGAATGGATCGATAGGATGAACGGCGTAATCAACATAAGCGAGTGTCAACCCGACCAGGCTGTTAAGTATGTTGCTCACTCATTCACCAACGAAGCACTAAGTTGGTGGAGGAATGTTCAGAGGACTAAGACGCCGAACGCTCTCAAAATGATGACTTGGGAAGATCTGAAAAAGCTGATAATACAAAAGTTCTGTCCGCAGAACGAGATTGATCGAGTGGAAAATGAATTCCTAAACTTCAAGGCTGGCAACAAGACTCATCGCCAGTACACTTCCAGGTTCAATGAGCTGGCTCAACTGGTACCCCACCTGGTAGAAACCGAAGACCGACTGATCAAGTACTATGTCAAGGGTCTGCCACAGAGGGTCCGAGTCCATGTGAAAGCTAACCTACCCTCGACCTTCGAGTCGGTAGTGAATCTGAGTGGGATCGTCTACGACGACTATGCAAATGAGGACCCGACACCTGAGACACAGAAGAGCAAGTGGGAAAACCCTTCTAGGGGGACTGGAAAGGGAGTTGTCACAACTAAGGCTAAGAAGCTGAGAATTGATGAGGCCGAAACTTGCTCGAAATGCGGGAAACAACACCGCAGTGAATTCTTAGCTGGCTCTACAATATGATACAAGTGTGGGAAACTGGTCACTACTCCCGAGATTGTAGGAGTGGCATTAAGTGTCAGAAATGTGGATGGTTGGGACACGCGACTAAGGATTGCAGGAAAATCGGACAATCTGGTTCGGGGAAAGAGAAGTAAGGGGGAAGGAACAGCCGAAGGCTAGGACTCGGGCCTATGCCTTAACTGAGGAAGAAGCCAGAGGAAATCCTAACATTGTGTCAGGTACGTTCCTAGTTAGTGATGAAAATGCTAATATATTATTTGATTCTGGTGCTAGCAAAAGTTTTATATCAAATGAATTCAGTCGCAAACTAAACTGCACAATCACCAACCTCGTAATGGCTTTTAGCGTAGAAACTGTCGTTGGTAGAAACTCAGTAGTCATCCGTATGGCTGACGATTGCATGATAGAAATAGAGGGTCATAAATTTCCTTCTAGATTGTACCTTCTAACCTTAGGAGGATTTGACATAGTGTTGGGCATGGATTGGTTAACTGCCAACGAAGCACAAATCGTATGTAAGTGAAAGATGATACACCTCAAAGCCACTGACGGCAGTCCGATTACGGTTTATGGTGATTGGAATTGCACAATGCCGAACGTCATCTCGATGATCAAGGCCGAAAGTTACATGAGGCGCGGTTGCGAAGCTTATCTGGCATATGTTATTGACGATAGAATGAAAACGAAAGAGCTCAAAGATGTACCCGTGGTGTGCAACTTTCCAGAAGTGTTCCCAGAGGACCTACCTGGCTTGCCGCACGATCGGGAAATAGAATTTCGGATTGACTTACTACCAGGAGCTCAGCCCGTTGCCAAAGCACCCTACTGATTAGCTCCGTCAGAAATGAAAGAATTAATGTCTCAACTTGAAGAATTGACAGAGAAAGGATTTATCAGACCGAGCATCTCACCATGGGGCGCTACGGTATTATTTGTAAAGAAGAAAGACGGAAGCATACGCATGTGCATCAACTACCATGAATTGAACAAACGAACAATAAAGAACAAGTACCCACTGCCTAGAATAGACGATTTTTTTCATCAACTGCCAGGCGCGAGTTGGTTCTCAAAGATCGATCTCAGGTCGGGTTACCATCATTGAAAGTAAGAGAGGAAGATGTACCAAAAACCGCGTTTCGCACGCGTTATGGACATTATGAATTCCTCGTAATGTCCTTTGGACTAACCAACGCACCTGCAGTATTTATGGATCTAATGAATAGGATATGCCGACCAATGTTGGATCGGTCAGTAATAGGTATCAATGATTACATTCTCATCTACTCAAAGAATGAAGGTGATCATCACTATCACCTAAGAGAAGTATTAGAAGTTGTGAAGAAGGAGAAGTTGTATGCAAAATTCTCCAAATGCGTGTTCTGGCTCAGGGAAGTCTAATTCCCAGATCATGTTATAAACCCAAACGGCATTATGGTAGATCCTGCAAAGATCGTAACAGTTAAAGAATGGAACGTCCCAAAAACACCAACGGAGATATGAAGTTTCCTGGGGTTGGCAGGTTACTATCGGAGATTCATTCAATATTTTTCGAGTATAGTCTCGCCATTGACAAAGCTAACGCGTAAGGAAGAGAAGTACGAATGGGGTCCAACCCAAAACAATGCATTCGAGGAATTGAAGACACGATTAACCCAAGCACCAGTCTTGACCTTACCTGAGGGAAACGAAGACTTGGTGGTTTCCTCTGAAGCTTCGGGTCAGGGATTGGGTTGTGTACTATTACAACGCAAAAAAGTAATTGCTTATGCATCGCGGCAGTTAAAGGTTCACGAGGTTAACTACCCGACTCACGATTTGGAGTTGGTGGTTGTAGTTTTCGCATTAAAGATATGGAGGCACTATTTGTATGGGGTTAAATGCACCATTTACTCCGATCATAAAAGCCTGAAGTACTTTTTCGAGGAAAAAAAATTAAACATGAAACAAAGGAGGTGGTTAGAATTGTTAAAAGATTATGATTATGAAATATTGTACCACCCAGGAAAGGCAAATGTAGTGGCTGACGCCTTAAGCAGAAAGGAAAAGTCAACACCTATCCGGATCAAAGCATGTCAACTAATTATCACGCCGGACCTGATGAATGACATATCAAAAGTACAGGATGAAGCACTGTTAGAAAGGAATGTGAAGCGAGAAATAATAGTAAGACAACAAAGTGATCTAGAGACTAATGTGTACGGTGTACGAACTCGTTTTGGCCGGATGTGGATACCCAAGATTGGTGAACTTAGGGCCAAAATCCTCAATGAGGCCCATAAGTCTCGCTACTCTATCCATCCTGGAACGAACAAAATGTATCAAGACTTGAAGAAAGACTATTGGTGGCCTGGCATGAAGAACGATGTGACCGAATATGTGAGCAAGTGCCTAACTTGTTCACTACTTAAAGCTGAGCACCAGAAACTATGCGGTAAAATGCAACCTTTTCCAATACCAGAATGGAAGTGGGAGGAGATCACAATGGACTTCATTAACAAGCAACCGCGAACAGCTAAAGACAATGATACCATTTGGGTGATCGTCGACCGCTTGACAAAAAGTGCTCACTTCTTACCAATACTCGAGGCTTCTTCGTCTGAGAAGCTAGCAGAGTTATTCATAAACGAAATCGTGAGCAGGCATGGTATGCCAGTGTCGATCGTGTCCAACAAGGACACCCGATTCACGTCAATATTTTGGAAGAAATTCAACGAAGCAATGGGCACTAGATTGCATATCAGCACAGCTTACCACCCCCAAACCAACAGTCAGTCAGAAAGGACCATTCAGACCTTGGAGGACATGCTCCGGGCCTATATCATTGATTTCGGTGGGAGCTGGGATAGCCACCTGCCTTTGACAGAATTTTCATATAACAACAGCTATCACTCAACCATTGGCATGCCGCCATTTGAGATGTTGTATGGAAGAAGATGTCGAACCCCGGACTGTTGGGGAGAAATTGGACAAAAGGACTTTGCAAGTCTCGAAGTAGTCAAGGCTACTTCCGAGAAATTCGACCATATCAAAGCACGCATGAAAGCCGCTAAAAATAGACAAAAATCTTATGCGGATAAGAGAAGAAGAGATTTTGAGTTTCAAGTAGGGGACATGGTACTATTGAAAGTGCCGCCTTGGAAATGAATTATCCGATTCAGGAAACGTGGCAAACTAAGTCCAAGGTTTGTCGGACCTTTCAAAATCCTAGCAAAAGTTGGTCACGTTGCTTACCGACTTGACCTACCCGATGAGCTCAGTGGAATTCACCCCACATTCCACGTATCGCACTTACGAAAGTACCTTGCTGATGATGCGGCTCACATACCATATGATGATATCGAAGTAGATAATGGTTTAAACTATGTAGAAGAACCAATAGCTATTCTTGACCGAGCCAAGATACGACTACGCAATAAGTCGATTCCTTTGGTTAAAATACAATGGAAGCACAGGAAAGGGTCAGAAGCTACATGGAAAAAGGAGGATGAGATGAAGGAACTATACCCTCAACTGTTTAACTTATAGCAGGTTTCGAAGACGAAACCTCCATAAGGAGGGTAGACTTGTAACATCCCGAAATAATAAAATAGATTAATGGAAGCAAGGTAGGGAATTTATTTAGAGGAAAAGTGAATAAAAGGGGAGCGGGCTTGAGCCCGGCTCCAATGGGCCGATGTAGCAAAAAATGGGAGGTTTTCTAAAATGCAATGAGAAGTATAGCATAGACATGCAAAAGTTCACAAAAACCCGACATCCCCACACTTAAAACATACATTGCCCTCAATGTACCAAAAATATGCATGTGCAATGCAAATGCATATGAGTGCGAGAAAGGGTGAAACAGAAAACTCCCCTGGTAAAATTCATGAAAAAAACGCCCAATAAGTTCTCAACAAGCCTCTAAGCGATTCCGAGCATGAATGTTCCAACCAAAATGATCACAAACACATTCAAGCGCAAAAGATGAGTATAGTCAAAAAGGTATAAAGCATGCATACTAAAGCAGTAAATGAAAAGGCTAAACGGACACAGATTGTTAAAAATTTTAATTTTTTTTTTTTTTGAAATTTTGGTTGACATGGCCATGTGGACCAGGGACATGGTCGTGTGAACCATGTGTCCTAGAAACACTTGCCAGACATGCTCATGTCTGGCCTTGTGTCCTGGAAACATAGGCTAGACATGCTCATGTCTGCCCATGTGTCCTAGAATTAGCCAAGAATTATGATCCACATGGCCATGTGGACCAAGCACATGCCCATGTGGACCAAGAACCTCAGGAACACGAGCCATGTGAGTCTCATGTTACCCAATAAACTCGAAAATCACCAAAACATGTCCATTTTTGGGCCATGTGGCCCTCATGTCACCCAAAATTTTTGGAAATACAAGTCATGTGAGCATAGCTCGTGTTGAGCTCGTGTCCAACAATTCTCGCAACCAACCAAAAGCAATAAAACAAACGACTTACAAAAACTCAGGTTGCCTCCCGGAAGCGCTTTATTTATTAACGAGTCATTAGCTTGACTCGACCCTAATGCATGTCATTATAGGGCAAGTAACGGGGCAAATTAACAAACGAGTGGCTTATGATATTTGAAAACCCATCCGACCCATTTGTTTTAATGCATTTACCATCGATTAGCGAGAACCAAACGGTAAATGCAAACATAAAGCAATCAGGTCATGCCACCAACACTTGAATTTGCCCGGACCAAACCTGATACAACTGATGTAATGAAGGAGGCGATCATCCCGACAAAATATTGTTGACTTGCAATGCTTGATGGACCGATGTCGCCCCTTCAAATTCGGTTGGTCCGTGAAGTAGTTCGCCCTCTCCCGTGGTTTGTTTGATTCATGTGATGAATCAACATCATGGTCGATCACGGGCCGGCTCTCCTTGGTGCACAACGGGGGATCGGGTGTCACCATGGTCATTGGTTCGTTGGTGAACCCGTCCGTTTGCACATCTTCCTCTCGGTGCGGTTCTTCCTTGATTACCACGGTTGGCTTTCCATATAGCAAGGCTTCTAATTTGTCAAGGTCACCAACCGGGTCGAACCGTTCCCCTCTCCCTTCTATAAGAGATATACTCACCAATTCGTCACCAAACTCGTCCTCCCATGATGGAACAGTGTGGTCTGTGGTCACCCCATATGGTCGTGAATAGGAGTATGGTTCTTCATAACAATCTGTGTGATACCCCTGGAAATGATAGCAATCCGATGTGTAGTGGGGTCCTTCACAGATCTTGCACCAAACTTCCTCATGGTAACCTCCATGACCAAATTGGTATCCTCCACTGTAACCCCCCATAGCCGCGATCCATGAGAATCACTGCAAAGAACACTCAAACAAAACGATCACGGGTACCAGGTAAGTAGGATAAAAATAAGAAATAAAATATACACAAAATAAACAAAAACAACAAATATATACAAAATGGCTAAAGCAATGACTCGGATCGTTCTCAGAATTACCGTGTCCCCGGCAACGGCGCCAAAAACTTGATGTGCTTAAATTGTATATAGAATTTAATAAAGATTTTCCACACAAAATGGGTTTTAAATAAAGAAACGATTATCACCTTAGGACTAAACTACACACACAATAGGCAAGTGTACCTATCGTATAGTAGTATAGCTTTAGGTAACAAGCGAGTATCGATCCGTGGACACGATACCTCCCGATAATAAACCTTTGTCACCGTCTAACCAATCAAAGTAGAAGATTTGATATTTTTGTATTTTTAAACTAAAATAAACGTAAAAGATAGATAGAAGGCGGGGCAGATAAACAAGCAAGAGAGGATATTCACTTAGACTTCGAATCCACTTAGCCAAATAATGACAACATATAAAGATTCATGATGAGATCATTTTATACACGTGCAAAACGGAGATAGAATAGACTCCCGTCAGGGTTATCTAATCATATGACTTTTCGGAAAGTTAAAGCGATGTTAACACAGTAACCACCTAAATTCATTCTATGTAAACCCAATGATAACATTATGTTGAATATAAAGATGAACTAATATCCCGCTAAAGACTCTTAGTCCTATAACTCTTCGAAAAGCTAATACGATGAACACATATTAACCACCTCGAATCACGTAATGCAAACATAATCAAGAAGTTCTTCAACTTATGAATATCAAATAATGAATATATGAACTACAAATTCACACTAGCAAAATATAATTACACATACACAATGACATGAGGAATTCACAACGAGTGTAACGGCCTTTCCAAGCATATACACAAGGATGCACATCTGAACAACAATCATATATATTCTAATCCCCATCCACCATTCCAAGTCAAATGTCATGAATAGGTACACATACATACACATATTCATGAATAAATACCTTAACACATACGGTTTAAAAATATTGGCGTTCTCGCATGTCATTCATAGTATTAGGCGTATGAATCAAATTGGACTAGCAAAAAGAAGAAGAAAGCAAAGTTGTAGCGTGTAATTCGTAGCATGAAAAGTGAACACCGGACAAAGAATTTGCTTTGACACAAGTTGTGGTAGACGTATCGGAGAAGCCGATAATTGGTAAGACGTTTATATTTTTTATAGTTTTTTTATAATGTGTTAATATTTCTTTTATATTTGTATAGGAAATAATAAAAAAGGAAAGGACTTTTGGTTACGTGTTCGTGACAAATTTCACGCCACTATGGGGAGGGGCGAATATCGTAACGCCGACAAGGTCTCAACTCTCAATTAAGTGGCGTGGCTTTAACAACAAACTTGCTAAATTTAACAACTTCTACAACAAACACTACAACAACCGTAAAAGTGGTCAAAGCGATCATGATATTTATTTAGAAGCTTGTGATGAGTACAAAGTCGTAGTGGGTGTTGCTTTTAATTGCTAAAGCATGGGAGATTATTACAAAATCTCCCAAGTGGGGCCAAGTCCCGTTGATGAGCCAGTCGTCCAAACGAACTAAAACGTCACCGACCGGCGACTTTTCGCCCGGTATAACTTCACGCATTAATCTAAATGATACCTATGACGAAATTGAAACATCGGAAGAACCGGTTCGCCCCCCGGAAGAAACAACAAGGTAAACGAGCTACTTCTTCGTCCGCCTCGGATGACATGTTTGAAAAAATAGACGCGAAGCTTGATAATATACTCTATTTTATAAAGGATAAACAACAACAAGAAGATCTCAAGTTTCTAACTATGAACTTCGACCACCTTACCGAAAGTGCTCGTAAACCCGCGGAGAGGTGAAAAAAGATATATACGAAAGAAACAACTTAACCGAGAAGGACGACGAGTAGCTTTATTTTTATTTTTATGAATGTAGTTTTATTTTATTTTATTTTTATGAATGTAGTTTTTTTTATGAATATAGTTTTATTTTATTTTATTTTATCTTAAGCGAGTATCGATCCGTGGACACGATACCTCCCGATAATAAACCTTTGTCACCGTCTAACCAATCAAAGTAGAAGATTTGATATTTTTGTATTTTTAAACTAAAATAAACGTAAAAGATAGATAGAAGGCGGGGCAGATAAACAAGCAAGAGAGGATATTCACTTAGACTTCGAATCCACTTAGCCAAATAATGACAACATATAAAGATTCATGATGAGATCATTTTATACACGTGCAAAACGGAGATAGAATAGACTCCCGTCAGGGTTATCTAATCATATGACTTTTCAGAAAGTTAAAGCGATGTTAACACAGTAACCACCTAAAATCATTCTATGTAAACCCAATGATAACATTATGTTGAATATAAAGATGAACTAATATCCCGCTAAAGACTCTTAGTCCTATAACTCTTCGAAAAGCTAATACGATGAACACATATTAACCACCTCGAATCACGTAATGCAAACATAATCAAGAAGTTCATCAACTTATGAATATCAAATCACGAATATATGAACTACAAATTCACGCTAGCAAATTATAATTACACATACACAATGACATGAGGAATTCACAACGAGTGTAACGGCCTTTCCAAGCATATACACAAGGATGCACATTTGAACAACAATCATATATATTCTAATCCCCATCCACCATTCCTAGTCAAATGCCATGAATACGTACACATACATACACATATTCATGAATAAATACCTTAACACATACGGTTTTCCAACATAATATGGTCAAGATACCCACGAGATAGAATATATACTCAAATCAAACAAATACACATAATCATTGAAGAAGATTCAAGAACATGTTATAGTCAGCAACATAAACCCATCAAAAATCAAATATACATCACCAAAATTAGCTAAGATTCATCTAATCTAAGTGAATCAAGATGTTTAGCCCATAAACCTTACAAAAACCATAACCAAACTCAAGAACATGGAAGAAAACATGATAAATCTAGTAATCAAACCAAGAAAATGAGAAGAGATAGGTTGTATGAGGTTAAATCTTCTTTTAATGTGCTGGATCTTCAATCTCAGCCTTCAATCTCCAATAACTAGCTCAAAATCGCCTAAAGCACATAAGAGAACTAGGGTTTTTAGTCAAAAATGGAATC
Organism: Smallanthus sonchifolius; assembly: GCA_023525975.1. Taxonomy (NCBI): domain Eukaryota; kingdom Viridiplantae; phylum Streptophyta; class Magnoliopsida; order Asterales; family Asteraceae; genus Smallanthus; species Smallanthus sonchifolius. The sequence goes on from CM042037.1 coordinate 23,078,052, forward strand.
CCCATCAAATGAGGGTGAATTTGGGTTAAAAGGAAAATCTACGTCCGCACATGGCCATGTCCGAAAGTGACATGCCCATGTAGACCATCTGATCATCACATCATGCAGTGTTCTCGGTAACATTGGCTCACATGGACATGTCAGAATTTGACATGGTCATGTCCGAAAACTTTCTTTTTCGAGAATTTTTTCAAGTCTTGAGTTTTTCACCAAAAGTTACCAAGTTCCCACTGGTAGCTGCAATATTCAAATTAAAACACAAATAAGTATCTGAATCAAAGGATTTGCAACCAAAAACATTCAATAGGAGGGAAAATATACATTATTTACATGTGTAATTATTAACATATCAACAGTATATGAATGAATATTATAAATGCTAATATGATCATACATAATATACATATATAAAAGGATGATGAACAAAGAATGAAACGTATGTATACAAAGAATGAATTGAATGAATGATGTGAATGCCAATATGATTATACGTGATATGTATACATATATATGAATGTAAATGTGATCATACGCAAAAGAATGAAACGTATGTATACAAAGAATGAAAAGAATGAATGGCATAACGTATAAGAATTAAATCTTGCTTTATATTATATATATTGCATGTAAGAATGAATGTAAACGTTATGGACGCTTCGATGATAACGGCTACTTCGGTAGACGGACGACCACGTGACTATTTTGCAACTGGGACATATACGTACCTACATCAGCTAGGACGTTTGAATGGCAATAACGGTCGGTCGAAGGAATCCGGACGATTGCAATAAAAAGTAGAACGGTTGCATAAATAATAGTTCGTGTGGGAAACGGATGCCTTAGGGCAGACGGGCGAATATGACGGTCTACGGCGGTAGAACGGTGAGGACGGCCGGTCGAAGGAATCCGGACGGTATAGCATGACGTACGGTCGAAGGAATCCGTACGATCATGGAGGACGGACTACAACGGTAGGACGGGCGTATGTCTCTGTGACTTACACAAATCAATGTTGGGCTGATCACCCTTATGTTATATGACCAGTGAATGTTCAATGAAAGTAAAGATGTGTACATATATTTATGTGTACTTACAATGAATGATAAATGAAGGCAATGATGTGCTAATATGTAATTATGAAATTATATATATATATATATATATATACACACACACATATAAAGAAATAATGTTGTTACCTAATTGCTTTAAACTAGAACTCACCAGCGTTAGCTGACTTTTAGTATGCACTTCAGGTAAGAAGAAGAAAGAACGTGCGAAGGCGTGAAGGCTACCCCGCTTTAAGACTGACATCCCAATTACTTGAATTTCATTATAATATAATGTTCATGTTTAATGTTAAGACTTCCGCTGCTATGTTATGTATTTGAATGATGTTTGGTTCTTCTACTCTTGAATGTTTTTAATTTAAATTCAGTATCGATGACTTTGTTTATGAGTAAATCCAACGAGTGAGGTCTCCCGAGAAAGGGGCCTTACAATAAACTATACCATGCCCCTGCTTAGAGCATTCCCATCAGTATCTCTGTCTCTATCTTCATCTTTATTGTTTAGAGTTTTCTTCTATTTTGAACCTGGATCAGGTCTCTATCTCCATCTCTATCTTTAAACTTTATAGTTTAGTAAGCAGAGATTCTCTAAATATAGAGATCTATTTTCATAAATCTCTATATTTTTGTGAGTGTCTATGAAAGAGAAAAACAATAACATAAGCGTTTGTGAGTGAGATAGAGAATGAGACGTGGGAGATTTAAGACTAAAGGAAGTACAGTAAAGCAAGTTAGGGTTTAAGGCTAATCAACATACAAATCTACTAATCAAAATGAACAGACAAAAATTCAAATGATAGAAGTGGACTAAGAACAGTAGCATACACTTTCGTAACTCGTGGACAGATTTGAACCCAGGAAGACAATTATTCTCCTGTGAACGAGCTTTACCCTACCAAATAGGAGAAAAACCTTAGATTTAATTACTTAAATCTTGTTATTGTCATATGAATTTGAAGATGAGTAACATACCTAGAACGATGGAATGAAGAACAACGCCAATGATAATCAATTGTATTCACAAGCGGGGATTGACCGATGAGAATAGAGAAAGAGTGACGCCTAAGGAAGAATGAAAGAAAATTAGGGTTTACTCTAATTTGTGAAGCCTGGTACGGATTAAACAAAGCGGGTCATAAAGATCCGCAAAAAAGGGAATCGTGGTATAGTAGTATTGGGTGGGAAAAAAGAAATTAGGATGAATGTAAGACTGACACGTGTCATTTGATTTACTCTTTTATTAAAATAAGAATTTTCTCATAATCAGATTATTCGAATCAACCTAAATTAGTAAATTGGAATCATATTTCGAAATTTATTTTGAATTCAAATTTGTTTTGAATTGTAGTTGGAATCCAAACTTACTTTCAAAAAATAAAATTTGAATAGCCTGATTTAAATAAATCAAAAACCGATTCAATAAACACTGTAAACAAAAGTAACGCAAAAAAATGTTACTTATACATTATATTTTTACTTCAAGTTTTTATTATTATTTTATCTTAGAGAAAAACTAATGAGGACTAAATAGTAAAAAAAGAACCAAAAAAAATGTACGGTAACTTTGGTTATTAATAGAGGTATGCATGAGTCGGTTTGGTTCGGTTTTAGGGTGAAACCAAAAGTTTGGTTTTTGGTTTTTTGAAAACCATTTTTTCGGTTTTTTGGTTTCGGTTTTCAGTTTTTATAATGAGTTCGGTTTCAGTTTTACCAATTGGACTTGAGTTATTTGGAATAAAACTTTTTTTAAACTAATAATTAATTGATTATTACAAATTTAATCCTAAAAGTTTTAAGCTACATAATTTATTAATTTTTTATAAAATATTTAACATTCAAAAATAAAACTATAGGGTGAAGTTTTCCCTATTATAGTTCATAAACTTAATAACAAATATAAATCTTAACATATTATTAAAGCAAAGCTGCATGCACACAATATATTATAAAAGTTTATATGTATACATTCGTTTTGGCTTGGTTTTTCGGTTTTCAAAAAAACAAAACCAAAACCAACCGTAATTTTCGGTTTTATAAACATACAAAACCAAATCGTCGATTTTTTGACAGGTTTCAATTCGGTTAATTTGGTTTTTTCTCACCTGTAGTTATTAATACCCAGGTTGATAAAAAAAAAGTTCTTTAAACAGCTGTATATCTATGATGTTATCATCAAATTATTATAATGAAAAAAAAAATCTATTTCAAAATTATCGGTTTAGAAAACTTGGTTACAGATAGTTCGGTAAAAAAACCATTTGTCCTGTAGTATTATTATCAGTCTCAATCTGTCATGTGTTCTACTATGCATTCCATAGCAATATCTAACGAAAATGACAAAAATCCCTCATATTGTTTTAATGTCCTTCGTCCTATTGGAACGGGACCGATAAAAATATGAGGCTTGTTCGTATTCGTTATTTAACTTTAATCAAATAAATTGACGAACATGAACACTAAAATGGATAAAGTTTCTTGTTTGTGTTCGTTAATTAAGAAAATGATCACGTTCGTATTTGATTTTGTCCGTTCCTTAATATTCTAAATAAACGGTTCATAAATATAAACGTACTGAAACCAGCACAAATGAATATAAAAGTGTTGGGATTTGTGTGTACATTTTAAAATTTGTTTTAGCAGCAGCGGAAGAATGGAACATACAAGATCTACGATAAAACCTTATCATAGATCTCCACTAGGATCCATTCCATTTGCAAGTAATAAAGCACAAGCGAACGATAGGGTGTTTCAAGAAGTCTAACCTTTTAAAGATCTGAAACTTGTTGATGAAGTAGATAATAGAATCCTTGAAGATTCCTCTAATGGTATTCACACGTAAAGTCATAAACAACCAAGCTTTTATGAAAGTGCTAGGAAACAATCACAAAATCAAGAAACCAGGCTTGAAAACGGAGAACTCCTCCTTCTGTAGCTCACGAAAATCGACCCTAGGGTAGTATGAGAATTTTGAAATTCTCAATATCCTATGGAATTGATAATCTCAAACCCTAAGGTAGGGGTGTTATTCGGTTATTTTCATAGGTGTCGGATTAATCAGGTTTTTGGGTTTCGAAAAGCTAACCGGTTACCATCCTTAATAAGTTTCGGTTAATCGGTAATCGGGTATTCGGTGATCGGGTTAAATGGGTCGACTTATTCAGGTATACGGGTTTACTACTGGTCTGGAAAAAATTGGGCCAGTTGGGAGTTGGGCTGTAAAATCAAAGTTAAAAAAAACTATTATTTGGGTATCATTGGGCTGTTAACAATTGGACTTGTGTAATGGACATAATTTGGGCAACAATTGGGAGCCCAATCCAAAACAAACAACAAAGTACAAACCACCAGATTGTTTCAAATCACAATGTGATTAAATGGAGACTAAAAAATGTGCTGCTGGACATTAAAATAATCGTGATAAATTGAGACTAAATAATCGGTATTGCTTGAATCGATTATCGGTAGTGCTTGATCTTTGATTGTGGAAGTCATAGCCTTAGGAAACTATCGAGTATTGTGGAAGCCAAGCTACGAATAGTCCGCCGTAATCGAATATACCACAAGTCTCCAATACCTAGAAAAAGTCGGAATCTTAGTTTAACCTTTTAATCAGGTTAACCCGATTACCCCATATCATAATTTGTTTTAGCGATCCAAAAGTAAACGTCAGGTTCGGTTACAGTCATTATTCAGGTTCAGTTTACTGTGTTACACTTTAATCAGGTTTCAAGTTTCGGTTAAAAAACCCACCCCTACCCTATGGCCCCTATTTATATTAATCCCTTGTGAATTATTTAATCCTATGATGTTCACAGTTTTATTTTAGGTTTATCCATTAATACTTGATTATCTTTACCCTAGAGATTTGTGTACTTCATATCCCTGTCAAATAGGGATTATATTAGGGCATTTACATACATCCTCTTCCTAAGTTTCTTTATTACATATTTACCCAATCCTAAAATTTAATTACATATTTCCCCTTTCTAAAACCTATATATTACATATTTATCCAATTCATTTAAAATAACTTATTTTATTACCATTTTACCCTTAATGAACCAATTAAAGTACTATTTATATATATCCCCTTCTTAAATATTTTTGTGGGGCAATTGGGAAATTTTAAGTTAATTGGGGAAGTATGTAATTAAAGTTAGGAGTTAGGGATATATGTAATTTAGAAAGTTTAATAGGAGGAAATATGTAAAAAACCATTATATTAATAGGATTATGATATAATAAAAGATTAAATCGAATATTTAATTTAATTTACATGATAAACATTAATATATATATATATAAGGGAAGCATCATAAGAAAACTCATTGTTTATGAGAAAACCAAAAAACTATTTATTAAAGATAAAAAAAATAATTAAAAAATCATAACTCAAAATATAAATCAAATGAGGAGTTTTTTGGGTAGGGGTTTAGTTTTTTTTTGGGGGGGGGGTGGGGGGGGTTTAGGTTTTTGAGTGGGGATGGGGTGGGGGGTTTAGATTTTTGGGTAGGGGTTAGGCTTTTGATGTACTACACATATGCAGCACCTTTAATGAGGAGTTTTTTGGTTTTCTAATGAAAATGAGTTTTTTAGTGAACTCACCCCTATATATATATATATATATATACACACACTAGTGAGTAGCCCAGGCGTTACGCTAGAGCGTAAACTTAGAGGTTTTTACAGTGGGCTTAAAATATGATGAAAATATTATTGGTATTATTAGGTTTCAGTGTTACACTTTCCCAAATACTATATGTTGATGATGCTATGAAATTATCAAGTGAATTCAAAATGTTCCAACTCAGGCATTGAATTAAAATATATGACCAAGCAAAAAAGCCAAATAAAAAATAAAGAACATTTGTGGTTCTATAACCATAAAAACAATAGAAATCCAAATGAAAACATGTTTTTTCCCTTTAAATCATCATTCAGAAGTCCACATCGGTTTTTCGAATTTTCATAGAACTCCTAAAAAAACTCACTGGTTAATTAAACAGGTCAAAAATCAATAACTCAACCATTAAATTTTGAATAAACAGGTCAAAACTCAAACACGGTTTAATTAAACTGGTCAAAACTCAACCAAAAGTAAGCCAAGAGAAAAAGAAATAATTAAATTTCACATTCACAAGTTATGAAATCAGTGAGTAATAAGTTTGATCCGAGTGGAATGCATATCTATGGCTCTATATTCTAAATACAGCAGCTATTACATTGGTTAGAACATTAATCAGCATTAGCTGTAAAATGAATAATGGTCGGCTAATTACATCTGTGGTTAGAACATAAATCATGTATAAATTACTACTCCAGATCAGTCAAAAATCAAATCTTAAAAAGAATAAATTCAACTTTGTAACTTTGAAGTCTAATTCACAAAATTGATCACTACATTCCTACCTTCATAATATCAATCTGAGCAACCGCGCTAGCTGGAGCAATATAAGCAGGCCAATAACGTCCAATGCTTTTACCGTTGACCCACGCCTCGCCTTTCCCCATTCTGGTGAAGTCTATTGCAATTGGATTATCACCGGAAGGAGCATCAAAATTGGTTTGTTTCAACATAGTTTCTTGTTTAACATATAAAACTCAGGACAAAGTTTGAATTTTAGGTTGAATTTGATATTACCTTGCACCTAGTCAAAGGTTGACTTTAAGGCGATCCCGAGACACAAAGTGATGAACCACCAGTGTCCAGGCCTAGTGCCTCTCCTTTGAGTCCAATTTGATATGTCCACTGCTGAGATGGAAGGTCAACGGCTGACCCCTCGAGCTCCACTGGACCCATAATACACGCACCTTTTTATAATAGAAAAAAGCACCATGGTTCTGTACATAACAATGAGGTGAATATCAAATATATTCACTTGTTACCCATATCAAAATCTTTGAAATTTACAGAAGTCCAACGGTCAAACTCAAGAGATCAAGCTTGTTCGTGTTAAAGAACACAGCCCAAACTCAAAAGAAGTAATGAATCAAAGCTGCGCTATCTTGTTCGTGTGGTTTGCGATCTGACTTCTTACATGTATGGTACAAAACTGCTATCAAAACGTAACTTGCAATCTCAAAATCAAGCATTTTAAATGTTTGATGTATGAAGAATCAAATCCATTTCATCTCAATTCATTTTGTTTTCAAATTCCAACCAAATATGGCAGTCACATATTAACACAGAGATAGGTTGTGCAGTTACAAAACAACAAGTGCCCTCATCTTCTGGCACAAATCAAATACCTGCATTTTCATATATTTAATCCATTTTATTTATATATTTAATGTTCAAATTATACATAAAAAGATTATTACAACATATGTATCCAATTATAAATGCCCTTATTATCTAAATCTTTTATTTACTGATTAAGAAGAAACATAACACAGAGATTTTAGATTAAGCCACCTCTAGTAAATGGATATTAAACAATTTAATATTTAGATAAATTGTTCATTTAAATTTAGTAAGGGACTAAGCGTATTGTAATTTAGTAATGATTCTTACTGATGAGGCTTCAACCTCTGCTACCCCTTCACAGCCTTGACCTCCACCTTGCAATAGGTCACAATATTTTGCTGCTTTGGTTTCATCTTCAAATACCTTTAAAAAATACTATTATAACATACTTGGCGTCAAATATATTATAAGTTTATTTTGAGAGTGTATTGTTTAATATCATGAATTAAATGTAAAATAGACATAGTAAAATAACTTACAAGCACTCCATCCCTCACATCTTCAACAAGCATCTGGAACTTGGTGGCAATTGTTTTTTTAGTCTGATTTCTTAACTTACGTCCTTTGGAAAATTAACATCCCGAGTTCCCTTTCAACGTCACTGTTATTCAAACCATGTTTAGGAGTTCTTACTCTTCGAGGTGACAAAATGTATGTATTGGCGGGTCGGGTCATGTGTCAAAGGTGGTTTGAGTTGAATATTTCATTTCTATGTACGGGTTGGGTTTGGTTGACTCACTAACACTTTTTTGATGTACTTGAAAAAAACAATAAATGAAAAGTGCATTAATTGTGATTACAAAAACATAGTATTACAACTATATTCTAAATCTTTGAATTAAATGATTTAGTAGGTTGTATGCATCAAATATAGGCTTTGAAGCAACCTTCAACAAGTTTGAGTCATACCCCTTTTAGAATTTTCTTTATTTGAACAGTATGAGATAAAACACAATCCAAATCATCCAGCACCCATAAGTAAATGAGTTGAAATTATCACATAAAATTTGTTTATTGAATAATTTGTTACACACAAAGAGAGATTTTAACGTAAAAGTTTGGCCTTGCTAGATGAAACCCATGAAAAATTTAGCATTCTTATTTCTTCTTGGAAAGAAAAATTAGGAAGAAAATAATCCCAAATTTCTAGACTATGTTTCTTGTTCTTGCTAAATTCATAAATATGCCATAAGAGAGGGTGTGTAATATACACAAACTAATGAATTTACTAAGAAAACAGAAGACAAACCTGCGATTCATTCAGGTTTTCATAGTGCAAAGTTGGTTTTCTCTGAGAGTTAATACATAGACAGCTTTTGAGTCTTCTCGCCATGGGTTGGCTTCCAATACTGAAGCAATAGAAAGTAAAATAAGATTTTAGAAATTTGGGGGGTTTTGTAAATGTTATATAGAGGATAATAGATCAGTAAACAAACAAAAATAGATGAATATTCACTTTTATACATCAATCCAATGCCTATTACAAATCAAGTTTTTTTCCAAAGCTATGCAGGTGATGCAGGGGAAAGATATAGATCCGGAAACTGGTTATTCTTTCAATTTTCAGTAATACAAAAAGTAGATAAAAATGGTTTGATGTATCTTTTTGCAGTCTGATGGTGTAAAAAAAAACAGAAACCAGTGGTTTCTTGCTAGTCTGATGGTGTACCTTTTTGCAGTCTGAGGTGAGGGTCTCCTGCAGCTAGCTTCTTGCTAGTTTAGTGTTCTTTTTTCTTGAACTGCAATTAGGCCTGGCAAAATGGGCGGGTCAGATAGGGTGTCGGGTCATGACGGGCTTGGTTTTAAAAACCGCGAGTAAGCGCGCTTAACTCGTGACTCGACCTAGGGCGCAGACTCTAGCGAGTCATGTAACCCAACTCGAGCAACATGCAAAACTCGCTCAAAACTCGCACTTTTTTGAAAAAAAATCGCACTTAAAGGCTCGATTCTTGTACAGGGGCTGTTTTTGTGCTTCAAAGTGTTATACATTTAGCTAAAGAGGTTGTACATGTAAGTAATTTATACATTAAATCATATATAAACCTTATTTATGGCTATATTTTGGGTAGGGGATGCTAAAAACCAATGGGATATATAAAAAAATTTATATAAGCATCTTGCGCTTCGCGTACGAAAATCGGTCCGCTTTTGCAATTTGCGCTTCGAATTTAGACCTTGTCGCTTCGGTGCGCTTCTCGCTTTTTAAAACCAAGATGACGGGTTTGGGTCAGAACGAGCTGATTTAAAAAGTGAGAATTTTGGTCTGGATCAGAACAGGTTCGGGTCAGAAATGTCCAGTTAGCAGGTCGTATAGCAAACACAGTCAAAGCTTTCTCCAAGAAACACAGAAAAAAAAGATCTTATGATCCAAAAAGATGTCAATCTTCAAGCTTATAACCAATATAGCAGACCAACTTTATGGGAATCCCATGAAAAAAACTATTAAAACAGAAGGCTTAGCAACCTAATACCTGTAATGTATGCAGCAGATTACAAGTTGCTTCAGGGAAGTCAGGGCGTATGGCCAATGCTTGCCTGTAGCTTTTAATAGCTGCTTCCACGTGTCCACTACAAATTAAAAATCTAGGTGTTAAAAATTTCTTCTTAAATGACTATGAACAAGCTAAATGTCCCAAAACTCATACTAAACTTAAAAATACATGTCTTTGTAAGATGAAGCCAGATTTGCATGTGCTTCAGCATGTTTGGGCGTATAACAATAGCATGTGTGAGTAGTCTTGAATTGCTTCATTAACTCTTCCAATCTCCTTGTAAGTGTTTCAACAATTAACAAGACCATCAGCTGCCAGTGGATCTATTCGAAGGACTTCATTGTAGCAAGATATAGCATCTGCATAATTACCCTGTTTGTCAAATCACGTAATTACTATCAGTTGTCACAAAAGTTATTTAGAATATAACAAAGAATCTTTAACAAGCACACACACACAGAGATGTTACCTGTTGTTTGTATATTACTGCCAGATTGTTAAAAGGGGCAGACAATCCTGTTGTTACAGTTAAAGTTGCCTTGTAGCATTGGGCTGCCTGTCATCATATTCCTGAGTAGCGGAAACTTCTCTTTAGGAACACTTAACATATATAGCCGTTCTATTATCTATTTCATGGAGACTTTTTACTAATTGACAAAGACTATATCATAAATCAGCATATATGTAAAAACATACCACTCCATGTATATGTTTCCAAGATTAGTGAGAGCCTGAGGATGGCTAGGTTGCAAAGAAAGGCATTGCTGAATTGCAAAAAATGAAATCCAGTCGCAACTAAAGCCAATGAAAAGTTTCAAAGTAGAATAATACCAATGGGAAACAATAAAATAACATACACGGTAACAATGAATCGCTTCTTCAACTTTGCCAGCATCCTTAAGTGCATTTCCCAAACGAAGATAATATAGTTAGAAACATAGGCAAACAAAACAAAAACATGGAGGTCAGTTTTACAAAACTAAGGTTACAGAAGAACAAACTCACCAGATTATTATATGCTTCCAAAAATCCAGTATCACGGGCAATAGCCTGCTTATAATGATTAGTTGCCACCTCCAAGTTACCTCGCTCATAATATATGCTAGCTAAATTTCCTGAAAGATGCCAAAGTACAACAGATAATGACTATGATTCATGTAGAACATAGAAAAAAATATATTAAGATACTACTAACCAAAAGCCATGGCATAGTCTGATTTAGACTGAAGAGCATGCTGATAACATAAAATAGCTTCTGGAGCCATTCCCAAAGCCTATATAGTTCAAAATAAACCTACTTTATCCAAATTCAATTATTTCCCCTATTAAAAAACTATGAAAGTAAAAGAAGCAAATTTCATCGGTTTCTTTGGTGCTGCTGATGCTGATAAAAAATAATTATTAAATAATTACTGCAGATTCTGGTAAGTATTTAATGACAGATTGGACCTAAAAGATGTCTAAATATACATCCCATTTCAATAATACCTGTGTGCGACCTGCATTAGCGACGGCATAAGTTAGAAGGCCGATTTCCTTAGCTGCTTCCAGAAGCTTATTCCTAATAGAATACAAAATGCATGATAAACACATGGATCAAAAAAAAGATGTTCATGAAAATAAGTTGTAGAAATTGAATTAGAACATCTGCTTACATTTCCTGTTGATTTTTACATGTGACAACTATTTTGGCTTGCCCACAATGCTCCCACCAACGCAAAAGATTTTGATGGCTAAATTTAACATATTTATTAGAAAAAATATCCAGCAAGTTCCTTTAAACAGCAATACCGACCTCTCAACAACAATTTAGCTCTGATCTCTGATTCAAGTTTGACTTTTTCTTCTTCTAGAAATGGGTCACTGCAATAAAAAAAATTAAAAATAATAAAAATTTAAAGATGTTTAGTTAGATAATTATCTGAAAATCGAAGCTTGGTATTCATACTTAAGCAATAAACAGGGCCCAAAATAAAACAAAACAAAGCTAATATGGATCGATAATAATACACCAAATGCCTACACCATTAATTTTTGAGACTTCCAATTTTATCATCCAAACTCAAAATGAACTTCGCTTTATGTGATTAAGATGAAAACATGTTAAAAACTCAAAGGTGTTTTGACCTTTTGCGGATGAGACATCAGCGTGCAATCTAACCATCAGCCTGCAAACACAATCCCATAATCAACTGTAGCAATCAGTTGCAGACAGAGATAATTGTGGTGACGACGGAATCCCTCCAATAGATATCGAGTGGTGACGAAGGAGGAGGGTGATGTGGTGACGACGGAGACGGAGACGGAGACGGAGACGGAGACGGAGACGGAGACGGAGGCTGCGATGGCTAGGGTTATGGGAGAGGGAGGATGGGGGTGATGGTGGGGAGAGAGAGGCCTCCGACTTGTTTTGAATCAGGGTTTTTGTTTAAGGGGGTGCATATGATCCGAGTGTTTTGAGTTAATTTTGAGTGTCGGATAAAATAGTAATTACACATTTTTTTTATGCATTGTATATGTACACTATATAAAAAATTTTGTATTAGGTGTCTTAATTATTTTGATAAATTATAACTCTATCTTTTTAATATGTATTATATAGTAGTATAGGGTTATGATATAATAAAAAAGATTTTAAAAATAAAAAAATGATAAGAATGATTATAGGCTTGACATGTGTTCTTTTATTGTTTTTTAAGAGAGGGCATTTTCGTCATTCTATAAAATATGTCAGGTTATTGTGTAATGGCAGGTCTGGTCATTGTGTCAAATATTTTTCATCATTGTGTTTTACGTTTTAGATAATTTCGTGTTATTTTTGTCACTGTTTTTTATGTATTATATATAACACGGTGATCAAAAAAATATTTGACACAATGACCTGACATTAAAAAAATATTTGGCATTAGACACAATGATAAAAAAATATTTGACACAATGACTTGACATTAGAAACAATGGCCTGACATTAGACACAATGACGAGCAAATTACACAATGAGCTGGAAAACGTTATTTTTTCGTTTTTGTATATAATGACACTATACTCGTTTTAAAGATAAAAAACGTTCGTTTTCGTCATTGTGTTTTACGTTTTAGATAATTTCGTATTATTTTTGTCATTGTTTTTGTGTTTTATATATAAAACAGTGATGAAAAATATTTGACACAATTAATTAACATTAGACACAATGACCTGACATTAGAAAGATATTTGACATTAGACACAATGATGAAAAATATTTTACACAATGACTTGACATTAGACATAATGACCTGACATTAGACACAATGACGAGCAAATTACACAATAAGCTGGAAAACGTAATTTTTTTTTTCGTTTTTGTATATAACGACATTATACTCGTTTTAAAGATAAAAACAAAAACGTTCGTTTTTATGGTGTCTAATGTCAGGTCTGGTCATTATGTCAAATGTTTTTTATCATTGTGTTTTACGTTTTAGATAATTTCATGTTATTTTTGTCAATACTTTTTATGTATTATATATAAAAAAGTGATGGAAAATATTTGACACAATGACCTAACATTAGACATAATGACCTGACATTAGAAAAATATTTGACATTAGACACAATGAAAAATATTTGACGCAATGACTTGACAGACACAGTGACTTGACATTAGACACAATGATGAGCAAATTACACAATGAGCTGGAAAACGTAATTTTTTTTTTCATTTTTGTATAAAGCGATATTATACTCGTTTTAAAGTTAAAAAACACTCGTTATTATGATTTATTTAAAAAAAAATAATGTCTGATGTAAAAGTTATGAACGTTTAAAAAAAGGGGGACTTGATAAAAAGTTAACAAAAGTGGTTATTATTAAAATACCTTTACAACAACTTTTTCTACTACAATTTGATCACAACCATTAAATTATTCTCAATTTGATCTAATGGCCTAAAGCGTTCTCAGTTTTTTTAGTTTAAAAACCCCTTTTTATTTGAACTTTTTCCTATATATATAGGGGAAGCTTTAAATACAAAGGGCATATTTCGTACGAAGCGTATGAAGGGATAGAAGTGCGTCGCATGTTCCTTTTAATTTTGAGTGGAAGGGATATTTTTGTCATTGTAGCAGTTATTAATTTATAGTAACTCGTTTTTATTATAATCATTTTAAAGATAAAAAACGCTCGTTATTATGATGTATTTAAAAAAAATAATAATAATAACAATGTCTGATGTAAAAGTTATGAATGTTTAAAAATGGGGGGGATACTTGATAAAAAGTCAACAAAAGTGGTCATTATTAAAATACCTTTACAACAACTTTTTCTCCTACAATTTAATCACAACCATTAAATTATTCTCAATTTGATCTACACTTTGATCTAATGGCCTAAATCGTTCTCACTTTTTTTAGTTTAAAAACCTTTTTCTTATATATATAGGGGAAGCTTTAAATACAAAGGGCCTATTTCGTACGAAGCGTACGAAGGGATAGCAGCGTGTCGCGTGTTCCTTTTAATTTTGAGTGGGATAGATATTTTTGTCATTGTAGCAGTTATTAATTTATAGTAGCGTAATTAAGTGATTTCATTAATAAAAAAACGTGATTCAATTGCTGAATCGTAGGATTTACCAAACCTTTATAAATCAAAAAATGAAAGTTGAAATCACGTTTGAAATCAAAAACTTAAAAGGTAAAAAACGCAAATTTGGTTTAGCGTGATTAGATGATTATAAAAAAAATTCACATTTGAAATATCATCTCTCTCTTTCCTTAACAAAAACCGAACCTGAAACAACAGTAGAAAGTTTTATATATATTACAAATAGTTGAATTTTCTTTAATTCTCAAAGAATGGTTTGTAAAATTGTTACTAGGAACAACATTACACTTTAATTGCCACGAAAAGTTAAAATCACGCTTCAAGCGTGATTACGTGATTATAAAAAATTTCACGCTTCAAGCGTGGTTATTAAATAAATTGACATAAAAAACTTGATTATTAAACAAATTGACATTTATGCCCTTTTTAACCTGGACGACGCGTTATTTTTTTTAAAGTAATTATGTTTATGTCATCGTGTTATTCTCAACCCTAGATCATATTAATCGGACGGTTGGGGGCGCTTCGTACTATTTGGACCCCTTGTACGATAACCGTCTCCTATATATATATATATATATATATATATATATATATACTAGGTTAGAATCCCGTGTATTACACGAAATTTTATATTAAAAAGATAAAATTTATAAATTTGTAAATACGTCATAACTTGTCAGAAGATTATGATGGTCTCGATATATATCAAGTGAAAATGTGTGTGTATATAACAAATTAGTATTTTTTTTAATTAGTTATATTTTGATTTCCTATTATATATTCTTATTTAATATAATTAGTATTCTTATTTAACAATATATTTATAATATCATTATTATTTAATAAGATAGAGGTGCATTTATTAGGAGAGAGATGCGGGAAAACCAATGTGAGAAAGCGTGAGAAAGTGACAAGTGTCCGACTTAAACCTTTATTTATTAGTATAGATATGTATGCATATAGAAAAAACGTATCAAATAAAAATCCCGAGTTATTATAAAAACCCTTAAACCTATTCTTGTTCACATATCCTATTTCTTTAATTTTTAATTTTTTTAATTGTCCAGAGACATTTGTGTCTTTTTGCTTATTCTTGAAACCCTAACTATCTATTTCTCTCTCAAACATCATATCTCTACTCATCTCTCTCTCTCTCAACCCACTCTCAAACGAAAATGGATGAAGGTAGATCCAACGACCTGTTATAGGGTTCCGATTCTAAGCTTTTGAAGACAGTGACCTGTTTTCATCGTTGGTGTAACCCTTTCACCTCCACTTCCATCTCGCTCTCGGATCTAAACGCTCGTCACTGTCTTCAAAATTACACAATTGGATATTAAGCCTCCGGTTTTTTACGCATACGTTCATCGTCACCGGCAGACGACCGACTTCTTGATTTTCTTTTCTTCCCCTTTCACTCTATCATCATCATCATCATCATCTTCGTCTATGCGTAATTCTCCTCTCTGATTTGAAGATCTAAAATTCCGATGATGTAAATTTGCATCAAATGCAAAAATACATTTTAGATCTACGGAGAACGATTTCTTTGTGACTGAATTATAACAGGAGACTAAAGTAGATAAATTCTTAGTACGGCGGCGGAGTTGAATTCAGAATTAGCAATGGGTTCGCTTTTCAAGGACACTTTCAAAGTGATTTAAATCTCTCATCTCAATCAAAATAAATATTCCCATTTGAATACATGATCTGCAAAATAATGAGCGTTAATTATGTTCTAAATTCTTTTTAATATATTATGATGTGATTATCTGTTTCTTGATTTAAAGCCCAACTACTAAAAATTAGAAAAAAAACGATTGTGATTTAAGGGTTTTTGGATGTGTGTTTTAAAGTGATCGGTTATTTGTTTTGATATTCAAGAAATAAGAATAAGATAATTAGTCGCGATTTATTTTTTGAAATAGAGTTTTTACTCGGATTTGAAAAACCTAGATCTAAATTTATACATGTGTAGTGTAAATAGTTGTTATTCATGCGTTTATTTTGTTTATGATCTAAACATGTGTGAATAGTCCAGACTATTATTTGAACAGATTTGAATATATGGTTTTTACACATCTATTTTTGGGTTACTACACATGTGTAAACTGAATTTACTAAACCGGGTTAAATCTTTATATTTCTTCTTCAAATCTATATTTCTAGGCTTAAATAGTTGCTAATTTACCTTTGTGTATTTGATTTTACACATGTGTATTTAATGTTATTTTACAAAGTGTAATTTTGTATAATTTTTTTTTGTTTGTAAAGATATTTGGATATGAATTATTTTTTCTGATTTGTGTATATTATATATTTGTGTATTTGGATGTAATTTTTTTATTTGTGTATATGTGTAAACTAATTTTACACATGAGTTCTTTAAAAAATCATGTTGTTGAATTTGTGTCTTGCAACTGATCTGAATACATATAGAGAGTGAAAAAAATAAAGAGAGTGATTATTATTAAATCAAAAAATGTCTATTGACTCATTTACCCTTTTGGGAAATTTTAAGAATTTTAAAAAGAAAAAGAAAAGAAAAAAATCTGGATTAAATCTCAGCCACAAAATAAAATATACATAATTGAATGTATGGCCAGAAATGAGTTTAAGGGTCTTCACAACAACTCAGGGTTTACAAACGATACGTCCCCTATATATATATATATTATATTTTGATTATATATATACATATATATGAAATTCTTATATGTACTTTTTAATAATTTATATTTTCACAAAATATAAAATTTAATTGATCTCTTAAATGTTAATATGTTAAATAAACGGCTATTAACTAAAATAAAAATGTCTATTAATTAAAATAAAACATGTATTGATATTTAATATTCTCAATATTAAATATTTATTTTTATTTATCTATGTAATATTGTTTTAACCAACGAGCATTTTGCCCGATGGTATCCCGATGTATAGTAGGTAGAGGTGCCAAAAAACCGGTTTGGGATCTCAAACCGGTCCAAACCGCTTCTCAAACCGGTCCAAACCGCTTCTCAAACGGGTTTGAAACCTATACACTGAAACCGGTTTAACTCGAACCGAACCGGTCAAAACCCCCTCAAAACTGGTTTCAAACCGATTTTAAACCGGCCAAACCTGGTCAACTCTCACTCTCAAACCGGTTTTGACTTTTCTTGACCAAACCGGTTCCGGTTTGGTTTAAAAAACGATTTGCGCACCTCTAATAGTAGGTGATTCCTTCCTTGGAGGTTAAGGGTTCAAATCCTACAGTAAACATGTTAGATGGATTTAGGAGTAGATTACGACCCGTTCATTTATTAAATAAAGAAACTTTTCATTGAACGGTTAAAAACGTTACGTTCATTTACATGCCTATATAAAAACACTTTCGTTTAGTAATGCTAGGATGGCATCGCAAATATAAATATGTCACACTTTCGATTCTTCGACCGCAATTTTCAAAACACCGGGGAAAATTATAAATAAAAATAAAAATTTGGATGAGTAACATAAAATTACAAACAAAGATTCCCATGAAAACCTCTTCGAAAAAACTTCTAGTTTCCTCTTCACTTTTGCTTTTCTTGTCATATTTTACATTTTTACATATTTAATTTTAAGCCAAATACTTCTCCAATTTTTCCACTTCCTCTACGCTTCCAATGTAGAGAGGAACTCGTTGATGAATCTGCAAAAAACCAACACTCCAAATCAATTCCAATTCTAGACATTCTATTTGACCTCAAAAGTAAAAAATAATTGTTATATTATATAGAAAATATTAATTATGATTAGATAAAAATATATTAATTATGATTTGTTATATAGATAATATCTTTATCATAATTAATATTTTCTATCTAATATATATCGCTAACATAAATAGAACCATATGTAGTTTTCACGAACCTCGGTTGGCTGGATGTCAAGTACTCGTTGATGCCCGTCGGACCCCTTTCCACCGGCTTGTTCCACCAAGTAACTCATCGGTGCACATTCTTACTCTTTTTGTCTCGTGGGTACCCGTAAATCCCTCCGTACAAAAGCATCCATGGAAATCACCAACCAAGCTACCGATGTACCTAGCCGAATACGGCTTGCCCGAAGGACCAGGGTCCTTTAGATCATCCATGTATTTCTTGATCTTATCGTCCCATGGTTGATAGTTTCCTTCATTGAACGAGTAAATCTTTCCTGATTTCGGGATTTGAATCTTTTCTTGAGTAAGAACAAACTCACCGTACATTGGGTCTAGGGTGAATGCGTATACACCGGTTCCAATCGAGAGCACAAAGATTATGGAGCTTGAATACATGCAGTAACCGGCTGCTAGGAGGTTGTTTCCGGGCTGGCATACGTTAACGATGCACTTTTGTTCCACACTGTCTAGCTGCATTTTGACTTCTTGGTCAAACTCGCATCATTTCAACTTCAAAATTCACATTTACGCCTGGACTCGATGTTCACCATTGATGAACAACTTGTTTTGACGTCCAATGGGCAATGTTTCATAACCGGACCAGACCGCGAATCGGTCCGGTTATGCCTCTTTGGTGGGACAGGTGAACGGGACCGGATTTCCATTATTTTACTTTTTTTTCCTTTAAAATTTTGTTTTCTAATTAATTTAGTATTCCAAGTTCCATATTTTATTCATTTAAGTCTTTCATATATCTTTAGAATTATAAACGTATGTCAGAACATAAAGTATTTTTATATTTTATTCATGTATACATACTTTTATTTTTTATATTATTTATCAAGCCATCTTGTTCTTAAATCCGGTCCGACTAGTGGATCGGTAAAGCGACCGGTTCACTGTCCGGTTTTGAAAACATTCCAAATGGGTTAACTTTATAAACTGTGATCATTTATATATATTTTTTATTTTCGACTTTTAGGCCAAACTTGCGAGAATTGAATTCAGAATTAACATGTATGCAGCAAGTAATCAATCTGTTATAAATACTTTGTGGAATTTCCAATAATTTATCTTAAAATCTTGATAAAATGTGATCAATTTTTAATTAGATATGTTTGATTTCAAAAGTCAAAGTAGACATTTGGAGTAGAATTAAAAGGGAATATACCGCAGAGTCAGCACTGATATCAGGGAGACACTCTTCGTTGGGGCTGTAGATTCCAAAAATAGAACCAGTTGAAACAGCAGCATCAATGTTGGATGACCCATCAAGAGGATCGAACACCACACCACAATGTAGTTGCCGGAGTAACTCTCTTCCACCGCCACCGGCACATCCTCCTCCTCCGACGCTATGATTCCGGTCCTTCCACTTGATCTCAAACAATTTGAAAACACCTATTCAATCCACACATTTGCAAGAATCAAAGATTTATAAAAATATATCAGTTAAAATTTGTTATGATTAGCTATGTAATTATTCATATTATATTCCTATTTACAGTTGTTTAATAATACATAATATCTTACGGTGTTTTTATTTTTGTACATTTTTTCAATTGTTGACAAAACGGACCTCATTGGAGATGACATCGAGCTTCTTTTGATCCTCTCCCTGAATGTTTACAGCTCCCTGGACTCCGGTGAGGTTCGAGATGCTGGCTCGTTGCACCAACGACGCAATCTGCTTACACGCCATTGAAATGCTGGACAACACGATTGTAAGTTCAGCATCAATGACTCCGGATTGCTCTTGTTTCAGCAACAAGTTTGTCAATGTTTCAATCTGATAAGAACTTCTCTTCTTTACGGATTCCGGCCTCTGATGCCACTGCCATGCACCGTACTCCGCCTGTGGTGGCGGAGCCAACAGCGGCGGCCGCCAACGGGCGTGAAGGAGGTTTGAAGATGTGGTTGCTGCCATGGCTGCCTTTCCAAAGGGGAAGATTTCTGTTTTTCTTGGATTTTATATAATAATATGTTTATTAAAGTTAAGATTGCGGTATGGAAAATGTAAGGTGATAAGGGGTGTGTTTTGATGGGTCCTAGATATCCGCCACTCATTTGTGATCTTCTGGAATTAATAAAAAAAAACTAACTTCACACAACAGTTAAGTTTCTAATTGTTTGTTAAAGATTAAAGTTATATAAAAATAATCACACTAAAATTCATATATGTTTCATTTATGTTACTTAATTTTAAAATGTTGAACATTTATAAAATTACAACACTTAATTAAAGTTGAATGACTTTAAGAGAAGAGAAAACCTTTGAGTTTTTAGTGAAATACTTTAAAAAAAGGTGAAATTTTTTATTAATAAAAAAATGTTTTTTAGAATCAACATTTGGGCTGCTAAAATAATCAGCAATTGGGCCTCATAAATGGGTTAACCATATTGGCCTGGAAAATTGGCCCTGAAAAGTGAAAAGCATGGATAGGGTTAATTGTTAAAGGTGCACAAATAGGTTAACCGGTTTATGTGCTATCGTTAATAACCGAACCAGTCATTGGTCAAAGTGGTCAAAACCGGTTTCAGTTTCAAACGGGTTCGGGTTTGACCTGTTAATTGACCAGTTTTTGATCAATTCGGTTCGGGTTAACCGGATTCAATAAACAGAGGTATAAACCGACCTACGGTTTCACTAAGCAATCCACCTGTCTTTGCATTACCTGATTTCACTAAGGTCTTTGTGATTGAAACTGATGCATCTGGTAAGGGTTGTACACTTGTACTTATGCAGGACAACTACCCTATAGCCTTTATCAGTAAAGCTATGGCACCTTTCCTTATCAGTTTATGAAAAAGAACTTCTGGCTATCCTACTAGCAGTCAAGCACTGGCATCATTGTTTGATAATGAAACGTTTTATCATCAGGACTGATCAACAGAGCCTGCATCAAACATGGTTATCCAAACTACTTGGATATGACTATGAGATTTGTTTCAAAAAGAAAAAAGGTAATGAAAATCTGATGGCTGACTGCTCTTTTTCAGATGGCTATTAGCTCCCTTCAACCATTGCTATGGCAAAGAATCCAACATTCTTGGGCAGATGACCCTCAACTAAAGACCTTGATAAACCATCAAACATAGGCATTGGGATGGCCAAGCTTTAACAAGGAAAAATAAACTCTTAATTGGGAAAAATGAATCTTTAGGGAATGATATTATGCATCTCTGTCACTCTTCCATCCACTGGAGGTCGCTCGGGATTTAAACCTACTTTACTAAGACTCAAATAATTTTTCTACTGGAGGGTTGTTCCAAAGAGGTTCACATCTATATATCTATATACTCTATAATAAATAAATGTTTTTAGAGGACACTTGTCACTCTCCTATGCATTTTTATCCTTTTTTTCCCACTCTCTCTCCTATTAATTATATACATTTTTCTTTAATTGTTTTTTTACAATTTTTTTTCCGCTTCTCTCTTCTATTAAATAATGATGATTTATATAATTCTTTTTATAAAATATTTTTTTTCCCACTCTCTCTGCTTCATATTTTTGGTGATTAACGAACGAAGTAGAGTACCCAATGTCCGATTCGTGACTTCTGTTTGGCCATCCATTTGGGGGTGGCTCGACGTGCTGAACTTGAGCTGAGTTCCCATCTTCTTCCATAGCGTGATCCAAAAATGACTCAAAAATTTAACATCACGGTCACTATCGAGGGACTTAGGAACACCATGTAAGCGAACGATCTCTTTAAAGTATAAGTTGGCAACTTGGACTGCATCGTAGGTAGTATGGCACGGTAGAAAATGGGCCATCTTAGAGAATCGATCGACAACGACCAGCACCGAGTCCTTATGCCGCTGTGTACGTGGTAGCCCAATAACGAAATCCAAACTGACATCTTCCCAGGGGGCATTCGGAACCGGAAGTGGAAGATATAGACCATGAGTGGAGGAACGACTTTTGGCCTTGTGGCAAACAACACATCGGCGTACCCAATGCTCCACATCTCATAAAAGTTTTGGCCAAAAAAAATATTGTCTAACCAGCAAAGAGGTCTTGTCCATTCCAAAATGACCAGCCAAGCCTCCTTGATGTATTTCCTTGATTAAAGCTTCTCGTAGGCTGTGCCGGGGAATGCATAGTCGAGACCCCTTGAACAAATATCCATCTGTGATGTGGAATTCCCCTTTGGGTCGATGTAGGCAGTGAGAAAAAAGTTCACCAAATTCGGGATCATTGGCATAGGTTTCTCTCAACATGTCGAGACCTAGTATCTTTGGTTGTAACGATTGCATTAGGAGGTGCTTCCTGGAAAGTGCATCAGCCCCTTTACTCAACTTTCCGGACTTATGGCGGATGTTAAAATTGAAATTCGATAGAAACTCTACCCATTTCGCGTGACGAGGCTGTAACTTATGTTGGCCTTGAATATATTTCAATGCCTCATGATCAGTATGCAAGATGAACTCCTTAGAAATTAAATAATGTTGCCAGTGCTCGAGCGCCCGAATAATTGCATAGAATTCCTTGTCATAGATCGAGTAGCGCCGTTTTGCTTCATTAAATTTCTCACTGAAGTAGGCTATGGGTCGACCGAGTTGGCTCAAAACAGCACCGATTCCCACCCCGGAGGCATCACATTCGACCTCAAATACCTCATCAAAGCAAGGTAGAGCCAAAACGGGTGTCGATGAGAGCTGCTTCTTGAGTTCTTCAAAGGCCTTTTGAGCTTGTTCGATCCATGAAAACTGTTTGGATTTTGTTAACTCAGTCATAGGAGCGATGATTGAACTGAAATTCTTGACAAACCTTCTGTAGAACGAAGCTAACCCATGGAAACTCCGGATTTGCTGGATGGAATTAGGAGTTGGCCAATCTCTAATTGTTTGTACCTTCTGATCATCTACCCGAATACCATCTGCCGATACAAGATAACCCAAAAAAGTAACTTGGGTTTCAAAGAACTCACATTTTTCTCGGTTTCCATACAACTTTTCCCGCTCCAACACTTTAAACAACCGTTGGAGATGATCCGATTGTTCCTGCTCTGACCGGCTATAGACAAGTATATCATCAAAATATACGACAATGAAACGTCCCAAAAAAGGTTTCAATACCTGATTCATCAGCCGCATGAAGGTACTAGGAGCATTAGACAACCCGAATGGCATGACAAGCCACTCATATAGTCCTTCTTTAGTCTTGAAGGCTGTTTTCCATTCATCGCCCTCGTGTATTCTGATTTGATGATAGCCACTTCGTAGATCTATTTTAGAAAAGACCGTCGAACCATGTAACTCATCCAGCATATCGTTCAACCTGGCTATGGGAAAACGATATTTAATCGTGATCTTGTTAATGGCCCTGCTATCCACACACATACGCCATTCCCCATTTTTTTTTGGAACTAACAAAGTAGGCACAGCACATGGGTTGAGGGATTCGCGAATGAGACCTTTTGCTAGGAGTCCCTCAATTTGTTTTCGCATTTCTGCGGTTTCTTGGGGGTTCGACCTGTAAGCGGGTTTGTTTGGTAAGGTAGATCCGGGAATCAAATCTATCTTGTGTTGGATTGTACGAAGAGGTGGTAAGCCATGAGGAATGTCAGTGGGAAAGACATGGGAATAAGAAGCTAACAAAGGTTGTATCAGGGGGTATTTGGGATGTCTTCACTGTCTTCAAGACCTAGCAAAATCAATTCCTTATAGGCCGAAAATTCATGTTGTTCCGATTTCAATAGGGTGCTCAATGAAGGTTGTGGTTGGGAGGTAAGGCAAGGGGAGATAGGGATTAATGTAATCCGCTTCTGTCCATGATCAAAAGAGTAGGTATTTTTATACCCATCGTGCATAACCTTTTTGTCAAATAACCATGGTCGGCCAAGTAGAACATAACAAGCATCCATAGGGATTACATCACACCATATATGGTCTTCATACTTCCTGCCAATGCTTAAAGTTAGTAGAATACGTTGAGAAACTTGAAGTCCCTTACCATGGTTCAACCATTGAATGACATAAGGTGTCGGGTGCGGTTCGGTTTTCAAGTTTAGCTTTGTGATGCTACATTAGTACAACTTCCCCCATCGATGATCATTGTACAAACTTTTCCGGAGATAGTGCAACGGGTGTGAAATATTGCTTCTCGTTGTTTATTTTCACCTTGTTCGCCCAAGTTGCTAAGTGCTCTGCGGACTACGAGGCATTCTCCTTCGTCTGGTCCGAGCATTTCTTCTTCTATATCTGGGTAATGTCGGGAATGCCTTCAAAGACTTCCAGGTTGTCACACACTTCAAGTTCAGCGAGAGTAACAACCCGTTTGTTTGGGCACTCCGAGGCGATGTGGCCAAGGCCTTGGCACCGGAAACACCTTCGAGGGTTCTTTGGTTGGGCAGGTGTGTTTTCAGCGGGTGTGGTGGGTTTAGTTTGATGGAGTTGGCTTGTGGTGCGAGAAAGGACGGTTGGTGGAAGAAGAACTTTCAGCCTTGTATTTTTGTTTCTGTTGGAGATCGACTTTATGGGCAAGCATAGAGAGTTCTTCAAGGGTTGAATAAGGACACAATTCTACCACGTTAGCAATTCGGGACTCTAACCCTCCTAGGTACCGTGTGGTTCATCCAGTCACATTTCATAATGAGGTATTCGAATTCTCGCGTGTATTCTTCAGCCGACCGACTTCCTTGTTTAAGAGCGTGCAATTGGGAAAAACTAGTCTGCATGTAATAAGAGGGCAGGAACTTTTCTTTCATGAGCTTCTTCATCTTTGGCCAATCTCTCACTTTTCCTTTGCCGCTTCGCACATGTGTTTGCCCACCATGTAGATGCGTATTTTCTCAACTTGAGTGCAACCACTTTGACCTTATTCTCTTTGATGGTCTGCTTGTAGTCGAATACCCGCTCAACCGTTCGCATCCATTCAATGAACTCATCTGGGTCGAGTCTCCCATCATACTCGGGGATATCGACTTTGATGTCGTTCGTATTCCACGTACCGGAACCATCTCGATGCCCACTGGCTGACCAGTGATGTTCGCCTTCATCATCATCAGTGTCATCTTCGGTACTAACTCGACCGGTTCGAGAACGACGGGGAGTGGCAGAAAGTTCCTTGACCTGATCCTGAAATAACTTCATCTGCTGGGCCATTTCCCGTTTCTCTGCTTCGAGGTTGTCAATGACTTTTTTCAATTCGGTACTAACTCGCCATCATCATCATCGTCGTCGTCATCGTCATCGTCATCGTCGTTAATTTATTGATTTTGTTATAATTTAAATAATACAAATTTCAAAATTTTCAAATCAAAAGATTTTTAAGTTCTAGTCAAATGATATTAAATAATTTTAGCAATTATATTTGTTAAGCATTTATTATTTGTGAGAGGTTTAAAATCTTAAATTATAATTAAACTTTAGGTGAGAAAACCATTTTACAAAAACCTTTATTTATTAGAGAGTATAGATTAATATTTTTCTTTAATTAGTTATATTTTAAATTCTTATTATATATTCTTATTTAATATAATTATTATTCTTTTTTAATAATATATTTATAATATCATTATTATTTAATAAGATATAGGTGCATTTATTAGGAGAGAGAGACGGGAAAACCAATGTGAGGAGGCATGAGGGAGTGACATGTGGCAATCCAAAACCTTTATTTATTAGTATGTATAGATTAGTAATTTATTAAAAGATATGAGTGCATTTAATAAGAGAGAGAGGCGGGAAAAAAATGATGAGATTGAATATGGTGGCGATACGTGGCATACAAAAACCTTTATTTGTTATATAGTATAGATTTGCTTCTTTATATAGAAGATTACACGAGAGTGAAAACAGGGAACAACTAAAATTAAGGGTCACCACCTTTAACCCTTGATTACAACCATTAATGAAAATAAAATAAAAAAAGGAAATATTAAATCAAGGTGACAGCTTTGATTCCACTACTATAATTATTGTGGGTATAAAAGGAAGGTGGTGGACTTTGTTCAAACATTGGCAACGGCAGTGATTCGAATGAAACTGACCCATGAGACAGGCGGGTCGGGTAACGGTAGAGCTGGTTCGTTATTTGGGTTAACGGCTAGTGCATTTGAATTGCCTTCCATGAGTGCATCAGCTAACAAGTGTGTACAAGCATGAAACCACATTTGAAAAAACCTGCTATCTATTCATGCAGTTTAATGCTATCACAAACCTTCTTTTGAAAAAACCTAATTTGAATTCCATTCTTCCTTTTTAAGCTAATTAACCGTGAAAAAACCTTTCATGCAAATTAGAATCCTACTTTAATTTGAATGCAATCTTTTATGTGTAAAACTTCGATTAACAATATGTTAAATATCTTGCTTGCTCTTGTTTTTCTTAATAACATTGCCATACTTTTTTAGATGAAGAAAAGGTCATTAATGATCTATTCACTTACTTGAGTATCCACAAATATAATGAAAATAAAATTAAGAGATTCACAAAGAGAGTAGAACCATATACACTTGATATTTCTTGAAATAAGTAGCAAAAATATAAAATTAACAAGTCTAAAAATGCTAATAACAAAAAAATAATAAATAAACTTCATAATACAACTAGGGGATACTCTAAAATCAAAATCAAAAGAACAAGACCCCTATTCAAGTTTTTCCTTAAAAGATACAAACCAGGGTTTAGGGGTCTTCGAAATTCAGAAGAAAATATTGACCATCGTGGTTTCATCAGCTATCCAGTACTTCAACGTGTAGGTTGTCACTGTCTTCATTCGCCTTCCTGTTGGCTTGACTTCTCAACCTCTGTATCACCATCACATTAATACTCGTTTATTGACTTTTATTATTATTTTATAAATTGAATCCAAAGAAATGTAGTACTCATATTAATACCCGATCTATAGGATCTCCAGAGTTGCCATTAACAAGTTTAGTGGCTTCCTCTTTCATTCGGCCATCTTTGCTCACAGGTAATAAAAGTGCACCTATACTGCTGCGATCAGGCATCTCTGTAGAGTAATACTCGTTTGTTTAATATGCAAAATTTTGTACACGGCTATCAAAAGTAGCATATTTGATATATTTTAGATATTTGTGTGATACTAACCTGGCAGCTTGTTGTCAACAAAGAACACAACTAAATTAACTGTGTACCTGCAATAGTAATAATAATAATAAGTTTGCCGACTTGCATAACAAGTTATTGCATGGAAGGTGTGTTGAAGCATTATCTTACCAGGCCACAACGACGTCAACTGTGTAATGCTTACGAGATGCAATAATTAATAAACTCTGTACCACAACAACTAACCAAGCGCACTGCTTTATAAATCTACAAGAAACAATAAAAAGGAGTTAGGATATTAATACCTTTTTTATGAAATGGTAGAATTAAATGTCTAATATTGTTTTAGTTACAACTATTATTCGTCTACTAGTAGTTTGGGTTTACAACTTTTCACCAAACAAGATCTTAAACAGGATGTCAGTACAGATAACTGCTTTATTAAACTAATAAAATATTAAACATAGTTCTAATGTTGATAAAAGCTATGTTAAGTTCACAACATTACCTCCGAGTACCGTATTTTTGATATGTACGCACAAATACAAGAGAGAAGATCATGTGGGATGAGAATATCAAATCCCCACAACCATAAAGCACGCCCCGAGGAACTGCAAGTTCAGATAATAATATTAAAAACTATGAAAGGCATCAGCCACGGAAAATAAATTACGAAGAAAAAAAATAATAGAACTTACTGATTAATAGAGTTTCAAACATATTATCGGGACGGGGTAGTGTTGCAAGTCGTGAACCCTGAACCATGAGCAAAAAGTTTATAGGGTGAAATTGAGGCTTAATTTAATTGTAAGATGCTTACAGAGAAAACAAACAAATAGAGAACAATATACCTCACGACAATGGTAGTTTGGACCAGGCAGTACGGTTGAATAGAATGTAATGATTCGAAGAGCTTGACAAGCCTACAATACATAGAGAAATTATACTTGTTGCACTCTTGATGAGGGCAGATAAAGAATTGATTTAAATTAAAAACATAACATCTAACATCATGAACAAATTGTACACTAGATAAGAGTTTATCTAGTAAAACTGAAACATGTAAGTGAAAATATGTGGAGGAATGGCCCAAATGTGTTTAAAAAATCACACAAAGGTCAACAACTTTCGACTCCCAAATGCCAACAATTTTTTTTTTATAAAAATTAACATTTCAAGAATCCCAAATAATGAATAATGCATGCAGCAGTCTTATACAATAACCAGCTCAGGTGCCCATCCACTTGATTGGCTTATATTTTGACATATTGTGTGTGGAACAGTATTGCCACAAAAAAAAAATTAATCATATATGGGATTCCATACATTATACCATTCCTATGTGTAATTTGTGTTTATGTGTACAGTACATATATACATGCATACTTTAGTCTACATATACGTATAAAAGATAGATACATATAAATATGTGTGTGAAAATAATACCAGTCATAACAGTGTGTATTTTCTTGACAAGAAGTCCTTGAAATTAGTACACCGTTATATCACTTTACATTATACCATTCCTATGTGTAATTTGTGTTTAAGTGTACAGTACAAATATACAAACATACTTGAGTCTACATATAACTATGTGTGTGAATAAATAACAGTTATAACAGTGTGACAGGGCCTACTTTCTTGACAAGAAGTCCTTGAAATTAGTACGCGGTTATCCCATTTTACCCGAAAGAACAAAAACATAAAGCATTTATTGTGAAACCGCGTAAATATGAAGGTAGAAATTGCCACTTACAACTAAAAACGCAAGGACCCTACACCATATGAGAACCGTGTAGATCTTTTTGCTCTTGAATATGAAAGGATGGAAGGTCCACTGTACCAGATTAAAAGCCAAACCAGTACCAAACACTAGATCAGGACAAAATGTACATAACAATCATAAATGCAAAATTAGTTACTTTAACGAACTAAAATTTGCAACTCATCAAAAAGAAAGCATAATTACCAAAAAGAAGGATAGAAAGACAAATGAGAATACGGTCTCACTGACATATGCTCTTTCCTGCCCAAGTTCCTAAAAGGCCATAGAATTACAAATATAATCATTAGCAAATTTATTTTCACTACAACCCTGAGACCTTTCTGCCCCAATTAGTCCTCAAAACTCAAAAAATTAAAGCCTTCTGCCTAAGGAGTTGATAGAACCTAACTAATGTGTTTTACATATAAGCAAAAGATCAAGCCTTAAAATTTATACTTACAGGAAGCAGAGAGAAGCCAGTATCCCGAAGAATTGGTCCTGGTCGATGAAAATAATGAACTCCTCGAGCTGCCAGACCATGAATGTACTGAAGAAAATATACCAAAACAAGGAGTATGAGGTTTTATGTATTTTTAATCAACTACACATAGGAATTTATGTATAAAATAAGCGATTACAAATGAAAACCTAATCAAATCATATGTTTTAAGTTTTTTTTTCCTGGCTAACTCACACACCCTCTAAACCTACTCTTAAATCTACACAAATGTCCACCATAGGACTACAACACGCAACCACTTGGGGAGGAACACCTTGATACCGTTGGGACAAAGTATCATTAAGATAATTACAATAAATCCAAACTAATAGGGGCTAAGCTAAATATAAGAAAGTGACCTTGTTGATATGGTACGCACTAAGCACCCTTTTGAATTTTAATTGACCAGAAAAGTGCAAATTAATGGAGTCAAACAACAATTTTTCAAAATCAAACAGCAATTAAAGTCGTTGCATAACATCAGTAATATTATGCCTTTACTCAAGGAAGAAAAAAAGCTAAGATCCGTACTCTCAACTTCATCTAAGAATAAAAAAAATAATAATTTAAAGCATGAAGAACACCGAGATCACCTGGCAAATCAAACCGCCGAGAATATACTTCCAATTCTCCACGAGTAGGTTGATTTCTGTTGTAGTTTCCGCACAAATTCTTTTCCAAAGCTATTCAAAAACAGATCAATCGATCAACAAATTAAAACTATCTCAACAAACTAAAGTAAGGATACCTTGGAAGCCTCGCGACGAATGTAAAGCGACATCGTATGAGCCAATCCCATACTACATCACAAACCTAGCAGTCATCGCTCTTCAACAGAAACCGACTATTTTCCTCCGAAATCCAAAATCGAATCGTCTGACAGCGGTTTTAATTTTCAAGTCGTTGACAAATCCGTTTAAATCGAGACGATTGTGACGAAATTCACAGCAAATCGACAAGTGAAATAAATTCGAAAAACAGAGATCGATTAAATAAGATGAAGAATTTCAAGAGTGGCTGCTCGCTAGGAAAATTCTATGAAACGCGAGTTGAACACGGAGAGACCGTTGAGAGAGGAAAAGGGGGATTTAGTTTTGCTCAAGCCGCCTCCAACTTTACCACTATTCTCTTAAAGCCCCTCTTTCATATTTTCGTGACTTTCATTTAAAAATTTTATTTTTTCACATGTGTATAATCATGCTTTCCAAAATTTGTCATTTTTTTCAAATTGGTTAACATCATTCATTTTTAATGTTTCAGTCCAGATGATTAACACCGTTAGAAAACTTTAGTTAAATTAGTGTAAATTGAACAAAATACCCTTTTAGGAAAAAAAGTTTAGAAAAATCCCTAAGGCCCACCTCCTCCCCCTGGTTCCGTACAACGGTGGTCTAGAAGTTTATATTTTCGACTTTGAAACAGATAGATCTGTTTATTAAACCAACTTTGTACACCCACGTCATCCATCATCGCAAAAACAAGACGTCGAGAATCAATGAAACAATATTTATGCAGAACAAGAAATTCATAAAGCAAAATCTTGATTCATATTTTTTGGGGCTTTCTGTTGAGTCACAATTGCATCATAGTTTTGGATTAAAGTGGCAATTTTGATTAAACCACATTGGCGGAAACAGAACTCTCTTCATTAGGGGTCTTCAATATTCGGTTTCAAACTGATTAAACTGAAAATCGAATCGAATCGAAACCGTTTAAAACCGAACCGAATTACATATTAAGTTTTCGGTTCCAATATCTTGAATTCGGTTCAACCTGATGAGACTGAATTGGGTATTCGGTTCAACCCGATGAATCCGTATTTTAGTAGCCCAAGTCCATATTTTGTAGCACAAGATTTTTAATCAATTGACAAACTTAAAACTAAAGCCATCTAAAATTCTTAAAGGCACCGTAGAAACCTACTTCACCAAATCCGCAGTTGAAACCGTAACCTCACTAATCCGCAAATCGGCACTTCTCAGCTATAATCTTCGATATCCGCAAATCAGCACTTCTGTCTCAGCCCTGCAGTCATTCCTTTTGTTTCATCTTCCATTTGGGTTTTAGACTTGTGTGGATATCGAAGGTATGTTTTTGTTTTAGCCTTTGTGTGTTGTTTTGAACTTGTTATGGCTAGAAACCGAATTAAATTTTTTTTTGCTAGATGGCGATAATTTTTTTTTAGAACGGATAACTCACAACCTCTAAACCTACTCCTAAATATACACAAATGTCCACCATGAGAAGAGAAACACATTTAATATACACGTCGATAGTCGATACAGGTAGACTACAAGCCATTTGGTGTGTTAATATTAACTTTCAAACCGGTTGCAAGGATTTTTATACATAGACAACTAAAGGATTCTCACGTAATAGGTTTTAGAATTTCACTAGTAATTTTGCTAAATTACTGAAATTTTTAGATACCCTAATTTTTTTAAGTTAAAAATGATCATACTTATAATGCTGTTAAAACCATAATTACAATAGATTTATTGTTGTATCATGTACCTTATGATTATGTATTTACTTGACTAAACTACTACGCACACACAGAGAGGTGAAAGCCTGTAAGCTGCCAAACAAAAATGCAGGCGACGGAAATCACCGCTGACATGTTCTAGGCGTCCGGCTGTTCGTCGGAAAAGATTAGCCTTCCTATGCTCCAGTCTAAAATGAAATGCGATCCGGAAGACTATGAGACCGAACTTACCCTTGTTTACAACCAATTCAAGTCGTCAGCGGCGGCGTTGGAAACGACTCTACCGTTGCCAAAGACCTCGGTGATCGCGCCATGTTCTTGGCACACGTTACTCCTTTTTACCCTGTTCAGTTACTAGATTATCCGAAAGAGCTTGTGGAATTCCTTAGTTCATCCGCTCACGGGCTTCCGTCTTCCCTTCGTGTCACTGTTACACAAGCTCTGATTCTTCTTCTTAATCGGAAGGTAACATCTGATGGTGTGAAGTTATTTACACATACACACACCTTAGGGTTTTTTCCTTGGAGAATATATTAATTTCCATCTTTAAGTTTGTTTTGTGTGTTTTAATAGATTGTTGCTATCAAGGATACTCTTTCATTGTTCATGGCGAGCTTCAGGTTTTGAGTGACAAGCCTTTAAAAATATTGGCGTTCTCGCATGTCATTCATAGTATTAGGCGTATGAATCAAATTGGACTAGCAAAAAGAAGAAGAAAGCAAAGTTGCAGCGTGTAATTCGTAGCATGAAAAGTGAACACCGGACAAAGAATTTGCTTTGACACAAGTTGTGGTAGACATATCGGAGAAGCCGATAATTGGTAAGACGTTTATATTTTTTTATAGTTTTTTTTATAATGTGTTAATATTTCTTTTATATTTGTATAGGAAATAATAAAAAAGGAAAAGACTTTTGGTTACGTGTTCGTGACAAATTTCACGCCGCTATGGGGAGGGGCGAATATCGTAACGCCGACGAGGTCTCAACTCTCAATTAAATGGCGCGGCTTTAACAACAAACTTACTAAATTTAACAACTTCTACAACAACCGTAAAAGTGGTCAAAGCGACCATGATATTTATTTAGAAGCTTGTGATGAGTATAAAGCCGTAGTGGGTGTTGCTTTTAATTGCTAAAGCATGGGAGATTATTACAAAATCTTCCAAGTGGGGCCAAGTCCCGTTGATGAGCCAGTCGTCCAAACGAACTAAAACGTCACCGACCGGCGACTTTTCGCCCGGTATAACTTCACGCATTAATCTAAATGATACCGATGACGAAATTGAAACATCGGAAGAACCGGTTCCCCCCCGGAAGAAACAACAAGGTAAACGAGCTACTTCTTCGTCCGCATCGGATGACATGTTTGAAAAAATAGACGCGAAGCTTGATAATCTACTCTATTTTATAAAGGATAAACAACAACGAGAAGATCTCAAGTTTCTAACTATGAACTTCGACCACCTTACCGGAAGTGCTCGTAAACTCGCGGAGAGGTGAAAAAAGATATATACGAAAGAAACAACTTAACCGAGAAGGACGACGAGTAGCTTTATTTTTATTTTTATGAATGTAGTTTTATTTTATTTTATTTTTATGAATGTAGTTTTATTTTATTTTTATTTTTATGAATGTAGTTTTTTTATGAGTGTAGTTTTTCTATTTATTTATTTAAGAATGTATTTTTTATTAAAAATTAATTTTTATATTTAGTTAATTATTAAAAAAATAAATACGGGGCGTGAAACCACTACGCATCTTAGTGATTTCGGGTAGTAAGTGTCCATGTGCTGATGTGGCAGTGACGTGGTGAGACGTGAAACCACTACGAATGGCCTAATAAGAAGAGTTTACTAATCACTAATTTTTAGTTTTGTTGAAAAGATAAAACTATAACAAAAATTAAAGTTGAGAGATTAAATCGTTAAAAACTAAGAAATAAAAAATATACGAATTAAACATTAAAGAAAAAGTGAGAATATAAAAGTTTGTGTTAGAAAGTAAAAATATTGTGATAAAAAAAAGTAAATACATTAAAAATAGAAAACTAATAAAACTTAAAGGATCAAAAGATTGATTGGAATTTGGAAGGCACAACTAATGGGATCTGAAGGAAAATAAGTTAACTATGAGGTGCCAGAAACAAAAACACGTATAACTATTTCTATTTTAAAATTCCGAAGGAGCATCGAATGTGACGAATTCACGATCACGGGGATTCAAACCTACAAGCGAGGCCCCTCTCTTTTCGTTGGCTTTTTGAAAAACCAAAATCCAAAATGACTAACCCATCCTGTCCAATCAGACAGCTCCACGTTGCCAGGCAACAGTATGTTATTTTTTTTGAACGGCGAACATTGAATGTTGTGACGTCGCACCCCCGTCACATGAGAGAGCCTCGTCCAACTCCGGCCAATATGTTGTCTTAACCGGACCCACTTGACGTCAGAGTTGGAGAGCATCCAAAGAAAAATTTCACCCAATACGGCCCCTTCCGGGCTTGAGAGAGAGCCGAGGCTCGAACCCTGGATTGACATGGGTAAAACCCTGGTGCATCAGCCTAAGAACTAGGCCTCATTTGCATACCTCATAAATTAATGATGGTAGCAAGAATTGAACCCGGGTTCCTTGGGACTTCAGGCCTCACCTTAACCAATATACCAGAACCTCTTTGGCGTCAACCCTATGTTATTGACAAGTGTTTAGACATGGAGGATTTGTTTATAAATAATGAAAAATATGGAAAGCCACATGGCATCATGCCGTTCCCTTTTAACATGTCTGTCCTATGATTTCTTTAATTCACATTTCTAGTGTTTGACAATCCCACAATTTGTCAAACACACAATTAGTTGCTCCCGATTAATCCATTCGATTTACAGGTTTTTATTGGCCTTAACTTTTTTTTAACAGGAAATGTTACTCATAGTGAATTTTACACAAATAATTCTAAATTACTCTATTGTCTAAGTTTGAACCTGGGATATTCCCTCTAAAAAGCATGCTGTCACACCCCGTCAAGACGGAAACACGAGATGACGACGAAATTGAATCATCACACATAATCAAAAGAAATTTACTATTAAAACCAAATAGTTATTACATCAGTATTTCAGAACAAATAAACCAAATAAAACAAACAAGTCTTATTATTAAATAATATGTCTAAGCTAAGTCCACTAAAGTCTTGATCTTGAATCCTAGCGTGAGCAAAACAACAACTTAGATCCAAAACCTGAAAAACATGCTAAAATAGGTCAACTAAAAAGTTAGTGAGAACATAGGTTTAGATAGATATATAGTAATAGATAACAAGATGCCAGTCATAAACAAGTTTCACAATCCAAGTAATTAAACTTTTATATATGAGTCCACAACCAACCCTAGTGATGGATAGCTCTCCCGTCCAACACCTTGTCAGGGTGTTAGACTAAGTGTAAGTGTCTAGTATGCAGTTTCTGAACACCCTGTTCCTTCCAAGTTGATCAGAATCCACAACTTGAAGGACTACATGGGCTTGTCAGGCCAATAGATCTATTTACGTACTCCTGTGGCTTCCCCGAAGTTAATGGTTGTGTAGGTTTTAGAAAATAAGAGAGACTTTGTAATAAAAAGTGACATTAAATAGCAACATGTATAAACCAGTTTAGTTTTACTAGAGTTAGAAAGTTTGTTATTGAATGCAAAAGTATTGTTTAGACTCTAGAACTTTGTTTTAGTTTTGATATATAAGCATGTTTTCCACCCCAAAGTAGAAAAGTAAAAGAGGGGCTATGAACTCACATTGCAAGTGAAAAGGTTGAACTTGTACTTGATGTAACTTGGTTTTGAATGTCTTAAGGATTCCTTGAGTAAGTTTGATAAGTTAATTAGAAACAAGTTTAGAATAGTCGAGGGGTTGATATTGTAAATAGAGAAAGGTGGTTGTCATATACTAGAGTGGTTATCGTCCCTAGAGTAGTACCTTCAACAGAAACGTTTTCAGGAAAGAATGAAAGGTCTAGGAGAGATTTATACATCATTTTTTCCTTAGACAGAACTTTTTGCTTGTCAGATAACTACATATCGGTTGGATGGTTACTCTATCGGTATACTAGACCAAGTTTAGGGTTTATTTGGTAAGTTTGGAAAGTATAAGGGTTAAAGTGAAAATATAAGTTTAGTAAAGATAGAAATGAAATAAGTTAAATATTAGAGGGGTTTGATTTGAAAATAAGGAGTTTTAGTAAAAACATGATTTTTGAAATTGAAAGGAACAAGAAAGTTCAAAATCAAGTTTTTAAATAAAAGTTTGAACAAGTTTAATTAAAATAGGGCTTTTGATATTGGATAGATCTATGATTATAACATAAACATGTTAGGGAATCATAGATCTAAGCTAGTTATGAAGAATTTTGAAAGAAAAAGTATGAACAAGCAAGAACATGAGAAGAACTTACTTAGAATGGAAAGATTTAAGCTAGAGTCTTCTAAAAGATGAGAGAAACGACCTTTGGTAGCTAGAGAACCCTAGAGGATCGTTGATGTGCAAAGAATAAATGAGGAATAAGAGCTCTATTTATAGTGTGACATTATGGACTTATTCGCAAAATTAAATAGTTATTTGGACTAGGATTGCAAAATATTTGAATATAATTAGTTATACTTAATAAAATTTAATTAAAAAGAATAGAAAAAAAGACCACGTCCAAATTTAAAAAAAAAGGATTAGGATGAAGTTGAGATTTGTTGGTTGTTATTAGGATAAGAATTAAGTTTGTTAATTAAGATTAGTGTATAATAAAATAATAGTTTATTTATTTAAGATATGATTTAATTAATTTAAATAACAATAATAATATATAAATACTAAAAAATTCGAAAATTATCATTAATAATAATAGTTAATTAATTGATATTACGAAAATTAACCAGATTTCAAAGACGTTATAAAAGAAACCCTGAAATTTACGTATGTGTAACTTTTACCCTTGAAATTTTATTTTAGTCAAATGAAGATACAAACTTGAATTGTTTTGATTAGATTAGAGTCTAAGGCATCCAAAGTTATCTTAAGTAGCAATTTCTAGAATGAATACGAGAATCAGATATAGAATCACAATAGAATAAGCAAGTCGTTCTAAAGCGCAACAGAATACTCGCTTTAGACCAGACTCAGAAGTTTGAAATGAAATGATATCACAGTAATATGAGGCATCAAAAAGGTTCATAGCATTATAATCTCAATAGGTTACAAGATAAAATCATAGGATCAGACATAGAAATCAAGGTTGTCACACATGCGCCTCTATCAAATTAGCTAGTCCCACATTGACGATTGGACCTAACCGTGTGATTGAATCTACAACATGTTTTAGTGGTAAAATTTTAAAAAGTTATCCAAATGTTTTCAGGATTTAGTCCTTATCTATTTATTTATTTATGAGTTTGACAAATTAAAGGCTAAGGTGAGAAGTGATTTGCTTATGAAACCAAGTTTGTATATTTTATCATTTTTGTTAAAAAAGAAAATGGGATCAGCTTTTTTATGGATTGCATCTTATCCCGAAATAGATTCAATAACCGATTCATCCTCCTCATTTACAGCCCATTGACCGCTTCTGTATTTCCATTTATATGTTTATGTTTAGCCTATATATTGTATCTTAATTCTTTGTATTCAATAAGAAAAAATCAATACAATTTCAGCCTCAATCTCTGCCATACTCGATATCATGGTATCAGAGCCAGGTTTCTGGTTCTAGGACCAGCCTGCTCATCATATACCAAAGCCTTTCAATCCGTTTTTCCCTTTTTTTTATCAAAAACCATAGCTGCCATGTCTAAAGACGGTAACCCGGGTTCTGATTTCTCAATTTAGCTGGCCAATCTGTTAAAAAATGCCTTCAATCTCCAACCCCAAAAACCAAAACAATCCGATAACCTAATCGCAACCGAACCCGGAAACTCTAGCGGGGCCGGTTTCATGGCAAAGGGTCTTCAGCGACCACAACTATCACAACAAGACACGAAAAGGGCACCAAAAACACCGGTCCGAAAAAAGGAGTAGCCGCCGCTGTGGGTAACACTGGTGCCACCGTCAACAGCGACGGTGACCTTGACGGTGGTGGATTCGGCGGTAGCGGCTTCATCGGTGGCCTTGGTGGCATCACAGCGGCAGGGGGAGGAGATGAGGGTGATTTCTCGATGGGAACAGGTGAAGGGTTTGAGGAAACCACCTCAGACCCTTTTTTTTCTAAATTCTCACCCTCAATGTTTCAACTTTGTATCTTACAGGATATCCGGACGGGAGTAATCATTAGTCGTGGAACTGAACGGCAAGGGTTATATGTCACATCCGTAACACATGACTCTCACCAGAGTAGTACCTCCAACAGATATGTTCCCAGGAAAGAACGACAGGTCTAGGAGAGATTTATACACCGTTCTTTCCTTAAACAGAACATTTCGTTTGCCAGAAAACTACATACCGGTTAGAAGGCCGCCTTCTAGTTACTGTGACGTTGATACCAAAACACACATCGGAAGCTAAACCATAATATATTTCATAACTAAACTGTTTTACAGCATAAACCAAACTTCTATTACAAACTTAATTATCCGGCGGGACTTATAGCTCTTTCAAGCGTGCCTTCACTTATCAGAGTTTTCAATCAACATTCATCCATAACTATCACCTATCTGGAATGCCGTCTGCTAACCTGTCTAAAAGATTTGGAAAATAACTGGGTCAACATAAGTTGGTGAGTTCTCTTTTAAAATCAATTGGTTTCGAAATCAGGGTTCAAAATGATATCTGTTAGCAACAACTAACGATCATCTTCCAATAGCAACTACTATTGGATTTCACAAATATTTCTGGGTTCACAATATCTTTGAATTAAATCTTTGTCACAGCTAGATAACAAGCATTTCCATCATCTGCCCTATAACTGAAACAGATGGCAATCTGACCATACTGTCCACACTGGACAATAGTCTACTGCCGAAACTGAACAGTAGACCGCCCCGAAACTGAAGGCTTGGTCGACACAGGAATTACAATCATGATACCCCCCACCACATGAAAGATGTTATCTGACGCATTGATAATAATTCAAGGTACTTGGTCTCAAAATATTGTTTCCACAAATCGTATTCACAATCGGGTATCATAACATCTTATGGAAATCATTTTTTATAAATCAATCTCAATTCATATCAAAACCATTTATAAAATATTTCCCAGTGTGTATGAACTCACCTCGATAGTATCTCAATTAGTATATCTGAAATCAATACCTCGTACAATACCCTAGATCATAATAACTTTACTTAAATAAAACATATATAGCCCAATGGTAAATAACTAAGTCATAGTGAACTAGTCAAAACCTTACCTCGGAACTATCTACGTCTATTTGTGGACGAAAAGCTAGAAACTGGACTTCCGAACGCGTACCGTAACCTTGGCATGGATCCCTAGGATAAGTGTGTGTGTTTTATGGTGTTTTTGGCGTGTGAATATGTCTCAAAAACTCTGGCCATCAAAATCTATTTATAGGGAAAATTTGGACTCATGTCGGATCGACATGTAGGACCATATCGGTCCGACATCCCTTATGGCGGCTTATTTGGCTTGGTGAACACACGTCAGACTGTTATACAAACCATATCGGTCTGACTTTCACATATCGGACCGACATCCAAAAGCATATCGGTCCGACTTCCAACTGAGTCATCAGACACGCGTCAAAACTTAGGGCTGAGTCACGGGACATGTGTCGTCACTTGGTTTATTCTTTCT
Source organism: Smallanthus sonchifolius (assembly GCA_023525975.1). Lineage (NCBI taxonomy): Eukaryota > Viridiplantae > Streptophyta > Magnoliopsida > Asterales > Asteraceae > Smallanthus > Smallanthus sonchifolius. The sequence goes on from CM042037.1 coordinate 23,117,908, forward strand.
TCTACACATGTCAGACCGACATGGCCTAAGATATCGGTCCGACATCCGCTCTATTTTCAGATTTTTCACTTTTAGTCCTCCAACTTTGGAGAACTTACAGTTCAACCCCTGAACTTTATATTTTGACACTTTTAACCCTTATATTATATAGGAATTCTCAAGGTGTTACATTATACTATGTGGATGAGGTGACTCAATCAGGTACTATGATGCTACCTCATGGAACTACAGACAGGGAAGCCTGGTTATGGCACACAAGATTGGGACATCCGTCTACGGGTTATTTGCACATTTTATTTCCAAAATTATTTCCTTCCAAGAATATTCCAAATTGTGATACCTGTGTGTTTGCCAAAAGTCATAAACAAACGTTCAAACCAAATAATACAAGAGTTGACCTACCTTTCTCTTTGATTCACTCTGATGTTTGGGGTCCTGCCCCAAATACCGGAGGACAAAACTTTCTTTTCTTTCTTATTTTTGTGGATGATTGCACTCGAATGACTTGCGTTTATTTTTTGAAACAAAAATATGAGGTAGTTGATAAGTTTACCATATTTTATGCTATGATTAAAACCCATTTTCAAAAAGAAATTCAAACCTTCGATCCGATAATGGTGGTGAACTTGTAAACACACACATGAAACAGTTTCTATAACTAAAGGGATAAACCACCAAACCTCATGTGCCCACACTCCCGAATAAAACGGTGTCGTAGAACGGAAGAATCGAATTCTTTTGGAAATTACTCGAGCATTATTGATTGAATCTCGAGTCCCTAGTAGTTTATGGCCTGAAGTTGTTGCCACCACCACTTACTTAATTAACCGTCTTCCAACCAAAATTCTTAAGCTAAAAACCCCATTGGAAACCCTCTCAAAACTCACGAAAATACCTCATATCCTTACCCTTCAACCACGAGTTTTTGGTTACTCTGTCTTTGTTCACATACCCAAGACCAATAGAACCAAACTTGACCCATGTGCTGAAAAATGTGTGTTCGTTGGCTATGGCATAAATCAAAAGGGATATATATGCTATAATCCAAAGACAAAAATATGCACACAACTATGAACTGTGATTTTCTTGAAACAGAATATTATTACACCTCCCAACACAATGTTAAGGGGGAGGAATGTTCAGACACACTGAGTTGGTTGTAAACTGTCCCATTCATAGAAGAAGAAATCACTCACAGTACCGAAGATGAGTCACTCTTAACCTCCACACAACTTGAAGTGCCAATCACCAGTGTCCCTGCCTTCGAGAACGTCCCTTCCATCATGATATCTGAGGTAAGTAACTCGTCTGATGCTTCTAATGAACCAGTTATTAATGTTGATAGCTCATCTGATGCTTCTAAGGATCCGGTTGGCAAACAGAGGAGTTCCTCCAAAGAGATATTCTCCTGAAAAAAAGGCTCGGAGCTCGAAATATCCTATGGCAAACATAGCCAAAGGAAACTTATCAAAAGAAGCCAAGGCATTTACTGCATCACTATATTCTAAAGAAATTCCAACCACGATCAAGCAAGCTCTAGAATCAAGAAACTGGAAAGAAGCAATGAAAATAGAAATAGATGCACTAAGAAATAATGATACATGGGAAAAATGTACCCTCCCGGTTGGAAAGAAACCAGTGGGATGTCGATGGGTGTTTACTATAAAACACAAACCAGATGGAACGATTGAAAGATACAAAGCCCGATTGGTAGCCAAAGGGTATACTCAGACATATGGGATTGATTACTCTGAAACTCCAGTTGCAAAATTTGACACGATTAGAGTTCTCTTCTCAATAGCTGCAAATGAATGATGGCCACTTCATCAGTTTGACGTTAAAAACGCTTTCCTACATGGAGAACTCAAAGAAGAAGTGTATATGGAAACTCCACCTGGATTCACGGAAAACTTTAAAACATGGGAAGTTTGTCGTCTAAAGAAGTCTCTATATGGGTTAAAACAATCCCCCCCGAGCTTGGTTTGGTAGATTTACTCTAGCTATGAAAACATATGGTTTTAAACAGAGTAACTCAGATCATACTCTGTTTCTTAAACAAAGAGGCAAACTCATAACCTGCTTAATTATCTATGTTGATGATATGATTATCACAGGGAATGATGAAGAAGAAATGACAAAGTTGAAGACAAATCTGTTTGCAGAATTCGAGATGAAAGACTTGGGCAGACTCAAGTACTTCATTGGAATTGAAGTACTAAGGTCAAAACAAGGGATTTTCATTTGCCAGAAGAAATATGTTCTCGACTTGTTGGCAGAAACAGGGATGATTGACTGCAAGCCCACGGATAATCCCATGGTTGTGAATCAAAAACTGTATATGGAAGAAGGAGCGCAGTTAACAGACAAAGAAAGGTACCAACGGATTGTTGGGAAGCTGATATATCTCTCACATACCCGGCCAGATATAGCCTATGCTGTAGGGGTGGTCAGTAAATTTATGCACCAACCCCAAACCTCCCACATGGAGGCAGTCTAGAGAATTGTCAGATATCTCAAAGGAACAGTTGGTCATGGAGTCCTCTTTAAACCAAACGGGCATCTAAAAACCCAAGTGTATACTAATGCTGACTTGGCAGGAGACAAGGGAAATCGAAGATCAACGTCAGGCTACTTCACTTTAGTTGGTGGAAATCTGGTTATATGGAGAAGTAAAAAAGCAAAAGGTGGTTGCTCTCTCAAGCGCTGAAGCAGAATTCAGAGGAATATCACGAGGAGTGGCAGAAGTCTTATGGATACGAAAGCTTCTGACTGAGATTGGTTTCTGTGACGTTTCGGATTTTCGTTCTCGTAGTTGTATTAGAACTATCATGTAATCATTGTCTATTTTAATAAAGTGTAGGAATTTTATTTGGTTTTTATACAAATAGGTATTTTATATTATAAATTTAAATTAATTAGAATTTTATAATTTTTTTTAAAACTAATATAAAAATTTATATAAAAATCTACAATTAAAAAGTTGCATATCAAATAAAATAACATATTTTAATAAGATTTATAACTTTTATAATAAAAAAATTATTATTTATAAAAATAATAATAATATAAGTTTATAAAAACTTATAAATTAATTTGATTTAAAAGAAATTAAATTAATTTAGTTAAATAAAAGTTCAAGGGTTGTTTCGTAATTAAACAAACAAAAAGGGTTTAAAACTAAATTTGTTTGAAGGGCTGTTTCTGGTCAAGTTAAACTGCAGGGACCCATCCGTAATTATTTTAAGGTTTATTTCGTATTAAACCAAATTCCAGGGACTAAAACTGTCAAAATGAAAATCGTTTATCCGGTCACCCCTTCCAAAGGTCCGGCGGGTAAAAGATTTTCCGGCGACACCCGACCAGCCTGTTTCTCTGCACCTCAACACCCGATAAAGCCTTCTCTGGCTTCGCCTCTCCCATGCGAACAAGACCCCTCGACAAATTTGTTCCCCCAACATAAGAATCGACCAATCCTGTTGGTGGCCGAGATACCTATGTCCAAATTCGTGCCCGACAGGCCACCTCCACGCCTGTTGGATGTCGGGTTAGTTTCTCCTCGTCCAGACTAATGTCGGGACGTGTCCAATTGCACGTTTGAGCATAAGAATCAGGCTCGGCTATAAATAGCCATTGTCGGCCCTGCACGAACTCGTTACCATCCTTCCGCACACTCTCACTCCAAATTGAGAATTCCATCACTTTCGTCGTCCCTGAAAGAAGCTGTGACCAAGGATTCAGAAGCTAATTCCATCTAAAAGTTCGATTCCAACTTTGGACTTTTTCGGACAAAAGACTTCTGCCGGCCAGGCCTGCTTCGACTTGGTTCGAGTCTCAAATCGATTCCCCTGTCCTCTACTTATCACTGGTAAACTTTTCGGATCAAAATCGAGGCATTCGTGCGACAGTTTCCGGGCAAACCCAAGTCCTCGGACATGGTTTGCCGGTTGCCGAGGACCAGCGACCAATTCTGGATATGTGTATATCAATTAAGCGACACACACATAACCAGCGATGGGCAGTAGCCCGGCTGGTTATGCGTGTGTGTGTTTGTGTCACAGGTCGCGGGTTCGATCCGGGTGGCCTATGGCCCAACCCATTTTTTTTCTATCTTCTGTTTTAAAAATATAATTTAGTTTATTTAATTATCCCACTATATTTTAATACCATATGTACACAATGAAAACCAATACGGGTCGGTTAACTCGTTCGTTTATTTTGAAACCGGTTAAACGATCTTTTAATCCATAAACTATCCTATTTTTATAAATCTTGTAATATTATTTAAATACATTTTTATATATGAAATATCTCATACTTTTATAAATCTTGTAATATTTTATAAACTTATTTAAATACATTTTTATATATAAAATGTCCTATATTTTTATAACTCTTGTAACATTTTTATAAACTTAATAAAATACATTTAATATATAAAATGTCTCATCTTTTTATATAAACCTAGCAATATTTTCAATAAACTTGTTTAAATAAATTTTAAATATCAACATAATTAGTCAAATAAAGACTTTTCTTTTATTTGTTATTTTATATAAATACATTAAATATAATAATACTTATTTAAAACAAAATACATATATATCCTTATAAGTTAAAGTTTTACAAAAACCATTATCATTCTATTTCCATACTTTATACAAATAAATATTTAGGAAAATCATATTAAAGCCTATATACATTTAAATACAAATACACACCTATACGCATACAATAATACCCATTTATCTACATAGGGTATCAACTTGCTTAGGCTTCCGCATACTTATCACCTACACGCGTGGAAAAATACCCGCTTGCAAGGTGAGTTACATAGCCCCTATTTTACATTTTTATACGTTTTGGGGTGAAACATTATACATGCTACTCACATTGTTTATACGTGTTATACATGAGACTATATGCTTATTCTTTGGATGTACATACATTTAAACACAAGACAACCAATTGTAATATTGATAGATCTATTGTGCCTGACCAGCCCATCCGGTTAGGGTGTTTATTACTGCATACTCGGATATAACCGCGTGTTATATTCAATCATATCGGATATAGTGGGTAATTATATTCAAACATACCGGACTTAGCTGTTGTGCTCTGTTCAAGCGCGTCAAACTCGGTTTGAATTGTGATTAAATAAATGTTACATCATATACTATGTTTAACAAGATAAACAATGAGTTGCAAAACGATTTACACTACTATTTACCGGAATTACTAAACCTATGTACTCACCAACTTTTTAGTTGACACTTGATTTAAATAATGTTTCAGGTTTGGATATATGACTATTTGCTGAAGATTTCTCCACTTAAGGAACTATGGACCTAGTTAAATAAATCAATGTTTTGAACTAGACTAGGTTATTTGAAATGTATTGTATTTGGATCTTATTGTCTTTAAATTTAAGTAATGAATTATGAAACCTTTTAGTTATCATGCGCTTTTGAACAATCATTCTAATGTCCGCCTCGATGATTCCGCCATCGGTCGGGGTGTGACAGATTGGTATCAGAGCCATGGTTATACGGAATTAGGTTATTAGACACGGTGACCTAGACTATAACCTTAGGACTCCCTTTTATGTGTTATGTGCTAAATGATTATTTGCTATATGAATTATTTGTAGTTAGGTATTATTTGAATTTTCCCGAATTTGGTACATGAGACTTATACACATACAAGACTTTGATACATGATACATACTTTACATACACATTTGGCAAACAAACTTATGCAAACAAATACACTACCCATCACTATTCATACTATTTCCTAATCCGTATTAATTGCAACAATTCCTACACGTTTTATGCTCATAGACTCTCAAAATCTTGAAAATCTCATCAACAACTTAATTTCTTGAGACCAGTAAAGGACACGTGCAATCTGGAAGGGTGACACCTGTACATTGGGTTTTCTGTCTAGGAAAGCATTTCGTATAAATCCAAATAAACGGACCCGTATGCTTTCCTGGGAATTCCTGAAGTGAGTGTTTACCTATAGGCTAAAGCATGTCTCTTTGAAAGTTTCGGGAAATTAATTAACGTTGATAAGTCAATGTATTCGCAAGGATACAATCCGAACTTAAACTTAAAATTTGGGGACATTATAGCAAGATAGGAAGAACTAGACAAACATGCAAAACAAATCATTATTACGGGTGCACACGTAATAACGATTTGTAATGCATGCAAGTCCCGGCAATTCCTATTATGCAAATAATGATCTATAACATCATGTCCTACCCGGAAAAGATGACTTAGTTTCCCCTATCAACTTAGAATAAATACACATGCACTGGCACGCGTCATGATAAATCTCGTATTTCTGCTTACATTATTTCCCGCTATAACTCATATTTATCCGTCTTATCTAAAATATCATTGTCTTTTCTTATGGTGTTAGAATGCCTCCTCAACGTGCAAACTCTAGCACTTTCAACCTGGATCTTGCTACTCTCCTTGCCCAGCTAGTAGGGCAAATGACCCAAGCAAATAACAACAGTGACGGGTCTCACAACATCCAAGGGAATGGTGGTACCAACCCGCCTCATTGCACGTTTAAGCACTTTAACTCGTGCAATCCTACTAAATTCTTCGGGACTGAAGGTGCTACCAGCCTACTTCAATGGTTTGAAAGCATGGAAAGCACATTCCTAAACAGCGACTGTCCCGATAATCTTCGGGTTCGTTATGCCACAAGTGTACTCCAAAAGAGAGCCCTCACCTGGTGGAACGGTGAGAAACGCACTCGTGGTGCTGAGGTTGCTACATCCTTATCATGGGATGATCTGAAGAAGGCCATGACTGATGAATTCTGTCCTCGGAATGAAATGAGGAAGCTCGAGGTTGAATTTTGGGATCTTGCCCAAGACAGCGGGGATAATCTGGCTTACACCACCCAGTTTCAAGAGCTAAGTGTGCTGGTGCCTCATATGATCACTCCCCTTACTCGGGGAATAGAAAAATACATAGGCGGCCTGCCTATGCAAATTCAAGATGCTGTGCTAGGAAGCAATCCTCCTACTCTTGAAGCTGATATCCGTCTATCTGCTACACTATCCGACAACCATGTCAAAGCCGGAACCTTAACAAGAAAGGGTTCCAAGAAGGTTGTGTCTACTCTTGCGGCCGTCAAAGATGTGAAACCCGAGTCTTCTAACCGCAACAAGAAACGTAAGGGTCGAAACTTCACAGCCGTAACTCCCGCTGTACCTGCCATTCAAGCGGCCCCTTTGGGTCAAAACCCGAAGACTTATATGGGCCCGAATCCCCAATGCCAGACCTGCAAGTACCATCATCCTGCCAATCTACCATGCCGATTGTGCTCAAGCTGCGGGCGATATGGACATGTGGTCACTACTTGCCGTACCCGTCCTCCCGTCCATCAAGCTGCTCCAGCCAACCGTCCCGTCTATCCGGCACCTCCCAATGGCCGGACATGTTACGAATGTGGAGATCCAAACCATTTCCGTGACCGATGCCCGAAACTTCATCATCAAGGTGGTCCTCAAGGACGAGCGTTTAACATAAACTCTAATGAGGCTCAAGCAAACAATGACGTGATAAACGGTACGTTTCTCGTAAATAATCATTATGCATCCGTTTTATTTGATACCGGTGCCGATAGGAATTTTGTATCTCTTACCTTTGAATCTCGACTTGCTAAACAAAGAACAAAACTTGACAATTCTTATTCCGTGGAGATAGCAAATGGAAAAGCTATTACTATAAATTCTGTTATCCGCGACTGCAATCTCGAGCTTAATAATCACAAATTCTCTGTTGATCTCCTTCCAATGCAATTGGGAAGCTTCGATATTATAATTGGCATGGACTGGCTATCCAAGCACCATGCCGAAGTTATTTTCTACGAAAAGTGCATTCGTATACCTCTCTCTTCGGGCGACACGTTAGTTATGTTCGGTGAAAAACCATGCCGTGGTCTTCAAATCATGTCTTGCACATTGGCCCAAAAGTACTTGCGGAAAAAGTACATTTCCTTCTGAAAGACAAGGGTAAGAAATTGCAAGACATTCCAATCATTCGAGATTTTCCCGAGGTATTCCCCGAAGATTTACCTGGTCTTCCTCCCCATAGACAAGTGGAGTTTCGTATCGACCTTGTGCCCGGGGCAACTCCCGTGGCAAAAGCCCCCTACCGTCTTGCACCTTTCGAGATGAAAGAGCTTGCAAGTCAATTACAAGAACTCTCATCCAAAGGATTCATCCGCCCGAGCCATTCACCTTGGGGTGCTCCCGTGCTGTTTGTAAAGAAAAAGGATGGATCATTTCGAATGTGCATTGATTATCGTGAACTCAACAAACTTACAATTAAGAACCGATATCCTTTACCCCGTATCGACGATCTTTTCGATCAGCTTCAAGGTTCAACATGTTTCTCCAAGATTGACCTTCGTTCCGGGTACCATCAACTTCGTGTTCTCGATGAAGACATTCCAAAGACTGCCTTTTGGACTAGGTACGGTCACTACGAGTTCATGGTCATGCCATTCGGTTTGACTAATGCACCTGCGGTCTTCATGGACCTCATGAACCGTGTATGCAAACCTTATTTGGACAAGTTCGTGATCGTTTTCATTGACGACATTCTCATATATTCTAAAACGAAAGCGGAACATGAACAACATCTTCGTTTAATTCTAGAGCTCTTAAAGAAAGAACAACTATACGCCAAGTTCTCCAAGTGTGAATTCTGGCTAAAAGAGGTTCAATTTTTGGGACACATAGTCAACGATAAGGGAATTCATGTGGATCCGGCAAAGATCGAAGCGGTAAAGAATTGGAGTACTCCTAAGACTCCCACCGAGATTCGTTAATTTCTTGGACTAGCAGGTTACTACCGTCGTTTCATTTCAAATTTCTCCAAGATTGCGGTCCCGCTCACTGCCTTGACTCACAAAGGTAAGCACTACGAGTGGGGACCCAAACAAGAAGAAACTTTCCAAACTCTAAAGCACAAGCTCTGCAATGCTCCTATTCTAACCCTTCCTAGTGGTAATGACGACTTTTTCGTTTATTGTGATGCATCCAACCAAGGTCTTGGTTGTGTCCTTATGCAACGTGGCCAAGTAATTGCATATGCATCACGCCAACTCAAAATTCATGAGAAGAACTATACGACCCATGATCTCGAGCTTGGTGCTGTCGTTTTCGCCTTGAAAATTTGGAGACACTATTTATATGGTACCAAATGCGTGGTTTTCACCGACCACAAAAGTCTCCAACATATTTTCAATAAAAAAGAACTTAATATGAGGCAACGACGATGGGTCGAACTTCTTAACGACTACGACTGCGAGATTCGCTACCACCCCGGTAAAGCAAATGTTGTAGCCGACGCTTTGAGTCGTAAAGAACGTATCATGCTTCATAGTGTTCGTATTCATAATGATATCCAAGCCCGTATTCTCAAGGCACAACACACCTCGGTTACCGAGGGAAACATGTATCAAGAGATGGCATGTGGCGTAGAACTCTTGCTAGAAACCAAGGCCAACGGTCTATTGTATTACTTGGACCGTATCTGGGTTCCCGATCGTGACGATCTTCGTATATTTTTGATGAACGAGTCTCACAAAACTCGTTATTCGGTACATCCCGGAGCTGATAAGATGTACATGGGTCTCCGTCAGCAATATTGGTGGCCCGGCATGAAAAAGGATATTGCCCTCTTTGTGGCAAAATACCTAACTTGTTCTAAAGTAAAGTCCGAACACCAAAAACCTTCCGGGCTCCTCGAACAACCTGAAATACCCGTATGGAAGTGGGAGAACCTTGCCATGGATTTCATCACCAAACTCCCACGCACTTCTAGTGGGCACGATAGTATCTGGGTTATTATCGACCGACTTACAAAGTCTGCTCATTTCTTACCTATTCGTGAGGACTATCGAGTCGAGAAATTGGCTCGGATCTACGTTGATGAGATCGTAAGTCGTCACGGAATCCCTTTGAACATCATCTCCGATCGTGATTCGCGTTTTACTTCCCGATTTTGGCAATCATTACAATCAGCACTCGGTACTCGTTTGGATTTAAGTACGGCTTACCATCCTCAAACGGATGGACAAACCGAGCGAACAATCCAAACTCTTAAGGATATGCTTAGAGCTTGTGTCATTGACTTTGGTGGCAATTGGGATTCTCACCTACCACTGATTGAATTTTCCTACAACAACAGCTACCACACAAGTATTAACATGGCACCGTTTGAGGCTCTTTATGGACGGAAATGTCGTTCACCGATTTGTTGGAACGAAATTGGTGAAGCACAAATCACCGGTCCCGAGCTTATCCAAGAGACCTCCGATAAAGTCTCTGTTATCCGTGACCACATTCGGGTAGCAAGGAGTTGGCAAAAGAGCTATGCCGATAGACGACGAAAACCCTTGGAATTTCAAGTTGGAGATATGGTTCTTCTAAAGGTATCACCTTGGAAAGGCGTAGTCTGATTTGGAAAGAAGGGAAAACTTGCACCTCGATATGTGGGTCCATTCAAGATACTCGAGAGGGTAGGAAAAGTGGCCTACAAACTCGACCTTCCTTCGGAACTCAGCAACGTTCATCCAACCTTTCATGTATCAAATTTGAAAAAGTGTTTAGCCGATGAGAATCTCCACATCCCTCTTGACGAAGTGCGCATTGACGAGAAAATGCACTTTGTTGAGAAACCCGTGGAAATCATGGACCGAGAAGTCAAGAAACTCAAGCGTAGCCGCATCCCCATTGTCAAGGTCTGTTGGGAGTCTAAACGTGGACCCGAGTTCACTTGGGAACGTGAAGACCAAATGAAGACCAAGTATCCACACCTCTTTTCGTAGCCTCCATTAGTTGAATTTCGGGGCGAAATTCCTCTAACTTGGGGAGACTGTGACGTTTCGGATTTTCGTTCTCGTACTTGTATTAGAACTATCATGTAATCATTCTCTATTTTAATAAAGTGTAGGAATTTTATTTGGTTTTTATACAAATAGGTATTTTATATTATAAATTTAAATTAATTAGAATTTTATAACTTTTTTTAAAACTAATATAAAAATTTATATAAAAATCTACAATTAAAAAGTTGCATATCAAATAAAATAACATATTTTAATAAGATTTATAACTTTTATAATAAAAAAATTATTATTTATAAAAATAATAATAATATAAGTTTATAAAAACTTATAAATTAATTTGATTTAAAAGAAATTAAATTAATTTAGTTAAATAAAAGTTCAAGGGTTGTTTCGTAATTAAACAAACAAAAAGGGTTTAAAACTAAATTTGTTTGAAGGGCTGTTTCTGGTCAAGTTAAACTGCAGGGACCCATCCGTAATTATTTTAAGGTTTATTTCGTATTAAACCAAATTCCAGGGACTAAAACTGTCAAAATGAAAATCGTTTATCCGGTCACCCCTTCCAAAGGTCTGGCGGGTAAAAGATTTTCCGGCGACACCCGACCAGCCTGTTTCTCTGCACCTCAACACCCGATAAAGCCTTCTCTGGCTTCGCCTCTCCCACGCGAACAAGACCCCTCGACAAATTTGTTCCCCCAACATAAGAATCGACCAATCCTGTTGGTGGCCGAGATACCTATGTCCAAATTCGTGCCCGACAGGCCACCTCCACGCCTGTTGGATGTCGGGTTAGTTTCTCCTCGTCCAGACTAATGTCGGGACGTGTCCAATTGCACGTTTGAGCATAAGAATCAGGCTCGGCTATAAATAGCCATTGTCGGCCCTGCACGAACTCGTTACCATCCTTCCGCACACTCTCACTCCAAATTGAGAATTCCATCACTTTCGTCGTCCCTGAAAGAAGCTGTGACCAAGGATTCAGAAGCTAATTCCATTTAAAAGTTCGATTCCAGCTTTGGACTTTTTCGGACAAAAGACTTCTGCCGGCCAAGCCTGCTTCGACTTGGTTCGAGTCTCAAATCGATTCCCCTGTCCTCTACTTATCCCTGGTAAACTTTTCAGATCAAAATCGAGGCATTCGCGCGACAGTTTCCGGGCAAACCCAAGTCCTCGGACATGGTTTGCCGGTTGTCGAGGACCAGCGACCAATTCTGGATATGTGTATATCAATTAAACGACACACACATAACCAGCGATGGGCAGTAGCCCGGCTGGTTATGCGTGTGTGTGTTTGTGTCACAGGTCGCGGGTTCGATCCCGGTGGCCTACGGCCCAACCCATTTTTTTTCTATTTTCTGTTTTAAAAATATAATTTAGTTTATTTAATTATCCCACCATATTTTAATACCATATGTACACAATGAAAACCAATACGAGTCGGTTAACTCGTTCGTTTATTTTGAAACCGGTTAAACGATCTTTTAATCCCTAAACTATCCTATTTTTATAAATCTTGTAGTATTATTTAAATACATTTTTATATATGAAATATCTCATACTTTTATAAATCTTGTAATATTTTATAAACTTATTTAAATACATTTTTATATATAAAATGTCCTATATTTTTATAACTCTTGTAACATTTTTATAAACTTAATAAAATACATTTAATAAATAAAATGTCTCATCTTTTTATATAAACCTAGCAATATTTTCAATAAACTTGTTTAAATAAATTTTAAATATCAACATAATTAGTCAAATAAAGACTTTTCTTTTATTTGTTATTTTATATAAATACATTAAATATAATAATACTTGTTTAAAACAAAATACATATATATCCTTATAAGTTAAAGTTTTTCAAAAACCATTATCATTCTATTTCCATACTTTATACAAATAAATATTTAGAAAAATCATATTAAAGCCTATATACATTTAAATACAAATACACACCTATACGCATACAATAATACCCATTTATCTACATAGGGTATCAACTTGCTTAGGCTTCCGCATACTTATCACCTACACGCGTGGAAAAATACCCGCTTGCAAGGTGAGTTATATAGCCCCTATTTTACATTTTTATACGTTTTGGGGTGAAACATTATACATGCTACTCACATTGTTTATACGTGTTATACATGAGACTATATGCTTATTCTTTGGATGTACATACATTTAAACACAAGACAACCAACTATAATATTGATAGATCTATTGTTCCTGACCAGCCCACCCGGTTAGGGTGTTTATTACTGCATACTCGGATATAACCGCGTGTTATATTCAAACATATCGGATATAGTGGGTAACTATATTCAAACATACCGGACTTAGCTGTTGTGCTCTGTTCAAGCGCGTCAAACTCGGTTTGAATTGTGATTAAATAAATGTTACATCATATACTATGTTTAACAAGATAAACAATGAGTTGCAAAACGATTTACACTACTATTTACCGGAATTACTAAACCTATGTACTCACCAACTTTTTAGTTGACACTTGATTTAAATAATATTTCAGGTTTGGATATATGACTATTTGCTGAAGATTTCTCCACTTAAGGAAATATGGACCTAGTTAAATAAATCAATGTTTTGAACTAGACTAGGTTATTTGAAATGTATTGTATTTGGATCTTGTTGTCTTTAAATTTAAGTAATGAATTATGAAACCTTTTAGTTATCATGTGCTTTTGAACAATCATTCTAATGTCCGCCTCGATGATTCCGCCATCGGTCGGGGTGTGACAGTTTCCCACCAAAAGAAACAAGCAGGATTATGTGTGATAACGAGGCATCTATTCAAATTTCAGAAAATCCAGTCCAACATGATCGGACAAAGCATGTGGAAGTTGATAGACACTTCATCAAAGAAAAATTAGAAGCAAAGATCATAGAATTGCCATTTGTTAGATCAGAAGACCAATTGACAGATATACTAACAAAAGTTGTTAACGAAAGAATCCTCAACAAATGCTTAGTCAAGTTGAATTTTAGAGATCCCACTATTCAACTTGAGGTGCAGTGTTAAAAAAGAAAATAGGATCAGCTTTTTTATGGATTGCATCATCTCCCGAAATAGATTCAATAACCGATTCGTCCTCCTCATTTACAGCTCATTGACAGCTTTTGAATTTCCATTTATATGTTTATGTTTAGCCTATATATTGTATCTCAATTCTTTGTATTCAATAAGAAAAAATCAATACAATTTCAGCCTCACTCTCTGTCATACTCGATATCAATTTTGATATGTTTATAGAAGTTACGGGTTATTCTTATTCTATGTTTATGCTATAGACTTGTAACCCGCAAACACTTTGTAAATGTTTAGATAACAATTATTTTTAAATGGTGCAAAGCTTTTAAAGTTTCATGAGTTTTGATTATCATGCTTGTAACATCCGACCTTTTATAACAAATAATATTGTTTGTTTTGCCCACTGGGTGTTCACGGATTTGTTTTTGGTTGACAGAGTAGAGACTTCTTACTAGGAGGACATCCATCCTACTATACTACTCTCACCTGAACACGCTTAACTGTGTAGCCAATGCGTTCAAAAATCGTTGATGATATTTGAGGCGGATCATTACTTATGAATCCTCCACAACTGATGTAAGATTTACTTAAGGTGTTAGAATGCTAATTTTTTTTAAAGTTTATTATAAAATAAGATTACTATTTAAACGATTCCTATGAACATATCATTTCATATTATGGAAAAGTGGGTGCTAATGTGTTATACAGCGGGAGTTATTATCTTTTTTTTTAACGACAACACCTAGATATTGTAGGATAATTGGGTTTCTCCGGGGCAACACCTAGAACATTCAGGGCAGCCCACTACAGGAGGAACCCCCAAACTGGGTAAACCCCCTGACCTAGTCACAGACCCCCTTTTTGTTGTTGCAAGGATTCGAACCCAAGATCTCCACTATGAGAAGTCTTAAGACTACCATTACACCAAATGGCCAACGATAAAAGTTGTTATCTAAATCATGGAAAAGAGATCTCATCCACCACCGTTTGTCTAGTTGTCTTTGCTTTAATATATACCTTTTATGTAACAAATAATCAAATATAACATTTTTCCTTAAAATATTTTAAAATAATATATCTTTCATAAATATATCATATGAAGATACCCCTTTAGTTATTGTTGTACTATATCCTATCACTAAAATTGCTATAGTTTCATCGTTTTCTTAACTTACTATTGTAAAAATATATTAATAAAATTCATAATTCACACATATTTATAATCAAAACGTAACTAAATCAAATCACAAAGATTGAAAAAAAATGTAAATAAAAAATCGGCTCCGGATAAAATTTGGATCCGTGAGTTGCAGGGCCATCCCTGAGAAATTAAGTATCCGGATAAAAAATACCCCCACCCCCCTTCAATATGGACATATATAAAAAAATTCAATATTTTGTGCCCAAATTTTATAAAAAATTTTAGATTTTATAAGTTATTTTTTAAAAAAAAATTGTGCCCCTAAATTTTTTTTTCTTCAGATTTTATAAGTTATTTAATTTTTTTTTAAAAATATATATAATTTTTTTTAAAATTATGCCCCACTCGTAAACATGCTCCGGTGTAACGGCCCAACCTGCACCCCTATGTGGGCCGGCCATGGTGAGTTGGGCAAACCGCCTACAACAGTTTGTCTAAACGTTAACTCGTTGAGATGTTTCATCTATTTATTTTTATGTAACTTAAACGAAGAAAAATTATATTGTTCTAAGTTAGAACCTTTTTGTACTTTTTTTTTCTACATCTGATTGTGAGTTAGCTTCAAATCAGTTTTTTTTTAAGTTTTAATAAGGTTTATGTTGAATTATTCGGGTCTCGTGAGCCGGCTGCATAGGAACACATGGTTTGACTTGTGAAGACGGCTACTTGAACGTGATCACGAGGAGTCGTGTAATATTCACGCTACACAAAAACCTCCATTTAGACTTTTCTATTATTTCCTTCATGTTTCCCCCCTTCTAACTTTTAATCATTTATTGATATAAAATTTAAAATATACAATTTGAAAATAACTTTTATTAGTGAATAAAATAAAATAATTCTTTAAAGTGAAGCCAACATGTCTTTCAAAAACTAAGAAATATACTCAATAATCTCAAACTAATACGTTTTCTCTTAGAAGTACAGACTCGATCAACAACACAAATACAACACAAATCTCAACAGAATACAAGACAAGAACAGACTAACAATATGATAATCTGACATAAACTCGAATACAGACGGACATAAGGATCATTAATAAGATGAACCAGAAACTTTAGGTAGAAGACTCCTCAATTGATAGAGACAAAGAGACGCATATGTGTGTAAAATAAGACTGCAAGTGTAATCTATACACATGAATATATTTTTATATGTAACTAATAAACATGTACAGAAAAAGATGGAGGCTCGATGCTATTCAAATAAAGATTGGGTTACAATGAAGAGAAAACAAACATTAAATATATAGGCAAAGCCTTACAAGCTAAATGTGCTAAAGCCCATAAACTGACTTATTATGCTAACATCCCTCGTCAAACTCACAATGCAACAGAAATAAACATTGAGAGTTTGTCACACAAAAAATGAAACGAGATGCCGATTGAGCCTTGGTGAAAACATCTGCAATCTGCAAGGCTGATGGAACAAATGGAAGCGAGATGGTCCCGAGCTGAAGGTGATGACAAGTAAAATGACAATCTATCTAAATATGTTTTGTCCGTTCATGAAAGACAGAGTTCTTGGCGATCTGCATAGCACTTTGATTATCACAATGCAACGGGGTAGGCGAGGAAACGACGACCCCCATGTCTATCAGAAGCCACCATGACCAAACAATTTCACATGTAGTCACAGCCATAGCACGATATTTAGCCTCAGTAGAGGACCTAGAAACAACATCCTGTTTCTTACTGTTCCATGAGATTAAGGAATCACTAAGAAAAATACAGAAAACCAGTATTAGATTTACGATCATTAGGATCACTATCCCAATCAGCATCACTATAGGCACGCAATTCCAGAGAAGATGTTGAGCGGAACAAAAGACTTTGAAACTAAGTGCCATGAAAATATCTCAAAATACGAAGAACAACTCCCTAGTGAACAGAAGTAGAAGCGGTAACAAATTGACTAACCACATGAACAACATGAGCGATATCAGGGCGAGTAACTGTAAGATAAACTAAACTACCTACAATGGTATGATATAGGCTTGGATCAGATAGAGGAACACCATCGGTGGGAGAGTAACGCGCGTTGGTTTCAAGAGGAGTGTCTGCCATTCTGTTATCAGAGAGTCTCGCACGTTGAAACAGATCAGAAATATATTTCGTCTAAGAGAGAAGATATCCCTTTTTAAATTGGGCTACCTCAATCCCCAAAAAATACCGTAATAATCCCAAATCTATCATAGCAAAACGGTGAGCCAATTCAGGTTTCAAAGACTCAATGCCATCATAATCATCGTCTGTAATAATCATATCATTCACATATAAAGACAAGAGAATGCGTCCAACATTCGTACAATGTTGAATCATGATTGCTTGGAACAAAACCAAGGGAAGTGATAACTGTAGAGAATTTTTCAAACCAGGCACGAGGAGCCTGTTTGAGCCCATATAAAGCTTTTCAAAGGACAAACTTCACCGAGCTGATGAGCTATTCTTGGGGGTGTAGTCATGTAAACCTCCTCATGAAGATCACCATTCAGAAAGGCATTTTGACATCCATTTGACAGATCTTCCATTGTCGAACGGACGCAACAACTATTAAAGTACGGACTATCGTCATTTTTGCCACTGGGGCAAAAGTCTCCTCATAATCCATACCATATGTTTGTGAATATACTTTTGCCACAAGTCTGGCCTTGTATCGTTCAACAGACCCATCAGACTTCGTTTTAATCTTATACACTCAACGACAACCAACTTTATGTTTACCTGGTGGCAGTGGAACCAAATCACATGTGTGAGTCTGATGAAGAGCTGTGAGCTCTTCAGCCATAGCATTCTGCCATAGAGGGTTAGAGACAGCCTCTTTATATGATTCTGGTTCAGACAGATGATGAATGCTCGTGATAAATAAACCAAACGAAGCAGAGTATGCAAAGTCTGGTAGTTGGGTAGACTTACATTCACGAGTAGACTTTCTCGGGGGTGGTTGATTTCTAGTTTCAACATCAACAGTAGTACCAGATAACATGGATGATTCATGAGATGGCACATCATGTGCAACAGACGTATCTGGAGCAGACATATTAGGATCAACAGACGAATCTGGAACATCAGAGGTAGAGATATCAATGTTGCTAGCAAAAGGATCAATGTTCTGAAGATCTGACTTTGTTACATCATGTGACTTAGCTGGAATCGAATAGAAGGGAATATGTTCAAGAAATGTAACATGCCTTGATACATATAACTTCTGACTTATAGGATCAAAACAACGACATCCTTTCTGTCACGTGCGATATCCTTTGGGACCAGTGGCATAGCCTAAGAAAACACATAAGGCTGACTTATTTTTCAATTTGTCTCGTTCAACATGAGGACGGATAGCAAAGCAAGTACATCCAAAAACCCGTAACTCACCATAATCTGGGTGTTCACCAAAAAGACTTTCAAGTGGAGACATCCCATCATTGTGAGAAGTAGAGATCCTATTAATCACATGTTGGGCGGCCAGGAGTGCTTCTCCCTAAAAGACACTAGGTGCCTCAGCGGATAAAAGGAATGAGCGAGCAGTCTCCATAAGATGACGATGTTTCCTTTCAGCAACACCATTCTGTTGAGGGGTGTCAGTACAAGATGATTGGTGTATGGTACCAACTGATGCAAGCAACTGAGTAAAATCATTAGAGGTGTATTCACCCCCTAAGTCACACCTGAATCACTTTATCACAACCGAATGTTGCTTCTGAACATAGGCCCTAAAGGTTTTGTAAATGTCAAAGAACTCAGATCTACATTTCATAAGGTACACCCAGGTATAACGAGTGTAATCATCTATAAAGGAAACATAATAACGTGAACCACCCTTTGTGGATACCGATGATGGTCCCCACACATCAGAATGAACAATATCAAAACGTGTAACACAACGAGAAGTACTTTTATCAAAAGGTAAAGCAAAATATTTAGCAAGTTTGCAACCACTATAATCAGAAATATCACAAGTGTTCAACTGACCAAAACACCTGTGGAAACTAAAAATTTTAAACGAGATGCGGATACATATACCAAACGAGAATGTCAAATGTAAAATTCAGACGACAAAGGACTTAAACGAAAAGAAGATAAATCAACACTGGAGACAGCAACATCAGGTGCATGCACTTTAAGTTCTTCTAAGACATATAAATCTCTCACCCTACGGCCAATCCCAATCACCCTCTGAGTGTGTTGATCCTGCACAACACAAACAGAGTCATAAAAGAAAACACAAATTCCATACTTACACAACTGACTGACCGAAGCAAGATTTAAGGCAAGCTTTGGAATATAATAGACATCATTGAGAGACACATGAGGGGTAGACACAGAGCCAACACCCTCTACGGACATAGATGTAGCACTAGCAGACATTACAGAAACAGGAGACAAAGAAAGAAATGAAGACAAATAGGGAGACATATGAGGGGTAGACACAGAGCCAACACCCTCTACGGACATAGATGTAGCACTAGCAGACATTACAGAAACAGGAGAAACAGGAGACAAAGAAAGAAATGAAGACAGATAGGGAGACATATGATGTGTGGCACCAGAATCCAAAATCCATAACGATGACGAAATACCTAAGGTACCAGATGAAGACAGCCCCGCAGCAGACATGGCGGTAGGGTTAGCAACAAGAAAATGTCTAAACTGTTCAAAAACCTATGGATCCAAAGCAGACAATGGTTTAGCAGTTTCTACAGATGGTGGTATAGCAGCAGTAGTAAACTGAGGTGGTTTAAATGTTCACTTAGATGGACCAGATGAACCAGCAGAAGTAGATAAGCGAGACGGAAATTATCCACTTGATCTGTTCTGTTGTGGGCGCTTCTGCAAGTTTGGATTCTTTCTGCTAAGTAATAACAGACATTGAGACTTCCATTGATTTTTCCCTTTGAAGAATGCACATTCATCAAAAGCAACTTTAGCACCTTGTCTAGACTGATTAGGGGGAAAAGCAAAACACAGATGGAGTAGTAGTTACTTTAGGACCCTTATCAACCTGAGATTTTAACCTCGTTTCCTCTGCAATCAACTCGTGAACAACTGAATCAACTATTGAAAGAGGGGAACGATGAAGAATCGTTCCACGCAGTCCCTCAAAATCTGAACGTAATGCCATCAAAAATTGTACCAAACGTTGTTCCTCCCTTCTAAAAATATAAGGTTTAAACACCTTCAGTTCTGCGGATTCCGTAAGTGCCAATTGATCCCATAAATCCGACATAGCTCCATAGAAATCTTGAATGCTCATCTCATTATGTTGAAGAGTACAGATATCAAATCCAACTGATACTGCATAGCAAAACTAGACTGAGTATACAGCCTTTCCAAATAATCCCAAACTTCCTTAGCTGTATCATACTTAGCCAACTGAATACCAATGGTCTGACTTATAGAGTTGTTGATCCAAGTAATAAATTTAGAGTTATCCATTTCCCATGTATCAAGAGCTAAGGCATACTCAGCAGCCTTAGACTTATCAGTAGGCTTTCCCTTAGTACGAGTGACATAACCCCACATATTTTTCCCTCGAAATTTTTTTTCATCACGTAACTCTAGTAGGCGTAGTTCTTACCATCCAGGCGAGTACTAATAGACTGAAGAGACTCATCTTTCCCAACCATATTATCAAATCAGAACGACAGCAGAATAGTAGTTTCGGGCAGCAGGTAGTTTCTATAGCAGAAAAAATTAGGATTACCTAGTTTCGATGATGGCGATGCAGATTCAGTAACCAGAAAAATGTGAAGATGACAAACACGAAGACAACAAATCAACAAGCTAGCAAGAGCAACAACAACGAGCAACAGCAAATAACACTTCAACAGCGAACAAACCAAACAACGAACGAACCAACAACGGAGCATAAGCGACAACAAAGGTCTTCAATCAAGCATGGATCGAACCAGCTCTGATACCATGTTAACTAATAAACATGTACAGAAAAAGATGGAGACTCCATGTTATTCAAATAAAGATTGGGTTACAATAAAGAGAAAACAAATATTAAATAGATAGGCAAAGTCTTACAAGCTAAATGGGCTAAAGCCCATAAACTGACTTATTATGCTAACATTATATATAGCACCAACAACCCTAATTACTAAATACAGCTGGATGGGCCTTCAGTCATCGGGACTCCAACTAGAGGTGTACAAAAAAACCGGTTTGGGCCCAATGAACTGGGTTCAAACTTGACCAACCCTATGTCCAAACCGGATTGGAACCCGACCCAACCCGTAGGTTTATGATAGATTTCTTATTTTTTTTTAAACCACCAACTTCAAACCCAACCCGGTGCGATTTGGAACCCGACCTGGTGTGGTTTGACGATGAAACTAGTTTCAAATCGGTTTATAACGTTTATAAATAAAAAAAGTCGTTAATATAGCTCCTTTTTACCATTTTTTTCAAAAATTTTAACCATTTTGCCTCTCTATGTTGGTATTGGTTGTATTTTGACCATTTTGTGCGTATCAAAGTTTATTAGTTTTTTATTACGAGTATTGACGACTATGTATTTTTTATTGTATCGTATTACAATTTATGTTTTTGTAAATTTTAAAATATTTAATAAAAACTTAAAGTTTATTTTGTTAAATTTGTATTTTATTAAAAAAAATAAACTTCAAACCGGTTTCAACCCTACCCGAGTTGGTCTAAGCCCGACCCACTCCGCATCGGATAGGGTCGCCTTCACCCTACCCGGACCCGAACCGGATTGGGTTTCAACTCGGATTTGACCAAGTTTGACCAAAAAACCGGTTGTACACCTCTAACTCCAACTATCCTCAAGCTCAGCTACCTTTCAGCCTTTTAGTTCTTTTGTCCAGGTGGCCCAGTTCATCCTCAAGCCCATCTTAGGCCATCCTTTTAACTTAATAATCCAGCCAACACATTTTATTACAAGACCAACATGCCACATAAAAAATAAAATAAACCAATCATTAAAAAATAATCCCACAAAAGAATTTGACATTGAATTGTATTAATTATTATACTATATATTTTCAACAATTTCTACAAGTGACCATTTATTTTCCTTTTACGAAAGGAAATGTATTTGTTTTAACAGCATCAATAATATTATTTACTAAACAAATATTATGTATGAAAGCAAATATATAACACTACAGTTTACAAATCATTTGCTTTATTTCTCTCACACGTTCTTCCTAATATTATATGGATTACCAATCACAATTACATATATGTTTTTGAAAAATTATAACACTTGATTGAATAATTTTTCTATTATTAATATATGATATCACGTAAAGCGTTTAAAAATCCATAAATCAGAAAAACTAAAAGATTAAGTGTGCAACATGTGAAATGTTAGGCCATTTTAACGAATCATTTTTTTAGTTTAAATAAATGATGTGTGAAAAACATATTATAAGGAGGTAAATAAACCAAAATAAAGGTGGAGGGTTTAGTTGCAATTGAGCAAATCTTGATTTTATATAAAAAGGGGTCATATATATAAGATGAGGGGGCAGATGTGTAAATTTCAAATCCATGGACTTATTTGGGTGTGGGTTATGCAGAACACACACATATGTGTGTGTTCTTGCGACATTCATCAAGAGGAGGAGGAAGAGGACTCAAAAATTGAAATCAAGGAATTGAATGCGAAATTAGTTGGATTCTAAGTGTTCATCTCCTTCTAATCATCAAGAAGGTAACAATCTAATCTTTGAATCACTAATTTTGTGTCCATATGGAGTTTTTAGTGAGTTTTGGTAAAAACCAATAATGGGTCAAATTGGTGGTGTGATTTGGATTGAATCTTGTCTAAAACCTTTAATCTAGTGTTAATGAAGTTGGAGAATCATGATTTACATGATTTAAACATCCAATTGGATGAATTCAAAATTTAGGGTTCTTGAGACCCAATTTGGGGGTTTTTGATTTTGGGGTGTTTGATTGGGTAATTGAGCATGTACAAGTGCTTATGGTGTTAGATAAACACAACTTCATGTAGAAAACCCAATTAAATTGGTGAATTTTGAATTTGATGGAATGGGAGAAATTAGGTGAAACTGGGTGGAACCCAAACGGGCCAATATGGGTGAATGTTGTCTTTGAAAGTTTAAAACTTGTTTAACGTGTAATTAATCAAGTATGGAGTGGGTGTAATCCATAAATTTTAAGGTGGGTGTTAGACCTCAATTGGTGAATGGTGAATTGGTGGATTGGGAGTTTGACTTTAATGGGTCAAACGGTTCAAATGAGTTGAAAGGTTGTTTTTTGGTGTTGGAGGTTTGGTTAAGGTTGTGTTAACCAAATTAAGTTGGGGTGTTGATCTATAGATCATAAGGGTGTCTTAAATCCCAAATTGGTATGTGGATTTAGATCATAGGATTGCTAATTGCAATTGGATTGATAGGTGATCAAGGTATAAATGAGCTAGCTTTGAAGACCAAGTGGAATCGTCTCTAGCTAAAGGTAAGTTCTTTGCACTTACCTAGTAATAGATATGGTGTTAGTAACATGTAAATAGATTTGTGTAGTTTAATTCTATTTGTGTGTGGTGATTTGGTGTAAGTTGACTTAGTGTGGTAAAGAGTCAACTAATGTGTGAAATATGTTGATTTGGTGTAAGGTGACTTAGTGTGGTAAAGAGTCCACTAATGTGTGAAATATGTTGATTTGGTGTAATTTGACTTAAGTGGTAATGAGTCAAACTAGTGTATGAAATATGTCGATTTGGTGTAATTTGACTTATGTGGTAAAGAGTCAAACTAAATTGTGGAATGTGGAGTATTGGTGTAATTTGACTTATGTGGTAAATAGTCAAACTAAACTGTGAAATGTGGTATTTTAGTGTAATTTAACTTAGTGTGGTATGAGTCAAACTAAATTGTGGAACGTAGTATATTGGTGTAATTTGACTTAGTGTGGTATGAGTCAAATTAGTATGTTAAATGTGGTGATTTAGTGTAATTTGACTAATATGTGGTAAGAGTCAAAGTAAAATGCAATTTGGTGGAATTGAGGTCATGAACCTCACTTATGTCGTTGTCGTTTGAAGTCTTTGAACTTCACTTATGTCAATGTAGCTTGAAGTCTTAGAGCTTCACTAATGTTGTTGTTGCTTGAAGTATAAGAACCTCACACGAAAGGAATTTGAGGTCATGAACTTCATAAGGTTGAGTTGTGGCGTTTGAGGTCTTTAAAACCTCATATAGAGGAGTTTGAAGTCTAAGAACCTCACATGGTAGTTATTTGAGGTCATGAACTTCACAAATCGTTTTGTGGTATTTGAAGTCTAAGAACCTCACACGGAAGTTAATTGAGGTCGTGAACTTCACATAGTCGTTTGTGGTGTTTTGAGGTCTTTGGAACCTCACAAGGAAGTATGGTATGGTTGTTAGGTGTTTAAAACATTCATGAAATGTTGTTAGTTGCTTAAGACGACTGGGGGTCGAGTCGGGAGGGTCGAAAAGGCTAAAAATTTGCAAAACAATTTGGCTGATTTTGGACCGGAGTAATTTACGACAGGCCGGAGTAATTTACGCCGCCCCGGAGTATTTTACGCCCAAAGTGGCCTGTTTACGACCCTATTTACGCCAAAAATGTTAAAATGTCGTTTTTGGTCTATTATTGTCGTAAGGGTCTGGGGGGCTCACATAGGGGTTGTATATCATTACTAATGGTTGTTTTATGGTGTTTTCTTGTATATAAAGCTCCGGTTAAAGTCTCGGGTCACTCTTCGTGTCGGACTGGATTCTCGTTAGTTTATGGTGGGTTAAGGTTGGAGATAAACTGCTTTGGAGTTTATTAGACTCGTTTAAAATTAACATTTGGAGGTTTAAACTTGTCTTTATTTTGAGTTGTCGATTGTTTGTTTATAAACAAAACGTGTCGTTTGTTGTATCATTGCTTTTGGCACGTGTCGTTTAATCAAGAATATTAATTGAGACCTATTTTCCGCGTGCGTTGAAAGTTAAAACAAGTTGAAAATTTTGGGTGTTACAGCCATCCGTAGTGGTTTTACGTCCAAGTGATTCACGCCGTGTCACGTCACTGCCACATCAGCATAAAGGCAATCACTGGACAAAATCACTAAGGTGCGTAGTTGTTTCACTGCCCACATTTTTTAATAATTAACAAATAATTAACTAAATTTTTATTTTTAATAAATAAAAAACTAAATTATAAAATAAAAAATACATTCTTAAATAAAAAAAATCATTTAAACAAATTAAAAAACTACATTCATATTGTTATTTTTAAAACAATTACTTATCATTTGAAAAACAATTTACGTGACGAAAAATAGTTTTTTTAATACAACTACGTTTTCGTTAAAATTTATATCTGGATGTTCAGAAAAATAAAATAAATAAGCCCGTGTATTTCGTTTTTTAAACTAATTACCGAGCATGAGTTATTTGAGAAAAACCAAATTAAATCGTAAACTAAAAATTTAATTAAAAAAAGAAAAAGAAATTATGAGGTGTCAGATTCTGATTGGGTTGGTTTGTGTTTGGTTTGCTCCTTCCCCTGTGAAACCCACCCCCATCCCCACCCCCACTTGGTTTTAAAAGATGTGTTTACAAGCTTTATAACAATGTATTAGTGTATAAGTGACCAATAGCTGAGAAACATACCTCACTTTGATGTTTTTTTAATATCCAAAGTTGTGTATGTTGGTTGTTGACTTGAACAGTATTAACATTTTCCGTATTCGATTTGCATAGACATGGCACAATAGGTCCACAAGGCATCGATTGTCCGCGCTCTCTCAATCATTTAATCTTTCTTCAATCGATTGACTTCGACATGTTTTGTTGATATTTTAGAATGTAAGATATGAACATATGTGTATTTATATTTAACGTTTCAATCACATGTTCTAATTTTATTGTCATCAAAATAATGAGGTTGTATTTTATAATATCTCACCTTGTATACCTTGTATGAAACCTGATTATGAAATGATAGGTATAGCAGGGCGTACACATTTTTGTCAACAAGTGAATATCTCAAGGTGAGTTATATCGTATGTCTTTTATTTTACTAGTTTAGACTAGAATGCATGAAGTTAAATATTTTAAGATATACACTCTTGTTAAAGTGATTTTTGTGTATTTTGAAATAAACTGTTTTGAAACCTAACTGGTGTATATTAAAGTTGGTAGGCAAGGCATGCTTGTAGTTGCGGTCAGGATTCTATCATGAGTCAATTATTCATTTCATCCCGTGTTTTCAAACTCGTAGCAATGAACCTTTAACTAACAGTAGGATCCTCCCTGCCACTACAAGTAAGCCTAACTTACAAGTGAACCTAACTTTAATACAAGAAAATAAGTTTCATATAGTGTATTTTAAACATTGCGAAAGCAGTTTAACCTGCGCGTATGCTTTTAAATATTTAATTACATGTATTCTAACTCAAAAAGTTAAAATGACAAATTTGATATCACCGTAAGTTCTTTACGCGGAGGCAAATAAGTCTACCATTCCCTATAACACGCCTCCGGTAACAATAACATTTCATAATCAAATTTTATATAACCCAATACAATACCCGTAACACCTTAACAAATTTGACCGAAACTCCTTTAATTTTACCTGGCCATCACCTCCCATTTACATTTTATTACTACCTAGATCCAATAAATAAATAAATAGACCATATATGGTATCTTGGTCGATTCTCAAACTCATATTAACTCAAGAAAACTATAAATATAACCCTATATATACTATATTCTTTCTTAAAACTTCTAAATAATCAAGCAAAAAAGTTTGGGCCTCACCGCACTAATGGCACCAACAAGACAGGTTTGGTTCTAATTAAAACCATCAAGCCCAATTATATCTACGGGCCCAAGGCAATCAATTATCCAATTTACTTATTTATATATAAACTAGCTTAAAACCCGTGTAATACACACGGGGTGAAAAAAAATACCAATACATAAAATTCTTCAATCTTTATGTGTATATATATATATATATATATATTACATGTGTAAAAATGTATTACATATACTAATGATTGAAAACAAAATTCAAAATAAAAATACGTTAATTATTATTTAATTTATTTTGACTTTCATTTACTATTTGATTGAAAATTAAAGTTACATAATTAGATTTTCAAAGTTTTGTATAATAAGAGATAATTTAAAATAAATGTGTTTTATTAGTATAATTAATATTTTCTTTAAAAATATAATATTATTAAAAGATGGAAAGTGTATTTAATAAAAGAGGGGCGGGAAAAAAATGATGAGAATGAATATGGAGGCGACATATGTCATTAAAAATCATTTATTTATTATATAGTATAGATATAGATTTTTTTTATGTTTTCAGGAGGTGTGGAAAGACACCCCGTAACCAACTAATGTTCTTTGTAAAAAAAATAGAAAAAATATGTATATTTTAGCTTAATTCGGAAAACTTAGGGGCACTATTATCTTTTTATGGGGACACTATTATCTTTTTATGGTGACACTTTAAAGAATTGAAGGTACTATTGTCATTATATAGATGAACTTGAAGAAAATCACAGTAAAATATTGAAAATAAGTTGGAAATTTCATATTCACCATCTTTAATTCAAATAAATATACAGCTTAAACCTTTTATTTTTATTTAAATATTAAATATCCCTAGAGTTATTTCATCTAAGGTATTAATCATAATTAATTAAATTAAGTTAACAAATAATGTGTTTTGTTGTTTGATTAGTCAATATATTTACAAGTGTTTTGTGTTTTCTCATTTTTGTTCAACAAGTGTTGTAACCCAACCCATTTTTTTGCATCATGTCACAAAAAAAGCTTGATCCGCCACTAAACAATACCCATAAAAAATAAATGCCCGTCAGGTCCTTCTTATTTACCCGATTTTACAATCGGGTCAGACGCCATTATTCTAATTTTAAGCTTTAATTTCTAAACCAGTTTTGCCATTGACATAGATGAGCACATGAATGGACGGATGCTGAATTCAAAGATGGGAAAGCTTTAATATATAGATGGGGAGACGGGGTCTTGTTGATCCAATGCCGAAAATCTTGCGATATCTGATCCAAACAAAACTGAATTTTGAAAATCTTTCACTTAACAAAACAAGTACTCTCGGTTTTGGTTTCTCACGTTTAACCCCTAAACATTCAAATATTAAGAAAATGGTATCGGTCATTTTAACTTCGTTGATACTTCTTACTTTTATTGGTATTTTGACTCCCCAAATATGGTTAACTCTAATGATGTGACTCGTTTAACGTGTAAATTTTGCTTAATAATGCTCTTATTATCATCCATTCATCCATATTTCATCTGATTTCTGAAACCTGTAAATTTTAGTTTAACGTGGTAGGGTAAATCTATATGATTTGATCCGTGCCTAGATATGACCGTGAGACGGGATTAGGTAGAGCTGTAACTTTTAAGTGTGAGTCACATAGGTTGATTGATAACTGTATAAATGCAAAATTTAGAACACGTAACGGGGGCTTGAAAGTTGGTGCTTGGGTTTAATCGGACATAAATACTGATTGTTGTTTTTTAACGCGTGAGTATATTTTGCTAGTTGGTAATTGATGTTTGTTAAGTTAGATCTGAGTTATGATTCCATTTGCAGCTTTTTCGATGACAAAAAAATGTTAAGTGTGGGGATGTTTGATGTAGTGCAAAGCACACATCTTTATTCCTATTGTTTTAGTGCGTTTTTACTTAGTTTTATATTTGTTTTGAGTCGTTTTTGTATATTATTGAGTCTTTGTTATGTTTACAGGTGCTCGTAACGAATACAACTGAATACGTGAAGAAACCGAGCAAAAGAACGAATCCGGAAGAAAGTCCAGGGATCAAAAGTGAAAAATGAAGAAAATAGGTCCTTCGCGGTACGCGTAGAGTGGAGACCAAGAACCTCGCAGTACGCAAGGGAATCCAGAAGTGGTCGCGACTATTTTGTTCCTGGCCGTACGTGAGGAACCCAACCCAAAACTCTCGCGGTACGCGAGAGAGCTAATTTTCGCAAAACCCTAGTTTTTCAAATTGAATAGAATTATTATGCCATTATTCAAGGAGTTCGATCTTTTGCCATCCAGAGAAGGGTTTAGAGGCGATTTTGAGGCTGGGGAAGCCAACTGAAGAGGAAAGCTTGCATCTTTGTGGTTCGGGTTCGTAGTTTAGTTGAAGGTACTCCTTTTATTACTTAGGAGTCTAGGTTAGGTTTTGTTATTATTTTAATAGACCGTCTGGACGACATCAAGTTTTTGGCGCCGTTGCCAGGGACACTTGGCAATAGCAATATTAACTCTGACTAGTTCTTTTAGTGATTTTTGGTTTGTTTTGTTCTCTTTTGAGTCTTGTGTGCTACTTGTCTTTTGTGCTACTAGTGAGCCTTATCTGAGTGTCTAATTTAGAATTGAGTCTTTCTGTGTGTCTTTGAGTCTTTCTTCTGTTTCATTCTAGACTCTTTCTGTTTATGCACCATACTCGTTCGCAAGGATCACCACCTTATTCAGCTTGTCCAAAGCCCGAACGAGAGATTCACGAGCGCACCCGCGACA
The DNA here is from genome assembly GCA_023525975.1 of Smallanthus sonchifolius. Taxonomy (NCBI): domain Eukaryota; kingdom Viridiplantae; phylum Streptophyta; class Magnoliopsida; order Asterales; family Asteraceae; genus Smallanthus; species Smallanthus sonchifolius. Next base: position 23,147,595 of record CM042037.1, read on the forward strand.
TTCGAGAGCGTTTAAAGGAGCTGTGCAAATCCCAGGTACGTTCTACTAGCCCAATCCCATTTCCTACTATGGGCGACGCTGACTCACCAACGAGACGTATTGTGCACCAGAGGGCCAGTGATGGGGTCACTCTACGCGTACTGCGATCACTCTACGAACACTTCTGGAGAAGGTACTCCTGATACTAGCATGGCTGTTGCACTCGTCGCTATGGCTAACGAGATAAAGGAGCCGAAGCTCAGTGCTCTTACGTGTGAGGTGTGCAGGGGAGGACACGACACCAGAGATTGCCCCGTAAATAATCAGGAGCATGTGAGCTATGCTGGAAACCAGAACCAGAACCGAGGGTACAACAACTACAATTCTTTTGGCTTGCGATGGAGATCTGGAAATAACCCTCCTGGGTTTAATGGTCGCCATCAGCAGTATGGAGGAGCTGAAGGAGGAGAAAGTTCAGGAAGCAGTGTCAACACAAGGAAGATTGAGGAGATGATAGAGAATCAGACACAGTTGCTTGCTCAGTTAGTGCAAAATGATAGGGATGCTCGGCAAAGACTGGATAGCCACGACACTCTATTGAAGAATCAGCAATCAGCATTCCAGGATTTGCAACGCACGGTAGGAGACATCGCTCAGAGCCTGAAGAGTAGACAAGGAGGTCCATCTTTGGGCCCAAATGCTTCAGTGATGGCCGTGTCAGTTGGGAGTGTGGAGAAGAAAGAGGTTGTAGAGGATGACTCCCACTCCATTGAGTAGGGCATACCTTCGGTAGAGGAAGTGAATAAGGTAGACTGGAGAGCTCGATTTGCTACGATCGATGCTAAGATGAGTGAAGAGCAGGCGGAGGAGGAGATACTAGAGAAGCCGGTAGGAGAGGAAGAGCCAGTAGATGAGGAGATTGTAATGGAGAAGCCTGTCGAGAGGGCAGTGGAGAAGAAGAAGGGGAAGGAGATGAAGTCCCCCAAGATTGACCTGAGTCGTATCCCGTATCCAGCACGTATGCTACCTTATAAGAATGATAGGGAATACGGTGCTTTCCTTGATATGTTCAAACAACTTAAGGTCAATCTTCCTTTCATAGAGACCCTTCAGCGCATGCCAAAATATGGCAAGTTCCTTAAAGATCTTCTTTCCAACAAGAAGAAACTAGAGGAGGGCTCTAAAGTCTCACTTAGTGAGCAATGTTCTGCGGTGGTGCAGAACATGCTACCCGAGAAATTGGGAGACTCAGGGCGTTTCAAGATTTCGTGTCTCCTAGGCAGTTTGCCCTTACACCACGCGTTGGCCGACCTAGGTGCTAGCATCAATCTGATGTCCTATTCGTTATACAAGCAGCTAGACCTTGGTGAACCACAGCCGACGCGCATGAGTGTTTCCTTGGTTGACCGTTCAGTCAAGTGTCCACGGGGAATTGTGGAGAATCTATTAGTGAAAGTAGGAAAATTTGTCTTCCCCGTGGAATTCGTCATTCTAGACATGGAGGTGGATGACAGAGTCTCACTCATCCTCGGGCGCCAATTCTTGCGCACCGCCAAGGCAGTAATCGATGTCTTTGACGGGAAACTCACAATTCGTGTGGGGGATGAGACGGTTATTTTTTATGCTGAAAAATCTGAGAAGGATGTTGGCGAGCATGGCCACTCCGTGTGCATGCTTGATGCCTTCACGGACTACCATCAGGACTCAAATCCATATGAGATAGAAGTAGGTGAACCCGCCCCTAATATAGAAGAACCATCTGATTGGGCGGTGGAACTAAAGAAGTTGTTGGAACAGCCGGGCGATTACGGCGATGAGGTGCCTGATGATCTGCTGGAGATGATGGCGGATTTTGAAGAGATCAGGAAAAACCCCAAGTGTGGGGAAGTTGGTGGAGGTTGTAGAGGATCCCGGAGATCCGGGGGAAGGTTTAGAGGTCCCACATATAGAATATCCCATTCCTGAACCGTTACACATCACCATTGTGCTTTCTGAGGGGAGAATCATTGATCCGACCCCTAGTTCTAGTGTTCCTAGGTCTAGGCCACCCCGGAAGAGAACCCGTGCTTTGATAGATTCATCTAATTTAGAGAGAGTGAAAACCCCAAGTGTGGGGATGTTTAGAGGTGATAACTTGCTAGGATATTTGATGCACATTACATTCGGACCGGGTAGATTTAAGTTGTGGTGGAAGGATCTGTGTGCAAAATATGTTCTGAGGTCATGGTTTGATAAGAGTGTGAAGTTGCTGAATTGGAGGACCGGTAGGCCGCGAGGGATGAAGGCGGTGCCGGTTAGAATCAAGGAGAAGCCTCCTGATAGGCTTGTTTGAGTCTCGGGCAAGTGCCTGGGATGTAGAGTTTGTGTGCATTACTTGGTGTGAGTCCGGGTCTTTTTCTGTGTTTTTTGGTAGTGTGTTTTGTTTGTGTCATGTTTTGCAGGAATTCGCGCTTGATTCGGTGAGGAAAATCATAAGGAATGAAGTTCTAGGTATTTTTACATTTGTTTTTATGCTTGGAATAGGTTTTTATTGGAATTTGAATGAGAAGAAGTTAAGGGGTGAAAAATTTTCTAAATATAAAAACCTCCTAAACTTTCTGTCACCAGAGGGTCCTCGCGGTACGCGAGAGGTGTTTCCCCTGTTCTTCGTGGTACGCGAGAGACAAAAGACAAGGCCGGCTTAAATGCCACTCTCTCGCGGTACGCGAGGAGTGGCCGCCTGTTCTTTCTCGGTACGCGGGGCCTTTCTGGATTTGCCTTTCTTCCTTGTTTTTCATGGTTTTCCACATCCACTACAACCACTACCATTATACTTCATCACCACCATACTCACCATCATTCACCTTCCATCCCTCATCCATCATCATCCTGCTACCACCACACCTTTATCATCACCGACTACCACCATTACCATGGGAAATTTGAATCCATTTCGCGACCGATGACCTACCTTGCTGTGGCAGTCATGTCTGTGTGTTTGACACACATTAAGTATGTTTTTCTGCATCTATCTATCTTGAGTCTTTGAATTCTTAGTGAGTAAGTTTGAGTCATTCAGTCTTTATTTTAATTTTGAGTCAGTTTAATGCTGCGGGTTTGTTGTGAGGTTTATTTTGCAGATTTTATCGTCCCGCCCGTACTCAATCTCCATTCGGGTGGGGTTGATCATCACTTATATGAAGTTTGTAAAGGCAACCCGATAGTTTGTGCAACCGCGACCGAAATGCTATACGGTACACATAAGGGTGAAGGAAGCTGGATATATTCACTGCTACATTACCAGCTAAGTCGCTTCCTGTTTATTTTTGCATTTTTATTTTTAGTTGTGTTTTGCTTCACATTGAGGACAATGTGTCTTTCAAGAGTGGGGATGTGAGTGTCTAGTTTAGTTAGTTTGTCTTTATAAAAATTCAAAAAAAAAATTTGAAAAATTTTGAAAAATGTCCTTGGAAATAAATGCTTATACTTGGAAAATGATAGTACAACTGGATCTGTTTGTGAGTTTAAATGATGTAAATAATTGAAAATGTGTCTAATTAGTGATGTTTTAGTAGACCCAGCCGATTTGAAAGCTTAAATATCCTGTTTGTGTTAAATAAGATTAGTAATTGAATTAATTCATGATATGTTGTGGGTTATTCATCTTAGAGTATTGGTAATACTGAAACTGTCAACATAGGGTGATAGGTACCAAGTTAAGTTAAAATTTAGAGGTTTTTAAAATTTCATGGCACACCACTCTCTTTTTATGAGAATAAATCCGAGTTTTGGTGGCGCCCGCATCCATATTCCATAATTATTGAGCTTATTTGATTGAAATCTAAGTTTCGCCAACATGTCACACGTCGGGTTCCAGCCTGATTGAAACACCACTGGGTTGATTCTTATGTGCTTCATTGTTATGACTTAGTCTATGTGTTACCTTCCGGGATAGTGACTTGGTTGAAACGCCACTAGATGAAAGTTCTTTTGCTTAATAATGCTCTCATTACCATCCATTCATCCATATTTCATCTGATTTCTGAAACCTGTAAATTTTAGTTTAACGTGGTAGGGTAAATCTATATGATTTGATCCGTGCCTAGACATGACCGTGAGACGGGATTAGGTAGTGCTGTAACTTTTAAGTGTGAGTCACATAGGTTGATTGATAACTGTATAAATGCAAAATTTAGAACACGTAACGGGGGCTTGAAAGTTGGTGCTTGGGTTTAATCGGACAGAAATACTGATTGCTGCTTTTTAATTCGTGAGTATATTTTGCTAATTGGTAATTGATGTTTGTTAAGTTAGATCTGAGTTATGATTCCATTTGCAGCTTTTTCGAGGACGAAAAAATGTTAAGTGTGGGGATGTTTGATGTAGTGCAAAGCACACATCTTTATTCCTATTGTTTTAGTTCGTTTTTACTTAGTTTATATTTGTTTTGAGTCGTTTTTTGTATATTATTGAGTCTTTGTTATGTTTACAGGTGCTCGTAACGAATACAAGTGAATACGTGAAGAAACCGAGTAAGAGAACGAATCCGGAAGAAAGTCCAGGGATCAAAAGTGAAAAATGAAGAAAATAGGTCCTTCGCGGTACGCGAAGAGTGGAGACTAAGAACCTCGCGGTACGTGAGGGAATCCAGAAGTGGCCGCGACTATTTTGTTCCTCGCTGTATGCGAGGAACCCAACCCAAAACTCTCGCGAGAGCTAATTTCCGCAAAACCCTAGTTTTTCAAATTAAATAGAATTCTTATGCCATTATTCAAGGAGTTCGATATTTTGCCGTCCAGAGAAGGGTTTAGAGGCGATTTTGAGGCTGGGGAAGCCAATTGAAGAGGAAAGCTTGCATCTTTGTGGTCTGGGTTCGTAGTTTTACGTTCTAGGTTTGCAAGATTGGATTTTTATCTTCGTTTGCTTTGTTTGAAACCATGAATCTTGTTTATACTTCTGTTTTTAGTTGTTTAAACATGATCCTAGGCTAAAAGTTTTATATTGCCTAGGTTTTATGATGAATACTTGATAAAGCTTTGATATTTATCGGTTTTAGGATGAGTTGATAATTGTGATGTTATTGCATGTTTAGATCTGATCTTGTGTTTGATTTCAATTCCTTGCATTGATTGTGGCTGTCTGCCAGTTTGATCTGCGTATCTTGGTCATAGATCTTAGGGTTTGTGATTAGGGTGGTTTGCTAGACGTAGTAGCCATAGGAATTGTCTTTGATTGCTGATTAGAATTAAATGTATATCCTAGTTCAATACCCGAGAGGTGAGAATTAGCCGTTTAGTCATCGTCATTAGGAATCCGAGTGTCAGCTGTCTGAGATGAAGCCGGTATTAGGTGTCTAGTGATTGTTGATATTCGTGTCCTAGTTGTTATCTTGAGATTACCCCATGCATTCTTCAAGTGTATTGGTGGACAGTGAGACTGAGAGTTAATCTGTCTAGTAGGGTACTTTATCATAGTTGGAAATACCTGAGAAGTTATCCAACAATCTGGTGAGTTATTACATCTTTAGGTTACTTAGTTTATGACACCCTGAGAGTGATTAGGGATCCACTAGGCTGTCTAGAGTTGTTTCCTTAGAAACCCAGATCCATTATAGTTTCCATAACTGATAGAAGTTGTGCTTTGCAAGTAGGATTCTGACCTAGGTGATATTCTTCCCATTCTTGATTTCACCTTATTCTTGTTCTTGATAGTTGAGTCGACCTTTGTTTATTGCATTCATTAGTTTGATATTTAGTGTAGTAAAACCCCCAAACCAAATCATCTTTAGTCCGAGTCAGAGTCTAGTTTTGTTTTCGTAGTGTCTCTAGGGTTCGATATTCCGGTTTACCGTTAAGCTGCGCTACACTCGATAGGTACACTTGCCTGTCAGTGCGGTTTAGTTGAAGGTATTCCTTTTATTACTTAGGAGTCTAGGTTAGGTTTTGTTATTATTTTAATAGACCGTCTGCACGACATCACTTCACCCCTGGTTCTCCAATGAAAGCCGCCTCTTCCACGCAAGACACAGATCTAATTTTAAGGTTTTCTCCATGGCTAATCTTCATCCCCTTGCTTGAAACGCATCACCAGCCCCGTATCCGACTTCGGGTATTCTTGGTGCTGCCCGTCTCAGTTTTACACCGCTGCATAGTCATATTACACTCCCACCAATATCGAGCAAGCTATGCATACAATGACTTTAAACCCGGATCAGAACTGGTATCTCGACACAGGGGCAACCAATCACATGTCCAAAACGACAGGTAACCTTCCAAATTATTTCAATAATAGCATGTCGAACCATATTTTCGTTGGTAACGGTTTCAAAATACCGATTCACGGTATGGGCCAAACAACCCTAAACCCACCCTACCCACCTTTGAAACTTAACAACATACTTTTTGCACCCAATCTTATCAAAAACTTATTATATGTCCGTCGTCTCACCACTGATAACAAAATCTCTATCTAATTTGACCCATTTGGTTTTCTTGTTAAAGGCTACGTGACGCGGATTCCTATCCTCCGATGTGATAGCACCGGGGAACTATATCCACTTTCCTTGCCATCCGCGCACCTCACAAGTCCTTCCACCTTTGCTGCTTTATCTCAGGATCTCTGGCATCGTCGTTTGGGGTATCCTGGATCCGCTTTGTTGCGTGTTTTATATAAACAAAATTTTATTTCTATTGGAAAATTATCTAATAAACATTTATGTCAATCGTGCGTTTTTGGGAAGCATGTTAAATTACCCTTTTATGATTCTTTGTCTGCTACTTGTCTACCGTTTGATATTGTGCATAGTGACCTATGAACCTCCGGGTTCGTAGCTCGAGCGGTCACCAATACTATATTCTATTTCTTGATGATTATACAAATTATTTATCGACCTTCCCCTTACCAATAAATCCTCAGTCTTCTCCATCTTTCTTAATTTTCATAAATTCATACAAACACAATTTGAACGCGAGATAATATGCTTTCAATGTGACAATGGCACAGAGTACAACAATAAATCATTTCACAATTTATGTACTCAAAATGGCATGGCCTTTCGTTTTTCGTGCCCTCACACGTCTTCCCAAAATGGAAAAGCCGAACGTAAAATACGATCTATCAACAATATCATTCGCACCTTACTTACACATGCTTCCCCTTCACCTACCTTTTGGCACCACGCCCTCCAAATGGCCACCTACCTTCTCAATATTCTTCCTTCTAAAACCAAAAACAACCACACCCCTACCCATCTTCTCTATCACAAACATCCCTCCTACACTCACCTTCGCACCTTCGGGTGCCTTTGCTATCCCTTGACTTCTTTAACATCCATCCACAAACTACAAAACCGATCGTCCCCGTGTGTCTTCCTTGGATACCCATCCAATCATAGGGGGTACAAATGTTATGAACTATCAACCTGCAAAATCCTAATATCTCGACACGTCGTCTTCGACGAGAACGTATTTCCCTTTTCCACCACTCATTCCTCTCCCCCATCCTATGAGTTCCAACATTCTCATTTAACCTCTGATGTTCACCCCTCTCTTTGGAACTCCGTTTCCACACAACCAGCCTAACAAGCAACTTCGTCTACTAGTCCAATCATGAACCACATCCCTGCTTCTACTTCATCTACCAACCCACTCCCAACCGCCAACCCAGCCCATTCTCCTTCACATACGGCTCAACATTCCTCTTCCTCGGCCCAGCAGTCCACTTCGGCCCAACTTCCCACCTCACCTACACCACCAGTCCATTCCATCTCGTCTCCTCCTCCAATTCAAACCTACACTCGCCGATCCAAACCACCGGCCAATCACATGGAACCTCCCCCACCCGCTGCAACCAACCCGTCACCCACTCCACCACCCCCACCTGCTGCAACCAACCCGTCACCCACTCCACCACCGCCACCACCAGCTCGCACCATGATAACCCACAGTATGGCGGGTATATCCAAACCAAACCCCGTTTTTAACCTAAACACCACCGTTTCCATTGAACCTATACCTCGTAACCCAACCGAAGCCTTAACCAAACCCATTTGGAACCGTGCCATGATAGATGAGTTTAATGCTCTTATCGAAAATAATACTTGGGAGTTAGTGCCTCGTCGTCCGGACATGAATCTTATTCGAAGTATGTGGATTTTTAAACACAAAAATAAATCTGATGGCTCACTTTAACGTTACAAGGCACGTTTAGTTTGTGACGGGCAGGTCGCAACAGGTCGAAGTAGACTGTCATGAAACCTTCAGTCCTATGGTCAAACCGGCCACTATACGTACCGTCCTGAGCATTGCTTTATCCAACGGGTGGGACATCAATCAACTAGATGTTAAAAATGCGTTCTTGCACGGATATCTCTCAGAAACGGTTTACATGCACCAACCGCTGGGTTTTCAGCACCCTCATTACCCACATCATGTGTGTCAACTGAAAAAGTCGCTTTATGGTTTGAAACAGGCACCGAGAGCGTGGTATCAATGGTTCACCGACTATGTCAACACATTGGGCTTTCGACATAGTTCTTGTGATCACTCATTATTTATCTACCGAAACGGTTCGAAGACGGCCTATCTTCTCTTGTACGTTGATGATATTATCCTAACCACCTCATCATCAGCCATCAAACTACACCTACTAGCCCGTCTCTCATTGGAATTTGCCATGAAGGATCTCGGTCCTTTAAGTTATTTTCTGGGCATCTCAGTTAGTCGAGATTCCAATGGACTATTCTTATCTCAGCAGCAATACGCCCAAGACATTCTTTATCGGGCAAATATGGCCGATTGTAATCCGGTGCATACACCTGTCGACGCCGCCGGTAAATTGGGCACACGCCGGGGAATTAGTTGATGATCCCACTACCTTCCGGAGCTTGGCCGGGGCACTTCAGTATTCGACGTTCACTCGCCGGACATATCATATGCAGTTCAACAAATATGCATGCACATGCACGCCCCACGTGCGGGTCATCTCAATGCTCTCAAACGAGTTCTAAGATACGTAAAATGTACCTTAACGACGGGTCACTACATGCGGCGTAGCCTAATTTCAATTCTCATCTCGTATACCGATGCCGATTGGGCCCGATGCCCCGACACCCGTCGTTCAATGTCTGGGTATTGTGTCTACCTGGGTGATAATCTGATTTCTTGGTCATCCAAAAGACAGACCACTATTTCCCATTCTAGTGCTGAAGTCGAATGCCGGGGGGTGGCAAACGTCGTGGCATAATTATGTTGGCTCCGAAATCTCCTTCTTGAATTGGGTCGACCACCAAACTGCGCCTCTCTTGTTTGTTGTGATAACGTGAGTGCAATTTACATGTCTGGCAACCCTATTCAACATCAAAGAACCAAACATATCGAGGTTGACATTCACTTCGTCCGAGAAAAGGTGCAAACTGGTCAAATTCGTGTATTACATGTTCCATCTCGGTACCAACTGGCGGATATCTTCACAAAAGGCTTACCACGTGTTTTATTCAATGACTTCAAATCCAGTCTAAGCATTCGTCATCCTCCTCCTTAGACTGAGGGGGTATATTAGACTAGGTCATTTATATTATGTCAATCTTGTAAAGACTAGGGTACTCAAGTGAAAATATTGTATCTATAAATATATTGAATGAATGAGAAGGGAAATCAATTTTGAGTCATACCAATTCTATCAGTATTTCCTCCTTTCAACACTAAAAACTCACGCACATTCTAAATCTACTCTTAAATCTATACCACTCATTTACGACGGAACCCACAACCTTTTGAGAAGGGTTCACTAGTCAAAAGCCAAATCCCCTTTTTGAATTTATAAATCTAAATCCAAATCTCAAACTAGCAAAACCCAAAATCGAAATAAAGATACAAATAAATTTAAATCAAACCCAATACAAACAAATAGATAAATGTGTAACTCGTGACCATCGATTGTAGAGACAATACATGATAAAACACAAGGAGTAATAGAGTTGATTGAACGATGAGGTAAAAACACAAGTATAGAAACATTGTGTCTCGTGTGACTCGTCTAGTAATTGATTCCTAATGTTGGTCAGTTCATCTTTATGGTGCCCGAGATTAGCAAGTATTCATGTACGAACTACACTAGATAGTCCTGGTTCAAGCCCATAAATTTTGTTGGTGCGTATCTGCCCATTATAAATTATTTATTTCGATAATATTAAAAATCTAAACATAATGACAAAATGCTATTTAAAATGTTTATATGTTCATAAAGTATGTCTCTTATTTGCTAAACCCTCAACCCAACATACAAAAATAAAATAAAAAATAAACATGAGGATCACGGCCATTCCACAATACAATCATGGATCAACCTCCAACATTCTGGTCAAAACTGCTTAACAACACCACAGTAGGTACTTGGTTTTGTCTTCGATCTTTTAGTGATAATAAAGTAACCAAGATAACGTGCCATATTTTACACCAAATTGTTAAATTTTCAAGGAAAGTAGAACCTAAAACTGGAAAAAAAAATGTTAAAATGGTAACATTTACCGAGTGATTTAGGAAGATAAAAATATAACCATAAAGATAAATATAATATTTAATTAATGGAAAAGTGAGATCGAAAGAGAAAGATCAAAAGAGAGCGAATGAGAAACTAATGAAATGAGCAAAAGAAACATTGAGGTGTTGTACGAAGCCGTTTGTAAAAATAAATACAAAAAACACTTTTATAAATGATTACAATACAGAAATAAAACAAAACAGTAAATTACAGTACATATTACAACTAAAATAAAAGGAAAATACAAGAATGAGTTGAAGAAGATGATGGTTAAGGATTCGTATTCGATGTAATATGTGCATCGAAACTGACAGAAGATTGTGCAGCGGTCGAATACGAATCTGAACTGCAGCGCATTAGTGGAAACATCTGTTAATCTAGTAGAGGAAACGAGGATCCACTGATGACATCATCAATGTCAGTGGTATTGCGCATCCAATGCTGACATCATCAGTGGAACATCCATTGGTGCAGCGGTGGATACAAGCCTTTAGTGGAACATCCACTGACCAACCCAGCAGGGGATATGAGCCATCAAGGGAACTTCCACTCGTGCAATAGTGGAAATGAGCCACCGATGGCTCATCCACTAGTGATGTCAGTAGAACCCGAATCATCATGCCCGAGCCAAGCGACATCCCAAAATACTAAGGCGAGCCAATTACGCCATTAAAATGTCACATTACACACTGGTGCAGCACTGGATATGAGCCTTCAGTGGAACATCCACTGACCTACCCAACAGGGGATACGAGGCATCAGGGAAACTTCCACTAGTGCAGCAATGGTGACGTCAGTGGAGCACGAGCCGAGCCACAGGCCAAAAATTCTAAGGCGGGCCAAGTGCGTTATCAAAATGTCACATTAGGCCTACACCAGACTCGCACGTGTGTGAGTTAGGGTCCCCACTAGTGTCCAGTTGTGTTTGTCTTAAAGGAAACAATTATCTTAGAAGTCTAACAAATATATACCACTAAAAGTTGTCATCCCACCTATATGGGGCAAGTTCCATCCAATTTTTGTAAAATTTTCGCAGTTTTGACAGATTCAAACACACAACTTCGAGCATCGATATCTCATTTATCTTAACTCCATTTTGGACGTGGTTTGGTTCGTTATGAAGCCCTCACATAGTAGAACACAAAACAAAAAGAAATAAGTATATCAATAATATTTACATACATTTATTTTTGTCCAAAGTTGGCAAAAAAATATTTTTTGTAAGTGAAAAAAACACTTTTTCACCAAAATTTCCAAAAGGTGTATATAGAAAATTTACTTTGAATATTTTCAATAATACAGTGATAATAAGTTAACCAATAAAGCGTGCTATATTTTGCATCAAATCGTCAAATTTTCAATAGATTATAGAGTAGCTCCTAAAACTGAAAAAAGATGTTAAAATGGTAATATTTAGTGATTTACGAAGCTAAAAATATAAACATAAAAATAGTCATAATACTTGATTAATGAAAAAGAGAGATCAAAAGAGAGCTAATGAGAAACTAATGAAATGTGTGAAAGAAACATGAAGGTGTATATAGAAAAATTAGTTTGAATATTTTCAATAATATATTTGCTACACTGATATCTATTCTTACCGTACACATATCAAATAAATTTTAAAAGTTCTTTAGTCATATCAAATAGTTTGATTAAATCTTAAGATTATTATAAATTTGAAATAGAGATATATTAATACCAAACAACATAAATAAACTTTAGAGATAAACTCACAAAACAAGTATTTTAGTTGATAAAATAAGATAGATAACAAGTTAACTATAAATAAGTGAGATACAATTATGCATAAACAATTATGTTCAATTATTTTGATAGGAGCTTATTGTAGATATAAAAAATATACAAGGCAAAAAATATATATAATAAGTAAAAGAAGGAACATTAATTAATTAATTTAATAGATGTGATATGAGGGGTATGTTAAAAGAAAGTTATAAAAGGGTCAGTCGTGTAGGTGATGGAGTAAATAGGACCACCAAACATCTAAGTCTATTAAGTGCACCAGCCTCTTGTGTAATGATGAAATATAACGTGACATTTTTGACTTGCAGACTACTGCAGGTCAAACCAAATATATTCAATAGAATCCAATACATCATATTCAACCTCGCCCATTGTTTTTTGTAATATATGTGATCAACCCAATAATCAGTTTGATAGCGACCCGTTGAGCGGGTTAGACTCCAAGATAGAGACCCTTTGAGCGGGTTAGACTCCAAGAAATTAGAGAAGAACAAGAGTGCAATTTTGCTACAATTTTTTGCTTAACATTCGTCAACATAGTGATGCCTTTTTAAAGGCTTACGAACATGAAAAACTAACAAAGAAATAACAGAATACAACATGGGTAAACTAAACCCACTAAGCACTACTTTAACATAAACTTAATAACTAATAAAACAAGGTACTTGTGGGAAACGTGTGTAACATGGGTATACTTAACTCTCATAATATATATATATATATATATATATATATATATATATATATAGAGGGTGGATCAGATACAAATCATATTTATCATAAAAACATAGGAACCACTCAGCAAATGACACATGGACCATTTGACTTTTTGACTTAAGGGTAATTAGGTAAATTTCTATTTTTTATTTTCATTATTTAATTCTTAATTATGGTGATCCCTAAATTAGGGCATCTATTGTTATTCCTCCATCAACTTTGATTCTCTCTTCCAATTTATTTTCAAGATTCAATTTTTCACCACCCTCATTCCAATATTCATCGTTCATCCTTGGTTTTATCATCCCTAACGTCCATAACCAACATATACTTCATCCTTCATTCATATTGAACTACCAACACATATTTCAATACCATCACATGACAAGATAACAACACATACTTCACTAACGTCCATATCCAAACAAACCAACACTGAATCCAAAACAAATGAACAACTGATACACCATAACCAACATTACAAAACTAAATCCTACATAAATAAGTAAATAACCAACACCTAAACGTGCCTGACCAACAAACATTAATAACCAACACCAAAATGCAATATCCAAATCACGTTTCAAGTCAAATCAACACTTAAAAGTTGTTCCTTTTAATCATATTTTTATTTTATCAACACTGAACACACAAAATTAAAACCTTTATCACCAAAAAAAAAAACAATCTTTTGGTTTTCCATAACAACACTAATCTATTGATCTCGTTACTTCAACGTTGCAAAGATCACTGCAAAAATATCAACATTTACACCCCCAAATCGTGAATGCCCATTGAAAACCCTAAGATTTTTTTGGCAGAGATATTAACACAACAATAATATAGAACTTACCTATTCCATGTTTTCTTGAACAATTAGGTGACTTTTTCATGTTCTTATTCTCAACAAACTTCAAAACTTCTTTCAAGATTTTTCTTTTTCTGGAGCATAAAACAACGATGAGAACAAAAATATTATAGACGGAATTTGACATTTTATACTTACGATTCCTTTTGCACGACAAATTTGTTAAAAGCTTCAACATTTTTTGAATCAGATAGGGTAGATTTGATCGAAAACGATGAAGGTGGAGAATTCCCGGATTTTTTTTTGCTACTGTGAATTGGGTTAAAATGGGGGAAATCCCATTCATACCCTTTTCTACTATCTAAACAACATTTAATTTACCAAATTGCCACCGGGTTTTTAATAACCAATGATTTAAGTGGATTGATGGCCAAGATGTGTTCCTATGTTTTTTAGGATAACAACATTTTGTACAAGAACCAACCCCTATATATATATATATATATATATATATACATACATATAGAGGGGGGTATTATAGACCCAAATTTAAATAGAGAACCACAAAAACTGCATAACCACTTTGATTACAACTTTGGTGAAGTAGCTTAATCATCAGACATGTTCATCAGTTTTGGTTACAACTTTGTAACAGGAAACTGTTGTTCCAGGCAATGAACTTAAAGCCATAACAATATTAGTATATCATCTGCTATAGGTAAAACAAAGCCAACGGTCGGTCTAAAACTAACATAGCGTCTAAAACTATACCCTACCAACAGGTGATGCTGGTGGTTTTGAAACAAATTCCTCCTGACTTTTAACCTTCTTATCACTTGTTGGTGGTTGTATGTTTTCGGACATTTCTTTCGACTCTGGAACATAATTCACTTGAAAGATGTGAGTTAACTTCTGGCTACTTACAACTGCTACACAAATGGAGAATGCTTGAAGCATAGACATTGATGGATCGTATTCGAGTGAATAAAGTCCATCCTCAAGTGAAACCAACCTAAAACTGCACTTGTTCTTGTTCCCAACCTGCAAACCGCAATTTATAAGATAAAAGATTATTATTAACAGATTTGGGAGTTGATGTTTATTTAGTAGAGCATATACCTGGAAAGAAAGGTCAAGACAGTTAGAGGTCTTGATGATTTCATTCTGATGACTGAGAATATGAAACTGGCAACCAATGTCCCAGCCACCACAGTCACATGCTCCACCAGATCTCCATCTGTCTATCAACGGAGATGGTGATCCACTGTTTGGCCAGCTATGGACACCATCAGGAAGAACAACCACCGTGCTTTTACAGCTCCCTATATCTCCACAAATTTCATCACTTGGGTTCTTGACAATTATAGCAGCTAGCTCCCCATCTAGAATGCAATCAAGTGTTTTCTCATCTGTTCTTGTGGTATCACTACTGTATAAAACCGATTCTCGCACCACATAAAGGTCTTTCTCTGGACCACTAAACTCAGCATGGTATGAGCTGGAAATCTTCATCTGTCCAACAATATTATACCCGAAACCGTTACTTTTTTCTTTTGAACTTTGGTATATCCAACTTCCGCTCTTCTTCTTGGTTTCATGTACCGAGTAGAACGCGTAAATCAAGCTTGTATCATCCTTGCCAGATGGTAACTTTTTCACAGCAGCAGCTAGAATGTCACTGCTGCTTTCAACAACGAGTTTGAAAAATGGGATTCCATTTTTTAATGTAAGCTGTAAAAGAGCCTGAACATTAGATAATCTATGTTTCTTGCTATGAAGTGATGCATTCTTGTTCACGGGGGTGACACTGTTGGGATTTAGGTCTAGTTTTGATTTGTGAACCTTTTCATCCAAATGGGCTCCTTTGAGCTTCAGCAATGGGTTCAGAATTCTCCTCAAAGGACTAGACCTGGATGGATTAGTAGCAGTTGACTTACTCCGGTTGTGGTTGACCAAATCAGGAGATGATGCTTGAAAGTTGATCGGACCAGATCTGACTGAAATATATGCTGGGCTTAGTTGTGGAACAGCTGAAGTAGTATTATTACTCTCTTTAAAGCTAAAACTTCTGGCCATCTTCCCAAGGCTAAAGCTAAATCTCCTATTGGGAGATGACGATCGTTTACCTTCCATAGCAGGCTGTTCGTTTATGTCCATATCAGATTTCTTCAATGGAGTGACATGTGTCTGGTTAGGAGATTCCACGTCAGCACTGAGAGGCAAAGGGAAAGGACAAGAGTGAGGAACATCGGATAACGGGTTTGGTGAATCAAACTCCCCTGGAGAAAAGCAATTAGATAGTCTAATTTCATTTGCTTCTATATGATCATCAACATGATTGATATCATCACCTGATGATGCAGTTTCCTTTTCTGGAGTCATTTGATCTACTTGTCTCCCTTTGCTACCGTCAACAAGTTCCACCATATGATATTTATCGCCATGTGGCAGATCAATTGCGCAAGGAGAATTTTCAGAAATTTGTGGTTTTACTGGCTTCCCTCGAGGCCACCTAACACCAGGAGGAGGCCTTTCTTTAGAAGATGAATTGAATGGAGAACCATTTGGAGTTTGTTGAATCTTTTTCTTGTTTCTTGAAAACTTCACCGATCTACTTTCCACAAGTGTGGGATTATTGATAGAGAGTGATGTCTTCATGTTAACTCTTGGTGGAATGCGTTTTTCATTGGATTTCCAATTTTCTAAACGACCCCAGTCAAGAACTCCAAAATTCAAAGCCTTCCCTTGGATATTATAACCTTTTTCCACGCGCTGGAGATATCCCGGCAAATTTCTCATATGCTTAACAGGACCATCATCTTTAACGGGTTCATTGTGGTTCACTACAGGCTGCAAATGACCCATACGTTCATGTCTTTGACCAACATATAACGGGTTGTCCAGTTTGTTATAATCTAGAGATTTTTTTATCCTATTTCCTCGCAATGCTACAGCTTTCTCCTGCAGTCTTGTTGAGGTTTGTTGTTCTCTTGAACCCATTCCGACCTGTGTACTGTATCTCATGCCTCATTCATCCATGCTAGCTGGCAACACATGGCACAAGAGATAGTCTAAGTCAATATATTGCATATTCAAAATCTAACTTCCACCATATATGTTTTACATTTTGTCATAAGCAAGAGAACTAACACATGTAATATGACATAACCGACTACATTCACAGTTAATAACAATTGTATAGATGTCAAAAGTAGAGTCTGTTGCTCCCAATCAAACAAAAGCCCTAAGACCTTATAATACGGCATGTAAATCACACTTAAAATAAAAATTGATTCTATATGTTCTATAAATGCATAGAGACAAATGGATAAGGCCTTCCTCTATTGCAGAGATTTGTGGACTTAAAAGTTAAATAGAAATGTAAAACTGATGGAAAGAACCTAAAAAAGCTATGTGAACAAAACTCACATTTAGTGATACCTTTTCTGGTTAGCACGCTTGGAATTTAATTAAAGTAACTCAAAATACTCCATTAGAGATTGAATAGTAACGAGGTAGAGCTCTAATTTAAAACAAATCTAAGCCAAGATTTGGACTGAAATAATCAAAATCATCAATAGATATTCAAGATTACACACAAAACTCACAGATCCAAGGTATCAATTAGCTAAAACCGAAGAAAATCAGTAAATCACACATACATTATAATTATTCTTCGGAAAACACATGAATTAAACAAACCGATGAGAAGACAAATCACAAATTACAAATCTGGAAGCTACCTTCATTCGAAGCTTCTAGAAACGTGATTCTATGAGATGCATTTCATGAATTAAACAAGAAGAAAGGGATTACAGATTTACAGAACAATAAAAGGGGAAATACAAGTAAAAAAACAATGTAATCTTACTCTGTAGTTGAAATTAATGGTTTGAGCAATAATCCGATGCTTGTTTGTGGACAAGAATGGGGGAAAATGAAGAAATCGACAAGGAAATGTCGAAAGAGACGAAGGAAAACCCCGCGAAATCTGCTCCACTTGAGGCACACAGTGTGTGTGTGTGTGTGTATGATGAAGATGAGAGAAGGGGGGATTTGTTTCGCTTTCAATCGAACGGTTAAAACTTAAAAAGGCAAATGAATGGAATCGAGAGTGGGGCCCAGGTGGTGTGGACCCATGGTGATCGGGGTGACGTCATACGGGTTTCCCTTGAATTGTGAATAGCAGCAGCGTGTGTGGGGACAAGTGGCAGGTGGGAGCAGCGACTTCAGATTTGTCTTTGTGCTCGCGCCATTCTATTCAATCATATTTGTGGTCGGCCGGTGAAGAATTCTGAATTCTGATGCCCAATCATCTAATGTCACGTCGGCTCATTCATCCTCTTTTTGGAACATTTTTATATGCAGAATAGGTAAAACACTTTCGACTATTTTTGTTTGGGAAAATTGATAAAAAGATATAACATATACAAAGTGTGTAACGAACTAGTAGTATGACAATATGACATATTAACGCTTAATAAAGCATACTATTACACTTGAAGTATAAAATATACAAAATATAAGATTAATAGCGGATCCAGGGCAAAAAAATGGGTTGGTAGTAAATTGGTCGGGTCACAAATGGGTCGGGTCAAATAAAACAAGAAACTATATAAGTGTTCTGATCGCATGATTAACAAAATCTATTTAATTTTAATAATCATTTTAAATTAGTTAACAAAATAAGTAATAAAACTAACATGGAGAAATAAACTAAATAAGAAAATTTAATTTCTCAACTAAATATTTAATCAACGTTTTATGTAAAAAAAATTCAAAATAATAGAAATGTGTAGCATTTTTTTCTTATTTCCAATAAATGAAAATCAAAACAGGGCTTTGATGTTTTATTTTGTTTTGTGAGTGTGTCTTTGTGCTTAATTGTGTTTTACAGTGTGCCCCCTTAGCCTTAATTTTGTTTTGTGGTGTACTCATTCCCTCTTCCGGAATTAGCCTAAATTTATCTTTACAAACAAGTTTTGGAAATTTTTAATGAATGGTTGGCTGGCTTACGGTGTGCTTGTCCCCCCTCTCTCAATAAGT
Organism: Smallanthus sonchifolius; assembly: GCA_023525975.1. Taxonomy (NCBI): domain Eukaryota; kingdom Viridiplantae; phylum Streptophyta; class Magnoliopsida; order Asterales; family Asteraceae; genus Smallanthus; species Smallanthus sonchifolius. Next base: position 23,166,430 of record CM042037.1, read on the forward strand.
TGTATCCGCCCCTGTATAAAGTAAATATATATAACCATATAATGACATCAATTATTTGTATAGTGAGCCATGTGTTTTTATGGCAGAGTATTAGATCCGGCCAATTCAGAAAATCACTTGAAACATAAATTTGAGATCGGTCAACATAACCCTTTCATATTGCAACTTCAACGCATTTACTTCCTCTATCAACGTATGGAACTATGGATTATGGAAGCTTCTCATTCACATGAAAAAACGGAGGTGGCGGTTTTACACGAATTGAAACACAACTTAAAAATAATTAGATTTTACGTTAGTTAATGTAACCGGTTTAATAAACAATTTGTAAGTTTGACTGACATGTTTATCTCTTTGATAAATGAGTCATATTCTGGTTGTACTAAAATTAAACGGTTTAACCCACATTGGTAGACCATATATTGTGTATAGGGTCACCCGACCCCCATAATTTTTGTTTTGTTTTATATACGATCTAATCCCGAACGACCCTAAAGAAATTTTGACACCAACTCCATGAAATTTTTCTGACTAAAACGACGCCCAAAAGGATTAATTTAAAGCTTTAAAATTTTACAAATATAAACAAAAGATTATCGACTGTCTAGTGCCGCCACTACTGCCCAATTGGCTATCACTTACCACTATCGCATGCGAGAGTCAAATCGTCTGTCAGAGTGTTGCCCTACAACTCTTCCGAATCCAGTTCCAAAAGACCAAACAACCCCAAGTTATGTTTTTTTTTTACTTTTTCTCTAATAAATTAAGTATTAGTTTTTGAACTTTTTTTCTCTAAATTTTACTTATTGATTAGTTGCTAGATTATTTATCAAAAATATTAGATTATTGATTGATTATATGAATATTGATTTGAGTAATTGAATGTTTTATATTTAGACTGTTTCGGTGACTTGACTAAATTCTAGTAAAAAAAGTTCTATGATCCGAATCAATCCGGGAAAAAAATTTCAATGACCCGACCAGACAAAAATCTCTTTTAATAGATATGCGTACACCGAAAATTTTCCGGGTTCGCCACTATTAGCCAATCAATCCATTTAAAATTTGAATTACAAAAAACGGAAAGTATATAATTTACGTATTCAACCTACCAACTCGTTTACAACTTTATTATAACCCTCCAACATGTCAAGACCCTTTTAACTCGTTTAAAACTTTATTACAACTTATTTACTACCCATTAACTCGTTTGACTCATTTAGATTAACCGGTTAAATGAGTCGGTTTGAGTAAAATGGTTTTAGGTGTGTCTGACTTGGGATTGATATCGTTGACACAAAATGCCACACAAATTCGTTGAGTAAATATATGGGTCATGTTCGAGTTCGTCAATATTAACCCATTAAGTCCACAAGAATGCCACACTAGACGGTTCGACTTATAGTTTGTAACTTGTTGCTATATATTTGGGCGAACTATATCTTGTTGTTCGGTTGGACCGTGTCTATCATTCCTGAGAATGGACCTGAATTGTAAAATGTAAAAGTTCCATTATAAGGTGATCCAAGATAATAACTCAGAAAACACTTTGTAACAGTCAAGTGAGTAATATATAAATGATATGTATTATGTGTTAGTATATATATGCATTTACACAATATATATGAGATTAGAGATTGAAGAAAAACCGAGAGGAGTGACTCAGGTATTATGGTTTAAATAAGAACTTAATATTCGATAAAAAAAATAACTGTAATAATTAACCTTGACCAGTATTTTTAAAAACAGGTTGGGTATATGTATACACATCTAATAAATAAGTAACTGTCTGTACCACGTATCACAATTTTGTGAGTCTAATATTTTTTTTTCGCTTATTTTTTATTCGTTACTAACTATTTAATATTTTATTTATTAATTTATAAATCTTTTTTAATATTTATTATTTCCTTTATTTCTAATATATATAATATGTTAGAATCTCGTGTATTACCCGGGTTGATAAAATATAATGTTATATACTTAATAATAAAAAAATATATATCTTTAAAAACCCGTGTATTACACGTGTTGAATAAAATTCTTAAATCTTGATATACATCTTATAAGTGGAAAAATGTATTATATATACTAATAATTTTTTAAAAAAGTTCAAAATTATGTAAAAAATAATATATAATTGTTTTTCGAAAATATATTAATTTCTATTTAATATAATTTGACTTACATTAACTATTTGGTTAAAAAAAAGTTATATAAAATTAAAGTTTCTTAAATTAAGAGACAATTTAAAATAAATGTGTTTTATTACTATAATTAATACTTTCTTTAAAAATAAATCATTATTAAAAAAGATGTATATTTAATAAGAGAGAGAGGCGGAAAAAAACGGTGAGAATAGATATGGAGGCGACACGTGCCATAAGAGATTTTTATTTTTTATATGGTATATATATATATATATATATAGGGGATGGATATTTTGAAAACCCACTTGAGTTGTGAAAACATTTGAAAACTCTCCAAAAAAACGTGTTTTTACATGTTTAAAAAAAAATTGGAAATCATTCTAACCAACTCTTATAAGATTTTCATCAAAAAAGATATAAAAAATGGACAAAAATCCCCGTTTTTTTGTGTAAAAAAAATCGTGTTATTTAAGTAACACAACATATTACATATGTAAAACAACCTGACAGAATTTTTTTAAAATTTTTTTTATAAAAACATATGGTCTGCGCTTTTTTGTTTTTTTATAAAAAGTTTTGAAATTACATATAAAATCTTTTCCAAAAAAAAACTTGTAAGAACCCATTTGTTTAGAGTTTTCAATGTTTTCACAACTTGAGTGGGTTTTCATCCTATACATTCCCTATATATATATATATATATATATACACTATATAATAAATAAAGGTTTTTCAATGCCACGTGTCGGCTCCATATTTATTCTTATAAAAATTTTTCCGCCTCTCTCTCATAATAAATACACTTTCATATTTCAATAATAATATATTTTTAAACAGATTATTAATTATACTAATAAAACACATTTATTTTTAATTTTCTCATATTATAAGAAAATTTGAAATGTAATTATCTAGCTTATGTTTTCAATCAAATAGTAAATGAAAGTTAAATTGCATTGAATAATATTTTATGTACTTTTTAAACTCAATTATATATTATTTTTTACATATTTTTATGATTTTGTTTTCTATTGTTAGTAGTATATGTAATACATTTTTTCAGCTATAAGATACATATATACAAATTTAAGAATTTAATATACTGATATTTTTTCACCCTGTGTAGTACACAGATTCTAAGCTAATATAAAATGAAAATCAAATTATATTAAATAGTAATTAATGTATTTTCGAAACTTAATTATATATTAATTTTTACTTATTTTGAATTTGTTTTCTATCTTAAGTATATGTAATATATTTTTACAGTTGTAAAATATATACATAAAGATTTAAAAATTTTATATATTGATATTTTTCACCCCGTGTGTATACACGAGATCTAAACTAGTATATATATAGGATTAGGTTCAGGTAAAAAGTATTTTAATTGTAAGAAGGGTGAGAAGGATTTATGATCATTAGATTAAATTGTAGAAAAGATTTAATGGTTGAGATTAAATTGTAGGAGAAAAAGTTATTGGAATGGTATTTTAGTCTTGGCCACTTTTGTTGATTTTTTTATCAAGTTCCCCCATCATTTTTAAACGTTCATAACTTTTACATACGACATTATTTTTTCAAAAAAATTACACTATAAAAACGAGTGTTTTTTTAATCTTTAAAACGAGTATAGTGTCGTTATAAACAAAAACGAATTTTTTTTACGTTTTTCAGCTGATTGTGTAATTTTTCAGGTCAATGTGTAATACAAGTTCATTGTGTAATACAAGTTCAATGTGTAATACAAGGTCATTGTGTAATACAAGTCCATTGTGTAATACCATGTCTGGTCATTGTGTAATACAAGTTCATTGTGTTACATGTATTTATCATTGTGTTTTACATTTTTCAGCTCATTGTGTAGTTAGTCAGGTCATTGTGTAATACAAGTTCGTCGTGTAATACAAGTTCATTGTGTAATACAAGTTCATTGTGTAATACCACGTCTGGTCATTGTGTAATACAAGTTCATAGTGTAATTAGTTAGGTCACTGTGTAATACAAGTTTATTGTGTAATACAAGTTCATTGTGTTATACAAGTTCAATGTGTAATACAAGTTCATTGTGTTATATGTATTTATCATTGTGTTTTACGTTTTCCAGCTCATTGTGTAGTTAGTCAGGTTATTGTGTATTACAAGTTCATCGTATAATACAAGTTCATTGTGTAATACAAGTTCATTGTATAATACAAGTTCATTGTGTAATACCACGTCTGGTCATTGTGTAATATCTGGTCATTGTGTAATATCTGGTCATTGTGTAATACAAGTTCATTGTGTAATACAAGTTCATTGTGTAATACAAGTTCATTGTGTTTTACAAGTTCAATGTGTAATACAAGTTCATTATGTTATATGTATTTATCATTGTGTTTTACGTTTTCCAGCTCATTGTGTAGTTAGTCGGGTCATTATGTAATACAAGTTCATCGTGTAATACAAGTTCATCATGTAATACAAGTTCATTGTGTAATACAAGTTCATTGTGTAATACAACGTCTGGTCATTGTGTAATACCACGTCTGGTCATTGTGTAATATCTGGTCATTGTGTAATACAAGTTCATTGTATAATTAGTCAAGTCATTATGTAATACAAGTTCATTGTGTAATACAAGTTCATTGTGTTATACAAGTTCAATGTGTAATACAATATGTATTTATCATTGTGTTTTACGTTTTCCAACTCATTGTGTAATTAGTCAGGTCATTGTGTAATACAAGTTTATCGTGTAATACAAGTTCATTGTGTAATACAAGTTCATTGTGTAATACCACGTCTGGTCATTGTGTAATACAAGTTCATTGTGTAATACAAGTTCATTGTGTAATTAGTCAAGTCATTGTGTAATACAAGTTCATTATGTAATTAACCAGGTCATTGTGTAATACAAGTTCATTGTGTAATACAAGTTCATTGTGTCAAATATTTTTCATCATTGCGTTATATGTTTTCATCATTGTGTTTTACGTTTTCCAGCACATTGTGTAATTCGCTAATTATTGTGTAATTCGCTCAAATATGTCAGGTCATTGTGTAATATGTCCATTGTGTAATATCACTTCATTGTGTAATATCAGGTCTAATCATTGTGTAATATCAGACCTTGTATTACACATTGACCTGGTGTATTACACATTGACCTGGTATATTACACATTGACATGGTATATTACACATTGACCATTATGCCCTACTTTAAAAATAATAAAATGATATATGTTAAACTTAGAATCCTTTTTACCCTTCTTATTTTTAAAACCTTTTTACTATAACATAACCATATATATATATATAATATATATCATTTGGAAACATAGGCGTGCAAATTTTCGCATCTTTCATACGACTTTTTGACTTATCGAGTCTCTGTATTAACCTGTTAGAAATATTGGTTCACACAAAAAAAAAAATTTAAAACATAGTCAATCGATTTGATATTTTCCTATAATAGAATAATAGATTACTAAAAGATATCGCAACTTGCTTGAAAATCATTTGAAAAAAGCTTACTTCGAATAGACTCGTTTGTAAACGAGCTGAGCGCTATCCAAGGTGAGCTCGGCTCGTGGTTTGCTCGTTAGCCGGGTTTTTTGTTCGCTCGTTTAAATTAAAGCACAAATTTTAACATATATAAATTACAACCTTAAATTATAGCAATTTTTAGTATAAATAATAAATTAAAAAAATATTCAAAATGGATAATAAGTGTTGACCTAATGTATAACCCTAGTCCTAATATTTATTTTCTTTGATTCGTAGAATTAGAACTCAGAAGCTCCTGACTCCCGAAGTAATGGTGAACTAACAATTATTAGAACTTAGTTATGCATTGAACTTAGATTATAGATTCTGCATTTTGAGTATGTTAAAAATATTATTATTATTTTTTATTTTTTTATATATCAATACGTGCAAAAAACATAAAATTTAAAAGATTAAAAAAATAAACAAGAAGGCTTGATGAGCCACGACTAGCTCGAGCTTTTTACGAGCCGAACCCAATCTCAATATTTTAGCTTGTTAAGATAAACAAGCCGATTCCGAGCCTAACCTGGCTCGACTTTGGTTGGCTCGTTTACAACCATGACTAAAAATTAAGCCTCAACTGTGATAGGTTGGAGGTGACATTGATCTATTGTTAAACAAGTTGAGCCCCTCGTTAGCTCCTTAAGATCGACTCGTTAATTTCTTAAATCGAATCAAGTTTAAATGAGTTCGAGCCAATATTTGACCTCATTTAATAAACGAGTTTGAGCCCAAATTTCACATGTCAAGCTTGATTAGACTCGTGAGTCTAAACGGAACTATTATTATATAAACTTATATTTAATATAATAAGTATTATTATTGTAATATTGTTATATTTAAAATTATGAGAACAATAACTATATAATATATATTATGTTATATGTAACAATTATAAATATATATAAAATAACGATAAATGTATGTAAATAAAACAATTAAATAATTAATAAATATAAAATGAATTGAGTCGAGCCCAAACCAAACTTGAGCTTAAAAAACTACTCACAAGTTGAGCTCGAGTTTTGAAAATCAAGCTCGAGCTCTGTTTCAACTCGACATATTACGCACTCCCTAAAACGGTTTTCCGCCTTGCCTAGGCCAATTTCTCAAATGCTAGAAATCAATATTAAAGTATTAACCAACCTCCTTTAATATAACTGCATGGCAAAGACGGTTTAGGGACGAGGACGGCCACAAATGGTTGATATGTAACTTATGGTTTTGGAAACGGATGACAGTAACGTTAATGTTTTTGACTCTCTTCGTTATTCAAATCAATGTTGTAGTTACTTTTTTTTAATGGCGCAATATATAGCATAAATAACACATAACTATCAAGATACTAGAAGAGTTACAAGATATGAAAAAGAGAATTATAAGGAGAACGACACCAATCTAACTAAGTCAAATTAGATTTTTTATCCCTATATTTGATCTAGCTAAACGAAGAAAGCTTGATCTCATCCGTTGTCTTCAACAGGAACAAGCATCTCTTCCAAAAATTAGCATGTTTCTCGCCTTCCAAATACACCATATAACCATGCAGACAATAGCTTGTATAAATTACCTTTTTGTTATTGTTAATTAACTGTATTGTAAAATTAAATTGCAAATTTAATAATATAAGGGATTATAATAAAAAAAAATATCGTTTTTACAATGCTTTTATATATGATCATATGTTTTTATAGTACATGAATGTATTTATAATGCATGGATGTACTTACGAATTTGTCTATAGTCTTTAATGAAAAATGGTATAAAAAAACCTTAATATGAAAAATATCATTAAGATAGAGAAAGGATCACCTAAAAAATTGAATTAGTCTAAGTATGTTAAAAAGACATTTCAATTTTCTATTTATCTAATTAATGATTGAGATCAAAGTGTAGGAAAAAAGAGGGGTGTAAGGATATTTTTTGAAGTCATCTTCTTTTTTTTTTTTTTTTTTTACCTTTTTCAAGTTCTCTCAAATTTTTAAGCGTTTATAACTTTTAAATATGACATTATTTAAAAAAAATTAGACCATAAGATCGAATACGTTTTATCTTAAATTTTAATATATTATTGCTATATAAAAAATGACAATTTAAAAAAAATCGAAAACTATTATGTATTTTCGGTGTTGTATTGATGTGCTGAATTTATATGTTGTAATTTTATGTATTATATTTATTACTTGTTGTATTCTCCGTGTTATTTTAACTGTGTTGTATTTTTGTGATGTTTTAACTGTGTTGTTTTAACAAAATCATCGTCAACCACACACACAGATCCATATAATCTGTTAAAGAGATCAAACGATACAATAGATCTAAAACTAAAACAAAAAAATCTTTCGATAATCGAAAAGAAAAACTATCTCGAAAGAATTGAGAAAAAAAAAGTGAGTGAAAAGATAGGTTCTCAGAAAGAAAATAAACAAGAAGGGATATGCTGAATTCTTTGAAAGAAAAAGAGAAAAGTTTTTACTAATAGACTAAAATGTCTTTATCCATATTTTTTTTAATTGTGTCATGTGTTAACTTCACATCCCTTCCTATCTTATATTTTTTTATCCTACCTACGGTAAGATATACTAAATGTAACTTTATTAATATGTAAATTTATATAATATAGGTTTAAAATCTAATTGGTCCTGAAGTTTATTAAAATATATAGACTTTTAGTTTAACCGTGCGAATATGTAAGGAATGATATATTCTTTAAACTTATGTCTAAAATTATTTTTAACAAACGTTTAAATGAGTTAATATATTTAAAGAAATATTTACCTTATCAAGATTGATATCAGCTATCCAATAATAAAAATTTTAAACATAAATATAAAAAATAAATCATTTTCATATAAAGAATCGATCGTGGTTGATGAAACGAATAGGACCACCTAACATCAAGGGTATTAAGTGCGCTAGCCTCTTGTTGAGTGATTAAAAATACGGGAGCTTTTTGACTTGCAGAATGCAGAGGACTACAAGTCAAATTAAATATATAAAAAAACTAATTTTACATAGAAAGAATGACAAATAAATTTTGTTCCGTTAAACAAATGGATTTAAAGATAAATAATTTTTAAGACTTACATCCAAAAGATTTTACGCATTTAATATCATTGAAAAACAATGGCTTAAAACTTAATTTATATAAAATAAAAGTTAAAAATAGAGTAAATTACAGGGATCATCGTGTAATTTGTTTTTATTTGAGAAATTACACATGTCCTTACTCATTCAATCATTCTACTTCTCATTCTTAGGATGAACGGTCATTAAAAATTACTGTTAAGTATATGTAAAATTACATCTTTACCTTTAATAATAAAAAATATATATAAATACCAAATTAAAAATTCATCGTTTGTCTCCAACCCCTCCTACTCCAGTACTCTAATTCGTCGGCGACGAACATGTAACGAGGTGCCTAAGTATGAAACATCGACAACAAGAGATGAAGCTTTTATTAGACTATAGATTAGGCTCATATTATTTATTGTAATTATGTTTATTTAGTATCTTATGTTAGGCTCATATTTGTATCATTCTCCCTATATAATTAAGGTTTTTTGGTTTAATGAGATTATCAAAACATTACAACCATAAATACTTTTAGCTTTGACTTTCATCAAGGAGGTATACATACCCCATTGCCACAAACCTTCATCCTTAGCCTTCTCAAGCCTTTTGGGCGCAAAAAATATAATAAAATTGGGCTCTTTTTGTATAAAAAATTGTTTTTGATCCTATGATTCATATATCATTTATATGTATACATATTTATAAACTATAAATCCAACGTCAACAATCCCAAAATCAAAATTACCTACATGTTTTTTTTTAGAATTTGGGGGCCCTAAGTGGAGGCTTAAAAGCCTTTGCTTTATTTCACTTCCCCCTTAAGCCGCCCCTGCACCAACCCCTCAACGTTCCTCTCCCGACCATGGTACTGATTTCGGCGTTCCTCTCCCAATCACGGTTTTGTTTTCCGCGTTCCTCTCCCGAGTCCCAATCACAATTCTGGTTCCTCTCCCGCCTGCAATTCTGATTCCGGTTAAGATATTCCCTGCATCAGAGGTGTGCTAAATGAACGAACACAAACAATGCTTTATTCGGTTCGTTTACGACCCTAAATTTTGAATCTTTTTTATCTTGAAAATTAATAATTACGATATATAGTAGTAACTTTCTAGTAAGTTAACAAATTAACCCTACACTTTAACTGTCGTTCCAAAAAATTTTGAAAAAATATTGAAAGAGAAGAGTTAAATACGGTTTTAATTGTTGTGGTTTGACTAAATACGGTTTACGAAATTACAGCCAATTTTTTTATGTTTTTTTTAGTTTAATATTGAAAGAAAAATATATATATTACTTAAATGTAACACATCAAATTGCCTATATTTAAGAGAAAGGTTAAATACGGTTTTAATTGTTATGGTTTGACTAAAATAATTATTTTAATTCAAAAGTTTAAAAATTATTTTTTTAGTCCATTTGTTTCAGTTTTGTCTCGATCGCTTTTAACTCCAATCCAATTTTTCTGTTAAGTTGGAAAAAAACAAAAACATCTCTAGACTTAAATTGTTACTTCAATACCCTTATTATAGGTGGTTAATAGGAATATATTAGGAGGCGTTCTAAAAAAACGATTGAGGTTGATTGAGACAAAATTGAAACAAATGAACTAAAAGAAGCAAATTTTAATCTTTTAGATTAAAATGATTAATTTTAGTCAAATCATATGGACTAAAACCATATTTAGCTCTTAAGAATATCACCAAAATAATATTTTGATATGTGTCTTATACTTATATCAACATGTTAGAATTATGGAAAAGTTTCAGGTAAAAATGATTTTAATTCTAAGAATGGTAAGAAGTATTTAGGGCCACTAGATCAAATTGTAGAAAATATTTAATGGTTAAGATTAAATTGTAGGAGAAAAAGTTGTTGTAATGGTATTTTAGTCTTGACCACTTTTGTTGACTTTTTATCAAGTCCGCCCCCTTTTAAACATTCATAACTTTAACATACGACATTATTTTTTTAAAAAAATTACACCATAAAAACGAGCGTTTTTTTATCTTTAAAACGAGTATAGTGTCGTTATATACAAAAACGAAAAAAAAAAAAAAACGTTTTCCAGCTCATTGTGTAATTTGTCTGGTCATTGTGTAATATCTGGTCTGGTCATTGTATAATATCATGTCATTGTGTAATATCAGGTATGGTCATTGTGTAATGTCAGGTCTGGTCATTGTGTCAAATATTTTTCATCATTGTGTTATATGTATTCATCATTTTGTCAAATATTTTTCATCATTGTGTTATATGTATTCATCATTTTGTCAAATATTTTTCATCATTGTGTTATATGTATTCATCATTGTGTTTTACGTTTTCCAGCTCATTGTGTAATTTTCTCATTATTGTGTAATTCTCTCAAATATGTCAGGTCATTCTATAATGTTAGGTCAGGTTATTGTGTAATTTGTTCATTGTGTAATATGATCATTTTGTCAATTATTTTTTATCATTGTGTTATATGTATTCATCATTGTGTTTTACGTTTTCCAACTCATTGTGTAATTTGCTCATTTTATCAAATATTTTTCATTATTGTGTTATATGTATTCATCATTGTGTTTTAAGTTTTCCAACTCATTGTGTAATATCAGTTCATTGTGTAATATCAGGTCTGGTCATAGTGTAATATAAGGTCATTGTGTAATGTCAGGTCTGGTCATTTTGTAATGTCAGGTCTAGTCATTGTGTCAAATGTTTTTAATCATTGTGTTATATGTATTCATCATTTTGTCAAATATTTTTCATCATTATGTTATATGTATTCATCATTGTGTTTTACGTTTTCCAGCTCATTGTGTAATTTGCTCAAATATGTTAGGTTATTGTGTAATGTAAGGTCTTGTCATTGTGTAATTTGCTCATTGTGTAATATGCTCATTTTGTCAAATATTTTTCATCATTGTATTATATGTATTCATCATTGTGTTTTACGTTTTCCAGCTCATTGTGTAATTTGCTAATTATTGTGTAATTCGCTCAAATATGTCAGGTCATTGTGTAATTTGCTCATTGTGTAATATCAGTTCATTGTGTAATATCAGGTCCGGTCATTTTGTAATATCAGACCTTATATTACACAATGACCTGGTATATTACACAATGACCATTATGTCATCCCTTTAAAAACAATAAAAGGACGCATGTCAAGCCCAGAATCCTTCTTACCCTTCTTATTTTTAAAACCATTTTTACCATAACCTAACCATTAGAACTATTATATATATACTAGGTTAGAATCCCGTGTATCACACGGGTTGAATAAATGTAATGTTATATACTTAGTAATAAAAAAATTATTTTTTAAAACACGTGTATTACGTGGGTTGAATAAAATATTACGTGACAATTATAAATTCTGTTAAGTTAATTTTTAAAATATTTTTTTATCTGAGTATTAATTTTTTTATGTAATTGATAAGTGTTAATTAATGTTAAACTTTAGAAACCCGATGTATTAAACGGGTTGACTAAATGCAATGTTATATACACTTAGTAATAAATATTTACATATTTATGAAAAACGTTTTATAAAAAAAATTATAGAAATCATTATTATTTGAGTAAACTCCTCTTTTAGTTCATTTGGTTTGGATCAATTCCCTATTTTAGTCCAATAGTTTAAAAATCCCGATTTTCATCCAATAGTTTAACCATTTGTCTCAGTTTTAGCCAATCCACTAACATCCATCCATTTATTATGTTAAGTTACGATGAAAAGACGAAAATACCCTTAACCTTTTATTATTAAACGAAAATGTTATAAATTGTTTATATCTTTCATTTCCCAATGCTAAGATTTCGTCTTCTTCATAGTTGCAGCACCCCCACACCACCGCCACCGCCACCACCACACCCCCGCCACCGCCACCTCCACCCCACAACGCCACCACCACCACCGCCACCCCCACCCCTACCATCATCTCCTTTTCTCTCTCTCGATTTCCAGCAACTCTCTTCTCTCTCTTTATCTATCTCTCTCTAGCCTCTTGTCACACCCCAACCGACGGCGAAAACGTCGGGGCGGGACATGTAGACTGTTCATGAGCTTAAGATTGACTAACTTATAATATATTAATCATTAAATTTTATTTCAAACAAATCAAACACAACCAAGTTCAAAAGTACATAATTGAAATACAAATGGTTCTTCATTTAAGATTAACTAAGTCCAAAGCCTATGTGTAGCAAGCCTTGATCAAACATTAGCACCTGAAACATGAATAAAATAAGGTCAACTAAAAAGTTGGTGAGCATACACAGGTTTGTATATAGGTAGTATATATGAATGTGAATAAATCAAATCCTTATATAACATGATAAAATAAGGCATTTATGGGGAGCAACTATTGTGTAACAAAAGTACAATCAAACCTTTGTAACTAACATGCAAATTGTGTTGTCGGTAACAATCACCCCAATCTTGGTGGGTTTGTCAGACTCAATAGATCTATCATTGTTAACCGTCGGCTTGAATAGTTAATAATTGCACATAAATTTCACATAAACAGTTAACACACCTAGCACTCAAACATAAAGCTCAAATTTTGTATACATGAATGTAAAGAGGATTTGTGTTTGTGTAGTTTGTGTAAATGTAAGCAATTGTGTGTATAGAGTTCATGTTTCACCCCAAAAAGAGTAAAAGGGGCTATGTAATACTCACATGTATTAGTTGTGTAGATATCACGAGCAACAAGTAGCACAAGTGAATTTGCAAATCATAAACTTAACCTAGAATGAAATTGTATGAATGTGAATTAATAACATGCACCAAGCCTATGACAAGGTCTAGGGTTCAACGGGTTTTGATGTAAAAGTTGTGTTATTTCATGTAAGGGATGTAAGTAAGTTGATGTTTGTATTTAAATAAAAGCTTTGTGAAAAGTAAATTCAAAGTATATAATAATTGTCTTAGGGTTTGAATTTGAATAATTTAAATAAATAAATTCTTTTCATTTATTTGTTTATTATGAAAGTCAGGTGTCCTCAAAAGAAACAAGGAATGTGTAATATATATTTAGGAAGTAATATATGCTTAAATAAATTTAAAATAGGAAGTGTTTTATAAAATCAATTTATGAATTATGTATTGTATAAATCTTTTCATAACTGTTAATAAATAATTAGTTGAAATGCTTTAATTAAAACTAGTTATTTTAGTTAAATTAAATTTTTAAATAATGTTTATTTGTGAAATAAAACTTGGTGTCAACAACCTATATTATTTGTAAACAAATATAAAATATATTAATGTAGTATTTATTATTAAAACTATGTTAAAGGTGACTTAGACTAGTTAATAAAATAACCTTTTTTTTCTATTAGGTATTACATTAACCGACTCCAAGTAATAGGATTTTGTCGTTCTAAATGAAACGAATAGGTTAATAATATATATATATATATATATATATATATTTTAAAATGACTTCTACTTTTCTTTTTAAAAGTAAAATATATATGTGTTTTTTTTTACTAATATAAAATAACATTATGGTAAATTGGGGGTTCTAAAAGAATTTGGTGTAATAACATTCATTGGTTCAAAAACATGGTAATTTAGATATAAACATGTATGTGTATGTATATATACTTATATGTTTGTGGGTGTCAAAAGAGAAAAAGAAAAGGAGCATGCTTAGCAGGGCTTGAACCCGCGACTTGAGTGGTGTGGGGGGAAAGGTTCAACCATAGGATCTGTGCATCAAGCCATGTTATGAATCTGTTCGCTTAATACTTAATAATCAACTCGTAACAGCTTATCTGCATCAACATAACCCCAGATCCAAACCCGACCCCATAATCAAAATCCTAAATCGATCATCGGTTGTTTAATCAACGAAAAGAGTTTAGGGCTTTTGACAAGCAAAGGATTACGAATTCAATGATGTAATTTAATTGGGTTCTTGGGTTCGTTTATTGTAGGTTCAAACGATTTAAAGAAATGAAACCCTAGATTGTTCTTGAGCAAAAACATATTAGAATTCAATGGTAATGAGGTTTGGGATCATGGGGATTTTGTACTAAGCATAAATACGAAGCTATGGGTGTGTGTTAATTACCTGGAATTGATCCTAGGGTTGTCGAAAAGAAGCTGTTTGTGACTTCCTGCTGTCGAAAAACTGAGAGAGAGGGATGGCGGAATCTGACTGTTTCTGAGTTCAGAACGATGGCAAATAATTATGTGAGGCGTTAGAAGAGTGGAGGTAACGTGTAATCGATCGATCAAGAGCGGGATTTACGGAATTTAAGTTTGAAAACACGGTTTGACTGTCACAACCAAAAAGGAATCTCGAATGGATTTAACCTTTGATTATGGCTAAATTGAATCACAATAATCGTTTGTTTTTGGTCGAGTAACAATTCCGCTTGATTAGCTGTTATTAACACACTTGAATTCGGTGGATTTGGGGTTGATTTTGGTGGTGTTTGACTTTTCAGAGTCAACTCTGATAGGAATGGGTTCAAATTCAAAAGGAGGTTCAAACTTGAGAGGGGGTTTTCACATCCGGGTCCAAACAAAAATTGAGGGGTTCAAGTTTTAAATTTCTAGATAAAACCATTAGATTTTGAGATTTTCTTTATAAAGCATAAAATTTATTTATATATAACGATTTAAATTTAAAATTCTTTTTCATCTTTTATGAAAATCAAACCTTAATTTTTAAAGCTTAAGGTTTATAATTAATCTACTTGCTTTGCCCAAATATATATATATATATATATATATATATATATATATATATATAAAGAGTGAGTACAATAAAAGTTTAAAAAGAATCTCAAAGCTGTGCATCGTTATATATTTGAAAATTGATAATGGCATAATATACGGTATAAGCATGTTATATCGAGGTTGAAATAATATGGTGGTCACAAATATTATTATTATACAAAATTAATTAATGTCTAAAACAAAATGCGAGCAAAATCATGGATGTTACAGTCTCCCCATGTTAAGGGAATTTTGTCCCGAAATTTAACTAGTGGAGACTACTGAATCAGGAAAGAGTTGCGTTTGAGTTCTCAACGATTTTTAATTGTCGGTTTGAGGAGTATGACTGATAACACGATTTAGGTCTATTTCTCAAGGTCAGGCACGAATGATGATAGTGGGTTTAGGAAACTATCGAATAATATTCTGGATTCCAAAGATAAGATTGCATTATTTGAGATGGAAATGATGGGGATTTGACGATCAGGATTTGTTTAAGATGTAGTCTAATATGCTCAAGATACGCTACAGGTCAAGAGATTTCACATATATTGGTCAAGGTCAGTATAACATAAAACTTCTCGTGATACGAACAACGCTACTACTGACAATATGACAGGAACACTTATATATAGGAAGTACCATCGACGTATCCACCATGCCCTTGTCATATCACATTAGTTTCGTTGCTATATATTACGATAGGTTTTAGGTTATAACACACGACAAAATTTACTATGTTTTCCGTGCGCTGATTTTCATAATTACGTGTGCACCCGTAATTACTCGAATCATCGCATGGTCCGTATAGATCCTTCCGTTGTGTGTGGGTCAAAAAGGGCACAATTTCACTTAGTTCATGTCTATTGTTTTCACCTATGAGTTTCTAATAAGTACTATGTCCCTAAGTGGGCAGGTCGGTTAGTAACTAAAGAGTAATAAGGTAGTATAACTTAAAGTTCCATAGCTTACTCATGTTTGAACAAGAATACGTCAACCCCGAGTTGTTTCAATGTGTTATGGTCTTCAACTTTGGTGAACAAAAGTGTACGACCATGCCTTGTGTATAATGTAATCAATCAATTGCAACAATTGTAAGCAATTTAGTTTCGTGTATAATGTAAACACACAAGTTTCATGTATGTTCTAGCGTCATGTAGCTTGTAATCGAATAGGTTCCTTGTGTAATGTGAACAACTTAGCATCATGTATTTTGTAAATCAATAAGCTCTCATGTGTAATGTAAACAACATAGTATCATGTGTATTGTAGGAAATGAAGTTCATGTATGGTGTTGACAACTTAGCATCATGTATTTTGTAACTCAATAAATTTCATGTTCAATGTAGTAAATCTAGTATTATGTACCAAGCAAAAAATTATTATGTATCATGTATATTGCAACCAACCAAGTTCCATGTGTTCAACCTAGTAGCATGTGTATTGCAAATAAGCAAGTTTCATGCGTTATGTGATCAATCTAGTAAATTGTGTATTGCAAATAAACAAGTTTCATGTGTTACGTGATCAATCCAGTAAATTGGGATTTGTAAATAAACTAGTTTCATGTATTATGTGATCGTGTTTTGTATCTTGTGAACGTGCATACGTAAATTATTGAATTCCGTGTGTGGTGTATACTAACGAGTTTTGTATGTGATCGAGTGTTGCGGACAAGCGTGTTGTTTGGCGTTCATGTATAATGTGGTAGTTAGGTTCTGGCTTTGTAAATCTCGTTAAGGTTTGTAGGGATGGTTAACGTCTACGCGAAATAGGTCGTCTCTTGATGTGGCAAGTACACTCCTGCATTATTAAAGGTGTAGGGTCATGAGGAGGTTCTGAAAATATTCCGAGTAATGTGTTTATGAATATTTGTTTGTAATTAAGAAGTGGTTCGTAGATGGATAGGAGGGTGAAATTAATGGGTTGGATAATAGATAATTACACGAAGCCTTTTACAAAAATATTTAAGAAATAGTGGTTAAATAACTTAACCCCTGATTTACAATGGATAAACAAGTAGTTGTATATTAATTTAACCAAGGTTTAGAAATAATTGATTTAACAAGAAAAGTCATAATTATTTATCAATTTGAAATACTGCTTTTATAAGACAGGTCGTATTAAGTTTCCTTATAAGGTGAAAAGGTTTATGAAAAATTTATATTTTTGATACTATCTAAAAGTTTGATAAACATTTGGCTTGAAAATAACGAGGTTGTTTAAATCTAGTAGGATGAGTTGTTTACGAAGGAGATTGTTGGTAGTGTACTATATCGTATTGAATGAAGAAGGTGATACTTGGGAAATCTTGATGAAAATATGATGGGTGTGATTCACACTCAACGGGTCAAATCAATGAATAATAACTTTAGAGTTGAAATACATAAAATTGATTAAATGCTGAAATGTTTAAACATTACTCAAAACATAGGGAAATGGTTCTCAAACTGAAAATTTAAAGACAATAAATAATTTTGTTAACGTATCTTGTAGCTTTCCACTAGAAGGAAGATGAAAATATCGATGTTCGTTTTTATGGTTTTTGGTCGATGTAAAACACGAAATCATCGCAAATTCACTTTTTTTCTACCGTAAACTATACCAAGTCCCGATGCTTTCATGAACTAAAACGATAACTAATGGACAACATCACTGCCCGTTATCGGTGTTATCGGAAGCTATTTGTTTTTATTGTTTTCGATCGATGTAAAGCATATGTCGTTTTTTTATTTTAGTTTTTATTTATCTTTTTATTTATAATTTTTTTTACTGGTTTTTATTTTTTGGGTTTTTTTTCTCAACGGTTTCACACGGTTTTATATTTTCGTTAAAAGTTTTTTTTTTCATTTATACAATGTAACTTTTTCATGATTTATGAAGACATCGTCGCTAAATGCTTTTTTTTTCACTTTTTACGCTCGAAACCGAGCCGACTTAACGCGTGCCCTGCCGCAGCGCGCGGGTTTGCATACTCGTTAACTTATATTTACGTATAATCTTTTACGTCTGATGATGGTACAAGAAAAACACTCGTAATAAATGTCACATGAAAACGATTCGTGGATCTACTTTATGGATTGTGTATCATTAAGAAACATTTGTTTTGCACCCGAAGGTCATAACACATGACTATTAGTCACATATAATCATATAAGAAAAACACTCGTAATTTCAAGTATCTTCATTTTTACCTTTCTGTATCAGGTGATTTTAAAAATAACATTTCTCACTTCTTTAGAAATCTATGGATGACGATTCAGACACGAACGATGTATGTGATTCAAACATCAATCAAACAGGCCTATTACTTACCTGAGTATTTTGTGATGTTTCATTTATTTCCAATATCACATGATAAATCGATCTGTATAATAGTTTTTTTTTATAAAAGTACATGTTGCTACAAAACTTATCGTCTAGAGGCTCAAGCTTCGGAGCAGTGCGGGATGAGCAAGCTAAGCTGGAACTTCAGGACTTGGGCTCGGAAAGACGGTCTGTATGTCCTGAACTTGAAGAGTTGATCTGCAAAACCAGCAACACCGTGAGTCTCGCCACGAGCAGAAGGAGTTTCTCCTCGTGACCACCCTCCGACGTGAGGATAAGTATTTGTTTGGTAAATGGTAAAAGGGGAAAAGGAAGAAGAGCAAGGATAAGTGAATTCGAGTATTGAGGATGTGAGAGTATATCCTTTTCGTTGATCAAGTGAGCTATTTATAGTGGTTTCATAATTTCGAGCATCTGGCCCATGGTCTTATTCCAGGTAACCTGCAATCGTTTTTACTTGCTTCCTCAGGCTTACCTAGACTGTCATGCCTCTTTTGGTGTTTAAGGGGTTTCAGGTATTTGTCCCTATAGTTGACTGTATATCTTTTGTACGAATTCCATGAATGACCATTTATCCGTTATATGTTGGTCCCGTTAGTACTCTCTTGTTTCAATAGTTGACTTGACTATAATGTACAGACCATATACTGGACCATTGTCTGTCATGGGTCCAGGTGTCATGGGTCCAGGTCTTCCTAATTTCTTTCTTTTTATAGTTGACTCCCTATTTCCCTGATGTTTAGTCAGGGGCCAGGTATAGGTTTTGGCGTCTTGTTACATTGTCTCATTTTACTCAGGTGGCGTTATCTGGCGTCCAATGAGACTCCTTTACCTGTACCTTTTAACTCTATGTTTCCTACTGTTTTTTCCAAGTGTCAAATGAGTAAGAGCTTGGGCCATCTCATACCTGAGCCGCGACAGGCCCTTAGCCACGGCTGAGCCTTGCTTCGTCTTTAAGACGTGTTGCTTATATGTGGGCTTGTGACACGAAATTATATTGATGATTTCGGGACTCGCACTTCGAAACGGGAATGGGGCTTGGGCATAGCTTGAGCTGCGGCTGGTGTTATAAGTTAGAATTAGAGTTTGGATGATGGGGCTTGGGCAAAGTCTGAGCCGTGGCTGGGCTTCTGCCGCAGCGATGCGGTGGCCGGGGCTGGAGTGTAGGCCTCGTGATTGGATCTTGTTATCCCTTTATGGGATATTGCTTAATACCCTTCGGAGTAGCTTCTGGCCGAGACTCGTTCTAATGCCGTGTCAGGCGAGCCACGGCTCGGGTATGGTTGGGTTCGGGTACTAGTTTATTTCGGGGTTTATCCGCTTAAACCCCTTCAAGTCCCCCAGTCCATTATTATAGTATGCTAACTATAATGATGGATTACATGTTCTCATGACTTGTTCCGCCGTCCTATTTCTGTGCCTATACGTGTTGTTCCATCCATAGGGCGGCTGTACTTTCCTCTGTCCCATCCTACCTTCCCCCCTTTTTCAATTTTCATAATCTTTCCTTTCCCCCTTCTATTTGAAATTTGAAATTCTCTTTCCCGCTATTAATAATCCTTATAAAATCCCTTCCTTGTCATGGTTTGAGCAACTCCCAACTTGTATCATTTTTGAATGCATAGTCCAACCTTGATTAGGGCTCGGCTTTCTCACATGTCAGAGATTACTTTTTTGCGGTGTTTTTCTGCTAGGTGCTGGTCCCTATTCTTCGGCTAGACCGTTTGATCGATTTTCTGTCATGGTTCTGGGCCACGATTCTTCTGTCGCGGGAGGCCTTTTGCGCGGACCTCTCCGCTTTTTTGTCGGGTTTGGGTTTGCTCCTTTTTTTTCGACCATCACAGTTCAAACGAGTAAGTTCCATATCTTTTGTTTTCAATTTATTATGGATTGTCGAAATGACATGCAACTTCAAACGTCCGTTGTGACTCAAAAGTTTTTAGATACATTTGTCGAAAAGTATGATATTGACCCTTCCTTGGATCCTATCGTACCTCCTCCGGGAGCGACGGTTCATGATGCCCCGCCCGGGATGATTTCTTTATACACCGCTTTCTTTTCCTTTTCAAAAGTATGATATTGACCCTTCCTTGATTCTTCTTTCCAAACCGGTCATGATCATACACCGATACGCAGGAGCGTTGGGCTGAAAGCTTGCGGGTCAATCACAACCTGAAAAAGGATTTGTCTCATGCCAAGGAGAGAAATTTGGAGTTGGAGGCTGAGAACCAGTCACTGAGGAGT
Source organism: Smallanthus sonchifolius (assembly GCA_023525975.1). Lineage (NCBI taxonomy): Eukaryota > Viridiplantae > Streptophyta > Magnoliopsida > Asterales > Asteraceae > Smallanthus > Smallanthus sonchifolius. The sequence continues at coordinate 23,187,486 of CM042037.1, forward strand.
GGCTTTGAGAATGAACGAACTGTATTTACCTCTCAGATTTATCGTCTGCGAGAGGAGGTGGCTCGATTAGAGAGCGATAGGTCTTGGCTTATTTCTACAGGCATGCAACAAGCCTTTGAGAAAGTTCGCAACAGTGATGAGTTCCTATATATGCTACCAGATCTCAACTTGTTAGCCAATAAAGTCGGGTTCAATGGTGGTTTAAGAGAGTGTGTGGGGCTAGGAAAGAAAGGGAAAGGAGTTCAGGACTCTAATCAGTTTAATGAGGATGCTCTTGATCAGCTTCGCGAGCTTTCAGACAAGCTCGATAATTGTCAGTTTCCGATGTCTGCCTCAATAGCCGGCATGGTCAGCTCTACTGTAACATCCATAAATTTTCCGGCCTTATTATTTTTTATTTATTTATTTTATTCTATACAATAATGACATCTCATTCCAATCCCGTACTTGTACAACCGTAATACATCACACTAAGTATTATTTTTAACACGCATCTATTCGAATTTTCAACCTTGCCGTACATACTATCTATTTATTATATATAGCACATGTAAGTATATATTTACATATATATGAGTAAACATTTGTTTTAATGAATATCTATCTAAGTAAACATATGAGTTTTTTTTAACCATGTATCTACATCTGTTATTTTTATTTAAGTATATATATATATATATAATTAATTATACTAGATACATCTAGGATACAACTTTAAATCTTACAAAAATAAAACTTACGAACTTTAATAATGTATTTTCACCTTTTTACATTTATATATGTATTTAATTATAATTACATATGTAAAAATATGCATACATAATCTTGTTAAATAAACCATTTGTACGATTTGTAAATGTATAAAAAAAAATAGGGATTTATTCCTTAATAAAATATGGTAAATTAAAAACAATTTTATTAATTAAATTTGAAAATGAAAAGGGTTTTACTTAGTTAATTAAGCTCAAGGGTTTGGACCCTCTAAACATCTTTGAACCCCCCTTAAGAGCTTGAACCCCTTTTTGTAGATTTTGAACCCTGAAAGTTAAGAAAGCTTCAATTTTGACTAACAAAAGTCAAAATCAGATTCAAGACCCATCAACATACGTTTCTGTGGAATCCAATCCGTCCCAAATCGTTTTACTACTCCATTATGATTATCTAGAACTGAAAACCGTTGCTATTGATTGAAACTTCGGTTTTTTTGTAACCATTCAAAGCTTTATATTTTTTTTAAAACCTTTGTAACGGACCTCGAATCCCTGCGAATTCCACACCTTTACGTCTGTAAACGCATTACCAACGTCAATCGCATATAACCAATGCGTTACAACCAAAAATCGGACACAAATCTGTCTACTTTCCTCCCCTCGATCGCGATCTGTAGCAGGAACGAACCTCCCTGTTTTGAGACGAATCAAACCTCCATTTCAGGTAAATTCAGTCCGTCTCCTACTTGCATTAATCCCGAAAACAAAAGCCTTATCGTGCTTTTCCGAAATCTGCGAGTTCTCTTGCTAGATTTGGGACTAGGGTTTGAGTTCTTGGATGATTTGGGGAAGAAGATAAGGCTAGCCTAATATATCCCGTTACCCTTTTTTTTTTCTCTGTTTAAACCTTTCTTGTTATTTTATTACATAAACTAACAATTTGAATTTAGATTTAATTTTTATATAAATACATTATGTAATGTTTATAAAAAAATAAAAAAATATAAATTAATGTTTTACCTATTTTATTTTATTATAAAACGTCCTAAATCCTAACTAATCAATATAAATAGTTTGTTTAAATAAATCTAAATATGTTATTTTGTTTATTATAACCTAGAAAACAAACTTTAAATACTTATTTAAAACATTATTAACTCAACTTTTAAATAATAAATAGTTATTTTGGCAAAGAATAATTATTTAGAATATTTAAAATCTATAGAAACACTTAAGTAACAACTTTAGATAAATAATTATATATAAGATTCAATTATTTTTATTTAAAGCATATATTTATTTAATATCTTTTTTATAAATCCTTTAAATAAAAGAGATTATTAAATAATTTAATTAATTACTTTATCCACGTAAGATAATTGTTTAAACCTGTTTTCCATTCCATAATCTATTTATTAATTTTTTTTAGAATAATTATTATTTAAACTATTTTTCTTAATTTACAATTTAATTACTATTATTGGGATAACTATCTAAATAGTTTAAATAGTTATTTTTATAAGAGCAATTATTTAAACTCTTTCCTAATCCATAATTTATTCATTAATTATTCTTCGAATAATTATTTAAATAAATTCAAACGTATTATTAATACAACTTCTGTATTTATATAATTAATTAGAAATTCCCATTAATCCTAATTAATTTTATAAACTATCTTATCACTATTATTTCAATACTTATGATAAGCATATTTTTTTTCTACAAACTTGCACAAACCCCACATCCAACCCCAAACTTCAAAATCCTTAGAAACTTAAATAGGCGTAGAATTGTTTATCCTCATTGAGTCTAGAATACAAATTTATCCGTATAGGTTGATTGTGAGGAACTCTCACGAGGCCTATCCATCTCTAACAACTCATACCATTACTAGCTTCATTACAGGTGAGTTTACATAGCCTATTTTTACTCTTTTTACTTTTGTGGTGAAACATGTTATTAACTATATTTCATACACAGTTCAATACCTTTGTTCTTATGCTTTGATCTTTATGCTTTATGTCTCAAAATACCTGGTGACCATTACATGTGTTCATGTCAGTACATTCATTAACTTGCAGCCCAAGCTTAAGGTAGTACCTTTTATGATCATTTATACGAGAATCCGAAACTATAACTTACCACAAAACCTTGGCGGGTTTTGTTGGGTATCATCTTACTACTTGGGTATCATCTTACCCCTTTTTCTTAAAATGGCAATCAGTGGGATTGCGCATCTAGTTTTCTATTACCAGGCTTGAATTGTACGCTTGAAACCTTGTGTGTTTTCACATATATGCTTTAGACATGTTTTGAACATATTGAATTGTAAACTATACTTAACTTTGTTTGGTGTCAAAACCTATGTTACTCACCAACTACTTGTAGTTGACATTTACTCACATGTTTCAGGTGCACCTGTTTGAGGACTACTTGATCACATAGGACATGGACCTAGTTTCAATTAAATCTTATTATGTTATGTTTGAACACTTGTTTTCTTATTTCCAATTGTAATGAATGCTTTTAATTCGAATAATAAATATTATCACATGTAATAGATGATCATGTGCTTATGAACAACAGCGTCAGCCCCTGCGTATAATCCGCCGCCGGCCGGGGTGTGACATCTACCCTTGCTGATATTCAGGCCTTTCTTGCTCCTCCTAAGTGATAGTTGTGTTGGTCCCTTTGTGGACATTTACCTTTATCTACCGTCGTCCCTACGTGGATGTTTGTTTCTAGTTTGTCGTTGTCCCTGCGTGGACGTTTATTTTTAGTTTCTTGTTGTCCTTGCGTGGACGTTTATCTTTAGTTTCTTGTAGTCCCTGGGTGGACTTTTCTGTTTATGTAATTTAGAACTCTTTGGTTTTAACATAATTTTTCTTGCGTTTTACTTTATTATGATTAGAAACTTGTTTATCTACCTGAACATGGCCAGGTGATTTGTGTCGTCCAGTCGCGGCTGTAAGACTTAAAATATTTTTCAACCCGAACTTGGTCAGGTGACTTATCTGTCCAGTCGCGGCTGGAAGACTTAGAATATTTTTCAACCCGAACTTTGTCAGGTGACTTGTCTGTCCAGTCGCGGCTGGAAGACTTAGAATATTTTTCATCCCGAACTTGGTCATGTGACTCGTTTGTCCAGTCGCGGTTAGAAGACTTAGAATATTTTTCAACCCGAACCTGGTCAGGTGACTCGTCTGTCCAGTCGCGGCTGGAAGACTTAGAATATTTTTCATCCTGACCTTGGTCAGGTGACTCGTCTGTCCAGTCGCGGCTGGAAGACTTAGAATATTTTTCACCCTGACTTGGTCAGGTGACATGTCTTCCAGTCGCGGCTAGAAGACTTAGAATATTTTTCATCCTGAACTTGGTAAGGTGACTCGTCTGTCGAGTCGCGGCTGCAAGACTTAGAATATTTTTCAACCCAAACTTGGTCAGGTGACTTGTCTATCAAGTTACGACCGGAAGACTTAGAATATTTTTCAACCCGAACTTGGTCAGGTGACTTGCCTGTCCAGTCGCGGCTGGAAGACTTAGATTTCAATAATTTGATTATCATAATTTCGTTAAAAAATAGAGGCAATATGTTGTGAATGTAATCCCTGTACACCTTCTTTCAAAATTGATTACAATGATTTTTTACATATTTCTTACATATAACATTTCCGGAGCTGGGCTCCATGTAACCTCCATGATTTACCGGCTCTATTTTATTTTATTTTGTTCCAATATTAACCCTACTTTTAAATCTCGTAGTTATTCAATCATTTTATTCTCTCTCACCTAAATAAATAAATAAATGGGTATTCATCTATAAAACTTAAAACTTTAAAACACTATTTATATAGATGTAAATACAAATAGTTATCTATAAAAACATGAATGCAAATTATATTCTTACGTTTAGACTTATTAATTAAATCGCACATGAATACTTATTTGGCAAATATAAAATTGACATTATAACTTTATAATATAGTTGATATTTCGTTTATAAAGTTATCAAATAAAGATTTAAGTTCCATAAATTTTCTTATAAAAGAAACCAATTCTTTTTATAAGCAAAACAAATTAACCCTTCTAATCTACATTTGAACACCCCTTAGTCATTGAACCCTTAAACTTGAACCTTTGAACCGAGACTTTGACTCGATAATCAAATTTGACTATTAAAAGTCAAACATGGCCTTGTTTTGGTGCAAATCAACACCCGAAAACATTCAAATCGATTGTAATGGATCCTTGTATGTGTGTAGTCACCAATCGGTTCCGTCTTGACCAAAGTTACGGTCCAATTCGATCACCTAAGGCAACAAATTCTGAATTCACATAAGTTTGACTTCTCAAAGTCAAACCCATAGCAATCCACCATCAATTCTTGCAAATAAACGCGTTATAAACCCGTAAATCACGCGAACCGACTCTATCATGAATGCAGACCATTTCCTAGACCCAATTCATTCGCGTTTCATTCAAATTAACGCGTATTTCGCCTCCACGGCTTTTATACGCAACCTTCTAACCAAATCATATAATTGGATGAAATCAAACGAATTAATTCATTCCCCCACCTCCGCATACCTCCACCCAAACTCTCTGAACACTCATACGATCTGCATTTCGCCGTTGAAGCTCTGACGAACTCGAAACCAAAAATTCCAGCCGTCCTCCTTCGTTACTTCACCAAAGCAGGTAATTCTTGTACTATTTAACTCGTTCTGACTCTGAGATCAGAAGCCCCATGGTCGGGGCTTCGATCGTATGTTTATCGGGGCTATCGCATGGCTAGGGCTACGGGTATTCAAATGGGGACGAAGGGGGGAACGGGTTTCCGAGTTTTAAATAATCCCAACCAGTTCGTAACCAAGGTGATCGCCCGGATACACTGGCTAACACACTCGACTCATAGAGAATGGGTCACGGGTTCAAATCGGCTCGACAATTTTTTTTTCTTTTGTGTTGTACAACTGAATCCGGCTCCCACCATGTAACATGTTAACACAAATCCAGTTCGGTTCCATATAAGTAATTGTCTCCTTGGTCCAGTGGTAAAACTTACAACGCACACATGTGCCACCCGGGTTCGAGCCGGGTGGCCTGTTTATATATTTTTTTTTGCAGCTATTCTAACACTCCAAAAATTGTAAAAAAATTATTTTTAAAAACCTTACAATATTTTTGACATAATAAAGCCAGATTTATTAATTTTCAATATAAATTCATTTTATTATGAATTTATGATTAGAATAGTGTATTAAAGTTTTAAAACAAAATTTTAAATATTTAAATCAAACCCTATCTACACAAATAAAATTTCTTTTCCTAAATATAGATATATAATTACATTCTATATATTTTAACATATTTTTTTCACAAATAGATAAATAAAATTATTTGTTATTTTATTTATTTAAATTAAACCCTATCTACACAAATAAAATTTCTTTTTCTAAATATAAATATATATTTACATTCTACATATTTTAACATATTTTTTATAAATAAATAAATAAATTTATTTATTATTTTATTTATTTAAATTAAACTCTGTATACACAAACAAAAATTCTTTTTCTAAATATAAATATATATATTTACATTCTATATATTTTAACATATTTTTCACAAATAAATAAATAAAATTATTTGTTTATTTTATTTATTTAAATTAAACCCTATCTACACAAACAAAATTTATTTTTCTAAATATAAATATATATATTTACATTCTATATATTTTAACATATTTTTCATAAATAAATAAATAAAATTATTTATTTATTTTATTTATTTAAATTAAACCCTATCTACACAAATAAAGTTTCTTTTTTCTAAATATAAATATACATTTACATTTTATATATTTTAAACATATTTTTCACAAATAAATAAATAAAATTATTTGTTATTTTATTTATTTAAATTAAACCCTGTCTACACAAACAAAATTTCTTTTTCTAAATATAAATATATATATTTACATTCTATATATTTCAACATATTTTTCACAAATAAATAAATAAAATTATTTGTTTATTTTATTTATTTATATTAAACCCTATCTACACAAACAAAATTTCTTTTTTCTAAATATAAATATACATTTACATTTTATATATTTTAAACATATTTTTCACAAATAAATAAATAAAAATATTTCTTTATTTTATTTATTTAAATTCAACCCTAAATCAATGACTATTAAGTTCATACATATATATATACCTTGAACTCATATCATACATTAAATTCTTATACAATCATAGCATGCCTTTACAGGGAATAACACAAACCTTTTTTTGTACAAATCCACATACATCAAAACCCGTTGAACCTTAAACTTAGACATAGACTTTTGTACACGCTATTAACTCAATATACATTACACACTAGGTTAGCGTGGTGAGTTACAAGGATCGTTTTGCTACCTAGTCTTGCGTGCTAGCTACACCCTTGAATCAAGTGAGTATTACATAGCCCTTTTTTCTCTTTACACTTTTTGGGGTGATTCATGAATTTTATACAAGCAATAGCTTACATTTACACAAACTACACAAACACAAATCCTATTTACATTCATGTGTGCAAATTTGAGCTTTATGTTTGAGTGCTAGGTGTGTTAACTTTTGTGTGCAAATTATGTGCAATCATTAACTATTTAAGCCGACGGTTAACAATGATAGATCTATTGAGTCTGACAAACCCACCCAGATTGGGGTGATTGTTACCGAAAACTCAATTTTCATGCTAGTTACAAATGTTTGATTGTACTTTAGTTACACAATAGCTGCTCCCTATAAATGCCTTATTTTATCATGACATGTAAGGATTTGTTTATTCATATTTATACACTATCTATGTACAAACCTATGAATGCTCACCAACTTTTTAGTTGACCTTATTTTATTCATGTTTTAGGTGCTAATGTGTGAGTTTGATCAAGACATGCTACACTTAAGTTTGGACTTAGTTAATTTAAATTCAAAGAACAATTTGTATTTTCATTTATGTACTTGTTGAATTTTGCTATTTGTGTTTGAATTGTTTGAAATGAAATTGATGATTAAATATTGAAATCTAGCAAACCTTGTGCTCATGAACAGTCTACATGTCCCGCCCCGACGTTTCCGCCGTCGGTTGGGGTGTGACAGATTGGTATCAGAGCCTTGGTTATAGAGAACTAGGTTATTAGACACCCTTGACCTAGACTATAACTTTAGGACACCCACTTATACCATGCTTCATGATTATGTGTTATGTGCTACATGCTATGTGTTACATGCTTATGATATTAATATTTATTTCATTTTGATACCTTATTTGTTAAAGTTCATGACTTATTAGACTATACCTAAATAATAAATTAAATAAAACAATATCCCTACCCTTACCCTAAGCCTCATAACCTCCTTGCCCACTTCTTTATCATTATCATCATAGCATGTGGAAACTTTATGGAGTTAAATCTATAAAAAAATCTTTATTTCCTCGTTAAGGCTTTTAAACTTTGTTAATTATTTGAGGACACGTGCAATCTGGAAGGGTGACACCTGTATTCTGGGGTTTCTGTCTAGGAAAGCATTTCATATAAATCCCAATCAACCGAGGGACCCGTATGCTTTCCTGGGAATTCCCGGGATGAGTGTTTACTTATAGGCTAAAGCATGTCTCCTTGAAAAATTATATGAGTTTAATTAACCTTAATGTGTCACAGTATTCAAGTGATTATATCACTATTTGGGTACAATCCAAACTATGATTTACCATTTTATTTGTATCTTATCTTTTAATTTCAATCAACCTTCATGAGTTCTTACATCTCTTCTTGTGTTGTGCAAATCTGTAGAATGCCCCCCCGTCGTGCTACCGTGGCCAACAACAACACTGATATTGCTGCTATCATTGCACAACTTGTAACTCAACTCACTCAAGTTAATGGTGCCACAAACGGTAACCATGGAACTAATGGTGGTGGTGGTGCCAACCCACCACAATGTACCTTCAAGCACTTCTATTCGTGTAACCCTATCAAGTTCTATGGTACCGAAGGAGCTACGGGACTTCTTCAATAGTTCGAAAGTATTGAGGGCACCTTCCTCAATAGTGACTGCCCCGATAACCTTCGTGTCCGTCATGCCACAAGTGTCTTCTAAAAACGGGTACTCACGTGGTGGAATGGGGAAAAGAGAACTAGAGGTATAGAGGCAACCATGGCCTTACCATGGGATGAGGTTAAGAGACTAATGACCGAAGAGTTCTATCCTCGAAATGAAGTGAGGAAACTGGAAGCTGAGTTTTGGGATCTTGCCTAAGACAGTGGTGAAAGTCTGGCTTATACAACCCGGTTCCATGAACTGAGTCTCCTTGTGCCCCATATAGTCACACCCTTGTCCCGTTGCATTGAAAAGTACATCGGTGGATTACCTAGACAGATTCAGTATACTGTCTTAGGGAGAAATCCTGCAACACTCTAAGATGCTATCCGATTATCTGCTACTTTGACCGACAACCATGTGAAAGCAGGTACTCTAACTAGAAAAGGCACCAAGAAAGCTCCCGACACCACAACCCCTCCCGTACACATCAAAGAAGCCAAAACTGAAGCCTACCATAATAATAAAAAAAGAAAGGCTAGAAATTTTGCTGTGGTCACTCCTGCTATGCCTGTTAACCAAGTTGCTCCCATGGCTCAAGCACCAGTCAAGAAGCCATATGTGGGGACGTACCCACTCTGTGCCACATGCAATCATCACCATCTCCAAAGCATTCCCTGTCGCCTTTGCACTCACTGTGGGAAATATGGCCATACGGTCAATGTTTGTAGAGCCAAAGCACTTGCAGGCCAAGTCAACCCACCAACCCGAACCAATCAACAAGTGACTAATCAAGGTATTCCCGCCATAGCAAATGGGCGTGCTTGTTATGAATGTGGCAGCCCAAACCATTTCCGTGACCAGTGCCCAAAGTTCATCAATGCTAGACAAGGCGGAGCTCGTGGGCGTGCTTTCAACATCAACGCCAGTGAAGCTCAAGCCGACAATGATGTGGTTTATGGTACGTTCCTTGTTAATAGTCAATATGCCTCCATTTTATTTGATACCGGTGCAGATAAAAGTTTTGTGTCACTTAACTTTGTACCCCTACTTGAAAAAACACGGTCCAAATTAGAGAAAACCTTCACTGTCGAAGTAGCAAATGGTGACTCCCTTGCAATAGACTCCGTTATCCACGACTGTTCTCTAGAACTTAATGATCATACATTTCCAATCGACCTCGTGCCAATGCCACTAGGAAGTTTTGATATCATCATAGGCATGGATTGGCTGTCAAATCACCATGCCGAAGTCATCTTCTTTGAGAAATGCATCCGAATACCCCTTCCGTCAGGAGAAACGTTAAGAGTCTTTGGTGAAAAACCTTGCAAAGGACTCAGGTTAATGTCATGCACTACTGCTCATAAGTACTTACGAAAGAAGTACGTGGCCTTCTTAGCTCATATTATTCAAAAGGATGTCAAAGAGAAGAATATTCAAGACATCCCCATCATCCGGGACTTTCCCGAAGTATTCCCCGAAGACTTATCCGGTCTTCCACCCATTCGGCAAGTAGAATTTCGCATTGACCTTGTACCCGGAGCTAACCCAGTGGCTAGAGCTCCATACCGTCTTGCACCTTCTGAAATGCAAGAACTTGCAAGCCAACTCCAAGAATTCTCCGATAAGGGCTTCATCCGTCCAAGTCATTCACCGTGGGGTGCACCTGTCTTATTCGTCAAGAAGAAGGATGGATCATTCCGCATGTGTATTGATTACCGCGAACTCAACAAGCTTACCATCAAGAACCGTTATCCATTGCCTAGAATTGATGATCTCTTTGATCAACTTCAAGGCTCGACTTGTTTCTCGAAGATTGATCTTCGATCTGGTTATCACCAACTCTGTGTACAAGAGGAAGATATTCCAAAGACTGCCTTTCGAACAAGGTATGGTCACTACGAGTTCATGGTCATGCCTTTTGGGCTAACCAATGCACCCGCGGTTTTAATGGACCTCATGAATCGTGTGTGCAAACCATACCTTGACAAATTCGTGATCGTCTTCATTGATGATATCTTAATCTACTCCAAGACTAAATCCGATCATGAGCAACACCTTAGGTTGGTTTTGGACCTCTTGAGGAAAGAGCAACTATATGCCAAGTTCTCCAAATGTGAATTTTGGCTAAAGGAGGTTCAATTCCTGGGTCATATTGTCAACGAAAAAGGAATTCATGTTGACCCTGCTAAGATCGAAGCGGTTAAGAATTGGAATGCCCCGAAGACCCCCACCGAAGTTCGTTCATTTCCTGGTCTTGCGGGATATTATCGTCGTTTCATCTCAAATTTCTCTAAGATTGCTATTCCTCTCACCGCTTTGACCCACAAGGGTAAACCTTATGAATGGGGACCAAAGCAAGAAGAAGCTTTCCAAACTCTCAAGTAAAAGTTGTGCGATGCTCCTATTTTGACTATCCCTGATGGGAATGACGATCTAGTTGTGTACTGTGATGCTTCCAACCAAGGTCTTGGTTGTGTCCTCATGCAACGAGGTAAAGTAATCGCTTATGCATCAATGCAACTTAAGATTCATGAGAAGAATTATACGACTCACGACCTCGAGTTGGGTGCAGTTGTATTCGCATTGAAGATTTGGAGACATTACCTCTATGGTACGAAATGTGTGGTGTTCACCGACCACAAAAGTCTCCAACACATCTTCAACCAAAAGAACTCAATATGAGGCAACGACGCTGGGTTGAACTCCTTAACGCCTATGACTGCGAGATTCGTTACCATCCCGGCAAAGCGAATGTTGTATCCGACGCTTTGAGTTGAAAGGACCATGTCATGCTTCAATGTGTCCGAATTCAAACCGACATTCAGAATCGCATCTTAGAAGCTCAACACGTCTCGGTCACCGAGGGAAATATGTATGAGGAAATGACGTGTGGTGTTGAACTTCAGATTGAATCAAAACCCAATGGCTTACTTTATTACTTGAACCGTATTTGGGTTCCCGAACGCGATGATCTTCGTGCATTTCTTATGAACGAGGCTCACAAGACTCGTTATTCTATCCATCCCGGTGCGGATAAAATGTACCAAGATTTTCGCCATCAATATTGGTGGCCCGGTATGAAGAAAGACATTGCCCTCTATGTTGCCAAATGTCTAACTTGCTCCAAAGTCAAAGCCGAACATCAACGTCCTTCCGGTTTACTTGAACAACCGGAAATTCCCGTGTGGAAATGGGAGAATTTAGCTATGGACTTCATTACCAAACTTCCTCGCACCTCAAGTGGTTATGATGGCATTTGGGTAATCATTGACCGCTTCACCAAATCTGCTCATTTCTTGCCTATCCGTGAAGACTATCGGGTTGATAAATTGGCTCGAATTTACATTGACGAAATTGTGAGTCGTCACGGTGTTCCCTTAAACATAATCTCCGATAGAGATGCTCGATTCACCTCCCGTTTCTGGCAATCCCTCCAAACTGCTCTTGGCACACGATTGGATTTGAGCACGGCTTACCACCCCCAAACTGATGGTTAGACCGAGCGTACAATTCAAACTCTTGAGGACATGCTTAGAGCTTGTGTAATTGATTTTGATGGTAATTGGGACTCACATCTATCCCTAATTGAGTTCTCTTACAACAATAGCTACCACACAAGTATAAATATGGCTCCCTTTGAAGCTCTCTATGGTCGTAAGTGCCGTTCTCCTATCTGTTGGAATGAGATTGATGAAGCACAAAGGTCCCGAGCTAATCCAAGAAACATCCGACAAGATCATTCAAATCCGTGACAACATTCGAGTAGCGAGGAGTCGGCAAAAGAGTTATGCCAATAAACGACGAAAACCCTTGGAATTCCAAGTCGGTGACCTTGTTCTTCTAAAGGTGTCTCCGTGGAAAGGTGTGATCCATTTTGGAAGGAAAGGTAAGTTAGCACCTCGCTATGTGGGTCCATTCAAGATCATTGAGAGGATTGGGAAAGTGGCTTACAAACTCGAGTTACCTCCATCACTCGGCAATGTGCATCCTACATTTCATGTGTCCAACCTAAAGAAATGCCTTGCTGATGAGGATCTCCATATACCTCTTGACGACGTGCGCATAGACGAAACGATGCACTTCGTTGAGAAACCTGTAGAGATCATGGATCGCGAGATCAAACAACTCAATGGAAGTCGTATTCCTATTATCAAAGTTCGTTGGGAATCAAAACGTGGACCTGAATTTACTTGGGAGCGTGAGGACCAAATGAAGCTCAAGTACCCGCATCTTTTTGCCGATTCAGTCGCCTCAACTAATTAAATTTCGGGACGAAATTCCCTCAACATGGGGATAATGTAACCTCCATGATTTACCGGCTCTATTTTATTTTATTTTGTTCCAATATTAACCCTACTTTTAAATCTCGTAGTTATTCAATCATTTTATTCTCTCTCACCTAAATCATTAAATAAATGGGTATTCATCTATAAAATTTAAAACTTTAAAACACTATTTATATAGATGTAAATACAAATAGTTATCTATAAAAACATGTATGCAAATTATATTCTTACGTTTAGACTTATTAATTAAATCGCACATGAATACTTATTTGACAAATATAAAATTGACATTATAACTTTATAATATAGTTGGTATTTCGTTTATAAAGTTATCAAATAAAGATTTAAGTTCCATAAATTTTCTTATAAAAGAAACCAATTCTTTTTATAAGCAAAACAAATTAACCCTTCTAATCTACATTTGAACACCCCTTAGTCATTGAACCCTTAAACTTGAACCTTTGAACCGAGACTTTGACTCGATAATCAAATTTGACTATTAAAAGTCAAACATGGCCTTGCTTTGGTGCAAATCAACACCCGAAAACATTCAAATCGATTGTAATGGATCCTTGTATGTGTGTAGTCACCAATCGGTTCCGTCTTGACCAAAGTTACGGTCCAATTCGATCACCTAAGGCAGCAAATTCTGAATCCACATAAGTTTGACTTCTCAAAGTCAAACCCATAGCAATCCACCATCAATTCGTGCAAATCAACGGGTTATAAACCCGTAAATCACGCGAACCGACTCTATCATGAATGCAGACCATTTCCTAGACCCAATTCATTCGCGTTTCATTCAAATTAACGCGTATTTCGCCTCCACGGCTTTTATACGCAACCTTCTAACCAAATCATATAATTGGATGAAATCAAACGAATTAATTCATTCCCCCACCTCCGCATACCTCCACCCAAACTCTCTGAACACTCATACGATCTGCATTTCGCCGTTGAAGCTCTGACGAACTCGAAGAAACCAAAACCAAAAATTCCAGCCATCCTCCTTCGTTACTTCACCAAAGCAGGTAATTCTTATACCATTTAACTCGTTCTGACTCTGAGATCAGAAGCCCCATGGTCGGGGCTTCGATCGTATGCTTATCGGGGCTATCGTATGGCTAAGGCTACGGGTATTCAAATGGGCACTAAGGGGGGAACGGGTTTCCGAGTTTTAAATAATCCCAACCAGTTCGTAACCAAGGTGATCGCCCGGATACACTAGCTAACACACTCGACTCATAGAGAATGGGTCACGGGTTCAAATCGGCCCGACAATTTTTTTTTCTTTTGTGTTGTACAACTGAATCCGGCTCCCACCCTGTAACATGTTAACACAAATCCAGTTCGGTTCCGTATAAGTAATTGTCTCCTTGGTCCAGTGGTAAAACTTACAACGCACACAGGTGTCACCCGGGTTCGAGCCGGGTGGCCTGTTTATATTTTTTTTGCAGCTATTCTAACACTCCAAAAATTGTAAAAAAATTATTTTTTAAAAGCCTTACAATATTTTTGACATAATAAAACCATATTTATTAATTTTCAATATAAATTCATTTTATTATAAATTTATGATTAGAATAGTGTTTTATAGTTTTAAAACAAAATTTTAAATATTTAAATAAAACCCTATCTACACAAATAAAATTTCTTTTCCTAAATATAGATATATAATTACATTCAATATATTTTAATATATTTTTTTTAAAAATAGATAAATAAAATTATTTATTATTTTATTTATTTAAATTAAACCCTATCTACACAAATAAAATTTCTTTTTCTAAATATAAATATATATTTACATTCTACATATTTTAACATATTTTTCATAAATAAATAAATAAATAAAATTATTTGTTATTTTATTTATTTAAATTAAACCCTGTCTACACAAACAAAATTTCTTTTTCTAAATATAAATATATATATTTACATTCTATATATTTTAACATATTTTTCACAAATAAATAAATAAATTTATTTGTTTATTTTATTTATTTACATTAAACCCTATCTACACAAACAAAATTTCTTTTTTCTAAATATAAATATACATTTACATTTTATATATTTTAAACATATTTTTCACAAATAAATAAATAAAATTATTTCTTTATTTTATTTATTTAAATTCAACTCTAAATCAATGACTATTAAGTTCATACATATATATATACCTTGAGCTCATATCATACATTAAATTCTTATACAAGCATAGCATGCCTTTACAGGGAATAACACAAACCTTTTTTTGTACAAATCCACATACATCAAAACCCGTTGAACCCTAAACTTAGACATAGACTTTTGTACACGCTATTAACTCAATATACATTACACACTAGGTTAACGTGGTGAGTTACAAGGATCGTTTTGCTAGCTAGTCTTGCGTGCTAGCTACACCCTTGAATCAAGTGAGTATTACATAGCCCATTTTTCTCTTTACACTTTTTGGGGTGATTCATGAATTTTATACAAACAATACGTTACATTTACACAAACTACACAAACACAAATCCTATTTACATTCATGTGTGCAAATTTGAGCTTTATGTTTTAGTGCTAGGTGTGTTAACTTTTGTGTGCAAATTATGTGCAATCATTAACTATTTAAGCCGACGGTTAACAATGATAGATCTATTGAGTCTGACAAACCCACCCAGATTGGGGTGATTGTTACCGACAACTCAATTTGCATGCTAGTTACAAAGGTTTGATTGTACTTTAGTTACACAATAGCTGCTCCCCATAAATGCCTTATTTTATCATGACATGTAAGGATTTGTTTATTCATATTTATACACTATCTATGTACAAACCTATGAATGCTCACCAACTTTTTAGTTGACCTTATTTTATTCATGTTTTAGGTGCTAATGTGTGAGTTTGATCAAGACATGCTACACTTAAGTTTGGACTTAGTTAATTTAAATTCAAAGAACAATTTGTATTTTCATTTATGTACTTGTTGAATTTTGCTATTTGTGTTTGAATTGTTTGAAATGAAATTGATGATTAAATATTGAAATCTAGCAAACCTTGTGCTCATGAACAGTCTACATGTCCCGCCCCGACGTTTCCGTCGTCGGTTGGGGTGTGACCCTCCATTCCACGTTCGTGGTACATCACTTCCATCCAAACGAGCTAGCTTATAGGAACCGTTTCTTCCAACCTATTTGACTTGGCAGGGGCCCTCCCATCGTGGTCCCATCTTTCCTTGATCTTTCGCCCTGCTGGCCTCATTGCTTCGGAGCACATATTCCCCCTCCTTAAATACCCTTTTCTGCACCTTGGAGTTGTAGTATCTTTCAACTTCTCCTTTGCATTTCACTTCACAGATTGAGGCTATCATCCTTCATTCTTCCAGAAGGTTCAAGTTGAGCCGCAATTCTGAGCCATTGTCTATTTCATTGACCTGGAGGACACGGCGTGTTGGCATGATTATTTCTGCTGGTATTACTGCTTTCGTGCGGTAAGTTAAGCTGAATGGGCTTTCCCCGTTACTCGTCTTTGACATCATTTGATGCGCCCATAACACATGTGGTAGCTTTTATAGCCAATTTCTTCCTTCGTCTCCTAAGCGTATCTTTATGCCCTCCACAATACTGCGGTTAGCTCGCTCCACCTGACCACTTCCTTGTGGGTGTGCGACTAATGTCTCCCAGACGGTCTATAAAAAGTATAATAAAAACCTAATCTAGACTCCTAAGTAATACTATAGAATACGTATGAACTAAACCGCACTGACAGGCAAGTGAACCTATCGAGTGTAGCACGGATTAATGGTAAACCAGATTATCGAACCCTAGAGACACTGTATAACTAAATTAGACTCTGACTAGAACTAAGAATATTGGTTTGGGGGGGGGGGGTTGTTTATAAACTACTGATTAAACTAATGAAAACAGATGAACGACACTAACAATCAAGCAAAGACTCGAGAATATTAGGAATGAGAAGAACACTACCTAGATCGGAATCCTACTTGCAAGACTCAAACTTCTACCGGTTATGGAAACAATGATGGATCTGGGTATCTAAGGATAACAGCTCTAGACAACCTAGTGGATCCCTAATCACTCTCAGGGTGTCACCAAAAGGAAACTCTAAAGATGCACAGCGCTCACCAGATAGTTGGATTACCTTTCAGTCTCTCAAACGACAATAGTGTACCCTACAGACAGATCACCTCTCAGTCTCACTGTCCACAATACATTAAGGATGCACGGGGTAATCTCAGATCAAAACACCATGACACAGATTAGTAACAAATACTAAGAACCTAAGGAAACTTCCTCTCAGACAGTTTACACTCAGAATCCTAACAACGAAGACTAACCAATTACCTCTCACCTTTCAGGTATCTAGATAAGAAGAACACTCAGATCTAATATGTTCTCAATACCATTCCTATGGAATACTACGTCTAGCAAACCATCAAACAATCACAAACACGCAGTCTATTATCTAGAATCACTACTCAAACTGAAAGACATTCACAAGCAGCATAAGGAACAATAGTCAATCACAAATCAGATTAAAGCATGCATATTCATCATAATAATTGAACTAAGATCGTTAAAATATCATCAAATCATCATACAAATCCATAAACCGAATAAAAATCCAAACTTTACTAAGTATTCATCAATGACCTAGGTAGTGTCAATTGTTTAACCCATAATCATAATCAAAACATCCAGAACAGAAGTAAAGATACTGAACATGGTTTCAAACAAAGTAATTAAAAACCAAAGAATGAGAATCAAAACCCGAACGAGTTAAATCTAACCAACCCGGAGTCCAAAGCTTCAATCTTGCACTTCAATTGCCTTCTCTAGTCTCAGAATCTCCTAAGAACAGTGCTCTGACGGCTGGAATTCGATCTTCCGTGAAAAATGGCATTACAATTCTATTAATTTGGTCGATTAGGGCTTTTTCACGGAATAAGGGCCTCTCGCGTACCGCGAGAGAATTGCATGGGTTCTTCGCGTACCGCGAAGAACAAATTAGTCCGGCACCTTTCTGGAGCTCCTCGCGTACCGCGAAGCTCTCTTGGTCCATCCTCGCGTACCGCGAGGGAATAAAAATCCAACTTTTTAACTTTTGTTTCTTGGGACTTCACTCGTGCTCTATTTCTTCGTGATATAACTTCATAATTCATGCGAGCACCTGAAAATACAACATAGACTCAAATACAACCTAAAACGACTCAAAACGAATACAAAAACTATATAAAACACACTACATACAATGGAATAAAGATGTGTGCTTTGCACTACATCAAACATCCCCACACTTAACCTTTTTTCGTCCCCGAAAAAGTATCCAATGGAATCATAACTGGAAATAGCTTAACAATATCATATATCTCATTAGCACAAATATACTCACGCGTTAAAAAACAATAATCGGTATTTTCATCCTATTAAACCCAACCACCAACTTTCAAGCCCCCGATTGTGTTCTAATTTCACTTTATACATCATATCAATCAATCTATGGGACTCATACTCAAAAGCTACAACTCTACCTAATCCCATCTCAAGGTCATGTCTAGGCACGTGTTAAACCATATAGATTTCCCACCACGATAAACTAAAATTTACATGTTTTAGAAATTAAGGTGAATTAATGAATGAATGGATGGAAATGAGCATTAAATTAAACAAATGAACCTTGTCTAGAGGTGTTTCAACCAATTCGCTATCCTGGATGGTAACACATAGACTACAGTTCTAATCAATTAAGCACTTAAGAATCTTTTAGTGGTATTTCAACCAGGTCACTATCCCGGAGGATAACACATAAACAAAACTCAAAATTCTAGTTAACTAAGCTCATGAATAATGGAATTATGGATTGCGGGCGCCACCGAATCTCGGATTTATTCTTATAAAAAGAGAGTGGTGTGCCAAGAAATTTCAAAAACCTCTAAGTTTTAGCTTAACGTGGTACCTATCACCCTATGTTGACAGTTTCAGCTTTACCGGCATCCCTAAGATGAGAACCCACAAGATATCATGATTTAATTCAATTATTAATCTATTTAACACTCACAGGATATTTAAACTTTTAAATCGGCTGGGTCTACCAAAACATCACAATTCATACGCATTTTCAATTATTTATTTCATTAAAACTCAACAGTAGTTTCCAGTTCTACAATCATTTTCCATTTATTATGCAAAAACTTATACTTTTGAAGGACATTTTTTTCAAAATTTTTAATTTTTCTTTTGTATTTTTATAAAAGAAAGAAATTAAACTAAACAGACTCACTAAGGCGCAGTCTCCCATCCCCACACTTGAAACAAACATTGTCCCCAATGTGAACCGAGAAACAACTGAAAATGAAAAATATAAAAAAAAAAACTAGAAAGACTTAGCCTGGTGTCCAGCTTCACTCTTCCACGTGTGCCACCGTATAGCATTTCATTCGCGGCTGCAAAACACCCTGTCGGGTTGCCTTTACACAAATATAAGATAGGCATCGACCCTGCTCGAATGGAGATTGAGTATGGGCGGAGCGATCTATACCTGCAAAATTAGCTTACACAATCCACATCATTAAACTGACTCAAAGTAAAAGCAAAAGACTCTACTGACTTATTAAGACTCAAGATAGAACAGGGAAACATACCCGATGGTTGACAAACACATAGACATGAATATCAATAGCAAGGTGAATCAACGATCATGAAACGGTCTTTTGATTTCCCATGGTAGGTGATGGTATGTGGATATAGATGGAGGTGGGTGATGGTAGTATGGAGGTTATGGTGGATGGTGAGGATGGTTTGGTAATGGATGGTAATGGTTGCTAGTGGTAGGTGATGATGAGTGAGTGGTGGTGTAATGGGCGAAGGTGACGGGTATGGGAAACCATGGGAAACAAATAAAATGGGAAGGAACCAGGAACCCCTCGCATACCGCGAGAAACTACAGGCCACTCCTCGCGTACAACGAGGAGTTGGGATTTAGCCCGACCACATTTTCTATCCGTCGCGTACCGCAAGGGACTCCCCCGAGCTTCGCGTACCGCGAGAGGACCATGTTCACAGAAAGTTAAGAGGGTTTTTTATACTTAGAAAATTTTTGACCCCTCAAAACTTTTTCTACCAATTTCTTAAAAAACCGTTCCATTGATAAATTAAAGTTCATACGTACCTAGAACTGCGTTCTCGATGATTTTCCTCACCGAATCAGATGCGAATCCCTGCAAGACACGACACAAACAAAGACGCAAACCAAAAAACACCAAAACTAGCACGAAATTTAACCAAAGATTATACAAACTGTACACCCGGGCACTGTCCCGAGATTCAGATAAACCTAATCAGGAGGCTTCTCCTTGATTCTAAATGACACAGCCTTCATCCTACGAAGTATGACAATTCTCCTCACCCCTAAAACATCAACATACACCGAACATCTATTCACATTATCTCTCAAATCAGTCCACCAAAATTTATATCTACCAGGTCCGAAAATAACATGCATCATGTATCCCAACAAATTGTCACCCCTAAACGTCTCCACACTTGGGGTTTTCACTATCCTTATATCACATGTATCACTCAGCACTCGGATTTTCTTACGGGGTGGCCTGGATTTTCTTACGGGGTATTTCTACCGGTATGACCTCTAAGATCTCACCAGGATCATCGAGGTCCTCCACTATCTCTAACTTCCCCATACTTGGGGTTTGCCAAATCATCTCCTCAAGTTCTGCCATCATCTCCTATAGATCACTAGGCACCTCATCACCATCATCATCCGGTGCATCCAACAGCTCTTCTAACTCCAACGCCCAATCAAATGGCTCACCTAAATCAGGGGCGGGTTCACTAATATTACTCTCTCCTGGATCAGAGTTCCTATGATCACCCATGAAGGTTTCAATTAGACAAACAGAGTGGCTTTGCTCACTAGCCTCCTTTATGGACTTCTGATGTGTTGCAAAACACACCTCGATTTCCTTTGTATTTCGTAGTGTTTTCATATGATTTTAGAGTCGTTTTGAGCCATTTATGGTTTATACTATGTAATGTTGTATATGGTAGGTATTCGGGAAGAATTGGAGCTTAAACGATCAAGAACTGTGAAGGAAACGAGCACACGAGAGCCCGAGATGAGGATGGGAAAAGTCAGGAAAAAGTCCAAACTTAGAAGAGGCATATCTCGGGCTAGAAACTTAGTTACGGAGCCCATAATATATCGATTTAGGGTATTTCGATGAGAAGAATTCAAAAATTCAGTAATCTCACGCGGTACACGAGAGATGGAGGCCATTCACTCGTAGTACGCGAGGGACTGAGAAATCTGCGCGACTATGTTGTTTCCGACGGTACGCGAGAAAATAATCTAAGGGGCCTCGCGGTACGTGAGGGGCTCCAGAAACGCGAATTTTGACCAAATTTCAAGGATTAAAAGTATAGGACTCTCCCATTATCATGAGTATCGATTTCCAGCCGTTTGGGGAGCAAAAAGAGGCGACTTTGGGAGTTTGGAGAGCAATTGAAGTGTAAAGCTTGAATCTTTGGATCCGGGTTCGTTGTGATTAGCTTGTTCAGTTTCCAAGTTTTCATGTTTGTGTCTTTGATTGATTTGTTGAACCATGTCTATGTTTTAATCTTCTAATTTAGTTATTTTGAACATGATTGTAGGCTAAACAATTGATACTGCCTAGGGTACATGATGATTACTTGTTAAAGTTTAGATTTTTATCGGTTTTGGATTTGTTTGATGGTTTGTTGACTTTGTAAAAGATCTTAGCTTAATTATTATGATGAATATGCATGTTTTGATTTGATGTATGCTTGATTATGATTCCATGCGTTGATTGTGGTTGTCTGCCAGTTTGATTAGCGTATCTAGATAATATACCTTAGGGTTTGTGGTTGTTTGTATGAGTTGCTAGACATAGTAGCTCATAGGAGTTGTGATTGAGTATCCTTAGATTTGAATGTGTATCCTAGTTCAATACACGAGAGGTGAGAATTAGTTGTCTAGTCTTCGTCATTAGGAATCTGAGTGTTAACAGTCTGAGAGGACGTTAGTATTAGGTGTTTAGTGATTGTTGCTAGTTCTAATCATAGTTCTTATCCTGAGATTACCCTGTGCATTCTTTGAATGTATCGTGGACAGTGAGACTGAAAGGTGATATGTCTCTAGGGTACATTATTATAGTTGAAGAGACCGAGAGGTGATCCAACCATCTGGTGAGTTTACTACGCTTTAGGTTCCTTAGTTGGTGACACCCTGACAGTGATTAGGGATCCACTAGGTAGTCTTTAGTTGTTATCCTTAGAAACCCAGATCCGTCTTAGTTTCTAGAACCGATAGAAGTTGAGCTTTGCAAGTAGGATTCCGGCCTAGGTGGTATTCTTCCCATTCTGATATATTCCTTAGCTCTTGTCCTTATAGTTTGAGTCAACCTTAGTTTATTGCATTATTAGTTACAATACTTAGTGTAGTAAACCCCCCCCCCCCCAATAAATCATCTTTAGTCCGAGTCAGAGTCTAGTTTTGTTATTCGTAGTGTGTCTAGGGTTCGATAACTTGGTGTACCATTAAGCTGTGCTACACTCGATAGGTACACTTGCCTGTCAGTGCAGTTTAGTTCATAGGTATTCCTATTATTACTTAGGAGTCTAGGTTAGGTTTTGTTAGTTTTTATATAGACCGTCTAGACGACATCAAGTTTTTGGCGCCGTTGCCGGGGACACTTGGCAATAGCAATATTAGCTTTGACTAGTTCTTTTAGTGATTCTTGGTTTGTTTTCTTTTGAGTCTTAATTGTGTGTCTTTGTCTTCTGTGCTACTTGAGTGTCCTATCTGAGTGTCTAATATAGGATCGAGTCTTTCTGTCTTGAGTCTTTATTTATTATCGTTTATTCTTGTGTCAGTTTATGCACCACACTCGTTCACAGGGATCACCACCATATTTAGCTTTTCAAGAGCCCGAATGAGAGATTCATGAGCGCACCCGTGACTTTCGAGAGCGTTTAAAGGAGCTGTGTAAATCCCAGGTACGTTCTACTAGCCCAGTTCCATTTCCTATTACGGGCGACGCTGACCCACCAGCGAGACATACCGTGCACCAGAGAGCCAGTGACGGGGTCAACGGGGCGAGATCTTCGATCACACGCCCCGCCATTCTGAACACCAATACATGGCAGATCCCGTCACATGTCATGAGCACGATCACTCATGCCACTCAATTTCATGGCCTTGAGGATGAGGATTAGGATGCACCCGGACATCTGTCCCGCTTCGCGCGGATATGTGATACCTTCAATATCACGGGTGTGTCTAAGGACGCTATCTACTTGCGTCTTTTCCCATTCTCGCTCTCTGGTCGCGCATATACTTGGCTTTACACCATCCCCGACAATTCTATCACCACATGGGAGGATCTTCAAGCTAAGTTCTACAAAAGGTACTATCCACCTTCCAAGGCCGCTCGCCTTCGGGATCAAATCAATTAGTTCAGGATGGATCCTGACGAGCCCTATCAAATGGCCTGGGAGCGGTTCTACACGCTGTTGAGTCGATGTACCCAACATGGTCTTTCCAACTGGGTGATAGTGGAGAAGTTCTACATTGGTCTCATCTTCGAGAAGCAACAAATGTTCAACACAACTATGGGAGGACATATCATGGATAAGCTCGAGCTAGACGAGTGTAAGGAGATGTTTGAGAGCTTCGCTCTGGCGGAACTTCAGCAGCCATCTACTGGGACTTCCATCCCTAGTGATAGAGCACCCGCCTCTTCTCCTAGAGGTGTGCATCAGGTCACTCCTAATACTAGCGTGGCTACTACACTTGCAGCTATGGCAAACGAGATTAAAGAGCTTAAACTCAGTGCTCTAAGGTGTGAGGTGTGCAGGGGAGGCCACGACACCAGAGATTGCCCCGTAAATCATCAGGAGCAGGTGAGTTTTGATGGCAACCAGAACCAGAATCAAGGGTACAACAATTACAACAATACTTATGGCTCGTGATGGAGATCTGGAAACAACCCGCCTGGGTTTAATGGTCGCCAAAATCAGTATGGAGGAGCTGAAGCAGGGATGAGTTCGGGAAGCAGTGTCAACACAAAGAAGATTGAGGAGATGATTGAAAATCAGACACATATGCTTGCCCACTTAGTTCAGCAAGATAGGGACGCTAAGCAGAGACTGGATGCCCATGACACTTTATTGAAGAATCAGCAGTCGGCATTCCAGGATTTACAGCGCATGGTAGGAGACATCGCGAGGAGCCTAAAGGAGAGGCAGGTTGAAGCATCTGCGGCCCATAAGAGTTCTAATGCTTCAGTGATGGCCGTGTCGATCATGAGTCGAGGAGAAGAGGAAGCTTCCCACGGTGATGACTATGGCATCTCGTCAGTAGAGGAGGTGAAGAAGATTAACTGGAGAGGTCGATTTGCTGAGATCGATGCTAGGACGCTAGAGGAGCCCGAGTTGAATGCTTTTTCGACTAGGAGCATGA
Organism: Smallanthus sonchifolius; assembly: GCA_023525975.1. NCBI lineage: Eukaryota > Viridiplantae > Streptophyta > Magnoliopsida > Asterales > Asteraceae > Smallanthus > Smallanthus sonchifolius. The sequence goes on from CM042037.1 coordinate 23,212,092, forward strand.
GGGCAGAAGAGAAAGAGAGCCCACCGGTAGAAGACAAAGAGCCGGTGGAGGAAGAGATAGTTATGGAGAAACCTGTCGAGAAGGCAGAGGAGAAGAAGAAGGGGGTGGAGATGAAGTCCCACGAGATTGACTTGAGTCGTGTTCCTTATCCAGCACGCTTGCTGCCACATAAACACGCTAGGGAATATGATACCTTCCTTGATATGTTCAAACAACTCAAGGTCAATCTCCCATTTATAGAGGCCCTCTAGCATATTCCTAAGTATGGCAAGTTCCTCAGAGATCTTCTTTCCAACAAGAAGAAGCTAGAGGGGATCTCTGAAGTCTCACTTGGTGAGCAATGTTCTGCTGTGGTTCAGAACAAACTGGTGGATTTCACGATCCCATTTATGCTTGGCGGTTTGCCTTTAAACCACGCGTTGGCTGATCTAGGTGCTAGCGTAAATATGATGTCATATTCTATTTATAAGCAGCTAGACCTAGGTGAACAGTAGCCTATACTTGTTCAAACATACACCTCATTAATCGTTAGCCGATCGTATCTAATTCAAAGATTTAGAACTCATAATCATGTGGTAACACCTCTTAGAGTTAATCCAGTTAGTAATCCTGTTAGGTGTTCTGTTAAATCCTAACCAAGCTAATTCTGTCAAAGCTGAAGTTGCAAGGGCTGAATTTGTAAATAACCAGAAAACCTAGTAGGCACGGTAGCGCCACGTTTTGGCATGGTCGCGCCTCGTCTGGCACGGTCGCGCCTCTTATAGGCACGGTCGCGCCTCACATCAGTTGAAACGTAAATACAGCCTTTAAACGCAAAATCGTTCAAATTCGTAACCGTTTCTCACATTAACAAACCCAGTTAAAGGTTTTAATCATTTTATTTATGACACATAAACCCAATTGATCGATTCAAATTATAACCATCAAAACCCTTCATGTGGCCATCGATTTCAAGATTTTGGCTGCAATCCTCTCAAACAAACTACACAAATACATCATTCGATCCTCCCTAAACCTCCAGAACACATTGAGTTAGCCGGAGTTGCAGCAGAAAGCGCCGGAGATCAAACCGTTTCTACCGAACGCTATCAATACATTATTCTTCCGGGTAATTGAAACCTCCTACATCTTAGGTTTAGTCTATAGATCAAAAGCCCAACATAAATTGGGCTTACAATAACGAATGTAACATGAACCCGAATATAGAGTTCATTCTAAAACGGTTTAATCAAATCCTACTATGGACATGTTTTAAATGCAATTAAACTATACCAATAGACTCGTAATCACCTAATGGATGAAAGCACTAAGGTTTCCAGTATTGATATCATAAGAATTAGACAATTCGTCTCTGTTATGGATCAGACACGGTCGCGCTAGTCTTCTAGCGCGGTCGTGCTCCATGAAGACATGGTCGCGCCTCTCCAAGCGCGGTCATGCCTCACCCTCTGACCCGGTCGTGCCTCTTGGCTAGACCTGGTCGTGCTATCAGAACCCTAGACACGGTCGTGCCTGGCCCAGGCACGGTCGTGCCTAGTGAGCAGCCTTGTTGTGTCTTATGTTTGATCAACACAGTCGCACCCTTGCCAACGCGGTTGCGCCCGTGGTCTTAGCACGATCGTGCCTTGACCCAGGCACGGTCATGTGTGTGAGAAAATCTTGTCAGAATGCTTAATTTTATATTTTTAAAAACAATAAGTATTCCAAATTAATTTTTAAATAAAAATAATAAATTTTATAAAGATTTGGATTAACTTTATTTAAAAGATCCAAATTCTTATTTCTAAATAAATAGAAGTTAATTATTATAACCTACAAAATTAAATTTATATTTATTATTAAACTCTACACATAAATATTAGTTACACAACTTATTTACTTATCTTTATAAAAATAGCGTAAAGATTATTTATTAAATTTATATTTAATATAATACACCCACTATATTTTTATAACTAAATGAATAAGTTACATACCTTTATAAATAAATAAATAAATAAAGTAATAATTATTTATTTAATTTATATTTAAACAAAATTGGTTATTTAGCCTACACTTAAATAAACCGAATAATTACATTAATTTGTAACTAGAATAATTAAATAATAATTATTTGATTTAATTATTCAAATCCAAACCCTAATTTAAAAACATTTTAAACTATTCATTTCAAATTGCTTCCATTTTATTCAACATCTACACAAGCTTTTTTCATAATTCGTCATGAACTCATTATATAATTCCTTATACTCATATCCAATGAAACCCTAGACTTTGAGTTAGACATTTTATTAATTCATGTTCACACGCAATACACTTTAGGTTAACGTTGTGCGTTACAAGGATCACGATACTACCTAGTCTCTCTTGTCAGCTACGCCTTTGAATCATGTGAGTATTATATAACCCCTTTTACTCTTTTACACTTTTTTGGGGTGGAACATGAACACTATACAATACTAATGCTTACATTTACACAAACTATACAAATACAAATCCTCTTTACATTCATGTGTGCAATTTGAGCTTTATGCATGAGTGCTAGTTGTGCTAACTTTTGTGTGCGATTTATGTGCAATCATTAACTATTCAAGCCGACGGTAAACAATGATAGATCTATTGAGTCTGACAAACCCACCCAGATTGGGTTGATTGTTACTGACAACACAATTTTGCATGCTAGTTACAAAGGTTTGATTGTACTTTGGTTACACAATAGCTGCTCTCTATAAATGCCTTATTTTATCATGGTATGTAAGGATTTGTCTATTTACAATCTATATGCTATCTATATACAAACCTGTGTATGCTCACCAACTTTTTAGTTGACCTTATTTTATTAATGTTTCAGGTACTAATGTGTGATTTTGATCAAGACTTGCTACACATTAGTTTTGGACCTAGATAATTTTAATAAAGGATTATGTATTTCATTTTATGTACTTGGTTTGATTTGGTTTTGTCTTAAATATTTGAAATAAATTTGGATGATTAATATATTTCAATTTAATCAACCTTGTGCTCATGAACAGTCTACATGTCCCGCCCCGATGATTCCGTCATCGGTTGGGGTGTGACACATAGCCACTCCGTATGCATGCTTGATTCCTTCATGGACTACCATCGGGACTCTAATCCAGTAGAGGATGTTGTTGAGGGAGATGGAGGAGAAATGATTGAGGACCCGCCTGATCGGCTAGCTGAATTTGAAAGGAATTTGATAGGGTCTGCGTTTTTAGGTGCTGATAGTGATGACTGCAGTTTGAGTGAGATATTAGCACAAGTCGGGTCATTAATCTGTGAGACACCCGTGGTGGAGAGTTTAGAGGATCATGATGATCCGGGCGAGAGGTTATAGGCTACACCTTTAGTGATGTCACATATTAAGCCTTTAACCTGTACTTATGTGCATGCTGAGGGGATAGAAGCCGACTCATCCCCTAAATCTAGGCCGCCCCGTAAGAAACTCCGAGAGTTGAGTGAGGTTGTTTAGAGGTGACAATTTGCTGAAGTACTTGAACCAGGTGATCTTTGGACCTTGTAGATTTAAGTTGTGGTGGAAAGACTGGATTGGTACATATGATATACATTTAGAGTTTGATAGAAGTAGGAGCTTGATGAGGTTGTGGAGGATCGGTAGACCGCGTAGGATGAAGGCGGGTACCGGTTAGGATCAAGGAGAAGCCTCCTGATAGGTTTATCTGAGTCTCGGGAAAGTGCCAAGGATGTAGAGTTTGTGTGCACTACTTGGTTTGAGTCCGTGTCCATTTTTTATGTTTTTCGGTATGTATGCTTTGTTTGTGTCAAGTTTTGCAGGGATTCGTGCTTGATTCGGTGAGGAAAATCGTCGAGAATGAAGTTCCAGGTATTTTTTACGTGTGTTTTTATGCTTGGACTAGGTTTTTAAGGAATTTGGGTGAAACAAAATTTTAAATGATAAAAAATTTTCTAAGTATAAAAGTTGGAAAAATTTCAAAACTTTCTGTTACCAACAAGTCCCCGCGGTACGCGAAGCATTTGGGAAGTCCTCTCGTGGTACGCGAAGGACAAACCAAGTAGACAGCTTAATTTCTGCCACCTCGCGGTACGCGAGGTGTGCTGTCGGTTCTCTCGTGGTACGCGGGGCAATGCTGGTTTCACCCTTCTTCCTTGTTTTCCCATGGTTTCGTTCACCGTTCGCCCGCATCGACCACCATTATCATTCACACCTCTATCCTCTATCCACCATCCATTATCACCACCGTCATTATCACCACCGTCATCATACCACATATCATCCTTTATCCATCATTCATTACCCTTCATTATTGACACCATACCATCCATTCACACCACTATGGGAGAACTTGAAACCATTCGTGACCGATGACTGACTTTGCTGTGGCATTCATGTCTATGTGTTTGCCACCTATTGAGTACGTTTCTCTGCATATCTATCTATCTATCTTGAGTCTTTTACTTCTTAGTTAGTCAGTCGAGTCTTTATTTTATTTTGAGTCAGTTTAATGATGCGGGTTTGTTGTGAGGTTTATTTTGCAGGTTTTATCATTCTGCCGGTACTCAATCTCCATTCGGGCGGGATCTATCATCACTTATATGAAGTTTGTAAAGGCAACCCGACAGTCTGTGCAACCGCGGCCGAAATGCTATACGGTGCACACAAGGATGAACGAAGCTGGAAACATTCGGGAGCATATACTTTACCAGCTAAGCCGCTTCCTGTTTTAGTTTTTCATTTTTATTTTTAGTTGTGTTTTGCTTCACATTGAGGACAATGTGTCTTTCAAGTGTGGGGATGTAAGTGTTTAGTTTGTTTCTTGTTTTTAAAAATTAAAAAATACAAAAAAAAATTGAAAATTTTGAAAAAATGTCCTTTGAAATCAAAAGTTTTGCATAATAAATGGAAAATGATAGTACAACTGGATCTGCTTATTGAGTTTAAATGATTAAATAATGGAAAACGCGTCTAATTAGTGATGTTTTGGTAGACCCAGTCAACTAGTAAAACTTAAATAGCCTGTTTGTGTTAAATAAGATTAATAATTGAATTGAATCGTGATATCTTGTGGGTATTCATCTTAGGGTAATGGTAGCACCCAGGTCAGCCAATGCGTGGTTCATAGGCAAACAGCTAAGTAGACACGGGATCGTGAAGTGACCCGGATCTGCCAATTTCTCAGGCAGTTTGTTCTGCACCACCGCATAGCATCTCTTACTTAGAGAGACTTTCGAGACCTCCTCCAGCTTCTTCTTGTTGGAAAGAAGTTCTTTCAAGGACTTAGCATATCTAGGCATATGCTGGAGGACCCGATGAATGGAAGATTGACCTTAAGTTATTTGAACATGTTAAGGAAGTTGCCGTATTCCCTAGCGTATTTATGAGGCAGCAAGCACGTTGGGTAGGGAACACAACTAACGTCAATCTCGGGGTCTTCTTCACCCCCTCACTCTTCTTCTCAGCCTTCTCGGGAGGCTTCTCCATCACTATCTCTTCGTCCACCGGCTCTTCATCTTCTACCGGTGGCTCCTCTCTTTCTTCTTCTCTTTGACTCCTAGTCGTCACGGCCATCACATATGCATTAGGAGCCGAAGACGAACCTCCCTATCTGTCCTTCATGTGTTTCTCTATGTCTCCAACCGTGCGTTGCAGATCTTGGAATGCAGATTGCTGATTCTTCAGTAAAGTGTCATGTGCATCCAATCTCTGCTGAGTCACTTTGTCCTTCACCACTAAGTGGGTAAGAATTTGGGTTTGAGTCTACAGCATCTCCTCAATCCTCTTGGTGTTAATGCTGCTCCCCACACTTGCACCTGCATCTCATCCAGCATACTGATTCTGGCACTGCTGAAACCCTAGTGGGTTGTTTCCAGATCTCCATCCTGAGCCATAAGAATTGCCATATGCATTATTGAATCCTCGGTTCTGGTTGCCCACAAAATCAACATGCTCCTGCTGCTTAACGGGGCAGTCCCTAGTGTCGTGGCCTCCTCTGCACACCTCACACTTTTAAGCACTCAGCTTCAACTCTTTAATTTCATTAGCCATAGCTGCAAGTGCAGCAGCCATGCTAGCATCAGGGGTGAGCTGATGAACGCTGGTGTCCTAGCAGTAGGAATGGAATTCCTAACGGAATTCTTCAGTAAAGTGTCATGTGGCTGCTGCTGCTCGACTAAAGAGAAACTTTCAAACATTTCCTCGCATTCAACATGCTCTTTCTTATCCATGATATGGCCTCTCGTAGCAGTATTGAACATTTGCTGCTTCTCGAAGGTGAGGCCATTATAGAACTTCTCCATAATCGCCCAGTCAGAAAGACCATGCTGGGGATATCGGCTCAACAGGGCGTTGAACCGCTCCTAGGCCATGTGATAAGGCTGGTCAGGGTCCATATAGAAAGAATGGATCTGGTCCCTTAGGCGAGCGGCCTTAGAAGGCGGATAGTACTTTTTCATAAAATTGGCTTGCAGATCCTCCCATGTGGTGATGGAATTATCGGGGAGGGTATCAAGCCAAGTGGCAGCACGTCCAGAGAGCGAGAATGGAAAGAGACGCAAGTAGATTGCATCCCCGGATACACCAGTGATATTAATGGTATCAAAGATACGCACGAAGCAGGACAGATGTTCTTATGCATCCTCATCCTCGAGGCCATGAAATTGAGTAGAGTGGGTGATTGTACTCATGACGTGTGATGGGATTTGCCAATTATTAGTGTTTGGCACAGTTGGGCGCGTGATCGGAGATCTAGCCCTAGTAACACCATCACTGGCTCTCTGGTGTACAGTACGTCTCACTTGTGGGTCAGCGTCGCCCATGTTAGGAATAGGAATAGGGCTTGGGGTACGTACCTTTTTCTCACACAAAACTCTCAACCGCTCACTAAGGTCGCGGCTGCGCTCGTGAAGCTCTCGCTCGGGCTCTGAATAAGCTGTAAACTCGGGTGATCCTTGCGAACGAGTACGCTGCATACACTGAAAGACACAAAAACAAATAAAAAATGAAGACTCAACACACAGAAAGACTCGATCCTAGAATTAGACACACAAATAGCAGAGAAGACAAGCACACAATTTAGACTCAACTAAAAAGAGAAAATCAAACAAAAACCAAACAAAGAACTAATCAAAGATAATTTTGCTATAGCCAAGTGTCCCCAGCAACAGCGCCAGAAACTTGATATCGCCCAGACGGTCTATAAAAACTATAATAAAAACATAATCTAGACTCCTAAGTAATACTCTAGAATACCTATGAACTAAACCGCACTGACAGGCAAGTGATCCTATCGAATGTAGCACAACTTAATGGTAAACCGGATTATCGAACCCTAGAGACACTGTATAACTAAATTAGACTCTGACTAGAACTAAGAATATTGGTTGGGGGGGGGGGGGTCTATAAAATATTGATTAAACTAATGAAAACAGATGAACGACACTAATAATCAAGCAAAGACTCGGGAATATCAGGAATGAGAAGAACACTACCTAGATCGGAATCCAACTTGCAAGGCTCAAACTTCTACCGGTTATGGAAACAATGATGGATCTGGGTATTTAAGGATAACAACTCTAGACAACCTAGTGGATCCCTAATCACTCTCAGGGTGTCACCAAAAGGAAACTATAAAGATGCACAACGCTCACCAGATAGTCTGATTACCTTTAAGTCTCTCCAACGACAATACTGTACCCTACAGACAGATCACCTCTCAGTCTCACTGTCCACAATACATCAAGGATGCACGGGGTAATCTCAGATCAAAACACTATGACACGGATTAGTAACAAATACTAAGAACCTAAGGAAACTTCCTCTTAGACAGTTTACACTCAGAATCCTAACAACGAAGACTAACCAATTACCTCTCACCTTTCAGGTATCGAGATAAGAAGAACACTCAGATCTAATCTGTTCTCAATCACCATTCCTATGGAATATTACGTCTAGCAAACCATCGAACAATCACAAACACACAGTCTATGATCTAGATACACTACTCAAACTGAAAGACATTCACAAGCAGCATAAGGAACAATAATCAATCACAAATCAGATTAAAGCATGCATATTCATCATAATAATTGAACTAAGATCGTTACAATATCATTAAATCATCATACGAATCCATAAACCGAATAAAAAACCAAACTTTACTAAGTATTTATCAATGACCTAGGCAATATCAATTGTTTAGCCCATAATCATAATCAAAACATCCAGAACAGAAGTAAAGATACTGAACATGGTTTCTGATGTCGCCCAGGTGGTCTATAAAAACTAACCAATAAACCTAACCTAGACTCCTAAGTAACAAATAGAGTACCTGTGAACTAAACCGCACTGGGTTTTACACAACTCTTTCAAACGCTCCCGGAAGTCGCGAGTGCGCTCGTGAAGCTCTCTTTTGGGCTCTTCGTAAGCTGAATATTGTGGCGATCCCTGCGAACGAGTACGTTGCATAAACTGACACACAAAAACCAAAAGAAACAAAATAAAGACTCATAAACATAAAGACTCGATCCTATGTTAGACACTCAGATAGGACACACCAGTAGCAAATAGGACAAAGACACACAATTAATACTCACAAATAAAAGAAACAAAACAAACCAAAAATCACAAAAAAGAACTAGTTAAAGCTAATGTTGCTTTTGCCAAGTGTCCCCGTCAACGGCGCCAAAAACTTGATGTTGCCCCGACTGTCTATACAAACTAACAAATAAACCTAACCTAGACTCCTAAGTAATAAATGGAGTACCTATGAACTAAACCACACTAACAGGCAAGTGTACATATCGAGTGTAGCACAGCTTAATGGTAAACCGGAATATCGAACCCTAGAGACACTGAACAGCTAAACTAGACTCTGACTCGGACTAAAGATGATTTGGTTGGGGGTTTTCTTTACTACTGATTAAACTAACAAATGCAGAACTAACGATCGACTCTAAGAACTCAGGGAAATAACAGGAATAGGAAGAATACTACCTAGGTCAGAATACTACTTGCAAAGCTCAACTTCTACCGGTTATGGAAACTATGATGGATATGGGTTTCTAAATATAATAACTCTAGACAACCTAGTGGATCCCTAATCACTCTCAGGGTGTCACCAACTAAGGAACCTAAAGATGTACTAAACTCACCAGATGGTCGGATTACCTTTCAGTCTCTCCAACAATGATAAAGTACCCAACAGATAGATCACCTTTCGGTCTCACTGTCCATAATACATTGAATATGCACGGGGTAATCTCAGGATAACAACTATGACATGGAATAGCAACAAATACTAAGACAAACTAAGGAAACTTCCTTTCAGACAGATTTCACTCAGGATCCTAATACCGAAGACAAACCGATTACCTCTCACTTTTCGGGTATCGAGATAAGACACACCCTCAGATCTAATTAACACTCAATCACAATCCTATGGTTACTATGTCTAGCAAACCATACAAACAACCACAAACCTAAGTCTATGATCTAGATTTGCTAATCAAACTGGAAGACATCCACAATTAACATACATAATTGAAATCAAACGTAGATCAGATTAAAGCATGATATTCATCATATTCATTATCAAAAGATTTGTTACAAAATCATTAATCCATTCAATCGAATCCAAAAATTGATAAAAATAAGAACTTTAACAAGTAATCATCATGTGACCTAGGCAGTATATGAAGTTTAGCCTAGAATCAACATCAAAACATGAATAACAGAAGTAATCAAGCAAAACATGATCCAAAACCAACTGATGACTTTAAAACCGAATAAGCTAATCTAGACAAACCCGGAATCAAAAGCTTTGATCTTGCTCTTCAATCGACTTCTCCAGCCCCAAAATCACACTTTGCACCTCTTTAGACAGCAACAATCGAACTCCTGACCTAATTGCAATCCCAATATTTTAATTCATCAATTTGGGCTTTTTACGGATTTACGGGTCCCTCGCGTATTGTGAGAGATTGTGGCCAGCCCCTCGCGTACCGCGAGGGACAAATTAGTCGCGCCCAGATTTAGAAGTCCCCGCGTATCGCGAGACATTATATCTCCTCCCTCGCGTACCGCAAAGGAATTATTTTCACCATTTTTCTCTTTAAACTCTTGGGCTTCACTCTCGTGCTCGTTTTCCTCAGGATTTGACTTGTATTCCACAAGAGCTCCTGTAATCATGACCTGGACTCAAAATAATGTAAAAACAAGTAAAAACATACACAAAACTATCTAAAAACTCACGAATACAAAGGAATAAAGATGTGTGCTTTGCACTACATCAAACATCCCCACACTTAACCTTTTTCCGTCATCGAAAAAGCTTTAGTGGAATCATAACTGGACATACTTTAACAAACTCAATTATTTCAATTAGCAAAATATACTCACGCGTTAAAAAGCAATAATCAGTGTTTTTATCCGATTAAACTCGAGCACCAACTTTCAAGCATATCAATCAATCTATGTGACTCACACTTAAAAGTTACAGCTCTACCTAATCCCGTCTCACGGTCATGTCTAGGCACGGTTTAAACAATATAGATTTCACCCACCACGTTAAACTAAAATTTATAGGTTTTTAGAAATCAAGTGTAAGGCCCCAAACCTGGCACCCTACAGTTGGTTCTCATAACGGAGTATTCCCTTGAAAATACTCATTTTAAACATATTATACTACAACGGAAGTCTTTCTAAAAACATTAATTAATATTTAATGTCATTAAGTTACCTCACGAATGCTTGCACACCAATCCGAGTAGCACCGCTCCCAAGCCAAGATACGTCAACGCAACGCTTACCTGCAAAACAATCTATCGTACACACAAAGTCAGCTACGCTGCGTGAGTTCTAATAGTTTAGTTTAATTAAAAGCCAACTCGTCTCAAAAGTTATTTGAACTTTGCTCATGACCCACGGTCCTTATAAAGTAGGTCCACATTTCATTAACAAATAGATAACCCCTATTATCACACGATATCCCATAATAGTTCATTACCCAAGAATCATCCCATAATAATGATAATCCCGCAGTCTCATTGACATAGGTCGAACTTACTACACTAATAAGTCATGCTCAAGTACACGTATTAACTCGACACTTGGTTAACACAACAATCCTTAGACATCAACTTACTCAGCCTTGACCAAGGCTCCTACAAATCAACTGACATAACAGTTGTAAGCACCACATCACAATCCTGACATAACCGTCAATCTAACATGACTCACCACATTATTACTATCTCATGCACAATAAATATAACTCAACACTTGTATGCAATTTAACGCAAATATATAAGCACACAAACACATACCTCATCGCTGTACCCTCGTCAAGGCATTCGATACACCTCGAGCTCATCATTAACCTGCTCAATATTTGCCACCTTTGGTGACCACTCGAAGGACTCAGTCCTCCACAATCCCGTTTTCCGTGCCATAAAGACAACCATGCAAACACAATACATGTCATGTCACAAGGACAACGACACAATACATATAACACATGTATAAACACATAACACTATACTCTATGTACATGACTCATTAACTACATATGCACTTTACACACTTATCACTAGGATAAGATATCCTACACGTATTCATAAGCGTTTAGCTTATATCGCGACTCACCCTGGCTAACTCATCACACAATACCCCCTGTTATGGTGACACACATTCAAGTACTATGTATCACTATCTAAGCACATACCATGTACGTGCACATCCTGTCACACCACCTAGTCGTATCCGCACGACATATAGACTCGTCCCCTGACTCACCTCTATTAGGTCACTATACGATCCATGACCATATACCCACCTTTAAGCCTAGATCACATGATCACATAAACACCCCCGTAGACCCTCCGACTCATTAATAATCAATTCCATTTCAAAAACACATCGGATTAGAACCCGAAACCCTTAACACATTTAATATGTTAAACATCTCTTGTAAGTATGTACGGTAGACCCAAAACGTTAAAAACATTTAAAGAGGGGAATTAGAAACTCACCAATTATGCCGAGCCCCAGTCCTTGCTCTACAACTCGTCCGTCCATGTTGGAATCCCAAACCTAACAAATGCGAGATCACATGATCAGAACATGTTCTAAACATACGTTGAATAACGTATAAAATATAATCTCTCATGTCGTCTCGCCAGCTCGTTCTGTCTTTCCACAAGCCCTAACCTAACGGGTTTTCACAAACCAGATCGTCCTTGATCCGCTTAGGACCAGCATGCATGCACGTACACATGCCATACAAAATCCTAACCTCACTGGTCATGCGTACACAAACCGAGATGTCCATTCACATCCGAATCCCTCCATGCAAACCCTAATCAGGTGTAGTCCGACTCTATCCTCTTTGTCGATCATCCCCGTGAATCACGACCACCGCGTTTCATCACATTGTACCACCCTCGTGTTCCCGTCACCTTTTCTAGCTGCGAGAAAACCCTAACTGGGCTCCCTTTCACGTCAGAGCACTACTACCACCACCTTGTCATCCGCCGCCGTGAGTTATCACCACAGTCAACTCTGGCAGCCACCGTCGCGCCATCATGGCTGCTGTCACAGTAGCTCCCCGCCGTCGGCTTCGCCGGGTCCACCGTCTCCGGCTACCCCCGAGGTCACCACTCCAGCCGTCCTCCTCCTCCCCTTGTCGCGCCATCTCAGCTTGCCACCATAACTGGCTCCTCCTGCCCTCGTCTCCAGCGGTCGAACGTCGCCACCACTGCCACCCCATCACCTTCGGCTAACCCGCTGCCAGGCCGCCACCACCATTCCGTGGCCGGCCACCATACTCCCATAACTCGAAACCCTACTCAAAACCATTCAAGCAAAACGATAATGAAACATGTAGAAAAAAACGTAGGCTAGTGTTACCTTGGTTTCGTGAGAATCCCTTCGCTAATGGCTGCCGTGAAAACGTTACCCGACCATCGCTGATCCCTCCTCCTCCTCCTCCTCTCTTTGCTGCCGTCGTGTGTAAGCCTAGCCAAATGGCGTAGGGTTTGTGACTTAGGTGGTTTAAATACCACTTCCTCATTACACTTCGAGTCCCTCCTAATATGTTTAACGCGTCTCTACTCTGAACTTTTAAATTAATGACTAACCGGGTCCTCTAACTTTGATAAACCGAGCTTTACAGGTCAATCCTACTAACCGCTTCATCTACAAGAGATTCGGGTTATTCGTTAACCCAGATAGTAATTTTATAGATTTTTGGGATGTTACAAGTCTACCCCCCTTAAAAGAGGATTCGTCCTCGAATCATGTGTCAGTACAAACAAACACAGCACATTCTTCTGGTATAATTGGTGCATCCAAAATCCTTTGGTGCTATTCGTTCTCTTTCATACACATCCTTCCTGTCACTTTACTCTAAGACTCGGTCATCATCCTTGGTGTTCAAAGAAGTCTTCTCCCTTTGCCCGCTTCCAACCTCTGAGACTTGTAGGATCATCTACATATTCCTTTATTATTCGATCTCCAGCTTTCACTTCTATGGCACAACTTCCTCAATTACGTGTTTACTTATCCCATTTTCCTGATTCGCTCACCGCACCTATACCGTCATTTCTTGCATAGTCCTAATGATCTCATCATTCCGACGGTCATTCTCAAATAAGGCTCCTTGCCTTTCATAATCAGGATCGTTCGTCGTCTTTCTCATCTCGTACTCTAATCGCCATCCAACGATGGTTCCTTAAAACTCAGGTACCACTGTCTTGCTCACAGATGTGATACATCTCTTGTTCTTAAATGACCTCCAAGAGCTGGTGCCAAGCTTTACTGGTCTCTCCTACTGGTTCCCCACCACCGTATCTCTTTACTTCTATATCACATGTTTACTATGTCCCTCAAGAATGTACATACACTCAACACTAGGGTCATTCTCATCAACCCACGATGTCCTCAAAAGCTTACCTACCACCGTCATGTCTGTTTCAATAGCCAAACATTTGCTTTACTTGAATGCTCCACCGGAGCTCCCTTTAAGCCAGTCATAAGTTTGCCAGCGTGGTCCTTTCCTTCTCAGTCACTTATGTGCAATCCTTCACTTACCCTTATCCCGTTCCACTTTTCTCGTCATTGCTATATCATTGCCACACGATCACCGCTCGCATCTCATTTATCTTGTACGGTCATGAAGTCCGTCTTCTTACAAGCCTCTGCTATTCGTTGTCTCGTCGAGGGAAAATATCCCTATTCCTCTGGTGTCTCACCTCAACTGAATTCTACATTAGGAATGTGTTCCATGAAGGTCCTTCATCACCTTGTTATCTCCATGCTGAAATCTTCGGTGTCATCACCTTGATCTCATCATAAACATTTTTGGTCAAGCGTCCACGTAAAATTCATCATCATCTATTCTCACAGCTCCGCCCTTTGGCTTCGTGCTCTGAATTCCCGAGATATAAGCATAGGCATCTCATAAGAGCACCTCACCGATTGTCTAGAAAGGCGTCAAAACTCCTCGCATCACCTTGACGTATCAACATCGAGAAAATCGCCAAGATAGGAATACTATACATGAGCACACCGACCACCCTTCCTATTCATGACTAAGCGCGTACTACAAAGACACACACCGACACACATAACTACAGAACTCACAATGTTCTAAACATGTACTAGTAACTCAACCTTCTAACTCGCACAAAGTGCACATAGACGACTAGCTAGAATCTGTGTAAATCTACGCGCATACAATATGACCTCGTCGTTTATAGACACACAAGTATATCATGTTTTCTGGCCCAAAGGCACCAGCAAACATGATCTTCTGCCTGACTGCCATCAGACACAATAACCAGTTGAAAAAAGTCAACACCATATCAAGCTTACACTTGATCTCCCGCTTGAATAATGCCAGACACAATATCAAGCTTACGCTTGATCTCTCGCCACGACTATTAAGTATGTGACACAAATAACTCATACACATAAGCAACTCAATTAACGACATACAAGTTTATTCGCAAAACACTTACATATCCTTAAGCACCAAAACATTTACCTCGCGAAGATCTATGCCTTAAGATATAAGGACATTTAATATCATAGTAAGGCTAAACACACTCCCTTACACTTCATACATCACCTAAGCGTAACACATAGGTGGCACTATCTTAAGACCGTAGACACACACAACTAATCAAAACTCAGGTCTACACGGGTCTATTCATATAGTCTAATAAACCAAGTCATAGCATCACATCAAAGATTACGTTTAGCATGAACTCACGTTGTTAAAAAGGTAATCACATAATCACACTTAATTAACACTACACCATCAATAGCAAGCTATCACCCATTCAACTATCATTAACTACGTTTTAAACCATCCCGTGGTAAGATTCACTGTCAAGGTTAAAATCAAGCAATTGAAAAACCAAGAACAAAAATTTTGCCACAAAAGTGCCTGAAAGCCATTACTCAATATGCTCTAGTCCTCTCGTGGTAACCACCACTGTTCTAGTCATTGAACAAGTCAAAGTTATCCCCAACTTGCTCCTCGTCCTTGGATTCCTCCAACCATCCATTTCATGATTCTGCGTAATGTCTCGAGGGCTGACTCCTGACTGCAAATGCATTTCTTTCTCTCTTGTAAAAGGAACTATTGAGCCCACCCCTCATAGTTGCCCTAGTAGTATTGGGGGTATTTGGCACCGGAAGCGCCAAGATCACCTCCTATGCTGGTAGCTCCTGCTTGTACTCAGCCGCCGGTGGAACCACCGTCAATGGAACAGGTGCTGAGACTCGTCTCCCTCCAAAGATAACTGTGCAAACGGCAGCCAAACGTCTAGCCCGCCGCTCTGTCAACCTCCTGATAAGGGCTCCTCGCCTAACCCATCTAGTCTGAATTGTCATGGCCATCAGTACCTGCACAAGATAGAACGTTGGATTGATTACTATGGGCGCCAAATTCAGAATATGAGAGTAGTCATAGACTACCTAATCACGGTGATCAAATGCAATTTGGTGGTCCACATTACTGCTCGGATTCTAAACCTTCCCCATCATATTCACACTAGCTTTCTATATTTCCTACACCCCGGATGCACATGCATCCCACAAAACCCATATAGCACCACACAATAATCTAGCAAGTCATCATCTTTATCACAATTTCACACCGTCCAAGGTTACACACAAAATTATTAAATCATATTGACACACCAAACTATCTCACATAGTTACAATTAATGCTACTCCTCATTACTCAACTAACATTATAGTCTCATTTAATCACACCATACAACTCCACGTAGTTCTACATATTACTACAAGGCATATCACACAGCATGATCTCACACGAAACCATACATCACTTACTCACACCAATTACTTCACCTGGTGTAACATTACACCAATGATATTCTACAATTAATGTATAACTCAAAAGGCGTACCTCTTGGCTCGCGGTTACTCGTGGTAGCGTTCGTTTCACCCTCGTCCTATTTTCAATTTAAGTTAAGGCATTTTATTTTAGTAAAAACATCGATTTTCTCTTAAACCATGGCTCTGATACTAACTTGTAACGCCCCAAACCTGGCACCCTACAGTTGGTTCTCATAACAAGTTATTCCCTTGAAAATACTCATTTTAGAAATATTAAACTACAACAATATTTAATGTCATTAAGTTACCTCACGAATGCTTGCACACCAATCCGAGTAGCACCGCTCCCAAGCCAAGATACGTCAACGCAACGCTTACCTACAAAACAATCTATCGTACACACAAAGTCAGCTACGCTGGGTGAGTTCTAATAGTTTAGTTTAATTAAAAGCCAACTCGTCTCAAAAGTTATTTGAACTTTGCTCAGGACCCACGGTCCTTATAAAGTAGGTCCACAGTTTATTAACAAATAGATAACCCCTGTTATCACACGATATCCCATAATAGTTCATTACCCAAGACTCATCCCATAATAATGATAATCCCGCAGTCTCATCGACATAGGTCGAACTTACTACACTAATAAGTCATGCTCAAGTACACGTATTAACTCGACACTTGGTTAACACAACAAATCATTAGACATCAACTTACTCAGCCTTGACCAAGGCTCTTACAAATCAACTGACATAATAGTTGTAAGCACCACATCACAATTCTGACATAACGGTTAATCTAACTTTACTCACCACATTATTACTATCTCATGCACAATAAATATAACTCAACACCTGTATGCAATTTAACGCAAATATATAAGCACACAAACGTATACCTCATCGTTGCACCCTCGTCAAGGTTACCCTCGTCAGGGCGTTCGACACACCCCGAGCTCATCATTAACCTGCTCAATATTTGCCACCTTTGGTGACCTCTAGAAGGACTCAGTCCTTAACAATCCCGTTTGCCGTGCCATAAAGACAACCATGCAAACACAATACCCGTCGTGTCACAAGGACAACAACACAATACACACAACACATGTTGATGTGTTGCAAAACACATGTAATTATCCTACTGTAATTGTGCTTATTTAGTTTTGTGATCGTTTTAAGTTCGTTCTGATTTCGGGTCATAAGTGCAGGTTATAGTGTGATTCGGAAGTGGAAAACGAAGCTAAATCCTAGAGAAATCGAGCACACGGGAAAAGAGTGGAAAG
Source organism: Smallanthus sonchifolius (assembly GCA_023525975.1). Classification (NCBI taxonomy): domain Eukaryota; kingdom Viridiplantae; phylum Streptophyta; class Magnoliopsida; order Asterales; family Asteraceae; genus Smallanthus; species Smallanthus sonchifolius. Next base: position 23,229,737 of record CM042037.1, read on the forward strand.
CAAAAGAGAAAAAATTGAATTTCTGAGATTTAGGCTCCTCGCGGTACGCGAGGAAGGAGGACAATTCCCTCGCGGTACGTGAGGGAACCCAGAAGCTTACCCGACTAAATTGTCCCTCGCGGTACGCGAGGGACTGGCCATATTCCTCTTGCGGTACGCGAGAGGACTGTTAATCCGTAAAAAAGAGAAAATTAGGGTTTTAATTTTTTTGAACGACCATTCTATCTATTATTTGATTATTAGCCGTCAGAGGAAGAACAAGTGGCGATTTTGGCAAAGGAGAAAGCTTTAGGGTCGAAAGTTTGAAGGATTGAAGCTTATACGGTTAGACATTGAATCATTCGATCACGATTGATCATTTTGGTTGCTTTGATTTGTGTTTGATACTCATGTTTGCTACTTTTTACGTTGAATCTTCTGTTCCTACCATGATTCTTGGCTAAAACCTAGATGTACGTATGTTAACGATGAATGTTTGCTAAAGATTGGAATTTTATCGGTTTATGGAACTTGTTTTGGTTTTTATGCTTTAGTACAGATCTGATTTCGATTGTTTAATGAATATGCATGCTTAGTTTTGTATTTTGATTGGTTGAATTGTTCCGTACATGTCTAGGTGAATGTCTTTCATATACTTTGTGTGCGTGATTTGTGTGTGGTTTGCTACACGTAATAACCATAGGATTATCAATTAGCAAATTAATAAACTAAGTGTTCTTCTTATCTAAATACCTGCAAAGTGATAGATAAATGATTAGTCTTCGGTGTTAGTGGTTCTGAGAGTGAACAGTCTGAGAGGACGTTTTCTTAGAGTTCTAGTGTCGTTGTTAATTCGTGTTAAACAAGTTGAATTTAGGTTTCTCCTTGCATCTCCGATGTATTGAGATAGCGAAACCGAGTGGTGAGCTGTCTGTTGAGTTCTTTAGCATAATCGGGGAGACCGAAAGGTGATTCGACCCCTGGTGAGCATAGTATCCTTTGAGTTTCCTTCTGGTCACATTATGAGATTGATCAGGAATACATTAGGTAGTTTGAGGGTGTTGCATCTTAGGATCCCAGTTCCATTGCATCTTTCATAACCGATAGAACCCAAGTTTGGTAAGCAGGATTCATAGCCTAGGTAGTGTCTTTCATCCTTACTGATTTCATTCAAGTCTTTGTCTGCTTGGTTAGTTGTCTTAATAGTCTTCTTCATTCAATTATTTCAAGTTTAGTAGTTAACCTTAGTTCGTAGAATCCCTCATCCAATCAAACAGTTCAGTCCTAGTCAGAGTGTAGTCTGTGTTAGAGTCAGTGTCTCGTGGGTTCGATATTCGGACTTCCATTGAGCTGTGTTACAATTGATAGGTACACTTGCCTGTCTTTGTGGTCTAGTTTAGTAGGTTTGTCTAGAGTTTAACTAGAGTGTCTAGGTTAGTTTTGTGTTTAGTTTTATAGACTGTTTGACCGACATCAAGTTTTTGGCGCCGTTGCCGGGGACACTTGGCAATAGCAAAATTAGCTTTGATTAGTTCTTGTTTGGTTATTTGTTTTATTTTTCCTTTTTAGTTTATTTCCTTAATTTGCTTGTTTTCTTTTAGTGTCCTTATTTGCTATTTGTGTGCGTCTTAGTTCGAGTCTTTTCTTTGTTCTTAGTTCTTCTGTTTCCCCTTTGTTTTCTATCCAGTTTATGCAACATACTCGCTCACAGGGATCACCCGACTTTGAAGCCTATTCAGAGCAAGAGCGAGAGCTTCGAGAGCGCATCCGGAAGTTTCGCAGTCGTTTGAGCAAGCTAGTTGAGAAAAAGGTACGTATTCTAATTCCTATTGCTGACATGGGTGATGCTAATCCACCTGCTAGGCGTACCATCCACCAGAGGGCATGTGATAGTTTCACGGGTGCTAGGTCCTCAATTACCCGTCCTGCTCAGTCTAACACTAATACATGGCAGATTCCATCTCATGTGATGAACACTATCAGTAACTCAACTCAGTTCCACGGACTCGAGGACGAGGATGCGCCATGAAATCTGTCCCGCTTTGCGTGTATTTGCGATACCTTTCGCATTACTGGTGCTACTTATGACGCCATCCTGTTGCGTCTTTTCCCGTTCACCCTATCCGGTCGCTCTACCACTTGGTTGGATACCCTGCCCCAGGATTCCATTACCACTTGGGAAAATTAGAAGGCCAAGTTCTTGAAAAAGTATTATCCACCATCTACGGCCGCCCGCCTAAGGGATCAGATCCACTCTTTCCGTATGGACCTCGATGAGCCTTACCACATGGCTTGGGAGTGGTTCAATACTCTGCTGAGCAAGTCTCCTCAACATGGCCTTTCTGATTGGGCATTGGTTGAAAAGTTCTATAACGGTCTTACCTTTGAGAAACAATAGATGTTCAATACTGCTGCAGGAGGCAACATTATGGATAAGAAGGAGCCGGAGGAGTGTGAGGAGATTTTTGAGAGTTTTTCTCAAGCTGAGCAACAACAACCTTCCTCTAGGAATTCCACTCCTAGTGCTAGGACACCTACTTCTGATACTAGAGGTGTTCATCAGATCACTACTGAGACTAGCATGGCTGCTGCCATCGCTGCTATAGCCAAGGAGATTAAGGAGTTGAAGATGAGCGCGATGAAGTGTGAGGTGTGTATAGGAGGTCATGATACCATCGATTGTCCTGTAACTCAACAGGAGCAGGTAGACTTCCTGGGGAACCAAAAACCCCCTCTGTTCAAATCGGGATAGAGAAACTACCCCAACTCTAATTGGAGATCTGGCGGGAACCCACCTGGGTTTCAAAACCGTCAAAACCAGTATGGTGGAGATAGAGAAGTAGGGCAAAATTCTGGTAGTAGTGTAGGGGAGAAGAGGATTGAGGAGATGTTAGCTAACCAGACTCAGTTGCTTGCTCAGTTGATGAAGACGGATCAGGAGACTCAGTATAAGCTGAAGGAGCATGATACATTACTGAGGAGTCAGCAGTCTGCATTCTTAGATTTGCAGCGCATAGTGGGAGACATAGCTCGCCAGCTGACTGACCGATCTGGAGGCTCCTTTTCGGGTAGTACTGAGACTAACCCGAAAGCCATGCTGAAGGCGGTGACCACCCGCAGTGGTAAAGGAGGAGAGAGCGAGCGGACACTGACGAGTGATGATGATGAGCCGGTTGATGATGAGATAGAGATGGAGGCTCCTGGAGGGGTGCACGAGAGGCGAGTCCCAGCAAGTATAGTGCCCAATAGTGAGAAGAGGAGAAGAGTGAGGGGAAGAAGAAGACCCCCGATGTTGATCTTAGCCGTGTTCCATATCCTGCTCGCCTGATGCAGCAGAAATATGCTAAGGATTATGGACACTTTCTGGAGTTGTTTTAACAGCTCAAAATCAATCTGCCCTTTGTTGAAGCCCTCCGGCATATGCCTAAATATGTTAATTCCTAAAGGATCTTCTTTACAATAAGAAGAAGCTGGATGATCTTTCAACAGTCACTCTTAATGAGAGATGTTCTGTGGTGGTCCAGAACAAGCTACCGGAGAAATTAGCAGATCTGGGAGTCTTCACGATCCCATGTTTGTTTAGTAGCTCGACTGTGCACCACGCGTTCTCCGATCTCGGCGCTAGCGTCAACCTGATGCCCTACTCTCTCTTCGAGAAGTTAGGACTTGGAGATCCGGCCCCTACGCGCATGAGCATATCATTGGCCAACCGCTCGGTCAAATATCCTCGGGGAATAGTGGAGAATTTGTTGGTGAAGGTTGATAAGTTTGTTTTCCCCGCGGATTTTTTCATTCTTGATATGGAGGTCGACGATAGAGTCCCGCTTATTTCGGGACGCCCCTTCTTGCGCACCGCTAAGGCATTGATTGATGTCTTCGACGGTAAGATCACACTTCGTGTGGGGGATGAAAATGTTACCTTTGATGTCGTGAAGTCCATGAAGAACTCTAGTGGTCAGGACGATTCCGTGTTCTTTCTAGATACTTTCATATCTCATATGGATCGTTGCCTTGACTACGTGTGTGGCGCTGACCTGCTTAACACACAACACCTGGGTGAGGAAGACCAGGAGGTTGAGACTGATGCTCTCCCCGAGCAAAGTCCGAGCCACCCGTCTAGTAGACCTCTTGAGTACCTAGAAGTATTTGAGGTTGCTGAGACTACCGAGGAGGAGAAGAAGCCCTTGGTTGAGGCATCGCCATCCCTATTTGGAGTATGACTTCTTGGATGGTGAGGCCGGTTTGCCCATCGTGATTTCTGCTACACTGACAGAGGAGGAGAAGGAGAGATTGATAAAGGTCTTGAAGGCGAACAAACAGGCCATTGCGTAGAAGCTTACAGATATAAAGGGCATCAGCCCGAATTTCTGCACGCATAGGATATTGATGGAAGAGGACCACAAACCAGTTGTGCAACCTCAAAGAAGGCTTAACCGGAACATGTCAGATGTGGTAAAGAAGGAGGTCCTTAAACTCCTTGATGCTGGATTGATATATCCTATTTCTGACTCCAAATAGGTAAGCCCGTCTCAGGTCGTCCCGAAGAAGGGTGGGATGACAGTCGTGAAGAATGAGAAAGATGAGTTGATCCCTACTAGGACAGTTACCGGTTGGAGAGTGTACATTGATTATAGGAGGCCGAATGATGCTACAAGGAAGGACCACTTCCCCCTTCCTTTCATTGACCAGATGCTGGAGCGCCTATCAGGGCAGCAGTTCTACTGCTTCCTTGACGGTTTCTCGGGTTATTTCCAGATCCCCATTGCACCGGAGGATCAGGAGAACCCCACATTTACATGCCCGTAAGGTACCTTCGCGTATCAGCGCATGCCATTCGGGTTGTGTAATGCTCCAGCCACCTTCCAGAGGTGCATGGTGGCTATCTTTCAGGACATGATCGAGACTTCCATGGAGGTTTTCATGGATGATTTTTCTGTGTTTGGGAGTTCTTTCGATCATTGTTTGCAGAACCTCCAGAAGATGATGAGGAGGTGCATAGAGACGAAGCTGATGCTTAACTGGGAGAAGGGTCACTTCATGGTGATTGAGGGGATTGTGCTTAGGCACAAGGTTTCACGTGCCGGTATCGAAGTGGATAGAGCTAAAATTGACACATCAGTAGTCTTCCACCACCGACTAGTGTGAAATCGGTTCGTAGTTTCTTAGGTCATGCGGGTTTCTATAGACGATTCATTAAAGATTTTTTGATGATCACCCGACCCATGACCCGCCTTCTGGAGAAGGACATCCCGTTTGAGTTTGATGCGGACTGTTTGAAGGCATTTGAGTTCTTGAAGGAGCAGTTAGTCTATGCTCCTATCTTGATTTCCCCCGACTGGAGCTTACCCTTTGAGCTCATGTGTGATGCGAGTGATTATGCTGTCGGGGCGGTTTTAGGCCTAAGGATTGAGAATCACTTCCACCCGATCTATTAGGTGAGTAAAACTCTTAATGATACTTAAGAGAATTACACGACTACCGAGAAGGAGTTGTTAGCGGTGGTGTTTGCATTTGACAAGTTTCGTTCATACTTAGTGCTCTCTAAGACCATCGTTTATACTGATCATGCGGCATTGCGATATCTGTTCGCCAAGAAAGATGCAAAACCTAGATTGATTCGATGGATTCTCCTACTTTCCGAGTTTGATATTGAGATCAAAGATAATAAGGGAGTAGAGAATGTTGCGGCCGACCATTTGTAGAGGCTAGAGGACCCCGGTAGGGAAGAGATCTGGGAAGAGGCCATATGGGACACATTCCCCCATAAGTCCTTGATGATGGTAAGTGTGAGACCGGCCGAGGAGCCGGTATTCTATATGAGCGCCGAGGCGCAAGGTTTGCCATGGTTTTCTGACGTAGCAAAGTACTTGGCTGATGGTGTAGTGGTGAAGGGCATGACATCCCAACAGAGGCGAAAGGATTGTTTTAGGCCTAAGGATTGAGAATCACTTCCACCCGATCTATTAGGTGAGTAAAACTCTTAATGATACTTAAGAGAATTACACGACTACCGAGAAGGAGTTGTTAGCGGTGGTGTTTGCATTTGACAAGTTTCGTTCATACTTAGTGCTCTCTAAGACCATCGTTTATACTGATCATGCGGCATTGCGATATCTGTTCGCCAAGAAAGATGCAAAACCTAGATTGATTCGATGGATTCTCCTACTTTCCGAGTTTGATATTGAGATCAAAGATAATAAGGGAGTAGAGAATGTTGCGGCCGACCATTTGTAGAGGCTAGAGGACCCCGGTAGGGAAGAGATCTGGGAAGAGGCCATATGGGACACATTCCCCCATAAGTCCTTGATGATGGTAAGTGTGAGACCGGCCGAGGAGCCGGTATTCTATATGAGCGCCGAGGCGCAAGGTTTGCCATGGTTTTCTGACGTAGCAAAGTACTTGGCTGATGGTGTAGTGGTGAAGGGCATGACATCCCAACAGAGGCGAAAATTCTTTGCCGATGCCAACCACTACATTTGGGATGCTCCACATCTCTTTCGTGTGGGAGCTGATAGAGTTCTGAGGAGTTGTGTGAGTAATGTCGTCCAGACGGTCTATAAAATAAACTACTAAACCTAACCTAGACTCCTAAGTAATAAAAGGAATACCTTCAAACTAAACCGCACTGACAGGCAAGTGTACCTATCGAGTGTAGCACTGCTTAATGGTAAACCAAGTTATCGAACCCTAGAGACACTACTATAGATATACTAGACTCTGACTTGGACTAAAGATTGATTATTGGGGGGGTTTACTACACTAAAGATTAAACTGATAATGCAGAAACAATGGTCGACTCAAACTATCAAGGCAAGGTACTAAGGAAGATATCAGAATGGGAAGAATACCACCTAGGTCGGAATCCTACTTGCAAAGCTCAACTTCTATTGGTTCTGGAAACTAAGATGGATCTGGGTTTCTAAGGAAACAACTCTAGACTACCTAGTGGATCCCTAATCACTCTCAATGTATCACCAACTAAGGAACCTAAAGATGTAATAAACTCACCAGATAGTTAGATCACCTCTCAGGTATTTCTAACAAATGATAATGTACCCTAAAGACAAATCACCTTTTAGTCTCACTGTCAACGATACATTCAAAGAATGTACGGGGTAATCTCAGGTTAACAACTATGATTCGACCTAGCAAGAATCATTAAACACCTAATACTAACGTCCTCTCAGACTGTTAACACTCGGATTCCTAATGGCGAAGACTAGACAACTAATTCTCACCTCTCGGGTATTGAACTAGGATGCACACTCAATCTAATCAAGGATTAACCAACACTCCTATGGATTACTACGTCTAACAAACCACTCAGGTCACAAGCAATACGCAAACAACCTAAACATGCATCTATTTATGAAAGACATTCAACAAGACAACATGAGGAACATTAATCAACACAAAACCATATTAAAGCATGCATATTCATCACTATTAATTATCAAAACACTATTTACAAAATCATTCAACCATCCTTAGAATCCAAAACCGAATAAAAATACGAAATTTAACAAATATTCATCGAATGACCTAGGTAGTATCAATGTTTTAGCCAAATATTATGCTAAAACACATCAAAACAGAAGTATAAGACAAGAACATGGTTCAAACACACGAAACAAAGATAAAGGTTCAAGCTTTGGAACCGAAAACGCTAAATCTAACGCACCCGGGATCAAAGATTCAACCTTTGCACTTCAATTCTCTCCTCCAGCCTCAAAATCGCTTTTTTTCTCCTTCTAAACGGCTGGAAATCGATGATAAACATAATGGGAGAGTCCTAATCTATTTAGCCTTGAAATTAGGTAAAAAATCATGTTTCGGGGGCCCCTCACGTACCGCGAGGCTCCTTTGTCAATTCTCTCGCGTACCACCAGAGACAAAATAGTCACGCAGATTTCCCGGTCCCTCGCGTACCGCGAGAAAATGGACCCAAGCTCTCGTGTATCGTGAGGGAATGCTAAATTTTTGAATTCCTCTTCTCAAGCTACCCCAAATGCATATATATTATGGGCCCCGTAACTAATTTTCTAGCCCGAGATATGTCTCTTCTAAGTTTGGACTTTTTCCTGACTTTTTCCGTTCTCATCTCGGGTTCTCGTGTGCTCGTTTCTTCACACGTCTTGATCGTTTAGCTCCAATTCTTCCTGAATACCTACAAAACATAGCATAATTAAGTACAAGCTATAAATGACTCAAAACGACTCTAAAACTACACGAAAACGCTACGAAATACAAGGGAAAACGAGGAGTGTTTTGCAACACATCAGTGAGCAAGGAAGAAGGCGTAGAGATCCTTAGCATTTCCATGAGGGTTTGATGGGAGGTCACAAGTGGCCCTTCTACACCGCCAATAAAGTGTTTGATTCTGAATTTTATTGACCTATAGTGTTTAAGGATGCTCATGAGTTAGTGAAGAAGTGTGATGCGTGTCAACGCGTCGGTAATATCTCATCCCGGAATGAAATGCCCCAGCACCCGATCCAGGTAGTTGAAATATTTGATATTTGGGGCATTGACTTCATGGGTCTATTCCCTGCATCACGAGGGAATCGGTACATACTTGTGGCAATAGATTATGTTTCTAAGTGGGTTGAGGCTCAAGCTTTACCTACAAATGACGCCCGAATAGTGGTGGGATTTCTAAAGAAGTTGTTCAGCATGTTTGGTACTCCTAAAGCCCTGATTAGTGATAGGGGCATGCATTTATGCAATGCTCAGATGGAGAAGGTGTTGTCACGCTATGGGGTCACCCATCGGCTATCGACTGCCTATCATCCACAAAGTAGCGGGCAGGTGGAGAACGTGAATAGAGGAGTGAAGAGGATTCTTGAGAAGACTGTCGGGAAGAATAGGAAAGATTTGTCTGACAAGTTCGATGATGCGCTATGGTCCTTTAGAACCGCGTTCAAAACACCTATTGGGACCACACCCTTTAGGATGATCTATGGCAAGGCGTGTCTAGAACACAAGGCGTATTATGCCTTAAAGGCAGTCAATCTTGACTTGCCTAAAGTAGCACGACACCAGTTTCTCCAGTTGCATGATTTAGATGAGCTACGTGACGAGGCATACGCACGTTCTTGGAGTTACAAAGTGCGTACAAAGGCGTTGCACGATCTTCGGTTGAAGGGAGTGAAAGACTTCAAGTGTGGGGATAGGGTTTTGGTATATAATTCTAGATTAAAACTATTCCCAGGAAAGCTTAAGTCGAGGTGGACAGGGCCATACACAGTCAAAGAAGCATTTCCATATGGCACGGTGGATTTACATGATGAGAAGGGTAGCACGTGGAAGGTAAACGGTCATAGGTTGAAGCATTACATCAGAGGACTGATTGAGAATGTTGAGGCGGATGAGATTCTCCTAGATAAGCCAGGAAACTAGGGCTAAGTGAGAGTAAGTCTTTGGGGTAGAGCCCGAGTGTAGAGTTTGTAAAATTCTTTGTTTTGCTTTTCATTTTAGTTTTTGTGTATTTTCGGTTTGTGTGTTCTTGGGTATTCGTGTGTTTCAGGAATCGGGGCCAAAAAGGCGGAAGAAAACCATCAAAACTAACGTTCCAGGTATGTACGCTTAAAAATCTAAGGTTGGAACAAGTTCTGAAAGCAAGTTGAAAAAAATTCTTAAATGGTGAAAATTTTTCTAAGTATAAAAAACGGCCTTACCTTTCTGCGATGGAGTACTCCTCGCGGTACGTGAGGCATTTGGGGAGAGTCTCTCGTGGTACGCAAGAGACAAATAAAGTTTCCGGTCTTTGTGTCCCCCGCGGTACGCGAGAGATTTCACAAGGTCTCCCGTGGTACGCGGGGTAATGAAAAGTCACCTTCGCCTAACCGGCTCTCGCGGTACGCGAGACTATAAGCTAAACTCTCCCGCGGTACATGGGAGCTTGGCAAATTCAGAAAAAATAACCCCCCCCCTTTTGGCATCTCACCACCTGACGAAACTCCGGCTACCACTACACCTACGATTCCACCACCACCATCGTCACCTCCGACCAACACCACCACCTACCCATCAAAACCCTAGGCTGAAACCAACCACTACCACTTCTACCACCTTCCAACATGACTCACCACCTTCACCACCTCCATCACTACCACAATCGCCACCCATAATCCAAATCCCCCCAGCACCCACCTTCCACCACCACTCACCGCCCGTCACAACATGTTTAGGGGACTCTCATGGTTTAGGGTTGCTTAGTCTACCTTCAGGTTACCCACTATTTCATTACCAAGGTACGTTTCCCTGTTTCTTTGTGCATTCGATTAGATTTTAGTGTAAAATTGAGTCGGTTCTAGTGACTTTTTGTATTTGGGTCCGAATTAGTGTACATTGAGTCGGTTAGTTGTAACTTAAGCCGTTTTTTTCTAATGTAAGTTGGTTTGGTTTGAAAATTGGATCGGATAGACTCGGTTAGAGAGAAATAATCTTGTGATAGTGTAATCTGAGTCGTGGTAATTGTTGTTTAGTTGTGTAGATTTGGGGTGTAGGATTTACTCAGGTCAACTGAATAGGGTTTTTGTAGTTTGAGTCTTTATTTTGTAGTTTGAGTCGTTTGCTAGATTTGAATAATTGTGAATCCATGTGACTAGAGCAGTTGAAAACAGCGTGAATTGATTTTTTTTGTAAGTTTGATAGTGCATAATCGTTTTTGGATGTAAATTATGTCCTGGTATATGCCTCTGGTTTTCTTTGCAGGTTTAGACTGCTTCGCCCGTACTCAATCTCGATTCAGGAGCCAGAGGAGCCACGCCCGATTCGTCGGGCGCCACGTGTCATCCGATATGTGGTTCCGATTCCGCTTGACGCTAGGGTTTTACACCACCAAACCCTTCTCCGGTTTGAGTTGATGAAAGAGGAGGCTGTCCGCTTAGAGAGGTTCGTCGACATGGAGCCCTACCAGCATCGTTGGATAGATTGGGGGCTGATGGAAGAGTTAGGACAGCTCCAGAGACTACAGGAGTATATTGATGCCCGATGGACTGCGACGTTGGCCTGTGACGCGATCTAGTACCAGGAGCTTACTGTCAAGTTCCATTCTACCTTCAGGTACGTCACAGGCCAGTTCGAGGAGTCGGCTACAGTTTCTTTTTCCTTGGGCCGACAGGTTTACGAGAAGTCGGTGCCACAATTTGCGGTTGCCATGGGGTGGTACACCGAGGCCGAGATGGCAGAGCAGCCATTTTTGCTGAGCTTGCGGGGTTTATTTAGGAGGTGGCACGACCATGGGGTCAACGACAGTCAGTTGTGTGACTTTTGGCATTCCATCGTCGATGGACCATACTCCTCATCTCTTGTGGAGTCGCCAATCACATGTCCGATGGTATCATGACCTTCTCTACACACCTCACACTTCATCGCGCTCATCTTCAATTCCTTAATCTCCTTGGCCATAGCAGCGATGGCAGCAGCCATGCTAGTCTCAGTAGTGACCTGATGAACACCTCTATTGGCAGAAGTAGGTGTCCTGGCACTAGGAGTGGAATTCCTAGAGGAAGGCTGCTGTTACTCAGCTTGAGCAAAACTCTCAAACATCTCCTCACACTCCTCCGGCTCCTTCTTATCCATAATGTGGCTTCCTGCAGCAGTATTGAACATCTATTGTTTCTCAAAGGTAAGACCGTTATAGAACTTTTCAACCAGTGCCCAATCAGAAAGGTTAAGTTGAGGACACTTGCTCAACAGAGTATTGAACCGCTCCCAATCCATGTGGTAAGGCTCATCGGGTTCCATACGGAAAGAGTGGATCTGATCCCTCAGGTGGGCGGCCTTAGATGGTGGATAATACTTTTTCAAGAACTTGGCCTTCAAATCTTCCCAAGTGCTAATGGAATCCTGGGGTAGGGTATCCAACCAAGTGGCAGAGGGACCAGATAGGGTGAACGGTAAAACACGCAACAGGATAGCGTCATCAGTAGCACCAGTAATGCGAAAGGTATCGCAAATACGCGCAAAGCGGGACAGATGTCCTGGCGCATCCTCGTCCTCGAGTCCGTGGAACTGAGTAGAGTTACTGATAGTGTTCATCACATGAGTTGGAATCTGCCAAGTAGTGTTAGATAGAGCAGGACGGGTAATAGAGGACCTAGCACCCGTGAAACCATCACATGCCCACTGGTGGACGGTACGCCTAGCAGGTGGATTAGCATCACCCATGTCAGCAATAGGAATTAGAATACGTACCTTTTTCTCAACTAGCTCGCTCAAACGACTGCGAAACTTTCGGCTGCGCTCCCGAAGCTCTCGCTCTGGCTGTGAATAGGCTTCAAAGTTGGGTGATCCCTGTGAGTGAGTATGTTGCATAAACTGCACAGAAAACAAAGGGGAAACAGAAGAACTAAGAGCAAAGAAAAGACTCGAACTAAGACGCACACAAATAGCAAATAAGGACACAAAAAGAAAACAAGCAAATTAAGGAAATAAACTAAAAAGGAAAAATAAAACAAATAACCAAACAATCTATAAAACTAAACACAAAACTAACCTAGACACTCTAGTTAAACTCTAGACAAACCTACTAAACTAGACCACAAAGACAGGAAAGTGTACCTATCAATTATAACACGGCTTAATGGAAGTCCGGATATCGAACCCACGAGACTCTGACTCTAACCCAAACTCGACTCTGACTAGGACTGAACTGTTTGATTGGATGGGGGGGATTCTATGAACTAAGGTTAACTACTAAACTTGAAATAATTGAATGAAGAAGACTATTAAGACAACTAACCAAGCAGACAAAGACTCGAATGAAATCAGTAAGGATGAAAGACACTACCTAGGCTGTGAATCCTGTTTACCAAACTCGGGTTCTATCGGTTATGAAAGATGCAATGGAACTGGGATCCTAAGATGTAACACCCTCAAACTACCTAATGGATTCCTGATCAATCTCAGAATGTGACCAGAAGGAAACTCAAAGGATACTATGCTCACCAGTGGTCGGATCACCTTTCGGTCTCCCCGATTATGCTAAAGAACTCAACAGACAGCTCACCTCTCGGTTTCACTATCTCAATACATCGGAGATGCAAGGAGCAACCAGAATTCAACCTGTTTAACATGAATTAACAACGACATTAGAACCCTAAGGAAACATCCTCTCAGACTGTTCACTCTCAGAACCACTAACACCGAATACTAATCATTTATCTATCACTTTGCAAGTATGTAGATAAGATGAACACTTAGTTTATTAAGTTGCTGATTGATAATCCTATGGTTACTACGTCTAGCAAACCACACACAAATCACGAACACAAAGTAAGCGATCTAATACACATCTATTTATGAAAGACATTCACTAAGACATGTACGGAACAATTCAACCAATCAAAATACAAAACTAAGCATGCATATTCATTAAACAATCGAAATCAGATCTGTACTAAAGCATAAAAACCAAAACAAGTTCCATAAATCGATAAAGATCCAATATTTATCAAACATTCATCGTTGACCTAGGTAGATCTAGGGTTTAGCCAAGAATCATGGTAGGAACAGAAGATTCAACGTAAAAAGTAGCAAACATGAGTATGAAACACAAATCAAAGCAACCAAGATGATCAATCGTGACTCGATGATTCAATGTCTAACCGTATAAGCTTCAATCCTTCAAAGTCTCGACCCTAAAGCTTTCTCCTTTGCCAAAATCGCATCTTGTTATTCCTCTGACGGCTAATAATTGAATAATAGATAGAATGGCCGTTCAAAACAATTAAAACCCTAATGTTCTCTTTTTTATGGATTAACGGTCCTCTCGCGTACCGCGAGAGGAATATGACCAGTCCCTCGTGTACCGCGAGGGACAATTTAGTCGGGTAAGCTTCTGGGTTCCCTCGCGTACCGCGAGGAGCATAAATCTCAGAAATTTGATTTTTTCTCTTTTGCTTTCCACTCTTTTCCCGTGTGCTCGATTTCCCCAGGATTTAGCTTCGTTTTCCGCTTACTTAGCACACTATAACCTGCACTTATGACCCGAACTTAGAAAGAACTTAAAACGATACAAAACGATCACAAAACTATACAAATACGCACAATTACAATAGGATAATTACATGTGTTTTGCAACACATCAAACATCCCTACACTTACACTTTTTTCGTCCTCGAAAAAGAAATCTACAATGGAATCATAGCTTGACAAAGCTTTAACATTCTCAATTTTTAATCAACGCAAATATAATAACGCGTTAACGTGCAATAACCGGTATTTCTATCCGACTAAACCCAAACACCAAAATTCAAGCCCCCGAAAAGTGTTCCAATCCATTTTATACACCATATCACTCAAACTATGGGTCTTACACTTCCACCTAATCCCGTCTCACGGTCATGTTTAGGCCCGGGTTAGATCATGTAGATCTTCCCACCACAGCAAACTAAAATCTTTATGTTTTCAAAATATAGATGATTTAATGAAATGACATGAAATTAGTATTATTAGACGTATGAATCAACCTCACCTAGTGGTGCATCAACCGGGTCACCATCCCAGAAGGTAGCACATAGGCTGCAGCCTTATCAATTAAGCACATAAGAAATCAACTTAGAGGCGTATCCACCGAGTCACTATCCCCGTGGGTAACACATAAATCAAAACTTATTTATCCCAAATATTGATCACTCAAGTCCCGACCCATGGGTGTATCAACCAAGTTGCTATCCCGGAGGGAAACACGTAGGTCAAAACTCAAGTTCTCAATTGATTAATTATACTCATAATGGATGAAAATATGGAATGCGGGCGCCACCAACTCTCAGTTCATTTTCATAAAAAGAGAGTGGTGTGCCAAAAATATTTCAGAAACATAAAAACCTTAGCTTACCGTAGTACCTATCACCCTATGTTGACAGTTTCAATTTTACCGTTTCTCTAAGATGAGAACCCACAAGATTTCATGATTTAATTAAGTTATTAATCCTATGTAACACTTTCAGGATATTTAAGCTCTCAAACATGATGGGCCTATCAATTCATCACAAAAATAAACACGCTTTCTATTGTTTATTTTCAATTCAAATCACACAATGCCCAGTTTTACCTATCATCTTCAACGTGCGTGCAAAACTCTAATTCAAAGGAGATTTTCAAAAAAAAATTTTAAGTTACAATAACAGACTCAAAATACAAAACCTAGATGAACGTCTCCTATCCCCACACTTAAAACTCACATTGTCCTCAATGTGAACCGAGAAATGACGTTAGAAAATAAAAGAAATTTACAAAAATTAAAATTAAAATTAAAGAAAATAAAGAAGAAATAAAATACAAAAAATAAATGCACAAAAAATGAAACAGACTTCCCTAATATATCGATGAAATTTCTCGTAAGTCGTGCTCACTAGCCCTCCATTCGAACGCACTCAGCTCACTAATATTCCATAGATTTCTCACGAATGAAAGCGGCTAATTCTATCACACTAGCAAACAACTCAAACACGCATATAACATAACTATACAATAACAACCAACCAAGCCGATCCCCCAAACTGTACAATAATATATACACATAAGTTTTTAAATACATATCAAAATAAAATGAAAAGAAATACATAAAAATAAATATAGAAAGAAAATACAAGGAACCAAAATATGCAACCCGACAAAAGGTGATGAAAATGATCACTGCGGGTGTCCACCTATGTCTGGCTGATCCGGCTGATGCTGGTCTGGTGCCCTGAAGAACGGTGGGATCTCTATGCCCTGGTGCTGCATCATATATCGAATGGATGCATCCTGGCGGTCCATCCTATCAAAAAGCTGATCCCTAAGCTTCTCAAGAGTGAGTGGTGCTGGTGGTCTCAATCGGAGTGGGTGCTGCACCTGGGGGCGCTCTATGTGATGTATAATCCTCTAGCATGGTGTGGGCGCCCCCATCTGAACTGCCTCCTCGGCAGGCGTCCCAGCAGGTGGTGGGACCTGTGGACCCTGCCTGATCTCCATAAACCGCAGATGATCGTCCATCGATATGATCCCCGCTAATCTCAACTCATACAGTCTATAAGGAATGGTATCCGAGCCCGGTGTGAGTAGACGACCCGGATATCGGTCAAAAAATCCTAGTCGCTCTGCCAGCCTGCTAATGTAAGGCCCGAGCTCCAGTCTGGCCTCCGGCCCATCGCGACGACCCTTGCGACAGATGAAATGAGAATGCTAGCCAGGTTGGCCTCTCGGCGGACAACGATGCAGTAGAGGCAAAATAAATCCAGCTGGCTGCACTTCTCAATACCAGACCGACGTCCGATTAGAGTGCAAGCCAGGATCCTGTGTATGTAGTGGATGAGAGGGTCGCGAATGGACGACTCAACAAGAGATGAGGAGTATGGTCCATCGGCGATGGAATGCCAAAAGTCACGCAACTGACTGTCGTTGACCCCTTGGTCGTGCCGCCTCCTAAATAAACCCCGCAAGCTCTGCAAAAGCGGTTGCTCCGCCACCTCAGCCTCGATGTACCACCCTATGGCAACCGCAAACTGTGGCACCGACATCTCGTAAACCTGTCGGCCCAAGGAAAAAGAAATTGTAGCCGGCTCATCGAACTGGCCTGTGACGTACCGAAAGGTAGAATGGAACTCGACAGTAAGCTCCTGGTACTGGATCGCGTCACAGGCCAACGCCATTGTCCATCGGGCATCAATATACTCCTGTAGTCTCTGGAGCTGTCCAAACTCCTCCATCAGCCCCCAATCTATCCCACGATGCTGGTAGGGCTCCATGACGATGAACCTCTCTAAGCGGACAGCCTCCTCTGTCATCAGCTCAAACCGAAGAAGGGTGTGGTGGTGTAAAACCCTAGCGTCAAGCGGAATCAGCTCTGCGTCGGCTGCTGGACGCACATCGGGAACAGCATATCAGATGACACGTGGCGCCCGACGAATTTGTCGCGGCTCCTCTGGCTCGCCCCTCGGGTGTGGAAGTGAGCCCCACCTGCGCTTCGCTGTGCTAGATGACTCGTCGCGATCAGACATCCCAGCAATGCCAAGTTAGTACAACAAATATACAATAACAATTAAGACCGGGCAGGACGACCGTATAGCATTTCATTCGCGGTAGTCCGACCTGTTAGTATAACAACCAAAAGCTACAAAAATAAAAAAAAAATTTGAAAAATTCGGGATACCCCTTTTGTTTATATATACACATGTATAAACACATAACGTTATACTCTATGTACATGACTCATTAACTGCACCTGCACTTCACACATTTATCACTAGGATAAGATATCCTACACGTATTCATAAGCGTTTAGCATATATCCCGACTCATCCTGGCTAACTCATCACACAATACCCCCTGTTATAGTGACACACATTCAAGTACTATGCATCACTATCTAAGCACATAACATGTACGTGCACATCCTGTCACACCACCTACTCGTATCCGCGCGACATATAGACTCGTCCCCCGACTCACCCCTATTAGGTCACTATACGACCCATGACCATATACCCACCTTTAAGTTTAGATCACATGATCTCATAAACACCCGCGTAGACCCTCTGACTCATTAATAATCATTCCATTTCAAAAACACATCGGATTAAAACACGAAACCCTTAACACGTTTAATATGTTAAACATCTCTTGTAAGTATGTACGATAGCCCCAAAACGTTAAAAACATTTAAAGAGGGGAATTAGAAACTCACCGATTATGCCGAGCCCCAGTCCTTGCTCTGCAACTCGTCCGTCCACGTTGGAATCCCAAACCTAACAAACACGAGATCACATGATCAGAACATGTTCTAAACATACGTTGAATAACGTATAAAATATAATCTCTCATGTCGTCTCGCCAACTCGTTCTTTCTTTCCAAACCGGATCATCCTTGATCCGCTTAGGACCTACATGCATGCACGTACACATGCCATACAAAATCCTAACCACACTGGTCATGCGTACACGAACCGAGATGTCCGTGCATGCCTGAATCCCTCCATGCAAACCCTAATCGGGTGTATTCCGACTCCATCCTCTTCATCGATCATCCCCGTGAATCACGCCACCACGTTTTGTCACCTTGTACCACCCTCGTGTTCACGTCACCTTTTCTAGCTGTGAGAAAACCCTAACCGGGCTCCTTTTCACGTCGGAGTACTACTTCCACCACCTTGTCATCCGTCGCCGTGAGTTATCACCACAGTCCACTCCGGCATCCGCCGTCTCACCATCATGGCTGCTGTCACAGCAGCTCTCCGCCTTCGGCTTCGTCGGGTTCACCGTCTCCGGCTACCCCCGAGGTCACTCTCCAGCCGTCCTCCTCCTCCCCTTATCGCGCCATCTCCGCTCTCCACCATAACCGGCTCCTCCCGCCCTCGTCTCCGGCGGCCGGCCGTCGCCATCACTGCCACCCCATCACCTTCGGCTAACCCGCTGCCGGGCCGCCACCATCATGTCATGGCCGGCTACCATACTCCCATAACTCGAAACCCTAC
The DNA here is from genome assembly GCA_023525975.1 of Smallanthus sonchifolius. Classification (NCBI taxonomy): domain Eukaryota; kingdom Viridiplantae; phylum Streptophyta; class Magnoliopsida; order Asterales; family Asteraceae; genus Smallanthus; species Smallanthus sonchifolius. The sequence continues at coordinate 23,248,177 of CM042037.1, forward strand.
TCTCAACCATTCAAGCAAAACAATAATGAAACATGTAGAAACAAAACGTAGGCGAGTGTTACCTTGGTTTCGTGAGGATCCCTTCGCTAATGGTTGCTGTGAAAACGTTACCCGACCACCGCCGATCGCTCCTCATCCTCCTCTTCTCTTTGCTGTCGCCGTGCGCAAGCCTAGCCAAATGGCCTAGGGTTTGCGACTTAGGTGGTTTAAATACCACCTCCGCGTTACACTTCGAGTCCCTCATAATATGTTTAACGTGTCTCTACTCCGAACTTTTAAATTAACGACTAACCGGGTCCTCTAACTTTGATAAACCGAGCTTTACGGGTCAATCCTACTAACTGCTTCATCTACAAGAGATCCGGGTTATTCTTTAACCCAGATAGTAATTTTATAGACTTTTGGGATTTTACATCAAGATGAACAATGAATGAATAGATGACATGTGAGAATTATTAAGCAAATGAACTTTCGTCTAGAGGCGTTTCAACCAAGTCACTATCCCAGAAGGTAACACATAGACTACAGTCTAAACAATGAAGCACATAAGAATTACTTAGTGGTGTTTTCTCCAAGTGGCCATCCCGAAGGGTAACACATATGCAAGACTTAGGATTCTAATCACATAAGCTCATGAATAATGGAATATGGATGCGGGCGCCACCGAAACTTGGATTTATACTCATAAAAAGAGTGTGGTGTGCCAAGAAATTTTAAAAACCTCTAAATTTTAACTTAACGTGGTACCTATCACCCTATGTTGACAGTTTTAGTATTACCGATATCCTAAGATAAATACCCACAAGATATCATGATTTTAAATCAATTAAATTCCTAAACAACACGAACAGGCTATTTAAGCTCTACTAGTTGGCTAGATCTACCAAAACATCACAAATTAGACGCGTTTTCAATTATTTATTTCTTTTTAAACTCAACAAGCAGCTCCAGTTGTACTATCATTTTCCATGTTTGTTATGCAAAACTTTTATTCAACGGACATTTTTCAAAAAATTTCAATTTTTTTTTTTGTATTTTTGTATTTTTATAAAATAAAACAACCTAGACACTAGATTCACTAAACACAGTCTCATCCCCACACTTGAAACAAACATTGTCCCCAATGTGAACTGAGACACACAGAAAATTAAAAAGACAAAAATAAAAGGAATTGACTTAGTTGGTAATGTAGTAGTGAATGGTCCAGCTTCGCTCTTCCTCTTGTGCACCGTATAGCATTTCGGTCACGGTTGCACAATTGACTGTCGGGTTGCCTTTACAAGATAAATAAGATTAGATCGATCTCGCCCGAATGGAGATTGAGTACGAACGGAGCGATCAATACTTGCACAATAAAACTCAAACATACCCGCAACATTAAACTGACACAAGTTAAAAACAAAGGACTCACTGACTCACTAAGACTCAAGATAGATAGCAAGGAAACATACCCGATGAGTTGTAAACACATAGACATGAATGCCAAAAGCAAGGTGTATCACTAGAACGAACGGTTCTTAAGTTCCCCATGGTTGTGGTAGTCGGTGGATATGGAATGGTTATGGTGATTATGGATGATGGTGGTGTTTGATGGATGATAATGATGGATGGTGGTGGTGATCGGTAGATGGTAGCAGGATTGGGGAAACCATAGGAAAACAAGAAAATGGGAGTGAAACAGGATTCCCCCGCTTACCGCGAAGGAACAGGCAGCGCTCCTCGCGTACTGCGAGGAGGCACAAATTAAGCCGGCCAAAATACTTGTCCCTCGCGTACCACGAGGGAGTTTTATTCTTGCTTCGCGTACCGTGGGACACCCATGGTGACAGAAATTTAAGAGGGTTTTTTATACTTAGAAAATTTTTGACCCCTCAAAACGTTTTCACCCAAATCCAATTAAAATCGTTCCAATGATAAAAACCAATGTAAAACATACCTGGAACTTCGTTCCAGATGATTTTCCTCACCGAATCAAGCGCGATTCCCTGCAAGACACACAAAACAAAAACACACATGCAGAAAAACACAAAAATGACATGGAATCAAACCAAGAAAATTATACAAACTATACCTCCCGTGCACTTGCCCGAGACTCAAACAAACCTATCAGGAGACTTCTCTTTGATCCTAACCGGTACCCCGCCTTCATCCTGCGCGGTATACCGATTCTCCCTAGCATACACTATCAACTAACCTCACCATCCACTCACACTTTCTCTCAAATCAGTCCACCCGCACTTAAACCTACTAGGTCTAAAAATAACCTGGTTCAAATACCCTAGCAAGCTGTCACACCTATATATCCCCACATTTGGGGTTTGAACTGCCCTTAGATCACATGAATCACTCAACGCTTGGGTTCTCTTACGGGGCGGCCTAGACCTAGGGGTGACTCAATCTCACTCCCCTCGGTACAAAGAACAAAAATGGGTATAGGCTCATGAGTAAGATTCTCTACGGTTACGACCTCTAAGCTCTTACCAGGATCTTCCTGTTCATCTACACTCTCCACCGGATCATCATGATCCTCTAACTTCTCTAACTTCCCCACACTTGGGGTTTTGTCTATGATATCTTCTAATTCTGCCATCATCTCTAGCAGATCATCAGGTACATAAACACTGTAATCGTCCGGTGCATCCAACAACTCCTCTAGCTGTACCGCCCAATCAGATAACATCCCCAAGTCAGGGGCGGGCTCACCAACTTCTACCTCTGGATCAGATTCTCGATGGTAGTCCATGAAGGCATCAATCATGCACACGGAGTGGCTCTGCTCACCAGCCTCCTTCATGGATTTCACAGCGTCGAATGTAACAAACTCATCCCCCACACGAAGTGTGAGTTTCCCGTCGAAGACATCGATCAATGCGTTGGCGGTACGTAGGAACGGGCATCCTTGGATGAGCGGGGCTCTATCATCAACATCCATGTCCAGAATGACAAATCCACTGGGAAGACGAATTTATCAACCTTCACTAAAAGATGCTCCATTATTCCCCGGGGATACTTGACTGAACGGTCAGCCAAGGATATGCTCATGCGCGTCGGTTGTGGTTCTCCTAGGTCCAGCTGCTTATATATGGAATATGGCATCAGATTGATGCTAGCACATAGGTCGGCCAACGCGTGGTTCAAGGGCAAACCGGCAAGCAGACACGGGATCGTGAAGTGACCCGGATCTGCTAGTTTATCCGATAGTTTGTTCAGAACCACTACAGAACATCGCTCACTAAGTGAGACTTTAGAGACCTCCTCTAGCTTCTTCTAGTTCGAAAGAAGATCTTTTAGGAACTTGTCATACTTAGGCATATGCTGGAGGACCTCAATGAACGGGAGATTGACTTTGATTTGTTTAAACATATCAAGGAAGTGATCGTATTCCCTAGCATACTTACGTGGCAGCAAGTGCGCTGGGTAGGTGATGTCGCCCAGACGGTCTATAAAAACTAACTATAAAACCTAACCTAGACACTCTAGCTTAAAATTTATAAATCTAGACTCAACCTAATACTAGAACACACAACCGGCAAGTGTACCGACCAATGTAACAAAGTGAAATGAAGTCCGGATATCGAACCCACTAGACACTAGTGACAACTCTATCTAGACTCTGACTCAACTAACTAAACTGAAATGTATTTGGGGGGATTTGTGTTGTTTATAACTAATGGAATCCTAACTATCGACAACCAAATAGAAAGCAAGAAACTTTAGACAACTTTCAAGTGGGGAAAGCACTACCTAGACCTTGAATCCTATGCATGTACCTTGGAAATCTCTCGGATACGGAAGCTATGATGGAACCGGGCTCTTAGAATACGACACACTTAGACAACCAAGTGGATCATGGATCATTCTCCAGGTGTGACCTAATGGGAAACCCTAAGGGACCTGTGAAACTCACCAGTTAGTTGGATCACCTCTCAGCTATCTCCAACAACACTAAAGTACTCGCCAGACAGATTACCTCTCAGTCTCACTATCTCAATACACCTTTCAGTGCAAGGAGTAACTTGAATTCACTTGACAAGACACGGAATAACAATGACGCTAAGAAAACCTAGGAAACCTCCTCTCAGAGCAGTTAACCTAAAAACCCTAACACCACAGATTACCCGACAACTTCGCACCTCTCAGCTATTGAAGCAGGCAGAATACTCAATCCTAATAAACTCTCAATCGATGTTCCTATGGATACGACGTTAATCAAACATAAACAAATCACATGCACACAGCTAGCGACCTAATTCGCAACCATACATGAAAGACATTCACAAAGCAGCATATGGAACATTCAACATATCATAAATCAAGATCAAATATGCATATACATCCAATCAAACAAACCAAGTTCTTTACTTTAGCGTTAATCAATCAACAAATATCCGAAATCCTAAATCAATCCAATTAACAAAACATAATCATCAAAATCTAGGTAGTTCAAGAAATCTAGCCTACTACCATCATCAAAACATCAACACAATGTCTAATATTCAAAATCATATTGCAAGATAGATGAATCAAAAAGAAAAAGATAAGAAACATAAACCGAAAAGACGATAATCCAATCGATCCACGCCTCCAACGCTTCAATCTTTGATCCCTTAAGACTTCTCACACTCAAAATCGCCAAAAAAGCTTCAACCTTTGCGTCTGGAATTGACTTCTTATCCCTAGAAACGAACTTAACCTTTTATACCATGAAAATACCTACAAATCTGCGTAACTGGGGTCTCCCACGTACCGCGAGGCCCATGGGTCCAGTCTCTCGCGTACTGCGAGAGACAAAATAGTCGCGTCAGAAATCCCACCCCTCGCGTACCGCGAGGGGGGAGGCTCTCATGTCTCGCGTACCGCAAGGCACACACTTTCACAGAAAGTTTCCTTGTTTTCTCGTTTTTCCTCGTTCACTCGTTCCTTCACCATACTTGCTCGTTTAAGCTCCAAACTCACTCGATTACCTACAAACCATGACACAAATCAATACTAACTATAAACGACTCGATATGACTCTAAAACTATACAAAAACGACACGAAACACACATGAATAAGAGGTGTGCTTTGCAACGCATCAAACATCCCCACACTTAACCTTTTTTCGTCCTCGAAAAAAGATCTCTGCAATGGAATCACAACTGGAACGCATACTTTAACAATATTATAATTTCATTAGCACAGATATAATCATGCGTTAAAATGCAACAAATGATATTTTGATCCGATTAAACCCAACACCAACTATCAAGCCCCCGTTTGTGTTCTAATTCCTTATTACCAAGCATATCAATCTATTTATTGGTCCCACACTTAAGAGCTACAGTTCCACCTAATCCCGTCTCACGGTCATGTTTTGGCACGGGTTAAACCGTATAGATTTCTCCCACCACGTTAAACTAAGATTTACAGGTTTTAGAAATTCAGATGAAATAATGGAATGAATGAATGAATATGAGCATTAATAAGCAAATTAAACTTCATCTAGAGGCGTTTCAACCAAGTCGCTATCCCGAAAGGTAACATATAGACTAAGTCATATCAATTTAAGCACATAAGAATCATTTAGGGGTGTTTTCTCCAAGTGGCCATCCCGGAGGGTAACACATAAGCAAAACTCAGCTTCTAACAAATAAGCTAATAAATTATGAAATTATGGATGCGGGCGTCACCAAACTAGGATTTATTCTCATAAAAAGATAGTGGTGTGCCAAGAAATTTCAAAAAACTCTAAATTCTAGCTTAATGTGGTACCTATCACCCTATGTTGACAGTTTCAGTTTTACCGACACCCTAAGATGAAAACCCACAAGATTTCATGATCTAAATTCAATTAATTATCCTAATTAACACGCACAGAATATTTAAGCTTTTAAATCGGCTGGGTCTACCAAATCATCACAGATTATACGCGTTTTCTATCATATATTTTCATTTAAACACACAAAAGCAGATCCAGATATAGCTATCATCTTCCATTTTGCTTGCAAAAACTCTAATTCAAATGACATTTTTTGAAATTTTTTTATTTTTTATTTTAGACTTTTTATAAAAGAAAAACAACTAAACTAAACTAGACTCAAGACGTTTCTCATCCCCACACTTGAACGACACATTGTGCTCAATGTGAACCAAGAAACAACGAAAAATAAAAATAACGACTCAAAAAAATAAAAAAATAAAAATAGTAAAGTGGAAACGACTTAGCTGGTAATTATAGCATGATTCTGTGCAGCTTCGTTCTTCCACTGGTGCAACCGTATAGCATTTCATTCGCGGCTTGCACAAACTCTCTATTGGGTTCCCTTTACATGAATATAAGATTTGAATCGACCCCGCCCGAATGGAGATTGAGTACGGACGGTTTGATCTATACTTGTAACAATAAATCTCACAGCTAACCTAAACAGTATCAAATAGACTAAAAATAAACCAAAACTTATACAAACTATACACTCGGGTTCTAACCCGAGCACCAAACCAAATCAGGTGGATTTTCCTTTATGTCGGCCCCGTCCGGCCCATTTAGTATGATTGGTCTACCACCAATTTGACAAAATCTGGTGGCAGACCTTAAATGGGTTTTGAAAATTTTAAACGGGTAGGTCCACCAATACTTAAACTTACCTAGACCAAAGTTGATACATGGCATGTAATGTGGTACATGATCATCTTCAGTATATTGCATCTTATGGTCCTTGTGTGACCATCCCAGGACCTTCATAACATGTCGGTCCATAGGTCTATGTGCCCTGTTCCGTGGTCGTGTTGTTCTGAGTGGCGATCCACTATTTACTACCTCCACGGGCTCGTTGTGGTTCTCTCTCTCTCCGGTGCACTGTGGTGTGTCCGACACCAGCTCTATCACGTGCATCTCCTCTTCTATCCCCACACTTGGCCCTTGATATAATAGATCTTCAAGGAGTTTCAGATCGCCAAGTGGGTCGAAACTTCCTTCACTAGGAGTCGGCAGGTCTACCAACTCATCACCGAACTCATCCTCCCAAGATGGGACATGCTCCTCTTCTATCATCTCAACCAAGAACTCATCCTCTGTCTCGAACAACCCGGCTAATCCCTCTTCCAATCACTCATCGTCAGTCGGGGTTTTAGGGATCTCTATCAGCTATTCTTCCTCAATCACATCTTCCTCATCACTCCAAAACACATCATCAATATTCCATGATGTGGGACAATAAAATTTTGGCTCGATGTCTTGCTGAACCGGAGGTGGGACTTTGATGTCCATTATCGTCTCCGGCTCTGGAGTTTCCTGTGACTCCTGCATTATATCATCATCACTATCATCCCAAGAAAATTCATAAACACTCGGCCAAAGTTGCTTAACACCCTGCAGGCCCGAGGGGGAGACTAAGACGTTCATTTTTGTCCTCGGTTTTATCTGCGCTTCTAGTGAAAAATCATCCTCATAAGACATGTGTAAAGAATCAAATGGAACATTGTGATATTGCATGGAATCAGTATAAACTTCATCACTATTTAGATTAAGAGCAGAAGACTTACCTGGAGGTGGGACTTGTGCTTCACCTTCTGTCACTGTGACTTGCACGACGTCCATTATAGTCTCTAGTGATGGGGTTGTCAGAATTAACTCCCCCAATGCAGTTTCAATCCAAATCTCATTCCCTTCATGATCATAAACCATACGCTCCAAATTCTTAGGCCAATGTGATCCAATGCGAGTAATTAATGCTTGGATATCTTTCTCATACTGCTCATTTGCTTCCTTACACCAGTCATGCAACTTTTCTTTAGTTATGTATTCCGCATATGGCTGTACCTACGGATAAGCATGATCATAGGATTTTGCAGAATCCTTCGAATATGGGCAACGACGAGTAAAATGGGGTCCTCCACAAATTTCACACATAAGGGCAGAAAATAATAAAAATTACTTAGACCGACTCAAGATACAAGCTAGAAACACTAGAAACAAAGACTCACCAAAGGACATACAAACTAGACTCAACAAAATAGAAAAGACTCAAAACAAAAAAGACCAGTTAATCAATTAAGTTCAATCAAAATTAGATACGCTATCGCCTAAGTGTCCCTGGCAACGGCGCCAAAAACTTGATGTCGCCCAGGCGGTCTATAAAAACTAACTATAAAACATAACCTGGACACTCTAGCTTTAAATTTATAAATCTATACTCAACCTAATACTAGACCACACAACCGGCAAGTATCGACCAATGTAGCAGAGTCAAATGAAGTACGGATATCGAACCCACGAGACACTAGCGACAACTCTATCTAGACTCTGACTCAACTAACTAAACTGAAATATATTTGGGGGATTTCTTTTGTTTATAACTAATGGAATCCTAACTATCGACAACCAAATAGAAAGCAAGAAACTTTAGACAACTCACAGGTGGGGAAAGCACTACCTAGACCTTGAATACTATGCATGTACCTTGGAAATCTCTCTGATACGGAAGCTACGATAAAACCGGGCTCTTAGAATACGACACACTTAGAACACCTAGTGGATCCCGGATCATTCTCCTGGTGTGACCAAATAGGAAACCCTAAGGGACGTGTGAAACTCACCAATTAGTTGGATCACCTCTCAGCTATCTCCAACAACACTAAAGTACTCGCCAGACAGATTACCTCTCAGTCTAACTATCTCAATACACCTTTCAGTGCAACGAGTAACTTGAATTCACTTGACAAGACACGGAATAACAATGACGCTAAGAAAACCTAGGAAACCTCCTCTCAGAGCAGTTAACCTAAAAACCCTAACACCACAGATTACCCGACAACTTCGCACTTCTAAGCTATTGAAGCAGTTAGAATACTCAATCCTAATTTACTCTCAATCGATGTTCCTATGCATACGATGTTAATCAACCATAAACAAATCACATGCACACATCTAACGACCTAATACGCAACCATACATGAAAGACATTCATAAAGCAGCATATGGAACATTCAACATATCATAAATCAAGATCAAATATGCATATACATCCAATCAAACAAACCAAGATCTTTACTTTAACGTTAACCCATCAACAAATATCCGAAATCAATCCAGTTAACAAAACATAATAATCAAAATCTAGGTAGTTCAAGAAATCTAGCCTACTACCATCATCAAAACATCAACACAAAGTCTAATATTTAGAATCATAGTGCAAGATAGATGAATCAAAAAGCAAAAGATAAGAAACATAAACCGAAAAGACGATAATCCAATCGATCCACGCATCCAACGCTTCAATCTTTGATCCCTTGAGACTTCTCCCACTCAAAATCGCCAAAAATCTTCAACCTTTGCGTCTGGAATCGACTTCTTAACCCAAGAAACGAACTTAACCTTTTATACCATGAAAATACCTACAAATCTGTGTAACTGGGGTCTCCCACGTACCGCGAGGCCCATAGGTGCAGTCTCTCGAAATAGTCGCGTCAGAAATCACAACCCTCGCGTACCGCGAGGGGGAAGGCTCTCATGTCTCGCGTACTGCGAGGCACTCACTTTCACAGAAAGTTTCCTTGTTTTCTCGTTTTTCCTCGTTCGCTCCTTCCTTCACCATACTTGCTCGTTTAAGCTCCAAACTCACTCGATTACCTACAAACCATGACACAAATCAAAACTAACTATAAACGACTCAATATGACTCTAAAACTATACAAAAACGACACGAAACACACAGGAATAAGAGGTGTGCTTTGCAACACATCAAACATCCCCACACTTAACCTTTTTTCGTCCTTGAAAAAAGATCTTTGCAACGGAATCACAAATGGAACGCATACTTTAACAATCTTATAATTTCATTAGCACAGATATAATCACACGTTAAAATGAAACAAATGATATTTCGATCCGATTAAACCCAACACCAATTATCAAGCCCCCGTTTGTGTTCTAATTCCTTATTACCAAGCATATCAATCTATCTATTGGTCCCACACTTAAGAGCTACAGTTCCACCTAATCCCGTCTCACGGTCATGTTTTGGCACGGGTTAAACCGTATAGATTTCTCCCACCACGTTAAACTAAGATTTACAGGTTATAGAAATTCAGATGAAATAATGGAATAAATGAATGAATATGAGCATTAAAAAGCAAATTAAACTTCATCTAGAGGCGTTTCAACCAAGTCGCTATCCCGAAAGGTAACACATAGACTAAGTCATATCAATTTAAGCACATAAGAATCACTTAGGGGTGTTTTCTCCAAGCGGCCATCCCGGAGGGTAACACATAAGCAAACTCAGCTTCTAACAAATAAGCTCATGAATTATGAAATTATGGATGCGGGCGCCACCAAACTCGGATTTATTCTCATAAAAAGAGAGTGGTGCGCCAAGAAATTTCTAAAAACTCTAAATTCTAGCTTGTACCTATCACCCTATGTTGACAGTTTCAGTTTTATCGACACCCTAAGATGAAAACCCACAAGATTTCATGATTTAAGTTCAATTAATTAGCCTAATTAACATGCACAGGATGTTTAAGTTTTTAAATCGGTTGGGTCTACCAAAACATCACAGATTATACGCGCTTTCTATCATTTATTTTCATTTAAATACACAAAAGCAGATCCGGTTATAGCTATCATCTTCCATTTTGCTTGCAAAAACTCTAATTCAAAGGACATTTTTGAAATATTTTATTTTTTGTATTTTAGACTTTTTATAAAAGAAAAACAACTAAACTAAACTAGACTCGAGACGTTTCCCATCCCCACACTTAAACAACACATTGTGCTCAATGTGAACCAAGAAACAACGAAAAAAAATAAAAAAAATAGTAAAGTGGAAACGACTTAGCTGGTAATGATAGCATGATTCTGTGCAACTTCGTTCTTCCACTGGTGCAACCGTATAGCATTCCATTCGCGGCTTGCACAAACTCTCTGCTGGGTTCCCTTTACATGAATATAATCTTTGAATCGACCCCGCCCGAATGGAGATTGAGTACGGACGGTGTGATCTATACCTGCAACAATAAATCTCACAGCAAACCCAAACAGTATCAAATAGACTCAAAATAAACCAAAACTTATACAAACTATACACTCGGGTTCTAACCGGAGCATCAAACCTAATCAGGCGGATTTTCCTTTATGCCGCCCCCGTCTAGCCTGTTTAGTATGATTGGTCTACCACCGATTCGACAAACTCTGGTGGCAGACTTAAATGGGTTTTGAAAAATTTAAACGGGTCGGTACACCAATACTTAAACTTACCTGGACCAAACTTAATACATGGCATGTAATGTGGTACATGATCATCTTCAGTATATTGCATCCTATGGTCCTTGTGTGACCAACCCAGGACCTTCATAACATGTCGGTCCATACGTCTCTGTGCCCTGTTCCGTGGTCGTGTTGTTCTGGGTGGCGATCCACCATTTACTACCTCCACGGGCTCGTTGTGGTTCTCTCTCTCTCGGGTGCACTGTGGTGTGTCCGACACCAGCTCTATCACGTGCACCTCCTCTTTTATCCCCACACTTGGCCCTTGATATAATAGATCTTCAAGAAGTTTCAGATCGCCAAGTGGGTCGAAACTTCCTTCACTAGGAGTCGGCAGGTCTACCAACTCATCACCGAACTCATCCTCCCAAGATGGGACCTGCTCCTCTTCTATCATCTCAACCAAGAACTCATCCTCACTATCATCCTCTGTCTCGAACAACCCGGCTAATCCCTCTTCCAATCACTCATCGTCAGTCGGGGTTTTAGGGATCTCTATCAGCTATTCTTCCTCAATCATATCTTCCTCATCACTCCAAAAGCCATCATCAATATTCCATGGTGTGGGACACCAAAATTTTGGCTCGATGTCTTACTGAACTAGAGGTGGGACTTTGATGTCCATTATCGTCTCCGGCTCTGGAGTTTCCTGTGACTCCTGCATTGTATCATCATCACTATCATCCCAAGGAAATTCATAAACACCCGACCGAAGTTGCTTAACACCCTGCAGGCCCGAGGGTGAGACTAAGACGTTCATTTTTGTCCTCGGTTTTATCTGCGATTCCTGTGAAAAATCATCCTTACAAGACAAGTGTAAAGAATCAAATGGAACATTGTGATCTTGCATGGAATCAATATAAACTTCATCACTATTTAGATTAAAAGCTGAAGACTTACCTGGATGTGGGACTTGTGCTTCACCTTCTGTCATTGTGATTTGCACGTCGTCCATTATAGTCTCCAGTGTTAGGGTTGTCAGAATTAACTCCCCCAATGCATTTTCAATCCAAATCTCATTCCCTTCATGATCATAAACCACACGCTCCAGATTCTTAGGCTGATGTGATCCAATGTGTGATAATCCGTACTTTTCCAGTTAACTCCCTTAACTAAACCCAGTTAAACCTTAACTTATTTAACAAAATCTAACCCCTGGGGCTAATTCTGTTAATAATTGAATTAAAACCACAGGGACTAGTTATGTAAATACCTAAAACCTGTTCCATTGACTTCTCAAAGTCAAAATTGATCGAATTTGGTTCCTATTGACTTTTATAAAGTCAAACTCGCAAATTTGTATCCAAATTCACAAATCACAACCGAATATTATTTGAATTCGTAACGGATTTGATCTTTAAGAACAATTAGGACCATCATTGAACCTTTAATCCTCGTTATTATATCGAATTAAACCCAATTATGGGCATTAAACCCATAACCGTCGACACCTTTGCACCTTATCAATCAAATTCATTGAATTCGTATATCAGTTCACGAATTGATCGGCTGCACACCTAAACCGAGACTCACTGAACTTGTTTCAATATTCAAATCCATCGGAGAGGGATTCACAGTAGCCGGAGATCAAGCTTTCCATAGTCGGAGCCTATTCTAGTCGGAAACCATCAATTCGATACCCAATCAGGTAATTGAAACCTCCCTCACACTCGTCTTTATCCGTTGATTGAAAGCCCTCTACTAATCGGGGTTTACAACACCGAATTAACCGCAAACAAATTCTAGGGTTCATCCCAATTATGGTTTAATCGAAATCGGGTCTAGACTTGACCTCAATTCAATCAATGGGTATGGTTAGCTTCGCCTTCACCTACCCAGTAAAAGCCCTATGAAATCCAAGATTTATATCATCAAATTGAAACTGGATCGAATCTAGGGTTCATATACGTCCCTGTTTAATCGAATTCCTATCTAAACTTGTTTTAAATGAAATTAAACAATACCAATAGATTCGCAATGCTTTAATCAGTGAAAACCCTATGACTCAAACAACTTTTAACATCAGGTTTTATCAAATTGATCCCTTGTTCTTGATCTATGGTTTCGGCCTCTATTCCTGCAATTAAACGATTGAAAACTTGATACTTTTCAAATTAAAACCAACAACAGGTTCGCAAAGCTTCGATAAACAAAAGCCCTATGATTTCAACCAATTCTATTATCAGTTTTAGACAATTCGATCCCAGATTCGTGATCTAGGGTTCGGCTTTTCAATCGAATGATCTACCCATCTAAACTCAATGATTTTGAAATTAATTACACCCACAGAGTCGTTTTGCAGCGGTTAACAAAACCCCTATGATGTTTTGACTAGTTTCGATCGAATTCGTGAGTATGGGACTAGGGTTTGGATCGGTTTGTATGGGGGGAAGAACTCAGATGAATTATAGTTTAAAACCAAATGAAACCAGGTTCTATCGCGAACCCTAGCGGGCTGTGATGGTTAGGACTGTTGGCTGTGGGGGAGAAGACCTGGGTTCGAGTCCCTCCACCCCCAATTCGTTTTTAGAGTAGTTTTTATCATTATTTTAATTATAAAAACCTATCCCATATTATTATAATATTATATTGATGTGTTTTAGCCCGAAAAACAACCCGTAGGCTCGGGTTTGAATTATTAACCCATTTTTATATTATTACCACTTTTAAAAATAATATGTTTATATTATATTCAAACTGTAACTTCGTATAAAATAATATGTTTATATTATTTTCAACCCGTGACTAATCCTATTAAATAATATTATTTCGTATCGTTTATACCTCGTGAGACGTTTTAAACTATTTAATAATATAATTGTTATATTATTTACTCGTGTTCCTTACCTCGAATAAAAATAATATATTTATTATTTTTGCCACAAATGATTATTTAGTTAATCCTACGAACCTAAAAATAATATATTTAATTATATTATTTTCCTAACTTTTGTAAACGACTTTGATGTACGAATTTATTTATTTATTTAACATTAGTCGTTATTAATATTCGACACGTAACGCTTTGATTTTTAATTTATTATATTAAGAAACCGATGTTTCCGTAGACACGTTCGTCTACCCGTTAATCCTTAGAATGTTTTAAGATGTTCTAATCTTCCGTGTCGTTGTCACAATTCTCATTATTATCCCTAAATTTATGTGTTTATAATTTTAGGGCATTCGTAAGTCTTTAGAGACTTACACTCGTGGTTCCAACTTATCCTTTGTGTGATACTACCTACAACGCAACGCAGGTGAGTTTTCACGGCCCCTTTTTACTGTTTTAATCTGGGGGAGAAAACATGATTAAACTATTTTGAGATTTTGTAATTTGTATGTTATCGATGTTAAAGCTAAGCGTAATACGCTATCACAAAAAGTCCTCATCTTATATCGGACCGTTAATATAGATCTTAGCGATGTAAAATTTAGTAGTACTACTGGGTTTGACAAATCCCACCCGCGTTAGTCGCGCTAACTCGATTAGAGATCGAACGGGTGAAATGTTAGCCTACTCACACCGCCAGTGTTGATAGACCTGGCAGGAGGCAAATAAACAAGCAGTCAGCTTCGGTTGCGAGCGCTTGAGTTAAACATGAACATAGGTTAGCTACCTATAGATACATATTGAATGATCATAAATCTGGTAAATGCTTATTTATATATTGAAACCTGTGAACTCACCAACCTCGTGTTGACATAATTTCTTACATGTTTTCTCAGGTCGCTAAGATAAGGCACAGGTGCACATTAGGGCATGCATGGGATTCATCTATTTTGATTGTTGCTTATTTATGTTTGTTTGAATTATTTTGTATTGTACTTGGCTTGATTGGACGTTTGGCTTTTGGACATTTGGTTTGGGCACGTGTGTTTTGCATATTTTATTTTCTTTACGCTTCCGCATTGAAACTCTGATTGATATGATATTTTCAATTGAGTCCCATGTAGAGTCGTTCAAAGTAACTAATGTCTGAGATCCTGGTTCGTCACTTCACAAACGGTAAAACTCTGTTAGTTGAAATTTGGGGTGTGACACAATGCTAGCAATTAATGCTTGGATATCTTTCTCATACTACTCATTTGCTTCCTTGCACCAGTCATTCAACTCTTCTATAGTTATGTATTTCGCATATGGCTGTACCTACGGATAAGCATGATCATAGCAGTTTGCAGAATCCCTCGATGAATATGGGCAACAACGAGTAAAATGGGTTCCTCCACAAATTTCACACATAAGGACAGAAAATAATAAAAATTAATTAGACAGACTCAAGATACAAGCTAGAAACACTAAAAACAAAGACTCACCAAAGGACACACAAACTAGACTCAACAAAATAGAAAAGACTCAAAACACAAAAGACCAAATAATCAATTAAGTTCAATCAAAATTAGATACGCTATCGTCTAAGTGTCCCCGGCAACAGCGCCAAAAACTTGATGTCGCCCAGACGGTCTATAAAAATTAACTATAAAACCTAACCTAGACACTCTAGCTTTAAATTTAAAAATCTAAACTCAACCTAATACTAGACTACATAACCGACAAGTGTACCAACCAATGTAGCAAAGTCAAATGAAGTACGGATATCAAACCCACGAGACACTAGCGACAACTCTATCTAGACTCTGACTCAACTAACTAAAATGAAATGTATTTGGGGGATTTGTTTTGTTTATAACTAATGGAATCCTAACTATCGACAACCAAATAGAAAGCAAGAAACTATAGACAACTCACAAGTGGGGAAAGCACTACCTAGACCTTGAATCCTATGCATGTACCTTGGAAATCTCTCTGATACAGAAGCTATGATGAAACCGGGCTCTTAGAATATGACACACTTAGACAACCTAGTGGATCCCGGATCATTCTCCTGGTGTGACGTAATAGGAAACCCTAAGGGACGTGTGAAACTCACTAGTTAGTTGGATCACCTCTCAGCTATCTCCAACAACACTAAAGTACTCACTTTCACAGAAAGTTTCATTGTTTTCTCGTTTTTCCTCGTTCGCTCATTCCTTCACCATACTTGCTCGTTTAAGCTCCAAACTCACTCGATTACCTACAAACCATGACACAAATCAATACTAACTATAAACGACTCAATATGAGTCTAAAACTATACAAAAACGACACGAAACACACATGAATAAGAGGTGTGCTTTGCAACACATCAAACATCGCCACACTTAACCTTTTTTCGTCCTCGAAAAAAGATCTCTGCAATGGAATCATAACTGGAACGCATTCTTTAACAATCTTATAATTTCAATAGCACAAATATAATCACGCGTTAAAATGCAACAAATGATATTTCGATCCGATTAAACCCAACACCAACTATCAAGCCCCCGTTTGTGTTCTAATTCCTTATTACCAAGAATATCAATCTATCTATTGGTCCCACACTTAAGAGCTACAGTTCCACCTAATCCCGTCTCACGGTCCTGTTTCGGCACGGGTTAAACCGTATAGATTTCTCCCACCACATTAAACTAAGATTTACAGGTTTTAGAAATTCAGATGAAATAATGGAATGAATGAATGAATATGAGCTTTAATAATCAAATTAAACTTCATCTTGAGGCGTTTCAACCAAGTCGCTATCCCGAAAGGTAACACATAGACTAATTCATATCAATTTAAGCACATAAGAATCACTTAGGGGTGTTTTCTCCAAGTGGCCATCCCGGAGGGTAACACATAAGCAAAACTCAGCTTCTAACAAATAAGCTCATAAATTATAAAATTATGGATGAGGGCGCCACCAAACTCGGATTTATTCTCATAAAAAGAGAGTGGTGTGCCTAGAAATTTCAAAAAACTCTAAATTCTAGCTTAACGTGGTACCTATCACCCTATGTTGACAGTTTCAGTTTTACCGACACCCTAAGATGAAAACCCACAAGATTTCATGATTTAAGTTCAATTAATTATCCTAATTAACACGCACAGGATATTTAAGTTTTTAAATCGGCTGGGTCTACCAAAACATCACAGATTATACGTGCTTTCTATCATTTATTTTCATTTAAACACACAAAAGCAGATCCAATTATAGCTATCATCTTCCATTTTGCTTGCAAAAACTCTAATTCAAAGGACATTTTTTGAAAAAAAAATTATTTTTTTGTATTTTAGACTTTTTATAAAAGGAAAACAACTAAACTAAACTAGACTCAAGACGTTTCCTATGCCCACACTTGAACGACACATTGTCCTCAATGTGAACCAAGAAACAACGAAAAATAAAAATAACGACTCAAAAAAATTAAAAAATAAAAATAGTAAAGTGGAAACGACTTAGCTGGTAATGATAGCATGATTCTGTGCAGCTTCGTTCTTCCACTGGTGCAACCGTATAGCATTCCATTCGCGGCTTGCACAAACTCTCTGTTGGGTTCCCTTTACATGAATATAAGATTTGAATCGACCCCGCCCGAATGAAGATTGAGTACGGACGGTGTGATCTATACCTGTAACAATAAATCTAACAGCAAACCTAAACAGTATCAAATAGACTCAAAATAAACCAAAACTTATATAAACTATACACTCGGGTTCTAACCCGAGCACCAAACCTAATCAGGTGGCTTTTCCTTTATGCCGCCCCCGTCCGGTCCGTTTAGTATGCTTGGTCTACCACCGATTTGACAAACTCTGGTGGCAGACCTTAAATGGGTTTTGAAAAATTTAAACGGGTCGGTCAACCAATACTTAAACTTACCTGGACCAAACTCGATACGTGGAATGTAATGTGGTACATGATCATATTTAGTATTTTGCGTCCTATGGTCCTTGTGTGACCATCCCAGGACCTTCATAACATGCTGGTCCATACGTCTCTGTGCCCTGTTCCATGGTCGTGCTGTTCTGGCTGGCGATCCACCATTTACTACCTCCACGGGCTCGTTGTGGTTCTCTCTCTCTCTCTCTCTCGGGTGCACTATGGTGGGTCCGACACCAACTCTATCACGTGCACCTCCTCGTTTTGTATCTCATGTCTCACGTATCGCGAGGCACTCACTTTCACAGATAGTTTCCTTGTTTTCTCGTTTTTCCTCGTTCGCTCGTTCCTTCACCATACTTGCTCGTTTAAGCTCCAAACTCACCCGATTACCTACAAACCATGACACAAATCAGTTCTAACTATAAACGACTCAATATGACTCTAAAACTATACATAAACGACACGAAACACACAGGAATAAGAGGTGTGCTTTGCAACACATCAGTAGGGAACACGGCTCAAGTCAATCTCAAGGGTCTTCATCTCACCCCCTATTCTTCTTCTCCTCTGTCTTCTCCAAAGGCTTCTCAACTAGTATCTCCTCGTCCACCGGTTCTTCTTCTTCTACCGGTGGCTCCACTTCCATTCTAGCATCGATCGCAGCAAAGTGGGCTCTCCAATCTATCTTCCTCACCTCTTCCTGCGACGGAATGTGACGAACAGTGTTGTGGGAGACTTCCTCTACATTAGGAATAAATGTATCAATAACAGTCTCCACTGCTTCTTCTTCCTCCTCTATTTTTCTACTCCTAATCGACACGGCCATCACTGAATCATTAGGGCCTGAAGACGGACCTCCTTGTCTATCCTTCAAGCTCTTAGCGATGTCTCCTACCATGCGCTGCAGATCCATGAATGCCGATTGCTGATTCTTTAGTAAGGTATCGTGCACATACAGTCACTACTGAGTCTCCTTATCCTTCACCACCTCTTCTAGCATCTGAGTCTAGTTTTCTAGCATCTCTTCTATCTTCTTATCCCTAGCACTACTTTTAGAACTCTCTCATGTTTCACCTCCTCCATACTGATTCGAGCGGGCATTAAACCCGGGCGGGCTGTTTCCAGATCTCCATCCCGAGCCAAAAGAATTATTATAATAATTATACCCTCAGTTTTAGTTGCCCACAAAGCTCTCCTACTCCTGCTGACTGACGGGGCAGTCCCTGGTGTCGTGGCCTCCTCTGCACACCTCACACCATTGAGCACTCAGCTTCAGCTCCTTGATCTCATTTGCCATCGCTGCGAGTGCAGCAGCCACACTAGTATCAGGGTTGACCTGATGCACACCTCTAGGAGAAGAGGCGAGTGCTCTAGCACTAGGAATGGAAGTCCTAGTAGATGGTCGTTGTTGTTCCGTCAGAACGAAGCTCTCGAATATCTCTTCACACTCAGCTGGCTCCAGCTTATCCATGATATGGCCTCCCGTAGCTGTGTTGAACATTTTCTGCTTCTCGAAAGTAAGGCCATTGTAGAACTTCTCCGCAATCACCCAGTCAGAAATACCATGCTGGGGACATCGCCTCAACAGCGCGTTGAACCATGTGGTGATAGAAGGTGGATAGTACTTTTTTTTCAGAAACTTGGCTTCCAAGTCCTCCCATGTGGTGATAGAATTGTCGGGGAGGGTGTCAGGCCAAATAGAAGCACCCCAGAGAGCGAGAATGGAAAGAGACGCAAGTAGATTGCGTCCTTAGATACACCCGTGAAATTAAAGGTATCACATATGCGCACGAAGCGGGACAGATGTCCGGGTGAATCCTCATCCTCGAGGCCATGGCACTGAGTAGAATGAGTGATCATACTCATGCCATGTGATGGGACCTGCCAAGTATTGGCATTAGGGATAGCGAGGCAGGAGATCGAAGATCTCGCCCCAACGACCCCATCACTGGCTCTCTGGTGCACGGTACGCCTCGCTGGTGGGTCAGCGTCGCCAATGTTAGGAAAAGGAATTGGGCTAATGGGACGTACCTGGGTTTGGCACAACTCTTTCAAACACTCCCGGAAGTCACTGGTGCGCTCGTGAAGCTCTCTTTCGGGCTCTTCGTAAGCTGAATATTGTGGCGATCCCTGTGAACGAGTACGTTGCATAAACTGACACACAAAAACCAACAGAAACAAAATAAAGACTCAAAAACAGAAAGACTCGATCCTATGTTAGACACTCAGATAGGACACACAAGTAGCAGATAGGACAAAGACACACAATTAATACTCACAAATAAAAGAAACAAAACACACCAAAAATCACAAAAAGAACTAGTCAAAAACTAATGTTGCTTTTGCCAAGTGTCCCCGGTAACGGCGCCAAATACTTGATGTTGCCCAGACGGTCTATACAAACTAACAAATAAACCTAACCTAGACTCCTAAGTAATAAATGGAGTACCTATGAACTAAACCGCACTGACAGGTAAGTGTACCTATCGAGTGTAGCACAGCTTAATGGTAAATCGGAATATCGAACCCTAGAGACACTGAACAGCTAAACTAGACTCTGACTCATACTAAAGATGATTTGGTTGGGGGGTTTTCTATACTACTGATTAAACTAACAAATGCAGAACTAACGATCTACTCTAACTATCCAGACAAAGAACTCAGGGAAATAACAGGAATTAGGAAGAATACTACCTAGCTCGGAATCCTACTTGCAAAGCTCAACTTCTACCGGTTATAGAAACTATGATGGATCTGGGTTTCTAAAGATAACAGCTCTAGACAACCTAGTGGATCCCTAATCAATTTCAGGGTGTCACCAACTAAGGAACCTAAAGATGTACTAAACTCACCAAATGGTTGGATTACCTTTCAGTCTCTCCAACAATGATAAAGTACCCAACAGACAGATCACCTTTCAATCTCACTGTTCACAATACATCGAAGATGCACGGGGTAATCTCAGGATAACAACTATGACACGGAATAGCAACAAATACTAAGACAAACTAAGGAAACTTCCTTTCAGACAGATTTCACTCAGGATCCTAATACCGAAGACTAACCGATTACCTCTCACTTTTCGGGTATCGAGATAAGACACACACTCAGATCTAATTAACACTCAATCACAATCCTATGGTTACTATGTCTAGCAAACCACACAAACCACCACAAACCTAAGTATATGATCTAGATAAGTTAATCAAACTGGAAGACATCCACAATTAACATACGGAATTGAAATCAAACATAGATCAGATTAAACCAAGCATATTCATCATATTCATTATCAAAAGATTTGTTACAAAAGCATTAATCCATTCAATCGAATCCAGAAACTGATAAAAATAAGAACTTTAACAAGTAATCATCATGTGACCTAGGCAGTATATGAAGTTTAGCCTAGAATCAACATCTAAACATGAATAACATAAGTAATCAAGCAAAACATGATCCAAAACCAACTGATTTCAAACAAAGATCGAGACTTTAAAACCGAATAAGCTAATCTAGACAAACCCAAAATCAAAAGCTTTGATCTTGCACTTCAATCGACTTCTCCAGCCCCAAAATCGCCCTTTGCACCTCTCTGGACGGCAAAACAATCGAACTCCTGACCTAATTGCAATCCCAATCTTTTAATTCATCAATTTGGGCTTTTTGCGGATTCACGTGTCCTTCGTGTATTGCGAGAGATTGTGGCCAACCCCTCACGTACCGCGAGGGACAAATTAGTCGCGCCCGGATTTAGAATACCTCGCGTAGCGCGAGACATTATATCTCCTCCCTCGCGTACCGCGAGGGAATGATTTTCACCATTTTTCTCTTTAAACTCTTGGGCTTCACTCTCATGCTCGTTTTCCTCAGGATTTGACTTGCATTCCACACGGGCTCCTGTAATCATGACCTGGACTCAAAACAAAGTAAAAACAAGTAAAAACGTACATAAAACTATCTAAAAATGCACGAATACAAAGGAATAAAGATGTGTGCTTTGCACTACATCAGTTTCAAACAAAGTAATTAAAAACCAAATAATGAGAATCAAAACCCGAACGAGTTAAATCTAACCAACCCGGAGTCCAAAGCTTCAATCTTTCACTTCAATTGCCTTCTCTATTCTCATAATCGCCTAAGAACAGTGCTCAGACGGCTGGAATTCAATCTTCCTTGAATAATGGCATTACAATTCTATTAATTTGGTCAATCATTGCTTTTTCACTGAATAAGGGCCTCTCACGTACCGCGAGAGAATTGCATGGTTCCTCTCTTACCGCGAGAAATAAATTAGCCGGGCGCCTTTCTTGCGCGAAGCTCTCCTGGTCCATCCCCGCGTACCGCGAGGGAATAAAAATCCAACTTTTTAACTTTTGTTTCTTAGGACTTCACTCGTGCTCGGTTTCTTCGTGATATAACTTCATAATTCATACGAGCACCTAAAAATACAACATATACTCAAATACACCCTAAAACGGCTTAAAACGAATACGAAAACCATATAAAACACACTAAATACAATGGAATAAAGATGTGTGCTTTGCACTACATCAGCGACTGAAGTAAAAATCTGTTGCATCTTCATATTCGTGCACCGTTGTTTGAATGGGTTGTCCGTAAATTGTTTGTCGTTGTCTGTTACGATAAACAACGGGAGACCAAACCGACAGATGATACATTCCTATACAAATTTTTTCACCTGTGTAACCTTGATGGATGCCAAAGCCTTTGCTTCTACCCACTTAGTGAAGTAGTCAATTGCCACTATCAAAAACTTTATCTTTCCCGAGGCTTCTGGGAATGGCCCGATCGACTATGTCAATCGCCCCCTTCTGAAATGGCCATGCAGCTATGACCGGAACCATCTCGTTCGGCGGTCGGTGGCACATCGGGGCATACTTCTGGCAGCTCTCACATTTCTGGATCTCTTCGACAGCGTTTTTGTGCATACCAGGCCAATAGTACCCTGCTCCCATTGCTTTTGCTACAACCATTCTTGGGCCTGCGTGTATGCTGCATATGCTGAAGTGGATTTCCCGGATTACATAGTTAGCTTCTTCTTCATTAAGGCATCTCAGCAGAGGTCCTAGGTAAGACCTTTGATATAGACACCCCTACTGCATCTCGTATTACAATGCCTTCGTTCTGATCTTTCTTGCTTTGTCTCTATCATCCGGAAGTGTCCCATTTGTGAGGAACTGGACGATGGGAGTCATCCAGGTTGGATTCTCCTCCCCCATGATCGTGTTGACCTCGGTGTCTGCGATAGAAGGGGATTCTAACACTTCTACCCTGACTTCCTTTGCCAGATGTGTGAAGGTGATCGAGGCCAACTTACTAAGGGCGTCTGCTTTCTTGTTCTTATTTCTTGGTATATGTATCACCTTACATTCATCAAATAACTTGATTATGGCTTGAGCCTTCTCCAGGTATCGCTTCACTGGTTCTTCCTTAGCATCGTAGGAGCCGTTGATCTGGTTCGCTATGAGCATCGAATCCACATGAACGTGTAACTTTCGTACCCCCATCTTTTGAGCCAATCGTAATCCCACGAGCAGTGCTTCATACTATGCTTCGTTGTTGGAACTTTTGAAATCTAACCTTAATGCGTAAGTCAGCTAGACCTAGTCTGGTCCCACCAATATCAAACCAGCCCCCGAGCCTTCATCGTTTGAAGCCCCATCTGTATAAAGACTCCAAATGCTATCGTCCTTGACCTCCTAGTTACCTTGCGTGATCTCTTTGTTCATGCTTTCTTTCTTTGGTATTTCTACTAAGAAATCTGCCACCACTTGACCCTTCATTGATGACCAAGGTTTATATTGGAGTTTGAATGCTCCTAGATCGATAGCCCATTTTGCTAACCTTCCTAAGATCTCCGGCCTTCTCAAAACTTGTTGTATTGGATGCTTTGTCTGCACTTCAATGTCGTGAGCTTGAAAGTATCGTCGCAGCCTCCTTGAGGCGTGCACTAGAGATAACACCAGTTTCTCCATGGGTGAGTTCCTTGTTTTTGGATCCTTTGGTGCTCTGCTGATAAAGTATTTGGGGGTTTGAACCCCACCCCGTTCTATCATTAAGACCGCACTTACATCCGCACATCCTGCGGACAGATACATTGTAAGGTTCTCTCTCGGGACTTGGGGCTGTGAGCGTCGGTAACTAGCTCAAATACCTTTTCATCTCTTCAAACGCCTTTTCCGCCTCTTGTGACCACACAAAATTCTTATTTCCTAGGCAGTTCCTTAGTGTCACAATGAATGGTAAGTTTCTTTCCGCATGTTTTGACAGGAATCTGTTCAAGGCGATAAGACGCTCGTTGAGCGTTTGTACGTCTTTGACATATTTTGGTGAAGGCATTTGCAGCACCGCCTTTACTTTTTCCGGGTTTGCTTGAAATCCATCTTTAATGACAACTACCCCCAAGAACTTACCTTGCTCCACCCCGAATGAGCACTTTTTCGGGTTCAGCTTCACGTTGACACTTCTTAGGGTTTTGAACGTTTCACCGATGTCGCGTAACAGTCCCTCTTCATTTTTGTTTTTTACCACCGGGTCGTCTACATAGACTTCAAGGTTTTTACCGATTTGCTCACTAAAGGCTGCATCCATCAAATGTTGGTAAGTGGCTCATGCATTCTTTAAGCCAAAAGGCATTTTGGTGAAACAAAGTATCTCGGCACTAGTGTAGAATACAGTCTTGTCTTCATCTTCCTTGGCCATCTGTACCTGCCAATAACCTTTATTAGCATCCAAAAAACATTTTAGTGGGAAACCTGCGAGAGCATCCACTTTTGAATCGATCTCTGGTAGCGGATAACAATCTTTAGGGCATGCGGCGTTAAGATCCTTAAAATTTATACACATCCGCCACGTCCCATCTCCCTTCTTGACCATGACTAGGTTAGCCACCCAAGTTTGATATTTCACTTCCCGCACTATGCCGGCGTACAAAAGCTTTTCAACCTCTGCCAATACTGCTTGGTTTCTTTCTGGCCCCAAATGTCGTCTTTTCTGTGCTACTGGCTCCTTTGACTTGTATGTATTCAGGCGATGTTCTACGGTATCTCTTGGCACCCCTACCATGTCTGAAGGTTGCCATGCGAAAACGTCCAGGTTGCTGAGTAAGAACTGCCTCAACATCTTTTTTGTTTTCTCCTCCAATTGGCTTCCAACGGTTATCTTCTGTTCCGGGAATTCTGGGTTGAGCGCCCATTCTTCTTGTGATAACCCTTCTTGTTTGCTTATAACCTTCGGGGCCACTGTTGTTGTAACCTTTACACTTTTACAATCTTTAGTTGAGTATAAAGTTGCTACACTAGTTGGTGTGGGGAATTTGATGGCTCCATGGACAGTGGAGATGACTGCCCCGAGTGCACATAAACCTGGTCGTCCCAAAATCAGATTGTGAATTGATTGAGAGCGTACTAGGTGTAAAGTCATTGGAACCGTACGACTTCCCATTTCATTCCCCATTGTTACCTGAAGCTGTATTTTTCCCAGCGGCTACACTACTTACCCTAAAAAGCTTGTCATCTGATGGACTTGTGTGACGAGTCCTTTCCGTACTTCTTCATCTAGTTGCATGAAGAAACGTTCATACATGATTTTGGATACGCTTCCGGTATCCACATAAACTCTCCGTACCTGGTGACCAGTAATGTTAGTAGTTACGTGCAGCGCACCGCTTGCAAAATCTCCACCTCTAATTGGAGGGAAACTAATTTCCTGCTCCATCCACGACTCAATGTGGTCGTTGTTTCACTTTATGCATGTGCTACCTTATGGTCGACTTACCATTAAGATATCCTTTCTCTTTCCACTTGCCTGCGATGTTGCCTTCAGCTCTTTCAACAGGTGTACCAGTTTGCATGTTTTTATTGCTGATTCGATTTATCTCCTTAGGGAGAAACATTCATCGGTGGTGTGCCCGTTATCTTGGTGAAATTCACAATACTTGTCTGTGGCCTTCTTTGGGCCTGGTCTCATGGGAGCCGGATTCACGAAATTAACGTTCTCTGTTGTTAAAATTTCACTTGGTGTTTTGGTTAACGGTGGAAGAATAACCATGGGCCCACCGTTGGGTCGTGGTGGTGCTGAGAATCGGGGCTGGAACGGCACATTCCGCTACTGGAACCGTGGTTGAAAGTGTGGCTTGTCCCATGTTTTTTGTGGTAAAAGCCTTCTGGGGACATCCCATGTAGATGGTTTCTTCTGCGTGCGAACCTTTAACTGATCTCTCGCTTTCCTTCCCCGCACTAACGCTTTTGCCCTTTCAAGCATCTCTTCCACCATTTTTGGGCGGTTTTCATGGAACCGTTCAACTAGTTGCTCACTTCGAACCCCGTGAATAAAGGTCAAGATACGTATGTCTTCGCCTGCTCCTTTTACTTCCATGCTTTCTCTTACGATCCTGGGAATGAAGTCTCCCATTGATTCGTTATTATCTCTTTTGATGTTGTGCAGCTCTGTCGGGTCTTTTATAGATCTTCGTTGTTGGCTAAAGTTCTTCAAGAAACTATCCTCCAACTGTTCGAAGCTTCCTATCTCTCCCACTGGATGGCTATCGAACCACACCCTTGCTGCTCCCGTTAGTGTTTGCATGAACATGTGACACCACACCGGGATGGACCATCGTTCCACCTCGGCCGCCCCTATAAAAATTGCAAGATGGTCATCTGGATCCCCCAAACCATCGTATTTCCCCATGTTTGATGGCATTTTTAGTTTTGGGGGAAAAGTAAAATTTGCGATTTTGTTGATGAACTTGGATCTTGACCGCGTCGGGGACGGTCTGTACGGTTTGCTGTAGTCATCTTCAAAATCCAGCTTCCTCTTGGTTGTCTCTTGGCGTACAACCTCAGTATTGTTTGGCTTATCTTTCTCGTCTTCGCTTTTCTTTGGTGAGTCGTCATCATCGTCGTCTCCGAACTCTAGACGGGTTTGGATTTCCTTCAATTGGCACTCTTTTTCCTCCTCCTGTAACAAAGCGAGGATATGTTGATGGTTATGTCGTAAGAATTCTGGTGTGACGACCACTTTGCCACTGCTTTGTTTTTCAGAATCGTTCAGACGACTCTTCTGGTTCTTGCTTCCACCCCCCCCCCCCGTAACATTGTCACCATCTGGGTTTAGGATATCAGAACTTCTGGTTTCAATGTGAGGAGTTTCCTCGCCCTCGCCTATCGTCCTTTTTTTAAGAGCACGGGATGGCGCCAAATGTTGCTACAAAACTTATCGCCTAGAGGCTCAAGCTTCGGAGCAGTGCAGGATGGACAAGCTAAGCTAGAACTTCAGGACTTGGGCTCGAAAAGATGGACTGGATCTCTTGGACTTGAAGAGTTGATCTGCAAAACCAGCAACACCGTGAGTCTCGCCACGAGCAAAAGGAGTTTCTCCTCGTGACCACCCTCCGGCGTGAGGATAAGTATTTGTTTGGTAAATGGTAAAAGGGGAGAAAGAAGAAAAGCAAGGAGAAGTGAATTAGAGTATTGAGGATGTGAGAGTATATCCTTTTCGTTGATCAAGTGAGCTATTTATAGTGGTTTCATAATTTCGAGCATCTGGCCCATGGTCTTATTCTAGGTAACTTGCAATCGGTTTTACTTGCTTTCTCAGGCTTACCTGGACTGTCATGCCTCTTTTGGTGTTTAAGGGGTTTTAGGTATTTATCCCTATAGTTGACTGTATCTCTTTTGTACGAACTCCATGACTGACCATTTATCCAATATATGTTGGTCCCGTTAGTACTCTCTTGTTTCAATAGTTGACTTGCATCTAATATACAGACCATATACTGGACCATTGTCTGTCATAGGTCCAGGTCTTCCTAATTCCTTTGTTTTTATAGTTGACTCCCTATTTCCCTGATGTTTAGTCAGGGGTCAGGTACGGGTTTTGACGTCTTGTTACTTTGTCTCATTTTACTCAGCTGGTGTTATCTGGCGTCCAATGAGACTCCTTTACGTGTACCTTTTAACTCTATGTTTCCTACTATTTCCTCTGAGTGTTAAATGAGTAAGAGCTTGGGCCGTCTCCTACCTGAGCCGCGGCAGGCCCTTAGCCACGGCTGGGCCTTGCTTCGTCTTTAAGACGTGTTGCTTCTATGTGGGCTTGTGACACGAAATTATATTGATAATTTCGGGACTCGCACTTCGAACCGGGAATGGGGCTTGGGCATAGCTTGAGTTGCGGCTGGTGTTATAAGTTAGAATTAGAGTTCAGAGGATGGGGCTTGGGCATAGCTTGAGTCGCGGCTGGGCTTCTGCCGCAGCCATACGGTGGTCGGGGCTAGGGTGTAGGCCTCGTGATAGGATCTTGTTATTCCTTTATGGGCTATTGCTTAATACCCTTCGGAGTAGCTTCTGGACGAGACTCGTTCTAATGTCGTGTCAGGAAAGCCGCGGCTCGGGTATGGTTGAGTTCGAGTGTTAGTTTATTTCAGGGTTTATCCGCTTAAACCCCTTCAGTACAACAATAATGTTATCTATGCTCACCCACTTAAAGTATAATGTTAATGAATAGAGTCACTTTCAACTTTCTGATTAAAACCTATTGGAGTTTTAAATATTGTGTAAATTGTTTTTTATACATATCTTTTTATTAAAAAAATCAAAATTTATAGGTGAAGTTGTAGTTTTTATACGTTTTTTTTTAAACCAACCTAATAAAGTGCAAATATGTAAAAACAATGACTATAAACCATTAGCAGTCAATGTAGCTATCAATTACTTTGATGCATTTTTCAAGTCACATATATATTTTGATTTATAAATGAAATTAAAGAACAATAACTTTGACTTCAATAACTAAAATTATATTTCATCACAGTATCTTATACCATGTGTTTAATTTCTTAATTCATGCTTAATATAGAGTTAATTATTATTTGCCTATTAGTTTATAAAGCAAATTGGTATTTGAAAATTAAAAATAATAATTAATAATCTATTTATTTCAAATTAAATGATGATTAAGGCGTACATATTAAAACTTAATAGTTGTATATTGATCCAATAACATGTTGGATATTGTTAACGAGAGGAATATAAAATATCAAAGTAAAGCTCTATCTACTACAGTGAAGTCACGAAATCTCACATGGTGCTTATAGAATTCATAAACATAAAAATAAAATAAGTAAAATTCTTATTATAACAAATGAATAACTTTATCTGTCACATGTCGACTTCTGTTGAAGTCTAAAATTTTGTTTATCGCCTCTCTTTCCTACTAAATAACTCTCTATCTTATTACATAACTAGGTTAGAATCTCGTGTATTACACGGGTTGAATAAATGTAATGTTATGTATATACTTAGTAATAAAATATTTATGTCTTTAAAAACACGTATATTAAACGGGCTGAATAAAGTATAATGTAATCTGTTAACACATGCACTCGTCAAAATGGAACAATGTGAATATGTAAATATATGATTAAAGGTTTTTATTTGGATCCTACATGTCTATAAAATTGTTTTCAGATTGTAGAATTTATAAAAATATGGTTGAACCGTTTAATTGATGATAAACACAATTTTAAATTAAAAAAAATTAGATAAAAATTGAAACAAATAATTAATTTAGTTGCCTAAAATTATGGAGTTGATTATTAATAGGAGAGAGAGGCGGAAAAATGAGAATGAAGAGACCTAGAAATATGACAAATGTTCTCTTAGTTTGGTTGTTTATTAAGTAGTTTAGATAAGTATTTACATATTGCATATTGACGACATGTTACACGTTTTTTTAATATAAATTTTAGAAATGTTATATAATTATTTTTAAAAATATTTTTTAAAAAGAATGAAAGAAATGTTCAATTTACAAAAAATGTTTTATGAGCAAACCTAACTTTTTTAAAATAAAAAAAAGTTTTATAGAAAAAATTATAGCAATCATTATTATTTAATATGAGAGAGACGCGAAAAACAAAAATTATTAATACGGTTAAAGAAATATGTATAATTAATAGGAGAGAGAGTGACGGAAAAACACAAGTTAAGGAGACCTACAATCTTGCCATATATAGATAATGATAATGATTTTAAATAATTAAATATCTAAAATTTATTCTAAAATTTTTACTAAAACTTACTAAATCATAAAAAAAAATTCAATTATATTTTATCTTAAAGTATAATTTTATAATTCTTAAATATTCATTATTTGTTATTTATAATTCTTAAATATTCATTATTTGTTATTTATAATTCTTAAATATTCATTATTTCTTATTTCATCAATTACTGAAGACATCCAACATACAAGTTTTCATAGAAACTGTTGGTAACTACTTGAATTTATTCAACTCGTGTAATACATGAGTTTCTAACCTAGTATTTAATATAACAATACCTTTTAAATCGTATTAGCAAGATGAGGGGATTGATCTAAACTCCTGCATATCTTTTACTTATATAAGTTTTTTATTCATCATATTCTCATAGTCTATTCTTTATTTTTTCATGATTTTATATCGTTTTCTATTTGTATTCATATATAAACTATGCCGGGGATTAGTATTCGTGTCATCAAAACCTTACATTGTTAGATCATGTGTATCAAGTAGACCGTTCATGATAAAACATACTACATTCGAGTAAGTTAATAAACAAAAAAGCAATCGTTACTCGTCATCTCTTGGACACGGGCAAGTATATCACGTGCTTGGCTTTTGGGCTTGACTTTAATCATAATTGTCATCATTGTGCCATTCCTACTTCCTAGTGTGTGTATGCGAGCAATATTCATTCTACAAATTTGTCAATAAATAATTAAATAGGTATTGTGACAATAAACTTAAAACCTTAACATGAACTTATAATATTAACAACTATATACCCAACAATGTTGTAATGCTGTGAGAATAAATCGTGATTGCATTATAGTCATTTGGACAATTCCTTGATTAATAATGGCTTGAGTCTAAGATTGATTACTAATTATCAACTTATAATATTAATCGTACATGCTTCAATGAAAAATATAAAATTAAAAAACAATGATTTATTTATCTCTCCCTATTTTTAGTTTAATTTTTTCTCCTCTCTCCTTAATGTTTAAAAAAAGTATAAAAATATGTATATATTTGTACATATAATATATGTGCATATATGCATTTAGACAAACGATTATAAATACCATATTTTTTAAAACCAAACATTAAATATATTGAAATTTACATGAATTCTAGTCAATTTATATAATAAATAGTACAGGTATTAATGCAGTTTTCTTAATTCTTAACATAATGTTGGTTCTCAAAATAACGTCTCCCTATATATATATATATCACGGCAAGTTGAATTATTTTTTTTTAGGTTTGTTTTTTTATTAACATTATTTTACCGTTGTGTCTGTTTTTTTGTTTAAATTTTATTAAAAATTGTTTTTAGGTTTGTTTTTTATTAACATTAATTTTTCCCGTTATGTCTATGTTTCCGTTTAAATTTTATTAAATATCGGCATGACTCTCACTGGTTATAGTCAAAAACTGTTACTTAATTAGATGCTATTAATTTAAAAAAACCGCTTATACCAATTGAGATATTAACATTCTATTCTAATTGAGATATTAACATTCTACTTAATTAGATGCTATTAATTTAAGTAAACCTTAAGGAATCTCAGATAAATGACGGGTTTTCCTATATGACATCTCATTTTATTGGGTCGTAAAGACACAAAATGTGATAAGTAATGCCTGATTTAACAAGGATTTAACTTGTAACCTTGAGTTAGTTCATAGGAACCATCACACAATGGTGGGAAAAAAGAGATTTTTTCGCATGAGATTTAAAATGATGAAACGAATCTAAGGGCCTAAGAGTTAGTGGTGGATGAGTGGATTAGAATTTTTGTTACGAGGGGCAAGAAATGGGCTAGTCTAACACGATTTGATCTCTACATAAGTGATTAACAAATGAAAGAACTCATTGTTTGTATTTGATTCTAGAAATCGGTATGTACTTAACTTCATGCGTAAATGTCCTTAATTTTGTTGGAAATCAGGCTCAAAAACACGAACACAGAATTTGATCTCAACCAAGATCGACTCTTTCTGTTTATTATAGTTCTTGACACAATAAAATCAATACAATATAACCCTATTTATACTAAAATAAACATTGTTAACCAAGTAATCTAATCCTACTCAAATACTTAAAGATAATACCAAATAATAAAATAAACAAGTATTAGACTCCTACTAGGACTAAAAACTTGCAACCCAATCCAGTTTACTTGCGACTTCCTCCTTGCACCTCGTAGACTATTAGACTATGACAAGATTAGCTCAATAATCACCCCCCTAATCTTGTCATGCGTTTCTCTTCGACCCGTTCACTGTCTTGACCCTTCCTGGACCACCGACCCTTCCCTAAGCCTCGACCTAGATCATCCTCACATGAACTTCCACAACCACAATGTTCACACACATGCTTTTTCTCCTTTGCATATACCATTGTTATCTCCTCTTCTTCACGGCTTCAATCCCACTTGACCACTATCGATCTCCCTCTTCCCGGGTCACTAAAACAACCCCGTTCTTGACCACCGATCAAAGAAAAAAACAAGCCCGCTATCCTGTTGCTTCTTCCGTTTTTCTTCTTTACCTGCTAGGCAAGACTAGATTCAAAGTCTCCTGCTTTGACGAATCTTTTTCCGCCCACCTACCCGCAAATCCGATCGGATATCTTCCGCCAAAAAAAACAACCTACTCTGGTTACTCCGTTTTTATCCTTGGCGGGAAGGACCAGGTCAATTAATCAAGAATTGAAACTGTCTTATCACAACTATATTAGATCACTCTTTCCTTCTTGTGAAAGACTCCTCAAAATACGTTGCTGCTGACTTCCCTTTCATACTCGTTTTCAGCCCTGCAGCCAAAGGGGGCTGCTCCCCGTTCCCTTCCTAAAAACGACTATCAAAACAACCTTCTCTTTCACCATCTCTGATACCAATTGTTGGAAATCAGGCCCAAGAACACGAACACAGAATTTGATCTCAACCAATATCGACTCTTTTTGTTTATTATAATTCTTGACACAATAAAATCAATACAATATAACCCTATTTATACTAAAATAAACCTTGTTAACCAAGTAATCTAATCCTACTTAAATACTTAAAGATAATACTAAATAATAAACAAATAATAAAATAAACAAGTATTAGACTCCTACTAGGACTAAAAACTTGCAACCCAATCCAGTTTACTTGCGACTTCCTCCTTGCACCTCGTAGACTATTAGACTATGACAAGATTAGCCCAATAAATTTAAGCATGAAAGTTGTTTGATAAAATATCTATTTGATCTTTAGGTATACTTTGATGGATCCAAGTAAAAGTCATGTAATTATGTTTAGTCTAGCGGTTTAAAACCACAAAAAATAGAGATTTGTTTGTAGTTATTCCGGTATTGATACTCTTAATTTGGATGTTTTATGATAGGTATTTGTTGTGCTTGGTGTCTCCAAGGGGACATCATGGTGGTATCCCACAACCAAAAAATTGAAGATTTAAATCCTATAAGGTCATGAAAATAAACAAAGAATTAAGACTTCTTTTAAGGAGGGTGAAAGTCTAAATGAAAAAAGTACGTGATACAAATAAAATGATTTAAAACAAGTTGTGTGGTGAAAGTCCGGTTGTTGGTGATATGATGAACTACTAGAATATGATTTTTAAATTAAATAGAAGGGTCTAACATCATAGAATTGCTAATTTGTTATGTGTGATGATAACAAATGTATCATTGCCCACAACACGTCGATCTGAGTCAAAGTAGGGTCTAACATCATAAGTCACATGTGATGTGGTGACTAAAATCTTGAATCCAAATGTTAGCTAAATGACACGTGTCATGGAAAGTACTAAAGAGCAACAAATTTGTGATGTTGTTCACAAACAAAGGGAGATGGGCCGTTTGTGAAATAGAAGGCCCAACAGATCCAATCCAAAAGATTCTGAAACAGATACGAAATCCATTCAAGAACAAATGTGAATTTTGATATTGATTTCGAAAGTAAACAAGGAATTAATTTAAGAGCAACTTGAAACAATGATATTTGTTTTTTAAAAGAGTCAAGAATAATTTGAGCAAAGATTCGATGGTGATTAAAGATTGAAAAATAATAAATACAAATACATGCTCTAGTATCATGTATTTATACAAATACAAGCCTTATACCAAACAATGAAACATACATGTAACTCTAGCATCATCAATAAGAGTGGTGGAGTCAGGAATCATTTCCTATGGGGTCACTCTTTTCGGGTCGGGTTGCATAATACAACTTTTCAGGTCGGTTTGATAACTTTCTTCTAAAAAATTGTTCCATAATCTTAAAATTCAAGTTTCAACAATTAATGTCAAGAACCAAAATCAAGACCAATTAAAATCACTAATGTTCCAATCAAGAACAACTAAAATCAAAAACTAGAAATCTAAAATCACTAAAGTTTCAACTTTTAATCAAGTTTCACACCTAACATGGAGTCCCTGAGAAGAGAAGCACGACTTGTTCATTAGAGAGTTGAGTTACAAACTTGCTATATTCCAAAATCATATTTGCAAAAAAGCAGAGAATACATGTTTATACAAACAATAAAGTTATTTGTCCATAAAAAATACAACAAATAGATAAGTTATCTAAATGCGAAATCCCAAATACCCCATGTTATAATAGACATACAAGAACTTACTTACATCAACAAAAAGAAACCACAACCAAATATACTAGCAATGGTGTGAAAGTGTAATCGAAGGGAAAGAAGAAAGCACAAAGAAAAACATTCAACCCAACAAAAGAAATAAATATATATATATATATATGTACAAGATTCGAATCCACTAAATTTTTTTAAAAAAATCTACAGGGAGAAAGGACCAACATGCAATAAACTTGTGGATTTTGTATTATTTAAGAGGTAGAGAAAAAGAATAAAGCTCTTTAGCCTCGCAATACCTTGAAAAATCAATTTTTGTGTGGAAATTATGAAAATACATTTCAAAGGCGCCACGTGGAAGTGCTTATAATTTGATACATGGATAAAGTACCTAATTTTGTATGGAATCAAAAGGCGTGTCTGAGGCGTGCAAAACGCCTCACGGGTTTGAGGCGGTGCTTCATGCACTTTAGGGTTAAAATCAGGATCTATAAGAGACTGATGTATAAAAACAACCAAAGGGAGAAAAATTATTGAAGGTTTACTTAATAAAAAAAATATGTAAAAACAAACGAGTGACAACTTTTTGTTGTAAATTAAGCTTATTTGGTTGTACATAGAGTACCTTGAGTACGTGATGTGTGCGTATCATGCATCAGATTTTGAGACAATAACGTCTCGGAGCGCCTCGTGCTTGCTTAAACCAAGAGATGAATATGGAGTTGGAGGTCCAACCCAAGGGTATAGAACCTTAGGCGAACAACACAGTTTATGGTAGGTGTTGTCAATGACAGGAACTCAAGAAAGGTGTTGGACTTTATTTAAATAGGATGTTCATGTGACTATTTGATTAGTTAGTTTAATTATTAAATTGTGATAATTAACCAATAAGCCCTATGTGACTATTATGGTCCTTCCATGCCAATATTTTGATGAACAATATTAGCCTTAATGAATCTATAAATATGGAGACATTCCTTACTAATTCTTCTTAATGTCTAATTCACTTACATATTGTCCTCTCATCAAAGTTTGAGAGAAATAAGAAAGAACACCATACTCATGATAATCTTGAGGGGTCGACCCAACTGTTGTTCAAGGTGAAGCTAAAAATAAGGGTCCCATTAAAAAAAACACTTATATGTATAACGCATTAGGGTTTTGTTTGGGCTTAGGCTTGAGAAGTTCAACTGGCTTTTAAGCTACACACCAATACACATACGCACTACGCATCCCTTGATTTAGGCGACAATGATTACATAGCAGAGTGCATAATAGGGCGAAA
This sequence comes from Smallanthus sonchifolius, assembly GCA_023525975.1. Taxonomy (NCBI): domain Eukaryota; kingdom Viridiplantae; phylum Streptophyta; class Magnoliopsida; order Asterales; family Asteraceae; genus Smallanthus; species Smallanthus sonchifolius. The sequence goes on from CM042037.1 coordinate 23,284,123, forward strand.
ATGATGGAATGGAAGATGAATCGCTCAGTCACTGAGATAGTTTAATTTTATAGGGTTTATTTTAAGGTGTTATATAATACCAATCTTCCACTGTTTGCGTCTTTGCCGGTTTGCCTTTTTAGAACTTTGCCTCATTTTCCTCATTGCCTAAGGCTAAAGGTACTATCCACAATTTTCACACCTCAACACCCCTCCACGTCATCGTCACATCACATTCCACAGCTTTTACATACATCTTCACATTTGAGGGAAATGGTTCCACATCTGCATACCGTCACGTCATTTTCTTTTTTCAATTTAATTTAATATTAATATGTTTTAATAATTAATATAAAAGCCTTAATAAATAAAAAAGAAAATAATAATTTTTGATTAATAACTAAAAATACATTAATAATAAAAAAAGGAAATAATAAAAATACATAAAAAAACTTAATAATCAACTGAAAACTAGACTTTAATTGTTGCCCGAGTCGAGATGAAGCACCAAATAATGACGAAGATTGTTGTTTATTTCACGGTTGCGTTTATATTGTTTGTTTACACTTTGTTGGTCCTCGATAACTTCCTCTAATCCAACTGTCGCTTCGTTGAACTCGCAAATTGCCCGGCCTTCATCTTCAATGATCATGTTATGTAGGATGATGCAAGTGTACATTACACGCCGTATTCTTTCGAGCTTCCATGCACGTGCCGGGCTTTTCACTATATGAAAATTTTGTTTTAGTACACCAAAAGTACGTTCAATATCTTTTCTCGCCGATTCTTGTCGACGTTTGAAATATTTTCTAGGATAATCTTCCGGCCATGAAAATGATTTCACAAAAGTAGCTCATTCGGGATAAATACCATCAACGAGGCAATAGCCGTGCTTATATCTCGTACCTCTAAGCTCAAAAGAACTATCGGGTGCGGTTCCGTTAACCATGATGTTGAATAGTGAGGATTGGTTAAGCACATTTATGTCGTTGTTTGAACCCGCAACTCCAAAGAAAGTATGCCAAAACCATAGATCCTATGATGCGACCGCCTCGAGCATAATTGTTGGAGCCGGATGGTCACCTAGCATATATTGGCCTCACCATACATTTAGGCAATTACTCCACTGCCAATGCATACAATCTAGGCTACCAAGCATGCCGGGTAGCCCATGCACCTCCTCGTGATATTTGCATATTTGTTGAATGTCGCTTGGAGTCGGTTTGTGTAAGTATCTTGGCCCGTATTTGTTAATTACACCTTTACAAAATTTGTATAAACAAACCCGAGTCGTTTTTTGGCGATCTTTATATTTTCATCTAATTGGTCGGAGTCGGATCTGTGACGCATAGCGGTGGTGCACTTTTGAATGGAGGTGAACCTTCTTCGACTTCTTGCATCCCATTTCAATTTGAAATAATCCATCCCCCGTTCCAAATCGTTAACAATTCGTAAAAATAAACTTCTATTCATACGAAAACGCTTTCGTAATGTCTCGGCGTTATAAAGCGGCTCGTCGCTAAAGTAATCTTTAATTAAACGCTCGTGAGCGACTTCACGGTCTCGGTTCAAAGTGGCTCTTCGTGTATACGTAGGCGTGTTCGAACTTTCGGCATCGTCTCTAAGTATTTCAATGATAGTTGTGGCAACCGTTTCAAAAAAGATTAGAGCGACACATTCGGATTCGCAAGAGGGTGAATTGAGTGAATCCATTTGAGAGTGGGTTAGATTGAAAAATGGTTTGAGATGGTTGAGATTGGTAGAAAAGTATATATGTTTGAGATGGTAAAAATATATTTAAGATTAGTTATATTTATAGTATAAAATATATTTAAAAGTTTAATTTTTCTTTAAGTTTGACCGTTTGAGTGGTTTGGCCCCACCCCCAATGGCTACAAACCCCCCTCCATGCTGTGGAAATCTCCACGCTAACCTTCCACGTCCGTGGACCACGCGCAGGGGTCGTGGTGTTCCACAGCCCCACGCCAGCCACCTCAGATCCATGCCGGTACTCCCCTTAGCCTAAATCTCAATTTGTCAATTGCAAAGAGCAAGTACTTTGCCTCATTTCCCTTGTTCCTTAAATTATTTTGGTTTGGTTATTTGGTTTTACATTGGTTAGGTAAATTTAGATTAATTTGGTTATTTGGTTTATTGATTAGTTTGGTTTGGTTATTTAGATTAATTATGTTATTTGGTTAATTTCATAATTTGATTATTTTAGAATTGATTAGTTTGGTTATTTTAGAAATTTAGATTAATTTGGTTATTTGGTTTTATTGATTAGTTTGATTTGGTTATTTAGAATTGATTAGTTTGGTTATTTAGAATTGGTTAGTTTGGTTATTAGATTAAAATGTCAAACCGTAACCGTAAACATGAATCGGACGCATAAAAAATGACCAAAAAATATAAATGAGATGCTTTAATAAATCTTTAAAAGGATCACTACTAAAGTTCGTAAAACCCACAAATAATAGTACTACAAGTCTTGATGAAAACCTTGACGAACCAATAAACCTAGATGAACTTTCAACTTTTTATGATCCTAGTTAATGGAATAACATTACTAGTAATTTAAGAGATCTAATTGTAGAAATAGGTTAGGTTAAGTTTTATGATTTTAAATGTCCAAAAGATGCATATTTAAGAAACTTTACATCTTTGTTTTATATGCAAAATTTACCAAATAGAAAAAAATTAGAAAGAAAATTTTTGGTTTTTTTTTTTATAAGGGTCTAAAACTTTTAGTTCGCTTGGGGCCGTCATATACGTTGAGCCGCCCCTGATAATCTCCATCATAACTTAAACATCAAACGATATCAGAGAATTTTATTACGACTTCAGCATGGATCAAGAACAAACACCGAATTGTGACAAACCATACTAAAACTATATTTGTAATCAAGTTTAACTAAGTTTGGTACCAACTGAAACTATATTTAACTAAGTTTTGATACCAACTTATCCTTAAATTGTGACACGTTTACACTTAATCTACATAGTTTTCTAAATCTAGAACTATGTACTTATTTTATAAGTTTTTCTTAGTTTGTTTATTTTTTTACTTTTTATTATTAAATATTGAACTGAATGCCCCATAACTAGGGGATAGCAAACCATATATAGGCAAGATAGTTACACATAGGTACAAAAGAATTGAATAAATACAAAACTAATACAAAGGGAAAACTACGTTTTATTAACATCCCCCCGCAAGCGGAACAGTGGTGGACCAATCCGAAGTTTAGACCGAAAGAACTCAAACTGAGGGCGCGGAAGACTCTTCGTGAAAATATCCGCCACTTGAAGCTTGGTTGGAACAAACTTGGTACACAGTTTACCTGAAGAAACAAGTTCACGAATAAAGTGATAGTCTAGGTCGATGTACTTAGCCCTTTTATGAGAGGATTTTGCGTGAGAAAAAGCTCACTTTGGATGTCACAGAGCAAAGTTGGCCGATCAGGGGGAAGAGCATGGAGCTCACGTAGGAAATGTGTGATCCAGATTATTTCAGCTGCAGCAGTAGTCATCGCTCGATATTTAGATTCACAACTTGATCTAGATACGGTTGGTTGTTTCTTGGCGCTCCATGAGACAAGATTACCACCAAGAAAGATGGAATACCCATTTGTGGACCGGCGAGTTTCAATGCATCTTGCCCGGCCGGCATCGAAATAACCTAGGATACGAGTATTAATTAGTCGAGAAAAGTGAAGGCTGAAGGCCATGGTACCCTTTATGTATCTAAGTATTCGTTTAACATGCTGAAAATGAGTAACCGTGGGGGGCTTGAAGGAACTGACTCACTTGGTTGACAGCATAAGAAATGTCCGGTCGGGTTATGGTCAAGTACTGTAGTGCCCCAACCAGGGATCGATACAAAGTAGGATCCTCAAAGTGTTCTCCTGCTGTGCTGAAATGTTCATGTGCTGCCAAAGGTGTATGGATGGGTTTGGAGTCAAGAAGGCTAGCACGATCGAGAACATCACGAGCGTATTTCGATTAACTTAAGAACAAGCCATCATTAGTTCTTGTCACCTCGAGCCCAAGAAAGTAGTTTAATTCACCCAGATCTTTTATAGCGAACTCATTATGGAGCCGGGAGATAAAAGATACCATGACATTGTCTTGATTACCGGTCAGGATTAAGTCATCTACATAGACAAGTAGATACATTAGACACGAGCCCTGTTAAAATATAAATAAAGATGTGTCAGCACGACTGCAAGAGAACCCATTATGAATAAGAGGGTGTTTGGGAGTGTGGTGGAAAAGTGCTTATTGACTTATTAGCTTTTCAAAAATCCAATAAGTCAATAAGCCATTCCAAAAGCCAGGATTTCTTGACTTTTGAGAATAGAAATGTGCGGAAGACAGGGATCGACAAGGGGTTATTTGCCTTTGGCTGATACCATATTGAATATTGAACTGAATGCCCCATAACTAGGGGATAGCAAACTATATAGAGGCAAGATAGTTACACAATAGGTACAAAAGAATTGAATAAATACAAAACTAATACAAAGGGAAAACTACGTTGTACAAGTTGAGAAGCATACTCTAATTTCCATTTTAATTCATAATTTCACATAGTCCCATAACTCTTTAATATACTTTACATAATTACCCCTTGAAATAATAGTAAAATACATCTTTTTTTAACCGCTCTTACCATGACACGTGGCTCCATCACATTTTTTTTTGTTTTTTTCTTAAAACTTTTAAAATATGATTTTTAAAAAAATTTTGAATATACAATTGCGACCTACTTATTTTGATCGACGTTTCAATGTAAATGTTATTTAAAACCGAGGTGTGAATAAAAATGTACAATCCATCGAAGTGCAGACGTACAAGCCATCAAAGCTACTAGGGGTGTTCATTGGGTCGGGTTGCGGGTTTTTCGGGTTACTCGGTTCTGGTTTTTTGGGTTGGTATTTTTTTTTTTGTTGAAACCACAATCCGAACCGAACCACATTTGAGGAAACCTAATCCGAACCTAAAACCACATTGTAATTCGGTTTGGTTTTCGGTTTGAACCTAACAAACCGAATTAGCAAAAAAAAAAATGAAAAAACTTTTTTTTTCTTTTGAGTAAACATAACTTATTCGGTTTAAACAACACAATATTTTAGAAAAATCTAAACAAAAACATAGCTTCATCAAAAAATGATTTATAATCCATATATGGGTATTGGTTATTGATATAAATGAATTTGGTTCAAATTTTTTTTTGTTTTTTTCTTAAAACTTTTAAAATATGATTTTAAAAAAAATTTTGAATATACAATTGCGACCTACTTATTTTGATCGACGTTTCAATGTAAATGTTATTTAAAACCGAGGTGTGAATAAAAATGTACAATCCATCGAAGTACAGACGTACAAGCCATCAAAGCTACTAGGGGTGTTCATTGGGTCGGGTTGCGGGTTTTTCGGGTTACTCGGTTCTGGTTTTTTGGGTTGGTATTTTTTTTTTGTTGAAACCACAATCCGAACCGAACCACATTTGAGGAAACCTAATCCGAACCTAAAACCACATTGTAATTCGGTTTGGTTTTCGGTTTGAACCTAACAAACCGAATTAGCAAAAAAAAAATGAAAAAACTTTTTTTTTTCTTTTGAGTAAACATAACTTATTCGGTTTAAACAACACAATATTTTAGAAAAATCTAAACAAAAACATAGCTTCATCAAAAAATGATTTATAATCCATATATGGGTATTGGTTATTGATATAAATGAATTTGGTTAACTATAAAATATGGATTAAAGTAGTGGTATAACCCAATTCGAGTTTTTCAGTTCAAACCGAATTCAAATTTTGAAACCTAAACTGTAGAAATAAAGACTGATGTCTACAAAATTCTCTAAGTACAAATGCTGCTGATCTCAAAGATTGCTGCGGATCGACAAAGTTGCAGCTGATAGGCTTTATCCGCTGCTGACCAAAACTTATAGCTGATAGGCTTTATCCGCTGCTGACCAAAACTGCAGCTGATATGTCTTATCTGTTGCTGACCAAGTTGCAGCTGATAGGCCTTATCTGCTGCTGACCAAAGTTGTAGCTGATAAGCCCTATCCACTGAAGATCAAAGTTGCAGCTGATAGCCTTCTCACTGAAGATCAAACGTTGCAGCTGACTGTTCTTGATAAAGCAACCAATACCACCGACAACTTTTTGTTGTTACACTGACACACTTCACGCAGAAAGAATGTCATTGGCACAAGACAATAAAAGACAACAACGCTCTTCTCCAAGCATGCAAACAATGATGCCGTAGAAGACGTTTGAATAAAGTTAACTAGCATAGTTATTATTATTGTCTGTATATGTAGAATAGCTTCAATACAAGATCAACGGTCTGTGTTAGATCTGATCCTTAGAATCAAGGGTCTGTCTTGATTCTAAGTTACTATATAAGTAGTACTTAGATTCACTGTAAAAGTACTTTTTGCTTAATATTTTTCTCTGTAATCTTGTAACACTTGAAGCTTAATAAAAATTGCATTTATCAGTATTCTTCTCGTCTACTTGTTTACTTTGATTAAGTTGTGATTGTTTCCGCCAATCTCAACTGGAATAGAACCATCTTGTATTTACCGATCCTACAAGTGGTATCAGAGCTTTGGCTCACAGACTAAACAAACTCACATTTGTTTAATCATTCTCTGGTTCTATTCTTATCTATCTCTTTGCTAAAAGTCACTCATTGTCTAAAAGACAGAAATGGCTCAAAACAATGGATTTGAAGATATTGGAAGCATCAACAGACCACCATGACTGGTGTCTGGTGAAGATTACGATATGTGGAAGGACAGAATGGAAAGCTTCTTCTGCTATCAGGAATATGGGATGTGGAAATCCATTAAAGATGGACCATACATACCCATGGTGTCCTCTGCTGATTCCGGAGGTGCACTGGTTCCCAAAGAACCCTCCAAGTACTCTGATGAAGATATCAAGAAAATGGAGGTATACTTCAAAGCCTTAGGAGCCATTCAAATGTGCTTACCAAATGAAGTTTTTCACAACTTCAGAGGTTACAAAACTGCTAAGAAGCTATGGGAGGCTCTTGAGAAGATGTTCGCTGGCTCAGAGGAAGTCAAAGAAAACAGGAGGGACATCCTGAAGCAGCAGTACGAAAACTTCGTCTGGAAGGAAGGTGAGTCCCTAACTGTTTTATATAGCAGATTTACTTATCTTGTAGGTGAGCTGCAGTTCTCAAAGGTGAAGCTGGAGAATAAAGATATTCTTAAAAGGTTCATCAGGTCTTTACCTAGCTGTTGGACACTCTACACAGTGTCCATTAGAAGAACTGAGAATCTGAAGACTCTCCAAATGACTGAGCTCTTTGGTATGCTGAAAACCTATGAGCTAGAGATGATTCAGGCAAAAGAACGAAGCTCAAGCTATCAAAATGCCTCAACATCCACCACTACCTCTGCCCTCCACTTTGACCACTCAGGTCCTAGTTCCAGCAACTACTATCCTCCCATTGTCACCCATCCACAAACTCCAACCTCTCAAACAAACACCTCACCATTTCTCCTAGAAGCTCCTCCTCAAACCTCAACCTCTGCTGCTTTTGTCTCTGAAAACTCAAGCAACATGTCCTTTATCAAGGAGGATCTGGAATGCTTCCATCCAGATGACTTAGAAGAAATGGACATATAGCACTCGTATGCCATGCTCTCTATAAGAGCAAAAAGGTTCTACTCTAGAACCGGAAGACCCATTCCGAGCAACAACTCCAACACCAGAGTTGGATTGGATAAAAGCAAACTAAGTTGTTACAACTGTAACCAACTGGGTCACTTTGCTAGAGAATGCAAGGCACCAAGAGCCAATCCAGCTACTCCTCAATCAAGACAAGCTCACCAAGCCCAACCCAGACAACAACAACAACAAGCTACTCCTCCAGTTCAAACTGCAGCCTGTGCAACTGTTGGAACCTCTGACTTCGACTGGAGCTTCCAGTATGAAGAGCTGCCTGCCAACAACCAAGCACTTATGGCAGACACAACTGAGATACCGCCTCAAGTATATGAACATCTCGGTTCCCAAGCTTGTATTGATAAGGTGTTAGGCTACAGAAAGCATAATCAAAACCTTATAGATCAAAATGAAGAGTTTCATCAAATGAAATCTGAATTCATAAAGGTAAAAAACAGTTATAAAGAAAAAATTAACTGCCTAAAGAAAGAGATTTCATTGCTAAAACATGAATAAAGCAATCTTAAAACTCAGATTGATGATCTACTGGCTAGACTAAAAGCTACCAGAGCATAATTGGCAGAACAAAAAGTTCATGTTGATAAATATGAATTTGCATCTAAAAATCTGCAAAAACTTTTAGATGCTCAAATTCATGAAAAGGTAACAACTGGTCTGGGGTATCATGGTGAACAATACCAAGCTGTTGCACCTCCTGCTGACTACGTTGCCATCCATGAACCAAGATTCAATCTCTCAAATCTTGAAAAGGCCAACCGAGATCTTGATCCTTCAATATATGAACCACTGGTGCAAGAATACACTACCTCATCAGAATCTGAGTCATCTTGCTCAGAGTCCACTAAAACTGAGAAGATCTCATCACCAGTACAAGTACCAAAGCCTGTTCTTGAAGTCATTCAAACAAGTACTCCTGTTCCTTTACCAGCCGCTCCGGTTCCTATACCTTTCAACCAAATCAAAATTGGTTATCCTCCAGAAGGAAGAAAGCTAAATGTTGAAAAGGGGCAGTCTTCAACCTCAAAGCCTCAAAGAAAGGTGTTTGAAATATGCCATAAGCCTGGAGAAAGAGTTCCATGTGTTCAAAAGACATTGGAAGAAGCTACTTTTGAGCACAACAAAGCTCACCCTTGGAACTTCAAAGACCTTTTCAAAAGAAAGGATTATGTTTATCTTTCAACGAACAAACTGGAAAAATCATGCTTTGTCTGTGGAAAATATAACCACACTGCCAGCACCTGCTTCTACTACCTTCAGCAGCAAGGAAACCTCAGGCAAGGTGCTTTTGAGAAGACAAAGAAGAACAAACAGGTAAGAAAGTTTGAAGCAAAGACAACTCAATTCAGAAACTCTCTTTCTCCACCAAGGGAGCAGTTGTCAAAATCTCAACAGACGTGCATCATCTGTGGTGAATCATACCACTTTGCTGCAAAATTTCAATTTAACCCTTTCAACCAGATCCTTCATCAAGCCCCTCAAAGACAAAAGGTAAAGAAGGATCAGCATGCATCGGTTGTTAAACCATCAGCAGCCAGAAAAATGTTGGCAATCAAGTGAAGCACAAGCAACCTAAAGACAAGCCTTCAACAGCAACCAAATCTGCTGCTGCTCAAGCAAAACCATCAGCAGCAACATCTGCTGCTGATAAGCTAAAATCAGCAGCAACAAAATCTGCTGCTGAGAAGCCAAAGAAATCAGCAGCAACAAAATCTGCTGTTGATAAGCTAAAGTCCCCAGCAGCAAAATCTGCTGCTGTTAAAGAACATACATCAGCAGCCAAAGCAAAATTAGCTGCTGACAGAGAAAAGAGAACAGGAAGACCATCTCCTTAACAATGGAAAGCCAAGATCCCAATTTCTATCACTCCAAGACTTATCATTGGTTCTGTTGAATGCACACATGATGAATCTAACATTCCACGAACCCTTTTCTTCAAGGATGCAAGCTCTTGGACTCCTCCCACTAACTAGATCTCTATCATATGCAGGGACTGCTAGGTCACAAGAATAACACATGGGTGGTAGACAGTGGTTGTTCCAGACACATGACAACTTCAGACATTTCAATGGAGGATATGTTGCCTTTGGAAGTAACTCAAAGGGAGGATCCATTACTGGACAATGAACTGTGTCTAACGAAAGAATGAGCATTGATAAGGTCAACTATGTCAAAGAATTGGACTTCAATCTCATGAGTGTTTCCCAGGTCTGTGACCAAAAGCATTGGATGCTCTTCACAGATAAAGAATGCTTCGTACTGTCTCTAGGCTTATCCATACCTCCTCTAGAAAAGATTTTATTAACTGCTCAGAGAAAAGAGAATCTCTATGTACTGGACATGAATGAAGTCACTCCATCTGGGAGTGTTTCCTATTTTCTGTCAAAAGCCTCAGTTGATGAATCAGCTCTCTGGCACAGGAGATTAAGTCATGTTAATATCAAAACTATTAACAAACTGGTAAAGGACAATCTTGTCAAAGGGCTTCCTAACAAAGAATTCCAGCTAGAAGACCACTGCATTGCTTGCTTAAAGGGGAAGCAACACAAGAGTTCTCACAAGCCCAAGACCTTGAATACAAATGACACTCCACTACAGCTGCTGCACATGGATCTCTTTGGTCCTACAAATGTCATGTCAATGGGCAAGAAGTCATATTGTCTGGTGATAACTGATGACTACACCAGATTCTCATGGGTATACTTCTTGAGAACTAAAGATGAAACTGCTGAAATTCTCAAATCCTACATTCTTAGGGTAGAGAATCAAAGCAATCGAAAGGTAAAGATCATAAGGTGTGATCAGGGCACAGAGTTCAAGAACCACACTTTAAACTGTTTCTATGAAAGCAAGGAGATAGAAAAACAATACATTGCTCCAAGAACTCCTCAACAAAATGGAGTTGCTGAAAGGAGAAACAGAACTCTAATTGAGTCAGCAAGGTCTATGTTGGCTGACTAAAAACTGCCTCTCACATTCTGGGCAGAAGCAGTTAACACAGTCTGCTATGTGCAAAATAGAGTTCTTATCGTCAAGCCCCTCAACAAGACACCTTATGAACTTTGGTTTCAAAGAGTTCCCTACATTGGGTTTCTAAATCCTTTTGGGTGTCCATGCACCATTCTCATCACACATGAGGTTCTTCCTAAGTTTGGTGCCAAATCTGATGAAGAATATTTTGTAGGCTATTCCTCTCAATCAAAGGCCTACCGAGTATTCAATTCAAGAACAAGAATTGTGGAAGAATCAGCAAATGTGGAATGTAGAGAACACATCGTCTGTGAGCAGGGAAAAGGCCCAAACTGGCTCTTTGTCATAGACTCCTTCTCCCAAATATTTGAGCCTCTCACCTTCTCAAATATGGAGTCTAACTCTACACAAACACCTGCCTCCACTTCATCCACTGACTACAGGCTGGATTTTCCCAAACCTTCTATCCGTCTGTGAAGACCATCCATTGATCCTCCATCAGTTGTGGAAGCAATTGAAGCAAGTGAAGCCAAAACAAGACTCTCCAATGTCACCAGTAGCAGCCTGTCTGAAACTAAAAATTTAGATGAAGACTCTTCGGTAAATGCTGTAGATTCTGTTGATGCTATTGCTAAAAATATTGATGTGGATGTTGATGTTGAAGACTCTTCCACCATGAATGAAGAGTCCCCTGATCAAAATCAAAGCAATCTGGGGCAAGGGAAACAGCCGGAGGTGGTACCAGCATAGAGGATCCACAAAGAACATCCTCAAGAAAATATTATTAGCCAAGTCCACCAAGGAGTTATCACAAGAAGTAAATCTCACGAGGCCAATATATGCTTGTTTTCATGTTTTCTATCTCAGGTGGAACCCAAGAAGATAGATGAAGCACTCAAACACAGCAGCTGGATTGAGGCAATGCAGGAAGAGTTACTGCAATTCAAGAGGCAGGATGTCTGGAAACTTGTTGATCTTCCACCAGGTCAATATGCTATTGGCACACGATGGGTTTTCAGGAACAAGCAAGATGAGAGAGGCATTGTAGTCAAGAACAAAGCCAGACTTTTAGCTCAAGGCTATACTCAGGAAGAAAGAATTGACTATGATGAAGTCTTTGCTCCTGTTGCCAGGCTGGAGGCCATCAGAATCTTCCTGGCATATGCTGCATCCAAGAATTTCACTGTCTATCAAATGGATGTAAAGAGTGCCTTTCTGTATGGGAAGATTGGTGAGGAAGTATACGTCAAACAGCCTCCAGGATTTGTAGATCCTACACATCCTACTCAAGTGTTTAAACTAGACAAAGCTCTGTATGGCTTACATCAAGCACCAAGAGCCTGGTATGAAACTTTGTCATGATATCTACTAAGCAACAACTTCAGAAGGGGTGCTATTGACCAGACCTTGTTTATCAAAGATGAAGGAGGAGAAATCTTACTAGTTCAAATCTATGTTGATGATATCATCTTTGGATCAACAAGGAAAAAGCTGTGCAAAGACTTTGAGATTCTGATGCACTCAAAGTTTGAAATGAGTTCAATGGGTGAACTAAATTTCTTCTTGGGTCTACAAGTCAAACAAGTCTCAAATGGAATTTTCATCAGCCAATCCAAATATGTAAAGAGCATTTTGGAAAGATTCAAGATGGCTGACTGCTCTGCTGCAAGAACCCCTATGCAAGTGCACCATCAACTGACTCCAGACAAAGATGGCCAAGACACTGATCAACATCAAAACCGTGCAATGATAGGGTCTCTCATGTATCTCACTGCCTCAAGGCCAGATATCATGTTTGCAGTATGTCTCTGTGCAAGATTTCAAGCAGCTCCAAAGGTTTCACATCTTCAAGCTGTCAAGAGAATTATTAGATACCTAAAGGGAGCCCCAAGACTTGGGCTTTGGTACTCTAAGAATGAAAAGTTCAATCTGTATGCATACACTGACAGTGATTATGGGGGATGCAACTTGGACAAAAAGTCCACATCAGGAGGATGTCAGTTTCTGGGAGGGAGACTGATTTCATGGCAGTGCAAGAAGCAAACATGTGTTTCAACTTCTACAGCTGAAGCAGAATACATTGCAGCTTCAAGTTGCTGTGCACAAGTCATCTGGATACAAAATCAAATGCTAGATTATGGGATGACTTTCATGGCAACTCCAATTCACATTGACAACATGAGTGCTATATCAATCACAAACAATCCAGTGCAGCACTCCAAGACAAAGCACATTGACATCAGGTACCATTTCATAAGAGATCAAGCTGAGAAAAAGAGGATTATTTTAACCAAAGTTCATACAAATGAGCAATATGCTGATTTGTTTACAAAACCTTTTGATGAAGCTAGATTTAGATATTTAGTTGAATCCATTGGTATGATGAACTTTGATTAAAATCTATCTTTAAAATTATTTTTTTAAATATGTTTTGTCTTTTGTTGTAAATAAAAGTTTTGTGATAAAGAGGGAATTAATAGACTACTTACAGCTCCCTACTCCCCTCGGCAGAATGGCACAGTTGAAAGAAGAAACAGAACTATTTTTAATATGACTAGAAGCATCTTGAAAGCTATGAAAATGCCTCAAGACTTCTGGGCAGAAGCAGTGAGACATTCTGTTTATATTCTAAGAGAATTCAAACCAAGGCAATCAAAGATAAGACCCCCTATGAGGCTATGAAGGGCAGGAAGCCAAATATTGCACACTTGAAAGTATTTGGGTGTATTGGTTATGTTAAGGTAATCAACCAAACCTGAAGAAACTGGAAGACAGAAGTGCATACATGGTATACCTAGGAGTGGAACAAGGTACAAAAGCTCATAGGATGTATGTTCCAGCTACAATGAAAATTGTGATTAATAGAGATGTAAAGTTTCAAGAAGATAAGTGTCACAACTGGGATACTTGTGACACTTATCTGGGTGCAGTGAGAAATGAAAGTGCAAGTTGGGTTAACTTCACTGTACATGGTGTGAGGGAAAGTATGGTTGAAGTTGCACATGGAGATGGAGAAAACAACTTGTAGCCTGATGTCCCAGATCCTGAAAGTAATACAGATGAGGCAGGTAATACAGAAGGCAGAACTGAAACTGCAGAAGAGACAGTTAGCCAGTCAGTGAGAAGGTCAAGTAGGAATTCTTGTTTACCTACTAGGTTGAATGATTATGTGATGGAAGGAAATGTCCAGTATCGGTCTAGTAGACACCAAGAGTTAGATGACATGGAGTTGTTACTTGCACAAGAGGGAGAGCCTTCTAGTTTTCTAGAGGCAGTAAAAGAAAAAGTGTGGCAACAGGCCATGGATGAAGAGATACAAGCAATTGAAAGGAATAAAACTTGGATCTTAACAGAAGCTCCACTGAAATGTAAGCCTATTGGTCTGAAATGGGTGTACAAGCTAAAGAGAGATGCTGCAGGGGTTGTTACAAAGCACAAAGCTAGACTTGTTGCTAAGGGTTATGTACAGCAACATGGAATTGATTTTGAAGATGTCTTTGCACTTGTAGCAAGGATAGAGACAATCAGATTGATTTTTGCAATTTCAGCAAAAATGGCATGGAAAGTATATCACTTGGATGTGAAGGCAGCCTTCTTGCATGGTGAATTGAAAGAAAATGTATTTGTGCAACCACCTGAAGGGTATGTGAAAAAGGTGTCTGAATTCAAAGTGTATAAGTTGTCTAAAGCACTTTATGGCCTAAGGCAGGCACCTAGAGCCTGGAACACAAAGTTAGATGAAGTGTTAAAGCAATTGGGTTTTAGGAGATGTCAACATGAACAAGCAGTTTATGTGAAAGGGAAAGTTGAATCACTCTTGATAGTAGGAGTGTATGTTGATGATCTGTTGGTAACAGGAAGTAAAAGATTTTAAGCTGCAGACGGGTTCAAGCTTTGAAATGACTGATTTGGGGTTACTTTGTTACTATTTGGGTATTGAAGTGGCTCAAGGAAAGGAGGGTATTTCAATAAGGCAGTCAGCTTATGCTGAGAAAGTGGTGCAAATGGCAGGGTTGGGAGAATGTAATGAAGCCAAAGTTCCCATGGAACCTGGTCTGAAACTATACAAGGATGAAGGGGGAGCAGAAGTGGATCAAACCGAGTATTGAAAGTTGATTGGTTCTTTGAGATACCTGACCCAAACACGGCCAGATATAAGCTTTGATGTAGGCTATATCAGCAGGTTTATGCAGAATCCAAAGGAAGCCCATTTGAAGGCAGTAAAACATTTAATCAGATACATAAAAGGAACTGTGCAGTATGGGATCAAGTATAGCAGGTCAGAATGAGGTGGACTTGTAGGTTATAGTGATAGTAACCATTTAACGGATAGTGATGATGGCAGGAGCACATCAGGAAATGTATTTTACTTCAATAGTTCATTAGTTTCTTGGAGTTCACAGAAGCAGTCAACAGTTGCTTTGTCTTCATGTGAAGCAGAATTCATGGCTGCTACTTCAGCAGCTTGTCAAGCTATTTGGTTACAAGGTTTGCTAGAAGAAACTTTGGGAAAGAAGCAAGATGTGGTGATACTGTATGTAGATAACAAGTCAACAATTCAATTGATGAAAAACCCTGTTTTTCATGGTAGAAGTAAGCATATTAACACATTCGTGTTGATTTTGTGAGTGGAGATATGCAAAGGGCTGATGTGTTAACTAAAGCGTTAGCAAGAATAAAGTTTGGTGAAATGAGATTTTTACTTGGTTTGGAAAGCTTGGAAGGTGTTACTTGGAATTAAGGGGGAGTTTGTTAAAAGTATAGGCCCTAAGGACTGTTTTGGTAATTCCAAGTAGTGTAGGGTCTGTTTTGTAAAATCCAGATAGTATATAAATCTGGTTGTTTTGTTTGTTATGTAATCTTTCAATTCGGTTTCAATCAATTTGATTTTCTACTCTGCAAGTTTTGTTGTTCTTGATTTTGTTGGGTGTGAAGGCTTATTGGGCCGGACTGGGCCAAATGGGCCTGGGCTGATTTGGGCCATCTGCGGTTGGGCCCCTTGGGCCTATTAAGGTTGAAAGAACAAGATCAGAGCTGGCGGCAGCCTTAGGGTTGCTTGGTTCTATTTCTTGTTGATTAAGTTATTGCCTTATTTAATTAACCCTAATCTTGGTATTATATATATCCCTATGATGTAATTGTATTCCTTGAGCATCTAATAAGAATAAACCCTAGTTGCAACAGTGGATGTAGGTCACCTTGACCGAACCACTATAAATCTCTCGTGTCTCTTTTCTTTTCTGTTTATTGATATTGTGCGTGTGTGTGTGATTCCGCTGCGTTACCGAATTTGATACCTAACAAGTGGTATCAGAGCTCTGGCTCGTTGTTTACACACAGTCTGCACTGGTTCAATCGCTGAAGGGGAAAGCAGGGGTTGTTCGGAAGTTTTTTTTTGTGATTTTGCGATTAGGGTTTGGTCTATTAAACCCTTGAAGTTGCTGCTGGTCACGAGTTTTGCAGGTGAAGCGCTGGTTCGGGTGTTTCAGGGTTTAGGGTTTCTTTGGAGGTTGCTTGACTTCGGTTGGTGGACTTTCTTAATTTTGGTTTTTTATTTTTTTTTCTGATTCTCGTTTGCAATGGCTGAAGACGGGAAAATTCGAATCGAGAAGTTTAACGGGACTGATTTTGCATGGTGGAAGATGCAAATAGAGGCGTTATTTGGTGAAAACGATTTGGAGATGGTATTGGCAGAAAAACCGGATGGAATGAGTAAGGCTGACGAAGTGGTTTGGAACACTAAGGACAAAAAGGAGAGATGTAAGATTGTACTGGCTTTGACGAGGAGCGTAGCGTTCAATATCAAAGAGGAAACCACGGCTTATGGTATGATGACGGCTCTGTCAAACATGTATGAAAAGCCGTCTGCCGGTAATAGAGTGTTCTTGTTGAGAGAGTTATTCATGACGAGGATGAATGAGGGAAGCTCAGTGCCCGATCACATAAATAATATAAATTCAATTTTGTCCAGGCTATCGACCGTTGGGACAAAGCTTGATGATGATACTCAAGCTGCGATACTGTTATCCTCTTTGCCTGACAGATGGTCAGGTTATGTGACGGCGATCACTAATTCTGGTGGAGCTGGGAATTTGAAGTTTAGCGTGGTCCGGGATAGTATTCTAGGTGAGGATATTCGCCGGAGGAACACTAGTGGAGGATCTTCGTCTTCTGATATATTCAATGTGGGCAGAGGAAGGGAAAATAACAGGAGCAATGGGAGTAGGGGAAGGAGTTCGTCTAGAGCTCGGAAAAATGTGAGGTGTTGGAGCTGTAATGAAGTTGGGCATGTGAAAAGTCAGTGTCCAGGAAGTAATAAGGAAGAGTCTGGGAAGAATGAGGGCAAAAGGCAGGTAAACACGGTTCAGGCCAATGAGGAATCTGATGATGATGTTTTGGTTTGCTGTGTAGAGTCTTCTACAGATTCTTGGGTTATGGATTCTGGTTCTTCGTTTCACGCGATGCACAGCGGGGAGACGATGGAGAATTTAAAGGTTGGTAACTTTGGGAAGGTACGAATAGCTAATGGTGATGTTCTTGATGTTACGGGCATGGGTGACGTGAATTTGGTTACTTCTTTGGGAACCACATGGAACTTGAAGAATGTCAGGGTTATTCCAGCTTTGAAGAGTAAGCTTATCTCTGTCGGTCAGCTGGATAAACAGGGACTAGAAGTAAAGTTTGGTGGAGGCAAGTGGAAGGTAACTAAAGGTAATCTGGTAATTGCTCGTGGAAACAGGCGAGGTTCTTTATACATGGTGGAGGTACCTGCTGAGGGAAGTATGACCGTCCCTCAAAACAAAGTTAGGTTCGCTGAATCAAAGGGGCGAAAGAAGGTTCAATTTGCAAGAGGGGAGCCTGGTGCCAAGGTGATTCAAGCTGAGCGGGGTCGGAGGTCAAAACCGGGTCAGGGGTTTGGTGACAGTGGGAGCATGGGGCGTGTTCCGGGTACAGTTACAAAACAACGGTGGGTTTTGAAGACCGGTAGTCCGACTGTGAAAATCTCTCCTATGGAAGTCTTGCTAAAGGAGGAGAGTGGTGGTTCTCGGGTTATCTCTGGAACTGGTGGATCATGCAAACCAGTTGAGATAGAGAATGAGTTGGAGCACAAGGGAGCTTCAACTGCCCCTTCATGTACATGATGAGAGGGGGGGTTGCAAC
Organism: Smallanthus sonchifolius; assembly: GCA_023525975.1. Classification (NCBI taxonomy): domain Eukaryota; kingdom Viridiplantae; phylum Streptophyta; class Magnoliopsida; order Asterales; family Asteraceae; genus Smallanthus; species Smallanthus sonchifolius. Next base: position 23,301,971 of record CM042037.1, read on the forward strand.
TAGGGGGAAATTGATGAAGTCTGAGCTTGTTTATGGGGACTGAAGGCTCGGGAGACTTTGGATATGGAGGATACTGGAATTACAGGATCGAGGATTACTTGGATGGTGTTTGTGGATTGAGCAAAGCCTTCAAGTGAGAGATTGTTGGGTGTGAAGGCTTATTGGGCCGGACTAGGCCAAATGGGTCTAGGCTGATTTGGGCCATCTGCGGTTGGGCCCCTTGGGCCTATTAAGGTTGAAAGAACAAGATCAGAGCTGGCGGCAGCCTTAGGGTTGCTTGGTTCTATTTCTTGTTGATTAAGTTATTGCCTTATTTAATTAACCCTAATCTTGGTATTATATATATCCCTATGATGTAATTGTATTCCTTGAGCATCTAATAAGAATAAACCCTAGTTGCAACAGTGGATGTAGGTCACCTTGACCGAACCACTATAAATCTCTCGTGTCTCTTTTCTTTTCTGTTTATTGATATTGTGCGTGTGTGTGTGATTCCGCTGCGTTACCGATTTTGATACCTAACAGATTTGTGATTGCATTATCTTGGTACCTTGGTTCTCAGTGACATGTTTGGTAAATTATTTTAGTAAATGTAATTACTTGATAAATACAAGCATGCACCCAGGTCAAGATAAACCCTCTTGTGTAAAGTTGTGTTAAAATTCCTATTAAAGGAGCCTACAAAGTAAAACTCCACATAACTATTTCCACGATAAACGACTGGAGACGCTAAAAACAAAGTAGAATTTAGAAATCACCTCCTTTTTTAGTAAACGAATAATTGTTGATGGATAAATCAATTTAATCAAAATTAGAAACTAGAAGCCATCAAATTTTCATTAAAAGGTTAAGATTAACTTACAAGGCCTTCCCCTGAGGAAAATTCCAAAAGCTGACCATGATTATCAACTCTTGTTTCATAGAAAACTGTCTTTTCTTCATTAATGAGCATGCCTTTGTAATGCACACGTAATAGACTGTCTTGAAGAGGGCAATCCATAGGAAATTCACCTAGTCATTTAAAATTAACACAGAGCACAAATAGCATCATTTACATGCTAAGATTATGTCCACTAAATTTAGATGTCTAGTGAAGCTGAAACACGATAACAAACAAAAATAACAATAGCACAAACATAAACTCCAATCAAAAATACAATATCACGCCGGATTAATCTGAGGATGATGCCATGCTGAAAACTTTGTTATACCTTAAAAAAAGGTGTTGCTTGATGTTTTTGCCCTCAAAAGAACCAAAACATACAAATCACATAATGGAAAATACTAGATATTGAATCTTGGCCAAGTTTTATAGATTGAATGGTTAGGAGTGTAAATCCTCCAAATTTTGTCAGGCATAAAATGGGTTATTAGCAATAAAGTTGAAGGACTAAAATGTAATAACATAATCTCATTGATATTACTTTATTCAAAACGTGTTACAAATTGAATAGTTCATGTTAAGGACCAAAATGCAACAGCGATGTCAAATATGTAACAAAAGGTTAATTTAAGGACTGAGACAGTACCTTTTCCATCTTTTATGCGGCGTTTTATTAAACGACCATCTCCTAGCACATCACGTACCTGTACGATGATAAACAGGTGGAAAATTGGAAATGTTATCTCCGATTAGAAGAAAAAATGGAAATACTAGTACGCAGCTACACTCTGCTAGCAAATATCCTCAAGTATAAAAGGTTACCAGAAATGACATTTATAGGAAAAGAAATATACTTTGAAGTAAGAAAAAGAATTTGCATACCTGGATAAAATGGATAAGCTCCACTTCAAAGTGAACTTCTTCAATACCATCTATAGAGGGTATTAGAGGGCTTTGACTTAGGTACTCACTTGTAACATAGAGCACTGCTTTCTCTCCCTTTGACATTGTTCCTATACCCATTTGAAGACCTTTAGGTACCTGATATAGAAATACAATGAACACCATAAATCAAATGATTCTACAAACTAAAAAATGGCAGAAGGATTAGGGAGCTAATTAGGGAAATAAGAATGTATGCAAATAAAGAAACCTCGGATTTCCCAAAAGTAAACAGAATTGGTTCGCCTGTTGTAGATAATTGAAGTGATTGTCCATCCCCCAACTAGGCAGAAACCCTAGAATCAGCCACAGCACACAAGTATATTAATATTTCCGCTAGTTCAGAATAATTATACTCCCTTCAAATCTCTGTGTGTGTGCGTGCGTGCGTGTGTGAGAGAGAGAAAGAGAGAGAGAGATGGCAACATATGAACCTGGCTTTAACTTCGTAAAGATCTCTTGGATTTTCCCAGCTATGTGCCTCCTTTATGACCTATCCAGCGAATGGCATGTTAAAGTTAAAACGTTCACATCAAAACATATTGCTAATTAAGTCCTAAATTCAACTAAATCCTTTTTGATCTGGAAAAGAAATGCAAATAAGAGATTGGCTATTACATAATATTGTTTGCAGAAAAAGAAAGAAAATAGAAATAAATGTTAGGGGGGGTGATAGCGTGGAACCCACAATGAAAAGGCCATAGCTTCATCATTAAAAAAACAGTGATCAATTCAAACACTGCATAGATGTTTAATCTTGATACACAAATAGCACTTCTTTACAAGTAGGCTGCTCCTTGCATTGTGGTTTACTACATCCCAACAATCACTGAGGAACACATTTCAAACCGTACAGGACAGTAAGAACCAAAAGAGTTACTAAATAATGAAATTCTTTATAGCAATTTATTAACATTTTCACCTAATTTTCTTTTATAATTAGAGAAGTTAGTAAATCAAGAGATTTTCATCAGTAACTATATAACACGTTAATTGGAAGATTCATGATATTTTTCATGCTTACACATACCTTCTTCAAGATTCCCAAATCATCAGTTATGACCTGAAGAATATTTTCAAAGCATGAAAACAGAGTTATGATATCAAGTATGATTGAAAAAAAGAACTTCAAAGCTAACGAAACTATAAAGCCAATTTAGTGTAAAAGACAACAATTTGTAGATCTTACCTTGATTTTAGAAAACTCTATCAGCTCAATCTCAAAATTAAGTTCAGCATCCTTTGGAAAGCTATCTGAAACAGAAACTGGACAGTCAGCCTCACCATAGTGCAACTCAGGCTTCATTTTTAACTGAAACATTTAGCACCATAACATGTGTTACGGATCAATAACAACTCAATATGACAACCACATCTTCAACTACTGAATAACTAAACCGAAACAAATAATTACCATTGCAACTTCACCCTTCAACATTGTTGGAAGTCCTTCTAGCAGCCCTAATATCATCTTGCTCTTACCCAAAACCTGCCTTGTTGGGATGCCTTTGCCTGTAACAAGAAAATAAAACAGGGCATCACACAAGGAAATAAAACCAATTGATAAACTATAACTTTGATTATCTCAGGTACATTAATTGATGACGAGCTGATCCAGGAGTTAGCGGACTCCTACCTGGACCAGCTAGACAGGGGAAAACAGGGCTCAAACTTGAAACAGTCATAACTTGGGCTACATTGGGAGTTACAGGGCCCATAACCAGTGGACGGAAAGGTCTCGACAAGCCGGATCACGTGGTAAACCGCTTCCAGCGGTTTGGCCCAGCTGTCTGACCCGAGTTCCATCATTAAGGGACCAGATTTCGCCAATCAAGCATTTTCCCCAAATTTCTTAGTTTTCAACACTTTCCTTTTTTAGTCCAAAACACATGAATCCGTGATTGATGTAATTTGCGCATTTATTTGTTGTTTCAATTTCAGTTTTAATTGCTTGATTTGTAAATTCGAGAATTTGGCAAAGCTGTCCAAATTTAGAATTCCCTTATGTAATAAGCTGATCATTCGGTTTTCTAATAAAAATTTCCTTTGAGTTAATCTCTAATTTATCATCTTTGTGCTTCCGCTCTGCGTCATTAATAGAGTCATTGGATAAACAAGCCTAAAAAATTATAAAACAGTGAAGCATAAAGGCGAACGCACCGCCAAATTCTGAGCGGGTAGACTGAACAACCACTCCATCTAGCGTACGAACTGTGGAATGATATATGACCTGCACAAAGAAACAGTTCATACAAAGGTTGAAATATTAAGATATTAGTTCAATTACTGCTACATATTATTCTAATACTGGAAAAAGGGGGTCTTGTTTCTCCAACCATTCCCCATTTGAGGCTAATTTGACAACTTTTGCACTTTCAACTGAACTGTTACAATAACTTCTTAACAAATATTAGAGAGTCAAAATTGTAAGATCATCCACATTGACTTAATGGAAATAACTATCTGGACGAATTGCGAGAGTTGTCACTAAAGTTATCAATCAATTGATACAAAAATATAGAGCAGTGAATAGAAATGTAGGAATAGAAGTCAATTTGAAACCTGATCGCCATCAGAAGGCGTAGCATCACCACCTCCTGGTCTTATCACGGCCTTCATCAAACCTCCTGGAACCATATTCTTTCTCCTAAATGAAATGGTAGACGATCAGAAGTTATAACGGAACACAAAATGAGATTCACGTAATTTAAATAGTACCTCTTATCATCCTCATCAGAAGTTGTTTTCTTCTTGTTTGGGTTGTAATCTTGTTCCGCGTCTTTGACCACAGCCATTGGAGATTATCAATTGTTGAAGTGACGGGAAACCCTAAGCTGAATTGCAGAGACCGCAGACAATTTTGGCCTGTAATTCGAGCTACCGACTTATTTGGTGAATGAATAGAAGGGATGGGGGGATCTAAATGTCAATTTAATGATACGTGACATTAATTTAATCTTTTTTAATTTTTTTTAGAAAGATTAATTGCTATTAATCATGTCACTGGTGACATTCAAAACTTTAGGTGTTCTTTTAATCCTTTTTTAATACTAACATATTATTTTTGGCATTACTTAAACCAGCTCGTAATGGGGCGTTTCTGGTTGCCAAAAACGACCAAGTGGTTCGTCCAAGTCGTTCTTCCCAATTGGGGGGATCACAGATTGAATAGGTAAGATCCATATTGGCAAACACTCAAATACATTCTCCTTATTATTGATTTACCTTAGCAAATAAATAGTAAACTTTTTTTAAGGTTATAGCGGACGCCGTTTCCATTGAGGTATCGTGAGGAATTCGACGCCGCCGCAACGCGAGGCGGGTAAAATTCCTAGTTTTATTGATAACCAAGAAATTAGCTCAAACTTGATTATAATAAATAACCGTAACATGATTTATGTAGACTAACCCAATGTATGCAATCGATGCGATCAAGCATAGGGATAGTCGTGTCTAGCTTCACATGACTTGTATAATTGTTGAATGCCGTTTGAAGTCAGTTTTCGTAAATATCTCTTGTCATATAAATTAATTATATCTTTACATATTTGTAAATACATAACCTGATAGTTTGTTCGGAAATCTTCAAGTATTCATCAAATGCATCGCTAGTGGTGTCCTATGCCATTTGATGAATTACGGCGATGCACTTTTATAAGGCGGTAAAACCGATTCTACCTCTCGCATCAAACCGTTGTTGGAACCATGGCACCTCTTTCTCTAAATCTTCAACTACTTGAAGTATTAGTGGTCGTTCCATTCGAAAACGACGAGTAAAAGGATCATCGAGATAAATGGGTGTTTCAGTAAAATTGGCTTGTACTAGAAGTTTATGAACAACTTCACTATCCTGCTTGAGACGAACTTTTCTGGTTCTTGGCTGTGAAGATTCGGCTTGTTGTACCAAACGTTGGGCCGCGGCTACAACCGTTTTGAAGAGTATCTCATCGGCGGAATCGGACAATGGAGATGATAAGGAGTCAGAAAACATTTTGTATAAAACATGTGAGAGTTATGTGTGATGTGTATTGTTTGTGTATAAAAAAGTTTTGTATAATATGGGTATTTATAGAAAAAAAAATTTAATAATTTCTTTTATTAAATGCAATCGATTTTTTGAATGTTGCTTCACTCACGATCGTGAGCCCACTCACGGAACCCTCACTCACAGCTGACTCACGAAAGAGGGGAGCGGTGCTACCGTGAGCGTGAATGGCTCACTTGACCCCCTCACGGACCATACCTGACGCACTTACATAGATTACTTTTTAATTATTTTAAAGGTTAATTAAATTGTACTACTTTAAACTCTAATATCCTTAATTTCGCTAACAATAAAGAAATAAAAAGTCGTCTCTTCATCTTCGTTGCTATAAAATTATAAAATCGATGATAATTATCTTATAAATTAACGTTGAAAGTTATATTAGATTGGTTATAAAAGAATATAAATTAACGATAGCATTTTCCACCTCACTTTCGACAAGGCTTTCGACACAATCTTGTGGTAATTCATTGATTCCATGCTGTTACAAATGAATTTCCCAACTCGCTGACGGTTCTTGATAAAAGGCGTCCTTGGATCGGCCAAGACATCGGTATTAGTCAATGGGTCGTCTTCAAAAGAATTCTTGTATTCCCGTGGAGTGAGACAAGGAGACCCCCTTTCACCCTTTCTCTTCCTCGTTGCTATGGAATCGCTGAACTGTATACTCAATAAAGCAAGATCACTAGGGAGTTTAGGGGTATACAGTTACCGAACAATGGGCTAACTCTTTCACATTTCTTTTTTGCAGATGACGTTATCATTTTGGGTGAATGGTCTCACTCGAACTTTCAGTATTTAATACGTATCACGAGGTGCTTCTACCTAGCATCAGGCCTGGAAATAAACACCTCCAAATGCAGCCTAATGGGAATTAACGTCCCTAAAATTGATATAGCAAATTTGGCTAGGAAAGCACACTCCAAGGTTGGATCTATACCGTTCACATACCTTGGTTTAACCATTGGGGCCAATATGAATTTGGTAAAAAAACTGGCAGCCAGTCATAAACATGTTTAAAGCAAGACTATCGGGGTGGAAAGCAAACAATCTATCCATCGGAGGGCGTATTCTCCTTATCCATTCAGTATTAGATAGTCTTCCGGTCTACTTTTTCTCTCTATTCAAAACCCCAGACAAGACCATTGATATATTAGAAAAAATAAAGAGGGATTTCTACTGGGGAAAAAATGGGAACAATCGGAATATAAATTGGGTTAGTTGGAGAAAAATATGTGCCCCTAAATCGGATGGGGGCCTTGGTGTTGGCTCCTTGAAAATCCTCAACCAAAGTCTATTAACAAAATGGTGGTGGCGTTTTAAAATAGAGTCTCACCCGATGTGGAAAGAGGTTATACTTTATTTACATGCTTCTAACCGTAAAAAAACATTCTTACCAGGGCGGGGAGATTACTCGAGAGTTTGGAGCAAGATCAAAAAGTTGGAAATCATTCTCAACAAAGAGAACATGGATATAAAAAGTTCGTTAGTAGAAAATAATGGAGATTGGGTATGGAGTGGCAACACACAAGGAGTATTCACGGTAAGTTCCATGCGCAAAATTCTCACATCTCCACTCACTCCATCCGACATCTCATTCTCAACTGGAGCAAATGGGTCCCACAAATAATCAACGTATTTGCTTGGCGAGCAGAACTACAAGATTCCAACTCGACAAGCTTTAATTTCAAGGAAGGTAACTCTTGAAACAAATGGGTGCCCCTTATGTTTTCAATGTGCAGAGACCTCGGAACATTTATTCACATCATGCTTCTACGCATCTATGATATGGGCGTTTATTAGCGAGTGGCGCCACATGCCTCCCGTTTTCGTCTTTTCGGTCAGAGATATCCTGGATTTGCTTAAAGATTATCCGGCACATTCCAAAAGAAGTGAAGCAATACAAGCCGTCGTCTACACGACACTTTGGTGCATTTGAAAAATGAGGAACGGAGTTGTGTTTGAAAATAAAAAGGTGTCTATCAAATGGTTATATGAAGATTTAAAGAGCACTAGCTTCCTATGGGTCAAGAACCGTTCCAATATCGGGTCACTAGATTGGTCTCAATGGTTCAAATTCCAGATATAGTCTTAACTTGTTTTTTTGTATATGTAATAATCTCGATCAGTTCCCCCACATCATACTTACGTGGGTTGTAATCTCTTTGTTTCTTTTATAAAATTCTTCCGCCTTCAAAACAAAAATAAACAATAGCATTAAAGAATAAAATTCAGCAATTAAACATCTTCAAATCACCAATTAACCATTATCATGCTCAGCAATACAACATCCATATCTAATACTGGTAATGATATGTGAATAAAAAGGCATAAGCTCGAATTACTAGTTTGAATTTACATACTAAATTTACAAAAAACATTTATTTAAATATTCACGTGAAGCAGTGCACATTCTTTAACCAAGCTCAATATATACAACTAGTAATTTTACCCTCCGCACGTTGCGGCGGCATCGAAACGTAGCCTAAATCGAACCCCCGCGCTACGCAGTGTGAAGCGGAAAATACATCATCTTTGACCCCGCTCGGTTTTAAATAAAATTTAAATGCAATTACATATAAGACGGTCACGTATAAGCATAAGATAAAATCGCGACTTAAAAAAATTATCTAGAAAAGAAAAAAAACCTGTGAAATGCAAAATAATAATTTAATCTTGATCAAAACTGATTAAAGAAACTAAAAAATCTAAAACATACAATTCAATCTAGTTTAGTAAATAACATTAATTGGCTCCCCGTGCATGTTGTAGCGGGTTTTTTCTTCCCAAACGTTGTGTCATGACCGATCGACAAACCTAAAATTAGTTAAAGAGAAAAAATATAAAAATAAAGAAACAAACCAAAAGCTAAAAGAACTTTCAAAAACGAATTGGTTAAAAGAAAAGACGTAAAACTTGCAATTACAGAAAAGACAAATTTAAAAAAAACATAAAAGAATAAACAAAATGAAAAAGGAAAGAAAAAAAAGACGATATGGGTTTCGAACTCAGGTGGATGCTTTGGGGAAGAGCTATGCTCTACCATGTCAACCAACAAACCCTTTTGTTTGTTTTTTGAATTAAATTCTATTACAGTTTTTTCTAAAAGATAAACCAAGAAAAAAGATTCTTAAATGGAGGAGGATTCGAAAACAGGTGGCTTCTGGGAAAGGGTAGCGCCTTACCATCCCACCAACACACTATTTTGTTGTTTTTCTTAATTATATTCTAGATATCAACAAAAATTATATGCACTTTTAAAAAAAAATAAACCACAGCCTGCCACGTGCCAGGCTGTGGCTGGTTGTCTTTGTGTGGTCCAATAAAACAACAACACGTGGGCATTTACAGTAGCTAAGCCCTTTACCTTTTAAATAAGTTTATAATATTGTTATTTTCTTACGATTAACGATAGAAATAAATATTAGTAATGGACTAATAGTAGCAAACAATAAGTATTATAGATGAAATTTACTAAGGTAGTGTTTGATATGAAGGAATGGGAGGTGCAATAGAATGGACGATTATCAGGTAATAAAAAAAATAGTGTTTGGTTAGACGATGGAATGGAATCACCCATTCCACAAGGAATGTCATTCCCTTAAAATCCCTCAAATTCATTCCATCCACCCGCTTGTTTTTTTTCATTCCATCCCCTCTTTCACCCTTCATCACCACCATACCCTCTTACCACCACCACCACCAACCACCACCACCCACCACCACCGCCTCCACCACCCACCACCCGCCGCCCGCCTCCTCCACCACCATCTCTCGTCACCACCACCACCGTCGCCACCACCCACCGTCACCTCCCACCACCACCACCCACCGCCACCTCCCACCACCGCCACCACCACTGTCGCCTCCTCCACCACCACCCACCACCACCGCCACCCCCCACCCACCACCGCCGCCACCATCACCCACCGTCACCGCCGCCACTCACCACCGACTTTATTCCTTCGTCTTTTCTAGTCTACCAAACAACATAAAGTAATGATTTATTTCATTCCCTCATGGTAACCAAACAAGACAATAGAATGGAATAGTCCATTTCATTCAATTGTCCATTCCATTACCTCGTTCATTCCATTCCCTTGTCCATTTCATTACCTCATACCAAACAAACCCTAAAGTTGTTAACATTCTTCAAATCAATTTGTTTTTCTTTTTGTGTAGTCCATAGTAATAAAGATAACCAGGGGCGGACTTAGGTAGGGCGGAGGGGGTTCACCGGAACCCCCGAGTTTCGAAATTATAATAGAACGCTATATAAAAAAAACTGGGGTGAACCCCTAAATAAAATGTATGGTGAACCCCTATCTCCATCGACGACGGATAAAATAAAATGGAAGATTAAAATCCATGGTCGTTCGGAGTTTTTTAACCGGAGAAGAAAGCTCTGCAATTGCTCTTGAAAATGAAGAAGATGCTTTAAGCTTTCTTTTTGAAAAACAAAAACTAATATTTTATTAGCAACTATTTTTGTTTTTTGTAAGGGTGAAGGGAGTGGTTACACGGGTTGCTCAAGGGCTTCAAGGGTTCCACGGGCTACACCGTCGCAAAGCTCAAGGGCTTGGCGAGGGCTTTTCCACACGGGTAGTAATACCCGTTGGAATGTTGTCACTTTCTAGCCGTTGGGGGGACCGTTTGGGGGGGGGGGGGGTTGGGTATTTAAATATAAAAAAAAATTCAAGGCCTCAATGGTTCCACACTCTTTCCTTAGGGTTGTAGAGGGTTCAAGAGGGTAAAACTGACATGACAATTTTTAATTGGGTAAAATGAGAGGGTTCCATGGGTTCTATGGGTACCACTCCCTCCACCCTAAGACTGATGTTTCACTGCACCCTACTACTCTTTTAATAGCCCACTAATTGTTAATATTCATTATTAATTTTTTTTATTAGTTTAAAATTCTCATTAATTTTGATATATTATTTTATTTACTTAATAGACAATTTAGTTAACTTATTATATTTATTTTATTTTATTTGGGGTTACTATTTTATATAAACTTCTATCATAAGCTTTTTATTATTTTTTAGATGGTTGTAATTCTGATGAGATGAGAGATGAAATTCAGAGTTGCCATATGAAACAAATTGAATAATTTTTAGAGTTAGCACTCCGATCCGATTATGAAAAATTGCTTTTACTACTTTAAGAGTTTAATTTTTAGTTATTTTGATAAATGCTTATGTTTCAAGTTAACTCAATTTTTTATTTCCGACCAGTGAACCTCTAAACCTTACCCAACCCGAACCATCGAACCGACCCGAATTTTTTTATGTCCGGCCCTATGAAATTGGAGCAGCTAAAAACAGTGAACCCCTGGAAAAAATATCCTGGATCCGCTACTGACGATAAGAATAAACCCTACACACAATCTACCATCTTAGTTCCTACAGAGGAACAACGCCGGTCAATGGTTCTCGTTCAAAACTATAATATCCAATTCTTCTTTTATAATATATAACTCACTAATAAATAAATTAGAAGATGGATTACAACCTTCCATTTAAATGCTTTGCCCTTCACCCTTAGCAGCTTCGCTAAATCGCTAGTTCTAGCCTGGTTACCCTAATTATAAACTTATTTAAAAGGCAAAGGGCTTAGCTACAGTAAATGCCCACGTGTTGTTTTATTGGACCACACAAAGACAACCAGCCACAGTTTGCACAGCCTGGCACGTGGCATGCTGTGGTTTATTTTCTAAAAAAACTGCATATAATTTTTGTTGATATCTAGAATATAATTAAGAAAAACAACAAAATAGTGAGTTTGTGGGATGGTAAGGCGATGCTCTTTCTCAGTATCCACCTGGGTTCAAATCCTACTCCTCCATTAATTTAAGAATCTTTTTTCTTGGTTTATCCTTTAAAAAAAATTGCAATAGAATTTAATTCAAAAAACAAACAAAAGGGTTGGTTGGTTGACATGGTAGAGCATAGCTATTTGATGTAGTGTAAAACACATATTTATTCCTATTGTTTTAGTGTGTTTTACTTAGTTTTATATTCGTTTTGAGTCGTTTAAGTCTGTATTTGAGTCTATTGTATATTTTCAGGAGTTCGTGTGGAATAAAAAGCTATATCGTGAAGAAAACGAGCAAGAGAAGAAAGCCCAAGGATTAAAAGTGAAAAAGTTGGATTTTCATTCCCTCGCGGTCGCGACTATTTTGGCCCTCGCGGTACGCGAGAGACCTGATTTCCGAGAAAAAACCCTAGGTTGAATTTAAATAAAATTTGATATCCATTCTTTAGAGAGATCGATTATTCTGTCGTCCAGAGCAAGGGTTGAGGCGATTTTGGGGCTGTAGAAGTCGAATTGAAGCTAAAGGTTGGATCTTTGGATTCCGGGTTCGTTGACTTAGTGTTTTCGGTTTCAAGGTTTAGTCTTTGTTCTTTATTTGGTTGTTTGAACCTATGTTTTGCATAAATACTTCTGTCATGAGTGTTTTGAGTATGATCGTAAGTGATATGTCCTAAATTATACATGTTTTGCATGCATAATAATCCCTATATTATGGTATTAATCAAACAAAAGCCTTGCAAATGATACTTAATACGTTAATATTTCACAATTGCAGGTTATTCGGTGCTCCAAGATAAACAGAGCAACAACCAGCTTAAAACGTGAAGAAATCAAGCTTTTAGAGTACCAAATCCTAGCATTGACCCCCAATAAGTCAAACCAGGTCAACAAGCAGCTAAAAGACAAGCCTGGGAAGCAGACATGGCATTGCATGGTCATGCAATGCCATGCACGGCCGTGCATTGCCAGTCTTGCTCCCTAAGGCTCCGATACACTGTCCTTTGTACCATGTTTGATTCCCGAGGTGTTTACACGCCAGTGCAATCCAATGCACGGTCGTGCATTGCTCATTTTGAAGCCTATAAATAGATGGCCTGGGTTCTTCATTCAACACACCTCAACATACCCATCCATACCTCAAGAACACACCAGAGAGAGCTTATTTCGTAGTTTAGAGTAGAGAGTAGAGGGGCTCTTCCTCCTTGTTCTACAATAGGGGAGCCTACGAAACATAGCGTTACGCTAGTTAGCATAGCCATTCGTGGCTAAGCTTCTTGTATTGCTAGGGTGAAGATGATGTTTAGTGCATGTTAATGTTTGACGTATTAATCTAGTGGTATGTTTATGTCTTTAATTATTCGTCCTTAAAACCACCATTTGGTGGGCTTTTATTGTTGTCTAAATCTGTCTTTATATTTGTGAGTGTTCTTGATTTTAAAGCGTAAGATCATAAAACCTTTTTAACCAAACTTCTTTTGAAACTTGTACGTATTTATTCAAGCAGAGATTGATAAGCCAAGGCTTGGTTAGCATTATTAAGGTCGTACGTCTTTATACGAACTTCTTATGCGACCAAGAATTGGTGAACTCATGTTGGGAATGGTATGTCTTTATACTTGGTCCCATTGTTAAATCGCCTCCCGGTGAGCAAAATATAATCACCTATTTAACCTAATACAAAGCATTTACGTTCGATGTCTTAATCCAACCCGGAGATGATCATTCGAAGGGTTGAGAGTAACTGTTGTCCTTAATGGGAGGCACTACCATTTTAATTTAAAGATTTTAATTCGTGAATCAAATGTTGAGTCACAAGTTTGTAGTGGTCATATCACTGGATTAGTCATCTAACATTATCACGTACCAAGCTGATTCGAAGCCCAAAGCAATACTCTTCGTGACCTGATCATTTCCAAGATATTTACTTTCCTGCTATTTACTATTCTGTTCGTTACATTTCTGTTACACACTTCATGCACGTTTTTAATTTTCTGTTATTTACTTTACTGTTATTTACTTTTCTGTCATTTACTATTCCGCTTAACAAGCACACAAAACCCACTCACTAATTGATCCGGCTAAACGATAACAAAAGTTGAGTATTGGAACTCGACCGTGTCCATTGGTTCGATACTTGGTTCTTACCTAAACTATATTACGCTGCGATAGGTACACTTGCCTATTGTGTGTCTTTTTTAGTTAAAGTAATTATCATTTTATAAATTTAAAATCTGATCTCGTAAAACTATCATAAAAATATATTTATATATTTTCAAATATTAAAAACGACACATCAAGTTTTTGGCGCCGTTGCCGGGGATACAGTGATTTCAAGAAAAAAATCAAGTTAACGGATTAGCCTTTTTAAAAGTAAAAATTTCACAAAAATATAATCATGGATCTATACAATGAAAACTTTATCGAAGAAGAATTTTTCAAATTTGACAGCAATTTCTCAGATTCATGGTGCGAGTTATGTGGAGGATCACACTACATTGAGGAGTGTTATCTTTCCATATGGCGCCCCATGGACCATGAGATAAATCTTCACCCGTCACCATTTGAGGATTTACTTCCTTCACCACCTCCATCAGTAAACACAGATTGTGCATTCTACGAACCAGATCCTTGGAAGCCAGACACACTATTCCGTAATCTAGAGGAAATAAAAATTCAAATCTTTAAACTCTTTGCTACTGAACCACATGAAGATCCTTCTGAAATTCTGGATCATCCACCAAGTGTCGAAGCAGATCAAGTATCACAAAAACAGAACATGGAGGTAATAACCATGATTCCCATGGACAACACATGGAATATCAGCGAAGATGACATTGTAAGGGCTGAAATTATACCGGAAACCTTAGAACCACCGAGGTTGGATAAACAATTCAGTCGCTTTCAGTCTTTATTAAATCAAATTCAGTTAAATTTGCCTTACGAGCTGTTCCTCTATAAGATGCCAGCTCATACAAAGTTTCTCAAAGATATGCTGACTAACCAAAAAAAATGGAAGAGCAGCCAAAAATCACATTAAATGAAGAATGCTCAGCCATTATGAGAGGAAGAAAACCTCCCGACCAATTCAAGATCTCCTGTCTTATAAGCGACTCAATCCAAGGTAATGCTATTGCTGACCTGCATATCAACGTAAACATTTTACCTGGCGCTATATTTGACAAAATGAATCTCAAGAAACTCCAACCCACAAAATCAGAACTTGGCCTAACCAATAGGACGGTTCGCTATCCAAAGGGAATTACTGAAGATGTGCTTATAAAAATTAATGAATTCTTCTTCCCTGTGGATTTTGTGGTGGTTGACATAAAAGGAGGAACACAATGCCCTCTTATTCTCGGGAGGCCATTTCTCAATGCAACCCTCGCCCTTATTGACGTTTAGGGAAGGAGACTGGCATTAAGCATTCAGCAAGAACGAATCACGTTCGATCTTAAGAAGGCCATGCAACGACAAAGTAGTCATGACGATCTAGCTTTTCTTTTTGACGATTTCGACTACCTAGTAGGCTACTACATGCATGACGTCATGGGAAAAGAAGAAGAATGGCCGGCTGAGGAACACGAGGAATATTTAGTTTATGAAGGGTTCATGATAAAGCACACTAATCATAATGATGAAACAACAGGCAATGAGGAGCTGGAAGATAGAGACGAGGGTGAGAAGACAAAACCCTCTATCGAAGAACCACCTACACTAGAGCTAAAGGAACTTCCGCCTGATCTATCATATACCTTTCTAGATGAAGAGTCCAAGCTTCTAGTTATTATCTCCTTCAGATTGGAAAACGACGAGAAGGAAAAGCTGCTAGAAGTCTTGAAAAAGCACAAGAAAGCTATTGCATGGAAGCTAATGGATCTTAAAGGAATTAGCCCCTCATTTTGCACTCATAAAATACTTATGTAAGATAATTACAAGACAAGTGTGCAGCACCAAAGATGACTGAACCCCAAAATGCAAGAGGTAGTGAAGAATGAGGTTATCAAACTGCTAGATGTAGGGGTTATCTACCCCATTTCAGATTCAGCATGGGTCAGTCCAGTTCAAGTTGTGCCAAAGAAAGGAGGTATAACGGTAATTACAAACGAGAAAAATGAGCTAATACCAACCCGCACAGTCACTGGATGGCGGGTATGTATTGATTATCGCAAGTTGAACGAAGCTACTCGAAAAGACAAATTTCCGCTACCCTTCATTGATCAAATGTTGGAGCGACTATCCAGGAATATGTTCTATTGTTTTCTCGATGGATTCTCGGGGTACTTTCAAATCCCTATCTCCCCCGAAGACCAGGAGAAAACTACGTTTACCTGTCCCTATGGCACCTTTGCCTATAGGCATATGCCATTTGGACTATGCAATGCACCCGCTATGTTCCAGAGGTGCATGATTGCTATATTTCATGATATGATAGAAGAATCAATGGAAGTATTCATGGATGACTTCTTAGTTTTTGGAAATTCCTTCGACCATTGTCTACAAAATTTAGAAAAAATGCTAGCAAAATGTGAAGACTCAAATCTAGCACTAAACTGGGAAAAATGCCACTTTATGGTCAAAGAAGTGATAGTATTAGGACATAAGATTACAAAGAATGGTATTGAAGTCGAGAAAGCCAAAATGGAAACTATATCAATGCTTCCACCACAAAATTCAGTAAAGGGGATCATAAGCTTTCTTGGTCATGGGGGATTCTATAGAAGATTCATAAAAGACTTTTCATCAATTGCCAGACCCTTGACACAACTATTGGAAAAAGATCGACCCTTTTTATTCTCTTATGATTGTTTAGTAGCATTTGTCCTTGATAACAATATTATACATTTTAAAATGTGCAGGTAGTGCATCTAGAAACTTCTCAAGAATCTTCTTGTTTTTGTATGTGATGTCATTTTTGACCATTTCACTTAAGAAATAATTTTATTATTTTATTTTAGAAAGTATGGAAGCAGAGATTAGAGTATTTTCTTGATGAAATTAATGGAAGTTAAGTCTGAGTGACGCTACACAGAATGAATGAAAGTGAATAAGTCTCAAGACGAAACTCGTTGATGCGCCTATCATGATGGCACCTGACTGGACAAAACCATTCGAACTCATGTGCGATGCAAGTGACTAAGCAGTAGGAGCAGTTTTAGGTCAACGGAGCGAAAAGCATTTTCACCCGATTCACTATGCAAGTAAAACCTTAAAGGACGCTCAAGAAAACTACACCACCACTGAGAAGGAATTACTAGTTATAGTTTTTGCCGTTGATAAATTCCGTTCGTACCTAGTCTTATAAAAAATTATCGTCTACACCGATCATGCCGCCCTAAGACATCTCTTTAACAAGAAAGACGCAAAACCAAGGTTAATTAGATGGATCCTCCTACTACAAGAATTTGATATCGAGATAAAAGATAAGAAAGGAGCAGAGAATTTCGCAGCAGATCATTTATCTAGCCTTGAAATTACTCAAGAGAACCAAAAGGTTGCTATAAATGAAAGTTTCCCTCACGAGTACATACTACACATACAAGACATTGATGAATATCCATGGTTCGCAGATCTCGCAAACTTCCTAGCAAGAGGGGAACTAGTAAAAGGGGTAACATTTCAAGAAAGGAAGAAATTCTTCGCAGATGTTAAACACTACTTCTGGGAAGACCCGTATCTATTTCGCGTATGTACGGATCAAATAGTTTGGCGATGTGTGTACGGGAAGGAGGCACATGAGATACTACGGAAATGTCATGAAGGACCTACAGGAGGGCATCATGGAGCGAATTACACTGCAAGGAAAGTCTTTGAGGCCGGATTTTTTTGGCCAACTGTTTTCAAGGACGCACATAAGTTTATTAACACATGTGATTCCTGTCAGAGGACAGGAAGTGTTTCAAGGCGTGACGAAATGCCTCAAACAAGCATCCAAATATGTGAAATATTCGACATATGGGAGATTGACTTTGTTGGGTTGTTCCCTCCATCTCGCGAAAATCAATACATTCTGGTAGCAGTAGACTACGTGTCAAAATCGGTTGAGGCACAAGCATTACCAACCAATGACGCAAGAGTCGTCATCTGGTTTCTCAAAAGACTATTCACACGATTCGGTACACCAAAATCTTTAATCAGTGATAGAGGAACACACTTCTACAATTCACAATTGGAAAAGACACTCAAACGATATGGTTGTACCCATAAGCTATCCACACCTTACCATCCCCAAGCAAATGGACAAATGGAAGTTACAAACAGAGCAATTAAACGTATCTTGGAAAAGGTTATGAGTCCAAATCGGAAAGACTGGTCTGATAAACTAGAAGATGCATTATGGGCTCTACGTACAGCTTACAAAACACCTATCGGAACCACTCTTTACCGAATGGTTTATGGAAAGGAGTGTCACCTCCTAATAGAAATTGAACATAAAGCATACTGGGCGCTTAAGGTAGTAAACCTAGATCTATCCAGTGCACGAGAACACCGCTGTGACAATCCGGACTTTTCAGTTAGTTCCGTTAGCAAATCCGGTTAAATATTAACCCAGTTAACTCAATCTAAAACCCCAGGGACTGATTCTGTCTTTGTCTAAACTAAAACTGTCAGGGTTAATTCTGTAATTAAATCAAAGTGAATCTGTTGACTCTCAAAAGTCAAAATAGGAAAATTATGTCTCTGTTGACTTATGAAAGTCAAAAATCGCAACCCATTGATCCGAAATCAACTTCCACAATAAATTCCCGTTCATTTTCGAAACTGAAAACCCATGGGATGTCAGTATCGACTACCATTAGAACCATTACACCACCATCATTCGCGAATTAATCACAATAACGAGCTTTAAACCGAAACCGTCGAGTTCATCGCCATTTCTCACCAATTCGATTAATTCTTCTACCATTCTCTCAATCGAGCATCTGCACACGTTAGACGATCCTCCCAAAAGTTTCAGCATATACCAATTTGGTCGGAGGAGTGACCGGAGACACCAAGGACCAAACCCGTCACCATCGGCACCTGTTCTAGTCGTATACTATCAATCCGATATCCATACTGGTAATTATCTATACCATTAGTTTCGTTTCAGTCTCTAGAATAAAATCCCTATGCTAATGGGGGAGTACATTGTTGAATTCCACTCAAATAAATTCTAGGGTTCTTCGGATTTTTGGGTTGATCGAAACCCAATCAAATCACCACCTTAATCAAATTAAATCATAGGGCTAGACTCGCGATGACTCATTTGTTGAAAGCCCCATGATTCCAACTGAAAACATTATCGAATCTGATCGATTTGATTCAGAGTTAAGAACTAGGGTTTTCGGTTCTTGAATCCGAAATTAAAAGCTTTTAATCTGAAGTTTTTGCAATTAAATCTCACCACTGGTTCGCAATACCCTAAGTAACAAAACCCCTCTGTCTTTTGGCTAAATCGTGATCGAATTCAGGGGTCTTGGGACTAGTTTTGTTTCGAGTTATTTAAGGGGAAGAACACAAGAAACCATCTTGCTAAAACCGTTTCATTATGGGTTTAGAATGCGATGGCCTAGCGGCTGAGACGGTTAAGACCTTGTGCTCGTAGGGGAGGGACCCGGGTTCGAAACCCTCCCCACTGTTTTGTTTTTAAAACCTTTCCCCAACTATTATTTTAATATTAAATCAAACCCTATATTATTATATTAATATATTAATGTGTTTTAGCCCGGGAAACCACCCGTAGGCTCGGGTTTGGGTTGTAACTTTTGTTTTCATTAAAAATACTCACTTTTAAAATAATATGTTTATATTATTTTCAAACTACGACTTCGAATAAAATAAATTGTTTATATTATTTTCAACTCGTGACTCCTAGTATAAAATAATATATATGTTATATTACTTCGCCTCGTTTATTAATCTCGTGTAACTTTTCAAACTAACTAAATAATATGATTATTTATATTATTTACCCACGTTATAATCTTGAATAAAGATAATATATTTATTATTTTTCCACGCAAACGTTTATTTTATTAACTCTACGAACTTAAAGATAATATATGATGTTATATATATTATTTTCCTGCACCGTGCTGTATGTCACCAACACACAAATATATATATATATATATATAATATTATTATTCGTAACGTTCGACATGAAACTTAGTTATTCTGATTCTTATAGAAATCTTTACTTCCGTGGACACGTTCGTCTACTTAGTAATCCTATGAATATCTTAGGACGTTCAAACTCCCGTGTTGTCGTCACGTATCCCAATAAATCCCATATTTTTATCCCTGATTTATGTGTTTATAATTCTAGGGCAAACGTAAGCCGTGCAGGCTAACATTTGAGGTGCCAAATCTCATACCTTTATGTGATACTACCTACTACGCAACGCAGGTGAGTTTCACGGCCCCTTTTTACTTGTTTTACTATTGGGGGAGAAACATGCTTACACACAAACGTATTTTACTTGTTTTCCTGTTGAGGAAGAAACAAACATGAATACCAACTATCCTACTTTTACTTGTTTTCCCCGTGGGGGAGAAACAGGTACGCAATCAAATATTATTTTTCCCACCAGGGGAGAAAACATGACGCAACTATTTGATTATGGTACTTTATATGATATCACTGTTGAGACTAAGCGTAACACACTATCACAGAAAGTCCTCATCTTATATCGGACCGTTAATATGGATCTTAGCGAGGTAATGTTTAGTAGTACTACTGGGTTTGACAAATCCCACCCGCGTTAGTCGCGCTAACTCGATTGGATATCGAATGGGTGAAATGTTAGCCTATTCACATTGGCCAGAGTTGATAGACCTGGCAGTAGGCATATAAACACAGTCAGCTTCGGTTACGAGCGCTTTAGTAAAATATGAACATAGGCTAGCTACCTATAGATATGCATATTGAATGTACATAATCTGGCAAACACACTCTTATTGTAAACTTGAAACCTGTGAACTCACCAACCTCGTGTTGACACTTTTTCTAACATGTTTCTCAGGTCGCTAAGGCACAGCTTGCACACTTAGGACATGCATGGAGTCCTACTGTTATATTATCCATTTCAAACATTTGAAACAGTTTACTTATTTACATTGATTGACGCCTATTGCGTGTAATTACTTTTGATTTCATATTAACGTTTACGCTTCCGCATTAACTCTGAACTTTTATGTTTTGACATTTCAAGTCTCATATAGTGTCGTTTGATGTAACTAATGACTGAGATCCTGGTGTGTCACTTTCCAAACAGTAAAACTCCGTTAGTGGAATTTGGGGGTGTGACAACCGCCTTCTACAAATTCATGAATTTGAAGAACTGTGAAATCAGGCATATATGAATTCAGCAATATACAAGGATATAGCGAAGAAACTTCATGATAAAAAGCTAAGGAAGGGGGAATTCCAGGAAGGAGAAAAAGTCTTGCTTTACAATTCAAGATTGCAACTATTTCTAGGGAAATTAAGATCTAAGTGGACGGGACCATACATAATTCAGAAAATATTCCCTTATGGAACATTGGAACTGGAACAAACAGGGACAACTTTCAAGGTTAACGGTCATCGAGTGAAGCGTTACCTCGAAGGACCTATTGATCAAATTGTGGACAAAGTTCCACTAGAGGAGAAAGACTGATGAAGCACGTACGGGTCTGGCCAGCGACCCTTAAATAAACGTGGCGCTTCCGGGAGGCAACCCGATGATCATGAATAAATTGAGAAGTTGGTGCATACGGCAGAAAGCATGGACCTCATGTTTGGTTTTCAAATTTAAGTTTCTATTACTTCAGCCCCCAGGTATGCCTTCTCGATACTAGGACCTTAGTATCTTAACTACTTCCTTTTATTTTCCTTGTCTACTTTTATGTTTTCCTTTGTGTGTCAGGTAGATAACATCACCAGATAGTCTCTCTACTTCTTTGAGGAATCACATCCCATCTCCACAACCTGAGGAATCGAAAACCACATCAAATTTCTTTGAAATTCGATAAAGTCTTTGAAGAAACGTGTTGACAAGCAGCTGATAGGCACGGCCTAACAACGGCAATAAGTTTTGGCCTTAGGTTATACACCGAATTGACCAAGGGAGTACCAGTTTCTTTTCCCTTAAAACTTCATGCATTTAAATTCCTACATAGCATTCCATTACATGCATTTGTACATTGAGGGCAATGCACAGTTTTAAGTGTGGGGTGGGGAATTAGAGATTCATGACTACTTGTAAACTCAAAGCAGTAAAATTTTAACTTGTGATTTTCTACCCATTTGACTAAAACATTACAAAACCCCACCTTTTGTAAAACCCGAAAAATTTTCAAAAATTTAAAACCCTAAAATCTAAAACTCTTTGAGTTCGCACCTAATTAAATAAAACGAATACATGGCAAGTAGAAACAAATGGATATTATGCATAACAAATCACTAAACCCTATCCCATCTGTTTCTATGTGAGAATAATATGAGCCTTTTCACGAGCATTATTAGCATTATTTTTCGCATGCTCTTTCGTTTGGTATATTGAGTGTTTTTCAATCGGCTTTTATGCATAATTAGAACTTGTGTGACTGATACATATCAAGACCATGAACTAGTAGAAGTATGAAAGACTTTATTACTCCTATATATTATCCTTAAAGCCAAAAATATAATCCGCCTAGATAACCCTCTGAGCCTTAGCCTTTTCTTTTCTACTACCCACATTTATCAACCAACCAGCTTTTCGTAAACATCGGTTATTGGCTGAATGTCTTCAAAGTCAGAAAATTATTTTATGTCGTTATTTCAAGTTCATTACCATTAAGGCAATTTGGAAAAAATCTGTTTCACTCAAAGGAATTGGAATATACAAGAAGGTGGATGTATTAGGAAGAAACAACTGAACTATCTGCAAGGAATTTATGGAAATATTATTTCAAGGAAGTTGAGGAAAAAGAGTTATTGAAGAATTTGTCTTGATACAGAAAAAAATAGAAAAAGAAGAAAAGGAAAAGAAAGATAGAAGAAGGTCATTTACAGGCTAGAACTTAAAGAACTGGATATGCATTCTTTTGATATTAATTTGCTTTTCTGCCTTCATTTCGCAAAGCCTGTATTACCACCCAAACTCCGAGAGAAAGTTTTTAAAGCAACAAGTGATGTAAGAAAATGGTGGCGCAAGCAAGAACAATTGCCACCATTCTACGGCTTGTCAAAAAGTGCCGCCAAAAGAAGAGCCAAAAGATACGACAAATGTGTGAAGTGTGGCAACTGGAGCCACGATGGAAAGTGTAGCAAGAATCAAACTCATTCCCAGCATGAGTATACGCATCTGATCAAAGTAGGAGCTGTTAGGCTACATGCCGAAAGATCCGTACGGAAAGGCAGTAATGTGTACTACGCGGTGAGGAAAGAGTTGAGAATGATAAGAGATCTTGGTCTTGGCAATCTGACCATAAACGAGCCCTCATATTAGTTATACCCTCATGATCTGAGTACTGTAGAGAGACATGCTAGTATTTTCTATTTTAAGCCATGAATCCGTAGCTGTGTGTTTCACGATAGCTGCAGCCCTTCAAACTTTTTAAATCCCTAAAAATCCAAAAACATTTTCATTTTCACCATTTATTTTTATTTTAGCCACATTACAACCCTTTTAAAGTCCTCTTGATTCATGCATACTACTTAGTTAGTTGGTGGAGACTTGATATGCATACAAGCTTATGACCATTGCATAATTCGATTCGAAATTGAGTGTTCCACTTAACCTACATTATCCATACATATAACCCTAGAGTTGAGTGAACATTGTGATGATTGAAAGCTTATGCATAATTGAAGTTCTAGTAGGCTTGTCATGGATTCCATCATATAAAAACATAAAAATATAATAAGCAACACAAGAGTTATCCCAGAGTTTCCAACTACTTGGAGCACTATTTCCTTTGTAAAGTTTTTAGTTATGGGTCTGATCATGCATGAGTTTGCTTGAGGACAAGCAAAGTCTAAGTGTGTGGTATTATGATATGTCCTAAATTATACATGTTTTTCATGCATAATAATCCTCATATTATGGTATTAATCAAACAAAAGCCTTGCAAATGATACTTAATACGTGAATATTTCAAAATTGCAGGTTATTCAGTGCCAAGATAAACAGAGCAAAAACCAGCTTAAAACATGAAAAAACCAAGCTTTTGGAGGACCAAACCCGAGCATTAACCCCCAAGAAGTCAAACCAGGTCAACATAAGCCAACAAGCAGCTAAAAGACAAGCCTTGGAAGCAGACAGGGCATTGCACGATCGTACAATGCCATGCACGGCCGTGCATTGCCAGTCTTGCTCCCCAAGGCTCCGGTACAATGCCCTTTGTACCCTGTTTGATTCCAGAGGTGTTTGCACGCCCGTGCAATCCAATGCACAGCCGTGCATTGCTCAATTTGAGGCCTATAAATAGATGGATTGGTTTCTTCATTTAACACACCTCAACACACCCATCCATACCTCAAGAACACACCAGAGAGAGCTTATTTTGTAGTTTAGAGTTGAAAGTAGAGGGGCTCTTCCTTCTTGTTCCACAATAAGGGAGCCTACGAAACTCAACGTTACGCTA
This sequence comes from Smallanthus sonchifolius, assembly GCA_023525975.1. Lineage (NCBI taxonomy): Eukaryota > Viridiplantae > Streptophyta > Magnoliopsida > Asterales > Asteraceae > Smallanthus > Smallanthus sonchifolius. Next base: position 23,326,252 of record CM042037.1, read on the forward strand.
GTTAACATAGTCATTCGTGGCTAAGCTTCTTGTATTGCTAGGGTGAAGATGATGTTTGGTGCATGTTAATGTTTGACGTACTAATCTAGTGGTATGTTTATGTCTTTAATTATTCGTCCTTAAATCCACCATTTGGTGGGCTTTTATTGTTTTCTAAATTCGTCTTTATATTTGTGAGTGTTCTTGATTTTAAAGCGTAAGATCATAAAACCTTTTTAATCAAACTTCTTTTGAAACTTGTACGTCTTTATACAAGCAGAGATTGATAAGCCAAGGCTTGGTCAGCATTATTAAGGTCGTACGTCTTTATACGAACTTCTTATGCGTCCAAGAATTGGTGAACTCATGTTGGGAATGGCACGTCCTTATACTTGGTCCCATTGTTACACCGCCTCTCGGTGAGCAAAATATAATCACCTATTTAATCTTAATACAAAGCATTTATGTTCGATGTTTTAAACCAACCCGGAGATGATCATTCGAAGGGTTGAGGGTAACTGTTGTCCTTAACGGGAGGCACTACAATTTTAATTTAAAGATTTTAATTCGTGAATCAAATGTCGTGAGGACGAGGCTCTAGCGGTGACCCGGGTCACAAGTTTGTAGTAGTCATATCACTGGATTAGTCAACTTAACATTATCACGTACCAAGCTGATTCGAAGCCTAAAGCAATACTCTTCGTGACCTGATCATTTTCAGGATATTTACTTTCCTGCTATTTACTATTCTGTTCGTTACATTTCTGTTACACACTTCACACGCGTTTTGTACTTTTCTGTTATTTACTTTACCGTTATTTACTTTTCTGTTATTTACTATTCTGCTTCACTAATTGATCCTGCTAAACGATAACAAAAGTTGAGTATTGGAACTCAACCGTGTCCATTGGTTCGATATTTGGTTATTACCTAAACTATAGTACGCTGCGATAGGTACATTTGCCTATTGTGTGTTTTTAAGTTAAAGTAATTATCATTTTATAAATCTAAAAATTGATCTCGTAAAACTATCATAAAATATATTTATATATTTTCATATATTAAAAACGACACATTAGTAGGTTAAAACCTTAATACTGCTTAGGTCACATGATGATTGCTTAATAAAGTTATCATTTTTATCGGTTTTTGGTTATAATTGATGGTTTAATGATTTTGTAAATAATCTTAGTTAATAAATATGATGATATAACATGCTTTAATATGATGTGTGATTGATTATAATTTCGTACGTTGTTTGTGGATGTCTTCCGGTTTGAATAGCGAATCTAGGTCATAGACTTTAGGGTTTGTGGTTGTTTGTGTGGTTTGCTAGACGTAGTAACCATAGGAATTGTGATTGAGTATAGATTAGGTTGAGTGTCTATCCAGTCTCAATACCCGAGAAGTGAGAGATACTCGTTTAGTCTTCGTCATTAGGAATCCGAGTGTCAACTGTCTGAGAGGAAGTTGATTTAGGTGTCTAGTGATTGTTGCTATTCTGAGTCATAGTTGTTATCCTGAGATTACCCCGTGCATTCTTCAAATGTATTATGGACAGTGAGATTGAAAGATGATCTGTCTTTTGGGTACATTATCATTGTTGGAGAGATCGAAAGGTAATCCACTATCTGGTGAGTTATTACACCTTTAGGTTCCTTAGTTGGTGACACCCTAAGAGTGATTAGGGATCCACTAGATAGTCTAGAGTTGTTTCCTTAGAAACCCAGATCCATAATAGTTTCCAGAACCGATAGAAGTTGTACTTTGCAAGTAGGATTCTGACCTAGGTGGTATTCTTCCCATTCCTGATATTTCCTTAGTGCTTTACCTTGATAGCTAGAGTCGACCTTCTTTTCTGCATTAGTAGTCTAATAATTAGTGTAGTAAACCCCCCATCAATCAATCTTTAGTCTGAGTCAGAGTTTAGTATAGTCATCATATTGTCTCTAGGGTTTGATATTCCGGTTTACCATTAAGCTGTGCTACACTCGATAGGTACACTTGTCTGTCAGTGAGGTCTAGTTCATAGGTTTTCTATTTATTACTTAGGATTATATATTAGGTTTTATTTGTTAGTTTTTATAGACCGTCTGGGCGACATCAAGTTTTTGGCGTCATTGTCGGGGACACTTGGCAATAGCAATATTAACTTTGACTAGTTGTTTGTTTGATTTTTGGTTTAATTCTTTTGACACTTATTTGTGTGCTTGTCTTCCGTGCTATCCGAGTGTCTAATTTAGGATAGAGTTTTTCTGTGTTTGAGTCTTTGTTTCTTTCTATCTTGTGGCTTTCTGTTTATGCACAATACTAGTTCGCAAGGATCACCTCTATATTCTGCTTTTCTAGAGCCCAAACGAGAGCAACACGAGCGCACCCGCGACTTTTGGGAGCGTTTGAAGGAATTGTGCAAGAGTCAGGTACGTTCTACTAGCCCAATTCCATTTCCTAAAATGGGCGACGCTGATCCACGAGCGAGACGTACCGTGCACCAGAGGGCCAATGCTGGGGTCACAGGGGCTAGATCTTCGATTACACGCCCCGCTATTCCTAATACAAATACATGGCAGATCCCATCACATGTCATGAGTACGATCACTCATACCACTCAGTTTCATGGCCTCGAGGATGAGGATGCACAGGGACATGTGTCCCGCTTCGCGCGCATATGTGATACCTTCAATATCACGGGTGTGTCTAAGGATGCAATCTACTTGCGCATCTTTCCATTCTCGCTCTCTGGGCGTGCATCTACTTGGCTTGACACCCCCTGACAATTCTATCTCCACTTGGGAGGATCTTCAAGCCAAGTTCTATAAAAAGTACTATCCACCTTCCAGGGCCGCTCGCCTTCGGGATCAAATCCACTCCTTCCGGATGGATCCTGACGAGCCTTATCACATGGCCTGGGAGTGGTTCGACACGCTGTTGAGTCGATGTCCCCAGCATTGTCTATCAGACTCGGAAATAGTGGAGAAGTTCTATAATGCCCTCACCTTCAAGAAGCATCAGATGTTCAACACAGCTGCGGGAGGCCATATCTTGGACAAACTCGAGCCTACTGAGTGTGAGGAGATGTTCTAGAGCTTTGCTCTCGCTGAACAGCACCGACCATATACTATGACATCCATTCCTAGTGCTAGAGCATGCACCTCTTCTCCTAGAAGTGTGCATCAGGTCACTCCTGATACTAGCGTGGATGCTGCAACACCAGATATTGCCCAGTGGTCTTAGGTGTGAGGTGTGTAGGGGAGGCCACAGCACCAGATATTGCCCCGTCAATCATCAAGAGCAAGTGAGTTTTGCTGGCAACCAGAACCAGAACCGAGGGTACAACAACTACAATAACTCTTATGGCTTGGGATGGAGATCTGGAAACAACCCACTGGGGTTTAATGGTCGCCAGAATTAGCAGGGAGGAGGAGAAGCTGGGACAAGTTTGGGAAGCAGTATCAGTACAAGGAGGATCGAAGAGATGATAGAGAAGCAGACACAGATGCTTGCCCACTTAGTCCAACAGGACAGGGACGCGCGACAGGGACGCGCGACAGAGACTGGATGCCCACGACACTTTATTAAAGAATCAGCAGTCAGAATTCCAGGATTTGCAGCGCACAGTAGAAGACATCGCGAAGGGCTTGAAGGATAGACAGGGAGGTCCGTCTTCAATCACTAATGCTTCTGTGATGGCCGTGTCGATCGGGAGTCACAGAGAGGAGGAGGAAGTCTCCCACAACAATGACTATCACATTCCGTCACTTCACGATCCTGTGTCTGCTAGGCGGTTTGCCTCTGAACCACGCATTGGCGGACCTAGCTGCTAGCATCAATCTGATGCCATATTCTATCTATAAGCAGCTAGACCTAGGTGACCCGAAACCGACGCGCATGAGCATCTCCTTGGCTGACCGCTCAGTCAAGTATCCACGAGGAATTGTGGAGAATCTTTTAGTGAAAGTAGGCAAATTTGTCTTCCCTGTGGATTTTGTCATCCTAGAGATGGATGTGGATGATAGAGTCCCACTCATCTTAGGGCGCCCGTTTCTGCGCACAGCCAAGGCATTGATTGATGTCTTTGACGGGAAACTCACACTTCGTGTGGGGGATGAGTCGGACACATTCGATGTTGTAAAGTCCGTGAAGGTGGCTGGTGAGCAAAGCCACTCCATGTGCATGACTGATGCCTTCATGGACTATCATCGGGACTCTTATCTAGAGATAGGAGTTGATGAACCCGCCCCTGATAGAGGAGAGTTATCAGCGTGGGCGGTAGATTTGGAAGAGTTGCTAAATGCGCCGGATGAATACGGCGATGGGGTACCCAGTGATCTGCAAGGGATGAGGGCAGAGCTGGAGGAGAGGATAAGCAAAATCCCTAGTGATGGAGATAGGGGAGGGATGATAGAGGACCCTCTGGATTGGCTTGCTGAATTTGAAAAGAAATTGGTTGGGTCCCTGTTTTTAGGTGTTGATACCGATGATTGCGGCTTAAGTGAGATACTAGAACAGGTGGGTTGATAATCTGTGACACACCCACGCTGGAGAGCTTAGAGGATCATGATGGTCCGGTGGAGAGTGTAGAGATCATACCCTTAGAAGTGCCGATTCCTGAACCTCTACCTGTTCTTCGTGCTGAGGGGAGAGAGACCGAGTCACCCCTAGGTCTAGGCCACCCCGTAAGAGAACCCGAGAGTTAATTGATTTAGGTGATCTAGAGAGAGTGCAAACCCCAAGTGTGGGGATGTTCAGGGGTAACAAGCTGCTTAGGTACTTAAACTGTGTTAACTTCGGGCCGGGTAGATTTAAATTTTGGTGGAAGAACCTAATTGATAAGAATGATAGAGGTACAATGCTTGTTAATTTGATGAGGCTGTGGAGAGTCGGTAGACCGCGCAGGATGAAGGCGGTTCCGGTTAGGATTAAGGAGAAGCCTCCTGAAAGGCTTGTTTGAATCTCGGGCAAGTGCCTGGGATGTATAGTTTGTAAATTTCTTGAGTCTATTTTCTTGTTATTTTTGTGTTTTTTGGTATGCGTGTTTTGGTTTGTGTGTCTTGCTCGGATTCGTGCTTGATTCAGTGAGGAGAATCATCATGAATGAAGTTCCAGGTATTTTTATATTTGTTTTTATGCTTGGGACATGTTTTTATAAATTGGGTGAAAAGAAGTTTAAGGGGTGAAAAACGTTCTAAGTATAAAAACCCCCTTAACTTTCTGTCACCAGGGGTTTTGTCTGTGGTGTCTCGCGGTACACAAGGAGTGGTTCCTGGATCTTCGCGGTACGCGTGGTTCTGCTGGTTTTACCCTAATTCCTTTGTTTCCCATGGTTTTCCATTACCATATCATCCATCACATCATCCATTACCATATAATTCATCACATCATCCATTACCATAACATCCATCATCATTCATATCATTCACCTACCTTCATTACCATGGGAAATTAAAAACCGTTCGTAATCGATGATCTACTTTGCTTTTGGCATTCATGTCTATGTGTTTGCCACCCATCGGGTACGTATCCCTGCTATCTATCTTGAGTCTTAGTGAGTCAGTCAAGTCTTTTATTTTTACTTTGAGTTTGTATTTGTGTCAGTTATATGCTACGGGTATTGTGTGAGTTTGTTTTGCAGGTGTACATCATTCCATCCGTACTCAATCTCCATTCGGACGGAGTTGATCCTGATCTTATATAGCAACCCGACAGTCGATTATGCAACCACGACTGAAATGTTATACGGTGCACAAGAGGAAGAGCGAAGCTGGACCATTCACTACTACATTACCAGCTAAGTCGATTCCTTTTATTTTTGACTTTTTATTTTCTGTGTGTCTCAGTTCACATTGGGGACAGTTTTTGTTTCAAGTGTGGGGATGGGACTGCGTCTAGTCAGTCTAGTGTCTAGGTTTGTTTTAAAAATAAAGAAATACAAAAAAAATAAAAATTTTCAAAAATGTCCTTCAAAATAATTGCATAATAAATGGAAAATGATAGTACAACTAGATTTGCTTGTTGAGTTTTAAAGAAATAAATAATTGAAAACGCGTCTAATTAGTGAGATTCAGTCAGCTAGTAGAGCTTAAATAGCCTGTTTGTGTTGTTTAGGATTAATAATGAATAAAATCATGATATTTGGTGGGTACTCATCTTAGTTAATCGGTAATACTGAAACTGTCAACATATGGTGATAGGTATCATGTTAAGTTAAAATTTAGAGGTTTTTGAAATTTCTTGGCACACCACTCTCTTTTTATGAGAATAAATCCGAGTTTCGGTGCCGCCCGCATCCATAAATTCCATATTCATGAGCTTATTTGATTAGAATCTGAGTCTTGCTTATGTGTTACCCTCTGGGATGGCCACTTAGAGAAAACACCACTAAGTAATTCTTATGTGCTTAAATGTTTAGACTGTAATCTATGTGTTACCTTTTGGGATAGTGACTTGGTTGAAACACCTCTAGATGAAAGTTTAATTGCTTAATTTAATGCTCATTGATATTTCATTTATTCATATTTCATCTTGATTTCTAAAAACCTGTAATTTTAGTTTAACGTGGTGGGTGAAATCTATATGGTTTAATCCGTGCCTAGACATGACCGTGAGACGGGATTAGGTAGAGCTGTAACTTTTAAGTGTGAGTCACATAGATTGATTGTTATGCTTGGTAATATGAGTTAGAACACTAAACAGGGGATCGAAAGTTGGTGCTTGGGTTTAATCGGATAGATATACTGATTATTGCTTTTAACGCGTGAGTATGTGATGTCGCCCAGACGGTCTATATAAAAACTAACTAAATCTAACCTAGACTCCTGAGTAATAAATGGAAAACCTATGAACTAGACCGCACTAACGGGCAAGTGTACCTATCGAGTGTAGCACAGCTTAATGGTAAACCGGAATATCGAACCCTAGAGACACTGAATACTGATACTAGACTCTGACTCGGACTAAAGATTGATTAATTGGAGGTTTACTACACTAAAGATTAACTAAGAATGCATCAAACTAAGTCGACTCAACTATCAGGATCAAGAACTAAGGTAATATCAGATGATGGGAAGAATACTACCTAGGTCGGAATCCTACTTGCAAAGAACAACTTCTACCGGTTCTGGAAACTAAGATGGATCTGGGTTTCTAAGGAAACAACTCTAGACTACCTAGTGGATCCCTAATCACTCTCAGGTTGTCACCAACTAAGGAACCTAAAGATGTAATAACTCACCTGATAGTGGATTACCTTTCGGTCTCTCCAACAATGATAAAGTACCCGAATAGACAGATCACCTTTCAGCCTCACCGTCTACCATACATTCGAAGAATGCACGGGGTAATCTCAAGATCAGAACTATGACTCAGAATAGCAACAATCACTAGACACATAATACCAACTTCCTCTCAGACAGCTGACACTCGGATTCCTAATGACGAAGACTAAACGACTATCTCTCACTTCTCAGGTATTGAGACAGGATACACACTCAGTTCTAATTAACGCTCAATCACAACTCCTGTGGATCACTATCTCTAGCAAACCACACAAACAACCAAAAATCCTAAGATCTATGACCTAGATACTCTAATCAAGCTGGAAGACATCCACAATCAACGTACGGAATTGAAATCAAACATACATCAGATCTAAGCATGCATATTCATCATAATTAATATCAAGAAACCTTTTACAAAATCATTAAACCATACTTTAATATCCAAAACCAGTAAAAATCATAACTTTACGCAGTTATCATCCTAAGACCCATGTAGTATACACGTTTTAGCCTAGAATCATACTAAAGTTCAACAAAACAGAAGAACAAGCAAAAATCATGGTATCAAACTATCAAATCAAACACAAAAATCGAATCTTGAACACCGAACAAGTTAAACTACAAACCTGGGATCCAAAGATTCAAGCTTTTCTCTTCAATTGACTTCCTAACTCCCAAAATCGCCCTTGGCTCTTCTCTAGATGGCAAACAATCGAACTTGTTGAATAATAGCATTGTAAATCTAATATAAATCAATTTAGGGTTTTTCACGAATTACGGGTCTCTCGCGTACCGCGAGACATTTGCATGGGTTCCTCGTGTACCGTGAGGAACAAATTAGTCGTGGCCGGTTTTCCCTTCCCTCGCGTACCGCGAGGCATTGCTCTTCCTCTCCCGCGTACCGCGAGAGACCAATTTTCATCGTTTTTTCCTTTAAACTCCCGGCTTCACTTTCTTGCCCGATTTCTTCATGTATTCACTTGTAATCTTCATGAGCACCTGTAAACATACAATAGACTCAAATACAAACTTAAACGACTAAAAACGAACACAAAACTAAGTAAAAACGCACAAAACAATAGGAATAAAGATGTATGCTTCGTACTACATCAAACATCGCCACACTTAACCTTTTTTCGTCCTTGAAAAAGCTGCAATGGAATCATAACTCAGATCTAACTTAACAAACTCAATTACCAATTAGCAAAACATACTCACGTGTTAAAAAGCAATAATTAGTATTTTTGTTCGATTAAACCCGAGCACTAACTATCATGCCCCCGTAATGTGTTCTAATTCTATTTTATACAGTTATCAATCAACCTATGTGACTCACACTTAGAAACTACAACTCCATGTAATCCCGTCTCACGGTCATGTTTAGGCACGGATTAAACCATATAGATTTACCCTACCACGTTAAACTAAGATTTATTTGTTTAAGAAATTAGATGAAATATGAATGAATGGTATGATACTGAGCATTAATAAGTGATGTAGTGCAAAGCACACATCTTTATTCCCATTGTATTCGTGTTTTTTTTATTAGTTTTATCTTTGTTTTGAGTCGTTTTAATGTACATTTGAGTCTATTGTATATTTGCAGGTGCTCGTATGGAATATAAGTCAAATCATGAAGAAACTGAGCATGAGAGTGAAGTCGGAAGATCAAAAGAGAAAAAAAGTTGAAATTTCAGTCTCTCGCGGTACACGAAGACCAGACAGACAATTCTCGCGATAAGCGAGGAAAGCCAGATGAGGCCGCGACTATTTTGTTCCTCGCGGTACGCGAGGAACCCAACCCAAAACTCTCGCGGTACGCGAGAGAGCTATTTTCCAAGAAAACCCTAAAATTCGATATTTAATGTTTTGCAATCCCATTAAGATAGGAGTTCGTATCTTAGCCGTCCGGAGAGAGTTCTAGGACGATTTTGGGAGAGAAGATGCTAATTGGAGTCAAAGTTTGGAGCTTTAGGATCCGAGGTGGTTAGAGATAGCTTTTCTGGTTCCAATTCTCTTTCGTTTGATCTTGATTTGGATGTTTGAAACCATGACTCTTGTTTATTACTTCTGTTTTGGTTGTTTAAACATGATTCTAGGCTAAAACTTTCATATTGCCTAGGTTAATTGATGAATACTTGTTAAAGTTTTGATTTTTATCGTTTTTTTGGATTCAATTAATGGGTTTATGATTTTGTAAAAGATCTTGAGTTGATAATTGTGATGTTATTGCATGTTTAGATCTGGTCTTGTGTTTGATTTAAATTCCTTGCGTTGATTGTGGTTGTCTGCCAGTTTGATTAGCGTATCTTGGTCATAGATCTTAGGGTTTGTGATTAGGGTGGTTTGCTAGACGTAGTAGCCATAGGAGTTGTGATTGATTGCTGATTACAATTGAATGTGTATCCTAGTTCAATACCCGAGAAGTGAGAATTAGTCGTTTGGTCCTAGTCAATAGGAATCCGAGTGTCAGCTGTCTGAGAGGAAGCCGGTATTAGGTGTCTAGTGATTGTTGCTATTCGTGTCATAGTTGTTATCTTGAGATTGCCCCGTGCATACTTTGAGTGTATTGGTGGACGGAGAGACTGAGAGGTAATCTGTCTATTAGGGTACTTTATCATAGTTGGAAATACTAGAGAAGTGATCCAACAATTTGGTGAGTTAGTACATCTTTAGGTTCTTTAGTTGGTGACACCCTGAGAGTGCTTAGGGATCCACTAAGTTGTCTAGAATTGTTTCCTTAGAAACCCAGATCCATTATAGTTTCCATAACCGATAGAAGTTGTGCTTTGCAAGTAGGATTCCGACCTAGGTGATATTCTTCTCATTCTTGATATTACCTTTGTTCTTTGTCTGGTTAGTTGTGTCGACCTTAGTTTATTGCATTCTTAGTTTAATATTTAGTGTAGTAAACCCCCCAAACCAAATCAATCATCAGTCCGAGTCAGAGTCTAGTATAGTTATACAGTGTATCTAGGGTTCGATAACTCGGTTTACCGTTAAGCTGTGTTACACTCGATAGGTACACTTGCCTGTCAGTGCGGTTTAGTTCATAGGTATTCCTATTATTACTTAGGAGTCTAGGTTAGGTTTTGTTAGTTTTTATATAGACCGTGTGGACGACATCAATAAGCAAATAAACTTCATCTAGAGGCGTTTCAACCAAGTCACTATCCCGGAAGGTAACACATAGACTAGAATATCTCTAAAAAGCACATAAGAATCACTTAGGGGTGTTTTCTCCAAGTGGCCATCCCGAAGGGTAACCCATAAGCAAAACTCAGTATTCTAACAATAAGCTCATGAATTATGGAATTTATGGATACGAGCGCCACCAAACTCAGATTTATTCTCATAAAAAGAGAATGGTTTGCCAAAAATTTCAAAAACAAATAGATATTAACTTAACGTGGTACCTATCATCCTATGTTGACAGTTTCAGTATTACCGACACCCTAAGATGAGTACCCACACAATTTCATGATTTAATTACGTGATTAATCCTAAGTAACACTCATAGGCTATTTAAACTGGCTGGGTCTACCAAAACTCACTAATTAGACGTGTTTTCTGTCATTTATATCATTTAAACTCAAAAATAGATCCAATTATACTATCATTTTCTAAGTATAAGCAGTTAGTTCCAAGGACATTTTTCAATTTTTTTTAATTTTTTTTTGTATTTTTGAATTTATATAAACAAGACAAACTAACTAAATTAGACACTCCCATCCCCACACTTGAAAGACACATTGTCCTCAATGTGAAGCAAAACACAACTAAATATAAAAAATGCAAAAATAAAACAGGAATCGACTTAGCTTGTAATGTATATGCTCTCGAAGAAAATCCAGCCTCGATCATCCTTGTGTGCACTGTATAAAATTTCGGTCATGGTTGCACAGACTGTCGGGTTACCTTTACAACTTCATATAAGTTATGATCGATCCCACCCGAATGGAGATTGAGTACGGGCGGAATGATAAAACCTGCAAAATAAACCTCACAACAAACCCGCAGCATTAAACTGACTCAAATTAAAAATAAAGACTCGACTGACTCAAACTGACTCAAGATAGATAGCATGCAGAGAAATGTACTCGATGTGTGGCAAACACATAGACATGAAAGCCACCGCAAGGCAGATCATCGGTTAAGAACTGTCTTCAAATTCTCCCATGGTCGTGGTGCTCGGATGGTATGAATGTGAATGGTGGATATGATAATGGATTGTGTGAATGATATGGTGATAATGGATGATGATGATGATGGTGAGAGTGGTGAACGGTGAACGAAACCATGTGAAAACAAGGAAGCAGGGTGAAACCAGCAAGGCCCCGCGTACCGCGAAAGAAATTGCAGCACTCCTCGCGTACCGCGAGGGGGCAGAAATTAAGCCGGCCATTAAGTTTTCTCCTTCGCGTACCGTGAGAGGACTTCCCAAATGAGTCGCGTACCATGAGAACCGGCTGGTGACAGAAAGTTACGGGGGTTTTTTTTACTTAGAAAATTTTTCATCCCTTAAACTTTTTTCACCCAAATTCCATAAAAACCTATTCCAAGCATAAAAACATATGTAAAAATACCTGGAACTTCATTCTCGATGAGTTTCCTCACCGAATCAAGCGCGAATCCCTACAAAACATGACACAAACAAAACACAAAAAACACAAAAATTACACGAACTCAAACCAAGGAATGCACACAAACTCTACATCCCGGGCAATTTCCCGAGACTCAAACAAGCCTATCAGAAGGCTTCTCCTTGATCCTAACCGGTACCCGCCTTCATCCTAAGTGGTCTACCGATTCTCCACATCCCTAACAAACAACTACTCCTAAAAACACTCGATTATGTCTATCACTTTGATCCTTCCACCAAAACTTAGACCTACCAGGTCCGAAAACAACCTTGTTCAAGTACCTCAACAGTTTATCTCCCCTAGACGTCCCCACACTTGGGGTTTGCATTCTCCCAAAAACATATGACTCTATCAGCGCACAGGTTCTCTTCTGGGGTGGCCTAGACCTAGGAGAACAGGAACTAGGGGTTAGTTCGGTGGTCCTCCCCTCAGAATGAACAATAATGATGGTTAAAGGCTCGGGCACAAGTGTTTCTAATGGTATGACCTCTAAGCCTTCACCAGGATCATCAGGATCTTCTTCCTTCTCTAGCTTCCCCACACTTGGGGCTTGCCATATCATCTCCTCCAGCTCTGCCAACATCTCTTGCAGATCACTAGGTATCTCATCACCGTAGTCGTCCGGTGCATCTAACAACTCCTCTAGCTCTACCGCCCAATCCGATGGTTCTTATACATAAGGGGCGGGTTCATCGACTTCTCACTCTGGATCAGAGTCTCGATGGTAGTCCATGAAGGCATCAAGCATGCACACGGAGTGACTATGCTCGCCAACATCCTTCACAGACTTCATAGCATCGAATGTGATCGACTCATCCCCAACACGAGGTGTGAGTTTCCCGTCAAAGACATCGATCATTGCCTTGGCGGTACGTAGGTACGGGCGTCCTAGGATGAGTGGAACTTTGTCATCCACTTCCATATCTAGAATGACGAAATCCATGGGGAAGACAAACTTACCTACTTTCACTAACAGATTCTCCACAATCCCCCGTGGATACTTGACTGAGCGGTCAGCCAAGGAAATGCTCATGCGCGTATGCTGCGGTTCACCTAGGTCTAGCTGTTTATAAATAGAATAAGGCATCAGATTGACGCTCACCCAGATCAGCCAACTCGTGGTTTAGAGGTAAACCGCCAACCATGCACTGGATCATGAAACGACCCGAATCTCCCAGTTTAGCTGGCAGTTTGTTCTGAACCACTGCAGAACATTGCTCACTAAGTGAGACTTCAGAGATCCCCTCTAGCCTCTTCTTGTTGGAAAGAAGATATTTGAGGAACTTGACATACTTTGGCATAAGCTGGAGGACCTCTATAAATGGAATATTGACCTTGAGTTGTTTGAACATATCAAGGAAGTGACCGTATTCCCTAGCGTGTTTATGTGGCAACAAGCGAGCTGGATAGGGAACACTCAAGTCAATCTTGGGGGTCTTCATCTCACCCCCACTCTTCTTCTCCTCTGCCTTCTCAGCAGGCTTCTCCATCTCTATCTCTTCATCCACCGAGTCTTCTTCTTCTACTACCGGTGTGCTCTCCTTCTCTTCTGCCCTTTTACTCCTTGTCGACGCAGCATTCAACTCGGGCTCCTCTAACATCCTAGCATCGATCTCAGCAAATCGAGCTCTCCAATATACCATCTTCACCTCTTCTACTGAAGGAATGCCATAGTCAGCACCGTGGGAGGCTTCCTCTTCTACTCTCTCCTCCTCTCTATGACTCATGATTGACAAGGCCATCACTGAAGCATTGGGGCTTGAAGATGGACCTTCTTGTCTGTCCCTCAAGCTCTTCGCGATGTCTCCTATCGTGCGTTGCAAATACTGAAATGTCGACTGCTGATTCTTCAATAAAGTGTCATGGGCATATAGTCTTTGTTTAGCGTCCCTATCCTGTTGGACTAAATGGGCAAGCATCTATGTCTAATTCTCTATCATCTCCTCAATATTCCTTGTGTTGACACTGCTTCCCGAGCTCGCTCCAGCTTCTCCTCCTCTATACTGATGCTGGGGACCATTAAACCCAGGCGGGTTATTTCCAGATCTCCATCCCGAGCCATAAGTATTGTTGTAATTGTTGTACCCTTGGTTTTGGTTCTGGTTGCCAGCAAAACTCACCTGCTCGTGATGATTGACGGGGCAATCTCTGGTGTTGTGTCCTCCCCTACACACCTCACACCTAACAGCACTGAGCTTGAGCTCCTTGATCTCATTAGACATTGTTGCGAGTGTAGCCGCCACGCTTGTATCAGGAGTGACCATATGCACACCTCTAGGAGAAGAGGTGGGTGCTCTAGCACTAGGAATGGAAGTCCTAGTAGATGGCAGTTGATGTTACACTAGAGCAAGGCTCTCAAACATCTCCTCACACTCGGCTGGCTCGAGTTTGTCCATGATATGGCCTCCCGCAGCTGTGTTGAACATTTGCTAGTTCTCGAAGGTGAGACCATTGTAGAACTTCTCCACAATTGCTCAGTCAGAAAGACCATGCTTAGGGCATCGGCTCAACAGCGCGTTGAACCGCTCCCAGGCCATGTGATAAGGCTCGTCAGGGTCCATCCGGAACGAATGGATCTGGTCCCGAAGGCGAGCGGCCCTGGAAGGTGGATAGTACTTTTTATAGAACTTGGCTTGAAGATCCTCCCAAGTGGTGATAGAATTGTCAGGGGGTGTCAAGCCAAGTAGATGCACGCCCAGAGAGCGAGAATGGAAAGATGCGCAAGTAGATTGCATCCTTAGACACACCCGTGATATTGAAGGTATCACATATGCGCGCGAAGCGGGACACATGTCCCGGTGCATCCTCATCCTCAAGGCCATGAAATTGAGTGGTATGAGTGATCGTGCTCATGACATGTGATGGGATATGCCATGTGTTAGGGTTCGGAATAGCGAGGCATGTGATCGAAGATCTTGCCCCGGTGACCCCGTCACTGGCCATCTGGTGTACCGTACGCCTCGCTGGTGGGTCAGCGTCGCCTATGATAGGAAATGGAATTAGGCTAGTAGAACGTACCTGGTTGCTGCAGAATGCTTTCAAATGCTCCCGGAAGTCGCGGGTGCGCTCGTGCAGCTCTCGTTCGGGCTCTAAAGAAGCAGAATATGGTGGTGATCCCTGCGAACGAGTGTGGTGCATAAACTGACACAAGTATAAAAGGAAACAAATATAGACTCAAGAACAGAAAGACTCGATCCTATATTAGACACTCAGATAAGACACACAAGTAGCAGAAAAGACAAAGACACAAAATTAAGACTCAAAAACAAACAAACCAAAAATCACTAAACGAACAAGTAAAAGCTAATATTGCTATTGTCAAGTGCCCCCGGCAACGCCGCCAAAAAACTTGATGTCGCCCAGACGGTCTATATAAAAACTAACTAAACCTAACCTAGACTCCTAAGTAATAAATGGAAAACCTATGAACTAGACCGCATTGACAGGCAAGTGTACCTATCGAGTGTAGCACAACTTAATGGTAAACCGGAATATCGAACCCTAGAGACACTGAATACTAATACTAGACTCTGACTCGGACTAAATATTGATTAATGGGGGGGGGGGGTTTACTACATAAAAGATTAACTAAAAATGCAACAAACTAAGTCGACTCAACTATCAAGATCAAGAACTAAGGTAATATCAGATGATATGAAGAATACTACCTAGTTTGGAACCCTATCTACAAAGAACAACTTTTACCGGTTCTGTAAACTAAGATGGATCTGGGTTTCTAAGGAAACATGTAACATCCCAGAAATTTATAAATTGTAATTCGGGTTAGTGGACGACCCGAACTAGTATTAATTAAAAATGAGAGATAAGATTTGTCACGCATGAGGCGTTTTAATGACATTAACTAACGTGGTTAGTTGTTTAAAGAGAGTTCAGGACCGAATCGTGCAAGATGGAACAAGAAGGACCCGAAGCGTAACTCGCGAGTTGTCACACCCCGCCGAAGGCGGAAACACAAAGGTGAGACGAGAGCGGTGCATCGAACACTTAGGCGCAAGAGAATGCTAATGGGTACATTGCAAATATTCAAAGAACCACTACAAACATACCCAAGAAAGTATAGTGTCATACAAACCACGAAAACCAAAATACAAATTCAGGTTGTCTACATAAACCAAACATCCCAAATGCAGAATACAAAAACCAACAACTAAGTCATAATCCAAAAGAAAGTCCCCAAAAGCAATTCACCAAACTAGTCATTTGCTTCAATTCTGTTTACCTGAAAAGCATGTTTCGAAAACAGTCAACTATAAAAATAGTTGGTGAGTACGTAGGTTTTGCGACTCAATAAAATAAGTAAATAAATTTCAAAATGTAAAAGTAACCATCCGCAGATGATAAAGCACACGTGTTAAGATTTTAGTTCGCTAAGCCACAATCAAAACCGTCAGACTAGTTGTTGCCCTTGTATCCAGGTGTTAAATGCGAACACCTACTATGGCTAGTTATGAGCCCAAATGACCCTACAAGTCTGGTTGGCACGACCAACCCTGTGCGGGGGTGTCGACCCAAATAGTACTATTCATAATTCCCATCGGCTATTCAAGCTAATTGATTGCGTTAAAGTGGGGACTTAATGCATCTAAAAGTAAACCCAGGTAACCCTAATCCCAAGTAACAACATGTAGTGAAACAGCTTTCCCCCCGTAAAACAGTAAAAATTGAAAAGTGGGGCCGCGAAACTCACCTGAGAGTGAAACGCGAAAAAGAGCGGTAAAACAGTGAAACAGCCAACGGTGGTATCCTAGCCGAGTCCTACTAACAAGTAGATACAAAATGTATTTAGGAAAACTAATATGTGTGGCTAAGTCAACAAAAGTCAAAAGTGGCTATGCAGTCAACAGCATAGTCAAAACCCGTGCACGTGCGTACGAACCGTTAAGATTTGTAAAATCGGCTTTTATATGAATTAATAACCTTAAAACTTTAAGTTTTAGATTTTAATAAATAACATCAGTAGTTAAAAAGTCACATTTGATAAAATCTCATGTCACAGTTTCGTTTGATCAAAAACGCGATTACGCGCGTAAATCCGGTTTACGGTTTGAAAATCAGATTCGTCCGAAATTAGGGTTTTAGTGTGATATTAGCACCCAATTTAAAAGTTAAATTTTAAGTTTTAAATGGGGTTATACTTCTGTCCAAAATCCCTTAGAATTTTTATAAAATCAATTTTATATAAAAATTTTCCAAAATTAATAACTTTTTATAAAATTTAAATGGACTATAATTCCAAAACCATACTTAGACATAAATTTACTGCTTGAAATTTATATCAATTGATCATATATATAAATAAAAATTTCTGACTATGTTTTATTATTTTTCAATATCCAGATTATTTAATATGAATTTAAAATTGTTAAAATTTTACAAATTCGGGAAAAATAGTTAAACACATCAAAACTTCACCAAATGTTTACCATATTAGTTTTAAGTCAATATAAGATCCCATACCAAGTTTCAAGTCCTGATTTTATCCAGCAGTATACAAACCCTAAATCGTCCGTTTAAACTTTATAAATACTAAATGTATACTTAAACAACTCCAATTTTCATACAATTTGGGCAGGAGTCTTATTTAATCATATAATAATCACTGTCAAATTTACAGAATTTGTCAATTCTCAGAAGTAGTTTTCCCAAATTTCAATGTATTAAACTTGTGTGAATTTTAATAAATAATTTATAAAGAGTTAGATAACCAAATTTTCCAGATCCTCATTTTAAAACATATTCTACTATATAGAAACAAATTTGAATGCTAAATCAACCATTTTTAAAAATCCACCGAAAACATGTTTGTTCTTGATCATTTAAGCTAAACTACAAGTTTGATAAAAGATTATACCTTCCAAATTCAACAAATGATGATGAAATATGATGCTAGGCTATTGAGTTTTCCTTGATTTATAACCTACAATCACAATGTGGTTCAATTCCAAGAATAAAGACTCAAAAATCAACAAAATGCTCTTTTAATTCAAGAAGATGCAGTTCATACACTTTGATCATCAAATCTTGTAAGATTTGCACTAGGTAACTCATTTTGGATGATTACAACTAGTTTTTATCCATAAATCTTTGTTAAAACCACAAGACTCAAACTAAAAACTCTTAAAAACAACAAAACTTGAAAATCAAAGTGAGTGTGTGTGTTCTTGAGAACACATGCAAGATCAAAAAAAGAAAATTTAAAGTGTTAAAACACTTGTTTATACCTTCAAATCACTAGAACAAAGCTCATCAACAACAATGATCCAAGGATTCAAGGTTGCAATGGATGATTTGAGCTTGTTCTTGAGCTTAGAATTCAAAATGAAGAGTTTAGGAGTGGTGGTGGGTGCTCACAGCTGGAACAAGAAGGGAGAAAGGAAAAAAAAATGGGTGGGGGGTTGGGTATTTATAGTGGAAAAGCAAGTCTAGCTTTAAAAGACTAAATGTATAAAAAATACCTACTTTTTATAAAAATTACACCCCTAAACACTCTAATAAATATTTTTATCCAAACATAAAATTCTAGTATCCAAAATAATGAATTTTAGAAATTTTTAAAACATAAAAACTCAAAAATTTTCAAAAAGTTATACCGGGTAAACACCGGGTATTTAACGGAAGAACCACTTGTGATCGTTAGTTAAATCAAGAATCACAAAAGTTAGCACATATAATGTTATAAAATATCATTCTTAACTAAAATATAAATATAAAATTTTTTTCGAGAATTTAATTTTTACCGTTTATTTAATGCGTTCGCAGTAGACGCGGTGTATGCACTTAACCGGGTTTTCTAGTTCGGACCTTAGTGTTTGTCTAAGGTAGTATTCCTAGAATTCCTAGAAACACTAAAAATATATAAAATCATAATATTTAAAAATATAACGTATAAAAAGTCAAGAAACGGTAACGACCTGAAAAACCGCGGTTGTCACACGAGTGGTATTTAAACCACTCTATGCGCAAATCCTAGACCTCTTTGGCTAGGTGTGCGTGACGGCAGCCGCAAGGGAGAAAGGCGAGAAGCCGATGACGAGGGTGGTCGGGAGAAGAACGTAGGCGGCGACTTGGTGGTTTCCGACCGGGAGACTCCGAAACACGACACGCTAATCCTCTTTTTCCTCCTTGTATTCGATTATGGATGGTTTTTCAGTGAAGGTTGATTTGTTTCAGTGTTAAGGCCGCTAGATGGCAAGTTGGGAACGACTGGTGAAAGAATCGAGCGAAAACAAGAATTCCGGACACTCTTTGCGTTTCCGGCGGCGACAGGCGGCGGCGATGGCAGGGGGTCGAAGGGCTTGGCGACACGGTTGCGTAGATATATTATTTGTACAATTTTGAGTTCGTTTGATAGGGATTCGAGCAACGCGAAGTCGGACGCGCGGCGGAGGTGATTCCGGCGACTGTTTCGTTTTTCCGGCGACTGAGGCGGCGGATTCCGGTGACGACGCCTGGAGGGTTGGAAAGGCTTCGGCAATACGGTCGCGTGGACATATTATTCGCCTAAAACGTAGCTCGTTTGGGTCGGTTTTAACTCGATTATTGACGCGCAAAACCGAATGTGTTTAAAGACGAATCTGCGTTCTGACAGTAGCGGTGGCGGCGGCGGCCAACACCAATAAAATTTTAAGGTCAGTTGTGTCGAGACTAACGCGTGGATAAGTTGATCGCGCGAAACAGAGCTCGTAGTAATCACTCTAACGTTCTATCTTGTGTCGGTACTGATGACCATGACGATTCAGACTAGGTGGATTAAGCGGAGAGCTCTTATCAGGAGATTGATAGAACGACGGGCTTGACGTGCGGCTGTTGTTCGCACGAATATATTTGGGAGAAGACGGATCTTAGCACCTGTTCCATTGACGGTGGTTCCACCGCAGCTGAGTATGAGCAAGAGCTACCAGCACAGGAGGTGATCTTGGCGTATCCGGTGCCTAATGCTCCCAATACTACAAGGGAAACTATGTCTTATAGAGAGGTGGTTGGAGAGGAAGAAATGCATTTGCAGTCAGAAGTCAGCCTTTGAGACACAACACCGAATCAGGAAACAAATGGCTAGAGGAATCTGACGACAGGGAACAAATGGGTGATAACTTTGACTTGTTCAGTGATTAGAGCAGTGGTGGTTACCACGAGAGGACTAGAGCATTTTTAAGTAGTGGTCGTCAGGCACTTCGGTGCCGAGATGTTTGTTCTTGGTTGTGACACCCAGTATTTGAGGTTAATATCCATATTACATAAATGCACGTTCATAACATATATTGCCTGAAGTTTTGTTTTGACTAAGTAAAGTCAAGGAGTCTAGCGAAGGAACTTATATCAAAATAGTAATTGATAAGAATTACTAGGAAAATAAACAGTGATAACCCGCAAGGTACGGTCATTGGTGATTGACAAGAATTTTATTCTAGCAAAAGTCTAGGGACACGCTTTAATGTAAAAAAATAAATATTGGTGACTAAACTTTTATAAAAGTTGACATATAAATAATTGTTATCTGGTTCTATATTATTTTATGTATACATGTATTATATTAGTTGAAACATTAACCATGACGGGTTAAATTAGTGGACTATTAAAATAGTCAAGATACAAAATATATATAGTTTTAATCATAAAAGTTCGTACATCGGGTATTAGATCACGGGAACACCTACCGAGTATACCCTACCTAAAGTCCATCTAACTAAACACCTAGAAATCAACTAGAAGTGGAACAAGACCCAACCCCCCACCCTTTTACCCATTTCGACCGAAACAAGGGGGCCCACCCCACAACATCACCTACACCACACAACCACCATACTTGTGTCATATGCACCATGCTCTTATGAGTGTGAATCTATCTATAGTCAAATCCATCATAATCACCATCCTTGGTAATTATGATAGAGTAAACAGCGCACCACCTCTATTATTTTCCCTACATATATCGAGCTACACACACACACTTTGCATCTTCAATCCAAGAACACAAGTATAGAGAGTTTGAGTAGAGTTGGAGATTCAAGGAAGTTGGAGTCAAGGAGTCGGGTTTTGTAGCATCACGAGCATCTAGCACCTTCCACTCGTTGTCTCCACCTAGTTTGTCTAGTGGTAAGAAACGGACACCACTCTTTATTTTCATCTTTAGTTTTAAGCTCGTTGTTCATCCTAACAATCAAAGAGATTTGGAAAGATTAAAGAGTTTTTATAAAGATGTAACTTATTAAGCTTAAAAACTAAAAGTTTTGTAAAAATAAATGTAATTGTCCGAAAATAATAAGTTTGTGTGCATAGATCATTGTTTTGAAACATGTTATGAGATGTTGTTGTTTTGGTTCCATGATGATAAGTTGTAAATTGTTAAACTAAAATCTTGTATAAATGTACATAAGGGATCGAAATTTGTAGGTATATATGTATGGATATTGTTGTTGTATTAACTTGAAAATGTGATAATACATCCATATATATATATATATGTGTGTATATATATATCGAATTCGGAATTGTATGTTTATGGGGTTGATGACAAATGTTGAACTTGGAAAATGGTCAAGTATATGGATACATGTATAGGAATCGTGATATGTATATATATGTGTTTAAAAACTTGTTAACCTGGAAATAATAAAGTGTATGAATACATGTATGCATTATTGTCAAATGGTTATATTAGAGACATATTAGAAGATATGATTATTATATAATGAAACGTGTTGATATCTCGAAAATAAATCATAAATAGTGTTAGACGAAACGCGTAAGAGATTTGGAACTTGTAAATTGTGGTTATGTGTTGGACATGAAACTTGGTATGATTAAAATGTCTAAGACATTTAGTAAATATAAGGATCACATATGCATATATTATGATGAATTAGTTATAGAAGAATTATGTGCATGAAATTAAAAAGATGTTTCAGTAAAGGAATAAACGTACTCATGTTATCGTGGAACATATTTAGATATATGTGGATTTAATGAATATACTTGTGTGTAGATATTGGTGAAAATATAAATACATGACAAGATAATAAATATCGTTCGGAACAAGTAATTGTATGTGAACGTGTTAACGTGGATTATATGCACGTAGGAATATACATACGTAGGACATACTTGAACGATATCTATGATTTATATAATTATTGGTAAAAAATAATTATATGGTTATACGTGTAACACAATAAGAATATATTATAAGATGTTGCAAAAATAATATTTATTTTTGATGAACGTAGCAAGTCACCAATATGGAAATATAATATTTTTTTCGGAAAATAAATAAAGCGTCTAGACTGGAATAATAATCACCAACGAGTCGTCATGAGAAAACATTGTTTTAGATAAACAAAGACGTACTTAACGGGATTCGTTAAGTCAGATGAACAACTTATGTATAAGACGGGTAGTCTTAACACATTAGTACCCTTGTGTGATTAGGGTACGGATAGACAGGAACTATTAGCACAAGGTTATTTGCTAGGATTTCATCGGACACAAGGTGAGTTCACGGCCCCCTTTCGCTTTTTAAAGTTTTATAAACCGCGGGGGAGAAACATACTTACATTAAGTATTACAGTATTGTTTAATATACACATAGTCATGATCCGAATTAATGACGTTATGACTTGTGATTCTACAGATGCTCCAAGCAGGAAGTGCACCTACAAGGCTTTCCTATCCTGCAACCCCCGCAACTTCAATGGCACCGAGGGTGCAGTAGGTCTAAGAGGTGGATAGAAAAGATGGAGTCAGTAATTGATATTAGTGAGTGCACCGCTGACTGCATGGTGAAGTATTCTACTTGCACACTCACTGATAAAGCTTTAACTTGGTGGAATACTCAAGTAAAGACTTTGGGGACAGAGACATCATATCAATTGTCTTGGGAGGACTTGAAAACCATGATGATCGAGGAATATTGTCCTCGAAACGAATTGCAAAGATTGAGACTGAGAACCATGAATCTATAGATGATTGGAGATGATGTGGCGGGGTACACCGACCGTTTCAATGAATTGGCAATTCTGGTACCGCACATGGTCACGCCAGAACATAAGCGTGTGGAAATGTATTTGTGGGGCCTTGCGCCTCAAATTCGCAGTATGGTAACTTCATCTAATCCAATGGATGCCAAGAGTGCTATAACTTTAGCATTCAAACTGAGGGATGATGCAGTGCGTAATGGAGTGTTTGGAAAGAAGGAGAACGAGGAAGGTAGGCTTGGAAGGAAAAGGAAGTGGATGGGAAATTCAAGTAACAAGTCTGAAAAGCGAGGGTTTAAGAAACAAGGAACTGTGAAGGCTTTTGCAGCCAACGCAGTGGAAAGGAAGGAGTATAATAGGGGCCTACCGAGATGTAAGAAGTGCGGAAATCATCATGCCGGTGAGTGCATCAAGTGTGGAAAATGTGACAATTTTGGTCACACCACACAATTTTGTCGAGCTAACAACCGATTGGGGGGAATTAAACCGGGATGTTTCATATGTGGTGACCTGAAGCACTTCAAGAGGGATTGTCCCAAGTGGAAGAATCAGAACAACGCTCAGGCACCAGGGAGGGCATTTGTGATGGGTGCAAGGGACGCACGCCAGGACCCGAACATCGTCACTGGTACGTTCCCGATAAATAATTACTATGCCTCTGTACTTTTTTATTCGGGTGCGGATATGAGCTTTGTGTCGAATGATTTTAAATCCTTACTCGGTATTAAGGCCAGCAAACTAGAACAAAGATATACAATTGAATTAGCAAATGAGAAATTAATAGAAACCGGAGAGGTCATTAAGGGTTATACTTTATGTTTAGAAAACCATACATTCAGTATAGACCTTCTACCCTTCGAACTAGGGAGTTTTGATATTGTTATTGACATGGATGGTTATCAAAGAATCGTGCCGAGATCGTATGCTTCGAGAAGATTGTACCTATCCCACTACCAAGCAGAGAAATTCTTTCAATTCAAGGCGAAAGGTGTAGAACGATGTTAAAGACGATAAACTGCATGAAAGCTCATAAGTATCTACGCAAGGGTTATTGCGCATTCCTGGCTCACATCGTCGAGAAGAAACCCGAGGAATCGACTTGAGGACATACCAATCGTTAGGGATTACTCTGAGGTATTTCCCGAGGACTTACTAGGATTACCACCATCAAGACAAGTCGAGTTCCTGATCGACCTAGTACCAGGAGCCGCACCAGTTGAACGATCGTCGTATCGTCTAGCCCTTCCGAGATGCAGGAACTGTCGAGCCAACTACAAGAATTACTTGACAAAGGTTTCATAAGACCTAGTTTCTAACCCTGGGGAGCTCCGGTCCTGTTTGTAAAGAAAAAGGATGGAACATTTAGGATGTGCATCGATTACCGGGAATTGAACAAACTGACAATCAAAAACCGGTATCCTCTTCCCCGAATAGACGATTTATTCGATCAACTTCAAGGTTTCAGTTTCTATTCTAAGATTGATCTGTGATCAGGGTTTCATCAACTGAAAATTCTGGAAGAGAATATACCAAAAACGGCTTTTAGGACTCGTTACGGTCACTACGAGTTCCTAGTTATGCCATTTGGCTTGACTAATGCACCGGCCGTTTTCATGGATCTCATGAACCGCGTGTGCAAGCCATACTTGGATAAATTCGTGATTGTGTTTATCGATGACATATTAATATATTCACGAACCAAGGAGGAACATGAACATCATTTGAAATTAATCTTGGAACTACTCAGGAATGAGAAGCTTTTTGCCAAATTCTCTAAGTGTGAGTTTTGGATCCGAGAGGTTCATTTTCTCGGACATGTCATCAATAAGAAGGGTATCCATGTGGATCCATCCAAGATTGAAGCAATCAAAAACTGGGAAGCACCAAGAACTCCGACTGAGGTGTGTCAATTTCTGGGTTTGGCAGGCTATTACAGGCGATTCATCGATAATTTTTCAAAGATAGCCTTGCCTTTGACCACGTTAACTTAGAAGGACAAAAATTTTGATTGGACTGATACACAAGAATCTGCTTTTCAATTGCTGAAGCAGAAGCTTTGCAGTGCACCAATCCTATCCCTTCCCGAAGGAACTGACAATTTCATCGTGTACTGCAACGCATCACACCAAGGTCTGGGATGTGTGTTGATGCAGAGAGAAAAAGTCATAGCGTATGCATCCAGGCAGCTGAAAGTCCATGAGAAAAATTATACGACTCACGATCTGGAATTGGGTGATGTCGTGTTTGCACTCAAGATTTGGAGACATTACTTATAAGGTACAAAATGTATTATCTTTACAGACCACAAGAGTCTCTAGCACATCTTTAATCAGAAAGAACTCAACATGAGGCAACGTCATTGGGTAGAGCTACTGAATGATTACGACTGTGATATCAAGTATCACCCTGGTAAGGCAAACGTCGTAGCAGATGCCTTAAGTCGTAAGGAACGGGTTAAAACTCTTCGTGTTCGTGCCCTAGGATTGACAATTCATACGAGTCTCACGACTCAAATCCGGATGGCACAACAAGAGGCAATCAAAGAAGAAAACATTCAGAATGAAGCTTTACGGGGAACAGTTGGAACCAAAATCAGATGATACTTTATACTTCATGAATAGAATTTAGGTGCCATGTTTTGATAACTTACGGGAGTTGGTTATGGACGAAGCCCACAAGTCCAGGTACTCCATTCACCTAGGTTCGGATAAAATGTATAAGGATCTGAAAGAACTCTACTGGTGGCCGAACATGAAAGGAGAAATTGCTATTTATGTCGGAAAATGCCTGACATGTTCAAAGGTAAAGGCAGAACATCAGAAATCGTCGGGATTGTTACAACAACCCGAGATACCTCAATGGAAATGGGAATAGATTTCAATGGATTTCATTACAAAGTTACCCAAGACGTCGAGCGGGTATGACACTATATGGGTAATCATCTATCGTTTGACGAAATCAGCTCATTTTCTGCCCATCAAAGAGACGGATAAAACAGAGAAACTTGCAAGGCTTTATATCAAGGAAATTGTGGCTAGGCATGGAGTGCCAATTTATATTATGTCTGATAGAGACAGCAGATTCGTGTCTAGAATCTGGCAGTCATTACAATAAACCTTGGGCACACGTCTTGACATGAGCACGACATATCACCCACAAAGTGAAAGGACCATTCAAACTTTAGAGGATATGCTTCGTGCATGTGCAATTAATTTCGGAGGAAATTGGGATACTCATTTGCCACTGGCTGAGTTTTCATACAATAACAGTTACCACACCAGCATCAAAGCCGCTCCGTTTGAGGCTTTGTATGGTCGAAAATGTCGTTCACCGCTATGTTGGGCGGAGGTTGGCGACAAGCATTTAACCGGTCCTGAGGTTATTCAGGAGACTACCGACAAGATCTTCAAGATCAAGGATCGTCTGAAGGCTGCCCGTGATAGGCAAAAGAGTTACGCGGATAACAGACGAAGACCATTAGAATTTCAAGTTGGGGACCGCGTCATGTTAAAGGTCTCACCATGGAAAGGAGTTGCAAGATTTGGCAACCGTGGCAAGCTTAACCCTAGGTACGTTGGACCATTTGAAATATTGGCAAGGGTTGGCCCTGTAGCATATAAGCTCAAGTTGCCACAAGAACGAAACAATGTACATGATACGTTTCATGTGTCAAATCTCAAGAAGTGCTTATCATACGAGACATTAATTATACCGCCTGATGAGATTCACATAGATAACAAGCTGCACTTCGTTGAGGAATCCATTGAAGTCATAGATTGGAAGGATCAGAAAAAAGACGTAGCCGGGTTAAATTGGTTAAGGTACGTTGGAATTCAAAGCGCGGCCCCGAGTATACGTGGGAGCGGGAAGATAAAATGAAAGCCAAGTATCCTTCCTTGTTCACGAACACTACAAGTCAAGATGACAAGAAATGAATTTCAGGACGAAATTCTCTTTAACATGGGGAGAATGTGACACCCAGTATTTCAGGTCAATATCCATATTACATAAATGCACGTTCATAACATATATTTTCAGAATTTTTATTTGACTAAGTAAAGTCAAGGAGTCTAGCAAAGGAACTTATATCAAAATAGTAATTGATAAGAATTACTAGGAATAAACAGTGATAACCCGCAAGGTACGGTCGTTGGTGATTGATAAGAATTTTATTCTAGCAAAAGTCTAGGGACACGCTTTAATGTAAAAACATAAATATTGGTGACTAAATTTTTATAAAAGTTGACATATAAATAATCGTTATATGGTTCTATATTATTTTATGTATACATGTATTATATTAGTTAAAACATTAACCATGACGGGTTAAATTAGTGGACTATTAAAATAGTCAAGATACAAAATATATATAGTTTTAATCATAAAAGTTCATACATCGGGTATTAGATCACGGGAACACCTACTGAGTATACCCTACCTAAAATCCATCTAACTAAACACCTAGAAATCAACTAGAAGTGGAACAAGACCCAACCCCCACCCTTTTACCCATTTCGGCCGAAACAAGGGGTCCCACCCCACAACATCACCTACACCACACAACCACCATACTTGTGTCATATGCACCATGCTCTTATGAGTGTGAATCCATCTATAGTCAAATCCATCATAATCACCATCCTTGGTAATTATGATAGAGTAAACAACACACCACCTCTATTATTTTCCCTACATATATCGAGCTACACACACACACACACACACTTTGCATCTTCAATCCAAGAACACAAGTATAGAGAGTTTGAGTAGAGTTGGAGATTCAAGGAAGTTGGAGTCTAGGAGTCGGGTTTTGTAGCATCACGAGCATCTAGCACCTTCCACTCGTTGTCTCCACCTAGCTTGTCTAGTGGTAAGAAACCGACACCACTCTTTATTTTCATCTTTAGTTTTACGATCGTTGTTCATCCTAATAATCAAAGAGATTTGGATAGATTAAAGAGTTTTTATAAAGATGTAACTTATTAAGCTTAAAAACTAAAAGTTTTGTAAAAATACATGTAATTGTCCGAAAATAATAAGTTTGTGTGCATAGATCATTGTTTTGAAACATGTTATGAGATGTTGTTGTTTTGGTTCCATGATGATAAGTTGTAAATTGTTAAACTAAAAGCTTGTATAAATGTACATAATGGATCGAAATTTGTAGGTATATATATGTATGGATATTGTTGTTGTATTAACTTGAAAATGTGATAATACATCCATATATATATATATATATATATATATATATATATATATATATATATATATATATATATATATATATATATATATATATCGAAATCGGAATTGTATGTTTATGGGGTTGATGACAAATGTTAAACTTGGAAAATGGTCAAGTATATGGATACATGTATAGGAATCGTGATATGTATATATATGTGTTTAAAAACTTGTTAACCTGGAAATAATAAAGTGTATGAATACATGTATGTATTATTGTCAAATGGTTAAATTAGAGACATATTAGAAGATATGATTATTATATAATGAAAGGTGTTGATATCTCGAAAATAAATCATAAAGAGTGTTAGACGAAACGCATAAGAGATTTGGAACTTGTAAATTGTGGTTATGTGTTGGACATGAAACTTGGTATGATTAAAATGTCTAAGACATTTAGTAAATAAAAGGATCACATATGCATATATTACGATGAATTAGTTATAGAAGAATTATGTGCATGAAATTAAAAAGATGTTTCAGTAAAGGAATAAACGTACTCATGTTATCGTGGAACATATTTAAATATATGTGGATTTAATGAATATACTTGTGTGTAGATATTGGTGAAAATATAAATACATGACAAGATAATAAATATCGTTCGGAACAAGTAATTGTATGTGAACGTGTTAACGTGGATTATATGCACGTAGGAATATACATATGTAGGACATACTTGAATGATATCTATGATTTATATAATTATTGGTAAAAAATAATTATATGGTTATACGTGTAACACAATAAGAATATATTATAAGATGTTGCAAAAATAATATTTATTTCTGATGAACGTAGCAAGTCACTAATATGGAAATATAATATTGTAGGATCGTAAGATTACAAGGTGATTCTATTCTAGTTGATATTGGCGGAAACAATAACAATCAACAAAGTAAACAAGTAAACAGCAAGAATACTGATAAATGCACTGTTGTATTAAACTTCTGAGATTACAAGTTTACAAGTAAAACACTATCAAGAAGCACTATGAAAGTACAGCAAGCACTCTTACAATGAAGTGTTTACACAGTATTTATAGTAACTTAGAATCAAGACAAACGCTTGTTTCTAAGGATCAGATCTAACACAAGCCATTGATCTTGTTTATTAATCTAAATTACACGCAAAGGCTAATCTAGATAACTTTACTGAAACGTCTTCTTAGGCATCATTGTTTGCATCTTTGGAGACGCGCGTCATTGTCCTTTATTGGTTGCACCACTGAGGTTCCTTCTGCTTGGAGTGTGTCAGTTGTTTTTGCAGAAAGGTGTCAGAGGCGCTTCACATGGGTAGTCAGCTGCAACGTTTGGTGTTCAGTGAATAAAGCTATCAGCAGCAGATATGAGAATAATGCTGCTGATAAGCCTATCAGCAGCAACTTGTGTTGGATGCTGCTGATAAGCCTATCAGCAACAACAAGTGTTGGATGCTGCTGATAAGCCTATCAGCAGCAACAAGTGTTGAATGCTGCTGATAAGCCTATCAGCAGCCATATGTGTTGAATGCTGCTGATAAGCCTATCAGCAACATTTGTACTTAGAATAATTTGGTAGCAATCAGTCTTTGGTTCTACAAACTCCCCCTAGACTGATGCAACCAAAATTCTTCTAATTACTTTGCTGCTGAAGCTTTTGCATGTGGCTGACTATCCTTTCAACCTCATAGCCTCTTGGATCCTTGCTGGGATTGTTCAGTGGAAGTTCAGACAGAGTCTTGATGTCTTTGTGTGGCATTTTGTAGATTGCTTTGCTTGAACATCTCATCTGCTGCTTCTTTACATCAATCAGAGTGAACTCATCCAAATCAGCATTGTAGGACCAAGATACAAATGGAGAGTGGGACTTGAGTGGTTTGACATCCACGACCACATCTTTGCTAGGGTTGAAGTAATGTATGATTTCTAGCATAAGATGTTTCCCTCTCTCATTTGCAGGCTCATGAGCTTCACCCAGCTCCAAAATTCTTCTTAGGTCTGAATCTGGTAGTTGCAGAACCTCATCAACAGACCTGTATGTAGATCTTCTTCTTTCAGTTCTCCCCCTGAAGATCTCAAACCTTTGATCCTGTGGATTGTAGACCCATTCAACTATGTTTCTTGAGTCTTCAGGTTCAGATGAGGATTTGGATTTCTTTAAGGGAGGCTGTTGATGAGTGGGAGCTGGGTGGGATGATTTGGACTTGTTGGGTGGAGGAGTGGAAGGTTTGGGGAGGAGAGTGGAAGGATGATGGACTGAGGAAGAGGTAGGTGAGGGAGAAGGCTTGGGTTTCTTTGTCTTTGGTTTTTCTTCTTCTTTGATAAGTACCCTTTTCTTGGAGGCCTTCTTCCCTAGTCTTTCTTCCTCATCCTTTTTAACTTTGAAGTAGAGGGCTTGCAGGTTCATGAAATTCATGGGACCTAGCCTCTTTCCACTATCTCCTCTAGCCTTAAGGAAGTCAATCATGACCTTCCTTTCTTCATGGGTTCTTTTATTCAGTGCAATGGTCTTCTTGGACTGTAGCTTGGCTTTTTTTTCTTCTTCTTCAGCCTTTTTCTTGCTAGCCAATTGACCCTGCTGACCCATGAAGGCTCTGTAAATCTCTTTGTTTGGAAGTTTCTCAAGGTAATCTGCATCCTCACCTTGAGAGATCAGAGCTTCAGTCCACTCCTCCCTTAATTCTTTTGCTAATTCAGAATCGGTTATTCTGAACTTAGCTTCTTCGTTCTTCTTCTTCTCCAAGTCTTCTTCTTCTTTATTGAATTGTTCCTGCAGTTGAAGAGCAAGAGGTGCATCTTCTTCAATCTGGTCAACTGCAGGAATCTTTCTTTTTAGCTCATCCAGCTGTTTAGCATACAGCTGGATGGTTTGTTCTCTTAGGAGAATGGTTGTTTTTCTTTCTTGAGCCTTTTTCAGGTCAGCCATCTCCTCTTCTTCTCTTCTTTTTCTTTTCTCTTCCCTCTCTCTTTTCTCTTTTAGCAGACTCTCTTCATCTTCATCAGTCATGATTCCCTTTCCTTTGTTTACATTGGGTGCCTCTGCTTCAGCTTCACTGATCACAACAGCAGATGATGATGCTGCTATTGGGATCTCTGCCTCAGCTTCATTGGCATGTTGAGGAATTGAAAAGGGACGGTCACTGTCTTCATCAAGTTGACACTCAGGACCTTCTATTTCCCTCAGTTGATCCCTGATGGAAGATCTTGTGCCAAAAGCTGCAGATGTGATGTCAACTTGTGGAGTATCAGAGTTGGAGTCAGTATCAGAAGTTAACACAGTCTCTTCTTGAGGAATCAGTCCTTCTTTTTCAAGATGGGCTTTGATGATGACCATCATTGCCTGGCTCTCCAGTGAGTTAATATTGCAGATGTTGGCTCTGAGCTGAAAAATCTTGAATAGGAAGTCTGAGGGCAGCTGAAGGATGTTCCTGGTGTTGATGATGAGAGAGGAGCCGTTGCTGAGCAGAAGAGTGTGGTCAAGGGACTTAGTGCTCACCCAACCTAGCACGTCCAAGTCCTTGACCAGGAAGGCATACAGGAATCTTCGAAGGCCTAGAACTTCTTCTTCATTGAGAAGACTGCTCCTTGTTATTTCAAGATTGCTAGGAGTCAGTCTCCTTTCTGCGGCCACCGAGGATTCAGGATAAGCTACCCGTTTTGCTTTTTGAATTAGTCTTTCGAAGTGGGGTAGATTATCCTCCATCAGGTCATAGAACCTGCCAATGGCAAGTTCTGCTGATAGATCTGCTGAGTTGTTGATGCAGTTTGATACGTATAGCTGTAGGACTTGGAGGGCATTGAGAGAGTTCCAGTTCAGCTCTTCTACTCCGCTGAATTCCCATCCAATCCAAAACCTCACAGCTGATCCATCATACCCCCAAGCTAGAATGGAGTTAAATTCTAGCTTCTTTGATGATCTGAATAGTTGGGGGTTGAGGATTGACCAATGATGGCTGCTGCTTCAGGAAGGATGCTGAATGATGTATTTGTTTGTTCTGTGTCTTCAACATCATTCAGCATTTCATCGACAGCCCTGACGACCAACTTCCAGTCTTCAGATGTCTCTTCGTCTTCGTTATCTGGTACTGGCAAGTCATGAACTTGGACAAAAGCTGGCTTGAATAGTGAGCTTTGAAGTACAAGCTGCTCTTGAATCCAGTCGTCAAGACTGTCTGTATCTTCTTCCATAGACACCATCTCCCCCTTTTTGGTTGCATCAGTAGACAGGTAAGCATCAGTTTGGGTGCCTACTGATACAAGAGAGGGAGTGGCTAAAGTTGGGCATTGATGGGCTTCATGCATAGAGACTTGGTGTCTTAGTTTGGACACTTCAGCCTCTAGCATAGCCACCCTGGCCGTCAATTCCAAGTTATGAAGTTTCAGTCTGTCCTCATCCTCAGTTGTGGAATCCTTGGACCCAGATGGGGCCGTAGGCCGAGCCTCAGCATCCCCATCACCCGCGGTTTCTTGGCGCCTGGGATTCCTCTCAGTGAGGGGAGTTTCCAAGGAAACACCCTCACCATGAGTTTTCGTGGTTGAGGTCTTAAAGATGTTGTCACTGTCCTCCTGGTCAGTTGATGGACCAGCAGTAGTGACAGCCTCTTCCACATCCACTCCATCATTACTCCCAGAGTGGACCTTCAAGGGTGAAGAACTTGGGTTGGGTGTTTCGGAAGCAAGACCAATAAGTACCTCCTTGATAGTGGTAGTTGGAGAAGGTACATCACTTTGGTCAGGTTCCTCAACACTTAAGTCCAAAGAAGACAGGAATGGCTCGAAGGGCTGTTCTATGGATCCGGGAAGTGATCCTAATCTTAATAGAGAGACTTCCGAAGGTGTCTCCCTAACAGTGTGGCTTTCCCTTATGATATTCTCACTAGAATGTTGTGATTCAGAGTGAGGGATGTTGGCTTGGGTTTGGGCCTTGGAGGCAAGAGAAGAAGGAGTTCTCTTGCCCCTCTTCCTTGTATATTTGGCTGCAACCGGGGCCCTGTGTTCCGGTTGAGCAATCAAACTTGGCGTGAGTAGATTATGTGCCTGTACATCCTCAGTAGAATGCACAGGGGTTCGATTAAAGGAAGCAGTAGTTTGAGTTTGTGGCAGTGAGGTGGAGGGTGTGGGATCAGTATCAGCTGGGTTTGCTGAACTGTTACCCTGGCACTTTGCGTGTTCAACATTGTAGACAACAATGGAACATGGTCCCCTGAGAACTTTGATGAAACTGTTCTCATGCTTTGAAAAATGTTGTTCTTATGTCCCAGAATTGAGTAGATTCTTGCAGTTTTTGAAAGATCTTGGTGTTTAATATTGAACACTTCTTGCAAGAATCTTGGGTACATGAAGAACTGTGATTTCACCCCTTCTCGAAGGTTGTATCTCAAACCTTCAAGAATGAGGTGGGAAAAATTGAAACCCGCCCCAGTTATCATACCGTGAATTGCCGACGCAAGTCCGGAGCTGAGTTGGTTCCAGCCACTCCTCTTCTGGGATATGCATTGGAGAACAGTGTGGCAGAGATACTTCCATTTGGGACCCATGAGTGCCTTCTCTATCGTATACTCTGTTTGATTCCCAGTGTACCATATGGATACAAAGGTCCTCATGTATACGTCTCTTGGGTAAGAGATGGCGTCCCCTTCATCTTGAAGCTTGAGGTGTTGGCGGAGCTTTGCTTCAGTGATAACCATCTCCTTGCCGTCTACTGTGCCTCTGATTTGGGGAGTGCCCTGGTCAGTAGAATACACGGCTGAGCTCCAAAAATCTTCCATGTGGGAAGTATAGATGGTTGGGTTGACTGTTAGGGCATGGTGAATTTTGGACCGACAGAGGAAGTCGATCATATCATCGAAACCTTCAGATTTCTTGCCCTTTATTAGGCATGCAGTGAGGTTGTGATATGGGGAAAACTTGTCGTTGGGGTTGTTTATGTCTGCGCCTGCCATTGTTGTGGATTTGAAGGGAAGAGAGAAGGGTATTTGAATGGTGGTTAATTATTTAGGGCTTTGAATGCTGTGGGGACGGGAGAGAAAGTGATGGGTTTAGGGTTTGAAATTGAATATGAAGAGGTTGTGGGAACGTTTGAAATTGTGATATAACGGCAGACGAAGAAAAAGGAACCTTACTTGTACAGTACAACCTGTTTCACTTTTCATTGTTACAGCTGTAAAGCACTCGAGCAGTCATGGTAAAGGCTGAGAGTAGTTTTTACCGCAGGTAAAAGTTAATGTAGACTTGTTTTACCCATCAGCAGCAAACTTGGTTGCTGCTGATGGTGTGCTATCCGCTGCAAACTTGGTTGCTGCGGATAGTGAAGTCTTTCAGCAGCAGATTTGGGTGCTGCTGACTATTGTATTCATTCCGCAGCAAAGAGGTTGCTGCCGACCGCCTTAAAGCTGTCCACAGGAAACTTGTTCCTGCTGATAACTTAAAGCGATCAGTGGCAAAAGCTTTGCTACTGAAACTTTAAACCTGTCAGCAGCTGAGAGGCAAAAATGCTGCTGACTTATAACTTTTATTTACAACATTAGACAGACATGTTTACATCAAAAGATAGATGCATTCACCTTAACCGATGATGATGCTTGATGTTTTCTTTACCTTCCATTGTTGAGTTGGTGGTTTTCCAGCTTTCTTTGTCTTTTCAGCAGCAGACATTGTATCTGATGATTTGGCTTTCCATTGCATTATTGGTGTTTTTCTAGTTTTCCTCACACTACCAGCAGCAGATTTTGCTACTGATGTTTCTGGCTTGTTGACAGTAGATCCTGCTGCTGACAGCGTTGTTGAAGTGTCAGCATTCTTTGCTACTGTAGGCTTTGCCTTGGATTTTGCCTTATCAGCAGTGGGCACTCTTGCTGCGGAGGATTTTAGCTTATCAACAGCAGACTTGGTTGCTGCTGACGGCTTCTGCTTTGTTTTCTTGGGCTTAACTGGACTAACAACCGATGTATGCTGATCCTTCTTTACCCTTTGTCTTTGAGGGGCTTGATGAAGAATCTGGTTGAAGGGGTTAAACTTACAGTTTGCTGCAAAGTGGTCTGATTCTCCACAGATGATGCAAGATTTTTGAGGCTTTGACAACTGCTCCCTTGGTGGAGAAAGAGATTTTCTGAATTGAGTTGTATTAGCTTCAAAGCTTCTTACCTGTTTGTTCTTCTTTGTCTTCTCAAAAGCATGTTGCTTGAGGTTTCTTTGCTGCTGTAGGTAGTAGAAGCAGGTGCTGGCAGTGTGGTTATATTTCCCATAGACAAAACATGATTTTGCCAGTTTATCCTTTGAAAGATGCACATAATCCTTTCTTTTGAAAAGGTCTTTGAAATTCCAAGGGTGAGCTTTGTTGTGCTCAAAAGTAGCTTCTTTCAATGTTTTTTGAACATATGGAACCCTTTCTTCAGGCGCATGATATGTGTCAAACACCTTCCTTGGCTGGACTGAATTGGAAGGAGGCTTTGAGTTGGTGGAGGTGGAGGACTGTCCCTTTTCAATAGTTAGCTTTCTTCCTTCTGGAGGATAGCTAATTCTGATTTGTTTGAAGGGTTTAGGAACTGGTATTGAAGGGATAATAGGGACTTCATATTTAGTGACTATTACTTGAGGGGCAGGAGGAGATGAGGCATTACTTGTTTCAGTGGAGTCTGAGCAAGTTGACTCAGTCTCTGATGAAGTAGTGCATTCTTGCATAGGGGTTTCTTTGACACCAGGGTCAAGATTTCGGTTGGCCATGTCAAGATTTTCTAGATTTAAGCTTGGTTCATGGATGGCAACGTAATCAGCAGGAGGTGTGACGGTTTTATACTGGTCAGCATGATATCCCAACCCAGTTTTTACATTTTCATGGATTTGAACATCCAAAAGTCTTTGCAGCTTTTTGGATGCAAATTCATATTTTTCCACATGGACCTTTTGGTCTGCCAATTCAGCCCTTGCAGCTTTTAACTTAACCAGAATATCATCAATTTGAGTTTCAAGGTTTGTTTGTTCATGTTTTAATGATGAAATTTCTTTCTTTAAACAATCATTCTTTTCCTTGTAACTATTTTCAACCTTTTTAAATTCAGATTTCATTTGGTGAAATTCTTCATTTTGATCTATGAGCTTCTGGTTATGTTTCCTATATCTAAGGACCTTATCAATGCACTCTTGAGTACATAGATTTTCATATACCTTTGGTGGTACCTCTGATGTGTCTGCCATGAGAGCTTGATTGTTGGCAGAAAGATCCTCAGGCTGGAAGCTCCAGTCAAAGTCAGTAGTTCCAACATTTGCACAGGCTGTAGTTTGTGCTGGAGGATTGACTTGTTGCTGTTGTTGGTGTTGGTGTCTTGGCTGAGCTTGGTGTGCTTGTCTGGTAGGATAGTAGTCGCTTGAACTAGGACCTGAGTGGTCAGAGTGAAGTGCGGAAGAGGATGTGGAAGAGGCTGATTGATGGCTTGAGCTTCTTTCTTTGGCTTGAATTATTTCTAATTCATAGGCTTTTAGCATACAAAGAACTCGATCATTTGCAGAGTCTTCAGATTCTCAGTTCTTCTTATTGACACTGTGTAAAGTGTCCAGCAACTAGGAAGAGATCTGATGAACCTTTTGAGAATGTCTTCATTCTCCAGTTTCACCTTAGAGCACTGCAGCTCTCCTACCAAGTAGGTGTACCTGTTATATACACTGGTTAGTGACTCACCTTCATTTCAGACAAAGTTTTCGTATTGCTGCTTCAGGATGTCTTCAAGCCCGTTGCTTTGTGCCATTTTTGTTTTGATGTGACTTGATTAAGAATAGAGTTTTGAACAGAATCAGAAAGTGATTAAACAAATGTTAGTTTGTTTAATCTTGAGCCAAAGCTCTGATACCACTTGTAGGATCGTAAGATTACAAGGTGATTCTATTCTAGTTGATATTGGCGGAAACAATAACAACCAACAAAGTAAACAAGTAAACAGCAAGAATACTGATAAATGCACTGTTGTATTAAACTTCTGAGATTACAAGTTTACAAGTAAAACACTATCACGAAGCACTATGAAAGCACAGCAAGCACTCTTACAATGAAGTGTTTACACAGTATTTATAGTAACTTAGAATCAAGACAAACCCTTGATTCTAAGGATCAGATCTAACACAAGCCGTTGATCTTGTTTATTAATCTAAATTACACGCAAAGGCTAATCTAGATAACTTTACTGAAACGTCTTCTTAGGCATCATTGTTTGCATGCTTGGAGACGCGCGTCATTGTCCTTTATTGGTTGCACCACTGAGATTCCTTCTGCTTGGAGTGTGTCAGTTGTTTTTGCAGAAAGGTGTCAGAGGCGCTTCACATGGGTAGTCAGCTGCAACGTTTGGTCTTCAGTGAATAAAGCTATCAGCAGCAGATATGAGAATAATGCTGTTGATAAGCCTATCAGCAGCAACTTGTGTTGGATGCTGCTGATAAGCCTATCAGCAGCAACAAGTGTTAGATGCTGCTGATAAGCCTATCAGCAGCAACAAGTGTTGAATGCTGCTGATAAGCCTATCAGCAGCCATATGTGTTGAATGCTGCTGATAAGCCTATCAGCAGCATTTGTACTTAGAATAATTTGGTAGCAATCAGTCTTTGGTTCTACAAATATTTATTTCCGGAAAATAAATAAAGTGTCTAGACTGGAACAACTTGCGTATAAGACGGGTAGCCTTAACACATTAGTACCCTCGTGTGATTAGGGTACGGATAGACAGGAACTATTAGCACAAGGTTATTTGCTAGGATTTCATCTGACACAAGGTGAGTTCACGTCCCCCTTTCGCTTTTTAAACTGCGGGGGAGAAACATACTTACATTAAGTATTACAGTATTGTTTAATATATGTCGAAACATTGTTGTTTTATACAATTGGAAAAGCATTGCGAACATTTTTATATGATAACAAGGAAACAAGACACTAATACTATGCCATACATGGTGAACAATATAGCGCTTAAAGTCCCCGGAATAACACACTTTTGTAACCATTAGCTATGGACTTAGCCTGGGATTATATGGATAGTACTATTGGGGGTGACGCCTCTGGTCATGGTTAGTCGCACTAACCAGGGGTCCAAATGACCGAATGACCACATATTATCTTACTCGCAGAAAGGCGTGGGGAGGCACAAAAAGTTGGGGTTTGGTTACAGTTTCGTGCATTACATATTAATTTGTATTCCTTGCAAGCTTACAAATGGGGTCAATTGGTCAAGGTAATGTTCAAATTCATTGGTTATACATATAAACTGTTTGATCGGAAAATGATCATGTTTGAACGTTTTGAGAACGTTGGAATTACAAAGACGTTATGTATATGTTTTCAAAAGAAAACTACTTATTTTATGACGGTAAAGTCATGGGCATGTTTTCAAAGGAAAACTACTTATTTTATGACGGTAAAGTCATGGGTATGTTTTCAAAGGAAAACTACTTATTTTATGACGGTAAAGTCATGGGCATGTTTTCAAAGGAAAACTACTTATTTTATGACGGTAAAGTCATGGGCATGTTTTCAAAGGAAAACTACTTATTTTATGACGGTTAAGTCATGTCTAGTTTTTCGGGGAAAACTAACTGTACTAAGTTAACAATCTCTGTGAACTCCCCAACCTTTGTGTTGACACTTTCAAGTATGTTTCTCAGGTAACCTTTAGCCATGGAGCGGTTGGAATAGGCTAGCTATAATTGGATAAATTCTTACTAGCTGGAAGGACATAGATTATCCGGTCTCAAGTCTGTCATTGATCTAGAAGAACTTAGATCATTGTATTACTTAGTCTTAGTATTTGTGTATGTATTCAAGTCTTCGAAATCACTATTACAGCTTTCGCTATCGTGTAATGAACCAATCGTTGCAACTTGTATTTATTTATTAAGTAAATAAATTTGGGGATGTGACATTGGTTTTTTCAATTGCTTGATTTTAACCATGACAGTGAATCTTACCATGGGATGGTTTAAAACGAAGCTAATGATAGTTGCATGTGTGATGGCTTGCCATTGGTGGTACAGTGTTAATTGTGTGTGATTATGTGATTACCTTTTTGAACAACGTGAGTTCATACTAAATGTAATCTTTGATGTGATGTTAGAACTAGGTTGATTAGACGGTATGAGTAGACCTGTGTAGACCTGAGTTTTGGTTACTTGTTTGCGTCTACGGTCTTAAGATAGTGTCACCTATGTGTTATGCTAGGTGATGTGCGAAGTGTAAGGAGTGTGTTTAGCCTTACTATGATAATAAATGTCTTTATATCTTAAGGTAGAGATCTTCGCGAGGTAAATGTTTTGGTGCTTAAGGACATGAAAGTGTTTTGTGAATAAACTTGTATGTCGTTAATTGAGCTGCATATGAGTATGAATTAATTGTGTCACGTACTTAATAGTCGTGGCGGGAGATCAAGTGTAAGCTTGATATTGTGTCTAGCATTAGTATGGCGGGAGATCAAGTGTAAGCTTGATATGGTGTTGACTTTTGTCAACAGGCTATTGTGTCTGACGGAAGTCAGGCGGGAGATCGTGTTTGCTGGTGCCTTTGGGCCAAACAACATGATATACTTATGTGTCTATAAATGACGAGGTCATATTATATGCACGTATATTTACTCAGATCTAGCTAGTTGTGTATGTGCACTTTATACGAGTTAGAAGGTTGAGTTACTAGTACATGTGTAGAACAATGTGTGTTATGTAGTTATGTGTGTCGGCGTGTGTCCATGTAGTACACGCTTAGTCGTGCATAAGACGTGTAGTCAAGTGTGCACGGGTATAGTATTTCTATCTTGATGATTTTCTTGACGTTGATAAGTCAAGGTGGTGCGAGG
The DNA here is from genome assembly GCA_023525975.1 of Smallanthus sonchifolius. Taxonomy (NCBI): domain Eukaryota; kingdom Viridiplantae; phylum Streptophyta; class Magnoliopsida; order Asterales; family Asteraceae; genus Smallanthus; species Smallanthus sonchifolius. Next base: position 23,366,191 of record CM042037.1, read on the forward strand.
AGTTTTGACATCTTCTAGGCGACCGGTGAGGTGCTCTTATGAGATGCCTATGCGTATATCTCGGGAATTCGAAGCACGAAGCCAATGGGCGGAGCTGTGAGAAGAGATGATGAAAGCGTTTATTTGGACGCTTGACCTGCAATGTTTATGATAAGATCAAGGTGATGACGCTGACGATTTCAGCACAGAGTTAACAAGGTGACAAATGACCTTCATGGAACCCGTTCCATATGAAGAGTTCGGTCGAGATGAGATACCAGAAGATTAGGGATGTTTTTCCCTGAACGAGACAGCGAATATCTGAGGCTTGTGAGCAGACGAACTTCATGTTCGTACGTGATAAATAAAACCCGGTCGGTGATCACTTGGTAATGGTAGAGCAACCATGAGGAAAGTGAAACTCAGGAAAGGTAAGTGCAGGATTGCACGTAAGTGACTGGAAAAGAGATGCCTACGCTGGTGAATGTAAGACCAGCTTAAAGCAAGCTCCTGTGGAGCATACAAGTAAAGTAAGAGTGTGGCTGTTGTAACAGACATGGAAGTAATAAGAGAACTTTTGAGAAACATCGAGAGCTGGTGAAGATGGCCCTAGTGTTGGGTGTATGTGCAAGTCTAAGGGGCGTATTGAACGTGCGAAAATGAAGTATAGAGATACTATGATAAAGAAATTTAGTGGAGATCCGGGGTAGCTGGGCACGAGCTCCTAAAGATCATCAGAGAAAGACATTAGTAATGCCCTTATGGGTAGGGCAATGGGCTAGAGTTTGGGAATCATCATAAGATGACGATCATAGTATGAGGAGCATATAGTGGTGAAGCCGTGAGTGCTTCTATTGGTGAAAGTAGGAACCTACTTAGGGTGATGGTTGTCGGAATGACAAAATCATTCAGATTATAAAAGACACAAAAGGCAATTGTGCCCGTGAGCTGGAATGAAATGATACAGCTTCTAGCGAATGCCGGAATAGCTAGAGTGGGAAACGCAGCCGTTTGACTAATGGCTGGAAAGACGAGAGACGAAGGATTGTGTAGGTGAAACCTACAAGTCCCAAGTAGAAAGCGAACAATGAAAAAGGTTCATTTGGACACCAAAGAAGGTGGTAGAATTGCTAAGCGAAGTAACAACTTTGTTAATTGTGTAAGTAAGTGCTTGTCACCAAAGGGGGTTGGTACACGTTTGAGAATGGAAGGATATGTTCAGTTGGTTCTTACCAACGCAGGATTCGAGGACGAATCCTCTTTTAAGGAGGGTAGACTTGTAACATCCCTGAAATTTATAAATTGTAATTCGAGTTAGTGGACGACCCGAACTAGTATTAATTAAAAATGAGAGGTAAGATTTGTGACGCATGAGGCTTTTTAACGACATTAACTAACGTGGTTAGTAGTTTAAAGAGAGTGCGGGACCGAATCGTGCAAGATGGAACAAGAAGGACTCGAAGCGTAACCCGCGAGTGGTATTTAAACCACTCTATGCGAAAACCCTAGACCTCTTTGGCTAGGTGTGCGCGACGGCAGCCGCAAGGGAGAAAGGCGAGAAGCCGATGACTAGGGTGGTTGGGCGAAGAACGTAGGCGGCGACTTATTGGTTTTCGATCGGGAGACTCCGAAACACGACACGGTAATCCTCTTTTTCCTCCTTTTATTCGGTTTTGGATGGTTTTTTTCAGAGAAGGTTGATGTGTTTCAGTGTTAAGGGCGCTAGATGGCAAGTTAGGAACGATTGGTGAAAGAATCGAGCAAAAATGAGAATTTCGGCGAGGATTCCGGCCACTGTTTGCGTTTCCGACAGCGGCAGGCGGCGGCGATGGCTGGGGTTCGAAGGTTTTGGCGACACGGTCGCGTGGATATAATATTTGTCCAATTCCGAGTCCGTTTGATAGGGATTCGAGCAACGCGAAGTCGAACGCGCGACGGAGGTGATTCCGGCGACTGAGGCGGCGGATTCCGGCGACGACGGCGATACGGTCGCGTTGACATATTATTCGCCTAAAACGAAGCTCGTTTGGGTCGGTTTTAAGCTACTCGATTATTGACGCGCAAAACCGAACGTGTTGAAAGACGAATATGCGTTCTGATAGCAGCGGTGGCGGCGGCAGACACCAATAAAATTTTAAGGTCAGGTGTGTCGAGACGAACGCGTGGATAGGTGAATCGCGCGAAACGTAGCCCGTATGGTCGAGATATAAGCAAAACAATTTTTCTTCTCGCGTGGTGCTCAGTAGTTTCGTACAAAGCCGCTTGAATGGCTTGTACGCAAAGGTATGACCCCATAAAACTTTATATTCAGTAATGTGGACCATTTTGGGATGTGAGAAGATTGTCGGGGACGACATTCGGGAACGTTTTTCTGTAACGTTAATTTAGTCGTTTTTGCGCGATCGAGCGCGTCGGTTGTACGTTTTGGGACGATTTAGACCAAGCTTGTAGCTTGCTGGTCTCGAGTAAGTGGGTTAGTGTTATACAGGTAAGAGGGTTGATTTGGATGATTAATTTGATGACAGGTTTACGTTGGGGTATGCGTTTGCGGGTATGCGGCTTACGGAAGGAAAGCTTCGCTACCAGTGAGTTTCTAATCCCCTCTTTTAAACGTTTTACTGTTTTGGGGCTATCGTACATACTCACATGTTTTATTAAATGACCGTATTATGAGTTATGATTTAAACATGAAGTGTTTTATAAGATCATTATGTAATAATGAAGCTAAGGGTCGTTGTGCAGTCCTTAGGATGGGTGTATAAGAGTGTGATGATCTGCGTGTGTCATCTTATGAGTTAGTCGGGATTTTAGTTAAAACCTGTGACGGTTATATAAGGAGAGTTAGCATGGGAACCCGTACGTGGTTCATTAACGAGTCAAGTAAATGTTAGTATGTTGTTAAGCGTCATGTGTTCGATGATTGTGTGTAGTTGTGTCGTTGTCCTCGTGACACGGCGGGTATCGTGTTTGCATGGGTCTATGGGGTGTCCATAGTATATACGGGCTAGAAGTCAGAATGTTGTTTGTGTGTCGTATAATTAATTATTCGAAAAGAGTTGGGTAATGTGTCAAGACGTTAAAGGGATACGTCTAAAGTATGTGTTGGTTTACACACGTAAGTGATCCGTGAAATGGTGGTGAGTTGTAGTACATGTACAGGTAGTGTCATGTGTATATATATGTATTGCTTTGTGTGCTTGCATTGTTGCTCGTGTGTATGGTCAACAGTGGTGTGAAGGACGGAGCCCTTCGGGGTCATCATTGTATGTGTGACGTCTGTCACCGTATGGTAGATCATATAGTCACCGTGTGGGTGGCTGGGTAGTCATCATGGATGACGAGCGTGTCACTATAATTAGTGGCAGGGCCCTATAACAAGGGTGTAGCTGAGCTATGACGAGTATCCCGATGGGGATAACCTTGACGAGGGAGCAGTGAAGAGGTATGTGTTTGTATGCATATATATGTGTTAGTTTGCATGCAGGTGATGAGTTATATTAATTGTGTACGAGATGATATTGATGTGATAAATAGATGGGATCAATGTGATGTGTCGAGTTAGATTGGCCGTTATGTCGGGATGAGTACATTGTGTACAATAGTTGAGCGAGTCGGGTTATGAGAGTCCTGGTTAGGACTGGTAAGTCGGTGTCTAGAGATTGGTTTAGTTAACCAGTGTATGGTTAATATATGTATAGTAGATTGAGTGTTATCAGAGTAGTAAGCTCGTTCCATGTCGGAGAAACTTACTGAGTTAAAATGGTGGGTAGAGTCTGGGGTGGTGAATCCTTTGGGATATTATGAGATAACGGGGGTTATTTATATGATGAAAATCTATACAACTATTTTCTAATGACCAAAGGGTCTTGAGTAGAGATGGACAATATACAAGACGAGTTGTCTTTTGTTAAATTAAACTATTAGAACTCACTCAGCGTAGTTGGCTTTGTATGTACGTTAGATTGTTTTGCAGGTGAGTCTTCTAGATGAGGTATCTTGGCTTGGGAACGGAACTATTCGGGTTGGTGCACATACATTCGTCAAGTAACGTTATGAAAGTTAACGAGTTTTAAAAGATAAAATTATTTTGAGAAAGACTTCTAGTGTTTATTTAAATGAAAGTTAGATGTTTGGGGCCTTACAAAACAACTCTAGACTACCTAGTGGATCCCTAATCACTCTCAGGGTGTCACCAACTAAGGAACCTAAAGATGTAATAACTCACCAGATAGTGGATTACCTTTCGGTCTCTCTAACAATGATAAAGTACCCGAATAGATAGATCACCTTTCAGTCTCACTGTCCACCAAGTAGGATTCCGACCTAGGTAGTATTCTTCCCATCATCTGATATTACCTTAGTTCTTGATCTTGATAGCTAGAGTCGACCTTGTTTTCTGTATTAGTAGTCTAATCATTAGTGTAGTAAATCCCCCATCAATCAATCTTTAGTCCAAGTCAGAGTCTAGTATAGTTATCATAGTGTATCTAGGGTTTGATATTCCGGTTTACCATTAAGCTGTGTTACACTCGATAGGTACACTTGTCTGTCAGTGGGGTCTAGTTCATAGATTTTCCATTTATTACTTAGGAGTCTAGATTAGGTTTTATTTATTAGTTTTTATAGACCGTATAGACGACATCACTTTTCCTCAAAGTATCCACCTCAGTTCGAAACCCATATCTTCTTCTTTTTTCTTTCCTTTTTCATTTTGTTTATTATTTTATGTTTTATTTTATTTTTTAAATTTGTCTTTTCTGTAATTACAAGTTTTACGTTTTTCTTTTAACCAATTCGTTTTTGAAAGTTGTTTTAGCTTTTGGTTTGTTTCTTTATTTATTTTATTTTTTTATATTTTTTTAACTAATATAATTTAAAAATTTTAAATAATGATATAATATAAATAACTATAAAAATCTGGAATTTAATTATCATTAAAAATAAACATGTATAATAAATATGTAAAATATAATATATGGGCAAAAGTAACTTAATCGTCCCTTTCATAAAAAGATGGCCATCCATTTCTTCGTTGTTTTCTATTTTTTTTCTTTTTTAAACTTAACTAGTGGGATTTCAAGCCGCGCCTTGCGGCGGGAAGTTCTCCACGAATTGTTTTTTTTTTTATCTAAAAGCATGTTCCAAAAACGTAAGGTATAAAATATAAAAAATCATGCTCGATAAAACATAAGACATAGAAAAGTAAAACTAAAGTAAACCTAACGCGATGTTAGCTGGGGAGCCATTTAATGTTATTTACTAAACTGGATTGAATTGTATGGTTTAGATTTTTTAGTTTCTTTAATCAGTTTTGACCGAGATTAAATTATTATTTTGCATTTCACGGTTTTTCTTTTCTTTTCTAGATAATTTTTTTAAGTCGTGATTTTATCTTATGCTTATACGTGACCGTCTTATATGTAATTGCATTTAAATTTTATTTAAAACTGAGCGGGGTCAAAGATGATGTATTTCTTGCTTCACACCGCGTAGCGTGGGGGTTCGACTTAGACTACGTTTCGACTCTGCCGTTTACGGCGGGTAAAATTACTAGTTTGACTTGATTCATCAATCATCGATACAAAAAAAATTGATACTCTAATGGGCTAATTGATAGAGGCTTATGCTTATGGAAATGGAATGTGTAAAGGAATGGGCTAATTGATAAGTTGATGGACTAATCCTAAAGGCTAAAGGAATGGGCTGATAACATGATATTTTTATAAATTTAGACTAATAAAATAATAGACTAAATAAATTAAATCTATATCTATCTCTTCTATACTATATAATAAATAAAAATCATTTATGCCACGTGTCGCGTCTACGTCTTTTCTCATTATTTTTTCCCGTCTCTCTCTCTCTTATTAAACACACTTCCTTTTTTTTTAATAATGAGTGATATTTGAAAAAAGTTATTAATTATACTAATGAAACACATTTATTTTAAATTATTTTCTTATTTTAAGAAACTTTGAAATTTAGTTATGTAACTTTTGTTTTTAACTAAATAGTGATGTAAGTCGATTTATATTAAATAGAAAATTAATGTATTCAAACTGTGTAATATCCGGGTTTTAAAAATATAAACTTTTTATTACTAAGTATATAACATTATATTTTATCAACTCGTGTAATACACGGGTTTTTAGAATACAATTTTTTTTATTACTAAGTATATAATATCACATTTTATCAACCCGTGTAATACACGGGATTTTAACCTACTGAATTTACAAATGAAAATAAACAAATAAAACATAAATGAATAAACGGTACATGTGTTCATATTCTTGTTGAACTAAATGAAAAAAAAATGGTTCATGATCGTAATTTATTAAAGAAACAAACATAAACGAACTTTTTGAATGTTTGGTTCATGGAACCTACTTGAAGGGGGCAAGAAGTTGCAATAGATTTTATGAGGGGAATAAAGCGATTAGTGGTTATAGTTTAGGTGGTGAAGTTGTAAATTGTGACACATGCACGATTAAAGGCGTGATTGGATTAAGCTTTTATGATACACAAGCATCGACAGCTAATGGGACATTCTCCAAGGCTGACAACTCTTCCGAATTAAGAACCTATGATTATAATTTCATGTTAACATTCACTTCAGAATTATGATTTAATTAATATATATATAAAATTAAGTTAATGTTTTTAATATAATATTTAAAAGAATATATAATGAAAGATTTTGTGTTAATTAACACAAAATCTTTCATTATATATTCTTTTAAATATTATATTAAAAACATTTCTGTAATAGCCAATCTAGTAGACATTTAAAACTTAGAATCCTTATTTTAATAAATCACTAACTACTATGTCACGTGTTTTCTTTTCTTTTCTGTGCACTTAATTTTGATTTTTTTTCCCGTCTCTTTCACCTTTTTACGGTCTATCCCTTTGATTCGTAAAATTACTTTCCTAATTTCATCAATTAATTTTCATTCAATATTTGTTTTTTTTTCTTGATAAGAAAATTGATTATTGTCCATATACATTAGTTAACTACTTTGTTTGATTCTAAATTATGTTTCAAAACTCACAATAATCACTTTAAAAACACGAATCCAAACACTTGTGAATAATTAATTTTAGCTACAAAATGTGACATATTTTTGAACCTGTTTTGAAACATGAAACCTTAATGTACCAGTAATAAGAAGTATATAATTGTATTATCAATTGTATTATTTTAATGATTCAACCATCTAATACGCGGGTTTTCTAACCTAGTAATATAATATAGTTTTAGTTGTTTACAAATACAAAATTATATTAATCTCTTGTTTTTCTATTCTGAAAATTGAATTTGTTGTTAAACAGCCAAAAAGACATGGAAAATAGGTATATATCTTATATAAAATTTAAAACCAACCTAAACACATTTTTGTAGGAAAATAAGTTTTTTCCTTGCTATGATGAAGACTGCGGAGGCGAAGATGCTCATCAATTTAGTGAATCCAATTTCTTTCAGTTCTCAACCAAACATTTTATTGAATTCAGATTCTAATTGTAATAAATTCTATAAATTCTGCAAACCAAATAGATTAATAATATGATTCATATTTTAACATATTTTGTTGGAATAGAATTTGGATTCTATCAGTTAAGTGTTGACTGAGAGCACGTGGGTCTCCAATCCAGCGGTTTCACACAAGATCAGATCTGTCGCTTCTATTTGACAACCGTAGCATCATGCTTGTTTGGACCGATGGGAAAATATAAACATTTCCAACTTTTTCCATATCTTCGATTTGGAAATCTAGTATTTTATTCGAAATAGGGTCCCATTTAGGAACCCAAAATAATGTACTTTTATATTGTTAGGTGATGACGGGGGTAGCTTCGGGAAGCTAACCACGTAAGAACAGCACAAGCTACAAAGGCAAGGAAAAAGAGCGAAGCTAAGAAGGCCAAGCCATGAATAAGTGAAGAGACCATTGAATAATCGAAGGAAACCTGAGTTGACAAGACCACACAAGCGAACAGTGTTAGGTTGGGAAGTGAACCCCTGAAGTCCTTAGACGGCGCAACGATTCCCAACACCATCTGAATGAGGAAAGGGCAAGAAACTCAGAGCAGCAATAGTAACCCTTCCACTTTACAATTCAGGGATAAAGTGGGCCAAACTCTAAGGTACGGTTTGACGAAGTAGACATCAGAAAAGGTAGAACTTCAGTAGTTACACCATTTTGGGTATCCCTTACAAAACCGAGGAACTACCTCTTGGTTAAAGGAGCTCAGGAAGGTCTAAAAAGGAAGGTAAGGGTCTTTCAAGAATCACTCTCATTGTTCAAAGGAATCACGCTATAAATAAGAGATCAACCAACATGTATGCATTCATTTTTTCCCAATTACTCTTGCAACATATTACTCTAATACTCCCTGACCTTATTTCCTCAAAGACACCCTTGCATGATTCTCACGCCGGAGGTGGATCGCAGGGGACCCTCCCCTGCGGTGAGCCTAACAGTTTGTTCTTCTTAGCAGGATCTCGAGGATAGGAACCCGGTATCCAGTGCAGCAACAAGTGGCGCCCACCGTGGGGCCCGACTTCGTGTGAGCCACAAGTTGAGCTCCTCAACTTCATTCCTTTTCTTTTTGTTGCCTCTAGATACCATGACGACCAAAGGCGAGGAACCGGCCGAAGATGTGCGCTTTGACTCTTCCGAAAACTATGTGGAAATTAACGACGCGACTGAATCGATCTCCTGAAGGCGACGGGAGGCTCGAAGCCAAAGAAAGACAAGGGCAAAAGAAGAGAGATCATGATGGTGTCATACGGTGAAAAGCATAAGGTCCGAAAAGAAGGAGGTTTTGATAGAGAAAGAAAATGACCAAGAAGTGAAATATCTTTTCCACCCCTAGGTCCTGGAGAATCCACATACTCCTCCATGGTAATAAAAGCAAACATAGGAGGAAGACGGATAAGTCGAGTATACCTGGATGGAGGCAGTGGCTCCGAGATCATGTATGAACACTGTTTCCTGCAATTGGATGAGGAAACGCGCAAGAAGCTAACATTCTCCAAGGCCCCGCTTGTGGGATTCTCAGACGAAAAGGCATGGCCCCTGGGGAGATAAAGCTGAGGGTATGGATCGGCGATGGCAGCCTGGAGAGAACCGGAGACATGCTTTTCCTGATAATTAGCTCGGCCTCAAGGTACAATGTCATCATTAGAAGGCCAGGTATTTACGCCTTCGAAGCGGTAGTCTCAACAGCTTATGCTATGATGAAATTCCCAACGAAGGGAGGAGTTTGCACGGTCAGGTCAACCCCAGGATCATTGTTCGTAGCAGTTACAGAAAATGAAATAGAAGACGATGGGAGTGAAAGAGTCAGCATAAACAAGATATACCTGGAACAAACAATACAAGTCGGAAATGATCTCTTCAAGGAAGGAAGGCGAAGACTCCTGCGGATCCTAAGGAGTAACGTAGATATTTTCGCATGGACCTTGGGAGACATGACTGGGGTACCCAGGGAGCTGGCCGAGCACTCTTTAAACATATCCACCAAACACATCCCGATAACTCAAAAGAAAAGAAGCCTAGCACCAGACCGGTGCCAGGCCATATGCATTGAAATTAACAAGTTGATGTCTACAGGCATCCTTACGGAGGTTAAATATCACAATTGGGTGGCAAACCCTGTGATGGTCAAGAAAGCAGATGGAAGCTGGCGAATGTGTATCGATTTCAAGGACCTGAATAAAGCCTGCCCCAAAGATTGCTACCCGCTTCCAGAAATTGACCTCACGGTTGATTCTTTAACCGGTTTCGAATGGAAATGCTTTTTAGATGTCTATAAAGGGTGATCAAGATGAAGCACAGAGATGAAGAAAAGACGGCCTTTTACACACCAAAAGGAATTTTTTGCTACAAGAAAATGCCCTTCAGCCTAAAGAATGCGGGAGCGACGTACCAACGCTTGATCGATAAGGATTTCGAAGAGCAGATAGGGAAAAACATGGAGGTGTATGTTGATGACCTGGTGATAAAAAGCCAAAGCGAAGAGGGAATGATCGGAGACATTGAGCAGACATTCAAGAACCTCAGGAAAATAAACATAAAGCTAAACTCAGGGAAATGTTCCTTTGGGTTAAAAGAAGGAAAGTTTTTGGGTCATGTAGTGAACAAAAAAGAGATAAGAGCAAACCCGGACAAGGTAAAGGCAGTACGCAATATGAAGTCACCCAAAACAAAGAAGGAGGTGCAAAGCCTAAATGGCAAACTGGCGGCCCTACACAGGTTCTTATCAAAACTAGCGGAACGTTCCCTACCTTTCTTTAAAACACTAAAGGGAAGCTCAGCCAAGAAGAATTTACTCTAGACCGAAGAAGCGGAGAACGCGTTTGAAGAATTGAAGATTTATATAGCCAACATACCATCAATGGTAGCCCCGAGACCCGAAGAGACCCTATCGTTATACGTGGCAGCAGCAAAGGAAGCAATAAGCGGAGTACTGGTGATAGACAAGGAAGGAACCCAATCACCAGTATATTTCGTAAGCAGGGCCCTCAAAGAAGCAGAAGTAAACTACCAAACCCTTGAAAAGGTGGCTTTAGCGGTGGTACACACGGCCCGGCGGCTGAGGAGGTATTTTCAGGCACACCCAGTGAAAGTGCTAACCAATTATCATATCAAAAGCATCTTAACAAAACCTGAAGTCGCTGGGAGACTGGCAAAATGGGCGGTCGAAATGGGGGAACACGAAGTTTCATGTCCCTATGTTTGCAGTCAAGGGGCAGATCTTGGCAGATTTTATTCTAGAATCATCAACCGAAGGAGAAGAAGAGAAGGAAGTGGGGGACGTTGGTGAAAAAAAGGAGGAAAGCAACAACCACGAAGAATCAGAAAAAAGGAAAGGAGAATGGTTGTTATACACAGATGGGGCGTCAAACGCAGAAGGCTCAGGAGCCGGCCTTATACTCATAGACCCGGAAGGCGCGGAACTCACATACGCTCTCCGCTTGAACTTCCCAAGCACAAACAATGAAGCCGAGTACGAGGCTCTCTTAGCCGGGTTGAGGTTGGCCCTAAAAATTGGATTCAAGACGTTACGGATACGTGTCGACTCACTCTTAATTGCAAATCAGGTTAATGGGGAATCTGAGTCCAAGGAAGAAGTGATGAAGATGTATAAAAGTCTAGCAAAGAAAATGGTGAAAAGTTTCAAAAAATGTACCATAACCTAGATCTCGAGGACGCAGAACAAATGAGCGGATGCCCTCAGCATGCTAGCGTCTTTAGCTTTCGCTCATCCGACGAAGAAAGTTTTAGTGGAAGTGCTGGAAGAAAGCTCAGTAAAAGGGAAGGTAGTGACAGATGTGATCACAGAGGATAAAGACAATTGGATGACTCCAATTAAAGAATACTTGGCAACAGGGTTGGTACCGGAGGATGGGGATGAAGCCAGGAGGGTGAGGCTGAAAGCACTGCAATACACCTTAGTAAAAGGAGAGTTGTTGAAGAAAGGGTACTTGGCTCCTCTACTTAGGTGTGTAGGTCCAACTCAAGCCAACTACATTGTAAGGGAAATGCACATGGGAGTCTGTGAAACACACGCCGGCCCAAGGACAATAGTCTCAAAAATAATGAATCTAGGGTACTTCAGGCCAACCATGCACAGCGACACGAAGGAAGAGATAAGAAAATGTGAATCATGCCAACTCCACGCACTAATAAAACATGTCGCCAAACACGATCTGGTACCAGTAAACTCCGCCTGGCCTTTTTACATGTGGGGGATGGATATCGTAGGCCCTTTTCCTGAAAGTAGCTGCAAGGTCAAGTTTCTAATAGTGGCAGTGGATTATTTTACCAAGTGGCCTGAGGTGAAGCCGGTGACAACCATCACCGGAAAGCAAGTCATAAAATTCTTCTGGGAAAATATAGTCTGCAGGTTTGGATTGCCAGGCGAGATAGTGACTGATAACGGAAAGCAATTTGCAGAGGAACCCTTCAGAGGATGGTTTCAAGGCTTCCACATCAAGAAAACGTTTACATCAGTGGCTTATCCTCAGGCTAATGGCCAAGTGGAACGAATGAACAGTAGTATAGTTGAGGGACTGAAGACAAGGCTAGGAAGACACGGGAAGAACTAGGTAGAAGAGCTACCAAGCGTCCTCTGGGCAATCAGGACAACTGAGAAGACTAGCCACGACAGAACACCATTCAGCCTTGTGTTCGGGACAGAGGCCATGATTTCGGCAGAAATCGGAGTACACTCGCAAAGAAGGGCAAGCTTCAGAAGCCTAAGTAACAATGAAGATCTGATGCTGAACATAGAATTAATGGAAGAAAGAAGAGAGGACGCAAGGATGAAAGAAGCCAAGTATAAGAAACACTTGGAAAAATACTACAATGCAAGGGTGAGACATGAGACTTTTCGCCCGGGAGACTTGGTATTAAGGAAGAATGAGGCCAGTAGGCAGCAAAGCACAGGAAAGATGGGACCCAAGTGGGAGGGCCCTTATCAAGTGGCAGAAGCTCACAAAGGATGATCCTACAAGTTGACCTACATGAATGGCAAGCCAGTGCTAAGGCATTGGAATGCCATGAACCTCCGACGCTTTTACGCGTAGAAGACAGGAAAGTTGCAAGGAAAAAATTATAACTCAGAACCAGGAGTGCCATATCTTGTGTTGTTTTATTTTCTTTCTATGAAGCATGTTTTTGGGCTAAGAAAGGCACACTCCTTTTCAAATCATTAATGAAAGATAAAAGCTTGCAGGTAAATAAATTTTCCTTCCATACAGACACATATGCACAAAGGGATACTTAGTCACAAAATAAGAGAGAGAAAGAATATAACAAAAGATCGTAAAAATGGCTAACCAACGCCAAGCAAAAGCCCAAGATATTGATGACATCAAGCACCCATACAAGAAAAGGAACTACAAGATCTAACAACAAACGTCACAAAACAAAAGGCACAACATGGTGGAGAACCCTCAGAACAAATAAATTCCACGAGTTCCGGCCTTGACCTTCTCGTGTAAAGGATGAGCTCCTAAAACAATGATGCTCCATGGGATCTGGCCTTGACCTACCCATGCATAAAACCGATCGGTACAACAATAAAAGCCCTCACTAACGAGGCACCAGCAAAAAGCCCTCATTAAAAAGGGCAGTAATAATAAAGCCCTCAAAAACAAGGCAACAAGTCCTTCGCAAGGTAAATGGAACAAGGCCAACATGTCATTGATGTAGTGCAAAGAACACATCTTTATTCCTAGTGTTTTGTGCGTTTTTACTTAGTTTTTTGTATGTTTTGAGTCATTTTAATGTACATTTGAGTCTTTGTCTTGTTTGCAGATACTCGTATGAATTACAAGTGAATATATGAAGAAACCGAGCAAGAGAACGAATCCGGAAGAAAGTCCAGGGATCAAAAGTGAAAAATGAAGAAAATAGGTCCTTCGCGGTACGCGAATAGTGGAGACAAAGAACCTCGCGGTACACGAGGGAATCCAGAAGTGGCCGTGACCATTTTGTTCCTCGCGGTACGCGAGAGAGCTAATTTTCGCAAAACCCAAATTTTACAATTTAAATAGAATTTTAATCCCATTATTCAAGGAGTTCGATTTTGATCCGTCTAGAGAGAGACCAGAGGAGATTTTGGGAGATTGGAGGTCAATTGAAGGCTAAAGCTTGAATCTTTAGATCCCGGGTTCGTAGTTTTACGTTCTAGGTTTGCAAGATTGGATTTTTATCTTCGTTTGCTTTGTTTGAAACCATGAATCTTGTTTATTACTTCTGCTTTGGTTGTTTAAGCATGATCCTAGGCAAAAAACTTTGATATTGCCTAGGTCAATTGATGAATACTTGTTAAAGTTTCAATTTTTATCGGTTTTTGGATTCAATTAATGGGTTTATGATTTTGTAAAAGATCTTGAGTTGATTATTGTGATGTTTTTGCATGTTTAGATCTGATTGTGTGGTTGATTATAATTCCTTGCGTTGATTGTGGTTGTCTGCCAGTTTGATTAGCGTATCTTGGTCATATATCTTAGGATTTGTGATTAGGGTGGTTTGCTAGACGTAGTAGCCATAGGAGTTGTCTTTGATTGCTGATTAGAATTAAATGTGTATCCTAGTTCAATACCCGAGAGGTGAGAATTAGTCGTTTAGTCTTCTTCATTAGGAATACGAGTGTCAGCTGTCTGAGAGGAAGTCGGTATTAGGTGTCTAGTGATTGTTGTTATTCGTGTCATAGTTGTTATCTTGAGATTACCCCATGCACTCTTCGAGTGTATTGGTGGACGGAGAGACTGAGAGGTAATCTGTCTACTAGGGTACTTTATCATAGTTGGAAATACCTGAGAAGTGATCCAACAATCTGGTGAGTTAGTACAACTTTAGGTTCCTTAGTTGGTGACACCCTGAGAGTGATTAGGGATCCACTAGGCTGTCTAGATTTGTTTTCTTAGAAACCCATATCCATTATAGTTTCCATAACCGATAGAAGTTGTGCTTTGCAAGTAGGATTCCGACCTAGGTGATATTCTTCCCATTCTTGATATCACCTTTAGTTTTATGTTCTTGATAGTTGAGTCGACCTTAGTTTGCTGCATTCCTTAGTTTAATATTTAGTGTAGTAAACCCCCCAAACCAAATCAATCTTTAGTCTGTGTCAGAGTCTAGTTTTGTTTTCGTAGTGTCTCTAGGGTTCGATATTCCGGTTTACCGTTAAGTTGTGCTACACTCGATAGGTACACTTACCTGTCAATGTGGTTTAGTTCATAGGTATTCCTATTATTACTTAGGAGTCTAGGTTAGGTTTTGTTATTATTTTAATAGACCGTCTGGGCGACATCAGTCATACATGGCCTACGGCCCAACATTACAAAGCAAAAGCAAACATACAAGCATCAAAAGTTTGGAGACAACAACCACAAACAAAGGTTCAAAGACAAAACCACCAAAAGAACAAGTGAATCAGACCTCACCAGTACCACCATCAACAACACCTAAGGACGACCCATCAACAAAGGCAACACCAAAGTCAAGGGAGTCCGGAGCTCGATCGTCAGTAACAATTTTGGAAATAGAGGTAGGAAGAGCCTCAGAAGGAGCAACGCCAGGGGTAACCTGTGTAGGGAAGAGCATGTTCACCGAGGAAACACCAGGGCTTATCTGACTGGTTTACCTACTACCGGTCCTAAGATGCATCATCTGCAGCATATCTTTTTTTGATCGAACATCATGTCACACCCCACCTAGGCGGAAACGCGAGGCGTAACGTTCACTGGTTTCCAAAGTATATGATTACCGCAAACACATACATAATGATTGGATACATAATCAAATTTAAAGTTTTACGTCCCAAAATATCTATTGAGTTTACAAAATATTAAGATTTCACAAATATGACCCATAACGATGAGCTATACAAGGGAAATCTCTCAAAAAGCCATATTCGTTCATGCATGCATGTAATCCTACATTGCTAACCATTGCGACCACGTTCAATTCCCTGAAAAACATACTTAAAAAGTGTCAACACGAGGTTGGTGAGTTCACGGGTTTTGATCAAATATTCTTGTAGTTCTAACGTCTACAAACATTCAAATGAATAAGTTTGTCCAATCAAATAGTATATGTATATATAACCAATGAATTGAACATTTCTTAACCAATTGACCCCATTTGTAAGCTTACAATGAATACAAATAATATGTAATGCACGAGACCGTAACCAAACCATGACAATGAATGCCCCTCCCTCGCTATACCACGAGAATAAGACGATATGCGGTCATTTGGCCATATGGACCCCTGGATAGCGCGACTAACCATGACCGGGGCGTCACCCCCAATAGTACTATTCACATAATCCCAGGCTGAAACCATAGCTAATGGTTACTAAATATGTTTGTTCCAGGGGACTTTACGAGCTCTATAATTGTTCCCTCAATGCACACATAACGATCTAGTCTTTGTTCATTCATTTATATATGAAAATAGTTACAAGTATGCTTTCTCCCCAAAACATTTCAAAAATTTAGAAAAAGGGGACAGTGAAACTCACCTCGTCAGTAATGTACGCTAGCAAATACTTGAATGACCGTAAACCCCGCTTATCTGTACCCTAATTACACAAGGATACATTACATGTTAAGACTAACCGTCTTAAACGCAAGTTCTTCACCCGACTTAACGAATCCCGTTAAGTACGTCTTTAATTAATAAAAGTGTTTAAACATGACGACTCGTTGGTGATTATTATTCAAGTCTAGACACTTACTTATTTTCTGAGAAAATATTTCGTTTCCATATTGGCGACTTGTCATGTGTACCAAAAATAACTATTATTTTTGTAATATCTTATAATATGTTCATATTATAGTCCATGTATAACCATATAATTATCTCTTACCAATAATTATACATAATCACAATTATCGTGCAAGCATGCTTTATGCAAGTCAATTACCCTACGTGTACATATACTACGTTAACACGTCCACATGCAACTATTTCTACCCATATATGCACACAAGTGTTTCCATATTTCAACGGATGTTTAAATATTAACATTCGATTATTTATTTATTTTTAACCGAACGTAATTAAGTTTCTTGCATCTATATCAACGTTCTATGTTATCAACTATAAACAACTTCTAATCATATGAATGATTTCAATTATTTATTCATTTCATTACTCATTCCGAGTTAACCATTTTTCTATCGTTCTCATACATATATCATGACTTCTATTTATATATTTATATGTACATTATTAAGCATTTTCCAAGTTCTACAACTTATGATCATACACCCATATATACGTTTAACCTCTTTATATGAACATATAATTTCATACTTAACAATCTTCCAAGTTACCAAAACTTAAACACACACATACAATCACAATTTCTTTATGTATATGTTTACACATTTCATTTTTCAACTTAACCATTTATGTAGATGTATATATATCTACATTTAGGAATTTTCATGTAACTCAACTAAGAATACACACATGTATATATACCTAGGTTACGATTTTTATGCATGTATTTACATACTTAATCGTTAATCAAATCAAATATATACATAAATACATGCATATCTCAGCCTATCTAAATATATGTATACATATTTTAGTTTTTCTTGTTTTAAAATCTTAATATCATATAATCAAACAACAACTTATCACCAAATGTTCAAAACAACAAATCATGCATATAACCACTGTATTTTTCGACCCATATATATATTTATACCAAAACTCTAATTTTTAAATTTAATAAAGTTAAGCTTCATGAAAAACTCTTTTACTCTTTAAAATCATTTGTTTTCCTTGGTGAACAACATGTTTTAAACAAGAATATGAAGATGAAAAGAAAAGTTCATGTCGGGTTCTCACCACTAGTCAAAGCTAGGGTGATGATTCACTAGTAGAAGATGATGGATGCGTGTATTGCTATCAAAACCCGACTCCTAGCTCCAATCCTCCTTGAATCTTCAAAGCTTCTAGCTAACTTTTCTAGACTTGCTCTTGGGTTTTGAAAGAGTGAAATGAGTGTATGAGGCCTCCATCGATTTTTATAAGGCAACGAGGGGATGGATTGAGTGTTAGGTTCACCAAAATCATTACTATTCATGTTGAGATGATGGATTGGCATATGGATGGATTAACACTTGAAAGAGCATGGTCTTGAATGGGAGTGGATGGGTTTGGTGATGGGATGTGGGTGGGCCCCACATCTTGGCCGAGAGGTGCACAAGGGGGGGGGGGGTTGGGTCTTGTTCCAACATCTAGTTGATTTCTAAGTGTTAGTTGAACGGTTTTTAGGTAGTGTATACCCGGTATGTGATTCCGTGACCTAATAACCGGTGTATGAACTTTTAAACGTCAAAAACCCTGTATATTTTTGTGCAAATTAACTAGTTTTAATAGTCTACTAGTTATACTCGGCATAGTTAATACTTTAACCACAATGAACATGTATACATACACGAATAACTTAGAGTCACGTAACAAACATTTTCATGTAAAATTTTACAAGTTTTGCTCGCCAATATTTATGTGTTTATTTTTAAAACGCGTCTTTGAACTTTACTTGAATATTGTTCTTGTTAATCACCAACGAACGCACCTTGCGGGTTATTATTGTTTATTCCCTAGTAATTTTTAAAATTACTAAAAAATATATAGTGTGTTCCTTTGCTAGCCCCTTGACAATACTATGTCAAAATAATAAGCCAGGAAATATAAATCATGAACGTGGAATTATGTGATATGGATATTGACCTGAAATACTGGGTGTCGCACATCAGGCTTCAAATATTGTAAGATA
The DNA here is from genome assembly GCA_023525975.1 of Smallanthus sonchifolius. Lineage (NCBI taxonomy): Eukaryota > Viridiplantae > Streptophyta > Magnoliopsida > Asterales > Asteraceae > Smallanthus > Smallanthus sonchifolius. Next base: position 23,384,494 of record CM042037.1, read on the forward strand.
GACAAAGGCTTATCAAAACAAGCAGCAAGAGATTGCAAGAAAGGAAAGGCCACAGTCTAGAACGCCTTGGCTTCGTCTTTAAGTACAGCTTTAGAATCAGGATGGTACAAAGGAGCATCTTCAATAGGCTTAACAGAAGTCAGCTCATAACCCTGGGCTAGACCAACATGAGCACCATGCTCATATGCAGCCTTCTGCAAAGAAGCAAGGGGACCTAGAAATTCGCAGCTAGAGCGATGGAGGGTGAAAAAATGGGTAAACCCTTTCCTGATCAACCATGTCTTTTCATCAACTAAAAGAGAAAGGTCATGCCTCAAATCATGGTTAGTAGTGATCAGACGATCCATGGCCTCTTTCATCTTCCACTCACCATCCTTCAGAGCTTTCCTCTCGTCCAAGAGCACAACCTTTTCACGCTCCAACGTAGCACGATCAAATTCTAACTTGACTAATTGGTTATTCAGCAGACACTCTTTCTCACAAAACTTAAGATCCATATCAGTCAAAGCACTGACACTCTTGCCCAACTCTCCACTCAAATTGGCAACCTGTTGTTCCAACTCAGATAGACGAGCATGTTGCTCCTTACACTTTTTATTCACAATAGACATCTTCTTACGAGCAGTGTCACGATGAGCAAAAGCAGAGTTGAAACGAGAACCAGTTTCAGGCAACAAGCTACAAAGATGAGCCCAAATACTAAACATATGGTCGACAAGATCAGAATCAATCAACTGGTGGTCTTTCAACCTCTGAGCAGGAGTGGCAAAATGGGAAATCAATTTCCTGCTCATGAGTGGGTCGGTAACAAGCTCCCTACTCAGAACGCCCCAATTAGGAGAGTGAGGGGTATCCCCAAAATCAGTATCAAGCCCAGGATCAACTTCAGAAACCAAGGGGTTAGTGGAAGAACCCTCATCACAGTCAGCAGAAGGAGCCTTAGAGGCCGGAGGGTTTTCACAGAGGCATCAGGGGTAACATCAGTGTCCTCTACATCAACAAGAACGCCAGAAGACTTGGCAAGCTCAAGTTTAGAAGCCCGAGTTCGGACACGCTTTGGCTTCACATCAACAGAAGCAGAAACTTTCTTCTTCCTCTAAGACGAAGAAGGCAGAGGGACAACAACTCGTTCAACCTCAGGCTTGGCAGGGGGATCAACAAGTAGAATACTGGCATACTCTCCACCAGAATAGGTAACTCGATCATGAAAAGCAGGGACATCTTCTTCACCAGTAGCAAGGGGGCGAGGAACAACCTCAACACCGGAATCATTATCCAAACCTAACAAATCTGGCCAATCCATAACTGCAAATAGCAAACACTAAAATTAGCAAAAAGTAAGAAGATAATGCAAAATAAAAGAAAGGCACATACCACGCCCAGACTTAGTAAAGGAAGGGAGAAACCCAGGAGATTTCCAAATACGGCTCAAGCCGGCCAAAACCAACACCTCTTCAAGGAAAGGGCGAACCCAAGTACGGTTCGATTCAAGCAATGAAAAATGAAGAGAATCAAGGGAGGAACTAGGGAGGTTAATAACAGCGATAGAACCTTTGGTATCCCTCCTATAAGGAGGAAAATGCAAGATACTCGAAGAAACCCAATAAAAATTGTTTTTCCAATCTTTTATAGTCGGACTCGAGTGATGAACGCACAGGGGAGATGGTTCCTTACAGAGTTGGATAGTAAACCAATCTCCTTTCTTAGCCAAATGAAAAAAACTGACGAAAAAGATCAATAGAAGGAGAGAAACCTAAAGCCCTACACTGAACCTCGAAATGGGTAATTTTGCTAACACCAAAAGGGGAAATCTGACCAAGATCGAGGCCGTAATACTCCAACACGTTGAGACAGAAAACAGACAAAGGTAAGCGGAGATTAGAAAACTCAAAAAACTTGGTATACAAAGCAACTAACCCGGAAGGACAATCGGTAACCACTAAATCGGAGGAAGGAAGCGTCGGTCGAAATTCCGGACCGATAGAGTAAAGCGCACAGAGCTCATCAAGATTGCCCTGATCTAGCATGCAAAACCGCCGAGCCATATCGCACCGGTCACCCATAGCGACGAGAATAAGGGAGGAGATAACTAACCTGGAAAATCGTCGAGGAAGAAGTAGGCGTATGGAGAGAAAAGAGGGAAGAACAATAAGGGATGAAAGGGTTTTGAGTTTCAAAAAAGGAATAAAAGAAATAAAAGGGGGAACGGTTAAAGAGAAGCATCATTGGCCTAGGGAGCCTAAGCGCCGACTGATAGAAAAGCAATGAATACAGGTCAAATCAGTCAGAAGCGAGGAGACGGAGGCTGAGTCAGGAAAATCCTCGCCAAAATGACTAGGGGGCTGGTGACGGGGGTAGCTTCGGGAAGCTAACCACGTAAGGACAGCATCAGCTACGAAGGCAAGGAAAAAGAGCGAAGCTAAGAAGGCCAAGCCGGAGGCTAAGACAGGAATAAGTGAAGAGACCATTGGATAATCGAAGGATACCTGAGTTGACAAAACCACACAAGCGAACAGTGCTAGGTTAGGAAGTGAACCCCTGAAGTCCTCAGACGGCGCAACGATTCCCAACACCATCTGAATGAGGAAAGGGCAGGAAACTCAGAGCAGGAATAGTAACCCTTCCACTTTACAATTCAGGGATAAAGCGGGTCAAACTCTAAGGTAGGGTTTGACGAAGCAGACATCGAGAAAGGTAGAATTTCAGTAGTTACACCATTTTGGGTGTCCCTTATAAAACCGAGGAACTGCTTCTTGGTCAAAGGAGCTCAGGAAGGTCTAAAAAGGAAGGTAAGAGTCTTTCAAGAATCACTCTCATTGCTCCAAGGAATCACGCTATAAATAAGAGATCAACCAACATGTATGCATTCATTCTCTCCCAATTACTCTTGCAACATATTACTCTAATACTCCCTGACCTTATTTCCTCAAAGACACCCTTGCCTGATTCTCACGCCGGAGGTGGATCGCAGGGGACCCTCCCCTGCGGTGAGCCTAACGGTTTGTTCTTCTTAGCAGGATCTCTAGGATAGGAACCCGGTATCCAGTGCAGCAACATTAAGTGGATCTAATTTCCACCGACTTCAAATCTTGAGCCGCAGTAGCTTCATCTTTTGCCATTCAAGATCCTCACTTTCTAACTCATAATGCATTGATTTATAGGTTCTTGATGGTCTTCTACCATTAGGTAATAGGTACACACATACTCAAGGGCTCTTCTAGTTTCTTTTTTCGTAAGAACCAACAAAGCAGTGACAAAACCATAATATTTTAAGAACCATGACTCTTCACTATCACAGGAATCATAATGAAGTATGTTTATTATGAAAGATTGACTGGTATTCATGGAGATGATTTGATGAATCTGGCAAGGACATGTAACTAAATTTGTGTGCATTTGTTGCGAACAATTAAACCGCTAGAATATTGTATTATGATTGATTGTTGTGTTAGGGTTACAAAGGGTGGTCTCTTTATATAGGAGATATGTTACATAACCAACCATATACTATCACCTTTTACATGTATGGTCTTATACGAACAAACATTAGATGACCCGTTGTTGAGATCAACCTGTGGATTATCTTCATAAGGAAATCTCAACTAGGGTATACAATCTATCCATATACATACCATTAATAATTATGGTTCTCAGCATGAGGACCACTATGTTTGACATATCAAATGTTACATCATGGTTATAAAAGTTATTTCCAGATTGAGTGTAGACATGTATCTAGTTGCTAATAATTACATTCAAACAATAAAACTTAATAATTATCTTTTAAATTTGACATAATATAAGTTATGTCATAAAGGACATTTTAAAAAGTTATATAAACAAACGTGTTAAATGTGTCAGCTCATGAACCCTTCATGTTGATCCGGACATGACGAGTTTAACTAAACGTGTTCGTGTGTTCGACCCGAAATTGGCCTGAACCCATTTAAAATTAAACCGAAATCCACCAATTCTATTTTAAGCTTGTGTGAGTGTGAGAATTCACACCTCTAGTAATACATTTTCCAAACATATTTTCTTTTAATTAAAACTATATCCTCATTATTATAGAGGAGCGTAATATAGTATATAAGTCATAAAGGACACAAATTATAAAACAGCCGTCAATACCTTCTTTTTTTTATTCAAACCACTTGTTCTTATACGATGATTTCATTACATTTTGAATAAAAGTGGTTACGTATTTTACATAACAATATATAATTCAAGAAGCTAGTTTACCAATAAACTATATTCAAAGACGTTTGGTGTGTAACTTATCATTGTTTAGTTGGTGGATAACGACGAAAGACAAGTACGAAACCAAACGGCTTGGCCGTATTCCAAGAAAAGGAAAAAGTCGATCAAAGCATCTTTCACTTCCAAAACAAATTAAGACACATATAACGACGTATTTCTTTGATCTTTCACTTCCAAAACAAATTAAGACACATCTAACGACGTATTTCTTGAACACAAAAAAACTTGATTTTCACAACAAATTAAGACACATCTAACGGCGTTTTTCTTTAATACGAGAAAACTTGATTTTCACTAAAAATGCATCAAACGCGTAAAACTTTAAAACCGGTAGGTTAAACAAGTCGGGCAAGTAGGTTAGTATCAAATTAGGTTTAAGTCTAATGTCTAAGTACATGTGAAAGTTTATGGGAAAATTTCATATAAACATGGGTAAATATCTTATATACCCAACCAAAATTAAAAATATCATATATATCCAATTTAAATGTTTTTTTTTTAATTTATGACTATTTTACCCTTATCTATTGTGTAATTTTTATAATCTATTTTTTAGTTTTATCTCGTATGTAAAAGATCACTCATTCTCATGTTCTTGATGGTGACTGTCGTGATTTTCAAAACGCATTCAAAAGGCATCGATTCAAAAGGAACGATTGCGAGAAAGTTATAAATGCTATAAAAGAAAATTGCTATATTTGATGTATGAATGCTATAAAAGAAAACTGATAAAATTATAAAAAAAACGAGTAAACTAAATATAATATTTTGAGAAAACTATTGTTCATGAGTAAATATAAAATTCTAAAGTTAAAAATAAGTAAATATGAAATTTCAAAGTTAAATATGGGTAAATGTGAAATTTTAAAGTTTTAGAAAAATAAAGGTAAAATGGTTATTTCTTAAATTATTTTTAATGAAATGGGTATATGTGATATTATTACATGTTTATAAAGGTATATATGATATTTTTAGTTTTCTTTGGGTATATATGATAATTTTCAAGTTTGTAGGGGTATATATGAAATTACCCCAAAGTTTATAACGCTTGCTGAAGAGACCCGAATCAACGGTTTCTTTAAAATTGTTGGTTTTGAGTTTTATGTATATTTAAAATTGTTCAATAATAAATTACGAATAATACTTCAAATATATTAAAAAAACCAAAAAATTTCATAGCATACGATCCTTTTTATTTCTCTGAGAATATTTTCTGTTGTTTACAATATCCTGTTTATAATAGTTTTTGTTTTCTGTTTAGTAGTGCATGTAATCGATTACCTGTATAATGGAAATAAAAAAAAAGAAAATAAAAAAATGGTGTCCTTAAGGTCGTGACGAGAGGAAATAATGGAGACGGTTAGATCATAGGATTATAGACCAAAGGGCCTTTGGCCTAGCGATATTTTAGAGTGTAAAATGGTATTTTTTCCTGGGTTCAAGTCACGCGGTGGACAATGATAGAATATTAGGAATATATTAAGTTGTCGTTCAAAAAAAAAGATCATAGGATTATAAAAACTCGTTCTGATACCATCTAAATAATGAAATCCTCTTGGTTATAATTAAGGCAATTAAAAAGAAACAAAATACAACTATTATCTTCCAATAAACACAAAGATATTGAAAAAGGTAATAACCGTTGGCGGTAATTTCCACCGACCCAATTCACAAGTGGGTGAATGTGTGTGACCCAATTTAGAAGTCGGTGAATGTGGGAGGTTTTAAGTTGGTCAAACTTAGATTAGTTTCCTAATTACATTAATTGTAATTATAAATATATAGACCGAGAAAAGTCAACCGTCATTTGTGTTGCTTTTTCACACGGATTGCCCTCTAAATACATCTCGTATCGAACATGTTCGCTCCATTTATCTCTGCCCACGTTCTTTAACCACCCAAAATACCTCACATACCTCTGAAAATCTAAAGCAAACCATCATAGAACGTGATTCAGAGCTATTTTCATTCGGAAGAAAACCATCATCGAAGGTCTGTGGTGGAGAAATTAAAGCAACACCTAAGATAGGTTCCGAGCGTCTTCTTCGTCATCGATAATCAACAAGGTCAAGATTAGGGTTCCAAGCATAAGTTGCCAATGGAGCGAGCACTTCGCCCGCTTAGGGCTAGGCTACACTTTCCTGCTAGCATGTTAAAAACATCAAAGCCAAATATTGATGAAAAAGAGAAGTTAATGCAGTAGCAGACATACAGATTTGGCAAAAGACAATGATGCATTTCTTTGTCATTTGTGAATTTTCATGTTATTGCATAGTTTTGTTGCTATGCAATTTGGCTTGGTTGGTTTTGTTAGTATTAATGTTTTAATTAATTGAATCACTAAAATGTCTTTGTTTGAGTTTGAATGTTATAAATTTTGAAAACCCGGATTGGGACGGGTATTCTACCAGTTGGTAATATTTTGGCAATCAAGTTAGGGTTAATATATTTAAACCAAGTTAGAATTTTTTTCACTTCTGGTGTCGTATTAAAATATACTCACTTATGGTGCAAAAACAAAACACATTTCAAATTTGGTATTTCCCTACTTACCAACCACGGTTTGATCCAATCCAGCAATGTCAGCCTCAAACCGTGGTTTCCAACAGCGGTTTGAGCAAAACTTCACTTCCCAATCACGGTTTGATATATGCCTAACTTCCTAACCGCGGTTTGACATTTGAATACCAAATCCACACTTCCCAACTGTGATTTGACCTAGACATCACCATCTCCGGCCATCACCCGGCAAATCCATCTCCGACGACTTGGTCTCCACCACCACCGGCATCACACTGCATCACCGCACCCAGGTCTGAACAACCAGAACCATCATAGCCGCCACTAATATGAAACTCCAGCAAGTGACGAACTCTGGCGGCCTTGAAAGTTGCAAAATCGTTCTAGCCCTACCCAACTTCAAATTCGCAAACCCTAACTTTGGTGGTGACGTCATTTTGAAACTGCCACCCACATAGGCGGCATGTATGCACTCTGTGACTCTCATGCCCTGCAAAATCAAGGAAATCATTCAATCCCATGTGAGAAAATGACAAAAGAATACAGAATCGGCATTGAAATGTGATGTATATATACCGGGAATTCGATGTGAAAGAAGAAATTGAATGAGATTATGAAATTATACTTGAGAGGCTGACAAGTTTGCTTTGAGATTGAATGGGATTCGGCTTAAATCGTGGTTGGGAAGTGTTGTTTTGCTGAAACCGCTATTGGAAACCACGGTTTGAGGCTAACACTGCTAATACAAATTTTGGATTGGATCAACCCGTGGTCAGTAAGTAGGGAAATACCAAATTTGAAATGTGTTTGGTTTTAGCACCATAAATTAAAGTATGTTTAAATACGACACCGGAAGTGAAAAAAATTCACAAAGTTATGGTTTAGGCATTGTATTAAGTTTTTGGGAGAATTTTCTGATTAATAAACGTCATAGTTAGTCACAATATTCGTTTGTTCTTGATTACCGATTCTAAACTTTAATAACTATAATACTTGTTTATTTGTGTTCATTTAAGGTATTAACAAATGAACATAAATAACTACATATTCTTAACAACGAATACGAACACAAAGACTTGTTTGTGCTATTTGTATGTTTACTTAAAGTTAAAAGGAAAAGCATGAACAAAAGTATATTTATCTTTGTTGGATTCGTTTATAACCTTAATGTCAGGTTTTCGTTCCGAGAATAAAAACTTCAGCTGTTTACTTTGATATCAATGACACATCTTCCTAATTTTTATGTCTAACTCATTTTAATAACAAGAAATGAAGTAAAATAACATATCTCAACAACCATGGTATAGTAAGCAAATTCATTGAAGGGGTTAATGTCTATCAAACAATTATTAATTAATGATATGTAATAAATATGCTAACATGTTTTTTTTCTATCTAGGTAGTTATGCGTGAAAAAAATGTTTCGGTAGTTCTGTAAACAGGATACATTTTTAACTAGTATAATGACAATGTGGCATATTTGTTGTTTTAGTTTAAGTGTCTCCAACGTTAAATGTTGGTAATATTTATTCACGTTGGATGTGACATAATTAAAAAGTAAAGGCTCTACAACTCATGTAGACTATATGGTGTATAATTTTATAACAACAGATTATTTAAGTTTCTATTATTATGAATCCCCATTATTTTTTGGTTTATAGAATTAAGAATATTTTTTTTGTTAATGTTAACTACAACTATGTAACAAAAAAAGAAACAAAATTATAAAATAATAACGAAGTTTTAATAAAGTTCTTTATATTTTTTTAATTATAAAACATTTAATTGTTGTGAATTTTTTTTTCTAACCTGCTGCATCCAACAACCCATGCGTTGCAAGTCGTGACTAGGTAGGTCCGATGGGTTTTAGAAAATTAAGGTAGTAGATTTGGTAGTTGAACAAACGAGAAGTCTCTACTTGTGACATGTGATGCTTTTATGACACCTTACATAAATCCATCTACTTGAAAAATACTTCAACATAATGATTAATGTATGTTTCTATATGAGAGAGAACTTGTATATAAGGGGCATCTAACTCATTAAAAATTTTTACTCAATAAACTTTTTAATAGAATTCTGGCACTTCAAAATTACTCAAACTACTCATTTATTTAGATTTTTATTATAAACACCCTACTCAAACTACTCATTTGCTCACTAACTTTTTTTAAAAAAATAAACATTTAAATAGAAACACATACTTTTTTATTAATTAAAAATACAAAAGACAACTAAAAATAACAAAATAAAATAACCAAGAATGCTAGAATCGGATGAAAACATTTTGTTAAAAAAATTGGGTTTAAGTTGAGATATATATAGGTGGGAAAGAGTGATGGGAAGAGTGAGATATATATATAGAGTTTTTTAAAAAATAATTTTTTTAATGTGTAAAGGCATTTATAGCCGTTGGCTACACCCGAATCACACTCCACACACGAGTAAAAATACTCAGCCAAACAACCCGGTGCCCCAACTCGGATCAAAGAGAACGGTGTACCCCATTTACTCGGCCCTTTTCTCCCCTACTCGGCCATGCCCGAGTAGGGCGCCCTCTCACCCTAAGAGGTATATTTGATCCTAATGGATAATCTTCACGAGCATGTTTTAAACTCATTATAACCGTAGATTATTAAAGAACTTTAAAATTAAACAAAGTTAAGAGATTCAAAATATGGTATTGATTTATAATGCAGATAGAATAGAGGATCAAATACAAAATTGATCTAGCCTAAAATATCATAGGAAACAATTTGAATCTTTGATCAAACTAATTTAATGGTTAAGATTAATGGGTATCACTTTTGTAATTAATTAGAAATTAATAATGGCAGTGAGGAAAACGAGGGAATTCGACTTGTATTGATTTTTTCATTAAACCTTAATCAATTTTTTAAACTCAATTAACTTATATATACTTTGATAATTTTTTAAAACTATACTATAAAATCAAGTATTTTCTTTATCTTTAATATGTGTATAATATTGTTATATTTTTTTAAAAGTCATTTTCTTAAATAGTGGTATTATATGACTATTAATTTTATACATTATTGTTATGTGCTTAGTTATAAAATGATATTTTATTTACATTATAATATCATAAATGGATAAAACTTCCTTCAAAATAAAGTTTCCGAATTCCCAATACAATTATCTTATCTTTATAAATAAGAAATTCTTAATAAAAAAAGTTCCATTGTATATGTTTTTCGTGAATTACAAGTTAATGACCACTTTTTCAGTACATAGTTCATACTTCAAAACAAGTTGATACAAAAAAGTAAAATTTCTTAATCATCCTTTTACTTTAACCTAATTATAAACCCTTCTCATTCACGTTTTCACATATCACTAAAGGAGACACGAAATATATAAATATAATTCTAAATTAATAAAAACACAAAGCAAAAATACAAATCTTTAGTTACAACCATATCAAAATAGATGAGTAGAATCTGTGATCACTACAGTCCAGGCCAAAACATGTCACAAAACCAACACTTGTTCTGTTAATTCCAATTTTCACCAACTTATTCTCCTTCACCATCAATTTCTTTATTATCCCTTTCATTTCATTCAAATTCAACACTTCTTGTTTGGCATTCCTTTTTTATTCTACTTATTAACTTCTTGAAAAGTTAATAAGTAATAAGTCATAAGTAAGTTTTCTTTACTTCTTGAAAATACCATAAATAAGTCAATAAGTTAGTTTAGCCAAACATCTTATTAACTTATATAAGTTAATAAGTAGCATAAATAAGTAATCTCAAACACCCCTTAAACGAAACCCGTTTTCAAAATCATCTTCTATACTATATTATACGCTATATAGCTAAGTTCCTAATTGGATTCTTCTTTCAGTAGGTCCATTCTTGAGGTAGTCTGAACTCCGACATGGCCGGAGGTTGTTGCCGATGATTGTTTCGCCGCTGCTGAGCCATCATCACACTTTGTCGGTACATAGTCTCCACATCTGTAACGTCAGCAAACAAATATTAATTAACAACATAAACATATTAACAAAAACATATTCGTTACCGGTGAGAATGTTACCGTAGTCGGAAACAAGAGATCCTCCATTGCAACGAGATTGGAGCTTCGATTCACCTTCCATGGCTTCTAGGTTCAAATTGAGGGCCTGCACGACTCTATCCGGAAGCAGAACAGTCGAACATCCTAATCAAAAACGAAAAATACCAAATGAAGTCGGATCTAGTAAAATCCAAATATGTTTAAAAAATAAAGAAAAACATACCGCGTTTTTTAAACGGCTCAGTTGGGGCTCCGGACTGACGAGGCAAAAAGACACCCGTACCGGTGGATTCTCGTTTGGTGGTAGGGTTTCCGAGAAAAACGGCCCGCATACCCGACCCGGGAGGGCGTTGAGGCGGTTGCTGAGTAGGCCAAGAGGATAACGGCCGACCGTTTATGCTTTCATTCCGTGTTCTGCTCTGTAGCATCAGTTGCAGATACTGCTGTTTCGCAATTTGTTGCTGTTTCAACTTCTGAAACTACAAAAAAAAAAAATTATTGGAAAGAAAATTAAAAAATATATAAAATTTGAAGGGGACTCATAACTCACTTGAGCGACTTGAAGTTGTTGATAATGGAGATGGTTTTTGTTGGGATTGTAGTAGCGTGAAGCAGCTTCTTCAACCATCCTCATCCGGGCAAGTTCTCCGGCGGCTGCGTAAAGAAGATCCCAGGAAGTTTGGTTGCGATGAGCCTCCGCCGGCGGAGGTGAAGAGCAGTTAGGGCTTCCCCTGCTAGAACCATGTGTGCAACCACAGAGCGTAGATTGGGGCGAACCGGCCATACCCCTTGTCGACTGTTTGGAAAACAATAATCCCCAAATTAGTACAATCGTAAACAGAGGAGGAAGCAAAAAACCCCCAAAAAAGGGTGAAAACGATACCTTAGAGTGATAATTTTCCAAGTTTGAATTAGCGTCTAATTTCAAAAAATCTTCATGAAGAGTGGTGTTAGCGAGCTTTAGGGTTAGCCCGTTAAGGTAATCTTCTTCGTCGCTCTCTGTCTCCGTGGAGCCCATAACGGACTCCACCGGAGAACTCAGATTCGAGTAACCGTAAAAACCAGAAGTAGCCTTGTTGAAACCGCCGGAGTTGGGTTTTCCGGTTGAGAAATCCATGAGTATATCTTCGTCGTTTAGGAACTCCGGTGGCAACCAAAACTCGCCGTCGGCTAACTCCTGCTCCATGGAATTGATTCTTAAAAAAACACAACTGATTTTATGGGGTTCACACCATCCGTTGAGGCTTTAGAGAGAGACAGGAAAGTTGCAGAGATATTTAACGGAAGGGAAGAAGCTGAGAAGTGTTGGGTATAAATAAAATGAAGGTTGGGGTGGGAGAGTGAAGGAGACGCGCCCACAGAAGAAAGTGGGGAACAACGGGGATTTCTGCTCTTTTTGCTTTTGCCAAGGTGTATGGTATGCAAGTGAAAGGCCATTGGATTTACGGGTCGGGTGGGTGCTGTAGATGGGTCCCACTCACCCACTTGCATGTGAGATCACCAAATAATATATGTTTTTTTCTTGAAAGTCGATATATAATTATTTTCAGTTTTTTAATATCGTTGAGGATTCATGTAATTAAGGACGCGTATCGTGTGTGAGTTATAGAGTGAGAGAATACGTGTGAATAATAATATACTTTCAAAGTAATTTAAATTTTATTTGTTAAACAAACATGGTTTTTCTAGAAAAAGTAGGAAAGTAGTATTTTTATCTTGTGTTATATCTATATACTTATTACTCTATAATTTTATATTTTAATATTTCACTCGCTTTAGTATTTTCTTTGTCAAGTGAGAAACTTATCACGCTGATTTGACGCTCATGTGATAAAATATGTACTTTCACTTGGTTCTCTCAAATAAAAGTATTCCCCATACTCTTAGGGTGAAGGGGGCACCATACTCGGCTTAGACCGAGTAGGAGAGAGGACGCCGGGTAAACGGGGAACACTGCCCCCATCAAATCGAGTAGGCTCTCCGGGTTAAATGGCCGAGTCTTTTTACTCGGGTGTGGAGTGGGTTGGTGGATCAAATCCCAACGGCTATAATGCCGTTATACACATAAAAAAATTAATTTTTTAAAACTCTATATATATACATATATCACTATTCCCCTTTAAAACAAATCACCCTTTTTCATCTATATTTTTTTTAAAACTCTAATTTTTTTAACAAAATATCTTCATTCGATTCTAGCATTCTTGTTTGCCTTTGGGATTATCCAATTCTAGTGGTTTTGATGATTTTCTTTCCGACTCTTCTGAATCAAGTGGCATTGAGTTTTTGTCCAAAGTTGCTGCTGCGGCTAGCGAGCTTGAGGATACGGCAAAATCAAACAAAAAATGTGTACATTGTGATCGTCAAGTTGCTAACACAGTTCTGTTAAAGTATTACTTCGTCGAACACCCCAAGTACGACGCGGATACGTTTAGAGGGAGATTTTGCTTACTGAAAGATTTCTTTTTAAGTATTGTCAGGGATATAAGTATGGATTCAAGGTTTTCTTGGTTTCACGAAGGGTATGACGGGAGGTTAAAGAAGAGCTTCACGCCGATTCAGAAATGCACTTCTGCTATTCGTCAACTCGCTAATTGTAACCCTCCTGGCGAATATGATGAATATTTATCTATGTCCGCTAGGACTGCTCGTGAATGTTTAGAATACTTTTGCAATTCTATTATTATGTTATACGACAAAGAGTTTTTACGTAGACTTACAAGCCACGGCATTGCACATTTGTATAATGCGCATGAAACTAGATGGGGCCTTCCAGGGATGATCGGTAGCATTGATTGTACGCATGTCGTTTGGAGGATGTGTCCGACTAGTTTGCGTGCCCAATTTATGAAAGGTGATCACCAATACCCTGCGATCATGATGGAAGTAGTGGTTTCATATGACTTATGGTTTTGGCATGCGTATTGTGGTCCTGCCGGTTCGAATAAGGACATAAATGTTCTCAATCAATCTCTGTTGTTCAATAACGAAATGCATGGAACCGCCCTGAAGTGTCCTTTCTAGGTTAACGGTCGTGAATACAAACGTGGCTACTATCTTGCGGATGGGATTTACCCCACTTGGTCTGTTTTTGTGAAATCATTTATATTCCCTGTTGACCCGAAAGAAAAAAAGGTTTAAGAAAGTTCAAGAGTCGACTAGAAAAGATGTCGAACGCGGGTTTAGTGTTTTAAAATCTAAATGGGGGATAATTAATCATCCGCAACGGTCACGTAAACGTAAAAAAATACAAAATGTGATTTACGCATGTATCATATTGCACAATATGATTTTAAAGCATGACGGAATTGCAATCTCACTCAGCTACGCGTTGGACCCTCCAACCAATGAAGTAGTAGACGACGATGTAATTAATGTATTGCGGGATCAAAAGACACACTTTACACTACGATATAATCTTGTTGAACATTTTGCTACATTACCGGAGTGGGCCAGCAACGATACGGAAGACGATTATGTTTAATTTCCAGGGTTTTTTTTAATTTGTAACTTGTTATTGTATTTTGTTATTTTTAGTTGTCTTGTATTTTTAATTAATAAAAAAATATGTTTTTTATTTAAATGTTTATTTAAAAAAAAAGGTTGCTGAGTAAACGAGTAGGGTGTTTCCAATGAAATCCGAGTAAATGAGTAGTTTGACTAGTTTTAAGTTCGTAGAATTCTATTGGGTTGTTTGGTGAATAATTTTTTTTTGGTGAGTAGGGTGCCCCCTTCACCCTTAGGGTGAAAGAGGTGGGTTACCCGACTTGGGCCGAGTATGAAAGAGGGTGCCCGGGTAAATGGAGAATACTGCCCCTTGTACTTCAAGTAGTTTGGCCGAGTAAATTTACTCGGGTGAACTCCACTCTCTCTCTAGTGGACCCCACCACTACCACACACCATTTATATTTAAATATTTTTTTTAAAGTGGGTGAGTAAATGAGTAGGGTGTTTCCAATTAAATCTGAGTAAATGAGTAGTTTTGTGGTGACAGAATTCTATTAGACAGTTTTGATGAGTAAATGAGTAGGGTGCTCCCTTCACCCTTAGGGAGGTTATAAGGATGATTATTAATGGGCATGTGCCTTTAATTTGTAGTTGAATACTTCGGTTCTTCATTGGCTTCAAGAACTCTTCATGAACACGCAATTTTGAAAGTTATACTACACGTAGTGGTTTCCCCGATTGGCAATCGGGGATTGGAAAGGTGATGAGATGGCAAAGAAATCGGTGAAGATGGGGTGAAATCGAGGATTGGTCACCGATTGGTGAGACGTAGCAAGAATAAAGGCGAGGCAATCGTTGAAAATGTGACTTCTCCCTAACATCCCAAGGATTTTTTTTTTTAAATTGAGACGGATAAAAATGGTCCCTCAAACCTAGTTGGTTATACATTAGCCACAAAAGTCCCAAGTTTAATTTTCAGATTCTAAAAATGACATTTTTAGACATTTTAGTTCAAATTTCATAATATTTAAAATACATGTCAACACCTATAAGTGAACAATTATGTAATGTTATATGGAATAAAGTATTCCAAATGTATTGCATCCGGATCTTTCCTAATCGTATATAGTGTGTAAAAACTCGTAGAACAAAGTGATGAATATAACTTTGATTGATAACAAGACGATCTCAAAGGGTGGAAGCTTCAACTTCATAATGGACCATATTTTTTAGGTTATACAAGGTGTAGGTAACAATGAAATAAATTATAAAATCAATATTATACAAGTTAGAAAGTTAACTTTCATTGATCAATACACTTATTATAACAACTAGTTGAATACTCGCGCTTCGTGGCGGGTATCAGGTCGTCTACAGTAACGGGACTCGATATAGGGTACGAAATGGAAACAAAACCATATAAAGACACTTGGTATATGATACGATACGATAAAACTTCGTTTTCAAATAAATTTATATCAGAATGTTGAAAAAAAAACAGTGCGCACTCCGTTATTTGAAAAAAGTTAACGAACAAAAGTTAATAAAGGAATACGAAAGTAATTGAAAAATAAACGGGCTATATTCGCGCTCCGCGGCGAGTATCGGGCAAAGCAAAAACTTATGCGCAACGATAAAAATAATGTTAATAAAAATAAACTTAAAGTAATAATAAAAAAGGAAAAAAAATTCGGGCCTTCGAAAACCATAAAAGCAAGGCCGAGACCGGTTCCAATAATAAAAATACCGGCGATGATGTTATCCGTTCATAATAGGTTCGGTTTTGCACGGAACCACAACGGTAACGGCACACGTTATAGGCCACGATACAAAAAATATATATATTTTGAATACAACTCCACTGTAAAAAAAATTGTATCGGAACGTTGACAAAAAAAATAATAGCAGCGCACTCCGATTTTTTAACCAAGTGAACGAACGAAAGTTATTAAATAAAAACGTAATTATTAGAAAATTAAACGGGTTAAAAACGTATATTATATATAGTATGAAGGGTGAAAATGAAAAAAAAAAAAAGATCAAAACAAACTCCATTTTGGATATAACTCCCTTTTCTAAAAAAATTATATGGGAACGTTAAAAGAAATAATTAATAACTGCTGCGTACTCCTTTTTTTTAATCATGTTAACGAACGAAAGTTATTAAAAAGAAACGAAATTATTATAAAATTAAACGGGTTAAAAACGTTAATTTTATATAGTATAAGAGATGAAAATGAAAAAAAAAAAACGAAAGCACGAGGTGGCGATCATTGAATGGGAAGCCACTATTCATAGTGACTGTCTTTTAATCTATACTAGATATTTTTTCGCCCGCGCTTCGCTGCGGGAGTCTGGTCGTTATCAGGGTCGGCTCAATTGAGTGGATAAAACTTATGTCGAAACACAGACTCGCTATAACGAACGATAAAAAAACCTCGAATTTTAACATAACTCCGTTTTTAATAAAAGGTATACATGAACGTTGGCAAAAAAACAAAGAAAACCACGCATCGGTCAGTTTTAATAGATAAAAATCTTCTAAATCATTTTGTTTACGTTAGTTAGCACAGGAAAACGAAATTAATAGAAAACTAAATGGGTTAAAAGCGTATATTATATATACTATGAGGGGCAAAAACGATTCCACTCGTAAAACGGTGAGGACATTGTCTATTTTGGTTCGGCTTGCTTGCGGGGCTAAAACTACGTACAGTCGCTGTAGCGTACGAAAAAAAAATCAATTTTAAATAAAAGTCCGTTTTTAATAAAATTTATGGTTGAATTGAAGAGCTGGAGAATGAAGGCAAATGGGGCCCACGTCGCTCTTGGTCTGCGACACCACGTGGCAGTTATGCTTTGCATGTAGTAATGGACCTACTTTTCACTTTCTCCCCCTATACTTAACTCATAATTACGCCATATAACTTTCAACTAAACAAGATCACCTTAATTTTATTTTATACAATTTCTTTTTCATCTTGATGTGTAAAAATGTATAAAATTATTATATTTCATTGGATACATACATTTTTAATGAAAACAAAATGTAGTCATAACATGTAGCCATAGCTAGTTTGAGGTTTCAAACCTCATTTTGTAAATTAACCATTGCATGGGGGTATTAATGAAAGTTATGAAACTCTCTTGGGCCGATATGGAAACATTGTGGATGTAACTTGCAAGATGGTAGTTGACGGTTACACCCTCGGAGGATAGTGGAAAATGACAGAAATAGCCTTGTGGACCAATAGTTCTGACAGGTGTGAGTGCGGCGGGTTCGGTTCATTGTGTAGTCATGTGCAGGGGTCCAGTGGCGGACCCAGGAATTTTTTTCATCAGGGTCGGAGAATTTTTTGGGTCGATTGTCAATAACTAAATATTAGTTTTTTCGGCTCGAGTCGAATCGGGTCGGGTCGTGTCACACATTAATTAGGTAAGTCATAATTTCGTCTCGTTGATTAGGGTGATAAGATGAAATTGGTGGACGTTCGGCTGGATCCCATGGAATATTATTCAAATATATGAAAGTGGGAGTCTTAGAAAATGAAGACCCAACTTTTCTTTTAAAAAATCTTTCAATATTCATAATCCTAAAATTGAAAAATTAAACCCAAATAAACAAACAAGTTTCACATTTTGGCTAATCACTAATCAAATACACACATAACATATAAATTCAATTAACCTATAAATTAAAGTAAAACACATATATTAAACTAAAACATAAATAGAGAGTGGAAAGGGGGTTGGGACTAAATCACTAACCTGCTTGAGTGCTTCAAGTTAAATTTATTTCAATAATTTTCAATTGTTGACTTCAATCGTCAACCTGTTACCTCCTGTTTCCAATTTCAGTATATTATATTAGACTAAAACACAATTTCAACTTTCATCTTTCAATATATTAAAGTATTAAACTAAAACACAAATAGATAGAATTAAAGTATTAAACTAAAACACAAAGTATTAAACCTGCTTCAATTTTCACTTTGAAATTCTTTCAAACTTCAAATCTTCGACCGCCGGCACTTCTGTCGCTTGGTTTCCTTGAGAAAAATATGTAATGCGGCTATTTTTTTTTCAACACTTAATTAGGTTTAAAAAGTTTAAATGGGTATTGGGTTTATTTATGGGTCTATGTGTAATGTGTTATTTGGGCCTATTTTGTTTAAAAGTTATTGGGTTAAAGTTAAACTATTAAATGTTTGGTTTAAAAGGTTAATAATTAATGGGTTAATTGTTATAAGATTAAAGGTTAGGTTTAATTGTTTTTTTTAAATCTATTTTTCGAAAAATATTTCTTTTGGTCGATTTCAAAATTTTATGGGGGTCGGTCGAATATATACCATATATATAACAAAAAAAAATATTTTTTTAACGGTGTCGGTCGACCCGCCCGAACCTTAATAGGTCCGCCAATCTGAGATGATATGAAAGCAAATTGGTGGGAGGAGGATATTTCCTTTTCTCCAAACACAAGATTTTTCTCTCTTTTTTCTGTTTTCACCAGTAAAGTAATAACAAAGACATATATATTATTTTAAAAAAAAAATATATATATATATATATATATTAAAACGAGAATATATTTTTATATTGATCTCTTTTGATGGTTCAACTATGTCTTGAATTTGACATTTATTTTTAAAAATAAAAACCTATTAGAAACACTTTAATTAAAAAAAATATACTAATGAACCAAACACTATGTTTGGATTTTATGTTTTAGATATAAAACGTATTTTGAATGCTGACATTTTATAGTCATGTATACACTACCTTTTATATATATTGGAAGTCATCGTACACAAATTTTTTTTACTACCGTCAATTATAAAATCATGTCATATGTCTATGCGTGAGGTATCCGTTACTCATTATCTATGTAGATATGCGTACCATGCATACTACTTTATAGTCTTATGTGGTTAAAAATTAACTAACTCAAAAACTAAATCTCGAACTCATCTAAAAAAATGACTTGAAATATCAAATACTCAACTATACATCTAATGACTAACAATTCTATAATTTTAAATTTCTAACAACTTCAACATGTTATTTATTATATTTTTAGAATTATATATTAATAATGTATTAAGGTTTCGTTAGGTCAAAAGTTCAGGTAATCAGACAAAGATCACCTATTCCATACATATTCCGAATCTACATATTTTTTTAAAATAATCTCATACTCGACTTCATATTTGAATATCCCTCCCATTTCCCTTCCCAAATGTTTCGGTTCTTTCTGCTGGATTTCTTTTGTAGCTCTACAAGAGATCCCCACGAATCAAAGTCTGTCATACAGGATGATGACTGATAATAGAGATTTTATCATCAAACAACTTGAATTATGTTGTCTAATGTTATGTTTCGCACGAAAGTTTCGTTTAGTTTACTTTTTGTTTCTTGATTTTGTCTATAAATAGATTTTTATCATTATTTCAATTTGAATGAAAATCAAAGAAAATCCCATATGTCTTATTTCTTGCAGGCACCTTCACTGAAGAGACCACTGGTTCTGGAAGATCTACTCAATGGCCTCTATCTCTTGAATCACAATAAACTCTTCTCTGTTTCTGATGATTATTTTTCACATTGTAATTCTACTGTTTCTGTTAAACTTTGGCATAATAGACTTAGACATTTGCCAATATATAAACTCAAGCAATCGAATATTGTTTCTAATGCACATGATTCATCTTTTGATTACTTAACTATTTGTCATCAAGTTCAACAACATAAACTATCATTTCCCACTAGTACTAGAACTAGTTCTCAATTGTTTGATCTTGTTCATGTTGATACATGGGATTCGTATTGAGCTAACACTTATGATGGTTATAAGTATTTTCTTATAATAGTTAATGACTATAATTGAACAACTTGGACCCATCTTCTGACTACTAAAGGCAAAGATTTTGTTATACTTTAAAGGTTTATGAAATGGTAGAAACTCGGTTCATTATTAAAGTCAAGTGTATCCGATCCGATAATGCATATGAACTGGGTTCAGGGACTCACCGCGCTAAATATATCTAAAAATTAAAGTCAAGCACGGTTTATCTAATTTACTCTAGATTATATATGGTGTGGCCATCGCAAAGTTTGAACGAAAGCAAAACCAACAAAGAACATATTATAAAGTATTTTAATAAAATTATTGATTATTTGTTTTATTTGTATTATATTTTACACTCTCGAAACACTAAGGCTATGTGTAGTGGGCTCACGCCCCCATCCACATCAACCCTGAAGGGTGTGAAATACCGCCCATGTGGGGCGTTATTCGGGGCACCGACGTGGTTTGAACCACAAGCGTGGGGCGGGGGTCATCTCACATTCAACCGATAAATTATTTTAAAATAAAAAATACTTTTAAATTAATGGGGATAGTGAAACCGCTACACACCTTACTGACTGTGTTTAGTGATTGCTCTTCTACTTACGTGACAATGATGAGAAAGAAGTGATTCTACTACACATAGCTTAGTCAATAACTTTGTTATGTGTGAGATTTCACTGGATATGATTACTGGTTATATTTATATTCCATTTAAGAATAAAGTGGCATGAAAGATATTAACCTTTTTTTTCTTCTATATCAGTTTATATGAAATTGATTGATTAAAGAATAATAAATACAAAACAAAACATAGTTAACAAACGCTTATATTAAAAACATAAGCTATAAACTATTTATCTATTATTCTTACATAAAAACCCATTTGTTAGCATTTATTCCAACACGGTGGTGTGTTTGTCCCCTAACTTCCAAGTGGAGCAACCAAAATGATTGGAGACAAACTGCAAAGTCGGTCATTCGTTAGTCGCCGTCGTCCATCCGTCGTCTTATATATCGGTATGTCATTTTCTTGTACTAATACACAGGGGTGTCTCGGAGACCAAGCTGGCATCGGCGGTCGCTTGTGGCCCGTTTTCGCGAAGGCCCAAATTTAAAAAAAAAAATATGTGTATATTTATATCTAATTTTTTTTGTTTATTTTTATTACAATTATCATCTATCTTTGAAAAAAAAATTATATGTAAGGGCCATTTTTTAGTACTCGTCTGGAGCACCCAAATTCTTGGAGACGTCCCTGCTAATACAACGTGCCGGCATGGACGGCGGGCAATTCATATATAGAAACATCATTCTGGTTGTATTATAATATTTATAGGTTTAGGTGGTTGTCAAGTTTTGAAGTAAGAAGGTGCATCTTTAGTCCACTAAATTAAGGGTTGATTTGGTTAAATGTAATGCGATGAGTCATTATCATTCTATCGTCACGTTTGGTTGTTATGTTGTAATTTAATGAATTATTAATACATCATGTTTGGTAGATAGAAATTAATGTATGAATGAGATGAAATTAGTGACAAGTGATTAAAATTTGCCATTGTCCTTGACCATAAGACAATTCCTCGTTGTGTGAAAGCATACACACGACCTTATTACACTCACGTGCGTTTAAGTCTAACAACTTTTTCATATCGACATGAAGCTTTATACGAAGCTCCTATGCATCCTTCTTGCTTCCTAAGAGTACAACGAAGCTTTTTGCTGCTTCCTTGATTTTAAATAAAACCTTAAAACACCGATGAATTTTGCCTTTTTAGAAAAAAAAATTCCTTAAAAAAGTTAAATCAACCTGGGTCCAACCATTGGACCAGATCACCAGTTCAAACGTCACTCGTCAAAACCCGACCTGCACTTAACCAGGCAGTCCAACCCTATCGAATCAAATAGACTGTGTATCCGAACCACGGTCTAACCGGCACATCCTATTGTAAGAACCATGCTCAAATGCATATACAATACGAAACTTCGGTCAAAGCTTACCCCACCTTTATCCTATATACAATCTAATGCAAAAAAAGAAAAGTTTTGGTATAATTCAGTTCCGGAGACGACTACCCCGAACCCTGATCTAACAATCTTGTTTTAATCTTAACATTGATACGAAGATTATGTAGGTAATCATCATATAACTCCTTTAATAAACTAGAATGCGGAGTTTCATTAAACTAAAACTTGTGATTAGTGACACTAAAGTATTAAGCAAAACATATATAGATTGATTGAGAAGGAATGCAACTAGATTTGGGCATATATGCCGTTGGTTGCGCGTGAGTCAATGTGAATCAAGTGGGCACTAAATAAAGAAAACAGCAAGTAGTCGAAGTTTTAAAGAAAGAGGTCAAAAGAACATGGGACTAATGTCTAGGATAAGGACGCTAATAAGATCCCAATCAAATCGATCTTTATCTTTAATTTGTTTCTTTTTCTACTGTAATATCAAATCTTTTACTCAATTAAATATACAAAGATTAGATCAAATACTTTATGCATGTGAGATGAACAAATTTACTTTTCTTGAAGCTCTCATGTTTGCTTCTAACTATAATAGACGTTTATACCATTTAATAATGCTATACTTAAATAATTTTACACTTTTTTAAGATAATAGATCACATAATTGTTACATATTTCTTTCTTAATGTTATCCTTGTAGGGAATTTCTAAGATTACAACAACGGATATTTGAAAGTTGTGGAACACTTTTGTATGGAAATTATTTAGTGGAAAGTCCGAATACTTCAATCTCATAAAACTTAGATTGAGAAACAAGAATCGAATATCTGTGTATAAGGGAATTTTTGGGAACAAGTCAATTGACCAAATGATCAAGAAATCAATTTTGCATGGATTGGGGCCAGAAATTGCCTTTGACGGTTATCCATTTAATTCTGAATTTTAAATGAAATTGTATCATTTTATCTCCAATTTTATAAAATGGATTTCACATGCGAAAATCTAGAAAAATAAATTCGACCCCAGCCAGAGGCTGCCGCCCCTTGGACCCCGCATCTAGGGGCGCTGCCCCGGACCTCTGCCAAGGGGCGTTGCCCCCTTGGAACCCCCATTGCTTAGGGGCTTCGCCCCTAAGTGTCATTTAGGTTCCTAAAATCATAATAAACTCAAACAAGTGTGGAGTTCGCACCTTCTGACTTCAATGGCGGAACCAAAACATCTTAGTCGGAGGGTCATCATAATGTTTTCTTCTCTACCGACTACAGCTAAGGGGTCCAACTCATGTTTTGTTTTTAAACAACACAACTTTTGTATTAAAAAAACTGGCAAATTCTTATGACCGGGGGGTCAATGGATCCTCTTCATCCTCCCCTGGTCCCGCCTCTGCCTGACTTGTTTGATGCTTATTATGATTCAATTGGTCAATTAGTCAATAAGTCAATCCAATTACACTAAATAGCTAACAATCCTTATATTCTATAAAATACTATAATTTAATGAAATATTTAATTAATTTTAAAAATTATAAATCTTTATTAAGCAAAATCGTAGCATTAAACAAAATTAAAACTTAAACATTTAAATCTTATAAAAGCCTTAAACGACTTAAATGAAACCATACTCTTTTAGTTGTTTATAAAGATTAATAATTAAAGTTTAGTATTGTTTTTTTCTATTATTTATATCTGGTTAATAATGTAGTGGTTTTGCTTCAGACTTCCGCAAAAAATGAGATTCTTTTTCATGTTTTAATTTCCGCCGAAAGTGAAAGAAAAGACACCACACCACACACACGTGACACGTCATTTTCCATAGCTGAGCTGTATATTGCAATTTTATTATAAGTAGTTTTGAAGTAGATTTAAAAATAGGTCTAGACTTTACGTATGACTTAGCCCTTCCAAATAAAAAGAATAAAAATATATTACATCTTTAGTACGAAACCAGTTTTATACAGAAAATTGTAAAAATTACATAAGATACTTGAAGACTTATTTAGTTAAATAACATTCTTATCTAATCATAATTAAAACAGTAGGTAATAAGTGTTTATACGGTTTTTATCGTTCTTTACTTAAATTTAAAAAAAACATATGAGTACTATTTAATTATAGTTAAAAAATATATAATAAATTTATGAAAGTTCCTAGATCTATGATTTTTGTTTTCTTAGAAGCTTAATATACAGAAGCCAACATAGGATGGCATCAGAATCAAACATCACGAACTTGTTCAATACGATGACCATCTTCATCTGCATGCATGATCTATTTTTTTCTAAATTTGATCAAACAAACCTTTTCATGCCAACCAACTTGTTACCTTTGTTGGGATTGATATTCAAAAGCTCTAATTGATTTGACTTTCTAGTCATATTGATCCGATCTAAGTAAGAATAGGACAGATTCAATAAAGATAATACACCTAAACCACTTACGTGCCATAAATCCACATATAACGGTCGATATGAAGCAAATATATATATATATATATATATATATATATATATAATATATATTATATATAATACAAAAAAGGAATCAAAATCATGAAAAAAGCGATTTTGACCATTTTATGCTTAAATGATAGTGCTTAAGATACGAGTACAATTGTTAAAGTCGCTCATACTAACATATTTTAATGTTTTAAAGAAAAATTTATATAACAAATATACTAGCCTTTCAAAAAAAAAAAACAAATATACTAACTTAGAGAAATTTACAAACTAATCACTATACATGGGCAAATATATAGAGCCCGAGAATAATTACAAATACAACCTCATAGTGTAGCCGGTCTCTTTTAAAAGAAGTAATAATAATTGAAAAGTAAATAGAATTCGATTGTTCAATCTTGTTTGAAAACAATAAAGCCTGGTTGATGTGTAAAATCCAGACAAGATTCACATAATATAGCCAAACTCTTTACTTAGGTCATCTGTAATGGTTTCGTATTGACGTCCGCTACGTCACAGTCACATCAACATCGGCACACTAAATCAAATCATTAAGTTGCGTAACGGTTTTACTACCCACACACAATATATACACATATATATGCATAACATACATACACACACACACACCCATGCTCCCCTTCCCCCGTGATTCCTCTCACGCCTGATACCCTACGCCCCCTTTCACGCCTAAAGGGGGCTGTGTTCTGCGCCCGTGAAAGGGCCAGGTGGCTCACGATCCCTCTTTTATGCCTCCACTACGATTAGCCTTAGAGTGGAGGGGGTGGAACCCCTTGAACTACTTTAAAGATTATCCAATCAAAACACATCATATCATGTTATGTCTTTTTTTTAACCTACACTACCGTAAACACAACGGATGAAACCCTAAACTACCTAAGCATTTTTTTTAAAATAAAATATAAAAACATAATTTCATTAACTAAAAAAATAAAATACATTAACGATAAAATTAAAATTAATTAAAAATAAAATAAAACATCAAAATTAAAATTAACTAAAAAAATAAAACATCAAAATTAAAAATAAAAATAAAATAACTAAAATCTAAAAATCGCAATACCATCCATATTTTGCGGCTATGTCTCGTTTGCGTTGTAGGACGATTTGCAAAAACGGTTCAGGGATATCGTCATGCGATTTGAGAAACGTCTTAGTGTCTCGGTCATATTGTTTTTTTTCCGGATAGCCTCTCATTGTTCTTCCATCATAGCCAACGCCATTTCTTCTCTTTTTAATTTTGTTTCGGCCAATTTCATTCGAATTTGTTTTTATTCTTCTTTTTCTTGCTCCTTCATCGTATTGTAGTCGGAAACAATTTCAACCAAACTTTCCTTGCTTTTGCTTGATGACTCGGCCACTTTCTTCCCTTTACATGCTAGCCGTGTCGGTGTTAAGTCTTCGTTTAGGTTGGGGACCTTGCTTGTAAAGCGTCATTTGAACTTGTGTAATTGTCCGACTCTAATGTTTTTTTTTCTCTTTTGGTATTGAGATTCAAACTCCGCACCCATTACCGGAACGGGTTTCTATTTGTCATGGTCTTTTACAATCTCTCATGCGGCCACGTGGGAGAAACCTTTCTTCTCGTATTATTTTTTTATACTCATACGTTTTCTTAATTGTATCTGAATCATTGGTTCCACTAACTCATAGATGTTTCCACATATTTTTTTAAATAAAAATTAGTAACTTAAAATGAAACTAATAAAAATAATAACTTAAAATTAAATTAAACTAAAGTATACCGCTTGGATGTATAGTCTGTTAAAATGAGACATCTTCGTATTTATTGAGCACCATTTTGAATTTAGTAGGTGGAATATTCCTTCGGCTCCACCAACATTCTTCTTAAAATGTCTAAGCACTCGTCCACAAAACGATAAACTTTTTTTTTTTGTTAATATCCGGTTTTAGGGTCTTCGGAAACCCGAATCCATGCCTTGGCCAAGGCAACTTGCTCATAATCCTCCCAAAGCTTACGAGCCGCCCAGTTTGCGAATTTTCCTTTCTTTTGAAAGATGTCATCTTGTTCTTCATTTTCTTCTTCCTCATAATGTTGTTCTTCCTCATCTTCATTACCCTCTTCTTGTTCCACCTCATCTTCGGTTTGTGGAACGGGTTGGGTTGGGTTACGAAAGGGTAGATTTTGGTAGAATGGAAACGCGATAGATTTTGGTAGAATGGAAACGAGTTGGGTCCTTCGGTTTGTGGAAGTACAAAATGACCCGGTGCAATTTGGATGGGTTGGAGAATGTTGGTAGAATTGAGGATATTGAAATGATTGTGGTGGAGTTGGTTCACTTGGACCCGAACGAACTTTTTGTCTATAGGCTTTGCAGGTGAAAGATGGCTGTTTCCTTGGATCTATTTGAATGTAGTAGAAAATTAGAGTACTAGAGGAGAGTATTTTTTTGGTATAAAAATTTTGTGTCAAAAGGTTGGTATTTATAGGAATTATTTAAAAAAAAACCCTCCAACGACTATCTCCACACGGCTTCCCCAACCTATCGACACGTCAAGCAAGTTGTTTAAGAAGGCTAAGAAGGGGGGTATTTTTGTCCATAGGTTTTATTAGGTTTTCTTTGATTCAGACATTGCAAACCCTAACTCTAATCACAAACCACCATGATTGACTCCTCCACCATCAAATCATTCGGTTTAATCTTTTGATGGTGAATCCGAGAGGTCCATCTCGTTTTTCCACAAAACCATTTTGTATTCCATCATATAGCAGGCTCCGCAAGCCATGGTAGTTGCAAGTCGTCGTCATCGCCAATAACAACCGTCGCCGGTGTACACGCTAAAATCACAACATCCGGAGGAAGGAAAATCGAGCACAGATCTGATCAAAGATGTTTCCGGGATGAATTTAACATTGTGACAACAGTAGCAGTTACGGGGTTGCATTTGCTGTGTGGGTTGGCACCATTTACATTCAATTGGAAAGCTCTGAAAGATAACAATCTGATTCGAATGAGAGAGATGCAAAATGGGCTTGCCCTTACCACGTCATTAGGAAGACTATAGTTTTTCCTTTGGAAAAAAATTATATAATAGTAATCAAGTTTGAGAACTGTTCTAATTAAGTCACTTTAATTTTTTTTATACCTAAAAAACCACTCAACTTTCCATTTGTGTTTCAATTTTATGAAAAGTAAATCTTTTACAAGTTAGTAATGATGTATCAGGTTTTTTGTTATTTTTTTTATTAATACAATATGACATGGAAGCTGGCTTTTAACTTAAAATAATATATAGAAAGTCATAATATTTAAAAGGGAAAAAGAATCTCTAATTGAAAAAAAACGATAATAATTATTTTTTTTTTCATTTTTGATTTTGTTTTTATTAAAAAAATAAAAAACCGATAAAATCCATAATTGAAACAAGCCAACTAAGGACAAGAGGTATACCTTGTCATCACTTTGCCCATCACTTTGCCAATTGGATGCCATGTCAGCAGTCAGAAAAGTGATGAGCAAGTGATGGGGCAAGGGAAATACTACTCTCCATCACCTTGCCATCACTTTGTCACATCATCAACACATTTTTTTTTCAAATAATAATATTAAAATTATAAAAATAAATATAACATACAATAAAAATAAAAAACATACAATTTAAAAATTAAAAAACATACAATAAAATTACTTAAGCGATCGTTCGTAAACATGCTCAATCAAATCCGCCGTTCGTTGTTTATGAGTTGTTTGATCCCGTATCTCTAATAGGTTAGCGGTTTTTGCGTCGATATCAAGTTCTACAATAGGCGGCACTTCTTCGTCGGGATTGTATTGGCAAATTGCAACTCCGTCATCCTCTAGAATCATGTTATGCATGATAACGCACGCGTACATGACATGTCTCATTCACTTTTAAGACCAAATACGCGAGAGTCGGAAAATGATATGCCACTTGTTCTTCAAAAGAGCAAACGCACGTTCGACGTCTTTTCTCGCCGACTCATGCGCCACTTTGTAGGTTTGACGTCTTATGCCTTCGAGATAAGTAAGAGACTTGACAATCGTGACGTAGTCGGGATAAATTCCATCTGCAAGATAATAACCACGTTTATATATAATGTCTCTCAACTCAAAAGATGAGTCAGGTGCGTTTCCAGAAATCATATCATCAAAAACCGGTGATTGATCAAGAACGTTGATATCATTGTTGGAGCCACTAACAACAAAGAACGCATGCCAAAATCATAGGTCATTAGAAGCGACCGCTTCGAGCATTATAGTCAGCCATGGATGATCACCCTGCATAAATGGACCTCGCCACACATTTGGACAAAGCTACCACTCCCAATGCGTGCAATCTATACTACCTAGCATCCCGGAAAGCCGTGTTTTGCCGCATGCACCGCATAAAGTTGTTGAATGTCGTTGGCCGTCGGTTTACGCAAATATTGCCTGTGATACAAATTAATTATAGACTTTGCAAATTTGTATGCACATTCCCGTATTGTCCGTTCGGACATGTGTAGATACTCGTCAAACGAATCACATGACGAACCGTAACCCATATGACGCACTGCGGCGGTACACTTTTGCAAGGCGGTAAAACCAATCCGAACTCACGCGTCCGCCCGTTGCCTAAACCAAGGAACCTCCCTCTTGAAATCGCATACGATACGTAAAAATAATTCCCGGCTCATTCGGAAACGTCTTCTAAAATCATCGGGACCGTACGTTGGTAGATTGTTTTCCGGATCGTCTCTGAAATAGTCGTTCACTAAACGAGTGCGACCACCCACACGATCACGGTTTATACGAGCATTTCGGAATGTACGACGTAGACGTCGTACATTTTGTCACCACGTAACCGCCGCGGTTGTCATGGTCCGGAACATAAAAGCCTGTCGCCTATCGTCTTCGGAAGATGAAGTTGACATGTTGGTATTGATTGGGTGGTGAGTTTAAAAAAAGATGGAGTTTTTATAAAATTTGAGAGAGAATGAGGTAGTGAAAATGGTGGAAATGGGATGAGTTTTATAAAGTGTGTGATGGTTTAAAAAAAATTATTTTTTTTTTAACCCCAACGGTCATATTGACCGGTCAATGCGCCTCTCTCTTTTTGGTTTACCCCGTCACTTTTTCGATGCGCATAACCCACGCCTCGATCACGTCGACCAAGGGGGCGGTGTGCCCTTGGTCACGACGTGACTTTCGCCCTCCATGCACGGCGTGAATTATATTATGCATACCGGACGCCCTAAAGGTGGGATTAGATTTTATTTTGAATTTCTTTTTAATTTTGTTTATGTAAAAGAAATAAAAACCACTTTTGATCCAAAATTACGTTTAAATATAATTCAAAAACCAATAAAATCCAAAACTGAAACCATATTAGCAAAATTGAAGTCTTTTGATTTTATTTTTATAAGAAAATCTAATGCTTATCGTTCTCCTTTTCTATTAGAGATTCTTTTTCCCTTTAAAATATTATGGCTTTTTATATATATTTTTAAGTTAAAAGTCCCTTTTAATTTCCATGTCATATTATACTAAATAAAAATAATAATAAAAAACCTGATACATCATCACTAACCTGTAAAAGATTTTACTTTTCACAAGATTAAAACACAAATTGAAAGTTGAGTGGTTTTTAAGGTATAAAAGAGTGTAACAATTGAGTGTAGTAAACGTTCATTGATTGATTCTAAAATGATTAGATCCTAATCCTTTACAATAAACATATAGCTTCAATTTTTTAATTTTTTTAATAACAAAGACGTACACATACCATATTTTATATATTTGTCTCATACTCTACATTTTAATTTTAGTAACACCTATATACCATTTGACCAAAGTCATATTACTACTTTTTAAAGCTTTGTTGACACAATCATAATATCACTATTATTAGCGTGATGTGTAATTAATCAATTTAGACAAACATGCTTTCACCATGATTAAATCAAATAATCATGAGAAACCCCATATGGGTTGTCTATGTGTGTGTTTTTGTAGGAGTCTATGTGTGTCTTAAAATGTCTTTTATGAGTCAACATTTTGGTCACGACAAATCCAACTTTTAAAACCTTAGTATATACTAATTTCATAAGATTTTGTTTTTGTAGTTTACTCCAATATATACTTTTAGTACATATAATTACTTTTAAATACTAAACAAGGTGTTTATTTAGACCGATAATTGATAATTGACCAAACATACATGTGCCATTGTCTATAAAACAAACATAGGGAGCATGTTGGGTCTTGGAAGGATTATACTAATGATGTTGTTGCAAATAAATGGCTTCTTTATAAAGCTACTATTAATAATACATTTTTGATGATAATGAATTAATTTCTTTTGATCTTAACACCAAATATGCTTCGGTTTTAAGGTTTTCTTGAACTATTTATTTAGGAAATGATTTATAAGTCATTTAAGGTTTTCTTTTGATCTTAACACCAAATTAGTTTGATCTTAACATAAATATTTTACCGTTTTTGTTACCTCTTATAATGGTGAAAAAAATAATATTAACTAATGAATGATAAATAGCTAAAAGCACATAGAATTTAGTTGCGTCTAAAAGAGACAACATATGCTTCACTTCTTCCAACTTAGTGATCCAACGAGTTTTTATAGGCTTCTTTTCGCTTGAGACGATGTTTATCATTTGTTGTATAATTATTTATGTTTTATTTTAGTAAGGTTGTTATAATTATGTATTAGCTTATATAATTGAGAATATATACATAATATGTACATAACACAAACGTGTATTATATATAGATAAACATGGATCATACATACACACATAAGGCATCAAGTGTCACCCACAACGACACACTCTTACATTTTCCACTAAAATGTTATAGCCATTGAAAGAGATTTAAAAAAATACGTGGTCTGTATATCATACTTTGAATCTTAAAAGTAACATTAAGATTAGTCCACTAAACACTACCCAATTTGAATAAGAACATTTGTAGTCAGGATTCTTGAGCATGTTCGGGTGGGAGGTGGCGCTTACTTGGAGGAGAGAAGCGAAGAACGTCTCAGTTTTTCACGGTGGAAGTATGCGGCCACAAATGGGAGAAGATGATTTCGATGAGAGGGGGAGGAGATATTAGAAAGATAGGGGGAGGGTCCAAGGCTTTTGTGGGAAAATCCGACGTGGAGGTTCATGGCATCCCATGAATTGCAGACGCTTTGATAGAAATATTAGATTACCCACAATCAACCCGGTCTAATTTACGGGCTTAATTAAAATTATAATGTGAGATTTTTTTTATTTTTTTTTATAAATTCTTTTAGCATTATAATCTTCCCCTTTTATCTAGATTTAGAATTTGTAACAAAAAAAACTAAATTGTTTAAATTAGCGGACTTTTTTATGTGTGTGAGTTAGATGTATATTTTCTCCTTTAAGTTTGATACTAATTGTTTTAAAGAAAATCATTATCTATTTAGTTAAAAAGATCATTTATATTTTGATAAAATAAACGTTATATATGTTTTTTTTCACATTATGAATCAAATTCCATAATCAAATTCCGCCTAGATGGGAGCAAAATTTCTCTATGGTGGGCTAGTGAGAACAAATTATGCGTAGAGTGAACAAGTAAGAGTAAATTTCGTCTAGAGTGGACTAGCAAGAGCAAATTTCAATCATATTTACTTCATCATTCCATTTCACTTCCAAGCATATATTTTCTCTCTAATTGTTTTGTTTGCTCTTTTCATCCTAAAACATATATGTTTTTACTGTAATACTAGCTTAGAACCCGTGTAATACACACGAGGTGAAAAAAATCAATACATAAAATTCTTAAATCTTTATATATATTTTTTACATGTGTAAAACTGTATTACATATACTAAAGATTGAAAACAAAATATGTAAAAATTAATATATAATTGGGTTTCGAAAATACGTTAATTACTATTTAATGTAATTTGACTTTTATTTACTATTTGATTGAAAATAAAAGTTACATAATTACATTTCAAAATTTCTTATAATAAAGGAAAATTTAAAATAAATGTGTTTTATTAGTATAATTAATATTTTCTTTAAAAATATATTATTATTAAAAGATAAAAGTGTATTTAATAAGAGAGAGAGTCGGGAAAAAAATTATGGAAGCGACACGTGGGATTAAAAAACCTTTATTTATTATATAGTATAGATATAGTGGTGGAAAATATGAGTTTGTAAATAACATTATTTAAGTGGTTTTTTTTATTCCTAAGAGACATCTTAGTAGTAAGTCTCTAATCCACTCTGCCTCTTTGCCAGTTGTGGCAAGAGCTATGAACTCAGCTTCCATAGTTGAGTGTGCAATACACGTCTGTTTCTTGCTCGACCAAGAAATAGCTCCACTAGCTAGAGTATAAATCCACCCACATGTGGATTTTGAATCACTGGTGTGATCAATCCAGCTAGCGTCAGAATAACCTTCAAGTATCCTGGAAGATGACGTATATGTCAGTTCAAAGTTTCTAGTCCTTTTCAGGTATCCAAGGACTCTCCCCACAGCCTCCCAGTGCTCAGTTCCTGGGTTGACAGTGTACTGACTCAGTTTGCTTACAGCGAAAGCAATGTCAGGGCGAGTGCAATGCGTTGCATACATCATACTACCAATAGCACTCGCATACTCTAGTTGAGCCACTGCTCTCTCAGAGTTCACTTTAAGTTTCACAGCAGGATCCATCAGAGTGTTAAAGTCTTTGATGTTCAAATGTTGAAACTTTGTCAGAACTTTCTCTATGTAATGAGATTGACTTAGAGAAATCTGGCCATCTGTTCTTTAGAGAAATCTGACCATCTGTTCTTTTCACCTTGATCCCAAGGATGGTATCAACGTCTCCTAGATCTTTCATATTAAAGTTCGAGGACAGGTATTTCTTAGTTTCACAAATACCTTCTAGGTGAGTGCCAATGATCAACATATCATCAACATAAAGACAGATAACGACTGTATAATCGGGTTCACATTTAGTATAAATACATTTATCAGCACTATTGTGTTGAAACCCGAAGGCAGTCATAGTGGTGTCAAATCTCTCATGCCACTGTTTAGGAGCTTGCTTCAAACCATATAGAGATTTAATAAGTCTACACACTTTATTCTCTTGTCCGGGTAAAACAAACCCCTCTGGTTGCTCCAAATAGATCTCTTCTTTTAAGTACCCATTTAGGAATGATGTTTTAACATCCATTTAATGAATGTACAGTCCTCTCAATGCTGCAACTGCTATAAGAGTTCTAATAGAACTAATTCTAGCAACTGGAGCATAGGTATCAAAATAATCGATTCCTTCTCGCTGTTTATATCCTTTAGCAACTAATCTTGCTTTGTAGGCAGAGATGGATCCATCTGGATGATACTTCCTCTTGAAAATCCATTTGGATCCAATAGGTTTCTTACCCTTGGGTAGATTAGCTAACTCCCAAGTACCATTTCCCATAATTGAATCCATTTCATCATTGATTGCTTCCTTCCACAAAGGAGCATCTCTCGACGATATGGCCTCGGTGAAGGTTTTGGGATCATCATCCAAATTAATGGAGAAAATGACCTCTCTCGTCACTTTCCTTTGGGTTCCTTCAACCAAATAAGACAAGTAATCATCTCCATAAATTTTCTCTTTTCTGGCTCTAGTACTTCTCCTAGGTTCTTTAATAATTTGTGAAGGTTGAACCCTCTCTCGAGAAGTACTGGGGGATGAAGTGGGGTTTGATTTTTCATCATCTCTAGAAAACTTGTTCTCAAAGAATTCCACATCTCTGGATTCAATAACAGTGCCTGATTCATTATCCAACAATCGGTAAGCCTTGCTATTATGAGCATATCCAATGAATACACTTTTCATAGCTCGGGCTCCGAGTTTGGATCTCTTAGGATCAGGTGTTCGATAATAGGCAACACAACCCCAAACCCTCAAATGCTCTAGGTTTGGTTTCCTTCCTTTCCAAGACTCATATGGACTGATAGGAATCACACGACTAGTGATCCTATTATGGACATAACATGCAGTTAATAATGCTTCCCCCCACAAATTGTTTGGCAAACCAGATTGGTTCAACATACAGTTGACCATCTCATACAAGGTTCGGTTCTTTCTCTCAGCCAAACCATTTTGTTGGGGAGTAAACGGTGAAGTTCTTTCATGTATGATGCCATTCTCTTCGCATAAAGCATCAAATTTTCGGTTAAAGTATTCTCCGCCTCTGTTCGAGCGAAGAATTTTTATGCGTTTCTCAAGTTGATTTTCGACCTCGGCCTTATATATTTTAAATGCATCAAAAGCTTCGTCTTTTGTACGCAACAGATAAACATATAAATAACGACTCGAGTCATCGCAGAAAGTGATGAAGTATCTCTTACCACAACGGGTAAGCATTCCATTCAGTAATATCTGAATGGATTAGTTCTAGTAGTGATGTATTCCGTCGTTGGACACTTGGAAAAAGTTTCTTTGTAAATTTTGATTCTACACAACTTTCGCATTTTTCAAAATCTTTATCGTTTAGTTTAATTAAACCTTTAGTTTGCATTTTTTCAATGTTTTTAATATTAGTGTGACCTAAACGTTTGTGCCATAAAGAAATTGAACAAGCGATATACTCAAAAGACATTATTGCATTTAATTCAAAACCAATAAGATTACAATCAGAAACATCACTAGTACTGGTTCCAACACTACTACTACTACTATCACCACTATCACTACTAAAACCATCATCACTACTATCAGCGTTGATCACAGAAACACCACTGTTCTCAGATTCTTCTTCTGGGTGATCTTCAGCCAGGTCAAGGCGATACATTACACTCGTGTTTTTAGCTTGACCCACAAACACATTATTCCGAGAAAACCTCACACACAGATTCTCTAGCACCAGCTTATAATTATTCCGATCAAACTTATCCGCTGAAACAAGACCCTTAGAGATACCAGGAACATGCAACACATCCTGAAGGGTAACTGTCTGACCATTTGTGAAGTTAAGTTGCACAGTGCCCTTTCCATGAACTCTTACACGATGTCCATCGGCACATACCATCACGGTTCCCTCAGGTATGGGACCATAAGTGAGAAACGAGGCTCGATTCCCACAAACATGAACGGTGGCTCCAGAATCCAAAAACCATCCTCTACACCCTAAGATGCGTGTACGAGTAGCAACCATATTCACATCTCCAAGACCCACATTTGCAACCAGGTTGGTGATCTCCGCAACAACATTTGTGGAGCCAACCGAAGGACCAGATTTCCTATGAGGGCACTCACGTGCGTAATGTCCAGTTTCTCCACAAACATGACATTTTCCAGTCTTCTTTGGTTGATGGTTTTGGTATTGTTGCGGTTTCTTGAACTCTTTATTTTTCGGTGCAAGATGCTTCTTATTATTTGGTACAAACTTCCTTTTCCCAGATCCAGATCCCCCGGCAGCCACATGATTCACACTCGATCCGACCTTACTTCTTTTGTCCCTATTGCGCGTTTCCTCCTCAATTCGAAGGTGCTTCAACAGTTCATCCAAAG
Source organism: Smallanthus sonchifolius (assembly GCA_023525975.1). Classification (NCBI taxonomy): domain Eukaryota; kingdom Viridiplantae; phylum Streptophyta; class Magnoliopsida; order Asterales; family Asteraceae; genus Smallanthus; species Smallanthus sonchifolius. The sequence continues at coordinate 23,420,574 of CM042037.1, forward strand.
AGTAGTCCTCAGATTTGTGCATCATTCTTTTAGAGAAATCTTTCCAAGAGGGAGGAAGTTTAGCAATTATAACCCCCACTTGGAATATTTCTAGTAGAGGAATGGCAAGCACATTTAGTTTGTTCACTAGGACTTGGAGCTCATGCACTTGCTCCAAGATCAGCTTGTCATCAACCATTTGGAAGTCCAAATATTTGGCAATAAGGTACTTGTTAGTGCCTTCTTCATGAGCCTTATATTTGAGTTCTAATGCCTTCCAAAGTTCTCTAGCACTTGTTACCGGCGCGTATAAGTCATAAAGGCGATCTGAAAGTGAGTTCTTGATATGGCCAAGGCAAAGATCCTCTGCTTCCTTACGAATAAGTCTTTGATTTTCCAAATCCAAAATTGCTTTCTGATCCGGTTCTTTTCCCTCTTTAGGGATAGGATTTTTCGGGATCGGGACCAAGTTCGGATCCAGGACATAGTACAGTTTCAGCACAACTAGCATAAACTTGACTTTGTCGGCCCAGCGGGTGAAGTTTTGACCATCGAATCTTTCCAGCTTAACAAACTCTTGGTTCATGAATCGCAGATTAGCATTCGACAGTTCAACGTCCATTTGTCTGTTTGACAGTTTGATTCAAAAAATTTTTAGAATAAAATCCTTTAAGATTGTTGATAAATACTTCAAACAAAACAGACAAATATTAGATTTAAGTCACAAGTCGACTCAGTTATGATCCATCTTGACCATAACTGATTATAAGAAAGGTAGAAGGAGACTGTCCCGTTATCGGACGAATTGAAACAACAAATAAATGTAAAACCAACCTGTTTGATTGACGTTCCTCTTGTAGTAGACTGCACGGAATGAAGATTCCTGCCCTTAAAGGATTTTACGCGCTCTATCGGCTGTAAGCAACAGCGTAAACTCCCAGGATTTAATGCAGAATGATCTGGTGTTCCAACAGCTTTGGAAACCAGAAAAACACAAAGGTAGCAGAGAGACAGAAGGAAGAAATTCGCAGAAAGACTCTGTATTTCGGGATGATTTATGAGCCTGCAGGACCCTGTATTTATAGCTGCGAATTCGTAACCATCCATGAGAAATTCGGAGAATTGATAACCCCCACCAATTTGTAGCTGAATTGGACTCCTAGTAGTCATCAAATTCTGAATTATCTCATAGTTAGTTATTGCCTTCCTCTGCAAGCTAAAATCACATCTGACCCGTCCGTAGCAAAATAAAAGCTCCTCGCGTCTATTCGCGGACCTCGCGTCTCCAGCCCGGCGCGCGGGCTTAGCCCACATCCCTTCACTAGGCCCAAACAACTCTTTGAAAACCAATAAGGAAAAAAACCTTATAAATCCATTTAGGTTTCTTCCCCTTTCCTATGTGAGATAGGAAACATACCAACTTGTATATTTCCTAAATTTCCAACAAACACTACCCAATTTGAATAAGAACGTTTGTAGTCAGGGTTCTTGAGCATGTTCGGGTGGGAGGTGGCGCTTACTTGGAGGAGAGAAGCGAAGAACGCCTCAGTTTTTCACGGTGGAAGTATGTGGCCACAAACGGGAGAAGATGATTTCAATGAGAGGGGGAGGAGATATTAGAAAGATAGGGGGAGGGTCCAAGAAGGTCGCTTGGTCCAAGGCTTTTGTGGGAAAATCCGACGTGGAGGTTCATGGCATCCCATGAATTGCAGACGCTTTGATAGAAATATTAGAGTACCCACAATCAACCCGGTCTAATTTACGGGCTTAATTAAAATTAAAATGTGAGATTTTTTTTATTTTTATTTATAAATTCTTTTAGCATTATAATCTTCCCCTTTTATCTAGATTTAGAATTTGTAACAAAAAAACTAAATTGTTTAAATTAGCGGACTTTTTTATGTGTGTGAGTTAGATGTATATTTTCTCCTTTAAGTTTGATACTAATTGTTTTAAAGAAAATCATTATCTATTTAGTTAAAAAGATCATTTATATTTTGATAAAATAAACGTTATATATGTTTTTTTTTCACATTATGAATCAAATTCCATAATCAAATTCCGCCTAGATGGGAGCAAAATTTCCCTATGGTGGGCTAGTGAGAACAAATTATGCGTAGAGTTAACAAGAGTAAATTTTGTCCAGAGTGGACTAGCAAGAGCAAATTTCAATCATATTTACTTCATCATTCCATTTCACTTCCAAGCATATATTTTCTCTCTAATTGTTTTGTTTGCTCTTTTCATCCTAAAACATATATGTTTTTATTGTAATACTATCTTAGAACCCGTGTAATACATACGGGGTGAAAAATATCAATACATAAAATTCTTAAATCTTTATGTATATATATTTTACATGTGTAAAACTGTATTACATATATTAAGGATTGAAAACAAAATTCAAAATATGCAAAAATTAATATATAATTGGGCTTCGAAAATACGTTAATTACTATTTAATGTAATTTGACTTTCATTTACTATTTGATTGAAAATAAAAGTTACATAATTACATTTCAAAATTTCTTACAATAAAGAAAAACTTAAAATAAATGTGTTTTATTAGTATAATTAGTATTTTCTTTAAAAATATATTATTATTAAAAGATGAAAATGTATTTAATAAGAGAGTCGGGAAAAAAATTATGGAGACGACACATGACATTAAAAAACCTTTATTTATTATATAGTATAGATATAGTGATGAAAAATATGAGTTTATAAATAACATTATTTAAATGGTTTTTTTTTGTTCCTAAAAGAGTAAGGTGTCTTTCCTTTATCAAAGAGAATCAAATTATGGCTGAAGTTATGTACTTTTCAACGTATTTTTAGGTGTTTTTTATTTTTATCGTTGGATCTCCACCTCTATAGGGCTGCTTCTTTTATTTGACCCATATGGGGCTTCATGATTTAACATACATCCCCCTTTGTTTCTAAAGAAAATATCTTTAGTCAAACTGTTCGATCTCTGGACATCTTATTTTTTTTTTTTGAAATGCGAACATTGAATGTGTGACGTTACACCCCCTGTCACATGGGAGAGCCTCGTCCAACTCCGGCCAATATGTTGTCTTAACCGGGCTCACTTGACGTCAGAGTTGGAGAGCTTTCAAGGAAAAAACCCAACCCAATACGGCCCCTTCCGGGCGCCGAGGCTCCAACCCTGGATCGACGTGGGTAAAACCTTGGTGCATCAGCCTAAAAGACCTCATTTGCGATGCCGCAGAAATTAATGGTGGTGGCAGGGATTAAACCCGGGTCTCTTGGGACTTCAGACCTTACATCAACCATTACACCACAACCTCTTTGACTCTAGACATCTTGATTTGAATTGACATTTATGTTAATTAATTTAATTAGAAGTTGGATAAAAATGATGTCATAGAAAAAGGATAAATTAAATTAAAAAAATAATTTTGCTACCATTTAATGTTCAATCAAGTAACATTCGCACTAGGTAGCGTTTTTAAAAAAGATTGTTCGAATTTCCAATTGTAGAAAATCAATTTACATCGATCACTTCAAAGAAAAGTTGGAAGTAAAAAGATTGAAAATAAACAATTAGTTGATTTTATGGGATAAGGTGTAGTAGAAGCAACAAACAATAATGTATTTGAATCTTGGACACAATCAATTTTGACACAAGTTATGTTATATTTTCATACCATTTTTTTAACCAATACTTCATAAAATTCAAATATTATGTCATCTATCTATCAAAATGTAAATACCAAACGACTCTTTTATCTTTCTTTTTATTTTTTTTATAAAATTACTAATAAAATGACCAAAAGAGGAAATGAAATCGCAAAGTATTGGACAAAGATTTGTGGTATCAAATTATCATGTTGTATTGGAATCATGATTCCAATAAAATCATGTCCAAAACAAGGGTATTTGATGGGGTTTGAAATTGCACATGGGTTGGTGTTTGTTGATAATAGATCTAGAATTCTAGATCACCCAATCAAGGTAGGGGTGGACTTTGGGGAACAATTGGATTAAGCACACAATGGCCCCTCAATCATCCTTGTCTTGTTTTGATCACCTTTGGCTATTACAAAATGATAACATTGGCTTTGAACTTTGCAATTTTCGTTTTCCCCACTGATTCATCCGTATTTCTTGAACTTTGAACGACAATGGCCATCCAAGATGTTTACCTAACGAAGATTCGAACCTGGGTCTGTTGGGAGACCTTTCAGGTGCCTTACCACTAGGCCATCTTGTGATAGTTCCTAAACTTGTATCTACCATAGCCATAACTACATAACCTGATCCATAAGAAGTTATCGAGCACCGATCATAAAACACACATCGAACCTAATGGAAGTAAAAAAAAATCAAAAAAATTTGAATGTCATAGTTGTAACACAAAACTAAGTTCTTGTCCCCAATTATGTGTAACCTTTAGATACGGAAGAGCAAATTGGGCCAAGGTTTGCTAGATGGTGTTTTTTAAAGATCTATTAGTTGAATCTATGGATATGGATACGATCATAAGAGACAATCCGACATGACTATATTTGCAAGATTTAAAATAAAAATGATAATTAGTATAATGTAGCTGTGTTCCAGCAAAAATCGGTCTACACCAACCAGACCAAATTAATTCATAATGTTTTTGTCTACATATTATATGATATATGTGAAAGTGTTATAAATCCTTTTAATTTTTTTTTACAGAAAAATAAGTGTAAAAAGAAAACAACATAAACAGGGGTGGGCATCTGGGTCAAGTGATCTGGAGTTCTTTTATACGTAATATGATACTGAAAGTCGATTGATTATGTACGTTTTGGACGATGATCATTATAAAAACTTAATGGAGAATGAAATAAAAGTTGATACTTAGCGCTAAAAGTTTATGATTTTATGGTAAAAAACTACAAAATCACCAATACACACAAAACAAAATCAGACCCACAATTCAAAATTAGTTCCGGATCGTCCCAAATAGGTTCAGCCCAAATAGTTGCAAAATTCCTTTCAAAGAGTTCCCAAAATCACTGTAAAAGCCTAAAGGGTTGGAGAAACTAGCGGGCTGGGCTTAGGCATTTAAAAATAATGGGCTGGAAAAACCTATGTAGCTTACAAGTAGAGATGCACAAAAAAACCGGTTTGAAAAACCAAACCGGTTTCAAACCGATACCCGAACCGGTCGTGAACCGGTTTAGACCAAACCGGTTTCAAACTGGTTCAAACCGCCGGTTTAAAACCGGTTTGAAACCGGTTTAACCCGAACCGAACCGTTTAAAAACCGCTCAAACCCGGTCAACGGCCCATCTCAAACCGGTCCGGGTTAAAAAAAAACCGGTTTTGACTTTTTGTTGACCAAACCGGTTCGGTTCAGTTTTGAACCGGTTCGGGTTAAAAAACCGTTTTGTGCACCACTACTTACAAGTTACAGCTAAAAATAATGGGCTGGTAGAAGTGTGCATCTTCAAACTCATTTGTGTTTTAGTTCAGTCTTTTTCTTTTCATGATCATTACATAAGCATTATCCTTACATATTCTTCTCCGATCTTTCTATCAAGCCTTCTACTTCTTCATTTGTTCAAGGATTTAAGTTCTTTTTATTTATTTAAGAATTTTTTTATATTGAGATCAGGGGAGGAACATTTAAGGGGCCAGGGGCTCAGGCCCCTCATATTTTTTTGTTCAGAAATATTGATTTCGATCCATTAGGTTTATTTCATATTAGTTATAGTGTTTGAGCCCCCTTAATCCAGACCAAAAGCCGAAATCTGTTCCACAAGTCCAGACAATCGCATCATTTTTGGGATTGATGGTCTTTGTTTGGTGAAAAAAATTTGGTTTTTTTATGTATAATATTTTCGCCCCCCTCCAATTTAGTTGTTCAAGTTCCGCCACTAATTGAGATGAGCCGAGCCTGAGAGTGTCTGTTGTCTCAACGACGTCGAGATTGAAAACTTAATGTTTGATCAAGCTTGAGTTAAGTTTTAAAATTTGTGACATTTTAAAGTAAGTTTTATTTTTATTAAGGATAAATAAAATATTCAAAATTCTAATCACTTTGAAATAGTCTATCATTCTGTTGTATTATCGTTTCCTATTTTGTAGTTTAAAGTTGTTGTAGTTCATCCTTATTTAATCTTTGTAACTATTCATTTGTAATCAATAAAAGAATTATTTCATCATATTGTCCTTTATATGCGGAGCCTCAACCTACATGTTTCATTGTTCTTCACACTCCTCTCATGTTTGCAAACTCAACAAATCAATCTATGGTCTACGACAAGTTTCCAAGCTTGGTATAATGAACTCAAAACCTATCTTCTTTCTCAAGGTTTCATCTCCACCATTTCCGATTCCTCTCTCTTTATACACAATACATCTTCCTCTCCGATATTTCTTCTCGTCTATGTCGATGATATCATTGTCACCGGTTCGTTGGTCTCCATCCTTAACTCTTTTATCCATATTCTAGCTCTCAAGTTTTCACTTAAAGATCTTGGTACTTTGTGCTATTTCCTTGGTGTTGAAATTCTTCCTAATCCTCATGGTATTTTCCTTTCACAATCAAAATATAGAGTAAATTACAGATTATGTCCTTTAATTATACAGTAAATCACAGATTATGTCATTTGACTTCAATAATTACACTGTATGTCATTTTTTTGAAACGTTTGCACATTTTTCATCCTTTCCACTAACTGACATTAATTTTTTCTTTTAAACTTAGTCATGTGCCTTGCACATGAGGGTATAAGTGTCATTTTACCACAAAAGGACTACATGCGTAATTTATTTAAACATCATGAATAAATAAATAAATCCCAAACACCCGCTCTCCCTCCACACTCTTTTATCTCTCTTCTCTACACACTTTCTCTCCACAACCGACGCCGCTTGAAACCACCACAACAATCGCCATACAACAATAACATGTATCTGTTGAAAAAATCATCAACAGAAACACAATCGCTTCTAGGTCGATTTTGCCAGACGATTGGTCAGTGGGTATTTCATCACAAGGAAATGAAGTAAAGGAAAATGGAAAACCCATAAAGAACTCCCATTTATGGGGTATTTGAATTTATCAGAATAAAGAATGGGGATGATGATGACTAGGTACTTAAGAAGATGAACGAATTTCATCTTTGCCAACCCTCCTCATTACACCTTTTTGCTTACTCCTTCAATTTACTATGTTTAACGATCTTGCTTCTTATCTGAACCGGAATCAGAATTCGATTTTCCAGAGTCAACCAAAACCTTCTTGCTTAGGCCATCCGTAGTGGTTTCACGCTTAAGCGATTCACGCCCCACTACATAACTGCCACATCAGCACAGGGGCAATCACTACCCAGAATCACTAAGGTGCGTAGTGGTTTTACGCCCCGCATTTATTTTTTAATAATTAACTATTATTTAACTAAAATAAAAAGAAAAAGGAAATTATTATGTGGCTTCATTTGATTGGATGATTAATGGAAGTGATTTGCCCCTAGCCCGTGATTGCCCCCACGCCCCCTAATCACGCCCCATTCACGCCTAGGGGGGCGGTGTTCCTGGGTGTTTTTTGTTTATTTGGGTCACGCCCTTGTGTTCACGGGCTCCACTACTGATGTAGTGCGAAGCACACATCTTTATTTCTATTGTTTTCGTGCGTTTTTACTTAGTTTTATGTTCGTTTTTAATCGTTGAAGTCTGTATTTGAGTCTATTGAAAGCTTTCAGAAGCTCGTGTGAAATAGGAAGCTAAATCATGAAGAAATCGAGCAAGAGAAGAAGCCGGAAGTGAAAAAGAAAAAAATGATGAAAATTGGTCTCTCACGGTACGCGAGAGAAAGAGACCAGAGCCTCGCGGTACGCGAGGGAAGCTAAAACCGGCTGCGACTAACCATCCAAATGTCTCACGGTACGCGAGAGACCTGTAATTCGCGAAAAAACCCTAAATTGAATTATATTAGATTTACAATGCCATTATTCAAAAAGTTCGATTGTTTTCCGTCTGGAGAAGAGCCAAGGGAGATTTTGGGAGTTAGGAAGTCAATTGAAGAGAAAAGCTTGAATCTTTGGATCCCGGGTTTGTAGTTTAACTTGTTCGGTGTTCAAGATTCGATTTTTGTGTTTGATTTGATAGTTTGATACCATGGTTTATGCTTGTTCTTCTGTTTTGTTGAACTTTAGTATGATTCTAGGCTAAAACTTGTATACTGGCTGGGTCTTATGATGATTACTGCGTAAAGTTATGATTTTTACTAGTTTTGGATATTAAAGTATGGTTTAATGATTTTGTAAAAGGTTTCTTGATATTAATTATGATGAATATGCATTCTTAGATCTGACTGGTGTTTGATTTCGATTCCGTACGTTGATTGTGGATGTCTTCCAGCTTGATTAGCGTATCTAGGTCATAGACTTTAGGGTTTGTGATTGTTTGTGTGGTTTGCTAGAGATAGTGGTCCATAGGAGTTGTGGTTGAATGTTATTTAGAACTGAGTGTGTATCGTGTCTCAATACCCAAGAAGTGAGAGATAGTTGTTTAGTCTTCGTCATTAGGAATCCGAGTGTCAAATGTCTGAGAAGAAGTTGGTATTAGGTGTCTAGTGATTGTTGCTATTCTGAGTCATAGTTATCTTGAGATTACCCCATGCATTATTCGAATGTATGGTGGACAGTGAGACTGAAAGGTGATCTGTCTATTTGGGTACTTTATCATTGTTGGAGAGACCGAAAGGTAATCCACTATCTGGTGAGTTATTATATCTTTAGGTTCCTTAGTTGGTGACACCCTGAGAGTGATTAGGGATCCACTAGGTAGTCTAGAGTTGTTTCCTTAAAAACCCAGATCCATATTAGTTTCCAGAACAAGTAGAAGTTGTTATTTGCAAGTAGGATTCCGACCTAGGTAGTATTTTTCCCATCATCTGATATTACCTTAGTTCTTGATCTTTATAGGTGAGTAGACTTTTAGTTTGCTGCATTATTAGTTCTAATCTTTAGTGTAGTCAACCCCCCAATCATCAATCTTTAGTCCGAGTCAGAGTTTATTATAGTTATCATAGTGTCTCTAGGATTCGATATTCCGGTTTACCATGAAGCTGTGCTACACTCGATAGGTACACTTGCCTGTCAGTGCGGTCTAGTTCATAGGTTTTCCATTTATTACTTAGGAGTCTAGGTTAGGTTTAGTTAGTTTTTATATAGACCGTCTGGGCGACATCAAGTTTTTGACGCCGTTGCCGGGGACACTTGGAAATAATAATATTAGCTTTGACTAGTTCTTTTGTGTGATTTTTGGTTTGTTTTTTTCTTTTGTTTTTGATTCTTATTTGTGTCTCTGTCTTATCTGTGTCAGTTTATGCACCACACTCGTTCGCAGGGATTACCACCACATTCTGCTTCTTTAGAGCCCGAACGAGAGCTGCACCAGTGCCACCGCGACTTCCGGGAGCGTTTGAAAGCATTCTACAGCAACGAGGTACGTTCTACTAGCCCAATTCCATTTCCTATCATGGGCGACGCTGACCCACCAGCGAGGCGTATGGTACACCAGATGGCCAGTGACGGGGTCACCGGGGCGAGATCTTCGATCACACGCCCCGCTATTCCGAACATCGATACATGGCAAATCCCTTTACATCTCATGAGCACGATCACTTATGCCACTCAATTTCATGGCCTTGAGAATGAAGTTTAGGTAAGAACCAAGTATCGAACCAACGGACACGGTCGAATTCCAATACTCAACTTTTGTTAACGTTTAGCCGGTTTAATTAGTGAGTGAGTTTTGTGTGCTTGTAGAACAGGAAAGTAAATGACAAAAAAGTAAATGACGATAAAGTAAATAGCAGAAAAATAAAAATGTGCGTGAAGTGTGTAACAGAAATGTAACGAACATAATAGTAAATAACAGGAAAGTAAATAGGTCGGAAATGATCAGGTTACGAATCGTATTGCTTTGGGTTTCGAATCCGCTTGGTACGTGATAGTGTTAAGTTAACTAATCCAGTGATATGACTACTACAAATGTGTGACCCGGGTCACCGCTAGAGCCTCGTCCCCACGACATTTGATTTGCAAATTTAAAAGCTTTAACAAGTGGTAGTGTATCCCGTTAAGGACAACAATTACCCTCAACCCTTCGAATGGTCATCTCCGGGTTGGTTTAAGACATCGGATGTAAAATGCTCTATATTAGAGTTAAATAAGTGATTATATTTTGCTCACCGGGAGGCGGTGTAACAATGGGACCAAGTATAAAGACGTATTGTTCCCAACATGAGTTCACCAATTCTTGGTCACATAATAAGTTCGTATAAAGACGTACGACCTTACTAGTGTTGACCAAGCCTTGGCTTATCAATCTCTACTTGTATAAAGACGTACACGTTTCAAGAGAAGTTTGATTAAAAAGGTTTTACACTTTAAAAATCAAGAACACTCACAAATATAAAGACGGATTTAGACAATAATAAAAGCTCACCAAAATGGTGGTTTTAAGGACGAATAGTTAAAGACATAAACACATCACTTGGATTAATACGTTAAACATTAACATGTACCAAACTTCATCTTCACCCTAGCAATACAAAGAGTCTAGCCACGAATGACCATACTAACTAGCATAACGCTGAGTTTCGTAGGCTCCCCTATTGTGGAACAAGAAGGAAGAGCCCCTCTACTCACTACTACTACTACACTCTAACTACGAAATGAGCTTTCTCAGGTGTGTTCTTGGGGTGTGTAAGGGATGATTCAATGAAGAACTCAAGCCATCTATTTATAGGCCTCAAAATGAGCAATGCACGACCGTGCATTGGATTGCACGAGCGTGCAAACACCTCGGGAATCAAACAGGGTACACGGGACAGTGTACTGGACCCTTAGAGAGCAAGATAGGGTTTGCACGGCCGTGCATGGCATTGCACGACCGTGCATTGCCCTACTACTCTCCAGTTTTGTCTTTTAGCTGCTGGTTTAACTTGTGTTGACCTGATTTGACTTCTTGGGGGTCAATGCTCTGGTTTGGTCCTCCAAAAGCTTGATTTCTTCATGTTTTAAAGCTAGTTTTTGCTTTGTTTATCTTGGAGCACCGAATAACCTGCAATTGTGAAATATTAACGTTTTAAGTATCAATTGCAAGGTTATTAATCAATTAGTATCATAATATGGGGATTATTATGAATGCAAAACATGTATAATTTAAGACATATCATAATACCCCACACTTAGACTTTGCTTGTCCTCAAGCAAACTCATGCATGATCATACCCATAACTAAAAACTTTATAAGAGAAATGGAACTCCAAGTACATGGAAATTCCGGGATAACTCTTGAGTTGCTTATTCTATTTTTGTATTTTTTATGATGGAATCCATGACAAGCCTACTAGAACTTCAATTATGCATAAACTTTCACTTCTCACAATGTTCACTCAACTATAGGGTTATATATGTATGGATAATGTAAGTTAAGTGGAATGTAGGTCCCGGGAGCCTCGTCGCGCAGCGGAAATAACACGATCTGTTCTGTGATTTGTGTGGGAACAAAGAGAACGAAGCAGATAAACAAGAACAAAGACAAAAGATAATGAAACGAAACGTAATCCATAACAAAGAAGTCATCCCGTATTACAGACTACATACCGAAGGAACACACATCTCTCATCTAAGCTCATGGTCCAGGGGTCGAGAGAGCTCTTCCCGACCCGGACAACTCTCGACCTTGTTCCAGAAGTTCCACCTACAAATGAAGACAAGTCTTCTATTTATAGGGGCAGGAACACTTCCTGCGTACTTGACAAGTGCGAAAGGCAAAAGCCTTGCGTACTTACTAAGTACGCATGGTTTGGTCATGCGTACTTGACAAGTACGCAAGGCAAAAGCCTTGGGTACTTACTAAGTACGCAAGACCAAAATGGTGTGCGGGCTTAGTACTCAGGAACACCCTCCTACGTACTAGCCACGTACACCGATACATAGAATTTAATCTATAGTTACAAAACATGCTTCTACATGGAACACTCAAGTTCGAATCGAATTATGCAATGATCATAAGCTTGTATGCAAATCAAGTCTCCACCAATTAACTAAGTAGTATGCATTAATCGAGAAGACTTAAAAAGGGTTGTAATGTGGCTAAAATAAAAATAAAGGGGTGAAGATGAAAATCTTTTTGGGTTTTTAGGGATTTAAAAGGTTTGAAGGGCTGCAGCTATCGTGAAACACACAGCTACGACTTCATGGCTTAAAATGAAAAATACTAACAGGTCCCTTTACAATACTCGGATCATGAGGGTATAACTAACCCGAGGGCTCGTTTATGGTCAGATTGCCAAGACCAAGATCTCTCATTAGTGCGAACTCTTTCCTTACTGCGTAGTACACATTGCTGCCTCTCCGTATGGAACTTTCGGCTTGTAGCCTAACAGCTCCAACTTTGATCAGATGCGTATACTCACTTTGGGAATGAGTTTGATTCTTGCTACATTTTCCATCATGGCTCCAGTTGCCACACTTCACACATTTTTCGTATCTTTTGTCTCTTCTTTTGGCGGCACTTTTTGACAGACCACAGAATGGTGGCAGTTGTTCTTGCTTGCACCACCATTTTCTTACATCACTAGTTGCTTTGAAAACTTTCTCTCGGAGTTTGGATGATAATTCAGGCTTTGCGAAATGAAGGCAAAAAATCAAATTGAAATCAAAAGAATGCATATCCAGCTCTTTAAGGTCTAACCGGTAAAACACCAACTTCTTCTTCTTCTTTTTGTATTAAGACAAATTCTTCAATAACTCTTTTTCCTCAATTTCCTTGAAATAATATTTCCATAAATTCCATGTAGATAGTTCGGCTATTTCTTCCTAATACATCCACCTTCTTGTATATTCCAATTCCTTTGAGTAGAACAGATTCTTTTCGAAGTTGCCTCAATGGTAATAAAGTTGAAATAACGAAATAGGATAATTTTTCCATTTTGAAGACAATTAGCCAATAACCGGTGTTTACGAGAAGCTGGTTGGGTGATAATTGTAGGTAGTAGAAAAGAAAAGACTAAGGCTCAAAGGGCTATCTAAGCGGATTATATTTTTGGGATTTTTGGATTTAAGGATAAGGGTAATAAAGTCTTAGGTGCCTCAATCACTTTCATACTTCTACTAGTTCATGGTCTTGATATGTATAAGTCACACAAGTTCTAATTATGCATAAAATTTAATCGAAAAACACTCAGTAATGCCAAACGCAAGAGCATGCGAATAATTATATACTGCGCCAAAAATTTGATGTTGTGTAATAGGCTTGATTTTCCTCACATGAAAACGGATGGAATAGCGTTTAGCGAATCGTTATGCATAATATTCATTTGCTTCTACTTGCCATGTATTCATTTTATTTAATTAGGTGCGAACTCAAAGAGGTTTTAAAGTTTAAAATTTTGAAAATTTTTCGGGTTTTGCAAAAGGTAGGTTTTTGTAATGTTTTAGTCAAATGGGTAGAAAATCACAATTTGAATTTTTACTGCTTTGAGGTTACAAGTAGTCCTGAATCTCTTAATTCCCCACCCCACACTTAAAACTGTGCACTGCCCTCAATGTACAAATGCATGTAATGAAATGCTATGCAGGAATTTAAATGCATGAAGTTTTAAGGGAAAAGAAACTGGTACTCCCCCGATCAATTCGGTGTATAACCTAAGGCCAAAACTTATTGGTGCTGTCAACACTTTGCTTCAAAGACTTCATCGAATTTCACAGAAATTTAATGTGGTTTTCGATTCCTCAGGTTGTAGAGATGGAGTGTGATTCCTCAAAGAAGTAGAGAGACTATCTGGTGACGCTATTCTACCTGACACATAAGGGAAAACATAAAAGTAGACAAGGAAAATAAAATGTAGTAGTTAAGCTACTAAGGTCCTAGTATCGAGAGGGCATACCTAGGGCTGAAGTATGAGAAACTTAAATTTGAAAGATCAAACCTGAGATCCATGATTCTGCCGTATGCACCAACCTCTCAATTTATTCATGATCATCGGGTTGCCTCCCAGAAGCGCTACGTTTATTTAAGGGTTTTTAGCCCGACCCGTACGTGCTTTGTAAATTTCCAATTCAGTGCTATTGGTGGAATAATCTGTCAAATGGGTGGCTTGTAATATGGAGAGGTTCATCCAACCCATTTGATAACTATGCGTACGATGTGATGATAACCTAATCCAGGTTTTAATGAAGTCCATCCTGGACCAGCTGGACAAGGGAAAACAGGGTAAAAAGTGTTCAAACTTGAAACGGCCATAACTTGAGCTACGTTTGGAGTTAGAGAGCCCCTGACCAGGGGGCGGAAAGGTTTCGATGAGCCGGATCATGTGCTAGTGGTCCGAGCAAATTTCCCCCATTAAGTGGCCCAATTTCACAAATCAAAGATTTTTTCCAATTTTCTATTTTTAATACCTTCAACTTTTTGTGCTAAAACGGGTGATTCATTGATTTATGTATTTTTAGAAGTCTATTTTTAGTTTTAATTTTAGTTTGGATGGATCGATTTGAAGTTTTGAAAATTTTGGTAAACCTGCCAAATTTAGAATGCTTTATAGAAGAGTACCTAAAGAAAATGGTGTGATTAAATCACGCCACCACCATTTGAAATTTCCTGGACCAAACTTCAAGAAACCCATGTAGTGAAGGAGACGGTCACCCCGGTATGATAATTTTGTCATGTAATTTTCGTTGGATGAACGTTGCTTCTTCCATGAGAAGTGGTCCTCAGAGTGATGTGCCCTATCCTGTGGCTTATGTGATTCATGGAATGATTCACTGATATGCTTGGTCACAGGCCAGCTATCACTGTTGCAAGGAAGAGGTGCCACCATTGTCATTTGTTTGTTGGTGATTACATCCTCCTTTGCTTCCATATTTAGGATTCCCACCAATTCTTCTTATAACTCCTTTGATTGTTTAGCTTCCAGCCCCTTAGAAAAGTCAGGAAGTGATTGTAAATTTGCAGTAGCCCTCTCTTCCGAATCATCCGGTCTCACCTCCGACTGATCCATGCTTGTGAAGAAGGAAGGTTCTTGCTCCTTAGAGTCACTCGACCTTACTAGAGATGTTGGAACTATAACTTCCGATTCTTGGACTTTGAAGGAATCATCTCGTTGTCTATTTGGATAGTTTTTTAGGATCTGAACCTTAATTTCTTCCAAATGACAAAACACTTGTTGTTCAGCTCGAGAGCTCTTTACGAGTTGAACCTTAATTTCTTCCAAGTGAAGAAACATATTTCCTAGGGTCCATGAGTCAGAATCTAGAGCTGAGTGTTGAATATCCTGGGGCGGTGTGGTTTCCTCTTATGGTTACCAGTAAGGTTTGTGAAAATATGTGGAATACCCTTGATAGTGATAACAATCTTGGGTGTAGTGTGGTTCCCCCCAGATCTCACACCAAACCTCCGAATAGTGGTGCTCATAGTAGTCTTGATATCCTCCATAACAACCCTCGTAGTTGTCATCCATGATAGTCGCTGTAAGGAATAATCAAAACAAACCATAAAAGTAAATGCTAAGGTTAAAAAGGCTAATCCGTTAACTCGAATTTTTCTTGAAATCACCGTGTCCCCGGCAACGGCGCCAAAAACTTGATGCGTAATGTTTTAAGTATATAAAAATATAATAAATATATTTTTAGAATGGTCTTACGAGATCAGGTTTTAAATTTGTAAAATGATAATTACTTTAACTTAAAAACACACACAATAAGCAAGTGTACCTATCGCATCGTAATATAGTTTAGGTAAGAACGAAGTATCGAACCAACGGACACGGTCGAATTCCAATACTCAACTTTTGTTAACGTTTAGCCGGTTTAATTAGTGAGTGAGTTTTGTGTGCTTGTAGAACAGGAAAGTAAATGACAGAAAAGTAAATGACGATAAAGTAAATAGCTGAAAAATAAAAATGTGCGCGAAGTGTGTAACAGAAATGTAACGAACAGAATAGTAAATAACAGGAAAGTAAATAGGTCGGAAATGATCAGGTTACGAATTGTATTGCTTTGGGTTTCGAATCCGCTTGGTACGTGATAGTGTTAAGTTAACTAATCCAGTGATATGACTACTAAAAATGTGTGACCCGGGTCACCGCTAGAGCCTCGTCCCCACGACATTTGATTTGAAAATTTAAAAGCTTTAACAAGTGGTAGTGCCTCCCGTTAAGGACAACAATTACCCTCAACCCTTCGAATGATCATCTCCGGGTTGGTTTAAGACATCGGATGTAAAATGCTCTATATTAGAGTTAAATAAGTGATTATATTTTGCTCACCGGGAGGCGGTGTAACAATGGGACCAAGTATAAAGACGTACTGTTCCCAACATGAGTTCACCAATTCTTGGTCACATAATAAGTTCGTATAAAGACGTACGACCTTACTAGTGTTGACCAAGTCTTGGCTTATCAATATCTACTTGTATAAAGACGTACACGTTTTAAGAGAAGTTTGATTAAAAAGGTTTTACACTTTAAAAATCAAGAACACTCACAAATATAAATACGGATTTAGACAATAATAAAAGCCCACCAAAATGGTGGTTTTAAGGACGAATAGTTAAAGACATAAACACATCATTTGGATTAATACGTTAAACATTAACATGCACCAAACTTCATCTTCACCCTAGCAATACAAAGAGTCTAGCCACGAATGGCCACACTAACTAGCATAACGCTGAGTTTCGTAGGCTCCCCTATTGCGGAACAAGGAGGAAGAGCCCCTCTACTCACTACTACTACACTTTAATTATGAAATAAGCTTTATCAGGTGTGTTCTTGGGGTGTGTAAGGGATGCTTCAATGAATAACTCAATCCATCTATTTATAGGCCTCAAAATAAGCAATGCACGACCGTGCATTAGATTGCACGGGCGTGCAAACACCTCGGGAATCAAACAGGGTACACGGGACAGTGTACTGGACCCTTGGAGAGCAAGATAGAGTTTGCACGGCCGTGCATGGCATTACACGGCCGTGCATTGCCCTACTGCTCTCAAGTTTTGTCTTTTAGCTGCTGGTTTGACTTGTTTTGATCTGATTTGACTTCTTGGGGGTCAATGCTCGGGTTTGGTCCTCCAAAAGCTTGATTTCTTCATCTTTTAAGCTGGTTTTTGCTTTGTTTATCTTGGAGCACCGAATAACCTGCAATTGTGAAATATTAACGTTTTAAGTATCAATTGCAAGGTTATTAATCAATTAGTACCATAATATGGGGATTATTATGCATGCAAAACATGTATAATTTAGGACATATCAGCTATCTACTTGCGTCTCTTCCCATTCTTGCTCTCTGGTCGCACATCTACTTTGCTTGACACCCTCCCTAACAACTCTATTACCACTTGGGAGGATCTTCAAGCCAAGTTCTACAAAAAGTACTATCCACCTTCCAAGGCCGCTCGCCTTCGGGATCAAATCCATTCATTCCGGATGGACCCTGACGAGCCTTATCACATGGACTGGGAGAGGTTCAATGCGCTGTTGAGCCGATGCCCAAAGCATGGTCTTTTTGACTGGGCAATTGTCTCACCTTAGAGTAGCAGCAAATGTTCAACATAGCTGCGGGAGGCCATATCATGGATAAACTCGAGCCAGCCGAGTGTGAGAAGATGTTCGAGAGCTTTGCTTTGGCGGAACATCAAAATCCATCTACTAGGACTTCCATTCCTAGTGCTAGAGCACCCGCCTCTTCTCCTAGAAGTGTGCATCAGGTCACTCCTGATACTAGCGTGGCTACTGCACTCGTAGCTATGGCTAATGAGATCAAGGAACTCAAACTCAGTGCTCTTAGGTGTGAGGTGTGAGGTGTGTAGGGGAGGATACGACACTAGAGATTTCCCCGTCAATCATCAGGAGCATGTGAGTTTTTCTGGTAACCAGAACCAGAATCGAGGGTACAACAACTATAATTCTTATGGCTCGGGATGGAGATCTGGAAATAACCCGCCTGGTTTTAATGGTCACCAGCATCAGTATGGAGAAGGAGAAGTTGGAGCGTGCTCGGGAAGTAGTGTCAGCACAAGGAAGATTGAAGAGATGATAGAGAATCAAACACTAGTGCTTGCCCATTTAGTCCAGTAGGACATGGACGCTAGGCAAAGACTGGATGCCTACGACACTTTATTGAAGAATAAGCAGTCGGCATTTTAGGATTTGCAACGCACGATAGGAGACATCGCGAAGAGCTTGAGGGACATATAGGAAGGTCCATCTTCAGGCCCCCAATGCTTCGGTGATGGTTGTGTCAGTCATGAGTCATAGAGAGGAGGAGAGAGTAGAGGAGAAAGCCTCCCAAGGTGCTGATTATGGCATTCCTTCAGTAGAGGAAGTGAAGAAGATTGATTGGAAAGCTCGGTTTGCTAAGATCGATGCTAGGATGTTAGAGGAGCCTGAGTTGAATGTTGTGTCAACGAGGAGTAGAAGGGCAGAAGAGAAGGAGAACTCACCGGTAGTAGTAGAAGAAGAAGAGCAGGTGGATGAAGATATAGTTATGGAGAAGCCTGCCGAGAAGGCAGAGGAGAAGAAGAGTGGGGGTGAGAGTAAGACCGTCGAGATTGACTTGAGTCGTGTTCCCTATCCAGCGCTTGCTGCCACATAAACATGCTAGGGAATACGGTCACTTCCTTGATATGTTCAAACAACTCAAGGTCAATATTCTATTTATAGAGCTCCTCCAGCATATGCGTAAGTATGGCAAGTTCCTCAAAGATCTTCATTCCAACAAGAAGAAGCTAGAGGGGATCTCTGAAGTCTCACTTAGTGAGCAATGTTCTGCAGTGGTTCAGAACAAACTGCCAGAGAAACTGGCGGATTCGGGTCGTTTCACGATCCTGCGTCTGCTTAGCTATTTGCCCCTAAACCACGCGTTGGTTGATCTGGGTGCTAGCGTCAATCTGATGACTTATTCTATCTATAAACAGCTAGACCTCAGTGAATCGCAACCGATGTGCATGAGCATTTCCTTGGCTGACCGCTCAGTCAAGTATCCACGGGGAATTGTGGAGAATCTGTTATTGAAAGTAGGTAAATTTGTCTTCCCCATGGATTTTGTTATTCTAGATATGGAAGTGGATGACAAAGTCCCACTTATCCTAGGACACCCATTCCTACGTACCGCCAAGGCAATGATCGATGTCTTTTACTGGAAACTCACACTTCGTGTTGGGGATGAGTCGATCACATCCGATGCTACTAAGTCCGTGAAGGATGTTGGCGAGCAAAGCCACTCCGTGTGCATGATTGATGCCTTCATGGATGAACATCGGGACTCTAATCCAGTAGAGGATGTTGTTGATAGAGATGAAGGAGTGATGATAGAGGACCCGCCTGATTGACTTGAGGAATTTGAAAAGAAATTGATAGGATCCTCGTTTCTAGGTGCTGACGGTGATGATTGCAGTTTGAGCGAGATTTTAGCACAAGTGGGGAAAATAGTATGTGAACCGCCCATGGTGGAAAGTGTAGATGAACTAGATGATCCGGTGGAGATTGTAGAGGCCATACCGTTAGAAGTGCCTATTCCTAAACCTCTGCCAGTTCTTTGTTCTGAGGGGATTACTGCTGAGCCGACCCCGAGTTCTAAAACCCATAGGTCTAGGCCACCCCGTAAGAGAACCCGTGCTTTGATAGATTCATCTAATTTAGGGAGATTGAAAACCCCAAGTGTGTGGACGTCTAGGGGAGATAAGCTTTTGAAATACTTGAACCACGTTGTTTTTGGATCGGGTAGATTTAAGTTGTGGTGAAAAGACCGGATTGGTGCATATGATATACACTTGAGGTTTGACAGGAGTATTTGTTTGCTGAGGATTTGGAGAATCGGGAGACCGCGGAGGATGAAGACGGTACCGGTTAGGATCAAGGAGAAGCCTCCTGATAGGTTTGTTTGAGTCTCGGGAAAGTGCCCGGGATGTAGAGTTTGTGTGCATTCCTTGGTTTGAGTCCGTGTCAATTTTTGTGTTTTTCGGTTTGTGTTTTGTTTGTCATGTTTTGCAGGGATTCGCACTTGATTCGGTGAGGAAAATCGTCGAGAATGAAGTTCTAGGTATTTTTACGTATGTTTTTATGCTTGGAATAGGTTTTTATGGAATTTGGGTGAAAAAAGTTTAAGGGGTGAAAAATTTTCTAAGTATAAAAACCCCCTTAACTTTCTGTCACCAGCCAGTTCTCGCGGTACGCGACACCTTTGGGAAGTCCTCTCGCGATACGCGAAGGACAAACTTAATGGCCGGCTTAAAATTTGCCTCCTCGCGGTACGCAAGGAGTGCTGCCCTTTCTCTCGCGATACGCGGGGCCTTGCTGGTTTCACCCTTCTTCCTTGTATTCCCGTGGTTTCCCATACCCGTTCACCACCGCCATCATACCACCTCTATAAAAATCCATCGTCATTCATCACATATCATCCATCACTACCCGTCACTACCATCATCACATATCATCCATCACTTCCATTTATACCATACATCTTCATTCATACCATCCGACCACCACGACCATGGGAAATTGAAACCGTTCGTAACCAATGATCTGCTTTGCTGTGGCTTTAATGTCTATGTGTTTGCCACACATCGAGTACATTTCTCTAAATATCTATCTATCTTGAGTCTTTAAGTTTTTAGTGAGTCGGTTGAGTCTTTATTTTTAATTTGAGTCAGTTTAATGCTGCGGGTTTGTTGTGAGGTTTATTTTGCAGGTTTTATCATTCTGCATGTACTCAATCTCCATTCGGGTGGGGTTGATCATCACTTATATGAAGTTTGTGAAGGCGACCCAGCAATATGTGCAACCGCGACCGAAATGCTATACGGTGCACACAAGGATGAACGAAGCTGGATTTTCTTCGAGAGCATATACATTACCAGCTAAGTCGATTCCTGATTTATTTTTGCAATTTTTATTTTTAGTTGTGTCTTGCTTCACATTGAGGACAATGTGTCTTTCAAGTGTGGGGATGTGAGTGTCTAGTTTAGTCTAGTTTGTCTTGTTTATAAAAATTCAAAAATACAAAAAAATTAAAATTTTTTGAATAATGTCCCTGGAAATTACTGCTTATAATTGGAAAATGATAGTACAACTGGATCTACTTATTGAGTTTTGATTTAAATGATTAAAAATGCGTCTAATTAGTAATGTTTTGGTAGACCCAGCCAATTTGAATAGCTTAAATAGCCTGTGAGTGTTACTTAGGATTAATCGTGTAATTAAATCATGAAATCATGTGGGTACTCATCTTAGGGTGTCAGTAATACTGAAACTGTCAACATAGGGTGATAGGTACCACGTTAAGTTAATATCTATTTGTTTTTAAAATTTTTGACACACCATTCTCTTTTTATGAGAATAAATCCAAGTTTGGTGGCGCCCGTATCCATAAATTCCATAATTCATGAGCTATTGATTAGGATACTAAGTTTTGCTTATGTGTTACCCTCCGGGATGGCCACTTGGAGAAAACACCCCTAAGTGATTCTTATGTGCTTTATTGATAGAATCTAGTCTATGTGTTACCTTTCGGGATAGTGACTTAGTTGAAACGCCTCTACATGAAGTTCATTTGCTTATTAATGCTCATTATTCATTCCATTCATACATGATTTCATCTAATTTCTTAAACAAATAAATCTTAGTTTAACGTGGTAGGGTAAATCTATATGGTTTAATCCGTGCCTAAACATGACCGTGAGACGGGATTAGGTGGAGCTGTAGCTTCTGAGTGTGAGTCACATAGGTCGATTGATATCTCTATAAATTGGAATTAGAACACATTACAGGGGGCTAGATAGTTGGTGCTTGGGTTTAATCGGATAGAAATACTGTTTATTGCTTTTTAACGCGTGAGTATGTTTTGGTAATTGTGAGTTTGTTAAGTAGATCTGAGTTATGATTCCATTGCATCTTTTTCGAGGACGAAAAAATGTCAAGTGTGGGGATGTTTGATGTAGTGCAAAGCACACATCTTTATTCCTATTGTTTTCGTGCATTTTTACTTAGTTTTATGTTCGTTTTTAATCGTTGAAGTATGTATTTGAGTCTATTGTATGCTTTCAGAAGCTCGTGTGGAATAGGAAGCTAAATCATGAAGAAATCGAGCAAGAGAAGAAGCCGGAAGTGAAAAAGGAAAAAAATGATGAAAATTGGTCTCTCGCGGTACGCGAGAGAAAGAGACCAGAGCCTCGCGGTACGCGAGGGAAGCTAAAACCGGCCGCGACTAATTTGTTCCTCGCGGTACGCGAGGAGCCCTTCCAAATATCTCGCGGTACCGCGAGAGACCCGTAATTCATGAAAAAACCCTAAATTGAATTATATTAGATTTACAATGCCATTATTCAAAAAGTTTGATTGTTTGCCGTATGGAGAAGAGCCAAGGGCGATTTTAGGAGTTAGGAAGTCAATTGAAGAGAAAAGCTTGAATCTTTGGATCCCAGGTTTGTAGTTTAACTTGTTCGGTGTTCAAGATTTGATTTTTATGTTTGATACCATGGTTTATTCATGTTCTTCTGTTTTGTTGAACTTTAGTATGATTCTAGGCTAAAACTTGTATACTGGCTGGATCTTATGATGATTACTGTGTAAAGTTATGATTTTTACTGGTTTTGGATATTAAAGTATGGTTTAATGATTTTGTAAAAGGTTTTTTGATATTAATTATGATGAATATGCATGCTTAGATCTGAGTGGTGTTTGATTTCGATTCCGTACGTTGATTGTGGATGTCTTCCAGCTTGATTAGCATATCTAGGTCATAGACTTTTAGGGTTTGTGATTGTTTGTGTGGGTTGCTAGAGATAGCGATCCATAGGAGTTGTGGTTGAATGTTATTTAGAACTAAGTGTGTATCCTGTCTCAATACCCGAAAAGTGAGAGATTGTCGTTTAGTCTTCGTCATTAGGAATCCGAGTGTCAGCTGTCTGAGAGGAAGTTGGTATTAGGTGTCTAGTGATTGTTGCTATTCGGAGTCATAGTTCTTATCTTGATATTACCCTGTGCATTCTTCGAATGTATGGTGGACAGTGAGACTGAAAGGTGATCTGTCTATTCGGGTACTTTATCATTGTTGGAGAGACCGAAAGGTAATCCACTATCTGGTGAGTTATTACATCTTTAGGTTCCTTAGTTGGTGACACCCTGAGAATGATTAGGGATCCACTAGGTAGTCTAGAGTTGTTTCCTTAGAAACCCAGATCTATCTTAGTTTCCAGAACCGGTAGAAGTTGTTCTTTGCAAGTAGGATTCCGACCTATGTAGTATTCTTCCCATCATCTGATATTACCTTAGTTATTGATCTTGATAGTTGAGTCGATCTTTAGTTTGTTGCATTATTAGTTCTAATCTTTAGTGTAGTCAACCCCCCAATCATCAATCTTTAGTC
This sequence comes from Smallanthus sonchifolius, assembly GCA_023525975.1. Lineage (NCBI taxonomy): Eukaryota > Viridiplantae > Streptophyta > Magnoliopsida > Asterales > Asteraceae > Smallanthus > Smallanthus sonchifolius. The sequence continues at coordinate 23,443,937 of CM042037.1, forward strand.
CGAGTCAAAGTCTAGTATAGTTATCATAGTGTCTCTAGGGTCGATATTCCGGTTTACCATTAAGTTGTTCAACACTCGATAGGTACTCTTGTCTGTCAGTGAGGTCTAGTTCATATGTTTTCCATTTATTTCTTAGGAGTCTAGGTTAGGTTTAGTTAGTTTTTATATAGACCGTCTGGGCGACATCAACTACGGACACTCTTACACCTTCAATTTTGTGTAATGGTTGACAAAAATTATAAGGCACACAGACCGTGCCTTTTAACACCCTTAATTGAAGATGTTGAGATTTAGGGTTATGGTGAAGTCCGATGTTAAGTCATTCTGGTTCCCCTTCACCCTCATCATAAACAAAATCAAGAATATAAGATGGTTGATCACTGATGTTCCATCGATCTCCCCTCATCTCTTAAAAATTACGAGATCCCATATTTCTACTCCTTTTCAAATGATTTGCTTTGAAATTGTGTATGAAGATGTGCTTAGTTGGGGAAACAACAAGGTGAGGGACATTACGAGTATAAGCAGTGGAGATCTGGCTATTCTTGTACCATGGTTCATTGAGGAAGAACAGTATTATGTGTGTGTTTGCTTTATTGATGTTGAATGGGGGAACCCTAATTTGGTCTGGTGTGAAAGGAGAAAGAAGAAACGGGCGTAAAAAGGGGATGCTCACACGCATAAAAGCCAGAAGCAAGAGTTGTACATGGTGCATTGCATCTTGTACACGTTACTATTCCCCTCCATGTGTTTTAAATACATTGTATAATTGGTGGGGCTGATGGGTTAAAATGACTAAACTACCCTCACATGTAAGGCACATGACTGAGTTTAACAGAAAAAAGTTAATGTCAGTTAGTGGAAAGGACGAAAAATGTACAAAAGTTCCAAAAAAAGAACACACAGTGTAATTATTGATGGTAAATGACACAATATGCAATTTACTATATAATTAAATGACATAATGTGTAATTTACTCGAAAATATATTTCCGACATTATTCATAAAACCAATATGAGTAATTGCAAGCCCATTTCCACACCAATTACATGTTCAGAATTGCTGACATTTAAAGGGGGCACCCCACTTTCCTCACCCACCGACTACCGAGCCACTGTTAGTACCTTGCAATACCTATCTCTCACAAGACCTAACATTGCATTTACAGTGAATCGGATATCTCAGTTTATGCATGCCTCGTCTACCTTCCACTTGTCGGCCCTTAAAAGGTTGCTTCGATATTTACATGGAATTATGCATCATGGACTTTTACTAAGTCGCAATTCCTCTCTGCATCTTCATGCTTTCATTGACGTTTGATTGGGCAAGGTACAAAGACATGTTTTTTAGTACAACCGGTTACATTGTATACCTCGGCTCTAATCCTGTTTCTTGGAGTTCAAAGCGTCAAACCACCTTAGCCCGGTCCTCTACTGAGGCTGAATTCTGAGTTGTGGCTTCTACCACCACTAAAGTACAATGGGCAACTTCTCTCTTTTCAGAATTGGGTTTCAACTCTGCCATTAAACCTAAAATCTATTGTGATAACCTTGGAGCTACACATATTGATGGTGATGATCAACTTGCAGACGTCCTAACAAAGCCGTTAACTCGCCCCAGGTTTCATCTACTTATTTCCAAGATTGGAATTACTTAACGACCGTCCATCTTGCGAGGCATATTAAAGATAAATAAAATATTCAAAATTCAAATCACTTTGAAATACTCTATCATTATGTTGTATTCTCGTTTCCTGTTCATTTCCTATTTTGTAGTTAAAGAATTATTCCACATATTATCCTTTATAATTTTTAAGCTTTAGAAATGTTAATACAAAAGGCTGTTAATATCAAGAAAGTTAAAGGGCTAAACCAGAAGAAAGTTAGTAGATTAGTTTGAATGTTTAGATAAAGTTACTTTATGTTTATCGATAAACAAGAAAGAGTCGATCTGTTGTTGAAGATCAAATTCCGTGTTCGTGTGCTCAATATCCAATAATTGGTATCAAAGCTTCGAGGGTTTGAGAGTCGTATTTTGAGAAAGGGGAGCAACCCCCTTCTGCTGTAGAGCTGCAAACGAAAGAAGATCGAAAGGAGTAACAAATAATTAATTGAAGAAAGATAATAGAAGCATGGAGATTGGACCGTGGGATTGAAAGAAATTTTAAGCAAGCAGGAGCTATTTATTGAAGCAAGTTAGCAAGCTGGTGATTTAATTGGAAGTATCGTCACCGTCGTAAAAGACAAAAAAAAAAAAAGATAGCAAGAAAGCACACAGGTGATTAATTCAAACAGGAAGGCAACCTGGTGAAGTTAAAGCAAGTAAGAGGTCGTCATCGAAGAGAATTAAAGAAGCAAACAGGTTAGGAGGTGAAAAAAAAAACTAGAAGCCAGCAAGCACACACGAGGTTAGGGGAAAGTTCCTTAGAAGATATAAGCACACAAGCTGGCACGTCCATTAAGTTCCGGACTTGGAATTAAAATGAAAGAAGCAAGCAAGTAGAGTTGTGAATTAATTTAAGTATGAAAGAACACACCTCAAACACACGTGGCTGTAATTATTTCGAGAAAAGAAGCTGTGATCGCAACAAGCAACAGGTTGTTTGCAAGAGTCTGTGATCATCCATTTCAGTTCCTTTGTGAAAGCTGAGAGCAAATTGTTGGGATTTAGTATACTAGTTAAAAAACCCTTTTTATAACAATAAATAAAATAGCGGAAGCGTGTATACGAACAGAATCAGACCGAAATCTGAATCATCCACCAAGAGTTCAGATGCAAAACGAACGTAAACAAAATCCAACAATAGGGTGTTTAACGAAGCATACCTTTTCGTGAATAAACAGCTAAGCAAGTTAGAAACACCACGAGATTAACAGTTTGGTCGCTAGATCCAAGAACACGAAATCCCCTGAGAACCTCTGATCGTGGGTCACCCAAACTCAATAAACCAGCTTCAGCCGGTTTCTTCCTTCCCACGGCGGCAGAGTGACAACGCCAATCGTGATAACGGCGATGGCGAGACGGTGGCACTGATTGGATCAGGGGAGGGGGTCAGTGGCTCTAGGTGGAGTAGGATTAGGGTTTTGCAATTAATCTTTATATTGCAAATTATGTGGGATCCAATTCCTAATACCCTACACCCCTATTTATAATTTCATAAAATTAGGAAACAAGTTATAGTTTCTGAATTCAAATCTAATTTATATCAAATAATTCTATTATTTAATTAATGATTATCTACTACTTTTAAATAATCTGATAATTATCAACACTTTTGATAATTAATTAATTTCTAATTATCAACAACTTTAATAATTAATTAATTAAAAACCCCTTTAGTTATTAATTTATTCTAAATAAATCAATAATAAAATGTTTTAATTATTTCATAAATAATTCGACCCCATTGTCATTTCATGTCAAGAATGTTTAATCAATTAAATATCATGTGATCGTTGCTCATAATGTGACTATTTGGCTCCTACCTTATTAGTAGTGTTGTCGAATGTCGTTACTCGAACATATATATACAACAGACTCTCACTTGCACGAGTCTCGATCATAAGTCAACACAGACAGTAGTGGACGTCTAGCTACATCTCTCCGCCCCTAGTAAGGTATGACGCTTTACAAGCTATTAACTATTCTCGATGATCTAAGTACCTTACTTTACTCTTTGCAATAGCCATGGTTATATATTAATTATCTTTTTTGTAATAGACATCTCGTTGAACATGAGACATGGATCAACCTTTCATTCTCATACAGTGTTCAACTATTTTTTTTCTCGATCGAGATTCAAAGTGGTCTAACAAACTCCCAATTTGAGCACGGCCATGCATTTACACCAGTTTGAACCAACGAGGGCCCAGAGATACCCTCTTAGGTTAGTAAGGGAACGAATCCAATCTTGACTACATACAACTCTCACTAAACTTCAGATTAGTTACCAACTATTGTCCTTATTACTCCATGGTCAAAGTACAACGTTAGACAATGTCAAAGAACAGCCCTCCATACAAAGATAATACCATTTTCAAAATCTACATGTTTACTTTTGCTATTTTTTGATGAAATAATCCTATTAATCTTGATCAAAAGAAAAATAAACCCTAAAAGCTGAGAATTGATACGATTGTTTTGTCATAGCATCTTTTATATTGTGTTATTGTTTAACCATTTATACTACTAGTATATATGTTTCTTTGACATTTAATACCATCTTGTCTTGTATCATAGTGTGGTATCTTTATATTTATGTTATATGATTTTATATCATTTCTTATTGCGTCACACCATACAAATAGTCTATATATTATTTTATATATTTTATAATTAATAAACTATTCATGTGTAACGTACCATTTCCTATCAAACTCATAGTAGATGTGATGGATTGGAAGTAACATGTCAATAGTGAAGGCAACAATGATTACTCATTTGACTCGTCTTTTAGCCAATTTATTTATTTGAAGTTTATTAATAGGTTTTAACTTTCAAACTCACTAAACCGATCAATGAAACTTAGAGCATTCACATGTTCGTATATGTTTGTGAGTGGGTTCTGTATATTTTAGGGAGTGGTTTAAAATGGTTATGAGTGAAAGAGAAAATATTACTGTTAATTTTTATATTTGTGAAAACATTGTTCACCTCTATTAATTTTTTAATATTTTTTTAAAGGGGTTGTAAGTAAAGGAGAGAGAAAATATAATGATAAAGGTATAAAACAATATTATTTAATTAAAAAGAAGAGAGAAAAGATAGTGATTTTTAGTGTAATTATAAAGATGAGAATAGAGAAGCTGATGGGATTGCTCTTACAAGCCAAGTAATTATGTTTACTATTGCATATGTTGTGTTTGCACCCCTGAAACGTAGGGTCCCCGCGGGGCAAAGGACACCGCGAGGGAAACCAAACCTTCATATCCCACACTCCATAAAGGACAAAGCACCTGAGCGTACGGAAAGAAGAGATCACACCGCCATGTCAGGAATGTCATGCTAGGGGGAACATCCCCATGCACAAAAGTGGGCCCTCAAGGTCAGACAAAACTACACCACTAGCGGTTGTCACCTGGGGGACCACAAGAATATCCCTGATAACGACCTCCCTCCAATAACATTCCCGCCAGGTAATCGCCATGATAGCGACGTCTTAGTACACCCTTTTGGCTATAAATAGGAGAATCACCTCTAGGTATGGACATCTTCTTCTCCTCCAGAACTCTCAAACTAATACTCACACTATCATCTCAGAAAAATATTTATCCTCACGCCAGAGGGTGATCACAGGGAATCCCCCTTTCCTGTGACGAGGCTAACGGCGTTGTTCGTTTTGCAGGCCTGGGGACGCCACTTTGAACTCAAGGTGGCCAGAGAAGCCCCATCAATCCTGTAGAACTTCAGCTTAAGCACCCGCGTGGATTGTTGTATCTTCATTGACGCCTTCCGTGGGACTAGAAATCGTACTTCAATAAGATCAAACTAGAAACTTTACTCATAATTCAACAGATTAAAATTTTATAATTATTTATTACAACATAAAAAAAGGATGAAGGCACTTAAATAACTACATACGTTTACTTTTGTTTTAGAGTGAAAAAATTAAGTATTCATTTTAATAAATGAAATCTAAAATTTCATAGGTTTAGCAGCCTGCTAGACTGCTTCACTATTCATACACGTTACTGCTTAATATATAATAGTTACTAATTATTTCAGGCCTAACGAATAACAACCTACACGACAAAGGAAAAAATCATCTACAAAGTCAATAGTTGAAACATACTACTTTACATTGTAGATTATACATTAGTTATATTGATAAAAACAAGGTCGCTTATTTATTTTCCCACGTTAATCATTAAAAAATATTTGCCAAACCTTAAGGTGGATTTGATATTCTCATGAAGCAAAATGATTCCAAACTCTTCAACAAACAATTTTTTAATTAAGACGTAAATATCATCTAAGTAAATGATTAATATAAATAAAACCACGTAATTTCGTTTTGTCCAAATTTGTGTTAATTTATTTGATTACGGATAACAAATTAAAATGTAGTAGAGACAAAGTGACATAAGCAAACAAGAGTTATATTAGGTAGTGGTCACAATAAATTCCACGTGGACATTGTTAGGCGACCAAAATTGATTGGCGGTTTAATATTAAATACCAGTTTGGAACCGTCTACAAGTTGCAATAATGCCAACCTAGTTTTCCTTTGCATCAACTATTTACGATATCATTTCATTTATATCATTCTGTCCAAAGTAAGAACACGCAAAATATGGAACAAAGATATATCGCTCGTTAGCGCATTCGATACAAAGTTATTTTTTAATAGAAAATGACAAGAAATGTAATAAGCCTTTATGCGTGATGAGACGTAGTAAGTAAGAAAAGTGGGCTTATAGCTGTTTTATATATCAAATTTAAAACAAGTACATGAATTTACACGTTTTTACAATTATGTATAACCCTCATACCGTGTTTTGCTAAAAAAATAAGTCTAGAATTGTGTGGTCTTCGAATAGTGTTACGTATATGTAACACATAGTGTTACATGTATGTAACTCCGCTTACATATACGCAAAACTAAGTGTTACATATATGTAACAGTAAGTGTACATATACGAAACAAAAGGCTATGATTTTGGTTTTGTAAAATTGTGTAAACTACATTTGTAAACTGTATAATTGACTTCTTAATCATCTTTGTTCTACATATTTCGTGTGTTGCATAGTTGTAAACCCATAATGGTTCTGTTTTTAAGTATAGTCTTGCTTTTTTAGGCATTTCTTGTATGAACAGAAGTTCAATTTGGTTCAATTTGATGATGAAATCGAAGAAGATGATGATCGGTCGAGCAATTATCAAAGTGTCTGGTTTTGAACATGAAGAACACAATGAACATGAAGAACACGATGAACATGAAGAAATACAATTTTATTATAATTACATACATGTAACTTTGTTGTTACATACACGTAACAAAGTATTTTCTTTATCAAATTTTAAGTTCTGTTGTTTTTGTATGATTAAAACGTATATGTACCATTACCTTCCACCATCTCTCTTGTAGTTATTACGTAAAATAAAAAAAAAATTGTTATTTTTTTAAATAAATTTGTGTTGGAGGAATAAAAGATTGGAGAGAAAAAGAGTAATTTTAGGAATTTATATGGATAGTTGGTTGTTTTCAAAATTGAAAAAAATATTGTTTTCCTATTCTACCCTTTAGCATTAAATTTCAATGATTTTAAATTCTTGATAATTACTGATTTGCTACTACACTATATAAACCATTGATTATCCTTAATCATTGGTTGAGATGTGGTTATCATGGTTTACATATAAAAATAGGTTATAATCTGAACCACATCATATATATAGGGTATATATATAGGGGTATGTTCTTTTGAGAACCGAAAAACCGTACAAAACGTGTACATATCAATTCGGTGAAAAAGGTAAAATCGAACAATTATGTTTTATTTATCTCTTCTCAATCTTAGTTTGAGTTTATCTCCTCTCCTAAATTTTTCTAAAAAGGTATAAAAATATGCATATATGCATTCATTTGTGCATATAGTGTGAGTGCATATATGCATTTAAAAAAGCGACTATAAATTCTAGGTCTTTTAAAACCAAACCTTTAAAATATTGAAATCTACATGAATTCTAGTCAAGTTATATTATAAATAGTGCAAGAGTTAATGCGGTTCTCAAGGTTTTTAACATATTGTTGATTCTCAAAAGAATGTATATAAGGGAAATATCAAATGAAAATCATCAACTTATGTGAAAACTGTAAGGCTCCAAACCCGAGAGGCCTCACTTATTGGATTTACTTATCAACACATAACTCATTAACAAAAGACATTCAACACTTTGCAGCGGAAACTATTTAAACTTTAACATACGCGACGGAATACAAAACATGTCTTAAACATACTTGTCAGTAACAAACTAAAAATTGTCTTTAAACAATATAATCGAAAGAAACATAAAGGGGATGCTAGACACTGATCTTCGGGTAACTCTCTGCGCCAAGCCAAGCATCCTCATCCATCTACAGGCACCTACACTTAACTGATGTGCATACTAAAAATCAGCAGGGCTGAGTGAGTTCTAACGTTTACTTTAAATCAATTATACAAATGATTTACTAATACATACATACTGCCAATAAGGCAAAACTTTACGTACTTTACTTTTCAAAAACAGTTTAAAAACATGCGATAACCGTCAATTCCTTTACACTATACTACCCTCATGGCTCACGTCCATGAACCGACAAGTACCTGGTCAATGCCCCAATGGCCAACGGCCATGGACCGACATACCGCTTAACCGTCAATTCCCTTGTCAATAATGTACCGCCCCCATGGTCGACGACCATGAACCGATGAGTACCTGGTCAATGCCCATCGCTTAACGCTAAGGGGAGGTTGCGTAGACCTCCCAAGCAACCGCCGTCACCCATCCCAGTTGTACAACCGTTAACGAACCCAAAGGTTCTTACTAATGGGCTTAACCCATATATGACATCTTGTACAAGTAACATCTGTCCCCAAAGGACCTTAACAAGCTGGTACACATTCTCGTAGGAAAACTGTTCACTTTCTTTTTATAAAACTTTCTTTAATCTTTTTCAAAACTTAACATATAATATGCATTTGTTTATATATATAAATATAGTAAACGCTTGCCATAAAATATCTTTGCTACACTGAAAACTTACCTTGCACATGTATTATGTATTTGTTTATGTATATGAAAATATAATAAACGGTTGCCAATAATACAACTATACTTTACATAAAACGTACTTTTGCCTCTTTTAAACATTTCTCTAATATTAATATAAAAAATGTAATAAACATTTTTCACTAAGTATGCACACCACCCCTAAAGCAGGAAAAAAATGGTTTAGAACTCACCTGGTATCTTAGCTGGAACGTCTACTGAAATCTCACGCAATCTGATTAATCATGACAATTCAACGCATATCAGACTTAACCCGACACTGAAACAATTTCGTTATTTCTGACTAGGCGAACTTAGGATAAGTTCGCCTCCCATGGGCCCAACGAACTTATCAAGCGAACCTTATAACTTCGCTAGACAATATCTAGCGAACTTACGAAGCGCACATGTCAAGTTCGCTACTACATGACTCGACGAACATAACAACTTCGCTTAAACAAGATCCAACAAACTTATCAAGTTCGCCCTACATTGGCCCGACGAACTTAGCAAGTTCTCCTACGGGCTTCATCTTCCCCTTCCAAACCCTAATCTGCATGCTATGGCGGCTAAGGCTCAAACTCATCAAGACTCGAACTTTTTACGTCCAAAACTTGTGTTTAATACTCGTGATGCTAGATCTAAGGTTTATTTTGTGTTTCAAACGTAAAAATCTAACCTTTTGATTCGAAAACCATAAAAACCCATAACTTTCTAAAAACTCAGATCTGGGAGAGATCGTTACCTGAAATCGCTTCCCGTTCGTTGCTAGACACTCCAGAGACTTGCACCAACGATCTTTGAGGCTAGGAAATGGAAACCAGGACTTTCTCTCTCCAGGCTTTCTTTCCCTCTTTCTCTCTCTAGATTGAAAATATGGCACAAAGGTGTGGAGAAGGGCTGGTCTTGAGAGCTTTTAAGGGGCCCAACTCTCCCTTTTTTTTGGCCCATGCGCCTAAGCCCAAGCCCGTTCCCTTATTCTTGTTTAGTTTTTAATTCTCGTGGACTATTCCGTGTTCTAAAACTCGGGATGTTATAAAAACCAAATAAAACAAAGTAAATATGACTTGTTATTTTGAAGGATAGCAAGCAATAAAAAAAATCCAAAACACCAAACAAACAACTAAACACTATATGAACCAATATAAAAGGAGAACTGCATAAAAAGGTAATGTGTTAGTTAGCCATAATCTTACAAAGTTTGGTAACAATGTCATAATCACATACAACATAGCGATGAGTTTACCTAGATGATGCATTCCATCGACTCCGTTGATAATGGAGAGGAATTTCTTCGAGCTAACAGCTGATATCTCATCTTTTTTTTATTCTATTTCATGATTAACGTATCTCGTAAATAAACAAATCTACAAATAAAAAATTGAAATATTAAACGAAGAAAAGTATCGTGAATGAAGTTCTGAATCGATAGATAGCTGAAACGAAGAACTTTGCGCTCGGAAAAGTTTTCATCGACGGACTGATCCGTAACGGTACCCTCAATGTCCTCCATTTCAGGCCGCTTCTTCCGATCACCATTTGTCGGTATTGTTACAGGCGGCTGGAAGTCAGAAACCCTAGAATTGAACGAACGTTTTTAATAAAAACTTTTTATAAAGAGAGATATTGCGTAGGATGGTTTAAAACGTGTCATGGTTGTAGCAAGAAGTAAATCTACAAGATGTTTATCTGAGATACATACGTTTTATGGCCGGTGAATTATATGTTATGAGTACAATTAAATTTGTATACTAAGTTGTGTAAACTTTTCATCATCTTGTAAACTTATAATAAACTTTTGTGTTTGATGAAAACTTTCACGTTTGATGAAATACACATGAAATTGACCAAAATCCAACATGGTTTTAATTGTTTGACCATCTGCATTGCAAAGTTACCGCATAAAATCAAATCAATCCTTATTTTTTCTGATGGTGTGGTCTACCTTTTTCTGATGTCATCTGACACCGGGACTGGTCTGACAACAGTTTGTAGAGGTATAATGCAATGATTTTTATACTAATTTGTGTAAACTTTTTTATCATCTTGTAAACTTATAATAAACTTTTGTGTTTGATGAAAACTTTCGTGTTTAATGAAACTTTCACGTTAGATGAAATACACATGAATTTGACCACAATCCAACATGGTTTGAATTGTATGACCATCTAGATTGCAGAAGCTACCGTATAAAGTCAAATAAATCCTTATTTTTTCCTGGTGGTGTGGTCTAGGGATGATCATTTGGTACCGAGTACCGGTGTCGTACCGATAGATTCGGTACCGGTACCGGTACCCACTTTTCCATAAATTCGGTACCGGTATCAGTACGGTGCCGATACCATCTAGAGATGAAATTTTTTTAACAAGTACACGTACCGTACCGATAAATTCGATACCGGTACCCATTTTTTCCATAAATTTGGTATCGGTACCGATCTCATCCCTAGTGTGGTCTACCTTTTGTTGATGTCATCCGACGCCGGGACTGGTCTAACAACAGTCTGTATGAGGACATGAATGATTGATGTCAGTTTTTACAGCTTTTGTCGTTTGACTAAGGAAAATACAGGCCGCATTCTACAATACGACCCGTATTGCCCTTGTATGTAACACTTTTGTGTGTATCTTAAAATGCATGTATGAGTGTATAACACACCCCTTATTTTATCTAAAAATGCATGTGTAACATATGAAAACAATAATCTAGTATTTTTTTACTTCTCTGTAATAACTGTATATCAAAAAATGTAACATAATGAACGTCCTTTTTTTTACTTCTCTGTAATAACTTGTATGTACTTTTTTTTTAAAACGGCTTGTAGTTTCTATCGTGATAAAAATAAAACAATCTAGAGATTATTTATCGTAGCAATTAAACACACTAAGGGAGTGTTGGGATTGAGTCTGAAAATCACTTATTGACTTTTTCAAAAATTCAAAAGTTAAAAAAGTGTTTGACATTGATAAAAGTCTTTTTTATTTTGGCTTTTTGATAAGTATTAAAAAGTTGTTTTTCAAAAGTTACAAATCCTAGCTTTTTAAAACTTCTTATGACTTTTTAAACATAAAATTACCAATATACCCACCATTTATCCTACAATAAATATAAGCTAAGTCAAACACTTTTTAAAAAATAATTTATTGAATTTTTCCACCACAAAATCTAATCCAAACATTTTTTTAAAACTTATTTAAAAAAAATTATACATCAATAAACACTTAATAAAAAAGCATTTTGAAGTTTGAATAAGCAATCCAAACACCCTCTAAAACAAACCCAAAATAAAAACACACACATAGACATCATCAAAGAAATTGATATTAATGGAATCATAAGCGGAGCACTGACTCACGCGTGACCAACACATCCCTTTAAATTAACCCCTCCCCCCAACACCATCATTACACCCTTTCAGTTTCAGTTTCCGATCGATCACTCATCATTCCGATATGAACCGTCGTCACCGTTTTCTTTCTCTCCCCCGAACCAGCAGCTGCAACAGCACCACCACAATAGTCCCATCCAATTACATCTCTTCAACCTCCTACATAATTGACCCCAACTCTGCCACCAACGACAAACCTCTCGTCGGAGGTGGAACTCCAGTAGGTTGCCGCCCCCGCTTTGGTATCTCGATATTTCTCCGTTCGATTATCAACATAATATCAATCCCTGCAATCCTTCCCTCGTGCCGGTGGCTCACCTTACCCGCCCAACTGTCGCTTACGCCGTCACCAGGTCGGAAAGTCACCGGCACGTTGTTTGGAAACCGGAGGGGACACGTCAGCTTTGCGGTGCAGTATGATCCGAGATCGGAACCGGTGTTGATCGTGGAGCTGGCGGTGTCGACGGCAGCTCTCGTGAAGGAAATGTCGTCGGGGTTAGTTAGAATCGCGTTGGAATGCGAGAAGCAGAACGCGCGGTCTTTGGCGCGTGAGGGAGGTGGTAAAACGAAGCTGTTTCACGAGCCGACGTGGAGTATGTACTGTAACGGACGGAAGTACGGGTACGCGCAGTCGCGAGCGTGTTCTCCGTCAGACTGGCACGTGCTGAGCACGGTGCAAACGGTTTCGGTTGGGGCCGGTGTTATACCGGTGGTGGGGGACGGCGGGAAGAGAAACGACGAGGGGGAGCTGTTGTATATGAGAGCGAGATTTGAGCGAGTTGTGGGGAGTCGTGACTCGGAAGCGTTTTACATGTTGAACCCGGACGGCAGCGGAGGGCCTGAACTCAGTATATTTCTACTTAGAATATAGTCTTGTTAAGATGAGTTTACTTTTAAATATTATATTTGTAATTTTATTACAAATTATTCTGTTTACATCTTTAAAAAAACTAAAATACGTCAATGTAAAAATGGAGTTTGTTCTCATTATTACACGAAAACTATATCAACAAATTCTACTGGACTAACATCAGTATACATCATAAGTGTTTATAAACCATTAAAATTGAAAGAAATGTTTAATTCGAAACAATTCGATCGGTTTAAAATGTATTCAGTTTGATTTTGATGGTTTTACAGTTTAAAACTTGAAACTGGTCACGTAAACCGAACCAACCGTTAATTTTTATTTTAGAAACATGCAATTATGTATATGTATTATATTCAAGAACCTGATTATTATTTTTTAAAGAGATAATAGAAATTTATCCTTTTGAAAAACAGCCAATCTTCAAAAACGAATGATCAAACCACCAATACGACCGGTTCAACCAACCTAACCAACACGCCCAGTTTGTTTTGTAATTAAACCATAAACACCCGTAATATTACATGCCTATTGCAAATTAAGAGAAGGATTGATAAAAACAACTTTCATCAATATATAACCTTCCTAAGTAACACATGTAATTCCTATGATAAGTAATGTTGTATTAGCAACCATTAATTATTTTACATATGTTAATTGATTCAACTCTACGACATTCATCAATATTTTTAAGAATTAATTGACCCAAAAAATATTTTAATTAAAATATATATAAAAAACGCCACGTAGTCACGTATACACTGATTTTTCGGGTTCATGTTACACGGGTTGACTTTTGTTCGATGAAACTGTAAAGCGAATCACACTGATTTCAGTTTGAAACAAAGCGAATTGAAAACAAAATCTAAAATCCAAGAAAAGCGATTACAATAAAGTGGAAGGTAAATGGGTAATAAGTTGCAGGGCGCAATCCTCTTTTGGAAAGCAAAACCCAAAATCCGAATTTAATATTTTTATTTCTAATTGATAAAGAATAACTAGCAAAAATTAAAACAAGAATTAATGGTTCTTGTGGTATGACCACACTCAGTGGCGGATCTAAAACAAAAGTTTAGGGGTAACGAATTTTTTTTTACCGTACTTTCATGTAAATGAAACAAAAAAAAATTGACGGGCCTTTCATGTAAACAAAAATTTTTTTGACCGTACTTTCATGTAAATGAAACAATTTTTTTTTACTATACTTTAATGTAAACAAATTTTTTTTTGACGGTGACATGAGACTGGCGAGGCGGAGGACTGGGGTTTGGCGGAGGCGGCGCCGAGCGGTGTCTCAGCTCAGGTCGAGCGGTTGGTCGAGTGGTCGGTCTCTGAGTCTCACAGTTCCCGCTCTCTGTCTTTCTTCTTGCTGGCCGCTTGGGTAAGTTGGGTTTGAGAATTTAGAATTGAGACTTTGAGGTATTGGGTTTTAATAAAACATTTGGGCTGGCTAAAGCCCAAATGTTTTATTAAAACACAATACCTCAAAATCTTTAATAAAATGTGGGGACTTTTTATAAAGTATTAAGTTTTTTATAAAATTTTGGACATGAAAATCCTGAATCAATACAAAGTGTCTAAAATGTCTAACTATAACAAAAGGTACACAATAATAATCTTCCCAAAAGCAAGCCGTTTAAAGCTCGTGATCCCTATAACTGTTTACCTGAAAAGCATGTTTCGAAAACGGGTCAACTATAAAAATAGTTGGTGAGTCCGCAGGTTTGCGTCTCGATAAAAAAAAGTAAGTAAATAAATTTTCAAAATGTATTAGTAACCATCCGTAGATGATCAAGTACACGTGTTAAGATATAATTACCCTCAACCACAATCAAAACCATCAGACTAGTTGTTACCCCTGTATTTAGGTGTCGAATGTGAATACCTACTATGGCTAATTATACGCCCAAATGAAACTATAAATGTGGTTGGCGCGACCAACCCTGGGCGGGGGTGTCAACCCAAATAGTACTATCCATAATTCCCAACGGCTATCCAAGTTAATTGATTGTGTTAAAGTGGGGACTTAATACATTCATAGGTAAACCCAGGTAACAACACAAAAGAATTGAGCGTTATATCTGGGGCTTGGCACCTCAAATCCGTAGTATGGTGAGGTCAGCAAACCCTACGACTATGCAGAGTGCTGTGTAGTTAGCACACTCCCTGACTGATAATGTTGTTCATATGGGGACATTGAAGAAGAGTGGTTCACGGAAGAAGTCGGTGGAAGTTGTTGATGGAACGACTGAGAAAGGAAAATTTTCAACTGATGGAAAGCGTAAGTGGTCTGAAGGATCTGGGAGTCATGCTAGTAACTCTTAGAACAAAAAGAGGAGTCAGGGAAGGATGTATACAGCCAACACCACGGAAACAAGAAGGTATCAGGGTCCTAACCCGATGCAACAAATGTGGTTATTTTCACACTGGTCAGTGCAACGTCTGCGACCGTTGCGGCAAATTTGGACATCAAGCCCAAACCCGTCATGTGAAATTGGGTGTGAAGAAAGAAGAATCAAACCCTATATGTTATGAATGTGGAATTGCAGGGCATTTCAGGAAGAATTTCCCAAAACTGAAGAACCAGGGAACTCGTGGCAGAGCATTCGTGATGGAGGCTAAGAAAGCACGAAAAGATCCACCGGTCGTTACCGGTACTTTTCTCGTTAATGACCGTTATGCTTACATTTTATTTGATACCGGAGCCGATAAAAGCTTTGTTTCCAAAAACTTTGAACATTTTCTTAGTTCAAAATCAAGTATATTAGATGTTAAGTATTCTCTAGAGTTAGCTAACAGAAAATTAATAGAAGTCGACGAAGTTTTTCGTGAGTGTACCATGCGTTTGGGAGATCGTACGTATAGTATTGACCTTTTACTAGTAGAACTTGGAAGTTTCGATGTCGTTATTGGCATTGATTGGTTATTAAAGAATCATGCAGAGATTGTGTGCGATAGGAAGATAGTTCGTCTTCTACCCCCAATTGGCGAACCGCTGGAAATTCAAGGTGATGAGTGTGCCCCTTTGAGAATTGTTAATATGATGAAAGCACAGAAGTATTTGCGAAAAGGATACCCAGCATACTTAGCCCATGTGGTTGACACTAGGGTTGAGGAGCAGAAGCTTGAAGAGATCCCTGTAGTTCGTGATTATCCGGAGGTATTTCCTGAAGAGCTACCTGGATTGCCGCCGCAAAGGCAATTCGAGTTCAGGATTGACCTAGTGTCCGGAGCAACGTCGATAGCTTGATCTCCTTATCGTTGAGAACCATATGAAATGTAAGAGCTATCCAAGCAATTGCAAGAATTGTTAGATAAAGGTTTTATAAGACCGAGCTTCTCGCCCTGGGGAGCGCCGATTTTATTCGTGAAAAAGAAGGATGGTTCTATGAGGTCATCAGACTTGGGTATAAGTTCTCTAACCATACCACGAAGATTCTCATCCTTTAAATTCTCTTCCTTTAGAGCTGTAACATCCATGATTTTCCCGGCCTAATTTTATTTTGTCACAATCTATTTAAACGCAACGTGTCACGTTAATTACCATCTTAACACGTATCAATTTAAGGTTTTAACCTTGCACATTAACATATTATTTTTTCCTACTATATACTTACATTATGTTTCAACTCCGAAATTTCAACTTTTATTCTTATCATTTGTAAGCGCGCACACACACACACACACATATATATGTATATAAATCCATTGGATTTTGTTAAACAAACCATTTTGAAATTTGTATAAAAATGGAAACTTTTTTTCTTTATTAAAACATTTGGTGTTTAAGCTTTCTTTTTATATAAATTTCATAAAAAAAAACACTTTTTATAAATAATTTAAAAGAATCTAAATCAATTAAAGGGGTCTTGAACCCCATTCTAGTTTCATTTGAACCTTTGAATCCCACTATTGAACCCTCACCCTCAATTTGAACCTTTGACCCAGATTTTGACCCTTACACATACCAACTTGACCAACTTTGACTTAAAAAGTCAAATAGCCCCAAACCCTTGCGAATCAAGACTGAGAATCGATCAATTTCCTTCGTCATGGACTTTCCATATGTACGAAATCGATCACAAACCACACTCTAGCCCACCTAAAGCATCACTTCAATCAAATGCGCGACTGTTTTCAAATTCAAACATGTTTGACTCCTTAGAGTCAAACCGAGCCCAAATCATTTCCTAATTACGAAATTTAAACGTGTTCAATCCCGAAAATCACGCGAAATCATACCTAGCATGAATACAGACCATTTGCATGAGTCAATTCATTAGTATTCATCCAATTTGACGCGTAATTCATTCGACAACTGTCACATTCAAACTCTTAATCGAATCATGCGTTTAAGTTGGAATTTGACGAATCAAAGTAACCTCACACTTGCGAAATCATCATTAGAAACTCTCTGAGCCTTCATTCGACCCTCATTTCACCTCTGTCCTCCGATCAAGTACCAAGAACATCGACCCTGATCTTCTAGCCGTCAGCCTTCGTTACCCAACCAAAACGGGTAAGATTACTATCATTTGATTCGCTTTTGTGTGTATATCATTAGCCCTATACTAATTCATCATGACTGGTCATATCGGGTTCGAATTCGAGCAAGGTTCATGGCCAGTTCTTGCCGGATTCAAATTCAGCCTTCAATCTAATTAACGTTTTTAAATTTGTGGAGTCCCTGTATGACCAGCGAAACCACCGGTCCGACTGGTTAATTCATTGCGCCATCGGAACCGATGGTGTGGGTTCGAAACCCACATCCGAGGTCTTTTTGCACGCGTACCTGAACCGGACTCGGTCCCTGCTGTGTTCTTGTTAAATATCCAAACAACCTGAAACTGTACGCGGCTTAGTCCCCTGGTCCAGTGGCAATACGCTGTGTCCACACAGAACCCACCCGGGTTCGAACCGGGTGGTGTACATTATTTTTTTAGCAGTTTAATCAGCAAATTAATTTATAAAAAAATTAATTTATAAAACCTAAAACCATTTGGAACTATTTAGTGTGAAAATAATCTGATTTTTGAATTAAAAATATTATTTCCACTATTTAAATGATTTTAAAACCACATAAATAAATTATGATAATAAAAAAAAATATTATTTTTAATTAATACTTTTACATTACCCACTTTTATAAAAATATATATATACACTATCATTTCATAATCAAACTTTTATAAATCATTAAATTATGCATATTAGGGTTAAAACCCAAATTAAACCAATAAAACTCCTTTTAAATATATACTAATATGTATTTACACTTCCCTTTTTATGACACATTATTATTATAATAAATAAATAAATAAAAAGAATTTTATTTATTATTTATCTATATTATTTTAAACCCTAAGTCAATGAGTATATTTTTTTTTACATTTTATATCAAACTTTATTCAAACAAATACCAATTCATACATCCATTACATGAAATAACACAAACACATTTGTACAAATCCCTACACTTAAACCCCATTGAACCCTAGACTGTGACTTAGACTTTTGTGCATAATATTGATTCAAATTCACATAATTCAACTCTAGGTTAATCTTATGATTTGCAAATCACTTGTGCTAGCTTTTGCTCGTGCGATCTACAAACAACCTCCAAGTGAGTTTACATAGCCCCTTTTCCTTTTGTACATTTTTGGGGTGAAACATGATTACTCAACAAACCTTATTTGCAATTACACACGTACAATTCTACAATATGATCATATGTGTTTATTTGTGCTTTATGCTTGAATGCTATTTGTTAAGGCTATATATACATGACATACTCGTACAATCATTAACACATTACATCAGGATAACATGTGTTGTTATGCTCTACATTTACATCAGGATAACATGTGTTGTTATGCCCTACATTTTCATCAGGATAACATGTGTTGTTATGCCCTACATTTACATTAGGATAACATGTGTTGTTATGCCCTACATTAGGATAACATGTGTTGTTATGCCCTTCAATTACAACGTTTCAATTGTGCAACTAGCTTAACATAGATTCTCCATAAATGCTTTATAAACCATGCATCATTTGAATTGTACACAAAACGTTTGAACTTTACTTGTGGTGTCAAAACCTATGTATGCTTACCAACTATTTATAGTTGACCCTCTCATTTTATCATGTTCCAGGTACAAATGTTTGAGTTAAGATTCAAGCTACTTCACTTAGGGTTGAGGACCTAGTCTTAAATTTTAATATGGAGATTTATGTATTCTTTAATTCTTGTAAATGATGTAATTGATTTCTTGAGTTATGAAATGAAACCTATTGTTTAATTATTACAACTTTAGCAAACCATGAGCTTATGAACAGTCTACATGTCCCGACCCGACATTTCCGCCGTCGGTTTGTAAGGCCCCAAACCCGGGAGGCCTCACTTGTTGGATTTACTCGTTCACAAACAGTTCTTAAACATGAATATCAAATAACGCAGCGGAAAACTTCATTCATTCAAAATTTAAAACTTGTTCATACATGCGAAAGCGTAAACATAGTTTAAAACATATTTACATCATAACTAAACATAACGGGATGCAAGTCTTCAAAAGCAGTCGGGTAACTCTTCATCTCTAGCCAAGCATCACCGCCCATCCTCATAACCTGCCTTAACCTGAATGTTCACACTAAAAAAGGTCAGCTACGCTGGTGAGTTCTAGTTTTCGTTCGATTTAAGAAATGGTTCATCATTCAAAACATTCATTAGGGTTTAACATCACGTATAAGAAAAACAGGGCCTTTCATTCATAAACCTTCACACATTTAAACACATTGAATGGATCATTTGTTTAAAACATTTAACATTCATTTAAGTCATACATTACTATCTAAAATCTGTATCGTTACGCGTCTCTGTGTCCCCGAAGGAACCCTGCATGTCGTGGTCAACCGTTACGTATCACCGTCGTTGCCACAACATTCCGTCAATTCCCTTTTTGGTATTGCCCCCAAGGCTAACTGCACGAGGACCGACAATACCCATTCAATTGCCCCTACGACTCTCAGCCATAGACCGGCAACCTCCATTGAAGGCTATGGCTCTCAACCATTGACCGACAACTTCCATCGACGGTTATGACTCTCAGCCATAACATCGTCGGATCATAATTTAACCTCACGTGGGGTCACGTTAACCCCTGAGTAACCGTCGTTACTCCATACTAGTTGTACAACATCAAACCATTGACAGGCCACTAAGACACTGCCCCTGTTGTTCTTGTGGTAACTATGGCTCGCTGTCCATAATCTACCACAAGGCTGGGAATCTCATTCCCAGACTCCATTCGTCAATTCCATTCATTCGACAGATTAGATTTGTAATGACTTCTTTAAAACCTTTGCCCTTTTTCTTTTCTTTTCACAAAACCTTTCCTTCACTTTCAAAAACCTTTACCTTTACTTTAAACCATTTCTTTATAAACATTCGTTCGTAAACATTCTGTTCATAAAACTTTCTTTCCATAAACCGTTCAATCCAAATCATTTCATTTCGTTATCATAGTTTCATAAAACATCATTTTATAAAACAACATTTCATATGTATACACACCAGCCCGAAAACATTATATAAAACATTTAAAAGAGGGCTTCTAGAACTCACCTTATAAGCTAGTCTCGGTTGTCCTAATCAAGGGCCCAACCACGTCACTTCCGATCTGAATTGGTTACAAAACACATATATCAGACCTAACCTCGATTCACACTCTACTCAGCTGATATAGGCGAACTTAAGGCTAAGTTCGCTTCCTCTGGCCTAGGCGAACTTATAAGCGAACTTAATAAGTTCGCTTACCCTTTGGCCAGGCGAACTTAACTCAAGCGAACTTGTTAAGTTCGCTTACCCTTTGGCCAGGCGAACTTAACTCAAGCGAACTTGTTAAGTTCGCTTACCCTTTGGCCAGGCGAACTTAACTCAAGCGAACTTGTTAAGTTCGCCTCCACAAAGCGAACTTGACAGGCGAACTTGCTAAGTTCGCCTGCACCATCAGTCATCTTCCCAAACAGCCCCGAAACTCGCTGATTTGGGCTCGGTTATGTCAAAACTTCAACTTTCTTTGCTCAAAACAACCAGTTTTCATTGAAGATACTAAACCTAAGCTTATTCTCAAGTTTCATCCGTAAAAACGTCCTATTTTTCACCCAAAACCTGAAAAACCCAAAAACGAACAAAAACTCAGATTTAGGTCGGATCGTTACCTGAATCGAGCTTCTGATTTGGAGGTTTCCTTCACGAGTGCAAGAGACACGATCTGGTGCAATCTTGTGCGATTCCGACACTTTCTCTCTCTACGGTTTTCTCTCTCTAGAATTGCAAAGAAGAGAAGTGAGGGGCTTTATGCTATTTATAGGGGAGACCTCCCCAAGCCTGGTTCGCGACTGACCCGGCCCGACTTCGGCCCGCTTGAACTCGCTAACTTTATTTTTTTCGTCATTTTGGGATGTTACAAGTCTACCCCCCTTATAATAGGTTTCTTCCCCGAAACCTATCACAAGTTAAATAATTGAGGGTACGACTTTCTCATTTCCGCCTCCGTTTCCCATGTAGCCTCCGATCCCTTTCGGTGCCTCCATTGGACTTTAACCAATTGGATCACTTTGTTACACAAACGCTTCTCCTTTCGGTCTAAGATAGCCACGGGTTCTTCGATGTAATTAAGGCTGTTGTCGACCTCGATGTCAGTAAGTGGTACGTGAGCCGATTCATCCGCTAAACACTTTCGCAAGTGTGATACATGGAAGGTAGGATGAATCCCACTTAACTCATCAGGCAACTCCAACCGATATGCGACTTCACCAACCCGTTCCGCTATCCTAAAAGGTCCGACAAAACTCTGACTTAACTTTCCTCTCTTCCTGAATCGTATGATTCCTTTCCAGGGTGACACTTTCAACATTACTCTGTCCCCAACATCAAACTCAATAGGCCTTCGTCGTTTATCCGCATAGGATTTCTGACGATCTTGTGCGGCCTTCATTCGAGCTTTGATTTGATCAAACCTTCCTGACGTTTCTTTTATGACTTCAAGACTTCCTAATTCCTTCTGTCCAATCTCACCCCAACAAACCGAGGTCCTGCATCTTCTACCATACAACATTTTGTAAGGCGGCATGCCTATCGTCGAGTGATAACTATTGTTGTAGGAGAATTCGGCTAACGGCAGATGACTGTCCCAACTGCCACCGAAGTCGATAATACAAGCACGGAGCATATCTTCCAACGTCTGAATAGTCCTTTCGGACTGACCATCCGTTTGCGGGTGGTATGCCGTGCTGATATTAAGCCTCGTGCCCATCGCCTCATGAAATATTTTCCAGAACCTCGATGTGAATCGTGTGTCCCGGTCAGATACGATCGTCAAAGGCATCCCATGCCGTGCTACTACTTCGTTGATAAACACTTCAGCTAACCTTTCCGACGAGAACGTCTCGCGAATAGGTAGGAAATGAGCACTCTTCGTTAATCGGTCCACAATTACCCAAATGGTGTCATGACCTTTAGCTTTGCGGGGTAGCTTGTTTATGAAGTCCATGGTAATGTGTTCCCACTTCCATTCCGGTATTTCAAGTGGTTGAATCTTTCCATACGGTTTCTGGTGTTCAGCCTTTACTTGCGAGCAAGTCAAGCACTTGCTTACATACTTCGTCACATCACATTTCATTCCAGGCCACCAGTAGTCCTTCTTCAGGTCTTGGTACATTTTGTTGGTACCGGGATGGATAGAGTATCGAGACTTATGAGCCTCATCCAAGATTTTGGTTCTAAGCTCGCCACCCATAGGTATCCATACCCGTCCATAACGCGTTCTAGCACCAAGGGTGTTATATTCCAACTTGTCCTGTTGGCCAACCATCCTTTCCTTCTTTATGTTTTCTTCTTTAAGTGCCTCATCTTGAGCCTTTTCGATTTCTCTCATCACATCCGATGTTACCACCAACTGGCAAACTTTCACTCTAATAGGAGTAGGCACATCCTTTCGGCTTAGGGCGTCAGCCACCACGTTTGCCTTTCCAGGATGGTACATGATCTCACAGTCATAATCCTTCAGGAGTTCCAACCATCGTCTCTGCCTCATATTAAGCTCCTTTTGTTCGAAGAAGTACTTCAAACTTTTGTGGTCGGAGTAAATAGTGAACTTCACCCCGTAGAGGTAGTGCCTCCAGATTTTTAATGCAAATACGACAGCAGCAAGTTCCAAATCGTGAGTCGGATAGTTGACTTCGTGAACTTTCAACTGCCGCGACGCATATGCAATCACTCTACCGCGTTGCATTAACCCACACCCTAATCCCTGACCCGACGCGTCAGAGTATACCACCAGGTCTTCACTGCCCTCGGGAAGGGCCAAGACTGGAGCTTTGGTTAGCTTTTCCTTCAATTCCTTAAACGCCTCATCCTGAGTCGAACCCCATTCATACTTTACCTCCTTCCGAGTCAACTTTGTCAACGGCGAAGCTATTTTTGAGAAATCCTGGATGAATCTCCGATAGTAGCCTGCCAATCCCAAGAAACTGCGGATTTCAGTTGGCGTCTTAGGAATGTCCCATTCCCTTACCGTCACTATCTTTGCTGGGTCAACCATAATGCCGTTCGAGTTAATGACGTGACCTAGGAATTGGACTTCCCTAAGCCAGAACGCGCATTTGGAGAACTTAGCATACAACTTCTCCTTTTTCAGAGCTTCCAATACTTCTTTCAAGTGACACGCGTGATCACCCTCATTCTTGGAGTAGATGAGGATATCATCGATGAACACGATTACCGATCGATCCAGCATCGGTCGACACACCCTATTCATTAAATCCATGAACGCTGCGGGGGCGTTCGTCAATCCGAAAGACATTACGCAGAACTCGAAATGTCCATAACGCGTGCGAAATGCAGTTTTCGGTATGTCTTCTTCCCTTACCTTCAACTGATGGTACCCGGACCGAAGGTCGATTTTCGAGAACCAACTTGCGCCTTGCAATTGATCGAACAGGTCATCGATCCTTGGTAAAGGGTACTTGTTCTTCACCGTTCGTTTGTTCAACTCGCGATAATCGATACACATTCTCATCGAACCGTCTTTCTTCTTTACAAACAACACTGGAGCACCCCACGACGAGATGCTCGGTTGGATAAATCCTTTCTCAAGCAACTCGTCTAGTTGTGCCATTAATTCTTTCATTTCCACTGGTGCTAGTCGATATGGAGCCTTAGCCACGGGCTGAGCATCTGGTACTAAGTCAATTCGGAACTCAATTTCTCTATCGGGTGGTATCCCAGGCAAATCCTCTGGAAACACCTCCGGGTACTCGCGTACCACGGGTATATCGTTTAGTTCCTTCACTTCCTTACACTTGTCAATTACATACACCAGATAAGCCTCGCATTCGCGCCTCAGGTAATTTGTTGCCTTAATCATTGAGATGACGTTTGGTATCGAGGCATCACGATCTCCAAAAACCTCGACTTTGCTACCATCCGGAGCCTTGAGTTGAATTATCTTTCGTTTACATAAGATTTGTGCTTCATTGGCAGTTAACCAATCTATACCCAACACGACATCGAACCCTCCCAAAACCATAACAAACAATCTGACTGGGAATCTATGACCTTCTATCTTTATCGTGGAGTTGTCAACTACATCGGTCACTCTCGCAGTCCTACCCTCAGCGGTTTCTACGCTAAAGGCCCTTTCTAGCTTACTGGCAGTGTACTTCACAAGTTTACAGAAAGTCGCAGATATAAAACTCTTACTGGCACCCGAATCAAATAACACAGAAACAAAAGTGTTGTCAAGGATGAACGTACCTGACACCACATCGGGATCCTTCCTAGCCTGATCCTGCGTCAGTGCGTACGCCCGCGTCTTCGCACGAGATCCCTCTCCCTTCCTTTCCGGGCCCTTTCCCTTCCCGGTTTCCCCCATCCTGGGCTTCGGGCAGTCCCTAATCAGATGACCGAAATCCCCACAGTTGTAGCACTTGTAGTGTTGTGTGCACTCACGGGCGTAGTGCCCGGTCTTGCCACATTTGAAACACAAGTTAGAACCCAGTCTACATTCACCTACATGTCTTACCCCACATTTCTTACAAACGGTCGGCTCATCCACCTGAGCCCTCTTATCACGAGCCCCAAACATTTTTTCCCCAGTTCGCTTGTTTGAAAAGCTCGGTCTCTTCTTTTGCTCTTCAACGGCAACAACATTCAGTGCCAGATCGTCAAATACCACGCCACTTAGCTCTACTGCCAAATCATAGGTAGTAGGGGCGTTTGCCTTAACATAGGTGCGGACCTGGTCCGGCAACCCTTGAATATAGCAGGCAATCTTTCTCTCTTCAGTAGTGACAAGGTGTGGCACCAGACGTGCCAGTTCATTGAATCGGGTTGTATATTGCCGGTGCGTCATGTTCCCGGCCTTCAAACCCAGAAATTCCCACTCTACCTTCTCAATCTCGTTCCTTGGGCAGAAATTCTTAATCATCAAAGTTTTCAAGTCAGCCCACATCATCGCATCCACCATCTCGCTCCCTTTTGCCTGACGTACACCTTCCCACCAATGGGATGCTTCCTCCCTCAAAGAGTTAGCAGCAAATTTTACAACTTGATCCGCTCGGCACTCGCTCAGACGAATGGCAGCTTCCATACGGATCACCCAATCAAACGTAGCCACCGCGTCTTTCTTTCCAGTGAGGACCGGTGGGTCACATGCTTTAAATGACTTGTAGTCGCATCCACGAGCAGGCGGTGCGTTGTTGGTCTCATTGTTCTGAGCATCAATTGCCGCGCTAGACCCACCCACCGCATTGACCTGCTTCAATGCTTCTGCCAACAGACCTGGCAGAGAAGTCTTCATCAATTCTGTGAACTCTCGAGCTATGGCTGCTCTCACTTCTGGTTCAAAAGTGAAAGGTTGTTCTTCAACCAGTGTTTGCTCAGTTCCATGCACACTAACCGCCGGTTCAGTGTGAACACTTCCTTCTTCACTATTCACTTGGCGCGCAGGGAATCTGCCACGCCCACCATTTCGACCGCCGGTACGACCACCGGTACGGCCACCACGCCTTTCTTTTCCTCTCCTTGCCATTTCGTTCTATAAGACAAGAAATCCAATGTCATCACGCTAGTTAACAAATAAAATTCAATAAGTACTGTAAGATGTTAATATACACTAGCCATCTGTAATTAACCATTACACTACCTTTCGATTTCTATTTGACCACCTTTGTGATTCCATCAGAACACAAGTCCTTACCTAAAACTTTCTATGGCATACTATATACGTAAATATATATACTACCTTCATACCTGATGCTGTGGCTCGAGTTACCCGTACTGGCATCCGCTTTCGGTCCCATTCACAGTTTAAGTTCAGACACTGGGAGTGTCCGAATCTCTCAAACTATTGCTCTGATACCAACTTGTAAGGCCCCAAACCCGGGAGGCCTCACTTGTTAGATTTACTCGTTCACAAACAGTTCTTAAACATGAATATCAAATAACGCAACGGAAAACTTCATTCATTCAAAATTTAAAACTTGTTCATACATGCGAAAGCGTAAACATAGTTTAAAACATATTTACATCATAACTAAACATAACGGGATGCAAGTCTTCAAAAGCAGTCGGGTAACTCTTCATCTCTAGCCAAGCATCACCGCCCATCCTCATAACCTGCCTTAACCTGAATGTGCACACTAAAAAAGGTCAACTACGCTGGTGAGTTCTAGTTTTCGTTCGATTTAAGAAATGGTTCATCATTCAAAACATTCATTAGGGTTTAACATCACGTATAAGAAAAACAGGGCCTTTCAATCATAAACCTTCACACATTTAAACACATTGAACGGATCATTTGTTTAAAACATTTAACATTCATTTAAGTCATACATTACTATCTAAAATCTGTATCGTTACGCGTCTCTGTGTCCCCGAAGGAACCCTGCATGTCGTGGTCAACCGTTACGTATCACCGTCGTTGCCACAACATTCCGTCAATTCCCTTTTTGGTATTGCCCCCAAGGCTAACTGCACGAGGACCGACAATACCCATTCAATTGCCCCTACGGCTCTCAGCCATAGACCGGCAACCTCCATTGAAGGCTATGGCTCTCAACCATTGACCGACAACTTCCATCGACGGTTATGACTCTCAGCCATAACATCGTCGGATCATAATTTAACCTCACGTGGGGTCACGTTAACCCCTGAGTAACCGTCGTTACTCCATACCAGTTGTACAACATCAAACCATTGACAGGCCACTAAGACACTGCCCCTGTTGTTCTTGTGGTAACTATGGCTCGCTGTCCATAATCTACCACAAGGCTGGGAATCTCATTCCCAGACTCCATTCGTCAATTCCATTCATTCGACATATTAGATTTGTAATGACTTCTTTAAAACCTTTGCCCTTTTTCTTTTCTTTTCACAAAACCTTTCCTTCACTTTCAAAAACCTTTACCTTTACTTTAAACCATTTCTTTATAAACATTCGTTCGTAAACATTCTGTTCATAAAACTTTCTTTCCATAAACCGTTCAATCCAAATCATTTCATTTCGTTATCATAGTTTCATAAAACATCATTTTATAAAACAACATTTCATATGTATACACACCAGCCCGAAAACATTATATAAAACATTTAAAAGAGGGCTTCTAGAACTCACCTTATAAGCTAGTCTCGGTTGTCCTAATCAAGGGCCCAACCACGTCACTTCCGATCTGAATTGGTTACAAAACACATATATCAGACCTAACCTCGATTCACACTCTACTCAGCTGATATAGGCGAACTTAAGGCTAAGTTCGCTTCCTCTGGCCTAGGCGAACTTATAAGCGAACTTAATAAGTTCGCTTACCCTTTGGCCAGGCGAACTTAACTCAAGCGAACTTGTTAAGTTCGCTTACCCTTTGGCCAGGCGAACTTAACTCAAGCGAACTTGTTAAGTTCGCTTACCCTTTGGCCAGGCGAACTTAACTCAAGCGAACTTGTTAAGTTCGCCTCCACAAAGCGAACTTGACAGGCGAACTTGCTAAGTTCGCCTGCACCATCAGTCATCTTCCCAAACAGCCCCGAAACTCGCTGATTTGGGCTCGGTTACGTCAAAACTTCAACTTTCTTTGCTCAAAACAACCAGTTTTCATTGAAGATACTAAACCTAAGCTTATTCTCAAGTTTCATCCGTAAAATAGTCCTATTTTTCACCCAAAACTGTCACACCCCGCCAAGGCGGAAACGCGAGGCGCGACGTTCATGGTTTTTCAAAGCATATAATTATTGCAAACGTATACATACAACTGGATACATAAATTAAATTTAAGGTTTTACAGCCCAAAAATAGTACTTGAAGTTACAAAATATTAAGATTTTGCAAATATGACCCGAACATTATGGGTTATACAAGAAAAATCTTCAAAAGTTGTATCCACCGTGTATGCATGAACCCTACGTGGTATTACCCTTGCTATCACGTTCAGTTTCCTGAAAAACATACTTGAAAATGTCAACACTAGGTTGGTGAGTTCACAGGTTTTATATATGAATACAATGAGCAAACCAATTGCATGAAAATGATCTTTACGTATATGATAAACAAAACAAGTAACGTTTGACCCATTTGTAAACTAGCTAGGAATACAAATAATATGTACATACATGAGGCATAACCAAACCAAGACCAGGTGTTTTGCCCCTCACTCGTACCTCACGAGCAATATTAGAACACTATGCAGTCATTTGGCCAGATGGACCCATGGTTAGCGCGACTAACCATGACCGGGGGTGTCAGACCCAATAGTACTATCCATAGAATCTCAGGCTAACCTATAGCTAATGGTTATAAATATGATGATCAGGGGACTTTACGAGCTCCAAATGTGTTCACTCATGCATACATAAAGGTCGGGTCTTGTTTTCTTGTTATCATATAAAAATAGTTATAAGTATGTTCTTCCCCCAAATAGTACAAAACAGTAAAAAGGGGCCGTGAAACTCACCTTGAGTTTGTGTATGCTTGTAACGATATTTGTTCTAGTCCACTTGACTATTTGTACCCTAGATACGAAAGGGTAAATTGTGTTAAGACCGAATGTCTCATATTGCAAATTGTTCACCGACTTTGTAAATCTGGTTGTGTTTGTTTAAAATCTTCTTAGTTGTTCAACACTTGATTTGTAGTAAAAACAGTTCTAAATTACTGCTAAATGGGACTGATAACCAGGTATCGAAACTACCTAGTTTCTATTGAACAGAACAGAATAGAGGTCGAAACTACCTAGTTTCGATTATGTAAACTGGGTATCGAAACTCCTAGTTTCGATGGAGTACTAGGTATCGAAACTCCTAGTTTCGATTGAATAATAGCTATCGAAACTACCTAGTTTCGATTGAGTAAACAGGTATCGAAACTCCTAGTTTCGATCAAATAGGTATCGAAACTCCTAGTTTCGATCAAATAGGTATCGAAACTATAGTTTCGATTACTGCAATTCTGAATGACAGAATCAGTCCTGCATATTTTTATGTTTTAAACTTGAATTCGACACACTTTTGTTGTTATCTTACTTGCGTTTGAATATTTTGTAAGTTTTAGCTACGGTTTCTAAAGAAAATAATATAGATAGTATTGAGTTTTTACCTTAAAACAGATATGAAGATGATGAGAGAAAATAGAGAATGGTCTTGAACTCCTTAGCTTGATTCTTGAGAAAAACACTTGGAATTCTTCTTATAACACCGAAATATGGTGGATTTTGCTCTAAAACTTGGATTCAACTTGAAGAGGAATGGGGAAAATTGCCGTAAGAAAATGAGTAAAATGAGAGGAATTGTGAGATTTCGAGTGAAGGGGTATGGTGTATATCTGATTCTCCAAGGCATGGGGTATGGGTCGCAGGGAGTGGGAATGGAGTATTCCCTGGGATTTTGGTCGAGAAAGTCAAGGGTGGTTTGGGTTAATAATGATTAGATTTAAGAATTAATTTATTAATGGTATTAATATCAATTAGAGATTTAAAATGGGTAATTTAATTTGGTTTAGGTTCCCCACGATATTATAAATTTATTAAGTTTATGGCTCGTTAATGAAAAATATTTAAATCTTAGATTGTATAATTCGTTGAGGTGATTATTCGTAGGTATAAATATCTAAAGTTGACGCTACTAGGTAATATCTTCGAAAGAGTTCGTTAGTTTACTTTGACGTATTTTTATATTTATTTTAGTCTAAAATGACTTATTGTCCAACGTAAAGTTCGTGTAATATATATGTCTAAATATTTTTCTTGGTTATTTAATTTAATCATTATCGTTCGTATTTAGTCGGGTTATACGGGTATGTGAACCGGTAACTCCTAGAATTACCAAAATATGAAATGAAACAATGTACGGCTTTTCTTAGACTTTAATGTCCTAATTTATGCAATTAGGTAAATCACGAAAACAAATATAATATAAACTTGTTTATATCGTGTACGGATGTTGACCTGAAATGTCGGGTGTCACATTCTCCCCATGTTAAAAGAATTTCGTCCCGAAATTCAATTCGTGCCATCTTGAACTGGTGCATCCTTAAACAAGGAGGGGTATTTTGTTTTCATTTGATCCTCTCGTTCCCATGTATACTCAGGACCACGTTTTGAGTTCCAACGTACTTTAACCAGTTTGATTCGACTGCGTCTCAGTCTTTGAACTTTCCAATCTGAAATCTCAATCGGTTCCTCGATGAAATGAAGTTTATCGTCAATGTGAATCTCGTCAGGCGGTATAATTAGCGTCTCGTCTGATAAACACTTCTTGAGATTTGATACATGAAACGTATCATGTACATTGTTTAGTTCTTGCGGTAGTTTTAGCTTGTAAGCTACCGGACCAACCCTAGCCAGTATTTCAAACGGTCCAACGTATCTAGGGTTGAGCTTACCACGGTTACCAAACCTTGCAACGCCTTTCCATGGTGAGACTTTTAACATTACTCGGTCACCAATTTGAAATTTTAATGGTTTCCGTCTGTTATCAGCATAGCTCTTTTGTCTGTCTCGGGCCGCTTTCAAACGGTCCTTAATTTTGAAGATCTTATCAGTGGTTTCCTGGACAATCTCAGGGCCTGTCAAATGTTTTTCACCAACTTCCGCCCAACATAGCGGTGAGCGGCATTTACGACCATATAAAGCTTCAAACGGAGCTGCCTTAATGCTCGTGTGATAGCTGTTATTATAGGAAAACTCCGCTAACGGTAAATGAGTATCCCAATTTCCTCCGAAATCAATTACACACGCACGGAGCATATCTTCTAATGTTTGGATAGTCCTTTCACTTTGACCGTCCGTTTGTGGATGGTAGGCGGTGCTCATGTCTAGGCGCGTGCCTAGGGCTTCTTGTAACGACCTCCAAATCCTTGACACGAAACGACTATCCCTATCAGTGATAATAGAAACTGGTACTCCGTGTCTTGCCACAATTTCTTTAATGTAGAGTCTTGTAAGTTTCTCTGTCTTGTCGGTTTCTTTAATCGGCAGAAAGTGAGCTGATTTCGTTAAACGGTCGACAATTACCCATATGGTATCATAACCGCTGGACGTCTTGGGTAATTTCGTGATGAAATCCATAGAAATCTGTTCCCATTTCCATTGGGGAATTTCAGGTTGTTGTAATAAGCCAGACGGTTTCTGATGTTCGGCTTTTACTTTTGAACACGTTAAGCATTTACTGACGTATGTGGCAATATCTCCTTTCATATTGGGCCACCAATATAATTCTTTCAGATCCTTATACATCTTATCTGAACCTGGGTGAATGGAGTACCTGGACTTGTGGGCTTCGTCCATAACCAACTCCCGTAAGTTACCAAAACATGGCACCCAAGTTCTATTCATGAAGTATAGAGTGTCATCTGACTTAGTCTCCAATTGTTTGATCATTCCACGTAGTGCTTCATTATGAATGTTCTCTTCTTTGATTGCTTCTTGTTGTGCCATTCGGATTTGAGTCGTGAGGCTGGTATGAATTGTCAATTCTAGGGCACGAACACGAAGAGTTTTGACTCGTTCCTTGCGACTTAAGGCGTCTGCTACGACATTGGCTTTCCCGGGATGGTACTTGATATCACAATCATAGTCGTTTAGTAGTTCCACCCAACGACGTTGTCTCATGTTAAGTTCCTTTTGATCGAAGATATGTTGAAGACTCTTATGATCAGTAAAGATAGTGCATCTTGTACCGTAAAGATAATGTCTCCAAATCTTGAGTGCAAACACAACTGCACCCAACTCCAAGTCGTGGGTCGTATAATTCTTTTCGTGCACTTTTAGTTGTCGTGAGGCATATGCGATGACTTTGTCTCTTTGCATTAACACGCAACCAAGTCCTTGATGCGAAGCATCGCAGTATACGACGAAATTGTCGATTCCCTCAGGAAGGGATAAGATCGGTGCACTACACAGCTTCTGCTTTAGTAATTGAAAAGCTGACTCTTGCTTGTCACTCCAATCAAACTTCTTTTCTTTCTGGGTTAATGTGGTTAAAGGCAGGGCTATTTTTGAAAAATTCTCGATGAATCGTCTGTAATAGCCTGCCAAACCCAGAAATTGACGTACCTCAGTCGGAGTTGTTGGTGCTTCCCAGTTTTTGATAGCTTCAATTTTTGATGGATCAACGTGAATTCCTTCCTTGTTGATGACATGTCCAAGGAAATGCACTTCTCGGATCCAAAATTCACACTTAGAGAATTTAGCGTAAAGTTTCTCGTTTCTGAGTAGTTCTAAGATTAATTTCAGATGATGTTCATGTTGCTCCTTGGTTCGTGAATATATTAATATATCATCAATAAATACTATCACGAATTTATCCAAGTATGGCTTGCACACTCGGTTCATGAGATCCATAAAAACAGCTGGTGCGTTCGTCAAACCAAACGGCATAACTAGGAATTCGTAGTGACCGTAACGAGTCCTAAAAGCCGTTTTTGGTATATCTTCTTCTTGGATTCTTAGTTGATGATACCCTGATCGTAGATCAATTTTAGAATAGAAGCTGGAACCTTGCAGTTGATCGAACAAATCGTCTATTCGAGGAAGTGGATATCGGTTTTTGATTGTAAGCTTGTTTAATTCTCGGTAATCAATACACATCCTAAAGGTTCCATCCTTTTTCTTTACGAACAAGACCGGAGCTCCCCAAGGTGAGAAACTCGGTCTTATGAAACCTTTATCAAGCAACTCCTGTAGTTGATTTGATAATTCCTGCATTTCAGAAGGTGCTAGTCGATACGGTGA
This sequence comes from Smallanthus sonchifolius, assembly GCA_023525975.1. Taxonomy (NCBI): domain Eukaryota; kingdom Viridiplantae; phylum Streptophyta; class Magnoliopsida; order Asterales; family Asteraceae; genus Smallanthus; species Smallanthus sonchifolius. The sequence goes on from CM042037.1 coordinate 23,477,233, forward strand.
CCGCGCAACCGGGGCGGCTCCTGGTACTAAGTCGATTCGGAATTCGACTTGCCTCGGTGGTGGTAATCCAGGTAAGTCTTCAGGAAAAACTTCGGGGTAATCCTTAACGATTGGTATGTCTTCAAGTCGACGTTTCTCGGGTTTCTTATCGACGACGTGAGCTAGGAATACGCAATAGCCTTTACGTAGATACTTACGAGCTTTCATGCAGTTTATCATCTTCAATGTCACTCCACTTTTCTCACCTTGTACCGAAAGAACTTCTCCGTTTGGGAGAGGAATATGAACAATCTTCTCAAAACAAACAATCTCGGCGTGATTCTTCGACAACCAATCCATACCAATAACAACGTCAAAACTTCCCAAGTCAATAGGTAACAGGTCTATACTAAAGGTGTGGTCTTCCAAACATAGAGTACAATCCCGAATGACTTCTTCGGTTTTAATTAATTTCCCGTTTGCTAATTCAATTGTATAATTTTGGTCTAGTTTGCTGGGTTTAATACCAAGTAGGGACTTAAAGTCAGTTGACACAAAACTCATATCAGCACCCGTATCGAAAAGTATAGAAGCATAATGATTGTTTATCAGGAACGTACCAGTGACAATGTCAGGGTCCTGGCGTGCGTCCCTAGCTCCCATCACGAACGCTCTTCCTCGGGCCTGATTGTTATTCTGATTATTCAACTTGGGGCAATCTTTCCTGTAGTGCTTCAGATCTCCACATTCGTAGCATCCTTGCTTAATATTTTCGGTGGGGTTGGCATTGAGTCGACATGTCTGCGCTCGATGCCCAAACTTTCTACACCTTTCACATTGAGTGCATTTCCCCACATGGTGATACCCGCACTTATCACACCTCGGTTGGGGGCCAGCATAACCCCTTTTCTCCACAGCGTTAGCAACAAAAGCTTTCACAGTCTCTTGTCTCTTATAGGCTTGATTCCTAAATTGGTTATTTGGTTTTCCCACCCATTTTCTCTTTTCTCCTAACTTTCTTTCCTCAGTCTCCTTCTTCTCAAACAAACCATCACGTACAGCATTATCTCTTAGCTTGAAAGCCAGAATTATAGCGCTCTTAGCATCCATAGGGTTCGACGAAGTCACCATACTACGGATTTGAGGTGCAAGACCCCACAAGTACCTTTCAACCTTTTTGTACTCGGGCGTGACCATGTGTGGCAACAAGATTGCCAGCTCATTGAACCTGTCAGTGTAACCAGCCACATCATCTCCTATCATTTGAAGGTTCCACATTTCAGTTTCGATTTTCTGCAATTCATTTCGAGGACAGTACTCCTCGATCATCATGGCCTTTAGATCATCCCAAGATAGCTGGTAGGCAGTCTGTCTTCCCAATGTTTTCATCTGAGAATTCCACCAGGTTAGTGCCTTGTCAGCAAGTGTGCAAGTGGCATATTTCACCATACAATCGGCTGTGCATTCACTAATGTTAATCACAGATTCCATCTTCTCAATCCACCTCATCAGGCCTACTGCACCCTCGGTGCCATTGAAGTGGCGAGGGTTGCAAGATAGAAAAGCCTTATAAGTGCACTTCTTGCTCGAAGTATCTCCAGAACCTCCAGCAGTGCCACTGCCTCCTGCACCTCCTCCACTACCACTACCATTTCCTCCGATGTTATTCCGATTGGCTTCGTACTGCTCCAAGGCGGCGGCTACACGTTGTGATATGAGTTGCTCAACTTCTGCGGAAATCGTCGTGTTGTTTTCACCGGTAGTGTCACGCGGTGTCCTTCTTTTGGGTGCCATGGGTCTGAAGTCGAAATGGGGTTAGTGTGTGACGATGTTCAGTGTCTACGATATCCGTACAATATGATGATAAGTTATGACATGCATATGCAATGAAAAACGTCTCAGTGAGTCATTTAAATTATAGACTAGGTTCGATTTTTAGACTCCTAGTTCGCTATAATCAATGGCTCTGATACCAATCTGTCACACCCCGCCAAGGCGGAAACGCGAGGCGCGACGTTCATGGTTTTTCAAAGCATATAATTATTGCAAACGCATACATACAACTGGATACATAAATTAAATTTAAGGTTTTACAGCCCAAAAATAGTACTTGAAGTTACAAAATATTAAGATTTTGCAAATATGACCCGAACATTATGGGTTATACAAGAAAAATCTTCAAAAGTTGTATCCACCGTGTATGCATGAACCCTACGTAGTATTACCCTTGCTATCACGTTCAGTTTCCTGAAAAACATACTTGAAAATGTCAACACTAGGTTGGTGAGTTCACAGGTTTTATATATGAATACAATGAGCAAACCAATTGCATGAAAATGATCTTTACGTATATGATAAACAAAACAAGTAACGTTTGACCCATTTGTAAACTAGCTAGGAATACAAATAATATGTACATACATGAGGCATAACCAAACCAAGACCAGGTGTTTTGCCCCTCACTCGTACCTCACGAGCAATATTAGAACACTATGCAGTCATTTGGCCAGATGGACCCATGGTTAGCGCGACTAACCATGACCGGGGGTGTCAGACCCAATAGTACTATCCATAGAATCTCAGGCTAACCTATAGCTAATGGTTATAAATATGATGATCAGGGGACTTTACGAGCTCCAAATGTGTTCACTCATGCATACATAAAGGTCGGGTCTTGTTTTCTTGTTATCATATAAAAATAGTTATAAGTATGTTCTTCCCCCAAATAGTACAAAACAGTAAAAAGGGGCCGTGAAACTCACCTTGAGTTTGTGTATGCTTGTAACGATATTTGTTCTAGTCCACTTGACTATTTGTACCCTAGATACGAAAGGGTAAATTGTGTTAAGACCGAATGTCTCATATTGCAAATTGTTCACCGACTTTGTAAATCTGGTTGTGTTTGTTTAAAATCTTCTTAGTTGTTCAACACTTGATTTGTAGTAAAAACAGTTCTAAATTACTGCTAAATGGGACTGATAACCAGGTATCGAAACTACCTAGTTTCGATTGAACAGAACAGAACAGAATAGAGGTCGAAACTACCTAGTTTCGATTAAGTAAACTGGGTATCGAAACTCCTAGTTTCGATGGAGTACTAGGTATCGAAACTCCTAGTTTCGATTGAATAGTAGCTATCGAAACTACCTAGTTTCGATTGAGTAAACAGGTATTGAAACTCCTAGTTTCGATCAAATAGGTATCGAAACTCCTAGTTTCGATCAAATAGGTATCGAAACTATAGTTTCGATTACTGCAATTCTGAATGACAGAATCAGTCCTGCATATTTTTATGTTTTAAACTTGAATTCGACACACTTTTGTTGTTATCTTACTTGCGTTTGAATATTTTGTAAGTTTTAGCTACGGTTTCTAAAGAAAATAATATAGATAGTATTGAGTTTTTACCTTAAAACAGATATGAAGATGATGAGAGAAAACAGAGAATGGTCTTGAACTCCTTAGCTTGATTCTTGAGAAAAACACTTGGAATTCTTCTTATAACACCGAAATATGGTGGATTTTGCTCTAAAACTTGGATTCAACTTGAAGAGGAATGGGGAAAATTGCCGTAAGAAAATGAGTAAAATGAGAGGAATTGTGAGATTTCGAGTGAAGGGGTATGGTGTATATCTGATTCTCCAAGGCATGGGGTATGGGTCGCAGGGAGTGGGAATGGAGTATTCCCTGGGATTTTGGTCGAGAAAGTCAAGGGTGGTTTGGGTAAATAATGATTAGATTTAAGAATTAATTTATTAATGGTATTAATATCAATTAGAGATTTAAAATGGGTAATTTAATTTGGTTTAGGTTCCCCACGATATTATAAATTTATTAAGTTTATGGCTCGTTAATGAAAAATATTTAAATCTTAGATTGTATAATTCGTTGAGGTGATTATTCGTAGGTATAAATATCTAAAGTTAACGGTACTAGGTAATATCTTCGAAAGAGTTCGTTAGTTTACTTTGACGTATTTTTATATTTATTTTAGTCTAAAATGACTTATTGTCCAACGTAAAGTTCGTGTAATATATATGTCTAAATATTTTTCTTGGTTATTTAATTTAATCACTATCGTTCGTATTTAGTCGGGTTATACGGGTATGTGAACCGGTAACTCCTACAATTACCAAAATATGAAATGAAACAATGTACGGCTTTTCTTAGACTTTAATGTCTTAATTTATGCAATTAGGTAAATCACGAAAACAAATATAATATAAACTTGTTTATATCGTGTACGGATGTTGACCTGAAATGTCGGGTGTCACAAAAACCCGAAAAACCCAAAAACGAACAAAAACTCAGATTTAGGTCGGATCGTTACCTGAATCGAGCTTCTGATTTGGAGGTTTCCTTCACGAGTGCAAGAGACACGATCTGGTGCAATCTTGTGCGATTCCGACACTTTCTCTCTCTATGGTTTTCTCTCTCTAGAATGGCAAAGAAGAGAAGTGAGGGGCTTTATGCTATTTATAGGGGAGACCTCCCCAAGCCTGGTTCGCGACTGACCCGGCCCGACTTCGGCCCGCTTGAACTCGCTAACTTTATTTTTTTCGTCATTTTGGGATGTTACAGTTGGGGTGTGACAAGAGCTTCTTGTTGTCCATCACGAATCTGAGTTGTGAGGTTTGTGTGAATGGTCAGTTCTAGCGCACGCACGCGTAAGGGCTTGACTCGCTTCTTCCTACTCAAGGCATCAGCCACGACATTAGCCTTTCCTGGGTGATAACGAATATCACAATCGTAGTCATTGAGCAATTCCATCCAACGTCTCTGCCTCATATTCAGCTCTTTCCGGTAAAAAATGTGTTGGAGACTCTTATGATCTGTAAAAAATGTGCACTTAGTACCGTAAAGGTAATGCCTTCAAATTTTGAGTGCAAAAACCACCGCACCCAGTTCCAAATCACGCGTCGCGTAGTTCTGTTCATGCACCTTGAGTTAACGAGACGCATAAGCTATGACCTTTCCATTCTGCATTAGGACACAACCAAGTCCTTGGCGAGGGGCGTCACAGTACACCACGAATCCGGATCGGTCAAAGTTGGTCAACGACCGGATCCAATGGAACCGGTTCCAGATCCGATCCGGTTAAGGGAGTGGAGAGTTGGAACCTATTGGGACCGGACAGGATATATGGAACCGAACCGGACAAAAAAATCCGATTCCACCGATTTTTTTTTTAAAAAAAAATCTTTTTTTTTAAATTATCAAAGATACACTATAAAATACATGTTTTATTTATTTTTTATATTTTTTTAAGTGATTTAATAATAGTTCGTACAAAAAAATTACAAAAAACATAATTGAATCACAAAGTATATATTATTTATTATGACTCGTTATTCGTCGTCTACTCGTCTTAGTCTTCGTAACATCGGTTTTCAATCTTCTTCGCTTGAGATACGTTGGGCTTCATCATAAGCTTGTTTTTCGTCAGAAAGTGGATTCGCCGCCCCTTTTTCTACTTCGAATTTGTGTATTTCTTGGTCAATGTCAAGCTCGCCTTCTAGTTTTGCAACATGTTGTAAACGTTCGGCGGCATCCAAATGGTCCTTCAAGCAAATACACATCTCCAAAGATTCCGGTGTAAGCCTCGTTTTTCGAATAGATAAAACCCTGCCACTAAGAGAAAAGGCAGATTCCGAAGCTACCGTGGAAGCTTGGACGGTTAGTAGGTCAAGAGCCATTGCGGCTAGAATGGGATATTGGGATTCCCTTCCTTGCCACCAACTCAAGATATCAAAGTTTTCAAACTCTTCGGATCTTAGAGTTGAAATAAAGTCTGTTGCTTGATATCTTCCAAGCTCGCTACTTGGTGTGCTTCCACGAGCTCGTTTAGTATTTTCGTTTCTTAAAGTGTTAAATAAATTTAGCATTGGGTTCCTTAAACTACTAGAACTTGAACCCGAACACATTGATTCACGTATGTTTGATGGATCACCACTTCCATCATATTTGCGTAAATAATAATCAAACATATTATTAAAAGCCGAATTGAAATCCCTTATTGTCTTTGATTCAAAATTTGGGTCTTCCTCGAACATATTTAAATCGTCCGATATTGATCCAATTAATGTTTCAACACTGTTACAATAATCGTTGGGTTTAAGGCGGCCGAACATGTAACAACGGCCGGCATTTCCGAAAAATATTTTTTAAATTTAGCTTTCATAGGTGTTACCATTTTTTTCAAAAATAGTGCCGTGATATTCAAACTCTTTTAATTTATTACATATTAAGTTTAATTGTTGAAGTATTAGCGAAGACGTGAGATAATAAACTCCCGATAAACATGTAGTTGCATTTTTTAAAAACCTCAAGCAAATTAGTTAGTTTCTCGATTATATCCCAACATATATTATCAAAATTTTGTGAACAACGTTTCTTTTACACAAGTTCATCATGAAAATGTTTTAAATTAACTCTTTGCCTTAAGGTCGATTCAAACATTTTCCATGTCGAGTTCCATCTAGTAGGTACGTCCCAATTTGGACCTATAAAGATGGAATCCGTTTGTTGTCACAAGTTTCTACAGTTTATATGTCTTTTTTTGCTTGTGCTAAAAACTTCTCGTAACATCACTTTAAAATTTTCTTTCACTTCTCATATTTCTTGGACGTTTAGACCGTCTTACACAACCAAGTTAATGATGTGTGCAACACATCGACTATGAAAGAAAACACCGTTACAAGGCGGTTCATATTTTATTTTTAAATTTTCCACCGCGTTTGTGTTATTTGAAGCGTTATCAAAAGATATTGAAAATATTTTTGGTTGAATTTTATAAGTTTGAATTACCGAGTCTAATATATAAAATAAGTTTTCACCGGTATGTAGATATCCAAAATAATCAAACGCAATCGTACGCTTCATCATTTGCCACTACTCGGGTTGAACCCAATGTGCGGTAACGCAAAGGTACGATTCGGGTAAACCATGTGGAGCGGACCAAACGTCCGTTGTTAAGTTAATGCCGGTATTTAAATTTTCAAAACCTAAAATTAATTCTTTTTTAGCTCTTTTCCACATTTTTAAATAATTTCTTCTCAAAGTAGAACGACTTATATTTGTGTAACTCGGTTGAAGCGTCTCTTGTATCATCCTCGTCAAGCGCGGATTATCAAAGTGATCAAAAGGCAATCCTTCTTGAATGACGAAATGTGTCATTCTCTCACGAACCCTCTCGACATTGTATTGCCAAACTCCTCCATCCCTACCAATTTGAGTTTGATCTTCACCTTGAGTGTGTTTTTCCTGACTACCAATATGTTTCCTCAAAGTGCTATTTCCCGCAGCATCCAAAATTTTACCACAACGTTTGCAACGAGCCTTTTGCGAACCGTTCGACATTTCGCATAAATCGAAATAAGCCCATATCTCTTGGTTCCGGGAGCAAGTAAGTACTCTCACCACCATGGCATCGCTAGTAGACATTTCGCATAAATCGAAATAAGCCCATATCTCTTGCGAACCGTTTGAATTTGATTGAAAGATATAACCAAATTAATTATTTATATGAATAATTTTTAAAATATTGTTAATTAAATACGTATGAATTTTTTTTACCCGGCTCATTTTGACCCAACCGGTTTTTTGCACCCGTTGACAAAAATTTCTGGATACGTCACTAGCCCCGGACCACCTCCGCATTTTGGCTTCCTCCTCACTCTACTCGGTTTCTTCGACTTCACCACGTAAAAAGAAGTCGATTGTTGTGCGGCTTCAGAGAGAGTGAGAGAGGTGGAAGCAGCCATGGGTGTTTCTCTAGAGAGAGAAAGTAGATGAGAGAGAAGGGAAGGAGTGAGTGTTATTATTATGAAGAACCATAACGGGGAATCACTTACTGAAATTCGATGAGATGTCGGGTGAGGGTGGCGGAGAAGAAGAAACCTGATCTACGACTTCTTGGTTCTAACCTGGTGGTGGCGGATATCGGGTGAGGGTGGCGGAGATCGAGTAACGACGGCGAGGGCCGGCCCTGAGTTTGAAGGGAGTACCAACAGCGACGATGAGGAAGGGCAGCGAGTGGTGGCAGTCGGTTGCGATGACCGCTTCGTCGCCGCCGAGTTTGTTCGCCGGAAATGACGATCTGATAAAGAAAGTTAAAAGAGGGAGTAGAGAAAAATAGATAGAGAAAAAGGAGAAACTGAGATATATGGATATGGAGATGAAGAAAATCTTTGATTTTTGATATTTTATTTTCACTTTTCAGTTTCCAAGAACCATCAAATTTAGGGCATTTTGGGATAACTTTTGTAACATCTTTTTAACTTTTCTAAAAAGTTAATAACTTAAAATATTGTTTAGATAATTCAAAATAAGGTGTAAAATGTAAGATGAAAAGTTAAAATTCAAAAGTAAAGAGCTCCTTACTTTTAAAAATAAATTCTTCAAAAATCATAAGGAGATTTCAAAAGTAGATGGTGGTCGGTATGCACAGTCACTCTTTATGGTGATGCATATTAGCCACCAAGTTTTCTTCATTTGTAGAATGGGCACCATGTTTTATTTTTTTATAGATTAGCCACTAATCTTTTATGTTTTTGTAGATTGGGCATCAAACTTTTATATATTTTTAATTTTCCCCGCTTTACTATATATAATATACGTTTTTAACCCTTATAACTTTTTAATAATTTCGTTTTTCAGTAATAACTTTCGTTCGTTAAGTTTTTTTTTTAAAACGGAGTGCACGTATGTCTTTAATTTTATTTTTCAACGTTTCGATATAATTTTTTTTAAAACGGAGTTGTATTCAAAATCGAATTTTTTTACTGTAGGCTATAGTGAGTGTCGTTATCGTTACGATACTGTGACCGGTATTGGTAGTATCGGTATTAGTTTTTATGGTTTTCGACGAGCCCAAACGATAACGACAAAACTCCTGTCGCGTGGCACGAGGGAAAACAACCAAACTCCCGTCGCGAAGCGCGGGTGAAAAAAACTAGTTCATGTTAAAAAGCGCTAAAATAGAAAACATGTAACTAAAACACTAAATTAGTTACAAAAGTATTACAACTTTATGCACAAAATTTGTTTTTTAATATATCAATGATATATGAATAAACCTTCAAGTTTCCCTTGTTCTTGTTCTCGTACTTTAGAGATATTTAATTTAATTTGATTTTTTTTCTTTCAAACTTTAAATCTTTATAAAACAATAATATGATGTAATATTGATTTGTTTGTTCATCAGTTTTGTCACAGATAGTGCATACAGAGACGGTTTGATGAAAAGGGCAATACAACATCTGAAATCTGTCATCAGGTCGGATTTTATTATGCAAACAGATATACGGGTATATGTAAGACAAATATTGGTGTCGAAGCAGATTCCTGCGATGGTGGGTTTAGAGGTAAATGCTCCAATATCAAGGAGAAAACAGCCACATCTCGCATCGTCGGTGGAGTCGGGTGATTCCTCTCAGATCTGCAATCATCGGAAAATGCTCGTTAGACTTTAGACGGCCCAGGAGCCGTAGCTACGAGGGCATTCCGATGCTCAAGTCAGTCGGGGTCTCATACAAGTGTGTGTGTAGAAAGAGCGTAAGCTAGAGAGAGAGAGAGAGAGTAACCTCTTGCTTTTTGGAGGAGATCCCTCTATTTATAGGAGGGGTAAGAGTAAACCTTAAAGGGCTTTCAAATTGGGCCTGCTGGGAGTGGGCTCACTCATTGGATCTTGGCCCAATCACTAGGGTACGTCCACAAGTTCCCCAATCTAGTATGATGTGGTGTTAGACACATTGTGCTAGACTCGTATCATTCGTGACCTTTAAGCTGTAATCCTGAAATGGTTGTTATTTCAAGCAAAGTTGTAAAAATACAAATGTTAGTCACAAAAGGGATGTTTTGATTTAGACATTAGGACAAGCTAATGGTGTTGTTCAGAACATTGAGTATGAGCTAAACGGCCAGAGAGCATCTGTAATGCCCGCCGGTCTTTTCGTTTCTACTTGCGCTTGCAGTAAGACTTGTTATGGCTTGTAGGTGGCTGCCCGTAAGCAAATATAAACGGGGCATGTAGCCATTTGAAGATAAGGTGCGCACCCAGTTGATGGTAGTGAGGTGTCCAACCCATATATTGAATATGATTTGTTAAGTATTATATAATAAACATGGTATATAAATAAGAGTTGTACCGAACAGTAGTCCTTATCATTTGATGCGCAGAGAGTGAACGTCCATGATATACCACCGCTCTGGATCCTTTTCTGGATGACCTGCAATCAGAATGTAAAATGTTCCTTACACTTTACCCGCGAGCCCCCATATCACGTTTAAACCCGAAGGCGGATAAAGTTGTTTGTCTCGGGGAGATGCTTAGGAAAAGTAATATTGGTGTTAGGACGAGTTTTTAAGCTCTGCACGCTTGTGTCTTAGGCGATGAATAAAAGCTGTGGACTTGTCGTTAGGGACTGTCTTTTAGCATCGTGCGCCATGTTTTTCAGGCGGCGTGTATTGCCGTGGACTTTGCTGTTAGGGGCAAAGGCTTTAGGGCTTATGCGCGCACCTGTTTCTCAGGCGGCGTGTATTGTCGTGGACTTTGCCGTTAGGGGCAAAGATTTTAGGGCTTATGCGCGCGCCTGTTTCTCAGGCCGCGTGTATTGTCGTGGGCTTTGCCGTTAGGGGCAAAGGCTTTAGGGATTATGCTTGCGCCTATTTCTTAGGCGCCTGTTTCTCCCACGGATGGCGCCATTGTTGAAGCAAATTCCCGCGATAGTGGGTTTAAGGGTAAATGCTCCAATATCAAGGAGAAAACAACCACATCTCGCATCTTCGGTGGAGTCGGGTGATTCCTCTTAGATCTGCAATCACCGAAAAATGTTCGTTGGAGGGCCCGGGAGCCGTAGCTCTGAGGGCACTCTGACGCTCAAGTCAGTAGGGGCCTCATACAAGTGTGTGTGTAGAAAGAGTGTAAGTTAGTGAGAGAGAGTATCCTCTCTATTTATAGGAGGGGTAAGTAGAGGTGCACAAAAAAACCAGTTTTTTTTTTACCCGGTCCAAACCGGCAAACCGGTTCGGGTAAGGCTAAAACCGCCAGTTTGAAGCATTCTGGAGGTGATCGGGTTGGGGACCGGTTTGTGTGAACCGGTTCGGAAAACCGGTTTGGTCGCTGAAAAAACTAGTCGTTAGAAAACGGCTATATAGCCGTTGGGGTCGATTTTAGCCGTTTTTTTGGCCCCATTTGCACTCTTAAAACACTATAAATAGGTGGGGGTGTTTAGGGTTGATCACACCTCTCTTTACACTCTCTAATCTCTAAAACCGCTCTTTAACCGCTAAAAAACGCTCTCTAAACTCTAAAAAAAAGCATGGCAAGTTTTGGTGTTGGTGATTCCTCAAACGAAGTTACCGTTGTGGAAATTCGAGCAACAATAAGAAATCAGGCAATTTGGTGCAATTACGATCTATGTTTGTTGTCAAACGGGAAGGAACGTGCTCGGTGCAAGATGTGTTGTGAGTTTTTGGGGAAAGATTCAAACACTAGTTTGAAAACGCATATGGAAAAACTAAAAATTACAAAATAAACTTTTTTCAATGTTTTTTGATAATGCATCTAATAATACAAATGCGGTTCAAAAACTAAAAATTAAATATAAACCGGTTTGCAACGGCGTTTTTTTTTCCATAATCGATGTGTCGCACACATCATTAACTTGGCGGTGCAAGCCGGGCTTGCAATTGAAGAGGTTTCAAACTTAACATATACTTTTCGACTAATGCTTAAAATATTTTTAGTAACAAAAAAAGATACCATGATTATATTAGATTTTGTCGTGAAACGAATAATCTTTGCTTAGGTCCGAATTGGGACGTCGAGACAAGTTGGAACTCGACTTATACTATGTTTTATAGCGCTTTACGACAAAGAGAAACTTTAGAACTATTTCATGAAATGCTTGCCTCAAAACCTCGTCGTAAAATTCTAAAGTTTCCTTCTACGAGTTGGGACATTTTAAAAGACGTAACCGAATTGCTTGAAGTTTTCAAAACCGCCACCACTTTTTTATCCGGTGTTTTATTATCCCACAAGTCCATTAACTCTAAAACAAATATATTTAATGGCTAACAAGTTGTATGAACTTGAAAATAAAAGCCATATTTTTACAAAAATGATAGAACCGATGAAAGAAAAATTAGTGAAATATTTTAAAGAAATGCCTCCCGTTATAACTTGTGCCGCCGCGTTAAACCCTACCATAAATGTTTACGGGGTTGAAACTTTGATTGATAGAATTACTTACGCTTTGAATTTGGATAGTGAAGACATCCATTTTGCACAAGTCACAAAAACATATTTTAATAAATGTTTACAAGATTTATTTGATGTTTATTTACATAAATATGGTACAACTCCGACTCCACATGATACAATTGGTACATCATCAAGTGGTAGCTCGAGAGATGTTAATTTGAATTTATATAACGAAATTTTAAATGAATTCAGTAAACGGGCTCGAGGTACCACCCCGAGCAGCGAACTCGGAAGGTATATTAGCACAAACTTTTTAGCGTTTATGCCTCCTACCGTTTTTTAGGAGTTTGATATTTTGGCTTGGTGGAAAAAAAACGAAGCTTCGTTTCCGATTCTTTCTTCCATGGCCCGTGATGTACTAACCGTCCAAGCTTCCACGGTAGCTTCGGAATCTGCGTTTTATTTTAGTGGCAGGGTCTTATCGATACGAAGAACTAGACTCGCCCCCATAGCGATGGAAATGTGCATTTGCTTGAAAGACCATTTGGATGCGATGGATATGATACAAGACCAAACTTCTCTCGAAGACGAAATTCAAGCAGAAGAAATTATACACAACAACGAGGTTGATCTTGGAATATCCGAACCAGTCACCGATGAAGAACTAGCCGAAAATGCAAGGCTACGAAGCTCCAGTTCCGAAGACAACGCACAAGAATAATCAATCAATATTCCAAAAAATAAAAATATATATTGCCATTTGTAATGTTTTAGAATTTTATAATTTTATCTTGTCATGTTTTTTAAATTCTGAACTTTCCAAATATTAATAAACGTTGAACTTTATGTTTTATATTTGTTATATTTTTTTTACTTTATATTAAAAATATAAAATTTATTTGATTTTTTTTTAATAAAAACCGGTTTATAGGGCAAACCGGTTTGTAACCAACCCTAACCGGTTTGACCAGTTAGACAGTTTCCACCTCCGAAACCGGTTTAACCAGAACCGGTTTAGGGCCAAACCGGTTTTGACTTTTCGTTGACCAAACCGGTTCAGTTCGGGTTGAACCGGTTTGTGTTAAAAAACCGATTTGTACACCTCTAGGGGTAAGAGTAAACCCTAAAGGGCCTTCAACTTGGGCCTGCTAGGAGTGGGCTCACTCATTGGATCTTGGCCCAATCACTAAGGTACGTCCACAATTGGATTGATGAAAGTTGCTAAAAGGAAAAATTAAGGCATAAACAAACCTATGAGGTATCATCAACCTTCACAAATGAATGAACCTGTAAGTAAAGTTAAAAAAGTATGTGATTTGAGTGAATCCTTGAAACAAAATAGCAAAATAAGATCACTTCATGAAACCCTAATTGCTCCTACACCCACAAAACTGTAAACCCCAATTACTCTGAAGCAATAACGAAGAAAACCAAACCCTAATCACTTGCAAACACTAATTACTCTAAAGCATACTATAGATTATAGAGATTTAGAAGTTACTCATTTAATAGAGAGGTCGAATTGTTGAAGAAGAAAACGACGAACAATCGTGAACCGGCATCAATTTTTAGAGTCTGCTGCTTTTGTGAAAAACGAAGAAGAAGAAGTGTGAATTGAAGGCGGTGAAGAAAATATGGGGGAGAGGAAATGTGGAAGAAAGAAACATGGGTATAGGAGGGACGCGTGACTGAAACTTGTTGCCTTATCTATAAAGAAAGACACTTATGTGGTAAAAGTAGAGAAAGAAAAGTTTACTATTTCTAACAAGTTACCTTTTAAATTTTCTTTATATTTATAATTAGTATTTGTGTCCCGGCGCGTTACGGCCGGAACAAACATTATAGCAAACAACCAACCATACATGTTTAGGAAGTTTTAAACAAATAATTACGGGACGAATTTTATTAAATTTCTTAAACAACAATACATTAATTTTGAAAGTTTTAGATATTAAACAAAAATTAAAAACTCATTATGATAAGACAATAAGATAACTTATTTGAAAATATTTATCTCTTGCAGTGTCTCTCGACTAATTCCTTAATTCCTCTTTAGCAGAGGTCTCACGTTCGAATCCTGCTTCAACTGATTTCCTGACATAACCTCTTGAAGGCCACCCGTCCAACATAGGCTACGATTTTACCTGATCCCGTTGGTTAACAGGGTGTTGACGGGTTCTGTGAGTTTTATAGTAACAGGTTTTCATGGTTATAAAAGATAACACTCTATTTTAGAAATTTATCATCAAAGTGATGCACAAAAGTCACTTTGAAGAGAAATTTATCACAAAAAATAATACTCATACGATACAAAATCCAACATACTACTTATATAAAAATCTTCATTTTTGAAGACAAAATTGGGGCATTTTTAACTTTTTTGTTCAAAGTCAAAATACCCAAATGTAACCAAGTACCTTCGTTCGAGATACACATAACTCATCTTCGTTATCTGATCCGCTTGAAGAACTTGATTCCTCATCGATAGCAGATGGCTTATCCTCTTCATCATCTTCCATCCCCACCTTCTTTTTCCCTTTTCTCTTTTCGTTTTGTGAAAGCAGAATCGAAACCATCAACGATGACGCCATTTTATCCAAACCCATTGCTTTCATTCTCGCTTTGTCCCTTCAATTCTCTTCAGTCTCTGTTTCTCGTACTCGACATTTTCTCTGAACCCCTGTTCCCTTTTCTCTGAGGCATTTAGGCGCTTTGGTTTTTGAATCTGACTGGTTCGATTGCGGCATGTTTTCGATGGGATTTATGTTGAACCATCTACAATTCCGCCTTTTGAAAATCCAATTGAAAAACTTGTATAGATAGAGACTAACAAATCCCCTTCTCATGAACACACACACGCACATAGTGCCATGGACTCGTAATTCGAAACCCCAATTTGTGCATCAATTCACAAACATCAAAGCAAAACCTAACTGCAAGAATTCAATCGATTTCTTTTCCAATCAAGTATCATATCGTGATCTCCGCGCCGATGAAACGTATCATTCATCGGAAGTAAGTTTCTTAAAAATTTCATCGATTCGTTCGTTTCCGTGCATATCAAAACAATGGATGAAGAAGAATTAAAGAAACGATTAACTGATCGCGTCTATTTCTTAGCCTCTTTTCAAACATCTGATGAGTGATGATGAAGATCGATCCCGATGAACGAAGATGATGAAGATTTCAAACGTGTGGGAGAATGGCGGTTACGAAGGATAAGAAACAGATGAATGCGTGGCTTCACCGTCTTTAACGGCGTCGGTGGTTTTCCGGCCGGCGACTAACAGAAATCTACACTTTTTAAGGTTATGTTAATTTGTAAAATGTCATTTTCATTCCTGTGGTTTGACCATTTTAGTTACTTTAATTTAAAAAAAATTAGTTTTTTCGTCTCTGACTTTTCAAAATCTAGTCATTTTCATCCACCTGACTAACTCCGTCTACATTTTAACATTAAATTAGGGACAATTTGATCTTTTCAACTGCCTTCTACTCTCTATGACATTAAAAAAAGATTTAATTCCGATGAGTCACACAATTTTAACCCTAACTTTCCCACGCAAAATCTTGATGATAATGCCCCAAATCCCAAGCCACGTGATTCGTGAATACATTATTAATCGTCACCCCCTCCTACCTTCACTTTTTTTAAGGGAAAACTCCACATAATAGTAATCAAGTTTTAAAAGTGTTCCAATTAGGTCACTAGTACCTTTTTCGTCTCAATCAGGTCACTTAACATTCAAATCGAGCCATGTTGAATTTTTTATATGTCAAGAAATAAATGTAGGAGAAGATGGTGTCAGAATTTTTAATATATGTAACTATATTAAAAAGGAAAAAAAAATTGATAATTAAATTAAAAAATTAAAAAACATGTTAAAATCCAAGTCATCATTCGAGGTCATGATTAATCAAAAGGAAAAAAAATAAACAATAATACACGTTACTACGGTTGCTTATGAAATAGTTGAAAAGACCTATAATTTAAAAAAAAATATGAAAGTTGAGTGACCTAATTGAGACAAAAAGGAAAACTTAAGTGACTTAATTAGAACACTTTTAAAACTTGATTATTATTCTACAAATTTACCTCTTTTTTTAATACCCCTCTTTATTTATCCTTTTCTTTTTTCTATATCGTAAACCAATAAAAAGGTTAAAACAAGAATTGGGATGTCATTTAGTATGTCACGTTGCAACAAAGAAAAACATAAATTTGGTGTATGAATTATAATAAATCTTTAATAAAAATGATGTTCTTGCTGGCAATTTGTATCAGTTTTTTATTGAATGATTTAAACATTGTTATACGGGATACTATATTTAGTTCACATGTTTTTTAGACTGAAATTTACACTAAGTTATATCATCTTCACCTTTTACGGGATTAACTTTTTACCTTCAACCAAAAAATAAGAGATGATATATCATACAAGGTTGGGTTAAAATAATAAGTTTAAGTATTACGAAAACTCGCGAAAACATCAAAATCATTATTTATTACTAGTAGGGAACCAGCACGATGTGCGGGCCCGACAAATTAATTTTGTGTAAATATTTGTTTACTTAAACGAATGTTCTTAATAAATTACACCTCATTTGCAAAGACAAATTCAACTTGCTAATAAAATATTTATGAGGTACCACAACACGTAAGAGGTATCCCGCGCGTTGCCGTGGAGAATTGAACGTCCTACAAAAGATTAAAGACCTTCAAAATTTGTATATAATTAACAATATGATCTGCTTGATTTTCAAACAACTATTAGAATGTCATGATCATTAGCATCAACCATATATTAATGTTTGGTGTCTAAATACAATGAAACCAAATAACAAAAGCCATAAGTACAGTCTTTGATATTGACATATACTGAAACCAAGTAGACAAAACATACGAGCATAACACTTTGACGTTTGAAAACCTTGTTAACTACAAAGGAGGTCGAACTATGGTTATTTTTATTCCTTGGCATTTTTAAAATCAAGGTAAAAATGTGTGTATCATTTGGTGGTTCCTATTTAAAATTAATAGCTAAATACCTTGAAATCGACATGCAATTTGCCAAAGCTTTCAAAGTCAAAATATATGAATTCATAAAACATGGAAGTAACAAGTTTCAAAAATCAAATGATGGAGCAAACTAGTATAAACAAACAAGTAGCAATCCAATACGAAAAACTGAAATTCAACATACCTTAGTAATGTAAGACGTTCCTTGATCTTATACAAGCTCCATGAGCAACAGCCCGAAACAAACATCTCCCATCCCCAGGTATTCCTGTACAAAAAAGCTCAAATATTTCACTAAATTTGACCTAAACCGAACCAACCTGACCCTATTAGACCCATTAGTCATCTCACATTTTACTGAATAGTCAGTGTAAACTTTCCATGTGAAAAAATTGGTAGTAGAGGAACCACAATCATCTTTGTTATTCTCTTTAGCTTCAGCATGTATGGGTTCACAACTTGAATTACAAACGGATAATCCAATTACAAGACCCGTGGAAACACATACTTGCATCCAAGATCCGGGCACCAAACTCCATTTCATTCTTGATATAATCCCTTGTTTTGGGAACAAAAACCTTAAATTCATATTACGGGACCCAACCGAAAGACCATGTGTGGGTGTTTTTTTGTAACCGCATAGCACTTTTAACAGTCAGTAATCGCCAGTTGCTCCTTTGATTTGTGATGTTTGTTTTTGCAACATAACTTGATTTGGAAAAACCAATAGTGAGATGAAAACAACATGCATTTGATTTGTGATGTTCAACTTTCTTTTTTTGGACCTGCATTATTTCACTGGTCTAGATTTGATTTTAAAAAAAAAGTTATCCGAAGCAAAAGAAATCAATCCACGTTTATATATATTATAAAATATATAAAAATGCACAATCAATCATGTAGTCTTAAAAATTGATTAAAAGTTTGAAGTTGGTATCGTAAATCATATTAAGATAAAAATTATAAAAAGAGGGAGAGAATAGGATAGCAAATATATCATCTTCATTGATGCAAATACCAATATACAAAAATTCCAAAGTTTAAACCTATAAAAACTACACCCCAGACTCAAATGGGCAAAAGACTTGATAGTCATATCATATCATTCGAAAATGCACTGATGGGAATTTAAAGTCTCACTTGAGAGTAACTTGTACTCATAGCGAAGGGTATATTAGTACATAAACTGTAACAGTAAATAGGTAGAACTGAAAACTTGCCTGTAAACAACTGGTATGCATCTGGTAATGGCCGTCTTTGGGTGCCATAAAAGATCTCACTCGGCTCAGCAAGATAAAGCCCCGGCAACAACCACAGGTTTCAAAATACGTGACCTGTGCAAAACAAAGATACATATCCTCATACAGCTCAATAAAAGGTAACCAATTACCCGTGAAACCAAGTAAAAATGGCAGTGACATACCCTTTCCATCCAATGTAGCTTGTATGATTCACAAAGTTGAGATCTTTAGGAAGGTATGATAGAATGTGAAGAAGATTTTGAAACAAACAAAACACCAAGGAAAATGCAAGTTAGGTACTTTATGAAGAAATTTAAAAAAAAAAAAAAAAATCCCAATTCACAACAAAATATTTTAAAAATCTAGATAAAATTCCTTTGTGTAGGAACTCCAAAACCAACAAATACCACTGGGTTCTGTAATTTTTATAGTTTTTCATATGAAGTCTTAATTTATTGTTTGAATGACCAGAATTGCATCTACACATTTATATAGACATTTTTTATTACTCTTATCAATGTGTAAAAACGGGCTGCTATTTTGTGTTATGGGCTATTAATCAGAAAAAAAAAACTAAACTGTAATATTACTTAAAGAATGGCTCATCCTGGACTTTTCAATAAACATTTTTTTCAATAAACAGTTAACATGTAGCCTTTTAAGCAATTTCAGGCATAAACCTTTTTAGTAAACTATTTTTAAGGCAGATAAACAGTTTCAATAAGCAATCCAAACACCCCCTAAACAGATATAATTAAAGCAAGTAAATTCAGATTTTCAAAGGGTAAAAAAAACCAATTCTAAAGCCATATTCAATCTACAAACAACAATCAAACCCTAGGGAAAACAAATTATAACTTGAACAGACTGAAAAAGAAATCTGATAGAGGCAACCTAACCATCAAATTCATAAAAAGCAAACACAAGAGTGGTACAGAAACATCACCTGACAAAGCTGAATTGCAGTCCCACTTTTATGTTCCTGCGATCATATGAAATCAGAATAACAACCATATGTTGGTTAATTCGTTAAACGTGAACACAGGAATCATGATAGAATATATATATATATATAAATATATATATATATATATATATAGGGAATGTATCATTTAAGAACTCATAAATATTTTGAGAACTCGCGAGAACTCGTCAAAAATCCAATCAAAATCATTTTTTTTGTTTTTACTATTTTTATTGTTAGAATACAACATAAAAAAATGAATTTATATATGTAAATTTACATGTCTTAATATATTAAAAAAACATATACACTTGTGTAAGTTTACCACTTACACATGTGTACGTGTTTATCATTTACACATGTATATAAATTTTTTTAAGTATAATTTACAGAGAAGGGATGAATTAATTGAAGAGATAAATCATTTTTTATGTTATATTTTAATAATAAAGATAGTGAAAAAAAATAGTTTTAATTGGGGTTTTTTAACGAGTTCTCGCGAGTTCTCAAGTATTTATGAGTTCTCATTTGAACCTAACCCTATATATATATACATATATTTGTACTCATCTACTGGTTCTAACGATAAATGGTCATGAATTAATGCGGTTAGATGGTCAAATACTGTTTTAACACAATCTAGTGACATAGCTTGAGATTTTAACCGAATCAAATCACCTAATGATCAAACGATCACATTCCTTTAACGTATCGGTTAGTAATCGACAAATTCGAAGTAATATCTGGAAAAAGTTCCAACAAATTTAAACAGGTCAAAATAAACATGAAATTCTTAACCTGTATATGTCAAAAATAAGCATTCAGTTCAAACCAATTACCTACAATCTCGTATATTAATGCACATAAGCCCTAATCAACACAAAAAATTGAACAAAATAACAAACTAAACTGACCTACAACAAATGTTTGGCATAGTGACAATAAAAAAAGAACTAAACTGACCTACAACAAATTGATTTCTGTCATCTTCACAACAAATTGTTGGATTTGATGTTATCATTGAATTTGGGGATGAATTTTGCTGCACCATTAGTTAGAGGAAGTGAGGGGCAAGAAAGGAGCAAAGCCCAAAACTCACTTTGGCATTTTAACAAACAGGTTATGTGCACCTCAACAATACGAACCCTAACTCACTTTGGCATTCCCACAAAATCAACACAATTGCTTGGAAAAGATGAAAGAATTAACCAAAAAGAAGGGAAAGGTCCAGTTATCTTAGGGTTCGTGAACAACCTGTTGAAAGATCTTCAGCGATTAACAAGAACAAATCCAATCATAACATCAAAGGTCCAGTTATCATTGAATTTGACGTGATACCTAGCCCTATCAACGTCGCTGGTCAGAGGAAGTGAGGGGTTGCCAGTGCTTTGAAACGGAAGGGCAACGAAGAGTCAGAGGGAGTGAGGGGTTGCCGGTACAAGCCTCCGGCGAGAATACGGCGTCTTAAAAAGTGTAAATCCGGCGTCTTAAAAAGTGAGGGAAATGACCTTTTTATCCGTCCAATATCTATTATACAGTAATATACATTATAGAACAGATATAGAGAGGAGGTTCAACTACAAATTATTTTTTTTGCCTAAAAAGTCTAAGAAATAATATATGGGCGACATGTGGCAGAGGAAGAAATATTGACTCAAGAGCATTTTAGTACATTAAAGGTATTTTAGTTATAGTAAAGCCTAGAATCATGGGATCAGATATTTTTTTATATATACCGGAACATACGTTGTGCTTTAACATTTTTTCTAAATAAAATACAAATGTCGATCATCGTCGATTGGTGATGATTCACTCCATATAGTTTTATTAGATAAAAATATACTATTTTAGAATTGTGTTGTGCTATTTTAATTACTAACTGTGATGTTTAAATTACTTTAAATTTTTTTTACTTTGTTTTTTTCTCTATCAGATAGTGTATTGTTTATAAGTTATTTTGTGATTTGTATATGCTGAAATATATTTGGTGGTTTAACATTTTTTTTTTAAATAAAATACCAATGTTTTTTTTATCAGTGTCCGTTGGTGAAATTCAACCCATATAGTATTGTTAGGTAAAAATGTACTGTTTTCGAAGTATATTGTGCTGTTTTAATTACTAACAATTTCTCTTCCCTTTGTTGTTTGCCTAATAGATGTTTATACGAATGATGGTCACAAAATTTGAAGTTGTACTGATGTTGGTATTAAACCGTACTGTTTATTAGTTAACTGATATGCTCTTTTTTTAGTTAAGTGTTTTGAATCATAAAATGTCATGTTTTTAATGATATTTTTATTAGGTTTGCTAATGTTTTGTACTGTTTATTTATTTCATTTAAGGTCATGTGTCGTCTTCTATTTCAAACCAGCTAACATGTGCTGTTTTCATGTTGCGCTGTTAAATGTTGTACTGTTTGTTCGCTGAGTTAACAAAGAACAACTAATACCAACAATGTTCGGAAAAGAACGTTTCAGATGATTCATAATTTAGTACTTAAAAGGCAATACAAAAGACAATTCAACCATAATAAAGGTTTATCTAATTCAATACTAAACTAAAACAAAGTTGCAATCAGTGTACATAGATCTTCATTCTCTCGATTATTCTTGCACGAGCACTTCTCCTTATTTCTTCCTTTACAGATGGATCTAGTTGTTCATACTGCTTTATTCTTTGATCCTTCAACGGTAAATAAGGCTTCATGCTTAGTTTAGTTTTTTTGTTGGCGGGTCAGCAGATACGGGTCATATGGATTTGGTCTTTCTGCATGTTTTAAATAAGTTTAATTAGTGGAAGAGTTGGTCATGGGTTTGACCGAATAACTTGGAACTATACGTTGCATATGGCAGAAGAAGTAGGCCATATTTTTACAATTCTTTAGGTGATATTAGTATTTTATTGCTGTTTTTTGGTTCCCACGTTGAGTCTATGTAAGGCTATAAAAGCCACTTTTGTTCATTGAATATTTTTCTTTTGGTTATGGGACTCTCCTCTTACCACTACACCCCAACCCCCCACCTTTGTTCATTGAATATAGAGTACACTTTTCTTGGTTCCATTTACGTGAAAGTTCTTCTCTGCAAATTTACTTTACATTCGTGAGTTTTGAGTGTGTTCCTTGAACTGATAAAACTGTTTTCATCTAGGAGGGGATGTTTGGAAATCATCATCAGAACAAATTTGCATGTTACTATTTTGTCCCTTCATGGCTTACATAAATACAACACATGTTAATGGTATATATATATATCTAACAGACGTAGAATGGTTTAAAACATCACATAATAATGAATGATATAAAACATCACAATATCAGTACATGTGCATGCAAACATGCTGAAGAACCAGCAATGTAAATGGTTTAGAGACAAGTTCCTTACATACTTGTGGCCTAGAACAATACCAAATAGCTAGACCACACATAGTAATCGTATAATTACAATTTTAGGTCTGCAGGGTCACAAACGATGTTATCAGTATAATAGTATTGCTCTTAAAATTCTACAAAATTTAACATAACAATGAAGGATTTTATATAAACCAACACATAATGATGAAGGATACAAAATAGCACATCGCATATCAGAGCAAAGAACACATTATAATCAGAACAAACAATACATGCAATGCCCAGATACATCTTCTGCCATAATATAATATGAGAGCCAGCAAACATGCAGATAATGAACTAACAAACGAAATTGTATTTGTAGTGCCAAGAATTCAATACAATCGATTAATACCTAGGGATTGGATCTAATAATGAAAACCGAAAAAACAAATTTGTTAAAATGCATCTTCTGTTAACATAACTTACGAGAACTAAAAAGCAAGCAAACGATGATCTAAAGAACCGAATTTAATAACAAAAACAGCAAAAGAATGGATGAAACGATAGGGGCTTCATCGAATATAAAAAACGGGGTTCATAAATTCGACTTTAGGGCTTGTTTGGGATTACTTATTTAGCCACCTTATTAACTTTTACAAAAAGTAATAAGGAGTTTTCAAAGTAAGTTCTTCTTACTTTTCAAAATCTCCTTTTCCTCCCCTTTAAAAAGCTAAAATTAATAACAAAAGTAACATTATCCAAAGTCCATTTTAACTTATATATGTTTCGATAAATAATCCCAAACACCCCTAAAAATTTATATTAAAGAAAAACCAGTACTGAACCTTCTTACTTTGTCTGATTTCAGTACTGGCACAATCATCTTCTCCTTCAACTGATGTGTTTTTCCAATCATAATTTTCCTGTCAAACCAATATCTAGTCAACTACAATATCACAAAACAACATTTTAAAAATCAAGATGTAGAAGATGAACTTACGATTGTACCAAAGGGAAGTTAATCAGTATCCATGTCTTTCGAGAATTAGGGAGTGTTTCCAAAATGATGGTGGATTGCGAAATTAGTGGGATATGAATCGTTTCCATTCTTCTCTAAAACAACGAATAGACTCGTTTGCCCTTGAGAAGCTCTCAAATCAGCATTAAACTTTCTTAAAAAAACCCAACCGTTGATTAAAAAATGGACGGTCCTAGTTTCTTTTTAGACTTTTTAGGAATAAGGACGTAGGGGAACCCTCCTCTAGCTCTAGCTCTAGATATAGACATAGATGAAATATGGATAAATGTAAAATATTAAATGTTTTATCTCTCTTATTAATTGATTAATTCCAGTATCTTCTATCCACTTTAAATTACTAAATTACATATATTGTCTTTTTAATTATAATAGAAATTATACTCTTTATTATTTAATTTTAATAATTACATCATAGGTCCTTTTTTTACATACTTTTATACACCCTATGTCCTTTACACTAACTCGTATTAAGTTTTTCTGTTAAATTTAAACATGTGCCTTAGACATAAGGATAATATGATCTTTTTACCTATTAAAAGACAATTTGTGTAATTTAATTTAAAAACCTTATTTTCATTTCTTTCCCGATTCACACCCCCTCTCTCCGCTCTCTCTCTCTCTCTCTCTCAACCAAAACCTTATTTTAGTATTTGGACTCATCAATGTCCCATCTCCTATTCAAAACTTTGAGCATAAACTCTTCACAGCTCAAATTTGAATTACAATTGTTCAAATTCAGAAACCAAAACCTAATCAACTCGAAACTGATGCAACTAACCTAAAGTAGATTTGTGAAAACATAACAACATGATTCTCCAATCAAATCATTGCATATTCGTTGAATGTTGGATTAGATCCGTGCAAGCCAGAAAACTGATTTGGATCAGATCCGTGCAAGCCAGAACCGCCCCCATGCTCGGGGAGCTTGAGACCACCACTGATCTCCGCCGGAAAAGTGTGAACGGTCAACGCCCGCCGCCGTCGCCACCTGACCCAGCGGAGGGACCATCGCCTCCGCCTGTTCCAAGTTGCCGGAGAATCGATGACTACTGAACGGCGTTGTTGCCATCGCGTGGACGCGAACCCACCGTGTCGCCACCACCCCCACCGTGTCGCCGCCGCCTATAGAGGCTTACTTCTGCGGCGTTGCGAACCACTGCGAAGCGCTGGTTGTTCTTCCTATTTTTGGTGAAATTGGAAATTGGATTTAGGGTTGGTCTGAATGTTGTTGAGATTTTGCACACGGGCGTTTTTGCTGTCGGAGCCGGTTTTGTGTCCCTGTCAATGGTGGGGTCCATCGTTTCCCACTGGGCTCATTCCATTGTAGATACAAGTGGTTGGGATGAGCTTCACCATGAAACAAATCCTTTGATCAGTCATGAATTTAATGAGAACTAGCACCATTGATAAAATTAGTGGTGATCGGTTCAGAATGGTTTGATCATATTATTGTCGTATCGGACAAGATAATTTCTTTCTTCGTTTATTATAATGTGAAATATGAGATGAAAACATGGTGGTACTATGCATAAAGATTTTGTTGTTTTAACAAGGGAGTGGTGGGTTTTGTCCGAGAGAAAAGGGTGTATGGAGAGATAGAGAGTGGAGAGAGTGAAGGTGTCAATTGGGGAAGAAATGAAAATAGGGTTTTTAAAGTAAATTACACAAATTGTCCTTTAATAAATAAAAAGATCATACTACCCTTATGTATAAGGCACATGTTTAGACATAATAGAAAAACTTAACACCAGTTAGTGTAAAGGATATAAGGTGTATAAAAGTATGTAAGAAAAGGACCTGCGATGTACTTATCGAAGTCAAAGGACAGAAAGTATAATTTCTAATATAATTAAAGGACAATCTGTGTAATTTACTCATTACTCTTAATAAGTTTTGTACACATGTGTAATGGTAAAAACTTACACATGTCAATAAAAGACTTGCACACGCGTAAATGTTTATTAAAATAAACACTTTGATCGTTATTTTAGATAAAACGAATGATTTTGTTAATTTTTCACAACTTCACGTAATATTTAGGAGTCCTTGGATCCAAACCCATATCATATATATCCACAGGGCCGGCCTTGGTGTGGTGCTCCATAGGCAACCACGCCGGAACCGGTTTATCAGGGGCCCCAAAAAAATTTATATTAATTATAAAAACTCAATTACATTTTAACCACTTTAGCCCATCTAAATCATTCTTTTTTGTTTTAGCCCAAGTAAACCACTTTTGCCCATCAAAACCATTCTTTTAGTTATAGCCTAATTAAACAAATTAGATTTGACCCATTAAAAAATTTAAACAATTGTTAACCTAAATAACATAATACCAATCGACAATTGATGAGCTCCTAAAAAAGATCACACTATTGATAAGGGTCCTAAAGATAAAGTATCTAGACGGTTTTCATCAACTATGTATATTACAATTTACATCGTATTATTGATTTATATATATATATATATATATATATATAACTTTATATTTTAGATTTTTAGGGGCCCATTTTTAAAGTCGCACATGACATCCGAAATCTCAGGGACGGCCCTGTATATCCGCATGTTAAAGTGGCCCACTTTGCATTTGTCGGCACTTCATGCCAATATAGGAAGACAAAGATAAAGAAACTCTTGTTCCACATAACCCAACACATGTAAATCACGTTTTTACATGTAAAGCAAATTGATACAGGACACCATGGTATTGACCGGAAAAATGAAGAAGAAAAGAGCCAACGGCGGTATTGGTGGTGGTGATGAAGGGTGGGGAATGGATATTTTCGTACCTGAAGAAGAACATCAACAACACTTAACTTCAACCACACCTTCATCATCACCTTTTAAACGCACAAATTCCAGTCAAAACCTCACCAGACTACAATCCACCATCTCCATTTGTGCTCTGCTCATCTTCCTCACCTTACTCCTCTTCACACTCTCGTCTTTCGAACCCAGCAACAGTTTAATAACCCCATCTCGTTATTCCTATACACCCACACCAAATCCATGTGCCTTGCAACGATTGGGCACTCTGTATACTCAAGGAACCACCGCCATGAACAACCTCGTAGTCTGTCATGTTACAGAGTCCATGACAACGAAACAGCTCAAATTGTTCCTACGAGCATTTCACCGGTCTGGTTTACCTTCAAATTCCGAACTTCTGTTTATTTTCAATTCAGTTTCAACACCGGATTCCTTCAATAATGTGATACTTCAAGAGAATGACTTTTTTTTAAAAGTCATCCGCCGGTTCGTGAAATCCGGCAAGAAGGTGACGGAGAAACGAGAGCCGGTCTGGGGCGGGAAAGTTAGGTGCAGCAACTCGAGTTTACATAATTGTGGTGATGATACTCTTTCAACTCGGGTGAGTTATGGGATCGGTTGTTGGTTTTGGTGTGGGGGAGCTTGACCCAGAAAACTCGTTATCCGGGTTTGTGGATCGGGTTCCGATGAGTCTCAGAAGGTGGGCTTGTTACCCGATGATATTGGGGCGGGTTCGTCGGCATTATAAGCACGTGATGCTAGTTGACGTAAACAAAGTTTTGCTACTCGGTGACCCACTCGGCCGGGTCAAAAACCCGAGTCCAGAGTCGGTTTTCTTGTCATCAACCGTTGATGAAACAATCAATCCAGCTGTCATAATGGGTGGAATGCGTGGTATCCGACGGTTATCTGCTGCGGTATTGGCGGAGATCGTTCGAGCAACCATGACTCAGCAGCACTATAAAAGGAAGGTTTCAGTTACCGAGTCGAGTCTGCTCAGACGTGTGGCCACCAACGAGTTTACTCTCAAGAGCATAACAATAAGTATTGTTACGTCGGTAGGGGACACGAGTTCACTTGCTGGGTCTTCAATCGGTAATGAGACGATCGTGTGGCTAGAAAATAGTGGTACGGATATAGAGTCGGTTATTATGTAGCATACTAGGTTAGTTCCCGTGTATTACACGGTTAATGAAAAGGAACATATATTATTCATAAGTGTCTAAATAAGAATTACTTTACATAGTGAAAAAAATTAAAATTACAATTACATTCACAAAACCAAATTAAATAAGGTAAATTTTTTAGATTCTAGAAAGTTGATTTTGATTAATTGTTATTTGCTTAACAAAGGTACACAATATATTTACTTAGTATCTTAAAAGGTAATGTCGGTGATAAATCAAAAATACCGACAAAGTCTTCAAGTCTGATTAAAACTATTCTTTTCAATGTTAAATTTAGAGTTAATTACACGGATGGTCCCTGGGGTTTGGCCAAATTACAGATTTAGTCTTTAACTTTGAGAAATTAAGGATTTGGTTTCAAGAAACTTTCAACTTGTTGCACTGACGGTCCCTAGAGTGGATATGGTTTAACTTTTTCTATTAAATAAATATGAAAAGACAAAAATACTCCTTCATAAATAACAAAAAGAATTAAAAAAAACTAAAGATGTGGGCCCCTCTTCTCCCTGATTCATCGACCCTACCGTCGACAACATTTCGGCGACCTCCAACAACCCATCACAGTCGTCCCTTCTTCATCGACAACACCTGCAACCGAGGGCCTCTACCTCCGTCCACGACCACCACCACCTCGCAACCCCCTGTTTTCTCGCACGTGACTACAACTCGTATAATCGCTCATTCGCTTTCTAGCCCTAATTCGTCGTTCGTCCGTCTCCGACGTCCCTCCAGTGAAAATTTCAGGTATTCTTCGATTCCCGTGAATAAATCCATACTATCATCGATTTCGCAGTACACTTAATCTTGATTTTGCTTCACAATGCACTCGTAACCGTTAAATTACGTTTCTCGTTTTGTGTTTGCTTGTTTTACACTCCATTTCACTTTGAGTTTGATAAGCTGTGGTGTTTCGTTGGATCTGGTGGACTAACGCACCTACTTTTGGTTGCTTATGCGTGCAGTTAAAAATTTTATTGTCGCTGGATCTAGAATTAGGGTTTGGACTATAGTGTTTCTGTTCGCCGTGCTCTGATTGTTGTTAATTTTAGGTTATGCTTTTTATTCGCTGCAGATTTCATTCGTAATTGCAGTTCGATAGAATTAGACATCTAGATGGTGGTGGTTTAGTTGGAGTATTCGCTGCAGATTTCACCTGTTGAAGCTCACGGTGGTGGTTTAGTTGGAGACATTGTTCAAAATATAAACTTATATAATATATAAGTTATTTTTATTTCTGTATTTTTAAAATAAAGGTATTTTGATCATTTTAAAAAATTTAATACCTTCATTCTTTTCAGGAACTGTGAGTGTAACAAAATATCTTAAGACCAAACTCCTAATTTTTCAAAGTTAGAAACTAAATCCAAAATTTGATCAAACCACAAGCCTTTTAATTAACTCTTAAATTTAAAAGCTCGTGCTGGTCAAGTGGTAAGTTTACTACAAATCACAATTTCAACTACCTCTCCTTAGTGGCCGCATTTCTTTTTCAGGTTTTTTTCGCTTTGTTTTTCTACTTTATTCCTTTACTTTTTTTTTCAATAAACATTGGTTTTTTTTGAGCGATTTTGTCGTTTCAATGTTAGGTAATGTTTACGATACAACGTGCTATGCATAATACTTTTTTCTATTTATACCGAACCGTCGCAACTTCGTAGGTTTCTTTTATGTACTTAACTACGTCAATGTCACCGTCACAACACACGTAACGAAGTTTGTGAACGCGCGAACTTGATTTCTAATTATTTGTAATTACTAGTATGTATTATAATAAGAGAAGTCTTGACACGTGCATTTTTAGCGTATGGTTGTTAACTTATTACTCCTCGTCTCCTATTATTTGTTGGACGTGCTAAGTATTTAGCTACAGATGTCACATGTCACAAAACTTCAAATATAAAGAAATTTGTAGAAATTTATTTTTTTCAAATCTGAAAGAAAGAAAGGAACAGTGCAACTAGATTTTGGTTTCCTCTTTTGCCCTTAGTTACATATTTTAACTACCTGTCAAATATAATTATGTCACCATAACAATCTCAAAATTATCACATAATTTTTTTTTCGAACAGGACCCGGACACCCGGGATCACCCTGGTAACGGATCATCTTCTGGCTCAAACTGGACACCCAGGTTCGCCCAAAGAACAGAAGTGTGGGGACCCAATCCCACACCACCCAGAAGGAAACCCACAATTGAGAAAAAACCCTGTGGCTCGACCTAGAAACAGTTATGTCCCAAGCGAGACTCCAACCCATGAGCTTCCATTTGAAAAGTCATGGGGCTACCACTCAACTAGAAGTTTGATAGTAAAGCTATGACATAATTGAATTAGATTCATTCATTCGTTACTTTTAAAAGCTCTTTACCATAGCCAATATATATGTGTGTAGACACACACCTTGAACCTTTGAACTCATTTTCATAACACAAATATGAATTTTAATTTGTAAAATAAAAATAATAATAATGTGCAAATCACCTAAAAGTTGAAACACATGAAAAGGAAGGTTTGTACATATTAAAACTAATCCATACTCAATACATAACAAGTCTATGAAACATGTATTTAATATACATGATTATTTGTATTATGCATGTATCATCTCTAAAAATAAAATAGAGCATCTACTTGTATTACCAAAGTCTTTTATAACCACACCAAATTTTTGGCACCTTAAAATCATCCTTAGAAACCATGCTTGATTTTCTATAATTCGATAAGGTCCAACTCCAACGACTTAAAATAGGCTGGAGTTTAAATAACTCGACAAAAAGTTCAAAATAATAATAATAACAACTTATTGTATTAAAAAAAAAGAAGCAATATTGGGGAAAATGTAAGGTTAAGAAACTCTCACAAGTGGTCTGTCACAAAGGCATCTATATTATTCCCCAGCCAAAGGAGAACATCCCCAATAGTCCAATACCGACATCGGTCCAACATTCTAAAGAAACTATTCCCTTTTTGCTTTAAGTTATCGAGGATAAAATAGTAAAGTTGCAACACAACTATAAAATATAAATTAAAAAAAATTACTAATAATTTTTAATCGACGCAAACAAGTGATTGAGTTCACCACTTAAGTTTGCATGACTACATTTATGAAGACATGATGTTGCTTCCACATAAAGTCTACTCCGAAGTTATAGCAGGGGAAATATGCAAACTAAAAAGGATCCTTTATGGTCATAAGCACTCCTAAGGAATCGAGTTTTTTCTACTAAAATTGGGGTTTTCAAAGACAAAAATGTCATCACTAACATCCGCTTTAGTATATGCTGATGATATACTTATAACTAGAGATTGCGATAAGGATATACAAACAACTAAAAACTTACATTTTTACGCATAGAAATATGCACAAGCACAACTAATAATGCTACTTATCTTACATTTTTATGCATAGACGACGCTGACGTATGTATGAATCAGACTCGGTACTTGGGCTTAAGACCAAATAAGATTAGGCGCATTGGGTTTAACCTAGCCCACGTCCACTCTTCATTTCAAAGGATCCCCTTCTTTCCCCATCCTTTAGTGACATCTCAACTTCTCTCTTTCTAGAGGTATACAAAAAAAACGTTTTGGCGTCAAACCAGCCTGGAATCCGGCCCAACCCGTAGGTTCAACATAGGGTTGTAAAGTTTTTTTGGACGCCTATGGTGAAACTGGTTTGCAAGATGAAACATGTTTCTAACGTTAAAAAAAGAAAGAGCCGTTAACATGACTGTTTTTTGCCCCCTACTATTTTTGTAACGTATTTCAATTTATATTTTTTGTAATTTTTAAAATATTTAATAAAAACTTGAAGTTTATTTTGTTTTATTTGTATTTTATTAATTATTAATTAAATTGAAAAACAAAATAAAAAAATTAAACCAGTTTGGCCCCTGACCCAACCCGCATCGGATAGGTTCGACACCTTCCACTCCTCAAACCGGTTTGAGTCTCAACACGGTGTTGACCAAATTTGACCAAACCGGCATGTACACCTCTCTCTCTTTCTGTACTCTTTATAGAGATACTAGCCTAGATCATATACATACATATACGATGAGTACTTACTTGACCATCGGTAGGTGGTTACGATGAACTCTTCTCACAGGTTCACTCCACGTTGCAGTTCCACCTTAGGCTTGGGAAGGGCCAGATCTGGTGGACAAGACTCTTGAGACCCAACCCCAACATATAACAAGAGAAAACAAGTTACATCAGAAACCAAAACTAACAAAACACAAAAAGGAAAAGACATGTAATACAAAACAACAATCTCTTTTAACCCTTTAATATCCGAGTTCTCAAATACCACAAACAAACTCAAAACAAGATACATTACCATTCGGTTCGATACCAAAACAACAATCTTATGTAGCTTAAACATAATAGAATCATCATCAGCAGCAGCAGCAGCAAAAGAGGGGCAAAAAAATCACTCTTTACTTGGGGCATTAAGCAACCCATACTAACTCCTATAATCATCAAAAACACAAACACCATGAAAAACTATGAATTGAAAGAATAAATCGTATCTCGGCCCACGTTTCAATTCCTAGAACAGATCAACCTTCTTCTTCAACATGTCTTGCTTCCACTTTGGTATTTTATAGAATGCTTCTTTTGTCATCCCGAGTACCGACTCAAATTCTTCAGCAGAAAGATAAGCCTAAAGAACCGATAAGACGACATTATTACACAGAATTAAAGATGAAAATTATAACTTAAAGCGAACCTCTCTTCTTTTAAAGTCGATTCCTGTAACTGGGTTCTCGGATTTAGCCTTAAGTTGCTCATAACTGAAAGTGCTTTGACTGTCAACACTATCACATTCGTTTTCTTCTATTGTTGACTTTGTTGCTGAACCTTCTCCATTCGTCTCTTGAACTGGCTCAGATGTCTCTGTGGTAACTTCTGAACCTTCGTTACTCTCCAAACCATCAGAAGGTTCTTCACTTTTGGCTATGGCTGCAAAGCGGATAATTTATTTTAATTCTTCTAACCATATTAATAACACAAAATTATTGGAAATGATAAGTACCAGGTGAGCCACTTTCAGATGGTGGGCTTCTAACGGGCCGGGCTGGAGAGGCATCAGACGGTCCCTTCTCAGCGGTGAGAACTGAAGATAAAGCAGCAACTGCAGCAGCTCTCTGTGAACCCCGACTAGGTACCTTTGGAGAAGCTGAAGATTTAGCAGTTGGAGAAGATTTAAAAGCAGAGTTCAAGGCTGCTAATGCTGAAGCTCTTTGAGTGGGTCCACCTTGATTTCCGTTTGACTTATCTTGACTCTGTAAAGAAGTCAAAAATCCTAAAGAAAACCACAACCAAGAAACTCTCGATACGCAGAAGCCAGAAGCATTAGTTTAGGATTCATTTACCTCTGCAGAATGGCCTCCCCCAAACCCAAACATTAGTAAAATCTTCTTCTGGAATGAGTTCCCGTGAGCCTAAATGAGAATCCAAATCGATATATAAATTTCAACAACAATAATAATAACAATAAGATGTATATATGTTATATGAACAGTAGGAACAACACAAACATTAGCTTTTGCAGAATCCCATGAGAAAAATGTTGTGAAGAAGTTAGGTTCGTTTCCTTCTGTAACTCTGTACAAGGGCATGAATGGGGATAGTCCATCAAGAGATGAAGCCAACTCTATGTATTTCTGAAAAACAAAATCAAAATTATGAAAAACCCGTGAAATAAAAATATATAATGCATAGAAAACTACACAAAACATTACCTGGCCAACTTCAAAGGCACTTTGCTTTTCTTTGGAGTCAACTGATTGACCAACCCAAACAAACACCTCAGCATGTGTATCTAATATTAAAATATCCTCCGTCAAGAGGTCATCTTGTGAAAAGTTGTAGATTTCCTCAATCTGTTATAGAAATAAAACATCATTTAATCGTTTTTTAATTGGATATATAACTAATTAAGCTAACTGTGCGTATACAAGAGCACCAACCTCAAATTTTCCTATGGATACACAACACGGCAACACAAATAACAAAAAGCTAGTTAGTTATAATCAGGAAATAACGATCCTTAGTTTAGCATTTACTGAAGACAGAATATGAAAATAATAATTTGAAACCTTTATTGAATGAGAAGGCAAACAAGTGAGGATCTCTGACGGTTTCTTGTGTTACTTTTTTACTTGTGTAAAGTTGTTTCCCTCCAAGCGCGAACCAGAAAGTTGAGTTCTCTGTTCCTTCTTTGGCAAACTTCACGTTGGCACCAGGCTGAAACATTTTTTTTTAAAGTAAACACAAAAATATGGACCATAAATAATGATTATACAAGCATTCTATTTGGGTATAATAATCAAGAAAATTTCAGCTTAAAATCAAACCTTCAAAAATTCAGCAATTTTGGCAGCTAGAGTGTGCTGCTCAACAGTACTCTGGTTCCCATGCCAGGTGAATAATGACGAACCAGATTGAAGAAGAAAACAATCATAAGAATTTAATGAAGTTGCCACCTGAAAGAGATCATAATTACACATTTACACATATAATAAATAAGCCTTGAATCAATTAAGTCTCAAAAAGATGTGGATAATAGTTTAATTGCATACATAACATGATCCCTTTCCCTATAAATAAATTAAAGCAGTAATTTGAAAATGTATCATACAGCTTCTACTTGAACAGCTTTATTATTATGCACTGAAGTTCCAGATATCTGGATGAGGGCGACATCTTCTGAACTATAGGTTTCATCATTTAATCCTTTGTCTGCAATGTAATTCTTGTAACCAGAGCTTAACCCACCCTAATAACAATAAAAAATTGTCACTCCCATAATATTTTTAATATCACAAAGTAATTCAGAAATTAAAATTATCTTGGAAGTACCTTCAACACAACCATAGGCTGGAAGATGGCAACAAACTGTGGTGGTTCTTTCCCTTGATATACGCGACCCTGAAAAAGAAGAATAGTAGATTTTGTATCAAAATATCTTTTTATCATCACTGCAACAATATAATTCATATTTAGGAAGAAAAAAGAATGATATAAAAAATACACTACTTGAACTGGTCTTCCTTTCAGTGAGTTGAACATTGTCGTAGCTAGCCGAGCAGCCATCTTCTGGTCCTCCTGATGTTGCAAGATATGATCATGTTATCTCAAAGATACATCACACTCAAGGATTAAAACTTAAACAACACAAAAAACAAATAAAACAAGAAATAATTAACATTTCATGCAAATACCTCGATGCTATCTTTTCCAATCCAACAGCACAGGTAGTAATCTTCTTTTTTTTCATTAGAATGGTAAGTGTAAAGAACAATGTAGCAATCTCCACTGTAAAATTTACCAATGTCTTCCTTTGCTATTGGTGTTTTAGCACTGCCATTAATCCGCCACACCTAAAACACAAAAAAATAAAAATAAAGCTTTTATACAAGAAAAAGAAACGAGCCACGTAAACTGTTTATGATCAAACCTCGATTTTTCCATTTTCTTCAAGCAAAGGTGGGACTTCTTCGGTGGCAGTAGAAGCTTTTGCAAGGCCTTTAAGGCCAACACCTTGTTGCTTCAATAAAGCTAATGACATTGAAAATAACACAATAAGTCATAACCTACAATAAAAATA
Source organism: Smallanthus sonchifolius (assembly GCA_023525975.1). NCBI lineage: Eukaryota > Viridiplantae > Streptophyta > Magnoliopsida > Asterales > Asteraceae > Smallanthus > Smallanthus sonchifolius. The sequence goes on from CM042037.1 coordinate 23,512,589, forward strand.
TTTCAGTATAATTGGATATCAAAGAAATATATATACCTGCTACTTTTCCTCTACCCTCCTCGGGAGCAGAAGGGGCTGAACCTGATGGCCATGACTCAAAGTTTGACTTGAATGAATGTGTCTCATAACCTTGAATAAGCCGAGTTACACGAGTTGACTTGGGCCGATTTTGGCTTGTTATAAACTCCTAAAAGTGTTTACAGGTGATAATAAATAACTGACACTAGATGTCACAGTTTCAACCCGTTTACATGTAAATCAGTTGGTTTGGGTTTGTTATATGTCAAGCGGGTCAAGTCAACAAAATAGCTAAAGGGGGAAGGATCAAATGAGTCAAACTGGTTGAAAGTCACCCAAAATATATTTTGAATACATGCAGCTGACTAAATTGTCTCATTCCAAGATTTAGATTACTATTGTAATAATACTATTTTATTAATCATAATCAATTTATTAATCATTATAAAATGAGAAAAATTAGTTTACGGGTCACCCAACCTAGTCATTTAGGCATGTTACCCAACCTGCTTGGCCAACGAAGACCTACCTCAGCAGCCTGCATGGCAGCTTTTCTTTCTTCCACTTGCGTTACTCGCCCAACCCAAACAAACACCTCTGAACCACAATCCAATAGATAGCATTTGTTGTTTTCCAGTAAAGATTTTGAAAGTTCACCATCTACTTCCTTAACCTGACCTTCAGTAATGCTGCAGAAAACAGGAATTGCAGGTTAGCATGAATAATTCATAAACATTCTATATACGTTTTTATAAACTTGATCCATGCGCATAAAAATAAAAAGAAAAGGCAGAACAGTAATTATACCAATAAAGTTTTGGAGGTGTCTTCTCAGGAATTATATCATCTTCACTTACAACCTTTTTGCCAATAGGAGCAAAGCCACCAAATATCACCCAAAATTCACCAGAATCCCCCTCTGCTTGTAGCTTCCCATCATCTGAATTTGTTATAGAAAAGAATAAATACAATAAATTGGAAGCTTAAATAAATGGAATAATCAAATTAAAATATACATAACATGTCTTACCAACAATTGCAACATCACATGTCCCCTCATGATATTTATCCTTTAAAAACTGAACAACTTCCAACGCTTTAGCCCTTTCTTGTATATTTGAGTTTGCCCCATTGAATTGAAAGATCTTGTCTTTAGTGTCCAAGATAAAGACATCATCATGATTCAATGTGGATCGAGAGAAAGGGACCTGAATAAAGAACACAGCTTTACTTTCACATATATGTAAAGATACATTAAGAATTAAACTTTTTATATATATTAAAAAGACAGTTGGGGTCACACACCTGCTTCAACTTGACAACTCGTTTTCCTTTGCATGTATACAGTCGTGTTTGAAATTCTTCTTCTTCGGTTTCCTTAAAACCAGAAGCAACACCTCCTTCAAGTGGTATAATACATGGTTTAAAATAAGATAAAAATTTATCAGATTCATGACCCTGAGGTTCCCTATATTGCACTGCACGCCCACCAAGAATTGCATCAAGTTCAACTGTTTTTATTGCTGCTGTTCCAGCTTCGTCCTGATTTATGTTATGAAATAAATCCACTTAAGCAAATACAACATACAAAATCCATAAGAAAAAAAAATAAAACATCTTTGCACCTGGCTAGTATCTTTTCCCAACCAGAAATGTATGTCATAAAAGTATGCACCTCCCTTGCCAGAAGTAGTCTGCAAATACATTAAAAAAGATGTACAATTTAAACCATTTTGTTAAGATGGACATAAAATGACACTAAGAAAGCTGTTGGATATTATTAGCACCTGCAATACAATGTATGAATCACCCGAGTAGAATTTACCATAATCAGATTTGGGCAATGGTACTGGCTGAAAGTTCTCGATTCTCCATATTTCAGTCCCTCTACAAGGTGTTAAGTGAATGTCCAATACGACAAACGCAAATAAACTAATAATATAAACGTATTAACAGATTTTTATACTTTAAAGGTAATAAATTCAAGAAGGATACACTCTCTGACCGGCTCCTTGAAATGCTGGTTCCAAAACTTTTGAAGAGCCAGACATAGTGTAACTTTCTAAACTTCTATCTTGTTTAATTAACGGTAGATTCCCGTGATGCAATCTTTATTGCAAGTCTCTGCAAAGTTCAAATGAAGTTAAGTTTATATGATTTAATGAATATTCTAACAACCTTCCAAAAATTTGCATCAGCATACCGAACTGAGAATTCAAAGGAAAACAATACTTGGCTATGATTTTGATACTTTGTTATTATAAAATACGTTTTCTAAACGAGTGGTTTTATCGTTCAATTGACAAGATTACTTAAAAAACGAGTAAAAGGATTCGCTCCACCAAGTTATGCCCATTGCTTCAGAACATAAGGTGCTCTTGCTCATTCCTTTGATCAAAATTAGACCTCATTAGAAGTGCGATTCTCTCTCGACTAACCGTTCTTTCACATTAACCGTTCATAATTATCAGAATGGCTCATCATTTTGTTCACTTATCAAACCCTTCATACAATTTCTTCCATTGAAATTGGGCACATTTAATAGTACACTCCAATCAAAGAATCAGTGACATCCACCAATTTTCATCCAAAACTTTTGACCTGATTCCATAAAGTTTCTATTTCAAACTTATCCTCTACATCATCCATCAGAAGCATAAAAACGACATCGTTCAATCACACAATCCCCTTTCTCTAGCACCAATCAATAGATCCAACCAGTTATATCAATCAACAATCGAGAATTTAAATATAAACAAACGGTCAATTCAAGTTCCGGATCATCAAATTGAGATCCGGACGATAATAAAACAAGTTCACATCAGAAATTAAATACAAAAAACAGAGATCTACACAACTGAATTGAAAAACAGGGGCGAAATTAGTCGGTTAACTCCGAGATTAAGAAAAACACACCTTGTTTCAGATCTCGATTGCCTCTGGCTCCAAAAGAGTATGCTGAGATGAGATGAACTGGGGTTTAGAGAGAAGGACAGGAAGACGAAAACGGAGCTGGCAAAGTGAAGTATATTATAGAGAGGGAAAGATGAAATAGTACTATAAAGAAAGATAATAATTGGGTTTTCTCTATTTTCCCTTCTTCTCTCTCTAACTTTTTCATGGATTTGTGATTTGAAAAGCTTCAAGTGATTGTGTATGGATACAGATATGGAGATTTAGAGGGGGTATATAATTGGAAACTAAATAAAAATTAACCTACTATTTATTTTCCAAGGGGATGAATAGTAGGGTTTTTTTTTTTTTTATAAAAGTTTTTTTTATAAACTGGTCACTAAAGTTTAAAATAAGCTTTAATTTTTTGTTTTTTACTCAAAACTCTATTTTTTTTATAGATTTGCCACATAAGTTCAATAAACTTTCGTTCGTTAACTTTTTTCAAAATACGGGTGCGCCGTTATTTTTTTTGTCAATGTTCTGATATAAATTTGTTTTAAAACGGAGTTGTATTCAAAATCGTTTTTTTATCGTTGCCTGTATCGAGTGCTGTTACCGTTGTGGTACCCTGACGAACCAAACCTATTATGGGCGAACAACATCATTGTCGATATTGGTATCATCGATTCGCCTTATAGTTTTCGACGAACCGAACCGGTAATTTTTTTAATTTGTTTTCCCTTTTTTATTATTTAGTTTTATGTTTCTTTTCTATTAACATTATTTTTACCGTTGTGCCTATGCTTTCGTTTAAATTTTATTAACGATAGGGCCGACAACGTTATCTATGATAACTTTTGTTCGTTATGTTTTTTTAAATAACGGAATGCGTCATTTTCTTAATAATTTATTTTATCAACGTTCTGGTAAAAAATTTATTGAAGACAAATTTGTATTCAACTTCGAGTGTTTTTGGGTATCGTACGTTATAACGAGTCTGCGATTCCACGCAAACGAGCCAAACCAATAACGACCAGACTCCCGCTACGAAGCGCGGGGTAAAAACTAGTTGAATTTAAGCCAAGGATCCGGTGACAATGGAACCGGCCATGCCGCCTTTTCGATTTTTTTTTCTTCCTTGGTCTTATTTTCTAAAGGTGTCAAGAAGAAAATAATGAGTTTTTGTGGTCTAAAATATTTTAAGATATTTATTTGATTTTCATATTTTATATTATCTTTTAAAATTATAACATTCTACTTAGTCAATTGTCATTGATTGATTGAATAAAACAATACATATGCGATGTAAATAATTGAGATGATGGTATAAGAGGATTCACGTTATATTATTTGAGTAAGTTTTATATATTTTAAAAAGTGATTTAAAGTGGTTGTGAGTGAAGGACAGAGAAAAGATATAAGGTTTTTATAAATATAAAGATAAAAGTAGTGGTTTTTAGTATAATTATAAGGATAAGGAGAGAGAAAAATAGAGATAAAAGATAGAAAAAATAGTATTTTTTAGTGTAATTATAAATATAAAGATACGAAATATAAAGAACGGGCTAAGAATGCTCTAAGAAACATAGATCATTTGAACTAATTAAAAAGGTTATAAATATTTAATTTTAACTTTTTTTTGTTCTTAAGACTAATATTGAATTTTGAGATAAATGTAAACAAATATAATTTTCTATTGTTTCTTGTACATTTTCCTTTATGTGGTTTAAGGTTTTAAAATATTTATGTTTTGTTCAAATCTATCAATAATAATAAATAAAGCTTTTGAGGTGTCACGTGTTATCATTCTAGCCTCAAGATCTTTATTTTCTCGCCTACAAATTTTCCAATAATCTATTTTATTTTATTTATTTAAAAACTCCTAAATTGATTAAATACCATTTAAAAGTTTCTATATTTCTTTTGATTTTAAATTTTAAACATTAAATGTATGATAATTTTTTGTTGATCAATAACTTTCTTTTTTAAATACATTATTTATAATTAAATTTAACTAATTCATAAGATTTAGAGGTTTTAATTTTTTATTTTTTAGAATATTATGAATTATTACTATATAAATGTTTTATTTATGTTAAAATCATAAGAAATATGAAAACGTTTAAATGTTATTTAATCAATTTAAGAGTTTAAAAAAATAAATTAAAATAAATAATTGAAAAATGTTTAGGCCAGAAAACAAAGATGTAGATGCTCTAGAGTGATGACACGTAGCACCTCAAAACCTTTATTTATTATAATTGATAGATGATAGATATGTATCAGGAGATATGATTTGTTTAAGTTCATTTTGTAAGTGACTCTTTCTATTCCTATATATAGTTGATTAATACATACTTTTTACGGAGTTTTCTTATTTTCACGGTTTTATCGGTATTATGTATTATAAACCCCATAAGATATTAATCAAATCTTTATACTAATAAATAAAAAGATAAGCCTCCAAACCAGGCACCCTATAGTTGGTTCTCATAACTGGTTATACTCTTTAAAATACTCATGTTATTAATCAAACTACAGCGGAAGTCTTTCTAAAATAATAATTGTTATTTAATATCGTTAACGTCATTAAGTTTACCTCACGAATGCATGCACACCAATCCAAGTAACATCGTTCCCAAGCCAAGATACGTCGACCCCAAAGCTCACCTGCAACACAATCTAACGTACACACAAAGTCAGCTACGCTGAGTGAGTTCTAATAGTTTAATTTAAACAAAAGCCAACTCGTCTCATTAAATATTTATCTTTACTCAAGATCCTTCAGTCCTTATTAAAATAGATTTATAAATTATCATCATATAGATAATCTCTGTTATCTTATGATATCCCAAAGGACTCATCCCACCATTTTAACTCAGTAAGTCTCTCCGACATGGATTGAACTTACTACACTAGTAACTCAAAATTTACTACACATGTTAACCATGCACTGGTTATCTCACCCAACCTCTAGACACCGACTTACCAGTCCTAATCAAGACTCTCACAAGCCAACTGACACAACAGTTGTAACACAACGTCCTCATCCCGACACAATGGTCAATTTGACTCTACACACCACATTATTAACATCTACTCACCACATCAATATCATCTCATACACAATAATTACAGCTCAACACTTGTATGCAATTTAACACATATATATATGCACACAAACACATACCTCATCACTGCACCCTCGTTAGGGTTACCCTCGTCAGGGCATTTGATACACCCAGAGCTCGTCACTAACCTGCTTAAAATTTGCCACCTATGGTGACCTCCCGAAGGACATAGTCCCCCACAATCTCGTTTTCCGTGTCATAAAGACAACGATGCAAACACAATACTTGTCGTGTCACAAGGACAACGACACAATAACAATTCCCGTCGTGTCACAAGGACAACGACACAATACTCACGACACATGTATGGACACATAATATTATACTCTATGTACATGACTAACCTACACACCACATTATTAACATCCCGACACAATGGTCAATCTGACTCTACACACCACATTATTAACATCTACTCACCACATCAATATCATCTCATACACAATAATTATAGCTCAACACTTGTATGCAATTTAACACATATATATATATATGTACACAAACATATATCTCATCACTGCACCCTCGTCAGGGTTACCCTCGTCAGAGCATTTGACACACCCAGAGCTCGTCGCTAACCTACTTAAAATTTGCCACCTATGGTGACCTCCCGAAGGACATAGTCCCCCACAATCTCGTTTGTCGTGTCATAAAGACAATGATGCAAACACAATACCCATCGTGTCATAAGGACAACGACACAATAACAATTCCCGCCGTGTCACAAGGACAACGACACAATACTCACGACACATGTATGGACACATAATATTATACTCTATGTACATGACTCGTTAGCTGCACCTGCACCTCACACATAGCACTAGGATAAGGTATCCTACACGTATTCATAAGCGTTTAGCTCATATTACGACTCACCCATACTAGCCCACTATATATCATACCACCATGAGTTCCATAACCAGCACACACACTATAGGTACAAGACCCGCACCCCTAGTCTCGTATTTGAATATTTAAATACATAGCTCATTAGTTTAAATCTCGAAAATCGTAATACGTTTAGTCTCACAAACACGTTTGCTCACACCCTCTAAGGACCCCATGTAGACCCTTAGATAATTATTATATATTTAACCCATAAACACTTCTAAATCACCGCATGACTTGCGTCACGTTTAGTTAATAGCATATAATGCATGAGTATGTACGATAGCCCCAAAACGTTTAAAAACATTTGAAGAGGGGATTAGAAACTCACCGATATGAAGATCCCTCTCTAGTACTGCAACGGTCTCCTCGTACCAACCCGAATCTGTCAACGTATGATCGCATAGTCAGAGTTCATCCTAAACATGTGTCACTACGTAAAAACGTAAATGTCACACCCCAGCCGGCGACGGATTATACGCCGGGGCTGACACGGTTGTTCAAAAGCTCATGATCATCTATTTAATGTGAAAGTATTTATTAATCCATATTAAATTATCCGTTACAAGAACAATGAAAAGTTACAAGTTTAACATAACATCAATCCCAATTTATTAACTAGGTCCATATCCTATGTGAGCAGTAAGGGCCTCAAGCAGGTACACCTGAAACATGCGAGTAAAAGTCAACTACAAGTAGTTGGTGAGCAACATAGGTTTTGACACAAAAACTATAGTTTAGATAAAGTTTACGATTTAGAAGATTCTAATGCAGATCTAAAGCATATCTAAGAACACATAAGGCTCCAAGCGTACAGTTCAACCCTGGAAAATGAAATCTAGCTGCCACAATCCCGCGGATTGCCGTTTTGATAAAAAGAGTTAGATAACACCCGAAGTTTTATAGTTCACGTCCAACATGGGGAGATCCACCCATGCTAATAGTTCACATCCATCATGGGGAGATACACCCATGACAATAGTTCACACCAACAACAACCCGCCAAGGTCGTGTGGTAAGTTTAGTTTAGTTTCGGTTTCTCCTATAAATGATCATGTTAGGTACTACCTTAGGCTTGCAACACAAGTTAATGAACGTACTGGCATGCATTCATGCAATGGTCACCAAATAGTTAAAGATATAAGCATGTAGATCATAGCATAGAATCAAGTTAATGAATCGTGTAGATAAGATAGTTAATGCATGTTTCACCCCAAAAACAAAAGCAGTAAAAAGGGGCTATGAATACTCACTCGAATTGTAGCTAAAGATGATAGAGTTTTGATGAGCTGGATGAGTATGGTGAGAAATACTCACAATAAACCTACAAGATAGATTGTATTCCAGGTTTAGGATAGATCTCATAAGATAGTGAGATTTTGGGATTGTTAGGGTTGAAGGTGAGGTTACAATAGTTTTGGGTGTACAAGTTATTCATAAGTTTATCTAGGGTTTGCTAAATTTAGTTTGTATAATAATTGTGATCTCTGGGGTGATACAAATTTATACATTTAGGTTTAATTAGAAGATTCTATACATAACGTTAAAATGACTGATTAAATAATCCTGTTAAAGACTTATAAAGTAAACAGGTTTTACGTGGAATAAATGAGATTTCTATAATTGTTTATTTAGAACAAACATTTAAGTATCTAAATAATTATTCTTGTCAAAGATAAATATTTTTTTGTATTCAAAAGGTTCTAATAATTAATATTAATAAACCTTATCAGTTCGTCTAAATGATCTATGTACTTTATTTATTTGGAAATTTATATCGTTTTATAATGAGTTTTTAAATAAAGTAAGTAACTTAAGTTTGCATTTTCTGATTTTTATAAAAGAGAGGTTTATATAAATGATCACATTTTTAATTGGGTTTTCAAATATCTAGACTACAAAAAGTTGGTTATTCAAACATTTAATTTTTTTTTTAATTAAAACAAAAATAGATGGATGTTATTTCATAGATTTCAGTTTCATAAATTTATAATTATGGGATTTATATAAATGTTATTTGAAACTCTTAATATTAATAAGATGTTAAAACGAGTAAAAGTAGGTTTTTAAATAATTGGTTTTATGAAATTGAAATAAATTGTTAAGCTATTCCAATAATCCCCTTATATAAAAAAAGATGTATAAAAAGTCGCTAAATAAACTTTAAGCATAGTTAATGGAAATAGCATGATCATTTCTCTAAAATAGCCACTTAGGTGTCACTACATGGTTATAAATTTTTATAAGTTTGGGGTAGTAAGGTTTAGGCAACTAATTTTATAATTTGATTAATAAGCGATACTATTTTATAAATAAAACGACGTGATTATTTTATCTAAATAACCACCTCTATACCGCTTATTTAGGAACTTTAACCTTTATAATACGTTTTTTAGATAGATTACAATAGATAGAATGTTAATCCTCATTTTCGGAGTTTATAGAGGTTACAAGATATTTTTATAGAATTTGTAATAATTAAGTTGGGGTTTAAATAATTTAGTTTGTGTCAAAAGATAACAAGAAAAAGGCTTAAAAAAAGAAAAAAGGGGGTAACGGGTCTCGAATCCGTGACCTTAGTTGTGGGAGGGTAGCGCTTTAACCGGTTCCTCTGGGCATTTTGCCTTGCAAGAAACGAGCTTAAGAATCCTTTAAACAACTACCCCTAAGACCCTTCTTCCCTAATTAGCCAAACCAAACCCTAGATCCCAAATCCACCAAAGTAATCGCCCGGTTCATAGGGCTTTTGATCAAGAATGGAAATCGAGCAAGAGCAAGTACTATACCTGTGATTTGGACTAAAATCCGCGAAGAATGGGAGTGTTCTTGCTCCTGTAACAGTCGCGATCGGGAAGGAGAAACTGGGACGAATTGGGTTCGATTTCGAGTAGTTATATGATAGGGAGAGGTTAGGGGTATGAACTAACGAGCGTGTACTGTCGAATCCGATTCGATTAACACATTTTCGATCATAAATCGTGCCTTTCAAGTCCCAAAACCGAAATCTTGATTTCATCATTAATGTCCCATAAATTCGAGGTGATACTCGAATTAACTCTACATAAGATAGGGAAAATGAATGGCAATACACGTTGGGGACGATCTGGATTCATAACCGCAAGGATTGATAGCCTTGAATGTCGATTTTGACTTCTTGGAGTCAAAGTAGAGCACAAGGAACTTCCATGGTTCATTATTTAGATCAAGGGGGTTCAATTGAGTTGAGGTGGTTCAAGGGCATTTAGATGGGTTCAAGGCTTATTTACATTATCTAAATTTATCTTCTCTATCAAAAAAAAAAACCTCTTTTTATTTATATAAGTTCTATATCTAGAAGGTTTTCAATTATTATTTGTTTGATTATGAACCTACTAATAGGAAAAATTCATTTTATAAAGTTACAAATGGTGTAAATGTTAAATATGATTATGTTAAATATTTATGTATATATAGTTACATATAAGTAACGCGTATAAATATAAAATGTATCATTACATTATCAATGCTCACATGTTTTGTTTTTGGTTCACTACTATGATAAAGTATACATATTTATATACTTGTGTACATATGCATACATATATTTGATAGGTGGTAATGTGTACTAGTAAGGTTGAAAGCTTGGATTTCTACCCAACAGGGAATAGTTGTCAGTGTGACTGGTACGAGATGGAGTATCACTATTGTTTAGAATAAAAAAATAATAATAAAAAAAAAATAATAAGGTCGGAAATTTCTCGGGGATTACAGTAAATGTTCCCGATACTCGTCTCATCCTCACAACCCCTTCATCCATGCAAAACCCTAATCCACATGTCTGCTCGAACCGAGTTACCCTGGACCCGTCTAGAACCCACATGCATGCACTTTAACATGCCATGAAAAACCTTAGTTTTGAAGGTTACCCGTACACGAGCCGAGACCCCATGCACGTTCCAAAATCCACCATGCAAGCCTTTGGCTCACCGAACCCTAACTTTGCAAACACGTAAGTTTGGAGCGGGTTTCCATGCACGTGTGTAAACCACCATGCAGACGCCCAACTCGGGTGTGTCCCGACCCCGACCCCTTCGTCGTTCACCACCGTGTGCTACAACCGCGCATGACACCATCACGCACTACCATAGACCTCAACGTTGTGCCTAACCCTAACCGGGTTCACCGCCAACATCACCTCCGCTTTCCGCCGTCATGGAGTATCACCACAGCAGCCTCCCCCCCCGTTGTCGTCGGGCACAACCACCTGCCGCCACCGTCGTATCTGGCTATTCCCCGTAGCCACCATCACCCTCACTCGTCACCCTCCCCTCTCTAACTCTCCTCTCTTCCCGACGTCCGATCGCTAAGTCCATGTCGTCATCTGTTACACTGGCAGCAACTGCCATCAACGGTAACAGCCACCACCGGCCGACCGCAACCAGCACTTCCAGCCACCACCCCCTTCGTCTTTGTCGCTAACCGCCACCACAGTCCCACACCCTAATCGGGTTCTTATGAAAAAACGAAAACAAGGAAATCAACAAATGGAAGTGAATGTTACCTTTCGCGTTAAGAGATTCTCCTCCATCTCGTTGACGCCGTAGAACCACCGTCATCGTCCGATCCTCCTTATCGTCGGACTTGCGTCCTCTCCCTGCTTTTGTCGCACACCTAGGGTCCGAATGGCGTTAGGGTTTGAGTTTAGGTAGTTTATAAATCACTATAACTTACATCCAGGTCCCTCCCATATCATCTCGAGCGTTTTAGATCCTGAACTATCATTCTACACGACTAACAGGCTCCTTTTTGCTGCTCGAAATGCACCGTAACAACTAGTCATGTAATTCCTTTTATTTTATAAAAGGTCGGGTCACCTACTACCCTGAACCGTTACTTTATGAATTTTCGGGATGTTACAAGTCTACCCCCTTAAAAGAGGATTCGTCCTCGAATCCTGCGTCAGTGTAAACCCACGTAACTCATTCTTCTGTTCTAATTGGTGCAACTCATCCCCTGTACACAACAATGCGGTAACTTTGCTCTACAACTCGGTCACCATCCCTGGTGTTCAAATAAATCTTGCTATGTTGCCTGTTTTCAACTTTGAGGCTTGTAGGTTTCACCTATACGTTCCTTCGTCTCTCGTCTTTCCAGCCATTAGTTAAACGACTGCCTTTCCAACTCTCGCTATCCCGACACTTGCTAGAAGTTGCCTTCCGTGATTGCCTTGATTACCAATCCTTTCACGAAGGTTTCATTGTCATTGCCCTTGACAATACCTTTCGCTCTTAATGTTCTTAACATCGTCGTACCCAGTATCTCTAGTATTACGTAGCACAACACTACCACATGTCCGCCCACTTGTCACATTTCATTTTGGTTCACGGGCATAATTGCCTTTGTCTCTAGTATAATCTAACTGATCTCTTCATTCCGACGATCACCTCTCTAAGTAGGCTACATACCTTGATCGTCATCCTGCGATGATTTCTCAAACTCAGGTCCACTATCTACCCATAAGGGTATTACTTCTGCTCTTCTCCGATGATCTTCATGAGCTTGTGCAAAGCTACACAGGTCCCCATAGAATTTCTATCCCATAGTATCTCTTTACCTCATTACCACGCGTTCAGAACGTCCCTTGAGTATGTACACACACCCAACACTAGGGTCACCTTCATTAGCTCTCGATGTTTCTCAAGGCTCATTTACCTTATCGTGTCTGTTTCCACAGCCAAACGCTTGCTTTCCTTGAATGCTCCGCAGGAGCTCACATTAAGCTAGTCGTAAATTTACCAGCGTAGGCATCTCCTTCCCAGTCACTCATATGCATTCCTGCACTTACCCCTCATGAGTTTTACTTTCCTCATTGTTGCTCTACTATTACCATGCGATCACCGACCGCGTCTCATTTATCACGTACGAACATGAAGTCCGTCTGCTCACAAGCCTCAGCTATCAGTCGTCTCGTTTAGATATGGCATCCCTATTCCCTGGTACCTCTCCTTAATAGAATTCTTCATATGGAACGTATTCCATGAAGACCCTTCGTCACCTCGTTAACGCCGTCCTGAAATCTTTAGCGTCATCACCTTGATCTCATCATAAATATCTCCGGTTCATGTAAACGCTTTCATCATCATCTCTCAAAATTCCACCCCTTGGATTTGTGCTCCAAATTCCCGAGATATAAGTATAGGCATCTCCCACGAGCACCTCGCCGATCATCTAGGAAACGTCAAAACTCCTCGCATAACCTCGGTACATCAAATGTCGAGAATATCATCACAGGTAGAAGTACTCCACCAGAGTACACTGTCTAAATGTCCTACACACGACCCACCGTGCACTACAAGGGCACACACTGGCATAACATAATGACAGAAACACACAATGTTCTACATACGTACTAGTAACCCCAAACTCTAAACACACATCACATGCATGTCACACCCCAACTGACGGCGGATTATACGTCGGGGCGCACGCGGTTGTTCAATAGCACAAGGTTGACTATTAAAGTTTTAATATTTCATTTATAATAGATTCAAAGGTTTAATACAAAGGAAATAACAAGTATACAACATTTATTTAATAAGTAGTCTAGGTCCAAAGCATCCTATGTGATCACAAACGAGTCTCATGATGTAGAACCTGAAACATGTGAAAGAATCTGTCAACTACAAAATAGTTGGTGAGATACAAAGGTTTTGACACCGTTTAACAAGTATTTGAGAAGAATTACAGTTCACTATGATATATGCATTCTATAATGTAAGTATGAGAAACAAGTATCCTAAACATTGTGCATGTCAAACCTCCAAACCAAGTGTAGGCATAACCCGTAGGTTACCCTTATAGTATCAAGTTTAACATAAGAATAAGCATCTAGTCATAGTTTGTACAAGAATTGTATAAGTTTAAAGTTTGAACACGTTTCACCCCAAAAGAATGTAAAATGAAAAAGGGGCTAAGTATACTCACTTGGATGATGACGAATATCCGGTAAGAGTAAGTTTGCAAGACTTTGAGGGAGAATATCCTCACAATAATCCTAAGAATACAAGTCTAAAGATTTAAGTTTACTTCTACAAGGCTAAGGCAAGTAATCTAGGATTTTCAGGATTTTGACTAGGGTTCCAATGGGAGATGGGAGTAATTGTATTATAAAGTTTAGATTCATAACAAGCTTTAGATAGCTAATATAAAGTTTATTTGGTTTGAAGTTTAACAGATAATTATTGTTTATGTGTGTTAAGTAAACAGATTTCTAAATAGTTTCCCAAGTACTCTTTGCCTTTTTAAAATAATAACCAAACATTTAGGATAGTAATTAATTTCCTAGTAGAGTTGAATAACGTTTAAAAGAATGGTATCTATTAATAATAAATATTAAGTTTCTTAGATAATTATTATTAAGCATAAATAATAATTGTCTAAAATAATTATTTAAGGAAATAAACATCTCTCTAGAATATTTATTTACTTAAGAATTTATTTCAAAATATAATTTTTCCCAAAAGATAAATAATTTATAAAAATGGTTTTCTTGTAAACTTATACAAGTACAAATTTTGTTTTATAAACCTTTTTATACTTGTATAAGGTTTTTAAGTCTACAAGCATCCCATTTAAAAATGTATTTATTTTCTTAAATAACCAAGTAAAGTATTTAGTTTTAAACATGCACAATTTAATAAGTTTCTAATGAAAGTATAAGTGTATAAATCTTCTTTGTATTTATATAAATAAAAGTTGTAATTATTATTAACGTATAAATAAAATAGCCTTTGTTTATTAAAAGAATTAATAACTATTTAAAGTTTCTAGGTTTATAAATTAATTTATGTTAAGCGTTAAGTTTTATAAAACTTACGGAAATTTTTTGTAGTTTTTTTTTTGTATTCACAACAAATTTCGAGTATTAAATTTCATAGTTTAAAAATCGATTTTTATTTAGTTAAAACGTTTCCTGAAACTAAAAATAAAAATAGAAATCGATTTTAAGTGTATAAAGTTTCAACATATTTTATAAAAATTATTAAAAGTCTAAAACTGTTTTAAAAAGGCTAAAAGAAATAAAAATGGGCAAAACCGGTTCCCCCGGATTCGAACTCGGGTCTGGGACCGGGTCGCAATCACGCACATTGACTTAACCATCCCGGCTACGGGCTCGCTGTTAGTTTAACCGGAAAAGAAATCTTAAATACAAAATCCCGAAGTCGCCCCTTCCCATTATGAACCCTAGTTCTTAATCCCCTGCATACGCATCGATTAACCCTCTGTTTATGCAAATTGACAGAGGGTTATTGATAATCGGATGAAAACGAATTGAATGGCCATTTGAATTACCTGAAATGATATAGAAATGAGTGAGAACCGGACTGTGGTGGTCGTCGGCGGTCGTGGCTCCCGAATCGACGAATGCGGGTGGTAAACGACTGAATTGAGAGTTTGGAGAGTTGAGGTGTGGTGTTTACTGAGATTTCAATCGATATTTATAGCCATTTTTTAGCATTTATTGCTCGAACGGGTTGCGGGTGGTGGTTGGGCCGACGGCTTCTCCATCGAGCCTCACGCGGCCATTAAGGTCGAAATTGGTTACCGAGACGCGTTGGGTCTCGGTCGCACGCGAGTATGGGAGTTCGAGAATCATTAAATTCGGTCGAACACACGTTTTTGAATTATTCGGGTCCAAAACCGGGGTAAGCGAGGATCGAACCCGTGATTGAAATCTGATTCGGGAGTTTGGCCTTATTGCAAAACAGGCCCCTGAAGCTTGTGTTTCTTGTCAGTTCATGTTAAAATATGAATTCAAGTTTGAAATGAGTTTCGGAAATGGGCAGTTTCGGTCCCTAGTCTTTTTATAAAATAAATATGTTATTTTTTTTTATAAAAAGAACTACACTAGTTTTATAAGTTTCATTATATAAAATAATTTTTTTATGATTCTAAAGTTCAAGTATTTTTGAAATAAGATTATAATATATAATTATAAACTCATGAGCTTTTAGGAATTTTAATAATATAAAAAAATATAATAAACATACATAATTATATATATATATATATATATATATATCTATGTATATGAAAGTTTTCCTTAAATCCATTTTAAATAATAAAAAAAAATACTATTTAAAGAAGTAAGGATTAAAGTTTAAAGTAATTATGGTACGCGTTTAGGAAAAGGTACATCGGAAAAATCCAGGATATTACAGTCTCCCCTACTTTAGGAAATTTCGTCCCGAAATTAAAGTAGAACGTTTCTGTTCTTCCCAGATTTAAGTTTATGATACGCACAAGGATAATGAGAAAAGATACTTTACGTCCCTTAGTAAACTACGGGTTACGTTTAGAATCCTAACTGGATAGTAGGAATAAGATTACGCTCAAGTTTCTAAGTTTTCAAAGTCTGGGGTTACCAAAAGTTTCTCTACAAAACATATAGTTTCATTGAATTATAGGAAGATTCGTTTTCGAAGATGCATTCGAGAGAATATCCGCTGAATTTCCATTCAGGATTTCAAGTGAGATGCATCACTTAGAATGGATTCGATGATAGTGTAATGATTTGAGTTTGCAGACTATTACGTCTAAGGATTGCTACGGTACCTAAGTTCCGTGGCTATCTTTTACGATAAGTCTTAGATCATAGCACACGACAGAGTTTACTATGTCTTCCCATACGTTGATTTTCATACTTACGTGTGCACCCGCAAGCATTTAAATCGTCGCATAGTCCGCATAGGTCCTTCTATTTGTGTGTGGATCAAGAAAAAGTATAAGAATTTGTTTAACACATGACTAAAGTTTCCACGTAAGAGTGATATTTGATTAACGAGTCCCTTAGAGAGAATCGTCATTCAATAATTAAAGAGAAAGAATGTGACAAGATTTAGAGTTTCAAAGTTTTCTCGTGATTGATTAAGAATACTTCAATCATTGAGTAGTTTAAAGTCTTTACACTTTCCTCGGGTTTGATCAAGAATACATCAAACCTTGAGTAGTTTAAAAGTCTTATATGTTTCCTCATGTTTGAACAAGAATACGTCAAACATGGAATAGTTTAAAGTCTTATACGTCCATCGTGTTTGAACAAGCATACGTCAAACATGGAGTAGCTTAAAGTCTTATACGTCAAACATGGAGTAGCTTAAAGTCTCATACGTCCATTGGGTTTGAACAAGCATGCGTCAAACATGGAGTGACTTAAAGTCTCATACGTTCATCATGTTTGAACAAGCATACGTCAAACATGGGGTAGTTTAAAGTCTCATACGTTCATCATGTTCGAACAAGCATACGTCAAACATGGGGTAGTTTAAAGTCTCGTACGTTTATCATGTTTGAACAAGAATACGTCAAACATGGAGTAGTTTAAAGTCTCATACGTTCATCATGTTTGAACAAGAATACGTCAAACATGGAGTAGTTTAAATTGTGTTTGAACAAGAATACGTCAAACATAGAATAGCCTTAAAGTCTCTTAGTTTAGTTCCAGTGTATAGAAGTATACGATTACGTTTTGAGTATAAAGTGGTTATCTAAATACTATAGTGTTTAAGAGAGTTGAGGAACAGCGTTTGGAACAGGATTAACCGTTATACGCTTTCTCACAGAAGATTCGAGTTGTCCAGAAGATTAGTGGATCCCGATGTTTGGTTTAGATAGGAGTCAGGGGATGTACTCTGCTAAAGAGAGTAATGTCCTCCTTCCTGCTAGTGTCTAGTATCAAGAGTGAAGTTTTCTCGTGCATATGAAAATGAACGTTTTATCAAGTCTTACAAGGTTTAGTTAGGACGAACACAAAAGTTTTCAAGACTAAGAATTTAAGTATGAATTTGAAAGTAGGATAAGTCAGTTGATCACAAGTTTCAATATTAAGCTTTACATTATCCTTTATTGATCATGTTTAGTTTTAAGACTACGGGTTTGAGTATTTGTATAAGTTTTTGCATGGCTCAAAAGTTTCTGACCTCATAGTTGTGTATACGAAGTTTAATGTTTTTAATAACGTGCATTTAAGCTTTTAGTTCCCGTTATGATTCATAGAAAATCTTTTACGTGGCAAGAGTTTGATGGGGAAAGTCTTCTAGTATAGGGTAACGGGAAAAGTTTTGATAATAATAGTATGTTTACAAATTTATCTTGTTTCATAAAAATTGCGTAGCTTTCTTTTATATAGTGTATAACTAAGATGTTCAAGAATAATGAGTTAAACAACGATGAGTATTATAAGTATGACTTACAAGGAGGTATGTATGATTGTCAAACAAAAAGTTGGTCAAGTTTTGAAGTGTGAAGTTTATATAAAGGGTAAGGATCATAGTTGATTACGACAGTGGTTCGTAAGTCGTGTTGTTTTAAAAGGGAGCTTACGAATCAGAAGGTTTATTCAAGGTTTATTCTTCAAGTATACGTGTCACTTAGGGTTTTTTTATAGTTTAATGCCACGTTGTTAATTATCTCTAGTACTAACGTGAGCTACTCTTGACGGAAGTGTTTGGGTAAGAAGTGTTAAGTTTGTAATGCTAGAAGGAAAGTCAAGCTAGTACGTGATAACAAGATAAATTTCAAAATAACTTTCGTTAAATGTTTCAAAATTGGGACTTCTAGCCCTTACATAATACAATTTAAACGGAAAAATTAAGGTGTGTAAGTAAGTTGATTTAATATGTTCAAAAGGTTTTTATACATAATACTGAGTTATCACAGTAATATTTTTAAAAATAGTTTTAATTGGAAGTTGATGGGCTAACGAGGAAAATTCCCGAAAAAAGGGGTGATCACAAGGATTCACTTAAGTATCCTATTTCCCTAGCCAGAATTTCCTCGTGGGTCTACAACTTATTAGTTGTTGTTACCGGTATTTGGGTTTAAGGTACTATGTCGAGGTTCCTTGTGGGTTTAGGGTCTTAGACGTGGAGCTTGTTTATTCTATAGTAGGCTTCTTCTCTCATAAGGAAAGACAATTAGGTTATGAATTTCTTTTAATTTCTGATTTAAAAGACGTTTAAGTTTTGTTTACAAGGAACGGTGATGTGTAAGTTTTAAAGACGTATGAAAGTTTCGGGATGTAATAAAGTGTAACAAAGTTTGAGTAAATCATCAAATGAAGTTGTGAGTGATAAAATGAAAACACAAGAGTTTCCCCTTTAGTGTCAAGTTTATGAAATAATGCAGTTTGTAAAGGAACTTGTAGGGTAATACATGGTTTTAAAAGTGTTAGTATTTCAAGGATCATGAAGTTTAAGGACGTATGAAAGTTTTGAGATGTATAAAAGTCTTGAGTTAGTTATCAAATGAAACTTGGTTAAGTGCTAAGAAGGTAAGGTAAGAATACAAGGGTTACCTCTTAGGTGTCATATTTATAAAATAATGAAGTTTTGTAGAAGAATTTGTAGGGTGATACATAGTTTTAAGGGTTGTATTACGACGATCACGAAGTTTATTGGGTAGTATATGTATGAATATAAGTTTATGTATGTAGTTTTTAGGTATAGTCTCGTAAGAATTTCTCCTTGAAGGTAACTCCTTCAGGTTATGACGAGTAAGCATACTGTCATGTGACAAGACGGGACTTAAGAATCATAGAATAACGGTTATAGAGGAAAGTTTTTGAATCATGAATTTATGAAGCGTAAAGTATTTGAGATGGTGCTCATTTAGTGCATATCACTAAGTGAGTACTTTGACGTATCAAGAGAAATTTGAGTTCACTAATGTTTAGAGAAGTTATGCATTCCTATAAGTGGATACTCATCCCAAGAATTCCCAGGAAAGCATACTGGTCCAACGGTTGATTTGGATTTATACGAAATGCTTTCCTTGACAGAATTTCCCAGAATACAGGTATCCACCCTTCCGGTCCGCACAAGTTCTCACACATTATCTAGAACTTAAATATTCTTGACGAGAGTTTAGTGGAGGATTAGGCTTGAAACCTAAGAACGTGTCCTCGATGTAGTAGACTCTTGTAGCACGTAGGTAAGTAGAAGCGTAGAATCTCCAAGCGTTCACGTATAAGATTTTAGAATAGAATGAGGAGAGAATTCCTAGTAAAGGTCATGAGATAACTCATGTTTGGGTCTCCTAAGTTATAGTCTAGGTCATGTGTCTAATAACCTAATTCCCTATAACCAAGGCTCTGATACCAATCTGTCACACCCCAACCAACGGCGGATTATACGTCGGGGCGGACGCGGTTGTTCAATAGCACAAGGTTGACTATTAAAGTTTTAATATTTCATTTATAATAGATTCAAAGGTTTAATACAAAGGAAATAACAAGTATACAACATTTATTTAATAAGTAGTCTAGGTCCAAAGCATCCTATGTGATCACAAACGAGTCTCATGATGTAGAACCTGAAACATGTGAAAGAATCTGTCAACTACAAAATAGTTGGTGAGATACAAAGGTTTTGACACTGTTTAACAAGTATTTGAGAAGAATTACAATTCACTATGATATATGCATTCTATAATGTAAGTATGAGAAACAAGTATCGTAAACATTGTGCATGTCAAACCTCCAAACCAAGTGTAGGCATAACCCGTAGGTTACCCTTATAGTATCAAGTTTAACATAAGAATAAGCATCTAGTCATAGTTTGTACAAGAATTGTATAAGTTTAAAGTTTGAACACGTTTCACCCCAAAAGAATGTAAAATGAAAAAGGGGCTAAGTATACTCACTTGGATGATGACGAATATCCGGTAAGAGTAAGTTTGCAAGACTTTGAGGGAGAATATCCTCACAATAATCCTAAGAATACAAGTCTAAAGATTTAAGTTTACTTCTACAAGGCTAAGGCAAGTAATCTAGGATTTTCAGGATTTTGACTAGGGTTCCAATGGAAGATGGGAGTAATTGTATTATAAAGTTTAGATTCATAACAAGCTTTAGATAGCTAATATAAAGTTTATTTGGTTTGAAGTTTAACAGATAATTATTGTTTATGTGTGTTAAGTAAACAGATTTCTAAATAGTTTCCCAAGTACTCTTTGCCTTTTTAAAATAATAACCAAACATTTAGGATAGTAATTAATTTCCTAGTAGAGTTGAATAACGTTTAAAAGAATGGTATCTATTAATAATAAATATTAAGTTTCTTAGATAATTATTATTAAGCATAAATAATAATTGTCTAAAATAATTATTTAAGGAAATAAACATCTCTCTAGAATATTTATTTACTTAAGAATTTATTTCAAAATATAATTTTTCCCAAAAGATAAATAATTTATAAAAATGGTTTTCTTGTAAACTTATACAAGTACAAATTTTGTTTTATAAACCTTTTTATACTTGTATAAGGTTTTTAAGTCTACAAGCATCCCATTTAAAAATGTATTTATTTTTTTAAATAACCAAGTAAAGTATTTAGTTTTAAACATGCACAATTTAATAAGTTTCTAATGAAAGTATAAGTGTATAAATCTTCTTTGTATTTATATAAATAAAAGTTGTAATTATTATTAACGTATAAATAAAATAGTCTTTGTTTATTAAAAGAATTAATAACTATTTAAAGTTTCTAGGTTTATAAATTAATTTATGTTAAGCGTTAAGTTTTATAAAACTTACGGAAATTTTTTGTAGTTTTTTTTTGTATTCACAACAAATTTCGAGTATTAAATTTCATAGTTTAAAAATCGATTTTTATTTAGTTAAAACGTTTTCTGAAACTAAAAATAAAAATCGATTTTAAGTGTATAAAGTTTCA
Source organism: Smallanthus sonchifolius (assembly GCA_023525975.1). NCBI lineage: Eukaryota > Viridiplantae > Streptophyta > Magnoliopsida > Asterales > Asteraceae > Smallanthus > Smallanthus sonchifolius. Next base: position 23,534,235 of record CM042037.1, read on the forward strand.
ACATATTTTATAAAAATTATTAAAAGTCTAAAACTGTTTTAAAAAGGCTAAAAGAATTAAAAATGGGCAAAACCGGTTCCCCCGGATTTGAACTCGGGTCTGGGACCGGGTCGCAATCACGCACACTGACTTAACCATCCCGGCTACGGGCTCGCTGTTAGTTTAACCGGAAAAGAAATCTTAAATACAAAATCCCGAAGTCGCCCCTTCCCCTTATGAACCCTAGTTCTTAATCCCCTGCATACGCATCGATTAACCCTCTGTCAAATTGACAGAGGGTTATTGATAATCGGATGAAAACGAATTGAATGGCCATTTGAATTACCTGAAATGATATAGAAATGAGTGAGAACCGGACTGTGGTGGTCGTCGGCGGTCGTGGCTCCCGAATCGACGAATGCGGGTGGTGAACGACTGAATTGAGAGTTTGGAGAGTTGAGGTGTGGTGTTTACTGAGATTTCAATCGATATTTATAGCCATTTTTTAGCATTTATTGCTCGAACGGGTTGCGGGTGGTGGTTGGGCCGACGGCTTCTCCATCGAGCCTCACGCGGCCATTAAGGTCAAAATTGGTTACCGAGACGCGTTGGGTCTCGGTCGCACGCGAGTATGGGAGTTCGAGAATCATTAAATTCGGTCGAACACGCGTTTTTGAATAATTCGGGTCCAAAACCGGGGTAAGCGAGGATCGAACCCGTGATTGAAATCTGATTCGGGAGTTTGGCCTTATTGCAAAACAGGCCCCTGAAGCTTGTGTTTCTTGTCAGTTCATGTTAAAATATGAATTCAAGTTTTAAATGAGTTTCGGAAATGGGTAGTTTCGGTCCCTAGTCTTTTTATAAAATAAATATGTTATTTTTTTTTATAAAAAGAACTACACTAGTTTTATAAGTTTCATTATATAAAATAATTTTTTTATGATTCTAAAGTTCAAGTATTTTTGAAATAAGATTATAATATATAATTATAAACTCATGAGCTTTTAGGAATTTTAATAATATAAAAAATATAATAAACATACATAATTATATATATATATATGTATATGAAAGTTTTCCTTAAATCCATTTTAAATAATAAAAAAAGTACTATTTAAAGAAGTAAGGATTAAAGTTTAAAGTAATTACGGTACGCGTTTAGGGAAAGGTACATCGAAAAAATCCAGGATATTACAATGCACACACACAAACTGCTAGACCTGAGTAATGTTACGTGCATACGACCTGACCACGTCATTCGTAGACACACAAACTCCTGAACCTTATCTCTTACTCACCACAACGGTGGCCCCTGCCACACGTCATCACATAATCACACAGAGTTCACACAGTCGTACCCCACAGGGACATTACCAAAGGTTCAAAAAGACACACTACTCAGACTAGACACAAGGCATTAACTCATATGTTACAATATAGGTGTCACACACTAGACATCATCCTACACTTCATACACATAACATAATAATCTCACAAGATCTCGTCCCGAACATTTATACCCACACACATGGTATATAATTACAATTTCCCACAGAACCTCGTCCTGACCACTTATACATACTAAAGATGTATGTTTATGATTCCCCACAAGACCTCGTCCTGAACATTTATACAAAGTGCGATACACCCCTTGTACTTCAAACATCACCTAAACATCAGTACCTAGGTGACACTATCTTAAGATCGTAGACACAGACAAATTCAAAACACATGTCTATACAAGTCAACCCACACCATCTAATCATCCATGTTCTAGTTATCACAGCAAAGATCGCATTTAATGCTAACTCACATCATTTAGAATGCAATCACACAAGCACACCATACCACACATATTCCACTACTGTAAACAAAATCATACGTCGTCACAAAACACAATTATCATTAATTATGTCAAATCACTATGCAGTAAGACTCACAATAAATGTCAAAAAATTAAATAGTCAATATCTGAATTGAGCATCACCCCACTTAAACGTCTAATAATTCATAACGTGAAATCACCCCGAAATCTCTCATGACAAATGCCATACTAACAAATCATCAAGAAATCGAGCATCCCGAACATTGCCCGCCAAATCACTGATAAACCACGTCAGGTGCACCTGGCGTGTCCTCCACTGTTTCCTCCTGACCATGGACTACTCCTCATACAAGAAGATATGGGTACTTGATCAGTGGCGTTACTTCGCACACGTCATGATCATGTGCCTGTCTGCTAGAAAGGCTGGAAAGGATGCCATGGGGCATGACCTGACGGCTGCAATGGCTGCCCTCTCGCTTAACAAAGGTTATAACTTCTCGAAGTATATCTACAAGTGTATCACCGACCAGATCAACGCTGTTGATAGGTTTAGATTTCTATTATACCCTAGGTTCATGCAGCTGTTGATTACTGATGCTGTACCGAATCTACCGGCTATTGGAGAGAGACTACAAGTCAAACGGGTGGACAAGAGAGTGTTTGCACAACTTCTAAAGCCAGGCAGTGTAGAACCTACCCCTGAGCACACTCCTCTCTTTGGCCACCTAATCAATGAAGCATATGTGGCTCCTGCTGACTTAAGATGGTATAGTGCAGCGTCTGAGCCTGAACTCAGTGAACACAGTGATGAACAACAAGAAGAAAAGGAAGTTGGATCTGAAGATGATATGTCTGAAGATGAAGGGGACGAGGAACAGGGAACTGGGGTTGCTGAAGATTCCGACTCAGAATCGACCGAGTCAGATTCATCTGATTATGATAATGCACCATTCCAGGCACACCCAAGAAGACTGACAAAGGTGACCCTTCCGGAGTTATCTTCTAAGAGAAAACGACAAGAGACTAGCAGTGAATACGAGCCTGATTCTGATTCGGACGCTGCTATACAGAGACGCAGAAGAGAAAGTATAAATGAGCAACAGGGGGATAGGCCGCAACAAGCTATCCTTCGTGAGGTAGAAGTCAGTGCTCAGAGGCAAGCACATGTAACGACTGTGAGTACTGATTCCACTTCTACCTCACCTTCACAACAGCTTTACAGGCGACAGCGGAGGAAGCGACGAGTAACACCTGATGTGGCTATCACTGCTATCACAGAGGAGGTTCTTGTGATAGTGTCCCTCCCTGTACCATCTGTCCAAGTGGCGGTGACAACTCCTATTCTAACCGAGTCAGTCACCAACACCCCTTCCACCACAATTGCAACCACCATCCAATCCACAATCTCTACTACCACCATTGAACCCATCAGTCAACCCTACAACTTTGGAGACTTTTCCTAGGATTTTGAATTTGATACGATCTTCTCATCTACAATCCATAATGTTGAAGCCTTTACATCCAGGAATCCTGATCCCAGTGATGCAAGGATAAACACTTTGGAAACACAAGTTGCTGGTCTACTTGAAACTATTCAGAAATCAAGGGAAGAATCTGAGGCTCAACAGGCTCAGATAAATTCGTTGGTAGACGAAGTTACAATTATGAGAAGCCATAGGACTGGGACTGAAGAGAGACTTATAAATGTGATGGCCCAGAACGAACTACTGATCAAAACAAACAATATGATTCTGGGACACAGGACGTCTTTAGAGGTACGGTTTGACATGCAGCGGAAAGAACATGAAATGATGGTCAAGTTAGTAGCTGACCTGACCAAGAAGCTTGCTGCTCAGGGGGAGAGAGAAAAAGAGAAGGAGAAGGCATCAAAATCTAGCAGTGATGAGGCTTGTCATCCGGTTGATCTAACAAAGGATGATGATAAAGACAAGGATCCTGAAGTCAGTTCTAGTGGAAGTGAGCAACAAGCTTTGGCGATAGTGCCCATTTCTGCTGTTCCAATGGCTGAGGGGGAGTCGACTCACCAGGAAGGCGGTGATGCTTCAGGTGGCAATAAAGGAAAGTTGGTGGCTGACGTTTTGAAAGATCTATCTGATGACGTGTCGGATAATGTGATCTTATTCTTAGAGCCAGACTATTCCAAAGAAGCACATATCGAGACTCTCTGTAATCTAGAAGAGGGAAAGATCGAATCTGGTGATGATTGGGATGAGGAAGATGATGATGTGGTAATTGAAGTTCCCAAGGGTGACGGGGAAGGAGAGTATGAGTTTGAAGATGGAGAGATCTTCGAAGTTCCATCCTTTGAATCTCATCTTGACACAGGTTCAGTCGAGCCTGCTAGTACTGTTGAGGCGTCGACGAAAGCCTCCCCTGCCGACCCTACACCTGTGGATCCAGAGGAACAGAAAGACAAACATATGCCTACAAGTTCATCGAAGGATCCGGCTCCTGTCTGGCAAAAGACTTCAATCATGGACAAACACGGAGCGACAAGGATGATCTTAGCTGTGAAGTTCGACGAGGATAAGAAGTTGTTTACAATCAAGCGAGCTTGGGGGGGTTCAATACTTGAAACCAACCAGCGAAGCTTTCAACTCCTTGCCAAGATACGACCTTGTGAACCTAGTAAACCGAGAGCTACTGGGTCACTCAAATAACGCAGTAGCAATGGGTTTGTGGCAGGTTCTACATCGAGACGTAAGATCTGGGAAATTCGAACTGTTTAAGCCTTAAGTGCCCAAGCGAGTCTGGGACAAGAACGCTAGACATCCTGTGACTAAGAGAAGCTTAAAGAAACTGGTATACAAGCCAGTGCTATGTGAAACCAAGATTCCCCGGAGCAAGTTATCTCAGGATATCCTCGGTAACATATGGTACTGGTACGTAGATCCTAAATCGGGCGAGGCAGTGTTGATTGGAAAGGTGTGGTCCGATAGTGGAAGCTTAGTGACAAGGGAACTGGTCAGAGTGTTTGATGAAGTTGTTTCATAAACTTCTCTATGAAAGATCTGGAGGCACTAGCTGACAAGTACTGCATGTACACGGACGAGTGGACAAAGTTCCTTGCTTCTAAATACGACAAGGTGATCAAGTTCTTCCTTGACTACAAGAAGAAGATGGAAGCTAAAGTTGGGGAGCAATGAAGACCGAAGACAATCCAGAGCTATTGTCAAGGGGGAGTTTGTTGAAGCACTTTTGTGTGACAGACACTCTGGATAGTGTCTTAGCTTATTGCACTTGTCTTGTATATATTAGTCTTTGTATGTTAGTGTCTGTATGTATTAGTTATGGAGTTGTAATTTCTAATGCATGTTATTTTTGTATTATTTCTCTAAGTGTTTTGCGCACTTAGCATATGCGCAGGAATTACTTCCTGCGTACTTAGCAAGTACGCAAGAATACTCTACGTACTTGCTAAGTACGCATGAACAATTTGCCCTGCGCACTTGTTAAGTGCGCAGAGATCAGGTGTAGTATAAATAGAATAGGTTGACAGAAGTTATGTACGCAGACATTTGCACTCAGTATATTCTCTCTGTAACCCTTCAAGTTTATAATAGACGGAGTTTGAAAGTGATTTCGTTGTCGGTTTACCTTTTATTGCTTGATTCTCCACCTAGTCACGGGCATTCCGCACCCGGTCCGACTAGTCACACACCCACACGTAATGATCCGAGACACCCAGGGACCTACAAGTGGTATCAGAGCATAGCTCTTGATTTCGAGTGTTGTGAGTGTGTTAGGAGCATCTTCTACACATCCTATAGAGATTTTGCAAGCAAAAGTGGGTGTTTTTGTTGATTTTCTGATAAAATAGGGGCAGCTCTTGAGCACTATTTTAGAAGCAAAAATCACTCAAAAACCGACTTTTTTGTGTATTTGAGTGTTTTGAGCATCAAAGGTTGGTTAGAAACGAGTTTCTAACCCTTTGGCTCATTTTGTTTGGTCGTATCTTCGATTTCTTCTGTCTCCGGTGAGTTTCCAGTGACCGAAAAAAGTTGGTGAGGGTTGGTGAAAAAGTGACCTGCGTACTTACCATATTTGGCAACAAGTACAGTCTTGCTGCGTACTTACCAAGTACGCAAGACCATATTTGCTGCGTACTTAAGTCATCTCCTGTGTACTTATCATTTTCTCCTGCGTACTTGTCAAGTTTGCAAGAGCAAAGTCTAAATACGCAAGACCAGATTTTTTAAGTGCGCAAGGCCAGAGTCAAGTGCGCAAGTTGTTTTAACTTTTCTGAAATTTGACTAAGTGTTACACTATGGCAAATCTTCAGAACCACGGTAACCTACTTAATTATGACAATGAAATTGGAACCCCGCAAAAACCGCCAAAGCTGCTTAATGTAAATGATTATTCAAATTGGAAAGCATGCTTTGAACATTATATCTCATATATTGATTCCTCTTTGTGGATACCTATACTTGAGGGGTATAAGCATCCAACGTATACATATCTTGATGAAGATGTTCCCAAGCCTATTTCAAAGCTAGACGAAGAAGAAAAGAAAGTCTATGATAGAGAAAAGAAAGCACATGGATCTATCACAATGGCCCTAACTAGAGAACTCTTTCACAGATTCAGAGGTTATGATAATTCGAAAGATCTCTGGAAGGCACTGCAGAAAAGATTTGAAGGGAACAGTGACATCAAGAAGAGGAGAAAGCAATATGAGTGCTTCAGATATTTGGAGAATGAATCTACTGATGAACTTATATCTAGATTCTATCATCTTTAAACTGAGCTAAAAGCTTTTGAGCTAAAGTATCCTGATGAGGAATTAGTTGAAAAATTTCTGGATGCTTTACCACCAAAGTTTGAGATGTATACCACTATGCTGAGAGAGAACCCGAAGTTCTATGAGATGACGATTGAAGAAGCAATCGGTAAGGTTCAAGCTCACGATATGAACCTGAAAAGAAAGGAAATCTCAGGAAGACCTCAAATCCAAGACCCTTCTATGTATTATGGGACGTCTTCCACAGCTAAATCATCTGGTTCTGGTATCGCCTTATTCTCAGGGAACTCTAATGAAGAAGATAACTCAAATGGTTGTGGTGGTCATGCATGCTTTACAGCATCTGGATCTGGTTCTCACCACCAACATCCCTCAAGAAATCCTCCCTCTACATCTTCATCTAACCAGACTGCTATAGCCAAGATAGCTAAAGATCATGTAGCATTATTTTCTTCGTGTATGCTTACTTATGAGAACTTCATTGGTGGCAAGCTTACAGATCCTGAGACAATTGAAGAAGATTTTAATCAGGTGGATCCAGATGACAAGGAGGACATGGATATTTAGTGGAATATGGCCATGATCTTAAGAAGGGCCAAGCGTTTCTTGAACAGAACTGGCCGAAAGTTCATTGGTGGGCATTCAAATGCCAAGGTGGGTTTTGACAAATCCAAGGCCAAGTGCTACAAGTGTCAGAACTATGGACACTTTGCTCATGAATTTCAAAAGGACAAAGCACCTGCCTCAGGATTCACAAGACCAAACCAGGGAAACAATCAAGGGTACAACTCTAACAACCGCAATCAAAGTCTAGGTGGAACGTCCAATGCATTGGTGGCTCAACAGGACGAAAGCTTTGATTGAGGTGTTCATTTGGAGGATGCCCTTATTGCACAAACACAGGTTGGTCTCATGGCTGAGATTATGGAGATGATGGAAGCTGAGGAACGGGAAGCTTCTGTGGCTGATCAAGTAGAGTCTACAACTGCAGTTGCCCTCATGGCTATTGGAGAGGCATCATGTTCATCGAATGAGGTAGATTCTAATCCTTTTGCTATCATTTCTTGTTCCAAATGTCTAAGCTTAAAGGTTGAAAATTCTAAGCTTCAAGACAAAGTCGAACCCCTTCGTATTGCAGCGTTAAGCTATAAGGAAAATGAAAAACGTTACAAAGATTCAATTAAAACTTTAAAGAAAGAAAAACGTGATTATTCACTTAAAATCAGCGATCAACAGTTTCATTTGGATGTTGCGTACAAGGGGTTACAAAAAGGAACAATGAGATCAACAAGTTGCAAAATGAGGTCTTACAGTTAAATGGTAAAATTGAGAAGTTGAAAAATTCTCGCTTTGTGGTGGAACACTACGAGTCTGTATTGAGACAAGTGAATGGCTATGGGCTGGGTACTAATGTCATTCCAACACCAGTTAGCGGGAAATTTATCAACGGCTTAATTGACATTGATTTGTCTTGCCTTGATGAGTCCTCAAGTCAGGATGATTCCTCTAACAAGTATGATTCCTCAAGTAAGGCTGACTCTGCATCTAATGAAGAGTTCTTTACTGCTTCTGATGATGGGTCTGAGAACACCTGCCCTTAAGGAGTAGTCTCTGAGGAGTTGCTAGGTGAACAGAAAGTTAAGAAAAACATTATCACTGATAGTGATAATTGTATTTTGACTGAACTCGATATCATTGAATCAAATAAAAAATTAAAAGTGATGCTTTATGGGGGATATAAAAACATTAATCAAGTTAAAAAGGAAGTCTTTTCAGCTCATTTTGGGCTTGGCTACCAAGAAAATTTGCAAAAATATTATATTCCTAAGAACCATTCATCATCGGGTCAAACTACTGTTCACCAAACAACTTCTCCTGCTCATCATGCTGAGTCATCTAATGCCAGATCTAATGAGCCTTACAGGAGGACTTACAAAGATAAGAGAACTTGCTTTCACTGTGGTATGGTTGGTCACATTCTTGTGAACTGTCCTGCTAAGAACCAAAGGAAACGGCCAATTGTTTCATAACCGACTGTTATTCCTAAGTCACCACTAGTGAAGCATTCCAAAAGTCCAAAAGCAAATGTGATGAAACCACCAGTAAAACCTATGGTAAAGCCAAAGATCACATCTGAGGCTAAACCATCTGTTTCAAAAAGGGGAAAGCTACCTGCTAAACCTAGTGCATCTACCTCTGGTAGTGCACCAACTGGTGAGAAACCTGTGGTGAAACTCTCTAACCCACAGAGGAGATGAAGGAACAAGAGATTGAGAAAGCTGGAACAGCCGGCTGGAATTCAATCAGGTGAAGCTTCCACTAGTTCACCTGCTGCTATTAAATCTAAGTCTACTGTTCCAGTTAAGAAAAAGAAGAGGTCCTGGAATAACAAATCCAAAAGTTCTCAATCTCCTGGTCCCAAATCTTCTAACGATTCATCCATTTTTTACAGTCATGACTCTGAATTAATTGAGGTTGTTTATTTTAAGAAAGACGGACGACCCAAGACCACTATGGCTTGGGTCTCCAAATCTAATTAATTTCTTGTGACTCGTACAGCGACATCCGAAGGGTACTATATCTAATCGTTGGTATGTAGATAGTGGATGCTCCCAGCATATGACAGGTAACATGGCCCTACTTCAAGATGTGAAACCATTCAGAGGCGGCTATGTGGCCTTTGCTGGAGAGAAAGGCGGTAGTATCACGTGACAAGGCGTGGTTTCAAATGGTTGTGTCAGCTTCGACAACGTCAACTACTGCGAGCAGCTGAAGCATAACATGTTGAGTGTCTCCCAGATGTGCGACAAGGAGTACTCGGTTATGTTTGACAAGACTGAATGCATGATTCTCAAACCTGGTTTTGAGGTTCCTGAAGACTGGATTCTGGTGCGAGCGCCAAGGACAAAAGACACCTATCAGATCGACATGAGCGTGGCGAAAACCAACTCATCAGTTGCTACTTGTTTGCTTACCAAAGCGACAGACCTTGACTCTATCTTGTGGCATAGGAAACTCGGACACATTTCTTATCAAAAAATGAATCATCTTGTCCGAAAAGGTTTGGTAACCGGTGTTCCTAAGCTGAGATTTACCGTTGCAGATGACTGTATGCCTTGTAAAAAGGGCAAACAGCAACGGAAGTCTCACAAGCCCAAGCTCCAAAACTCCATTGATACCCCTTTGGAGCTATTACATATGGATCTGTTTGGCCCCATAAGTATCAGGAGTATAGGAGGTAAGTCATACTATCTGGTTGTAACTGATGATTTCTCACGTTTTTCTTGGGTGCATTTTTTAGGTACAAAGGACGAAACTGCTGACATTCTTTAATACCTGGTCCTGAGATTGGAATCTCTTTGCAAGTTGAAGATTAGAAGAATAAGGAGTGATAACGGAACTGAATTCAAGAATAATTTGATGGAACTTTTCTGCCTCAAGAAGGGGATCCATCACGAATTTAGTGCCCCGTACACACCTCAGCAGAATGGAGTCGCAGAACGGAAGAACAGAACCTTGATTGAGACTGCACGGACAATGCTGTCAGATGCAAAGCTTCTTGTCACTTTCTGGGCAGAAGTATTTAATACAACTTGTCACGTCTTGAACGGAGTTCTGGTTGTGAAGAGGCACAACAAGACTTGCTATGAGTTGATCAATAATCGACCTCCCAATCTTGACTATCTAGTTCCTTTTGGTAGTCCCTGTTCCTTATTGCTCTAATACAAAGACCGAAAGTCTAAGTTTCATGCAAAAGCAGTGGAAGGCATCTTCTTAGGATATGTTGCCAACTCACCTTGCAAGAGAGTGTACAATATAGGAACTCGTACTGTCGAGGAATGGTTTGAAGTGGATTGTAGTAAACACAGCATTCCACCAGTACCAACTGGTCCAGCTTGGGGTTTTGATTATGATGCGCTATTCAAATCTTTCAACCTTCCTGATATGTCTGCCGATGATGCCGTAAATGTGTATGAATTATTTGGTGGCGGTGATGACTCCAGTTTATCAACACGTGCTATTGTACCGATTGTAACTCCTGATTCCAATGCTGCATCTACATCTGGAACTCATGACAGTGATAACATTGAAGATGTTCATGTTGACGGAAATGACGCTCAAACTAATCCTAGCACTCGTATAGGAAATGAAGCTCCAGCTGATCCAATCAACATTGAATCTTCTTCTTCTGGAACATAGGATATGGGGGAGTTGAGCACAAACCTCGATTCAGAAATTCAGGAACCGGAAATAATAGAGACGAGAGTGCATAAGAATCATCCAATTGACAACATTATTGGTGATCATAATGCCGATGTTCAAACTCGTCATAGAACCATTACTGAGAACACTAGTTTGTACTCTGAGATCCTTGACACTGGTGTAATGGAAACATGTCGGCATGCTGCATTCGTGTCCCGGTTAGAGCCAAAGAATGTGAAGGAGGCTCTCGCTGACAACTGCTGGATTGAGGCAATGCAAGAAGAACTGTCTCAATTCCAAAAGTTCCATGTGTGGGATTTGGTTGACTTGCCAAGAGGCGTACAACCAATTGGAACCAGATGGGTGTTCAAGAGCAAGACGGATGATCGTCATGTTGTAGTGAAGAACAAAGCAAGGTTGGTTGTTTTGGGTTTTTATCAACAAGAGGGCTTGGATTACACAGAAGTATATGCCCCAGTTGCTAGACTTGAGGCCATTCGACTGTTTCTGTCTTATGCCTCCTATGTCGGCTTCAAGGTCTATCAACTTGATGTGAAGAGTGCTTTCCTGTATGGAAAAGTTCATGAAGAGGTCTATGTTACTCAACCTCCCGGCTTTGAAGATCCGCATAATATCAATAAAGTGTTTAAGCTTGACAAAGCACTTTATGGTCTTCATCAAGCACCTAGGGCATGGTATGAGACATTATCAAAACATCTACTGTCAAACGTTTTCGACCGTGGATAAATTGACTCAACCCTCTTCATATGGAAAACAGGAGGTGATATTCTTCTTGTACAAGTGTATGTCGATGACATTATCTTTGGGTCTACAAATGAAGAGATGTGTAGGGAATTCGAATAGGTGATGAAGTCCAAGTTTGAGATGAGTAACATGGGTGAATTGTCGTTCTTCCTGGGTCTCCAAGTCAGTCAAAGAGAGGATGGCATTTATCTGCATCAAACCAAGTATGTGCAGGACATCTTGTCAAAATACAAGATGAATGATATCAGTACTTATGGCACACCTATCCCCGTCAATCATGGTCTGCATCCTGACAAAGATGGAAAGGATGTGGATTGCAAATTGTACCGTGGGATGATCGGATCTCTTATGTATATCACAGCTTCAAGGCCCGACATAATGTTTGCTGTATGCTTGTGCTCAAGGTTTCAGTCACAACCGAAGGAGTCTCATATGATAGTTGTCAAGAGGATTTTCAGATACTTGAAAGGGAAACCTCGATTGGGTCTTTGGTACTCAAAGCAGCAGTCATTTGACTTCAAAGCCTATACTGATTCAGACTATGGCGGTTGTAACCTTGATAGAAAGTCAACTTCTGGTGGATGTCAATTCTTGGGAGACAGACTGGTTTCCTGGCACTGTAAAAAGCAGTCAACGGTTTCTGTCTCAACATGTGAAGCAGAGTACATTGCTGCAGCTAGCGGTTGTTCTCAGATATTGTGGATTCAGCAGCAATTGAGAGAGTATGGCTTAAACTTCACTGGAACTCCACTGTTCATTGACAACAATGCCACCATGTCCATCACAAACAACCCGGTGAAACATTCCAAAACTAAACATATTGAAATTCGCCATCATTTCATCCGTGATTATGCTGAAAAGCATCTAATTGAACTTGTAAAGGTTCATACGGATGACAACTTTGCTGACCTTTTCACTAAGGCGTTTGATCGAACCCGTTTTGAGCATCTTGTCAACTTGATAGGAATGTTCAATCCAGAGTGAAAACCTGTTTTTCTTAAATCAATTCAATTCATGAAAGTTAAAGTTTATATCTTTTAAGTTTTCTGTATAGTTCTTTTAATTTTCAAATATTTTACAAAAATCCAAACAAAATAGAAAATGGATAAAATTTCAAAGTTATCTTGAAAAAAGAGGAAATGATAGTACATCAGAAATGATCTAAACTCCATAGACTGCTCATATGGGAAATGATTGCGTCATGCTTACTTGATTGTTTAAATTGTTATGTTTTTAATCTGCTTATTTACAAGTAATTGAATTGTCAGTAGGCTGTAGGCGTCTTTGAATCATTAGTAGTGTGGAAACTAAATCTAGACTACAACTGTGATTTGAACCCATGTATGCATGTGTGCGTGTGTAAAAGAATACAAAAAGATCATTATCAGATAAAGGATGTAAGATTTTAGCAAATATTTTCTTAAGAGACCAGTTTCGGGTTATGTCTTTAGCATAATTTATCGGTTCACTTCACTGCCCATACTCACAAGTATGCAATGGGAAATTGGGCCAAGATATGTCTTAACATCAACCGTTAAGATTATATTCACCCTTGAATCATACCTAATTTATTGAAATCAAATCCAGATAAAAGTTGGATCACCTTACCTAAATCCTCAGACTCCATATCTATTAACCTGAATCATCATATGATATTCATAGAAGAAAATCCAATCAAACCAAGACATCTGAATCACTCGATTCTGAATCTTATGATTCTTGATAATCCTTATGGATTCTGCTTGATTTTTTCTGTGCTAAACGATGTAACTTCATTCTGGAGATTTGAAAATCTTTGGGAAAATCTTAGATGCCTTGAGATAGTGCAAGTTACATTTCTGTAGCATATCAATGGGGTACACGTTGTATATCTTAAAATTAATACCTTAACCCACAAGAATGTGATACAAAGATGCTTATGGTTTCAAATATCATAATATTGCCAACTTGAATTACTTGTTTATGTGATTATTACGTATGAATAACTTGTAATCCATGACATGATCCTATATTCTTTGACGTTTATCTTGTATCATTTTTGCTAGAGTTTAGCCTGATATGACCCTCTGCTCGTGTCTTTGAGCAAAATAGTGTGTGTGTATATACTTGTATATCTCTATTCTGAAAAGAGCAAAAAGATTTTAAGTTTGTGTATAGTTCAATTCTAATAAAAAATGCCAAAAATATTTGTTTTTAACCTTCTTGAATTGACTTTGAATCCTCTTGATTGAGTGTGCTTATCCTGTTCGTTATTTGACTTTGACTTCTTCATAATTTGAGTTGAAATTCAAGAAACACAAGGGTTTCTGCGTACTTGACAAGTGCGCAGGAATTAAACCTTGAGTACTTGTAAGTACGCAAGACTTAAGTCATGCGTACTTGTCAAGTACGCAAGAGTTAAGCCTTGTGCACTTATTAAGTACGCAACACCCAAATGTGTTGGGTATATATATAGGACTTAGAATTTTTTCTGAGTTTATCTCATTCAAATTTCTTTGACACTGTTGTATACCCACTGATCCCTTTTCACTCCAATTTTAGTGTTTCCTAAACGGTTTTTCATCCCGATTCTAGTTTCAACATCATCTAACTAACATTTGTTTAGAATCTAGGACCATTTCATCAGTTAAATCTTGAGTTATGGACCGATTTGTGACTTTGAAAAACTAGGGTTTTGAATCTTGATTTTGGACAATTTTTGGTTGTTTTTGTAACACATTATGACCTAAAACATGTTTAGAATCAACAATCGAAGCTTGATCATCACTTAATCGTCCATAACACTCCTTGATTTTGATTTTGACTTACTGTTTGACCGTGGGTTCGCGTAGGTCGAACTTTAGATGAAAATGACTGGGTTTTAGTACAATTTTGGTGTTTAAATAGGTTCCATTGGTCTTAAACATGTTTTTCGACCTAGTGGCAACCAACATTACCATCAAAACTCACAAGTTTCTGATTTTGGATTTTCAAAAAAAATTTCCTAGGTGTTAAGTCATGCGTACTTAACAAGTACGCAAGACATAAGTCATGCCTACTTGCTAAGTACGCAAAACCTAAACCCTGCGTACATAACAAGTACTCAGGAAGGGAATTCTTGAAAATTTTCTAAGTCTGGATTTTCAGTTCTTTGTGAATGTACTATACTTGGTCATGTGTATTCAATTACAATGAGTCTTCTTGTTCTTATTGTGTTTATTGTTTGTTTTTGCAGTGATGGCTCGTGCATTCACCAACGAATTTAATCTGCTGGCTCTAACACAGCCCGAGTGGAAGGGTGCTGCACTTCACTATAGGGAGATAATCGACTTCCTGAACCGATCAAAGATCAACAATGCCATATCTGCTGATCCTGTTGTCTCTAGACCGTATCTAGAGCAATCTTGGGAAACTGCTGATCATGACTGTACAGTAAACCCAAACGTCATTAGAGCTACTGTAGCAGGTCATGATATTGCTATTTCTGAAGACACCATCAGACGCGTGCTACAGTTTAGGGACTTATCAACTGATCCGGTGAGTTACCCTGACTACTTCGTTGATGGATGCTGGAGACAAAGGATGGGGTATGTCGGTACCATGGACTACTCCTCATACAAGAAGATGTGGGTACTTGATCAATGACGTTACTTCGCACACGTCATGATCATGTGCCTGTCTGCTAGAAAGGCTGGAAAGGATGCCATGGGGCATGACCTGGCGGCTGCAATGGTTTCCCTCTCGCTTAACAAGGGTTATAACTTCTCGAAGTATATCTACAAGTCTATCACCGATCAAATCAATGCTGCTGATAGGTTTAGATTTCTATTATACCCTAGGTTCGTGCAGCTGTTGATTAATGATGCTATACCGAATCTACCGGCTATTGGAGAGAAACTACAAGTCAAACGAGTGGACAAGAGAGTGTTTGCACAATTTCTAAAGCCAGGCAGTGTAGAACCTACCCCTGAGCACACTCCTCTCTTTGGCCACCTAATCAATGATGCATATGTGGCTCCTGTTGATTTAAGATGGTATAGTGCAGCGTCTGAGCCTGAACTCAGTGAACACAGTTATGAACATCAAGAAGAAAAGGAAGTTGGATTTGAAGATGATATGTCTAAAGATGAAGGGGACGAGGAACAGGGAACTGGGGGTGCTGAAGATTCCGACTCAGAATCGACTGAGTCAGATTCATTTGATTCTGATGATGCACCGTCCCAGGCACACCCAAGAAGACTGACAAAGGTGACCCTTCCGGAGTTATCTTTTAAGAGAAAGCGACAAGAGACTAGCAGTGAATACGAGCCTGATTCTGATTCGGACGCTGCTATACAGAGAAGCAGAAGAGAAAGTATAAATAAGCAACGGGGGGATAGGCCACAACAAGCTATCCTTCGTGATGTAGAAGTCAGTGCTCAGAGGCAAGCACATGTAACGGCTGCGAGTACTGATTCCAATTCTATCTCACCTTCACAACAGCTGTACAGGCGACAGCGGAGGAGGCCACGGGTAACACCTGATGTGGATGTCACTGCTATCACAGTGGAGGTTCCTGTGATAGTGTCCCTCCCTGTACCATCTCTCCAAGTGGCGGTGACAACTTCTATTCTAACCGAGTCAGTCACCATTGTCACACCCCCAATTTCAACTAACGGAGTTTTACCAATTGGGAAGTGACGAACCAGGATCTCAGACATTAGTTACTTTGAACGACTCTACATGGGACTCAAAATGAAAATATCTTTTAAATCAGAGTATCAATGCGGAAGCGTAAAGAAAGTAAATGCACAAAATACACGCGGCCAAAACCAAAGTTCAAAAGTCCAAAAAGTCCAAACGTCCGATCAAAAGCAAGTACAATAGAATAATTCAAACAAACATAAATAGTTATAATCAAAGCAGTTGAATCTCATGCATGCCCTAACGTGCACCTGTGTCTTAGCTTAGCGACCTGAGAAAACATGTAAGAAAATATGTCAACACGAGGTTGGTGAGTCCACATGTTTCAATATAAGTAAATAAGCGTTTACCGGATTTATGTTCATTCAGTATGTATCTATAGGTAGCTAACCTATGTTCATGTTCAACTCAAGCGCTCGCTACCGGAGCTGACTGTTTGTTTATTGACTCCTGCCAGGTCTATCAACACTGGCGGTGTGAGTAGGCTAACATTTCACCCGTTCGATATCTAATCGAGTTAGCGCGACTAACGAAGGTGGGATTTGTCAAACCCAGTAATACTACTTAAATATTACCTCGCTAAGATCCATATTAACGGTCCGATATTAGTTGAGGACTTTCTGTGATAGCGTGTTACGCTTAGCATTTAACATTGATATCATACGAATTAAAAATCCAAAATTGTTTAGTCATGTTTTCTCCCCCAAGTTAAAACAGTAAAAGGGGCCGTGAAAACTCACCTGCTTTGCGTTGAAGGTAGTTTCACCCTAGAGGTAAGTTGGAACCTCGAGTGTAACTCTCAAAAGACCTACGAATGTCCTAAAATTATAAACACATAAATTAGGGATGATAATGGGATTTGTGACAGTGACATGGAAATAAGCATCTTAAAGAACCGCTCTAATATTCAAGAGTGGACGAAAGTGTCCACGGAGTTAAGGATTACTTTACGCGACGAATGACAGAAATAATAATAAATAAAATCGGGTGTTTTGTCATTCATGAAAATTGAGAAGATAAATATATATACGAGTAAATAATATAACTAATTATGTTATTATTTAGTCTCAATCGATACACGATGTTATAAAATGATTCGAAATAATATAAATATATATTATTTAATAATACGGGTCACATTTTGAAAATAATATACACGTATTATTTTATACGAATTTACGGCTTAAAAATAATATAAACATATTATTTTTACTTGATAATAATAACAATATATTATTTATAAAAGTGGGTATAATTTATAAAAATATATTAATAATTCAAACCCGAGCCTACGGGCTGTTTCCCGGTCTAAAACACATTTACATAGTAATATAATATTATAAAGTTTGTTTTTTAATAATTTAATATATCAGAAATTGCTCAAAAAAATAGATGTGGGAGCCCGGCCTCGAACCCGGGTCTCTCCCACACACGCACAAGTCATTAACCAGTCCCGCCCGCTAGGGTATCGCGATTGATACCCGGGTTAAATTATTTTAACATCCATGTTCAAGTGGTTCTCCTTCCCAAACCCATTCACGATCGGAACTCAGCCCTGATCCGTCGATTCCGGTGATAACCGATTGAAACAGTATAGGGGTTTTGATACCCTAGGAATCGCGAACCTGAGCATGGTTTTAATTTCAAAAATGGCAGGGTTTAGGTCGATTAATTACTGAAAATTGGTTCGAAACTCTGGTTTGATAAGTTAGAATTGAATCAAAGTATTCTGATAATATAAATTGATAAAATCATAGGGCTTTTGAAAAAAACAACATTGCGAATCTGATGATGTGGTTTAATTGCATTAATTTTGTGTTAAAGATCGAAAACCCCAAATTGTTTACAGGATGAACCCTAATTACTGGATCATGATCAATTTGATAATGGAAGCCCGATATTTCATAGGGCTTTCACTCTACAGACAATTACAAGTCTAATGATGTGATTGAATTTGATTTAAATACACTTTAGAGTTGAATTTGACAATCTCGTTTCATAAGAACCCTACATTACGGGTTACAACAAGTTGTATAATAAAACATCGAATTGACAGAGGGCTTTCAATGAAAATGGTATTGCGAATCCAACTGTATAGGTTAATTGTATTTTGATTGGGTCTAGACTAGGGTTCGATTAAATCGGACAGAGATGAACCCTAGGTTACAGATTTCGATCGAATTGATAATGTAAGCCCTAATTGAGTTAGGGCTTTCATTTAAGAGATGAAAACGAAGCTGATGATGTATCTAGTTACCTGAATTGATGTCGGGACGGTGGAGGTCGACTAAACAGGTCTGACGATGACTGGTTCGATTTCCGGTGGCTTTTGCTATGAATCCGATCAACTTGACGAGTACAGAGGTTTCAAAGAGATTCGATTTAGGTGTGCAGTGTGTTGGGTTGCCAATTGGTAACCGATTATAGTCGAATTCGATTGAGTAAGGCATAAAGTCGACGATTATGGTTTAACACCCATTAATTCAGTTTAAATTCAGTGTAATGGTGATGATTAAGTTATAATTAAGTTCGTTAAGAGTCTGATTGTATACGCCAGTTACGAATTTTGGTATATTATTTAGCATGAATGCGAATTTGAATCAAAATGTCACGGGTTTGACTTTAAAAGTCAACAAGAACCAAAACTTCCTGATTTTGACTTTGAGGAGTCAATTGATTTGATTTTGCATATTCACACAACTAGTCCTTGTTGTTTTAAGTTTGATTCGTGACTGAATCAGTCCCTGGGATTAGATTTAGTTAATTAAGTTAAGGTTTAACTGGATTTAGTTAGCGAGGTTAAGTTTTTAACAGAAAACTTAACGGAATTGTTAACGGAGTTAACATAAAAAGTCGAATTGTCACATCATCCCCTAGTTGAAAGAATTTTCGTCTCTAAAATTAGAATAAATAAAAAAAATTTCTTGGGTGTCACATCATCCCTTAGTTGAAAGAATTTTCGTCCCGAAAATTAAATAGTACCTTAAGAATTTGACGCGGAGTGCTTGAACAGATTAGGATATTTGCGCATCATCTGATCCTGGCGCTCCCATGTGAATCCCGGTCCGCGTTTCGAGTTCCAACGAACTCTGACAATAGGGATCTTACTGTGCTTTAACGTTTTAACTTACCTATCCATAATTTCCACAGGTTCTTCGATGAAACGTAACTGTTCATCAACGTGTAGTTCCTCAAGAGGAACTGCGAGTGATTCGTCTGCCAGGTATTTCTTTAAATTTGAGACGTGAAAGACGTTGTGCACACCACTAAGTCTTTCAGGTAGGTCCATTTGATACGCTACTGGTCCGATTCTCTTCATTATCTTGAATGGTCCAACATAACGAGGATTCACTTTGCCTCGTTTCCCGAAACGAATGACACCTTTCCAAGGTGAGACTTTGAGTAAGACCATGTCACCTATTTGAAACTCTAAATTTTTACGACGTTTGTCGGCATAGCTCTTTTGACGATCACGAGCTGCCGCAACGATCTTTTCGGAAGTTTCAAATACAAGTTCAGGACCTTTGAGTTGGCTATCCCCAACCTCGGTCCAACAAATAGGAGAAAGGCATTTCCATCCATAAAGTGCTTCAAATGGAGCTGCCTTGATGCTAGTATGATAACTGTTGTTGTAGGAGAACTCCACCAACGGTAGGTGAGACTCCCAAGTGTTACCGAAATCAATCACACAAGCTCGTAGCATGTCCTCCAGAGTTTGGATTGTACGTTCCGTTTGGCCATCAGTTTGAGGATGGTATGCTGTGCTCATATCTAGACGCGTGCCTAAGGCCTTATGTAACGACTGCCAGAAACAAGAAGTGAATCATGCATCACGATCCGAAATAATAGAGATTGGCACCCCGTGCCGAGAGACTATTTCTTTCAGGTAAGTACGAGTAAGTTTATCCATTTTGTCGGTCTCTTTGATTGCTAAGAAGTGAGCGGACTTTGTTAATCGATCAACGATTACCCATATGGTATCACATCCGATAGGGGTTCTTGGTAATTTGGTGATGAAGTCCATGGATATTTGTTCCCATTTCCACATAGGAATTTCTGGTTGTTGCAGAACACCGGATGGCTTTTGATATTCAACTTTGACCTTCGCGCAAGTCAGACACTTACTAACATAGGTGGCTATATCGGCTTTCATCTTCGGCCACCAATATAGTATCTTTAGATCATGATACATTTTGTCGGAACCTGGATGAATAGAGTAACGAGATTTATGAGACTCATCCATAACTAGTTTCATTAGGTTTCCGAATACTGGAACCCATATTCGCTCGGCAAAGTAGCGAATACCGTCAGATTTGACTTCAAGTTGTGCTTCCAGACCGCGCGTACTTTCCAACGGTAGATTTTCTTCTTTTAGGGCTTCGAGTTGAGCACTACGGATTTTGTCAGGTAATCCGGGGTGAATACGTTTGGGTTTCATTTCTTTTCGACTCAGGGCATCAGCTACAACATTAGCGTTACCCGGGTGATATCGGACCGCACAGTCATAATCGTTTAAGAGTTCGACCCAACGACGTTGTCGCATGTTCAACTCTTTCTGCTCGAAGATGTGCTGAAGACTCTTGTGATCGGTGTAGATGGTGCATTTGGTACCGTACAAGTAATGTCTCCATATCTTAAGAGCGAAGACTACGGCTCCCAACTCTATGTCATGAGTGGTGTAGTTTCTCTCATGGACCTTTAGTTGACGTGAAGCGTATGCGATTACTTTTTCACGTTGCATTAAGACACAACCCAGACCTTGAATAGATGCATCACAATACACTACAAAATCATCGGTTCCTTCTGGAAGAGCAAGAATAGATGCACTGCAAAGTTTCTGTTTGAGGTGTTGGAATGCTAACTATTGGTTGTCGCCCCAATTATAGGCTTTACCCTTTTGAGTTAAAGCAGTGAGGGGTTGAGCAATTTTGGAAAATCCTTCGATGAATCGACGGTAATATCCAGCCAATCCCAGAAATTGTCGCACGTCGTCGGTGCTGCCCAATTCTTGATGGCTTCTATTTTGGATGGGTCGACATGTATCCCTTTCTCGTTAACCACATGCCCTAGAAACTGAACTTCCCGGATCCAAAATTCACACTTGGAAAACTTAGCATACAATTGTTCTCGCTTAAAGTAGTTCCAAAATTAGGCGTAGATGTTCCTCATGTTCCTCCTTGTTCTTGGAATAAATGAGGATGTCGTCGATGAAAACGATAACGAATTGGTCAAGGTAAGGCTTACACACACGGTTCATGAGATCCATGAATACCGCAGGTGCGTTGGTTAACCCGAAAGGCATGACCATAAATTCGTAATGGCCGTACCTCATTCTGAATGCAGTCTTTGATATATCCTCTTCTCGGACTCTTAACTGATGGTAGCCGGACCTAAGATCTATCTTGGAATAGAAACTTGATCCTTGGAGTTGATCAAAGAGGTCATCTATGCGAGGTAAAGGGTAGCGGTTCTTGATTGTGACTTTATTTAGCTCCCGGTAGTTAATACACATACGGAAAGTTCCGTCCTTCTTCTTGACAAATAGTATCGGAGCTCCCCACGGTGATGAACTAGGTCGGAAAAAACCTTTATCCAACAAATCTTGCAATTGAGTGGACAGTTCTTGCAACTCACTGGGTGCCAGTCTGTAAGGTGCCCGAGCAATCGGTGCTGCTCCGGGTGCTAAATCAATTTGGAATTCAACTTGACGGTGCGGTGACAAACCGGGCAGATCCTCGGGAAACACTTCCAAAAATTCACGCACGACGGGAATATCTTCAATCTTCTTCTCTTCTGAGGGCTGCTCAGCAACGAGAGCCAAAATAGCCGTATGCCCCTTTCGAAGGCATTTTTGTGCTTTCATGAAAGATATGATGCCGATGACTGCACCAACTCTTTCGCCTTGGATGGAAAGGGTTTCTCCATTCGGAAGAGGTATACGAACAATCTTCTCACGACAGATAATTTCGGCTTGGTTTTTAGATAATCAATCCATGCCGACAATTATATCAAAACTACCAAGTATGACCGGCATAAGGTCGATATCAAATATATGTGTAGCTAGCTCAAGTTTACATCCCTTGAGAATGTGAGTTGCCTCAATTATTTGGCCGTCAGCTATCTCTATTGTATACTTAGCTTCTAATAGAGATGAAGTTCCTTTTATCATATTACTAAATTTCTTAGATATAAAACTTCTATCAGCACCAGTGTCAAAAAGGACTGAAGCAAAGTAATTATTTACGAGGAACTTACCGGTGACCACATTATGGTCGTAACGGGCTTCTCCAGATCCTAGTACGAAGGCTCGTCCCTTCACACCATTTCCTCCACCATTTCCATTGTTACCACCATTGCCATTGTTATTCTGGTTAGGGTTGTGGTTTCCATTACCCCCTTTCTTCAATTGAGGACAATTCTTCCGAATATGCCCTTCCTTTCTGCACTCAAAGCAACTCCTTGTGGATCCCAGTTGTTGAAAAGGTTGTTTAGTTTGTAACTCACCCCTGCAGTCCTTAGCAGCATGACCTATTTTGCCGCACCTCTGGCAACGATTGCAGAACCCAAAGTGGTGGAAGTTACACTTGTTACACTTCGGAGACTTCCCCGCGTAACCACCCTGGTTTTGACCTGAAGAGGTCGACTGGTTGAAGTTCTTAGTAGGCTCAAACCTACGCTGTTGCTGCTGCTGCGGTTGGTCAAACTAGGGTTGGTTGGGTTGTGGTCCTTTGGAGTGGGAGTTGGAGTGGTTGTGGGTGTTGGAATGGTGATCGAACTTGCGTTTGTGATTGTCGGTGGGTTTAGCAACTGAACCTCTCGGAGGTAAAGTCCCTTGTGTCACCGCTTGGTCGGTTAACCTATGCGCAAGTCGGATGGTTTGTTGGATAGTGGCAGGATTGGATGAAGTAACCATGCTTTGTATTTGAGGCACTAGACCTCCAATGTAAAGCTCAATTCTTTTGTAATCAGGAGTTACCATATGCGGGCACATAGTAGCCAGTTCATGGGAACGTGTAGCGTAGAGTTCAATCTCAGAACCCTCCACCTTTAGGTTCCAAAATTCTCCCTCTAACTTCTGGATCTCATCGCGAGGACAGTATTCCTCCTACATCATTGCTTTGAATTCCTCCCACGGGAGTCCATTCGCCATGGCCAGACCCAACATTTGGACCTGGACGTTCCACCATGTGAGTGCCGGGCCCTCCAAAGTTCCGGCGCCAAACTTCACCTGATTAGCCACAGGGCAGTTGCACATGGCAATCACCGATTCAACCTTCTCAAACCAACGAAGTAGTCCAACGGCTCCTTCAGCTCCACTAAAGGCGTGGGGCTTGCAATCCATGAATGCCTTGAAAGTGCAGGCTGGTTGTTGGTTTTGCTGATTTTACGGGCCTGGATTTAGAAATACAATAGAATTGGAATTATAAAGTTTAAGGCAGGCTTTATAAGAGATGGATTGACACCATTAGTCAATAGCTAAAGCATTTACCTGTAGCATTCTGTGCTGCCAGAGCCTCTGCCACACTATCATTTATCAGTGTTGCTAGCTCTGCTGCCGTCATGTTAATGGTACCACGACCACCGGCACGGCCTCCGCGTCCTCTCCCTGACACGATTCTTCACGATCACAAATGAAAAACAATGAGAAATATATCGCATATTAACATCATTCAGGTATGAGTAGGGAGATACAACATCTAATATTTTGAAAATTAAATAAATTGTAAGGCTACAAAATAAATAACTCAAATATTAAACTTCTCATGCTTTTATTGGATGGGAACAACCTTACCCATATAGGTTTGAAAAGAGAAATAACATAGGCAAAAGCAAACATGAAAAGGAAGATAGAATAGGAAGATCATCAAGCATCTTCGTCATCGGAAGAAACATACGATTATGCATCGTCTATCTCTACTGGTTCCTCCTCCACGGGCTCCTCCTCGAAAGGCTCTTCTTCAAAAGGTTCCTCCTCGCCATCAGAATGTGGAATCTCTTCAGGAAATAAAGCGGCTTGCAATTGGGCTTCCAAGTGGGTCACCCTCTCTTGAAGACCTTCAGCAGTGTGGTTTGTTACATGTAGTTGAGCTTCCATAGCAGCCAATCTCTCCAGAACTCCTTCCATATCATCGTCCATAGTGTCGGCCCTTGTCTCCAGATGTGCCACACGATCCACTAAAAGGTTATGGACATGGTCCATTGCAACTAGTTCGGTAGTCAAGAGTTCTATTCCTACCTTATTCTCCTCTATTTGAGGTCCATTCTTCATGAGGTTATGTATCTCCTTGGTAGCATCTTCCACAATACTTAGTTCCTTCGATATATAAGATACGAAGGCTGCGAAAGGTTGTTCCATAGTGCATGGTAAGCTAGGTAGTAGGGATGATGAGGATGTAGAACCGAAGTAGGGTGATGGAACATTTCCCATTTCGACCCACCTTTGGATCATTTGCGGGTATACGTTCCAATTGAGAGTATAATCCATTGCTCGTGCGCTACTCGGTTCACTTTGGTCAACTGAATGGTCACTGGAAGTAGTCCGACGCCTTTAGGGCTCCAGGGATGGTAGGATAGGTGCCTTATGTCCTAGTGCCTTAGGTGATGGAGGTGGAGTTGACGACATGTTCCTGTAACAATATGTATAAGTGCCAAACATCCAAATGACATGTAACTAATGTGTGGGGCTATAGTCTAGTATGCAATCCTAGTTCTCTATAACCAATGGCTCTGATACCAATCTGTCACCCCCCCAATTTCAACTAACGGAGTTTTACCGTTTGGGAAGTGACGAACCAGGATCTCAGACATTAGTTACTTTGAACGACTCTACATGGGACTCAAAATGAAAATATCTTTTAAATCAGAGTATCAATGCGGAAGCGTAAAGAAAGTAAATGCGCAAAATACACGCGCCCAAAACCAAAGTTCAAAAGTCCAAAAAGTCCAAACGTCCGATCAAAAGCAAGTACAATAGAATAATTCAAACAAACATAAATAGTTATAATCAAAGCAGTTGAATCTCATGCATGCCCTAACGTGCACCTGTGTCTTAGCTTAGCGACCTGAGAAAACATGTAAGAAAATATGTCAACACGAGGTTGGTGAGTCCACATGTTTCAATATAAGTAAATAAGCGTTTACCGGATTTATGTTCATTCAGTATGTATCTATAGGTAGCTAACCTATGTTCATGTTCAGCTCAAGCGCTCGCTACCGAAGCTGACTGTTTGTTTATTGAGTCCTGCCAGGTCTATCAACACTGGCGGTGTTAGTAGGCTAACATTTCACCCGTTCGATATCTAATCGAGTTAGCGCGACTAACGAAGGTGGGATTTGTCAAACCAGTAGTACTACTTAAATATTACCTCGCTAAGATCCATATTAACGGTCCGATATTAGTTGAGGACTTTCTGTGATAGCGTGTTACGCTTAGCATTTAACATTGATATCATACGAATTAAAAATCCAAAATTGTTTAGTCATGTTTTCTCCCCTAAGTTAAAATAGTAAAAGGGGCCATGAAAACTCACCTGCTTTGCGTTGAAGGTAGTTTCACCCTAGAGGTAAGTTGGAACCACGAGTGTAACTCTCAAAAGACCTATGAATGTCCTAAAAGTATAAACACATAAATTAGGGATGATAATGGGATTTGTGACAGTGACATGGAAATAAGCGTCTTAAAGAACCGCTCTAATATTCAAGAGTGGACGAAAGTGTCCACGGAGTTAAGGATTACTTTACGCGACGAATGACAGAAATAATAATAAATAAAATCGGGTGTTTTGTCATTCATAAAAATTGAGAAGATAAATATATATATATATATATATATATATATATATATACGAGTAAATAATATAACTAATTATATTATTATTTAGTCTCAATCGATACACGATGTTATAAAATGATTCGAAATAATATAAATATATATTATTTAATAATACGGGTCACATTTTGAAAATAATATACACGTATTATTTTATACGAATTTACGGCTTAAAAATAATATAAACATATTATTTTTACTTGATAATAATAACAATATATTATTTATAAAAGTGGGTATAATTTATAAAAATATGTTAATAATTCAAACCCGAGCCTACGGGCTGTTTCCCGGGTTAAAACACATTTACATAGTAATATAATATTATAAATTTTGTTTTTTATTAATTTAATATATCAGAAATTGCTCAAAAAATAGATGTGGGAGCCCGGCCTCGAACCCGGGTCTCTCCCACACACGCACAAGTCATTAACCAGTCCCGCCTGCTAGGTTATCACGATTGATACTCGGGTTAAATTATTTTAACATCCATGTTCAAATGGTTCTCCTTCCCAAACCCATTCACGATCGGAACCAAACCCTGATCCGTCAATTCCGGTGATAACTGATTGAAACAGTAGAGGGGTTTTGATACCCTAGGAATCGCGAACCTGAGCATGATTTTAATTTTAAAAACGGCAGGGTTTAGGTCGATTAATTACTAAAAATTGGTTCGAAACTCTGGTTTGATAAGTTAGAATTGAATCGAAGTATTCTGATAATATAAATTGAGAAAATCATAGGGCTTTTGAAAAAAACAACATTGCGAATCTGATGATGTGGTTTAATTGCATTAATTTTGTGTTAAAGATCGAAAACCCCAAATTGTTTACAGGATGAACCCTAATTACTGGATCATGATCAATTTGATAATGGAAGCCCGATATTTCATAGGGCTTTCACTCTACAGACGATTACAAGTCTAATGATGTGATTGAATTTGATTTAAATACGGTTTAGAGTTGAATTTGACAATCTCGTTTCATAAGAACCCTAGATTACAGGTTACAAAAATTTGTATAATAAAACATCGAATTGATAGAGGGCTTTCAATGAAAATGGTATTGCGAATCCAACTGTATAGGTTAATTGTATTTTGATTGGGTCTAGACTAGGTTTTGATTAAATCGGTCAGAGATGAACCCTAGGTTACAGATTTCGATCGAATTGATAATGTAAGCCCTAATTGAGTTAGGGCTTTCATTTAAGAGATGAAAACGAAGCTGATGATGTTTCTAGTTACCTGAATTGATGTCGGGACGGTGGAGGTCGACTAAAGCAGGTCCGACGATGACTGGTTCGATTTCCGGTGGCTTTTGCTATGAATCCGATCAACTTGACGAGTACAGAGGTTTCAGAGAGATTCGATTTAGGTGTGCAGTGTGTTGGTTTGCCAATTGGTAACCGATTATAGTCGAATTCGATTGAGTAAGGCATAGAGTCAACGGTTATGGTTTAACACCCATTAATTCAGTTTAAATTCAGTGTAATGGTGATGATTAAGTTATAATTAAGTTCGTTAAGAGTCTGATTGTATACACCAGTTACGAATTTTGGTATATCATTTAGCATGAATGCGAATTTGAATCAAAATGTCACGGGTTTGACTTTAAAAGTCAACAAGAACCAAAACTTCCTAATTTTGACTTTGAGGAGTCAATTGATTTGATTGTGCATATTCACACAACTAGTCCTTGTTGTTTTGAGTTTGATTCGTGACTGAATCAGTCCCTGGGATCAGATTTAGTTAATTAAGTTAAGGTTTAACTGGATTTAGTTAGCGAGGTTAAGTTTTTAACAGAAAACTTAACGGAATTGTTAACGGAGTTAACATAAAAAGTCTAATTGTCACAACCATCACCCCTTCCACCACAATTGCAACCACCATCCAATCCACAATCCCTATTACCACCATTGAACCCATCAGTCAACCCTACAACTTTGGAGACTTTTCCCAGGGTTTTGACTTTGATACGATCTTCTCATCTCCACTCCATAATGCTGAAGCCTCTACATCCAGGAATCCTGATCCCAGTGATGCAAGGATAAACACTTTGGAAACACAAGTTGCTGGTCTACTTGAAACTGTTCAGAAATAAAGGGAAGAATCTGAGGCTCAACAGGCTCAGATAAATTCGTTGGTGGACGAAGTTACTATTCTGAGAAGCCAGAGGACTAGGACTGAAGAGAGACTTATAAATGTGATGACCCAGAACGAACTACTGATCAAAACAAATAATATGATTCTGGGACACATGACGTTTTTAGAGGTACGGTTTGACATGCAGCGGAAAGAACATGAAATGATGGTCAAGTTAGTAGCTGACCTGACCAAGAAGCTTGCTGCTCAGGGGGAGAGAGAAAAAGAGAAGGAGAAGGCATCAAAATCTAGCGGTGACGAGGCTTGTCATCCGGTTGATCTAACAAAGGATGATGATAAAGACAAGGATCCTGAAGTCGGTTCTAGTGGAAGTGAGCAACAAGCTTTGGTGATAGTGCCCATTTCTGCTGTTTCAATGGCTGAGGGGGAGTCGACTCACCAGGAAGGCGGTGATGCTTCAGGTGGCAATAAAGGAAAGTCGGTGGCTGACGTTTTGAAAGATCTATCTGACGACGTGTCGGATAATGTGATCTTATTCTTAGACCCCAGACTATTCCAAAGAAGCACAG
This sequence comes from Smallanthus sonchifolius, assembly GCA_023525975.1. Taxonomy (NCBI): domain Eukaryota; kingdom Viridiplantae; phylum Streptophyta; class Magnoliopsida; order Asterales; family Asteraceae; genus Smallanthus; species Smallanthus sonchifolius. Next base: position 23,562,933 of record CM042037.1, read on the forward strand.
ATCAAGGTTCTCTGCAATCTGGAAGAGGGAGAGATCGACTCTGGTGATGACTGGGATAAGGAAGATGATGATGTGGTAATCGAAGTTCCCAAGGGCGACGGGGAAGGAGAGTATGAGTTTGAAGATGGAGAGATCTTCGAAGTTCCATCATTTGAATCTCATCTTGACACAGGTTTAGTCGAGCCTGCTAGTACTGTTGAGGCGTTGACTGAAGCCTCCCCTGCCGACCCTACACCTGTGGATCCAGAGGAACAGAAAGACAAACATATTACTACAAGTTCATCGAAGGATCCGGCTCCTGTCTCGCAAAAGACTTCAATCATAGACAAACACGGAGCGACAGGGATGATCTTAGCTGTGAAGTTCGACGAGGATAAGAAGTTGTTTACAATCAAGCGAGCTGGGGGATTCAATACTTGAAACCAACCAGGGAAGCTTTCAACTCCTTGCCAAGATACGACCTCGTGAACCTAGTAAACCGAGAGCTGCTGGGTCACTCAAATAAGGCAATAGGGATGGGTTTGTGGCAGGTTCTGCAGCGAGAGGTAAGATCTGGGAAATTCGAAACGTTTAAGCCTCAAGTGCTCAAGCGAGTCAGGGACAAGAACGCTAGACATCCTGTGACTAAGAGAAGCTTAAAGAAACTGGTATACAAGCCAGTGCTGTGTGAAACCAAGATTCTCCTGAGCAAGTTATCTCAGGATATCCTCGGTAATATATGGTACTGGTACGTAGATCCTAAATCGGGCGAGGAGTGGTGATTGGAAAGGTGTGGTCCGATAGTGGAAGCTTAGTGCCAAGGGAACTGATCAGAGTGTCTGATGAAGTCTGCTTCATAAACTTCTCCGTGAAAGATCTGGAGGCACTAGCTGACAAGTACTGTATGTATACGGACGAGTGGACAAAGTTCCTTGCTTCTAAATACGACAAGGTGATCAAGTTCTGCCTTGACTACAAGAAGAAGATGGAAGCTAAAGCTGGGGAGCAGTGAAGACCGAAGACAATCCAGAGCTGTTGTCAAGGGGGAGTTTGTTGAAGCACTTTTGTGTGACAGACACTCTAGATAGTGTCTTAGCTTTAGTACTTGCCTTGTATGTATTAGTCTTTGTATGTTAGTGTCTGTATGTATTAGTTATCGAGTTGTAATTTCTAATGCATGTTATTATTGTATTATTTCTCTAAGTGTTTTGCGCTAACAATTTGCCCTGCGCACTTGTTACTTGCTAAGTACGCATGAACAATTTGCCCTGCGCACTTGTTAAGTGCGCAGAGATCAGGTCTAGTATAAATAGAATAGGTTGACAGAAGTTATGTACGCAGACATTTGCACTCAGTATATTCTCTCTGTAACCCTTCAAGTTTATAATAGACGGAGTTTGAAAGTGATTTCGTTGTCGGTTTACTTTGTGGTGCTTGATTCTCCACCTAGTCACTTCCGCACCCGGTCCGACTAGTCACACACCCACACGTAACGATCCGAGACACCCACGGATCTACACATAGAGCTCTCATAGCCGTCGCAAGTGGTTGATCTCTCGACCCTGTAGGTCCATATTCTGGAGGGAAATTACGCACTGCAAACACCGCCCTCCTCTTCCATCCGGTCTTTCCAGTCATAGCACCATGCGACATGTCGCCAATCCGAAACTTTAGTCATACTCGGCGCGGTAAGCGCCAACACTACTCCTAACTCACTAGAAGTTCCATCTGCATCCGCCGTCGGCTTGACTTGTCGATCTGCATTACTCTTAGTAAGAGTTCCACGCTTGCCCAATCGCGTACGCTTTGTCTTAGCCACCTAATCCTACTCAAGATATAATGTTGGAGTGATTACTATGGGCACAAATTTAGAATATAAGGGTAATCATAGACTGCCAAATCAAGGTGATCAAATGCAATTTGGTGGTCCTCGTTACTACTCGGATTCTAAACATTTCCCATCATACTCACGCTAACCTTCTACCTTTCACACACATAGGATGCATATGCATCCCACATAACTCACATAGCACCATGTAACAATCTAGAAAATCATCATATTTACCACAATTTCAAACCACACATAGTTACACACAAAATCACTAAACCACGTCGAAACACCAAACTATCTCACATAGTCATATTTAGTACTACTCCACAATACCCAACTCACACAATGTAATCTCACCTAATCATACCACATAATCACAATTATCTAACACGCAGCTTACGCAGCATGATTCCACACGGAACCACAAATTATTTACTCATAATAACTACTTCACCTAGTGTAACATTACACAAATGAAAATTAATAATTACTGCTCAACTCGAAAGACATACCTCTTAGCTCGCGGTTACTCGAGGTGGCATTCGTTTCACCCTCGTCCCATTCTCAGTTTAAGTTAAGGCATTTTATTTGCTTAAAAACACCGATTTTCTCTAAAACCACGGCTCTGATACCAACTTGTAAGGCCCCAATCCAGACACCCTATAGTTGGTTCTCATAACTGGTTATACTCTTTAAAATACTCATGTTATTAATCAAACTACAGCGGAAGTATTTCTAAAATAATAATTGTTATTTAATACCGTTAACGTCATTAAGTTTACCTCACGAATACCTGCACACCAATCCGAGTAACACCGGTCCCAAGCCAAGATACGTCGACCCCAAAGCTCACCTGCAACATAATCTAACGTATACACAAAGTCAGCTACGTTGAGTGAGTTCTAATAGTTTAATTTAAACAAAATCCAACTCGTCTCATTAAATATTTATCTTTACTCAAGACCCTTCGGTCCTTATTAAAATAGATTTATAAATTATCATCATATAGATAACCCCTGTTATCTTATGATATCCCAAAGGACTCATCCCACCATTTTAACTTAATAAGTCTCTCCGACATGGATTGAACTTACTACACTAGTAACTCAAAATTTACTACACATGTTAACCATGCACTGGTTATCTCACCCAACCTCTAGACACCGACTTACCAGTCCTAATCAAGACTCTCACAAGCCAACTGATACAACAGTTGTAACACAATCTCCTCATCCCGACACAATGGTCAATCTGACTCTACACACCACATTATTAGCATCTACTCACCACATCAAGATCATCTCAAACACAATAATTATAGCTCAACACTTGTATGCAATTTAACACATATATATGCACAAAAACATATACCTCATCACTGCACCTCGTCAGGGCATTTGATACACCCCGAGCTCGTCACTAACCTGCTTAAAATTTGCCACCTATGGTGACCTGCCGAAGGACATAGTCCCCCACAATCCCGTTTACCATGTCATAAAAACAACGATGCAAACACAATACCCGCTGTGTCACAACGACAACGACACAATAACAATTCCCGCCTTGTCACAAGGACAACGACACAATACTCACGACACATGTATGAACACATAACATTATACTCTATGTACATGACTCATTAGCTGCACCTCACACATAGCACTAGGATAAGGTATCCTACACGTATTCATAAGCGTTTAGCTCATATCCTGACTCACCCATACTAGACCACTATACATCATACCACCATGAGTTCCATAACCAGCCCACACACTATAGGTACAAGACCCGCACCCTTAGTCGAGTATTTGAATATTTAAATACATAGCTCATTAGTTTAAATCTCGAAACTCGTAATACGTTTAGTCTCACAAACACGTTTGCTCACACCCTCTAAGGACCCCATGTAGACCCTTAGATAATTATTATATATTTAGCCCATAAACACTTCTAAATCATCGCATGACTTGCGTCACATTTAGTTAATAACATATAATGCATGAGTATGTACGATAGCCCCAAAACATTTAAAAACATTTGAAGAGGGGATTAGAAACTCACCGATATGAAGATCCCTCTCTAGTACTGCAACGGTCTCCTCGTACCAACCCGAGCCTGTCAACATATGATCGCATAGTCAGAGTTCATCCTAAACATGTGTCACTACGTAAAAACGTAAATGTTCCCGATACTCGTCTCATCCTCACAACCCTTCATCCATGCAAAACCCTAATCCACGTGTCTGCTCGAACCGGGTTACCCTGGACCCGTCTGGAACCCGCATGCATGCACTTTAACGTGCCATGCAAAACCTTAGTTTCGAAGGTTACCCGTACATGACCTGAGACCCCATGCATGTTCCAAAACCCACCATGCAAGCCTTAGGCTCACCGAACCCTAACTTTGGAGCGGGTTTCCATGCACGTGCGTAAACCACCATGCACACGCCCAAATCGGGTGTGTCCCGACCCCGCCCCTTCGTCGTTCACCACCGTTTGCTATAACCGCGCATGACACCATCATGCACTACCATAGACCTCAACGTCAAGCCTAACCCTAACCGGGTTCACCACCAACATCACCTCCGCTTTCCGCCGTCATGGAGTATCACCACATCAGCCCCCCCGTTGCCGCCGGGCACAACCATCTGCCGCCACCGTCGTATCTGGCTATTCTCCGTAGCCACCATCACCCTCACTCGTCACCCTCCCCTCTCTAACTCTCCTCTCTTCCCGACGTCCGATCGCTAAGTCCTTGTCGTCATCTGTTACACCGGCAGCAACTGCCATCAACGGTAACAGCCACCACCGGCCGCTCGCAACCAGCACTGCCAGCCACCACCCCCTTCGTCTCCGTCGCTAACCGCCACCACAGTCGCACACCCTAATCGGGTTCTTATAAAAAACATAAATAAGGAAATCAACAAATGGAAGTGAAGGTTACCTTTCGCGTTAAGAGATTCTCTTCCTGCTCGTTGCTATCGTAGAACCACCGTCACCGTCCGATCCTCCTTATCGCCGGACTTGCATCCTCTCCCTGCTGTCGTCGCACACCTAGGGTCCGAATGGCCCTAGGGTTTGAGTTTAGGTGGTTTATAAATCACTATAACTTACATCCAAGTCCCTCCCATATCATCTCGAGCGTTTTAAATCATGAACTATCATTCTACACGACTAACAAGCTCCTTTTTGCTGCTCGAAACGCACTGTAACAACTAGTCATGTAATTCCTCTTATTTTATAAAAGGTCGGGTCTCCTACTGGCCCGAACCGTTACTTTATGAATTTTCGGGATGTTACAAAAAATCATAGGGGGACACGTGTCACTTTCTGGTACATCATTATCATGTTTTTTTCCGCTTATCTCTCCTATTAAATAATAATATTAAAAGAATATATTTTTAAATATTTAATATAAATCTAACTATGGATACTTATTTTTTAATTATGGATAGTTATTATATCATAAACCAAATGAATTTAATATGAATTAACATTTATCAATTACATAAAAAAACTAATACCCAGTTGAAAAAAATATTTTAAAAATTAACTTAACATAATTTATAACCGTCACGTCAAAGTACATGTTTTAAAAAACATATTTTGACGGGTGCATTTGTTAACAGATTACATTATATTTTATTTAACACGTGTAATACATGAGTTTATTCAACCCATGTAATACACGGACTTTTAAAGAAATAAATTTTTTATTACTAAGTATATATAACATTAAATTTATTTAAACCGTGTGATACACGATATTCTAACCTAGTTGTATCTAACAAAGGTATCAAAAGAATGGATGTTGGACCAAACGTTAGACTAAATAGAGGTTTCGGCCAATATATAATCTTGGATTGGATTCAGTCAAATAGTAATTAAATTTTAAAATGGCTTCATTAAAATCACTAAGAAAAAGATAATTTTTCTAATACTTAGCTTTTAGTATTATTATAACGGATTTAAGGTGCGTAATAAAGTTGTGCCTCCCTTCAACTCTTCAAATGATTAAGGGTTCTGGCCAATGATAGGGACATTGGTGTAAATTAGAGAGTATATGAATTAGTCGTTCTAAAATAAATTAGTAAACATCGGGACAATGTTTCTTTAACAAAATAAGATTATATTAAAACAATATCAAAAGATCCAATTGAGTTAACACATGAAATCTTTAAAGAATGATAACGGAAAATGCGAACATAACCTAACCTTTTTGATTAACCAACATCTATCAAACTCACTTTAACATGTCAAACTTAATTGACAAGACATCCTAGATACAAGTTCATGTTAGTAGAAGTGTTGATGACTTCAACATTTTGAATGTGACTTAATAGATTATTAAAGTTGAATCCACCTTTAGAAACTTACTAAGGGGCGTTTGGTTCGCGAAATTTGTTAGAATTGGAAATAGAATTGGAATTTGAATTATAATTTTAAGTAATTGGATTTGGAATTGTATTTTGTCCAAAGGATTTGGAATTTAAAGGAATTGAAATCTATAATCCATTTGATTGACAAAACAATCATAAAGTAATTGGAATCTATCACCATAACCGCCACCACCCGACCACCATCCGCCACCACTCACCACCCGCCGGCGCCGGCGGCTACCCCCACTGTTGTTATCGTCACCGCCCGCTCCTCGCACCACCCTCATCGCCGTTTTCGTCGCCGACCCGCCACCATGCACACATATTTTTGTCCATATATTGCAATACATATATATAGTATATATATAATATATATATATATATATATATATTCAAAAGCCTTGGCAATTCGTAAATTAATCAAATGTGTTATTTTGTTTTCAATAACCGCCACCATGCACACATATTTGTATATCCCAGTTCAAAACCATGGAATCTATAGAATTGTATTTACAGATACAGCTTCTAAACCCGTGGGTGTTGCAAAACCGTATTTTTAAATTACACCTTTTGTAATTTGCAAAGATTATTTTACTTTGGATTTACATTTGCTTATCCAGTCTTCGCCGAGAAGATATCGTACATTTGATGATCTAGGCAGTGGCGGGGTGGCAGACGGCAGGCGGCAGTGGCCGTGGGTGGGCAGAGGCGGCGGCGGTCGGCAGCAGTCTGCGATGGGCAGAGGCTGCGTTGGTCGACAGAGGTGCCGGGGGCGGCGGTCGGGTGGCGATGGGGGGTTGGCGGTGGTCGGTGGTGGCGGGGCGGTGGCAGCAGTCGGGCGGCGGCGGCGGTCGGGGGAGAGTTGGTCGGTGGCGGGGCGGGGGTCGGTGTTGGTGGTTGGTAGTCGGAGATTCCATTACTTTGGTTGAATTCCTTCATAAGTTGGAAAAAATTTGAAATCCTTTATTTGTAGGAATTTGAGAGAATTTATTCTAATTCCAATTTCTTTCTCCACCAAACATGTTAAGAATGGAATTCAGATTCTAATTCCAACAAATTCTGCAAACCAAACACCCCTAAGTTTTCCATTTTACTTGTCATTTTTTTATATTATATGTCTAAATAAATAGTTCATATTGAATAAAGAATGAAATAACTCTTTTAGATGCTAATATTATACGTTATCTTTTTCTAATAAAGGATAATGACGTATAATCAACCTATTTCGGAAAATACATTGACTTATGCAACACACTTTTTTGTGTATATTCTAAGTTATTGTACTTTCAAATGTATCCACCCTTCAAAACTCAAAAGTAAATGACTTTGAGGATATGCAACGCTCCATCCGCTTGGAAGCGGACGTGAGCTGGCTAATGGAGCACCATTGGAGTGAGCGTCCGGTTGTTTATCATCCGGAAATCCGGACGGAGCCGGATGAAATCTGGTGAGCCCCCCTCTCACATCATTAATATAATATATATATTTATTTATTTTTTATTAGAAAGTGAATGTTTAAAAGATGATGTTGTATTGGAGTAAAAATGAGTATTTTTAAAAAATAAATAAAAATATGATATGACGTGTTTTATTGTGTTTTTCTCATGCAACGTTATGGATGCACTTTATGTTCTACAAGTTCAATTAATAATATGAAAAATTTTAAAAGCATGCAGATTTTAATATGCACCAAAAAGAATATACTTGGTAAAAAATAGAAATAATTTGCTAAGTACTAGATGTCATTATTATATCTTAAAATAAATAAAAGATATTTTATATCTTATAAATTATTAATATATTTATTTGAGGGATGTGGAAAAGGAAAAGTGGGGTTGTGCTTTTCATGTGGAAAAGAAGGTGGCAGGGTCCTTCGTTCCAATAGCTAAACCCAATCTCTTCTCCTTGGACTTGTAACCATCAATAACAGCTGTTTTCTCAACCATCTATACTTCAACTACAAAGCGTAACAAATCATGTGATATTCTTTTATTTTATTATTTATTAATGCATTTCAGTTAGTTTACACAAAACAATTTCATAACACATAAAAAAAGGTAAATAAAATGACAGTAATAACAATAAAACAAGTCAAATAATATAACAAAAAGACTTGGGATTATAAAAGATGCATACATGTGTGATTCAGGAATCAATCTACATCTATTTAATGGCCATTTTGGAAGTTTTGATAAATCCTAAAATCAAAAATCACTCCATGACAACATAACAGCATCCAGAAATACCTTTTAAGGATATGAACAAAACAATGGTCCTAACATTACATAACAACATAAACCAAACAAATTTAACATTAAAAATATCAAAACTACAAAAGTTACCGTTGAATATATCATCTAACTAGGTTAAAATCCCATGTGTTACATGGGATCGAATAAATATAATATCATATATTAAGTAATAAAAAATTTATTTTTTAAAAACTCGTGTTTTACACTGGTTGAATAAACTCGTGAAATACAATATAATCTGTTAACACATACACTCGTCAAAATATGCCAGGAGATTTATTAATATAAATATTAGTATTTTTTTTAAAGTATATTATTACTAAAAGATAGGGGTGTATTTAATAAGAGAGAGAGACGAGAAAAATGATGAGAATGAATATGAATGCGACACGTGGCATGAAAATCTTTATTTATTATATAGTATAGATTTATATTAGATATTTAAATGCATATATTATTTTAATATAACTATTTAATAGGAGAGAGAGCCGGGAAAAATATACTAAAAATGCACCACAAAGTGACATGTGTCCCAAAAAACCTTTATTTATTAGTATAGACTAGTTTAGGTCCCGTGTCTATACACGGGATGAAAAATATTAATATTTAAAATTTTTAAATCTTTATGTATATATATTTCACGGGTGTAAAAATATATTACATATACTACGAATATAAACAAACTCAAAATATGTAAAAATTAATATATAATTAGGTTTCGAAAATACATTAATTACTATTTAATGTAATTTCACTTTCAATTACTATTTGATTGAAATAAAAGTTACATAATTAAATTTTAAAGTTTTCTTATAATAAGTGATTTAAAATAAATGTGTTGTATTAGTCCAATTAATACTTTCTTTAAATATATATTATTATTTAAATATAGAAGTGCATTAAATAAGAGAGAGAGGCGGGAAAAAAATGGTAAGATTGAATGTGGAGATGACACGTGACACTAAAAACCTTTATTTATTAGTATGTATAGATATAGATTTTAAAAGTATATTATTACTAAAAGATAGGGGTGTATTTAATAAGAGAGAGACGAGAAAAAATGATGAGAATGAATATGAAGACGACACGTGACATGAAAATCTTTATTTATTATATAGTATAGTTTTATATTAGATATTTAAATGTATATATTATTTTAATATAACTATATAATATGAGAGAGAGGCGGTAAAAATATACTAAGAATGCACCACAAAGTGACATGTGTACCAAAAAACTTTTATTTATTAGTATAGATTTTAATATAACTATATAATAGGAGAGAGAGGCGGGAAAATATACTAAGAATGCACCACAAAGTGACATGTGTACCAAAAAACCTTTACTTATTAGTATAGATATGAAGAAAGAGTGAAATAGTCTCAAATGCTTTTCTGTAAAAGAAATCGGTATAAAATCTAAGGTTTTTTTTAAGAAAAACTGAGTCGTAGTTAGTCGAGAAGATAACTTAGATCATCTGTCGTACCCTTCATGGGTGAAAGCGTGAGCTTATGTGGCGTTGTGGCTATGCGTGACACACTACGCCGCAGTGGTGTGGTCCACAACAGTGTCACGGCCTCCCCCCTTTTCTCACGTTAATTTTAGATTTTTATTATTTTTAATAATATTTCATTTATCATTTAATTTGTTTTTTTCTCTAATAACTTGTGTTTGTTAATTTAAAAAAAAATCTAGATACACAGTGTTGTTTACTTTTTTTTATGAACATTCTGATATAAATTTTATTGAAAACCAGGTAGTTTCAAAATAAAGTATTTATTGAAAACCAGACCATTGATGCTAGCGCGAAATTCATTGAAATGTGAAAAATCTCCACAATCTTTAAACTCAGGTTTGTATAGCTAAACAATATAAACCCTTGCTCATGTGGTATTAATCTGTTGGGTTTTGTCAGTGATAATCAGTTAGATTAGTTATAAAAAACGGTTGATAAATAATTATAGATAAATAATAATTATTAAGTAATTATTAATACGCAGCGGAACGAAACCGATTCAACACATAAAGAAACCCGACATGATCTGGGTTACAAAACATACGAATACAAAATAAATAATTTAATCTACCAATGAGATTAATTATACCTTAGTAGTTAATGATTAACCGATTGAAACACTTAGGTACAATGAACAGATGCTAGATCACGAACCAAAAAACGCGGGAACGGGGCGCCGCCGATCGGCGGCGGTGGCTCGAGGCTGCCAAAAATTGCAAGGCTAGGCTCCTCGTCGCTAGCTGCTTGTAATTTTGGCTAACAAGAAAAGACGAATTGGTGTTGCTTCTTGTTTTTGCGGCTAGCCTTGGAATTGACCAAATAGTGGCCAAGAGGTAAAAACGTGTTCTACCTTTTTTTCTTTTGCGGCTGGAATATTGTAGGGTTAGATTTAGAATTATAATATCCCCTTAAATAATAATTATAATCCCTACTAATTGTTTCTGGGCATAAAGTCCAATACGAGATGTAAAAACCCGAACCCGTTTTAATGTTTTAATAAAAGATTAAAACGATATATATAATTGTTATTTATAAACCAGTATAAATAATAATTATCGTCTAACGAATATATATAAAATATATCATCTCGCTAACAGTTCGTAATTACCAGTTAAGCGTGTTAAGTGGATTTAATGTTCGTTGCCCTAAGTGTAACTTTTACGGGTCACAACTCAGTTAGTATCGTTAAATAATCATGACCGGACATATAATTCCAACAGTCTCCCACTTGGACGTCCTTCGATTAAGTTCCTTAACGCAGACAGCCAGTGGTGTTCTAGCTACACATGGTTGCTCCTAACAAGGTATGACACTTTAAAGTCATTAACCAAAACATTTTGCTATTGCAAGACAATAGACTTGTGGTAATAATTGTCATTTATCCTTTTTGTAAAAGACATCAATTGAATCAATGAGACATGGATTAGATTCATTCTCATATAGCATTCAATCATTATTGTTCTCGTTCAAGATTCATAGTGGTCCAATCAAACACACAGTCAGTTTGGGTAAGGCCTTACACTTCAACAGTTTGAATCACGAGGGCGCCACGATGTCTAACTGTTACATATCATGTAAGAGTACAGAATCCCTTATTGACTACATATAGCTCCCACTGAACTTTAGATCTGTTCCTAACCAATGCCTTTATGACTGGAAGTTACGCGACAACGGTTGACAATAATTAAAGAGCAGTCCTTAGTAAAAGAAAGTTCTAGTATGCATCACAGGTCAGAGGACACTAAATGAGTATACCAATAGCAAAAACATCTTATGATTAAAATCCATGAAGATGATTTGAAATGAGTTACATCCAACGTCATCCAAGATGAGGTCTGTGAAATTGGAAGTCAACTACTTGAGTCCAAGTTCAGAATAGTCTTAATTCAGAGTCGTTCCCACGATTCTGATCGACTATGGATAATTAAGAATACAAGATTCATGGATTAAACGTATTAAAATCAAACACAGTTATAAGATTCAAAGTTGCATTTAACTAGTAAATCAAATTGAATTCAAAAGTACAACTGTTTAATGTTTGTACATCCAAATACTAAATCAAAACATATCGCTAGCAAATCTAAGACCGATAGCATTTCTGTGCTGATCATGCTTCTCCTGAGTCATCGGCTTAGTGAACGGGTCCGCTAGGTTTTGATCTGTGTCTACTTTGCTTATCACGATGTCACCACGTTCCACAATTTCCCGTATGTAGTGGAACTTTCTGAGAATGTGATTGGCTTTGTGATGAGAACTGGGCTCTTTGGCTTGAGCAATAGCACCTGTGTTATCACAAAATATCTCGATTGGTTTCCGAATACTTGGAACCACATCGAGGTTGGTTATGAATTTCTTCATCCAAGCAACTTCCTTTGCAGTATCTGATGCAGCTATATACTCAGATTCAGTGGTTGAATCCGTCACCACACTCTGCTTGGAGATCTTCCAGGAGATAGCTCCTCCGTTTAGAGTGAATACGAATCCTGATTGTGAGCGAGAGTCATCTCGGTCAGTTTGGAAGCTGGCATCAGTGTAACATCTTACAGTGAGCTCTTCTTCTACTCCTCCAAATATTAAGAACATGTCTTTAGTCCTTCTCAAGTACTTCAGGATGTTCTTGACTACAGTCCAATGGGCAATACCAGGACTTTGCTGAAAACGACTGGTCATGCTTAAAGCATACGAGACGTCAGGTCTGGTACATAACATATCATACATGATAGAAGCAATCGCCGAAGCATATGGAATTGATTCCATACACTTAGATTCAATGTCCGTTGAAGGAGGTTGCGATTTGTTCAACACAGTGCCTATAGTCATAGGAACACCTCCCTTTTTGGAGTTTTCCATATGAAAGCGTGCCATGACTTTGTCTATGTATGTGCCTTGACTTAGCCCTAGAAGCCGTAGATCTATCCCTGTAGATCTTGATTCCTAGAATGTAAGCTGCTTCTCCAAGATCTTTCATTGCAAAACAAGTTCCCAACTAGTGTTTAATTTCGTTAAGCATAGGGATGTTGTTTCCAATGATAAGTATATCATCCACATACAGGATAAGGAATGATATAGTGCTCCTACTAGCCTTTTTGTAAACACAAGGCTCATATTCATTCTTGATAAAGCCAAACTCTTTGATCTTTTGGTCAAAATGAAGATTCCAACTACGAGATGCCTGTTTAAGTCCATAAATGAACTTATTCAGTTTACACACCCTATTAGGATATTTTGGATCAACAAAATCATCAGGCTGTACCATATAGACATCTTCAGAGAGATCTCTATTAAGGAAAGTGGTTTTGACATCCATTTGCCATATCTCGTAGTCATAGTACGCGGCTATGGCAAGTAATATCCTGATCGATTTGATCATAGCAACAGGCGAGAAGGTTTCATCATAGTCAATACCTTGAGTTTGAGTGAAACCCTTTGCAACTAGCCGTGCTTTATACGTGTGTACATTTCCATGCATGTGGGTTCTCTTGAAAATCCATTTGCTCCCTACTGCCCGAGATTCGGGGGGTAGCTCAACCAAGTCCCAGACTTGATTGTCATGCATAGATTGCATCTCGGCGTTCATGGCTTCTAGCCATTTTGCCGATTCTGGATCTGAAATAGCAGATTTGTAGTTAGTAGGTTCGTCATTAGAATCGGCTACTAATAGGACTTCGGTACCCCAAGATGCCATAGGTATCTGTTAGGTTCTTTGCAAGTCCTTACACTTCTGCGAACGCTTGTGTTTATGTCTGATTCATTAGCAACACCTTCTTGTTGTTCAGACGCTCCGACTTCATCAGTGGTTGTTTGTGGTTCTCGAATTTCTTCAAGATCCACTATATTATCTCCAGTTCCTCATTCAAGAATTTCTTTCTCGAGGAAGTGTCCCTTCCTTTTGATGGAAATAATATTTGCATTAGGATGGTAAAAATAGTATCCGCTTCTGTTGTAGTATCCGATGAAAACAACCTTTTCGCCTCTAGGATCGAGCTTGTCATCAGAATCGCTGGTGACATATGCATCACATCCCCACACTCTAAGGTAAGACAGATTGGGTTTAGACCCATGCCATATCTCATATGGAGTCTTGTTTACCTTCTTAGTCGGTGCCAGATTGACAATGCGGGCGACGGTCATAAGAGCATAACTCCAGAAGGAGTGAAGCAAGTTCGTTCTACACATCATCGATCGAACCATATTAAGTAGGGTTCGATTTCTCCTCTCGCTCACGGCATTAAGTTGGGGTGTGCCAGGTGGAGTGGGTTGTGAAACTATTCCACGCTCCTTGAGATGATTGATGAACTCTGTGCTGAGATATTCACCACCTCGATCTGATCGAAGTGTCTTTATTGTTTTACCAAGTTGGTTTTCCACTTCATTTTGAAACTCTTTGAACTTTTCAAAAGTTTCATGCTTGTGTTTCATAAGATAGACATAAGCATATCGATTGTAATCGTCGATGAATGAAACGAAGTATCTTTCATGATTTCTAGATATAGTTCTGAAAGGGCTACATACATCAGTGTGTATGAGTCCCAGCAGATCCTTGGCTCGTTCACCAATGTCGATGAAGGATCCTTTAGTTAGTTTGCCAGCTAAGCAAGACTTGCAGTCTTCAAAGGAGTCCTGTCTGGTGGATTCAAAGATCCCTTCGGATTGGAGCCTTTTCATGCAGGCCTTGCTTATGTGACCAAGTCTACAGTGCCATAGAAATATATCATTAATGCTAGATTTGACACGTTTAGAAAGATTGTATATGTTATTATTAGTTTAAACATCAACATCATAAATACCATTTCGAGGTTTAGCCTCAAAATAGAAAATATCATTTAAGTAAACAGAAATAAAAATTCCATTGAAAGCGTACTTAAAACCTTGTTCAAACAATAAGGAAACTGAAATAATGTTTCTGGTTAAACCAGGTGCAAACAAACAGTTATTTAAGATAACTACAAGGCCAGAAGGACATGAAAGGTGAAATGTTCTAGTTGCAAAAACCGGTACTCTCTTCCCATCACCAACGATGAGTTCCATGTCGCCTTGTTTCAGCTTCTTCCACTTTTTCAGTCTCCTACAATACATTAACGATGTGATAAGCACATCCGGTATCAAATACCCATGTGTCGCTAGAGACAGTGAAAAGTTCAATAACATAAATATAAATACATGAAGAGGTGCCTTCACCATTGGCTCTCTTCGATCTCAGCTTAGCCAGATATTCAGGGCAGTTACGTTTCGAGTGCCCCATCTTGTTGCATTCAAAACACTGACGCTCCTCGAGAGGGGGTGCTTTTGCAACTTGCATTTTATTGTTGGTGGCATGCTTGGCAGCAACAACAACTTGTTTCTTACCTTTGCTGTTATAACCCTTTTTCTTGGTTTTGGGCTTGTTAACACCAGCAGATTTGACCATCAACTCTTGATTAGTCTCACTTGATATGCTCATCTCGGCCATCTCCTGCATACCGTGCAGTTCGGGCATAGTCTTTTGCCATGTGTTCATATTGAAGTTCATTACAAAGTTGTCATAAGAACTAGGGAGAGAGTTCAAGATGAGGTTGGTGTCATTCATTTTTCATTCTATGACCACTTTTGGTCTCCATTCAGCTGGGGCATGTATAAGAGAGAAAAGCAATAGTCGCTCTAGTACAGGTACATGTGGAAGGGCCGGATGTGTCAACGAAACCCTTGCACCTTGGAAGGATAGACTACGCACAAAGTGCGGTGCTGTGGCTCCAAACACTGGTGTTTCGCGTGAAAATATATATGGATGATGATAAATGGTTAACTTGAAACTTGTTAAGTGAAAATATGTAAGTATATATATATATAGAAATGTGATGTATGTATGCATGGAGGTACACTTTGAAGTTGATCATAGAAATGTTTTACGAGGTGTTTAGATGATTTGAAAACACATAAATATATGCTATAATCCGATGATAATTATTGTCAAAGCATGAAAGGAAAATACGATGCACATGACTGAAAATACTTATGTATATATATACATGTTTATGAAGTAGATACATAGATCTTGGAAACATGTTGACTAGTTTGTCAAAAATATATATTTACATATGTATGTGAAATGATAAAATACTTTAATGCATATGTAGAAACATAGAAATACATGTATGCATGCAATTGACAAAATAAATAAAGACGTATTCATAATGAGCATAAACTAAGTTAATAAATGTCGTTCGGAGTATAAGTATTTGCATATGGACGTGGTAACGTGGTCTATACGTACGTGGAGTATATAACATGCATGAATATACTTGAATGATATTTGAGAATTTATATGATTATTTTTAAGAAATAATTATATGTTTATGCGTGAGCTATAATGTGAATATCTTATGAGTTGTTACAAAAATAATATTTATTTTTGGTAAACTTAATATGTCACCAATATGGAAACATAATATTTTCTCGAAAAATATGTAAACGTCTAGACTGGAATAATAATCACCAACGAGTCGTCACATGAAAACACTGTTTTACTAAACAAAGACGTACTTAACGGGATTCGTTATGTTAGGTGAACAACTTGCAATTAAGACGGGTAGTCTTAACTTATAGTACCCTTGTGTGGATAGGGTACAGATAGGCGAGGCCTAGGCATTCATATTTGATTTTGCTAGCATACATCATTTACGAGGTGAGTTTCACTGTCCCCTTTTTCTGGTTTTTGAAATGTTTTGGGGAGGAAACATACTTGTACTTATTTTCATATATTAATGAAACGAACAAAGACCAGACCGTTATGTTTTCATGAGGAAGAATAGAGCGCTAAAAGTCTCTTGAACAACATTAACATTTTGTAACCATTAGCTATGGACTTAGCCTAGTATTCTATGAATAGTACTATTGGGGGTGACACCCCCGGTCATGGTTAGTCGCACTAACCGGGACCTGAAGGGTCAAATGACCACATATTGTCTTATTCCGTTCTCGTGGTATAGCGACGGAGGGGCATTCTATCACACCCGCCTCAGGCACCCCTGGACGTGTGCGACAATCGATTGGTATCACCTGATTTGATTTCAGAGTTCTTGTAAAACACAACGGAAGTCTTTTAAAATAGGATCGTTTATTCATTCTTTCAACCTCAAGGGTTTGTAATTTTAAATATCAAAACTCAGTTGGAAAACAATAGTCTTGTATTTACTTTCATAAACATAGGGATTTAAATACCCTTTCATTTGATTACAAAACAGAGTTTGAAATCAAATACATATAAGCCACTGGAAATAGTACAATCCACGGTTGATCAATTCCCTGGTCCTATCTCCTTTTCATCTTTTTAGGATTTCCCTCTACACGAGGCCTGAGAATCCTATGTGCATTTCATCCTTTCATGTCATGGGTCAGATCTCATATCTGCCCGCCCTTTTTCCATCATATGTTATTGATTTCCTGAAAACATTTTTGAAAATGAAACGTCAGCGCGAACGCCGGTGAATACAATTATTTTGACATTAAAAAGCATTTGGCACAAATAAGTATTAATTCGATAATCACAACTTTATGTTCAATCTACACATTCAGCAGGCCCTCATGTCCTGACTATTGCACCACTGTATACACAGGTAGTATATCTTTATAACAACGAGGACTCATGTCTCCTCATTTGTTAAAAGGGAAGTGCCAGCCGCGATTCGAGGCTTTCACCCTTGACCCGTGTATCCCTTGCAATTTTTACGTATAGTTATGGCCCGAATGCTTACACGTAGGTGAACGTTGAGCATTATTCCTTTAACATTTATTTGGCCATTTTCGTAAATAAAATGTTTAACCCAAGTTTTCAGAGAGATAAAGTATTCACCTTGTTTAGTGGAATGAGCCTCTAGAGTTGAAAGCTTATAGTCTAGCTTCTAAACTTGATTTCTCTAGCGTAACAACACTTCTTATGAGCATTTCTTCTTAGTCCGGGCACTACACCGGAATCGTCAGAACCGTCTTAGGGATTTCCTAGAACAAGATTAAAAAGTGGAATTCGATTTTGGGATGAAGAAATCGACTGAGATCGTCCAACTATTTATAGGCTGAGTTCTGGGTCCATGTCGGACCGTTATCAAAAGGGATGTCGGTCCGACATCCAGCTATGCCCACGTTAGCCCTAAACGTCAACTCCTGATTGGACCACACATGTATTGGTGCATGTCGGACCGTTATGAGGACCATGTCGGTCCGACATCTAGACTCACGTCCCATCATTAGATCTGAGTCATTGGACACGTGGCAACACCATAAATTGCGGCTAAGAGGAGGTTTACGGACCGTTATGGATTGATGTAGGTCCGATAACCGACATATCCTTCCATTGCAGACCGCTATGAGAATGGATATCGGTCCGATAACTGACTGAGCTTCGCCTCGGTCCGATATCAACATCCTTATTCACTTCGGACCGATATGAAAGTGATATCGGTCCGATATCTAGCTATTTTCATAATTTTTCATTGTCAACCCTAGACCTATGTACTTTAGATACAACAAGCCCTTAAGGTTCTAACCTTGACATTTCTCGGACATTTTTGTGGCAAGTGTTACATCCTCCCCACCTTGTTTTGATCTCGTCCTTGAGATTATTCGAACAATTGAGGATATTTGTTTTTCATTTCTGACTCCAGTTCCCACGTGTACTCAGGTTCAGATATGGAGTTCCATTTTACTTTCACAATCATCAATTTCTTTCTTTTCAATATCTTTTCTTGCCTGTCCTCGATTTGCAGATGTTGTTCCACAAATTTCAACTTTTCATCTACCTCTACCTCGTGTAGGGGTATTACCAGAGATTTATCTGCAAGACATTTGTGCAGATTTGATACGTGGAATACGTCGTGTACTCCATTCATTTCTTCTGGTAGTTCGAGTTGATAGGGCACAGGCCCAACTCTTTTCAGGATTTTGAATGGTTCTATGAATCTAGGACTTAATTTCCCTTTCTTTCTGAATCTTACAATGCCTTTCCATGGTGAAACTTTCAACAAAACCTTATCACCGACGTTGAATTCCAACGGCTTTCGTCTCTTATCAGCATAACTTTTTGACAATCACGAGCCGCTTTTAATCTATCTCTTATTTGAATAACTTTCTCAGTTGTTTCTAGGATTATTTCAGGTCCGGATAACTGATTTTCTCCTATTTCAGACAAACAGATTGGAGTTCGACATTTACGATCGTATAAGGCTTCAAAAGGAGCGGCCTTTATACTCGTATGATAGCTATTATTATAGGAGAATTCCATTAGAGGTAAATGGTCATCCCAACTTCCTCCAAGATCAATAACACAAGCCTTTAATATATCTTCAAGAGTTTGAATTGTTCTTTTGCTCTGCCCATCCGTTTGAGGATGATAGGCAGTGCTAAGATTCAATTTTGTACCCAGGGCTTTTTGAAAACTTTGCCAGAATCGAGAAGTAAATCTACTATCTCTATCTGATACGATAGATAGTGGCACACCGTGTAATTTTATAATTTCATTAACGTATAGCTGCGCCAATTTATCCATATTGAATGTCTCTTTCATGGGAAGAAAATGAGCAGACTTAGTAAGCTTGTCAATGATAACCTAGATGGTATCATTCCCATGACTTGTTCGGGGAAGTTTCGTGATGAAATCCATTGTTATCATTTCCCATTTCCAGACAGGAATTTCAAGTTGCTGTAACAAGCCAGACGGATTTTGGTGTTCAACTTTAACTTGAGAACAGGTTAAGCACTTTGCAACATAGATAGCGATATGCTTTTTCATCCCTATCCACCAATAATTGGCTTTTAGGTTTTTATACATCTTATCGCTTCCAGGATGCATGGTGTATTTAGATTTATGAGCTTCTTCAAGAATCTCTGCATGTATATTTCCATAGATAGGAATCCACATTCTCTTATTCATTATAAGAATTCCATCGTCATTTTTGACCAGTTGTTCGATCATACCTCCCAAACCTTCTTTCTCTAGGTTGGGTTCTTTTAAAGCCATTTGTTGAGTTTCTTTAATACGAGTAATAAGATCGATTTGAAGATCGAGTCTTAAAGCATGAACTCATTTAGGTTTCTCATGTTTCTTTCTACTCAAGGCATCGGCTACAACATTGGCCTTTCCTTCATGATAACAGATTTCGCAATCATAATCATTTAGGATTTCCATCCAACGTCTTTGCCTCATATTCAGTTCTTTCTGACTGAATATATACTTCAAGCTTTTGTGATCAGTGAATATGGTGAATTTGATTCCATAAAGATAGTGCCTCCATAATTTCAAAGTGAAAATTATGGCGCCCAATTCTAGATCATGAGTCGTATAATTCTTTTCATGAGTTTTCAACTGACGAGAAGCATAAGCAATGACTTTGCTTCCTTGCATTAACACACAACCAAAGCCAGTGTGTGAAGCATCACAATATACTGAAAAGCTTTTGTTTCCATCTAGTAAAGCCAATATGTGTGCTTGAGTCAGTTTCTGTTTTAGAGTTTTGAAAGCTTGAGATTGCTTAGGTCCCCATTCATACTTAACTGATTTGTGAGTCAGAGAAGTTAACGGAACAACAATTCGAGAAAAATCTTGGATCTCCGATAATAACCAGCTAAACCGAGGAACATTCAAATTTCAGTTGGTGATTTCGGGATTTCCCATTTGGATATTGCTTCAATTTTAACAGGATTAACTTGGATTTCATCAGCGTTAGTGTCATGTCCAAGGAATTGAACTTCTGACAACCAGAATTCACATTTTGAGAATTTAGCATATAGTTTTTCGTTTCTCAGGAGTTCAAGCAAAATTTTCAAATGATTGGCGTGATCTTCTTTACTCTTTTAATAAATGAGGATGTCGTCAATGAATACGATAACAAATTTATCCAAGTAAAGTTTATAGACTCTATTCATCATGTCCATGAATTCTGCGGGTGCATTAGTAAGTCCAAATGGCATTACCGTGAACTCATAATGACCATATCGAGTTCTGAAAGCAGTTTTAGAAATATCTTCTTCCTGGACTTTCAATTGGTGATAGCCAGAACGAAGATCGATTTTGGAAAAACAACGGGCTCCTTGGAGTTGATCGAAAAGATCGTCGATTCTAGGGAGTGGATAACGGTTCTTTATCATAAATTTATTCAATTCCCGATAATCAATACACATACGCATCGAACCGTCTTTCTTTTTGACAAAACAAGACCGGAGCTCCCCAAGGCGACGAGCTTGGTTTTATGAATCCCTTCTCAAGTAACTCATCTGGTTGTTTCTTCAATTCTGCCATTTCATTTGGAGCTAATTTTTATGGGGCTTTAGCAATAGGTGCTGTACCGGGTGTAAGATTAATTCTGAACTCCACTTCTCTTTTAGGTGGAATTCCAGGTAGTTCATCAGGGAATTCAGCCACAACTGACACTTCTTCAATCTTCTTTTTGGTGTCGGTGGTTATAGATACAAGGAATGCGAAGCATCCTTTTCGTAGATATTTTGTGGCCTTTAACATGGAAATTATTCCAACAGAGTTGGACAATTTATCGCCGTTGATCGTAAGAATGTTGCCTTTCGGCGAACGAAGTTCTATTGCTTTCTTATCACACAGGATATGGGCTTGGTTAGAAGCTAACCAATCCATTCCTAGAACGATATCAAAACCTGCCAAAGTCATTGGCAACAGTTTTGCACGTATAATATGTCCTGATAGTGTGATATAGCAATCTTTTAAGATTTTCAAGATTTGGACGAGGTCACCGTTGGCAGTTTCTACCACATATTTCTTGTCTAGTTTAGCTAGAGTTTTATTTAACAGTCTACATAATCTATGATCTATAAAACTTTTGTTTGCACCAGAGTCAAATAAAACTCGAGCATAAATTTCATTAACAAGAAATGTACCCGTAATGACATCAGGCATACCTGCTGCTTCATGAGTGTTGAGAACGAATGCTCGTGCATTTGTTTTCACTCCATCTGTAGGTTTGGGACCTGTCCCATCTGGTTTCTTTAGCTTGGGACAATTGGTTTTGATGTGGCCGGCTTCGCCACACTCAAAGCAAGTAATCAGCCTTTTCCTATAACAATCTTCAGTTTTGTGTCCACACGTCTTGCAGAAACTGCAATAAGGTCCAGATCGACATTGCCCTAAGTGTCTCTTCTTGCACCTTGGACATTCAGAGAAAGAAGATTTGTTATTTCGGGGAGTAAAGGCTGATTTCTTGAATCCACTAGGGCTTTACCCAGATTCCGTCTTCTTCTTCCCTTCCTCCTGGTTTCTAATTTGGCTACTGGTTAATGATGCTCCTAAATCCATAGCATCATCAAGATTTTCACAATTTACGACCTTGACGATGTCGTGGATTTCACCGATCAAACCCCAAATATATCTTTTTATTAGATTAGATTCAGGGGTTGCTAGATGAGGAACTATTCGCGCACACTCATGGGGAATATTCCTGATGATTGGTTCCAATCATCTTAGATTTTTAAATTTCCCTTCAATCTGTTCCCTTTCATTTTAGGGAACATACTTCTTTTCAATTCTTGCTTTAAAAGCACTCCAGCCTATTGTATAGGCCGCTTCTCTTTCTTTAGCAGCAACGATGTTGTTCCACCATTATAAAGCTTGATCTTTAAATAGATTGGAAGCATAAAGAACTTTATCTTCCTCAGCATATTTGCTGATAGCCAGCACAGATTCAATTTTCTCTATCCACCTTAATGTGGCAATTCCTCCTTCTCTCCCAGAGAAGTTATATAGCTTGCAGTCTTCCTTCTCTCCCATAGAAGTTATATGGCTTGCAGTCTTGAACTATCTTGTATGTACAGTCGACCACCTTCCTTTTCTTTTCCATATGGCCGTAATTATTACCCATCCTTTCATCTTCGGATGAATTATGGTAATATTTCTCCTTTTCAGTTTTCCTGGTGGCAGAACCCTCTGGTTTGAAAGTAATGGGCTTGGATTGAGTTATGGTTCGAGTATGTTGGGTCAGTGGTTGAGAATGGACAGAATTTGGAATTGAGGGTTGTGAAGATAGCTTATATGCTTGTCTCCTTTCTATTTCAGTAAAAATCATCGGGAGGGAGTCCTTGATTCCTTTTGCAATTAATTTTTGTAGTTCTTTACGAGAATCGGGAATTTCAACAGCATTTTCAATCACTTCTTGTTTCCTCTTTCCTCTCGTATTGTAAGAAGGTCTGGTTTGTTTAGACATGCTATAGCAGAATTAAGATGGGAATCAAAAACAAAACTTTTTATTGATGAAATATATATACAAGAAAAGAGTACATGTAAGGATTATTGTTTCTAGAAATTTCTAAAATTCTTTTCTTCAAGAGCTTGAACTAACAAAGTATTTCGAGTTTCAATTTCAGCTTTTTCTCGTTCCAATTGAGCTATTCAGTTAAGCAACATTTGTTCCCTCTCATTTCCCAATGCATTCTCATTTATATGAGGAGCAGGGATGGGAATCGTCTCATAGTACGGAACGTAAGGTATATTAGAGTCAGCATGCTCTTCTTCTTCTTCTTCAGGATCACATATGTTTTCATAATGCATTTCAGCGTATCCCTCATGAAAATTTTGTGAATACATTGGGGTGACGTTGTAACTTCTAGCGGTAGGAGCAGAATGAAAACTTACAGAAGTATTATAGGGAACATTTGGGTTTCCTATTTCTCCAAGACTTCTGAAAGTTGAACTTTCAGTTTCCTCATTACTTTTTATTGTAGTTTCATTCGTTTTACGTTCGAAATAATTAACTGGAGCGTATTTACGAAGAAAACTAGGACCTTTGCCCTTTCTAACCATTCTGTAAAGTAAACAAATCGAGATTTATTATAAAATATATTACAAGGAAATAAAATACAATATAGAATTTTAATCTTTCATCAGTTCTTCTCCAAGGGTCATTAGGCTTTCTCCATATTCATAGACCTATTGTCCATAAAATTTGGTCCTTGCCTTATCCATTATCTTCTCCCTTGTTATTTCGTCCGTTTGGCGCAACGAACGATCTAAACATTCGATAGGGGAAGAAGGCATACTGTGCTCATAACCGTATTTTGGAGGATGTTCACGAAGTCCAACCATAATATCGTTATAAGAATTTTGGTATGCTTGGACTTGACTTGATTGTGCCTTATTTTCTTGCAGGGGTGGGGCATAAGTATTCCAATTGCTGAAATCGGATCCAACATCCTTCCATTGGCTAGAAGAATCATAAGACTGAGGATGATATTCGGGAGAGTTATGGTCAGGAAGTATGGCGAATGGATTGTTGTTATAGTAGGGAGATGATATAGGATTCATTTGTAAACCAAGTGGATGGTATTCCAGGGATTCTTGTTTAATCGGACTATTGGGATCATAATAAACAGGAACGGAATTTTCTCCAGACATCTGCAATCTTAATACATTAGTACTTATCTTATTTAATTTAATTAAGACTTAAGGCCAGTATCTTTATTTTAACGTAAGTTTTATAAAGATGGTTATCTTTCCAGAGTAGTACCTCCAACAGAGATGTTCCCAGGTAAGAGCGACAGGTCTAGGAGAGATTTATACACCGCTCTTTCCTTAGACAGAACATTTTGTTCGTCAGATAACTACATACCGGTCAGAAGGTTACCTTGTTTTCTTATCTTAAAAGCATTAATGGTTGAAGCCTAGATACTACTTTCAAATATCTAATTCGCTAAAACCTATGGCTCTGATACCAACCCTGTCACACCCGCCTCAGGCACCCCTTGGACGTGTGCGACAATCGATTGGTATCACCTGATTTGATTTCAGAGTTCTTGTAAAACATAGCGAAAGTCTTTTAAAAAAGGATCGTTTCTTCATTCTTTCAACCCCAAGGGTTTGTAATTGTAAATATCAAAACTCATTTGGAAAACAACAGTCTTGTATTTACTTTCATAAACATAGGGATTTAAATACCCTTTCATTTGATTACAAAACAGAGTTTGAAATCAAATACATATAAGCCACTGAAAATAGTACAACCCATGGTTAATCAATTCCCTGGTCCTATCTCCTTTTCATCTTTTTAGGATTTCCCTCTACACGAGGCCTGAGAATCCTTACGTGCATTTCATCCTTGCATGTCATGGGTCAGATCTCATATCTGCCCGCCCTTTTTCCATCATATGTTATTGATTTCCTGAAAACATTTTTGAAAATGAAACGTCAGCGCGAACGCCGGTGAATACAATTATCATGACATTAAAAAGCATTTGGCACAAACAAGTATTAATTTGATAATCACAACTTTATGTTCAATCTACACATTCAGCAGGCCCTCATGTCCTGACTATTGCACCACTGTATACACAGGTAGTATGTCTTTATAACAACGGGGACTCATGTCTCCTCATTTGTTAAAAAGGGAAGTACCAGCCGTGATCCGAGACTTTCACCCGTGACCCGTGTATCCCTTGCAAGTTTTATGTATACTTATGGCCCGAATGCTTACACGTAGGTGAACGTTGAGCATTATTCCTTTAACCTTTATTTGGCCATTTTCGTAAATAAAATGTTTAACCCAAGTTTTCAGAGAGATAAAGTATTCACCTTGTTTTGTGGAATGAGCCTCTAGAGTTGAAAGCTTATAGTCTAGCTTCTAAACTTGATTTCTCTAGCGTAACAGCACTTCTTACGAGCTTTCTTCTTAGTCCAGGCACTATGAGGAGCGGGAGTTGGACCGGAATCGTCGGAACCGTCTTAGGGATTTACTGGAACAAGATTAAAAAGTGGAATTAGATTTTGGGATGAAGAAATCGACATTTTGAGATGTAAAGCTTTAAACTTGATTATGTATCCAATTATCATTTATGTGTTTGCAGTAATCATATGCTTTGGAAACCATGAATGTTACGCCTCGCGTTTCCGCCATGGCGGGGTCTGACATAAAGATCAACAGCGATCAGCAGGAGGCTAAAGACTGTTATACTTCTTCAATGAAAGCCTCCGCAAAAACCAGGCAAGCATAGCAATTAAAGAAACAAGCCGAGACGTCTTAGAAACCAAAGATCAGGATGTTAAAGAAGAATCCTTATGCACGGATGATCCTGATGTCAAGGTGCTTGTTGGAACTAATATCCCCAAAGATATTGAACTGGAACTCATAGAACTGCTGAAAAGTAGAACCTCAACCTTTACCTGGAAGCATGAAGACATGACATGTATTTCTAAAGATATCATTACACATAAATTGGGTGTTGATAATAGTTTCTGGCCAATACACCAAAAAAGAAGGAAATTTGCACCAGAAAGGAATACACTTATCCAGGAAGAGGTTGAAAGCAGGAATGATAAGGGAAGTGAAATTCCCAAGTTGGATAGCTAATGTAGTAGTGGTCCAGAAGAAAAATAGGAAATGAAGAGTCTGGGTAGACTTCACAGACCTGAACAAATCATGTCCCAAAGACCATTTTTCATTGCCACACATTGACTTAATGGTCGACGCCACAGCAGGCCACAAAATGCTAACATTCATGGACCCTTCATCAGGATTCCAACAAATTCAGATGGAACCCACAGACCAGGAGGATACCACATTCATGACTCCAACATGTATTTATTGTTATATTGCTATGCCCTTTGGTTTAAAAAATGCAGGTGCCATGATGTGTTCTAAAACACATATGTTTATGGAGTTGTTTTTGACCCGTTTTACCCGGTTTTATTAGCAAATATCTATAGAAATTGGTACTTAATGAGATTATTGTTGATTTTGCAGGTTTGTATGATAAACCAAAGAATTATACTAAAGAATAGGAGCCGGAGAGAAACAAAAGAAAGAAAAAGTTGGAATTTATATTATTCACGACACGCGAAGAGTGCGCTACAGATTCTCGCGGCACGCGAGGGGCTTTAAAACCGGGCTCGACTAAATTGGCCTTCGCGGCACGCGAAGGGCCCGGGACTATTTCTCGCGACACGCGAAAGTCCAAAAAGCCGCAAGACCCTAGATTTCGATTATTTAAAGATTTGAACGGCCATTCTTGAGGAAGTTCGACTAATTGCGACTGGAGGCGACCAAGAGGCTTTGAGGATCGAAGTTTTGAGACCTGGTATCATCAGGATTGAGTAAAGTTGAAGTCTTTCGGTTTGAAAACACTGGTTTTACGTTCTTTTTCTTATTTCAGTTATTTATTTAGAGATTGAATTATGTTTTCAGTATATTTTGGTTTGTATCTCAGTATTATGAGTAGCTAAACTCATAACTATCTAGATTAGGATGAATATTGATTTGGTTTGATTGTTTTCGAGTTTCAATCGATCGTATGATGAATATTAGTGTAAAGATTCTTGATTTATTGTTTATGAATGTGTTTGAGTACTGATTTCCTACTGATCTTGCATTAATTTGTTGCTCCTTAAAGTTTTACTAGAATGCTTTGTGTGTTTTGGGTGAGATTTCGGGTTCTTGGGTTATTTACTTTGTGTTCGTGATCTAGACGATTAGGCCAATCGTTGTAGCAGGTTTGTGTGGTCATATAAATCAGTGTTTTACCAATCTTGAGTCGGTTTGGGTAGCAATTGCACGAGAGTGGGTTGTCTAAGTGGTCTTTATCATCTTGCAATTTCGTGTTATAAACAGTATGTTGGGAGTTTACTCCTTGCTCTTAGGTCTGTCTAGGATAGTCTCTGGTATAGGACGGTTAAGACCGAGAGGTGAAACCGTTGTCGAGTACGTGGTGTTCTAGGTTTTGGTGAGTCCGAGAGGAAATTCAATTCCTTACCGGTGAGCTTATTCCGACTCTTGGAATAGTTGAGGTGTGTAGGTGAGTCCGAGAGGAGATCCTGCATGTTTTAGTGATTCTCGAGTCAGTTTATCTTTAGAACCGGTGTCATACAGTTGGTTGTCCCAAAAGCAGTTGAGCTAGTCAATAGGATTCCAGGTCTAGGTAGTGTTTATCTCATATTTGGTCTTCGTCTGAGTTCTAGTGTGTTTGGTCTTTCTAGTGTCGTTTATTTGTCCATAGTCTTTAGTGTCTTGTCTTCGTTCATCTTTGTGTGTGTCTACGTATTTTTGTGTCTTTTCAGTCTTTGAGTCGAGTTAGTATTTAGTTGTTTTATTCAAAGTTGCATGTCCAAAAATCAATAAAAGTAATAAATAGAATCATCTTGTGTGTTACATCGGTTAGGAGTCAATAAAGGTTTAGTATCGAGGGCCGCCGCTTTTTGTGTCCACGGTTCGATAACTCGGGCTTACTGTCTTTACTACGCGTGACCGGTACATTTTCCATGAGCGTGTGATTTAGTTGTGAGTCCATTTCTACAATTAAAACTTGGTTAATTTAATATATATAATATCACGCATCAAGTTTTTGGCGCCGTTGCCGGGGATACTTTTTGACGACTTTGAGAACGACCCGAGTTGGGGGTCTGACCACTATTTGTTAACTATTTGTGCTACTTATTTGTTTAGTATTTTATCATATTTTCTCATTTATTTTATCTATTTATTTTGTTTCTAGTTAGCATACTATCTTTATTTTCTATATTTATTTTTCTTTTTGCAGTGTATGCAACATACTCGTCGCACTCGTTCCACAGGATCTGCTGAGTTTACTGCTCTACTCGATCCCGAGCATTTGTTCCAAAAGAAACCTGTTGAAGAGACCGTTGAAACATCTTCTGAAGAAATGGGCGAGCCACCATCACGAAGGACCGTTTCTGATTACGTTAAGTCGACCAACGGTGGTGTGCGTTCTATCATCACTCAGCCTACTGTAGAGGCTAACTCGTGGCAGTTTCCATCTCATGTCATGAGAACTATCGCCACTAATATGCAATTCCATGGGAACTCGCATGAGAACCCACACTCCCATCTCACTAGATTCAGTAGGGTCTGCGACACTTTCCGCCTTAATGGGGTCATTGAGGATGCAAAACTGTTGCGTCTATTCCCGTTCAGTTTGGTAGATAAAGCCGCCACTTGGCTTGAGTCCTTACCCAATGGTTCCATCACCACTTGGATGGCTATGAAGGACAAATTTTTTGCTAAATACTACCCCCCCTTCTAAGGCTGCTCACCACTGGAGTTTGATCCATGCTTTTAAGTAGCAGCTAGGGGAGAGTTTTCACGACGTGTGGGAGAGATTTAAGGGGCTGTGTAATGATTGCCCGCGTCATAGTATGGAGGATTGGTGTTTTGTTGAGAATTTTTATAATGGCTGCTCCATTGCTAGTAGAGGACAGCTAGATACAGCTGCAGGGGGAAACATGATGACGAGTAAGTCCCCTGATGAGTGCTTTGACCTATTCGAGGATATTGCTATGACCAGTTACCAGAGCCCACATTCTGATAGTTCACAGAGAGGGGTCATGCATGTTGATTCGAATACAACCTTAGCAACACAGATCGAGACATTAGCCAGAATAGTGAAAGATATGCAGATGAAGTCGAATCAGAGCTGTGAGATCTGTAAGGGAGGCCACCACATTGCTGATTGCCAGATGACCCAGGAGCAGGTAGAGTACTTAGGAAACCAAAACCGTAATAACTTGTATGGTAACTCTGGATGGAGAAACAACTCTGGTTCCAATTAGAGGAGTAATCAGAACCAGAGCTTGTTCCAGAATTCGGGTCAGGGAAGCGGGGAGAAGAAGGACCGCTTTGAAGAGATGATGGCTCAGTTTCTGGAGTGTGATGATAGGTGGCATGGAGAATGCTGCCAAGTTTAAGGAGCATGACACGATGATCCAAAGCCAGGGAGTGACGTTGCAGAATGTAGAGATACATGTAGGAGAGATAGATGAGACGCTGAAGAGTAGGAAGGAGGGTAGTCTGCCTAGTAACACTGATGCGAATCCCGGTCACTCACGACAGTTCGCGAAGGCAGTGACTACTAGGAGCGGCCGAGGTGCCGAGACTTCGAGACCGGTAGTAGATGATGATGAGCCGGTCGATGAAGAGATTGAGATGGACGCAAATCCTGGCAAGGTGCAAGAGAGGCGAAGCCCAGCAATTACAGCACAACCAGAGTATACAGCTAGGAAGGCGACTGAGACGCCTGTGAGAGAGTATAAGCCCCCACTTCCATCTCCCGGTAGGCTTAGAAGAGAGAAAGAGGACGGTCACTATCAGAAGTTCCTCAACATGCTACGACAGCTACACATTAACATCCCATTTGTTGAGGCTCTGTCTAGTATGCCCAAGTATGCAAAGTACCTCAAGGACATGCTGACGAACAAAACTAAACTTCAGGCACTTTCCACCGTGGTGATGAATGAACGGTGTTCTGCGATTATAGAACCCAGCCTTCCACAGAAGATGAAGGATCCAGGGAGTTTCACTATCCCTTGTGTTATTGGTGGGTTATCTGTCGGCAACGTTCTTGCCGACCTAGGTGCTTGCATCAACCTGATGCCTTTCTCTGTTTTTAAGAAGCTAGGCCTAGGAGAACTGCAGCCCACGCGGATGAGTCTTCAGCTTGCCGACCGATCTGTTAAGTATCCACACGGTTTTGTTGAGAATATGTTGGTTAGGGTCGACAAGTTCATCTTCCCTATGGACTTTGTCATATTGGATATGGACAAGGACGAGCATGTCCCTCTTATTTTGGGGCTCCATTCCTAGCTACCGCTCACGTGATGATAGATGTTTTTAGCGGTAAGCTGACCCTTGGTGTGAATGATGAGAAGGTGACATTCGACGTGAATAAGTCCATGAAGCATCCGAGCAGTCAGGACGATACACTGTACTTCATTGAGTCGATCATGTCTCATGTGGGAGAGTTCTTGAGCGATATCTGTTGGAGAGATGCGTCTGATATGCAAATCCTGGTTAGAGAGAATGGCGAGATTGAGATGATAGCAGCAACCATTGATGAGAGTTCGAGTCCTCTAGAGAGTGATGCTGCCCAGGATTCCACTGGATTCGAGGAGATTGAGAGGAGTGAGCCCGTAGAGAGGCCATCTTTTGAGAGCCTACCATCCTCCTTAGAGCTTAATGAGTTACCTTCGCATCTAGAGTATGCTTTCCCGGATGATGAGAGGAAGCTTCCCGTGATTATTGCTGCGGATCTTTCGGGAGATGAGAAGGAGAGACTGACTTGTGTGCTGAAGGCACATAAGCATGCGATCGCATGGAAGCTAACAGATATCTAGGGTATAAGCCCCTCCTTTTGCATGCATAAGATCTTGATGGAGGATGATTTTAAGCCAGTCGTGCTAGGACAGCGGAGACTGAACCCCAAGATGTAAGAGGTAGTGAAGAAGGAGGTGTTGAAGTTATTAGATGCGGAGCTAATCTAACCCATATCTGATTCTGCATGGGTTAGTCCGGTGCAGGTTGTCCCCAAGAAAAGGAGGATGACAGTTGTGGTAAATGAGAGGAATGAGTTGTTCCGACATGAACGGTTACAAGTTGGAGGGTCTGTATAGACTATAGGAAGCTGAACGACACGACTAGGAAGGATCATTTTCCACGTTCGTTTATTGATTAGATGCTGGAGCGTCTAGCGGGATACCATTTCTATTGCTTTCTCGATGGCTTTACTGGTTGTTTCCAGGTCCCTATTGGACCCGAGGACCAGGAGAAAACCACTTTCACGTGCCCCTATGGTACGTTTGCTTACCGCCGCATGCCCTTCGGGCTATGCAACGCCCCAGCTACCTTCCAGCGTTGTGTGATTGCCATCTTTCACGATATGGTCGAGGATTTCATTGAGGTCTTTATGGACGATTTCTCGGTTTTTGGGAGCTCCTTCGACCACTGCCTGAGGAACTTGGAAAAGATGTTGGCACGATGTGAGGAGGCGAATCTGATGCTGAACTGGGAGAAATGCCACTTTATGGTGAGAGAGGGCATAGTGCTAGGGCACAGGATATCATGTGCAGGCATAGAGGTGGATAGATGTAAGGCCCTAAACCAGGCACCCTACAGTTGGTTCTCATAGTTGGTTAGACTCTTTAAAAACATCTAACTTTCATTTAAATAAACAGCGAAAGTCTTTTCTCAAAATAACGTTATCTTTCAAACTCGTTAGTTTTCATAACATTACCTGACGAATGCATGCGCACCAACCCGAGTAGTCCCGCTCCCAAGCCAAGATGCCTCCTCTAGCAAACTCACCTGCAAAACAATCTAACGTACATACAAAGTCATCCACGCTGAGTGAGTTCTAATAGTTTAATTTAATAAAAAGCCAATTCGTCTCATTTATTATTTATCTCTACTCAAGACCCTCTGGTCATAAGAAAATGGTTTTATAAATTGTCCTCAAAAGATAACCCTGTTATCTTACAATATCCCGGAGGATTTACGACCCCAGACTAAACCCACCATTTTAACTCTGTAAGTCTCTCCGACGTGGATCGAGCTTACTACTATGACAACACATAGTCTATTGTACATACATTAACCATTCACTAGTTAACTCAACCAATCTCTAGACACTGGCTTAACCAGTGCTAACTCTAACTCTTACAAATCAACGGACACCACAATTGTAAATAATGTACTCATCCCGACGTAACGGTCCGTCCAACTCGACACACCACATTGATTTCATCTATTTATACCATCAATACCATTTCATACGTAATTAATATAAATCATCACTTGCATGCAATGTAACACATATAAATGTACACAAACACATACCCCATCACTGCACCCTCGTCAGGGCGTTCGACACACCCGAGCTCATCATTAACCTGCTCAGAAACTGCCACCTTTGGTGACTGATAGGGTGCGAAAGCACACGTCTTTATTCCTTTGTTTTAATGTGTTTTACGTAGTTTTATATTCATTTGAGTCAATTTTATGTACATTTGAGTCTTTTGTCTTATTTATAGGAGCTCCGGAATATTAATGAAGAATACGTGAAGAAAACGAGCGAAGAAACGAAGCCCGGAAAAGTCCAAAGATCAAAAGACAATTTTCTGAAATTTAGGTCGCTCGCGGTACGCGAGAGACGAGTGTGATAATTCTCGCGGTACGCGGGAAACTCCAGGAATCCGCCCGACTATTTTGGTCCTCGCGGTACGCGAGGATCCAGTCAACATTCTCTCGCGGTACGCGAGAGGGCCGTTTTCCGCAAAACCCTAATTTTCTAAATTAAAAAGATTTAAACGGCCATTATGAAAAAAAGTTGGATTCTAAGCCGTTCCAGAGAAGAAAAAAGGCGATTTTGAGCTTGGAAGTCAATTGAAGCTGAAGATTGAAGCTTTTGGATTCCGGGTTTGTGTAGTTGCATTCTAGGGTTTAAAGATTCAAACTTTATCTTTGATTTTATGTTTTGAACCTATGGATCTTGCTATTTACTTCTGTTTAGATGTTCTTAGTATGATTCTAGGCTAGATCATTGATCTACCTAGGTCAATATGATGATTATGTGTTAAAGTTTCGATTTTTATTCGGTTTTTGGATTTGAATGTTGGATTTATGATTTAGTAAAGGTTTGAGTTTGTTTATGTGTGATGTTAGTGCATGTTTAATTCTGATTATGTGGTTGATTATGCTTTTCTGCGTTGATTGTGGTTGTCTGCCAGTTTGATCTTCGTTTCTGGTTCATAGACTTTAGGGTTTGTGAATTAGAGTGGTGTCTAGACGTAGTAGCCATAGAAAACCTAGTTAATTACTGATTAGAAGTGAATGTGTGTCCTAGTTCAATACCCGAGAGGTGAGAATTAGTCGTTTAGTCTTCGTCATTAGGAATCCGCGTGTCAGCTGTCTGAGAGGAAGTTGGTATTAGGTGTCTAGTGATAGTTGCTATCCGAATCATAGTATCCATTCTAGAACTACCCCATGCATTCCTTGAGTGTATGGTAAGCGGTGAGACTGAGAGGTAATCCGTTTATTAGGGTACTTGTCATAGTAGGAAATACCCGAGAGGTGATCCGATCATCTGGTGAGTTAATATCCTTAGGTTGTCTTCTGGTCACATCCCGAGACCGAGAGTGATCGGGAATCCACTAGATATCTTTTAGGTGTTATATCTTTAGAAACCCAGATCCAACCTAGTTCCAAAACCGATAGAAGTTGAGCTTTACACATAGGATTCCGACCTAGGTAGTGACTTCTCCATTCTTGATTTCATCTTTAGTTTACTCTTGATAGCTTGAATTGTTCTTAGTTTATTGCATTCTTAGTTAATCTTTAGTGTAGTAAACCCCCCAAATTAATCATATTAAGTCCTAGTTGAGTCTAATTTAGTTATTCAGTGTCTTTTGGGTTCGATATCCGGACTTCGTTAGGCTATATTGCATTGATCGGTACACTTGCCGGTTGTGTGGTCTAGTTTTAGGTCGAGTCTAGGTTTTATAAATTTAAAGCTAGAGAGTCTAGATTAGGTTTTATTTGATAGTTTTTATAGACCGTCTGGACGACATCAGTGACCTCCCGAAGGACTTAGTCCTACACAATCTCGTCTGCCGTGTCACAAAGACAGCCAAGCAAACACAATACCCGCCGTGTCACAAGGACAACGACACAATACACACAACACATGTATAAAACACATAATGTCATACTCTATTTACCTGATTCATTAACTGCACCTGCACTTCACACATGACACTAGGATAATATATCCTACACGTATTCATAAGCGTTTAGCTTATATCCTGAGTCACCCTGACTAACTCATAACATGATACAATGCTAATATAGCAACACCCATACTAATACCATATCTCAGTATCTAAGCACATACTGCGTACATGCACATCCTGTGACACCTTTTAGTCATACCCGTATGACCTTTAATAAAATCCTGACTCACTCTTATTAGGTCACTATACGACCCACGACTATGTACCCACCTTTAACCTACACATTCTAAGGACAACACCTAATCCTTAAGCCCCATATTTAATTACTTAAGTTCGTAAACTCATTGGGTTAGACCCTAAACCTCTTTATACATTTTACGTATTAAAACACGTCATGGAAGTATGTACGGTAGCCCCAAAACATTTAAAATATTTAAAATAGGGGATTAGAAACTCACTGGTTACACTGGGTCTCAGTCCCTGCTCTACAGCTCGTCCGTTCGTGCTAGAATTCTGAACCTGTCAAATGTATGATCGCTTGATCAGAATACGTTTAAAACATACGTTGAATAACGTATAGCAATATAATTAAACCACAAGTTCCATCTGCTTGTCTATCTAACACCATGAACCCTAATCTCATGTTCCATCGTACCCAACCGTTCGTGGTCCGTTAAGAACTTGTGTACACGTACCGGGTATCATGCATGCATGCATGCATGTGTGCCATGCAAAACCCTAACCTCTTCATGCAAAACCTACGCCTACAAACCCTAGTCGTGTGTAACCCGACTCCATTCCTTCATCGTACTTCATCGTGAGCCATCACCACCGACTGCTACCACCAAGTGTCTCACGTCGAGTACTTTTATAGAGTTTTGTCACCTCGTGCCATATCTTTCTCCCGTCACCTTTCTTTCCATAAGAAAACCCTAATCTGGTTCTCCTTCACATGGAAATAGCACCACCACCACTACTCCGTCGTCCGCCGCCATGGGCCACCACCACAGCCGGCCCCCAGCCTCCGACACCATCCTTGTGGCTATATTCGTTTCCAGCGATAGCCGAAGCCACCACCACCTTCACCGTCATCCTCTATTCCCTAGGTCATTGGTCTCCTCGTCACCCCGCCAACACCACCGTGCCACCACCCTAGCTCGGACCACCACCTTATCATGCCGCTACCACCCTACCGTCAGCCTACGCCCCGCCTCCGCCTCCATCGTCGTTTTTGGCCAAACCATACCAAACAAAACCCTTAATCGGGTTACACCGCATGAAATCAAACACGAAAGAACTACGCATGGAGGTTAAACGAAGAATACCTTGATGAGACGTGGAGTTCCCCCTCTTCCGGTCGTCCTCTCTCCTTCGCTTGGTCTCTTAGCCGTCGCGCACACCCTTAGGCCGAATGGCCTAGGGTTTTCTCCTAACTTTGCTTTTTAAATGATACAATGTTACATCCGGGTCCCTGTGCTCCTTTTTCATTTATTGTGATCTCAAACCGTGCTTTAAATGGTTAACCGATTCACCTATAGGAGTTAAACGCACCTTTAGTGACAATCCATGCACTCCTGTTGCACTTTAATACGGGTTCGTGTCGCCCAATACCCGTTTCATTAGTTTAACAAACTCCTAGATGTTACAATAGAGCTAAAGTGGAGATAATCTCTAAACTTCCCCCACCGAGATGTGTGAGAGCGATTAGGAGTTTTCTTGGCCACGCCGGCTTCTACCGATGAATCATTCACGATTTCTCAAAGATAGCGAGGCCGATGACTCAGTTGTTGGAGAAGGATGTGCCCTTCTTATTTTCTGATGAGTGTTTGAGGGCATTTGAGTTGTTGAAGGGCAAGTTGGTTGATGCCCCTATCATGGTAGCCTCGGATTGGTCACTTCCTTCGAATTGATGTGCGATGCGAGCGATTTCGCATTAGGGGCGGTTTTAGGATAGCGGAAGGACAAACACTTCCATCCCATTTACTATGCTAGCCGGACCTTGAATGATGCTTAAGAGCACTACACCACCACAGAGAAGGATTTGTTGGCTGTGGTGTTTGCATTCGATAAATTC
This sequence comes from Smallanthus sonchifolius, assembly GCA_023525975.1. Classification (NCBI taxonomy): domain Eukaryota; kingdom Viridiplantae; phylum Streptophyta; class Magnoliopsida; order Asterales; family Asteraceae; genus Smallanthus; species Smallanthus sonchifolius. The sequence goes on from CM042037.1 coordinate 23,599,453, forward strand.
AGGTCCTATCTGGTGCTGTCTAAAACCATCATTTACACAGATCATGTAGCAGTGAGATATCTCTTCAGCAAGCAGGATGCTAAACCCCGCCTTATTCATTGGACCCTGTTGCTGCAAGAGTTTGATATAGAAATTAGAGATAAAAAGGGGGCAGGAAACGTGGCAGCTGATCACTTGTCACGATTAGAGGGTGCTGAGAGTGAGCACATAGGATTTTAGATTGATGACCGTTTCCCCATGCAGACTTTGATGAGAGTGAGTGCGAGTGAGGATGATTGCCCTTGGTTTGCGGACATTGCGAACTACCTTGTTGATGGCACTTTGATAAAGGGCATGACTCACCAACAAAAGAAGAAATTCTTCGCGGATATTCAGCACTACATTTGGGAGGATCCACTTCTGTTCAGAGTAGGAGCGGATCAGGTGATTAGTAGATGTGTAGCTGAGAGTGAGGTTGAGAGCATTTTGAGGCAATGCCACGAGGGTCCCACTGGATGTCATAATGGAGCCAGCTACACTGCTAAGCGAGTGTTTGATTCAGGTTTCCATTGGCCGACGATATTTAAGGATGCTCACGCGTTTGTTAGGAGATGTGATGCATGCCAGAGGACAGGGAACATATCTGCTAGGAATGAGATGCCACAGAACCCCATCCAGATTGTAGAGGTGTTTGATGTCTGGGGGGTTGACTTCATGGGACCGTTCCCTTCATCTCGAGGGAATAAGTACATACTCGTCGCGGTGGATTACGTTTCCAAGTGGGTGGAGGCCGAAGCTCTACCCACGAATGATGCGAGAGTAGTTGTAAGGTTCTTGAGGAAGTTGTTTGCTAGATTTGGTGTGCCAAAGGCACTGATTATCGACAGAGGTACTCACTTCTGCAATGCGCAGATGGAGAAAACCTTACAAAGATATGGGGTCACCCATTGACTTGAAACGGCTTGTCATCCGCAGACTAGTGGGCAGGTAGAGGTTAGCAACCGCGGGATTAAGTGGATCCTAGAGAAAACGGTTGGGTCGAATAGGAAGGATTGGGCAGATAAGCTAGATGATGCACTCTGGGCTTTCCGTACGACATTCATGACACCTATCGGTTCCACACTGTTTAGGTTTATTTATGGGCAAACTTGTCATCTGTCGGTTGAGTTAGAGCATCGTGCATATTGGGCCCTTTGCACAGTCAATTTTTATGAACCAAAGGCAGGGGAGAACCGGATGTACGAGTTGCATGAGTTAGAGGAGCTGAGGGATCATGCATATACGCGATCATATGATTATAAGTTGAGGACTAAGGAGTTGCATGATCGCCACATAAAAGGTAGTAAGGAATTTGAGGTAGGAGATCGAGTGCTATTGTTTAATTCCCGGTTGAGGCTTTTCCCGGGAAAGTTTAGATCTCGATGGTCGGGCTCGTTCACAGTCATTCAAGTTTTTCCTTACGGGACGATAGATATAGAGGGAGAAGATGGAGCGAAGTTCAAAGTAAATGGGCATAGATTGAAGCACTATATCACTGGCCCGGTTGCGGAACGCTCAGTTGAGGCGGTGCACCTCGACCCGCCACCGAACTAAATGTGAAGATGAGTTAGGCTGAGGACTCTGTAAACCAAGCGCATCCGGGAGGCAACCCGAGTTGTATTTCTCATCTATTTTCGGTGTTTATGTTTTATTTGTGTCTTGTTTGTGTCGTGTCTTGTTTGTGTCGTGTCTTGCAGGGATTCGTGCGTGCTTCGGTGGGGAAAATCATCAGGAATGCAGTCCCAGGTATTGTTACAATTGTATTTATAGTGGGACATGTTTTTATTGGAATTGGGGTGAAAAAGTTTTTAGGGGGCACGCGAAAACTGGAGAATTGATCTTCGCGACACGCGAGGATGTCATATTTTGGCCGGCCTAAAACCCACATCCTCGCGACACTCGAGGAGTGTCTACGGTTTCTTCGCGACACGCGAGGATTCCCTGGTCTTGCCCTTTTTCCTTGTTTTCCATGGTTTTACACCACCGTTTATCACCATCACCCATTACCATCTCATCCATCATCACCATATCATCTACCATCATCCACTACCATGGGGAGCTCAGAACCGTTCATGACCGCTGATCCACCTTGCCGTGGCATTCATATCTTTGTGATTGTCACATATCAGGTACGTACCCCTGGATTCTATCTTGAGTCTTAGTGAGTCTGTCGAGTTTTTCATTTTTATTTGAGTCTATAACATGAATCAGTTTAATGCTGCGGGTTTGTTTGAGCTTTATTTTGCAGGTATTGATCGCTCCGTCCGTACTCAATCTCCATTCGGTCGGAGTCGATCTTAATCTGATATTTGTGTAAAGGTAACCCGATAGGAGGTGTGCAGCCGCGACCGAAATGCTATACGGTGCACAAATAAAAGAACAAAGATGGGAACTTCAGTGCATATACATTACCAGCTAAGTCCTTTCCTGGTTATGTTTATTATGTTACTTTTATATTTAGTGTTTCTTTCTTCACATTGAGGACAATGTGTCTTTCAAGTGTGAGGATGAGAGACTGTTGAGTCTTAGGTTTGTTTTAAAAAAAAAGAAGAATTTTTTTTTTGAAAAAGAGTTGTTTGTTTTTGCAAGTCCCGATAGCTTCACATAATATACTTTTACCCGGGCATACAAAAGACCTGTTTTTGTGCGATGTAAATCAAGAGTTTTAAGCGGGTCGGTAGTGGGTTTGCGTTTCTTTAACGCGGTATTCTCCAAGTATTCGGGATTAAGTTGTTCAACTAGTCGGTTTTTCAGTAAGCAAATTGTTTGGGGTGCCTAGGAGAGTTTAGCAGACTAGACGATTTTGATTGTGCATGACCTGTATTAGTAACCCGATTCGACACACTTAAGTGAGATCTTTGAGCCTTTTCATATTCATTTATATTCACTGTTTTTCGTTTGATGTGTGTTTTACCTGCATGATTTGTCTGGTTAGAACTTGATTATCTTGATACATTTTGAGACCCTAGGTTTAGACATCACACAGAAATGATCTAAGGCATTAGGATTCAACCCTTTGTATTTAGCCCTTTCTTTTGTTTTCCCTACCTGAACATTACCCCGTAGTGACCCCTTTTGAGCCTTGTTCCCTTTTATTTGATTAACCCACATATTATACCCTCAGCCTTTGCAACCTTTTTCTTTTTAACCCCATGTCACTGGTCCGGATGTATTTGAGCCTGTTCAGTTTGTAATAGTAAAAAAAATGAAAATTAAAGAGAAAATCACAAAAATAGGGTATTCCAATGAACAAGTGTGAGAATCAAAGATCCTCACGGTTTAGCATAGTTTTGTTTTATCTTTTAATTCCTTTTGTCTTAAGTTCATTAGTCCGGACCGGTTTCACCTTATTCATTTAAAATTCCCTATCCATACCCTGAACCCTAGCCTGACATTACAATCCAGAAAGTCCTTGTTGGTCTGTGTGTTTTTCTTCACATTCGGGTGGAGATTTGATTGATTCTCAAGCATATGACTTAAGCATTTCATTGTCAGGTCTGAGAGTTAGAATAGGAGCTGACACATCTTTTGCTAGTCATAGAAATAAACCGAGTGGAGAGAACTCTTGTGAGGGGTATGAGTTGTGCAAAGTTAGAGCTTGAAAGAAAGTGAGTCTTGACTAGGTGTGCCCATGTTTTTCAAAAAGTTAGGTCCCATCTAGACTGGTTGAATTGTAAATCTATTGACCGTTGTAAAACTTGGGGAGTCATTCGTTGCTATTGGATTTCATGACCTGTTTCTGACCGTAGCTTGAGGATTTCTGTATTTGTGTGATTACCTGGTTGGATGTACTGCTTTGGGCTTTGATTAGGGACAAGAAAAGTTCAAGTGTGAGAATGTTTGATGTGTTCTAAGACACATATGTTTATGGAGTTGTTATTGACCCGTTTTACCCGGTTTTAATAGCAAATATCTAAATAAATTGGTACTTAATGAGATTATTGTTGATTTTGCAGGTTTGTATGATAAACCAAAGAATTAAACTAAAGAATCGGAGCCGGAGAGAAACAAAAGAAAGAAAAAGTTGGAATTTATACTCTTCGTGACACGCGAAAAGTGAGCTCCATATTCTCGCGACACGCGAGGGGCTTTAAAACCGGGCCCGACTAAATAGGCCTTCGCGGCACGCGAAGGGCCTGGGACTATTTCTCGCGACACGCGAAAGTCCAAAAAGCCGCAAAACCCTAGATTTTGATTTTTTTAAAGATTTGAGCGGCCATTCTTGAGGAAGTTCGACTAATTGCGACCGGAGGCGACCAAGAGGCTCTGAGGATCGAAGTTTTGAGACCTGGTATCATCAGGATTGAGTAAGGTTGAAGTCTTTCGGTTTGAAAACACTGGTTTTACGTTCTTTTTCTTATTTCAGTTATTTATTTCGAGATTGAATTATGTTTTCAGTATATTTTGGTTTGTATCTCAGTATTATGATTAGCTAAACTCATAACTATCTAGATTAGGATGAATATTGATTTGGTTTGATTGTTTTCGAGTTTCAATCGATCGTATGACAAATATTAGTGTAAAGATTCTTGATGTATTGTTTATGAATGTGTTTGAGTACTGATTTCCTACTGATCTTGCATGAATTTGTTGCTCTTGAGGTTTTACTTGAATGCTTTGTGTGTTTTGGGTGAGATTCCGGGTTCTTGGGTCATTTACTTTGTGTTCGTGATCTAGACGATTAGGCCAATCGTTGTAGCAGGTTTGTGTGGTCATAAAAATAAGTGTTTTACCAAACTTGAGTCCGAGAGGAGATAGGTTGTCGGTTGTCTTGTGGTTTGTCGGTTTGGGTAGCAATTGCACAAGAGTGGGTTGTCCGAGTCATCTTTATCATCTTGCAACTTCGTGTCATAAACAGTATTTTGGGAGTTTACTCCTTGCTCTTAGGTCTGTCTAGGATAGTCTCTGAGTATAGGACGGTTGAGACCGAGAGGTGAAACCGTTGTCGAGTACGTGGTGTTCTAGGTTTTGGTGAGTCCGAGAGGAAATCCAATTCCTTACCGGTGAGCTTAATCCGACCCTTAGGATAGTTGAGGTGTGTAGGTGAGTCCGAGAGGAGATCCTGCATGTTTTAGTGATTCCCGAGTCAGTCTATCTTTAGAACCAGTGTCATACAGTTGGTTGTTCCGAAAGCAGTTGAGCCAGTCAATAGGATTCCTGGTCTTGGTAGTGTTTATCTCATATTTGGTCTTCGTCTGAGTTCTAGTGTGTTTGGTCTTTCTAGTGTCGTTTATTTTTTCGTAGTCTTTAGTGTCTTGTCTTCGTTCATCTTTGTGTGTGTCTACGTATTTTTGTGTCTTTTCAGTCTTTGAGTCGAGTCAGTATTTAGTTGTTTTATTCTAAGTTGCATGTCCTAAAATCAATAAAAGTAATAAATAGAATCATCTTGTGTGTTACATCGGTTAGGAGTCAATAAAGTTCAGAATCGAGGGTCGCCGCCTTTTGTGTCCACGATTCGATAACTCGGACTTAATGTCTTTACTACGCGCGACCGGTGCACTTGCCATGAGCGTGTGATTTGGTTGTGAGTCCATTTCTACAATTAAAACTTGGTTAATTTAATATATATAATATCACGCATCATGCCACGTATCAAAGGCTGGTAAACATGATGTTCAAAGAGAAACTAGGGGACACCATAGAAGTCTACATAGATGATATGGCGGTGAAATCATAGAAAGATGAGGATCATCTTAGGGATCTCAGAGATGCATTTGATATCCTAGACCAGTACAACATGAAGCTGAACCTCTCAAAATGCCACTTCGGAGTGGGGGTAGGAAAATTATTGGGTTACATGAACAAATCAAAGTAATCATCAATATGAAATCCCCAGCAAACACCAAGGATGTCCAGAGACTAACCGGCAGGGTAGCAGCATTCAACCATTCATATCAAGATCCTCAGTAAGATGCAAGGAATTCTATGACATCCTGAAGAAGAACAAGAGATTCAAATGGGAAGAGAATCATGAACAAGCACTCCAATTATTAAAGGAATACTTGTCATCAGCTCCTCTATTGATGAAACCAGAAGACAGAAACTTTGTAAGTGTCGTCCTAGTCAAGGATCATGAAGGCCAACATCATCCAGTATACTATGTAAGTAAAAGCTTGCTCGTAGCCGAAACCAGGTACTCTCATTTAGAAAAATTAATTTTAGCTTTAATAATGACATCCACTAAACTCAGACATTATTTTGAAACTCATGCTATTCACGTTAAGACTAACTATCCTATTAAGTGTGTCTTAAGAAAGCCAGAGAAGTCAGGAAGGATGGCTAAGTGGTCAGTCGAAATCAGCGCCTATGACCTTATGTATGAACCTAGAACAACAATAAAGTCTCAGGCACCGTTGGAGCATATTCTGGTGACAACGAGCTTGAAGATATTATGTCTTAGTCTTAGAGTCTTTGACTTGTAATTGATAGAATTGTTAGCAACAGTTAAAGGGGAGTCTGTTAGGACATGTTTTGTAACTATTGATAAAATTCTGTGTAAGTTCATAGAGAGGCGAACTTAACAAGTTCGCCTAAGCATCTTTAGGAGCGAACTTGTTAAGTTCGCCTAAGGAATATTGTTCAAGTTCATAGAGAGCCGAACTCATCTTTAAGAGCAAATTTGTTAAGTTCGCCTAAGGTGCTGTGTGTTCCTATAAATAGGAGTTACAAGTTCATATTCCAAAGAACACTAGAGAAGAAAAAGGTGTAAGTGTGTGTTTTGGAGAGAACTGTTGTAATCAAGGATTATAGTAATACAAAGTGTTTATTTACACCGTGTTGTTGATTGAGTTACACATTGCACGTTGATCATGGATTCCGCACGTTATCACCGTGTCGTACCGTGAGTCTAGAGATCCGTCACGCATCGAATCAGGACCTACGAGTGGTAACAGAGCTTTTGCTCTTAATTAGCAGAAGATTCGTGGTGTTTTCGTGTACAATCAACATCAAATATCACTGAATTTGATGAGGATTTGAAGGATTTTTCATCCTTTTCGTGTTCTTGATAAAAATGGAAGAATTTTGATCATTTTGGATTGGTTTTGGATTCTTTTGATGAAATTGATCCAATAGAAGTGTTCATAATCAGTCCCTACACATTCCTACGGTTAAGATTTGTCTAATTTGATCATATACATCAGAAATCATGATTTTCAGAGGTCTGAGTTCGTGTTTTCATTTTTCTGAAGTTTCAGCGTTTTGGGCGAACTTGCTGATTCAGTTGCAGCCGAACTTAGGGAGGCGAATTTAATAAGTTCGCTCGGTGAAGATCAGGCGAACTTAACAAGTTCGCTCGGGTCAAGTTCGCTTGGGGTCAAGTTCGCTCAGTGAAGTTCAGGCGAACTTATTACGTTCGCTCAGGCAGTATCAGGCGAAGTAATTTCAAGCGAACTTATTTAGTTCGCTAGTGTTCTTAAAATTTTTTTTGAAAGCTTATATGGTTGTTTTGAATCATTTTTGAAATTTTGAATTTTTGAAATTAAAAAAAAAGAGTATTTTGGCGGGAAATATTTTTTCCGGATATTTTCACAAAAAATTCAAAATGTCAATTTCGTGTGATGATAATGAGATTGGAACTATGCCACCGAGGCTTTTGTGCATATCAGATTACCGTAGCTGGAAAGTCCGATTCGAACAGTTCGTATCAGAAACTGATGAAAATTTTTGGAGACCAATAACAAAAGAATATGTGCATCCTACTTTTGACTTTCTGGAATTTTGTGATGTTCCTAAACCGATGACAGCTCTTACTAAAGTAGAAAAGCAGAAGTTTGATCATGAGATGAAAACGTGTGAAACTTTAACGATGTCTTTACCAAAAGAAATCATTCATAGTCTCGGGAAGTGTCCAACTTCAAGAGATCTATGGGAACCATTGAAGAAAAAGGGTGAAGCAACTTCTCAAGTATTTTTGGTCTTGATCAAAGAAGTATTGGAGAAGCTGGGTGATTCTCAAAGTGATTCTTCTACAGATTTAACTGATAGTGGGAGTATTCGTTCTGGTGAAACTGCTCAATCTACTGAGACTGATGTCATGACTGAAGAAAGCTTTCATACAGTTGAAGATGATCTGAGTGAATTAGAAACTGATGCAGATCCTGTCGTTGTTGATCAAAAGAGTGAAGCTGATGATGACGTATTCATGGCTCCTGGTGCATCTTCTTTAGAAGAAAAGGATACGGTAGTTTCTAACTCTGAAACGTTTTGTTCTACCTATACTTCAGTGAAGGATAAAAATGATGAGGGTTATGGATGACAACGTAAACCTCATTTGATATATGAAATCGATGCACACGGTAAACTAGAAATTAAAGGATAATGAGAATGTGTGTATTGAAAGGATAGAATCACTGAAGAGGGATATAAATTCTCTGACTTTGAAGATCAAAGTGCAGGCATATCACCTGGATATGTCCTTTTCCGAAATTGAGAAACGAAATAATGATCTTGCTGAGAAAGATAAGGAACTAGCTGAATCTAATGCAGAGGTGATCAGATTGCATAGAAAGTTAGAAAGCTTTGGAAATTCATCATTCTTACTGGGATATTTTAATAATACAGAAGAGGGGAAGGGAACTAATGGTATTGGTTATGTTCCTCCACCACTCAACGGAAATTATTCTATTACACCTGAGATTATAAAAGATGAGGATTTAGATCCTAAGACTGTGTTGAAAGTGAATCCAGTCACAGGTGAAGATATGGTGTATTCTAATGAGAGTGATGATGAATATTTTGATGAAGCTAATGTAGAGGGGATACCGAAAGAGGTTAAGAAAGAAGACTCAAAGGTTGATTCTAATTCATATGGAAATTATACATTTGGAAGTTCTTCAAATTCAAGGAGAGTTCTATATGTCAGAGATTATAAAGACAGGCTTACATGCTTTCATTGTAATGAGATGGGACATATTGTGGTGAGCTGTCCTTACAAAAATAAAGAGGAGAATCATGTATTTCCTAAGAAGATGAAGCTTGAATCAAAACATGTTGCAAAATATGGAGTTCCAGAGAAAATAAAGCCAAAAGAAGTTCATGTAGGAGAATATTCTTCAAGTGCATCTTCTCGTGTGAAGATTCCTTATATGAAAGAATATAGTGAGAAGAGATCTTGCTTTTATTGTGGTCTTGTGGGTCATATTCGGATTGTTTGTCCTCACAATGCCAAAGGTAACCGACATGTTACTCCAGGAAAGGTAAAAACTCATGGTAAGCCTTATGTTAACCCAAATGTGGTTAAACCTCATGATACATCAAAGGGTAATTCAAAATATGAGGTTACGCTTTCTAGACCTCAAAGACGGAGGAGAAACAGAAGATTGAGAAAACTTTTCAAACAACAAGAGTTTTCACAATCTAAACATTTTTTAAATGAACAAGATTGTTCAAACACTTCACATTTTAAGCAAAAAGAACTTAATGAACAGAAGTATGTTTGGAAATCTAAAGTTTCTGTTTCTGACTCGTTGGAGCAATCTCCAAAAATCGATGCGAGATTCGATTGTGAATGGAGTGAGGTTTATTATTTTGATACAGATGGACGACCCATGACTACCATGGCTTGGGTCCCAATTTCAAATTAATGTTTCTTGTTAGATGTGCAGGATTAACCAAGAGGGACTATTAATACCATTTTGGTTGTTGATAGTGGTTGTTCATAGCACATGACAGGGAATGACATCTACAAAAGGAAAGAGTTGTTGATAACTGAGAATCTATTTGATTCAACGAATTGATGCTCAAGGGGGAGATAATGTCCCACACAATGAATGTTTTGGAAAGAGTTTACAAAGTCCAAATGATAACCTGAAACTTAGGATGCCGATGGTGAGCATAAAGTCGTTGATGCAACCATTTGACTAGTTGAGGGGGAGTCTACAGGACAGGGGGAGTACAGAACTGTGTTGGTGATAGAGGTAATGACATTCAATTACATTACATTAGTTTGAGTTTTTAATTGATTGAATTGCTTAATCCTGAGTAACCAAGTAAAATGATTTTCTTAAAATGTTTTCATGGAAGGTTTATTTTCGTTTGTTTTACTTTCTTTGAAAAAGATTTTGAAAAAGCCAAACAAATTGAAAAAGATAAAATCGACATTACTTGAAGTTAAAGAAGAGATGATAGTACATCAGTAGATGTTCTTTCACACATGACCTTAGATTGACTGGTTGGTGCTTTATGTTAATATATCTGAATTATATGTTTTGATCTAAACTTTAGAGACTACACAAATAGGAAATGATAGTGTTGTGTATGCATATAATTTGAATTGTCAATAGACTAAAAGCGTCACTGAACCATTAGTAGTGTGAAAACATAATTGCATATGTTACAACTGTGATTTGAACCCATTTTATGCCTGGGTGTGTGTGTTAAAAGATCACTATTAGATAAAGAATATTAGCTTTTAATAAAGATTGTCCTATGAGATCAGTTTCGGGTTATATCCTTAGCACTATTCATTCGATTTGCTTCAGTGCCCATGTCCCGAAAAGCATGCAATTTGAAGGATAATCAAGATATGTACTTGACAACATCTGTCAAACATATACTAGCCCTTGGATCATATTGATAAATCATCTTTACTGATTCCATTGAATTCATAATCCAAATAACAGTTAGATCCACGTACCTGAATCTTATGATTCCACATATATAAGCCAAAACATTGAATCATTCGATTATGAATCTCATTGATTCCTATACAATCCAATTTGGATTCTTCTATTCATGTTTAAGTGATGTCTCCTCATTCTGGAAATTCGGATAATCTTTAGTAAAATCTCGTATGTCTTGAAATAGTGCATTTACTTTCTATTGGCATACTAGTGGGGTACACGTATTTCATACTTAAATGGTACCTTAACTCACAAGAAAGTGGGAATGAGATGCTTTACATTCAAATCTTATAATATTGACAATTTGAATTTGTGTGTCATAGCCTGATCCAATTTTCTTTGAATGTTTATCGCGTATCATAACATGCAATATGAAAGTCTTGAAAAGATAGAGTGTGATAATCTTGAAAGATATTGGTTTGATTGGTCAAGGCTTGAAAGAATGACATAGGATACCATTTGATATTATATGGATTTTATATCCAAGATGTGTGATTGATATCTCATATATACTGATATGATCTTCTTACTCATGATGTTCGACCAAAAAGATGTGATTTTGTATTTTACATTTTAGTTTGTACAAAGAAAAACCAAAAAGATTTTGTGTTTCTTATGTTTGAAAAACCAAAAAGATTTTATTTTTCTAGCTTCCATAGAAATCTTAATTGTTGGTTATTCTTGGTTTTTCTCCGTTGCAAAAACTGAAAATTGCAGACAGAAGTTGACAAGGGGTCCTTCTCCCAAGTTTTCTTCTAGAAATAAAGAGAGAGTGTGCAGATGAACAAGACGAAGACTACAGTGTGTTTGATGATATATGAAGACGGATGACAATCTTCTAAAGCTGTTGTCAAGGGGGAGTCTGTTGGAGCATATTCTGGTGACAACGAGCTTGAAGATATTATGTCTTAGTCTTAGAGTCTTTGACTTGTAATTGATAGAATTGTTAGCAACAGTTAAAGGGGAGTCTGTTAGGACATGTTTTGTAACTATTGATAAAATTATGTGTAAGTTCATAGAGAGGCGAACTTAACAAGTTCGCCTAAGCATCTTTTGGAGCGAACTTGTTAACTTCACCTAAGGAATGTTGTTCAAGTTCATAGAGAGGCGAACTCATCTTTAGGAGCGAACTTGTTAAGTTCGCCTAAGGTGTTGTGTGTTCCTATAAATAGGAGTTACAAGTTCATATTCCAAAGAACACTAGAGAAGAAAAAGGTGTAAGTGTGTGTTTTGGAGAGAACTGTTGTAATCAAGGATTATAGTAATACAAAGCATTTATTTACACCGTGTTGTTGATTGAGTTACACATTGCACGTTGATCATGGATTCCGCACGTTATCACCGTGTCGTACCGCGAGTCTAGAGATCCGTCTCGCATCGAATCGGGACCTACAGGCACTTGCGAACTTTGTGGCTGATTTCAGTAGTGACATCCAGCATGAAGCAGACCTTGAAGTTCAACAACTGGAAGAATCAAAGGATAAATGGATACTATTTACTGACGGGGCATCCAATGTGAGAGGGACAGGTCTAGGCATCATACTGAAATCGCCACAAGGGGACATAATACCCCAATCCATAAGTTGTGAATTCCAGGCAACAAATAATGAGGCAGAATATGAGGCGCTGATAGCAGGATTGCAACTAGCCAGGGATATCAATATCAGGTATCTCCAGGTATATGTAGATTCATTGTTAATTGCAAACCATTTCAATGGCTCATATGCAGTGAAAGGCGAGAAGTTAGCTAAATATCTCGTAATAGTTAAAAAATTATCTGTAGAATTCAAAATTTTTAGCATTACACATGTACCTAGAGAAGACAATGCTGAGGTTGATGCCTTAGCAAATCTTGCTTCGGATCTTAAAATACCAGAAGGTATTAAAATTACCTATCATACATATTTTGAGCCCAACAATTGAGAAAATAAACGAAGTGTCCAACTCAGAAGAAGCAGATATTCAGGATCTCGAAACTGGTCAAGGATCCTGGATTCTACCTATTAAAAAATATTTGCAGGATGGTGAGATCCCAAGTGACGAAAAGAATCACATAGCTTTTAGCATGAAGGTATCTCCTTTCATAATTTTGCACAATGTTTTGTATAGAAAATCTATTGTAGGTCCATACTTGAGATGCTTAGAAGATCCTGAAACACAAGAAGTCTTGAAGGACATACATGAAGGTGACTGTGGTAATCACACTAGGGGCAGAGCGTTATTCTCAAGGATCCTGAGGAGAGGATACTATTGGCCTACTATGAGGAAAGATGTTATGCCTTATTCCCAGAAATGTGATGCTTACCAAAGACACAACAACATACTTCATCAACTAGCAGAACCTTTATACCTAGTTATCTCCCCATGGCCATTCATGAAATGGGGAATGGATGTAGTTGGCAAACTTCCCAAGGCACCAGGAGGAAAAAATTTTATGGTGGCAATGACAGATTACTTCTCCAAATGGATAGAAGCTGAAGCATTTGTCCAAGTCAAAGAAAAAGAAGTCATCTCCTTCATCAAGCGCAACATCCTGACAAGATTCGGGATCCCGACAGAGATAGTATGTGATAATGGATCTCAGTTCATTGGTAAGAGAACAACTAACTTCTGTGCCAATTGGGGAATCAATGATAACCTCCACCTCGGTACATCCTCAGGCCAATGGACATGCATAATCCAGCAACAAGACCATCATTAACAACCTCAAGAAGAGATTGGGAGCAAAGAAAGGAAGATGGGCCAAAGAACTGCCATTTTCACTTTAGGCAGATAGGACAACCACAAAAAATGCAACAGGCCAAACTCCATTCTCATTGGTATTTGGTACTGAGGCTATGATCCCAATAGAGATGGTTATCCCTACTGCCAGAACCAATCTCCAAACCCCAGAAACCAATAACGAAGCTCTTGCTCATGATCTTGACACCGTGGATGAGCTCAGGGATCTTGCCAAGGTTCGTATTGCAGCTTATTAGCAGAGGATAGCAAAGTCAAACAACAAAAACATAAGGATCAAAAGATTCCAAGTGGGTGATCTTGTATTAAGAAAGGCGTTTCAAAATACTACCAAGCCCAGTGATGGAAAACTTGCGCCAAAGTGGGAAGGCCCATACCTAATTGACTCAGAAGCAGGCAAGGGTGCCTATTGGTTAGCTACTATGGAAGGTGAAGTTCTGCCAAGATCCTGGAATGCAATCCATCTCAAGGCTTATTTCATGTGAGTTAGAACTTAAATTCTAACTAAGACTGGTATGTTTTCTATCCCTAATTATTTTCATATTTATTACTCTTTATCAAGGTACTGACTTGAGCGTCGGAGGGGTGTTAGCCAGGCTAACACCCACCTTCACCAAGGTTTCATGTTCTGCAGGAAGGATCCTCAGGGATCTTAACAGAAGATAGAGATTGGTCATCTCTCCTAAGTTTAAGGTATTCTAAATACCTTCTAAGGTTTAAAGGTTTTCACCTTTCTAAGAATTGAGTTTGAACACTTCGCCTGTAGCGCACGATATTCAAGTATAGTTCAAGGTGGTGCGACCAGTCCATGTAACAATGGCTGATAATTTCATCACCTTTGGCTATATCTTGGATCCTACGATAGTAACAGACGTGTTACTCCTAAGGTTTTTAGCATTTTCATGCTAACTCAATTCTCGCTTGGCCCACTTTTTCTGGCTTGGCCCACGTTTTCTGGTTTAGCCCACGTTTTCTGGCTTGGTCCACGTTTTCTGGCTTGGCCCACGTTTTCTGGCTTGGCCCACGTTTTTAACTTGTCACAGGTATTTAACACTTATGTGTTAACCCAAGTACTTAGCATTAATGTGATGTCTCAAGATCCTTAAACGGATTGAATACTTATGAAGATCCTGAAGAACCATTACTAAGTATATGTTTAATGGCTATACACAGGGGACAACTAACAGTTGTTATATTTTGGACTCCATGTCATTATTTGGTATGCGTATCTACTCAACTTAATTCTCAACAAAGGTATATATTACTTGTTAATTTTCAATTAAAAGTAGATTCAGAATTTTGATGACTAAGACTTGATCTATTTGTGACTGGTACTTTTTAAAACCATTTACCAAAATATGTTTTCCTAAAAACAAAGTCTAATGAAAACTTAGAATATTCTAATTAAGGATCCGGTATCCTGAGGATTTACTTCAACTTAATTTTTCTAAAGTATCAGAAGGTCTAACTATCTACAAATCCTAACTTTCTATAAACATACCAAACACAACACAATCAAGACATACAGTGAAAAGATATATCATAAAGTCTAAAGTGCAGGAAATAAAGAGTGTCCCGTGTTTCATCCGAAAAAAGGACCAATCCACCCGAGACACAAATTGTTAAATTGTCTATCCCGCCTAGGGATCCCAAAGAGCAAGAAAAGTGAATTGTTCAACAAGTAACCAGGATTGAAGTTTAACCATGAACCAGGATTGTTCAACAACGACCGTAAATTGTCTATCGTTGTTTGGTTTGTTCGTTGTTGAAGGGTAGAGCTCGGTTACCTCAAGTTTGCGGTTTCGAAGTTTGCCAACTAGGTATCAAAGTTATGAATACCACATATGCAGAACTCAGGCCTTCTCTTTTTCGCCCTCATCGTCCTGCCCAACCACCTCTGTCGTCACTTTCACCGACCCCTCAGCCTCATCTTTAGCCACTAAGATACCCATATCCGCTGCCTGCACCACCTCTCCTCCCAGCTCAGCAACCAGCCTCTTCCATTCCTACACGTCCCACTTGGCCCGATCAAAGTCTTTGTCAGCAGCCTCTTCAGCCATCTTAATTATGGCTTGGAAGATGGATATAGCAGCTGACATTTTAGCTTGTTGATGAGACTCTTCGAGATCTTGGGCATAGGCATCATGCAGCTCTGCTTTCACCCTGTTGAGCTCATCGGTCTCATCGGCTGACTTTTTATTTTTAGCTGTCCCTATCCTTTGCAGGTCGCTAACCATCTGTTTGCTATCTTCGGCCTCTTTCACTAACGACTCGTAGAACCTGGTCATTTTCTCCAAGGCCTGTCACAAAAGAGGCATATTAGGATACATATAAGATCAGGATCCGGGATAATGAGTGTTTCTTACTAGGTGACCAAGAGTGTGATGCTTTTTGTGGGCATCAGCGTATTCCAAGCATTTAGAAATGGCTAGCTCAGCGGCATCGACAACTTTTCGCTTCTTGTTGGATGTGGGCTTAGGACGGAGAGTTGAAGATTCAGGTTTGGGAGCCTCTGGCTTAGGAGCTGGAAAGGATAGCTGGCTTGTTTTCTCCTTGATAGTTTTTCCTTTAGAGATCTTGCTGTCAATGTCATCAAGAGCGAATTTGGAGCTGAATTTTTGAACGCCTATTTCGAAATAACGTGTTAGAATGTTATGCATATAATTAACTAACAAAATATCATGAATTTTCGTGTCTTACCAGATATTTCGGAGCCGGAGGGATAAGTTTCAGAACTTGCTTCTACTAAGGGAATTTTGAACTTAAAAGTTCTCTCGATGGGCTCCAGGCTGTAGAAAAATGCAACCCACCTAGCAGTATCAGGTGTTGGTGGGGCAAGCTCTGAAAAACTTGGCACTGTAAAACAAGAGAGGATCAAGAATTAGTATCCCGGGTGTCAAACTATTAAGGATCCTACAGGCAGAACCCTACCCTTCACAATCCATCTCACAGGTAACATATCCCCGCCAGGAATGGAGTCCCTCCTTATGAAGAAGAAATGGTTTTTCCAATTGGAATCATTCTGTGTTATTTTTAAAATCAAGTGACTCTGACCAGATTTTATTTAGAATAGAAAGCAAGAGGAACCATGGCTTCTCAAGTTATACACATAAGCTAATTCGGAGACATTGAAGTCAAGAGCATGGTGACGGATCAAGATTTCCAGGGTGTGTAGGGTTTTCCAAATCATCGGCATTTTCTGAGCATAGCTCAGGCCGGTTTTCTCAAAGAATTCGGTAGTCAAAGCAGGAAAGGGATAAGAAAAACGTATGGTGAAAGGGAAAGACGGAAAACAGACCCATCTTTTAGAAATGAAATCGGACCTCATCTTGGGGTCAAAAGCTCTAAAGACGGTGTTTTTAGGAAAGGATCCTCCGGATTCGAGAAGCTTGATATCATGATCAGAAAAGGTGCATTTTTCGGAGTCAGGGTTAGAAAGAAAATGTTGGCTATGCAGATCATCTGAAGAAGAGGATGATCGGGTCGTCTTTTTGACCATTTTTGACATAAAAATCGACAGATTTAAGAAAAGAAAAGCTATACCTGAAATCCCTGAGAAAGAGGAAGAAGATGAACTTTGGAGATAAAGGGAAAAAGATAAATATAGGGGGTAATTATGAAACCGCCTCGAACGACGACGTGTCATTACCTTGTTTACCCCACAACGTCTTATCACGTTGCCATTTGAAATTCGAATTTTGAAAAATTCACAGTTGTAACTTCTGTGGACAACTGTCAATTTTTGGGGACAATTGTTAGGGATTGATTTTCATGCAGGATCCTGAGTCTAGCATAATCCGGAATCCTAGATCCTGGTAGTCTCGGTATCTTGAATATTAATGCTACGAACGGTTACTTGTCCTCCCTTTCGTTTATTGCTTGCAGGTAAAACATGTGTGACCACTCATCCCTGAAGACCCGGTCTTTAAGTCAAATGAAACATGTGGAATATGCGTAGAAGGCTTCTACAATGGTCACATTGAGAGAATAAGCCGAGATCCAAGATTATCGTAGAGTTAGTTAGGCTTATCTTTGTATAAATTCAGCAGTAATATCGATTAGGAACACACACAATTCACTTAGCATTATTCAATACTCGCAAACAAGTTCTCTAACACCTAGAATTCGATCGATTACTACTCAAACTTGTATTCTTTTTCATTGATCTATATAAAACTAGGAGGCAAGTGACTTTCAGTCACTTCCCGAGGTTTTATGCCAGCAATCCTCAAGGATTAAGGGCTTTCCTCATATATCACCGTGTCAAGCTTTATTTTTACATTGATTACTCCATATCTTGATCAAAGCACACTACCTCACTTACTAAGTTTGGTTACAAAATTAGCCTTATTAATTTTTACCCAAAACAATACTCATCTGACATCTTATAGCAAAGGCGAGTCTTGAATATTTTCATTGCTGAAAATCCTCTCTCTGTTGTTGCAGCCGAAACTGCAAGTGTCAAGATTAGCCGAACCACCCTATCAACCAAATAGTACGTCTCACGTTTATGAGTTTCCACAAGAGTTTTGCATAAATCAAAAATAGTTGATACACCACTTAACTTGGTATTTTTTGTCATTTCAACTTTAAAAACCTCCAATTGATATCGTAACTGAATCCTCTCCTGCTCCGTAAAATCTTCAGGATAATATTTCTCAACAAGAATACCAATCTGATCAACATTAATCTCTTTTGAAACTAAACTAGAACTAAGAGATAACAACTCAATCGCTTGCTCATTGAACCTACTATTCAACTCATGTAGTTGTTTGTCCAATGGGGAAAATATCAGGGGGATCGGAACTTAATACCTATAAAATATTTGGTCGAATACTTATAAATTAACACTTCAGAGCGAAAAATCAGGGGGGGGGTTGCGGGCCCTAGTGAAGCTGCGCCACTAGGAGAGACTATGATCTAAAAATTTGAGATGTTCTCATCCTTAATAAGTGAGCTTAAAACTTATGGTTAAACTTTAAAAAATGAGCAATTATAGAAAAAATTTTTAAAGATCCTTACCAAGCCATTGAAAGTTATACGCTGTTGTTATTATTGTTAGCTTAATAAGTCTGTTATGGGCTTTTGCCCATTTAGCTTGGGCTTAGCTTCCTATTTAATGTTTGCTTTCTTTTCATTTGTAAGTTAATCTTCACTTGAATAATATTGAGCCTCTAGCTTTTCTCTATACATGTTTATTTGTTAACATGGTATCAGAGTCGATTCATGCTTGATTGAAAATTTTTGTTGTCGCTTCCGCTCCGTTGTTGATTTTTTCGTTGTTTGGTTTGTTCGCTGTTGAAGGGTAGAGCTCGGTTACCTCAAGTTTGCGGTTTCGAAGTTTGCCAACTAGGTATCAAAGTTACGGATTTCATTTTATTTGAACTGACTTGTGTGTTTGGAAGAGCTTCTGGACAGATTGACAGGTTTGGACCTTGTTTCTGTCATGTTTTTCGAAGTTTGCGGTATTCAAGTTTCCGGTTACCTCAAGTTTGCGGTATTTGAAGTTTGCGGTATTCAAAATTTGCGGTATTACGAGGTTTGTGGTAATTGAAGTTTATGGTATTCCAAAGTTTGCGGTTATTCTGCTGCCGTTCTGTTTTGATAACATGGCTGGAAAAGATGACTCTCTTCGGTCTATTAGTACTCGCCTCGATGGTAAAAACTACGCCTACTGGAGTTACGTAATGAAAAACTTTCTTCGAGGGAAAAATATGTGGGGTTATGTCACAGGTACTAAGGGAAAGCCTACTGATAAGTCTAAGGCTACTGAATATGCCTTAGCTCTTGATAAATGGGAAACGGACAACTCTAAAGTTATCACTTGGATCAACAACTCTGTAGGTCAATCCATTGGTATTCGGTTGGCTAAATATGATACAGCTAAGGAGGTTTGGGATCATTTGGAAATGTTGTATACTCAGTATAATTTTGCCAATCAGTATCAGTTGGAGTTTGATATCCATGCTCTTCAACAAAATGAGATGAACATTCAAGACTTCTTTGGAGCTATGTCGGATTTATGGGATCAATTGGCACTTACGGAATCTACAGCACTGAAGGTGTTTAAACCTTATATTGATCGAAGGGAGGAACAACTTTTGGTACAATTCTTAATGGCATTACGTTCAGATTTTGAAGGACTGCGTGGAACGATTCTTCATCGTTCCCCTCTTCCAACAGTTTATTCGGTAGTTCACGAGTTGATTGCAGAGGAAACTCGGTTAAAGTCTCAGGTTGATAAAGGTCCTAAAGTAACTGCTACTCCAGCTGTGTTTGTCGTTCCTCCTAATCAGTCTAGACAAGGTGCTAAAGTTGCCTTTGATGAATGTGCATTCTGCAAAGGGAAAAATCATTGGAAGTCTCAATGCCCGTTATTACTTAGCAGAAGGAATTCTAACTTGCAGAAGCCCCCACAACATACCAGATAAGGTGGATAATTTCCGTCTCGCTCATCTACTTCTGCTGGTTCATCTGGTCCATCTTCATGGACATTTAAACCAGCTCAGTTTACTGCTGCTGCTACACCACCATCTGTAGAAAATTCTAAACCACCATCTGCTCTGGATCTGCAGGTGTTTGAACAGTTCAGACAGTTTCTTTCCACCAACCCTACCGCCATGTCTGCTGCGGGACTGTCTTCATCCGGTGCCTCATGTCTTTCGTCATCATTATGGATTTTGGATTCTGGTGCCTCACATCATATGTCTCCCTATCTGTCTTCTTTTCTCTCTTTGTCTCCTGTCTCTCCCGTTTCTGTAATGTCTGCTAGTGCTACATCTATGTCGGTAGATGGTGTTGGCTCTGTGTCTACCTCTCATGTGTCTCTCAATGACGTCTATTATATTCTGAAACTTGCCTTAAATCTTGCTTCAGTCAGTCAGTTGTGTAAGGCTGGTATTTGGGTTTTCTTTTGTGACTCTGGTTGTGTTGTGCAGGATCAGCACACTCAGAGGGTGATTGGGATTGGCCGTAGGGTGGGAGATTTATATGTCTTAGAAGAACTCAAAGTACCTGCACCTGGTGTTGCTGCCTCCAGTGTTGATTTATCTTCTTTTCGTTTAAGTCCTTTGTCGTCTGAATTTTAAGTTTGGCATTCTCGTTTGGGACATTTGTCCGCATCTCGTTTAATTTTTTTGGCTTCCACAGGTGTTTTGGGTCAATTACAAACTTGTGATATTTCTGATTGTAGTGGTTGCAAACTTGCCAAATTTTCTGCTTTACCTTTTGATAAAAGTATTTCTCATTCTGTTGCACCATTTGTTATTGTTCATTCTGATATGTAGGGACCATCACCAGTATCCACTAAAGGTGGTTCACGTTATTATGTTTCCTTTATCGATGATTACACTCGTTATACCTGGGTGTACCTTATGAAACGTAGATCTGATTTCTTTAACATTTATAAAACATTTAGGGCTTATGTTCAAACGCAGCATTCAGTTGTGATAAAGTGATTCAGGTGTGACTTAGGGGGTGAATACACCTCTAATGATTTTACTCAGTTGTTTGCATCAGATGGTACCATACACCAATCGTCTTGTACTGACACCCCTCAACAGAATGGTGTTGCTGAAAGGAAACATCGCCATCTTATGGAAACCGCTTGTTCATTCCTTTTATCTGCTGAGGTACCTAGTGTCTTTTGGGGAGAAGCACTTCTGACCGCCCAACATGTAATTAATAGGATTCCTACTTCTCACAATGATGGGATGTCTCCATTCGAAAGTCTTTTCGGTGAACGCCTAGATTATGGTGAGTTACGGGTTTTTGGATATACTTGCTTTGCTCTCCGTCCTCATGTTAAACGAGACAAATTGACAAATAAGTCAGCCTTATGTGTTTTCTTAGGTTATGCCAGTGGTCCCAAAGGATATGGCATGGGACAGAAAGGATATCGTTGTTTTGATCCTATAAGTCAGAAGTTATATGTATCAAGACATGTTACATTTCTTGAACATGTTCCCTTCTATTCAATTCCAGCTAAGTCACATGATATAACAAAGTCAGATCTTCATTACATTGATACTTTTGCTAGCAACATTGATGTCTCAACCTATGATGTTCCAGATTCGTCTGTTGATCCTTATATGCCTACTCCAGATACGCTTGTTCCAGATTCCAGTGTTGATCCCCCGCCGGTTGAAACTAGAAATCCTCCACCTCCGATAAATTCTACTCGTGAGTGTAAGTCTACTCAACTACCAGACTTTGCATACTCTGCATACTCTGCTTCGTTTAGTTCGTTTATTGCGAGTATTCATCATCTGTCTAAACCGGAATCATATAGAGAGGCTGTCTCTAACCCTCTATGGCAAAATGCTATGGCTGAAGAGCTCACAACTCTTCACCAAACTCACACATGGGATTTGGTTCCACTACCACCAGGTAAACATAAGGTTGGTTTTCGCTGGGTATATAAGATTAAGACAAAGTCTGATGGTTCTGTTGAACGATACAAGGCAAGACTTGTGGAAAAAAGGATATTCGCAAACGTATGGTATGGATTATGAGGAGACCTTTGCCCCTGTGGCAAAAATGACAACAATTCTACTTTAATAGTTGTTGCGTCCGTTCGTCAGTGGAAGATCTTTCAAATGGATGTCAAAAATGCTTTTCTGAATGGTGATCTTCATGAGAAGGTTTACATAAATCCACCCCCGGGAATAGCTCATCAGCCCGGTGAAGTCTGTCGGCTTCGAAAAGCTCTATATGGGCTCAAACAGGCTACTCGTGCCTGGTTTGAAAAATTCTCTACAGTCATCACTTCCCTTGGTTTTCTCCCTAGCAGTCGTGATTCAGCATTATTTGTTTGATGTACGAATGCTGGACGCATTCTCTTGTCTTTATATGTGGATGATATGATTATTACAAGTGATGATTATGATGGTATTGAATCTTTGAAATGTGATTTGGCTCACCGGTTTGCTATGAAAGATTTGAGATTATTACGGTATTTTTTGGGGATTGAGGTAGCTCAATCTAAAAAGGGATATCTTCTCTCTCAGACGAAGTATATTTCTGATCTGTTTCAACGTGCGAGACTTTCTGATAACATAATTGCAGACATTCCTCTTGAAACCAACGAGCGTTACTCTCCCACTGATGGTGTTCCTGTATCTGATCCAAGCCTATATCGTACCATTGTAGGCAGTTTGGTTTATCTTACAATTACTCGCCCTGATATCGCTCATGCTGTTCATGTGGTTAGTCAGTTTGTTACCGCTCCTACTTCTGTTCACTAAGGAGCTGTTCTTCGTATTTTGAGATATATTCATGGCACTCGGTTTCAAAGTCTTATGTTCCCCTCTACATCTTCTCTAGAATTGCGTGCCTATAGTGACGCTGATTGGGATAGTGATCCTAATGATTGTAAATCCACTACTGGTTTCTGTATTTTTCTTGGTGATTCCTTAATCTCATGGAAAAGCAAGAAACAAGATGTTGTTTCTAGGTCCTCCACTGAGGCTGAATATCGTGCTATGACTGTGACTACATGTGAAATTGTTTGGTTACGATGACTTCTAACAGACATGGGGGTTGTTGTTTCCTCGCCTACCCCGCCTACCCCATTACATTGTGATAATCAAAGTGCTATGCTGATCGCTAAGAACTCTGTCTTTCATGAACGGACAAAACATATTGAGATAGATTGTCATTTTACTCGTCATCATCTTTAGCTCGGGACCATCTCGCTTCCTTTTGTTCTATCAGCCTTGTAGATTGCAGATATTTTCACCAAGGCTCAATCGGCATCTCGGTTTCGTTTTTTATGTGACAAACTCTCAATGTTTATTTCTATTACATTGTGAGTTTGAGGGGGGATGTTAGCTTAATAAGTTTGTTATGGGATTTAGCCCATTTAGCTTGGGCTTAGCTTCCTATTTAATGTTTGCTTTCTTTTCATTTGTAAGTTAATCTTCACTTGAATAATATTGAGCCTCAACTTTTTTCTGTACATGTTTATTTGTTAACAATTATGAGCTACAATGATTTCAAAAAGCTAACCCTAACTCAACTTCAAGGCCTATTGAAAACGACTTGGAATCAAATCAAGACAAGAAGGTTAGTCAAGGGGAAGATTAGATTATGCAAGTGTTGAAGTCTATAATTACTTGATTTGCGGGATACATTTTCATATTCTCTTGTAGCCCACAATATCTTCTACTTAACTATACAAATTTCAGATCTTCAACGTGTTTCAAATATATCTGTCAGATCTCATTAATGTGGATTCTTTGTAGTAGTCAATTGTAAAGGAAGTTCTAGGACAAACCATTAGTAAAAACTAAGCCTACGACACTAACCAACCATCAGTAGTAACTTAAGTCTATAGCAGCAACAAACCATTGGCAACTATTGAAACCAAGGATACTCAAATAGTACGGCAAGAACTGATCAATATTAATTCCTATTGCCGTGTATTATCAAGTGAGCAGCTTCCTATCAGCAACAACAGGAAGCTTGTTCATGTGTTAGAGACTCTGATTCAACTAGTCAGGCCTCTGATTCAACTAGTCAGGGGTCTTTGACCGTTGATCTCCATGCTCGATTACATAAGTATTTCAAAGTAATCTATTACCATTTTATCAACAAATCTATACAATGATTTGGATCTAACAAGATCCCCATTTGTTGATGAAAAATGCAAGATACCTAGAAATACAAAGAACAAAACTATTACAAAATAAAATCTTTAAATCTTTTGTCTCTGAGCTTTTAAAGATATTCCTTGATGGCTTTACATTGTATTTTATCTCAACATTGATAACATACATATGATGCACTCTGAACGATTATATAATAATTCCACATACCTTATTGTACTTCCCCTCTTCAATTGGTGGCTCCCCCTAAACATATACATTTCACTCATTGATTGCTTAAATTGTTATACTCATATAAATTAACCCAAAACATGACACAGTTTTAGGTGTGTCCGAGTTAGAGTTGATGTTTTTAACACGAATAAATATATCGTTCGTATTCGGCTTCACCAGTTATAACCGTCAAGCCAAAATCCTTTAACCCATCAAACCGATACAATTCACATTTAACCATGTTATAAGACCAACATGTCAACCCGAAATCCGCACCTACTAAATATGCAAGCCAACCATAAATACAAGGACCAAATATGCAATTCGAAAGAAAAACATGTATGCTAAAGAAAAAGAAAGACTAGAAAAGAGATGAGGATTAATTGGCTGGTCGTAAAAGTAGCTTCTTGATGATGAGTGATCCTCCCTGGGCAGTCGCATAAACTTGCCAAAATCCCACCAAATCAATCCCATCACACTCCTCTATGTTTTCCCTCGCCAACCCACGCCTATGCGAGGTGATTCCTAGTTCACCTCACACCCTTCTCAGACCACCAAATCGCCCTCTCCATTGCAACTTTAAGCTACCCCAATCCACCATTTTTAGACCATCCATAACAAAGATCAAAGCCGCCAGTGATGATAAAGACCAGAACTCCCCTGTAACTGTTACTGTTCAAGAAGAAGATGAAGTGCAATCAACACCTAATAAGGTATGCAACTCCCTCCTTTCTGAAGTTCACCAAGATTAAGGGTAGAAATTGGAGATGGGTTTTAACCAAACTCCTTTGAATTTGGTATAATGTATTTAAAAAATGTTATGGTTTGTTCAGGAAGTTGAAGAGAGTGTAAAACTGCTTAAGGAGGCTGCAAAGACCAGAAAGGTTCCAGCCACAGAGATCCTGACCGCCTTTAAAGTGCTTGAGAAAGCTAAACTGGATCCTTCAAGGTTTTGTGAAACTCTTGGTGGGTCAGAATCCCCTGGAAGAACCTGGATGCTTGTATTTACTGCCCAAGTATGGTTAACCATTGATTTGAAACCACTTTGGTGATCCGCTCTTTTAACTAGCTACAATAAAATATTTATTGCCTCCAAACATCGGGCTAATAATAATATATAACTAGCGGATCACCCACTGTTCATATCTGCCGGTTGAAGGAGTGGATCACGAGAAAACACCTAAAATCGATGTTTATAATTTTAAACCACCTAGAACAAGAAAAATAGTTGTTGTTTAGTACTAATAATAATCTGGTTTAATATTCTACAGGAAGGATTGACAGATGGTAAATACTTTCCAATTACCGCAGTCCAAAGATTTGATGCAGCGGTAAGCGTCCTCGATTTCCATAATAATGTGGCTTAATAATCGGGTATGGGACTGGGATTACCAAAATTTATGTGTTTGTTGTTTTGAAACGGGCTTAGTTAAATTTCAGGCGAGGAGGATTGAGAACGGTGTCTACCTGGGAGGTCTTGGGTGCCTGACATTTGAAGGCAGGTTTTCATGGAAGAAGAGAATACTTGCCTTCATGTTTGAGCTGATTCGGATAAAAATTGGACCGTTTGGCCCGCTTGAGATAAACATTAAAGGAGGAGATGATGAAAGTGAACCAAGCACTAAGAATCCCTTTTTCATATGGTTTTACATAGACGAAGAGATAGCGGTGGCTCGTGGCAGAAGTGGGGGCACCGCCTTCTGGTGTCGTTGCCGGCGTGTCGTCTAGCATCTGTACATGGCCGTGTATACGTGTAGGATTTTACCTTGTGTTCATAATATAAGATCTCAATCAGCACATGTAGATTGCAGTTGTGAGTATGTTGATTGTGGTTTTAGAATCTTAAAAAAAAAGACATTTACCACAACTTTGAACAAGAAAAGACCACACAATTCAATATGTAAAAGTTTCAAAGTTATTGTTTAAAAAAATGTTCTTGGGTTGAAACGATCCAATTAGCCCTTTATTTTTTTTTTTTTCCAGTTTTGCAAGCATAATTAAATTGATTTCAAAATTTTAGCAAATCAGTCCAAACACTCCCTAAGACATCTTATTCTTTACCTAACAGTGGGATTAAAAGGGATTTATGAAATGATTGAGAAAATGTTTTTTTTTAAGTATGTTTAGCAAATTTTACTGTTTCATATAGAACTATAGATTATGCATTGTTTTGGAAAGTAATAATTTGAAGTTCTTAAGATGAAATAAAAGGCACCAATCATGGTATTTTTTTTTTGTTATATTTCTTCTACAAAAATAGTTGCAATTTGAATGCACGTCTTCTAGTCTTTTGGGTCAGATTGTTTTTTGTTTAACTCAAAGCTCTGAATACTACTTTCTCTTCAATTCAAGTATTGATTTCAGATCCAGATTGTTGCTTTAGTCTTCACAACACGAAAGAATTGCTTGTTAATCAACATGAGGCTGTGTGTAAGTAGAGGTGAACACAAAAGTCGGTTTGAGCCCTGTGCACCGACTTCAAACCCGACCCGATCCGGTGTCCAAACCGACTCGAGCCAAACCGGTCTTGAACCCGGCCCAACCCGTAGGTTTTGAGATAGGTTTGTAATTTTTTTTAACCCACCGACTTCAAAACCAACCCGATGCGGTTCCTCTAGGCTCTAGCCAAACCGACCTTCGACCCGAGTCGGTTCACCAAGCCCGAGTCGTTTTGAAACCGACTTCAAACCGGTTTGTAATGGTAAAAAAAATAGCCGTTATATTGCCATTCATATAGCCGTTAGGGACGAGTTTTTACCGTTTTTTTTCATTCAAGAAAATGCCTTCGGTTATTACTTGTGCCACCGCATTAAACCCAACTCTAAATGTATCTAGGATTGAAATTTTACTTGAAAAAATAATTTACGATTTTGATTTAAACGATGATTGACCCATTTTATCAAGAAAAATAAAAAACTTAATTTAATAAAGATTTGTCATCTATTTTTGATGTTTATCTAGCAAAATATGGTACAACATCTACCATGCACAAGTCAATAAGAAATGTACCATCTTCGAGTGGAAGTAGTAATCCAATGTTTAGCTTATTTGATACTATAATGTACAAGTAGCGAGTTAGGAAGATATACCGGATCGGATTATTTAACAAGTATGACTTCAAAAGAATTTGAAAATTTTGATATCTTAGCTTGGTGGAAAGGAAAGGAAGACCAATTTCCGGTCCTATCCACTATGACCCGTTATTTTCTAACCGTCCAAGCTTGTACGGTAGCTTCGGAATCTTTGTTTTTCTGCTAGTGGTAGAGTTATTTCTATACGAAGAATAAGTCTCTCTACACAATCGGTGAAAATGTGTATTTGTTTAAATGATCACTTGGACCCTGTGAGACGAATACAAGAAAAATTATCACTTGAAGACGAAAATCTTGTAGAAGGTGAGATATACGAGGATGAGATACAAGGAGGATTGACAAACCCACTTACCGATGAGGAAGCCGCTATGGATGATTACCTACGAGCCAGCTCGGGTTCCGGCGAAGACTAAAAATAATGTATTGATTTTTTTTATTACGATTATCGACGACTATGTATTTTTTATTGTAACGTATTACAATTTATGTTTTTGTAATTTTTAAAATATTTAATAAAAATTTGAAGTTCATTTGTTAAATTTGTATTTTATTAAATTTTTTTTGAGAGAAACCGGTTTCAACCCGACCCGAGTTGGTCCAAGGCCGACCCACTCCGCATCGGATAGGGTCGGCTTCATCCTACCCTCAAACCGACCCCGCCCGACCCGGTTTGAGGTTCAACCCGGTTTTGACCAAGTTTGATCAAACCGACGGGTTACAACCTGGTGCGGTTTGGCAAAAAAAACCGGGTTTATACAACTCTATATGTAAGTCATTAAATATGTTTGATTTGTTTGGCTATGGAATTGAGGGGTTGGGTGTTGAAAGGATCAATTCCATCTTATAGTATGGTGTTTAATCTTTGTTAAAAATAGTCTTTCTTTTGTGTTTTTTTGTTTATTTGGTAAATGGGTATGAGTTGGGCTGATAATAATCTTGAGCTGAAGCTGATCGTGGGCTAAAGACTGATCTTGGGCTGAAGCTGATCTTGGGCTAAAAACTGATGTTGGGCTGAAGCTGTGGAGTTTTGAACTCTGATTGGTGACCCGCTTGATACTCGTCAATAAAAGGAAATCATAGAAGAAAGATTAATTTTAACAAAGATAAATAATTACTACTAACTAGTTTAAAGTACAACGTGAGTGAACAGAAATATACCTTCAGTTATACACAACGTACAACTTCATCATACTATTGCATATATTTCTTTCTTAGCTTGAAATCTTCATTTTTAAGATTTGAAGTTTATCACTTCTTTCACCTTTACACACTCACACGTAGAGGTGCACAAAACGATTTTTTTAAACCAAACCGGTTCAACCCGAACCGGCCCGGTTTGGTCAACGGAAAGTCAAAACCTGTTTGCCTCTAAACCGGGTCGGTTCAAACCGGGTTACAAGGCAGAAAAACCCAAACCCCCTAAACCGGTTAGGGTCGGTTCAGGACCTGTGTGACTCCAAAACTGGTTTTTTATTTAAAAACTCAAAAAAAAATCAATAAAATCATTAAAAAATATATAACAAATATAAAACATAAAGTTCAACGCTTATTGATATTCGAGAAGTTCAGAAATTACAAAACATTACAAGATAAAATTAGAAAATTGAAAAACATTACAAGTGACAATATATATTTTTATTTTTTGGACTTTTTATTGTTTATTCTTGTCACACCCCAAATTCCACTAACAGAGTTTTACCATTAGGGATGTGACACACTAGGATCTCAGTCATTAATTACATCAAACGACACTATATGGGACTTGAAATGTCATAACATAAAAGTTCAGAGTTAATGCGGAAGCGTTTAAACAAGAAAGTAAATGCGCAAAACAACGCGCCAAAGTTTAGTTTAATAAAAAGGCAAGTGAATTGTTTAAAACGTTAGAAATGAATGACATGAAAATAGGACTCCATGCATGTCCTAAGTGTGCAATCTGTGCTAGAGCGACCTGAGAAACATGTAAGAAAAAGTGTCAACACGAGTTTGGTGAGTTCACAGGTTTCAGCTTGTAATAGCGTTTAATAGATTAATGTACATTCAATATATATATATCAACAGGTAGCTAACCCATGTTCATTTATACTAATGCGCTAGCAACCGTAAACTGACTGTTTATGTTTGAATGCCTCCCACCAGGCCTATCAACCATGGTGCATGTTTAGATCAATATTACACCTGTTCGACCTCCAATCGAGTTAGCGCGACTAACGCGGGTGGGGTTTGTCAAACCCAGTAGTACTACTCAACATACCTCGCTATACTCATATTTAAACGGTTCGATTTGAGGAATTTCATGATAGAGTTTACGCATAGTTATAACAAGTGATAACATATATGAATTACAAAAATCAAAAGTGTTTGCATCATGTTTTCTCCCTTAACGGGAAAAACATGTAAAATAATGTTTGTCTGCTTACCTGTTTCTCCCCCACGGGAAAACAAGTAAAAGTATGATGGTTTGTGTACATGTTTCTCCCCCAACAGGAAAACGAGTAAAAAAGGGCCGTGAAACTCACCTGCGTTGCGTAGTAGGTAATATCACACAAGTAAGAGATTTGGTACTCAAGTTTCAGCCTGCAACGGCTTACGTATGCCCTAGAATTATAAACATAGTAATTAGGGACACATTGGGGTTTGTGACGACGACACGGAAGATTAGAACATCTAAAACATTCTAAGGATCAACGAGTAGGCGAACGTGTCCACGGGAATAAGGATTCTTTAATTTAATAATTAAGATAAATACGCTTTGTGTCGAACGTTTCTAATTACGAATAATATTAATTAATAAATATATTCGTACGTTTGTGCCATTTAAAATGATTAGGAAACAAATATAACTATATATATTATTTTTAAGTTCGTAGATTAATGAAATAATCATTTGTGTGTCAAAAATAATAAATATATTATTTTTATTCGAGGGTATAACCGAGGGTAAATAATATAAATAATTATATTATCTATAGGTTTGAAATATTACATTATATTCATAAACGCGGTGAAAATAACATAAATATATATATTATTTTTAATTGAGGTTACGTGCTCGAAAATAATATAAATATATTATTTTATTTGGAGTTGTGGTTTGAAAATAATATAAATATATTATTTTTAAAAGTGAGAATAATTTTAAATATGGGTTATAAACTAAACCCGAGACTACGGGTGATTCGTGGGTTCAAAACACATTAATATAATAATATAGTAGTATGAGGATTATTTTTGTTACAAGTAGGAGTCAAGAAAAGTCCCAAAAATAATAATGCAGGAGACCGGCTTCAAACCCGGGTCTCTTGCACACAAGCCCAACGATTTAGTCACTACGCCCGCTAGGGTCATCGCACTCAAACCCGGTTCCATATGGTTTTAATCAGTAACTCTAGTGAGATCCTCCCCCATATCGCGATTCGAACTAAAACCACCCCTAAACCCATCGATTTCGACCCTGATTTGAACCAGGAATATAGGGGTTTTGTTAATCAGATGATTTCGAACCTGTGTACATGTTTAATTTCAAAAACAACAGCTAATTATTGTTTAATTTACAGAATTCGAATCGAAAACCCTGGATATGAACACATAATCAAATTGCCCAAATCTGATATTAAAAGTTGTTGAAAACATAGGGCTTTTATAGATTTAGACTTTGCGAATCTATTTATGAGGTTTAATTGGATTGACATCGGGTCTAAGGCCGAAACCCCCAAATCAGTCTTGAACAAACCCTAATTTAGAGATCAAGATTAATTCGATGATGTTTGATTTAATTATCATGGGTCTTTCAAAAAGTGTAGCATTGTGAATCTACCCATGCCAATTAATTGGATTTAGAAGTAATCAGAAATAGGGTTCAATTAAAACCGAATGAACATGAACCCTAGATTAAGTTCTTGATGAATTTGATGTTATGGGTCTCTAAAGGTTTAGGGCTTTCATTCTGAGGATAGAAACGAAGCTACAAGTGTGATTTGTTACCTCAATTGGATTCGAATTAACAGAGGTCGACTAGATGGGTTTTCGACTTCGAGAGGTTAGTCTCCGACGATCTTGGTTGCTTCTCCGGCGCAACTGATGTGGGCAAAAGTTTCTGGGTCGCTTGATTAAGATGTGCAGATGTAGAGTTGGGAGAATCATTATCGAATTTGAGGTATACGCAACGATGGTCGACGGTTACGACTTTAATTTGTCATTAAACGGTTTAATTCGACAATGATTAAGATTAATTCGATAGTTATGGTCGTTAATGCGATGAATGTGAGAAATCAGTTACCAATTTCCAACAGAAGACATTCGTGGCTTGCGAATTTGACTCAAGAACAACTAGGTTGACTTTCAAAAGTCAACAGAATCAAAAATGGGCTAATTACAGATCTAATCCCTGTGGTTTTTATGTATTAAAGTTTGGAATGTGGTAGAAACAGTCCTTGAGGTTCTAATTGAGTTAAATACATGGTTAGTTGACTTGTAAAAGTCAACATGACTTAACTATTAGATTTTGACTTTACAAAGTCAAATAGAATTAGGTTTAGGCTAATTACACAATTAGTCCTTGTAGTTAGAGTTTGAAGAAATGACAGAAATAGTCCCTGATGTTTGAGATTGGGTTAAATAGGTTAGGATTTAACAAAATTTGATAACGGAGTTAACCCTAAATAGCCAGATGTCACAATTCTTGTACGTCATCTTCGGAACCGGAGCTTCGAAGCCTTGTATCTTTGGCTAGTTCTTCATCGGTGACTGTTTCGGATATTCCAATATCAACCTCGTTGTCGTGTATGGTTTCTTCGGCTTGAATTTCGTCTTCGAGAGAAGTTTGGTCTTGTATCCTTTCCATCGCATCCAAATGGTCTTTCAAGCAAATGCACATTTCCATCGCTACGGGAGTGAGTCTAGTCCTTTGTATCGATAACACCCTGCCACTAAAAGAAAACGTAGATTCTGAAGCTACCATAGAAGCTTGGACGGTTAGTAGATCACGGTCCATGGCGGAAAGAATCGGAAACGAAGCTTCGTTTGTTTTCCACATAGCCAAAATATCAAACTCCTAAAAAACGAACGGATGCATCAACGGTAAAAAGTTTGTGCCAATATATCTTCCGAGTTCGCTACTCGGGGTGCTACCTCTAGCCCGTTTACTAAATTCATTTAGCATTTCGTTATATAAATTCAAGTTTACATCCCTCGAGCTACCACTTGATGATGTAGCACCCATTGTATCATACGGAGTCAGAGCTGTACCATATTTTTATAAATAAACATCAAACAAATCTTGTAAACATTTGTTAAAATATGCTTTTGTGTAAAATAGAAGTCTACATAATCCAAATCCACATCGTGAGTAATTTTATCAATCAAAGTTTCAACCCGAAAACATTTATGGTAGAGTTTAACGCGGCGGCACAAGTTATAATGGGAGGCATTTCTTAAAAATATTTTACTAATTTTTCTTTCATCGGTTTTATCATTTTGTAGAAAGAGTACTTTTATTTTCAAGATCCGACAACTTGTTAGCCATTAAAAATATTTGTTTAAAAGTTAATGTACTTGTGGGATAATAAACACCGGATAAAAGAGTGGTGGCGGATTTGAAAACTTCAAGCAAGTCGGTTACATCTTTTAAAATGTCCCAACTCATAGACATAAACTTTAGAATTCTACGACGAGGTTTTGAGGAAAGAATTTCATAGAACATTTCTAAAGTTTGTCTTTGTTGTAAAGCACTTTGAAACATTTTATGAGTCGAGTTCCATCTTAAAGTTTGTCTTTGTCATAATGATGTGTGCAACACATCGACTACAGAAAAAAGCGCCGTTGCAAATCGGTTTATATTTCATTTTTAGTTTTTGAACCGCATTTGTATTATTAGATGCATTATCAAAAGACATTGAAAAAAGTTTATTTTGTAATTTAAATTCGGTTATAACACCATATAATATATAAAATAAATTTTCGCCGGTGTGTGGATATTCAAACAAGTCAAACGCGATTGTATGCTTCATCATTTGCCACGTTTTAGGATCAACCCAATGCGCGATAACGCAAAGGTACGAATCGGGTATACCATGTGGAGCCGACCAAACATCGATCTTTAAGTTTACACCGGTTTTCAAATTTTCAAAACCTAAAACTAATTCTTGTTTTTGCTTTTTTCCATATTTTTATACAATCTCGTCTAAGGGTGGTGCGACTTACTTGATGATAACGTGGTTGGAGTGTGTCTTGAATCATCCTTGTCAAGCGCGGATTGTCAAAGTGGTTGAACAGCAAACCTTCTTGGATCACTAACTTCGCCATTCGATCTCGAACCATATTTGGATCAAAGTTCCAAATTCCTCATTCGCTTGTCATCGAGGCTTGACCTTCACTTGGAATTCTCTTCAACGTCGGGCAAGATTTTTCCATATGAGTTTTCAAACTAGTGTTTGAATCTTTCCCCAAAAACACACCACACATCTTGCACCGAGCACGTTTGTGACAACTGCGGTTTTTCAGGTTCTTACCGTTTTCCGACTTTTATACGCTAGATTTTTTTTATATTATAATTTTATATATTTTTAGTGTTTCTAGGAATTCTAGGAACACTATCTTAGACAAACACTAAGGTCCGAACTAGAAAACCCGGTTAAGTGCATACACTGCGAATACTGCGAACGCGTTAAATAATCGGTAAAAATTAAATTCTCGAAAATAATTTTTATATTTATATTTTAGTTAAGAATGATATTTTATAATATTATATGTGCTAACTTTTGTGATTCTTGATTAAACTAACGATCACAGGTGGTTCTTCCGTTAAAAACCCGGTGTTCACCCGGTATAACTTTTTAAATTTTTTTGAGTTTTTATGTTTTAAAAATTTTCAAAATTCATCATTTTAGATACAAAATTTTTATATTTGATAAAAATGCTTATTTTTAGTGTTTAGGGGTGTAATTTTTATAAAAAGTGGGTATTTTTTTTTATAAAAATGATCTTTTTAACCAAGACTTCAACCTCCCCTATAAATACCCAACCCCCACCCCATTTTCCCTCTTCCTTTCTCTTCTTCCAGCCGTAGACCCCCCCCCCCACCTTGCAACCAAACACCCAAACACTCCCAAATCTCATCCAAACTCAAGAATAATCCAATTCCAAGCTTTGATTCTTGGTTCCAATGGATTGATGAGCTTTGTTTTAGTGTTTTAAAGGTATTTTAACATGATTTCATCTTTAAAATTTCTGTTTTGATTCTTGCATGTGTTCTCAAGAACACACACTCACTTTGATTTTCAAGTTTTGTTGTTTTTAAGAGTTTTTAGCGTGAATCTTGTGATTTTAACAAGGATTTGTGGATAAAAACTAGTTGTAATCATCCACAATGAATTATCTAGTAAAAAACTTGTAAGATTTGATGATCAAAGTGTATGAACACTTGAGTGTTCATATTTGCATTTTCTTGAATTAAAAGAGCATTTTATTGATTTTTGAGTTTTTGATCTTGGAATTGAACCACATTGTGATTGTAGGTTATGAATCAAGGAAAAATCAGTAGCTTAGCATCAAATATCATCTTCATTTGTTGATTTTGGAAGGTATAATCTTTGATTAAACTTGTTAATTGTTGAAAGTTCAAGAACAAGCATGTTCTTGTTGAATTTTTAAACATTATTGATCTAGCACCCAAAAGTGGTTTTAATCAGTAGTACATATTTTAAAAAAGTATCTGAAAAATTTGGTTATCTAATTTATTATAGATTATTTATTAAAATTCACACAAGTTTAATACATGGAAATTTGGGAAAAATACTTCTGAATATTGAAAAATTCTGGAAATTTGACAGTGATTATTATATGATTAAATAAGACTCCTGTCCAAATTTTATAAAAATTGGAGTTGTTTAAGTATACGTTTAATATTTATAAAGTTTAAACGGATGATTTAGGGTTTATATACTTCTGGATAAAATCAGGACTTGAAACTTTATATGGGATCTTATATTAACTTAAAACTAATATGGTAAAAATTTGGTAAAGATTGGATGTGCTTAACTATTTTTCCCGAATTTGTAAATTTTATTAATATTAAATTCATATTAAATAATCTGAATATTAGAAAAATATGAAAATTGGTCAAAAATTTTTATTTATAGATATGATCAATTGATATAAATTTGAAGCAGTAACTTTATGTCTAAGTATATTTTTGAAATTATGGTCCATTTAAATTTTATAAAAGTTAATAATTTTGGAAGATTTTTATATAAAATTGATTTTATAAAAATTCTAAGGGATTTTGGACAGAAGTATTAACCCATTTAAAACATAAAATTTTACTTTTAAATTGGGTGCTAATATCACATTAAAACCCTAATTTTGGACGAATCGTATTTAAACCGTAGACCGGACTTTACGCGCGTAATCGCGTTTTTGAACATACGAAACCGTGACATGAGATTTTATCAAATGTGATTTTTTAACTACTGATTTTATTATTAAAAATATAAAACTTAAAGTTTTAAGATTATTAATTCATATAAAAGCCGGTTTTACAATTATTAACGGTTCGTACGCACGTGCACGGGTTTTGACTATGCAGTTTACTGCATAGCCACTTTTGACTTTTGTTGACGTAGTCACACATATTAGGTTTCCTAAATACATTTTGTGTCTACTTATTAGTAGGACTCGGTTAGGAATACCATCGTTGGCTGTTTCACTGTTTTACCGCACTTTTTCGCCTTTCACTCTCAGGTGAGTTTTCGCGGCCCCTTTTTACTTACCGTTTTACCATTTTTGGGGGAAAGCTGTTTCGTTTTTATTTATTTAGTCACATGTTATATGATACAAGGATTACATGAGGTATTTTTATATTTATGCATTAAAGTCCCCAATTTTTTTTTTATTGTAATCAATTAGCTGAGCGTAGCTGTTGGGAATTTTAAGTAGTACTACTTGGGTTGACACCCCCGCTCATGGTTTGGTCGCGCCAACCAGACTTGTAAAGTCACGTGGGCGCAAAGTTAGCCAATTATATTTTTTTTGACGGTTGTTGGCATAAGACTTCCGTATGGGGTATTTTATTTTTATTTTGTTTAGGCTTTAATTACGGCTCATGGTAATATGTTATCTAATACATGTGTACTGACTTTGGATTTTTATAAACTTTTATAGAGTCGTAAAATCTGCGTTTCTCACCAACTATTTATATAGTTGACCCGTTTTTGAAACATGCTTTTAGGTAAACAGAAATGAAGATAAAGTTCATGGGGGCACGCTTTTGTTTAGATTTTGTGGTTTCACTTTGGAACAAACTTAGTACCTATGACTTTGGTTGTTTATAAGACGTTCCTTTTATTGTTTGAATTCCGGATATTGTATGACTTTTTTTTTTTTTGGGTTTGGTAATGGTTCTTTTGTAAATTGCGATGTACCCATTAGCATTCTCTTGCGCCTAAGTGTTTGATGCACCGCTCTCGTCTCACCTTCGTGTTTCCGCCTTCGGCGGGGTGTGACAGACTTGGTATCAGGGCACTGGTTATAGAGAATTAGGTTTACCCCAGACTCGAACCTAGACTATGACCTTAAGAAACATTGCAAAGAACCTTAGGAACTATGTGTGCATTGCATATCATTTCGTAATTCTTATTCTTACCAGCTTTACGTTCTCAGTCACAGCATGTCTACGTCTTCAGCATCTTCATTTCAGCAGTACTTCTCAGATGATGAGGCTGATAGCTTCAATAGTTTCCTTCTTATACCTGTCCCTACAGCATCAGGTGATTGGAGTGCGCCCGAGCCAAGTCATACGTCAGAGGAGGATCCGTCGGAGCACTATGTGCCCGGTGAGTCTAGCTACGCGACCAGCTCAGAGGATTTAGGGAGCCGTCTACCCTCACCTACTTCGGTCCTACCCCCTTCCAGGGTAGCACCGGTGACTGTTGTTCTACACCCTGCTACTCCCGCTGTTGGACGGTCACTGTTTCCTGGATCGACCTTCGAAGTCGGAGGATCATCTTCTAGGACTGCACCTATTATTATAGAGTTATCATCAGATGAAGAGGAGGAGCCAGAGGACACCAGGACTAATAGGGAGGTACAGATGGATGAGTTAGTGGAGGATTATGCTGGACACGAGACGAGACTGAATCATCATCATACTATGTTGGAGGATGTTCTAGAGAGGATACCGGAACTATATCAGTATGTTACTACTCTTCAGGCGTCAGAGCTGAACAGGAACCAGCGCATGGATCGATTTGAGAAAAGGATCTACTTCAAAATGGCTATTTTTGTGGCTTTCCTTGTTTTACTGGTTGCTGTTGTGTTAGGTTTCTATTTCAGACACTGAGCGACATGTGCTCAGGTCCTTTTGATGGGTTACAAAAACTTAATTTTTGGGGTATTGGCTTAGTTCTAACTAATGCCTAATTTTGTAAAATTTTTACTAGCTCTTGTAAACCCTAGCTACTATCTATGCTTTATGAAGCATTTTTATAAATCTTTTGATGATGGAATGAAACAATATTTTGGATGATTATTTGTATGTTATAAACTTCATTTGGTTATTGTTTGTGTATTGTTACCATCCTTATTTGTTACCTTGTGTACATGATTCGGTTAAAAAATTTTATTGTCATTCTCAAAAACATATCTTTTATATATGGTTTGTTTACGATGTTTTGAGTAATTTTTAATCAAGTATTCTCATTTACTCAAACTCTCATCAAATTCCTGTCCGTTTCCGTTTTTTAGAAAATGCCATCGAGGAGGGATCCTCAGCATAATGAGACAAAGAATACTCAGCCAGATTTGGAACAGTTGATAAATCAAGGGATAGATGCAGCTATACCAAGAATAGTGGCACAGATCACTGCAGGGTTAATCAGGAGTGTTGGCGGCACTAGTGGTAGTGCTTCTGGCAGTGGTGGAGCCGGTAGTGGAGCCGGTGGTGGTGCTGGTGGTGGCACAAATACTGGTAATACCAACCGTGGATGCACTTTTAAAGACTTCTCTGCAGGAAAACCTTTGGATTTTTATGGTAGTGAGGGAGCAGTTGGAATTGTTCGCTGGATAGAAAAGATGGAGTCTGTCATAAAAATCAGCAACTGCTTGGATAATCAAAAGGTTAAGTATGCTGCTTGCTCTCTGTAGGGCGAAGCCCTAACATGGTGGAATTCTCAAGTTGATGCGTTAGGAGAACAGGTTACTGATAACCTGACTTGGGAAGAGTTTAAGAAGATGTTAACTGAGGAATACTGTCCTCGAAATGAAATAAAGAAGATTGAAGTTGAGTTTTGGAACCTAGAAATGGAAGGAGCTGAAATCTTGGTTTACACAACTCGATTCCAAGAGTTGTCCCGTTTGGTGCCACATCTGGTGACACCCGAAGGATTGAAAGGTATATATGGGGATTGGTGCCCCAGATTCGGGGAATGGTTACTTCAGCCAAACCTTCTACTATGCAAAGTGCGATCCAATTGGCAAGTGAATTAACTGATGAGATGGTGAGAAATAGAATTTTTGATTAAGAAAGGAACAATTGGAAAGAAACCAGAGGAGAAGGCTATGAAGAAATCTACTGGTGGTCCAAGTAAGAAGCGTAAGTTTGTGAAGAATTATGTGGCGGTGACACCGCAGAAAAGGGCAAACACTGGAAATCCACCTCTTTGCGCCAAGTGCAATTCTCAACACTTTGGGGCTTGTGAGCAGTTCGTGTGTGCAATATGTAAACCAGTGGGGCATACAACGAACTACTGCAGATTCGACCCTAATGCACCAAGGGGTTGTTTTGAATGTGGAGCAACTGATCACTTCAGGAACAAATGTCCCAAATTGGGCAGAATTGGTGGGAACGCAGCAAATCAAGCTAAAGGTAGAGCTTTTGTGATTGGGGCTGCAGATGCACGTCAGGACCCGAATGTGACGACGGGTACGTTTCTTGTCAACGATCTATATGCATCTATACTTTTTGATACAGGGGCTGATAGAAGCTTTATATCTTCTGAATTTAGATCATTGATTAAGTTAAAATCACAAAAATTGAAAGAGGCCTATACTATAGAACTAGCTAATGGTAAATTGATTAAAGCTAGTGACGTTATCCGAGGTTGCTCTATGAACCTAAATAATCACCAATTTAATGTAGACCTTATCCCAATAGAGCTCGGTAGTTTTGATGTTGTTATTGGCATGGATTGGTTATCCGAAAACCGAGCCGAAATTGTTTGCTCAGAAAATATAGTTCGAATTCCGCTTTCAAACGGTGAAGTATTGAATGTCCAAGGCGATAAGCCCGGGAGGAGTTTGAACATTGTGTCTTGGATGAAGGCATGGAAATACCTTAAAAAGGGAAGCTACGCGTTTCTTGCTAATGCCATTGAGAAGAAATCAAAGGAGGTTAAGATTCAGGATATTCCAGTTGTACGCGAGTACCCAGAAGTTTTTCCCGAAGATTTGCCTGGATTACCCCCTCCACGACAAGTTGAGTTCCGGATTGACTTGATACCCAGTGCTGCACCTATTGCTAGATCCCCATACCGTCTGGCACCATCCTAATTACAAGAGTTGTCGAATCAGTTACAGGAACTTTTAGAGAAGGGATTTATAAGACCGAGTTTCTCACCTTGGGGAGCTCCGGTCTTGTTCGTGAAAAAGAAGGATGGATCATTTCGAATATGTATTGACTACCGGGAGTTGAATAAATTGACGATTAAGAACCGATATCCACTCCCGAGGATCGATGATTTGTTTGATCAGTTACAAGGATCGACTCATTTTTCTAAGATCGACCTCAGATCCGGTTATCATCAATTAAGGGTCCAGGAGGATGACATACCAAAGACAGCGTTCAGAACTCGTTACGGTCATTACGAGTTTTTGGTTATGCCCTTCGGGCTAACCAATGCCCCGGCAGTATTTATGGATCTGATGAATAGGGTGTGTAAACCCTATTTAGACAAATTCGTGATAATCTTTATCGACGATATTCTGATATATTCTCGAAGTAAGGAAGAGCACGAACATCACTTGCGGTTGATTTTGGAATTGCTTCTAAACGAGAAACTATTCGCCAAGTTTTCTAAGTGTGAGTTTTGGCTTAAAGAAGTTCACTTTCTAGGTCATGTGATTAATGAGAAAGGCATTCATGTGGCTCCAGTCAAAATTGAGGCAATAAAGAAGTGGGAAACGCCTAAGACCCCAACTGAGATTCGTCAATTTCTTGGTTTGGTGGGTTACTATAGGCGATTTATAGAAAATTTCTCGAAGATAGCTCAGTCTTTAACCCTCTTGACTCAGAAAGATAGAAAGTTTGAATGGGGTGACAAGCAAGAAGAGTCATTTCAGTTATTGAAGCAGAAATTATGTAACGCTCCGATTCTCACTCTTCCTGAAGGTATGGATGGCTTTGTTGTATATTGTGATGCATCTCACCAGGGTCTTGGTTGTGTGCTGATGCAAAAGGATAAGGTTATTGCTTACGCATCCCGACAATTGAAAGTGCACGAAAAGAATTACACAACTCATGACCTGGAGTTGGGTGCTGTTGTCTTTGCACTTAAAATTTGGAGGCACTATCTTTATGGCACCAAATGCACTATTTTTACCGACCACAAAAGCCTTCAGCATATATTCGATCAAAAGATGTTAAATATGAGACAAAGGCGATGGGTTGAGCTTCTGAATGACTATGACTGTGAGATCCGTTATCACCCTGGGAAAGCAAATGTGGTGGCAGATGCTTTGAGTAGAAAGGAAAGAATAAAACCTATTCGAGTTCGTGCTTTGGGGATGACAATCTAAACGAGCTTGAAAGCTCAAATTATCGAGGCACAAAAGGAAACTCTACAGAGAAATAACTTGAAAGATGAACTTTTATGTGGTGCTGAGAGAAAATTTGAACATAAAACTGATGAGTTGATTTATTATTTGGATCGAATGTGGATTCCGGATTCCCATAACTTGAGGGAACTGATTTTTAATGAAGCTCACAAGTCGAGGTATTCTGTACATCCCGGAGCCGACAAGATGTACAAAGACTTGAAAGAATTTTATTGGTGGCCCGGAATGAAGAAAGATATTGCAAGTTATGTTGGGAGATGCTTGACATGTTCTAAGGTCAAGGTGGAATACCAGAAACCGTCGGGACTTTTGCAGCAACCCGACATCCCACAGTGGAAATGGGAGCAGATTGCTATGGATTTCGTCACCAAATTACCCCGAACTTCCAGCGGTTTTGATTCAATTTGGGTCATTGTTGACCGGTTAACAAAATCTGCTCACTTTATTCTTATCTGAGAGGATTATAAGATGGAAAAGTTAGCCCGTTTGTATATTGGTGAGATTGTTTCTAGGCATGGAGTGCGTGTTTCCATCATTTCGGATAGGGATAGTCGTTTTACTTCCCGATTTTGGCAGACATTACAACGAGCTTTGGGAACGCGTTTGGATATGAGCACGGCTTATCATCCTCAAACTGACGGTCAAAGTGAACGGACGATTCAGACCATGGAGGATATGTTAAGGGCATGTGTAATAGATTTTGGTGGTAATTGGGATACACATCTACCGTTAATCGAATTTTCTTATAATAATAGTTATCACGTTAGCCTCAGATGTGCACCATTTGAAGCTTTGTATGGACGTAAGTGTCGATCACCACTTTGTTGGGCCGAAGTTAGTGACAATCGTTTAACTGGCCCTGAAATAATTTAGGAAACTACGGACAAGATTTTTAAGATTCGTGATAGACTAAGAGCCGCGCGGGACAGACAGAAAAGCTATGCCGATAGTCGAAGAAAGCCCTTGGAATTTCAAATTGGTGACAAAGTACTTTTAAAAGTTTCACCTTGGAAGGGCGTTATTCGGTTCGGAAAGAGGAGTAAACTCAATCCGAGGTATATTGGGCCATATGAAATTATTGATAGAATTGGTCCCGTGGCGTACAAATTGAAATTGCCTCAGGTACTCAGTGGTATACACGATACTTTTCATGTATTAAATCTCAAAAAGTGTTTAGCTGACGCGTCCTTAGTGATACCACCCGAGGAAGTCCGTATTGAAAAGAAGCTTCATTTTATCGAGGAACCGGTCGAGATTTTGGATCGCGAGATCAAGACGCTTAAACGTAGCCGTATTCCTATCGTGAAGGTCCGATGGAACTCGAAGCGTGGACCCGAATTCACATGGGAACGCGAGGACCAAATGAAGCAAAAATATCCTCATCTCTTTGAGAAGGAAGCGGTTACTACTGTCACCAGTTGAATTTCGGGACGAAATTCCTTTCAACTGGGGGATAATGTGACAACTGTGGTTTTTCAGGTCCTTACCGTTTCCCAACTTTTATACGCTAGATTTTTTTTATATTATAATTTTATATATTTTTAGTGTTTCTAGGAATTCTAGGAACACTATCTTAGACAAACACTAAGGTCCGAACTAGAAAACCCGGTTAAGTGCATACACTGCGTATACTGCGAACGCATTAAATAATCGGTAAAAATTAAATTCTCGAAAATAATTTTTATATTTATATTTTAGTTAAGAATGATATTTTATAATATTATATGTGCTAACTTTTGTGATTCTTGATTAAACTAACGATCACAGGTGGTTCTTCCGTTAAAAACCCGGTGTTCACCCGGTATAACTTTTTAAAATTTTTGAGTTTTTATGTTTTAAAAATTTTCAAAATTCATCATTTTAGATACTTAATTTTTATATTTGATAAAAATGCTTATTTTTAGTGTTTAGGGGTGTAATTTTTATAAAAAATAGGTATTTTTTTTTATAAAAATGGTCTTTTTAACCAAGACTTCAACCTCCCCTATAAATACCCAACCCCCCACCCCATTTTCCCTCTTCCTTTCTCTTCTTCCAGCCGTAGACCCCCCCTTGCAACCAAACACCCAAACACTCCCAAATCTCATCCAAACTCAAGAATAATCTAATTCCAAGCTTTAATTCTTGGTTTCAATGGATTGATGAGCTTTGTTTTAGTGTTTTAAAGGTATTTTAACATGATTTCATCTTTAAAATTTCTGTTTTGATTCTTGCATGTGTTCTCAAGAACACCAAGAACACACACACAACACACACTCACTTTGATTTTCAAGTTTTGTTGTTTTTAAGAGTTTTTAGCGTGAATCTTGTGATTTTAACAAGGATTTGTGGATAAAAACTAGTTGTAATCATCCATAATGAATTATCTAGTGAAAAACTTGTAAGATTTGATGATCAAAGTGTATGAACACTTGGGTGTTCATATTTGCATTTTCTTGAATTAAAAGAGCATTTTATTGATTTTTGAGTTTTTGATCTTGGAATTGAACCA
This sequence comes from Smallanthus sonchifolius, assembly GCA_023525975.1. Lineage (NCBI taxonomy): Eukaryota > Viridiplantae > Streptophyta > Magnoliopsida > Asterales > Asteraceae > Smallanthus > Smallanthus sonchifolius. Next base: position 23,643,062 of record CM042037.1, read on the forward strand.
CATTATGATTGTAGGTTATAAATCAAGGAAAAATCAGTAGTTTAGCATCAAATATCATCTTCATTTGTTGATTTTGGAAGATATAATCTTTGATTAAACTTGTTAATTGTTGAAAGTTCAAGAACAAGCATGTTCTTGATGAATTTTTAAACATTATTGATCTAGCACCCAAAAGTGGTTTTAATCAGTAGTACATATTTTAAAAAAAATATCGGAAAAATTTGGTTATCTAATTCTTTATAGATTATTTATTAAAATTCACACAAGTTTAATACATGGAAATTTTGTAAAAATACTTCTGAATATTGAAAAATTCTGGAAATTTGAAAGTGATTATTATATGATTAAGTAAGACTCCTGTCAAAATTTTATAAAAATTGGAGTTGTTTAAGTATACGTTTAGTATTTATAAAGTTTAAACGGACGATTTAGGGTTTATATACTTCTGGATAAAATCAGGACTTGAACCTTTATATGGGATCTTATATTAACTTAAAACTAATATGGTAAAAATTTGGTAAAGATTGGATTTGCTTAACTATTTTTCCCGAATTTGTAAATTTTATTAATATTAAATTCATATTAAATAATCTGAATATTAGAAAAATATGAAAATTGGTCAGAAATTTTTATTTATAGATATGATCAATTGATATAAATTTGAAGCAGTAACTTTATGTCTAAGTATATTTTTGAAATTATGGTCCATTTAAATTTTATAAAAGTTAATAATTTTGGAAGATTTTTATATAAAATTGATTTTATAAAAATTCTAAGGGATTTTAGACAGAAGTATTAACTCATTTAAAACATAAAATTTGACTTTTAAATTGGGTGCTAATATCACATTAAAACCCTAATTTTGGACGAATCGTATTTAAACCGTAGACCGGACTTTACGCGCGTAATCGCGTTTTTGAACATACGAAACCGTGACATGAGATTTTATCAAATGTGATTTTTTTAACTACTGATTTTATTATTAAAAATCTAAAACTTAAAGTTTTAAGATTATTAATTCATATAAAAGCCGGTTTTACAATTATTAACGGTTCGTACGCACGTGCACGGGTTTTGACTATGCAGTTGACTGCATAGCCACTTTTGACTTTTGTTGACGTAGTCATACATATTAGGTTTCCTAAATACATTTTGTGTCTACTTATTAGTAGGACTCGGTTAGGAATACCATCGTTGGCTGTTTCACTGTTTTACCGCACTTTTTCGCGTTTCACTCTCAGGTGAGTTTTCGCGGCCCCTTTTTACTTACCGTTTTACCATTTTTGGGGGAAAGCTGTTTCGTTTTTATTTATTTAGTCACATGTTATATGATACAAGGATTACATGAGTTATTTTTATATTTATGCATTAAAGTCTCCAATTTTTTTTTATTGTAATCAATTAGCTGAGCGTAGCCGTTGGGAATTTTGAGTAGTACTACTTGGGTTGACACCCCCGCTCATGGTTTGGTCGCGCCAACCAGACTTGTAGGGTCACGTGGGCGCAAAGTTAGCCAATTATATTTTTTTAGACGGTTGTTGGCATAAGACTTTCATATGGGGTACTTTATTTTTATTTTGTCTAGGCTTTGATTTCGGCTCATGGTAATATGTTATCTAATACATGTGTACTAACTTTGGATTTTTATAAACTTTTATAGAGTCGTAAAATCTGCGTTTCTCACCAACTATTTATATAGTTGACCCGTTTTTGAAACATACTTTTAGGTAAATAGAAATGAAGATAAGGTTCATGGGGGCACGCTTTTGTTTAGATTTTGTGGTTTCACTTTGGAACAAACTTAGTACCTATGACTTTGGTTGTTTATAAGACGTTCATTTTATTGTTTGAATTCCGGATATTGTATGACTTCTTTTAATTTTGGGTTTGGTAATGGTTCTTTTGTAAATTGCGATGTACCCATTAGCATTCTCTTGCGCCTAAGTGTTCGATGCACCGCTCTCGTCTCACCTCCGTGTTTCCGCCTTCGGCGGGGTGTGACAACGTTCCTTCCCGTTTGACAACAAACATAGATCGTAATTGCACCAAATTGCCGGATTTCTCGTTGTTGGTCAAATTTCCACAATGGTAACTTCGTTTAAGGAAGCACCAACACTACTTGCCAAGGTTTTTTTTTTGAGAGAGTTTAGAGAGCGTTTTTGAGCGTTTAAAGAGCGATTTTAGAGATTAGAGAGTGTAGAAAGAGGTGAGATTAAACCTAAACAACCCCCGCCTATTTATAGTGAATTAAGGGTGAAAAAAAGGCAAAAAAAACGGTCAAATTTGTGTCAAACGGCTATATAGCCGTTGAATAACGGCTATATAGCCGTTGAATAACGGCTCTTTTTTTAATTCAACGATCAAACCGGTTTAAACCGGTTTAAATACCGATTAAACCGAACCGGTTTAAATGAACCGGTCTTGTCGCCTAAAAGTGTAAACCGGTTTTAAACGGCTGGGTTGTAACTAGTTTGGATTAAAACGGTTTTCCTACAACCGATTTTTGAGTTGGGACAGGTTTGAAATTTCTAACCGGTTTTTTTTGCTCATCTCTACTCACACGTACACTTTCTAATTTTATGACTATATTATTTTATTTCTATTATTACTATTACTATTACTATTATTACTATAATTATTATTATTATTATTATTATTATTCCTAATAACTTAAAAGGTAATGTCGGTGCCCAATGGGAGGCCACCAACAAACCCACATTTTTATGTGTTTTATACTAATTTTTTCCAAAACCTTATCATATATTGGTCTTAGTGTAGTGGTTATCTCTTTACTTAGTTTTCAGGTCATCTGTTCAAAAAATGTTGCTAGCAAGCTTTTTTTTGTTTTTTTTTCTTTTGATTATTCTTTTTTAATTATTAGGCGCAATGTGAGAGGCATAATAAATTTTTATATTTATGATTCGATCTTCAAAACCGATTCATCTCAAATTCCTATATTACTTTTATGTATTTAAGTACGTTAGTGTCAACGCCAAAACAATTTTTTTACTTTGGTTTTTTTTTTCTTTTAGTTTTTTTACATTTTCTTTAAGGGTTAAACGAGTAGTTATAATCTCATATGTTTTTTATGTTACTGATGTCGCCCAGACGGTCTATATAAAAATTAACAAAACCTCACCTAGACTCCTAAGTAATAAATGGAGTGCCTTCGACTAAACCGCACTGACAGGCAAGTGGACATATCGAGTGTAGCACAGCTTAATGGTAAACCGAGTTGTCGAACCCTAGAGACACTACTATAACTATACTAGACCCTGACTTGGACTAAAGATTGATTGATGGGGGGTTGACTACACTAAAGATTAACTAATAATACAGCAAACTAAAGATCGACTCAAGCTATCAAGGTAAAGACTAAGGAAATATCCACCTAGGTCGGAATCCTACTTGCAAAGCACAACTTCTACCGGTTCTGGAAACTATGATGGATCTGGGTTTCTAAAGAAACAGTTCAAGACTACTGAGTGGATCCCTAATCACTCTTAGGGTGTCACCAACTAAGGAACCTAAAGATGTAATAACTCACCAGATAATGGATTACCTTTCGGTTTCTCCAACAATGATAAAGTACCCTAAAGACAGATCACCTTTCAGTCTCACCGTCCACAATACATTCGAAGAATGCACGGGATAATCTCCAGATAAGAACTATGATTCAGAATAGCAATAATCACTAGACACCTAATACCAACTTCCCCTCAGACAGCTGACACTCGGATTCCTGATGACGAAGACTAAACGACTGACTCTCACTTCTCAGGTATTGAGACAGGATACACACTCAATCCAATCTATACTCAATCACAACTCCTATGGATCACTATGTCTAGCAAACCACACAAACAATCACAAACCTTAAAGTCTATGACCTAGATACGCAAATCAAGCTGGAAGACATCCACAATTAACGCACGTAATTATAATCAAACACACATCAGATCAGAGCATACATTTTCATCACAATTAATATCAAGAAACCTTTTACAAAATCATTAAACCATCAATTAATATCCAAAACCAGTAAAAATCGTAACTTTAACAAGCAATCATCTAATGACCGAGGCAGTACCAAGGTTTTAGCCTAGAATCATACTCAAACACATCAAAACTGAAGTATAAGCATAAAACATGGTTTCAAACAAAACAATTCAAAGATAAAAATCGAATCTTGATACCGAAAACGCTAAATCTAATGAACCCGGAAGCAAAGCTCCAACCTTTTCACTCTGATTGCCTTCCAAGCTCCCAAAATCGCATCTGGTCTCTCTCTAGACGGCAAATAATCGAACTCTCTGCATAATGGAAATCAAATTTCTTTTAAATCGATTTTAGGGTTTTTCTCGAATTTTTAGTCTCTCGCGTACCGCGAGACAATGGCATGGGTTCCTCGCGTACCGCGAGGAATAAATTAGTCGGGCGCGCTTTATGCTTCCCTCGCGTACCTCTAGGATTTCTTTCTCCTCTCTCGCGTACCGCGAGAGCTTGAATTTCAACGTTTTCTTCTTTAATATCTCGGGCTTCACTCACTTGCTCGATTTCTTCTGGTTTTCACTTGTATTCTTCACGAGCACCTGTAAACATAATAACTCAATAGTATACAAAAACGACTCAAAACAAAGATAAAACTAATAAAAAACGCATGAATACAATAACAATAAAGATGTGTGCTTCGCACTACATCAAACATCCCACTCTTAACCTTTTTTCGTCCTTGAAAAAGCTGCAATGGAATCATAACTCAGATCTACTTTAACATTAATCAATTACCAATTAGCCAAACATACTCATGCATTAAAAAGAAACAATTAGTATTTCTGTCCGATTAAACCCAAGCACCAACCATCAATCCCCCGTAATGTGTTCTAATTCCATTTTATACAGTTATCAATCAACTTATGTGACTCACACTTAGAAGCTACAGCTCTACCTAATCCCGTATCACGGTCATATTTAGGCACGGATCAAACCATATAGATTTACCTTACCACGTTAAACTAAGATTTATTTGTTTAAGAAATTAGATGAAATCATGTATGAATGGAATGAATACGAGCATTAATAAGCAAATTAAACTTCATCTAGAGGCGTTTCAACCAAGTCACTATCCTGGAAGTTAACACATAGAGTAAGTTATAATCAATAAAGCACATAAGTATCACTTATGGGTGTTTTCTTCAAGTGGCCATCCCAGAGGGTAACACATAAGCAAAACTCAGTATTCTAATCAAATAAGCTCATGGATTATGGACATATGGATGCGGGCGCCACCAAAACTAGGATTTATTCTCATAAAAAGAGAATGGTGTGCAAAAATTTCAAAAACAAATAAATATTATCTTAACGTGGTACCTATCACCCTATTTTGACAGTTTCAGTATTACCGACACCCTAAGATGAGTACCCACACGATTTCATGATTTAATTACGTGATTAATCCTAAGTAACACTCACAGGCTATTTAAGCTATTCAAGCTGACTGGGTCTACCAAAACATCACTAATTAGACGCGTTTTCAATTATTTAAATCATTTAAATTCAACAAGCAGATCCAGTTGTACTATCATTTTCCATGTATAAGCAGTTATTTCCAAGGACATTTTTGAATTTTTTTAAATTTTTTTTTTGTATTTTTGAATTTTTATAAACAAGACAAACTAGCTATACTAGACATTCACATCCCCACACTTGAAAGACACGACACAACTAAAAATAAAAATGCAAAAATAAAAATAGGAAGCGACTTAGCTGGTAATGTATATGCTCTCGAAAAAAAAAAGCCAGCTTCGTTCATCCTTGTGTGCACCGTATAGCATTTCGGTCGCGGTTGCACAATTGACTGCTGGGCTGCTCAATAATATCAGGATCAATTCCGTCCAAATGGAGATTGAGTATGGACGGAATGATGTAAACCTGCAAAATAAACTCACGCAATACCCGCAACATCAAACTGACTCAAATAAAAATAAAGACTCGACTGACTCATTAAAAATTAAAGACTCACGATAGATAGATAGAATGCAGAGAAACGTACTCAATGGGTGGCAAACACATAGACATGAAACTCACAGCAAGGTAGATCATCGGTCACGAAACAGTTTTAAAGTTTCCCATGGTAATGGTGGTCGGTGGATATGGATGAAGATGAATGGAATGATGGTGATGGTGGAGTGATGGTGATTGTGGAGTGATGGTGGGTGGAGATGTGAATGATAGTGATAATGGAAAACAAGGGAATAAGGGCCAACCAGTCATCCCCCGCGTACCTCGAAGAAGGACAGGTGGCTCCTCGCGTACCGCGAGGAGATTGCATTTCAAACGACCGAAGCCAGCCATCCCTCGCGTACCGTGAAGGCTTCCTCTTTCTCTTTCGTGTACCGCGAGGGGACTATAGTAACAGAAAGATAATTAACTTTTTCAACTTTTATACTTAGAAAATTTTTTACCCTTTAAATTCTTTCTTTACCCAAATTCTTTAAAAACCTATTCCAAGCATAAAAACAAATGTAAAAATACCTGGAACTTCATTTCTGATGGTTTTCCTCACCGAATCAAGCGCGAATTCCTGCAAGACACGACACAAACAAAGCACACATACCGAAAAACACCAAAAATGACACGGACTCAAACAAAGTAGTGCATACAAACTCTACATCCCCTCAACATGAACAATAGTAAAGGTCAAAGGGTCAATGTGTGATATCATTAATGGTGTGGCCTCTAACCTCTCGCCCGAATCTTCGGGATCCTCTACGCTTTCCTCAGTCATCCCCACACTTGGGGTTTTTCCTATGATCTCATCTAATTCTTCCATCATCTCCAGTAGATCATCAGGCACCTCATCGCTGTATTCATCCGACTCATCTAACAGCTTCTCCAACTCCAACGCCCATTCAAATATATCTCTTAAGTCAGGGGCGGGTTCATCAATTTCGCTCTCTGGATTAAAGTCCCGATGGTTACCTATGTGGGCATCAATCATGCAAACCGAATCGCTCTGCTCAGTAGACCCCTTCACAGGTTTCATAGCATCGAATGTGATTATCTCATCCCCCGCACGAAGTGTGAGTTTCCCGTCAAAGACATAGATCAATGCCTTGGCGGTACGTAGGAACGGGCGTCCTAGGATGAGTGGGACTCTATCATCCACTTCCATGTCCAGGTTGACAAAATCCATAGGGAAGACAAATTTACCTACTTTCACTAACAGATTCTCCACAATTCCCCATGGATGCTTGACTGAACGGTCAGCCAAGGAGATGCTCATGCGCTTCGGCTGCGGTTCACCTATGTCTAGCTGCTTATAGACAGAATATGGAATCAGATTGATGCTAGCACCTAAGTCAACCAACGCGTGGTTTAAGGGCAAACCGCCAAGCAGACACGTGATCGTGAAATGACCCGAATCTCCCATTTTCTCTGGCAGTTTGTTCTGAACCACTGTAGAACATTACTCACTAGGTGAGACTTTAGAAATCCCCTCTAGCTTCTTCTTATTGGAAAAAATATCTTTTAAAAACTTTTCCATACTTTGGCATATGCTGGAGGACCTCTGTGAATGGGAGATTAACCTTGAGTTGTTTGAACATATCAAGGAAGTGACCGTATTCCCTAGCATGTTTATGTGGAAACAAGCGCGCTGGGTAGGGAACACGACTCAAGTCAATCTCGGGGGTCTTAATCTTACCCCACTCTTCTTCTCCTCTACCTTCTCGACAGGCTTCTCCATCTCTATCTCCTCGTCCATCGGCTCTTCTTCTTCTACCGGTGGGTTCTCCTACTCTTCAACTCTTCTACTCCTAGTCAACACATCATTCACTGAAGTCCCTGTTTCCGTCACATTAGCTGACCCGGGCTCCTCTAACATCCTAGCATCGATCTCAGCAAATCAAGCTCTCCAATCTATATTCTTCACCTCTTCAAGCGAAGGGATGCCATAATCAGCACTGTTTCTGCTCGCTCCTCCTCTCTATGACTCCTGATCGACACGGCCATCACTGAAGCTTTGGGGCCTGAAGATGGACCTCCCTGTCTGTCCTTCAATATGTTCACGATGTCTCCTACCATGCGTTGCAAGTCCTGAAATGCCGATTGCTAATTCTTCAATAAAGTGTCGTGGGCATCCGGTCTTTGCCAAGCGTCCCTGTCCTGCTGGACTAAGTGGGTAAGCATATGTGTCTGATTATCTATCATCTCTTGAATCTTCCTTGTGTTGACACTGCTTCCTGAACTCACTCCTGCTTCAGCTCCTCCATACTGATTCTGGCGACCATTAAACCCAGGTGGGTTGTTTCCAGATCTCCATCCCAAGCCAAAATAATTATTATAGTTGTTGTACCCTAGGTTCTGGTTCTGGTTGCCAGTAAAACTCACCTGCTCTTGATGATTGACGGGGCAATCTCTGGTGTCGTGGCCTCCCCTGCACACCTCACACCTTTGAGCACTGAGCTTCAACTCTTTGATCTCATTCGCCATAGATGCGAGTGCAGCAACCACGCTAGTATCAGGGTTGACCTGATGCACACCTCTAGGAGAAGAGGCGGGTGCTGTGGCACTAGGAATGGAAGTCCTAGTAGATGGCTGCTGATGTTCCGCCAGAGCAAAGCTCTCGAACATCTCCTCACACTGGGCAGGGTCGAGTTTATCCATGATATGCCCTCTCGCAGCTGTGTTGAACATTTGCTGCTTCTAGAAGGTGAGACCATTGCAGAACTTCTCCACTATTGCCCAGTCGGAAAGACCATGCTGGGGACATCGGCTCAACATCGTGTTGAACCTATCCCAGGCCATGTGATAAGGCTTGTCAGGATCCATCCGGAACGAATGGATTTGATCCCGAAGGCGAGCGGCCCTGGAAGGTGGATAGTACTTCTTGAAGAACTTGTCTTGAAGATCCTCCCAAGTTGTGATAAAGTTGTCTGGGAGGGTGTCAAGCTAAGTAGATGCACGCCCAGAGAGCGAGAATGGGAAGAGACGCAAGTAGATAGCGTCCTTAGACACACTCGTGATATTGAAAGTATCACATATGCGCGCGAAGCGGGGCATCCGGGTGCATCCTCATCCACGAGGCCATGAAATTGAGTGGCACGAGTGATCGTGCTCATGACATGTGACGGGATCTGCCATGTATTGGTGTTCGGAATAACGGGGCGTGTGATCGAAGATCTCGCCCTGCTGACCCCGTCATTGGCCCTCTGGTGTACGGTACATCTCGCTGGTGGGCCAGCGTCGCCCATGATAGGAAATGGAATTGGGCTAGTAGAACGTAGCTCGGATTTGCACAGCTCTTTCAAACACTCCCGGAAGTCACGTGTGCGCTCTTGTAGCTCTCGTTCAGGCTCTGGAAAAGCTGAATAAGGTGGTCATCCCTACGAATGAGTATTGTGCATAAACAGAAAGACTCTAGAAGGAAAGAGACAAAGACTCAAAGACAAAAAAGACTCGATTCTAAATTAGACACACAAATAGCACGTAGGACAAGCACATAAACAAGTCACAAAAGAAAAAAAAATAAACCAAAAATCAAACAAAGAACTAGTCAAAGTTAATATTGCTTTTGCCAAGTGTCCCCGGCAATGGAGGCAAAAACTTGATGTCACACAGACGGTTTATATAAAAACTAACAAAACCTAACCTAGATTCCTAAGTAATAAATGGAGTACCTTCGACTAAACCGCACTGACAGGCAAGTGGAGCTATCGAGTGTAGCACAGCTTAATAGTAAACCGAGTTATCGAACCCTAGAGACACTACTATAACTATACTAGACTCTGACTCGGACTAAATACTGATTGATGGGGGGGGGGTTGACTACACTAAAGATTAACTACTAATGCAGCAAACTAAAGATTGACTCAAGCTATCAAGGTAAATACTAAAGAAATATCAGAGATTGGAAGAATACCACCTAGGTCGGAATCCTACTTGCAGAGCAAAACTTCTACCGGTTCTGGGAACTATGATGGATCTGGGTTTCTAAAGAAACAGATCTAGACTACCGAGTGGATCCCTAATCACTCTCAAGGTGTCACCAACTAAGGAACCTAAAGATGTAATAACTCACCAGATATAATGGATTACCTTTCGGTCTCTCCAACAATGATAAAGTACCCTAAAGACAGATCACCTTTCAGTCTCACTGTCCACAATACATTTGTAGAATGAATGGGCAATCTCCATATAAGAAGTATGATTCAGAATAGCAACAATTACTAGACACCTAATACCAACTACCTCTCAGACAACTGACACTCGGATTCCTAATGACGAAGACTAAACGACTGACTCTCACTTCACTCAATCCAATCTATACTCAATCACAACTCCTATGGATCACTATGTATAGCAAACCACACAAACAATCACAAACCTTAAAGTTTATGACCTAGATAAGCAAATCAAGCTGGAAGACATCCACAATCAACGCACAAAATTATAATCAAACACACATCAGATCAGAGCATACATATTCATCACAATTAATATCAAGAAACCTTTTACAAAATCATTAAACCATCAATTAATATCCAAAAGCAGTAAAAATCGTAACTTTAAGAAGCAATCATCTAATGACCGAGGCAGTACCAAGGTTTTAGCCTAGAATCATACTCAAACACATTAAAACAGAAGTATAAGCATAAAACATGGTTTAAAACAAAACAAATCAAAGATAAAAATCGAATCTTGATACCGAAAACGCTAAATCTAACAAACCCGGAAGCAAAGCTCCAACCTTTTCACTCCGATTGCCTTCCTAGCTCCCAAAATTGCCTCTGGTCTCTCTCTAAACGGCAAATAATCGAACTCCTTGCATAATGGCAATCAAATTCCTTTTAAATCGATTTTAGGGTTTTTCTCGGATTTTTAGTCTCTCGCGTACCGCGAGACAATGGCATAGGTTCTTCGCGTACCGCGAGGAACAAATTAGTCGGGCGCGCTTTCTGCTTCCCTCGCGTACCGCCAGGATTTCTATCTCGTATCTCGCGTACCGCGAGAGCTTGAATTTCAACATTTTCTTCTTTAATCTCTCGGGCTTCACTCTCTTGCTCGGTTTCTTCTGGTTTTCACTTGTATTTTTCACGAGCACCTGTAAACATAACAACGACTCAATAGTATACAAAAACGACTCAAAACAAAGATTAAACTAATAAAAAATGCACGAATACAATAGGAATAAAGATGTGTGCTTTGCACTACATCAATTACCTAACTATGTTTCTTTTTTAACCGTCTCAACCGTTTAAGATCCGCTTCACACCGCGGATAACGGGAATTTGAGTTAGGCTACGTGTTGACACCGCGGCAACGCGCGACGGGTAAAATTACTAGTTATAATATAAGATAGAATTGATCTTTTCAACATCAACAATTGGCATGCCACATCAAACATAAACGATCTTGAAAACATCCATATTGTTAATGTAGGAATGTGCCACCATGCCACAAACAGTTTAAAACGATTCGTAATGTATTTGAAAATGTTCTAGAATATCATGCCAATTTAGCTTACACATGTAACATGTTGGAAACAATTGATACACACAAAATCAAGAACACGATAATTTTTTGTGGGTGGATAATCTCACGATGGCTTTTTCTCTTTATTAAAACTCAACAAAGGAACCTACCATCTATTTATAAGCTATCTTTGCTTAAGTCAAGCATACTAATTAGACTCAAATACAAAATTCAAAAACAAACCTAAAAGAACTCAAATAGATAACTTGGATTATATCTCCCGCCAAACTTCAAGCAATCATACCCATACGTAGAGGTGGGCAAAAATATCAGATCCGGATCCGATCCGATGGATTATCCGGAATCGGATATTTTTGTAACCAGTTTTTTGGGACCGGACCGGGTTTTTTGGGATCCGCGGGATCCGGGACCGGTTAAAAATCGGATAAAAACCGGAAAAAAAGGACCGGATCTGACCATTGGGCTGAAAACAAAAAAAAAGCTATATAGTCTTTTTTTGTTTTTTGAGACTTAAAACTTAGTATAAATAGGTATCACAACAATCTTCAAGCTCTCAAAACACAAAAACGCTCACTTTTTACGCTCTCATGGCTTCTGCTTCCGCAAGCACTCAAAATTCCGTTGATGGTTCTACTAGTGACGTCACGGTGGTGAGAGTACTTCCTTGTACCCGAAACCAAAAGATATGGGCTCATTTCGATTTATATGAAATGTCGAACGGTTTGCAAAAGCTCGTTACAAACGTTGTGGTAAAATTATGGGTGCTGCGGGAAATAACACTTTGAAAAAACATATTGAAAGTCACGCAAAACATTGCCAAGGTGAAGATCAAACACAAATTGGAAGGGATAGAGGAGTTTGGCAATACAACGTCGAGAGGGTTCGTGAGAGAATGACACATTTCGTCATTCAAGAAGGATTATCGTTTGATCACTTTGATAACCCGCGCTTGACGAGTATGATCTAAGACACGCTTCAACCGAGTTACACAAACGTAAGTCGTTCTACTTTAAGACGAGATTGTTTAAAAATGTGGAAAAGAGCTAAAAACAATTAATTTTAGGTTTTGAAATTTAAATACCGGCATTAACTTAACCACTATAGTTTGGTCTGCTCCAAATGGTTTACCCGAATCGTACCTTTGCGTAAACCACACATTGGGTTCAACCCGAGTCGTGGCAAATGATGAAGCGTATGATTGCGTTTAATTATTTTGGATCTTCACATACCGGCGAAAACTTATTTTATATTTTAGACCCGGTAATTCAAACTTATAAAATTCAACCAAAAATATTTTTTAATATCTTTTGATAACGCTTCAAATAACACAAACGCGGTGAAAAAATTAAAAATAAAATATGAACCGCCTTGTAACGGTGTTTTTTTTTCATAGTAGATGTGTTGCTCACATCATTAACTTGGTTGTGCAAGACGGTCTAAACGTCCAAGAAATAAGAGACGCGAAAGAAAGATTTAAAGTAATGTTACAGGAAGTTTTTAGCACAAGCAAAAAAATATATATAAACAATAGAAACTTGTGTCAACAAACGGATTCCATCTTTTGTAGGTCCGAATTGAGATGTACCTACTAGGTGGAACTCGACATGAAAAATATTTGAATCGGCCTTAAGGCAAAGAGTTACTTTAAAATATTTACATGATGAACTTGTGATGTGTTGCAAAACACATATCTTTATCCTTGTATTTTGTAGCGTTTTTGACATAGTTTTATAGTCGTTTTCGGTCATTTATAGCTCGCACTTAGTTGCGTTGTGTTTACAGGTAATCGTGTGCAAAACAAAGCAAAATCTTGAAGGAATCGAGCACACGAGGAAAAGAATGAAAAAGAAAATAAAATCTAGAATTCTAGTTCTTGGAGTGTCGCAAAGATCCAAGCTCAGATCTTCGTGTGTTGCCAAGTTCTTGGAGTGTCGCTAAGATCATGGCTCAGATGTTCGCGTGTCGCCAAGACCCAGAATTCAGGAAATCAGGCGCCCGACTGTTTTGTCCTTGGCGCCACGCTAAGAGGTCTAATGGATGCTTCGCGACACGCGAAGATCTAAAATTACGGCAAAAACCCTAAAATTCAATATTTAAAGAATTCTAATGCCATTCTAAGGGGAGTTCGACTTTTAGGCGTCATGACAGAGACTTTGGGCGATTTTGGGAGCAGAGAAGGCAATTGGAGCAAGGGATTGAAGCTTTGGAGGACATATTGGTTAGATATCAATCGTTTAGCTTATGATATTCGTTCTCTTGTGTTCAATTAGTTTAATTGATACTTTGTTCATGATGTTTATTAATGATTTACTGTTTTTGAACATGGTTGTTGGCTAAACTTCTGTAGCTACTTAGGTTTAATGAATATTTGTTGAATGTTTGGAAATCTCTTGGTTTTTGGATTCTTGTTGATGGATTAATGTTAAAGTAGAAAACTTGATTGCAATTGGTTCGAGTGTATGCATGTTTATCTCTGACTTATGATCAATTATTGTTCCACATGTGTCTTGTTGAATGTCGTTCAGTTATAGATGCATGTTAGGTCACTTACTGTGTGTTTGTGATTTGTGTATGGTTTATTGATATCGTAATCCATAGGAATAGTCATTGAGAGTTTAGAGGATTTAAATATTCTACCTACTTCGATAGCTGAGAGGTGAGTAGTAGTCAGGTTGTCTTTGTGTTAGGTATTTAGGTGTAAAGGCTCTAAGAGAAGGTTTCCCTAGATTTCCTAGTATTAGTTGCTATCCCGTGTCTTATCAATAGTTTTCAGGTTACTCCTTGCATCTTAGGGTGTATTAAGATAGTGTGACTGAGAGGTAATCTATCTTTTGGGTACTTTAGTATTGTTAGAGAGACTGAGAGGTAATCCAACCAACTAATTAATATCACACTCCCCTTAGGGTTCCTTTTCGGTCACACCATGAGAATGATGAGGGATCCAATAGGTTGTCTGAGGGTGTAGTAAGTTAAGATCCTGGTTCCATCATAGTTTCCATATCCGAGAGAAATCTGAGACTCACTAGACGCGGTCCCATCCCCACACTTGAAACAAACATTGTCCCCAATGTGAACTGAGATACAACTAAAAATAAAAAGACAAAAATAAAAGGAATCGACTTAGCTGGTAATGTAGCATGAATGGTCCAGCATTACTCTTCCACGTGTTCACCATATAGCATTTCGATCGCGGTTGCACACACGACTGTCGGGTTGCCTTTACAAGATAAATAAGATCAAAATCCAACCCACACAAATGGAGATTGAGTACGGACGGAGCGATAAATACCTGCATAACATAACTCAAACATACCCGCAACATTAAACTGACTCAAAATAAAAATTAAAAGACTCAACTGACTCACAGACTCAAGATAGATAGCAGAGAAAATGTACCCGATGTGCCACTAGCAAGGTTAAACATCGGTCACGAATCGTTCTTAAAGTCTCGCATGGTAGGTAGTCGGTAGTAGATGATGTGGTATGAATGCTGGATGATAAATGGTGGTAAAATGATGGATGATGGTGAAGGATGGAAGCTATGATGATGGTATGATAGTGGGATGATAATGGATGGTGATAGTGGATGGATAATGATATGTGGTGGACGGTGGTGGTGACGGTTATGGGAAATCATGGGAAACAAAGGAAGAAAGGCAAAATAAGAGGTCCCTCGCGTACCGCGAGAGAGTGGGGTTTAGGCCGGCCATGAGTTTTGGACTTCGCGTACCGCGAGAGAGTCCTGGCTGTGCTTCGCGTACCGCGAGAGAGGGGTAGTCACAGAAAGATAATTCGATTTTTATACTTAGAAAAATTTTGACCCCCTAAACCTCTATTCACCCAAATCCAATTCAAACCTGTTCCAACCATAAAAACCAAAGTAAAAATACTTGGAACTTCGTTCCTGATGATTTCCTTCACCGAATCGAGCGCGAATCCCTACAAGACACGACACAAACAAAGCACAAATACCGAAAAACACAAAAATGACATGCAAAATAAAACCAAGAACTATACAAAATCTGCATCCTGAGCATTTTCCCGAGACTCAAACAAGCCTATCAGGAGGCTTCTCCTTGATCCTAACCGGCACCGCCTTCATCCTGCGCGATATCCTGGCTCTCCAAACCACTGACAACCCATTACTCCTAACAAACAGTGAACTCATATCACATTTAGCACTCAGATCCTTCCACCATAGCTTAAACTTACCCGGCCCAAAGATGATATGCATCATATAACCAAGTAAATTGCCACCCCTAGACGTCCCCACACTTGGGGTTTGCATTCTCCCTAAATCAGATGAATCTATCAAAGCACATGTTCTCTTTCGGGGTGGCTTGACCTAGGGGTGACTCGGTCTCTCTCCCTTCAGTACGAAGAACAGGTAGAGGTTCAGGAATAGGCACTTCTAACGGTATGACCTCCACACTCTCCACCGGACCATCATGATCCTCTAAGCTCTCCAACGTGTGTATGTCACAGATTATCAACCCATCCTGCTCTAGTATCTCACTTAAACCGCAATCATCACTAGCAGCACCTAAAAACGCGGACCTTACCAATTTTTTTCAAATGCAGCAAGCCAATCCGGAGGGTCCTCTATCATTCCTCCCCTATCTCCATCACTTGGGGTTTCTCTTATCATCTCATCCAGCTCTGCCATCATCCCTTGCAGATCACTGGGCACCCCATCGCCGTATTCATCCAGTGCGTCTAGCAACTCTTCCAAATCCACCGCCCACTTGGATAACTCTCCTAAATCAGGGGCGGGTTCACAGACTTCTATCTCACATGGATCAGAGACATGATGGTAGTTCATGAAGACATTAATCAAGCACACAGAGTGGATTTGCTAGCCAGCCTCCTTCACGGGCTTTGCAGTATCGAATGTAACCGACTCACCCCCTACACGAAGTGTGAGTTTCCCATCAAAGACATCGATCAATGCCTTGGCGGTCCGTAGGAACGGGCGTCCTAGGATGAGTGGGACTCTATCATCCACATCCATGTCTAGAATAACAAAATCCACAGGGAAGACGAATTTTTCTACCTTCACCAACAGGTTCTCCTCTATTCCCCGTGGATACTTGACTAAACAATCAGCCAAGGATATGCTCATGCGCATCGGCTTCAGTCTCCTAGGTCTAGCTGCTTATAGATAGAATATGACATCAGATTTATGCTAGCACCCAGGTCGGCCAACGCGTGGTTTAAGTGCAAACAGCCAAGCAGACACGGGATCGTGAAGTGACCCGGATCTGCCATTTTCTCTGGCAACTTGTTATGAACCACCGCAGAACATCGCTCACTAAGTGGTTTAACTTGCATACTTAGGCATATGCTGGAGGACCTTTATGAACGGGAGATTGACTTTGGGTTGTTTAAACATATTAAGGAAGTGACTGTATTCCCTAGCATACTTATGAGGCATCAAGTGCGGTGGGTAGGGAACACGGCTCAAGTAAATCTCGGTGGTCTTTATCTCACCCCCACTCTTCTTCTCCTCTGCCTTCTTGGCAGGTTTCTCAACTAGTATCTCCTCGTCCACCGACTCTTCCTCTTCTACCGGTGGCTCCTCTACCATTCGAGCCTCGATCGCAGCAAAGTGAGCTCTCTAATCTATCTTCTTCACCTCTTCCTGTGACGGAATATGATGAGCAATGCTGTGGGAGACTTCCTCTACAGTAGGAATAAATGTATCAATAACAGTCTCCACTGCTCCTTCCTCCTCCTCTATTCTTCGACTCTTAGTTGACACGGCCATCACTGAAGCATTAGGGCCTGAAGACAGACCTCCCTGTCTATCCTTCATGCTCTTAGAGATGTCTCCTACCGTGCGCTGCAAATCCTGCAATGCTGACTCCTGATTCTTCAATAAAGTGTCGTGAGCATCTAGTCTCTGCTGAGTCTCCTTGTCCTTAACCACCAAATGGCAAGCATCTGTGTCTAATTTTCTAGCATCTCTTCTATTCTATTCGTGTTGACACTGCTTCCTGCATTTGGCCCTGCTGCGCTTCCTCCTTGCTGATTCGGGCGGGCATTGAACCCCGATGGGTTGTTTCCAGATCTCCAACCTGAACCATATGAATTATTATAGTTGTTGTACCCTCGGTTCTAGTTAGGGGCAATCTCTGGTGTCGTGGCTTCCTCTGCACACCTCACACCTCTGAGCACTAAGCTTTATCTCCTTTATCTCATTCGCCATAGCTGCGAGAGTAGCGGCCACGCTAGTATCAGGAGTGACCTGATGCACACCTCTAGGAGAAGAGGCGGGTGCTATAGCAGTAGGAATGGAATTCCTAACAGATGGCCGCTGCTGTTCAGCGAGAGCGAAGCTCCCGAAGATCTCCTCGCATTCAACAGGTTCTAGCTTATCCATGATATGGCCTCCCGCAGCTGTGTTGAACATTTGCTGCTTCTCGAAGGTGAGGCCATTATAGAACTTCTCCACTATTTCCCAGTCAGAAAGACCATGCTTGGGGCATCGGCTCAACAGCGCATTGAACCGCTCCTAGGCCAAGTGATAAGGCTCGCCAGGGTCCATCCGGAACGAATGAATCTGGTCTCTAAGGCGAGCGGCCCTGGAAGGTGGATAGTACTTTTTCAGAAACTTGGCTTGCTTGTTATCCCATGTGGTGATAGAATTATCGGGGAGGGTGTCAAGCCAAGTAGAAGCACGCCCAGAGAGCGAGAATGGAAATAGATGCAAGTAGATTGCGTCCTTCGATACACGGGGGTGTATTGAAGGTATCACATATGTGCACGAAGCGGGATAGATGTCCGGGTGCATCCTCATCCTCGAGGCCATGGTACTGAGTTGAATGAGTGAACGTACTCATGACATGTGATGAGACCTGCCCCGAGGACTCCATCACTGGCTCTCTGGTGCACGGTACGCCTCGCTGGTGTGTCAACGTCGCCCATATTAGGAAAAGGAACTGGGCTAGTGGGACATACCTGGTTTTTGCACAAATCTTTAAACGCTCCCAGAAGTCGCGGGTGCGCTCGTGAATCTCTCGTTCGAGTTCTAAGGAAGCAGAATATGGTGGTGATCCCTGCGAACGAGTGTGGTGCATAAACTGAAACATAAAAATCAAAAGAAATAAAATAAAGACTAAAAAACAGAACGAATCGATCCTATGTTAGACACTCAGATAGGACACACAAGTAGCAGAAAGGACAAAGACACACAATTAAGACTCACAAACGAAACAAACCAAAAATCACTAAAAGAATTAGTCAAAGCTATTGTTGCTATTGCCAAGTGTCCCCGGCAACGGCGCCAAAAACTTGATGTCGTCCAGACAGTCTATATAAAAACTAACAAACCTAACCTAGACTCCTAAGTAATAAGATTGAGTACCTATGAACTAAACCGCACTGACAGGAAAGTGTACCTATCGAGTGTAGCACAGCTTAATGGTAAACCGGAATATCGAACCCTAGAGACACTACTATAGCTAAACTAGACTCTGACTCAGACTAAAGATGATTTGGTTGGGGGGTTGACTACACTACTGATTAAACTAATAATGCAGAAAACTAAGAATGACTCAAACTATCAAGACAAAGTACTAAGGAAGATATCAGAGATGGGAGAATACCACCTAGGTGGGAATCCTACTTGCAAAGCTCAACTTCTATCGATTCTGGAAACTATGATGGATCTGGGTTTCTAAGGATAACAACTCTAGACAACCTAATGGATCCCTAATCGCTCTCAGGGTGTCACAAACTAAGGAACCTAAAGTGTACTAAACTCACCAGATAGTCGGATTACCTTTCAGTCTCTCCAACAATGATAATGTACCCAAAAGGCAGATCACCTTTCAGTCTCACTGTCCACAATACATTCGAAGATTGCATGGGGTAATCTTAAGATAACAACTATGACACAGTATAGCAACAAATACTAAGACCACCTAAGGGAATTTCCTCTCAGACATTTCACTCAGAATCCTAATACCGAAGACTAACTGACTACCTCTCACTTCTCGGGTATTGAGATAAGACACACACTCAGATATAATGAATACTCAATCACAATCCTATGGTTACTATGTCTAGCAAACCACACAAACAACCACAAACCTAAGTCTATGATCAAGATATGCTAATCAAACTGGAAGACATCCACAAATAACATACGGAATTATAATCAATTACAAATCAGATCTAAACATGTAGAAACATCATAATTATTAAACCTAGATCTTTACAAAGTCATCAAACCATCAATAAAATCCAAAAACCGATAAAAGATCCAAACTTTAACAAATATTCATCAATGACCTAGGCAGTATAGAACGTTTAGCCTAGAATCATGCTCAAAACTAGAAACACAGAAGTAATCAAGTCAAACATAATCCAAAACCAACTGGTTGTAAACAAAGATTAAGACTTCAGAACCGAATAGGATAAACTAAACAAACTCAGAATCAAAAGCTTCGATCTTGCACTTCAATCTCCTTCTTCAACCTCAAAATCACCCTCTAAACTTGCTCTGACGGCCAAAAATCGATCTCCTATCACAATGGCTATCAAATTCTATTCAATTCAAAATTATAGTTTTTTTCTCAGAATTTCTATCTCTCGTGTATCGTGAGACAAGATAGCAAGTCCCTCGCGTACCGCAAGGGCCAAAATAGTCGCGGCCGGTTTTTACTTTCCTCGCCTACCGCGAGAGTTGTCCTCTCCTCCCTCGCGTACCGCGAGGGAATGATTTTCCAACTTTTTTTCTTCTTTTCTTTTGGGCTTTCTTCTCTTGATCGGTTTCTTCACGTTATTGATTCCTATTCCACACGAGCTCCTGAAAATATACAATAGACTCAAATATAGACTTAAACGACTCAAAACGAATATAAAACTAAGTGTCAACAAAAGAAAACAGTAGGATAAAAGATGTGTCCTTTGCACTACATCAATCCAATTCTCCAACCCCATTTCCGGAGCCGATCCAGGAAGCGGTTCCATTGGATCCGGTCGTTGACCAAGTTTGACCGATCCGGTTCGAATCCGATCCGAATCTAAAAAAACCGATTTGTGCACCTCTAACCATACGGTTTGATTATTGGGCTTGGTATTCTTTTGGGCTCGCCGTGATTAAGCCCAACAACGCATTCATAAAGTTACATTGTTTGGGTTATAGTGTCATAGTGTTGTCTATCATACTACATTACTATATATATCATATATAGAGGTGCACAAATCGAGTTCAAATCCTAACTCGAACCGGTTTGAAACCAGGTCGGGTTATGGTTAACGGAATTGAAACCGGGTTTTAACTAAACCCGAGTCAAGTTTAACCAGGCTGAAAATGGTTTGAAACCATTTTTTGAGGGGGTTTGACCGGATTTAGCTGGTTCCGGTCAGGTTGAACCCTGGTTCAAAACAGTTTGAGTCGGTAAAAAGATAAACCGGTTTGGAACTGACGGGTTTTATCTGGTTGGAACTGGGTTGGCTTTGTATCGGGTTGAACCCGAACCAAGTTGGATGTGCACCTCTAATCGTATATACCAACGTATTCAACTTATTAATGTAATTACCAAAGTTTTACTAATCCAAGTAAATAAAAATAAATAAACAATGGCAAAATATAATTACATGGCAATGTACAAACTTTGAGGTTGCCAGGTAAAATTTTTTTTAACGAAGATGATATGTCCTAAATTATACATATTTTGCATGCATAATTATCCCCATAATTATCACAATTATTAACAAAGTGATGGGAATTGATACTTAATCTATTCATTTGTGTTATAACAGGATGATTGACCTTGGTTTGTAAAAACATGAAGAAATCACTCATAATAAAGGAGAAATCAACATTCGGAAGTCAATTGAACGAACCTGGACCTAGGAAGTCAAAAGTCAACATGGAGCAGAAGAGGCCCAATGCACGGGCGTGCATTCCAATGCACAGCCGTGCAAAGAGCCAAATCTGCCCATGTACTCCTTAAAGTTTCCATATTCCTTCACGTGCAAGAAAAGGGTACTTTGCACGCCCGTGCAATCCAATGCACGGCCATGCATTGCCAAAATTTTAGCCTATAAATACCAAGCTCATTCTAGTGTTTTAGGAGTCCAATACCAAGGGTTGTGAAGGCCCTAGTCCTCTGCTAGAGCTGGAGCTCTCTCGGTTTTGGTCCGTTTTAGCTTTTCTTTGTTTATTTTATGTTTTTAGTATTGTAATATGGAATGATTCTTCTCATTCGAGTAAACAAGAGGCAACCTATACCCACTCTTCCTTGGTGTTGGAACTCTTTCACACTTTGTCGAAGGGTTAGTGGAGTCACTTGTATGGTCATTCGTGGCTAGTCCTCTTACGTTGCTCTGGTTGGTTGAACTTTAATTAATTAATAAATTATTTTTAGTATGTTATGTTCTTAAAGTCTTTCCTTTAATCTATCTTAAAAAGACAAGAATAAGTAATCTTTAAACCAACTTAATAACCTTAAATCTTGTGAGTTTCTTAAGAAAGACTTCTTGTTGGAATCTTATTTGAGTTTGTACGGTCTATATACAAATCTTGGTGCTACTAACGACCGGGTTAGTATAGGTTTAATCTTATGTGTTGACTGGAGGTTTGGGTATTCAACGAGGCGTTCGTGTCCTAGCTGGACCTTGTGGTTTGTGTCGGTATTTCTTTACTTCTCTTGTGCTAGCTTGCAAAGGACTTCTAGCGGGAGCCATGAGGCTTGATCTTGAGGATGAAAGTTATATTTATTTAAAATATTATTATAAGTAAAGACAACTAATTTAAGGATATAAACTGTTAGGTCTGCGCGTTCATAAAGTAGCTTTGGAGGGAGTTGCGCATTCTGACTTTCTAGTGGTGTACGCCAATCGATAGGATAATCTTAGTCTGAATAATAATTTACGGGACAGCCGACGAACTTGAGACCCCATTAGGATCTCGAGAGATATTAGAAACAGTTGGCCGATCGTATCCACTCTTCCGTTACGAAATGCTAACTCCCCTATCGAAAGGGTTAGTATTAGTAACTTTGACCAACCTTATTTGAATACAACATTAATAAACAAGTGATAACAACCCGAGTCAGACCTCAAAATAAGATGACATTCCTAATTACTTTCACTTTCCTTTTCCTTCTTTTAAACAAAACCCATTTTCCAACTTATTATCCTAGTCAGACAATCACGAGGATTGAGTAAGGAATCAGTGTACATGGTTTGATACTTGGTTCATACCCAGACTATATTACGCTTCGATAGTTACACGTGCCTATTGTGTATGTTTTAAGTTGAAGTAATTATCATTTTATTTTATAAATTTAAAACCTGATTTTGTGTAACTCTAAACCGAACATCAAGAATAGTATATGCATATGTATAAATTATATCTCTTGCATTTGACATCAAGTTTTTGGTGCCAGTACCCGGGATGTATATTCATACATATATACATATACACACACTAAAACACGCTATCAGGAGACAAGGTTTGAACTCATAACCTCTTGGTTGTTGACTCCCCCTCTTATCACTAGGCCTCAACCCCCCACCCAGTCAAGTAATTAATTCTCACAAATGTAGAAGTTAAAAATTTGAATTTTAGAATGATAAAAATCTATACTATATAATAAATACAGGTTTTTTCATGCCATGTGTCGCCTCCATATTCATTCTCATCATTTTTTTTTCGCATCTCTCTCTCTCTTATTAAATACACATCTATCTTTTAATAATAATATATCTTTAATAAAGTACTAATTATACTAATAAAATAAATTTATTTAAATTATCACTTATTATAAGAAACTTTTAAATCTAATTATTTAACTTTTATTTTCAATCAAATAGTAAATGAAAATCAAATTACATTAAATAGTAATTAACTTATTTTTGAAACCTAATTATATACTAATTTTTACATATTTTGAATTTTGTTTTCTATCCTTAATATATGTAATACATTTTTACACTTGTAAAATATATAAATAAAGATTTAAAAATTTTATGAATTGATATTTTTCACCCGTGTGTAGACACGGGTTCTAAGCTAGTGTTTAATATGAAAAAGAATGATGGTTATAAATCAGTAGATCCCAATGGAGGGAGGATCCCTAAGAAGGGGATTTTTCCTAAGTAGGCTAAGAAGTAATCTTAGCCATCAAATTTGATGATCAAGGGTTAAAATGAAAGTGTAGGAAAAAAGAAGGGAGAAAAGATATTTAATGAATATAATTGTCGTCGTTCGAAAGCATTTTTTTTAAAATAGGCGTAACGCTTTCGAACGAATTTACGTGTCTAATTTTATTATTCTGCTTTGTTTTTTATGATGACAAGCTCGATACTTTGAAATTGGATTTTAACGAACAAGGTAAGTTCCCTAATGTGATATCGGGATTTTATTGGTGACATCCCATTTGACCAATTTATTTCAATAATTTTTAATAAAATAATATTTTTGGAAAATTTAAACTATTTTTAATTATCATTTAATGAAAAATATATTTATTTTTTTTCTTACCAAAAGTATTAATTTTAAGTAGTAAAAAAAAGTCAAAATGGATGCACGAGCGTGCATCAGGATGCACGACCGTGCAGTCTAGGCATAAAGAGGGCAGTAGCTGCTGTTTTCTCAAAACCCACACCCCCAAACACGCTCGGACCTCGCCGAAATCACCCAAAACGCCCGATTTTCACCCGTTTCTTCCAATTTTTGCTTCTAATCTCTTCACAAAGGTATGTAAGCTTGTCCATTATCATTTTTATGTTTATTTCTGCTTCAAATATGACTAATTTTGTTCAAATAGGACTAGGGTTTCATCTTGTATCTTGGGTTGAATATGCATGAATCTGAACTTAATGCTTAATCTAAATGCATGTTTGACTATGTAAGATCATAATGTAACACTATTTGTCTTGTTTGAGTGGATTTGTTTGACTCGTATGAATGGTTTTTTGAATTTTGACTTGGAACTCTTGAATTGAGAAATACGAATTGAAGCATGAATGTTGTTTGTATGTGTTTAAGTTTTAGCATAGTTTGTGAAAAATTGTTGATTGATTGAAATAGGTCAAGAATTTTGACGGGTTTGACTTTTTTGATGTCAACATGGTGTGCATCTTTGTTTATAGTCATATTGCACCGTTCGAATTTACGCCTTGTTTGATTAATTATGATAGACCAGTTTTGGACTCGGGAAACATAATCGTGCCATAACCATGCACAAATTTTGTGTTTCTTTTGTGTGGTCCTAAAAATAAAAATATATATAGTTTATACTATCAATTTTTTAGTTATATCACTATCAATATTTATGGCACCGTATCTTTATGTGATTAATGAAGCAATCTTATTTCTTGGCACTAACTTTTTCACTTGGTGATTGTGTAGGGCATGGCCGAATCCTCTAGGAAAGAAGGAAGGAAAAGAAGAAGTACCCGCTTAGATTCTCGAACGAGTTCATCTTCCTCAATATCGCCAGAGGATGCACCACCTACTCCATCATCACCACCCCCACCTTACCATCCAGCACCAATGCCAGAAAATCCGCTTGACATGCATCCTTGGTTGATTTTGACTTGGAACTCTTGAACTGAGAAATACGAATTGAAGCATGAATGTTGTTTATATGTGTTTAAGTTTTAGCATAGTTTGTGAAAAATTGTTGATTGATTGAAATAGGTCACGAATTTTGACGGGTTTGACTTTTTTGAAGTCAACATGTTGTGTATCTATGTTTGTTGTCATATTGCACCGTTCGAATTTACACCTTGTTTGATTAACTATGATAGACCACTTTTGGACTCGGGAAACATAATTGTACCATAACCATGCACGGATTTTGTGTTTCTTTTGTGTGGTCCTAAAAATAAAAATATAGATATAGTTTATACTATCAAGTTTTTAGTTATATCACTATCAATATTTTTGGCACCGTATATTTACGTGATTAATGAAGCAATCTTATTTCTTGGCACTAACTTTTTCACTTGGTGATTGTGTAGGACATGGAAGAATCCTCTAGGCAAGCAGGAAGGAAAAGAAGAAGTACTCGCTCATATTCTCGAACATGTTCATCTTCCTTTATACCGCCAGAGGATGCACCACCTACTGCATCATCACCACCCCTACCCTACCATCCAGCACCAATGCCAGAAAATCCGCCTCACATGCATCCTTGGTTGATCCTTGGTTGATTTTTGATCCCAATAATGCTATTGAGATGCATGTCTTCCAAACATTGCCTGGCCTTATGCAACAGGAGTTTGGAACTCACAAGACAATATGCTATGCTACTCTGGAATGTATTGGTCTGTTAGAAGAAGCATTGCCACTGATTACAAGATCGTGGATCAAATTCTTTGAGATCCATTAGCCAATCTACTATGAGATGACTCTAGGGTTCTTGGCATCCTTCCAATTTGAAAGGCCCGTGCTGAGCAAGTCAAAGCACGATTGTGTACGGTTTAGGATGGCTCAGCAGTGGCATGAGATAACTTTGGCTAAGTTTGGGATTCAGATGAGATTTTATAGACATAGAGAGTTGCATCTCCCTGTGTTCACTAAGAGCATACATGAGTTCGGGGAAGGTGAAGCACAACAGGTTTGGGCAAGGATTAGATTAGGACCGTATGATCCTCACAGACAAAATAGAACCAAAATCCACCACCCTCTGCATCGATACCTTCACAGAGTGATCGTCTACACCATTGGTGGGCGTAAGGATAGTATCAGGGTTGTAACAGTCAGAGACATGTTCCACTTACATTGCCTCATTGATCAGGTTCCCTGTAATTTGGCCTACAGTCTTGCCAAATTCTTCACTCGTGCTTACGGGTACTCTTCCAACAGCCATATCTTTGGAGGTCCCAACATTACTCACTTAGCAGCATACTTGGGGGTCCTAACTCATGTAAACCTTGGTTTGCTTGCCAATTTAGACCTACCGATAGAAGAAGTCAACAAGCAGATGTTGAGCAACATGAGGATGATGGAGAAGATACAGGTGGTGTATAGACTGGTAGACCGCCGGGGCAATCCTTGGCAAGTGTGACACCCAAGAAATTCCGGATAACTCCGTTAACCCAAATCCAGTTATCTTATTACTCAGTTTACTAATTTCAAACTATAAGGACGAAATCTGTCATAATTCAAGCAATTTCACATGAAACTACAAGGACTATTATTGCAATTGACTCAAACTCGATTGGGTTGACTTTTGTAAGTCAAACCCGTAATGCTTTGATCCAAATTCAACTCCAAACCCTCAAATTTGTTCGAATTCATGACAGTTATACAAAGCATTGACGATCTCGACCTCACCTTAATCATTCCCATACGTTTCTGATCGTTAATGAGTACGAATTAATCCTAATAATCATCACAAACTCGTTACCGTCGAACCCTCATCGTTTACTATCAAATTCGACCAATTCGTGTATCATTTTTTACAATTAAACACCTTGCACACGATAAACGAACCCTTCTGAGATTTTTGCACATCCTAATCTGACCGGAGACGAAGCCGAGTCGCCGGAGACAAAGCCACTCGAATTCGGAACCCCATTTAGTCGAGCACCATAAATTCGAACTCCAAGCGGGTAATTGAAACCTCCCTCACGTTCGTCTTTGTCTGTAGATTGAAATCCCTAACCTAATTGAGGCTTATAACATCGAATTAATCATGAACCAACTCTAGGGTTCATATCATTTCGGGTTTAATCGAACACCAACCTAGACTCGATCTCAATTCAATTAACTTACATGAACAGGTTCGTAATCCATCACTCTTTGAAAGCCCTCTGATCCCAATTGTTAATCTTATCGGATTTAAGAAATTTGATTTCATGTTCAAACCTAGGGTTTTTGGCTTTTTAAAACAGAAATTAACAACCCTAAACTCGATGATTTGTACAATTAGATGCACCCTTAGACTCGCAATTCAGTGATGAACAAAACCCCCATGTTTCTAAATCAATCGTGATCGAATTCTTTGAGTTACTGTCACACCCCCATATTTTATTTACTTATTAAATAAATACAGGTTGTAACGATTGGTTCATTACACGATAGCGGAAGCTGTAATAATGATTTCTAAGACTTGATTACATATACAATTACTAAAACTAAGAAATACTATGATCTAAGTTCTTCTAGATCAACGACAGACTTGAGACTTGATATTCTACGTCCTTCCAGCTACTAGGAATTGATCCAACATAGCTAGCCTATTCCAACCGCGCCAAGGCTAGAGGTCACCTGAGAAACATACTTGAAAGTGTCAACACAAAGGTTGGTGAGTTCACAGAGTTAGTTATATTAGTGCTTATAGTTTTTCCCCGAAAACCTGTTCATGACTTTACCGTCATAAAACTAAGTAGTTTTCATTTGAAAACATTCTCATGACTTAACCGTCATAAAATATGTTTAAACCTGATCATTTTAACTAATCAGAACCCTTTTGTATAAACATGATCACTTTATCCGGATCAAAACTCTTTTGTTTAAACCTGATCACTTTAACCTGATCAGAACCCTTTGTTTATACCTGATCACTTTAACCTGATCAGAACCCTTTGTTTAAATTCAATTGTTCGTAAATAGTTTCAGGTGTATGTGATAAACAGAATAAGAATTGTTGACCCATTTGTAAACTAGCTAGGAATACAAATAATATGTTCATACATGAGGCGTAACCAAACCATGACAATTTGTACACGCCCCTAATTTCGTTATCCGGTTCTATGCGGCCATAAATCCTCCAGATTGTGGTTAGCGCGACTAACCATGACCGGGAGACGTCACTCTCCATAGTACTATTCAT
Source organism: Smallanthus sonchifolius (assembly GCA_023525975.1). Lineage (NCBI taxonomy): Eukaryota > Viridiplantae > Streptophyta > Magnoliopsida > Asterales > Asteraceae > Smallanthus > Smallanthus sonchifolius. The sequence goes on from CM042037.1 coordinate 23,671,360, forward strand.
AGGACCCTAGGCTACAGTTAATGGTTACTACATTGTTCCAGGGGACTTTAGCTCAACTCGTTGTTCTCATCTCATGTAAACATAAAAGTCGTGCCTTATTCTCTTGTTATCCCATAAAATAACTGTAAGTATGTGTTTCCCCCAATCGTTGAGTGTTGTTCATCCGAACAATTGTTGTGTGTTGTTCATCCGAACAATCGTTGTGTGTTGTTCATCCGAACAATCGTTGTGTGTTGTTCATCCGAACAATCGTTGTGTGTTGTTCATCCGAACAATCGTTGTGTGTTGTTCATCCGAACAATCGTTGTGTGTTGTTCATCCGAACAATCGTTGTGTGTTGTTCATCCGAACAATCGTTGTGTGTTCTTGTCCAGCTGTTTAGTTGAGCAAGTTTTCTCCCCGTTTGTTTAAAAACAATTTAAAAACTAGTAGTAAAAGTGGGGCCGGGAGACTCACAAGAAGTTAAACCAAAACGTTCATATTGTCAAACGTATAAACAATGTAATTCATGTTTTCAAAACATAACAAGTAAGTATGTTTCTCCCCCGATGTTTACAAAACAGTAAAGAGTTAAAAGGGGGCCGTGAACTCACCTTGTGTCCGATGAAATCCTAGCAAACCAACTTGTGCTAGTTCTTGAATATCCGTACCCTAATCACACAAGGGTACTAATGTGTTAAAAACTACTCGTCTTATACGTAAGTTGTTCATCCGACTTAACAGATCCGATTGCTTTCGTTTAAGTATCTTTTTAGTTTTTCAACACTTGTTTCGTTATAAAAATAGTTCTAAGTTACTGCCCAATGTGACTGATGAACAGACGTCGAAACTTCCTAATTTCGATTGGGCAATTGAGTATCGAAACTTCATAGTTTCGATTGAGTATGACAATTGTCGAAACTTCCTAGTTTCGAATGAGCAAAAACTGGTATCGAAACTACCTAGTTTCGATTGGCAAGAAGGGTATCGAAACTACCTAGTTTCGATTGAGCAATATGTATCGAAACTACCTAGTTTCGATTGAACAACTAGTATCGAAACTCCTAGTTTCGATTGAGTAAACTTATATCGAAACTCCTAGTTTCGATTGAATAGGTATCGAAACTCCTAGTTTCGATTGAATAGGTATCGAAACTCCTAGTTTCGATTGAACAGGTATCGAAACTCCTAGTTTCGATTACTGCACTTTGATTGACAGAATTCGTCCTGTATATTTTTATGTTCAAATCTTGAATTTGACACATTTTTTCTTGTTATCTTACTTGCGTTTGAACGATTTGTATGTTCAGCTACGATTTTAAAGAAAATGAAATGGATAATATCGAGTTTTTACCTCAAACAGAGAATGATGATTTTCAGGGAAACAGAGAATGATCTTGAGCTCCTTATCTTGATTCTTGAGACAACACTTGGAACTCTTCTTATAGCACCGAAATACGGTGGATTTTTACCTTAAACTGGACTTCGACTTGAAGGAGAATTGGGAATTTGCCGTAAGAAAATGAGAAGTATGAAAGGGATTGTGGGATTTCGATTGAGGAGGTATGGTTTTTATCTGAATTTGAGTGAATTAGCAAGTGGGGGAATGGCTCCCCTGACTTTCGGTCGAGAAAGTCAAGCAAGTGGGTTGGGATTTAAATAAATCAAACCATTTGATTTAAGTGTAATTTTAACCACTAGTGTTCGTATTTAGTCGGGTTATCCTGGTACGTGAACCGGTAACTCCTAGAATTACCAAAATATGAAATGAGACCATGTACGGTTTTTGTTAGGCCTTAATGTCCTTGTTTGTGAAATTAAGTAAATCACAAAAACAATTATAATGTAAACTTGTTTATAACATGTACGGATATTGACCTGAATTGTCGGGTGTCACAGTTAGGACTGGTTTTGGATTCGGGTTCGCAAGGGGGAAGAACACAAGGGAGTTGTGTGTTAAATAAAATCAAATCCGGGTTCTGTTGCGATACCCTAGCGGGCGGGATTGGTTAAGGCTTTGTGTTGGTCTGGGTGAGACACCGATTCGAACCCTACCAGATGTTTTAATTTTTTTAGCAACTTTTTAAGCAACTAATTAATACAAAAACCTTTCCCATATTATTATAATTCTATATTAACGTGAATTATTACCAGAAAACACCCGTGTGCTTGGGATTAAATTTATAATTCATTTTAAGTATTATTTTCATATTAAAAATAATATAACTATTTATATTATTTCCTAAACTATTATTTAATTCATAAAAACACACGAACATTTATTTAATATTATTATCTCGTGTTTAGTGACGTTCCGTACGTACCACATCCATAGTAAGTATTAAACTGGGAATTCTCTAATCCCGATCACAAAATGTATGTTCGTTATTCATAAGCATATTTAGGACATCCGTCCTTTCCGTATCGTCGTCACAAAATCCTACGGGTTCCTAACAATCGTAAACATATTCTAGGGCATTCGTATACTGTCCGCTTGCAAACTATTGTGGTTTTGTTACATCTTTATGAGGTGCAAATTACTACACTCTACACACCCAGGTGAGTTTCACGGCCCCTTTACTGTTTTTTAAATTAGGGGGAGAAAACATGACGCAAACATATGATTATTGTAATTCTTATATATCACTTGCCAAACTAAGCGTAACACTCTATCATTAAATTCCTTACACATCGAACCGTTTAATATGGATTTAGCGAGGTAATCTTTAGTAGTACTACTGGGTTTGACAAACACCACCCGCGTTAGTCGCGCTAACTCGATTGGAGGTCGAACGGGTGTAAAATTGACCTAACACATCACCATTGTTGATAGACATAGTGGAAGGCATTCAAACACAAACAATCAGCTTGGGTTGCGAGCGCTTTAGTAACATGAACGTAGGTTAGGTACCTATTGATATATATTGAATGTACATAATCTTGCAAACATTATTACGAACTGAAACCTGTGAACTCACCAAACTAGTGTTGACACATTTTCTTACATGTTTTCTCAGGTCGCTAAGGCACAGGTGCACAATTAGGACATGCTTGGAGTCCTTTTAGTTATTGCAAATACTAAACTACTTATCTGCTTTTATCAAACTTTACTTTTGGGCGCATTTGTTTTGCGCATTAAATACTTTACTTTTCTCTTCCGCATTTACTCTGAACATTAATGGTTTTTACTAAACTCATATAGTGTCGTTTGATATGACTAATGACTGGCATCCTGGTTTATCAAATGCCTCGCGGTAAAACTCCGTTAGTGGATTTTGGGGGTGTGACAGATTGGTATCAGAGCCATTGGTTATAGAGAACTAGAATTGCATACTAAACTATAACCGCACACATGCATTAGTTTCACAGACACTAAAACATTGCACTTACACCTTACGTTACAGGAAATGTCTACTCCACCTACATCTCCAGTTGCCATGTTCCTACTATACTTTCACCAGAGCCTAAGACGAGCAATTTCATGTTCATGTCAGAGATTACAGAGATTACACGCATGACTGGGATTGATATCCTGACATGATCAGGAGCTGGATCCGCCAGGAACGAGTCCCATTGTGACATCCGGACTTTTAGGTTAACTCTGTTTACTTAAACTCAGTTAAATCTATTAAATATTAACCTAATCAACTCAACACAAATCTCGGGGACTAATTTTGTCAATTCCTAAACTTAAATACATGAAAGTAGAGGGATTAAACTTGTAATTAACTCATTTTTTATTTCTGTTGACTTTTGAAAGTCAAACTCTTTGTTCTTGAGCTTGAATTCGCGGATTCAACTGATTTTGTTTGAATCAGTAACGGATAACACAATGAACACCATTAATGAACTAATTAAAGCTTTAATCATCGCTATTACATCGAATTAATCCAAATTATGGCCATTAAACTAAAATCATTGACACATTCATAGCTTAACCATCAAATTCGTCGAATTCATATGCTATTCTCGCAAACGAACACCCTGCGCACACTAAACGAACACTTTCGAATCTGTTACACGCATCAATTCGGCCGGAGGTAGAACCAGACTCGCCGAAGATCAAACCAGTCACACTCGGCACCTGTTTTAGTCAGGAACCATCAATTCAAATCCAATTCTAGTAAATTCTTACACCCGTAGTTTCGTTTTCATACCTAGATCAAAAGCCCTGTGATAATTAGGGCTTAAACTATCGAATTCATCACGATCGAATTCTAAGGTTCATGTTCATTCAGATTTAATCGAACCCTACCCCGACTCTGTTTAAATCCAATTAATTTACATCATTAGCTTCGCAATCCTCTGCTTGATGAAAGCCCTATGCAAATTCAGTTCCATATCATCGATTTGATCAAGATCCAGAAACTAGGGTTTGTTCATGAAACAATTTGAGGTTCTTGAGTCTAGACACGTTTTTAATCAAATTAAGTTATATGGTTAGACTCACAATCCTCCACTTATTAAAAGCCCCATGTTTTCAACATATTCCAATATCAAAATGTATCAATTTGATTTTGAGTTCAAACCTAGAGTTCGGCTTTTTAAATCTGGAATTAAAGGTTTTTACAATTAAACACACACAACAGGTTCGCCGTCACCCGATGAACAAAACCCCTATGCATTTGATATAAATCTTGGTCGAATTCGTTGGTAAATGGTTGTGTTTGGCTTCGGTTTGCAAAGAGGGAAGAACCCACTGGAACTTGTTGTTAAAATCTTTTGGAACCTGGACTTGTTGCGAAACCGTAGCGGGCGGGACTGGTTAGAGTGTGGGGCTGTTGTGGGAGAGACTCAGGTTCGAGTCTTTCCACCCACTTTAATTTTTATTGCCAATTTTTTATTATTATATTTAAATAAATCCCAACCCTATATTATTATTATATTATATTGATACGTTTCGAACCCGGAAACCGCCCGTATGCTCGGGTTTGGTCTTATAACAGTTTTTTAATATCCTTTTTCCACTCATAAAATAATATATTTATATTATTACTCAAATCCACGACTCCGAATAAAAATAATATAAATATATATATATATATATATTATTTTCACCACAATACTAATTTTCGTGTCATGCTTCAAACTTATAAATAATACAATTATTTATATTATTACCCACGTTTATATCTCTGAATAAAATAATATATTTATTATTTTTTCACATAAATGATTATTGTATTAACTCTACGAGTTTAAAAATAATATAATAAGTTATATTATTTTCTTAGGCCATTAATTAATGGTACAAACACACGAATATTTATTAGATAATATTATTCGTAATTAGAGACGTTCGACACGAAACTCTTTTATCTTCATTATTATATTAAGAAATCCTTATTCTCGTGGACAAGTTCGTCTACTCGTTGATCCTAAGTATGTTCTAGGACGTTCAAATCTTCCATGTCGTCGTCACAAAAATCCCAATGTATCCCTAACTATTATGCTTATAATTCTAGGGCATACGTAAGCCGTTCGCAGGTAAACTCTCATCTTTCCTAATTGCATCCTTGTGTGATGCTATCTACTCGTACACAACTCAGGTGAGTTTTCACGGCCCCTTTTACCATTTTAAATTGGGGGAGAAACATGCATACAAACGAACATTCTTTTACTTGTTTTCCCGTTGGGGAGAAACATGCATACAAACGAACATCATTTTACTTGTTTTCCCGTTGGGGAGAAACATGCATACAAACTAACATCATTTTACTTGTTTTCCCTTTGTGGAGAAACATGCATACAAACAAACATCATTTTACTTGTTTTCCCGTTGGGGAGAAACATGCATACAAACGAACTTCATTTTTACTTGTTTTCCCGTTGGGGAGAAACATGCTTGCAGACAAACATCCTTTTACTTGTTTTTCCGTTGGGGAGAAACATGCACACAAACAAATATGGATCACATAGTATTTCACTACCACTTGTGTACTTAAGCGTAAACTCTATCATGAAAGTCCTCACATCAGACCGTTAATATGGATTTAGTGAGGCAATGATTGGTAGTACTACTGGGTTTGACAAACCCCACCCGGGCTAGTCGTCTAGTTCGATTGGAGGTCGAACGGGTGTAATATTGACCTAAACACATTAGCCATGGTTGATAGACATGGTGGAAGGCATTCAAACACAAACAGTCAGCTTCAGTTACGAGTGCTTAGAGTAACTTGTACATTGTCTAGCTAGCAATAGGTGTGACTTACGTATGTGGATCCTGTAAACACACAAACAGTTTATTTACTTACAAACATGTGAACTCACCAACCTCGTGTTGACACTTTTTCTTACATGTTTCTCAGGTCGCTAAGGCACAGGTTGCACACCTAGGACATGCATGGAGTCCTACTGTCATTGTATTCTTATGCAAACATTTAAAACAATCCACTTGCTTTTATTAAGCTAAACTTGGGCGTGTTTGTTTGGCGCAGTAACTATTTGACATAAACCACTTCCGTATTTAACTATGAACATCTAATAGTTTTGTTTACACTCATATAGTGTCGTTTGATGTAACTAATGACTGAGATCCTGGTTTGTCACATGCCTAATGGTAAAACTACGTTAGTGGAATTTAGGGGTCTGACACCCATCCCCACTCACTACTGACACTCCTTCTTTTTCATCTTCTTTGCGAGCTCTACCACCTCTACCATACCCATTGAAACAAGCCTTTGCTGCCTTTGTAGCCAAGATGGACCGAGAAGTCTGCAACATGAGCGATGTTGTGGGCGAGATTACCGAACTGTTACAACGAGGAAATCAATCTGACTAGAGGATTGAGAGACTGACAGCAGACCTAGGAGAGACTGACAGAGTACATGACAACCTGGTAGCAGCATTTCATGAATTTGAAAACTGGGTGAATGTACTGGAGTTTGACCTTGGAGCGGCTGAGAATAGAATTGAGGAGCTGGAGGCACAGCTTGCAGCTGCCAATGCAGCGGGAGATGTACAGGATGATGAGCCCGAGGAAGAACCAGCTGAGGATGATGATGACGGATCAGTTATTTCTTCAGCTAGCAGTGGCATATGATATCATATCTTCATTTATATTTCTTTCTAAACCTAGATGGGCAGAGTTGTTCCCATCCAACAGATATTTCAGGATTTTGAGGTTTTGGTTGATTTAATTTGTAGCCATAACATTTTATTTAATCAAGAATTACTATCGAAATATTAGATGTTGTGGTTTAGTTTTCATTTGTTTACTCGTACTTGTATGATGATAATATGCGATGTATTTTCTCATTATTTGTATTTGTGAATGTGAAGAATCATGTCTGGACGTGGTCGTGGACGTGGTCGTGGTAATTTCAACATGATTGCAGCTGAACTCACTGCACTCATCAATGATAGCGTGGCTGAAGCCTTAGCGGCCGCACAAAATGCTGCAGGTAAATCCGATATCCGTCGACCCTAGCAAGTCAATTAGTTACACCAAAATCGTTTCCGAACTTTTTATCCTCAAATGTGTAATTATTTCCAATCCAGGTCAGCACAATAACCAGCAGACTTGCACTTTCAAAACTTTCATTGACTACAAGCCCCACACCTTTAGTGGAGCCGAAGGAGCTGTCGGTTTGCTCCGCTGGTTTGAGAAAGTTGAATCGGTATTTGCTATGTGCAACTACCCCCAAGCAAATCAGGTTAAATATGCCTCTGTTACTGTAGTGGGTCCTGCCCTAACTTGGTGGAACTCTCAGGTCCAGATGTTGGGTCTGGACATGGCTAACACCCTACCTTGGGAGGAGTTCAAGACTATGTTACGGGATGAGTACTGTCCTCGTGATGAAATTCAGAAGTTAGAGGGTGAATTTTGGAACTTAAAGATGGAGGGTTCCGAGATTGAGCTTTATACTACTCGCTCGCATGAGTATGCAGTCATGTGTCCACATATGGTAACTCCAGCATACAAAAGAATCGAGAGGTACATCGACTACCTGGTACCCCAAATTCAAAGTATGGTTACTTCTTCTAAGCCTGCTACCATTCAGCAAACTATCCGGCTAGCTCATAGGCTGACCGATCAGGTTGTGACTCAGGGTACCCTACCCCCGAGGGGAACAGTTACCAAATCTAATGACAGCAACAAACATAATTTTGATAACAGCACCAACCCCAAGACTTTTCAGTCTAACCCACCCCCGCAACAATAGCAGCGTAGGTTTGAGCCTACCAAAACCTTTAATCAGTCAACCTCTTCAAGTAAGAACCAAGGTACTTATGCTGGAAAGTATCCTAAGTGCAACAAGTGTGGTTTTCACCACAATGGACCATGTTATAAGCATCGTTGTCAACGGTGTGGTAAAATGGGCCACGCTGTAAAAGACTGTAGAAGTGAACTTCAACCTAAGCAACCGTTTCAACAACATGGATCTACAAGGAATTGCTATGAATGTGGAAGGGAAGGATACTTCAAGAAAGATTGTCCTCAGTTGAAATGAAATGGTGGATGTTGGGTATAATTTTGAGACTGATGCTGTCAATCGAAATTACAGTATTGAAACTACTAGTTTCGATTGAACTTTTGTTCAATTGAAACTACTAGTTTCGGTTGAACTTTTGTTCAATCGAAACTAGATAGTTTCAATACCTGTTTTTCAGGCCCATTGGGCGGTGGCTTGGAAAACAAGGCGCATATGCTTGGCCTCCTATATATAGCAGATTATGCCCTAGGAGTGAGTGTGTGTCTGTAGAGGGAATCACCACCCCAGGGGGAGCTCACCCTGGGGTGAGACTAATTGTTAGTGTATGATCGAGCGTTTATTTTCATTTCAATCAAAGAATCATACGTTTTATGCTTTCAATTATCTGTTCTTTTCATTTTCATATGTTTCTATTCGTGTACGTGATTCCCGCACCCGTCTCTACCATTTCTGTTTCGAGAGTGATACCGGATTCAGAGATTCCGCCTCTCGATCCGGACCGATTGAAGAATTTCTCCGCAGATCTGTGTCTACAGTTCTTCTCAGGACCTACAGTGGAAACAACAACGACAATAATCCGGGCAACGGAAACGGTAACAACATTAATGGTAACAACAATGGAAATGGTGCGAAGGGACGGACCTTCATGATTGGATCAGGAGAAGCAAGAAATGATCACAACGTGGTTACTAGTAAATTCCTCCTGAACGACTGTTTTGGTTCTGTCCTTTTTGATACTGGTGCTGATAGGAGTTTCATATCTAAGAACCTTAGAAGTCTGTTAAAAGCAACTCCAACCCTATTAGAAACTAAGTACACTATAGAGATAGCAGACGGTCAGATAATCGAAGCAACTCACATTCTTAAGGGATGTAAACTAGGATTGGTTGGTCATAAGCTTGGTATCGATCTCATGCCGGTCATACTTGGCAGTTTCGACATAATTGTCGGTATGGATTGGTTATCCAAAAATCAAGTTGCGATCATCTGTCGAGTTAAAATTGTTCGCCTTCCTCTCCCTAGTGGAGAAGCCCTTTCTGTCTAAGGCAAAAAGAGTGGTGCTATCGTAGGCATCATATCCTTCATGAAAGCACAAAAGTGTTTGCGTAAAGGTCATAATGCTATTATAGCTCTTTTCACCGAGCAACCATCCGAAGAGAAGAAGATTGTTGACATCCCTATCGTTCGTGACTTTCCGGAATTGTTTCCCAAAGACTTTCCTGGTCTTCCACCTCATCGTTAAGTCGGATTTCAGATTAATCTAACACCCGGAGCAGCGCCTATTGCTCAGGCACCATATAGACTTGCACCTAGTGAGTTACAAGAATTATCTACACAACTGTAAGAGTTGTTGGATAAGGGTTTCATCCAACTTAGCTCATTGCCATGGGGAGCTCCAGTCTTATTCGTCAAGAAGAAATATGGGACTTTCCGTATATACATTGATTACCATGAGCTGAACAAAGTGACTGTCAAGAATCGTTACCCACTTCCCCGTATTTACGATCTGTTCGACCAACTTCAGGGGTCAAGTTTTTATTCAAAGATCGATCTTAGATCCGTTTATCATCAACTGAGAGTACGAGACGAAGACATCTCTAAGACTTCATTCAGAACCCGGTACGGCCAGTACAAGTTTTTGGTCATGCCATTCGGATTAACCAACGCACCCGCAGTGTTCATGGACCTCATGAACCATGTGTGTAAACCCTACCTTGATCAGTTCATCATCATTTTCATTGATGATATCCTCATCTATTCTAAAAACAACGAAGAACATTAGGAGCACCTACGTTTGATTCTTGAACTGCTGAAGCAAGAGCAATTATATGCAAAATTTTCTAAATGCGAATTTTGGATTCACGAAATCCAATTTCTAGGACATGTAGTCAATGAGAATGGAATACATGTCGATCCGGCTAAAGTAGACGCCATCAAGAATTTGGCGGCACCAACGACTCTGACAGAGGTGCGACAATTTCTAGGGTTGGCTGGCTACTACCGTCGATTCAACGAGGGATTCTAAAAGATTGCACAACCTCTCACTGCCTTAACCCAAAAGGGTAAACCCTATAACTGGAGCGAGACTCGGGAATCAACATTCCAACTACTGAAGCAGAAACTCTGTAGTGCACCCATCCTATCTCTTCCAGAGGGAACAGATGACTTCGTAGTGTATTGTGATTCCTCCATTCAGGGTCTTGGTTGTGTGTTGATGCAATGCGAGAAGGTTATCGCATACGCTTCCCGTCAGCTAAAAATTCATGAGAAGAACTACACGACCCATGACTTGTAATTAGGAGCCGTAGTGTTTGCACTGAGAATCTGGAGACATTACTTACACGGTACCAAGTGCACCATCTACACTGATCACAAGAGTCTTCGGCATGATTATGATTGTGCTATCAAGGATCATCCGGGCAAAGCTAACGTGGTAGCCGATGCCCTAAGCCAAAAAGAAACCAAACCCAGACGAGTCCGAGCATTACAACTCACTATCCACCCTGGACTACCTGATCAGATCCGTAATGCTCAACTCGAAGCCCTGAAAGAAGAAAACCTACCGTTAGAGGCCATGCGTGGTATGGAGAAACAACTTGAGGTTAAATCAGACGGCATTCGCTACTTCGCAGAGCGAATATGGGTTCCAATGTACGGGGACTTAAGGGAACTTGTAATGGATGAGGCTCACAAATCTCGGTATTCTATCTATCCTGGTTCCGATAAAATGTATCATGACCTGAAGGTTCTATATTGGTGGCCGAACAGGAAAGCTGACATAGCCACTTATGTTAGCAAGTGCCTGACCTGGTCAAAGGTCAAAGTCGAATACCAAAAGCCATCTGGTTTACTCCAACAACCAGAAATCCTGATGTGGAAATGGGAGCAGATTTCCATGGACTTTATCACTAAACTACCTCGAACTCCTAGCGGATGCGATACCATCTGGGTGATCATAGATCGCTTAACCAAATCCACCCATTTTCTAGCAATCAAAGAGACTGATAAGATGGAAAAACTAACTCGTATTTATCTGAAAGAAATAGTCTCTCGGCACGGAGTGCCAATTTCATTCATTTCTGATCGAGACACTCGATTCACCTCACGTTTTTGGAAATCATTACAAAAAGCTCTAAGCACGCGACTGGATATGAGCACAACATACCATCCTCAAACAGATGGCCAGAATGAACGTCCTATTCAAACCCTAGAGGACATGTTACGAGCATGTGTAATTGAATTCGGTAACAGTTGGGAAACTCATCTACCTTTAGTAGAGTTTTCCTACAATAACAGCTATCATACACCGTTCGAGACATTATACGGACGAAAGTGCAGGTCACCTATTTGTTGGGCTGAACTTGGGGATAGCCAACTTACGGGTCCTGAACTTGTGCTCGAAACCTCAGAGAAAATAGTGCAAATCCGAAATCGTATGGCGGCAGCCCGTGACCGACAAAAGAGCTATGCCGATAAGCGTCGAAACCCGTTGGAATTTCAAGTGGGCGACATGGTCCTATTAAAAGTCTCACCTTGGAAAGATGTAATTCGTTTTGGGAAACGAGGCAAGCTAAATGCTTATTATGTTGGACCGTTCAAGATAGTGAAGAGAATTGGCCCAGTAGCGTACCAATTGGACCTACCTGAAGGACTTAGTGGTGTGCACAACGTCTTTCATGTCTCAAACTTAAGGAAATGTCTATCAGACGAAATACTCATGGTTCCTCTTGAGGAGCTAGAAATCGACGAACAATTACGCTTCATTGAAGAACCGGTCAAAATCATGGATAGGGAAGTCAAGACGCTCAAACATAGTAAAATCCCTATTGTCAGAGTTCGTTGAAACTCGAAACGCGGACCGGAATTCACATGGGAGCGCGAGGATCAGATGATGCACAACTATCCTCATATTTTCAAGCAATCCACGTCAAACACATAAGGTGCTATTTAATTTTCGAGACGAAAATTCTTTCAACTAGGGGATGATGTGACACCCGACAAATTCAGAATAACTCCGTTAACCCAAATCCAGTTATCTTATAACTCAGTTAACTAATTTCAAACTACAAGAACCAAATCTGTCATAATTCAAGCAATTTCACATGAAACTACAAGGACTATTGTTGCAATTGACTCAAACTCGATTGGGTTGACTTTTGTAAGTCAAACCCATAATGCCTTGATCAAAATTCAACTCCAAACCCTCAAATCTGTTCAAATTCATGACAGTTATACAAAGCATTGATGATCTCGACCTCACCTTAATCATTCCCATACGTTTCTGATCGTTAATGAGTACGAATTAATCCTATTAATCATCACAAACCCGTAACCGTCGAACCCTCATCGTTTACTATCAAATTCGACCAATTCGTGTATCATTTTTTATAATTAAACACATTGCACACGATAAACGAACCCCTCTAAGACTTTTGTACATCCTAATCTGACCGGAGATGAAGCCGGAGTCGCCAGAGACCAAGCCACTCGAAATCGGAACCCCATTTAGTCGAGCACCATAAATTTGAACTCCAAGCGGGTAATTGAAACCTCCCTCACGTTCGTCTTTGTCTGTAGATTGAAAGCCCTGACCTAATTGAGGCTTATAACATCGAATTGATCATGAACCAACTCTAGGGTTCATATCATTTCGGGTTTAATCGAACACCAACCTAGACTCGATCTCAATTCAATTAACTTACATGAACAGGTTCGCAATCCATCACTCTTTGAAAGCCTTATGATCCCAACTGTTAATCTTATCGGATTTAAGCAATTTGATTTCATGTTCAAACCTAGGGTTTTTGGCTTTTTAAAATAGAAATTAAAACCCTAAACTCGATGACTTTTACAATTAGATGCACCCTTAGATTCGCAATTCAATGATGAACAAAACCCCCATGTTTTTAAAAGCAATCGCGATCGAATTCGTTGAATTGGGACTAGTTTTGGATTCGGGATCGCAAGGGGGAAGAACACAAGGGAGTTGTGTGTTAAAACAAATCGAATCCGAGTTCTATTGCGATACCCTTGCGGGCAGGACTGGTTAAGGCATTGTGTTGGTGTGGGTGAGACCCGGGTTCGAACCCCACCAGCTATTTTAATTTTTTAGCAACTTTTTAAGCAAATAATTAAAACAAAAAAATTTACCCATATTATTATAATACTATATTAACGCGAATTATTACCAGAAAACACCCGTGTGCTCGGGATTAAATTTATAATTCATTTTAAGTATTATTTTCATATTAAAAATAATATAATAATTTATATTATTTCCTAAACTGTTATTTAATTCATAAAAACACACGAACATTTATTTAATATTATAATCTCGTGTTTAGTGACGTTTCGTACGTACCACATCCATACTAAGTATTAAACTGGGGATTCTCTAATCCTCATGACAAAATGTCTATTCGTTATTCATAAGCATATTTAGGACATCCGACCTTTCCGTATTGTCGTCACAAAATCCTACGGGTTCCTAACAATCGTAAACATATTCTAGGGCATTCGTAGACTGTCCGCTTGCAAACTATTGTGGTTTTGTTGCATCCTTGTGAGGTGCAAATTACTACACTCTACACACTCAGGTGAGTTTCACGGCCCATTTACTGTTTTTAAATTTGTGGGAGAAAACATGACGCAAACATATGATTACTGTAATTCTTATATATCACTTGCCAAACTAAGTGTAACACTCTATCATGAAATTCCTTACACATCGAACCATTTAATATGAATTTAGCGAGGTAATCCTTAGTAGTACTACTGGGTTTGACAAACCCCACCCGCGTTAGTCACGCTAACTCGACTGGAGGTCGAACGGGTGTAAAATTGACCTAATACATCACCATTGTTGATAGACATGGTGGAATGCATTTAAACACAAACAGTCAGCTTCGGTTGCGAGCGCTTTAGTAACATGAACGTAGGTTAGGTACCTATTGATATATATTGAATGTACATAATCTGGCAAACATTATTACGAGCTGAAACCTGTTAACTTACCAACCTCATGTTAACACATTTTCTTACATGTTTTCTCAGGTCGCTAAGGCACAGGTGCGCAATTAGGACATGTATGGGAGTCCTTTTAGTTATTGCAAACATTAAACTACTTATCTGCTTTTATTAAACTTGACTTTTGGGCGCATTTGCTTTGCACATTAAATACTTTACTTTTCTCTTCCGCATTTACTCTGAACATTAATGGTTTTTACTAAACTCATATAGTGTCATTTGACTAATGACTGAGATCCTGGTTTGTCACACGTCTCGCGGTAAAACTCTATTAGTGGATTTTGGGGGCGTGACAGCAAGGAGCAGTAATTCCCTCTGATGAAGAAAGTGAACCAGCACCACAACTGCAACATCACGCAGGGGAGCCATGTATGTACCACACTACTGTTGATCCCACCATGTTGGACTTGATGATCCGTATGGGTCAACTGGGGCAAACGATGGACGGCATACGACAGGACTTCTATGATCACACCCACGACCCGTATGCCTACAAGAAGTATCAGCAACAGCCCCCAGGTTCGCATCAGCAATAGCCCCGTCCACCATTCTAGTAGGAGCTCCTCCCTCCCTCATATCTGATTTGTGGTTCTTTTCTGATGACGATATTTGTGGTTTTTGATATTCCTTGACATTTGTGGTTGTTTGTTGACATTAGATGGTTATTTTGGTTGTCCAGTGTTGGACATTGACATTGCAGGTTTTTTACCGGTTACCTCAGTAACCGTTGATATGGTGGCACCACACCACCACCTCTTTTCGGCCGCCTTAATGGCAAATATTAGTTTAACTCTTTTTATTTTATGTACTTGTTTTATATTTTGAGCATTACATAGCTTTACAGGCAATACATATTTTGGTTTGTGCCTAGAAATATGATCTAGGCAATGGTGAGAACCCACCACACGCATGGCGATGACGTCTCATTAGGGGAGTATTAGTTTCCTTTCAAGCTTATTTTACACATGACATTTACTACATATCATATTTTCGTACAATGAGTACATTGTCAAATTTTAAGTTTGGGGTGGAAGCTTACCAATACATTGATTGCCTAATTTTGTCCTAAGTATTACAAATGCATGATTAACAACTACCCAATCCATTGAATTAAAAAATATATAAAAGTAATAAAAAAATAAAATAAAAATAAATAAATAAACGTTTTCAAAAATAACTTGTACTTATGACAACTTCTTAAATAGTTTAAAAGCAGGAGTCTTAAAAATCATTTGGCATAATCGACATACTAATAAAAATAGCAATTTAGAATACTGTTGAAGTGAATCAAGGAAACAAATAGGGAAGATTAGTAAGCACAACAGAAAGAAAGAAATAAGTCTATGCACACTTTTACTTTTATTACCCTTTACCTTCCATTTCATGTGAGAATTTGAACCTATCTGAGCATTATCACACAAACACATCAAGTTTTTGAGGTCGTTGATTATCACATATTTCACATGCTCGTTTCATTTTATTGTTTGCTAATTATTGTTTTTTATGTTAGAACTTGTGTAAAATATACATTTCAACATAATGGACTAAAAGAATGCATAAAAATGATTGATACGTTAAGATTAATCAATTTTCTTTAGCCTTTTCTTCTTTCTTTTACCTACCCTAAGCTTTACCCCCTAGTTAGCCCTTTTGAGACTTAACCTTTTCATTTCTAAACCCACATTTCACACCCATAAACCCAAAAAAATTTCCTCTTTATCTTTTTAACCCTTTTCGTTAGAAATCGACTTGGCTGTGATTCAGGGAATAATTATCCGCCACTAGTCATTGATTCGTATTATGTTTGAAGAATGAAACTCTTTCGGTTACACAAAAAAAGTTATTATGAGAAGAAAGTGGCAAGAACAAGAAATTCATAAACCACCCAAGCTATTAAAGAAATCTCATCAAGAAAGAATCAAACTTACTCAAAAAATTGGAGTATGCAAAGCTGATCAAATTGGATGTATTAGGAGGAAACAGCCGAACGATTCATAAGGTATTGATAGTAATGTGTATTTCAAAGACAAGAAAAAGTTAACATTTTAAAGGAAGGGATTTGGTCTTGACAATCTGACCTTAAAAGAGTCATTGGATTAGTCACAATGTCTGATCTAAGTTTAATAAGAGATTGTTTACCTTTTTAATCATTAAGCCAAGTCAGATTTTCAATATTTAGCCACTTTTTCCCAAATACTTGCTACCCTAACCCTAAGCCAATCATTTCACCCCTTTACAAAGCTCTCTTAATTTATGCACATATTTTATGTCAATTAGCGAGATTTGATTTTTATATAAGCCTATGATTATGCAAGCATTAATTGTAGCATTAAGTGTTCTTCTTGAAATACCTTATACATATATTTAACCCGAGTGTTGAGTGAACATTTATGAGACTGTAATTTTATGCATAGAATCGGATTCGAAAGCCTCCGAAGAAGATGATGAAGATGAGGACTTAGAATTGGAGGAAGAAGATGAGGAAGAGGTTGAAATTTGTGAACATATTGAAAGCGAGGATGACGTCAGTGATCACGGAGAGGCGGAACAACAACATATGGCTTTATCCACGGCGGCGGCGTTACTCCGAGGGGGCTATCGTATGTCGTTGTTACACATTGGACCATTTCTACCGCTTCGCCAGTGTTTAACGATGCAAAGGGAGATTTACGGTTGATGCTGATTTGCCTCGATCCAGTGACCACCCCTTTCTTCCAGGTACCACATGTTTTTATTTTGGTAATTGAATAGTTTTGAACCAGTAATTGTGATACTGCAACGTGTTTGATGTGTTATGAACTTTTGATCCACTAGTGCATATAGGTAAAGGCTTAAATGCTATGTGCTTGTGAGTTAATTGTTGAAAGAATTATGGAGACTTGTGTAAAGCATGACAGTAAATAAGAATATAAGATAGATTTTTTTTTTACATGAACAGTTAGACAAAGAAAACTAGATTTAAAGCATAGAACTTGCCAATGCCTGTGAAAACAGTCTGTATGTAGGATGAGTGATACTTCGCTTTACCGACTATGGTGAAAATGGATCTAGACTAAGCATATAACGTCCTCCTTATGCTGCACCAAGGTGAAGAGAAAATGCCCTTCTTTTTTCATTTGTAAACTTTATATAATGTTAGTTGTTTCTATTTGTATGTATTGATGATAATTGTCAAGCGTGTGATATCGATAATCATTACATTTCCTAACTATAGTTAGATTTGATGATACATTGAGGTTGCATAATTTTGGAATTTCTAATGCTTCTCTTGCCACTCTTCAATCTGAAGGTTTGCTGATGTAAAAAAACCAAAATGATTTATTTGATTCGTGATTTCATATATTAGGGCCATGTTACTTGGAATATGATGGTGACTCTGAGCAAAAGACTTTTAGTTAATTGACACACTATTATGATGAATAGGCCATTATAAACTAATCAAATTAAGTCGGTATAATAATAATATCTCTTGCAGACTGTAAGACATGCTTGCTTTATCTCTTAACTAGGTTAGAAACTCCGTGTATTACACGTGTTGAATAAATGTAATTTTATATAATTAGTAATAAAAATTTACATATTACATATTTATGACATATTACAAAGTTTTTTTAATACAAACTTTAGAAATGTTATATAGTTATTTTTTAAAAATGTTTTATAAAAAGAATGAACGAAATATTTAATTTATAAAAATGTTTTAGGAACAAACCTATTTTTTTAAATAAAAAGGTTTTATAAAAATAATTATAGAAATCATTATTATTTAATAAGAGAGATAAGCGGGAAACAAAAAATTATAAAAAAACAATTAAAGAAAAATGTTTATAATTAATAAGAGAGAGAGCCGAAAAAAAAATGATGAGAATGCATAGAAGAGTGACAAGTGTCTTACCAAAACCTTTATTTATTATATAGTATAGATTTCCTCAAAAGGATGATTTCACCTCCAACTACAGGTAACAATAAGATTGAGATGGACCCACTTTATGAACCAGCAATGGATATCGTTGGAATAGAAAGTAACTCCTATATGAAGCTCTTTTTTTAGTATCTCATTATCTTAATCCTATTTTTTAACATGATCGATGCCTTTTTTGTTCCGGTATGTGAATAGAGGATGGGTAAAATGAGTTGAAACCATTTGAGGATATAATGTCTTTAATAGATGCACCTAAAGATGGTTATGAAAGTCTTCCTTCCTTCATACATGAAATGTTTAGCATCTTAGGAGATAAAACTGAAAATCACCAATGTTTCTCCCTGTTTTGCAACTGTATTTATGATGCTCGGCTTACGTCTTGACGCTAATGCGTCGACTTGACGATGCCGGAGAAGAGCAAAACTTCATTGGAGAAAAAGGATGAGAGAGATTGAAAGCACACTAGAGATTGAAGAGGACATTTTTCTTGCAGCAATGTTCTACCTTTCTGTGAACCACCTTCAATTTTTTTTCATTGACTTTGACATACTTTGGTTGTTAAGAAGCTTGGGTGTATGGTCTACAACATGATCACTTTTCGGACAGGTTTGACATATTCGGTACAACTGTTTATAACTAGCATCAAGCTACATGATCACTTTTGGAAGCTAGAACAGATTTGACTTTCTTCGGTTGTTAAGAAGGTTGGATTTTCAAAGTAGCAACGTTTGTGTATTCTGGATGTAAATACTTTACGATGTTTGTTGTTTTCATAATACTTTGGTAAGTAATCTATGGTTACGGAGCCTTGATTTCTGAAAAAACGAACTATGCAAACCCACCGCAACGCGCGGGTGAAAATAATAGTTAGATATAACTAACAATGATGCAATAAAAAAATATATAACTACTTATAATAAAAAAATGATGCAATAAAAAAATATGTAACTACTTATAATAATAATAATTACATATTACATGTAATAATGAAAAATTAAAAATGTTACAATTACAATTTATAGGTCTATAAATACAAATACAAATTTGTAAGGCCCCTAACCCGGTAGGCTTCACGTGTTGAATTTACTCATTCACAAACAGTTTTTAAACTTGAATATCAAATAACGCAGTGGAAAATTTCATTCAATCATGACATCAACATTGTTCAACATACGAAAGCGTAAACATTGTCAAAAACATAAATACATCGTAACTAAAACATAACGAGATGCCAGTCTTCATTATGAACCGGGTAACTCACCCCGCTAGCCAAGCACCACCGTTTATCCTCATAACATGCCTTAACCTGAATGTGCATACTAAAAAGTCAGCTATGCTGGTGAGTTCTAGTTTTATCATAAAACGTTAACTTCAAATATTTGCCAAAAACATAACATCATACTTCATTTAATAAAGCGTGCGTAAAATAATGCAATAACAAAAACATAACACATCATAACCCATAAGTCAACAAACATATCGAATATGCGCCTTCTCGTAACCGTCAAATCCAAACGTCACATACTTGCTGAATAACCCTAAGATCGCCACCACTAGGCCCTTCAACACCGTACTGTCCTTCGGGCGGAGAAACATAGGGCCCGACACTTAGGCTATTCAACCGAACTTCAAGTACGGCATCACAAGGATGACACGTAACAAACTTCAAGCACTGCACCCCGTAAGGCACAAGTACCAAACTTCAAGCACGACTACCCCGTAAGGTAAATCGTACCAACTTCAAGGATCACGATAATCCCTTTGGTGACCGTCATCACCACAGTTTTACAACAGTTGGCCAGCCACAAAGGCTCCTAAAAGGTAATGGCCCATAACATACATCCCATACCCATAACCTTCATTCCCTAAGAAATAATGGCAGATTCGTTCGTTTGTGAATTTCTTAAACATTCACTTCTTTTACTTCAAAACTTCAGTTAAAGCATTTGTAAGTTTTATTATAATATCATTCATTCATTCATAAACACTTCGTAAACTTCTTTTGGTAAAATATTTCATAAACACTTCTTTTATAACATTTCATTCCAAAACATCGTTCATAAACATCATTTTATAAAATGTCACATACATCATTCATAAACATCGTTTTATAAAATAGTCACATCGTTACGTATGCACACCAGCCCAAAAATATTATTCAAAACATTAAAAAGAGGGCTTTTAGAACTCACCTGATAAGCTAGTCTTGTTGTCCTAATCGAAGGCCCAACAACGTCACGCACGATCTGAATTGAGTAGTTAAATACACATCAGATCCTATCCCGACTCTAACGGTTTAACCATACTGAACTAGACGAACTTAAGTCAAGTTCGCCCCTTACCAACCTTGCGAACATACAGAAGTTCGCCTGACCCATGCCCAGCGAACTTAGTAAGTTCGCTTACTTAAGTTCGCTTGATGCAACCCAGTGAAGTCACTAATTTCGCCACCATATGTTCGCTTACTTTATGCCCCCTGGCGAATTTGTCAAGCGAACTTGTCAAGCGAACTTGGTAAGTTCGCCTCAATATTTGCTAGGCGAACTTGATAAGTTCGTCTGTCGGGCAGTATTCTTCCCCCAAGAACCCTAAGTTCTTGCATGCAGATCTGATCACGTCAAGATCCCGACTTTCTACATTCAAAACGTTCATTTTTCCTTCTAGATGCTAGATCTATGTTTATTTTCAAATTTTATACGTAAAAACGTTAAATTTTTATCCAAAACCCGAAAACCCAACATAAACTAAAAACTCAGATCTAGAGCGTGTTGTTACCTGAATCGAGCTTCTGATTCGGAGGTCTTGCTCACGAGCTCAATAGTAACACTCTCCTTCAATATCGGGTCGATCCGTCAACTTTCTCTCTCTATGGTTTCTCTCTCTAGGAGGTGTAAATGAGAGAATGAGGAGAGTTTGGCTATTTATAGGGAGGCTCATCTCCCTTGTTTGCCATCCTTATGCGCGCTCGGCCCATCCGGCCCGACCCATCGTGTCTCGCTCGTTTATTCGACTCGTTCTCGCTTTCTAACCCGTTATTATAACTGTCGCTTTATTTTTTTGGGATGTTACAAGTCTGCCCCTCTTACAATAGGTTTCGTCCCCGAAACCCATCATAAGTCAAACAGTTGAGGGTACGACTCCCTCATATCCGTCTCTGTTTCCCAAGTGGCTTCCGATCCCTTTCTATGTTTCCATTGGACTTTAACCAATTGGATAACTTTATTACGTAAACGTTTCTCTTTTCGATCTAGGATGGCCACGGGTTCTTCGATGTAGTTAAGGCTGTTGTCGACCTCGATGTCAGTAAGTGGTACGTGAGCCGATTCATCCGCCAAACACTTTCGCAAGTGTGATACATGGAAGGTAGGATGAATCCCACTTAACTCATCAGGCAACTCCAACCGATAAGCAACATCACCAACCCGTGCCATTATCCTGAATGGTCCGACAAACCTCGGACTTAAATTTCCTCTCTTTCTGAATCGTATGATTCCTTTCCAAGGCGACACTTTCAACATTACTCTGTCCCCAACATCAAACTCAATAGGCCTTCGTCGTTTATCCGCATAGGATTTCTGACGATCTTGTGCGACCTTCATTTGTGCTTTAATTTGATTAAACCTTTCCGACGTTTCTCGTACGACTTCAAGGCTTCCTAATTCCTTCTGTCCAATCTCACCCCAACAAACCGAGGTCCTGCATCTTCTTCCATACAACATTTCGTAAGGCGGCATGCCTATCGTCGTGTGATGAATGTTGTTGTAGGAGAATTCGGCTAACGACAGATGACTGTCCCAACTGCCACCGAAGTCGATAATACAAGCATGAAGCATATCCTCCAGTGTCTGAATGGTCCTTTCAGACTGACCGTCCGTTTGCGGGTGGTATGCCTTGCTAATATTAAGTCTCATATGCCCATCGCCTTGTGAAATTTTTTCCAGAACCTCGATGTGAATCGTGTGTCCCGGTCAGATACAATCGTCAAAGGCATCCCATGCCGTGCTACTACTTCATTTATAAATACTTCCGCTAACCTTTTCGATGAGAACGTCTCGCGTATAGGTTGGAAATGAGCACTCTTGGTTAAACGGTCCACAATTACCCAAATGGTGTCATGACCTTTAGTTGTACGAGGTAGCTTGGTTATGAAGTCCATTGTAATGTGTTCCCATTTCCATTCCGGTATATCCAGTGGTTGAATCTTCCCATACGGTTTCTGGTGTTTGGCCTTCACTTGTGAGCAAGTCAAGCACTTGCTTACGTACTTTGTCACTTCGGGTTTCATTCCAGGCCATAAGTATTCCTTCCTCGGATCTTGGTACATTTTGTTGGTACCGGGATGGATAGAGTAACGAGACTTATGAGCCTCATCCAAGATTTTGATCATAAGCTCGCCACCCATAGGTATCCATACCCACCCAAAATGTGTCCTAACACCAAGGGTGTTATATTCCAGCTTGTCCTGTTGGCCAACCATTCTTTCCTTCTTTATGTTTTCTTCCTTAAGTGCTTCATCTTGAGCTCTTTCAATTTCCTTCATCACATATGATGTTACCACCAACTGACAAGCTTTCACTCTAATAGGAGCAGGCACATCCTTTCGGCTTAGAGCGTCAGCCACCACATTTGCCTTTTCAGGATGGTATATGATTTCACAGTCATAGTCTTTCAAAAGTTCTAACCATTGTCTCTGCCTCATATTAAGTTCCTTTTGTTCGAAGAAGTACTTCAAACTTTTATGGTCGGAGTATATGGTAAACTTCACCCCGTATAGGTAGTGTCTCCATATTTTCAATGCAAACACGACAGCAGCAAGTTCCAGATCATGAGTCGGATAATTGGCTTCGTGACTCTTCAACTGCCGTGACGCATACGCGATCACTCTCCCGCGTTGCATTAACACGCACCCCAACCCCTGACCCGAAGCGCCAGAGTATACCAACAAGTCTTCATTACCCTCGGGAAGGGCCAAGACTAGAGGTTGTGTTAGCTTCTCTTTCAGTTCCTTAAATGCCTCTTCTTGGGTCGAACCTCATTCATACTTCACCTCCTTCCGGGTCAATTTTGTCAACGGCGAAGCTATTTTCGAGAAATCCTGAATGAATCTCTGATAATATCCTGCCAATCCTAAGAAACTACGGATTTCAGTTGGCGTCTTAGGAATATCCCAATCCCTTACTGTCATTATCTTTGCTGGGTCAACTATAATGTCGTTCGGGTTAATGACGTGACCTAGGAATTGGACTTCCCTAAGCCAGAACGCGCATTTGGAGAACTTAGCATACACCTTTTCCTTCTTTAGAGCTTCCAACACCTCCTTCAAATGACATGCGTGATCACCCTTATTCTTGGAATAGATGAGGATATCATCGATGAACACTATTATCGATCGGTCCAACATCGGTCGACACACCCTATTCATCAAATCCATGAACGTCGCAATGACATTCGTCAATCCGAAGGACATCACGCGGAACTCGAAATGTCCACAACGTGTGCGAAATATGGTTTTCGGTATGTCTTCTTCCCTCACCTTTAACTGATGGTACCTGTATCGAAGGTCGATTTTTGAGAACCAACTTACGCCCTGTAATTGATCGAACAGGTCGTCGATCCTTGGTAAAGGGTACATGTTCTTCACCATACGTTTGTTCAATTCGCGATAATCAATACACATTCTCATCGAACCGTCCTTCTTCTTCTTCTTCACAAACAACACCGGAGCACCCCAAGGCGAGATGCTCGGTTGGATAAATCCTTTCTCAAGCAATTCGTCTAGTTGTGTCATTAGTTCTTTCATCTCTACCGGTGCTAGTCGATATGGAGCCTTGGCCACGGGCTGGGCATCTGGTACTAAGTCAATTCGAAACTCAATCTCTCTGTCGGGTGGTATCCCAGGCAAATCCTCTGGAAACACCTTCTAGTACTCGCGTACCACGGGTACATCGTCCGGTTCCTTCACTCTCTTACATTTTTTCAATTACGTACACAAGATAAGCCTCGGATCCGTGCCTCAAGTAATCTGTTGCCTTAATCATTGAGATGACGTTGGGCATCGGGGAGTCACGTTCTCCAAAAACCTCGACTTCGCTACCATCCGGAGCCTTGAGTCGAATTATCTTTCGTTTGCATATAATTTGTGCTTCATTGGCAGTTAGCCAATCCATACCTAACACGACATCGAACCCACCCAAAACTATAACAAACAACCTGACGGGGAATCTATGGCCTTCTATTTTTATCATGGAATTATCAACTACATCAGTTACTCTCGCAGTCCTACCCTTAGCGGTTTCTACGCTAAAGGCCCTTTCTATCTTACTGATAGTGTATTTCACTCGTTTACAAAAAGTCGCAGATATAAAACTCTTACTGGCACCCGAGTCAAATAACACAGAAACAAAAGTGTTGTCAAGGATGAACGTACCTGACGCCACATCGGGGTCCACCCTGGCCTGTTCTTGTGTTAGTGCATATGCTCGAGTCTTCGCTCGGGGCCTCTCTTCTTTCTTCTCCGGGCCTTTCCCTTTCCCGGCTTCACCCATCCTGGGCTTGGTGCATTCCCGGCTCATATCACCACTCTCCCCACACTTGTAGCATTTGAAGCCTTGCGGGCATTCACGGGAGTAGTGTCCGGTCTTGCTGCACTTAAAGCACAGGTTTGATCCCGCTTGGCATTCACCTGTATGCCTTCCTCCACATTTTCCACATACAGTTGTATCGCCTATCCTAGCATGTTTGTCTCGAGCCCTAGATAACTTCCCACCCGATCGTTTGGCCGGAAAGGTCAGCTTCTTCTTGGGCTCGTCAATGGAAATGACATTCAGCACCAGATCATCAAATACAACGCCACTCAATTCTACCACCGAATCATAGGTAGTAGGGGCGTTTGCCTTAACATAGGTGCGGACCTGGTCCGGCAGCCCTTGAATGTAGCAGGCAATCTTCCTCTCCTCAGTCGTGACAAGATGTGGCACCAGACGTGCTAGTTCATTGAATCGGGTAGTGTACTGCCGGTGCATCATGCTCCCGGCCTTCAACCCCAGAACATCCCTTTCCACCTTCTCGATCTCATTCCTTAGACAGAAATTCTTGATCACCAGAGTTTTCAGATAATTCCACATCATTGCGTCGACAGCCTCGTCACCCTTCGCTTGACACACTCCCTCCCACCAATGAGATGCTTCCTCCCTCAAGGAGTTAGCAGCAAACTTCACAACCCAGTTTGAGCGGAATTCGCTCAGATGAATGGCGTCTT
Organism: Smallanthus sonchifolius; assembly: GCA_023525975.1. NCBI lineage: Eukaryota > Viridiplantae > Streptophyta > Magnoliopsida > Asterales > Asteraceae > Smallanthus > Smallanthus sonchifolius. Next base: position 23,696,981 of record CM042037.1, read on the forward strand.
CCATACGGATCACCCAATCAAAAGTAGCCACCGCGTCTTTCTTCTCAGTCAAGACCGGCGGGTCACATGCCTTAAAGGACTTATAGTCGTAACCACGGTTAAGTGGTGCGTTAACTGCCTTAGTGTTCGGGGTACCAACCGTCGTGTTAGACCCATCCGTCTCTAGCCTTCTTTAACGCTTCTGCCAACAGTTATGGCAAATAAGCCTTCATCAACTAAGTGAACTCGCGCGCTAGAGCTGCTCTCACTTCCGGTTCGAAAGTGAAATGTTGTTCTTCGACATGAGTCGGCTCCGTTCGATGCACACTAACTGTCGGTTCAGTGTGGACACTTCCTTCTTCGTTGTACTCCTGACAAGCAGGAGTTCTACCTCGGCCACCACCGGTACGACCACCGGTACGGCCCCCACTACGCATTCCGCCTCTTCTTCCCGCCATTTCGTTCTATAAGACAAGGAATCCAATGTAATCACGCTAGTTAACAAATAGAATTCAACAAGTACTGTAAGATGTTAATATACACTGACCATCTGTAATTAACCATTACACTACCTCTGATTTCTATTTGACCACGTTTGTAATTCCATCAGAACACAAGTCCTAACTTAACACTTCCAAGGAATACTATATATGTAAATATATATACTACCTTCATACCTGATGCTGTGGCTCGAGTTACCCGTACTAGCATCCGTTTTCGGTCCCATTCACAGTTCAAGTTCAGACACTGGGAGTGTCCAAATCTCTCAAACTATTGCTCTGATACCAACTTGTAAGGCCCCAAACCCAGGAGGTCTCACGTGTTGGATTTACTCATTTACAAACAGTTCTTAAAGTTGAATATCAAATAACGTAGCGAAAAATTTCATTCAATCATGACATCAACATTGTTCAACATACGGAAGCGTAAACATTGTCTAAAACATAAATACATCGTAACTAAAACAAAACGGGATGTCAGTCTTCATGATCAGCCGGGTAACTCATCTCGCAAGCCAAGCATCACCGTCTATCCTCATAACCTGCCTCAACCTGAATGTGCATACTAAAAAGTCAGCTACGCTGGTGAGTTCTAGTTTTATCATAAAACGTTAACTTCAACTATTTGCCAAAAACATAACATCATATTTCATTTAATAAAAGCGTACGTAAAATAATACAATAACAAAAACATAACACATCATAACCCATAAGTCAACGACCATATCGAATCTACGCCTTCTAATAACCATCAAATCCAAACGTCACATACTAGCTGAATAACCCTAAGATCGCCACCACTAGGCCCTTCAACACCGTACTGTCCTTCGGGCGGAGAAACCTAGGGCCCGACACTTAGGCTATTCAACCGAATTTCAAGCACGTCATCACAAGGATGACACGTACAAAACTTCAAGCACTGCACCTCGTAAGGCACAAGTACCAAACTTCAAGCATGACTACCCTGTAAGGTAAATCATACCAACTTCAAGGATCACGATAATCCCCTTGGTGACCGTCATCACCCCAGTTATACAACAGTTGGCCAGCCACAAAGGCCCTTAAAAGGTAAAGGCCCATAACATACATCCCATACCCATAACCTTCATTCCCTAAGGAATAATGGCAGATTTCTTCGTTTGTGACTTTCGTAAACATTCACTTCTTTACTTCAAAACTTCAGTTAAAGCATTCGTACGTTTTATTAAAAATCATTCATTCATTCATAAACACTTCGTAAACTTCTTTTGGCAAAATATTTAATAAACACTTCTTTCATAACCTTTCCTTCCAAAACATCGTTCATAAACATCATTTTATAAAACGTCACATACATCATTCATAAACATCGTTTTATAAAATAGTCACATCGTTACGTATGCACACCAGCCCAAAAATATTATTCAAAACGTTTAAAGGAGGGCTTCTAGAACTCACCTGATAAGGTAGTCTCGTTGTCCTAATCGAAGGCCCAACAACGTCACGCACGATCTAAATTGAGTAGTTAAATACACATCAGATCCTCTCTCGACTCTAACGGTTTAACCATACTGAACTAGGCGAACTTAAGTCAAGTTCGCCCTTTACCAACCTGGCGAACTTATCAAGTTTGCCTGACCCATGCCCAGCGAACTTAGTAAGTTCGCTTACTTAAGTTCGCTTGATGCAACCTAGTGAAGTCACTAAGTTCGCCACCATATGTTCGCTTACTTTATGCCCCAGGCGAACTTGTCAAGCGAACTTGATAAGTTCGCCTCAATCTTTGCCAGGCAAACGTTCGTTTTTCATTCTAGATGTTAGATCTATGTTTATTTTCAAGTTTTATACGTAAAAACGTTACCTTTTTATCCAAAATCCGAAAACCCAACATAAACTAAAAACTCAGATCATAGCGAGTTGTTACCTGGATCAAGCTTCTGATTCGGAGGCCTTGCTCACGAGCTCAGTAGTAACACTGTCCTTCAATATCGGGTCGATCCGCCAACTTTCTCTCTCTACGGTTTCTCTCTCTAGAAGGTGTAAATGAGAGAATGATGAGGGTTTGGCTATTTATAGGGAGGCTCATCTCCCTTGTTTGCCATCCTCATGCGCGCCCGGCCCATCCGGCCTGGCCCATCGTGTCTCGCTCGTTTATTTGGCTCGTTCTCGCATTCTAACCCGTTATTATAACTGTCGTTTTATTTTTTTGGGATGTTACAAAATTACAAATCTCTAAATACTTCTTTGTAGAACCATTTAATGAAAATGATAATTTTGACCCGTTTATAAAAACGAAAAAATTGTTTTCTAATATGATAATTTTGACCCGTTCACTAAAAATGCTAATTTTGATACTCTCGCCCACTGAACAATGATAATTTCGACCCGTTTACTAAAAATGATATGTTTGACCCATTTACTAAAAACAACAGTTTTGACCGTTTACTAAAATTATAATTTCAACCCGTTCACTAAAAATGGTATTTTTGACTCGTTTACTAAAATGATGAGTTTGACCCATTTACTAAAAATAATGTGTTTGACTCATTTATTGAAGTAGCTCATTCTGACCCGTTTACTAAAAATGTTAACCTTCACCCGCTTACTAAAACCAGTAACCGTGCCCCTAAACTGAAGATGGTAAACTTGATCCATCCGCAAAAATTGTAAGTTGATCAGTTTACAAAAATGGTCATATGACCTAGTTACTAAAACGGATAATCTCATCCGGTTAATAAAAATGGCAATCTTGACCCGTTTATAAAATGATAATTTTTACCCGATTACTAAAAATGGGATCCAAGTCTGATTAAGCACATCTTAGCAAATTGTGGCAGAACTGAAAAAAGTTGATAAAATTAATTAATTAATGTCATCAATGAGTTGATAGAAAAAATCATGACTACTGTAACACAGTGGCTTTTTTTCCCAATAATCATTTTGGTACTTTTCTTCATGCTAATAACAGAAAACTTTTATGGCGAATTGAATGTAAAGAAAAAGTAGAATAAACAGAAATCTTGTAATTGAATGAAATCAGTTTACAAGAACCAAACATCCATACTTGTTTCATATGTGCAGATCCATACTCATACGTGACGCAGAGAAGAGAAAGGAGTAGTTTTTTAAACGGCGTAATGCTTCAACCGTCCTTAACTCTTCACGGTGTCAACATAACCTACGACACTCTTAAAAAACATAAACAAATGTTTTGACCCATTAATAAATAAGACATTTTAAACAGAAAATAAAAGGTCCAAAACTTACTTCAACAACATTTGGATGGTAAATTTTGTTCACAAAACCAATTGATGGAGACGAATACGGGTAATCATCTGGAAGCTCAACCTGCAACTTTCACACACCTCTAGTGTCAGACCCTGCGTGCCTGCGTATTCATGAAAAAATATATATAAATTAAAACAGAACATAGAAAATCATGCTACAAATAATCAGATTTGGTAAAAAGTTGGTGTAACAAAACGGATGGATTATTGAGATGAATGTAACATTCTCTTATCTCTAGTTTCTGACTATTTGATTCTACATCTATAATTTGCAATAGGCACCTTCGGAACATACATCCAAACATGATAGTCTTATTATGTTTTGACTTTTTGACATTTTTACACTCAAATGAGCCATTTTCAAAATGCAGAATCCTATATCATCAAGATAATGAAACAAAATCACTTGCATTAACCTAAAAAATTGGTACATACTACACTCACAAAATGGGAATTGAAATCAAGAAAAGGAATCAGGAGCAAAAACCCAACAGGAACTGAGATCGAAAGTGGGTTAACTTGTGATATAGAGAGAACCCATATAAAAAAAATCAAAACAAAATAAACAATAAAATTGAAGATGAATAATCGTTGAATATTGAACTTACCTGTTACGATCGAATAAAGAACAAACCAGAGTATGAGGGTTCCTGGTTTCTTCAAGGGCTCGAATAAACCCATGTTCCCAGGGTTTATGCTTACGTTTGTATGAAAAGTTCATTATGAAACCCTAGAAAAGCATAAGGCAAACGAAATCGTCAACAAAACCATAATCAATGGCTAAAATCAATCACAAACAGATGAAAGATGCATCGTTCACCTCAATAGCCGGTCTCAGTATCAGTGGCGAAGCTTGAAAAAAAACGCAGGGCGACCGGGATTTTTTTTTTCCTATCAGGGTGGCCGGAACTATAAAATTTTCGCCGAATACGTATAAATTAACACTATTGAGCGAAAAATCGTCCGAATACGTATAAATTAACACTATTGAGCAAAAAATCGGGGGGGCCCGGGCCCTAAGAAAGCTTCGCCCATGTCAGTGATTGAATGAAGAACAAAGCAGAGATGAAATATAGGGTATCCACAGAGATGAAATATATGTTTTTAAAAAAAATTTAATGTAGTTTTTATTTATTTAAGAATGTATTTTTTATAATTATTTTTTTACTTATTAAAAATAAAAATTTAATTAATGTGACAGTGACGTGGCATGGCGTAAATCAGTTAGGCGTGAAACTGAAACCACTGCGGATGGCCTAACTACTATGCATGCCAAACCATGATATACGAACAGGGAACCGACCAATTTGGATCTTAAACTGACCGACTTGCTTCAGTTAGGCAATTCACTCTGTTTCAATGATTTACGAACACCCAACCTATAAACTACCATTTAAGATTATTTCAAAAAAGAGAATCAAACATGTCTAACAAATGTAGCTAATGTACCAAGTGATTGTCTTGTTAGTAACATTTGCACCAATCAACTTAGATAAAAGGTTTAAATAATCTCATTTGCACTTGAATAAATAACAACATAATAAACATTATTGTCAATCAAAATCCCATAAAAAATCACTGATCTTGAGCAACATTAAACGGTTAAAAATGGTGAAACATTTTCAAGCATAAACATAAGTAATTGCCTTTGTGGTGGGCTTTGCAAGCATATCAGTATAATCTTGGGAAGGAGATCTACTGAATCTTGTCTCCCTCCAAAAATCTGGGGTCAAGAATCCGTAAGTCTTCAGCAGGCAGTCAAAAGTAGCCTGCAAAGTATTTGTAAACAATCCAAATCAACGTTTAAAAAACACGTTCGACGAATACGAGGAACTAGAATTAAAAAAAAAAACTCAGACCTTGACAAAATTTCCAAGAGTCTTGGTAGATCCACGAGATGATGTAAACACATCATCAATACCAGCAAATTGAAGCACCTTCTTCGGAACTCTAGCAGCCACAATCCCCGCACCACGTGGCGCCGGAACCAACTAACTATAACCGCATTTCCCGGTAATCTTCGTTGGCACGGTGTGAACCTTACCAATCTTATTCCCCCAATAACCTCTTCTAACCGGAATAACCGACAACTTAGCCAGAATAATCGCACCCCTAATCGCCGTGGCGACTTCTTTTGAGCACTTAACACCCAATCCTACGTGTCCATTTCCATCTCCAACAACCACAAAGGCCTTGAACCGGGTTTGCTGTCGGGCCCAGGTTTGTTTCTGGACCGGCATGATTTTCATGACATCGTCTTTGAGGGACGGGAGGATCTGATCGATGATTTGATGTTCTTTGATTGGAAGAGAGTGGAGATATATTTCTTCGAGTTTGGTGATCTTACCGTCTTTCACGGCGGGGGCCACGGTGATAGAAGATAGAAATCAGGCCCAAGAATACGAAAACGGAATTTGATCCCAACTAAAATCGACTCTTTCGGTTTTATTATAATTCTTGACCCAACTTACATAAACCCTAACCATATATTTATAATAAATAAACCTTAATAATCCTACTCAAATACTGAATTGTAATCCTAAACTAACTCCAACAAACTAATAAATAAATATAACTTTATCTAAACATTCAAACTATTAATTTAATAATAATTAATTAATTATTTCCGAATCACCCTTCAACTTTCACGTTCTTCCATACCGACTCCCCTTTATTTCGTAAAATCAAGATTAACTCCTTCAATAGGGACCGATTCGAGGTGGTTAATCTCCCAAGATAACTAGCCTTTTCTAGTAGGCAAACACTCCCAAAAGATATTAAAGAAAGACTAATAATTTGCTGCAATTTTTTTGCTCTGTTAGGAGGTGTTTGGGATTGCTTATTTAACTACAAAAGTGTTTTTTGTCAAAAGTGTTTATTGACTTATTATTTTTTCAAAATGAGTTTGTAAATAAGTGTTTGGATTAGATTTTGTGATGAGAAAAACCAATAAGTTAATAAGTTGTTTTTTAAAAAGTGTTTGGTTTAGCTTATTAATGTAAAATGACCAAAAAGGACATTCTTATATATTTAAAAACATTTATTACTTTATATATAATATTATATACTTAATAATGTTTTTGGACAAAAAATATAAATTAAAAAAAAAATACAAAATATTATATACTCGGTGGCGGTGGTGGTGGTGGTTGTGGGTGGCAGTTGTGGTTGTGGGTGCTGGTGGTGGCGGTGGTGGGAGGCGGGCGGTGATGGTGGTTGGCGTTGGGTGGTGGTGGTGTGTGGCGGGTGGCGGTGGTGGTTGGTGACGATGGTGGTGGGTGGGTGGCGGTGGGTAGCAGTTGTAGTGGTGAGTGGTGGTGGTGGCGGGCAGCGGGGGGTGATGGTGGTTGGCGGCGGGTGGCGGTGGTGGTGGGTGGCGGTGGTGGTGGGTGGCGGTGATGGGTGGCGGCGGGGGTCAGTAGTGGTGGTTGGCGGTGTTGGGTGGTTGGTGGTGCCGGGTGGTTGGTGGTGGTGGTGGAACGATTGTAATTGTAGGGTAAAGGCTGGGGGTAGATTGGTAATTTTTTGTTCAAAAAGTTAAAAGTCAATTAAAAAGCCAGGATTTATAGATTTTGAAAAACAACTTTTAACTTTTTCAAAAATCCAAAACAAAAGGGACTTTTATCGTTGACAAACACTTTTTTTAACTTATTAGTTTTTTAAGATACCAATAAGTTATTTCCAAACTCAATCTCAAACACCCTCTTAATCCCAAAAATGCAAGTACACTATAAGCAAAAGAAATAAACGTGCAGATGGCTAAAAATAAGGAAACTAATGAGATCATGGATCACTAATGTAGAAGATGGTAAAACTACAAATTTAACTAAATGCATGCAACGTGGAAATGAATTGTTTTATTCTTGGAATCTAAGTGGTACTTGGTTGGTCCTCATGAGCTGGATCGTATCACACGGCGTCGACCTCTGCCGCGGTCTCCGCCACAGCCTCCTCTGCCGCCGAATCCCCTCCCGAAGCCACCGCGTTCTCCGCCTCTCTCAGCCATGTTGAAGTGAGATTCAGCGGAGAAAATCCTTAATTGTGCGATATAGAGGTTTATATGTGCATAAGCAAGACTAGGGTTTATTTGTTGGGCCGAAGTTAGAGTAACGACTAACGAACATAGTTTGGGCCTTTGATAACGAAAATGTTATTATCTCATACAAATAGAGGTGCACAAAAAAATCGGAATCGGAACCAGAACCGCTCAAATACCCGGAACCGGAACCGGTTCTTGAATAACCGGAACCGGGTACATAGGGTATGGTTTTTCAACCAAAAACCGGACACAAAACCGGAACCGGTTCCTTATAATACCCGGTTTTCCGGAACCGATCATACCCGGAACCGGTTCTTGTGAATACCCAAAATGTGCACCTCTAACCCTAAACCCTAAAATCATACCTGGTTCTAAAAACAATCTAGTTTTTTTATATAATTTATCTATGCTTTATAACTTTATGTTTTAAACATTTATCTATTTTGTAACATTTTAAATTTTAATGTTATTGGACTTTTGAAGTTAGTTATTTATATGTTTAACTAAGTTTTTCGAATACCCAGAAATAGGTTCTTGAAATACGCGTCTTGAATACCCGGAACCGGTAAGAACCGAAACCGGTTCTTTAATACCCGGAACCGGGTACATAGGGTATGGTTTTTCAACCAAGAACCAGACCCGGAACCGGTTCTTTAGAATACCCGGTTTTCCGGAACCGTTCATACCCGGAACCGGAACCGGTTCTTTATAATACCCGATTTGTGCTCCTCTGCATACAAACGTGTAAAAAAACAAAATTACATATTCATTATCTCATAATAGCTTGCAATAAAGTAAATAAAAATTAACGTACCAAGTAGCATTTTACTCATTGCAAAAAATTATTAGTAGGGTCTGAAGAGGGTATGATAGGAAAAACCTTTGCGGAAGATAAAGATGTTGCTCTTGTTGATACCTACGGCTCCAAAAACCTTTTCTTAGCATGCTTAGTATTAGTGTTCATATAACAAAAAGTGTGGCGTATGGATCAAAACAATAACAAAACAAAGTGTAATAAAAATAGTAACGGTAAACTACTCATAGCAGAAATAATGAGAAAACTATAGTCGTGATAGGTAAAAGATGCAGAGGCATTAATAAGGTAGCACAAATCCTTTTGAAAGTGCGTATCCACTCCCCCCAACAACTCTATACATAAAGAGCGTAATAATGTAAAACTAAGGATGAGGCAGCCAACAGTGTAAGAAAAATAAAGTCCAAAAAAAAAGTTGAGACAACTCTATATACTTTATTAAGAGTCATAACATTTATCCGTTTCCAAGAACTTCTATAGTTACAATAAAGTAACGTTTTACCCAGTGGCGCAGCTAGGAATATTTTCCTATAATATCATTTTTTTCGATGCTCGGGTTTATGATAACCCGGAGTCAAAATTTTCAGGCCGGGTCAGGTCGAATCAAATAATAAAAGTCAATATCATAATAAAAGTATAATGTTATTAAAAAGAACATATAATAAACATGTCCCTTTAATAATATAAACTAATTGGACATAAGATTATAATGATTATTTGAGTTAAAAGAATACAAATTAGACATGACACTTTAATGATCTAAAGTACATTATTAAAAATTAAGTAATTGGACTTAATTTTTAAACTATAAATTTTTTTATAATGTAAAATGTTTGGATATTTTTTTTATAAAACCATTAGTGTCAATCGTAAAAAACAACGGTGACAATCGTAAAAAAATAATGGTGTCAATCGTAATTTTCCTATTACACGTTACATATGGGACGCGAAATTGACTGGTGTCGCGCGACACCGTTATCTCCTATGTGGCTCCGCCTCTAGTTTTACCCATTCACATGTCTTTAAGTTCTTAATTATTAAAAAAATATTTAAAATACAATAAACTTTATAGAACGAAGATAATTTTAAATATTAATAATTGAATTTTTAACAATAATCGTCATAATTTTAAAAATCAGTAATAGAACTAAGTTCAAACCTTAATTATGGATTCGAATAATGATTTTCGATACTACTAAATTTGATTATAGAATCCAAATAAAAGATGATCATGTATAAGATCATCACTTTCACCGAATATTATAAATAATCAAATACTTACAATGTTAACACAATTATATGATGGCGGATCAAATTTTTATTTTAACGGTAAACTTACACACTCTAAATCTACCACTGTCCACATCGATAATAGAACCCACTATTTTTTAGAAATTCAACACCATGCAACACACCTGAATAGATCAAATGACTAACCTGGTGACACTTTAAATAAGTGGTTAAAGTTCGAATCTTGAAACAACCCCTCAAGTTTTACTATGAAACGTCGAGTCCCCCATAGGAGGAGGATCATTCTGCAACTTTCTTATACCTAATAAATTGCATAGCTTTCCCTTGAAAATTGAAACTTGTTTAGATAAAGAACAACTTCACTTGTTACCAAACTGTTCCGCCTTGTTTTTTTTTGCTCAAAAAGAACTCCTTTGACTACCCAGTCATGTCCGGTTATAAAACTTAAGAGTTTCTAACATAAAAGTTTAGGGATCGGATGAATTGCATATCGCATAAAATCAAAATATGACCGTTTTGTTGTAAATTCTGGTTCGAACAGAGAGATATATGGAGAGGTTCGTTTTTCTGGTTTTTCCGGTGGTGGTGTCGTGGAGTGAATAAAAAAAGAGGTGGAGGGTCTAAAAGTGATGGGTAATTGGGTATTGTGGTTAATTTTTATTTGTAATATTTAATTTTCTTTTTCTATTTAATAGATGGGTCCACATAGAACTAATACTTTTAGTTTTTAATTTTCTTTTTAATGTTGATGGGTATTATGGACAGTTTTTAAAATAATAACGAAAGTTAACGACCATTCATTTTGAGGGGCGCCATCATCAATGTAATTTCTCAAAGTTATGGGCCATAGATGTAATAAGAGCGTACCACAGGGGTCATCCGTGTAATTAACTCTATATATCCGTGTAATATATACTATATAATAAATAAAGGTTTTGATAGCATACTTGTCACTTTCTCATACATTCTTAACTTTTTTTTCCCGCCTCTCTCATCTATTAATTATACAATTTTCTTTAATTGTTTTCACAATTTTCCCCCCCTTTATCTCCTATTAAATAATAATGGTTTCTATAATTATTTTTATAAAACGTTTTTCATAAATATATAATATGTAATCTTTATTACTAAGTATATATAACATTGGATTTTTTTAAACTGTGTAATACACTGGGTTTCTAAAGTTTAATATTAATTAACATTTATGTGTTACATAAAAAAAATTAATACTCGGCTAAAAAAAGTTTTAAAAAAACTTAACAGAATTTATAACTGTCACGTAATATTTTATATTACATGGGTTTTTAAAGACATAGATTTTTTATTACTAAATCTCTAACATTATATTTATTCAACCGTCTAATACACGAGATTCTAACTTAGTTTATATATAACGTGAACAAAGATACACACTAACGTGAACAAAGATACACACTATTTTGATCCTTGAAAAATTACTATATGCTAAAAGATTATTTAAATAAAATATTATTATAACTTTAGTTTTAATTAATTTGCCCGAATAAACATTTATAAAGCATTGTTTTAAAGATTTTCAAAATAATGTTCAATAATCATCTATGGTGGTTTTTTAACATGCAATATAGAATTCGTTTTTACTATACACGTCTTCTTTCAGTGATCAAATACACTTTACCATAATAAATTATGACTTTATTTTTAAATAATTACATACCATGTATAACTGTTATTGCGAGATATTATATACATAATATTAATAGTTTTCTATCACAATCTTATAGCGTACACAAATACCTAATCAACAAGAACTTTAAGCCTCAAATGCTAGCTGATCTTGATCAATATTCTTCGGGCATCGAGGAATAACAGTTTTGGTATAAGTCAACTCGACATTGTTGCAAATGGCCTTAGCATCATCATCGTCCACTTGAGTAAGATTTATGTCTTTCAATACAACCCCTTGACATGGATGTTTTTTGCTGCAATCGAATATTACTGCTTCTTTATCAGCACTAGTTCCACTGATATTTTGGTAAGTCACATTTATTATTTCAACAGCATCATCCTGTAAATCACTTTTTTTAAAACTTAACAAAGCATTTAAAATAAAATAATATGACACATATTCATCATTAAGCATACGATTATGTTGTTTGGTAGCATGGTTTTGTTACCCATGCCTTTTAAATCATTTTATCATGTTATGTCATGCTATGGTATGTTTGATAGTCAATATAATGACGACTGTAGTATTTGTGAAAAAATATTATAATACGACAAATTGATTATTATGACCTGTTCTTTGCACGCATCATCTTGATCACAGTAATTTTGATCTATGATGATAGGGTTTGATACATTCTTCATGATGATATTTTGAAACATGATATTGCTTGCGTTTCCTGAACCTCCCTGAAATCAAAGTGGCAAAAATTGAGCGACATCTCGAAGCAATGTTTTTCTGTAAAGAACCTTAGAAAATATAAAATGATCAAAATCCATGTGACGTTTCATAACAACACTCAAAATGGTGGTCATTTTTTAAGGACAATATATTAGTTAGGGTTTATAGTAGTAATCTTTACTATAATTAGAAGATATGATTTGATTAGGTTTCAATTATAATTATCTGTACTGTAAATAGTTAATCAGTAATACATACGTGAACGCCTGTAAACATAAATTTCTCAACCAACAACCTAAATTACCCGCCAAGTCTTGATTCTAACTCCATTTGTTGTTCCAGTAATGTCAGCACCATCAACTGTCACATCGGAAACATGAGCTTCTGAGTTTTTAGACCCAAGGCTTCCAATACTGAATATGAACAGCCAACCATATTAACATTATCATGATCATATTTGATGTATCAATAAGAAGTTATCGCCATGGGTCAATTAATTGATCCCCTCTTATGTCTATTTTAATCCTAGACTGTTTGAAAGAAAATATGTGACATATATACCTAATTCCATGACCAGGTCCGCATGTTATACCCGCAGCTTGAACACCTTTTGACCCACTCACAATCGAAATACAATCATCCCCTTCATTGGTAACCAAAAAAGTCAAATAATGATTGAACTAAACTGGTTCATTTACACCCTAATGATTTGTAAGCATCGAGTAAAAGTTTTTAAAGATTATGATATCATTAAACCGCAAATAAATTTTGAAAAAATATGCTCTGTCATTCGAACCTGTTCCTATAACGGAGTCTGATATTGTGATATTTTGGGTGTGTGTGACATGAATTCCATCCGTGTTAGGGCTATCTTCGGGTGCAGTCACTTCAATGTTGGATACTTGGACGTTCTCACAATGGTCGAAAGAAACATGCATTTTTTGTGCGTTTTGAATTGTCAGGTTATTCACCGTCAAAGATGTGCACTTATAGAGTGTTAAAGCCTGCCATTCGCAACATATAATCATTTTGTGACAACGCGTTATGCTTTATAAGAATAAACATCTTTTGATATATATAAAACCCATTAGGTTGTTTTGTGTTTTAGTTTCATAATTAACAAAACAGCTTAATCTTACATATTTTGTGTCTTTGTAATTATGTAAAGAAGATGATTAGTTTACTACTAAAATATAAAATATTATTGAAAAAGCTAATAGTTCTTTAAAAGATAGACACAAATGATGAAATGGATATTAAACGTACCGTTGGGGCATCCTTGCATGGCTGCATGCAGTTATTTGTCACAACAAAATAAAAATACAGTTAATTAGTAACGAAATGATATGTAACATGTGTCATGTACTACAATATGCATAAAAGTGTTAATAAATGTGCAAAGTTAGAATGAAAAATGTACAAATTTGAGCCCGATTTCTCTAAATTTGTATATAATGTTTAAGGTTTTAATTTATGATTTAGAAATTAGAAATTTGGGTTTTATAGTCTACTTTTTTTTTATGAAAATTTTTAATATTTATATTTTCGTTAAGGACGATTACAATAAAGTGGCAGGTAAACGGGCAACAAGCTGCGCCGCAACCCCCTTTTGGATAGCAAAACCGATCCTACTAAAAACAAAGTTTTGGGTCTTAGGAGTCGAAAAACTACTATGCACGACCCGCTAAACCTTGTTCAGAAATTCCACAGCCTCCGGGGCCAGGAAACCAAATTTATCAAAAGCAAAAGGGATAAACACAAAAATTATTGGATTAACAAAGTTTTGATTCTCTTGATAAGTTTTCTCGTGTTTAGCAACTTTGTCTGATTCCGCCTTAACGAAATTATTGGATTAACAAAGAGGTTTTGACCATTTTGACCGAATGCTTGATTATCTAACCACATATATTGGCCTTTTCTTTTTCAAATAATTAGAAAGTTTTGGATGTACGAAGGTGACAATTGATTACTTACAAGCTTCTTATCAACTTTGCAGGAATGACTCCACCAAATGTCCCCGTTGCCGTCAATAACCCCACCTCCTTCGATCACCAGGTTCTCAACTTCATCCACTCTAAGCCAATGCGTTTCATCTTTCTTATACTTGGATTCTTGTTTGGATGCCAAAACAGTACCCGAAATCTACAAATATTCATCTTGTTAATTAGATGTTATTGTATTCGAAATTGTAATTTTTGTGCATATGATGAAATTAGCAATTTACAATAGTAATTTGGGGTCACTTTTAAAATCTTACTTAAATGAAATTAAATAGCATATATCCCTAAAGAAACTTTTTTTAAAATCAACTTTAGAGAGCATTTTTTACGCATAAATACCACCTAAACGGCTAAATCTGCATTGCAGGGTTTGAACCAATACGACTAGATTGGGCCATGGGCCCTAAAGAAATAATTAAATTGAGGAAAACTCAAGGCTGACCTGCATGGTTAGTGAAGCTTTGCAAGGACCTTTAAACCTAATTGGGGCTACAAGGTACTTCTTATTCTTAGCCACATGAAAAACTGCTGCTGTTTTAGAGGAACATGCTTCCTTCCATGCATTCTTGAATGCCTAAAACAACACATGCATGTACATATAATATAAACACAATACACTAAACAATCATTAATTAGTTAAATAATTAGAAACAAAGAATTATTACGAAGAGGTTAAAATCCCTATCCATTAAGTGAAAGAGAAATCTATATCTATAATATACTATATAATAAATAAATATTTTTTCATATCACGTGTCGCCTCCATATTTATTATAACTTTGAAATCTTAACTTTTATTTTCAATAAAATAGTAAATGAAAGTCAAACTATATTAAATAGTAATTAACGTATTTTCGAAACCCAATTAAATATTAATTTTTACATATTTTGAATTTTGTTTTCTATCCTTAGTATATGTAATACATTTTTACACCTGTAAAATATATAAATAAAGATTTAAAAATTTTATGTATTGATATTTTTCACCCCGTGTGTAGACACGAGTTCTAAGCTAGTAATATATATAGCCGGAGATCTCATATGAATATGATTCAACAATGAAAAATTGTTTTCTTCCTATGTATATAGGATTAGATTCAAATAAATGGCTTTTAAATCAAAAAATGTGAGAAGAATTTAGGGTTATTAGATATATTTTTAATAGTTGAGATCAAATTGTAAGAGAAAAAGTTATTGTAATGGTATTTTAGTCATGACCACTTTTGTTGACTTTTTATCACGTTCCCCCCATTTTTTTAAACGTTCATAACTTTTACATACGACATTATTTTAAAAAAAAGATTACACCATAAAAACGAGCGTTTTTTTATCTTTAAAACAAGTATAGTGTCGTTATATAGTGGTGTAAACGAGCAGAGCCGAGCCAGGCTTGGCTCGAGCTCGAAACTAAACGAGCCAGCTCGGCTGGGCTCGATTTTTTTTTCGAGCTTGAAAGTTGAGCTCGAGCCAGCTCGTTTATTTTTATTTTTTAATTTTTTTACACATTATTTGCATCAAATCACTTGCATTACTGCATTATCTATTTCAAGTTTGTTGTAGAGATGGAGACCAGAAGGGGAGAGGGAGAGGGAGAGACGCAATCTGGAGTCCGGACTTCTCGAACATGGAGGCTGAGTGCTGACAAATGACAATTAGGATTTTAAGTTTTAAAAGTTGATTTAGAAATATGGAATTATCTATTTCAATTTAGTGCATTAAAAACATTACTACGACTCTTTGATTTCTTTTTTTTAAATTATAATATATATATATATACATACATTAGTTATTTAGACAAGCCCACGAGTCGAGCCCAAGCCGAGCCGAGCCAACCCTAGCTCGAGCTCGGCTCGATTAGAATTCAAGCCAGCTCGGCTCGGCTCGTTTAAAACCGAGCTTTTTCCGAGCCGAGTTTTTTTCGAGATTTTTTCGAGCGATATTCAAGCGAGCCACGAGCCGCGGTCTTTTTGAACAGCCTTATCGTTATATACAAAAATGAAAAAAATTACGTTTTCAGCTCGTTGTGATTATTGCTCGTCATTGTGTCTAATGTTAGGTCATTGTATCTAATGTCAAGTCATTGTGGCAAATATTTTTATCATTATGTCTAATGTCAAATATTTTTTTAATGCAAGGTTATTATGTATAATGTCAGGTCATTGTGTCAAATATTTTTAATACATAAAAAACAGTGACAAAAATAACACGAAAACACAATAATGAATACATACAACACAATGGTGAAAAATATTTGACACAATTACCTGACATTAGACACAATGACCAGACCTGACATAAGACACAATGTCCTGACGTATTTGACACAATGACCAATATGCCATCCATTTAAAAACAATAAAAGGACACATGTCAAACCCATAATCTTTCTTACCCTTTTCAGATTAAATACCCTTTTTACTATAACCCAACCCTTCTAATTGTTTACTTATTTTTACTCTTAAATACCACCTAAACCTACACTTTTGTGAAAGGCAATCACAAATATCACTATACCACAAGGTGATGGGCTATTTATTTTTATTTGTACTTAATTAGCTAGATTAATGATTTATAAAAATATGATAAAAAATGGTCTGGGGTTCAATGCCAATATATATTTAACTAGGTTAGAAACCCGGTGTATTACATGGGTTGAATAAATACAATGTTATATATATACTTAGTAATAAATATTTAAATATTACATTTTATGATATATTACATAATTTTTTAATACAAATTCTGTTAACGTTATATAGTTACTTTTGTAAAAATGTTTTATAAAAAAACGAAAGAAATATTCAATTTATAAAAATATTTTATGAGCAAATCTACTTTTTTAAATAAAAAACGTTTAATAAAAAAATATAAAAATCATTATTATTTAATAAGAGAGAGAGGCGAGAAACAAAAAATTATAAAAACAATTAAAAAAAATTGTATAATTAATAGGAGAGAGTCTGCCCCTGCACCCCACCTCCCTAAACGATATTCTCACTATTTTGTACAATCAAACGGACTCGAAGAAGTGGAAAAAGATAGTGCTTATGGTGACCTTCGCTACGGTGTGGAGGATTTGGATTTGTAGAAATGAGAAAGAGTTTAATGAGATGGTCATTCCTATCCCGGGGATGGTGGAGTTTATTAAAGAAGAGTCGTTCTTGTGGGTGAAGAATAGAGCTAAGTGTAAGTCTCTTGTGTGGGAGAATTGGCTTGATTTTAACATTAGTGATCTCTTGTAATTGTTTTGTTGTTTCTCTTCCCAGTTTCTTGCTGGCTTCTATATATTTATATATATAGCTTTTGCCGTTCCAAAAAAAAATTTAATGAGAGAGGCGGGAAAAAAGACTAAAAATGCACAGGAAAGTGACAAATGTCCCACCTTTATTTATTAGAGAGTAGAGAATAGAGAATAGGGTAGAATTTATTTAGATTTACATAATATAATATAATTATTTTATTTGGAAAAGGAATGCATAATATAATTAATTTAGATTTACACGATTTAAGTGTATAATGATTAATGAGCACTGGTTATACAAAGTTTTAAAATTTAATTTGCAGCAAATTAAAAGTAGCAATTAGTAAGAAAAGCATAGCACGAGTTGGAAGTGCTATATGTGTACCTTTGTATCATCTTTTTTGCCATCACCTTTAGCACCAAAAGAATCGACATCGAATGTTTTAGTAGAAACTAGAGCTAAATTATCAAAAACGTCTGATTCTTGAAACATGAAATATTCTTTAACGGTTTTCATATACGCTCGTGAAATGCCAGATGTGTAACTCGAGATATAGAAAAGGATGAGGATGATGACAAAAGAGAGGAACGTGATGCGTCTGTATGGAGCCATTAGATGTTGCTAATTTATGAGAATATAGTAGTAGTACGAGAATGATATAGTGTTGAATTTATAGAACAAAAGGTGGACGGGGTGGGACTGGATATGTTGTCTATTATTGGCTTGTGTATACAATTCAAAATTTTCAAGTCATGTTTGCTTCATATATAGATCTAAACATTAGGACAATAAAAGTTTAAAGTGGATAATTAATTAACATGCTGAGACGTGCAATTTGTAATTGTTAGTCATAGGTGCTCTTTTTGTTTATTTTTGAACTTTATACATGTAACATCCTGAGTTTTTAGAATACGAAATAGTCCTCGAGTATTAGAATGAACGGGAGAAAAGGGAGGAGCGGGCTTGGGCCTTGGCCTGGGTGCTCGTATGGGCCGAGACAAGGGGGAAGATTGGGCTCTTATAAGCCCCAAACCCCCCATGCCTTGCCATTTTCGTTTTCTAGAGAGAGAAAGTGAGAGAGAGCTTAGAGAGAAAAGGTCCCGGTTTTCACTTCGGAGTCTCAAAGATTGTTGGTACAAGCCTCTGGAGTGTATAGCATCGAACGGGAAGCAATTTCAGGTAACGATCATTCCCAGATCTGAGTTTTTATATCATGTTGGGGTTTGAAGTAAAATCGGGTAAAGGTTAGATTTTTACGTTTAGAAATGGATACAAAGTATAGATCTAGACTCCTGGTTGGAAAACGGACGTTTTGGACGTAAAAGGTTCGAGTCTTGATCTGATTCGGACCTAGCCGCTATGTTCATGCAAACTTAGGGTTTTAGTGGGGAAGAAGAAGCCCGCAGGCGAACTCAACAAACTAGCGAACTTATCAAGTTCGCTTAGTAAGCTCGCTGAAGTAATGTCTAGCGAATTTAGCAAGTTCGCTAGGTATAAGTTAGCGAAACTACTAAGTTCGCCTGGTAAGTTCGCTGAGTCCCTTAGAAGCGAACTTATCCTATGTTCGCCTGACCAGAAAATAGTGAAACCCGTTAGTATCGGGTCAAGTCTGATATGTTCTGAACTGTCTATATTTAACCAGATTGTGTGAGGTTCAAGTAGTACATTCCAGCTAAGATACCAGGTGAGTTCTAATCCCTCTTTCTTGCCTACTTTTGGGGTGATGTACATACTTAGTGAATAATGTGTTTATTACATATTTATTATTAATAAATGATGGAGAAAGTCATGATTTACGGAAAAGTTTAAAAAGGGCAAAAGGAACATTTTATGCAAAAAATGATGTTTTTGAAAGGTCTATAAACAGCAAAGATATTTTTAAAGGAAGAAGGCGAGGTTTTAAAGAAAGTAATTAGCAAAGAAAGTAAAGAGAAATGTTTTCCCTCGGGAATGAATATCACTATGTACAGAGAGTCAGTCATGGGCTTAGTGCCTGAGATGCGCTCAATGCCTGAGATAGATTCAATGCCTGAGATAGGCTAAGTGCCTAAGATTGGCTTAGTGCCTGAGATGGGCTCAGTGCCTAGGTAGGGCTTAGTGCCTAAGTGGGCTTTATGCCTGAGAAGTTACAAATGGAATTAACGGCATTGTGGTAGCGTCTTGACACTAGTCGGGGCTGTTACAAATGTTTACGGTGATGCATCATGTTAACTCTCCCTATTCATCAGCCTTTGGACTTGTGCCATTGGGGACAATATGGAGAGTAATGAAAGTTAAAAGATACTATGTGTAAAGTTTTATCCTATTAGTAGTAAAGATACTTTCAAGCAAAACCTTCTTCCTTTAATACAAGTATAAATGTTTTATGTAAGCGTTATAACTCACTCAGCGTTAGCTGACTTTTAGTATGCATATCAGTTAAGTGTAGGTGGCAGCATGGATGCTTGGCTTGTTGAGGAGTTACCCCGAAGAGAAGATCTGGCATCTCGTTTTCTTTACGTCCAGTATTTTATGTTTAAAGTTATGATGTTTTAAGACAAGTTTAAACTCGTACCAGACAAGTATGCTTATGACATGTTATGTATTCCGCTGCATATGTTAAAGTTTCAAATCGCTTCCGATGTAATTGTGAATGTCTTATGTTTATGTGCTATGTTTTGATGAGTAAATCCAATAAGTGAGGCCTCCCGGGTTTGGGGCCTTACAAGTTGGTATCAGAGTCATAGTTTGAGAGATTTGGACATCCCCGATGTCCAGACTTAAACTGAGAATGGGACCTTGTAGCGGATGCTAGTACGGGTAACTCGAAGCCAAAGCATCAGAAGCATATAGTAAGTAAAGTTTTCTTTTTCTGTTTAGAGTGTCAAGGTAAGAATAGAGGCTTTAGTGGAATCTTGAAAGTGAATAATTAGAAAACGAGAAGTGATGTAATGGTTAATTACAGATGGCCAGTGTATATTAACATCTTACCTTACTTATTGTGTTCTACCTATTCCCTAGCATGCTGAAATTAAATTCCTTTGTTCATATCTTTCAGTTAAGAAATGGCTAGACATTGAGGTAGAAGAGGAGGAGGAAGACGTGGTGGAAAAACTGACCGCCGCGGTGGATTACATGCAAACATCGAGCACGAGATTGAAGGGACTGTTCATACGACTCACACTGATACGACAGTCAGTCAGCCTAATGTTGAGCATGTGTAAGAAGCTTATCAGATGTTTGAGTTCGAACCGGCAGTGCAGGCAACACTCGGTCGAGAATTCACCCAAATGCTGAAGGAAACCTTACCGGCCATGCTGGCCGAAGCATTGAGGAAAGCTAATGAGAACCCCAGTACTATCCCGGCCACTGAAAGGCTTGTGGTACTTCCAACTATGGGAGGGCCAAACCCCGTGGAGAATGTTGCACCGCCTGCTCGCGGGTGTGACTACAAAACGTTTCGAGGTTGTGATCCACCCGTGCTTACTGGGGATAAAGTGGTAGCAGATACTCTAGACCGGATCAACAGCATGGAGTCCACCATTCGCCTCAGTGAATGCCGACCAGATCAAGCGATCATGTTCGCTGTGAAGTTTTTAAAGGGAGAAGCGGACATTGATGGGAAACAGTAAAGCAGGCAAAGGGTGACCAAGTGGTCGAAATGATGAGGTGGAATGACCTGAAAACTCTAGTGATTGAGAAGTTTTGCCCTAAGGACGAGGTTCACAAGGTGGAAAGGGAGTTCCTGACCTTGCAAGCCGGACTCATGACTCACCGGTAATACACCTCCAAGTAAAATGAGTTGGCACGTCTGGGCCCCATCTAGTGACAACTGAGGAATTTTGAGTCGGTGGTTATTTTGAGTGGTGTCGTGTATGATGACATAGCCTCCACCGAAGTCATCCCTGAGGAACCCAAGAAGCAGACGATCAAGTGAACTGGCGGAGACCTCCAAGGTCCAAGCGATAAGAAGGCAAGGGGGAAACCGATGGGACGTGTGGCAATTGTGGAAAGAATCATTGGGGTGAATGCAAGTTGGTCGGTGGGAGTGTGGCAAGCAGGGTCATCTCTCTCGCGAATGCCCAGACAAGCGTATATGTTATAACTGTGGCGAGAAAGGGCATGTTGGTAGTGAGTGTAAGAAACCGAAAGCCGCAGCCAAGGCAAGAGTTTACCAGGTGACTGATAAGCAGGGTTGAGAGGGAGATTGATGCCAGGTCGAGTACGTATTTTCTTTACTAACTGTTTAATTTTATGTACTCGTAAGGGAGTCCTAATGTAAATAGAAATGTGCGTCGTTGGAAAACCTTTTCCCTTGCCTAGTAATCATTTCAGCTAACCTAGAGGCCTTAGAAATAGAAACTGCCTTAGGATTAGACCACATGTAGCCGAGAGATTAATCGCCTTAGGCTCTCAATGGTAACCAATCAAGATGGCCTTCATGACCAAGCTACCCAGCACAGCTACAATTTATGCCACCCATTCCGTGATTTGCTATCAGTATAGCTTAAGGCAGGTTTTGAGGACGAAACCTGTTGTAAGGAGGGTAGACTTGTAACATCCCGAGTTTTTAGAATACGAAATAGTCCTCGAGTAACGGTACAAAAGGGAGGAGCGGGCTTGGGCGTTGGCCTACGTGCTCGTATGGGCCGAGACAAGGGGGAATATTGGGACATTACAAGCCCCATGATCAGCCCCAAACCCCTCATGCCTTACCATTTTCGTTTTCTAGAGAAAAAAAGTAAGAGAGAGCTTAGATAGAGAAAGTCTCGGTTTTCACTTCCGAGTCTTAAAGATCGTTGGTACAAGCCTCTGGAGTGTATAACATCGAACGGGAAGCGATTTCAGGTAACGATCACTCCCAAATCTGAGTTTTTATATCATGTTGGGTTTTGAAGTAAAATAGGGTAAAAGTTATATTTTTACGTTTAGAAATAGATACAAAGTATAGATCTAGACTCCTGGTTGGAAAACGGACGTTTTGGACGTAAAAAGTTTGAGTCTTGATCTGATCCAGACCTAGCCACCATGTTCAAGAAAACTTAGGGTTTTAGTGGGGAAGAAGAAGCCCGCATGAGAACTTGTTAAGTTCGCCTGGCAACAAACTAGTGAACTTGTCAAGTTTGCTTAGTAAGCTCAATGAAGTAACGTCTAGCGAATTTAACAAGTTCTGTAAGTTTGCTAGATATAAGTTAGCGAAACTACTAAGTTCGCCTGGTAAGTTAACTGAGTCCATTAGAAGCGAACTTATCCTATGTTCGCTTGACCAGAAAATAGTGAAACCCGTTAGTGTCGAGTCAAGTCTGATATGTTCTGAACTGTATATGTTTAACCAGATTGTGTGAGGTTCAAGTAGTACGTTCCAGCTAAGATACTGATATGACGTAAATTATACATGTTTTGCATGCATAATTATCCTCGAATTCATCAAAATTAGAGATAATATGATAATAATTGATACTTAATCCATCCATTTGTGTCACAACAGGATAATTGACTTGAATATGCAAAAACATAAAGAAATCACTCAAAAT
This sequence comes from Smallanthus sonchifolius, assembly GCA_023525975.1. Classification (NCBI taxonomy): domain Eukaryota; kingdom Viridiplantae; phylum Streptophyta; class Magnoliopsida; order Asterales; family Asteraceae; genus Smallanthus; species Smallanthus sonchifolius. The sequence goes on from CM042037.1 coordinate 23,719,971, forward strand.
TGTGACATCCGGCATTTCAGGTTATTCCCGACAAACACAAACTCGATCATATTAGTTTTCATTCATGCATTACACTAAATTAATTCGTAGTTCACAAACATTCAAGCAAAAGAGGATCGTTAACTCCGTTAGTATTCCCCATTAAAAATCAGTTAGTAACAGCAGGGGAGTGCTTTGTAATTTCCCAAAACTTAATGTTTGACATCTACAAGTCAAAGGATAGGATTATCATCAATTTGATTTCAAATTCGAAGCTAGAAACTGAATTGACGAATTTTGTGCTCATATCTCGTGTCCCTTAACCCAAACCGACTTATCCCTAGATCTAATTCGCATATAATCAGCCTTGAACCCTAGTTCTTCCCAATTAGAAACCGTCGCTGCTGATTCATCCCCAACCCTGGGTTTCGTGCGAATTCAGGTTAGATACTTATATGTTCTTGAACGTTTTTACCTGCTAATCAAAAGCCCTAACATCCCTAGCCTTGATTTGTACTCTAATCGATCCAACTTTGATGTTTTAAAACTAAACTCGTCGAAACCATGTAAAACCCACTCAAACGATCTTCAAAACTAAATTAAAACTACCATCCTAATCGGTTTTTAGTCTATAACAAAACCCCTAAATCAATTTTGGCTAATACTAATCAAACAAAACGAATTTTGATCTAGAACAGTGACGATCGATTTAGTTCTTGTATGGCTGGGCTTCAGGCAGTAGGCATAGTACATGTATTAGTAGACCCCGTATATTTCGCAAATGTTAAGGTAGCCCAGTTGGTGGTGTGCGAGACCTGCAATTGTGACGTCGCGGGTTCGAGTCCCGGCCTTAGCAGTTTTGGCTATTTTTTTTTCTGTTTCTAGTCTTTTGAACCTTTTAGCATTTTTCAGATTCTAAAATTTCAACTAAACTGCCTTCAGAGTTAAATAAAAATCAGAAAAATTATTAAATACCACCATAAATCTTTATAAATCGAACATGATCAATAGTAATATTTGAGTGTGTTTCGAGAGAAAATTCGTACTTTGTTCTAAAAGGGTATTTTGATAATTATGAAATTAATCAAAAGATTGGATCTTTTTATTTCTAAATATATTCATGGTGTCACCCAAAATGCTAAAGATCGAAACTTTACAAACCATAGGATGACAATTTGGGGTTAAATTATATATTTTCTGGATATAAAACTATGTTATGGTGGAATTTGAGATCATGAATGATTTAAAATACTATTTATATTTATTTTTAGAGTGAATATATATTTACAATCGAAACGCGTCATCAGCGGGTCGTCGAATCAGATCTTTAGAAAACGAAGTACTTGATTACATTAAGCCAATTTGGTGAGATTGACTTCGGTTCACCATACATTAGGATGCATTAGTTAGACCTAAAGTGTTTTAAATAAAATAGGACACGTTGTTTTGGGTCTTGTGCGTCGGATTTTGCTACTCATTTCAAGATCTCAACTCATTCCTAAGGTGAGTTTCATGGCCCCTCTCTTTTACTTACTTTCATTTTTGGGGGAGAAAGCTGTCGCACACTAGGCTCACGCGGCTCAGCAGGAGCACTAGGACCCCGAACATGTTGAGCCCGCTCACGTGGAGCCCGACCCAGCTGAGCCACCGCCCCCACCGCCTTCACCACCCTCAGTGGTGATCCCTCATGATTTGTTTATGCGTTACTGGACCTGGCAGTATGAGGCCCAGTGCGCTGCTGCTGGCGGGGCACCCTACGTGGTTCATCTTCCATTCTTTATGTAGCCAAAGCACCAGCCACAACCATCTCCACATCCATCACCGCATCTATCACCACAACCTTCACCTCAGCACCATTATACTCCACCACCATCACCGCAGCACCAGCCTACACCATCACCACCACCAGTAGGAGGAGCCGAGGAGGGTGGAGGAGCAGGCGTCGATCTGGAGGGTATGCAGTGGGAGTAGTACCTCCCATTGCCTTTTGGTATCATTTTTGTGAGTTGTACTTGATTGTATTTTGTACAAACTCTGTTATCACGCTTCGGCGTTCTTTCTTTTGCTGTACTTTTGTTCCCGTTGTATTGTTTGTAAATATTTGTACTTACTTTTCCCGTAAATATTTTGGCTTGATGTTACTGATCTGTGGTTGATGTTGATAGTCTTGATTAGATCTTGGAATTGTGGAACAGCATGGAACGTCATGTTTGTGGGTAGGCCGTTTGAGTTTGATCGAGATCGACACGAGGGAAGTTTCAGTTCTCCCTTCACACTCCATTGCATTGCCTTCCATTTTGCTTTGCATGTTTTTGTATACATTGAGGGAAATGTATGTTTCTAAGTGTGGGGTTCACTCTTCACTTTGCATTATTTTTTGTTATACATTGAGGGCAATGTATGATTCTAAGTGTAGGGTGAGAATGTATTCACGCGATGTCTGTCCTTTTAGCATTTTATCACTTCATTTTTTACAAAATTTTCCTTCATAATTTTTATTGGCACTAAATCAGTTTTATAAAATTAAAAAAAACACAAAAATAGAATAAAAGTTAACTGTTTAGCATTCACATTTTTAGTAAATATTAGAGGTTTGATTTTTCGAAAACAATCGAGATAGAAATTCCATTGAGTCAAACCCAATTTTTTTGTGATAACCATGAGTTTTAGTGGGCTAAACGAATGAATTGCATGTAACCTTTTGCTTGCACCTACTCCTTTCCGTTTCCGTGAGTTTATTTTTGGGCCTTGATAGCTTTAGACATTGTTTGCTCTCGTTTTTGGTGATTTGAGTACCGGATGTTTCATGCTTGTTAGAACTTGATTTTACTATACATTTCGAAATCATGAACATAAATATTGCATAAAAATAATTGAGTCATTAGGATAAACTATTTTGTGAGCCTTTTATTTTTGTTTTCCCTCGCCCGAACACATCCACTAGTTAAACACGTTGAGCATATCCCGTGTTTTTCTTTTATTACCTACATTACACCACCGCATAGCCATATTAGCCTTTTTATTATTTTTATACATGTGTTAGAAATCCAGTTGGCTAATGTTAATTTTATAGTTTTAGTTTTGATGTAAGTTCTTATTTCTTGAGAAGTTTTTAGCTAAGAAAATATGCATATTGACTTAGTTCCCTTCAAAAGAAAAGAAATAGTGATATATTAAAAAAAAAAAACAAACAAACAAACTTCATCAAAATTAGGTGAAATATAGCCGATTAGAGCAATTTTGTGAGCAAAGACGAAAAGAATCAGATTGTTAGCTCTTATCTATAGGAAAATATTCTTTAGTTTACTTTTATATTGTAAGTTGTAATAGTTTTTGAGTTAACATAGTCGCCAGGTTTTTAGCCATTTAGCCACTTTCAAATTCCACTTCCTTACCCCTAACCATTGCCAAGTTACAACCCATTCAAAGTCCTCTTGATTTATGTTGTAGAAGCATGTTTTTGTAACTATAGATAAAATTTTATGTATCGGTGTACGTGGCTAGTACGCAGGAGGGTGTTCCTGAGTACTTAGCCTGCACACCAGTTTGGTCCTGCGTACTTAGACAAGTACGCAGGTAGAGTTCCTTTCCCTATAAATATGAGATGATGGCCTCATTTGTAGGTGGAACTTCTAGAACAAGGTTGAGAGGTGTCCGGGTCGGGACGAGCTCTCCCGACCCCTGGACCGTGAGCTTAGATGAGAGATGTGTGCTCCTTCGGTATGTAGTCTATAATAAGTGATGACTTCTATGTTATGGATTAGGTATCGTTTCATTATCTTTTGTTTGTGTTCATGTTTCGCTGTCTCGTTTCTTGGTTCCCACACAAATCAAAGAACAGATCCGTGTTATCTCCACTACGCGACGAGGCTCCCGGGACCTACATATGTTTTGTTTCATGTTAGTTGGTAGAGATTTGATCTTCTAGTAAGCTTATGATTTATGCATGATTCTTTGTCTTGGCATTTGAGTGTTCTATATATACGCCATTACTTGTACGATCATATATATACCCGAGTGTGTGTGAACATTGTGACAAGCATAAAGTTGCATGCTAGTGATTTCCTAGGCATACTCATTTTCTCATTCGGTTGTTACTTCATTGGCTTCCTTGGGTTTCATGTGACAATCCGGACTTTTCCAGTTAACCCCGTTAACAAAATCCAGTTAAAGTTAACTTAAATTAACTTAACTCCAACTTCAAGGACTAATTCTGTCAATAACCCAAAGGGACTAGTTGTGTAATACTCTTAAACTATTCCATTGACTTTTTAAGTCAAAATTGTTTTCCTGTTGACTTTTATAAAGTCAAAATAACCAAATCTTAACCTAAGTAACCAAGTTCAAACCTTAGGGACTGTTTCTGCCAAGTTTCAAACTTCAATTTACATGAAAACATAGGGACTGGTTATGTAATTCACCCATTCTCAATATGTTGACTTTCAAAAAGTCAAACCGGTGTTCTTAAGACAAATTCGTAAGCTTTGATCGACTTCTGTGTGAAGTTGTAACCGAAATAGCACGTACTCGGTATTAACTACCATAACAGTCGGATTAAACAACCTTAATGCACGAATTAAAAATCAATTATGGGTATTAAAGCAAATAACCGTCGAAACCCCCACGATCATAATCAATTTCACTCTAATTGTCTGTTATTCTCACGAATTGAACACCTGCGAACCTCATTCGAACTCCCCTGAAGCAATTGCACACTTCAAGTCCGTCAGAAACGTAACAGGAGCCACCGGAGAGCAAGAACTCGTCGACAGGGCTGTGTTTCAGTCGAACTCCTACAATCCGATATCAATTCAGGTAATTAGTCTCACCTTTAGCTTCGTTTATTTATTTAGATTGAAAGCCCTATGATTAATCGTGCTTATTTCATCAATTCAAACAGGAACCGATTCTAGGGTTCTTTATATTTACGGTTTGATCGAACGTCATTGCAGAATCAATTAAAATCAAATTAAAGTATACCATTAGCTTCGCAATCATCTAATCATTAAAAGCCCTCTGCTAATTCAACGTTCTATTATCGAATTAATCTCAATCCGTAATCTAGGATTCATATGAAACCTGCTCAATCGAACTAGACCTTTAACTTTGTTTAAATCTAATTAATATATACCACTAGACTCGTAATCATCTCTATAATGAAAGCCCTCTATCAATTTAATCTGATATAATCGATTTTTTATAAATCCAGAAACTAGGGTTAGTTCATGAACTGTTTAGGGGTTTTTGATCTTAATCTCAATTTTAATGAAATTAAACCATATCAGTAGTTTCGCCATACCCTAATCGTCAAAAGCCCTATGTTTTCATCGAGTATTAATATCAGATTTGAATAAATTGATTCGATGTTCATACCAGGGTTTTCGGTTCCTAAAGCGAGGATTAAACGATTCAAAAGTTGATATTTTTCCAATTAATCCTGAAACCAGATTCGCTTATACCTCATAATCAGAACCCCTTTGCTGTTTCGATTGATCAATACCGAAATTGACGGATCAGGGCTGGTTTCGATCGAGAATGGATTTGTGGAAGGAGCTCACGAGAGTTCCTTGATAAAACCATTCCAAGTTGGATTAGTTCGCGATAACCTAGCGGGCGGGACTGGTTAGAGACTTGTGCGTGTGTGGGAGAGACCTGGGTTCGAGACCGGGCTCCCACAATTACTTTTTGAATGATTTTTTTTATTTATATTAAATTATAAAAAAATCAAACCCTATATTATTATAATATTATATAAACGTGTTTTAGCCCGGGAAACAACCCGTGGGCTCGGGTTTGAACTTTGTAACCAATTTTACTATTATTTCCACTTTTAAAAATAATGTATTTATGTATTTTTCAAACCGTAATCTCGTATAAAATAATATAATTATATTATTTTCAACCCGTATTCAACGTTAATAAAATAATATATATTATATTATTTCGACTCATTTAATTATCTTGTGTGACATTTTTGAAAGTATAAATAGTTATATTATTTACCTACGTTATTTACCTCGATTAAAAATAATATATTTATTATTTTTCCACTCCAAGGATTATTTAGTAAATCTTTCGAACTTAAAAATAATATATTAAATTATATTATTTCCCTAACCTTTGTAATCGACTCAAACACATGAACATAATTATTAACATCCGTTATCAACGTTCGACGCGTAACGCAAATTCCCTAAAATCATTATAATAAGATATGTATATATTTATATATATAAAACTCCGTCGACACGTTCGTTTATTCCTAAATCCGTAGAATGCGTTTGGACATTCTAACTTTCCGTGTCGTTGTCACAATTCCCGACTTGTCCCTAAGTTATGTGTTTATAATTTTAGGGCATATGTAAGCCGTGCAGGCTAACGCTTGAGATTCCAAATCTTGCATTTGTGTGATACTACCTACTACGCAACGCATGTGAATTTTCAAGGCCCCTTTTTACTGTTTTTAAACTGGGGGAGAAAACATGTCGTAAATGCTTTTGATTTTTGTAATTCATATATGATATCACTTGTATGACTATGCGTACACACTATCCTTTAAGTCCTCATATCGGACCGTTAATATGAACATAGCGAGGTAATTTGAGTAGTACTACTGGGTTTGACAAACCTCACCCGCGTTACTCGCGCTAACTCGATTGGAGGTGGAACGTGTGCAATATTGACCTAAACATGCACCATGATGGTGGGAGGCATATAAACAGTCAGCTGTCGGTTGCGAGCGCATTAGTTAACATGCTTATTGGTTAGCTACCCATTGATTTATATATTGAATGTACATTAACCTATTGAACTTTGTTGCAACCTGAAACCTGTGAACTCACCAACATTGTGTTGACACTTTTCTTACATGTTTTCTCAGGACGCTAAGCTAAGGCACATGTGCACGTTAGGGCATGCATGGTGTCAACATGATGTATTCAATAATTTTCAATCTACTGATCATTTATTATGTTTCCGTTATTGTTAGACTTGGGCACGTTGTTTTGCGCATTTACTTTCTTTATACGCTTCCGCATCTACTCTGAACTTTTATAATATTTCAATTTGAGTCCCATATAGTGTCGTTTGATGTAACTAATGACTGAGATCCTGGTTTGGCACTTCCCAAACGGTAAAACTCCGTTAGTTGAAATTGGGGGTGTGACAGATTGGTATCAGAGCCATTGGTTATAGAGAACTAGGGTTGCATACTAGACTATAACCTTACACATTAGTTACACGGCACAGACACTCATACCTGATACATATAGCTCCTATACATACATTGCAGTGCAGGCATGTTAATACCATCCATATCACCCTCTGTTGACGAGGGATACATCATTTGCATTGCATCATCATTCCCAGTGGCGACACTCGGGGAATCACCAGGACAACATCCACTCCCGTCCGAGGGCAGCGAGACGGAGCCTTCGGAGGAGTCACTTACACCACCATCAACTGTCGGGTATGGTGAGCTTTCTCAGGTCCATGTTATGGACGACACTCAGCAGTAATACATGTCTCTTTGGGAGTTGAGATCGTCGGAGGCGAGTCCCTACCGTACCCACTAGCAACAATACGCCGTGTGAAGGCAGACTGTTGCACGCATCATTGCAGAATCCATTGACACGTAGATGTCATCACTTTCCCGAGCCATGGGCTCGCGCTTTGGTCGATATACTGTTGAAGAAAGATTGACCACAAGGTTGAGAACACCTTACTTATTGCATACTCAAGCCCTATTCTAACTCAGTTGGAAGGACGACTACTTTGCTGCTTCCTATAACTTGTATTCATGAATTAGTTTCATTCCTCGAAGTCTCATTTCATATACATGTTTGTTTCATGTGCATGTTCTCATCTACAATCTGCTGGATTGGACTCTCGTATTGTGTTTCAACTCGAGTGAATACTCGGATCAAACCATTCTCGACTACTCATTCTGATATGAGTTCTAATTGATCAACTTATGGTTTATGACTAAGCTTTTTGATGACTTATCATATCTGACAACACTCTGTACTCAACAATACAAACTAAAGGACATTATGGCACATGATGTGGAGAACCAGGGTGAGCATGTAAAGCAAATTATCATTACGGGTGCACACGTAATAGTAATTTGAGGTGCATGTAAGTCCTGGCGAAACCTAGTGTGTGGATAAATGGTCCTAATCTGTGAATTACATAATTAAGTTTCCACTATCCGTAGAAATTCTCGTAACCCGCTCAACGACTAGTTGGTATCGTTAAACCTATTCAACGGCTGATGGATGCAACTATCAGGTTGAAGAAGTTTACAGACACACTGAGTTATCATTAATGGAATCCATCATGTTATTGTCACTCTTGTAAGAGTCTTAGTAACCGTAAGACTCTCATTCGATCTTGATTAAAGAAACAATCTCGATTGAAACTTTAATAGAACCTCATGGTAAACCCACCGACTCCAACTTTGTAAGCACGAAATTGTGGAATTCTTTCTAAGCTAACACGTTATCCCTTACGTTCCAACAATAAATCTCATTTGACCCTATGGCCTTATCTGATGACTAATCCTTAGTCTAATACGAATTATACCCAGCATATTAAATCCTGTAAACGAATTTCTTTCTTCATGAAATGATCCAATGACATTAGAAAGCGAGGATTTAAGCTAACCAACCCCATCAACAACAACGTAGGTTCAAGTCTGCTAAGACTTTCAACTAGCCGATCTCTTTAGGACAGAACCAGAGTGGTTGTACGGGGAGATACCCTAAGTGCAACAAGTGTAAATTTCACCATCTCGGTGCTTGTGAGAGAAATCGTTTCCAGCAGTGTGGCAAGGTGGGTCATGCTGCCAAGGACCGTAGAGGTGAACTATAAGCCAAACAGCCTTTTCAACAGCCAGGATCTACAAAGGGTTGTTTTGAGTGTGGAAAGGAAGGACACTTTCGGAAGGATTTTCCTCAACTGAAGTAGGGGGTAATGGCAAGAATAACCATAAACAAGGTAATAACAACAACCACGGTAACAATAATGGCATCAATGGCGGAGACGATGCGAAGGGACGAGCCTTCGTGCTTGGATTCGGAGAAGCTAGATATGATCACAATGTGGCTACCGGTAAGTTCCTTTTAAATAATTACTTTGCTGCTGTCATTTTGACACCGGTGCTGATAGGAGTTTTATATCTAAGAAGCTTAGTGATATGATAAAAGGAACTCCAATTCTGTTAGAAACTAAGTATATAATAGAGATAGCTGATGGCCAAATAATTGAAGCAACCCACATTCTTAAGGGTTGTAAGCTTGAACTAGCTTGTCATATACTTGTTATCGACCATATGCCGGTCACACTTGGTAGTTTTGATGTAATTGTCGGCATGGATTGGTTATCTAAAAACCAAGCTGAAATCATCTGTCATGAGGAAATTGTTCGAATTCCTCTCCTGAGTGGAGAAACCCTTTCCGTTCAGGGCGAAAAAGTTGGTGCAGTCATGGGCATCATATCCTTTATGAAAGCACAGAAATGCCTTCGAAAAGGGCATACTACTATTTTGGCTCTCGTTGTCGAGCAGCCATCAGAAGAGAAGAAGATTTATGATATTCCCATCGTTCGTGAATTTCTGAAAGTATTTTCCGAATATTTGCCTGATCTGCCACCATACCGTCAAGTTGAATTCCAAGTCGATCTAGCACCCGGAGTGACACCGATCGCTCGGGCACCTTATAGACTGGCACCTAGTGAATTGCAAGAGCTATCTACTCAGTTACAGGAATTGTTGGATAAAGGTTTCATCCGACTGATCATCGCCATGGGGAGCTCCGGTCCCGTTTGTCAAAAAGAAGAACGAGACTTTCCGTATGTGTATCGACTACCGTGAACTGAATAAAGTCACAACCAAGAATCGTTATCCTTTGCCTCGTATAGATGATCTCTTCGATCAACTCCAAGGATCAAGTTTCTATTCCAAGATAGATCTTAGGTCCGGTTACCATCAATTGAGAGTCCGAGATGAAGATATCTCTAAGACTGCTTTCAGGACAAGGTACGGCCACTAAGAATTTATGGTCATGCCTTACAGATTAACCAACGCACCCGTGGTATTCATGGACCTCATGAACCGTGTGTGTAAGCCATACCTTGATTCAATTTGTTATCGTTTTCATCGAAGACATTCTCATTTATTCCAAGGACAAGGAGGAACATGAGGAACATTTACGTTTAATTCGGGAATTACTTAAAAGGGAGCAGCTTTATGCTAAGTTTTTCAAGTGTGAATTATGGATCCGGGAAGTTCAATTCTTAGGACATGTGGTTAACGAGAAAGGAATACATGTCGATCCATCAAAGATAGGAGCCATCAAGAATTGGGTAGCACCAACGACTCCGACTGAGGTGCGACAATTTCTGGGATTAGCTGGAGACTACCATCGATTCATCAAAGTATTTTCAAAAATTGCACAACCCCTCACTGCCTTAACTCAAAAGGGTAAAGCCTACAACTAGGGCGATAACCAAGAGTCAGCATTTCAGCATCTTAAACAGAAACTTTGCAGTGCACCTATTCTAGCTCTTCCGGAAGGTACAGATGATTTCGTGGTGTATTGAGACGCATCTATTCTGGGTTTGGGTTGTGTATTAATGCAACGAGAAAAGGTGATCGCATATACTTCGCGTCAACTAAAAATTCACGAGAAAAACTACACCACTCATGACCTAGAGTTGGGAGCTGTAGTTTTCGCACTTAAGATATAGAGACACTACTTGTACGGTACCAAGTGCACCATCTACACCGATCACAAGAGTCTGCAGCATATCTTCGAGCAGAAAGAGCTGAACATGTGACAACGTCGTTGGGTCGAGCTTTTGAATGATTATGACTGTGCGATCTGATATCATCCGGGTAAAGCTAACGTTGTAGCTGATGCCCTAAGTCGAAAGGAAACCAAGCCCAAACGAGATCGAGCATTACAACTTACTATTCACCCTGGATTACCTGATAAAATCTGTAGTGCTCAACTTGAAGTCCTGAAAGAGGAAAATCTACCACTGGAAGGTACACGCGGTATGGAAGCACAACTTGAGGTCAAGTATGACGGTATTCGCTACTTCGCAGAGCGAATTTGGATTCCTGTGTATGGGAACTTAAGAGAACTAGTCATGGATGAGGCGCACAAATCCCGATACTCTATTCATCCAGGTTCTGAAAAAATGTACCACGACCTTAAGGTGTTATATTGGTGGCCAAAGATGAAGGACGATATAGCCACCTATGTAAGCAAGTGCCTGACTTGCTCAAAGGTCAAGGTGGAATATCAAAAGCCTTCTGGTCTACTGCAACAACCGGAAATCCCAATGTGGAAATGGGAGCAAATCTCTATGGACTTCATAACAAAATTACCCAGAACCCCCAGCGGATGCGATACCATTTGGGTGATCGTAGATCGCTTAACAAAATCTGCGCACTTCCTTGCAATCAAAGAAACCGACAAATTGGACAAGCTTACTCGTATTTATTTGAAAGAAGTAGTATCTCGGCACGGGGTGCCAATCTCTATCATTTCGGATCGTGATGCACGATTCACCACTAGTTTCTGGAAATCATTACATAAAGCTTTAGGCACACGTCTAGATATGAGTACAACCTATCACCTGCAAACCAATGGTCAAACGGAACGTACCATCCAAACATTAGAGGACATGCTGCGAGCTTGTGTGATCGATTTCGGTAACACTTGGGAGTCTCACTTAACTTTAGTGGAGTTCTCCTACAACAACAGTTATCACACTAGCATCAAGGCGGCACCATTCGAGGCATTGTACGAACGTAAATGCCGATCTCCTATCTGTTGGGCTGAAGTTGGGGATAGCCAACTTACAGGTCCCGAGCTTGTATTCGAAACTTCTGAAAAGATCGTTCAAATCCGAAACCGTATGGCGGCAGCTAGTGATCGTCAAAAGAGCTATCCCGACAAGCGTCGTAAACCTTTAGGGTTTCAAGTAGGTGACATGGTCTTACTCAAAGTCTCACCTTGGAAAGGTGTCATTCGCTTCAGGAAGCGAGGCAAACTGAATCCTCGTTATGTTAGACCTTTCAAGATAGTGAAGAGAATTGGCCCAGTCGCGTATCAACTAAACTTACCGGAAGGACTTAATGGTGTACACGATGTCTTTCACGTCTCGAACTTGAAGAAATGTCTAGCAGACGAAACACTCACGGTTCTTCTTGAGGAGCTGAATATTGATGAACAACTATGGTTTGTTGAAGAACCAGTAGAAATCATGGATAGGGAAATCAAAACGCTGAAGCGTAGTAAAATCCATATTGTCAGAGTTCATTGGAACTTGAAACGTGGACCGGAATTCACATGGGAATGCAAGGATCAGATGATGCTCAAGTATCCTCATCTGTTCAAGCAATCCACGTCAAACTCTTAAGATACTATTCTAATTTTCGGGACGAAATTTCTTTCAACTAGGGGATGATGTGACACCTCAAAATTTTTTTATTTTTTTATTTTAATTTCCGGGACGAAAAATCTTTCAACTAGGGGATGATGTGACAATCCGGACTTTTCCAGTTAACTCCGTTAACAAAATCCAGTTAAAGTTAACCTAAATTAACTTAACTCAAACTTCAAGGACTAATTCTGTCAATAATCCAAACTTAAACTCCAGGGACTAGTTGTGTAATACTCTTAAACTATTCCATTGACTTTTTAAGTCAAAATTGTTTTCCTGTTGACTTTATAAAGTCAAACTAACCAAATCTTAACCTAAGTAACCAAGTTCAAACCTTAGGGACTGTTTCTGCCAAGTTTCAAACTTCAATTTACATGAAAACATAGGGACTGGTTCTGTAATTCACCCATTCTCAATTTTTTGACTTTCAAAAAGTCAAACCGGTGTTCTTGAGACAAATTCGTAAGCTTTGATCGACTTCTGTGTGAAGTTGTAACCGAAATAGCATGTACTCGGTATTAACTACCATAACAGTTGAATTAAACAACCTTAATGCACGAATTAAAACTCAATTATGGGTATTAAAGCAAATAACCGTCGAAACCCCCTTGATCATAATCAAATTCACTCTAATTGTCTGTTATTCACACGAATTGAACACCTGCGAACCTCATTCGAACTCCCCTGACGCAATTGCACACTTCAAGTCCGTCGGAAACGTAACAGGAGCCACCGGAGAGCAAGAACTCGTCGACATGGCTATGTTTCAGTAGAACTCCTACAATCCGATATCAATTCTGGTAATTGGTCTCACCTTTAATTTAGTTTATGTATTTAGATTGAAAGCCCTATGATTAATCGGGCTTATTTCATCAATTCAAACAGGAACCGATTCTAGGGTTCTTGATATTTACGGTTTGATCGAACGTCATTGCAGAATCAATTTAAATCAAATTAAAGTATACCATTAGCTTTGAAATCATCTAATCATTAAAAGCCCTCTGCTAATTCAACGTTCTATTATCGAATTAATCTCAATCCGTAATCTAGGGTTCATATGAAACCTACTCAATCGAACTATACCTTTAACTTTGTTTAAATCCAATTAATCTATACCACTAGACTTGTAATCATCTCTATAATGAAAGCCCTCTATCAATTTAATCTGATATAATCGAATTTTTATAAATCCAGAAACTAGGGTTTGTTCATGAACTGTTTTGGGGTTTTGATCTTAATCTCAATTTTAATGAAATTAAACCATATCAGTAGTTTTGCAATACCCTTATCGTCAAAAGCCCTATGTTTTCATCGAGTATTAATATCAGATTTGAATAAATTGATTCGATGTTCATACCAGGGTTTTCGGTTCCTAAAGCGAGGATTAAACGATTCAAAAGTTGATATTTTTCCAATTAATCATGAAACCAGATTCGCTTATACCTCATAATCAGAACCCCTTTGCTGTTTCGATCGATCAATACCGAAATTGACGGATCAGGGCTGGTTTCGATCGCGAATGGATTTGGGGAAGGAGCTCACGGGAGTTCCTTGATAAAACCATTCCAGGTTGGATTAGTTCGCGATAACCTAGCGGGCGGGACTGGTTAGAGACTTGTGCATGTGTGGGAGAGACCCGGGTTCGAGACCGGGCTCCTACAATTAGTTTTTGAATGATTTTTTATTTATTTATATTAAATTATAAAAAAATCAAACCCTATATTATTATAATATTGTATAAACGTGTTTTAGCCCGGGAAACAACCCGTGGGATCGGGTTTGAACTTTGTAACCAATTTTACTATTATTTCCACTTTTAAAAATAATGTATTTATGTATTTTTTAAACCGTAATCTCGTATAAAATAATATACTTATATTATTTTCAACCCGTATTCAACGTTAATAAAATAATATATATTATATTATTTCGACTCATTTAATTATCTTGTGTGACATTTTTGAAAGTATAAATAATATAAATAGTTATATTATTTACCTACGTTATTTACCTCGATTAAAAATAATATAGTTATTATTTTTCCACTCCAAGGATTATTTAGTAAATCTTTCGAACTTAAAAATAATATATTAAATTATATTATTTCCCTAACCTTTGTAATCGACTCAAACGCATGAAAATAATTATTAATATCCGTTATCAACGTTCGACGCGTAACGTAAATTTCCTAAAATAATTATAATAAGATATGTATATATTTATATATATAAACCTCCGTCGACACGTTCGTTTATTCCTAAATCCGTAGAATGCGTTAGGACATTCTAAATTTCCGTGTCGTCGTCACAATTCCCGACTTGTCCCTAATTTATGTGTTTATATTTTTAGGGCATACGTAAGCCGTGCAGGGTAACGCTTGAGATTCCAAATCTTGCATTTGTGTGATACTACCTACTACGCAACGCAGGTGAGTTTTCACGGTCCATTTTTACTGTTTTTAAACTAGGGGATAAAACATGTCGTAAATGCTTTTGATTTTTGTAATTCATATATGATATCACTTGTATGACTATGCGTACACATTATCCTTTAAGTCCTCACATCGGACCGTTAATATGAACATAGCGAGGTAATTTGAGTAGTACTACTGGGTTTGACAAACCTCACACGCGTTAGTCGCGCTAACTCGATTGGAGGTCGAACTGGTGCAATATTGACCTAAACATTCACCATGATGGTGGGAGGCATATAAACAGTCAGCTGTCGGTTGCGAGCGCATTAGTTAACATGCTTATTGGTTAGCTACCCATTGATTTATATATTGAATGTACATTAACCTATTGAACTTTGTTGCAACCTGAAACCTGTGAACTCACCAACCTTGTGTTGACACTTTTCTTACATGTTTTCTCAGGACGCTAAGCTAAGGCACATGTGCCCGTTAGGGCATGCATGGTGTCAACATGATGTATTCAATAATTTTCAATCTACTGATCATTTATTATGTTTCCGTTATTGTTAGACTTGGGCGCATTGTTTTGCGCATTTACTTTCTTTATACGCTTCCGCATCTACTCTGAACTTTTATAATATTTCAATTTGAGTCCCATATAGTGTCGTTTGATGTAACTAATGACTGAGATCCTGGTTTGTCACTTCCCAAACGGTAAAACTCCGTTAGTTGAAATTGGGGGTGTGACAAGTTTCATTTAGTCAATTTTGCATTTCTTGAAAAGCTTGTCAAAACTTTAGAAGTTTATTAATGCTTACGGTTTTCTGAATTGATCCATAGTGCCATTGGAAGTTTTGTTTTATTTTGATATTTTCTTGAGGACAAGGAATGTTCAAGTGTAAGGTTGTTTGATGTGTCATAATTTACACATCTTTTTGGCACAAAACTTCGCTCATTTCACGATCAATTCTTGGTTATTTTCCATGTTTAGACACTGAATTTCTTCATTTCCAGTTTTGTAGGTTTTTGTGAAGCTAAGTAAACAAAGAAGAGAATTTCAGGAATAAAGATGAAGGTTTTGGGTTTCTGGGTTGGAGGCACGGTCGTGCGCCCCTACTTGGCACGATCGTGTCGAGCTTGCAAACCCTAGGCACGGTCGCGCCCCACATCTGGAATTACCGCGCCAAGCCAAGTTACCGAGCACAACCATGCTCTTGACGGTGCGTGTAAACCCGTGAGTCTGATTCAGGGCCTGAGCATCGCACATCCTCGAGGAAAGAGAGCCAATGAAAGAAGCAGATCGGTCAACCACCTGTCTCACGACCGTGCTTATCATCGGGCACGGTCGCGCCCCAATGACAGGCACGGTCATGCCTTACTACATGGCACGGTCGTGCCTTACCACATGGCACGGTCGTGCCTCCCTTGTTATATAAATATCAGAAGTTTTCCACAGTTTAAAGAGGGAGAAAGTCTGGAGACCTAGAGAGTGGGATCCTTGAGTACTGTTTTGTGCTCCGAATTTCCTTCTTTCTAGCCATAATTCAAGCCTCTAGGAAGAACTACAACATTAAGAGGATCATCATACATCGTCATCATCATCTAGGTTGAGGAAGTTGGTTTGATTCTTGGCATTTCTTCATGAGTCTTGTAACTTTTCCTTGCTTTGTTCTTGTTCTTATGCTCACCATGAGCTAACTCTTGATATCACTTTGGTTTAGATGAAGTTTAGTAACGTTTGACAACATTTATGGATTTTTGGCATAGTTTATGTTAACGTTTTAACAATGGCATGATTATTCTTCAATGATATTGTGTATTTGGGAATTGAGATTGTTTGCAAGACTTGTATATGTGTAGGCTATATATGATGGAAAACCCGTGGTTTATGCATGTATTCATTGATTAGTGTATGTATGTATGCTAGTTTATGGATTTTGACTAGGAATGGTGGATGAAGTCTTGTTTATGGTTAAAAACTCTTAGATGTGCATCCTTGTGCTTGTGTTTGGAAAGATAAAGTGATTGTTATGGTGTGTCATGTCTAGTATTATGTTTATCTAGGACTTGTTGACGCAATCTTCTAGTTTATGTAATCTTAATATGAACATTGTATGTTGAGGAAGTGCATGTTTTTGTTTACTTTAATCAACTTGAGGTGGGTTATGTGTTGATTCGTGTAATCTTTCCAACTAGTTATTGAATTAGCCAACCTTCACAGGAAGCTAGTTCAATATTTATTAAACGTTGATGTATTCATAGCACGTGACCTTCATTGTATGATTTTAGGTGGTTAGTTTGTATAATTCATGCTAGCTTTCCGAAGAGTCGTTTGATTGGATGTCCTTGACGAGAATTTAGTCAACATATGTATCGTGCATTTGCCATGTATCTATAGTTGTTGTTGGATGTCTACTAGATGGATTCGAGATCGAAGTGATATTACTTCCTTGATTGTTTAACTTGTGTTCTTAGTTTAGTTTTATATTCCTGCATATTAGTTTAATCAAAAATCAACTTAAACGACTTTTATCCTTACTTGATTAGATTTTAGTTCCGGTTTATTATCACATTCCACCGTATCCACGGATTGATATCCGGTTCTTACCTTCACTATCTTGCTATCTGACGGGTACACTGCCGGGTGTGTGTGATTAGTCTTTGGTGAAATCCCTTTTTAAAACCAGTTGTGTGGAAAATCCTTATTAAAACTATATATAGTTCAAGCACATCATGTCACACCCCGGCCGGTGGCGGATTATACGCCGGGGCTGACGCGGTTGTTCAAAAGCACATGATCAACTATTTAATAAGTTTCAATATTTATTCCATCATATTAAGTATTTATTACAAGGAAGTAAGATACACATTGTACAAAAGAAACATATCATAATCAATAATTTGGATTAATTTTAGCTAGATCCATAGTCCTATGTGATCATGTAGTGTCCTCAAACTAGTGCACCTGAAACATGTGAGTAAATGTCAACTACACGTAGTTAGTGAGTAACATAGGTTTTGACACTAAACAAAAGTTAAGTATAGTTTACAATTCAATATGTTCAAAGTATGTCTAAAGCATATATGTGAAAACATACAAGGTTCCAAGTGTACAATTCAATCCTGGTAATGGAAAACTAGATACGCAATCCCACTGATTGCCATTTTAAAAAAGGGGCAAGAGGATACCCAAGTTGGAAGTTGATACCCAACAAAACCCGCCAAGGTTTTGTGGTAAGTTATAGTTTCGGATTCCCGTATAAATGATCATGTTAGGTACTACCTTAGGCTTGGGCTGCAAGTTAATGAATGTACTGACATGAACACATGTAATGGTCACCAGGTAGTTCAAGTCATAAAGCATAAAGATCAAAGCATAAGAACATGAGTATTGAATTGTGTAAGTAAAGCGTTTGTAAATATGTTTCACCCCAAAAGTAAAAATAGTAAAAAGGGGCTATCTAAACTCACTTGAATCAAAGCTGGAAATGTATGAACCAGTAAGGATTGTTAGGCGTCGTGAGAAACTCTCACAACAAACCTACACGTGTAATGGTAACCTAAGTTCAATATATGTCTAAATGCTATTTAGGAGACATTGAGACATTTAGGGTTTCCATGTGATTTGTACAAGCTTTGTTGGAAATATATATGTTTATAATGATAAGTGAATATCAATTAGAATAATGGTAGGTTTGAATTTATATAATTTTTCTAATTAAATAAATAATATTGCAAAGAGGTTTAAATAATAATTCGTTTGAATTTATTTAAATAACTATTCTAAGATAGTTTATAAATAAATCTTGAAACGGTAATTGTTTAATCAATTTATTTTATGTAAATAAAATAGTTAATTACACTATTGGTTAATATAATTAAATTTTGTTAATTAATTTAGTAATAATTTCAAAAATAGTTACATAATCATTTAAATGAATTCATTAAAATAAATTTATAAAAAATAAATAGGTTTTAAATAGCACTTATTGAACTTTGTATAAAATAATTATTTAAACTAATCATTTGGGTATTTATAAATGTAAAAGTGTTTTAAATAATTATTTTTACTAAATAATTATTTATAGGCTTTAAGAGGGTTTAATTAATCATAATCATAATTAGTTGAAAGTGGTTGTTGTACACTAGAATGGTTATAATTCCAGAGTAGTACCTCCAACAGAAAAGTTCACAGAAAAGAGTTGGCCAGATCAGAACACCGTCTTTCATAGCTAGAATTTTCATGTTTACTAGATAACTAAATACTAGTTTGAAATTTATTCCATTTGTATACTTAACTAAGTTTAGGGTGTGTTTGAAAAGTATATTGACTAAAGTGTAAATATGAGTTTAGTAAAGTTAGAAATTGAATATTAAATAATTTAATTTGAAAATAAGGGGTTTTAGTAAAAACATGATTTTGAAATTGAAAGTAACAAGAAAGATCCAACCAATCTTTTAAATAAAATATTTGAACAAGTTTTATTAAAATAGGGCTTTTGATCTTGGATAGGTCTGTGATTATAACAAAAACATGTTAGGGATCATAGATCTAGCTAGTTGTGAGGGATTTTTGAAATGAAAAGTATGAACAAGCAAGAACATAAGAAGAACTTACTTAGAATGGAAGGATTTAAGTTAGAATCTTCCAAAAGATGAGAAGAACGACCTTTAGTAGCTAGAGAACCCTAGAGGATCGCTGATGTGCGAATAATACAAGAGAATAAGGGGTCTATTTATAGGGTAGGATCATGGGTTTATTCATGAAATTTAATTTGTTGTAAGGACTAGATTGCAAAAGATAAATAATAGTTTTTAATTTCATACATTTACTAACTTAAGTGCTCATAAATTTTATGTTTATGACTCCATTTCATCATAAATGTAATTATATATTTATTTGTTTTATTTATCTTTAGTAATTTAAAACACTAGTAATGTTAATTAACAATGTTATATTTTCATAATAAATTGTTTAAATGGTTTATTTATCATGTGTATATATATATATAGTTACATATATATTTATAAGTAGACACATAAAGAATATCAATTAATAATCAAAGCTTGTAAGTTTAGATTTGGTTATTATAACAAGGTATATATATTTATTTCATAACAATCATATAAGTATGTATGCACACTCATGAATAATAATGAATAAATAAAATATTTTCATAAATACAAATAATAAAATAATGAATTTACAATTTGTCGGATTTGTTAAAATAAAGGTCGAAATTTCCTTGGGATTACAGTCTCCCCTACTTTAGAAAATTTTGTCCCGAATTTGATTACGAAGAAGGTTCAAGAAAGAGAGATGTGTGTTTGGATTCTCAACTAGTTTTGCTTCCGGTTTGAGGAGCATAGTTGATGACAAGGTTCAGGTCAGGTATGGGTGGTGGTAGTGAATTTTGTTTGAGTGAAAAATAAGGAGAATATTGTCCTAGAATGATATTGGACTCAAATGATGGGAAGCATCTCTTGTAATGAGGATGATGTGAATTTTAAGATCTAAACTTGTCTAGGATATAGTCTAAGATGTTCGAGTAATGTCACTGGATAAAGATTTTACAACTATTCGTCAAGGTCAAAGTAATAGGAAACCCTACGTGATACGGACAACGTTACCTCTGACAATATGACATGAGCACTTACATGTAGGACATACAAGCGGTATATTCACTATGCCCTTATCATATCCCGTTAGTTTCGTTACTATATATCACCAAAGGTTTTATGTCATCTCCCATGACATAATTTACTATGTTTTCCATGCGCCGACTTTTATAATTACGTGTGCACCCGTAATTACTCAAATCGTCGTATGGTCCGTATAGATTATTCTATTGCGTGTGAGTACAGAGGCGAGGGAGACACCCAAAAACATTTGGTTTATTATTGTTTTTATATATGATTTGCTAATAAGTAATTGCGTGTCTAGATGGTAAAGTCAATCAGGGAGTAAATACTAACAAGGTGGCACAACACCATACATGGGTGCCCTAAGTAGGTGGCATACCCTCCAGGTTACCCATAAAGTTATAGCTCTCTCGTGTTTGAACAAGTATACGTCAAACCCTGAGTAACTCAAAGTTTATAGCTTTCTCGTGTTTGAACAAGAATACGTCAAACCCCGACTAGCTCAAAGTTTATAGCTATCGATTTTCATGGATAAAGTGAACGATCATGCCTCATGTATATAGTGGACAATTAATTGCACATAATGTAGACAGTCTAGTTTTCGTGTGTAATGTAAACACTCATGTTTCATGTATAACATAAATAATCTAGTATCATGCGTAATGCAAACAACCAAGTATCATGTATATTGTAAGCAATCAAGTTCCATCTACAATGTGATCAATCTAGTATCATGTAAGCAATCAAGTTCCGTCTATAATGTGATCAATCAGTATCATGTAAGAAATCAAGTTCCGTCTATAATGTGATCAATCTAGTATCATGTATATTGTATACAACCAAGTTTCATGTATAACGTGAACAATCAATTTGCGTGTATAATGTAATCAATTTAGTCTCAGGTATATTACGAACGTTCGTATAATTGAATCTTATGTGTAACGTAAACTATCGGATCTTGTCGATGATCGAGTGTTGCGGACAAGCGTGTTGTTTGACGTTCATGTATCATGTAGGTAGTAGGTGTTTTAAGTTTTCAATTTTGTTGAGGTTTATATTGGTGGTTAACGCCTACACGAAATGATTTATCTCCTTGAAATGACTAGTAAGCTCATGCCTTCCCGAATGTGCAAGGTGATGAGAAGGTTTTGTAGGTAATCAGAATAGTGTGATCATGAATATCTAATTTGTGCTTTTTGTTTGTAAATAAACAAGTAATTAAAATTTTCTCTTTTTTGTAAATTAATAAATAAGTGAAATAATAATTTGAGTGGATGGATAATTGGATTAAAAATATTTTATTTATTCAATTCAATTATCATAAAAAAGATGTTTCAAAAGATAATGATGGCCTTATTGTTTAACAAAATAAAAGTCATAATAAAATAATTAATCAAGTCGTTATTAAAATGATAAAATATTTGTTAACACTTTTATAAAACAATTTGCACCAGATGGGTATTAAGTTTCTGTACGAGGAAAAGGGTTTGTAAAGAATTTATAATCTAGATAAAATTAATAAACCAAGGGTTTGATAAAAGTTTTGTTTGAACAAAATAACTACATTAGTCAAATCAGGAAATAACAAAATAATTAGTTTGCAAGGAAGGTTTAGATGTCAATCATTAAATAAAAAAAAATAATAATAACATATATATTTGGGTAAAGGATTTGGGTTTCATTTTAAGTTTTAAGAAAATGCGAAATAGAATGTCTGCCTAACATCTCAGATAGTTTTCCCCTAGGAAGCAGATGAGCACTAAGACGAACATCGTTGTGGTTTTTCGTATTGCAAACCGGGCTTCAGCTCTAGTTATTTCCGTATGTGCATCAAGTATTCACTGGTCTCTATTTCTAGCCTCCGAAACTCTGCGGTCCTTACATATAGGTTAACGGTATCAGCTGGAACTCCTAAGGCACTGGTAGGTTCCTTGGCTTGTCCTACTCCTGGGTCGGGATGGCATAGGTTAGATGTTAGATAAGGGTCTCTCGGAGGAGGTGATTCAGATAGTCGGATTCTCAAGTCTGCTCCTAAGCCAATCTTCTCTGCGGTCAAACATGGATCTGGCAGCTAGTCGTGCCGGTGACCGGTTGTCTTGCGATAGGGATCCAAAGTCTTCCTCTTGTGTTAACTCCGCTTCGGGGTGATTCTCAGGGGAGTGAGGAGGGTAAGAGGCCATGTCTAGCACGAAAAGGTCGTAAGTGTAATGGTGAGTGTTAAAGGTGTTCATGAGTTTAAAATTTAGCTAATCATAACACCGAGTTCTTATAATAATATATCGAGAGTAACACTTGACATATAAGTAACGTACTCATGAAAAGGATTCCTAGGAAAGAGAGGTGGGTCACAAAGGACACACTAAATTACTCGGTCTTTCTTTAGTCAGAATCTTTCATGGACTTACACTCACTCTTCTAGCCATCATGTACCATTAACATTATTATTTGAACTCATTGTTATGGTGAGAATCGTTAGGGATTTTGTCTTGTGGCTTAAGGTTGTGTTTCGTCCATTCAAGCTGCTTCCTTTTCTTGGATGATGGGGTCTAAGGGTGTAAATCTCTCACAAGAGATGATAAGGATGATAAGATTTTCAAGGCATAAGGATGGAAGGTATAGGAACTTAAATAAGATTAACTGTAAGAATCAAAATAGGGAGGTTTAGACATATGTACCAAATTGTAGTATTTAAACGAATGATGTTTAGGTTGTATTCATTTGGGACATAACCCAATGGATACTGTGACAAATCAAAGTGATTTGAGTTCATATAATTTCAAGAAGACATGCTTTAGACTATAGGTGAACACTCACTGCGGGAATTCCCAGGAAAGCATACGGATCCTTCGGTTGATTTGGATTTATATGAAATGTTTTCCTAGATAGAAGACCCAAAATACAGACATTCACCCTTCCTGATTGCATATGTTCTCTATTAGTTTTCAGAACCCAAAACTTTGACGGGATTTAAAAATTTTAATTGGCATTGGGTCTAGGAGTTTGAATCTTTCCATAAGTGATTTGTGATGATGTGTAAAGATGAAAGTGTGTAAGGTCTTTGATATAAATAAGTGTATGCCAAACTTAGGATAGCATTTAGTGGTATCAAATAGGTATTGTGCAGACAAAATAAATAGTGTAGCAAATAAGGTATCACATAAGTAATAGTCTTTGTATACATGTAACATGGCACATTAGGTAACACATGTTGCATCGTGCAATGTAATGCCTAAGATTACACAAGGGTCTCCTAAGGTTATAGACTATAGACTAAGAACACGCTTGAAGTAATCCACGTTGTTTTGAATAGTTCCATGTAGTCCTTGGGATGTTGTAGTTCATGGAATTGTATCATGTAAACAGAAGTGGATAGATGTAGGTAAGCATGTGTATAAATGAGTATAGAATGGAGTTCCTAATATAAGACACGAGTTAAACTCATGTTTGGGGACTCCTAGGTTATAGTCTAGGTCATGTGTGTCTAATAACCTAATTCCCTATAACCATGGCTCTGATATCAATCTGTCACACCCCGACCGGTGGCGGATTAGGCTGATGCGGTTGTTTAAAAGCACATGATCAACTATTTAATAATTTTCAATATTTATTCCATCATATTAAGTATTTATTACAAGGAAGTAAGATACACATTGTACAAAAGAAACAGATCATAATCAATAATTTGGATTAAATTTAACTAGATCCATAGTCCTATGTGATCATGTAGTGTCCTCAAACTGGTGCACCTGAAACATGTGAGTAAATGTCAACTACAAGTAGTTGGTGAGTAATATAGGTTTTGACACCAACCAAAAGTTAAGTATAGTTTACAATTCAATATGTTCAAAGCATGTCTAAAGCATATATGTGAAAACACACAAGGTTCCAAGCGTACAATTCAATCCTGGTAATGGAAAACTAGATACACAATCCCACTGATTGCCATTTTTAAAAAGGGGCAAGAGGATACCCAAGTTGTAAGTTGATACCCAACAAAACCCGCCAAGGTTTTGTGGTAAGTTATAGTTTCGGATTCCCGTATAAATGATCATGTTAGGTACTACCTTAGGCTTGGGCTGTAAGTTAATGAATGTACTGACATGAACACATGTAATGGTCACCACGTAGTTCAAGACATAAAGCATAAAGATCAAAGCATAAGAACATATGTATTGAATTGTGTAAGTAAAGCGTTTGTAAACATGTTTCACCCCAAAAGTAAAAATAGTAAAAAGGGGCTATGTAAACTCACTTGAATCAAAGCCGTAAATGTATGATCTGGTAAGAATTGTTAGGCCTCGTGAGGAACTCTCACAACAAACCTACACGCTTAGTGGTAACCTAAGTTCAATATATGTCTAAATGATATTCAGGAGACATTGAGACATTTAGGGTTTCCATGGGATTTGTACAAAATTTGTAGGAAATATATATGTTAATAATGATAAGTGAATATCAATTAGAATAATGGTAGGTTTGAATTTATATAATTGTTCTAATTAAATAAATAATATAGCAAAGAGGTTTAAATAATAATTCGTTTGAATTTATTTAAATAACTATTCTAAGATAGTTTATAAATAAATCTGGAAATGGTAATTTTTTAATCAATTTATTTTATGTAAGTAAAATAGTTAATTACACTATTGGTTAATGTAATTAAATTTTGTTAATTAATTTAGTAATAATTGCAAAAATGGTTACATAATAATTTAAATGAAATCATTTAAATAAAGTTATAAAGGAATAAATATTTTTTAAGTTGCACTTATTGAACTTTCTATGAAATATCTATTTAAACTAATCATTTGGATATTTATAAATTTAAAAGTGTTTTAAATAATTATTTATAGGCTTTAAAAGGTTTTAATTAATCATAATCATAATTAGTTGAAAGTGATTGTTGTACACTAGAATGGTTATTATTTCAGAGTAGTACCTCCAACAGAAAAGTTCCCTGGACAGATTTCGCCGGATCAGAACCTCGTCTTTCCTAACCAAAACTTTAATGTTTGCCAGATAACTATATATTGGTTTGAATTTTATTCCATTTGCATACTCAACAATGTTTAGGGTGTGTTTGAAAAGTATATGGGCTAAAGTGAAAATATGAATTTAGTAAAGATAGAAATTGAATATTAAATAATTTATTTTGAAAATAAGGGGTTTTAGTAAAAATATGATTTTTGAAATTGAAAGTAACAAAAAAGATCAAACCAAGCTTTTAAATAAAAGTTTTGAACAAGTTTAATTAAAACAGGGCTTTTGATCTTGGATAG
Source organism: Smallanthus sonchifolius (assembly GCA_023525975.1). NCBI lineage: Eukaryota > Viridiplantae > Streptophyta > Magnoliopsida > Asterales > Asteraceae > Smallanthus > Smallanthus sonchifolius. The sequence continues at coordinate 23,745,738 of CM042037.1, forward strand.
GTATGTGATTATAACACAAACATGTTAGGGATCATAGATCTAGCTAGTTGTGAGGGATTTTTGAAATGAAAAGTATGAACAAGCAAGAAAATAAGAAGAACTTACTTAGAATGGAAGGATTTAAGCTAGAATTTTCCAAAAGATGAGAAGAACGACCTTTAGTAGCTAGAGAACCCTAGATGATCGTTGAGGTTCGAATAATACATGATAATAAGGGCTCTATTTATATGGTAGGATCAGTGGCTTATTCACGAAATTTAACTTGTTGTAAAGACTAGATTGTAAAACATGAATAATCATTTTTAATTTCATACATTTACTAACTTAAGTGCTCATAAATGTTATGTTTATGACTCCATTTCATTGTAAAAGTAATTATATATTTATTTGTTTTATTTATATTTAGTAATTTAAAACACTAGTAATGTTAATTAACAATGTTATATTTTCATAATAAATTGTTTAAATGGTTTATTTATCATGTGTATATATATATATATATATAGTTACATATATATTTATAAGTAGACACATAAAGAATATCAATTCATAATCAAAGATTGTAAGTTTAGATTTGGTTATTATAACAAGGTATATATATATATTTATTTCATAACAATCATATAAGTATGTATACACACTCATGAATTATAATGAATAAATAGAATATTTTCATAAATGCGAATTATAAAATAATGAATTTACAATTTGCCGGAATAGTTAAAATAAAGGTCGGAATTTCTTGGGGATTACACATCATGACCTCCACCAGCAATGGAACGTTCTTCTCTAATCATGAGGATGAATATTGGGAAATTCTTGGGAAATTGAGTGTAACATCCAAAAGGCATGCACACGCTTGTAGAAGAGCAAAATCAGGATCTACAACAGCAAAGTTAGGGGATTATGAAACCAACAAGCGATTAGAAACCATAGAAACCCAAATGGCATGACTTGGGAGACCAGGAGGAAAAGATGAGGCCAATGTAACACAGATATACCCGGTTTATGATGGGTGTAATGATCTGGGCCATACTTTGGTCGACTGTCCAAGAGAATTGGGAAAGGTTGAAGAGGTGAATCAACTTGGCGGTGAACGAGGGCAACATGATATGAATGCAACCAATTATCATCCCGGACTCAGAAATCATCCTAACCTCAGGTATGGCAATGCATCTAACCAACTGAATCCTAACTTTCAAGGTTCTAATGTGTAGGGTGGAGGACAACAGCAACAGTACCAAAACCGACAACAAGGGTACCATCAAGGTGGGTATCAAAGAGGCTAGTATAATCAAGGGTCGCGACAACAAGGCAGCCAGAAACAGGGAATCCAACAAGTATTTGCGAGGAATTCACAAAAGAATCAAGGATACCAAGGCGAAAACTCAAGTGGCAATAACTCCATAAACATGCAATGAGCTACATTAACGACACAAGTTGGGCAGATCTTGGAGGCAATGAAGGATATCAAAAAGGACAATGAGGTCAGAGATAAAACCATAGGAGCCTTGACTACACAAGTTGGGCAAATGGCTGAATAGTTGTCAGGATGAGACCTGGGCAAGCTACCAAGTAATGCCTAAGTTAATCCACAACACCAAGGGTCAGGATCAAGGAATGCTCACGTAGTCCAGGTAAGTATCTTAAGAAGTGGTAAGTATTATGATAACAAGGTTGGTCCTCAACAACCGCAAGTAGAAGGGTTGGTGGAGGATGTGGAAGATGACAATGATGATGAGCAGGCATTTGTCGCATCTAAAAAACAAAAAAAGTCACTTTTGAAAAACCAGTAAAAGCCACAATTGCTAAATAATCCACTAATGTCAAGGGAAGGGGTATAGAGGATAATACCATCCCATTCCTTACGCCTTGGTCGAACCATCTAAAACGATGAAAGCTAAAAAAAGGGGCCCATAACAAGATGAAATGTGGGATGTTTTTAAACAGGTTAAAATCAATCTTCCTTTAATTGATGCTATCAAACAAGTGTCGGCTTATGCTAAGTATTTGAAGGACCTGTGTACTCAAAAGAGAAAACATAAAATGCCTAAGAAACTTGACTTAACTGATATTGTGAGTGCTGTTTTATCGGAGATTCTTCCAACTAAGCTCCAAATCCAGGGGCGCCTTTGATCCAAAATAAAATAGGTGATTTTAAAATCGATAAAGCACTTCTGGATTTGGGAGCTAGTGTAATTATTTTGCCGGGAAGCTTGTATGACCAATAGGATTTTAGTCCTCTACAGAAAGCTGATACCACCATGGTGTTAGCGGATTTGATTCTAAAGCTTCCCCATGGAATACTGACGGATGTTATAGTCAAGGTGGAAGATTTCTATTACCCTTTCAACTTTTTAGTGCTTTATTATGCAGCCCCTACAAAGGAGAATCAGCCCAATGTCATATTCGAGAGGCCATTTTTGAAAACTGCTCAATGTGTGATTAACTGCATGACATGCACAGTTGACATGGCTTTTGGTAATAGAATATTAAGGTTGAATGTCTTTTCACGTACATCTAACGCTCCAATCATTGATGAATGTTTTAGCTCAGACATAATTGATGGGTGTAATCCTCATGAAGGTGAGGATGAATCTACGGAGCCATGTGTTTTGTGTAACAGGGATGAAGTTGAGCATGAGGTCGAGCTGAAAATACAAGAGGAACAATTGGAAGTTTGTGCCATTTTAGAAGGGAAACCTACTTGGAATCTTCAAGTGGAAAATCTTCCTAAACACATAGATACCCTCTTGAAACCATCGTTAGAGTCACCAACTCAAGTTGAGTTGAAAGAACTGCCAAAGAGTCTGAAGTATGTATTTGTTGGAGATAATGAAACTCTGTCGGTTATCATTGCATCAAACTTAACTGAGACACAGGAGAAGGCGCTATAGGAGGTGTTGGTTGCCCACAAGGCAGCCATTGCATGGACGATAGCGGATATGAAGGGAATTAGTCCCACAATTGTGATTGATGTTGCACGTGATAAGTATATAAAATATATATAAATATATATTTGTTTTAGAAATGGTTTCACGAGATCAGGTTTTAAATTTATAAAATGATAAATACTCAAACATAAAACACACACAATAAGCAAGTGTACCTATCGCAACGTAATATAGTTTAGGTAAGATCCAAGTATCGAACCAATGGACACGGTCGAGTTCCAATACTCAACTTTTGTTATCATTTATCCTGTTTAATTAATGAGTTGGTTTTGTGTGCTTGTGAAGCAGAAAAGTAAATGACATAAAAGTAAATGACGGTAAAGTAAATGACAGGAAAGTAAAAATGTGTGTGATGTGTGTAACAGAAATGTAACTAACAGAATAGTAAATAACAGGAAAGTAAATATCTCGGAAATGATCAGGTTACGAAAAGTATTGCTTTGGGCTTCGAATCCGTTTGGTACGTGATAATGTTAAGTTGACTAATCCAGTGGTATGACTGCTACAAACTTGTGACCCGGGTCACCGCTAGAGCCTCGTCCTCATGACGTTTGATTCATGAATTAAAATCTTTAAATTAAAATAGTAGTGCCTCCCATTACGGACAGCATTTCTCTTTGGTGTTATCTCCAAGTTGGTTTAGAGCATCAAACTTAAATGCTTAAGTATTATTGTTAAATAGGTGATTATACCTTGCTCACCGGGAGGCGGTGTAACAATGGGACCATGTATAAAGATGTAACGTTCCCAACATGAGTTCACCAATTCTTGGTCGCATAATAAGTTCGTATAAAGACGTATGACCTTACTACTATTGACCAATCCTTGGCTTATCAATCTGTGCTTGTATAAAGACATACAAGTTTCAAAAGAAGTTTGATTAATATGGTTTTATGGTCTTACACTTTAAAATCTAGAACACTCACAAATATAAAGACAGATTTAGACAACAATAAAAAGTCCACCAAGAGGTGGTTTTAAGAGCGAATAGTTAAAGACATAAACATACCATTAGATTAATACGTCAAACATTAACATGCACCAAACTTCATCTTCACCCTAGCTATATAAATAGTTTAGCCACGAATGGCCATACTAACTAGCGTAACGCTGAGTTTCGTAGGCTCCCCTATTGCAGACAAAGAGGATGAGCCTCTCTACTCTCCACTCTAACTACGAAATACTCTCTCTGGAATAGTGTCTTGAGGTATGTAATGGTGTGTTTAATGAAGAACTCAAGCCATCTATTTATAGACCTCAAAATGAGCAATGCACGGCCGTGCATTGGTTTTCACGGGCGTGTAAGCACCTCGGGAATCAAACAGGGTACACAGGACAGTGTACCAGAGCCTTGGGAAGTAAGGAGGCCTTTGCACGGCCGTACATCCCTCCTCTGCTTCCCAGTTTCGTCTTTTAGCTGCTGGTTGACTTGATGTTGACCTGGTTTGACTTCTTAGGGGTTAAAGCTCGGGTTTGGTCCTCCAAAAGCTTGATTTCTTGATGTTTTTGAGTGGCTTTAGCTTTGTTTACTTCGGGACACCGAATAACCTGCAATTATGAATATTAACGCTTTAAGTATCAATTGCAAGGCTATTAATCAATTAGTACCATAATATGGGGATTATTATGCATGCAAAACATGTATAATTTAGGGTATATCATAATACCCCACACTTAAACTTTGCTTGTCCTCAAGCAAACTCATACATGATCAGACCAATAACTAAAAAACTTTACAAAAGGTAAGAGAGCTCCAAGTAGTTGGAAACTCCGGGATAACTCATGAGTCGCTTTACTCTATTTTTGGCTTTTCTATTTTAGGGTGGTGGAATTTATGACAAGCCTACTAGATCTTTAATTATGCATAATTTATCACTCCTCACAATGTTCACTCAACTCTAGGGTTATATATATGTGGATAATGCAAGTTAAGTGGAACACTCAAGTTCGAATCGAATTATGTAATGGTCATAAGCTTGTATGCAAATCAAGTCTCCACCAACTAACTAAGTAGTATGCATGAATCAAGAGCACTTTAAAAAGGTTGTAATATGGCTAAAATAAAAATAAAGGGTGAAAATGAAAATGTTTTTTGATTTTTTAGGGATTTAAAAGGGTTTTGAAGGGCTGCAGCTATCGTGGAACACACAACTACGGCTTCATGGCTTAAGATGGAAAATACTAGTGGGTCCCTCTACAGTACTCAGATAATGAGGGTATAACTAATCCGAGGGCTCGTTTATGGTAAGATCACCAAGACCAAGATGTCTTATCTTTCTCAAATCTTCCCTTGCTGTGTAACACACATTGCTGCCTTTCCGTATGGATCTTTCGGCTTGTAGCCTAACAGCTCCTACTTCGATCAGATGCGTATACTCATGTTGGGAATAAGTTTGATTCTTGCTACACTTTCCATCATGACTCCATTCGCCACACTTCACACATTTGTCGTATCTTTTGGCTCCTCTTTTGGCGGCACTTTTTGACAGGCCGCAGAATGGTGGCAATTGTTCTTGCTTGCGCCACCGTTTTCTTACATCACTGGTTTCTTCGAAAACTTTTTCTCGGAGTTCAGGTGGTAATTCAGGCTTTGCGAAATGACTATAGGAAAGAAAACTGAAATCAAAAGAATGCATGTACAGCTCTTTAAGGTCTAACCGGTAAAAGACCAACTTCTCTCTTTCTTTTTCTTTTCATTTTTCTATTTTTTTCTTTTCTTTTCTTACCATCAAGACTAACTTTTCAATAATTCTTTTTCGTCAATCTCCGTGAAATAATTTTTTCATATCTTCCTTGTAGATCGTTTGGCTGTGTCTGCCTAATACATCCACTTTCTTCTTGTATATTCCATTTCTTTTGAGTAAAACAGATTCTTTCCAAATTGCCTTAATGGTTGTAAACTTGAAGTAATGACATAAGATAGTCTAATAATTTTTCATTCTTGAAGACAGTCAGCAAATAACCGGTGTTTATGAAAAGATGGTTGGGTGATAATTGTGAGTAGTAGAAAAGAAAAGGCTAAGTCTCAGAGGGCTATCTAGGTGGATAATATTTTTGGGATTTTGGGTTTAAGCAGTGGCGGAAACAAAAGTTCTCATCTGGGGGTCACAATAGTTTTGTTATTTTTCCGTTTTCTAATGTACAACGTAGCATCAATTAATTTTTTATCAATCGATATGTACATCGTTGTAGATTGGTTTATTTTTAAAATTTAGAAAACCATCTTACTTAATATAATACAAATAAAAAAAAGACAAATACTGCAATAATTCTTGAATCAAATAAAGTGATAAAGTAATACTAGTTACTAAGTCAATAATATTAACCTACTTAACTGAACAAACCATTTAAATAATAATATTAAATCTTTGTGCTAAATCAAAAGTTTAAAATTGAATCGTTGAAAGGTGCAAAAAGAAAAATAAAAAAATAAAAAATAAAGAGATGTTTCCAATGCTAACACGTGTGTAATTTTTAACCATTGAAGTCGTCTCTTACTCTCTCATCATCCCAAAGTTAAAAAGGTAAAATAAAAAAAGGCACCTAAAAGAATATTAAGAGTTGTCTTCTTCGATATTATAACCATATGGCAGCACCACCGTATTTATAGACATCGACCATAATTTTTTTTCTTCTTATCTTCTCTTTTCTCTCTTTATTTCACTACTCTACGTCTCCGCATATGATAATTTGAAGGGTCAAGCTATAAAAGAAAAAAGCCGGTGATAACCTACTAATAGAGAATTTGTCCAGCCGGAGGGTCCACGGACCCTCTGGTCCCCCTCTAAATCCGCCGATGGGTTTAAGGATAATGTATAAGGGTAATAAAGTCCTAGGTGCCTCAATCATATTCATACTTCTACTAGTTCACGATCTTGATATGTATAAGTCATACAAGTTCTAATTATGCATAGAATTCGATAGAAAAACACTCAATATGCTCGTAAAAAGGCTCAGATTATTCTCACATGGAAATGGATGGGATAGGGTTTAGTGATTTGTTATGCATAATATCCATTTGTTTTTACTTGCCATGTATTCATTTTATTTAATTAGGTGCGAACTCAAAGAGGTTTAGATTTTAGGGTTTAAAATTTTTGAAAATTTTTAGGGTTTTACGAAAAAGTAGGTTTTTGTAAGGTCTTAGTCAAATGGGTAGAAAATCACAAGTTTAGTTTTACTGCTTTGAGGTTACAAGTAGTACTGAATCTCTAATTTCCCACCCCACACTTAAAACTGTGCATTGCCCTCAATGTACAAATGAATGTAATGAAATGCTATGTAGAAATTTAAATGCATGAAGTTTTAAGGGAAAAGAAACTGGTACTCCCTCGGTCAGTTCGGTGTATAACCTAAGGCCAAAACTTATTGTAGTAGTCAACATTGCTTTAAAGACTTGATCGAATTTCTCATAAATTTGATGTGGATTTTGACTCATCAGTTTGTAGAGGTGGAGTGTAACCCCTCAAAGAAGTAGAGAAACTATCTGGTGATGCTATGCTACTAAACACATAAAGAAAAACATAAAAACTGAAACGAAAATAACAGGTAGTAGTTAAGCTACTAAGGTCCTAGTATCGAGAAGCCATACCTGGGGGCTGAAGTATGAGAAACTTAAACTTGGAAAAAAAAACCCTGAGGTCCATGTGTCTAGCCGTATGCACCAACTTCTCAATTTATTCGTCATCATCGGGTTGCCTCCCGGAAGCGCCACGTTTATTTAAGGGTCGTTGGCCAGACCCATACGTGCTTCATCAGTTTTTCTTCAGGTGGGGGCCATCGACTTCCCTCTTGTCTCTTGTTCCTTCATTCAATTCCTTTAGTTTTGGTAGCTTATCAAAGTATTCATCGATCCAATTAGTGTTGTCAAAATTCTTGCCAAGATCTAGTTTCTGTCCTTTGTTTAATTCTTTGGCTTTCTTTAGCTGGTAGTCCAGATTAGTATCAATGAATTATGCAATTTCAAAGGGATCATTGGACAAACACTCATTTCCTTCGATGTTGTAGGTCACTGATTTTTTTTTCCGGCACGAAGTGTCAAAACTCCTTCATTCATATCAATGACGGCTCGGGCGGTAGCTAAAAATGGGCGACCCAAAATCAACGGTACGGAATAGTCGGGTCCCATTTCTAAAACCATAAAGTCGGCAGGGAAGAAAAACTTGCCGACTTTTACCAGTAAGTTCTCAATGACTCCTATAGGCGATTTAATCGATCCATCTGCGCGTTCGATAGTTGCATTAACAGGCCGCGGATTTCCAATTTTTATTCTTTGGAACATGTTATATGGCATTACATTCACAGTTGCTCCTAGATCAGTGAGTGCGAAGGTTATCGATAGTGGTCCGATAGAACATGGTAGAGAGAACTTTCCAGGATCTGAGAGTTTCTTTGGAAGGCATCTTTCAATAAGAGCGACGCAATGATTGGTCCTCTTCACTACCTCGTCCATGTTTCTCTTGTTTGTAAGGAAATCCTTCAAGAAACGTCCATACTTAGGCATTTGTTGTATGATATCCAGGAAGGGAAGATTGACATGGATTTGACTTAACAACTCAATGAATTTCCCATATTGTTCGTCAGTGTTCTGCTTTACTAACTTTTGGAGGAGTATCCACTGGAGCAGGAGGTGGGATTACATTTGATCGTGATCCTTGAGTAGTTGTTTCTGCGATATGCGGACGAAGTGGTACTCCGGTGAATATTTCTCTCCTTGGTGATTGAACCTCTTCTCCTGCATTGGTGGTTCTGGGTAAACTTTGCTATTTCTAAGAGTGATAGCGCTTACATTTGCTTTTGGATTGGTTTTAGTAATACTCGGGAGACATCCTGGTTGTCTTTCGGATAGAAGTTTTACAATTTGTCAGAATTGCGTCTCAATTGACTGTAGATTTGCTTTCTGCGTCCTAAACTCAGCTTCGTGAAGACTGAACTTCTCCTCATACTGTTTGTGACGGGAATCTGCTAGAAGGGCTTGACTTCTAGTTGTAGATATTAACTTAGTTACCGCGCCCTCCAAGCTTAACCCATTACTTGGCTTGTTATTCCTTGAAATTGTTGACGAGGCTGATAGTTTTGAGATTGCCTTTGTTGAAACTGTTGTTTTTGTCCGAAGCCAGATTGTCCTTGGTTATTGTTATCCTTCGAACTGAAATTTGGATGGTTCCTCCATCCAGGATTATAAGTATTACTGTAGGGGTTATTCTGCGGCCTTTTTGTCCCGATAAAGTCAACTTGCTCAGTATTGGTAGTGATGCTTTTTACTTCTTCAGTAGCCTCAGTGATTGCTTTGCCCTTGCTAAGTTGATTGAGTCGAGTGGTGAGGGCGTCTACTTGAGCTGAAAGTGAAGTGACAGTATCGACGGAGTGAACACCTTGCATGGCTCACCTATTACTCCTTGGATTGTACCATTGGTATCTGTTCTTAGCTATTTCCTCAATTATGTTGTAAGCTTCTTGTGGCCTCTTGTTTTCAAAAATACCACCCGCAGTAGCGTCGAGTGTCTGGCGAGCTTGATTGTGTAACCCATTGTAAAATAATGATACTTGTAACCAAACTTCTAGCCCATGATGTGGACATTTCCTTAACATGTCCTTAAAGCGTTCCCATGCCTCATATAGTGACTCACCATCTTCATGGGTGAAAATGGTAATATCATTTCTCAGTTTTGCAGTTTTTGCTGGCGGGAAGTATTTTGACAGGAATTTCTGAGCAAGATCATCCCATGTAGTGATTGCGGTGGGAAGAGAGCTTAGTCATGCCTTAGCTCATTCCCTTGAGGAAAAGGGGAACATTTGGAGGCGAATTGCATCATTCGAAACTCCGTTCAGTTTGAAAGTGTCACAAATTTCGAGGAAATTTGCTATGTGGACATGTGGATCTTCATCAGGTAATCCATGGAAAGTGCATGATGACTGGATCATGTGAATGACATGTGATTTGATCTCAAAGTTGTTAGCGTCAACCGTAGGCCTTGTGATGTTAGACCCCAAAGCCTTAAGTGACGGTCTTGCAAAGTCAGAAATAGTGCGGTTTTCTACGGCCATTTTTCTAGCACGGTTTTCTCGTATTCAGTGGTGAAAGAATCTTTCGGGCACTTCTAAAGGTTGATATAAACTAGTAGTGGAGCTATGGATCATACATTGCCTGTAACAAAATGTAAGAGAAAAATAGATGGAAAATGATAAGGCTAATCCGTTAACTTGAATTTTTCTTGAAATCACCGTGTCCCCAGAAACGGCGCCAAAAACTTGATGTTACACGTGATAAGTGTATAAAATATATATAAATATATATTTATTCTAGAAATGGTTTCACGAGATCAGGTTTTAAATTTATAAAATGATAAATACTTAAACTTAAAACACGCACAATATGCAAGTGTACCTATCGCAGCGTGTAAGGCCCCTTTCCCGAGTAACCTCACTTGTTGGATTTACTCATAAACATAGTCATGATTACTCAGCTTAAATTTTAAACATTCGAATTCATTCATTACATAACGTAACATAACATGACATAATAGCGGAAGTCTTTAAAATTAAGTACATAACATTTGTCTTAACATATATAAAAGTGGGATGTCAGTCTTGTGCCGGGTAACCTTCACGCCTTCGCACGACCCTTCCTTTCTGTACCTGAAATGTATACTAAAAGTCAGCTAACGCTGGTGAGTTCTAGTTTAAAACTATTAAGTATGATCATTATTTTCTTTATAAGTATACATAATTATATACATACATTTCTATAAATACGTATTCATAGCTTTTACTTTTATTTCTTCATTCTTATGTGATTACATAGATATGCATTCACCTTTTCTTTCCTTTACATTCATTGGTCATACAAATAAGGGTGATCAACCCGTCTTTTACTGCGTATATCACAAAGACATACGCCCTTAAGCTACCGTCGTAGCCCTTTTACTCGTCCGGTCCTAGAAACCGTCCGCCTTAACTTCCGTCCGGCCAACCTTCGGCCGTCTGCCTTAACCGTTCTACCGTCGTAGTTCGTCATATTCGCCCGTTTGCCCTAAGGCATCCGTTTCCCACGCGAACTATTGTTTATGCAACCGTTATACTATTTTAGCATTTACTTCGACCGCCCATTTATGCTTTTTGTACGTCCTAGCTTGCGAAGGAAAACGTATCTTTCTCGGTTGCAAAATAGTCACGTGGTCGTCCATCTACAGAAGTAGCCGTTAGCTTCGTTTCCGTCCATAACGTATACATACATTCATAACATGCAATATAATTAATTATAAAGCAAGATTTCATTTATTTACGTTACGCCATTCTTTCCTTCATTATTTGTAAACATACGTTTCATTCTTTGTTCATAATTCATTCTCATTTATATATAAAATATATATTAGTACATCACGTATGATCACATTAGCATTCATATCATTTATTCTTTTAGTGTATACATTTCAGCCCCAAAACATTTAATAAGGTTTGCACATAACATAGAAGGGGGCACATAGAACTCACCTGAAAAGCTAGTCTTGGTTGTCCTAAACAAAGGTCCAACAATGTCACGTACGATCTGAATTTGGTAGTTAAATACACATCAGACTCAACCCCGACTCTAGAGGTTTAATCATTCTAAACATACTGACTTTACTTACTGGTCTGCTGCCTGCGCACTTAGTAAGTGCGCAGGGTATTTCTCATGCGTACTTGACAAGTGCGCAGGGTATTCTTCTTGCGTACTTGGTAAGTATGCATGATCTTTCTCCTGCGTACTTGGTAAGTACGCATGATCTTTCTCCTGCGTACCTACGTACTTGGTAAGTATGCATGATCTTTCTCCTGCGTACTTGGTAAGTACGCATGATCTTTCTCCTGCGTACCTGCGTACTTGGTAAGTATGCATGATTTTTCTCCTGCGTACCTGCATACTTGGTAAGTACGCATGATCTTTCTCCTGCATACCTGCGTACTTGGTAAGTATGCAGGACGTCCCTACTGCATACTTGATAAGTACGCAGCACCTGTTTTTTGGACATGTCCGAAATTTTGCATGTTAATCCGATCATGCTAATCTTACAACTTTCTTTGATCAAAAGGTGCGGTTTTCACTATAGATGCTAGTTCTAAGCTTATTTTCAAGTTTCATCCATAAAAACGTCTCCTATTTAGCTAAAACCCGAAAAATCCAAAAATGAAGAAAAACTCAGTTTAAGGTCGAATCGTTACCTGGATTGTGATTCTGTTTTGGAGGTTTTGCTCACGAGCTTAGTAGTAACGTGCTCCTTCAATTTCGTGTCGATCCATCGACTTTCTCTCTCTAGACCCGACTCTCCTTTCTCTCTAGCTTGCAAGTGTTGGTGAAAAATGAGAGCTTCAAGGCTGTCTTGGCCTTTATATACCTGGGCTTCGCTCGGCCCGTTGGAGCCGAGCCCAAGCCCGTCCGTTTTTATTTTGTTTTACGATGATTAAGTCTCTATCGCGTTATTATTTACTAAATTACTATTTTTTTGGGGTGTTCCAAGTCTACCCTCCTTAAAGAGGTTCCGTCCTCGAAACTGCTTATACGTTAAACAATTTAGGGTATAGTCCCCTCATCTCGTCTTCTTTTTCCCACGTAGATTCTGACCCTTTTCTGTGCCTGCATTGTACGTTGACTAAAGGAATCGACTTATTGCGTAGTCGTTTCTCAGCTCTGTCTAGGATGGCTATCGGTTCCTCTACATAATTTAGACTGTTATCCACTTCGATCTCGTCGTAAGGTATGTGAGCTGTGTCATCAGCTAGGCACTTGTGTAAGTGCGACACGTGGAACGTAGGGTGTATTCCACTAAGCTCAATGGGTAGGTCGAGTCTGTAAGCAACTTGACCCACTCTCGCTAAAATGTTGAAAGGTCCGACAAACCTTGGACTTAGTTTGCCACGCTTTCTGAATCTAATGATTCCTTTCCATGGTGATACCTTTAACAGTACCATGTCCCCCACTTGAAACTCTAAATCCCTTCTTCTCTTATCTGCGTATGATTTCCGTCTGTGTTTTGCAGCTTTCATTTGAGCCTTGATTTGATCAAACTTCTCGGAAGTAGCTTTGACCACTTCGAGACTTGCAAAATCCTTCTGTCCAATTTCCCCTCAACAAACCGGGGTCCTACATTTCCTCCCATACAACATTTCAAATGGCGGCATGCCAATAGTCGAGTAATAGCTGTTGTTATATGAAAATTCTGCCAATGGTAGATGGCTGTCCCAGCTCCCACTGAAGTCAATGATACAGGCCCAAAGCATGTCCTCCAAGGTCTGAATGGTCCTTTCCGATTGTCCATCGGTTTGGGGGTGGTAAGCGGTGCTGATGTTCAGTCTAGTGCCCATTGCTTCGTTGAATTTCTTCCAAAACCTTGACGTGAATCTAGTATCCCTGTCGGACACAATCGACAGCGGCATACCATGTCTGCTCACAACTTCCTTAATAAATATTTCTGCTAGTCTTTCTGACGAGGAAGTCTCACGTATTAGCAAGAACTAAGCACTTTTCGTCAAGAGGTCGACGATCACCCAAATGGTATCATTGCCTTTAGCTGTTCACGATAGCTTGGTAATGAAGTCCATCGTGATCTCCTCCCACTTCCATTCCGGTTTTGGTAAAGGTTTCATTTTACCGCATGGCTTCTGGTGCTCGGCCTTAACTAGAGAACACGTTAGGCACTTGCTCACGTACTCTGTCACATCATTCTTCATGCCAGGCCATCAGTACTCCTTCTTCAAGTCTTGATACATTTTGTTTGTCCCGGGGTGGATAGAATAATGAGACTTATGGGCCTCATCGAGTATTTTGGCTCTAAGCTCACCAATCTTAGGTATCCACATTCAGCCAAACCTAGTTCGTACACCGTATGCATTTGCATCCAAATTCCCTTATTGTCCTACTATTCTTTCCCGTTTTATATTTCCTTCTAATAGTGCTTCGTCTTGTGCCTTTGATATTTCACTCATCAAATCTGGTGTTATAATCAGCTGACAAGCTTTGATCCGTATAGGTTCCGATTCTTCCTTTCTGCTTAAAGCGTCAGCCACCACGTTTGCTTTGCCTGGATGGTACAATATCTCACAGTCATAGTCCTTCACCACCTCCTTTGCCTCATGTTTAATTCCTTTTGCCCGAAAAAGTACTTCAGGCTTTTGTGATCTGAGTAGATGGTGCATTTAACTCCATATAGATAGTGCCTCCATATTTTCAACACGAAAACTACTGCTGCTAACTCTAGATCGTGTGTTGGGTAGTTAACCTCGTGAATCTTTAGTTGTCGCGAGGCATAAGCAATTACCTTTCCTCGTTGCATAAGTACGCAACCTAAACCCTGACCCGAAGCGTCAGAGTAGACTACTAAGTCTTCATTCCCCTCAGGTAGTGCCAAGACTGGAGCTTGGGTTAATCGTGCCTTAAGTTCCTCAAACGCGTTGTTTTGGGTTGGACCCCATTCATATTTCACTTCCTTCCGGGTCAACTTAGTTAGTGGTGAGGCTATTCTTGAAAAATCTTGAATGAACCTTCGATAGTAGCCTGCCAATCCCAGAAAACTTCTTATCTCTGTTGGTGTCTTTCGGATGTTCCATTCCTTTACTGTCTCGATCTTTGCAGGATCCACCATGATTCCGTTTGGGTTTATTACATGACCTAGGAATTGGACTTCCCTAAGCCAGAACGCACATTTGGAGAATTTTGCGTACAACTTTTCCTGCTTTAGCACCTCCAGAACCTCTCTTAGGTGACAGTGGTGATCACCCTCTCTTTTCGAATATACCAGTATGTCGTCTATAAAAACTATCACCGATCGATCCAACATTGGTCGACATACTCTATTCTTCAAATCCATGAACGCTGCTGGTGCGTTGCTCAATCCGAAGGACATCACGAGAAACTCATAATGCCCGTAACGCGTGCGAAATGCGGTGTTTGGTACGTCTTCTTCTCTTACTTTCAACTGATGGTACCCCGACCTAAGATCGATCTTTGAGAACCAACTCGCACCTTGCAATTGATTAAAAAGGTCGTCTATTCTAGGCAGTGGGTATTTGTTCTTTACTGTCCTCTTGTTCAACTCGCGGTAGTCAATGCACATGTGCATGCTGCCGTCCTTCTTCTTTACAAATAGTACCGGAGCGCCCCACGGTGAGATGCTCGGCCTAATAAATCCTTTTTCTGTTAGTTCCTCTAGTTGAGACATCAATTCCTTCATTTCTGACGGAGCCAATCGGTAGGGGGCTTTGGCAACGGGCTCAGCTCCTGGCAATAAGTCAGTCTGAAATTCTATTTCCCGATCGGGTGGTAACCCAGGTAGATCCTCAGGGAATACTTCCGAAAAGTTGCACACCACGGGTACATTCTTGAGTTCATTCATTTTCATTCTATCATCAATAACATATGCCAAATAAGCTTCGCAACCACGCCTCATGTAACTTTCGGCCTTGATCATCAAGATGATGTTCGGCATCGTGCAATTCCAATCCCCATAAACCGTAATTGGACTGCCGCTTAGAGCTTTGAGGTGTATCCTCTTACGTTTACATATGATTTGAGCTTCATTGGCAGCTAGCCAATCCATACCCAATACTATATCGAATCCTCCTAAGGTGAGAAGGAACAATCTAGAAGGGAACTTATGACCCTCTATTTCTATGATGCAATCCTCTGTTACTTGAAATACTGCCGAATTTTTACCAACGGCAGTTTGTACGCTAAAGGCCTTTACTATGGTGTTGATAGTGCATCCTAGTTTACGACTAAATGCATTGGATATAAAACTTTTACTATCACCAGAGTCAAATAAAATAGCAGCATGTTCATCATTAGCTAGGAACGTACCTGACACAACATCAGGGTTTCCCCTCCTTCCTCCTCAGTTAGGGCGTAGGCTCGAGTCCTAGCCTGTGGCTGTTCCTTTTCCCTCTCTTTTCCCAAACCAGATTGGCCGGCCTTCCTGCAGTTCTTTGTCAGATGTCCAAACAATCCACATACTAGACACTTGACGTTCTTTATGCATTCTTGGGAGAAGTGACCAGGCTTCCCGCACTTATAGCATGCGGTGGTGCCGATTCGACACTTGCCAAAATGTCGCCTTCCACATTTTCTGCAAGTTTCATATTCATCCAACCTTGGTTTCTTAATTTCAGATGCTACATTCCCTTTTCCGGTGCCTCTAGACAGGTTCTCCCACTTTCTCTTTTGTGTCTCAGGTGCCGGGTCCTCATTGGCATAATCGTCGTAGACGATTCCGCTCAGATTCACTACTGACTCGAAGGTTGAGGGTAGGTTAGCTTTCACATGGACACGGACCCTATGCGGCAGACCCTTGACATAGTATTTGATCAGATGGTCTTCAGTTTCCACCAAGTGTGGTACCAGTTGGGCCAGCTCGTTGAACCTTGAAGTATACTGGCGATGAGTCTTGTTGCCAGCCTTGAAGTTTAGGAACTCGTTCTCCACACGATCAATCTCGTTCTGTGGGCAGAACTTTTGGATTACGAGCTTCTTCAGGTCTTCCCATGTCATTCTGGCGATAGCATTTGGCGACTTTGTTCTCTGAATGTTTCTCCACCAACCTAGTTCTTCGTTGGTGAAAGAATGAGCAACATATTTAACTACCTGGTCCGGTCGACACTCGCTGATGTTGATTACAGCGTTCATCCTCTCAATCCATTCGAACGTAGCCACTGAATCCTTGCTCCCATCGAACTTGGGTGGATCTCCGTCCTTGAAACCTTTGTAAGTACACCCACGGTTGCTTGATCCCACCTTCACTTCATCCCCATCACTGTCATACACTTTCTCTTCATGGTCTCCTTCATCCTCCTCTCTACTTTTCTTTAGTGCCTCGGATAGTAGATCAGGCAATACTTTCTTCAGAGTGAGTACGACTTCACGGGCTATAGCATCCCTGACCTCGGGTTCCAACTGTATAATCCCTTGATTGTCGTTCCCAGTTGGGGTCACATCTGTTTCGTGCACACTCTCAGTGTGTTCTACGTGCACACTTTCTTCTTCTTCATGGCTTCGATTCAATGGAGGTCTACCGACTCGGCCAGTATGACCGCCTCGGCTTCCTGTTCTTCCTCCACCAGCCATAGTTCCTAATTTCCTGATAGTTATAAAGGGAATACATCAATGCCATTCCTTCAGATCATAGTTTAGAACAGTACGAGCAACGTAAATTATTAATTACAGTGATCGGTTTATGATTACTAATTTACATTGCTTTTCGGGTTCAAAACTCTTCAATGCGGTTGTGACATTGACATCAATTTGTTCTAAGTTAAGGTATCTATTCTTATCCAGGTGTATTAACTCTAGTACTTACTTACCGTGCTGGCGTTGGCGTTGGTTACCCATACTGACATCCGTCCGTTGGTCCCATAATCAGTTTGAGTCCAGACATTTAGGGATGTCTGAATCTCTCAAACTATTGCTCTGATACCAACTTGTAAGGCCCCTTTCCCGGGTAACCTCACTTGTTGGATTTACTCATAAACATAGTCATGATTACTGAGCTTAAATTTAAAACATTCGAATTCATTCATTACATAACGTAACATAACATGACATAACAGCGGAAGTCTTTAAAATTAAGTACATAACATTTGTCTTAACATATATAAAAGTGGGATGTCAGTCTTGTGCCGGGTAACCTTCACGCCTTCGCACGACCCTTCCTTTCTGTACCTGAAATGTATACTAAAAGTCAGCTAATGCTGGTGAGTTCTAGTTTAAAACTATTAAGTATGATCATTCTTTTCTTTATAAGTATACATAATTATATACATACATTTCTATAAATACGTATTCATAGCTTTTACTTTTTTTCTTCATTCTTATGTGATTACATAGATATGCATTCACCTTTTCTTTCCTTTACATTCATTAGTCATAGACATAAGGGTGATCAACCCGTCTTTTACTGCGTATATCACAAAGACATACGCCCTTAAGCTACCGTCGTAGCCCTTTTACTCGTCCGGTCCTAGAAACCGTCCGCCTTAACTTCCGTCCGGCCAACCTTCGGCCGTCTGCCTTAACCGTTCTACCGTCGTAGTCCGTCATATTCGCCCGTTTGCCCTAAGGCATCCGTTTCCCACGCGAACTATTGTTTATGCAACCGTTATACTATTTTAGCATTTACTTCGACCGCCCATTTATGCTTTTTGTACGTCCTAGCTTGCGAAGGAAAACGTATCTTTCTCGGTTGCAAAATAGTCACGTGGTCGTCCGTCTACAGAAGTAGCCGTTAGCTTCGTTTCCGTCCATAACGTATACATACATTCATAACATGCAATATAATTAATTATAAAGCAAGATTTCATTTATTTACGTTACACCATTCTTTCCTTCATTCTTTGTAAACATACGTTTCATTCTTTGTTCATAATTCATTCTCATTTATATATAAAATATATATTAGTACATCACGTGTGATCACATTAGCATTCATATCATTTATTCTTTTAGTGTATACATTTCAGCCCCAAAACATTTAATAAGGTTTGCACATAACATAGAAGGGGGCACATAGAACTCACCTGAAAAGCTAGTCTTGGTTGTCCTAAACAAAGGTCCAACAATGTCACGTACGATCTGAATTTGGTAGTTAAATACACATCCGACTCAACCCCGACTCTAGCGGTTTAATCATTCTAAACATACTGACTTTACTTACTGGTCTGATGCCTGCGCACTTAGTAAGTGTGCAGGGCCTTGCTCATGCGTACTTGACAAGTGTGCAAGGCATTCTTCTTGCGTACTTGGTAAGTACGCATGATCTTTCTCCTGCGTACCTGCGTACTTGGTAAGTACGCATGATCTTTCTCCTGCGTACCTACGTACTTGGAAAGTACGCATGATCTTTCTCCTGCGTACCTGCGTACTTGGTAAGTACGCAGGACGTCCCTACTGCGTACTTGATAAGTACGCAGCACCTGTTTTCTAGACAAGTCCGAAATTTTGCATGTTAATCCGATCATGCTAATCTTACAACTTTCTTTGATCAAAAGGTGCGGGTTTCACTCTAGATGCTAGTTCTAAGCTTATTTTCAAGTTTCATCCATAAAACGTCTCCTGTTTAGCTAAAACCCAAAAAATCCCAAAACGAAGAAAAAATCAGTTTGAGGTCGAATCGTTACCTAGATTGTGATTCTGATTCGGAGGTTTTGCTCACGAGCTCAGTAGTAACGTGCTCCTTCAATTTCATGTCGATCCGTCGACTTTCTCTCTCTAGACCCGACTCTCCTTTCTCTCTCTAGCTTGCAAGTGTTGGTGAAAAATGAGAGCTTCAAGGCTGTCTTGGCCTTTATATACCTGGGCTTCGCTCGACCCGTTGGAGCCAAGCCCAAGCCCGTCCGTTTTTCTTTTGTTTTACAACGATTAAGTCTCTATCGCGTTATTATTTACTAAATTACTATTTTTTTTGGGTGTTACACAGCGTAATATAGTTTAGGTAAGAACCAAATATCGAACCAATGGACGCGGTCGAGTTCCAATACTCAACTTTTGTTATCGTTTATCATGTTTAATTAATGAGTTGGTTTTGTGTGCTTGTGAAGCAGAAAAGTAAATGACATAAAAGTAAATGACGGTAAACTAAATGACAGGAAAGTAAAAATGTGTGTGATGTGTGTAGCAGAAATGTAACTAACAGAATAGTAAATAATAGGAAAGTAAATATCTCGGAAATGATCAGGTTACGAAAAGTATTGCTTTGGGCTTCGAATCCGCTTGGTACGTGATAATGTTAAGTTGACTAATCCAGTGGTATGTCTGCTACAAACTTGTGACCCGGGTCACCGCTAGAGCCTCGTCCTCACGACATTTGATTCATGAATTAAAATTTTTAAATTAAAACATTTGTGCCACATCGCTAGAGCCTCGTCCTCAACTCTTTGGTGTTATCTCCAAGTTGGTTTAGAAAATCAAACTTAAATGCTTAATTATTATTGTTAAATAGGTGATTATACTTTGCTTACCGGGAGGCGGTGTAACAATGGGACCATGTATAAAGACGTATCGTTCCCAACATGAGTTCACCAGTTCTTGGTCGCATAATAAGTTCGTATAAAGTCGTACGACCCTACTAGTATTGACCAAGCCTTGGCTTATCAATCTCTGCTTGTATAAAGACGTACATTTGATTAAAAAGGTTTTACGGTCTTACACTATAAAATCAAGAACACTCACAAATATAAAGACAGATTTAGACTACAATAAAAAGCCCACCAAGAGGTGGTTTTAAGAGCGAATAGTTAAAGACATAAACATACCATTAGATTAATACATCAAAAATTAACAAGCACCAAACTTCGTCTTCACCCTAGCAATACAAAGAGTTTAGCCACGAATGGCCATACCAACTAGCGTAACGTTGAGTTTCATAGGCTCCCCTATTGCGGACAAAGAGGAGGAGCCTCTCTACTCTCTACTGTAACTACGAAATACTCTCTCTGGAATAGTGTCTTGAGGTATGGAATGGTGTTTTTAATGAAGAACTCAAGCCATCTATTTATAGGCCTCAAAATGAGTAATGCACGACCGTGCATTGGTTTGCACGGGCGTGAAAACACCTCAGGAATCAAACAGGGTACACATGACGGTGTACTAGAGCCTTGGGGAGAAAGGAGGTCTTTGCACCGCTGTGCATCCCTCCTATGCTTCCTAGTTTTGTGTTTTAGCTGCTGGTTGACTTGATGTTGACCTAATTTGACTTCTTGGGGGCTAAAGCTTGGGTTTGGTCCTCCAAAAGCTTGATTTCTTGATGTTTTTGAGTGGCTTTAGCTTTGTTTACTTCGGGACACTGAATAAATGTAATTATGAAATATTAACGCTTTAAGTATCAAGTGCAAGGTTATTAATCAGTTAGGACCATAATATGGGGATTATTATGCATGCAAAACATGTATAATTTAGGGCATATTAGTGATGCACAACATCATCACCGAACCCGAAGCTAAACCAGTCAGGGATGCACAACGAAGACTAAATCCAAACATGAGAGAGGTCGTAAAGAAGGAAGTTTTGAAATGGTAGGATGCCTGGATTATCTATCCCATCTCAGATAGCACTTGGGTAAGTCCAACACAGACAGTACCTAAGAAGGTAGGTATTCAGATCATAAGGGACAAGCATGGAGAGCAAGTAACCACCCGACCAGTGACTGGGTGGAGGTTATGTATTGACTACAGGAAGTTAAACTCAGCCACTTCCAAGGATCATTTTCCTTTACCTTTTATTGACCAAATCATGGAAAAATTATTAGGTCAGAAATTTTACTATTTTCTATATGGTTATTCAGGATATAACCAAAATGCTTTTCATCTTGATGATCAACAGAAGACTACCTTTACCTGTCCTTTTGGAACTTTTGCATTCAGGCGAATGCCATTTGGGTTGTGTAATGCCACAGGCACCTTTTAAAGGTGCATGTTGAGTATCTTTTCAGATTTGGTTGGAGACTCTCCGGAAATCTTCATGGATGACTTTTCTATCTTTGGCTAATCTTTTGAAACATGCCTAGATCAATTAACCAAAGTTTTGAAAAGATGTGTTGAAACAAATCTGGTTTTAAGTTAGGAAAAGAGTCACTTTATGGTGAAGGAAGGGATTGTTTTGGGGCAAATTGTGTTGAGTCGGGGGATGGAGGTAGATTGTGCCAAAATAAAAGTCATTTCAACATTACCTCCCCCTACCAATGTTAAAGGGATACGGTCATTTCTGGGTCATGCCAGATTTTACCATAGGTTTATTAAAGGTTTTAGCACAATCACTAAACCATTGTGCAATTTACTCTTGAAAGATGTCCCATTTGTTTTTGATGAAGAATGCTTAAAATCATTTAACATTTTAAAAGAAAAATTAGTGGACACCCCGATCTTGCAAGCACCTTATTGGTCACTACCTTTTGAAATCATGTGTGACGCGAGTGACATGTGGGTTCTTTTGGCCCACGATCTTTAGAGATGCAGCAGAGTTTGTGAAGAATTGTGTCAGATGTCAACAGATTCTTGTTTTCAATATATTTGATGTTTGGGGGATAGATTTTACGGGACCATTCCTAAACTCTTTTTGGAATTGCTATATCTTGGTGGCGGTCGACTACGTTTCGAAATGGGTCAAAGCAATCGCCACCAAGACCAATGATCATGCAGTTGTGTGTAGGTTTGTCCAAAACAACATCTTTGCAAGATTTGTAATCCCTCATGTGATCATAAGTGATGGGGGATCACATTTTAAAAACTTTAATTTTGGAAAACTGCTCAAGCGATATGGTGTGGATCACCGAATTGCCACACCATACCATCCACAAACAAGTGACCGATAGGCAAATAAAGGAAATTTTATAAAAAAAGGTGAAGCCCGATCGTAAGGACTGGTCAAACAAACTTAACAATGATTTATGGGCTTACCGGACATCGTTTAAGATGCCAATTGGCACCACCCTTTACCGGTTGGTTTACGGGAAGGGACGTCACTTACCTGTAGAGATTGCTCATCGTGCCTTATGGGCGGTTAAAACTTCTAACTTAGATTATGATAATGTAGGGAAAAAAACGTAACTTGCAGTTGTGTGAGTTGGAGGAATTGAGAGATGAGGCTTATGAATGTGCTTCCTCCTACAAGGACAGAATGAAGAAAGTGCACGATGCAAAACTGAAGAAGAAGAAGTTCGAGGTGGGGCAAAAGGTATAGCTATACAACTCTAGGATAAAACTCTTTCTAGGGAAACTGAAAAGCGAATCGATGGGCCCAACAAGACGGTGAATTTGGTGACATCGAGATTGAAGATTTCGACGATCACCTCAGGCAGGTAGTGAATGGACATCGGTTGAAACCCTACTTGGAAGCAGAAGACAAGAATTGTAAGCAAGAAGAATCTGTCTCCACTGACCAACGCCAGGTCCCATTGCTAGTTTTGTGTTTGGACCAGCGTAGGCTACGTCGGCCCAGCATTGCCTACGCCTCGCTACCCGAATTTGTTGTGGTTCTTGTTTTGGTTTCCATCCGACCCCACACCCCTTTTAACCCTAAAGAAAATCGGTTTTTATCATCTCTCCTCCCTTTTTCCATCCACTTTCTCCCATTATCTCATCCCTCTTCTCCATAATCACCACCCACCTCCATCAAACCCTAAAAACTTCTCTCTACCAACATTCTTCCAATACTACACCAAAATACACATATTCTACATCAATCTTGGGTAGAATTCAAAGGGAAACAACACCCAAGCGTCGGTTTGTGCAGGTTTTCAGTTAGATGTAAAAACACGTAACCTAGGGTTACGGAATTTGGGGGATTTTTCATCCAAAAGGGAGATCAAGTAGATCATCCATCTTTTAAGATACTAAGGTATGTACCATTGACCAAACACTCTTATTTGAAGGTAAAGTTGTAGTTTTTTGTTTATAGATGCAAAGAAAGTGGCTAATGTAGATGAATGGTTGGGTTATTTGGGTGGTGGTTTGGATTTATAAGTAGATGTTATGCACAAGAGGGGCAGATCATGCTACATTACTTGTTGAACAACATAAGGTCACTAATCCACACATAATTTGGTGTGAGAACTAGAGCTTGTTAAATGAGTCTAAATCAGTTTTAATAAAGAATCAAAGGGCAAGGATAGGTGCATAAGTCATGTTCTCAAATAGTTGTTACAAGTTAGATTCTTGGTGAGCTATTTGATTTATTATGCTTATTTTTTTTGCAGAAGTTATGGCCCGAACATGTGATAAGAAAGGAAAAGGGAAGGTGACAAGGGAATCATCAAAGCGAAGGAGGAATTTAGTAGTCGATTCGGAGGAGGAAGACAAAATTTAGAACATCGAGATGGAAGAAGATAGTGATGAGGAGGATGTTGATATTGATGGGTGGAAAATGAACAAACGTTTGTCTTCGTTTCCACCTCCTATTCAACCATCACTGTACATGGCTAAGGTGAAGGATCCCAAGCAGGGATTCAAAAGTTTGTTTTTGTGTGAACGACAGATCTATGAGCCTCACTTTGAGATGGTCAGGGTAGTCGAATGTTTCAAGAGGCTTGGTTGGGAAGAGAGTTTGGACTTTCATTATGTTGGTGTGGAAGAGGTTTATATTGAAGCCATTCTGCAATGGATGTCAACCCTAAGAAAGATTGATGGCAATAATGCCCCCACGACGATGATTTTAAAGGGAGTTGTTTATGGGAAAACAGTGGATCTTTCGTTAGCAACTATTAGCCGGATTGCAGAGTTTGATTCGTGTTCTGAATCATGGGAGCCGTATGAATACCCCTCAGATGCTAGGTTAAGGAGCAAGGTGGTTGATGATATCGTATGGCATAACATGATACATACACTGTTCGAGGTGCCAACTAGCACTAATGTTTATGGAATGGTCTTATGGAGGGCACATCTCAAACCGCTGCCCAAATTGTTGTTAGTTTTCGTACAGATTAATGTAATGCCATGGGCAGGGGATAAGTCTAAGGTGAGGTATCCTGAGGTGTTGGTACTTTATGCTTTGGTGACTGGCCGTCCAATATTGTCGGCAAGGCATTTGATTTTGTGGAACACATGGGAAGCTCAGGAAAAGAGAAAGAAGATGATGATTCCTCACTGTAGATTGCTATCAAAACTCTTCAAAAATGAAAAAGTTTTACCCAGAAAGTCGGCATCCCTTGTGTTCTCACATAAACCCTTTAGGAGGGAAAGCTTGTATAACGTTGAGTGGAAATATAAGTTAACAGAGACGACTCACTTGTTAAGATATATAAAAGGGGGAAGGTTCCTAGAAGCATTGCGGGAGGATGTCCCGTTAGGACGATTGTTTGAGAACGAGGGGAATGATGAGGAAGTGGAGGATGTAGGTCAAGCAGGGCAATATGGAGGAACAGGTTCAGGTTATGATCGAGATGAGTTTGATTGGGACAGAAGTATCCGACAAGCCATGACACAACAGCGACCTAATGAGTGGGTTAATTAGCAGAGTAGAGATCAACAAATGTGGGACAGGAAGTCCCGAGAAACGGAGGAGAACAGAAGGTACAGAAGGAGTATGTTGTGGGGTCGAGAACAGGAGATCAATGACAGGTACCATCATGAGGAGGAGGTACGCCACTACCATGAATACCATCATAGTGTGCTTTATTCCCAGCACCTACAACCCATGAACTGGGACTCCCTGCCACCTTATCAATCTGACCAGCCCTATCAGAGGTACTCGCAGAGCCATCATTCTAAGTGGGTTAACCCATATCCCAAGCAGGCTGCGGCAGATCAGGGTTCCAGCAGTGCAGGACAAGGAGGGTCCTTTGACTTGAGCGCTATGTTTCAGGGTTTGTGCAGATCAGTGTTTGGAAATCCGCTCCCACATGTACCATATGATGAAAATTCCAGCTCTCGCTGGCCATACATTGAACCGGAAGAGGAGGAAGAAGACGACGACATCCCATAAGCTGTTGTTGTGCACTCGTTGATCGAGTGCTCTGTTCACTGATTAGGTCCATGTGTTTGGTCCCTATTTATCTTATCTGCTTTAGTTTGCTTGTTTGTTGAACATGTTTCATTTTCTATCTTTTGGGTTGGTGGGTGTGTAGCCCGTTGTGTTGGATATGATATGGGGGAGGTTGTGTATCACGTGCTCTATGTTCCTTATGTTACCTTTACATTGAGGAAAATGTAACCCAAGTATGGGGATGAGGGGGAAGAACAATAGAACAAGTTGAAAAGTAAGAAAAGAAAACGAGAAAATTTGAAAAATCTGAATTTTCAATGTAAATCACCAACTTTGACCTGCCAAAACTTGGTCTAGTTCCTTAGTCATGGTCATACTGTCTTTGTTAAAATGGAAGTAGTAATTAAATGGTCTAGCTGGGGGGTAGTGGGCTGGATTGGGACCCTTTTATACATGATGTTACATTTCAAACATGAATCAGATTGTGCATGAAAATGATAAAGGCATTAGGACAAAACATTTTTGGAACATGTTTATATGTGTTACCCCTATCCTAAATATCTGTTAGATGCCAGTGTTGAGCCTATATCTTGTCATTTGTGAAAGCCATTAATCGAACCGTTGTTAACCGCTTTATTGTTAACCCATGTGGTGGAATCTATTTGACTAGTGCAAGTGAAATTGTTTCTTGGTCGTTAAAGCACATAATATTCGGCCGAAGGCCATGCCTCAAGCTTCGGTAAGTCAATGTAGACATTTTCAAATTATATGAAAATATAAGCTGAAAAAGGTCACAACGTTTGAAGAAAGAGAAGTTAGGCGAATGAGTCCAAGGGCCAATGTTGCCCATGCTTAAAAGAGGGTCGATGTTAGTGAGCCCCAAATGAGAGGAGAAAAAAATAGGGCCATTGTTTGCTCAAGTGAGGTGCTTAACTGCTGAGATAATCTTTACTCAAGTTGTCAACTTGTGCTTAATCAGAAGTTCTTGGAGGTAGCCGAGTCAATGGATTTCAGCACTTTAGCCACTTTACAAAATCCTTAATCCGCACCTTAACCCAAGCCTAAATTAAAACCCATTAAAGTCCTTTTGATTCATGTGTGGATTGGGTGTAATGTGAGAAGGTGTGATAGTATGTATAGGGGAAGCTTGAAGGCTTGCTAGGTCTAGTTAGATTGAGAGTTCTAATCACCAATTGAAAATGTGACATTGTTGCAAGTGGGGTATGACTTTGGATCTTAACTGAGAATTGATTAGGAATGAGTGAAGTGTTGTTGTGAATGATGATTGGATAGTAACTGGAGCATTGTGTAGGTCCCTTCGTGTGTGTCGGATCGTTGCATGCAAGTGGTCTACTAGTCAGACCGGGTGCGGAATACCCATGACTAGGCGGAGAGTCTAACTAAAACAACGTAAACCAAAACGAGAGTCACAATAAAAGCTCTTTCTATTATAAACACTCGACGGTTACAGAGATAATACAAATTTCGTACTTAACCAACTGAGTTCGTCTAAGATATGAGTTCTGCGAACTTATCCTCTGTGAACCAAACCTATTTATACAGACCTGATGCATGCGCACTTAGCAAGTGCGCAGGAACAATTGCTCTTGCGTACTTAACAAGTACGCATGGGTCTTCCTGCGTACTTGCTAAGTACGCAGGAGCTTTCTCCTGCACACATGTAAGTGCGTGAAAAACACTTGGAAGAAATGCAACATACATTATGTAAAAGTAAATACAACTCGATAAACTATTACATAACGACTCTTACATACAAAGACAAATTACAGACATTAGAAATACAAACTAAGACTCTATCCAGAGTGATGTCACAGGAAAGTGCATCAACAAACTACCCCTTGACAACAGCTCGGGATCTTCATCGTCTTCAGTCTTCAATCTTCAGTCTTCACAGCACTGGTTCCTTAGCTTCCATCTTCTTCTTGTAATCAAGGCAGAACTTAATCACCTTGTCATATTTAGAAGCAAGGAGCTTCGTCCATTCGTCCGTGTAGACACAGTAGCGTTCCGCTAGTACCTCCAGATCTTTCACAGAAAAGTTGATGAAGCAGACTTCATCAAAGATTTTGATCAGTTCTTTTGGTACTGTGTTCCCACTCTCGGAACGAACCTTTCCCATGATCACAGCCTCGCCCATTTTTGGATCTACGTACCAGTACCACATGTCACCAAGAATATCCTGAGATAACTTGGTCAAGGGAATCTTAAATTCACATTGTACTGGCTTGTATACCAATCTCTTTATGTGCTTCTTAGTCACAGGATGTACAGCGTGCTTATCCTTGACTCTTCTGGGCACTTGAGGCTTGAAGTATTCAAATTTCCCTGATCTTGCTTCCCGTTGTAGTGTTACCCACAAACCCATTGCTACTGCATGATTCGAGTGACTCAGCAGGTCGCGGTTTGCGAGGTTCACAAGTTCGTACTTGAGTAAAGATTTGAACGCCTCACTGGTTGGTTTCAAGTATTGAACCCCTCCAGATCTTTTGATGGCGAACAGCTGCTTGTCCTCCTCAAACCTAACAGCCAAGATCATACCCGTAGCTCCGTGCTTGTCTGTGATGGACGTCTTTTGCCACACGGGAGCTGATGCAGAAGGCATGTCTTTATCTTTTGGTGCCTCGGGGTCCACAGGTGTAGGGTCGACTGGGGAGGCTTCAGTTGTAGCTTCAACATTACTTGCCATGACAACTGAGCCTGTGTCGAGCAGAGATTCGAGTGATGGTACTTCAAGATCTCACCATCCTCTAACTCGTACTCTCCTTCCTCGTCGCCCTTGGGAATCTCTATCACCACATCCTCATCTTCATCATTCCAGTCATCACCAGAGTCGATCTCTCCTTCTTCTAGATTGAAGAGAGCATCGATCTGTGCTTCTTTAGAATAGTCAGGCTCTAGATATAGGATCTCATCATCATATAAGTCCTTAAGTACTTCAGCCACTGACTTCCCTTTATCACCACCACCACCAGATGTATCACCACCCTCTTGCTGAGTAGACTCCCCCTCAGCCATTGGAACAGAAGAGATGGGCACAATCGCCAAAGCTTGGTGCTCACCTCCACTAGGACCGGCTTCAGGATCCTTGTCTTTATCATCATCCTTAGTAAAGTTGACTGGATGACAAGGCTCAGCAGCAGTGGATTTATTTTCTTTCTCTTTCTCCTTCTCTTTCTCTTTCTCTTTCTCCTTCTCTTTCTCTTTTTCCTTCTCTTTCTCCCCCTGAGCACCAAGCTTCTTGGTCAGTTCTTCAACTAATTTGACCATCGCTTCGTGCTCTTTTCTCTGTAAATCCATCCTTAGCTCAAGTGAAGTTCTGTGGCCTAGAATCATTTCATTGGTTTTCATCAGCAGCTCGTTCTGTGCCATTACATTCTTCAGTTGCTCATTTGTACCTGTTCTCTGGCTGTGGAGAATCCAAATTCATCGGCCAGGGAATTAATCTGTGCTTGTTGAGCATCAGACTCCTCCTTTGACTTTTGAATGGTCTTCAACAGTTCAGCAACTTGGGTCTCTAAGACATTGATCCTTGCATCATACGGATCAGAATGCCTAGATGATGAGGCTTCAACATTATGGATGGGGGAGGAGAAAATTGTGTCAAAGTCAAACCCTTGTGAGAAATCACCATAGTTGAAGGGTTGACCTGACGGCTCAGTGGTGTGAGGTGGGTGTGGGGATGTAATGATGGGAGTGGGTGTTATGGTGACTGACTCCGTGAGAAGTGGAGTAGTCACTGTCACTTGGACGGTTGGAGTAGGGAGGGTCACCGTCACAGGAATCTCCTCTGTGACCGCCGTGACTGCCACATTATCTTGTACTAGTGGCCTTCTCCTCCTTCTGTATAATTGTTGTGCTGGTGGGGTAGATTCTGATTCTGCACTGTCAGCCACAACTTGTACTTGCTGCACAGTCGGGATCTCTACAACCCTGGGGATAGCAACCTCTTGCCTATCGCCCCTCTTCTTATTGGCTTTCTCTCGCCTTTGTCTTTGTAGAGTAGCATCAGAGTCAGATGTTGGCTCATATTCGCCACTCGAGCTTTGTCGCTTTCTTTTAGAAGACGACGCAGGCAGGGTTACCTGTGCCAATCTCCTCGGGTGTGCCTGGGATGGTGCGTCATCGGAATCAGAAGATTCTGATTCTGTTGCTTCTGAATCGGATTCCTCAGCACCACCATCACCACCTTCGTCATCACCTTCATCACTTTCATTCTCTTCTTCTTGTTGTTCATCAGAATCATCACTCATCTCTGGTGACGAATTGGGACTATACCAATTCCAATCTTCTGGCGCGACATATGCTTCATTAAGCAGGTGGCCAAAGAGTTCAGTATGCACAGGGGTAGGATCTACACTGCCTGGCTTTAGAAATTGAGCAAATACTCTCTTGTCCACCCATTTTACTTCCAGTTTCTCCCCGATAGCACGTAGGTTTGGCAATGCATCATCAATCAAGAGTTGCACAAACCTCGGGTACAATAGGAACCTAAACTTCTCTGCTGTATTGATCTGATCATTGATTGCTTTGAAGATGTAGCGAGAGAAGTTGTAGCCCCTATTAAGAGACAAGCCCACCATGGCTGTTGCAAGGTCATGACCCATGGCATCTTTCCCCGCTTTTCTGGATGAGATGCACACGATCATGATGTGAGCAAAATACCGCCATTGATCCAAAACCCACATCTTCTTGTAAGAAGCATTGTCCCTCGCTCCGACATATCCCATTCTATGCCTCCAACATCCATCCACATAGTAATCTGGATAGGATGCCGGGTCGGTAGCGAGGTCTCCGAACTGCAGGACCTTTCTTATTGTATCCTCAGAGAAAGCAATAGCCCGACCATCCACGGTAGCCCTTATGACATTACGGGATACCGTGCAGTCGTGCTCTGCTGTCTCCCAGAACTGCTCCAAGTAAGGTCTTGAGACTGTTGGGTCAGCTGAGATTGCATAACTTATTTTTGATCAGTTCAAAAAGTCAATGATCTGCCGATACTACAAAGCTGCCCCTTTCCACTCAGGTTGAGTGTTTCCTAACAAGTTGAACTCATCAGTGAATGCCCGAGCCATAGTCTGCAGAAACACACAGAAAACATAATCAGAACAACTTATATTATTGAAGATGAACAAACATGACACGGTATAGTAGGTACACTATGAACAAAAATTTCAGACGTGAAAATTTTTCTAAGTGTTGGTCCTACGCACTTAGCAAGTGCGCAGGCTTTTCCTCTTGCGTACTTAACAAGTACGCAGGAATTGCTTCTTGCGTACTTTCCAAGTGCGCAAGAACAACGCTTGGCAAAAATTTCAGAATTTTTAAGAAAATCACAGATTGCTCAAAGACCGGGTCAAGAAGGTCGCCAATAGGTCGGAATCAAGGATTCGAACTTATGGGACCATTATTAACACCAGTAACTACCAAACCAAGACCAATTTTGACTTAAAAACGTCGCCCAATCCCACTGTCGATTAAAATTCCACCGACGGCTAGAATCGAGGACGAAATGGATGAATATGGAGTCGATTAAGAACCCTATTAGCATAGAAATGTCAATAGGTTACCCAAACAACCCCAATTTTACCCAAAATATTTCGGATTTAACCTAAAGATTTCTAAGTCCGAATCGGTCCAATGTCACGATTTAATGGATGGAAATCGCCTAGATTCTCACCAATGAGATGATGAAATTATAGACGGGACGAAAAAATGGTTTAGACACACTTGATTTTGAGTTAAATTTGCAGAGGGAAGATGATCGGTTTGAACGCTTGAAACTGAAAGAATTTTCTAAGTGTCACTTTTATACCCCTCACTTATCGGTCGTGCGTACTTGTTAAGTGCGCACGAGTTAACTCTTGCGTACTTACAAGTACGCAGGACTTAACTCTTGCGCATTTACAAGTGCGCAAGACTAACTCTTGCGTACTTGCTAAGTGCGCAAAGTTTAATTCGTGCGAACTTGATAAGTACGCACAAGCCTTAAGTGCGCAAATTTGAAACTCAGATTTATGAAGAATTTCATATCAAATAACGAACAAGATAAAAGTATTCAATCACGAGGTTTCAAATACAATTCATGAAGGTTAAACATAAAATATTTTTGCCTTTTTTCTGATTAAGCTTGAACAATGCATAAACTTAAAATCTTTTTGTTCTTTTCTAGATAGATATATAAAAGTATTCACACCAACTATTTTTGATCAAAGACACGAGTAGAGGATCATATAAGGCTATATTTTAGCAAAAACGATACAAAATAAACATCAAAGAATATGGGATCATGTCATGGAATACTCTTTATTCATACGTAATAAGCACATAAACAAGTAATTCAAGTTGACAATATTATAAGATTTGAAACTATATGCATCTTTGTATCATGTTCTTGTGTATTAAGATATTAATTATAAGACATACAACGTGTACCCCACTGAAATGCTATTTTAACTTGCACTATCTAAAGGCATCTAAGATTTTCCCAATGATTTTCTAGATTTTCATAATGAAGCTACATCTATTAGCACAGGAAAAATCAAGCAGAATCCATAAGGATTATCGGGAATCATAAGATTCAGAATTGAGTGATTCATTTGTCTTGTTTCCATGTGATTTTCTTCTTTGAATATCGGGATGATGATTCAGGATAATAGATATGGTGTTTGATTATCAGGTAAGGGGATCCAACTTTTATCTGGATTTGATTTCAATGAATCAGGAGTGATTCAAGGGTGAACACATGCTCAACGGTTAATGTAGAGACATGTCTTGATTCAATCTCTCCTTGCATACTTGTGAGTATGGGCAGTGAGATGAACCGCATTAATTGTGCTAACGACATAACCCGAAACTGATCTCAAAAGAAAATTATTGCCAAAATCTAACATCCTTTATCTGATAATGATCTTTTCTATTCTTTTACGCACACACGCTTGCAAACATGGGTTCAAATCACGGTTGTAATTTAGATTTAGTTTCCACACTACTAGTGATTCAAAGATGCATACAGCCTACTGACAATTCAAATTACTTGTAAATAACCAGATTAAAAACATAATAATTTAAACAATTAAGTAAACATGACGCAATCATTTCCCATATGAGCAGTCTATGGTGTTTAGATCATTTCTGATGTACTATCATTTCCTCTTTTCTCAAGTTAACTTTGAAATTTTCTCCATTTTCTATTTTTTTTAATTTTTTGTAAAATATTTTAAAAACTAAAAGAACTATACAGAAAATTTAAAAGAATTAAAAATTTAACTTTCATGAATTGAATTGAGTTAAGAAAACTTAGTTTTCACTCAGGATTGAACATTCCTATCAAGTTGACAAGATGCTCAAAACGGGATCGATCAAATGCCTTTGTGAAAAGGTCAGCAAGATTGTCATCCGTGTGAACTTTTACAAGTTCGATTAAATGCTTTTCAGCATAATCACGGATGAAATGATGGCGAATCTCTATGTGTTTAGTTTTGGAATGTTTCACCGGGTTATTTGTGATGGACATGGTGGCATTGTTGTCAATGAATAGAGGAGTTCCAGTGAAGTTCAAGCCGTAGTCTCTCAATTGCTGCTGAATCCACAATATTTGAGAACAACTGCTCGCCGCAGCAATGTATTCTGCTTCACAAGTTGAAACAGAAACCGTTGACTGCTTCTTGCACTGCCAGGAGACCAGTCTTTCTCCTAAGAATTGACATCCACCAGAAGTTGACTTTCTGTCAAGGTTACAACCGCCATAATCTGAATCAGTGTAGGCTTTGAAGTCAAATGACTGCTGCTTAGAGTACCAAAGACCTAATCAGGGTTTCCCTTTCAGGTATCTAAAAATTCTCTTCACGGCTATTATATGTGACTCCTTCGGTTGAGACTAAAACCTTGAGCACAAGCACACAGCAAACATTATATCGGGTCTTGAAGCTGTGAGATACATAAGTGATCCGATCATCCCACGGTATAATCTGCTGTCCACATCCTTTCCATCTTTGTCAGGATGCAGACCATGATTGACTGGGATAGGTGTTCCATAAGTACTGCTATCATTCATCTTGTATTTTGATACGATGTCCTGCACATACTTAGTTTGATGTAGATAAATGCCATACTCTCTTTGACTGACTTGCAGACCCAGAAAGAACGACAATTCACCCATATTTCTCATTTCAAATTTGGATTTCATCACCTGCTCAAATTCCCTACACATCCCTTCATTGGTAGACCCAAAAATGATGTCGTCGACATATACTTGTACAAGAAGAATGTCACCTTCTGCTTTCTTAATGAAGAGAGTCGAGTCAATCTGTCCACGGTCGAAACCATTAGACAGTAAATGCTTAGATAATGTGTCATACCATGCCCGCGGTGCTTGATGAAGACCATAAAGTGCTTTGTCGAGCTTGTACACTTTATTGATATTATGCGGATCTTCAAAACCGGGAGGCTGAGTGACATAGACTTCTTCATGAACTTTACCATATAGGAAAGCACTCTTCACATCAAGTTGATAGACCTTGAAGCCGACATATGTGGCATAAGCCAAGAACAGTCGAATGGCTTCAATTCTAGCAACTGGGGCATATACTTCCGTGTAATCCAAGCCCTCTTGCTGATAAAAACCCTGAACAACCAATCTTGCTTTGTTCTTCACAACAACATGACGATCATCCGTCTTGCATTTGAACACCCATCTGGTTCCAATTGGTTGAAAACCCTTTGGCAAGTCAACCAAATCCCACACGTGCAACTTTTGGAATTGAGACAGTTCATCTTGCATCGCCTCAATCCAGTAGTTGTCAGTGAGAGCCTCCTTCACATTCTTCGGCTCTAACTGGGACACGAATGCAGAATGCAGACATGTTTCCATAACACCAGTGTCAAGTATCTCTGTGTAAAGACTGGTGTTCTCAGTGATGGTTCGATGACGAGTCTGAACGCCGTCATAAGGATCACCAATAATGTTGATTGATTGGATGATTCCTATGCACTCTCGTCTCCGGTACAGTCGGTTCTTGAATTTCTGGATCAAGATTCGTGCTTAACTCCCCCATTTCCTGTGTTCCAGAGGAAGAAGATTCAATGTTAATTGTATCAGCTGGAGCTTCATTTCCTACAGTTGTGTTAGGATTGGCTTGAGCGTCATCTCCAACAACAAGAACATCTTCACTGTTATCACTGTCATGAGTTCCAGATGCAGATGCAGCATTGGGATCAGGAGTTACAATCGGTACAGTAGCACGAGTAGAGAAACTGGAGTCATCGTCGCCACCCAATAATTCATAAACATTTGTGGCATCATCTGCAGATATATCAGGAAGGTTGAATGACTTGAATAGCGCATCATAATCAAAACCCCAAGCTGGACCTGTTGGTTCGGGTGGAATGTTGTGTTTACTGCAATCCACTTCAAACCATTCCTCGACAGTACGAGTTCCTATGTTGTACACTCTCTTGCAAGGCGAGTTGGCAACGTATCCTAAGAAGATGCCTTCCACTGCTTTTGCATGAAACTTAGACTGGCGGTCTTTGTACTGTAGCAACAAGGAACAAGGACTACCAAAAGGAACTAGGTAATCAAGATTGAGAAGTCGATTGTTGATCAACTCGTAGCAAGTCTTGTTGTGTCTCTTCACTACCAGAACTCTGTTTAAGACGTGACACGCTGTATTAACTGCTTCTGCCCAGAAAGTGACAGGAAGCTTTGCATCGGACAGCATAGTCCTTGCAGTCTCAATCAGTGTTCTGTTCTTCCGTTCAGCAACTCCATTCTGCTGAGGCGTGTACGGCGCGCTGAATTCGTGACGGATCCCTTTCTTGAGACAGAAAAGCTCCATCAAATTATTCTTGAACTCAGTTCCGTTGTCGCTCCTTATCCTTCTAACTTTCAGCTTGCAAAGAGATTCCAAGCTCAGGATCAAGTATTGAAGAATATCAGCAGTCTCGTCTTTAGTACCTAAAAAATGCACCCAAGAAAAACGTGATAAATCATCAGTTACAACTAGACATAACGACTTACCTCCAATACTCCTGATACTTATGGGGCCAAACAGATCCATGTGTAATAGCTCCATAGGGGTATCAATAGAGTTTTGAGCTTGGGCTTGTGAGACTTCCGTTGCTGTTTGCCCTTTTTACAAGACATACAGTCATCTGCAACAGTAAATCTCAGCTTAGGAACCCCGGTTACCAAACCGTTTCGGACAAGATGATTCATTTTACGATAAGAAATATGTCCGAGTTTCCTATGCCACAAGATAGAGTCAAGCTCTGTTGCTTTTGTAAGAAAACAAGTAGCAACTGATGAGGTGGTTGTTGCCACGCTCATATCGATCTGATAGGTGTCGTTTGTTCTTGGTGCTCTCATCAGGATCTAGTCTTCGGGAACCTTAAAACTGGGTTTGAGAATCAGGCATTCTGACTTATCAAACACTACTGAGTACTCCTTGTCACACATTTGTGAGACACTCAACAGGTTATGCTTCAGCTGCTCGCAGAAGTTGACATTGTCAAAGCTGACACAACCGTTTGAAACCACGCCTTGACACGTGATGCTGCCGCCTTTTTCTCCGGCAAAGGCCACATAGCCTCCTCTGAATGGTTTAACGTCTTGAAGCAGGGCCATGTTTCCTGTTATGTGCCTGGAACATCCACTATCTACATACCAGCGGTTAGAGATAGTACCCTTCGGACGTCCCTGCACGAGTCACAAAAGAATTAGTTAGATTTGGAGACCCAAGCCATTGTGGTCTTGGGTCGTCCATCCTTTTCAAAATAAACCACTTCTTTTAACTCACAGTCATGATGACTGTTCAAAATTGGCGAATCTTTGGAGGAATTGGGAACAGGAGATTGAGAACCTTTTACTTTCTTGTTCCAGGATCTCTTTTGATTCTTAACCAGAACAGGAGACTTTGGCTCAACCACAGCTGGTGAACTTGTGGAAGCTTCACCTGATTGAGCTTTAGTCAGCTGTTCCAACTTTCTCAACCTCTTATTCCTTCTTCTTCTCTGTGGCTTAGAGAGTCTAGCCACAGATTTCTCACCAGTACGTGTACTACCAGATGTAGACACACGAGGTACAGCAAGTTGCTTTACCTTTCTTGCAACAGATGGTTTGGCCTCAAATTTGATCTTTGGCTTTGCCATCGGTTGGACTGGTGGTTTCACCACATTCTGCTTTGGAATTTTGGGAGATGGTTTCACTGGTGGCGACCTGGGGATAACAGCTGGTTGTGAAACAACAGGCCGTTTCCCTTGGTTCTTAGAAGGATAGTTCACAAAAATGTGACCAACCAAGCCACAATGAAAACAGTTCCTCTTTTCTACATAAGTTCTCTTGTAAGGCTCATTAGATCTGGCCTTAGATAACTCAGCATTATGAGCAGGAGGAGTTGGTTTCTGAACAGCAGTCTGAACCTTAACAGTTTGATTTTTGGGAGTATAGTATTTTTCCAAATTTTCTTTGTAACCAAGCCCAAAGTGAGCTGAAAAAGACTCTTTTTTTACTTGGTTAAGGTTTTTATACCCCCCATAAAGCATTACTTTAAGTTTGTCATTTGATTCAATGACATCAGGTTCAGTTAAAATGCAATTATCACCATTAGTGATAATGTTTTTCTTGACTTTCTGTTCAGTCAACAACTCCTCAGATACTACTCCTTCAGGGCAAGAGTTAACCGACCCATCTTCAGAAGCAGTAACAAACTCCTCACTAGATGTGAAGTTAGCCTTACTTGAGGATTCATCCTTTTTAGGGTAATCATCCTTATCAAAGGACTCATCTAGACAAGTGAGATCAATGTCTATTAAGCTATTGACAAACTTCCCGCTCACTGGTGGAGGAATGGCATTGGTGCCATGACCTGGACCATTAATTTTCCTCACTACAGATTCGTAGTGTTCCACCACAAAGCGAGAGTTTTTCAACTTCTCATTTGTGCATTTTAACTGCAAGATTTCATTTTGCAGTTTGTTGATTTCATTGTTCCGTTTTTCCAACCCCTTATAAGCAATATCTAAGTTAAGCTGTTGATCGCTCATTTTTAAAGAATACTCACGTTTTTCCTTTTTCAATGTTTTAATAGACTCTTTAAAACGTTTTTCATTTTCTTTATAGTTTAGAGCTGCCATACTTAGGGGTTAGATTTTGTCTTGGAGCTTAGAGTTTTCAAGTTTTAGCCCTAGACACTTAGAACATGAAACAACAGAAAAGGGATTAGAATCTACCTCAGACGATGAACTTGTTGCTTCTCCGATGGCCATGAGAGCAACAGCTGTGGTTGATTCTTCTTCATCAGCTACAGAATCTTCCTTTTCTTCAGCTTCCTTTACCTTCTCTATAGCAGCAGTTTCCCTTCTCTCTGCTTCCATCATCTCCATGATCTCAGCCATGAGACCAACCTGTGTTTGTACGATGATGGCATCCTCAAGATGAACACCCCAGTCAAAGCTTTCGTCCTGTTGGGCTACCAGTGCATTGGACGTTCCACCTTGGCTTTGATTGTGGTGGTTTGGATTGTTTTGGCCATGGCTGTTTCCTTGGCTGGGTCTGGTAAAACCAGAGGCAGGTGCTCTGTCTTTCTGACACTCACGAGCAAAGTGTCCATAGTTCAGACACTTGTAGCATTTGGCCTTAGATTTGTCAAACCCAACCTTGGCATTAGGATGCCCGCCAATAAACTTTCTTCCTGTTCTGTTCAGGAAACGTTTGGCTCTCCTCAATAACATGGCCATATTCCATTGAATATCCATGTCCTCCATGTCATCAGGATCCACTTGATTAAAATCTTCTTCAATCGTCTCTGGATCAGTAAGCTTGCCACCTATGAAATTCTCACATGCAAGCATACAAGATGAGAATAGTGCTACATGATCTTCCGCTATTCTGGCTATAGCTGAGTTGTTAGCTGAGGACGTAGCAGGAGGATTTCTTGAGGAATTTTGATGATGAGACCCCAACCCTGATCCTGAAGCATAGCAAGCATGACCACCACACCCAGTTGAGTGGTCTTCTTCAGTAGGATTTCCAGTGAAGAGGGAAATTCCAGAGCCTGATGACTTGGATGTGGAAGTCGTCCCGTGATACATAGAAGGGTCTTGTATTTAGGGTCTTCCAGAGCTCTCCTTTCTTCTTAGGTTCATGTCATGAGCTTGAACCTTTCCTATTGCTTCTTCAACTGTCAGCTCATAGAACTTAGGATTTTCCCTCATCAGGGTTGTGTACATCTCAAATTTGGGTGGTAAAGCATCCAAAAACTTTTTCACCATCTCTTCATCCGGATACTTGAGGTCAAAAGCATTCAACTCAGTCTGTAAATGATAGAACCTAGAGATGAGGTCATCTAAAGATTCGTTCTCAAAGAATCTGAAGCACTCATACTGCTTCCTGAGAAGATCCCGCTTACTCTTCTTGATGTCACTATTTCCTTCGAATCTCTTCTGTAAGGCTTTCCAGAGATCCTTAGAATTGCCATACCCTCGGAAACTGTGGAACAATTCCTGAGTTAACGCCATAGTGATTGAGCCAAGTGCCTTCTTTTCTCGGTACGTGAAGGGCCGTGATGTTTGTCTCGCGGTACGCGAGGGCCATATAAATCCGCAAAAAATCCCTAGTCGATAATTAAAAAGATTTGAATGGCCATTGATCAAGGAGTTAGACTTTTAGTTGTCAAAGCAAGGGTTTTGGGCGAATTTGGTGAAGGAGAAAGCTTTTGGATTTGACTTTCGAAACTAGAGAGATCAAAACGGTTAGAATCAACCATTCGGTTACGATTATTCATTCTTGTTTGATTAATCAGTTGTTTGGAACTATGTTTACTACTTTTAATACTGGTTTTATTGTTTTGATAATGGTTCTTGGCTAGAAACTTCAAAACTACCTAGGTTTGAGATGATTGTTTAGTAAAGTTTAGATTTTTATAAGTTTTTGGATCTTGTGTTGGATTATGCTATTGAAACCAATTTGAACTTGATTTATTGATGAATATGCATGCTTGATTCTAAATAGTTGTTGATTATTTTTTCCCTATGCGTCTTTATGAATGTCGTTCATGTATGGGTGCGTATTAGATCTCCTACTTTGTGTTTGTGATTCGTTTGTGGTTTACTAGACGTCGGTAGCCATAGGAACATTGATTAGTAAGCTATTAGGAGTGAGTGTTCTTCTTATCTAGATACCCGAAAGGTGATAGATAATCGTTTAGTCTTCGGTGTTAGAATTCTGAGTGTAAACTGTCTAAGAGGAAGTTTCCTTAGGGTTTCCAGTGTTGTGGCTAATTTGTGTCAAACAAGTTGTTTTCAGATTGTGCATCTTTGATGTATTGAGGCAGTGAGAGTGAAATGTGATCTGCCTATTGAGTTCTTTAGTATAGTTGGTGAGACCGAGAGGTAATCCGACCAACTGGTGAGCGTTATATCCCTTAGGTTCCCTTCTGGTCACATCATGAGAGTGATTAGGAATCCATTAGGTAGTTTAGGGGTGTTATATCTTAGGATCCCAGTTCCATCACATTGTCCATAACCGATAGAAGACTAAGCATAGAAAACAGGAATCGTAACCTAGGTAGTGCTTTCCTTATTACTGATTTTATCTAAGTCTGTTGCCTGATAGTTAACTGTCTTTAGTAATCTACTTTTATTCATTACTTTCAGTTTAGTAGTTAATCTTAGTTCGTAGATCCCACCCCCACCCTCCAAACCAAATATCTAAGTCCTAGTCAGAGTTTAGTTTTAATTAGTGTCTATGTCTCGTGGGTTCGATATTCGGACTTTTATTGAGCTGTGTTACAATTGATAGGTTCACTTGCATGTCTTTGTGGTCTAGTTTGTAGGAGTGTCTAGAGTTTAACTAGAGTGTCTAGGTTAGTTTTGTGTTCAGTTTTATAGACCGCTTGACCGACATCAAGTTTTTGGCGCTGTTGCCGGGGATGCTTGGCAATAGCAAAATTAGCTTTGATTAGTTCTTGTTTGGTTTTTGTCTTTTTTTATTATTTTCTCTTTTGTGTTTAGTCTAAATCAGTAGTTTATTTCCTATCTTTAGATCTTGTTTGCTTTCTCTGTTTTTTGCTACTTGTGTGCTTCTTAGTTAGAGTCTGTTCTTTGTTCTTTGTTCTTAGTTCATTATGTTTTTCCTTTGTTTCTTGTTCCAGTTTATGCAACACACTCGCTCACAAGGTTCACCATATTTCACTGCTTATTCAGAGCCTGAACGGGAGCTTCATGAGCGCAGTCGTAAGTTCCACGAATGTTTGACTGATCTTGTCGAGAAAAAGGTACGTATTCCAATTCCTATTGCTAATGTGGGTGACGCTAATCCACTTCCTAGACGTACCGTCCACCAGAGAGCATGTGATGATTTCACGGGTGTTAGGTATTCTATTGCCAGTCCTACTGTGCCTAACACTAATAACCGGAAGATTCCATCTCATATCATGAACACCATAAGTAACTCTACTCTGTTCCACGGACTCGAGGATGAGGATGCGCATGGACATCTGTCCCGCTTTGCGCGTATTTGCGATACCTTTCACATTACAGGTGTTACTGAGGACGCAATCCATCTGCATAGACCCTGATGAGCCTTACCACATGGCTTGGGAGAGGTTCAACACTCTGCTTAGTAGGTGCACCATCATAACCTTTCTGATTGGGCATTAGTTGAGAAATTCTATAATGGCCTGACTTTTAAGAAACAGAAAATGTTCAATACTGCTGCAAGGGGCCACATCATGGACAAGAAGGAGCCGAGTGAATGCGAGGAGATGTTTGAGAGTTTTGCTCTAGCTGAGCAACAGCAGCCGTCTACTAGGAATACCATTCCTAACACTAGGACCACCCCCACACCTAGTAGGGGTGTTCATCAGGTCACCACCGAAACTAGTGTGGCTGCTGCCCTTGTAGCTATGGCTAAGGAGATCAAAGAGCTGAAGATGAGTGCTCTAAAGTGTGAGGTGTGTAGAGGAGGGCATGACACCATTGACTGCTCGGTGACTCAGCAGGAGCAGGTGGACTTCTTGGAGAACCACAAACCCCCTTTGTGTCACTCTGGATGGAGAAACCACCCTACCTTCAGTTGGAGATCTGGCGGTAACCCATTTGGGTTTCAACCCCGTCAAAATCAATATGGTGGTGGAGATGGAGGACAAAGTTCTAGTAGCAGCGGGAGTGAGAAGAACATAGAGGAGATGTTGGCTACCCAGAATCATATGCTTGCTCAGCTAGTGAGAAGGGATCATGAGACTCAGAATAAGCTGAAGGAGCATGACACAATACTGAGGGGTCAGCAGTTTGCATTCTTAGATTTGGAGCACATAGTGGGAGACATTGCCTGACAGCTGACTGATAGATCAGGAGGTTCCTTTCCGGGTAGTACTGAGACTAACCTGAAAGCCACTCTGAAGGCGGTGACAACCCGTAGTGGAAAGGGAGGATAGACAGAGCAGACACCGGCGTATGATGATGAAGAGTCGGTGGATGAGGAGATAGAGATGGAGACTCTTGGAGGGTTGCACGAGAGGCGAGTCCCAGCAAGTACAGCGCCAAACAGTGAGTCTCCCACTGAGAAGATAGAAGAGGAGGAGAAGAATGAGGGGAAGAAGAAGACCCCCGACGTCGATGTTAGCCATGTTCCATATCCTGCTCGCCTGATGCAGCAGAAATATGCTAAGGATTATGAACACTTTTTGGAGTTGTTTAAGCAGCTCAAAATCAATCTACCGTTTGTTAAAGCCCTCCAGCATATGCCTAAGTATGCTAAATTCCTTAAAGATATTCTGTCCAATAAGAAGAAGCTGGAGGAGCTTTCAACTGTCACTCTGAATGAAAGATGCTCTGCGGTGGTCCAGAAAAAGCTACAGGAGAAATTAGCAGATCCAAGTGTCTTCACGATTGATGTGCACTTGATAAGTGTATACATAAATATATATTTGTTTTAGAAATGGTTTTACAAGATCAGGTTTTAAATTTATAAAATGATAAATACTCAAACTTAAAACACACACAATAGGCAAATGCACCTATCGCAGCGTAATATAGTTTAAGAAAGAACCAGTATCGAACCAATCGACATGGTCGAGTTCCAATACTCAACTTTTTTATCGTTTAGCCGGTTTAATTAGTGAGTGAGTTTTGTGTGCTTGTGAAGCGGAAAAGTAAATGGCATAAAAGTAATGACGGTAAAGTAAATGACAGGAAAGTAAAAATGTGTGTGATGTGTGTAACAGAATAGTAAATAGCAGGAAAGTAAATATCTTGGAAATGATCAGTTCACGAAGAGTATTGCTTTGGGCTTCGAATCTGCTTGGTACGTGATAATGTTAAGTTGACTAATCCAGTGGTATGACTAATACAAATGTGTGACCCGGGTCACCGCTAGAGCCTCGTCCTCATAGAATTTGATTCATGAATTATAATCTTTAATCAAAAAATGGTAGGACTCCTAGCTAGGGACATCGTTACCCTCAACTCTTTAGTGTTATCTCCGAGTTGGTTTAGGACATCGAACTTACACTTAAGTATTATTGTTAAATAGGTCATGATACTTTGCTCACCGGGAGGCAATGTAGCAATGGGACCATGTATAAAGACGTACCGTTCCCCACATGAGTTCACCAATTCTTGGTCACATAATAAGTCCGTATAAAGACGTACGCCCTTACTAGTGTTGACCAAGCCTTGGCTTATCAATCTCTACTTGTATAAAGACGAACAAGTATCAAAAGAAGTTTGATTAAAAGGGTTTTAAGGTCTTACACTTGAAAATCAAGAACACTCATAAATATAAAGACAGATTTAGACAACAATAAAAAGCCCACCTAGAGGTGGTTTTAAGAACGAATAGTTAAAGACATAAACATACCACTAGATTAATACGTTAAACATTAACATGCACAAAACTTCATCTTCACCCTATCGTGGATAAAGAGGAGGAGCCTCTCTACTCTCTATTCTCTACTCTAAACTACAAAATACTCTCTCTGGATAGTGTCTTTAGGTCTGGTGTGGTGTGTGGAATGAAGAACCCAAGCCTCCTATTTATAGGCCTCAAAATGAGCAATGCACGGCAGTGCATTGGATTGCACGGTCGTGCAAACACACCTCGGGAATCAAATAGGATACACATGACAGTGTACTGGAGCTTAGGGATCAAGGGAGGCCAATGCACTTGCTTCCCAGTTTTGTCTTTTAGATGTTTGTTGACTTGTTGTTGTCCAATTTGACTTCTTGGGGGGTCAAAGCTCGAGAATGATCTTCCAAAAGGCTTGATTTCTTGGTGTTTTTTACTGGTTTCATCTTTGTTTATCTTTTAAATACCGAATAACCTGCAATTACAAAATATAAACGTTTTAAGTATCAATTGCAAGGTTATTATTCAATTAGTACCATAATATGAGGATTATTATGCATGCAAAACATGTATAATATAGGGCATATCAACGATCCCGTGTTTGTTTAGTTGCTTGACTTTGCACCACGTGTTGGCCGATCTCGGTGCTAGCATCAACCTGATGCCATATTCTCTCTTCGAGAAGCTAGGCCTTGAAGATCCGGCCCCTACGCACATGAGCATATCTTTGGCCGACCGTTTGGTCAAGTATCCACAGGGAATAGTGGAGAATCTGTTGATGAAAGTTGATAAATTTGTTTTCCCCGCAAACTTCGTCATTTTTTATATGGAGGTCGATGATAGAGTCCCGCTCATTATGGGACGCCCCTTCTTGCGCACCGCCAAGGCATTGATCGATATCTTCGACGGTAAGATCACACTTCATGTGGGGGATGAAAATGTGACCTTTTTTGTCATGAAG
This sequence comes from Smallanthus sonchifolius, assembly GCA_023525975.1. Classification (NCBI taxonomy): domain Eukaryota; kingdom Viridiplantae; phylum Streptophyta; class Magnoliopsida; order Asterales; family Asteraceae; genus Smallanthus; species Smallanthus sonchifolius. Next base: position 23,789,954 of record CM042037.1, read on the forward strand.
TCGATGAAGAACTCTAGTGGTCAGGACGATTACATGTTCTTTCTAGACACCTTCATATCTCACATGGATCATTACCTTGACTACGTGTGTGGAGTTGACCTGCTTAACACGCAGCACCTGGGTGAGGAGAACCAGGAGGTTGTGTAACACCCAAAAATTCAAACCTATTTAAACTTTCAAAAAATGACGCGGAAGCGGTCCCAATTACAACATTAACGTATCCACACGTTTTAAGTTTACAAATATGGATTTGACTACCCATGAAACCACAAAATAGTTTTGACATAACATTAACGTCGACAATGTTATCCACAACATTTAACAACCAATTAAGTTTGTAAACATTTCCCACGAGAAGTTAAAGCAAAAACTAATTCAACACGATCCATGAGAATCCATCCATTATGATGCGAGACCCAAGAATCACTCCAGAGCTTTCCCTACATTCAAAATATTAAGTTGAAAATGGTTAGTATATATAAGAAGTCTTAGGGACCTCCCACAAGTCCCTACAACAACAACAGGCGAAAACCCCAAAATTCAGCAAACTGGCGTCCAACTTGTCGTCCTACAGCCCAGGTTGTCATCTGACCAGCGTCCTAGACTCCAGCACCAGTTCAGCAAACCCAATTTTGTAGTTTTTGACCCTTTCGACCCTCCCTACTCGACCCCCAGTCGTTTTAAACCACCAACAACATTTTGTAAATGTTTTAACCACCAGATGTCATAATATTAGTTATTAGACACGCCCAACACGAGAACCACTACTCGTATTTGCACTCTTGAAGTATTAAACTTCAAGTTCTAACATTTCTTAGTTTAGGCATACAACAACCTATAACTTAGACATGTATTGACCCATACAAGCACTAACATTTCACCATTCATCAATTTGACATATCCACATGTCTATTGCGAGAACCACCGCTCACTTTTTCGCATGGAGTATTTGACTCCATGACGACCCATGAAGTATCCACACTTCATGTCACTCGTGAAGTATTTAACTTCACTTTCACCCGTGAAGTACCTGACCTCACTACCACCCGTGAAGTATCCACACTTCACGTAAACACCTCCATGAAGTATCCACACTTTGTAATCAACCAATTTACCGTTTTACTACCAACGATTGACTTTTACCACATTTAGTCAATTTTAGTATAATGTTACCACATTCTACATTTTAGTTAACTCTTGACCACATTGGGTCATTTAGACCAATTATCCACATATCACACATTAGTTTGACTAATAACCACATAAGTCAAGTTACATCTATTTACCACTTTTGCATAATCATGTTTGACTATTAACCACATAGTATAATTACACCTATTTACCACATTTGCACATTCAAGTTTGACTATTAACCACATAGTCTAATTACACTACTTTCAACATAATAGTTTGACCTTATACCAATAAGGTCAGATTATACTAATTTCACCATTATCCACAATGGTTTGACTTATACCACATTAAGTCAATTTTATATCAATTACACCATTATCCACAATGGTTTGACTTTTTACACATTAAGTCAATTTACATCAAACATCACATTCTATACTTTGGTTTGACTATATACCACATAGTCAAAATCAACATACAACATGTAATAGAATTTACCACATTATCTACTTACATATAAACTACTTATCCACTATTAAGCCAGTGAAGATTCCACTCGGTCTTCAAAGCTAACATCTTTAACGCCTTGATCACGTAAACATTCCACATGTTTTAGTAATCTAAATTACCCCAATACATACATTAGTTGGAGTTTAACACCCACCCAAGATCTTATGATCTTCACTATCATCTAATATTGGTTTATTTAGCTTTACACTAGCTTTTATCCTTCTTAATCAAAATCAACCCATATTGACCCGTTAAGGTTTTCACCCAATTTCCCCAAATTCATCCATTCATAAATCACCAATTCAATTGAGTGTTATACTTGAAAATGTGTTTATATTACACCATAAACACCTATCCATACTCAATTCACCATTTAAACACCTCCAAATATAAAAAACCCCCAAATTAGATTATCAAGAACCCTAATTTCTAAATCATCAAATTGATCGAGGTTTCTTATCAATTAAAGTGTCTATTACCACCATAAACACTTACCAACCCTCAATCCATCATTTAAACATCTCCAATTAGAAAACCCCCAAATTACCCTAGTTCTTGAATCACTAAATTGTATGTTAATATGATGTTATCTACCACCCTTAACCTTTAATCAAGCTAGATTATAACTTTTATCAAGTTTGTAATCATTTACAACACCGCAAAACAGCCCCTTGCTTGATTCCAACAAAACCCACCAAGAACTCCATTAATGGAGGTTCTAGATATGAAAGAAGTACTTACTAGATGCTTGCTCGAGGAAGAACAGCTCTATTGCAACCGATTTTTCCATAAAACTTGCAGATTTGGTGTTCTTGGCTCCTATCCTTTCTTCCTCTTTCTTTTCATGATGGAGACACACACACAACTTGTGTGTGTCGCCATTTTCCCTTCCCAAACATCTGATGTTTGTTTTCTTTATAAAACAAATACACTCCACCCCCTTATACTTCAATTTTTGCCCTTTTTAATCCAAGAGTCAAGAATGCATCTTTAGAACCAACCCTTAACTTTCAATTAATTTATTTTACACCTTATAATATGAAACTTCATATTATGATCATAGGATGAAAATTGGTTCGTTACAAATCACACCCCCTAATTTTGGTTATCTAATGATCCAACTGAACTAACACTTGGTTAATCCGCTTATGCCACAAGCGTTTCACCTTTTTATCTAAGATATCCACTGGTTCCTCTAGATGAAAAATCCATCATCTCTCGCATCAATACCACTATGAGAAGCAACATCCACTTCTCTCGCCATACATTCTCGTGGATGAACCATGATGAATGTATCATGGATTCTACACGATTCCCCGAGTAACTCCTAATGGCATACCACTTAACAAGCTAAAGTGAAGTCTGCACGGTCCAACAAAATGGGGACTTGGCCTCCCACGTTTTCAAACCCGGTATACCCTCTTATTTAAGGGAAAAATTTATATTGCCAAAGTTCCCAGTTGAATTACAATACACCTCCTCCCTAAATCCGCTTAGGGTTTTCTATCCACTTTGAGTGGATTTTTCAATCACACTCAATAAACAATATCTTTCACGCTAAGTCTCGAATCACACCATGGGTATTAGTTCATGACAACCAGTAGCACCCAACCAAATGGTATTCGACACAAAATCCACGGGAAGACGAATTTGTCAACTTTCACTAAAAGATTCTCCACTATTCGCTGTGGATACTTGACTGAACGGTCAGCCAAGGATATGCTCATGTGCATCTGCTTTGGTTCTCCTAGGTCCAGCTGCTTATACATGGAATATGGCATCAGATTGATGCTAGCACCTTGGTCTGCCAACACGTGGTTCAAGGGCAAACCGCCAATCAGACACGGGATCGTGAAGTAACCCGGATCTGCCAGTTTCTCTTTGTAGTTTGTTCTGAACCGCCACAAAACATCACTCACTTAGTGAGACTTTAGAGACCTCCTCTAGCTTCTTCTTGTTAGAAAGAAGATCTTTTAAGAACTTGCCATACTTAGGCATATGCTGGAGGACCTCTATGAACGGGAGGTTGACCTTAAGTTGTTTGAACATGTTAAGGAAGTTATCGTATTCCCTAGCATACTTATATGGCAGCAAGCATGCTGGGTAGGGAACATGGCTAAGGTTAATCTCGGGGGTCTTCATCTCCACCCCCTTCTCCTTCTCCTCTGCCTTCTCGGCAGGCTTCTCAACCACTATCTCCTCATCCATCGATTCTCCCTCTTCTACCGGTGGCTCCTCTACCATCCTAGCCTCGATCTCAGGAAAGTGGGCTCTCTAATCTATCTTCCTCACCTCTTCCTATGATGGAATGTGACGAACAGTGCTGTGGGAGACTTCCTCTACAGTAGGAATCAATGTATCAATAACAGTCTCCACTACTTCCTCCTCCTCCTCTATTCTTCGACTCCTAGTCGACGCGACCATCACCAAAGCATTAGAACTCTTATAAGCCACAGATGTTTCTCCCTGCTTTTCCTTCAAACTCTTAGCGATGTCCACTACCGTGCGCTGTAGATCCATGAATGCCGATTGCTGATTCTTCAATAAGGTGTCGTGCGCATCCAATCGCTGCTGAGTCTCCTTTTCCTTCGGCACTAAATGAGCGAGCATCTGAGTCTGGTTCTCTAGCATCTATTCAATCTTCGTATCCCTAGCACTGCTCCCAGAACTCGCTCATGCTTCACCTCCTCCATACTGATACGGGCGGGCATTAAACCCAGGAGGGTTGCGTCCATATCTCCATCCTGAGCCATAAGAGTTATTATAGTTATTATACCCTCGGTTCTGGTTGCCCGCAAAGTCCACCTACTCATGATGACTAACGGGGCAGTCCCTGGTGTCATGGCCTCCTCTGCACACCTCACACCGTTGAGCACTCAGCTGCAGCTCCTTAATCTCATTCTCCATCACCGTGAGTGCAGCAGCCACGCTAATATCAGGGTTGACCTGATGCACACCTCTAGGAGAAGAGGCGGGTGCCCTAACACTAAGAATGGAAGTTCTAGTAGATGGCCGCTGTTGCTCAGTGAGAGCGAAGCTCTCAAACATCTCCTCGCATTCAGCAGGCTCCAACTTATCCATGATATGGCCTCCCGCAGCTGTGTTGAACATTTGCTGCTTCTCGAAGGTGAGGCCATTATAGAACTTCTCCATAATTGCCCAATCAAACAGACCATGCTAGGGACATCGGCTCAACAGCACGTTGAACCGCTCCCAGGCAATGTGATAAGGCTCGTCAGGGCCATCCGGAAGGAGTGGATTTGGTCCCTGAGGCGAGCGGCCCTAGAAGGTGGATATTACTTTTTCAGAAACTTGGCTTGCAAGTCCTTCCATGTGGTAATAGAATTGTCGGGGAGGGTGCAAGCCAAGCGGAAGCACGCCCAGAGAGAGAGAATGGAAGGAGACGTAAGTAGATTGCGTCCTTAGATACACCCGTGATATTAAAGGTATCACATATGCGCATGAATCAGGACAGATGTCCGGGTGCATCCTCATCCTCGAGGCCATGCTACTAAGTAGAATGAGTGATCGTCCTCATGTCATGTCGATAGCGGGGCGGGTGATCGAAGATCTCGCCCCGAGGACCCCATCACTGGGTATCTGGTGCACAGTACACCTCGTTGGTGGGTCAGTGTCACCCATATTAGGAAAAGGAATAGGGATAGTAGAACGTACCTAGTTTTTGCACAGCTCTTTCAGACGCTCTCGGAAGTCGCGGGTGCGCTGGTGAAGCTCTCGTTCGGGCTCTAAGAAAGCAGAATACGGTGGTGATCCTTGCGAATGAGTATGGGGTATAAACTGAAAGACACATAGAAAAATAAGAAAGACTCGATTCTATGTTAGACACTCAGATAGGACACACAAGTAGCAGATAGGACAAAGACACACAATTAAGACTCACAAATAAAAGAAAGAAAACAAACCAAAAATCACACAAAGAACTAGTCAAAGCTAATGTTGCTATTGCCAAGTGTCGCCGGCAACGGCGCCAAAAACTTGATGTTGCCCAGACGATCTATAAAAACTAACAAATAAACCTAACCCAGATTCCTATGTAATAAATGGAGTACTTTGAACTAAACTGCATGGACAGTCAAGTGTACCTATCGAGTATAGCACAGCTTAATGGTAAACCGGAATATCGAACCCTACAGACACTACTATAACTAAACTAGACTCTAACTCGGACTAAAGATGATTTGGTTGGGGGGGTTTATACACTACTGATTATAGTAGCAAATGCAGAACTAACGATCGACTCTAACTATCCAGACAAAGAACTCAGGGAAATACCAGGAATGGGAAGAATACTACCTAGATGGGAATCCTACTCGTAAAGCTCAACTTCTACCGGTTATGGAAACTATGATGGATCTGGGTATCTAATGATAACAGCTCTAGACACCCTAGTGGATCCCTAATCACTCTCAGGGTGTCACCAACTAAGGAACCTAAAGATGTAGTAAACTCACCACATGGTCGGATTACCTTTCAGTCTCTCCAACAATGATAAAGTACCAACAGACAGATCATTACTTAGTCTCACTGTCCATAATACATCGAAGATGCACGGGGTAATCTCAGATCAACAACTATGATACTGAATAGCAACGGATACTAGAACACCAAGGGAAACTTCCTCTAAGACAGCTAACACTCGGAATCCTAATACGAAGACTAACCGATTACCTCTCACCTTTTGGGTATCGAGATAAGAACACTCGGATCTAACCTACTCTCAATCACAGTTCCTATGGAATACTACGTCTAGCAAACCATCAAACAACCACAAACACACAGTCTATGATCTAGATATACTACTCAAACTGAAAGACATTCACAAGCAGTATATGGAACTATAATTAATTGCAAATCAGGTTCAAAGCATGCATAAAATCATAATTATTAAACCAAGATCGTTACAAAACCATTAGTCCATTCAAAATAACTAAAAACCGATAAAAATCATAACTTTAGCAAGTATTTATCGTTAGACCTAGGCAGTATCAATGTTTTAGCCAAGTATCATATTCAAAACATCCATAACAGAAGCAATAAACACAAACGTAGTTTCAAGCACATAAATCAAAGACAAATATTCAAACTTTAAACCCGAATAAGCTAAACTAAACAAACCCCGGAATCAAAAGCTTCGATCTTGCACTTCAAATACCTTCTCCAGCCCCAAAATCGCCTCCTAGCTCTCTCCATACGGCTAAAACTCGAACTCCCTGATCTAATGGCTATCCCAATCTTTTAATTCATTGATTTAGGCTTTTTGTAAATTTACGGGTCTCTCGTGTACCACGAGATAACATGGCCAGCCCCTCGCGTACCGTGAGGGACAAATTAGTCGCGCCCGGATTTGGTTTCCCTCGCGTACCGCGAGAACTAGAGCTTCCTCCTTCGCGTACCGCGAGGGACTTGTTTTTCCCATTTTTTCAATCATTTCTTTGGGACTTCTCTTGCGCTCGGTTTCTTCACGATATAGCTTCATACTTCATACGAGCACCAGAATACACAACATAGACTCAAATACAAACTAAAACGACTAAAAACAAATACAAAACTATCTAAAAACGCATGAAAACAAAGGAATAAAGATGTATGCATTGCACTACATCAATAGGATACTCATGAAAGATGAGCACAAGTGTGTTGTTCAACCTCAAAGGAGGCTTAACCCTAACATGTCCGATGTGGTGAAGAAGGAGGTCCTTAAACTCCTTGATGCTGGATTGATACATCCTATTTCTGACTCCACATGGGTATGCCCGGTTCAGGTCATCCCGAAGAAGGGTGGGATGACAGTTGTGACTAATGAGAAGAATGAGTTGATCCCTACTAGAACGCTCACAAGTTAGAGAGTTTGCATTGACTATAGGAGGCTGAATGATGCCACAAGGAAGGATCACTTCCCTCTTCCTTTCATTGACAAGATGCTGGAGCGCCTATAAGGGGCAGCAGTTCTACTGTTTCCTTGATAGCTTCTCAGGTTATTTCCAGATCCCCATTGCACCGGAGGATCAGGAGAAGACCACATTCACATTCTCGTACGGTACCTTCGCGTACCGGTGTATGCCATTCGGGTTGTGTAATGCTCCAGTCATCTTTTAGAGATGCATAGTGGCCATCTTTTAGGACATGATCGAGACTTCCATGGAGGTTTTCATGGATGATTTTTCTATGTTTGGAAGTTCGTTCGATCATGGTTTGCATAATCTGGAAAAGATGATAAGGAGGTGCATAGAGACGAAGTTGATGCTTAATTAAGAGAAGTGTCACTTCATGGTGACTGAGGGGATTATGCTAGGGCACAAGGTTTCACGAGCCGGTATCAAAGTGGATAGAGCTAAGATTGAGACAATCAGTAAGCTTCCACCACCGACTTGTGTGAAATCAGTTCGGAGTTTCTTGGGTCATGCGGGTTTCTATAGATGGTTCATTAAATACTTTTCAAAGATTACCCGACCCATGGCACGCCTTCTTGAGAAAGACGTCCAGTTTGAGTTTGATGCGGACTGTCTTAAGGCGTTTAAGTTTTTGAAGGTGCAGTTAGTCTGTGCTCCCATCTTGATAGCCCCCGACTGGAGCGTGCCCTTTGAGCTCTTGTGTGATGCTAGTGATTATGCAGTCGGGATTATTTAGGCCAAAGGAGAGACAAGCACTTCCACCCGATCTATTATGCAAGTAAAACTCTTAACAATGCTCAAGAGAATTACACAACTACCGAGAAGGAGTTATTAGCGGTGGTATTCTCGTTTGATAAATTTTGATCCTATCTAGTGATATCTAAGACCATCGTTGACACTGATCATGCGGCATTGTGATACCTTTTCGTAAAGAAAGATGCCAAACCTAGATTGATTTGATGGATTCTCTTGCTTTCTAAGTTTGATATTGAGATCAAAGATAAGAAGGGAGCGAAGAATGTGGCGGCCGACCATTTGTGGAGATTAGAGGATCCTGGTAGATAGGAGATCCGGGAGGAGGCCATAGGGGACAGATTTCCCCATGAGTCATTGATAATGCTAAGTGTGGGACCAGACAAGGTGCCGGTGTTTTATATGAGTGTTGAGGAGCAGGGTTTGCCATGGTTTCTGACATAGAAAACTACTTAGCTGATGGTATATTGGTTAAGGGCATGACATCCCAACAGAGGTGGAAACTCTTTGCTGATGCCAACCACTAAATTTGTGATGCTCCACATCTATTCTGAGTGGGAGCTGATAGAGTATTAAGAAGATGTGTGAGTAAGGAAGAAGGACTAGAGATCCTTAAGCACTGTCATGAGGCTTGACGGGAGGTCACAATGGACCCTCATACACCGTGAAAAAGGTGTTTGATTCGGGTTTTTACTAGCCATCAGTGTTTAGGGATGATCACGAGTTGGTGAAATGGTTTGACGTGTGTCAACACACCGGTAATATCTCATCCCGGAATGAGATTCCCCAGAAACCGATCCAGGTAGTTGAAGTGTTTGACATTTGGGGCATTGACTTCATGGGGCCGTTTCCTGCATCATGGGGGAACCAGTACATTCTTGTGGCGATAGATTATGTTTCTAAGTGGGTTGAGGCACAAGCCTTACCTACCAATGATGCCCGAGTAGTGATGGGATTTCTGAAGAAGTTGTTTAGTTGATTTGGGACTCCCAGAGCCCTGATTAGTGATAGGGGCACACACTTCTACAATGCCCAGATGGAAAGGGTGTTGTCACGCTATGGGGTCACCCATCGGCTATCGACTGCCTATCATCCACAAATGATTGGGCAAGTCGAGAATGTGAATAGAGGAGTGAAGAGAATCTTGGAGAAGACTGTCGGGAGGAATAGGAAGGATTGGTCCGACAAACTAGATGATGCACTTTGGGCCTTTAGAACAGCGTTCAAAACCCCTATTAGCACCACACACTTTAGGATGGTTTATGGAAAGGCGTGTCACCTGCCGGTAGAACTAGAACACAAGGCATATTGGGCCTTAAAGGCGGTCAACCTTGACTTTCCTCAAGCAGCTAGAAACCGGTATCTCCAGTTGTATGAGTTAGAAGAGTTATGTGACGATGCATACGCTTGATCTTGGACTTACAAGGAATGCATAAAAGCGTTGCATGATCGTCGGTTGAAGGGAGTGAAAGAATTTAAGTGTGGGGATAGGGTTTTAGTATATAATTCTAGGTTGAAAATATCCACAGGAAAGCTTAAGTCCAGGTGGACAGGACCGTACATAGTAAAAGAAGTGTTTCCATATGGTGTGGTGGAGTTACAAGATGAGACGGGAAGCTCATGGAAGGTGAATGGTCATAGATTAAAGCACTACATCGGAGGACCAATTGAGAATGTCTAGGGGGATGAAGTTCTTCTCGACAAGCCAGGAGAGCATAATTGAGTGAGACGGAACTCTTGGGTTAAGGCTCGAGTGTAGAGTTTGCATACCACTTTGTGTGTATTTTCATTCTGGTTTTTGTATTTTCGGTTTGCGTGTTTTGTCTTGTGGTTGTTTTGCAGGAATTCATATTTGATTCGGTGAGGAAATTCTTCAAGAACGAGGTTCCAGGTATGTATGCACTTGATTTTATCATTAGAACAGGTTTTTAGAAGAATTGGGAGAAGAAGATTTATGGAGTCAAAATTTTTCTAAGTATAAAAATGCTCAAAACTTTCTGTGAACAACCCCTTCTCGCGGTACGCTAGGGACAAGAATTATGTCCTGGTAAATTCTCGTGGTATGCGAGGGACTCCTAATCCTTCCCACATTCCTTTGTTTCCCACACCCACCACCATTCACCTACCACTTTCACTTGTACCATTCTATCATTAATCATCACACTACCATCCATCTACCTACACAATCATGAGAAACCTCAGCGTCGTTCGAGATCGATTTCATCTTACTTTGACTTTCATGTCTATGTGATTGTCATTCATCAGGTACGTTTCCCTGCTTAATCTTGAGTCATCTCGAGTTAGTAGAATCTTTTGTTTTCTTTATCGAGTCTGTACTTTGAGTCAGTTTAATGCACGAGGTTTGCTGTGAGTTTAATTTTGCAAGATTTGATCCAAATTGTTCTTACTTAATCTCCATTCGAGCAATGAAGATCCGAGCTTGATATACATGTACAAGGAACCCTAAAGAGTCATGTTTGTAACCGCGAAAGAAATGCTATACGGTTCCACGAGTATTTGAAGTGAAAGGACAAAGTTGCATAAGAAGATCGCTACATTACTAGCTAAGTTTTTTCCAATTTAGTTTTGTCTATTTTATTGTGTTTTGAGTCATTCTTTTGTTTTCTGTTGTTTCTCGGTTCACATTGGGGACAATGTGCGTTTCAAGTGTGGGGATGGGAGACTACGTCTATCTTAGTTTAGGAATTTAGTTTGTTTAATTAGTTTAATTTAGTTTTAGTTTACTTCAAAAAAAATTTTCAAAAATGTCATTGATTGAGAGTTTTGCAAATTAAATGGAAGATGATAGGTAGAACTGGGCACTGCTTGTTGAACTTAATTGAAATAATAACAATAGAAAGCGCATCTAACTTGTGATGCATTGGTAGGCCCAATTGACTTTGATAGCTCAGTTTTCCTCGAAGTGTTGATTAGGTTAATTAAATGAATTAAATCATGATATCTTGTGGGTTCTCATCTTAGGGAAATGGGGAAGCTGAAACTGTCAACATAGGGTGATAGGTACCACATTAAGCTCAAAAATTTATATGTTTTTGAAATTATTTTTGGCACACCACTCTCTTTTTATGAAAATAAATCTGAGAGTTGGTGGCGCCCACATTCCATACTTCCATCTTTCATGAGCTTAATTAATATGAGAAGTTGAGTGTCGCCTATGTGTCACACACCGAGTTGCAGCTTGGTTGAAACACCACTAGGTTAGACTCTTGAGTGATCATTTGTTTTGGAAATCTAAGTTTCGCTTGCGTGTCACACGTCGGGTTCCAGCCTGATTGAAACACCAATGGGTTGATTCTTATGTACTTCATTGCTAGAACTGCAGTCTATGTGCCACATGCCGAGTTACAGCTTGGTTGAAGCACCACTAGGCAAGGTTCAATTCTGTTGACTGTTTAATGCTCATATCATTCATACCATTCATCCATCATTCATCTTAATTTTTAAAACATATAAACTTTTGTTTATCGTGGTGGGATAATCTGAATGATTAATCCTGGGCCTAAATATGACCTTGAGATGTGATTAGATGGAACTGTGACTTTTTGAGTGTGAGACCCATAGATAGATTGATATGCTTGGTAATATGATATTACAACACAATCGGGGGCTGATAAGTTGGTGTTTGGGTTTAGTCGGAAAGAAATATCAATGGTTGCGGTTAACTCGTGATTATATGTGAACTAATGCATAATGTGATTGTTGAAGCTAGTGTTCCAGTTGTGATTCCATTTGCAGATTCTTTTTCGAGGACGAAAAAAGGTTAAGTGTGGGGATATTTGATATGTTGCAAAAAAATGCTTTTTATCCGTGTATTTTGTACCAGTTTTCTTAGTTTTGTATTCGGTTTTAGTTGTTTTCAGCTTGTACTTAGTCTTTGTTGTATCTGCAGGCACCCAAGAGAAATAAGAAGATATATCATGAAGGAATCGAGCACGAGAAGAAAGCCAGGAGAAAAAGAAGAAAAAGTTGGAACTTCAAAGCCTCGCGGTACGCGAAGGGAGAAAGCCAAAGTCTCGCGGTACGCGAGGAATCCCAGAAATGGCCCCGACTGTTTTGTCCTTCGCGGTATGCGAAGGGTCGTGATGTTTGTCTCGCGGTACACGAGGGCCATATAAATCCGCAAAAAAGCCCTAATCGATAATTAAAAAGATTTGAACGGCCAATGATCAAGGAGTTAGACTTTTTTGCCGTCAGAGCAAGGGTTTTGGGCGAATTTAGTGAAGGAGAAACCTTTTGGGTTTGTAGTTCAAAGCTAGAGAGATCGAACCGATTAGAATCAACCATTCGGTTATGATTATTCATTCTTGTTTGATTAATCAGTTGTTTGGAACTATGTTTACTACTTTTAATACTGGTTTTATGGTTTTGATAATGGTTCTTGGCTAGAAACTTCAAAAATACCTAGGTTTGAGATGATTGTTTAGTAAAGTTTAGATTTTTATCGGTTTTTGGATCTTGTGTTAGATTATGCTATTGAAACAGATTTGAACTTGATTTATTGATGAATATGCATGCTTGATTCTGATTAGTTGTTGATTATTTGATCCATATGCGTCTTTATGAATGATGTTCATGTATGGGTGCGTATTACATCGCTTACTTTGTGTTTGTGATTCGTTGTGGTTTGCTAGACGTCAGTAACCTTAGTAAGTTGTTAGAATTCTGAGTGTAAACTGTCTGAGAGGAAGTTTCCTTAGGGTTTCCAGTGTTGTTGCTAATTCTTGTCAAATAAGTTGTTTTCAGATTATTCCATGCATCTTTTATGTATTGAGGCAGTGAGACTGAAAGGTGATCTGCCTATTGAGTTCTTTAGTATAGTTAGTGAGACCGAGAGGTAATCCGACCAACTGGTGAGCATTATATCCCTTAGGTTCCCTTCTGGTCACATCCTGAGAGTGATTAGGAATCCATTAGGTAGTTTAGGGGTGTTATATCTTAGGATCCCAGTTCCATCACATCTTCCATAACCGATAGAAGACCAAGCTTAGAAAACAGTATTCGTAACCTAGGTAGTGATTTCCTCATTACTGATTTTATCTGAGTCCGTTGCATGATAGTTAACTGTCTTTAGTAATCTATTTTTATTCATTACTTTGAGTTTAGTAGTTAATCTTAGTTTGTAGATCCCCCCCCCCCCCCCAAACCAAATATCCAAGTCCTAGTCAGAGTCTAGTTTTAGTTAGTGTATGTGTCTCGTGGGTTCGATATCCGGACTTTCATTAAGCTGTGTTACAATTGATAGGTTCAGTTGCTTGTCTTTGTGGTGTAGTTTATAGGAGTGTCTAGAATTTAACAAGAGTGTCTAGAGTTTAACTAGAGTGTCTAGGTTAGTTTAGTGTTTAGTTTTATAGACCTTTTGACCGACATCAATGTCATTTGCAGGAAAGACAAAGAAAATGAGTGTGATGATTCTAAAAGAAGACCCCCTGAGGTTGCAAGCAAGATAGTGAAGGAATAAGTGAAAAAGAAGGAGAAACAAGGCAAATTTGGCTTTGGCGTAGCCTACGCCGAGCCCGGCGTAGCTTACGCTAGTTAGAGAATTTTGGCATTGAAGAGGGCGTTGATCAGTGAAGTCAGCGTAGGAGTTTATTGGTGGGCGTAGCCTACGCTAGTCCCAGCGTTGCCTACACCAAGAGGAGATTTTGTAGGGATTTGTAGATTTTTTATATATATTCAACCTAAAACCCTAAAATACGTATCATTCATCCCCTGGAGCTTCTTGGACGATTTTTGGGAGATCTTGAGGGTGCTTAAAGCTTTTGAATTCATTAGTTGATGTTTTGTAATTCCGAAACAAGATTTAATGGTACAATGTCGTTTATGCGTAGCTAATTAACTCGTGGTTGTTCCCGGGTGTAGGATTACTTTCGTTTGGTGAATTTTTCTGAGTCTACACTTTGTTGGATTAGTTTTGTGATTCAATCGTATGATTAATTGCATGCTATTGTTTTCCGTGATTGATTAAACAGTTTGGTTCTTGAGATTTGGTGTTGTCATCAGTTACTCGGTTTTCAAATTGTGAACCATTGATTTCATTAGGTTTTAGGTTCTAAAATTGGTAGTTAATTAGCTAGTTATTCAACAGGTATCAATTATTCGGTTTTATATCGTTAATCAACACAGTCAAATATTCCGGCTTTTATCTATTTATCAATTATTGGTGTTTTGCAATTCATGTCTGTGTGAAGTTCAACAAGTATTTATCAAGTTTATCACTAACGTTTGTAATCTGAACCCGAGAGCGACACATTTTCTCTTAATTACTTTCAACTAAATTAAAGTTTGTTGCTTTTACAATTGTTTTCCAAATCAGCATCCAAAGTTCAGTAGTTTCTGCATTTTTATTAAGTAATAGTTAAATAGCATTCTCCATTAATTCCTTGTGGGTTCGACAACATTACTTTCCGTACTACAATATAAAGTAGCTAAGGATCAGTTTTTTAATTATATTTTTTAATTAGCCTTCGACAAGCGATCAACTACTAAGGAAGTCAAATCACTTACCTTTGCCAATGAAGATTCCAACCGGTGTTCAAAGCTAATACCTTTGTCGCCTTGATCACCTAAATATTCCACATGCTTTATTAATCTAATTTGTCCCAAAACATTCATCAAATGAAGTTTAACACCCACCCAAGATCTTATGATCCTCACTCATCATCTAATCTTGGTTTATTAAGCTTCACACAAGCTTTTAACCATTTTATGTCAATTACACCCATTTGACCCATTAAGGTTTTTCTCCCAATATCCACAAATTCAACCAAATTATAAATCACCAAAACAATTGAGTTTTTGACATGAAATTGTGTTTATCTAACACCATAAAAACTTATTCATACGTAATTAATAAATCCAACACTTCAATTGCAAAAACCCCCATTTGGGTACCAAGAACCCTAATTTTTAAAACCTGCAATTAGGTGACATTAACTTGAATTGGTTGAACCTCTAGCTTTAGTAATGCTAGATTCACAACCCTAACCAATATTTGATTCACCATAACCCCCAATTTCTGGTAATTAGGGTTCATCAACCCAACTTCCATCAAGAACAAGAACATGGAGGATTTTCAATGAATCAAAACACTTACTTGAAGATTAAGAAGGATGGTGCATATCAATACTTCCGATTCTAGCATGCAAGTGATTGAAATATAGCCTCAAAGTTCTCCCACCCTTCTCCTCTCTATTCCACGCCACACATACACACACCTTGTGTGTGTTGACATGTTAAATCTCCACCAAAATCAGCTTTCAGAATTAACCCCTTCCTCCAAAATTAGATAACTCCACCATTTAAGTAACACCCTCCAACTTTCTTTTATTTAAATACACCCCTTACAATATAAATAATATATTATACGGAAAACCCGGAAATTGGTTCGTTACATTAATGGAAAGAAAGAAACAAGAGATCATCCTCGACGATTGAGTAATGCCCAAATATTAGAACAACTAAAAAGTTACCCCGATCGTGTTCCGGGGAAACATCCAAGGCATGGAGGTGTAAAAAGAAAGCGTGTCGCGCCAGAGTTGAATTGGACTAAACGAAGTATCTTCTTTGAGCTGGATTATTGGTCTTCTGTGCTTTTAAAACAAAATCTTGATGTTATGCACGTGGAGAAAAATGTGTGTGAGAGTTTACTGGGAACTTTGTTGATGAATGATAAATCAAAAGACACACACAAAGTCTCCAAACACTTGGAAAATATGGGTATTCGACATAACATATGGCTAACACAAAAAAAACAAGTTGTACCAACCACAAGCTTCTTACTCTTTCACACCCAGTGATCGAGAACGTTTTTGTCAGTTTATTAGAGGAGTGAGACTGCCAGATGGATTTGGATCGAATTTTAAAAATAAGGTGCTTCCTAATGATCCAAATATAATCAGGTTAAAGTCCCATGATTATCACATCCTCATGCAACGATTGCTGCCAATAGGGGTACGATCAGGTCTGCACAAAAATGTTTCAACAACAATCAATGACGTTTGCACATCCTTTCAAAAAATTTATGCACGATCAGTAGATGTGAAATACATGTATGAAGCAAATGAGGAAGTGGTTAAGATACTATGTAATTTGGAAATGATATATCCTCTAGTATTTTTTGACATAATGGTTCATCTAATTCTTCATTTACCCAAAGAAGCTATTCTTGGTGGCCCTGTGTATATGAGATGGATGTATCCTTTTGAAAGATACATGAAAAAGCTCAAATCATATGTTAGAAACAAAGCCAAGCCTGAAGGCTCAATAGCAGAGGGTTATGTTGCAGATGAAGTATTGGCATTCTGCACTATATATCTGGACGGTATGCAAACCAAATTTAACCGACCAGATAAAAATGCAGATGATGGCATTCCAATAGGTGGTTTCAAGTGTTTTCAACATAATGTCGACCAATGTCGAAAAATAAAATCATCGCGATCTCTGAACATGCCAACAAATCATTACAATGGTTTATGTTGAACAACTGCGATGAAATCAAAGTCTACAAAATGTAAGTTGAAACGCCCCCAAACCAGGTACATCTCATAGTTGGCACAAAACATAACAACATAGTTCTTAAACTGGAAATCAAATCTATTACAGCAGAAGTCTTTAGTTTAAAACACTCATAATTCAATAACATAAATCATTGTTTGAAACATAAACTATCGGGAAGGGAAATGTCAGTCTTTAGCACCGCAACCCGATGTCCATGCTTTCAAGCCCTCACGACTCCTCTACTTTTCCCTTGATTTACTTTTACTACTCGTCATGCATACTAAAAGTCAGCTAACGCTGGTGAGTTCTATCTTTACTTTAAACTGAAAACTTTCTTTTGGTAGCTTAGTTTTATAAAAATAAAATAAGCTTTTCTTTATCTACCTTTAAACACTTTTACTTTACTTTAAAACTTCACGACGTTACAATTATAAAACCGTTACGTTACTATCTTTCATCAAAACTTTACTTTGAGGAAACCCGTCAAGGCGTCCTCCTTTACCACTTTCCGACTATCGTTTCACTTGTATAGGACATGTGCCTTTCACATACTTTAACTATCACATATGGATCATTGTCCGAGGACAAGATCCCTTTGTCGCTTACACCTAAGAGTAAGAATTTTACTTTAGTGCTGCCCACACCTCAGGATGGGACTTTCTTTCTCGCTTGCACTTCTGCCTTTAGCATTGCTTACACCTCAGGGTAAGACTCCTTTAGCATTTCTCACACCTTAGGGTGATACTTTAAATTTAGTTTGCTTACACCTCGGGCTGAGGCTTCTACTTTAGCATGATGTAAGAATCCAAACCAGGCACCCTACAGTTGGTTCTCATAACTGGTTAAACTCTTTAAAAACATGTAACTTTCATTTACATAAACAGTGGAAGTCTTTCTCAAAATAATATTATCTTTAAACTTGTTAACTTTGATATCATTACCTGAAGAATGCATGCACACCAACCCGAGTACATACAAACGTACATACAAGTCAGCTACGCTGAGTGAGTTCTAATAGTTTAATTTAAACAACAACCAACTCGTCTCTTTATATAATTATTTCCATTCAAGACCCTCTGGTCCTTAGAAAATAGTTGTATAGATTTTGCTCATATAAATAACCCCCGTTATCTTATAATATCCCAAAGGATTCACCCTCCCAGACTCTACCCACCATTTTAACTCGGTAAGTCTCACTGACATAGAACGAGCTTACTACACTGATAACACACAATTACCATGTATATATTAACCATACACTGGTTAACTCAACCAACCTCTAAACACTGGCTTAACCAGCCCCAACCAAGACTCTTACAAATCATCTGACACAACAGTTGTACACAATGTACTCATCCCGACACAACGGTCAATCTAACTCGACACACCACATTGATTCCATCTATTTATTACATCAATAACATCTCATACACAATTAAAATAACTCGTCACTTGCATGTAATTTAACACATATATATGCATACAAATACATACCTAATCACCGCACCCTCGTCGGGGATATCCCCGTCGGGATACTCGTCATAAGCTCAGCTATACCCTTGTTACAGGGCCACGCCACTATACATAGTGAACACTCGTCATCTACGATGACTACCCAGCCACCCACATGGTGACTATATCATCTACCATACGGTAACTGACACATAACCATATGATGACAGCCAGATCACACGTAAAATGATGACCCCGAAGGACTGCGTCCTCCACACCACTTTTGACCATAAACACGGTCATCAATGCAAGCACATAAAGCAACACATATAAACACACGACACTATCTGGACATGTACTACGACTCACCACCCTTTCTCTAATCACTTACGCGTGTAAACCAACACACACTTCAGACGTATCCTCTTAACTTCAAGACACATTACCCGACCCTTTTCGAATAGGTAATTATATGACACACAAACCCCATACTGAGTTCTAACCCGTATATACTATGGACACCCCATAGACACATGCTAACACGATACCCGCCGTGTCACGAGGACAACGACACAATACACACAACATCAAACACATGACGCTTAACAGCATACTAGCATTTATTGGACTCGTTAATGAACCACGTACGGGTTCCCCTGCTAACTCTCCTTACGTAACAAACACAGGCTTAACTAAATTCCCGACTAACTCATAAGATGACATACACATATCATCCCAAATCTTGTTCACCCACCCAAAGGACCCCATAACGACCCTTAGTTTCATTATTACATAACGATCTCATAAAACACTTCAAGTTTAAATCATAACTCGTAATGCGTTCGCTTAGTAAAACACATGAGTATGTACGATAGCCCCAAAACAGTAAAACGTTTAAAAGAGAGGATTAGAAACTCACCAGTTGAGAGGCACTACAAAATCCTTACTCTGTAACCTGCCTATTAACGCTCGAACCAAAACCTGTCAAGCGTATGATCGTATGATCAGGATACGTGCTAAACACACGTCGAAAACTCATAAATATAATGAACCTCGACACTTGTGTTCTCTGCTCTCCATATTGTTTCATCGAACCCTTAGCTTCACCTAGACACGCATCGGGTCGTCCTCACCTCGTTTAGAACTTGCGTACTCGAACCGGGTTCCCATGCACGCATATGCTCTGCCATGCAAACCCTAATCTCGCCATACAAACCCTAGCTTCACGAATCGTAAGAATTTATGTCGGGTTTCCAACATGACATAAACCCGCCATGCAAAGTCCTACCCGTCACCATCTTTCGTTTCGTCCTCCCGTCACATCGTTAACCGGTCACCCTCATGCACCACCATCGTAGGCTATCATCTTCCTCGTCGGGTAACCCTAGCCGAGTCCACCCCGTGAACCCCTACCCACGTCGTCTATCGCCGCATCTTCACCTTCACCGTACATTGTTAGCCGATACCAACCATACACCTCCGCTTTCCGCCGCCGTGGAGTATCACCACAGCATCCCCCCGCTGTCGTCGGGCACCACCACCCGCCGCCATCATCGTCTCCGGTTATTCCCCTAAACCACCATCACCTTCACTCTTCACCCTCCTCACTCTAACTCTCCTATCTCTCTTTCTATCTCTCTCGCTTCTCCTTCTCGGCCCTGACCTGTCGCGAACCACCTCTATCATAGCCGGCCATCACCATGGCCCCCACCTACATCCCTGTAGCCGTCGCATTCGGCCAAAACCCCACCAACGAAACACTAATCGGGTTTTCCAAGCAACAACGTAAATAACATGAAAAACGTATAGATGGATATTAAGCGGGTTTTACCTTGATGGGACTTGATGTTCCTTCTCATGGAACCACCCCGCTTACGGTCGCCCATCTCCTCTCCGCTTGCTCTCTCTTTGCCGTCGAGTGCCCCTAGACCGATTATGGTCTAGGGTTTGCAAAAAAAATGAATTTAAACATTTGGGATTTTACATTCTAGCCCCTCCTCTCTTGTTTCATGCATTCCAATCATAAACCTTCTTTAAGTGACTAAGGGTGTCGTTTGCTGTCGTTGAAACACCCCAAGCACAACAAACCATGTCGCTTATTTGGTTTAATATACACTCGGGTCACTCACTAACCCGGACCCTTAACCTTTCGGATTTTCGGGATGTTACAAGTCTATTCCCCTTAAAAGAGGATTCGTCCTCGAATCCTACGTCGGCGCAACCAACACAACTCATCCTTTCCATTCCTACTCGTGCACCAAAACCTTTAGGTGTCATTCGCTCATTGTGTACATCAACACAGTCTCTTTACGCTACATCTTGGTCACCATTCTTGGTGTTCAAAGAATTCCCATCTGTTGCCCATTTTCAACGTTAGGACTTGTAGGATCACCTACATATTTCCTCATTACTTGCTCTGCCAAATTTTACTTAAACGGCACAACACCGTCGATTGTCTACTCACTTGTCACATGTCATATCAGCCCACGGGCACAATTTCCTTTGTCCCTTGTATACCCTTGATGACCTCGTCATTCCGACGATCACCTCCCCGAGCAGGTCTCTTACCTTTCATGAATGGATTCATTCGTCCCCCATCTAAAGTGAAGTCGTCATACTTCTCGCCTCATACCTTATTCACCGTCCTACAATGATTTCTCAAACCAAAACTCACTGCCCTACCCATAAAGGTATTACTTTTTCCCCCCTTAGATGATCTCTAGGAGCTTGTACAAAGCTACACTGGTCTCCAAAAAATTCCTCTACCACGGTATCTCTTTACTTCCTTACCATCCGATCACCGACCGCATCTTGTTTATAATTTACGAACACGAAGTCCGTCTGCTCACAAGCCTCAGCTACTCGTCGCCCCGTCTAGGGAAAGCATCTCTATTCATCTGGTGTCTCGCCTCGACTGAATTCTTTATATGGAACGTGCTCCATGAAGGTCCTTTGTCACCTTGTTAACTCTGTGTTGAAATCTTCAGCGTCATCACCTTGATCTCATCATAAATATCTCTGGTCAGGCGTCCACGTAAACGCTTTCATCATCAACTCTCACAATTTCACCCCTTGGCTTCGTGCTCCAAATTCCCGAGATATAAATATAGGCATCTCCCACAAGCACCTTGCCGGTCATCTAGAAAACATCAAAACTCCTAGCATCATCTCGGTACATTAATTGCCGAAAACATCATCAAAGGTAGAAGTACTCCACCATAGTACACTGTCTAAATGTCCTACACACGACCCACCGTGTACTACAAGGACACACACCGACACACACATATCTACAGAACACACAATGTCCAACACAAGTACTAGTAACCCCAAACTCTAAGCACACATCACGTGCACACACATAAACTACTAGGTCTGAGTAAATCTACGTGCATACAAAATGACCTAGTCATTTATAGACACACAAACTCCTAAACCGTATCTCTTACTCATCACAACGGTGGCCCCCACCACACGTCATCATATATTCATACAGAGTTTACTCGGTCGTACCCATACTTCAAGAGGACACACTACTCAGTCTAGACACAAAACATCCCTAAACATTTATACACATAAGATATAGAAATATCTTATTTCCCCATAGGATCTGGTCCTGAACATGCATACCTAAACAAAAGGTATGTAACTACAATTTTCCCATAGGACCTCGTCCTGAACATTTATACATACTAAGGATGTATACTTAAGATTTCCCACAGGACCTCGTCCTGAACAGTTATACAACGTGCTACACACCCTTTACACTTCAAACGTCACCTAAACATAACACACATGTGACACTATCTTAAGACCGTAGACACACACAAAAATCAAAACTCTGGTCTACGCAGGTCTACTCATACAGTCTAATCAACCAAGCTCTAGCATCCCATCAAAGATTACATTTAGTATGAACTCACGTTGTTCAAAAGGTAATCACATAATTAATCATAATTAACATTGCACCACCAATAGCAAGCTATCACACATGCATCTATCATTAACTATGCTTTAAACCATCCCATGGTAAGACTCACTGTCAAGGTCAAAATCAAGTAATTGAAAAAAAACCAAGAAAAAATATTTCATCACAAAAGTGCCTGACGGCCATTACTCAAAATGCTCTAGTCCTCTCGTGGTAACCCCCACTTCTCTAATCACTTAACAAGTCCAAGTTATCACCCACTTGTTCATCGTCGTCAAATTCCTCCAGCCATCTGTTTCATGATTCGGTGTGGTGTCTCGAAGGATGACTTCTGACTGCAAAAGCATTTCTTTCTCTCCAACCACCTCTCCTATAAAAGGAGCTACTAAGTCCACCCCCCATAACTGCCCTGGTAGTACTGGGAGCATTAGGCTCCCGAGGCGCCAGAATCACCTCCTGTGCTGGTAGCTCCTGCTCATCCTCAGCCGCCAGTGGAACCACCGTCAATGGAACAGGTGCTAAGATCCGTCTTCTCCCAAAGATAACCGTACGAACAGAAGCCGCACGTCTAGCCCGCCGTTCTGTCAACCGCCTGATAATAGCTCCCCGTCTAATCCATCTAATCTAAATCGTCATGGCCATCAGTACCTGCACAAGATAGAACCTTGGAGTGATTACTATGGGCGTCGGATTCAGAATATGAGAGTAATCATAGACTGCCAAATCACGGTGATCAAATGCAATTTGGTGGTCCAGATTACTGCTCGAATTCTAAACCTTCCCCCTCATATTCACACCAGCTTTCTATCTTTCCCATACCCTGGATACACATGCATCCCACACAACTCACATAACACCTCACAATAATCTAATAAGTCATCATATTTATCACAATTTCACACCATCCAAGGTTACACACAAAATTACTAAATCATATCGACGCACCAAACTATCGCAGATAGTTACAATTAATACTACCCTGCATTACTCAACTCACATCATAGTCTCATTCAATCACACCACACAACTTCAAGTAGTTCTACATAATACTACAACACATAGCACACATCATGATCCCACATGGAACAATAAGTCACTTACTTACACAAATCACTTTACCTAGTGTAACACTACACAAATGGTAAATAATAATTACGGCTCAACTCGAAAGACATACCTCTTGGCTCGCGGTTACTCGTGGTCGCATTCGTTTCACCCTCGTCCCATTTTCAATTTAAGTTAGGGCATTTTATTTTAAAAAAACCAGTTTTCTCTTAAACCAGGGCTCTGTTACCAACTTGTAAGGCCCCAAACCAGGCAACCTACAGTTGGTTCTCATAACTGGTTAAACTCTTTAAAAACATCTAACTTTCATTTACATAAACAGCGGAAGTCTTTCTCAAAATAATATTATCTTTAAACTTGTTAACTTTGAAATCATTACTTGACGAATGCCGAGTAGCCCCGCTTCCAGGCCAAGATACCTCATCCAACTGACTCTCCTGTAAAACAATCTAACGTACATACAAAGTCAGCTACGCTGAGTGAGTTCTAATAGTTTAATTTAAACAACAGCCAACTCGTCTCTTTATATAATTATTTCCATTCTAGACCCTCTGGTCCTTAGAAAATAGTTGTATAGATTTTCCTCATATAAATAACCTCCGTTATCTTATAATATCCCACAGGATTCACCCTCCCAGACTCTACCCACCATTTTAACTCAGTAAGTCTCACCGACATAGAACAAGCTTACTACTCTGATAACACACAATTACCATATATATATTAACCATACACTGGTTAACTCAACCAACCTCTAGACAATGGCTTAACCAGCCCCAACCAAGACTCTTACAAATCATCTGACACAACAGTTGTACACGAGGTACTTGTCCCGACACAACGGTCAATCTAACTCGACACACCACATTGATTCCATCTATTTATCACATCAATATCATCTCATACACAATTAATATAACTCATCACTTGCATGCAGTTTAACACATATATATGCATAAAAACAACTACCTCATCACTGCACCCTCGTTAGGGATATCCCCGTCGGGATACTCGTCAAAAGCTCAGCTATACCCTTGTTACAGGGCCCCGCCACTATACATAGTGACGCACTCGTCATCTACGATGACTGCCCAGCCACCCACATGGTGACTATATCATCTACCATACGGTAACTGACACATCACCATATGATGACTGCCAGATCACGCGTACAATGATGACCCCGAAGGACTGCGTCCTCCACACCACCGTTGACCATAAACACGGTCTACAATGCAAGCACACAAAGCAACACATATAAACACACGACACTATCTGGACATGTACTACGACTCACCACCCTTTCTCTATTCACTTACGCGTGTAAACCAACACATACTTCAGATGTATCCTCTTAACGTCTAGACACATTACCCGACCCTTTCCGAATAGGTAATTATATGACACACAAACCCCATACTGAGTTCTAACCCATATATACTATGGACACCCCATAGACACATAATAACACGATACCCGCCGTGTCACGAGGACAACCACACAATACACACAACACCAAACACATGACGCTTAACAACATACTAGCATTTACTGGACTCGTTAATGAACCACGTACGGGTTCACCTGCTAACTCTCCTTACGTAACCAACACATGCTTAACAAAATTCCCGACTCATCCCGACTAACTCATAAAATGAAATACATAAATCATCCTAAGTCTTGTTCACCCACCCTAAGGACCCCACAACAACCCTTAGCTTCATTATTACATAACGATCACATAAAACACTTCAAGTTTAAATCATAACTCGTAATGCGTTCGCTTAGTAAAACACGTGAGTATGTACGATAGCCCCAAAACAGTAAAACGTTTAAAAGAGAGGATTAGAAACTCACCCGTTGAGAGGCACTCCAAAATCCTTGTTCTACAACCTGCCCGTTCACGCTCGAACCCAAACCTGCCAGGCATATGATCATATGATCAGGATAAGTGCTAAACACACGTCAAAAACTCATAAATATAATGAACCCCGACACTCGTCTTCTCTGCTCGCCATATCGTTTCACCGAACCCTTAGCTTCACCTATACACGCATCGGGTCGTCCTCGCCTCGTTTAGAACTTGCGTACTCGAACCGAGTTCCCATGCACGCATATGCTCTGCCATGCAAACCCTAATCTCGCCATACAAACCCTATCTTCACGAAATGTAAGAATTCATGTCGGGTTTCCAGCATGACATAAACCCGCCATGCAAAGTCCTACCCGACAGCATCATCGGTTTCGTCCTCCCGTCACATCGTTAACCGGCCACCCTCATGCACCACCATCGTAGGCTATCATCTTCCTCGTCGGGCAACCCTAGCCAAGTCCACCCCGTGAACCCCTACCCACGTCGTCTACCGCCGCATCTTCACCTACACTGGACACTGTTAGCCGATACCAACCATAAACCTTCGCTTTCCGCCACCGTGGAGTATTAACACAGCAGCCCCCCGCTGTCGCCGGGCACCACCACCCGCCGCCATCATCGTCTCCGGTTATTCCCCGAAACCACCATCACATTCACTCATCACCCTCCTCACTCTAACTCTCCTCTCTCTCTCTCTCTCTCTCTATCTCTCTCTCTCTCTCTCGCTTCTCCTTCTCGGCCCTGACCTGTCACGAACCACCTCCATCATAGCCGGCCATCACCATGGCCCCCACCTACCTTACCGTAGCCATCGCCTTCGGCCAAAACCCCACCAACAAAACACTAACCGGGTTTTCCAAGAAACAACGCAAATAACATGAAAAACGTATACATGGAGATTAAGTAGGTATTACCTTGATGAGACTTGAAGTTCCTACTCGTGGAACCACCCCGCTTCCGATCACCCACCTCCTCTCCGCTTGCTCTCTCTTTGCCGTCGAGTGCCCCTAGACCGATTATGGTCTAGGGTTTGAAAAAATGAGGAATTTAAACCTTTGGGATTTTACATTCTAGCCCCTCCTCTCTTGTTTCGTGCATTCCGATCATAAACCCTCTTTAAGCGACTAACCGTGTCGTTTGCTGTCGTTGAAACGCCCCAAGCACGACAAACCCTGCCGCTTATTTGGTTTAATATAGACTCGGGTCACTCACTAACCCAGACCCTTATCCTTTCGGATTTTTGGGATGTTACACATGCCTGCAGGACTTTCTACTATGCAACTACTATGCAATGCAAGTATACTACTACACGAAATAGAATACCATCACATAAACGTTCACATAGACAAATAACACATATTAACACATAAGCATTTAACATGACATTTGTCACTGTCATTTTAACATGACATTTGTTACTGTCATTGTCACTGTCGAGATGTACCGAGATACAACTCCATTAACCTGCTTTACTTTAGCTCTTTACTTTTTTAAAGCATGTTTAAATAGTACTTTAATTTTAACACTTTCTCTTTTATTTTTATAAAAACATATTGTAGAAGCATTTTTTTGTAACTATAGATAAAATTCTATGTATCGGTGTACGTGGCTAGTACGCAGGAGGGTGTTCCTGAGTACTTAGCCTGCACACCAGTTTGGTCCTGCGTACTTGTCAAGTACGCATGACAAAACCCTGCGTACTTAGACAAGTACGCAGGTAGTGGTCATGCCCCTATAAATAGAAGACTTGTCTTTATTTGTAGGTGGAACTTCTGGAACAAGGTTGAGAGGTGTCCGGGTCGGGACGAGCTCTCCCGACCCCTGGACCGTGAGCTTAGATGAGAGATGTGTACTCCTTCGGTATATAGTTGGTAATATGGGATGACTTCTATGTTATGGATTATGTATCGTTTCATTATATGTTGTCTTTGTTCGTGTTTCTCTGTCTCATTTCTTGGTTCCCACACAAATCACAGAACAGGTCCGTGTTATCTCTGCTGCGCGACGAGGCTCCCAGGACCTAAAAGTGGTATCAGAGCAGGGAGTGTACACAGTGTAGAGAGTTTGAGTGAGATGAACTGAGATAAATTTCTAACGCCTATATATATACCCACACAATATTAGTCGTGCGTACTTGTTAAGTGCGCAGGACTTAACTCCTGCGTACTTACTAAGTATGCATGACTTAAGTCTTGCGTACTTGTTAAGTACGCAGGGTTTAACCCTTGCGCACTTACTAAGTACGCAGAGACTCATGTGTACCCAGATTTTTCAACTCAAATTATGAAGAAGTCAAGTCAAATAACGAACAGGATAAAAATATTCAATCAAGAGGATTCAAAGTCAATTCACGAAGGTTAAACACAAATATTTTTGGCTTTTCTGATTGGAATTGAACTATACACAAACTTAAAATCTTTTTGATCTTTTCAGAGTAATGATATACACATATTCACACACACTATTTTTGTTCAAAGACACGAGCAAAGGATCATATCAGGCTAAACTATAGCAAAAACGATACAAGATAAACATCAAAGAATATGGGATCAAGTCATGGATTACTATTTATTCATACGTAATAAGCACATAAACAAGTAATTCAAGTTGGCAATATTATAATATTTGAAGCCCTAAGCATCTTTGTATCACGTTCTTGTGTGTTAAGGTAGTAATTTTAAGATATATAACGTGTACCCCACTGTTATGCTACAGGAATGTAAATTGCACTATCTCAAGGCATCTAAGATTTTTCCAATGATTTTCAAAATTTTCAGAATGAGGGTACATCAATTAGCACAGGAAAAATTAAACAGAATCCATAAGGATTATTAAGAATCATAAGATTCAGAATCGAGTGATTCATTTGTCTTGGTTTCATGTGATTTCTTCAGTGAATATTGGTATGATGATTCAAGATAATGAATATGGTGTTTGAGTATTTAGGTAAGGGAATCTAACTTTTATCTGGATTTGAATTCAATGAATCAGGAGTGATTCAAGGGTGAATACATGCTCAACGGTTGATGTAAAGACATCTCTTGATTCAATCTCTCATTGCATACTTATGAGTATGGGCAGTGAGATGAACCGCATTAATTGTGCTAACGACCTATCCCGAAACTGGTCTCAGAAGAAAATAATTTCCAAAATCTAACATCTTGTATCTGATAGTGATCTTTTGCATTCTTTTACGCACACACACTAGCAAACATGGGTTCAAATCACAGTTGTAGTATTGATTTAATTTCCACACTACTAATGATTCAAAGATGCTTACAGCCTACTAACAATTCAAATTACTTGTAAATAAGCAGATTAATAAACACAACAATTTAAACAATCAAGTAAGCATGACGCAATCATTTCCCATATGTGCAGTCTATGATGTTTAGATCATTTCTAATGTACCATCATTTCCTCTTTTCTTCAAATAACTTTGAAATTTTCTCAATTTTTTTTTTGTAAAATATTTGAAGACTAAAAGAACTATACATAAAACTTAAAAGAAATAAAATTTAACTTTCATGAATTGAATTGATTTAAGAAAAACAAGTTTTCACTCTGGATTGAACATTCCTATCATGTTGACAAGATGTTCAAAACGGGTTCGATCAAATGCCTTGACAAGTGATACTACCGCCTTTCTCTCCAGCAAAGGCCACATAGCCGCCTCTGAATGGTTTTACATCTTGAAGCAGGGCCATGTTACCAGTCATGTGTCGAGAGCATCCACTATCTACATACCAACGATTAGAGATAGTACCCTTCGGATGTCCCTGCACGAGTCACAAGAAATTAATTAGAATTGGAGACCCAAGCCATAGTGGTCTTGGGTCGTCCGTCTTTCTCAAAATAAAAAACCTCAATAATTTCACAGTCGTGACTGTTAAAAATGGATGAATCTTTAGAAGACTTGGTACTAGGAGATTGAGAACTTTTAGATTTTTTGTTCCGGGACCTCTTCTTTTTCTTAACTGGAACAATAGACTTAGATTCAACAGCAGCAGGTGAACTAATGAAAGCTTCACCTGATTGAATTCCAGCCAGCTATTCCAGCTTTCTCAATCTCTTGTTCCTTCTTCTTCTCTGTGGCTTAGAAAGCTTAACCACATGTTTCTCACCAGTAAGTGCACTACCAGAGGTAGAAGCACAAGGTTTAGCAGATAGCTTTTCCCTTTTTGGAACATATGGTTTAGCCTTAGATGTGATCTTTGGCTTTACCATAAGTTTTACTGGTGGTTTCACCACATTTTCTTTTGGACTCTTGGAATGCTTCACTGGTGGTGACTTAGAGATAACAGCCGGTTGTGAAACAATTGGCCGTTTCCCTTGGTTCTTACCAGGGCAGTTCACAAAGATGTGACCAACCATACCACAATGAAAGCAAGTTCTCTTTTCTTTGTAAGTCCTCCTGTAAGGCTCATTAGATCTGGCATTAGATGACTCAGCATGATGAGCAGGAGAAGTTGTTTGGTGAACAGTAGTTTGACCCAGTGATGAATGGTTCTTGGGAATATAATATTTTTGCAAATTTTCTTGATAGCCATGCCCAAAATGAGCTGAAAAGGCTTCCTTTTTAACTTGATTAATTTTTTTATATCCCCCATAAAGCATCACTTTTAATTTTTCATTTGATTCAACAATATCGGTTTCAGTCAAAATACAATTATCACAATCAGTGATAATGTTTTTCTTAACTTTCTATTCATTGAGCAACTCCTCAGAGACTACTCCTTCAGGGCAGGTGTTCTCAGACCCATCATCAGAAGCAGTAAGGAACTCTTCATCAGATGCAGAGTCAGCCATACTTGAGGAATCATCCTTGTTAGAGGAATCATCCTGACTCGAGGACTCATCAAGGCAAGACAAATCAATGTCAATTAAGCCGTTGACAAATTTCCCGCTTTCTGGTGGAGGAATGGCATTATTACCCAGCCCTAAGCCATTCACTTGTCTCACTACAGACTCGTAGTGTTCCACCACAAAACCAGAATTTTTCAACTTCTCAATATTACCTTTCAACTGCAAGATCTCATTTTGCAGCTTGTTGATCTCATTTTTCCTTTTCTCTAACCCCTTGTACGTAACATCCAAATAAAACTGTTGATCGCTGATTTTAAGTGAATAGTCACGTTTTTCTTTCTTCAACGTTTCAATTGAATCTTTGTATCATTTTTTGTTTTCTTTGTAGCTTAAAGCTGCAATACGAAGGGGTTCGAATTTGTCTTGAAGCTTAGAATTTTCAACCTTTAAGCTTAGACATTTGGAACAAGAAATGACAGCAAAAGAGTTAGAATCTACCTCATTAGATGAACATGATGCCTCTCCAATAGCCATGAGGGCAACTGTAGTTGTAGACTCTTCTTGGTCAGCCACAGAAGCTTCCCGTTCCTCTGCTTCCATCATCTCCATAATCTCAGCCATGAGACCAACCTGTGTTTGAGCAATAAGGGCATCCTCCAGATGAACACCCCAATCAAACTTGTCATCTTGTTGTGCTACCAAAGCATTGGACGTTCCACCTTGACTTTGATTACGGTTGTTGGAGTTGTTGTACCCTTGATTGTTTCCTTGGCTAGGTCTTGTGAACCCCAAGGCCGGTGATTTGTCCTTTTGACATTCTCTTGCAAAATATCCAAAGTTATTGCATTTGTAGCACTTGGCCTTGGATTTATCAAATCCCTCCTTGGCATTTGAATGTCCACCAATAAACTTCCTACCAGTTCTATTCAGGAAGCGCTTCGCCCTTCTCATGATCATGGACATATTCCATTGAATATCCATGTCCTCCATATCATTCGGATCCACCTAATTGAAGTCTTCTTCTATGGTTTCAGGATCCGTGACCTTACCGCCAATGAAGTTCTCTACAAGTGGTATCAGAGCCTCGGTGTTCGTTGATTTGTGTTCCAGTTTCGTGTTTTAGGGTTTTTGGATCATTTCTGAGTTCTTACTTTTTGACCAAAAATCCTTAAAATCAAGTTTTTTATCACTTCATTTGGTGTTTGGAAGGCTAAGGGTTTGTTAGATGATGATTTCTAAGCTTTTGGAAGCATCAATTTCTTATATCCATCACTTTTCGAGCATTCTCCTCAAGATCTGTCAATGAACACTGTTGTACTGAACAAGTACGCAGAATCACCTTTTCTGCGTACTTGCTAAGTACGCATGGGTTAGCCCTACGTACTTAGTAAGTACGCATGAGAAGTTACCTGCGTACTTAGCTAAGTACGCAAGAGTAGTTGTCCTGCGTACTTGTTAAGTACGCATGAGTATTGGACTCTGCGTACTTAGCATGTACGCATGGGTTGGCTTTGCGAACTTATCAAATACGCATGAGCACTTGGCTTTGCGTATTTACTAAATACGCATGAACACCCTTTATGTGCGTATTTACTAAGTACGCATGAACTATCATCTGAGTTTTTTGGCGGGAAAACTTTCCTTGGCCAAAATTTTTAGGGATCATTTGTACGCGTGTTTCAGGCCATTTTTTAGAAGATAGTAATTTTGGTTTTTCCGGATCAGAATTTGTATACGATGTGGCTTGGCGAAACATGGACGAGATTTTTGTTGGATGATACCACTTGTCATACATTGTTTAAGGGTTCATACCTTAAAATGTGGGCTATGAGTATCAGGGATACTTATTTAATAGGGTATGAAGGCTGAACTAATGGGAGCAATTGGGTCGTCATCGGCTAAAGATCTCGTTCTATTTGTGAAGATGTGGCTGCTTTGGGTATTTTGGAAAGAGAATCATCTTGTGTAGGTATTCAAACCTGAATATGTGGGCTACGAGTATCTGGGATACTTCTTTAATAGGGGATGAATACTGGAACAACTTGAACCCAAGGATTTGCTGTTTTGGATCTTTGCAAAGGAATAAAAGAATAAAATCCTGGAGTTGGCTAGTTATGCTTTTTAAGGATTTGAGTGAAGTGATGATGAAGCTGGTCATAGTTTACAGAGAAATGAAGGGGATAAAAATAAATGTATCATCAACCGTGATTTCTCGTGTAAACTATATTTTTCATGCTCGTTGGTCAAGCCTGTGTTCAAGATTTGATGTGATTCAATTATGATGGGATTTCTCATTTGGGATCTAGGTGGAATCCAGATAGACAACCTAGTTATGGAACTTTACCGTGGTGAACGTATACAGATTAGGAGGTGTAAACCAGGAATGAAGATCTAATTGGATGTTGAACTTTGGATATAAGGTGATCACTGCTGAGCATGATTTTGTGTTTGATTCTATCATGTGTTTTCAGGATGAAGCTGGATATCTGTTGGATTATTAGTTAAAGATGGAACCTTTTATCATTGGCCGATGGGATAGGAAACATACCCTTGTTTCTGGTCTAGTCAGATGGAGCTTAAACTGAAAGGGGATATTGGAAATGAACATTTTCAAGAATTTGGTTGACTCGTGAAGACACAGGATAGAGTTGGACATATCTGGTGTGAAGACTTAAGTTTATCTTACTGGAATTCCTATGGGAGCTGATTAGTTTCATGCAGGTTATTGGAAATTCAAACTCTCTATCATATGCCAGCTGATTTGGAGTTGTCTTAGTCTACTATTGTTACCTGGTTAGGAAGACATTATCACACTCAGAGTTCTAAGTCAAGGTGGAGGTTGCTACTGCTGAGAGGATGAACTACAATGAGTTGTGTTGGGTTAGCCGGTTCCTATTGAAGCACTTGGTTTGGTCTACAATGAAAGCTACAGTTATGAGGGAGTCGTGTGTATCACTCGGCAACTGAAGATTGAAGTTTGAATATTTGAAGATCTCAAGTGGAATGCCAAAAGATCAAGTCTTGCCAGAAGACACTTGATGTCATTAGTTTAGAGGGAGTCTGTTAGGACATTCTTTGTAAACTGATGTATATCAGTGTTAGAGATATATAGAATTTGATGCTATAGTTAAGAGGGAGTTTGTAGAAGCATGTTTTTGTAACTATAGATAAAATTCTATGTATCGGTGTACATTGGTAGTACGCAGGAGGGTATTCCTGAGTACTTAGCCTACACACCAGTTTGGTCCTGCGTACTTAGTAAGTACGCAAGGCTTTTGCCTTGCGTACTTGTCAAGTACGCATGACCAAACCCTGCGTACTTAGACAAGTACGCAGGTAGTGTTCCTGGCCCTATAAATTGAAGACTTGTCTTCATTTGTAGGTGGAACTTCTGGAATAAGGTTGAGAGGTGTCTAGGTCGGGACGAGCTCTCCCGACCCCTGGACCGTGAGCTTATATGAGAGATGTATGCTCCTTCGGTATGTAGTCTGTAATACGGGATGACTTCTATGTTATGGATTACGTATCGTTTCATTATCTGTTGTCTTTGTTCGTGTTTCTCTGTCTCGTTTCTTGGTTCCCACACAAATCACAGAACAGGTCCGTGTTATCTCCGCTGCGAGACGAGGCTCTCGGGACCTACACATATAATTCTTATAAAAATATACTTTAACCTTCAAAACTATCTCTTTAACAGTATGCATGCCAGCCCAAAACCGTTAGGAAAAAAGGGCAATAAGAACTCACCTGACTTCTACGGGGTTTATCTCACTTAGCAAGACAACTTCAAGCTAGGTGGAATACTAATAAATCTGTCAAGGGTCACGAATGGAACAAGGTTATAACCTATGTGATTCATCCGAAAACTCCATGTCCGAAATCTTTTTCGGTCGAAATCTTTTTCGGTCGAAATCTTTTTCGACCGAAAACTAACCAGTTAGAAATGTCTTTTATCTGGTAATTATTTCATTTGAAAACACTTATCCGAAAACCTTTGTCTGAAATCCTTTGTCCGAAAACCTTTTCGTTCGAAACATTCTGTCCGAAAAACCCAACGTCCGAAATACTTTTCGGATGAGGCATAGTTTTTGGACGATTTAACTGTTCTTAGCCAAATTCTTCGTTTTTGATCCAATTTCCAATCTTTTTACGTCCAAAATTTTTATCTAACTTCCATGAAGTTAGATAAATACTTTCTAAGCCAATTCAATCGTAAAAATCCTGACTTTTTTATAAAAACCCACTTTAGAACCCTAACACACATTTCAATACAGAAATCGAATCTGGGAACGTTGTGTTTCATGTTTACGCATGATTCTTCCTTCTCCAATCTCATGTGATGTCTAGCAATGATCTCGGGTCGAGTTTGAAGGTCTCGGGTGAGCTATGAAGCTTTCTCTCTCTACTCTCTCTCTCTCTAGCAATGAAGATGAAGGTGAAGAATGGAGGAAGGGGAAGGCTAGGGCTTAGGCCCCCCTTTTCCTCTGGTTCGGCCTTTGCCGCGACCACAAGCCCATGGGTTTCCTCCCTTTGTCTCGTTTAACCCCTTTCGTTATTTTTCGAATCCCGCTTATAAACTATTATTCCTTATTTTTATTTTTGGGATGTTACATAAGTTTTTTATTATTATTATATTTTCATTTTAACTATTATGATAAACTAATTTGAATTTTTTTGTCTATCTACTAGTGAATTTGAATCTAAATTTCCTGAATGCAATATGAAAACCGATTTTTCTTCATGGTTAAAATATGAAGCAAATATAGCTTCATCTTCTACACCTGATAACAAAGAATTAAGGGCATTGACACATGGTCCCTTGAACGCATATTCTTACATTGCTTGCATAGTAAATGGTGTTAGATTTGTGGTACAAAATCGTGATGCCCGACGCACCACTCAGAACAGTGGTGTGGTTACAATAGGAGAAGACGATACTTCATTTTATAGTCAACTAGAGCAGATCATAGAGTTGAACTACATAGATGGTTACTCGGTTGTATTTTTCCGTTGTAAATGGTTCGACACGAGGGGTAAAAGATTAATTAAGCAAAACAATACTATTATTATTGACATCGTCCGTGAATGGTATCTTGGTAAAGAATGGTATGAAGATGTACAATATATATTAGCCACACAGGCTAAACAAGTCTTCTATCTTCGAGATCCTTCTCGAACCTCTGGCCAATGGAGGTTTGTTGACGACGTTCACCATCGAAAGCTTTGGAATCATCATAGTGTTGTTAATTAGATAGATATATTACACGACACTCAATCAAATGATTATACTTTGGTTGTCGACACCGGATGTGAAGTTGGTGAATCAAGTCACGTAGGTGGTGACCAAAGTCCTATTCCCCATGCAGACACTCAATATATTACATAGGAAACTCAATCATTTTTTGGTAATTTGGTTGTCGAATTAGGCTACTTGCCCATGTGGACAACTTTAAATGAGGGTGGTGACCCAAGTCCTATTGCCCTGATTGATCCCGGTGAAAGTTTTATTAATGATGATGAAGAAGATGAAGATGCATACCATTCAGATGAGGAAGATGAAATAAATGGTGACGATGAAGAAGATGATGATGTTGTTGACACATGTTATTGTCGTGATGATTTTGATTGAATGTATGTTAAAAATTTATAATTTATGATTATTAATTATTTATGCTTACTATTTATTTTTGTTGAAGAAATAATGGCAACATATGCTCCATCACACGGTGGTGATGGTGGAGATGAGGGTCCGTATAACTTCCCGTCGGGTTGTTCTGGTGGCTCTAGTGGTAAGTTACTCATTGGTGTTTAATGTATGTCTTTACATTGAATATATTTTCAATTGCCTAACTTTTCAATTTCATGTGTCAATGTAGGTAATTCCTCGCAGAGAAGGCGTTCAAAAGCTAAAAACCTAAAATTGTATAAAAAAATTGAACAAAATGGAAGGAAGCCTCTACCCATTGACGTTGAACTTCATGGCGGCGGGTACAAGTTTGTAGGAGAGAATGCGCCGGATTTTATACGTGTTATCTCCCTCGAGGTTGAAAAGGTTGTTTCTTTGCATTATCATACTTGGGCCAAAGTTCCCACCCTTTTACTAAGTATAGATGTTTTATAATTACTTACAATTTCATAACTATTAGAATTTTTCAAATTACTTCCATTTGCAGGAATTTTTTGATCTCGATAGTTGGAGAAACAGTGACATGTGGCACGACATACGACTCGAAATCACCGCCGAGTGTCAGAGGACATACAAAGAACACAAAAGAGAATTGAAAGTACATTTCAACGAGCATGGGGGATATGATGATGTGTAGGAGGCCAAGAATAATCCCCCAGAAGATATGGATCAAGGAAAATGGGAACAGTTGATTGATGAGTTGTTTTTTACTCCCGCCTAAACAAATTGCTCCGAGAAGAACACAGAAAACAGAGCCAAACAACGCTACCCAAGTTTCCATGGGAGCAATTCATATGCCCAATGACGACACATGGAGGTATGAAATACAATTGTTAGTATTATACAAAATGCTTATTAATTCTTAGTAATATTATTTTTGTTGTTCACAGGGGACCGGTCCTATTGAAGTCTTTAGAAACACCCATTACAAAAAAGGGACGGGTTGGGCAAACGAGACTGCAGCATCAGAGTACGTAAGTAAAACGATTTTGTTGTTAGAACATCCAATTGTAACTTTAAACGGGTCAAAATGACCAAAACACACTTTAATAGACTTAGAACTTCTAACTGTAACTTTAAAATGGTCAAAATGACCCAAACACAATTTAATAGACTTAGAACATCCAACTGTAACTTTAAACGGGTCAAAATGACTCGAGCCCAATTGTTGGATATTTTTGTTAGTATTATTAGTATTTGTTGTTATTAATGTTGGTTGATTGAAATTTGTGAATTATTCTCATTTATGATTTATAGTTGAACAGGTTGATTATCCATTTTACAGCAGTTATGCTGTCGAATTTTAGTAAAATAGTTAAGTTTATGTTTATTACATTGTTTAATGAAGGAGAGAATTCAAGAGGAGTTTACAAGATCCTCGGTCGAGTCTGGTGGTGATTCATCAGCAGTCGATGAGTTTGCGTGCATGGAGTATGCATTAGGTCATAAGTGTGGCCATATATGGGATGTTGGTCGTGTGGTGAGTAATCCCACACCTGATGTGTTTACTACCACCCCTCCACAAGCACATTGGCAAGAAACGGATGAGCAAATGACCCAACTCCAACAACAAGTGCAAGAACAACAACAACAACAAGAAGAACGAGAGCATCAATCACAACAAATGGCGACCTAGGCGCAACAAATGTTTGAAATGCAACGCTAAATGGAAGAAATGCGTCGTCTATAGGAACGCCGATCAAGCAGTGATGCTAATTAGCCGGGAGTTGTTGTCTTTGTGTTGCGAACAATTTGGATGTTTGGTTTAAACTATTTGGATGATATTTGTGTATTTCGGACAACTTTAGGATTCGGATATTAATTTTCATGTTTCGAAAACCGTTTGTATGATATTTGTGTGTTTTGAATGGTTTAGTTGTTTGCATTTCCAGGTTTATGTGTTTTATATATTTTATATTTCTGGAAAAACTTGCAAAATTAAAAAATATAAAAAAAACAAAAAAAAACTTATACCGACGACATGTCGTCGATATAGGTCTTTTTTAAAAATTATTAAAAAAACAGAAAATAGCCTTTTTCCCGACGACATGTCGTCTGGATAGGTTTAAAACATATACCGACGACATGTCATTGGTATAAATTTTAATTTTGAATTTTTTTTATGAACCATGTCCAGACGACATGTCGTCGGTATAGGTTGGGCTATACCGACGACACCTTTGAGCTATTGGTATGAAATAATCCCGACGAAACCTGTACGGACGACATGTCGTAGGTATAGGTCAAATCACCCTATCCCGAAGACGTGTCGTCGGGAAAAGGTGTGGTTTTTTCGTTCCTAAAAGGTGTTACTGTTGTATTGTGTTAATCGGAACCTTGATCACAACATGAAACGTATGTTTAGGCGAAGACTTGTTGCTCACTAGAAAAGCCCGATCAAGAAGGCCGGTTAAGAATAACTAGCTTTCAAAGTCGCTACTTTGGTCCAAATTTCAGCATCCCCGTGACCTTCCTTGTTCTTGATGTAACAAATGAGTATTCGTAACCACAATTGCTTGAGAAATTGTGAGAGGGATGATATCATATTGTCTGCTCCTAAAAGAGAAGGCGAAGAATGCGTATAGCAAAGCAATAACAAACCAAACCTTCTCAACAATGAGTATCAGAGGAGTTAGCAAATAAAACTTGTGTCATCACACTATGCTTGTAGCTAGACTTTCATGGAACCATTACCCGTGTCATCTCGTAACAAGTCCTCGTGTGCAGATGAACCTAGATCCATGTTACTTTCGTGTAAGCATACTTAATTTATTACCCAGTCTAACTAGTATTTTTGGATCGAACCATTACTTTTTACAATTGGGTTAATTTTTCTCACCCCTTACATTATAGTTTTACTTAGCTGAAAAAATATAAAACATTCATTACTTGGCTAATAGACATAGACGTAGAAACTCATGGTATCAATTAAAACTCGTCGTTAAGAAATCGTTTGTATTATTTTTCAACTATGTGAATGATGATGTTTATGTGGGTTAGATAATCTCTTTCATCGTGTCAAATTCTCTTACAGTTTCTACCGCTTTAGAATACATATAATATATTTCTACTCTAACCGTATATTTTGAATTATATGTAAATATGTAATGACATGGTTTTTGAAATTAATTCATAACAACTTTAATTTCTTTCAAAAACAAATTCACATACATAACATTTAGGCAAATCTCATGTTGATCGTTGACAGAAGAGGTGATGAGTTCATAAGAAATGTCTCTACTCAAATGCTAGAATTTTTGGATGAGAGCGATGTTAGAATGGGTGATCTTCTGAAAAATCTTTACTTACGAGGAAAAAAAATTATAAACTCTTAATGAAGAAAACAAACAATATTAATCGGTGCGATTCTCAAATAAGGCTTAAACTCTCTCTTACATAAAAATAAGAAGACATTAGATAACACTTTGATACTACTTGTCCCTTTGATTCAACTACAAACTTTTATTTTGATTAATTATTAACAATTATTAGAAATATCCATCCCATATAATGATTATCTCGACACTTTGGGCCACAGCCACAAGCTTAGTTGGTTCTGTATACTCATTGGATAGAATCAAGTCGAAGGGAAGGGGAGATGACATAGCTAGTGAAGCTACCCAAGTATTATGAAGTAGATAACGTGTTACATCATACTCATACACAGTATATGATAGTGAATACCAAGCCTGTAGCTTCGATGAACATTATGTATCAATTTTTTTTTTTGAACGGCAACACCTGGATATTCTAGGATAATTGGGTTTCCCCGGGACAACTCTTAGAATATCCAGGGCAGCCCACCCCAAGAAGAACCCCCAACTGGGTAAACCCCCTGACCTGGCCACAGACCCCTTTTTTGTTGTAGCCAGGATTCGAACCCAAGACCTTCACTATGGGAAGTCTTGTGGCTATCATTGCACCAAATGGCCAACCAAAAAAACATTAACTCACCTAATTAATTAAACAGATCTTGTTGATGCATTTGACAACACATAGGGATGGAAACGAATGGTGAGCTCAATTTAAAATGATTAAACACAAGCTCAACTCGTTAAAATTTAGAGAGCTCAAACTTGAGTTTAACTCGTTTCGAGTTTTATATTTCAAGCTTGATCTCGCACTTCTGTTTTTATTCATTTTTTTATCGGTGCATATGGTTGCTTTTTATATGTGTTTATAATTATAGGCAAATTGGATTTTAATATCTAAACTATGACACATTAGCCGATTAATAATACATACTGACAATTTAACCAATGACAGTCATAACTTTCACTTTTGTTGCAAATGGCAGTCTCGATAGAATAATCATCATTGTAAGCGAAATCGTGTGGAAATCAAATGTGAATCTTTGATGATAATATTACTAGAATTACCCTTGGCAACAAAAGTGAAAGTTAGGAATGTCATTATTTAAATTGTCAGTATGAATTATTATCAGTCGATATGTAATATATAAATACTAATATATTTATATATGTAATATGTTTGTTTAAGCCTCATCAAATTTGATGTATAAAGTTCACGCTTGAGATGGTATATTATGAGTTTAAATTTGGTCTTAAGATTGGTTTGAACATGTTTAAGTTTTACTGGTTTTGAGTTTTTATCGAGCCGATCTCAAATAAATGGTCAGTCTTCTGGATCGCTTACACCGTAGCTACGCTTATTTCATTAAACACGACGGGTTATAGGTATTATCATTATGAAAGAACTTTTGACATATTTGTAAAATGGATAATTTATTTCTTCGTTGGTCAAAATTTGCCGACACTTTTAGTTAATGTTTTCTATCTACACGGTTCTCATTTCTTGTTCCCATCAATCCATCATCAAAAGAAAAACCTTTCAACTTACTTATGAAAGATAAGGAGTCTTAAATAAGCGGGATGCTTAATGACAAGGGTTAATCTATTGGAATATAGATTAGGGTTTATCAGTATTGAGCCTACGGGCCCAATTAGGTATTTAAGGTTTTTTAAGATTTCTACATAAGACAACCATTCAATAATATCAATTCAATATTTCAATATCTCACGGTATCAGACTCTGGACCTCTCTCTTCTTCATCATCACAGATACAAACCCTTG
This sequence comes from Smallanthus sonchifolius, assembly GCA_023525975.1. Lineage (NCBI taxonomy): Eukaryota > Viridiplantae > Streptophyta > Magnoliopsida > Asterales > Asteraceae > Smallanthus > Smallanthus sonchifolius. The sequence goes on from CM042037.1 coordinate 23,830,684, forward strand.
CCGTCGCCGTTTGATACAAACCCTAGACAAGGTGGCGAGCCGCCACTAGCCACCTTGTCCCTGTCTTGTTCGCTTTAGTTTATTGATCTTGTTTTCCTATTTCTTGTTCTAATTAAGTCTCAGTTTCGGTTAGAGATTACAGCCACTGTTCCTAAATCTTTTTTTCGATACCCTACTACGTCTCACCGTTGCCGCCATTGTCACTGCCTCCCTCCGATTAGCCGACCACCAAATTCAATAATATCAATTCAGTATTTAAATATCTCACATAATCATGATTATTGACTAATTGTGTTAAACACGATGCTTAATGACAAGTGTTAATCATGATTATTGACTAATCGTAGCCGAGTTGTTTTTGTTTTGCTTGTTAACCTAGGTATTTTCCTTTATAAATTAAGGAGCTATCTTTTGATTAATTAAACTTCATACGCTTGGTTTCTCTCCAAAGAATCTAACTTACATGGCTTAATTATGCCTGAAAATACAAGTTAATATCATCATGCAATCATTCATCTTAGAAAATGATCTACCACCTTAGGTGACACAGACATGATAGGGAAGAAAGCATCGAGACAACTTTGTAGAAGTTAAAGACTCTACATAACTATAACTATGATTAATATGTTGACTACTCTTGTATTAAGAATTAAGATTATTCTATACGTTTTCTTTTGATAAATGTAGTATCTGATCTTTGATATACTTATTCCATCATGCATGACATGAATCGTGCAAAGCTCTCTCTAAACGACACGATGGTTATCTTTCTTTCTTGTTTTTGATCTTTAATTTCCTATCATTAATTTAATTATATTATATACAATACCCACATTTTATATACACGACTAAATAACTAATTCAAAAAATGCACAAAAATAATCCTTTTTATAACACTTAATTAGTTATAGTTATAAAGAAATTTTCATTTAGAAGTATTTATATTAACAATAAAAAGATTTAATCAATTCCTTTGTACTTCAAAACTGTGAACATTTAGACTTCAAATTAACTTGTCACACACTACCAAGAATATGATCAATAGTCGCTAATACATTTTAGTCGCCGCTAATACCTATGACTCGTTTTTGCAATTGACCTTTAGTGGCGACATATGTCGCCGCTAATACACTTGAGTCGCCGCTAATACCTATGACCCGTTTTGAAGTTTTTTCTACATTTTCATTATTTCTAGTTTTCCTAAAACATACATACATTACAAAACCTGTATATTTTTCATTTTTTTGGCCCATTATAACAAAAACATAACCACAAATACACTAATATATAAAGTTAGAACATAATGTAAAGGTTTTTGACCCAATCAAGCTATTACGAATCTTAAAACTACATAAAAACTAAACAATTAATCTTCATCCATATCATCATCGCCCCTGCTACTTTGTCCCACTTGTAAACAATTAAACTTGTTAAGTTTATCTCTAAAACTCGAGTCATCGTACAACATGTTAGTTAGTTCCTACAATTACATGAATACAAATTTAGGGTCAAAACGGGTCTAAACGGTTAATTTTACATACATACAAGTTTCGGGTCTAAACGATTCATTTTACATATATATATACATGCATAAAAGTTTTCAGGTCAAAACATGCATTTTACATATATGTATCTACATACATACAAGTTTCGAGTCTAAACGGGTCAAATGGTTAATTTTACATATATCTATCCACATACGGGTCAAAACATGCATTTTATATATATATATCTATCTACATACATACAAGTTTCGAGTCTAAACAGCTCAAATGGTTCATTTTACATATATCTATCGACATACCGGTCAAAACGTGCATTTTACATATATATGTCTACATACATACAAGTTTCAAGTTTAAACGGGTCAAATGGTTCATTTTACATATATATGTCTACATACACATAAGTTTCGGGTCTACACGGTTCATTTTACATACATATATCTACATACATACAAGTTTCGGGTCAAAACGGTTCATTTTACATCTATATATACATGCATACAAGTTTCCGGGTCAAAACGGACATTTTACATATATATCTATCTACATGCATACAAGTTTCGACTCTAAATGGGTCAAATGGTTCATTTTACATATATATGTTTACATACATACAAATTTCAAGTCTAAACGGGTCAAATGGTTCATTTTACATATATATGTCTACATACACACAAGTTTCGGGTCTACACGGTTCATTTTACATACATATATCTACATACATACAAGTTTCGGGTCAAAACGGTTAATTTTACATATATATATATATATATATATATACATGCATACAAGTTTTCGGGTCAAAACGGGCATTTTACATATATCTATCTACATACATACAAGTTTCGAGTCTAAACGGGTCAAACGGTTCATTTTACATAAAATAAACAAATCTAGTTTTACTTGTGTGTTGGGGAGTGTAGGCTGCACATGCGACTGCTCAAAAGAATCCGGCGCTTGAGATGAAGAAGGTTTAAACCCAATCCCTTTAATCCATCCGCGCCAAGTACCCCAGGACTTTTTCAAATGCCTCGACTTCGTTCGGTCTAGATGAAGAAGTCCCTTGATTGGTTTGAGTTTAGGAATCTATCTCCATCTCTAATTGGCGTTGTATTTCACAAAGATGATTTAATACACACACAAATACATAGATAAAATTATACTTTAAATAAATACTTACAAGTCGTTGCTCTGCTTCGCTGTCAGTCGTCCCATCTTTACGTGTATGAGCAGCACGGTACGTATCTAGTCGACTATGGGCCTGTTTAACGTTAAATATTAACTTGTCACATGTTCCTCCACTAACTATTAAATAATATATATATATACTTTATAATTCTGCATATATGCTTAGAATTTAGAAAGCTGAAGAGTTGAATGTTGATATATCTAAATTTTAGCAGAAACGTACAGTTGATTGATTACTCTAAAATTACTGTTTCTATACGTATGGGATTGTGGTCAATTCAATGGTAATATTGATGTTAATAAATTTACTAAAAAGTAGCCATTTTTTGCTCAAATAATTGCATCTTGATTATAGTAGCGTCTACGTAATATGGGTAACTAGCTATAATAATGTAGATTTCACGTGGAAATGATGTGCACGTCAAACATTAGGGAAACTACGGTAGACTTGCTTTCCTTCAAAAAAGGATTGGCATGCACAACCAATCATACTACCTCCTCCTTCTTCTTCTTCAACCACGATTCATGAAGTTTTATGATATCTTGTTTAGTGCTTATAGTGAAAAAAGTTTTGTTATTTTATAGGGTGAGTTGAATGCAAAGTCTAAAGGGTTTGAGCTCAAACCCTAGTTAAGCCACGATGATAACAGTTATGGAGGTTGTATCCAAGGATATCATGTCAAGAGAAATATTTGTAATGAACAATCGTGAAAAATTGTGAGCCATTATAAACTTTAACTTTGATTAATATCAAGACCAATTTTAAAGTTTATCTTGAACCGTTATGAACTAGAGTTGCAAACTAATCATGCAACTCGATCCTTGAAATTGAGCTTTTGATCGAGTTCAAGCTCGAATTCAAGCACAAAAACAAGATGATTTTGAAATTTTACAAGTTTTATATAATATGGATAGGAGTGCATATCTATATATGTTGGAAATAACAAATAAAGCTGTTAGATTTTATAATCCTAGAATTGTCGAGATCATTTTCGACTTGTGGCCAAGATTCTTTATAATATTAGGTATAACATTTCTACATTTGACCGACAACACCCACCACCGACCTCCCCTGTCGCCACCCGCCGCTATCGCCACCCACCACCGCCGCCCCCATAGACCGCCCCCACCCGCTGTTGACACCTATCACCTCCACCCCCTATCGCCACCGTCTTTGAACACCGCCACCCCCCGCCGAGCCCCGTCTTTGAATACAGACACTAGTGGACGTCTAGCTATATCTCACAGCCCTAATAAGGCATGATGCTTTTCAAGCCTTCAACTATTTTGATTAGTCCAAGTACACTTACTTTTACTATTCGCAATAGCCATGGTAATATGTTAGTTATCCTTTCGTAATAGACATCCCGTTGAATATGACACATGGATCAGCTTTTCATTTTCATATAGTGTTCAACCATTCTCTTTCTCGATCGAGATTTAAAGTGGTCTAATAAACTCTTAGTTTGAGCACGGACATGCATTTATACCAATTTAAATCAACGAGGGCCCAAAGATGTCAGCCTCTTACGTTAGCAAGGTAACATATCCCATCTTGACTTCATACAACTTTTACTAAACTTTAGATTAGTTCCCAACTATTATCCTTATTACTGTCGGGTCAAGGAACAGTGTTAGACAATGTCAAAGAACAATCCTTCATAGAATTGAGTTCTAGTATGTATCTCAGGTCGGAGGACACAAAGACAATACCATTTTCAAAATCTACTTATGATTGTGATCCATGTTGTAGTTTTGATACGTCTAATACTCATTCCCTAATGAACATCTATGATTCTTAGTGTTCAACCCTTGACCTTTCATCCTATGAACCAAACAACAATTCACAATAGTCATAATTCAGATTTATTCCCATAAATCCAATCAACTACGAAAATTTAGAATAATTCTTATTCAAGGATTTAAATGTACTAAAACATGAACACAGTAAACATTAACGAACATAACTTAACCATTCATTCATATCAATTAAAATGTCACTATTATAGTTCATAAACATCTAAATACTAAATACTAATCAAATCCAATCACTAGATGTCCAAAGCCCTATAGATCTAGCATGTTCCTCGTGTTTCGCTTGAGATAAGGGCTTAGTAAACAAGTTTGCTAGATTCTAATCTTTGTGTACTTTGCTTATAATGATGTCTCCTCGTTCCAGTATCTCTCGTATATAGTGGAACACTTTTGCTTGGTGTTCCCTTGCTTGAGCAATAGCACCAAAGTTGTCATAAAGTATCTCGATTGGTCTCTTAATGCTTAGCACTACTTCGAGATCAGCAATGAATTTCTTCATCCAAGCAGCCTCCTTTTACGCATCTGATGCTGCAATGTATTCAGACTCGGTGGTTGACTGGCAACAACATTTTGCTAGGTACTCTTCCAAGTTATTGCTCCAGTATTTAGAGTGAATACAAATCCCATTTGTGATCGAGAATCATCTCGGTCAGTCTGGAAGTTGGTATATGTGTAACACTTTACAGTGATCTCTTCTTGTACTCCTCCATTTAATAACATATCCTTGGTCCTTCTCAAATACTTGAGAATGTGCTAAACCGCAATCCATTTCAAAGCATATGATACATCAGTCCTAGTGCATAGCATGGCATACATTATCAATCCTATAATAGAAGCATATGGAACTCTTTACATCCTTATTTTCTCATCATCCGTACTAGGACATTGGGATTTGTTTAGGATCGTTCCATACGTCATAGGCAGGAATCCTCACTTGGAATCTTACATTGAGAAGCGTCGAATGACCTTGTCAATATATGCACATTGACTGAAACCCATTAGCCACTTTGATCTATCTCTATAGATCTTAATTCTCATGATATAGGCGGCTTCGCCAAGATCCTGCATCGAGAAACACCTTCCAAGACAAGACTTGACATCTTGTAACGTTGGATATCATTTCCGATGAGTAGTATGTCATCTACATACAGTTGTGCTCTCACTTGTCTTCTTGTAAACACACGGCTCATCTTCACTCTTGATAAAAACGAAACTCTTTGATTATGTTACCAATTCAAAGATTCTAGCTTCAAAATGCTTGCTTTAATCCATAAATGATTTCTTAAGCTTGCACGCCTTATCAGGACTCTTTGGATCGACAAAACCTTCGGGTTGAGCCATATAGACATCTTAAGTGGCCATTCAAGAAAGTCGTTTTGACATCCATTTGCCATATTTCGTATTCATAATGTGCGGCTATGGAAATCAGAATTCTGGTTGATTTAAGCATGGCTACTGGTGAAAAGGTTTCATCATAATCAATTCCTTGAGTATGAGTAAATCCTTTCATGACAAGCCTTGCCTTAAAAGGTATATACATTACCATCCATGTGGTCTTCTTCTTGAAAACCCATTTACTCCCTACAGCTTTGCTTTCAGGAAATAGATCAACTAAGTACCAGAATTGGTTGTCATACATGGATTGCATCTCTGAACCCATGGGTTCAAGCCATTTATTAGATTCTAAATCTGAAATAGCAGAAGTGTAGTTAATGGGTTTAACTTGAACCACTAAGAAGATATCATTGTCTTGTATGAGAAATTTGTATCTCTAGGGCTCATGACAATCTCTACCACTTCTATGGACACGTTGTGTTACAACTGTTCCTTGAACTACTCCTTCTTCAGGCGCAGCAACCCTTGTTGTTCGGTTGTTTCAACCTCAGGTTCGGTTATTTGTGTTTCACTAATTTCTTCTAAATCCACATTATTTCTAGTTAGTCCCTTCGTGAGAAACTCCTCCTCAATTAAGTGTCCTCTACGATTTATGAAAACCCTGTTTCATTTGGGTGGTAGAAATAATAACCCCTGGTTTCTTTTGGGTAACAGATGAAAACTACCTTTTTGCCTCTAGGTTCTAACTTACTGGAAGTCTCACATTTAACGTATGCTTCACAACCCAGACCCTTAAGTATGATAGTATGGGACTTTTCCTATGTCATATCTCATACGGTGTCTTATCTACTTTCTTGATTGGAACCAGATTTACAACTCAAGCAATAGTTTCAAGAGCATAATTCCAGAAGGAGTGAGGCAAGTTTGTTCGACTCATCATTGATCGAACCATATCTAACAAATTCGATTTCTCCTTTATGAAACTCCATTGAGTTGTGGTGTTCCAGGTGGAGTGAGTTGTGAAATGTTTGCACATTTCTTCAAATGTTAGTCGAATTCAAAACTTAGATACTCGCCACCTCGATCTGATCAAATGGCTTTTATCATTCTACCGAGTTGATTGGGTACTTCATTCCGGAAGACCTTGAATGTTTCAAAGGCTTCATGCTTATGTTTCAATAGGTAAACAAAGCCGTATCTAATGTAATCATCAGTACATGTGATGAAGTACCTTTCACCAAATTTAGACATCGTCCTAAAAGGTCCGCATACATCAGTATGTATTAGTCCTAGAAGGTCTGAAACTCTTTTACCGACACCGGTAAAAGGTGCTTTAGTCGTCTTTCCACTTAAGCATGATTCGCATACCTCGAACGTCTCCAAACCGGTGGTTTCTAGGATTCCATCAATCTAGAGCTTCAATAAGCGCTTCTTGCTAATGTGTCCAAGTCAACAATACCATAGATAATTAAGATTGGAGTCTGACTTCATTCGTTTGGTGTTTAAGATGTATATATTGTCATTATTGCATGAACTGCTTACATAGCCTTCATATATTCCATTGTGAGGTTTAGCTTCAAAATAAAATATACTATTCATGTAAACCATAATGTCATCACCATTACAATTATAATCAAAACTGTGTTCACGCAGACAAGAAATCGAAATTATGGTTGATGTCGCCCAGACGGTCTATATAAAAACTAACAAAACCTAACCTAGACTCCTAAGTAATAAATGGAGTACATTCGACTAAACTGCACTAACAGGCAAGTGGACATATCGTGTGTAGCACAGCTTAATGGTAAACCGAGTTATCGAACCCTAGAGACACTACCATAACTATACTAGACTCTGACTCGGACTAAAGATTGATGATTGGGGGGTTGACTACACTAAAGATTAACTACTAATGCAGCAAACAATGTCGACTCAAACTATCAAAGGTGAAGAACTAAGGTAATATCAGAGATGGGAAGAATACCACCTAGGTCGGAATCCTACTTGAAAAGTACAACTTCTACCGGTTCTGGAAACTATGATGGACCTGGGTTTCTAAAGAAACAGCTCTAGACAACCTAGAGGATCCCTAATCACTATCAGGGTGTCACCAACTAAGGAACCTAAAGATGTAATAACTCACCAGATAGTGGATCACCTTTCGGTCTCTCCAACAATGATAAAGTACCCGAATAGACAGATCACCTTTCAGTCTCACTGTCCACAATACATTCAAAGAATGCATGGGGTAATCTCAAGATAATAACTATGACTCAGAATAGCAGCAATCACTAGACACCTAATACCAACTTCCTTTCAAACAGTTGACACTCGGATTCCTAATGACGAAGACTAAACGACTATCTCTCACTTCTCAGGTATTGAGACAGGATACACACTCAATCCAATCTATACTCAATCACAACTCCTATGGATCACTATGTCTAGCAAACCACACAAACGACCACAAATCCTAAGATCTATGACCTAGATATGCTAATCAAACTGGAAGACATCCACAATCAACACATGGAATTAAAATCAAACATACATTAGATCTAAGCATGCATATTCATCATAATTAATATCAAGAAACCTTTTACGAAATCATTAAACCATCATTATAATCCAAAACTAGTAAAAATCATAACTTTAACAAAGTAATCATCTAATGACCCAAGCAGTATCAAAGATCTAGCCAAGAATCATGTTCAAACACCTCAAAATAGAAGTAAAAGACATAGTCATGGAATCAAACTTAGCAATTCAAAGATACAAAAAGAATCTTAAAACCGAAAACGCTAAATCTAACTAACCCGGAAGCAAATCTCCAACCTTTTCACTCTGATTGCCTTCTCTGGTCCCAAAATCGCCTCTGGTCTCTCTCTAGACGGCTGAATGTCGAACTCCTTTCATAATGGCTATCAAATTCTATTTAATACGAATTTAGGGTTTTTCTCAGAATTTTAGTCTCCTGCGTACCACGAGACATTGGTCTGGGTTCCTCGAGTACCGCGAGGAACAAATTAGTCGCGGTCGGATTCTGCTTCCCTCGCGTACCGCAAGGCTCTCCTCTTTCTCTCTCGCGTACCGCGAGAACTTGAATTTCAACATTTTCTTCGTTTAAACTTTAGGCTTTCTTCTCTTGCTCGGTTTCTTCATGTATATTCACGAGCACCTGTAAATATACAATAGACTCAATAGTGTACAAAAACGACTCAAAACAAAGATAAAACTAAGTAAAAACACACTAAAACAATAGCAATAACGATGTGTGCTTCGCACTACATCAAACATCCCCACACTTAAGCTTTTTTCGTCCTCGAAAAAGTTGCAATGGAATCATAACTCATATCTAACTTAACAAACACAATTACCAATTAACAAAAATATACTCACGCGTTAAAAAGCAATAATCAGTATTTCAATCCGATTAAACTCAAGCGCCAACCTTCTAGCCCTCGTAATGTGTTCTAATTCTATTTTATACAGTTATCAATCAACCTGTGTGACTCACACTTAGAAGTTACAGCTCTACCTAATCCCGTCTCACGGTCATGTTTAGGCACGGATCAAACCATATAGATTTACCCTACCACGTTAAACTAAGATTTATTCGTTTAAGAAATTAGATGAAATCATGGAATGAATGGTATGATAATGAGCATTAATTCAAGCAAAATAACTTTCGTCTAGAGGCGTTTCAACCAAGTCACTATCCCGGAAGGTAACACATAGACTAAGTCATATCAATAAGCACATAAGAATCACTTAGGAGTGTTTTCTCCAAGTGGCCAAGCCAGAGGGTAACACATAAACAAAACTCATAATTCTAATCAATAAGCTCATGAATTATGGACATCTGGATGCGGCCGCCACCAAACTCAGATTTATTCTCATAAAAAGATAATGGTGTGCCAAAATTTTCAAAAACAAATAGATCTTATCTTAACGTGGTACCTATCACCCTATGTTGACAGTTTCAGTATTACCGACACCCTAAGATGAGTACTCACACGATTTCATGATTTAATTACGTGATTAATCCTAAGTAACACTCACATGCTATTTAATCTATTCAAATTAATTAGACGCGTTTTCTATCATTTAAATTATTTAAAACTCAACAAGTAGATCTAGTTGTACTATCATTTTCCATTTATAAGTAGTTATTTTCAAGAACATTTTTCAAAATTTTTCAATTTTTTTTTTTTGTATTTTTGAATTTTTTTTCTTATAAACAAGACAAACTAGCTAAACTAGACACTCAAATCCCCACACTTGAAAGACACATTGTCCTCAATATGAAGCAAGACACAACTTAAAATAAAAATGCAAAAATAAAAACAGGAAGCGACTTAACTGATAATGAATATGCTCTCGAATGAAAATCCAGCTTCGTTCTCAAATGAATATAGCTTTGGGACAAATGTACCTGAAGTGTTGAGGCCTTTCTCTTCTTCAACTCAATTAGATATTTGGGGAAATTCCTCTTCCAATGCCCTGCTTCATAACAATGATAGCATTTGGATTCCTTGGGAGGTTTTATGACAGCTTGCTTGGTGACACTGGATTTGCCTTTAGTAAATAGTTTTCCTTTGCTTCTCCTGCTCTTACTCCTAGCTTTAGGTTTAGTGACTCTTCCTTCCTTAATCATTAGTGTTGGAGCACCCTGTTAGGTATATTCATCTCAGCAGTTTTGAGCATCTTATGCACATCCGGGATGGACTTTTCCCAACCATTCATGTTATAGTTCATTATAAACTAGTCATATGCTTTGGGCAACAAATTGAGGATGTTATCCGTAGCTAATTCATTGCTGAAGATAAAACCGAGCCTTTCCAGTTGATCAATGTAGCTCTTCATTTTCAGAACATGAAACCTGACCGAAGACCCGTTTTGCATACGACATCCTATGAGTAATTTCATGGTTTCAAATCTCTCATGGCGAGCTTGCTGTTGGAACATTTCCTTCGGTTGTTTGATCATTTTATAGGCCGGGTGATGTTCCAAATCCTTCTGAAGTTCTGGAATCATCGTAGCCAACATGAGGCATGACAACTTTGAGGAGTCATCGACATGTTTCTCTCACGCTTTCTTAGCCGTGGCAGTGGCACTTGCAGGGGGCTGGTCAGGGATTGGATATTCAAAAACATAGATATTATTGTCTACTTTGAGAACAATTCTCAAGTTGCGGTACCAATCGATTAAGTTAGAGCCAATGAGTTTCTCTTTTTTTCAAAATGGATTTAAGAGAATAGTTGGAGTTTGAGGGATTAGTAGTGTTTGAAGACATCTACAAAACAAAATAGATTATGTAAGTATTTTCCATGTTTGGAAACCTTAATAATAATGACCTGTAGAAAACATTATTTTCTTTAAGGAATGAGATTCATGCTTCACCATGTCTCGCAATTGTGAACACGCTTTTCACAAAATATGGTTATGTAGGTAGGTAACGATTATCAATTATATACGATACAATTCACATATGGTTATGAGGTCACAAAGACAAAAAGGATGTCTAAGACATTGTATGTTTAACCCCATCTATGCCCGCTCTTCACTACTAATTGTCCAAGGCCTATCTTATAGGGTCGAGTGACTAGTCATCCTAATTTAGCAACGTGCAGCAACCGGCCCAAGACCCTTGGAATTCACAGTACAGCCTTGTTCTAACACTCGTAGGCCCAAGTGAAAGGTTGAGGCACATCCACTCAGTGGTTCAGATATATCGGTTCAAGTGTCATAAATTAGGATGACATAGACAAATCGATTTAAAAATGGATTTGTTTAGTGTTTTACCAATTGGGTCAAAAACATATTGTCTGACATATTGTGTACTAGTTTTGTCACACAAGTTTTAAAATTCTCAATTGATTCGCGATTTGATAAAACGTTTTTTTTCTTTCAAGAAGATCATATTTTAATATCCTATATTATTAAATGAGTCGATTAATCGCGAACCATTTTAATCTATTAATAAACTCTTTTATTAATTTATGAGTTTTGAAAGTCAAACTTGATTTCATTTTATATATCCAAAACTTCGGTTTTACATTTTAAAATACCCTTTTATGTTAATAAATATTTCACGAGATAACAAAATCTATATTTTGTTGTTTCGCCGTTTAATTGTGTTGCTTTTGTTTTAAATTCTTTTAAAACGATTTGACTGATGGTTTAAAAAAATTTAACATAAATAATAAACAAATACAAAAGTAAATAAAGTCACTAAAGTGTTTGGTTTTGCTAGAACCATTCAGTAAAAACCAAACGGGTTAAAAGAGATAGGATTACAAAACACAACTATTTGGTCTTGAATGTTTCCACTTACTTCAAAATCTCCATCTTTTAGTTCTAGGTTATGGTATCCAGATCTTTAATTCTTGTCTTGTCTAGTTAAATTACAATAGAAAATACAAAATAGAAAACCTAATATATTATATCAGGGCTTTCAAAACAACAAAAAATGCAAGGTAATAGAAACCAACCAAAATAAACACAACCATGGGTCTAGGGCTTGATTCACGACCAACAACACAATATTCAATAAACGAAAAGATGCAATCTTTTGTCAAACAGAAGTTATGACAAAATAAAGATTGCAATTAAAAAAAAGTTCTATTTGTTTGTGAAAGTCGCTCTGATACCACTGTTGGGATTCGTATACGGGTTTTAAAATTCAATAAAAAAGCGAAAGCGAGTATACGAACCGGGTCAAGTCAAATATTTGATCTGTCCTCCAAGAGTCCACATGCAAATCAAATAAAATAGAAAACCAACCACATATTAGATCAAATAAACGTATCTTATGAAATGACAGCTAACCAAGTTGAAACACCTCGATAACAACAATCCATTCGCTAGATCCGGCAACACGAAAAACCTGATAAACCCGCAAGGGGTGGCGACAGCGATGGCCGGCAAGCGGCAAAACGACGACGACATGGAGCCAGCGATGGTAGGTGCGACGAGGAGAGAGAATATGTTTGTTTATGGTTTCTCAAATTGTGTTTATTCTTCAAATCCACCTCTCTATATATAGATTTTTTAAATCTTAGCAAGTTAGACTAACTTGATAATTATTTAATTAATTCATAATTTAGTAATAACCCTTTTAAATAACTAATTTATTCTAAATAAATTAATAATTACTTGTTCATAAATAATTTACTCTCATCGCTTTTCGTGTCTGAATGTTTTAATAAAACATTCTATGATTGTTGCACGTGGTGTAACCTTTTTTATCGTACCCCAATAGCAGTATTGTCATATATTGTTACTCGGGCATATTATTTCAACAGGAGGCGAGTGTCGGTGGCGGGGGCGGTTGGTGGTCGATGGCGACTATCGGTTGTCTGTGGTGGTGGTGGGACTAGCAATGATGCAGGTAGGAGGCAGCGCCGACCAAGATTTGGTAGCGAGGGTGATAAATTCCAATCTTTTATTATTGTTTTGTCACTAAAATGCATTTCAAATTCAAATTCCCTTATATTTTAAATCTTTTTAGAGAATTCAAATTTCAAATCTAGTTACTTCTAATTCCAATTCTTTTGAGAAATTCAAATTCCTTCAAAAACATTATGCGAACCAAACACATCCTAAAACTTTTTCGAGTTGAGCTTGAGCTTATCTTATATATTCCTGCATTTAAGCTCGAGGCTTGAGCCTGAATTGATGAACGAAGTAGGATCATCCATTGGGGACGAAGTAGGGGTTGCCTAACAGGATTGAGCTAATAATAATGGGTGGCCTTTAAAAAGTGGGACCTATGGGGAGTGGTCCCAAAAGTTACTATCAAAATCCTCGTAGCGAGACTTTGATCTCGGTAACAGTGAGAGAGGAGAGAATATTCATACTTACAGAATTGATCTTTGTGGTTCTTAAACATGTATAGGCATAAGAGAAAGTTAAATGAGTTAAGAGGTAGATGAGAAAATCAGTTGCCCGAAATTAGTAAGGAGGGGAACCCCTCTCTCAGTCAGGGGGTTTAAGTCCCTTTTATAGTGAGATGATTGGGTTTTAACTTAATAATTATTAATGGGTTAATCCTTAATGAGCATGAGCCCAAGGTCCTAGCCATAGTTGTCAATAGCGAATAGCGGTAAATAGCGACAAGCCACCTATACGCTACGTAGCGAATAGCGGTAAATAGCGGGCGCTATTTCACGTTTAGCGATACACTGCTAGAAATTTTTGGAAATATTTTATATTCAACTATTGTAGGATTTGTAGCAATTATAATCAATAATCATCTAAATTTTCATATATTAGGGTTATTAGCAACCCTATTTATATTAATCAAGTAAAAAATTAAAAAATAATTAAAAAAAAATTAAAAAAAAAAAGAAAAAACGCTATTGGGTCGCTATCTGGTCGAGAAATGGAAATAGCGGGGCCTTAACGAAACGCTATGTAGCGCGCTATAGCGCGCGTTACGAGCGCTATTGACAACTGTGGTCCTAGCCCAAGTTGAAGGTACCGTCTACTTGCATCATTAACATTCATCGAGCTAGAGCTTAGCCTAAATTTGTTGAGGCGAGCTCGAGCCCCATTGGAGATGGATCTTAGTTTAATTAATTGGTAACCATATCATGAATTGTGGTATAAACCCTTAGTGTTAATATGATGTAAGAAAGTAAGAGGAAGTTGGTGTGTATGCATGAGAGAGAGTATGTATAAATATGTGAGGGGCATAGTTAAAAGTTTTATATATTTTAGGTTCTACAATGAAGAATAACCAGAGACGAAAGCCTAGCCACCCTATGATAGTTAAAGATGTTTAGTTCTACACCGTGCTTTAAAAGAATTTTATTTCATAATTAAATTAAGTCTTAACATAAGCATGAAAATGTAAAAAAAAATAAAATAAAGACAATATCACATTTTACACAAAGAAATTAAAAAAAAATATCAAGAAATCTGTCTATTTTTTATATATAAAAGTTGATTTAAAAAAAATATGAGTTAAACCCCTTAGTTATAGTCGATAAAGAAGAAAACCTTATGATAACACTCCGACTAAAAAGTTCTGTCAACAATGCTTGGCCTAGTACAAACATTTGAATTTCTAGTCAAATGATAATAATCCTATTTAAACACGCTTATTTAATTGAAAGATAATTCGAAGTACCGCAAAGTGTAACCGGTAACTTGGATCAAAGGGCATCAAATAATCAATGAGTCTCTTACTGTAAACCAAATCATTAACCGGGAAAAAATTAACTTTTAGGTTCCTATCACTCGCCTTCAATATGCCGATGATAGGCGAGTGGTCACTTTAAAGTGCACGAATATATCTTGCATCTTAACGTGCTTTCACTTTGCTTCCGATCTCAAAGTTGAATTTTCAAAACACAATAACATTGGAGGTTAATGACATAGTAAGATCATAAAGCATGGAGAGGTAGCACTTTTAAAGAAGCTCCTGGACTATTTGTTCTACAATTGAATAAAGAATGCTCCATAAGTGATGGTGTGATATAGAGATGGATAAAAAAACAGGTTTGGATTTTCGAACCGGTTTATAACCCAATCCGGTACCCCAAAAAAACCGGTTTGGTTTCAACCTGGTCCAAACCGGTTTCAAGCATTCCAAACCGGTTTGTATAGGGTTCGATATATTGCAACCCAAACCGGGTTTTGCCCCGAACCGGTTTCCACATAAACCGGTTCTGAAAAAACCCCTAACTGGTTTGATGAAAAAACCATGTTCGCCATCTCTAGTGTGATACTTATAAAGTTATTAATGATTCAAATGGGTGGAAATCAAATAGGTGGAGGCGACCTATTAGAGTCGGGCCATAAAGTGACCAAGTTAATGATCTCTTTGGAAATATGTCGTATGGTTACAGGTTACATGTTTCAATTGGGCCAGATTTGTGGGCTTCTTAATATAAGTAGAACTGTAGAAGCTTCCCTGTTCTCAATTCGTTGTTTAGAAAAAGAAGTACCATATTAATATTGGAAATGAATTACTGAGATGGGACACGTTTTTGCATATTAAAGTTAACTAATAATTTACCGCAACGCGTTGCCGCCGCGCGTCGCGACACCTTAAATGACCTCGAACTTTATAAAAAAAAGAGGAAAGCTAAACCGTTAAATAAATCAAAGTTTTCTAAAAAGCTAAAAAACGGAAACCAACAGGCTTCGAAACTTTATATAAAAAAAAAAGCAAAACCATTAAATAAACCAAAGTATTTGAAGAGCCACTCGAGTTGCGGCGCGTTAACTTGGACATAACATCACGTTAAAACACGCAATACATAAAAAAACATTTAATAGATCGTTGATATTAAAGATATTATATAGAAAAACGAAACCGTTAAAAAAGTTATCGTGTACGAAATAAATGAACATATTCGAAACTTTATATAAAAAAACAAAATCTTTACGCAAACTCACGCGTTGCCGCAAAATAGTTAGTACAAAGCAATTAAAAAACTAACCGCTAAAAAAAATTAGAAAACGAAAGTAAAACCGTTTAAAAAATAAAGAGGTAAAAACGCATAACGAAGTTATGTGTAAGTACTTAGACAACTTGTACACTGTTAAATGCAATTCCATTTGAACGATACCTACATCGAACGTAGATAAAATTAAGGACGTCGCAACGGTATATTCAAAATTTTATAAAACATCATATTTTAAAAGTTATAAACGAAAAAACAAAAAAAATAATAATTAAAATGATATAAATAATACTAAATAATAATAAGGCTAATAATAATAAAAAAAATTGAGAGAGAGAGAGAGAGAGTTTAAGTGAGCGAGAGAAGTAGAAAAGGACAAAAATAAGAAATTGCTTTTGTGTATCTAGGGCTTAAGTGATTGCTAATATTGTAAGGTATATAATTATATCCTATTGAGTGATGGAAATAGAATGTGTTTGAAACGGGTAATGGTAATTTTAGTCTCATTAATGATTATAAAATTATGTGGCATATCCGGTCTCATACCCGTCGTTGTCAGTAGAGATGCACAAATCGTGTTGAAACCTTAAACCGGTTCGGGTTCATATCTTCAAAGTCAAATCCGGTTCGTAGGAGAAACTGGTTTGGTTCGGAACCGATTCAATGAAGCTAAGAACCCTACCCGGTTCGAACCGGATTGGGTCGGTTTGAAACCAATTTGTGTACCAAATCGGTTCGTAACCCGGTTTTATAATAAAACATTTTAAAAAATAATTAAAAACTAAATAAAATTCATAATTTCATTACAAATCAAACACAATTTTAGAAATTACGAAATAAATACAATTTATCTTTTGATTTTATTCACCGTCATGGTCGTAGTCTTTGTCACGCCTTATTACACACGTACAGAATTACCCATTAAAACAAAATATATTGGTTTTTTTTAACCGTAAATATTTTTTTATTTTTTGTCTTAATCATCCCCTCTACATTAATCTTTTTCTAAAATATATCGGTTCTACATTAATCTTTTTTACAAGTTGCGACTTGCTATATGGCAAGAATTAAAATTTTCCAAGCAACATATCTTCGAAATCTAAGATGATTCCACGTGTCCAATTTGAAATTTCTAGCGTTTTGCATGCCATGCCACCACCATTATTCCGTTTTGAAGCCTGCCAAACTCGACGAGGCACTCACTTCAGTCGTGCAAAATCCTTTCTGTTATAAATCAATTCTCCATTAAAACCCTCACTTTTTTTCCGGCCATCGTCAAACTTCCATTGCTACTATGGAGATTTTGATCTTCAACTTCTCGTAATCTACTGCAACATTTCATCCATAGGTACTCTCTCTCACTCATACTCCCTCTCTCTCTTCATCAGTCTGTTAGTCGCATCGCATCATGTAATTTAGGGTTTCAAATTTCTGTATCTTGTTTAGTTTTTGGAAACTTTGATTACAGTTTGTTGAAATTTGAATCGCTCTGTTTCTACTTGCAGAGGATAAATGATGATGAGATTCTGTATGATCGATTTGATTTGTTTTTCAGTAACTCTCCGTACACTTTTCTAGGGTTTTCGGCATTTTGATCATAGTTTGTTGAATGGCGTAGCGTACTCTGTGAGATTCTGGCATTGGATCATCTTGATAGTTAAACAATAATATTATTATTTCTTTCAAGCCTTTGTGATTTGTATCAAACTTTTAGTAGTTTTTGTGTATATGTTCAAATTCGAATTTCTTATTTGCTTCTAAGATGTTCTTGAATATTCTACGCTTCATAATGCTTTCTTATCCATGTTTTGAACCAAGAAGGGTTAACTACATAGGCTGCATTGAAATGTGATCAATTATCTCAAACTTGTTATGAATGATGGTGTCTTTTAGGAACTTTCTTGTTCCAGTTATATTGAAACAACACCATCTCAAATACAAAGGATTAGAAGTAGTTTGAAGAATTTGTGGATAAAGAAAATGGCTAGGGTATCTAAAACTAGTCCATTTAGACCAAGAGGTCAGACAAACTCGGGATCAAATACCGAAGGTGAAAAGAAAGATGAGGAGAAGAGCAGTTCCAGTAGTGATTCAGAGAAAGATGCACAAGATAAGCAGGAAAAAGTTAAGGTAAAGGGACCAATGCAAGCTAAAAGGGGAAACCGAAGAACGACACTATATGAGAGGATTAATGGTCCGGAAAGAGCCAAAGGAATTATAACTAAAAGAGGCAGTGGAAAATCCGTGGCATATACGCTTAGACTTTGGAGTAAATATAACCTAATGCCACCAAAAGGTAATCAAGATAAGGAGGGAAACGTTAAGGGAAAAAGACCAATGCAATCTAGAAGGGGAAACCAGAAAACGCCACTATATGAGATGATCAATGGTCAGAAAAGAGCCAAAGGAACTGTAACCAAAAGAGGCAGGGGAAAAACCAGAGCATACAGTCTTAGACTTTGGAGTAAATATAACCTAAGATTACCAAGGAAAGGAACCGATGTGCATGTTTCTTCCGAGTTTGAACCAGACCCAAATCTCCAAGATGATTTCCAGGGTTCAGAAACAGATTCAGAGGAAGCTTGTAAACGAATTAATATTGAAAGACATGACGATGATGACACAGATAATGATGGAGGAGGAGCAGGAACACATAGAAATCTACCAAGTTTTGGCATAGAAGTTGTAGGAAAATGATGAAAGTGCTTAACACCATAACCTGATGTTGTTTTTGTTGTGCTTTCTTTCTTTCACCTTTAGGTGATGAACGGTTAGACATCAGGTTACTTGATTTTACTTTTGAAAATACTTGACATCGGATTAAATACACACGTTCATTGATGATTCTCCTTGGCTTCTTTTTGTTCATGGTCATTCGTTACATTAACTACCATGTTATCTACAACCAACTCTAAATATCCCTCTTCACTGCTTTTAGTGACCTCTTCTAAGGGCTTATAAGTATAGAACCAGGCACACACAAAATAATACACAAGGTTTACTACTTGTATACCAGTCACAAGCATGTAGTAGTATTCCAGTCTACCTATATTCAAATTCCTATCTGGCAGCCAATTTCTCCCATTTTTATCCGCGGTGTATTTATGAACCATGGTCACCATTAATGTCCCTGCATACTGTCCTAGTGCAATTGCAGTCCAATATAAAGCCATTGCTGTGCTTTTCATACTTTCTGGTGACTGGTCATAAAGAAACTCCAGTTTCCCCACTTGAAAGAATGATTGAGCTACACCATGAAGCGAATACTGAGGAACCAGCCAAAACACACTTATGGGTATCATATGAGTTGGCTGGTCCATCAGATTATGATCTCTCGCTGCTTGTTTTCTTTTGATCTCCACAAACGACCCCACAAATGTCGCACAGATGTTTATAACGAACCCAACACCAATCCGTTGTAAACATGTGATGCCTGCAGGGTTCTTTGTGAAGCGAGATGCAAAAGGGACAAATAAACGGTCGTATAGTGCGAGGGAAACAATGGTGGCTAGGACATCAAAGACCGCCATGCTAGCTGGAGGTATTTCAAACGAGCTTGTTTTGGTTATGTGACGGTCCATGGTTCGAGCTTGCATGATGGTGAAGCTACTTTGGTGTGAATATGCCATCACAAATAATATTCCTGTTGACACGATTGGTAACAATCGAATGATGGACTTTAGTTCTTCAACTCTATGCACAGTAGCAATTTGCCATAGGTTTGGCGAGTTTGTAAGGAGATCAGTGGTATCATCTTGGGTTGTAATAGCAGCCCTGTCAAACCACCTTCAAAAACACATACATTCACCTTAATAATGAAACTAATTTACTTCAATTATAAAGTTTTTGTCATATGTTCCTTAATTACCTCAATTGATTAGTATGAACAAGTCTTCCATCCTTAGAAATACCTGCATCAAGATCTTTGTTCTCATAAAGAAGTTTATCATCAACCGGTACTGCAACTTCCCGCTTTTTTATTGCAGCAACAATCACTTGAGCAAGTCTAACAAACGGACTTCCTTCGGGTTTTGCTTTCTGATAAAGTGGAGATCCGACTAAAAACACTACAAACGCGATCACCATCGCAATAGTCGGAATCCCAAGACCCCAACCCCAACTCACTTTATCTTGGATGTACACAACTAGTGTTAGTGCAGATAAACTTGCTAGAGACAAAAAAAAGTAGTACCAATTGAAGAAATTCCAGCTTTTTGCTTGTTTTTTCTGTTTCAAAATGTCGAGTTGATCTGCAGCAAACGCAACAACACAAGGCCGTGTGCCTCCTAACCCGATTGATGTCAAAAGAAGCGAGATATAAAGAACTGATAATTGAGACTGTGATGCTTCTTTGCAGTTGACTTGGGTGGGACATTGTGGTGGCCGGAATTGTGGCAAGAATGCTGATATGGTAATGATGATCATCCCCTAATTAGTAAAACCAGAGGAATAAACTTATAAACGACATATTATGATTTTATTAATGTTTATAAGTAGGTGGTTAATGAGGAGAGAATTGAACCAGTTCGTAAATGAGCAAGGCGACGACGATGGTCCAGTAACGACCAGCAAAAGAGTCAGCGACTAGTGCACCGATAATGGGCATAAAACTAGAAAGGCCGGTGAAGTTGGTCAGGGTGTTGGATGCCTTCACTAGTGGCAAGTTAAGTTGTGCGGTTAAGTATGTTATCAGATTGGCGTGGAATCCAGTGGCAGCGAATCTGTCACATATCTCATTGGCTGTAAATTCATCAAAATGTTTATTAGATTTGAAACCATTTAAGAAAATGAAATTGAGGAATATAGATCTTGATGGATTTTAAACTTTAGTCAAAGATAAGGATGGAGACGTTTCTTGGTATATTATTAGTATTTTGTGGACTTCATTTTTTATTAACAATTATGAGTTTATAAAACAAAATTAATCATCCTGCCCAAATATTATATCCACAGCTTCCCGAAGATCGAAAACTATGAAATTTATAAAGTCATTAGAATTTGGTGGTTTGAGCATACATACCGAGGATAAAGGGTAAGGTCTTGATCCCACCAAGCTTCTTTTGCTTTGACATCTCCATACAATCTTCATCTTTCTTGTTCTCTTTCACTGATTCCATCTTCTTCAGGTTTTTGGAGTTTGAGTGACAGGAATGGCGGATTTAACAACAACAAGCACAGTGGCCGGCAAGCCAATTATTAGCAATGGCGGTTTTTGGAATTTGAGGTCGGATAGAGTTAATTACACGGATGGTCCCTGTGGTTTACACAAATTGTAAATATGGTCTTCAAGTTTGAAAAACTATACCGATTGTCCATAAGTTTGTCAAAACGTAACACGGGTGGTCCTTGACATGGATGGACGTTAAGTTTTGATGTTAAATGAGTACCTCTCAACTTAAAATAATTAAAAAATATTAGTCTCCTATCACACCCTTTGTCTTCTTCCCTTTCCAAGTCACCCAGGAAGCTATTAACCGATACGGAGCGCTTTTTATTAACTGATATAGAGCGCTTTCTTCTTCAGAAGTCTTTCCATCTGGCATTTTGGGGGAGAAAAAGACAGATACTAAAGTCCAACTTGCAATTATGAAGATTTTAAAAAGAGTAGATGCTTCAAGTATCGGCTATCACGTTCATTAACATGATGATTTTCATTTGATGGCTTGGGGATTGCTTTATCATATGGTACTTTCCTTGGAGCATCTACTCTTTTTAAAAACTTCATAATTCCAAGTTGGACTTTAGTATCTTTTTTTCTTCCCAAAAATGCTAGATGGAATCACATCCGAAGAAGAAAGCGCTTCATATGTATTAATATCTTCTTGGGTGGCTGGCAAATGGAAGAAGACAAATGGTCTCGTAGGAGACTTTAGTATTTTTAAAGGGGTGTATTTTTTTTACTTATTTTATTGTTGATGGTATTTACACACCCATTTAACAACAAAACTTAACGTTCGCCCGTGTTACGTTTTGACAAACTTGTGAATCATCGATGTAGTTTTTCAAACTTTGGGATCATAAATGCAATTTATGTAAACCACATGGACCATCCGTGTAATTAACTCTTATTTTTATAGAATTTAATATTTTGATTATATTTTCTTATTTTATTTATCCTTGTACTTTTTTTTAAAGACGAACATTGAATGATGTGACGTCGCACCCTCCGTCACATGGGAGATACTCGTCCAACTCCGGGCAATATGTTGTCTTAACCGGGCCCACTTGGCGTCAGAGTTGGAGAGCTTTCAAGGAAAAAAAACTCACCCAATACGGCCTCTTCCGGGCTTGAGGGAGAGCCAGGGCTCGAACCCTGGATCGGCGTGGGTAAAACCTTGGAGCATCAGCCTAAGAGTTAGGCCTCATTTGCGATTCCGCGAAAATTAATGGGGGTGGCAGAGATCGAACCCGGGACCCTAGCCTAAGAGCTAGGGCTTACCTCAACCATACACCATAACCTCTTTGGCTTTATCCTTGTACTTAATAAGGTTACTTTAACTAAAGTTAATGCTTTTTTGTCCGTTAGCCTATAGGGCTATTTGGAACACCTTTTGGTAGGCCTGTAAACGAACCGAACGAACACGAACATCGAACATAAACGAACATAAATGAACTATATGAACGAACATAAATGAACTATATAAACGAACATAAACAAACGTTCACGAACATAAATGAACGAACACTACATGTGTTAATGTTCGTTCGTTTAATTAAATGAACAAAAAAATTTTGGTATGATAATAATCCTTTATTCATTGGGTTTATCTTTTTGTTTTTGAACGGCTAATTCATATAGGTTTTACACCTACTCCTAAATCTAGATCAATGTTTATCATGAGATTAGAACTCTTAATCATTTTGGGAGAAATACAATACTACACAC
This sequence comes from Smallanthus sonchifolius, assembly GCA_023525975.1. Classification (NCBI taxonomy): domain Eukaryota; kingdom Viridiplantae; phylum Streptophyta; class Magnoliopsida; order Asterales; family Asteraceae; genus Smallanthus; species Smallanthus sonchifolius. Next base: position 23,853,831 of record CM042037.1, read on the forward strand.
CTTGATACCACTAGGATACAAGCCTTTTGATATTTAGGTTTCATCTAAACGTATACTAGAACGTATCTAGTCATGTTCTCATTTTCTTCATGTGTCCAAACTTACACGTTGCAAGTCGATCACCCTATTTGGAATAAATTAGGATCTTTGATGTAAATATTTAAGTTATAATATCGGTTTTTGTAACTAACATTTATGTTATGTTTTACAAGAATACGACTTTGTTAGGATCTTCGAATCACCAACAACTTCGATGATTTCGTTGAGTTCTAAGCTAATATTCTCTTGCATAGATCAATTATCATAGTAAATCACAACGACAAATTAACAGCCAACCATTTAATTTTATAATATCTTTGTGTTTAAAATAGTAACATCATAAAATTTATAATTTCAAATTCGTGGTTTTTTTTAAACCGGAATTTATTAGTTAATTATTTATTTTATTTATATACTTTTGTAATTATAATTTCAAACGAGAGTAACTTTAAATATATTATCATAAATTATATATAATAATTATAATATATTCTATAAAAGTTGTATAACTAAAAGGCTCGTTCAGGTTCGTGAGCTCGATATCTGAAGCTAGAGCCGAGCACGTAATTAAATGAGCTTCAATATGAGCTCAGGCTCATATTCGAGCTCGTTTAAACTCGGCTCGATTCGAGGTTTTAATAAGCGAAAGTCTAGTAGTTTACGAGTGGTTCATATTAACGAAATAACATAATTGAAAGATTATATTCAAACACCCCCATTTTATTTATAGAATGCAATTATGTAAATGATTATGCCATAGGAATAATAGCCCAGCGATATCTTGGTAGTGGGATAAGGCTCAGTGACCATATGGTCCTTGGTTCGAATCTTATAAGGGGGTTTTCCCAGAAAAATTAGGTTTCCTTCTGAATTGGTGACTTTGTGTTAGAATATGATCGGATGGTACCATTGGTGGTACGATGATACTCCAGAGGTCCGTTAGTGATCCAAATTTGTCGTTCAAAAAAATGTAAATGATTATAGTGTCCATATTTATCTCTTTTATTTTTGTATTTATATTGAACATTAGTCAATGAAAGAATCAAGTTTTCTATTCATATCAAGTATGTTAATGGTATCAGAGCACTACTATACCATTCTCTCCACTTAATTATTCTTTCCTTACTTTACGGCTACTCCATCTTTACTCTAATTCCCATCACCGCCACCAGTCCTCTTCCCCATTCTTCTACCATGACTAACACCAACGATGCTACCCCTCCTGCTAATGATCCCCTCACCATAAACACCACCTTAAACAACCTAACCATAATCTCCTTGGACGATGCCAATGGTGTCAAACCAAGGGCCACACTGTAGCAAACTGCAGCTCCTTCAAGAAAATGTTTCCTAATGCGGCTATACCACCTTTTGCTCGTAATGTGCAGGTGTCAAGACAATCACCACAGGTACACATGATGGGTGTTCAAAACAACCCATCACAGTCCAATTGGTTACTCGACAGCGGAGCGTCACACCACGTGACAAACGACCTGAAAGCCTTATCCCTCCATACACCATACGATGGTACCGAAGAACTCATAATTGGTGATGGTTCGTCTCTTACCATAACTCATATTGGCACACTTATTATCCACACACAAACCACACCGTTAATCCTAAAACATGTTCTTTGTGTCCCTTCTATTTCTCGAAACATTATTTCTATATCTCGATTATGTCACGACAATAATTTTCTAATCAAGTTTCGTGATTTTGTCTTTATCATCAAGGATCGAAGTTCCAAAATCCCCCTCCTCAAAGGGACGTCAAATAACGGAATATACGAGGTCCCCTCTTCACGCTCCGCACATCCTCCTACAACATTTTCATTACAAAAGTCAAAATCTGAGCACTGGCATCATCGGCTAGGTCACTCCCCCCTCATACTCCCGAACACAACGGCTATGCCGAACGTAGACACCGCCACTTAGTAGAAACCGGTCTCTCTCTTCTCTCACACGCCAAACTACCCCTCCATTATTGGCTTCTTGCACTCACCACTGCCGCCTATCTCATCAGCCGTCTCCCCACACCCACCCTACAAGATACCTCTCCCTATCACCGACTTTTTAACAAACACCCAAACTATACCAAACTAAAAAGTTTTGGTTGTCTTTGTTACCCGTGGCTCCGTCCCTACATTTCACACAAACTTCAACCTAAATCTAAACCTTGTATTTTCGTTGGTTATTCATCATCTCAAAGTGCCTACTATACACTCGACCCCCTCACAAACAAGATCTACACCTCCAGACATGTTGAATTTGTTGAAGATGAGTTTCCTTATGAAACCATCTCCAACACCAAAATCAACTCCCCCACAGACCCCCTCACCTGGTTTCCTCTCACAGTTCCAATCATATCTACTACACAAACAACAAACACCCCTACCCCTCCCCAACCCCATCACCCACACCCACCCCTACCCCATTTATCTCATACGCCAACTCCTCCCTGACATTGCTTCAACCCCTAGCCCTATCCACCCTACCACCTCCTCTTCTGAACCTGCTCCTACACCTGACCCCTCCCACTTATCACCATTCAACCACTCCCCTACTAATTCCTCTTCTGCTACTACTCCATGTCACCCCCTGTCAGCCTGGCTTGTATTTAGTTCATAGCACAAGGTATAAAGACAAATACTAAGGCATCACATAAATTATTAAATTTCATATTTACTGTCTATAATTGTTTCAAAAACACAAACAAACATCAAAAGAAAATATTGTTCAATTTATTAACTAAGTCCAAGAGCTTTCCTATGTGATCATTTATCGTCAACTATTTTAACTATTTATTCCCTGAAACATGTAAAGCAAAATGGGTCAACATAAAGTTGGTGAGAGGCATAAGTTTAGATAAAAGCATAATAAAAGATTTTATACAATTCATTAACAAGGTTCAAATAAACACATTATCAAGCAAGCATGTATGTAGATAATAAAATCAATCAAAAAAAATAACAATGTGGTACAACCCGTGGTTGTCCTAGATAGATGGTATAATCCTCAAGATTATCCATAAAGTTTATAGTTCCCTCGTGTTTGAATAAGAATACGTCAAACCTCGAATAGTTCAAAGTTTATAGCCCCCTCGTGTTTGAACAAGAATACGTCAAACCCCGAGTAGTCAAATTTTATAGCTCCCTCGTGTTTGAACAAGAATACGTCAAAACCCCGAGTAGTTCAATGTTTGCGAAAGATTATGATTATCATGTTTAAATCAATTACAAAGATTAAAATAATGAAATTATATTAAAAAAAAGGAATTAAACTTGAGAGCCATGTGAGTATTCATACCAGGTTCTCCATCTCTATTATTCAGATATTTTTTTTATTTTATACCTCCATCAGGATCTCTATCTCCGTCTTAAAATTTTAGAGTTTAGTAAATAGAGTTTCTTTAAATATAGAGATTCATTTTCATTAATCTCTATATTTTTTATGAGTATCTACGAAAGAGAAAAAAAATAAAAATAAAAAGTGTTTGTGAGCGATATATAGATAGAGATAGAGAATGAGATGTGTGAGATTAAACCAAATTTAAAGATAAATTTGAAAAAATATGATATCTAGTTAAATTATAGAGATGAAAACAATGCTCTAAAAAGTTGACTTGAGAGCAGGATGGAACACAAAAAGTTGATAAAGGTTGCCTAGGTGGGGGTTAAACCTTGAACCTCTTATGTGCAGGTTCAATATTTCTAACCAACTCAGATGCTTAGATTTTGTTAGTAATTCTGGAATAAATAGTATATAATTATTAGTACACATATCAAAAAGTGAGTCAATTCATTTTTCAAATTGTTAATTCATATAATTACCTCAATTGATTAGTATGAACAAGTCTTCCATCCTTAGAAATACCTGCATCAAGATCTTTGTTCTCATAAAGAAGTTTATCATCAACCGGTACTACAACTTCCCGCTTCTTGATTGCAGCAACAATCACTTGAGCAAGTCTAACAAACGGACTTCCTTCGGGTTTTGTTTTCTGATAAAGTGGAGATCCAACTAAAAACACTACAAACGCGATCACCATCACAATGGTCGGAATCCCAAGACCCCAACCCCAACTCACTTTATCTTGGATGTACACAACTATTGTTAGTGCAGATAAACTTGCTAGAGACAGTAAAAAGTAGTACCAATTGAAGAAGTTCCAGCTTTTTGCTTGTTGTTTCGATTTCAGAATATCAAGTTGATCTGCAGCAAACGCAACAACACAAGGCCGTGTACCTCCTAACCCGATTGATGTAAAAATAAGCGAGATATAAAGCACTGATAATTGAGATTGTGACGCTTCTATGCAGTTTACTTTGGTGGGACATTGTGGTGGCCGGAATTGTGGCAAGAATGCTGATATGGTAATGATGATCATCCCCTGATTAGTAAAACCAGATGAATGTTTCAGAGGAACAAACAAACAAATATAACTAACAAAAATTCCACTTAATTATCCAGGGTCTGCGGAGGGTAAGATAAGGACAAACTTTACCTCTGGCTCTACCCCACAGGATAGAGAGGTTGCTCTCAGAGGGACCCCCCACGGAAATGAACTTACAAACGATATATTAATATTTCATTAATGTTTATACGTTGGTGGTTAATATGGAGAGAATTGAACCATTTCGTAAATGAGCAAGGCCATGACGATGGTGGAGTAGCGTCCAGCAAAAGAGTCAGCAACTAGTGCACCAATAATGGACGTAAAACTAGAAAGGCCGGCGAAGTTGGTTACTGTGTTAGATGCCTTGGCTAGTGGCATGTTAAGTTGCGCGGTTAAGTATGTGATCAGATTGGCAAAGAATCCAGTTGCAGCGAATCTGTCACATATCTCATTGGCTGTAAATTCATCAAAATGTTAATTAGATTTAAACAATGAATGCCAATGGTAACTATGATTTAATTATAAAGTCATTAGAATTTATAGGTTTGAGCATGCATACCGAGGATAAAGGGTAAGGTCTTGATCCCACCAAGCTTCTTTTCCTTTGACATCACCATAGATTCTTCACCTTTCTTGTTCTCTTTCACTGGTTCCATCTTCTTCAAGTTTTTGGAGTTTGAAGTTTGAGTGACAGCAAGGGTGCCTTTGAATGTACACATGCCTTGTTAGCAACGAATATCAAACATATCACCATATTGGGAATAAATTTAGGATCTTTGATGTAAAGATTTAATTAATTTATAAATTCGGCTTTTGTAGTTGACATATATGTTATGTATTACACGGATACGACTTTGTTAATATGTGAAATTATATAAATATTTTTTTGGTTTCATAATCACTCATCAAAAACCTCGATGATTTCTACTAATATATTGGTCAGTTGAGTTCGAAACTATCTATAGGGCAATCCGATGAATTATACTATACCATAAGGACAAAATTAACAACCAATCATGTGTTTAAATATTAATATCTTAAAGGTATAATTCCGTATTCATGGTCTTATTTACTTTCTTTTTTTTAACAACAAAAGGTAGTTATTTACTTTCTTTTTTTTAACAACAAAAGGTAGTGGTATCTTGGACAAAATACGGCGTAAAGCCCTAAACTCCAATCTATCTATTCAAATAAATAAAAATAAAATTGGACACGTGTCTTTCTGTGCTACAACCTCAACTTTATTTCCACGCTTCTCTTTTGTTAAATACACATCTATCTTATTAAGAGTGTGTTTGAGATTGAGTTAGTTTACGACTTATTGACTTATTGGTTTTTTTCAAAAAGCCAATAAGTTAAAAAAGTGTATAGCAAACACAAAAACACTTTTTGTTTTGGCTTTTTGAAAAAAAGTAAAAAGTTGTTTTCTAAAAGCCATAAAAACCTGGTTTTTTTTAATCTCATTTTGACTTTTTGAGAATCAAATTACCAATATACCCCACCCTTTTACCCTAAGATCAAGTGGTATACTCGGCGTGAGACTCACCGTGAGCCTCATTCACGGCGTGAGTGGGTATTACACACCGCCCCCTTGATGGCGTGAAGGGGGGTTGTGAGGGTTCCACGTGAAGATCTTCGCGGGTGGAGATGTGTGATTCAAGTCGTTCAACGGCTAAAAAGTAAATGTTATTACCTTTGAACGGTAATTTTAAATAAAAATCCATTTTACCCACTATAAATAACCACTTAACCCTATTTTATAAAACACACTTCTTCTCACTATCAATTTTATAAAAAAATCCTATCTTCTCTCTATAAAAATCTCATTATCCAAGTTATGAATCCTAACGATCCCAACATGTTTTGACTTCATTACGCGTCTCAACAAAACGCGCTCAACCTACGGTCTCCGACAAACCCAAACGCGTTCACTTAACCACCACCTTTTAACCAAAACCCTTTCGGATCACCCGGGTATGTCCCGAACATGTCTCTATGCCCAATATGTCTGTCGGATACTCATAAGATCCGGAGTTTGTTCTGGAAACGCAACCCGTTCCGGAGGAGGAAGAATAAGAGTGCGTCGTCGAGTTTGCAGGCTTCAAACGAATTAGGGTGACATGCAAAACGCGGTAAACTTCAAATGTAAACGTTGACTGATCTAATTGGACATCAGGTTGAAGCACCAACAATTTCAAATATCATGTAATATTCATTTGTATTATTATATTAATTATCTCAAGTGTTATTGATATTTAAAATTTAAACCAACTTTTATCTTATAATATATACTAGAAATTTAACCCACGCAATGCGACGAGTTTACGAACTTCGTTACTAAGTATATAAAAGAAACGTGTGCTCGAAGTTGCCGCGACTCGGTTTTGAAGATCGAAAAATAGATAAGTTGCGTCGCGAATAGGAGATAACATTAAAACGAAAAATTCGTTAAATAAGTTAGTAACAAGATAAAAACAAAATAGAATTATAAAAAAATATTTTTTACAAACGAATATAAAAAAAAGTACACGAAAAAACCCGGTTTGTCAAACCCTAGACTCGAACCCACGTCGGTGGAAATATATTACAGTGGTAAACTTGATACTTTTGAATTTTGAAGCGTAAACATGACTCAGTTATCGCGCGTTCATAAAAAAAGTAATCAAAACTATAAAAGAAATCTAAAAAGAAAAAAGAAACAAAAAACCAAAAAAAATGTTGCGCGAAGGGTTCGAACCTGTGACCCGGTAGCAAGGAAACAGTTTAAGCACAACACACTCAAGTCTCAACCAACCCACCAAAGCGAAGGTTTGATCAAACATGAAAAATCAATTAATAAACATAGAAGGAGGCTACCGACATTGCCTTTTGAGGTTATGTTAATTACAATAACTCGATTAGATTTGCATACTGTAGTACAAAGCAATAATAAATAAATATTTATCATATTAGTACATGTTTTTTCTCCTTGTTATTGCATACTATAGTACTTACTAGTTACTCTTACTATACATATTTTTTTCTCCTTGTTATTGCATTGTGGCCTTGTGGGTGGGTATGTGATCGTGTTACGCACGTTTGCTCCGTGATAACTCCCATTTCGCATATTGGAGGAGACACGTCAACAAGATAATCACATACATTCAATAGATCTATGTAGTCAATAATTTTAATAGCTCCAAAATACACTAAAACTCGTGATCTAACCAAATGTAGTCACCAACTTGTTATACTTGAGCATCCTTAATGTAAACGTCACATATACATACCACTATCAACAAAAAATCGTATTACGTCAAGCACACCTATGTGTCAATGAGTTCACGACACATAACCAATGTAGTTGTCAACTTGTCATACTTAATTGTTCTTGGTGCAACCGGTATATTTCAAGATATTAAAAGTATCAAATCACACCAACACATTCAATTGCCCACAATTTCACAACCAAATATGATGGTGAACATATCATACTTAAATGTTCTTAGCATTACCATTTTTCATATATTTTTATACAAAGATGGATGATTAAAATTCCTTTTTAAATCGTTTTCCAAAAATGGAGGGCCTTTTTTATCATAGAAATGGTGTAACCGTCTCTGACCCCGGGTTCAATTTATTGAAGTTAACCTGGGAGGAGGTCCGTAAGTTAAAAGAAAACAATCAAAGAGACTACGTATGAAACCTAAGACTATGACCTCAAGGTCACAAATGATTATGTTTGTCATTAGAATGACAACTATTGGATTATAATTCATATGAGAGTTGATATATAAAATAGGGTTAGGTTTAAATAAAAAGGTTTTTAAAATAAGAAGAGTGAGAAGGATTTAGGCCCATTAGATCAAATTGTAGAAATGATTTAATGGTTGCGATCAAATTGTAGGAGAAAAAGTTGTTGAAAGAGTATTTTAGTAATGGTCATTTTTGTTAACTTTCTATCAAGTTCCCCCATTTTTTAAACGTTCATAACTTTTACATACGACATTATTTTTTTAAAAAAATTACACCATAAAAACGAGCGTTTTTTTATCTTTAAAACGAGTATAGTCTCGTTATATACAAAAACGAGAAAAAAAATTACGTTTTCCAGCTCATTGTGTAATTTGCTCGTCGTCATTGTGTAATGTCATGTTTGGTCATTGTGTAATACATATAACACAATGATGAAAAATATTTGACAAAATGAGCAAATTACACAATGAGCTGGAAAACGTAAAACACAATGATAAATACATATAACACAATGATGAAAAATATTTGACAAAATGAGCAAATTACACAATGAGCTGGAAAACTTAAAACACAATGATGAATACATATAACACAATGATGAAAAATATTTGACAAAATGAGCAAATTACACAATGAGCTGAAAAACGTAAAACATAATGGTGAATACATATAACACAATGATGAAAAATATTTGACAAAATGAGCAAATTACACAATAATGTCAAGTCTGATTATTGTGTAATGTCAAAAATAACACGAAATTATCTAAAACGTAAAACACAATGACGAAAACGAGCATTTTTTTATCTTTAAAACGAATATAGTGTCGTTATATACAAAAACGAAAAAAATTACAAAAAGAGTATAGTGTCGTTATATACAAAAACGGCATTATTGTGTAATTTGTTCATTGTGTAATATGCTCATTTTGGCAAATATTTTTCATCATTGTGTTAAATGTATTCATCATTGTGTTTTACGTTTTCCAACTCGTTGTGTAATTTGCTCATTTTATAAAATATTTTTCATCATTGTGTTATATGTATTCATCATTGTGTTTTACGTTTTCCAGCTCATTGTGTAATTTGCTCATTATTGTGTAATTCGCTCAAATATGTCAGGTCATTGTGTAATGTCAGGTCTGGTTATTGTGTCTAATGTCAGGTCATTGTGTCAAATATTTTTCATCGCTATTTTATATATAATACATAAAAAAACAGTGACAAAAATAACACGAAATTATCTAAAACATAAAACACAATGATTAATACATATGACACAATTATGAAAAATATTTGACAAAATGACCAGACCAGACCTGACATTACACAATTATCAGACCTGATATTAAACAATGACCTGACATATTACACAATGACCATTATGCCCTCCTTTTAAAAACAATAAAATAACATATGTCAAGCCCATAATTTTCTTACCTTTCTTATTTTTAAAACTTTTTTTATCTTAACCTAACCCATATAAAATATATCCTTTTTATTTTCACTTTTGTTGTCCTTTCTTGTGTACGTTTTTGTTATAATTGTTATTATCAATTTAATCCTTACTACTATGGTGTATATGTATATAACATGGACACACGTGTACAAATATATACTAAAGTTAAATATAAACTAATTTTTAAATGAAAATACAAATAAAAACACAGATAAAATTAGGGGACTACTAATGGGACACGGAAATTGCTATCTGAACCGGGCTCTATACGCATCGTATAGGGCAATACGATGCGTATAGCCTTCACAATTTCCCAAGCCCGACAAAATCGTACACCTGGTCATTCCAACCCCTATACGCATCGTATAGGTCAATACGGTGCGGTTTAGGGTACGAGATAACTTCTGCAACTAGTCATCCATCACAACTCTATACGCAACGTATAGCCCTATATGTGGCGTATAGTTCATCTGAGGAAGAAGATGAAACCATACGCCACGTATAGGGCTATACGTTGCGTATGGCTAAAGTTTCTCGGTAACTGACCTGCGTATGGTCTGGGGTTGCCGCGTATAGCTTGGTTTGCCCGGAAACTGACCTGCGTATGGCTTGGTTACCCGGTAACACCCTATACGCCACGTATAAGGCTATACATGGCGTATAGGTTTTAAAAAAAAACTTTTTTAAATTAAAAAAAACCATTTATTATTATTTTAAATTATTTATATTAAAAAAACAATTATTTATTATTTTTAAAATTAAAAAAAAACAATTTATTATTTGTATTCACTTTGTTTATTCTGTTATGTATGTAAAAACATTTTGATTTATATATTTAATTTTTTGATGTAATGTATATAATGTTTTAGTTATTTGTTTGGTTGTAATGTTTAATATTTTGTTTGGTTGTGATGATAAATTATAAATGTAAAATTATAATAAATGTTTAAAAAAATACATAACAAACTTATATTAACAAAGTTATATAAATTAAATTAAAAAAGATAACAAACTTATATTAACAAAGTTATATAAATTAAATTAAAAAAATTTAATTAAATAAAAAAATCTATGCGTGGCTTATAGGGCAATACGCCATGTATAGAGGTTGTTAAATTCCAAATCTGCCAACTTTTGAAGCAAAAATATAATCCGTGACCCATACGCTGCGTATAGAGCAATACGCCACGTATGGGACCCATCCGTCAGACAGGGAATGACACGTGGCATTCTGTTGTCAGAGACTGAACCCTATACGCCTCGTATTGGACTATAAGAGGGCGTATAGGGCAGCGGCGTGTCCAATTAGCAATATTTCGTGTCCCATTAGAATCACCCTAAAATTATCATTTTAGGAAATCTAAAAATTTTGTTGGTTAATGTCTATTTTAAAAAATATAAGTGATAGATTTTAAAATTTATAATTTTCTTGGTATATTTCAAACATTAAAGTATAAAATTCGTAACAAAATATAATTTATTCACATGTAAAATTGTAAAGATCACACTTAATAATCGTGCCTAAATTTTCTTATTTTTTTATTTTGTAGAAAGTTTGAATTAAAAAATACATCATTTATTTTATTTATGACATATATTTGACAAAATAGTTACATGCTAACTGATGTAGGGTTTAATAACCCCGGTATATATGTCGTTTTGTGTGCGTCTTAGTTGTTTTAGTATGTATTTTTGTTCGGTTTTATGTGTGTTTGAGGTTGTGTCTACCTCTCAGGTTTTATGTGCTAAATGAGCGAGAAACGAAAGCGAAGCAGTCGGACGCAATACACGGAATGGAAAAAGTCAAAAAGTCAATTTCCTGGTTTTTATGGTCTTCGCGACACGCGAAGACTTGGGATGCATAGTTCACGACACGCGAAGAACTTCAGAGGCGCGCCCGACTAGTTTGTTCTTCGCGCCACACGAAGAACTTGGTTGCCATGTTCGCGACACGCGAAGATTCTATTTTACAGAAAAGTTAACCTAAATCAGGTTTTAATCTTGAGCAGCCCCAATAATCATTCATCTTCGACCACAGCCGTTCCAGACCTTCAAGAAGGCGATTTCCACCATAGTTGGGCCGATTGTTCTTAATCTTTCATGATTGTAAGTCCTAGTACATTAGTTTTGATTGTTGTTATGAGTATGAGTGGCTAAATCTCTTGTAGTTCTCTTTCGGTCTAGGGTTTGTGAACACTTGTGAATTCTTGAATGATTAGCTTGGTTTGTAATCTTGGTTGGCATTTTAAGCCATATGATTTCATTTATTGATTGAATTCTTTAAAATTCTTTGATTGATTTCGAATTGTTGTTCAAATCTCAATAGTCCCGGGTTTCTTTATATCGGGGATAATTTGGGGGTTGGATTATAGTTGGTTTGTCATTGATGGTTGCGTGAGAACAAGTTTTATTTACAACGGGTTCTCACATTATCACTGAATTCAATTGAACCGTATGATTATGTCTATGTAATTGCTTGCTAATTATCTTGAAGGTGCTTGTGTTTGCATACCCGAACCCCGGAGAGGATTGCCTCTCTTATTATTGTTTTAAAATCCAAATCCAATTTAGTTGCTATTGTTTTCTGTCTTTGAATCTTGTAACAAAGTGACACTTTCCACATACTCCTCGTGGATACGATACTCTACTTACCCTTACTAGTTAAGGTGTTTAAGGATTTTTTTGACCGACCAAACGACATCGATCACTAACATTTACGATACTTCTTCAGTTGTATGCATCATACAAGGTACTCCAACAAATCATCTCCTTTGCTCTTTGATCCCGAAATTGAGAATACTGCCAGACAAAACAGGGTATTTCATAGAACCAACAGGGTTATGTCTTCTCCAGCTCACATGGAGAACAAACCAGATCATGGGAAGCAATCTGATCTACCTCCTGCAGGTCAGTTACCACCTGAACAGCAGCCCACCTCGGGTGTGTTCCCATCATCTGTTCCCCCACCTAGGACAGATGACAACCTCAACCCATCCACCAGTCAATTCCCACCTTTTCCACCAATTGGCCAACCTTTGCCACAAGTAAGCCAACCCTTTGAGTTCAAACCTGACGCTCACTATTCTTCACCATATGTGAGGATAGTGACAGATCCCCTACCACCACCAACCTCACAACCACCAATCACAAGGCCATCTATATTTCACTCCACACCCCTACTAGGCTTCCACCCATATACGCCAAGTCTAGATTATGAGGATGATACAGAGGGTTATGATGATGAGTTTGGGGATGATGAGGACAAGCCTCATGACTTGGACAGAAGGGAGAGACAGAGGCCAAGAGTGCCAGTGTACAGGATACAGGTGTTCGGTTTGCAAGGCCGAATGAGCATCAGTCAGCATGATATTCCTGCACCATTCCCACCACCACAACAGCCTGTGAACAGGCTAAGAAAACCGGGTCCTAGGAATGCCAATCCTTATGTTGACAATCCGGGAGGCATTCCAAGAAGACATGACAGGGGCCCTGTTAGGGGGATTGAGAGCCACTTCAGACCATCCATTGCTTACAATCCATCTCCAGTTGTTATTCCACAACAACATGGGAGATCTTTTGAGGTTCGTTCTCAGGCAATTCAGAATTTGCCTAAGTATCATGGTTGGGGAACAGAAGAGTGATGTACTAAAAAGTAGTTTAATAAAGGTAACTAAATTAACCTAATTCTAGACTCTAAGTAATACTCTAGACTCACTAAGACACACTAAACTACTATCCGGCAAGTGTACCGATCGACTCTAGTATAGCTAATGTAAGTCCGGATATCGAACCCACGAGACTCTATCGAATTACGTTAACGACTCTATCTAGACTATGACCGACACTGACTGAACTAATTGTTTAATTGTTTGGGGGGGTTTCTAAAAATCCTAAAAATGCAATTAAATTAAACTAAATTAATTAACTAAATTAACCAATACAAATTAACTTGGACTTTTACTCAGATGGTGGAAACACTACCTAGACTGGAATCCTGATTGCTTTTAGTAATGATTTTATCTGGAAATTGTTTACTATGGAACCGGGATCATAAAGTTCTCACCCTTCAGGATATCTAAAGGACTCCTAACCCTTCTCAAGAGCACGCTATGATACCCTAAAGGTTGTTTAGATTACCGGTTATTAGACTCTCTTTCAAGACACCTAACAGTTTTATGAAAGTACCCTTAGAGGCTTACTCCCTTTCGAGACCTAAACCAAGGATAGAGTTGTTTTCTCGATTAGACTTGCTAGACAATAGCCAAAAGGTTCACTCCTAACAAAGCTCCTACCTTTCAGTTTAATGACTTAGACCTAGCAATAATATCGCACCTTTCAGCTATTGATGATTAGTAGAACACTTGATTTTATAAGATTACCAAATATTACTTCTAAGGTTTAATGGCCAATTTAACCCTAAAGATTGAAGATTTATTACGTGATATAGACACTCACCAAAATCTAAAACCTAGCAAGACTCTATTACGTGATAAAGACCGTCACCAAGAATCTCACGAAACAATAAACAATATTCAAACAATATCAAATATGCAAACACATCTAATCAATAGAACAAATCGCCTACAATTCATAAATAATCCATAGATCCATAATAAAAATCAGAACTTTAGACAATCATTCATCTAGTCTAGGTAGTACGATAAATTTAGCCAATCAAAGTCATTGAAAACATCAAGAATGAAGTATAATCAAGAACACAAAACATAGTTTAAAAAAAAGAAACGAAAGTAAAGACACCCGAATGACACAAACGTGACCCGGATGATTCTCCCGACTTCAATCCTTCAACCAGCGACCCCAAGAACTCAGAAATGCCTCAATCAATGCTCCAAAATCGCCCAGGGTTCTGTTCATTCGTAACTAGGGTTTAGGTTAAACACAATTAAGTATTTATATGTTTCACTTAACAAATCCCAACCCAGCAGCTCCAAATCTGGCGACAACACATACTCGCGGGGCGCGATAAAATCCTCCATGTTAGTCGCGACCCGCGACCGTCTTCATGACGTCAGCACATTTAACCGTCTCTCGCCTCCCACGAGAGGCATTACCTTTATTGTCGCGGCCCGTGAGAAACCACTATTCCAGCACTTTCAACGCGTTTCAGCTCCCGAGCACTCCAATACGTTCCAGGACTCGACTTTTTCATGTTTCCGCTTGTTTTCTTCACTTTTAAGCTATTTCTACGATTCAAGACCTGCAAAACGCAATTGGATTAGAAGTACACAAATTCTGACGAAAACCAAACTAACACTAACGAAATCATACGAACTGTACACGATAAAAGAATGTATTTTGCAATACATCAAATATCCCCACACTTACTCTTTTTTCGTCCTCGAAAAGAATCTATGCAAACGGAATCAGAGACGAATAAATACTCGGGTCAAAGCTATTTATACTTATTAAAAAAAATCAAAACTTGTGTTAGCCATGATTGCAAATATATTTGTCCCCTTAAACCCAAATCCGGTTTCAAGCCCTTATCATGCAATTTAAGTTCAAATTCGGTCAATCTACCTAGGGTCTCACACTAGAAACCACAGTCCACCTAATCCCACCTCAAGCTTATAGAACAAAAGGAAACGATCATTGGACCACTTCCTAACCGTTTTATACCAAAATCAAGAGAATTTGAAATCAATTTTATTTTTATTTTTTTTTTTTTTTTGAGCTTAGACTTTGCTTCACCTAACCCAGAGGCTGTCTCAATCAGAGTCATCATCCCCGAGAGTGACAACGTGAGCGTCGGTAATTTTGCAATTTTGTTTCGACACATCCCAGAGGCATTCTAAGTCAGAGTCACCATCCCCAACGAAGATTACGTAGGCCTGCGCTACTTTTCTTAGTTTCTAGCTCATTTATTCTATTTTTTTTTTTAATTTTATTTTTTTACTTTTTATTTTTTAGAAATTCTAACAATTTTAGCTTATAACGGCATTCCTTATACTATTATTGGGGGTTGCAATTTCCCATTTTCCCTGGATGAGAACCCACTAGTAGACCGACAATTAAGGTATATTTAGATCAAAGGAGCCTAAAACCGAAACGGGCCTATTCACACATCACAAACTAGACACAAGCTCGACTATATTAATCTATATTATCATTATTTGAACCCGAACAAAAACCCTCTTTTCTATCATTTTCCGTTTTATTTTGCAAACTTCTTTATTCAAAAGACATTTTCAAATTTTTAATTTTTTTTTTTTTCAACTTAAACTACTTAACTAACACTATGACTCAAGTGTCCCATCCCCACACTTGAATATTGCATTGTCCCTAATGCAAAGATGGAAACACAACCTAGACTAAATAAACTACCACTAAAATTTAAATAAATAAGATATACAAAATCTACAAGTGGAAACGACTTAGCTGAATATGTGAGACTGTCAATGTGCCAGTCAATTCCACATATGCCCTCCAATCCGAACATGCTCAGCAAACAGTTCCTAACTCTCACACGCGAACGGAAACGGCATCACAACATCAACCTATCAATCAACCATACCCAAACCTCCCAAAATATAATACATAACCAAATTAAGTGCATTAGTTCAACTAACCAACCAACCCGATCCACCCAACCTGTTTAACAAATATTTAGAATATGAGTACAAACCAAAATATGAGGATGAAAACAGCATAAAAGAAAGAAAACAAACGATACTAAATCTGCTTCCGCTGCATCCTCTTCACCACCTTGCTACTCATCATCATCTGACTCCTCACTCCCTTGCTCATAAACCCGATATGGTTCAACACCTTGCATGCTACTCGGTCCCGGCTGTGGCTGTCTCAAATAATGAGGAACTCCTAAACGCAATCCCTCCATCATGTAACGCATACCATCTTCCAACCTGTGTTGACCCTGCTCATGCACCCGTCTACTCTCCTCCATAACCTGGCGTACCCCGCCGAACTGTTCATCCACATAACCACGCAGATCCCCAAAACCCGTCTGCATGGAATCATATAAAGAATCTAACGTAAGTGGGTCAGGGCGTGGCTGTCGAAGCGGGTACTGTCTCGCCGGCATCTCCTGGCGAGTAGTCTGCCTCTGGTAACGAGTGGGGATACCCGACTGCATTGAAGCTGCAGCATCAGAACCGGGTGGAGGCTGAACCTGAGGGCCCGGACGAATGTCTGCCCACGCAACAGGATCGGTATATGTCAAAATACCGGCTGACTGCAAATCCCGAACACTCATAAAACACGGCTGCGGGCCCTCTCTCATCCTATCCCTCGAGTACCTATCGAAAACCCCTAGGCTCTCGGCCAACCACGTCACATACGAACCACAGTAAATTCTTGCACCCGGACCACCTCTCCACGGTCTCCTCATCGACGAAGCAAAAATGGTAGCTAAATTAGCAGACCGACCTTCAACCATACACATTAGACAAAAGAGGCTAACCTGATTAACCTTATTGTCCCCCTGTCCTCTTCCAACTAATGTAGCTGCCAAAATCTTATGAATGAAACGGTAGACCGGATCAATGATATCGCTCGCAACCATATTGTTCGAGTAGGGTACTATCGAAATTGTGCTCCAGAACCTCGCTATCTCCTCCACTTGCACACTATTAGGATGTCTCCTCTTGAAAACACCCTGCAGACTGTTCCTAAACTCAGCTGACTGCACCTCCTCATCTGTATAAAACTGTGTAGCCACGGCGAATTGAGGAATAGTCATTTCATAGGGCCGCCTACCCAAGGAGAAAAATACCGCCTCCCGCTCATTAAAATTTCCTTGCTTGTAGTCGAAGGTGGAGTGAAACTCCAAGGTGATCTCCTTATACTGTCTTGCATCACAATCCAATACCCTTCTAAACTTTTCACCTAACTGTTGCTCAACCCGAGCTCGAGCACCCAACCTATCCATCAGATTCCATTCAATCCTCCTGTACGGTAGCAGATCTACCGTAATCAAAGTTGTTAATTTCTGCATCTCCCCCGAGTCCAACTCAAACTGTAGCAACGGGCTATCCCTTATCCTCGTGCTCTGTCCATGTGCGACCCCCGGTCCACTATACGATACTTGTCTATGGTAGACAATTGGTTGTGGTGGTTGTTCTATCGTTCCCCGGGGTCGAGCGGCTGGCCCTCTTTTCTGACCCAATCTGCTTGATGATCCTTCTCCTGACATTCTACAAAACAAAACAGAGAAGATCATTAGTCACAAACTGTTTTTGGTATTTAAAATTTTTAATTATTATTAAATTTTTTTTTTTTTTTGAATTTAAAAAAATATGGAACAACCGTATAGCATTACATTCGCGGCTGAAACCGAAAATAAAGTGAAACAAAATCGGGTTACCGTTTACAAAACCATAAGTTATAAACAACTTCGCCCGAATGGAGATTGAGTACGGGCGAAGTGTTTTGTACCTGTACTTGCATATAAGTAAACCCAAGACTAAACTAGACCTAAGACTCGACTCAAAAATACAAGACTAAATGTACACTACCTCCTCCCGGCACTTTAATTGTCCTCAATTAAATCCCAAGTGCCAAAACCAACTAACATTGAGTGTCAACCGAGATAAAGTTACAAGCTTTATAGTATCATTAGTGAAAACGGGTCAAAATGATATCAAAATCTCAGTTTCATCACAAAATTAACCAACCCGAATCCCCACACTCGATTTTAACCAAATCCTAGCCCATGGTAGTCGCAAAACACATGTAGAACAACCCAAACCGAGCTACCCGCAACCTGCATTATGCTAAACTACCCAAACCAAGCCACCCGCAACCTCAAACTTAGCACTAAACAAATCAAACACAAGACTAATCTAGGACCCAACACAAATCTATCACTAATCTAACTAAAAACTGGAATAGAAAAGCATAAAATACAAGATTTGCAGGAAAACATACCTGAGAGTTGAAGTAAACAAGAAAAACTAGAACAATCCGGTTATAATCTTGAAACTTCCTTAAAGTCCCGTGTGAGTGGTGAAAGTGGTGATGTTTATGGTTAAAATCAGATGATGGATGATGTGTGGGTGAAATGGGGGTGAAAATATGGTAGAAAAGTGGCTGATATCGGAGGTGAAGGGTGATGTTTGGTGGTTGTCGGCGAAATGGAAGAAGAAGTAGGTTAAAATGGCTGAAATTGGGGGATTAAATGATTTAGGCTGCAGATAGGTCTGCTCACGGGCCGCGACAAGGATACTTATTTCTCTCGCGCCTCGCGACCGGGATAAAATCCACTAGCGGGCCGCGACTAATATAATGATTTCTATCGCGCCCCGCGAGTATACGTTTTGCACAGAAAGTTTTGAAAGTTGGAAGGGTTTGTGCCTTAGAAAAATTTCAATAATTCACCAAACCTCCCAAAACTCAACCCCAAAAATTTTCTAACACTGGAACTTACCTGGAAACTTGTTTTCTCGCCAATCATTGCATCTCCTCGGTAATGAATTCCTGCAAGTGACTCGAAACACAAAAACAAAGACCGAAACACTACCAAAAACAACCATTGGCTACGAAAAATAATCGAAATAAATGAAAATACAAACGGTACAAACTCTACACTTGAGGCTTCCCTCAAAACTCTAACCGGTGGTATTCGAAATGTCTTCGAGAGGAGTTACCTCCCTCTCGTTCTCGTCAATTGGGCCACCTAAATAGTGCTTCAACCTATGGCCGTTCACCTTCCATGACCCTCCACTAGCTTCATCGTATAACTCAACCGAACCATGCGGAAACACCTCCTTCACTTCATAAGGTCCCGTCCACTTCGATTTCAACTTCCCGGGAAACAACTTAAACCTCGAATTGTAAAGGAGTACTTTATCACCAGCTTTAAACTCCTTCAACCCCTTAAGCTTCCTGTCGTGCAACGCCTTCGTTTTCTCTTTGATACTCCAAGAACGCTCATACGCCGCATCTCTAAGTGCTTCTAACTCATGAATTTGGAAAAACCTTCTCCTAGCCGCTTGAGTGAGGTCGAGATTGACGGTCTTTAGAGCCCAAAGCGCTCAGTGCTCCAGTTCAACCGGGAGATGGCACGCTTTGCCATAGACAATCATGAACGGTGTGGTTCCTAAGGGTGTTTTGTAGGCGGTACGAAATGCCCACAACGCATCATCGAGTTTATCCGACCAATCCTTACGACTCTTCCCTACCGTTTTCTCTAGTATTCTCTTCACTCCCCGATTTGCATTCTCAACTTGACCGTTTGTTTGTGGATGGTACGCGGTAGACAAACGGTGAGTAACTCCATAACGCTCTAATGCCTTCTCCATTACGGCATTACAAAAATGCGTTCCTCGGTCACTAATAATGGCTTTGGGAATACCGAAACGAGTGAACAACTTCTTTAGGAATCTCACCACCACTCGGGCATCGTTTGTAGGCAAAGCTTGAGCTTCAACCCACTTCGAAACGTAGTCTATTGCCACAAGGATGTACCTATTTCCACTAGAGGAGGGAAAAGGTCCCATGAAGTCAATGCCCCATACGTCAAAGATTTCAAGAACTTGAATAGGATTTTGGGGCATCTCATTCTTGGATGAGATATTGCCGGTACGTTGGCAAGCATCGCATGTCTTAACGAATTCTATAGCATCCTCAACTACCGTAGGCCAAAAGAAACCGCAATCAAAGACCTTTTGTGCGGTAGTGTGTGCACCATGATGACCACCCGTCAACCCCTCATGCACATGCCTCAGAATATCTAGGCCCTCTTCCTTACGAACACACCTCCTAAGAATACGGTCACCTCCTATCCTAAAAAGGTAAGGATCATCACATATGTACTTCCTCGCATCCCTAAACAACTTCCTCTTTTGTTGGGCATTCATATCCTTCATGACATACCCATTGGCAAGATAATTTGCTAAGTCACTAAACCAAGGTAAACCCTCTTTCTCAGCCGCTACGAAATCTATGGACTCGTGAGGGAATCTATCTCCTATTGCCTCCTCACGAATCTCCTCCCTACTCGGGTCCTCTAATCGTGAAAGATGGTCCGCCGCTACGTTTTCCGCACCTTTCTTATCCTTAATTTCTATGTCAAATTCGGAAAGAAGAAGAATCCAACGTATAAGACGAGGCTTAGCGTCCTTCTTTTGGAAGAGATAACGCAAAGCTGCATGATCGGTGAACACTATGGTTTTTGAAAGCACGAGGTACGAACGAAATTTATCGAAAGCAAAGACGACGGCTAGGAGTTCCTTCTCGGTGGTGGTGTAGTTCTCTTGCGCGTCATTGAGGGTTTTACTCGCGTAATAGATCGGGTGAAAGTGGTTCTCCCGTCTTTGACCCAAGACCGCCCCGACCGCGTAATCGCTCGCGTCACACATGAGCTCAAAAGGTAAGCTCCAATCGGGGGATACAAGGATGGGTGCACTCACTAGTTTCTCTTTAAGGAAGTCGAAGGCTTGAAGACACTCCTTGTCGAAGACAAAAGGGACATCTTTCTCAAGGAGTCGAGTCATGGGGCGAGTGATTTTGGAAAAATCCTTAATGAAACGCCTATAGAAACCTGCATGACCTAAGAAGGTACGTGGCATCCAACGGATAGTTCCCACAGTCGGGTGGTAGCAGGGTCGTTGCTTAGGTAGCTCCTTATCAGTCTCTAAGTCCTTCGGGTCACGGGCTGCCAGTTTTCTTTTGTGCGGAAGTCTAACACTCTTCCTAGCACTTTGTACCCTAATGGGTCCTCCGTTTTTCTTTCGGTAGACTATAGGTGGTTCTCCTAAAGCAACATTGTGCGGGTTTGCACTCGATTTTTGGAGCGTGCGGCGGAAAGTTCCTCGTTTGATTCAGTATCAGAGACGGGATCAGAATGTGAATGTGACGACATGCTTGTGACTACAATATCCATATGACAAAATGACTGGTTATACAATGCTTATGCAGTGAAAACGTTTTAGTGAGTCATTTAGATTATAGACTAGGTTCCAATTTAGATTCCTAGTTCGCTATAATCAATGGCTCTGATACCAATTTCTGTCACACCCCGCCAAGGCGGAAACGCGAGGCGCGACGTTTATGGTTTCCAAAGCATATGATTATGACGGGCATACTAGAATTTTCTCCTAAGAAAGCGTACTCTAGATGTGACGGAAGGACCTTAAGCTCTAGGGGCGTAGTATCTACGGGTTTGCTCTCACTCTCGTCCCTAATCTCACATAGCTCTAAGGTTTCGGGAACCCAAGTCGGCTCTACTTCCTCACTCTCGTCATCCAACTCCTCGTTATCTACTCCCTCACTAACTAGATCGGCTCCACTAATGAAACCTATGCACTGATCAACGAACGATATGAAAGAATCTAAGAAGTAAACGGAGTGACACGGACCACTATAATCATCACTACCACTAGGGTGTTGCATAGCTCTATCTATCTCAAAGGTGACGATCTCATCTCCCGCACGAAGTGAAATCTTATCGTCAAAGACGTCGATGATTGCCTTTGCGGTTCGAAGGAATGGACGGCCTAGTATGATCGGAACTCTCTCGTCGGCCTCCATGTCTAAAACCACGAAATCTACGGGGAACACGAATTTATCTACCTTAACGAGCAAATTCTCTATGATTCCACGAGGATATTTGACCGAACGGTCGGCCAAGGACAACGACATCCGAGTAGGAGTAAGCTCACCTAGACCTAATTTCTCATAAAGAGAGAATGGCATCAAGTTGATGCTTGCACCTAAATCGGCTAAAGCGTGAGCGGGAGTGATGTGTCACACCCCGCCAAGGCGGAAACGCGAGGCGCGACGTTTATGGTTTCCAAAGCATATGATTACCGCAAACACATACATGATAAATGGATACATAAACAAGATTAAGATTATACATTACAAAAACATAATCTGAGTTTACAAAAAGTTAAGATTTCACAAATATGACTCAATTCAATGAGTTATACAAGGGAAATCCTCCTTGAGTAGTATCCATCGTGCATGCATGTAATCTACATTGCTAACCTTGCAGTCATCATTCAATTTCCTGAAAAACATACTTGAAAATGTCAACACGAGGTTGGTGAGTTCACAGGTTTAATCAAATAGTTCTTGGTAAAACTCAGTTGTTCATAAATCGTTTCAGTTGTATGTGATAAACAGAATAAGAATTGTTGACCCATTTGTAAACTAGCTAGGAATACAAATAATATGTTCATACATGAGGCGTAACCAAACCATGACAATTGTACACGCCCCTAATTTCGTTATCCGGTTCTATGCGGCCATAAATCCTCCAGATTGTGGTTAGCGCGACTAACCATGACCGGGAGACGTCACTCTCCATAGTACTATTCATAGGACCCTAGGCTACAGTTAATGGTTACTACGTTGTTCCAGGGGACTTTTCCGGCCTCAAATTGTTGTTCTCATCTCATGTAAACATACAAGTCGTGTCTTATTCTCTTGTTATCCCATAAAATAATTGTAAGTATGTTTTCCCCCCAAATATTGAAAACAGTAAAAAGGGGCCGTGAAACTCACCTTGAGTTTGTGTATACTTGTAATAAAACTTGTTGTAGTCAACCTTGACTATTTGTACCCTAAATACCAAGGGTAAATTGTTGTTAAGACCAACGTCTTAATTGTAAATTGTTCACCGACCTTGTAAATCTGATTGTTTTTGTTTAAATCTGATTTTATAACACATGTTTTGTTATAAAATAGTTTTGAGTTACTGCCCAAATGGGACTGTTGTACAGGTGTCGAAACTTCTTAGTTTCGATTGGAAAAATGTGCATCGAAACTACTTAGTTTCGATGGAGTAGTCAGGTGTCGAAACTTCATAGTTTCGATTGAGTAAACTGGGTATCGAAACAACCTAGTTTCGATTGTGTAGTTGTTGTCGAAACTACCTAGTTTCGATTGAGTAAAAGGTATCGAAACTCCCAGTTTCGATTGACCAATAGGTATCGAAACTCCTAGTTTCGATTGAGCGACAGGTATCGAAACTCCTAGTTTCGATTACTGGACTTCTGTTTGACAGAATCAGTCCTGCATATTTTGTTTTAAAATTTGAATTTGACACACTTTTCTTGTTATCCTACTTGCGTTTGAATATTTTGCATGTTTGGCTCCGGTTTTTATGAAAATAATATGAAAATATCGAGTTTTTACCTTAAAAACAGTGGCGATGATGATGAGAGAAAACAAAGATGATCTTGAATCTTTTGCTGAATTTTCTTTAGAAATACTTGAATTCCTTCTTCAAATACCGAAATAAAGAGAATTTCACCTTGAAACTTGACTTTGATTTTGAAGATAAATGGGAAGTTTTCCGTATGAAAATGAGAGAAAAATGAGAATTGTGAGGAAAGTGATTGAAAGTGGTATGGGTTTTATCTGAGTTTTTCTCAGTTATGGCATGGGACGAGTGAAGGGGGGGGTGTCTTTTCTGAATTCCGGCCGAGAAGTCAAAGATGACTTGAGTGTTAATAATTAGTTTTAAATATTAGTTTATTAATGGTATTAATATCAATTAGTGTTTTAAGGGGTAATTTAGTTCGGTTTAGGTTCTCCACGGTATTATAAATTTATTCTAAAAATAATTTATTGACCAACTTAAAATTTGTGTAATATATATATACGCCTGGATATTTAATTTATCCACTATTGTTCGTCTTAGTCGGTTTGTACTGGTACTTGCACCGGTAATTCCTAGAATTACCCAAGTATAAATTGAGACCATGTACGATCTTTGCTAGACTCTAAAGTCCTTGTTTGTGAAATTAAATAAATCACAAAAATAATTATAATGTAAACTTGTTTATAATGTGTACGGATATTGACCTGAAATGTCGGGTTGTCACATTCTCCCCTTGTTAACAGAATTTCGTCCCGAAATTCAATTTGTGTCATCTTGAACTGGTGTATCCTTAAACAAGGATGGGTATTTTGTTTTCATTTGATCTTCTCGTTCCCATGTATACTCAGGACCACGTTTTGAGTTCCAACGTACTTTAACTAGTTTGATCCGACTACGTCTCAGCTTTTGAACCTTCCCATCTGAAATCTCAATCGGTTCCTCAATGAAGTGAAGTTTATCATCAATGTGAATCTCGTCAGGTGGTATAATTAGCGTCTCGTCCGATAAACACTTCTTGAGATTTGATACATGAAACGTTTCATGTATATTGCTTAGTTCTTGTGGCAACTTGAGCTTGTAAGCTACAGGGTTTTCAAACGGACCAACGTATCTAGGGTTGAGCTTACCACGGTTACCAAACCTTACAACGCCTTTCCATGGTGAGACTTTTAACATTACTCGGTCACCAATTTGAAATTCTAATGGTTTCCGTCGGTTATCAGCATAGCTCTTTTGTCTATCTCGGGCCGCTTTCAAACAGTCCTTAATTTTGAAAATCTTATCAGTGGTTTCCTGGACAATCTCAGGGCCTGTCAAATGTTTTTCACCAACTTCCGCCCAACATAACGGTGAGCGGCTTTTACGACCATATAAAGCTTCAAACGGAGCTGCATTAATGCTCGTGTGGTAGCTGTTATTATAGGAAAACTCTGCTAACGGTAAATGAGTATCCCAATTTCCTCCGAAATCAATTACACACGCACGTAGCATATCCTCTAAAGTTTGAATGGTCCTTTCGCTTTGACCATCTGTTTGTGGGTGATATGCCGTGCTCATGTCAAGACGTGTGCCCATGGCTTCTTGTAGTGATTTCCAGATTCTAGACACGAATCTGCTGTCTCTATCGGAGATAATGGAAGTTGGCACTCCATGCCTAGCCACAATTTCTTTGATATATAGTTTTGCAAGTTTCTCGGTTTTGTCAGTTTCTTTCATTGGCAGAAAATGAGCAGATTTCGTTAATCGGTCGACAATTACCCATATGGTATCATAACCACTGGAAGCCTTGGGTAATTTTGTGATGAAATCCATAGCAATTTGTTCCCATTTCCATTGGGGAATTTCAGGTTGCTGTAATAAGCCAGACGGTTTCTGATGTTCGGCTTTTACTTTTGAACACGTTAAGCACTTACTGACATATGTGGCAATATCTCCTTTCATATTGGGCCACCAATACAATTCTTTTAGATCCTTATACATCTTATCTGAACCTGGGTGAATGGAGTACCTGGACTTGTGGGCTTCGTCCATAACTAACATTCGTAAGTTACCAATACATGGTAGCCAAATTCTATTCATGAAGTATAAAGTATCATCTGACTTTGGTTCCAACTGTCTTATCATTCCTCGTAAAGCTTCATTATGAATGTTTTCTTCTTTGCTTGCCTCTTGTTGTGCCATCCGGATTTGAGTCGTGAGACTCGTATGAATTGTCAATCCTAGGGCACGAACACGAAGAGTTTTAACTCGTTCCTTGCGACTTAAGGCATCTGCTACGACGTTTGCCTTACCCGGGTGATACTTGATATCACAGTCGTAATCATTCAGTAGTTCTACCCAACGACGTTGTCTCATGTTGAGTTCCTTTTGATCGAAGATATGTTGGAGACACTTGTGATCAGTAAAGATAGTGCATCTTGTACCGTAAAGATAATGTCTCCAAATCTTGAGCGCAAACACAACTGCACCCAATTCCAAGTCATGGGTCGTATAATTGTTTTCGTGCACTTTTAGTTGTCGTGAGGCATATGCGATGACTTTGTCTCTTTGCATTAACACACAACCAAGTCCTTGGTGTGATGCATCGCAGTATACGACAAAATTGTCAATTCCCTCAGGAAGGGATAAGATCGGTGCACTACACAGCTTCTGCTTCAGCAATTGAAAAGCTGACTCTTGCTTGTCACTCCAATCAAACTTCTTTTCTTTCTGGGTTAATGTGGTTAAAGGCAGGGCTATTTTTGAAAAATTCTCAATGAAACGCCTGTAATAGCCTGCCAAACCCAGAAATTGACGCACTTCAGTCGGAGTTCTTGGTGCTTCCCAGTTTTTGATAGCTTCAATCTTGGATGGGTCTACGTGAATACCATTCTTATTGATGACGTGTCCGAGAAAGTGAACCTCTCGGATCCAAAACTCACACTTCGAGAATTTAGCGTAAAGTTTCTCGTTGCTGAGTAACTCCAAGATTAATTTCAGGTGATGTTCATGATCCTCCTTGGTTCGTGAATATATTAATATGTCATCAATAAATACTATCACGAATTTATCCAAGTATGGTTTGCACACTCGGTACATGAGATCCATAAAAACAGCTGGTGCATTTGTCAAACCAAACGGCATAACTAGAAATTCGTAGTGGCCATATCGAGTCCTAAATGCTGTCTTTGGTACATCTTCTTCTTGGATTCTTAATTGATGATACCCTGAACGTAGATCAATTTTTGAATAGAAGCTAGAACCTTGTAGTTGATCGAACAAATCATCTATTCGAGGAAGTGGGTATCGGTTTTTGATTGTAAGCTTGTTTAATTCTCGATAATCTATACACATCCTAAAGGTTCCATCCTTTTTCTTTACGAATAGGACCGGGGCTCCCCAAGGTGAGAAACTCGGTTTTATGAAACCTTTATCAAGCAACTCTTGTAGTTGATTTGATAATTCTTGCATTTCAGAAGGTGTTAATCGATACGGCGATCGCGCAATCGGTGCGGATCCTGGTACCAAATCGATTCGGAATTCGACTTGCCTCGGTGGTGGTAATCCAGGTAAGTCTTCAGGAAAAACTTCGGGGTAATCTTTAACGATTGGTATGTCTTCAAGTCGACGTTTCTCGGGTTTCTTCTCGACGACGTGAGCCAGGAATACGCAATAGCCTTTACGTAGGTACTTACGAGCTTTCATGCAGTTTATCATCCTCAAAGCCACTCCACTCTTCTCACCTTGAATAGAAAGAACTTCTCCGTTCAGGAGTGGAATATGAACAATCTTCTCAAAACAAATAATCTCGGCGTGATTCTTCGACAACCAATCCATACCAATAACAACGTCAAAACTTCCTAAGTCAACAGGTAATAGGTCTATACTAAATGTATGGTTCTCGAAACATAGGGTACAACCTTGAATGACCTCTCCGGTTTTAATTAATTTTCCGTTTGCTAGTTCAATTGTATAATTGTGGTCTAGTTTACTGGGCTTAATACCGAGTAGGGACTTAAAGTCATTTGACACAAAACTCAAATCAGCACCCGTATCGAAAAGTATAGAGGCATAGTGATTATTTATCGGGAACGTACCAGTGACAATGTTCGGATCTTGTCGTGTGTCACCGGCTCCCATCACAAATGCTCTTCCACGGGCCTGATTGTCGTTTCGGTTCTTCAACTTTGGACAATCTTTCTTGAAGTGCTTTGGATCTCCACATTCAAAGCATCCCTGATTCATCCTCCCTGTTCCTGGGTTGCCCTTTCCTGTTACTTGATTTGTCTTATTAGAGTTTGCATTGCTCCAACAGTTATGGGCTATATGCCCATACTTTTTACATTTTCCACATTGGGTACACCTTCCACTGTGATGATATCCACACTTGTCACACCTTGGTAGTGCTCCAAGGTATCCATTTTGTTCCACAGTGTTGGCGACAAAGGCTTTCATAGTTTCAGGTCTCTTGTAACTTTGATTCCTGTTTTGATTACTTGGTTTTCCAAACCATTTCCTCTTTTCTCCAGATTTTCCTTCTTCGGTCTCCTTCTTTCCAAACAAACCATCACGCACAGCATTATCCCTTAGCTTGAATGCTAGAGTTATAGCGCTCTTGGCATCCATAGGGTTCGATGAAGTTACCATGCTTCGTATTTGCGGTGCGAGACCCCACAAGTATCTTTCAACCTTCTTGTATTCTGGGGTGACCATGTGTGGAACCAAGATTGCTAACTCATTGAATCGTTCAGTGTAACTAGCAACATCATCTCCTATCATTTGTAAATTCCACATTTCAGATTCGATCTTTTGCAACTCATTTCGAGGACAGTATTCCTCGATCATCATGGCTTTTAGGTCTTCCCATGACAACTCATATGCTGTCTGCCTTCCCAAAGTCTTTACTTGTGAATTCCACCAAGTTAAAGCTTTATCAGTGAGTGAGCATGTAGAATACTTCACCATGCAGTCAGCAGTGCATTCACTGATATCAATCACTGATTCCATCTTCTCTATCCATCTCATTAACCCAACTGCACCCTCGGGGCCATTGAAGTTACGGGGTTTGCAAGATAGAAAGGCCTTGTAGGAGCACTTTCTATTTGGAGCATCTGTAGAATTACAAGTCATAACGTCAATAATTCGGATCATGACCATGTGTTACGGCTTATTTATTCTATTACCTCCGGAACTTCCGGAACCTCCAGCTGTACCGCTTCCTCCTGCACCTCCTGCACCGGTACCACTGTCGTTTCCTCCTCCACTATTTCGATTCGCCTCATATTGTTGCAAGGCAGCAGCTACTCGATGTGCTATGAGTTGTTCCACATTTGGAGAAATTGTCTCGTTGTTGTCTCTAGTAGTGTTACGGGGTGTGCTACGCTTTGGTGCCATGATGTTCTTTCTAACACATCAATTAAAAAGAAATAACATTATATGACAATAATGATAGCACATGGCATAAGGATACGACAACATCAAAACATAAACCATTATATACATAGTTAAAACATTCATAGTACATTGTTCCCAAAAGAAACGGATACAAAAGTGATGGGTTCTCATGACCTCATCAGTACTAAAGTTTTAAACTACATAATGTACCATGGGCACAACCCGCCCATAATAGGTTTAGAAGAAGAAGTGAGAGTACAATCCAATCATTATGGCAAGTCCTGCCATGACAAAGCTAGCTCTCGCCACAAATTCTGCAGCCAAAGTCCTTTCTTCCAGCGCCTCCACCATGTCTCGGACAGTGACAGTGAACTGCCAGTCCATGTCAGCTCTCAACTCTAGATAGTTAGTGGCATCCTGTATGTCTCGGATGCGGTCATCTAGAGTCTGAACTCGAGATCCGAGTCCTTGGTGTGATCGCGTGGCTGCATCCCCATGTGCCCGAATGTTATCTAGGAGATCATCAAGACGCTCTTCGTGCGTACGAACTCGAGCTACCAAGGTAGGCACAGTGAGCTCTATGGCTTCCCCAGTGTAGGGTAGGGGTGTTGGGGAGTTAGAAGACTCTCCAAGCTCAAAGGTAGATGGGATGCTCTCCATCTCCCTCCATCGTGCCAGGGTACGTGGCATCCAACGGATAGTTCCCACAGTCGGGTGGTAGCAGGGTCGTTGCTTAGGTAGCTCCTTATCAGTCTCTAAGTCCTTCGGGTCACGGGCTGCCAGTTTTCTTTTGTGCGGAAGTCTAACACTCTTCCTAGCACTTTGTACCCTAATGGGTCCTCCGTTTTTCTTTCGGTAGACTATAGGTGGTTCTCCTAAAGCAACATTGTGCGGGTTTGCACTCGATTTTTGGAGCGTGCGGCGGAAAGTTCCTCGTTTGATTCAGTATCAGAGACGGGATCAGAATGTGAATGTGACGACATGCTTGTGACTACAATATCCATATGACAAAATGACTGGTTATACAATGCTTATGCAGTGAAAACGTTTTAGTGAGTCATTTAGATTATAGACTAGGTTCCAATTTAGATTCCTAGTTCGCTATAATCAATGGCTCTGATACCAATTTCTGTCACACCCCGCCAAGGCGGAAACGCGAGGCGCGACGTTTATGGTTTCCAAAGCATATGATTATGACGGGCATACTAGAATTTTCTCCTAAGAAAGCGTACTCTAGATGTGACGGAAGGACCTTAAGCTCTAGGGGCGTAGTATCTACGGGTTTGCTCTCACTCTCGTCCCTAATCTCACATAGCTCTAAGGTTTCGGGAACCCAAGTCAGCTCTACTTCCTCACTCTCGTCATCCAACTCCTCGTTATCTACTCCCTCACTAACTAGATCGGCTCCACTAATGAAACCTATGCACTGATCAACGAACGATATGAAAGAATCTAAGAAGTAAACGGAGTGACACGGACCACTATAATCATCACTACCACTAGGGTGTTGCATAGCTCTATCTATCTCAAAGGTGACGATCTCATCTCCCGCACGAAGTGAAATCTTATCGTCAAAGACGTCGATGATTGCCTTTGCGGTTCGGAGGAATGGACGGCCTAGTATGATCGGAACTCTCTCGTCGGCCTCCATGTCTAAAACCACGAAATCTACGGGGAACACGAATTTATCTACCTTAACGAGCAAATTCTCTATGATTCCACGAGGATATTTGACCGAACGGTCGGCCAAGGACAACGACATCCGAGTAGGAGTAAGCTCACCTAGACCTAATTTCTCATAAAGAGAGAATGGCATCAAGTTGATGCTTGCACCTAAATCGGCTAAAGCGTGAGCGGGAGTGATGTGTCACACCCCGCCAAGGCGGAAACGCGAGGCGCGACGTTTATGGTTTCCAAAGCATATGATTACCGCAAACACATACATGATAAATGGATACATAAACAAGATTAAGATTATACATTACAAAAACATAATCTGAGTTTACAAAAAGTTAAGATTTCACAAATATGACTCAATTCAATGAGTTATACAAGGGAAATCCTCCTTGAGTAGTATCCATCGTGCATGCATGTAATCTACATTGCTAACCTTGCAGTCATCATTCAATTTCCTGAAAAACATACTTGAAAATGTCAACACGAGGTTGGTGAGTTCACAGGTTTAATCAAATAGTTCTTGGTAAAACTCAGTTGTTCATAAATCGTTTCAGTTGTATGTGATAAACAGAATAAGAATTGTTGACCCATTTGTAAACTAGCTAGGAATACAAACAATATGTTCATACATGAGGCGTAACCAAACCATGACAATTGTACACGCCCCTAATTTCGTTATCCGGTTCTATGCGGCCATAAATCCTCCAGATTGTGGTTAGCGCGACTAACCATGACCGGGAGACGTCACTCTCCATAGTACTATTCATAGGACCCTAGGCTACAGTTAATGGTTACTACGTTGTTCCAGGGGACTTTTCCGGCCTCAAATTGTTGTTCTCATCTCATGTAAACATACAAGTCGTGTCTTATTCTCTTGTTATCCCATAAAATAATTGTAAGTATGTTTTCCCCCCAAATATTGAAAACAGTAAAAAGGGGCCGTGAAACTCACCTTGAGTTTGTGTATACTTGTAATAAAACTTGTTGTAGTCAACCTTGACTATTTGTACCCTAAATACCAAGGGTAAATTGTTGTTAAGACCAACGTCTTAATTGTAAATTGTTCACCGACCTTGTAAATCTGATTGTTTTTGTTTAAATCTGATTTTATAACACATGTTTTGTTATAAAATAGTTTTGAGTTACTGCCCAAATGGGACTGTTGTATAGGTGTCGAAACTTCTTAGTTTCGATTGGACAAATGTGCATCGAAACTACTTAGTTTCGATGGAGTAGTCAGGTGTCGAAACTTCATAGTTTCGATTGAGTAAACTGGGTATCGAAACAACCTAGTTTCGATTGTGTAGTTGTTGTCGAAACTACCTAGTTTCGATTGAGTAAAAGGTATCGAAACTCCCAGTTTCGATTGACCAATAGGTATCGAAACTCCTAGTTTCGATTGAGCGACAGGTATCGAAACTCCTAGTTTCGATTACTGGACTTCTGTTTGACAGAATCAGTCCTGCATATTTTGTTTTAAAATTTGAATTTGACACACTTTTCTTGTTATCCTACTTGCGTTTGAACATTTTGCATGTTTGGCTCCGGTTTTTAAGAAAATAATATGAAAATATCGAGTTTTTACCTTAAAAACAGTGGCGATGATGATGAGAGAAAACAAAGATGATCTTGAATCTTTTGCTGAATTTTCTTTAGAAATACTTGAATTCCTTCTTCAAATACCGAAATAAAGAGAATTTCACCTTGAAACTTGACTTTGATTTTGAAGATAAATGGGAAGTTTTCCGTATGAAAATGAGAGAAAAATGAGAATTGTGAGGAAAGTGATTGAAAGTGGTATGGGTTTTATCTGAGTTTTTCTCAGTTATGGCATGGGACGAGTGAAGGGGGGGTGTCTTTTCTGAATTCCGGTCGAGAAGTCAAAGATGACTTGAGTGTTAATAATTAGTTTTAAATATTAGTTTATTAATGGTATTAATATCAATTAGTGTTTTAAGGGGTAATTTAGTTCGGTTTAGGTTCTCCACGCTATTATAAATTTATTCTAAAAATAATTTATTGACCAACTTAAAATTTGTGTAATATATATATATACGCCTGGATATTTAATTTATCCACTATTGTTCGTCTTAGTCGGTTTGTACTGGTACTTGCACCGGTAATTCCTAGAATTACCCAAGTATAAATTGAGACCATGTACGATCTTTGCTAGACTTTAAAGTCCTTGTTTGTGAAATTAAATAAATCACAAAAATAATTATAATGTAAACTTGTTTATAATGTGTACGGATATTGACCTGAAATGTCGGGTTGTCACATGATGGCACCCCCGAATAAGCACGGAATGGTGAATGTATCCGGGTCGGTTAGTTTCTCTGGTAGCTTATTCAAGACCACCGCGGAACAACCTCCGGTCAAAGGAATGTTCGAAAACTCACCTATCCTATCCTTACGCTTGAGAAGGTCCTTAAGGAATTTGGCGTATTTGGGCATGGACTGTAAGGCCTCGATGAACGGAAGATTTATCTTCAATTGCTTGAACATCTCAAGAAATTTCCCATATTCCTTAGCATATTTTTGGTGCTTAAGGCGGGCAGGGTATGGGACGCGTGAATGATCAACTAACAGAGACGGCTTAATGACTATTGGTTGCTTCGCTACCCTCTTTTCCACTTGAGGTTCCTCGGTGTGTGCGGTACTTGCTGGGTCTAGCCTAATGTGCACTTTACCGGGAGCCTCCATCTCTATCTCCTCATCTACGGGTTCCTCATCCTCTACCTCTACACTCTCGGGTATCACTACCTCTCCTAAGGTCCTACCACTACGGGTCGAGATTGCCTTCAATTGGCCGGAAGGGTTCGGCTTTGTGTTGCCCGAAAATTGACCGGGAGGTCGTTCTTGCAGCTAGCGTGCAATGTCCCCGACCTGCCTTTGAAGGTCCAAGAAATTAGAATGGTTATTCTTGAGGTATGTAGCATGTTCTTCTAAGGTTCGTTGGGTGGACTGGTCCTTAACTAGAATTTGGGATAACATAGCTTTAATCTCGTCTAGACCACTACCCAAATCTTGATTTTTTGAACCCTGATTATTTGACCCCCCACTATTGAACTGACCTCCTGTATTTGAACCTGACCCTGAACTACCAAACTGACCCTGCTGATTTGAACCCCCACTTGAATAGAAACCTGGCCCCCTGCTTTGATATTGGCCTGATGGGAAACCAGGGGGATTGCCGGAAGAGCGGAAATTATTATTACTACGCCAGTTAGAGTTATTATTAAATGGGTTAGTGGGACCTCGGTTTTGACCTGCGATGTACTCGACCTGTTCTAGGGTAAGTGTTGGACATTCTACGGTATCATGACCTCCCCTACAAACCTCACACCTATCGACCTTTTTCTTAATTTCTAATAACTCTTTGGTGATATAATCAAGTTGAGATGCTACCTTGGAATCCGAGCCAACATGGTTTACTCCTCGAGCGACTGAGGAAGTACTAGTAACATGAATGGAAGTCCTGCTGGTAGCACAATGATCGATATCAGCATGAGCAAAACTCTCAAAGAGATCATTACAGTCGGCCACCGATTTCTTGCCCATGAGATGGCCTCCTGCAGAGGTGTCGAATCGGGCCTTACACTCGGGGGTGAGACCATTGTAGAATTTCTCTACAAGTGCCCAATCAGACAACCCGTGTTGGGAACAACGTGAGAGTAGGGTTTGAAACCTCTCCCAAGCTAAGTGATAAGGTTCGTCAGACTCCATCCGGAATGAATGGATCTGATCACGAAGGCGAGATGCCTTAGCAGGTGGAAAATACTTAGCTAGGAAGGCATCCCTAAGTCCAGCCAGTGTGGTAAAAGTACCTGCCGGCTGCGAATCAAGCCAAGTGGCTGCGCGGCCAGCAAGTGAAAACGGGAAGACTTGGAGATAGCGGGCATCAAGGTTAACACCTTCGATGCCGAAGGTGTTGCAAAGGCGGGTGAGACGGTTGATGTGGGAGGGCGCATCCTCGTCATCACGACCGTGAAACTGACAAGAGTTGTTAATGGCGGTCATGATGTAGGACGGGATTTGCCAAGACTTGTCATTGGTGATTTCGGGAAGGATGATGGGTGAGTTAGCGGTATAACCCGCGGTGGAGCGTTGGTGGACAGTTTGGTTGTTGGCCATTTGGAAATAGTGTGGCGGACTCGGAGGGCGGGAAGTAGGTGGGGAGCTATGGGGTGAAGACCTCGGTGTGAAGTCAAAGCTTGGTGGTATTGATTGGGATGTAGAGTCAGAAAAGGCGAAAGATGAAGATGAAGGAGTACTAACCTTTAGAGAAAAAGACGAGAAGGAAGACTTGTCCGTAGGCGGCTTCGGCGGAGGTCCTTGTGAACGCGTACGGGGCATCCACTGCAAAACCGAAAATAAACAAGTAAGACGACTCTAAAAGATACTGACTAAATAAAAATAAATAATAAAAATAAAAAGACACTTAATTATTTAGACTCCTACGACTCAAACAAAGTAAATAGCACGTATGATGTAAATTAAGTCCAAACAAAGAAATTAACGCAATTGCCAGAGAGAGTCCCCGGCAGCGGCGCAAAAAACTTGATGTACTAAAAAGTAGTTTAATAAAGGTAACTAAATTAACCTAATTCTAGACTCTAAGTAATACTCTAGACTCACTAAGACACACTAAACTACTAACCGGCAAGTGTACCGATCGACTCTAGTATAGCTAATGTAAGTCCGGATATCGAACCCACGAGACTCTATCGAATTACGTTAACGACTCTATCTAGACTATGACCGACACTGACTGAACTAATTGTTTGGGGGGGTTTCTAAAAATCCTAAAAATGCAATTAAATTAAACTAAATTAATTAACTAAATTAACCAATACGAATTAACTTGGACTTTTACTCAGATGGTGGAAACACTACCTAGACTGGAATCCTGATTGCTTTTAGTAATGATTTTATCTGAAAATTGTTTACTATGGAACCGGGATCATAAAGTTCTCACCCTTCAGGATATCTAAAGGACTCCTAACCCTTCTCAAGAGCACGCTATGATACCCTAAAGGTTGTTTAGATTACCGGTTATTAGACTCTCTTTCAAGACACCTAACAGTTTTATGAAAGTACCCTTAGAGGCTTACTCCCTTTCGAGACCTAAACCAAGGATAGAGTTGTTTTCTCGATTAGACTTGCTAGACAATAGCCAAAAGGTTCACTCCTAACAAAGCTCCTACCTTTCAGTTTAATGACTTAGACCTAGCAATAATATCGCACCTTTCAGCTATTGATGATTAGTAGAACACTTGATTTTATAAGATTACCAAATATTACTTCTAAGGTTTAATGGCCAATTTAACCCTAAAGATTGAAGATTTATTACGTGATATAGACACTCACCAAAATCTAAAACCTAGCAAGACTCTATTACGTGATAAAGACCGTCACCAAGAATCTCACGAAACAATAAACAATATTCAAACAATATCAAATATGCAAACACATCTAATCAATAGAACAAATCGCCTACAATTCATAAATAATCCATAGATCCATAATAAAAATCAGAACTTTAGACAATCATTCATCTAGTCTAGGTAGTACGATAAATTTAGCCAATCAAAGTCATTGAAAACATCAAGAATGAAGTATAATCAAGAACACAAAACATAGTTTAAAAAAAAGAAACGAAAGTAAAGACACCCGAATGACACAAACGTGACCCGGATGATTCTCCCGACTTCAATCCTTCAACCAGCGACCCCAAGAACTCAGAAATGCCTCAATCAATGCTCCAAAATCGCCCAGGGTTCTGTTCATTCGTAACTAGGGTTTAGGTTAAACACAATTAAGTATTTATATGTTTCACTTAACAAATCCCAACCCAGCAGCTCCAAATCTGGCGACAACACATACTCGCGGGGCGCGATAAAATCCTCCATGTTAGTCGCGACCCGCGACCGTCTTCATGACGTCAGCACATTTAACCGTCTCTCGCCTCCCGTGAGAGGCATTACCTTTATTGTCGCGGCCCGTGAGAAACCACTATTCCAGCACTTTCAACGCGTTTCAGCTCCCGAGCACTCCAATACGTTCCAGGACTCGACTTTTTCATGTTTCCGCTTGTTTTCCTCACTTTTCAGCTATTTCTACGATTCAAGACCTGCAAAACGCAATTGGATTAGAAGTACGCAAATTCTGACGAAAACCAAACTAACACTAACGAAATCATACGAACTGTACACGATAAAAGAATGTATTTTGCAATACATCAAAGAGCCATACTTGCTTATGAGTGTTTATGATGCCATGTGCAACACCATTGGGGGACAGGGATTCACACCTGATGATGTGAAGTTGGTACTGTTCCAATTCACACTGGAAGACAAGGCTCAACAGTGGTTTCATTATCTATCTTATACTTCTATCTACACTTGTGGTGATATGCAACAACAGTTCTTAGATGATTTCTACACCAATCAAAGAACTAGTGATGCCAGGAAGAACATCAGAAACTTCCAACAACAGTCTGGGGAGTTATTCCATGAATCCTTCCTTAGGTTCAAGATGTTGATAAAGAATTGCCCACACCTTGGTTTGAAAATGTGGGAGATGTTGAATACCTTCCATGAAGGCTTGACTGATGATGATGCCCGTGACCACAATTCTATCTCTAATGGTACATTTGGTTCAAATTTTGAGGATGTTGACTGGGATTACTTAGAGCGGATGGCTGTGACATCCAAGAGGAAAGCCCAATCTTCAAGACGGGCAAGGCATTCGGTGGTTAGAGCAGTTGACAGCCCTAGCTCTGAGGCGAACAAGTTAGAGAAGCTGGTTGCCAACATGGGTATTGGAGGTCAACAGTATGAGGTTTGTGATCAATGTGGAGAATTGGGGCATAATGGTGCCAATTGCACAGGTGGTTATGAAGATGTGAACTATGTGCAAAGGGGTGGTAGGAACTATGACATGAACTCAAACACCTACCACCCGGGTCTTAGAAATCATCCCAATTTCAGGTATAGGGATGCCTCAAATCAAGCTAACCCCAACTTCAAAGGTAGTAGTCAAAGAGCTCAACAACCATTTCCACCCCGAAATCCAAATTATAATCAAAGTAATAACCAAAGGGGATACCAAAAGGGGAATGAGCAGGGAGGATTGTCTAGATCCTCTAATCAGAGTAATGAGGAGGTTATGTTGGGTCTCTTGAAGTCTATCCAACAGGACTTGCAAAAGAAGAACCAAGCCGATGATGTGCGGGATAAAACCATACAAGTCATGAGCACTCAAATGGGGCAGTTTGCTACTGAGATAGCAGAACTGAAGAAGAGGAGTAGCAAGCTTCCAAGAGGAGTAACCAATCCATCCCACCACACTTCGGGGAACAGAAACATGAAGAATAGCCACGTGGGCAAGGATAGTACTCTCCGAAGTGGTAAGACTTATGATAACAAGGTTGCACCTCCACCACCCTTTGTTGATGGTGTGGTGGAGGATCTTGATGAGCATGATGTTAGTGATGATGAACCCGAACCGATTCCGGTTACACGGGTTGCTTTTCCAAATATAAAAGAACCGCCTTTTCCTAAAACATCATCTACTGTTGACAATGGGGGAGTGGTGCCTCCAAGGGTGCCATTCCCTGCTTCTTTAGTGAGTGCAGGTAAACAGGTGGCGGTCAAGAAGCGAGATCCTCAACAAGAGGAAATATAGGAGCTTTTCAAGCAGGTAAAAATTAATATACCGCTTCTTGATGCAATTAAACAGATACCAGTTTATGCTAAATACTTGAAAGACTTATGCACTCAGAAAAGGCATCACAAAATTCCTGAAAAGCTTGACCTGAATGCACGAGTTAGTGCGATTTTAACTGGTTCTCTTCCACCTAAACTCCAAGATCCAGGAGCGCCCATAATTTCTATACAAGTGGGTGATTTCAAAATGAGCAAAGCGCTATTGGATCTTGGAGCTAGTGTGAGCATCCTTCCTGGGAGTTTGTATGACCAATATGACTTTGGTCCTCTACGTCAAGCCAATACCACCGTGGTGTTGGCGGATTTGACCCCTAAACTCCCAAGAGGGATTGTTCGTGATGTGATAGTGAAAGTAGATCAATTCTATTATCCGGTGGATTTCTTGGTTCTTGTTTATGTGCAATCTGAAAAGGTCATTGAACCAACTGTCATTTTGGGTCGACCCTTCTTAGCCACATCCCACTCTTTGATTGACTGTCGCTTAGGCACAATTGATATGACATTTGACAATAGAAGGGTCCATTTAAATATTTTTTTTCATCTAACCCTCTGCCCAGTGATGAATGCTTTATGGCAGACATCATTGAAGGATGCTATCCTCATTCTAACCATCAATGTTATCCTCATTCTGAGGATGAACAGGAGCTGGAGCTTGACTTGGATGAGGAGGAAAAGCTTGTTAAAGCTTTAGCTGTGAAGGATGGTAGACCTCTATGGACACATCATTTGGAGAGCCTGCCATTAGAGATTGACTCGGGGTTACAACCATCACTTGTTAGCCCCTCGAAGGTAGAATAGAAAGACCTCCCCAAAAACCTAAAGTATGCATTTCTGGGGGAGAATGAGACTCTACCTGTCATCATTGCATCTAACTTAGATGAAGAACAGGAGGAGGCACTACTGAAGGTGCTCAAGGATTACAAGGCTGCAATTAGTTGGACCATTGCGGATTTGAAGGGTGTTAGTCCCTCCATTGTGATGCAGAAGATCATCACAAATACAATGCAAGACCTTCACGAGACACACAACGCCGATTGAATCCCAACATGCGGGAGGTTGTCAAGAAAGAGATCTTGAAGTGGTTGGACGCCGGGATCATCTATCCCATTTCTGACAGTCCATGGGTGAGTCCAGCCCAAACAGTGCCCAAGAAAGCAGGAATCTAGGTAATAACAGGTGATGATGGTGAGCAAATTGCCACTCGGCCGGTAACCGGGTGGCGTGTGTGTATTGATTACAGGAAACTGAATGCTGCCACATCAAATGATCACTTTCCTTTACCATTCATTGACCAAATCATAGAGAAGTTATCAGGTCAGAAGTTTTACTGCTTTCTAGATGGTTACTCAGGTTATAACCAAATAGCCATCCATCCTGATGATCAGCAAAAGACCACCTTCACATGCCCTTATGGTACCTTTTCCTTTCGGTGGATGCCATTCGGGTTGTGCAACGCCCCAGCGACCTTTCAAAAGTGCATGATGAGTATTTTATCGGACATGGTCGGGGGAGTTTGAATTGTGTTTAACGGAATTATCTAAAGTTTTGCAACGATGTGTAGAAACTAATTTGGTCTTAAGTTGGGAAAAGAGTCAATTCATGGTTCAAGAGGGTATTGTTTTGGGTCATGTTGTTTCAAGTCGGGGGATTGAGGTAGAAAAAGCTAAAATTAGTGTTATTTCAACATTACCTCCCCCGATGAATGTCAAGGGTGTGCGCTCTTTTCTAGGGCATGCCGGGTTTTACCGTAGGTTTATTAAGGGATTTAGTGTCATCACAAAACCTTTATGCAACTTACTTCTTAAAGATGTGCCTTTTGAATTCGATAAAAATTGTTTAAATGCTTTTCATGTTTTAAAATATCTATTGGTACAAGCCCCAATTTTGCAATCACCGAATTGGAGTCTTCCTTTTGAAATAATGTGTGATGCTAGTGATTATGCAGTTGGGACTATTTTGGGTTAAAGGTAGATAAAAGACAGGTTGTCATTTACTATGCAAGCAAGACCCTCTCCGGTGCTCAATTGAATTGCACCACCACCGAGAAGGAGTTGCTTGCAGTTGTCTATGCCTTAGACAAATTCAGGTCTTATATTTGGGGTAGCAAAGTAATTGTTTATTCTGATCATGCAGCTGTCCGATATTTGATGGAAAAGAAGGATGCCAAGCCTAGGTTGATCAGGTGGGTCCTTTTGTTGCAGGAATTTGATCTGGAGATCCGGGACAAAAAGGGATGTGAAAACTTCGTGGCTGACCACCTGTCATGGATCCAAAGGGGAGAGGAGGATGTCACTCCTGAGATAAACAAGCGGTTCCCTAATGAGTGTTTAATGTCTATTACATCTTCTGATCCTTGGTATGCAGGTATTGCTAACTATTTAGTTACAGGTACTATTCCCGAAGATTGGAACAAGAAGAAGAAGAAGAACAAATTCCTGACAAAGGTCAAACAGTACATCTGGGATGAACCAGATTTGTTCAAAGTGGGAGCGGACCAACTCATCAGGCGTTGCATTCCTGAATCAGAGATCCCAACAGTTTTGGAACTTGCACATGCGTCTACGTGTGGTGGCCATTTTAGTGGCCAGAAAACAGGGCATCGAATCTTATCTTGCGGGTTATTTTGGCCCATTATTTTTAAGGATGCGTTTGAGTTTGCTCGAACATGTACTAATTGCCAAAAGATGGGTAGTATCACTAAGCGGAATGAGATGCACATGCAACCAATACTCATTGTTGATATTTTTGATGTATGGGGAATTGATTTCATGGGCCCATTACCAAATTCATTTGGCAATTTGTACATCTTGGTGGTCGTTGACTATGTGTCAAAATGGGTCGAAGCAATTGCCACCAAGACCAATGACCATAGCGTAGTTTGCAAATTCGTTCAATCAAATTTTTTTTCTAGATTTGGGCTTCCCCGTGTGATCATAAGTGATGGGGGATCTCATTTTAAGAACTTTCATTTTGGCAAACTTCTGAAACGCTATGGTGTAGATCACCGGATTGCCACACCTTATCATTCACAAACAGGTGGGCAAGTGGAGGTGTCCAATGGGCAAATCAAGGAAATTTTGCAGAAAACAGTACGGTCCGACTGCAAGGATTGGTCAAACAAACTAAATGATGCCTTGTGGGCATACCGTACTGCTTACAAAATACCTATTAGCACTACTCCATACCGGTTGGTCTACGGGAAGGGATGTCACTTACTTGTGGAATTGGCTCACCGAGTATTATGGGCTATTAAAAATGTTAATCTTGATTATGATGATGCAGATAAGGAAAGACGTTTGTTCTTGAGTGAGTTAGAAGAACTAAGGGATGATGCATATGAGAGTGCCTTGACCTACAAGGATAAGATGAAGAAGGTGCATGATGCAAAGATCCGGTTGAAAACCTTTGCAATTGGGCAAAAGGTGTGGTTGTTCAACTCAAGGTTGAAGCTCTTCCCTGGTAAGTTAAAGAGCAAGTGGACAGGTCCCTACTTGGTGACCAAGGTGGGTCACTCAGGTGATGTTGAGATAGAAGACTTTGAAGACCATTTGAGGCAAACAGTGAGTGGCCATCGGCTAAAGCCGTATTTAGAGCCTAATGACATCAATGGTCTGGACAAGCAGGTTGAGGTGTTGTTCTTGAGCATTCTAGAGGATGGAAACACGTAACCAATATCAGGTACACTGCATCTGGCTGAAGACGTTAAACTTAGCGCTCTTAGGAGGCAACCTAAGCTTTACATGTATTTATTTTGTTTTTGTGCAATTAACCAAGTGTGGGGAAATCTCTGAGGGGTATTGGATTCATATATGTGTCATTGATGGCAACGCACAAGTTCTTGGGGGGGGGGGGTAGGACACCATGTGTGAAGTTATGTAAATTTTAAAGTTTTTCGGTATGTTTTTGTAGTTTTTCTAAGTTTTGCAGGTGTTCATGTCGATTTGGCCAGAAAAATGATGGGGAATCACGTTCCAGGTATGTAAGAACATTATTCATGTGTTGGAACAAGTTTTGGAGAAGGTTGAAAATTTTGGGTTTTAAAAAGTTGAAAATTTTTCTAAGGCAAAATCTCAATTTGCTCCAAACTTTCTGTCACCACAGGGTCTTCGCGCCACGCAAAGATCCCTGCCCAATTCTTCACGACACGCGAAGGGTTTGGTAGTCCGGCAGTAATTTCTGATCTTCGCGCCACGCGAAGATCTAGGTCCCGTCTTTCGCGACACGCGAAAAAAAAATTGAGTCATGTCTAGTATGTAGGGTCTTTTAGTTTTTATCGAGTCTGTATCTTGAGTCATTTTATGCTTGTTGGTGTGCTTTTAGCTTAATTTTTTAGATTTGGAATTAATTGTCCGTACTCAATCTCTATTCGGGTGATGATTTCCGACTTCCGCTTGATTCTTATTCACGGCTACCCGCTTGCATCTGTGGAGCACGATCGCGAATGAAATGCTATACGATCGCATATCCAGCTAAGTTCTTTCATTTTGTATGTGTTTTTTTTAGTGTTTGTTTCTCTTCCTGCATTGAGGGCAATGTAGTGTTTAAGTGTGGGGAGGGAAACTGTCGTCTAAGTTGTCATTGAGTCTGTATAGTTAAAAATTTTGAAAAATCATAAAAATTAAAAAATTTTCAAAAACGTCCTTGGATTAGAATCTGTGTGGTTAATTGTTAAATGATAGGTACAATTGGAACTTTGCTTGTGTGTAATTGAATTGAATAATAAATAGAAAAC
Source organism: Smallanthus sonchifolius (assembly GCA_023525975.1). Lineage (NCBI taxonomy): Eukaryota > Viridiplantae > Streptophyta > Magnoliopsida > Asterales > Asteraceae > Smallanthus > Smallanthus sonchifolius. Next base: position 23,897,059 of record CM042037.1, read on the forward strand.
GCGTCTGATTTGTAATGTTTGGTTGGCCCAACCGATTTAAAGAGCTTAAATATCCTGATAGCGTATCTAGATTTAATTGATAATTAATTCAGGATATCTTGTGGGTTCGCATCTTAGGGGTTCACATCTTAGGGGTGTCAATAAGGTTGAGACTGTCAATATAGGGTGATAGGTACCTCTATAAGCAATAAATTATAAGTTTTTGAAATCTTTTGGCACGCCTCTTTCTTTTTATGAAAATAATTCCGAGAGTTGGTGGCGCTGGCATTCCATAATCCATTATTTGTGAGCTTTAATTAATTGAGTTGAGAGCTTAGGTTTTGCCTACGTGTTACCTTCCGGGATGGTGACCTGGTTGATACACCCATGGGTGGGACTTAAGTAATCAACATCTGGATATCTAAGTTAGATTTATGTGTTTCCTTTCGGGATGGCGACTTGAAGTATACACCACTAAACTGAACCTTATGAACTTCATTGCTAAAAACTGTAGCATATGTGTCACACGTCGAGTTCCAGCTTGATTGAAACACCACTTGGTTAGGTTTATTCATATAAGTTAATAAAAGCTCATAACATTCATCCATTGATCCATAATTTCATCTGATTTTAAAAAGTTATGAATTAGTGCTTATAGTGCTAGGAAAAATCTATGTGGTTAACTCGTGCCTAAACATGACCTTGAGATGAGATTAGACTGAACTGTAGCTTTCTGAGTGTAGGACCCATAGATAGACTGTTGGCTTGGTAATAGATATTATTTTAGATCACAGAATTGGGGGCTCGATAGGTCGGTGGTTAGGTTTAATCGGATAGAAATATCAATTGTTACAGTTAGCGCGTGATTATATTTGAAATGATTAAATGAATGAGAATGTGAGTGTAGGTTCCAGTTATGATTCTATTGCATAATTCTTTTTCGGGACGCAAAAGAGTAAGTGTGGGGATGTGATGTAGGGTTTAATAACCCCGGTTTATATGTCGTTTTGTGTGCGTTTTAGTTGTTTTAGTATGTATTCTTGTTCGGTTTTATGTGTGTTTGTGGTTGTGTCTACCTCTCAGGTTTTATGTGCTAAATAAGCGAGAAACGGGAGCGAAGCAGTCGGACGCAATGCACGGAGTGGAAAAAGTCAAAAAGTCAATTTCCTGGTTTTTATGGTCTTCGCGACACGCGAAGACTTGGGGTGCATAGTTCGCGACACGCGAAGAACTTCAGAGACGCGCCCGACTAGTTTGTTCTTCGCGCCACGCGAAGAACTTGGTTGCCATGTTCGCGACACGCGAAGATTCTATTTTACAGAAAAGTTAACCTAAATCAGGTTTTAATCTTGAGCCGCCCCAATAATCATTCATCTTCGACCACAGCCGTTCCAGACCTTCAAGAAGGCGATTTTCACCATAGTTGGGCTGATTGTTCTTAATATTTCATGATTGTAAGTCCTAGTACATTAGTTTTGATTGTTGTTATGAGTATGAGTGGCTAAATCTCTTGTAGTTCTCTTTGGGTATAGGGTTTGTGAACACTTGTGAATTCTTGAATGATTAGCTTGGTTTGTAATCTTGGTTGGCATTTTAAGCCATATGATTTCATTTATTGATTGAATGCTTTAAACTTCTTTGATTAATTTCGAATTGTTGTTCAAATCTCAATAGTCCCGGGTTTCTTTACATCGGGGATAATTTGGGGGTTGGATTATAGTTGGTTTGTCATTGATGGTTGTGTGAGAACAAGTTTTATTTATAACGGGTTCTCACATTATCACTAAATTCAATTGAACCGTATAATTATGTCTATGTAATTGCTTGCTAATTATCTTGAAGGAGCTTGTGTTTGCATACCCGAACCCCGGATTGCCTCTCTTATTATTGTTTTAAAACCCAGATCCAATTTAGTTGCTATTGTTTTCTGTCTTTGAATCTTGTAACAAAGTGACACTTTTCACATACTGCTCGTCACATACTTCTCGTGGATACGATACTCTACTTACCCTTACTAGTTAAGGTGTTTAAGGATTTTTTTGACCGACCAAACGACATCGATCACTAACCTTTTAAGATCTTCAAAATTTATTGCGTAATAAAATTGTGAAGCGTATAGTTTTATTAAATATTATTATTGCACAATGTTAAAATAATAAAAATAAAAAAATAAATACGGATGCCTATTTTCACACAAATTTTATAAACTAGTTTATGAATAAATAATTCTGTTAACACTTAACAGTAAAGACATTACTTATCTATCATTCACCGCTTAGTCAAGAAATTTTATATTTTATATAAAGCATATATGTTGATTTATTTTATTATTTTTGGTTTTCATGTAAATTATCAGATTTTGGTTCTTATGAATCACTGGTGGTAAAGAAAATATTTTTTTATATATATACATATAGGGACCTAGAGTTTTAAATTTGGTTTTGGGATGGAATTTGAAAAGGATTTGGTTTATGGGAAGTTTGGGTTTAAAGTGAGTTTGCTTCTTAAGGTAGCTGATACCAAGGGTTTAAAGCTTACACATTTATCAGAAAGTTGCGATGTAGCATAACAAGGAGTCCGCTAGGTTGACGAGGGATTCAACCATTCCGCTTCCCACGTTAGCGGAGTTGACGAGTCATAACAAGCTGGTGTTGGCGTCGACCGGTTCGTGGGGGATCTGAGGGTTCTCAATTAGTCGCCTTAAGTTCTTTACTAGCTCAAGTGGTTATTAATCAGTCTCCTGACATATGGGTTTGGAAGATGAATGGAGCAGAAGGGCTCTTGGTTAAGATTGTTAGAAGACAAATTGATGAGTTATTGCTGCCAGTGGGGTCAAGGAGTACTCTAACTTTCAGATATGTCCCAAGAAAGGTAAAAGTTTGTGCATGGAGAATATTACTTGATAGACTTCCTACGAGTGTGAATCTTGATGCAAAAAATGTTGACATCCCATCTATTCTTTGTCAATTTTGTGGGAAAGATCCTAAGTCTTCTATCCATATTTTCGCTGAATGTGATTGCATAAGAAATATTTGGAATCTGATCTTTTCTTGGCTTGGGATAGAGTGTCCATCGAGTCTTCATCCTACGTAGATAATGGAGTGGTTTGATAGTTATAGCTATGTTTGGGAAAAAAAGCTTGTTATAGGTTCGGTGATTTATGTGACTTGGTGAGCGATTTGGAGACTTCGGAACGACGTGCTCTTCCTAAAAAATCAATATAAAAATGAGCTTCTTTTTGATGATATAGTTCAAGTTTCTTTTTGTGGTATTCTAGTAGGAATCGGAAATGTAATATCAATTGGATAGAGTTGATGTTAAATCCCCTACTTAATCTGTAACTTTTGCCCGACTAGTTTTTTACTAGTCGTGGTTTTTTATTTTTTATTTTATTCCGCCATTAAAAAAATAACACTTATATATATATATATATATATATATATATATATATATATATATATATATATATATATATATATATATATATATGTGTGTGTGTGTGTTTTTGTAATATACAAAGAATCATAAATTTTAAAATTTATCACTTAAAATAGATATTTAATCAACAGAACTTCTAATTTCTTTTTAATGAAATATTTATCTTTTTTATGAATTACCTATATTTTTATTATATTTTCATTAAAAAATTAATATATATTTAACTTGAGTAAGGTTTCGTACACGTATATGCGTAATGTAATATAAATATACACTATAACATTAAGTATTAAAATAATAGTAATAATTACAAAGATAATAAAAACTAAGAAAAGAAAAGATAAAAAAATCTATACTATATAATAAATAAAGGTTTTAGTATGACACGTGTCGCCACCATATTCAATCTTATCATTATTTTCCCGCTTCTCTCTCTTATTAAATGCACTCATATCTTTTAATAAATTACTAATTATACTAATAAAACACATTTATTTTAAATTATCCTTTATTAAAAAAATTTGAAATCTAATTATCTAACTTTTGTTTTCAATCAAATAATAACTGAAAGTAAAATTACATTAAATAGTAATTGACGTATTTTCGAAACCCAATTATATATTATTTTTTATATATTTTGAAATTTGTTTTTTATCCTTAATATATATATAGTAATACATTTTTACACCTATAAAATACATAAATAAAATTTAAGAAATTTATGTATTGATATTTTTTTAAATTAGTATATTTTATATTAATTATCCTAGAAATTATCGGGGGTAATAATGGTAAGTATAGTCTCTTGAGGTTACGGGTTTGGTCCATCATTCAGATAAGAGAGCGAATTTTGTCTGACAAAACTAAACGTGAGTTAGAGACTCCGGTAATGGTGTCCCGCCCCTGTAAACTAGACTTCAATAAACCAAACCATCTCGTTTAAACTTTTTCTATAATTTAAAAAATAATAATCTCTATTTTTACAAATTCATTTAAAAATGCACTCTCTTTTACAAAAAAATATCTTATATAACCATCTTTATACCACTATTTGTTGAAAATCTGGCTCTTCGACGATCGAACAATAACACGTTATTTGAACCAATAAGTTTGACCCTTTTGTTGATTGAACCTTAACCATCTATTTATAATAACCGTATAGGGAATGAATTATTTGATAACTCCTGAATATTTTGAGAACTCGTTAAAAACAATAAAAAAATCATTCATTTGTTTAAAATACTATAATTACTATTCAGATACAATATTTTTATATGGATTGATATGTGTAAATTTGCATGTACTCGTAGAGGTTGGTTCTTGTATAAAATATTGTTATCCTAAAAAACATAGGAACACATCTTGGCCATCAATCCACTTAAATCAATGGTTATTAAAAGCCCACTGGCAATTTGGTAAATTAAATGTTGTTTAGATAGTAGAAAAGGGTATGAATGGGATTTCCCCCATTTTAACCAAATTCACGGTAGCAAAAAATCCGGGAATTCTCCACCTTCATCGCGCCGATCAAATCTCCCCTATCCGATTCAAAAAATGTTGAAGCTTTTAACAAATTTGTCGCGCAAAAGGAATCGTAAGTATAAAATGTCAAATTCCGCTTATAATATAGAGTAAACTGCCATTTTCGTCCCTGTGGTTTGGTCAAAATTGCCACTTTCATCCAATAGTTTGTTTTTTTGTATCTGGGTCCTCATGGTTTTAAAATATTGCCATTTTCATCCTCGTGGTTTTAAAATATTGCCACTTTCATCCAGTCAGCTAACACCGTCCGTTTTTCTCAGTTAAATGAGGGGTATTTCAGTCCTTTTACTTATTTGTTTTATTTTTTCATCTTTTTTACTCACTTTTTAATCATCCCCAATTTAACCTCTAATTTAATCATCCACCTGCTGGCCTTCTTCCTCTTTTCCTGACCAGTTTCCGACGAGCACCACTGGAACACCTCCGTCGCTTGTTTCTATGATTAAAAAGTGAGAGTAAAAAAGATGAAGAAATAAAACAAATATGTAAAAGGACTGAAATACCCCTCATTTAATTGAGAAAAATGGACGGTGTTAGCTGACTGGATGAAAGTGGCAATATTTTAAAACCACGAGGATGAAAATGGCAATATTTTAAAACCACGAGGACCCAGATACAAAAAAAACAAACTATTGGATGAAAGTGGCAATTTTGACCAAACCACAGGGACGAAAATGACAGTTTACTCTATAATATATTTGTTCTCATCGTTGTTTTATGATCCAGAAAAAGAAAATTCTTGAAAGAAGTTTTGAAGTTTGTCGAAAATAAAAACATGAAAAAGTCACCTAATCATTCAAGAAAACATGGAATATGTAAGTTTTATATTATTGTTGTGTTAATATCTCAATGGGCATTCAAAAGTGGTCAATTTTTTGTGGATGTTATGAGTGATGTGTGGTGTAAATTGTCACTGAGAAATTAATCTCCATAAAAAATCAATTTAATTTTTTGTTTATGAGGATGTTGGTTTTTGTTTGATATGGGTGTTCTTAATGCAAGTGTTGGTATACTAGAAGTCTCCTAAAACTTGTGTTGTTTTCAGCAGTGATTTGAGGTGTGATTTTGTCATTGAGTACTTAGTATATTTATAAAAAAACTAAAATAAAATTATGACTTGAGGTGTGATTTTGTCACCGAGTAGAAAGATTTAATGATAACAACACAGTAAGAAAAAAACACATTATAATGTGAACCAACACGGTGTGTTTATTTAACAACACAGGATTTCAAAGTAAAAAAAAAACAAAACAATTTTTTTTTGTTGGTAACTAGACTGTGCAAAGAGGTTAACAACACAATGTATTTAACTAAAAACAGATAGATACACAAAAAAATTGTGTGCCAACACCAATGTATTATACTATTAATAAAGTGAAAAACAACTACTGTTACATTTTCAGCAAGTTTCTGCATTATATGCCAATGCACAACCGATGTCTATGTCTAGACAGGGGGAAAACCTCTTGTATAGCTCATCTCATAGCAGGATCTTGATCTGTGACTACAACACGAGGTTCATTGCCAAACACTTTCTTAAATGATCGTAACAACCACATATATGTCTTTGCAGCCTCCGACCCTCACATTGCGATGATGATTATCAATGCCGGTAAATGGGACAAACGACATGTTTTTGAATGAATAATACACATATTTAATTAAAACTATAATGTATAACCTGGATATAAAAATTTAAAATTAAATAACTAAAAAATTAAATTATCTAAAACTAACTTATTTGACCGACACATAGCATCGAATGATACAACATCATCAAACATAATGTAGTTTTTTTTTCATTGCTTGGTCAGCCCAAAACAGACTCGCAAGTGAACCTTCAAAACCAGAAAAATATCCGCATGAGAAGTCGGGTAAATACTTCTTCTTCCGCAACAGACGCTTGACAACCATATCAACGTCATACTTGCCAATAAAAGTGTTAATGTCTCTCTTAAAGTTCTTACAATCAGTTGCTGTCACACCGGTTTTCTCGAATCTGCCATAATGAGTCCTAATAATATTAAAAGCTTTAACCGGGCCAATGTTCAACTTTGACAGACTGTATATCAAATCTTCTTTGTTATACGACAACTTCCTAGCAACACTCAAAAATTGATAGTCATAAGCATCAACAAAAGTATGATTATGATACTCAACAAAACCGTAAACCTGGTATTGATTATTATGGCATAATTGTACACGCATATGTGCTTGATAACCCATTCGAATGGAAGGTCTCCTACGTTGCTTATCCTTAGACTTCGGATCAGTGCTTTCAGTAAGAGTATCGACTTTTTGAAAAGTTTTTTGACCTTCTTTTGAACATATAAAACAATTCCGTGTTTTTAGTCTGCGTGTTTTTCCTTACAGTAAATCCTCCATTTTTTGCATGTCACATAAAAAATAAATGCTTCATCTAGAGATGGAAAAAATCATACCAATTTCAGGTATATATGACAATGGAACATCGGGCCTATAATACTTTCTACCCGTTTTAGGAGATATCCGCTCAATACCTACTATAATACTTGATTTTGGATTATCTTCGGATTCTAATCAAATTAAAAACAGCAGGTGATCGAAAAATTAAAAAAAGGAAAAAAATGAAATGAAAATTTAAGGGGCTGAACAAGAATGAAACTGAAAACATAAAATAAAAAAAATTGAAATAAATTTTAATATGATCAGATAGAACAACATGAAAACAACATAAAATATTCGATCATTCGTACTCGCCATTGATATAATTTTTTCGATTTAGTATGGAAATATATCTAGTCAATCAGAATAATTCTTATAAACCATAATATATTGTGTTCAATAGGTTGAGAAGATAAGCATACGATAACTCATGCATGTATATAGGGATTTCATAAATTTCGAAATTGGAAATGTACAAAAATAGCCCCGTATTCAAATCTTAAGAATTACACATGTCAATCACTAATTGGTTCCTATATTTTTTAGGAAAAATCAATTTTGTATATGATCCTACCTCTGTACTCGTATATTATAAACATTTTCACATGTGTAAGTCTCTAATGTACACATGTGTAAGCCTTTACCATGTACGCATACGTAAATGTTTATAATATACGAGTACATGTAAACTTACACATATTAATCAACATAAAAATGTTGTATTTTAATAGTAACGTTAGTATTTTAGATAAATAAATGATTTCTTATTGTTTTTCACGAGTTCTTAAAATATTTGGAGTTCTCATTTGAACCTAACCCTAAACCTATACTAATCATAACCTAACTCAAACTCACTTAAATCTATACTATATAATAAATAAATGTTTTTTCATATGTTGTCTCCATATTTATTCTTATCATTTTTTTCTCGTCTCTTTCTCTTATTAAATACACCCCTTATATTTTAATAATAATATATTTAAAAAAATACTAATTATACTAATAAAACACATTTATTTTAAATGATCTCATATTATAAGAAACTTTGAAATTTAATTATCTAACTTTTATTTTCAATCAAATATCAAATGAAAGTCAAATTACATTAAATAGTAATTAACGTATTTTCTAAACCCAATTATATATTAATTTTTACGTATTTTGAATTTTATTATCTATTTTTAGTATATGTAATACATTTTTACACCTGTTAAATATATATATAAAGATTTAAGAATTTTATGTACTGATATTTTTTACCCCGTGTGTAGACACGGGTTTTAAGCTAGTAATCAAATAAACAAACAAACTCACTCCTAGTCTAATACGAACTAATTCAAACCAATTATCTAACTTTTATTTTCAATCAAATATCAAATGAAAGTCAAATTACATTAAATAGTAATTAACGTATTTTCTAAACCCAATTATATATTAATTTTTACGTATTTTGAATTTTATTATCTATTTTTAGTATATGTAATACATTTTTACACCTGTTAAATATATATATAAAGATTTAAGAATTTTATGTACTGATATTTTTTACCCCGTGTGTAGACACGGGTTTTAAGCTAGTAATCAAATAAACAAACAAACTCACTCCTAATCTAATACGAACTAATTCAAACCATTAATAAATTAATATTAATAGTTATCAAAATTAAACTTTCATTATTGTCCTAAAAGTCAAATCTTTTAAACTTAGAATAACCTAATCTAAAATTATCTATAAATGGTCTAAGAATAAAATGACAGTGAGGTACATAGTTTAATATAAATTCATTCTGTGTGTGATTGGAAAGTCAAGGCCATCCATTATTTATGTGATTCCATTCTATAAAACAAACCATTTGAATACATTACAACCACAAAGAGAAGCTCACAACAAAAGAGGATCTCATATCCTAAAAGAAACCCACACCCACTTAAGGTGGATTTTCACACACATCTCAAAACACAAATGTTAGAACTTTTCATATTAACAAATTGAATCTTGATTTGCTCCAAAACAAACCCATATCTATTGTCCTTCATTGGCAAAATCCATAGAACCATCTTTGAACAATTTCAGGCTCAGATTATTGTATCGCTCTCTTGAATATTGTCGAGAAGCTTTCCTCCAATCGGTTCCCGCCTTCATCATCGCTTCAAATTCCTCATAGCTAATCCGCCCATCCTGAAAGTCGTCATATTTTTAAATTAAATGGTTTAAAAGAGCCCAGAACGCGATTCTTCTGCAAATAATAATAAATAAAACAAACAAACAAACCTTGTCTGTATCGACATCTTGAATAATGGCAGCAATGACTTCTTCACTGTCAGATTCGATTTCACCAGCTAAGGTCTCCCGAAGCTCGTCAACCTCTATGTACCCGTTTCTATTTTTATCAAAAAATTCAAAGGCGTCTTTAAGATGATCATCATTCCCTATTTTTTTCAAGTGAACAGAAATCGCAACAAATTCTGCATAGTTCAAGTACCCATCCTTGTCCACATCACCCTATAACAACATCTTCCATTACTTTTGTCGTTCGCACGTATGGATTAAATTTTATAAAATCACAGACAACAATATGTTTTAATTTTTTAAAGTACTTACAGCATCCATAAGCATTTGAAGATCTGCATCAGGAATGTGATGACCAAGTTTCTGCAAACCAACTTTTAATTCTACAATGTTTATCTTCCCTTGCTTGTTGGTATCCATTAAATCAAATCCTTGTTTTATTCCCGCTGATTCCTCTGCAGATAAATGCTCAGCAATCACCTGTAATTTCATGATCCATAAGTTTCAATAAAAAAAATATATAAAAAAAGTAGGACAAACCCAAAATCTTGAACGTTTTTGTTACCTGTAATGCTCGTTTTTTGAGCTTGTTCATGAACGAGAATTGCTTCAATCTTGCTTTAACATTTTCACCTAAAGAAACGTTTGGAGCCTTTTTGGCGTTCTGTATCCATGGATGATCTGTAGTAAATCAAACAAAATCTTAATTATATATACTTTTTAACGGATATCAGGAGGTATCTTTTTACAAATAAATATTACCTAGGACTTCTTGAGCAGTAAGACGAGAGCTAGGGTCGGGATTAAGCATCTTCTTAACAAGGTCTATTGCAGTGTCCGATACCTTAGGCCATGGATCCCTTTTGAAATTTACAACCGATCTAAGGATTGCTTGTGCAACTCCTTGCTCGGTTTCTACATTAAAAACAAACAGTGCATAAACATTAAGTTAAAAACATGATGAATACAAAATTTGAGAAGTTTATGAAGAAAGTCAAACTTACCAGCCCAAAATGGTGGGACGCCACAAAGCAAAATGTATAGGATTACACCAGCACTCCAGACATCTACTTCGGGACCATAGTTTCGCCTTAGGACTTCAGGAGCCATGTAGTATGGACTGCCTACAATCTCATCAAATCTTTCACCTAATGTAGATTAAGTGGCGTCCACTTAGTGAAAATCAAGCAATAATAATGATATATGAATCAAATATGGATTCATTATGGCTGTTGATAGTCTTTACCTGGTTTGAAGATAACCGATAGCCCAAAATCAATAACCTTTAGTGGTGATGTTTCTTTCTTGTTTGCAAACAGAAAGTTTTCGGGTTTGAGATCCCGGTGCATGACACCATGTTTGTGACAAATCTAAAGTAAGAAAGAAATACAATCAACTTGTTACAACTTTCAAGAAATGGACCATCGATTAACTAAGGCAAATTGGATTTTAATAATCCAAACTATGACCCATACTCGCAATTTGACCGGTGACAGTCCTAACTTTCACTTTCGTTGTTGAGAGCAATCCAAGTAGCATAATCATCATAGATTTACACTTGATTTGCACTCAATTTCACTTGTACACGTCTTTATTTCGTTCATAATCATCATTATGACCAAAATCAAGTATAAATCGAGAGTAGAACTATGATGATTATGCTACTGGGTTTGCTCTTGACAACGAATGTGAAAGTTAGGACTGTCACCGGTTAAATTGCCGGTATGGATTATTATTGGTCAATAGGTCATAGTTTGGATTATTAAAACCCAATTTGTCATTAACCAAAAAATTAAACAGGAAATGTAACCAATTCGTTTGCAGCCTTAGCAAATTAAATTAGCACTTACAACTACCACAAATTAACATATACTTGATCAAAACAACTATACACAAAGATACATAAATCTTTACCTGAATCACTTCAACAATGGTGCGAGTGACACCAGCAGCCGCCCTCTCAGTGTAATGCCCCCTAGCAACGATCCGATCAAACAACTCTCCACCCTCACACAACTCCATAACCAAATGAACAGCACCATCATCTTCATAAGTATCCTTCAAGCTCACTACATTCGGATGAGGTGGCAAATGCTTCATAATCTCAACCTCTCTCCTCACATCCTCAATATCAACCCTAGTTCTTAGCTTCTTTTTCGTTATCGATTTACACGCGAAAACTTCACCACTAGATTTATCAGTACACATATATGTAATCCCAAATTCCCCTCTACCCATCTCCTTACCAAGCACATATGTCTGTTCAATTTCATGCCCAGTTGGGTTCTCTAACACATATGACTTATTTCCAACATTCTTAGGGCCACCATAATCTACAGAAAATGGGTTTGGCTTATTTTTACCCTTTTTGTTCTCAGAATCAGTGGTTGAGGGTGTAGCACAACAATTACCCATATGATCAAACTCAAAGCTTCAAAATTTAACCTCAAGATTCAAGTGGGTATCAGAAAATTGAACAAATTAAAGGTCAAGAACTGAAGAGGGTCAAAAGGGGATACCTTGAAACTGATCAGATCTTGAAATCCTGCTTTGATTAGCAACCTGAAATTGGGTTTCAGTGAAAAATAAATTACAAGTGGCAAGAAAGATATGAACAGGATAAGATTTGGAAGGGGTTTGAAGAAGGAATTGGTATGAACCAACTGACCCGGAGTTGAGGGAGATGGAGAGAATAGTCAATGGCTGCATTTAATTTGATTTAAAGTAATAAATTATAGATGCCGTTCAAAGAAATATAAATTAATAAATAAATTATAGATGCTTTTGTATTGTTGTTTACCTAAACCCTCATAAATTATATTTTATTATAATGGAATTAGATTGTTGTAAAGTTAGAAATCTACTGTGTGTTTCATCCTGAGTAACATATTTTAGAAATCATATTTTAACAGTTTATTTAACTGAAATTATAAAATATTTGGTTTTTATTTTTTTAACCGAAGAAAAATAAAATAACCTAGTACAAAAAGGTATGATTATGTCAATCCACTGGCCGAATATGTCAAAGTCAGTTTATGGTCCTTCCTCGAATAGTATGCTTCAATAAGAAAAAAGAGAAGCTTCATGTGATGCCATCCTTGGATGCAGTGGCGAAGCTTGAAGAAAACCCCCGGGAGGGTCGGGATTTTTTTTCCTATCATGGGGGTGCCAGAACTATAAAATTTTCACCCGAATACATATAAATTAACACTATTGAGCGAAAAATCGACCGAATACGTATAAATTAACACTAGTGAGCGAAAAATCGGGATGGGCCGAGGCCCATCCGGGCCCCAACAAAGATTCGCCCCTGCTTGGATGGTGATTTCCGTTGCATCAAGTGAGATGGTTTGGGTTGATAGGTTAAATAGTTTGAAGCTGAGCATGACCAGTAAATTTATTGATTTAAAAAATACAAACTTTAACTCGGTCACACTTCAAATCTTATAACTCAAACACGATTGTTGTAACCAATTTATCTACACGAGTCAAATGGGTTGGTGGGTTGCAAATAATTTGTAAACAGGTTAAGTAAGTCATAAGTGGACTGACGGGGTGTAATAAATGAGTTAAGCGAGTCCGTAAATAGGTTCGTTGGTTGACCTTCTAAAATATATTTTAATTTTTATTTCAATTTTAAAAGGTTGGCGCGGTTAATTAAACAAGTTAAATATGGTTAACTCGAACACAATTTGCTTAATTAAACTGATTAAACATATCAACCTGAGCATGACTTGTTTATTAATCAAGTCAGACATAACAACTTAAAACCTGATTATTTTCGTATTGGGTTGTATCAGCCCCCTTCTCCTTGATGCGTCCAACTTGGGAATCATGGACAAAACCAACCGCAAACACCTTGTCATAAAAATTGTGGTATGTGTTCCCCATGTTTGGTGACGAATACGATGAAGTAGTCACTCGAATCCTCCAACGCAAAATTGAGTCCTATGTTTGTTCTCTCATCTCCTCTATCTCTGCTCAAATCCTTGAACATAAGGGGTCGTAACGGGCACGGGCACGGGCATGGGCATGGGCATGGGCACAATTCTAGTTCCTTTACAAAATACAAAGATGGAAGAATAATTTAGATGACAAGATGCTTTTTTATCATAAGATCATGTCATGTGGTATGGTCTCGTGGAGACCTCATGCTAGTGAGGGAGAGGGCACATCACCCCCTTGTTTTCGTGATAGGGTGAGTGAGCATCTTCCGTGAGGTTCTTCACGGGAAGGAAAGGGGAAGGAGAAGAACATGGGGTTGTACCTTGTGTTTGTATATTTGTACAATTTGTTTAATGCATTTAATTCTCACACCACCTCACTCACTTGGGTATTTTCCTTGCCAATTGAGGTTGGTGTGAAATTTGTAGATTTTGACATGGCGCCACGTGGCAACCACTTTTCCCATCACTAAACTCTCACTCGCTTGAATATATCACATGCTCTAACTAAAGACATAAAGACTATGTATAGTGTTAGGGTGAACGTGAGAGTAGACACTGTGCTACGTAGGCGCCACATAGACACTGGGTTCCTTCACCCTCACCTTCACCCAGGTGTGTAATGGTAGGGTGAGGGTGGCCAGTTTTGTAATAATTACATAATTATTGTTTTTTTAATTTAATTAATTAAATAAAGTAATACTAAAAACAACATAATATTAAAAAAACAACATAATATTAAAAAAAACACCATAAGAAAAATAAAACTACTAAACTACATATTATATTTTTCTTCAATTTCTTTTTTCAATTTAAGGAATTTTCCCCGCTCGTCGCCGACCAAATGATCGATGTTAATAAAATAAAATTTCACATCGCTAGCATTTTGTTTTGCCTTATTTATTTTGATCTTCCTCTCCGATAACTCATTGAACTTGGCCATCCGGTCGGATATAGCGTCTAAACTCTTCTTGTACTCGTTGGTTTGGGTTGATGAAAATGATGCGGCTCGTTTTGCTTTGTCCCTTTCGATAGGGAGGACGGCTTCTTCCGGAAACTCAAGCTCATCGCCCGACTCGTTGAGATTAATGCTACGCCTATCCAAATTAGATTGGCTAACGTCATTGCCGGATGACGTTTTTATCGTTTAGACGATGATTGTCCCATTAACGCGACTTGTTCAAACTCCGTGCACTTTCTCAATAATTCCCAAAGTGAAACCATTTTAAACACTGTCTCATTATTATTTTGTTTATACGCTTCTAACGTTTCTTGAAAGATATCAAGGTCACTTTGACCATTCCGGCGGTTGTTTAATTTGTTTTTGTATTTTTCAGAAAACTTGCCAACCTTCAACCGGATATCCCTTCACTTGTTGGTTACCATGTCCTCTGTACGGTATCCGCCTTTACCCGTTGCTTCACAAAATTGTTCATATATTTTTTTCCTAAAATTCTGACTTTTTGGTTACGTCCTATAAAATTAAATAACATAACATTTAAAAAAACATTACAAAAAATAATAATACGTTTATAAAAATTACCAATTATTGGATCTTCCAACACGTTGATCCACGCTTTCACCAAAGCTAGCTTCTCATCCGGCGACCACTTTTCGGAACACCCTTCTCACCGTACCCGCTTCGGGTGTAGAAGTAGTGGATTTCTTTTTATGTGTTCTTTTTTTTGTTTGTGGTGGCGGTTGAGTCTTGGGTACACTATCGGGTGACGGTTGAGTCTCGGGTACAAAGTCGGGTGACGGTTGGGGGGTTACAAAGTCTTGTATATAGTCTGATAAAAATCCATATGTAGAAGGATTTGAAGTCGGGTAATGACTCCAATTTGCAAACGTCAACAATGGTTTGGATCCGAGGGTTGTGGAACGTACCTCCCATCGGGTTGTTCGGGTTGATCGGGTGGTTCGGGTTGTTCGGACGGTTCGGGTTGTTTACAAATTGCCATGGAAGCATGTTTGTAATTTTTATAAAAAAAATAGAGAGGAGAAAGAAAAAGGATTGTGTAGAAAATTGGTTGTTGATGTTAAGTATATATATAGGTTAAATTTATTTAAAAAAAATCTTTTTTTTTAATTTTGAATGCATTCCAACGGCTAGTCAACACCCCCCCTAACCATGGGCGAAGCTTTCTTAGCCCCCCCTCCCCCCCCCCCCCGATTTTTCGTCGAGTAGTGTTAATTTATACGTATTCGGCCGATTTTTCACTCAATAGTGTTAATTTATACGTTTTCGGCGAAAATTTTATAGTTCCGGCCCCACCTGATAGGGAAAAAAAATCCCGGCCCACCTGTGTTTTTCTTCAAGCTTCATCACTACTCCCAACGGTCAAAAATGCTCCACTCACCCCGTGAACACCACCACGCCAGCTTCTCACGCCCCCTCACCTCCACCCCGTGCGGTATTTCACGCCCGTAATTAGGTGAGTTGGGACCATGCCCAGCCTCTCGCGGATGGAGTACGCATAGTCTAAGCGTTCAAGTTTAAACTTTCAGCTTTCAACAGCAAACAAAAACACAAATGCCCACGTTTTCTAGAAGGTGAGAATCTCAACTCACAACAAATTTTTCTAGAATCACAACAAAGATTAAATGTTATGTTAAATAAAAGAATTTAATGCCGAAATAATATATTATGTTACATTTGTTTAATTCCATAAGATATAATAATACTAACTAGAATGGTGACGGCGCGCGTTACGACGTGTTAAACCGCGGAAACAACTAACGTACTCAAAAGCTTATAAAATAAAGCCATCGAAAAACGACCGTTAAAAAGTTACCCACGCGTTGTAACGAAAAGCAAGTAATATTAAAAAAAACTTTATACAAAAAAAGTTAACCGCTAAAAAAATTAGAAAAAGAAAAAAAACCCTTTTAAAAAAAGTAAAGAGTCAAAAAAATTCATAATGATGTCGTACGCAAGTGATTATATAACTTGTACACTATTACGCGCAACACCGTTATGATTGTGTGTGTTACTTGCGCTGCGCAGCGGCTTCAAAATGTAAATAAAAATAAGCGCGACGCAACGCATAATAGTACTCACCGCAAAAAAAAATTACATGTCAAAACATTTAAAACATACATAAAAATAAAATAATAAAAGTAAAAAACAAAAAAATGAAAATTAAAACATCTAAGGAAAAAGGTAAAAAAAAATACATAAAAATAAGTTTATTAAAATTTAGGGGTTGTATAGTAACTTTATTATAGTTCAGGGGTAATAATGTCATCTGGTTAAAAAAAAATATAACTTAATTAAAGTGCAGGTCAAAAGTGTAAATTATAGGAAAAAATAAAATTACTTTAAGCATTAACTACTTGTACTTGGTGTATTATCGTTTCTTAATATGGTATTTGTGGTTGAAAAAATATAACTTAATTAAAGTGCAGGGTCAAAAGTGTAAATTATAGAAAAAAAAACAATAAAATTACTTTAAGCATTAACTACCTGTACTTGGTGCATTATCGTTTCTCAATATGGTATTTGTAAGTAAGTAATTGGAAACCTATATAAAAGACCGACCAGAAAATAATTTATAAAGGAACTTGTTTTTTTTAAGTTTTTTGTTTTGAAAGGCAACTTTTAATAACACAAGGAAACCCGAGGCAAAAAAAACAGCACGGGCAAAACAAACAAAAAAAGGAAACAGACAACTAGCCCATAATTACACAATTTTGAATAAAAGAACTTGTTAATTAATCAAATATTAGTTTAAATAACTTTAATCTTTTCAAAATTAGATATTTGATATTATTTTATTCATTCATTTTGTCATCCTTTTAGTTAATTTAATCTATAGCATGAAGTATTTAATAGAAACGTTTACTAATTATCTATTTTTTTATTTAACACTAAAAAATCAATTAATTTAAAATATATTTACATACAGTGAAAATATTAATGGAAGATCACCAGAATGGCCGATTTGACCGTTAGCTTTATCATACAAGTCTTAACTTTTAAAAATTTTCAACGAATCTGAGCATGAAACGTGTCATCTAACGTAACAAGTTTCTTTCCTGACGCAACAAAGATTCCCTTCTCCTGCACCCGAATCCCTTCTCAATTTTAAATAGTAGATAATAAATTTTTTTTAAAAGAAACCTAAAATTAAAATATTAAATATTTAGTTAAATAAATAAAGGAAAAAGCGTTATTATAAAAAAGGAGTATTCCTTATTAGTAACTCTACTAAAGAGCAAAGCACGTGCAACCTCTAACATTTTTTTATTATTATTTTTTTATTTTATTTATAATTTACGCTTTTAACCCTTATTTTATTTATAATTTACGTTTTTAGCCCGTTTAATTATTTATTAATTGGGTGGGGGTTGGGGTGTAGTGGTAAGAGGAGAGTCCCACAACCAAAAGGTTGTGGATTCTAACCTTATCCAAGACACACAAAAAAAATATAATAAAAATTTGCTGTTAAAAAAAAATAGAATAAAAATTTGCTCTTAAAAAAAAATTTATTTATTAATTTCATTTTTCTATAATAACTTTCGTTTGTTAACTTTTTTAAAAAAATGGAATGCGCCGTTGTTTTTATATTTTTTTTCAACGTTTCGATATAATTTTTTTTAAAACGGGGTTGTATTCAGAATCGAGTATTTTTTTATCATAGCCCATTTCGAGTATCGTTGTTGTTATAGTATCGTGACGACCCGAACATATTATGAGCGAACATTATTGCCTGTATTGGTGATATCGGAATCGGTGTCGGTATTCGCTTTTATGTTCTTCGACAACCTGAATCGATAACTACCAAACTTCTGCCGCGGGGTGTTGGCGAAAAACAACCATACTCCTGTGATGATGTGCGAGTGTTCGTTTATACAAGCTTATTCAACTCTTTTCGTTCTACGTCGATACATCCCGCCGCGAAGCGCGGGATCGAGAAGCAAACTAGTTATTATTATAATATATTGTTATTATAAAAAAGTAACAAACACACACAAAAAAATGAAAGTGGAAAACGTAAAATACAAAAACCTTTACGTAAAAAAAACTTAATAAAAAACACACAAAAAAGAATCAATTTTAAAAAAACTGAAAATAATAATTAAAGAAGAAACCTAAGTTAAATAGTTTAAAAAAAAACATTTTAGAACAGGTTAGCGAGCTGTTGCCGATTTACTTGTCAGATTAGTTAAAAACTTTTATAATTTGAAACTTTATATGTTAAATGAAATTAAAAGATGATAAGCTTTAATTCTTTAATTATATTTATTAATATATACACTTTGGCGGTAGCTAATATTTTAAAGAGTTAAATACGGTTTTAGTCCCCGTGGTTTCATCAAAATAACCATTTTAGTATAAAAGTTTAAATTTGATTTTTTTAGTCTAATAGTTTCATTTTTGTCTCATATAAAGTCTAGCCCACTAATTCCGTTAAATAATTCTGTTAAATATTGTACAAAAATACCCCTTTTAAGTTAAATAAAAAATCTCACCCTCTTTATCATCTTTCCCAAACCAATCTACCCAAACTCTAGACACCCCATCCACCTCATGCCAGGCCACCACTTCCGGCCAGACCTCATGCCAGGCCACAACCCTCTGCCCGACAAGAAACTACCGGAGAAAGAAAACGAAGATGAAGAATCTCCGATCGAAGAGGTTCGGTTAACCATTCCGACCACCGATGACTCGACCCAATCTGTATGGACCTTCCGAATGTGGGTTTTGGGTTTACTTTCATGTGTTTTGCTCTCGTTTCTGAACTAGTTCTTTTCGACCACCTGTTCGTTTCTGAACCAGTTCTTTTTCGCATGTGGGTTTTGGGTCTTGGACCTTCCGAATCTGTATGGACCTTCCCACCCAATCCGGCGACGCTTCCACTATGACAACTCATTTGAATTCCTAGTGAAATCTTGATTTCCCCAAAATTGAAAAGATTAAAACCCAATTTTGTAAGAGATTTGAGACAGAACCCTCTTCGGAAATTGTCACACCCCGCCTAGGCGGAAACGCGAGGCGTAACGTTCACCGGTTTTCAAAGCATATGATTACCGCAAACACATATATAATGATTGGATACATAATCAAATTTAAAGTTTTACATCTCAAAATATCTATTTGAGTTTACAAAAAAAATTAAGATTTAACAAATATGACCCATAACGATGAGTTATACAAGGGAAATCTCCCAAAAAGCCATATCCGTTCATGCATGCATGTAATCCTACATTGCAAACCATTACGACCAAGTTCAATTTCCTACAAAACATACTTAAAAAGTGTCAACATGAGGTTGGTGAGTCCACAGATTTTGATCAAATATTCTTGTAGTTTCAACGTTTACAAACGTTCAAATGAATAAGTTTTTCCGATCAAATAGTATATATATATATATATATATATATATATATATAACCAATGAATTGAACATTTCTTGACCAATTGACCCCATTTGTAAGCTTGCAAGGAATACAAATAATATGTAAATGCACGAGACCGTAACCAAACCATGACAATAAATGCCCCTCCCTCGCTATACCACGAGAATAAGACAATATGCAGTCATTTGGCCATATGGACCCCTGGTTAGCGCGACTACCATGACCGGGGGCGTCACCCCCAATAGTAATATCCACATAATCCCAGGCTAAGACCATAGCTAATGGTTACTAAATATGTTTGTTCCAGGGGACTTTACGAGCTCTATAATTGTTCCATCAATGCACACATAACGGTCTGGTCTTTGTTCATTCATTTATATATAAAAATAGTTACAAGTATGCTTCCTCCCCAAATCATTTCAAAAACTTAGAAAAAGGGGACAGTGAAACTCACCTCGACAAAATGCTAGCAAAAACTTGAATAACCGTAAAGCCCGCTTATCCGTACACTAAATACACAAGGATACCTTACGTGTTAAGACTAACCGTCTTAGACGCAAGTTGTTCACCCGACTTAACGAATCCCGTTAAGTACGTCTTTAATTAATAAAACTGTGTTTTAATGTGACGACTCGTTGGTGATTATTATTCCAGCCTAGACACTTACTTATTTTCCAAGAAAATGTTATATTTCCATATGGGTGACTTGTTATGTGTACCAAAAATAAATATTATTTTTGCGATAACTCATAATATATTTATATTATGATCACGTATAAACATATAATTATTTCTTACCAATAATTATATAGAATCACAAATATCGTTCAAGTATGTTCTACGCATGTCAATTACCCTACGTGCACATAAACCACGTTAACACGTCCACATGCAATTACTTGTTCCGAACGACATTTATTAATTTGTTTCTATTTAACATGCACTTATTTATACCAATATAGGCACACAAGTATAACCATATTTTAACATGCGATTAAATATATTTCATGATAACATACGATCATTTATTTTAAACCGAACGTCTTTAGATTTCATGTACTCATGTCCATGTTCTATGTTATCAACTATAAACAAATTATAAACATATATACGATTTAAATTATATAGTCGTTTCATAACTCCTTCCGAGTTAACAATTTTCCATCATTCATATATATATATATATATATATATATATATTTACATGCATATGTTTAACAACTTTCCACATTCTATCATTTATGTTTAGACACACATATATCTATATGTGTCGGTTTCTAAACAAGTATACATACACTAGATCATTGATCCAAATATACATTTAACCCCTTTATATGAACACATATTTTCATGTTTAACAATTTTCCAAGTTATCAAACTTAAAACACACACACACATATATATGTTTCATACAATTATATATATATATATATATATATATACACATGTATTTTACTTTTTCATCAAGTATTAATTTAGACTTTTACTAATCTATAATTTATTAACATAATCATCCAAACATCAAGAATACATCCATATATATATATACTAAATTAAAATTCTTATACATGTATCCATATATTTGATCATTTACAAATCATTAATCAAATCAAATATGTATATATATGCATGCATATCTCGGTCTTTATATATATATGTATGCATATTTTAGTTTTTCTTGTCTTGAATCTCAACATCATATGAATCAACAACAACTTATCACAAAATGTTCAAAACAACAAATCATGTATATTATGTCACCAAATTTTCGGATTTTTTTATATATTTTACACCAAAACCCCAAATTTTAAACTTAATGAAGTTAGGCTTTATAAAAACTTCTTAAATCTTTAAAATCCTTCGTTTTCCTTGGTGAACAATGTGCTTTGAACTAAAAATAAAGACGAAGATGAAATGTGGTGTCGGTTTCATACCGCTAGACAAGCTAGGTGAAGTTTCATGAGTAGAAAGTGAGAATAACTTGATATCCTAGCAAAAACTGACTCTTGAACCTTCAAGAACTCTTTGGATCTTCAAATATCTATCTAACTCTCTCTATCTTTGGCCGTGGATTGAAAGATGTGTGCATGTGTGTGTTGTGAGTGAGCCGAGAATGAGATAGATGGAAAAGAGTTCATAAAATCTTGTTATGTGCTAGATAATTCTCTTATATAGCAAGTATGTTGAGTGTGGATTTGACCAAAAATCACCATCATGAGATAGGTGATGTTGGAGTGGAGTGTTAGGCAAAACAAAATGATTGTGGGGTGTTTGGTGATGATGTCGTGAACACACAAGGGAAAAGGAGGTGGAGTATGGCATTCAACAATTCATCATCATGAGAGTAGATGTTGTATTAGTTAGGTAGGGTATACTAGGTAGGTGCTCCCGTGATAAAAAGCCCGGTGTATGCACTTTTATTAAGATTAAAAACTCTATATATTTTGTATCTTGACTATGTTTAATAGTCTACTAATTAAACCCGTCATAGTTAATATTTTAACTATAATATATATGTATACACACAAAAATAACTTATCACCATGAAATAAATATTTTTGTGTCCACTTTTAATAGTTTTGTCACCAATATTTATGTTTTTATATCAAGACATATTACTAGACTTTACTGGAATAAAAATCTTGTTAATCACAAATGAACGTACCTTGCGGGTTAAAATTACTTATTTCCTAGTAATTCTCAAAAATTACTAAGTATACTGTGTGTTCCTTTGCTAGCCCCTTGACAATACTATGTCAAAATAATAAATCAGGAAATATAAATCATGAACGTGATATTATGTATATGGATATTGACCTGAAATATTGGGTGTCACATTCTCCCCATGTTAAAGAGAATTTCGTCCCGAAATTCAGTTGTTGTTATCTTGACTTGGAGTGTTCGTGAACAAGGATGGGTACTTGGCTTTCATTTGATCTTCTTGTTCCCACGTATACTCGGGGCCACGCTTTGAATTCCAACGTACCTTAACCAATTTAACACGGCTACGCCTTGTTTTCTGAACCTTCCAATCTGTAACTTCAATGGGTTCCTCAACGAAGTGCATCTTGTCATCTATGTGAATCTCATCAGGTGGTATAATTAATGTCTCGTCTGATAAACACTTCTTGAGATTTGACACATGAAACGTATCATGTACATTATTATGCTACATAGCCAACCCTAGCCAATATTTCAAATGGTCTAATGTACCTAGGGTTAAGCTTACCACGGTTGCCAAATCTTGCAACTCCCTTCCAAGGTGAGACCTTCAACATGACCCGGTCCCCAACTTGGAATTCTAATGGTCTTCGCCTGTTATCCGCGTAACTCTTTTTCCTGTCACATGCGGCCTTCAGACGATCCTTGATTTTGAAAATCTTGTTAATGGTCTCCTGAATAACCTCAGGGCCAGTTAAATGCTTGTCACCAACCTCACCCAACATAGCAGTGAACGACACTTCCGACCATACAAAGCCTCAAACGGAGTGGCTTTGATGCTTGTGTGGTAACTGTTATTGTATGAAAACTCAGCCAACAGAAAATGAGTATCCCAATTACCTCTGAAATCAATTGCACACGCATGGAGCATATCCTCTAAAGTTTGAATGGTACTTTCACTTTGACCATCTGTTTGTGGGTGATATGCCATGCTCATGTCAAGACATGTGCCCATGGCTTCTTGTAATGATTGCCAGATTCTAGACACGAATATGTTGTCTCTATCAGAGATAATAGAAATTGGCACTCCTTGCCTAGCCACAATTTCCTTGATATAAAGTCTTGCAAGTTTCTCGGTTTTATCCGTCTCTTTGATGGGCAGAAAATGAGCTGATTTCGTTAAACGATCGACGATTACGCATATGGTGTCTTACCCGCTCGGCGTCTTTGGTAACATTGTAATGAAATCCATGGAAATCTGTTCCCATTTCCATTGAGGTATCTCGGGTTGTTGTAACAGTCCCGGCGGTTTCTGATGTTCTGCCTTTACTTTTGAACACGCCAGGCATTTACCGACATAAATAACAATCTCTCCCTTCATGTTCGGCTACCAATAGAGTTCTTTCAGATCCTTATACATTTTATCTGAACCTGGGTGAATGGAGTACCTGGACTTGTGGGCTTCATCCATAACCAACTCCCGTAAGTTACCAAAACATGGCACCCAAATTCTATTCATGAAGTATAAAGTATCATCTTATTTTGGCTCTAACTATCTGACCATTCCTCGTAAAGCTTCATTCTGAACGTTTTCTTCTTTAAGTGCCTCTTGCTGTGCCATTCGGATTTGAGTCGTTAGACTCGTATGAATTGTCAATCCTAGGGAACGGACACGAAGAGTTTTAACTCGTTCTTTACGACTCAAGGCGTCTGCAACGACATTCGCCTTACTAGGGTGATACTTGATATCGCAGTCGTAATCATTCAGTAGTTCTACCCAACGGCGTTGCCTCATGTTGAGTTCTTTCTGATTAAATATGTGATGGAGACTCTTATGATCCGTAAAGATAGTACATTTTGTACCATATAAGTAATATCTCCAAATCTTGAGTGCAAACACGACAGCACCCAATTCCAAATCGTGAGTCGTATACTTTTTCTCATGGACTTTCAACTGTCTAGATGCATATGCTATGACTTTTTCTCTTTGCATCAGCACACATCCCAGACCTTGGTGTGATGCGTCGCAGTACACGATGAAATTGTCGGTTCCCTCAGGAAGTGATAGGATTGGTGCACTGCAAAGCTTCTGCTTTAGCAATTGAAAAGCTGATTCTTGTTTATCAGTCCAATCAAACTTTTTGTCCTTCTGGGTCAACGTTGTCAAAGGCAGGGCTATTTTTGAAAAATTCTCGATGAAACGCCTGTAATAGCCTGCCAAACCCAGAAATTGACACACCTCGGTTGGAGTTCTTGGTGCTTCCCAGTTTTTGATAGCTTCAATCTTGGACGGATCCACGTGGATACCCTTCTTATTGATGACATGTCCAAGAAAATGAACTTCTCGGATCCAAAACTCACACTTAGAGAATTTGGCATAAAGCTTCTCATTCCCGAGTAGTTCCAAGATTAATTTCAAACAATGTTCATGTTCTTCCTTGGTTCGTGAATATATTAATATGTCATCGATAAACACAATCACGAATTTAGTCACCGACGTTCCCGTTTGTCGGTGGCACTGTAGCCACCGACGTTCCCTTTTAAAGACATTAGTAGTAGTAATAATAATAATCTTTATTATAATAAATAATTAACTTTATTTGTCACATGTCGAATTCTTGTGAAGTTTAGATTTTTGTTTCCCGTCTTTCTCTTCTATTAAATAATAATGATTTTAAATAATTAAATATCTAAAATTTATTATAATATTTTATTAAAACTTACTAAATCATAAGAAGATTTCAGTTATATCTTCTTAAAATATAATTTTATAATAGCCTTAAATCTTTATTATTTGTGATTTATAATTCTTAAATTTTTATTATTTCTTATTTCACCAATTACTGATAACATACAACATACAATTCTTCACAAAAACTGTTGGTTTATAATAATTTGTATTTATTCAACCCGTATAATAAAAAGAATAAATATCAACCCAAAAATTTATAAATCTTCTATCTTCTATATATAATAAATGAAAATCTAGGATGCCACGTGGCTTAATTCTAGGCCTTCTCATACTAATTTTTTCACATCTTTCTCCTATTAAATGATAACATTAAATATTACTGAGATATTATTTATACCCTTTTCAGATTAAAAAAATAGTTTTTTTAATAAATTAAAAACCATATATTTTTATAAAAAATGCACTTTTTAAAAAACAAAATTTTCATAAAACACGAATTTTTTTTTCTAAAACACCGAACATTTACTGATGTGCGTGAAGTATATATATATTTTGATAAGAATTTTTCACATGAATGTCGGTTTTAAAATTGGTTTTCACGTAAACTAAACCACACACACGAAGTCAAGTGTACCCGTCGGGCGATAATATAGTATTGATAAGAACTGGATGTCAATCCATGGACACAGTTTAACGTCTTGACCCAAACTTTTAATTTGTTTGATTGATTAGGGAAAATATTTAGCGTTCTGATTTCTTTTTGTAACCTCTTTTCTGAAATAATAATTAATTTTTGAGAAAATTGCAAAGATTAAAAGTGATAAATGTTTTGGTTAGACAATCATTTTAGTTTAGAATCCGCTTATTTAATTATGTCAAAACAAATTATATGGCTAAAGTTTGTAATTATGTTAATGTTCTCTGAAACAGTTGAATTAGAATTCTATCAAGGTTTTTAATCCCATAATCATTAAGAAAGACATCTATGAGTAAATTACATGTTGCCCACTTAAGATTAGTTTAATTAGATAAAAAAGTGTAATTTCTTAACTTTTGAAATTCTAGACCAAAGTCATATAAATCTTAAGCTTGAGTAATCAATACTTCAATTAACATAACTATTGTTCAAGAAGAATCACAACATTTCTCTTGGTTTTTCCAAACACGATTAACATGTTTGCATGTCTTAATATTTATTTCACAATAAAGGTTTCAAAGATTCATTCCTAATTCTTAGCTATAACATCATACCAAAAGATAGCAAAGTTATAAATAAATGGTAGTCTTATAGGTTTTCCAACATAATATAATTTCTCATTTATAAACCTTTAGTTGATTCATAAACATTTAGACATGTAACTCCATCAAGAAATTAACACAAGATTATAATTACATTAACATAATATTTTAGCCATAGTCATAAGTTCAACATAATTAATTAAGCTTCATCAAACTAAGATGATTGAAAAGATGTTTAGCTCACAGTGAGTTTGCAAACAACAACAACACAATTGGAATACATGCAAATCATAATAAGATCAAAGATATAACGAAAGTTTTCAAGTGGAGTAGTGTAGTGATCTTCTAAGTGGAATTTGATGATGGAATGGACCTTCCTAAGCCTCCAAATGGTCTCCCAAGTCTGGTCCCCGAGTGTTTGAGTGAGTGAAATTTCTCCAAGAATACTCTCTTTTCAAATGAGCCAAGAGGCTCTATTTATACTGTCTGAGCAAGGAGGCACGGCCCCGTGCTGGGACCACAGTGTAACCATTTTTTTTTTCTGTCTTGAACGTACTGAGCATGTACTGGGCACGAGGGTGTGCTTGGTGGGGCACGACCCCGTGTTACACATGGTCGGGGGACAATAGTACACTGGTACAATTCTAAGTTGACCACGAAGGCGTGCCTAGTGGGGCACGGCCCGTGCTTGGCTGGAAGGTTCTGTCTTTTCTACATGACGGGGCACGGGGGCGTGCCTGGTGGGGCACGACCCGTGCTTGATCTCCTGAGTTGTCCAATTTATTCATTTTTCGTCGTTTATTCCCTTGATTGTTCCTTTTAAGCCAAGAGTTCCCTGAAATTCAAATAAAAGCTAAATGAGCGACAAATTCAATAAATGTATAGAGAAATGGACAATAAATGAGATGCAAATGATGTGAATTATATGTACAATTTAGAGCACATCAAACCTTCCTACACTTGAACCTTGCTTGTCCTTAAGCAATACTCTGAATGATTTACTCCAAATGGTAATTTCAAAAGCAAGTTCGAACAAACTTTAAGCAAGAAATAATTTTCCTTCTTTAAAAAAGGAACACAAGCAAACAAGTGTCAATCGAGCAAATATGAACTTATGAAGTGATATCCTTGAGGCAATGGTTTGTTTTATGAAGTTATAGACAAGCAATACTTTAGCACTACTCACAATGTTCACACATACTCGGCTAATTATATGTATTCATACGTGTAATGGTGTATGTTTAGAACACTCGATTATCAATATGGGACGTGCTAAGTTATATGCTTGTTAAGGGATCGAAACTCCACCACTTTATAGGATACTTTTGCATGAATCAAAAGGTCTTTTGGGTTGTGGGTTGGCTAAGGGTGATTTTTAGAAGGTGGTTTGGTACTTAGGGTTTGACTTTGGCTTATTTGACTAAAAAGAAAGATTAAAGTAAATCTAAAACTAGAATTCCATCCACAATGCTCGGGTTAGAAGGGGTATTTCTTAACTCGAGGACTCGTTTAAGGTCAAATTGTCAAGACCGAATCTCATCCTTAGAAACCTCACTTCCTCTTTCACTTTGTGGTACACATAGCTATCCTCCCTAAAGGTTCATTCGACTTGTAGCCTAATAGCACCCAACCTTATCAACTCTGTATACTCGTGCTGGGAGGTTGTTTGGTTTTTACTACATTTTCCATCATGAGACCAATTTCCACATTTAAGGCATCTTTCATATATTTTTACCCTTCTTTTCATAGCACTCTTTGAAATTCCACAAAATGGTGGATTTTGTTCCATTTTTCTTCAACCCTTTCTTGATTCAAACATAAGAACAAAAAGGTGTTGTCGAATTTCTAGGGGAAGTCCCGGTTTTGCGAAATGAAGACATGAAAGTAAATTGAAATCAAAAGGATGCATATTATTTTTTTTGAAAGTCGAGTCCCTAGTAACAAAGGTGCAGGGTTGTTGGTGAGGATAGGTTGAAATGGCTTTGATGGGACTAGCTAGGTGTTTTTGGTTGTTAATGGATGTTTGGGTAAAAAGGTGGGTGTCCTAATTCCTAGATCATTTTCATGCAATAATCTCCTTTTTGTGGTTTGCCCCGTATGCCCAAAACAAGTTCTAATTTGCACAAAACATACGATACCCTAATAATCTAAAGAAAATAAAAGCATAATTGTTGTGAATGAAAGCTGTAAAGGCTCGAAAATATGCTCACGGAAATGGATGAATTTGGGTAAAAATGCAAAATCTATGCATGTCTATTATTTGAGTTTAACTTGCCATGCATTAGAATGATTTGTGTCATACTTGTTGGTTTGTGTAAAACTTGTGTTTGAAAAATGCATTTCTTCCTTGCAGTTTACCAAAAATTTGAAGTGTATTGGTGCCAAATGGAGTTCTTTTTAATACTTATGTGATCAAATTTCAAGTACTAAACATGGTGAACCCCCTTCCCTACACTTGAAGCTTACATTGTCCTCAATGTACATGGTTTTTAAAAAATTGTAAAGCATAAAAGAGGTAAAGGGACAGAAGAACTCCCCTGAAAGATTGTGTATCCAATGCGTGTGATCGATACTCACAGCGGCCTGAAATGCATGAATCCATTGTTTTCACATTAAATTATTAGTACTAGATTTCAGATAATTAACATCCTACAAAAAAAGGTAAATAGTTTAAAATGGCACGGATCAGCCAGTGCCGAATAGTACTTAAACACACAAAGTAAAAGAAAAACATAGCCGAAGAACACATAATTCACTGTGACAAAAATGCTGCACCAACTGGATTTTTACCAACTATCCCTCACGGGTCGAGGTTTTCCTCGTCCCAGTTCCTATTCATTCTGCGCCTCATGTAGGCGACATCTTCCCCGATGAGATCAACCCTGTCAGATAAATTGTCCACTCGCCCGGAAATAGACTCACAGATCTCGAAAGAATGACGGACATAAGTGGTTGTTGTTTGGATGGATTCATAGAGGTCCATCATGGATGGAAATCCAGAGGGGTGGGAAGATGATGTTCCGGTGTCATGGTGATGCTGATAGTAGGGGGAATACTGATGGTGGGGAGAGTGTTGAATGTCAAGATCCATGATAACTTGCTCTGGATCCTCGGGAACCCAAATCTGTCCTCTGGAATCCTAAAAACGTGCTTGACCATCGGGCAATTAGGTAATCATGCCCATGCTGGCACATAGGGACAAGTCTAGTAATCCTAGAGATGGTCCGTCAGTACCATGAGTTGGTTTGTCATTGTACTCATAGAGTTGCACAATACAGCCGCCACCGAACATTGGGGTGTTCACCCATGCTGTGGAGTTGGTTGCGAAAAGGCAGCAGAAAAGGTAGGCAATGTTACAAGGTTCATGCCTCACTAAACAGTATAGGACATACAAGTCCCTGAGATTGACCACCCCTTCGCTTTGACCGCGTTGGGTGGCTGAGTGAATGAGCAAACGGTGAATGTAACGAAGCAGGGGATCCTTGAGTTTACTGCTTTTGGTTCAGCTAGCATTGTACCCCCCAGTGCCGACTTTATTTCAGAAGGCTGTCCTAGTACTTCCATAATTGTGGTGACGCCCGTCTTCCTCGTCGGGAAAGCTATGATTTTATGCGGAAAAGGTGGGTTCATAAATTTCTTCCTCGGTATAAATCCCTAGAGCAATACCAAATAGTGCAATCGAGGTGCTATACCACGTTCCTCCTAACCGATAAGATACCACATTCTCATCCCAATAATCCATATTGGTTTGCTGAAAATTGAAGGTTGCCAAAAATTCCATTGTGAGTTCTCACACGGAATCACAGTCATTTTCGAACACGCGTCGCTATGGAGGGGTGACAAGGTTGAGGAAACGCCCCCTCTGCCCGACGGTATCAAGGGTGTTGTAACAAACTCGAAGATGTGATTCTTCATCTCGTCGGCGTAGGGTACGCAACCTTTCTCGTCACCAAGCCTCATTTTGGTTGTTCAACATGAGGAACGGATGTACCATGATCCTGAAATATTAATTAGCATCTTAGTCTAAACGAATTAAACAACATGAAACCGACCTGAATCTGATCAGAAGGTGGAGCACGGGGGCGTGCCTGGTGGGGCACGACCCGTGTTTGACTGTTGAAGCTGGTAATTGTTTTCAAAAACACAATAGGTATGGTGGTGGTCGAACACGGGGGCGTGCCTGGTGAGGCACGGCCCGTGCTATGCTGAAAAAGGAAAAATCGGAGATTCGAACCCGTGCACGTGTTTGTATACGCAAACCCTTGATTTTCTGTTTTGGGTGTTATGGAACTTTTTAGCCAAACGACAATGGTAACAAAGATGGAAACAAAAAGATGAACAAATGGGTCAATCTGGGTGAAAAACCCAAATCAAACCCGAAAGTTGTGAAACAACAATTAAAACTAAGAATCAAAACCCTACAAACTATGGATTCAAGAGAAATGACTCAAGAAAGTGGTGAAATCCGGTTTAGGTCAATAAGCACCCAAAAATTGAAATAAAAACCCTAAATATACAAAACCGAATTATCTAAACATACCTTGGTGGAAGGATTGAGTGAAATCTTGATGAAAATGGTGGATTTGAGGTGCTTGGTGGCGTAAACCGAGAGGATTCTCGTTTAAAATTGTTGAATTGAAATGAGATTGAAAGATGGTATTTTTAGAAAAGAGAAAAAGCTGCAAAAACTGTCGGGCACGGGGGCAAGTCTGGTGGGGCACGACCCGTGCTCCAATGCACTGTTTGATATATATATATATATATATATATATATATTTATACCACATGATTTTTTTAATTCCACCAACAAATTTAATTATCATCAAGAGTAATTTAGATCATTCAGGACTAAGAAAGATGAAAATCATAACACTAGAAAGTTCCATTGATTATAATTTTAGGAATACAAGCCGAGAGTCTCATGCAACAAAACGAGACTCTAACATACACCCTCCCTACACTAAGTGTTTATATAAAGCCTCTGAACATCTCATGCGGGAGCATGGGCATCGGGTATTGGGAGGTGCGGTTGTAGAGGTCAGCAATTTTATGGTTGAGGGATAGTAGCTCCTCCTTCATTTGCTCCACTTGCTCACAAAGCTGCAGCAAGCGCATCTCAGCAAGCACATTCATGTTAGTCAACTCTTTGATGAGCTCTTTCAGCTTGAGGACTACTTCCGTGATTGATGGCTCACGAGTCTCGGTCCTTGGCCTCCTCACCGTGTTCCATTCGGACTTACTCTCCCTGGAAGGTGTCTTCATTTTGGTTGTGATTGATCCAAGACAAAGCATTGAATTTATAAGGAGACCAGACGGTGAGGCACGTGGGCGTGCCTAGTGGGGCACGGCCCGTGCTGACATGCTACGACGTATGTTTCAGGTCTGCAGCAAGTACGGACTCAACGGAGATCGTGGCCAAGATTTTTGGTCAGACACGGGGGCGTGCTTCATCTTCCAGACTCAAATTTGAACAAAAGTAAAAATTAAAGCTATTTACAAGATGCCAATGTTTAATTAAGGGTCTTTGGCTAGACCCTCCCCTTTGTTAGTTGCTTTTGGGGTGGAGGTTGATGACCTCCGAGATTGTTTCCGGTTGTTCTTGAATATAAAGTTTCAAACGATGACCGTTGACCTTAAAACTTCTCCCCTCTTCATGTTCGACTTCAACTGCTCCGTAATGGAAAGCTTCTTTCACGGTGTATGGTCCGGACTATCGAGATTTTAATTTCCAAGGAAATAAACGAAGGCGGGAACTATAAAGCAAGACACGATCTCCTACTCGGAATTGTTTGTATTCCTTTAGACGAGAGTCGTGCAACCTCTTTGTTTGTCTTTATAGAGTCTGGAGTTTTCATAAGCTTGACATCGTAGTTCCTCGAGCTCGTTGATTTGAACGAACCTGTTTTGCCCTGCCTGTGCCAGGTCAAGGTTAGCGGTTTTTAATGCCCAGTAAGCCTTATGTTCCAACTCCACGGGAAGATGACATGTCACACCCCCAAATTCCACTAACGGAGTTTTACCGTTTTGGGAGGTGAAAAACCAGGATCTCAGACATCAGTTACTTCAAACGACACTATATGGGACTTGAAATGAAATAACATAAAAGATCAAGGTTCAGAGTGAAAGTTGCGGAAGCATTAAATAAATTAAATGCGCAAAACAACGCGCCCAAATTCAAAATACAATAAAACATAAAGATTGTTCAACATAAAGTTATTTCAATTGCAGTACATGACACATGTATGACTTAACGTGATCCTGAGTGCCAACCTGAGAAAATATGTAAGAAAAACGGGTCAACACTAAGTTGGTGAGTTCACAGGTTTCAATCATTTCAAATAAAGCGTTTGCAGATTATTGTACATTCAATATGCATATCAAAAGGTAGCTAACCAATATTCATATTTTACTAAAGCGCTCGAAATCGAAGCATGACTGGTTGTTTGCCTCTTGCCAAGTCTATCAACTTTGGCCAAAAGAGTAGGCTAACATTTCACCCATTCGACCTACAATCGAGTTAGCGCGACTGACGCGGGTGGGGCTAGTCAAACACAGTAGTACTACTAAACATTACCTCGCTTGTCAAATTAATGGTCCGATGTGTTGTGAGGACTTTCAGTGATAGTGTGTTACGCTTAGTCTCAACAGCGATATCATATGAAATACAGTAACCCAAAAAGGTTGTGACATGTTTTCTCCCCTATTTAAAGCCAGTAAAAAGGGGCCGTGAAACTCATCTGAGCTTGAGTAGTGATTTGGATCACACAAGAGAATAGTTGGAACCACAAGTGTAAGTCTTAGACGACCTACGTATGCCCAAAAATTATAAACACATAAATTAGGGACAAGTTGGGATTTGAGACGACGACACGGAAGATTGAACGCCTTAACGCATTCTAGGGATTTACGAACGTGTCTACGGATATATATATATATATATATATATATCGTAATATAATAATTAAGGTAAATGCTTTACGTGTCGAACGTTAATAACGAATAATAAATAAATAATTTCGTACGTTCGAGTCGTTTACAAAAGTTAGGAAAATAATATAATTTAATATACTATTTTTAGGTTCGTGTGATTAATAAATAATCAATGTGGCAAAAATAATAAATATGTTATTTTTATTCGAGCAAATAAACGTGGGTAAATAATATAACAATTTATATTATTAAATAGTTTAAAACGTCACACGAGGTATTTAAACAAGGCGAATAATATAAATATATATTATTTAGTAATAGGAGTCACGAGTTAAAAATAATATAAACATATTATTTCATATGAAGTCGGGGTTGAAAATAATATAAATATTTTATTTTAAAAGTGGAATTATTAGTAATTATAAGCTATAAAATCAAACCCGAGCTTACGGGTCGTTTTCCGGGTTAAAACATTTTAATATAATATTATATTAATATAACAATTTATTTGATAATTAAAATACCTTTAAAATATATAATTAAAAAGAAAACATGGGAGGAGGGTTCGAACCCGGGTCTCCTCCCCATCAACACAAACATCTAACCAACACAGCCCGCTAGGGAATCGCAAACAGAACCGGATCCAAATTGTTTTAACATTCAAGTCAAGGGAGCATCCCCCCCCATGCGAGCCGAACCCAAACCAGTCCGATTACCATTGGATTCGATTCTGAATGGATACAAAGTCATAGGGGTTTTGTTCAGTGTTCGATTACGACCCAGTGGTTAAGTTTAATTTAAAAAAAAATAAGTTTAAAGTCGTTAATTCTTGGTTTGAAAACCGAAACCCTAGCATAAAAACCAAAAATCAAATCGAAGGATTCTGATATTAGAAGTTGTTAGAATCATAGGGTTTTTATTGATTAGAGTGTTGCGAAACTACTGATATGGTTTAATTAAATTGAGGTCAATCCTAAGATCAAAACCCCCAAAATGATTTATGAACAAACCCTAGATTCCAGATTATGATCCATTATATGTTGTTCGGTAAAATTAACATAGGGTTATCAATATATAGTGTGTTGCGATTCTAAAGAAGTAATTTAATTTGATTTAAACAAGGTCTAGGGTAGGGATCGATCAAACCGGTTTCGCATGAACCCTAGATTCTGAATTTCGATTCAATCGATGATATAAGCCCAATTAAACATGGGGATTTTACTCTACGGATAAAAACGAAGCTATGTGTGTAGATAATTACCAGAACAAGTGTCGAACTGACTGAGATTGACTAGAACAGGTTCTAATGGTGATGAACTTGATTCCCGGCTACTCCTGTTGCTATTCCGATCGAATTGGGTTGCACAGAAGCTTCAAAGATGATCGTTTAAGATGCGCAGAGTGTTAGTTTGTGAAATGGTGAGACAAATGATCGAATTCGATAGAATTTTGTTAAGGTTATGACGGTTTCAACTTGAATAGCCATAAATTGGTTTAATTCGTGCAGTAATAACAATGATTAGGGTCTTAATGGTGTCGTGAATGCCATAGATGTGCAGAACTGTTATCAATTGCAACGAATTTTGGTTATAGATAGAGTTTGGATCCAAGAACTTGCGAATTTTGACTCATGAAGTCAAAATAATTGAGTTTGGGTTAATTACAAGTCCAGTCCCTGCAGATTCATGTATTTAGGTTTGAGATAAGGCAAGTTTAGTCCCTGTGGTTTGAACAGAGTTAAGAACTAGTTTGTTTGACTTTCAAAGGTCAACAGAATAACAATTTTGACTTTGCAAAGTCAACATATTTGATTTAAGAGTGTTTACATGGCTAATCCTTGTAGTTAGAGTTTGAAGTAATGGCAGAAATAGTCCCTAGGGTTTGAATAAAGGCAGAAATAGTCCTTGAAGTTTGAGATAAGGTTAAATAGGTTAGTGTTTAACTGGATTGAGTTAACGGGATTAACCCGAAAGTCCGGATTGTCACATGACATGCCTTCCCATAGGCCAACTTGAATGGAGTGGTCCTAATGGGGGGTTTTGTAGGCCGTATGAAATGCCCACAATGCATCGTTGAGTCTTTCGGACCAATCCTTTCGATTATGACTGACGGTCTTCTCTAGAATTCTTTTGATACATCGATTTGTTACTTCCACTTGACCGCTTGTTTGTGGGTGGTATGGTGTAGCAAACCAATGATGAACTCCATAATGCGATAAAGCTTTTTTCTAACTGTGCATTACAGATATGCGATCCCCTATCACTAATGAGAGCTTTTGGTGCACCGAATCGTGAAAACAGTCTTTTAAGGAATTTGACTACTGTCTTGGCATCGTTAGTGGTAGTGCCTGAGCCTCAACCCATTTTGAAACATAGTCGACTGCTACGAGGATGTATCGGTTCCCAAAGGACATGGGAAATGGTCCCATAAAATTAATTCCCCAGACGTCAAAGATCTCACAGACCTGGATAGGTCTTTGGGGCATCTCATTTCTTGAGGAGATGTTACTTGCCCTCTGGCAAGCGTCACATGATTGTACCATGGTTTGAGCATCCTTGAAGATTGTAGGCCAAAAGAATACGTAGTCAAATACCTTCTTTGCGGTCAAGGTAACTCCATGATGTCCACCGGTTGGGCCTTCATATCAATGCTTTAGGACTTGTTGTGATTCTCCTACGAATACACATCTTCGGACGAGTTGATCAGCTCCGATCCTGAACAGGTATGGGTCTTCCAAAAAATAATGCCTAACATTTGCAAGGAATTTCTTATTTGCTGATATGACAATCCTTTCAAGATAACCCCAATCACAAGATAGTTTGCAAAGTTCGCGAACCAAGGGTGTTCTTCAACAACCGTATATATGCTCATCAGGAATTCATGTGGAAAGTTATCAATGATATCCACCTTCATGTTTTCTGATGTGGTTGGACATTCAAGACGTGAGAGATGGTCTGCTTCAACGTTCTCTGCTCCCCTCTTATCACAGATTTCGATATCGAATTTTTGCAACAAAAGTATCAATCGAATTAATCTGGGTTTTGCATATTGTTTATTGAACAAGTAACGAAGTGCTGAATGATCCGTGTGAACGGCGGTTTTGGAAAGAACGAGGTATGAACGAAATTTATCAAATGCAAAAACTACTGCTAAGAGTTCTTTCTCGGTGGTGGTGTAGTTTTCTTAAGCATCGTTCAATGTTTTGCTTGCATAGTAGATTTGGTGGAAATGCTTTTCCTTTCGCTGTCCTAAGACAACTCCTACTGCAAAATTGCTCGCATCACACATCAATTCAAATGGTAAAGTCCAATCGAGGGCTGCCATGATGGGGGCATTGACAAGCTTTTCCTTGAGAAGTTCAAATGCTTTGAAGCACTCATCAAAGAATACGAAGGCGGCATCTTTTTCTAGGATTTGAGTCATAGGACGAACTATTTTTGAAACGTCCTTAATGAATCGTCGGTAGAAACCGGCGTGTCCTAAAAAACTCCTAATTGATTTTACAGAAGTTGGAGGTGGAAGTTTTGAGATAGTGTCTATTTTAGACCTATCAACCTCCAGTCCAGCTTGTGAGATTTTATGCCCTAGCACTATGCCTTCTGTTACCGTAAAATGTCATTTCTCTTAATTGAGAACAAGGTTGGCATCTTCGCATCTTGCAAACATTTTCTCCAGATTACATAAACAGTGCTCAAAATAGTTACCGAAGATTGAAAAATCATCCATGAATACTTCCATCGAGTCTTCGATCATGTCATGAAAGATTGCTACCATGCACCGTTGAAATGTTGCTGGTGCATTGCATAAACCAAAAGACATGCGTCGGTAAGCGAATGTTCCATAAGGACATGTGAAGGTTGTCTTTTCTTGATCCTCAGGAGCGATGGGGATTTGAATGTAACTGGAGAAACCATCCAGGAAACAATAGGACATTCTTCCAGAAAGTCTCTCTAACATTTGATCTATGAACGAAAGTGGAAAATGGTCCTTCCCGGAGGCATCATTTAACTTTCGGTAATCGATACAAACCCTCCATCCGGCCATAGTACGAGTAGGAATGAGCTTATTTTTTTCATTTGCCACAACTGTCATTCCTCCTTTCTTTGGATCGACTTGCACAGGACTGACCCATGGTGAGTCAGAAATGGGGTAAATTAGTCCGGCATCTAGCAGCTTTATGACTTCTTTCTTCACAACTTCTTGCAGGATAGGATTTAATCGTCTCTGGTTTTGGACGACTGGCTTAAAATCATCTTCCATTAAAATCATCTTCCATTAAAATCTTATGGGTGCAAAAGGATGGGTTGATTCCTTTGATATCCATAATTTTCCATGCTATGGATTTTTTATGTGCCTTGAGAACCTTAAGCAGTTTAGCCTTCTCGTTACCTGTTAAACTAGCCGAGATAATTACCAGAAGCTGAGATTTTTCTTCCAAGAAGGCGTATTCGAGATGTGATGGAAGTTCTTTTAGATTCAGAACAGGCGGTTCCTCGACAAAGGGTTTGGCCTTGGGTTCTAAGTCTCGGTAAATGACCGTACAATGTTGGTGGAGAGCTAGAACTCTCTTGACTTTCTATGTTCAGAACTTCTTCCTCCACACAACTGTTATCAAGAAGGGTTTCCTCAATTAACTGTGTGTTGCATGCTTCTTCTTCTTCTCTACTTTCACGAAGATGACAACTGACTATGGAATCACAAACATCAATGAAATAAAGGGAGTCATCATGATGCTGAGGATGTGTCATGGATTGCCCAATATCGAAGGTCATTTCCTCATTGTTTACTCTCAAGGTGAGTTTTCCTGTGCACACGTCTATGAGGGCTTTGGCTGTAGCCAAAAAGGGTTGTCCAAAAATGAGGGGAACGTTTTTGTCCTCATCCATATCCAGGATTACAAAATCGACAGGAAAAAAAAACTTGTCAATTTTGACTAACATCTTTTATACTATGCCTCGAGGGTATTTTACTGAACGATCAGCCAACTGGATGCTCATACAGGTTGGTTTGGGTTCCCCCAATTTCAGTTTCTCAAAAATTAGGTATGGCATGAGGTTAATGCTTGCTCCTAGGTCGGCCAGGGCATTGCTGACTGAGAGATCTCTTATTAGAAAAGGGATGGTGAAACTTCCTGGGTCAGTCATTTTTGTTGGAAGTTTGTTTTGTAAGACAGCCGAGCATTATTCATTGAGTATTACATGTGACAATTCCTCGAGTTTCCTTTTGTTTGTCAGAACCCCTTTGAGAAACTTTGCATAATTTGTCATTTGAGCAAGAGCTTCGATAAAAGGAAGATTCACATGCAATTGCTTGAAAAGTCCTAAAAATTTCTCATATTCTTTCTTCAGCTTCTCCTTTTTCAGGCGTCCTGGATACGGAAGGGACGGGACATATGCTCGAACTGGCTCCTTGTTTCGTTTCTCAACAGCTGGAGTTGTAATCTCACGTATTCCGATTGGAGATTCTTTTTCTACTACGTCCGGTTCTGGAACAGGAGCTGGTCCTTCTTCAGTGGTCTTACCACTCCTAAGCGTAATAGGTTTCACATGTGCATTAGGATTGGTTAAAGTGTTGCTGGGAAGGCTCCCTTGCTGCCGTTCTGAGAGAAATTGTGCCATTTGTCCTACTTGATTCTCAATGGTCTGCATGGATGCTTTTTGACTTCACATTTCTACTTCATCCTTTTGGAAACGATCTTCATTTCTCTGGTTCTGCTGCTCAACCAATTTGTTGGATGTTTGTGTACTAGCCAGGAGTTGTTGTAATAGACTTTCAATGCTAGGTTCTCCGGTTGGTTGATTGATGCTGCTTGGGCCTTGGTATGGCTGTTTTGGTGGAAAAGGTGCGTTCTGCTGCTGGAAGGTTGGTCTCCTATTAAATCATGGGGGTTGTTGATACCCATCTTTGAAGTTCGAGTTGTTTCTCCAGTTAGAATTATAATTGTTTCCATAAGATTTGTTCTGCCCTCCTACATAGTCAACCTCTTCTACTACCATTGCTTGTTGACATTCACTGCTTTTGTGCTGTTTTCCGCATGTGTCGCAACGAAGCTGTGCTTTCTTGAGTTCAGTTTGCATTTGCTCAAATTTTTTGGTAAGTGCTTCTAATTGTGCTGCAAACAAG
The DNA here is from genome assembly GCA_023525975.1 of Smallanthus sonchifolius. Lineage (NCBI taxonomy): Eukaryota > Viridiplantae > Streptophyta > Magnoliopsida > Asterales > Asteraceae > Smallanthus > Smallanthus sonchifolius. Next base: position 23,936,684 of record CM042037.1, read on the forward strand.
GTGTCAGATTCAACGTGGTGTATGCCTTTTTGGGTGGGTCTGGCTCTCAAAGGATTGTAAGCAAAGCTCTTAGTGGCGGCCTTTTCCAATGCTTGTAATGCCTCAGTTGGGGTTGCTCCTCCGAAGTCTCCTGCGGCACACTAGTCAATGGCTTGCTTGTGTGCTCCCGAAATAGCATCGTAGAACGTCTGACATTGCAACCATAGATCTAGCCCTTGATGTGGGCATCTTCTTAAAAGGCTTTTGTACCTTTCCCAAGCCACGTACATTGATTCATCATCATCCTGACGGAAACCGGTGATACTCGATCTTAACCTGGCAGTTTTATCGGGTGGAAAGTATTTCAATAGGAATTGCTTGGCCATTTCGGCCCAGGTTGTGATGGTGCCAGGTGGCAGTGCATCTAACCATTCCATGGCACGACCACGGAGTGAAAATGGAAAGAGCCTAAGTCTAACAGCGTCGTCAGAACAGTTATGGATTTTAAAAGTCGCACAGATTCGTAAGAAGTGAGCGATATGAGTGTTAGGATCCTCATCTGGTAGAACGTTAAACTGAGCAGAAGTTTCCACCAGGTGAATGATGCTTGATTTTATTTTGAAATTGTTTGCTGTAACTACTGGTTGGATGACACTAGACTCGTAACCGTCAAGGGATGGCTTGGCATAGTACGTCATGTTCCTTTCTTCTGCTTCCGCCATGTTATCTTCTGGTTGTGTATCCTCCGCTGATTCTTTTGCTATCGCTTCAGCTACTACTCGTGTCCGTTCTCGTAATCGATAAAGGAAATGTCATTCGGGTTCCAAAAATGGCGTGACGATATCAGGTTCAGGTGTGGTGGACATTCATTACCTAAAATAGTTAATTGGGATATTTTTACAAAAAGAAACAGAACTAAGAATGAAAATTGAAAATATATTTACTAGTATTTACGAATTAAAAAATTTGGATAATCTAATAATGGAGATGTCCGTCTTCTTGTCAGCAACAGCTATCCAGCCATCTTCTCCTAACCCCTCACGGCTTCATATATTTCTCTTTCCTTTACTACCTGATGTGCGTACTAAAATAGTCAGCTAACACTGGTGAGTTCAAGTTTACAACTTTAGCATTAAAAGCATTCTTTTTCATGTTAATCATATAAAACTCATTTTATGAACACATCTGTTAAACATACTTTAAACATTCTTTATACTACTAAGTGAGATATATTACAATACGACATGTAAATTGATACTTAGTTATTCTGTGCTCTGTTCTGTTAAGTCATACATTAAAGGTCTACAATCTGTTTCTTTCTCATTCTCGTGTCCAACAAGGACTTCACGTGTCCATAAAGGACTTCTTTCTTTCTCAGCGAGTATTGTTCCCTAAGGCTCATCGTCCAAAGGCCGATACTCACAACTTGTGTCCACAAGGGACTTCTCAGGTAACCGTCATCACCGGAGCAACCGCCGTTGCTCTTCTTAACCAGTCGTACAACATCCTCGTTACAGTGCCCTGCCGAGCACTGTCCCGATTTTTCTCATGGTATGTCATGGTCTCGGTCCATGACGCAACATCGGCTTCGGGTAACACTAGTCTCAAGGACTATACTACTAGCTCAAGACTTGCTACTATGCTTAGGGTAGCACTAGCCTCTGGGACTACGATACTACCCCAAGTCTTTACTTATCTGGGTCCCATACTCTAACAGATTAGACAATGTATTTGACTTATTCTTCTTCTCTTGGTTTATAAAATGTATCGTTAAATAAACCATTCTCTTATCTTTATTTATAAAACATATAGTTAAATAAACCATTCTTCTTCTCTTTGCTTATAAAAAATATAGTTAGATAAACCATTCTTCTTCTCTTTGTTTATAAAACATACAGTTAGATAAACCATTCTTCTTTTTTTCTCATAAAACGTTCAGTTTAACAAAACGTATCATTCTTATCTTTCTTTCTTACCAAACATTCGGTTATATAAACAGTATCTTTATTTCTTACAAAACGTTCGGTTATATAAACCGTATCTTTCTTTCTTACAAAACGTTCGGTTTAACAACCGTTATCTTTCTTCTTACAAAACGTTCGGTTTAACAACCGTTATCTTCCTTATCTTTCTTTGCAAACGTTTAAGTAATAGAAATACATTTATTATAAACGTCTAATTCTTGAGTATGCACACCCTAAAACAGTAAAATAGGGATCTTGAACTCACCTGTCCGTCGACAACTATCCTGAATCAGGATGCATAAGCTAAAACTGGTGCTAAACGATCTGCACGAAAGTTAACACACGAAAACCATTAAAAACTCATCTAAGTGTCGCTAGGGTCCTAAGTTCGGAGAATCGACCGAACAGTCGCCGGACAGTCGACTCAGATAGTCGACAGTCGACTCGGACAGTCGGCTCGAACACTCGACTCAAACAGTAGACAGTCGGCCCGGCTCTTGCCGGAACTTGCGTTCCGGACTTTCACTCAGCATTCGCCAATCATGCATGGCGACTCTCCTGAGTACGCCGACCCTCCACATAGCACCAAATCCTTTCTTTCGCATTGTAACCTCACGTTATTAACGCGTGACCGATTTCTATCAAAACTTTTTTACATTCAAAATATTCCTTTTACTTTCGTGATAGTAAATCTATGATCAGTTTCTTAATCCATACATAAAAACATTTTCTTTTTATCAAAATGACCCGAAAACCCTTAAAATACAAAAACTTACTTTTCAAACACAAACTCTGATCTGAACCTTTAAATACGTAAAGTTTCCAACTTTAACCGTTCAACAGACTTGAAATCATCTTATATCTATAAATCATTCATAACTTGTTGCTAAAAATATAAACTTTACGCAAAGTTTTTACCTTTGTGAGATTTGCTGACACGCATACGAGTAGCTCAAAACTATCGCAAACGAACTCCCGATTGAGGCGATTCAGACGTCCACGGAACCGTCTCACCGAGATCTTCAAGATCTCCACTTAGCCGCCGCCGGAAACCACCTCCGCCATCGCCGAAAAACCGAAACAGTCGCCGGAATCCCTTAAAAATCGTTGTTCTATTCGTGACAGCAAAACCCGACCTCCAGGAATCCAAATCAAAAACCCTACAGTGGAAGTCTTCGTTTATGTTCAATGAAGCTCCAGTCCAAATTTTATAACGATCGGACGACTAGATCTCCGGAGATCGTCCGATCTTTTTCCCATTTTCTCTTCTTTCTTGTGTCTTGGCCGATAATTTAAGGATAAATGAGGAGGTTTGCACCATTTATAACCCTCCTAGTGTAACCCTAACTTCCCCTCCAAGTTTGTCCTTCCTTTTTATGTTTTTAACCTCAAACTTTACAATAGTTACAATTTCATGTTTATCCACTTGTTTCTGAAATTGGGATTTTATAGCAACTTACGTAGGCATGACTGCATTTGAGGATACGAAAAATGGGGGTATGGAGTATACGGTTGTTAGGGAGTTTCTTGGCTCGATGATTGTTGGTTCAAAGGTTGTTGACTAGAACCGCCACTCGGTTTAAACATTTTTTTGCGGCTAGAACCGCCTCTCAGTTTAGAAATTTATTTGGACTCAATTGTATTTTTTATGTAAAGAATAGAGGAGAAAGAATGTATTTTTTTGTGTATTGGGTAGGATAATTAGTTATGTATTTATAGAGGTTAAATTTATTTAATTTTTTATTTTATTTTTACAACGGCTAAAAGAGCCGTTCAACATTAACCTTTTCAATTGCTTCAGCGGGTTTCCATAGCCGCTCACCCTATCCGATCAGAAGTACCCGCTTGGTGTGCGGCAGTGTAACCGCATACCCGAGCACCACTCCCACCACCCTAATAAACTAACAGGGTTTGTCGGTGGCACTGTAGCCACCGACGTTCCCTTTTAAAGAGATTAGTAATAATAATAATAATCTTTATTATAATAAATAATTAACTTTATTTGTCACATGTCGAATTCTTGTAAAGTTTAGATTTTTGTTTCACGTCTTTCTCTTCTATTAAATAATAATGATTTTAAATAATTAAATATCTAAAATTTATTATAATATTTTATTAAAACTTACTAAATCATAAGAAGATTTCAATTATATCTTCTTAAAATATAATTTTATAATAGCCTTAAATCTTTATTATTTGTTATTTATAATTCATAAATTTTTATTATTTCTTATTTCACCAATTACTGATAACATACAACATACAATTCTTTACAAAAAACTGTTGATTTATAACAATTTGTATTTATTCAATCCGTATAATAAAAAGAATAAATATCGACCCAAAAATTTATAAATCTTCTATCTTCTATATATAATAAATGAAAATCTAGGATGCCACGTGGCTTAATTCTAGGCCTTCTCATACTAATTTTTTCGCATCTCTCTTCTATTAAATGATAACATTAAATATTACTAAGATATTATTTATACCCTTTTCAGATTAAAAAAATAGTTTTTTTAATAAATTAAAAACCATATAATTTTATAAAAAACGCACTTTTTAAAAAAACAAAATTTTCACAAAACACGAATTTTTTTCTAAAACACCGAACTTTTTTTAAAATACGAAATATTTTAAAACCGGTCTCTAAAAAATAAAAGTTTTATAAAAAAACATTTTTTTAGAAAAAGAATTTTTTTAAAAACAAAAATAATTAAAAACCGGAGTTTTCAAACAACAAGATTTTTATTAAAAAAGACATTTTTTTCAAAAAACAGTTGTTTACAAAAACAATTTTTTTAAAACAAAAGTTTAAAAAAATGTAATTGTTATTTTATTACTTAATCTATTTATTTATACGTAATTTCAGTCATATATCTTATCTGAGAATATCGTTTTATAATTTATAAATTTTAATTATTAATTATTTAATATTTTCTTTATTTAACCATTTAAAACAATAGATGTTATCCTAGTAATTAGGGGTGTTCAAAAAAATCCGAATCCGAAACCGAACCCGAATTATCCGAAAATCCGAATCCGAATTATCCGAAAATTCGGATATCCGAAATTTCGGATATCCGAAATTCGGATATCCGAATTTTCGGATTCGGATTCGGATTCGGATAGTGATTTTCGGATAGTTCGGATATCCGAATATCCGAAATATTATATTTATATATTTTTTTTAATTGTTTTTATTATTTAAAAATAAGAAAATTTGAATCAAAACCCGATATATTATATTTATATATTTTTATATGTATATTTTCTAATGTTTTTTAAGGTTTTTAATTGTTTTTGTAATTTTAAAATATTTTTTTTATATATTTTTTTATTTTTTTTATATTTTCGGATATCCGTTTCACTATCCGAAATTTTCGGATATCCAAAATTTCGGATATCCGGTTTTGAACACCCCTACTAGTAATAATAACAAAATAAAAAGGCTGGCCTACAACTCAAGCACATCAAGCTACAATTGGTTGAAGCATTTTCTTTTTGTAAACTAAGAAAAGTCAAACAAGACTATTTTGATAAAATTGTGAATCAAAATAACAACTTACATCATTTAAGATATTTTTTAGTGTGTGTGAATCGAAAAAAAAAGAGTGGCCTTAAAAAATTCAGCGAAAATTTCACTAAATAGTAATCAAGTTTTTTAAATGTTTCATTTAAGTCATTTAAAGTTGTTTTGTCCCTTCTCTAAAGGCACTCAACTTTCAATAAATGTTTCAATCCTATGTAATTTTTTATAAATATTTAAAATTTTTAAAATTGAGTGAGACAAATGAAATATATATGAACATTAGTTACCAATAAGTGAAATTTTTATTTCAATTAACTTAAAATATGAGGTAATAATGAAGAAAAAAATTCATCAAATAATAAACAAGTTTCAAAATTGTTATATTTAAGTCGAATTGGAAAAAAATAATTGCTAAATAGTAAACAAGATTCATACATGTTTCATTTATTTCATTCAATTTTAAAAAATTTAAACATTTATAAAAATATTAAATAGGATTGGAACACTTACTGAAAGTTGAGTGACTTTAGACGGACAAAAAAAAATTTGAGTGACTTAAATAAAACCCTTAAAAAATTTGGTTACTATTGTGTTTACCTCTAAAATCAACCAATACTCATACATTATTTTCCGTTTACTTTTTAGAAATCATATCAAAAACGCTTCTTCTTATAAATTTATAAGCAATTTTATTTTTAAATAATATTTTAATATACACCACTTATATCACTAACTAATATATATCGAGTAGATTAATAATACAAAACTAGAGTTATGCATGGTGCGGTTTGATTGGGTTATGAAACAAAACCAAACCTATAACCGATATTTTGATTATTATATTTTTATAATAAATCGGTTTGGGATATAAATGATCCGGTTAGTTTGGTTAATGGAATAGATGGTTTGTTTAATTTGGTTCCGCCGACTTTCGGCATGAGTGGATTGAAGCTAGTTTCAGTTAATAAATCCAGTTATATCTCGAGTTAAATAAAATATTGGCAATACTTTTTAACTTATAAAAGAAAATAAATGGCAACTAATATGTTATTTAGAAAAAAAATAATAACAAAACTTTTTTGACGTGTAACATTTTATTTTTAGAAGATATAAATGTTGATTTTAATGCCGCTTCCATTCGGTTAATTATACACATATGTAACATCCCGAAATAATAAAACGAATGAATAATAACAAGATCAGGATTAAATCAAGGATGTAAACGAAAAAAATAAAAGAAAAGGACTTGGGCTCGACTCCAATGGGCCAAGGGGAGCCCAAGTATTTAAAGGCCAAAGCAGCCCTTTCTCCCTCATTTGCATCCTTACGCAACTTTCTAGAGAGAGAGAGAGAGAGCAGGTTTCGGCTAGAGAGAGAAAGCAAAGGAAAACGTCACAAAAGCTCGAGATTCAACAAGCATCATCCGAGTATCGCAAAGCAATAAAAAACAGACCCCGAGAGGTAATCATCTTGCCCAAATATGAGTTTTTATAACTTTTGGGGTTTCGGATTAAAAACGCATAAAGAATAGGTTTTTACGTATGAAATCTTAAACAAAGCATGAATCTAGACTCAGGAATGAAAATGAAACATTTTGGACGTAAAAAGTTGAGAGCTTGAACATGTTGAAACGACTGACCAGATCTAGGGTTCTGATTGGGGAAGAAGGCCGCGCAGGCGAACTTGGCACCAATCCAGCAAACTTATCAAGTTTGCTAATACATGTTCGCTCAGAAAAGTGTCGAACTTACCACAAGTTCGCCTAAGCCAATGATGGCGAACTTAACACATGTTCGCCTAAGCTCAATGTGGCGAACTTATAACATCTTCGCCTAAGATCCATGAAACGAACTTATCATGTTCCCATAATCTCAGATATGGCGAACTTATCCAAGTTTGCCTAGTTCAAAGGAGCGAACTTACCAAGTTCGCTTAAGCTAAAAGTGGCGAACATCTAAGAATAGAAATGTATAGTGCCGTTTAGGTTCATTATCTTATCTTGTATGACTTGATTATAGAGATTGTGTGTGACCTTAGTGACGCTCCTTAGCCAGCTAGTATACTTCATGAACCGCTTATCAGGTGAGTTCTATGTGCCCCCTATGTGTTATGTGTAAACAGATTTTAAATGTTTTGGGCCTGAAGTGTATACATGTTATGAATAAATGTTTTGAATGCCATATATAGCCTTATGTGTTATATAACGATACACGATGAATACAAGAATGACAAGTATGTTTAAAAACAATGAAATGAAAGTATGGCATAACGTATAAGAATGAAATCTTGCTTTATATCCATGTATATATTGCTCGGCATGTATGAATAAACGTTATGGACGAAAACGATGATAACGGCTACATCGGTAGACGGACGACCACACGACTATTATGTAGCCCGAATTAAAAGTCTAGAAAGATGGACTAAACTCAGGCTACTACGGTAGAATCAGACCCTCAATCGATGCACGACTTCATAGATAGTTCTGGTGGGAAACAGATGCCTTAGGGCAGACGGGAGAATGTGACGGACTACGACGGTAGGATGGTTTTATACGGACGGCCGAAGGTTTGCCGGACGGTTTTATGATATGACAGACGGTTTCTAGTGCCAGGAGGTTTACGAAATGGGCTACGATGGTAGTTCTAGAACATTTATCTTTGTGACTCACGCAATCAATGACGGGTTGATCACCCATATATGTATGACCGATGAATGTTCTCAAGTTAGCAAAAGTGTATGTATTTATATACGTACTCACACATGAATGATATATGAAAGTAGTAAATGAAAAGGTGTACAAATATACAAATATATTTACACTCACAAGATGATGATAAGAAAATGTTTATGTTTACTCGTTTTAAACCAGAACTCACCAGCGTTAGATGGTTTTTAGTATGCACTTCAGGTAATAAGAAGAAAGGATGGGCAAAGGCATGAAGGCTACCTATCTCGAGACTGACATCCCGTTTATTTGACTATGTGATATGACAATGTTTATGATATTAAGACTTCCACTGTTTTGTAATTGAATTATTATACGCTTCAGCTACGTTTGAATGTTCTTAATGAAAAGTTCACTGTTTGATGACTATGTTTATGATTAAATCCAATGAGTGAGGTCTCCCCGGAAAGAGACCTTACAAGTTGCTATCAGAGCATTAGTTTGAGAGATTCAGACATCCCTAAATGTCTGGACTCAAGCTGATAATGGGACCAACACACGGATGTCGGTATGGGTAGCTAACGCCAACGCCAGCACAGTAAGTAAGTAGTAAAGTTAATGCATGTAGTTAGAAATAGATGCCTTAACTTAGAACGCATAGATGTCAATGTCACCACCGATGTGAAGAGTTTTAAACCTGAAAAGCAAAGCAAATTATTAATCACAAACTGGTCATTGTAATTAAGAATTTACCTTGCTCGTATTGTTCTAAACTAAGATCTGAAGGAATGAAATTGATGTATTCCCTTTTTACCTATCAGGAAATTAGAAAATTATGGCTAGTAGAGGATGATCTGGACGTCATACCGGGCGATTCGGCAGACCACCATTGAACCGAAGACATGAGGAAGAAGAAAGTGTGCACGTGGAACGTACTGAGAGCGTGCACGGGACCAATGTGACGCCACCGGAAGATGGAAATGACGGACCTCTTCAACTGGAAACCGAGGTTCGGGATGCTATTGCCCGTGAGGTTGTACTGACTCTGAAAAACATACTGCATGACTTGTTGTCTGAGGCTTTAAAAAAAAGTAAGGAAGAAGAAGAGGAAAACCCCGCAGAGAATGTTTATGATAGTGATGGAGATGAGGTGAATGTGGGTCTGGCCACTAAAGGATGCACCTATAAAGGATTTAAGGACTTTGACCCACCAAAGTTTGACAGGAATAAGGATTCAGTGGATACATTCGAGTGGATCGAGAGAATGAATGGGGTAATCAACATAAGCGAGTGTCGACCCGATCAGGCTGTTGAGTATGTTGCTCACTCTTTCACCAACGAGGCACTGAGTTGGTGGAGGAACATTCAGAGGACTAGGTCGTCGAACGCTCCCAGGAGGATGACTTGGGAAGACCTGAAAACTTTGATGATCCAAAAGTTCTGCCCTGAGAACGAGATCGACAGGGTAGAGAATGAATTCCTGAATTTCAAAGCTTGCAATATGACTGACCGCCAGTACGCTTCCAGATTTAACGAACTGGCCCAACATGTACCTCATTTGGTGGAGACTAAGGAGAGGCTAATCAAGTACTATGTAAAGGGCCTGCCCCAAAGGGTCCGTGTTCACGTGAAAGCTAACCTACCCTCGACCTTCGAGTCGGTAGTGAACCTGACTGGAATAGTCTATGACGATTATGCTAATGAGGACCCAGCTCCAGAAGCACCAAAAAGAAAGTAGGAGAACTCGTCTAAGGGCACCGTGAAAGGAAGTTATACCACTGAGGCTAAGAAGCCAAGGACAGAGGAGTATGAAGTTTGTAAGAAGTGTTCAAAGAAACATCCAGGTGAATGCGGAGTTGGTTCCACCATGCGCTTTAAGTGCGGGAGGGAAGGGCACTACTCCAAAGATTGCTTAAGAAAAGTCAAGTGCCAAGGATGTGGATTATTTGGACATCTAACAAAGAACTATAGGAAAACCAGACAGTTTGGTTGGGAGAAAGAGAAGGAAAAGGAGCAACAGAAGGCTATGACTCGAGCCTATGCCTTAACTGAGGAAGAAGCTAGGGGAAATCCTGATGTCGTGTGAAACACCCTACTTATTTCTCATTTTATCAAAGTATTATATTGCGGAAAACGGTCCCAGTTTAACAAAACCTTGCCATTAAATGGCTAAGGTAGCTTTTTATTATAATTTGTTTTACACAAGATGATATAATTACATTATATTACATAGGGTTTCTTTAGATTCCGACTGCTCCGTGACAACCCGGACTTTTAGTCTAACCTCGTTAATTAAATCCAGTTAAAGTTAACCTAGTTAACTTATCTCAAACCCTAGGGACTAAATCTGTCATTTCCTGAAACTCTAACTACAAGGACTAAATATGTAATTAGTCTAAACCTAATTCTGTTTAACTTTGTAAAGTCAAAATCCAAGATTTAAATTCTGTTGAATTTAAAAGTCAACTCATCATGTTATATAACCCACAAGGACTCATTCTGCCATTCTTTCAAACTCAGATTCATGAAACCACGGGGACTAGTTCTGTAAATTACCCAATCTCGATTTGGTTGACTTCTGAAAGTCAAACCAGGTGTTCTTGAGCCTGAATTCGCGAGTTGTAACCGAGTTCTGTTTAATTTAGTAACCGTTATTCAAATTATTACCATTCACGACCAATATGACACCAATTAACAACTTCATCAATCGCGAATTAAACCCAATGATGGGCATTAAACTGAAACCGTCGACCACGATCGTATTGAACATCAAATTCGCTTAAACTTGTTAATCTCAAAATTGAACTCCTGCGCACTTCATTCGAACGCCATTGAAGCAATTGCACACATCAAACTCGTCGGAATCACAGCAGAAGTCGCCGGAGGTCAACCCTGTTGATGTCGGCACCTGTTTTAGTCAGACACCTACAATCCGAATCAAATTCTGGTAATTACCTACACCCTCACCTTCGTTTTCATGTGTTTAGTGAAAGCCCTATCAATTCCAGGGCTTACAACATCGAATTGAATCAATTAAGTAATCTAGGGTTCATACAATTCCAGTTTGGTCAAACTCTATCAATTCGATGTCCATTTATGAAATTGAACACACCCATAGAATCACCTATATGCCTGGATTGAAAGCCCTATTAAATACACGGCTTATATCATCGAATCGAGCATGATCCAGATTCTAGGGTTTGTTCATATTTCAATTTGGGGGTTTTGATCTTAACGACTATCTCAATCAAATTAAACCACAGGGTTGGATTCGCAACCCTCTGTTTATCAAAAACCCCATGAATCCAACAGTTTCTAACATCAGAATTGATCCAATCGAATTCACGTTCATATCTAGGGTTTCGGCCTGTTTTTCCAAAATTTAACGATCTTAGACCATTTTCTTTTGCAATTAATCACACACACAAGTTCGCAAGCATCTGTTTAACAAAACCCCTATGTTGTTTTAGTCAATCATCATCGAAATCAACAGATTTGGACTGGGATCGATCGTGCGTGGTTTTGGGTAGGGGATACGCTGGACTTGTTTAATAAACACAATTGGATCCGGGTTCTGTTGCGATACCCTAGCGGGCGGGACTTGTTAAGCGTGTGTGCTGTTGTGGGAGAAACCCGAGTTTGAGTCTCTCCACACCCTTTTCTTTTTAAAAACCGTTTTTGATTATTATTTTTATATAAAAACCAACCCACTTTTATTATTATACTATATAAATATGTTTTAGCCTGAAAAACAACTCGTAGGCTCGGGTTTGGTTTTATAATCTATTTTTATATTTATTACCACTTTTAAAATAATAGATTTATATTATTTTCAAACCTCGAATTAAGATAAAATAATATGTTTATATTAATTTCAAACCGTGACTTCTAGTCTAAAATAATATATATTTTATATTATTTCGCCTCCTTTATTTATCTCGTGTAACGTTTTAAACTAATTAATAATATAATCGTTTATGTTATTTACTTACGTTTATATACTCGATTAAAAATAATATATTTATTATTTTTCCACAAATGATTATTTAGATAGTACTATGAATCTAAAAATAATATATTAGATTATATTATTTTCTTAACTTTTGTAAACGACTCGAACGTACGAATTTATGTAATTGTTTAATTATTATTCGTTATTAACGTCCGACGCGTAACGATTCGATCTTAATTTTTACATTAAGAATCTTTATTCCCGTAGACACGTTCGTCTACTCTTAAATCCTTAGAATGCGTTAAGACGTTCTAACTTTCCGTGTCGTCGTCACAAATCCCAACTTGTCCCTGATTTATGTGTTTATAATTTTAGGGCATACATGAGTCGTCTGAGACTTACACTGGTGGTTTCAACTTATCTCTTGTGTGAGCCAATCCACTACTTAATCCAGGTGAGTTTTCACGGCCCCTTTTACTGTTTTATCTTGGGGGAGAAAAAATGTCGCAAATTATTTTTGGAATATTGTATTCATATGTTATCAATGTTAAAGCTAAGCGTAACACGCTAAGCGTAACACGCTAACACTGAAAGTCCTCAACACACATCGAACCGTTAATATGGATCTTAGCGAGGTAATGTTTAGTAGTACTACTAGGTTTGACAAATCCCACCCGCGTTAGTCGCGCTAACTCGATTGGAGATCGAACGGGTGAAATGTTAGCCTACTCACATCGTCGGGGTTGATAGACCTGGCAGGAGGCAAATAAACAAAGAGTCAGCTTCGGTTGCGAGCGCTTAAGTTAAACATGAATATAGGTTAGCTACCTATAGATACATATTGAATGATTAATAATCTGGTAAACGTTTATTTATATACTGAAACCTGTGAACTCACCAACCTCGTGTTGACATCTTTTCTTGCATGTTTTTCTCAGGTCACTAAGATAAGGCACATGTGCACACATAGCACATGCATGGGATTCTCCTTTTGATTTATGTTTTATTAAATTGTTTGGACTTTCTGTGAATTATGTTGGGTTGGACTTTTAGACTTTTTGGGCGCGTGTGTTTTGCGCATTTACTTTCTTTACACTTCCGCATTAAAACTCTGATTAATATGATTTTTTCATTTGAGTCCCATGTAGAGTCGTTCAATGTAACTAATGACTGAGATCCTGGTTTGTCACTTCCTAAAACGGTAAAACTTCGTTAGTGGAATTTGGGGGTGTGATAGATTGATATCAGAGCCATTGGTTATAGAGAACTAGGATTGCATACTAGACTATAACCTCACACATTAGTTACATGTCATAAACCTTGGATGTTTGGCACTTATATGTTATATTACAGGATCATGTCGTCAACTCCACCACCATCACCTAAGGCACCTACCGTATTGTCCCCGGAGCCCAAAAGGCGCCGGACTAGCTCTAGTGACAACTCGGTGGAACAGGGTGAATCTAGTATTGCACGAGCAAGGAACACGACACTTAATTGGGGTGCATATCCGAAGATGATCCAAAGGTGGATCGAGGTGGGAAATGTTCCATCGCCTTACTTTGGTTCCACTTCCTCATCCGCTACTTTACCTAGCTTTCCATGCACCATGGAACAAGCTTTTGCAGCTTTTGTGTTTATCATAACTAAGGAATTAAAGGAGATGAAGGAGTCCACTGATGAGATACCGGGCATTCTAGCGCGAGAGCCACAAATGGAAGAAAACAAGGAGCAAATAAAGCATCTGATAACTGAACTAGCAGCAACGGATCAGGTCCATAACCTTTTGGTGGATCGGGTTAGACATTTGGAGACGAGGGTGGAAACCTCGGACCAGGATGTAGGAGGGATTCTAGAGAGAGTGACTCATCTGGAAGCCCAACTTCAAGTAGCAGACCATGATGCTGAAGGACTTTGGGAGAGAGTGACTCACTTAGAAGCCCAACTACAAGCAGCCCTATTTCCAGAGGACATTCCACTTTCTGACGACGAGGAGGAACCCTTCGAGGAGGAGCCCTTCGAGGATGAGCCCTTAGAGGAGGAGCCACCCGAGGAGGAACCGGTGCAGATCGACGATGCACAATCATACGTTTCTTCCGATGACGAGGATGTTTGATGATCTTTCTATTCTGTCTTTCCTTTTCATTCATGTTTCGCTTATGTTATTTCTCTTTTCAAACCTATATGGTTAAGGTTGTTCCCATTCATTAATTTTCAAAATGTTAGATGTTGTTTATTTAATTTTCAAAATGTTTGAGTTATTTATTTTGTAGCCTTACAATTTATTTAATTTTCAAAATGTTAGATGTTGTATTTCCTTACCTGTACATAAATAATGTTTAATATGCGATATATTTCTCATTGTTTTGTATTTGTGAATGTGAAGAATCATGTCGGGAAGAGGACGTGGAGGTCGTGCTGGTGGCCGAGGTACCATCAACATTACAACAGCTGAGCTGGCGGCGCTAATCAACGATTGTGTGGCAGAGGCTCTCGCAGCACAGAATGCTGCAGGTAAATACTTTAGCTATTGACTAATGAGGTCAATAACCCTATATTTTGCTTCTAAATCTAGGTCAACAGAATCAGCAGCCAGCCTACACCTTCAAGATATTTAGGGACTGTAAGCCCTACAACTTTAGTGGAGCCGAAGGAGCTGTCGGACTACTCCGTCGGTTCGAAAAAGTAGAATCGGTGATTGCCCTGTGCAACTGCCCAGTGGCCAATCAGGTCAAGTTCGCCGCTGGAACTTTGGAGGGCCCGACTCTTACTTGGTGGAACGCTCAGGTCCATATGTTGGGTCTAGTTATGGCAAATGGACTCCCGTGGGAAGAGTTTAAGACAATGATGAAGGAGGAGTACTGTCCTTGCGATGAAATTTAGTAGTTGGAAGGAGAATTTGGAACCTGAAAATGGAAGGTTCTGAAATGGAGCTGTATACCACCCTCTCCCATGAGCTTGCTACCATGTGCCCACATATGGTGACTCCGGACTACAAGAGGATTGAGTTGTATATTGGAGGTCTAGTGCCACAAATTCAAAGTATGGTTACTTCATCCAACCCTGCTTCCATCCAGCAGACGATCAGACTAGCCCACAAGCTAACCGATCAGGCGGTGACTCAAGGGACTTTACCCCCCAAGGGGTTCGGTCTCTAAATCCACCGACAATCATAAACGCAAGTTTGATCACCATTCCAACTCTCACTCCAGCTCCAAAGGACCCCAGCGTAACCAACCTCAACAGCAGCAACGTAGGTTTGAGCCTACTAAGAACTTCAACCAGACGACCTCTTCAAGTCAAAATCAGGGTGGTTATGCAGGAAAATCTCCTAAGTGTAACAAGTGCAACTTCCATCACTTCGGGGTTTGCAACCGTAGTCAGCGGTGTGGAAAAATAGGCCATGCTGCCAAAGATTATAAGGGTGAGTTGCAAGCCAAGCAGCCTTTTCAACAACCTAGGTCTACAAAGGGTTGTTTCGAGTGTGGGAAAGAGGGACATTTTCGGAAGAATTTCCCTCAGTTAAAGAAGGGAGGTAATGGAAACCACAACCCTAATCAGAATAACAATAATGGTGGCAACAACGGAGGGAATGGTGGATCTGGAGAAGCTCGTTATGATCATAATGTGGTCACCGGTAAGTTTCTCTTAAATAATTACTTTGCTTCTGTCCTTTTTGACACTGGTGCTGATACGAGTTTTATATCTAAGAAACTTAGTGATATGATAAAAGGAACTCCAACTCTGTTAGAAGCTAAGTATGTAATAGAGATAGTTGATGGTCAAATAATTGAAGCAACTCACATTCTTAAGGGATGTAAGCTTGAGCTAGCTAGTCATAAACTTGATATCGACCTTATGCCGGTCACACTTGGTAGTTTTGATGTAATTGTCGGCATTGATTGGTTATCTAAAAACCAAGCTAAAATCATCTGTCATGAGAAAATTGTTCACATTCCCGAGTGGAGAAACCCTTTCCGTTCAGGGCGAAAAGGTTGGTGCAGTCATGGGCATCATATCCTTCATGAAAGCACAGAAATGCCTTCGAAAAGGGCATACTGCTATTATGGCTCTCGTTGCTGAGCAGCCATCAGAAGAGAAGAAGATTGATGATATTCCCATCGTTCGTGAATTTCTAGAAGTATTTCCTGAGGATTTGCCTGGTCTGCCACCACACCGTCAAGTTGAATTTTAAATCGATCTAGCACCCGGAGCGGCACCGATCGCTCGGGCACCTTATAGACTAGCACCTAGTGAATTACAAGAGTTGTCCACTCAGTTACAAGAATTGTTGGATAAAGGTTTCATCCGACCTAGCTCATCGCCATGGGGAGCTCCGGTCCTGTTTGTCAAGAAGAAGGACGGAACTTTTCGTATGTGTATCGACTACCGTGAACTGAATAAAGTCACAATCAAGAATCGTTATCCTTTGCCTCGTATAGATGATCTCTTTGATCAACTCCAAGGATCAAGTTTCTATTCCAAGATAGATCTTAGGTCCAGTTACCATCAATTGAGAGTCCGAGATGAGGATATCTCTAAGACTACTTTCGGGACAAGGTACGACCACTACGAGTTTATGATCATGCCTTTCGGATTAACCAACGCACCTGCGGTATTCATGGACCTCATGAACCGTGTGTTTAAGCCATACCTTGATCAGTTTGTCATCGTTTTCATCGACGACATTCTCATTTATTCCAAGAACAAGGAGGAACATGAGGAACATCTACGCTTAATTCTGGAAATACTTAAGCAGGAGCAGCTATATGCTAAGTTTTCTAAGTGTGAATTCTGGATTCGGGAAGTTCAATTCTTAGGACACGTGGTTAACGAGAAGGGAATACATGTCGATCCATCAAAGATTGAAGCCATCAAGAATTGGTCAGCACCGACGACTCCGACTGAGGTGCGACAATTTCTGGGATTGGCTGGATATTAACGTTGATTCATCGAGGGATTCTCTAAGATCGCACAACCTCTCACTGCCTTAACTCAAAAGGGTAAAGCCTATAACTGGGGCGATAACCAAGAGTCAGCATTCCAACATCTTAAGCAGAAACTTTGCAGTGCACCTATCTTAGCTCTTCCGGAGGGTACGAATGATTTTGTGGTGTATTGTGATGCATCCATTCAGGGTCTGGGTTGTGTTCTAATGCAACGAGAAAATTTGATCGCATATGCTTCGCGTCAAATAAAGATTCATGAGAAAAACTACACCACTCATGATCTAGAGTTGGGAGCTGTAGTTTTCGCACTTAAGATATGGAGACACTACTTGTACGGTACCAAGTGCACTATCTACACTGACCAAAAGAGTCTTCAGCACATCTTCGAGCAGAAAGAGCTGAACAAGAGACAGCGTCGTTGGGTCGAACTCTTGAATGATTATGACTATGCGATCCAGTATCATCCGGGTAAGGCTAATGTTGTAGCTGATGCCCTAAGTAGAAAGGAAACCAAGCCCAAACGAGTTCGAGCATTACAGCTTACCATTCACCCCGGATTACCTGACAAAATCCGTAATGCTCAAATTGAAGCCCTGAAAGAGGAAAACCTACCGCCAGAAGGTACATACGGTATGGAAGCACAACTCGAGGTCAAATCTGACGGTATTAGCTACTTCGCTGAGCGAATATGGGTTCCAGTATCCAGGAACTTAAGGGAACTAGTCATGGATGAGGCTCATAAATCTCGTTACTCTATTCATCTAGGTTCCGACAAGATGTATCATGACCTAAAGGTGCTGTATTGGTGGCCAAAGATGAAGGCCGATATAGCCACCTATGTGAGCAAGTGCCTAACTTGCGCGAAGGTCAAAGTTGAATATCAAAAGCCTTCTGGTCTTCTCCATTAACCAAAGATTCCCATGTGGAAATGGGAGCAGATATCCATGGACTTTATCACAAAATTGCCACGAACTCCTACCGGATGTGATACCATTTGGGTAATAGTCGATCGTTTAACAAAGTCTGCTCACTTATTAGCAATCAAGGAAACCGACAAAATAGATAAGCTTACTCGTATTTACTTAAAAGAAGTAGTCTCTCGGCACGGGGTGCCAATCACTATCATTTCAGATCATGATCACGATTCACCTCTAGTTTCTGGCAATCGTTACATAAAGCTTTAGGTACGCGTCTAGATATGAGCACAGCATACCATCCTCAAACTGATGGCCAGACGGAGCGTACAATTCAAACTCTGGAGGATATGCTACGAGCTTGTGTGATTGAATTCGATAACACCTGGGAGTCTCACCTACCGTTGGTGGAGTTCTCCTACAACAACAGTTATCACACTAGCATCAAGGCAACTCCATTTGAAGCATTATATGGACGGAAATGTCGTTCTCCTATTTGTTGGGCTGAGGTTGGGGATAGTCAACTCACAGGTCCTGAACTCGTACTTGAAACTTCTGAGAAAATCGTTCAAATTAGAAACCGTATGGAAGCAACTCGTGATCGTCAAAAAAGCTATGCCGATAAGCGTCGTAAACCATTAAAATTTCAAGTAGGGGATACGATTTTGTTAAAAGTCTCACCTTGGAAGGGTGTCATTCGTTTTGGGAAACGAGGCAAACTGAATCCTTGTTATGTTGGACCTTTCAAGATAATGAAGAGAATTGGTGCAGTAGCATATCAGCTGGACCTACCTGAAGGACTTAGTGGTGTACACAACGTCTTTCACGTCTCACACTTGAAGAAATGCATGGCAGACGAGTCACTTGCAGTTCCTCTTGAGGAAATACACATCGATGAACAGTTGCGTTTCATCGAAGAACCGGTAGAAATCATGGATATGGAAGTCAAAACGCTTAAACGCAGTAAAATCCCCATTGTCAGAGTTCGTTGGAACTCAAAACGCGGACCGGAATTCACTTGGGAGAGCGAGGATCAGATGATGCCGAAGTATCCTCATCTGTTCAAGCAATCCACTTCAAATTCTTAAGGTACTATTCTAATTTCGGGACGAAAATTCTTTCAACTAGGGGATGATGTGACACCTAGAATATTTTATTTATTTCTTTTAATTTTCGGGACGAAAATTTTTTCAACTAGGTGATGATGTGACAACCCAGACTTTTAGTCTAACCTCGTTAATTAACTCCAGTTAAAGTTAACCTAGTTAACTTATCTCAAACCCTAGGGACTAATTCTGTTATTTCCTCAAACTCTAACTACAAGGACTAAATATGTAATTAGTCTAAACCTAATTCTGTTTGACTTTGTAAAGTCAAAATCCAAGATTTAAATTCTATTGACTTTCAAAGTCAACTCATCATGTTATATAAACCACAAGGACTCATTATGCCATTCTTTCAAACTCATATTCATAAAACCACAGGGACTAGTTCTGTAAATTACCCAATTTCGATTTGGTTGACTTCTGAAAGTCAAACCAGGTGTTCTTAAGCCTGAATTCGCGATTTGTAACCGAGTTCTGTTTAATTTAGTAACCGTTATTCAAATTATTACCATTCACGACCAATATGAGACCAATTAACAACTTCATCAATCGCGAATTAAACCCAATGATGGGCATTAAACTGAAACCGTCGACCACGTTCGTATTGAACATCAAATTCGCTTAAACCTGTTGTTAATCTCACAAATTGAACTTCTACGGACTTCATTCGAACGCCATGGAAGCAATTGCACACATCAAACTCGTCGGAATCACAGCAGAAGTCGCCGGAGGTCAACCCGGTTGCTGTCGGCACCTGTTTTAGTCAGACACCTACAATCCGAATCAAATTCTGGTAATTACCTACACCATCACCTTCTTTTTCATCTGTTTAGTGAAAGCCCTATCAATTCCAGGGCTTACAACATCGAATTGAATCAATCAAGTAATCTAGGGTTCATACAATTCCAGTTTGGTCGAACCCTATCAATTCGATGTCCATTTATGAAATTGAACACACCCATAGAATCACCTATATGCCTGGATTGAAAGCCCTATGAAATCCACGACTTATATCATCGAATCGAGCATGATCCAGATTCTAGGGTTTGTTCATATTTCAATTTGGGGGTTTTGATCTTAACGACTATCTCAATCAAATTAAACCACAGGGTTGGATTCGCAACCCTCTGTTTATCAAAAACCCCATGAATCCAACAGTTTCTAACATCAGAATTGATCCAATCGAATTCACGTTCATATCTAGGGTTTCGGCATGTTTTTCCTAAATTTACCGATCTTAGACCATTTGCTTTTGCAATTAATCACATACACAAGTTTGCAAGCATCTGTTTAACAAAACCCTTATGTTGTTTTAGTCGATCACCATCGAAATCGACATATTTGGACTGGGTTCGATTGTGCGTGGTTTTGGGTAGGGGAAACGCTGGACTTGTTTAATAAAAACAATTGGATCCGGGTTCTGTTGCGATACCCTAGCGGGCGGGACTGGTTAAGCGTGTGTGCTGTTGTGGGAGAGACCCGGGTTTGAGTCTCTCCACACCCTTTTCTTTTTAAAAACCGTTTTTGATTATTATTTTTATATAAAACCATCCCACTTTTATTATTATACTATATAAATATGTTTTAGCCCGGAAAACAACCCGTAGGCTCGGGTTTGGTTTTATAACCTATTTTTATATTTATTACCACTTTTAAAATAATAGATTTATATTATTTTCAAACCTCGAATTAAGATAAAATAATATGATTATATTATTTTCAAACCGTGACTTCTAGTCTAAAATAATATATATTTTATATTATTTCGCCTCGTTTATTTATCTCGTGTAACGTTTTAAACTAATTAATAATATAATCGTTTATATTTTTTACTTACGTTTATATACTCGATTAAAAATAATATATTTATTATTTTTCCACAAATGATTATTTAGATAGTACTATGAATCTAAAAATAATGAATTAGATTATATTATTTTCCTAACTTTTGTAAACGACTCGAACGTACGAATTTATGTAATTGTGTAATTATTATTCGTTATTAACGTCCGAGACGTAACGATTCGATCTTAATTTTTACATTAAGAATCTTTATTCCCGTAGACACGTTCGTCTACTCTTAAATCCTTAGAATGCGTTAAGACGTTCTAACTTTTCGTGTCGTCGTCACAAATCCCAACTTGTCCCTGATTTATGTGTTTATAATTTTACGGCATACGTGAGTCGTCTGAGACTTACACCGGTGGTTTCAACTTATCTCTTGTGTGAGCCTATCCACTACTTAATCCAGGTGAGTTTTCATGGCCTCTTTTACTGTTTTATCTTGGGGGAGAAAACACGTCGCAAATTATTTTTTGGAATATTGTATTCATATGTTATCAATGTTAAAGCTAAGCGTAACACGCTAACACTGAAAGTCCTCAACACACATCGAACCGTTAATATGGATCTTAGCGAGGTAATGTTTAGTAGTACTACTGGGTTTGACAAATCCCACCCGCATTAGTCGCGCTAACTTGATTGGAGATCGAACGGGTGAAATGTTAGCGTACTCACATCGCCGGGGTTGATAGACCTGGAAGGAGGCAAATAAACAAACAGTCAGCTTCGGTTGCGAGCGCTTAAGTTAAACATGAACATAGGTTAGCTACCTATAGATACATATTGAATGATCAATAATCTGGTAAATGTTTATTTTTATATTGAAAACTGTGAACTCACCAACCTCGTGTTGACATCTTTTCTTGCATGTTTTTCTCAGGTCGCTAAGATAAGGCACAGGTGCACACATAGGACATGCATGGGATTCTCCTTTTGATTTATGTTTTATTAAATTGTTTGGAATTTCTTTGAATTATGTTGGGTTGGACATTTAGACTTTTTGGGCGCGTGTGTTTTGCGCATTTACTTTCTTTACGCTTCCGCATTAAAACTCTGATTAATATGATTTTTTCATTTGAGTCCTATGTAGAGTCGTTCAATGTAACTAATGACTGAGATCCTGGTTTGTCACTTCCCAAAACGGTAAAACTCCATTAGTGGAATTTGGGGATGTGACACGTTCCGTCCTCAGGAAGCTTTATTCCACGTGACTCTTTCCTACAGTGTTTGAAAAACGTTTTTGAATTAGATTACATTAAGTAAGTATGCTTCATCATTCATTTTATTATGAACACTTCAGGTTCTTATTATTGTTCAAGTTTCCTAGGATCTCGGCGCCCCCGTGACCATCTCCGGACATACCTCCGGTCACGTCATTCGTATACTTTAATGGGTGTGCTAACCCCATCGCGACCATCTTTGGACGTACCTCTGGTCCGAGTTTTTAGCAAGGTTCTTATACTCGTCAGTATAGACCCCTTGCGTTTTTCACGAAGACTCATTCATTTCCTCAGCCCCATAGGTTTGGAATCTTTTCCTCATCCCCATAGGCTTATAATCTTTTTCCTCAGCCCCGTAGGCTTGGAATCTTTTAGTTTTCTTCTTTATTATTGAGATCCACCTTATTGGCTGGGTATCTTATTTCATTTGGGACCTTGAGTATCTTAGACTCACAACCTCCCAAATGTATCAAGCATTTATTTTTATTTCATGTATATGCTTGATTTATTTCCCAACCAGTCCTTACCTTAAAACTTCGTAACGGTTTCTCCACAATGCATCAAAAGGGTTTATATATAGGAAGTATCAACGACGTATCCACCACCCTTTTAACACTTCGTGAGTACTCAGTTATTCCATTTTAGGGTTCAGACTCGTTCCGTCATACTCATTCATATTTTCACGTATCATCATGCATTCATATTCATCATGCTTCACATGTTCAAGTATTCAACTTTTATCACATATTCATATTCATCATATATTGTAAACTAGGGTGATTATCCTTCCAGAGTAGTACCTCCAACAGAGATGTTCCAAGAAAAGAGTGACGGGTCTAGGAGAGATTTATACACCACTCTTTCCTTAGACAGAACATTCCGTGTGTCAGATAACTACATACAAGTCAGAAGTTCTCCCGTACATTTACTATATTTTCAATATTGTCTTTTAGTCTATACCCCTAAACATTCATAATGGTTTCACCACGAAGCACCAAGAGATTTATATATAGGAAGTACCAGCGGCATATCCACAACCCCTTGGATACGTCGTGGCTACTCCATTATTCTCGTTTAGTTTTAGACTAACCCTTCATTACCCCATACCCTCATCATATATATATATATATATATATATATATATATATATCACATAACACATATTATTAAGCACATAATTCATATAATCATGTCTAGGGTACGTGTCTAGTGTACTTACATTATCATTTAGATAGTTCCTAAGCTTGTTCCTCGTCTAGACGCTTTCTATGTTTGAATTTCACTCGCAGTGCACCGCACTCGTAATCGTCGTGCTAACTTCCTCGGTGTGCGCGCTTGTGTTTGTGTGGTGATGGTGATGTTTCAAAGTGAATGGCTAAATGTTAGTATTTATAGGCTGAAACTTGCATCCATATCGGACAGTTATCCCTGGTGATGTCGGTCCGATATCCCAGTGAGGCGGTGTATTGGCTTGTCGAGCACATAGCGGACCGCTATGTATATGGATGCCGGTCCGTTATCAAGACACCTATAAAAATTTAGGGCTGAGTCATAGGTCACGTGTCAGTGCCCGGGGATTGCGGCGCAATGGCGGTTGTCGGACCTCTATCCAACTGATATTGGTCTGATATCTGACCCTCGGCTTACTTCGGACCGTTGGGAAGGATGATATCGGTCCGATATCTATCCATGTTTCAAAGTTTTCGTTTTTAACCTTGTACTTTATATTTCTTAAGAATTTGGGGTGTTACATCGTGTTAAGTACGTTCCTAGTTAATGATGAACATGCCGCTATTTTATTTGATTCTGGTGCTTGCTAAAGCTTTATATCGAATAACTTTAGTCGCAAACTAGACTGCACAAACAACAACCTTATAAGGGCCTTTAGCATAGAAACTGCTGTTGGTAGAAACTCAGTAGTCATCCATATGACTGACGATTGCATAATAGAAATAGAGGGCCATAAGTTTCCTTCTAGATTATTCCTTCTAAACTTAGGAGGATTTGACATAGTGTTGGGCATGGATTGGCTAGCTGCCAACGAAGCACAAATCATATGTAAACGAAAGATGATACATCTCAAAGCTACTGACGGCAGTCCGATTTTGGTTTACGGGGATTGGAATTGCACGATGCCGAACTTCATCTCTATGATTAAGGCCGAAAGTTACACGAGGCGCGGTTGCGAAGCTTATCTGGCGTATATTTTTGACGATAGAATGAAAACGAAAGAACTCAAAGATGTACCCGTGGTGTGCAACTTTCCAGAAGTGTTCCCAGAGGACCTACATGTTTGCCACCCGTGGTGTGCAACTTTACAAATAGAATTTCATATAGACTTACTGTCGGGAGCTCAGCCCGTTGCCAAAGCACCCTGTCGATTGGTTTCAAGAAATGAAAGAATTAATGTATCAACTAGAAGAACTAAAAGAGAAAGGATTTATCAGACGGAGCATCTCACCATGGGGCGCTCTGGTATTATTTGTAAAGAAGAAAGACGACAGCATGCGCATATGCATACCGTGAGCTGAATAAACGAATGGTTAAGAACAAATACCCACTGCCCAGGATAGACGACTTCTTTGATCAACTACAAGGCGCGAGTTGGTTCTCAAAGATCGATCTTAGGTCGTGTTACCATCAATTGAAAGTAAGGGAGGAAGATGTACCAAAAACTGCGTTTCGCACGCGTTATGGGCATTATGAATTTCTTATGATTTCCTTCAGACTAACCAATGCCCCTGCATTGTTTATGGACTTAATGAACCTAGTATGCCTACCAATGTTGGATCGGTCAGTGATAGTTTTCATAGATGACAATCTCATCTACTTAAAGAACGAAGGTTGTCACACCCGTAACACAGGACAGTTATCTAACCAGAGTAGTACCTCCAACAGATATGTTCCTAGGTAAGAACGACGGGTTTAGGAGAGATTTATACACCGTTCTTTCATAGAAAAAGCATTCCGTTTGCCAGATAACTACATACCGGTAAGAAGGTTGCCTTCTAGTTACTGTGACGTTAATACCAAAAACACGCAGCGGAAGAATTACAAGTCATAACTATTTCATTCCATATATAACATTGTTTTACAATAAGGAGTGACTGGTAAATACAACATAAACTCTAGACTTATAGCTCACGAATAAGCATGCCATCCACTCAGGCCTTATGGTTACACAAGAACCTCCCCTCAGTCATCCCTATCTCAAAACAACTGTACATCTACTGGAATGCCAACTACAAGCTAATGGTCACCTATGCTCAAAACATTTGAAAATATTTTGGATCAACATAACACTGGTGAGTTCATAAACAAAATCGTATTTTCACAACATGTATCCATGATACAAGAATGCCCCACATTTGAAAATATCTTGGTCTTATAATCATTCCCTCCCAATCTATCACCCAGTAACGTCACATGGATTATGAGTCTACAACATACATATATACGGGCGACTCCCTGGCTTCCGGAAACAAGTCCGGCCAAAAAGAGAGGATTAGTTCTCGCCCATCAGTCCCCCCAATCGTGGCCATAATAAGTACTTTTTATAGGATACATGCGCGGATAGTATTGGGATCTCAGATCAAAATCATGTACAAAACATTTTATAGAGCACCGTTCAGAGGAACTCACCTCAAGTAGAATCTCCTTTCTGATCAATTATAATAATCAATACCTCGATAGAACCCTAAATCATATCCGACATTATCACAATCAACATCCCTGTAGAGATAAAGACTGATGGCTACAAAACTCTCCAAGTATAAATACCTCGGACTCCACAATTTTGCTATTGATGAAGTTGTTGTGGATAAGTGCTTATGCTACGGAGAGTTATACTTTGCTGCTGATTAACAACTATGCTGCTGATAGGCTTTATATGCTAAAGTTCAAGGTTGCTGCTGATAGGCAAATCATCAGCAACTTTGACTTTACTACTGACATCCTCTGCTGCAACACTGACACCTATCAGCAGAAGGAATGTTATTGGTGCAGATGACAAAAGACAAAGCTACTACTTCTGAAGTCTCCTGCAAAGATTCCTAAGAAGACTTTTGTTTTGTAGTTGTCTTTTTGTTGTAGTTGTATGTTTGTTGTCCTCCAATTGTAGTGTAACTTTTATCTGTCATAGATCAACGACTTGTGTTTGATCTGATCCTTAGAATCAAGGTTCTGTCTTGATTCTAAGTTCCTTTATATGTATTATTTCTCTTCTGTTGCAAGTGTGCTTCCTTAGAGTTTTTCTTTGTAACTTGTAAACATTGAAGAGTGAAATACATTGTGCATTTATCAGTATTCTCTTTGTAGTTTCTTGTTGCATTTTCATAGTTGCTATTGTTTCCGCCAATATCAACTAAACAGAACTATCTTGTAATATCTCGATCCTACAAGTGGTATCAGAGCTTTGGCTCTCAGATTAAGAAAACTCACATTTGTTTAATCACTTTCAGTTTCTATTACTATTATCTTTTTGCTGCACATCATACATCCAAAGTATGGAACAAAATACTGGACTTGATGATATTGGAAGCCTTCACAGACCACCAAGGCTGGTGTCTGGGGAAGATTATGACATGTGGAAAAACAGAATGGAAAGCTTCTTCCGCTATCAAGAATATGGAATATGGAGATCCATAATTGATGGTCCTTATGTGCCAATGGTGGCCTCTGCTGATTCTGGAGGTCCATCTGTCCCTAAAGAAGCTTCAAAGTATTCTGGAGGTCCATCTGTCCCTAAAGAAGCTTCAAGAAGATGGATGTAGATTTTAGAGCTCTAAGAGCCATTCAAATGTGCTTGCCAAATGAAGTGTTTCACAACTTCAAAGAATACAAGACTGCTAAAGAGCTATGGGAAGCTCTTGAGAAGAAGTTTGCTAGATCTGAAGGGTTAAAGAAAATAGGAGAGATATTCTGAAGCAACAATATGAAAACTTTGTGTACAAGGATGGTGAATCTCTTACAACCCAGTACAACAGGTACACTTATCTTGTGGGAGAACTGCAGTGTGCTAAAGTCTAGCTAGAGAATGACGATATTCTCAAAAAGTTCATCAGATCTCTTCCAAGTTGCTGGACACTCTACACAGTGTCAATTAGAAGAACTTAAAACTTGAAGACTTTCACCATGACATATGAGCTGGAAATGATTCAAACAAGAGAAAAAAAATCAGGATACTCATCTACACCCTCATCATCCACCACCTCTTCTGCATTACACTCCGACACATTACCAAGCTCAAGCAACTATTATCCTCCCATTGTCACACATCCTCAAACACCCAACTCACAAGTAAACAACTCTCCATTCCTTCTTGAATCTCCTCCTCAAAATCCTAATCCTGCTGCTTTTGTTTCTGATACCCCAAGAAACATGTCCTTTATCAAAGAAGATCTGGATTACTTTCATCCAGATGACTTAGAATAAATGGATATACAACATTCTTATGCTATGCTGTCTCTCAGAGCAAAAGGTTCTACTCTAGAACTGGAAGACATATTCCAAGCAACAGTTCAAACACTAGAGTTGGCTTGGATAAAAGCATGTTAAGATGCTACAACTGTAACCAACTTGGTCATTTTGCAGAGAATGTAAAGCACCAAAGGCCAACCCAGCTGTTGCACAACCAAGGCAGACTCATCAAAGTCAAGAAGGACAAAACACTCAACCTGCTACTTGTGCAACTCAACAGGTTGGAACAACTGACTTTGACTGGAGCTTTCAATGTGAAGAGATATCTGCCAACAACCAAGCTCTCATGGCAGACAACACAGAAATCCCACCTCAGGTATATGAACATATTTGCTCTCAAGCTTGCATTGATAAAGTTTTGGGATATAGAAAGCATAACCAAAATCTAATAGATCAAAATGAAGAGTTTCATCAAATGAAATCTGAGTTCAAAAAGGTTGAAAACAGTTATAAAGAAAAGATTAACTGCCTAAAGAAAGAGATTTTATCATTAAAAATGAACAAACTAATCTTGAAACTCAGATTAATGATCTATTGGTTAAGTTAAATGCTACAAGAGCTGAGCTGGCAGATCAAAAGGTTCATGTTGATAAGTATGAGTTTGTATCCAAAAAGCTGCAAAGATTATTGGATGCTCAAATCTATGAAAAGGTGACTGCTGGTCTGGGGTACCAAGCTGAACAGTACAAATTTGTACCACCACCCACTGATTATGTAGCCATACATGAACCTAACTTCAACTTAAACAATCTTGACCATGCAAACCGAAACCTTGATCCTTCCAAGGAAGACATTGTTGTGCAAGAATGAAGTACTTCCACTGAGTCTGATTCCACATACTCAGTCTCATCTGAAAACTGTGAAGCTCCTTTACTTCCCACCAATGAAGTAATTCTGAAAACCACCAAATCTGGAAAAGTGATTCAAACTAACTTTCCAAGTCCTTTCATTCCATCCATACCAGTAACATAACCCACCAAATAGATCAAGATCAACTATCCTAACCAAGGAAGAAAGATGATCATTGAAAAAGGACAATCCTCAACATCCTCTATCTCCAACCCTGCAAAGAAAGTGTTTGACATCTGCCATTCACCTGGAGAAAGAATGCCATATGTTCAGAAGACATTGGAAGAAGCCACCTTTAAACACAACAAAAATCATCCCTGGAAATTCAAAGATCTATTCAAAAGGAAGGACTATGTGTACTTTCAGAGGGACAAGATTGCAAAATCATGTTTTATTTGTGGTAAATACAATCATACAGCAAGCACCTGCTTCTATTACCTTCAGCGGCAAAGAAACCTTAAGCAACATGCTTTTGAGAAAACAAACAAAAACAATAAGGTAAGAAGCTAAGAAGCAAGATCAAATCAGTTCAGAAAGTCTATTTCTCCACCAAAACAGGCTGTTACTTTAAACACCCCAAAAGATCAACAATCTTGCATCATCTGTGGTGAATCAGACCACTTCGCTGCAAATTGTAAGTTTAATCCGTTCAATCAGCTCTCGCAATTATCATTATCAGCGTCAACAGTTAAAATCATCTCTGATAGACAAAAACCTATCTATAGAAGGATCCCCACAGAAAAACCTACTTTCAACAGGAAGGTAAAGAAGGAGAAGTTAGTGATTGTTTAACCATCAACAGCCACCAAGAATGCTGCTGATCATTTGAAGCCAAAGAAGACAAAGAACAAATCTAAGCCTTCAGCAGTAATCAAATCTTTTTCTGATCAGTTAAAACCATCAGCAGCAATTAAGTCTTCTTCTGACCTGTCTAAGCTCAACAATATCAAGAACCAGGCAGAACTATCAGCAGCTAAAGCTGCATCTGCTGCTGGTAATCCTAAAAGAACTGCAAAGTTGACTCAACAATGGCAAGCAAAGTCTAAATCCTCATCAACTCAGAGTATCATCATTGGATCAATTGAATGACAGACTGCTGATGATTTTGCCCTTAAGTCAAAAGTCCCACCCAAGTCTGTAAGCTCTTGGGTTCCACTTTCTAACTAGAACTCTCTCATATGCAGGAACAACCAGGTAACAAGGATAACACATGGGTTGTTGATAGTGGTTGTTTCAGGCACATGACTGGCAATAGGTTCATCCTCTCAAACTTTAGAAACTTTTATGGTGGATATGTTACCTTTAGGAGTAATTCAAAGGGAGGGACTATCACTGGACAAGGAATTGTGTCCAATGAAAGGATGAGCATTGAAAGAGTGAATTATGTGAAAGAATTAAAGTTTAATCTCATGGGGGTGTCACAGACCTGTGATCAGAAGCATTGGATGCTTTTCACAGTTGAAGAATTCTTTGTGCTATCCCCTGGGCTAAGCATACCTCCTCCAGAGAAGATCTTGTTAACAGCTCAATGAAAAGACAATCTTTATGTGCTTGATATGAACAATATTACACCAACTGGCAGTGTATCTTGCTTTCTATCCAAAGCATCAGTTGATGAATCTGCTCTATGGCATAGGAGATTGAGTCATGTGAATGTCAAAACCATCAACAGGATGGTCAAAGGAAATCTAGTCAGAGGACTACCTGATAAAGAATTCCAACTTGAAGATCACTGCATAGCGTGTTTGAAGGGGAAGCAACACAAGAGTTCTCACAAGCCCAAGACACTCAATTCCAATGATACTCCACTACAACTGCTACATATGGATCTTTTTGGTCCTACAAATGTCATGTCTATGGGCAAGAAGTCATACTGTCTGGTGATAACTGATGACTATACCAGATTCTCATGGGTATACTTCTTGAGAACAAAAGATGAAACTGCTAAGATTCTCAAATCCTTCATTCTTAGGGTTGAAAATCATAGTAATCAAAAGGTCAAGACAATAAGGTGTGATCAAGGTACAGAGTTCAAAAATCAAATCTTGATCTGTTTTTGTGAAAACAAAGGTATCCAGAGACAATAAAGTGCTGCAAGAACCCCTCAACAAAATGGGGTTGCTGAAAGAAGAAACATAATTCTGATTGAGTCTGCCAGATCCATGTTGGCTGACACAAAGCTGCCTCTCACATTCTGGGTTGAGGTAGTTAGTACAGCTTGCTATGTATAAAATAGAGTTCTCATTGTCAAGCCTCTCAACAAAACACCTTATGAATTGTGGTTCAATAGAGCTCCCTACATTGGCTTCCTAAAACCTTTTTGATGCCCATGTACTATTCTTATTACTAGTGGTATTCTTCCACTGATGACTACAGATTGGGTTTCAATGGTCCTTCCATAAGAAATAAAAGACCATCCATTGATCCACCTTCTGTTTTCGACGTTATTGAAGCTAGTGAATCCAGAACAAGCAGCTCCAATGTCACCAGCAACAGTCTTTCTGAACATGAAGATCAAGATGAAACCATTAATCACTCTTCAGGTGACATAGAGGCACCGGCTGCAAATGAGGGAACTGCATCTGATGTTGTTGAAGACACTTCTGCAAACAACTCCCTTGAAGATGTCCGTGATCAAAACCACAACAATCTTGACCAAGGAATTCAGTTGGATTTTGTTCTAGCCCAAAGAATCAATAGAGAACATCCTCTAGAGAATTCATTGGTCCTGTCCAACAAGGAGTTCAGACAAGAAGAAAATCACATGAAGCGAATATATGTCTGTATTCTTGCTTTCTATCTCAAGTTGAACCAAAGAAAATAGATGAATCCATGACGCACAACAGCTGGATTGAAGCAAAGCAAGAAGAGTTGCTGCAATTCAAGAGACAAGAAGTGTGGACACTAGTTGATCTGCCACCTGGACAAACTGCTATAGGCACAAGGGGGTGTTCAGGAACAAACAAGATGAAAGAAGGATTGTAATCAAGAACAAAGCAAGACTCGTAGCTCAAGGCTACACCCAGGAAGAGGGAATTGATTATGATGAAATATTTGCACCTGTTGCCAGGTTGGAGGCAATCAGAATCTTCCTAGCATATGCTGCATCCAAGAGCTTCACTATATATCAAATGGATGTAAAGAGTGCTTTCCTATATGGGAAGATTGGTGAGGAAGTCTATGTTAGACAGCCTCCTGGCTTTGTAGATCCTTCACATCCTGACGAGGTGTTCAAACTAGACAAATCTCTATATGGGTTACATCAAGCCCTAAGAGCCTGGTATGAAACTCTGTCAGGATATCTACTCTGCAACAACTTCAGAAGAGGTGCTATTGATCAGAATTTGTTTATCAAAGATGAAGGAGGAGAGATTCTACTGCTGCAAATCTATGTAGATGGCATCATCTTTGGATCAACAAAAAAGATGTTATGCAAAGACTTTGAGACCCTCATGCATTCAGAGTTTGAAATGAGTTCAATGGGTGAACTAAATTTCTTTTTGGGTCTCCAAGTCAAACAAGTTCCAAATGGAATCTTCATCAGCCAATCCAAATATGTCAAAAGCATTTTGGAAAGATTCAAGCTGGCTGATTGCTCTGCTGCAAGAACTCCAATTCAAGTGCACCATCAACTGTCCGCGGACAAAAATGGTCAAGACACGGATCAACATTAGTACATGGCAATGATTGGATCACTCATGTATCGCATCCAGACCAGATATTAAGTTTTTAGTGTATCTATGTGCAAGATTTCAAGCAGCTCCAAAGACTTCACATCTCCAAGCTGTCAAGAGAATTCTTAGGTACCTGAAAGGAGCTCCAAAGCTGGGGCTATGGTATCCCAAAAATGAAAAATTCAATATGTATGCATATACTGACAGTGACTATTGAGGCTGCAACTTGGATAAAAAGTCCATATCAGGAGGATGTCAATTTCTAGGAGGAAGACTTATCTCTTGGCAATGCAAGAAGCAGACATGTGTGTCAACATCAACAGAAGAAGCAGAATACATTGCAACTTCAAGTTACTATGCTCAAGTGATATGGATTCAAAATCAGATGCTGGACTATGGAGTGACATTCATGACAACTATCATTCACATTGACAACAAGAGTGCTATCTCAATCACTAACAATCCTGTGCATCACTCCAAGAAAAAACACATTGACATCAGGTATCAATTTATCAGAGATCAAGCTAAGAAAAAGAGAATTATTTTAACCAAATTTCATACCAATGAGCAATATGCTGACTTATTCACTAAAGCCTTTGATGAAGCTAGGTTTAAATATCTAGCTGAATCCATTGGGATGATGAACTTTGAATAAAATATTTCTCTAAATTAAAATAAATGAATAAATGTGTGTTTGTTTTTCTTGTTGTTTTAGATGAAATCCTCCTTGAACATAAGTTTATCATCTTTGATATTTTTATCTGTCAGCTGCAAACATTTCTGCTGTTGATAGGTTTAGTCATCAGCAGCAAAAGCTCTTGCTGCTGATCGCTTTATGCCATCCGCAGGAACAACTCTGCTGTAGATAGCTTTAAGGCAATCAGCAGCAACACCCTTTGCTGTAGACCATTATATCCATCAGCAGCAACTAAGTTTGCTGCTGATAGACATAACCATCAGTAGCAACCAACCTTGCTCCGAATCGGTAAAAATGGTTCAAATTAACTTTTACCCGTTGTAAAAAGTCACCGTCAGTCTTTACCACGACTGCTACAGTGTAGTACAACTATAAAACAGTAAAAAGTAAAACACCACTGTAGACACCATACCTACGTTGCTTTCTTTTGTACGGTACAAGTGACTGTTGCTTCATCCCTTCAAACCCTTCTGTTATAAAAAAATCAAATTCCCTCCCTCACCTCATGACATTCAATTCTTGACCTAACTCTCCACCTTTTCTCTCCTGCATTCAAGCATTCAAAGCTCCCTGCACCCATAACCAACTTTCAAATCTTCCCTACACTCATCATCAACATGGTAAACTGTGACATTAACAACCTTGACGATAAATTTTCAACATACCATAACCTTACATCATATCTGGTAAAGGGAAATAAGTCTGAAGGATTTGATGACATGATCGACTTTCTGTGTCGATCAAAACTACATTTTGCCCTTACCGTCAACCCAACAATATACATCTCTCATATGGCGGATTTCTGGAACTCCGCCTCCTACTCCATTGAACATGGGATTCCTCAAATCAAAGCCAAAGTGGACGGCAAGGATATAACGGTAACTGAAGCAACTCTTAGGAAATATCTAAGGCTTCAAGATGAAGGTGCTGCCAACTCCTACACAAAGGATGAATACATGAGGACCTTTGTATCGATAGGGTATACTGGAAATCAACAGGATTATACCATCGAGAAAGCACTGCTGGGTCCTCCATGGAAGTATCTATGCCACACTCTTTTTCAATGCATATCTCAAAAGAGGAGTGGGTGGCTTCAACTATCGTCTGGACTGGCATCTGCAGTTCATGGTTTGGTAACTGCCCAAAACATTAATTTTTCTCACTTGATTTTTGAAGGTTTGAGATACAACCTTCCAGAAGGGGCAAAACAATCTTTTTACATGTACCCCATATTCTTGCAGGAAATTTTTAATAGGGAACTAAAAGATTTATCTAAAACTGCAATAATCTACATGATTGTATCCCACAAAAACAACATTTTCAAAAGCATGAGAACTGTTTCAAAAAATTCCTCGGAGGTCAATGTTCCATTGTTACCTACAATGTTGAACATACAAAGTATCCAGGGTAACAGTTCAGCAGTCCCAGCTGATACTGATCCCACACCCTCCACTTCAAAGCCTGAAAGAACAACATCTGCTTCCATTGATCGAACCCATGTGTGACCTACTGAGGGTGCACAGGTACAACAAATACTTACCCCTGTACTTCAAGCCCAACTGGAACAAAGGGCCCCAGTTAAGGCAAGTTATACCAGGAAGAGAAAGAAGAGCAAGAAGAATCCTTATATTCTTGGCTCAGAGGCCCAATCCCAACCTAAAAGCCCTCATCTAGAGTCACAACACTCTGATGAGAATACCATAAGGGATAGCCACAATACTAGGGAGACTTCCTTGGAAGGATCCCTATTAGGATCAGGACTACATCCCAATTCCATAGGGAACCCCCCTCAGCCCATACATTTTGCTTCTTCTTTGAACTTAAGTGCATAGGCACCAAATCAAGATGATGTACCTTCTCCTACTACCACTGTCACGGAGGTACTGATTGACTTGGCCGCCAATGTACCCAGCCTAAGTTCATGATCTGAGAAGGTTCACTCTGGGAGTATTGATAGAGTGAATATGGTAGGGGCTGTCACTACTTCTGGTCCATCAATTGACCAGGAGGACAATGACAACATCACTAAGACCCCAACCATGGTAACTCACAGTGATGATGTTTCCCTTGAAACATTCTTCACTGAGAGGAATCCCAGGAGCCAAGAAAACTAGGGTGATGGGTAGGCAGAGGCTAGGCCTAAGGCCCCATCCAGTTCCAAGGATTCCATATCTGTGGATGAGGACAGACTGAAACTACAAAATCTAGAATTGACGGCCAGGGTAGCTCTGCTAGAGGCTGGAGTGTCTAAACTAAGGCATCAAGTCTCTGTGCATGAGTCCCACAAATGCCCTACCTTGACTCCTCTTTCTCTTGTATAACTGGGCACTCAAACAGATTCACCTATATGCACTGATGCAACCAAAAAGGGGGAGAAAAGTTCTGAAGATGATTATGATAGTCTAGAGGCTTGGTTCAAAGTGCAGGAAGAATTTCAAAGAACACTCTTCCAGCCTGCCGATGTCCAAATCTATGAACTAAAAGGTAACAGTGATGAAGAAGAAGAAGTCATGATGGACTTTCTAAAGGCAAGAGGTGAGAGTCGAAAGAGGCTAGGTCCCATGAACTTCATTAACCTTCAAGCCCTCTACAGACAGGTGAAAAAGGAAGAAGAGGAGAGACTGAAGAATAAAAGGGCTAGTACCACCGCTGAAGAAAGAAAACTAAAGAAACCCAAAACTGAGTCCTTAGTTCATCCTCCTTCTATCCAACAAATTACCTCTCCCTCTCCTAGACTTTCCTCCTCCACTCCCAAAGAGTCCAAATCCTCTCACCCGGCTCCCTCTCATCTACAACCTCCTAAGAAGAAAACCAAACCTCCTACCACTTTTGAAGAATCTAGAAAGATTGTACAGTGGTTCAACAGTGATCCAGATCAATGGTATGAAGTGTTTAGAGGAGAAGTAGAAAAGAAAAGATCAATCTACAGGTCTGTTGATGAAGTGATGCAACTTCTAGACTCTGATTTGCCGAAAATTCTGGAGCTGGGTGAAGCTCATGAGCCTGACAATGAAAGTGAGAGACATCTCTTGCTAATAATCAAACACTACTTCAATCCTAGCAAAGATGTTTTCATTAATTCAAAACCACTCCAATCCCACTTTCCTCTTGTCAAATGGTCCTACAATGCTGTCAATGATGAATATACACTGGTTGATATCCAAGGATACAAGATGAGATGTTCCAGCAAGGCCATCTTTAGTATGACAAGCAAGGACATTAAGTCTTTGTTTTAAATTCCTTTTGACAATCCTAGCAAGGATCCAAGAGGCTATGAGACTGCAAGGAGTGTCCTAAACATGTAAAAGCTTCAAGAATAAGGGCGTTAAAGAGTTTTGGTAGCATCAGTCTAGGGGGAGTTTGTAGAGATAAAGACCGATGGCTACAAATGTCACACCCCAACCGACGGCGGAAACGTCGGGGCGGGACATGTATACTGTTCATGAGCACAAGGTTGACTAGATTTCAATATTTTAATCATCAAATTTAACTTCAAATAATTTCACAAAACCAAATTCAAATAAGTACATAAACGAAATACATAATAGTCTTTATTTAAATTTAAATAAGCCCAAAGCCTATGTGTAGCATGCCTTGATCAAATTCACTCATTAGCACCTAAAACATGAATAAAAAAAGGTCAACTAAAAAGTTGGTGAGCATACATAGGTTTGTACATAGACAGCATATAGATTGTAAATAAACAAATCCTTACATAACATGATAAAATAAGGCATTTATGGAGAGCAGCTATTGTGTAACCAAGTACAATCAAACCTTTGTAACTAGCATGCAAAATTGTGTTGTCGGTAACAATCACCCCAATCTGGGTGGGTTTGTCAGACTCAATAGATCTATCATTGTTTACCATCGGCTTGAATAGTTAATGATTGCACACAAAAGTTAGCACACCTAGCACTCAGGCATAAAGCTCAAATTGCACATATGAATGTAAAGAGGATTTATATTTGTGTAGTTTGTGTAAATGCAAGCAATAGTTTGTATAGTGTTCATGTTCCACCCCAAAAAGTGTAAAAGAGTAAAAGGGGCTATGTAATACTCACTTGATTCAAAAGGCGTAGCTAACATGAGAGACTAGATAGTAATATGAGCCTCGTAATGCACAACGTTAACCTATATTGGAATGTATATTGAATAAATAGTGTGCACAATAGTCTATGTCTAAGTCTAGGGTTGAATTGGACGTGTGTATAAATTTAGTGATTTGTTCTTGAAAGGTATGGTATAAAATGAAAGGTTGGAAATAAATATTTTTAGAACATTTTGATCAAAGTTTAAGTTTGCATAACTAAATAAATAAATTACAAAAATATTATTTATTTACTTAGTCATAAAAATAATGTAGGTATTAGGGATAATTAAGTATAACTTAAATAAATAATTCTTAAATATAAATTAAATAAATAATTTTTACCTTATTTATTTATAAAATATGTAACCTAGTCTTTTAGTTATAAAAATGTATCGTGTATTTTATATTAATTATAATTTAATAATTAACTTTTGTTAATCTATTTTTATAAATATGTGTAAATATAATTTTGTTGATTTACATGTATAACTTCTATTTATTTTAGAAATAGGCATTTGATTTTTTTTTAAATGAGGTTAATATAAATCTGTATAAAACCAATTATTTTTATTTGAAAATTCATTTGGAATGCTTATTTATTTTAAAATATAAAATTTAGTATTCTGCCAAGATTTTCTCACACACACGACCGTGCCTGGGATAACGCACGATCGTGCTAGAACCACGGGCGCGACCGTGCTAGTCAGGGCACGACCGTGTTGATCAAACAGAAGACATAACTAAGCTGTTCACTAGGCACGACCGTGTCTTAGCCAGGCACGACCGTGTCTAGGGTTCTGAGGCACGACCAAGTCTAGCCAAGGGGCACAACCGGGTCTGAGTGCGTGAGGCACGACCGTGCTGGTATTGGCATGACCGTGTCTAATGAAGCACGACCGCGCTAGGAGATTAGCGCGACCGTGTCTGTTCCAAAACAGAAACGAATTGCTTAAATCTTATGATATTAATGTTGGAAATCATAGGGCTTTCACCCATTAGGTTATTACGAGTCTTTTTGTATAGATTAATTGTTTTTAAAACATCTCCAAAGTAGTATTCGATTAACCCATTTTAGAACGAACCCTAGATTCGGGTTCGTGTTAATTTCGTTATTGTAAGCCCAAATTAAGTTGGGGCTTTTGACCTATAGACTAAAACGAATGTGTAGGAAGTTTCAATTACCCGGAAGGATGTTGAATCGATGGCGTACGGATAGAACGAGTTCCGGCGACGACGGGTTTGGTTTCCGGCGTCTTCTGCTGCAACTCCGGCTGCCTCAATGTTCTCGGGAGCTTCAGAGAGGGTCGATGATGCGTTTGCTTGGGGGAATTGCAATCAGAATAGACGAGTTTTGGTTCAAATGAAAGGATTTCGGTTTTTTTGAGACTAATTGAATATCTTGGAGTTATTGGACGTAATTGTGGGCATTAATTGATTAATTGTTTTCATTACTGGTAATGATGTGTATATCGGTTACGAATTCAAATGATTCTGCGTTTAAAAACTGCATTTATGTTTCAACTGACGTGAGGCGCGACCGTGCCTATACGAGGCGCGACCGTGCCAAGGCACTGGGAGCGACCGTTCCAAAGCAAGGCGCGCGACCGTGCCAAGGCACTTGGCGCGACCGTTCCAGAACGAGGCGTGCCCGTGCCTATTAGGGTTTCTTGTTAATTTATAAAGTCAGCCCTTGTAAATTTCAATTTTGATAGATTTGTATAAATATGAACTTATGGAGAATTTAATAGGATATACTCGTGTAAAATTTACGGATTTGTATTGAAACATAGTATTTAATTGTTGGTACGAATAGAACAAGTCAGTGTACTAGAATTGGGTTTGAAATGTATCACATGGAACTGAAATACAGAAAATGAAAATCAGAAATGTTACAGTATCCCCATGTTGAGGGAATTTCGTCCCAAAATTTAGCTAGTGGAGGAGATAGCATCAGTGAGGAGATGGGGGTACTTGAGCTTCATTTGGTCCTCTCGTTCCCAAGTAAACTCAGGACCACGTTTAGATTCCCAACGAACTTTGACAATAGGAATACGGCTTCGTTTGAGCTGTTTGACTTTGCGATCCACGATTTCCACTGGTCTCTCAACGAAGTACATCGTTTCGTCATTGTGCACGTCGTCAAGAGGTATGTGGAGATTCTCATCAGCAAGACATTTCTTCAAATTAGACACGTGAAAAGTAGGATGCACATTGCCAAGTGATGGAGGTAAGTCGAGTTTGTAAGCCACTTTCCCAATCCTTTCAAGGATCTTAAATGGACCCACATAGCAAGCGCTAATTTGCATTTCTTTCCAAAACGGATCACACCCTTCCACGGAGACACCTTTAGAAGAACAAGGTCACCGACTTGGAATTCCAAGGGTTTTCGTCGTTTGTCGGCATAACTCTTTTGCCGACTTCTCGCTACTCGAATGTTGTCACAGATTTGGATAATCTTGTTGGATCTTTCTTGAATTAGCTCAGGACCGGTGATTTGTGCTTCACCAATCTTGTTCCAACAGATAGGAGAACGACTTGCGACCATAGAGGGCTTCAAATGAAGCCATGTTGATACTCGTGTAGTAGCTATTTTTGTAGGAGAACTTGATTAGTGATAGATGTGAATCCCAATTGCCACCAAAATCAATTACACAAGCTATAAGCATATATTCAAGAGTTTGGATTGTTCGCTCGGTCCGACCATCAGTTTGGGGATGGTAGGCCATGCTCAAATCTAATCGTGTACCAAGAGCAGTTTGGAGAGATTGCCAAAAACGAGAGGTGAACCAAGCATCTCTATCAGATATTATGTTTAAGGGAACACCGTGACGGCTCACAATTTCGTCAATATAAATTAGGGCTAGTTTCTGAACTCGATAGTCTTCACGGATAGGCAAGAAATGAGCAGATTTGGTGAGACGGTCAATGATCTCCCAGATGCTATCATAACCACTTGAGATGTGAGGGAGTTTGGTAATGAAGTCCATAGCTAAATTCTCCCATTTCCACATGGGAATTTCCAGTTTTTCAAGTAAACCGGAAGGACGTTGATGTTCGGCTTTGACTTTGGAGCAAGTTAGACATTTGGCAACATAGAGAGCAATGTCCTTCTTC
This sequence comes from Smallanthus sonchifolius, assembly GCA_023525975.1. Taxonomy (NCBI): domain Eukaryota; kingdom Viridiplantae; phylum Streptophyta; class Magnoliopsida; order Asterales; family Asteraceae; genus Smallanthus; species Smallanthus sonchifolius. The sequence goes on from CM042037.1 coordinate 23,976,715, forward strand.
ATACCGGGCCACCAATATTGTTGGCGAAGATCTTGGTACATTTTATCTGCGCCGGGATGAATAGAATAGCGAGTCTTGTGAGCCTCGTTCATAAGAAATGCACGGAGATCATCGCGATCGGGAACCCAAATACGGTTCAAGTAATAAAGTAAGCCATTGGGTTTCGGTTCAAGCTGGAGTTCAACACCACACGACATTTCCTCGTTCATGTTACCTCGGTGACTGAGACGTGTTGAGCTTCTAAGATGCGATTTTGAATGTCGGTTTGAATTCGGACACATTGAAGCATGACATGGTCTTTTCGACTCAAAGCATCGGCTACAACAATCGCTTTGCCGGGATGGTAACGAATCTCGCAGTCACAGTCGTTAAGGAGTTCAACCCAACGTCGTTGCCTCATATTGAGTTCCTTTTTGTTGAAGATGTGTTGGAGACTTTTGTGGTCGGTGAACACCACACATTTTGTGCCATAGAGGTAATGTCTCCAAATATTTAATGCGAATACGACCGCACCTAACTCGAGGTCGTGCGTCGTATAATTCTTCTCATGAATCTTAAGTTGCCTTGATGCATAAGCGATTACTTTGCCTCGTTGCATGAGGACACAACCGAGACCTTGGTTAGAAGCATCAAAGTAGATAACTAGATCATCATTCCCATCAGGGAGAGTCAAAATAGGAGCATTGCACAACTTTTTCTTGAGAGTTTGGAAAGCTTCTTCTTGCTTTGGTCCCCATTCATAAGGTTTACCCTTGTGGGTTTAAGCGGTAAGAGGGACAACAATCTTTAGAGAAATTTGAGATGAAGCGACGATAATATCCCGCAAGACCAAGAAATGAACGAACTTCGGTGGGGGTCTTCGGGGCATTCCAATTCTTAACAGCTTCGATCTTAGCAGGGTCAACATGAATTCCTTTTTCGTTGACGATATGACCCAGGAATTGAACCTCCTTTAGCCAAAATTCAAATTTAGAGAACTTGGCATATAGTTGCTCTTTCCTCAAGAGGTCCAAAACCAACCTAAGGTGTTGCTCATGATCGGATTTAGTCTTGGAGTAGATTAAGATATCATTAATGAAGACGATCACGAATTTATCAAGGTACGGTTTACACACACGATTCATGAGGTCCATGAAAACCGCGGGTGCATTGGTTAGCCCAAAAGGCATGACCATGAACTCGTAGTGACCATACCTTGTTCGGAAGGCAGCTTTTGGAATATCTTCCTCTTGTACACGGAGTTGGTGATAACCCGATCGAAGATCAATCTTCGAGAAGCAAGTAGAGCCTTGAAGTTGATCGAAGAGGTCATCAATCCTAGGCAATGGATAACGGTTCTTGATGGTAAGCTTGTTGAGTTCGCGGTAGTTAATACACATGCGAAATGATCCATCCTTCTTCTTGATAAATAAGACGGGTGCACCCCACGGTGAATGACTGGGATGGATGAAGCCCTTGTCGGAGAGTTCTTGGAGTTGACTCTCAAGTTCTTGCTTTTCAGTAGGTGCAAGATGGTAAGGAGCTCTAGCCACGTGGTTAGCTCCGGGTATAAGGTCAATGCGAAATTCTAATTGTCGAATGGGTGGAAGACCGGATATATCTTCGGGAAAGTCCCGAATGATGGGAATGTCTTGGATACTCTTATCTTTGACATCCTTTTGAACAACATGAGCTAAGAAGGCTACATACTTCTTTCGTAAGTACTTTTGGGAGGTAGTGCATGACATTAACTTTAGTCCCTTGCAAGGCTTTTCACCAAAGACTCTTAACGTTTCTCCCGACGGAAGAGGTATTCGGATGCACTTCTCGAAACAGTTGACTTCGGCATGATGATTTGATAGCCAATCCATGCCTATGATGATATCAAAACTTCCTAGTGGCATTGGTACAAGGTTGATTGGAAATGTATGGTCATTAAGTTCTAGAGAGCAGTTGTGAATAACAGAGTCAATTGTAAGGGAGTCACCATTTGCTACTTCGACAGTGAAGGTTTTCTCTAATTGGGATCGTTTCTTTGCAAGTAAGGGTTCAAAGTTAAGTGACACAAAACTTTTACCGGCACTAGTATCAAATAAAATGGAGGCATATTGACTATTAAAAAGGAACGTACCATTGACCACATCATTGTTGGCTTGAGCTTCATTGGCGTTTATGTTGAAAGCACGCCCACGAGCTCCGCCTTGTCTAGCATTGATGAACCTTGGGCACTGGTCACGAAAATGATTTGAGTTACCACATTCATAGCAAGCACGCCCATTTGCAATAGCGGGAACACCTTGATTAGCCACTTGGGGGTTGGTTCGGTTTAGTGGGTTGACTTGGCCTGCAAGTGCTTTGGCTCTACAAACATTGACTGTATGGCCATATTTCCCACAGTGAGTGCAAAGGCGACATGGAATGTTTTGGAGATGGTGATAGTTTCATGTGGCACAGAGTTGGTAGATCCCAACATATGGCTTTTTGGCTGGTGCTTGAACCATAAGCGCAGCTTGGTTAACAGGGATAGCAGGAGTGACCATAGCATAGTTTCTAGCCTTTCTTTTCTTATTATTATGGGAGGGTTCAGTTGTGGCTTCTTTGACGTGTGTGGGAGGGGTTGCAGTGTCGGGAACTTTCTTGGTGCCTTTTCTAGTCAGAGTTCCCGCTTTCACATGGTTGTCGGTTAATGTAGCAGATAAGCGGATAGCATCTTCGAGTGTTGCGGGATTTCTCCCTAAGACAGTATCTTGAATTTGCCTAGGTGATCCACCAATATACTTTTCAATGCAGCGGGATAAAGGTGTGACCATATGGGGCACAAGGAGACTCAACTCATGGAACCGAGTTGTGTATGCTAGACTTTCACCACCATCTTGGGCAAGATCCCAAAACTCGGCTTCCAGTTTCTGTACCTCATTTCGAGTTCAAAATTCTTCGGTCATTAGCCTTTTAACCTCATCCCAAGGTAAGGCTATTGCTACTTCCACGCCTCTAGTTCTCTTTTCCCCATTCCACCACGTGAGTGCCCGGTTTTGTAAGACACTTGTGGCATGACGAACACGAAGGTTATCAGGGCAGTCACTATTGAGGAAGGTATTCTCAATAGTTTTGAACCATTGAAGAAGTCCCGTAGCTCCTTCGGTACCATAGAACTTAAGAGGATTACATGAGTTGAAGTGCTTGAAGGTGCATTGTGGTGGGTTGGCACCACCACCCCCATTAGCTCCATGGTTACCATTGGCGGCCCCATTAGCTTGAGTGAGTTGATTTACAAGTTATGCAAGGATGATAGCAATATCGGTGTTGTTGTTGGTCACGGTAGCACGACGGGGAGGCATTCTACAGAATTGCACAACACAAGAAAATATGTAAGAACTTATGAAAGTTATTTGGATTTAAAAGGATAAGATAGCAAATAAAATAGTTAATCATACTTTGGATTGTACTCAAATAGTGATAAAATCACTTGAATACTATGACACATTAAGGTTAATTAATCTCATATAATTTTCAAGCAGACATGCTTTAGCCTATAAGTAAACACTCATCTCGGGAATTCCCAGGAAAGCATACGGGTCCCTCGGTTGATTGGGATTTATGTGAAATGCTTTCCTAGACAGAAAACCCAGAATACAGGTGTCACTCTTCCAGATTGCACGTGTCCCCAAATAATTAACAAAGTTTAAAAGCCTTAACGAGGAAATAGAGAAATTTTATAGATTTAGATCCATGGAGTTTCCACATGCTAAGAAAGTGATGATAGAGAAATAGGTAAGAAGGTTATGAGGTTTTAGGGTATAGGTAGGGATATTGTTTATTTAATTATTATTTAAGTATATCTTAATAAGTCATGAATTTTTAACAAGTAAGGCATCAAAAACGAAATAATAATTAATCATAGTAAGCATGCAACACATAGCATGTAGCACATATCACATAATCATGAAGCATGACATAAGTGGGTGTCCTAAAGTTATAGTCTAGGTAAAGGGTGTCTAATAACCTAGTTCCCTATAACCAAGGCTCTGATACCAATCCGTCACACCCCAACCGATGGCGGAAACGTTGGGGCGGGACATGTAGACTGTTCATGAGCACAAGGTTGACTAGATTTCAATATTTTAATCATCAAATTTAACTTTAAATAATTCAACACAACCAAATTCAAACAAGTACATAAACGAAATACATAATAGTCTTTATTTAAATTTAACTAAGTCCAAAGCCTATGTGTAGCATGCCTTGATCAAATTCACTCATTAGCACCTGAAACATGAATAAAGTAAGGTCAACTAAAAAGTTGGTGAGCATACACAGGTTTGTACATAGATAACATATAGATTGTAAATAAACAAATCCTTACATAACATGATAAAATAAGGCATTTATGGAGAGCATCTATTGTGTAACCAAGTACAATCAAACCATTGTAACTAGCATGCAAAATTGTGATGTCGGTAACAATCACCCCAATCTGGGTGGGTTTGTCAGACTCAATAGATCTATCATTTTTTTACCGTCGGCTTGAATAGTTAATGATTGCATATAAATTGCACACAAAAGTTAGCACACCAAGCACTCAGGCATAAAGCTCAAATTGTACACAAGAATGTAAAGAGGATTTGTATTTGTGTAGTTTGTGTAAATGTAAGCAATAGTTTGTATAGTGTTCATGTTCCACCCCAAAAAGTGTAAAAGAGTAAAAGGGGCTATGTAATACTCACTTGATTCAAAAGGCGTAGCTAACACGAGAGACTAGATAGTAATATGAGCCTTGTAATGCATAACGTTAACCTAGATTGGAATGTATATTAAATTAATAGTGTGCACAATAGTCTATGTCTAAGTCTAGGGTTGAATTGGACGTGTGTATAAAGTTAGTGGTTTGTTCTTGAAAGGTATTGTATAAAATGAAAGGTTGGAAATAAATATTTTTAGAACATTTTGATCAAAGTTTGAGTTTGAATAACTAAATAAATAAATTACAAAATTATTATTTATTTACTTAGTCATAAAAATAATGTAGGTATTAGGGGAAATTAAGTATAACTTAAATAAATAATTCTTAAATATAAAGTAAATAAATAATTTTTACCTTATTTATTTATTTATAAAATATGTAACCTAGTCTTTTAGTTATAAAAATGTATCGGGTATTTTATAATTTAATAATTAACTTTTGTTAATCTATTTTTATAAATATGTGTAAATATAAATTTGTAGATTTACATGTGTAACTTCTATTTATTTTAGAAATAGGCATTTGATTTTTTTTTATATGAGGTTAATATAAATCTTTATAAAACCAATTATTTTTATTTGAAAATTCATTTGGAATGCTTATTGATTTTAAAATATAAAATTTAGTATTCTGTCAAAATTTTCTCACACACACGACCGTGCCTGGGACAAGGCACGATCGTGCTAAAACCACGGCCGCGACCGTGCTAGTCAGGGCGTGACCGTGTTGATCAAACAGAAGACATAACTAAGATGTTCACTAGGCACGACCGTGTCTTAGCCAGGCACGACCGTGTATAGGGTTCTGAGGCACGACCAAGTCTAGCCAAGGGGCACAACCGGGTCTGAGTGCGTGAGGCACGACCGTGCTGGTATTGGCATGACCGTGTCTCATGAAGCACGACCGCGCTAGGAGATTAGCGCGACCGTGTCTGTTCCAAAACAGAAACGAATTGCTTAAATCTTATGATATTAATGTTGGAAATCATAGGGCTTTCACCCATTAGGTTATTACGAGTCTTTTTGTATAAATTAATTGTATTTAAAACATAACCCATTTTAGAACGAACCCTAGATTCGGGTTCGTGTTAATTTCGCTATTGTAAGCCCAAATTAAGTTGGGGCTTTTGACCTATAGACTAAAACGAAGGTGTAGGAAGTTTCAATTACCCGGAAGGATGTTGAATCGATGGCGTACGGATAAAACGAGTTCCGGCGACGACGGGTTTGGTTTTCGGCGTCTTCTGCTGCAACTCCGGCTGCCTCAATGTTCTCGGGAGCTTCAGAGAGGGTCGATGATGCGTTTGCTTGGGGGAATTGCAATCAGAATAGACGAGTTTTGGTTCAAATGAAAGGATTTCAGTTTTTTGAGACTAATTGAATATCTTGGAGTTATTGAACGTAATTGTGGGCATTAATCGATTAATTGTTTTCGTTACTGGTAATGATGTGTATATCGGTTACGAATTCAAACGATTCTGCGTTTAAAAACTGCATTTACGTTTCAACTGACGCGAGGCGCGACCGTGCCTATACGAGGCGCGACCGTGCCAAGGCACCGGGTGCGACCCCGCGACCGTGCCAGAACGAGGCGCGACCGTGCCTATTAAGGTTTCTTGTTAATTTATAAAGTCAGTCCTTATAAATTTCAGTTTTGATAGATTTGTATAAATATGAACTTATGTAGAATTTAATAGGATATACTGATGTAAAATTTGCGGATTTGTATTGAAACATAGTATTTAATTGTTGGTACGAATAGAACAAGTCAGTGTACTAGAATTGGGTTTGAAATGTATCACATTGAACTGAAATACAGAAAATGAAAATCAGAAATGTTACAACAAAACTCTCCAAGTATAAATACTGCGAACTCCACAATTTTGCTATTGATGAAGTTGCTGCGGATAAGTGCTTATGCTGCGGATAATTATACTTTGCTGTGATCAATAACTATGCTACTGATAGACTTTATCTGCTAAAGTTCAAGGTTGCTGCTGATAGGCTACTCAGCAGCATCATACATTATCAGCAGCTTTGACTTTACTACTGACATCCTCTGCTGCAACACTGACACACCTATCAGCAGAAGGAATGTTATTGGAGTAGATGACAAAATACAAAGCTACTACTTCTAAAGTCTCCTGCAAAGATTCCTAAGAAGACTTTTGTTTTGAAGTTGTCTTTTTGCTGCAGTTGTCTTTTTGTTGTCCTCCAATTGTAGTGTAACTTTTATCTGTCATAAACGGATTGTGTTTGATCTGATCCTTAGAATCAAGGGTCTGTCTTGATTCTAAGTTCCTTTATATGTATTATTTCTCTTCTGTTGCAAGTGTGCTTCCTTAGAGTTTTTCTTTGTAACTTGTAAACATTGAAGAGTGAAATACATTGTGCATTTATCAGTATTCTCTTTTTAGTTTCTTGTTGCATTTTCATAGTTATTGTTTTCGTCAATATCAACTAAACAGAACCATCTTGTAATATCTCGATCCTACAATTCCTATCTTAGGTTTACAGAAGAAACCTCAGGGTGTTCAGAAACCTTACCTCGGCACTATATACGACAATTTACGGACGAATTGTGAGAAACTGGACTTTCGAGAGTGGACCAGGACCTCGGTAATCGAGCTAGCAGAGCTCTAGTGTGTGTTTGTGAAAGTGAGAGTGTGTTTATGATGTTCAAAATAAGTGATCTCATGTTTCCATTTTATAGGCAGATTTTGGTCCCGTATCAGACCGTGACACAGGGAGGTAGCGGTCCGCTACCGTCCTAGTGACATCAGCCCTACACGCGTCATACCCGTAGTGGACCCGCCTGATTATTGCTGCTGGCGGACCGTTACGGACCTGGCTAACGGTCCATTACCATGCCACGCGTTAGAAGTTCACCGGCGAGTTATAGGGACACGCGTCAGCTTTTGGTTTATTCATTCCTCTACACATACCGGACCGCTAAGGCCTAGAGTAGCGGTCCGCTACCCCTTTGAGTTTCAGAATTTTCATTTTTAGTCCTTCAACTTTGAAGAACATATAATTTAACCCTTGATCTTTATAGTGTGACGTTTTTAATCCTAGTACTATTTGGAAAATATCAGGGTGTTACAAATCTCCCCTCCTTAAAAGAATTTCGTCCTCGAAATTCAATATCAGTCAAATAAATGAGGATACTTAGCTTTTATTTGTTCTGTTAATTCCCAAGTTTTGTCGGCACTCTTCCGACCTTGCCACTTTACCAGTACCATTGGTATAGTTTTCTTTCTTAGCTTTCGATCTTGTGTTCCTAGGATTTTAACAGGTTGTTTAGTGAATTGGAGTTTGTCATCAACTTGAACATCATCTAATGAGATTCTCTGATCGGGGTCTGCTAAGCACTTGCGTAAACATGACACGTGAAACGTGTTATGAATATCCTACAATGCTTCAGGTAACTCAAGTTTATATGCTACAGCTCCAGCTCTTTCCACGATTTTATAAGGCCCAATATACCATGGACCTAACTTTCCTCATCTCCTAAAACGTACAACTCCTTTCCAAGGTGATACTTTCAACATTACATAATCACCTACTTGAAATTCTAACGGCCGTCGGTGTCTATCTGCATAACTCTTCTGTCGATCTTGTGCAGCTTTCAACCGTTGTTTGATCTGGACTACCTTATCAGTTGTTTCCTGTAATATTTATGGTCCAGATAGTTGGATATCTCCAACTTCAGTCCAACAAATTGGAGTTCTGCATTTTCTACCGTACAATGCCTCAAAAGGTGCAGCTTTAATACTTTAATGGTAGTTGTTGTAAGAAAATTCTATCAATGGTAGATGATTATCCCAGTTACCTCCAAATTCAATTGCACAAGCTCTTAGCATATCCTCTAGGGTTTGGACTGTTCTTTCACTTTGTCCGTCGGTTTGAGGGTGATATGTCGTACTCATATTGATTCGAGTTCCCAAATCTCTCTGGAAACTGGTCCAAAACCTGGACGTGAACCGACTATCTCTATCAGAGATAATAGATAGTGGTAAACATGGGCTAGTTTTTCTATTGAATAGTTCTCGTTGATAGGAATGAAATGTGCCGATTTGGTTAGTCTGCAACCACAACCCAAATAGCATCATGCCCTTTCTGAGTTCTCGGCAGTTTCGTAGCAAAATCCATAGTAATTCTAACCCATTTCCACACAGGTATCTCCAACAGTTGTAGTTGACCTGCGGGTTTCTGATGTTCAATTTGACTTGGAGGCAAGTTAAACATTTTTCTATGTACTGAGCTTTAGATCTCTTCATATTCGGCCACCAGTAATGAGTCTTCAAACCTTTGTACATCTTATCCGCTCCAGGATGTATTGAGTATTTGGATTTGTGAGCTTCATCCATCACCTTTGTTTGAATTTCCCCAAGTCTAGGAATCCAAATTCTGCTTCCAAATCGTAGAATTCCATCATCGCCTTTAGTTAGTAATTTCTTCTTACCAACCATGCGTTCCTTTTTGATGTTGTCTTCTTGTAGTGCTTGAATTTGAGTTTCAATTAATTTGATCCATCCAATCTATCTTGATTTCTAATCTTAAAGCTCTTATCTTGATAGTCTTGATCCTCTCCTTCTGACTTAAAGCATATGCTACAACATTAGCTTTTCCGGGATGGTATTTGAACTCACAATCTTAATCATTAATGAGTTTCATCCATCTCCTTTGTCTCATATTTTGTTACACCCTGGGTTTAGGACACCCCGGGCTCGCGACCAAAGATTGGTACCTGTTTCTTATTTTATATCATCAGAGATTTATAAACACAGCGGAATAATTTAATAACTCGGGATCTTTTCAAAAGATGGGGAATCACCCGTTTCTTTTTATTATAACATGGATAAACCCTGATGTTGTATACAAACGTTTAATTTACAAAACCAAGGTTTTACATTAGCCATTTCTTTCAACTGATGTCTAGGGTGGACATTCCCTTTTTCATGACATCATTTTCCTTGTCATCATATGGCTAATCAAATTCAATTCACCCTTGGTTACCTGTAAAAATGTTTGAAAATATTTTATCAGTATAAACTGGTGAATACAAGTATATTGGAATCATAATCTGACAAGCGTGAATAAATAGAACAATTTGCCCATAGTTTATGGTCAATTTACACAGCCAACGGACTAACCACCAGCCACACCAGGGACCTTGGATATATTTTTAGGTCTGTCTGCCATAAGGTTACTGCGATGGGTTTACAACAACCAAGGGTTCAATCCCTAGCCCTGTTACAGCGTCTCATCTGTAACACGTGTATATATACGTGACTCTATGGGCTGACTGCTATATAGTTAATCACCTTATGCAACAAATGGTTGTATAAATTCATTCGAGTCAGAGTATAATCAAAACCCTTTTCAGTTTTGAAATCATTTTATAAAAATACAAGTATTCACCTTGACAGAGTCTCGGCTTAGGAATCTTCTAGAGTAAGTGTCCTAATGGGCAGCGTCTCTGCTTAAGAACCTTGTCTGGTTTCTCCAAATGAGCGTTTCCTATCTTCTTAGTAACTTCTATGATGATCCGGCACCTCGGGAACTTAAACGTATGAGCGGGAATGGTTTTATGAGAGTGGAAATAGCTTATAACAACTTGGAATTCGGTTTATGTGTTTTGGAAAGTGAACGGCAAGTGAAACCAATTTATAGGCTGAAATAAGGGTCCATGTCGGACCGTTATCAAATGGATGTATGTCCGACATCCATCCATGCCACGTTAGCCCTAAACGTCAATGTCTGATTGGACCGCATAGGTTTTGGGTTCATGCGGACCGTTATGTGGTTCATGTCGATCCAACATCACGACACGCTTCAGATTCTAGGGCTGAGTCATAGGACACGTGTCATCGCCACAATTTGCGGCTGAGAGGAGGTCGTCGGACTGTTATGGTTTTTGCCGGTCCGATAACCGACTCAATGTTCCATTGTGGACCGTTATAAGATTGGATATCGGTCCGATATCCGATCATGTTTTCGCTTCGGACCAATATGAAAAGTGATATCTGTCCGATATCTAACCCATTTCCAAATTTTTCATTTTTTTAGTCCTTGATCTTTGATGTAATTGCACTTAGGGTCCTTATACTTTTATTTTTATAATATTTGGCATGAAAAATTTTCAAATGTTACATTCTCCCCACCTTTTGAATAATACCATCCTCGAGATTTACTGGAACAGGTGTGGATATTCTTCTTCATTTCTGATTCTAGTTCCCAAATATATTCTGGACCACGTCTCGAATTCCACTTGACTTTGACTAGTTTCAATTTTTTTCTTCTTCAACTTTTTAGTCTGCCGATCTTCTATTTGTAGAGGTTATTCTATAAATCTGAGTTTTTCATTTAACTCTATGTCTTGAAGAGGCATTATCAAAGATTCATCAGCTAAATATTTACGAAGATTAGATACATGGAATACGTCATGTATTCCACTCTTCTCTTCTGGTAATTCCAACTGATAAGCCACTGGCCCAATTCGTTTAATAATATTGAAGTGTCCAACAAATCGAGGACTTAGTTTACCCTTCTTTCCGAATCGAACTATTCTTTTCCAAGGTGATACTTTTAATAACACCTTGTCCCCAATGTCAAATTCTAGTGGCTTTCGTCTTTTATCAGCGTAGCACTTTTGTCTATTTCTTGCTGCTTTCAATTGTTCTTGTATTTGAGCTACCTTGTCAGTGGTTTCCTGAACAAGTTCAGGTCTTGACAATTGGTTCTCTCCTATATCAGCCCAGCATACAGGCGTTCGGCATTTCCTACCATATAAGGCTTCGAAAGGTGCTGCCTGAATGCTTGTGTGATAACTATTGTTGTATGAAAATACCATTAGGGGTAGGTGATCATCCCAACTACCACCTAAGTCTATCACACAGGCTCGGAACATATCTTCTAAGGTCTGAATTGTTCTTTCACTTTGCCCATCTGTCAGTGGATGATAGGCAGTGCTCAAGTTCAGACGAGTTCCCACGGCTTCCTGAAAACTTTTCCAAAATCGAGATGTAAAACGACTATCTCTATCTGACACTATGGATAATGGCACTCCATGTAAAGATACAATCTCATTCACACATAGACGAGCCAATCTATCTATACTGAAGGTTTCTTTCATTGGGAGAAAATGAGCAGATTTAGTTAATCTGTCAATGATAACCCAGATAGTATCATTTCCTCGACTGTTTCGAGGAAGTTTAGTAATAAAATCCATTGTTATCATTTCCCACTTCCATATTGGTATTTCCAATTGTTGCAATAAACCAGAAGGTTTCTGATGTTCTGCCTTTACTTGAGCGCAAGTAAGACATTTTTCAACATATATGGCAATATCTTTCTTCATGCCAATCCACCAGTAATTGTCCTTCAGATTTTTATTGTCCTTCAGATTTTTATACATCTTGTCACTTCCTGGGTGCATCATATATTTTGATTTATGTGCTTCTTCGAGTATTCTTTCTCGAAGATTTCCTGTGATTGGAACCCAGATTCGTGTATTCATACGGAGTATTTCATCGTCTCCTTTAGTTAATTGTTTAATCATGCTCTCCATTCCTTCTTGTTCTTAGTCTCTATTTGTTTGAACAGAATGTTGAGCATCTTTTATTTGAGACATGAGATCTACACGAAGTTCAAGTCTGAGAGCACGAACCCGTTTAGGTTTCTCTCGCTCTTTTCTACTTAAGGCATCTGCAACAACATTTGTCATACCTTCGTGGTAACAAATTTCACAATCATAGTCACTTAAGATTTCTAACTATATTCTTTGTCTCATGTTTAATTCTTTCTGACCAAAGATATATTTCAAACTTTTATGGTCAGTATAAACTGTAAATCTAACTCCATAGAGATAGTGTCTCCATAATTTCAGGGCAAAAAATATGGCACCTAAATCTAGATCATGAGTTGTCTAATTCTTTTCATGGGTCTTTAATTGACGAGATACATAGGAAATAACTTTGTTTCTTTGCATTAACACACAACCTAGACCGTTGTGAGAAGCATCACAATAAACAACAAAATCTTCATTGCCATCTGGCAAAGCCAGTATAGGTGCATGAGTCAGTTTTTCTTTCAGGGTTTGGAAAGCTTCTTCTTGCTTCATTCCCCATTCATAATTTACATTCTTACGAGTTAAAGTAGTCAGAGGAACTGCAATCCTTTATTAATTCTGAATAAATCGTCTGTAGTATCTTGCAAGACCCAAGAAACTACGGACCTTCGTTGGATATTTAGGAATTTCCCATTTGGATATGGCTTCAATTTTAGATGGGTCTACTTGAATACCTTCTGCATTCACTATATGACCCATAAATTATACTTCTCTAAGCCAAAATTCACATTTAGAGAATTTAACATACAATTTCTCTTTTCTCAGAAGTTCAAGTATTATTCTTAGATGATTTCCATGATCTTCCGCATATCTAGAATAAATAAGTATATCGTCAATGAAAACAATTACAAATTTATCTAGATAGGGATTATAGATACGATTCATCATATCCATAAATGCAGCAGGAGCATTAGTAAGTCCAAACGGCATAACCGTGAACTCATAATGTCCATATCTGGTTCGGAAAGCAGTTTTAGAAATATCTTCTTCTTGAACCTTCAGTTGATGATATTCTGATCGATGATCTATTTTTGAAAAATGGCAAGCGCCTTGTAATTGATCAAACAGATCATCGATTATAGGAAGAGGATAACGATTCTTAATCGTTACTTTGTTTAGCTCCCGGTAATCAATGCTCATCCGCATTGTCCCGTCTTTCTTTTTAACAAAAAGAATTGGAGCGCCCCAAGGAGATGAACTTGGGCTAATGAATCCTTTTTCAAGTAATTCATCCAATTGATTCTTCAATTCCTTCATTTCAGTTGGGGCTAAACAATAAGGAGTTTTGGCAATAGGAGCCGTTCCTGGTACAAGATTGATTTTAAATTCGACTTCTCTTTCGGGTGGTATACCAGGTAATTCATTTGGAAATACACTGCATAATCAGCTACTACTGGTACATCTTCGATCTTCTTTTCTTTTATACTGGTAGAAATCTGAACCAAGTATGCAATGCATCCCTTCTGAAGGCTTTTAGTTGCTTTCAGCATTGAAATGACTCACAGAGGTTGATTTTGTTTGTCGCCGCAGATTGTTAAAGATTTTCCAGAAGGAATATGGATTTCTATGGCCTTTTTATCACAAAGGATATGGGCTTGGTTACCGGTTAACCAATCCATTCCTAAGACAATATCAAATCCTGCTAATGTCATAGGCATTAATCGTACAGGTAAGACGTGTCCTGAAATTGTGATAGTACAATCATCTTGGAATTCAGAAATTTTGATTAAATTTCCTTCGGCCGTCTCTACTTCATAAATCTTATCTAATGCAACTAAAAGTTTGTTCAGTAGATTATAAAGTTTATAATCTATAAAACTTAAATTTGCACCAGAGCCAAATAATACTCTAGCATAAATATTGTCAATGAGGAATGTAACAGCTGCAACATCACGAGTATTATGTACGAAAGCTCGTACATTCTTTTTACTTCCTTCATTGGCCTTTGCTCTACTAGATCCTGCTTGATTAATCTTTGGGCAGGTTGATTTAAAATGGCCAGTCTCTCCACAATTGAAACAGGAGATATTTCTCTTCTTTTGGCAGTTTTCAAAGACATGTCCGTTCTGCTTACAAAAATGGCAATAATATTTCTTGAAGAAGCATTCTCCGGTATGCCTCTTCTTGCAAATCTTGCATTATGAGATGGAAGAATTAAATCCTCCTTTGACAGGCTGATTTCTTCTTTTCCAAGGAGAATTATTTTTCTGGTTCTCCGTAGCCCTCTTGGCTACTTCCCTTGTCTTCCCTTCTTCCTGTTTTCTTATCATACCGTCAGTTAGAATTCCTCCTAGCTGTACGGAAGATGCAATGGTCTGAGGCATAATAGCCTTAACCATATCTCTGATTTCTTCAGCCAGACCCCAAATATATCTTTTAATTAGATTGGGTTCGAGGGTAGATAGATGTGGAACCAAATGAGCATACTCAAACAACTTGGAGACATACTCCTGATATTTAGTTCCTTCCATTCGGAGATTTAGAAATTTGGTTTCTATTATCTCTCTTTCATTTATGCGACAAAATCTTTGAATTCTTCTCATTCCATGGCATAGGCCTTGTGTCGGCCCATTGCCTGAACAATGGAATTCCACCACTCTAATGCTTCATTTTTAAATAAGTTTGATTAATAAAGTACCATATCCTCATCAGCATATTTGCTGATGTAAATCACATATTCAGTTTTCTCCAACCATCTCAGGGCTGCCACTGCTTCTTCACTCCCAGCATACTCCAAAGGTTTACATTCTTGGAATGCACGGAACGTACATCCCTTCCTTCCTTTTCTTTTCTTACTAACTTCTTCATCATTACTTGATGAATTATATCCATTTGAACTATGGTTTTCTTCGCGATGATTATTTTTAGATTCAGCCACTTTATTTTTCATTTTATATTCCTTCATAGCTTTCAGAATTTTAGGAAGAGCTTCTTCTATTCCTTCTGCAACCATTTTCTATAGTTATGCCTTTTGTTGCATTTGTTCAGTATTTTCATTTTGGATTTATTTGCTCTTGCCCCTCGTATTATGAGAAGGACCTTGTTTCGACATTCTGTTCACAAGAGGAATTTTATTAATATTTAGAATATCTATTACAAAGATCGGAAAGGAAATTTACATATAACCCTGATTACGGGCATTTTCTAGCATTTGTCTTAACACTCTATTCTGGGCGTCTACAGATGCTAATCTATAATTTTATTTTTCCAATTCTGCTACTCGTTCCTGTAAGGCTCTAATATGATCATTATCAAAGCTTTCCTCATTTTCTCGAGGATTTTGTATATTTGTAGGCTCATAATACTCATATGGCCTATTTGAATCTTCTCTTTCTTCTTCTTCTTCTTCAAGAACATGATTATTTTTGTAAGGGATTTCAGGTAGTCCCTGATAATAATAAGGATTATAACATGGATTTTCTTCATAATCCGGATTTCGGCTTGCGGTCGTTAGAGCAGAATGAAAACTAATGGAAGGTACATAAGGATTTTCCGGAGGTGTTAGTTCTCCTAAGCTTCGATAATGTACTTCCTGAATGTCTTAAACTCGTTCTAGTTTTTAAATCCGTTTCATCTGTAAGCTGAAATTCATATCCAGGTGGCGCATACTTTTGAATGTAGAAGGGAACTTTTCCTTTTCCAGTCATCTGAACAAAACGAGAATACTTTTACTTATACTTTATATTTTACATAATGAGATAATAATTTTTCTAGTTTATTATATATAGTTGACTAGGGTGGTTATCGCGCCAGAGTAGTACCTCCAACTAAATTGTTCCCAAGAAAGAATGACGGGTCTGGGAGAGATTTATACACCACTCTTTCCTTAGACAGAACATTTAGTTTGTCAGATAACTACATACCGGTCGGATGGTTACCCGTACGTCTAGTTATTTTACTTTTTCTTTTTATCTGTTCTTTTACTTTTCTTTTTATCTGTTCTTTTACTTTTCTTTTCTTTCTCCAGTTGACGAATCCTTTCCTTGAGTTGCCTTGATTCCTTCTTGACTTCATCAGTTTCTATTAAGGCACGATCAAGGAATTCTATGGGTGTTCCAAGATGAGCTGAAGAATAATTATACTGAGGAGGGGGTTCAAGAATACCAAATAATATGTCGTTAAACACATTATGGTATGGATCATCAGGACCATCAATTGGTTATTCAATATACTCCTTTAACATTGTTGGAAGAGTATACGGATTTTCTTCACCAATTGGATATATGTATGGGTCTTGAGTTCTATTTTAAGTTTTGCTTCCTCAGGTATTTCTTGGTATACCTCTTTCATTTCTTCTGCAGACACATACACATTCTCGGTCAGAGTTCGTACACGCATCCTTGGTTTAGTAGGCTAACTGGGTCCATCTTCATTTATGTCTCCCTGATTTACAGGAGGTGGAGTATCAGTTCTCCAATTCTCAAAATCCGAAGTAGCTTCCATCCAGGACAGCTAGATTGATTTTGATGATAAGATTCATTGTCAGAGACAATGATAGGATCAGAAAGGGATTCACCGGTATCAGGAATGATTACAGGATTTCCTATGGATCCAGTAGGATGATAACGTTCTTCTTTAGATCGTCCAAAGATATAAGTATAGTAACTATTTCCCGACATCTGTATGGTTATCACTTAATTATTATAGAGATCTACCTACTTTTCTTAGCAGGCAGTCTATACTGTATTAAGCTTAGATACCTTACCTGAGTATCTTACTTGCTAAAACCAATTAATATCATAATCAAGTTACAGCTTAGATACTAATCTCTAGTATCTAATATGCTGAAACAAATGGATCTGATACCAACCTGTCACACCTCGGGTTTAGGACACCCCGGGCGCGCGACCAAAGATTTGTACCTTCGTCTTATTTTATCTCATCAGAGATTTATAGACACAGCGGAATAATTTAATAACTCGGGATCTTTTCAAATGAAGGGGAATCTCCCATTTCCTTTTATTATAACAGGGATAAACCCTGATGTTGTATACAAATGTTTAATTTACAAAACCAAGGTTTTACATGAGCCATTTCTTTCAACTGATGTCTAGGGTGGACGTTCCCTTTTTCATGACATCATTTTCCTTGCCATCATATGGCTAATCAAATTCAATTCACCCTTGGTTACCAATAAAAACATTTGAAAATATTTTATTAGTATAAACCGGTGAATACACGTATATTGGAATCATAATCTGACAACCGTGAATAAATAGAACAATTTGCCCATAGTTTCTTGTTAATTTACACAGCCAACGGACTAACCACCAGCCACACCAGGGACTTTGGATATATTTTTAGGTGTGTCTGCCTTACGCTTACTGCGATGGGTTGTACAACAACCAAGGGTTCAATCCCTAGCCCTATTACAGCATCTCATCTGTAACACGTGTATATATACGTGACTCTTTGGGCTGACTGCTATATAGTAAATCACCTTATACAATGAATGGTTGTATAAATTCATTCGAGTCAGAGTATAATCAAAACCATTTTCAGTTTTGAAATCATTTTATAAAAATCAAGTATTCAGCTTGATAGAGTCTCGGATTAGGAATCTTCTAGAGTAAGTGTCCTAATGGGCAGCGTCTCTGCTTAAGAACCTTGCCTGGTTTCTCCAAATGAGCGTTTCCTAGCTTCTTTGTTACTTCTATGATGATCCCGCACCTTGGGAACTTAAACATATGAGCGGGAATGGTTTTATGAGAGTGGAAATAGCTTATAACAACTTGGAATTCGGTTTTTGTGTTTTGGAAAGTGAACGGCAAGTGAAACCTATTTATAGGCTGAAATAAGGGTCCATGTCGGACCGTTATCAAATGGATGTCGGTCCGACATCCAGCCATGCCACGTTAGCCCTAAACGACAATGTCTGATTGGACCGCACAGGTTTTGGGTTCATGTCAGACTGTTATGTGGTCCATGTCAGTCCGACATCACGACACGCGTCAAATTCTAGGGCTGAGTCATAGGACACGTGTCATCTCCTCAATTTGTGACTGAGAGGAGGTCGTCGGACCGTTATGGTTTGATGTCGGTCTGATAAACGACTCAATGTTCCGTTGCGGACCGTTATAAGATTGGATATCGGTCCGATATCCGATCACGTTTTCGCTTCGGACCGATATGAAAAGAGATATCGGTCTGATATCTAACCCATTTCCAATTTTTTCCTTTTTTTAGTCATTGATCTTTGATGTAATTGTACTTAGGGTCCTTATACTTTTATTTTTATAATATTTGGCACGAAATTTTTTTAAATGTTACATATTTAAATCCTTCTGATTTAATATATGTTGGAGACTTTTATGGTATGTATATATCACACACTATGGCACCAAGTTCGAGATCGTGTGTGGTAGAGTTCTTCTCATGAACCTTTAGTTGTCATGATGCATAGGCTATCATCTTATCTCGTTGCATCAACACACAACCTAGACCAATTCGGGAAGCATCACAATAGAAGACGTAGTCATTATTTCATTCGGGTAGTGCTGAACTAAGTTTCTGTTAAAGGGTTTTAAATGCCTCCTCTTGTTTCTGACTCCATTCAAACTTCACAGCTTTCTGAGTTAAAGTAGTTAATGGTGTAGCAATTTTGGAAAAGTGTTGTATAAATCTTCGATAGTATCCGGCTAGACCAAGAAAGCTTCAAACCTCAGTCGTTGTCTTTGGAATTTCCCACTTCATGATGGCTTCGATCTTGGCTGGATCTACTTGGATTCCCTGTTGATATATAATATGCCCTACGAATTGTACTTCTTGTTTCTAAAACTCGCATTTGGAAAACTTAGCGTACAACTTCTCTTTTCTGAGAGTTTCATGGATTATCTGAAGATTTTTGGCATGTTCTTCCCGGGTTCGGGAGTAGATAAGGATATCTTCTATGAACACTATAACGAATTTATCCATGAATGGTTGATGTAGTGCGAAGCACACATATTTATTCCTAGTGTTTTGGGCGTTTTTGATTAGTTTTATCTTTGTTTTGAGTCGTTTAAGTCTGTATTTGATTCCATTGTATGTTTACAGGTGCTCGTGAAGAATACAAGTGAATATCGGAAGAAATCGAGCAAGAGAATGAAGCCGGAAGATTAAAAGAGAAAAAGTTGAAATATTGAGGCTTCGCGGTACGCGAGAGAAGATTATCATGTTCTCACGGTGCGCGAGGGAATCCAGAAGAGGTCGCGACTATTTTGTTACTCGCAGTACGCGAGGAACCCAACCCATGTTTTCGTGGTACGCGAGAGACAGGAAAATCGCAAAAAAACCTAAATTCGAATTTTAATAGAATTGTAATGCCATAATACCACAAGTTCGAGTTTTAGCCGTCTAGAGAAGAGCCAGGGGCGATTTTGGGGCTAGAGAAGGCCATTGAAGTGCAAGATTGGAGCTTTCGAATCCGGGTTCGTTAGTAATATTGTATTCGATTGTCAAGCTTTGATTTTTATCTTTGATTGCTATGTTTGATACCATGGGTGATACTTTTACTTCTGTTATGGATGTTTTGAGTATGATTATTGGCTAGATCATTGATACTACCTAGGTTTATGATGATTATTGCGTAAAGTTATGATTTTTACTGGTTTTGGATATTAATCGTTGGTTTATGATTTTGTAAAGAATCTTCAGTCGATTATTGTGATGTATATGCATGCTTAGATCTGATTTGTGTCTGATTATTGATTTCGTACGTTAATTGTGGATATCTTCCAGTTTGATTAGCGTATATAGGTCATAGATCTTAGGATTTGTGGTCGTTTATGTGGTTTGCTAGAGATAGTAGCCATAGGATTTGTGGTTGAATGTTATTTAGAACTGAGTGTGTATCATGTCTCAATACTCGAGAAGTGAGAGATAGTCATTTAGTCTTCGTCATTAGGAATCCGAGTGTCAGCTGTATGAGAGTAAGTTGGTATTAGGTGTCTAGTGATTATTGCTACTCTGAGTCATAGTTCTTATCTTGAGATTACCCTGTGCATTCTTTGAATGTATGGTGGACAGTGAGTCTGAAAGGTGATCTGTCTATTAGGGTACTTTATAATTGTTGGAGAGACTGAAAGGTAATTGATATGACGTAAATTATACATGTTTTGCTCGCATAATTATCCCCTAAATCATCACAATTAGAGATAATATGATAATAATTGATGCCAAATCCACTCATTTGTGTTCCGATAGGATAATTGACCCGGATATGCAAAAACATGAAGAAAACACTCAAAATCAAGGTGAAATCAGCATTCGGGGGCCAATTGAACGAAACCGGATGCAGAAGGTCAAAGCTGGAAGTAAAAAAGCCAACAGGGAGGATTTTAGGGCAATGCACGGTCATGCATTGCCATGCTCGGCCGTACAAATCCAAAAATCCCTCCCTGTACTCTCCTTTACTGCCAGATTATGCACGTGAAAGAAAAGGGTACTTTGCACGCCCGTGCAATCCAATGCACGGCCGTGCATTGCCAAAATCTTAGCCTATAAATAGCAAGCTCATTCTAGTGTTTTAGGTGTCCAAGATCAAGAGTAGGGAAGGCCTTAGTGCTCTGCTAAGAGCCGGAACTCTCTCGGTTTTGGTCCTTTTAGCTTTTCTTTGTTTATTTCCTTTTTAAAGTCTTGTAATATGTAGCGATTCTTCTCGTTCGAGTAAAACAAAAGGCATTCTATACTCGCTCTCCCTTGGTGTTGGAATACTTTCACACATTATCTAAGGGTTAGTGGAGTCACTTGTATGATCATTCATGGCTAGCCCTCTTGTGTTGCTCGAGTTGGATGAATTTTAATTAATTAATAAAGTATTTTTAGTATGTTATGTTTTTAAAGTCCTTACTATGATTTATCTTAAAAAGACAAGAATAAGTGATCTTTAAACTAATCGAATAATCTTAAATCTTGTGAGTTACTTAAGCAAGACTTCTTGTTTAGGAAGCTTATTCGATGTTTGTACGGTCTATATACAAATCTTGGTGCTATCACGGCCAGTTAGTATAGATTTAATATTATGGGTTGATTGGAGTTTGGGTATTCAACAGGCAGTTTGAGCCTTAAACAGACCGGGCGGTTTGTGTCGGTATTTCTTTACTTCTCTCGTATCGGCTTGCGGAGGAATTTTAGCGGGATCCACGGGGTTTGATCTTGATAAGGAAAGTCACATTTATTTAAAATAATATTATAAGTAAAGACAACTATTTAAGAACATAATTTGTTAGGTCCGAACGTTCATAAATTACCTTTGGAGGAAGTCGTGCATTCCGACTTACCGGAAGAAGTTACAAGACCAAGCGTACGTCATTCACAGGGATAGTATTAGTCCGAATAATGAATTGTGAGATACCGACGGACTTGAGACCCCGTTTAGGGTCCGTTATATTCATTAAGGAACAGTTGGCCGACCGTATACACTGTTCCGTTACGAAATACTAACTCCCCTATCGAAAGAGTTAGTACTAGTAACTATGACCAACCTTACTTTAAATGTATCATTAATTAACAAGGGATAAAAACTAGAGTAACAACTTAAATGTGATAATACTTCTAATTACATTTCTTAACCTTTTATTTTCCTTCTAAAACAAAACCCATTTTCCAACTTATTATCCTAGTCAGACAATAGCGAGTGTTGAGTACGGGATCCGTGTCCATGGTTCGATACTTGGTTCTTACCCATACTATACTACGCTGCAATAGGTACGCTTGCCTATTGTGTGTGTATTTAGTTGTAGTAATTATCATTTTAATTTATAAATTTAAAACCTGATTTTGTGTAGCTCTAAATAAGATATATTTATTACTACTAATAACACGCCATCAAGTCTTTGGCGTTGTTGCTAGGGTTATATATATATTTCCATTTTTATCTACATATAAAAACACACATCAAGTTTTTGGCGTCGTTGCAGGGGACATGGTAATTCTGTGAAATTTCTAAGTCGTTGGACTGACTATTTTTATTTTCTCTTTATTTTTATTTTTATTTTTATTTTGGTACTTGTGTTAACTAATCTTTCTTTTTAGGAACTTTTAAGGAATCGCGACCGCGAAATTTTTGTTAAGAAAAATATAAAAACATAAGTACCCGCCATTCGAAAGCAAAAAAAAATATATTTTTTCTTTTTAGGCGTAACGCTTTCGTACGATTTTTACGTGTTTAAGTTCTATTTTCTTCCTTATTTCCTCGAAATAAAAAAATAATAAAAAGAAGTCAAATTTGGTCAGACATGGGCAATGCACGACTGTGCATTGGACTCGATGTAGTCAGGTGTTGAATTGGGGCAGAATTTTCATTTTCTTAAAAACTTTACCCCCAAACACTTGTTGGACGATTTGGATACATTGACACTCATGTTTTTTTACCGGTTACGTAGATAACCATTGATAAGGTGCCACCACCACGACATTCGGCCGCTTTGTTAAGCGAATATTAGTTTAATTTTTCCTTTTAGTACTTACTTTATACGTTGTGCATTGCATAGCATTACATGTGAACAGATTTTAGTTCATGTCCGGAAATACGATCTAGGCATTGATGAGAATTGATTACACGCCCGACAATTACGTCTCATCAGGGGAGTATTAGTTTTACCACACTCTTATTATTCATGACACATATCATATTGCATACATTCATATTGTCAGAAACTAAGTGTGGGGTGGAACCTCGTTGATATTTTGACTGCCAAATTTTTCCCTAAGTATTACGAGTGCATGATTAATAACTACCTAATCTATTGAATTAAAAGTTATATAGAAGTAATAAAAAAATCTTCAAAAATAATCTAAAAGCAAAAATTTTAAAAATCATTTGGTATAAACGGGCTTATAAAAACAACATTTTGAGACACCGTTGAAGTGAATCAAGGAAACAAATAGGGAAGATTAGGGAGCACAACAGAAAGAAAGAAATAAGTTTATGCACATTTTTACTTTATTACCCTTTACCTTTCGTTTCCATGTGAGAGATTTGAACCTATCCGAGCATTATCACGAATACATCAAGTTTTTGACGCCGTTGATTGTTACATATTTCACATGCTCATTTCGTTTGTTAGAGTGATTGCTAATTATTGATTTGCATGTTAGAACTTGTATAAAATATACATTTCAAGATCATGGACTAAAAGAATGCATGAAAATGATTGAGGCATTAGGATTAACCCATTCTCTTTAGCCTTTTCTTTTCCTTTACCTACCCTAAACGTTTTCCCTCAGTTAGCCCCTTTAAGCTTAAACCTTTTCGTTTCTAAACCCACATCTCAAAACCCATAAACCCGAAAAAAAATTATCCTTTTATCTTTTAACCCTTTTGTTGAAAAATGGCATGGCTATGAATTAAGAATTGATTATCTTTCGAAAGTTTATAGATCCATCTTATGTTCAAAGAAAGAAACTCATTAAGTATGAAAAAGAAAAATTATTGTGAAAAGAAAAAGGGTCAACCAAAAGTAAATTAATAAATCACCCAAGCTAGTGAAGAAATCTCATCAAAAGAGAATCAAACTTACTTGAAAAATTGGAGTATACAAA
This sequence comes from Smallanthus sonchifolius, assembly GCA_023525975.1. Classification (NCBI taxonomy): domain Eukaryota; kingdom Viridiplantae; phylum Streptophyta; class Magnoliopsida; order Asterales; family Asteraceae; genus Smallanthus; species Smallanthus sonchifolius. Next base: position 24,000,590 of record CM042037.1, read on the forward strand.
GCTGATCAAAATGAATGTATTAGGAAGAAACAGCCAAACGATTCATGGGAACTGATAGCAATGAATATTTCAAGGATAAGAAGAAGTTGACATTCTTGAAGGAAGAGATTTGGTCTTGACGATCTGACCTTAAAAGAATCCTTAGATTAGTCATAATGTCTAATCTAAGATGAGTGAAGGAATCAATTACCTTTTCATCATTAAGCCAAGCTAGATTTTCAACATTTAGCCACTATTCCCAAATACTTCCTACCCTAACCCTAAGAAAACATTACAACCCTTTACAAAGCCCTCTTGATTTATGCACATATTTTATGTCAATTGATGGAGAGTTGATTTCTATACAAGCCTATGATTATGCAAGCATTAATTATAGCATTGAGTGCTCTCCTTAGCATACTATATCCATATATTTAACCCGAGTGTTGAGTGAACATTTGTGAGAGTGTAATTTTGTGCATAATCATAGTTCCATCAACTATGTTGGGCTTGCTACCCTATTGTGGAGAAGCACCCAAAATGTATAACCACCAAATAATTGTTTTTAAGAGGCCATTCAGCCATTTGGGACAAAAGCTTTGGATTAACATTTAATCAATATCTTACTTTTACGGGTATAATCATGCATAAGTTTGCTTGAGGACAAGCAAAATTTAAGTGTGGGGTATTATGATATGACGAAAATTATACATGTTTTGCACACATAATTATCCCCGAAATCATCACAATTAGAGATAATATGATAATAACTGATGCCTAATCCACTAATTTGTGTTCCAATAGGATAATTGACCCGGATATGCAAAAACATGAAGAAAACACAGTCAAAATCAAGGTGAAATCAGCATTTGGGGGCCAATTGAATGAAACCGGATGTAGAAGGTCAAAGATGGAAGTCAAAAAGTAAACAGGGAGGATTTTAGGGTAATGCACGGTCGTGCAAATCCAAAGATCCCTCCCTATACTCTCCTGCACGCCCGTGCAATCCAATGCATGGCCGTGCATTGCCAAAATCTTAGCCTATAAATAGCAAGCTCATTCTAGTGTTTTAGGTGTCCAAGATCTAGAGTAGGGAAGGACTTAGTGCTCTGCTAAGAGCCGGAACTCTCTCTGTTTTGGTCCGTTTAACTTTTCTTTGTTTATTTCCTTTTTAAAGTGTTGTAATATGAAGCGATTCTTCTCGTTCGAGTAAAACAAGAGGCATTCTATACCCGCTCTCCCTTGGTGTTGGAATACTTTCACACATTATCTAAGGGTTAGTGGAGTCACTTGTATAGTCATGCATGGCTAGCCCTCTTGTGTTCCTCGAGTTGGTTGAACTTTAATTAATTAATGAAGTATTTTAGTATGTTATGTTTTTAAAGTCCTTACTATGATTTATCTTAAAAAAGACAAGAATAAGTGATCTTTAAACCAATCTAATATCTTAAATCTCATGAGTTACTTAAGCAAGACTTCTTGTTTGGGAAGCTTATTAGATGTTTGTACGGTCTATATACAAATCTTGGTGCTATCACGGCCAGTTAGTATAGATTTAATATTACGGGTTGATTGGAGTTTGGGTATTCAGCAGGCCGTTTGAGACCTAAACAGACGAGGCTGTTTGTGTCAGTATTTCTTTACTTCTCTCGTATCGGCTTGCGGAGGACTTCTAGCGGGAGGCATGGGGTTTGATCTTTAAAATAATATTATAAGTAAAGACAACTATTTAAGAACATAATTTGTTAGGTCCGAGCGTTCATAAAGTACCTTTGGAGGAAGTCGTGCATTCTGACTTACCGGAAGAAGTTACAAGACCAGACGTACGTCAGTCACAGGGATAATATTAGTCCGAATAATGAATTGTCAGATACCGACGGACTTGAGACCCCGTTTAGGGTCCGTTATATTCATTAAGGAACAGTTGGCTGACCGTATCCACTGTTCCGTTACGAAATACTAACTCCCCTATCGAAAGGGTTAGTACTAGTAACTATGACCAACCTTACTTTAAATGTATCATTAATTAACAAGGGATAAAAACTAGAGTAACAACTTAAATGTGATAATACTTCTAATTACATTTCTTATCCTTTTATTTTCCTTCTAAAACAAAACCCATTTTCTAACTTATTATCTCAGTCAGACAATAGCGCGTATTGAGTACGGGATTCATGTCCATGGTTCGATACTTGGTTCTTACCCATACTATACTACGCTGCGATTGGTACACTTGCCTATTGTGTGCGTATTTAGTTGGAGTAATTATCATTTTAATTTATAAATTTAAAACTTGATTTTGTGTAGCAATAAATAAGATATATTTATTACTACTAATAACACACCATCATGTCTTTGGCGTTGTTGCCAGGGTTATATATATATTTCCATTTTTATCTACATATAGAAACACACATCAGCAATCCACTATCTGGTAAGTTTATTACATCTTTAGGTTCCTTAGTTGGTGACACCCTGAGAGTGATTAGGGATCCCCCTAGGTTATCTAGAGTTGTTTCCTTAGAAACCCAAATCCATCATAGTTTCCAGAACCAGTAGAAGTTGTGCTTTGCAAGTAGGATTCCGACCTCGGTTGTATTCTTCCCATCTCTGATTTCCTCCTTAGTCTTGATTTTGATAGTTGAATCGACTTAGTTTACTACGTTCTTAGTTAATATTTAGTGTAGTAAACCCCCCAATCATCAATCTTTAGTCTGAGTCAGAGTCTAGTATTAGTATTCAGTGTCTCTAGGGTTCGATATTCCGGTTTACCATTAAGCTGGGCTACACTCGATAGGTACACTTGACTGTTAGTGCGGTTTAGTCGAAGGTACTTCATTTATTAATTAGGAGTCTAGGTTAGGTTTTATTAGTTTTTATATAGACCGTCTGGCCGACATCAAGTTCTTGGCGCCTTTGCCGGGACACTTGGCAATAGCTATATTAGCTTTGACTAGTTCTTTTGTTTGATTTTTGGTTTGTTTTTTTCTTTTTGAGTCTTCATTGTGTGTCTTTGTCTTCTGTGCTACTTGTGTGTCCTATCTGAGTGTCTAACATAGGATCGAGTCTTTCTGTCTGGAGTCTTTATTTATTTTCTTTTATTCTTGTGTCAGTTTATGCACCACACTCGTTCGCAGGGATCACCACCATATTCTGCTTCCTTAGAGTCTGAACGAGAGCTTCACGAGCACACCCGCGACATCCGGGAGAGTTTGAAAGCATTCTGCAGCAACTAGGAACGTTCTCCTAGCCCAATTCCATTTCCTGACATGGGCGATGATGACCCACCAGCGAGGCGTACGGTACACCAGAGGGCCAGTGACGGGTCACCGGGGCGAGATCTTTAATCACACGCCCCGCTATTCCGAACACCAATACATGGCAGATCCTATCACATGTCATGAGCACGATCACTCATTCCACTCAATTTCATGGCCTTGAGGATGAGGATGCACCCGGAAATCTATCCCGCTACGCGCGGATATGTGATCCCTTCAATATCACAGGTCTGTCTAAGGACGCTATCTACTTGCGTATCTTCCCATTCTCTCTCTATGGTCGTGCATCTACTTGGCTTGACACCTTCCCTGACAATTCTATCACCACTTGGGAGGATCTTCAAGCCAAGTTCTTCAAGAAGTACTATCCACCTTCTAGGGCCGCTCGCCTTCGGGATTAAATCCATTCGTTCCGGATGGATCCTGACGAGCATTATCACTTGGCCTGGGAGCGGTTCAACACGCTGTTGAGCCGATGTCCTCAGCATGGTCTTTCCGACTGGGCGATAGTGGAGAAGTTCTACAATGGTCTTACCTTCGAAAAGCAGCAAATGTTCAACACAGCTACGGGAGACCATATCATGGATAAGCTCGAGCCAGACGAGTGTGAGGAGATGTTCGAGAGCTTTGCTCTGGCGGAAAATCAGCAGCCATCTACTAGAACTTCCATTCCTAGTGCTAGAGCACCTGCCTCTTCTCCTAGAGGTGTGCATCAGGTCACTCTTGATACTAGCATGGCTGCTGCACTCGCAGCAATGGCTAATGAGATTAAAGAGATAAAGCTCAGTGCTCTTAGGTGTGAGGTGTGCAGGGAAGGCCACGAAACCAGAGATTGCCCCGTCAATCATCAAGAGCGGGTGAGTTTTACTGGAAACCAGAACCAGAACTGAGGGTACAACAACTATAATTCTTACGGCTCGGTATGGAGATCTGGAAACAACCTGTCACACCCCGACCGATGGCGGAATCATCGGGGCGGGACATGTTGACTGTTCATGAGCACAAGGTTGACTAAATTGTAATATGTTAAACATCAATTTTATTTCAAATAATCCAAACACAACCAAATCCAAGAAAGAACATAATTGAAATACATAAAATCCTTCATTCAAATTAACTATGTCCCAAAGCCTAGGTGAAGCAAATCTTGATCAAATCACACATTAGTACCTGAAACATGAATAAAATAAGGTCAACTAAAAAGTTGGTGAGCATACACAGGTTTGTATATAGATAGCATATAGTTTGTAAATAAACAAATCCCTACATATCATGATAAAATAAGGAATTTATGGGGAGCAGCTATTGTGTAACCAAGTACAATCAAACCTTTGTAACTAGCATGCAAAAATTGTGTTGTCGGTAACAATCACCCTACCTGGGTGGGTTTGTCAGACTCAATAGATCTATCATTGTTTACCGTCGGCTTGAATAGTTAATGATTGCACATAATCGCATACAAAAGTTAGCACAACTAGCACTCGGGCATAAAGCTCAAATTGCACACATGAATGTAAAGAGGATTTGCACTTGTGTAGTTTTTGTAAGTGTAAGTAATAGTGTTGTATAGTGTTCATGTTCCACCCCAAAAAGTGTAAAAGAGTAAAAGGGGTTATGTAATACTCACCTGGTTTGAAGGCGTAGCTAACACGAAAAACTAGCTAGAAATGAGGTCCTTCTAATGCACAACGTTAACCTAGTGTGGAATGTATATAGGATTAATAGTATGCTCAATATTCTATGTTTAAGTCTAGGATTGAATTGGTTGTGTGTATAAAGCTTGTGGTTTGTACTTGAATGGTGTTGTATAAATTAGGGTTTCAGTTTGGAATAACTAATAAAACAAAATTATTATTTATAAAAATAAGTTAAGTATTAGAGGTACCTAACTAAATGGTTTTTGTTTAAATGTAGATTAAATAAATAATCTTTACCTTATTTATTTATTTATTTGTAACTTAGTCATTTAGTTGCATTAGATGTTTTAAAATATTTATAAATGTCTTTACTTTATTTTCATAAAGATATTTAAGTAAATGGTGTAAATAATATTTAAGTGTAGGGGTTAAATATGAATTTAATTTTGTAAGTTTTAAATAATTTCTATCTATTTATTTTATAAAATCAATTATTTTTATTTAAAAATTAATCTGAAATACTCATTGTTTTTAATTTATGGAAATAATTATTCTGCTAAGATTTTTCTCACACACGACCGTGCCTGAAACAAGGCACGATCGTGCTAGGACCACGGGCGCGAGCGTGCTAGTCAGGGACGCGACCGTGTTGATCAAGCAGAATGTCTAATTAGGATGTTTACTAGGCACGATCGTGTCTTGGGCCAGGCACGACCATGTCTAGGGTTTTGAGGCATGACCAAGTCTAGCCAAGGGCTTCTGGTTTCTGGCGTCTTCTTCTACGATTCCGGTTGCTTCAAGTGGGTCAGTAGCTTCTGGGAGGATCGTATGTGCGTTTGCTTGAAAGAATTGCAAACCAATTGGGGAATTCGATGGTCTAGTGGACGATTTTGATAATTATTAGATGAATTGATGTAATTCCGTTTATTTGTTGTAATTATGATGATCAAGTGGCTTAACTTTGTTTGTTAATAGTTGGAACGTGTAAAACGGTTACGAAATCGAACGTCTCTGTGATTAAAGATTGTATTTACGTTTCAACGGATGAGAGGTGCGACAGTGCCAAGACACCGGGCGCGACCGTTCCAAAGCAAGTCGCGCGACCGTGCCAAGGCACTTGGCGCGACCGTTCCAGAACGAGGCGCGACCGTTCCAGAACGAGGCGCGACCGTGCCTATTAGGGTTTCTTGTTGATTTTCAACATCAGACCTTGTAACTTTAGTCTTTGACATATTTGTATAAATAGGTACTTATGTAGTGTTTTAGTAGGTTACAACCGTGTAAAATTTGCGGATTAGCATTGAAATATAGTATTTAATTAATGGTACGAATAGAACAAAACAGCGCACTAGAATTGGGTTTGAAATGCATTACATTGAATTTGAAATACGGGTACTAAAAAAATCAGAAATGTTACAGTCTCCCCATGTTGAGGGAATTTAGTCCCGAAATTTAGCTAGAGGAAGCGACGGTATCAGTAAAAAGATGGGGGTACTTGAGCTTCATTTGGTCCTCTCGTTCCCAAGTGAACTCAGGACCACGTTTAGATACCCAACGAACTTTGACAATAGGAATACGACTTCGCTTGAGCTGTTTGATTTCACAATCCATGATTTCCACTGGTCTCTCAACGAAGTGCATCGTTTCGTCAATGCGCACATCATCAAGGGGTATGTGAAGATCCTCATCAGCAAGACATTTCTTCAGATTAGACACGTGAAAAGTAGGATGTACATTACCAAGTGATGGAGGTAAGTCGAGTTTGTAAGCCACTTTCCCAATCCTTTCAAGGATCTTAAATGGACCCACATATTGAGGTGATAATTTGCCTTTCTTTCCAAAACGGATCACACCCTTCCACGGAGACACCTTTAGAAGAACGAGGTCACCGACTTGGAATTCCAAGGGTTTTCTTCGTTTGTCGGCATAACTCTTTTGCCGACTTCTCGCTACTCGAATGTTGTCACGGATTTGGATAATCTTGTCGGATGTTTCTTGAATTAGTTCAGGACCGGTGATTTGTGCTTCACCAATTTCATTCCAACAGATAGGAGAACGACACTTGCGACCATAGAGAGCTTCAAATGGAGCCATGTTGATACTCGTGTGGTAGCTATTATTGTAGGAGAACTCGATTAGGGATAGATGTGAATCCCAATTGCCACCAAAATCAATTACACAAGCTCTAAGCATATCCTCAAGTGTTTGGATTGTTCGCTCGGTCTGACCATCAGTTTGAGGATGGTAGGCCGTGCTCAAATCCAATCGTGTACCAAGTGCAGTTTGGAGAGATTGCCAAAAGCGAGAGGTGAACCAAGCATCTCTATCGGAGATTATGTTTAAGGGGACACCGTGACGGCTCACAATTTCATCAATGTAAATTCGGGCTAGTTTCTCAACTCGATAGTCTTCACGGATAGGTAAGAAATGAGCAGATTTGGTGAGACGATCAATGATCACCCAAATGCTATCATAGCCACTTGAGGTGCGAGGAAGTTTGGTAATGAAATCCATAGCTAAGTTTTCCCATTTCCACACGGGAATTTCCGGTTGTTCAAGTAATCCGGAAGGACGTTGGTGTTCGGCTTTGACCTTGGAGCACGTTAGACATTTGGCAACATAGAGATCAATGTCCTTTTTCATACCGGGCCACCAATATTGTTGGCGAAGATCTTGGTACATTTTATCCGCACCAGGATGAATAGAATAAAGAGTCTTGTGAGCCTCGTTCATAAGAAACGTACGGAGACCATCGCGATCGGGAACCCAAATACGGTTCAAGTAATAAAGTAAGCCATTGGGTTTTGATTCAAATTGAAGTTCAACGCCGCACGACATTTCCTCATACATGTTACCCTCGGTGACTGAGACGTGTTGAGCTTCTAAGATGCGGTTTTGAATGTCGGTTTGAATTCGAACACATTGAAGCATGACATGGTCCTTTCGACTCAAAGCATCGGCTACAACATTCGCTTTGCCGGGATGGTAACAAATCTCGCAGTCATAGTCGTTAAGGAGTTCAACCCAATGTCGTTGCCTCATATTGAGTTCCTTTTGGTTGAAGATATGTTGAAGACTTTTGTGGTCGGTGAACACCACACATTTTGTGCCATAGAGGTAATGTCTCCAAATCTTCAATGCGAATACGACCGCACCCAACTCGAGATCGTGCGTCGTATAATTCTTCTCATGAATCTTGAGTTTTCTGGATGCGTAGGCTATTACTTTGCCTCGTTGCATGAGGACACAACCAAGACCTTGGTTGGAAGCATCACAGTAGACAACTAGATCATCATTCTCATCAGGGAGAGTCAAGATATGAGCATTGCACAACTTTTGCTTGAGAGTTTGGAAAGCTTCTTCTTGTTTTGGTCCCCATTCATAAGTTTTACCCTTGTGGGTCAAGGCGGTAAGAGGGACAGCAATCTTACAGAAGTTTGAGATGAAACGACGGTAATATCCCGCAAGACCAAGAAATGAACAAACTTCAGTGGGAGTCTTCGAGGCATTCCAATTCTTAATCGTTTCGATCTTAGCAGGGTCAACATGAATACCCTTGTCGTTGACGATATGACCAAGAAATTGAACTTCTTTTAGCCAAAATTCACATTTGGAAAACTTGGCATATAGTTGCTCCTTTCTCAAGAGATCCAAAACCAATCTAAGGTGTTGCTCATGGTCAACTTTAGTCTTGGAATAGATTAAGATGTCATCGATGAAGATGATCATGAACTTATCAAGGTACGGTTTGCACACGCGATTCATAAGGTCCATGAAAACTGCGGGTGCATTGGTTAGCCCAAAAGGCATAACCATGAACTCGTAATGACCATACCTTGTTTGGAAGGCAGTATTTGGAATATCTTCCTCTTGTACACGGAGTTGATGATAACCAGATCGAAGATCAATCTTCGAGAAGCAAGTAGAACCTTGTAGTTGATCAAAGAGGTCATCAATTCTAGGCAAAGGATAACGGTTTTTGATGGTAAGCTTGTTGAGTTCAGGGTAGTCAATACACATGCGGAATGATCCATCTTTCTTTTTGACGAATAAGACGGGTGCACCCCACGGTGAATGACTTGGACGAATAAATCCCTTGTCGGAGAGCTCATGGAGTTGACTTGCAAGTTCTTGCATTTCAGAGGGTGCGAGACGGTACGGAGCTCTAGCCACGGGGTTAGCTCCGGGCACAAGATCGATGCGAAATTCTACTTGTCGAATGGGTGGAAGACCAGATAGATCTTCGGGAAATACTTTGGGAAAATCCCGAATGATGGGAATGTCTTGTATACTCTTCTCTTTGACATCCTTTTGAACAATATGAGCTAAGAAGGCTACGTACTTCTTTCGTAAGTACTTTTGAGCGGTAGTGCATGACATTAATTTAAGTCCTTTACAAGGCTTTTCACCAAAGACTCTTAAGGTTTCTCCCGATGGTAGAGGTATTCGGATGCACTTCTCGAAACAGACGACTTCGGCATGATGATTTGATAGCCAATCCATGCCTATGATGATATCAAAACTTCCTAGTGGCATTGGTACAAGATTTATTCGGAATGTATGTTCATTAAGTTCTAGAGAACAGTCATAGATAATAGACTCAATTGTAAGTGAATCACCATTTGCTATTTCGACAGTGAAGGTTTTCTCTAATTGAGATCGTGTCTTTGCAAGTAAAGGTTCAAAATTAAGTGACACAAAACTTTTATCGGCACCGATATCAAATATACTGGAGGCATATTGACTATTAACAAGGAACGTACCGTTGACCACATCATTGTTGGCTTGAGCTTCATTGGCGTTTATATTGAAAGCACGCCCACGAGCTCCGCCTTGTCTAGCATTGATCAACCTTGGGCACTGATCACGGAAGTGATTTGGGTCACCAGATTCAAAACATGCACGCCCATTTGCTATGGCAGGAACACCTTGATTAGCCATTTGTTGATTGTTTCGGGTTGGTGGGTTGACTTGGCCCGCAAGAGCGTTGGCCCTACACACATTGACCGTATGGCCATATTTCCCACAATAAGTGCAAAGGCGACACGGAATGTTTTGAGGATGATGATAGTTGCATGTGGCACAGAGTGGGTAGATTCCAACATATGGCTTTTTGGCTGGTGCTTGAACCATATGAGCAACTTGGTTAGTAGGTATAGCAGGAGTGACCATAGCATAATTCCTAGCCTTTCTTTTCTTATTATGTCGGGAGGGTTCAGTTATGGCTTCTTTGTTGTGGGTGGAAGAAGTTGCAGTGTCGGAGACTTTCTTTGTGCCCTTCTTAGTAAGAGTCCCCGCCTTCACATGGTTATCGGTTAAGGTAGAAGATAAACGGATAGCATCTTCAAGTGTTGCGGGATTTCTCCTTAGGACAATATCTTGAATTTTCCTAGGTAGTCCACCAATATATTTTTCAATGCAGCGGGATAAAGGTGTGACCATGTGTGGCACGAGGAGACTCAACTCATGGAACCGAGTTGTATATGCCAAGTTTTCACCACTATCTTGAGCAAGATCCCAAAATTCGGCTTCAAGTTTCTTTACCTCGTTTCGAGGACAGAATTCCTCAGTCATTAGCCTTTTAACCTCATCCCAAGGTAAGGCCATTGCTACATCCACACCCTTATTCCTCTTTTCCCCATTCCACCACGTGAGTGCCCGTTTTTGTAAGACACTTGTGGCATGACTAACACGAAGGTTATCGGGGCAGTCACTATTGAGAAAAGTATTCTCAATACTTTCGAACCATTGAATAAGTCCCGTAGCTCCTTCGGTACCATAAAACTTGAGGGGATTGCACGAGTTGAAGTGTTTGAAGGTGCATTGAGATGGGTTGGCACCACCATTTCCACCATTACCACCATTAGCCCCATGGTTACCATTTGTGGCACCATTAGCTTGAGTGAGTTGAGTTACGAGTTATACGAGGATAGTAGCGATGTCGGTGTTGGTGTTGGCCACGGAAGCACGACGAGGAGGCATTCTACATATTTTCACAAGACAAGAAAAGATGTAAGAACTTATGAATATTGTTTGGGTTTAAAAGAATAAGATAAAAAATAAAATAGTAATTCATAGTTGGGATTGTACTCAAATAGTGATATAATCACTTGAATACTATGACACATTAAGGTTAATTAGACTCATATAATTTTCAAGGAGACATGCTTTAGCCTATAAGTAAACACTCATCCCGGGAATTCCCAGGAAAGCATACGGGTCCCTCAGTTGATTGGGATTTATGCGAAATGCTTTCCTAGACAGAAAACCCAGAATACATGTGTCACCCTTCCAGATTGCACGTGTCCTCAAATAATTAACAAAGTTTAAAACCTTAACGAGGGTATAAAAAGATTTTTTTTTATAGTTTTAGATCCATGAAGTTTCCACATGCTAAGAAGATGTTGATAGAGAAGTAGATAAGGATATTATGAGGTTTTAGGGTATAGGTAGGGGTATTGTTTATATAATTTATTATTTAAGTATATCCTAATAAGTCATGAATCTTTAACAAGTAAGGCATCAAAATGAAATAATAACTAATCATAGAAAACATGTAACACATAGCATGTAACACATAGCATGTAACACATAGCATGTAGCACATATCATATAATCATGAAGCATGGCATAAGTGGGTGTCCTAAAGTTATAGTCTAGGTCAAGGGTGTCTAATAACCTAGTTCCCTATAACCAAGACACTGATACCAATCTGTCACACCCCGACTGATGGCGGAATCATCGGGGCGGGACATGTTGACTGTTCATGAGCACAAGGTTGACTAAATTGTAATATATTAAACATCAATTTTATTTCAAATAATCCAAACACAACCAAATCCAAGAAAGAACATAATTGAAATAAATAAAATCCTTCATTCAAATTAACTAAGTCCCAAAGCCTAGGTGAAGCAAATCTTGATCAAATCACACATTAGTACCTGAAACATGAATAAAATAAGGTCAACTAAAAAGTTGGTGAGCATACACAGGTTTGTATATAGATAGCATATAGTTTGTAAATAAACAAATCCTTACATATCATGATAAAATAAGGCATTTATGGGGAGCAGCTATTGTGTAACCAAGTACAATCAAACCTTTGTAACTAGCATGCAAAAATTGTGTTGTCGGTAACAATCACCCTACCTGGGTGGGTTTGTCAGACTCAATAGATCTATCATTGTTTACCGTCGGCTTGAATAGTTAATGATTGCACATAATCGCATACAAAAGTTAGCACAACTAGCACTCGGGCATAAAGCTCAAATTGCACACATGAATGTAAAGAGGATTTGCACTTGTGTAGTTTGTGTAAGTGTAAGTAATAGTGTTGTATAGTGTTCATGTTCCACCCCAAAAAGTGTAAAAGAGTAAAAGGGGCTATGTAATACTCACCTGGTTTGAAGGCATAGCTAACACGAAAAACTAGCTAGAAATGAGGTCCTTGTAATGCACAACGTTAACCTAGTGTGTAATGTATATAGGATTAATAGTATGCTCAATATTTTATGTTTAAATCTAGGATTGAATTGGTTGTGTGTATAAAGCTTGTGGTTTGTACTTGAATGGTGTTGTATAAATTAGGGTTTGAGTTTGGAATAACTAATAAAACAAAATTATTATTTATAAAAATAAGTTAAGTATTAGAGGTACCTAACTAAATGGTTTTTGTTTAAATGTAGATTAAATAAATAATCTTTACCTTATTTATTTATTTGTAACTTAGTCATTTAGTTGCATTAGATGTTTTAAAATATTTATAAATGTCTTTACTTTATTTTCATAAAGATATTTAAGTAAATGGTGTAAATAATATTTAAGTGTAGGGGTTAAATATTAATTTAATTTTGTAAGTTTTAAATAATTTCTATCTATTTATTTTATAAAATCAATTATTTTTATTTTAAAATTAATTTGAAATACTCATTGTTTTTAATTTATGGAAATAATTATTCTGCTAAGATTTTTCTCACACACGACCGTGCCTGAAACAAGGCACGATCGTGCTAGGACCACGGGCGCGAGCGTGCTAGTCAGGGACGCGACCGTGTTGATCAAGCAGAATGCATAATTAGGTTGTTTACTAGGCACGATTGTGTCTTGGGCCAGGCACGACCATGTCTAGGGTTTTGAGGCATTACCAAGTCTAGCCAAGGGCATGATGGGTCTGTGTGTGTGAGGCACGACCGCGCTGGTATTTGGCGCGACCGTGTCTCATGAAGCACGACCGCGCTAGAATGCTAGCGCGACCGTGTCTGTTCCAAAACAGATTCAATTTGACTAATTCTTATATTGTTAATGTTGGAATTCATGGGGCTTTCACCCATTAGATCATCACGAGTCTTTTTGTATAAATTAATTGTATTTAAAACGTGTATAAGGTTCGATTCGATTAAATCATTTTTAACGAAAATGTAGATTCGGGTTCGTGGTGATTTCCATAATGAAAGCCCAAATTAACATGGGGCTTTTGATTTATAAACTGAATCGAGTGAGAAGAAGGCTTCAATTACCCGAAAGAGTAGCGAATTGATAGAGAACGGTAGAAAGGAGTTCCAGCGTCGGCGAGCTTGGTTTCCGGCGTCTTCTGCTACGATTCCGGTTGCTTCAAGTAGGTCAGTAGCTTCTGGGAGGATCGTATGTGCGTTTGCTTGAGAGAATTGCAAACCACTTGGGGAATTCGATGGTCTAGTGGACGATTTTGATAATTATTAGATGAATTGATGTAATTCCGTTTATTTGTTGTAATTATGATGATCAAGTGGCTTAACTCTGTTTGTTAATAGTTGGAACGTGTAAAACGGTTACGAAATCGAACGTCTCTGTGATTAAAGACTGCATTTACGTTTCAACTGATGAGAGGCGCGACCGTGCCCATATGAGGCGCGACCGTGCCAAGACACCGGGCGCGACCCTTCCAAAGCAAGTCGCGCGACCGTGCCAGAACGAGGCGCGACCGTGCCTATTAGGGTTTCTTGTTGATTTTCAACATCAGACCTTGTAACTTTAGTCTTTGACATATTTGTATAAATAGGTACTTATGTAGTGTTTTAGTAGGTTACAACCGTGTAAAATTTACGGATTAGCATTGAAATATAGTATTTAATTAATGGTACGAATAGAACAAAACAGCGCACTAGAATTGGGTTTGAAATGCATTATATTGAATTTGAAACATGGGTACTAAAAAAATCATAAATGTTACACAACCCGCCAAGGATTAATGGTCGCCACCATCAGTATGGAGGAGGAGAAGCTGGAGCGAGCGCGGGAAGAAGTGTCAACATAAGGAAGATTAAGGAGATGATAGAGAATCAGACACAGATGATTGCCCATTTATTCTAGCGGGACAGGGACGCTCGGCAAAAACTGGATGCCCATGACACTTTACTGAAGAATCAGTAGTCGGCATTCCAGGACTTGCAACGCACGGTAGGAGACATCGCAAAGAGCTTGAAGGACAAACAGGGAGGTCTATCTTCAGGCGCCAATGCTTCAGTGATGACCGTGTCAGTCATGAGTCGTAAAGAAGAGGAGATAGTAGAGAAGGAAGCCTCCCACGATGCTGACTATGGCATTCCTTTGGTAGAAGAGGTGAGGAAGGTAAATTGGAGAGCTTGATTTGCTGAGATCAATGCTAGGATGTTAGAGGTGCCTGAGTTGAATGCTGTTTCGATGAGGAGTAGAAGAGCAGAAGAGAAGGAGAGCCCACCGGAAGTAGAAGAAGAAGAGCCGGTGGATGAGGAGATAGAGATGGAGAAGCCTGCTGAGAAGGCAGAGGAGAAGAAGAAGGGGGTGGAGATGAAGTCCCCCGAGATTGACTTGAGTCGTGTTCCCTATCCAGCTCACTTGTTGCCACATGAACATGCTAGGGAATACGGTCACTTCCTTGACATGTTCAAACAACTCAAGGTCAATCTCCCATTTATAGAGGTCCTCCAGCATATGCCAAAGTATGGAAAATTCCTCAAAGATCTTCTTTCCAACAAGAAGACGCTAGAGGGGATCTCTGAAGTCTCACTTAGTGATTAATGTCCTGTTGTGGTTCAGAACAAACTGCCAGAGAAACTGGCGGATTCGGGTCATTTCACGATCCCGTGTCTGCTTGGCGGTTTGCCCTTAAACCACGTGTTGGCTGACCTGGGTGCTAGCGTCAATCTGATGCCATATTCTGTCTATAAACAACTAGACCTAGGTGAACCGCAGCCTACGCGCATGAGCATTTTCTTGGCTGGCCGCTCAGTCAAGTATCCACGACGAATTGTGGAGAATCTGTTAGTGAAAGTAGGTAGATTTGTCTTCCCCATGGATTTTTTTATTCTGGACATGGAAGTGGATGATAGAGTCCCACTCATCCTAGGATGCCCGTTCCTACGCACCGCCAAGGCAATGATCGATGTCTTTGACGGGAAACTCACACTTCGTGTGGGAGATGAGTCGATCACATTGGATGATATGAAGTCCATGAAGGATGTTGGCGAGCATAGCCACTCCATGTGCATACTTGATACCTCCATGGACTACCATCTGGACTCTGATCCGGAGGAGGAAGTAGGTGAACCCGCCCCTAACTTAGGAGGGATATCTGATTCGATGTTGGAGTTGGAGAAGCTGTTAGATGAGCCTGATGAATACGACGATGAGGTGCCTGATGATCTGCTGGAGATGATGGCAGAATTTGATGAAATCATAGGAAAATCCCCAAGTGTGGGGATGATTGAGAAGAGTATCGAGGATCCTGAGGATCCGGGTGAGAGCATAAGGGCCATAACATCCGGGTGAGAGCATAGAAGTTGTGCTTTGCAAGTAGGATTCTGACCTAGGTAGTATTCTTCCCATCTCTGATTTCTTCCTTAGTCTTGATCTTGATAGTTGAGTCAACTTAGTTTACTGCATTCTTAGTTAATATTTAGTGTAGTCAACCCCCCAAACATCAATCTTTAGTCCGAGTCAGAGTCTAGTATTAGTATTCAGTGTCTCTAGGGTTCGATATTCCGGTTTACCATTAAACTGTGCTACACTCGATAGGTACACTTGCCAATCAGTGCAGTTTAGTCGAATGTACTCCATTTATTACTTAAGAGTCTAGGTTAGGTTTTATTAGTTTTTATATAGACCGTTTGGGCAACATCAATGGTTTACAAACTCGATTCATTAGGTCCATAAATGTTGCAGGTGCATTCGTTAGACTGGATGACATAACCAAAAATTCATAGTGTCCATATCGGGTTCTAAAAGCAGTCTTAGGTACATCTTCTTCTTGTACCTTTAACTGGTTATATCCTAATCTAAGATCCATCTTTGAGAAATATTTAGCTCCTTGCAACTGATCGAACAAATCATCTATTCTTGGCAATGGATATTTGTTCTTCACAGTGAGCTTGTTCAGTTCCCGATAATCTATGCACATACGCATGCTTCCGTCCTTCTTCTTTACGAATAGTACCGGTGCTCCCCAATGTGAAGTACTTGGACGTATAAAACCTTTGTCTAATAATTCTTGAATCTGCTTCATCAACTCTTTCAATTAAGAAGGTGCTAGATGATACGGTGCTCTAGCTCCAGGTTTGGCTCCAAGAATAAGTTCGATTCAGAATTCAATTTGTCTATCTGGTGGTAGACCATGTAATTCTTCCGAATATACATCCGAGTGATCGCATCCTACAGGAATGTCCGCAATTTGCAGTTCGAGTTTCGAGTCTAAGGCATAAACTATAAATACACTACATCATGTATTCATACATTTCTTAGCCTTAGCTACAAAAAATGTTTCAATCTTATTCTTATCACTATCGCATTGTATCAACATATCTGTTAGGCCTACAAATCCTAACAGTCCGTTGATCACAATCAATCAGAGCATGGCATTGGTTTAACCAATATATTCCAATGATAACATCGTACTTGCTCATACTCATTGGTATTAATTCAATTATTGAGTTTTCGTTTCCCAGAATCATCTTGCAATTCGCATACGATTTGGTTATCCTAATCTGCTCACCACTTGTCATCTCAACTACGTAAGCATGCTCAACTGGGGTAGGTTTCATGCCTAAATGCAAACTAAAGGCATCTTAAACAAAACTTCTATTCGCTCCTGCATCAAACATGATTTTAGCATAAATATTATTAACTAGGAACATACCAGCTACCACTTTGGCATTGTCGTTCCTCTTTCCTTCACCTATCACAAACACCTGACCTTTTGCCCCTTTATTGGGCTTCTATTGTATGGGTTAGGTACAATTTCACGAAATATGTCCCATCTCGTTACAATTATAACACTTAAGAGAGGGACAATGTGTTGAAATATGCCCCAACTTCTGTAATCTATTGTGTCACACCCCGGCCGAAGACGGATTATACGCCGGGGCTGACGCGGTTGTTCATAAGCACGTGATCATCTATTTAATAATGACAATATTTATTCATCAAATTTAAAGCATCCGTTACAAAAGGAAATGGAATATGAAAGAGTTCAAGACAAGACAATATTAAATTTAAACTAGGTCTAAGTCCTAAGTGAGCAAGTAGTGTCCTCAAACAGGTGCACCTGAAACATGTGAGTAAAAGTCAACTACAAGTAGTTGGTTAGTAACATAGGTTTTGACACCAAACAAAAGTTGAGTAAAAGTATTTGGAATTCAATATGTTCAAAGCATAACCATGACATAAATGTGAAAACGTACAAGGTTCCAAGTGTACAATTCAATCCGTAGTAAATGGAAAACTGGTAAGTACATCCCACTGATTGTGTTTTGGAAAAATAGTAATATGGTACACACAAAACCCGCCAATGTTCGTGTTAACTGGAATCGGATTCCCCTATAAATGGTCATGTTAGGTACTACCTTAGGCCTAGGTAGCAGGTTAATGAATGTACTAGCATGAACACATGTAATGGTCACCAAGTAGTTTAAGACATAAAGCACATAGTAATTTGCATGAGAACAAATGGTATTGAATTCTAGTATCTAATGTAACATGTTCTACCCCGAGTATTTGTAAACAATAGTAAAGAGAAAGAGGGCTATGAAACTTACTTGAATCAAAACTAGAAATGGTATGAATCGGTAGAGATTGGCAGGCCTCGTGAGGATTTCTCACAACAAACCTACACGTGTAATGGTACTCTAAATTTAATGTATATTTAAATGATATTAAGGAGATTCTGGGACTTTAGGGTTTCATGGGGGTTTGAGACTGGGCATAGGGTTTGTGCAAGGTTAGTAGGAAAACATATGTATTTAAAATGTTAAAATGTTTAGACCATATTCACATAAATATTTGTTTAATTATCAAATAAATCATAGTGTGGAAAAAGGTTTAAATGATATTGTATATAAATAGTTATATACACATAATGTGGTATGAAAAAATAATATACTTGGAACAATTTATAAATAAGTTATGAACTGAGAAAATGTTTTAATAAGTTTTATAAAATAATTAAATCATCAGATAACATAAGTAAAGTGGGTAACTAATTCATTTAATAAATAAAATGGTAGAAATGGTTATCTAATCTAATAATTCATTTTAAATTAATTTCAAAAGACTAAGTAACCTTCAAACAGAATTAATTGTAATTTATGTAAAATAATTATTTAAATTAATTATTTAGGTGTTTATAAATTTAATAGCATTTAAATAATTATATATTTTTTTTAACCAATAATAATTATTTATAAATTTAGAGAAGCTTAATAATGTTTAAAATATATAAATAGGGTTCGTGAAATAATATATAAACAAATAAGTGACAAAATTAGATTTGTCTAAACAATGATTTATGTTAATTATTTAAGGTTTACAAGGGGTCTAATAAAATAAAAATAGTCAAAATATTATTTATATTTTTCTGGTTTGTAAAAGTATTATAAAATGTATTTTTATAATTTATAACAGTTAACTAGAAAAGTTTGGATGTCAAAAATGTATTTAAAATGGTTTAAAACTAAAAAAGCAATGAGTTGGTATCGGGTAGCAGAGGTGGTTTGGTTATGGATTTCAGTACACAAGTGCTAAGTAGATGATGTCGCGATGGTGATGTACCCATTTTATAGGCTTAATCGCGTGTAAATCGTACGAATTGAATTGGAAATGAGTGTGGAACCGTTACAGGTTTTAACTCGTCATCAAGACAATGACTTCTCTTAATTGGATCGTTAATATCATTGGGAAACTGTCGCACAACGTTCGTGTAGCATCAATTGCAGTTAAAACGAATTAACTTGTCGATTGTCAAACGAATTTGAGGTTTGGTTGACTTTGGAATTCAAAATCGGGGATTTGGGGAAGAACACATGATAATTTGCAATTAGGTCCTCAGGGTTTCAAGGTATTATTGTTTTAAGAACAACTTAGGTTTTAATTAGAATTAGAGTTTCAAAAATTACAAACTTAACCCTGAACTTTTTATAAATTGAGAAATTATTAAATCTTATATCTTAATAAATGTAAAGGTTATATAATTATATCTATATAATTTTTTTGTAAGTTAAAATGGTTTTATTTCAACTAAAATTATTTACTTTGGAAATTAAATATTATAATCTTATAAACCCTAATTTATTTAAAGAATTTATAACTTAACTTTTTTTTGTAAAATGTTTATATATATATATATATATATATATATAGGTTTAGAAGTAACTTAGCATATGAATATAATAACAAACATTTACATAGTTTCCTTATATAAATATTTATTATTTTTGTAATAATGGTACTTTAATGTATGCATCTGTGAACACATATGAAAAGTAATGGATAAATGAGGTAATTTATTGAAATGGATAGATGCACCAACATAATAATGAAATTACAAGTGTCGGAAAAGTTCAAATAAAAGCCGGAATTTCCTGGGGATTACAGTCTCCCCTACTTTAGGAGATTTCGTCCCGAAATTGATTAAGAAGAGGGTCCTAGAAATAGGTGTGGGTATTTGGATTTCATTTGATCCTCACGTTCCCAAGTGAACTCAGGACCACGTTTGGATTCCCACCGAGCCCTAACAATTGGAATGCGACTTCGTTTGAGTTGTTTAACTTCTCGGTCCATGATTTCCACGGGTTTCTCAACGAAGTGCATTGATTCGTCGATGTGAACCTCGTCAAGAGGTATTTGGCGGTTTTCGTTGGCTAAGCATTTCTTTATATTCGAGACATGAAATGTTGGATGAACGTTGTTGAGTTCTTAAGGTAAATCCAATTTGTAGGCTATCTTCCCAATCCGCTCAAGGATTTTAAAAGGACCTACGAATCTTGGTGCAAGATTCCCTTTCTTTCCAAAACGAACCACTCCTTTCCAAGGGGATACCTTGAGAAGAACCAGATCGCCGACTTGAAATTCTAGGGTTTTCGACATTTGTCAGCATAGCTCTTTTGTCGACTCCTTGCTACTTGAAGGTTGTCTCGGATTATCATTATCTTGTCGGAAGTCTCCCGAATGAGTTCGGGACCAGTGATTTATGACTCACCAATTTCAGTCCAACATATAGGAGAGCGGCACTTCCGACCATAAAGTGCTTCGAAAGGAGCCAGGTCAATGCTCGTGTGATACCTGTTATTATACGAGAACTCGACTAAGGGTAGGTGCAAATCCCAATTCCTCTTGAAGTCAATGACACAGGCTCTTAACATATCTTCAAGGGTTTGAATCGTTCGTTCGGATTGAACATCAATTTGCGGATGGTAAGCCGTACTAAGATTCAACTGGGTACCCAAAGCTGATTGCAAAGATTGCTAGAAATGAGAGATGAATCGTCCATCGTGATCAGAAATAATATTGAGAGGGACACCGTGACGACTAACAATCTCATCAATATAGATTCGAGCCAACTTCTCTACTCGATAGTCTTCACGAATGGGTAGGAAATGAGCAGATTTTGTCAAGCGGTCAATGATTACCCAAATACTATCATGACCACGAGATGTGTGCTGGAGTTTGGTTATGAAGTCCATGGCAATACACTCCCACTTCCACACGGGAATCTCGGGTTGTTCAAGTAAACCAGATGGACGCTGATTTTCGGCCTTAACCTTCGAACACGTAAGGCATTTGGACACGTATAAATAAATGTCCTTTTTCATACAAGGCCACCAATATTGGGTACGGAGGTCCTTGTACATTTTTTCTACACCAGGATGCACAGAATAACGAGTCTTGTGAGCCTCGTTCATGATGAAGGTACGAAGATTGTCACGGTCCGGAATCCAGATACGATTCAAAAGGTAGAGTAACCCATTTGGTTTGGTTTCCAGTTGGATTTCAGCACCACATGACATTTCATCATACATGTTTCCCTAAGTGACTGAAACATGTTGTGCCTCAAAGATGCGAGTCTGAATGTCATTTTGGATCTGGATGCTATGGATCTTGATAGGTTCTTTGCGACTAAGAGCATCGGCTACGACATTCGCCTTACTTGGATGGTAACGAATATTGCAGTCGTAGTCGTTTAAGAGTTCAACCCAACGTCTTTGCCTCATGTTGAGTTCTTTCTGGTTGGAAATGTGCTGGAGACTTTTATGATCAGTGTATACCTCACATTTAGTACCGTATAGGTAGTGCCTCCAAATTTTGAGAGCGAATACGACCGCACCCAGCTCAAGATCGTGTGTCGTATAATTTTTCTCATGGATTTTGAGTTGTCGAGATGCATAAGCGATCACTTTGCCTCGTTGCATAAGAACACAGCCGAGGCCTAAGTGGGAATCGTCGCAATAAACGACAAAGTCTTCGGTTCCATCGAGAAGAGTCAAGATAGGAGCATCACATAATTTTTGCTTTAAAGTATGAAAGGCTTCCTCTTGCTTTGGTCCCCACTCGTAGGGCTTGCCTTTATGTGTTAAGGCTGTGAGTGGTACCGCGATCTTTGAAAAGTTTGCTATGAAACGACGATAGTAGCCCGCTTAACCAAGAAATGAGCAGACTTCTATAGGGGTCTTCGGAGCTTGCCAGTTCTTCACCGCTTCAATCTTAGTGGGATCCACGTGAATACCCTTCTCGTTGACTATATGTCCCAAGAATTGGACTTCCTTTAGCCAAAATTCACACTTGGAGAACTTTACATACAATTTCTCCTTCTTAAAGAGATCCAAAACCAAACGCAAGTGTTTTTCGTGCTTCGCTTTTGATTTTGAATAGATGAGAATATCGTCAATGAAGACGATCACGAACTTATCCAAGTACGGTTTACACACGCGGTTCATAAGATCCATGAACACCGAAGGTGCATTGGTTTGTCCGAAGGGCATAACCATGAACTCGTAATGACCGTATCTTGTACGAAATACTGTCTTGGGGATGTCAGATTCAAGGACTCGTAACTGGTGATTAGCAGAACGAAGATCAATCTTAGAGAAATAAGTCAAGCCTTGAAGTTGATCAAATAAATCGTCAATCCTCGGAAGTGGATAACGGTTCTTCACAGTAAGCTTGTTGAGTTCCCGGTATTCGATGCACATCCGGAAAGAACCATTCTTCTTTTTGAAAAATAAGACGGGTGCTCCCCAAGGAGAGACACTAGGACAAATAAATCCTTTGTCAAAAAGTTCTCGGAGTTGGTTTGAAAGCTCTTGCATCTCTGATGGCCCAAGGCGATAAGGTGACTTGGCCACGGGATTTGCTCCTGGCACTAGGTCAAGACGAAACTCGACTTGACGTACGGGAGGAAGACCGGGTAAGTCTCGGGAAAAACTTCAGGAAAGTACTTGATTACAGGAATGTCTTAGAGACTCTTGTCTTTGCCTTTTCGCTCCATAATATGGGCCAAATGCCACACATATCTTCGTAAGTACTTCTGTGTGGTAGTGCAAAACATAAGCTTGAGTCCCTTCGACGGCTTCTCCCCATAGACTTTCAAAATATCACCCGAGTCAAGAGGGATACGGATATACTTGTCAAAGCAGACGACTTCAGCATGATGCTTGGTCAGCCAATCCATGCCCACTATGATGTCAAAATCTCTGAGAGCCATAGGAATAAGGTTGATTGAGAAGTCATGGTCGTTCAAGTTTAGGGTACAATCTCTAATAATGGTGTCACATGAAACAGAATATCCATCTGCTACTAAAATATCGAAGGGTTTGTCTAACTTAGCCCGACTCTTAGCAAGTTGAGGTTCAAATTCAAAGGACACGAAACTCCTATCGGAACCAGTATCAAATAGGATATAAGCATATTGTTTGTTAATTAGGTACGTACCATTCACCACATCGTTGTTAGCTTGAGCTTCATTGGCATTGATGTTGAAGGCACATCCACGGGCTACGGGGTTTGCATTCCCCTGATTCACATTTCCCCGGTTCATGTTCCCATGGTTCATATTTCCCTGAATCATGTTGCCCTGGTTCATGTTGGCTTGGTTCATAATGACCAACCTGGGGCAACGGTTCCTGAAATGGTTTGGGTCACCGCACTTGTAACAAGCATGACCCTGGGGAATAGCAATGGGAGCAGGAACGACAGGTTGGTAGGCTTGGTTAACTCGGGGAGCAGCATGACAGATGTTAGCCGTATGCCCAGAATGTCCACAATTGGTACATAAACGACATGGCATGTAGGCAGTATGATGGAGCTGGCATGTGTTGCACAAAGGTACAGTCCCCACATATGGTTTCTTGATAGGGTTGAAGGAAATAGGGGCTACTTGAGCTAGAGGAGTAGCAGGTGTGATAATGGCAAAGTTCCTACCCTTCCTTTTCTTGCCATGGAAGGAAGACTCAGCCTTGGTCTACTTGGTGGGTTCAATAGTGGCCTTTTCAGAGGTCTTCTTGGCACCTTTTTGGATAGAGTTCTTGCCTTGACATGATTATCCGACAGGGTAGAAGCAAGACGGATGGCTTCCTCAAGGGTGGCTGGTTTGCTACCCAAAATAGTATCCTGAATTTGCATGAGCAGACCATGGATGTATTTCTCAACGGCTCGAGAGAGAGGAGTGACCATATGAGGCACTAGTAGGCAAAGCTAATGAAAGCGGGTGGTGTAGGCAAGGCTTTCACCACTATCTTGCTTGAGATCCCAGAACTCAGCTTCCAGTTTCTTGACCTCATTACGGGGGCAAAACTCTTCGGTCATAAGTGTCTTGACATCAGCCCAAGGTAGGGCTAGAGCAACTTCTGTCCCACGATTTCGTTTCTCCCCGTTCCACCATGTGAGTGCCCTCTTCTGGAAGACACTAGTAGCATAACGGACTTTCAGATTCTTGGGACAATCAACAATGATGAAGGTTCCCTCGATTATTTTAAACCATTGGAGAAGTCCAGTGGCTCCCTCGTTCCTGTAGAACTTGGTGGGGTTGCAGGAGTTGAAGTGTTTGAAAGTGCACAATGGGTTCCTTGGTGCAGCATTTTGGTTCAGTTGATTAACCATGGTTGGTAGGATCGTAGCCATTTGCTGAACGATCCTGTTGGTGAGGTTGCCCCTATGCTAACGACGGGGAGGCATTCTACAAAAGGTATGAATATAAAGTTCGTAAGATGTGAATCATGTGTAAGAGTTTGTAAATAATTCATAACGTACTAGGTAAAATGTGGGTGGTACCCTAATGGGCACATTGACTTATCAAAGTACTTCAAGTTCATCTAATGTTTGTGAAGTTATGCTTTAGCCTATAAGTGGACACTCATTCCAAGAATTCCTAGGAAAGCATAACTGGTCCATCGGTTGATTTGGATTTATACGAAATGCTTTCCTAGACAGAACTCCCAGAATACAGGCATCCACCCTTCCGGATTGCATGAGTTTTCATTCATTAGTTAGAAACTACGTACCTTTGAGAGTTTCACTTGGATTAGACTTTTAAGTCTAAGAGTAGGATTCATGTAGACCCTTTGTAGTTCATGTAGTTGTATCAGGTAGTCAGAAATAGGTAGATGTAGGTAGGTATAGTATAGAGTGGAGTTCCTAATGAAATACACGAGTTAAACTCATGTTTGGGACTCCTAGGTTATAGTCTAGGTCATGTGTGTCTAATAATCTAATTCCCTATAACCATGGCTCTGATACCAATCTGTCACACCCCGGCCGGTGGCGGATTATACGCCGAGGCTGACGCGGTTGTTCATAAACACATGATCATCTATTTAATAATGACAATATTTATTCATCGAATTTAAAGCATCCGTTACAAAAGGAAATGGAATATGAAAGAGTTCAAGACAAGATAATATTAAATTTAAACTAGGTCCAAGTCCTAAGTGAGCAAGTAGTGTCCTCAAACAGGTGCACCTGAAACATGTGAGTAAAAGTCAACTGCAAGTAGTTGGTGAGTAACATAGGTTTTGACACCAAACAAAAGTTGAGTAAAAGTATTTGGAATTCAATATGTTCAAAGCATAACCATGGCATAAAAATGAAAACGTACAAGGTTCCAAGTGTACAATTCAATCCTTAGTTAATGGAAAACGGGTAAGTACAATCCCACTATTTGTGTTTTGGAAAAATAGTAATATGGTACACACAAAACCCGCCAAGGTTCGAGTTAACTGGAATCGGATTCCCCTATAGATTTGTCTAAACAATGATTTATGTTAATTATCTAAGGTTTACAAGGGGTCTAATAAAATAAAAATAGTCAAAATATTATTTATATTTTTCTGGTTTGTAAAAGTATTATAAAATGTATTTTTATAATTTATAACGGTTAACTAGAAAAGTTTGGATGTCAAAAATGTATTTAAAATGGTTTAAAAATAAAAAAGGAATGAGATTCCCCCCCCCCCCCGGGGCTAGAACTCGTGACCTTAGCCGGCTATACACACGCAACACCCTTAACCATCAAACCCGGGCTTATGCCTTGGTCTGGAAATGGTTCGTTTAAGTCAAAACCCAAACTTCCCAAACCATCTTCTTCCCTAAACGAAAACCAAAACCCTAGCCACTTCAATTGAACGATTACACGAGAAATAGACACCCAATCCATGGGGCTTTCAGTCCATGGATCACGACGAGTTCTTTGATACAAGTTTTACCTGAAATGATCTCGGGATGGGGTAGCTCGGCTAACGCCTTAGAAGTCGTGCTCGTGGGTTGGTATCGGGTAGCAGAGGTGGTTTGGTTATGGATTTCAGTACACAGGTGCTAAGTGGATGATGTCGCGATGGTGATGTACCCATTTTATAGGCTTAATCGCGTGTAGATCGTACGAATTGATTGGAAATGAGTGTGGAACCGTTACGGGTTATAACTCATCATCAAGACAATTGATTGGGAAACTGTCGCACAACGTTTGTGTAGCATCAATTGTAGGTAAAACGCATTAACTTGTCGATTGTAAAACGAATTTGAGGTTTGGTTGATTTTGGAAGTCAAAATCGGGGATTTGGGGAAGAACACATGATAATTTGCAATTAGATCCTCAGGGTTTCAAGTTATTATTGTTTTAAGAACAACTTAGGTTTTAATTAGAATTAGAGTTCCAAAAATTACAAAGTTAACCCTAAACTTTTTATAAAGTGAGAAATTATTAAATCTTATATCTTAATAAATGTAAAGGTTATATAATTATATCTATATAATTTTTTTGTAAGTTAAAATGGTTTTATTTCAATTAAAATTATTTACTTTGGAAATTAAATATTATAATCTTATAAACCCTAATTTATTTAAAGAATTTATAACTTAACTTTTTTTTTGTAAAATGTTTATATATATATATATAGGGGAGGGTTCCAGAGAAAACCACATAGTTAGGCGAAAACCTAAAAAACCAATTTTAACCAGTCATATAATAATATTTATTTTTTATTTTATTTTTATTTATTTATAAGAGTAACAATTTAATATTACACATTTTTACCAAAAAATCATTTAAGTATTGGCTTACGTATACGTAACACACGTAAACGAAAAACCAAGAAAATACGGTTACGTATACGTAAAACACAATACGTAAAATGATTTTTTGGTAAATTGTGTAATATTATATTAATACACTTAGAAATAAATTAAAAAAATTTATAAATTATTTGATTGGCTTTTAGTGGTTTTCTCGGATTTCGCCTAACTTTGTGGTTTTCTCTTGATTTTCCCCTATATATATATATATATATATATATATATATATATAGGTTTAGAAGTAACTTAGCATATGAATATAATAACAAACATTTACATAGTTTCCTTATATAAATATTTAATATTTTTGTAATAATGGTACTTTAATGTATGCATGTATGAACACATATGAAAAGTAATGGATAAATGAGGTAATTTATTGAAATGGATAGATGCACCCACATAATAATGAAATTACAAGTGTCGGAAAAGTTCAAATAGATGCCGGAATTTCCTGGGGATTACATATTCCATCTTACTTCCTTAGAATTTCTCACCGATTTATTTTCCTCTCTCCTAGGGAATCAAAAGTTCCTTGGTTTGAATCTATACATTACTTCCTCACTTTTTCTCTTCGTTTCCACAGGTTTTATTTCAACTGCCTTCTCAGCCTTATTATTGGCTTTTTGTGCCGCCACATCATCATAAATTGTGGCACTTAACGACATAGCCAAATCCATTGTCTGAGGCGCCGAGGTTTTACTAAGGTCCGTACCTTTGGTGGCAACCCTCTAATGAAATGCTTGATTCTTCGGGACTCAGGAGTCACCAGATGTGGCACCAACTTCGACATCTCATCAAACTTTGTCGCATACTTCTGATGCGTCATTGTTCCAGCCTCCAGACGCTAAAACTCCTCTACAATCTTATCCACCTCGTTTTGAGGACAGAATCGTTGTAAAACTAATTCCTTAAACTCGTTCCATTTCATGTTGGCCACAGCTTGTTCCCCTCTAGCTTGTTTCACAGACTCCCACCAATCTAATCTTGTGGTTTCTAAATAGTTGGCAGCAAACTTGACTGCCTGGTTACTTCTACACTCACTAAACTTAATCACAACCTCCATCTTTGTAATCCACTGAGTAGCATCAATGGCTCCCTTATTGCCATCAAATGGATCCCTTCTTGCCACCAAATGGCTTAGGTTTGCTTCCTCCGAAGGATTTGTAATTGCATCCTTCGTGATTCTCAGTTCTCGTTGCTGAGTTAGTGTTGGTGTTTCCATTTGCCCCTCCGGTGTTGTTGGTTCCTCCTCCGGTTGTTCCAGTACACATTATTCTTGTAAGAACTTCATCTAACAATCCAGGTAACGTTGTTCTTAGTGCCTTCGTTACTTCACTAGCCACAACATCTTGGAACTGAGCTTCAGACATAACTACTTCCTCAGCATGAGTATTCGTGTTGTTATTATTCTCATTCGTTTTATGATGATCATTAGTATCGGTGTTATTTTCAGCCTTCCTATGGTTCCTAGTAACCGAGGTTCGACCTGTTCCCCTACCTCTTCCTCTTCTAACCATTGTTACCTATACACACAGATGTATGATATCAGAATTAGTATAACTGGTTATGATCTAGAAAATCAGAAATTAAAGACATTTGGCCAAGAATGTAATTAATATCTGTTTTCTTGACATCTCCTATTATATTCATAATGATAATCAATATCTCAACCTACATCCTATGGCATTCCAGCTATTCTTAGAGCTCTTAGTTTAAGTCTAGATACTAATCTTTCATATTAGTATCTAAATCCCTTAAACTGCGGTTCTGATACCAACTTGTCACACATGTAACACAGTACAGTTATCTAACCAGAGTAGTACCTCCAACATATATGTTCCCAGGAAAGAACGACGGGTCTAGGAGAGATTTATGCACCGTTCTTTCCTAGTCAGAACATTCCGTTTGCCAGATAACTACATACCGGTCAGAAGGTTGCCTTCTAGTTAATGTGACGTTGATACCGAAAACACACAGTGGAAGACTTACAAGTCATAACTATTTCATTCCATATATAACATTGTTTTATAATAAGGACTGACTGGTAAATACCACATAAACTCTGGACTTATAGCTCACGAAGAATCATGCCACTCACTCAGGCCTTAAGGTTACACAAGAACCTGCCCTCAGTCATCCCTATCTCATAACACCTGTACATCTCCTGGAATGCCAACTATAAGCTAGTGGTCACCTGTGCTCAAAACATTTGAAAATATTTGGTGAGTTCATAAACAAAATCGTATTTTCACAACATGTATCCATGATACAAGAATGCCACGCCTGGGTCTTATAATCATTCCCTCCCAATCTATCACCCAGTAACCTCACATGGATTCTGAGTCTACAACAAACATATATATGGGCGACTCCCTGACTTCTGGATACAAGTCTGGCCAAATACGAGAGGATCAGTTCTCGCCCTTCAGTCCCCCCAATCGTGGCCATAATAAGTACTTATTATAGGATATATGCACAGATAGTATTGGGATCTCATATCAAAATCATTTACAAAACATTTTCTAGAGCACAGTTCAGAGGAACTCACCTCAAGCAAAATCTCCTTTCTGATCAGTTATAATAATCAATATCTCGATAGAACCCTAAATCATATCCGACATTATCATAATCAACACCCATATCTTAGGTTTACACGAAGGAACCTCAAGGTGTTTAGAAGCCTTACCTCGACACTATCTACGATAGTTTGCGAACGAATTGCGAGAAACCAGACTTTCGAGAGCGGACCAGGACCTCGGGAATCGAGCTAGCAGAGCTCTAGTGTGTGTTTGTGAAAGTGAGAGTGTGTTTATGATATGCAAAATGATCGATCTCATGTTTCCCTTTATAGGCAGATTTTGGTCCCGTAGCGGACTGTTACACAGGGAGGTAGTGGTCCGCTACCGTCCTGGTGACATCAACCCTACACGCATCACACATGTAGCGGACCCGCCTAATTATTGCTGCTGGCGGACCGTTATGGGCCTGGCTAACGGTCTGTTACCGTACCACGCGTCAGAAGTTCACCGACGAGTCATAGGGACACGTGTCAGCTTTTGGTTTATTCCTTCATCTACACGTAGCGGACCGCTAAGGCCTAGGGTAGCGGTCTGCTACCCCTTTAACTTTCATAATTTTCATTTTTAGTCCTTCAACTTTGAAGAACATATAATTTAACCCTTGATATTTATAGTTTGATGTTTTTAACCCTTGTACTTTTTGGAAAATATTAGGGTGTTACAAAGGTGATCACCACTGTCACCTAAGGGAAGTATTAGAGGTTCTGAAGAAGGAGAAGTTGTATGCAAAATTTTCCAAATGTGCATTCTCGCTTAGAAAAGTCCAATTCCTAGGTCATGTTATAAACCCAGACGGCATTATGGTAGACCCTGCAAAGATCGTAACAGTGAAATAATGGAACGTCCTGAAAACACTAACAGAAATACG
The DNA here is from genome assembly GCA_023525975.1 of Smallanthus sonchifolius. NCBI lineage: Eukaryota > Viridiplantae > Streptophyta > Magnoliopsida > Asterales > Asteraceae > Smallanthus > Smallanthus sonchifolius. The sequence continues at coordinate 24,030,780 of CM042037.1, forward strand.
AAGTTTTCTGGGATTGGCATGTTACTATCGAAGATTCATTCAAGATTTCTCGAGAATAGCCTCGCCACTAACAAAGCTGATGCGTAAGGAGGTAAAGTATGAATGGGGTCTAACCCAAAACAACGCGTTTGAAGAATTAAAGACACGATTAAACCAAGCTCCGGTCTTAACCATACCCGAGGGGAACGAGGACTTGGTAGTCTACTCTGACGCTTCGGGTTAGGGATTGGGTTGTGTACTTATGCAGTGAGGAAAAGTAATTACTTATGCCTCACGACAGTTGAAGATTCACGAGGTTAACTACCCGACTCACGATCTGGAGTTGGCGGCAGTAGTTTTCACATTAAAGATTTGAAGACACTATCTGTACGGGGTTAAATGCACCATTTACTCCGATCACAAAATCCTGAAGTACTTCTTCGAGCAAAAGGAATTAAACATGTGACAAAGGATGTGGTTAGAACTGCTAAAGGATTACGATTGTGAAATATTGTACCATACAGGAAAGGCTAACGTAGTGGCTGACGCCTTAAGTAGAAAGGAAGGATCGACACCTATCCAGATCAAAGCATGTCATTTGATTATAACGCCAGACCTGATGAATGACATAGCTAAAGCGCAAGATGAAGCATTGTTAGAGATAAATGTGAAGCGAGAAAGAAAAGTAGGACAACAAGGTAATTTGGAAACTAATGCATATGGTGTACGAACCAGGTTTGACCGGATGTGGATACCCAAGATTGGTGAGCTCAGAGTCAAAATCCTTGATGAGGCCCATAAGTCTCGCTACTCTATCCACCCCGGGATGAACAAAATGTATCAGGATTTGAAGAAATAATACCGGTGGCCCGACATGAAAAATGATGTGACTGAATATGTGAGCAAGTGCCTGACTTGTTCACTGGTTAAGGCCGAACACCAAAAACCATGTGGTAAAATGCAACCCTTGCCAATACCAGAATGGAATTGAGAATAAATCACGATGGACTTCATTACCAAGCTACCGCGGACAGCTAAAGGCAATGATACCATTTGGGTGATCGTTGACCGCTTGACGAAAACTGCTCAATTCTTACCAATACTAAAGGCTTTTTCGTCTGAGAAGCTAGCAGAGTTATTCATCAATGAAATTGTAAGCATACATGGTATGCCATTGTCTATCATGTCCGACAGGGACATTCTACTCATATCAAGGTTTTGGAAGAAATTCAACGAAGCAATAATATACTGAATATTAGCACCGCTTACCACCCTTAAACGGATGGTCAATCTGAAAGGACCATCCAGAACTTGGAGGACATGCTCCGGGCCTGTATCATTGATTTCAGTGGGAGCTGGGATAGCCACCTACCATTGGCAGAGTTTTCGTATAACAACAACTATCACTCTACCATTGGCATGCCGCCATTCAAAATGATGTACGGAAGAAAATGTAGGACCCCGGTTTGTTGGGCAGAAAGGCTTTGCGAGTCTCGAAGTGGTCAAAGCTACTTCTGAGAAATTTGAACAGATCAAAACTCGCATGAAAGCCGCTAAAGACAGACAGAAGTCATACGCGGATAAGAGACGAAGAGATTTAGAGTTTCAAGTAGGGGACATTGTACTGTTAAAATTGTCATCCTGGAAAGGGATCATCCAATTCACGAAACGTGGCAAACTAAGTCCAAGGTTTGTCGGACCTTTCAAAATCTTAGCAAGAGTTGGTCAAGTTGCTTACAGACTAGACTTACCCGATAAGCTTAATGGAATTCACCCTACATTCCACTTGTCACACTTACGCAAGTGCCTAGCTGAAGACACAACTCACATACCCTATGACGAAATCGAAGTAGATAACAGTTTGAACTATATAGAAGAACCAATAGCTATTCTTGACCGAGTCGAGAAACGACTACGCATTAAGTCAATTCCTTTAGTCAAGGTACAATGGAAACACAGAAAAGGGAAAAGAGGACGAAATGAAAGAACCGTACCATCAACTGTTTAATGTATAGCAGGTTTCGAGGACGAAACCTCTGTAAGGATGGTAGACTTGTAACATCCCGAAATAATAAACGAATTAATAATAACAAGATCGGGATTAAATCAAGGATTTAAACGAAAAAATAAAAGAAAAGGGGATGGGCTTGGGCTCGGCTCCAATGGGCCGAGGGGAGCCCAAGTATTTAAAGGCCAAAGCAGCCATTTTCTCCTTCATTTGCATCCTTGCACAAATTTCTAAAGAGAGAGAGCGGGTTTCGGCTAGAGAGAGAAAGCAAAGGAAAAAGTCACAAAAGCCCGGGATTCATCAAGCATCATCCGAGTATCGTAAAGTAGCAGATAGCAAACCCCGAGAGGTAACCATCTTGCCCAATGTAACATCCCGAATTATATATTACTTACCACACGAGGTTTCGTTTAGGAATAAGGTCCTCAAGAACGAAAACATGGCAATATAATTTAACTATTAAAGTACTTAAAAAGATGGTAATGTAAACTTCTACAAGTTGAGGGGGCTAAATGAAAAATATCAAAAACCTAAAACTCATTCTTTTCTTACTAGCCGCCATGCGTGAATCATTTCCCCCCCCCCCTCTTTGTCGCCTGTAAATCAGAACCAAGCACCACACTCATTTCCCTAGAACCCTAATTTCGCATTCGGTCGTCGTAGAGGATGAGCTCACAGAACATGGCGACCCCAACGGTTCATGTTAGTTGGAACTTAAAGATAAAGGGAAACGGAACTGATGGGCGACGAACGGGGGTGTCGATGACAGCTTCATGGTGGTGAGGATGTATTAGGCTGCGCGATGGTAGTGGCGATGGTATGACATCCGTGTGTAGAGGATTGTCTAGCAGTGACCTTACGGTGGTGAGTGGTAAGCTTCATGACAGAAATGGCGGGTTAGTAGTGGAAAGTGAACGGTGGTTTGTCTCAGGTCCGGCGAGTAACTGCTGGCAGCGGTGGAGGTTAACAATGGTTTGCGAGAGAAAGACGATGGTGACCGTGGTGGCTGTAACGGCGTGACTATGGTTCCTAGTTGTTGATGATGGTTGAGGGTAGTTAACGGTGAAGGTATAATGGCTCACAGTGGTGGTTCATCAGGTGGTGGCGGCTCGGTGAAGATGATGGTGACTGTTATGGCTGTTTTTGTGTAGCGGTAGAAGTACCATGGTTAGTGGTGGCTGTTACGGTTAGCAAAGGAGGTATAGAGATTGTATCAAGTTTCATGTGGAAGGTGGCGGTGGTTTACGGTGGTTCATGATGGTTCGTGGTGGTGACCGGTGGTGGTTTCGTGGCTAAGGAAGATGATGATATGAAGATGATGATATGATGATGATGATATGGTGATAATGAATTATGATGATCATGACATGATGATATAATGATAATGATGGATACGGTTCGGGCCGGGTCTCGGTTATATGTAGGGATCGTGTTCGGGAAGGTATACCCTTTGAAACTCGTAGAACATTAATTACTATTATTAGTTCGGATTTTGGATATCGTATTAGGGAGGACGGGTAGAGATGATTTTATTTAATGAATGATAACAGACAAGAGATTAATTATTTATATAAAGGATAATTGGTAAATGTATAGAAAAAAATGGATATTGATGATAGAAGTTAAAACCCGATCATTGTGGATTATTGGTTATGATTTGATAATGGAAATAGAAAATTTATATTGTCGGGTTTTAGATAAAAACAAACATGAATCTGTCCGATCTTCGTTAAGATTAAATAAGAGTATTTTACAACGTAGACGTCCTCATTACTTTTCTGGAAAGGACTCAGTTCAGGCGAACTTAGCATGTTCGCCTGAAGCATAAGTAGCGAACTTAACATCTTCGCTTAAGTATGTTCGCCAAAACCAATGTGGCGAACTTATCATGTTTGCTTAGCATCAAACATAGCGAACTTATCAAGTTCACTTAAGCTAAGTTTGGCGAACTTACCTAAGTTCGCCTAACCCTAAAGATAGAAACGGAGTGTCGGTTAAGTCAGTTATCTTAACATATACGAATGATTTATACAGATTATGTGTGGCACCTAGAGATGCCTACTAACCAGTTATAGTATCTCAGAACCCGCTTATCAGGTGAGTTCTATGTGCCCCCTATATGTTACGTGCAAACTTTTTCAAATGTTTTGGGGTTGAAGTGTATACATTAAATGAATGAATGTTATGAATGTCAATGTGATCATACGTGATATATATATATATATATATATATATATATATATATATATATATATATAAATGTTAATGTGATCATACGTGATAAATATATACATATATAAGAATGCTAATGTGATCATACGTGACATATGAAAACGAACGAAGGACAAAGAATGAAACGTATGTATGTAAAGAATGAAACGAATGAATGACATAACGTAAATGAATGAAATCTTGCATTATAATTATATATATATATATCACATGCTATGAATGAATGTAAACGTTACGGACGCTTCGATGATAACGCCTACTTCGGTAAACGGACGACCACGTGACTATTTCACAACTGGACATATACGTACCTTCATCAGCTAGGACGTTTGAAAGGCAATGATGGACGGCCAAATTAGTGTCGGGCGATTGCAATAATAAGTAGAACGGTTGCATAAATAATAGTTCGCAAGGGAAACGGATGCCTTCGGGCATACGGGAGAATATGACGGTCTACGACGGTAGAATGGTGAGGACGGATGGTCGAAGCAATCCGGACGGTATAGCATGACGTACGGTCGAAGGAATCCATACGATCATGGAGGACGGACTATGACGGTAGGACGGGCGTCTGTCTTTGTGACTTACGTAAAATCAATGGTGGGTTGATCACCCTTATGTGTATGATCAATTAATGTTCAATGAAACCAAAGATGTGTATATATATTTATATGTACTTACAATGAATGAAGGCAATTCAAGTGTTAATACATATTTATATATATATATATATATATATATATATATATACTTATAAAGAAATGATGTTTATACCTAATTGTTAAACTAGAACTCACCTGCGTTAGCTGACTTTTAGTATGCACTTCAAGTAGCAAAAAGGAAAGAACGTGCCAAGGCGTGATGGCTGCCCGACACAAGACTGACATCCTATTATGTGATTATGTGTTTTTAAACAATTGTTTCTTTTAAATGTTAAAGACTTCCGCTGTTTATGTAATAGAATGATGTACGCTTCCGCTATGTTTTAAAAGTTATAGTTTATTCAGTTTGATGACTATGTTTATGAGTAAATCCAATAAGTGAGGTCTCCCGGGAAAGGGGCCTTACACCCAAATATGAGTTCTTATAACTTTTGGGGTTTCGGGTTAAAAACGCATAAAGGATAGGTTTTTACGTATGAAATTTAAAACAAATCATGAATCTAGACCCAAGAATGAAAATGAAACATTTGGATGTAAAAAGTTGAGAGTTTGAACATGTTGAAACGACCGACCAGATCTAGGGTTCTGATTTGGGAAGAAGGCCGCACAGGCGAACTTAGCAAGTTCGCCTAGCACCATTCCAGCAAACTTATCAAGTTTGCCAATACATGTTCCCTCAGAAAATGGCGAACTTACCACAAGTTCGCCTAAGCCAATGATGGCGAACTTAACACATGTTCGCCTAATGTCCAAGTAGCGAACTTATTATGTTCGCCTAAGCTCAATGCGCCGAACTTATCACATCTTCGCCTAAGATCCGTGAAACGAACTTATCATGTTCCCATAATCTCAGATATGGCGAACTTATCCAAGTTCGCCTAGTTCAAAGGAGTGAACTTACCAAGTTCGCTTAAGCTAAAAGTGGTGAACTTATCCAAGTTCATCTAACCCTAAGAATAGAAACGTATAGTGTCGTTTAGGTTCATTATCTTATCTTGTATGACTTGATTATACAAATTGTGTGTGACCTTAGTGACGCTCCTTAGTCAGCTAGTATACTTCAGGAACCGCTCATCAGATGAGTTCTATGTGCCCCCTATGTGTTATGTGCAAACAAATTTTAAATGTTTTGGGACTGAAGTGTATACATATTATGAATAAATGTTATGAATGCCATATATAGCCTTATGTGTTATATAACGACACATAATGAATACAAGAATGACAAGTATGTTTAAAAAACAATGATTTGAAAGTATGACATAACGTATAAGAATGAAATCTTGCTTTATATCGATGTATATATTGCTCGCCATGTATGAATAAACGTTATGGATGAAAACGATGATAACGACTACTTAGGTAGACGGACGACCACACGACTATTATGCAGCCAGAATTAAAAGTCAAGGAAGATAGACTAAACTCAAGCTACTACGGTAGAATCAGACCTTCAATCGATGCATGGCTGCCTAGATAATTCGGGTGGGAAACGGATGCCTTAGGTAGACGGGCGAATAGACGGACTACGATGGTAGGACGCTTTTAGACGGACGGTCGAAGGTTTGCCGGACGGTTTTATGATATGACAGGCGGTTTGTAGTGACGGACGGCAAAGGCATGAAGGCTACCTGGCTCGAGACCGGCATTCCGTTTATTTGACTATGTGATATGACAATGTTTATGATATTAAGACTTATGTTGTTTTGTAATTGAATTATTATACGCTTCCGCTATGTTTGAATGTTCTTAATTAAAAGTTCAGTGTTTTGATGACTATGTATTTGAGTAAATCCAACGAGTAAGGTCTCCCGGGAAAGAGGCTTTACAACATATACCATAGTTGACCCATAAAACCAATTATCAGAAAAAGTCTTAACCCAACCATCAGTTTCTCAATTTTTTTAAACAGCGGCACACATATATTGATAACTGACCCGACTAAGTCAGTCGGGAACAAACAAAAATTACATAAAAAAGGAGATGGTTTTTAATCCACGTATCCCAACAAAAAAGTGGCTTTTATGTTCCTATTATTGAACCACAAATATGAATAATTAACAATTAAATCAACCGAGGATCAAAAATAAACTTGTTACGGAGTCTCCATAGAACCCACCATGTAGAAAAATAGATCACTTCAATCAATGCTTTATTCACTTTAGATAAATGAAGGAAGTCAACATAGTTCATAATCATCTCCGGACGAGTAAAAAGAGGACAATCAATGTTGAGCCATTTAAAGATTGATTTCCAAGCCTTACACGCCAACACGCAATCGGTTTCTCAATTGATTTGGTTATTTGGGTTCAAGTTTTCCGGTTCGAATTTTTCAATTATGATTCAGTCATTTGGTTTTCCTGTTCACTTCTAATATTTATTGAAATTACGAAATAGTTCTATATGCTATATAGAAACCAAACTTGTTTAGTTATAATCAGGATCATGTGTGGATTTAAAGCATGATAGGTGACTAGGTTAGTTATGATCAAGATAAGCATGGTAGGTAACTAGGAATTGTTCTTTGAGTCCACTCCTTTACCATTAAACCTTGAGTTATTTTAAGACTTAAAAAAGCCATGTATTGATCGGTCGCCAATGTTCTTAAAAGAAAGGTTCTTTGTGAAGCCACTCTTCTTCCATTAACCCTTGAGTTATTTCATACCTAAAAGTTATGTATTGATAGAATTCGCTCTGATCTTGATCTTGATTGACACATGTGAAGCCACTCCTTTTCCACTCTTTTTTCCATTAACGCTTGACGTACGCTTGTGTGTATTTTGATTTTTGTCAACTAACTCCTATAGAAGGGATGTTTTATATTGTGATTTTTTGACAACTAACAGCTATAGAATCGTGTGACATTTGACTTAAGCTGGTATTAGTGGAAGTTAGTATGATGTTCAATTAAAAGTTGTGCATGCGAGACGCTTGAGTATCTCGTAGCCATGGACAAGAATTGTTTACGATATGATACTTTATACACAAAAAAGCGAGACTAATGTTGTGATTTTCTTTTTATTTTATTCTTTCAAATTCGTTCAATTTCATTGAGTTAAAACAATATTAGAGGTAAACCTATAATATAAGACGGGCTAATAAATAATTTAGAGTAAACTTCGTTTTTGATCCTTGTGGTTTAGTCAAAATAACGGTTTTGGTTCATTAGTTTCAATTTAACTTTTTTGCTCCCTATAGTTATCTAATTGTCTCAACTAAAACCATGACACTAGCTAAGTTAATTTTTTCTGTTAAAAATAAGAGTATTTTAGTCTTTTTATTGATATGAACTATTTGTGTCATTTTTTTAAATTAACACATGGACCATTTATATAAATTACTAAAATACAAAAACCAACCTTTCTTCCCCCAAAACAAAACCCTAGATCTCCTTCATCCATTATGTTTGGGACCAAGACCACAACCCCCACCACCATCGATCACTCTGCTGCCACCACAACACCACCACCACCACCACAACACCATCGACGGAAAACGATCACTTCCGGCACCCTACACCACCACCACCACCACCACCACTGCCACCACAACACCACTGCCACCCCCTACACCGTCAATGGAGCGGCTACCACTACTCCTTGTCTTCTCCATCGTCTCTAGCAGGAACCGTAACTACTCCACCATGAAAGACTTCCACATCTCCAGCCCTTGCTCCCCCTTCCGCCCCAAAACACCGTCCTTCATGGGCGGAGACCGTCCTTCATGAATCCGGTGACAGACTCGCAACAATGAATCAATCCCAACAATGAATCCGGTGACAGACTCGCAACAATGAAGCCGGGGGAGATTTGACTTCAAGGATTTACTTTGTTCCTTCCATGGAGATTTTCGGGTTTTGGTAGTGTTAATCGAATAAGAAGAAAAGGGAATGGATGTGGTAATCAATCAAACTTCCATATCAAAAATACATATAAACTACAAGGATTTACTTTATTTGAAGCAAAACAAAGATGATTTCTGGAATTAGACCCAATTGAAAATCCTTGGCAGTGGGTTTACGAGGTCAGGAGTGGTGCAATTCCAACTAAATTAACTCGATATCGATACTGAAATGGACAAATTGGATTTCATGGTCAGAACTTTTATCCAGGCGGTGCTTGTGAAGTTAGGGTTTGCAGAAGGTTGGAGAGAATGAAGACGATGAGCTTTTTTAATTATTTTTTATTAATTATTTTGGCCAATGAGGATAGTCCATGTGTTAAGTTTGAGCAAATTACACTGATAGTCACTTTAATAATTTGAGTATATATTTCATAATTAGTCCTTACATGTGAAAAATATAAAATGTTCATACCTTTAACAGAAAAAACTAATGGTGTTAGTGAATTGTAGTTAATTGAGATAAATTACATACCAAAGAGAGCAAAAAGTCAAATTAAAACTAATGGACCAAAACCGTTATTTTGACCAAACCACATAGACCAAAAACAAAGTTTTCTCAATAATTTATTAAGAAAAATGTTAAATAGTAAACAGATTAGTTTATATAACTTTATTTTGTTAAATCAATCACATAGAATATAGATGATATGGTCTTTGTCGGTTAAATGTAGGGACATACACGGTTGAAACCGACCACATCGTCTAAATCAAATCAAATCAACTCGGCCGGTTAGAGGTTCGTACAGTTCAGATTTTTCAATGCGATATTTTAACGGTCTGTTCGAAGGTCTGGAACTTAGAGCCGACTATGAAAACCAAATTGGCCACTTAACCTTTGTTATTTTTCCCTTTTTCATTTTTAGTATTTGTTTATATTCATGAACAATTTTTATTATTTTAAAAGGTTTAATACAAACTAATAGTTTTAAAATAAAAATAAAAAAATCGGTTTAAACTATAATTCCGTTAAACCGTCAAAACCGGTGAGTCTGACCAATCCTCCCAATTTGATTTATCGTTTCAGAGCATTCTCATCAGCTTATCTATCCTCATCTTTATAATTACACTAAAAATCACTATATTTTCTTTCTTCTTTTAAATTAAATAATACTTTTTATACCTTTATCATTACTTATTCTCTCTATGATGTATTTAAAAAAAATAATGTCTACGTAAAAGTGATGTGAAAACTCCATATAATGAGGTGCGCTTATGTTCATATAAATTATACCCCATGCCCTTATTTTCATATAAATTATACCCCATGCCCTTATTTTCTTAGGTAGAAAGGACTTATATGCCATTGGGGTTGATTGCCCAGTGATAGAGGAAAATCTTCTAAAACATCAAGGTTTAAAAAGGTTATAGGTTCAAGTCCTACTCTCAACAGTAATTAAGAAATTTATCTTTAAAAAAAATATTATATATTTTTATATATAGCTATTTAATGAAATCGATTTGTATTACGCATAAATTAAACATTTTAACTATTATAATATTAAATAGGATAATTTGTCAATTTAATGCATTGTTGGTGAGAGTTCCTTGTTCACTGGTCCATTACCAAGTCAAATGGTATATTTCAACATCTGACCCCTTCATATGCCGAGATTTATTAACATGCTCTAATAGTAACAACTAACAAATTCAAAAATCCTTAAAAAATGATGATTTCTCAATTTTATTTACTACTCAACACATACACCACAAATCTCTCTTATTTAGAAACTAGGCATAAGGTATCAACTTGCTTCAATTGCATAGGTGGATCTAAAGCGAAGAGAAAATCGGGAGACCCGGTAATGTTGCACCCGCGTCCGCAATGAACACATTACCGCTTACATACTCAGACGAGTCATGAATCAGATACCTAGCTAGTCTGGTCAAGCCTGGATCAACCGCGCCAAATGTTTTTAAAGGAACAGTTCTTCGAGCCACATTGTCGAGCCACTCTTTTTCCATCAAACCTTGTGTTATTTCAGACCTAAAAGCCCCGAATTGATCGAGTTCACCCTGATCTTGTACATACCCAATTCCATAGCCATTACCTGTTCAAAACATTAAATCATTAGATTCCGATTCAATGTCATACCAGGCTCAGCGGTCGGATCGGATTTCAATTTTTTTTTCTTTCAAAGTTTCATCTTTAGACTCTATATTCTTTTGTTTATTACAAGTGGATTAAAAATGAATTTAAAATTACCTTGGTCAACGTATTAACACCCGTCTTTGAAGAAGCATAAGCAAGAACCCCACGCAGCTGCCCGCGGTCAAGGCCGGCAATGGATGAAATATTGATGATCGATCCACCATGTTTTGCATCACGCATACGTATACACATGTATTTTGACACCAACCATGTTCCGGTCAAATTGGTTCTCATGGTACTATCCCATTCATCCTCAACCAATTCCAACGGACTATGCACATTACCTGAAATCCATACGTTACAGATCTCATATAATTACTTTATTAGTTATAATTAATTAATATTAATATAATATATTAAAGTTTAAAAACTCAATTGAGGTGGATGAAGTATTTAATTACTATTTATTTATTATTATTATTACCTCTAACTCCGGCATTATTAATTAAACCGTCGATACGCCCAAATGCCTCCCACGCCTTATTCACCGAGGCTTCAATGGTGGGACCCTTGGCACTAACATCAAGCTCCACCGCCACCGCTCGAACATTATCAGTGACGTCATCGTTACCGGAAGTTCCGAGTTGGTTGATTTCGTCGCAGAGGGACACGAGCCGGTCAATCCGGCGAGCCGCCGCAACGATTTTGCAGCCGGCTTTGGCCAAGTCTAGGCAGAAGTCTCGGCCGAGACCGGACGAGGCGCCGGTGACCATCACCACTTTCCCGTTTAGGTCATGCCACGGCTCCAATTTGGAAGATGGTGGTTGGTTGGCCATGGTTTTGGGTTTAGGTTGAAGGGATAAATAGGGCAATTGGGTTTAAGAGGATTTTGGTATAAATAGAAAGGAAAAGTGGGTGAAAGAAATAAGTGCTTAGACCAATTTTGTATTGGACCAAACCACTAGGTTGTTAGATAGGAATATTGAAACCGCCATTGAATTTACATGTAACAACCATGACCTATGGTGTCAGAAATCATAATTGGTTCCAAACAAAAAAGGCAATATAATCTTAAAGGTATCCGGTATTCTGGTATACTCAATCATGTAAGAACTCACACGTTCTTTCACACAAGAGAGGGGTGGTGTTCTACTGTTCTCACACTACTCAAGCGCCCCTTAACCAATCAAATAGGATTGCTCTTCGCATCTTCCTTGGTGTAAAATGATTTCCCGTTAGAATTCTCACGCCCCTTTCACACCAAGAAGGGGGTGGTGTTCCACGTCCCTCTCACAGGGTATACCGGATACCCTAACTAGAGAATAGTTTAATTTGTTAAACAAACTAAAATTGTGCCCGTGCGCTGCGGCGTGCTAAACCACGTAGGAAATTATCGTCCTTAAAGGTTTATAAAATAAAGTCATTGAAAAACGAAACAGTTAAAAAAGTTATCGTTTACGAAATAAATATACGTACTCAGAACTTTATATAAAAAACAAAACCTTAACGCAAACTCACACGTTGCAGCGAAATAGCCAGTAATATTCCAAAAATTTTATAAAAAAAAATAAAACCGTAACAAAGTTGTTAAAAAAAGTTTAAGAATTATTTTTTTTAAAAGTAACAAAAAAAGTATTTAAAATTGTAAATTAAAAAAATAAATTTTATAAAAAAACCTAAAATTAGGAGGGGAAAAGGAAGGAACCAATCGGTAAGGGGGAATAGTTGCGCGAGTTAGAACCTGCGTCGCCTTTGTGTATGCAAATACTTGGGTTTCAAATTCAATTCCCAACAGCATCCTCTTTTCGCTCTACTCAAAAACCATTCTCGGAGTTCAGTTTTGCCCAAATTCTTTTTCTATTCGCTTGTGTTTGATCTGATTTTATTGGAGCACCACAATAGAGCAATATAGGTGGTGAAATATTTTCATTGGTTGGTTGTTTTGGGTGCTCAAGAACTCTCGGCCAACAAAGGGGGTGTTTACAAATTTTCTTTGCCACAAGTTTTAATAAATTGTTGAGATGTTTCTGTTAGTGGGACAATGGCGTAATAGTTATCCCCACTATTATAGAGATTCGCAATGAATAATTTTGTGTGCTACGAAAAAGATTTAACAATTCATTATTATATACGTGGTTTTCAAAAGCTGGTCACCATTATGTTTCTGGTCACCATTATGTTTCTGGTCTGGTGGTTAGGGTTTTCCTTAGGGTTTTCCATTTAAAGGGTTTCCTCCTATAAAAGTCACGAGGTTCGAATTCTAAAGAAGGGTCATGACGAGGGGAATTTTACCAGTACCCTCCACAGGTCTAGGCGTCAGCCGTTAAAAAAAAGATAGCTACTACAAAGGAAGCGTCGTAGGGTTATATCTACACACACGATTATTATACTTAAATTCCCAATTCAAGGTCTACCATCATCATATTTTCGCTCTACGATCTAGTTTGTGGTTTGTTAAACTCACAATATGTGTTGGTTTTATTGTGCTAGTTTGTTGTTTATACCATTTAAATGATGTTGTGCTGTTTTGTTATTTATCATGTACTGTTTTACATTTTATGTGTTGTTTTTGTTCATTTTTATGCGGGTTTTACATTATTCAATCCAAGATATATAGTTTTAGTTGTGCTAGTTTGCTACCGTGTTGTTTTGATGTTATGTTGATTTGTTTGTGATGAGTTTTGTTTGTGCTATTTTAGTTGTGGTGTTTTCATTCTATAGTTTGATGTTTTACCATAAAACTGCACAGTTATCATTAACTATTGTTGAACCAAAGACTGATTGCAACTAAATTCTTTAAGTACAAATGCTGCTGATAGGCTTATCAGCAGCGTTCAACACTTGTTGCTGCTGATAGGCTTATCAGCAGTGTTCAACAGATCAGGTTTGATGCTGATCCTCATCTTTGCTGCTGACTGCCTTGAAGATAAATCGTTGCAGCTAGCTATCCATGCCAAGCGTCACTGAAAACTTTCTGCAAAAGCTACTGACACACTCAAAGAAGAAGAAACCTCAATGGTGCAACCAATGACGGACAACAATGCTCTTCTCCAAGCATGCAAGTAATGATGCATAAAGAAGACGCTTCAATAAAGTTAGCTAGTCTAGACTAAACTTGTATTATTAGCTTCGTACAAAATATCAACGGTCTGTGTTAGATCTGATCCTTAGAATCAAGGGTCTGTCTTGATTCTAAGTTAGTATAAATACCGTGTAAACACTTCATTGTAAGTGTGCTTCTTGATAGAGTTTTCATTTGTAATCGTTTATTCACAAAAGCTTAATACAACAGTGTTCTTATTAGTATTCTTTCTGTTTACTCGATTATACTTGTGTAGTTGTTATTGTTTCCGCCAATTTCAACTAAGAACAGAACCATCTTGTACTTTCACGATCCTACAAATGGTATCAGAGCTTTGGCTCAGATTAAACAAACTCACACTTGTTTAATCACTTCTGGTTCTATTCTAAACTTTCTCTTTGATCAAGTCACCCAAAATCACAAAACAAAGATGGCACAGAGCAATGGATTTGAAGACATCGGCAGCATCAACCGACCACCAAGGTTGGTATCTGGGGAAGACTACGACATGTGGAAGAATCGCATGGAAAGCTTCTTCTGTTATCAGGAGTACGGAATGTGGAAATTCATCAGGGATGGGCCCTACACTCCCATGGTGGCCTCTGTTGATTCTGGAAGACCACTAGTCCCAAAGGAGCCCTCCAAGAACTCAGTAGAGGACATAAAGAAGATGGAGGTCGACTTCATGGCACTAGGAGCTATCCAAATGTGCCTTCCAAATGAAGTTTTTCATAACATCAGAAGTTACAAAACTGCTAAGGAGCTCTGGGAGGCTCTTGAGAAGATGTTTGCTGGCTCAGAGGAAGTCAAAGAAAACAGAAAGGACATCCTGAAGCAGCAGTATGAAAACTTCGTCTGGAAGGAAGGTGAGTCTCTAACCGTTTTGTATAACAGGTACACGTACCTGGTGGGAGAACTGCAGTGCTCCAAAGTAAAGCTAGAGAATGAAGATATTCTCAAAAAGTTTATCAGATCCCTCTCGAGCTGCTGGACACTATATACAGTGTCTATAAGAAGAACGGAGACCTTAAAAACTCTCCAGATGACAGAGCTCTTTGGCATGCTGAAAACATATGAATTAGAAACGATTCAAGCCAAGGAAAGGAGCTCCAATCATCAATCAGCCTCTTCTTCCACCATCTCATCTGCGCTTCACTCTGATCACTCCAGTCCTAGTGCAAGCAATTACTACCCCCCATCATCACTCATCCTCAAACACCAACTGCTTCACAATCCAACTCATCACCACTTCTTCTTGAAGCAGCATGTACTTCATAAAAGAGGATCTAGAATTCTTTCATCCAGATGATCTTGAAGAAATGGATATTCAGCACTCATATGCCATGCTCTCCCTCAGAGCAAAAAGGTTCTATTCTAGAAACGGGAGATCTGTTCCAAGCAACATGTCACACCCCGGCCGGCGACGGAAAACGCCGGGGCGTGAAGCTGTGCAGACTGTTCATAGCTCATGGTTGCTAAAGTTTGAATAATTTAAACATTCATTTTCATTACATGTAGCAAGTTCAAACCATACAAGAACCAAATGTAGCGATTACAAAATATAAATAGTTTAGATTAATTGCTAGGTCCAAATCCTACATGTAGCAGCTTGTAATACTTCAAACATTGTCACCTGAAACATGGTTAAAAACAAAGTCAACTAAAAAGTTGGTGAGAATACATAGGTTTTCGTGTCATGTAATAGAATATAGTGTTGTGTGTATACAATTCATACAAACATGGCAATTAAGGCATTCATGGAGAGATACCATCGTGTGACCTAGTAGTACAATCAAACCTTTGTAACTAGCATGCAAAACAAACGCGTGTTGGCAGTAACAGTCACCCTACCTGGGTGGGTTTGTCAGGCTCAATAGATCTATCACTGTTTACTGTAGGTTATAGAATAGTTAATGATTGCACGTGAATAGCAAACTGCGGGTTGGTCTACACACCTAGTACTCAAGCACAAAGCTCAAAATTGTAACACATGATTGTAGGGTGGAATTGTATATTGTGTAGTTTGTAAACATAGTAATTAGAACGCATGTTCCACCCCAAAAGTTTGTAAATAGAGTAAAAGATGGGCTATGTAACTCACTTGTGTTGGAGAGTGTGGATTGCACAAATCAAGCAAAATGTCAAGGCGTGTTGTAAGTCACTAGGTTTGACCTATTGAATAAGTGTATAACGTGTGTCAATGTTTGTACCAAGACTAGAGTCTAAGGTTTAGTGGGTTTGTAACTTGTACTAAGGGCTTGGTGGTTTGTATTAAAATAAATAGATTTGAATAAATAAGTAAATTATTTATTTATGTAGTTAGGGTAAAAGGTAGTATGGTATATACATATATTTGATTGAATATATAAATAAATGAATTCGTTTTATCTATTCATTTTAGAAAACGTCACAAAATATTAAGTAGTTTATATTTATATAAGTTTTATTTGATGTAACTAGGATTTATACAAATGGTTTATACAAGTCCTTTTCATAATAAAGTGTTTTATAAAATTTTGCTATAACTTTTTATAAATTTAGATATTTTAAATAAAAATGTATTTTCAAATGGTAAAAATCGGTTTAAAACGATTTAATCGATGAAAATAATTGTTGTGCTTAATAATGGTAAGATTCTGTTTAAACAGTTAGGTTTATAACATAAGCTTTATAAAATCATCAAATCTGAGAAACTGTAAAAGTTTAGTTCTGACTGAGCACGACCGTGCTCATCAACGGCACGACCGCGCTTGCCTTCGGGCGTGACCGTGGTGGTCTGGAGCGCGCCCGTGGTCGAGTCAGAAGACCACAGTGTGTCTAGACATAGAGCACGACCGTGCTCGTGTCCAGCACGACCGCGTCTAGTGTTTGTTTTTGGGCAGGACCTGTTTGCTCGGTAAGCACGGCCGGGCCACACTCGGACCACGACTGTGCTTGGTCGGGCACGACCGCGCTCGTTTATGAGCGCGACCGTGTCGGGTCTTTTCCAGACCCAAATCGCTCGATTCTTATATTAAACACTTCTGGATTCTTAGGGCTTTCGTTTAGTGGATGATTGCGAAGATATCTATATAGTTTAATTGTATTTACATCGTGTTTAAGTGGTAGTTCGACTAAAAGTGTAGTTTCGACTTTTTGTTCAACAATCGGGCCGATTTGAGTGTTTCTACTACGAATTGGCATAGGGCTTTCGTAGTAGGGGGTGATACGAAGCTAATGGTGTATTACTTACTTGTTATAATAGGGCAATTTAATGCAGTCGGCTACGGGTCGACGGCTTTGCTTCTCGGCGATCAATCGGACGACAGAGGTTGTATGAGTGTCGAGTGAGTGCTTCGAGAGGTCGAGAGGGTGCATGTGAAGGTGTAGGAAACGTGCAACTGGCTCTATATCGACGAATTCGAGAGTCATGATTGTGGTGGGTATGGGATTAAACAAATCTGTAAATTGGAGTGTAATTGATGCGTGTTGCAGGTTGTATTCAGTCAAGTATGGTCTGACACGCGAAAACCGGCTTTTGACCATTTTTAAATTTTGCGAAATCATCGAGTATGGCTGTGATCTGACTTCTGCAGAGTCACGTGGTTTCAGCAGCGCGACCGTGTCTGCATTAGGCACGACCGTGCTTATAACTGAGGCGCGACCGTGCTTGTATCTAGGCACGATCGTGTTTCGTTTCTTTAGGCGCGACCGTGCTTGCATCTAGGCACGATCGTGTTGACACTCTATATCATTTTTGAGTTTTCTTGTCAAATTTGGTCCTCGAGGTTTGTGAGATAATGGCATTTTGTTTAAGTTGTTATCGTAATAGAATAGTTTGTGTATGTAATCGCATCATAGTTGTTGTACACGAATTGAAATTGAAATACTTGTTTATTGAAATCAAATGATTACATGGTGAAAATCGGAAATGTTACAGTCTCCCCATGTTGAGGGGATTTCGTCCCGAAATTCAACTAGTTGAGGCTGCTGAATCGGTGAAGAGGTGAGGATACTTGAGTTTCATTTGGTCTTCACGTTCCCATGTAAACTCCGGACCACGTTTAGAATCCCAACGGACTTTGACTATAGGAATGCGGCTGCATTTGAGTTGCTTGATCTCACGGTCCATGATTTCCACCGGTTTCTCGACAAAGTGCATCGTTTCATCAATGCGCACGTCGTCAAGAGGTATGTGGAGGTTCTCATCAGCAAGACATTTCTTCAGGTTGGACACGTGGAAGGTTGGATGAACATTGTTGAGTGCTGGAGGTAGCTCAAGTTTGTAAGCCACTTTCCCGATTCTTTCCAGGATCTTGAACGGGCCTACGTAACGAGGTGCTAGCTTGCCTTTCTTTCCAAAGCGGATCACACCCTTCCAAGGGGATACTTTGAAAAGCACAAGGTCACCCACTTGGAATTCCAAAGGTTTTCGTCGCTTGTCGGCATAGCTCTTTTGTCGACTTCTCGCTACTCGGATGTTGTCACGGATTTGAAGGATTTTGTCGGATGTTTCCTGAATTAACTCGGGACCGGTGATTTGTGCTTCACCAATCTCGTTCCAACAGATGGGAGAACGGCATTTGCGACCATAAAGAGCTTCGAATGGAGCCATGTTGATGTTGGTGTGGTAGCTGTTATTGTAGGAGAATTCAATAAGTGTCAAGTGTGAATCCCAATTGCCACCAAAGTCTATGACACAGGCTCTTAGCATGTCTTCGAGGGTTTGGATTGTTCGTTCAGTCTGACCATCAGCCTGGGGATGGTAGGCTGTGCTTAAATCCAATCGTGTGCCAAGTGCCTTTTGCAGAGATTGCCAAAATCTGGAAGTGAAACGAGCATCTCTGTCGGAGATTATGTTCAAAGGTATACCGTGTCGACTCACAATTTCGTCAATATAGATTCGGGCCAATTTCTCAACCCGATAGTCTTCACGGATGGGCAGGAAGTGTGCGGACTTTGTGAGACGATCAATGATTACCCAAATGCTATCATAGCCGTTTGAAGTACGGGGGAGTTTAGTAATGAAGTCCATGGCTAGATTTTCCCATTTCCACACGGGGATTTCTGGTTGTTCAAGTAAACCGGAAGGACGTTGATGTTCGGCTTTGACTTTAGAGCAGGTTAGACACCTTGCAACATAGAGTGCAATGTCTTTCTTCATACCAGGCCACCAATATTGTGGTCGAAGATTGTGATACATTTTATCCGCACCGGGATGGACAGAATACCGAGACTTGTGTGCCTCAGTCATGAGAAATTCCCGGAGATCATTGCGATTGGGAACCCAAATACGATCCAAGAAATAAAGCAAGCCATTGTTTTTAGTCTCTAGTTGGAATTCAGCACCACACGACATTTCCTCATACATATTGCCCTCGGTAATCGAGACGTGTTGAGCTGCTAGAATACGGGTTTGAATGTCGGAATGAATCTTGACACTTTGAAGCATGACGCGTTCTTTACGGCTCAGCGCATCGGCTACAACATTAGCCTTGCCGGGATGATAACGAATCTCGCAATCGTAGTCATTGAGTAGTTCAACCCAGCGTCGTTGCCTCATGTTGAGTTCTTTTTGATTGAAGATGTGTTGGAGGCTTTTGTGGTCGGTAAATACCACACATTTCGTGCCATATAGATAATGTCTCCAAATCTTCAAGGCAAATATGACTGCACCTAGCTCTAGATCGTGCGTCGTATAGTTCTTCTCGTGGATCTTAAGTTGTCTCGATGCATAAGCGATTACCTTGCCTCGTTGCATGAGAACACAACCAAGACCTAGGTTAGAGGCATCACAGTAGACGACTAGATCATCATTTCCTTCAGGAAGAGTTAAGATGGGAGCATTGCACAATTTCTGCTTAAGAGTTTGGAAGGCTTCTTCTTGCTTCGACCCCCATACATAAGGTTTACCTTTATGCGTCAAGGCGGTGAGGGGAACAGCAATCTTGGAGAAATTAGAAATGAACCTTCGGTAATAACCCGCTAAACCAAGAAACGAACGAACCTCGGTAGGGGTTTTAGGAGCACTCCAATTCTTAACAGCTTCGATCTTGGCGGGGTCGACATGAATTCCCCTATTGTTGATAACGTGACCCAAAAATTGAACCTCCTTTAGCCAAAATTCACATTTGGAGAACTTGGCGTATAATTGTTCGGTTCTCAGGAGATCCAGAATCAGTCTAAGGTGATGTTCATGTTCTTCCTCAGTCTTGGAATAGATCAAGATGTCGTCGATGAAAACGATCACGAATTTGTCAAGGTATGGTTTGCACATGCGGTTCATGAGATCCATAAAGACAGCAGGTGCATTGGTCAACCCAAAAGGCATAACCGTGAACTCGTAATGACCATATCTTGTTCGGAAGGCGGTCTTGGGGATATCCTCTTCTCGTACACGCAGTTGGTGATAACCAGATCGAAGATCAATCTTTGAGAAACAAGTAGAACCTTGGAGTTGATCGAAGAGGTCGTCAATCCTAGGTAACGGGTAGCGGTTTTTGATTGTAAGCTTGTTGAGCTCTCGATAGTCAATACACATGCGGAATGAACCATCCTTCTTTTTAACAAACAAGACTGGTGCACCCCACGGTGAATGACTTGGCCGTATGAAACCTTTGTCAGCGAGTTCTTGAAGTTGACTTGCAAGTTCTTGCAATTCGGAAGGTGCAAGCCGGTATGGAGCTTTAGCCACAGGGTTTGCTCCGGGTATAAGATCGATTCGGAACTTTACTTCCCGAACAGGTGAAAGACCGGGTAAGTCGTCGGGAAAGACTTCGGGAAACTCCCGAATTATGGGAATATCTTCTATCCTTCTCTCCTTGTCTTCTTTTTGAATCACATGAGCTAGGAAAACCATGCACTTCTTTCGAATGTATTTCTGTGCAGTTATGCATGACATCAGTTTGAGTCCTTTGCAAGGTTTCTCGCCAAAGACTTTCAATATGTCTCCCGATGGAAGAGGTACTCGGATGTAATTTTCAAAGCACATGACCTCAGTATGGTTTTTAGATAACCAATCCATGCCGATGATGACGTCAAAGCTTCCCAACGGCATTGGTATAAGGTTGACTGGAAACGTGTGACCATTGAGTTCTAGTGAGCAGTCATGAATGATGGAGTCAATAGTGATGGAGTTTCCATCCGCTACTTCAACGATGAAGGTTTTCTCGAGTTTGGATCGTGTTTTTGCAAGTAAAGGTTCAAAGTTAAGTGACACAAAACTCTTATCGGCTCCGGTATCAAATAGTATAGATGCAAATTGTTTATTTACAAGAAATGTACCGTTGACCACATGATCGTTGGCTTGAGCTTCATTGGCGTTGATGTTGAAAGCACGCCCACGAGCTCCGCCCTGATTATTGTTCACAAGATTTGGACATTGGTTCCGGAAGTGGTTCGGGTTGCCACATTCATAGCAAGCCCGTCCATTTGCATTGATTGGAACCACTTGATTAGCTCCGGGTTGATTAACCGGGTTGGCTTGAGTAGCAAGTGCCTTTTGTCGGCAGATATTGGCCGTATGGCCAAGTTTCCCACAATGATTGCAAAGGCGACATGGGACAGTTTATGGGTGATGATAGTTGCAGTTGTTGCAGAGTGGGTAGGTACCCCCATAAGCTTTCTTGGCTGGATTTTGAGCCAATGGTGCAACTTGATTAATTGGGGCAGCTGGAGTGATCACAGCATAGTTCTTAGCTTTCCTCTTCCTCGTGTTGTGGTTCGGTTCGGTTTTGACCTCCTTGACGTGAGCAGGAGGTGTTGTGGTGTTAGAAACTTTCTTGGCCCCCTTTCTGGTAAGAGTACCTTCTTTAACGTGATTATCAGTCAAAGTAGCAGCCAGACGAATAGCATCCTCCAGGTTTGCAGGATTTCTTCCCAAAACAGTGTCCTGGATTTGTCTCGGTAGGCCACCGATATATTTTTCAATACACCTAGACAAAGGTGTAACCATGTGAGGTACCAGCATGCTCAGTTCGTGAAAACGGTTGGTGTATGCTAAGCTTTCACCACTATCTTGGGTAAGATCCCAAAATTCTGCTTCCAGCCTTTTCATTTCGTTCCAAGGACAGAATTCCTCGGTCATGATCCTTTTTAGCTCATCCCATGGCAGAGCCATTGCTACTTCTACTCCCCTTGTTCTCTTCTCCCCATTCCACCAGGTTAGTGCCCGTTTTTGGAAGACACTAGTGGCATGGCGGACACGCAGATTGTCCGGCCAGTCACTATTGAGGAAGGTGCCCTCAATATCTTCGAACCATTGAAGGAGTCCCGTGGCTTCTTCGGTACCATAAAATTTCAGGGGATTGCAAGAGTTGAAATGCTTGAAGGTACATTGTGGCGGGTTGGCACCACCGCCACCACCAGTATTAGCACTACCACTGGCGTTCCCATTGTTGTTGTTATTGGCTTGAGTTAGTTGAGTTACTAGCTGAGTGAGGAGAGCAGCAAGGTCGGTATTATTGTTGTTGGCATTGCCGGTATTGGTGTTGGTGCTATTGTTGGCGTTGTCGGTGTTGTTGCGGTTGATGTTACGACGAGGAGGCATTCTATAAAAAGAGAATGATACAAAAGTGTTGTGAGAATTTAAAAAAAATCCGTTGAAATTTAGGATAGGAGGAATAATAACACATTTATTTCATAGTTCGGATTGTTTTCAAGTAATCACATTTCTACTTGAACACAATGACATATTAAGGTTAATTAGACTTATATAATTTTCAAGGAGACGTGCTTTAGCCTATAGGTAAACACTCATCCCGGGAATTCCCAGGAAAGCATACGGATCCCTCGGTTGATTGGGATTTATATGAAATGCTTTCCTAGACAGAAAACCCAGAATACAGGTGTCACCCTTCCAGATTGCACATGTCCTTTAATAATTAACAGAGTCTAAAACCTTAACGGGTATATAAAAATATTTTTGATAGACTAGTGTCTACGAGTATGAGTTTTTCCACAAGTTATGGCGATGATGACATAGAAGCAGTTAAGGAGGATACGCGGCTTAGGATACGGGTATGGATACGATTTATTTAATTTATTATTTACGTATGCTTATTAAGTCATGTAGTCTAAACATTTTAAGTATCAAATAACTAACACATAAAGCATGTGACATATGGCAAATAGCACGTATCACATAAAACATGTAGCATGGCATTGTTGGGTGTCCTAAAGTTATAGTCTAGGTCAATGGTGTCTAATAACCTAATTCCCTATAACGAAGGCTCTGATACCAATCTGTCACACCCCGGCCAGCGGCGGAAAACGCTGGGGCGTGAAGCTGTGCAGACTGTTCATAGCTCATGGTTGCTAAAGTTTGAATAATTTAAACATTCATTTTCATTACATGTAGCAAGTTCAAACCATACAAGAACCAAATGTAGCGATTACAAAATATAAATAGTTTAGATTAATTGCTAGGTCCAAATCCTACATGTAGCAGCTTGTAATACTTCAAACATTGTCACCTGAAACATGGTTAAAAACAAAGTCAACTAAAAAGTTGGTGAGAATACATAGGTTTTCGTGTCATGTAATAGAATATAGTGTTGTGTGTATACAATTCATACAAACATGGCAATTAAGGCATTCATGGAGAGATACCATCGTGTGACCTAGTAGTACAATCAAACCTTTGTAACTAGCATGCAAAACAAACGCGTGTTGGCAGTAACAGTCACCCTACCTGGGTGGGTTTGTCAGACTCAATAGATCTATCACTGTTTACTGTAGGCTATAGAATAGTTAATGATTGCACGTGAATAGCAAACTGCGGGTTGGTCTACACACCTAGTACTCAAGCACAAAGCTCAAAATTGTAACACATGATTGTAGGGTGGAATTGTATATTGTGTAGTTTGTAAACATAGTAATTAGAACGCATGTTCCACCCCAAAAGTTTGTAAATAGAGTAAAAGAGGGGCTATGTAACTCACTTGTGTTGGAGAGTGTGGATTGCACAAATCAAGCAAAATGTCAAGGCGTGTTGTAAGTCACTAGGTTTGACCTATTGAATAAGTGTATAACGTGTGTCAATGTTTGTACCAAGACTAGAGTCTAAGGTTTAGTGGGTTTGTAACTTGTACTAAGGGCTTGGTGGTTTGTATTAAAATAAATAGATTTGAATAAATAAGTAAATTATTTATTTATGTAGTTAGGGTAAAAGGTAGTATGGTATATACATATATTTGATTGAATATATAAATAAATGAATTCGTTTTATCTATTCATTTTAGAAAACGTCACAAAATATTAAGTAGTTTATATTTATATAAGTTTTATTTGATGTAACTAGGATTTATACAAATGGTTTATACAAGTCCTTTTCATAATAAAGTGTTTTATAAAATCTTGCTATAACTTTTTATAAATTTAGAAATTTTAAATAAAAATGTATTTTCAAATGGTAAAAATCGGTTTAAAACGATTTAATCGATGAAAATAATTGTTGTGCTTAATAATGGTAAGATTCTGTTTAAACAGTTAGGTTTATAACATAAGCTTTATAAAATCATCAAATCTGAGAAACTGTAAAAGTTTAGTTCTGACTGAGCACGACCGTGCTCATCAACGGCACGACCGCGCTCGCCTTCGGGCGTGACCGTGGTGGTCTGGAGCGCGCCCGTGGTCGAGTCAGAAGACCACAGTGTGTCTAGACATAGAGCACGACCGTGCTCGTGTCCAGCACGACCGCGTCTAGTGTTTGTTTTTGGGCAGGACCTGTTTGCTCGGTAAGCACGGCCGGGCAACACTCGGACCACGACTGTGCTTGGTCGGGCACGATCGCGCTCGTTTATGAGCGCGACCGTGTCGGGTCTTTTCCAGACCCAAATCGCTCGATTCTTATATTAAACACTTCTGGATTCTTACGGCTTTCGTTTAGTGGATGATTGCGAAGATATCTATATAGTTTAATTGTATTTACATCGTGTTTAAGTGGTAGTTCGACTAAAAGTGTAGTTTCGACTTTTTGTTCAACAATCGGGCCGATTTGAGTGTTTCTACTACGAATTGGCATAGGGCTTTCGTAGTAGGGGGTGATACGAAGCTAATGGTGTATTACTTACTTGTTATAATAGGGCAATTTAATGCAGTCGGCTACGGGTCGACGGCTTTGCTTCTCGGCGATCAATCGGACGACAGAGGTTGTATGAGTGTCGAGTGAGTGCTTCGAGAGGTCGAGAGGGTGCATGTGAAGGTGTAGGAAACGTGCAACTGGCTCTATATCGACGAATTCGAGAGTCATGATTGTGGTGGGTATGGGATTAAACAAATCTGTAAATTGGAGTGTAATTGATGCGTGTTGCAGGTTGTATTCAGTCAAGTATGGTCTGACACGCGAAAACCGGCTTTTGACCATTTTTAAATTTTGCGAAATCATCGAGTATGGCTATGATCTGACTTTTGCAGAGTCACGTGGTTTCAGCAGCGCGACCGTGTCTGCATTAGGCACGACCGTGCTTATAACTGAGGCGCGACCGTGCTTGTATCTAGGCACGATCGTGTTTCGTTTCTTTAGGCGCGACCGTGCTTGCATCTAGGCATGATCGTGTTGACACTCTATATCATTTTTGAGTTTTCTTGTCAAATTTGGTCCTCGAGGTTTGTGAGATAATGGCGTTTTGTTTAAGTTGTTATCGTAATAGAATAGTTTGTGTATGTAATCGCATCATAGTTGTTGTACACGAATTGAAATTGAAATACTTGTTTATTGAAATCAAATGATTACATGGTGAAAATCGGAAATGTTACACAACAACTCAAACACCAGAGTGGGGTTAGATAAAAGCAAGATCCGGTGTTACAACTGTAACCAATTGGGTCACTTTGCTAGGGAGTGCAAGGTGCCAAAAGCCAATCCGGGTGTCAGCCATCAAAGACAAGGCTACCAAGGTCAGCCTAGGCAACAGCAGCATCAACAGCAAGGAACTCCTCCAGCTCAAACTGCAGCTTGTGCAAATGTTGGAACTTCAGACTTTGACTGGAGTTTTCAATATGAAGATGTTCCTACCACCAACCAAGCTCTTATGGCAGACACTGCAGAGATACCACCTCAGGTATTTGAACATCTTTGCTCTCAAGCTTGTATTGATAAGGTGTTAGGCTACAGAAAGCATAATCAAAACCTTATAGATCAAAATGAAGAGTTTCATCAAATGAAATCTGAATTCATAAAGGTAGAAAACAGTTACAAAGAAAAAATTAACTTCCTAAAGAAAGAGATTTCATTACTAAAACATGAACAAAGCAATCTTGAAACTCAGATTGATGATCTACTTGCTAGACTAAAAGCTACCAGAGCAGAATTGGCAGAACAAAAGGTTCATGTTGATAAATATGAATTTGCATCTAAAAATCTACAAAGACTTTTAGATGCTCAGATTCATGAAAAGGTAAAAACAGGTCTGGGGTATCATGGTGAACAATACCAAGCCGTTGCACCTCCTGCTGACTACGTTGCCATCCATGAACCAAACTTTAATGTTGTAAATCTTGACACTGCAAACCGAAATCTTGATCCTTCAACGGATGAACCTTTCGTCGAAGACTGCAATACCTCACCGGAATCTAAGTCAACCTGCTCAGACCATGATGAAACCAGTGCACCCCCATCTGAAGCCGTTCTAAATAGAGCTGAAGTTCCTGCTGTTATTCCAGCTATTCCAGCCCCTATACCTTTCAACCAAATCAAAATTAGCTATCCTCCAGAAGGAAGAAAGCTAAATGTTGAAAAGGGGCAGTCTTCAACCTCAAAGCCTCAAAGAAAGGTGTTTGACATATGCCATAAGCCTGGAGAAAGAGTTCCATGTGTTCAAAAGACATTGAAAGAAGCTACTTTTGAGCACAACAAAGCTCACCCTTGGAACTTCAAAGACCTTTTCAAAAGAAAGGATTATGTTTATCTTTCAAGGGACAAACTGTCAAAATCATGTTTTGTCTGTGGAAAATATAACCACACTGCCAGCACCTGCTTTTACTACCTTCAGCAGCAAGGAAACCTCAGTCAACGTGCTTTTGAGAAGACAAAGAAAAACAAACAGGTAAGAAGGTTTGAAGCAAAGACAACTCAATTCAGAAACTCTCTTTCTCCACCAAGGGAGCAGTTGTCAAAATCTCAACAGACGTGCATCATCTGTGGTGAAACCAACCACTTTGCTTCCAAATGCAGATTTAATCCCTTCAACCAGATTGCAAACTGCTCATCTAGATTTACACCATCAGCAGTAAACAAAACAGCTGCTGATCTTGAAAAGTCTGGAAAAACAAAAGTTAAGCCTTCAGCAGCAAAAAAAGTCTACTGCATATAAAGGGAAATCAAAGGCAAAGTCATCAGCAGCAAGAGTGCCCACTGCTGATAAGGCAAAATCCAAGGCAAAGCCAGCAGCAAAAAAATCTGCTGCTGCTCAGGCAAAACCATCAGCAGCAACAACATCTGCTGCTGAGAAGCCAAAGCCATCAGCAGCAACAAAATCTGCTGCTGATAATCCAAAATCCCCAGCAGCAAAATCTGCTGCTGTTAAAAAACAGCCATCAACAGTCAAAGCAAGATCAGCTGCTGACAGAGAAAAGAGAACAGAAAGACCATCTCCTCAAAAATGGAAAGCCAAGATCCCAATTTCTATCACTTCAAGACTTATCATTGGTTCTGTTGAATGCACACGTGATGAATCTAACATTCCAAGAACCTTTTTCTTCAAGGATGCAAGCTCTTGGACTTCTCCCACTAACTAGATCTCTATCATGTGCAGGGACTACCAGGTCACAAGAATAACACCTGGGTGGTAGACAGTGGTTGTTCCAGGCACATGACAGGCAACAGATCCATCCTCTCCAACTTCAGACATTTCAATGGAGGATATGTTGCCTTTGGAAGTGACTCAAAGGGAGGATCCATTACTGGACAAGGAACCGTGTCCAACAAAAGAATGAGCATTGATAAGGTCAACTATGTCAAAGAATTGGACTTCAATCTCATGAGTGTTTCCCAGGTCTGTGACCAAAAGCATTGGATGCTCTTCACAGATAAAGAATGCTTCGTACTGTCTCCAGGCCTATCCATACCTCCTCCAGAAAAGATTTTATTAACTGCTCAGAGAAAAGAGAATCTCTATATACTGGACATGAATGAAGTCACTCCATCTGGGAGTGTTTCCTGTTTTCTGTCAAAATCCTCAGTTGATGAATCAACTCTCTGGCACAGGAGATTAAGTCATGTTAATATCAAAACTATTAACAAACTGGTAAAGGACAATCTTGTCAGAGGGCTTCCTGACAAAGAATTCCAGCTAGAAGACCACTGCATTGCTTGCTTAAAGGGGAAGCAACACAAGAGTTCTCACAAGCCCAAGACCTTGAATACAAATGACACTCCACTACAGCTGCTGCACATGGATCTCTTTGTCCTACAAATGTCATGTCCATGGGCAAGAAGTCATACTGTCTGGTGATAACTAATGACTACACCAGATTCTCATGGGTATACTTCTTGAGAACTAAAGATGAAACTACTGAAATTCTCAAATCCTACATTCTTAGGATAGAGAATCAAAGCAATCAAAAGGTGAAGATCATAAGGTGTGATCAGAGCACAAAGTTCAAGAACCACACTTTAAACTGTTTCTGTGAAAGCAAGGGGATAGAAAGACAATACAGTGCTCCAAGAACTCCTCAACAAAATGGAGTTGCTGAAAGGAGAAACAGAACTCTAATTGAGTCAGCAAGATCTATGTTGGCTGACTCAAAACTGCCTCTCACATTCTGGGCAGAAGCAGTTAGCACAGCCTGCTATGTGCAAAATAGAGTTCTTATTGTCAAACCCCACAATAAGACACCTTATGAACTTTGGTTTCAAAGAGTTCCCTACATTGGGTTTCTAAAGCCTTTTGGGTGTCCATGCACCATTCTCATCACACATGGGGTTCTTCCTAAGTTTGGTGCCAAATCTGATGAAGGATATTTTGTGGGAAATTCCTCTCAATCAAAGGCCTACAGAGTATTCAATTCAAGAACAAGAATTGTGGAAGAATCAGCAAATGTGGAATGTAGAGAACACATCGTCTGTGAGCAGGGAAAAGGCCCAAACTGTCTCTTTGACATAGACTCCTTCTCCCAAATATTTGAGCCTCTCACCTTCTCAAATATGGAGTCTACGTCTACACAAACACCTGCCTACACTTCATCCACTGACTACAGACTGGAGTTTACCAAATCTTCTATCCGTCTGAAAAGACCATCGATTGATCCTCCATCAGTTGTGGAATAAATTGAAGCAAGTGAAGCCGGAACAAGACTCTCCAATGTCACCAGCAGCAGCCTGTCTGAAACTGAAAATCTAAATGAAGACTCTTCGGTAAATGCTGTAGATGCTGCTGATGCTATTGCTGAAAATATTGATGTGGCTAATGATGTTGAAGACTCTTCCACCATGAATGAAGAGACCCCTGATCAAAATCAAAGCAATCTGGAGCAAGGGATACAGCTGGAGGTGGTACCAGCACAGAGGATCATCCACAAAGAACACCCTCATGAAAATATTATTGGCCAAGTCCACCAAGGAGTTCTCACAAGAAGCAAATCTCACGAGGCCAATATATGCTTGTTTTCATGTTTTCTATCTCAGGTGGAACCCAAGAAGATAGATGAAGCACTCAAACACAGCAGCTGGATTGAGGCAATGCAGGAAGAATTGCTGCAATTCAAAAGGCAGGATGTCTGGAAACTTGTTGATCTTCCACCAGGTAAATATGCTATTGGCACACGATGGGTTTTCAGGAACAAACAAGATGAGAGAGGTATTGTAGTCAAGAACAAAGCCAGACTTGTCGCTCAAGTCTACACTCAGGAAGAAGGAATTGACTATGATGAAGTCTTTGCTCCTGTTGCCAGACTGGAGGCCATCAGAATCTTCCTGGCATATGCTGCATCCAAGAACTTCACTGTCTATCAAATGGATGTAAAAAGTGCCTTTCTGTATGGGAAGATTGGTGAGGAAGTATATGTCAAACAGCCTCCAGGCTTTGTAGATCCTGCACATCCTAGTCAAGTGTTCAAACTAGACAAAGCTCTGTATGGCCTACATCAAGCACCAAGAGCCTGGTATGAAACCCTGTCAGGATATCTACTAAGCAACAACTTCAGAAGAGGTGCTATTAACCAGACCTTGTTTATCAAAGATGAAGGGGGAGAAATCTTACTAGTTCAAATCTATGTTGATGATATCATCTTTGGATCAACAAGGAAAAAGCTGTGCAAAGACTTTGAGATTCTGATGCACTCAAAGTTTGAAATGAGTTCAATGGGTGAACTAAATTTCTTTTTGGGTCTACAAGTCAAAAAGACCCAAATGGAATCTTCATCAGCCAATCCAAATATGTAAAGAGCATTTTGGACAGATTCAAGATGGATGACTGCTCTGCTGCAAGAACCCCTATGCAAGTGCATCATCAGCTGACTCCAGACAAAGATGGCCAAGACACTGATCAACATCAGTACCGTGCAATGATAGGTTCTCTCATGTATCTCACTGTCTCAAGACCAGATATCATGTTTGCAGTATGTCTCTGTGCAAGATTTCAAGCAGCTCCAAAGATTTCACATCTCTGTGCAGTACCTCTTCACATTGACCCCTGAAGGTTTGAGATATAACCTTCAAGAGGGTGCAAAGCAACAATTTTTTATGTACCCAAGATTCTTGCAGGAGGTTTTCAATCAAGAACTAAAAGAACTTTCAAAACCTGCAAGAATCTACATCATGCTGGGACATAAAAATAATATTTTTCAAAGCATGAGAACTGTTTCCAAAAAGTTCTCAGGGGTCAATGTTCCATTGTTATCTACAATGCTGAACATACAAAGTACCCTGGGTGACAGTTCAGCAATCCCAGCTGATACTGATCCCACACCCTCCACATCACATCCTGAACAACAATCTGCTTCCACCATTCGAACCCCTGTGCATACTACTAAGGATGCACAGGTACAAAAATCACTTACACCTCTTTTGGATGTTATCGTTCAACTGGAACAAAGGGCCCCAGTTGCAACGACATACACTAGGAAAAGGAGCAAGAAGACTCCTTATCTTCTTGTCTCCAAGGCCCAAACCCAACCTAACAGCCCTCACTCAGAATCACAACATTCTGGTGAGAATATCATAAGGGACAGCCACATTCTTAGGGAGACTCCTTCGGATGTCTCTCTATTAGGATCAGGATCACTTCCCGGATCCATAGAACAGCCCCTTGAGCCACTCCTTTCTCTTCTGAACTTAAGTGTTGAGGAACCTGATCAAGATGATGTACTTTCTCCAACTGACACTATCTCGGTGGTACTGATTGATCTTGCTTCCAACAAACCCAACCCAAGTTCTACACCCCTGAAGGTCCACTCTAGGAGTTATGACAGAGTGGATGTGGAAGAGGCTGTCACTACTGCTGGTCCATCAAATGACCAGGAGGACAGTGACAACATCGCTAAGACCTCAACCACGGCAACTCACAGTGAGGATGTTTCCTTGGAAACTCCCCTCACTGAGAGGAATCCCATGCGCCAAGAAACCATGGGTGATGGGGATGCTGAGGCTAGGCCTACAGCCCCATCTGGGTCCAAGGATTCCACAAATATGGATGAGGACAGTATGCAACTTAGAAATCAGGAATTGACGGACAGGGTGGCTATGCTTGAAGCTGAGGTGTCAAAACTACAACACCAGATCCTTCTGCATGAAGCCCATCAATGCCCCTCCATGGCTTCTCCCTCCCTTATCTCAGTGGGCACTCAAACTGATACTTATCTGTCCACTGATGCAACCAAAAAGGGGGAGATAGTCCCAATGAAAGAAGACTCAGACAGTCTTGACGACTGGATTCAAGAGCAGGCTGCATTTCAAAGTACACTATTCAAGCCAGCTTTTGTACAGGTTCATGACTTGCCAGCTTCAGATGACGAAGAAGAAGAGACTTCTGAAGACTGGAAGTTAGTCGTCAGGGCAGTTGATGAGATGCTGACTGATGCTGAAGACACAGAACAAACATATACATCTTTCAGCATCATCCCTGAAGCAGCAGCCATCATAAGTCAATCCACTACCCCCCAATTTTCACTGACTTCAACACAACTAGAGTTTGACACAATACTAGTTTGGGGGTATGATGGAAAGTCTGAGAGGTTCTGGATTGGTTGGGAGTTTGGCGGAGTAGAAGAGCTAAACTGGGACTTTCTCAACAGCATCCAAGTCCTTCACCTATACCATCTACAATGCATCAAAAACTCGACGGACCTCTCAGCAGAACTTGCTATTGGCAGGTTCTATGACTTGATGGAGGATAATCTACCCAACTTCGAAAGACAAATACAAGCAGCAAAAAGGGTAGTCTATCATGAATCTTCAACAGCAACAGAAAGAAGTCTGACTCCTAGAAGACTTGAAATAATAAGGAGCAGTCTTCTCACTGAAGAAGAAGTTCTGTGCTGGAGAAGATTCATGTATAACAGAATGGCTAGGGATGTAGAAGTGGAAGGATGGATAAGCACTGACTCCCATGACATCACCTTCTTCCTGAGCAATGGATCTTCTCTCTCAATCAACATCAAAGAGATCTTACTCCTACCATCAGCCTTCCTGCACAAGGTCTTTGAGCTCAGATCACACATTTGCAACATCAACTCCTTAGAAAGTCAAGAAATGATCAAGATCATCAAGGCTTCTCTTTATGAGGAGGAATCTGGATCTG
Organism: Smallanthus sonchifolius; assembly: GCA_023525975.1. Lineage (NCBI taxonomy): Eukaryota > Viridiplantae > Streptophyta > Magnoliopsida > Asterales > Asteraceae > Smallanthus > Smallanthus sonchifolius. Next base: position 24,063,451 of record CM042037.1, read on the forward strand.
ACTCAGACCTATCCTTTCTCTCTTCTCCAACAGTCAAACTGAACACAGAAGAAGAATCAAGAAGAAGAGACAAGGAAAAGATAAAAGATGCATGGAAAGAAGTGACAGGTATGGAATGGAAAGGAAATGAAGAAAGTTCCCTTCCCTTGTCTATTCCCCAAATTGCCAATGAAGCTAAAGCTGAGATCCCAACAGCATCTACTACATCTGCTGTTGCGGTCCATGAAGCTGAAGCAGAGGCATCCAACAAAGATAAGGGAAAGGGACTAATGACCAAAGAAGATGAAGAAAGAATTGAGAAGGAGAAGAAAGAAAAGGAGGATAAAAGAAGAAGAAGAAGAGAAGAAGAGGAGATGGCTGAACTAAAGAAAGCTCAAGACAGAAAAACAGCCATTCTCCTCAGAGAACAACAGATCCAGCTGTATGCAAAACAACTGGATGATCTAAAAGTAAAAATTCCTGTAGTTTATCAAATTGAAGAAGATGAAGCTCTTGCTCTTCAACTGCAGGAACAATTCAACAAAGAAGAAGAAGAGATAGAGAAGAAGAAGAAGAAGAAAGAGGCTAAGTTCAGAATAACTGATTCTGAACTAGCCAAAGAAATGAGAGAGGAGTGGGTAAAGGCTCTGGTTTCTCAAGGTGAGGATGCAGACTACCTTGAGAAACTATCAAATAAAGAAATCTACAAAGCCTTCATGGGTCATCAGGGTCAATTGGCAAACAAGAAAAAGGCTGAAGAAGAAGAAGAAAAAGTCAAACAAAAGTCCAAAAAGACCATTGCCTTTAACCAAAGATCCCATGAAGAAAGGAAGATCATGATTGACTTCCTTAAGGCTAGAGGAGAGAGTGGAAAGAGGCTGGGTCCCATGAACTTCATGAACCTGCAAGCCCTCTACCTTAAAGTCAAGAAGGATGAGGAAGAAAGACTAGGGAAGAAAGGCTCCAAGAAGAGGGAAATCAGTCAAGAAGAAGAAAGGAAAACAAAGAAACCCAAGCCTTCTCTCTCACCCAACACTTTCTCAATCCAACAACCTTCCACTCTCCATCCTAGACCTCCATCCTCTCCACCCTCAAAGTCCAAATCCTTCCATCTAGCTCCTACTCATCAACAACCCCCCAATAAGAAAAGCAAACCTACTACTAAACCAGAAGACTCAAGAGAAATTGTCAACTGGTCCTACAACACTCAAGATCAAAGGTTTGAAGTCTTCAGAGGAAGAACAGAAGAAAGAAAATCACTCTATGCAACTGTTGATGAGATATTACAACTTCCAGATTCTGATCTCAGAAGAATAATGGAGCTGGGTGAAGCTCATGAGCCTGCAAATGAGGGTGGGAAACGTCTTATGCTAGCAATCAAACATCATTTCAACCCTAGCAAAGATGTGATCATAGATATCAAACCACTTCAGTCACACTCTCTATTTGTAAGTTGGTCCTACAATGCTGATCTGAATGAGTTCACCTTAACTGATGTTAAGAAGCAGCAGATGAGATGTTCAAGCAAGACAATTTTCAAAATGCCAAGTAAAGACATCAAGACTCTGTCTGAGCTTCCACTGAACAATCCCAGCAAGGATCCAAGAGGCTATGAAGTTGCAAGGATAGTCTGCCACATGCAAAAGCTTCAGCAACAAAGAGATTAGAAGAATTTTGGTAGCATCAGTCTAGGGGGAGTTTGTAGAACCAAAGACTGATTGCAACTAAATTCTTCTAAGTACAAATGCTGCTGATAGGCTTATCAGCAGCGTTCAACACTTGTTGCTGCTGATAGGCTTATCAGCAGCGTTCAACAGATCAGGTTTGATGCTAATCCTCATCTTTGCTGCTGACTGCCTTGTGCCTTGAAGATAAATCTTTGCTGCTGACTGCCTTGTGCCTTGAAGATAAATCGTTGCAGCTGACTATCCATGCCAAGCGTCACTGAAAACTTTCTGCAAAAGCTACTGACACACTCAAAGCAGAAGAAACCTCAATGGTGCAACCAATGACGGACAACAATGCTCTTCTCCAAGCATGCAAGTAATGATGCATAAAGAAGACGTTTCAATAAAGTTAGCTAGTCTAGACTAAACTTGTATTATTAGCTTCGTACAAAAGATCAACGGTCTGTGTTAGATCTGATCCTTAGAATCAAGGGTCTGTCTTGATTCTAAGTTAGTATAAATACCGTGTAAACACTTCATTGTAAGTGTGCTTCTTGATAGAGTTTTCATTTGTAATCGTTTATTCACAAAAGCTTAATACAACAGTGTTCTTATTAGTATTCTTTCTGTTTACTCGATTATACTTGTGTAGTTGCTATTGTTTCCGTCAATTTCAACTAAGAACAGAACCATCTTGTACTTTCACGATCCTACAACTATGTTGTTTTATAGTGAAACGACACATGTTTATGGTAAAACAACACAATTCACACAGTGTCGTTTTTTTTTTAAAAAATATAGCAAAATTATATTTGAATTAAATATAAAATATGATCGAATTTATGGTGTATTTAAAAAAAATATCGTCTATGTAAAAGTGATGTAAAAACTCCATATAATGAGGTGCGCTTATGTTCATATAAAATATACCCCATGCCCTTATTTTCTTAGGTAGAAAGGAGTTATATGCCATTGGGGTTGGTGGCACAATGGTATAGGAAAATCTTCTAAAATACTAAGGTTTAATAAGGTTATAGGTTCAAGTCCCACTTTCAACAGGAATTAAGAAATTTGTCTTTAAAAAAAAAATATTATATATTTATATATATAGCTATTTAATGAAATCGATTTGTATTACGCATAAATTAAACATTTTAACTATTATAATATTTAATAGGATAATTTGTCAATTTAATGCATTGTTGGTGAGTTCCTTGTTCACTGGTCCATTACCAAGTCAAATGGTATAATCCAAAATCTGACCCCTTCATATGCCGAGATTTATTAACATGCTCTAATAGTAACAACTAACAAATTCAAAAATCCTTAAAAAATGATGATTTCTCAATTTTATTTACTACTCAACACATACACCACAAATCTCTCTTATTTAGAAACTAGGCATAAGGTATCAACTTGCTTCAATTGCATAGGTGGATCTAAAGCGAAGAGAAAATCGGGAGACCCGGTAATGTTGCACCCGCATCCGCAATGAACACATTACCGCTTACATACTCAGACGAGTCATGAATCAGATACCTAGCTAGTCTGGTCAAGCCTGGATCAACCGCGCCAAATGTTTTTAAAGGAACAGTTCTTCGAGCCACATTGTCGAGCCACTCTTTTTCCATCAAACCTTGTGTTATTTCAGACCTAAAAAGCCCTGGATTGATCGAGTTCACCCTGATCTTGTACATACCCAATTCCATAGCCATTACCTGTTCAAAACATTAAATCATTAGATTCCGATTCGATGTCATACCAGGCTCAGCGGTCGGACCCGATTTCAATTTTTTTTTCTTTCAAAAATTCATCTCCAGACTCTATATTCTTTTGTTTATTACAAGTGGATTAAAAAGGAATTTAAAATTACCTTGGTCAACGTATTAACACCCGTCTTTGAAGAAGCATAAGCAAGAGCCCCGGGCAGCTGCCCGCGGTCAAGGCCGGCAATAGATGAAATATTGATGATCGATCCACCATGTTTTGTATCACGCATACGTATACACATGTATTTTGACACCAACCATGTTCCGGTCAAATTGGTTCTCATAGTACTATCCCATTCATCCTCAACCAATTCCAACGGACTATGCACATTACCTGAAATCCATACGTTACAGATCTCATATAATTACTTTATTAGTTATAATTAATTAATATTAATATAATATATTATAGTTTAAAAACTCAATTGAGGTGGATGAAGTATTTAATTACTATTTATTTATTATTATTATTACCTCTAACTCCGGCATTATTAATTAAACCGTCGATACGCCCAAATGCCTCCCACGCCTTATTCATCGAGGCTTCAATGGTGGGACCCTTGGCACTAACATCAAGCTCCACCGCCACCGCTCGAACATTATCAATGACGTCATCCTTACCGGAAGTTCCGAGTAGGTTGATTTCGTCGCAGAGGGACACGAGCCGGTCAATCCGGCGAGCCGCCGCAACGATTCTGCAGCCGGCTTTGGCCAAGTCTAGGCAGAAGTCTCGGCCGAGACCGGACGAGGCGCCGGTGACCATCACCACTTTCCCGTTTAGGTCATGCCACGGCTCCAATTTGGAAGATGGTGGTTGGTTGGCCATGGTTTTGGGTTTAGGTTGAAGGGATAAATAGGGCAATTGGGTTTAAGAGGATTTTGGTATAAACAGAAAGGAAAAGTGGGTGAAAGAAATAAGTGCTTAGACCAATTTTGTATTGGACCAAACCACTAGGTTGTTAGATATGAATATTGAAACCGCCATTGAATTTACATGTAACTACCATGACCTATGGTGTCAGAAATCATAATTTGTTCCAAACAAAAAAAGGCAATATAATCTTAAAGGCATCCGGTATTCTGGTATACTCAATCATGTAAGAACTCACACGTTCTTTCACACAAGAGAGGGGTGGTGTTCTACTGTTCTCACACTACTCAAGCGCCCCTTAACCAATCAAATAGGATTGCTCTTCGCATCTTCCTTGGTGTAAAATGATTTCCCGTTAGAATTCTCACGCCCCTTTCACGCCAAGAAGGGGGTGGTGTTCCACGTCCCTCTCACAGGGTATACCGGATACCCTAACTAGAGAATAGTTTAAGTTGTTAAACAAACTAAAATTGTGCCCGTGCGCTGTGGCGTGCTAAACCACGTAGGAAATTATCGTCCTAAAAGGTTTATAAAATAAAGTCATTGAAAAACGAAACAGTTAAAAAAGTTATCGTTTACGAAATAAATATACGTACTCAGACCTTTATATAAAAAACAAAACCTTAACGCAAACCCACACGTTGCAGCGAAATAGCCAGTAATATTCCAAAAATTTTATAAAAAAAAACAAAACAGTAACAAAGTTGTTAAAAAAAGTTTAAGAATTATTTTTTTTTAAAGTAACAAAAAAAGTATGTAAAATTGTAAATTAAAAAAATAAATTTTGTAAAAAAACCTAAAATTGAGAGGGGAAAAGGAAGGAAACAACCGATAAGGGGGAATAGTTGCGCGAGTTAGAACCTGCGTCACCTTTGTGTATGCAAATACTTGGGTTTCAAATTCAATTCCCAACTGCATCCTCTTTTCGCTCTACTCAAAAACCATTCTCGGAGTTCAGTTTTGCCAAAATTCTTTTTCTATTCGCTTGTGTTTGATCTGATTTTATTGGAGCACCACAATAGAGCAATATAGGTGGTGAAATATTTTCATTGGTTGGTTGTTTTGGGTGGTCAAGAACTCTCGGCCAACAAAGGGGATGTTTACAAATTTTCTTTGCCACAAGTTTTAATAAATTGTTGAGATGTTTCTGTTAGTGGGACAATGGCGTAATAGTTATCCCCACTATTATAGAGATTCACAATGAATAATTTTGTGTGCTACGAAAAAGATTTAACAATTCATTATCATATACGTGGTTTTCAAAAGCTTGAATAGGTAGCTGCTACAAAGCCATTATGTTTCTGGTCTGGTGGTCAGGGGGTTTTCCATGTAAAGGGTTTTCTCCTATAAAAGTTATGGGGTTCGAATTCTAATAAAGGGTCCTGACGAGAGGAATTTTACCAGTACCCTCCACAGGTCTATACGTTAGCCGTTAAAAAAAAAAGATAGCTACTACAAAGGAAGCGTCGTAGGGTTATATCTACACACAAGATTATTATACTTAAATTCCCAGTTCAAGGTCTACCATCATCATATTTTCGCTCTACGATCTAGTTTCTAGTTTGTTAAACTCACAATAATTTTGCTGGTATGATGTGTTGGTTTTATTGTGCTAGTTTGTTGTTTATACCATTTAAATGATGTGGTGCTGTTTTGTTGTTTATCATGTACTGTTTTACATTTTATGTGTTGTTTTTTGTTCATTTTTTTGCGGTTTTTACATTATTCAATCCAAGATATATAGTTTTAGTTGTGCTAGTTTGCTACCGTGTTGCTTTGATGTTAAGTTGATTTGTTTGTGATGAGTTTTGTTTGTGCTATTTTAGTTGTGGTGTTTTCATTCTATGGTTTGATGTTTTACCATAAAATAGCACAGTTCTCATTAACTATGTTGTTTTATAGTGAAACGACACATGTTTATGGTAAAACATCACAATTCACACAGTGTGGTTTTTTTTGTTAAAAAAATATAGCAATATTATATTTTAATTAAAGATAAAATATGATCGATTTTATGGTGTATAGAAAAAAAATAACGTCTATGTAAAAGTGATGTGAAAACTCCATATAATGAAGTGCGTTTATGTTCATATAAAATATACCCGATGCCCTTATTTTCTTAGGTAGAAAGGACTAATATGTCATTGGGGTTGGTGGCCCAGTGGTAGAGGAAAATCTTCTAAAACACCAAGGTTTAAGAAGGTTATAGATTCAAGTCCCACTCTCAACAGTAATTAAGAAATTTGCCTTTAAAAAAAATATTATATATTTATATATATAGCTATTTAATGAAATCGATTTGTATTACGCATAAATTAAACATTTTAACTATTATAATATTTAATAGGATAATTTGTCAATTTAATGCATTGTTGTTGAGTTCCTTGTTCACTGGTCCATTACCAAGTCAAATGGGATATTCCAACATCTGACCCCTTCATATGCCGAGATTTATTAACATGCTCTAATAGTAACAACTAACAAATTCAAAAATCCTTAAAAAATGATGATTTCTCAATTTTATTTACTACTCAACACATACACCACAAATCTCTCTTATTTAGAAACTAGGCATAAGGTATCAACTTGCTTCAATTGCATAGGTGGATCTAAAGCGAAGAGAAAATTGGGAGACCCGGTAATATTACACCCGCGTCCACAATGAACACATTACCGCTTACATACTCAGACGATTCATGAATCAGATACCTAGCTAGTCTGGTCAAGCCTGGATCAACCGCGCCAAATGTTTTTAAAGGAACAGTTCTTCGAGCCACATTGTCGAGCCACTCTTTTTCCATCAAACCTTGTGTTATTTCAGACCTAAAAAGCCCCGGATTGATCGAGTTTACCCTTATCTTGTACATACCCAATTCCATAGCCATTACCTGTTCAAAACATTAAATCATTAGATTCCGATTCGATGTCATACCAGGCTCAGCGGTCGGACCGGATTTCAATTTTTTTTCTTTCAAAGTTTCATCTTCAGACTCTATATTCTTTTGTTTATTACAAGTGGATTAAAAATGAATTTAAAATTACCTTGGTCAACGTATTAACACCCGTCTTTGAAGAAGCATAAGCAAGACCCCGGGCAGCTGCCCGCGGTCAAGGCCGGCAATAGATATAATATTGATGATAGATCCACCATGTTTTGCATCACGCATACGTATACACACGTATTTTGACACCAACCATGTTCCGGTCAAATTGGTTCTCATGGTACTATCCCATTCATCCTCAACCAATTCCAAAAGACTATGCACTTTACCTGAAATCCATACGTTACAGATCTCATATAATTACTTTATTAGTTATAATTAATTAATATTAATATTATATATTATAGTTTAAAAACTCAATTGAGCTGGATGGAGTATTTAATTACTATTTATTATTTATTATTATTATTACCTCTAACTCCGGCATTATTAATTAAACTGTCGATACGCCCAAATGCCTCCCACGCCTTATTCACCAAGGCTTCAATGGTGGGACCCTTGGCACTAACATCAAGCTCCACCGCCACCGCTCGAACATTATCAGTGACGTCATCGTTACCGGAAGTTCCGAGTAGGTTGATTTCCTCGCAGAGGGACACGAGTCGGTCAATCCGGCGAGCCGCTGCAACGATTCTGCAGCCGGCTTTGGCCAAGTCTAGGCAGAAGTCTCGGCCGAGACCGGACGAGGCGCCGGTGACCATCACCACTTTCCCGTTTAGGTCATGCCACGGCTCCAATTTGGAAGATGGTGGTTGGTTGGCCATGGTTTTGGGTTTAGGTTGAAGGGATAAATAGGGCAATTGAGTTTAAGAGGATTTTGGTATAAATAGAAAGGAAAAGTGGGTGAAAGAAATAAGTGCTTAGACCAATTTTGTATTTGACCAAACCACTAGGTTGTTAGATATGAATTATTTTTTTTAAAAGTAACAAAAAAAGTATTTAAAATTGTAAATTAAAAAAATAAATTTTATAAAAAAACCTAAAATTGGGAGGGGAAAAGGAAGGAACCAACCGGTAAGGGGAATAGTTGCGCGAGTTAGAACCTGCGTCGCCTATGTGTATGCAAATACTTGGGTTTCAAATTCAATTCCCTACTGCATCCTCTTTTCGCTCTACTCAAAAACCATTCTCGGAATTCAGTTTTGCCAAAATTCTTTTTCTATTCGCTTGTGTTTGATCTGATTTTATTGGAGCACCACAATAGAGCAATATAGGTGGTGAAATATTTTCATTGGTTGGTTGTTTTGGGTGGTCAAGAACTCTCGGCCAACAAAGGGGATGTTTACAAATTTTCTTTGCCACAAGTTTTAATAAATTGTTGAGATGTTTCTGTTAGTGGGACAGTGGCGTAATAGTTATCCCCACTATTATAGAGATTCACAATGAATAATTTTGTGTGCTACGAAAAAGATTTAACAATTCATTATTATATACGTGGTTTTCAAAAGCTGGTCAACATTATGTTTATGGTCACCATTATATTTCTGGTCCGGTGGTCAGGCTGTTTTCCATTTAAAGGGTTTCCTCCTATAAAAGTCATGAGGTTCGAATTCTAAAAAAGGGTCCTGACGAGGGGAATTTTACCAGTACCATCCACAGGTCTAGGCGTCAGCCGTTAAAAAAAAGATAGCTACTACAAAGGAAGCGTCGTAGGGTTATATCTACACACACGATTATTATACTTAAATTCCCAATTCAAGGTCTACCATCATCATATTTTCGCTCTACGATCTAGTTTGTGGTTTGTTAAACTCACAATATGTGTTGGTTTTATTGTGCTAGTTTGTTGTTTATACCATTTAAATGATGTTGTGCTGTTTTGTTATTTATCATGTACTGTTTTACATTTTATGTGTTGTTTTTGTTCATTTTTATGCGGGTTTTACATTATTCAATCCAAGATATATAGTTTTAGTTGTGCTAGTTTGCTACCGTGTTGTTTTGATGTTATGATGATTTGTTTGTGATGAGTTTTGTTTGTGATATTTTAGTTGTGGTGTTTTCATTCTATAGTTTGATGTTTTATCATAAAACAGTACAGTTCTCATTAACTATGTGGTTTTATAGTGAAACGACACATGTTTATGGTAAAACAACACAATTCACACAGTGTCGTTTTTTTTTTAAATATAGCAATATTATATTTGAATTAAAGATAAAATATGATCGAATTTATGGTGTATTTAAAAAAAAATAACGTCTATGTAAAAGTGATGTGAAAACTCCATATAATGAGGTGCGCTTATGTTCATATAAAATATACCACATGCCCTTATTTTTTTGGTAGAAAGGACTTATATGTCATTGGGTTGGTGGCACAGTGGTATAGGAAAATCTTCTAAAACACTAAGGTTTAAGAAGGTTATAGGTTCAAGTCCCACTTTCAACATGAATTAAGAAATTTATCTTTAAAAAAAAATATTATATATTTATATATATAGCTATTTAATGAAATCAATTTGAATTACGCATAAATTAAACATTTTAACTATTATAATATTAAATAGGATAATTTGTCAATTTAATGCATTGTTGGTGAGTTCCTTGTTCACTGGTCTATTACCAAGTCAAATGGTATATTCCAACATCTGACCCCTTCATATGCCGAGATTTATTAACATGCTCTAATAGTAACAACTAACAAATTCAAAAATCCTTAAAAAATGATGATTTCTCAATTTTATTTACTACTCAACACATACACCACAAATCTCTTTTATTTAGAAACTAGGCATAAGGTATCAACTTGCTTCAATTGCATAGGTGGATCTAAAGCGAAGAGAAAATCGGGAGACCCGGTAATGTTGCACCCGCGTCCGCAATGAACACATTACCGCTTACATACCCAGACGAGTCATGAATCAGATACCTAGCTAGTCTGGTCAAGCCTGGATCAACCGCGCCAAATGTTTTTAAAGGAACAGTTCTTCGAGCCACATTGTCGAGCCACTCTTTTTCCATCAAACCTTGTGTTATTTTCAGACCTAAAAAGCCCTGGATTGATCGAGTTCACCCTGATCTTGTACATACCCAATTCCATAGCCATTACCTGTTCAAAACATAAATCATTAGATTCCGATTCGATGTCATACTAGGCTCGGCGGTCGGACCGGATTTCAATTTTTTTTTCTTTCAAAAGATCATCTTCAGACTCTATATTCTTTTGTTTATTACAAGTGGATTAAAAATGAATTTAAAATTACCTTGGTCAACGTATTAACACCCGTCTTTGAAGAAGCATAAGCAAGAGCCCCAGGCAGCTGCCCGCGGTCAAGGCCGGCAATAGATGAAATATTGATGATCGATCCACCATGTTTTGCATCACGCATACGTATACACATGTATTTTGACACCAACCATGTTCCGGTCAAATTGGTTCTCATGGTACTATCCCATTCATCCTCAACCAATTCCAACGGACTATGCACGTTACCTGAAATCCATACGTTACAGATCTCATATAATTACTTTATTAGTTATAATTAATTAATATTAATATAATATATTATAGTTTAAAAACTCAATTGAGGTGGATGGAGTATTTAATTACTATTTATTTATTATTATTATTATTACCTCTAACTCCGGCATTATTAATTAAACCGTCGATACGCCCAAATGCCTCCCACGCCTTATTCACCGAGGCTTCAATGGTGGGACCCTTGGCACTAACATCAAGCTCCACCGCCACCGCTCGAACATTATCAGTGACGTCATCGTTACCGGAAGTTCCGAGTAGGTTGATTTCGTCGGAGAGGGACACGAGCCGGTCAATCCGACGAGCCGCCGCAACGATTCTGCAGTCGGCTTTGGCCAAGTCTAGGCAGAAGTCTCGGCCGAGACCGGACGAGGCGCCGGTGACCATCACCACTTTCCCGTTTAGGTCATGCCACAGCTCCAATTTGGAAGATGGTGGTTGGTTGGCCATGGTTTTGGGTTTAGGTTGAAGGGATAAATATGGCAATTGGGTTTAAGAGGATTTTGGTATAAATAGAAAGGAAAAGTGGGTGAAAGAAACAAGTGCTTAGACCAATTTTGTATTGGACCAAACCACTAGGTTGTTTGATATGAAGATTGAAACCGCCATTGAATTTACATGTAACTACCATGACCTAAGGTGTCGGAAATAATAATTTGTTCCAACAAAAAAAGGCAATATAATCCTAAAGGCATCTGGTATTCTGGTATACTCAATCATGTGACAATTCACACGTTCTTTCACACAAGAGAGGGGTGGTGTTCTACTGTTCTCACACTACTCAAGCCCCCCTTAACCAATCAAATAGGATTGCTCTTCGCATCTTCCTTGGTGTAAAATGATTTCCTGTTAGAATTCTCACGCCTCTTTCACGCCAAGAAGGGAGTGGTGTTCCACGTCCCTCTCACAGGGTATACCGGATACCTAACTAGAGAATAGTTTAATTTGTTAAACAAACTAAAATTGTGCCCGTGCGCTGCGACGTGCTAAACCACGTAGGAAATTATCATCCTTAAAGGTTTATAAAATAAAGTCATTGAAAAACGAAACAGTTAAAAAAGTTATCGTTTACGAAATAAATATACGTACTCATAACTTTATATAAAAAACAAAACGTTAACGCAAACCCACACGTTGAAGCGAAATAGCCAGTAATATTCCAAAAAATTTATAAAAAAAACAAAACCATAACAAAGTTGTTAAGAAAAGTTTAAGAATTATTTTTTTTTAAAGTAAAAAAAAAGTATTTAAAATTGTAAATTAAAAAATTAAATTTTATAAAAAAACCTAAAATTGGGAGGGGAACAGGAAGGAACCAACCGGTAAGGGGGAATAGTTGCGCGGGTTAGAACCTGAGTCGCCTTTGTGTATGCGCATACACCAACCACCAAACCAAGACTTACTTTATGTTAAACTTTATTCATATTTTAAAAGTTATAGGTTAAAAAAATATATATATTAAAATTTAGTTATAAACATTAAGAGGGTGTTTGGGATTGTGGTGGGAAAGTGTTTATTGACTTTTTTAAAAAGCAGATAAGTCAAAAAAATTAGCAATTTTTTTTTGAAAAAGATAATAAGTCAATAAGCTATTCTCAAAAGCCAAGAAATACTGAATTTTGGAAATGACTTATTAACTTATTAGCTTTTCAAAAAGCCAATAAACACTTTCCAAAAGCACTCCCGAACACCCCCTAAAATAATTAAAAAAACAAACAGACGTTCAATACTATACATTTTATTTAAAAATACTTAATACTTATTAATGGCACCAAAGTGGTTATGAAAATACATAAACCCAATATTTATTTTGGGAGAGAGTTGGTGACACACGTGTTGTCTACAATCCTTTCATTTTTCCACCTTCTAATAGTATGTGCTATACTCTCACTTGGCATTTCTAGGTGAGAGTAACTTTTATGTCACGTGGGCGCCACGTAAGATTCATTGGTTGTTCACATGGGTCTTATTTGGTAAGGGAAATACCCAAGTGAATGAAATACCACATATTTAACCATGGAGTACTCACCCAACACCCACACACACAATAAAGGACCCACCCAACACTCAGTCTTCTCCCTTTCTCCCGTGAAATCCTTCACGCCACAACACTCACGCCCCCTTCACGCCAAAGGGGGTGGTCTGCCAACCAAGCTCACGCCGTGAGCACCTTCACGCCTACCCTCGCGTGAGGGTATACCGCATAGCCTAATCCAAATTTACTTTTCAAAAAATAGATTGAAATGCAAAATCCAAAATAAAAAAAATAGAAGTGGATTAATAAGCAACGCATTGAAACGTGTACCAGATGCGTAAAAGGTTTGAAGTATCGCTTTTTGTAAGTAACTACGGGGAACCTCGCCAGGGCCGGCCCTGGGTAGGCCGAGCCGGACTTCCGGTCAGGGTCCATTTTTTTGGGGGCCTAAAATTTTATATATATGTTTTTTTATAAAATTTTATATACCGTTTTATGTATTGAGACCTTTTTATAAAAAACTTGAAAACATATTGGGCCCTTTTTATAATGGGTGGCCCTCTTTAATCTTTATAATGGTTGGACGCTCTTTAATCATTATAATGTAATTGTTGGACCCTAATCCGTTTAATCTTTATAATGTAAATATGTAATGGTTGATTGGTTGGGCTCTAATCCACTAATCATTTTAATCTTTATAATGTAAATATGTAATGGTTGGGCCCTAATCAAGTTATTGCTTCTCTTGAGACAAGATTTGATCAATTCAAAAACTATGAAAAATTATTTGTTTTTTTGTTTCCACACAACTTGAGGGGAATTGAAGATAAAGATTTGAAGTTGTCTTGTCGTTTTCTTGAAAATGCACTCAAGCTTGAAATAAGATCGGATATTGATGGTGATGAACTTTATATGGAGTTGAAGTTATTTAACACATTAGAAACCAGTGAATTTAGCAACCCTATAGATGTTTTGAAGCATTTGAATGAGTCACAAGAAAATTTCCCAAATGCAAGGATTGCATATACAATATTGTTGACTATTCCAGTCACGGTTGCATCTGCAGAAGGAGTTTTTCGAAATTGAAGTTATTGAAATCATACTTACGATCTACAATTACCCAAGAAAGACTTAGTGGATTGGCGATGATAGCTATCGAGAACGAAATTTTAGAGAGCATAAACTGCGAAGAGGTGATCAAAGAGTTTGCTGGCAAGAATGCTAGGAGAGCTTCGCGAATCATGGGTTAGCTATTACGGTATGTCATGTAACATACTATATTTTTTCTATGTTTATTGCTATAACGTTAATCATTTTTAAAAAAAAATTAGTTTATATATTTTGTTCATTAAGTCCTTTTTTTTCCGGCTTAGTCGGGGCACTTAAATCCTCAGGATCAGCCCTGATTACCACGCGCTCTACGACGGTGAAGTAAATTGCGGTAATGACGACAAAGCGTGAGCGTTAAGGTCACGGTAATGGTGACAAAACGGGAGCGTTAAGGTTTGCAATTTTGCAACGTTAAAGCTAAATTACGTAAAAATAATAGAAAGATAAGATTAATAAAATTAAAGCATGGGAAAACCCAAATGAAAAAAACAATTTTAAAACAAAAAATAAATTTAAAAAGAACTCCACCACCAAGGTTCGAACTCAGGTGGATGGGGTGAATATGAGAGAACTCCAAACATGCGGTGACCACCAGGCCAAGTTAGCCTTTGGGTTTTATTCCTCGCGAAAACTTTTTTATACACAAAATAATCAGCATAAATCGAAAAAAATTAAAATGCAGTCGATGGGCATATGCCACGTGACCCCACCGCCCAAAAGATCCAATAAGAATCGTTTACTGTTCACCTCTTGGTGAAATGTGTGTTATATAATGTAATTTTAATTAATAACTTTTAAAACTTTATAAATATTTGTATTTTTTGTTTTAAATAAATAATTATTAGTATTTGTTATTTTTATTAGGAGTGTGCATGGGTCGGTTTTTGGGTAAAACCATACCTAAAACCGAAAGTTCGGTATTTGGCTTTTTTAAAACCGTTCGATTTCGGTTTTTATAATGGGTTCGGTTCGGTTTTGGTTTTTTCAATTTTAAAATCAATTGGGTTTGAATTTTTTGAGGTAAAAGAAAAATGGTCCAAAATAATAAACATGGGTTTGAAATTTTGGGCATAGTTTTTTTTTATTAACTACTGATTATCACATATCTTGGCATAAATATTTTGGGATACAAAAATTAAGTTTTCTTACAAAATACTCAACATAAAAAATAAACATTATAATTTATAAATTCAAAAAATATAAATAATAACCTACTATTAATGTAAATACGTGTAACACAAATATGTATACACTTTTAACATAGAAGCACACAACACAATATATTATATATTATGAAATGTGTAACATCCCGAATTTCGAAAGCCATAGATCAGGCTCGGGAAGTGCACGAGCATAAGGAAATGTTGGAGCACGTTTTTGTGACAGAGACTCTGGATGTTGTCTTAGCTTTTGTACTTGTCTTTATGTATTTGTATTTAAGTATCTGTATGTATTGATTATCGAGTTGTAATCACATATGTATTGTAGGATCGGTAAATACAAGATGGTTCTATTCCAGTTGAGATTGACGAAAACAATCACAACTTAAGCAAAGTAAACAAGTAGACAAGAAGAATACTGATAAATACAATTTGTATTAAGCTTCAAGTGTTACAAGATTACAGAGAAAGTTCTTAAGCAAAAGTTCTCGAAATACAATGACTCTAAGTACTACTTATATAGTAACTTAGAATCAAGACACACCCTTGATTCTAAGGATCAGATCTAACACAAACCGTTGATCTTGTATTGAAGCTATTCTACATGTACAGACAATAATAATAACTATGCTAGTTAACTTTATTCAAACGTCTTCTAAGGAATCATTGCTTGCATGCTTGGAGAAGAGCGTTGTTGTCTTTTATTGTCTTGTTCCAATGACATTCTTTCTGCGTGGAGTGTGTCAGTGTAGCAGCAGAAAGTTGTCAGTGATAATGGTTGCTTTATCAAGAACAGTCAGCTGCAACGTTTGATCTTTAGTGGAAATGGCTATCAGCTGCAAAGTTGGAGATCAGCAACATATGCCTATCAGCTGCAACTTTGGAGATCAGCAGCATATGCCTATCAGCTGCAACTTTGGTCTTCAGCAGATAAGGCCTATCCGCAGCAGATTTGTTCTTCAGCAGAAGAACAAGTATCCGCTGCAGATAAGCTTATCCGCAGCAGTTTGTTGGTCAGCAGCAATCTCTGAGGTAAGCAGCATTTGTACTTAGAGAATTTTGTAGCCATCAGTCTTTATTTCTACAAACTCCCCCTAGACTGATGCTACCAAAACTCTCTTACTGCTTTTGTTGCTGAAGCTTTTGCATGTTGCTGACTATTCTTTCAACCTCATATCCTCTCTGGTCCTTGCTGGGATTGTTAAGAGAAAGATCAGATAGAGTCTTGATGTCTTTGCTTACCATTTTGAAGATAGCCTTGCTTGAACACCTCATCTTCTGTCCTTTAACATCTGTCAGTGTGAATTCATCCTTTTCAGCATTGTAGGACCAGCTAATGAATGGAGAGTGGGATTGGAGAGGTTTGGCATCAATAATTTCATCTTTGCTGGGGTTGAAGTGATGTTTGATCACCAGCAACATATGTCTCCCACCTTCATTCTCGGGCTCATGAGCTTCACCCAGCTCCATTATTCTTCTTAGATCTGAATCTGGAAGTTGCAATATCTCATCAAAAGTTGTATAGATTGATCTTTTTACTTCTGTCCTACCCCTGAAGACTTCAAACCATTTATCTTTTGTGATGTAGGACCAGATGACGATTTCTCTTGGGTCTTCTGGTTTGGTAGTAGGTTTGCTTTTCTTCTTAGGAGGTTGTTGATGAGTAGGAGCTGGGTGTGAGGATTTGGACTTTGTGGGTGGAGAGGAGGGAGGTCTAGGATGGAGAGTGGAAGGTTGTTGGATTGAGGAAGTGGTGGATGTGGGAGAAGGCTTGGGTTTCTTTGGTTTCCTATCTTCTTCTTGATTGATTACCCTCTTCTTTGAGCCTTTCTTCCCTAGTCTTTCTTCCTCTTCCTTCTTGACTTTAATGTAAAGGGCTTGTAGGTTCATGAAATTCATGGGACCCAGCCTTTTTCCACTCTCTCCTCTAGCCTTAAGGAAGTCAATCATGACCTTCCTTTCTTCATGGGATCTTCTGTTAAAGGCAATGGTCTTCTTGGATTTTTGTTTGGCTTTTTCTGCTTCTTCAGCCCTTTTCTTGTTTGCTAATTGACCCTGCTGACCCATGAAGGCTCTGTAGATTTCTTTATTTGATAGTTTCTCAAGGTAGTCTGCATCCTCACCTTGAGAAACCAGAGCCTTTATCCACTCCTCTCTCATTTCTTTGGCTAGTTCAGAATCAGTTATTCTGAACTTGGCCTCTTCCTTCTTCTTCTTCTCTCTTTCTTCTTCTTCTTTATTAAATTGTTCCTGCAGTTGAAGAGCAAGAGCTTCATCTTCTTGAATTTGATAGACTACAGGAATCTTGACTTTCAGATCATCCAGCTGTTTGGCATACAGCTGGATATGTTGTTCTCTGAGGAGAATGGCTGTTTTTCTGTCTGGGGCTTTTCGTAATTCAACCATCTCCTCTTCTTCTTCTTCTTCTTCTTTCCTCTTTTTCTTTCTTCTCCTTCACTATCCTCTCTTCATCTTCTTTAGTCATGAGTCCCTTCCCGTTGTCTTTGCTGGATGCCTCTGCTTCAGCTTCATGGATCACAACAGCAGATGTAGTAGATGCTGTTGGGATCTCAGCTTCAGCTTCATTGGCAGTTTGGGGAATGGACAAGGGAAGGACACTTTCTTCATCTTCTTCCCATTCCATACCTGTCACTTCTTTCCAACAATCCTTCACCTTTTCCTCTTCTCTTCTCTTAGATTCTTCTTCTGTGTTCAGTTTGACTGTTGGTGAAGAAAGGAAGGATAGATCTGAGTCAGAGTCATTCATTGCAGGTGATTCCTCCTTATAAAGAGAAGCCTTGATGAGTTTGATCATTTCTTGACTTTCAAAGGAGTTGATGTTGCAAATGAGTGATCTGAGCTCAAAGACCTTGTGCAGGAAGTCTGAAGGTAGGAGTAAGATCTCTTTGATGTTGATTGAGAGAGAAGATCCATTTCTTAAGAAGAAGGTGAAATCAGAGGAATCAATGCTAACCCATCCTAGCACTTCCAAGTCCCTGACCATGATGTTGTACAGAAATCTTCGCCAGCAGATAACTTCTTCTTCAGTTAAAGCACTGCTCCTGATTAAGTCAAGTCTTCTTGGAGCCAATCTTTGTTCTGCTGTTGATGAAGATTCAGGATAAGCCACCCTATTTGCTTCTTTTAGTAGTCTTTCAAACCAGGGCATATTATCCTCCATTAAGTCATAGAACCTGCTGATTGCAAGTTCTGCTGAGAGGTCTGATGAAGTGTTGATGCATCTTGTCAGATACAGATTAAGAACCCGGAGGGCATTAAGAGTGTTCCAATTTAGCTCTTCTACTCCACTAAACTCCCATCCAATCCAGAATCTCTCAGCTATGCCATCATACCCCCAAGCTAGAATGGAGTCGAATTCTAGCTTGTTTGAAGTTAGTGAGAATTGGGGAGTAGATGTTTGACTTATTATGGCTGCAGCTTCAAGAAGTATACTGAATGATGGAGGTGTGTCTTCATGGAGAGTTTCATCTTGCAACACCTCATCAACATCTCGGACAACTAACTTCCAATTCTCAGTGATATCTTCCTCTTCATCTACTGAGTCTGGGAAGTCATGGTTTTGAACAAAAGTAGGTTTGTATAGCAAACTTTGAAACACAGTCTGCTCTTGTATCCATTCTTCTAGGCTGTCTGCATCATCTTCCTTGGTAACTACCTCCCCCTTTTTGGTTGCACCAGTGCATAGAGTGTTATCTGTTTGAGTGCCTACTAATATAAGAGAGGGAGAAGTCACTGGAGGGCATTGATGGGCTTCAAGCATAGAGACTTGGTGTCTTAGTTTGGACACTTCAGCCTCTAGCATAGCTACCCTGGCCGTCAATTCCAGATTATGAAGTTTCAGTCTGTCCTCATCCACAGTTATGGAATCCTTAGAGCTAGATGGGGCCTTAGGCCTAGCCTCTGCATCCCCATCACCCTGGCTTTCTTGGCGCCTGGGATTCCTCTCAGTGAAGAGTGTTTCAAAGGAAACATCCTCACTGTGAGTTTCCATGGTTAGGG
Organism: Smallanthus sonchifolius; assembly: GCA_023525975.1. Classification (NCBI taxonomy): domain Eukaryota; kingdom Viridiplantae; phylum Streptophyta; class Magnoliopsida; order Asterales; family Asteraceae; genus Smallanthus; species Smallanthus sonchifolius. Next base: position 24,082,482 of record CM042037.1, read on the forward strand.
TCTTAGCTATGTTGTCACTGTCCTCCTGGGCAGTTGATGTACCTGGAGTAGTGACAGCCCTTTCTACATTCACTCTATCAGTACCACCAGAGTGAACCTTCTTGGGAGATGAACTTGGGTTGGTGCACCAGCAGCCAAGTCAATCAATACCTCCGAGATAGTAGTTATTGGAGAAGGTATATCATCTTGACAAGGTTCCTCTGCACTTAAGTTCAAAGAAAAAAAATAATGGAATGGCTCAGAGGGTGGTTCTATGGATCCGGGATGTGATCCTGATCCTAATAGAGAAACTTCCAAGGAGGTTTCTCTAATGTTTTGGCTATCCCTTTTGATATTCTCATCAGAATGTTGGGATTTTGAATGAGGGCTTAGAGGTTGGGATTGGGCCTTTGAGACAAGAAGAGAAGGAGTCTTCTTGCTCCTCTTTCTAGTGTATGTTGTTGCAACTGGGGCCCTTTGTTCCAGTTGAGATGTAAGTGATTTTTGTTCCTGTGCATCCTTAGTAGTATGCACAGGGGTTCGAACAGTGGAAGCAGATGGTTGTTCTGGATGTGAGGAGGAGGGTGTGGGATCAGTATCAGCTGGGATTGCTGAACTGTCACCCTGGGTACTTTGTATGTTCAACATTGTAGATAACAATGGAACATTGACCCCTGAGAACTTTTTGGAAACAGTTCTCATGCTTTGAAAAATGTTGCTTTTATGACCCAGCATAAGGTAGATTTTTGCAGGTTTTGAAAGCTCTTTTATTTCATTGTTAAAAACCTTCTGCAAAAATCTTGGGTACATATAGAATTACTGCTTTGCACCCTCTTGAAGGTTGTATCTCAAGCCTTCAAAGATGAGGTGTGCAAAGTTGAGTCCTTGTCCAGTAATGAATCCTCCTTTTGAGTCACTTCCAAAGGCAACATATCCTCCATTGAAATGTCTGAAGTTGGAGAGGATGGATTTGTTGCCTGTCATGTGCCTAGAACAACCACTGTCTACCACCCAGGTGTTATTCTTGTGACCTGGCTGTCCCTGCACATGAGAGAGATTTAGTTAGTGGGAGGAGTCCAAGAGCTTGCATCCTTGAAGAAAAGGGTTCTCGGAATGTCAGATTCAGCATGTGTGCATTCAACGGAACCAATGATGATTCTTGGAGGGATAGAAGCTGAGATCTTGGCTTTCCATTGCTGAGGAGGTGGTTTTCCAGTTCTCTTTTCTCTATCAGCAGCTGATCTTGCTTTGGCTGCTGATGGATTTGCTTTATCAGCAGCAGATTTTGTTGCTGAGGACTTTAGCTTATCAGCAGCAGATTTTGTTGCTGCTGATGGCTTCGGCTTATCAGCAGCAGATTTTGTTGCTGCTGATGATTTTGCTTGAGCAGCAGCAAATTTGGTTGCTGCTGAAGGCTTGTCCTTTGGTTTCTTGGGCTTGGCTTGATTACCAACATTTTGCTGGCTGCTGATGGTTCAACAACCAATGTATGCTTATCCTTCTTTACTTTGTTGACGGAGGGCTTCTCTATAGAAGTTCTCATGCTTATGGGCTTTTGTTTAGAAGGGGCTTGATGAAGGATCTGGTTGAAAGGATTAAAATCACAATTTGCAGCAAAGTGGTCTGATTCACCACAGATGATGCAAGATTGTTGAGGCTTTGGCAGCTGCTTCCTTGGTGGGGAAAGAGAGTTTCTGAAATGAGTTGCCTTGGCTTCAGAACTCCTTATCTTACTGTTCTTGTGTGTCTTCTCAAAAGCATGTTGTTTGAGGTTTCTTTGCTGCTGAAGGTAGTAGAAGCAGGTGCTAGCAGTGTGGTTGTATTTTCCACAGACAAAGCATGATTTAGCCAGTTTGTCCCTTGAAAGGTAGACATAGTCCTTTCTTTTGAATAGATCTTTAAAGTTCCAAGGGTGAGCTTTGTTGTGCTAAAAAGTGGCTTCTTCCAATGTCTTTTGAACATATGGAACTCTTTCTCCAGGCGCATGACATATGTCAAACACTTTCCTTTGAGGCTTGGAGTTGGTGGAGGTTGAAGACTGTCCCTTTTCAACAGTTAGCTTTCTTCCTTCTGGAGGATAGCTGATTTTGATTTGGTTGAAAGGCATAGGAGCCGAAACAGCTGGTACTTGTACTGAAGAGATGAAAGGAACAAGAGCACTTGTTTGAATGACTTCAAGGACAGGCAGTGCTGGTACTTGATCTGGTGATGAGGTCTCCTCAATTTTAGTGGAGTCTGAGCAGGTTGACTCAGAATCTGACGAGGTAGTGCATTCTTGCACCAACGGTTCATTCCTTGAAGGATCAAGATTTCGGTTGGCCTTCTCAAGATTTGAGAGATTGAAGCTTGGTTCATGGATGACAACGTAGTCTGCAGGAGGTGCAACAGCTTGGTATTGTTCAACATGATACCCCAGACCAGTTTTTACCTTTTCATGAATTTAAGCATCCAAAAGTCTTTGCAGCTTTTTGGATGCAAATTCATATTTGTCAACATGAACTTTCTGTTCTGCCAATTCTGCTCTGGTAGCTTTTAATCTAGCCAGTAGATCATCAATCTGAGTTTCAAGATTGGTTTGTTCATGTTTTAGTAATGAAATCTCTTTCTTTACGCAGTTAATTTTTTCTTTATAACTGTTTTCTACTTTTGTGAATTCAGATTTCATTTGATGAAACTCTTCATTTTGATCTATAAGGTTTTGATTATGCTTTCTGTAGCCTAATACCTTATCAATACAAGCTTGGGTACAGAGATGTTCATATACCTGAGGCGGTATCTCAGTTGTGTCTGCCATAAGAGCTTGGTTGTTGGCAGGCAGATCTTCATACTGAAAGCTCCAGTCAAAGTCAGGAGTTCCAACAGCTGCACAAGCTGCAGTTTGAGCTGGAGGAGTAGCTTGTTGCTGTTGTTGTCTTGGTTGAGGAGCAGCTGGGTTTGCCCTGGGTGCCTTGCATTCTCTAGCAAAGTGACCCAGTTGGTTACAGCTGTAACATCTTAATTTGCTTTTATCCAAGCCAACTCTAGTGTTGGAGTTGTTACTTGGAATGGGTCTTTCGGTTCTAGAATAGAACCTTTTTTCTCTTATAGAGAGCATGGCATACGAGTGCTGTATGTCCATTTCTTCTAAGTCATCTGGATGGAAGCATTCTAGATCCTCCTTGATAAAGGACATGTTGCTTGAGTTTTCAGAAAAAAAAAGCAGCAGAGGTTGAGGTTTGAGGAGGAGCTTCTAGGAGAAATGGTGAGGTTTTTGTTTGAGAGGTTGGAGTTTGGGGATGAGTGACGATGAGAGGATAATAGTTGTTGGAACTAGGACCTGAGTGGTCAGAGTGGAGGGCAGAAGAGGTGGTGGTGGATGTTGAGGCTGTTTGGTAGCTTGAGCTTTTTCTTTTGCCTGAATCATCTCTAGCTCATAGGTTTTTAGCATACCGAAAAGCTCAGTCATCTGGAGAGTCTTCAGATTCTCAGTTCTTCTGATGGACACTGTGTAGAGTGTCCAGCAACTAGGTAGAGACCTGAATAACTTCTTGAGAATATCTTCATTCTCCAGCTTCACCTTTGAGCACTGCAGCTCACCTACAAGATAAGTATATATGTTATATAAAACAGTTAGAGACTCACCGTCCTTCCAGACGAAGTTTTCATACTGCTTATTCGGGATGTCTCTTCTGTTTTCTTTGACTTCCTCTGAACCAGCGAACATTTTTTCAAGAGCCTCCCATAGCTCCTTTGCAGTTTTGTAACCTCTGAAGTTGTGATAAACTTTATTTAGTAAGCACATCTGGATGGCTCCCAAGGCTTTGAAATCTACCTCTATTTTCTTGATGTCTTCATCAGAGTACTTGGAGGTTTCTTTGGGAACCAGTGTACCTCCGGAATCAGCTGAGGCCACCATGGGTATGTATGGTCCATTTTTAATGGATTTCCACATCCCATATTCTTGATAGCAGAAGAAGCTTTCCATCCTGTTCTTCCACATATCATAGTCTTCTCCAGATACTAGTCTTGGTGGTCTGGAGATGCTTCCAATATCTTCAAATCCATTGTTTTATGCCATTTTTTATTTGTGATAATGAGAGACTTAAGCAAAGAGATAGTTTAGAATAGAACCAGAGAATGATTAATTGTTTAATCTGTGAGCCAAAGCTCTGATACCACTTGTAGGATCGGTAAATACAAGATGGTTCTATTCCAGTTGAGATTGGCGGAAACAATCACAACTTAAGAAAAGTAAACAAGTAGACAAGAAGAATACTGATAAATGCAATTTGTATTAAGCTTCAAGTGTTACAAGATTACAGAGAAAGCTCTTAAGCAAAAGTTCTCGAAATACAATGACTCTAAGTACTACTTATATAGTAACTTAGAATCAAGACAGACCCTTGATTCTAAGGATCAGATCTAACACAAACCGTTGATCTTGTATTGAAGCTATTCTACATGTACAGACAATAATAATAACTATGCTAGTTAACTTTATTCAAACGTCTTCTAAGGCATCATTGCTTGCATGCTTGGAGAAGAGCGTTGTTGTCTTTTAATGTCTTGTACCAATGACATTCTTTCTGCGTGGAGTGTGTCAGTGTAGCAGCAGAAAGTTGTCAGTGGTAATGGTTCCTTTATCAAGAACAGTCAGCTGCAACGTTTGATCTTCAATGGAAATGGCTATCAGCTGCAAAGTTGGAGATCATCAGCATATGCCTAACAGCTGCAACTTTGGAGATCAGCAGCATATGCCTATCAGCTGCAACTTTGGTCTTCAGCAGATAAGGCCTATCCGCAGCAGATTTGTTCTTCAGCAGAAGAACAAGTATCCGCTGCAGATAAGCTTATCCGCGATAGTTTGTTGGTCAGCAGCAATCTCTGAGGTAAGCAGCATTTGTACTTAGAGAATTTTGTAGCCATCAGTCTTTATTTCTACATTAGTCTTGTCTGTTTCTGTTAAGTGGTGTGCGCACTTAGTAAGTGCGCATGATGTATATCCTGCGTACTTAGCAAGTACGCAAGAACATGTCTGCGTACTTGCTAAGTACGCAGGAACAATAGTCCTGCGCACTTGCTAAGTACGCATGAAACAGGTCTAGTATAAATAGCAGGTCTTGATAGAATGTAAGTACTCATTCATTTGTAAGAATTCTGTAACCGGCTAAGTTTATAATAGACGAAGTTTGAAAGTGCTTTTGTTGTCGGTTTACTTGATTCTCCACCTAGTCACAGGCATTCCGCACCCGGTTAGACTAGCCACACGCTCGCACGTAACGATCCGAGACACCCGGGGACCTACAGGAAAAGAAAGCGAGATGGGTCGGGCCTTGGTCCGGGTCGCTAGATGGGCCAAGCCACATGAGAGTGGTTATTAAAACCCTACCCCTCATTCCCCCATCTCATTCTCTTCTTCATTTTCCCTATTTATAAAGAGAGAAAGCTCAAGGAAACCTCATCAAGCCTTGGATCTTGCTTCCATATCGATTCTCCAGCATCATAGATCAATCCTACACGAGGAACAACGCGTTTTGAGGTAAGATCGAACTCGGATATGTTGTTTCTAATGGAAATGGCTTTTTAGGGTTTCTTGGGTTTAATCACATAAATGTCGGATTTTTACATATAAAAACACTTGAAAAGTATGGATCTAGCTTAATGGAAGTTGGAGAAATAATAAAGACGTAAAAAGTTATGATTTTGGATCGAAAACAGGACTGTAAGGGGTTAGTGTTCTTCACCTTCATGGGGCGACACTTGACGAAAAATAAGACACTGAGAATCGGCTCTCAGTGCCGACACTCTGAGTATCGACCCTCCATAGCAAGATACAAAGTCCTGAACGCAAGTTCAGGTGACTCTCAAGAGTGTCAGCCGACACTAGCAAGTTTAACCGATTTCATGTATTGTATTCGTACAGATCACGTAGCACTTGTGTAGCCCAAAGCTTGTTCGTTTCCATAGTAGACCATATACCAGGTGAGTTCTAATCCCATTTTTACCTGCTTTAGGGGTGGTATGCATACTTAGTGAAAAATGTTTATTATATATTTTATATTAGTAAACGAAAGCGAAATTTATGTTTTAGATAAATGTTTAAAAGAGGCAAAAGTACGATTTATGTAAAGATTAGTTATATTTATAGCAAGCGTTTATTATATTTTCATATACAAAACACACGGGAATGATACATGTGCAAAGTATGTTGTAAGTAAAGTAAAGTTATATTTATAGCAAACGTTTATTATATTTTATATACATAAACAAAGGCATATCATGTGTTAAGCTTTGAACAAGTTAAAGAAAGTTTTATGAATGATGTTTATGAAAATTTTACGAGCAGTAAAGATGTTTTTATAAGAATGAGGGTAAAGTTCTAAAGAAAAGTCATTTCATTTACATAAAGTTACCTTCAGGAATAAGTACCAAGTTAAATAGGGCTTAGTGCCTAAAGTAGGGCTCGGTGCCTAAGTTAGGGCTCGGTGCCTAAGTTAGGGCTCGGTGTCTAAAGTATGGCTTAGTGCCTAAGTAGGCTTTGTGCCTAAACAGATACAAATGGAATTGACGGTATGGTGACAGCATCTTGACATTAGTCAGGGATGTTACAAATGTTTACGGTGATGCATCGTGTTATCTTTCCCTATTCGTCGGCTTTTGGACTTGAGCCATTGAGACAATATGGAAAGAAATAAAAAGTTAAAAGATACTATATGTGTAAAGTTATTATATAATCAAGACTGTTTTTACATTTTAATCAACTCCATTATTTTAACTAAATTAATAATTCATTTCAACTTTTATCTACGAATTTTTGAATTCGTAATTTTGTTTATCATCAATTAATTATTATTATCATCGATTTTTATCTCGCATAATAATTATTTTATTATTACCACATATATTGTATTTCTTTTGTTTTGGAAGTGTATATATTTTTGACACTTTCACAATGTCATCTTTCCATTCTCATACAATCTTCTCTACTTAATAAATAAGTAACTAGTTACGCTACATGTCACAATTCGGTGAGCTGAAGATTATTTTATCAGCTTATATTTAATTCATTTATTATTTTCTAAATTTTCATTACCAGCTATTTAATTTTCCTAAGATTTTTTTTCCTGTTTATAAATTCTAAATCTTTATTACTAACTATTAAATATTTTATTTATTCAACCCGTGTAATACACGGGGTTCTAACATAGTTGTAACATATAAGAGCATTCACAGCCGGTTTGGTATAAGTTTGTGAGTGAGTTTGTATATTTTAAGGAGTGGTTTAAAGTGGTTGTGAGTGGAGGAAAGAGAAAATATATAATTTTTTTGTATATATAAGGATAAAGGTAGTGGTTTTTAGAGTAATTATAAGAATAAAGGTAAATTTTATTGAAAAGGAGAGAGAAAAGGTAGAAAAGTTGATGATTTTTAGTATAATTATAATGATAAGGAATATAAGGAACCTGCTGAAAATGCTATAAGATGGTATTTTATAAGGGAATGGTAAAATAAAAAAGACTAAAATCCATGAGAGTGTAATGAAAATTTTGGATAATTGATCAGGTAGAATTACATATATCTCCTTATTTTCAACCCTAATTACACAAATACCCAACTCAAAATTTAAATTACATATATCCCTCTCTTTTATAAAATTAGTTTTATAACCTTACAAGAAATACGACTATTATTATTCCATCGATCCCAACCCTAACCTTCTGATTCTCGCTTCCGATCGATTCCAACATCCAACGTCGATTTTGATCGATTCCATCATCCAGTTCGGTATATATGTAATTAATGAATGGGATATACGTAAATAAAATTTTAAGCTGGGTATATATGTAATTAATGAAGTATTGCCCATGTTTAAATGAGGTGGTAGTTTCTTAATAGAATGGAGGTTAGTTATGTTTGAGAATGGTAAAAAGGGAATAATCATAATTATTAGTTTTTTTTATTTTTTTAAACGTAAATAACTTTCACATACTTCGTGTATATATATATATATATACACCGTTAAACAAAATTTTATTATCTTTAATTTGGATGTATAGTATATTTTTATTTAGAATTTATTTTAAAAAATGTTTATGAACTTGTGTATACAATGGTACGTCAAGAACTATTTACAAGGTTCGTCTAACTCAAGCACTTATCAAATACACGGTACATCAACACTATGTGTCTTTACTTCCAGAATTTTATATTTTTAGTCGGACGCATTTACCTCTCATCCCATGATACGTGTGTAAAACTGTGACCATTAATCTATATTTTAGTTTAGTTATATAACAAAAATAAAAGTAGATCAATTGATCATTAAAGGCAAAAATGAGGACTCAATTTTAAAGCACTAAAAAAATATATATAATTTTATAAAATAACTTTTTTTAAGGCAAATTTCTTTAATCATGTGGAAGTGAGACTTGAACCCATGACCTACTGAAATATTAGTGTTTTAAGAGGATTTTCCTCTACCATTGGGCCACCAACCCCAATGACCTTTTATAAAAGGGGCAATTACATATATCACCCTATAAATTTCATAAATTACATATATACCTAACCCAAAATATAAATTACATATATTCTCTTCCTTAAAGCTAAAAATATCAAATATACCCATTTTAATTTATTTTATAAAAAATAAATTATATAATGACTATTTTATCCTATTATTTTTACTAAAATCAAATTTACCCTTTAACAAGTTTTTTACCCTTTTTTTTACTTATTTTTTCAGCTTTCTTTTTACCTTTTTTTCTCATTTTTTACTTCTTGTTTTTTTAAGATTTTTTTTTTGTCTTTTTCTATCGCTTTTTACTTTTTTTTTTCTCTACAATCATCAAAATGTATAAATTCGATAACCTGAATCAGTCGACATGTTTGGATGTTGGAATAGCAAAAAAAGCACATGTTGGAATCAGTCGACTTGGATCAGAAGGTCATTTCGATGGAATCAACCGACATGGAATCAACCGTTGTACTGGGATCGTTGGAATCGAAATTGGCGGTTAAGAAACAATTGGCGGGTAAGAAACAATCGCCGGTTCAATCGCCAATTAGGTTTGAATAAGAAGGTCGTATCACTTTTCGAGAATCAGAAGAGTCGTGTTTTTCTTGTAAGATTAAAATGTTATCTTTTTTATAATGTATAATTTTATAAAATAAGGGGATATAAGTAATTTAAGTTTTGAGTTGGCTATAAATGTAATTAAGTCTTAAAATAAGAGGATATATGTAACTCTCTCTTTAAAATTAGGGATATATGTACTTTATGTTTTGTCACACCCCGACCGATGGCGGAATCATCGAGGCGGACAATGGAATGATTGTTCAAATGCACATGATAACTAAAATATTGCATAATTCATTAATTTAATTAAAGACAACAAACATTCAAGTACAATACAAATTCAAATAACCTAGTCTATTTCAAAACATTGATTTAATTAACTAGGTCCATAAGTTCTTAAGTGGTAGAATCTTCAGCAAGCAATCACATATCTAAACCTGAAACATTATTTAAATCAAGTGTCAACTATAAAGTTGGTGAGTACATAGGTTTAGTGGAACCGATAAATAGTAGACAAAAACGTTTTGCAACTCATTGTTTATCTTGTTAAACATAGCATACATGGTTGTATCATTTATCTAAGCACAATTCAAACCTTGATTGACGCGCTTGAACCTAGCACAACAGCTAGGTCCGGTATGTTTGAATATAGTTACCCACTATATCCGATATGTTTGAATATAACACGCGGCTATATCCGAGTATGCAGTAATAAACACCCTACATGGGTGGGCTGGTCAGGCACAATAGATCTATTAATATTACTGTTGGTTTTCTTGTGTTTAAAGTAAATGATTGTACACCCAAGATAATAAGCATATAATCCACATGAATAACACGTATAAACAATTTGATTGAGTAGCATGAAATAATGTTTCACCCCAAAGTATGTAAAAATGTAAAATAGGGGCTACGTAACTCACCTGGCTAGAGGATGTTTTAATCCACGAGTGCGGGTGATAAGGATGTTGAAAACTAAGCACGTTGAAACCCTATGTGGATAAATAGGTATTATTGTATGTTTTATATGTGCGTATTCGTATTTAAATGTGTATAGGTTTATAATAACATTTCTTAACATTTATTTGTATAAAATATGGTAGAAAGATGATAATGATTTTGTAAAACTTAACATCAAAAATATATATATATTTTAATCTTGTTAAAATATTATATTTTAAATAATTTGTTATTATGTTTATTGTATTTATATATAATAATAAATAAAAAGAAAAGTTTCTATTTGTTTAATTATGTTATCATTATTATATATTAAAATTTATTTTAACTAGTTTATAAAAATTGTAGGGTTTATTATTTTATAAAAATTGGATGGGTTAATTATGAAAAAATTGTTTAATCGATTTCAAAATAGACGAACGAGTCAACCCACTCGTAATAGTTTTTATTGTATAGAGAAATTATTAAAATGAGATAAAATAAATAAATAAAATAAAAGTTTTATAAAACAGAAGAAAAAAAATTGGGCCGGAGGCCAACCGGAATCGAACACGCGACCTTAGACACAAACACACACACATAACCAGCCGGGCTACTGCCCATCGCTGGTTATGTATGTATCAGTTAATTGATATGCACATAAGCGAACCTGGTCGCTGGTCCTCGGTAACCGGCAAACCAGTGTCCGAGACATTTGGTTTGCCCGGTAATCGATGGTTTGAGGTTGCGATTTCGATTGGGATAGATTGCCAGTTGATAATAGAAGATAACGGAACAAATTTGAGGCTCGAACCTGGTCGTGAAGGGTCTGGTCGGCAGGGTCTTAAATCCGAGAATGTCAAGAATGGGAAATCAAGCTTCGGGATGGAATTAGACTCTGATATTCTGGTCACAGCTTCTCACAGTGACGACGAACACAATGCTGGTTTCAATTTGAAGTGAGAGTGGGTGGAGGAGGGGTGGCGAGCTCGAGCAGGTCCGTAAATGGCTATTTATAGCCGAGCTCGATCCTTATAAAAAAACACGCAATTGAGTATGTCCAGACACTCGTCTGGACGAGGCGAAACTGTCGAGCCATCTTGCAGGCATGGAGGTTGACTGTCGGCGCCGAATTCGTGGCGTGGACTTTCGGCCACAAACACGATCAGACGATTCGAATGTTGGGGAGACCAATTGGTCGGGGGCTTTTGCTCGCGTGGGGACGAAGAGGTCAGGGACACCTTTATCGGCTGTCGAGGTGCAGGGAACAGGTGTGTCGAGATGTCGCCGGAAATTGGCTTGGACCGCCGGATAATGAAGGAGGTGATCGGAAACGCGAATTGGAAAATGGCAGAATTGGTCCCTGAAGTTTGATTCTGTTTTAATTAAGTCCCTGAGATAATTACGGATGGGTCCTTGTGGTTTGATTTGGCCGTGTTTAGTCCCTTAACCGGTTTTTGGTTTAAAACCTTTTAGTTTGAAAATTTTCAAAACAGCCCCTCAACTTTAATAATTAATTACATTTTTTTTATTTCAATTATCTTTTATAAACTTATATTATTATTATTATTACTATAACTATTTTTATAAAAGTTAATTATTTTATTTAAATAGGTTATCTTATATATACATGAACCCTTTTAATTTAGATTTTTTTTATATAAAATTTTATATAAGTTTAAAACTTATAAAATTTTAATTATTTTAAATCCATAAAATAAAAATATATATTTTGTACAAAAATAAAAACACTCGCATTTCATTTAAATATAAATGATTACATGATATATATATATATATATATATATATATTACAAGTGCGTGAATGAAAATCCGAAATGTCACAGTCTCCCATGTTAAAGGAATTTCGCCCCGAAATTCAACTAGTGGAGGCTATGAAAAGAGATGCGGATATTTGGTCTTCATTTGGTCTTCACGTTCCCAAGTGAACTCGGGTCCACGTTTAGACTCCCAACGGACCTTGACAATGGGGATGCGGCTACGTTTGAGTTTCTTGACTTCACGGTCCATGATTTCCACAGGTTTTTCAACAAAGTGCATTTTCTCGTCAATACGCACTTCATCAAGAGGGATGTGGAGTTTCTCGTCGGCTAGGCACTTTTTCAAATTAGATACGTGAAAAGTCGGATGAACGTTGCTGAGCTCTGAAGGAAGATTGAGTTTGTAGGCCACTTTCCCTACCCTTTCGAGTATCTTGAATGGACCCACATATCGAGGTGCAAGTTTTCCTTTCTTTCCAAATCGGACTACGCCTTTCCAATGTGATACCTTTAGAAGAACCATATCCCCAACTTGAAATTCCAAGGGTTTTCGTCGATTATCGGCATAGCTCTTTTGCCGACTCCTTGCTACTCGAATGTTGTCACGAATAAGAGAGATTTTATCGGTGGTCTCTTGGATAAGCTCGGGACCGGTGATTTGTGCTTCACCAATTTCGTTCCAACAAATCGGTGAACGACATTTCCGTCCATAAAGAGCTTCGAACGGTGCCATGTTAATACTTGTGTGGTAGCTGTTGTTGTAGGAAAATTCGATCAGTGGTAGGTGAGAATTCCAATTGCCACCAAAGTCAATGACACAAGCTCTAAGCATATCCTCGAGGGTTTGGATGGTTTGCTCGGTTTGTCCATCAGTTTGAGGATGGTAAGCCGTACTTAAATCCAAACGAGTACCAAGCGCAGATTGTAAGGATTGCCAAAATCGGGAAGTAAAACGCGAATCACGATCGGAGATGATGTTCAATGGGATTCCGTAACGACTTACGATCTCATCAATGTAGATCCGAGCCAATTTCTCGACTCGATAGTACTCACGAATAGGCAAGAAATGAGCAGACTTTGTGAGTCGATCGATAATAACCCAGATACTATCGTGCCCACTAGAAGTGCGTGGGAGTTTGGTGATGAAGTCCATAGCAAGGTTCTCCCACTTCCACATGGGAATTTTAGGTTGTTCGAGGAGTCCAGAAGGCTTCTGATGTTCGGCCTTCACTTTAGAACAAGTTAAGCATTTTGCCACAAAGAGGGCAATATCCTTTTTCATGCCGGGCCACCAATATTGTTGACGAAGACCCATGTACATCTTATCAGCTCCGGGATGTACCGAATATTGAGTTTTGTGGGACTCGTTCATCAAAAATATACGAAGGTCGTCGCGATAGGGAACCCAGATACGATCCAAGTAATACAATAAGAGTTCTACACCACATGCCATTTCCTTGGATGTTGAGAGACCCGTCACTGTTGTTATTGGCTTGGGTCATTTGTCCTACCAGTTGGGCAAGAAGAGTAGCAAGATCCGGGTTGGAAGTGCTAGAGTTTGCACGTCGAGGAGGCATTCTAACACCATAAGAAAAGACAATGATATTTTAGATAAAGTGGGTATACATGAGCTATAGTGGGAATAATGTAAGCAGAAATGCGGAATTCATCATGTCGCGTGCCAATGTATGTGTATTTATTCAGGGTTGATGGGGGAGGTAAGCCATCTATTCCGGGTAGGATATGATGTCATAGATCATTATTTGCGTAATAGGAATCGCCGGGATTTGCATGCACTACAAATCGTTATTACGTGTGCACCCGTAATAATGATTTGTTTTGCATGTTCATCTAGTTCTTCCTATCTTACTATAATGTCCCCAAAATTTTGAGTTTAGGTTCGGATCGTATTCTTGCGAATACAATGACTTATCAACGTTAAGTAATTCCTCAAAACTTTCAAGAAGACATGCTTTAGCCTATAGGTAAACACTCACTTCAGGTATTCCCAGGAAAGCATACGGGTCCGTTTATTTGGATTTATACGAAATGCTTTCCTAGACAGAAAACCCAATGTACAGGTGTCACCCTTCCAGATTGCACATGTCCTTTACTGGTTTCAAGAAATTAAGTCGTTGACGAGATTTTCAAGATTTTAATAGACTTAAGAGTCTATGAGTATAAAATGTGTAGGAATGTTGTAAATAGTATGAAAAGAGTATGGATAGGGATGAGTAGTGTATTTGTTTGCATACGTTTGTTTGTCAAATGTGTGTGTAAAGTATGTATTATGTGTTTTAAAGCCGTGTATGTATGTGTATAAGTCTCATGTACCAAACTTGGGGAAATTCAAATAATACCTAACTACAAATAATTCACATAGCAGATAATCATTTAGCACGTAACACATAAAAGGGAGTCCTAGGGTTATAGTCTAGGTCATTGTGTCTAATAACCTAATTCTCTATAACCATGGCTCTGATACCAATCTGTCACACCCCGACCGATGGCGGAATCATCGAGGCGGACAATGGAATGATTGTTCAAAAGCACGTGATAACTAAAATATTGCATAATTCATTAATTTAATTAAAGACAACAAACATTCAAGTACAATACAAATTCAAATAACCTAGTCTATTTCAAAACATTGATTTAATTAACTAGGTCCATAAGTTCTTAAGTGGTAGAATCTTCAGCAAGCAATCACATATCCAAACCTGAAACATTATTTAAATCAAGTGTCAACTATAAAGTTGGTGAGTACATAGGTTTAGTGGAACCGATAAATAGTAGATAAAAACGTTTTGTAACTCATTGTTTATCTTGTTAAACATAGCATACATGGTTGTATCATTTATCTAAGCACAATTCAAACCTTGATTGACGCGCTTGAACGTAGCACAACAGCTAGGTCCGGTATGTTTGAATATAGTTACCCACTATATCCGATATGTTTGAATATAACACGCGGCTATATCCGAGTATGCAGTAATAAACACCCTACATGGGTGGGCTGGTCAGGCACAATAGATCTATTAATATTACTGTTGGTTTTCTTGTGTTTAAAGTAAATGATTGTACACCCAAGATAATAAGCATATAATCCACATGAATAACACGTATAAACAATTTGATTGAGTAGCATGAAATAATGTTTCACCCCAAAGTATGTAAAAATATAAAATAGGGGCTACGTAACTCACCTGGCTAGAGGATGTTTAATCCACGAGTGCGGGTGATAAGGATGTTGAAAACTAAGCACGTTGAAACCCTATGTGGATAAATAGGTATTATTGTATGTTTTATATGTGCGTATTCGTATTTAAATGTGTATAGGTTTATAATAATATTTCTTAACATTTATTTGTATAAAATATGGTAGAAAGATGATAATGATTTTGTAAAACTTAACATCAAAAATATATATATATTTTAATCTTGTTAAAATATTATATTTTAAATAATTTGTTATTAAGTTTATTGTATTTATATATAATAATAAATAAAAAAGAAAAGTTTCTATTTGTTTAATTATGTTATCATTATTATATATTAAAATTTATTTTAACTAGTTTATAAAAATTGTAGGGTTTATTATTTTATAAAAATTGGATGGGTTAATTATGAAAAAATTGTTTAATCGATTTCAAAATAGACGAACGAGTCAACCCACTCATAATAGTTTTTATTGTATAGAGAAATTATTAAAATGAGATAAAATAAATAAATAAAATAAAAGTTTTATAAAACAGAAGAAAAAAAATTGGGCCGAAGGCCAAGCAGAATCGAACCCGCGACCTTAGACACAAACACACACACGCATAACCAGCCGGGCTACTACCCATCGCTGGTTATGTATGTATCAATTAATTGATATGCACATAAGCGAACCTGGTCGCTGGTCCTCGGCAACCGGCAAACCAGTGTCCGAGACATTTGGTTTGCCCGGTAATCGATGGTTTGAGGTTGCGATTTCGATTGGGATAGATTGCCAGTTGATAATAGAAGATAACGGAACAAGTTTGAGGCTCGAACCTGGTCGCGAAGGGTCTGGTCGGCAGGGTCTTAAATCCGAGAATGTCAAGAATTGGAAATCAAGCTTCGGGATGGAATTAGACTCTGATATTCTGGTCACAGCTTCTCACAGTGATGACGAACACAATGCTGGTATCAAATTGAAGTGAGAGTGGGTGCAGGTCCGTAAATGGCTATTTATAGCCGAGCTCGATCCTTATAATAAAACACGCAATTGAGTATGTCCAGACACTCGTCTGGACGAGACGAAACTGTCGAGCCATCTTGCAGGCGTGGAGGTTGACTGTCGGGGCCGAATTCGTGGCGTGGACTTTCGGCCACAAACACGATCAGGCGATTCGAATGTTGGGGAGACCAATTGGTCGGGGGCTTTTGCTCGCGTGGGGACGAAGAGGTCAGGGACACCTTTATCGGCTGTCGAGGTGCAGGGAACAGGTGTGTCGAGATGTCGCCGGAAATTGGCTTGGACCGCCGGATAATGAAGGAGGTGACCGGAAACGCGAATTGGAAAATGGCAGAATTGGTCCATGAAGTTTGATTATGTTTTAATTAAGTCCCTGAGATAATTACGGATGGGTCCTTGTGGTTTGATTTGGCCGTGTTTAGTCCCTTAACCGGTTTTTGGTTTAAAACCTTTTAGTTTGAAAATTTTCAAAACAGCCCCTCAACTTTAATAATTAATTACATTTTTTTTATTTCAATTATCTTTTATAAACTTATATTATTATTATAAATATTTTTATAAAAGTTAATTATTTTATTTAAATAGGTTATCTTATATATACATGAACCCTTTTAATTTAGATTTTTTTTATATACAATTTTATATAAGTTTAAAACTTATAAAATTTTAATTATTTTAAATCCATAAAATAAAAATATATATTTTGTACAAAAATAAAAACACTCGCATTTCATTTAAATATAAATGATTACATGATATATATATATATTACAAGTGCGTGAATGAAAATCCGAAATGTCACATGTTTTGAGTTAGGTATATATGTAATTAAGTTTGAAAATAGGGGATATATGTGATTCCGTCTTTATAAATTAACAAAATAATCTATACTATATTATAATACACCACCAAAGGACATCTTAAATTTTAAGTAATACAAATATAATTATTTAAGATACAACACTTAATTCATGTGTTAAAAACTTTTTGATGGTAAATATGTCTTTTAAACATTACTTACACATTTTCCCTCTCAACTTTACTCAATTTTTGGTTATTTAAACAATAATTACACTTTTAAAATAACTATCCTCCATGATTTTTAAACGGCCATAACGTTTTCATATCTTAATATTTTTTTATAAAAAGTTACACAATAAAAACGAGCATTTTATTCTCTTTAATTTGAGTATGATATTGCTATAGTTTTTTTTTTAAATTAACATGTTACGTGATTACATATCAACACCTCCGTTTTTGTTTCTTCTATAGTAACTGACGGCATCTTCGCGACAATCCTGAAAAATTCTAAAATCCGCCAAACGCCGCTAAAATAAAAATCTTAAATTCAATGATATAAGATCCGACTACTTTGACCGTTTTTCAAATACACACATAGCAAAACAACCGTACTCTCAGTTTTTAAGTCTCCGTATAATCAGCATCCACACACTAACAAAAAAAATTGTGAAACTCCGTACATAAAATTATATTTATTTAATAAACAACCCATTTCATAAAATTAATAAATAATGATGGATTGTCATTTTAAAACAATTCCGTTAATATCACATACTTGAACACTTTGAAAAATAAATAAGAATGACATATTACTTGGTCAATTTATCAAATTTTAAAAGCAAGCCATAAACACCAATGTAGTTAGGTTAGTGAATGAGTGAAGCTTAAATATTGACCACTTCAAACGTAAAAAAAAATAAAAAAAAATTAAAACTGAATAAAGGATCAGAACAGTTACCAAATATTATACTCACTGAATGTTATACTTAGTCCAGATTTAGTAGCTACCCATTAAAAATGGAAATAAATAATAAAAAAACAATAGACCCTTAAACATATAATACAAAACAATGCATAAATTGTTTTCAAAGTGCATCTACGTAGGTGAAAAAATTCGGTGACTTCAAATCGACCATTTGAGGTAAAAAAATAATAATAAACATTAATGCAAAGAATATATTTAAATGTTTTAACCAGTAAAAATGATACTGTGCTAACCTTAATTTAGTGAGAAACTGCATTATCTGGTGGTTATCTAAACACGTATCAACTGCAACAATTAAATAAAAACTTAACCCTATAATTTCGAATAACAGTTTATAATCAATTTAAGTTACTATGTTTATGAATGATATTTTCTTATTTGGGGTGTTTATTATTATTTAATTGAGATCTGCAAGGCATATATAGACCACACCGATGCTACGAATAACAAAACTAACAGAAGTACTATACAATATATCACGAGAGGATTGATAAACTAACAAAAAACGAGTTAGATTATAATACAAGTAAGATATTAAATAGAACAATTCACTAAACTGATTATGTATGTTGTAACACACAGAAATATAATTTCACATAATAATGTTTTTAACAAAGAAACTTTATTTCCTTTTTTCCTAAACAATTTGTATATAAATATGATTTAAAAAGTTAACACTCGCAAGATCTTTGCAGTTGACCAATATTGAACCTACAAAGTAACATGTGTAAACCCTGTAATTGAGAACGTCGATATTAATTTTTTTTATTTGATTGTATAAAGTTTTAGAGCGTTAATTTTGATGGTTTAGTGCGCCGCAACGCGCGCGGGTAAAATACTACTAAAAGAATATGAGTAAAACTTCGGTTTCGCTCGTTCATTTTTTGTCTCGGATAATGCGTATGTTCAAATATTAAAATAAAATTAAAATCGGAAAAGCAAAACATAAACACGTTTGTGCACGATTGCAGGAGAAGCAAAAAATGTACACGTCTCTTGTATATTTTTTTATATTTTTTTCCCCTCATTATGATTTATATTTTATTAATGTATCAGACTTGTGATCAAATTAATTTAAACTATTCGAATATTGTAGATTCATGCATGTATTTTTAATTTATCACATTTCTGATACATTTAATTGAAACTATTCGGATATTGTATTTTATAATTTTTTAATTTATGATTAGATTTCAAAACCTACTCAAATTTGACTCATCTAATTTCTTCGTGTGTGGTTAGTAGTCCGATTAGAAATTAGAATGCTAATCGGATTTGGCCATATACGCATCGTATAGGGCAATACCCTTCACAATTTTTCGTGCCCGACATTCTCTTACAACCTGTCATTCAAACCTCGTATACGCATCGTATAGGTCAATACGATGCAGTTTAGGATACGAGATTCCTTCTGCCACTAAACCCATCACATCGTATCTTATACGCATCGTATTGGGCTATACGATGCGTATAGGGCCCAAATTTTGTGTATTTAACCATGTAGAATTCTCATTCGAACCGAACGTATGCTTTCAAAATTCAAAAATTGTAAACATGTCTTGGTGGTGGGATGGTAACTACGGTTTTCAGGTATATTCTAACGAGTCGGTGGAAAACAATCCGCAAAGTTTTGGCGTTCAAGAGGTGAACCAGGAGGAGGTCTCGTCCAACGTTTATTCTCATCAACGGGTAAGGCTTCCAGATTTGAACGAGCCACTAAGCAATCCCGAGTTCGTATACGGTGAACCGTCTTACCTTACACAACCCACGAACGAATACGTATACGATGAAGTCTCTTACCCGACACAACAAACCGATGACTCCGAAGACGAAGAACAAAATAATCAAAATATGTCTTATAAAACTAACCAAAATTTTCAGTCTCGTGAACAGTTGGTTGATTGGGCTATCCGGAGAGGACGTGACAATGGTTACGTCATTGTCACCCGACGATCGAGGAGAAAAGGCGACGATCCGATGGAACCGTTTATCAAGTTGTGGCTTGTGTGTGACCGTCACGGCGAACGTGCGTCTACTGCCACGGTTAGACGTGCCGGTAGCAAGAAAATTGGTTGTCCCTTTAAATTGGAAGGAGAGTACCAAGAAAATACTGGTGATTGGAAATTAACGGTGAAGGATGACAGTCATAACCACGATCCTAGTCAACATCTTGAGACGCACTCGTTTGCAAGGAGACTGTCTCAGTCGGAACAACTTTTGGTGGGGAAGTTGTATTCGCAAAACATGTTGCCACGAAACATTCTAGCAACTATAAGGGAACAAAACCCAGAGAGTAGTTGCATTAAAAAAGACATTTATAATGCAATACAAAAGATAAAAAACGAAACGAGAGTCGGTGAAACTCCAATACAGATTCTGGAAAACCTGCTTTCTTCAAAAAAATACGTTTACTATACTCGAGAAGATCCTGCCACAAATAGTGTGGAGGAGATATTCTTTGTTCATCCGAAATCGTACGAGATGTGGCGTGCATTCCCGCACGTGTTGATGATCGACGCGACATACAAAACAAACATGTATAAACTTCCATTTGTCCAAGTGGTCGGTGTGACCTCCACACACCAGTCGTTTTGCGTCGCTCATGCATTTATATCAAAAGAACGGGAGGAAAACTTCGTCTGGGTGTTACTTCAAATAAAAGCATTGTTGCAAAAGTGTATGGAGCCGCGTGTGATAGTAACAGACAGGGACAAAGCTCTTATGAACGCGTGTGATAAAATATTTTTGAGACGCACTCGTTTGCAAGGAGACAGTCATAACCACGATCCTAGTCAACATCTTGAGACGCACTCGTTTGCAAGGAGACTGTCTCAGTCGGAACAACTTTTGGTGGGGAAGTTGTATTCGCAAAACATGTTGCCACGAAACATTCTAGCAACTATAAGGGAACAAAACCCAGAGAGTAGTTGCATTAAAAAAGACATTTATAATGCAATACAAAAGATAAAAAACGAAACGAGAGTCGGTGAAACTCCAATACAGATTCTGGAAAACCTGCTTTCTTCAAAAAAATACGTCTACTATACTCGAGAAGATCCTGCCACAAATAGTGTGGAGGAGATATTCTTTGTTCATCCGAAATCGTACGAGATGTGGCGTGCATTCCCGCACGTGTTGATGATCGACGCGACATACAAAACAAACATGTATAAACTTCCATTTGTCCAAGTGGTCGGTGTGACCTCCACACACCAGTCGTTTTGCGTCGCTCATGCATTTATATCAAAAGAACGGGAGGAAAACTTCGTCTGGGTGTTACATCAAATAAAAGCATTGTTGCAAAAGTGTATGGAGCCGCGTGTGATAGTAACAGACAGGGACAAAGCTCTTATGAACGCGTGTGATAAAATATTTTTGAGCTGTTCCAAGAACCTATGTCGGTGGCACATACACGAGAATATCGCAAAACATTGCAGGGCATAATTTACAGACGAAGACTGGAAAAATTTCAAGTATTCATGGTCGGTATTATGTGAGTCTCCCACGCCAGATATATACCAGTACAATTTCAACCGAATTTACGTACGTCGGTCTGTTAGGCTGGATAGGGCTACCAAGGCATTGCTTGATGGCCTTGTTGCCGACTCACGGCGACAGGGTCGTCAACTCGATCGCATGGAGGACCTGATGATGTGGGCGGTTGGACAGCTCGTGAATCAGTCACGAGCCGCCGGCATCGAGCCACCCCTACTACCACCGCCACGTCATTATCCGGACGACCCCGTTCAGGGTGAGGGCGGGGCAGGTCAGGGTGACGCCGGAGCCGATTAGGTTTAGTTCTTTTATTTGTATTTTGTTTATTTCGTTGTTATGTATGTAAAACATTTTGATGTATATATTTAATTTTATGATGTAATGTATATAATGTTTAGTTTACTTGTTTGGTTGTAATATTTAATATTTTGTTTGGTTTGTAATGTTTAATATTTTGTTTGGTTTGTAATGTTTAATATTTTGTTTGATTATACTGTAAAAATATAATAAATGTTTAAAAAAAATATAAAATATATAAAATTTATAAATAGATAACAAACTTATATTAACAAAATTATATAAATTAAAATACAAAATAATATATTATTACAAAAAAATATAATTAAATAAATAATCCTATACGTGGCGTATAGGTCTATACGCCACGTATAGGATTATTTAACACCAAATCTTCCAACTTTTAAAGAAAAATATTGAGTCCTGCCTCATACGAGGCGTATAGGGCAATACGAATCGTATGGGACACAGAGAATGACACGTGTCATTCTGGTGTCAGAGACTAAACCCTATACGCCCTCGTATAGGTCAACACGAGAGCGTATCGCGCGACGGCGGGTCCAATTAGCAATATTCCGTGTGTGGTTAGAATCGGCCTTTTTTATACCATAGAGCATCGCCCATGGTTACATCCCTTGGTGTGTGTGCAGTGTGCCTGACATGGCGGCCTATGTGAGAGAGAGAGAGGAAGAAATCTGTAGGGGGAACGCCGTCCATGGAGATTGTGAGAGGGAAGCATAGAAGGAAGGGGCGCATCCGTGACAGAGAAAGGGTGTTCGTGCGTTCATTCGAACAGCTGTGACATGGCTTCATTCATAGAACATCCTATTGTAGTTCTTCTTACTAGCTTTTAAGGATATATTTTTCTTATTTGTCAGAAAATTTTAAAGATGCATGTTGTAACTTTCTTTTAACTACTCAAGACTTCACTAAAATGGGAAGATCTTGGGTTCAAGTCCCACTTGTGACAAAAAAGGGGTCCAGGTTGGGCCAGAGAGTTTTCTCACCTATGGTGGGTTTCCTCTTGAGTGAGGTGGAGATGATCGGGTAGGTCAGTGACCCGTCAGTGATCCAAATTGCTTAAAAAAAACTACAATTTTTCACTTTCCTTTTTATAAACAATGTAAGTTTAATTTAATATTTTTTTATTTAATTAGATAAACCTTAAGTGTGTAAATTGTGATTGTATTAATAACCGTGTAATTACAATAAGGTTCCAAAGGGGTTTTATAGGATAACCATATTTACATAATGTTGCCTTCTAATACAACTAGTTACAACATGATCTAATATTCTGAAACGCCCCTGAACCGGGTACGTCTCATAGTTGGCACAAAACATAACAAACATAGTTCTTAAACCAGAAATCAGAATCTATTACAGCATAAGTCTTTAAATAAAAACATTCATCAAACAATAAAGTAATTCATTGTCTAAAACATAAACTATCGGAATAGGAAATGTCAGTCTTCAGAGCGGCGACCCGATGTCCATGCTATCCAGCTCTCACGGCTCCTTTACTTTACTTTTGCTTTACCTTTACTACCTGTCATGCATACTAAAAGTCAGCTAACACTGGTGAGTTCTTTTTTTACTTTAAACTATAAAACTTTCTTTTTGGTAGCTTAGTTTTATAAAAATAAAATATAAGCTTTACTTTCACTTTCTTTGAAAACACTATAGCTTTACTTTAAAACTTTACAACGTTACAATTATAAAACTGTTACGTTATATCTTTTGTTAAAACTTTACTTTTGAGGTAACCGGTTAAGGTGTCCTCCTTTAATCTTTGCCACTTTACATTTCACTCGTACAAGACAAGTGATTATAACATACTTTAACTTTCACACATGAATCATTGCCCGAGGGCAGGATCCCTTTGCTCGCTTACACCTTAGGGTGGGACTTTCTCGCTTACACCGAAGTGAAGACTCCTTTGCCTGCTCACACCTCAGGGTGAGACTTTCTCGTTTACACCGAAGTGATGACTCCTTTGCCTACTCACACCGAAGTGTGAGACTTCTACTTTGCTTGCCTGCAGGACTTTTTTACTTTGCAACTACAATGCAACTACTATGCACTTATACTATGTCACATAATATAATGTCATTCAAACACATAACACATAGACAAAAGCATATAATATGACATCTGTCACTGTCACTATCAAACTGCACCGAGATGCAGCTTCTTTACCATTCTTTACTTCGGTGTCACTATCAGGCGGCATACCAATAGTGATAATCTCAGCTTCTTTATCTGTCA
Source organism: Smallanthus sonchifolius (assembly GCA_023525975.1). Classification (NCBI taxonomy): domain Eukaryota; kingdom Viridiplantae; phylum Streptophyta; class Magnoliopsida; order Asterales; family Asteraceae; genus Smallanthus; species Smallanthus sonchifolius. The sequence continues at coordinate 24,106,304 of CM042037.1, forward strand.
CTGTCACTATCAGGCGGCATACCAATAGTGATGTGGTAGCTGTTGTTATAGGATAATTCTGCCAACGGTAGGTAGCTATCCCAACTGCCACCGAAGTCTATAATGCATTCGCGGAGCATATCCTCCAACGCCTGGATGGTCCTTTCCGATTGACCATCCGTCTGTGGGTGATAAGTCGTGCTGATGTTCAACCTCGTATCCATTGACTCATAAAATCTTTTCCAGAACCTGGATGTAAATCGTGTGTCCCGGTCAGATACAATAGACAATGGCACACCATGTCGAGCCACAATTTCATTGATAAATACTTCTGCCAACTTCTCAGACGGATACGTTTCACGAATCGGCAAGAAATGTGCACTCTTTGTCAGATGATCCACTATAACCCAAATCGTATCATGGCCTTTAACTGTGCGGGGCAGCTTTGTAATAAAGTCCATGGTGATACGCTCCCACTTCCATTCGGGTATTTCCAGAGGCTGGATTTTCCCGAATTGCTTCTGATTCTCTGCTTTAACTTGTGAGAAAGTCAGACATTTGCTCACGTATTATGTCACATCATTCTTCATGTTAGGCCACCAATACGCTTTCTTCAAATCATGGTACATCTTCGTGGTTCCTGGGTGGATGGAATATCGAGACTTATGGGCCTCGTCGAGTACTTTGGCCCTAATATCTCCGTCCTTCGGTACCCTCATGCGACCACATCTGGTTCTCACTCCATGAGTGTTTATTTGTAACTTCATCTGTTGACCGACCATTCTTTCTTTCTTTAGGTTCTCTTCCTTTAGTGCTTCTGTCTGTGCTTTTTCTAGCTCTGCCATAAAATCTGGTGTTATTCCCAACTGGTACGCTTTCACCCTAATAGGAGAATGAGTCTCTTTTCGGCTTAGGGCGTCAGCGACCACATTCGCCTTTCCCGGATGGTATAGGATTTCACAGTCATAATCCTTTAGCAATTCCAACCACCGTCTTTGTCGCATATTTAGGTATTTCTGCTCAAAGAAATACAACAAGCTCTTCGGATCCGAATAAATTGTGCATTTCACCCCGTAAAGGTAATGCCTCCAAATATTTAGCGCGAAGACAACTGCCGCGAGCTCCAAATCGTGAGTCGGGTAGTTAACTTCATGAATCTTTAGTTGTCGTGACGCATACGCGATCACCTTTCCCCTCTGCATCAAAACACACCCTAACCCTTGTCCCGAAGCGTCTGAAATATACCACCAGGTCCTCGTTACCGTCGGGTAGTGCTAACACTTGGGCTTGGGTCAACTTCTTCTTTAACTCTTCAAATGCTTTAGACTGGGCCTGAATGAACCTTGTCAGTGGCGAGGCTATTCTTGAGAAGTCCTGAATGAACCTTCGATAGTAACCTGCCAATCCCAGAAAACTCCGAATCTCGGTTGGTGTCTTCGGGATTTCCCATTCTTGTACCACCTTTATCTTAGCCGGGTCAACCATAATGTCGTATGCGTTAATAATGTGACCTAAGAATTGGACTTCCTTAAGCCAGAACGCGCATTTGGAGAACTTGGCATACAACTTTTCTTTCTGTAGCGTCTCTAGTACTTCTCGAAGATGACAAGCATGGTCACCTTCACTCTTCGAATAAACAAATATGTCGTCTATGAATACTATCACTGACCTGTCCAGCATCGGTCTACACACTTAGTTCATCATACTCATGAATGCTGTTGGAGCATTGGTCAAACCGAATGACATCACGTGGAATTCGTAATGCCCATACCGCGTGCGAAACGCTGTCTTAGGTATGTCCTCTTCCCTTACTTTTAACTGATGATATCCCAACCGCAGATCGATCTTGGAGAACCATCTGGCGCCTTGTAGTTGGTCGAACAGATTATCGATCCTTGGTAGCGGATATTTGTTCTTTACTGTACGTTTGTTCAACTCTCTGTAGTCGATGCACATTCTCATGGCACCATCTTTCTTCTTTACAAACGGAACCGGAGCACCCCATGGAGAAATGCTCGGCCTGATAAAACCCCTATCCACTGGTACGTCTTTCAACTCTTTTACTTTTAAATCATTGTCTATCACATAGGCTAGGTAGGCCTCGCATCCGCGCCCTGTATACTTCTCTGCCTTTATCATCGATATGACGTTCGTTAACGAACCGTCACGATTCCCGTAAACCAAAACTTCGCTACCGTCTGGAGCTTTGAGCTGAACTATCTTTCGTCTACATACAATCTAGGCTTCGTTGGTAGCCAACCAATCCATACCCAAAACTATATCAAACCCTCCCAAGGTCATAACATATAACCTAACTAGGAATCTATGGCCATGTATTTTTATCGTGCAATTATCTACCAATTCATTTACTACCCTGGTCTTCCCCACTACAGTTTCCACATTAAAGGCCTGTTCTACTTTAGTAACTTTGCATTTCATTCTTCTACACATAGAGGATGATATAAACTCCTACTGGCACCCGAATCAAATAGTACAGATACAAAGGTATGATCAAAGATGAACATACCTGACACCACTTCTGGATCGCCCCTAGCTTCTTCTTGTGTCAGTGCATACGCTTGGGTCCTTGCCTTTGACTTCTCGTCCTCTTTTCCTTTCTCTATGCCAGCAGCTTTAGGCTTACGACAGTCCTTGGCCAGATGGCCAAGGATTCCACAGTTATAGCATGACGGTGCACCAGGACATTCTCGAGAGTAATGCCCCGTCTTCCCACATCGGTAACAAATGTTCAGACCCATACGGAATTCCCCGGAGTGCTTTCGCCCACACTTAGCACCATCAGTTCCATCCTCAATCCTCAGCTTCTTCGTCTCCGGTTCCGCCCACTCCTTTGCTGGCCACTTAACGACATTAGTCACTTTCTTCTCAGTGGGTAGGGGATCCGCGGATTCGAAGTCATCATAAACTATGCCAGCAAGTGATACCACAGATTCGAAGCTTGTAGGAGCATTTTCTTTAACGTGCACACGGACCCTCTGTGGTAGTCCCTTGATGTAATACTTGATCCTATTTTCCTCAGTGTCCACCAGATGTGGAACCAACTGAGCCAAATCTTGGTATTTGGAGGTGTACTGGCGATGAGTCATACTGCCAGCACAGAGCCCCAGAAATTCTCTCTCAACTCTGTCAATTTCGTTCTGCGGGCAGAACTTAGTGATCTGTAGCTTTTTCATGTCATCCCATTTCATCTTTTTCATTTCAGCAGAAGACTTGATTCTTTCAATCGATCTCCACCAACTCAACGCCTCATTAGTGAATGAGTTAGTGGCAAACTTGACCGCTTGGTCCTCACGGAACTCACTAATGTTGATCACCCCATTCATCCTCTCTATCCACTCGAAAGTGGCAACGACATCTCTCCGTCCATCATACTTCTGCGGGTCACACCCCTGAAAAGACTTATAGTTGCAACCCCGAGTTGCCATTTCATAATCAGAATCGTCACCATCAGTGACTTCAGTTCTCTTGCTGGTTTCCTCTTTCTTCTCTTTCTTCCCTATATCAAATTCTTTAAGGGCCTCGCCCAGTGCTTTCGGTAGAACTTTCTTCAAGATTTAAGTAACCTCTGCCGCGATAGCTTCTTTCACAATCGGTTCCAACTCAAGCGCCTCGTTATGGGCATCGTCATGAACCGACTCATGGTTCCCACTGTCATTATGCTCCACGTGCACCGATTCAGTCTCGTTACGGGAGTGTTCACTTTCCTCATGACGGTTTCGGTTACCTGGCGGTCGGCCTCGACGACCAGTACGACCCCCATTGCGACCACCTCTCTTTGCTCTAGCCATTAGTGTCTACTGCGAACAAAGATCGCTCGTGTTATCATGATAGGTAATAATTTAGAACACCTTAAGTAATGTAAATTACTAATTACAGAGACCGGTATGAAATTACTAATTTACTTTACTACTCGGGTTCTGAACACTTCCTTTCAGAGTAACATTTGCATCCAAGTTCAGAGTTTCTACTATAAGGCACGTACTATCTACTGTCTACTATCTGTGCTAAGGCATGTACTACGTACTATTTATGCTAAAGCATCTACTTTCTACTATCTGTGCTAAGGCATTATTGTCTATGTTCTATGTAAGGACATTGAATACATTCTGTCTACAATCATTCCATGGACGGGCTGCTCTGACTGACATTCCTTTCCTTTCTTTTCTTTGTCCCATTCTCAGTTTAAGTCCAGACATTATCGCAAATGTCTGAATCTCTCAAACTATGGCTCTGATACCAACTAGAAACGCCCCTGAACCTGGTACGTCTCATAGTTGGCACAAAACATAACAAACATAGTTCTTAAACCAGAAATTAGAATCTATTACAACGAAAGTCTTTAAATTAAAACATTCATCAAACAATAAAGTAATTCATTGTCTAAAACATAAACTATCGGAATAGGAAATGTCAGTCTTCAAAGCGGCGACCCGATGTCCATGCTATCCAGCCCTCACGGCTCCTTTACTTTACTTTTGCTTTACCTTTACTACCTGTCATGCATACTAAAAGTCAGCTAACGCTGGTGAGTTCTTTCTTTACTTTAAACTATAAAACTTTCTTTTTGGTAGCTTAGTTTTATAAAAATAAAATATAAGCTTTACTTTCACTTTCTTTGAAAACACTATAGTTTTACATTAAAACTTTGCAACGTGACAATTATAAAACTGTTACGTTATATATTTCGTTAAAACTTTACTTTTGAGGTAACCGGTTAAGGTGTCCTCCTTTACTCTTTGCCACTTTACATTTCACTTGTACAAGACAAGTGACTATAACATACTTTAACTTCACACATGAATCATTGCCCGAGGGCAGGATCCCTTTGCTCGCTTACACCTCAGGGTAAGGCTTTTACTTTGCTATGCCCACACCTCAGGGTAGGACTTTCTCGCTTACACCGAAGTGAAGACTCCTTTGCCTGCTCACACCTCAAGGTGAGATTTTCTCGCTTACACCGAAGTGAAAACTCCTTTGCCTGCTCACACCAAAGTGTGAGACTTCTACTTAACTTTCCTGCAGGACTTTTTTACTTTGCAACTACAATGCAACTACTATGCACTTATACTATGTCACATAATATAATGCCATTCAAACACATAACACATAGACAAATAACACATATTAACATATAAGCATATAATATGACATCTGTCACTGTCACTATCAAGCTGCACCGAGATGCAGCTTCTTTACCATTCTTTACTTTGCGATCGAAAAGTTCTGTCCGAGATATATGGTGTTCCGAAATACTTTTCGGACGTATCCGAGATTTCGGACGTATCCGAGATTTCGGACGATTCATCTGTTCTTGATCAAATCCTTCGTTTTTGATCCAAGTTCCAATCTTTTTACGTCCAAAACTTGTGTTTAGCTTCCATGAAGCTAAATACATGCTTTCTAGTCCAATTCCATTGTAAAAATCCCAACTTTTTATAAAAACCCACTTGAAACCCTAAAACCCATTTTCAATACAGAAATCGGATCTGAGGTCGAGTTGTTACATGTTATGGCTTGATTCCGTCTTCTTTGATCTTCTGTAACGTGTAGGAACGATCTCGGGCTCAAACGAGAAGATCAACGGGTGAGCTATGAAACTTTCTCTCTCTAGATTAGTTGGTGAAGATGATGAATGTGGGGGAGAAGAGAGGGTGGCTAGGGGTTTACCCCTCCATTTCCCCCTTTTGCGCCACTTGCTCACGGCCCAAGGCCCGATCTGCTCGAGCCCACTTATTCTTTCATTATTCCATAAGCGTCGTTTATTATTTATTGTAAATTTCGGGATGTTACATATAATCCCCCTGAAAACTAAATGCGAAGAGCGATCTGTAACTTGGATCGTAAGAATATAAATTTTTGAGTCGGCATCGGCTTTGTGAGAATGTCTACAATCTGATCATCTGTCGATATAAACTGTTCCCTGAGTTTTCCTTGCTTATCTGAGTCGTGCACAAGAGTACGCATCTGCACTTGCCAACATTGGTGAATCGGTTAAGAACAAAGATCTGATTCTTTTTGTCATCTCAGGACTACGTGAGGAATACATCGGCCTCAAATCCACTATCCTTGCCCGCTTCTGTCTATTGACATTCAATAAGCTTTATGGTCTTCTCAGTGACCATGACTAAATAGTTACAAAGCCTCCACAACCAGGTGCTACATCTGTTTTTACTGCAACTCCTCATCTGGATCTGCTTCTGCCATCCCATCTCTGCCATTACATCAATTTATGGCTTTTTAGTAAATGGCTTCTCAACATGGTTTTAGGGATGGCAAAAAAATCCAAGCCCGACGGGTATACATAAAACATCCGGGGTGAGTATACTCGATGGGTATGGGACCGGGTATGCGATTAGTTTTAATTTTTTTTCACGGATATGGAATAAGGTGATACCCGGTCCGATTACCCGAAACCATATACCCGTTTACCTAAACCACATACTCGAACCATATACCCGAAATTTTTTAATTTATATTTGTATTTTCACTTAACTCTTGCCTATTAATTTTTCATTTTAGTAGGTTTATTATATGAAAAATTGTAGAAATAAAGACTGATGGCTACAAAAATCTCTAAGTACAAATTCTGCTTACCTCAGAGTTTGCTGCTAACCAACAAGCAGCTGCGGATAAGCTTATCTGCAGCGGATACTTGTTCTTCTGCTGAAGAATAAATCTGCTGCGGATAAGCCTTATCTACTGAAGACCAAAGTTGTTGCTGATAGGCATATCATCAGCAGTTGTGGACAGTTGTGTCTTGCTGCCGATCTCCAACTTTGCAGCTGATAGCCATTTCCACTGAAGATCAAACGTTGCAGCTGACTGGCTTCGATAAAGCAACCATTACCACTGACAACTTTCTGCTGCTACACTGACACATTCCACGCAGAAAGAATGTTACTGGTGCAAGACAATAAAACACAACGACACTCTTTTTTCAAGGATTCAAGAAATGATGCCTAAGAAGACGTTTGAGTAAAGTTAACTTTTGTAGTGTTTATTGTCATTATATGTAGAATAGCTTCAATACAAGATCAACGGCTTGTGTTAGATCTGATCCTTAGAATCAAGGGTTTGTCTTGATTCTAAGTTACTATATAAGCAGTACTTAGAGTCATTGTAAAGTAGTGCTTTTGCTTAACAGTTCTCTCTGTAATCTTCTAATCTTTGAAGCTTAATACAAATTGCATTTATCAGTATTCTTCTTGTTTACTTGTTTACTTTGCTTAGTTGTGATTGTTTCCGCCAATCTCAACTAGAATAGAACCATCTTGTATTAACCGATCCTACAAGTGGTATCAGAGCTTTGGCTCATAGATTAAACAAACTCACACTTGTTTAATCATTCTTTGGTTCTATTCTAACTATCTCTTTGCTAAACTCTCTCAATATCACAAATCTACCCTGGTTTGAAACGCTATTAGAAGAAGCAAACAAGGTGGCCTATCCTAAATACCGTGTAGAATCTTCTACAGCAGCAGAACAAAGACTGACTCCAAGAAGACTTGACTTAATCAGGAGCAGTACTTTAACAGAAGAAGAAGTTGTATGCTGGAGAAGATTTCTGTACAACAAAGTGGCTAGGGATGTGGAAGTGCTAGGATGGTCGAGCACTGGGTCTTCTGACTTCACATTCTTCCTGAGTAATGGATCATCTCTCTCAATCAACATCAATGAGATCCTACTCTTAAATTTAGACTTCCTGCACAAGGTCTTCGAGCTCAGAACACACATCTGCAACGTTAATTCCTTAGAGAGTCAAGCAATGATAAAAAACCATCAAAGCTCAGCTTGAAAAGGAAGGACGACTTGCAATGGATGCCTCTGACTCCTGCTCAGACCTATCCTTCCTTTCCTCATCAACAGTCAGACTGAACACAGAAGAAGAATCTAAAAGAAGAGAAGAGGAAAAGGTGAAGGAAGGGTGGAAAGAAGTGATAGGTCTTGAATGGGAAGAAGATGAAGAAAATGTCCTTCCCTTGTCCATTCCTCAAACTGCCAATGAAGCTGAAGCTGAGATCTCAACAGCAATTCTTACATCTGCTGTTGTGGTCCATGAAGCTGAAGCAGAGGCATCCAACAAAGACAAGGGGAAGGGACTTATGACAAAAGAAGATGAAGAAAGGTTAGTAAAGGAGAAGAAGGAAAAGGAGGAAAGAAGAAGAAGAAGAAGAAGAAGAAGAGAGGAAGAGGAGATGGCTGAATTACGAAAAGCTCAAGACAGAAAAATGGCCATTCTCCTCAGAGAACAAGAGATCCAGCTGTATGCTAAGCAGCTGGATGATCTGAAAGTTAAGATTCTTGCAGCTTTCCAAATACAAGAAGATGAAGCTCTAGCTCCTCAGCTGCAGGAACAATTAAATAAAGAAGAAGAAGAAGAAAGAGAGCAGAAAAGAAAAGAAGAGGCTAAGTTTAGAATTACCGAATCTAAACTAGCCAAAGAGATGAGAGAGGAGTGGATAGAAGCTCTTGTTTCTCAAGGTGAGGATGCAGACTACCTTGAGAAGCTATCCAATAAAGAAATCTACAGAGCCTTCATGGGTCAGCAAGGTCTATTGGCAAATAAGAAAAGGGATGAAGAAGAAGAAAAAGGCAAACAGAAATCCAAAAAGACCACTGCCTTCAACAAAAGCTCTCATGAAGAAAGGAAGGTCATGATTGACTTCCTAAAGGCTAGAGGAGAGAGTGGAAAAAGGCTAGGTCCCATGAGTTTCATGAACCTGCAAACCCTTTACTTTAAAGTCAAGAAGGAAGAGGAAGAAAGACTGGGGAAGAAAGGCTCAAAGAAGAGGGTAATCAATCAAGAAGAAGAAAGGAAACCAAAGAAACCCAAGCCTTCTCCCTCATCCACCACTTCCTCTATCCAACAACTTTCCTCTCTCCATCCTAGACCTCCCTCCTCTCCACCCACAAAGTCCAAATCCTCCCACCCAGCTCCTACTCATCAACAACCTCCCAAGAAGAAAATCAAACCTACTACCAAACCAGAAGACCCAAGAGAAATCGTCATCTGGTCCTACAACACTCAAGATCAATGGTTTGAAGTCTTCAGGGGGAGGACAGAAGTAAAAAGGTCAATCTATACAACTGTTGATGAGGTATTGCAGCTTCCAGATTCAGATCTAAGAAGAATGATGGAGCTGGGTGAAGCCAATGAGCCTGAGAATGAAGGTGGGAGACATCTGTTGCTGGTGATCAAACATCACTTCAACCCTAGCAAAGATGAAATTATTGATGCCAAACCTCTCCAATCCCACTCTGCATTCATCAGTTGGTCCTACAATGCTGAAAAGGATGAGTTCACATTGACAGATGTTAAAGTACAGAAGATGAGGTGTTCAAGCAAGGCTATCTTCAAAATGGCAAGCAAAGACATCAAGACTCTATCTGAGCTTCCTCTTAACAATCCCAGCAAGGACCAGAGAGGATATGAGGTTGCAAGAATAGTCAGCAACATGGAAATGCTCTAGCAACAAAAGAAGTAAGAGAGTTTTGGTAGCATCAGTCTAGGGGGAGTTTGTAGAAATAAATACTGATGGCTACAAAATTCTCTAAGTACAAATGCTGCTTACCTCAGAGTTTGCTGCTGACCAACAAGCTGTTGTGGATAAGCTTATTTACAGCGGATACTTGTTCTTCTGCTGAAGAATAAATCTGCTGCGGATAAGCCTTATCTGCTGAAGACCAAAGTTGCTGCTGATAGGCATATCATCAACAGCTGTGGACAGTTGTGTCTTGCTGCTGATCTCCAACTTTGCAGTTAATAGCCATTTCCACTTAAGATCAAACGTTGCAGCTGACTGGCTTCGATAAAGCAACCATTACCACTGACAACTTTCTGCTGCTACACTGACACACTCCACGTAGAATGAATGTCACTGGTGCAAGACAATAAAAGACAACGACGCTCTTCTTTCAAGGATTCAAGCAATGATGCCTAAGAAGACGTTTGAGTAAAGTTAACTTTTGTATTGTTTATTGTCATTATATGTAGAATAGATTCAATACAAGATCAATGACTTGTGTCAGATCTGATCCTTAGAATCAAGGGTTTGTCTTGATTATAAGTTACTATATAAACAGTACTTAGAGTCATTGTAAAGTAGTGCTTTTGCTTAAGAGTTCTCTCTGTAATCTTGTAATCCTTGAAGCTTAATACAAATTGCATTTATCAGTATTCTTCTTGTTTACTTGTCTTAGTTGTGATTGTTTCCGCCAATCTCAACTAGAATAGAACCATCTTGTATTCACCGATCCTACAAAAATCAACTTTTCTTTTGAAATATGTTTTTAATAATATTATTTATAATTTGTATGTGGTGAAGTATATACATAAAATTATATAAAAATTATAATGATATGTATATATTGTAGCATATTTTAGGTTTTTAATAGTTATATAAATAAAAGTTACAGAATAATTATAACTAGGTTTTTCCCCTACGCGCGTTGCAGTGGGGACGTACCCATGTAATACAGAAAAAAGATCAGAATAAACATGCATAAAAAAATAGTTTGAAAGGCCTGCAAAATAACACAACATAAGAAAACTTTGCACACTACTTTTGATTGGGTATATACAACATTTAATTTGACTCGTTACAAAATGCAAACTAAACAAATAAACAATCATCTACGGTCTAACCTGTTACCACCTATGACCAACAAATTCCACGTTGCAGGCTGACATGCCGCCGGACAATCTACAAACTGATGCGTGAGCTATTATTACCAACTGCAATCTGACGCGTTAACCCTTACAATCTGCAAAAGCAAATATAATTTAAATACAATCTACAAAAGCAAATTTCAAAAGTAAATAATGGTTCGAACACCAATAAAACGATGTATGACCGTGATGTGTTGTTACTATATATATTTTTATAAAGATTTCCACACAATTAGTTTTAAAAAGGGTTTTCACCAAACACTAACCAAACACACATCGGACAGTGTACCCGTCGGATGACAATATAGTAAAGCTAAGAACCGGATATCAATCAGTGGGTACGGTGGAATGCAATAATGAACCGGAACTAAAATTCAATCACGTGATGGTAAAAAGGTATTTTAAAGAGTTTGTTTTAATTAACTAACATTCAAATATATAAAACTAAACTAAAATCACGAATCAAACAATCAAGAAGAAAAGATCACTTCGGTGTCAAATCCATCTAGAATACATTCAATACACTCATAGAAACATGAAAAATACACGTAACATAAATTGACTAAATTCTCGTCAAAGACATCTAATCAAATGACTATTCGAAAAGCTAGAATGAATTACACAAACCAACCACCTAAAGTCATGCAATGAAGCTCACGTGTTGTAATCATGTCAATGTTTATAAAGATTGAACTAGCTTCCGATTAAGGTGCACTAATCCAACAACTAGTTGGAAAGATAATATGAACAACACACTACCCACCTCAAGTTGATTAAACTAGACAACAATATGCATTTCTTCAATATACAATGTTCATATAAAGATTATATAAATCAGGAAAATGCGTCAACAATCCTAGATAAACATAAAACTAAGCATGGAACATCATAACAAATACTTTGTCTTTCTAAACATAAGCATAAGGATATACATACAAGTGTAATAACTCATAAACAAGACTTCATTCACCATTCCTAGTCAAATACCATAAACTAGCATAAATACATACACCAATCCATGAATATAAGTATAAACCCTAATTTTTCCAACATAATATGGCATATACAAATACAAGTCTTGTAGACAACTCAAAATACTTGAATACATAATTTCATTGAAGAATAATCATACGATTGTCATAACATTAACATAATACGGTGGAATGCAATAATGAACCAGAACTAAGATTCAATCAAGTGATGGTAAAAAGATATTTTGAAGAGTTTGTTTTAATTAACTAACATTCAAATATATAAAACTAAACTAAAATCACGAATCAAACAATCAAGGAGAAAAGATCATTTCGGTGTTAAATCTATCTAGAATACATTCAATACACTCATAGAAACATGGCAAATACACGTAACATAAATTGACTAAATTCTCGTCAAAGACATCTAATCAAATGACTATTCAGAAAGCTACAATGAACTACACAAACCAACCACCTAAAGTCATGTAATGAAGCTCACGTGTTGTAATCATGTCAATGTTTATAAAGATTGAACTAGCTTCCGATTAAGGTGCACTAATCCAACAACTAGTTGGAAAGATAATATGAACAACACTACCCACCTCAAGTTGATTAAACTAGACAACAATATGCATTTCTTTAACATACAAAGTTCATATAAAGATTATATAAATTAGGAAAATGCGTCAACAAATCCTAGATAAACATAAAACTAAGCATGAAACATCATAACAAATACTTTGTCTTTCCCAACATAAGCATAAGGATATACATACAAGTGTAATAACTCATAAACAAGACTTCATTCACAATTCCTAGTCAAATGCCATAAACTAGCATAAATACATACACCAATCCATGAATATAAGTATAAACCATAATTTTTCCAACATAATATGGCATACACAAATACAAGTCTTGTAGACAACTCAAAATACTTGAATACATAATTTCATTGAAGAATAATCATACGATTGTCATAACATTAACATAATGATTGCCAATAATCCATGAATGTTGTCAAATGATTCTAAACTTCATCTGAACCAAAGTGAACAAGAGTTTTAGCTCATCATGAGCACAAGAATATCAAATAAGCAGGGAAAAATAGCAAGAAACATGATATGAAAACAAGAATCAAACTACTCCTCCAAGCCTAGATGTTGTTGTTGATGTATGGTGATCCTCTTGATGTTGTAATGCTTCCAAGATACTTGAAAAGTGGCTGGAACAAAGCTGGTTCGGAGTTCAAACAGAGGGTTTTTCTCCGGTTGCTGAATGAATGAGTGAGAGATAAACTTCTATATTTATAAGGTGAAGGAGGCACGACTATGCCTAAGGGTGAGGCACAACCGTACCTGTCATTGTGGCGCGACCGTGCCAAAAGTGTAGCGCGGTCATGGGACAGAGGGTTGACCGATCCGGAGCTTCTATTGGGTCCCATTTAACGAGGAAGTACGGCTCTGAGGTCATCGATCAGAATCACAGGATTACACGCGGCCGTGGGTCGTTTGAGCACGATTGTGCTCGAGATAAAGGCTTGGCGCGGTCGTGCCAGATGCGGGGCGTGACCGTGTCTAGGATTTGAAAGACTGGCGCGGCCGTTCCAGGTAGGGGGCACGACCATGCCTCCAACTCATAAACCCTAAACCTCCATCTTTTATTCCTGGAATTCTCTTGTTTGTTCACTTAGCTTCACAAAAACATACAAAACTGGAAACGAAGCAAATAAGTGTCTAAACGTGGAGAATAACCAAGAATTGATCGTGAAATGAGCGAAGTTTTGTGCCAAAAAGATGTGTAAATTCTAACACATCAAACAATCCCACACTTGAACATTGCTTGTCCTCAAACAAAATAAAAATAAAACAAAACTTCCAATGGCACTATGGATCAATTCAGAAAACCGTAAGCATTAATAAACCTATAAAGGTTTGACAAGCTTTTCAAGAAATGCAAAATTGACTAAATGAAACCCAAGGAGCCCAATGAAGTAACAACCGAATGAGCAAATGAATATGCCTAAGAAATCATTAGCATGCAACCTTATACTCCTCACAATGTTCACACACACTCGGGTATATATATGATCATACAAGTAATGGTGTATGTATAGAACACTCAAATGTCAAGACAATGAATCATGTATAAATCATAAGCTTGCTAAAAGATCAAATCTCTACCAACTAACATGAAACAAAACATAAATCAAGAGGACTTTGAGCGGGTTGTAACTTGGCTATGGCTAAGGGTAAGGAAGTGGAATTTTAAAGTGGCTAAATGCATAAAAACCCGGCGGCTATGCTAACTAAAAAACTATTACACTTTTAACTTAAAAATAAACTAAATAATATTTTCCTCTAGATAAGAGCTAACAATCGGATTCTTTACATATTTGCTCACAAAATTGTTCTAATCGGCTATATTTCACCTAATTTTGGTGAAAAAAAAAAAATTCTTACTATTTCTTTCTCTTTTTCTTTTGAAGGGAACTAAGTCAATATGTGTCACACCGCAACCGACGGCGGAATACGTCGATGCGGACGTGTAGACTGTTCATAAGCACATGATCAAGCTAAAGTTGCATATTTCATTTAATTCAAATTCATAACAATTGTTTCATCAAAACAAAGACAAACAGGAAACAAAGTACTTCAAACAAAGTTTAATTAATTAACTAGGTCTTGCAATTTCCTACTTGATGAATCTTGAACATAACTCTCAATTATTGGTACCTGAAACATGATGAAATCAGAGTCAACTAAAATAGTTGGTGAGCATACATAGGCTTTATCATATCAAGTGTTGTCAACGTTTATATACAATTCATATGTTATCATGGTTTAAATAGGGCAATTATGGAGAATCACTATAGTTTAAACTGAGGTGCACAATCAAACCTTGTGACTAATAGGCATAACATAACAGTTATCCTTAAGTGTTTTTGGCAACAATCACCCTAACCGGGTGGGTTGGTCTGACTCAACAGATCTATCATTGTATACCGTCGGCTTGTACTCAGTTAATGATTGCACTTGCACTATGCACAAAAAGTATGTAAATGATGTTTGCATTAATAGTGTTCAAACATAAGGCACAAATTGCACACATGATAATAATGTTTGAATTGTAATAATTGCAAATAGTTTGAATGTAATCATGTTTCACCCAAAGATGTAAATATGAAAAAGGGGGCTATGTAAACTCACATTGGATTTGTCGCTTGAAATCACAAGTACGGGTAGTTGCACAAGTTGTCTATCTAACCACAAGGTTAACCTATGTTTGAATTTGTATACGTATCAAAGACATGCTCAAAAGACTAAAGTATAAAGGAATGAGCTAGGTTAAATGTTGTGCAATTATTTGTTGTAAATAATACGTTTGTTTAATAAGAAGTTGAATATATGTGTGTGTGTATATATATATATATATATATATATAAGAATACTTAACTTGCTTATAATTAAATGGATAAATGTTTAACCAATATTTACTTGAATAAATAGATAATTAGGTTAACAAATTATAATGTTTTAATAGTTAAATTAACTCTTTATTTAAAAAAATAAACGATAACGGGGGCATAAGTTGTTCTAAATAATTGGGTACTGAAAATAGTTCGCAGAGGTTTTTAAATAAAATAATTATATAGATTTTTATTAAAGGTTTATTAGTTTTTAACATTCTAAAACGATTAAATAATTATTTAAAATTGTTACGTTAACAATTTTGTTCATAAAATATTCCCAAGCCTTGGGTGATTTATAAATAATCTTTATAAGAAAAATGGGATTAAAATTTGCTTTCAAAAACGATTTAAAAAAAAGATTGCAGACCACGGGACTCGAACCCGTGTCTGCTCGGAGAGGGACAAGGCACCCAAACCACTATATCGGGGTCTGGTAGTGGTTTAAAGGGGGGTTCAAATTGTTTTAACAGAAGGGGAAAATGGGAGCCGGGTTCCATGCGCGCAAAAGGGAAAAATGAGGTGCAGGGCTAGTCTTGAACCCGCGACCTCATTCTTATGAGACAAATGCCTTAACCGGTGGACCTGGGCTTGAGCCTTGGTTACTAACAGACGCGGAAAGCTTTTAACTCCCAACACCCGTTCATCTTCTTCCCAAAATCATCCCCATCCCTAGCTCCAATTCCACCAGATTCGTACCCGATCGAAGCCGAATTAAAGGGGTTTTCATTCCTTACATCAAAACGAAACTATGGGCATCGAATTTACCTGAAATGGTTGAGGATTGAGGGAGAACGACTAGGGGGCCGGCGTCGGAATTTCTTGAGCTCGTCGGAGTTCTGGAGGATGAATGCGATGGATATAGAGATGAAGAAAGTTCATGGCGTCTGTAACGAAGGTGTGGGTTCGTTTTTATAGCCCAACTTCATGTGTAACGTACGAATTGAATGTGAGTTTGATTAGGTTTGGTTATATGACGATTGGGCTCAAATTCTTTGATTGTAGGTGTAATTGATGCGTTAGAATGGATCCAATCAGTCACAGGATGGTTTACAATGGATCGATTACAGTTTTAACACGTGAATTTGATGAATTTTTCATGAATTTGATAGAATTGGTCCGGTTTGACTTTCAAAAGTCAAACCTGCGTATTTAAAAAAAAAACTGTAAAGGGTTCAAATTGAGAGGTTCAAGGGGTTCAATGGATCAAAAGGGTTCAAACTAAACTTATTTCCTTTAAATATTTTGTGTTTATATAATTGATGTGTGTTTTATATGTAGATAAAAATATAAATATATATATCCTTGGTAACGACACCAAAAACTTGATGACATATTTTAGTAATAATTATATTCTATTTGGAGCAACACAAAATCAGGTTTTAAATTTATAAATTAAAATGATAATTACTTTAACTAAATACACACACAATAGGCAAGTGTACCTATCGCAGCGTAACATAGTCTGGGTAAGAACCAAGTATCGAACCATGGACACGGATCCCGTACTCAACCCTCGCTATTGTTTGACTGGGATAATAAGTTGGAAAATGGGTTTTGCTTTAGAAGGAAATTAAAAGGTTAAGAAATGTAATTAGAAGTATTATCATGGTTAAGGTGTTACTTCGGTTGTTATCACTTGTTCATTAATGAAATATTTAGAGTAAGGTTGGTCATAGTTACTAGTACTAACCCTTTCGATAGGGGAGTTAGCATTTCGTAACGGAACAGTGGATACGGTCGGCCAACTGTTCCTTAATGAATATAACGGACCCTAAACGGGGTCTCAAGTCCGTCGGTATCTCACAATTCATTATTCGGACTAATATTATCCCTGTGACTGACGTACGTCTGGTCTTGTAACTTCCTTTGGAAAGTCGGAATGCGCAACTCCCTCCAGAGCTACTTTATGAACGCTCGGACCTAACAAATTATGTTATTAAATAGTTGTCTTTACTTATAATATATATTTTACACAAGTTCTAACATGCAAAGCAATAATTAGCAATCACTCTAACAAACGAAATGAGCATGTGAAATATGTAATAATCAACGGCGTCAAAAACTTGATGTATTCGTGATAATGCTCGGATAGGTTCAAATCTCTCACATGGAAACGGAAGGTAAAGGGTAATAAAGTAAAAATATGCATAAACTTATTTCTTTCTTTCTGTTGTGCTCCCTAATCTTCCCTATTTGTTTCCTTGATTCACTTCAACGGTATTTCAAATTGATGTTTTTATAAGCCCGTTTTTGCCAAATGATTTTTAAGACTCTTGCTTTTAGATTATTTCAGAAGCTGTCATGCTTACATATTATTTTTGAAAATGTTTTATTTACTTCTATATATATTTAATCCAATGGGTTAGGTAGTTTAATCATGCACTTGTAATACTTAGGACAAAATTAGGTAGCCAAATTATCAACGGGGTTCCACCCCACACTTAAATTCTGACAATATGAATGTATGCAATATGATATCTATCATGTATAATAAGAGTGTGGTAAAACTAATACTCCCCATATGAGACGTCATCACCATGCATGTGGTCGATTCCCACCATCGCCTAAAATGTATTTCCCAGCACGAACCAAAACTTGTCTTTACCTGTTTATTCAAAGCTCAAGACACAACTAATTACTGGAAATAAAAAGAATATTAAACTAATATTCGCCAACTAGGGCGGCCGAAAGTGGTGGTGGTGGCACCATATCAACGGTTATCTATGTAACAGGTAAAAAACCATGAGTGTCAATGTATCCAAATCATCCGACAAGTGTTTTGGGGGTAAGGGTTTTAAGAAAATGAAAATGCTGCCCCAATTCAACGCCTGACTGCATGGAGCCCAATGCATGGTCGTGCATTGCCCCTGTCTGACAAAATTTGACTTTTTTTTATTTTTTTTTATTTAGAAGAAATAAGGAAGAAAATAAAACTTAAACACGTAAAAACCGTTCGAAAGCGTTACGCCTAATAAATAAATATTTTTGCTTTAGAAATAATCAGTCCAAAGGCTTAGATCTTTCGCAGAATTACCGTGTACCCGGCAACGGCGCCAAAAAGTTGATGTGTGTTTTATATGTAGATAAAAATATAAATATATATATATATCCTTGGCAATGACACAAAAAACTTGATGGCGTAGTTTTAGTAATAAATATATTCTATTTGGAGCTACACAAAATCAGGTTTTAAATTTATAAATTAAAATGATAATTACTTTAACTAAATACACACACAATAGGCAAGTGTACCTATCGCAGCGTAACATAGTCTGGGTAAGAACCAAGTATCGAACCATGTACACGGATCCCGTACGCAACCCTCGCTAGTGTCTGACTGGGAAAATAAGTTGGAAAATGGGTTTTGCTTTAGAAGGAAAATAAAAGGTTAAGAAATGTAATTAGAAGTATTATCACGGTTAAGGTGTTACTCCGGTTGTTATCACTTGTTCATTAATAAAATATTTAGAGTAAGGTTGGTCATAGTTACTAGTACTAACCCTTTCGATAGGGGAGTTAGCATTTCGTAACGAAACAGTGGATACGGTCGGCCAACTGTTTCTTAATGAATATAACGGACCCTAAACGGGGCCTCAAGTCCGTCGGTATCTCACAATTCATTATTAGGACTAATATTATCCCTGTGACTGACGTATGTCTGGTCTTGTAACTTCCTTTGGAAAGTCGGAATGCGCAACTCCCTCCAGAGCTACTTTATGAACGCTCGGATCTAACAAATTATGTTCTTAAATAGTTGTCTTTAATTATAATATTATTTTAAATAAACAAGACTTTCATTCTCAAGATCAAACCCCATGGCTCCCGCTAGAAGTCTTCTGCAAGCCGACACGAGAGAAGTAAAGAAATACCGACACAAACCGCCCGGTCTGGTTAGGGCTCAAACGACTTGTTGAATACCCAAACCTCCAATCAACCCATAATATTAAATCTATACTAACCGGCCATGCTAGCACCAAGATTTGTATAGACCGTACAAACATCGAATAAGCTTTCCAAACAAGAAGTTTTGCTTGAGTAACTCACAAGATTTAAGATTATTAGATTGGTTTAAAGATCTCTTATTCTTGTCTTTTTAAAATAACTCATAGTAAAGACTTTAAAAACATAACATACTAAAAATACTTCATTAATTAATTAAAGTTCAACCAACTCCAGCAACACAAGAGAACTAGCCATGAATGACCATACAAGTGACTCCACTAACCCTTAGATATTGTGTGGAAGTATTCCAACCCCAAGGGAGAGCGGGTATAGAATGCTTCTTGTTTTACTCGAACGAGAAGAATCGCTTCATATTACAAGACTTTAAAAAGGAAATAAACAAAGAATAGCTAAACGGACCAAAACCGAGAGAGTTCCGGCTCTTAGCAGAGCATTAAGGCCTTCACACCTCTTGGTAATGGACACCTAAAACACTAGAATGAGCTTGCTATTTATAGGCTAAGATTTTGGCAATGCACGTGCAAAGTACACATTTCTTTCACGTGCGAAATCTTGCAGTACAAGAGAGTACAGGGAGGCAAAACAGGGGATGCACGACTGTGCAAGGCAATGCACGGCCATGCATTGCCTTGTTTTGATCCCTGATGACTTTTTGAGTTCCCGCTTTGACCTTCTGCGTCCGGTTTCGTTCAATTGGCCCCCGAATGCTGATTTTACCTTGATTTTGAGTGTTTTCTTCATGTTTTTGTAAATCCGGGTCAATTATCCTATCGGAACACAAATGAGTGGATTAAGCATCAATTATTATCATATTATCTCTAATTATGATGATTTCGGGGATAATTATGCGTGCAAAACATGTATAATTTACGTCATATCAATAACTTATTTTACGAAATTTATGAAATTAACACTATAAGTTTGGTATGTTTTGTAAAATTGTACTATACACACACACACATATATATATAATTATTAATATGGGTTACTAATATTATATACATATATTGTTATGAGAAATATAACATATATATATATATATATATATATGTGTGTGTGTGTGTGTAGGGTTAGGTTCAAATGAGAACTTATAAATACTTGAGAAATTGCGAGAACTCGTCAAAAAAATCAATTAAAACCATTTTTTTTGTTTTCACTATCTTTATTATTAAAATATAACATAAAAAATGATTTATCTCTTCAATTAATTCATCCATTCTCTCTAAATTATCCTTATAAAAAATTATATACATGTGTAAATGGTAAACACTTACACATGTGTAAGTGGTAAACTTACACAAGTGTATATTTTTTTTAATATATGAAGACATTTAAATTTACATATATAAATTCATTTTTTTAGGTTGTATTCTAACAATAAAATAGTAAAAACAAAAAAAAATGGTTTTGATTGGATTTTTGACTAGTTCTCGCAAGTTCTAAAAATATTTAGGAGTTCTCAAATGATCCATTCCCTATATATATATATATACTTGTATGTTTATAAAAGAATGGAACTTTAAACAACATTTTATTTAAAATACTTTGTCATACATTTATACCTAATCAAATCATATGCATCATAATGAAATTAAATTTCTTAATCAAATGAAATAAATATGTGTATATGTGGATATAAAAAAACCATAGTGATGTTGCATCACTTGCAATTAGTATAATAAATTGAAATGGTCATGAATTGAAATTGAAATAGTGTTATTGCACAAGTTAAAGCATGAGGAAAACCCTAAATGTTACAATATGCATCTTTTCCTTAACTAAAAACTCTCAAGAAATAAAAACTTATAACAAAATAAACACTATAAAATTAACATTAGCCAACCGGATTTCTAACACGGATGAAAAATAAAATATATGAAAAGGCTAATGAAGGTTTATGGCGGTGTATATGTGGGTAAAAACAAGAAAAACACGGGATAGGCTCAACGTGGCTAACTAGTGGATGTGTTCGGGTGAGGGAAAAACAAAAATAGAAAGGCTCACAAAGTGGTTTATCCTAATGCCTCAATCATTTTTATGCAATATTTATATTCATGATTTCGAAATGTATACTAAAAGCAAGTTCTAATAAGCATGAAACATCCGGCACACTCAAATCCGCAAAAAAACGAGAGCAAACAATGTCTAAAGCTATCAAGCCTCAAAAATAAACTCACGGAAACGGAAAGGAATGGGTGTAAGCAAAAGGTTACATGCAATTCATTCTTTTAGCCCATAAAACTCATGGTTATCACAAAAAATTGGGTTTAACTCGACGGAATTTCTATCTCGATTGCTTTCGAAAAAATCAAACTTTTAATATTTACTAAAAATGTGAATGCTAAACAGTTAACTTTTATTCAATTTTTATGTTTTTTTAATTTTTATAAAACTGATTTAGTGCCAATAAAAATTATGAAGGAAGATTTTGCAAAAAAATGAAGTGATAAAATGCTAAAAGGACAAACATCGCGTGAATACATTCTCACCCTACACTTCGAATCATACATCGCCCTCAACGTATAACAAAAATAATGCAAAGTGAAGAATGAACACCCAACCCCACACTTTAGAAACGTACATTGCCCTCAATGTACACAAAAACATACAATTCAAAAGCGTGAAGGGAGAACTGAAACTTCCCTCGTGTTGGTCTCGGTCAAACTCAAACAGTCTACCCACAAACATGACGTTCCAATCAGTTCCACAATTCCAAGATCTAATCAAGACTAACAACATCAAACACAGATCAGTAACATCAAGCCAAAAATATAAACATGGAAAGTAAAAACAAATATCCACATACAACAACCAAACTAAACATAAATACAACAAAGGAAACAACAACGCCGAAACATGATAAAGAGTTTGTACAACAAAACAACTGAAGTACAACTCAACAAAATATGATACCAAAAGGCAGTGGAGGGCACTACTCCTCCATCTGCACGTCTTTCAGGATCGACGCCGGCTCCTCCACCCTCCTCGGCTCCTCCTGCTGGTGGTGGTGTAGGCTGGTGCTGTGGTGATGGTGGTGGTGTAGGCTGGTGCTATGGCTGCATAAAGAACAGTAAGGGGACCGCGTATGGTGCTCCGCCAGCAGCGCATTGGACCTCGTACTGCCAGGCCCAGTAGCGCATGAATAGATCGTGGGTGACGGTAACCGGAGGTGGTGGTGGTGGCGGAGGAGGTGGTGGAACAATCGGATCGGCAACGTGGTGCTCGTGCTCCTGCTCCTGGTGAACCATGTGTGCCTGGTGAGCGGCGGCGATGGCCTCTGCCTCGGCCTGCACTAGATCTGGATCGGGACCCGGACGGTCTGGGTCCCACACTCTCCCCCATATATCAACTAACCTCGGACCTCCTGGCACTCGTCGAACTACGTGCATGTTCCGAAGAGTCTGCACGGTCATCACTGAAGTCTCTTCCACAAGAGTCAGGTCTCTAATCAACTCGTCGGTCAATAACTGAAAATGCCTTGCAAGCTTGGTCTTAAAGTGACCTCCACATATGGTGCTTGTGACATCACGCCGTGAACTACTGACCAAGTACCCCGCAATACAGTGCGCAAGATTACAGGTGCGCAGGCGTACAAGGCAATAGAGGTAAAATAGCTCCCTCAGGTTCACTACCGTCTCCCCCTGCCCTCTCCCAGATATAGAATAAACGATGCAGCGATGAAGAACATGGTGTAATGGATCCCGAAGGCTCGAAGCCTTGGTCAGACTCGGATCATATATACCAAAACCAAAATCATGCTAGAACTGATCCTTGCCTTCCTCACACGGAAACTCGGTGATCCCATCGGTGAACAACTCGGTCGAGATCTCATGTCGGGTGTACAAACCAAGTAACCTCCCAAATTGGGCCACAGACATCACGTGACACTCGCCGCCTAATCTAAACCGAATAGTCTCGGGCTGCTCTAAGTCTGCGCAAGGATAGATGAACTCGTATGTCAAGAAAAACTCCATGACTAGCTCGACGTACTAGATGGCGTGGAGTCTGAACAATCGGCGCTAGGGGGCGGTGACCAGATCGTTCCATTGGTCCGTCTGACCGATGGCGTCAATAGCAGTTGGCTCTAAACGACGTGCGGCCAAAATCGGCCCCGACGGGGCCACAAAACATCAAGACGAGCCTCGTTCTCATGCTCGTTCAGATCGAACTCAAGATACGGGTGATCTCTGTTGTCGGCCATCTCCATAAGCAGATAATTGAAATCAGAACAGTTATGAAGATGCTAGGCTACATTATGAAGTTTCTGACCTAATTATGAAGGGGCACGATCGCGCCTGGGAAGGGGCACGACCGCACCAAGGCCAAAAGTCTAGCCCACGGTCGCGTGGTGACCGACTACGAGAGCCACAACCCGGAAACACGGTGGCGCCAGGTGCGAGCACGACTGTGTTAAGGTAAAATTTCACAGGCATGGTGACCAAACCAAAGCTTCCTGGTATGCAAAAGCCGAACACGACCGCGCCTGGGCTAAGAGCGCGACCTTGCTCAACCCAATTTAGGGTTTTCTGACTCAAAATTCGACCAATTTCAACATGTTTATGAAGGGGATTTAGCTACACATTATCCCAGGAAACAAATACAACGACTCCTACTAATTTACAAGCTATAATACCGTTCAAAACTGAAAATTTTATAAAACCTAAAAAGAAAAGATCTTAACCCCGGGAATCCAAACATATACACGGATAATCCTATTCCTAAACACGAAACAAAGAGACTAGAATCTCGGGGACGTACCTTAAATCGAAGAGATGAGTACTTGGATTCCGGAAGTGGAGTCAAAGAGAAAATCGCAATAGGGGGGTTTCGGTCTGTTTGCGAAGTTGTTTGGGGGGTGTTTGAGAAATCTGGACTTTAAAATCAA
Organism: Smallanthus sonchifolius; assembly: GCA_023525975.1. NCBI lineage: Eukaryota > Viridiplantae > Streptophyta > Magnoliopsida > Asterales > Asteraceae > Smallanthus > Smallanthus sonchifolius. The sequence goes on from CM042037.1 coordinate 24,130,267, forward strand.
TTTATACAGGCCCCCAAACAATGAGGCACAGTCACGCCTAGTGCTAAGGCACGACCGCGCCAAGGGTTTGAGTCACGACCGCGCCACATGGTGAGGCACGACCGTGTCTCTTGCCCAGCAGACACAGAACCTTGATTTTTTATGTAGCTTGTACCAAACCCGACTGCGATTCTTCCAAATTAAAATTTCTAAAAATTCAGAAGACATACATGTGATATTCCAATCATCATCCCAAATCCGCTCGATCCAAAACACGCCCCGAAACCCTAATCTTAAAAATTAAATGATAAAATCCTAGAAAAATAAAAATCAAACAGGAAAATAAAGATAGAAGATAAAATCTAAGAAATGTTACCAAAGATGATACCGAAACAGGCTAAGTTTATTAACGAGTCGTTTGCTAGACTCAAGTCCCCGAATTAATTAGTCCTTGGGGTGGAGGTCCACTACCTCCAATACCGAGTCAACCGGTCCATTAGTGTATGGCTTGAGACGATGACTGTTGACTTTGAAAATCCTCCCATCTTCATGCTCAATCTCAACGGTCCCATAAGGAAACACCTACCTAACCGTGTAAGGACCCGTCCATCGGGATTTCAACTTCTCGGGAAACAACCGCAACCTAGAGTTATAAAGCAACTCACGACCACCCGCTCGAAGTTCCTTCTTGTCCTTCAAGCGTCGGTCATGTAAACTCTTGGTGCGCTCCTTGTAGATCATGGAGTTTGCATAGGCTTGATTCCTCAACTCATCAAGCTCATGAATCTGAGTAAACCGGTTCTCACCCGCGTTCACCATGTCAAGAATCACCGCCTTCAACGCCCAATAAGCCTTATGCTCTAACTCCACTGGAAGATGGCACGCTTTCCCTTAGATCAACCTAAATTGTGTGGTACCAATAGGCATCTTATAAGCAGTCCGAAAAGCCCAAAGTGCATCATCTAACCTCTCCGACCAATCCTTACGGTTCTGACCAACCGTTTTCTCCAGAATCCGCTTTATGCCCCGGTTCGTGACCAAACAGGGATTTTATTGTTGGAGTGTAAGGAATAACGTAATAGAGTCAAAGGGATTTTATTGTTGGAGTGTAAGGAATAACGTGTTAGCTTAGAAGGAATTCTTCAAATTCCGCTTACATACTTGGAGTCGTTAGGTTTGCTATGAGATTCTATTAGAGTTTCAATCAAGATGGTTTCCTTGATCAAGTATGAATGAGGGTCTTACAGTCACTAAGACTCTTACATGAATGCAAATAACATGATGGATTCCATTAAATGATAGTTCAGTATGTCTGTAAACATCTTCAACCTGATAGTCGCGTCTATCAACCTGATAGTCCGTAAACATCTTCAACGATACCAATTAGTCGTTGCACGGATTACGAGAATTTCTACGGATAGTGGAAACTTAAGTCTGTAAATCATAGATTAGGACCATTTATCCACACACTAGGTTTCACCAGGATTTATATGCACCTCAAATTACTATTACGTGTGCACCTGTAATGATAATTTGCTTTGCATGCTCACCCTAGTTCTCCCTGTCCTGTGTCATAACGTCCTTTAGTTTGTATTGTTGAGTAAAGAGTGTTTTCAGATTTGATAGGTCATCGAAAAGCTTAGCCATCAACCATAAGTTGATCAACTAGGACTCACATCAGGATGAGTAGTCGGGAATAGTATGATCTGAGTATTCTCGAGTTGAAACACATTGCGAGAGTCCAATCCAACGGATTGTAGATGAGAACATGCACATGAAACAAACATGCACATGAAATGCGACTTTGAGAAGTGAAACTAATTCATGGCTACGAGTTACATGAAGGAGCAAAGTAGTTGTTCTTCCCAATGAGTCAGGATAGGGGTTGAGTATGCAACGAGCAATGCGTTCTCAACTTTGTGGTCAATCTATCTTCAACAAAATATCAACCAAAGACGCGAGCACATGGTTCGGGAAAGTGATGACATCTACGTGTCAACGAATTCTGCAATAATGCATGCAACAGTCTGCCTTCACTCGACGTAATGTTGCTAGTGGGTACAGTAGGGACTCGCCTCCGCCGAACCCAACTCCCAAAGAGATATGTGCTAGCTGAGTGTCGTCCATAACATGGATCTGAGAAAGCCCATCAAACCTGACAGGTGATGGTGGTGTAAGTGACTCCTCCGAAGGCTCCGTCTGGCTGCCTACGGATGGGAGTGGTAGTGCCGCCACTAGGAATGATGATGCAATGCAAATGATGTGTTCCTCGTCAGCAGAGGGTAATATGGATGATGTCAACATGCCTGCAATGCAATGTATGTATAGGTGCTATATGTATCACGTATGAGTGTCTGTGCCATGTAACTAATGCATGTGTGCGGTTATTGTCTAGTATGCAACCCTAGTTCTCTATAACCAATGGATCTGATGCCAATCTGTCACACCCCCAAATTCCACTAACGGAGTTTTACCGTTTGGCGTGTGACAAACCAGGATCTCAGTCATTAGTTACATCAAACGACACTATATGGGACTTAAAATGTCATAACATAAAAGTGCAGAGTTAAATGCGGAAGCGTAAACGTTAGAATGAAATCAAAAGTAATTACACGCAACAAGCGTCAATTAATGTAAGTAAGTAACAATGTTTAAAATGTTTGAAATGAATGATATGACAGTAGGACTCCATGCATGTCCTAAGTGTGCAACCTGTGCCAAAGCGACCTGAGAAACATGTAAGAAAAAGTGTCAACATGAGGTTGGTGAGTTCATAGGTTTGTATGTAAATAAACTGTTTGAGTGTTGCTGGATCCACATACGTAAGTCACACCTATTTCTAGCTAGACAATCTACAAGTTACTCTAAGCGTTCGCAACCGAAGCTGACTGTTTATGTTTAAGATGCCTTCCGCCATTGCTAACATCAATAATGGCAAATGTTTAGGACAATTTACACCCGTTAGACCTCCAATCAAGTTAGCGCGACTAACCCGGGTGGGGTTTGTCAGACCCAGTAGTACTACTCAAATTTCCTCGCTATACTCCATATATTAATGGTCCGAGTGTGTAAGGACTTTGCATGTTATGTTTTCACTTAGGTACACAAGTGGTAATGAAATACTATGTGATCCATGTCCGTGTGTATGTCTCTCCCTGGCTGGATGATTGTTTGTACGCATGTTTCTCCCCAACGGGAAAACAAGTAAAATGATATTTGTTTGTATGCATGTTCCTCCCCAACGGGAAAACAAGTAAAATGTTGTTTGTGTGTATGCATGTTTCTCCCCAACGGGAAAACAAGTAAAATAATGTTTGTATGCATGTTTCTCCCCAACAGGAAAACAAGTAAAATAATGTTTGTGTGTAAGCATGTTTCTCCCCCAATAGTAAAACAAGTAAAAAGGGGTCGTGAAACTCACCTGAGTCAGAGTAGAGCGTAGTAATTAGCACCACACAAGGATGCAACACTAACCATAAATGGATTGCACGCGGACAATCTATGAATGCCCTAGAATAAGATGTGACAGTTAGGAACACGTAAGAGTTTGTGACAAGGACACGAAAAATCGAACGTCCTAAAATATACTTAGGATCAATGGTTAGACGAACTTGTCCACAGGAATAAGGATTTCTTAATATAATAGTTAAAATATACGCGTTTCGTGTCGAACGTTTCTAATTACAAATTACAATATTTAATAAATATATTCGTGTGTTTTCGCCATTTAATAATGGTCTAGGAAAATAATATAAATTATTATATTATTTTTAAACTCGTAGAATTTATACGATTGTCATTTATATGGCAAAAATAATAAATATATTATTTTTATTCGAGAAAATATAAACGTTAGTAATAATATAAATAATCACATTATTTATAAGTTTGAAGCATGACACGGTAACCATTAACACGGTGAAAATAATATACATATATATATATATTATTTTGTTTGGAGTCATGGGTTTAGAAATAATATAAATATATTATTTAAATGTGGTGCAAACATTAAAAACGGTTTATAAAACCAAACCAGAGCCTACGGGTGGTTTTCTGAGGTTAAAACATATTAATATAATAATATAATAATATAGAGAATGTTTTTGTATAAAAATATAGTGTAAAAAGTGGCCAGAAAAATAAAAGGTGTTAGTGAGGTTCGAACCCGGGTCTCACCTACACCAACCCACTGACTTAACCACTCCAGCCCGCTAGAGAATCGCAACAGAAGCCGGATCAAATGCATTTTAATCCTCAAGTCCACAGTGTTCTTCCCTTTTGCGTGACTCGATCCAATCCCATCCCCAAACCCCCCGAATTCGATCGAGATTGAACCAAACATCAAAGGGGTTCTGTTTAACGAGGGTTGGCGAATCTGCGAGTGAAATTAATTGCAAAATCAAAAGGTTTAAAGTCGTTTAATTCTATCTTTAGAAACCGAAAACCCTAGGATTAGAACACAAATCAATTTGATCAAATTAGATATTGGAGATTTGTTTCATCATGGGGCTTTCAAAGAGTGTGGAATTGCGAATCTAATCATACCATTTAATTGAATTGAGATCGTGTTCAGGTTAGAGTTCGATCAAACCCATATTCGCATGAACCCTATATTTGGTTCTTGTTTAATTCGATGTTATAAGCCCAAATTGAGTTAGGGCTTCTGTTCTAGACATAAAATCGAGTATGAGGGTGTGTTTATTACCTGTAACAAGTTCAGATTGATCGATTTTTCTTGAGGTCGGCCTATGCGCAATCAGTTTCAATCGACAGGTTCCTTGACGACTCAAATGGTAAAATTGATGCTACACGCACGTTCAGAAGGGTCCGATTGAGGTGTGTACAGAGGTAATTTGCAATTTGGTAACTGGATTTGATGGATTTGAGTGTTTCTTGTAACGATTTTGACGTTTTCTTTGCCTCATGATTAATGTGGTTAAATTGCTATCATAAGGGATGTTAAAATGATTCGTACAGGGTCGTGATCATCATTGTAATGCATAACCGTCGCGAATTGAATGGAATTTGAAGGTTAGAAGTCGATTTTTACTAAAGACACACGGGTTTGACTTTCAAAAGTCAACCTAATCAAGTTTGGGATAAATACATAAATAGTCCCTGTGTTTTATGTGAACTTGGTTTGAATAGTGGCAGAATTAGTCCCTGAGGTTAGAGATAGGGTTAAGTAGGTTAGGATTTAACCGAGTTATGTTAACGAAGTTAACCTGGAAAGTCCGGATTGTCACACATTGCGTTTGCGATAATCGATGCAAACCTGCCAACCTATGACTGTACGAGTAGGAATCAACTCATTCCTCTCGTTGGTGATAACAGTCATACCTCCCTTCTTGGGGACAACCTAAACTGGGCTAACCCAAGGCGAATCAGAGATGGGATAAATCAAACCAGCGTCAAGTAACTTAATCACCTCTTTCTTCACCACCTCCTGCATGTTCGGGTTCAACCTCCTCTGGTGCGGCACAACTGGCCTGAACTCATCCTCCATAAGGATCTTATGGGTACAAAAAGAGGGATTAATTCCCTTAATGTCCATAATCCTCCATGCAATGGCCTGCTTGTGCTGCTTCAGCACCTCCAATAGCCTCTCCTTCTCATTACTCGTCAAATCAGAGGCAATAATGACGAGTAATTGAGACTCACCATCTAAAAAGGCATACTCCAAATGGCTCGGGAGCTCCTTAAGCTCAACAGGTGGTGGGTCCTCAACAGAAGGCCGCTCTTTCGGCTTAGACTCTCTATCAACAATATCAAACACCTCTGGAAACGGGGGAAACTCATAGCCCTTCAAGCCGTACACCTGCTCCACAAACTGATCATCGCCAACTGGATCAAGTATCTCCCCTCCTACAATCTGCGTGTCCAGGGACTCCTCCTCAACTGTGTCCTGGAGATGATCACTCACACAAGAATAGAAAGAATCAACGAAGTAGAGTGAATCATCATGATTCTGGGTGTGCTGCATGGATCTCCCAACGTCAAAGGTCACGTCCTCTTCATCCACCCTCAGTGTAAGCCTGTCCGAATACACATCAATCAGGGCCTTGGCGGTGGCCAGGAATGGTCGACCTAGGATAATAGGAACGTTTTTGTCCTCATCCATGTCCAGACTCACAAAATCTACAGGAAACACAAAGCGATCAACCTTAACCAACATGTTCTCCACTGTCCCTCGCAGATACTTAACCGAACGATTGTCCAACTGGATACTCATTCGTGTCGGCTTAGGCTCTCCCAACTCAAGCTTAGCAAATACCGCATATGGCATGAGGTTAATGCTAGCACCAAGGTCAGCTAAGGCATTGCTGGCTGAGAAGCTACCTATCAAGCAGGGGATGGTGAAACTCCCCGGATCTCTCATCTTCTCCGGTAGCTTGTTCTGAAGCACAGCCGAACACTCCTCGTTCAGTGTCACATGAGATAACTCCTCCAATTTCCTTTTGTTCATGAGGATGTCCTTTAAGAATCTCGCATACTTAGGCATCTGAGCTAGAGCCTCCATAAATGGCAAGTTGATATGCAACTTCTTGAACATCCTCAAAAACTTGCCATACTGCTCATCCATCTTCTGTTTCCTCAACCTGCCCGGGTATGGAACGGACGGAATATAATCTCTCACAGCCTCTCGGGGGCGTGATGCACTCACCGGCTCCTCCATCGGTGGTGTCTCATCCGGAATCTCAATCACAATCTCCTCCTCGTATGATGCATGCAAAAGGACGGTGGGTCTGGTCCTATGGCTCTACCGCTCCTCAAAGTTATAGCCTTCACATGAGCCTTCAGATTAGGCTCAGTGTTGCTAGGCAGCCTACCTAGTGGTCTCTCAGAAAGGAGCTTTGCGATCTATCCAACCTGATTATCGATATTCTGGATCGAAGCCTTTTGATTCCTCAGCTCAGTCTCGTGCGTATGAAAACGCTCCTCCATATAACGGTTCTGCTACTCGACCAACTGATTCTGACTCTCCGAGTTGACAAGCAGCCATGCAACCATGTCCTCTATGTAACATCCACGTTTTTTCGACGTTGTATTTTTTTATTATTTATTTTACTTCATACACTAATGACAATTCCTACAATCTCGTCAAGTGTCACATAAATTCTCATATTATTCTCATTTTTATTGTACTAATTCAAAGTTTCGATCTTGCAATTTCCATATTATTTACTGTACATATACATATAACAAATGTACCTACATCCTTTATTTCCATCACTCACATATATATATATATATATATATATATATATATATATTTATGTGTAAATAAATATATAAATATATACATTCTATTATCCTAAATAAATTAATCAAACCACTTTTTAATATTAAATAAAACTTACGAGCTTTAATAGTGTGCTCACATTTATTATATATGTAATTAATTGTAATTATATATGTAAATATGTATATACTTTATCCTATTAAATCAACCATTGATACAACTTGTAACTTTATAAAAAAATGGAAATCTTTCAAACATTATTTAGATTTTGTAAATTCTATAAAAATATTTTTATAAACAACTAAAATGATTTAAAACCTAATAAATTTAGCCTTGAAACCTTTCCAAGCCAAAGAACCCCCCCCCCCCCCCCCCCCTCAAGCCTGCTGAACCCCTTCAAACAAATTTTGGACCCTGGAACTCAACTTTGACTTCTCAAAGTCAAAGGTATCACAAATAGGTTTCAATTAATTGGATTCGAAACTGTTAATGTTTTATCATCATGCGAAAGCATTACTAGATCAATTACAAATGATTATGATGAGTTAATTTGATCCATTCAACTCTTTTTCGGTTAAGACATTCACACCCCAATTTAATGATCGAACCTCTTGAATTCCACTTCTATCCGACTATTATAAGATGCTTTCACCCTTCTAACACCTCCTCTAACTACTTAAAATCATTCTAAACACAAAGGCAATCGAAAACAACCCTCTCTATTCATTTCGGTCACGACAACAAAGGGGGGGGGGGGAGATCAGGCTCGTTCCGCAACTAATCGTGACTCGTAACAGGTAATAATCCTTCTCTTGTTGCTCGATTTACACTTCTGTTCGAAATCCCCTTGCTTCCCAATCGTGAATCGGGGTTCGAAATACCCTTGCTTCCCACATCTAGCATGGCATCATGCCCAGTCCAAATGGTTAAAGCTCTCCCCATTCACAGCATAAGTCACGGGTTCAAACCCGACTGACCCATTTCTTTTTCTGTTTTTATTTCCTACCCTTATTGAGCACACACGCGCATATATATGTATACATATTTACATATATTAACACCCGAACCGTTTTACAAAGATGAAATGGTAAGATATGTATATATGTACTCTTATTTTATAACAAGTCATAAACAAATATATATATATATATATATATATATATAGAGAGAGAGAGAGAGAGGAAGGTTCAAGTACAAAGTGTATTTTGCCTAAAAAGTGTAGGAAGTAATGTAGACATTTGATCACACTAATCTTATGGCTAAGATTGATTTAGAAGTCAATTAATGACTAGTGGGGTAAAATAGAGATTTTGTCCTTTGGTTGACTTTCCTTTTGCATTAAATATTAGTTCCACCATCTTTTTAAACTAAAATAACTTTTTTATACATTGTTATTTTTTTTAAATACACAATAAAATAAAGCATTTTTTTCTCTTTAATTTGAGTATGGTATTGTTATATTTTTTATATAAAAAAATATGAATTTTTAAGAAAAATATAATGATGCTCGAAATCAGTACTGGTTATCATTATCAGCACGGTTATATCGTACAACATCAGAGTTATAAATGTTAAAGCAGCACAACATATATAATATAAACTTGTTGTTTTTCTACGCGCATAAATGACGCTAATACCCTTCACCCATGGAATCAGTATCGTACACGTGGCGCATTTTCCTTGCTTCCTACACTTTTTAGGCAAAACCCACTTTGTAGGGGAACCTTCCTCTATATATATATATATATATACTATTTATTGAGGTTACATTATTTTATAAACTCACTTCATAGTCGTGTAAATTTACACATTCCTTTATAAACAAAAAAAGGCTATTAACTAACCTATTTTTAAATAATCAAGGGATACCATTATTATCTTGTGTTAAATAAATACATATATATCACTACACCAAATTCTCTAACAATTGTTTGTTTAAAAATCTTTAAATATGCTTAACATAGGTATGATTATTTAAATAGTAATGTTTATAAAATTTTTTTTTCTTTAGACTTTCATTGATTCACTTGAAAAGAGGGACGATTACAATAAAGTGGGTGGTAAACGGGCAACAAGTTGCGCTGCAACCCCCTTTTGAATAGCAAAACCGATCCTACTAAAAACAAAGCTTTGGGTCTTAGGGGCCGAAATATTACTATGCACGACTCGTTGAACCCTGTTTAGGAATTCCACTACCTCCGGTGCTAGGAACCCAAAAGTATCAAAAGCAAAAGGGATAAACATGTGTTGGTTCTTTAAACAAGCTTTCTCGTGTTTAACAACTTTGCATGATTCCGCCTTTAAAGCAGCATGGCCCGCCACAACCCCATTGTCCCTGAGCCCCATAAGAGGGGACACTCCTGTAAGGTCCACACAAGCGTGTTTCCCGCCTGCCCAACCAAACACAAGAATATCAGCCGGCCGTAGAGTAGACCTCCCTTCAAGCGGATCTGTCAGAAAGTTCACGGGGGCCTCTTTTTTAGCCGAAATTCCTGCCCGTTTGAGAACATTACAAAGAACATCCTTAACCAAATCATGCCTGTATTTAAACCTGGGTAACTCTTTGCAATGGACCGCATGCTCGCCAAAAGAATCCAAACAAGCCTTGCAGCAAACTGGGCAGGGCTCATCAGCCGAAAACATATAAATAATTATTTTGGCAAATAATAAGTATTTAAAGCATTTAAAAATCCATAGAATTACTTAAATAATTGTTTTTAGATAAATAATTATACAAATTCATTTAATTTCATTTAAAGCTTACTTATTTAATGTTTCTTTTAATTATCATTTAAGTAAAAGAAATCATTTAAGTAATTTAAATAATTACTTTATTTAAAATAATTATTTAAACCTTCTTTCTAAACCATAAATTTACTTAGCAATTATTTTTTTTAATAATTATTTAAATAAATTCAAACGTATGATTATTATAAACACTATATAATTAATTAAAAATCCTATATAATTTCTAATTAAATCCACTTTATCATTTTTATACCTATGATACACATACATAATCCTAAAACTTGTACGAATCCTATATCTGATCCCAAATTCCAAGGATCCCTAGGAGCTCAGATAAACTTAGAATTCTTGTTTTCATTTTCCATTAGACATACATTGAGTCTAGAATACAAATTAGCTATGTAAGTTGATTGTGAGAAATCCTCACGAAGCCTATCCTTCAGTTGCAATTCCTACAATTTACTAGCTTCATTACAAGTGAGTTTCATAACCCTCTTTCTCTTTATTATTGTTTACAAATACTCGGGATGTAACATATTTACATACTATACATACCAAATTCAATACCATTATTCTCATGCTAATTACTATATGCTTTATGTCTTAAACTACTTAGCGACCATACGTGTGTTCATGTTTATTACAATCATTAACTTGCGAGGCAGGCCTAAGTTAGTACCTTTTATGATCATTTATACGGGAAACCGATACCATAGTTAACACTATCACACCCCCAAATTTCCACTAATGGAGTTTTACTGTTAGGGATGTGACACACCAGGATCTCAGTCTATTAGTTACATCAAACGACACTATATGGGACATAAATGAAATATCATAAAAGTTCAAAGTGAATGCGGAAGCGTTAAATAGAGTAGTAAATGCGCAAGCAATGCGCCCAAGTCAAGTCTAAAAAGGAAGCATGATAAACATTTGATCAAAGCTTGAAAAGATAACAAGACTCCATGCATGCCCTAGTGTGCACCTGAACTTAGCGACCTGAGAAAACATGTAAGAAAAAGTGTCAACACTAGATTGGTGAGTTCACAGGTTTCAGTTTGTAAGTAGCGTTTAACAGATTAATGTACATTCAATATATATATCAACATGTAGCTAACCCATGTTCATGTATACTAATGCGCTCGCACCCGTAAACTGACTGTTTATGTTTGAATGCCTCCCACCAGGCCTATCAACCATGGTGCATGTTTAGGTCAATATTACACCCGTTCGACCTCCAATCGAGTTAGCACGACTAACGCGGGTGGGGTTTGTCAAGCCCAGTAGTACTACTCAACATACCTCGTTATACTCGTATTAAAACGGTTCGATGTGAGGACTTTCATGATAGATTTTACGCATAGTCATAACAAGTGATAACATTTATGAATTACAAAAATCAAAAGTGTTTGCATCATGTTTTCTCCCCCAACGGGAAAAACATGTAAAATAATGTTTGTTTGCGTACCTGTTTCTCCCCTACGGGAAAACAAGTAAAAGTATGATGATTTGTGTACATGTTTCTCCCCCAACAGGAAAACGAGTAAAAACGGACCGTGAAACAAACTTGAGTTACGTAGTAGGTAGTATCACACAAGTATGAGATTTGGTACACAAATGTTAGCCTGCAACGGCTTACGAATGCCCTAGAATTAAAAACATAACAATTAGGGACACATGGGATTTGTGACGAAGACACGGAAGATTAGAATGTCGTAAAACATTCTAAGTATCAATGAGTAGACGAACGTGTCTACGGGAATAAGGGTTTCTTAATATAATTATTAAGATAAGTATGTTTTGTGTCGAGAGTTTCTAATTACGAATAATATTAATAAATAAATATTCGTGTAGTTGTAACATTTAAATCATGGCTAGGAAAATAATATAACTATATATATTATTTTAAGTTCGTAGGACTAATACAATAATCATATATTTGGCAAAAAATAAAATAATAAATATATTATTTTTATTCGAGGATATAATCGTGGGTAAATAATATAAATAATTATATTATTTATTAGTTTGAAACGTTTCACAAAGTTTATAAACGTGGCAAAAATAATATATAAATATATATTATTTTAATTGAAGTCACGGGTTGAAAATAATATAAATATATTATTTTATACGAAGTCGTGGTTTGAAAATAATATAAATATATATTATTTTGAAAGTGGGGAAAATAATATAAGTTTGAGTTATAAAACTAAACCCGAGCCTACGGGTGATTCTCGGGGTTACAACACATTAATATATTAATATAATAGTATAGGGATTGATTTTAATATTAAAATAATAGCTTAAAATGACAAAAACTCAAAAACAGGGGTGGGGAGACGCGAACCCGGGTCTCCTTCCCACCAGCACAAACACTTAACTAATCCGCCCGCTAGGGTCATCGCAAACGAATCCGGATAGAAATGTTTATAACAAACAAGTCCAGTGACCTCACTCCCTACGAAGCCGATCTAAATCAGTCCCACTTCTAACCAATTTGATCGCGATAGGTCTTAGAACTATAGGGGTTTCGTTCATCAGTGATTTGCGAGTATGTGGGCGAGTTTAATTTCAAAGTCGTTGGGTTTAAGGTCGTTTAATTCTTGTTTCGAAAAGCCAAAGCCCTAGATTGAATATGAAATCAATTTGAATAATTTTGATAATAAAATCCGGTGAATTCATAGGGTTTTTGAACGTCAGAGGATTGCGAATCGGACCCTGTGGTTTAATTTGATTTAGGGAGTTGTTAAGATCAAAACCTCCAAATCGATTATGAACAAACCCTAATTTCTAGATCTTGAACAATTCGATGATATAGGATCAAATTAGCATAGGGCTTTCAGTGAGTGACCGATTGCGAAGCTACCCATATGAATTAATTGAATTGAGATTGTGTTTATAGTAGGGTTCGATTAAACTGTATTCGGATGAACCCTAGAATCTGGTTTGTATTCAATTCGACGTTGTAAGCCCTGGTTATGATAGGGCTTTTGATCCAGACACAGAAACAAAACTAAGGATACAAACAATTACCAGAATGATGCTCGAATTGGTGGTGTTCGACTAGAATGAGCTCCGACATCGACGGTTTTGGTCCCTGGTGACTCCGGCCACTTCTCCGACCGAATAGAGATGTTCAACTGTTTCTGAGGGGTGCGAACATGGTGTGCAGGGTGTTTAATTGTGATAATGATGGACCAAATGATCGAATTTGATGATCTTAATAGATGGTTCGATGGTTTCGGCTTGTATGGATTAATGTGAATAATTCTCAATCATAAATACTCAGAAACGTATAGACATTGTTTAAAGTTGATCGATGCCATCAATGTTATACATTATCGCCACGAATTGAACAGTTTGGGAGGTTACGGGTTTGATTTGGATCAAAGTGTCCGATATTTTGACTTTCAAAAGTCAACAAATTGAGTATTGGGTAACTAAAAAAAAATTCTGGATGTAACATCATCCCCTAGTTGAAAGAATTTTCGTTCCGAAAATTAGAATAGTACCTTATGTGTTTAACGTGGATTGGTTGAAAAGATGAGGATACTTGCACATCATCTGATCCTCGCATTCCTATGTGAATTCTGGTCCGCGTTTCGAGTTCCAACGAACTCTGACAATAGGGATTTTACTGTGTTTAAGTGTTTTGACTTTCCTATCCATGATTTCTATCGGTTCTTCAATGAAGTGTAATTGTTCATCGATTTGCAGTTCCTCAAGAGGAACCGTGAGTGTCTCGTCTGCTAGACATTTCTTCAAGTTCGAGACATGAAAGACGTTGTGTACACCACTCAGTCCTTCAGGTAGGTCCAGTTGGTACGCTACAGGGCTAATTCTCTTAACTATCTTGAATGGTCCAACATAATGAGGATTCAGTTTGCCTCTTTTCCCGAAGCGGATTACACCTTTCCAAAGTGAGACTTTCAATAGGACCATATCGCCTACTTGAAATTCTAACGGTTTATGGCGCTTATCGGCATAGCTCTTTTGACGATCACGAGTTGCCGCCATACGGTTTTGAATTTGAACGCTCTTTTCAGAAGTTTCGAATACAAGTTCAGGACCTGTGAGTTGGCTATCCCCAACTTCAGCCCAACAGATAGGAGATCGGCATTTACGTCCGTATAATGCCTCGAATGGTGCTGCCTTGATGCTAGTGTGATAACTGTTATTGTAGGAAAACTCCACTAAGGGTAAGTGAGTTTCCCAAATGTTACTGAAATCGATCACACAAGCTCGTAGCATGTATTCTAGGGTTTGGATGGTACGTTCCGTCTGGCCATCGGTTTGAGGATGGTATGCCGTGCTGATATCTAGATGCGTGCCTTAAGATTTTTGCAGAGATTGCCAGAAACGTTCTGTGAATCTAGCGTCAAGATCCGAAATGATAGAGATTGGCACTCCATGCCGAGAGACCACTTCCTTCAAGTAAACACGAGTAAGTTTTTTCCATTTTGTCAGTCTCTCTGATTGCTAAGAAGTGTGCAGGTTTTATCAAGCGATCTATGATCACCCAGATGGTGTCGCATCCGCTAGATGTTCTGGGTAGTTTGGTTATGAAGTCCATAGAAATCTGTTCCATTTCCACATTGGGATCTCTGGCTGTTGAAGTAAGCCAGAAGTCTTTTGGTATTCCACTTTGACCTTTGCGCAAGTCAGGCACTTGCTCACATAGATAGCTATATCAGCTTTCATCTTTGGCCACCAATAAAGCACCTTTAGGTCATGATACATCTTGTCAGAACCTGGATGAATAGAGTATCGAGATTTGTGAGCTTCGTCCATAATCAGTTCTCTTAAGTTCCCATACACAGGAACCCATATTCGCTCTGCCAGGTAGCGAATGCCATCTGATTTGACCTCCAGTTGTTCTTCCATACCGTGTGTGGCTTCCAGCGGTAGGTTTTCCTCTTTAAGGGCTTCAAGTTGGGCACTTCGGATTTTGTCAGGTAATCCGGTGTGGATAGTAAGTTGTAATGCTTGAACTCGTTTAGGTTTGGTGTCCTTAGGGCTTAGAGCATCGGCTACCACATTAGCCTTCCCTGGATGATATCTGATTGCACAGTCATAGTCATTTAAGAGTTTGACCCAACGACGAAGTCGCATGTTCAACTCTTTATGTTCAAAGATATGCTAAAAACTCTTGTGATCGGTGTAGATGGTGCACTTGGTACCGTACAAGTAATGTCTCCATATCTTTGGTGCAAATACCACGACTCCCAACTCTAAGTCATGAGTTGTGTAGTTCTTCTCGTGGATTTTCAGTTGACGAGAAGCGTATGCGATCACTTTCTCGCGTTGCATCAGTACACAACCAAGACCTTGAATGGATGCATCGCAATATACCACAAAATCATTCGTTCCCTCCGGAAGAGATAGGATGGGTGCACTGTAGAGGTTATGTTTAAGAAGATGGAACGCTGACTCCTGGGTGTCACCCTAGTTATAGGGTTTACCCTTTTGAGTTAGAGCGTTAAGGGGTTGGACAATCTTGGAAAATTCTTCGATGAATCGCCGGTAATACCCTGCCAATCCCAGAAATTGTCTCACCTCTGTCGGAGTTGTCGGTGCCGCCCAATTCTTGTGGCTTCTATCTTAGATGGATGGACATGTATTCCGGTCTCATTGATTACATGTCCTCAGAATTGTACCTCGCGAATCCATAATTCGCACTTGGAAAGTTTAGCATATAGTTGTTCTTGTTTAAACAATTCCAGAATCAAACGAAGGTGTTCCTTATGTTCATCCCTATTCTTGGAATAGATGATGATGTCATCAATGAATACGATAACGAACTGGTCAAGGTACGGTTTACACACACGGTTCATGAGATCCATGAACACCGTGGGTGCGTTGGTCAGTCCGAATGGCATGACCATGAATTAGTAGTGACCATACCTAGTCCTGAATGCCGTCTTTGAGATGTCCTCCTCTCAGACTCTCAGTTGATGGTAACTTGATCTAAGATCTATCTTGGAATAGAAGCTTGACCCTTGGAGTTGATCAAATAGATCGTCGATGCGAGGTAAAGGATAATGGTTCTTGATCGTCACTTTATTTAGCTCACGATAGTCGATGCACATGCGGAAAGTTCCATCCTTCTTCTTGACAAACAGAACTGGAGCTCTCTATGGCGATGAGCTAGGTCAAATGAAACCTTTATCCAACATCTCTTGTAGTTGTGTATATAGTTCTTGCAATTCACTGGGTGCAAGTCGGTAGGGTGACCGAGCAATAGGTGCTGCTCCGGGTGTTAGATTAATTTGAAATTCGACTTAGCAGTGTGGTGAAAGACCAGGCAAGTCTTCGGGAAATACCTCCGGATAATCACGAACGATCGATATATCTTCAATTCTCTTCTCCTCAGATGGCTGCTCGGCGACGAGAGCCAAAATGGCAGTATGACCATTATGTAGACACTTTTGTGCTTTCATAAAAGATACGATGCCCATAACAGCATCACTCTTTTCTCCTTGGACAGAAAGGATTTCTCCACTAGAGAGAGGAAGGCGAACAACTTTCTCCCGACAGATAATCTCAGATTGGTTCTTATATAACCAATCCATTCCGATAATTACATCAAAACTACCGAGTATGACTGGCATTAGGTCAATGTCAAATTTATGACCAGCTAGTTCAAGTTTACAACCCTTAAGAATGTGAGTTGCTTCAATTATTTGTCCATTAGCTATTTCTATGGCGTATTTAGCTTCTAGTACGGTTGGAGTACGACCGCACCAGTAAGAAATTTGTGGGGTCACTGAAATAACTGGATATGCTGGGGTATAAATCAAATTAGACCAAGGATTAGTCACAGGATGAGGTAACAAGGTTAAATAGAATCTATTGTTGGAGTGTAAGGAATAACGTGTTAGTTTAGGAAGAACTTTACAAATTCCGCTTACATAGTTAGAGTCGGTGGATTTACCATGAGGTTCTATTAGAGTTCCAATCGAGATGGTTTCATTGATCAAGTCTGGATGAGAGTCTTAAGTTCACTAAGGCTCTTACATGAGTGAAATCAAATGATGGATCCTATAGATGATAGTTTAATGTGTTCGTAAATACCTTCAACAAGATAGTCGCGTCTATCAACTGTTGAACAAGTTTAACGATACCAAATAGTCGTTGAGCGGGTTACGAGAATTTCTACTGACAGTGAAAACTTAGGTCTGTAAATCACAGCTTAGGACCACTTATCCACACACTATGTTTCACCAGGACTTACATGCACCTTAAATTACTATTACGTGTACACCCGTAATGATAATTTGTCTTACATGCTCACCCTAGCTCTCCCTGTCCTGTTTCAAAATGTCCTTTAGTTTGTATTGCCGAGTACAGAGTGTTGTCAGATATGATAAGTCATCAAGAGGCTTAGTCATCAACCATAAATTAATCAACTATAACTCATATCAGGATGATTAGTCGGGAATCATTCGATCCGAGTATTCACTCTAGTTGAAACACAATACGAGAGTCCAATCCAGCGGATTGTAGAAGGGAACATGCACATGAAATGCGACTTCAAGGAGTGAAACTAGTTCTTGTATATGTGTGACTGGAAGAAGCAAAGTAGTCGTCCTTCCAACTGAGTTAGGATAGGGTTTGAGTATGCAATGAGCAAGGCGTTCTCAACCTTGTGGTCAATCTTTCTTCAACAGAATATCGACCAAAGAGCGAGCCCACGGCTCGGGAAAGTGATGGCATCTATGTGTCAATGAATTTCTACCATAAAACGTGCAACGGTCTTCCTTCACACGGCGTACCTCAAGCGACGTCCACGGGTTCGAGCTTGAAGCAGAGTAAAGCTAGCGAGGTCGGAATATAGTTGCTAGTGGGTGCAGGAGGGACTGGCCCCCGACAAACCCAACTCCCAAAGAGATATGTGCCAGTGCTGGGTGTCGTCCCTAACACGGTCCTAAGAAGGCCCAGCATACCCGACAGATGATGGTGGTGTGGAAGACTCCTCTGAAGGCTCCGTCTTGCTGCCCTCGGACGAGAGTGGATGTTGTTTTGGTGATTCCCCGAGTATCGCCACTAGGAATGATGATGCAATACGAATGACGTGTCTGTTTTCAGCAGAGGGTGATATGGGTGATATGCCATGTGTATCATGTATGAGTGTCTGGGTCGTGCAACTAATGTGTGTGGTTATAGTCTAGTATGCAATCCTAGTTCTCTATAACCAATGGCTCTGATACCAATGCGTCACACCCCCCAAATTCCACTAACGGATTTTTACTGTTAGGAATGTGATAAACCAGGATCTCAGACATTAATTACTTCAAGCAACACTATATGTACTTAAAATGAAATATCATAAAAGTTCAGAGTGAACGCGGAAGCGTTAAATAGAGTAGTAAATGCGCAAACAATGCGCCCAAGTCAAGTCTAAAAAGAAAGCATGATAAACATTTGATCAAAGCTTGAAAATCTAACAAGACTCCATGCATTCCCTAGTGTGCACCTGAACTTAGCGACCTGAGAAAACATATAAGAAAAAGTGTCAACACTAGGTTGGTGAGTTCATAGGTTTCAGTTTGTAAGTAGCGTTTAACAGATTAATGTACATTCAATATATATATCAACAGGTAGCTAACCCATGTTCATGTATAGTAATGCGCTCGCAAACGTAAACTGACTGTTTATGTTTGAATGCCTCCCACCAGGCCTATCAACCATGGTGCATGTTTAGGTCAATATTACACTCGTTCCACCTCCAATCGAGTTAGCGCGACTAACGCGGGTGGGGTTTATCAGACCTAGTAGTACTACTCAACATACCTCGTTATACTCATATTTAAACGGTTCGATGTGAGGACTTTCTTGATAGAGTTTACGCATAGTCATAACAAGTGATAACATATATGAATTACAAAAATCAAAAGTGTTTGCGTCATGTTTTCTCCCCCAACGGGAAAAACATGTAAAATAATGTTTGTTTGCGTACCTGTTTCTCCCCTATGGGAAAACAAGTAAAAGTATGATGGTTTGTGTACATGTTTCTACCCCAACAGGAAAACGAGTAAAAGGGGGCCGTGAAAGTCACCTGAGTTGCGTAGTAGGTAGTATCACACAAGTATGAGATTTGGTACATAAGTGTTAGCCTGCAACGGCTTACGAATGCCCTAGAATTATAAACATAACAATTAGGGACACATGAGATTTGTGACGACGACACGGAAGATTAGAATGTTCTAAAACATTCTACGAATCAATGAGTAGACGAACGTGTCTACGGGAATAAGGGTTTCTTAATATAATTATTAAGATATGTATGTTTCGTGTCGAGAGTTTCTAATTACGAATAATATTAATAAATAAATATTCGTGTAGTTGTACCATTTAAATCATGGCTAGGAAAATAATATAACTATATATATTATTTTAAGTTCGTAGGACTAATAAAATAGTCATTTATGTGGCAAAAAATAAAATAATAAATGTATTATTTTTATTCGAGCATATAATCGTGGGTAAATAATATAAATAATTATATTATTTATTAGTTTGAAACGTTTCACAAAGTTTATAAACGTGGCGAAAATAATATATAAATATATATTATTTTAATTGAAGTCACGGGTTGAAAATGATATAAATATATTATTATATACGAAGTCGTGGTTTGAAAATAATATAAATATATATTATTTTGAAAGTGGGGAAAATAATATAAGTTTGGGTTATAAAACTAAACCCGAGCCTACGGGTGATTCCCGGGGTTACAAAACATTAATATATTAATATAATAGTATCGGGATTGATTTTAATATTAAAATAATAGCTTAAAATGACAAAAACTCAAAAACAGGGGTGGGGAGACTCGAACCCGGGTCTCCTCCCGACCAGCACAAACACTTAACCAATCCGCCCGCTAGGGTCATCGCAAACGAATCCGGATCGAAATGTTTATAACAAACAAGTCCAGTGACCTCACTCCCTACGAAGCCAATCCAAATCAGTCCCACTTCTAACCAATTTGATCGCGATAGGTCTTAGAACTATAAGGGTTTCGTTCATCAGTGATTTGCGAGTATGTGGGCGAGTTTAATTTCAAAGTCGTTGGGTTTAAGGTCGTTTAATTCCTGTTTTGAAAAGCCGAAGCCCTAGATTGAATATGAAATCAATTTGAATAATTTTGATAATAAAATCCGGTGGATTCATAGGGTTTTTGAACGTCAGAGGATTGCGAATCGGACCCTGTGGTTTAATTTGATTTAGGGAGTTGTTTAAGATCAAAAACCCCAAATCGATTATGAACAAACCCTAATTTCTAGATCTTGAACAATTCGATGATATAGGATCAAATTAGCATAGGGCTTTCAATGAGTGCCCGATTTCGAAGCTACCCATATGAATTAATTGAATTGAGATTGTGTTTATAGTAGGGTTCGATTAAACTATATTCGGATGAGCCCTAGAATCTGGTTTGTGTTCAATTCGACATTGTAAACCCTGGTTATGATAGGGCTTTTGATCCAGACACAGAAACGAAACTAAGGATACAAACAATTACCAGAATGATGCTCGAATTGGTGGTGTTCGATTAGAATGAGCTCTAACGTCGACAGTTTTGGTCCCTTGTGACTCCGGCCACTTCTTCTACCGAATATAGATGTGCTACTGTTTCTGAGGGGTGCGAACAAGGTGTGCAGAGTGTTTAATTGTGATAATGATGGACCAATTGATCGAATTTGATGATCTTAACTGATGGTTCGACGGTTTCGGCTTGTATGGGATTAATTTGAATAATTCTCAATCTTAAATACTCAGAAACGTATGGACATTGTTTAAAGTTGATCGATGCCATCAATGTTATACATTACCGCCGCGAATTGAACAGTTTGGGAGGTTACGGATTTGATTTGGATCAAAGTGTCCGATGTTTTGACTTTCAAAAGTCAACAAATTGAGTGTTGGGTAATTGCAAATTTAGTCCATGTGTATAAGTTTGAGATTTTGACAGAACTGGTCCTTGGAGTTACTATTTGGGTTAACGGGGTTAACCCAAAATAGCCGGGTGTCACAAACACAAACCTTGGCGGGTTTTGTGTGTACCATATTACTACTTTTTCCAAAACACCAATCAGTTGGATTGTACATACCTATTTTCCATTTACTACGGGTTGATTGTACGCTTTGGAACCTTGTATGTTTTCACATTTATGCCTTAGTTTATGCTTTGAATATATTGAATTGTAAATCCTTTTTCAACTTTTGTTTGGTGTCAAAACCTATGTTTCTCACCAACTACTTGTAGTTGACATTTACTCACATGTTTCAGGTGCACCAATTTGAGGATACTGCATGATCACATAGGACCATGGACCTAGCTTTAATAAAGATTGAATTTAACTTATGTTATGTTATGAACGCTTGTTTTCCTATTTTCTTTTGTAACGGATGCTTTAGTTATGATGAATAAATATTATCACTCATTAATAGATGACCATGTGCTTATGAACAACCGCGTTAGCCCCGGCGTATAATCCGTCGTAGGCCGGGGTGTGACAGATTGGTATCAGAGCCATGGTTATAGGGAATTAGGTTATTAGGAACCAATGACCTAGTCTATAACCTTAGGATACCCTTGTGTGATTATCCTACATATTATCTTAGGTATTACATTGCATGATACAACATGTGTTACCTAATGTGCTATGTTACATGTTTACAAAGGCTACTACCTTTGTGATACCTTACTTGCTACTCTATTTGATTAATTTGCATAATACTTGTTTGATATCACTAAATGCTATCCTAAGTCTTGCCATACACCCATTCATATCTAAGACTTCATACACTTTCATCTTTATACATCATCACTTAATCACTTGTGGAAAATTCAAACACTTAGGCCTAATGCCTATGAAAATTTTAAATCCCGTCAAAGTTTTGGGTTCTGAAAATTAGTAGAGAACATGTGCAATCCGAAAGGGTGAATTTTGGGTATTCTGTCTAGGAAAGCATTTCATATAAATCCAAATCAACCGAATGATCCGTATGCTTTCTTGGAAATTCCCGAAGTGAGTGTTCACCTATAGGCTAAAGCATGTCTTCTTGAAAGTATATGAACTCAAATCACTTTGATTTGTCACAGCATCCATTGAGTCATGTCCCAAATGAATACAATCAAAACATCATTAGTTCAATTATTACAATTTGGTACACATGTCTAAACCTCCCTATCTGATTCTTACACTTAATCTTATTTAAATCCCTATACCCCTCCATCCTTATACCTTGAAAATCATATCATCCTTATCATCACTTGTAAGAAATCTAAACCCTTAGACCTTACCATTCAAGGAAAGGAAGCTGCTTGAATAGATGAAGCATACTTTTGAGCCACAAGACACAATCCCTAACGATTCTCACCATAACCATGAGTTCAAATAATAATGTTAATGGTACATGATGGCTGGAAGGGTGGGTGTAAGTCCATGGAAGATTCTGACTAAGGAAAGACTGAGTACTTAAGTGTGTCCCTTGTGACCCACCTCTCTTTCCTGTGAATTCTCTTCGTGGGAACACTACTTATAGGTCAAGTGTTACTCCCAACATAATATTATAAGAACTCAGTGTTATGATTAGTCAAATTTTAACTCATGAACACCTTTGTACTTAACACTTACCATTGGATTATCACTTACGACCTTTCCGTGCTAGACATGGCCTCTTACCCTCCTCACTCCCCGGAGTATCACCCTGCAACAGATTCATTACAGGAGTAAGACTTCGGATCCCCATCACCAGACGACCGGTCACCGGCACAAACAGCCTTTAAATCCATGTTTGACCGCAGAGCAAATTGGCTTGGGATCACAGGCATGAGACTCCGAGCATTTGAACCACCTTCACCGAGAGACCCTTACCTAGCACCTGAACCATACCATCCAGACCTAGGAGCAAGGCAGACTATGGAACCTACCAGTGCTATAGGAGTTCCAACTGATGCCACTTACCAATATGTGAGGACCACATAATTTCTGAGGCAGGGAATGGAGCACGGGATAAGGCACGACCGGCAGGAGCAACGATTAGACAGCCTATTAAGTGCGGTACCAGGAGGACTTAATTGCAAATCTAGACATGATAGAAGGAGACCGGGAGAATTGTGATGCACGCACAGAAATAGCTAGGGCTGAGGCCCGGTTTGCTATACGAGTAACCATAACGATGCCCATCTTGGTGCTCATCTGCTTACTGGTGGAAAGCTACCTGAGACGTTAGCCGGATTTTTTTATTTCTTAAAATTTAATTTGAAACCCATATCCTATGCCCCAAATATAAATGTTATTATTTTTGGCTCGCCTTAATGGTTGCATCTAATCCTTCTTTGTAAACTAATTATTTTGTTATTACTCGATTTAATTAATATAGTTATTTTGCTCAAACAAAACATTTATCAAACACTTGGAGTATAGATTTTATCTAGATTATAAATTATTTACAAACCCCTTTACCTTGTACAATTTGTTTTATAAAACATTAACAAATACTTCATTCTGTTAATTTAATAATTAAATTATACCTTAATTAATTATTTCATTATGACTTTTTATTCCGTTAAAGTAATCATTTCCTAACACTTAGCCTAATTACTAAAAAATTAAGGCCATTATTTCCTTTGAAAACATTATCTTTATGATAATTACACCAAATAAATAAAAGGTGTTTATCCAATTATCTATTTATACAACTTATTATTTTCACCTATTTATTTATTTACTAACAAGAGTAAATTTCAATTACTTGCTTATTTACAAACAAAAAGCAAAACTCAGTTATTCATGTACTCCTTATTCTACATACCTGCAAAACTTTCTCATTATCTTGCACCTCCGGAAATGTATGAGCTTACTAGTCACTTTAATGAGATGAATCACTTCGCGTAAGTGTTAACCATCCATATAAACATCAACAAAGTTAAAAATTTAAAACCCAACTACCTACATTATACATGAACGTCAAGCAACACGCTTGTCCGCATACTCGATCACCGACGAAATTCGATAATTTACGTTACTCATGAGATTCAATTATTTACATATGAACGCTTACAATATACATGAAACTAAATTGTTTACATTATACACGAAACTTGGTTGTTCACGTTATACATGAACTTGGTTGCATACAATATACATGATACTGAATTATTTACACTATACATAGAACTTGGTTGGTTGCAATATACATGATACTAGATTATTCATATTATACATGAAACTTGGTTGTATACAATATACATGATACTGAATTGTTTACACTATACATAGAACTTGGTTGTTTGCAATATACATGATACCAGATTGTTCACGGTTATACATGAAACTTGGTGGTATACAATATACATGATACTGAATTGTTTACACTATACATGAAACATGGGTGTTTACATTACACACGAAACTAGATTGTTTACATTGTTGCAATTGATTGTCTACATTATACATAAGGCATGATTATTCACTTTATCCATGAAAGTTGATAGCTAAACTTTGAGGTACTCGAGGTTTGACGTATTCTTGTTCAAACACAAGGAAGCTATAAGCCTTGAACTACTCGGGGTTTGACGTATTCTTGTTCAAACACGAGGGAGCTATGAACTTTGTGGGTAGACTTGAGAATTATGCCATCTATTTAGGATAACCTTGAGGTTGTGCCACATTGTTATTCCTTGATTGATTACATTATCTATGGACATAGATATCTGTTAGTAACACATAAGTGAAAACAATAGTTATGAATTTAGTGACCTTATGTCCCCTCTGTACCCACACACATTAGAATGATCTATACGAACCATATGACGATTTGAGTAATTACGGGTGCACACGTAATTATAAAAGTCAGCGCATGGAAAACATAGCAAATTATGTCGTGCGTGATGACATAAAACCTACGGAGATATACAGTAACGAAACTAACGGGATGTGATAAGAGCATGGTAGATACACTGCTGGTACATTCTATATATAAGTGCTCCTGTCATGTTGTCAGAAGTAGCATTGTCCGTGTCACGTAGGGTTTTCTATTACTTTGACCTTGACCAATAGTTGTGAAATCCTTATCCAGTGACATTAGTCGAACATATTAGACTATATCCTAAACAATTTTAGACCTTCAAATTCCCATCACCCTCATTACAAGTGATGCATCACATCATTTGAGTCCAAAATCATTCTAGGGCAATCTTCTCCTTAATTCCCCTAAAATAAATCAACTACCACCATCCATGTCTGACACGATGACCTGACCTAAACCTTGTCATCCATTATACTCCTCAAACCGACAAGCAAATCTAGTTGAGAACCCAAACACACATCTCTTTTCCTGATTTAGTAGCATCCAACAGTTGAATTTCGGGATGAAATTCACTCAATTGGGAGATACTGTAACATCCACGATTTTCCGGCGTTATTTTTTTTATTATTTATTTTACTTCATACACTAATGACAATTCCTACAATCCCGTACTGCTCATCAAGTGTCACATAAATTCTCATTTTTATTGTACTAATTCAAAGTTTTGATCTTGCAATTTCCATATTATTTCCTGTACATATACATATAACAAATGTACCTACATCCTTTATTTCCATCATATATATATTTATGTGTAAATAAATATATAAATATATACATTCTATTATCCTAAATAAAATAATGATACCACTTTTTAATATTAAATAAAACTTATGAGCTTTAATAGTGTGCTCACATTTATTATATACGTAATTAATTGTAATTATATATGTAAATATGTATATACTTTATCCTATTAAATCAACCATTGATACAACTTGTAACTTTATAAAAAAATGGAAATCTTTCAAACATTATTTATATTTTGTAAATTCTATAAAAGCATTTTTATAAACAACTAAAATGATTTAAAACCTAATAAATTTAGCCTTGAACCGTTTCCAAGCCAAAGAAACCCCCCTCAAGCCTGCTGAACCCCTTCAAACAAAATTTGGACCCTGGAACTCAACTTTGACTTCTCAAAGTCAAAGGTATCACAAATCGGTTTCAATTGATTAGATTCGAAGCTGTTAATGTTTGATCATCATGCGAAAACATTAATCGATCAATTAAAAATCATTATGATGAGTTCATTTGATCTTGATCAAGGCTTTTAAAGCAATTCAACTCTTTTCGGTTATGACATTCACACCCCAATTCAATGATCGAACCTCTTGAATTCCCCTTCTATCCGACTGTTATAAGATGCTTTCACCCTTCTAACACCTCCTCTAACCACTAACAATCATTCTAAACCCAAAGGCAATCGAAAACAGCCCTCTCTATTCATTTCGGTCGCGACAGCAAAAAGGGGGGAGGATCAGGCTCGTTCCGCAACTAATCGTGACTCGTAGAAGGTAATAATCCTTCTCTTGTTGCTCGATTTACACTTCTGCTCGAAAGCCCCTTGCTTACCGATCGTGAATCAGGGTTAGATGGAAGGCTAGGGTTTTGATTTGGGTGTTCTTGGGAATAAGAAGGGTTCGGGATTTCCTGTTAAGTAATAAACAATCTCACATCTAACATGGCATCATGCCCCAGTCCAAATGGTTAAAGCTCTCCCCATTCACAGCATAGGTCACGAGTTCAAACCCGACTCACCCATTTCTTTTTCTGTTTTTATTTCCTACCCTTATTGAGCACACTCGCATATATATGTATACATATTTACATATATTAACATCCGAACCGTTTTACAAAGATGAAATAGTAAGATATGTATATATGTACTCTTATTTTATAACAACTCATAAACAAACATATATATATATATATATACTATTTATTGAGGTTACATTATTTTATAAACTCACCTCATAGTCATGTAAATTTACACATTCCTTTATAAAAAAAAAGGCTATTAACTAACCTCTTTTTAAATAATCAAGGGATACTATTATTATCTTGTGATAAATAAATACGTATATATCACATACACACAAATTCTCTAACCATTGTTTGTTTAAAAATCTTTAAATATGCTTAACATAGGTATGATTATTTAAATAGTAATGTTTATAAATCAAATTTTAAATAATCATTTAAACAATATTAACCCATTTTCTCAAAACATATAAATAATTATTTTAGAAAAAAATAATTATTTAAAATATTTAAAAATCCATAGAATTACTTAAATAATTGTTTTTCGATAAATAATTATACAAATTTATGTAATTTCATTTAAAGCTTACTTATTTAATGTTTCTTTTAATTATCATTTAAGTAAAAGAAATCATTTAAGTAATTACTTTATTTAAAATAATTATTTAAACCTTCTTTCTAAACCATAAATTTACTTAGCAATTATTTTTTTAATAATTATTTAAATAAATTCAAACGTATGATTATTATAAACACTATATGATTAATTGGAAATCCTAATTAATTTCTAATTAAATCCACTTTATCATTTTTATACCTGTGATACACATACATAATCCTAAAACTTGTACGAATCCTATATCTGATCCCAAATTCCAAGGATCCCTAGGAGCTCAGATAAACTTAGAATTCTTGTTTTTATTTTTCATTAGACATACATTGAGTCTAGAATACAAATTAACTGTGTAGGTTGATTGTGAGAAATCCTCACGAAGCCTATCCTTCAGTTGCAATTCCTACAATTTACTAGCTTCATTACAAGTGAGTTTCATAGCCCCCTTTTTCTTTACTATTGTTTACAAATACTCGGGGTGGAACATGTTTACATACTATACATATCAAATTCAATATCATTGTTCTCATGCTCATTACTATGTGCTTTATGTATTAAACTACTTGGTGACCTTACGTGTGTTCATGTTTAGTACAATCATTAACTTGCGAGGCAGGCCTAAGGTAGTACCTTTTATGATCATTTATACGGGAAACCGATACCATAGTTAACACAAACATTGGCGGGTTTTGTGTGTACCATGTTACTACTTTTTTCAAAACACAAATCAGTTGGATTGTACATACCAGTTTTCCATTTACTACGGGTTGATTGTACGCTTTGGAACCTTGTATGTTTTCACATTTATGCCTTAGTTTATGCTTTGAACATGATGAATTGTAAATCCTTTTTCAACTTTTGTCTGGTGTCAAAACCTATGTTTCTCACCAACTACTTGTAGTTGACATTTACTCACATGTTTCATGTGCACCAATTCGAGGATACTGCATGATCACATAGGACCATGGACCTAACTTTAATAAAGAATGAATTTAACTTATGTTATGTTATGAACGCTTGTTTTCCTATTTTCTTTAGTAACGGATGCTTTAATTATGATGAATAAATATTATCACTCATTAATAGATGATCATGTGCTTATGAACAACCGCGTCAGCCCCGGCGTATAATCCGCCGCCGGCCGGGGTGTGACACTCTAGACTGGATTTACCCTCAGATGCAGGCGGTAGACCACTGCTAGAACCTTTACATTGGAACTGGTTCTGCTGAGGTCTGGAATGGGAACCCTGTCCTTGAGACTGGTGAGACTGATGCTGGAATGGTGGGCGCTGAGTGAATCTGGGTGGGTTTTGGCCACTGTTGCTAGACTTCGAGCTGAAGTTCGGGTGATTCCTCCACCCCAGATTATATGTGTTGCTGTAGGGATTATTCTGGGGACGATTCTGGTTAGACATGAAGTCAACCTGCTCGTGGGTCCCCAAATCCCCAATCTAACAAGCACTCGTGGGATGCGCCCCACCACATAACTCACACAAGGACTGGGCCTTGTGGACCTGCTCCTGATCGATATCGATGGAAAGTGCTTACACCTAGGCAGCTAAAGAGGTGATCCCATCAACGTGATGGACACCCTGCCTCTGAGTCCTCGATCGGGAAGTGTACTGAGTGTAGGTCTTTGACGCCACCTTCTCTAGTGAGTCATACGCCTCCTAGGGTGTCTTCGTCCCGATGTCTCCACCCGCGTATGTGTCGATCAGCTGCTTCCCCGGCATATCTAGACCGTTGTAAAAGGTCTCACAATGCTGCCACATCAACAATCCATGATGGGGAACCTTCCTCATCAATTCCTTGAATCTCTCCCACGCCTCATAGATCGTCTCCCCGTCATCCTGCTGGAAAGAAAGAATCTTAGCCCTCAATTTTGCTGTTTTCTTCGGAGGGAAGTATTTCTCTAAAAATTTAGCAGCCATATGATCCCAAGTGCTAATGGAACCAGGGGGAAGTGACAGTAACCAAACATTGGCTCGATCCCGTAAGGAAAACGGGAATAACCGGATCCAAATAGCATCGTCGGTAGCGTCACGGATTTTGAATGTGGCGCAAATCTCAAACAAACCGGCCAGATGAGTATTAGGATCCTCGTGATCCTTGCCGTCGAATTGCCACATGTTTTGCACCATTTGGATGATGCTAGATTTAATCTTGAACTGTTGTGCTCCAACGGTCGGCCTATTGATGCTCGACTCCAAACCTACAAGTGACGGTTTGCCAAAATCCGAAAGTGTCCTACCCTCATCCTCGTTCGCCATCTCAACCACCTCGTCAACAACAACCTCGTCAAGCTCAAGCAACTGGGCCACAAATCGGGAACGGGACCGCAATCTCTAGTGAAGATCGCGCTCCGGCTCGGAAGACGGCTCAATAACCTCCTCGGTGGGAGTTAAGGATAAACACGATTTGCAAGACAAGTTAGATTTAAATGGACGAACCTAGAAAAAGGAAACACAAGTTAGACAAAATAATAATTACAAATGAAAATAAAAATGAAAAATAAATTGGAAATAAAATTAACTAAAATTATATATGCAAATGCGACTAAAAATAACAAGTAGAAATGCAAACTATATATACACGAAAAATGCAAACAACAAACAAGAAGGTACGATATGCACAAATATATACTAAATGACTAAAAAATCAATTCCAATCGTTCTCGCAAAACCGTATCCCCGACAACGGCGCCAAAAACTTGATGTGTTGTAACTATATATATTTATAAAGATTTTCACACAATTAGTTTTAAAAAGGGTTTTCATCAAAGACTAATCACACACACACCGGGCAGTGTACCCGTCGGATGACAATATTGTAAAGGTAAGAACCGGATATCAATTCGTGGGTACAGGGGAATGCAATAATGAACCGGAACTAAGATTCAATTAAATGATAGTAAAAAAGATATTTTGAAGAGTTTATTTTAATTAACTAACATGCAAATATATAAAACTAAACTAAAATCACGAATCAAACAATCAAGGAGAAAAGATCACTTCGGTGTCGAATCCATCTAGAATACATTCAATACACTCATAGAAACATGGCAAATACACGTAACATAAATTGACTAAATTCTCGTCAAAGACAACTAATCAAATGACTATTCGGAAAGCTAGAATGAATTACACAAACCAACCACCTAAAGTCATGCAATGAAGCTCACGTGTTGTAATCATGTCAATGTTTATAAAGATTGCACTAGCTTCCGATTAAGGTGCACTAATCCAACAACTAGTTGGAAAGATAATATGAACAACACACTACCTACCTCAAGTTGATTAAACTAGACAATAATATGCATTTCTTCAACATACAATGTTCCTACAAAGATTATATAAATTAGGAAAATGCGTCAACAATCCTAGATAAACATAAAACTAAGCATGAAACATCATAACAAATACTTTGTCTTTCCAAACATAAGCATAAGGATACACATACAAGTGTAATAACTCATAAACAAGACTTCATTCACCATTCCTAGTCAAATGCCATAAACTAGCATAAATACATACACCAATCCATGAATATAAGTATAAACCATAAGTTTTCCAACATAATATGGCATACACAAATACAAGTCTTGTAAACAACTCAAAATACTTGAATACATAATTTCATTGAAGAATAATCATACGATTGTCATAGCATTAACATAATGATTGCCAATAATCCATGAATGTTGTCAAATGATTCTAAACTTCATCTGAACCAAAGTGAACAAGAGTTTTATCTCATTATGAGCACAAGAATGACAAATAAGCAGGGAAAAATAGCAAGAAACATGATATGAAAACAAGAATCAAACCACTCCTCCAAGCCTAGATGTTGTTGTTGATGTATGGTGATCCTCTTGATGTTGTAATCCTTCCTAGAAGCCTGAAATGTGGCTGGTACATGGTTGGTTCGGAGCTCAAACAGTGGGTTTTTGCTCTAGTTGCTGAATGCCTGAATGAAAGAGAAACTTCTGTATTTATAGGCTGAAGGAGGCACGACCGTGCCTGTCATTGTGGCGCGACCGTGCCAAAAGTGTAGCGCGGTCGTGGCACAAAGGGTTGACCGATCCAGAGCTTCTATTGGGTCCCATTTAACGAGGAAGTACGGCTCTGAGGTCATCGATCAGAATCACGGGATTACACGCGGTCGTGGGTCGTTTGAGCACGGTTGTGCTCGAGTTAAAGGCTTGGAGCTGTCGTGCCAGATGCGGGGCGCGACCGTGTCTAGGGTTTGAAAGACTGGCGCGGCCGTGCCAGGTAGGGGGCACGACCGTGCCTCCAACTCAGAAATCCTAAAACTCCATCTTTTATTCCTGGAATTCTCTTGTTTGTTCACTTAACTTCACAAAAACCTACAAAACTGTAAACGAAGCAAATAAGGGTCTAAACGTGAAGAATAACCAAGAATTGATCGTGAAATGGGCGAAATTTTATACCAAAAATAAATTCTAACACATCAGACCGCGAACAAACTTTCTTGAAAGTTTGTTAAATGTAAATAACGGTACGAATGTTCAATAACACATTTGCTAAAGGTGAAAGAAAGTCTTTTCTGTTTCTGCAGAAAGATTCTGTTGGCCAATAAAAAATAATTATTGTTTTATTTTATTTTTATTTTTATTTTAACCCCTTATAAAGTGATGACCTAATTGATTTATAAACCATATTATAAACCAAATATACCACCTTCTTTAGTCTATAGCATAATCTAACCTGACATATATCAACTTGTTTCATGAGGTCTGCGGTCACTTCTTCTAAAATAGCAATTTCCATAGATTTACTAAGACAATCAAGAGCTTTATTGTCATCTTGCTAGGAATGTTCACGGTTCGGTTTTAAATCGTGAAACTGTCACACCCTGAAATTCCACAGCGGGTTACCCGCGGGTTGTGACTGTCAAGGATCATCAGTCCCGGTCATTTCGAACGACCTCTAACTGGTTTTCGAAAAGACATTCCGTTTGAACATCATACAAAATTAAATAGTAATACAGAGTTTGAAAATGCGGAATGTAAAGTGCGGAAGCAAAAGTAATGTTGCAAAATACAGAAGCATGACAAATTAGGTTCCCATAAACCTAAGCTTCTAAATGAAAACATGCTGTGGGACTCTTGGAGTGCAATCCTAGTCCGTGCATGAATGCTTAGCGACCTGAGATAAACATGCTTAAAGTGTCAACACAGGGTTGGTGAGTTCACAGGTTTAAGTAACAGAAACAGAAATGAAAACAGTGTAACAGTACGCATGTATACTATTGATTCGATTGTTGATCAGACAATAAACATTAACTATATAAGCAACACCGAAACCGAAGCTCAACGAAGGAATGCAGAAACTAGCATTTTGCCTCTTACGTGCCCAACACGCAATGGATTAGGTCAATTATGCACCCGTTTGACTCCCAGTCAGAGTTAGCGCGACTAACCCGGGTGGGGGTTGTTAAACCCAATAGTACTATTCATGAATCACCTCGCTTTGTGTAATAATTAACGGTTCGAATATGAGAGGACTTTATGTGCGGGAAATGCACCCACTTATATAAATTAAAGCGAAATCAAAGTAATTGTCATACGACTAAGTAAGAAAATGGTTTAGCATGTATCTCCCCCAAATGGAAAAGTAAGTAAAATGGGGCCGTGAAAACTCACCTGGAAATGCGGTGAATGAGAAATGGAAGCAACGAGAGGAATCGAGTAACTCCGGGTAACCGACCTAACCGAGCCCTAAGAATTAATAAGGCTATAAGGTCTATGAAAGTAAACATGGTTTATGTAACCACATTCATCCAAACGACTCAACGTTGAAAGGTTACATTGACGTTTTGAAAAGGTTTGACCGAGGTTTGACCGAGGTTTGACCAACTTTGACCAAGGTTTGACCAACTTTGACCAAGTTTGACTAATGTTGACTAATGTTGACCAATGTTGACTCATATTGAAGTCATGTATAAACAACACACAAGTAACATATAAGTTGTAAACATGTAACACATAAGCATCACACAAGTTATACATGTGTAGCACTCAAGTAGCATATAAGTTGTACATGTGTGACACATAAAGAACATATAAGTTGTACCTAAGTAATGTATAAGTAACCCCTTGTGACATAACATACAAGCTTCAACTAGTTGTATAAGAAACTAACATGTGATAAGTGACATAGCATTTGCACATCTTTATGGCACATGTTATACACATAACTCATGTCATAATATTAATAACCTATTAGTATCATTTCAACACTTTCAAACAAGTAACATAATATGTCATTGCAAAATTCCATAACTCTTAACATAATAAAGTTTCCATTTTTGACAATTAGGGTTTTAGTGCACTTGAGGTGCCATAGATAAACCAAACAAGTTATACATGAATTTATACTATTAACATATTAATAACATGATTCTATGCATTTACTTTCTATTTCAAGCAATTATGAAGTTTTCTCAACAAATAAAGTTTCCTTATTTAGCAAGGTTCACCAAAACATGTCATAACACAACTTCAAATTACATATTCTTGCATAAGTCATCTATTCATATGATAATGAAGCTATATAATCCATTTTAAACATTTATAACCTACACATGCCAAATATGAACAATTAAAGTTTTCTTTTTAGGAAAGTGGTCCAAACGACCCTATTGCACATGTGTAACCTCAAATAACTCTTTTTACTACTTTAATATATATTATAGAACAATAATATCAAGTTTTTACCCATGAAAAACTCATAACACAAAATATGCAAAATTAAAGTTTCCTTAAATAGTAAGTTGTCCATAACCGAGTGTAAAACAACATTTCAACCAAAAAAATTTATATTTCCTATCTATTCCACTATTATGTGTACCATTTAAACTAACAAACATATCACACATCAAGTTTTGCAAAAATGCATCCAACAAAGTTTCTATAAATAGAAACAAGCAAATAACCATCTAAACAAGTATTTCAAACCATAAAATGTGCATATATGTGTTAACAATCTTATTTTATGAAAACTTTTAGTTAGAAACATGCATTATAACACTTGAATCAACAAAAATCGTTTGGATAGAGGTGTTTCCCATTTTGGCCGAAAATAATAAGAAAAGTATGAATGGGATGCTTACAAAACCAAGGTATGGTGTAGATATGGTCTTGCACTAGCTTGAATCCTCCTTGTATCACCTTGAAACACCTTGAATGGAGCTTGAAATGGATGAACAAATTTGAGAGGGGTGGTGGCTAGGAGGTGATGGTGGCGGCCGAAAATGAGAGGAGAGGGAGGGAAGAGTGTTTTTAGGTTTAGGGTAGAAATGAGGGATGTGGGAGTGATTAAGGAGTTTAATTAAAATGGGTTGGGCTTTCTTAACTCTTTTAAGGCTTCTTAACTAATATGGGCTTCTAATATGGATTACCCATTTTAATTTGCTGAATTATTTAGTCCAAATAATAAATCCATCATTTTTATAAAATCTAAAGTAGTGTTGTTGGCACATATCGCGTATCCGCTTAAAAAGCGTTAATTTAAAAGTTGCTCTAAAAATTCCGGAAAAATTCACATAAGCATAAAATATTAAATCACAGTATCACATATAATTTTTACACACCAATTATATGTCTAAGTATTATTTCTAAAATTCACAAATGTTCGTGTGACAGGACGCGTGTGTGACCCAGTAATCCGCCCGATTACCGATGCATGAAATGAAATGAAACGAATGGACTTATTAAACGAAATATGTACTTAATTACTCTATAATTAAGTATGATGCAAGTGAAATCATGTGAATTCAAGTAATAGTCGGGTATGGATATTAACCTGAATTTGCCGGGTGTCACATACTCCCCCTGTTAAAAGGAATTTCGTCCCGAAATTCAGTTTGCGTCACTGATTGACGGTGTAGTTTTGAACAAGTGAGGGTATTTAGGCTTGAATTGATCCTTGCGCTCCCAAGTGAACTCTGGTCCACGTCTAGAATTCCAACGAACCTTAACTATGGGAATGCGGCTTTGTTTTAACTGTTTGACCTCGCGGTCCATGATCTCGACTGGTTCTTCGACGAAGTGAAGCTGATCGTCTATTTGAATTTCCTCCAATGGTATGACTAGTGTCTCGTCTGACAAGCACTTCTTCAGATTTGACACGTGAAACACGTCATGAACGCCACTGAGGGTTTCTGGTAGGTTGAGTTTGTAAGCAACAGGACCAATCCTTTTCAGAATCTCGAAAGGTCCAATGTAACGAGGATTAAGCTTTCCACGCTTGCCGAAACGTATCACTCCTTTCCATGGAGAGACTTTCAGTAGTACCTTGTCTCCCACTTGAAATTCTAATGGTTTGCGTCTCACGTCAGCGTAACTCTTTTGACGATCACGCGCGGCCTTGATGCGTTCGCGTATCTGTACAATCTTCTCTGTAGTTTCATGAATAACTTCTGGACCTGTGAGTTGGCTATCTCCCACTTCTGTCCAGCAAATCGGCGATCTACACTTTCGTCCGTAAAGTGCTTCGAATGGTGCGGCCTTAATGCTAGTGTGGTAGCTGTTGTTGTATGAAAATTCGACCAACGGTAGATGGGCATCCCATCCGTTCCCGAAGTCAACCACACAAGCTCTGAGCATGTCCTCCAGTGTCTGGATGGTCCTTTCACTTTGACCGTCCATCTGGGGGTGGTATGCAGTACTCATATCTAGCCAAGTACCCAAGGCTTTCTGTAAGGATTGCCAGAATCGGGATGTGAATCGACTATCCCTATCTGAAATGATGGAGATTGGCACTCCATGTCTTGTGACTACTTCCTTTAAGTAAGTTCTGGTTAGTTTCTCCATCTTGTCCGTTTCTTTAATGGGAAGGAAGTGCGCAGATTTGGTTAGTCTGTCGACAATTACCCAGATTGTGTCACAGCCATTAGAGGCCCTGGGCAATTTCGTGATGAAATCCATTGAAATCTGTTCCCACTTCCACTGTGGGATCTCTGGTTGTTGGAGTAACCCTGATGGTTTCTGATACTCTACCTTGACCTTAGCACAGGTTAAACATTTACTGACGTAGGTAGCAATTTCGGCTTTCATGTTAGGCCACCAATAATGTTCCTTGAGGTCATGGTACATCTTGTCAGCACCGGGGTGGATCGAGTACCTGGACTTGTGTGCCTCGTCCATCACCAGATCCCTTAGATCCCCAAAGCTTGGTACCCAAATCCGATCCATGAAATAACGGATGTCATCGGATTTGACCTCAAATTGCTTGTCCATACCACGTAAGGACTCATGGCATAGGTTTACCTCCTTGATTGCTTCGAGTTGGGCATCGCGGATTTGCATGGGTAAGTTCGTGTGGATGGTCAACTGTAACGCCCGCACTCGTCGCGGTTTGGGTTGATCCTTCCTGCTCAAGGCATCAGCCACGACGTTTGCCTTTCCAGGATGGTAACGGATAGCGCAGTGATAGTCGTTTAGCAATTCGACCCATCGACGTTGCCTCATGTTAAGTTCCTTCTGATCGAAGATGTGTTGAAGGCTTTTGTGATCGGTGAAAATTGTGCACTTCGTGCCATACAAGTAGTGCCTCCAGATCTTGAATGCAAATACTACCGCTCCCAGCTCCAAATCGTGGGTAGTGTAGTTTTTCTCGTGCACTTTCAGTTGTCGAGAAGCATAGGCTATGACCTTCTCCCTTTGCATTAACACGCACCCGAGCCCTTGATGTGACGCATCGCAGTACACCACGAAATCGTCTGTTCCTTCTGGTAACGATAGGATCGGCGCGCTGCAAAGTTTCTGTTTGAGTAATTGAAAAGCGGTTTCTGCCTTGTCATTCCATTCGTATTTCTTATCCTTGTGTGTCAGTGTGGTGAGAGGTTGGGCTATCTTAGAGAAATTTTCGATGAATCGTCGATAGTAGCCCGCAAGGCCTAAGAACTGTCGTACCTCAGTCGGAGTCTTAGGTGCTTCCCAATTCTTAATCGCCTCGATTTTGGATGGGTCAACATGTATGCCTTTCTCGTTGACCACGTGTCCAAGGAACTGTACTTCGCGAATCCAGAAGTCGCATTTCGAGAACTTGGCGTACAATTTCTCGGCTTTCAGCAACTCCATAATTAACTTCAAATGCTCGGCATGTTCCTCTTTGTTCTGTGAGTATATCAGGATATCGTCTATGAACACAATCACAAACTTGTCCAAGTAGGGCTTGCACACTCGGTTCATGAGGTCCATGAATACCGCCGGTGCATTGGTTAACCCAAATGGCATGACCATGAACTCGTAGTGACCGTAACGAGTTCGGAAGGCGGTCTTTGGAATATCGTCTTCCTGAATCCTTAGCTGGTGGTATCCCGACCGTAGATCGATCTTTGAGTAATAGCTCGACCCTTGCAATTGATCGAACAGGTCATCGATCCTTGGTAGTGGATATCGGTTCTTGATCGTTACCTTGTTCAGTTCTCTGTAATCGATACACATACGGAATGATCCGTCCTTCTTCTTAAGGAACAAGACTGGTGCTCCCCAAGGCGAGAAGCTTGGTCTGATGAAGCCTTTGTCTAACAGTTCCTGTAATTGGTTAGACAATTCATGCATTTCCGATGGCGCCAGTCGGTAAGGTGACCTTGCTATCGGAGCAGCTCCGGGTGTGAGATCAATCCGGAACTCGACTTGTCACTGCGGTGGAAGTCCGGGCAAGTCGTCGGGAAATACTTCCGGATAGTCTCGGACGATCGGTATGTCTTTAATCTTATTTTCTTCTTCTTTCTTTTCCGTCACGTGTGCTAGGATCGCGTGATAACCCTTCCGCAAGTACTTTCGGGCTTTCATGCAGGTAATGATTCTTAACGTAGCACCACTCTGTTCTCCTTGAATGGTCAGTGTTTCTCCGTCCGACAGTGGAATGCGGACTATCTTCTCGTGACAGACGATTTCGGCTCGGTTCTTGGACAACCAGTCCATACCGACTACTATGTCGAAGCTTCCCAACGTCACTGGCAATAGGTCTATAGTGAAAGGATGATCGGCTAGTGTTAAGACACAACCTGGAATTACTTGTTCTGTCTCTATTAGCTTACCATCTGCTAGCTCTACCGTGTATAAGTAATCTAAGGCGATGGGAGTAATCCCAAGTAATGAGCTAAACTCAGTGGATACAAAACTCTTATCGGCACCCGTGTCAAATAAGATAGAAGCATAGCAGTTGTTTACGAGAAACGTACCAGTAACAATGTTGGGATCCTGCCTATCCTCGCCGGCTCCAATGACAAATGCTCTGCCGCTAAGGCTGTAGAGTCAGCAAGTGAGGCTCGATGCTCGGCTACTGCTGCTCGCTGGTGTGCCATCCCCAACTGCTCCTCAGTCTGCTGGAGGCGGCTGGATAGTGCAGTGATCCTATCCGTCTCTCTCTGGCTATCCTCAAGTAGTCCTGCTACCTGCCCCTGTAATGCCTGTAGTGCAGTCTCAGTAGCTGTGGCCCTCTGTTATGCCTCCCGAGCCTTTTCCTCCGCGGCCTCGATCCGGTCTCGTACTATCAGTAGTGCCTGGTCTGTCAGTGCCAACTCATCCTGGAGGGATGATATGTCAGCGTCATGTAACCTGCTACGCGTCGCAAGTATCGGTAGTACCTCCCGGGTAGGCCGGAGCCAATAGGGTGGTGGATAGGATGGTCCACTTGACTCTCCCGTAGATGAAGTGTCCGATGATGCAATCCGGGCCCTTTTGGCTGATGGTCCAGCAATGTCAGGGGAGTGGGCTGGTCGCTTTCCTCTGCGAATGTTCTTCTTTCGAGCTGTGAGTTTGGTCTTCGCTCCCACCGGTGCAACTAATGGTGATGGCGGCGTCGGGTCCGCCAGACGAGGTGGTGAAGGTAGTATGGAGCCGTCGTCGGACGATGAGTCCCCGTGTAGTACGGAGTAGGGCACCGTCTCGCCCGAGTCGCTCCCCTCGCCGGCGTCTCCGTCACCTCCGGGGGCTGGTGCGTCGTCTTCCTCCTCCTCTAGATCCTCCTCACGATCCTCCTCCGGGTCCTCCTCAGGATCCTCCTCCGGGTCCTCCTCAGGATCCTCTTCAGAATCCAACTCTACAAAATCCACTGAGTCATGTGTCTGCTCCTCATCCGTGGATGAGTGGGGTGATGAAGGTGGGGTGAGTGGCTCCACTGATGATGATGGGGTAGCCGGTGTGTACTCCTCAGAGTCCGAGATCACAATGGGGTCCGATGAGGTCGACATCCTGTTATCCAGTAATCCATTGTATTCATGTATGAAAATGCATGTATGATGTGATGTGAACTATGTGAGCCTACAGTTATAGTCTAAGTATACTAAATGCAACTTAGTTCTCTATAACCAGGGCTCTGATACCAATCTGTCACACCCTGAAATTCCACAGCGGGTTACCCGCGGGTTGTGACTGTCAAGGATCATCAGTCCCGGTCATTTCGAACGACCTCTAACTGGTTTTCGAAAAGACATTCCGTTTGAACATCATACAAAATTAAATAGTAATACAGAGTTTGAAAATGCGGAATGTAAAGTGCGGAAGCAAAAGTAATGTTGCAAAATACAGAAGCATGACAAATTAGGTTCCCATAAACCTAAGCTTCTAAATGAAAACATGCTGTGGGACTCTTGGAGTGCAATCCTAGTCCGTGCATGAATGCTTAGCGACCTGAGATAAACATGCTTAAAGTGTCAACACAGGGTTGGTGAGTTCACAGGTTTAAGTAACAGAAACAGAAATGAAAACAGTGTAACAGTACGCATGTATACTATTGATTCGATTGTTGATCAGACAATAAACATTAACTATATAAGCAACACCGAAACCGAAGCTCAACGAAGGAATGCAGAAACTAGCATTTTGCCTCTTACGTGCCCAACACGCAATGGATTAGGTCAATTATGCACCCGTTTGACTCCCAGTCAGAGTTAGCGCGACTAACCCGGGTGGGGGTTGTTAAACCCAATAGTACTATTCATGAATCACCTCGCTTTGTGTAATAATTAACGGTTCGAATATGAGAGGACTTTATGTGCGGGAAATGCACCCACTTATATAAATTAAAGCGAAATCAAAGTAATTGTCATACGACTAAGTAAGAAAATGGTTTAGCATGTATCTCCCCCAAATGGAAAAGTAAGTAAAATGGGGCCGTGAAAACTCACCTGGAAATGCGGTGAATGAGAAATGGAAGCAACGAGAGGAATCGAGTAACTCCGGGTAACCGACCTAACCGAGCCCTAAGAATTAATAAGGCTATAAGGTCTATGAAAGTAAACATGGTTTATGTAACCACATTCATCCAAACGACTCAACGTTGAAAGGTTACATTGACGTTTTGAAAAGGTTTGACCGAGGTTTGACCGAGGTTTGACCAACTTTGACCAAGGTTTGACCAACTTTGACCAAGTTTGACTAATGTTGACTAATGTTGACCAATGTTGACTCATATTGAAGTCATGTATAAACAACACACAAGTAACATATAAGTTGTAAACATGTAACACATAAGCATCACACAAGTTATACATGTGTAGCACTCAAGTAGCATATAAGTTGTACATGTGTGACACATAAAGAACATATAAGTTGTACCTAAGTAATGTATAAGTAACCCCTTGTGACATAACATACAAGCTTCAACTAGTTGTATAAGAAACTAACATGTGATAAGTGACATAGCATTTGCACATCTTTATGGCACATTTCATACACATAACTCATGTCATCATATTAATAACCTATTAGTATCATTTCAACACTTTCAAACAAGTAGCATAATATGTCATTGCAAAATTCCATAACTCTTAACATAATAAAGTTTCCATTTTTGACAATTAGGGTTTTAGTGCACTTGAGGTGCCATAGCTAAACCAAAAAGTTATACATGAATTTATACTATTAACATATTAATAACATGATTCTATGCATTTACTTTCTATTTCAAGCAATTATGAAGTTTTCTCAACAAATAAAGTTTCCTTATTTAGCAAGGTTCACCAAAACATGTCATAACACAACTTCAAATTACATATTCTTGCATAAGTCATCTATTCATATGATAATGAAGCTATATAATCCATTTTAAACATTTATAACCTACACATGCCAAATATGAACAATTAAAGTTTTCTTTTTAGGAAAGTGGTCCAAACGACCCTATTGCACATGTGTAACCTCAAATAACTCTTTTTACTACTTTAATATATATTATAGAACAATAATATCAAGTTTTTACCCATGAAAAATTCATAACACAAAATATGCAAAATTAAAGTTTCCTTAAATAGTAAGTTGTCCATAACCGAGTGTAAAACAACATTTCAACCAAAACAATTTATATTTCCTATCTATTCTACTATTATGTGTACCATTTAAACTAACAAACATATCACACATCAAGTTTTGCAAAAATGCTTCCAACAAAGTTTCTATAAATAGAAACAAGCAAATAACCATCTAAACAAGTATTTCAAACCATAAAATGTGCATATATGTGTTAACAACCTTATTTTATGAAAACTTTTAGTTAGAAACATGCATTATAACACTTGAATCAACAAAAATCGTTTGGATAGAGGTGTTTCCCATTTTGGCCGAAAATAATAAGAAAAGTATGAATGGGATGCTTACAAAACCAAGGTATGGTGTAGATATGGTCTTGCACTAGCTTGAATCCTTCTTGTATCACCTTGAAACACCTTGAATGGAGCTTGAAATGGATGAACAAATTTGAGAGGGGTGGTGGCTAGGAGGTGATGGTGGCGGCCGAAAATGAGAGGAGAGGGAGGGAAGAGTGTTTTTAGGTTTAGGGTAGAAATGAGGGATGTGGGAGTGATTAAGGAGTTTAATTAAAATGGGTTGGGCTTTCTTAACTCTTTTAAGGCTTCTTAACTAATATGGGCTTCTAATATGGATTACCCATTTTAATTTGCTGAATTATTTAGTCCAAATAATAAATCCATCATTTTTATAAAATCTAAAGTAGTGTTGTTGGCACATATCGCGTATCCGCTTAAAAAGCGTTAATTTAAAAGTTGCTCTAAAAATTCCGGAAAAATTCACATAAGCATAAAATATTAAATCACAGTATCACATATAATTTTTACACACCAATTATATGTCTAAGTATTATTTCTAAAATTCACAAATGTTCGTGTGACAGGACGCGTGTGTGACCCAGTAATCCGCCCGATTACCGATGCATGAAATGAAATGAAACGAATGGACTTATTAAACGAAATATGTACTTAATTACTCTATAATTAAGTATGATGCAAGTGAAATCATGTGAATTCAAGTAATAGTCGGGTATGGATATTAACCTGAATTTGCCGGGTGTCACAGAAACCGCCCGGTTATCGGTTTGGTTTCGCTGCCGGTTTTTTTATTAACTTTCGGTCGGTCGGTCGGTTTCAAAATTTCAAACCGTAACTAACAATTTGGTTTACGGCTTATAACGAAAACCGGCCGTATAAAACCAGACCAGAGTGTAAGATTTAGATATTTAGATTTTTAAAATATTGCATTATATGTGTGTGTGTGTTTTGGGAAAGTGAAATCATGCTGCAGAAAAGGAAAATGAAGCTGCAGAATGTAAAATAAATTGAATTGCGTTATTGCATGTGTCGTTTCTTGTTGTATGTTTCTAAAACTGTATATTTTGATTTGTAGACTTCAATGAAATACCTTGAAGTATGTTCTTGCAGCAAGTTTTTTTTTCCCTGCTCTTCGCTTGTTTTTACAGCAACAATTCAATGAAATACCTTGAAGTATAATTGTTTCAAATTCTTTGCAGTAACCTAACTGTTACTTTTTGAAATGGAACCATGGATGATAATGTTACTTGTGTTCGTTTCAATATTTATTTATACACGTCCACCAAGCACAAACCGTGAAACCTAACCGGAACCATACCGTTAATAACGGTTCGGTTCGGTTTGGTTTGGTTTAATTTTTAACGGTTCGGTTTTGATTTTCAATAATCAAAAACCATTATTAACGGTTTGGTTTACGGTTTTACCTAAAAAGGGTTTAGCTCATCAGTTAGCTGCAACAACATGAAAATAACAGATTATGAGGTAATCTATATCTATACTATATAATAAATAAAGGTTTTGGTGGGACACTTGTCACCCTCCTATGCATACTCATCCTTTTTTTCTCGCCACTCTCTCCTATTAATTATACAATTTTTTTTTATAAGTTTATGTTTCCCGTCTTTCTCTCCTATTAAATAATAATGATTTATATAATTCTTTTTATAAAACATTTTTTATTTAAAAAAATAGGTTTGTTCATAAAACATTTTTAGAAATCTCCATTGCATGTTGCTTTCAATCAAACAAATACTAAGGCTTATCTTTTGGCATGTTTACCCGGAGAATCACTTAAATCTGAGTCTGCTGCTAATGCAAACAATATAGACTTTAAAGATCAATAATTAGTTTTAAAACTTGAATGCGTTTTATAAACTCCAAAAAAAAAACCAACATCAAACACAGATCCATATACAAAATATGAAAAAAGATTAGGGTTTATGTGTACATACCTGGAAAGCCATAAAGGCCATCTCTTTGTTGCTAACAGACACATGAACAATAATGATTGAGAAATTTAAAACACCATAACAAATATCTGAAGAATAGCATATCAGAGAATATATTGAGAAAGTACCATCTCAATCAGCCTTCGATGCCGTGAAATCATCCGGCCATGGACACCTGAAAATCATGTCAAATTCACCCACCCGGTTACCACCCATGTTAGTGTTAGATGAATAATTACAATCTACCATGAAATTGTAGGAATAGTAGGTCACTTTTTATTAAAATAAAATAAGATATAATAACGCTACTCTCGTTATTAACATGGGAAAATAAATAGTAGCAAATACCGTGATACAATAACAAAACAAACATGTAAACTATGAAATAAACTTTACATAAATGTAAATTGATTCAAACCAATACCTTCAATAGGTAGAGTCTTTAACTTTGTTCTTGTACAAGGTCTTCTTGCAGTCTCCTTGGCTTTGTCTCTGTTTTTCCTTAAGCTAAATATCCGCGTTCTTGACTCCACCACTCGAAGCCAAAACACCCCTGTGAGGCCACCATTCGTCACCAAAATACCACCACTCGAAGCCAAAACACCACAACACAAAGTTGCTTACCATCACGACCACTTTCGCGTGAATCGCCCATTCGACGCCGAACGAAAACCGATCACTGCGGGGGAAACCCTAATATGAGTGATAAGGTTGGATGCAGAAAAGGAGATAAGGTTAGATGCATATAAGGAGATGATGGAACCGTGGAAAGGAGTTATACTCGATGCAAAATGAGATGTAAAACCCTGTTACACTATTCACTACTATTTACTTCAATGGGCCTTAAAGTAATGTATAATGGTAAAAAAAAATCTTGTTGAAAATCAAACGGATATTTTTTTTAACAAACTAACGGGTAT
Source organism: Smallanthus sonchifolius (assembly GCA_023525975.1). Lineage (NCBI taxonomy): Eukaryota > Viridiplantae > Streptophyta > Magnoliopsida > Asterales > Asteraceae > Smallanthus > Smallanthus sonchifolius. Next base: position 24,174,967 of record CM042037.1, read on the forward strand.
ACCTGATACCTGTAAGTATGCCCAATACCCGACGGGTATGAAACACGATTTATAACCGGATATAGGACTGCGATTACCAATACCCAGCCTGAACCCGACCTATTGTCATCCCTATATGACTTTCACCTTCTGCCCAACACTGCTCCTCCTTGAGCCTTTTATAGCTATCGGCCACCCTTCAATCGTGGAAACAACAATCGAGGACGTCGTGGTTCCTCACATGGCAACAATAGGGCACGCGGTTGCAGACTTGCAGTCAATTCTCTTGGCATCTTCTCAGAACATGATCTAATAGAAGAAAATTTTAAATTGTGATTGTGTTGATAGTTGTGTAATTACAATATAGTTACAAAATAGGTTATATATAGGATAACCATATTCACATAATGTTATCTCTTAATATAGCCAATTACAACCTAATTTAATACAATTAATACTAATAAATTCTTTCATTAATTTCTTAAGTTACAATAAAAACTTTAATTGTTACATCTCAATAAAACCTGATTGGTCTATGTGACCAACCTGATTCATTTAATCCATTTTTAAAATGGCTCATTTTGCCTCTAATCAATTTTGATCTCATACGCAACTTGGTAAACTCTTTTTAACAACAAAATTAATGATAATAATACAAATCAAACTCAACCTAAATAGTAATTTCAAACTGACTTGAAACGTTCGCAGATAAACCTCCAAATAATAATGTATCATACCAAATGAATCATATAATCATAATCATAAATAAATAAACAAACATACCTAGTAAAATTTCATTCATAGTAGAGTCTGAAGAGGATGAGATGAGGATACACCTTACCTTTATCCAAGGTATAAATAAGCTGCTTACAGAGAGATACTCAGCTCAAAAAACCTCATATTTATATTTTTTTTTCAGACGCACAAATATACAAGCAAAAAACAATTATCATATGAAAGTTAAAAGTATTAAAAGGTACAAGAGCAGTTAGTCGTAAAAAATAATTTCCTAAAAGTAAGTAATTAGGGCTAGAAGCACGTATAAAGCCTAAAATCATCTAGACATAAAGCACTCATAGGTTCAAAGTAGATAAAGTTAAAGGCACGTCTAAAATACGATAGCTAAAATTAAAGGTCCACCTAGGGTTAAAAACACCTAGAACTAAGGGTTCTCCTAGGGAAGACAAACTCAGTATACTCCCCTAAAAATCTCTGACCCTAATCAAACGTCTCCAATAACTCATATCACTGTAGTAAAAGTCTAATAAGTCAATGACTAAACTGTATAAATCTGCCTTTGCTTTGGATAAATTATGTATATTTTCTCGCGTTAATAATATTTAGAGTTAAATACGGTTTTAGTCTCTGTGGTTTGATCCAAATAACCATTTTAGTCCAAAAGTTTAAATTTGACTTTTTTAGTCCAATAGTTTCAGTTTTGTATCAGTTACAGTTCAGTTCACTAACCTCATCCAAAATTTATGTTAGGTTTTTATTTAAAGACCAAAATAACATAACTATAAATATATCCTTATAACATCAGCCCCCATTCCATTTCTTTTCATCCCCACTCCAAAACCCTAACACACACATAGTGAGAGAGATGCTCGTTAAGATGAAGGAAGCCGACCAAGGGATTCCCGGCAGCTCTCCGGCCGACCCTTGGTAGTGATATGGCGGAGATAGAAGACTATGGTCCTGACAATGGATGACAGCGAGGAGAGAGAGAAAATCTTAGAGAGAGAGATTATGGGACAAAAAGAGAACGATAGAGCCCCCATCTCCGGCGACCACCAAGGACGGTTGTAGCGGTTCACAGTGGCAGAGGCGGCTAGGGTTCCGTTGCTGACCTGTTCATCGTCGCCACCACATTCATACAGCAGAGGCGTTCCATGGAGAAGAGGGGTTCCATGGAGCAGTCGATGGGTGGTGTTCCATGGAGCAGTCGGGTCTGTTAATCCCAATCTCGTTAGCGATGATTCAGATTTGTTTATATCTACCTCGTCTGGTGCAAGATCATTGGTTGAGGGGTGGTTTAGCCGGAAAACATGGCGGCGTGGGGTGGCGCTTGGAGTTTGTGGTGTGATCTAGCGGTGATGGAATTTAGAGGGTGAATTAGGGTTTTGAGAAAGAGGGGAGAGAGAAAAGAAAGAGGAAAGAGTTATTTTTATTTTGTTTGTTTTTCCTTTTAAATTCTAATTATAAATACATGTTTAATAATAAGGGTATTATGATATTTTTATACAATACTTAACAGAAAAAATCAACGGTGTTAGTGAACTGGACTGTAACTGATACAAATTTGAAACTATTATACTAAAAAGGTTAAACCACATGAACTAAAATCGTATTTACTCTGCCATTAAAAAACCGTATTTACTCTAATATTTATGAATTTGATATTAACTTTTCATTCTTTGTTTTCACTTCTAATTTCTCATTGGATATTCACACATTAAATAATACTATTTTATCCTTTTTAAGTTTATACTTTTAGCCTATAATGTTCTTAATTAATTTCTCTTTCGTCAACAAACAACAATTTTTTTTAATTTAATTGTACATTAATTAATTTTTATAACTTCCTTTCAGTATACACTAGGTTAGAATCCCGTGCATTACACAGGTTGTATATTGAAAACGATATAACTTATAAATTTATAAATACGTCATAACTTGTCAGACTATTATGATCGTCTAACTTGTCAGACTATTATGATCGTCTCGAGATATATCAAGTGAAAATGTGTGTATATTACAAATTAGTATTTTTCTTTAATTAGTTATATTTTGATTTCCTATTATATATATATATATATATATATATATATATATATATATATATATATATATATATATATAGGGTGAGGTTCAAATGCTAACCAATATTTATGTGATAACCACTCTCAAACATAGTGTTACGTATATGTAACAATTATCATTATGTTAATGTTACATATATGTAAACACTATGTATCACGTATATGTAACATTACTTGATACGTATACGTAAGACTCATCGTTTCCGTATTTACGTTCAAAATATTTATTCAAGATACTTAAATATTATTTTAACAATTAAAAGAAAAAATAATTTATAAATTATGTGATTGTTTTATAGTGGTTAGCACGGTTATCACATAAAAAGTTGGTTAGTATTTGAACCATTCCCTATATATATATATATATATTCTTATTTAATATAATTAGTATTTTTTTTAATAATATATTTATAATATCATTATTATTATTTAATAAGATACATGTGCATTTATTAGGAGAGAGAGGCGGAAAAACCAATATGAGAAGGCATGAGTAAGAGACAAGTGTCCAAGTTAAACCTTTATTTATCAGTATAGATTTGAATAATAATCTGTAAGAAAATTTATAAATAACCTTTTTAACATAAATTAATATAATATCCTTAATGAAAATTAATTTCATGAAACTTATTTGAAAGGAAAATGTTGCGAATATATCATTTTGTAAGCAATGGACCCAGTCAAGTTTTCAAGGTGGAAATTTATGGTTTATGAGTGAAATTTGTTGAAATATTCACAAGTCAAAACAAAGATTTGTCATAACTCATAAGAAGCTTTAGTCAATGTGCTTACAATTGTAATAGCGTGATGTGTCGGAAAACATAACACACTAACACAGACATTGCTAAAAACACATAATCACGTATTATTATTTTTTTTAATTAAAAGAAAAACTATATCAATACCATGCTCAAATTAAAGAGAATAAAATACTTGATTTTATGGTATAATTTTTTTTAAATATTAACATATAAAAAGTTATGTGTATTTAAAAATCATGGGAGGAAGTTGGTTTATAGTTAATCATATGTTTTAAAGGGTTGTAACATGTGATTTAAAACTTGTATTTAAGTAAAACTTTTAAATTTTGATAAAATTACTTTTCTGAAATTTTAAAATGTATTATAATATAGTATAGATAACACTCATAGAACAACTATGTATACCCTGATAAGCCAACCTTGAACCTACTATGTAATATGTATACCTCTATATATTACATATTTTTTTTAAACTTTAATAGATGAACCGATGAAATAAATTTGTAAGAATATTATGTAATTTTTCTTTTGACTTTAAGCGTTATCCTTCAAATTTACTTCGGAAACCGATGTAAAGTTAGTGTTTTAAAAGACATATTTTTTTTAGACTTCGCAAGTTGTAGTTATATATATCAGGGATGAAATACAAAGTTAACATAGAAGGAATAGTTAACACCATAGCTTCAAAATCTATACAAATGATAGAGCCAATAAGAATAGATCCTGAAGAATTAGCAGGATTAGAATGGCAGATAACAGATTTAAAAGAAAAAGAAAGTTCAAACTTAGTCCCTAAGAAAAGTCATATATATGAAGGAATAGATGGGATACAAAGCCTTAGATTCACAGATTTTAAACAGAAGGATAGGTATGAGGAAAGTACCTTACCCGACGACCAAACAAATTATCAAGATGATACAACCACAGAACATCATAGAAATGAAAGAGAATATAATTTCATGAACATAGAATCAGATGATGAGTCTGAATATGGGTTACCCATATACGATACAGAGAATGAAGAAGACAGTGAAGATGAGTTAAATTTTGAATTTTTAAAGTTCGAACAGGAAGATATAGACTACAGTTCATACGACCTTCAAAGTTGTGAAGAAACAAACACGTTTAAGGTAGAAGAAACCAATAAAACCCTTGAACAAATAATAAATAGAAAATTTACAGAAACAAATATTCAGGATGAAGTAGATGACATGATAGTAGAATGCATGCTAAATTTAACCATGACATATGAAGAAAGCTATAATAAATTACAAGAAATTTTCAATTTGCCTTTAGTTAAAAGCATAGCAAAGGGAGACACGATGATCTCTGATTTCTACAAACAAGAAAGTATATTCGTAGACCAAGAGTACGATACGAAACCAAAAAGGCCATACGTAGATACAAATGTAGGAAATACAAAAGAGTCCATGGGAAGAGAACCTTGGACCAAACCAACTACAAGTTATCAACAGGAATCCAGTTATAAAGGAAAAGGTAGTAGAATGCCTATAGAACATATTTACAGTGGAAATATGTTACTATTAGAACAACAGAAACCACAGTTATGGGCTGACGAAGTCCTGACATGGGAACAAACAGTTGTTAGAATGTGGGAAACTAATAAAAAAGAAAGTATGGATATGTTTTCCTACTTAGAGACCACACTAGGCCCAACAGCCTTAGGAATATGGCAGAGCAAAAAAGCCCATAATCCAGACCAAATAAACAGGCTTAAAGCCATAGGAGATAATCCTTACAACTTCACTTCTCAAATAAGAGTCCTTATTTTAGGAGTTGATCCAGCGAAAAACAACACTTTAATCCAAGACACAGCTATCAGAAACCTAGAACAGCTTAGTATAGCAGACATGAAATATGTGAATGAATTCACATTAGACTTCACTAGACTAATAGCACAAACAGGACAAGCCATGGATGATAATCTATGCGATAAGTATTTTATAAAGTTACCAGGAGATTTAGGTAAAAATATACATGAAGAATGGAAGAAACAGTATGGGAACTTAGAACATCTAGGTATAGGACCTAGAATTACCTTCACCTTTAGCATACTAGAAGAAAAATGCAAAGAGGTTGCATTACAAGAACAGCTAAAGAGAAACGCGTTTGCTTTCTGCAAAACCGCGATTTACACACCACAAGCCTACGGGTATTACGATAAGAAGAAGAAAATTAGGAAAAGTACCTCTTACAGGAAAGAGTACAAACCGTACAAAAAATACAAAGACAAGTATGTCAAAAAACCTCAATCTAGAACATGTAAATGCTTCATATGCGGAGATCCGGAGCATTTAGCCAATAAGTGCCCGAATAAACGTAATAATATGGAAAGAAGCAATCTTATAGAACAGCTAAATGATTATGAAATCGAAGCTATCAACACAGATAATACTGACAATGAGTCAATATACAGTATCTATAGCGAGGAAGATAAGCCTATAGCGAAAATAGCTTACACTTACACAAATACAGAAGATTGTAAACACGAGTGGAACCACAGAAAGGGTAATAATTATATAAAATGCTACATATGTGAATATTATCCTAGTATAGAAAAAAGATCACAGTGCAATGTTTGCTTTAGAGAAATATGCCATATATGCTTAAAACATGTATTCTGCATAGAACCAGAAGCTAGCACTAGCAAAAATAAAAACAGTAGTGAATATGAAGATAAGTTCGAAAAAATAGAACTAGCCATAGAAGTTAACAAATTAAAAATAGAGTTGCTATACAACAAAGTCAACAGGTTAGAAGATGTCATAGAAAAGAAAAAAGAAATTGAAACTCCTGAAATAAATAACATGGCCACAGAACCTGAACAACCTGAACAAACCCTAATACAGACTAGTGGATCAATAAATATGATAAATATACAGTGTAGGTTATGGCTTGATAACAATACACCTATAGACTTAACAGCTCTAGTTGATACAGGAGCCACAAAGAGTGTGATATCACATAGTTTAACAGATGAAAGATTTCACAAACCACTTACATACAAATTAATGACAAGAACAGTAGAAGACAGACTGATAAATATAACACATTATTTAGAACCTACAAGTATACAATTTCTTGATTTTGCAGGAAACTATAGTATTAAATATGACATACCACAGATTAATATAAATCCTAAACATATTAAATCTAGAGATTTTGTTTTAGGATTAAATTTCATATTAGGATTAAATGGTGCTATTACCATTACTAAAAACTTCATAACAATTAGTAAACAAATTTATAGTTTTCCTACCCTCAGGTACAACAATATGGCGAAAATTGCTAATAAAAGAGGAGAAAAAGGAAACCTAGAATTCTTAAACAAAAATAGAAAGAAAAATCAAATAGAAAATGAAGCCATACAGTTACTTACAAGCTTCATTTACAAAGAATTAGAAAAAGGACAGGATGTTACTAAGAGTATAAACCATCCTACCATCCTCCACCTTGAGAAAATAGGTCTTATAGGAGAAGACGTTACACAGTCTAAAGTAAACTATGTCTGTAAATTTAAGATCAAAAATCCAGACATAACTATAAGAAATATAAACATAGACTATAGTCCCCTTGATAGAGAGGAATTTAGAAAACAGATCACAGAAATGATTACACAAGGACTAATTAGAAAATCAGAAAGTCCACATAGGTCCTCAGCATTCATAGTAAAAAACCATAGTGAAATAAAAAGAGGTAAACCTAGAATAGTTTATAATTACAAAAGATTAAATGATAATACAGAAGACGATGGATATAACATTCCTAATAAAGATAGTCTTATACAGCTTATTCAAGACAACAAAATATTTTCAAAGTTTGATTTAAAATCAGGATATAATCAACTTCATTTAGAAGAAGATTTTAAAAAATGGACAGCCTTCACATGCTCAGAAGGATTATATGAATGGAATGTTCTTAGTTTTGGACTAAAGAACGCTCCATCGATTTTTCAAAGATATATGGACAGTTTATTTCTTAAATACAAATTTTGCCTTGTCTACATTGATGATATACTTGTAGCCAGTAAAACAGTTTCAGAACATGAACAGCATTTAAAACAGGTATTTGAAGAAATAAAAAAGAATGGGATAGTAGTATCCAAGAGAAAAATGGAGCTTTTTAAACGAAAAATTTCATTTTTAGGACTCGAGATTGGAAATGGAAAAATCGAGTTACAGCCACATATTTCTACAAAAATTCTGGACTTTCCAGAAAAACTTACAACTTTAAAACAGATTCAAGCCTTTCTGGGTTTGGTCAATTATGCTAGAAAATTTATTCCAAATTTGTCTAAACTAGTTGGTCCTCTTTATAGTAAGACCACTAAAAATGGACAGAGAAAGTTTAATCAAGAGGATAGCATTTTGATTAAAAAAATAAAGGAACAAGTGAGAAAGATAAAACCATTAGAACTACCGCTTGTTACAGATTACATAATAGTAGAAGTTGATGGATGCAAGGAAGGATGGGGAGCCGTCCTCCTTTGCAAACCAAACATACACAGTTATAAAAAGGAAGAAAAAATATGCTCCTATTCAAGTGGAAGCTTTAAGGCTGGAACAAATTGGACCAGCCTAGATTTTGAAATACAGGCATTAATTAACGCCTTAGAAAAATTTAAACTATTTTTACATAAAGATTTTACAGTCAGGACAGACTGTGAAGCAATAGTTAAATTTATAAAGAACAATCAAAGTAAGAAAATGAACAGGACAAGATGGGTAAACCTTCAAAATATAATCCAAGGATGTGGTTATACTATACAATTTGAACATATAAAGGGAAAGGATAACGGGATAGCAGATTTATTATCTCGAAACATAAACAAACTTCTTTTTGCAGATGGACAAAAATAGAGGAAAAGAAAAAATGGTCGTTCGACCAAAACAGTCTAGACAGAGCCCATCTCCGATGAGCACTTCATCTAATGAAGATGAAAAAACAGAAAAATTGCTAAGCCAAGCCATAACAGCCAGTCAAAAACAAAGTTCTAAACAGATATCACAGCACTTTTTCTACACCCAACCTCCACAAAATCCTATACCACCATCTTACTTCCTCACACAACCTCAACCATCACAAAATCCCACAATCTTCCCCAAAACACCCAAAAAACCTACACCCCAAAAACCTACAACAGTACCCAAACCTTCAACCATATCTTTTGGCTCTTATGCCTTACAGATTTGTACAGACCAACATACAAAATTTCGCCCTATTAGTGGCATAAAACCAACAGATAAGCAGCAATGCTTGTTAGACAACCTGTGGCATGTGCAGACTATGCCTCATGCCTCTGCCTTTAAAGTACAGATCTTAAATGCCTTGAGCATTTATTTTCATGAACAGCAGGCTAAAAGCCCTGAAACACAGATTACAAAGCCAAAGTTTACACACTACATCATTTTTAGAGGAACCAAGATTGGTATCTTCAATAAATGGGAAACAGTTATAAAACATATACAGTGTCCAGGACCAATTTATAAAGGCTATCAAAGCTTCTCTGACGCTTTAAAAACAGCCAGAGAACATTTTGGTATAGACAGTTTTTACATAGAACCTGAAGAAGTTCAGACGTTCTCACAGATTACACAGACTAGCCAAACACAAATTATAAAGGCACAAGAAGAAACAATTGCAAAGTTGCAAGAACAGCTTCTAGAACAAGGAAAAAATAAACAGTCTATACAAAGCCTTGTTGAAATTAACATTCTTAAACAGAAAGTTGGCATCCTTGAAGCCAACAATACACAGCTTTTACAGAAACTAGAAAGAAAAGAAGGAAGCTCTAGTAGCTCTAGAAGCTATGACGCATTCAAAGCCAGAATGATGGATACTCCCTGGAAGACTTGCCTTCAATCCGTAATAGACCAGTTTCCAGAATTCGACAGCATCTTTTGTTGGCCAGAAGCTGGAAAGATGCTAGCTTCTGGCCGACAAAAGATGCTGTCGAATTCTGGAAACTGGTCTATTACGGATTGAAGGCAAGTCTTCCAGGGAGTATCCATCATTCTGGCTTTGAATGCGTCATAGCTTCTAGAGCTACTAGAGCTTCCTTCTTTTCTTTCTAGTTTCTGTAAAAGCTGTGTATTGTTGGCTTCAAGGATGCCAACTTTCTGTTTAAGAATGTTAATTTCAACAAGGCTTTGTATAGACTGTTTATTTTTTCCTTGTTCTAGAAGCTGTTCTTGCAACTTTGCAATTGTTTCTTCTTGTGCCTTTATAATTTGTGTTTGGCTAGTCTGTGTAATCTGTGAGAACGTCTGAACTTCTTCAGGTTCTATGTAAAAACTGTCTATACCAAAATGTTCTCTGGCTGTTTTTAAAGCGTCAGAGAAGCTTTGATAGCCTTTATAAATTGGTCCTGGACACTGTATATGTTTTATAACTGTTTCCCATTTATTGAAGATACCAATCTTGGTTCCTCTAAAAATGATGTAGTGTGTAAACTTTGGCTTTGTAATCTGTGTTTCAGGGCTTTTAGCCTGCTGTTCATGAAAATAAATGCTCAAGGCATTTAAGATCTGTACTTTAAAGGCAGAGGCATGAGGCATAGTCTGCACATGCCACAGGTTGTCTAACAAGCATTGCTGCTTATCTGTTGGTTTTATGCCACTAATAGGGCGAAATTTTGTATGTTGGTCTGTACAAATCTGTAAGGCATAAGAGCCAAAAGATATGGTTGAAGGTTTGGGTACTGTTGTAGGTTTTTGGGGTGTAGGTTTTTTGGGTGTTTTGGGGAAGATTGTGGGATTTTGTGATGGTTGAGGTTGTGTGAGGAAGTAAGATGGTGGTATAGGATTTTGTGGAGGTTGGGTGTAGAAAAAGTGCTGTGATATCTGTTTAGAACTTTGTTTTTGACTGGCTGTTATGGCTTGGCTTAGCAATTTTTCTGTTTTTTCATCTTCATTAGATGAAGTGCTCATCGGAGATGGGCTCTGTCTAGACTGTTTTGGTCGAACGACCATTTTTTTCTTTTCCTCTATTTTTGTCCATCTGCAAAAAGAAGTTTGTTTATGTTTCGAGATAATAAATCTGCTATCCCGTTATCCTTTCCCTTTATATGTTCAAATTGTATAGTATAACCACATCCTTGGATTATATTTTGAAGGTTTACCCATCTTGTCCTGTTCATTTTCTTACTTTGATTGTTCTTTATAAATTTAACTATTGCTTCACAGTCTGTCCTGACTGTAAAATCTTTGTGTAAAAATAGTTTAAATTTTTCTAAGGCGTTAATTAATGCCTGTATTTCAAAATCTAGGCTGGTCCAATTTGTTCCAGCCTTAAAGCTTCCACTTGAATAGGAGCATATTTTTTCTTCCTTTTTATAACTGTGTATGTTTGGTTTGCAAAGGAGGACGGCTCCCCATCCTTCCTTGCATCCATCAACTTCTACTATTATGTAATCTGTAACAAGCGGTAGTTCTAATGGTTTTATCTTTCTCACTTGTTCCTTTATTTTTTTAATCAAAATGCTATCCTCTTGATTAAACTTTCTCTGTCCATTTTTAGTGGTCTTACTATAAAGAGGACCAACTAGTTTAGACAAATTTGGAATAAATTTTCTAGCATAATTGACCAAACCCAGAAAGGCTTGAATCTGTTTTAAAGTTGTAAGTTTTTCTGGAAAGTCCAGAATTTTTGTAGAAATATGTGGCTGTAACTCGATTTTTCCATTTCCAATCTCGAGTCCTAAAAATGAAATTTTTCGTTTAAAAAGCTCCATTTTTATCTTGGATACTACTATCCCATTCTTTTTTATTTCTTCAAATACCTGTTTTAAATGCTGTTCATGTTCTGAAACTGTTTTACTGGCTACAAGTATATCATCAATGTAGACAAGGCAAAATTTGTATTTAAGAAATAAACTGTCCATATATCTTTGAAAAATCGATGGAGCGTTCTTTAGTCCAAAACTAAGAACATTCCATTCATATAATCCTTCTGAGCATGTGAAGGCTGTCCATTTTTTAAAATCTTCTTCTAAATGAAGTTGATTATATCCTGATTTTAAATCAAACTTTGAAAATATTTTGTTGTCTTGAATAAGCTGTATAAGACTATATTTATTAGGAATGTTATATCCATCGTCTTCTGTATTATCATTTAATCTTTTGTAATTATAAACTATTCTAGGTTTACCTCTTTTTATTTCACTATGGTTTTTTACTATGAATGCTGAGGACCTATGTGGACTTTCTGATTTTCTAATTAGTCCTTGTGTAATCATTTCTGTGATCTGTTTTCTAAATTCCTCTCTATCAAGGGGACTATAGTCTATGTTTATATTTCTTATAGTTATGTCTGGATTTTTGATCTTAAATTTACAGACATAGTTTACTTTAGACTGTGTAACGTCTTCTCCTATAAGACCTATTTTCTCAAGGTGGAGGATGGTAGGATGGTTTATACTCTTAGTAACATCCTGTCCTTTTTCTAATTCTTTGTAAATGAAGCTTGTAAGTAACTGTATGGCTTCATTTTCTATTTGATTTTTCTTTCTATTTTTGTTTAAGAATTCTAGGTTTCCTTTTTCTCCTCTTTTATTAGCAATTTTCGCCATATTGTTGTACCTGAGGGTAGGAAAACTATAAATTTGTTTACTAATTGTTATGAAGTTTTTAGTAATGGTAATAGCACCATTTAATCCTAATATGAAATTTAATCCTAAAACAAAATCTCTAGATTTAATATGTTTAGGATTTATATTAATCTGTGGTATGTCATATTTAATACTATAGTTTCCTGCAAAATCAAGAAATTGTATACTTGTAGGTTCTAAATAATGTGTTATATTTATCAGTCTGTCTTCTACTGTTCTTGTCATTAATTTGTATGTAAGTGGTTTGTGAAATCTTTCATCTGTTAAACTATGTGATATCACACTCTTTGTGGCTCCTGTATCAACTAGAGCTGTTAAGTCTATAGGTGTATTGTTATCAAGCCATAACCTACACTGTATATTTATCATATTTATTGATCCACTAGTCTGTATTAGGGTTTGTTCAGGTTGTTCAGGTTCTGTGGCCATGTTATTTATTTCAGGAGTTTCAATTTCTTTTTTCTTTTCTATGACATCTTCTAACCTGTTGACTTTGTTGTATAGCAACTCTATTTTTAATTTGTTAACTTCTATGGCTAGTTCTATTTTTTCGAACTTATCTTCATATTCACTACTGTTTTTATTTTTGCTAGTGCTAGCTTCTGGTTCTATGCAGAATACATGTTTTAAGCATATATGGCATATTTCTCTAAAGCAAACATTGCACTGTGATCTTTTTTCTATACTAGGATAATATTCACATATGTAGCATTTTATATAATTATTACCCTTTCTGTGGTTCCACTCGTGTTTACAATCTTCTGTATTTGTGTAAGTGTAAGCTATTTTCGCTATAGGCTTATCTTCCTCGCTATAGATACTGTATATTGACTCATTGTCAGTATTATCTGTGTTGATAGCTTCGATTTCATAATCATTTAGCTGTTCTATAAGATTGCTTCTTTCCATATTATTACGTTTATTCGGGCACTTATTGGCTAAATGCTCCGGATCTCCGCATATGAAGCATTTACATGTTCTAGATTGAGGTTTTTTGACATACTTGTCTTTGTATTTTTTGTACGGTTTGTACTCTTTCCTGTAAGAGGTACTTTTCCTAATTTTCTTCTTCTTATCGTAATACCCGTAGGCTTGTGGTGTGTAAATCGCGGTTTTGCAGAAAGCAAACGCGTTTCTCTTTAGCTGTTCTTGTAATGCAACCTCTTTGCATTTTTCTTCTAGTATGCTAAAGGTGAAGGTAATTCTAGGTCCTATACCTAGATGTTCTAAGTTCCCATACTGTTTCTTCCATTCTTCATGTATATTTTTACCTAAATCTCCTGGTAACTTTATAAAATACTTATCGCATAGATTATCATCCATGGCTTGTCCTGTTTGTTCTATTAGTCTAGTGAAGTCTAATGTGAATTCATTCACATATTTCATGTCTGCTATACTAAGCTGTTCTAGGTTTCTGATAGCTGTGTCTTGGATTAAAGTGTTGTTTTTCGCTGGATCAACTCCTAAAATAAGGACTCTTATTTGAGAAGTGAAGTTGTAAGGATTATCTCCTATGGCTTTAAGCCTGTTTATTTGGTCTGGATTATGGGCTTTTTTGCTCTGCCATATTCCTAAGGCTGTTGGGCCTAGTGTGGTCTCTAAGTAGGAAAACATATCCATACTTTCTTTTTTATTAGTTTCCCACATTCTAACAACTGTTTGTTCCCATGTCAGGACTTCGTCAGCCCATAACTGTGGTTTCTGTTGTTCTAATAGTAACATATTTCCACTGTAAATATGTCCTATAGGCATTCTACTACCTTTTCCTTTATAACTGGATTCCTGTTGATAACTTGTAGTTGGTTTGGTCCAAGGTTCTCTTCCCATGGACTCTTTTATATTTCCTACATTTGTATCTACGTATGGCCTTTTTGGTTTCGTATCGTACTCTTGGTCTACGAATATACTTTCTTGTTTGTAGAAATCAGAGATCATCGTGTCTCCCTTTGCTATGCTTTTAACTAAAGGCAAATTGAAAATTTCTTGTAATTTATTATAGCTTTCTTCATATGTCATGGTTAAATTTAGCATGCATTCTACTATCATGTCATCTACTTCATCCTGAATATTTGTTTCTGTAAATTTTCTATTTATTATTTGTTCAAGGGTTTTATTGGTTTCTTCTACCTTAAACGTGTTTGTTTCTTCACAACTTTGAAGGTCGTATGAACTGTAGTCTATATCTTCCTGTTCGAACTTTAAAAATTCGAAATTTAACTCATCTTCACTGTCTTCTTCATTCTCTGTATCGTATATGGGTAACCCATATTCAGACTCATCATCTGATTCTATGTTCATGAAATTATATTCTCTTTCATTTCTATGATGTTCTGTGGTTGTATCATCTTGATAATTTGTTTGGTCGTCGGGTAAGGTACTTTCCTCATACCTATCCTCCTGTTTAAAATCTGTGAATCTAAGGCTTTGTATCCCATCTATTCCTTCATATATATGACTTTTCTTATGGACTAAGTTTGAACTTTCTTTTTCTTTTAAATCTGTTATCTGTCATTCTAATCCTGCTAATTCTTCAGGATCTATTCTTATTGGCTCTATCATTTGTATAGATTTTGAAGCTATGGTGTTAACTATTCCTTCTATGTTAACTTTGTATTTCATCCCTGACCTATTACTGGCTTTTCCAAGGACTCCTACACTGATTACTATGTTGTTTCCTTCATAGTTCTCATATCCTTTGGTCTGTAGGGCAATTTTTAATTTTTGTAAATCTTTTATATCTTTTAATATTCCAGGTGTACAATAAAATAAGGCTGAATTACTACTCAAGTCTATTTCCATACCTGAGATTATGGCTTTTTTCATTTCTGTTTTCCAACTTTTATCTAATATTAAGGTTAACAGTTTGGTTCCTAAATCTTTTCTTCCTAGGGCTTTAATCCCTATTACTATAAGACCTGTATGTATAAACTGTTTTCCTGATTGTTTAATCTTTTCCATGGTTTCAGGTGAAAATAAATCTATTTCTATCATTTTATCTACTACTCTAAGGCTTTCTTCTCTACTACTTTGTATAAGTGTTGTGTTTACATTAAGCCTTCCTGTCTGGTATAAAGTTCTAGGGTTTAGTATGTCTAATTGGTGTTGGTTGTATAAAGTGATATTTCTGTCTACATCTATTTCTTCTTCTAACTGTATAGTTTGGGGTATACTTCTAGATGAAGATCCTTTTCTAAAGATTTTATTTATAAAACTGTCTGATGTAATTATGTCTCTAATATTACTAGTAGAGTTTCTAGCTTCTTGCCTAGTTTGTCTATTCATTTTTAATAGGCTGCCAATGTTTATAAGGCTTGGGACTATTATCACTTAAGTGTATTGTTTTTAACTTGTTTATAATACTATCTATTCCAACAGAGCTATCCTCTGTATTAATACTATTTTTATCTTTTTTCAGATTTTTTATTTCTAAAATAATCTGGTGATTTTGTTCTCGTATATAATCTAAGTTTTCAGCTAATTTTTTAATTTCTTCTGTGTTTTTATTTATATGATGTATAACTTTATCTAATAACTGTTTACTGTAGGTGGTTTCTTTCTGTAAGCTAAAACCAAGGTTTATAATAAGATCTGTAATACTATTTAAATGTGTATTTTCTGTATGCAGACTATGTGTGTGTAATTCCTTAAATCTACAGGTGTGTTTATAATAATTACTACTAACGTCTTTATTGTCGCTTTTATCAGAAAATTCAAGATTTAAAAAATCGAGTTTCTTAAAGATTTTTGAAGGATCAATATTTTTAAAGAAATCTGGTTTCTCAGAGGTTTTCACTTATCTTCTAAAGTTCTTCCATAAGTATATTTCTATATCCCAGTTAATTAAAGCGTAAAAATAAACATAATTAACAAACATAAAATAAACATAATCATCTAACATATATAAACAGAGTAATTCATAAAATTCTTATGATAACTTGACAAAATTTAGCAATCAAAGCAAAATTTCTCCCTATTCTTCACCTTAGCGGGTTTCCACATAAATAGGACTTAAGCATATCGAGCTGTCTGATATGGACCTGTCTAAGTCTTTTAAAAATTAGGAAAGCCTTTGCTCTGATACCAATTTGTTGGGGAATCAGAGAATTTTTTGAAAAATTTAAATTTTAAACATTTAAAAATAAGTTAAAAGATGGTACGTGCCGTTGTTTCACTCAGGGTTGCCTAGACTTTTGGTCCGAATCACGAATGATTTCATAGCAGTTTAGAGGCTTCCAGGCTATATACCATAAATTGACCAAACCAACTACAAGTTATCAACAGGAACACAGTTATAAAAAGGAAGAAAAAATATGCTCCTATTCAAGTGGAAGCTTTAAGGCTGGAACAAATTGGACCAGCCTAGATTTTGAAATACAGGCATTAATTAACGCCTTAGAAAAATTTAAACTATTTTTACACAAAGATTTTACAGTCAGGACAGACTGTGAAGCAATAGTTAAATTTATAAAGAACAATCAAAGTAAGAAAATGAACAGGACAAGATGGGTAAACCTTCAAAATATAATCCAAGGATGTGGTTTATATATATATATATATATATATATATATATATATATATATATATATATATATATATATATATGGGACGTTTCCATTAAAAAGTGGTTTTTCGCTAAAAAAAACTAAGAAATAGGTCAAACGAACTCCGATTGAGCTCATTTCAGCGGCGTTAGAACCGTCTCATCGAACCCTAACCCGGACCCAAAAACCTAAACCCCCCTCCACCCGCACCTCAAAAAACCTAAACCCCCCCTCCAACCCTACCCCGAAAAGCCTAAAACCACCACCCCCACCCCACCCACGCACACCTAAAAACCTAAACCCACCCCCACCCTCACCCCAAAAAAAAACCTAAACCATAAAATCTAAACCCTAAAAGTTAAACCCTAAGGCTAAAACCCTAAAATTCAAACGTAAAATCTAAACCTTAAAAGCTAAACCCTAAAAGCTAAGATAGTAGAGTTCGACGAGACGGTTCCAACGCCGCTGAAATTAGCTCAATCGGAGTTCGTTTGATATCGTTTCTTAAGGGTTTTTTTTCATTTTTTAGATTTTTTAGCGAAAACTATTTCTTATTTGATACTCCCTATATATATATATTAATAAATCGACTTATTTTTTAGAGTTAATTACGGTTTTAGTCCCTGTGGTTTGATCTAAATAACCATTTTATTTCAAAAGTTTAAATTTGACATTTTTAGTCCAATAGTTTCAATTTCGTATCAATTAAAGCCGGGACACTAACGTCTATGTACAAAAAACCATTATACCCTTGTTATTAAATATTTATTTATAAATATAAATTAAATGAAAAAACAAACAAAATAAAAATAAGATATATAAACTAAAAACAAAAACCACCCTCTACTCTTTCTGAAGTTCTCTACTCTATCTATTAAAAAGGACCACCTCTTCCACCAGCACCACCCACCCATCTACCACCGCTGAAGACTTACGATGTTAGGAAGGCGACAATGGCGGCGATGAACTAATTTTGACGTACGTGACTTGGTATAACAGACCGGAGACGTAGGGTCCAACAGTCGATAACAAGTAGTGTGTCGGAGAGCGACGCCCGGAGAGGGAGGTGAGTTAAGATCGTGTCAGAGATGGAAGCAACCCTGTGTCGGCGGTTGAGGGTGGGGGTGGGTTGTGAGAGAGAGGGAGGGAGGGAGGGAGGGAGATGTGGAATTGTGGATGGTTACATATGAGGATTGAGGAGGGAGGGGGATTTACAGTTGGAAAGAAGGGGTGAGGTGGTGTGGGTCTCACTAACATTAGATATTTTTTTAATTTTTAACTTAAGTGTATTTTAGTTTATTCATAAAAATATTAACAACATAAATGGATGGTGTTAAAAGTGTGAAGTTGATTAAAACAAAAATAAAACTAATAAACTAAAAAGGTTAAATTAAAACTTTTAAACTAAAAGAGTTATTTTAACCAAACCACTTGAGACTAAAACCGTATTTAACTCTATTTTTCTAATAATTATTCAACATAAACATTTGCTTTAGAGTTGGGGCTTAAGTCTAAACCTTTGCTTTAGCCGCCACTGTCTACAATAATCCGAACTTGCATTTGTTGTATTAATTTTAGCACGTGACTTATGTATGAATGCAACAAAAGTAGTTCATACGGACTTTGGAATCTACCCCGATTTGCGGGTTTAATTCCCAACAAATACATCACTCCAACTGCTATGGATCATAAGCAATTGCCAATTTGCATTGTCGGATCCGAATTACTTCCAAAACTCCATGGGCGATCATACCGTATATTCCGAATTTGTGCCGTGGGATGAGCTTAGCGGAAAGGTTGTGATGGTGACAGGAGCATCGTCTGGGATCGGCCGAGAGTTTTGTGTTGATCTTGCGAAAGCTGGCTGCCGAATCGTTGCAGCAGCACGGCGGATAGATCGTCTCATGTCTCTATGCGATGAGATCAATAGACTCCAACGAATGAGTGAACTCACCGATGGCGTTCGAGCTGTGGCTGTGGAGCTTGATGTCACTGCTAAGGGTCCCGTCATTGAGGCCTCGGTCAAAAGGGCGTGGGAAGCATTTGGGCGTATTGATGCTTTGATAAATAATGCAGGGTTTAAAGGTAATAATTTTATAATTTTGTGACCCCTCATTTATTTATCTCGTTTCTATTTTTTCACCTAATAAATAAGTTTGTTTGTCGCTTCTCTTTCTTAATTACCAAATATTTATTACCTTCCCGTTTTTTTTTACTTAATAAATAAGTTTGTTTCCCGCTTCTTTTTCTTAATTCCTAAATTTTTGTTACTAACTATTTAATATTTTATTTATTTAACTCGGGTAATACACTGGTTTCACGTCTAGTGTGATTAATAAATAAGGGGCATTTACATATATCATCTTCCTAAGTTTCTTTATTACATATTTACTCAACCCTAAAATTTAATTACATATTTCCCCTTCCTAAAACTTACATATTTACCCAATTAATTTAAAATAACTTATTTTATTACCATTTTACCCTTAATGAATCAATTAAAGTACTATTTACATATATCCTCTTCGTAAGTATATCAATTACTAGGTTAGAATCTCGTGTATTACACGAGATTGTATATTAAAAAAGATAAAACTTATAAATTTTTAAGTACGTCATAACTTGTCAGACTATTATGATCGTCTCGAGATATATCAAATGAAAATGTGTGTGTATATAAAAATTAATATTTTTCTTTAATTAGTTATATTTTGATTTCATAATATATATTCTTATTTAATATAATTAGTATTCTTCTTTGATAATATATTTATAATTATAATATCACAATTATTTAGTTAGATTAATGCGTATTTATTAGGAGAGAGAGGTGGGAAAATCAATGTGAGGAGGCATGAGAAAGTGAAAAGTGTCCACCTTAAACCTTTATTTATTAGTATAGATAGATTTGTGATGGGTAATTGGGTAATTTTAAGTTAATTGGGGAAATATGTAATTAAAGTTAGGGGTTAAGGATATATGTAATTTAGAAGTTTAATAGGGGGAAATATGTAAAAAAACCAATAAATAAAGACTATTTATTTCCAGTTATTCAAGTTTTAAAAATATTTAATTGCGTATCTGAGAAATCAATTGTTGTTTCATTTATGATTCCAAATTTCTTTTTTTATTTCAAAATATCATTTGCTGCTATGATAAAAATATCAGAAACTAGAGTTCTTAAGCATGTCTAAATAAACGTGTTCTTGTTCTAAGTGGTTAAAATCATGATTGTTAAGATTCTCATATTTACTTTATTATTTTCTTACAAACATCTCTCCAAGTATAGTATTTGTATAATTTATAAAATCCCGATCTTGACATTATAGGGTTCCGATATGATTCGAGTTAGTTTGACTTATATTGATTAATAAAAACAATAAATAGGCTAGTTTTGTAAAAATAAAACTATAAACACATATGAATTAAGGCCAAGTGTTATGGGCGTGAATGGCCCGTGAAGAGGCGTGGAATACCGCCCCAGAGGGCGTGAATGGGGGGGAGCGTGATTCAATTCACGAGCTAGGGGCAAGTCTGTGTATATGTTTGTATATGTATACGTGTATATATATGTGAATAGTGAAACCATATACACTTTAGTGATTCGGGGCGTGATTGCCCTCCTACTGACTTGACGGGGCGTTTTTTCACTTTTTAGTGAAACCATTACATATAGCCTAAGAGCATTCACAATAAGGAGACCGAAAGCCACCTAAAACCGTGCTTAGTCAAGTGACACATCAGAAAAACACTCATTCTTTAAAATAAAAAAAAACCATCCGAATAAAGAGACCTAGAAACATTGACATATCATCACCACATTTTACGTTTATTTTTAATTACCAATTTTATTGTTAAAATAAAATGTATTAAAATAATTAATGTTAATTTTATAGTTTCATAAAATTTATAAATAAAACTTACAATATTTTAAAGTTCATAAGCTTTATAATATTATAAGGAATTAATTACACGGATGGCCCCTGTGGTTTACCCAGATTTCACTTTTGGCCCATACGAATGGAAAACTACAAGTTTCGCCTAATAGTTTGTATGATTGTAACACTCATGGCCCCTAGGTTGGATGTCAGTTATTTTTTAGGGTTAAAATTTTTAAAATGACCTATATACCCCTTTATAAATTAAAGACTAAAAAACAATATAAATACCCACCCCACCCATCTTCTCTCTAATCCCACCCTACCCCACGATTCTTCTTCCTCATCCAACATTGCATCCAGATTTGATTTTATGCAAAAATTCAAGTCGCATATTTAACTCATTGTTGACTAAAGCAAAATCAACGATAAGCAACCCCATCTTCCTCATCCCCTTCACGTTTCTCCGGCGAGATGGGGTGGATCTAAAAACTAAAGCCTGCAAAACGAGATGGGGTGGTTCATGTTTCTCCGCCTGTGTTCCTCGTCTTAAGTTGTGTTCCCGTTTCTTCGTCTCCGCCTCTTTTTTCGTCGTTTCCGACGAGATCGGTTTATCCCACTGGATTTCAAAACTAAAGCCAAAAAAACGAGATACGTGTGAAGTGTGTGGGGGACGTTAGCTCCATCACTCCATCTTCTCCGGCACACAACGACCTCTCTTCTCCCCGTCTCGACCTCACGAGTTGATCTTGAAGTGTTCTTTATTTTTTATTTTGGGGTTTTATTCTATCTTGATTTTCAGTTGGGATAAAAGGAACCAATTAGTATGTGTAATTTTTCTGGTGGTGGCAGCCGGAGGCGGTGGTGGTCGGCATCAGATTTGCGAGTTGATCTTGAAGTGCGCTTTTGACCCTCATGTTTTTCTTCAACTGTTCTATCAAGATTTTGGTCGGCATCAGATTCTTCATCTCTTGCAGAAGTGATGTAATTAATATTTTTGATTATAACTTTCTTTGATGAACTCCTTTTGTAGCTACCAGAATCACTCCTAGAACTAGAATCACTCGAGCCAAAGTTGCTATCTTTGGTCAACTTCTGTGATCTTTTCTTGTGTGAACGTCTACCTCTACTTCCCACATTCGGAGGCCATGGAAGATTCCCGTGATAATATGGAAAAGGGTACCCTTGATATGGAGGGTGAAACATGGGCCCCCTTGATAAGAATGCATATACTGAGGAAGATGACTTTCATTACTTATGCTATCAACAGAACCGTTGGTGTGTGTAATTTTTCTGGTGGTGGTGGTTGTCACCGGAGGTAGTGGTGGTGGAGGTCAAATGTTGAAGAAGAAGAAGATGAAGTGGGTTTTTGTTTAGGTTTGGTGGGTCCCACATGTTGTATTAATTAAATTTATGATGTTTTTTTTTATGTAAATGGTATTTTAGACATTTACACCCATTTAACGGCCAAAGATAACTGACATCCAACCCAGGAGCCATGGGTGTTACAATCGTGCAAACTATTGGGTCAAACTTGTAGTTTCTCATTCCTGTCTGTGTAATTAATCCTATTATAAGGTTTATAAAGTTTATAAATAAAACTTATAATATTATTAAGGTTATGAATTTTATAATATTATAAACTTTTAAAATTTATAATTAGAATTATTTTTTTAACAAAATACATATAAAGAGTTTTTTTCATTTAAATTTACCCATTTTACCCAACCCATCCCAATGGCCGCATTACATGACAAGTCTCAACCATCTTCCATTTAAAACTTAAAACGGGACTCCAAAATCAAAGGCCACGATAATGAAAACCGGGAAAAACTGCCACGTAGTCTGTAAAAAACCAGGGCCGGCCCCAAAAACAAAAGAAACGTTTTAGGCCCGGAACAAGTAATAAAAAGGCGGGCCTCAATAATTTTTTTTTATATGTAATGGGTTTAAATATATACATTTTTGTGTCTTTTTTTGGTTTTGATTTAATAGTTTAAACAATTATAGGGACAACTTTTTAAGGAGAGAAAAAAAAGAAGAGAAAAGAAGAAATAGAATACATGAAAAATAATTAGTGTTATTGCCAACACTTGAACCTGTGACCTTTATATTTTCTTGCAATGATATTTTCAATTGCGCTAAGGAAACTTTGATGTAGACAAAATGGATGTATAAACTAAATATACTATTTAAAATATATACAAAATTTATAAAAATTTCGAGCCTCTCGAAAGACAGGGCCTGGAGTTGTGGCCCACCCTACCCCTCCCTTTAGGTCAGGCCTGTAAAAAACCACTTTGATGGTGTTTTAAGAGTATTCACATCAGCTTTTTCATATCCATCTCTATAACTAACTAAATATTAAATTTTTTTTCAAATTTATCTTTAAACTTGTTTTAACCTCCTACATTTCATTCTCTATCTCTCTCTTTATCTCACTTACATACACTTATTTTATTATTTTTTCTCTTTCCTAGACACTCACAAACAATATAGAGATTTATGAAAATGGATCTCTATATTCAGAGAATATCTATTGACTAAATTATAAAATTTAAAGATAGAGATGGAGATAGAGATCCTAATACAGGTTCAAATAGAAGAAAAATCTAAATAATAAATATGAAGATAGAGATAAAAATCTTGATGTGAATGCTCTAACTAGCTAAAAGGTGGTATGGTGCTTATCCTCACAAAAATGATATAGGTTTAAATCCTTACAAGTGTATGGTATTTAGTTCTAAAAATTGTTTAAAAAAAGGGGCTCGTAAGCATCAGCGGAACCAGAGGGGGTCAAGGGGTCCCTTGACCCTCGGCCGACCAAAATGTCCACTAATATAGGTGTTGGTTTGTCGTTAAAGTTAGTAGAAGAAAACAGAGAGGAAACATAAAAAAGAATCAGTTTTTATTTCGTAGGATATCTTCATCGTTTTTCTTTCCTTTCAATATTTTGTTTCATAGTTTCTGGTCTGGAAAGAGTTGAATGAAGAACTAAGAAGCGGAGAATATAAGGACAACTGATAATAGTTGAGAAGACGCATACAAGCTATAAATAGATAAACATGGCACAATTTTACAATTCAGCCCTCCGTGTTTAACTACAAGCTCACAATATACGTTCATGTTAAGATAGATCATATAACTTAAATGGGTTTTTGGGTTAACCATGTTTAATATTATTGACTTAACTAATAACTAGTAATTATTTTATCACTTTATTTGATTTAAGAATTATTACATTATTTGGGTTTTTTATTTGTATTATATTAAGTAAGATGGCTTTCTAAATTTTAAAAATAAAACAATCTACAACCATGTATATATCGATTGATAAAAAATTAATTGATGCTACGTTGTACATTAGGAAACGGAAAAATAACAAAATTACTATGATCCCCAAATGAGAACTTCTAGTTCCGCCACTGCTCATAAGAGTCGATATGATAAAAAAATCATTTGACTTCAACAATTTAAGATTTAGAATACAAATCCTTAATACCTAATCTTATACTTAAACTTGGAATCTGTAAATTGGTACATTGTAAAAGATCTGAATAAATGATGAAAATCCTGCTTAATCATCATGAATGAGTGAACTATTTTGTTTCCGAACTTAATAAGGTTTTATGGGGTGTTTGTTATCAGGCAATGTGCGGTCACCATTAGAGTTGTCTGAAGAAGAATGTAATAATACCATGAGAACAAATTTGACCGGCACATGGTTGGTGTCAAAGTACGTATGTACATATATGCGTGACGCCAATCAAGGAGGATCCGTCATCAATATCTCATCTATTTCTGGTCTTAATCGTGGAGAATTTCATGGCGGTCTTGCTTATGCCTCTTCAAAAGCAGGTGTTGTCACATTGACTAAGGTAATTGTTTTCTCCCTAAATTCAAGATGCATATTACACCATTTACGGTGCTTTCTTCTCTCTAAGCGCAACTGAGTTGAACAAGTGATGGCTATGGAAATGGGTACGTTCAATATTAGGGTGAACGTGATTTGTCCCGGGATGTTTAGGTCTGAAATCACAGAAAGCCTGTTACAAAAGGATTGGGTCAGTAAAGTGGTAGAAAAAACAGTTCCGTTAAGGACATTTGGCACAATAGATCCTGCCCTGACCCGACTGGCCAGGTATCTGATTCATGATTCGTCCGAGTACATAAATGGCAATGTGTTCATCGTAGATGCTGGTATCGCATTACCCGGTGTCCCCATTTTCTCATCGCTTTAGCTTTTGGATCCTTTTTTGTAGTCAAAGCCACCATGGTGAGACTTGAGAGTGACCAATTTGAGTTACCAAGTGTTTTGGTAGAGACCCATTTGGTCCCATCGTTTAATTTGAGTTGGCCTAAATTGATCTGTTGTATATTTTGAGTAGACACAAATACATTTTTTTTAACCCAAATAAAACCTCTATTGATAAATGAGGCATGATTGCAACGCTCAATTTCTCATCCACGTGTTTCCATTTTTTGCGACGCTTAAATACATAACTAAACAATATAATTAAGACCGCCCGCAACGCTAACAGCCATCCTTCCTACAAACAGTCCTGGTCAGCATGCCACATCAGCTTTTCTCCCATCCGTCCACAAACTCATTTTACCTACAACACTACCATACTCATCTTTCCTACAAACAACTTCATTATTTCCACATCATCTTTTTTTATTTTCATTTATTTATTTAAATTATTATTAGTTACGAAATAACTTAAATTAATTAATAAATAATTAAATAACTAAATAATAAAACAAAAATTAAAATTACATTAAATTAAATAAAAACAATAAAATCAAACGACAATACAAAGTTAATAAATAGAAAACGGATTCGGATTGCTCTTTTGATTCAATCGCACATCTTTAATTATGTTTGATATTATGTGTTTTAGTTTTAAATTTTAGTTATGAAATAATTTAAAACTAGGTTTTAATTATGTTTTAAGTTAAGTTTAAATTAGGTTATAAAGTATGTTTTAAATCATAATTTAAATTGATTTTTAATTAAATTTCTAACCGTTAGCAAAAAGAGAAATAAAGAAACAAAAATACAAAACTCAGTGGGCCCCACAATTCTTCAAATAAAGCTGCCCTTGGGGGCGGTCGGAGGCCTACGGGCGTTGAACCCTCAACGGGTGCCCTCTGGACGGATGGGCCACGTGGACTCACGGGCGGCATAAGTAAGGTGCGTTGGAGGCAGCCTAATAAACCAAGTTTCAAGTCTCAATTCAAATAAATAAGTTAAATTGGAGCAGTGAGTTGTAAGGATCGTCTGTGTTCATCGCAAAAGATGGCGTCGATGCGGTGGAACCAGAAGCGCTATGGTGGTCTGCGGAATGAGCATGGGGCCAAGGGCAATAGGTAAGACTTGAGAGTGGTAGAGGGCAAGCATGAGCGGCAATAGCTGATGTCATTTGGTGAGTGGTTTCTTAAATTCATGGCTAGCTTTGGACGTAGAGGGGCACAAATCGGGTTCTGGGCCAAAGCCCTAAACAGGTTCAGGTTGAAGCCGTGTTGGGTTTGATCAAACATGGTTAACATAAGGTTTTAGCTCATACTGGTTTGGGTTGAAACTGATTTTTGAGGGGGAAAGGATCGGGTTTGACTGATTTGAAACCAGGTTTTCACCAGTTTGGTTCAGGTTTGGCCGCTTTCAAAGTATAGGTGATACAGATATAGATGGAAGAAAGAACTTGAATTTGAATTATTTAAGTTTCTTTATTTCATGGATTATTTCATGTTTATCTTTTATTTGTTATTATCTTTGTTCTAGTTTATCATTATCTTTAGATGGTTAGGATCTAGTATAAATATTAGGGTTAATGAATGTTTAAGATTAGTTTTTTTGATTTATTTTTATTGTAAAGAACACCTTTAAGGTTTCTTGAAGCGTTTGATTAATTTTTGAGTTCTAGCCATTTGATTGATTAATTTTTGAGTTCTAGCCATTTGATTCAAATGATGCAGGAACGAATGCAATCAAATGGCTAGAACTCAAAAATTAATCAAACGCTTTAACAAACCTCAAAGGTGTTCTTTACAACAAAAATAAATCAAAAAAACTAATCTTAAACATTCATTAACCCTAATATTTATACTAGATCCTAACCACCTAAAGATAATGATAAACTAGAACAAAGATAATAACAAATAAAAGATAAACATGAAATAATCCATGAAATAAAGAAACTTAAATAATTCAATTTCAAGTTCTTTCTTCCATCTATATCTGTATCATACTCCCCGTCTTCGAAAAAAACTCGTCCTCGAGTTTTGCCTCCGGATCAAAACCACCTGGGTCGAAGGGAACATCAGGTCGTTTCTTGTTCACTATCAATTTGACTCGCTTGAATAGTTCAGCTCTATGGTTTCCATGGTTCACCTCACTCAACTTTGGACCCGTACCACCGACATATTGACTTGTATCACAATTCGGGAATAACATATCGTTCTCAATAAAAATATTATATACTGTTTGATTTCCATCGAAGAGTGCATTCGGTTGACTATTATCTTCAATAAAAATCTTATCTTTGAAATTAGAATTATTGATATTTATCCACGCCTTTTCAAAATTGGAATTATCCAAGTTATTAGTTGAAATATTCAAACCTTCCAAAGGAACCACATTAGCTGTTGAAGTTTCCCAACTGGAATGAACACTATTCCGGTCTCCTGAAGTGGCTGGATTACCTCTCATGACCACCGTTTGACCACCCTCAACCACTGTACACCCGTTCAGAAATTCATCAAACATACATGGAGAACCATTATAGATTTATGATTGTTGTTTTCCTCTTCTTCTTACTCTCGAATGGGAACTCCGTTAACAACTTGTTGCGCCCATAAATACTCCTCTTTATCAGGGTGCATCCCATCTGCATCAAATATCGGTCTGTCTTCTGATAAATATTGCTGATAGATTGGTTTAGAGAAATCGGGCTGGGGATGGCGGAACGGATGCTCCTCTTCGTCGTCACCTTCGTCCCAGACGACGGTACTCGACTCGGTTTCCTTGTTGCGCATCTTCCAAGATCTCGGACTCGTTGGCGGAGCCGTTTGATCTCTTGTTGTATTTCAAGATCTTGGACTCGTTGTCGGAATAGACTCCGTCACTACCTCGGTCGGCGATTCTACAAGTAGGGTGTCGATCTTCTCCACAAGCAGCCATTTGATAACCAAAGCTCTGATACCAAATGATGCAGGAACGAATGCAATCAAATGGCTAGAACTCAAAAATTAATCAAACGTTTCAATAAACCTCAAAGGTGTTCTTTACAATAAAAATAAATCAAAAAAACTAATCTTCAACATTCATTAACCATAATATTTATACTAGATCCTAACCACCTAAAGATAATGATAAACTAGAACAAAGATAATAACAAATAAAAGATAAACATGAAATAATCCATGAAATAAAGAAACTTAAATAATTCAAATTCAAGTTCTTTCTTCCATCTATATCTGTATCAATACACAGTTCGGTTTGAGTCTAAGTCGTTTTTAAAATCAGGTTCGGTCGAGTTCCCAACCTTCTTTTTTTGAACCTCTGTTTGTACGACTTAGCACTTAGTCTACAACATAGAGGTGGGAAAAAAAACCCGTTTGGACCCCGATCCGGAACCCATTTTCAAACCGGTTCTAACCCAACCCAAACCGTCGGGTCCTATACCAGTTCGTAACCCACTACCCCAAACCGGTTCCAACACGATCCGGTTTGCAAACCGGTTTATAAACATCGTTATAGTTATTGTTTTTTTTTTACCATTAGCATCGAAATATAGCCGTTTTTTGTGTTGTTTTCTTTTTACCATTTTGGCCTCATATGTTAGTATAAATATATAGTGGGTGTTTTGGTTGAATCATAACACTTAAAAACGCTCTCTACTCTCTAAAATCTCTCAAATGGCTTTAATTGATGCCTCTTCAAGCAATACAGTGGTTCGAGTTATTCCTACGAAGAGGAACCAAGATATTTGGTGTAATTTTGATTTATGCGAGATGACGAGAGGTCCAAACAAGGCTCGTTGCAAGTTTTGTGATAAATGTTTCTCAACAGATGCAAACACAACGTTGAAAAACCACATTAACTTGTATTGCTCGGGTTCGGGGGCGAAAAATAAAAACATCGCGACGAATTAAAAATGTGTACTTTAGTTATTTTTGTTTATTTTTAAGTATTAACTTGTATTTTTTTTTTCATATGTATTACAATTTAGAGTAAATTGTGGTTTTCGTCCCTGAGGTTTGATGGTCTTAACAGGTTCAGTGCACCCCTAACACTCTTAGTCCCTGACGTTATATTTTTTAACGCTTTTAGTCCAATTCACTAACTTCGTTAAGTTTTTTCAGTTAATTATTGTTCAATGACCAAAATACCCATCTTCTTCCCCACTTCACCACCACCAGCCGCCACCACCACCACCGGCTGACCACCACCTGTGTAACATCCCAAAAAAAATAAAACGACAGTTATAATGACGGAATAAACGATCGAGGCATGGCGGGCCGGGCCGGATGGACCGGCGGGCTAGAAGGGGCGAACATAGGGGAGCCTCCCCTATAAATAGCCTAAGTCACCACCCTTTCTCTCATTTGCAACATCTAGAGAGAGAAACCGTAAAGAGAGAAAGTTGGCGGATCGATTCGAGATTTCAGCAAAGTGTTGCTCGTGAGAAGAACCTCCGAATCAGAAGCTCGATACATGTAACGATCCAACCTAGATCTGAGATTTTGTTCGTTTTGGGGGTTTTTCGTGTTTTGGACGAAAATGTGACGTTTTTACGGATGAAAAACATAGATTTGAGTTCCATAATGAAAAGCAAACGATTTGAATGTAAACAAGTTCGGGATCTTGACGTGATCAGACCCGAATGCGAAAGTTAGGGTTTTTGCGGTGAAGCAGATCCTGCGTACTTATCAAGTACGCAAGAAGAAGGTTCTGCGTACTTATCAAGTACGCAAGAAGAAGGTCATGCGCACTTATCAAGTACGCATGAAGCAAAGCCTGCGTACTTATCAAGTACGCATGAAGCAAAACCTGCGTACTTATCAAGTACGCATGAAGCAAAGCCTGCGTACTTATCAAGTACGCATGAAGCGAAGCCTGCGCACTTATTATGTACGCAAGAACAAGGCCCTGCGCACTTGCTAAGTGCGCAAGCATCAGGCTGGTTAAGTAAAGTCAGTATGTTTAGAAGGTTAAACCGTTAGAGTCGGGATTAGGTCTGATGTGTATTTAACTAATCAATTCAGATCGGAAGTGACGTTGTTGGACCTTTGTTAGGACAACCTAGATTAGCTTATCAGGTGAGTTCTAGAAGCCCTCTTTTAATTGTTTTAAATAATGTTTTTTTGGGCTGGTGTGCATACGTAACGATGTGACTATTTTATAAAACGATGTTTATGAACGTTGTATGTGACGTTTTATAAAATGATGTTTATGAACGATGTTTTGGAAGGAAGGGTTATGAAAGAAGTGTTTATGAATGTTGTATGTGACGTTTTATAAAATGATGTTTATGAACGATGTTTTGGAAGGAAGGGTTATGAAAGAAGTGTTTATGAATGTTGTATGTGACGTTTTATAAAATGATGTTTATGAACGATGTTTTGGAAGGAAGGGTTATGAAAGAAGTTTGTATGCAATATTTTGCCAAAAGAAGTTTAAGAAGTGTTCATGAATGAAGGAATGATTTTAATAAAACGTACGAATGCTTTAACTGAAGTTTTGAAGTAAAAGAAGTGAATGTTTACGAAAGTCACAAACGAACGAATCTGCTAATATTCCTTAGGGAATGAAGGTTATGGGTATGGGAAGTATGTTATGGGCCTTTACCTTTTAGGGGCCTTTATGGCTGGCCAACTGTTGTACAACTGGGGTGATGACGGTCACAAAGTGGATTATCGTGATCCTTGAAGTTGGTACGATTTACCTTACGGGGTAGTCGTGCTTGAAGTTTGGTACTTGCGCCTTACGGGGTGCAGTGCTTGAAGTTTGCTACGTGTCATCCTTGTGATGTCGTGCTTGAAGTTGGTGTTGAATAACCTAAGTATCCGGCCCTAGGAGTTCTTCACCCGAAGGACAGTACGGTGTTGATGGGCCTAGTGGTGATGATCTTTAGGTTATTCCACTAGTATGTGACGTTTGGATTTGACGGTTACGAGAAGGCGCAGATTCGATATGTTTATTGACTTATGGTTATGTTTTTATGTATGTTATGTTATTGCATGTTATCGTATGCTTTTATTAATGAAGTTAAATGATATGTGTTTGGCAAATATTTGAAGTTAAGGTTTTACGAAAAGCTAGAACTCACCAGCATAGCTTACTTTTTAGTGTGCACATTCAGGTTAAGGCAGGTTATGATGATGGAAGGTGATGCAGGGCGGCTTGATGAGTTACCTGGATGATATGAAGACTGGTTTCCCGTTATGATTAGATTATGTTATGTAATAGACTATGTTACGTTTCCGCATGTTGAATAATGTCATGATTACGTTTTAATGAAATTTCCGCTGCGTTATTTTGATATTTAGGTTTAAGAACTGTTTGTGAATGAGTAAATCCAACGAGTGAAGCCTCCCGGGTTTGGGGCCTTACAACCTGCCACCACCGCCACCACTCCCACCCACCTGCCGCCACCCCCCACCTTCCACCACCTTCGTTGGAGTCCGGGGCTATGCCACCCTCTGCTTTCTGTTTGAGGAGATGGAGAAACCAACTACATCAGAACCCGATTTCCATGGATTGAACCCGGATTCTCCTGGGTAAGGTCATGTGCCAGGTTTCCACTTACAATCGGACCTCCTTGGGAGCTTCCTGTCACCGTTCCTTGTAAGAACTCGTTCACTCGAAGGTCAGACAAGAGGGGGCTGTACCGTATGTCACCCTTTTGCTTTCTGATCACCCAAAGGACCACCTTTGCCGGAGTCGTTGCCGGAACTTCGCGGGGAAAACGAGGTGGTGGCAGGTGGGTGGGGGGTGGTGGCAGGTGGTGGTGGCTGGTGGTGGTGGAATGAGGAAGATGAGGGGTGTTTTGGTCATTTAAGAAAATTAACTGAAAAAACTTAACGAAGTTAGTGAGTTGGACTAAAAGCGTTAAGAAAATATAACTTCAGAGACTCAGAGTGTTAGGGGTGCACTGAACCTGTTAAGACCATCAAACCTCAGGGACAAAAACTGCAGTTTACTCTACAATTTATGGTTAGTTTTCATTTTAATATATATATATATATATATATATATATATATATATATATATATATATATATATATAGGGGATGGTTCCCCTAAGAAGTGCAATTTGGCTAATAAGCAATCTCATCTATTCATATGGATGATCAAGGGTAGAGATTTAAGTGTAGGAAAAATAAGGGGTGGAGGGGCATTCTTGGAAAACCCACAATTTTTGACTTTTTTCAAATTCCCCCAATTTTTTTAAACGTACATAATTTTTTCATACGACCATATTTTTCTAAAAAAATACACCATAAAATCAAGCATTTTTTTACCTTTAATTCGAGTATAGTATTGCTACATTTTTTTGTAAAAACAAAATCGACACTTAATGAAATTGTGCTACTTTACGTAAATGTGTTGGTTTCTAGTAAAACAGCACAATTAACTGTCATGCATTGTAAAACAGCACAATTAACTGTGCTGCTTTATCATAAAACAACATCAAACATAACAATTAATTGTGTTGTTTTACTATAAAACAACACCAGACCAACACGGTTAATTATGTAACTTGCTCTTCTTAACTAACCAAGCACAAACAAAACTAGCACAACAAAACTAGTATATCAAACCAGCACAAAACAACATTTTGATGCATAAGCTTTTTGTTGCCTACCACTGAACCGTTTTGTTGGTGTCTGGATACTTTAAATTTTATTTTTAAAGAATGCTACCAAATTAGGCACATAATAATTGACTAAAAGTAGCACTAATTAAAGAAACCAACATGTTTACGTAAATTGTGCTGTTTTACAAGAAATCCACAAATTTTTAATGTGCTAAATTGTGTTGTTTTACCAGAAACCAGCACATTTAAGTAAATTAGCACAATTTCATTAAGTGTCGATTTTGTTTTTACAAAAAAATATAGCAATACTATACACAAATTAAAGATAAAAAAACGCTCGATTTTATAGTGTAATTTTTTTTTAAAAATAATGTCTTATGAAAAAGTTATGAACGTTTAAAAAAAGTGGGGGAGTTGAAAAAAATCAACAAAAATGGCTATTACTTAAATACCCTTTCATCCCTTATTTTTCCTACACTTAAATCTCTACCCTTGATCATTCAATTGAATGGATGAGATTGATTCTTAGCCAAATTGCACTTCTTATTTGAACCTTCATATATATATATATATATATATATATATATATATATATATATATATATATATATATATATATATATATATATATATATAGAGGAAGGTTCCACTAAGAAGTGGTTTTTCGTTAAGAAACGCTAAGAAGTGGGTCAAACGAACTCCGATTGAGCTCATTCCAGCGGCGTTGGAACCGTCTCATCGAACTCTAATCCGGACCCAAAAACCTAAACCCCCTCCACCCGCACCCCCAAAATCCTAAACCACCCTCCAACCCCACCCTAAAAAGCCTAAAACCACCACCCCCACCCCCCAAAAACCTAAACCCCCCAACCCCACCCCCCCCCAAAAACCTAAACCCACCCCCACCCACCCCCAAAAACCTAAACCCCCCCACCCACACCCCCCAAAAAAACCTAAACCATAAAATCTAAACCCTAAAAGCTAAACCCTAAGGCTAAACCATAAGGCTAAAACCCTAAAATTCAAACGTAAAATCTAAACCTTAAAAGCTAAACCCTAAAAGCTAAAATGATAGAGTTCGACGAGACGGTTCCAACGCCGCTGAAATGAGCTCAATTGGAGTTCGTTTGATATAGCGTTTTGGTCATTTCTTAGAGTTCTTAGCGAAAACATACTTCTTATTTGATCCTCCCCCTATATATATATATATATACATATATACACAGGGGGAGGTTCAAATAAGAAGTGAATTTTCGTTAAAAAACCTAAGAAATGATTTCTTTTTTAACCGAAACCGGGTCAAACGAACTCCGATTGAGCTCATTCCAACGGCGTTGAAACCGGCTCGTTGAGGTTTTAGGGGGTTGGGGTGGGAGGGTTTAGGTTTTGTAACACCTAGAAAATATTTACTTATCAAATAAATCAGGGTCGAAACGATTTATATCATTATACGACAGCGGAAGCTAAATAAAGACTGCTAAAGTGTCGAACACCATTACATTTTCTACATGATATAGTATGTTGTTCTAGAACTAATGCTAGTAAAAAACCGACTTAAAGTTAGACGACCAAGCGTCTTTATAGAAGGTGCGTCCTAGAAGCCTGTATTGATCAAACAAGGTCTCTGGCTTCTAAAGTTTGATCCAAAAGGTTAACCTATTCCAACCGTGCCATAGTCGTGTATTGCCTGAAAGTGTTGTTTCATTTTCCTAAGAAATACATGCTAAAATGTCAACATAAATTTGGTGAGTTAACAGGTTTAATGTAAATATAGTTTCCTTTGGACTACGAGATTTCCGGTATGTGTTCAACATTGTTAATTAAAATAATACTCATGCATTGATGCTTGTTAGTGTCACACCCCGGCCGGCGGCGGATTATGCGCCGGGGCTGACGCGGTTGTTCATAAGCACATGATCATCTATTAATAAGTGATAATATTATTTCATCATTATTAAAGCATATGTTACAAATAGAAATGGGAAACAAGGAGTTCAAACATAACACATGTTAAATTTAATCTTTACTAAAGCTAGGTCCATAGTCCTATGTGATCATGTAGTGTCCTCAAACCGGTGCACCTGAAACATGTGAGTAAATGTCAACTACAAGTAGTTGGTGAGTAACATAGGTTTTGACACCAAACAAAAGTTGTAAAAGGATTTGAAATTCAATATGTTCAAAGCATAAACTAAGGCATAAATGTGAAAACATACAAGGTTCCAAGGCGTACAATCAAACCGTAGTAAATGGAAAAACTGGTAAGTACAATCCAACTGATTGTGTTTTGGAAAAATAGTAATATGGTACACACAAAACCCGGCAAGGTTTGTGTTAACTGGTATCGGTTTCCCATATAAATGATCATAAAAGGTACTGCATTAGGCTTGGGTAACAAGTTAATGATTGTACAGAACATGAACACACGTATGGGCGTCAAGTAGTTTAAGACATAAAGTACATAGTAAATAGCATAAGAACAATGGTATTGAATTTGGTATGTATAGTATGTAAACATGTTACACCCCGAGTATTTGTAAACAACAGTAAAGAGAAAAGGGGGCTATGGAACTCACCTTATGAGTACCTCGAAGATTCACACAAGTATGATGTTATTGCATAAATGTTTTAGCTAACCACAAGGTTAACCTATGTTTGATGGAATATGTGTATCAATAATTTGTACATGTTTAATATGGAATTAAATAAAGGAATTAAGAATGGGACGGTTGGGACCTTAGGGTTTTGGGACGAACGAACGAACGAAGGATACGAGTCTTAACAGTAACTAAAGTGATAATATATAGATGGAATTAGGTGAAATATTTTTTTATAACATTTATTTGCAAAATCAATATAATTGATGTCTCGACAAGACGATTAGTTTAAAATAATCATCATGTTGGCACATTATAATATTTATAAAAGTATCATTTGAGCAAGTAAATAAATAAATTATGCGAATGGTTGTATTGTTATTCATCAAATTTCTAAAAGGATCATAATGCATGCAAAGGTAGTAATATGATAATTAAATTAATTATGACCTTAATGATACTAATTTTTAATATTAAATATGGATCATGTCATTATAACGGTTTAAACAACACACACATATATATAGGAGGGGATCAAATAAAAAGTAGTTTTTCGTTAAGAAATGACAAAAACCTTAAGAAATGATATCAAACGAATTCCGATTGAGCTAATTTTAGCGGCGTTGGAACCGTCTCGTCGAACTCTACCATCTTAGCTTTTAGGGTTTAGCTTTTAAGGTTTAGATTTTACGTTTGAATTTTAGGGTTTTAGCCTTATTGTTTAGCTTTTAAGGTTTATATTTTATGGTTTAGGTTTTTTTTTAGGTGGGGGGTTTAGGTTTTTGGGGGTGGTTTTAGGTTTTTTTTTTTTTTGGGGGGGGGGGGGGGGTTAGGTTTTGGGGGGAGGGGGGGATGGTGGTTTTAGGCCTTTCGGGTATGGTTGGAGGGGGTTTAGGTTTTTGGGGGTGCGGGTGGAGGGGGGTTTAGGTTTTTGGGTTTGGGATAGCGTTCGATGAGACGGTTCCAACGTCGCTGGAAAGATCTCAATCGGAGTTCGTTTGACCCACTTCTTATGATTTTTTAGCGAAAAATCAATTTTTAGTGGAACCGTCCCCTATATATATATATGTAACTTCGTTTGTTTAATAAGAGTCAAGACGTTACAACTTCGATATTTCTATAGTTTTAAAAGATATAGATATGAATAATAGGGTTTATGTTAAAATAACAATGTTTGTGAAAATAGTACAAGCGTATAAACAAAATGCTCATATACCATTCGTTATATGTTTAGGAAAATCCATAAAATTAGCCATAGTTATAAATAGATATATATATATATATATATTTATTTAAAAAGGATATTATTTATAAAACCCTTGAAATTTATAAAAAGAATGGATTTAATGGTGGTAATACGATAGTTTGTAAATATTTAAATATGTGTGTGTATTATGTAAATATATATATTGGTGTGTGTATAAGGGGGTGCTTGAATGTGCTTAAACAAAATCAGAGAAAAAAAAACGTAGGTAGCAGGTCCCGAACTTGAGACCTTTGGTTTGGGGCTGATATGTTTTAACCACTAGCTCTAGGCAAATGCCTTGTTATAGAAACATGAAAACAAATATATAACTATAATGCACATCGTATATTCTTCCCTATTCATTCAAACCAAGAACCCTAGTCCCAAAATCTATATCCAATCGTTTATGTTTCAAGGGGCTTTTGATTAATAACTGAAATTGAGCAAGAGGGTAAACGAAATACCTAAAAATCGGGTTGATTAGTTTACGAAAAACGGGTTCTTGGTTACTTTTGGAAGTCGTGACTGTGGGAGGAAAAGGGACGAGTTCGGGTAACATTCGAG
Source organism: Smallanthus sonchifolius (assembly GCA_023525975.1). Classification (NCBI taxonomy): domain Eukaryota; kingdom Viridiplantae; phylum Streptophyta; class Magnoliopsida; order Asterales; family Asteraceae; genus Smallanthus; species Smallanthus sonchifolius. The sequence continues at coordinate 24,211,810 of CM042037.1, forward strand.
AGGAAATCGGCTTGGAAATGACAGGAGGGTGTTAGGAGAATAAGTAATAGACGTGTAACAGTCGATTAGAAGTGGAATCGACGGGATTTGTGTTACGAATCGTGGGATTGAATGCCATAACAGAAAATGGAAATTAAATGGGTTTAAATCCATTGTTTAAGATCGAATTAACTTGTCATAATGATTTGTAATTGATCAAGTAATGTTTTCGCACGATTATCAAGCGTTAACAGCTTCGAATCCGAACGATTGAAACCGATTTGTGTCCCTTTTGACTTTAAGAAATCAAAGTATAGTTCCAGGGTCCAAATTTTTGCTTGTAGGGGGTTCAAGTGCTATTTAGGGGGGTTCAAACCACTTTTATTTGGTTTTCAATTATATTTATTTATAAAACTAGTCTTTTATCATTTATAAAGCTAATACCCTTTTGAAAAACAAATTATTTAAGTATGTCAAACATATACATATATTTGTTTAAAACTAAACAATTATTTAAATTTTTTAATCATAGTGTTTTATAAAGGAAGGGTTTTTTTTTCCTTTTTTTTAAATTCACAAATTGTATGAATGTTTATCTAGTATGATCAATAAGATATATGTATTTATAAGTGAGTAGGTATCCTTATTGAAAAATTACGAACAGTTTATTTAATGAAATCAAAAGCGTACATATATGATTACACATTTGTTTAAAATAAATATATGTATATATATAAAGGAATTGTCAATGCAAGCTTTAAACTCAAAATTTTTATATTATTATATATTTTTTTTATACAACTAAAAGTTATAGGATTGATTTATTTAGTAATATCTAATATATATATATATGTATGTAATTAAATACATACATTCATATATGATAAAGAAAAGAAAATATGATTTCATGGTTAATTCACACATGTTCTATTTTGATATATAATTATTATAATAAAGTGTATATATATCCATAGATATGCATACACGTGTCATGAATAATAGAGTAACACTATGTAAACGCAAGGTTGAAAATTTTAAATTAATATCCGTTAAAATACTAATTGATGTGGCACAAAATGTGGGACTAGCACAGGGTTTGAATGTAGTGTTATCATTGCATAAAATAAAAAAGGTGGCCGGAAAATCATGGATGTTACCGTATCCCCAAGTTGAGGGAATTTCGTCCCGAAATTCAACTGTTGGTGAAAGAGATGTGTGTTTGGGTTCTCAACTAGCTTTGCTTGTCGGTTTGAGGAGTATAGTTGATGACAAGGTTCAAGTCGGGTCATCGTGTCAGGTATGGATGGTGGTAGTGGATTTGGTTTGAGGGGAATTTAAGGAGAAGATTGCCCTAGAACGATTTTGGACTCAAATGATGGGATGCATCACTTGTAATGTGGGTGATGGGAATTTGAAGATCTAAACTTGTTTAGGATATAGTCTAATATGTTCGAGTAATGTCACTGGATAAAGATTTCACAGACATTGGTTAAGGTCAAATAATAGAAAAACCCTACTTGGCATGAACAACGCTGGTTCTACTGATATGATAGGAACACTTATATATGCAGGATGTACCAGCAGTGTATCCACCATGCCCTTATCATATCGCCTTAGGTTCGTTACGGTATATCACTATAGGTTTTATGTCATCACACACGACAGAACTTACTATGTTTTTCATGCGCTGACTTTCATAATTACGTGTGCACCCGTAATTACTCAAATTGTCGTATGGTCCGTATAGATCATTCCATTGTGTGTGGATATAGAGGGGACACAAGATCAGTAAATTCATAACTATCGATTTCACTTATGTGTTGCCAACAAATAGCTATGTCTATAAATAATGTAATCAATCAGAGAATAACATTGTGGCACAACTCCATACATGGGTGCCCTATGTAGATGGCATAATCCTCCAGAATACCCATAAAGTTTATAGCTCCCTCGTGTTTGAACAAGCATACGTCAAACCCCTAGTAGCTCGAAGTTTATAGCTTTCAACTTTCATGGATAAACCTTATGTATAATGCGGACGATCAATGACAACTATGTAAACAATCTATTTTCGTGTATAATGCAAACAATCAAGTTTCACGTACAGTGCAAGTAATTCATTATCATGAATATTGTATACAACCAAGTTTCATGTATAATATGAACAATCAAGTTTCATTTATAATGTGAACAATCATGTTTAATGTATATTGTGAACGTTCATATGTACATAATTGAATCTCGTGAGTAACGTAAACTATTGAATTATGTCGATGATCGAGTATTGTGGACAAGCGTGTTGCTTGACATTCATGTATAGTGTAGGTAGTTGGGTTTTAAAATTTTCAACTTCTTTGATGTTTATATGGATGGTTAACGCCTACACGAAATGATTCATCTTCTCGAAATGACTAGTAATCTCATACATTTTCGAGGGTGTAAGATAGTGAGAATGTTTTGCAGGTATTTTAGAATAAGGTGTATATGAATAACTGATTTGTGCTTTTTGTTTATAAATAAACAAGTAATTTAAATCTACTCTTGTTTGTAATTTAATAAATAAGTGAAAATAATAAGTTGAATAAATGGATAATTGGACAAATAAATAGGAACCTTTTATTTATTTAGTGTAACTATCATAAAGAGAATGTTTCAAAAGGAAGTAATTGCAAAATTATTTAGTAATCATGCCAAGGTTTTAAAAGTAATTAGTTTAACGAAATAAGTGGTCATAATGAAATAGTTAATCAAGTCATAATTAATTATTAACTAAGATAATGAGATAGTTATTAATGTTTTTATAAAACAAATTGCATTAAGTTTCTTTACAAGGTAAAGAGGTTTGTAAATAATTTATAATCTAGATGAAATCTATAAACCAAGGGTTTGATAAAAGTTTTGTTTGAACAAAATAACTACATTAGTCAAATCAGAAAATAACAAATAACTAGTTTACAAAGAAGGTTTAGATGTCAACCATTAAGGTGGGTAAAAAATATTAACATTGATATTTGGGTAAATGATATGAGTTTCAATTTAAGTTTTAAGAAAACGAGAAATAGAATATCCGGCTAACATCTCAAGTAGTTTTCCACCAGGAAGCAGATGAGCACCAAGACGAATATCATTGAGGTTATTCGTATTGCAAACCGGTTTTCAGCTCTAGCTAATCCCGTACGTGCATCAAGTATTTCCTGGTCTCCGTTCCTTGTATTAGAAACTCTGCGGTCCTTACATATAGGTGAGTGGTATCAGCTGAAACTCCTATTGCACCGGTAAGTTCCATGACTTGTCTTTCTCCTGGGTCTGGATGGTATAGATTACGTGCTAGATAAGGGTCTCTCGGAGGAGGTGATTCAGATGCTCGGAGTCTCAGGTCTGCTCCTAAGTCAATCTGCTCTGCAGTCAACAGGGATCTGGCAGCTAGTTGTGCTGGTGATCGGTTGACTGGTGATGGGGATCCGAAGTCTTCCTCGTGCTCTGACTCTGATTCGGGGAATACTCCGGGGGGTGAGGAGGGTAAGAGGCCATGTCTAGCACGATATAGGTCATGAGTGCTAAATGTTAAGTGTAAAGGTTTTCATGAGTTTAGAGTTTGACTAATCATAACACCGAGTTCTCAAAATAGTATGTTTGGAGTAACACTTGACCTATAAGTAGTGTACCCATGCAGAGAATTCCTATGAAAGAGAGGTGGGTCACAACGGACAAACTTAAGTACTCAGTCTTTCCTTAGTCAGAATCTTTCATGGACTTACACCCACCCTTCCAGCCATCATGTACCATTAACATTATTATTTGAACTCATGGTGTAACATCCCAAAAATAAAGGTAAACAAATAAATGAAACGAAAGCTCAAAAGTTAAAACAAAAATGTGAAAAGAAGCAGGCGGGCTTGGGCCTTGCAAGTAGTGGGCCGATTAGGCCCACCTATATAAGGGTTGGAGCAGCCCTCCCCTCCTCATTTCTCATTGTTGCGCAAACTTCTAGAGAGAGAGGTCTCGGGTCTAGAGAGAGAAAGTAAAGGAAAGCGGCTCAAAAGCTCGGGGTTCGATTTTCATCATCTCTGGATCGTATAGCATCGAAAAGGAAGCGAAAACAGGTAACTATCGAGCTTAAATCTGAGTTTTCATAATTGTTGGGTTTCGGGTTAAAGTCGAGTAAAGGTTTAGTTTTTACGTATGAAACTCGAAACAAATCACATATTCTGCTTCATGGACGAAAATAGAACATTTTGAACGTAAAAAGTTTGAGGTTTGAGCACCTTGAATTCGGCCGACCAGATCTAGGGTCTGATTGGAGAAGAAGGTAGCGACATGCGAACTTATGGACCCAATATAGCGAACTTATTAAGTTCGCTGGTCTATGTTCACCTGTAACTCAAAGGAGGCGAACTTACCCAAGTACGCCTAACTTTCTAAGTTCGCTGGTCAAGTTCGCACCTATTATGTTCGCCTAAAGAGGCGAACTTGATCACTAAGTTCGCCTATGTTTAAGAAAACCAACTTACTTTGGGCGAACTTGTCATGTTCACCTATACCCAAACATTGCGAACTTATTAAGTTCGCCTGCTTATCAGAATAGAAATGTTAAGTGTCGTTTAGGTTCATTAGCTTATCTTGTATGACTTGCTTATACAGATTGTGTGTGACCTTAAGTGACGCTCTTTGACCAGCTAGGTGTATTCAGGAAATCACTTATCAGGTAAGTTCTATGTGCCCCCTCTATGTTATGTGCAAATCAATTTAAAATGTTTTGGAGCTGAAGTGTATACACTAACTAAATATATGTCATGAATGCCAATGTAATCATACGTGATGCATAAATGCATATATATATATATGAAATGAAAGATGTACAAAGAATAAACGTATGTTTACAAAGAACGAATGAATGAATGACATAACGTAAATGAATGAATTCTTGCCCTATATATATATATATATATATATATATATATATATATATATATATATATCGCATGTTATGAATGTATGTAAATGTTATGGACGCTTCGATGATAACGGCAACTCCGGTAGACGGACGACCACGCGACTATTTTGCAACCGGGACAAATACGTTCCTTCATCAGCTAGGACGTATGAAAGGCATTAATGGATGGTCGAAGAAATTGCCTTATAAAGGAAGAACGGCTGCATAAATAATAGTTCGCGTGGGAAACGGATGCCCTAGGGCAGACGGGCGAATAGACGGACTACGACTGTAGGACGGTTAAGGCGGACGGACAAAGGTTGCCGGACGGATTAATGTTTCGACGGACGGTTTCTAGGGCCGGACGGTTTATGTAATGGACTACGACGGTAGTTCTTATGGCGTTTGTCTTTGTGACTCACGCAACGATTATGACGGGTTGATCACCCATATGTGTACGACCAATGAATGTTAAACGAAAGAAAAGGTGAATACATATTGATGTCGTCCAGACGGTCTATATAAAAACTCTACTAAACCTAAATTAGACTCCTAACTAATAAATGGAAAACCTATGAACTAGACCGCACTGACAGGCAAGTGTACCTATCGAGTGTAGCACAGCTTAACGGTAAACCGGAATATCAAACCCTAGAGACACTACGAATAACAAAACTAGACTCTGACTCGGACTAAAGATGATTTATGGGGGGGTTTACTACACTAAGGATTATAACTAATAGTGCAATAAACTAAGGTCGACTCAACCTATTAGGACAAGAGCTAAGGAAGATATCATTAGATGGGAAGAATACTACCTAGGTCGGAATCCTACTTGCAAGGCACAACTTCTACCGGTTCTTGAAACTATGATGGATCTGGGTTTCTAAAGATGACAACTAAAGACTACCTAGTGGATCCCTAATCACTCTCAGGATGTCACCAACTAAGCTACCTAAAGTGTACTAAACTCACAAGATGGTTAGATCACCTCTCGGGTATTTTCAACAATGATAAAGTACCCACAGGACACATTACCTCTCAGTCTCACTGTCCACAATACATTCGAAGAATGCACGGGGTAATCTCAAGATAAGAAGTATGACATGAACTAGCAACAATCACTAAACACCTAATACCAATGTCCTCTCAGACTGTCAACACTCGGATTCCTAATGACGAAGACTAGACAACTAATTCTCACCTCTCGGGTATTGAACTAGGACACACACTCAATCTAATCAAGGATTAACCAACACTCCTATGGATTACTACGTCTAGCAAACCACTCAGGTCACAAGCAATACGCAAACAACCTAAACATGCATCTATTAATGAAAGACATTCAACAAGACAGCATGAGGAACATTAATCAACACAAAACCAGATCTAAGCATGCATATACATCATAATAATCAACTCAAGATTCTTTACAAAATCATAAACCATCAATACGAATCCAAAAACGATAAAGATCGCAACTTTAACAAGAATTCATCATAAGACCCAGGCAGTATCAAGGTTTTAGCCTAGAATCATGTTCAAACACATCAAAACAAAAGTATAAGACACCATCATGGTTTCAAACAAAGAAAATAAAGATAAAAATCGAATCTTGAGATCGAAAACGTTAAATCTAACGAACCCGGATGAAAAGTCTTCGACTTTCCTCTTCAATTGATCTCCTCTACCCCCAAAATCGCCCATGTTCTGGTCTAGAACGACTGAGAATCGATTCTATTGATAATGGGAGAGTCCTCAACTTATAATACTTGAAATTAGGTTGATTTTTAAGTTTCTAGGGCCCCTCGCGTACCTCCGGTGAAAACACCACGCGTAGATTTCCTAGTCCCTCGCGTACCGCGAGGGAATGAGCCCCCATCTCTCGCGTACCGCCATTTTGGGGTCCTGTAACTAATTTTCTAGCTCAAGATACTTGAAATTACTGAATTTTTGTATTTCTTTTCTCGAGCTACCCTAAATCGATATATTATGGGTCCTGTAACTAATTTTCTAGCTCAAGATATGCCCTTTCTAAGTTTGGACTCTTTCCCGACTTTCTCCATTCTCATCTCGTGGTCTCGTGTGCTCGTTTCTTTCACACTTCTTGATCGTTTAAGCTCCAAAGTGACTCGATCACCTACAAAACATAGCACAAGTAAATACTAACTATAAATGACTCGAAACGACTCTAAAACCATACGAAAACGCTACGAAATACAAAGGAAATCGAGGTGTGTTTTGCAACACATCAAATATCCCCACACTTAACCTTTTTTTGTCCTCGAAAAAGCTGCAATGGAATCATAACTCAGATCTAACTTAACAAACATCAATTACCAATTAGCAAAATATAATCACGCGTTAGAAAGCAATAATCAGCATTTATGTCTGATTAAACCCAAACACCAACTTTCAAGCCCCCGTTACATGTTCTAATATTACATTACCAAGCATATCAATCCATCTATGTGACTCACATTTAACAGTTACAGCTCTACCTAATCCCGTCTCACGGTCATGTTTGGGCACGGATCAAACCATATATATTTACCCTACCACGTTAGACTAAAATTTACAGGTTTAAGAAATCAGATGAAATATGAATGAATGGATGATAATGAGCATTAATAAGCAAATTAAACTTTATCTAGAGGCGTTTCAACCAAGTCACTATCCCGAAAGGTAACACATAGACTAAGTCATAACAATGAAGCACATAAGAATCAACTTAGTGGTGTTTCAATCAGGCTGGAACCCGACTTGTGACACGTAGGCAAAACTTAGATTTCAATTAAATAAGATTAAGAATTATGGAATATGGATGCGGGCGCCACCAAACTCAGATTTGTTCTCATATAAAGAGAGTGGTGTGCCAAGGAATTTTAAAAAATTCTAAATTTTAACTTAACGTGGTACCTATCACCCTGTGTTAACAGTTTCAGTATTACCGATTACCCTAAGATGAGTACCCACAAGATTTCATGATTTAATTCAGTGATTAATCCTAAGTAACGCTCACAGGCTATTTAAGCTATTCAAACTGGCTGGGTCTACCAAAATATCATTAATTAGACGCGTTTTCTATTATTTAGATCAATTAAAACCAACAAGTAGATCCAGTTGTACTATCATTTTTCATTTATTATGCAAAACTTTTGATTTCAAAGGACATTTTTCAAAATTTTCAAAATTTTTTTTTGAATTTTTTTATAAACAAAACAAACTAGACTCTCACATCCCCACACTTGAAAGACACGTTGTCCTTAATGTGAAGTATGACACAACTAAAAATAAAAATGCAAAAATAAAAGGAATCGACTTAGCTAGTAATGTAGAATGAATGGTCCAGCATTACTCTTCCACGTGTGCACTGTATAGCATTTCGGTCGCGGTTGCACAGACTGTCGGGTTGCCTTTACAAAATTCATATAAGTGATGATTGATCCCGCCCGAATGGAGATTGAGTATGGGCAGAATGATAAAACCTGCAAAATAAACCTCACAACAAACCCGCAGCATTAAACTCACTCAAATTAAAATAAAGGCTCGACTGACTCAAACTGACTCACTAAAAACTTAAGATAGATAGCATGCAGAGAAATGCACTCGACGGGTGGCAAACACATAGACATGAATGCCATAGCAAGGTCGGTCATCGGTCATGAAACAGTTTCAAATTTCCCCATGGTAATGGTATGAATGGATTATGAACGAAAGTGAATGATGGTGTGAATGATAGTGGTGATTATGAATGATAATGAATGATGGATAAAGGATGATATGTGGTATGGTGGTGAACGAGTATGAAAAACCATGGGCAAACAAAGAAAAAGGGTGAATCCAGGACTCCCCCGCGTACCGCGAGAAACCAGGTGGCCACTCCTCGCGTACCGCGAGGGAGTGGCATTTACGCCGGCTAAACCCTAGACCTCTCGCGTACCGCGAGAGAACGTAGGAAATATGCCGCGTACCGCGGGGAGTTGCTGGTAACAGAATAAGAGATTTTTCCAACTTTTATACTTAGAAAATTTTTGATGAATTAAACCTTTTTCACCCAAATTCCATAAAAACTTATTCCAAGCATAAAAACAAATGTAAAAATACCTGGAACTTCATTCCTGATGATTTTCCTCACCAAATCAAACACGAATCCCTGAAAAACATGACACAAACAAAACACACACAAAAAAAACACATAAAATGACACGGACCCAAACCAAGTAATGCACACAAACTCTACATCTCGGGCACTTTCCCAAGACTCAAACACACCTATCAGGAGGCTTCTCCTTGATCCCAACCGGTACCGCCTTCATCCTCCACGGTCTACCAGTTCTCCAACACCTCATCAGGCAAATACCACCCACAAACATTAAAACTCCATCATATTTATCAATTAAGTCTTTCCACCACAGCTTAAACCTACCCGGTCCAAAAATAACCTAGTTCAAATACTCCAGCAAGCTGTCACACCTAAACATCCCCACAATTGGGGTTTGCTCTATCTTCACATCATAAGATTCACTTAACGCTTAGGTCCTCTTACGAGGTGGCCTAGATTTAGGGGATGACTCGGCTTCTATCCCCTCAGCATGCACACAAGTAAAGGTCAAGGGCTCAATATGTGATATCACTAATGGTGTGGCCTCTAACCTCTCGCCCGGATCTTCAGAATCCTCTATACTCTCCTCAATCATCCCCACACTTGGGGATTTTCCTATGATCTCATCTAGCTCCGCCATTATCTCCAGCAGATCATCAGGCACCTCATCGTCACCGTACTCATCCGGCTCATCCAACAACTTTTTCAACTCCAACGCCCATTCAGATCTCTCTCCTAAGTTAGGGGGCGGGTTGTTGGAACTATTTTTAGGCCATCGCATATAAAACAGTCTGAAGACGGAAGAATTTATTGAGGTTAAAAGATTTCGACCGAAATCTTATAGTTTTCGGACGAAATACATTTCTACCGAAATGTATTTCGGACGAACTCATTCTTTGTATTCTTAGTATAAATACTTGTTTAGTTTGAATTTTGTAAGGGGGACTTCATTTGACATATCAATACAATTTAGGAGAGTTTCACCTTTAACTATGTGTTTTTGATCCAATCTCGTATCTTGAATATCCTACTCGATTCTAGTCTCTACCGATCGATTGCTTGATTTGCACGAATAAACGGTTTTCACTAGTGGTATCAGAGCTTTCGGTGCTCGGTTTTGGGAGATTCAAGCAGATTCAAGCACGTTTCAAGTTTTTTTTAAAGTTTTCAACTTTTCAAGATCCAAAAGTCATCAAATTGGATCGTTTTCAGTGCCATTTTTGAGTATTTAGCATGCAAAACAGTGGAGATGAAGTTTGGGATGATTTTCGTGGCTTAATTTGAGGTTTGGAAGTTGCAGGTCGAAATTTTTCGAGTTTCAGTTGAATCACCCGAAATCTCTGTTGAAGGGGTCGAAATCTTGACATTTTGGTCGAAAAGTCTCATCTCAAGTTTTTCGATCGAAAAGTCTGATCAAAATCCTTTGATCGAAATCTCAAATTTTGTCCGAAATCCCTCTTGATCGAAATCTTACTTTTCGGTCTAAAAGTCCTGTCCGAATTCTCAAAGTTTTCGGTCGAAAAGTGTGGGAGAAAAAAAAAAGAGTTTTTTGGCGGAAAAAACTTTCTTGTTCAAAATTTTTAGAGGATGATCGGAGCTATGTTTGGCGCTGATTTTGTAAAAATGAGATAGTTAAAAAAAATTATAAAAAAAGGATTTTCAATGGCTGACGAAGGGGGTGTGCATAAGGTCTTTGTAAATGGATTGGGGTATGTTCATCCAGATCTGTCTAGGGAAGATGTGAAAGGAAAAGCCAGACAAGACCAATTAAAGAAACGATATCAAATATTCACACGCGCAGAAGGAGAATCTTTGACTGAACAGTATCACAGATATGTGAAATTAATCAATGATCTAAAGGATGTTGATCTTGAATATGAAAAATCAGAAGTCGTGGATAAATTTCTCAATGCTCAACCATGGGAGATTTATAAACTTAATATCAGAAATAAAGGATTACAGTTTAACTCATTAGAGGATTTGTGTGCAAAGCTACAGTTGTATGCACTTAAAGCTGATCAGAACAGAATAGTGATCAAAGGAGGATACGGTTATGATTTTCAAGGAAATTGTAAACGTATAGAATCAGATTTGGTTGCTGAAGCAGTGAAAGAGTCACAGAAACTTACAGCTTATTTTGAACTGCTCAACGAAAATGTGTTCCATGGAGTGTTTTGAGAAAATTGTTGATTACAAGAATCGAAATCAACTTCTGATGGATGCATTGAAACACACACATACTACAAACAAAATTCTAAAAGATCGTGAGAAAGAGTATAAAAGGAAGATTGATGACTGTGTCAAAGAAAATTCTCATGTGAAGCTTCAGTTAAAGAGAAAGAATTATTAGATTCAACTGTTGATTGCTGAAAGAGAAACAGAAAAGAAATTGATGATCGAGAAGATGGAAAAGATAGCAAATACAACAATTAAAGTTGATAAAATAAATATTTATGGGAAAGTGGCTAGTGGAATCATTGAAGCTCAAATACATGACAAAGTAACTTTTGGGCTTGGATATAAAGGAAGTGGTGAAAGTATTGAGGCTAAAGTTAATGATAAGGTGAATAGCGAGATGGGATACAAGAGTGTTTTTCCTCCATTTACTAAAAATGGATTTTATTCACATATGCCTCAACCATACATTCTAGAGCCATTTGTGCCAAATGTTTATCCTTCGTTGGAGCCAAAGAGAAATTCCAAAGAAAATAAAGTTGAATTGAAGATTCCAAATGATCTTACTTTTGATGATGATTGCGTTAGTGACAAATCTGAAGAAAATCAAGAATGTGTGGATTATTTTGACAATAAGGGTGGCTTAGGGTTCAAGAAAGACAGTCCACTTAATGCTAATACCATCCCATTCGTTTCAAATAAATTTACTCCGCTCATGTTTGTTAAAGAGGGAGTAGAAATGTCAAAAGTTGTAGAACAGAAATCTAAAGACAAGTCAGAATCTCGAAAGGGGGCTTATCAAAGACCATGTCCTGCTTTGAAGAAATGTTTCAGCTGTGGAAAGCATGGTCATTTATCAAGAGATTGTTGTATCAAGAAACACAAGTCTTTCAAACAGAAGGTCGTTTCTTAACCTCAGAGAAAGTTTCAAGAAAAGGTTGTTAATGTCTTTAATAGTTTGAAGACATTTTGGACATACAATATGTCGAAACGAAAACATGATTGGAAAGACAAATCTAAACCACGACAAGTTTGGAGAGTTAAACATTCGAGTCCAAGATCTAGCTTTGATGATGCAAAGTGTATGGGGAGCTTGGCAGAATTCTTGTGTTTTGATATGCAATGGCCTAGGGGGAGATTTTTGGAACTATTTTTAGGCTATCGCATATAAAACAGTCTGAAGACGGAAGAATTCTTTGAAGTTAAAAGATTTCGACCGAAATATTATAGTTTTTGGACGAACTCATTCTTTGTCTTCTTAGTATAAATACTTGTTTAGTTTGACTTTTGTAAGGGGGACTTCATTTGACATATCAATACAATTTGGGAGAGTTTCACCTTTAACTATGTGTTTTTGATCCAATCTCGTATCTTGATTATCCTACTCGATTCTAGTCTCTACCGATCGATTGCTTGATTTGCACGAATAAACGGTTTTCACACGGGTTCATCAACTTCTCTCTCTGGATCAGAGTCCCGATGGTCACCTATGAAGGCATCAAGCATGCACACGGAGTGGCTATGCTTGCCAACATCCTTCACGGATTTCAAAGCATCGAAAGTAATAGACTCATCTCCCACACGAAGTGTAAGTTTCCCGTCAAGGACATCGATCATTGCCTTGGCGGTATGTAGGAACGGGCGTCCTAGGAGGAGTGGGACTCTATCATCCACCTCCATATCCAGAATAATAAAATCTACGGGGATTACAAAATTACCTACTTTCACTAACAAATTCTCCACAATTCCCCGTGGATACTTGACTGAACGGTCAGCCAAGGATATGCTCATGCGCGTCGGTTGCGGTTCACCTAGGTCTAGCTGCTTATATATGGAATAAGGCATCAGATTGACGCTAGCACCCAGATCAGCCAACGCGTGGTGTAGAGGCAAACCGCCAAGCAAACACGGGATCGTGAAACGACCCGAATCCACCAGTTTCTCTGGAAGTTTGTTCTGAACCACAGCAGAACATTGCTCACTAAGTGAGACTTCAGAGATCCCCTCTAGCTTCTTCTTGTTGGAAAGAAGATCTTTGAGGAACTTTCCATACTTTGGCATATGCTGGAGGACCTCTATAAAGGGAAGATTAACCTTGAGTTGTTTAAACATATCAAGGAAGGTACCGTATTCCCTAGCATTCTTTTATGGCAGCAAGCACGCTGGATAGGGAACACGACTCAAGTCAATCTCGGGGGACTTCATCTCCACCCCCTTCTTCTTCTCCTCTGCCTTCTCGGCAGGATTTTCCATCTCTATCTCTTCCTCTACCGGTTCTTCCTCTTCAACAACCGGTGGGTTCTCATCCTCTTCTGCTCTCCTGCTCCTAGGCGACACAGCATTCGACTCAGACTCCTCTAGTATCTCCTCTTCCGCCTGCTCTTCAATCATCTTAGCATCGATCGCAGCGAATCGAGCTCTCCAATCTATCTTCTTCACTTCCTCTACCGAAGGTATGCCATACTCAATGGGGTGGGAGTCATCCTTTACAACCTCTTTCTTCTCCACACTCCTAACTGACACGGCCATCACTAAAGCATTTGGGCCCGAAGATGGACCTCCTTGTCTACCCTTCAGGCTCTGAGCGATGTCTACTACCGTGCGTTGCAAATCTTGGAATGCCGACTGCTGATTCTTTAATAGAGTGTCATGGCTATCCAGTCTTTGTTTCGTGTCCTTGTTTTGCTGGACTAAGTGGGCAAGCAGTTGTGTCTGATTCTCGAGCATCTCTTCGATCTTCTTTTTGTTGAAACTGCTTCCCGAGCTTGCTCCAGCTTCTCCTCCTCCATATTGATTATGGCGGGCATTAAACCCAGTTGGGTTGTTACCAGATCTCCATCCCGAGCCAAATGAATTGTTATAGTTATTATATCCTCCGTTCTGGTTGCCCGCAAAGCTCACATGCTCCTGATTTTTTACGAGGCAATCTCGGGTGTCGTGGCCTAGCCTGCACACTTGACACCGCTAAGCACTGAGCTTCAGCTCCTTGATCTCGTTAGCCATTGAGGCGAGTGCATCAGCCACGCTAGAATCATGAGTGACATGATGCACACCTCTAGGAGAAGAGGCGGGTGATCTAGCACTAGGAATGGAAGTCCTAGCAGATGGATGCTGTTGTTCGGCTTGAGCAAAGCTCTCGAACATGTCCTCACACTCTTCTGGCTCGAGCTTATCCATGATATGGCCTCCCACAGCTGTGTTGAACATTTGCTGCTTCTCAAAGGTGAGACCATTGTAGAACTTCTCCACTATCACCCAGTCAGAAAGACCATGCTGGGGACATCGGATCAACAGCGTGTTGAACCGCTCCTAGGCCATGTGATAAGGCTCGTCAGGGTCCATTCGGAACGAATGGATTTGGTCCCTAAGGCGAGCGGCCCTGGAAGGTGGATAGTACTTCTTGTAGAATTTGGCTTGAAGATCCTCCCATGTGGTGATAGAATTTTCGGGAAGGGTATCAAGCCAAGAAGATGCACGCCAAGAGAGCGAGAATGGGAAGAGACGCAAGTAGATAGCGTCCTTAGACACACCCGTGATATTGAAAGTATCACATATCCGCGCGAAGCGGGACAAATGTCCGGGTGCATCCTCATCCTCAAGGCCATGAAATTGGGTGGCATAAGTGATCGTGTTCATGACATGTGATGGGATCTGCCATGTATTGGTGTTAGGAATGGCGGGGCGTGTGATCGAAGATCTCGCCCCGGTGACCTCGTCACTGGCCCTCTGGTGCACGATACGTCTCACTGGTGGGTCAACGTCGCCTATGGTAGGAAATGGAATTGGCCTAGTAGAACGTACCTAGGATATGCAAGGCTCTTTAAAACACTCCCGAAAGTCATGGGTGCGCTCGTGTAGCTCTCGTTCAGACTCTAATGAAGCAGAATATGGTGATCCCTATGAACGAGTGTGGTGCATAAACTGACACAAGAATAAAATACTACAAATAAAGACTCAAGACAGAAAGACTCGATTCTATGTTAGACTCAAAGATAGCACGTGGGACAAGCACATAAACATGACACAAACAAAACAAACAAAAAATCACTAAAAGAACTAGTCAAAGCTAATATCGCTATTGCCAAGTGTCCCCAGCAACGGCGCCAAAAACTTGATGTCGTCCAGACGGTCTATATAAAAACTCTACTAAACCTAAACTAGACTCCTAAGTAAAAAATGGAAAACCTATGAACTAGACCGCACTGACAGGCAAGTGTACCTATCGAGTGTAGCACAGCTTAACGGTAAACCGGAATATCGAACCCTAGAGACACTACGAATAACAAAACTAGACTCTGACTCGGACTAAAGATGATTTATGGGGGGGTTTACTACACTAAGGATTATAACTAATAGTGCAATAAACTAAGGTCGACTCAACCTATTAGGACAAGAGATAAGGAAGATATCATTAGATGGGAAGAATACTACCTAGGTCGGAATCCTACTTGCAAGGCACAACTTCTACCGGTTCTTGAAACTATGATGGATCTGGATTTCTAAAGATGACAACTAAAGACTACCTAGTGGATCCCTAATCACTCTCAGGATGTCACCAACTAAGCTACCTAAAGTGTACTAAACTCACCAGATGGTTAGATCACCTCTCGGGTATTTCCAACAATGATAAAGTACCCACAAGACAGATTACCTCTCAGTCTCATTATCCACAATACACTGGAAGAATGCACGGGGTAATCTCAAGATAAGAAGTATGACATGAACTAGCAACAATCACTAAATACCTAATACCAACGTCCTCTCAGACTATCAACACTCGGATTCCTAATGACGAAGACTAGAAAACTAATTCTCACCTCTCGGGTAATGAACTAGGACACACACTCAATCTAATCTAGTATTAACCAACACTCCTATGGATTACTACGTCTAGCAAACCACTCAGGTCACAAGCAATACGCAAACAACCTAAACATGCATATATTAATGAAAGACATTCAACAAGACAGCATGAGGAACATTAATCAACACAAAACCAGATCTAAGCATGCATATACATCATAATAATCAACTCAAGATTCTTTACAAAATCATAAACCATCAATACGAATCCAAAAACCGATAAAGATCGCAACTTTAACAAGAATTCATCATAAGACCCAGGCAGTATCAAGGTTTTAGCCTAGAATCATGTTCAAACACATCAAAATAGAAGTATAAGACATCATCATGGTTTCAAATAAAGCAAACAAGGATAAAAATTTAATCTAGATATCGAAAACGTTAAATCTAACGAACCCGGATGCAAAGTCTTCGACTTTCCTCTTCAATTGATCTCCTCTACCCCAAAATCGCCCCTGTTCTGGTCTAGAACGGCTGAGAATCGATTCTATTGATAACGGGAGTGTCCTCAACTTATAATACTTGAAATTAGGTTAATTTTCAAGTTTCTGGGGCCCCTCACGTACCTCCGGAGAAAACAACTCGCGCAGATTTCCCGGTCCCTCGCGTACCGCAAGGGAATGAGCCCCCATCTCTCGCGTACCGCGTGGATATTTGTATTTCTTTTCTCGAGCTACCCCAAATAGATATATTATGGATCCCGTAACTAGTTTTGTAGCTCAAGATATGCCCTTTCTAAGTTTGGACTCTTTCCCGACTTTTTCCATTCTAATGTCGTGGTCTCGTGTGCTCGTTTCTTTCACACTTCTTGATCGTTTAAGCTCCAAAGTGACTCTATTACCTACAAAACATAGCACAAGTAAATACTAACTATAAATGACTCGAAACGACTCTAAAACCATACGAAAACGCTACGAAATACAAAGGAAACCGAGGTGTGTTTTGCAACACATCACATATTCATATGTACTCTCATATGAATGATAAACGAAAGCAAAGGATATGATAATGTGTATTTATATATGTATTTATGTATATCCTTACGAAAGAAATAATATTAATACTTAATTACCTTAAACTAGAACTCACCAGCGTCAGCTGACTTTTAGTATACATTTCTCGTAACAAAAAGAAGAGTCGTACGAAGGCGTTATGGCTACCCGACAGGAGACTGACATCCCACTTTAAATTATGTTAAGACAATGTTTTACGTTTAAATGTTAAGACCTCCGCTGCTATGTTATATATTCAAAGGATGTTTGCTTCCGCTACTCTTGAATGTTTTTAATTTAAATTCAATATTTATGACTATGTTTATGAGTAAATCCAACAAGTGAGGTTACCCGGGAAAGGGGCCTTACAAGTTGGTATCAGAGCAATAGTTTGAGAGATTCATACATCCCTAAATGTCTGGACTCAAACTGATAATGGGACCAACGCACGGATGTCAGTCTGGGTAGCCAACGCCAACGCCAATACAGTAAGTAAGTGATATAGTTAATGCCTGTAGTTACGGATAGATGCCTTAACTTAGAACGCTTAGATGTCAATGTCACTACTGATGTGAAGAGTTGTGAACCCGAAAAGCAAAGCAAATTATTAATCACAAACCGGTCACTGTAATTAAGAATTTACCTTGCTCGTACTGTTCCAAATTATGATCTGAAGGAATGACATTGATGTATTCCTTTTTATACCAACCAGGAAATTAGAAATCATGGCTGGTAGAAGAAGAACTGGAACTCGAGGCAGTCGTACAGGCCGAGTCGGTAGACCGCCATTGAACCGAAGGCGTAATGATGAGGAAAGCGTGCATGTTGAACATGAGGAAAGTGTGCACGAGGAACATACTGAAAGTGTGCATGAAACTAATGAAACTCCACCGGAGGATGGAAATTAAGGATCACTATGTCTGGAACCCGAAGTTAGGGATGCTATTGCCCGTGAGGTGGTACAAACTCTGAAAAATGTGTTGCATGATCTGCTATCAGAAGCATTGAAGAAAAGAAAAGAGGAAGAGAACCATGAGGAGAAGATGTATGACAGTGATGGTGATGAAGTGAAGGTGGTACTGAACACCTGAGGGTGTACTTACAAAGGTTTCAAGGACGGTGACCCGCCCAAGTTTGACGGGAACAAGGATTCGGTGGCTACATTTGAATGGATAGAGAGGATGAACGGCGTGATAAACATAAGCGAGTGTCGACCCGATCAAGCTGTTAAGTATGTGGCTCACTCTTTCACCAATGAGGCAATGAGTTAGTGGAGGAACATTCAGAGGACTAAGTCACCAAATGCTCTTAGTAGGATGACCTAGGAAGACCTGAAGAAGCTGATAATCCAAAAGTTCTGTCCACAAAACGAGATTGATCGTGTGGAGAATGAATTCATGAACTTCAAGGCTGGCAGCAAGACTCATCGCCAGTACACTTCCAGGTTTAACGAGCTAGCTCAACTGGTACCCCATCTGGTAGAAACTGAGGACCGACTGATCAAGTACTATGTCAAGGGTCTGCCACAGCGGGTCCGTGTCCATGTGAAAGCTAACCTACCCTCGACCATCGAGTCAGTTGTGAATCTGAGTGGAATCTTCTACGACGATTATGCTAATGAGGACCCGATACCTGAGACGCAAAAGAGGAAGTGGGAGAACCTGTCTAGGGGCACTGGAAAAGGGAATGTAGAAACTGAGATTAAGAAACCAAGGTCAAATGAGTATGAAACTTGCAAGAAATGTGGAAGACAACATTTTGGCCGGTGCCGTGTTGGCACCGCCATGTGCTATAAGTGCGGGAGGCCAGGGCACTTTTCCCGAGAATGCTTAAGGGACGTCAAGTGCCAAGGTTGTGGGAAGTATGGACAATCTGGTTCGGGGAAAAAGAAGGAACAGGAAAAGCCAAAGGCTAGGACTCGGGCCTATGCCCTGACTGAGGAGGAAGCAAGAGGAAACCCTGATGTTGTGTCAGGTACGTTTCTAGTTAATGATGAACATGCTGCTATTTTATTTGACTCTGGTGCTAGTAAAAGCTTTATATCAAATGCCTTTAGTCGTAAACTAGATTGCACTATAAACACCATAATAAGGGCCTTTAGCGTACAAACTTCCGTTGGTAAAAATTCGGCAGTATTCCAAGTGACTGAGGATTGCATCATCGAAATAGAGGGCCATAAGTTTCCTTCTAGACTATTCCTTCTTACCTTAGGAGGATTCGATATAGTATTGGGTATAGATTGGTTAGCTGCCAACGTAAACGAAAGAAAATACACCTCAAAGAGACTGGCGGCAGTCCGATTACGGTTTACGGGGATTGGAATTGCACGATGCCGAACGTCATCTCGATGATCAAGGCCGAAAGTTACATAAGGCGCGGTTGCGAAACTTATCTGGCGTATGTTATTGACGATAGAATGAAAATGAAAGAGCTCAAAGATGTACCCGTGGTGTGTAATTTTCCAGATGTGTTCCCTGAGGACCTACCTGGCTTGCCACCCGATCGGGAAATAGAATTTCAGATTGACTTACTGCTAAGAGCTGAGCCCGTTGCCAAAGAACCATACCGATTGGCTCCGTCAGAAATGAAAGAAATAATGTCCCAATTGGAAGAATTAACAGAAAAAGAATTTATCAGACCGAGCATCTCACCATGGGGCGCTCCGGTATTATTTGTAAAGAAAAAGGACGGCAGCATGCGCATGTGCATAGACTACCGTGAATTGAACAAGAGGACAGTAAAGAACAAATACCCCCTGCCTAGAATAGATGACCTTTTTGATCAACTACAAGGCGTGAGTTGGTTCTCAAAGATTGATCTTAGGTCGGGTTATCATCAGTTGAAAGTAAGGGAGGAAGATGTACCAAAAACCGCGTTTTGCACATGGTATGGGCACTACGAGTTCCTCGTGATGTCCTTCGGACTAACCAATGCACCTACAACATTCATGGATTTAATGAATATGGTATGTCGACCAATGTTGGATCCGTCAGTGATAGTTTTCATAGATGACATTCACATCTATTCAAAGAACGAGGGTGATCACCACTGTCACCTAAGGAGGGTTTTGGAGGTTCTAAAGCAGGAGAAGTTGTATGCGAAATTTTCCAAGTACACATTCTGGCTTAGGGAAGTCCAATTCCTAGGTCATGTGATAAACCCAAATGGCATTATGGTAGATCCTGCAAAGATTGAAACAGTAAAGGAATGGAACGTTCCAAAGACGCCAACGGAAATACGAAGTTTTCTAGGACTAGCAGGCTACTATCGACGGTTCATTCAGGATTTCTCGAGAATAGCCTCGCCTCTAACAAAACTGACACGGAAGGAAGTAAAATATGAATAGGGTCCAACCCAAAATGACGCATTTGAGGAACTAAAGACACGATTAACCCAAGCTCCAGTCTTGACCCTACCTGAGGGAAATGAAGACTTGGTAGTCTACTGTGACGCTTCGGGTCAGGGATTGGGTTGTGTACTTATGCAACAAGGAAAGGTGATCGCTTATGCTTCACGATAGTTAAAAATTCACGAGATTAACTACCCCACTCACGATCTGGAGTTGGCAGCAGTAGTTTTCGCATTAAAGATTTGGAGGCACTATTTATATGGAGTTAAATGCACCATTTACTCCAATCACAAAAGTCTGAAGTACTTTTTCGAACAAAAAGAATTAAACATGAGACAAAGGAGGTGGTTGGAACTACTAAAGGACTATGTCTGTGAGATATTGTACCATCCAGGCAAGGTAAACGTCGTGGCTGACGCCTTAAGCAGAAAGGAAGAGTCGGCACCTATCCGGATCAAAGCGTGTCAGCTGATTATAACACCAGATTTGATGAATGAAATAGCAAAGGCACAAGATGAAGCACTGTTGAAAAGGAATATAAAACGAGAAAGAATAGTAGGACAACAAGGGAAACTGGATACTAATACATACGGTGTACGAACTCGTTTTGGCGGGATGTGGATACCCAAGATTGGTGAACTTAGAGCCAAAATCCTTGATGAGGCCCATAAATCTTGCTATTCTATCCATCCCGGGACGAACAAAATGTATCAAGACTTGAAGAAAGAGTACTGGTGGCATGGCATGAAGGTTGATGTGACTGAATATGTGAGCAAGTGCTTAACATGTTCACTAGTTAAGGCCGAGCACCAGAAACCATGCGGTAAAATACAACCCTTATCAATACGGGAATGGAAGCGGGAGGAGATCACGATGGACTTCATTACCAAGCTACCGCGAACAGCTAAAGGCAATGATACCATCTGGGTGATTGTCGACTGCTTGACGAAAAGTGCTCACTTCTTACCAATACGAGAGGCTTCTTCGTCTGAAAAGCTAGCAAAGATATTTATCAAGGAAATTGTGAGCTGGCATGGTATGCCGCTATCGATTGTGTCAGACAGGGATACTAGATTCACATCAAGGTTTTGGAAGAAATTCAATGAAGAAATGGGCACTATATTAAACATCAGCACCGCTTACCACCCTCAAACCGATGGTCTATCAGAAAGGACCATCCAGACCTTGGAGGACATGCTCCGGGCCTATATCATTGATTTTGGTGGGAGCTGGGACAGCCATCTGCCATTGGTAGAGTTTTCATATAACAATAGCTATCACTCAAATATTGGCATGCCCCAATTTGAGATCCTGAATGGAAGGAGGTGTAGAACCCCAGTTTGTTGGGGGGGGGGGGAGATTAGACATAAATATTTTGCAAGTATTGAAGTGGTTAAAGCTACTTCCGAGAAATTCGATCAAATCAAAGCTCGAATGAAAGCAGCTAAAGACAGACAGAAATCGTACGCGGATAAGAGAAGAAGGGATTTAGAGTTTCAAGTAGGGGACATGGAACTGTTAAAAGTATCGCCGTGGAAAGGGATCATCCGATTCAGGAAATGTGGCAAACTAAGTCCAAGATTTGTCGGACCATTCAAAATTTTAGCAAGAGTTGGTCAAGTTGCTTACAGACTCGACCTACCCAATGAACTCAGTGGAATCCACCCTACATTCCACTTATCGCACTTACGCAAGTGCCTTGCCGACGACACGGCTCACATACCATACGACGAAATCGAAGTGGATAACAATTTGAACTACGTGGAGGAGCCAATAGCCATTCTTGACCGAGCCGAGAAGCGATTACGCAATAAATCAATAACTTTGGTTAAGGTACAATGGAAACACAGAAAAGGATCAGAAGCGACTTGGGAGAAAGAAAGTGAAATGAGGGAACTGTACCCTCAGTTGTTTAACTGATAAACGGTTTCGAGGACGAAACCTCTTTAAGGGGGGTAGACTTGTAACATCCCAAAAATAAAGGTAAACGAATAAATGAAACGAAAGCTCAAAAGTTAAAACAAAAATGTGAAAAGAAGCAGGCAGCCTTGGGCCTTGCAAGTAGTGGGCCGATTAGGCCCACCTATATAAGGGTTGGAGCAGCCTCCCCTCCTCATTTCTCCTTGTTGCGCAAACTTCTAGAGAGAGAAAGGTCTCGGGTCTAGAGAGAGAAAATAAAGGAAAGTGGCTCAAAAGCTCTGGGATCGATTGTCATCATCTCTGGATCGTATAGCAACGAAAAGGAAGCGAAAACAGGTAACTATCGAGCTTAAATCTGAGTTTTCATAATTGTTGGGTTTCGGGTTAAAGTCGAGTAAAGGTTTATTTTTTAAGTATGAAACTCGAAACAAATCACATATTCTGCTTCATGGACGAAAATAGAACGTTTTGAACGTAAAAAGTTTAAGGTTTGAGCACCTCGAATTCGGCCGACCAGATCTAGGGTCTGATTGGAGAAGAAGGTAGCGACATGCGAACTTATCAAGTTCGCCTAGACCCAATATATCGAACTTATTAAGTTCGCTGGTCTATGTTCGCCTGTAACTCAAAGGAGGTGAACTTACCGAAGTACGCCAAACTTACTAAGTTCGCTGGTCAAGTTCGCACCTATTATGTTCGCCTAAAGAGGCGAACTTGATCACTAATTTCGCCTATGTTTAATAAAACCAACTTACTATGGGCGAACTTGTCATGTTCGCCTATACCCAAACCTTGCGAACTTATTAAGTTCGCCTGCTCATCAGAATAGAAATGTTAAGTGTCGTTTAGGTTCATTAGCTTATCTTGTATGACATGCTTATACAGATTGTGTGTGACCTTAAGTGACGCTCTTTAACCAGCTAGGTGTATTCAGGAAATCACTCATCAGGTGAGTTCTATGTGCCCCCTCTATGTTATGTGCAAATCAATTTAAAATGTTTTGGGGCTGAAGTGCATACACTAACTGAATATATGTCATGAATGCCAATGTGATCATACGTGATGTATAAATGCATATATATATATATATGAAATGAAAGATGTACAAAGAATAAACGTATGTTTACAAAGAACGAATGAATGAATGACATAACGTAAATGAATGAATTATTGCCCTGTATTTTTATATATATAACGCATGTTATGAATGTATGTAAACGTTATGGACGCTTCGATGATAACGGCTACTCCGGTAGACGGACGACCACGCGACTATTTTGCAACCGGGAAAAATACCTTCCTTCATTAGCTAGGATGTATGAACGGCATTAATGGACGGTCGAAGCAATTGCCTTATAAAGGAAGAACGGTTGCATAAATAATAGTTCGCATGGGAAATGGATGTCCTAGGGCAGACGGGCGAATAGACAGAATACGACGGTAGGACGGTTAAGGCGGACGGACAAAGGTTGCCGGACGGATTAATGTTTTGACGGACGGTTTCTAGGGTCGGACGGTTTATGTAATGGACCACGACGGTAGTTCTTATGGTGTTTGTCTTTGTGACTCACGCAATGATTATGACGGGTTGATCACCCATATGTGTACGACCAATGAATGTTAAACGAAAGAAAAGGTGAATACACATTCATATGTACTCTCATATGAATGATAAACGAAAGCAAAGGATATGATAATGTGTATTTATATATGTATTTATGTATATCCTTACGAAAGAAATAATGTTAATACTTAATTACCTTAAACTAGAACTCACCAGCGTCAGCTGACTTTTAGTATACATTTCAGGTAACAAAAATAAGAGTCGTACGAAGGCGTGATGGCTACCCGACAAGAGACTGACATCCCACTTTAAATTATGTTAAGATAATGTTTTACGTTTTAATGTTAAGAATTCCGCTGCTATGTTATGTATTCAAAGGATGTTTGCTTCCGCTACTCATTAATGTTTTTAATTTAAATTCAATATTTATGACTATGTTTATGAGTAAATCCAACAAGTGAGGTTACCCGGGAAAGGGGCCTTACACATGGTTATGGCGAGAATCGTTAGGGAATGTGTCTTGTTGCTCAAAGGTGTACTTCATCCATTCAAGCAGCTTCCTTTCCTTGGATGGTGAGGTCTAAGGGTTTAAATTTCTCACAGTGATGATAAGGATGATATGATTTTCAAGGCATAAGGATGTATAGGAACTTAAATAAGATTAAGTGTAAGAATCAAATAGGGAGGTTTAGACATGTGTACCAGATTGTAATAATTAAACGAAGGATGTTTTAGGTTGTATTCATTTGGGGCATAACCCAATGGATACTATGACAAATCAAAGTGATTTGAGTTCATATACTTTCAAGAAGACATGCTTTAGCCTATAGGTGGACACTCACTTCAGGAATTCCCAAGAAAGCATACGGATCCTTCGGTTGATTTGGATTTATATGGAATGCTTTCCTAGACAGAAGACCCAAGGTACAGGCATCCACCCTTCGGGATTGCGCATGTTCTCTACTAGTTTTCAGAACCCAAAACTTTGACGGGATTTTAAAATTTTAATTGTCATTGGGTCTAGGAGTTTGAATCTTTCAATAAGTGATTTGTGATGATGTGTAAAGATGTAGGTGTGTATGGAAAAACTTAGGATAGCATTTAGTGATATCAAATAGGTATTGTGAAAACAATTCAAATAGTGTAGCAAATAAGGTATCACAGGAGTAGTAGTTTTTTTTTGTAAACATGTAGGTTATCAAGTAATATAGCACATAAGATAATTTGTACACAAGGGTATCCTAAGGTTATAGAATATGTTTCAAGTAGTCCATGTAGTTTCAAATGGTTTCATATAGTCTCTTGAATGATGCAGTTCATGTATTTGCACTACGTAGATAGAAATAGGCAGATGTAGATAGGTAAGTGGATGTATGTATGTGTATAACGAGTATAGAGTGCAGTTCCTAGTAAAATACACGAGTTAAACTCACGTTTGGGACTCCTAGGTTATAGTCTAGGTCATGTGTATCTAATAACCTAATTCCCTATAACCATGCCTCTGATACCAATCTGTCACACCCCGGCCGGCGGCGGATTATGCGTCGGGGCTGACGCGGTTGTTCATAAGCACATGATCATCTATTAATAAGTGATAATATTATTTCATCATAATTAAAGCATCCGTAACAAATAGAAATGGAAAACAAGGAGTTCAAACATAACACACGTTAAATTTAATCTTTATTAAAGCTAGGTCCATAGTCCTATGTGATCATGTAGTGTCATCAATTTGGTGCACCTGAAACATGTGAGTAAATGTCAACTACAAGTAGTTGGCGAGTAACAGAGGTTTTGATACCAAACAAAAGTTGTAAAAGGATTTGAAATTCAATATGTTCAAAGCATAAACTAAGGCATAAATGTGAAAACATACAAGGTTCCAAGGCGTACAATCAAACCGTAGTAAATGGAAAAACTGGTAAGTACAATCAAACTGATTGTGTTTTGGAAAATTAGTAATATGGTACACACAAAACCCGCCAAGGTCTGTGTTAACTAGTATCGGTTTCCCATATAAATGATCATAAAAGGTACTGCCTTAGGCTTGGGTAGCAAGTTAATGATTGTACTGAACATGAACACACGTATGCTCGCCAAGTAGTTTAAGACATAAAGCACATAGTAAATACCATAAGAACAATGGTATTGAATTTGGTATGTATAGTATGTAAACATGTTCCACCCCGAGTATTTGTAAACAATAGTAAAGAGAAAGGGGGCTATGAAACTCACCTTGCAATGAATAGCTCGAAGATTCACACAAGTATGATGTTGTTGCACAAATATTTTAGCTAACCACAAGGTTAACCTATGTTTGATGCAATACGTGTATCAATAATTTGTACATGTTTAATATGGAATTAAATAAAGGAATTAAGAATGGGATGGTTGGGACCTTAGGGTTTTGGGACGAACGAACGAAGGATACGGGTCTTAACAGTAACTAAAGTGATAATATATAGATGGAATTAGGTGAAATATTGTTTTATAACATTTATTTGCAAAATCAATATAATTGATGTCTCGACAAGACGATTAGTTTAAAATAATCATCATGTTGGCACATTATAATATTTATAAAAGTATCATTTGAGCAAATAAATAAATAAATTATGAGAATGGTTGTATTGTTATTCATCAAATTTCTAAAAAGATCATAATGCATGCGAAGGTAGTAATAGTATAATTAAAGTAATTATGACCTTAATGATACTAATTTTTAATATTAAATATGGATCATGTCATTATAACGGTTTAAACAATATATATATGTATATATATATATATATAACTTCGTTTGTTTAATAAGAGTCAAGACATTACAACTTCGATATTTCTGTAGTTTTAAAAGATATAGATATGAATAATATGGTTTATGTTAAAATAACAATGTTTGTCAAAATAGTACAAGCGTATAAACAAAATGCTCATATACCATTCGTTATATGTTTACGAAAATCCATAAAATTAGCCATAGTTATAAATATATATATATATATATATATATATATGTATTTAAAAAGGATATTATTTATAAAACCCTTGAAATTTATAAAAAGAATGGATTTAATGGTGGTAATACGATAGTTTGTAAATATTTAAATATGTGTGTGTATTATGTAAATATATATTGGTGTGCGTATAGGGGGGGGGGGTGCTTGAATGTGCTTAAACAAAATCAGAGAAAAAAAATGTAGGTAGCAGGTCTCGAACCTGAGACCTTTGGTTTGGGGCTGAAATGTTTGTTAAAGAAACATGAAAACAAATATATAGCTATAATGCACAGCGCATCTTCTTCCCTATACATTCAAACCAAAAACCCTAGTCCCAAAATCTATATCCAATCGTTTATGTTTCAAGGGGCTTTTGATTAACAACTGAAATCGAGCAAGAGGGTAAACGAAATACCTAAAAATCGGGTTGATTGGTTTACGAAAAACGGGTTCTTGGCTACTTCTGGAAGTCGCGACTGTGGGAGGAAAAGGGACGAGTTCGGGTAACATTCGAGAGGAAATCGGCTTGCAAATGACAGGAGGGTGTTAGGAGAATAAGTAATAGACGTGTAACGGTCGATTAGAAGTGGAATCGACGGGATTTGGGTTACGAATCGTGGGATTGAATGCCATAACCGAATATGGAAATTAAATGGGATTTACCATTGTTTAAGATCGAATTAACTTGTCATAATGATTTGTAATTGATCAAGTAATGTTTTCGCTCGATTATCAAGCTTTAACATCTTCGAATCCGAACGATTGAAACCGATTTGTGTCCCTTTTGACATTAAGAAGTCAAAGTTGTGACAACCTTGACTTTTCGGGTCAACGCCGTTTTTTGACGTTTTATACCTTTATATTTTATAATTTATATTTTTATATTTTATCGTGTTTCTAGAAGATTCTAGGATCATTTCCTTAGACAAACACTAAGGTTCGAACTAGAAAACCCGATTAAGTGCATACACTCCGTGTACCGCGAACGCGTTAAATAAACGGTAAAAATTAAATTCTCGAAAATAATTTTTATATTTATATTTTAGTTAAGAATGATGTTTTATAATATTTATATTTGCTAACTTTTGTGATTCTTTATTAAACTAACGATCATAGGTGGTTTACCTGGTATTTACCCGGTATAACTTTTTAAAAACTTTTGAGTTTTTATATTTTAAAAATTCTCAAAATTCATTATTTTGGATACTAGAATTTTATGTTTGAACAAAAATGTTTATTAAGGTGTTTAGGGGTGTAATTTTTATAAAAAGTGGGTATATTTTATAAAATTTGTCTTTTAAAAATGCAAGAACTCATCTCCATCTATAAATACCCAACCCCCCACCCATTTTTCCCCTTCCTTCCCCTTTGTTCCAGCCATAACCCCTCCACCTCTTCATCCAAACACCCCCAAATCTCCTATCTAGCTCAAGAACACTTCATACAACCTTGATTCTTGAATTGTTGTTGTTTGTGAGCATATTTTTAGTGATTTAAAGGTGTCTTAGCACGTTTTTAGCCTTTGATTTTTCTGATTTAATAGTTGCATGTGTTCTCAAGAACACTAATAACACACACACACACTCAATTTGATTTTCAAGTTTTGTTGTTTTTAAAAGTTTTAAGCTTGAATCTTGCATTTTAACAAGGATTTGTGGATGGAATCTTGTTATAATTATCCACAATAAGTTATATAGTGAAAAGCTTGCAAGAATTGATGTTCAAAGTGTATGAACACTTGGGTGTTCATACTTCCATTTTCTTGATTTAAAAAATACATTTTTGTTGATTTTGAGTCATTGATCTTGGAATTGAACCACATTGTGATTGTAGTTTGTTAAGTTAAAGAGTCACAGGAGAAAAGCATCAAATTTCACATTCAAAGCTGATTTGAAAGGTATAATCTTGATTAAAACTTGTTAGTTTGTTTGAATGTTCAAGAACATTCATGTTCTTGGTGGATTTTTAAAAATTGTTGATCCAGCACCCAAACTTATTTTTAAACAGTAGATTATAATTTAAAATGAGGATCTGGAAAATTTAGTAATCTAACTCTTTATAGATTATTTATTAAAATTCGCACAAGTTTAATTTATGGAAATTGTTAAAAATACCTCTGAGTATTGTAAGAATCTGGATTTTAGTCAGTAGTTACTATATGATAATTGATGACTCCTGTCCAATTTTTGTGATAATTGGAGTTGTCTAAGTAAATGTTTGGTATTTATAAAGTTTAAATAATTGAATTTTGGATCATATACTTCTAGACAACATTTGGACTTGAAAATTTTAATGCAAGCTTATATTGATCTAAAACTAACCTGGTAAAAATTTGGTAAAGTTTGGACAAGTTTAACTATTTTTATCTAATTTTTTAAAATTTAAAAATATTATATTCATAATAAATAATTTGGATATTGGAAAAATATGAAAATTGGTCATAAGTTTTATTTATATATATGATCAATTGGTATAAGTTTCAAGAAGTAACTTTATGTCTAAGTATGGTTTTGGAATTATGGTCCATTAAAATTTTATAAAAATTACCAATTTTGGAAATTTTTATATAAAATTGTTTTTATAAAACGTTTTAGGGGATTTTTGGACAGAAGTATGATCACATTAAAAACATAAATTTGGACTTTTAAATTGGGTGCTAATATCACACTAAAACCCTAATTTCGGACGGATCGGATTTTCAAACCGTAAACTAGACTTTACGCGCGTAATCGCGTTTTTTATCAAACGAAACCGTGACTTGAGATTTTATTATATATGACTTTATAACTACTGATGTTCTTTATTAAAATCTAAAACTTAAGGTTTTAAGGTCACGAATTTATATCAAAGCCGGTTTTACAATTTCTAACAGTTCGTACGCGTATGCACGGGTTTTGGGTATGCAACCGACTACATAGCCACTTTTTGTTTTGTTGACTTGGTCACAACCTTTAGGTGTCCTAAATGCATTGTTTGTATCCACTTGACTAGTAGGACCATGTTAGGACTCAGATTTTATCGGTTTTTGTCGACTGTGTCGCATCACTCGCCCGCATTATCACTCGCCCGCATTGTCCAGGTGAGTTTCGCGGCTCCACTTTTTAATTTTTACTGTTTTACGGGGGGAAACTGTTTCGCACACTACACGTTGTTACCTGGGTTTACCAATGAATATATTAAGTCCCCACTTTAACACAATCAATTAGCTTGGATAGCCAATAGGAATTATGAATAGTACAGCCCAGGGTTGGTCGCGCCAATAACATTTGTAGTTTCATTTGGGTGTATAATTAGCCATAGTAGGTGTTCACATTCGACACCTGGATATAGGGGCAACAACTAGTCTGACGTTTTGATTGTGGCTCAGGGTAATTATATCTTAACACTTGTACTTGATCATCTGCGGATGGTTAGTATTATGATTTGAAATTTATTTACTTATTTTTTTTATCGAGACGCAAAACCTGCGTACTCACCAACTATTTTTATAGTTGACCCGTTTTCGAAACATGATTTTCAGGTACACAGTTATGGGGATCACGAGCTTTAAACGACTTGCTTTTAGGAAGAATTATTATTGTGTACCTTTGGTTGTAGTCAGGCATTTTAGACACTTTGTATTGATTCAGGATTTTCATGTATTCGTACTTCCATTAGAAGCATGTAGTATGGTTCAATGTAATGCACAACTTTCCTTTTAGTTTATCTTGTACTTGTGTTTAATGCGATATACCGGTCCCACTCCGTGTTTCCGCCTTCGGTGGGGTGTGACATACTTGGTATCAGAGCACTGGTTATAGAGAATTAGGTTTACTCGAGACTAGACCTAGACTATAACTCTATGTTTATTGCATTGAACCTTAGGAATTATGTGTGTATTGCATACTACCTTTTGCTTATCTACTACATATTGCTTCGTCATAATTATGTCGACGTCACAACACTACGCGTACTCTTTTGATGATTCTGGTTATGTTTGCGGTAGTCCATATCCGTCGCTTTTTGTCATGGATACGAGTAAGGAGGACCCCGCAGAATATCACAAATCTGTTTACGAGCTGAGGATGACGGATATTCGACACATTAAGCCTGGAGGATCGAGTTATGAATTGAACTCGGGTGATGATGGGAGTAATCACCAGTCACCGGTCTTGGTGTTACCACGGGCTGTACCTGTACCTGCACCACACCTGCATCTACTTCAGCTGTGGAATCGGCTTTCTTGTTGACATTTATTGTTTTCACTTTGTGCGGTATATACTTCCTTTCGTGATCTGCTACATTGGATGATTAGAACTTTCGCCATGAGATATGGCAAACAGAATTGCTTGATCTAAAGGGAACCCGAGGTGGTGAAGTAGGACTAAACGGGAGAGAACACTACGGGGCAGGAGACCCATAGACCTTTTTGTTGGATCATTGGATCCATGTATACGTATAAATTTGTAGCATGATTTGCTTGACACTGATTTGAGGATTTCTACCCTATTATTAGTGCCTGACTTCCACCACACACTTTTTCTTTCATTAGAGGACGCTGGTTGTGCCCCTCTATCATTACCTCCATCCAACAACAGCCTTAGTCTGCAGATCCATGAGTATTGGTACAAATAATTAAAAGTGATCAGATAGAACATCCACACTTTTACGTGAAAGTGCAACACGATGACGTGATTCAATGAACATTTCAGTTCCTTTTTTTTAGCTGAGAGCTTGGGATAGAGGAAAAACTATAGGGACCATGCAAAGTAAATTATCATTACGGGTGCACACGTAATCATAATATGCAGTGCATGAGAACTATAGTGAGTCTTACTGTCTGAGTTAATGTTCATGATTAATCTGTATTTCTAGTCCTGATTCCCAATCATTCGAATATTGATCGAAACTATCGTAACCTTAGGGTTGAGCCGAAAACATCAAATGATGCGATGGGCTACCTCAGGTGACATGGGAATTTACATCATCTCTTTCATCTTCGAATCCTAATGGATTCAAAACTCTTATCGAGATTTCTTTTGCACGACAATTTAGACCGAGACACCGAAGAGACCTGTTCTCAGTCGATTTAACCTCGGTACTTGAACCAGATTTGGAAATTCATTATAAAGTGTTGCTACACCTTGGGATCCAGCTGAAGAATTTTCTGCTTTTGATTTCGTTACTTGTCTATCGACGCATGTGACCGACCCTCGGTTTTGCGTGAATCAGACCTCAACATTTCTGACTCCACTAATAAATCTTCATGTAACATTCTCGCAGTTCTGAAGGAACAAGAGAAATTTGAATTTTATCTAATCAACTCCTTAGTGGATCTTGAGCAACGAAGATTTGCTCTCATCTATTTTACTTGCTAAATCGTATCCTTTGAGATTTTACTGGCCACGTAAATTCAATATGGGGCTTTACAACGTTCGACACTTGCATAAAGTGTACGACTATCATCGGAGGTCCTGACATAATCTAAGATTTTATCTTATAATCCAAACGCACTCTAACATCGATGTAGTAACAATAGGATGGAGAAATTCCTTAAGGCAATTTAAGCTTCTTTTTCTTGGGCAGTACAACCTTTCTATATGATTGTTCGTATAAATCCTCATTTCAGGGTTTGCCATTTTCACTATACTTTTGATAAATATTCTTAATAATTCAGTTTCACACTTACTTGAAATTCCATTGCAAGTGTTCTGCACTCACTATGGTAATTTGGTACACTCAATCCGGATTCTCTTAACCGCGACACTCATATTGTGGAAACCTGACCTGAGAGACTTGTTAACTTAGGAGGAGCCATCTTTACGATGTTCATTGTCGTGCTGACTTCTAATATGTTGTATTTCTACTATGGTCACTGAGCGGCTTGTGCTCAGGTTTCTTTTGGTTGGATTTGCAGAAACTTTTTATTTTGGGATAGCTATGGATTAGTATTGTATGACCCCAAACCCGGGAAGCCTCACGTATTGGATTTACTCATCAACACATAGCTCTTAAACATCAAAACATATATAACTAACAGCGGAAACGAATTAAAATCTCAACATACGCAGCGGAAACATAACATGTCTAAACATAACTTGTCTGAAACTGCATGAACTTTAAACAACATCAAACTAAAACATAACATAAACGGGATGCCAAATGCTGAATTTCGGGTAACTCTTCTTGCCAAGCCAAGCATCCACTTCCATCTACTGCCACCTACACTTAACTGATGTGCATACTAAAAATCAGCAACGCTGAGTGAGTTCCAACGTTTACTTTAAATCAATCAAACAAAAGATTTACTAATACATATATACTGCCAATAAGCAAAAACTTTACATACTTTACTTTTCAAACAGTTTAAAACATATAATAAACCGTAAATTCCTCTTTACTTTACTGCCCTCTTGGCTTACATCCATGAACCGACAAGTACCTGGTCAATGCCCCCATGGCTTACACCATGAATTGATACTACCGCTTATCCGTCAATTCCCTTGTCACTACTGTACCGCCCCCATGGTCAACGACCATGAACCGACGAGTACCTTGTCAATGCCCCCATGATCAACGACCATGAACCGACAATACCCTGGTCAATGCCCCGATGATCAACGACCATGAACCAACAATACCGCTTAACACTACGGGGAGGTTGCGTGGACCTCCCGAGCAACCGCCGTCATTCATCCCAGTTGTACAACCGTTAGCGAACCCAAAGATTCTTACTAATGGGTAGAACCCATATCTGACATCTTGTACAAGTAACATCTGTCCCAAGGACCTTTATAGCTGGTACACATTCCCGTAGGAAATCTATTCACTTTCTGTTCATAAAACTTTATCTGCCTTGTTCATAACTTAACATGTATTATGCCTTTGTTTATATATATGAAAATATAGTAAACGCTTGTCATAATTACCTTTGCTTTTACTGAAATATATCTTAACACATATATCATGCCTTTGTTTATGTATATGAAAATATAGTAAACGCTTGCCAAAATATATATATATTGCTTTACTTGAAAATACTAACACATATATTATGCCTTTGTTTATGTATATGGAAATATAGTAAACGCTTGCCAATAATATAGGTATACTTTGCTTAAAACGTACATTTGCCTCTTTTAAACTTTACACTAAACATAGCTTTTCACTTTGTTTATTAATATAAAATATGTAATAAACACTTTACACTAAGTATGCACACCACCCCTAAAGCAAGCAAAAATGGGATTAGAACTCACCTGGTATCTTAGCTGCAATGGTCTACTGGATCTCACACAATCTGAACAATCATAACAATTTGACACGTATCAGACTTAACTCGATGCTAAACGGTTTCACAATTTCTGGCTAGGCGAACTTAAGGCTAAGTTCGCCTCTTTCTATCCTGGTGAACATACTAACTTCACTATCCAGCTATAAATACCCATAGACCTGATGCCTGAACACTTACCAAGTGCGCAGGGCCTTGTTCTTGCGTACTTAACAAGTACGCAGGGCCTTAATCTTGCATACTTAACAAGTATGCAGGGCCTTGTTCTAGCGTACTTAACAAGTACGCAGGGCCTGCGTGTGGGCAGTCTTCTTCCCCACAAAACCCTAACTTTTGCATGCAGATCTGACCTCGTCACGATCCGAACTTTTTACGTTCAAAACTTGTGTTTTCTAACCGAGAGTCTAGATCTATACTTTGTTTCCATTTTTAAACGTAAAAACCCAACCTTTACTTGAATTTTCTTCAAAACCCAACATAACATAAAAACTCAGATCTGGAACGAATGGTTACCTGAAATCACTTCCTTTTCGTTGAGAAACACTCAAGAGACTCTTGCTAACGATCCTTGAAGCTCTAATCCAAAA
This sequence comes from Smallanthus sonchifolius, assembly GCA_023525975.1. Lineage (NCBI taxonomy): Eukaryota > Viridiplantae > Streptophyta > Magnoliopsida > Asterales > Asteraceae > Smallanthus > Smallanthus sonchifolius. The sequence continues at coordinate 24,246,543 of CM042037.1, forward strand.
ACCGGGACTTTCTCTCTCTAGGCTCTCTCTCACTTTCTCTCTCTAGAAATCCAAAAATGGTGAAGTTGGTCTTGAGGCTTATAAGGGCCCAAAACCTTGCCCCTTTCGGCCCATACACCCCGGCCTAAGCCCGCTTCCCTTTTTCTTATTTAAGTTTTAATTCTCGTGAATTCTTTCGCGCTCTAAAACTCGGGATGTTACAAGTATGAAATTAATGCCATTTTTGGTGAACATTGCTACGTATGTTTTGCAAATCTTGATTTCTCCTGGTCCTTCGATGTCTTATTTAATACCATTTTGATGGAGAAAATGAAACTTTATGTTGGAATGATTCTTTGTGTATCGAAAATTTTATTAGTCATTATTCAAAGTTTATTTATGGTCATTATCCCTATTTGTTACTTTGCGTACACTGTCCCTATAGATCCGAATATGATAGTCTCATATCCTTTTTGTACTTGCTCTCCCTCAAATGGTTATTTTGTTGACTGGCTTTCTGATTTCCAACTAGGTAGACACGTATACGCATCCCTTATTCTCAGTCTCTTGTAATTAGAAAGCCTTACAGCAACTACTGTTTAGAAACGACTTCTTAACACGTGCCCTGAGGGAATACGAATCTATGACATTCAAACACTCATTCCATCAACTCTATAGCTCAAACCCATATGCAAAGGATTTTAAGGCTATAACCAGTATGGGTGAAATACGAAATGGTAAGTCATAGTGGTACTGTTTGAAAGCCAAGGAAGTTGCAGGCATACTGTACTACCAATTATTGGCAGATAATCAATTCGACCCTCTTCAGCGTGAGATCTAAGGACAAAATCTAAAACCTTATGGTCCATTTCCACCGACTTTAATAGGAAAGCAAGGACCTAAGTTGAAATTTAAAAACCTTATCATTTGAAAGATGTGTCCTAAAATCATAGGAGGGCAATTTTGAATTTATTTATGTGTTCTACAATTCTTAACCGATTAAAGCTGTACGCCACCAGGAAGGGGAACAAGGGATGAATCATAGTTAACTCCGCTCTCTTGAAGATCCACTTGGGATTGCATTATCTTTAAAGGACCTATGAGCATGACGTCCTCTCATTTGGCAAATTCCTAAAATTTTACTTGATCATCTCCTATTTTCTAATGTTTACTTTATGAGAATCAAACCCCAGGCTAAATTGACAATGATATTACATCAAATTCTACCCATTTTGTGGGTTAGCAAGCTCATAATCATTTTCGGGAGACACTATTTTTATGAGATTATTTCCACAACGTGACTGTTTATTTCCTCATCTAGATGAATAGCGGATTACTTCCGAATCATTTCAATACACATCAAGAAAGATGTAGACGTCTAATGTTATCCTATCAAATTTGGACGACTCGGTTTGTGGAGTAGACCATCTTTTTTATATGGACTTCTTGTTAAAATTTCAGAATTCTATTTCTGACCGTTAACCAAATTCGACTTCTGGTGGTAGTCAATTCAATGTCCAACTATTGAACTGGCACCTAGTTTTTTAACTAATCTACTTGATTAGATCATTCTGGATCTTTAGTCACTTTCTCTATCTAGATCTTGTGGTGACTTGATTATCATATAGCCCATTGCTAACTTTCGACAATAGGTATATGAACCTTTAGTTGAAAATCTCCAAACATGGTTATATTATATCGAGACTAACATGCGAGTTAGTACCGAATCCTAATGCTTTATGGTGAGGTTACATAGCACCGGGTCATCGCTGACATCTATTTTATGATGATAACTCATTTCCTATAACACTTGATAAGATTGCGTAAATTTGACAATTTGACTCTTAGCAAATTTATCTCGACAGAATCCTAGTATAATCTCCTATGTTTCTTAATCTTCGGTTTCACGACTCGAGTTTGGTACAATCATATTGGTACTCATTATATACTTGCTTTGTAAAGCTTTAAGCGTGGATTACTCGTTATTAATTCATTATCTGATGACTAAACATCACTCTTCAATTCTAGTACAAGAAGTGGGAATCTCGTCCTTTTGTTACGTTGATTTTTAAAATTCCCTTGTATCTACTTTTACGTTTATGTTGTATACACACCAACCATGTTGTGTCACCTTATGACGCAACAACGTACTGACCTTTATGAGTAATTACTATTACTAACAATAAGTACATACAACAACCCGAGATTCCACAAAGGGATGTGGGAACAAATTTCATTAGATTTCGTTACTAGGCCTACCTAGAACAGTGGGCGGCTATGATTCATTTTGGAATGTTTGTTAACCAATTAACGAACTTTGCACATTTCCTACTTATCCGAGAGTACTTATAGATAGAAAAGCTAGCTCGACTGTATATTTGTAGCAAGGCATGGAGTGCTTGTTTCCTTTATATGTGATAGGGATGGTCGCTTTACATCCCATTTCTGGCAGACACTACAGAAAGCTTTGAGAACGCGCTTAGATATGAGCCCCGCTTACTATCCTCAAACTGACGGTCTAAGTGATCGAACTATTCATACCTTGGAGGATATGCTCAGGGCTTGTGTGATATAATTTGGTGGTAATTTGGATACTTTTTTACCTTTGGTCCGATTTTCTTACACTAACAGTTATCACACTAGCATTAAATGAGCGCCATTGGAAGCTCTGTTTTGACACAAATGATGATCATCGTTTTGTTATGTGCTGAGGTTGGTAATAATCATTTGATTGGTCTTGTTGTGTACAAACTGAAACTACCTCAGTATCTTAATGGTATATACGATGCTTATCGTATATCGAGTCTAAAAAAGTGTTTAGCCAACGAATCCGTAATTATACCACCTGAGGAAGTTCGAATTGAAGACAAGTTTCATTTTAACGAGGTCTTATCTCTCTTTATTCTAAGTACATGATATGATCATCCTTCATAACCTATGGTATTGGTTATCGCTGTGACACATTTTTTATTCCAATGAGTCATGGTGAGTCTACCGACTCTTTGAACCTTAATAGCACCTCTCCTGTTAAAATTTAATGTTTACTATATATGGTAATATTCCTTGATGGTATTTGTAGAATGATACTTTCCTTGCTCATAAAAGGATACCGAATCACCGAAAATTTATATCACAATATCATTCTGGATTCACACCAACTTTGTATACCTACGGTATATCTATCCTTTGGCGGATTCTTTAATTTTCTTATTACCCCACCGGTGTACTTTTAATTAAATCCAGAAATCATTGATCTTTGGATCCATTGGATATTTCTAATGATCTCTCACTCATGTTACTCAATGGTCTTTTGAGACTGAATAAGTGTAACCTATTCTCGGTGATTCTAAAATCCTCGGTTTATCAAACCTCCCTACCATCTTTAGGAAACCATATCCCTCTAGACTTTCATAGTTGAATCAAATTTCGAGAAAGAACATGTCATTTATATACCAGTTGAATTTCGTGACGAAATTCTTTTAACTAGGGGAGAATGTGACAACCGCGACTTTTCGGGTCAACGTCGTTTCTCGATGTTTCATACCTTTATATTTTATAATTTATAGTTTTATATTTTATCGTGTTTCTAGAAGATTCTAGGATCATTGCCTTAGACAAACACTAAGGTCCGAACTAGAAAACCCGGTTAAGTGCATACACTGTGTGTACCGCGAACGCGTTAAATAAACGGTAAAAATTAAATTCTTGAAAATAATTTGTATATTTATATTTTAGTTAGAATGGTGTTTTATAATATTTATATTTGCTAACTTTTGTGGTTCTTTATTAAACTAACGATCACAGGTGGTTCACCCGTTATTTACCCGGTATAACATCTTAAAAACTTTTGAGTTTTTACATTTTAAAAATTCTCAAAATTCATTATTTTGGATACTAGAATTTTATGTTTGAACAAAAATGTTTATTAGGGTGTTTAGGGGTGTAATTTTTATAAAAAGTGGGTATATTTTATAAAATTTGTCTTTTAAAAATGCAAGAACTCATCTCCATCTATAAATACCCAACCCCCACCCATTTTTCCCCTTCATTCCCCTTTGTTCCAGCCATAAGCCCCTCCACCTCTTCATCCAAACACCCCCAAATCTCCTATCTAGCTCAAGAACACTTCATGCAACCTTGATTCTTGAATTGTGGTTGTTTGTGAGCATATTCTTAGTGATTTAAAGGTATCTTAGCACGTTTTTAGCTTTTGATTTTTCTGATTTAATAGTTGCATGTGTTCTCAAGAACACCAAGAACACACACACTACACACACTTACTTTGATTTTCAAGTTTTGTTGTTTTTAAAAGTTTTAAGCTTGAATCTTGCATTTTAACAAGGATTTGTGGATGGAATCTTGTTATAATCATCCACAATGAGTTATATAGTGAAAATCTTGCAAGAATTGATGATCAAAGTGTATGAACACTTGGGTGTTCATACTTGCATTTTCTTGATTTAAAAAGTACATTTTTGTTGATTTTGAGTCTTTGATCTTGGAATTGAACCACATTGTGATTGTAGGTTGTTAAGTTAAAGAATCACAGGAGAAAAGCATCAAATGTCACCTTCAAAGCTGATTTGGAAGGTATAATCTTGATTAAAACTTGTTAGTTTGTTTGAATGTTCAAAAACATTCATGTTCTTGGTGAATTTTTAAAAATTATTGATCCAGAACCCAAACTTATTTTTAAACAGTAGCTTATATTTTAAAATAAGGATCTGGAAAATTTGGTAATCTAACTCTTTATAGATTATTTATTAAAATTCTCACAAGTTTAATTCATGGAAATTGGTAAAAATACCTCTGAGTATTGAAACAATATGGATTTTGTTCAGTAGTTACTATATGATAAATAATGACTCATGTCCAAATTTTGTGATAATTGGAGTTGTCTAAGTAAGTGTTTGGTATTTATAAAGTTTAAATAATTGAATTTGGGATCATATACTTCTGGACAACATTTGAATTTAAAATTTTTAATGGAATCTTATATGGACCTAAAACTAACCTGGTAAAAAGTTGGTAAAGTTTGGACAAGTTTAAATATTTTTTCCGAATTTTTTAAAATTTAACAATATTATCTTCATAATAAATAATCTGGATATTGAAAAAATATGAAAATTGGTCAGAAATTTTTATTTATGTATATGATAAATTGTTATAAGTTTCAAGAAGTAAATTTATGTCTAAGTACGGTTTTGGAATTATGGTCCATTAAAATTTTATAAAAATTACTAATTTTGGAATTTTTATACAAAATTGTTTTTATAAAAAGTTTTAGGGGATTTTTGGACAGAAGTATGATAACATTAAAAACATAAATTTGGACTTTTAAATTGGGTGCTATTATCACACTAAAACCCTAATTTCGGACGGATCGGATTTTCAAACCGTAAACTGGACTTTACGCGCGTAATCGCGTTTTTGATCAAACGAAATCGTGACTTGAGATTTTATTATATATGATTTTATAACTACTGATGTTCTTTATTAAAATCTAAAACTTAAGGTTTTAAGGTCACGAATTTATATAAAAGCCGGTTTTACAATTTCTAACAATTCGTACGCGTATTCACGGGTTTTGGGTATGCAACCGACTGCATAGCCACTTTATATTTTTTTGACTTGGTCACAACCTTTAGGAGTCCTAAATGTATTGTTTGTGTCCATTTGACTAGTAGGACCCTGTTAGAACTCGGTATTTATCAGTTTTTGTCGACTGTGTTGCATCACTCGCCCGCATTGTCTAGGTGAGTTTCGCGGCCCCACTTTTTAATTTTTATCGTTTTAAGGGGGAAAAACTGTTTCACACACTACACGTTGTTACATGGGTTTACTAATGAATGTATTAAGTCACCACTTTAACACAATCAATTAGCTTGAATAGCCGATAGGAATTATGGATAGTACTATTTGGGTTGACACCCCGGCCAGGGTTGGTCGCGCCAACCACATTTGTAGTTTCATTTGGGCGTATTATTAGCCATAGTAGGTGTTCACATTCGACACCTAGATACAGGGGCAACAACTAGTCTGACGGTTTTGATTGTGGCTTAGGGTAATTATATCTTAACACGTGTACTTGATCATCTGCAGATGGTTACTATTACATTTTGAAATTTATTTACTTATTTTTTTTTATCGAGACGAAAAACCTGCGTACTTACCAACTATTTTTATAGTTGACCCGTTTTTGAAACATGTTTTTCAGGTAAACAGTTATGGGGATCACGAGCTTTAAACGACTTGCTTTTGGGAAGAATTATTATTATGTACCTTTGGTTGTAGTCAGGCATTTTAGACACTTTGTATTGATTTGGGATTTTCACGTATTTGTACTTTCGTTAAAAACATGTAGTATGATTCAATGTAATGCACAACTTTACTTTTAGTTTCTCTTGTACTTGTGTTCAATGCGATATACCGGTCCCACTCCGTGTTTCCGCCTTCGACGGGGTGTGACAAAAGTATAGTTCCAAATTTTTGCTTGAAGGGGGTTCAAATGGTTGTAGGGGTTCAAGTGCTATTTAGGGGGGTTCAAACCACTTTTATTTGGTTTTCAATTATCTTTATTTATAAAACTAGTCTTTTTAACATTTATAAGATTTATAAAGCTAATACCCTTTTGAAAAACAAATTATTTAAGCATGTCAAACATATACATATATTTGTTTAAAACTAAACAATTATTTAAATTTTTTAATCATAATGTTTTATAAAGGAAGGGTTTTTTTTTCCTTTTTTTTTTAAATTCACAAATTGTATGAATGTTTATCTAGTATGATCAATAATATATATGTATTTATAAGTGAGTTGGTATCCTTATTGAAAAATTACGAACGGTTTATTTAATAAAATCAAAAGCGTACATATATGATTACACATTTATTTAAAATAAATATATGTGTATATATAAAGGAATTATCAATGCAAGTTTTAAACTCAAAAGTTTTATATTATTATATATTTTTTTTATACAACTAAAAGTTATAGGATTGGTTTATTTAGTAATATCTAATATATATATATATATATATACACACACACGTATGTATGTAATTAAATTCATACATTCATATATGATAAAGAAAATAAAATATGATTTCATGGTTAATTCACACATGTTCTATTTTGATATATAATTATTATAATAAAGTGTATATTTATCCATAGATATGCATACATGTGTCATGTATAATTGAGTAACACTATGTAAACACAAGGTTGAAAATTTTCAATTAATATCCGGTAAAATACTAATTGATGTGGCACAAAATGTGGGAAGTGTTATCATTGCATAAAATAAATAAAATAAAAAAGGTGGCCGGAAAATCATGGATGTTACAGTTACCATGAGCTACCATAACCGACACTTGACGTCTATAGTTGATGAACCCGACACTTCACTGAGTTATTGATGTTCCCCGCCCAATGTTCTATCACCAAACATTGTGAGTGTGTATGCACCTTCTTTGACCTCCAATCAAGGTTAGCGCGACTAACCGCGGGTGGGGGTGTCAACCCAAATAAATCTATTTATGTTTTCCACGTCTAAACTAGCTAACGGTAACAATATACCGGGGACTTGATGTGATAGTGTGTTTACTCATGTAACAACATAAAATCGTGTTTTGTGTTTCCACTCGTATACAAAAATATTGAGTCATGTATTCTCCCCTAAATGTTTAAGATCAATTTAAAAACATAGTAAAAGTGGGGCCGTGAAGATTCATCTTAGTAGCAAGGTGAATGATGTGTGTAGCAAAGTCCGAGTGAATCCCGACCTATTCGTGCCCTAAAAGTAATTAAGGAAACTTAAGGTCTAAGTAGAGATTCTATGTGCAAGTTGGTCGTGTAACTATTCACCGAACTTATCTTGTTGTGATTTATTCGTTGTTGTTAAAAGACGTGTTAATCTCGACGACCGTTGGTGACTTATGTTAGGTTCCCGAAGATAAATATATTTATGTAAGAGTCAAATGATTCAAAACCTTCCTATCCATTTTTATCGTCTTGATAAATAATTGATTATCAACAAATACTCGTTGAAGGCTTAGCGTATAAAATAGAATAGTTAGATTATTTATTCGAAAATAAATAATCATTCTCACTGGTGTTATTCAAATATTTTATATGTATATATATATATATATATAGGGGGAGGATCAAATAATAATTAGTTTTTCGCTAATAAATGACAAAAACCTTAAGAAAAGATATCAAACGAACTCCGATTGAGCTAATTTCAGCGGCGTTGGAACCGTCTCGTCGAACTCTACCATCTTAGGTTTAGGTTTTTGGGGGATGGGGTGGTGGTTTTAGGCTTTTCGGGGTAGGGTTGGAGGGGGGGTTTAGGTTTTTAGGGGCGCGGGTGGAGGGGGTTTAGGTTTTTGGGTCCGGGTTAGGGTTCAATGAGACGGTTCCAACGTCGCTGGAATGAGCTTAATCGGAGTTCGTTTAACCCACTTCTTAGTATTTATTATCGAAAAACTATTTTTTAGTGGAACCGTCCCCTATATATATATATATATATATATATATTCGTATGCTTATGTATACTATGCTTTCCCAAAAACCTTATTTATTTTCACATAGAATAATAAAAATCGACATACTTTAAATTGTTGTCGGTATTCGTCTTTTGATCTAGTACGCATATATATTCTTATATACATTTTGTTAAAAGGATGTATAATAGTTTCCAAGTATCAAACTACTTTATATTTCACTAAAAATGCTTTCTCCAACTAGAGTTTAATCATTAATACCATATGTATTCTTTTGAAAAAATATATATATATATACTAGCTTAGAGCCCGTGTATTACATACGGTATGAAAAATATAAATACATAAAATTATTAAATCTTTATTTATATATTTTACAGGTGTAAAAATATATTACGTACATACTAAAGATAGAAAACAAAATTCAAAATATGTAAATAATTGGTTTTCAAAAATATGTTAATTAGTATTTAATGTAATTTGACTTTAATTTACTATTTGATTGAAAATAAAAGTTACATAATTAGATTTTAAAGTTTCTTATAATAAAAGATAATTTAAAATAAATGTGTTTTATTAGTATAATTAGTATTTGTTTTTAAATATATTATTATCAAAAGATAAAGGTGTATTTAATAAGAGATAGAGGCGGGAAAAAAATGATAATAATAAATATGGAGGCGACACGTGACATGAAAAAACCTTTATTTATTAGATAGTATATATATATATATATATATATATATATATATATATATATATATATTTAAAAGGAGTTTCTAAAATAATCATTTAATGTTAGACATACTAATAAAAATCATAACTAAGTTATATATATAAAAATCCTTGTGTGATTAATATAAGTTTTTCCCTAACTAGTTTCTTGCATCATGATCCATGTTACATAAAGTCAAAAGTTTATGTATTATTTTTACATAAAATATCATGCATGCATTCATGTAAAATCATGCAAGGTTACACACTTTGTATAAATGATGTAGGTTTATTTAAATCACTGTCATTTTGAGGGTGAACAAACAAACCAACTTTGCATAATATTAAGATGAGTTATAATAAGAGTTCGGGTATTTCGAGTGCTTACGTAAACAAGAAAGGAGAATGTGATAGAGAGAAAACGAAGACCCGCAACACCGATGAGACCGCCTCTCTCTTTATTTTAAAATATGTAAAAACTAATATATAATTGGGTTTCGAAAATACGTTAATTAGTATTTAATGTAATTTGACTTTAATTTACTATTTGATTGAAAATAAAAGTTATATAATTAGATTTTAAAGTTTCTTATAATAAGAGATAATTTAAAATAAATATGTTTTATTAGTATAATTAGTATTTTTTTTAAATATATTATTATCAAAAGATAGAGATGTATTTAATAAGAGAGAGAGAGGCGGGAAAAAATATAAAAATGAATATGGAGGCGACATGTGGTATGAAAAAACATTTATTTATTAGATAGTATATATATATATATATATATATATATATATATATATATATATATATATGGAAGGCTTCAAATACTAACCAACTTTTTTATATGATAACCGTGCTAACCACTATAAAACATTCACATAATTTATAAATTATTTTTTCTTTTAATTGTTAAAATAGTATTTAAGTATCTTGAATAAATATTTTGAACGTAAATACGGAAATGATGAGTCTTACGTATACGTACCAAATAATGTTACATATACGTGACACATAGTGTTTACATATATGTAACATTAACATAATGATAATTGTTACATATACGTAACACTATGTTTGAGAGTGGTTATCATGGTTATCACATAAATATTGGTTATTATTTGAAGCTCGCCCTATATATATATATATATATATATATATATATATACACACACACACTTAAAAGGAGTTTCTAAAATAATTATTTAATGTTAGACATACTAATAAAATGTTGTTAAGATTGCATGGGAAGATTGATGCGCTTAGGAAGAATGAATCATGGAAATTTATTATTCTTCGAGACTGACAATGAGGATTCGTGTTGTTCCGGAATCTTGAAGGATTCATTCCAAGGACGGTATTCATTAGACCATGAAAATGTTAGGGGTTGTGAAACTGCACCAAGTGCGTGATGTAGGCGTTTTCTGTATCCTTTTTATGTCAAGGGAAACACCAATGCGGGTTGACAACCAGATAGAACAACATATTTAAATTGTTATCCTAATTAGAGAGTTAGTAGTCAAAACTACATTAATTTGAAATTACCAAATGCCAATAGTGTAGCGTCGAGTGTTAAGGTGTTAAGGGAAAACGGAGTCGGGTACCGAAAGAGTATGTCACAATTTTCAACGCTTAAATCTGTCAGGAATGACAAGTTAAGATGTTATTGCCAAAGTATCGTCTGGTCTAACGAATACAAACGAATGGGTTTGTATATGGATATGCGGGACATCCGTTGTCTGAAAGGGAGGGTATGTCAAAACCAAATATTGCCAATAATAATTATTACTCTCAAGAGTTGAAATGATCCGTTTGAGAGTGTGAGTCGTGTATATAAAAAAGAATGGATTTAGATAAGACATATTAGTTCGACAGCAAAGGGATTGAATCCTTTCACCGGTGGCTAGGGTGGAACACGTAGAGTGTGAGTTCAGTCACTAGAAAGTAACTGGCTAACGAGCGTTCCACAGGTTTTGCTTCACAGTCTTAGTGCATTTTACCGGTATTAAAGCATACCAACCTCAATGCATATCATGCATGGTGTGTCTATGGATTGATAGTCGAGATTTAGTTTTGGATTTTACCCAGGTAATTTGCTAGGGGCCAAATTACAAAATCATGTTAATAACCTCAACTGTTAGAGCAAAGATCCAGCCAAAATATAGTGGAAAGTCTGAGATGTATAGAAATGTGTTGTGCCGTGAAGGAATTTTAGAACTTACGCTATGCTGTGCGTCAGTCAATATTGTCAAGGACAATGGATGACACAATTATGAGTGAGGATCTTCAGGCGATGTAATACACATGTAACGCTTGCATCTAGCGACAAGTTTATCAAAAATATATTATAGGGGGGGTGTCCTGCTTTAGAACTGACCAGAGTTCATAATCGCGTTACTGAGTAAGAGGCTCAGCAAAAGTTTAAAGTCTAGGATTGAACCATGAAGTTGATAACGTTTGTCGTTTGTATTCTGGTAGTCTGAAAATGATTTAGAGGCGAACGGTCGTGCGACAGAAGGCATCCTCTACTTCTAGATACTAAAATTTACGTAAGTAACATAGGTACGTAAATGTATTAAGCTCATGGTTTGCATAGAATGATATGCTCACTATTCGTGTTATGTCCGCGAATTGTAAAAAAAATCGGGGTAGAAGGCGGTTGATTATAGACGTGAACAGCCAAGTTGTTCTTTTAGGTTTGAAGAAAGTACCTTGTGAACAAGGGTGTGTGTTGGCTTATGCTGAGTAGAGGGGATGATAAGACCTCTTAAATGCGATTATCATGACTTATAATTCTCATGATTAAAGAAGTCTCATGATGTTACGAGCTTACTAGCACTTGCTATCACTTCGAACTTGTAGCGCATGTGGCATTTTGATTTTTCTCAAGTGGGCGTTGGGAAACTAGTAGTTAGAGACAGAATGTCCCATTCTTCTGTTACTTTACTATAGAGAACGAATAGTGGGGTCACGTCGTTGTATCGGTTTTCAACCAACCAACTAGAAAACATTTGGTGCGGATGCGAACGGTGAAATAGATATGAGGCTGAAATGAGATTTGAATGATCATAAATGTTTTGATATGGAGACGTATGGTGTGAGGAAACAAGGTGACGGTAAAGTTTAAAATGAGGTAATTGAAATCATCCTACCATGATTACAGGTTAGTTGCTTCGTTCGATGAGGTTTTTGGTCTCTCATTGAGATTTGACTGTAATGATTTAAGGCCTCAAGCCTAGCACTTACGAGTCCAGGCAAAGGATCAGATGTGAAGAGCATTAAATGCCGTGGGTTGGCACTTACCCTTTTCGGTGTTCCATCCACTTTGGTTGTCAAAGATAGCTCACTCTGTGATTTGTATCACCGGGTAGTAGGTCATGGTTAACGCGAATGCGTATGTAATGAAATAATTTCTAAAGAAGGTGTGTAGAGTAATAGGAGAAGCCACGTTCTGATCCTTTGAAATGTGTTTGATCGTAGGCAAGGTTCAATGGCTGTTGGGATTTCAATTGACGTTGATGCCTCACTGGATAGTCTAAGTGGTATAAACAACTTTATTGGTCGTGAGTTTGTCCACCCACTGGTTTCAAGCCAAATATCATGTAATTTCTACGGTTATCATATGGAATGGGATAGGATTTGATCGTAAAATTGGGTGGGAGGAGCTGCACATGAAGAGTAACTGTGTGTTGAGGGATTATTCCAAAAATAAATTGATAATAATTATAGGATGCAATCAGTTTCGATTTGAACCAAGAAAATGTTACTCAGTGAACATTGCAATAAAAGACCAATGGTCCTATCGTAGCAAATAATCGGCTTTACCTATCAAGGTGTTGTCCGAGTGTTTAACACTTTTGGTTTAATACATGAAAGGTGTTGGGGTGATGAAAACAAATAGACGGATCTTAGGGTGAACGACCATTGTCCAGACGCGAAGAGCATGTGAACCAAGGAAATGCATAAGTCGAAGAGAGATGACAAGATTGCTTTAAGGTAGTTTATCACTTGGTAGGAGTTTCAACGGAGGCAAAGCACGCTTGAATCATTAGGGAATTTTCAAGGTTATGTTGAGAGTACGGCAATGATTTCGTTTGCACAAACAGTTTTGGTTGCTACAAGGCTACTAGGAAGTGTATGTGCATAGTTTTGCTTCAAGGGAGGTGATCTAATATTCAAGGGGGTGAGAAAATTTCTGCATTACTATGCCATACAACGTGTTGATTGCATAAAGGTTGAGCTACTCCAGTTCCAGTAGGATTACTAGAAATCTTCATAGATGGAGTGAGGTGGCGGAGTCAGAAAATGACTTGTGCTAAACCGGGAGATCATCTAAAAGTGGTGACGCGATAGGTCCAGAATGAAAATTTTCACAAGTGTATAAGCATGAAATTGTAATTATTGTAAAGTCTGGGGTTAAAAACGTAAAGAAGGAGGAAAAACTTGGAGGGGAAGTTAGGGTTACACTAGGAGGCTATAAATGTGTGCAAACCCCCTCATTTCTCCTCAAGTTTTTGGCCAAGGGAAAAAAGAGGAGAGAAAAACGGGTTTTTAGGGTACCCAGCAGCAAAGCTCAGACGATCTCCGGAGATCTAGCCGTCGGATCGTTCTCAAATTGTTACTAGAGCTTCATAGAATATAACGAAGAATTCCACCGTTAGGTTTTTGATTTGGAGGCCTTGAGGTCGAGTTTTGCTGTCCCGAACAGAACAGTGATTTTGGAAGGATTCCGACGACTGTTTCGGTTTTCCGGCGATAGTGGAGGTGGTTTTCGGCAGCGGCTAAGTGGGGATCTGGTAGATCTCGGTGAGACGGTTCCATGGACGCTTGAATCACCTCAATCGGAGTTCATTTGCTATAGTTTTGAGCTACTCGTATGTGGATCTAGAACTTGCAAAAATTGGGATTTAAAAGGTAACAACTTTACTTAAAGTTTACATTTTTAGGAACAGGTTGTGTATGATTTATGGATATATGATGATGGTTCTATGATGATGATGATGGGTATATTTCTTAAACCCTGATTGGTGACCGTTGAGTAAAAGTCCGGAATGCAAATTCCGGCAAGAGCCGAGCCGACTGCCGACTGTCCGGGCTGACTGTTCGGTCGATTCTCCGAACTTAGGACCCTAGCGACACTTAGATGAGTTTTGATGGTTTTCGTGTGTTAACTTTTGTGCAGATCGTTTAGCACCAGTTTTAGCTTATGCATACCGATTCAGGATAGTTGTCGACAGACAGGTGAGTACAAGATCCCCATTTTATTGTTTTAGGGTAATGTACATAATCAAGAATTAGACATTTATAATAAATATATTTTTATTACTTAAATGTTTGCAAAGAAAGATAATGTTTGTTAAACCGAACGTTTTGTAAGAAAGATAAGAAAGATAGCGGTGTTAAACCGAACGCTTTGTAAGAAAGAAGGATAAGAAAGATACGGTTTATATAACCGAAACGTTTTGTAAGAAAGAAAGATAAGAAAGATACGGTTTACATAACCGAAACGTTTTGTATAAAGAAATATAAGAAAGATATGGTTTATATAACCGAACGTTTTGTAAGAAAGAAAGATAAGAAAGATACGATTTATATAACCGACCGTTTTGTAAGAAAGCAAGATAAGAAAGATACATTTTGTTAAACTGAACGTTTTATGAGAAAGAAAGATAAGAAAGGTAACGGTTGTTAACCAAACATTTTACAAGGAAGAAAGATAAGAAATAATAATGGTTTATTTAACTGTACGTTTTATAAACAAGAGAAAGAGAAGAAGAATGGTTTATTTAACTATATGTTTTATTAACAAAGAGAAGAGAATGGTTTATTTAACGATATGTTTTATAAACAAAGAGAAGAAGAAAAAGTCAAATACATTGTCTAATATGTTAGAATATGAGACCTAGATAAGAAAAGACTTGGGGTAGTAGCGTAGTCCCAGAGGCTAGTGCTACCCTAAGCATAGTAGCAAGTCTTGAGGTAGTAGTATAGTCCTTGAGACTAATGTTACCCGAAGCTGATGTTGCGGCATGTACCGAGACCATGACGTACCATGATAAAAATTCGGACAGTGCTCGGCAGGGCACTGTAACGAGGATGTTGTACGACTGGTTAAGAAGAGCAACGACGGTTGCTCCGGTGATGACGGTTACCTGAGAAGTCCCTTGTGAACACAAGTTGTGAGTATCAGCCTTTGGACGATGAGCCTTAGGGAACAATACTCGCTGAGAAAGAAAGAAGTCCTTTATGGACACGAGAAGTCCTTGTTGGACACGAGAATGAGAAAGAAACAGATTATAGACTATTAATGTATGACTTAACAGAACATAGCACATAATAACTAAGTATAAATTTACATGTTGTATTGTAACATATTTAACTTAGTAGCATAAAGAATGTTTAAAGTATGCTTAACGCATGTTTTCATAAAAATGAGTTTTATATGATTAACACGAGAAAGAATGCTTTTATGTTAAAGTTGTAAACTTGAAATCACAAGCGTTAGCTGACTATTTTAGTATGCACATCAGGTAGCAAATGAAAGAAAAGGATATGAAGCCGCGAGGGCTTAGGAGAAGGTGGTTGGATGAATGTTGCTGCCAATGAAGACTGACATCCCCATTTGCTAGTTTTTGAATGTTGAACAATGTTGAATTAAAAGTTTTAATCGACTTTGAAATATGTAAAGACTTCCGTTGTTTTAAATTAATGTTTATTTGAAGTTTAAGAACTATGTTTATGCTTGTTTGTGCCAACTATGAGAGGTACCCGGTTTGGTTCCTTTCACGGAGGGCTTCAAAGTTAACCAGACTAGGGCGGCGCTCACGATCCCATACTCACGGCGTACAAGACGAACGCCGAGTCGCCCCCATTAGGTTTTCTCCCACCACCATTGCATAATCATACTCGTCTGGTAAACGCACATCTGGGATAAGTCACGTTCCAAAGTATCCGAGGGTCGACCTGCTCTGATACCACTTTGTCACTGGGTCATCTCTAGAGGCTCCGTGTGGCGCCATGGGTTACCCCAGGGCCAGCCGATCCATCCCGCTTGTGATCAGTGTCTACTAGTTTCGTCCTGCCTTAGACTCATCAGGCGAGCAGCAACAGCTCGCGACCAGTGATGCTTTCGGTGTGCAAGACACCTAGGCATGTTCACGTCGTCTATCCCACTAAGGCCGTCCCCGATGAAGTCCGGACTAGCCAGCAAACCCAAGCGTTCAAGTACAACCATAGCAAAACGATCTTCGAACATTTGGTCCGTGACAATAAGCTCATAAAAGTTCTATTATAACATACGTAACCTTACATATGTTACAAGTGTTACATGCATTATAAGTTAATTTATACCTAATATATATTTATATATGTAAGTTGATAAATTTGTTTTCTTCGTAGGTAAAAGATTTTCGTGTCAAATATGAAGATGATTATCAAAAAATGAAGCCTATTGAGGTTTTATGTTTTTTTGTTAGCTTATTATAGTTTTTGTATCATTTTTAAATATTTAAGTTTGTATTAAATACCTTGTTACGTTTTTAATGTTGATTGTGATGAATTTTTATAGATTTATACAATTTATCTATCCTTTTATTTTGTTTACACTAGTATCAGATGATGTTATACCTGTAACATGATATTAACATATGTAATAACACGTATGTTGCTAACACGTTTAAAATAGTAGTTTTTTATAAATAAAAAAAATTAATTTTCATTATTAATTACTAGCTTTTTAATTAAAAAAATTAAATAATATAATTTAAAAAGTAGGAGAGAGAATATATGATAGATATTTTAAGATAATTGTGAAATAAAGTATGAGAGATATGATATTATTGTGTTTAGTCAAATACCCAAATTACCCTTTTATACATTTTCTTATTAAATCAAATGATTTTTTAATTTGGAAAATTCTACTTCATTCATTCATTATGATCAAGGGATGATATAGGGTTTAGTGGGTTTTACAAGTTAAAGTGTTTTTGTTATAACCCTCCCCTATATTTGAAAAACCGGTTTACCAACCAGTTTGGGCCCGAACCGGTTTCAAACCAACCCAAACCGGTTTGTATAGGGTTCAGATTTTTACCTTCCAAACCGGGTTGTGCTCCGAACTGGTTTATACACAAGTCGGTTTTGTCTCTTTAGAAAAAACCAGAACCGGTTTATAACCCGAAGCGGGTTGATAAAAATACCTGGTTTGTACTAGAGGTGCACAAAGTAACCGGATCCGAATCTGATCCGGCGGATTATCCGAAATCGGATCCGGAAAGAACCGAATAAACGGGAACCGGACCGGATTTTATAGGAACCGGCGGATCCAGAACCAGTTCCGGGAATTTATACGGACCTGATAAAAAGCGGATAAAAATCAAACATTTTGGAACCGGACAGAACCGGTTCTAGCCGTTGGGTAGAAAGAAAAGGCTATATAGCCGTTAAAGTGTAATCCCTAGGAAATTCCGCCCTCTATTTGAACCCTTCCGACACTTGAAATTTCTTTGTTTTGTAGTTGCATCTATACAGTGCAATAAATTATCTCATCTATCCATTACTTTTCTTATGTGATCACACATGCATACATTAAGTACAATTAATGCAAAAATGATAAATATTTAAATGGGTGTTTGTTATTATTCTATTAAATAAGTAAATACATTTATGTACTAAATTATTTCTAAACCTATAAATACATTGACACATTTGTAATTAAATAAACAATTTACAAAAATGTTAAATTATAAATTCTTTTATTTAGGGTTTATAAGAATTATAAGAAAATGATTTTTGATCGAAATAAAGGTTATTTCCATCTTAAAAAAATTATATTTTAGGATTCTAACATTTTAATTATAATATAAAGAGGGTTAGATTTTATAAAAGTTAAAGAATTTATGTTTACAAAAACTTCGGGGGTTATTGGGTAATTTCAGAAACTTAATTCCTAATTTAATCTAACTTTAAACTAGAAATGATGAATTCTGGAAACCTAAGGACCATTCAACAATTTAAAAACTTCCAATTCCCCCCCCCCCCCCCTATTCAGAAAACACCCAATCCTCCCCTTTGACCCTCAAAAAGTCAAACCGAACCAAAACCTTCAAATCCGTACAACAATCCGTCGAATTCGAATGTTAAAACTATAATTGAGCTTCTGAAAACGTTCGTGCGACCAAACCAATCGTTTATAACGAACCAATTTCATACACAATCAATGATCTTGAGCCAAATCGTCCCGTAACCGTCCTCAATCAATCGAGACTTCATTTCATGCATTTAACATGAAATTAGCCTATAAAAACGAATGCCACACCTTCATACAATGCACCATAATCTCTATAAACATCTGATGGCATTGCATTTCACCCCCAAAGCCATATCGAGTTCGAGGGTCTCCGAAGTCGTACCCCCCCTGTCGTTCTCCTTCGATTCTCAACCATTTTAGGTATTTCTGGTACCCTTAGTTTCGTCTTGTGGTAAGGAGAAAAAGCCCCTTGGATTCGGTTTCGATCGGGTTCGAATCGAGTGGGATTGGAACTAGGGTTGGGACGGGGATGAGTAGGGAAGGAGATGAACGAGGGTTATGGGTTAAAGGTATTTCGCGTCTGATGATAGACAAGGCATGAGCCCTGGTCTACTAGTTAAAAGGGTGTGTGGCTTGTGACTCGTGCGCAGGTGCGGATTCGAGTCCCGGCAGTCCCTTTTCAACTTTTGATTTTTCTTTTAATTGTTTTATTCCTATAATTTAAATGTTTTAAATTCAGACTAAATCTTTATAAATCAAAGGATTATGTTTCGCAATCTTTATGAAAGCAGGAAAATTAAAAATAATGTTTCATCCATTTTATTTATTATAAATCCTAAATAACTAATATATAAGAGTTTATTTAAATAAACTTAAATGAAATGTTTGATTATTTTAATCCATTTTTGAATAAATAAGGTGTATGAATTGTTTAAACAAATTACTAATATTATTTCATACACAAGTTATAAATTAAATAACATTATTAAACCCTTTTAATACTTATATAATTTTTGAGACAAGGATAATTATTTAAAACTTTTAAATCTATAAAAATGCTTAAATGCTCATTCCAAATATTTGATACAAAAATTCCTATTTATTTATCCTTTCATTCAAAGAGATTGTTGAATAGTCCAAATAATCATTTTCAATTACATAAAGTGAGATAATTAAACATTTTCATTTTAGAATTTATTACTTTTAAAATGATTATAAATGAATTCAATTGTATTATTTAACTTATTCAATTCCATACATTTATCTATTAATTATCTTTAGAATAATTATATAAGTTAATAAATAAATAAATCTTAATTTATCCTAATTACTTTTATGGATTTCTTTATTCATGAACTTACTTTCTTGTACAAAATATACATACACAAGTCCACATTCAACCCAAACCCTATCAAACCCTAAAGTCACACCATCTTATTCAATCTATTTTAAACCTAGAATACAAATTATCGTGTAGGTTTGTTGTGAAGAATTCTCACAATATCTATTCATCTCATCAAACCCTATCATCCTTAGCTTCAATTCATGTGAGTTTCATAGCCCCCTTTCTCTTTACTATTGTTTACAAATACTCGAGGAGGAACGTGTTTACATTACTATACATACAAATTCAATACCTTTGTTCTCATGCTATTACTATGTGCTTTATGTAATAAACTACTTGGCGACCATACGTGTGTTCATGGTTAGTGCAATCATTAACTTGAGTTGCAAGCCTAAGGTAGTACCTTTTATGATCATTTATATGGGAATCCGATTCATTACATAACACGAACCTTGGTGGGTATTGTGTATACATCTTACTACATTTTCAAAATGACAATCAGTTGGATTGTACCTACAGTTTTCCATTTACACGGTTTGATTCTACGCTTGGAACCTTGTATGTTTTCACATTTATGCCTTAGTTATGCTTTGAACATATTGAATTTCAAATACTTTTTACTTAACTTTTGTTGGTGTCAAAACCTATGTTACTCACCAACTACTTGTAGTTGACATTTAATCACATGTTTCAGGTGCACTAGTTTGAGGACCCTACTTGCTCATCTAGGACTTGGACCTAGTTTAATTTAATTACTGTTATGTTTTGAACGTTTCATTTTCTATGTAACGGATGGTTTTAAGTTAATAAATAAATATTGTCATTGATAATAGAGGATCATGTGCTTATGAACAACCGTGTCAGCCCCGGCGATAATCCGCCACCGGCCGGGGTGTGACAGATTGGTATCAGAGCCATGGTTATAGGGAATTAGGTTATTAGACACACATGACCTAGACTATAACCTAGACTATAACCTAGGAGTCCCAAACATGAGTTTAACTTGTGTATTTCATTAGGAAATCCACTCTATACTATACTTACCTACATCTACCTATTTCTGACTACCTGACACAACTACATGAACTACAAAGAATCTACATGAATTCTACTCTTAGACTTAAAAGTCTAATCCAAATGAAACTCTTAAAGGTACGTAGGTTCTAACTAATGAATGAGAACTTGTGCAATCCGGAAGGGTGGATACCTGTATTCTGGGAGTTCTGTCTAGGAAAGCATTTCGTATAAATCCAAATCAACCGATGGACCAGTTATGCTTTCCTGGGAATTCTTGGAATGAGTGTCCACTTATAGGCTAAAGCATGACTTCTCAAACATTAGATGAACTTAAAGTACTTTGTTATAGTTAATGTACCCATTAGGTTACCACCCATGTTTTATCTAATATCTCATGACCTGTTTACAAACTCTTATATATGATTCACATCTTACAAACTTTCTATTCATCCCTTTGTAGAATGCCTCCCCGTCGTGAACGTAGGGGCAACCTCACCAACATGATCATTTGGCTACGATCCTACCAACCATGGTTAACCAGCTGAACCAAAATGCTGCACCAAGGAACTCGGTGTGCACTTTTAAACACTTTAACTCCTGTAACCCCACTAAGTTCTACGGGAACGAGGGAGCCACTGGACTTCTCCAATGGTTTGAAAGCATTGAGGGAATCTTCATCAATGCTGACTGTCCCGAGAACCTGAAAGTCCGTTATGCTACCAGTGTCTTCCAGATGAGAGCACTCACATGGTGGAACGGGGAAAAGCATAACCGTGGGATCGAAGTTTCCCTAGCCCAACCTTGGGCTGATGTCAAGACACTCATGACCGATGAGTTTTGCCCCCGCAACGAGATCAAGAAACTGGAAGCTGAGTTATGGGATCTCAAACAAGATAGTGGTGAAAGCCTTACCTACACCACCTGTTTTCATGAGCTGAGCCTCTTAGTGCCTCATATGGTTACCCCTCCATCCCGAGCTATTGAGAAATACATCAATGGCCTACCCATGCAGATTCAGGATACTATTTTGGGTAGCAAACCAGTCACCCTCGAGGAAGCCATCCATCTTGCTGCTGCCCTGTTAGACAATCATGTTAAGGCAGGAACTCTATCTAAAAAGGGTGCCAAGAAGACCCTTGAGAAAGCTACTGCTGAACTCACCAAGGAGACCAAGTTTGAGTCTTCCTTCAATAACAAGAAAAAGAAGGGTAGAAACTTTGCCATTGTCACACCTGCTACTCCTCTAGCCTAAGTAGCCCCTACTACCTTCAACCCCATCAAGAAACCCTATGGGGGAACCTTACCTTTTTGCAACACTTGCCAGCAGCATCATACAACCAACATGCCATGTCGTTTATGTACTGGTTATGGACTTTATGGGCATACGGCTAACATCTGTCGTGCTGCTCCCCGAGTTAACCAAACCTATCAACCTGCCGTTCATGTTCCTACTCCCGATCCTATCCCTCAGGGTCATGCTTGTTACGAGTGCGGAGACCTAAATCATTTCAGGAACCGTTGCCTTAGGTTGGTCATTATGAACCAAGCCAACATGAACCAGGGCAACTTGATTCAGGGAAATATGAACCAGGGGAACATGAACCGGGGAAATGTGAATCAGGGGAATGCAAACCCCGTGGCTCGTGGGCGTGCCTTCAACATCAATGCCAGTGAGGCTCAAGCCAACAACGACATGGTGAACGGTACGTACCCAACTAATCAACAATATGCTTCTATCATGTTTGATACTGGTTTCGGTAGAAGTTTTGTGTCCTTTGAATTTGAACCACAACTTGCTATGAGTCGAGCTAAGTTAGACAAACCCTTTGATATTTTAGTAGCTGACGGATATTTTGTTTCATGTGACACCATTATTAGGGATTGTACCTTAAACTTGAACGACCATGACTTCTCGATTAATCTTATACCTATGGCTCTCGGAGATTTCGACATCATAGTGGGCATGGATTGGCTGACTAAGCATCATGCCGAAGTCGTCTGCTTTCACAAATATATCTGTATCCCTCTTGACTCGGGTGACATTTTGAACGTCTATGCTGAGAAGCCGTCAAAAGGACTCAAACTGATGTCCTGCACTACCGCACGGAAGTACTTACGGAAGAAGTGCGTAGCATTCTTGGCTCATATTGTGGAACTGAAAGGAAAAGACAAGAGTCCCCAAAACATTCATGTGATCAAATATTTCCCAGAAGTCTTTCCCGAAGATTTACCCGGTCTTCCTCCTGCACGTCAAGTTGAATTTCGTATTGACCTAGTGCCAGGAGCAAATCCCGTGGCCAAATCACCTTATCGTCTTGCACCATCTGAAATGCAAGAACTGTCAAGCCAGCTTCGAGAACTTTCTAACAAAGGATTTATTCGCCCTAGTGTTTCCCCTTGGGGAGCACCCGTCTTATTTATCAAGAAGAAGGATGGTTCATTCCGGATGTGCATCGACTACCGGGAACTTAACAAGCTTACTGTAAAGAACCGTTATCCACTTCCGAGGATTGATGATTTATGTGATCAACTTCAAGGCTCGAGTTATTTCTCAAAGATTGATCTTCGTTCTGGTTATCACCAATTACGAGTCCTCGAATCTGATATCCCCAAGACAGCTTTTCGTACAAGATACGGTCATTACGAGTTCATGGTTATGCCCTTCGGACTAACCAATGCACCCGCGGTATTCATGGATCTTATGAACCGCGTGTGTAAACCGTACTTGGACAAATTTGTGATCGTCTTCATTGACGATATCCTCATCTATTCAAAATCAAAAGCAGAGAACGAAGAACACTTGTGTTTGGTTTTAGATCTCTTAAAAGAGGAGCAACTATACGCTAAGTTCTCCAAGTGTGAATTTTGGGTAAAGGAAGTCCAATTCTTGGGACATATAGTTAACGAGAAAGGTATTCACGTGGATCCCGCTAAGATTGAAGCGGTAAAGAACTGGCAAGCTCCAAAGACCCCTACTGAAGTCCGCTCATTTCTTGGGTTAGCGGGCTATTATCGTCGTTTCATAGCCAACTTTCCAAAGATCGCAGTACCACTCACAACCTTAACACATAAAGGCAAGCCCTACGAGTGGGGACCAAAGCAAAAGGAAGCCTTTAAGACTTTAAAGCAAAAATTATGTGTGGCTCCTATCTTAACCCTTCCCGATGGAACAGAAAACTTTTTCGTTTACTGTGACGCTTCCCACTTAGGCCTTGGTTGTGTTCTAGTGCAACGAGGCAAAGTGATCGCTTACGCGTCCCGATAACTTAAAATTCATGAGAAGAATTATACGACGCACGATCTTGAGCTGGGTGCGGTCGTATTCGCTCTCAAAATCTGGAGACACTACTTATATGGTACTAAGTGTGAGGTTTTCACCGATCATAAGAGTCTCCAACACATTTTCAATCAAAAGGAACTCAACATGAGGCAAAGGCGTTGGGTTGAACTCCTAAACGACTACGACTGCAATATTCGTTACCATCCTGGTAAGGCGAATGTCGTAGCCGATGCTCTTAGTCGTAAGGAACCTATCAAGATCCACAACATTCGAATCCAAAATGACATTCAAACTCGCATCCTTGAAGCACAACATCTTTCCGTTACTAAAGGAAACATGTACAATGAAATGTCATGTGGTGCTGAACTTCAACTCGAAACCAAACCCAATGGATTACTCTACTTTCTGAATCGTATCTGGATTCCGGACCGTGACAATCTCCGTACCTTTGTCATGAACGAGGCTCACAAGACTCGTTATTCGGTGCATCCCGGTGCGGATAAGATGTACAAAGACCTTCGTACCCAATACTGGTGGCCTGGTATGAAAAAGGGCATTGCTCTATACGTGTCCAAGTGCCTTACTTGTTTGAAGGTTAAGGCCGAACACCAGCGTCCATCTGGTTTGCTTGAACAACCGGAGATACCCGTGTGGAAATGGGAGTGTATTGCCATGGATTTTATAACCAAACTCCCGCATACGTCCCGTGGTCATGATATCATATGGGTAATCATCGACCGTTTGACTAAATATGCTCATTTCCTACCCATTCGCGAAGAATATCGAGTTGAGAAATTGGCTCGAATCTATATTGATGAGATCGTTAGTCGTCATGGTGTACCTCTCAACATTATCTCTGATCGTGATGGACGATTCACTTCTCATTTCTGGCAGTCTTTACAATCAACTTTGGGCACTCAGATGAATCTTAGTACGGCTTACCATCCGTAAACTAATGGTCAATACGAACGAACGATTCAAACCCTCGAGGATATGCTTAGAGCCTGTGTCATTGACTTCAAGAGAAATTGGGATTTACATGTACCCTTAGTCGAGTTCTCATATAACAACAGCTATCACACGAGCATTAACATGGCTCCTTTCGAAACACTTTATGGTCGAAAGTGCCGCTCTCCTATCTGTTGGACTGAAATTGGTGAAGCACAAATCACTGGTCCCGAACTTATTCAGGAGACTTCCGACAAGATCATGTCAATCCGTGACAACCTTCTAGTAGCAAGGAGTCGGCAAAAGAGCTATGCCTACAAACGTCGAAAACCCTTAGAATTTCAAGTTGGTGACCTAGTCTTCCTCAAGGTATCCCCTTAGAAAGGAGTGTTTCGTTTTGGAAAGAAAGGAAAACTTGCACCAAGATTCGTAGGCCCTTTTAAAATTCTTGAGCGGGTTGGGAAGGTAGCCTACAAGTTGGAATTACCCGAATAACTCAGCAACATCCATCCTACACTCCATGTCTCGAACCTGAAGAAATGTTTAGCTGACGAAAATCTCCAAATACCGCTTGACGAGGTTCACATTGACGAATTAATGCACTTCGTAGAGAAACCCGTGGAGATCATGGACCGAGAAGTTAAGCAACTAAAATGAAGTCGTATTCCAATTGTTAAGGTTCGGTGGGAATCCAAACGTGGCCCTGAATTTATTTGGGAACGTGAGGATCAAATGAAAGCCAAATACCCACACCTTTTTCCAGTACCCTCTTCCTAATCAATTTCGGGACGAAATCTCCTAAAGTAGGGGAGACTGTAATCCCCAGGAAATTCCGCCCTCTATTTGAACCCTTCCGGCACTTGTAATTTCTTTGTTTTGTAGTTGAATCTATAGATTGCAAAAAATTATCTCATCTATCCATTACTTTTCTTATGTGATCACACATGCATACATTAAGTACAATTAATGCAAAAATGATAAATATTAAATGGGTGTTTGTTATTATTCTATTAAATAAGTAAATACATTTATGTACTAAATTATTTCTAAACCTTTAAATACATTGACACATTTGTAATTAAATAAACAATTTACAAAAATGTTAAATTATAAATTCTTTAATTTAGGGTTTATAAAAATTATAAGAAAATGATTTTTGATAGAAATAAAGGTTATTTCCATCTTACAAAAATTATATTTTAGGATTCTAACATTTTAATTATAATATAAAGAGGGTTAGATTTTATTAAAGTTAAAGAATTTATGTTTACAAAAACTTCGGGGGTTATCGGGTAATTTCAGAAACTTAATTCCTAATTTAATCTAACTTTAAACTAGAAATTGTCACACCCTGCCAATGCGGAAGTACGGGATGTAACTGGTATATCGCATTGAACACACGTACAAGAGAAAGTAAAGGGAAAATTGTGCATTACATTGAACCATACTACATGCTTCTAACGACAGTACAAATACAAGAAAAATCTCTAAAATAGTACAAAGTGACTAAATGTCTGACTACAACCAAAGTACACAATCAAAACTAAAAACAATAATTATAATCCAAAAGCGAGCCCTCATAAAAATCTCTTGTTCAATTCCGTTTACATGAAAGCATATTTCAAAAACGGGTCAACTATATAAATAGTTGGTAAATTCGCAGTTTTTGCGACTCTATAAAAAGTTTCTAATAAAAATCCAAAGTGATCAAAAATCCATTGATCGAGTACACATGTATTAGACAACATATAACCATAAGCCGTAATCAAAGCCTCGACGAAATAAAAATAAAGTACCCCATACTGAAGTCTAATGCAAACAACCGCCTAAAAATTGGCTAACTTTGCGCCCAAGTGACCCTACAAGTCAGGTTGGCGCGACCAAACCATGAGCGGGGGTGTCAACCCAAGTAGTACTACCCAAAATTCCCAACGGCTACGCTCAGCTAATTGATTACCCAAAATTATGGACTTTAAGGCATTAAAAAAATAACTCATGTGTCAATGTATCGTATAACATGTGACTAAAAATAAATAAAGAATTAGCTTTTCCCCAAAAACAGTAAACATCAAGTAAAGTGGGACCGCGAAACTCACCTGAAAAGTGCGGCGAGTACTACGTCACACACAACAAAATACAGGAAAAATCCAAGTCATAATCTGGTCCTACTGTCAAGTGGACACAAACGATGCATTCAGGACTCCTAAAGGTTGTGACCAAGTCAACAAAACAAAAAGTGGCTATGTAATCGGTTACATACCCAAACCCATGCATACGCGTACGAACTGTTAAAAATTATAAAACCGGCTTTTATATAAATCCGTGACCTTAAAACCTTAATTTTTAGATTTTAATAAAGAACATAAGTAGTTATAAAGTCATATATAATAAAATCTCAAGTCACGGTTTCATTTGATTAAAAACGCGATTACGCTCGTAAAGTCCGGTTTACGGTTTGAAAATTCGATTCGTCCGAAATTAGGATATCAGTGTGATATTAGTGCCCAATTTAAAATTTCAAATTTATGTTTTTAATGTGATCATACTTCTGTTCAAAATCCCCTAAAACTTTTTATAAAAACAATTTTATACAAAAAAAATTTTAAAAAAATAGTAACTTTTTATAACGTTTTAATGAACCAAAATTCCAAAACCATATTTAGACATAAATTTACTGCTTGAAACTTTCACCAATTGATCATATACATAAGTAGGAATTTCTGACCAATTTTCATAATTTTTCAATATCTAGATTATTTATTATGCATATAATATTGTTAAAATTTAATAAATTCCGGAAAAATAGTTAAACTTGTCAAAACTTTACCAAATTTTTACCAGATTATTTTTAGGTCCACATGAGATTAAATTAATAGTTTCAAGTCCTAATATTGTCCAAAAGTATATGATCCCAAATTCAATCGTTAAAATTTCATAAATACCAAATACCTACATAGACAACTCCAAATTTTCACGAATTTTGGACGAGAGTCGTGTTTTATCATATAATAAGTACTGACCAAATTCTAGATTTTTCCAATACTCAGAGATATTTTTCCAAATTTTCATTTATTAAATTTGTAGGAATTTTAATAAATAATCTATAAAGATTTTGGTTACCAAAATTTCCAGATCAAACTTTTTATATAAATACTAATGTTTAAAAATAAATTTGGATGTTAGATCACATTTTCAAAAAAATCCATCAAAACAATTGTTGTATAAAAATAAATATATTAGTTCCATTATTTGTTCCACGTGAACTGGGGTTGGGTTTATAACCTAATAACCACTCAAAAGACCAAATATCTCAATACTAAATATTTTCGAATTCAATTCCCAACCAATGACTATTAAAACTATTCTAACATAAAATCAAAGCTTAATGGGTAAACTTTATACCTACCGTATAAATAGTTCGCGTACGCGGAACATTCCGTATTTCACATTCAATACGAACCAAAAACACCATTAGGATCGTTTTTATCTTCTGAGCATTTCCAAATGCTCAAAATTGACATGAAATGCCGTTTCGATAGCCATGCAACCCGATCAATTTCCTGTTTTCGATCCTAGAAATTGTTACAATCTGTTCGTATTCAAAAATATAGTTCCCAACATCTGATCGGAATTCCCTTCGGTGAAAACATTCATATATGTGTTTAAAAACTACTATCCACAAATCGTCACGATCCAACGCTCGGATCTCCGGGGATCGACGATTCTTTGAGACCCAGTTTTTCAAATCCGAAAATCCGATCAATCGCATTCGAGGGTACAAAAAGAATACCTAGAACGTTCTGATCAAACATTTCTCCGGTAGGGTTGTGCGTCTATGTGTTGACAACATTATATCCAAACTTTATGCGTTTCTAACGGTCGGATTTCCGGGGATCGTCCGATCTTTAAAACTGCGCATGCGTAAAACTTTCTAGACAGATTTTAAAAGTTGTTTTTAACAGTTTTAAGCTTAGATTTAGGACAATCGGAGCTTACCATTGCGTTCGGAACGTCGAGAAATGGTTCCAGGTCAAAAACGGGCTTCGGCCGCCGTCGGCCACCACCGGACCACCGCCGGACCACCACCAGCTCCAGCCCTCTCTCTCTCTAATTTCTTTCAATGAATTGTGCAAATGAGAAAAAGGGAGTGTAGTGGGGTATTTATATCCCTCGTGATCTCCGATCGCGTGCCAGTTTCTAGCTTAAACGAATCCGATAAAAATAGAGGCGTTATTTTACCCAAAATAACTTATTATAATTTATTATTTTCCCTCAGGTCCTTACGTCTCATAAATATATCCTTTCGTATTTAAATTAAAATTTTACGAAACCGCTCGACTCGGGTGTTAACGCGTATAGACCCGAACTTGATCAAATTTTTGACATTATAACACCCAAATAAATCTTTTTATTGTCTTTCGTTCACTAACGAGTTCCATTCGTTTGAAAGTATATTTCAACATAATAATACTATTATTATTATTATATGAATTCGTCGAACGCGGTGTTGAATAGTTCGTTCACTTAGACCGTCAATTTGAGGATAGTAAGCGGTGCTCATATCTAAGCGCGTTCTCAAAGATTTCTGTATTGTCTGCCAGAAATGGGATGTAAAGCGACTATCCCTATCGGAAATAAAGGAAACAGACACTCCATGCCTTGCTACAATTATACAGTCGAGCCAGCTTTTCTATCTAGAAGTCCTCTCGGATAAGTAGGAAATGTGCAGAGTTCGTTAATAGGTTAATAATCTCCCAAAATGAATCATAGCCGCCCAACGTTCTAGGTAGCCCTAGTAACGAAATCTATTGAAATTTGTTCCCACGTCCCTTTGCGGAATCTCGGGTTGTTGTATCTACTTATTGTTAGTAATAGTAATTACTCATAAAGGTCAGTACATTGTTGCGTCATAAGGCGACACAACATGGTTGGTGTGTATACAACATAACCGTAAAAGTAGATACAAGGGAATTTTAAAAATCAACATAACAAAAAGACGAGATTCACACTTCTTGTACTAGAATTGAAAAGTGATGATTAGTCATTAGAGAATGAATTAATAACGAGAAATCCAAGCTTAAAGCTTTACAAAGCAAGTATATAATGAGTACCAGTATGATTGTACCAAACTCGAGTCGTGAAACCGAAGATTAACAAACAAAGGATATTATACTAGGATTCTGTCGAGATAAATTTGCTAAGAGTCAAATTGACTCAATCCTATCAAATGTTATAGGAAATGAGTCATCATTATAAAATAGATGTCAGCGATGACCCATGCTATGTAACCTCACCACAAAGTGTCACACCCCCAAATTTATTTACTTATTAAATAAATACAGGTTGCAACGATTGGTTCATTACATGATAGCGGAAGCTGTAATAGTGATTTCTAAGACTTGTATACATACACAAATAGTAAGACTAAATAGTACAATGATCTAAGTTCTTCTAGATCAACGACAGACTTGAGACCGGATTATCTATGTCCTTCCAGCTAGGAATTGTTCCAACTTAGTTAGCCTATTCCAACCGCGCCATGGCTAAAGGTTACCTGAGAAACATACTTGAAAGTGTCAACACAAAGGTTGGTGAGTTCACAGAGTTTGTTCATTTAGTACAGTTAGTTTTCCCCGAAAACGTATACATGACTTAGCCGTCATAAAATAAGTAGTTTTCCTTTGAAAACATGCCCATGACTTAACCGTCATAAATCCAATGTTTAAACATGATCATTTTCCGATCAAACCTGATCACTTTAACATGATCAGAACTCTTTTGTTTAAACCTGATCACTTTAACCTGATCAAAACTCTTTTGTTAAACCTGATCAGAACTCTTTTGTTTAAACCTGATCACTTTAACCTGATCAAAACTCTTTTGTTAAACCTGATCACTTTAACCTGATCAGAACTCTTTTGCTTAAACCTGATCACTTTAACCTGATCAAAACTCTTTTGTTAAACCTGATCACTTTAACCTGATCAGAACTATTTTGTTAAACCTGATCACTTTAACCTGATCAGAACTCTTTTGTTTAAACCTGATCAAAACTCTTTTGTTTAACCTGATCAGAACTCTTTTGTTTAAACCTGATCACTTTAACCAGATCAAAACCCTTTTGTTAAACCTGATCACTTTAACCTGATCAGAACTCTTTTGTTAAACCTGATCAGAACTCTTTTGTTAAACCTGATCACTTTAACCTGATCAGAACTCTTTTGTTTAAACCTGATCACTTTAACTTGATCAAAACTCTTTTGTTAAACCTGATCACTTTAACCTGATCAGAACTCTTTTGTTTAAACCTGATCACTTTAACCTGATCAAAACTCTTTTGTTAAACCTGATCACTTTAACCTGATCAAAACTCTTTTGTTAAACCTGATCACTTTAACCTGATCAAAACTCTTTTGCTTAAACCTGATCACTTTAACCTGATCAAAACTCTTTTGCATGTATTACCAATGAATCTGAATACTAATCCGATCTATTGACCCCATTTGTAAGCTTGCAAGGAATACAAAATAGTATGTAATGTACGAGACCGTAACCAAACCCCAACATTCTGTGCCTCCCCCCGCCTTTCTGCGAGTAAGACAATATGCGGTTATTCGGCCATTTGGACCCCTGTTTAGCGCGACTAACCATGACCGGAGGCGTCACCCCCAATAGTACTATCCATATAATCCCGGGCTAAAATAGCTAATGGTTACTAACTTATTCAGAGGACTTTAAGCGCTTTACTTTTCCCTCAATACACACATACAGTCAGATCATTAGTTCACTCATTTACATACAAAAGTCTTTTACAAGTATGTTTCCACCCCAAATCATTTCAAAAACTTTAGAAAAAGGGGTTAGTGAAATTCACAAGAAGTTAAACCAGAATGTTCATATTGTCAAACGTATAAGCAATGTAATTCATGTTTTCAAAACATAACAAGTAAGTATGTTTCTCCCCCGATGTTTACAAAACAGTAAAGAGTTAAAAGGGAGCCGTGAACTCACCTTGTGTTCGATGAAATCCTAGCAAATAACCTTGTGCTAATAGTTCTTGTCTATCCGTACCCTAATCACACAAGGGTACTAATGTGTTAAGACTACCTGTCTTATACGTATGTTGTTTATCCGACTTAACGAATCCCGTTAAGTACGCCTTTGTTTAGTAAAAATAGTGTTTTTATTTACGACTCGTTGGTGATTATTATTCCAGTCTAGACGCTTACGTATTTTCCGAGACAATAATATGTTTTCCTATTGGTGACTTATTAAGTGTACCAAAAATAAATATTATTTTTGTAGCTTAAAACATGTTCACTTATGTTCCACAATGTCATGTGATTATTTATTTTTAACCGAATCTCTTCATATGTTCCATGTACATATATCAAATGTTCATATTAGGATACTAATCTTTAATTCCTAGAACATTTCCAGAAACATATATTTTTAGTAACACCTTTCACGTTCATATGTTGATGATAATCGTTCGTATGTCTTCTTGAATCATAGGACACTACCTCGGGTCTTGCCAGGTAAGTCACACATGATCATATAACTTCACGAACATGTATCCTTCAACATAACACATGAATGGAATGAAGGGTTTATGAAGAACACCATCATCCAAGTATTATTTTATGTGATTATATATATATGTAGTTTATATTTGATGTGTCCTTGTCTTGTCCATGGTCCTTCTAGTTTGGTATTTTATGTATGAACATGTACATGTTTAAATATATGTATTCGAACATGACTTATGAAGAAATAAAGCCAAAACTCATCAAGACTTTTATGTTTTATTTTGTTCTTGAAAACTCAGATTTTTAGGCGTACTTCGAATAGACTTTTAGATGGTTTTAGAAGACCAAATGACTTGGGTTTTCTTCTAAAATCAAGTTTATTGAAACCAGAGGAGGTGTGAAAAAGAATTACTACGTTTGGAGTTGTGTAGGTACCTCAAAACAGAAAAATGGAAAGAGATATCCAAATTCGACCTGCACTGAGCGGCCTTCTTGCGCCGGCTTTTTGGAGGTCGAATACTCCATGGATTCGAGTGATTCCACTTGGGTTCTTCCTTCTTAACATGGAGCTTTATTCTAGAAGAAAAATGGACCGATTTGGCCAAGTAACGAAGGAGATATGGTCTTGCAAAGTTGGCCAAAAATCTGCCAGAAACTGAGTTACGGGATTTTTGTTTGCATTTTCGGTTTTGGAGAGGGGGATTGAGGGTGATTCCTTCTTGAAGTACTAGGTCTTGGCACTTTAATTTGTGGGTATGTGTGTGTGCTATTTGAGCCGAGAAAGGGAGAAAGGACAAGAGCAAAGCTCTTGTTCTTCCACACACACCTCTTTATATAGTAAATAGGTGGAGTAAGATCTTGGTAGTAATAATTGTCATCATGACAATGTATGGAGCTTGAGTGGTGAGTTGGATCTTCCATAATCATCACAAGGATGGTGGACAAGATAGATGTGACTTTGGGATATATCTTTACTTGAAAGAGTAAAGTGAATATGTGTGCATATGTATCGATATATATAAAGAAAGAAGGTGAGAGTTTGAGTGTTCTACACACTATCATCATGACATGGAATGATGGATTTGATGGATGTGAATTTGGATGGATTCACACTCATAAGAGCATGGTTCATATGACACCAATATGGTGGTGTGGTGTAGGTGATGTGATCTTTATGTTGCTTGCATCTTTCGTCATAATCATGATGATTATGACGCTTGAGTGTTGTGTAAGTAAAGCAATATGATGATGATGTGATTGATTTAGATGTGGTATAATACCTAAAATTAGTACCCGCTTTAATATCTTTAATTATTAAAACATCTCACATTTTGTGTAGTTTGACTAGCTTTAATAATCTGCTATTAAATTTTCGACATAGTTATTACTTTAACTATATTACCCATGTATACACATAAAATAACTCAAGGTTTTGCAACCAACATTTTTATGTCCATGTTTTAAGGTTTAGTCACCAATACATATGTTTTTATGTTAAAGCGTCTCCCTAGACTTTTACTGCCAAGTTCTTGTTAATCACCAACGACCGTACTTTGCGGGTTATCACTGTTTATTTTTTCTAGTAATTATTAAAAATTACTATTTTGATACAATTTCCTTTGTTAGATTCCTTGACTTTACCTAGTCAAAATAAAACTTCAGGAAATATATGTTATGAACGTGCATTTATGTAATATGGACTTTGACCTGAAATACTGGGTGTCACATTCTCCCCATGTTAAAGAGAATTTCGTCCCGAATTTCTGTTCTTGTCATCTTGACTTGGAGTGTTCGTGAACAAGGACGGATACTTGGCTTTCGTTTTATCTTCCCGCTCCTACGTATACTCGGGGCCGCGCTTTGAATTCCAACGTACCTTTACCCATTTAACCCGGCTACGCCTTGTTTTCTGAACCTTCCCATCTGTGACTTCAATGGGTTCCTCAACGTAGTGCAGCTTGTTATCTATGTGAATCTCATCAGGCGGTATAATTAATGACTCGTCTGATAAGCACTTCTTGAGATTTGACACATGAAACGTATCATGTACATTGCTTAGTTCTTATGGCAACTTGAGCTTGTGTGCTACAGGGCTAACCCTAGCCAATATTTCAAATGGTCCTACGTACCTAGGGTTAAGCTTGCCACGGTTGCCAAATCTAGCAACTCATTTCCAAGGTGAGACCTTCAACATGACGCGGTCCCCAACTTGGAATTCTAATGGTCTTCGCCTGTTATCCGCGTAACTCTTTTGTCTGTCACGAGCGGCCTTCAGACGATCCTTGATCTTGAAGATCTTGTCAGTAGTCTCCTAAATAACCTCAGGACCGGTTAAATACTTGTCGCCAACTTCCGCCCAACATAGCGATGAATGACATTTTCGACCGTACAAAGCCTCAAACGGAGCGGCTTTGATGCTGGTGTGGTAACTGTTATTGTATGAAAACTCAGCCAACGTCGGTGAGTATCCCTATTTCCTCTGAAATCGATTACACACGCACGGAGCACATCTTTTAAAGTTTGGATGGTCCTTTTACCTTGACCATTCATCTGGGGATGATATGCAGTGCTCATGTCAAGGCGTGTGCCCAAGGCTTCTTGTACAGACTGCCAGATTCTTGACATGAATCAACTGTCCCTATTAGAGAAAATGGAAACTGGCATACCATGCCTAGCCTCAATTTCCTTAATATTTAGCCTTGCACGCTTCCTATTTTTATTTGTCTCCTTGATTGGTAGGGAGTGAGCGGATTTCGTCAAACGACTGATGATTACCCATATAGTATCATAGTCGCTAGATGTTCCGGGTAGATTTGTAATGAAATCTATGGAATTCTCCTCCCATTTCCATTGAGGAATCTACGGTTTTTGTGTTCACTCAGGTTATTCCTAACATTCTGCTTTCACTGTCGGGTATCTCCCAACATAGATAGCAGTTTCTCCTTTCATGTTTTTCCACATAATGGAGTTCCTCGGGATCCTTATACGTTTTATTTGATTCTGGATGAACGGAGTACTTGGGCTTCTGGACTTCATCCATAATCTCCCACATAGGCTACCGATACCTGGTTCCCAAATTCTATTTGTATCATCCAACTTAGGCTTCAATTGTTTGATTCCATTTACTTGGTAGTCGGTATTCGAAAGCAAAGCGAATACTTCTCCGACTAACGATATTAAACGTGCAAGAACCCCTTTATTTGATTACCCTCAAAATGGTAGGGTTATGTGATGCTCATTCCTAGTAATGAAAGGAATGGTGCCTGCGAATCTTGAGTGTATGTTGACACACACCCTCTATTCGTCTACGCACTTTGTCACAAAAGCAGATCTCTATAGATCTTATGAAAGAATTACTCGACGAGGTGTCTAGGTTTTAGTTGAATATTGGGTAGTAATGACACAGTACGGAAATGAAACTTTATGTTTGTCCCTCTTATGCTTTTCGCAAGCATTTTCTCGGACTAAGACTTTATTCTTAATTCAGGTTTCGTGTTATCTATGATCTTCCATTAAAATGGGTCATAATTGAATTAATATTTCAAGATTCCTTGTGTGCTCTCACTAGTAAAGTTCGAGTCTAATCACCACTTTACCCTTTGCTTGTACCACCTTTCTGAGGCAGACCAGCCTTTGGGTTGTAACGTCCTGATATGTAAACTCATGGCTTGACGACCATACTCTCGAAGTATGTAAGCCATACGAAGTTCTATGTTTGTTTGGAATATTCACATTCTGTCTATGTGAGGAAATGAATAGTGATACTGTGAGAATGGTCTCATCAAATTAGTGCTTTCCCCAAAATGGGCTATGGGCTTGTCAACCCACTAACTTGGCTGAGATGTTTTGGGAGTTTTACAATTGCCATCTTGTAGTCATTCAGTGTATCTGCACTTCCTTAGGGTTTGAATGGTACTTTGGTGACATACCATTACGTATTCCACTCATTCAGGTTATAGCCTCAAAATCCTTAGCACAAGGATAAACTTGAGGTAATGAGTGTTGAACGTCGAGACTTTTGTATTCTAACTGAGCCTACTCCAGGAGATCATTTCTTAACAATAGATGCTCTAGAGCTTCCCAACTATAGAAAACTAGGAGTGAAAGATGTGATCACGCCTCTCTTCTAGGCTAAAATCTGGGATCCATCCAACAAGATGAACTTTGGGGAAGTGCGAGTACAAAAGAGTAATAAATTATTCTTCTCAACTCTTTGTGGACAGTGGCCTATTGTGAATAGCTCGAGCTTACGTCCCTTATGCATATCATGAACTAATGAGATTAGAATGAAATTCCGCATTTGGGACTCCTTTAAGAGTTTTGCATGTCGTTTTCCTGTTAGTGCGACAATAGTCGTTACTCCACACTTAGGTTTCTTTGGCATTCGCTTGAGCATCATCCCCGACCTATTCATCACCGGGAGAATAGTCGGACTTAAAGGTGTACTGAATGTCAATGGTTGCGAGAGCAACCCTGTTTGACCAATATTATGAATGTCAGATTGCCTACTTGTCTCATGTCGAGCTTCCACAACACCCCATAGGTGCTATGTGTATGTGGGTCAGAAAGATTTTCTGCCCCATTACCGGAGCTAGTGCATAGCACTCCTGACGTAACTTTCAAGTAATTATGAGACTAAATTGTACGATAGATCCCGAGATTATGCTATAATCTCCCATAATAATTTTGCAATTATTGTAATTGTGGGTTGTGGTAATGCTCAATTTGAAGCCATCTTGACAAGCAGACTCTCAAAGAATGAATGTGCGAAATCATTCGCCGTTCAGGATTCACTAAGGATTGGTTGAA
This sequence comes from Smallanthus sonchifolius, assembly GCA_023525975.1. Taxonomy (NCBI): domain Eukaryota; kingdom Viridiplantae; phylum Streptophyta; class Magnoliopsida; order Asterales; family Asteraceae; genus Smallanthus; species Smallanthus sonchifolius. Next base: position 24,283,706 of record CM042037.1, read on the forward strand.
TTCAATTTGAATTTCTCTCGTTCCTCCCAAAACTAGGAGAGTGCTTTGTGAGTACCTAATTGAGAAGTCCGATTTGTTAAGATCCAATCCTTAATCAATTGACTGAGAACATGGTTTGATCATTAGCTTGGACAGCAAGACTCACTAAAGTTCCCATGCACTGCAAATTATGATTACGTGTGCACCCGTAATGATAATTTGCCTTGCCTGATCCCTATAGTGTTTCTTTTATCCCCAACTTTTAGTTAAAAGGATTTGAAATGATCATTAGGTCGTGTTTGCACACTTGTGTAGGAGTGTGTATTGTTCTATCGGATTACTCTTGATTATGAGTACCAATACCCATGAGTCTGTCGAATCTGGCTGTTACCGGATGAGGTTAACGGTAGAGAGGCACCACCAGTGTCTCTCAAGAATAAAATGTGTATGGAAGTCAGGCACTATGTGTAGGGCAGAGATCCTCAAATTAGTGTCGAGCAACTCATGCTCCAAGTATGTATGTACGTATGGATCCACATGATCCTGATGAATGTCTGGGTCTCCTGACCCATGGAGTTCTCCCCCGTTTAGTCCTGCTTATCCACCTTGGATTCCCTTCTGTCCGGGCAATCCCGCCTGCCACATTTCATGGCGAAAGTCTATTCGTTCGATTCGACAACTCATGAATTAGAGTATTTATACCGCACGTACGTCAGAAAGAAAGTTGCCTCCACGGCTAGAGTAGTTGTCGGTGTGGTGCAGGTATAGGTACAGATTCTGGTACGGGTTCAGCCTGTTGTGATACCAAGATCGGTAACTAACGGTTGCTGCCGTCGTCGCCCAAGCTCAGCTCGTAACTCGATCTTCTAAGGTTGCAGTATGCTGAGTACCCGTTTTTCTTGACTCGTAATCCAAACAGTAACATGTTGTAAGTGTTTATTATTTTCACATTGTTGTATGTGTTTAAGTGTTCATTACATGTGCTATGTAATTGTATTAGTGTAGCTAATGATACTCTAGTGTAACTCCATACACTAATAGTCTACACAAATTGTTCGGCAACGGTTGGAATTCCTATACTCAAGTCTTGGGTGTTTTTAGTGTGATGCAATTTATAGAAATCTTGGTCCCTAAATAAGTCCGGTTAGAGCCTAGGTGTCACTAAGGAAACCTAATTCGCTAAAACCATTGCTCTGATGCCAATCTGTCACACCCCCAAATTTATTTACATATTAAATAAATACAGGTTGCAACGATTGGTTCATTACATGATAGCGGAAGCTGTAATAGTGATTTCTAAGACTTGTATACATACACAAATAGTAAGACTAAATAGTACAATGATCTACGTTCTTCTAGATCAACGAAAGACTTGAAACCGGATTATCTATGTCCTTCCAGCTAGGAATTGTTCCAACATAGTTAGCCTATTCCAACCGCGCCATGGCTAAAGGTTACCTGAGAAACATACTTGAAAGTGTCAACACAAAGGTTGGTGAGTTCACAGAGTTTGTTCATTTAGTACTGTTAATTTTCCCCGAAAACGTATACATGACTTAGCCGTCATAAAATAAGTAGTTTTCCTTTGAAAACATGCCCATTACTTAACCGTCATAAATCCAATGTTTAAACATGATCATTTTCCGATCAAAACCCTTTCGTTAAACCTGATCACTTTAACCTGATCAGAACTCTTTTGTTTAAACCTGATCACTTTAACCTGATCAAAACTCTTTTGTTAAACCTGATCACTTTAACCTGATCAGAACTCTTTTGTTTAAACTTGATCACTTTAACCTGATCAAAACTCTTTTGTTAAACCTGATCACTTTAACCTGATCAGAACTCTTTTGTTTAAACCTGATCACTTTAACCTGATCAAAACTCTTTTGTTAAACCTGATCACTTTAACCTGATCAGAACTCTTTTGTTAAATATGATCACTTTAACCTGATCAGAACTCTTTTGTTTAAACCTGATCAAAACTCTTTTGTTAAACCACTTTAACCTGATCAGAACTCTTTTGTTTAAACCTGATCACTTAAATCTGATCAAAACTCTTTTGTTAAACCTGATCACTTTAACCTGATCAGAACTCTTTTGTTAAATCTGATCACTTTAACCTGATCAGAACTCTTTTGTTAAACCTGATCACTTTAACCTGATCAGAACTCTTTTGTTAAACCTGATCACTTTAACCTGATCAGAACTCTTTTGTTTAAACCTGATCAAAACTCTTTTGTTAAACCTGATCACTTTAACCTGATCAGAACTCTTTTGTTTAAACCTGATCAAAACCCTTTTGTTAAACCTGATCACTTTAACCTGATCACTTTAACCTGATCAGAACTCTTTTGTTAAACCTGATCACTTTAACCTGATCTGAACTCTTTTGTTTAAACCTGATCACTTTAACCTGATCAAAACTCTTTTGTTAAACCTGATCACTTTAACCTGATCAGAACTCTTTTGTTTAAACCTGATCACTTTAACCTGATCAAAACTCTTTTGTTAAACCTGATCACTTTAACCTGATCAGAACTCTTTTGTTAAACCTGATCACTTTAACCTGATCAAAACTCTTTTGCTTAAACCTGATCACTTTAACCTGATCAAAACTCTTTTGCATGTATTACCAATGAATCTGAATACTATCTATTGACCCCGTTTGTAAGCTTGAAGGAATACAAAATAGTATGTAATGTACGAGACCGTAACCAAACCCCAACATTCTGTGCCTCCCCCCGCCTTTCTGCGAGTAAGACAATATGCGGTTATTCGGCCATTTGGACCCCTGTTTAGCGCGACTAACCATGACCGGAGGCGTCACCCCCAATAGTACTATCCATATAATCCCGGGCTAAAATAGCTAATGGTTACTAACTTATTCAGAGGACTTTAAGCGCTTTACTTTTCCCTCAATACACACATACGGTCAGATCATTAGTTCACTCATTTACATACAAAAGTCTTTTACAAGTATGTTTCCACCCCAAATCATTTCAAAAACTTTAGAAAAAGGGGTTAGTGAAACTCACAAGAAGTTAAACCAGAATGTTCATATTGTCAAACGTATAAGCAATGTAATTCATGTTTTCAAAACATAACAAGTAAGTATGTTTCTCCCCCGATGTTTACAAAACAGTAAAGAGTTAAAAGGGGGTCGTGAACTCACCTTGTGTTCGATGAAATCCTAGCAAATAACCTTGTGCTAATAGTTCTTGTCTATCCGTACCCTAATCACACAAGGGTACTAATGTGTTAAGACTACCCGTCTTATACGTATGTTGTTTATCCGAATTAACGAATCCCGTTAAGTACGCCTTTGTTTAGTAAAAATAGTGTTTTTATTTACGACTCGTTGGTGATTATTATTCCAGTCTAGACGCTTACGTATTTTCCGAGACAATAATATGTTTTCCTATTGGTGACTTATTAAGTGTACCAAAAATAAATATTATTTTTGTAACTTAAAACATGTTCACTTATGTTCCACAATGTCATGTGATTATTTTATTTTAACCGAATCTCTTCATATGTTCCATGTACATATATCAAATGTTCATATTAGGATACTAATCTTTAATTCCTAGAACATTTCCAGAAACATATATTTTTAGTAACACCTTTCACGTTCATATGTTGATGATAATCGTTCGTATGTCTTCTTGAATCATAGGACACTACCTCGGGTCTTGCCAGGTAAGTCACACATGATCATATAACTTCACGAACATGTATCCTTCAACATAACACATGAATGGAATGAAGGGTTTATGAAGAACACCATCATCCAAGTGTTATTTTATGTGATTATATATATATGTAGTTTATATGTGATGTGTCCTTGTCTTGTCCATGGTCCTTCTAGTTTGGTATTTTATGTATGAACAAGTACATGTTTAAATATATGTATTCGAACATGACTTATGAAGAAATAAAGCCAAAACTCATCAAGACTTTTATGTTTTATTTTGTTCTTGAAAACTCAGATTTTTAGGCGTACTTCGAATAGACTTTTAGATGGTTTTAGAAGACCAAATGACTTGGGGTTTTCTTCTAAAATCAATTTTATTGAAACCAGAGGAGGTGTGAAAAAGAATTACTACGTTTGGAGTTGTGTAGGTACCTCAAAACAGAAAAATGGAAAGAGATATCCAAATTCGAACTGCACTGAACGGCCTTCTTGCGCCGGCTTTTTGGAGGTCGAATACTCCATGGATTCGAGTGATTCCACTTGGGTTCTTCCTTCTTAACATGGAGCTTCATTCGAGAAGAAAAATGGACCTATTTGGCCAAGTAACGAAGGAGATATGGTCTTGCAAAGTTGGCCAAAAATATGACAGAAACTGAGTTACGGGATTTTTGTTTGCATTTTCGGTTTTGGAGAGGGGGATTGAGGGTGATTCCTTCTTGAAGTACTAGGTCTTGGCACTTTAATTTGTGGGTATGTGTGTGTGCTATTTGAGCCGAGAAAGGGAGAAAGGACAAGAGCAAAGCTCTTGTTCTTCCACACACACCTCTTTATATAGTAAATAGGTGGAGTAAGATCTTGGTAGTAATAATTGTCATCATGACAATGTATGGAGCTTGAGTGGTGAGTTGGATCTTCCATAATCATCACAAGGATGGTGGACAAGATAGATGTGACTTTGGGATATATCTTTACTTGAAAGAGTAAAGTGAATGTGTGTGCATATGTATCGATATATATAAAGAAAGAAGGTGAGAGTTTAAGTGTTCTACACACTATCATCATGAAATGGAATGATGGATTTGATGGATGTGACCTTTGGATGGATTCACACTCATAAGAGCATGGTTCATATGACACCAATATGGTGGTGTGGTGTAGGTGATGTGATCTTTATGTTGCTTGCATCTTTCGTCATAATCATGATGATTATGACGCTTGAGTGTTGTGTAAGTAAAGCAATCATGATGATGATGTTATTGATTTAGATGTGGTATAATACCTAAAATTAGTACCCGCTTTAATATCTTTAATTATTAAAACGTCTCACATTTTGTGTAGTTTGACTAGCTTTAATAATCTGCTAGTGAATTTTCGACATAGTTATTACTTTAACTATATTACCCATGTATACACATAAAATAACTCAAGGTTTTGCAACCAACATTTTTATGTCCATGTTTTAAGGTTTAGTCACCAATACATATGTTTTTATGTTAAAGCGTCTCCCTAGACTTTTACTGCCAAGTTCTTGTTAATCACCAACGACCGTACTTTGCGGGTTATCACTGTTTATTTTTCCTAGTAATTCTTAAAAATTACTATTTTGATACAATTTCCTTTGTTAGATTACTTGACTTTACTTAGTCAAAATAAAACTTCAGGAAATATATGTTATGAACGTGCATTTATGTAATATGGACTTTGACCTGAAATACTGGGTGTCACATTCTCCCCATGTTAAAGAGAATTTCATATCGAAATTCTGTTCTTGTCATCTTGACTTGGAGTGTTCGTGAACAAGGACGGATACTTGGCTTTCGTTTTATCTTCCCGCTCCTACGTATACTCGGGGCCGCGCTTTGAACTCCAACGTACCTTAACCCATTTAACCCGGCTACGCCTTGTTTTCTGAACCTTCCCATCTGTGACTTCAATGGGTTCCTCAACGTAGTGCAGCTTGTTATCTATGTGAATCTCATCAGTCGGTATAATTAATGACTCGTCTGATAAGCACTACTTGAGATTTGACACATGAAACGTATCATGTACATTGCTTAGTTCTTATGGCAACTTGAGCTTGTGTGCTACAGGGCTAACCCTAGCCAATATTTCAAAAGGTCCTACGTACCTAGGGTTAAGCTTGCCACGGTTGCCAAATCTAGCAACTCCTTTCCAAGGTGAGACCTTCAACATGACGTGGTCCCCAACTTGGAATTCTAATGGTCTTCGCCTGTTATCCGCGTAACTCTTTTTTCTGTCACGAGCGGCCTTCACACGATCCTTGATCTTGAAGATCTTGTCAGTAGTCTCCTGAATAACCTCAGGACCGGTTAAATACTTGTCGCCAACTTCCGCCCAACATAGCGGTGAACGACATTTTCGACCGTACAAAGCCTCAAACGGAGCGGCTTTGATGCTGGTGTGGTAACTGTTATTGTATGAAAACTCAGCCAACGTCGGTGAGTATCCCTATTTCCTCTGAAATCGATTACACACGCACGGAGCACATCTTTTAAAGTTTGGATGGTCCTTTTACCTTGACCATTCATCTGGGGATGATATGCAGTGCTCATGTCATGGCGTGTGCCCAAGGCTTCTTGTACAGACTGCCAGATTCTTGACATGAATCAACTGTCCCTATTAGAGAAAATGGAAACTGGCATACCATGCCTAGCCTCAATTTCCTTAATATTTAGCCTTGCACGCTTCCTACTTTTATTTGTCTCCTTGATTGGTAGGGAGTGAGCGGATTTCGTCAAACGACTGATGATTACCCATATAGTATCATAGTCGCTAGATGTTCCGGGTAGATTTGTAATGAAATCTATGGAATTCTCCTCCCATTTCCATTGAGGAATCTACGGTTTTTGTGTTCACTCAGGTTATTCCTAACATTCTGCTTTCACTGTCGGGTATCTCCCAACATAGATAGCAGTTTCTCCTTTCATGTTTTTCCACATAATGGAGTTCCTCAGGATCCTTATACGTTTTATTTGATTCTGGATGAACGGAGTACTTGGGCTTATGGACTTCATCCATAATCTCCCACATAGGCTACCGATACCTGGTTCCCAAATTCTATTTGTATCATCCAACTTAGGCTTCAATTGTTTGATTCCATTTACTTGGTAGTCGGTATTCGAAAGCAAAGCGAATACTTCTCCGACTAACGATATTAAACGTGCAAGAACCCCTTTATTTGATTACCCTCAAAATGGTAGGGTTATGTGATGCTCATTCCTAGTAATGAAAGGAATGGTGCCTGCGAATCTTGAGTGTATGTTGAAACACACCCTCTATTCGTCTACGCACTTTGTCACAAACGCAGATCTCTATAGATCTTATGAAAGAATTACTCGACGAGGTGTCTAGGTTTTAGTTGAATATTGGGTAGTAATGACACAGTACGGAAATGAAACTTTATGTTTGTCCCTCTTATGCTTTTCGAAAGCATTTTCTCGGACTAAGGCTTTATTCTTAATTCAGGTTTCGTGTTATCTATGATCTTCCATTAAAATGGGTCATAATTGATTTAATATTTCAAGATTCCTTGTGTGCTCTCACTAGTAAAGTTCGAGTCTAATCACCACTTTACCCTTTGCTTGTACCACCTTTCTGAGGCAGACCAGCCTTTGGGTTGTAACGTCCTGATATGTAAACTCATGGCTTGACGACCATACTCTCGAAGTATGTAAGCCATACGAAGTTCTATGTTTGTTTGGAATATTCACATTCTGTCTATGTGAGGAAATGAATAGTGATACTGTGAGAATGGTCTCATCAAATTAGTGCTTTCCCCAAAATGGGCTATGGGCTTGTCAACCCATTAAGTTGGCTGAGATGTTTTGGGAGTTTTACAATTGCCATCTTGTAGTCATTCAGTGTATCTGCACTTCCTTAGGGTTTGAATGGTACTTTGGTGACATACCATTACGTATTCCACTCATTCAGGTTATAGCCTCAAAATCCTTAGCACAAGGATAAACTTGAGGTAATGAGTGTTGAACGTCGAGACTTTTGTATTCTAACTGAGCCTACTCCAGGAGATCATTTCTTAACAATAGATGCTCTAGAGCTTCCCAACTATAGAAAACTAGGAGTGAAAGATGTGATCACGCCTCTCTTCTAGGCTAAAATCTGGTATCCATCCAACAAGATGAACTTTGGGGAAGTGCGAGTACAAAAGAGTAATAAATTATTCTTCTCAACTCTTTGTGGACAGTGGCCTGTTGTGAATAGCTCGAGCTTACGTCCCTTATGCATATCATGAACTAATGAGATTAGAATGAAATTCCGCATTTGGGACTCCTTTAAGAGTTTTGCATGTCGTTTTCCTGTTAGTGCGACAATAGTCGTTAGTCCACACTTAGGTTTCTTTGGCATTCGCTTGAGCATCATCCCCGACCTATTCATCACCGGGAGAATAGTCGGACTTAAAGGTGTACTGAATGTCAATGGTTGCGAGAGCAACCCTGTTTGACCAATATTATGAAATGTCAGATTGCCTACTTGTCTCATGTCGAGCTTCCACAACACCCCATAGGTGCTATGTGTATGTGGGTCAGAAAGATTTTCTGCCCCATTACCGGAGCTAGTGCATAGCACTCCTGACGTAACTTTCAAGTAATTGTGAGACTAAATTGTACGATAGATCCCAAGATTATGCTATAATCTCCCATAATAATTTTGCAATTATTGTAATTGTGGGTTGTGGTAATGCTCAATTTGAAGCCATCTTGACAAGCAGACTCTCAAAGAATGAATGTGCGAAATCCTTCGCCGTTCAGGATTCACTAAGGATTGGTTGAATTCAATTTGAATTTCTCTCGTTCCTCCCAAAACTAGGAGAGTGCTTTGTGAGTACCTAATTGAGAAGTCCGATTTGTTAAGATCCAATCCTTAATCAATTGACTGAGAACATGGTTTGATCATTAGCTTGGACAACAAGACTCACTAAAGTTCCCATGCACTGCAAATTATGATTACGTGTGCACCCGTAATGATAATTTGCCTTGCCTGATCCCTATAGTGTTTCTTTTATCCCCAGCTTTTAGTTAAAAGGATTTGAAATGATCATTAGGTCGTGTTTGCACACTTGTGTAGGAGTGTGCATTGTTCTATCGGATTACTCTTGATTATGAGTACCAATACCCATGAGTCTGCCGAATCTAGCTGTTACCGGATAAGGTTAACGGTAGAGAGGCACCACCAGTGTCTCTCAAGAATAAAATGTGTATGGAAGTCAGGCACTATGTGTAGGGCAGAGATCCTCAAATTAGTGTCGAGCAACTCATGCTCCAAGTTTGTATGTACTTATGGATCCACATGATCCTGGTGAATGTCTAGGTCTCCTGACCCATGGAGTTCTTCCCCGTTTAGTCCTGCTTATCCACCTTGGATTCCCTTCTGTCCAGGCAATCCCGTCTGCCACATTTCATGGCGAAAGTCTATTCGTTCGATTCGGCAACTCATGAATTAGAGTATTTATACCGCACGTACGTCAGAAAGAAAGTTGCCTCCACGGCTAGAGTAGTTGTCGGTGTGGTGCAGGTATAGGTACAGATTCTGGTACGGGTTCAGCCTGTTGTGATACCAAGATCGGTAACTAACGGTTGCTGCCGTCGTCGCCCAAGCTCAGCTCGTAACTCGATCTTCTAAGGTTGCAGTATGATGAGTACCCGTTATTCTTGACTCGTAATCCGAACAGTAACATGTTGTAAGTGTTTATTATTTTCACATTGTTGTATGTGTTTAAGTGTTCATTACATGTGCTATGTAATTGTATTAGTGTAGCTAATGATACCCTAGTGTAACTCCATACACTAATAGTCTACACAAATTGTTCGGCAACGGTTGGAATTCCTATACTCAAGTCTTGTGTGTTTGTAGTGTGATGCAATTTATAGAAATCTTGGTCCCTAAATAAGTTCGGTTAAAGCCTAGGTGTCACTAAGGAAACCTAATTCGCTAAAACCATTGCTCCGATGCCAATCTGTCACAGCCCCAAATTTATTTACTTATTAAATAAATACAGGTTGCAACGATTGGTTCATTACACGATAGCGGAAGCTGTAATAGTGATTTCTAAGATTTGTATACATACACAAATAGTAAGACTAAATAGTACAATGATCTAAGTTCTTCTAGATCAACGAAAGACTTGAAACCGGATTATCTATGTCCTTCCAGCTAGGAATTGTTCCAACATAGTTAGCCTATTCCAACCGCGCCATGGCTAAAGGTTACCCGAGAAACATACTTGAAAGTGTCAACACAAAGGTTGGTGAGTTCACAGAGTTTGTTCATTTAGTACAGTTAGTTTTCCCCGAAAACGTATACATGACTTAGCCGTCATAAAATAAGTAGTTTTCCTTTGAAAACATGCCCATGACTTAACCGTCATAAATCCAATATTTAAACATGATCATTTTCCGATCAAAACCCTTTTGTTAAACCTGATCACTTTAACCTGATCAGAACTCTTTTGTTAAACCTGATCACTTTAACCTGATCAAAACTCTTTTGTTAAACCTGATCACTTTAACCTGATCAGAACTCTTTTGTTTAAACCTGATCACTTTAACCTGATCAAAACTCTTTTGTTCAACCTGATCACTTTAACCTGATCAGAACTCTTTTGTTTAAACCTGATCACTTTAACCTGATCAAAACTCTTTTGTTAAACCTGATCACTTTAACCTGATCAGAACTCTTTTGTTAAACCTGATCACTTTAACCTGATCAGAACTCTTTTGTTTAAACCTGATCAAAACTCTTTTGTTAAACCTGATCACTTTAACCTGATCAGAACACTTTTGTTTAAACCTGATCACTTTAACCTGATCAAAACTCTTTTGTTAAACCTGATCACTTTAACCTGATCAGAACTCTTTTGTTAAATCTGATCACTTTAACCTGATCAGAACTCTTTTGTTAAACCTGATCACTTTAACCTGATCAGAACTCTTTTGTTAAACCTGATCACTTTAACCTAATCAGAACACTTTTGTTTAAACCTGATCAAAACACTTTTGTTAAACCTGATCACTTTAACCTGATCAGAACTCTTTTGTTTAAACCTGATCACTTTAACCTGATCAAAACTCTTTTGTTAAACCTGATCACTTTAACCTGATAAGAACTCTTTTGTTAAACCTGATCACTTTAATCTGATCAGAACTCTTTTGTTTAAACCTGATCACTTTAACCTGATCAAAACTCTTTTGTTAAACCTGATCACTTTAACCTGATCAGAACTCTTTTGTTTAAACCTAATCACTTTAACCTGATCAAAACTCTTTTGTTAAACCTGATCACTTTAACCTGATCAGAACTCTTTTGTTAAACCTGATCACTTTAACCTGATCAAAACGCTTTTGCTTAAACCTGATCACTTTAACCTGATCAAAACTCTTTTGCATGTATTACCAATGAATCTGAATACTAATCCGATCTATTGACCCCCTTTGTAAGCTTGCAAGGAATACAAAATAGTATGTAATGTACGAGACCATAACCAAACCCCAACATTCTGTGCCTCCCCCCGCCTTTCTGCGAGTAAGACAATATGCGGTCACTCGGCCATTTGGACCCCTGGTTAGCGCGACTAACCATGACCGGAGGCGTCACCCCCAATAGTACTATCCATATAATCCCGGGCTAAAATAGCTAATGGTTACTAACTTATTCAGAGGACTTTAAGCGCTTTACTTTTCCCTCAATACACACATACGGTCAGATCATTAGTTCACTCATTTACATACAAAAGTCTTTTACAAGTATGTTTCCACCCCAAATCATTTCAAAAACTTTAGAAAAAGGGGTTAGTGAAACTCACAAGAAGTTAAACCAGAATGTTCATATTGTCAAACGTATAAGCAATGTAATTCATGTTTTCAAAACATAACAAGTAAGTATGTTTCTCCCCCGAAGTTTACAAAACAGTAAAGAGTAAGGGGGCCGTGAACTCACCTTGTGTTCGATGAAATCCTAGCAAATAACCTTGTGCTAATAGTTCTTGTCTATCCGTACCCTAATCACACAAGGGTACTAATGTGTTAAGAGTACCCGTCTTATACGTATGTTGTTTATCCGACTTAATGAATCCCGTTAAGTACGCCTTTGTTTAGTAAAAATAGTGTTTTTATTTACGACTCGTTGGTGATTATTATTCCAGTCTAGACGCTTACGTATTTTCCGAGATAATAATATGTTTTCCTATTGGTGACTTATTAAGTGTACCAAAAATAAATATTATTTTTGTAACTTAAAACATGTTCACTTATGTTCCACAATGTCATGTGATTATTTATTTTTAACCGAATCTCTTCATATGTTCCTTGTACATATATCAAATCTTCATATTAGGATACTAATCTTTAATTCCTAGAACATTTCCAGAAACATATATTTTTAGTAACACCTTTCACGTTCATATGTTGATGATAATCGTTCGTATGTCTTCTTGAATCATAGGACACTACCTCGGGTCTTGCCAGGTAAGTCACACATGATCATATAACTTCACGAACATGTATCCTTCAACATAACACATGAATGGAATGAAGGGTTTATGAAGAACACCATCATCCAAGTGTTATTTTATGTGATTATATATATATATATGTAGTTTATATTTGATGTGTCCTTGTCTTGTCCATGGTCCTTCTAGTTTGGTATTTTATGTATGAACATGTACATGTTTAAATATATGTATTCGAACATGACTTATGAAGAAATAAAGCCAAAACTCATCAAGACTTTTATGTTTTATTTTGTTCTTGAAAACTCAGATTTTTAGGCGTACTTCGAATAGACTTTTAGATGGTTTTAGAAAACCAAATGACTTGGGTTTCTTCTAAAATCAAGTTTATTGAAACCAGAGGAGGTGTGAAAAAGAATTACTACGTTTGGAGTTGTGTAGGTACCTCAAAACAGAAAAATGGAAAGAGATATCTAAATTCGACCTGCACTGAGCGGCCTTCTTGCGCCGGCTGTTTGGAGGTCGAATACTCCATGGATTCGAGTGATTCCACTTGAGTTCTTCCTTCTTAACATGGAGCTTCATTATAGAAGAAAAATGGACCGATTTGGCCAAGTAACGAAGGAGATATAGTCTTGCAAAGTTGGCCAAAAATCTGCCAGAAACTGAGTTACGGGATTTTTGTTTGCATTATTTTGTTTTGGAGAGGGGGGTTGAGGGTGATTCCTTCTTGAAGTACTAGGTCTTGGCACTTTAATTTGTGGGTATGTGTGTGTGCTATTTGAGCCGAGAAAGGGAGAAAGGACAAGAGCAAAGCTCTTGTTCTTCCACACACACCTCTTTATATAGTAAATAGGTGGAGTAAGATCTTGGTAGTAATAACTGTCATCATGACAATGTATGGAGCTTGAGTGGTGAGTTGGATCTTCCATAATCATCACAAGGATGGTGGACAAGATAGATGTGACTTTGGGATATATCTTTACTTGAAAGAGTAAAGTGAATGTGTGTGCATATGTATCGATATATATAAAGAAAGAAGATGAGAGTTTGAGTGTTCTACACACTATCATCATGACATGGAATGATGGATTTGATGGATGTGACCTTTGGATGGATTCACACTCATAAGAGCATGGTTCATATGACACCAATATGGTGGTGTGGTGTAGGTGAGGTGATCTTTATGTTGCTTGCATCTTTGGTCATAATACGCTTGAGTGTTGTGTAAGTAAAGCAATCATGATGATGATGTGATTGATTTAGATGTGGTATAATACCTAAAATTAGTACCCGCTTTAATATCTTTAATTATTAAAACGTCTCACATTTTGTGTAGTTTGACTAGCTTTAATAATCTGCTAGTGAATTTCCGACATAGTTATTACTTTAACTATATTACCCATGTATACACATAAATTAACTCAAGGTTTTGCAACCAACATTTTTATGTCCATGTTTTAATGTTTAGTCACCATACATATGTTTTTATGTTAAAGCGTCTCCCTAGACTTTTACTACCAAGTTCTTGTTAATCACCAACGACCGTACTTTGCGGGTTATCACTGTTTATTTTTCCTAGTAATTCTTAAAAATTACTATTTTGATACAATTTCCTTTGTTAGATTCCTTGACGTTACTTAGTCAAAATAAAACTTCAGGAAATATATGTTATGAACGTGCATTTATGTAATATGGACTTTGACCTGAAATACTGGGTGTCACACAAAGCATTAGGATTCGGTACTAACTCGCATATTAGTCTCGATATAATATAACCATGTTTGGTAATTTTCAATTAAAGTTTCATATACCTATTGCCGAAAGTTAACAATGGGTTATATGATAATCAAGTTACCAAAAGATCTAGATAGAAAAAGTGACTACAGATCCAGAATGATCTAATCAAGTAGATTAATTAAAAGACTAAGTGACATTTCAATAGGTGGACATTGAATTGACTACCACCAGAAATCGAATTTGGTTAACGGTCAGAAATGAAATTATGAAATTTTAACAAGAAGTTCAAATCAAAAAGATGGTCTACTCCTCACATCGAGTCGGAAAAATTTGATAGGATAACATTAGACGTCTACATCTTTCTCGATGTGTATTGAAATGATTAGGAAGTAATCCGCAGTTCATCTCGATGAGGAAGTAAACATTCACGTAGTGGAGATAATCTCATAACAATAGTGTCCCCCGAAAATGATTATGAGCTTGATAACCCACAAAATGGGTAGACTTTTATGTAATATCATTGTCAATTTAACCTAGGGTTTGATTCTTATAAAGTAGACGTCAGAAAATAGGAGAGGATCAAGTAAAACTTCAGTAATTTTCCAAATGTGAGGACGTCGTGCTCATAGGTCCCTTAAAGATAATGCAATCCCAAGCAGATCTTCAAGAGAGCTGAGTCAACTATGATTCGTCCATTGTTCCTCTTCCCGGTAGCGTACAGCTTTAATCGGTTAAGAATCGTAGAACACATAAATAAATTCAAAATTTCCCTGCTATGATTTTAGGGCGCATCTTTCAGATGATAAGGTTTTCAAATTTCAATTAAGTCCTCGCTTTCCATTAAAGTCGGTGAAAATGGACCATAAGGTTTCAGAGTTTGTCCTTAGATCTCGCATTGAAGAGGGTCGAATTGATAATCTGCCAATAACTGGTAGTACAGTATGTCAGCAACTTCCTTGGCTTTCGAACAGTACCACTATGACTTACCATTTCATATTTCACCCATACAAGTTATAGCCAAAAATCCTTTGCATAAGGGTTTAAGCCATAAAGTTGATGGAATGAGTGTTTGAATGTCATACATTCGTATTGCCTCAGGGCTCGTGTTAAGAAGTCGTTTCTAAACAGTAGATGCTATATGACTTTCTAATTGTAGGAGACTGAGAGTAAAGGATGCGGACACGTCTCTACTTAGTTAGAAATTAGAGAGTCAATCAACAAAATGACATTTGAGGGAGAGCAAGTACAAAAAGGATATGAGACTATCCTATTCGGATCTATAGGGATAGTGTACGCAGAGTAACAAATAAGGATAATCATCATAAATAAACTTTGAATGATGACTAATAAAATTTTCGGTACACAAAGAATCATTTCAACATAAAGTTTCATATTCTCCCTCAAAATGGTTTTCAATAAGGCATCGAAGCACCAGGAGAAATCAAGATTTGCAAAACATACGTAACAATGTTCACCAAGAAGGCATTAGTTTCTTACTAAGCCATAGCTAACCCAAGATAAAAAGTTTTGGTAAACCCAAACAAAAGAAACTTGATCACAAACCGCTCCATGG
The DNA here is from genome assembly GCA_023525975.1 of Smallanthus sonchifolius. Classification (NCBI taxonomy): domain Eukaryota; kingdom Viridiplantae; phylum Streptophyta; class Magnoliopsida; order Asterales; family Asteraceae; genus Smallanthus; species Smallanthus sonchifolius. The sequence goes on from CM042037.1 coordinate 24,299,177, forward strand.
CCAAAGTAGAAATATAACGTGATAGAAATCAGCATGATAATGATTGCCAGCAAGATGGATCCTCCCAAGTAAGCAAATCTCTCAAGTTAGGATTCCACAATACGAGCGTCGCGGTTAAGAGAATCGGGATTGAGTGTACCAAATTACCATAGTGAGTGTAGAACACTCGCAATGGAGATTTTAAGTAGGTGTAAAACTGGATTATTAAGAATATTTATCAGGAGTATAGTGAGAATGGCAAACACCGAAATGAGGATTTATATGAACGATCGTATAGAAAGGTTGTATTGCCCCTAAAAAAATCTTAATTAGATTTAAAGAATTTCTCCATCCTATTGTTACTCCACCGATGTTAGAGTGTGTTTGGATTATAAGATAAAATCCGAGATTATATCGAGACCTCCGATGATAGTCGTAAACCTACTACAAGTGTCGAGCGTTGTAAAGACCCATACTGAATTTACGTGGCCAGTAAAATCTCAAGGGATATGATTTAGCAAGTAAAATAGATGATAGAAAATCTTCGTTGCTCATGATCCACTAAGGAGTTGATTAGATCAAATTCAAATTTCTCTTGTTCTTTCAGAACTGCGAGAACGTTACACGAAGATCCATTAGGGGAGTCAGAAATGTCGAGGTCTGATTCACGCTAGACCGAGAGTCGTCACATGCGTATATAACAAATAAAAAAATTGAAATGAGAAAATCTTTAGCTGGATCTCAAAGGTGAAGCAATACTTTTCAAATAATTGCCAAATCCGGTCCAAATACCGAGTTTAAATCAACTGAGAACAGATCTCTTCAGTGTCTCGGTCTAAATTGTCATGTAAAAGAAATCTCGATAATAGTTTTGGATCCACTACGATTCAAAGATAAAAGAGACGATATAACTTCCCATATCACCTGAGGTAGCCCATCGCTGCATTCGATGTCTTCGGCTCAACCCTAAGGTTACGATAGTTTCGATCAATATTCGAATGACTGGGAATCGAGACTAGAAATACAGATTAATCATGAACATTAACTCGGACAGTAAGACTCACTAGATTTCTCATGCACTGCAGATTATGATTACGTGTGCACCCTTAATGATAATTTACTTTGCATGGTCCCTACAGTGTTTCCTTTATCCCAAGTTCTCAAATAAAAAAAGGAACTGAAATGTTCATTGGATCACGTCATCGTGTTGCACTTTCGATTAAAAGTGTGGATGTTCTATCTGATCACGCTTAATTATTTGTACCAATACTCATAGGTCTGCCGGTTAAGGCTGTTGCTGGATGGAGGTAATGATAGAGGGGCACAACTAGTGTCCTCTAATAAAAGAAAAAGTGTGCGGTGGAATACAAGCAGTAATAATAGGGCAGAGATTCCCAAATCAGAGTCGAGCAAGTCATGCTACAAATTTGTACATATACGTGGATCCAATGATCCAACATAACAAAAAAAGTCAATGGGTCTCCTGACCCGTAGTGTTCTCTCCTGTTTAGTCCTTCTTCTCCACCTCGGGTTCCCTTTAGATCGAGCAATTCTGTCTGCCATATCTCATGGCGAAAGTTCTAGCCATCCAATCCAACAGACCACGAAAGGAATTATATATCGCACAAATTGAAAACAATAGATGTCAAATAAGAAAGCCGACTCCACAGCTGAAGTGGATGCAGGTCTGGTGCAGTTACAGGTACAGCCCGTGGTAACACCAAGACCGGTTACTGGTGATTACTACCGTCATCACCCGAGTTTAACTCATAACTCGATCCTCCAGACTTAATGTGCTGAATCTCCGTCCTCCTCGGCTCGTAATCAAATTTGTGATATTCTGCGAGGTCCTCCTTACTGGTAACCATGACCAAAATCGACGGATACGGACTACCGCAAACATAACCGGATTCATCAAAAGAGTACGCGTAGTGATGTGACGACGACATGATTATGACGAAGCAATGTGTAGTAGATAAGCAAAAGGTAGTATGCAATGTACACATAATTCCTATGGTTCAATGCAATAAACTTACAGTTATAGTCTAGGTCTAGTCTCGACTAAACCTAATTCTCTATAACTAGTGCTCTGATACCAAGTCTGTCACACCCTGCCAAGGCGGAAGTACAGGATGTAACCGGTATATCGCATTGAACACAAGTACAAGGGAAAGTAAAAGGAAAATTGTGCATTACATTGAACCATACTACATGCTTCTAAAGACAGTAATAATACAAGAAAAAACTCTAAAACAGTACAAAGTGTCTATATGTCTGACTACAACCAAAGTACATAATCAAAACTAAAAACAATAATTATAATCCAAAAGCGAGCCCTCATAAAAATCTCTTCTTCAATTCCGTTTACCTAAAAGCATGTTTCGAAAACGGGTCAACTATATAAATAGTTGGTGAATTCGCAGTTTTTGCGACTCTATAAAAAGTTTCTAATAAAATTCCAAAGTGATCAAAAATCCATTGATCGAGTACACATGTATTAGACAACATATGACCATAAGCCGCAATCAAAGCCTAGACGAAATAAAAATAAAGTACCCCATACGGAAGTCTAATGCAAACAACCGCCTAAAAATTGGCTAACTTTGCTCCCAAGTGACCCTACAAGTCTAGCTAGCGCGACCAAACCATGAGCGGGGGTGTCAACCCAAGTAGTACTACCCAAAATTCTCAACGGCTACGCTCAGCTAATTGATTGCCCAAAATTAGGGACTTTAAGGCATTAAAAAAATAACTCATGTATCAATGTATTGTATAACATGTGACTAAAAATAAATAAAGACACTACTTTCCCCCAAAAACAGTAATCAATAAAAACAATAAGTGCGGCGAGTACTACGTCACACACGACAAAATACTGGAAAAATCCAAGTCGTAATCAGGTCCTACTGGTCAAGTGGACACAAACGATGCATTCAGGCCTCCTAAAGGTTGTGACCAAGTCAACAAAACAAAAAGTGTCTATGTAATCGATTGCATACCCAAACCCATGCATACGCGTGCGAACTGTTAAAAATTGTAAAACCGGCTTTTATATAAATTCGTGACTTTAAAACCTTAAGTTTTCGATTTTAATAAAGAACATAAGTATTTATAAAGTCATATATAATAAAATCTCAAGTCACGGTTTCGTTTGATCAATGACGCGGTTACGCGCGTAAAGTCTGGTTTACGGTTTGAAATTCCGATCCGTCCGAAATTCGGATTTTAGTGTGATATTAGCACCCAATTTAAAATTTCAAATTTATGTTTTTAATGTGATCATACTTCTGTTCAAAATCCCCTAAAACATTTTATAAAAACAATTTTATACAAAAATTTCAAAAACAAAATAGTAACTTTTTATAACGTTTTAATGAACCAAAATTTCAAAACCATACTTAGACATAAAGTTACTTCTTGAAACTTTCACCAATTGATCATATATATAATTAAGAATTTCTGACCAATTTTCATAATTTTTCAATATCCAGATTATTTATTATGAATATAATATTGTTAAAATTTAATAAATTCGTGAAAAAATAGTTAAACTTGTCAAAACTTCACCAAATTTTTATCAGATTAATTTTAGGTCTACATGAGATTCAATTAACAGTTTCAAGTCCTAATGTTGTCCAGAAGTATATGATCCCAAATTCAATCGTTAAAATTTCATAAATACCAAACACCAACATAGACAACTCCAAATTTTCACGAATTTTGGACAGGAGTCGTGTTTTATCATATAATAATTACTGACCAAATTCTAGATTTTTCCAATACTCGGAGATATTTTTTCAAATTTTTATGCATTAAATTTGTAGGAATTTTGATAAATAATCTATAAAGAGTTTGTTTACCAAAATTTTCAGATCAAACTTTTTATATAAATACTACTGTTTAAAAATAAATTTGGGTGTTAGATCACATTTTCAGAAAAATCCATCAAAACAATTGTTGTTTAAAAATAAATATATTAGTTTCATTTTTTGTTCCACGTGAACCGAGGTTGGGTTTATAACCAAATAACCACTCAAAAGATCAAATATCTCAATACTAAATATTTTCGGATTCAATTCTCAACCAATAACTAATAAAACTATTCTAACTTAAAATCAAAGCTTAACGGGTAAAGTTTATACCTTCCGTATAAATAGTTCGCGTACGCGGAACCTCCCGTATTTCACATGCAATACGAACCAAAAACACCATTAGGATCGTTTTTTCTCCTGAGTATTTCCAAATGCTCAAAATTGACATGCAATGCCGTTTCGATGGCCATGCAACCCGATCAATTTCCTGTTTTCGATCCTAGAAACTGTTACAATCTGTTCGTATTCAAAAATATAGTTTCCAACATCTGATTGGAATTCCCTTCAGTGAAAACATTCATATATGTGTTTAAAAACTACTATCCACAAATCGTCACGATCCAACGGTCGGATCTCCGGGGATCGACGATTCTTTGAGACTCGTTTTTTCAAATCCGAAAATCCGATTCAATCATATTCGAGGGTACAAAAAGAATACCTAGAACGTTCTGATCAAACATTTCTCCTGTAGGGTTGTGCGTCTATGTGTTGACAACATTATATCCAAACTTTATGTGTTTCTAACGGTCGGATTTTCGGGGATTGTCCGATCTTTAAAACTGCGCATGCGTAAAACTTTCTAGACAGATTTTAAAAGTTGTTTTTAATGATTTTAAGCTTAGATTTAGGACAATCGGAGCTTACCATTACGTTCGGAACGTCGAGAGCTTCGACGACAGCCGGACCACCGCGGACCGCCGTCGGCCGCCATCGGACCACCACCGGACCACCACCAGCTCCAGCCCTCTCTCTCTAATTTCTTTCAATGAATTGTGGAAATGAAAAAAAGGGAGTGTAGTGGGGTATTTATATCCCTCGTGATCTCCGATCCCGTGCCGGTTTCTCGCTTAAACGAACCCGATAAAAATAGAGGCGTTATTTTACCCAAAATAACTTATTATTTTCCCTCGAGTCCTTACGTCTCATAAATATATATCCTTTCGGATTTAAATTAAAATTTTACGAAACCGCTCGACTCGGATGTTAACGCGTATAGAACCGAACTTGATCAAATTTTTGATATTATAACACCCAAATAAATCTGGCTATTGTCTTTCGTTCACTAACGAGTTCCTTTCGTTTGAAAGTATATTTCAACATAATAATACTATTATTATTATATGAATTCGTCGAATGCGGTGTTGAATAGTTCGTTCACTTACGCCGTCAGTTTGAGGATAGTAAGTGGTGCTCATATCTAAGCGCGTTCTCAAAGATTTATGTAGTGTCTGCCAGAAATGGGATGTAAATAGACTATCCCTATCGAAAATAAAGGAAACAGGCACTCCATGCCTTGCTACAATTATACAGTCGAGCTAACTTTTCTATCTAGAAGTCCTCTCGGATAAGTAGGAAATGTGCAGAGTTCGTTAATAGGTTAATAATGTCCCAAAATAAATCATAGCCGCCCAACGTTCTAGGTAGGCCTAGTAACGAAATCTATTGAAATTTGTTCTCACGTCCCTTTGTGGAATCTCGGGTTGTTGTATCTACTTATTGTTAGTAATAGTAATTACTCATAAAGGTCAGTACATTGTTGCGTCATAAGGCGACACAACATGGTTGGTGTGTATACAACATAACCGTAAAAGTAGATACAAGGGAATTTTGAAAATCAACATAACAAAAGGACGAGATTCACACTTCTTGTACTAGAATTGAAGAGTGATGATTAGTCATTAGAGAATGAATTAATAACGAGAAATCCAAGCTTAAAGCTTTACAAAGCAAGTATATAATGAGTACCAGTATGATTGTACCAAACTCGAGTCGTGAAACCGAAGATTAACAAACAAAGGATATTATACTAGGATTCTGTCGAGATAAATTTGCTAAGAGTCAAATTGACTCAATCCTATCAAGTGTTATAGGAAATGAGTCATCATCATAAAATAGATGTCAGCGATGACCCGTGCTATGTAACCTCACCACAAAGCATTAGGATTCGGTACTAACTCGCATATTAGTCTCGATATAATATAACCATTTTTGGTGATTTTCTATTAAAGGTTCATATACCTATTGCCGAAAGTTAGCAATGGGTTATATGATAATCAAGCCACCAAAAGATCTAGATAGAAAAAGTGACTACCGATCCAGAATTATCTAATCAAGTAGATTAATTAAAAGACTAAGTGCCATTTCAATAGTTGGACATTGAATTGACTACCACCAGAAATTGAATTTTGTTAACGATTAGAAATGAAATTATGAAATTTTAACAAGAAGTTCATATCAAAAAGATGGTCTACTCCCCACTTCGAGTCGGCCAAATTTGATAGGATAACATTAGACGTCTACATCTTTCTCGATGTGTATTGAAATGATTCGGAAGTAATCCGCAGTTCATCTCGATGAGGAAGTAAACATTCACGTAGTGGAGATAATATCATAACAATAGTATCCCCCGAAAATGATTATGAGCTTGCTAACCCACAAAATGGGTAGACTTTGATGTAATATCATTGTCAATTTAGCCTAGGGTTTGATTCTTATAAAGTAGACATCAGAAAATAGGAGAGGATCAAGTAAAACTTCAGGAATTTGCCAAATGTGAGGACGTCGTGCTCATAGGTCCCTTAAAGATAATGCAATCCCAAGTAGATCTTCATGAGAGCAGAGTCAACTATGATTCGTCCATTGTTCCTCTTCCCGGTAGCGTACATCTTTTATCGGTTAAGAATTGTAGAACACATAAATAAATTCAAAATTTCCCTCCTATGATTTTAGGACTGGTCTTTCAGATGATAAGGTTTTCAAATTTCAATTAAGTCCTCGCTTTCCATTAAAGTCAGTGAAAATGGACCATAAGGTTTCAGATTTTGTCCTTAGATCTCGCGTTGAAGAGGGTCGAATTGATTATCTGCCAATAACTGGTAGTACAGTATGCCAGCAACTTCCTTGCCTTTCGAACGGTACCACTATGACTTGCCATTTCATATTTCACCCATACAAGTTATAGCCTAAAATCCTTTCATAAGGGTTTAAGCCATAAAGTTGATGGAATGAGTGTTTGAATGTCATAGATTCGTAATCCCTCAGTGCTCGTGTTAAGAAGTATTTTCTAAACAGTAGATGCTCTATGACTTTCTAATTGTAGGAGACTGAGAGTAAAGGATGCGGACACGTCTCTACTTAGTTAGAAATTAGATAGTCAATCAACAAAATGGCATTTGAGGGAGAGCAAGTACAAAAAGGATATGAGACCCTCCTATTCGGATCTATAGGGATAGTGTATGCATAGTAACAAATAAGGACAACCATCATAAATAAACTTTGAATGATGACCAATAAAATTTTCGGTACACAAACAATCATTTCAACATAAAGTTTCATTTTCTCCCTCAAAATGGTTTTCAATAAGGCATCGAAGCACCAGGAGAAATCAAGATTTGCAAAACATACGTAACAATGTTCACCAAGAAGGCATTAGTTTCATACTAAGCCATAGCTAACCCAAGATAAAAAGTTTTTGGTAAACCCAAACAAAAGAAACCTGATCACAAACCGCTCCATGGCCAAAGTAGAAATATAACGTGACAGAAATCAGCATGATAATGATTGCCAGCAAGATGGCTCCTCCCAAGTAAGCAAATCTCTCAAGTTAGGATTCCACAATATAAGCGTCGCGGTTAAGAGAATCGGGATTGAGTGTACCAAATTACCATAGTGAGTGTAGAACACTCGCAATGGAGATTTCAAGTAGGTGTAAAACTGGATTATTAAGAATATTTATCAGGAGTATAGTGAGAATGGCAAACACCGAAATGAGGATTTATATAAACGATCGTATAGAAAGATGGTATTGCCCCAAAAAAAAAATATTAACTTGCTTTAAGGAATTTCTCCATCCTATTGTTACTCCACTGATGTTAGAGTGCGTTTGGATTATAAGATAAAATCTGAGATTATGTCGAGACCTCCGATGATAGTCGTACACCTACTACAACTGTCGAGCATTGTAAAGACCCATACTGAATTTACGTGGCCAGTAAAATCTCAAGAGATATGATTTAGCAAGTAAAATAGATGAGATAAAATCTTCGTTGCTCAAAATCCATTAAGGAGTTGATTAGATCAAATTCAAATTTCTCTTGTTCTTTCAGAACTGCGAGAACGTTACACGAAGATCCATTAGGGGAGTCAGAAATGTCGAGGTCTGATTCACGCTAGACCGAGAGTCGTCACATGCGTATATAACAAATAAAAAAATTGAAATGAGAAAATATTTAGCTGGATCTCAAAGGTGAAGCAATACTTTACAAATAATTGCCAAATCCGGTCCAAATACCGAGTTTAAATCAACTGAGAACAGATCTCTTCAGTGTCTCGGTCTAAATTGTCATGTAAAAGAAATCTCGATAATAGTTTTGGATCCATTACGATTCAAAGATTAAAGAGACGATATAACTTCCCATATCACCCGAGGTAGCCCATCGCATCATTCGATGTCTTTGGCTCAACCCTAAGGTTACGATGGTCTCGATCAATATTCGAATGACTGGGAATCGGGACTAGAAATACAGATTAATCATGAACATTAACTCGGACAGTAAGACTCACAAGAGTTCTCATGCACTGCAGATTATGATTGCGTGTGCACCCGTAATGATAATTTACTTTGCATGGTCCCTACAGTGTTTCCTTTATCCCAAGTTCTCAACTAAAAAAAGGAACTGAAATGTTCATTGGATCACGTCATCGTATTTCACTTTCGATTAAAAGTGTGGATGTTCTATCTGATCACGCTTAGTTATTTGTACCAATACTCATAGGTCTGCCGGTTAAGGCTGTTGCTGGATGGAGGTAATGATAGAGGGGCACAACTAGCGTCCTCTAATAAAAGAAAAAGTGTGCGGTGGAATACAAGCAGTAATAATAGGGCAGAGATCCCCAAATCAGAGTCGAGCAAGTCATGCTACAAATTTGTACATATACGTGGATCCAATGATCCAACATAACAAAAAAATTCAATGGGTCTCCTGACCCGTAGAGTTCTCTCCCGTTTAGTCCTGCTTCTCTACCTCGGGTTCCCTTTAGATCGAGCAATTCTGTCTGCCATATCTCATGGCGAAAGTTCTAGCCATCCAATCCAGCTGATCACGAAAGGAAGTATATAACGCACAAATTGAAAACAATAGATGTCAAATAAGAAAGCCGACTCCACAGCTGAAGTAGATGCAGGTGTGGTGCAGGTACAGCTAAAGCCTGTGGTAACACCATGACCGGTTACTGGTGATTACTACCGTCATCACCCGAGTTCAACTCATAACTCGATCCTCCAGACTTAATGTGCTGAATCTCCGTCCTCCTCGGCTCGTAATCATATTTGTGATATTCTGTGGGGTCCTCCTTACTAGTAACCATGACCAAAAGCGACGGATACGGACTACCGCAAACATAACCGGATTCATCAAAAGAGTACGCGTAATGTTGTGACGACGACATGATTATGACGAAGCAATGTGTTGTAGATAAGCAAAAGGTAGTATGCAATGCACACATAATTCCTAAGGTTCAATGCAATAAACTTAGAGTTATAGTCTAGGTCTAGTCTCGACTAAACCTAATTCTCTATAACTAGTGCTCTGATACCAAGTCTGTCACACCCTGCCAAGGCGGAAGTACGGGATGTAACCGGTATATCGCATTGAACACAAGTACAAGAGAAAGTAAAAGGAAAATTGTGCATTAAATTGAACCATACTACATGCTTCTAACGACAGTACAAATACAAGAAAAATCTCTAAAATAGTACAAAGTGTCTAAATGCTTGACTACAACCAAAGTAAATAATCAAAACTAAAAACAATAATTATAATCCAAAAGCGAGCCCTCATAAAAATCTCTTCTTCAATTCCATTTACCTGAAAGCATGTTTCGAAAACGGGTCAACTATATAAATAGTTGATGAATTCGCAGGTTTTGCGACTCTATAAAAAGTTTCTAATAAAAATCCAAAGTGATCAAAAATCCATTGATCGAGTACACATGTATTAGACAACATATAACCATAAGCCGCAATCAAAGCCTCGACGAAATAAAAATAAAGTAACACATACGGAAGTTTAATGCAAAAAACCGCCAAAAAATTGGCTAACTTTGCTCCCAAGTGACCCTACAAGTCTGGTTGGCGCGACCAAACCATGAGCGGGGGGTGTCAACCCGAGTAGTACTACCCAAAATTTCCAACGGCTACGCTCAGCTACATGATTGCCAAAAATTGGAGACTTTAAGGCATTAAAAAAATAACTCATGTATCAATATATCGCATAACATATGACTAAAAATAAATAAAGAAACAGCTTTCCCCCAAAAACAGTAAACACTAAGTAAAGTGAGGCCGCGAAACTCACCTGAAAAGTGCGGCGAGTACTACGTCGCACACGATAAAGTACTGGAAAAATCCAAGTCCTAATCGGGTCCTACTGGTCAAGTGGACACAAACGATGCATTCAGGACTCCTAAATGTTGTAACCAAGTCAACAAAACAAAAAGTGGCTATGTAATCGCTTGCATACCCTAACCCATGCATACGCGTACGAACGGTTAAAAATTGTAAAACCGGCTTTTATATAAATTCGTGACCTTAAAACCTTAAGTTTTAGATTTTAATAAAAAAAATAAGTAGTTATAAAGTCAATATAATAAAATCTCAAGTCACGGTTTCGTTTGAACAAAATCGCGGTTACGCGCGTAAAGTCCGGTTTACGGTTTGAAAATCCGATCCGTCCGAAATTTGGATTTTAGTGTGATATTAGCACCCAATTTAAAATTTAAATTTTATGTTTTTTAATGTGATCATACTTCTGTTCAAAATCCCCTAAAACTTTTTATAAAAACAATTTTATACAAAAAATTTTAAAAAAATAGTAACTTTTTATAACGTTTTAATGAACCAAAATTTCAAAACCATACTTAAACATAAAGTTACTTCTTGAAACTTTCACCAATTGATCATATAAATAAGTAAGAATTTCTGACCAATTTTCATAATTTTTCAATATCCAGATTATTTATTATGAATATAATGTTGTCCATAAGTATATGATCCCAAATTCAATCGTTAAAATTTTATAAATACCAAACACCTACTTAGACAACTTCAAATTTTCACGAATTTTGGACAGGAGTCGTGTTTTATCATATAATAATTACTGACCAAATTCCAGATTTTTTCAATACTCAGAGATATATTTTCAAATTTTCATGGATTAAATTTGTAGGAATTTTAATAAATAATCTATAAAGAGTTTGGTTACCAAAATTTTCAGATCAAACTTTTTATATAAATACTACTGTTTAAAAATAAATTTGGGTGTTAGATCACATTTTCAGAAAAATCCATCAAAACCATTGTTGTATAAAAATAAATATATTAGTTCCATTATTTGTTCCACGTGAACCGGAGTTGGGTTTATAACCTAATAACCACTCAAAAGACCAAATATCTCAATACTAAATATTTTCAGATTCAATTCCCAACCAATGACTAATAAAACTATTTTAACATAAAATCAAAGCTTAACGGGTAAAGTTTATACCTTCCGTATAAATGGTTCGCGTACGCGGAACCTCCCGTATTTCACATGAAATACGAACCAAAAACACCATTAGGATCGTTTTTATCTCCTGAGAATTTCCAAATGCTCAAAATTTACATGCAATGCCGTTTCAATGGCCATGCAACCCGATCAATTTCCTGTTTTCGATCCTAGAAACTGTTACAATCTGTTCGTATTCAAAAATATAGTTCCCAACATCTGATCAGAATTTACTTTAATGAACAGATTCATATATGTGTTTAAAAACTACTGTCCAAAAATCGTCACGATCCAACGGTCGGATCTCCGGGGATCGACGATTCTTTGAGACCCAGTTTTTCAAATCCGAAAATCCTATCAATCGCTATCGAGGGTACAAAAAGCATACCTAGAAAGTTCTGATCAACAATTCCTCCAGTAGTGTTGTGCATCTATGTGTTGAAAACATTATATCCACAATTTATGCCTTTCTAACGGTCGGATTTCCGGGGATCGTCCGATCTTTAAAACTGCGCATGCATAAAACTTTCTGGACAGATTTTAAAAGTTGTTTTTAAAGATGTTAAGCTCAGATTTAGGACAATTGGAGCTTACCATTGCGTTCGGGACGTCGAGAAATAGTTCCAGGTCAAAAACGGGCTTCGGCCACCACCGGACCACCGCGGACCGCCGTCGGCCGCCATCGGACCACCGCCGGACCACCACCAGCTCCAGCCATATCTCTCTCTAATTTCTTTCAATGAATTGTGCATATGAGAAAAAAGGAGTGTAGTGGGGTATTTATATCCCTCGTGATCTCCGATCGCGTGCCGGTTTCTCGCTTAAACGAACCCTATAAAAATAGAGGCGTTATTTTACCCAAAATAACTTATTCTAATTTATTATTTTCCCTCAAGTCCTTACGTCTGATAAATATATATCCTTTCGGATTTAAATTAAAATTTTACGAAACCGCTCGACTCGGGTGTTAACGCGTATACACCCGAACTTGATCAAATTTTTGACATTATAACACCCAAATAAATGTTGCTATTATCTTTCGTTCACTAACGAGTTCCTTTAGTTTGAAAGTATATTTCAACATAATAATACTATTATTATTATTATATGAATTCGTCGAACGCGGTGTTGAGCTGAAAATTCGCGGTTGTCACAGAAATGATGAATTCTGGAAACCTAGGGACCATTCAGCAATTTAAAAACTTTCAATTCTCCCCCCCCCCCCCCCCCCCCCCCCCGCCCATTCAGAAAACACCCAATCCTCCCCTTTGACCCTCAAAAAGTCAAACTGAACCAAAACCTTCAAATCCGTACAACAATCCGTCGAATTCGAATGTTAAAACTATAATCGAGCTTCTGAAAACGTTCGTGCGACCAAACCAATCGTTTATAACGAACCAATTTCATACACAATCAATGATCTTGAGCCAAATCGTCCCGTAACCGTCCTCAATCAATCGAGACTTCAATTCATGCATTTAACATGAAATTGGCCTATAAAAACGAATGCCACACCTTCATACAATACACCATAATCTCTATAAACATCTGATAGCATTGCATTTCACCCCCAAAGCCATATCGAGTTCGAGGGTCGCCGAAGCCGTACCCCCTGTCATTCTCCTTCGATTCTCAACCATTTCAGGTATTTCTGGTACCCTTAGTTTCGTCTTGTGGTAAGGAGAAAAATCCCCTTGGATTCGGTTTCGATCGGGTTCGAATCGAGTGGGATTGGAACTAGGGTTGGGATGGGGATGAGTAGGGAAGGAGATGAACGAGGGTTATGGGTTAAAGGTATTTCGCATCTGATGATAGACAAGGCATGAGCCCTGGTCTATTGGTTAAACGTGTGTGTGGCTTGTGACTCGGGCGCAGGTGCGGGTTCGAGTCCCGGCAGTCCCTTTTCAACTTTTGATTTTTCTTTTAATTGTTTTATTCATATATCTTAAATGTTTTAAATTCAGACTAAATCTTTATAGATCAAAGGATTATGTTTCGCAATCTTTATGAAAGTAGGAAAATTAAAAATAATGTTTCACCCATTTTATTTATTATAAATCCTAAATAACTAATATATAAGAGTTTATTTAAATAAACTTAAATGAAATGTTTGATTATTTTAATCCATTTTTGAATAAATAAGGTGTATGAATTGTTTAAACAAATTACTAATATTATTTCATACACAAGTTATAAATTAAATAACATTATTAAACCCTTTTAATACTTATATAATTTTTGAGACAAGGATAATTATTTAAAAATTTTAAATCTATAAAAATGCTTAAATGCTCATTCCAAATATTTGATACAAAAATTCCTATTTATTTATTTATCCTTTCATTCAAAGAGATTGTTGAATAGTCCAACTAATCATTTTAAATTACATAAAGTGAGATAATTAAACCTTTTCATTTTAGAATTTATTACTTTTAAAATGATTATAAATGAATTCAATTGTATTATTTAACTTATTCTATTACATACATTTATCTATTAATTATCTTTAGAATAATTATATGAGTTAATAAATAAATAAATCTTAATTTATCCTAATTACTTTTATGGATTTCTTTATTCATGAACTTACTTTCTTGTACAAAATATACATACACAAGTCCACCTTCAACCCAAACCCCATCAAACCCTAAAACACTAAAGTCTCACCATCTTATTCAATCTATTTTAAATCTAGAATACAAATTATCTTGTAGGTTTGTTGTGAGGAATTCTCACAATATCTATTCATCTCATCAAACCCTATCATCCTTAGCTTCAATTCATGTGAGTTTCATAGCCCACTTTCTCTTTACTATTGTTTACAAATACTCGGGGAGGAAGATGTTTACATTACTATACATACAAATTCAATACCTTTGTTCTCATGCTATTACTATGTGCTTTATGTCTTAAACTACTTGGCGACCATACGTGTGTTCATGTTTAGTACAATCATTAAATTGAGTTGCAAGCATAAGGTAGTACCTTTTATGATCATTTATATGGGAATCCGATTCATTACATAACACGAACCTTGGCGGGTTTTGTGTATACATCTTACTACATTTTCAAAATGACAATCAATTGGATTGTACCTATAGTTTTCCATTTACACGGTTTGATTGTACGCTTGGAACCTTGTATGTTTTCACATTTATGCCTTAGTTATGCTTTGAACATATTGAATTTCAAATACTTTTTACTTGACTTTTGTTGGTGTCAAAATCTATTTTACTCACCAACTACTTGTAGTTGACATTTAGTCACATGTTTCAGGTGCACTAGTTTGAGAACCCTACTTGCTCATCTAGGACTTGGACCTAGTTTAATTTAATTACTGTTATGTTTTGAAGGTTTCAGTTTCTATGTAACGGATGGTTTTAAGTTAATGAATAAATATTATCATTGATAATAGAGGATCATGTGCTTATGAACAAACGTGTCAGCCCCGGCGATAATCCGCCGCCGGCCGGGGTGTGACATAAAGTAGAAGTTTTTTTGGGTTTTTTGGGTTTTTGAGACTTCAAACTTAGTAAAAATAGGTATTGGGGGTATGGGTTAGTTCACCACAACATTCTAGCTCTCAAAACTCAAAAACGCTTACTTTTACGTAAAAAAACGCTCTCATGGCTTCCGCTTCCGCAAACACTCAAAATTCGGTTGGTGGTTCTACTAGCGAAGCCACGGTGGTGAGAGTACTTACTTGCTCCTAAAACCAAGAGATATGGGCTTATTTCGATTTAAGCAAAATGTCGAACGGTTCGCAAAAGACTCGTTGCAAACGTTGTGGTAAAATTTTGGGTGCTGCGGGAAATAGCACGCTGAGGAAACATATTGGTAGTCACGCAAAATGTAACATCCATGATTTTCAGATCATACATTTTCTAGATTCATTTTATTTTAAGGATTTCAATAATAATACCACATTTAAAACCGGTATTTATTCAAGCACTTTTGTCACATAAACCGTTACTTTAAATTTAATACATTTATTAAAAAATTAGAACCTTGCGTTACGTTTCTATAACATCGGTTTGTTATTTATATATATATATATATATATATATACATATATATATCCATATATATGTATGAATATTTAGTTATAAATAATTTTAAACAAATATAATTCATTAATTAAACCCCACAAAAAGTTTGTTTAGCAAATATAAATATATATATTTTGTAAAACCATTTACACAAATTGTATGTTTTTATATAAAATACAATTCCTTATAAAAATATTTAACTGAACCAATATTATTTACGGTTTTATAAATTTTATAAATAAAACCAATTGTAGTATATGTTTAAAATGAATGTAAAAGTAAAAGAATGTGGATTTGAACCCGTCCCTTTGACTTTTCAAAAGTCAACAAAAAAAACAAACTCTTGCAAATTGACCTTGAAATCAATCAAACCCGAATTTGATAGACTTGCCTTGAATAACTGAAGGATTCTCGATCAGTTCCGAACCAAATTTTCATACCAATTTGACTAATTAAGCGTTCGAATTCAAATTTATAAACGATTTGACCATTTACGGTCAAACCGAGTTCAAATCGCTTCTAAATCAGAGTAATTGGACGTGTTATTACCCGCAAATCATGCTGTGATTGATCGCGGATGTATCCAGCACTAAAACCTGACCCAATTCAATTCCAATTAACCGAATTAACATGTAGATCTTTATCCGACAGCTGTTAACTCCAAATCTCGATCGAATCGTATAATTAAAACGTAATTGAATGAATTAAAGTACGCACGAACATTCGTACAGACCAACACAAACCCTCTAAGCGATTCATCGATCCGTATTACATCCCTGGATCTCGAGCGAGCACCAAGAACACCGCCACTGTCGTTCTCGTCGTTCTTCCCCGACTCTTCACCAAAGCAGGTAAGTTTTGTCTCGTTTGATTCGTATTTGGGTCCTGGTCAATAGCCCCATATCAATTCATGGTTACAAAACCCATCAAACTCAAATCGATTTAGGGTTCCAAATCTGTTCATGGGATTTCTAATAGGGATTTCGGTTTGATTAGTTTACTGTATATAAATTAACAGGTTCATGTTCTTATAAGTGAAACCACCTGGTTCAACCGGTTAATACACACAACCCTTGAACAAGGAGGCGTAGGTTCGAAACCCACAACGCATGGTCTTTTTGCGCACCTCCTTTAACACGACCTGACCCCTCTACGGCTACGGGTTAAAACTTATTTGAATCGGGTTTAGAGCAGGGATTCGCCCCTGGTCCAGTGGTGAAGCGAGTGTGCCACACAGAACCCACCCGGGTTCGAGCCGGGGGGGGTTCTTATTTTAAAATCATTTTTTAAGTAGTTTTAATTCATAAAAAAAACAAAAAATTATTATTATTATTTTATAAAAACCCAGTACCTTTTAAATATGTTTAGGCATTAATGAACCAATTACAATAGGAACAAAAATCTTTACATTTTATTTTATGATTTTAAAAACTCCATAGAAATTATTTAAATTCATAATAATTTGTTGTTACATAAACGAATCATTTCAAATATTTGTTTTAATTACAAAATTCATTTTAAAGGGATTCCTCTGTGAATCGTTTTATTTTATTTTGAGTTATCTATTTAAGGTTTAATATGTATTTAAATAAATAGAATTCTCCCTAGATATATATTTACACATACTCACATTTTTCCACGCTTTAAAAGAATGTATCACATTTATTAATAAATAAATAAATAAAGGAATTTATTTATTAATTATTATTATCTTTCATACAAATAATTCACTCAGTGTTAAATTACTTGAAAGATATTTCGCAAATATGTAAACTAATATCTATATTTACACTACTTTTATGACACACTTTTGTTATAAAATAAATAAAATAATTTATTTATTTAAACTATTTAACCAAACTCTAAAACAATTATTACTTTCTTTAAGCCAACCATTACCAAATTCATACTTTGAACCCACGTTTGGATTATTAAACTCTTTATTCAAACATCAAATTTCACACATCCATTTCCTGAAGTTACACTACCATTTTTGTACAAATTTCCACACTCAAATTCCGTTGAACCTTAGACTTGGCCTTAGTCTATTGTGCATATTGTTAATCTAAATTCATATCCATATACACTTTCACTCTAGGTTAACGTTGTAAGTTACAAGGAACACTTTGCTACGTAGACACTTGTGCTAGCAACATCTTTGATACAAGTGAGTATTACAAAGCCCCTTTTACTCTTTTACACTTTTTGGGTGAATCATGAACTTTATACAAACAATTGCTTACATTTACACAAACTACACAAACACAAATCCTCTTTACATTCATGTGTGCAAATTTGAGCTTTATGTTTGAGTGCTAGGTGTGTTAACTGTTTGTGTGCAATTTATGTGCAAACATTAACTATTCAAGCCGACGGTTAACAATGATAGATCTATTGAGTCTGACAAACCCACCCAGATTGGGGTGATTGTTACCGACAACACAATTTGCATGCTAGTTACAAAGGTTTGATTGTACTTTGGTTACACAATAGTTGCTCCCCATAAATGCCTTATTTTATCATGTTATGTAAGGATTTGACTATTTACATCTATACATTATTTATGATTAAACCAGTGTATGCTCACCAACTTTTTAGTTGACCTTATTTTATTAATGTTTCAGGTGCTAATGTGTGATTTTGATCAAGACTTGCTACACATAAGTTTTGGACCTAGTTAATTTTAAATAAAGGATTATGTATTTCATATTATGTACTTGATTTGATTTTGTTTTGTCTTGAATGTTTGAAATGAATTTAAATGATTAATATATTTCAATTTAGTCAACCTTGTGCTCATGAATAGTCTACATGTCCCGCCCCGACATTTCCGCCGTCGGTTGGGGTGTGACAGATTGGCATCAGAGCCTTGGTTATAGGGAATTAGGTTATTAGACACTCTTGACCTAGACTATAACCTTAGGACACCCATACTATGCCATGCTATTACATGTTACATGATTACTTCTTATGTGAATATTTTACATGTTATACTAAGTAATTACACTACATGATACAATACTTAATAGTTTATATGTCACACTACTCACTAACTTTTGTGCTTATGTTCATTGTTATCTACATACTACCTATATGATTCATTTAAGTGTTATCCTAAGTTTCAACACACACTTAGTTCTTCATACATCCTTAATCTCACACAGATAATGTCACCATCTCTCGTGATCAAAATCTAAACTATTGAGCCTAATGCCCATTAATAATAAACAAGAAGCCCATTTACCCTCCAAGAAGAAGAAGCCCACTGAAAAGCATAAACCTTACTTTCGGGCCACAAGGCCCAGTCTACAACAATTCTCATCATAACCATGAGTCCAACAATAGTGTTATTAGTACATGATGGCTGGAAAAGTGTGTAGGCCCATGAGGAATTCTGGCCAAGGAAAGACAGGGTACTTAAGGGTGTCCTAGTGACCCACCCCTCTTTCCTGGGAATTCTCCTCAGGGATACATTGCTTATAGGTCAAGTGTATTTCTAAAATACTATTGTGAAGGCTCGGTGTTATGACTAGTCAAACTCTAAACTTATGAGAAGTCCTATGTCTAACACTCCATGTTTCATTATCACTTACAGCCTTTTATTGTTTTCTGCTAGGCATGGACTCCTACCCTCCTTCCTCCCCGGTATACCGTCCCGGAGCAGAATCTGATTGGGAAGAAGACACTGGGTTACCCGTGTATCGGTCACCAACACCCCCAACTGTCAGGCCAAGGTTTAACATAAGGAACACTGGCCTAAGACTTCGAGCACCTGGATCACCCCCACCCAGAAACCAGTATCAGACACCCCATCTACACACTCAGTTACCACCCCTACTAAGAGACCCATATCTAATGCTCAACCCATACCATCCTAACCCTTGGGTAAGGCGTACCATGGCACCCACTAGTGCTGTGGGAATTCCAATCGATGACGTTCACCAATATGTGAGGACCTCAGAGTTTGAGAAGCAAAGGATGGAGCAAGAGATAATGCACGACTTGCAAGGACAAAGAATGGATAGCCTAGCAAACCAATTAGGGTACCAAAAGGAATTAATCTCCATCCTCGAAAAAGAAATACTGGAGCTTCGCACGGAGACAGCTAAAGCTAAAGCCAGGTCGGCTACCCGAGTGACTATAGTGGTGCTCGTCTTGGGATTTATCTTCCTTCTAGTGGAAAGCTACAAGAGACGTTAACAGAATTTTTTTTATTTATTGTCTTTAAATTTTCAGTTTGAGAACCATTTCTCTATGTTTTTAGTAATGTTTAACATTTCAGCATTTAATCAATTTTATATATTCCAACTCTAAAGTTATTATTCATTGATTTGAAACGTTGAATGTGAATTACATCCATCATATTTTCATCAAAATTTCCCAAGTATCACCTTCTTCATTCAATACGATTTAGTATACTACCGACAATCTCATTCGTAAACAACTCATACTATTAGATTTAAACAACCCCGTTATTTTCAAAACAAACGTTTATCAAACTTTTAAAAGAGTATCAGAAATATAAATTTCCCATAAACATTTTCACTTTGCAAGGGAACTTAATACAACCTATTTTTATAAAAATATTACTTCAAATTAATAAATAAGTATGATTTTCCTCATTAAAGCATTATTTTTTTTATTAATTGTAATATTAAATCTCAGCTTAGTTATTAAATAATTTAGCCATTATTTGCTCTTAAAAATAGTTTTCTTATAATTTGAAATAAAATAAAAAGGGTTTCTAATTATCTATGTAGTTAATTATTCAACTGCTTTTCACCATTTTACAAACAAGGATAAACTATGACTACTTATTAGATACAAACAAAGAGCACAAACCAGTTACTCGTGAGCACACTACTTAGAATATTTGCAGAACCTCCTCGTTATCCTGCACCTTCAATAATGTATGATTGTACTTACCACTTCAAAAGACGACCCATTTCGCATAAACGTTAACCATCCCTACAAAATTCAATAAGGCTTAGGAAGCTAGAACCCAACCACTCACACCATTCATGAACGCCAAACAACACGCTTCTCCGCAACACTCAATCACATGCAAAACTCGTTAGTATATGTCACAAACGAAATTCAATAACTTACGTATGCACGTTCACAAGATACACAGCACGATCACATAATACATGAAACTAGTTTATGTGCAAATCACAATTTACTGGATTGATCACATAACCCATGAAACCTGTTTATTTGCAATACACATGATACTGGCTTGAACACATAATACATGAAACTTAGTTGTTTGCAATATACATGGTACATAACAATTGATTGTTTTATATACAATACTTGATTGACCATAGTGAACATGAAACTTATTTGGTTACAAAGTACATGGTACTACATTACTTACATTACACATGAAAGATTATTGGGTTACAAAATACATGATACTAGGTTTTAACACCATACATGAAATTCATTTCTTGCAATACACATGATACTACATTGTTTACATTACACGTGAAAGCTTGTTGATTTACAAATACATGATGTCAAGTTGCTCACATGACACAAGAAACCTATTCGATTACAAGCTACATGACGCTAGACCATACATGAAACTTGTGTGTTTACATTATACATGAAACTAAGTTGCTTACAATTGTTGCAATTGATTGATCACATTATACATAAAGAATGGTCATACACTTTGTTCACCAAAGTTGTAAGCTATAACACATCGAAGCTACTCGGGGTTTGACGTATTCTTGTTCAAACACGAGGAAGCTGTAACACTTTAAAACAACTCGGTGTTTGAAGTATTATTGTTCAAACACGAGTAAGTTATGGAACTTTAAGTCATACCACTTTGTTACTCTTTAGTTGCTAACTGACTTACCTACTTAAGGACATAGTTACTTTTTAGCAACTCTTATGTGAAAACAATAGACCTGAACTGAGTGAAATTGTGCCCCTCTTGACCCGCACACAATGGAAGGATCTATACGGACCATGCGATGATTTGAATAATTACGGGTGCACACGGAATTATAAAAATCAGCGCATGGAAAACATAGTGAATTTTGTCGTGTGTTGTGACCTAACACTTATCATGATATGTAACAACGAAACTGATGTGATATGACAAGGGCATCGTGGATACGCCGATGGTACTTCCTATATATAAGTGCCCTATCATATTAGCAGAAGTAGCGTTGTTCGTGTCACGTGAAGT
This sequence comes from Smallanthus sonchifolius, assembly GCA_023525975.1. Classification (NCBI taxonomy): domain Eukaryota; kingdom Viridiplantae; phylum Streptophyta; class Magnoliopsida; order Asterales; family Asteraceae; genus Smallanthus; species Smallanthus sonchifolius. The sequence continues at coordinate 24,321,045 of CM042037.1, forward strand.
TTTGACCCAGATCAATAGTTGTGAAATCCCTCATCCACTGACAATTTTGAGCATATTAGACTACATCCTACACAAACCCTAATTATCAAGATCCCATCAAATTCATTCCAAGTAATGCATCTCACCTTTAGAATCCAAATTATTATACGACAATTTTCTTCTTAAGTTCATTCCAAAACTAAAAATCATTATCATCATTTATATCCGACTTTGAGTATCAGGCCTAAATCATGTCATCAGTTAAACTCCCCAGAACCTAGCAGTCAATCCAAACTTTCACCTTTCCGGGTTACTAGCCTCCATCAGTTAAATTTTGGGACGAAATTCCCTTAACACGGGGAGACTGTAACATCCATGATTTTCAGATCATAGATTTTCTGGATTCATTTTATTTTAAGGATTTCAATAATAATACCACATTTAAAACCGGTATTTATTCAAGCACTTTTGTCACATAAACCGTTACTTTAAATTTAATACATCTATTAAAAAATTAGAACCTTGCGTTACGTTTCTATAACATCGGTTTGTTATTTATATATATATATATATATATATATATATATATATATATATATACATATATATCCATATATATGTATGAATATTTAGTTATAAATAATTTTAAACAAATATAATTCATTAATTAAACCCCACAAAAAGTTTTGTTTAGCAAATATAAATATATATATTTTGTAAAACCATTTACACAAATTGTATGTTTTTATATAAAATGCAATTCCTTATAAAAATATTTAACTAAACCAATATTGTTTACGGTTTTATAAATTTTATAAACAAAACCATTGTAGTATATGTTTAAAATGAATGTAAAACTAAAAGAATGTGGATTTGAACCCGTCCCTTTGACTTTCCAAATATCAACAAAAAAAACAAACTCTTGCAAATTGACCTGGAAATCAATCAAACCCGAATTCGATAGACTTGCCTTGAATAAATGAAGGATTCTCGATCAGTTCCAAACCAAATTTTCATACCAATTTAACTAATTAAGCGTTCGAATTCAAATTTATAAACGATTTGACCATTTACGGTCAAACCGAGTTCAAATCGCTTCTAAATCAGAGTAATTGGACGTGTTATTACCCGCAAATCATGCTGTAATTGATCACGGATGTATCCAGCACTAAAACCTGACCCAATTCAATTCCAATTAACCGAATTAACGCGTAGATCTTTATCCGACAGCTGTTAACTCCAAATCCCGATCGAATCGTATAATTAAAACGTAATTGAACGAATTAAAGCAGGTAAGTTTTGTCTCGTTTGATTCGTATTTGGGTCCTGGTCAATAGCCCCATATCAATTCATGGTTACAAAACCCATCGAACTCAAATCGATTTAGGGTTCCTAATTTGTTCATGCGATTTCTAATAGGGATTTCGGTTTGATTAGTTTACTGTATATAAATTAACAGGTTCATGTTCTTATCAGCGAAACCACCTGGTTCAACCGGTTAATACACACAACCCTTGAACCAGGAGGCGTAGGTTCGAAACCCACAACGCATAGTCTTTTTGCGCACCTCCTTTAACCCGACCTGACCCCTCTACCGCTACGTGTTAAAACTTATTTGAATCGGGTTTAGAGCAGGGATTCGCCCCTGGTCCAGTGGTGAAGCGAGTGTGCCACACAGAACCCACCCGGGTTCGAGCCGGGTGGGGTTCTTTTATTTTAAAATCATTTTTTAAGCAGTTTTAATTCATAAAAAAACAAAAAATTATTATTATTATTTTATAAAAACCCAGTACCTTTTAAATATGTTTAGGCATTAATGAACCAATTACAATAGGAACAAAAATCTTTACATTTTATTTTATGGTTTTAAAAACTCCATAGAAATTATTTAAATTCATAATAATTTGTTGTTACATAAACGGATCATTTCAAATATTTATTTTAATTACAAAATTCATTTTAAAGGGATTCCTCTGTGAATCGTTTTATTTTATTTTGAGTTATCTATTTAAGGTTTAATATGTATTTAAACAAATAGAATTCTCCCTAGATATATATTTACACATACTCACATTTTTCCACGCTTTAAAAGAACGTATCACATTTATTAATAAATAAATAAATAAAGGAATTTATTTATTAATTATTATTATCTTTCATACAAATAATTCACTCAGTGTTAAATTACTTGAAAGATATTTCGCAAATATGTAAACTAATATCTATATTTACACTACTTTTATGACACACTTTTGTTATAAAATAAATAAAATAATTTATTTATTTAAACTATTTAACCAAACTCTAAAACAATTATTACTTTCTTTAAGCCAACCATTACCAAATTCATACTTTGAACCCACGTTTGGATTATTAAACTCTTTATTCAAACATCAAATTTCACACATCCATTTCCTGAAGTTACACTACCATTTTTGTACAAATTTCCACACTCAAATTCCGTTGAACCTTAGACTTGGCCTTAGTCTATTATGCATATTTTTAATCTAAATTCATATCCATATACACTTTCACTCTAGGTTAACGTTGTAAGTTACAAAGAACACTTTGCTACCTAGACACTTGTGCTAGCAACATCTTTGATACAAGTGAGTATTACATAGCCCCTTTTACTCTTTTACACTTTTTGGGGTGAATCATGAACTTTATACAAACAATTGCTTACATTTACACAAACTACACAAACACAAATCCTCTTTACATTCATGTGTGCAAATTTGAGCTTTATGTTTGAGTGCTAGGTGTGTTAACTGTTTGTGTGCAATTTATGTGCAATCATTAACAATTCAAGCCGACGGTTAACAATGATAGATCTATTGAGTCTGACAAACTCACCCAGATTGGGGTGATTGTTACCGACAACACAATTTGCATGCTAGTTACAAAGGTTTGATTGTACTTTGGTTACACAATAGTTGCTCCCCATAAATGCCTTATTTTATCATGTTATGTAAGGATTTGACTATTTACATCTATACATTATTTATGATTAAACCAGTGTATGCTCACCAACTTTTTAGTTGACCTTATTTTATTCATGTTTCAGGTGCTAATGTGTGATTTTGATCAAGACTTGCTACACATAAGTTTTGGACCTAGTTAATTTTAAATAAAGGATTATGTATTTCATATTATGTACTTGATTTGATTTTGTTTTGTCTTGAATGTTTGAAATGAATTTAAATGATTAATATATTTCAATTTAGTCAACCTTGTGCTCATGAATAGTCTACATGTCCCGCCCCGACGTTTTCGCCGTCGGTTGGGGTGTGACACAAAACACACTCAAGGTGAATATCAAACTCAAATTGGTAGGGATGAAGGAGTTTGGCAATACAATGTCGAGAGGGTTCGTGAGAGAATAACACATTTCGTTATTTAAGAAGTATTGCCTTTTGATCACTTTGATAACCCGCGCTTGACGAGGATGATACAAGAGACGCTTCAACCGAGTTACACAAATGTAAGTCGTTCTACTTTGAGAAGAGATTGTTTAAAAATATGGAAAAGAGCTAAAAAAGAGTTAATCTTAGGTTTTGAAAATTTAAATACCGGCATTAACTTAACCACGGAAGTTTGGTCTGCTCTACATGGTTTACCCGAATCGTACCTTTGCGTTACCGCACATTGGGTTCAACCCGAGTCGTGGCAAATGATGAAGCGTACGATTGCGTTTGATTATTTTGGATATCCACATACCGGTGAAAACTTATTTTATATTTTAGACTCGGTAATTCAAACTTATAAAATTCAACCAAAAATATTTTCAATATCTTTTGATAACGCTTCAAATAACACAAACGCGGTGGAAAAATTAAAAATTAAATATGAACCGCCTTGTAACGGTATTTTCTTTCATAGTCTATGTGTTGCACACATCATTAACTTGGTTGTGCAACACGGTCTAAACGTCCAAGAAATAAGAGACGTGAAAGAAAAATTTAAAGTGATGTTACAAGAAGTTTTTAGCACAAGCAAAAAAAAGATATATAAACTATAGAAACTTGTGCCAACAAACGGATTCCATCTTTTTAGGTCCGAATTGGGACGTACCTACTAGATGGAACTCGACATGGAAAATGTTTGAATCGGCCTTAAACAAATGGTTACTTTAAAACATTTCCATGATGAACTTGTCCAAAATAAACGTTGTTCACAAAAAAATGATAATATAAGTTGGGATACGATCGAGAAACTAACTAATTTGCTTGAGGTTTTTAAAAATGCAACTAAATGTTTATCGGGAGTTTATTATCCCACGTCTTCGCTAGTACTTCAACAATTATATTTAATATGTAATAAATTAAAAGAGTTTGAATATCACGGCCCTATTTTTGAAAAAAATGGTAATACCTATGAAAGGTAAATTTAAAAATATTTTTCGGAAATGCCGGCCGTTGTTACATGTTCGGCCGCCTTAAACTCAACGATTAATGTAACCGGTGTTGAAACATTAATTGAATCAATATCGGACGATTTAAATATGCATGAGGAAGACCCAAATTTTGAATCAAATGCAATAAGTGATTTCAATTCGGCTTTTAATAATATGTTTGATTATTATTTACGCAAATATGGTGGAAGTGATGATCCATCAAATATACGTGAATCAATGGCTTCGGGTTCAAGTTCTAGTAGTTCAAGGAACCCGATGCTAAATTTATTTAACACTTTAAGAAACGAAAATACTAAACGAGCTCGTGGAAGCACACCAAGTAGCGAGCTTGGGAGATATCAAGCTACCGATTTTATTTCAACTCTAAGATCCGAAGAGTTTGAAAACTTTGATATCTTAAGTTGGTGGCAAGGAAGGGAAACCCAATATCCCGTTCTAGCCGCAATGGCTCGTGACCTACTAACCGTCCAAGCTTCCACGGTAGCTTCGGAATCTATTTTTTCTCTTAGTGGTAGGGTTTTGTTTATTCGAAAAATGAGGCTTACACCGGAATCTATGGAGATGTGTATTTGTTTGAAGTACCATTTGGATGCCGCCGAATGTGTACAACATGTTGCAAAACTAGAAGGCGAGCTTGACATTGAACAAGAAATACACGAGTTCGAAGTAGAACAAGGGGCGACGAATCCACTTTCGGATGAAGAACAAGCTTATGATAAAGCCCAACGTATCTCAAGCGAAGAAGATTGAAAACCGAAGTTACGAAGACTAAGACGAGTAGACGACGAATAACGAGTCACAATAAATAATATATATTTTGTGATTCAATTATGTTTTTTGTAATTTTTTTTGTACGAACTATTGTTAAATCACTTAAAAAATATAAAAAATAAATAAAACATGTATTTTATAGTGTATGTTTGCTAATTTTTTTAAAAATTATTATTTTTTAAATCCGGTGGAACCGGGTTTTTTTTTGTCCCGTCCGGTCCCAATAGATTCCAACTTTTCATGCCCATAACCGGATCCGATCCGGAACCGGTTCCCCCGTGTCCGGTCTTTTCCCAGCGTTGACGGATTCGGTCCGGACGGATCCGAAAAAAATCTGGTTTGTACACCTCTACTCCAACAGCCCATGGTGCTGGGCTTAGCTCATAGTTAAATAAAAATAATTTGGGCTCATGGGACGCCTAGCTAGAAGGCTAGTTGCTCCCCTCCGTTGGGACCGGATCCGCTATTCTCACATCCCACTGATCCACACACCCAAACCCTCAAACCCACATGTATATACACATGTTTGTTTGTCTCCTTAGCTCTTTAATGAGTTTTTTTGTTGAATTTATAGACCAAATTTGGGCCCTTTAAACCTTATCATTGTGCTTCAATGTTGGTGCTTAGTGCTTACTGCTTCCGTTAGCCATAAACCCCAGATTTTACCATGTTCTAAGTAGAGATGTACAAATCGGATTTTTTTTGTAACAGGATCCGGATCGGATAATTCAACGGTGGTCAAGGACCGGATCCAGTGAAACCGGTTCCGGATCGGATCCGGTTTTGGGGTATGAGATTTGGAACCTATTGGAACCGGATCGGACAATCGGATCCAAAATATCCGCTGGAATCGGATTTTTTAGATTTTTTAATTTTTAATTTTTTTTTAAATATATAAACTAAAAAAATACAAGTTTTATATATTTTTTAATTTTTATAAGTTTACTTAACATGAGTTCATTCAAAAAATATAATAAAGTCATAAAATATATTTTATTTATTGTGACTCATTCTTCGTCGTCTTAGCCTTCGTAACATCGTTTATCAATTTTCTTCGATTGAGATACGTTGGGATTCATCATAAGTTTGTTCTTCGTCCGAAAGTGGAATCGCCGCCCCTTGTTGTACTTCGAACTCGTGTATTTCTTGTTCAATGTCAAGCTCGCCTTCTAGTTTTGCAACATGTTGTACACATTCTGCAGCATCCAAATGGTCCTTCAACCAACGGAACTTTGAGTGCTTGAGGAAGCCATGAGAACGTTTTTTTTTTCGTTTTGAGAGCGTTTTTGTGTTTTGAGAGCTCAAAGATTGTTGTGAACTAACACATACCCCCAATACATATTTATACTAAGTTTCAAGCCCCCAAAACCCAAAAAACGGCTATATAGCCGTTATTTTTTTTTCAGCCAACGGTCGGATCCGGTTTTATCCCATTTTTTGTGTCCGATTTTGTCGGGTTCCAAATTTGTCCGGTTCAGATCCGGTCCCTTGAAAAACCATATATCCGGTCCCAGATCATGCGGTTCCAAAAAAATCCGGTCCGGTCCCAAAAAATATGGTTCCCGTATTATTCGATTCCGGATAATCCATCGGATCGGATCCGGATCTGGTTATAATGTCCACCTCTATGTTCAAGTGTTCAACGATCTTTATAGTTTATAGGAATACAATAACACAGGTTAAAGTTCGTTGAGGGGCCTGTTATTTATTTACTTTTTTATGGTTAAAGAATAACAAAGTTTCAAAGGAAAAATTTATTTTGGGTTAGGACAAGAGAGATGGATTTTCCCAAGGTTTAAAAGAAGCAAATACTATTCAAATTTTTATGGAATTTAAAACACGTTAATTATTCTTTTAAAGAAAACATAAGAAGCTCTATAAATTTTGTCAATGTATGCGAAACCTCTTGTGTAATTGTTTGTCCTAGTTGACCCTGATTCGATATTAGAAATATATTGATTTTTCTTCAATAACCGAATACTTTTGTCTGCTAATACTGCATACCCGATTCCATCCATAAATCGATTTGATTACATATGAATTCTACTCTCAATAAGACTATCAATTCTTACTGTTCTCGCTATAAATATACGTCACTCACAATCATATGCTACGAACAATCATCACCTCCTCTTCATATAGAAGAGCATTCTTACTCATTCTAGAACATTTAAAATCGTAAATCATAAATTAGTTTTTTTTAAATGATTTAGTTTATAAATAAAATAACATGTGTATGGCTTCTAAACTACACGTATAAAATCCACCTAAAACTCATTGTGGGGATTGAACCATCCCCTTAGGATAGAAGGAGGCATCGATACCGTCAGGCCAAAGTCCTTTAAATGATGATATGTAAATGATGGAACGAACATTTAAACTCAACCATTTTATCCGGGTAGCTTTTTATATGTTTATGAAATTCGTTACACTCAAAAATTAAAAGTGAACTACATACTCCTAAATAAACTTTGGCTTATGGCAGCTTTTTATATGCAATTATCTCTTTGAAAGTCGATAGTTTTTTTCTGGACTAAAGAAAACAATGAAAACTTGAACTTCAATGCTTAACATGGAATTGAATACTTGAACTTAAATTTTGACTTGGATCAGCCACTTGAACTCGGATTTTGATTTGGATTAAACAATTTGAGAAGGTTTATTTTTCTGAATCTCATACATACGAATAGAGAGGGGAAATACATAAATAGGAAAACAAAAGATATGGAAAGCCATAATTCTAGGACTAAGTAGGGAAGGAGTACAACACTTGATTGAGTGATAATAGGAGGAAAGTATGAATCGGCTCTATCGTTAAAACCGGTTTCGATCCGGTTTGGAAGAAGCGGGTTTGAAATACTAGCTGTTTTTTTCTTTTCTAAAACTAGACGTTGGGAAAAGACTCTAATCTTTCAAAACTCAATAACACTTTCCAGTAATAGCATCTGAATGTGATCAATCACAATCTTTCGTTGGTGTTGGATCTTTGTCAATCAACTTAACGGTTGTTACGTTTAAACCTACAAAAAGAAACTCGACAATTTTGCAACATTAAGATTTGTGTGAAATGTCAAGCGGTCCAAATAAAGCTCGATGTAAGAAATGTGATACATCTATTAAGGAAGATGGAAATACGACTTTGAAAAACTATACAAGTTTGTATTGCAAGGCGGTGAAATTTGGTCCGGCTTGGGATCAAGCAACAATGTGAGTGATGGCAACATTTGTCATTTCAAGCAAAGTGTGGTTCGGGATAGAATGACAAAGTTTGTGATTCAAGAGAGGCCTTTCGACCACTTCGGCAACCCACGATTGACTAAGCTCATCTAAGAAACTCTTCAACCACGTTATTGCCACATAAATCGCATGACCCTAAGGTGCGACTGCATTAATATGTGCAAATTGATAAAATTGGAATGATTTTAGGATTTGAAAAATGAGAAACCGGAACAAGTTTAACTTGCCTTGTTTGGACGTCTCCACACGAAAGTACAAAACTCACCTCAATATCGTGGAATTGTGCATTTGATTGAAAGACTCCTAGAAACGCGTGGAACAGATACAACATAATTCACTACATGAAGGTCGAACAAGAAATACACGAGGAAGAAATGGAAACGGGATTGGCGGTCCCACTTACAGCGGAAGACCTCGCTTACTAAGAAAAACTACACAACAACGTTGATGACAATTGAACTCCAAGCAACGACGACAACAATTAATAAACGACGAAAATGACGACGACAACCACGATGCCTATTTTCGATTAGAAATGCTTTGTTTTATGTTTTTAAGCTTAATAACGTATTGCAATTTCTTTTTTGTAATCTTCAAAATAAAATAAATAAATAAATATAAAATAAAATAACCATTTTTTCAAACATGTTTGAATACGATTTGGTTCCAATCCAATTCGATTATTTCCATCCAAACTCGTTTAGGTTTAATCTGGTTTTGATCTTGTTAATGAAATCTAAACAGGTTTTAAACCGGTCTAGTTAAAAAAAAGGTTTGTGCACCTCTAGTTTATTCAATTTAAAAAATAAAAATGTTAATCACAAATTATATTTTCATTTCAGTAGGCTAAAATTAAGTTAAACTAATTTAATTAATCCCAAATCTATATTAGCTTGCCAAAATGCTCATTCACTCAAATGCCCAATCACCAACTTGGAACATACCTATTTAATTACCCATAACCTATTTACCCAATTTCCATCAATTGTTTCCTAAATTGCGATTCCTAAAGATGCGATGAGTAATGAATATTCATGGTGATGGTTGATTGGTTATGGTCGACTCACGTTTGTTTTGGTAAATGCCGATTCTTTATAATATAGGCTTAGGAAACAATTGATGGAAATTGGGTAAATAGGTTATGGGTAATTAAATAGGTATGTTCCAAGTTGGTGATTGGGCATTTGAGTGAATGAGCATTTTGGCAAGCTAATATAGATTTGGGATTAATTAAATTAGTTTAACTTAATTTTAGCCTACTGAAATGAAAATATAATTTGTGATTAACATTTTTATTTTTACCCAATTTCCATCAAATGTATGAATATTCATTACTCATCGCATCTTTTGCTGAATACAAAATCAGGGTTAGGTTCAAATGAGAACTCCAAATATTTTGAGAACTCGTTAAAAAATCAATTAAAACATTTTTTTTTGTTTTCACTACCTTTATTATTAAAATACAATATAAAAAATGATTTATCTCTCCAATTAATTCATGTCTTCTTTATAAATTATTCTTGAAAAATTTTATACACATGTGTAAATGGTAAACACTTACACATGTGTAAGTGGTAAACTTACACATGTGTAGATTTATTTTAATATATGAATACATGTAAATTTGCATTTATAAATTCATTTTTTTATGTTGTATTCTAATAATAAAGGTAGTAAAAATAAAAAAAATGGTTTTGAAATTTAAAAAAAGTCTATGAATATTCATTACTCATCGCATCTTTTGCTGAATACAAAATCAGGGTTAGGCTCAAATGAGAACTCCAAATATTTTGAGAACTAGTTAAAATACCAATTAAAACAAATTTTTTTTGTTTTCACTACCTTTATTATTAAAATACAATATAAAAAATGATTTATCTCTCTAATTAATTCATGTCTTCTTTATAAATTATTCTTGAAAAATTTTATACACATGTGTAAATGGTAAACACTTACACATGTGTAAGTGGTAAACTTACACATGTGTAGATTTATTTTAATATATGAATACATGTAAATTTGTATTTATAAATTCATTTTTTTATGTTGTATTCTAATAATAAAGGTAGTAAAAATAAAAAAAATGGTTTTGATTGGTTTTTTATCGAGTTCTCACGAGTTCTCAAATGATCCATTCCCTACAAAATCAATAGCACGATAAATTTTAAATAGCAATCTCCTTCTAGAGAATGAAAATATCATCTCATAATGTTCGACTTTTTCAAAAGAGCTACTAAAAGATAAATAAATCAATCAATATGGGTACTATTTAATTTGCTTTTCCAATAAAGTTAACAACTAATGTACAAAAGTTATAACTTTAAACATATCAAAAACGCGTTTTCATAACATTTGTTCATTTGCTAATGCTTCAAACTACACCAATCACGCTAAATATAATCAGATTTTATAACTTTTTGATGGACAGTGACATAATATTCATATTTTGATATCCAAAAAGGAAGCATCCTACAAGGATTTAAATATCACAAACACACAATCCATACATACATTCATATATACATCCATATCTATATTGCATCAAATCAAGCACATTTGAAATGTCTAATTATCAAGGGATTGCTAGGGAAGATGGAAACCCTAATGGAGATGAAACTTATATGAGAGACATACATGCCTTAACCCCATCATCCACCCTTCCTCCACCTATTCACCATCCATTTGGATCATATTTATCCATGGCTACAAGTGATCAAACGTCTCGTGATGATTTTTCAGTGACGAGTGTCACTAATAGTACGTTGGTGGTGGCTGGATCGGTGATAGGGAGTGTGGGAACCGAAAATGAGGGTGGTAGCAACCGCGTGGTCATTGGAGAAGAATATGATCAAGTTGATGATATGTTGCATCATTCTTTGTCTCATGTGCCTAATGTTAGGGAGGTGGTGGTGCCGGTGACAAGTGTGAAGAAAGAGGAGGTTGAATCAAAGATAATCGCATGGAAGAATGCTAAGATTGCGGAGATTACAAATAGATTCAAGTGTGAAGATGCCATCATTAAAGGGTGGGAGAGTGAGCAAGTTCAAAAGGCCTCTTTAAAGATGAAGCAAGTCGAAGTATATATCAAAATATGCTCAATTTTCTAACTTTTTTGTCCCTAAATTCGTCGCTAACAGTTTAACAATTCCTTTTTGATTAACTTTATGTAGAGGAAACTAGAGGAGAAGAAAGCAAGAGCAATGGAAAAGATGGAAAACGAGATGGCAAAAGCGCATAGGAAAGCCGAGGAAAGGAGAGCATCGGCTGAGTCGGTTAGGGGAACCAAGACGGCTCGGGTTCTTGAAGTGGCTAACTTGATGAAAGCGGTTGGAAGAGCACCAGTTAAAAACTTCTTTTAGGATCAAAATTTAATTGACTTTCTAAAAAGGGTTTGTTTGGAAATGTGTAATAAGGACCCCAAAAACTTATGTTTCTTCACCTTTTTTGAGTTGAAGGGTACCCTATATGAATTGGGCCATTTGTAGTTCTTGTAAATTAACCTGGGACTTTTAAAGTGTTTATGTTAATGTTTCATATACAAAGATGGTTCTTTTATTTCGCTTTTTATTGGAGAGAAGAAAAAAATGATGCAGATTGAAAACCATTTGATGCAAAATCAGTTTGTACAAGAAAAATGAGGTTAATTTGGGCCTTTGAATTGGAGAAAAGTTTGTATATATGGACTACGAAGTTGGGCCGTATCTGTGACCATCTGATTCTTATTATAAGGTCGTATCATATGTTTCAATGCTAGAGGCGTAAAAAGGATCGTTTTGGGCCCGTCAAACCAGTTTCAAACCCGACCCGATTGCACAATGAAACCGGTTTGAGTCAACCCGGCCCAACCCGTAGGTTTAGATTAGGGTTTTAAATTTTTTTGGATGACGGTTTGAAACCCGACCCGGTGTGATTTGGAAGGTGAAACCGGTTTGGAACCCGACTGGGTGCGGTTTGGAAGGTGAAACCGGTTTGAAACCAGTTTCCAACGTTATATGTCAATTATTCTAGCCGTTTGGGTTGATTTTTTACCCTTTTTTCGAACTTTTTTGACCAATTTCCCCCATTTATGTTAGTATAAATAGATATTTTTTGAATCGCATAATTCTCTACTCTATTCAATCTCAATAACTCTCGATGTTTAATAAAAACTTGAAGTTTATTTTGTTTTATTTGTATTTTATTAATTAGAATGAAAAATAAAAAAAGTAATAAAAAAAAATCTTTTTTGTTTTTAAACCGGTTTAACCCGAAACGGTTTGGCCTCAACCCGGTTCCGGCCCGACCCAAACCGCATAGATGGTTCGAGTACGTCCCCTCCCCAAACCGGTTTGGATCTCAACCTGGTGTTGACCATGTTTGACCAAACCGACTCGGTTTGTAACCCGAACCGATTTGACCAAAAAACCTGCTGTACACCTCTAATTCAATGTCGTTCTTTTTCGAAGGGCGGCACTTTAATTCTTTTCAGCTGAATACTTGGATTAATATTTTATACATTTAATCGTCAAGTTGAAAAGAAAATTTTCAGCTAAATATTGGATTAATATTATACTAAACTAACTTTGGAATTCAATCCCATACCTTATTAAACTAAACTTTAAATTTTTAAGTCTGCAAACCACCTTGTATACTATTTTTAATCATTTTATAATTTTGCATATATAAAAATCTTTTTTTTTTAATAAAAAAATATCCAATTCTCAGAGTTGTTTAGATGAAGGTAGATTACAATCATGTTTTAAAAACCGGTTCTAATCGGGCGGTAATACCGGTTGAACCGGGTCTCGGCCACTAACCCGGTAAGTTTGAGCATGGTAAATTGGAAGAACAGTATGTTAGTTGAACCGCCAGTAATACCGGGTTATACCGGTTTTAGTTACAAGTAAAATTTTATGTTTAAACTTTAAAACAAACAAAATTGTTGATTAAGTGATCGTGAACTTGATAAATTCAACATTTCAATGGCATAAAGCAATTGTACACTTTTATTTAAAAACTTTTTAGAAAATTGAGTGCTTTTGGGTTATTATTTTTTTATTATGGATTAACTTATTGTTTATTTTTTATTATGGAATCATGTACTTTTGGATTATTTTTTAAGTTGAAGTTGTATTTTTATAGAATTATAGAGTTAATTAGTCAACCCGGTTGAACCGTCGGGTACAACCCGATACAACCGGTTAAACCATTTCTGAGTCCAACCCGATACAGTTTAAAAACTGGTTTTTAAAACATTGGATTACATACCGTGTAAAATGTAAATTGATACGTGTGTTAATTTTTCGGGTAAACTAAAAAAAATTGTTATTGATCTAAAGTATGAGTGTAATTTGTACGAATTCTAGGTCACTTTTTATTAAAATTTAAAATAATAATAAAATATAATGACGATACTCTCGTACGTGAAAATCAACTTAGTAAAATACCGTTTACAAACCCGAAAGAAAATAAATATAAAATACAAATTTATATAAATAAATGATTCGAACCGGTGGATTTATAAGATGAGTTCAACCGCACCTTCTTATAATATCCTCGACTCGAGTCTTCACCACTTTGAGTCTTCAACTATGCTTCTTAACTGCAACAATGAACACACTAAATCGTATACGGTTTTGAATGAGGATTGGTGTTTAATACGGGTCCCTTAAAACAGATTTCGTGCCTCTTTTAGACGAACGCGTCTGTCTCCCAATGTACAACAACCGGAACAGTATGTGTACTGCTGAGAATGGCTCACGCGCCGGAGGTGTCACCAGGTAAAATAGTGTTCTTGAGTATATGAAAAAAGATGAAGTTGTGAAATAGAGAAATCAGAGAGTGCTCAACTCTAAATTTTATTGAATTAGTTGACAAAAATTTCTCTAGTTTTTTTTCTCTCTTTTTTATCTCTCTTGGAAAAAGAATCAAATGGTTCATATTGTACTAGTACTAAAAACTACATATTTAATATTTTATTTAAAACATAATTCATGTCATTTTATGTCAAATTTATGAATCAAAATCAAAACTCTCATTTGATTCATGGCATGATTTATTAGACAAAACAAAACTCACTTTTAATTTATGTCATGGTTTTATGAGTAAAAAAATTAAACAACCATATGATTCATGTCATAGTTTTATGAGTCAAAACATAACAACCATACATTTATGACAAAGATAAATCAAGAAATTGTAACAATTTCCTACTCTAACGACCAAAGTTTCATATTAATCATTCCAACCTCTCAACTTCGAGTATCGATATCCCATTTATCTTAGCTCCGTTTTGGATATGGTTTGTTTCGTTGTGAAGCTCTCACATCATAGAACACAAACCCAAAAAATTAATAATTATATTAATCGCAATTACATATAATTATTTGTATCCAAAGTTAGTGAAAAACCACATTTTCACAATTTTCCAACATAAACGAGCCAAGCCGGCTTGTGAACTACTCGAGATCGGCTCGCTAAAAACTCGAATAGGGCCGATCTTAAATGAGCTTGAGCCTAAAAACAAGCTTGTTTAATAAACGAGCCCAAGCCCGAGCTTCATTTATCGAGTTCAAGCTGGCTCGCGAGCCTAAACGAGCCTACTATTTATATAATTTTTATTTAATATATTTATATAACAATAACAATTATTATTTATAAAATTATTATAAAAATAACTAAACAATATGTATCATGTTATATATAAAAGGTGTAATAATGTGTGTATATATATATAATTATAAATATATGTAAATAAATAAATAATAAACGAGCCGAGCTCGAGCTCTTTGTTAGTTAAACAAGCTGAGCTCGAGCCTAGTCGAGCTCGGGCTCAGCTCGGCTCGTTTACACCCCTAATCTAAAGATACGAATGAAAATAAAGTTAGCTTAAGTCAAGAAAACATTAGGGTGTAAACGAGCCGAGCTACTCATGAGGTACTCGAGATCGTCTCGCTAAAAACTCGAATCGAGCCGAGCTTAAACGAGCTCGAGCTTATGTTTGGGCTAATTTAACAAACGAGTTCAAGCATAAGCTTCTTATATCGAGCTCGAACAAGCTCGCGGACCTAAACGTACATTTTATTTATATAATTTTTATTTGATGTAAAATATATGTTTATATAATAATTACTATTAGAGTAACTTAATGTGGTTTACCAAAATCCAAAATAACCCATTTAATCTACTAGTTTACATTTTGCTTTTTCAGTAGTCATGGTTTTATTTTCTTGCCAATTAAGCTCCGACCTCTAACGTCATCCCTTTATGCCATCTAACATCATCCGCGTGCCTCACGTGAGGCATTTTAGTCATTTTTCACATCCTTACTAGATTTAAGGCGAATAACTAGTATTCGAATATATCTAGTGAAGAACCATAGCTTTGAGTTTATGGTTTATTAGTCGGCAAACTCACGTACTTATAGATTTGAATACATAAACATAACGACATTGTAGACTACACAGGGGCGAAGGATACTGAGGGCCCCCCCCCCCAATTTTTCGCTAAATAGTTGTTGCTACAACGAATATGCTAAGTATACCCGGTGCTGCAATAAATAAGACAGGAGGGGTTTGAACGTTTCTGGGGTGCCAGCTTCCGAACCTTCTACACTTGGCTGCTAAGATGAAGGAACTCATTAGAAGGGGTCCGAGACCGGGGTCTCGGAACCACCCTCCGACGCTCAACATTATAGTTTATCCAAAGTGAATAAGTATACATAACATGTAAATATATATAGATATGTAAGATTATGTAAATGTATAAGCGTATAAGGAATATAGAGTATAAATGGTGATGGTTGAGATCCGACGGGCTAGCTGCAAGCAACTGTAGTGGTATCTCAGCAGCATGAAGCTGCTTCCTTGGCAGTCGGGTGCTGTAGAAGCTTAAGAGCTCCTTACAGCAGATCAGAGATTGAGGGAGAGAGTTAGATGCTCTCGTCTAGGCCAGAAAAATGAGATGATTGTGAAGAGGGGGATGGCCCCCCTATTTATAGGGTTGGAGTCATGGAGCCTGATGGGCTTTGGGCCTGAAGTGGATCTTGAGTGATGTGGGCTGCAAGAAGCCCAGCAGATCCTCCCAGCTGATTATTATGTAGGCCTTATTGGTTTATCCCAGTAGCTAATATTTGAGGACCCGCTTCTTGCGGTTAGCCGTGCTTCATGTTCGTACCCACGTCATCAGCCCCCAAGTCAGGAGTGCTTATTGCGTAGTAATGAGGGCTTCTGACTTACCTTTCCCTTTCTTTGCTCGGTAACTACATCGTACTAGATTGCAAATCTTCATCATCCTTCTTTCGCCCTATGCTGTTTTAGTGAGTTGTCAACTTGTTAGCGATGTCTTTATTGTGAGCAAACGTCTTGAAGATAAGGTTAGTTCGCCGAATAGCGATTGTACTCGTAATGTTTGATGCCTCGTCGTAGTAGCCGGATGCTATCGTAGGATCATAGCTAGATGGAATGGTGAACATTCTTGCTTACCAAATATCAGGCGATTTGTTGTACTGGCTACGTTGATAGGGTCAAACAAGGCAGGCAGTGTGCTTCTTGTTGCAGAAGTGGAAGCTTTCGGCGACATGAGATAATTAGTTTCTTGTCGAGGGTGATTAGCTTCTTACAGAAGATATGATGCAACCATCGAGGTTCCCATCATCCTTCTGATTCAAATTTTTATGCCTTGATATTATCACATTTATCAAAATAGAATTAATCTATTTCCATGTAAAAACACGTGGCGTGTTAGAATGTTGATATAACGGTCGTTTGCTTTGGTCCGGACATTCCTAAGTGTTTTACGGGTATTGTGTCAAACGACCATTGCGTAACTGTTCTAAGTGTTAATCTCTTGTTGAGCAGGAGCTTGCGGATGTCGTTCATCAAATGGAGCGGTCTTACTAACCCAAAAAATCTTTGGGTTTTCGCGTTATGGTGATAAGCTCATGCGGTAATTAAGCGTTTTTTTGTGCATGAAGGTTAGAAGGTGTGCTTACCTCCTATGAACGTAAGAATGTACGCTTATTCCGTGCGAATGTGAGCTTCTTTCAATGCTTATTTAAGAGGCTTTAGGTCACCACTTTTGTCATTGTGAGTCTATGTCTTCATCTTCTTCTTCCTTTATAGCATTTCTTTGCAAATTTTGAGTTCCTGAACTTTGTGGATCAGCATGTTGTCTACTTTTTGGTACTTGTAAGAAGCTTGTGAAAAATTGAAGTTGTTTCATACAAGAAAGTGAATATTTGTCCTTGCAAAGTATCGTTTGTTGTGCTTTCCGGTGTTTATGACATCATTCTTTGTAAGACGTTTTCTTCTCTTGATCTTTCTAGTTATTGTGCGTCTAGGTTGTATCATGAGATGGAGGCACATTTATCATGGTCGTTGTGTAACATACCGATTTCAATATGAATTAAAAGATAATTTAAATAAATATATGGTGTCAAGTGAAGTTAGGTTGTTGGAAATAGTATTAAATAAATACTATAAAATAATATTTATAATGATTTAAAGGTGTTGAAGAGATACATGATAATTTAATTATCATAGCTTTAACCTAACTTAAGTAACTAAGTATTATCATGGAGACTTGAAAGTTAAGGGATTTAATTAGTAAATGAGGTGAAATATGTAAACTTACACTTAACAATTATAAGTTTGTAAAGTGGAGGTACTAAACTTGATATAAATCAATTGATGTGGTGGAAAAGAGAAAAATGACAAATTAAAAAGTAAATCAAATGAAAAAAAAAGGATGGAACGTGATTTTGGGGGAGGAGGTCGATGACCTCTGGTCTAGCGACGTCAAGGAGGACAAGCGAGGTAGAGGGGGCGATTTCAACCTAGGAATCCAGAAACTGGAAGATTAAGCCTCGGTTATGTCATCCTTACTCGATTTCTAATACTCCGGTTAGTGATTTCCTATGTTTTGTTGATGAAATTCTTAGATTAGGGTTCATGTGGTGGTGAACCTCAAACCCACGAAATTGGGAGGTGATGGTGGGTGATTTTTGTGTAATAAACCCTAAACTTCATGCTATATTGATTGTTTGTGATTATTGAGTTATGTGTGTGGTTGCATGTTATAATCTAGATGTTAGATTATATGGTTTGGTGTGTAAAAGGTGTAAACATAATGATTTATGTTGAGTTCTAGCAATTTAACACTTTTGTGGTGATAGTTAATTAACGAAGTAGGAGTTTGATTATAGTTTCAAGATGTATATGTATGTTTAGTGAACTTGATAACTTTGATGATAAAATGGTGATTTTAGAAGTTCATATTAACACTAAAATGGTGAATTATAGTTATGCACATAAGGTGTTTGATGAAATGTCTAAACCAAATAAATGGTGTTAATTGAGAGATTTTATAATATGTACTTGATTTAAATGAGATGTTGATAATCATGGGGTGTTTAGTAAACATAAAGCTTTGGTGAAGCTAATGTGAATAAGGTTAACATAAATTACATATGTGAATGTTATTTTTAGTTAATCGCTTAAACGGGTCGGATGAATATGTGGGATTAACATGGTTTGGTTTATAACCAAAAGACCATTACTTGTTATTGAATGGTGTATGTTTAATTGATGATTTTGACCCATAGTTGTGGTTGAACAAGAACGGGTGATAACGGGTCTCATGGGTGGTAGTAACCCGTTTATTATTTGTATGTTAAGAAAGGTGAGTTAGAACACATATTATGGGTGGGTGAATACTATATACGTATTAAAGGGATGAACGCCCCGATTATGTGTTCTAATGGTTTGCAAGTTTGATTGTTGTCAAGATAGGTGTGACAAGTCTCTAATGGCAACGGATCAAACGGGTGACAAAACAACAACTTTCCTACGGGCAAAGGTGAGTGACTCGAATTTGAGTTCGATTAGAATAATCATAATAAGGACTTGGGATTCTTATGATTTAGGTGGTTTAATATAAATTATTAAATATGGTTTAACTTAACAATAACGTATTGTTTTGACGACGTTTTAAATTTGGGGTTTAAACTCGTAAAGATAAAGTGTGAATTGGTAATGGGTCGAGTGACCCAAGTGCTGAAAATTCAGCATGTTTCATGAATTTAACCGGTTTTGAAATATTCATAGTAAATTAACCGGATGTCCGTACGAGGTGTATTATACATCGACGGAAAGCTCTATGTGTCTACTTTACTCATAATTTTTAGTCGAGGTGAAATACCTATTGTAAGTGGGTGTAAACGTTGAACTTTTACAGCCACTTAAGGCTGTTTTGAAACAGGAATTTTATAATATTTATAAAATTGTCAGGGATTAACCGAGAACTCGTTAGTGGTGTCTTTTATATGGTGGTAAACCTTAAGGTGTTTAAAACTCTTTAGATGAGTTAGGGATGACGTATATCTTGATTTAGAATAAACTAAATGGCGGGATTCGGTTAAGTTGTGGGTTTGATGTAATCATGGTGTCACAAGTTTGTAACCCGGTTAAATATACTTTTACCGTATATGACGTTTAAGGTGATTTACAAACCAAAGGTGGGTGAATGTTACAAGCTTAATAAGGGTGTGAGACGGGGGTAATAACAAGTTGTTAACCGGGCGGTTTGTGGTGTGAAACATAATGAATGTTAGTCTATTATGGTGTTTAATTCTTACGGTGTGAATTAACCTACTAATGGTGTTTGTAGTGTTTTAAATTCGTACTAATAGGGATATCAAAGGTGAAACGACCCGGCATTGGGGTCGGGAGAATAAGAGAACAAAGAAGTATACAACGGACTTTTAAACCGTTGTGGGAGTCGTGCCTCGGGGGTGAAGCTTGACACGCTTCGAGTTTATATATTTGAATCGTATTTGTATAAATTATATGTGGAATGTGAGTCCTCATTTAACTTCGGCTAATTAGTTATGGTGCTGGTGATGTGCATGTATGAAGAGTCGTTTATATACGGAGGTGGTTAAGATATGTGGATTAAGCGGGTCGGCTTGGATTGCATATCTATGGGGATTAATTGGAGGCATTTATTTTGGAGTAACGGGAGGATAAAAGAAGTGGCTTAACCCCACTTAAAAGATAAGTGAATAAATAAACCATTTCCAATTATTTGGTTTGGGTGATAAACACATAATTAGATGTGTGTGTATATATATATATATATGTGTGGTCGCGAGGATAATACCATAGAAATATTTGAATTGTGAGTTAACTAACCGTTGGGTGATGTCATGTGATAGTTTTGGATGGTGAAAGGCGTTGGTGATCAAGTCAAGGGATCGGGTCAACGGGATGTAGATTTGGAGTTGGCGTGGTGCATGATTTTACATGGTCGTTTTGTAAAATCTTTTCATTCACATTGTGTTTTTGTATCGGCGTCTTGGAGTTTAAACTCCATATTGATTTATTACTTGTCGATGTGTCCGTGGATGTTTTGGTCACTTGGTTTGGTTCTATTTGGTGTCTAAACAGGTTAATGTTTCGTAAGGGTTGTTTATTTTACGAACGGGTAATGTCGAAATTTTATGAGAAAACCTGGGTGCGTTTTATGAGTATTATTTGGTTGAATGTTGGTGAAATATTATATAAGGTATTACTTTTGGTGAAATGAGTTCTATTTAAAAAAAAATATGGGCATATTTTCCGCAAGATATGAAAATATATGTTTTATATTTTCGGGTGAAACACGTTGCTAGTATGCATGTGATTGCTTTTGGACAATTTCTCACTTGTCATGTTATTTGAAGACCTTGTATTGTTTCGACAACTTGTTTTTGAGCCTATGTAGGCAATATGCATGTTTTCGTCATGTTTTTATACATTTCAGATCTGCGTCGGCTTCTTACTATATGCAGAGATATTTGTTTCTCTTTCCTTTGCTTGCAGTGAGACTTGTACCACTTTAGTGTAACAGGTCATAGTCTTTTCCAGTTGTGCCACGTTACCTCATTGTTTGGGAGACCCAGTTCGAGGTTCTGCTTCTTGTACGCAGTTGTGCTCCGTGCACATACCTACGTCATCTCATCATGTTTTTATGCCTTTTGGACTTGCGCCTTAAAAGCAACTTGTATGCCTTTTTGAATATTATGGACGTTTATCCTTTATTGGATTTTTATCCTATTTGTGTATGGCAAAGCGCGTGTGCTTTGGAGTGTCAAGTCTTAGTTTAGACTTTTTTTTGTGTTTCCATAATCCAAGTTTTATCAAGGCATGGTGCTGCAGACACCATACTAGATAAATGCAAGGTTATGAATACAAGGTATTATCCTATTTTTGCAAGAAGCCCGTTATTTGTTATAATGTTGGGCGTAATCATAAGTATTTATGAGTTACTACTTATGGAGCTCTATTGATGGGAGCTCACCTTGTTACATGGGTAAGTAAGACTTAAGACCCACGGAGTTGTAATGATTTAGGCACTCAACCTTTATATGGGTAGGTCAAGGCCGAATCCCGTTGAGCTTTTTGGCCTAGGAGCTCATCCCTTTACATGGAGAGGTTTTACCCGGACCCAATGGAGCTTCGTTCGTTAAGGAGCTCACCCCCGATAGGATAATTAACACAAAATAGATTTTGACGAAAGAACTCATTTTTATTCATTGATTGCATTGGTACAAAGGGGATAATAACAAGTGTTCCCCTTGTTTTACATCAGTGATTTATAGGAAGCAACGAAGGTGTTTGGCATTTCAGTGTCTTGGAAGTCGTTTTCCTTCCACTCATGTCTCATAGCTCGCACGAGCTTCCTTTATGTGTTTCGTTAATGTAGTATTACCTCATTTTTAGGCCTAACTTGCTAGCATTCACTTGCTTCATTGCTTCTGAGGGGGAAAGGACCTGGCAATGTCCGTACCCTATTTGTGAAATGTTAAGCTTATCAATCTTATGTCCACCGAACAAGGTGCTAGATAAACCTCACATATCCCCCAATGCACCATTATATCAAATGTTTATTTTGATTAGGCCTGACGCATTTGAGGTGATGGGATAAGTAGGATTTTTATTATAAAGGACCCCGTCTTCTAGGACGTGCTTCTTAGCTTCTATTTGTGGATGTTCTGCTTATTTCTTATGGCGATTTTCTTTCCTTTCGGGAAATTGTGACATTTTGTACATTGAGTTTTGTAATTGAATGCTCCTTTGAGACTCATATTAAGTAAAAGGAGAGCGGAGGTCGATGCTGAAAGTGTCGGCTTGCATGCTTCTTTCCTCACAGGACTTGTTTAGCTTCATGCATATGACTCCTCGTATTTTGTTTTTGACTTCGTATTTTCCATTATTTGTTCTTTTAATGGAGTAGGATGATCTTCCATTTGACTTTGCTACTGACATTGAGTTGGCAAATGTGTGTATCTTAGATACCTTCATTTATTTGACTAGTCAGAGCCTTGCAAGAAGCTCTTCTGCTTCGTGCGTGAAACACATTCCATTGTGGTTGATTGGGATAAACCCACCTTGAAGCACTCAGTGAATGATGCTTGAGCTGTATGCAAGGTACATGTGTCTGTTGAGAGCCTTCATTTAGCTTCTTCAATCTATTTCACGGGTCTCGTTATTGTGAAACCCCGTAATGAAAGCTTTTATGACGTTGCCTTGACCTCTTGACTTGTAGCTACCCTGATGAGTAGTACTTTGCTTACTTGCTTGGCTTCTGTCGATGAAGAGTTTTGGGTTGATCCTTTTGCTTCTTACATTTTCCATAGATGGTGAAGGGTGACATGCTTCTTTACTTGTAGGAGGGCATTCGCCCTTAGCCATTCATGGTGTATTTTACAATAGCTTCCTTGCTTCTTTCCGTGTATGTGTTCTTCTGAATAGTATCAATTGTGTTCTTCTTGCATTTTGATGGCCTTTCTCGTTTCCGTAAGCAAGAGTGCCACAACTGTTTGATGGTTGCTACTCCCCCAATACTAAGGAGCTTCATTAGTCCATGTGTTGCAGCTCTGAAGGTGCTCGTCCTTGGTTGTTTGATGAAGACAACCTAGTGGGACAAGGACTTTATGACCCAAAGGTTAGCTACTTAGCTCGAGGAAGACTTATGGCCTTAAATGGACATCAATTTCTATTTGATTGAGAAGGTGTATTTGTTATCATGAAAGCTTAACGGACGAAGCATCCTTTCTTTCGTAAGCATGATATTTGTTATCACGAAAGCTTAACGGACGAAGCATCCTTTTTTTCATAAGTGTGAACTTGTTCCTGCAAGAAGTGATGTTCATGCATAATTTATTAGCCTTCTCTTTCGTTTGTAAACGTTTGGCTAGTGTGATAGGTGTTGAAATTAGCTTGGTCTTTTGGTCAGAGAGCAGTATGAATATTGTTCTTCCTTGACTTTTCTTGGTGCTTCTTACGCGCTTCTTTCCTAAGAAGGTGCACCGTCTTCATTTCTTTGCTTCTTTCTTACCAGCATTCTTTTTTTGTTTTTCACGATATGCGCTAGTTTTCCCGACCATACTCCTCCTTTAATATTTCCCATTTGTAACGGGGCGAGGAGGTTGGAAGCTTGTAATTTGCTTCTTTAGTGACCGAGATTCTTTGCAGTGTCTTGGTCTGAGTTCTGAAAGGTACGCGCTTCTCTTCATCATGTTGATTACTCGAAGGCGGTGATTTTTTTGGACCTTCTTGACTCCCATGATTCATGCGGTCTTCGACAAAATGCTAGAAGCGGTGCTTCTTTCTGGGTGAATGGTTGTTTTCCTTTTCCGTGCTTCCAAGTTATTCTGGACTTTTTACCTTTTAGATATGCTTTGATTCGCTTGGGTGCTTCTTTCATAGGCTGGATCAGTTTAGCATATTGCTTTTCTATCGGAGAGTAATTTGTTTCGGCATCCTTCAATGTCCTGCTTATGAAATAGACCGGCATTTGAACCTAGTTCCTCTCGATGAGTAGCACTATGCTGACAACTTCATTACCTGAAGTCTTTCTTTTTTAGGCATCCCCTTCAATGTCTTGAAGAAGGGCAAAGATCTGTCAGCACGTTTTGATAATAAACGTTTTAATGTTGCAATTCTCCTGTTCAGGCTTTGTACCTCCTTCTTCGTTTTGGGAGATTTCATGTTTATGACTGCCTGGATTTTACCATTTGCCTTGTAGTTGTCAGCGGAGTTTATGCTTCCTTTGTGAAGATTGTTGAATAGAAGGCGTGTCGGCCCTATTTATTTAAAGCTTGTCCTTCGCTTGGCATCATCTGCTTCCGATGATCTTCTTATGTCATTGTTAGAATCTTGATTTTGGTTTGTAATTTAAAGTTGGATATCTTATGGGAGAAGCACGAGAAGGCGTTGGACTGCTTCTTGAATCGTTGGTGTTTGATCAATGATGTCATGAGGTTTCTTCCTGATATCAAAATTAGGCTATATCCCTTGCGTATGGGATTTAGCCGATGAGACTTGATCGGGGATGGGCTTTTGGCATCCACGAGATGTGATTAGCTTTAGTTTCGGTTTGGGTGACTTATTTAAGCCTTTGACCAAGTTCTTCCTTTGTTGACATTTAGAAGCTTCAGAAAGTGTTTATCTTTCTATTAGTTAGTAAGTCGTCATCGTCATCACCCGGAGGTTGAGCTTATTATGCAAATATGTTAGTTGCTTTTTGTGAAGGCGGACTTTCGGCTAACGAAAGTGACTTTCATATGTGCCAAGGGGGGCTTGACCAAGGTATTTGTCTTCTTGTACTATCGTCCTTGGTTTTTAGGAACCAAACGGCTATTCCTCTTGGTCATTTTGTATGCACTTCTAGCTTCTAGTGGAGACTTGAGCAGCTTCGTGCAAGGTTAAAGTGCTTGAAAGATACCATAATTGGTGTTTGTTTGCCTCGTGTACTAACCTGCTTCGTGCATTTAGTGAGGTATGCTTCATGCGCTTGACGAGGTAAGCGTTAAGTTGTGTAGGTACTTTGCTGAGGTGCTTTGGCTCTTCGGCGAGCTGATTCAGTGCATCAACAGAGTGCTTCTTTGTAAGTTGGTCCTGTCCTTGGTTGAGCAAGCTTCGAATGAGTTAGCTACTCTCCTGCTTCGAATGAACTGGTTGCCTCTGATGCTTTGGTGCTTCAGCAGGTAGCTTTTCTTATTCTTCAAATTACCTTAATGCTTCTGCAAACTGCTTATGTGTTTGTGCAGGTTGCTTGTATGCTTCCTTAAGTTGTTTTGGTTAGCCTAGATTTTGTTATACCGAAGCCTTCATCGAGGGCCCTATGTGAGCCTTGTCATTAGCTTGGTGGAGATAAGACCACCACACGTTTTCTACAGGCGAAGGTGTTCAGAATAAGCAACCTTGTGTCAAGTGCTTTGATATTTTAATGAGCTGCTTCTACTTTTCAGCAAGGAGCTTTGGCCTTTGGCCTTGCCTTGCTTCTGCATTCTTGCTTGTGACATTTCTTTATTTGATGGGAACATGGACTAACTCGGTGAGGGTTTTGTTTAATAGTTGTCAATATAACTCCTGACATATCATGTGTTTGAGCCTTATTTTTGTCTCTTTTGATGATAAATGTTTGGAGACAAATGTTAGCTTGTATATAGTACACGTGCATGAGGTGCCTTCATGCCTTCTTTTGAGCAAACCCTTTCTTTCTTTCCTTGGTGTAAGTCTCGATTTTGCTTTTTTGGTGTAAGGAGCTAAAGTCCATCATTAGGACAAAACTCATTTGTCTAGGTAATTAATTGATGTGGTGTTTTGTCAACTGTTATTTGCAACAATGTGCACATCTGACTATCTCCTTATCAACTGTTATTTGCTTTCGAACATTCTCTTCTTTGCTTCGTGTATGAAGCTGTTTCTATATTCTATCATGGAATGATTTGCACGTGATGAAAGGAGAAAATCTTGAGTTATATTGCCTCCATAATCCCAGCAAGAGTTAACTTGTGCTGCATGCACGACATAGTTGTAGTAACCATAAATTTGATGCTCTGGAAACTATTTTCGTGTATGGAGTTAGAAGCTCTGTTTGTGATAAAGCTTCTGTGGTGAAAGCAAGAAGAGATTTTATTTGCTAATCTCATGCGCCTTCATGTCTTCTTTTCCAGCTATAAGAGGTTATGTGGTGGTGCTAATTCTCCAAGAATGATCCCTGGTGGAGGTGTACTCAGAGTTTGAGGTTGTAATAACCGTTTTTATGAACTATGTTAAATTTACACCACGGTTGTATAGCATGAGCGTTTTTTCATATGCGTTTCAAACCATATGAGACAAAGTTATGATTTTAGCGTTGATTGTAGAATCGTTTCTTGTCGTCATAATTAATGTGATCTTGTGATTCATGCATGGAGGCGTGTTATTTTGATTCGGTTATATTCACGGTGTATGGGATGTAACCGAGGATACTAAACTTTTATTAGCTTGCGACCCTTGCTTGAGCTGTTTTAGCTTCTTACAGTAATGGTTTTGGGTCCTATTATCATACTTTGATTCTTTATGGTAAATTTTGAGCTTCATGCTTTGGTGAAATGCTTTCACAAGTTGTGTTGCTGTTGCAACGAGCTTCCTAAGTACTTGCAGTGAACTGCTTTGGTTCAGCACCAGATATGTGTACATATGTGTTGGAGAAGGGTTGTACCTTTTGCTTTACATGTTGGACATGAATGTGACATGTGCAACATTAAAAAAAATTTCTGGACAAGAAGGTTGTGGATAAAAGATTTGTCATAATAGACTTGTCAACATCACCTTTTTTTAGTGGAGATGTCCCTTTCTATGTGCAAGGTCATTGTTACCTTTTTTGAATAAAAGGATAAAATTTGGCATCTTCATCTTGTCAACATCTCATGACATGTCGTTTTCTATGTTAATATGTGTTAGCAAGCTGAATGGTTGCTTCTCGGAAAATATTTTTCGTCAGTCAGTGCTTCTTGCGGGAACCAGTAAAATGCTGAATTGATCCATGCTTACCACTAGTAAGATACTTTAATCAAAAGACAAGAGAAAGTGAGCAGCTATCAGTCCAATAAAGTATGTAGACGGCCTATGGCCACATGAAGTGGGCTTATAATTGCCTATTTTGCCATAAATAAATTCTGAAAATGTAATTGACCAAAAGTTCTTTATTTCATAAAACTTTTTAACAGGTCACGTCCCTTAAAAAATGCTTCGTAAAAAAAAATATGGTAATATAGTAATGGAGATCTGCATAGTTAAAAGGTAAATAACCCTTCTTTATGATAACGTGAGACTCTTTAAAAAAAGTGGTCTGACACAGGAGCAGACCTGACACTTTATGAAAAAAGAGGTCTGACGCAGAAGCAGACCTGTCACTTTCTAAAAAAAGAGGTCTGACGCAGAAGCAGACCTGTCACTTTCTGAAAAAGGAGGTCTGACGCAGAAGCAAACCTGACACTTTCTAAGCTGTTTGCAGGAAAGTTAATGTGATTTAAAAGTTTTGGGGAAGGGACCAACGAGTATATCAAGACTATTTTCTCTTTTCCCAAATATTTTTGCTGTATCCCCTTTTATTGAGAAGATAAAAAATAAAGCATGCGTGCATAAAAGAATGTTTAGTCAACATCATTTTTTGATATTCAAGTGTCCAAAATGCAAAAAGATGCTCCTCAAATTTAAAGACACGTAAATGTATTCATGCCAATTTTAGAGATCATTAATATGTGCTTTATTAACCCAACAAGTGAGGTAAAGACTTTTAAGAAAACAAGCCACCATAAACTTGTTTTACCGTCAAACAACGGGTGAGACTCTTTAAAACGTAATTTTGTATGACAAGAAACGATTTAAAGTAGATTACGGTGGAGAAAGCATGAGGTTTTAGAGCTTGGTAACCAAAGTTACTAGCATAGATCCGGATATTGCATAAGGAAATGTGTAGGAGGCGTAGAAGCGACCTCCTAGGAACGTTCTCTCCTGACATGGAAAGAACTTAGAAACAGAAGGAGCTCAAATACGAAGATTTTCTGTTCAAATTAGTCGAGCCGCACGGTGGGCGCCAACTTGTTGCTACAACGAATAGACTAAGTATACCCGGTATTGCAACAAATAAGACAGGAGGGGGTTTGAACGTTCCTGGGGTGCCAGCTTCCGAACCTTCTACGCCTGGCTGCTAAGATGAAGGAACTCGTTAGAAGGGGTCTGAGACCGGGATCTCAGAACCACCCTCCGACGCTCAACATTAGAGTTTATCCAAAGTGAACAAGTATATATAACATGTAAATATATATAGATATGTAAGATTATGTAAATGTATAAGCGTATAAGGTATAGAGAGTATAAATGGTGGTGGTTGAGATCCGACGGGCTAGCTGCAAGCAGCTGTAATGGTACCTCAGCAGCATGAAGCTGCTTCCTTGGCAGTCGGGTGCTGTAGAAGCTCAAGAGCTCCTTACAGCAGATCAGAGATTGAGGGAGAGAGTTAGATGCTCTGGTCTAGGCCAGGCAAATGAGATGATTGTGAAGAGGGGGATGGCCCCCTATTTATAGGGCTGGAGTCATGGAGCCTGATGGGCTTTTCTCGATGGGCTTTGGGCCTGAAGTGGATCTTAAGTGATGTGGGCTGCAAGGAGCCCAACAGATCCTCCCAACTGATTATTATGTGGGCCTTATTGGTTTAGCCTAGTAGCTAATATTTGAGGACCCGCTTCTTGCGGTTAGCCGTGCTTCATGTACGTACCCACGTCATCAATAGTGTTAATTTATACGTATTTGGCCGGAAATTTTATAGTTCCGGCCCCCCGGATAAGAAAAAAAATCCCGACCCCGCTGCGTTTTCTTCAAGCTTCGCCACTGGACTACACCAATTATATAATCCAAGATGATCATAATATTCCAAAACAAGAATCAAACTAGATACGTGATGATCAACGTACATGTCATATAATTGAAACAAAAAGTCGCATATGGAAACATAGTCCTGGCTCACGAGAAATTAACAAATTACTAACTCACTTAAAAACCAAGGTCGGTGTCCAACAGGAGACACCACCTCACCAAAATATAATATTTAAATATGATTTGTTTTAAAACTAAACACAAAAGATAGTTTGGATGGAGTGGTAGACACAATATTGTTTAAAGCTTGTTGTCCTAGGTTCGAGTCCCATGAATGACTTTTTTGTTCTATTTTTTTTCAACTTTTTCTTTACTTATTTAAATATGATTTTTTTTATTACTATAAACTAAAGATGGATTGGTTGTAGTGTAGACTCCATAATATTTGAGGGTGTTGTCCTCTGTTCGAGTCCTACGGTTTATATTTTTTGTTCTATTTTTTTTAACTTTTTCTTTACTTTTTTTTTACTTTTTTTTTCAATTACTTTTTTTTTTCAATTGCTTTTTTGTTCTTTAAAGATTTAACGTTTTTTTACGTAATACTTTTTTCTATTTATACTTAACCATCACAATTTCGTAAGTTTATTTTATTTACTTAACTGCGTCAATGTCACCATCGCAACACACGTGGCTAGGTTCGCAAACGCGCGGGCAAAACTTAATTAAAGATTGGTGTTGGTGTAGTGATTTAGCGCAGATGCTCTTTGTCCTCCTTTATTGTTCAGGTCATGGGTTCGAAACCTATGGCTACTAAATTTTTTTTTGTTTTTTTTTCTTTTGATTATTTCTTTTTTAATTATTAGGCGCAATGTGAGAGACATAATATATTTTTATATCTATGGTTCGATCTTCAAAACTGATCCGCCTCGAATTCGTACGTTACTTTTATGTAATTAAGTACGTTAGTGTCAACGCCAAAATATTTTTTTTCTTTGGTTTTTTTATTTTGTTTTTTTTACATTTTATTTTATGGTTAAACGAGTAGACATAACCTCATATGTTTTTTATGTACCTAACTATGTTTATTTTTTAACCGTCTCAACGGTTTAAGATCCGTTTCACGCCGCGAATCGCGAGAATTCGAGTTAAGCTAAATTTCGACACCGCCGCAACTCGCGGCGAGTAAAATTACTAGTTTATAATTTAAAAAGAAAAACATGTCAAATAGTTGTCCCCACCATGTTACTTTCATATAATTTGTCTCAAAATAGTTTTTTATTTAATAGTATGAAACAAAAACCGCTGCAAATTTTTTAAGTATTAAAAGAGAGATTTGTTGAGAGGAATTAACAGAATAATGATCGTTTAATCATAGCCACACACGTGTGCTCGTAGATACACTATGGACGAATCAGGTTCTTCCAGCTCACGTGAGACCCAGCCACCGGCTACAGTGAGATTGGGGGAATTTGAATTAGAATTGGTCTTGTCCGTGGGTCCACTCGCGGATGGCCTTGAACCAGTTGACTGGAATGGCGGTCTTCTTCTTGGTTATTATTATTAACTTTTTGGTTCTAATTTTATTTTTCATAAATATTTTTTATAAAACTATGATATATATAACTGATGCACTTACTGTTACTATATCATCAATTTGATCAATCATCAATTCTTAGTGGGCCAAATTAGAATCAATGATAAATAGTAGAGGTAGAAGAGGAACAATGGTACCAAAATAATTACAACTATCTATTTTTGAAAAATCTTAGTTAACGTGTACAAATTCGGTTTGATGTTTTGAATCGAATAAACATACGATTTATGTTCGAGTTTAACGATTCAACCTGTTAATCCGAACCACGTTAACCCGACACGATTGACGCCCTTAAACATTATTTTAGTTTAGGTAAGACATAAAATTAAATGAAGGTCACGTACTTATGAGCCCTTTTTGGTGTAATGTCCCAACTCCCATATATAACTTTGAATACTCAACATTAAGTTTGACAACATGGGTTGGTGAACATACCCAAATCAAAATACATACACCTAAGTACACACATACTTTCTCCACCACCTGAAATAATCCACATGCGACGTTGAACGCTTCATAATCACCTCCACATATACACCATCATCATCGTCGCTAGAGTTGACAATTTCTGACACGGACCTGTTAACACAACACGAAACGACACGGACTTAACATGTTTCGTGTTTGCCCTTAACAGACTTCTTGTCTTAAACAGGTCGACCTGTTTAAGACACGATAAAAATCGTGTCTTAACAGGTTAAACACGTGTTAACCTGTTAAGTACTTGTTAGTAACTTGTTTATATTTTTTACTTAAAAAAATAATAATATATTATATTTGCTTTTAGACTTTTATGGATTTTTGTTTCAAATATGTTATGGATTAAGTATTAATTAAGACTTTGATGCTCGTTTTGGAACTTTTTTTTTTCACTACATATGTATTATTTATCGTGTCCTTAAACAAGATCCTAAACAAGTCTTATCGTGTTAACCTGTTACTTAACAGGTTCATGTTCGTGTTTAGAAAAAAATGACACGATTAGTTATTGTGTCGTGTTCGTGTCTAGCGCCACAGGTAATCGTTTCTTATCGTGTCGTGTCGTAACAGGTCGTGTCTGACATGTTATGTCAGCCCTAACCGCCGCTGCCACATCCACAACGTGCTATCCAGGCATTCACGCACCGCCATCTCTATTCAAGCGAGTCTCTTCTTCTCTGTAGGTTTATTTACTTCTTTTGATATGTTTTAATTGCATTGCATTATGATCTTTTTGTATTTAGTTGAGATCTTATCATAGTTTGAAATAAGTTAGAGTTATTATGCTTATCTCGTTAGTTTGTTAGTGTGATAATTATATGATTGTAATATGTTTTTATAGATTTTTTCAATGTTTCCAAACCCGGACCGGGAACCGGAGACTTGGACGTGGACGGTCCCGGTATGTGTGCTGAAACGGCCTGCAGCGACCCGGCCGGTTGGGCCGGGAACCGGCGGTTGAACCGGAAACCACGGCCAGACCGGAACGACAAACAAGCTAAATCTGAGGGTGCCGGATCTGTGAGCGATGGTGGCTATGGTCGCCGGATCTGTGCGCGATGGTGGTTATGGTCGCCAGATCTGTGAGCGGTGGTGGCTATGGTCGCCGGATCTCTCAGCGGCGGTAAGTCGGTAACTTTGTTAGAGATAGAAGTTTGAACATGAGCCAAGATCGCTATAGATCGAAGTTTGAACATGGTGGTTTTGTTAGAGAGAGAATGAATTTCACGTATAGAGAGAGAGAGATTTTGTCTGCATTTGCTCGAAAAGAAATCTGCTTTAACGCTCTGTTCCAGAGTTTCATTTAACAAGAGAAAAGAAAGGGTTTGGAAGGAAAGAAAAAAATAAAGGTGTTTCAGAGTTTTTTTTTACGAGAGAAATGGAAGGAAAGAAAAAAATGTGTTCTAGAGATTTTTTTTGAAAGAAAATGAAAGGAAAATGAGAGAAATGAAGGGGAGTTTGGGTTAAATTTAATCCTTTCAAATTGGAAGGAAATGGAAGGAAAAGAAAAGAAGAGAAAAGAGAGGAAAAGAAAAGAAGAGAAAGGGAAAGAAAATGGATTATTTCTTCCTTAAGTGAACTCTGGAACAGAGCGTAACACTTTGTATACAAAGAAGTTTTATTTATACCCCTTGAAAATGTTATTTGAGTACTTTTAGTCCTTCATTATCATTAATTTACACATCCAGTCATTTATTATTCAAGTATGTTTCAAATTAGTCAATAAATATCAATTTTTATACCGACATGTAAATAAATTATTTATAATGTCACCCGGTTTTTAAATCCGGTCCGACCAGTGGACCGGTAATACGACCGGTTCGCCGTACGGTCCGATTTTAAGAGCAAATCTACTCTACTTCTACTTCTACTTCTAAATTAAATCAAATAATTCATCATATGTTTGGGTTTAAACCCAGAACCTCTCATGAGGCAAGACCACAAGAGCGTCTTTATAGATGCTTATGAGTTATTCGAATAAAACTAAAACTAATGTTATTGGGCCAAGATTGGAAATCGTGGACCACCAAAACAATTCCAGACCACCTATCGAGGAATCTGTTGAGGTTGGAAAGGACACAATTTTTATAAATAATATCTACGGTCAAAGTAATTTAGGTCAACAACATAATTACAAAAATAATGCTCATGGTGGTACCAGCCTAACAGAAAATATTAGACGTTCACCCTGCAACGTTAATGGTGATTATTCTTAATTCGGGAATGATCATTTCTCGGCTTGGGCCTCGCAACAGTCGGGGCCTCGCATTTTGGGCTCATAATAGATTTCTCCAACACGTGTGGTCCGGTTGACTCATGGACTTTTTACTCCGGCACCACGACTCATATGAAATCCGACATTGCTATGGTTCATGATCAGCACCTTATCTCGGTTTGGAGAAAGTGGTTGTTGAAAATAGTATGGCTCTTGACATCTCCCATATTAGTAATTTTGTGCTTTCCATTCCAAATCATCCCCTCACTCTTAAAATTGTTCTTGTTTTACTTCACTTAACGAAAAACTTTTTATCTATTACCAAATAGTTATTGGTCATCATAATGTTATAGTCTCCACATACTTTGTTTTGTCTATTAAGACTTTGGCGGGTCAAACACTCCATCCACCATATCCCCCCACAACCCCCTACCTACCTACCTCAACACATCTTGAGCATCCTCCATCCACCATCGCCACCACCACCACCACCACCAATTCCTCTTCCTCCACCCTCTCGCCCTTTCACTCTATGGTCACCCGTTCTCGTGATCATGCTCTTCAGCCTAAACACTTCACTAGTCATGTTCTTTTTCATGCTACCTCCCCCTCTCCCATCGAGTCCACTACTTTTTCACATGCATAGAAGTCGTCGGTTTGGTGGGATACCATGAGTACATATATTGATGATCTCCACTCTAACTATACCTGAATATTAGTATCGCCTCCCTCTAAGCCCAATGTTATTGGGTGTAAGTAAGTCTATTGACTCAAACGTCACCCATATGGTTCAGTAGATATAAAACCTAGCTTGTTTCCAAGGTCACAGAAGGTGTGGATTGTACAGAGACCTTCAGTTCTGTTATCAAACTAATCACCATACGTTTAGTTATCTCGGTTGCCTTTTCACGAGGATGGGATATTCGACATGTTCATGTCAATAATGTCATCCTTCATGGAGATCTACATGAAACTGTGTATATGTCACAGCCTCCTGGATTCGTTGACCCGATGCGTCCTCATCGTGTTCGATTGCTGAAGAATGCCATTTACGATCTTAAGCAGGCCCCTAGAGCTTGATTCTCCAAGCTATCTATTGTCCTGGTTGCCTTTGGATTTTCTAAGTGTCTTCAACACATCATTTGTGTATTATAAAAATTTAGTTACATGTTATATTCTTGTTTATGTGGATGATATTATTATTATAGGCAGCTCTATGACGCTTGTGACAGATTTGATTTTACGTTTTCAGGCGCAGTTTGCTATAAAGAATTTGGGTACCTTGAGTTATTTTTTGTGGGTACATGCTTCCTTTACCGGTGATGCTCTTCACTTTTCTCAGCATCGGTACCTAGATGATCTTCTCTAACACACTGTTGTTAGTCGGCGCAAGCCCCTATCCACTCTTGTATCACATGGTCATCAACTTTCATGATATTCTAGTGTACCTATGGATGACCACTTGCTCTAAGCGAGCACTATTGGTGCTCTTCAGTATCTTGCATTGGCTCATTTAGAGATCGTTTATGCTGTTAATAAGGTTTCTCTGTTCTTCATAAACTAACATACTGCCACTAGATTGTTGTTAAACGTATCCTTCGTTATCTTCAGGGTACTATTCCTCACGGATTAACTATACGTAGAGCTAGTATCCTTACTATTCATGCTTATGTAGATGCTGGCTAGGCAGGTTTTCCAGATGATCGTCGCTCCACCATAGATTATTGTGTGTTTCTTGGTTCCAATCTTATTAGCTGGAGCTGTAAGAAACAACACACCATTGCCATGTCCAGTACTGAGGCTGAGCATTGTGCATTTGCTCACACTGCAGCTGAGATGCGTTGGATTACATCGTTCTTCATGAGCTTCGCATACCCCTTACAAATACACATTATGTTGTAACAACATTTGAGCTATTTATTTGGCAGTCAATCTCGTGTTTCATTATCACACGAAACACCTTGAGATTAGGGATATGGTGCTTGCACAAACTCTCGACTACTTGTTACTTCTTTTCGTTACAAGCTACATGTTGCTTCGAACATCTAGCTTGTGGAGGAATATTAGAGATATATTTTGCTTTATTAACTTTTTTATATTAAATTGAGATCTTATCATAGTTTGAGACTTTGAGATAAGTTAGATTATTATGCTTATCTTGTTAATTTGTTAGTGTAATAATTATCTGATTGTAATCTCTCTTTATAAAGAAATCTTTATGAATTATTCAAATAAATGGAAAATATCATTTATTAATATTGTTTCGATTTTCTCTCTAAATTCAATCACATCTTTCACTTGTGTTTTGATTACTAAGTAAATGGTCGTTTTGATTTGTGCTTAGTTTTAAATTTTTATAAAAGCTTCCAATTTACTAATGTACGCGAAGAGAATGTTCTTGATTTGAAAGATTCCGGAGTTTTGCCTCTCGTTAAACATATTTATCTCCAATAATATGATTAAAATCGAATGAAAATAATATATAAACTATAATAATATTTTTATGTGTTTTTCAAGTTACAATTCAAGTTACAAGAATAACACCAATGACATGACGTATGATTGTTAACATTTTTTTTTATAGGTAACTTTCATTTTTTACGTGGCAGTTACATCTCCAAATCGGAGATCCATAACCCCTCAACCTGACCACTACGTTGTCTGAACCGGGCCCGCGGGTTCAGAACGAGAGGCATAGGCTATCACCGGGAAACCATGGAGCCTGCTGTCACTTGACAACAGTTGCGTCGCTACACGGGCCAAACCCCGCTAGCGTAACGCACTCCGGACTAAAACCCGGGTTGGCTCGGACTCGAACCTGCGTGGGCAGGTTGAGTCTTCATTGCCTTTAACCACTAGGCCAAAGCCCAGTAGTTGTATGATTGTTAACATACCAGCTATTATGTGTGTATACACATGGGCGAAGCTTTCTTAGGGCCCAGGGGCGCCTCCCCCTCCCCCCCGATTTTTCGCTCAGTAGTGTTAATTTATACGTATTCGACCGCTTTATCGCTCAATAGTGCTAATTTATACATATTCGGCAAAAAATTTATAGTTCCGGTCCCCATGATATGAAAAAAACATCTCGGCCCCCCTGCGTTTTTTCTCCAAGTTTCGCGACTGTGTATACATATATATATTTTTTAATTAATGCTCAATATACCTTATTTTATAATGTCTAAATATTGTATTTAATGAAATAAAGTAAGAAAAGATAAAAGGGAAAGAAGGAGGCCCCCTCCACAAGTGGTGGACTACCCGACACCCCCCTTAACATTTTTTCAAGGGCCACCAACGAATCTTCCTAGTCCCCTTCCTCATAAATTAATATAGCCGCCCCACAAATATCACTAATTTTTCAAAATACAAAATTACAACTATTAAGAGACAACTACACAAATCTATGATGAGAAAAGTTAAAAACTTGTATTTTTGAAGTAAAGATTCAACACCAATAAATAATTAAAATTTTAGGAAGAAGTTGTAAAGATTATAACTGCTTTTGTATTAGTATTTGTTTAAGGTTTACAGGTGATGAGAATGAACTTTCAAAACCCTAGGGCTTATATTTTACTTATGAAAACTAACGAACTAGATGTTAAGTAAAACACAAGGTTTGACCCTCGTCTTTCATTTTTTTCCGGTTCTGCATCGAGCCAGAGTGAAAACTAAAAAGTTCTATGAAAGCCTCTAAAACTTTAAACTGAGTATCATACCTAATGCAGGGTTTATATACAAGTTTTGAATTTCAAAGTTCTTTTAATTATGTTAGTTGGTGTTTATCGTTTATTTTGAATTTAGTATTATCTGTTAGTTTTCAAACACTATAAGTATTTTGGTTTTGCAACTTAATGAAGGGGATTAGTTTTGAGATTGAATCTTTATTTTCCAAAAATGTGAGTTTTGAAGCATTTAGAACATCTAGGTTTTGAGCAGGGTCATCCCCGAGAATCCCCGAAAATCCTGGGGCCGGGGCGAGTAGAATAAAATGGCCCCTATAATACAAACTCATATATAGAAAGTCTATAATACGAGTCGACGATAATTGTTATAACAATAAACAAAAAAAAAGTATTGTAGCAAAATGATCTAATTTACTTATTTAAGCGAATCGTGAGGCTCTTCTAGCGTTTTTGGAAGCAAAGCGCTCGATCAAGTCTTTATAATCCATATCCACACTCTCTAATATATCATTTTCAATAGCTATAATCGCCAGTCCGTTAAGTATTTCTTATGACATTGTGGATCGTAAGTAGGACTTCAACAACTTCAATTTTGAAAAGTTTCTCTTTGTCGATGCCACCGTTACCGGAATAGTCAACAACACTTTATATGCAATTAATGCATTAAGAAAAAAACCCGACATGCTTCAGATTGTTTAAAGCGTTAAAAGGGCTGATAACTTCACTAGGAAAAAATGTCTCAAACAACTTCAACTCCATATAAAGTTCATCAACATCAACATCTGATTCTTCTCCATACTTTAATGCATATTGAAGAAGATAACAACACGACTTAAGATCTTTTTCACCAAGTTCCTTCAACTTTTTAGGAAACAAAAAACCAACTAGTTTTTCGTATTGTTGGTATTGTTCGAATCTTATTTGAAGAGAAGCAATCGCTTGATCAACAATACATAAAAAGTAATTGACTTTAAAATGCTCATCGGATGAAAATAAAATTTCTTGTTCACTCAAAATCATACATTTACAATTACTGAATTTAGGGGTGTCAATTCCTGACACGACATGAAAATAACCAGGTTTTGGGTTGACCATTTCAACCCGTTTTAAAAAACGAGTCGGGTTCGGGTTGACCCGTTTAATAAACGGGTCGGGTTCGGGTTGACCCATTTAAAAACGGGTTGACCCGTTAACCCGTTTAGGTTACAAATTTTTTTTTTCACAACTATTTGTTTAATTTTGTATTTAGTGTTTACCATAAAGAAACTAAATTATACTAAAAAGTTTCTTTTTTTTCTTTCTAGAGATAATTAATCAATTAATTTTTTGTTTACCTTAAATGAATTAGATTTTGGATTTAGTACTTTATGATTTTGATTTAGAAAAATGGGTTAACGGGTCAGGTTAGGGTTGACCCGAATTTAAGTGTATCCAGGTTAGGGTTAAAATTTTTGACACAAATAAGAATATGGGTTGGGTTCAGGTTGCATAATTCAACCTGATAACCCGTCAACCCGTCAAGCCGACACGATTGACACCCCTAACTGAACTACAACCCTCAATCATCCCTTTAGAGCCCTGGGTCCTCGATTAGACGATTACAGCTTTCGAATGCCAAGCCAAACGCCCAAGCGATCGTCCCTTCCCTTCAATCGACCGTCGCGCCAGCCAAACTCTTCAATCGATCATCCATTCAATCAAAGTTCTTTTAATTTATCTTTTCTTTTATTTGAATTGTTAGTTATCTGTTAGTATTCAAACACTATAAGTATTTTGGTTTTGCAACTTAATGAAGGAGATTAGTTTTTGAGATTCAATATTTATCTTCCAAAACTATGAGTTTTGAAGCATTTAGAACATCTAGGTTTTGAGCCATTTGATTGTGTTGATACGTATTGACATCAATACTGTTAGATAAAGGTCTCGATCCTCGTGAGGAAATCCTGGTTTTTTTACTCGATGCAAACTTTTTTTTTGAAGATCCACTATGATAATGAAAAAGATTTCTATATATATAGCAAAAGCGTTCAATAATATTAGAATCTGGTAAATCAACCCAAATCGCCATACCAGTAGGATTCCCCAATGCGTTATAAAAGTTCAATTTAGTCAATGATCCAACCATAGGCATAATTGGAACAATACTATCAAACTTCTTAATAACATTATCGATTGAAAATGTATTTTCTAGCATTTCACCGTGTACCATTTAAGGCTTTAGCCACACACTTGAACAATAACCCAGAAAGTCAAGAGAAAGATTGGATAATCGTTTTATATAAATCCTTCCTGGTTGAGACCACAAATTTCCAGAAATTGACATCTCACCAACCAGTAAGGGTTCAAATCATACAGTGTGTAGTTTTAGTCAATGTTTTCAGAACCGGACCGGACATCGAACCGGTCTCCTTACCGGTCCACTGGTCGGACCAGATTTAAGAACCAGACGACGTCATAAATATTATAAAAATATATTAATCAAAACAACCATTAATCCTTTCAAAAACCACCAACAAGTCAATTCCAATAACTTTAAACTAACAATTAGCTAAGAAATACGAGGCCAAGAGACTTAAAAAGGATAAAAAAAATTGTCAACC
The DNA here is from genome assembly GCA_023525975.1 of Smallanthus sonchifolius. NCBI lineage: Eukaryota > Viridiplantae > Streptophyta > Magnoliopsida > Asterales > Asteraceae > Smallanthus > Smallanthus sonchifolius. The sequence continues at coordinate 24,360,687 of CM042037.1, forward strand.
GGTTCGTCCGGTCCGACCGCCGGTTCACTGCAGGACCGTTTCAGCATAGGTAACCGGACCAGCCAGACCACCGGTTCCCGGTCCGATCGACCGGTCCGGTCTGGGTTTCAAAACAATGGTTTTAGTTAATAAGAGTAAATAATACGTGGTTAAAAAATAAATAAATAAAGGTTTAACATCGATTATAACACAAACCTTGGTGTAATAAAATAACTCTAAAATCATTTAAATAATAAAAACCGCCCTTAATTTCAAAACTCTACCATTATTACACATAAAAAAAAAATATTATTATCATAAAAATAAATTAAATCATATTTATTTCCTTTTCCTTTCTCCCTCTTCCCTTTCATTTAAAACACGCCGACGTCTTTCCTTCAAGCGTAAACCTGTTCTTTAATTAAGGATCTTGCTCCTGGAGGATCTTGCGTCTCCAAGCGTTTGAATACAGATCACTCAACCTCTGCTCCTTTATTCTTTCATTTTTCTTCTTCAGATTGTGTTAATCCTCTTAATATTGCTCTACCCCAGGTAATCTTCTTCAAATCTCTGCTTTATTTCTTTATTTTCTTCAACATTTTGGTGGGTTTTTGAAAAAAAAAAAAACTTTTTTTTAATCTTTTATGTATGGGTTCTTTAGATTTCAAAAGAAAACAGAGTAGTTATTTGATGGGGGGTTTTCTGTATTTTCTTGAAATTAATCTGATCAATGCTTGTATTAATTGTTTTCATTGGGTTAATTGCTTTTTAGGGTTACTTTAATTTCTGGGTTTTGGGTTTTGATGTTTTAATCAATCTACATTTTTTTTATGCTTGCATGCAAGATCTTGAAAGTGGGTATGCATTTTTGTTTAATTATTTACATTTTGTTGGTTTTTTTCTTATCATCAGGTGAAGTTGCATCTGTAGTCTGTTGAAGGAATTGTTTAATGGTGAGTGAAATCTTTGTTTAAGTTTTTATAAGTTTTTTTTTGGGAAAAATACCAAAATGGACATTTTGTCCATCTAAAAAAAATTCGGAGGCTAAGCCTTTTGAATTCAAAGGCTTAGCCGGCTTTAGCCGGCTTCGAACAGGCTAAATGTCCATTTTGGTATTTTTAAGAGAACTATGTCCATTTTGGTATTTTTCCCTTTTTTTACATGTTTTTTGGGTTGTTTTGGAAATTAGGGGGAAGCTCCAGCTTTGTTTGTTGATGATGTGCAAAAGAGTTTTTCAAATGGGTTTGATCTAAAACAGAAGGACTTTGAAACTGCTGTTGTTGTTGGACACAAAACTGTATGATTTTGAACCAATTGTATTTCACTTCAGCTTTCCTTAAAAAGCTTCTTGTCTCATTTTTGCAAGTGTTTCCATTTTTGCATTTAGTATGTTATTGGTGGGACTGATGAGCTAACATCAAGTAGAGTTCGTATTTTCGACAAGTTAACCGGTGAATGGTGAGTTTTGAGTCTTTTTTATTTTGATTTTTGTTTCATTTTAGTTTGTCTTGTTGAAAATTTCATACCATAAACTCATAAAGATTGTTGTTTTGTCACTTACAGGGTGATACCGACCATTCTTGGAACAAAACCGGAGTCACTCAAGGGCCACTCATGTGTTCTTTTGAATAAAAATAGAATCTTGATCATCAAAGAGAATTGCAAATCTAATGAATCTGTTTGGTTTCTTGAGGTGGGTGTTGCTCAGTATACTTAACTTATCAGAATTGTATAGCATTCGTGTTTCTTGATCTTGAAATGATAGTGTTCATTATATTATATTAGGTGGACACACAATTCATTCGGGACCAAAAGAAGAAATTTGAAACAGAAGTTGTTGCTTGGAGTAAGGGCGTTATTGGTAACGCTGAGCGGCCCATAGTGATTAGTGGTCCATCTGGGGTAGGTAAGGGTACCCTAATTAATATGCTAATGAAAGAATTCCCCACAATGTTTGGATTCTCGGTTAGCCACACGACTCGCGCTCCAAGAGAAAAGGAGCAAAACGGGGTGCATTATCATTTCACCACACACGGTGTTATGGAAGAAGATATTAAATCTGGGAAATTTCTTGAGTTTGCTGCAGTCCACGGAAATCTTTATGGGACTAGTGTAGAAGCTGTTGATGTGGTTGCTGATGCTGGAAAGGTCATCATCTTGATTAGTAACATTTTAAGTGAATATTGACAAAAAATATTTTTAACTTTTGAGTATGTTTTTGTGTAGAGATGTATTCTTGACATTGATGTTCAAGGTGCAAGATTAGTGAGGGCAAGTTCGCTTGAAGCTATTTTCATTTTTGTACGCCCGCCCTCATTTGAGGAGCTTGAGAAGCGCCTTCGTGCAAGGTTTGAGTTTTATCTCTAAAAAAGTGTCGACAAAATATTGTGTTTTGTTTGTCTTCAAGTTGACTAAAACAAGTTCTTTGATTTGGTCAACAGAGGGACAGAAACCGAAGAACAGATCCAGAAAAGACTTAGAAATGCCAAGGCTGAGCTTGAAGAAGGAAATTCTCCGGGCCTTTTTGATCATATCTTGGTGAACGATGATATTGAAGCTTGTTATGAGCGTCTTAAGGTGAATATACATTTAAGCTCTATATGATTTAAAAGCTTTTATTATGATTTTTAATAATGATTATTGTGATTATGTTGTAGAATATCTTGGGTATTAGTGAAAGCATGAACGCTGCCCCAGTAACAGGTATGTGTTTAGAAAGTTGCAGTTACACATTTGATTATATATCGTTTATGCAAATTTAACTGATTTCTGTGAGGCGTTACTTTGTTAAATACAGCAAGTAAAGTGTTTGATTTGTCTGTGGACCTCTCGTTGTCCAAAATCAATGAAAAGATCCTGATAAACCGTGGGGATGCTGAACAGAAGTATGTATATACATCTTAAACAAATCATCTTTACAAAAGTCATGCTGCTAACATCAAAATGTTGATAATTTGTTATTATCTAAATAAATTTACATTATTTTGCAGGGTTCTTGATTTATCTTCAATGAAAGGAGGGGCGCCTGGCCGAACAAGAGGACTAGATATGCATGCTTTCGATCAATAAACCGATCTCATTAGTACCGAATCTAGTTATGGATTACCATGTTGTTTTCTTGTTTGAAGGAAGAGACAAAACAAAGTAACTTGTAGTTAGAAATCCCATTTTCTTGGCTTTATTTTTGTGTTCTAAAAGTTATCTGATTGAGGGATATGGAGTAACTTCTGAGAATTTCAATTTTGAAGAATGAACAATGAGAATGAGATGAATCTTGACCATATATCTTGATCTGTCTGTGGCTGCAATCTTAATTTTGAACATATTTGCATTCTTTTTATATATTTTTATAAGAACAATGTATTTCTTTGTTCCAACTCTTTGGATTATTTTAAAACTTAAACACCAATTTACTGTTGGCCATTTTGTTTTCAGTAATTAACTTTGTAATTCACTGGATATGATGAATGATGATACATTTTATTTTACGGTATATAAAAAATCATACATTTTTAAAGGGATAGGTTAAACGTACCCCCTGTTAAGTAAAATATGAGAGACGATGTGACTAATTTAATAGGGGAAGGAGATACATTCAGTAAAAATAATGGGGTCGGATGCATTTAGCACAACCATTTTGAATTGTTCTTTATGTTTTTATAATATACTAGTTTAGGCCCCGTGTGTACACACGGCATGAAAAATATTAATACATAAATTTCTTAAATCTTTATTTATATGTTTTACCATCTGTAAAAATATATTACATATAGTAATGATAGAAAACAAAATTCAAAATATGTAAAAATTAATATATAATTTTCATTTACTATTTGATTGAAAACAAAAGTTACATAATTGGATTTCAAAATTTCTTATAATAAAATATAATTTAAAATAAGTGTGTTTTATTAGTATAATTAGTATTTTCTTCAAATATTTACTATTATTAAAAGATATAGGTATATTTAATAAAAGATGGATGCGAAAAAAAAATTATGAGAATGAATATGGAATCGAGACGTGGTACAAAAAAATCTTTTATTTATTATATGGTATATATATAGATATAAATTAATAATTTGTTTAAAATTATAATATTATTGAAAATATGGAAGTGCATTTATTAAGAGAGAGAGGCGGGAAATTTTTTTTAAGAATGAATGTGGAGGCGACACGTATCATTGAAAAACCTTTATTTATTATATAGTATAGATTTGGATTTTTTTAGATATTTTACCAATAAAAGGGAAAAAGGCATGATGAGGTGATCGTAAGAAGACAGTTGTGGACCCGGAACATTTGATTTCTCAAATCAAAGGTTTACACCAAGATCTTGTGTTTGTTGGAAGGTTGGATCTTGTGTGTTTAAGAAGCTGACTAGACAACTAGTCATTTTGTAAGTGGTCGGAGTTTATGATGGTTTTCTGTGGCAGTTGGCTGCTTGCAAGTTGAAACTGCCATAGGGCAGCTTTCCACTGGCAAACATGTGATTGGAAAACATGAAATAAATATTTCACCAATCACAACACTTATATAAAATCTATAATATAATGATTTGTTGCAACTGTCGTGACAATGGTTGGTTATAAATATAAGTTTTTATAAAGTTGTAAAATCATGTGTAACATTGATGCCTCTCGGGTGTTGGAAGATCAAGGAAGTTGGTCACTGAAGCCTCGACGCATGACACCTGTAACAAAGCTTTCAAAGCGTTTGTACATCTCATTCGGTTCATTTTAATCGAGTTATGTTATATCGTAACAAAATCAGTCTTTTCATAAATCGCTTTTGTACTAGATAAAAAGTTTGTTTTTATGTGGTGTAGCGTTTGCCCTATGGCCTCACCAATAAAGTATGAAAACTGACAATTCAAAAAAGCTTTGTGGTCGAATTTTAAATTGAGAAAAAGGGTGGATCAAAAGGGAAAAATAAAACACCCTTTGATGCATCTTTAATTATGGATCACTCTAATTCATATTTAATACTTGGAGTAAATTACATTTTTCATCCTTTAACTATATACCAAATTTCAGATGTCGTCCTTAAACTAATAAAATAATAGAAATCATATTTTATGTTCATATTTTTTAACAATATACATCCTTTTCACTAACGGGCGTTAATTTTTTCCGTTAAAAATTCTGGTCATGTGACTTTCACATTACGTTACTTTGGTCTTTTTGTAGTTATAAGGACTATTCTTGTAATTAATTGAAACCTTAATAAATTATAAAAATAAATATAATATATACATTAAGTATGGGGAATTTGTTTTAACTATTTTATAAAAAGTTGGGACCCAAATCTTCAAGTTAATTACATAAATGTTCCCTAAAAGGATATAATGACTAAATTGCCCTAATGTGACTTGCACATAACTGAATTTAACCCAAAAATCTAACGTCTGTTAGTGGAAATGACGTAAACTGTTATAAAATATGAACGTAAAGGATGATTTCTGTTATTTTATTAGTTTAAGGACGATATCTGAAATTTAGTATATATTTAAAGGAAGAAAAGTGTAATTTATTGTAATACTTGAGATAATACGTAGAAGTTTATAAATTTTCAAACAAGCTACTGAGTTATAATTTTTTTTAAATAGGTTATTTAACTTTTGATTTGCTATTTATAATAAACTGAAGGTGAAATACTAAAATATCTATTATACCATTCGTTTCAACTTTAGAATTATATATTTTTAAGTGATATATAATATAGATCCTAGGGTACGTTTGAAATAAAAACCTTAATTTTTTTCGTAAAACCAGATTTCATGCACAAACAATCTGAACCATACAATATAACATTGGTTTTACTAGAAGTTATATTTACCAAACATTTTTTTTATGTATTAAGCACCAAAAAAAATGTATCAATTATATTTTCGTTGTTTTTTCTAAGACTTTGTATAAAACATTCACTGAAATCTTGATGTGTTGGTCACAATCGGTCCAATATATATAGGATTACACGATTCACCTATTTTAGAAAAAACATAACATTCTAGAAATCACAATTGATTTACAATATATTCAATATAAATATAATATCCTAATATATTCGCAGTCGAAGCAGGAGGTTGACGAATGTTGAGACTGGACCGGAAATTATCAAACAGAACTCGTGGTAACCCTTTAATGAAGATGTCAGCAATTTGATATATGGATGGTACATGTAGAGCGTGTATCTGATTGCGTTTAACCTTTTTCACGAACAAAGTGGATATCCATCTCAATGTGTTTACTACGCTGATGTTGAACAAGATTGTAGGTTAGAAAGATGGCAATGACATTGTCACAATAGACAAGTGTCGCATGAGATGGAGGATGATGCAATTCCAAAAGAAGATTCTGGAGCCAACATATTTCAGAAACCACATTGGCTATCTAACAATATTCCGCTTCAGCACTTGATCTAGATAATATAGGCTGTCATTTGGAGAATCAAGAAATAAAATTATCACCCAAATAAACACAATATCCTGAAGTTGAGCGACGGGTGCCCCCGAATCGACGTCGGTATAGGAAACGATCGAGCTTAGTTTCGATTTGGCTAAAGTCGAGCCGAAATCCAAAGTCCCTGTGACATATTTCAGAATGAGTTTAAGGGCATTCATGTGAGTGGTACGGGGAGCATGCATATGCATACAAACCTGCTGAACTACATATGTTATATCCGGGCGAGTAAAAGTGAGGTATTATAGAGCCCCGGCTAACCGAAGATATTCAGTAAAGTCAGCAAGTGGGTTGCCATCGGTGGTACTGAGTTTAGCATTTGTGTCAACTGAGTTACGATAGGGTTACACGAAGTCATATCTACTCGCTCTAGAATGTCGGTCCCATACTTCCATTGGGATAAGAATAAGCTTTGCCCGGTACGTGTGACTGAAATGCCTAAAAAAAAGCTTAAGGGTCCGAGGTTCTTCATGGCAAATTCATGTCTAAGAAGAGACATGAAACGTTGTCAGAGAGCATCAGAGGAGGTGGCTAGAATAATGTCGTCCTCATATAAAAGTAGATATGCGATGTCAGCACATTGTTTAAAGATAAACAAGGAGTAGTCACACTGACTGTGAGAGAAACCCAAATAGCAGACATAATCCGCGAACATTTCATACGAAGCTCGTGGTGCTTGCTTCATGCCATTAAGAGATTTCTTGAGTAAGCAAACATGGTCAGGATACCTATTATCCTGAAAACCTTGAGGTTGATGCATGTAAACAGTTTCAGTTAAGATTCCATGTAGGAAAACATTCTTGACATCAAGTTGATGAATAGGCCATGAATGTGATAAAGCAATGTCGAGAATCGTCCGAATAGTTGACGTGGTTACCAAGCTAAAAGTCCCGCCACAATCCACGCCTACTTGTTAGACTTGCCATCACAAACTAAACGAGCCTTATATCGCTCGAGTAAATCAATAGAATTAGTTTTGTGGTGAAAAATCCACATGCACAAGATAATGTTCACATGTGGTTTGAAAGCACTCTTAAGACTTAAAATATAAAGAATATAAGTAGTAAGTTGAGGTAATTGTAAATTCCTTGGAAAGAATGGCAACCTATACGTAGGCCCGTAAACGAACTGAATGTATACGAATGAGACTTGTTCGTGTTTCTTTGTTTAACTTTAACCGAACAAACGTTCAAACACGAATAATTAAACGAAAGGGGTATTCTTGTTCGTTTTCATTCATTAAGAAAATGAATGGGTCCGTGTTCGTGTTTGTTGATGTTCGTTTGTTAATAGTATAAACGAACGGTTCACTAACATAAATAAACATAAACAAACGTAACCGAATGAACATAATCAATATAAAGGAACGAACATAAGTAAACAAATACCAATTAAAAGTAAACATGAAATTTATCTAAAAAGTAAACAAATACATATAAATTAAAGCATAAAACAAGTTTCAAAACACCAACATTGAATCACCAATTCACCATCATCAATATGAGTTGTGATTCAGTAGTATTCACACTGGTTTGAATGAGATCGAGCAAATGGATTAGGCGACGAAGTGTAAATATGAAATATTATGGGCTTATCATGGGTAATTTGCCAAAAAAAAGTAAATTTGTAATGTATTAGAATAAATATGCAAATCAAATAAGTTTTAAAATAATATTTGACGAACGTGAAATGAACGAACATAAACGCGACACGTGTTCATGTTGGTTCGTTTAGTTAAATAAACAATTTTTTTGTTTATGTTTTGTTAGAGATATCTTTCTCATGAAGATTTCATCTCATTAGTTACAAGGCTCCTCATCTCCATAACTCCTTCAATAACATCTCTAGTTATGAGATTTTATTTCTCCATTAATAATAGGCCTTTTAGTGTTGTTGTTAGTCTTTTGAGTTAACTATTTGTAAGTATATATATTGTATTCCTGATCGATGATTTACACAATATATACAAAAGACCATTTTCCTTTGAACCAAAAATCCCTTCATGGTAAACTTTTTTTTCCCTCGTCTTCCTAATCTTCCAATATGACCGAATCAAGTACCATCAAACGATGGGCATTGCTTTTCCACCCTCACAAACATTACCAACTTCGTTAGCGTTAAATTAAATAATGACAACTACCTCTCTTGGAAACATCAAATGGTCACCATTCTCAAAACTATGAGTCTTCTAGAACACATTTCCTCCACCCCACCTGCATCCCCTATCCTAACTGATCCCACCGATGATGGTAGACCGTACCAATGGCTACGTCTCGGCTTGCATCAATGCCACTCTTGATCCCTCCATCGCCCATCTCGCCATCGGAACCAAAACTGCTGCTGAGCTTTGGAAAGTTATCGAAGAAACCTTCTTTGAACAAGTCTTTGCCAAAAAATCTCAATACAAAACACAATTCCAACTTCTCAAACAAGGCACCCAGAACATTACGACATACTGTGATGGTGCAAAGAAATTATCCGATCAGTTACACGCAATTGGTGATCCAATCACTGAACAAACTCTTGTCCTTCAAGGACTTAATCCTATTTACAATGTCTTTGTCTTGAACTTTGAAAGTTTGGAAAAACCTCCCTCCTTTGTTCAACTACGCTCCAAACTATTAATCTATGAAGAGCGTATCTCACAACAACAACAACAAGTCATCCCCCCCATCTCGGCCATGACAACCAACCAAGTTGCTGATCCGCCCACTCGTGTTTGTCAAATCTGCAAACGGACCGGACATGAAGCGCCCAACTGCCACTACCGCTACAACGCTGGTCCTTCTTCCGGTCCTCACAACAGTTTTTCCACCAACAATCGCTATATGGGTGCTAATCGTAACCGTGGTGGTTAACCCTTTTTTTCGCGGCCGTGGTCGTAATTCAGGCCCTCGGAGACCATCGGCCTACCTCACAAGTGACGATTCCTCACACCCCCACAACCGTAATTTTGCTCACCATGGGTTTTCAGGTCAGACAGGCTTCTATGGGGATTCTTCCCTTCTTCCCCCAAGACGCCATGGAGTTCCCCCCGCAACAATCAATTGGATCACATGGACAAGGCTTAGGTTCTTTCTCGATCTCCGACTCCATGCGTAACACCATCGGCTCTGATGGTTCTGATCGTCGGCCTCCCAATCGTCCAATCGATCTGCACAACCCCACTGACAATCGCCGACCTTTACTTTCCTCTCCACATGATCCTGATTTACACGCAAACCTTGTTACTGGGCCATCGGCAAGCCCAACCATGGAATTTTCGTATTTCACTACTGGGCCACCAACCATTGGGCTTCCTGCTTCCTCCTCATCTGGACCAGTCGGACGCATCTCATAGAACCAAAATGGCCATGCTGATTCAGAACTATTTGGACCTAATCACTTTAATTTATGGAATTCAAACTTGTTAAAACCTTCTCATTTTGGCCTTACAGCTAATGGTTCGGATTTTTCGGACATTTATGCCCAGGTTGACTCATGGATTCCCGACTCGGGAGCCACTACGCATATGGCCACTGATGTTTCCATGGTTAATAATGCAATACCCTACCTTGGTTCAGAGAGAGTTATCGTGGGGAATGGTATGGCTTTAAACATCACTCACATTGGCCAAGCCGTACTATCTTTCTCAACACATAAACTTTTACTTAAAAACGTTTTAATTGTTCCTGATCTTACCAAAAATCTTTTATCAATTACCCAACTAGTTCTTGATAACCCTATTACAATAACTTTTTCCTATCTTGGGTTTTGTATACAGACTTTGCAGGGACAAGCAATCCACTGCATACCACCTAAGTCGTTTCAGCTTTATTCTCTTTCCGCAGCTCAGACCGGGTCTCGTGGGCTATGGCACAATCGCTTGGGGCATCCCTCCAATTATGTCTTTCAGCATTTACATTTTCCTTTTGTTTCTCGTACTTCCTTAAATAATTATTGTAATGCTTGAAATATATCTAAATCAAGTCGTTTACCGTTTTTGCCTTCATTAACTCGTAGCACTACACCTCTACACATAATTCATTGTGATATTTGGGGGCCCTCTCCCATCGTTTCACGTTCAAACTATCGATACTATATTACCTTTATTGACGACTTTAGTCGCTTTACTTGGTTATATCCATTAACTTATCGCTCCCAAGCTATTGATGTGTTTCGACATTTTAAAAACCTTGTAGAAAACTTATTTACTACCACCATCAAACATCTCCAATGTGATGGAGCTCTTGAGCTCACCCAAGGAGCGATGAGTCAATTCCTATCTCAATGTGGGATTGCTTATCGTATTTCATGCCTTATACACCTCAACAAAACGGGGTGGCTGAAAGGAAAAATAGGCATCTCTCAGAAACTGCCCGTTCACTACTTTCTCATGCTAACCTATCTAAACTCTATTGGTATGATGCCTAAGCTACCGCTACCTTCCTCATTAATCGATTTCCCTCTAAAATTCTCAATCATCTCTCCCCATATGAACTTTTGTTTAAACAACAACCCGACTACACCCTTTTTGGCACCTTTGGTTGTCTTTGTTATCCATTTCTTGGCGATGTTCGCCCTGACAAACTTTCTCCTAAGTCTGTACCGTGTCATTTCTTGGACTATGCCCCCCATCATCATGGGTATCTTTGTCATGATCCCCACACCGGTCACACCTACACATCTCGTCATGTTACTTTTCATGAAGATGTCTTTTCTCTCCCTTTACCTACCGCTACATCTACATCCTTCACAACCACTATCCCTCATATCTCCATATTTCCCTAACTTGTTCCTACATCCTCCATTTCTCCTACACCTCCGACCTCTCCTACATATACATCCCCACACTGGTCGCCCACCAAAAATCCGCCCCCACCCCCTCCTCCTCATCCCATGGTTACACGCACCCGTGACAATACTAGACGTCCCAAACTGTTTCCTGATCATGTTCTCTTTCACGTCTCTTCCCCTCCTCTCACTGAGCCAACCATTTACAATAATGCCAAAAAGTATCAAGAGTAGTGTACTGCCATGACCTCTGAAATCGATGCTCTCCATCTCAACCATATGTGGATTCTTGTTCCTGCTCCCCCTTAGAGTAACATTGTTGGCTGCAAATGGGTCTATCGCATTAAACGCAATTCTGATGGTACAGTCAACCGTTACAAGGCTCGTCTCGTTGCTAAGGGTTTTCATCAACATGAAGGTGTAGATTATACTGAACCTTTCAGCCCAATTATTAAACCAACAACAATCCGCATGGTTCTGTCAATTGCTTTTCGTCGGGGTTGGAATATTCGACATGTTGATGTTAACAATGCTTTTCTCAATGGTGATATCTCCGAAATAGTTTATATGGCTCAACCTCCTAGATTTGTCGACCCGCATTATCCTGATCATGTCTGTCTACTAAAGAAGGCTATATATGGTCTCAAACAGGCTCCACGAGCATGGTCTGGTTCTCCAAGCTCTCTTGTGCCCTATAGACATTTGGTTTCAAACAGTGTCTTTCTGACTCATCCTTGTTCATTTACTGCCTCAACTCGGTGGTTTGCTATGTTCTTGTCTATGTGGATGATATCATAATTACCGGGAGCTCCTCTACCTACATAGCTGACCTCATTAGCCGTCTTCACTCCCAGTTTGCGTTAAAGGACTTGGGGATTTTGAATTCTTTTTTGGGGATTCAAGCTATCTTTTCTGCGGACGCTCTTCATTTGTCTCAACAAAGATATCTACTTGATCTTCTACAACGCACGGGTCTCAGTCAGTGCAAACCTTTGTCAACCCCGCTGTACGTGCATCGGTCGTCAGCTCTCTCGACATTCCGACATTCCTCTCGAAGATCCTTAGTTATACCGGAGTACTGTCGGTGCTCTACAATATCTTGTTACGACTTGCCCTGAAATTGCTTATGCTGTCAGCAAAGTCTCTCAATTTCTTCAAACATCGACTGATCGTCACTGGACTATTGTCAAACGCATTCTATGCTATCTCAAGGGAACTACTACACACACATTAACTATTCATCGTTCCTCATATCTCTCCCTTCATGCCTACACCGATGCAGACTGGGCTGGTTGCCCTGACGATAGACGTTCCACTACTGGTTATTGTGTGTTCCTTGGTCGTAATCTCATCAGTTGGAGCTCTAAAAAGCAAGCTAAAGTTGCCAGATCCAGCACAGAGGCAGAATATCGCCCCCTTGCTCATACCACAGCGGAGATTCGTTGGCTAATGTCCTTAATGTTTGAACTTGGTATCTCATCAACCTCTTCTCCTACGCTTTGGTGTGACAACCTTGGGGCCACATACCTGGCCGTCAATCCTGTTTTTCATCAACGCACAAAACATATTGAGGTTGATATGCATTTTGTTCATGATATGGTGATCTCTAACACACTTCATGTTCGTTATGTTCCTACCACATCTCAACTTGCTGATCTCATGACCAAAGGGTTGTCTGCAGGCCGTTTTGCCGTTCTTCGATCCAAGCTACACGTCACTACGCACGTTTAGCTTGACGGAGCGTTTCTAGCTTCTCTTTCCCTATAAAGACAAAAGCTTTGAGAGAAATTTAATTCAAATTCGGTTCCTTTGAACAAACGGTTTAGCGGTTGAACCCGATTCAGCAAGAACCGCCCAGTTCGTTGTAAAAACGGTTCAGAGCCTAAATTTGAACCGGACACCTAACCAGTTCCTAGTTAAACCGGCTGGATCGGCCGGTCTGGTCCAGGTTTTAAAACACCGGTTTTAGTTCGTGTGGTTTGACAAAAATAACCATTTCAGTTCAAAAGTTTAAATTTGACTTTTTTTGGTCAAATAGTTTCATTTTGTTATCAATTACAGTCCAGCCCATTAATTCCATCCAAATTTTCTAACTTTTTATTAAAAGACGAAAGTACCCCTCTTATTAAAAAAATAAACAAAAAAAATTATAAATCAAATACATCTATTATTTTTTAAAACGTCAACTCTCTTCTGACATCCACCACTAGCACTTGTGTGCTCTCTAAAAAAAATAAAACCTAACCCCACATATTCATCTCCATCAACATAATCGCCATCCACCACCACCAACAAAATCACTGCCCCTTGCCACCGATAAAATTGCCCCCATCGTCACCAACCAAATCTATTCTCATTTCATCTCTGGCCATCAATTGTTTGGAAGCCCCCCACTATCCTTAATCAACGCACCCTAAAAAATCAAAACCCTAAAAAAATTAACCAAACACCACCACACCTGCTCAGATCTGATACGTGATGGCGAATGGCGGCGTTCACCGTGGTGGCGAATATTGAGATCGGGTAGATCACCAACGATCTCCACCATCCATCGCCTCCCACTAGACCACCCTCTACCTTCCATCACGTCCGACCAGACCACCCTCCACCTTTCGTCGCCTCGATCTGAAGAGCTTTGTTACGATAAAAGAAAGAACAGGGAATAGATAGGGAAGCTCAATTCATTTCATCGATATCTCAATTACAATCCCAAATTCAGACTATAACAGCTAACAACTACTAACTGACTCTGTTAGTACAAGAATACAAAAATGACAATTAACCCCTTCTAGTTACAGTTTGAGACAAACAGTCCCTACACTATTATTTATTCATGACAATACTTCCCCCATATAAAGATTCTTGTCCTCAAGAATCTATAGGAAAATCCGGGTACTTTAAGATGAAATGATCAGCTGTTTCCCAAGTAGCATCATAAAGGAAGATTCTTCCATTGAATCAAAAATTTGACCACCGGTTTATGGTCTTGCCTGGCTAACTTTCTGTCTAAAATGTGTAAAGGTTGCAATGAATGAGTAGGACCAACTGGAAGAGGAACAACATTAGGAGAAGGCCCTGCAACCTGTTTGAGCAATGAGACATGGAAAGTATGATGAATTTGGGAGCCATGAGGTAAGTCACGCCTATAAGCGGCTGGACCCACTTTAGCAAGAACCATAAATGGGCCATAGTACTTTGGAGAAAGTTTGGAATATTTGTGAGTCCTGAGAGTAGTTTGGATATAAGGATGGAGTTTCAAATAAGCCCAAGTGCCCACATCCAATTGCCTTTCAGATCTATGAGTATCAGCAAATTGCTTCATTCTATTCCTAGCCTTATGTAAAGACTGTTTTAATGTAGTAATCATAGATTCTCTTGTCTGAAACAAGTCTTCCACTGCAACAACTTTAGCATCCAAAGGAATGTGAGGGAAGTGAATAGGAGGATCTAAACCAAATAAAGCCTTGAAAGGAGCTATCTAAATAGCAGAGTGCCCGGTAGAATTATACCACCATTGTGCCAGGGGTAACTATATCATGCATGACCAAACATCTCAAATAAGTTTCCAAACATCTATTAAGGACTTCAGTCTGCCCATCACTTTGAGGATGGTATGCAGTAGATAAGGCTTGATTAATTACTTGCACTCTAAAAAATTCCTTCCAAAAATGACTAAAGAATAAAGCATCTCTATCAGATACAATGGTTTGAAGGCATCCATGTATTTTGAAAACATTATCAAGTACCAATTGAGCCACTTTGGTAGTAGTGTAAGGGTGTTTCAAAGGAAGGAAATGGCCGAATTTAGTAAGTCTATCAACAATGACCAAAATAGTGTTATACCCTTGAGAGTTAGGTAAACCACCAATAAAATCCATTGAGATATCAGTAAAGACTGAAAGTAGGAACATGTAATGGATTCAACAGACCTGGGTTAGCAACAGTTTCATATTTGGCCCTTAAACAAGTATCACACTGTTTAACAAAAGCCTTAATGTCCTTGGTAGCACCTTTCCAATAGAACATGTCTTTAAACCTCTGAAGAGTAGCATGAATCCCTGAATGACCAGCTTGAGAAGAAGCATGGCATAAGGATAGAATTTCTTGTCTTAACTGAGCATCGTTTGGAACCCACAATTTAGATTTCCTCTTAAGCAAACTACCATCCCAAGATAAATGAGGAATCTGATCTCCCTGAGACAACTTAGTGATCAATTCCTGAGCTATTGTATCAGTTTGCCAACATAGCTTTAACTTGTCCAATAACAAAGGTTGGTAGGAAGAAACAGCCAATTGAAAAAGTGCAGCTCCATGAATTCTAGAAAGAGTATCAGCTGCTTTATTTTCCACCCCTTTCTTGTAGAAAATATCATAATTATATCCCATCACTTTGCTCAACAAAGTATGTTGTAAAGGAATAGTAACTTTTTGCTCCAACAAATGTTTCAAACTCTTCTGATCAGTCCTTATTGTAAAATGTTTCAAAATTAAGTACTGATGCCAGTAGTTTACAACCATTAAAATAGCTAAGAGTTCTTTTTCATAAACAGATAGGGTACACTGTCTAACTGATAGAGCTTTGCTGACAAAAGCTAAAGGGTGGTTTGCCTGCATTAAAACAGCCCCTAAGATGCATCAGTTTCCACTACAAACTCTTTAGACTAGTCTGGAAGAGCTAATACATGAGCTTTCATTAATGCTTCTTTTAATTGGTCAAAGGCAACTTGGGCTTCTAATGACCATTTAAAAGCATCCTTTTGCAGTAAATTGGTCAAGGGCTTAGCCAAACATCCATAAGAAGAAATAAATCTTCTATAGTAACCGGTTAGCCCTAAGAACCCTCTTAATTGTTTGACATTCAAAGGAGTTGGCCAATCCTTAATAACAGAAATCTTTGACTGATCAGTAGCTACCCCATCTTTGGATATAACATGACCCAAGTATTCCACCTTTGATCTAGCAAAACTACATTTTGATCTTTTGGCCAATAAGTGATGTTCTCTGAATAGCTGTAACACCTCTTTAAGATCAATCAAATGTTGCTGCAAATTCTTACTATACACCAAAATGTCATCAAAGAAAATTAGGACTTTCTTTCTAAGTAATTGTTGAAAAACTGAATTCATAAGCCCTTGAAATGTAGTTGGTGCATTGGTTAAATCAAAAGGAAGCACCAAAAATTCAAACAAGCCTTGATGAGTTCTGAAGGCTGTTTTATGTATATCCTCCTCATGCATTCTGATTTGATGGTATCCTGATCTCAAGTCCTGTTTAGAAAAAACTTCAGCCCCTCCCAATTCTTCAAGTAATTCCTCAATTAAAGGAATTGGAAATCTGTTCTTGATGGTATTATCATTCAGTTTCCTATAATCCACACAGAGTCTCCATCCTTTTTTCTTCACTAAAACCACTGGTGAAGCAAAAGAGTTGACACTGTTTCTGATAATCCCCATATCTTTCATTTCTTGAACCATTTTCTCAATAACATCTTTTTGGCCCATATGGTATCTGCAAGCCCTCTGATTAATGGTAACAGATTCATCCACAAGCTTAATTATGTGATCACAAGGTCTAGGAGGTGGAAGTGAAGTAGGACTTTGAAAAATATCCTCAAATTCAGTTAAAAGATTCTCTAATTAACTATCCATGTGTTCATCCATCACCCTAGATTGATGTTGAAAAGTACCATCCACATTGGATTGAATGCTAAATAATTGAGGCTGAATCTTAGAAGAACTAAAATCCATTAAGCTATTCATTTTCTCCACAGACACTCCCTGATTAGATGTACCTTTTAGATCAAATGTTTGATTGCCTACTTTAAATTGCATGGTAAGAGTTTTAAAGTTCCACATAATGTCATTCAATGTTTGTAACCATTGAATTCCTAAGACCATGTCATAATTCTCTAAAGGAATGAGAAGAACATCAACCTTAAACCAAACTCCTTGCATTATCCATTGAAAGTCTTAACATAAACTTGCACAAGGAAGTTTATTACCATTAGCTACTGTAACATACATAGAAGGAACCTGTTTTGTAGGGCATTGCAGCTTGTTTGCAAGATTAACTTCCAAGAAGTTATGAGTGGAGCCTGAATCCACTAAAATTTGCAATTGTTTAGTGCCAATGGTACCAATTACTTTCATGGTAGAGAAAGAAGGAACCCCCATTAAGGCATGTATTGAAATTTGAGGATCTAATTGCATCTCTTGAACTTCAACCAATTCAGGTGTAACGCCCACAATTTCCTCTTCATTAGCATCAATTTCTAGAACATATAATTGTTTGAACTTACAATTATGAGTGGGAGTATACTTTTCAGGACACCAAAAACATTCCCCTCTGGATTTCTTTTCCTCAGCCTCCTTATTTGAAACTCTCCTGATGGGTTTAATCATTTTGGTAGTTGGTGGTGTGGGAAGTAAAGACAATGTAGCAGTAGGATTAGTGATTGCACTACTAGGTTTATATGAACTTGTATTAACCTTATAAGGCACACTATTAGGCACTGGGGAACTAGTAAACTTCTTAGGATCTTTAGAACCAAATAGGGTAGTATAAACTACTTCTTCCTGTTTAGCCATAGCAATGGCATCTCTTAGTGTTTTAGGCTTGAAAATTTTAACTAAGCACCTGATTTCTGGTTTCAACCCAGCCACAAACAAACCAACAACATAATCCTCACACAATTTAACCCTATTAAACAAAGCATCAAAGGCATCACTATATTCTTGCAACGAACCTGTTTGTTGCAGATTCTTAAGTTCCTCAATAGGCTCTTCTGATAATCGAGTCGAAAATCGATTAACAATGAATCTGACATAATCTTCCCAAACAATCTGATCAATCTCACGATCTTAACTTGTAATATATCCTTGATGCCACTGTAATGCTATTCCCTCTAGATTATTAATAGCATAACGAACCTTCATGTTAGCAGGTGTTTTATCTACCGAAAAAAATGATTACATTTATAGATCCAACCCTCCACATCTTCTCCATTGAACTTTGGAAAGTCCAAACTCCCCAATCGTACCAATCTCTGTTCATGATGATCACCTTGCCGGTTGTTTCTTTCCATCAATTCATTAATTTCCCTAATTTGCAGACATGCCTCCACAATCTGCAAATTTTTGATGTGATTTGAGTATCCTCCATAGTTGTTTGTTGCAATTGAATCGCCTGCGCATTATCTTTAGTCATCTTCTCCAATTTATCCATTTCTTGCTGTCTAATGGCCGCCATAGCTGCCGATTGAATTCGCCTGAATTGCTGAATTATAACGCCGTCGTATTACACCACCACTGAATCACCGGAGCTCCGATAGGGATCGGTAGCTCTGATACCAGTTTGTTACGATAAAAGAAAGAACAGGGAACATATATGGAAGCTCAATTCATTTCATCGATATCTCAATTACAATCCCTAATTCAGACTATAACAGCTAACAACTACTAACTGACTCTGTTAGTACAAGAATACAAAAATGACAATTAACCCCTTTTAGTTACAGTTTGACACAAACAGTCTTCATGACAAGCTTCAAACGACTTCGATTTGAGACCTACAAACGATTTCGATTTGAGACCTGCAAACTGTCTTTGTTCTTTTAGGTATTTTAAGAATCGCCATACATATACCAGCAACATCACTATCTTCATCCGAGCCCCACACCCCCAATTGATTAAGATCCCTCCCTCCATTTTTCATGATTTCATCTGATTTAAAATAGATGGGTTTGTGGTTCTGGTATCTAAGTTTTTGATTTTATGTTATGATAGATAGAGATAAAAAGTAGGTAGGTATAGAGAGAGGGTAGAAAGAGATAATGAGTTTTATAATCTTATTTTATTTTTTAAAAATAGGAGTATTTTGGTCTTTTAATAAAAAGTTAACAGAAAATTTAGATGGGGTTAGTGGGCTGGACTGTAATTGATAACAAAATGAAACTATTGGACTAAAAAAGTCAAATTTAAACTTTTAGACTGAAATGGTTATTTTTGTCAAACCATAAAGATTAAAATCGTATTTAACTCTTTCTTTATTATTCTGTTTGGTTTATTCTCTTTACTTTTATGTATACATATATTTTTTGTTTTACTAATCTAGTTAAACTGGATTTATTCAAATCTCATTATTTTAAAAAGTAGTATTAAAAACCGCAGGTCGGTTTGTACAGTGTATATATTCATTTTTTATTCAATATGCACTTTTCACATAAATATATACCGTTCAGATTTTGTTAACTAAGTTATTCCAAATTTTATTTCGCTTAGTGTTTTTTTTTCAATTTCCAACAAATATTTTCTCTCTTTATAGGATTTGGAGGAGATTAAACATAAAAGGCCTCTTGGTCCAGCGGCAAGTTTACACTTCCTGCTCCCTGTTCACTTGAGTTCGAGTCTTGGAGGTGTCATTTTTATGTTTTAAATTTTTTATTTTTATTTTTAATCAAGTTTTTTTTTTCTCAACTTTTTTTCATAGGTTTTAATATTTTGTTTCAGTATCTAAGAATATTTTATTTCGTCTCTATAAAAGATCAAATGGAGTAGGTTAAACATAAAAGGCCTCTTGGCCCAGCGGCAAGGCTACACCTCCTGCTCCCCATCCACCTGGGTTCGAGTCTTGGAGGTGACATTTTTATGTTTTAAATTTTTTATTTTTATTTTTTATTCCAGTTTTTTTTCTCGATTTTTTTTCGTAGGTTTTGTTTCAATATGTAAGAATATTTTATTTTTATATTACTTTTACGAGTTATCGCTTATATTTTGGTTCGAGCCTGCGACCCCGCCGCGGAGCGCGGGAATCAAATGCTAGTGATTTTAAAAAGTTGCTAAATTTTTTGTATTGATTAGATGATTTTAATTGCTAATTATATTAGTTTTTAACTATATTTAGGGAATACTATTAGTTTTATATACCTATTATATATACATTTTTTATTTTTCTATTATTGCGCCTTAGTTGTCTCGGTCGTGCGCTTTTTTTTTGCGCCTTTCGCCTAGGCTCCGGGCGAGGCCTATGCGCCTTCGACAACATAGGATGTAGTTATGTATCAAGAAACAAAGAGAAGGTATGTTACATGTTCTTATTGTTACACGTTCTTTTTAATTGAAAAAGGCACAACCAAGACCTCAATTGTATTTTTAAACAATTGAACAAGGCTCAGTGTAATATCCCAAAAATCCAGTCAAAAACAGTTGATGGTTAAAGGACGTCAAACGTAAAGCTACGAGTAGTATCTGTAATGAAATGTGATACCAAAAGATTAACTAGGAAGATGGGATTGAAAATAAACAGTTGGGATGAATTTCGGTTAAGAAACGTGACTTAAGAACTTAACCGGAAAGACTATTCGCCCAAAAATAGCCCAAAACTTCATATAGGCATATCCCGAGCTAGAAAATGAGTTACGGGAGCCATAATATATGAAAATGGGGTGTTTCGACGAGGAAAATATGAAAATGAGGCATGTCGGACCGATATCCTAAGCATAACGGTTCAACATGTGTTCCAGAAGCAAATCAGGAGGCTGTGACACGTGTTTTTGATGACTCAGCTCCAAGTCGAACCGATATGATTTACACGTCGGTCCGACATGTGGAAGTCGGACCGATATGATTTACACGTCGGTCCGATATGTGGATGTCGGACCGATATGATTTACACGTTGGCATGACATGTCGGTCTGATATGGACCCCCAAACAGCCTATAAATAGATTCTTAGAGCCGTTCAAATGGAAACACAACACACACCAACACCATAACACACACATTCTCTGAGAAGGATTAAAATACCCGGCGCGACGCGTTTAAGTGCGAGTGCGGTATGCTACGAGTGCGGTTCGAGTTCGGAGAGACGTTTAAGCGAGGAACGAGCGTAGGAAACGACCCGAGACTATCGTAAGTACACTGGATCCGTACCTTTAGATAAATGTTTACTTGAATTATGTGATTATGTGTTATGTGATATGTGTGGAACTAAGGTACGGGGTAATGGGAATTAGTCTAAACACTAAACGGGAATAATGGAGTAGCCACGACGTATCCAAGGGGTGATGGATACGCCGCTGGTACTTCCTATATATAAACCTCTTTGATACTTCGTGGTGAAACCATTATGAACGTTTAGGGGTATAGACTAAAAGATAATGACGAAAATATAGTATACGAACGGGAGAACTTCCGACTAGCATGTATTTATTTGACAAACGAAATGTTCTGTCTAAGGAAAGAGTGGTGTATAAATCCCTTCTTGACCCGTCACTCTTTCCTGGGAACATCTCTGTTGGAGGTACTACTCTGGGAGGATAATCACCCCAGTTTACAATATATTATAAGTATGAATAAAGGATGGCTTAATTCTAAATAAAGGAATATCTGTGATGTATTATAGAGGTGGTGGGTACGCCGCTGGTACACCTTATATATAAACCTCTTTAATGCATCATAGAGACGCCTTTAGGAGGAATTAGAGGAAGGATTGGATAAAAGCATGAAGAAGTCGTGCTATCAAATAAATGATGAGAAATGCTTAATCTTAAGCAAATGAGTATTCATGATATGTTAAAGGGGTGGTGGATACGCCGCTGGTACTTCATATATATAAACCTCTTTAACGTAACATGACGAAACCGCTGTTAGGGATTAGAGCAAGAGTTAAGATAAAAACATAAAGAGATCATGCCACAAAATGAGAATTATATGGGAAAACTTAATTCTAAGTAAAGGAGTATTTATGGGACGTTAAAGGGGTGGTGGATACGCCGCTGATACTTCATATATATAAACCTCTTTAACGTAACATGGACAAACCTTTATAAGGAATTAGAGTAGGGATGAATATGAAAGTATGACAAGAGGTCATGCTATATGTACGAATATACAATGTGTGTTAAACGTGAATATATGGATGCATGATAGATGATCATGTCATATGTGTAAATATGAATGTATGATGGAAACGAGTCTAAGTCTTAAAATGGAATAACGAAGTACTCATGAAATGTTAAAGGGGTGGTGGATACGCCGCTGGTACTTCCTATATATAAGCCTCTTTAATGCGTCGTGGGGAAACCGTTACGAAATTTTAAGGTGATGACTGGTTGAAAATAACTTGGGAGGCTGTGATTCTATGATACTTAAGATCCCAATGAAAAGCGATGTCCAGCCTACGGGGCGGGTCTCAAGAATGAATGAAAAAAGGTGCCTAGTCTGCGGGAACGGAAGCAATCAAATGGCTAAAGAACAGTTAGCTAACAAAGTCTCTAAAATGAACCAAAGGTTCCAAGAATAAAGTTCTTATTAATTAAACTCAATCAAAACTAACAAACTAAACATTCCTAACCATACTTATAGTTTTTTAAAACCTAAGAGATAAAAGAAACTAGTAAATCACTTCCTGAGGACGTGGCTGGTCGGAGTTAAAAAATCCCTATGTTACATAAGATAATATTTAATGTAAAGACAATATTTATAATAAAATATACCTTTATCACTTTAGTGATAAGGTTTGAAAAATCTGGGACCCGTTTTTCGCATTAAACTCTGATAAAATAATAAATGAATAAGTAGGGTGTTTCATTCAGATGTAAAACTAAATATTGTAATTCCCTGATCTCAAACAGATTAAGGATTAGATAGTTTCATCATCATTGTACCAAAACAAATTTAAAATTAAAAAAGTAAACAAATACTTAAAAGCTCAGATAAATATGAACTAATTTTAATCCAAAACCTCAAACATATTAAGGCCTCACGGTGAGCTGGGATGCAAGTTCCATCTTCATCAAAGTTTGTTATTTGTTATAACAAACTAACAAAAATAACAAACATTAAAGGATCAGACTAGCTTTCTAGGCTGCATTATGCATCAAATCAAGTAGTTAATCAACTGCTCTCAGAGCCCAGTGCAAACTTCATCATCTCAAAATCCAATTAACAGTTTCTTATCAATTTACAGTAAGAACCGGAACCGGTAAGAACCGAAACCGGTTCTTGAATACCCGGAACCGGTACATATGGTCCGGTTTTGCAACAAAAAATCGAACCTGGAACCGGAAGCGGTAAGAACAGGAACCGGTTCTTGAGAATACCCGATTTGTGTACCTCTGGTCAGGGTAGGGTTGAAACCGATTCATGAACCGGTTTGTGTTTCATTTTTTTTATTTAAATTAAAAAAATAAAATAAATTCTAATGCTTTGAAATTCAATGTCCGATTGATGTGTATGTCTTCAAATCGGCGATAAGTTTTAATATGGGTTATAATCAATGCCGGATTGAGGTTAGCGGTTGTGACTTATATTTGAACTTAAGCCGACTTGAAAATCCGCAAGTGAGCATTTTTGAGTTTAGAGATAACAGTGTTTCTTAGTGTTGTAATCATATGACCAATATGTTCACTTAACGGCTAGTTTTTGAAACGTTATAAACCGGTTCCTAAATCTGTTCCACAAATCGGTTCCTGTCCAGAATCTTCAAACCGATGTTAAACCGTCGGGTTGGGTCGGTTCCTAGCCAAACCGGTTTCAATACGCGAATTGGTTCCGGGTTACAAACCGGTTCCGGTTACGAATCTGATTTTTTTTTCACCTCTACACTATGGTGTTGTGCTGCTGATCAACAGACAGATAGAGGAGAGTAGGGTTGGATTATTGAAATTAGTGAAATAGGATTTTTAATATAACTAAAATTGTTGATTAATCAAGTAATTAAAATTTAATTGAGAATATGGCTAGTTAATTGATCGGTTATTAAAAGATTATATGTAAAAATGAGATATAGAAAGAAAGTATATCGGAAAGTGGTTATGAATATTATTAAGAATATCAATCATTATAACATTTATAACTATGGTTGGTTTTCTGAAATAGTTATTAATACAACTTAAGGCTAAGGGGAGTACTCACATTTTCCACACCTTCACACCTCTTCATGTCAGCGTCACATCAGATTTTATAGCTTTTTTATACCCCTTCGCATTTGAGAGAAATGGTTCCACATCTAAACACCGTCACGTCATTTTCTTTTTCTAATTTAATTTAATATTAATTTGTTTTAATAATTAATATAAAAGCATTAATAACTTAAAAAGAAAATAATAATTTTTGATTAATAACTAAAAAATACATTAATAATAAAAAAGGAAATAATAAAAATACATAAACTTAATAATAAAACTAGACTTTAATTGTTGCTCGAGTCGAGATGAAGCACCAAATCATGAAAAAGATTGTTGTGTATCTCACGGTTGTGTTTATATTGTTCGTTTATGTCACACCCCCAAATTTATTTACTTAATGAATAAATAAATAAATTAAGATTGCAACGATTGGTAACATTACACAACAGCGGAAGAAAAATAAAGACTTCTAAATATGTGGTACTATCTTCATCTTCTAAGGTTTAATCCAAATGTTTAACCTATTCCAACCGTGCCATATGTATTAACTGAAAAACATGCTCAAAAATGTCAGCGCAATTTTGGTGAGTTCACAGGTTTTAAATAAATACAATTGGCAAACCATTTGTACGAAATCGTTTGGCAAAAACCATTTATACGAAATCCTTCGGCAAAATCATTTGCACGAAGTTGATTGACAAAACTGTTTGTACGGGTACTATTGGCAAAATCCTTTACTCGAAATTTACTGGCAAAACCATTGGTACGTATACCATTGGCAAAACCCTTTTCTCGAAATTGACTGGCAACACCATTGATACATATACCATTGGCAAAACCCTTTGATCGAAATTGTCTGGCAAAACTCTTTGCTCGAAATTTACTTTATGCATATGATAAACAAAACAAGTTAGCGGTTGATTCATCAAAGTCTAGCTAGGACATACGAATTATGTGATGCACAAGCCTATAACTAAACCTTTAACGAATTCTTGAAATTTGCCCCAGCCCATTGTACCTTTAAACAATGAGAAACAACAAGACCTAATATGCAATCATTTGACCCTGCTGGTCAGGTTAGCGCGACTAACCATGATTGGGGGTGTCAACCCGAATAGTACTATTCATATCGATCTACGGCTAAGTCCATAGCTAATGGTTATAGTTCGAAATACCGAGGACCTTTTAGTGTTAACTCATGCTCACAAGGGAATCAGATGCTTGTTTCTCGTTTTCTAGTTATCATACCATTTGAAATTAACATGTTTTTCCCCCACAATAGAAAACAGTAAAAAGGGGTCGTGAAACTCACAAGGAGTTAAACCAAAATGTTCATGTTATCCAGAGTGTAAACAAATATGTTTCATTCTTTCAAATATGTCGTATAAGCATGTTTCCTCCCGATGTTTACAAAACATTAAAAAGCTAAAAGGGGGTAGTGAAACTCACATGGAAATGTGTTATGAACAATAATATCCTCCTGATAGGAATGGAATCCATTGTCCACCTGATATGATGGTAACGGTATAATGTCCTACTCGAATTCTACGATACCAGTAGATGCTTAAAGAGCTTTATGGACTAACCCTAATATTATAGAGTAAGTCTAAACTCGCGTCTAGTTATCACATGTGCGGTTGAGCTCTATTGATTCTTAACAGTATTATCGATTCGGTAATATTAGTTGATTAATTTGAGTCGAGTTTCTTAACTCGAATATGTTTCCATAGTTATATACAAAATATTAGTTTGTCGTGTACACGATCGTATATAGCTATGTGCACGTATAGGTTCGTGCCTCCTTTAGCAGAATGTATACGACTACATGATTTAGTAAAATCATTGCAGGACATATAATGTGTTCATACACATATTTGTAAATATAAATATATACGTCTTCATATATTTATATAGTTTCAAAACCCTGAAATATAGTTGTACCGTATTGTGTTTTGGAATAACATTCCTTAATATGATTTGCTCGTCTTTATGTAATTATATACACGTAATACACCTACTTTAGTATATTCGTTTATCATATTTTGATTACTCGAATCATCACCGAAAATATATATGTATTTAACTTCATTCATTGAATGTAACCATACACTTATTTGTTTCCCACAAAACATAGATTACATTTTATATATGAAATATTGTTTTAATACGAGTTTTAAAAGTATGTAATTACATGCACATTTATACTACTTGTATATGATGTTTTAGCGTCTTACGTTTAATTAGCGTTTGTATCAATCTATATACCAAATTTTACGGTCATATATTTATTCCTACTCGTATTCAATTATTGTGTTATATTATAATCATTTGATTTTTGTAAAAATGTGAATATTCAAATGCATACATGTATCTATATGTATATAAGTATATATATATTTATGTGGTACGTTTATATACATGAAAGATATAGTTGTATCAACACTTGTTAATTTTCAAATCCTCGATTAGCCAGTAACTCTATAGTTTTATTCGTATGGGTTCAAAAATGCCTAGACGTGATATCTAAGATATGAATTTATACAACATACATTAGTTGTGCCACTTATCCCCGTTCATAACCATCAATAGTTTATATAAACGAATATTTTGGAAATATTTAAACGACCTAAGTACTTATTATTCGTATATCTATACAACGATCATTAGTCATTACTTATTATATGCTCACGTTTATGTTTCCTGTTTAATAATTATATATTTTGTTTGAATGGATCGCTCTTGATTAAATATACGTGTTTGTGGTCCGTTAATAACAATTATTAAGTTAATATATATATTGTCATTGTTAACGAATTGTTTAGGCTCAACGTGATTCGACCGCACATGCGTTTAACTTTCGTGTATTAAACAGAATTACGGTAGCGTGCGTTTATACCTCTCATAAGTCTCGTTTACGAACCCACGTGTCTTAAACCTCCCGGTTTTCGTAATATCTACATTTGGCATCCGTTGACCCGAGTTTGACCAGATTTGACTATGTTTGACAAGGGCTCGGGATGTTGTATCCTGTTCAAAAATCACATATTTATGCTCGGGAATGAAACCCGGCAACCAAATGTACTAAATCTAGACGAAAATGAAATCAACAGTAAGGTATCCCGTTTATCATAGAGAAACAAACCTCAAACTTCATAGATCGGGATGGTAGGACGATGATTGAAGCAGATCCGACCGATTTGGGGTTCGCCGGAGACTCGCCGGAAAATCGGGAGTGGCCGGAAAACAGAAAGTCGCTCCCCTTTTTGTCGGATCTAGACGGATCTGGTCTTGGATGGCAAGAAATCGCGAGGGGGAACGCGGAAAACTCACTGGGAAATCCAGGAACTCGTCGGAACACCGGGTGGTGGCGGAACCCTAGCCGCCGTCACCCTTTGGAGACGGTTTACACCTCCACCGTCCTGAGTTTGGGAGAACCACCACCACCATTGGAAGTAGGACGACAATATCTACCCGAAAAACAACTCCACTTTCCGCCACTCGCCGGAGGACGGTCCGCCACCGTGCTCCGCTGCCTTGCGTCGTCGTGCGCTCTGCTGTCGCTGCCATGCTCTTCGCGGCTGAGCCGCCGTCGTCTGTCGGAGGTCCACCGGAGGGTGGCCGGACCCTGCCCCTCTCTCTCTCCCGATTTTGGCTTCTCTCTCTCTAGAGATTTTGTGTGGTGGGAGCAAATGAGGAAGAGGAAGTCTCTAATCCTTATATATCTAGGGTTTGGGTGGAGGCTTCCAAGAGAAGTAACACTGGTTTAGAGAAAACACGTATCCATTCGAATCTCCGTCACGATTAAATTTACGAATTATAATTTTAAAGTGCTTAGAGTTATGAAACATTATTATAAATATCATTTAAGTGTTTAAATCGTGAAATTTCTGTTTCGTTTGGTAATTACACCGGTACACGTCCGCATTGCGTTCTAACACATTCGTCCATTCAAACGTTTCCCGCTACGAGTATTATTATTATTATTATTATTTCACTAATAATATTAAAATAAATATTTATAATATTTGTCGCATCTAAATACGCATCGGTAACAACCGTACCGCTATCGTTAATCTTACGAGCATTCTGCCGCGGTTTAACGTTCACAGAAACGCGCTACACGTGTACTTATCCGAATAGTTTTTCCAAGTGAATATTAATTCTTAATATTAATAACTCATTATCTTATTTAATCTTCTTACAGAATATACGGTAATAAACCGATGTCTGACGCGTTTAACGTTTAAATTTTTGAATCGCGTAACGAGTCATTAGATGAAACCATGTGACTAATACGATGTTTGGATTATGTAAACTTGGACCTATAACGGGCTTGAATCCATATTGGGCCTCAAATGGGCTTGAATTTCTATTGGGCCTAGTTGGGTTAGCCCAACAACTGGGTTTTAGGATCCTGAATTTTACGGGTGTCACATTCTCCCCTCCTTAAGAAAATTTCGTCCTCGAAATTTGTTATATGTACAAGGATTAGGATTTCGTATCCTTGCTCTATTTCCGGATTCTTTGGGAGAATGTCGACTCATTCCAAATAGTAGTTGGTATACCAAGATGAAGTGGATATTTCACCAACTAACAATATCAGATATGTATGGATTTGAGATATCATCATTGATAATGAAATTAAACGGTGCAATTGTGCACATGAAATTTTGAATGTATGTGGGCACATATTCCCTATTCATATACGAGTTTTCTCTCATAAGAACCAAATCGTGATAGTATCTAAAAGAAAATTATCGAAAGCTCAGTAAAGATAGGTCAGATGGTTTAATGAAATGTCCATGTGTTAGTTCATAATCAGGTAATTGACCGTTCACTGCAACGAGTCAATATCTTGAATCATTGAATCTTTCTAGAACAAAATATTCCAATTGACATTTCATTTGTCAAATCAGTATGTAGGTTAAATTGATTCAATTGAGTTCCAAGAAATAATATCATCGTATATAATTTCTCATAAAGGAGTTAGACTATTTAGATAGAAATATTAATGAAATGGATGTCAAACAATAAACTCGAGACAATGAAAATTTTGTAGTACCATTGAATCATCCATATTTTTTTTTGATTGTCCAGATTACTATAATTTATCTAAAGATGGAAGTGAAATCTCAATGAAAAAAAATGTCAAAGTATTTGGGAATAGTGTAGTTGATATGTCTCAACAAATGCTAAAGGTGAGTGACGCTCCACGAAGTTCAAAGAAAATGTTTGAGAATGGTCTAGCTTTCGTTGGCTAAGATTGAGTTCGATACTTCACTGTTTACACCGTACCTCTACTACAGTCTAGCATTTTAGTTGTGATATCATGATTTATGAATTCATGACTTGGCTATCATGTCCACGAGGTAGGTAAAACTTAAGAAGTTATGTGTTCGTTTAGAAAAGTCAAAGTTCGTCTAGATAGGGAAGTAGAAGTCATATCTTGGAAATAGTCTCATAGAAGTAGCGTTTCTTGAAACCGATTCCGGATTTGTCAATCATTAAATTGGTAGACTTTGATGTAATATCATTATTAATTTAGTCTGGGGCCTGGCTCTCTCTAGGTGGATGCAAAAAAAAAAAATTTGCACGAGAATCAAGTATATCTCCCGGAAATTTGTCGAACGCGGGGACGTCATGCTCTTAGGTTCCTTAGAAAGGAAAATGTATAAGTATCTCACAAAGACCTTGGAAAAAGAGCGAATATACATTAAAAAGGAATTTCAGAAGTCGAAAAGTTGTATATGTGCAGGCTTTCCAGTAATGTCAACTACGATTCATCCCTTGCTCATCCCCCGGGTAGCGTACAATTTTAAACGGTCAATAATCGTAGAATAAAAAAGTAAATCCTCAAGTCTTGCCATAGGTCCTTGATTTTGCATTAAGGTAGGTTGAAATGGATCATAAGGTTTCAGGATTTTCTTCGTGATCTAACAATGAAGGGGGGTCGAATTGATTATTTGCCAATAACTGGTGGTACAGTATGCATGTAATGTTCTTGGATTTCGAATGGTATCATAACGACTTACCATTTCGTGCTTCGCCTATATCGGCTATAGCCTTTAAAGTCCTTAGCACAAGTGCTTAGGCCATAAAATTAGGGTAATGGGTGTTAAGTGTCAGAGATTTGTATTTTCTCTAGGCACGTTTAAGAGTTTGTATGTCAACCTCATGCTTTGAAAGATAGGTAACGAAATAGAAAAAAAGGAAATCTATAGCTGAATCTCAAGAGTTGAAGTAGTACTTTATAGAAGATTTCCAGATTCGTTCCAAATACCGAGGTCAAATCAACAGAGACTAGACATTTTCAGTGTTTTGGTTAAAACTGTCATGCCAATGATGTCTCAATAAGAGTTTTAGATCTATTAGAATTCAAAGATGAAGGAGATGATGTACATTTCCAATAGCCCATCGCATCACCTGATGCCTTTTTGGATCAACTCTTTGGTTATTATCATTTTGATCATTAATAGAGTGACTGGGATTTGAGATTAGGAATACGAATTAATCATGAACATTAGCTCGGACAGTAAGACTCACTAAAGTTCTCATACACTGCAAATTATGATTACGTGTGCACCCGCAATGATAATTTACTTTGCATGGTCCCTGTAGTGTTTCTCATATTCTAAGCTCTCGGTCAAAGGGGTTTGAAATGTTCATTAGATTGTGTCATCGTTGCACTCTCGCGTAAGAGTGTGTATGTTCTATCGGATTACTCTTAGTCGTGCGCACCAATACCCATGAATCTGCCGTCTAAGGCTGTTGCTGGATGGAGTTAATGGTAGAGACGCACTACCGGTGCCTTCTAATAACATGATGTGTGTGGTGGAAGTCAGTCACTATGTTAGGGCAGAGATCCTCGAATCAGTGTCTAGCAACTCATGCTCCAAGTTTGTTTGTACGTGTGGATTCACATGATCCCAATGAGTCTACGGGTCACCTGACCCGTGGAGTTCTCTCCCGTTTAGTCCTGCATATCCACCTCAGGTTCCCTTCTGTGTGGGCAGTCCCGTCTGTCATATCTCATGGCGAAAGTCCTAGTCATCCCATCCAGTAATTCATGAAGAAGAGTATACATATACCGCACTAAATGAAGACATCATATGTCAGAAAGAAGTTGACTCCACGGCTGGAGTAGTTGTAGGTGTGGTGTAGGTATAGGTTCAGGTACGGGTTTAGCTCGTTATGATACTAAGATCGCTAACTGGCGATTATTACCGTCGTCGCCCAAGTTCAACTCATAACTCGATCTTCTAGGGTTACAGTGTGTTGAGTGCCCGTCATTCTTGATTCGTAATTTGAACAGTAATACTATGTTCGGTCATATTGTAGGTGTTTATTATTTCCACATTGTTGTACGTGTTAATTGTTCGTTACATGTGCCATGCAATGGTATTATGTATTAGTGTAGCCAATGATATCCTAGTGTAACCACATACACTAGTGGTCTATTCCAGTTGTTCGGCAACGGTTGGAATTTCTATACTCAAGTCTTGGGTGTTCTTATTGTGATGTAAGACTTAGAAATCTTGGTCCCTAATTGAGTCTGGTTAGAGCCTAGGTGTCACTAAGGAACCTGATTCGCTAAAACCATTGGCTCTGATACCAATCTGTCACACCCCCAAATTTATTTACTTAATGAATAAATAAATAAATTAAGGTTGCAACGATTGGTAACATTACACAACAACGGAAGCAAAATAAAGACTTCTAAATATGTCGTACTATCTTCATCTTCTAAGGCTTAATCCAAATGTTTAACCTATTCCAACCGTGCCGTATGTATTACCTGAAAAACATGCTCAAAAATGTCAACGCAATGTTGGTGAGTTCACAGGTTTTAAATAAATACAATTGGCAAACCATTTGTACGAGATCGTTTGGCAAAAACCATTTATACGAAATCCTTCGGCAAAATCATTTGCACGAAGTTGATTGACAAAACTGTTTGTACGGGTACTATTGGCAAAATCCTTTACTCGAAATTTACTGGCAAAACCATTGGTACGTATACCATTGGCAAAACCCTTTTCTCGAAATTGACTGGCAACACCATTGATACATATACCATTGGCAAAACCCTTTGATCGAAATTGTCTGGCAAAACTCTTTGCTCGAAATTTACTTTATGCATATGATAAACAAAACAAGTTAGCGGTTGATTCATCAAAGTCTAGCTAGGACATACGAATTATGTGATGCACAAGCCTATAACCAAACCTTTAACGAATTCTCGAAATTTGCCCCAGCCCATTGTACCTTTAAACAATGAGAAACAACAAGACCTAATATGCAAACATTTGACCCTGCTGGTCAGGTTAGCGCGACTAACCATGATTGGGGGTGTCAACCCGAATAGTACTATTCATATCGATCTACGGCTAAGTCCATAGCTAATGGTTATAGTTCGAAATACCGAGGACCTTTTAGTGTTAACTCATGCTCACAAGGGAATCAGATGCTTGTTTCTCGTTTTCTAGTTATCATACCATTTGAAATTAACATGTGTTTCCCCCACAATAGAAAACAGTAAAAAGGGGTCGTGAAACTCACAAGGAGTTAAACCAAAATGTTCATGTTATCCAGAGTGTAAACAAATATGTTTCATTCTTTCAAATATGTCGTATAAGCATGTTTCCCCCCGATGTTTACAAAACATTAAAAAGCTAAAAGGGGGTAGTGAAACTCACCTGGAAATGTGTTATGAACAATAATATCCTCCTGATAGGAATGGAATCCATTGTCCACCTGATATGATGGTAACGGTATAATGTCCTACTCGAATTCTACGATACCAGTAGATGCTTAAAGAGCTTTATGGACTAACCCTAATATTATAGAGTAAGTCTAAACTCGCGTCTAGTTATCACATGTGCGGTTGAGCTCTATTGATTCTTAACAGTATTATCGATTCGGTAATATTAGTTGATTAATTTGAGTCGAGTTTCTTAACTCGAATATGTTTCCATAGTTATATACAAAATATTAGTTTGTCGTGTACACGATCGTATATAGCTATGTGCACGTATAGGTTCGTGCCTCCTTTAGCAGAATGTATACGACTACATGATTTAGTAAAATCATTGCAAGACATATAATGTGTTATACACATATTTGTAAATATAAATATATACGTCTTCATATATTTATATAGTTTCAAAACCCTGAAATATAGTTGTACCGTATTGTGTTTTGGAATAACATTCCTTAATATGATTTGCTCGTCTTTATGTAATTATATACACGTAATACACCTACTTTAGTATATTCGTTTATCATATTTTGATTACTCGAATCATCACCGAAAATATATATGTATTTAACTTCATTCAATGAATGTAACCATACACTTATTTGTTTCCCACAAAACATAGATTACAATTTATATATGAAATATTGTTTTAATACGAGTTTTAAAAGTATGTAATTACATGCACATTTATACTACTTGTATATGATGTTTTAGCGTCTTACGT
This sequence comes from Smallanthus sonchifolius, assembly GCA_023525975.1. Lineage (NCBI taxonomy): Eukaryota > Viridiplantae > Streptophyta > Magnoliopsida > Asterales > Asteraceae > Smallanthus > Smallanthus sonchifolius. The sequence goes on from CM042037.1 coordinate 24,394,288, forward strand.
TTAATTAGCGTTTGTATCAATCTATATACCAAATTTTACGGTCATATATTTATTCCTACTCGTATTCAATTATTGTGTTACATTATAATCATTTGATTTTTGTAAAAATGTGAATATTCAAACGCATACATGTATCTATATGTACATAAGTATATATATATTTATGTGGTACGTTTATATACATGAAAGATATAGTTGTATCAACACTTGTTAATTTTCAAATCCTTGATTAGCCAGTAACTCTATAGTTTTATTCGTATGGGTTCAAAAATTCCTAGACGTGATATCTAAGATTTGAATTTATACAACATACATTAGTTGTGCCACTTATCCCCGTTCATAACCATCAATAGTTTATATAAACGAATATTTTGGAAATATTTAAACGACCTAAGTACTTATTATTCGTATATCTATACAACGATCATTAGTCATTACTTATTATATGCTCACGTTAATGTTTCCTGTTTAATAATTATATATTTTGTTTGAATGGATCGCTCTTGATTAAATATACGTGTTTGTGGTCCGTTAATAACAATTATTAAGTTAATATATATATTGTCATTGTTAACGAATTGTTTAGGCTCAACGTGATTCGACCACACATGCGTTTAACTTTCGTGTATTAAACAGAATTACGGTAGCGTGCGTTTATACCTCTCATAAGTCTCGTTTACGAACCCACGTGTCTTAAACCTCCCGGTTTTCGTAATATCTACATTTGGCATCCGTTGACCCGAGTTTGACCAGATTTGACTATGTTTGACAAGGGCTCGGGATGTTGTATCCTGTTCAAAAATCACATATTTATGCTCGGGAATGAAACCCGGCAACCAAATGTACTAAATCTAGACGAAAATGAAATCAACAGTAAGGTATCCCGTTTATCATAGAGAAACAAACCTCAAACTTCATAGATCGGGATCGTAGGACGATGATTGAAGCAGATCCGACCGGTTTGGGGTTCGTCGGAGACTCGCCGGAAAATCGGGAGTGGCCGGAAAACAGAAAGTCGCTCCCCTTTTTGTCGGATCTAGGCGGATCTGGTCTTGGATGGCAAGAAATCGCGAGGGGGAAGGCGGGAAACTCACTGGGAAATCCAGGAACTCGCCGGAACACCGGGTGGTGGCGTAACCCTAGCCGCCGCCACCCTTTGGAGACGGTTTACACCTCCACCGCCCTGAGTTAGGGAGAACCACCACCACCATCGGAAGTAGGACGGCAAGATCTACCCGAAAAACAACTCCACTTTCCGCCACTCGCCGAAGGACGGTCCGCCACCGTGCTCCGCTGCCTTGCGCCGTCGTGCGCTCTGCTGTCGCTGCCATGCTCTTCGCGGCTGAGCCGCCGTCGTCTGTCGGAGGTCCACCGGAGGGTGGCCGGACCCTGCCCCTCTCTCTCTCCCGATTTTGGCTTCTCTCTCTCTAGAGATTTTGTGTGGTGGGAGCAAATGAGGAAGAGGAAGTCTCTAATCCTTATATATCTAGGGTTTGGGTGGAGGCTTCCAAGAGAAGTAACACTGGTTTAGAGAAAACACGTATCCACTCGAATCTCCGTCACGATTAAATTTACGAATTATAATTTTAAAGTGCTTATAGTTATGAAACATTATTATAAATATCATTTAAGTGTTTAAATCGTGAAATTTCTGTTTCGTTTGGTAATTACACCGGTACACGTCCGCATTGCGTCTCTAACACATTCGTCCATTCAAACGTTTCCCGCTACGAGTATTATTATTATTATTATTATTTCACTAATAATATTAAAATAAATATTTATAATATTTGTCGCATCTAAATACGCATCGGTAACAACCGTACCGCTATCGTTAATCTTACGAGCATTCTGCCGCGGTTTAACGTTCACAGAAACGCGCTACACGTGTACTTATCCGAATAGTTTTTCCAAGTGAATATTAATTCTTAATATTAATAACTCATTATCTTATTTAATCTTCTTACCGAATATACGGTAATAAACCGATGTCTGACGCGTTTAACGTTTAAATTTTTGAATCGCGTAACGAGTCATTAGATGAAACCATGTAACTAATACGATGTTTGGATTATGTAAACTTGGACCTATAATGGGCTTGAATCCATATTGAGCCTCAAATGGGCTTGAATTTCTATTGGGCCTAGTTGGGTTAGCCCAACAACTGGGTTTTAGGATCCTGAATTTTATGGGTGTCACAGTTTACACTTTGTTGGGCCTCGCTAACTTCCTCTAATCCAATTGTCGCTTCAAATTCTTCTTCGTTGAACTTGCAAATTGCCCGACCTTCATCCTCAATGATCATGTTATGTAGGATGATGCAAGTGTACATTACACGCTGTATTTTTTTGAGCATCCATGCACTTGCCGGGTTTTTCACTATATGAAATATTTGTTTTAGTACACCAAAAGCACGTTCAATATCTTTTCTCGCCGATTCTTGTCGGCGTTTGAAATATTTTCTAAGTTCGTCTTCCGACCATGAAAGCGATTTCACAAAAGTAGGCCATTCGGGATAAATACCATCAACGAGGTAATAGTCGTGCTTGTATCTTGTACCTCTAAGTTCAAAAGAACTATCGGGTGCAGTTCCGTTAACCATGGTGTTGAATAGTGGGGACTGGTTAAGCACATTTATGTCATTGTTTAAACCCGCAACTCCAAAGAAAACATGCCAAAACCATAGATCTTGTGATGCGAACGCCTCAAGCATAATTGTTGGAGCCGGATGGTCACCTCGCATATATTGCCCTTGCCATGCATTTGGGCAATTACTCTACTCCCAATGCATACAATCTAGGCTACCAAGCATGCCCGGTAGCCCATGCACCTCCTCGTGATGTTTGTATATTTTTTGGCGATCTTTATATTTTCATCTAATTCGTCGGAGCCAGATCCGTATGCCAACTGACGCATAGTGGTGGTGCACTTTTGAATGGGGGTGAACCTTCTTCTACCTCTTGCATCCCATTTCAATTTGAAATAATCCATCTCCCATTCCAAATCGTTAACAATTCGTAAAAATAAACTTCTACTCATACGAAAACGATTTCGGAATGTCTCGGCGTTATAAAGCGGCTCGTCGCTAAAGTAATCTTTAATTAAACGCTCGTGAGCGGCTTCACGGTCTCGGTTCAAAGTGGCTCTTCGTGTGTACGTACACATGTTCGAACTTTCGGCATCGTCTCAAAGTATTTCAATGATAGTTGTGGCAACCGTTTGGAAAAAGATTGGAGCGACACCTTCAGATTCGGAAGAGGGTGAATTAAGTTGAATCCATTTGAGAGTGGGTTGGATTGAAAAATGGTTTGAGATGGTTGAGATTGAATAGGGGAGTATATGTGTTTGAGATGGTAATAATATGTTTAAGATGGGTTATATTTATCGTATAAAATATATTTAAAAATTATTATTTTTTTAAATTTTTTGACCGTTTGAGAGGGTAGGCCCCACCCCCAACTAAATCCATTTCCACGCCGGTGGAAATCTTCACGAGACCCCTCCACGACCGTGGACCATGCCAAGGGGGCGCGGTGTTCCACACTTTCACGCCGTCCATGTCATCTTCACGACGGGTTCCACGGAAGTAGTCCCCTTGGCCTAGGAAAGTTGTTTACTTACCAGATCTTTATAAAATATATTTATGTTTTTAAGATCCAAATAGATGGTCTGGATCAGGTGAGATAGTTTCATGTGACTTTCATGTAAGTTTATGTACTAGTTGATTCGGTATATTGTATTTTTTATATATTAATGAATCATCTTCTAGATTCAGGATGCACCTACTTTTAACATTATAAAAAATATTGATTTTACATGGGACAATTTCAAATACCACCAAAAACTTGTAACAATATTATATTTAACTAACCCAAAAAATTAATATCAAATAATCCGTTTAGTTAATAGTCTCTTGGTCTAGTGACACCTGATGTTTATTTTTATTAAAGTGGTGCGGGTTCAAATCCTACAGAGTGAGCAATAGATGAATTTTAGAAGTAGATATTAAAGGGGTGTATATGTTTGCTGTTAAAAAATATCTATTAAATAACCCGTTTAAAACATTAAAATTTTAAGAGTAAACTTTAGTTTTCGTCCCTGAGGTTTGAACAAAACACCAGGTTTCGTCCCCTGTAACACATTTGATCCCCGACGTTTAATGTTTTAACACTTTGCGTCCCTGGTTCTTAACTCCGTTAAGTTTTCTGTTAGTTTTTGTGCAAATTTACTAATATACCCCTCACCCCTTCTTCTTCTTCTTCATCAGACTCAATAAAATGTATATAAGACTCAATAACATGAATGCCACTTTCCTCCGGCCATCAGCTCTCCGGCACCACCTCCCCCCTGATCGACGACGGGTCTTGGTGGCTCCAACAGAAATGGCGGCGGCTGTTAGGGATTCCAGGAAGCAGAGACAGAGGTGGAGACAAGGTAGCAGGCGGTGTAAGGGTGGCCTAGATAGCGACGGTGACGATGTTAAACGACGTAGATGGTGACGGGATGAGTTTTCATGCCACACCCTATCTAGGGTTCTGCCGTAGCAACGGTGGCAGAGGCTGAGGCTGAGGTGAGACCTGATGGCAGCGGAAACGGAACGAAGATGGTGTTCCGACGACGAAAACGGTTTTCACCACGTGAATCCCCTGTCACCTGGTTCGCCGTGGTCATCGTCGTTGTTCTCCGATCAGCACCACCACTGGCAGGCTTCGTATATTGAGGCGCCCAGCCTCGTGTTCGTATTTTTGAACTTGCTATAAATTGACAAAATAAGTTGTAATGAATAATCATGTATATCATGAATATTTTACCGAAACCTCGTCCTTGGGATGATTATCCAAAAGTATGTAAGGCCCGCTCGACATAGGCGGACGTTCGAGGTGTTGAAAAGGGATCGTTGAGAGCATGCGACCATTCAAGGTTGTAATGGTGTCACGCCGTGCTAGTCCCTCAGTTCATTGCTGCTAAATAATGTTAGTAGCATCGAATTTAAATATCAAGTATAGACAATCACCGAACATAAACTCATAAAAATGTATTTTGCATATAGAAAATGCGCGGGTGGTGTCTCATACGGGGTGTTACGCCATGGTATTGGAGTAAAGATCTTTCGATGGTGGTCTCACAGCCTAGAATTGCGCTTAAAAAGCAGGTATAAATGCTAGTGTTTGGAATATTGGGGTGAAAAATAAGTTTTTTCCACTAAGTTGCAAAATGAGTTTTTGCCAATTTTGGACAGCAATAAATGTGTGTAGACGAGGCTGATTTACTTGTTTTTTCCTGGGTTCACGTTCTATCATGTTAGGGCTCTGCTACGAAACAAACCGAGCAACAACGAGTGAGATATGGGGTCGTCAAAGTTGGGCTTTTGGTGCTGATGTGAGCTGAAAAATGGCTCTTTTTGGGTAAAAATGGATGGTGCAAACTTGTCCCACATAGGTGGGGAGATAAATCCTTGAGGGGCATATAAGGAGGAACCCTCATTAACCATTGTTATCTTATAAGGGATGACACTCAGTGGGAACCAGGAGGGTGCAGGGTGTAGAGCACCCAACGCGTCCGGGCTCGGTACGTGGGCTATGGGCATTTTGATGGCGCACTTTGCATGGGACGAGGGCGATGGATGAAACAAATCTCGTCGCGAGCCGCTTCAGAGCCATCTAAGTATTTTCGCACGCGGAGGGTGGGTGGCAGAACTGGTCTCGCGAGGCAAGTGGGTTAGCGCTGGCTACTTGGTGCACGGGTTAGCGGAGCTTGGCGATCTGTCCGTGCCAGCGGGCTCGCGGAACGAGCGGGTGTCACCCGACTAGGTGACGCGCGGGGTGGAAATGAACGAGCCGCGTATTAGCGTGAATGAAAGCAGGGCTGGAGTGAGGGGCCGCGGATTGCGGAGCCTGGTCGCGCGATGGTGTGAGTGGCGGAACTCAGTGGGAACTAGGAGGAACCCTCATTAGCCATTGTTATCTTATAAGGGATGACACTCAGTGGGAACCAGGAGGGTGTAGAGCACCCAACGCGCCCGGGCTCGGTACGTGGGCGATGGGCGTTTTGATGGCGCACTTTGCATGGGACGAGGGCGATGGATGAAACAAACCTCGCCGCTTCCTAGCCGTCTAAGTATTTTCGCGCGCTGAGGGTGGGTGGCGGAACTGGTCTCGCGAGGCAAGTGGGTTAGCGCTGGCTACTCGGTGCACGGGTTAGCGGAGCTTGGCGCTCTGTCCGTGCCGGCGGGCTCGCAGAACGAGTGGGTGTCACCCGACTAGGTGACGCGCGAGGTGGAAATGAACGAGCGCGTATTAGCGCGAATGAAGTGGGGCTGGAGTGAGGGGCCGCGGATTACGGAGCCTGGTCGCGCGATGGTGTGAGTGGCAGAACTGGTCCACGCGGACCACGTATGTAGTGTTAATCGAGTGAAACGAGCCGCGGATTAGCGAACCCGACGCCACCCAAACAGATCTGAAAGTAAATAAAATAATTCGTACCTAGTTGCTGACCAGTGGGTAGTAGTAACGTACCTTTTCCTTCAGGAAAAAAACCACGAAACAAGCTTGTAATACCCGCATCTAGGAGTACAGATCCAGAAAAACTGTTTGAGGCTCCATTGGGTGTATATCTGGCGTTGAATGTCTCAACGAGTGTAGATTTGAAATCTGGAGTGCAGAAAAAACGAGATGTGGCTATTGCTGGTCCCGCGGATGGCGCCAATAACCGGTCCACGCGGACCACGTATGCAGGTGTTAATCGAGTGAAACGAGCCGCGGATTAGTGAACCCGACGCCACCCAAACATATCTAAAAGTAAATAAAATAATTCGTACCAAGTTGCTGACCAGTGGGTAGTAGTAACGTACCTTTTCCTTCAGGAAAAACCCACGAAACAAGCTTGTAATACCCGCATCTAGGAGTACAGATCCAGAAAAACTGTTTGAGGCTCCATCGGGTGTATATCTGGCGTTGAATGTCTCAACGAGTGTAGATTTGAAATCTGGAGTGCAGAAAAAACGAGATGTGGCTGTTGCTGGTCCCGCGGATGGCGCCAATAACCGGTCCACGCGGACCACGTATGCAGGTGTTAATCGAGTGAAACGAGCCGCAGATTAGCGAACCCGACGCCACCCAAACAGATCTGAAAGTAAATAAAATAATTCGTACCTAGTTGCTGACCAGTGGGTAGTAGTAACGTACCTTTTCCTTCAGGAAAAAACCACAAAACAAGTTTGTAATACCCGCATCTAGGAGTACAGATCCAGAAAAACTGTTTGAGGCTCCATCTGGTGTATATCTGGCGTTGAATGTCTCAACGAGTGTAGATCTGAAATCTGGAGTGCGGAAAAAACGAGATGTGGCTGTTGTTGGTCCCACGGATGGCGCCAATGAAGAAACATAGGTCGGAGCGTTGGGCTTCGGGTGTGAGCTCCCACAGTCAAGAGAAAGACGGCCCATCTCGTTCGTCCCACAACTCGGTTCATTCCTCTCCGGTCGTCGGGCTCGCTGCAACCACACGGGAAAACTACGTTAGAGGGCCCAAGGAGCCTTAGGCTCCGAGGACACTCCGATGCTCAAGTCAAGTCAGGGCCTCAAGACAAGTGTGTGTAAAATATGGTGTGAGGTAGAGAGAGAAATAACCCCCTTTAAGCCTTCTCTTGGGCCAGATAGGGAATGAGCTCTTTTAGACCCAACCTCTTCAGCTCCCAAGTTCCAAATATAAAGCCGAAGATGACTTCAGGCATGCCCCCACCGATTCACTCCAAAAACAATGCAAAACGGAAAAAGAAATAGAAGACAGACGATAGTTTCGATATAATATTCATCCTGAAAATGGTCACATGGCAATAATTAACATAGTACGTCTTTTTTTAAATGATTATATTTTTAACTTCAACCATTTTGATATCAAACCTACCATATAATTATTACTTATTTTTTCTATAATTGCATGATTGTACAAATTGCATAATTGACGCAAGGGGAGAATCTATGTACTAAAAGTCACATGAAATCATTAAAAATAACTAATAAGAATATATATTATATGGCTAAGTTAATGTAAAACGTAGTTTTAATGTATAAAGGATACGAAGCCATCAATAAGATACACGTGTCTTTTGGTAAGAGGTAAATCTGTTCGTACCATAATTACGTACAAATATTACATAATTACGCGTACTATAAATAATCATGCAACCATATATAACTAATTACGTATAATAATTACACAACATATATAAATAACGTAGCATATTACACAACTTATATAAATAATAACGCAACCTATATGATCAATTGATCATAACGCAACCTACACATGTAATTACACAACTTATGTTTATAATTATGCACATTATACACACAATACATCGACTTTTTTTTAAGTTGATTTTTTGAAAAATAATATAGCAAGACTATATTTAAATTAAAAATAATAAAATGTTCAATTTTACGATGTAATTTAAAATAAAAAAATAATGTCGTATAAAAAAAGTTATATGTGCTTAAGAAAAATGGGCAACTTGAAAAATGCCATAAGGTTATTCAAAATTTACCCCAACATGTTTTCACTCATAAAACTTAGAAAAAAAATAATATCGTATAAAAAGTTATACGTATCACCCCTCTCATCTCAATATTTGATTTTCTTAATTAGGGGTAGGTGAAGAACCCTTTTTATTTAATCTTTTATATATATATATATATATATATATATATATATATATATATATATATATATATTATCATGTTAGAAATCAGTGTTTTCACACGGGTTTAATAAAGAAAATATTAAACGATTAGTAACGAAAATTTATGAATTTTAAATGAAATATTAAATAGGTAGTAATGGAGAAAAAATAAGCGGGAAAAAAAATTTAAGTTTATATAAATTGTAACACGTAAAGTTAACGGTTAGCTTGGCCTAGTGGCAAAGGTGTATACCCAAGACTTCATTAAAATGAGGAGGTCTTGGGTTCAAGTCCCACTTGTGACAAAAAAAGGAGGTCCAGGTTGGGCTCAGGGGGTTTTCTCACCTATGATGGGTTTCCTCCTGAAGGAGGTGGAGATGATCGGGTAGGTCAGTGACCCGTCAGTGATCCATATTACACTTAAAAAAAGGTTTGGTATAGATTCGAATGGCACAATATATTTTTAGAGGGTGACACTAAATCCAAAAAGTGAGAAGTTAAGATATATCTGAATTAGAATATAGAGTAAAGTGTCATTTTTGTTCATGTGGTTCGGCTATTTTAGCCACTTTCATCCAAACATTTTCTTTTTAGCTTTTTCGTCCCTGACTTTTTAAAATCTAGCCATTTTCATCCGCCTGACTAACCCCGTCTATATTTTAATGTTAAATCATGAGCAATTTGGTTTTTTCAAAAGACCTTCTTTTAACCCTTTTTTTTAATCCGAGTAAAGTGTCATTTTCGTCCCTGTGGTTTGACCATTTTAGTCACTTTCATCCAAAAAATTTTTTAGATTTTTCATCCCTTTATTTCCTCTACTTTCTTCATTACCTACTTGATCACTTACTTGTTCCCCATCCTTATTACATTGGTTAGAAACATTCCTGTTTACAGAAGTAGCATATATTGGTTTCAAATGTTCAACATAACCTCAATTACCCTATGATTTTGAACATATTTTATCATATTCAAGACATCAGTATCAGTAGCTAAGGGTCTAAGACCCACATCCAAATCATCACCTGAAACCCTAAAATGGTATTTCATCGCATCTTCACAATAACCGAGTTAAATTACCATATCAACCACTATAATTACAGAAAAATAATCAGTGTTTACCTTGTCAACGTAATCAACCTTGCCATTCTCGTATCTTATATCTGGAAACTCGGTAAACTGTCCCCCATGGTGGAATTCAATTGTAAACAAGCTTTCATCGTTGCCTAAAAGAAATGTGTACAAAAGAGTTAAAAAGCAACGATTTTGCAGTAAACAAAGTGTATAAATGTGTTTATGAGAATCAGTCATAAAATATTTTTAAAGTAAATTACATTTTTCATCATTTATATGGTAAAATGACTGTATTGACTGTACTTAACAGAAAAAGTTAACACAGTTAGTAGAAATGACGAAATATGTGCAACATTTTAAAAAAAAAAGACGTGTGTAATTATAGAAGTGTAAAGAAACACCATACAATCTATATCTATACTACCTAATAAACAACTAAATTAAGAGGACACTTGTTATATTTCTAGGCCTTCTTATTCTCATTTTCTCGCCCCTCTTCTATTACTAATCAACTCCATAATTTTAGGCAACTAAATTAATTATTTGTTTTAATTTTTATCTAAAAAAATTTTAATTTAAAATTGTGTTTATTATCAATTAAATTGTTCAATTATATTTTTATGAATTCTACAAACTGGAAACAATTTTACACACAAGTGTATGTGTTAACTGATTACATTATACTTTATTCAACCCGTGTAACATACGTGTTTTTAAAGACATAAATTTTTTAAAGTAAAGTGACATTTTCGTCCCTGTGGTTTAGTCATTTTATCCACTTTCATCCAAAAAGTTTTTTTTACCTTTTCAGTCCCTAACATTTCAAAATTTAGCCATTTTCATCCAAATGACTAACTCAGTTAAAAATTTAACGTTAGATCATGGGCATTTTCGTCTTTTCATAATTCCTTTTTTTAACCCCTTATATTACTCCCCTTCTTCACACCCTTCATTTCCAACCTTTTCAAAACCTAATAAGGGGCTTCTCTCAAATTCTCCCAATGAAATCCGATCATAGAAATGGACGTGAGCATCGATCTAACGTTAAATTTTAGGAGGTGATATCAATATTGACAAAAAATATAAATATGAGGATAGATTGTGAACATGCTGGCCTTAGTCCCAACATAGAAATCACCGCCCTGCTTAGTCAAAAAACTTTTAACCACATTAACAAATAAGGAAAAAACAAGACGAAAAGGTAAAAGTACACAGCCATATCAATTTCCTATTAGAAAAACCTCATCCACGAATAACAGAGCCATAAACCTCACAATTAACAAATGGACATATAAATATATAATCTAACGAAACATCATTTCACCTTCAATTAGATCTTAAAACCGAAAATAGCAAATCACAACTCACAAATCCACAGAATTTCAAATTCAACGCGATTAGACATGGAAACACGAATATTCCGAAATCCGATCCGATCCAACAGTAGAGCTTAATTCCGGTGGAGATCGGACCAAATCTCAAATAAAAACACAAATTCATATGAATCGGAAGACGGAGATTCAATAGCCGAAACTCAAGGAGATCAAAATCAGGAAAATTATAGATCGATCGGGAAAACTACCTGTTTTGGATGTAGAACCGGTTGATCTGGTTAATTGCTACGTTACACGTAACTGTACAAGGAGCGTGAGATTCCGAATCCGTATAAAAATCTGTAGTATCATAAACAGAGATTTAGGTCGACGAACACTCCACGTTCCACAATCGATGCTCACATCCATTTCTATGATCGGATTTCGTTAGGAGATTTGAGAGAAGACCCTGATTAAGTTTTGAAAAGGTGGGAAATGAAGGGGGGTGAAGAAGGTGAGTAATAAAAGGAGTTAAAAAAAGGAATTATGAAAAGACGAAAATGCCCTTGAGCTAACGTTAAATTTTTAACTGAGTTAGTCATTTGGATAAAAATGGCTAAATTTTAAAAAGTCAGGGACGAAAAAGCTAAAAAAAACTTTTTGGATGAAAGTGGATAAAATGGTCAAACCACAGGGACGAAAATAACACTTTACTCAATTTTTTTATTACTAAATATATAACATTATAGGGGTGTGCAAAAAACCGAAAACCGAAAACCGATCCATAATCAAAAAAACCGAACCGAATTGTGAATTCGGTTTTCGGTACGGTTATTAACCGTATCCGAATTGTGAATTCGGTTTTAGGTTCGGTTAATGGACATACCTTTTTTTTTAATTCGGTTTGCTTGGTTAGACATATTTCCAATACGGTTCGGTTTATTTGATCTATTCGGTTGAATTCGGTTTATTTGGTTTATTCGGATATACTTTTCTTTTGAAATCGGTTTATTCGGTTGAATTCGGTTGGGTTAGAAAATTTTCCAAATCGGTTCGGTTAGGTTAACGGATAAGGGTTAGAAAAAATCAAAACCGAATAAACCGAATCGAATAAAAAAAACTTTTTGGATGAAAGTGGATAAAATGGTCAAACCACAGTGACGAAAATGACACTTTACTCAATTTTTTACTACTAAGTATATAACATTATAGGGGTGCTCACATCCATTTCTATGATCGGATTTCGTTAGGAGATTTGAGAGAAGACCCTGATTAGGTTTTGAAAAGGTGAGAAATGAAGGGGGTGTGAAGAAGGTGAGTAATAAAAGGAGTTAAAAAAAGGAATTATAAAAAGACGAAAATGCCCCTGAGCTAACGTTAAATTTTTAACTGAGTTAGTCATTTGGATGAAAATGGCTAAATTTTAAAAAGTCAGGGACGAAAAAGCTAATAAAAAACTTTTTTGATGAAAGTGGATAAAATGGTCAAACCACAGGGACGAAAATGACACTTTACTCAATTTTTTTATTACTAAATATATAACATTATAGGGCAAAAAACCGAAAACCGAAGAAAACCGATCCGTAATCGAAAAAAACCGAACCGAATTGTGAATTCGGTTTTCGGTTCGGTTATTAACCGTATCCGAATTGTGAATTCGGTTTTAGGTTCGGTTAATGGATATACCTTTTTTTTAATTCGGTTTGTTTGGTTAGACATATTTCCAATACGGTTCGGTTTATTCGATCTATTCGGTTGAATTGGTTTATTCGGATATACTTTTCTTTTGAAATCGGTTTATTCGGTTGAATTCGGTTCGGTTAGAAAATTTTTCAATTCGGTTCGGTTAGGTTAACGGATAAGGGTTAGAAAAAATCAAAACCGAATCGAATAAAAAAAACTTTTTGGATGAAAGTGGATAAAATGGTCAAACCACAGGGACGAAAATGACACTTTACTTAATTTTTTATTACTAAGTATATAATATGTTGATGCACTTTCCAATGACAACACTCTGGATAGAGTCTTAGTTTGTATTTCTAATGTCTGTAATTTGTCTTTGTATGTTAGAGTCGTTATGTAATAGTTTATCGAGTTGTATTTACTTTTACATAACGTATGTTGCATTTCTTCCAAGTGTTTTGCGCACTTACATGTGCGCAGGAGAAAGCTCCTGCGTACTTAGCAAGTACGCAGGAAGACCCATGCGTACTTGCTAAGTACGCAATAGCATTTGGTCCTGCGCACTTGCTAAGTGCGCAGGCATCAGGTCTGTATAAATAGGTTTGGTTCACAGAGGATAAGTACGCAGAACTCATATCTTAGACGAACTCAGTTTGTTAAGTACGCAATTTGTAATCTCTCTGTAACCATCGAGTGTTTATAATAGAAAGAGCTTTTATTGTGACTCTCGTGTTTAGTTTACTTTGTTTTAGTTAGACTCTCCGCCTAGTCACGGGTATTCCGCACCCGGTCCGACTAGTAGACCACTTGCATGCAACGATCCGACATACACGAAGGGACCTACAAGTGGTATCAGAGCATTGCTCTTGAATTCGAGTGTTGTAAGTGAGTTTGGAGACGTTTTTACTGAGTTTTACAAGCAAAAAGAGGTATTTTTGTTGATTTTTGTGATAAAAAATGGGTAGCTCTTGAGCACTTTTTTAGAAGCAAAAATCTCTCAAAAACCAATTTTTGTTGTGTATTTGAGTTATTTGAGCATCAAAGGTTGGTTAGAAACAAGTTTCTGACCCTTTGGCTCATTTGCATTAATCATCAGGTCAATTTTTACCATCTCCGGCGATTTTCCAGTCACCGAAAAAGGTTGGTGAGAGTTGCTGAAAATGTATCATGCGTACTTACCATTTTTGGCAAAAAGTACAGTTTTCCGCGTACTTACTAAATACGCAAGAGTTATCTCCTGCGTACTTACAAGTGCTCAAGACTGAACTTGTGCGAACTTAAGTTATATCATGCGTACTTAATTTCCTCCTGCGTACTTACAAGTACGCAAGAGCAAGTCTTAAATACGCAAGACTATTTCTCAAGTGCGTAAGGTCAATCCCAAGTACGCAACTGTGTCTGACTTTTCTGAAATTTGACTAAGTGTACACTATGTCGAATCTTCAGAATTTGGGAAACATGTTAAATTATGATAATGAGATCGGTACACCACAGAAACCACCTAAGTTGCTGAACGTGAACGATTATTCTAATTGGAAAGCACGTTTTGAACATTATATCTCGTATACCGACTCATCGCTATGGATACCAATCCTTGAGGGATATAAGCATCCCACACACATCTATCTTGATGAAGCCATGCCTAAACCTATCTCTAAGCTTGATGATGAAGAAAATAAAGCTTATGATCGTGAAAAGAAGGCACTTGGTTCGATCACTATGGCATTAACTAGGGAATTGTTCCACAGTTTCCGAGGTTATGACAATTCCAAGGATCTTTGGAGAGCGTTACAGATAAGATTCGAAGGAAATAGTGACATCAAGAAGAGTAAGAGGGATCTTCTCAGGAAGCAGTATGAGTGCTTCAGATTTTTAGAGAACGAATCTTTAGATGATCTCATCTCTAGATTTTATCATTTACAGACTGAGTTGAAGGCTTTTGAACTCAGGTATCCGGATGAAGAAATGGTGGAAAAGTTTTTGGATGCTTTACCACCCAAATTTGAGATGTACACAACCCTGATGAGGGAAAATCCTAAATTCTATGAGTTGACAGTAGAGGAAGCAATAGGAAAGATTCAAGCTCATGAAATGAACTTGAAAAGAAAGGAGAGCTCAGGAAGACCCCAAATTCAAGACCCTTGTATGTATCATGGGACGACTTCTACATCCAAGTCATCGGGCTCTGGAATTGCCCTCTTCACTGGAAACTCTAATGAAGAAGACCACTCAACTGGGTGTGGTGGTCATGCTTGCTATGCTTCAGGATCAGGGTTGGGGTCTCATCATCAAAATACCTCAAGAAATCCTCCTGCTACAACAGCTCTAGCCAAAATAGCTGAAGATCATGTAGCATTATTCTCATCATGTATGCTTGCCTATGAGAGCTTCATTGGCGGCAAGCTTACGGATCCCGAGACCATTGAAGAAGATTTTAATCAGGTGGATCCGGACGACATGGAGGACATGGATATTCAATGGAATATGGCCATGCTTTTGAGGAGAGCCAAGCGTTTCCTGAACAGAACAGGAAGAAAGTTTATTGGCGGGCATCCTAATGCCAAGGTCGGGTTTGACAAATCTAAGGCCAAATGCTACAAGTGTCTGAACTATGGACACTTTGCTCGTGAGTGTCAGAAAGACAGAGCACCTGCCTCTGGTTTCACCCGACCCAGCCAAGGAAACAGCCATGGCCACAACAATCCAAACCACCACAATCAAAGCCAAAGTGGAACGTCCAATGCACTGGTAGCCCAACAGGACGACAACTTTGACTGGGGTGTTCATCTTGAGGATGCCATCATCGCTCAAACCCAGGTTGGTCTCATGGCTGAGATCATGGAGATGATGGAAGCAGAGAGAAGGGAAGCTTTGATGGCTGACCTAGAAGAATCTACAACTGCAGCTACAAAGGAGGTGAAGGAAGCTGAAGAAATGGAAGCACCTGTAGCTGATGAAGAGGAATCGACCACTGTTGTTGCTCTCATGGCCATTGGAGAAGCAACAAGTTCGTCGTCTGAGGTCGATTCTAACCCTTTCTCTGTTATTTCATGTTCTAAATGTCTAGGGCTAAAACTTGAATATTCTAAGCTCCAAGAAAAAATCGAACCCCTAAAGTTGGCAGCTCTAAACTATAAAGAAAATGAAAAACGTTTTAAATAATCTATTGAAACGTTGAAAAAAGAAAAATGTGATTATTCTTTAAAAATAAGTGATCAATAGCTTCACTTAGATGTTGCATACAGGGGGTTAGAAAAACGAAACAATGAAATCAACAAACTGCAAAATGAGATCTTGTAGTTAAAATGCACTAATGAGAAGTTGAAAAACTCTCGCTTTGTGGTGGAACACTACGAGTCTGTGGTGAGACAACTGAATGGGTTAGGTTTGGGTACTAATGCCATTCCTCCACCAGTGAGCGGGAAGTTTGTCAATAGCTTAATAGACATTGATCTCACTTGTCTAGATGAGTCCTCTGATAAGGATGATTCCCCTAAAAAGGATGAATCCTAAAGTAAGGCTAACTCCACATCTAGTGAGGAGTTTGTTACTGCTTCTGAAGACGGGTCGGTTAACTCTTGCCCTGAAGGAGTAGTATCTGAGGAGTTGTTGACTGAACAAAAGGTAAAGAAAAACGTTATCACTAATGGTGATAATTGCATTTTAACTGAACCCGACATCATTGAAACAAATGATAAACTAAAGGTAATGCTTTACGGGGGGTATAAAAATCTTAACCAAGTAAAGAAATAGGCTTTTTCAGCTCACTATGGGCTTGGGTATAAAGAAAATTTAGAAAAATATTATACTCCCAAAAACCAAACTGGTAAGGTTCAGACTAATGTTCATAAACCAACTCCTCCTTCTCATAATGCTGAGTTATCTAAGGCCAGATCTAATGAGCCTTACAAGAGAACTTATGTATACAAGAGGAACTGTTTTCACTGTGGCTTGGTTGGTCACATTTTTGTGAACTGTCCTTCTAAGAACCAAGGGAAACGCCCTGTTGTTTCACAGCCAGCTGTTATCCCCAGGTCGCCACCAGTGAAACCATCTCCCAAAAGTCCAAAGCAGAATGTGGTGAAACCACCAGTCCAGCCGATGGCAAAGCCAAAGATCAAATCTGAGGCCAAACCATCTGTTGCAAGAAAGGTAAAGCAACCTGCTGTACCTCGTGTGTCTACATCTGGTAGTACACGTACTGGTGAGAAATCTGTGGCTAGACTCTCTAAGCCACAGAGAAGAAGAAGGAAAAAGAGGTTGAGAAAGCTGGAACAGCTGACTAAAGCTCAATCAGGTGAAGCTTCCACAAGTTCACCGGCTGTGGTTGAGCCAAAGTCTCCTGTTCTGGTTAAGAATCAAAAGAGATCCTGGAACAACAAAGTAAAAGGTTCTCAATCTTCTGTTCCCAATTCATCCAAAGATTCATCAATTTTGAACAGTCATCATGACTGTGAGTTAAAGGAAGTAGTTTATTTTGAAAAGGATGGACGACCCAAGACCACAATGGCTTGGGTCTCCAAATCTAACTAATTCTTTTGTGACTCGTGCAGGGACGTCCTAAGGGTACTATCTCTAACCGCTGGTATGTAGATAGTGGATGTTCCAGGCACATGACAGGAAACATGGCCTTGCTTCAAGACGTTAAACCATTCAGAGGCGGCTATGTGGCCTTTGCCAGAGAAAAAGGCGGCAGCATCACGTGTCAAGGCGTGATTTCGAACGGTTGTGTCAGCTTTGACAATGTCAACTTTTGCGAGCAGCTGAAGCATAACCTGTTGAGTGTCTCCCAAATGTGTGACAAGGAGTACTCGGTGATGTTTGACAAGTCAGAATGCCTGATTCTCAAACTCGGTTTTGAAGTTCCGGAAGATTGGATCCTGATGAGAGCGCCAAGAACAAACGACACCTATCAGATCGATATGAGCGTGGCAACAACCACCTCATCAGTTCCTACTTGTTTGCTTACCAAAGCGCTAGAGCTTGACTCCATTTTGTGGCATAGGAAACTCGGACACATTTCGTATCGTAAAATGAATCATCTTGTCCGAAACGGTTTGGTAACTGGGGTTCCTAAGCTGAGGTTTACCGTTGCAGATGACTGTATGCCTTGTAAAAAGGGCAAACAGCAACGAAAGTCTCACAAGCCCAAGCTCCAAAACTCTATTGATACCCCTTTGGAGCTATTACACATGGATCTATTTGGCCCCATAAGTATCAGGAGTATTGGAGGTAAGTCGTTTTGTCTGGTTGTAACTGATGATTACTCACGTTTTTCTTGGGTGCATTTTTTAGGTACTAAAGACGAGACTGCTGATATTCTTCAATACTTGATCCTGAGCTTGGAATCTCTTTGCAAGCTGAAAGTTAGAAGAATTAGAGTGACAACGGAACGGAGTTCAAGAATAACTTGATGGAGCTTTTCTGTCTCAAGAAAGGGATCCGTCACGAATTCAGCGCGCCGTACACGCCTCAGCAGAATGGAGTTGCTGAACGGAAGAACAGAACACTGATTGAGATTGCAAGGACTATGCTGTCGGATGCAAAGCTTCCTGCCACTTTCTGGGCAGAAGCCGTTAATACAGCTTGTCACGTCTTAAACAGGGTTCTGGTTGTGAAGAGGCACAACAAGACATGTTACGAGTTGATCAACAATCGACTTCCCAATCTTGATTACCTAGTTCCTTTTGGTAGTCCTTGTTCCTTGTTGCTACAGTACAAAGACAGCAAGTCTAAGTTTCATGCAAAAGCGGTGGAAGGCATCTTCTTAGGATACGTTGCCAACTCGCCTTGCAAGAGAGTGTACAATATAGGAACTCGTACTGTCGAGGAATGGTTTGAAGTGGATTGCAGTAAACACAGCATTCCACCAGAACCAACAGGTCCAACTTGGGGTTTTGATTATGATGCGCTATTCAAGTCATTCAATCTTCCTGATTTATCTGCAGAAGACGCCGCAAATGTTTATGAGTTATTTGGTGGCGGCGATGACTCCAGTTTTTCCACTCGTGCTACTGTACCAATTACAACTCCAGATTCCAATGTTGCATCTGCATCTGGAACTCATGACAGTGATAACAGTGAAGATGTTCGTGTTGTTGGAGATGACGCTCAAGCCAATCCTAACACAACTGTAGGAAATGAAGCTCCAGCTGATCCAATTAACATTGAATCTTCTTCCTCTGGAACACAGGAAATGGGGGAGTTAAGCACAAATCTAGATCCAGAAATTCAAGAACCGATTGTACCGGAGACGAGAGTGCATAGGAATCATCCAATCGTCAACATTATTGGTGATCCTTATGCCGGTGTTCAGACTCGTCATCGAACCATCACTGAGAACACCAGTCTTTACACAGAGATATTTGACACTGGTGTCATGGAAACATGTCTGCATTCGTGACCCAGTTAGAGCCGAAGAATGTGAAGGAGGCTCTCACTGACAACTACTGGATTGAGGCGATGCAAGATGAACTGTCTCAATTCCAAAAGTTGCACGTGTGGGATTTGGTTGACTTGCCAAAGGGATTTCAACCAATTGGAACCAGATGGGTGTTCAAATGCAAGACGGATGATCGTCATGTTGTTGTGAAGAACAAAGCAAGATTGGTTGTTCAGGGTTTTTATCAGCAAGAGGGCTTGGATTACACGGAAGTATATGCCCCAGTTGCTAGAATTGAGGCCATTCGACTATTCTTGGCTTATGCCACATATGTCGGCTTCAAGGTCTATCAACTTGATGTGAAGAGTGCTTTCCTTTATGGTAAAGTTCATGAAGAGGTCTATGTCACTCAACCTCCTGGCTTTGAAGATCCGCATAATATCAATAAAGTGTACAAGCTCGACAAAGCACTTTATGGTCTTCATCAAGCACCGCGGGCATGGTATGAGACATTATCTAAGCATTTACTGTCTAATGGTTTCGACCGTGGACAGATTGACTCGACTCTCTTCATTAGGAAAGCAGGAGGTGACATTCTTCTTGTACAAGTATATGTCGACGACATCATTTTTGGGTTTACCAATGAAGGGATGTGTAGGGAATTCGAGCAGGTGATGAAATCCAAATTTGAAATGAGTAATATGGGTGAATTGTCGTTCTTCCTGGGTCTGCAAGTCAGTCAAAGAGAGGATGGCATTTATCTACATCAAACTAAGTATGTGCAGGACATCTTATCAAAATACAAGATGAATGATAGCAGTACTTATGGAACACCTATCCCAGTCAATCATGGTCTACATCCTGACAAAGATGGAAAGGATGTAGACAGCAGATTGTACCGTGGGATGATCGGATCACTTATGTATCTCACAGCTTCAAGACTCGATATAATGTTTGCTGTGTGCTTGTGCTCAAGGTTTCAGTCTCAACCGAAGGAGTCACATATGATAGCCGTGAAGAGGATTTTCAAATACCTGAAAGGGAAACCCCGATTAGGTCTTTGGTACTCTAAGCAGCAGTCATTCGACTTCAAAGCGTACACTGATTCAGATTATGGCGGTTGTAACCTTTACAGAAAGTCAACTTCTGGTGGATGTCAATTCTTGGGAGACAGACTGGTCTCTTGGCAGTGCAAGAAGCAGTCAACGGTTTCTGTCTCAACTTGTGAAGCAGAATACATTGTTGCGGCGAGCGGTTGTTCTCAGATACTGTGGATTCAGCAGCAGTTGAGAGACTACGGCTTAAACTTCACTGGAACTCCTCTATTCATTGACAACAATGCCACCATGTCCATCACAAATAACCCGGTGAAACATTCCAAAACTAAACACATAGAGATTCGACATCATTTCATCCGTGATTGTGATGAAAAGCATTTAATCGAACTTGTGAAAGTTCACACAGATGACAATCTTGCTGACCTTTTCACAAAGGCATTTGATCGATCCCGTTTTGAGCATCTTGTCAACTTGATAGGAATGTTCAATCCTGAGTGAAAACTAAGTTTTCTTAACTCAATTCAATTCATGAAAGTTAAATTTTTAATTCTTTTAAATTTTCTGTATAATTCTTTTAGTTTTTAAAATATTTTACAAAAATCAAAAACAAAATAGAAAATGGAGAAAATTTCAAAGTTAACTTGAGAAAAGAGGATAAGTACGCAGAACTCATATCTTAGACGAACTCAATTTGTTAAGTACGCAATTTGTAATCTCTCTGTAACCGTCGAGTGTTTATAATAGAAAGAGCTTTTATTGTGACTCTCGTGTTTGGTTTGCTTTGTTTTAGTTAGACTCTCCGCCTAGTCACGGGTATTCCGCACCCGGTCCGACTAGTAGACCACTTGCATGCAACGATCCGACACACACGAAGGGACCTACATAACATTATAGGGGTGCTCACATCTATTTCTATGATCGGATTTTGTTAGGAGATTTGAGAGAAGACCCTGATTAAGTTTTGAAAAGGTGGGAAATGAAGGGGGGTGTAAAGAAGGTGAGTAATAAAAGGAGTTAAAAAAAGGAATTATAAAAAGACGAAAATGCCCTTGAGCTAACGTTAAATTTTTAACTGAGTTAGTCATTTGGATGAAAATGGCTAAATTTTAAAAAGTCAGGGACGAAAAAGCTAAAAAAAACTTTTTGGATGAAAGTGGATAAAATGGTCAAACCACAGGGACGAAAATGACACTTTACTCAATTTTTTATTACTAAGTATATAACATTATAGGGGTGTGCAAAAAAACCGAAAACCGATCCGAATCGTATCCGTAATAAAAAAAACCGAACCGAATTGTGAATTCGGTTATTAACCGTATCTGAATTGTGAATTCGGTTTTAGGTTCGGTTAATGGATATACCTTTTTTTTAATTCGGTTTGTTTGGTTAGACATATTTCCAATACGGTTCGGTTTATTCGATCTATTCGGTTTATTTGGTTTATTCGGATATACTTTTCTTTTGAAATCGGTTTATTCGGTTCGGTTAGAAAAATTTCCAATTCGGTTCGGTTAGGTTAACGGATAAGGGTTAGAAAAAATCAAAACCGAATAAACCGAATCGAATAAATCGAACAAACCGTTATCCGAACCGATGAACACCCCTATAACATTACATTTATTCAACCCATGTAATACACGAGATTCTAACCTAATTTCATATATTTATAAAACACATAATTTGTAATTTACTCTTTGTTTAAAGAAAATTGAGCAATGATACATAGGCCGTATTTAAATAAGATGATATATATGGACAAGATAAAAAAAAACGTCTAAGCTTCGATTAATTCATCAGGCAATTCTAAAAACTTGTACAAATCTAAGTTAGGCTTGAATATAAACAAGAACAAGGAACAAAAATTTAGTTAAGGCATTACTTTTCCTGGTCACTATGTTCCTAGACATCGGACTCTGACCCACTTCCGTACTCTTCCATCGCCAGTTTTCTCCGGCAACTGGAAGGCGGTGGCGGTGGATCAACCGCAATTGCACCCTCTAACACGTTCACTATCTCTCCCATTGTAGGCCTCATTCTCTCATCTGACTGTAAACACCAAAACATTATCCTCAACACACGCTCCAGTTCATCCCCATTAACACCACCTTCTATCTTTTCATTCACAATCTCCCCTGCATTGCCGCCAGCCCACTTCTCGTAAGCCCAGTCACAACCGCCGTTCGGACCACCACTTAACACCGCCAGCACAACGTATCCGAAGTCCATTATGTCCCTCGCGCTACCTCCACCACCATCTGCAGCATCACCAACAAAACTTGTTAAACCGTATTCGGTCACTTTGGCTTCTAAGTTCTCATCCAAAACTACATTTCCGCAACTTAAACTTCCATGACCGATAAACTCCCGACACCCCATGTGTAAGTACGAAACTGCCCTTGCGACAGCTAAGCAAAGGTCCAACCTTTTTCTCCAGGTTAACCTCTTGCAGATCACAGGGTCCTCTAAACACTTGGCCAGTGAGCCGTTTTTGAGGTACTCGTATACTAAGAATCTGTAACCCGATTCGCAACAATAACCCTCGAGTCTGACAAGGTTTCTATGATGGATACTTCCCAGTTTTAAGATCCCACATCTAAACTTTCGCGGGTCTACCTTTACATTACTGTAGTCTTTCACCAAAACGGGCTGGTTTTCCGGCAGAATACCTTTGAACGTGTTTGACCCGATCCGTTGCTTCAAACTATTTGTAATGTCTTTCACTTCGGTATATGATAAGGCAAGAAACCCGCTAGGATTCGGGCCGTCTTTAGTGTAGGGTGGATAATCAGGAGTCTTGAAACTATACCTTTTTCTGTAAATCCAGAATGCCATTAGTCCTAAGTGGATCACAATGAACACGATAATCGTTCCACCACCGACTCCGATCACACATGAAACACAAACTGAGAGGTGGTTTTGTTTTGGAGGAGTGTTTTGTGAGGGGGATTCGGGTTTAGATTTGGTTAAATTGGGTATAACCGCTATAGGGTCGATACATATTTTGACAAAAGAAACAGAAGGTATGTATAACCCCGACTGACCGCTGGCGTATTGGGTTTTCTTGATTTTGCAAGTTGCGGATCCATCGTTCACGAAGGTTGCAGCAGTGCAGAGATGGTCTTCTTGACACAGGTTTTGACACTGTGTCGAGCTGACTTGAGTGATAATGGTTTCGTTCGGTGGGTAAATAGCATACAATGAAGTATGGTCGAGTTTAATCATCGAAGAACCCGATTCACAGCTCTGCTGATAAGGAAGCAAGCATTTGGAAGAAGAAGAAAGTGATGATACCGAATACGGGCATTTACAGACAGGGAATCCCGACTCGTTAAACGCGCAGATTCCAGTGAGCCCACACGTTGCGAAAACATCACATTGATTCTCAACAGCTTGCCAAACTAACTTCCAACAGGTCGAGTTTTTCGACCATGACTGTAGCCGAAGATTTCCATCCACATCCAACCGAAGGACCCGAAACTTGACATCTGGTTCACCATGATCATCGCTGAAAACCGACCATATTGGGCTTGACATGTGATCAAACAGTTGAAAGGCTCCATCAGAAGCAAGTACAGCTCGCAGAGCTGATCGCGAAGGGAACGATGCACTTCTCCAATACACAACATCATTTTCCCATTTGAGCTCTAAATCGCCCACGACCCCTATTCGAAGACTGTAAAGACTTGAAACCGAACTTCTGCTAGCAGCTCGTAAAAGTTGATTTCTTGATAAATTCTGGCCTGGGAGAAGTGTATCAGATGGGGTATCAAAGCTTTGCCAGACAATATCTTTGTTCTGTTTCAAAAGAACCAAATTGCCATCATCTTGTAGACCTGCTGAATCAACAGATGAATTGGTAGTTTTGCTAGCCCAAACAGTAACTCCTCTTGTGGAATCAAAAAGAACCAATTCTCCAGTTTTCGTGAGCTCGAAATACGACTTGTCTCCAACTGTTAAGTCGCCACCAGCAACCCAAACAATGGGTTGTTTCTCAGTTGGTATCAAACCCGAGCTTATACGGATCCCAATACCATACTCATTCAAGCGGTTAAAGAACCCGATTTCAAAATCCCCATTTGGAGAAACCCAGTGATTCTTTTCTTCCACTGATATCTTTGAACCCAATGGAATTTGTGAACAAACAAGCGGTGAAAGAACGATAACAAGCGAAACGACTGAATAAAAGTGTGATAATCTCTCTCTTCCAAGCATACCTGCATATGCTTAAAAATGCAATCTTGAATCTTGATCTCTGCACATTTAAACAATTTGAATTTAGCTAAGAAAAATGCTTCATTTCTTGAATACAAAACTGAATTTAGCTTAAAGATTTCATCATAATAATAAGAAATTAGCATGTGATGAATGAAGAATCAATTCTTGAAATTTGATGGCCCACCTTAACCAAACCATGGATTAAAATAACAAATCTCATGTGTATGAACTATGATCTAATAAAATGATATGAATTTATTGATTAGTTGGTGAATTGAATCTTTGGTGAAAATGGGTCCCAGATTAGGCAGATAATATGATCATTTGAGCATAAGTAAACACTTTCTGCAGGTCAAAGAAAGAATTATAAAGAAATTGTGCTAAACAATTCATACATTCAATCCAGCATTTATAAAAAAAGTATTCTAAAGATTGGACTTTGACAAACACAACCAATCAATTTAATCATTTATTATAGCAGATTTGGATGAAGAACAACCTCATATGTGAGATATTTTAAGTTGAAAATTTTAATATAATACACATAATTGTTTGAGAACACAATTAAAAGTAAACCATAGAAAAAGAAAAAGAATACAATGGGAACCCACTAATTAAATGGCCTCAATTGGGGAAACCCATATAAGGAAAAACCTTGAGAATCATATGATTGGACCCATTCAATCACTTTCATATCTATGTTCAAACCAGTTGAATCAGGGGTCTCAAAGCACACAATGCATCTACACACATGAAATAATTGTGTTTGATGGGTATGAAACAAGATTGTGGAAATGATGGTGCATCTACACACATAAACACAAGATTTAGCAAAAAGTCAAGATTTTGATGATGGGTATGGAAATTAAGCCAGATTCACACAAAATTGTACAAAAAAAACTGAAAAAGTCTTGAAGTTTTTTGTGTATGAAAGATCCCCAATCTTGAAATTTCAATAAATGCAGAAATATGAGAAACATTAGGTTGAATACACACAAAATTGACCAAAATACTATTTTTTATTTATTTAATTTTTTTTTGTGGGTATGAAAGATTATGAACTAAAAATACAGGAAAATGAGAATCTTGATGTTAAAATCCAAGTAAATGAAGATAAAATAAGGCATTGAGTTGAATCTGATGATGTACTTACACACATACATTCAATATTTAAAAAGATTACATAACAGAAAAGACATTGAACTAGTATTTATTGTACTAGGTTGGTAAACAAGGATAGATGAAGTAGGGTAAAGATGTTACCAACCAGGAAGAATAAGTCAAATCCAGCTGAAGTACATTTAGTGCAAGCTTGAGTTCATGGTTGCCGGAGAGAGGTGAGGATTGCTTGCCGGAAGTGGAGGGTTCTCCGGCGAGTACACCCGTGAAGGGAGTGGGAGGGGGGTACAGAGAGGACAGAAAGTGGACTGGTCCATGAAAAAGAGTTATGGACTTTTGTAGCTTGTTATTCTGTCTTTTTGTAAACAGTAATAACTTTTGGTCAGAAAGAGGAAAAAGATTTATTTGTTAATTACAAATTTGTCCACAAGATTTGTCAAAGTTTCATATGGGTCCCTTTTTTATTATTGTTTAATTCATATTTTCACTTGTTTCATTTTCAACATTATTTGATTATTTCCTCTTATTTTGCTGAAAAAAATACAAATCAAACTTAACTTTAATAACAACCTTATTTTATAAACTTCTAAATATATTAGTATTTAACTCAACTAAATGTTTTTTTTTTAAATATGGTCATAAATTTGATAACAGAAGTCTTGAAATGATTTACTATTTGTAAACATGAACAAGGAATTTTGTTCGATTAATTAAATGAACGGAAACAAATGTGGGCCGTGTTCGTTCAATTGTGTCCGTAAACATTTGGTAATGTGTTCGTTCATCAAAAGTTTTTAATATTATTTCAAAAAAATTACCCTTGAACTAGAAAAATAGAAATCCTATCTCCCTAAATCTAATCAAAACAAAACGTCACTTCTCCATTTTCTTCCTCACATCGGTGACTCAACTATTAAGATTCAATTAGTCAAGTTCTCCCACGATTTGGGATTCGACAGCCTCTTCTGCCTTTGATCTCAACCTTCATCTTGAGATTTACGCATAGGGCTTCTAAGTTCTTAAACCCAAATCAGGTAAACTTCTTTATATCCTATCAAATCTTCTTCCTCAGGCGACTAGGAGTGGGAGGCGGGTAGGGAGGAGGGTAAGGAGCGGGTAAGGAGGGTACCACTCCCACTACCACGGGTTCAAGCGGGTAAGGAGGTGCAGGTAAGGTTAGCGGCTTTTGGAACCCGCCGAAAGAAAGGGGAGAAGACCAAGTTTGTGAGGGTAGTTTGGAGGGTACCACTCCCACCATAAAGGGTAGTTTGGGAGGTAGTTTGTCAAAATGAGGTGGCATATCCTCATTAGTCGGTTTGAGAGGGTAGTTTAAAGTGAGAGGGTACCACTCCAAGTGGCCTCACACCAAGTCTATGTTGCCTCTAAAATGGCTTTTAGTATTGTATAGACACAAAGGTCACGAAAAACTAGGCAATGCATTGTAAAGATATGAGGGAGGTGGGAGTGGTACCCTCCCACTTCAAACTACCCTCTCAAACCCACAAATGAGGATATGTCACCTCATTTTGACAAACTACCCTCCCAAACTATCCTTGATGGTGGGGGTGGTACCCGCTAGTTACCCTCTTCTCCCCTTTCTTTCGGCGGGTTCCAAAACCCGCTAACCTTACCCGCTAGATACCCACACCTTTAGCCGCTGGGAGTGGGAGTGGTACCCGCTGTACCCACGTGTTACCCGCCAGACACTTCCACCTCCCCGAGGCCTCTATCATCAAAATGAGTTTGGTTACTTTCTACACTAAAAATTGGAAAACACTTATGGAAGTATTTTAGCCCATTTAAAACCATGGTCGGCAAATTAGGTCAACCAATTTACAAAATCACCAATTTTGGCCAATTTTAATTAAAATCACCATTTTTCCACCTTTACGAACTCTTCCTGTCTACCATCTCTGCCTACTTTAACACCACTTTTATTGAAACATGGATCTGTTGATGAAATACTTGAATTATGTTTTTACTATGCGATTTGTTATAAGTGGGGGAAGGGTAGAGGTAGACCCAAATTGACTTGGGATTAGTGGATTAGACATGTTTTGCTAGCTTTGCATATCTCTGAGGACATGGTGTTGATTAATTCTTGAAACATGATAATGAAAAACAAATAATAATAATAATAAATCATACATGATAAGCTAACCGCAGAGAGGGAAGACTTCATGATCTCTGATCTGGATCAGGTTCCCGTTTAGAGTGTACGGTTAGGATGACTTAGTTAGAGAAGTAAGCTCACGGTTCATAGAGAGAGACGAATTTAGTGGTGATAGTATTGAATGATCATTAGTCAATTCCCTCTAATTATCTCTCTATTTATATGTACACCCAAGGGGAAACCCATTAATGGCCCATTAAGAGTAATTAGGCCTATCAACTAATTACTAGCCATATGTTAACAAATAAATAAATAAAACATTTGATCATTTAATAATAAGATAAATGATTATAAGAGTCACGCAATAAATCGTGTCTTTTACGGAGGGTATAAATTAGTCTTAGCCTTATCTTAGGACTTAATAAAGATGAAGATATAGACTTTGTTTTGAATGCTCTTAATAGTATGACGCTTGAGAAAACCCTACGAGACATTTTTTTCTTTATTTGAAATATGAAATGACTAAAGAGTAACATTTATGAATCTATATCTATACTATCTAATAAATAAATCCGAGTTGACCGAATATGAGCGAGTTGGACCGATTCCGAGTAATGTTGGACGTGTAGAAGAAAAGCGTCTCGACACCCTACCGAGGACCGAGTACTCGCCGAGTGTCCGAGTTTTACAACACAGCCGTTATATATTATTGACATCGTATATTCATCGTTTTCTTACAAAGATTGTGTAGGATAAGAAATTATTCTTTTAGTAGATCAAGTTAAGTTAAAGTTGAACCCCTCACATACTCTCTAACTTTAAAAAGGAGAGAAGAAAAAAGTTGTCCAAGTCATAGATTCCGAGGAGGCAGGTGGAGAATGTCGGGGAAATACAACTCAAATATATTTATTAACTAACTTAGCTTTCGTGTACTATATACGAAGCGAAAAATATTAATCCATAAAATTCTTAAATATTTATGTTTATATTTTACACGTGTAAAAATATATTACATATACTAAGGATAGAAAACAAAATTCAAAATATATAAAAATTAATATATAATTAGGTATCGAAAATACGTTAATTAATATTTAATGTAATTTGACTTTCATTTCCTATTTGATTGAAAATAAAAATTACATAATTATATTTTAAAGTTTTTTATAATAAAGGATAATTTAAAATAAAAGTATTGTATTAGTATAATTAGTATTTTCTTTAAAAATATATTATTATTAAAAGATAGAGGTGTATTTAATAAGAGAGAGATACGGAAAAAAATGATGAGAGTAAAGATGGAGCCGACACATGGCATGGAAAAACCTTTATTTATTATATAGTATAGATTAACCCTGTGATTATTATTTATTAGAGTAAATTACACATATTGTATTTTATTTATACTACAAATTACACTCTGTGTCCTTTGACTTCAATAAGTATACCACATATCCTTTTATTACATACTTTTGTACATCCTATGTCATTTACACTAACCCCCATCCATTTTCACCGTTAAATCCCATCATGTGACTCTCACATGATGGGCAAAATAGTCATTTCATCTACAAATTTGTATTTTACTCTTTCAGATAATTGAATGTGTATAAAACACACACACATAGTGTATAGATGAGAGAGAATCAGGAAAGGGAAGGAGGTGGGCGATGAGTGGATGGTGACGGCTGTCTGGGGTGGCTGTCTAGGGCTGAACGACCTGTTCTGAGAGAGAGATCGGGAGAGGGAAGGAGGTGGTACCGATGAAGTGGTCCGACGGTGGCGGAATCCTTGCCGGAAAAACGTGAGCGGTCGGAAACCTAGCATTTCTCGCCGGAGAAGTTTGGTTTAGCCACCAGAGTTTGCTCGCGTCACCCCGTCATCGAGTTCTGAGGTAGATGCCGTCTTCACGTGGCCACCAAGACCGTCGGAACCCTAGCACCATTCCGTCGTCACCTTCTTGTCAGATAAGCGTGGTTCGTCTGAACCCTAGCCGCCATCGTCAGAGTTGGTAGCTAGGTCTTCACGCCGCTGTCGTCTTCTTCTAACCACCATCTGGAGGAGTTGGATAAGGAGAAGGACAAGTATTTTGCTTTGAAAGCTCGTGATATTGATGAATTTAGGGTTCGATCTGAGATATTTGCCACCGAATACCAAAGGCGGGTGGAGGAGATAAGCAAGAAGAGGATAAATCCGAGTTTACTTTCGGGTTTCAGTTTCAAATGAAGGAAGAAGATTTGATCACATATAAAGGTATCCCTGAGGTAAAATTAGAAGATGTTTTCATGGAGAATGAGTTGACAACAAGCAAGTATTAATTTGTGTCTGTTCAAGATTTTGGTGGGTTGGTTGAGGAGCCAGAATCAGGTAGCTTTATTGTTCATGAGTTGTTTGTTGAACCTCCTTTAATGGATGGTAATTTCATCATTAAAGGAAAGAGATTAAGTCAAAATTTAGGCAAATTAGAAGTGGGTTTTGATGCTCCATCAGATGAAAAAGTTGATGATTTCACAGAAAAGGAGGTTTATTTGGATCAAATTCTACAAAGGGTTGATGTTTCCAATAAAGATTCAATCAAATTGACCAAACTGAGTTGGTGGTTGTGCCGGAGTTGGTGGAGGTTGCAGGGGGGAGGTGGTTTGGGTGTTGGACGGAGTTGGTGGAGGTTGCAGTGGTGGTTTCGGTGATGGTCACATATCAACAGGATGAAAGATGAGGGATGAGAGAGAGGGAGTTTATATTTAATAAATTAGATGAATTGTCCTTTAATGGGTTAAAAGACCATTATACCCTCATGTGTTTTGCACATGTCAAAACTTAACACCAGTTAGTGTAAAGGACATAGGGTGTATAAAAGTATGTAAGAAAAGGACTTGTGATGTACTTATTGAAGTCAAAGGACACAAAGTGTAATTTATAATATAAATAAATGACAATCTGTGTAATTTACTCTATTTATTACAACCTTACCTTTTCCTTCCTTCAATTCTTTTTAAATATATTCTCTGTGTTAAAAACTTAAACAAGGATTTTTCACATTTCTCTCCTCTATTTTATTCAACTTAAAAAAAAGAGAGATGAAATATATTTTTATTTTATATTGATTAGTACTTTTTAATAATATAAATATAACACATAAAAAGAATAAAAAATATAAACACATATTATTAAGAACTTCTAGTTAGAAAAAGAATTAACCATCAAAATACAGAATAACATTAAAACAGATTATAAACCAAATCGATCATTTTGTGTTGTTGACAATGAACATCATATTTTACAAGTTACAACCCAATTTGAAATTTAAACCCAAAATATGAAATATGATTACTTTTCTTCATTTTCTTGCATTTGAAGATGATAAAGATGAAGAAATTTTTTTAGTGTCAAATCAAATTGTTTATTTTCTTGCATTTGAAGATGATAAAGACGACAACTTTATTAATGTCAAATCAAATTGTAGCAGATTAAGTGTCAAACTAGTCATTATTTAAAACCAAGCTGTAGCGTTTTGACTTTTCTACTGATTCTGTTTTGATTCGATTAACTGTTCGCTTAAAGTTAGACGAATACGAACAAAATCCTATGTTTACTTCATTCGGTTCGTTTACAAATTAAAGTGGCATACGCAAAAATTTGTGTCCAGCGTCATGTTTAGAATCTATACAGAATCCAAATTGCTACAAGTACAATGAAAATGTAAAAAGAAAAAAAAACCTAAAACTTAGGAATAATGTATATAAGAAGGCGATCGAACTATTAAAGTTTTTTTTATTAAGGCTATCTGACTATTGAAACTACTTTATAGTTTATAAACCACCTAAATATGTACCTAGATGTCACAATACTAAACCAGACCAAAAACAATGTTAACGAAGAAATGCCCTACAATTTTTTGAGCGTTAAATAATCTTTTACTTTACACAGAAACATTAACTAAGGATACTTTTGTTTTGTGAATTCAAAAACTTAATTATCATATTCGTCATCTAGGGTCTTCCTGACTTGTTATAAACAAAATTGGATAGATGCTTGTGTGGCCTATAAAGTAGTTTCAATACTTAGACGGGTTTAAAGAAAAAGTGAATAGTTATGTGGTCTCTTTATATATAAAGAAGAGTAAATTACAAATTGTGTCCTTTAACTATATATGAAATTGCACATATTATCCTTTGCCTTCAATAATTACACTGGATGTCCTTTTTTTGAAACCTTTGCACGCATTTCGTCCTTTCCACTAACTGAAGTTAACTTTTTCAGTTAAATCCAGTCATGTGCTTTGCACATGAGGGCAAATTAGTCATTTTACAATAAAAGGACGAAAATTGTAATTTAAGACACAAATTATTAAAACTCAATTTCCTTAAAAATATCTCAACCTCCCCCCCCCCCCCTCTTCTCTCTATAGCCTTGCCCTCTCTCTCTCTACATTCACCGGCCTTTCTACATCGAAATATCTTACACTGTCCATTTTTATTTCTTATACAAAGAACAGAATTCTCAATACTTAATTGCAGAAGCATAAGAGATGTTACAAGAAGCAAGCTTATTATTGAAGATAAACATAGTAACCACTTGAAATTGCTCATTCAAACACCCTCTTGGCTTGCACACTCTCTCTACAGCCTTGCTTCAAACATGCCATGGATGTGCTGGCAGACTTGCCTTCATCCCTTCAAACAGGCCGGTGAATGTAGACACATCCATGCCGTGGATGTGTCTCTAAAGCCTTGTCTCTCCAAACAAATCGCTCATCCAAACCTGTCGTGGATGTGTCTCTCTCTCTAAAGCCTTGTCTCATCCAAACACCCCCCGATTGAACCCCTTCAAACCTGCTAAACCGGGTTAGGGTTTTGCCTGCTAAACGGATGTGTCTCTCTCGGCAATTAGGGTTACGCTGGCCTTTTCGTTGTAGAAGACCCCACGATTGATATGCTAGCAGACTTGGCGGTCGGAGGATTATCCGGCGGAGGATGCAGAGGACGTCGGAATCACGTCGGCGGGGAGTTAGTTAGTAACTGTAATTTGTGATTTGGTTCTTTCCTCTTTACAAAACCCCTGATTTGGTGTGTTTTTGTTAGGTTTACATAAACCTTGATTTGGTTCTTTTTCTCTTTACAGAAACCCTCTTTACAGAAACCCTTATTAGAAACCGTGAAACGGAGGGAGGTGGAGGGTGAATAACGGCCGGCAAGGAGGAGGACGGCGGAGTTAGGTGGTAGACTGCAGAAAGTTGCGTAGGTTTGAGAGGTTTTCTATCTCTCGATGATATTCGGTGGAGGCGGTGGTGGCCGAAGTCGGAGGCGGTGGTGGCCGGAGGCGGTGGAGGGTTTATGAAGAAATGAGGTGGGGTTGAAAATTGAAAGGCCGGTGAATGTAGAGAGAGAGAGAGGGCAAGGCTCTAGAGAGAGGGGGTGAGATATTTTTAAGGAAATTGAGTTTTAATAATTTGTGTCTTAAATTACAATTTTTGTCCTTTTATTGTAAAATGACTAATTTGCCCTCATGTGCAAAGCACATGACTGGATTTAACTGAAAAAGTTAACTTCAGTTAGTGGAAAGGACGAAATGTGTGCAAATGTTTCAAAAAAAGGACATCCAGTGTAATTATTGAAGCCAAAGGACAATATGTGCAATTTCATATATAGTTAAAGGACACAATTTGTAATTTACTCTATAAAGAATATTCATTTTGTTATACGGATATACCTCTAATCAATAAGATTCAACAATATCAAGAGTGTTTACCATAGGAAATCCGTTCATAAAATATATATATAAACACTTTTAAAATTCAAAATTACAATACATGAAGCAAATAAAGCAGTAAATTATAGAACTTGGTTACAACTGAAATAACCAAAATACAATAATAGAAGAACATAAAAGGGGTAGCTGAGTATTCTTATTCAATACAGGTCCCTCAAAACAAATTTCGAGACTCTAAAGAGAACTCGTTTGTTTCCCATGATACAACAACCGAAGCAGTTTATACTGCCGAGTAGACCGAGCACCTAAAATTATACCTTGAATTGAAGAGGAAATGATTAAGAAATTGCCAGAAATATTTCTCTATATGTTTGTAAGAATTGTTGTGAATTATGGTATTTTAACTCCTCAGGATCCCTTATTCTAAATACAGAAACCAATTTGAAACAACCCCATCGAGAATTAAAACGAAAAAAACACTCATTAAACGTCTTAAATGCACTTTATTCTGTTTAATTGCTCAAATCAAAATTGATTTTCTATTTCAGCTCATTAGCAGTAACTGCAAACATAAATACTAACACTTCAATCGCAATTCAGTGGTAGTAACTATGCATCAGTAGGAACTGCTCTGTCGCAACAGAGCGGTAGTAACTCAGACTGCTCTGTCACACAGAGCGACATGAACTGTACTGGTCAGTAGTAACCTACACCTAGTAGTAGCAACTCTAAGGTTGATAGTAACTCATGAAACCCTCAGGCCGGTAGGAACTTTGACCTCGGTAGTAACTTTGGACTGACCCATCAATAGCAAATGATGAGGTCGATAGTAACTCTGGTCAGGTCGGTAGTAACTGATGGAGCGGTAGGAATGAGCCAGGTCGGTAGCAACTTTGCACTGAACCAACACTAGCTACCGACGACATCAACCTCGAACCAACCTTCAAAAATGCAAAGTGCAAAGTGCGCCATCAGAGCACGACATTATGCCACCGCCACGCACGCATGTGCGAGTAAGGGTCCCCACTTTGTGTTTGTCTTTACCAAAACAAAACAATATCTTTAGGAGCCTTCCAATAACATACCACTCTAAGTTTTGTCTCCCTACCTATGTAGGACAAGTTTCATCCAATTTCTTTCCAATTTTCATAGCTTTCACAGTTTTAAATACACAACTTCGAGCATCGATATCTCATTTATTTTAGCTCCGCTTTGGATGTGGTTTGATTCGTTGCGAAACAATCACATAGTAGAACACAAACTCATATAGAATAAGTATATCAACATAAGTTAAAATAAATATTTATGTCTAAAGTTGAGAAAAAACCATTATCCCCTTTTTATGGAAAACTCAATTTCACAAAATTTTCCAACATTTACAAAGGACATTTTCATCTAAAACTATGCAAAAGATTAAAAAAAATCAAAATTGTCTTGCTTATTAGGTACAAATTTGCATATACGCGTAACTACAACAGATGAGTGAAAGAGATGTTGACATGGATAGATCATGAAAAAAAACACACTTTTAATAGAAAAAGAATTTATCACCTCTTTACTACTAAACGTATGATGTCCAATTTCTATCTTATGTCGTTTATTATATGTTCTAGCATATACTTCCTTTCCATTTTCTCTTAAACAAGAAAATTGAAACCATACTGTTGCCATTAGTTTAAGAATGCCAATGCAAAGAAAATAATTTTGCCAAGCACAACACTGATTAGTACTTATAGTTTTGTAAATGAATTCTTCACGAATGTCTTTTTATTAGATCAATTGTAATTAGAGTTAATAGAATTAGATCAACTGTAATTAGAGTTAATACAAGGTAGTTTGTGTAAATATGGTTATAGTATATAACCTTCTCTTGTAACATATTCATTTAAACAATTATCAATACAATTCACAATTACACACACTTAAGGTGTTTCACATGGTATCAGAGCCACCTTGGCTCTATCATCGCCGTCGATCACAACCGGAGCATACAAAGCTCCACGACTGCAATCTACATCATCGGAGCATACAAAGCTCTGTCTCTTTTCTGTCTTCCACCTGTTTCGCGGATCGAACTATTCTAGATCGTGTCTATTCATTTAGACAACTATCAATACAATATTTCCGGTCGTTTCTATTCTGGATCGTGTCAATCATCGTTTTCGGAATCTCTGTTTTGATTCATCACTACTTCTGCGCAGCAGCCGCTACACAGGTCAGTTAACCCTAATATGCTTACAATCGCAAGTACAGTCTATTTTAGCAAACTTTTACAATGGCCACAATCGCCATCATCTCACCACAAGATAAAGCCTCACACAACTCTCACAAGTTTGCTTTCACTCTATCACCCACAAATTATGGCTACTAGAAAACCATGCTTGAGCCTTTCCTCACTACCAACAACCTTTTTGGATATGTCGATGGCTCCATTCTGTGTCTTGAACGGTCCATTGCAATAGCTTCTGTTGACTCCACGGCTGTTACAATCAACCCTGACTATACCACATGGCTCCACAATGATGCCCATGTACGAATGATCATCATCTCAACAATCTCTGAAACAACATTCTCTTATGTTCAAGGTATAACAACCCATGATATATGGTTTTCCCTAGAAGGGGCTTATGCTCCTCACACTGCTTCCAGGGAGTTCACGTTTAATACACAACTTCTTAAGCTTCAAATGCAAGGAGATGAAACTCCCCTCAACTATCTCAGCCGTGCTCAAGACTATGCAACTGCACTTGCTAATATTAGAGAACCTGTCATAGACAAAGATCTTCTTCTCTATGTCATCTCCGGGCTGCATAAGGAATACAATGGCCTCAAATCCACAATACTTTCTCGCTCATCTCCATTGACCTTTGCTGAACTTTGTGGTCTTCTAAGTAACCATGATTATATGGTCACCAAGCCACCACAATCTGCTACTCCTACAGCCTTCATCGCCACTATCGGCCACTCTCAGCCTCCACAACAGTTGCATGATTTTCAGCAGATGGCATCACAACTGGGTTATCAGCTCATGCCTAATATGGTAACCGCTTCACAACCCTCTTAGGCCTTCTACGGTGCTCGTTCCTCAGACAGTATTGGAAATTTCAGTCGAGGACGACAGGGATCTTACCATGGAGGCTATAAAAACTACAACAACAGTAGGGGCCACGGTCGTGGTGATAACCGCAGTCAATTCAGTTAGGCATATGCTCAAAACACCGTCTATTGTTCCTGCAACCGATGTGGCATCAGACATATCCCAAGTGATTGTCCTAACCGTGATCCTTCCTCTTTTCGTGCTAACCATACAACTAATTTTGCAGATGCACGTTCAGTTTCCGGTGATAATCGTTCTGCTGCTAGTAGCACCTGGATACCCAGACACTTGAGCCAACAGTCACGTGACACCGGACTTATCCAACCTTGACAGCTCGGAGGCTTACTATGGTAACGACTCACTCCATGTTGGTAATGGTAAGGGACTTCCTATTATTCACGTTGGTTCCTCAAAATTCACTTCTACAAACAAATCTCTTTAGATAATCATGTTCCTGATATTAAGAAAAAATCTTTCATTCCTTCGAGTTTTTGGTTGTCAATGCTTCCCTCATCTTCGATGATACAATCGTCACAAGATGGATTTCCTTCTATACCCTATGTCTTTCTGGGCTACAGTCCCTATTATCATGGCTATCGTTGCTTTTATCCGTCCACATACCAGATTTATATATCTCACCGTGTCTGCTTTAATGAGGACCACTTTCCATTTGCCAAACTTCATCACAATCCTCCTCCTCCAACTCCTTCCAACCCCTATACTTCCTTCTCCGATTCACAACTTTTCCTTATGACCTTCCTGAACCATCATCTCCTACAACTTCTCAACCAACTCCCCCACAATCTCCTCTCACACCTTCTCCTCAAGATTCAACTCCGTCATCTCAATCCTCAAACTCCAATTCCTCCCAATATTCTATACCAACTCCTCCTCGTATTCGTCCCCTAAATCTCCGTTAAAATCCTAAACCTCATGTTCCTTATAGTCCTTATGCCAATCACATGTCCACATCTCCCAGTTCTACACCTGAGCCATCTTCCTTTACCATTGCAAACCAACATACGGAGTGGCGTCAAGCCATGACCGAAGTAATTTCAACTTTTGCTACAAATGCCACTTGGTCATTAGTACCACCTCCCTATAATGCTAATGTTATTGATTGTAAGTGAGTGTACAGGTTAAAGAAGGATCAAAATGGGGCAGTTACTCGTTACAAAGCCCGTCTTGTAGCAAGGGCTTTCGGCAATAGCCAGGTATTGATTTTCAAGAAACTTTTAGTCCAGTTGTCAAATCCACAATAATCTGAGTGGTTCTCTCTCTTGCCGTTACACAACAATGGCCTCTTCGTCAACTGGACGTCCACAATGCTTTCTTACATGGTGACCTCAAGGAGAAGGTCTACCTGTGACAGCCACAAGGCTTTGTTGATCCTCAATGTCTGGATCATGTATTCTTACTTCACAAGTCCTTATATGGTTTTTGACAGGCCCATCGGGCATGGTTTGATTGTCTGTCTCAAGCTCTTCACAAGCTCGGGTTTCAAGGATCCAAAACTGATCCTTCCCTGTTTACATACAAATGTGGAACAACAATCATGTATACTTTAGTCTATGTTGATGACATCATCGTCACTGGTAACAACACTAGTGTTGTGAACACTCTCATCAAGCAGCTCAACCATGCTTTTGCCCTTAAAGACCTAGGCAATCTTGACTACTTTCTCGGCCGGGTATTTCTTTTGCAGTCAACTAAGTCTGCCAATACATGTATGCGCCTTCTGACAATCATTGGTATGGCGTCAAACGCATATTCCAATACTTAAAAGGCACCCTGCATCATGGCTTGCTAATTCATCACAATTCTAGTTCAATCCTTCAAGCCTTCACTGATGTTCCCTAGCAGGGAACCTAGCCTATTACAGCCTTTTCTGATGCTGATTGGATCGGGTGCCCTGTAACATTCGTGAAAATTTCTTGCCAAAATAATAAAATAATAAAAATATAAAGTGTAAGGTCCATAAATGCAATTTCATCAAAGATCAAGAACTAAAAATGAAAAATCTGGAAATTGTTAGATATCGGACCGATATCTCTTTCCATATCGGTCTGAAGCGAGACATGGTCAGATATCGGACAGAAGCAAAACATGATTGGATATCGGACCGATATCCATTCTTATAACGGTCCGCAATAGAACGTTGAGTCGGTTATCAGACCGACATCAATCTATAACAGTTCGACGACCTCCTCTCAGCCGCAATTTATGGGGATGACACGTGTCCTATGACTCAGCGCTAGAATCTGACGCGTGTCGTGATGTCGGATCGACATGGACCACATAACCATCCGACATGAACCAAAAATAGGTGCGGTCCAATCAGATATTGACATTTAGGGCTGATGTGGGCATGGCTGGATGTCGGACCGACATCCAATTGATATGGTCTGACATGGGTCCAGAAATCAGCCTATAAACAGATCAATGGCCGTTCACTTTCAAACCACTCAAAAACGAAATCCTAGTTGTTATAAGTTACTTCACTTACACAAATCAATTTCCGCGCGTGCGTTTAAGTTCCCGAGGTACCAGATCATCCTAGAAATAACTAAGAAGCTAGGAAACACTCATTTGGATAAACCAAGAAAAGATTCTTAAGCAGAGACGCTGCCCACTAGAATACTCACTCTAGAAGATTCCTAAGTCCAACCTCTGTCCAGGTGAATACTTGTATTTTTATAAAATGATTTCAAAACTGAAAATGGTTTTGATTATGCTCTGACTTGAATGAATTTATACAACCATTCGTTGCATAAGGTGATTTACTATATAGCAGTCAGCCCATAGAGTCACGTATATATACACGTGTTACAGATGAGATGTTGTGACAGGGGTAGGGGTTGAACCCTTGGTTATTATAAAGCCCATCGTCGAAAGCGTAAGGCAGATAGACATAAAAATATATCCAAGGTCCCTGGTGTGGCTGGTGGTTAGTCCGTTGACTGTGTAAATTGACCAGAAACTATGGGCAAATTGTTCTATTTATTCACGCTTGTCAAATTATGATTCCAATATACTTGTATTCACCAGTTTATGCTGATAAAATATTTTCAAACGTTTTTACAGGTAACCAATGAGGAATTGATTTTGATTAGCCATGTGATGACAAAGAAAATGATGTCATGAAAAAGGGAACGTCCACCCTAGACATCAGTTGAAAGAAATGGGTCATGTAAAACGTTGGTTTTGTAAATTAAACGTTTGTGTATAATATCAGGGTTTATCCCTGTTATAATGAAATGAAACGGGTGATTCCCCGTCTTTTGAAAAGATCCTGAGTTATGAAAATATTCTGTTGTGTTTATAAATCTATGATGAGATAAAATATAGAAACAGGTACCAATCGTTAGTCGCGCGGCCGGGTGGGCTAAACCCGGGGTGTGACAGGTTGGTATCAGAACCATTTGTTTCAGCATATTAGATACTAGAGATTAGTATCTAAGCTGTAACTTGATTATGATATTATGTGGTTTATCATATTAAGATACTCAGGTAAGCTATCTAAGCTTAAACCAGTATAGACTGCCTGCTAGAAAAGTAGGTATATCTCTATAATAATTAAGCGATGACAATACAGATGTCTGGAAATAATTACTATACTTATATCTTCGGACGATCTGAAGGAGAACGTTATCATCCTACTGGATCCATGGAAAATCCTGTTATCATTCCTGATACTGGTGAATCCCTTTCTGATCTCATGTCTCAATTAAAAGATGCTCAACATTCTGTTCAAACAAAAGAAGATTTAGAACAAGAAGGAATGGAAAGCATGATAAATCAGTTAACTAAAGGAGATGATGAAATACTTCATATGAATAAAAGAATCTGGGTTCCAATCACAGGAAATCTTCGGGAGAGAATACTCGAAGAAGCACATAGATCAAAATATATGATGCATCCAGGAAGTGAAAAGATGTACATAAATCTGAAGGACAATTACTGGTGGATTGGCATGAAAAACGATATTGCCATATATGTTGCAAAATGTCTTACTTGCGCACAAGTAAAGGCAGAACACCAGAAACCTTCTGATTTATTGCAACCATTAGAGATACCAGTTTGGAAGTGGGAGATGATAACAATGGATTTTATTACTAAACTTCTTCGAACCAGTCGAGGAAATGATACTATCTGGGTTATCATTGACGGATTGACTAAATCTGCTCATTTTCTTCCAATATACTTGTATTCACCACTTTATGCTGATAAAATATTTTCAAACATTTTTACAGGTAACCAAGGATGAATTGATTTTGATTCGCCCAAGTTCATCTCCTTGGGGTGCTCCAATTCTTTTTTGTTAAAAAGAAAGACGGTACAATGCGGATGTGCATTGATTACCGGGAGCTAAACAAAGTAACGATTAAGAATCGTTATCCTCTTCCTAGGATCGATGATCTATTTGATCAATTACAAGACGCTTGCCATTTTTCAAAGATAGATCTTCGATCAGGATATCACCAACTGAAAGTTCAAGAAGAAGATATTATTAAAACTGCTTTTCGAACCAGATATGGACATTGTGAGTTCACGGTTATGCCGTTTAGACTTACTATTGCTCCTACCGCATTTATGGATATGATGAATCGTATCTGTAAACCCTATCTAGATAAATTTGTTATTGTCTTTATTGAAGATATACTTATTTATTCTAGAAATGCGAAAGATCATGAAAATCATCTCAGAATAATAGTTGAACTTCTGAGAAAAGAGAAATTGTATGCTAAATTCTATAAATGTGAATTTTGGCTTAGAGAAGTACAATTTCTTGGTCATATAGTGAATGCAGAAGGTATTCAATTAGACCCATCCAAAATTGAAGCCATATCCAAATGGGAAATTCCTAAATCTCCGACAGAAGTCTGTAGTTTCTTGGGTCTTGTAGGATACTACAGACGATTTATTCAGGATTTCTCAAAGATTGTAGTTTCTCTGACTACTTTAACTCGCAAGAATGTAAAATATGAATGGGGGAACAAAGCAAGAAGAAGCTTTCCAAACTTTAAAAGAGAAACTAACTCATGCACCAATACTGGCTTTGCCAGATGGCAATGAGGACTTTGTAGTCTATTGTGATGCTTCTCACAATGGTCTAGGTTGTCTGTTAATGCAAAGAAACAAAGTTATTGCCTATGCATCTCGTCAATTAAAGACTCATGAAAAGAATTACACAACTCATGATTTAGAGTTAGGT
This sequence comes from Smallanthus sonchifolius, assembly GCA_023525975.1. Classification (NCBI taxonomy): domain Eukaryota; kingdom Viridiplantae; phylum Streptophyta; class Magnoliopsida; order Asterales; family Asteraceae; genus Smallanthus; species Smallanthus sonchifolius. The sequence continues at coordinate 24,435,940 of CM042037.1, forward strand.
GCCATAATTTTCGCCCTGAAATTATGGAGACACTATCTCTATGGAGTTAGATTTACAGTTTATACTGACCATAACAGTTTAAAATATATCTTTAGCCAGAAAGAACTAAATTTGAGACAAAGAAGATGGTTAGAGATCTTAAGTGACTATGATTGTGAAATCTGTTACCACGATAGAAACTTAAACGGGTTCGTGCTCTCAGAGTTGAACTTCATGTAGATCTCGTGTCTCAAATAAAAGATGCTCAACATTCTGTTCAAACAGAAGAAGAATTAGAACAAGAAGGAATGGAGAGCATGATTAAACAATTAACTAAAGGAGATGATGAAATACTTCGTATGAATAAAAGAATCTGGGTTTCGATCACAGGAAATCTTCGGGAAAGAATACTCGAAGAAGCACATAAATCAAAATATATGATGCACCCAGGAAGTGACAAGATGTATAAGAATATGAAGGACAATTACTGGTGGATTGGCATGAAAAAGATATTGCCATATATGTTGCAAAATGTCTTACTTGCGCACAAGTTAAGGCAGAACATCAGAAACCTTCTGGTTTATTGCAACAATTAGAAATACCAGTATGGAAATGAGAAATGATAACAATTGATTTTATTACTAAACTTCCTCAAACTAGTCGAGGAAATGATTCTATCTGGGTTATCATTGACAGATTGACTAAATCTGCTCATTTTCTCCCAATGAAAGAAACCTTCAGTATGGATAGATTGGCTCATCTATATGTAAATAAGATTGTATCCTTACATGGAGTGCCATTATTCATAGTGTCTGATAGAGTTAGTCGTTTTACATCTCGATTCTGGCAAAGTTTCTAAAAATCCATGGGAAGTCGTCTGAACTTAAGCACTGTCTATCATCCACAGACAGATGGGCAAAGCGAGAGAACAATTCAAACATTAGAAGATATGCTCCAAGCCTGTGTGATTTATTTAGGTGGTAGTTGGGATGATCACCTACCCCTAATGTAATTTTCATACAACAATAGTTATCACACAAGCATTCTTGCGGCACCTTTTGAAGCCTTATATGGTAGAAAATGTCGAACGCCTGTATGCTGGGCTGATATAGGAGAAAATCAATTGTCAGGACCTGAACTTGTTTAGGAAACCACTGACAAGGTAGCTCAAATACAAGAACGATTGAAAGCTGCAAGAGATACACAAAATAGCTACGCTGATAAAAGAAGGAAACCACTAGAATTTAACATTGGAGACAAGGTGTTGTTAAAAGTATCCCCTTGGAAAGGTGTTGTTCGATTAAGGAAGAAGGGTAAACTAAGTCCTTGATTTGTTGGACCCTGCAAAATTATTAAAAGAATTGGACCAGTGGCTTATCAGTTGGAGTTACCGAAAGAATTGAGTGGAATACATGACGTATTCCATATATCTAATCTTCGTAAATGTCTGGCTGATGAATCTTTGATAATGCCTCTACAAGACATAGAGGTAAAAGAAAAATTAGGATTCGTAGAACAACTTCTACAAATAGAAGATCGTCAGACTAAAAAGTTGAAGAAGAAAAGATTGAAGCTGGCCAAAGTCAAGTGGAATTCTAGACGTGGTCTTGAATATACATGGGAACTAGAATCAGAAATGAAGAAGAAGTATCCACACCTATTCCAGTAATCTCCAGGACGAGATATTTCAAAAGGTGGGGAGAATGTAACATTCTTAAAAATTTCATGCCAAAATAATAAAAATATAAAGTATAAGGGCCATAAATGCAATTACATCAAAGGTCAAGGACTAAAAATAAAAAAATCTAGAAATTGTTAGATATCGGACCGATATCTCTTTCCATATCGGTCTGAAGCGAGACATGGTCAGATATCGGACTGAAGCAAAACATGATCGGATATCGGACCGATATCCATTCTTATAACGGTCCGCAATAGAACGTTGAGTCGGTTATCGGACCGACATCAATCTATAATGGTCTGACGACCTCCTCTCAGCCGCAATTTGTGGCGATGACATGTGTCCTATGACTCAACGCTAGAATCTGACGCGTGTCATGATGTCGGACCGACATGGACCACATAACCGTCCGACATGAACCAAAAATATGTGCTGTTCAATCAGATATTGACATTTAGGGCTGACGTTGGCATGGCTGGATGTCGGACCGACATCCAATTGATATCGGTCCGACATGGGTCCAGAAATCAGCCTATAAACAGATCAATGGCCGTTCACTTTCAAACCACACAAAAATGAAATCCTAGTTGTTATAAGCTACTTCCACTCTCACAAATCCATTTCCGCATGTGCGTTTAAGTTCCCGAGGTACCGGATCATCCTAGAAATAACCAAAAAGCTAGGAAACGCTCATTTGGAGAAACCAAGCAAAGATTCTTAAGCAGAGACGCTGCCCACTAGAATACTCACTCTAGAAGATTCCTAAGTCTAACCTCTGTCCAGGTGAATACTTGTATTTTTATAAAATGATTTCAAAACTGAAAATGGTTTTGATTATGCACTGACTTGAATGAATTTATACAACCATTCGTTGCATAAGGTGATTTACTATATAGCAGTTAGCTCATAGAGTCACGTAGATATACACGTGTTACAGATGAGACGCTATAACAGGGCTAGGGGTTGAACCCTTGGTTGTTGTAAAGCCCATCCCCGAAAGAGTAAGGCATATAGACATAAAAATATATCCATGGTCCATGGTGTGGCTGGTGGTTAGTCTGTTGACTGTGTAAATTGACCAGAAACTATGGGCAAATTGTTCTATTTATTCATGCTTGTTAGATTATGATTCCAATATACTTGTATTCACCAGTTTATGCTGATAAAATATTTTCAAACGTTTTTACAGGTAACCAATGATGAATTGATTTTGATTAGCCATGTGATGACAAAGAAAATGATGTCATGAAAAAGGGAACGTCCACCCTAGACATCAGTTGAAAGAAATGGCTCATGTAAAACGTTGGTTTTGTAAATTAAACGTTTGTGTATAATATCAGGGTTTATCCCTGTTATAATGAAATGAAACGGGAGATTCCCCGTCTTTTGAAAAGATCCTGAGTTATGAAAATATTCCGTTGTGTTTATAAATCTCTGACGAGATAAAATATAGAAACAGGTACCAATCGTTGGTCGCGCGGCCGGGTGGGCTAAACCCGGGGTGTGACATGCCCAGATGACCGTCAGTCCACCAAGGGATTTGTTATTTATTTGGGATCTAATCTCATATCATTGACTGCACGTAAACAGAAACAGTTGCAGAATTAACCTGGCTAGAGGATATTCTCCGAGAACTTGGGATAAATACAAAATCCGCTCCCACTCTCTTGTGTGATAATCTCGGTGCAACCTACCTTGCAGCCATGGTTGTAGAAGTCGCTAGGCGCTGCCAGGTCGGTCGACTGGGAGTTACAAGTACTCGGACATGGTAAATTATAAAGAAATTAATTTTCGACAAATTATTTATGCGTCAAATATCATAAGTGTACTAATATTTATAACAAAATACGTGAATATCAATATAAATAAAAAAGATCAATGTTCAAATACTATAGTATTTCAAAAGATATTCATTCTTTAATATTATAGACATACTAATCATTTAATTCTCTTCATCCAATGTATCTGATGTCGCTCAGACGGTCTATAAAACTAATGAATAAAAACCTAACTAGACTCCTAAGTAATAAATGGAGTACCTTCGACTAAACCGCACTGACAGACAAGTGTACCTATCTAGTATAGCACGGCTTAATGGTAAACCGAGTTATCAAACCCAAAAGACACTGAATACTAATACTAGACTCTGACTCGGACTAAAGATGGATGATTGGGGGGTTGACTACACTAAAGATTAACTAAGAATGTAGCAAACTAAGTCGACTCAAACTATCTAGATGAAGAATAAGGAAGAAATCAGAGATAGGAAGAATACTACCTAGGTCGGAATCCTACTTGCAAAGCACAACTTCTACCGGTTCTGGAAACTATGATGGATCTGGGTTTCTAAGGAAACAGCTCTAGACAACCTAGTAGATCCCTAATCACTCTCAGGGTGTCACCAACTAAGGAACCTAAAGATGTAATAAACTCATGAGATAGCGGATTACCTTTCAGTCTCTCCAACAATGATAAAGTACCCGAATAGACAGATCACCTTTTAGTCTCACTGTCCGCCATACATTTAAAGAATGCACGGCTTAATCTCAAAATAACAACTATGATTCAGAATAACAACAATCACTAGACACCTAATACCAACTTCCTCTCAGACAGCTGACACTCGGATTCCTAATGACGAAGACTAAACGACTATCTCTCACTTCTCGGGTATTGAGATAGGATACACACTCATTTCTAAATAACATTCAACCACAACTCCTATGGATCACTATGTCTATCAAACCACACAAATGACCACAGATCCTAAGATCTATGACCTAGATACGCTAATCAAACTGGAAGACATCCACAATCAACGCACGGAATTGAAATCAAACATACATCAAATCAAAGCCTGCAATATTCAACATAATAATCAACTCAAGATCTTTTATAAAATCATTAACCATCAATTAGAATCCAAAACCAATAAAAATCATAACTTTAACAAATAATCATCATAAGACCCCGGTAATATCAAAGTTTTAGCCTATAATCATAGTCAAAACATCCATTACAGAAGTAATTAAGCAAAACATAGTATCAAACTCAGACATCAAACACAAAGATTCAAACTTTAACACCGAGAAAGCTAAACTAAACAAACCCGGGATCGAAAGCTTTAATCTTGCACTTCAATAACCTTCTCTAGCCCCAAAATCGCCTATTTCTCCTCTCTAGACGGCAATAATTTGAACTTCTCATATTATGGCATTGTAAATCTAATATAATTCAATTAGGGTTTTTTTTCATGAATTACGTGTCTCTCGCTTACCGCGAGACATTTTGCTGGGTTCCTCACGTACCACGAGGAACAAATTAGTCGGGCCGCTTTCTACCTTCCCTCGCGTACCGCGAGGCATTATTCTTCTCCTCTCACGTACTGCGAGAACATGATTTTCAACATTTTTCTTCTTTTAAACTCTGGCTTCTTCTCGTGCTCGGTTTCTTCACGATTTAGCTTCCTATTCCACACGAGCTACTGAAAATATAAAATAGACTCAAATACAGACTTAAACGACTAAAAACGAACACAAAACTATCTAAAAATGCACAAAACAATAGGAATAAAGATACGTGCTTCGCACTACATCAGTATCTCCATGAAAAACAATGAAAATCTAACAAGAATCGGTGAAAAATAGCGAAAATCGGTAAAAAACATCGAAAAACAGCGAAAATCTGAGTTGACCCGAGTTGGAGCGAGTTGGACCGATTCCGAGGAATGTTGGCCACGTTGAAGAAAATAGACTCGGCACCCTACCGAGGACCGAGTACTCGGCCGCCTAGGCCGAGTTTTCCAACACTGCTTACAGCCAATAAGTCTTTCATGCCCAAACAAATCATGTTGAAATCAATTTTCACTTCGTTCGTAAAAAAGTGGCTCAAGGTAAACTCAAGGTTTAGTTTATATCAATAGATGATCAGATTGCAGACATCTTTACAAAGCCACCACCAACTCAAAGATTTGTGTTCTTATGTTCCAAGCTACAGGTCGCTCCTCGCCCTTAGCTTGCGGGGGAATATTAGATCAATTGTAGTTAGAGTTAGTAGAAGGTAATTTGTGTAAATATGGTTATAGTATATAACATTCTCTTGTATCCTATTCATTTAGACAATTATTAATACAATTACAATTACATACACTTAAAGTGTTCCTCTCTTCTACTCTTCTTCTATAGTTATTGCTAGTAGTTAAACACCTTTTGTGTGTGAAGTGTGTTGTATGGTATTGATCGTGTGTAAGTGACTAGGGTTACAAGTGAGGGATATATACTATATCCATATTTACATAATCTACATCATATATAACACTATAACATTATGATCTAATATTCCCCCTCAATCTATAGGCGGGTAGCGACTTATAGCTTGGAACATAAGAACACGAATCTTTGAGTTGACAACGACTTTGTAAAGATGTTTGCAATCTGATCATCTGTTGATATAAACTGAACCTTGAGTATGCCTTGAGCCAATTTTTTACGAACAAAGTGAAAATCAATTTAACATGCTTTGTTCAGGCATGAAAGACTGGATTTGGTGCAAGGTAAGTTGCTCCGAGGTTATCACACCAGAGAGTGGGAGTAGAATTTGTGTTTATCCCAAGTTCTCAAAGAAAAGCCTCTAGCCAAGTTATATTGGCAACTATATATAAAAAACAAATAAAATTTGTGATGGGCCCGACTTTACAAACCAACCACAAACCTCTCCCCTCTTCCTCATCCTAACCAACGCCTTCGCTGCCATTCCTCTCTCAATCGACAACCACCTCGAGCAACTTCTGGCAGAACCGTAGCCACATCACCATCACACAAACAATAATACATATACACAAACACAATGGAGATGGAGCAAAGAGGACGAAGGCAACCCAGCCACCGTCACCACCCCTTCCATTATGTGATTTGTGTGTGTTCTTCATCGGTATCTACTTAGGTTTTGCATAATAAGTTCGAAGTTAGAGAAACTTTATACGTTGCTTGCATCTTCATCAATCTCTGTCATTATCGTTTCCGTAACATTTTGTTCGTTTACTTACACGTGCAAACAACGTGAATTTGAATCTATGTTTTGTTTACTTTACCTTTTCTCCGATCTAGTTGTTATGATGGAAACAATTACATCTCTAAGTTTTGTGTTCGATTTGGAATGTTAACCGGTTTAAATTGGATTGTATTTGATGTTGGTAATTTTAGTGTCATCTAGATATTTTGTGTAATTGGGTTTACTTAATAACCAAATGAGAAACAAGTCGGCAAGTGTGGAGTGCACGCTTGTTTGGTGATCTTATGATTTCTTGTGCTAAAGATACCTTATTGTATCGAAGGGGCGAAGCCCACTGAACAACGTGGGTCTGGGGGTAGTGCCCCTGGGAACGGGGTCCAAGGAGCGGCAGCCCCTGGCGGGGTCCAATGGGGTCGAGCTGCCAGATCAGCATGGAAAAATTTCATTTTCATGACTTGTTATGCATTGGAAAATTGATTTGGAAGTTGAAATATGTTAAAGTTTGTCATCCGGACTAACTTGTTAATGCGGAGTAAATATGTTCCTCCGGAGTAGATTTGTTCCTCTGAAGTAGGTTTACTCACCCGGAGAAAGTTTGTTCCTCTGGAGTAGCTTTGTTCCTCTATAGTAGATTTACTCATCCGGAGTAGATTTGGTCATCCAGACCAAATTGGTTATCCGGACCAAAATGGTCATCCAGAGTAAACTGAAACATCAGTTACTTTCCAAACAGTTGACGGTTGTGGTTGATATCAACCAATCGTCATAACGTTTCATTACGTTGACGGTTGACGGTTGTCGCTGTTATTAGGTAATTCAGGCATTTACAAATGCACGAATTACTCAGAATTCCTACCTCTGGCCTATTTTGAAGACGAGTGTTGAGATCGGGAATTAGAAATCGATATGTTAACCAAAATGGTCATCCAGAGTAAACTGAAACATCAGTTACTTTCCAAACAGTTGACGGTTGTGGTTGATATCAACCAATCGTCATAACGTTTCATTACGTTGACGGTTGACGGTTGTCGCTGTTATTAGGTAATTCAGGCATTTACAAATGCACGAATTACTCAGAATTCCTACCTCTGGCCTATTTTGAAGACGAGTGTTGAGATCGGGAATTAGAAATCGATATGTTAACTTGTATTGCTTGGTCGAAGTAGCGCAACGGTGTATCTCTTCATGAAAGAAGAAGAGACGCCACCGGTACGTCTCACACTAAGCCTGCCATTAGAGCTCTCGCATCTCAGCTTTAACTGTCGTTTTCATCGCTTTATTAACGAATCGTGATGGTTGATCCTTTGATTAGGTTTTTACTTTTTATAATACTTGTACAGTCAATTGTTATTTTAGATCAAGGATATTGCAGTGAAGGCATCTGGAGCATATAAGAACTGCAAGCCTTGCTCCAGATCAGGAAATCATAACTAGGCGAATGGTGTTTCTGATCGGGATATTTAGATCAAGGATATTGTAGTGGTGGTGGCGTCAATCGGTAAACATAGGACAAGAAGGGGGGGGGGGGGTGATGCGTCCCATTCTCTTTTTTTTACTTTAACAATGAGTATTTTAGTTATTTTTTAAAACTTAACAGAAAAAGTTAACGATCATCCAAGCTAGAGTCCTTTATTTCTTTTTTGAAAAGTAGTGACCGACCTACTTTCTTGTTTTCAAATCTAGTTACATTTACACTTTTCACTTTGAAATTTAACTTTAGAATCTTTCAATTACTTGCAACAATGAAAAAGGAATGTCATGGGCATCTAACATTGAATGTTCCTTTATCCCTTTAGACATGTCCATCGATTTTTTTTTTCTTTTTTTTAGAAAAGAACTATATGTTGCAAGTTTCTAGACTTCATATATAATGATATTGGATTATTTATTTCTTTATAGAGATTATCCTACACATTTGAATGACAATCAAGCGTATCTTAACTAAAACAATGTGAATGATGCCCGAATCACTTTGTTGTTGGGTAAGGAGATGGGCAAGAAAATTAAATTCCGTAAAGATTACACTAAAAGAATTAAAAAAAAAACCTCAAAATTTATGAAGGTTATCCACCTCAAAATAAATTTGTATAGTATGTAAGAACCGAAGGAATTAAACCCGATGGGTGGATCGGGTTTTTTTAGTAGAAGATAAACATTAGGAGATTTTATTAATTATTTAATTGTTTTAGATAAGTATTTGAGTCCTTCTCTATTTAAAATTCAAATTAGAGTATAAATAGTCAATAGGAGTCTTTGTATTTGTTGATTCAGTTTTAATAAAACCAAAAAAGCCGTCGTGGTGTCCGCCACAAAATTACCGTGTTCGGGTGTGATTGTTTCTGATCACCGATTGTATTTTCTAACAATTGGTATTAGAGTGAAGGATCCGAAGATCAAGGGAAGCGGGCCGATTGAGGAGTATAACCAATCAAAGACTGCATCGTTTTGAAGATCAAGCAGGAGAAGGATCGGGGTGTATAACCGATCAAGAACCAGAGTTGACCAGTTATCTTTGCGAAGAAGAAACTAAACTTCCAGTACATTGAATCTTGGTCAGCAAGAAACGACAAGAAAGGATACATGGCACCCGGCGATCAACCAAACAACGTGATGGCACAAGCAAGAGACCATAACCTGCAATGCCCAAAATTAACGACAACTAACTACTCATCGTGGTCAGTTGTGGTTCAAACCGTCTTAGGGGGCGTATGGGCTATCTGAAGCCATCGATCCAGTGACTGGCGGGGCCGTTGAAGCCCGCAAGAACCAAACAGCAATGGCGCTGTTGTTTCAGTCCTTACCCGAGGACATACTGCTGCAGGTAGCAAAATACAACAGGGCGCATGAAGTATGGGAAGCAATCCGAGTATGGTTCTTGGGAGGAGACCGAGTTCAAAAGGCTAGTATACATGCTTTCAGAACAGAGCTAGAGATGCTTAAGACGAAAGAAAACGAGTCGATAGATGACTTCGCTTCCAAGATAAGCGCTATTGAAGGCAAATTCAAACAAGTAAGAAAACTCTTCAACTCGTTATAGATCAGATTTCTCCCTATTGTAGCGTCTATTAAGCAATCGGAGGATCTTGAAACAATGCCTTTTGAGGAAGCTATCGGGAGGTTGAAGGCGTTTGAAGATCGGGTCAGATTGTATACCGACAAAGAGGCTGACATGCACGGTAAACTGTTGTACTCAAGATCAGATGGCCATGAGAAAACCAAGGGTTATGAAAGTAACCGAAGACAGCAAGGAAGAGGCTCCTCAATCTCTGAATTTCGGGGAAGAGGCCAGGGCCGTGGACGGGGTTCCAGCAGGGGAAGAGGACGTGGAAAATTCTCTAATGACAACCGAAGGAATAACAGCCAAGAACGTGACAAGAGCAAAGTTAGATGTTACAATTGTAATGATCTCGGCCACTTTGCATGGGAGTGCACGAAGCCCAAGGATCAACAAGAAAATCTTAACTGAATCATTAAAGAAGGAGATGAGTTGATGATGGTTTCGGTCATGTCTACTAATGAAGAAATCTTGCTCAATGAAGAAAAGGTACATCCGAAACTTTATCTTAACGATTGTAAAACCAAAGACACATAGTATTTAGACAACGGAGCATCGAATCACATGACCGAGGATAGAAACTATTTATTCTGAAATTGACTAAAAGATAAGCGAGTCAGTGAAGTTTGGGGATGGATCAACAGTGAGAATTGAAGCCAAAGGAACGATCGTTTTCGAATGCAAGAATGGAGAACAACGAGTGGTTAATGATGTCTACTACATCCTGAAGCTTAGTAGTAATATCCTAAGTCTTGGTCAGCTAACCAAGATAGGCCACAAAATAGTAATGGCTCAAGATTATATTTGGCTATATGAGAATGAAGGAGGATGTCTCCTCATGAAGGTACCACGCTCACAAAATCGACTATATAAAAAGGATATAAAAGGCGGTAAACTGGTATATCTTTTAAACACAATCTCCATTCAAGCATGGCTATGGCATGCCAGGCTTGGCCACTTGAATTTCCGGTCCATGGATCAGATGATTAACTTAAAATTGGTAAGAGGAGTAGCAAGGATTTCACATGGATCACAAATTTGCTATGCATGCATGTTGGGCAAACAAAGCTGACTGCCATTCCCGAAGCAATCCAACTACCAAGCAAATAAACCACTGGAATTGATCCACACAGATCTGTGTGGACCAATTTCACCACCAACCCGGGGAGGAAACTGGTATTTCATGTTGCTCGTAGATGATCGATCATACCCGTTTCATGTGGGTATACGTAATAAAGACTAAAAATGAGGCCTTAAATGTATTAAAAAAAATTCGAGGAAGAATTTGAGAGGGAAAGTGATTTAAAATAAAAACACTTTGAAGCGATTGGGGTGGTGAATTTTTAAACAAACTATTCACATCCTATTGTGATAAAACCGGCATCAAGAGGATTTTTTCGACACCTTACACCCCTCAACATAACATTGTAGTTGAAAGACGAAACCGATCTGGGCTAAACACAACTAAAAGCATGCTAAAAGCGATGAACGTACCACAGGACATGTAGGGTGTGGCTGTTAGGCATGATGTATCCGTGTTAAATCGGGTCCCGACAAAACCTTTGAAGGACTCGACACCCAATGAGGCTTGGAAAGGTTACACTCCAAACCTTAAATATCTTCATGTATTCGGGTGTCGAGGTTGCATGACAACACTTCCGATAAATAAGAATAATTTGGATGATCTAGGTAAAATGGTGGTAAATCTAGTTAACGAACCCGGCAACAAAGCTTATCGACTTTATGAACTGGTTCAAAACAAAGTCTATGTTAGCCGGGATGTGGAGTTTCAAGAATCAAAAGGGTATAATTGGACGAACTATAGGGAAGAAGGAAGCACCAAAGCTGGATCAGAATGGATAAACTTCCTAGTAGAACCACAAGATAACACCCATGCAAAACCAACCCCTGATGATCCCACCAATATCTGAACTCGAGACTACTGAACAAACCCTCACTGTAGAAAACAACTTACGGGTCTACACCTGAAGACGAACCACGACTGATACCTCAGATCCGATAGAAAACCAAGATGGGGAAGCTGAATCCGACCTGGAAGACGATCAAACAGCATGTCAGAAAGAAGATGAACTTACCACGGTTGAATCGAGCACCACAAGACGATCGACAAGACAAAGTGTCATACCAAACAAATATGACGACTTTGTAATGCTTTAACATGAAGAGTGTTTATTGATAGATGAAGAACCAAATATGACGACTTTGTAATGCTTCAACATGAAGAGTGTTTATTGATAGATGAAGAACCAGTTAACCATCAAGAACCTAAAGGTGACCAGAACCGGGAAAAAGTTGTCACAACCCGGCCGGCGGCGGATTATACGCCGGGGCTGACGCGGTTGTTCATAAGCACATGATCATCTATTAAATATGATAATATTTATTATTCAAATTAAAAAGCATCCGTTACACGAAACAAAAGACAAAGTACTCAAAACGTAAACATAATTAATTTTCATTATTGCTAAGTCCAAAAGCCCTATGTGTCTAACACAGTCCTCAAACAGATGCACCTGAAACATTTGAGTAAAAATCAACTACAAGTAGTTGGTGAGTAACATAGGTTTTGACATAGGTGGGTGGGTGGGGTGGGGTGGGGTGGGTTTAGGTTTTAGGGTGGGGGTGGGGTGGGGGGTTTAGGTTTTTGGGTGGGGTTAGGTTTTTGGCTGTACTACACATATGCAGTATCTTTAATGATGAGTTTTTTTGTTTTCTTATGAAAATGAGTTTTCTAGTGAACTCACCCCTATATATATATATATATATATATATATATATATATATATATATATATAAGGAAATTGTAATGTATGTTTAAACTTAAAGGTTTTATATTGGATAACCATTTTTATAAAACTAGAAGTTACAGGATTTATTTATTTAGTAAAACCCAATATATATATATATATATATATATATATATATATATATGGGAGGATTAAAATGAAAACCCTTATGAGTTTAGAAAACTATGGAAACCAAGTATCATCCATTGATCATACTTGATCAATGGTTAAGAATATTTTACAGTTTTTGAATTAAAAAAATAATGTACTTTTTACATAAAAGGGTACAAAAAGGGTAAAATGGGGATTGGTTTTAAATTAAATATGTGGTGGGGGGTTGAATCTTGAAAATATACATGCATGTCATATCAACTAAAATCAGTGGCAAATCTTTCCTTCGACACCAATATTGAGACCAAATATTTTAAGTTTTAAAAACACTCAACAACTCAATCCAAGATCTCTCTTTAGAAGAGGATTTTAATAGAAGTTCAAAGGTTTCTAGAGGATTTCAATCGGCGGTTCCTTGGAAATCGACGAATCCTTGGTAAGTTCAAATAACAAAAGTGTTTAAAGTTTTCTAGAGCATTTCAATCGACGATTCGTAAGCAAAATTTACCTTATCAAATACCTACGATTACTTCTTTACAGTTAAAAATTTAAAGATCTTCTCGGTGTTGTCTTGAAGAGGCTGAATCAGGCCATTACTTTCATCGAAATCAACGGGTGTCTGAGGATCAAGCACGAAATTTAGAAGGCTGAAGCAAAGGATTTATCGATCGAATATGACGAAGTCTTTCGTGTTGTTGTCTTCTTCGATTAAGAAACACAGGAAGCATACCAGTAAACATAAAAGGTAAAAAAAAATCTAAGGAATTCGAAATAGCTGACATTTTAAGAAAAAATATAACAAATTATATATGAATCTGTGCATGTTATTAATTTCATCCGATACATGATTGATTATAAATGGATTTTGATTATAAATAGTTTTTTATATAGATGTCAATAGGAAGAAGGTTGTGCCTGAGTTAGTAAGGGGAAAAAAGGAAACCCAATTGAAATTGAATCCAATGAAAGGAAAAAAAGTTCTGTAATTGAATCTACAAGGAAAATGTTGGGTACGTAAATTCTTGGTATATGTTTTAATGTAACATCTATAATGTAGTTCTGAATGATAGAAAAAAGCAATTTTGACCTCAATTAATCAATTTTAACGTGAACAGATTTTGAAGAATTGGATTCTGATACACCACTTAATGAATTGAAGACATCCACAAAAGGTGGGTATGATGTATTAAATAAACCGTTTTCATCCCTAATGATTTTTATATGTAAAAGTGTTCACTTATAACTGTTACATATGTAAACTTAGAAACATTGAACATATGTAAATCTGTACTACCACAACAGTTGTTCATTTGACCACTAAACAGATTAATTTGTGTTTTCATTGATATGTAAACTTGTTTACTAATAAAAGTTGAAAACTAACTCTACTTGGGATTTACAGACACTGAGGAATGGGATTCTGATACCCCAATTAATGACTTGAACAAAGCGAGAAAAGGTTAGTAAAATTGAACTTATAAAATTGAAAAGTTAAGATTCTTGTACTTTTCTTGGAAAATGAGTTTCTCTCTCTATTTTTGAAAATCAAAATCACTTTTTTTTAAAAAGAGATTTATTTTAAACGAGATTTTAAAAAACCTGAGAAATTCTTTTTTTTTTTATGTTGACAAAGTGAGCCTTTGCTTGAAATTGACCTTTTTTTAGGGGGAGAGAAGGCAAAAGTTGATCAAGTGTTCGAGAACATCAAGAATCCTTGTAGAAAGATGGTTATTTACTGCTAAATACTTGGGATTCAAACCTTTATCATTTACCTACAAGATAGGAGGGTCTACACTTGAGGGGGAGAATCACAACGAAAGGCATTGGATCATCAGTCAATCTATGAAGACGAAAGACAGAGTCGGACAAGAATTGATAGCATCAGTCTAGGGGGAGATTGTTGGGTATAATTTTGAGACTGATGCTATCAATCGAAATTACAGTATCGAAACTACTAGTTTCGGTTGAACATTTGTTCAATCGAAACTAGGTAGTTTCGATACCTGTTTTGGTGTAGTGTGATTTATATCAAACCAAAAAATAATACCTTTCCAATAGGGTTCATGGTTGCATCCGACCAATTTGCAGCAATCAAAATTATCAGCAATCTGACCAATTTGCAGCAATCAAAGCCTTGTAATCGCTTGTAAAACCCATAACCTGCAAAAATTAAACGCCAACATATTCTGCAGCAATCTAACTTGACCAATTTGCATCAAAAAGACTTGAAACTGAAGAAAGAACTGAACACAGACATAACAAACTAAAGAACAGGTGCAAATATAGTGATTTCGTGATGAAGAATTGACGCCAGACTGATATACATAAAGAGAAGATACACTTCAAAATTGAGGCTTGATTGCAAAACCCCAAACAATCGATTTGGTGGAGTTAGCAAACCCTAGAAATCTCATTGTTGATAGGGTTAAACCAGAATTGGAGAAGAAGAAAACTATAAAGAAGGAAGGAAATTATCTTAAATCTCATAATTCATTCATATGATCTCCAATGATATAAATAAACTTTAATCTTACAATTAACACCCCCAACTAAACCAAAATAAACATACTAATCCCTAACTTAATAATAATAATAATAATATAAAAAGTAACGTAACAATACTCCCCCCTTAACCTACTTTTTGCTCTCAAAAAGTAAGCTAATCAAATTCCAACATAAAAGATCATAAAATAAAAATAAAAGAAGTGCAGCATCCATGGACACTTTTTGGGGTTGACCCGTTCCACGGTGGACGCCATTCGGTTCGTCCAATGGCATTCGGGGCTGTGTCAATGAGACGCCACGGTGGATGCCATTCACGTTTACCGGTTGCATCGCCTACCGGTGTCGATTCTTCCTTTGCGGACACCGGTTTCGTCGCTTGCTTCAACAGGTTCGGAACCACTGATGGTGCGGTTTTTGGAAACGGTGCGGTTTTTGGAAACGGTACGGGTGTAATTGTTAGCGGTCGTTTCGGGTGCGGGTTTGGTGAGGTTGAAGGGGCTGCTCGCATAGATTTTTAATGCAACTTTGATGGATGTTAAGGGTTTTCGACAATTTTAGGTGTCGGCGGAGCAGGTTGTGGTTCGGTTTTCTTGGCTAGATTTGGTGTAGGCAACACGGGTGGTGTGGATGACGCAATTGAAGCTTGTTTCTGCTTTGATCCAGTTGGATCTAATCCTAGTGCCACCATTATCTATTCCTGTTGTTTCATCGCTTGCTCCTGTTGTTTCATGATGGCGGCTAGGGTTGTCCGGAGGTCAAAAATCGCCTTGTCGTGATCCTTGTCTACGTCTTGATTACGAATCCGATTAAGATCACCTGGAGAAAGCTTTGATACCCTTAATAGGGTTAAACCAGAATTGGAGAAGAAGAAAACTATAAAGAAGGAAGGAAATTATCTCAAATCTCATAATTCATTCATATGATCTTCAATGTTATAAATAAACTTTAATCTTTCAATTAGCACCCCTAACTAAACCAAAATAAACATACTAATCCCTAGCTTAATAATAATAATAATACTAATAATAATATAAAAAGTAAAGTAACAATTTTTGTGGCAGCAAAATCATTAACTCAGAAGATCAAAGACTATAAATCTGTTTCAATTTATTTGCAATGATTTCTTTCAATCGATGATGACGAGATGAGGATTTCTAGTGAAGGATTGCTGAAGAAGAAGCGGGAGAAGCGTAGACAGTTGGGGAGAAATAGGATGCGGGGTGTGTACTCAGTTCTCAAATATGAGAAGCTGTTTTAGCTTTTCTAAAAATTTTAGGGTATAAGGATGAGGATAGGGCATCTGAGGTGGAAGTTAAATTGCACAATTCTTTGTATTTTTCTTATAATTTAAAGATGGGGATGAGTATAGGGACTCTGATGTAAGTGCTCTAAGTGATAAAGTGTATATATTTCTATAAACATGCATAAATATGACATGTATAATGGGGAGACACTAGGTAAAAGCAAAGTTGAAAATTTTGGTTAATATAAGTTAAAATAACATTTGGCGTGAAATAAGCATAGGGTTTGAATGTAGTGTTACTATTGTATAGAATAAATAGAAAATAATAAGTAACAAGAAGAAAAAAATATGGCCAGAAATTCATGAATGTTACAAAAGCCATGCAATCTGAGTTGACATCGATCGAGCAAAATAAGACGTGGGAGCTTTCAATCCCACCAAAAGGGCACAAAGCAAATGGATTGAATTAGGTGTTTAGAATAAAACGTGATGCAAACAGGGCTGTGACAAAGTGTAAGGCAAGATTGGTTGCCAAGGGCTACGCTCAACAACAAGGGGTAGATTTTGAAGAGGTGTCCGCTCAGGTGGCAAGTAGAAACTATCCGCGTAATACTCTCGCTGGCAGCAAAGCAAGACTGGTTTGTGTACCACCTAGACGCTAAAACGGCATTTCTACATGGGGAATTGAAGGAGGTTGTATATGTAAAGCAACATGAGGAGTTTACTATTCATGGAAAAGAACACATGGTATACAGGTTAAACAAGGCAGTATAGGGGCTCCGTCAAGCTCCGCGGGCATGGAATGAAAAGCTTGACAGACCCTAAAACGAATATGCTTCACTCAGTTTCCACGAGAACATGTTGTATACAAACGAAGTTGGAAAGATGGTGTGGTCATTGTCGGTTTTTACGTCGATGATCTTATTGTCACGTGAACTAGTGTAAGCGAGATCAACAAGTTTAAAACCCAAATGAAAACTGAATTTGAAAAATAGGACCTTGGACTATTCTCGTACTACCTGGGTATCGAGGTATCACAAGAAGTGGGGAAAATTACACTGAATCAAAGTGGATATGCAAAGAAGATGTCACACCCCCAAAATCCACTAACGGTGTTTTACCGTTAGGCGTGTGACAAACCAGGATCTCAGTCATTAGTTACGTCAAACGACACTATATGAGTTTAAACAAAATCATTAGATGTTTAGAGTTAAATGCGGAAGCGGTTTATGTCAAATAGTTACTGCGCAAAACAAACGCGCCCAAGTTTAGTTTAATAAAAGCAAGTGAATTGTTTTAAATGTTTGCATAAGAATGCAATGACAGTAGGACACCATGTATGTCCTAGGTGTGCAACTTGTGCCTTAGTTACCTGAGAAACATGTAATAAAATGTGTCAACACGAGGTTGGTGAGTTCATAGGTTTGTAAGTAAATAAACTATTTGTGTATTTGCAGGATCCACATACGTAAGTCACACCTATTGCTAGCTAGACAATGTACAAGTTACTCTAAGCGTTCGCAACCGAAGCTGACTGTTTGTGTTTGAATGCCTCCCGCCAGGTCTATCAACCCTGGCAATGTGTTTAGGCGAATATTACACTCGTTTGACCTCCAATAGAGTTAGCGTGACTAACGCGGGTGGGGTTTGTCAAACCCAGTAGTACTACCAAACATTACCTCGCTAAATCCATATTAACGGTCCGATGTGTGTGAGGACTTTCAATGATAGTGTGTTACGCTTAAGTAAACAAGTGGTAGTGAAATACTATGTGATCCATGTTTGTTTGTGTGCATGTTTCTCCCCAATGGAAAAACAAGTAAAAGGATGTTTGTCTGCAAGCATGTTTCTCCCCAACGGGAAAACAAGTAAAATGATGTTTGTTTGTATGCATGTTTCTCCCCAACGGGAAAACAAGTAAAAATGATGTTCGTTTGTATGCATGTTTCTCCCCAACGGGAAAACAAGTAAAAGAATGTTCGTTTGTATGTATGTTTCTCCCCCAATTTAAAACGGTAAAAGGGGCCGTGAAAACTCACCTGAGTTGTGTACGAGTAGATAGCACCACACAAGGATGCAATTGGGACCACAAATGTTTGTCTGCGAACGACTTACGTATGCTCTAGAATTATGTGCATAATAGTTAGGGATACATTGGGATTTTTGTGACGACGACATGGAAGATTTGAACGTCCTAGAAAATACTTAGGATCAACGAGTAGACAAACTTACCCACGGGAATAAGGATTTCTTAATATAATAATTAAGATAAAAGTGTTTCGTGTCGAACGTCTCTAATTACGAATAATAGTATCTAATAAATATTCGTGTGTTTGTACCATTAATTAATGGCCTAGGAAAATAATATAACTTGTTATATTATTTTTAAACTCGTAGGATTAATACGATAATCATTTATGTGGAAAAAATAATAAATATATTATTTTTATTCAAGAATATATCGTGGGTAAATAATATAAATAATTATATCATTTTTAAGTTTGGAAAGTGACACGGTAATAAATAATGTGGTGAAAATAATATATATATTATTTTTATTAGGAGTATTGGGTTGAAGAATAATATAATTATATTATTTAAAGTGGGAAAATGTTATTAGAACGGGTTATAATATCAAACCGAGCCTACGGGTGGTTTCTGGGGTTAAAACATATTAATATACTGATATAATAATATGGGGAGGGATTTTATAATTAAAATAATAATAAAAACTAATTTAAAAACGAAATAGGGGTGGAGGGACTCGAACCCGGGTCGCCTCCCCCACAGCCAACAGTCTTAACCATCACAGCCCGCTAGGGTTTCGCAACAAGTCCCGGATTCAATGGCTTTTAACCTATAACTCCCCTGAGTTCTTCCCCCACACCCACACCTGATTGAATCCAGTCCCAAAACCAACAAATCTGATCGCGAATGGTCAAGGAATCATAGGGGTTTTGTTAGTCGGTTCATAACGAACATGTGGTTAATTTTAATTGCAAAAGCATCGAGTTTAGTATCGTTAATTTACAGATTGAAGGGCCGAAACCCTAGATTAAGAATACATGATCGAATTGATAAAATCTGATATTAAAAGTTGTTGGAATCATAGGACTTTCAACAAGGATTGATTTGTGAATCCAGCTATGTAGATTAATTGGGTTTATAAAGCTGATAAGATCGAAACCCCCCAAATTGTCTTAAGAACAAACCCTAGATTCTGGATTTTGATCAAATCGATAATATATGCCCAAATTGGCATAGGGCTTTCAATAAACAGACTCAAACGAAACTAAGGGAAGGTTTAATTACCATAATAGAGCTCAAATTGATGGTGTACGAGTAAATGGACTCCGACTGTGAATGGCTTGGTCTCCGGTGATCGTGACCGCTTCTCCGGTCGAATTGGTATATGGAATAGGTTTTGTGGATCTCGTCTAGTGTGCGTAGGGGTTTGATTTCAGAAATGGTGGCCGAATTAACAAGAATTTGTGAGTAAAAAGGACGAACTCGACGATTACGACTTGATTATCCATTATTGAGTTTAATTCGAATCAATGTCGGGGTTTAATGACTTAATGATGGATGTTAATGGGATATACGCATATTTCAGTTACAATATCAACCGAATTTCAGTTGTAGCGTTTGAATTTGAGCCGAGAACGAGGGGTTTGACTTTCTAAAGTCAACAAAATCAAATTTGGGTTATTTACTGATTTAGTCCCTGCAGTTTCATGTGTTAGGGTTTAGAAATAGCAGAATTAGTCCCTGGGGTTTAAGATTGGGTTAATATGGTTAGGATTTAACTGAATTTGGTTAACGGGGTTAACCCTAATTAACCGGATGTCAAATCATCCCCTAGTTGAAAGATTTTTTGTCCCGAAAATTAGAATAAATAAAAGAAAATTCTTAGGTGTCACATCATCCCCTAGTTGAAAAAAATTTTCGTCCCGAAAATTAGAATTGTACCTTAAGTGTTTGACGTGGAGTGCTTGAACAGATGAGGATACTTGCGCATCATCTGATCCTCGCGCTCCTATGTGAATTTCGGTACGCATTTCGAGTTCCAACGAACTCTGACAATAGGGATTTTACTTTGTTTCAGCGTTTTGACTTCCCTATCCAAGATTTTACCGGTTCTTCAATGAAACATAGTTGTTCATCGATTTGGAGTTCCTCAAGAGGAAACGCGAGTGTCTCGTCTGTTAACATTTCTTCAAGTTCGAGATATGAAAGACGTTGTGTACACCACTAAGTCCTTCAGGTAGGTCCAGTTGATATGCTACTGGGCCAATTCTCTTCACTATCTTGAACGGTCCAACATAACGAGGGTTTAGTT
Organism: Smallanthus sonchifolius; assembly: GCA_023525975.1. NCBI lineage: Eukaryota > Viridiplantae > Streptophyta > Magnoliopsida > Asterales > Asteraceae > Smallanthus > Smallanthus sonchifolius. The sequence goes on from CM042037.1 coordinate 24,456,670, forward strand.
TGCCTCGTTTCCCAAAACGAATTACACTTTTCCAAGGTGAGACTTTCAATAGGACCTTGTCGCCTACTTGAAATTCTAACGACTTACGACGCTTATCGGCATAGCTCTTTTTACGATCACGAGCTGCCTCCATACGGTTTTGAATTTGAAAAATCTTTTCTGAGGTTTCGAATACAAGTTCAGGACCCGTAAGTTGGATATCCCCAACTTCGGCCCAACAAATAGGTGATCGGCATTTCCGTTCATATAATGCCTTGAATCGTGCTGCCCTGATGCTAGTGTGATAACTATTATTGTAGGAAAACTCTACTAAGGGTAGATGAGTTTCCCAACTGTTACCGAAATCGATCACACAAGCTCGTAGCATGTCCTCTAAGGTTTAAATGGTATGTTCCATCTGGACATCTGTTTGAGGATGGTAAGTCGTGCTCATATCCAGGCGCATGCCTAGAGTTTTTTGTAGAAATTGCCAGAAACATGAGGTAAATCGAGCGTCACGATCAGAGATGATTGAGATTGGCACTCCGTGCCGAGAGACAACTTTTTTCAGATAAATGCGAGTTAACTTCTCCATCTTATCAGTTTCTTTAATTGCTAGGAAGTGTGCGGATTTCGTCAAACGATCTACGATCACCCAGATGGTGTCGTATCCGCTCGGAGTTTGGGGCGATTTAGTGATAAAGTCCATAGTAATTGGTTCCCATTTCCACATTGGGATCTCTGGTTGTTAAAATAAACTAGAAGGATTTTGGTATTCCACTTTGACCTTCGAGTAAGTCAGGCACTTGCTTACATAGGTAGTTATATCAGCCTTTATCTTTGGCCACCAATATAGTACCTTTAGGTCATGGTACATCTTGTCGGAAGCTGGATGAATAGAGTATCGGGATTTGTGTGCTTCATCCTTAACAAGTTCCCTTAAGTTTACATACACTGGAACCCATATTCGCTCCGCGAGGTAGCGAATGCCATCTGATTTAACCTCAAGTTGTTCTTCCATACCAACGGTAGGTTTTCTTCTTTTAGGGCTTCGAGCTAAGCACTACGGATTTTGTCAGGTAATCCGGTGTGGATAGCAAGCTGTAATGCTCGAACTCGTTTGGGTTTGGTTTCCTTTTGACTTAGGGCATCAGCTACCACATTAGCCTTGCCCGGATGATACCTGATAGCATAGTCGTAGTCATTCAAGAGTTCGACCCAATGACGCTGTCGCATGTTCAACAATTTATGTTCAAACATGTGCTGAAGACTCTTGTGATCGGTGTAGATGGTGCACTTGGTACCGTACAAGTAATGTCTCCAGATTTTCAGTGCATATACCACGACTCCCAACTCTAATTCATGAGTCATGTAGTTCTTCTCATGAATTTTCAGCTGTCGAGAAGCGTATGCGATAATCTTCTCGCGTTGCATCAGTACACAACCAAGACCTTGAATGGAGGCATCGCAATACACTACAAAGCCATCCATTCCCTCTGGAAGAGATAGGATGGATGTACTACAGAGTTTCTGTTTAATCAGTTGAAATGCTAACTCCTGGGTGTCACCCCAGTTATAGGGTTTACCCTTTTAGGTTAGGGCAGTGAGGGGTTGGGCAATCCTGGAGAATCCCTCGATAAAACGACGGTAATAGCCAGCCAATCCCAGAAATTGTCGCACCTCTGTCGGAGTTGTCAGTGCTGCCCAATTCTTGATGGCTTTTATTTTGGAAGGATCGACATGTATTCTCATCACGTTAACTACATGTCCTAGGAATTTCACTTCAATAATCCATAATTCGCACTTGGAAAATTTTGCGTACAACTGTTCTTGTTTTAGCAATTTCAGAATCAAAGGCAGATGCTCCTCATGTTCTTCCTTATTCTTGGAATAGATGAGGATATCGTCAATGAAGACGATGACGAACTGATCAAGGTAAGGTTTACACACACGGTTCATGAGGTCCATGAATACCGCAGGTGTGTTGGTTAGTCCGAAAGGCATGACCATAAACTCGTAGTGGCCGTACCTAGTTCTGAAGGAAGTCTTAGAGATATCCTCATTTCGGACTCTCAGTTGATGGTAACCGGATCTAAGATCTATCTTGGAATAGAAACTTGATCCTTGGAGTTGATCAAATAGATCATCAATACGGGGTAGAGGATAACGATTCTTGATCGTCACTTTGTTCAGCTCACGGTAGTCAATGCACATGCGGAAGGTCCCATCCTTCTTCTTGACAAATAGGACTGGAGCTCCCCATGGTGATGAGTTAGATCGGATGAAACCTTTATCCAACAACTCTTGCATTTGTGTAGATAGTTGTTGTAATTCACTGGGTACAAGTCTGTAGGGTGCCCGAGCAATAGGCGCTGCTCTGGGTGCTAGATCGATCTGAAAATTCGACTTGACGATGAGGCGGAAGAACATGTATGTCTTTGGGAAATACTTCTGGAAAATATCGTACGATCGGAATATCATTAATATTCTTCTCCTCGGATGGTTGTTCGGCGACTAGAGCCAGAATGGCGGTATGACCCTTACGCAAACATTTATGTGCCTTCATGAAAAATATGATGATTACAACAGCACCACTCTTTTTGCCTTGGACAGGAAGGTCTTCTCCACTAGGGAGAGGAAGGCGAACAATTTGTCATGACAAATGATTTCAGCTTGATTTATATGTTGGGGTATAAAATTCAAATTAGACTAAGAATTAGTCACACGATAAGGTAATAGGTCAAATGGAATTTATTGTTGGAGTGTAAGGAATAACGTGTTAGCTTAGAAAGAATTCCTTAAATTACGTTTACATAGTTGGAGTCGGAGGGTTTACCATGAGTTTCTACTAGAGTTTCAATCTAGGTGGTTCCATTGATCAAGTATGGATGAGAGTCTTAAGTTCACTAAGACTCTTACATGAGCGGAATCAAATGATAGATCCTATGGATGATAGTTCAGTGTGTTCGTAAATATCTTCGACATAATAGTAGCGTCTTGTAGGTCCAGATTTAACTTGAAATCACTGATATGATCGATTACACACACACACAGGAGGAAACTGTGTGTATGGTGGTGAAACAGATGATAGAAACAGTGTTGGTGAAGATAACCGGCTAACCACACTATGAATCAACACGCAAATGGTATGAAAATGTAAGAACACAGTGCATAAACAACTGCAAATTGTATTGATTCAAGAACAATGTGAAAGAGAAGGTTCAGGGTTACAGCCGCTACTCACACCCTAAACATTCTCAAACTAGGCTATTTATAGTAGTGACAGGTATCGAAACTATGTTCAATCGAAACTACTAGTTTCGATTGACCATTTACAAGTGATACATAGAACTGTCGAAACTACCATCTATCGAAACTACTAGTTTCGATTGAACAAACTCAATCGAAACTAAGTAGTTTCGATGGCCCAGACTTAGCTAATAAAGCAGTAAATTACAGAAAACTGAAATTACATTTAATGAAATGACATAAAGTAAACTAATCTAAAATTGTTTAAACATACAACAAATGACAACAGCTTATACAAAAGATATGACTCTACAATGTCCCCCTAAGCTGTTGCATTACTGTCTTCAGCTCTTCATCAAGCAGCTGGTCCTTCAGATGTCCTCGGGATGAATGGTTTAACATGGAGAGATACAACTCTTTGGTAGGCTTTGGCATCAGCTTCATCTTCATCACTGTATGCCTGAATGTGATTCTGGAATAGTACCTCCAGATCTTCAGGCTGAAATTTCAACAACTCCATAGGCTCAAATATAGTGATGTCTTCCTTACCCTCACACTCTATTACTGCACTGCCAATGATTGAGTCATAGTACCATTTTTTGAAAGTTTGCAGCTGGACAGGTACAGATTTTGGAATTGTGATGGTTTTGTGAGTTTGGGCAGGCTTGTATCTCAAGAACACATATGGCTTGTTAGTCTTAGGATGAAACCTAGTCTTTGAGATTTTCTTCTGAGTTTTCCTAGGCTTCATTCCCTTGAAATCATTATTGACTTGAGAATGCAGAAATTTCTCAAAGTCATAAGCCATCATAACCTTTCCAGGGTTTTGAAGGGGAAGTTTGGCTAAATCCCTGAGGTCATAGAAAGGAAGAGTCTGGAAGTCAGTCAAATTTTTAAAGTGCTGAACTCCCCTTCTATATCTTCTGATGATAAAGAGCTTCCTTTCAGCATCATACTTCCAGCCAATTGGAGGCCTTTTTAGTTCTTGATGCTCAGCTATCCATTCATATGTTTTAGGAGTTTCCTCCTGAATGATTTTCTTAAACCAAGACTTTCTTGAAATTGGAGATTCAGGTGCAACAGAGGTTGGATCTTGAGCTGGACTTGAATGAGAGACTTTAGTGGTTGGTTCAGGAGTGACTGTCTTGATAAGATTAACCTGAACATCTTCTTCTCCTTTTTCTTCATCAGACAAGGTTTGAATTTCTTCTCCTTCTTCTGTGAAGTATCTGGTTCTCTCAGTCTCCTTTTCTTCTGTGGTCAAAATTTCTGGATAAAGATCATTATACCCATAGTTTTCAATTTCATTTAAAAGGGCATTCAGCTCGTCATCAGATGGGATGTCTTCTTCATCCAGAATCACAGTCTCTATTTCAGTAGAAGTCCCTTTCCCTTTCTTTCTTGCATCTCTTCTCTCACTTGCTGAGGGAAGGTCTAGTGCTGGTTCTTCAACCTTGACTTCAACTGCCTCCTTTGTCTTCTCAGCATGGCCAGTAAAGACAATGAGAGCAGACTCTGGATTAGTGACAATGGCAGGAGATGAGGGTTCAACCACAGATGTAGTCTCCCCCTGAGTTGTTGAAGTGGTTGGTTGTTGTTGCACAGGTTTTATCATTGAGGCTTTGAGCTGTTCCACTGCTTCAGCTAAAGCCTTGAATTCTTCCTTTTGCTGGGAGATAAGTCTCTGTTGTGTTTTAAGTTGGGTTTGTTGACTCTCAATCTGGGTATGTAAACCCCCAACTTCCATCTTCAGGTCTTTAACCTCTTCTTGGACATCATGTAAATTAGATTTTAACCCTTCAATTTCTTTATCTTTCTTTTGAATCTTATCCTACATTTTCTTCAGTTCAAGACTTAAAGTTTTAACTCTTGGTACAGGAGAGGTTGAATCATGAGGTGGTGATGTGGGAGTAGTATGAATGGGTGATTGTTGTGGAGATGGTAGTGGAGTGGGTTGTGGAGTGGGTTGAGGAGATGGTTCTGGAGTTGGTTGTGGAGTAGCTAATAGAGAATCTGATGAGGATGACAAATTTTCTAATCCAGTTTTGATTTTCTTTTCCCTAGGCACTTCTTCCTCATAATCAGAGCCTGACTCAACTTGCCGTTTGGAAGAAGATGCAAGATGCTTTGTTCTATCATCTGAATCAGACTTGTAGTAGTCAGATCCATAAATTCCTACATCCAGAGTTCCACTTGATTCTGCAACTTCCTCCTCAGCTTCAAGCATACCAGCTTCAACATTAACTGCTGGCTCTTGAATTATCTGAATTTGTTCAACAAAAGGAGCCTCTATCACAGGCTCAATGACATGTTGTTCTTCTTCTTGAATAATAGTAATGTTTATCTCAATCTCAGCTTCATCAATAGGTTGATTGCCTTGATCTTGTTCAACTTCCATCTCTTCTTCATCAGATGATAAGATCTCTTCTTCTAGATCAGGGTCAATATCAGGAATAAATTCTTCTTCTTCACCAATAATATGACCAAACAGGGGAACATCAGCTATAGCCATGTTGGTTCTCTTGTTGGTACTCCTCATATAGCTGAGAGTCTTGGCAATCATATGGTCGAACACAAAGGTGTTCCCAACTTGTTGCATCTCAGGATGAAGATGATTGATGATAATCTGTAGAAATCTTGGATATGCCAGAAATTTCTCCTTCACTGCTCCTGTTAGGTTGTCCTTTAACTGTCTGAAGATGAAGCCAGAAAAATTGTAATCTCTTCCCTTGACTAACCCCAAAATTGCTGAGCACAGAGTGCTGTTTGCTTAATCAAAACCTCCTTTTCTGATTGATAGGCAGTGAATAAACACGTGCACTATGTATCTCCAGTGGCTTGGTAAGGAGTTCTTGATTATCTAACCACTTTTGAATTCATCTGGATGACCCAATCTTCTGAAGCATTCTTTAACATAGAAGATTGGAAATTCAATGGGTGCATCTGGATTGTCATTAAACTGCAGCACCTCTCTAACTGTAGCTTCAGAAAATAAGACTTCTTGGCCAAGCACAGTTGCTCTGATGTGCTCCACATTTTCAACTGTGATGATCTCTGCAGTCTCCCAAAATTCTCTTATGGATGTCTCAAACACCAGCAGGTTGTTGCTGATGGCAAAGCTGATGTTGGAGTTTGCCAGGAAGTTTAAGACCCGAGTGAACTCTGCAGCTTTTGGATCATTGGCATTAAGGAATGCACAGACATTGTGTCTCTTTACGAATAAGAGATCCATACCTGTAAAATTCATCAATTTTGCACAAGAAGTAAAGTTTCTGAAAATACTTGACCAAAACAAGATATATCAACACTTAGAAAAAATCTGAAATCCTTACTGTCGAAACAACTAGTTTCGATTGAGATGAACTTGGTTAATTCAACAAACAACTTTATCGAAACAAGTAGTTTCGATAGATGCAATAAGCTTTGATCAATACTTAGAAAATTTTGAAATAAATACTGTCGAAACAACTAGTTTCGATGGAGATGAACTTATCGAAACTAGTAGTTTCGATGAAAAATCTTTTGAGAAATTTTGAAAGTGTTGAATCCTTTTTGTCGAAACTACTTGGTTTTGAAACCCAAACCCCTTTGATTCACGATACTCAGACTGATAAACAATTTTAATGAAGGGTTTAGAGTGGCATGTAAGTGACGGAACTTCATCTTACCGAATGTGAGATTGTTATCTACAAGAATAAACATTAATCGTGAGTTCAAAGATGATTGAGAAGTATGCAAACACAGATAAGCACAAAAACGACTGTTATTATGAAGATTTAGTCGAACAAATTTTAAATTTTGAAACCCTGGGTCTGTCGATTTGCAAAAATCATCCAAAATGAAGTAGTGAAACGTTACCTGATGATGGAGAAGATGGTGACAACGGGGGAAAATCAGGTGATGAACGCTGATATCTTGCAACTCAGAACAATGGCTTGAGAGATTTTACGTATGACGGAGAATATGAAGAGGGTTCGAAAATGACGAGTGAAACTCAGTATGAAGGAAGGGATAGATTATGAAGGCATTTAATTTGTGTGAGACAGATGACCAAAATACCCCTGTCGAAACAACTAGTTTCGATAGTTTAAAGTAGTTTCGATATGTACAACTAGTTTCGATCAGTCAAAGAAGTTTCGATATGCACAATTAGTTTCGATAGTTCAAAGAAGTTTCGATATGCACAATTAGTTTCGATAGTTCAAAGTAGTTTCGATATATACAACTAGTTTCGATCAGTCAAAGAAGTTTCGATATATACAACTAGTTTCAATAGTTCAAAGTATATTCGATATGTACAATTAGTTTCGATAGGTCAAATAGCAGAAACAAGACTAACATATATACACTGTTAAAACAAACTTAACTATAGAAATGAAATTATACACAAGATATTTACACTTATCTTCTTGAAAAAGATCCAACATGAGATCAGATCTGGTCAGTCTCTTGAAACACTTCCTTTTGCAATTCACTACTGTGAGTCCCTGAAGATAGCTGATATTTGTGCAAAGTAAACCCGAACATTTGTTTGTACTAAGATTTCATGTGATTAAAAGGTACCATTTAAGCAATATACAAGGTGTACCCCACATATTAAAATAAAATGATTTTGAAAACCTATCAATCCTCAAGAAGTACCCATCTTCATCCTATCATCTCTTTCTGATTAACCAAGGTACCGTCTTAGTAATGACAAAGTACCACCAAAATAAAATAAGATATCCAAGTGGTTTAGAAAATTAAAATAAAATATATCCAAGTAGATATTAAAAAGGTACGAGCATTCTAGATCTTTGCGTAAGCAAAACAGAAGAAGTCGTAAAATTATCCAAGCGGATAGAAAAATGTTGAACACCCGAGATCTTTGCGTAAGCAAAACAGACGGGGTCAAATCATCCAAGTGGATGGGAAAAGGATGAGCACCCGAGATCTTTGCGTAAGCAAAACATACTGGGTCATCGGTGGTAAATATTGTTATATTGACGGTCACTTGGCGTATGAATAGGAATCCAATACGTAAGCCTGTATCTGATTGAATTGGTTTTCTTAGATATAAAAATGGGTTAGATGTTTCAATAATGGGTTCAAACACACAAGTATGAGATATATATTAGGGTTTTCACACTACTTACAAGTTTTAACCATATGTCGGGCCTACCAGCTATACCTCAGTAAACACCATCGCTTTTGGTCCATTCCATGTCCAAGAGATGAGATCAGACACTATCATTTCTCAAATGTCAGATTCAATTTTTCCTGCAACTCAAAACCACTTGAAGATTATATACACAGCAATTCTTTTTCAATATTAAAATATTATATTTCTCCCCCAAAATATTTGCGTAGAAACTGTTCATAAAAATAAAATTTTTTTGGAATTTTCTTTGTTAATTAATCAAAATTTAGAAAATAAACTACTATTCACACAATTTACTGAAAGTTAATTATTCCAAGCATCTCCACCAGTTGGGCAAATCTGGTAGAGTCAAAAGCCTTTATGAAGATGTCTGCGGTTTGTTTATTAGTTTTGACTTCAACAATTTGAATATATTTCTTTTCCACACAGTCACAGATAAAGTGATGTTTGATTTCAATGTGTTTTGTTTTGGAATGCTGAACGGGGTTTTTGGTGATATGGGGAACGGCGGTGTTGTCACACAGAATGGGTGTCTCATGGAATGTGATCCCATAGTCAAGCATCTGATGGTGTATCCATCTGACTTGGGAACAACAGAGGGCTGCGGCAATGTATTCGGCTTCGGCGGTGGATTGGGAAACGGTGGATTGTTTCTTACATTGCCATGAGATAAGGCGGTTGCCAAGGAATTGACAACCTCCAGAGGTGGATTTTCGGTCTAAGTTGCAACCCCCGTAGTCTGAATCTGAATAAGCCACAAGATCAAATAAGTCAGTTTTAGGATACCACTGACCCAATTTTGGCTTATACTTTAAATATCTTAAAATACGTTTGACAGCAGATAAATGAGAGAGTTTAGGATTAGCCTGAAAACGTGCACACAAGCACACTGCAAACATGATGTCGGGTCTGTTGGCCGTGAGATACATGAGAGAGCCTATCATAGAGCGATAGAGATGCTGATCAACGCTTTCACCATCCACATCAGGAGTCAAACAATGACGAACTTCAACAGGAGTTTTTACAGGGTGGGAATCAGCCATTTTGAACTTGGTCAAAATTTCTTTCACGTATTTTTCTTGATGGATAAGGATTCCTGACTCAGACTGATCAACTTGTAGACCCAAAAAGAACTTCATTTCTCCCATGGAGCTCATTTCAAACTTAGATCTCATCACTTCCTCAAATTCTATGCAAAGACGGGGATTTGTAGATCCAAAAATGATATCATCCACATAAATTTGCACCATGATTGTATCCTTTTCATCCTTCCGTTTGAACAAAGTTTGGTCAATTGCTCCTCGTGTGAAACCATTCTCAAGCAGATGCTTTGATAAAGTTTCATACCTCGCACGAGGTGCTTGGTGAAGACCGTACAATGCTTTGTCTAACTTGTAAACACGGTCTGGAAAATTAGGATCAATGAAACCCGGCGACTGCTTGACATATACTTCCTCTTGAACTTTGCCGTATAAAAATGCGCTTTTGACATCCATTTGATGAACGGTGAAGTCCATGTAGGCTGCATAGGCGAGAAACATTCGGATGGCTTCCAAGCGAGCCACTGGTGCAAAGACTTCCTCATAGTCAATCCCTTCTTCTTGACAGAAACCTTGAACCACCAGACGAGCTTTATTTCGAATCACAGTGCCGCCTTCATCCTTTTTGTTGCGAAAAACCCAATGAGTGCCGATTGGAACTTTGTTCTTGGGAAGATCTACCAAATCCCACACATGCAGCTTTGAGAATTGCTGTAGCTCTTCTTGCATTGCTTCCACCCAGCTGTTTTCTAGTAGAGCTGCTTTGATGTTCTTTGATTCAGCTTGAGAAATGAAGCAAGAAAACATGCTGTTTTCAAATGCTTCACAGGCACTTCGGGTACTAAAACCCACATTGAGTGGTCCAATGATGTTATTGGTGGGATGAATCTTGTGAATTCGCAGTTGAGGAATTTCATCTTCTTCCACGACTTCTTCCAAATTGGTAAGATTTTCAGCAGGAGGATCGGCAATATCATTAATAGGATCTTCGGCAGGTGATTGTGGTGCAACATCTACTATTGGAATGGAGTTGTCTTCAACAGTTTCACTTGTTGCACCAGAACCGGAAGACTCCATATCAGATTCAGCATTAGCAACCACAGGAATTTCAACCTGAGCAGATGAGGAAGAGCCTTGATCATATATGTTCCCTAGATTGTTCACAGAGAAGTAAGGATTAGCATGAGTTGATTCAATAGAGAAATCAGGAAGATTAAATGACTTAAAAAACTGAATCGAAGTCAAAGAGCCAATTGGGACCGTCTCCTGCGTCCGTATGATTGTTTTTATGCCAATTGATATCAATGGACTCCATCACTATCCTCTTCTTCTTATGGTAGACACGAAAAGCACGTTGATTGGATGAGTAACCAACAAAATAGCATTCATTAGCTTTGGCTTCAAACTTGTTGAGCTGATCTGAAGTGTTCAGCATTGTGCACACACACCCAAATTTTCTGAAGAAATCAATAACTGGCTTGCGCTTGTACATGATCTCATAAGGTGTCTTGTTGCAACTTTTAGTGATAAGAACCCGATTTTGCACAAAACATGCAGTGTTGACCGCCTCAGCCCAGAAAGTCACGGGAAGCTTAGAGTCAACAATCATAGTTCGTGCAGCTTCAATTAAAGTGCGGTTTCTTCTTTCAGCTACACCGTTTTGTTGAGGAGTACGAGGTGCACTAAATTGTCAAGAAATTCCTTTGCTTTCACAGAAGGAATCAAGAGTTGCATTTTTGAATTCAGTTCCATGATCGCTGCGGATAGTCTTCACACTTAGATTGAAGAGGTTCTCAATTTGAAGCAGATAGGTTTTTAAAATCTCTGGCGTCTCATCTTTTTTGGCTAGGAAAAATACCCAAGTGAATCGAGAAAAATCATCTGTTACCACCAGACAGTATGACTTTCGTCCAAGACTCATGACACTCACCGGACCGAAAAGATCCATGTGAAGCAATTGGAGAGGAGAGTCAATGGAATTGGTGGTTTTAGGCTTATGTGAAGATTTGTGCTTTTTTCCCTTGGAACATGAGATACAATGTTCCATAGGAGTGAAATCTTTGAGCGGTAAACCAGTGACTAGGTTGCCTCGAACCAGTCGGTTCATTGTTTTGAAATTGACATGTCCCAACCTCTTATGCCACAGGAAAGATTCATCTTCGGAAGCCTTTGAGAGAAAACACGAGTCAATTCCCGATGGGTTGTTCATATCCAAGCTATATGTGTTGTATCTTCTGGGAGCACGCATGAGAATAAGTTCTTCCGGAATCACCACTCCCGGCTTCAAGATAAGACATTCCTTTGAATTGAATAATGCACAAAAGTCCTTGTCACAAATCTGTGAAACACTCATCAGATTGTATTTCAACTGAGGAACAAAGTTGACAAATTCCAGACTATTTACTCCATTTGATACTGTTCCTTGTCCTTCAATCTTTCCTCCTCTTGGGTTTCCAGCAAAAGCAACATACTATCCATCAATTTGATGATAATCTTGCAGCAAGTTAAAGTGCCCAGTCATATGTCTTGAACATCCACTATCTACATGCCAGATGTTATCGCCGGTGCTTCTTGATTGACCCTATACACAACGAACCACTTATACATTTTGACCAAAATTGTTTCAACAAAAAGATTTTAGTGTCAGGATATGACATCTCATTGTAATCAGAATTACAACCATCCTTTGATGAAGCATTGTCATCAAATAGAACATTATTTTTAATTTTCCAAGTTCGTTTTAAATAATTTTTAGCATTTTTAATTCTTTTACGTCTAGATTTCCTACTGTGAGAAGACTTAGGCAACACATATGAATTTAATGAACTTTTAGAAGGCGATTCTTCATTAGAATTGGTGGTTATCAATTTACAACTTTTTGAAACATGATTTGAGGCACCACAACTAAAACAAACGTTTTCACAAGATATCTTAGCCTGATAATAGTCATCACAAGATGAAGATGATTGTGATGTTGAGGAATCTGAACATGAGACGGTTCTCTCATCAATAACTTTGTCTTGAAGACGATGTGCTTCCTTTAATCTGAAAAAGTCCATGTTGCTCATGGTTTCTCGTGGTACATCATTCACAATAATTCCTGCACTTTTAAACTTGGTAACACATGGCATAACATTCAACGATTTAGGAACAAAAGGCAAAGCATTTTTAAATTTAGAAACATCACATCCCAGACCCGTATGCTCAGCGGGCATAGAATCAAAATACAAGTTTTCAACGTGTTCACAAATTTTTAGTTTAGACACGGACATATTATTACATTCATCCGACTCAAGTTCTTTTAAAATAGTTCTTTCATTGGTACTCTCATCACAATCATCTTTGGAATTTACACAATTTAATTCTGCACAAGAAGCAAAACTGTCAGAATCAGAGGACGTAATATAATCATCAGGAGATAATGTGCAAACAAAAGGTGTGGAAACATGTGGAGTTGGCATATCAGCAAATCTCCCTGATTTAGAATAAGGAGGTGGATGAGAGTTATACCCAAGACCTTCTGTGCCTTTTCTATTAAATTGTTTATCAATTATTCCAAATAGAATTTTCTGATCCATATCCATGTGGTCAACCTGTAATTTGGCTTTTTCTGCCTTTTGGACTCTTTCAGTTAAAATCGTATTATTAATGGTTTGAGTATTGAGTTGCACAATTAAAGAACGATTTTCACCAGATATGTCACGAATTTTCTTTAAGTAAAGTTTCTCATTTTTGGCAACAGAGTCATACATCACCTTAATGTGATCTCGTTCATCAATCAAGGCTTGATTGATGAATCTGTATTTTTGAATTTCATTTAAGCAAGATCTAGAATTACACAGTTTAGAAATAACCTCAGCAGGCACAGCAGTGAGATCCTCAGCAGGTTCAATCATGACACACTTGCCCTGGTCCTCCACATCAGCCATCAAGGCTTTATCAGCAGCTTCCTCAGCTTGTTCTCGCCAATGATAGTGTCCATCAGCATGACACACAAAAGCTGTGGAACTTGAATATGTGTTTGTCTTTGGAGGATTGACAGCTTGTTTTCCAGAGGAAATCTTCTTTTCTTGCTGATCCTTAGAGGACGGCTCCTTGCAGTTTCTGGCAAAGTGACCCAGCTGATCACAATTGTAGCATCTCACCTTCATGATATCAAACCCAAGTGTCTTTCCTTTCTTGAATATGTCTATGCCAGTCCTTTTGATGAATCTTTTGGCTCTTAAGGTTAACATGGCCATGCACCAATCAATGTCTATTTTCTCCAAATCATCAGGATTAATCTGCTCCAAGTCATGAGGTTGAAAGCTAACCGGTGTTAGATTTCCAGAAATCAGTGCATCATAACATGACATGAAAGCAGTCATGATTGGGACATAATCATCAGGAATCATGGTGACAGTCTTTTGAGGAGCAGAGGAGCTGGTAGAATTAATTGCAGCAGCTGAAGGAGGGACATCAGTCTGAAAGTATGGGCTACCGGATGAGCTTGATCCAGCAATAAGAGCTGTGTTTCCAGACTGATTTGACGGGGTGACTGCTCCCTTCTTAATCTCAATTTCATAAGATTCAAGAATGCTATAGACTTCCTGTTGAGACAGAGCACTCAGATTCTCAGTCATTTTGATCATGATTCGATACATATTCCATTCCTTAGGAAGAGAATCTAGGAGTTTATTGTTTAGATCAAGAGTAGGATACTCAACTCCCATTACTTTCAACCTTGATACAATGCTTGAGAAACGGTTGATCAAATCAGATATTGATTCTCCCCTTACACTGCTGAACATCGCATATTGTTTCTTGATCAGATCTCTTTTGCTTTCCCTGACATCCTCACTTCCCTCATATCTTGTGCACAATGCAGCCCATAAGTCTTTGGCAGTTGTGTACTTAGAAAAGATGTTGAAAATATCCATAGGAAGAGCCATGGCAATAGTCCCGTAAACCTTGTTGTCTCTGGCAATCAAGGCAAGATCTTTCTCATCATACTCAGATACTAACTTAGGACGTTGAACATCAGCAGTGGTAGTTACGGGCTTGTGGGGACCATCGGTGATAGAACTCAACAATGTATAATCGTGAAATTGAAAGAAAAGCTTCATCTTTTTAGTCCAGTCATCAAATTCTCTTGTGGACACAAGAGCAGGTGGTCTATTTCCCCCAGAATGTTCTGTTGAACTTGAAGTGGCCATAATATTCTGAATCGAAACTAAACAGTAACTAGTTTCGATAGGACAACTTCTATCGAAACAACTAGTTTCGATTGGACAATTTCTATCGAAACAACTAGTTTCGATTGGACAATTTTTATCAAAACAACTAGTTTCGATAGGACAACTTTTATCGAAACAACTAGTTTCGATACTGAAAATTTCACAGACAAGTTTCGATAACCACAGTTTCTATAGAGATAAGACAAAAATCTAGTTTCGATAGTACCTTCTCCCGACAAAATGTAGACAAGAAGTTTCGATGATCAACAGAAATCAGAAACTGTCCCCAGTAGTTTCGATGCCTTCTTCTCCAAGTTCAGAAATACTCCATTGATACTAAGCTCCAGAAATCAATAGTGCAGAAATGACAAACCAATCCAGCGAAAACCTCCGTCTAACACTTATGATCACTAATCCAACCTCCGATTCTGAAAAATACGAGCAAAAACCCTTGGAAATCGATGAAACAGTAGCCGTCAATCAGTAAAACAGTACTTCCGAGAATAGATGTGAAAAAACCCAAAATAAGCTTTGAATACCCTCAGTAAACACCTAGAATCGATCAATAAACCTGATAACACTAAAAAACACTAGAGCATAAAGCTCTGATACCAATTGTAGGTCCAGATTTAACTTGAAATCACTGATATGATCGATTACACACACACACACAGGCGGAAACTGTGTGTATGGTGGTGAAACAGATGATAGAAACAGTGTTGGTGAAGATAACCGGCTAAACACACTATGAATCAACACGCAAATGGTATGAAAATGTAAGACCACAGTGCATAAACAACTGCAAATTGTATTGATTCAAGAACAATGTGAAAGAGAAGGTTCAGGGTTACAGCCGCTACTCACACCCTAAACATTCTCAAACTAGGCTATTTATAGTAGTGACAGGTATCGAAACTATGTTCAATCGAAACTACTAGTTTCGATTGACCATTTACAAGTGATACACAGAACTGTCGAAACTACCATCTATCGAAACTACTAGTTTCGATTGAACAAACTCAATCGAAACTAAGTAGTTTCGATGGCCTAGACTTAGCTAATAAAGCAGTAAATTACAGAAAACTGAAATTACATTTAATGAATGACATAAAGTAAACTAGTCTAAAATTGTTTAAACATACAATAAATGACAACAACTTATACAAAAGATATGACTCTACACGTCTATCAACTGTTGAAGAGGTTTAACGATACTAACTAGTTGTTGAGTGGGTTACGAGAATTTCTACGGACAGTGGAAACTTAAGTCTGTAAATCACAGATTAGGACCATTTATCCACACACTAGGTTTCACCAGGACTTACATGCACCTCAAATTACTATTACGTGTGCACCCGTAACGATAATTTGCTTTGCATGCTCACCCTAGCTTCTCCCTGTCCTGTGTCAAAATGTCCCTCAATTTTTATGGCCGGGTACAGAGTATTGTTAGAGACGATAAGTCAATGAAAGGCTCATTCATCAACCATAAGTTGGTCAACTAGGACTCATATCAGGATGAGTAGTTGGGAATCGTTTGATCCGAGTATTCCCTCGAGTTAAAATACACTACGATGGTCCAATCCAGCGGATTGTAGATGGAATCATGCACGTGAAATGCAACTTTGAGAAGTGAAACTAGTTCATGGTTATGTGTTACTGGAAGAGGCAAAGTAGTCGTCCTTCCAACTGATTCAGGATAGGGTTTGGGTATGCAATGAGCAAGGCGTTCTCAACCTTGTGGTTTTTCTTTCTTTAACAGAATATCGACCAAAGAGTGAGCCCAAGGCTTGGGAAAGTGATGACATCTATGTGTCAATGAATTTCTATAATAATACGTGCAACGGTCTGACTCCACACGGTGTACCTCAAGCGAGGTCCACGGGTTCGGTCTTGAAGCAGAGTAAAGCTAGTGAGGTCGGGGTATTGTTGCTAGCGGGTGTAGAGGGACTTGCCTCCGACAAACCCAACTCCCAAAGAGACATGTGCTAGTGATGTGTGTCGTCCCTAACACGGACTTAAGAAGGCCCACCATTCCCGATTGTGTCATCGATAGGCTCAAGTCGGTGTTATCTTTGGCTCTGATGGTGTAACAAGGGTGCAGATGATGGTGGTGTGAGTGACTCCTCCGAAGGCTCCGTCTTGCTACCCTCGGACGGGAGTGGATGTTGTTTTGGTGATTCCCCGAGTGTCGCCACTGGGAATGATGATGCACTGAGAATGACGTGTTCCTCGTCAGCAGAGGGTGATATGGATGATGTCAACGTGCATGCAATGCAATGTATGTATGGATGTTATGTGTAACATGTATGAGTGTCTGTGTCGTATAACTAATGCATGTGTGCGGTAATAGTCTAGTATGCAATCCTAGTTCTCTATAACCAATATCTCTGATACCAATCTGTCACACCCCCAAAATCCACTAACGGATTTTTACCGTTAGGCGTGTGATAAACCAGGATCTCAGTTATTAGTTACGTCAAACGACACTATATGAGTTTAAACAAAACCATTAGATGTTCAGAGTTAAATGCGGAAGCGGTTTATATCAAATAGTTAATGCGCAAAACAAACGCGCCCAAGTTTAGTTTAATAAAAACAAGTGAATTGTTTTAAATGTTTGCATAAGAATGCAATGACAGTAGGACTCCATGCATGTCCTAGGTGTGCAACCTGTGCCTTAGCGACATGAGAAACATGTAAGAAAAAGTGTCAACATGAGGTTGGTGAGTTCACAAGTTTGTAAGTAAATAAACTGTTTGTGTGTTTGCAGGATCCACATACGTAAGTCACACCTATTGCTAGCTAGACAATGTACAATTTACTCTAAGCGCTCGCAACCGAAGCTGACTGTTTGTGTTTGAATGCCTCCCGCCAGGTCTATCAACCCTGGAAATGTGTTTAGGCCAATATTACACCCGTTCGACCTCCAATCGAGTTAGCGCGACTAACGCGGGTGGGGTTTGTCAAACCCAGTAGTACTACCAAACATTACCTCGCTAAATCCATATTAACGGTCCAATGTGTGTGAGGACTTTCAATGATAGTGTGTTACGCTTAAGTAAACAAGTGGTAGTGAAATACTATGTGATCCATGTTTGTTTGTGTGCGTGTTTCTCCCCAGCGGAAAAACAAGTAAAAGGATGTTTGTCTGTAAGCATGTTTCTCCCCAACGGGAAAACAAGTAAAATGATGTTCGTTTGTATGCATGTTTCTCCCCAACGAGAAAACAAGTAAAAATGATGTTCGTAGATTAATTGGGCCGGAACCCTAGATTAAGAATACAAGATCGAATTGATAAAATCTGATATTAAAAGTTGTTGGAATCATAGGGCTTTCAAAAAGGATTGATTTGCGAATCCAACTATGTAGATTAATTGGGTTTATAAAGTTGATAAGATCGAAACCCCTAAATTGTCTTAAGAATAAACCCTAGATTCTGGATTTTGATCAAATTGATTATATATGCCCAAATTGGCATAGGGCTTTCAATAAACAGACTCAAAAGAAACTAAGGGAGCGTTTAATTACCAGAATAGAGCTCAAATTGATGGTGTACGAGTAAATGGACTCCGACTGTGAATGGCTTGGTCTCCGGTGATCGTGACTGTTTCTCCGGTCGAATTGGTATATGGAACAGGTTGTGTGGATCTCGTCTAGTGTGCGCACGGGTTTGATTTCAGAAATGGTGGCCGAATTAACAAGAATTTGTGAGTAAAAAGGACGAACTCGACGGTTACGACTTGATTATCCATTATTGAGTTTAATTCGAATCAATGTCGGGGTTTAATGACTTAATGATGGATGTTAATGGCATATAAGCATATTTCAGTTACAATATCAACCGAATTTCAGTTGTAGCATTTGAATTTGAGCCAAGAACAAGGGGTTTGACTTTCTAAAGTCAACAAAATCGAATTTGGGTTATTTACCGATTTAGTCCCTGTAGTTTCATGTGTTAGGGTTTAGAAATAGCAAAATTAGTCCATGGGGTTTAAGATTGGGTTAATTAGGTTAGGATTTAACTGAATTTGGTTAACTGGGCTAACCCTAATTAACCGGATGTCACATCATCCCCTAGTTGAAAGAATTTTCGTCCCGAAAATTAGAATAAATAAAAAAAAATTCTGAGGTGTCACACAAGATACTGAAGAGTGCTGGTATGTATGAATGCAATCCCACTCGATACCCAATGGAGCCGTGGTTGCAGGTATCAAACGATGAAGTCGGGAGTCGGTAAATGAAACTGAATGCCGACGAATCAACGGTAGTCTAAGGTGCCTAATGCAAACTAGACCCGTCTTAAGCTACTATGTTGGAATGGCCAGCCGATTCATGCAGGAACCAAAGCGGAGTCATATGCAACTTATGATACACATACTGTGTTACGTGCATGAGTCTCTAAATCATGACATAACATGAGATTCAAATTTGGTCAGGTTTTGTGATAGTAGTCATGTAACTGACCAAACCGATGGAAGAAACACTATGGGTATGGTGTTCTATCTGGGTAATTCACTCGTTTCATGTAACTCACAAAAGCAAAATTTTGTTGCACTCTCTTCTTGTGAGCCAGAGTTCATGGCAGCTGCAGCCACAGCCTGTCAGGCGATACGGTTAAGAGTCATGTTAAGTGATTTAACAGGTTGTGACGAAAAATGTGTGATGCTTCATGTGGATAACAAGTCGGCGATTGCCTTGATGAAGAACCCGGTATTCCACAGTCGAAGCAAACATATAAATACTAGGTTCCGTTTCATACGTGAATGCATTGAGCTAGAAGAAATTCAAGTGGAACATATTAGAGGAGAAGATCAACGGGCCGACATACGAACTAAAGCACTACCGAAGTAAAATTTGAAGAAATGAGAAGTCTACTCGGATTGATAATTGTCAGAGGAACACATCAGGATTAATGGGGAGAATGAAGGAATTAATCCCGAAGGGTGGATCGGGTTTTTTAGTAGAAGATAAACATTAGGAGATTTTATTAATTATTTAATTGTTTTAGATAAGTGTTTGAGTCATTTTCTGATTATAATTCAAACTAGTAGTTTTACCCGCCGCGCGTTGCGGCGGCGTCGAAATGTACACTAACTCGAATTCTCGCGTCACGCGGCGTGAAGCAGATCTTAAACGTTTGAGTTGGTTAAAAAAGAAATATACGTAGGTAAAAAAACATATGAGGTTATGGGTACTCGTTTAACACTGAAAGAAAATGTAAAAAACAAAAGAAAAAAACCAAAGAAAGGAAAAGACATAAAATATGAAAATGCGTGATTAAGAAACATAAGAAATACAAAAAATACAAGATAAAGTAAATCCAAATCGATCTTAATTATACGTAAATTAATGAAAAAAATATTAAATAAAGTAGGTAATTAAATATAAAAAAAAACATAACCCAGGGACTCGAAATGAAAACATTGCTTTTTAAACAGTAGATAGTAAAAAAAATTAAGAAAGAAACTTAAAATTAAAATACTAAATATTTAGTTAAATAAAATAAGAAAAAAAGTGTTATTATAAAAAAGGAGTATGCCTTATTATAAAAATCTTTTAACACATGGTTGAGCTGAGGCCTGAAGTCTTAAGGGACCCGGGTTCAATCTCTGTCATCACCATTAATTTCTGCGGCATCGCAAATGAGGCCTTTTAGGCTGATGCACCAGGCTTTTACCCACGCCGATCCAGGGTTCGAGCCTCGGCTCTTCCTCAAGCCCGGAAGGGGCCGTATTGGGTGGGGTTTTTCCTTGAAAGCTCTCCAACTCTGACGCCAAGTGAGCCCGGTTGAGACAACATATTGGCCAAAGTTGGACGAGACTCTCCCATACGACGGAGGATGTGAAGTCACAATATTCAATGTTCGCCTTTCAAAAAACAATGATATACCAAAATGGAAAGGACGAAGTAAAATTGAAAAGAGAATTAAGTTTGACTGTGAAATATTAATAAACTAATAGGGTTTAAAGGTGGCACTGTAGCCACCGACCTTCCTTTTAAAAGAGATTACTAATTGGAGTCTGCTTGGATTTTAAGCAAAAGGAAAACTATAAATAGAGTTAATAGGAGTCTTGTATTTTGTTGATTCAGTTTTAATAAAATCAAAGGAGAAATTACTATTTGAGTATCTAATATTTATATATTTTAACTAGTTGAGTCCTTATGTTTTAAAATCTCGGTTTAAACCCTGACTTTTTATTTTTGACTCCATTTCAGTCTAGATGGTTAACGTCATTAGATTTAACAGTTAACTTTTTTCTGAAATAACAAAAATACCCTTAGAGACACAAATAATTAAAAAATATTATATATTCTATCATCTCTCTCCCGTTAATTCTCATCTTTTATCTACCAATTCCGAGGATAACCATCAATATGGAACTTCACCTTCCCAATGACAATCTCCCTCGTCTTATTTCGTCGATGTGAAAGCCATCCTGAGACAAACAACGCTACCTCCGTTATTTCTAATTGCGTTGTCGGCGATGCTCTGACTCGAAGGAATCCGTTAAGATCTCTCAGAGTTTCCGTCGCTCCTCCATTCAACCCCTTTCAGATTGCTCAAGATGAGAAGCAAATGCAGGTATATGTGACTTATTTATAGTTAGTATATTAAACGGTGATAATAACCACCTTTCAAGTACTTCAGTGGTGGCCTTACTCATTATCACAAGAAAAATTCTCTAAGATTTCCCAGCTTCAAGCCATTTTATACATAATCTCCAAATTTAAAATAGTGGTGGTGGTGGATATATAACGTTTTCTGACAATTTGAGTACCTGAGGGTATTTTGGTTATTTCAGGAAAAAAAAATAACTGTTAAATATAACGAATTTAGATATCCAGACTCAGATGAATGGGCTGTTTGGTAGCCTCATAATGATTATTAAGAGCTCCCTCTTAATGGTTCAAATCCTCTTAATAGTTAAGAGGTAAGGGGCCATATAACTTGTGAGGACTTAGATGTTACCTCTTAACCATTCAGACGTAGGGTTACCTCTTAACCATTAAGAGGCTTTGAACCATTAAGAGGTAGCCTCTTAATAACCATTAAGAGGCTACCAAACAGTCCCGAAGTCAAAAATGAAAAGTCAGGGTTCAGACCGGGGTTTTGAAACATAAGAGACTCAACTAGTTAAAATGGACAAACATTAAGGACTCAAATAGTAATTTACTCAAATCAAAAAAGCCGTCGTAGTGTCCGCCACAAAATTAGAGAAATAAGTTCACATGTCTTGCCAGCATAAAGGAGATCGAAAGCTCTCAAACTTGGTTCTACCAATCATGTACAGAGTGTAAAAAGAAAGTAATTCCAAAAGAAGAAAGATTTGTATGTATAGACCATGGTGAAATTAAATCACCAAGATACATGTAAACTCTCAACTACCATCACACTTCTTATTGTATTTACCCTTATAAATGACTTTCATCAATTAGGTACTGCGTGAACGCAACCATCCGGATGACACAACATCATTACCTGGTGTTCTCTTTAACGATGTGATGACAAAACTTCTTGGAATTGAATGTAACGATATGGTTGTCAAAGAAGATTTCACAAACCCAAATATCTTACCAACCCCATTGCGTTCTATACGAGGCCGACCAAAAATATTCCAACTTCAATTGCGAGAACAAAACATTAAAGACAACGTCTCCTTTACAGTTAACAAGGTTTTAGAACTGAAAACCGCTTCCACCGACGTTGCATCCACTTCCGCCGCACCATCAACAAAAACAAAAGGAAGACAAATGAGATGTTCCTCAGGTACGAAAAACTTTTTTAAAATTTAAATAATAATTTATTTACTCTTTTCCCAAAAACATACAGAACTTATCAATTGCTATTGCATTATTGTCAAAGAAGGCTAATGGTTATACTCAAACAGAACAGGTCACTGCCAACAAAAAAACAGGCAATGACACAAACCTATAAGTATTATCAACACCACAAACGAGTATTATCAACACCACAAACGATGTAAGTAAGTTCAAATTTCTATTAATTATTGTATTTTTGGAGCTTATCAATTCTTTTAAGTCTTTCACACACCAAGATTTTTCATACATATTATAAAATAAATTTTCTTCTTTTCTGCAGGAATGTGGGAAAACTAATCATCCTATTGTTGCATCATGATTATAAAACAATCATATGCTTTTGTTAAACACTATTTTGCAAACATTTGTATAATTAAGGGTAGTGGATGCAAAACTTTAAGTATAATTAACTGTCACATACTTGAAACCTTATGTGTTATCAAGTAGTGTATGTAAATAAGAAAACAAATTGGTTGTTAATGCTATCTATTTAGACCTCAGATACAGACAATATTTTACTCTTTCTACATGTTATGCAATTTAGAAATTACTGATTGATTATTATTTATCTAACGTTTAGATTATATTAGAATATTCAACGCCCCGCCGTAACGCGTGGGTTGACGTAAACTTGTTTATAACATAGTCATATCAACATCATTCATGTAACAATCATCTTTGAAGTAAAAGGGCATGACTATGTCAGCTATGTGAATTTTAGTAACAAAATTGTGTGATTTCACAAAATTTTGTGTTAACTAGTAAATTAAATAAATATAGGTTTTTTTTGCATTGTAACAAGCAACTTGGATCATTACTTATCAGATCATTGTTGTACACCATTTTAAAAGAAATTTGTATTTGATAAAGTGCAGGCTATATGCACCCCTGCTACCGCTAAATGCATCATCTGCTATTTGATTTCATTGATGTTTTGGATTTTTTTAATAAAAAAATCCCTAAATTCCTGTTTACAAAAGTGTTATTGTTTAAACGCTCATTTAGGTCAAGGGGACTACTTCCGTGGAACCCGTCGTGAAGATGACATGGACGGCGTGAAAGCATGAAACACCGCGCCCCCTTGGCGTGGTCCACGGTAGTGTCGTGAAGATTTCCACCGGCATGGAAATGGATTTGTAGCCATTGGGCGTGGGGCCTACCCTCTCAAACGGTCAAAAATTTTAAAAAAAAATTATTAAAATTTTAAATATATTTTATACTATAAATATAAGTCATCTCAAACATATTTTTATCATCTTAAAAACATATACTCTCCCATTCAATCTCAACCATCTCAAACCATTTTTCAATCTAAAAACGAACAATATAAACGCAACCGTGAGATACACAATAATCTTCGTCATGATTTGGTGCGTCATCTCGACTTGGACAACAATTAAAGTCTAGTTTTATTATTAAGTTTATGTATTTTTATTATTTCCTTTTTTTATTATTAATGTATTTTTTACTTATTAATCAAAAAAATTATTATTTTCTTTTAAATTTATTAATGCTTTTATATTAATTATTAAAACAAATAAATATTAAATTAAATTAGAAAAAGAAAATGACGTGACAGTGTGGAGATTTGGAACCATTTCCCTCACATGTGGAGTGGTGTGAAAAAGCTGTGAAATCTGATGTGGCGCTGACGTGGAGGGGTGTGGAGGTGTGAAAAATGTGGGTACTCCCTTAGCCTTAAAAGTTGTAGGATCACATATAAACGCTCTTTTAAGGAAGAGTTGTTTCACTTTTTAAACTCTCGTGTTACACGTGGGCGGGTACTTTTACCAAAGTCCTTGTTAAATATATTAGAGCATGAGGTATACCCGTGTGATTGTGGTGTGCTGTGATAATAAAGTGCACGCCACGTGGCGCCATGTCACTACCCTCATTATCACACAACCTATCACTTGGCAAGGGGTATACCCGTGTGATTGTGATGGTGTGATAATTAAATGTTTATTTTTTAATTTTTATTTAAATAAAATAAAACATAATTTTTTTTTGAAAATATAGCCGTTCAACGGCTTTGTAAACGTTGAAGTACACAAATCACCCCGTGAAATTTTTCACGCCAAGGAATCACGCCCCCCCTTCACGCTGCAAGGGGGCTGTGTTCCATCTTAATCACGCTGTGATTAAGGTTGTCACATCGGACGACGGCGTGGTAAATTGATGCATACCGGATGGCCTTATGATACATTGGAAATTGATGATTTATAAACTTGGGAAATAAACAAGTTTTTTTAATTTATAAATGTTTTGAAGTCTTTTACGTGATAATGTGAAAGTTAACAAGTTTGAGTTTATTGATTAAAAAAGCTGATTATTTATTTTGAATTTGAAATAAAAGGTTTTATTAGATATATAAAAATTCAGTTCAAAATTTTAAAATATTACAACTAATGCTTTGAAAACTGAACCGGTGGACGAACCGTTGAACTCATCGAAACAATTGGACTTGTTTCAAATAACAGACAACGTTACAATCGATACATTGAATTGAAAATTATGCAGTACGATTACAAGAGTAGGTGAAATTCACTTATTTTATCACATCATTTTATTACACATAAAACTATGGAGGAGGAAGAAGTAGGCGGTGAGTGTTCATGCATGTGGAAAAGAAATTGTGAGTTGTTTGCATAACAAATGAATTGCATACCGACACTTCCTCGTACTGTAATATTCCCCAACGACACATGTTGCATTGACCATCATCCCTTGAGCAGGATGTGGGTGTCTTATGAATGCTCCCAAACTTCACACTTCCTCGAGCGTAGGAATAGGTCTCTGTTTCAGAACAAAGGAGCACAGGCAGAATGCGCACAAACATCACAATGATAGAAACAAGAATGAGGATTAAATTCAATCTCACAAAAGTATTCACTCTTGTCATAAGCATGCCTAATTGTCTTAGGCAACAACAAAGCACACGCCGGATGTATATATACAACCAATCTTGTCGTGAACCATAAAGAATATCAAAATCCATATCATATGACAAATATATGGTGTGGGGGTACGCTTTTTAACTAATGAAAGAAGATGTGTGATTTTTTTAGGCATAAACCCACAAGTAGCATCAACGTAGTAATTACATTTGATGCAGCCATAAGCATATCCGTTGCAAGGTAAGCAACAAACAGCACACTTAAATATGTTGAAAAACACACATGGGACGTTTGCATCAGAAGGAGGGTATGTTGTGGGTGGTTGTCTACTTGTGTTGGTAACCGAGTACACCACTCATGAAGAGCACCAACACTTGTAAAACGGCATCTCGGTGATTGGTCTCACACATCCATTGCATAATAGTTGGATCTTTTTCAGTGGGCTATGACACATGATCAATGAGGTTGCCCCTCTTGAAGCATCAATCCATTCTGTATCAACTAAAATTAACCCATGTTGATGGATATGATATTAACTTTAGGCCCAGTTTCTTTGAAAAATAAATGTTTGGGTATGCTGTAGGTTGGATCAGGAAATGGTAGGCAGAGAAGATCAGGATAGTCGGTATCTTCAAAATTTTTAATGGTTGGACCTTTGCCTGAAAAGTTTATTATATCTCAGATAGTGTGTTGTCAAATGGTAAAATGATCAATAATATATAACTAATTATTAAATGGAATAAATCATATGTAGAAAGATTTACTAATTACCAATAGACAAGATGGACATGAATGGCTCTCTTCTTGATGTTACACAATCCAGATGGACATAGTACATACATTTTTCGCATTTGTAAATCTAAAGATAGTCTTTGAAAAATCTATCATTGCATACTCCACACCACATTTTACATCAAGTGTGAAGTTGTAACAAAAAGGACATTTATAGGACACTCCATAAGCCACGTTTTCACAATAAATGCAATATCCAAATGCCATCGGTCTACTAATTGAGGATGCGGATGTGAAGTGTGTTTTAATGTTGTTGGAAGTTCTGCACAGAAATTATGAAGAGAGTAATCACATGAATCATCTATACATTTATAGTAGTACCTGTGGTACTCAATGATTTCTTGACCGCACCGCTTACATGCAAACTGATCTTGTGTAACCAAACACGGTGCAACGGTATATTCGGAAATCAAGAAAAAAAGTTACGTCTTTATAAAAAAAACGTTAATAAACACAAAATTCGAAAAGAAACATCTAAGTTAATTTGCAGCAGTACTAGAGTTGATTACAAAAAGACATCTCACATGATCAAAACAATAATTTTTTGTCCAGCGTAGTCGGTCTCCACTTTACTTGATGAGCTTAAACATGATAAGAAGACTTTTTTTTAATTTTTAATGACTCTTGCGAAACATAAATTAGTAAATTATCTCATTTAAGAAAGTATACTAATATTCTGTATAAAAAGCAATAAGATAAAAAATTATTCATTATGAATTCACATTGAAGTAACTCCTTTCTATTTGTAGTTATGTTTTCATTTTGTTATACTTTGGAATTGGAATTCAAATTTAGTACTTTTAAATTACTTGCAGTTTGGGAAAGGAATTTGACTTTAGAAATCTCTAATTAAATTATTAATTTATAGCTCGGAAAAAATAATGTTATGGACTTATGGTTATTATGGGCATGTCCATATGTTTTATTTTTCTTACCTAAAATGTAAAGGTTTGTAATGGTTGAAGTATTTCCTTGATCTCATACGATAAACAAGACCCTTACTATAAAAAGAGGAAAAGGAATACAAAGAGAAACAATTTATGAGAACCCTAAATAAATACAATCTATGATAAATCTATACTATATAATAAATAAATGTTTTTCATGTCACGTGTCGCATCATATTCATTCTCATTATCTTTTCACGCATCTCTCTCTTATTAAATGCATCTATATATTTTAATAATAATATATATTTAAAGAAAAATTTAATTATACTAATAAAATACATTTATTTTAAATTATCCCTTATTATAAAACTTTTGAAATTTAATTATGTAACTTTTATTTTCAATTAAATAGTAAATGAAAGTCAAATTAAATTAAATAGTAATTAACGTATTTTCAAAACCCAATTATATATTAATTTTTACATATTTTGAATTTGTTTTATATCCGTAGTATATTTAATATATTTTTACACCTGTAAAATATATACATAAAGATTTAAGAATTTTATGTATTGATATTTTTCACCCCGTGTGTAGACACGGGTTCTAAACTAGTATATATATATATATACACACCAGGTTAAAACACATGTATTACATGGGTTGAATAAATACAACTTGTTATAAAACAACAGTTTCTATTAAGATTTGTATGTTGGATGTTATCAGTAATCAGTGAAATAAGAAATAATTAAGATTTAAGAAATTATAAATAACAAATAATGAAGATTTAAGAATTATAAAATTGTATTTTAAAATAAGATATAATTAAAATTTTCTTATGATTTAGTAATTTTTAATAAAATATTAGAATAAATTTTAGATATTTAATTATTTAACAATATCATTATTTAATAGAAGAGAGAGAGACGCAGAAAACAAAAATCTAGACTTCAGCAGAAGTCGACACGTAGCAAGTATAGTTATTCATTTATTATACTATGACTTAGAAATCCGGTATATTACACATAGTGAATATGCACTTTTATATGTACTTAGTAATAAAAAATTACATATTACATATTTATAACATATTACATAGTTTTTTTAATACAAATACAAATTTTAGAAACGTTATATAGTTATTTTTTTAAAATGTTTTATAGAAAGAATGAAAGAAATGTTCAAATTATAAAAATGTTTTATGAATAAACCTATATTTTTTTAAATAAAAAATGTTTTATAAAAATAATATAAAAGTCATTATTATTTAATAGGAGAGAGAGTCGGGAAACAAAAATTATAAAAAAAAGCTAAGGAAATTTGTATAACTAATAGGAGAGAGAGGCGGGAAAAAAATGTTGAGCATGAACATGAGAATGACAAGTGTCCACCAAAACCTTTATTTATTATATAGTATAGATATAGATATATGCTAATAGCCCCCTCAGTTCGAGTAGGTGAGCAACACACGCTCAAACTGGACCAGGATGACTGAAACAGATGACGAGGAAGCCCTTTGGTGAAAATATCGACAACTTGTGATGAGGAGGGCACATTTAAAACTCGAACATGACAGATTTTAACTTTTTCACGGACAAAGTGAATATCCATCTCCACATGCTTGGTACTGAACAAGATTTTGAGATAGGTGCACTCAAGACACATTGTCGCAATATAGGATGGTTGCAATCCGGATTGGAACATGGAGCTCTAGAAGGTTTCGAAGCCAGCTAGTTGCAACTACATTTGCCACCCCTCTATATTCAGCCTCTACATGTAGCAGCCCGTTTTCAAACATTCAACCATTGTAGAATATGTACGTATATGTAAATTCTAGAATTTCCTTGTATTCTTGTAAAGTGGAGGGCCGAAGGTGTAAATTCCTTAACCCTTGATGGTTAGTGCATGAAAATTTATCTTGGGAGGGTGTGATTACCAGCTTGCACAAACCCTATTTGGCCGACATCCCTCAAACCTACGGCCATTAGAGAACGTCTCCATCTCAGGAAATAAGGTATTATTACTTCATCAATCACCATTTATTCGTATACCTTCAATCAGATAGCTCTAATTCACGCAAAACCGATTGTAGGGTTTGGTGTTGAGTTGAAGTCGTGAGCAAGGAGGAAGATTGAAACTTAAGCTCAAAAGATTAAGTGCAGGTTTACAAAAAGAGTTAACGTTAAAATTTAAATACTATGTAACCAAACTGGGTGGGGGTAGAACTAAGGCAAATAAGTTGTCAAAGTCCAAATGAAATCTCCACATCATTCAGACTTCGTCGTCCTTTACAAGATCCTTGAACCTCGTCAGTTCATGGCCTTTTGTTTTATTTGATTAAGATCCTTAGACAAGCCTTGAGTACTTGACATCTTAACCAATTCAATTCACAGGTATCTACACATTGATTTTTTTTTAACCGTATGCGTCAAAAGGCACCTGTACAGTTCCAAAGGGATACAATTTGACCCTAATCAACCGACTTTATCAAGAAAGATTACTTTTTTTAAGTCAAGTGGTTGATAGCGAGATCTCAAATCAACTTATAGGTCTTATGATATATCTCAGTATCAAAGATGATACCCAAGATCTGTATTTGTTCCATGGCTCCCCGATTTGTTTATTTCATTATTTCAAAACACGTGTAGGCATTTATACATACGTTTTGTAAACATTACTCGCACAAAGTCCATGGCCTCCTGATTTGCCATCCGTAGGCCCATATATGACCACTTTGGCTACCCATGTTAATACATTACAACTTCTCTCAATGGAAAACTTATTTAGAAGCAATTGACTTGCGACTTAAAGTTGCATAATAAACTAATATTATTTTGCTAAATACTAAGTTATAAACAAGACGTGCAGCACCTTCGCCAGAAATTGTAAACAAATAATTTGGGTGACAAGTGTGCACGCAATATAAGCAAAACATTGACCAAGTGTCCATCTACCAAAGATTTCAACCTTGTGAGCCAATTCAGTTTTGATCATTTTGTGACTTTAAAATCCTGCAAAATAAAAAAGCCATAACCGAAAGGTACCACACGTGTAGGGTTGTTCAAAAAGCTCACGGCTCAAATCTCGCTCGAAATTGGCTCGGTTTGTACACGAACCGAGCCCGAACCAAGGCATGCTCGCTCGTTTAAATTAAAGCCAAAACTTTAATATATATATATATATTAAAACCCAAAATTTAATATATATATATATATATATATTAAAACCCAAAATTTAATATACATATAAATTAGAGTAAACTGTCATTTTCGTCCCTGTGGTTTGGTCAAAATTGCCACTTTCATCCAATAGTTTGTTTTTTTGTATCTGGGTCCTCATGGTTTTAAAATATTGCCATTTTCATCCTCGTGGTTTTAAAATATTGCCACTTTCATCCAGTCAGCTAACACCGTCCGTTTTTCTCAGTTAAATGAGGGGTATTTCAGTCCTTTTACTTATTTGTTTTATTTTTTCATCTTTTTTACTCTCACTTTTTAATCATCCCCAATTTAACCTCTAATTTAATCATCCACCTGCTGGCCTTCTTCCTCTTTTCCTGACCAGTTTCTGACGAGCACCACTGGAACACCTCCGTCGCTTGTTTCTATGATTAAAAAGTGAGAGTAAAAAAGATGAAGAAATAAAACAAATATGTAAAAGGACTGAAATACCCCTCATTTAATTGAGAAAAACGGACGGTGTTAGCTGACTGGATGAAAGTGGCAATATTTTAAAACCACGAGGATGAAAATGGCAATATTTTAAAACCACGAGGACCCAGATACAAAAAAACAAACTATTGGATGAAAGTGGCAATTTTGACCAAACCACAGGGACGAAAATGGCAGTTTACTCTATAAATTATAAAATTTGTAGTTAATACATTCTGCATTATGTGTATGTTAAAAATATATTTTTCGTTTTCATATATATGTGTAAATAATACAAAATTTAAAATTTGTTAAAACTAAACGAGCTGGTTCGCAACAAGCTAGCTCAAGCTTTTTACGAGCCAAGATCGAGCTTAACATTTCAACTTATTAAGATAAACGAGCTGAGACCGGTCCCAACATGGCTCGGCTCAGCCCAGCCCAGCCCGACTCGTTTGTAAGGAACTACAAACTTGAAAACTCCCTTACCTTCACCCTCTGAAATAAATCCTTAGCATTCTTATCGTTCTTGAAATGATCACGAACAGGCTGCATTTCATATAAAATACGGATATCTTTGAAGTGATGTTGATTGAAATAAACTTATAAAATTCTAATAGCAAAACCTGCAAAATCCTGTTTAAGGCCTTTGATAGAGCGGGTTGTAGGTCAGTGGGTTGTAGATCCCCCTTTTCGTAATCAGCAATGAGCTCTTCTAAACTTGTAAAGATCCTGATTATAAAAGCGTATACCAAGTAAATACGTGCGAAAATTTTAATTAAAAACGACAATAAAAAGACATCAAACGCACGTTTCTCCTCTGTTTTCTGCTTTTCTTTCAACCTTGAACTCGTTAAACCATGGGAATACGATGTATTTTATGTACTCAAGACACGGGTTCTTATCAACCACATTTGGTGGACAATATGCATTGTTTATCTTCAAAATAACCTCAGCCTCCTCATCTTCCATAAAGATGGCAGAAGAAGGATCAGATTTTGACATTTTCTCTTGCCCTTTCTTCAATCCAGGAAGCATGTCTGCACACAGCAAACAACAAAATACGATAACGACAAATATGTCTGTGCGCGCACGCAAGAAAGTTGAAATTCTAACGCTTACGGTGTGACAGTATGATAGGCTTGTTTTTCCTTTTGATATCATCACAGTACTCCCTAGCAAGTACGTTCACTTTCCTTTGATCCATGCCTAACTGGCAGATGTCAGCCTGTTTCAACAAACCAACAAGAATTATTTACAGATCAAGATTCAAATATGCTACAATTGCCTCACTTAATTTAAAAAAAATTAACATTAAAATAATTTTACAAAAGACTAGAACACCTATTGAAAATTGAGTGACTTTAGATGAACAAAAGAACTTTCAGAGACAACAGACCTTAAGAAAAAATATATCTGCACACTGCATGCATGGGTAAAAAATCTGAGCAGCTGACAACTCATCCCGCTCATCTCGGCCCATAGCTTGACCGCACCTACAAGCGCAAATATACAAAAGCTTGTTGTTAACATTAATATTGCACGTATGCGAATAAAAATCACAACTTTTTACCTTATTATCCTAGAAAGGTTGTTTCTTCTAGCAATGTCCATCACCAAAGGCCAGTATTCGTGTGGCCGTGAATTAATTTCCTCAGAAGACCATAGAAACTCTACTTGACCTCCTTCTAGATTCATTCCCGCTGCTTTCCATATCTCAATGAGGTAATGCCCAACAGTTTGGATTTTTTCTAGATCTCCATCCATTTTGTCATTTAAGAAGGCAAACCAATCCGCTATCCATATCTTCACTTTGCAACCAGCGGATGTAAGCTTATTG
The DNA here is from genome assembly GCA_023525975.1 of Smallanthus sonchifolius. Taxonomy (NCBI): domain Eukaryota; kingdom Viridiplantae; phylum Streptophyta; class Magnoliopsida; order Asterales; family Asteraceae; genus Smallanthus; species Smallanthus sonchifolius. The sequence continues at coordinate 24,489,190 of CM042037.1, forward strand.
ACACTTAGTGTCTTCATAACACCCTGTTCAGCAAATTGGATATAGCTCTCACTTATCTTATCTTTGGAACAAAGTCAAAAAGTCATTATTAACTGTACAACATGTTACAGTTTATTTTTAAACATATAGTTGTCAAAGGCGCTAGGCGCTAGGTGCATAGGCCTCACCTGTGGCCTAGGCGCAAAAAAAAGGGAGGGCCTGAGAAAAAAAAACGCACTTAAATGAAATAAAATTAAAATATATTATGTATTGAAAAATAATATTATTATTCAAATAAAATAAAGAAAAGCTATTATATAACATTTAATATCATCTAATTACTACCAAAAGTTCTAAATAGTCAAGATTCAAATGTAATTCCAAACTTGAATAATAAAATGTTCAAAGTAAAGTACCAAAAGTTCAAATTCAAATACCCAAATGTTCAAATACCAAAATGTTCAAAACTTGAAAACCAAAAGGTTCAAAAAGTAATAAATAGTGAAGGTTCAAATGATCAGTGTTCTTCATGAGTTATCAAGACCATCATCAAAACCATCAGAGATGTCGTCAACTTCAATTGCATAATCTTCTTCAGCTTCACAAGGCGCTAGCCTTAAAATCAAAGTGCATTTATTGCGCCTAGCCTTAAAATTGCGTCTAGGTGCACAAGGCACTTGCTTTTGATAACTATGTTTTTAAAACATTCACACTCTCTAAACATACTCCTAAACCTACACCAATGTTGACCGTAGGACTCAACTACTTTGGCTTTAATTACTCACACCATGATATAAATTAAATAAAAATATGGTGAGAAAGAAACAAAACATACCTGTGCTATATGCATTCTGCCAGACGGTTCGAAGCCATCATAGCAAATGGGTTGGGGCTTCTTGGTAAGAAGATTTAAGAGTTCTTCTTCCTGAATACACTCTTCACCAACACTCCTCACAATCCTAAATTTTTCCTCCACGCTCATCCTTAACACACAACACCAATCCATCAATGAGTAACAAAAAGTGAAATTGACAACTTAAAACAAAAATTAGTATCACATATAAGGCTCACAGTGTAGTGGGTGAACTTGAAGATGGTTCATCTTCTGATATCAAACAAGGTGATTTGACTTCTTTTGTTGGAGGGTTTTCCATTATTCCCCACTTTGATTGAGAATATGTAAATTAGGGTTAGACTAAGACTGTTCAAGGAGCAAACTTTGGGATTCTTTAAAAAAATATTCAAAACAGATTTAAATACTGAAACTTGCAGTAAATACTAAACACAACAGCCGTTAAATTGATGGAAATAATCTTTATTTGAATTGGAAAAGAATAAATAGTTCAACTTTGTTGACACACAGGTATATCTGATAGGCAGCCGATGTTTCAAGATGCGATAGTGAAGAAGAAGATGCAACAGCAGATGGAAGACATCGATGGCGAAGAAGAAGAAGAAGTCGATGTCAATGACGACGACAGATCAAAGGCGAGGGAAGATCAAAGGTGAGGTAGAAATAGGTAGATCGAATAAGAACCGATATGTAGGGTTAAAATTAAATAGTAGGTTTAAATTTTACTGGGCTAGCTTTGTTGTATATTGGGCTAAAGTTAAATTGGGTCATTATTTAGTTCTAACAATTGACGTTTATAAAAATGACTATAACACTTTAGGACTTACAATATTTTGGGAAAATGTAGCATAATAGTAATAAAGTTTTAAAACTCTTTTAGTTAGATCACTTATTTACTTTTTGTCTAAATTGGATCACTAAACCTTCAAATCAAGCCATCATTGAAAAACGAAATGTGTCAAGAAAGAAATGGAGCAGAAGATGTGTGGGTCGGGATTTTCAATATATGTAATTTTATTTAAAAAAAAAAACATGTTAATTATATTAAAAAATAAAAAAATAACCCAAAATCCACATCAAACAAAAAAAACATGTTAAAACCTATAATTTAAATAAAACATGAAAACTGAGTAACTTAATTGAAACATTTTTTAAACTTGAGTGACCTAATTGAAACACTTTTAAAACATGATTACTAATCTGCAAAGTTACCCCCATATATTTTATCCACTAACTAGTATTTATGTCACCAGCGCGTTAGAGTTGTAGCGAATATTATCGTAAAAAAGCAACTCATGCACGCTTAGAAATTTTAAAAACAAATAGTAACTAGAGTGAAATACACCACATTAATTTACACTAATATATGCTACATCAAGAACATATTAATACCAAGTGCATTTAGAGGACATTGTGAATAAAAATGTGTTTAAGTGTTTACAATTGTTTTTTTTTGAAGAAAAGAATAATAGAAGTTTGTTTTGATGCTTCTTTTTTCTTGACATTTGCTCAGACACATTAGCTCCTAATTTAAGCTTTGGTTCTCTTTTCTTCGCAGGTTTTTGATTTGTAGAACCTGAATATGAAGTTGGCATAATATTATATTATTAAGGGGTGTTTGGGATTCCTTTTCAAAACTACTTATTGACTTATAACTATAAGTTATAAGTCATAAGTCATAATTAACCTTCCACTTACTTCTTAAAAATTTCATAACCCAAACACCTTATTAACTTATATAAGTTAATAAGTCAACAACTAGGGTAAATAAATAATCATAAACACCCCCTAAGTAAGTTTTATTGAAGCGCTACTTTGTAGAAAAAAATAGGGACTATGTTAGGCTAAATGAAGAAAGTTTGTCACTTTCTAAACTAAAAGATATGATTGTTGTAGTAATGTACCGTCTGATGCTATGGCTCTTTTTTTTGTTTATTTTGTCAAATGTGTTGTATGTTGAGCTGCAATTATTTTGTGATATGTTGTCGAAGAGGGAGGGTAGTTGGCATTAAACACTCGATCGACAGATGTGGTACCGTATGTTTTTAAGATGATATGCACTAGTTTTGGTATTCCTTTGTATGATACTATTGGAGTATGCATGATTTTTGGGTTTTTGTGCCCATGCTTGATGACCATGTCACGTCATTCAATGTTTAGGATAGTAGGCATTGCCTCTTTGAAGAATACCACATTGGTGCTTGAGGTTTTGTGGACTATCGGTGCATTTACATAGTATCTGTAGTTTTTACGCATTAAACTAAAATGATCTATGACCTATGTATTTGGGCGAGTTGATTATGCCATGGTCTTCACATGCTGAAGTTTCTTCTTTTGGATAAAGTTTCTTTGTGCGGTTCTAGCAAAGAGCATATTATCATTTACGGTAGCTGAAAATATCTCTTACACGTGCCAAGCATACAAAGTGGGTTTGTTGCATTATTAAAGTTGGAAATTATTTATGTTATTTAGGTTTAGTTGTGTATGGAAAAAAGTAAGCGTTAATACATTATTATCCTTGAGATTGATATCTAAAAGTTCTACGATTGTAATTCTTTTTTCTAAAGAATGTATTGTTGTTTGATTTTTTTAGATATTTGAACCTCTGTAAAATATATAGTATATAAATATAGGGGCAATTTCATATTACAAACTTAAAAAATATCATATATATCCATTTCATTAAAAATCATTTAAAAGATGACCATTTACTCTTATTTCTTTAAACTTTAATATTTCATATTTACCAATTTTTAACATTGAAATTTCATATTTACACATTTTCAACTGTATAATTTTATATTTAACCAAAAAAAATTATTTTCTCAAAATACGATTTTGTATTTTTCTCATTTTTTTATAATTTTACCAACTTTCTTTTATAACATTAGCGTTTTGTAATTTTCTAGCAATCATTCCTTCTGAATCGGTTTGGAGAATCGCGAGTCGCCATCAAGAATAGGAGAACGAGTCATCTTTTACGTATTGGATAAAACTAAAAAATTAGGTTATAAAAAATCATATAATGGATAAGAGTAGAATGGTCATAAAGTAACAAATTATTTAAATTTGGTATATATGATATTATTAGTTTTTGTTGGGTATTTATGATATTTACCTATGTTTATAGGGTATATATGATTTTATCCAATATATATATATATATATATATATATATATATACTAGTGAGGATCCCGCGTGCTGCGACGGAGTGTACAATTTACGGGTTTGTACTCGTCTTTCGTTAGTTTATCAATTGGTTTGTACTCAAGGGAATAGACTTTTATGATATTTACCTATGTTTATAGGGTATATATGATTTTATCCCATATATATATATACTAGTGAGGATCCCGCGCGCTGCGGCGGAGTGTACAATTTACGGGTTTGTACTCGTCTTTCGTTAGTTTATCAATTGGTTTGTACTCAAGGGAATAGACTTTTACAACACATATTGTACTATCTATGATTGCTAAACCTACATGTTACGACGGAGTAACTAAATATGGACAAAAATGGAATTTAATGCATACACCATGATTGTTTGTGTGTGTGGCTACTAAATATGGACAAAAATGGAATTTAATGCATACACCTTCTTAGGCTACTTAGGCAAAATCATCTTCTTATTTGATCCTCCATCTCTACATATATATAGAGTTGGGTTAAACTAAAAAGGAGATTTTTCCTAAAAAGTATATGTTTAGGCATGGTGTTTATTGATTTTAGGCATGGTGTTTTTTAAACTTTAAATATGTTCACAAAAATAAAACATGGACACCATGCCTAAAATAAATAAACATTATGTCTAAACATGTACTTTTTAGACAAAATCCCTTCTTAGTATAACTCACTCATATATATATATATATGTGTGTGTGTGTGTGTGTCAAAATACAGCCTTATTCTATTGTACACCTGTTCTGAAGAACAACCAAGTGAACCACAATATAATTTCATGAATTTAGAATCAGACGATGACTCTGAATACGAAAAACCTATATATGATACATAAAATGAAGAAAGTGATGATGAATATATAATAGATTCAGAATTCACAAGATTTGAGCAAGAGGATATAACTAATTGCTTCTTTCCATATTTTTAGACAAAGAGGAATTCAAAACACAAATACTCGAAATGACTAAACAAGTATTGATCAGAAAATCTGAAAGTCCACATAGATCAACAACCTTTATAGTAAAAAACTATAGCGAAATAAAAAGAGGAAAAACAAGAATCGTTTACAATTATAAAATATTAAATGATAACACAGAAGATGATGGTTACAACATCCCTAATAAAGACAGCTTAATTCAACTAATACAAAATAACAAAATATTTTCTAAATTTGACCTAAAATCAGGTTTTAATCAACTATATCTAGAAGAAGATTTTAAAAAATGAACAACTTTTACATGTTCTGAAAGATTATATGAATGAAATATTCTTAGCTTCGGACTAAAGAATGCCCCTTCAATACTCCAAAGATTTATGGACAGTATATTTCTCAAATACAAATTTTGTCTAGTATATATTGATGACATACTAGTAGCAAGTGAAACAGTCCAAGAACATGAGACACATCTACAACAGGTATTTGAAGAAATAAAAAAGAATGGGATAGTAGTATCTAAGAAAAATATGGAATTATTTAAAAGAAAAATCTCTTTCTTAGGACTAAAAATTGGTAACGAAAAAATTGAGTTTAAACCACATATTTCTACAAAAATCCTCGATTTTCCAGAAAAACTTACTAATTTAAAACAAATTCAAGCTTTTTTAGGGTTGGTAAATTATGCTAGAAAGTTTATTCCAAACCTTTCAAAATTAGTAGGTCCGTTATACAGCAAAACCACTAAAAATGGAGAGTGACATTTCAATCAAGAAGACAGTATCTTGATTAAAAAGATAAAAGAAAGGGGTAAAGAAATCAAACCCTTAGAATTACCACTTGTAACAGATTACATAATTATAGAAGTTGATGGATGTAAAGAAGGATGGGGAGCAGTTCTCCTTTGAAAACCAAATGTTCACAGCTATAAAAAAGAAGAAAAAAATATGTTCTTATTACAGTGGAAGCTTTAAAACTGGAACCACTTAGACCAGTTTAGATTTTGAAATACAAGCGTTAATCAACTTTTTTGAAAAATTTAAACTATTTTTGCACAAAGATTTTACAGTTAGAACAGACTGTGAAGCTATAGTTAAATTCATAAAAAATAACCAAAGCAAAAAGATAAACAAAACAAGATGGGTAAATTTGCAAAATATTATACAAGGTAGTGGATATACTATATAGTTTGAACACATTAAAGGAAAAGATAATGGGATAGCTTATTTGCTATCTCGAAACATTAACAAATTGTTTTGTTTAGATGGATAACAACAGAAGGGAAAAGAGAAGATGGTCATCAGACCCTTACATTTTAAAAATAATCCTTCACCTATGAGTATCTCGTCTAATGACGATGAATAAACAGAGAAGCTAATGAGCCAAGCTCTCAAAGCTGAAAAAATACACAGTTCTAGACAAACAGCTTTATTACAAAACACTCAAGTTTCAAAAAGTTCTAGACACCTACCTTCCTATTTCCTCAACTTTATACAACCTTCACAAAACCCAGAAACCTATTCAAAAAATACAGCCTATAAAAAACCAGTTCAAAAACCCATTTCCCCCTATAATCCCACTATTTCTTCTGGCTCTTATGCCCTACAAGTCTGTAATGACTCACACACAAAGTTTTGTCCCATTAATGGAATGAAACTAACAGATAAACAACAATGTTTACAAGATAACTGATGGCATATTCAGACCATGCCTCATGCATCTTCCTTCAAAATTCAAATTTTAAATGCGCTAAGTATATACTTTAGCGAACAAGGAGTTAAATTCCCTGAAAAAAAGCCTCCAAAGTTTACACATTACATAATTTTTAGAGGCACCAAAATTGGTATTTTTAACAAATGGGAGACAGTTGCAAAGTTTATACAGCGTCCCAGACCAATTTACAAAGGTTATCACAACTTTTCTGAAGCTCTGAAAACAGCCAAAGATCACTTTGGTATAGACAGCTTTTTTATTGAACCTGAAGATGTTCAAACATTTTCACAAATTACAAAAACGAGTCATGAACAGATTATAAAGACTCAGGAAGAAACTATTGCAAGTTTGCAAAACCAGCTTATACAGCAAGTAAAAAATACACAGTTTATACAAATCCATATAGAAAATAGTATTCTAAAACAAAAAGTTGGCATTCTCGAATAAAAAAATATACAGTTGCTACAAAGGCTTGAGAAAAAAGAAAACAGTTACAGAAGCTACGACGCCTTTAGAGCCAGAATGCTAGACACTCCCTGGAAATATTGTCTTCAAACTGTGTTTGATCAATTTCCAGAGTTTGAGCAGATAATATCACAAAAGATTAATACAGAATTCCTAGTAGTATTGTATGAGTTACAGCTCAAACTTATGACGATTGCCCTAAATGAAGAAAAGTATAAAGGGGTTACAGTTGTTAAAAGAACAGATGACGATGGAGAGGAAACTTGTTTGCTCCTTCTTCAGATAAACCTTAAACAAACAGACATGCCACATGATCTAATTCTACAATTCTACCATAATGGCATGATTGATTACATAGAATTAGAATCAAACACAAAAACAGAAGGAATTATAAATCTTTTTGGAGAAAAAATTGTAATAGCCACTGGAAATATCTCTACACACATATTTCCTTCACATATTGGCTGCAAAATCTTTTCTTCTTTTCCTTTTGCCAATGACCATACATACAGAACTGCTAGAAAAAGAATGTTCATCAGTCACAAGCTTTCTGGCAAATACTACTTAAAAAGGCTCGCCATACAAACTGAGATTCAATTCTCGGAGCTTTACTGGGTTGATAACCTCGCCAGCCTTGCCAAAGAAAGACCTGAAAAGAACAGCCAAAGAAAAGACACTACACAGTTTATTACCCAAAACCAGAAGACTCCCACATTACCATCAGGCTTTCACTGGGAAAGCTATCACCTTCTCGCCGAAGGACATTACATACAAATCTGGAGTCATAAAATTGGAACATGCTTCTTCCCTTCATTGGTGAAGGAGAATCCCTTGAATTACAGCATATCTTGAATTTAGAAGACTATTATCTGAACCCAAAAGATTTTGATTCCGATACAGGCCACCGCCAACCATTCCAGACACCCATAAAGATTTCTAAAAGATTGCAAAAAATGTATGCAATGATGTCTCTGCCCACAAAGCCGACAAAGTCTACAAAGCTGACAAGTCTACAAAGTCTCAATTATTTGGCCGACACTTTTCTGTAGATAAAAAGAAAAGTTTTTTGTTGTTTTGTTTCTTTAATTTGTAGTCGTTTATTTTTCTTTTAGATTTCTTGTCTTATAGCTTAGTGCTTTGCCTATTTAAGGCAAGCAAATTCATTTGTAAAAAAGACACCGAAAATCAATCATAAAATCATTCTCAGTTATGAGCAACTAAACTCTCTCTTTCTGATTTCTCTTGTAAACCCTTATTATCTCACTAGTTTTCTCTAGTTCTTCATGCTATATCCCAAATATAAAAAAAAATCTTTTCGCTGCAAATATTCTCATCAATCCGCTGCAAATATTCTCAACAACCACTGCAAAAATACTGTAAGTTTTTATGTTTTATTACAACTATCAAAAATCTCTGATGGCCCAACCTATTTTGGTATCAGAGCAAAGACTTTCCTAACATCTAAAAGACTAAGACAGGTCCATGTCAGGCAGCTTGATATGCTTAAGTCCTATTTATATGGAAACCCGCTTAGGTGAAGATTAGAGAAAAATTTTGCTTTGATCTACTAATCTAGATAAGTTGTCAAAGATTTATATGTTTCATACTTGTTTATTTTACTTTTGTTTTGTTATGATAAAATTGGGATATAGAAAAACATTATAAGTGAAAACTCAAGAGATAAGGCGCTTACTAAGGGAAATCAGATTCTTTTAAAATAATTATTGAATCTTCAAAAGTGTTCAAAAAACTCGAATTCTTATTTGTATATTTAAAGAGCTACTATAATCATATTTGTATATTTAAAGAGCTTCATACTTGTATATTTTAAATAGGAATGTTAAACGTTAATACAACATTAATACAAAGTAGTAGATATTTTAAATAGATATTTTAAACTTATACAACCAGCATCAACAAGATATTTTAAATCCAAGAACTTTATATCAAACAGGAATGTTAAACGTTAATACAACATTAATACAAAGTAGTAGAGAAGAAAGTCTATGAGTGGTAGATAAAATGGTAGAAATAGACTTATTTTCACCAGAAACAATCCAAAGAATTAAACAATCAGGAAAACGGTTTATACACACAGGACTTATAGTTATAGGGATAAAAGCCCTAGGAAGAAAAAACCTAAGAACAAAACTGTTAGCCCTAATATTAGATAAAAGTTGGAAATCTGAAATGAAAAAGACAATTATTTCAGAAATGGAAATAGATTTAAGTCAAAATACAGCCTTATTCTATTGTACATCTGGAATTCTAAAAGACATTAAAGACTTACAGAAGCTAAAAAATAGCCCTACAAACCAAAGGATATGAAAACTATGAAGGAAATAACATAGTAATAAGTATAAGAATCTTAGAAAATGCCATTAATAGATCAGGAATGAAATACAAAGTAAACATAAAAGGAATAGTTAACATAATTACGTCTAAATCAATACAAATGATTGAACCAGTTTGAATATATCCTGAAGAATTAACAGGATTAGAATGGCAAATAAGCGATTTAACAGAAAAAGAAAACTCAACTTTAATTCCAAAAAAGAGCCATATATATGAAGGGATAGATGGAATACAAAGCTTAAGATTTACAGACTTTAAACAAGAAGATAATAAATATGAAGAAAGTAGCTGTTATGAAGAACAACCAAGTGAACCACAATATAATTTCATGAATTTAGAATCAGACGATGACTCTGAATACGAAAAATCTATATATGATACAGAAAATGAAGAAAGTGATGATAAATATATAATAGATTCAGAATTCAAAAGATTTGAGTAAAAGGATATAGATTACAGTTTATTAGACTATTCAGCAGAAGAAACAAATACAACTTTCAAAACAGAAGAAACCAACAAATCATTCGAACAAATAATAAATGGAAAATTCACAGAAATAAATATACAAGAAGTGGGCGACGTGATAGTAGAATGCATTTTTACTTTATGAATGACATATGAAGAAAGTTACAACAAACTACAAGAAAATTTTAATTTACCATTAGTAAAAAGTATAGTCAAAGAAGATACCATGATCTCTGATTTTTACAAACATGAAAGTAGTTTTATGGACTCTGAATATAAGAAAAGAAACTATACAGAGGCCACAGAACCAGAACCAGAAAGTAGTAGAATTTCCAGAAATAAATAACATGGCCACAGAATGTAAACGGTTATGCAATTATTAGTCTTGTGTCAATACATAAACCAAATGTTTGATTTAGATTTCGTAATAGTATGTAATTCAAGTCGATGAGGTGGAAGTCTATTAAAATTGAGTAGATTTAGGTAGACTGTTGGATAAAAGACTCATGTGTCATGTAATCCTCAGGAATTTTCGGCTTTTATTTTACTTTTCCGGACTTATAATTCCACTATTATATGACTTGCATCTTACCATTTCGATAAAAGCTACCCTATTTAGTTCATTACATGATGTGCATTGTGTACGATTGTCTAATTTAAAAAAAAAAACAAATATTTATGTAAGAGATTATATAAATAATTGTATAAAGTTCAAAGAAATAAATATATATATATATATATATATATATGTTAAACTATTACAAAACCTATATATATATATAAATACAAACTTATAAAAAACTAAATTATAAATTCTATAAATAAAACTAGGGTTTATAAAAGTTATATTATTTAAATCATAAAGTAAATGATTTTTAGAAATGAAACCATTTTATTTTGCAAAAAATATTTTTTTACGTTTGCAACATTTAAATATAATATTAACATTTAATTGATTTTATAAAAAATTATAAATTTTATTATTTTACATTTTATAAAAAGTTTAGGGTTCAATTTGTAATTTCTGAAACTTTAATTTCAATTAAAAACCAAGTTTGTACATAAAATAATAAATCTTTAGAACTTTGCCACATTCGGAATTTCCTTCCCTTCCAAATCGATCATGGGTTCGAGTCTCGCAGGAGCCGGTTTCGAACCACTATTGATCGAACTCGTCCCAGAGATATTTTCGTGCGAAAACGTTAATGGCATTACGTTGTAGACACTCAATCGCTTCATCCTTCGAGTTTAATCAAGTTTTTCTGCGCATTACAATGGGTAACTCGTAACCGAAATCCCCCATAACACCCACTTAATTGATCGACTAACTTCGGTGAAATTGAGTATAAATACGCACTCCCAATCATGGACGACACTCATTGCAAGCTCCTCCCACCCTCAATTGCATCGAATTTCACCTATGTAACCCTCTGATCAGCCGAAGAACACGAACCTGTTTCGTTGAGTCGTTCTCACCTTTCACTCAACCATTTCAGGTAATATTAGTACCATTTGAACTCGTTTCAATCCCATGATCAAAAGCCCTATGGTTTGGGTTCCAATCGTTTGTGTAATCGGGTCAATTGGGGACCTAGGGGTTGCGGGTTTCAATTGGGAAAGATGATGGTTTAGGCTTGTTGGTTTAAACCAAGTCGAACCGGCTTATGGACAAGGCAGCATGCCCAGTCCAGCGGTTAAGTGCGCGTGTGTGTTGGCCCGGGCTTGACGCAGGTTCGAGTCCCAGTGGCCGGGTTTTGGGATTAAATTCCTTTTTAATTGTTTTAATACATAATTTTAATGTTTTAAATTCTGATTAAAATTTTATAAATCAAATAAATATATTTTACAACTTTATAAAAACAGGAAAATTAAAATGATGTTTTATCTATTTTTATTTATTATAAACCCTAAATAGACAATATAAAAGGTTTATTTAAATAAACCTAAATGTGATGATTTAGTTATAAAATAGCCATATTTATAAAACAAACTTTAAATATTTATTTAGACATTTTTATAAACACATGAATAATTATTTTTGACAAGAATAATTATTTAAAACATTTTAAACTTATAAATAATTATTTTGGCAACGAATAATTATTTAAAACCAATAGAAATACTTAAATAACTATTTTAGTTAAATAATTATATAAAGCTCAATTTACTTCATTTAACATTTATCTCTAATTAAAATCTCTTTTATAACTTATTTAAAAAAAAGAGATTATTTAATTTACTTAACTATTTTATAAAATGAATTATGTAAACCTTTTTCATTCCATAATTTATTTATTAATTATTTATTAGAATAATTATATATATAAATCCAAATGTATTATTATTTAAAACTCTTGACTATTTCATAAATTATTTATTTAATTATTGTAGAATAACTATATAAATAAATTCAAACATTTTTATTATTGTAAGTGCTATATAATTAATTAGAGTTTTTAATTAATTCTAATTAGTATTAACTTATCATTATAAATACATATATTTTTCTACAAAACTTGTACAATCCTATATCCAAATTCCAAACCCCATGAAACCCTAAAATCTCAAAATTTCCTTATTACCATTTAGACATACGTTGAGTTTGGAGTACAATTATCTGTGTAGGTTGATTGTGAGAAATCCTCACGAAGCCTATCCATCATTATCAATTCATACCATTACTATCTTCCTTACATGTTAGTTTACATAGCCCCTTTTTCCTTTTTATACTTTTGGGGTGAAACATGTTTACATACTTTACATACACAATTCAATTACCTATGTTCTTATGCTAAGATCTTTATGCTTCATGTCTTAAACTACTTGGTGACCATACATGTGTTCATGTCTAGTGTAATCATTAACTTGCGCGGCATGCCTAAGGTAGTACCTAACATGATTATTTATACGGGAATCCGATTCATTACTTAACACAAACCTTGGCGAATTAGTGTACACATTTGGTACTTCACGCAGTCCGGGGGATTATGCATACATATAAACATGGATTGATTATACACTTTATATCAAACAGGAATGTTAAACGTTAATACAACATTAATACAAAGTAGTAGAGAAGAAAGTCTATGAGTGGTAGATAAAATGGTAGAAATAGACTTATTTTCACCTGAAACAATCCAACTAGATATTTTAAATCAACTAGATATTTTAAATCCAAGAACTAGATATTTTAAATCCAAGAACTTTATATCAAACAGGAATGTTAAACGTTAATACAACATTAATACAAAGTAGTAGAGAAGAAAGTCTATGAGTGGTAGATAAAATGGTAGAAATAGACTTATTTTCACCGGAAACAATCCAAAGAATTAAACAATCAGGAAAACGGTTTATACACACAGGACTTATAGTTATAGGGATAAAAGCCTTAGGAAGAAAAAACCTAAGAACAAAACTGTTAGCCCTAATATTAGATAAAAGTTGGAAATCTGAAATGAAAAAGACAATTATTTCAGAAATGGAAATAGATTTAAGTCAAAATACAGCCTTATTCTATTGTACATCTGGAATTCTAAAAGACATTAAAGACTTACAGAAGCTAAAAAATAGCCCTACAAACCAAAGGATATGAAAACTATGAAGGAAATAACATAGTAATAAGTATAAGAATCTTAGAAAATGCCATTAATAGATCAGGAATGAAATACAAAGTAAACATAAAAGGAATAGTTAACATAATTACGTCTAAATCAATACAAATGATTGAACCAATTTGAATATATCCTGAAGAATTAACAGGATTAGAATGGCAAATAAGCGATTTAACAGAAAAAGAAAACTCAACTTTAATTCCAAAAAAGAGCCATATATATAAAGGGATAGATGGAATACAAAGCTTAAGATTTACAGACTTTAAACAAGAAGATAATAAATACGAAGAAAATAGCTGTTATGAAGAACAACCAAGTGAACCACAATATAATTTCATGAATTTAGAATCAGACGATGACTCTGAATACGAAAAATCTATATATGATACAGAAAATGAAGAAAGTGATGATAAATATATAATAGATTCAGAATTCAAAAGATTTGAGTAAAAGGATATAGATTACAGTTTATTAGACTATTCAGCAGAAGAAACAAATACAACTTTCAAAACAGAAGAAACCAACAAATCATTCGAACAAATAATAAATAGAAAATTCACAGAAATAAATATATAAGAAGTGGGCGACGTGATAGTAGAATGCATGTTTACTTTATGAATGACATATGAAGAAAGTTACAACAAACTACAAGAAAATTTTAATTTACCATTAGTAAAAAGTATAGTCAAAGAAGATACCATGATCTCTGATTTTTACAAACATGAAAGTAGCTTTATGGACTCTGAATATAAGAAAAGAAACTATACAGAGGCCACAGAACCAGAACCAGAAAGTAGTAGAATTTCCAGAAATAAATAACATGGCCACAGAATGTAAACGGTTATGCAATTATTAGTCTTGTGTCAATACATAAACCAAATGTTTGATTTAGATTTCGTAATAGTATGTAATTCAAGTCGATGAGGTGGAAGTCTATTAAAATTGAGTAGATTTAGGTAGACTGTTGGATAAAAGACTCATGTGTCATGTAATCCTCAGGAATTTTCGGCTTTTATTTTACTTTTCCGGACTTATAATTCCACTATTATATGACTTGCATCTTACCATTTCGATAAAAGCTACCCTATTTAGTTCATTACATGATGTGCATTGTGTACGATTGTCTAATTTAAAAAAAAAAACAAATATTTATGTAAGAGATTATATAAATAATTGTATAAAGTTCAAAGAAATAAATATATATATATATATATATATGTTAAACTATTACAAAACCTATATATATATATAAATACAAACTTATAAAAAACTAAATTATAAATTCTATAAATAAAACTAGGGTTTATAAAAGTTATATTATTTAAATCATAAAGTAAATGATTTTTAGAAATGAAACCATTTTATTTTGCAAAAAATATTTTTTTACGTTTGCAACATTTAAATATAATATTAACATTTAATTGATTTTATAAAAAATTATAAATTTAATTATTTTACATTTTATAAAAAGTTTAGGGTTCAATTTGTAATTTCTGAAACTTTAATTTCAATTAAAAACCAAGTTTGTACATAAAATAATAAATCTTTAGAACTTTGCCACATTCGGAATTTCCTTCCCTTCCAAATCGATCATGGGTTCGAGTCTCGCAGGAGCCGGTTTCGAACCACTATTGATCGAACTCGTCCCAGAGATATTTTCGTGCGAAAACGTTAATGGCATTACGTTGTAGACACTCAATCGCTTCATCCTTCGAGTTTAATCAAGTTTTTCTGCGCATTACAATGGGTAACTCGTAACCGAAATCCCCCATAACACCCACTTAATTGATCGACTAACTTCGGTGAAATTGAGTATAAATACGCACTCCCAATCATGGACGACACTCATTGCAAGCTCCTCCCACCCTCAATTGCATCGAATTTCACCTATGTAACCCTCTGATCAGCCGAAGAACACGAACCTGTTTCGTTGAGTCGTTCTCACCTTTCACTCAACCATTTCAGGTAATATTAGTACCATTTGAACTCGTTTCAATCCCATGATCAAAAGCCCTATGGTTTGGGTTCCAATCGTTTGTGTAATCGGGTCAATTGGGGACCTAGGGGTTGCGGGTTTCAATTGGGAAAGATGATGGTTTAGGCTTGTTGGTTTAAACCAAGTCGAACCGGCTTATGGACAAGGCAGCATGCCCAGTCCAGCGGTTAAGTGCGCGTGTGTGTTGGCCCGGGCTTGACGCAGGTTCGAGTCCCAGTGGCCGGGTTTTGGGATTAAATTCCTTTTTAATTGTTTTAATACATAATTTTAATGTTTTAAATTCTGATTAAAATTTTATAAATCAAATAAATATATTTTACAACTTTTATAAAAACAGGAAAATTAAAATGATGTTTTATCTATTTTTATTTATTATAAACCCTAAATAGACAATATAAAAGGTTTATTTAAATAAACCTAAATGTGATGATTTAGTTATAAAATAGCCATATTTATAAAACAAACTTTAAATATTTATTTAGACATTTTTATAAACACATGAATAATTATTTTTGACAAGAATAATTATTTAAAACATTTTAAACTTATAAATAATTATTTTGGCAACGAATAATTATTTAAAACCAATAGAAATACTTAAATAACTATTTTAGTTAAATAATTATATAAAGCTCAATTTACTTCATTTAACATTTATCTCTAATTAAAATCTCTTTTATAACTTATTTAAATAAAAGAGATTATTTAATTTACTTAACTATTTTATAAAATGAATTATGTAAACCTTTTTCATTCCATAATTTATTTATTAATTATTTATTAGAATAATTATATATATAAATCCAAATGTATTATTATTTAAAACTCTTGACTATTTCATAAATTATTTATTTAATTATTGTAGAATAACTATATAAATAAATTCAAACATTTTTATTATTGTAAGTGCTATATAATTAATTAGAGTTTTTAATTAATTCTAATTAGTATTAACTTATCATTATAAATACATATATTTTTCTACAAAACTTGTACAATCCTATATCCAAATTCCAAACCCCATGAAACCTTAAAATCTTAAAATTTCCTTATTACCATTTAGACATACGTTGAGTTTGGAGTACAATTATCTGTGTAGGTTGATTGTGAGAAATCCTCACGAAGCCTATCCATCATTATCAATTCATACCATTACTATCTTCCTTACATGTTAGTTTACATAGCCCCTTTTTCCTTTTTATACTTTTGGGGTGAAACATGTTTACATACTTTACATACACAATTCAATTACCTATGTTCTTATGCTAAGATCTTTATGCTTTATGTCTTAAACTACTTGGTGACCATACATGTGTTCATGTCTAGTGTAATCATTAACTTGCGCGGCATGCCTAAGGTAGTACCGAACATGATTATTTATACGGGAATCCGATTCATTACTTAACACAAACCTTGGCGAATTAGTGTACACATTTGGTACTTCACGCAGTCCGGGGGATTATGCATACATATAAACATGGATTGATTATACACTTTATATCAAACAGGAATGTTAAACGTTAATACAACATTAATATAAAGTAGTAGAGAAGAAAGTCTATGAGTGGTAGATAAAATGGTAGAAATAGACTTATTTTCACCAGAAACAATCAAACTAGATATTTTAAATCAACTAGATATTTTAAATCCAAGAACTAGATATTTTAAATCCAAGAACTTTATATCAAACAGGAATGTTAAACGTTAATACAACATTAATACAAAGTAGTAGAGAAGAAAGTCTATGAGTGGTAGATAAAATGGTAGAAATAGACTTATTTTCACCAAAAACAATCCAAAGAATTAAATAATCAGGAAAACGGTTTATACACACAGGACTTATAGTTATAGGGATAAAAGCCCTAGGAAGAAAAAACTTAAGAACAAAACTGTTAGCCCTAATATTAGATAAAAGTTGGAAATCTGAAATGAAAAAGACAATTATTTCAGAAATGGAAATAGATTTAAGTCAAAATACAGCCTTATTCTATTGTACATCTGGAATTCTAAAAGACATTAAAGACTTACAGAAGCTAAAAAATAGCCCTACAAACTAAATGATATGAAAACTATGAAGGAAATAACATAGTAATAAGTATAAGAATCTTAGAAAATGCCATTAATAGATCAGGAATGAAATACAAAGTAAACATAAAAGGAATAGTTAACATAATTACGTCTAAATCAATACAAATGATTGAACCAGTTTGAATATATCCTGAAGAATTAACAGGATTAGAATGGCAAATAAGCGATTTAACAGAAAAAGAAAACTCAACTTTAATTCCAAAAAAGAGCCATATATATGAAGGGATAGATGGAATACAAAGCTTAAGATTTACAGACTTTAAACAAGAAGATAATAAATACGAAGAAAGTAGCTATTATGAAGAACAACCAAGTGAACCACAATATAATTTCATGAATTTAGAATCAGACGATGACTCTGAATACGAAAAATCTATATATGATACAGAAAATGAAGAAAGTGATGATAAATATATAATAGATTCAGAATTCAAAAGATTTGAGTAAAAGGATATAGATTATAGTTTATTAGACTATTCAGCAGAAGAAACAAATACAACTTTCAAAACAGAAGAAACCAACAAATCATTCGAACAAATAATAAATAGAAAATTCACAGAAATAAATATACAAGAAGTGGGCGACGTGATAGTAGAATGCATGTTTACTTTATGAATGACATATGAAGAAAGTTACAACAAACTACAAGAAAATTTTAATTTACCATTAGTAAAAAGTATAGTCAAAGAAGATACCATGATCTCTGATTTTTACAAACATGAAAGTAGCTTTATGGACTCTGAATATAAGAAAAGAAACTATACAGAGGCCACAGAACCAGAACCAGAAAGTAGTAGAATTTCCAGAAATAAATAACATGGCCACAGAATGTAAACGGTTATGCAATTATTAGTCTTGTGTCAATACATAAACCAAATGTTTGATTTAGATTTCGTAATAGTATGTAATTCAAGTCGATGAGGTGGAAGTCTATTAAAATTGAGTAGATTTAGGTAGACTGTTGGATAAAAGACTCATGTGTCATGTAATCCTCAGGAATTTTCGGCTTTTATTTTACTTTTCCGGACTTATAATTCCACTATTATATGACTTGCATCTTACCATTTCGATAAAAGCTACCCTATTTAGTTCATTACATGAATATACATGCATTGTGTACGATTGTCTAATTTAAAAAAAAAAAACAAATATTTATATAAGAGATTATATAAATAATTGTATAAAGTTCAAAGAAATAAATATATATATATATATGTTAAACTATTACAAAACCTATATATATATAAATACAAACTTATAAAAAACTAAATTATAAATTCTATAAATAAAACTAGGGTTTATAAAAGTTTTATTATTTAAATCACAAAGTAAATGATTTTTAGAAATGAAACCATTTTATTTTGCAAAAAATATATTTTTACGTTTGCAACATTTAAATATAATATTAACATTTAATTGATTTTATAAAAAATTATAAATTTAATTATTTTACATTTTATAAAAAGTTTAGGGTTCAATTTATAATTTCTGAAACTTTAATTTCAATTAAAAACCAAGTTTGTACATAAAATAATAAATCTTTAGAACTTTGCCACATTCGGAATTTCCTTCCCTTCCAAATCGATCATGGGTTCGAGTCTCGCAGGAGCCGGTTTCGAACCACTATTGATCGAACTCGTCCCAGAGATATTTTCGTGTGAAAACGTTAATGGCATTATGTTGTAGACACTCAATCGCTTCATCCTTCGAGTTTAATCAAGTTTTTCTGCGCATTACAATGGGTAACTCGTAACCGAAATCCCCCATAACACCCACTTAATTGATCGACTAATTTCGGTGAAATTGAGTATAAATACGCACTCCCAATCATGGACGACACTCATTGCAAGCTCCTCCCACCCTCAATTGCATCGAATTTCACCTTTGTAACCCTCTGATCAGCCGAAGAACACGAACCTGTTTCGTTGAGTCGTTCTCACCTTTCACTCAACCATTTCAGGTAATATTAGTACCATTTGAACTCGTTTCAATCCCATGATCAAAAGCCCTATGGTTTGGGTTCCAATCGTTTGTGTAATCGGGTCAATTGGGGACCTAGGGGTTGCGGGTTTCAATTGGGAAAGATGATGGTTTAGGCTTGTTGGTTTAAACCAAGTCGAACCGGCTTATGGACAAGGCAGCATGCCCAGTCCAGCGGTTAAGTGCGCGTGTGTGTTGGCCCGGGCTCGACGCAGGTTCGAGTCCCAGTGGCCGGGTTTTGGGATTAAATTCCTTTTTAATTGTTTTAATACATAATTTTAATGTTTTAAATTCTGATTAAAATTTTATTAATCAAATAAATATATTTTACAACTTTTATAAAAACAGGAAAATTAAAATGATGTTTTATCTATTTTTATTTATTATAAACCCTAAATAGACAATATAAAAGGTTTATTTAAATAAACCTAAATGTGATGATTTAGTTATAAAATAGCCATATTTATAAAACAAACTTTAAATATTTATTTAGACATTTTTATAAACACATGAATAATTATTTTTGACAAGAATAATTATTTAAAACATTTTAAACTTATAAATAATTATTTTGGTAACGAATAATTATTTAAAACCAATAGAAATACTTAAATAACTATTTTAGTTAAATAATTATATAAAGCTCAATTTACTTCATTTAACATTTATCTCTAATTAAAATCTCTTTTATAACTTATTTAAATAAAAGAGATTATTTAATTTACTTAACTATTTTATAAAATGAATTATGTAAACCTTTTTCATTCCATAATTTATTTATTAATTATTTATTAGAATAATTATATATATAAATCCAAATGTATTATTATTTAAAACTCTTGACTATTTCATAAATTATTTATTTAATTATTGTAGAATAACTATATAAATAAATTCAAACATTTTTATTATTGTAAGTGCTATATAATTAATTAAAGTTTTTATTTAATTCTAATTAGTATTAACTTATCATTATAAATACATATATTTTTCTACAAAACTTGTACAATCCTATATCCAAATTCCAAACCCCATGAAACCCTAAAATTTCAAAATTTCCTTATTACCATTTAGACATATGTTGAGTTTGGAGTACAATTATCTGTGTAGGTTGATTGTGAGAAATCCTCACGAAGCCTATCCATCATTATCAATTCATACCATTACTATCTTCCTTACATGTTAGTTTACATAGCCCCTTTTTCCTTTTTATACTTTTGGGGTGAAACATGTTTACATACTTTACATACACAATTCAATTACCTATGTTCTTATGCTAAGATCTTTATGCTTCATGTCTTAAACTACTTGGTGACCATACATGTGTTCATGTCTAGTATAATCATTAACTTACGCGGCATGCCTAAGGTAGTACCTAACATGATTATTTATACGGGAATCCGATTCATTACTTAACACAAACCTTGGCGAATTAGTGTACACATTTGGTACTTCACGCAGTCCAGGGGATTATGCATACATATAAACATGGATTGATTATACACTTTGGAACCTCACATGTTTTCACATTTATGCTTTAGACTTGCTTTAAACATATTGAATTGTAAACTTTAATTAACTTTGTTCGGTGTCAAACCTATGTTTCTCACCAACTACTTGTAGTTGACATTTAGTTATATGTTTCAGGTGCACCTGTTTGAGGACCATGCATGAACATTTAGGGCCATGAACCTAGCAACAATAAATTTAAATTATGTTTATGTTATGAACACTTTGTTTTCTATTCCTCTTTGTAACGAATGCTTTTAATATAATGAATAGTATTTGAAACGCATTTAATAGACGATCATGTGCTTATGAACAACCGCGTCAGCCCCGGCGTATAATTCGTCGTCGGCCGGGGTGTGACATGTCATCATTGCTTCCTACATGAGGGATTATGGAATTCGAGCTTAGGTAAGTAGTGGTTGTACCATGGTTCATATTGAGAACCATAATATTGATTTCATCTATTGTGTCGGTTTTAGGGCATACAATTGCCTTTCTAGAGAGTGATGCAGCATATGGGTTTTCCATAGTGTGGTTGTCATAGATAAATCTAATTAGCTCTATTAGAGCATTCTCCAAAAAAAGGTATTTGATTTCACCCAGATGGTCTATAAAAATAACAATTAAACCTAACCTAGACTCCTAAGTAATAAATGGAGTACCTATGAACTAAACCGCACTGACAGGCAAGTGTACCTATCGAGTGTAGCACGGCTTAATGGTAAACCGAGTTATCGAACCCTAGAGACACTATTATAACTATACTAGACTCTGACTCGAAATATTTAATGATTAATTAGGGGGTTTACTACACTACTGATTAAACTAATAATGAAAACACAAGAACGATTTCAACTATCAACCAGAAGACTTTAGGAGATATCAAGAATTGGGAAGAATACCACCTAAGTCGGAATCCTATTTGCAAAGCATAACTTCTAGCGGTTATGGAAACTATGATGGATCTGGGTTTCTAAGGATAACAACTCTAGATAACCTAGTGGATCACTAACCACTCTCAGGGTGTCACTAACTAAGAAACCTAAAGATGTACTAAACTCACCAGATGGTCGGATTACTTTTCAGTCTCTCCAACAATGACAATATACCCAATAGACAGATCACCTCTCGGTCTCACTATCCACAATACATCTAGGATGCACGGGGTAATCTCAGGATAACAAATTATGATTCAGAATAGCAACAAATAATAAGACAAGCTAAGGGAAACTTCCTCTTAGTCAGATTCCACTCAGGATCCTAATATCGAAGACTAACCGACTACCTCTCACTTTTCAAGTATTGAGATAAGATGAACACTCAATCTAACAAAGGATCAACTAACACTCTTATAGATCACTACGTCTAGCAATACCACCATGGTCACAAATAATAAGCAAGTAACCTAAACATGCATCTATAACTGAAAGACATTCAACAAGATAAAATGCGGAGTAATAATCAACGCAAAACTAGAATTAAGCATGCATATTCATCATAGTTATCAACCTAAGATCATTTACAAAATCATCAACCCATCAATAAAAACCAAAAACCGATAAAAATCGTAACTTTAACAAGTATTCATCATTACACCTAGGCAGTATTAAAGTTTTAGCCTAGTATCATGTTCAAAACAACCATAACAAAAGTAGAAAACAAAACCATAGAAAACAACGATAAAGATTGAATCTTGAAAACCGAAAATGCTAATCTAACGAATCCGGAATCCAAAAGCCTCAAACTTGCACTTGATTTCACTTCCAAGCTCCAGAAATCGCCCCTTGTTCCTCTACAGACGGCAGGAAATCGAACTCCTGACCTAATGGCATTCAAATTCCTTTTAAATCGATTTTTGGGCTTTTTACGGATTTACGTATCTCTCGCGTATCGTGAGAGAAGATAGCCAGCCCCTCGCGTATCGCGAGGGATAAATTAGTCGCGTGCCATTATGAGATTCCTCGCGTACCGCGAGGCTTTGGAGTTGAGTCTTCGCGTAACGTGAAGACTTGATTTTCCCACTTTTTGACTTTTAACTTTTGGGACTTGTTCTCTTGCTCAGCTTCTTCATGATTTCAACTTGTGTCACACCCCCCAAAATCCTCTAACGTAGTTTTACCGCAAGGCGTGTGACAAACCAGGATCTCAGTCATTAGTTACATAAAATGAAACTATATGTGTTTAAAACAAAACCATAAATGTTCAGAGTAAATGCGGAAGCGAAAGACAAAGTATTTAATGCCCAAAACAAACGCGCCCAAAGTCAAAATAAATAAAAGTAGATAAACTGTTCAAATGTTAAAGGACTCCAATGCGTGTCCTAAATGTGCACCTGTGCTTAGCGACCTGAGAAAACATGTAAGAAAAGTGTCAAAACTAGGTTGGTGAGTTCACAAGTTTCCGTTTCATAATAATATTTTCCAGATTATGCACATTCAATATATATCAATAGGTAGCTAACCTATGTTCATGTTTACTAAAGCGCTCGCAACCGAAGCTGACTGTTTGTAATGTTTGCATGCCTTCCACCATGTCTATCAACAATGGTGACGTGTTTAGGTCAATATTACACCCGTTCGACCTCCAATCGAGTTAGTGTGACTAACGCGGGTGGGGTTTGTCAAATCCAGTAGTACTACTTAAGATTACCTCGCTAAGTTCATATTAAACGGTTCGATGTGTAAGGACTTTCATGATAGAGTGTTACGCTTAGTCTTAACAAATGATAATATAAGAATTAAAGTAATCATGTGTAAGGACTTTCATGATAGAGTGTTACGCTTCAATGCCCAATAATGGGATTAATTTGCACATAATGATTGTGTTAAATGATTCAATGATGGTCGAAACTGTTATTAACATATATTTCAGTTACGAATTCGAACGTTTCTTGAGAAATTCGGGTTTGATTTGTATCAACAAGTCTGATTTTGACTTTGGGAGTCAACAATTCGGTTTTTGGGTATTGGCAGGACTAGTCCCTGTAGTTTTGGGTGCATTTGAGTTTGGATATTGGCAGATTTGGTCCTTGAGGTTTCTAACTGAGTTAATTGGGTTAACTAGAATTTGTCGGGTGTCACATCATCCCATAGTTGAAATAATTTTCTTCCCGAAAATTATAATAATAAAAAAAAAATTCTGGATGTCACATCATCCCCTAGTTGAAAGAATTTTCATCCCGAAAGTTAAATAGCACCTTACATGTTTGACGTGGATTGCTTGAAAAGATGAGGATACTTGCGCATCATCTGATCCTCGTGCTCCCATGTGAATTCCGGTCCGCGTTTCGAGTTCCAACGAACTCTGATAATAGGGATTTTTCTGTGTTTGAGCATCTTGACTTCCCTATCCATGATTTCAACTGATTCTTCAATGAAGCGTAATTGTTCGTCGATTTCTAGTTCCTCAAGAGGAACTACGAGTCCTCGTCTGTTAGACATGTCTTTAAGTTTGAGATATGAAAGACGTTGTGTACACCACTCAATCCTTCGGGTAGGTCCTGTTGGTACGCTACTGGGCCAACTCTCTTTACTATTTTGAACGGTCCAACATAACGAGAGTTTAGCTTGCCTCGTTTCCTAAAACGAATTACAACTTTCCAAGGTGAGACTTTTAATAGAACCATGTCACCTACTTGAAATTCCAATGGTTTACGCTGCTTATCGGCGTAGCTCTTTTGACGGTCACGGGCTGCCGCCATACGATTTCGAATTTGCACGAATTTCTCTGAGGTTTCGAGCACAAGTTCCGGACCCGTAAGTTGGCTACCTCCAACTGCAGCCCAACATATTGGTGATCGGCATTTCCGTCCGTATAATGCCTCAAATGGTGCTGCTTTGATGCTAGTGTGATAACTGTTATTGTAGGAGAACTCCACTAAAGGCAAATGTGTTTCCCAACGTACTGTTACCGAAATCAATCACACAAGCTCATAGCATGTCCTCTAGGGTTTGAATAGTACGTTCAGTTTGGCCATCTGTTTGAGGATGGTACGCTGCGTTCATATCCAAGCGCGTGCCTAGAGCTTCTTGTAAGGATTGCCAGAAACGTGAGCTGAATCGAGCATCTCGATCAGAAATGATTGAAATTGGCACTCTGTGCCGAGATACTACTTCTTTCAGATAGATACGAGTTAACTTCTCCGTCTTATCAGTCTCTTTAATTTCTAGAAAGTGAGCGGATTTAGTCAAATGATCCACGATCACCCAGATGGTGTCGCATCCGCTAGGAGTTCGGGGTAGTTTAGTAATAAAGTCCATGGAAATCTGCTCCCATTTCCACTTCGGGATTTCTGGTTGTTGGAGCAAATTAGAAGGTTTTTGGTATTTGACTTTGTCCTTTGAGCAGGTCAGGCATTTGCTAACATAGGTGGCTATATCAGCTTTCATGTTTGGCCACCAATATAAAACCTTCAGGTCATGATACATTTTATCTGAACCAGGATGAATTGAGTACCGAGATTTATGAGATTCATCCATTACAAGTTTCCTTATGTTCCCATACACTGGAACCCATATTCGCTCTGCGAAGTAGCGAATGTTGTCAGATTTAACTTCGATTCTCCATACCGCGCGTGGATTCTAAAGGTAGGTTTTCTTCTTTCAGGGCTTCGAGTTGAGCACTACGGATTTGATCAGGTAATCCGGGGTGGATAGTGAGTTGTAATGCTCAGACTCGTTTAGGTTTAGTTTCTTTCCGGCTTAGGGCATCAGCTACTATGTTAGCTTTGCCCGGATGATACCTGATTGCACAATCATAGTCATTCAAGATTTTGATCCAACGACGCTGTCGCATGTTCAACTCTTTTTGTTCGAAGATGTGCTGAAGACTCTTGTGATCGGCGTAGATGGTGCACTTGGTACCGTACAAGTAATATCTCTACATTTTCAGAGCAAACACTATAGCTCCCAATTCTAAGTCATGAGTCGTGTAGTTCTTTTCATAGATTTTTAACTGACGAGAAGCGTATGCGATAACCTTCTCACGTTGCATCAACACACAACCGAGACCTTGAATGAAGGCATCGCAATACACTACAAAGTCACCCGTTCCCTCTGGAAGAGACAGGATGGGTGCACCACAGAGTTTCTGTTTCAGCAGTTGAAATGCTGATTCCTGGGTGTCACTCCAGTTATAGGGTTTACCTTTTTGGGTTAGGGCTGTGAGAGGTTGAGCAATCTTTGAGAATCCCTCGATGAATCGTCGGTAGTAGCCATCCAACCATAGAAATTGTCGCACCTCTGTCACAGTTGTTGGTGCCGCCCAGTTCTTGATGGCTTCTACTTTGGTCGGATCGACATGTATTCCTTTCTCGTTGACTATATGTCCTAGAAATTGAACTTCGCGAATCCAAAATTCGCACTTGGAAAATTTGGCGTATAATTGCTCTTGTTTCAACAGTTCTAGGATTAAACGTAGGTGCTCGTCATGTTCTTCCTTGTTCTTGGAATAGATAAGGATATCATCAATGAAAATGATAACAAATTGACCAAGGTAGGGATTACACACACGGTTCATAAGGTCCATGAACACGGCGGGTGCGTTAGTTAGCCCGAATGGCATGACCATAAATTCGTAGTGGTCGTACCTAGATCCGAATGCAGTTTTAGAGATGTCTTCGTCTCGAACTCTCAGTTGATGGTAACAGGATCTAAGATCGATCTTGGAATAGAAGCTTGATCCCTGAAGTTGATCAAACAGATAGGTAGTGGATAACGATTCTTGATAGTCACTTTGTTCAGCTCACGGTAATCGATGCACATAAGAAAAGTCCCATCTTTCTTCTTGAAGAATAAGACTGGAGCTCTCCATGGCGATGAGCTAGGTCTGATAAAACCCTTATCTAACAACTTTTTTACATGTTTTTCCTGTTGGGGGAGAAAACATGACGCAAACTATTTTGGTTATTTTAATTCATATGTTATCACTGTTGAGGCTAAGCGTAACACACTATCATGAAAGTCCTCACACACATCGAACCGTTAACATGGACTCAGTGAGTTAATGTTTAGTAGTACTACTGGGTTTGACAAGCCCCACCCGCGTTAGTCGCGCTAACTTGATTGGAGGTCGAACGGGTGAAATGTTGGCCTAAACACTTTGCAAGAGTTGATAGACCTGAAGGGAGGCATACAAACACAATCAGTCAGCTTCGGTTGTGAGCGCTTTAGTAAGACATGAACTTAGGTTAGCTACCTGTAGATATACATATTGAATGTACATAATCTGGTAAACGCTCTTATTACAAACTTGAAACCTATGAACTCACCAACCTCGTGTTGACACTTTCCGTACATGTTTTCTTAGGTCGCTAAGGCACAGGCTACACAACTAGGACATGCTTGGAGTCCTACTGACATTTCATTCATATGCAAACATTTAAAACAATTCACTTACTTTTATTAAACTAAACTTTAGTGCGTTTGTTTTACACAATAAATACGCGTCAAACGGTAAAACTCCGTTAGTGGAATTTGGGGGTGTGACAGATTGGTATCAGAGCCATTGGTTATGAAGAACTAGGATTGAATACTAGGCTATAACCGCACACATGCATTAGTTACATGATACAGACACTCATACATGATACACATAACATCTATACATACATTGCATTGCAATCATGTTGACATCATTCATATCACCCTCTGCTGACGAGGAACATGTCATTCGCATTGCATCTTCATTCCCAGTGGTGACACTCGTGGAATCAACAGAACAACATCCACCCCCGTCCGAGGGCAGCAAGACGGAGCCTTCAGAGGAGTCTCTCACACCACCATCGTCTGTCGGGTATGGTGGGCCTTCTTAGGACCGTGTTAGAGACGACACCTAGTACTAGCACATATCTCTTTGGGAGTTAGGTTTGTCAGAGGCGAGTCCCTTCTGTACCCACTAGCAACAATACTCTGATCTCACTAGCTTTACTCTACTTCAAGCCCGAACCTATGGACCTCGCTTGAGGTACATTATGTGGAGGCAGACCGTTGTACGTATTATGGTAGAAATTCATTAACACATAGATGTCATCACTTTCCTGAGCCGTGGGCTCGCGCTTTGGTCGATATTCTGTTGAAGAAAGATTGACCAAAATTTGAGAACGCCTTGCTCATTGCATACTCAAACCCTATCCTGACTCAGTTGGAAGGACGACTACTTTGCTTCTTCCAGTAACACATATCCATGAACTAGTTTCACTCCTCGAAGCCGCATTTCATGTACATGTTTGTTTCATGTGCATGTTCCCATCTACAATACATTGGATTGGACTCTCGTATTGTGTTTCAACTCTAGTGAATACTCGGATCAAACTATTTTCGACTACTCATCCTGATATGAGTCCTAGTCGATCAACTTATGGTTGATAACTAAGCCCTCTTATGACTTATCATATCTGAAAACACACTGTACTCGGCCATACAAACTAAAGGACATCTTAACACAGGACAAGGAGAACTAGGGTGAGCATGCAAAACAAATTATCATTACGGGTGCACACGTAATAGTAATTTGAGGTGCATGTAAGTCCTGGTGAAACCTAGTGTGTGGATAAATGGTCCTAACCTATGATCTACAGACCTAAGTCTCCACTGTCAGTAGAAATTCTTGTAACCCGCTCAACGACTATTTGGTATCATTAAACCTGTTCAACAGTTGATAGACGCGACTATCAGGTTGAAGAGATTTACGGACAGACTGAGCTGTCATCAACGTAACCCATTATTTTATGTCACTCATGTAAGAGTCTTAGTGGACTTAAGACTCTCATCTAAACTTGATAAAGGAAACCATCTAGATTGAAACTCTAGTAGAACCTCATAGTAAACCCACCGACTCCAACTATGTAAGCGGAATTTGAGAAATTCTTTCTAAGCTAACATGTTATTCCTTACACTACAACAATAAATTCCATTTGACCCTATTACCTTATCCTATGACTAATCCTTGGTATAATTTGATTTATACCCCAGCATATCCAGTTATTTCAATTACATTAGAAAATGGGGATTTAACCTAACTGACCATCAGTTGAACGCGATTACCTAAACAGACATCCTATCCCTTGTACTCCTGGAATCTATATCTTATTAAAATCTTGTTTACATGTGAACCTCTTCCCTCAGCCTTTGTGTTGACCGACGCTTACCTTATAAGCGAAGGTCTCAGTAGAAGTCTCAGCATGACTTCATGCATTTCATGTTGGTGCGGTCGTACTCCAACTCTATTAGAAACTAAGTTCACTATATGAACAGTATACGGTCAAAATAATTGAAGCAACTCACATTCTTAGAGAATGTAAGCTAGGAATAGTTGGTCATAATTCGTACAATAATTAACAAATAAATTTTGAAATGCAAAAGGTTTGCATAGTTTGTTTTACGTAAATAAAATTTTTTAAACAATCTCTTTTATTTAAATGGTTCAAAAAAGGTAAATAAACAACTATGAGCTTTAAATGTAACTAATTAGGCTCATGTAATTATTTGTCTAAAATAATTATTTATGTTTAAAGGGAGTTTTAAATAATTATTCTTTGTTAAAAATAATTATCTACAAGTTCAAAATGATATTAATAACAATAACTTATAACTCGTCTAATAACAATACTATTTTACCATTAAAATAACATACTTAAATTTGTCTAAACAAAACATTTATATGTAGGATCGTAAGATTACAAAGTGATTATGTTCTAGTTGATATTGGCGGAAACAATAGCAACCAACAAAGTAAACAAGTAAACAACAAGAATACTGATAAATGCACTGTTGTATTAGACTTCTGAGATTACAAGTTTACAAGTAAAACACTATCAAGAAGCACTATGAAGGCACAGCAAGCACACTTTGTTTGAAGTGTTTACAAGATATATATAGTAACTTAGAATCAAGACAGACCCTTGATTCTAAGGATCAGATCTAACACAAGCCGTTGATCTTGTTTATTAATCTAAATTACACGCAAAGGCTAATCTAGTTAACTTTACTGAAACGTCTTCTTAGGCATCATTGTTTGCATGCTTGGAGAAGCGCGTTATTGTCCTTTATTGGTTGCACCATTGAGGTTCCTTCAGCTTGGAGTGTGGCAGTTGCTTTTGCAGAAAGGTGTCAGAGGTGCTTTGCATGGATAGTCAGCTGCAACGTTTGGTCTTCAGAGAATAAAGCTATCAGCAGCAGAGATGAGAATAATGCTGCTGATAAGCCTATCAGCAGCAACTTGTGTTGAACGCTGCTGATAAACCTATCAGCAGCAACAAGTGTTGAATGCTGCTGATAAGCCTATCAGCAGCAACAAGTGTTGAATGCTGTTGATAAGCCTATCAGCAGCAACATGTGTTGAATGCTGCTGATAAGCCTATTAGCAGCAACATGTGTTGAATGCTGCTGATAAGCCTATCAGCAGCATTTGTACTTAGAATAATTTGGTAGCAATCAGTCTTTGGTTCTACAAACTCCCCCTAGACTGATGCAACCAAAATTCTTCTAATCACTTTGCTGCTGAAGCTTTTGCATGTGGCTGACTATCCTTTCAACCTCATAGCCTCTTGGATCCTTGCTGGGATTGTTCAGTGGATGTTCAGACAAAGTCTTGATGTCTTTGTGTGGCATTTTGTAGATTGCTTTGCTTGAACATCTCATCTGCTGCTTCTTTACATCAATCAGAGTGAATTCATCCAAATCAGCATTGTAGGACCAAGATACAAATGGAGAGTGGGACTTGAGTGGTTTGATATCCATGACCACATCTTTGCTAGGGTTGAAGTAATGTCTGATTGCTAGCATAAGATGTTTCCCTCTCTCATTTGCAGGCTCATGAGCTTCACCCAGCTCCAAAATTCTTCTTAGGTCTGAATCTGGTAGTTGCAGAACTTCATCAACAGACCTGTATGTAGATCTTCTTCTTTCAGTTCTCCCCCTGAAGATCTCAAACCTTTGATCCTGTGGATTGTAGACCCATTCAACTATGTTTCTTGAGTCTTCAGGTTCAGATGAGGATTTGGATTTCTTTAGGGGAGGCTGTTGATGAGTCGGAGCTGGGTGGGATGATTTGGACTTGTTGGGTGGAGGAGTGGAAGATTTGGGGAGGAGAGTGGAAGGATGATGGACTGAGGAAGAGGTAGGTGAGGGAGAAGGCTTGGGTTTCTTTGTCTTTGGTTTTTCTTCTTCTTTGATAAGTACCCTTTTCTTGGAGCCCTTCTTCCCTTCTTCCTCATCCTTTTTAACTTTGAAGTAGAGGGCTTGCAGGTTCATGAAATTCATGGGACCTAGCCTCTTTCCACTATCTCCTCTAGCCTTAAGGAAGTCAATCATGACCTTCCTTTCTTCATGGGTTCTTTTATTCAGTGCAATGGTCTTCTTGGACTGTAGCTTGGCTTTTTCTTCTTCTTCAGCCTTTTTCTTGCTAGCCATTTGACCCTGCTGACCCATGAAGGCTCTGTAGACTTCTTTAGTTGATAGTTTCTCAAGGTAGTCTGCATCCTCACCATGAGAGACTAGAGTCTTTACCCACTCCTCCCTCATTTCTTTAGCTAGTTCAGAATCGGTTATTCTGAACTTAGCTTCTTCTTTCTTCTTTTTCTCCAATTCTTCCTCCTCTTTATTGAACTGTTCCTACAGTTGAAGAGCAAGAGCTGCATCTTCTTCAATCTGGTCAACTGCAGGAATCTTTCTTTTCAGTTCATCCAGCTGTCTAGCATACAGCTGGATGGTTTGTTCTCTTAGGAGAATGGCTGTTTTTCTTTCTTGAGCCTTTTTCATGTCAGCCATCTCCTCTTATTCTCTTCTTCTTCTTTTCTCTTCTTTCTCCTTCTTTTCTTTTCGCAACCTCTCTTCATCCTCTTCTGTCATAATGCCCTTCCCTTTATTAACATTGGATGCCTCTGCTCT
Organism: Smallanthus sonchifolius; assembly: GCA_023525975.1. Taxonomy (NCBI): domain Eukaryota; kingdom Viridiplantae; phylum Streptophyta; class Magnoliopsida; order Asterales; family Asteraceae; genus Smallanthus; species Smallanthus sonchifolius. The sequence continues at coordinate 24,521,205 of CM042037.1, forward strand.
GGCTTCACTGATCACAACAACAGCTGATTGTTGTGCTGTTGAGATCTCTGCCTAGGCTTCATTGGCAAGTTGAGGAATTGACGAGGGACGGTCACTGTCTTCATCAAATTGATACTCAGGACCTTCTATTTCCCTCAGTTGATCCCTAAGTGAAGATCTTGTGCCAGATGCTACAGATGTGGCTTCAACTTGTGGAGTATCTGAGTTGGAGTCAGCATCAGAAGTTGACACAGACTCTTCCTGAGGAATCAGTCCTTCTTTTTTAAGATGGGCTTTGATGGTGACCATCATTGCCTGGCTCTCTAATGAGTTAATATTGCAGATGTTGGCTCTGAGCTGAAAAATCTTGAATAGGAAGTCTGAGGGTAGCTGAAGGATGTTCCTGGTGTTGATGATGAGAGAGGAGCCGTTGCTGAGCAGAAGAGTGTGGTCAAGGGACTTAGTGCTCACCCAACCTAGCACGTCCAAGTCCTTGACCAGGAAGGCATACAGGAATCTTCGAAGGCCCAGAACTTCTTCTTCAGTGAGAAGACTGCTCCTTGTTATTTCAAGCTTGCTAGGAGTCAGTCTCCTTTCTGCGGCCGCGGAGGATTCAGGATAAGCTACCCGATTTGCTTTTTGAATTAGTCTTTCGAAGTGGGGTAGATTATCCTCCATCAAGTCATGGAACCTGCCAATGGCAAGTTCTGCTGAGAGATCTGCTGAGTTGTTGATGCAGTTTGATAAGTATAGCTGTAGGACTTGGAGGGCATTGAGAGAGTTCCAGTTCAGCTCTTCTACTCCGCTGAACTCCCATCCAATCCAAAACCTCTCAGCTGATCCATCATACCCCCAAGCTAGAATGGAGTCAAATTCTAGCTTCTTTGATGATCTGAATAGTTGGGGGGTAGAGGATTGACCAATGATGGCTGCTGCTTCAGGAAGGATGCTGAATGGTGTATTTGGTTGTTCTGTGTCTTCAGTACCATTCAGCATTTCATCGACAGCCCTGACGACCAACTTCCAGTCTTCAGATTTCTCTTCGTCTTCGTTATCTGTGGCTGGCAAGTCATGAATTTGTACAAACGCAGGCTTGAATAATGAGCTTTGAAGTACAACCTGCTCTTGAATCCAGTCATCAAGACTGTCTGTATCTTCTTCCATAGAGACCATCTCCCCCTTTTTGGTTGCATCAGTAGACAGGTAAGCATCAGTTTGGGTGCCTACTGATACAAGAGAGGGAGTGGCTAAAGTTGGGCCTTGATGGGCTTCATGCATAGAGACTTGGTGTCTTAGTTTGGACACTTCAGCCTCTAGCATAGCCACCCTGGCCGTCAATTCCAAGTTATGAAGTTTCAGTCTGTCCTCATCCACAGTTGTGGAATCCTTGGACCCAGATGGGGCCGTAGGCCGAGCCTCAGCATCCCTATCACCCGTGGTTTCTTGGCGCCTGTGATTCCTCTCAGTGAGGGGAGTTTCCAAGGAAACACCCTCACCATGAGTTGCCGTGGTTGAGGTCTTAAAGATGTTGTCAATGTCCTCCTGGTCATTTGATGGACCAGCAGTAGTGACAGCCTCTTCCACATCCACTCTTTCAATACTCCTAGAGTGGACCTTCAAGGGTGAAGAACTTGGGTCGGGTGTTTCGGAAGCAAGACCAATCAGTACCTCCTTGATAGTGGTAGTTGATAAGGTACATCACTTTGGTCAGGTTCCTCAACCCTTAAGTCCAAGGAAGATAGGAATGGCTCAAAGGGCTGTTCTATGGATCCGGGAAGTGATCCTAATCCTAATAGAGAGACTTCCGAAGGAGTCTCCCTAACAGTGTGGCTTTCCCTTATGATATTCTCACTAGAATGTTGTGATTCTGAGTGAGGGATGTTGGCTTGGGTTTGGGCCTTGGAGACAAGAGAAGAAGGAGTTCTCTTGCCCCTTTTCCTTGTATATTTGGCTGCAACCGGGGCCCTGTGTTCCGGTTGAGCAAGCAAACTGTGGGTGAGTAAATTATGTTCCTGTACATCCTCAGTAGAATGCACAGGGGTTCGATCAAGGGAAGCAGCGGTTTGAGTTTGTGGTAGTGAGGTGGAGGGTGTGGGATCAGTATCAGCTTAGTTTGCTGAACTGTCACCCTGGGCACTTTGCGTGTTTAGCATTGTAGATAACAATGGAACATCGGCCCCTGAGAACTTTGTTGAAACTGTTCTCATGCTTTAAAAAATGTTGTTCTTATGACCCAGCATTACGTAGATTCTTGCAGTTTTTGAAAGATCTTGGTGCTCAACATTGAACACTTCCTGCAAGAATCTTGGGTACATGAAGAACTGAGATTTCACCCCTTCTTAAAGGTTGTATCTCAAACCTTCAAGAATGAGGTGGGAAAAATTGAAATCCGCCCCAGTTATCATACCGTGAATTGCCGACGCAAGACCGGAGCTAAGTTGGTTCCAGCCGCTTCTCTTCTGGGATATGCATTGGAGAAGAGTGTGGCAGAGATACTTCCATTTGGGACCCATGAGTGCCTTCTCTATCGTATACTCTGTTTGATTCCCAGTGTACCCTATGGATACAAAGGTCCTCATGTATACGTCTCTGGGGTAAGAGATGACATCCCCTTCATCTTGAAGCTTGAGGTGTTGGCGGAGCTTTGCTTCAGTGATAATCATCTCCTTGCCGTCTACTGTGCCACTGATTTGGGGAGTGCCCTGGTCAGTAGAATACACGACAGAGCTCCAAAAATCTTCCATGTTGGAAGTATAGATGGTTGGGTTGACTGTTAGGGCATGGTGGATTTTGGACCGACAAAGGAAGTCGATTATATCATCGAATCCTTCGGATTTCTTGCCTTTTATTAGGCATGCAGTGAGGTTGTGATATGGGGAAAACTTGTCGTTTGGGTTGTTTATGTCTGCGCCTGCCATAGTTATGGATTTGGAGGGAAGAGAGAAGGGTGTTTGAATGGTGGTTAAGTGTTTAGGGCTTTGAATGCTGTGGGGACGGGAGAGAAAGTGATGGGAGATAGGTTTGAAATTGAATATGAAGAGGTTGTGGGAAAGTTTGAGATTGTGATATAACGGCAGACGAAGAAAAAGCAACTTTACTTGTACAGTACAACCTGTTTCACTTTTCATTGTTACAGCTGTAAAGCACTCGAGCAGTCATGGTAAAGACTGAGAGTAGTTTTTACCTCGGGTAAAAGTTAATGTAGACTTGTTTTACCCATCAGCAGCAAACTTGGTTGCTGCCGATGGTGAGCTATCCGCTGCAAACTTGGTTGCTGCGGATAGTGAAGTCTTTCAGCAGCAGACTTGGATGCTGCTGACTGTTGTATTCATTCCGCAGCAAAAAGGTTGCTGCTGACCGCCTTAAAGCTGTCCGCAGGAAACTTGTTCCTGCTGATAACGTAAAGCGATCAGTGGCAAAGGTTTTGCTGCTGAAGAGTAAAACTGTCAGCAGTGAAAAATGTGCAGCTGACTATAACCTTTTATTAAGAACAAAAACATAGACATATTTACAAGGAAAGATAAAAATTAGAGACATGTCTTATTCAAAGTTCATCATGCCAATTGATTCAACTAGATATCGAAATCTTGCTTCATCAAAAGGTTTAGTGAACAAATCAGCATATTGCTCATTTGTGTGAACCTTGGATAGGACAATTCTCTTTTTCTCAGCTTGATCCCTGATAAAGTGATACCTGATGTCGATGTGCTTAGTCTTGGAATGCTGCACTGGATTATTCATGATAGAGATAACACTCATGTTGTCAATGTGAATTGGAGTCTGAATGAAGGTCATTCCATAGTCAAGCATTTGATTTTGGATCCAGATGACCTGTGCACAGCAGCTTGAAGCTGCAATGTATTCTGCTTCAGCTGTTGAAGTAGAGACACATGTTTGCTTTTTGCATTGCCATGAGATGAGCCTTCCTCCAAGAAATTGACATCCCCCAGATGTGGACTTCTTGTCCAAGTTGCAACCCCCATAGTCACTGTCAGTGTAGGCATAGAGATTGACATTTCCATTCTTTGGATACCATAGCCCAAGTTTTAGAGCTCCCTTTAAATATCTAAGGATCCTTTTGACAGCTTGAAGATGAGACACTTTTGGAGCTGCTTGAAATCTTGCGCAGAGACAAACTGCAAACATGATATCTGGTCTTGAGGCAGTGAGATACATGAGAGACCCTATCATTGCTCGATACTGATGTTGATCAGTGTCTTGTCCTTCTTTATCCGGAGATAATTGATGGTGCACTTGCATAGGAGTTCTTGCAGCAGAGCAGTCAGCCATTTTGAACCTCTCCAAGATGCTTTTGACATACTTGGATTGACTTATGAAGATTCCATTTGGTACCTGTTTGACTTGAAGTCCTAAAAAGAAATTTAGTTCACCCATTGAACTCATTTCAAATTTGGAATGCATCAGAACTTCAAAGTCGTTGCAGAGCTTCTTTCTTGTAGATCCAAAGATAATGTCATCAACATAAATCTGGACCAACAAAATTTCTCCCCCTTCATCTTTGATGAAAAGTGTCTGATTAATGGCCCCCCTTCTGAAGTTGTTGCTATGTAGATATCCAGATAAAGTGTCATACCAGGCTCTTGGGGCTTGGTGTAAGCCGTAGAGAGCTTTGTCCAGTTTTAAGACCTTATTTGGATGTGCAGGATCCACAAAGCCTAGAGGCTGTTTGACATAGACCTCTTCACCAATCTTGCCATACAAAAAGGCACTCTTCACATCCATTTGATAGACCATAAAGTTTTTGGATGCTGCATATGCTAGAAAGATTCTGATGGCTTCCAGACGGGCAACAGGAGCAAAGACTTCATCATAGTCAATGCCTTCTTCTTGAGTGTAACCTTGAGCTACCAGTCTGGCTTTGTTCTTGACCACGATGCCCCTTTCATCTTGCTTGTTTCTGAAGACCCATCTTGTTCCAATGGCTGTTTGATCAGGTGGAAGATCAACAAGCTTCCAAACATCTTGTCTTTTGAATTGCAGCAATTCTTCCTGCATTGCTTCAATCCAGCTGTTGTGCTTGAGAGCTTCATCAATCTTCTTGGGTTCCACCTGAGATAGAAAGCAAGAGAACAAACAAATGTTGGCTTCATGAGACTTACTTCTTGTCTGGATACCTGTGTGGACTGGACCAATGATGTTTTCCAGAGGATGCTCTTTGTTTATTCTCTGTACTGGTATCACATCCAGCCGTATTCCCTCTTCAAGATTACTTTGGTTTAAATCAGGATTGTCTTCAGTTGTGAGAAGAGGAGCTTGGAGATTCTGATCATTGTGTTCCACATTGTCAGCAGTGTTAGCATCAGAGGCCTCTTCAGCATGGATTGAGGAGGCTTCATTAAGGATTTCTTGGTCAGAGAGATTGCTGCTTGTGGTGTTGGAAGTACCGGCTTCACCTGTACTGGCTTCAATAGCTTCTGCCACTGATGGAGGATCAATGGATGGCCTTTTCATCCTGATGTAGGGACTGGGAAAATCCAGTCTGTAGTCAGAAGAGGAGGTTGAGGCAGAAGATGTTGATTTTGAAGAGGAAGACTCCATATTTGAGAATATGAGAGGCTCAAATATCTGGGTAAAGGAGTCTATATAAAAGAGCCAGTTAGGACCTTTGCCTTGTTCACAGACAATGTGTTCCCTGCATTCCACATTAGCAGATTCTTCCACAATCCGAGTCCTAGAATTGAACACTCGGTAGGCCTTTGATTGAGAGGAGTAACCCACAAAGTAACCTTCATCAGACTTTGCACCGAATTTAGGAAGAACTCCATGTGTGATGAGGATGGTACATGGACATCCAAAGGGCTTCAGGAAGCCAATGTAGGGAACTCTTTTGAGCCATAGTTCATAGGGTGTTTTCTGGAGAGGCTTAACAATAAGGACTCTATTCTGCACATAACAAGCTATGCTTACTGCTTCTGCCCAGAAAGTAAGGGGCAGCTTTGAGTCAGCCAGCATAGATCTTGCTGATTCAATCAGAGTCCTATTTCTTCTTTCAGCAACCCCATTTTGTTGAGGGGTTCTTGGAGCACTGAATTGCCTTTCAATGCCCTTGCTCTCACAGAAACTGTTCAAAGTGTGATTTTTGAACTCTGTTCCCTGATCACACCTTATTATCTTTACCTTCAGATTGCTTTGATTCTCTACCCTAAGAATATAGGATTTGAGAATCTCAGCAGTTTCATCTTTTGTTCTTAGGAAGAATACCCATGAGAATCTGGAGAAGCCATCCGTTATCACCAGACAGTAGGACTTTTTGCCCATTGACATGACATTCGTAGGACCAAAGAGATCCATATGCAGTAGCTGGAGAGGGGTGTCATTTGTGTTCAATGTCTTGGGCTTGTGGGAACTCTTGTGTTGTTTTCCCTTCAAGCAGGCAATGCAGTGATCGTCTAGCTGGAATTCTTTGTCAGGAAGCCCTCTGACAAGATTGTCCTTCACTAATTTATTGATTGTTTTGATGTTAACATGGCTTAACCTCATGTGCCAGAGAGCGGATTCATCAACTGATGCCTTTGACAGAAAACATGAAACACTACCAGATGGAGTGTCTTCATTCATGTCAAGCACATATAAGTTGTCCTTTCTATGAGCAGTTAGGAGAATCTTCTCTGGAGGGGGTTTAGATAGGCCAGGAGCTAACACGAAACCTTCTTTGTCAGTGAAGAGCATCCAATGCTTTTGATCACATACTTGGGAAACTCATGAGATTGAAGTCAAGTTCTTTAACATAGTTGACTCTTTCAATACTCATCCTTTCATTGGATACAGTTCCTTGTCCAGTGATAGATCCACCCTTTGAGTCACTCCCAAAGGCAACATATCCTCCATTGAAATGTCTGAAGTTAGAGAGGATGGACCTGTTGCCTGTCATGTGCCTGGAACAGCGCTATCTACCACCCAAGTATTGTGTTTATTGCCTAGCTGTCCCTGCACATGGAAGATATCTAATTAGTGGGAGGATCATTGTGGCATGCAGCATTGTAGAAGATCGTTGCTAATTTGCCATTGTCAGCATGCTTGCAGTAAGTGGAACCAATAGTTATGCTTGGAGATTGTTTAGCCTTCCATTGCTGTGTTGGTGGTTTTCTAGCTTTCTTTACATTGTCGGCAGAAGATGTTGTTGCTGACAATTCTGGCTTATCCGCAGCCGATTTTGCTGCTGAAGGCTTTGCTGGAGCAGTAGCAGTTTTTGCTGCTGGAAGCTTTATTTTGGATTTTGCTTTGTCAGCAGCAGATACTTTTGCTGCTGATGCCGTTGTTTTTGATTTTGCTTTGTCAACAGCAGAGACCTTTGCTGCTGAAGGCTTTGCCTTTGGTTTCCTGGACTTTACTCTATCAGCAACGATTTTGTTTGCTGCTGATGGGTTGAACACAGATGACCGATTTGTAATCTGGTTAAAGGGGTTGAACTTGCATGTTGCAGAAAAGTGGTTTGATTCCCCACATATGATGCAAGTTTGTTGAGGTTTCTGCATCTTCACTCTTTGAGGGGATATAGATTCTCTGAACTTTGTTGCCTTTGCATTATAGCTTCTCACCTGTTTGTTTCTGTTTGTTTTCTCAAAGGCATGCTGCTTTGAGTTTCTTTGGTGTTCAAGGTAGTGAAAGCAGGTGCTGGCAGTGTGATTATATTTGCCACACACAAAGCAGGATAGTGCTATCTTGTCCCGGTGAAAGTTCACATAGTTCTTACTTAGAAACAAATCTTTGAAGTTCCAGGGATGAGCTTTGTTATGCTCAAAAGTGGCTTCTTCCAGTGTCTTTTGAACATATGGACCTTTTTCTCCAGGTGTATGAAAACTATCAAACACCTTTGGCTTTGACTGAGACTTGGGGTTGGTGAAACCTGATGTCTCTCCCTTTTCAATGTTTAGCTTTCTTCCATTTTGAGAATAGCTAATCTTGATTTGTTTGAAAGGGATGGGAGCTGGAATAGTTGGAGTAACAACAGGACATTCAGTTTTGTTCAGAACAGCTTCAGAGATAGGAGCAGATGGGACTGCACTAGTTTCACAGTGGTCTGAGCAGGTTGACTCAGATTCTGAAGAGGTGGAGCAGTCTTCCACAAAACATGCATCCATTGAAGGATCAAGGTTTCGGTTTGCCGTGTCAAGCTTTGAAGTATTGAAGCTTGGTTCGTGAATGGCAACATAGTCAGCAGAAGGAGGAACTGTCTTGTACTCGTCATCATGATATCCAAGTCCAGTTTTTACCCTTTCATGGACTTGAATATCTAACAATCTTTGTAACTTTTTAGATGAAAATTCATATTTTTCAACATGAACTTTCTGTTCAGCCAGTTCAGCTCTGGTAGCTTTAAGTTTTACTAATAGATCATCAATCTGAGTTTCAAGATTGGTTTGTTCATGTTTTAATGAAGAAATCTCTTTCTTAAGGCAGTTAATCTTTTCTTTGTAACTGTCTTCGACCTTTTTGAATTCAGATTTCATTTGGTGAAACTCTTCATTTTGATCTATTAGATTTTGGTTATGCTTTCTATCACCTAAAACTTTGTCAATGCAAGCTTGAGAGCAAAGATGTTCAAATACCTGAGGTGGTATCTCTGCATTGTCTGCCATAAGAGCTTGGTTGGAGGCAGGAACATCTTCATATTGAAAACTCTAGTCAAATTCTGTAGTTCCAACATTTACACAGGCTGCAGTTTGTGCTGGAGGAGTTCCTTGCTGCTGCTGCTGCCTGGGCTGACCTTGGTAAGCTTATCTTTGATGGCTGGCACCCTGATTGGCTTTAGGTGCCTTGCACTCCCTAGCAAAGTGACCCATTTGGTTACAGTTGTAACATCGGATCTTGCTTTTATCAAGCCCAACTCTGGTGTTTGAGTTGTTGCTTGGAACTGATCTCCCGGTTCTAGAATAAAACCTTTTTGCTCTGAGGGAGAGCATGGCATATGAGTGCTGAATATCCATTTCTTCAAGATCATCTGGATGAAAGCATTCCAGATCCTCCTTTATGAAGTGCATGCTGCTTGAGTTGTCAGAGACAAAAGCAGTAGAGGTTGGCTGTTGAGGAGGTGGCTCAAGAAGAAATGGTGATGAGTTGGATTGTGAAGCAGTTGGTGTTTGAGGATGAGTAACAATGGGAGGATAGTAGTTGCTTGCACTAGGACCAGAATGATCAGAGTGAAGCGCTGAGGTGGTGGTGGAGGAAGTGGTAGCTGATTGATAACTGGAGCTCCTTTCTTTAGCTTGAATCATTTCTAATTCATAGGTTTTGAGCATGCCAAAGATCTCAGTCATCTGAAGAGTCTTCAGATTCTCTGTTCTTCTGATGGACACTGTATATAATGTCCAACAACTAGGAAGAGATCTTATGAACTTCTTGAGAATGTCTTCATTCTCCAGCTGTACCTTGGAGCACTGCAGTTCTCCAACCAGGTACGTGTACCTGTTATATAAAACTGTTAGTGACTCACCTTCCTTCCAGACGAAGTTTTCATACTGTTGCTTGAGAATGTCACGTCTGTTCTCCTTGACCTCCTCAGATCCAGCAAACATCTTTTCCATGGCTCCCCATAACTCCTTTGCAGTTTTGTGAGCCTTGAAGTTGTGAAAAACTTCATTTGGAAGGCACATTTGGATAGCTCCTAATGCCTTGAAGTCCACCTCCATTTTCTTGATGTCTTCTTCAGAATACTTGGAGGGTTCCTTCGGAACTAGTGGTCCTCCGGAGTCAGCAGAGGCCACCATGGGAACATAAGGTCCATCCCTTATGGATTTCCACATTCCGTATTCATGGTAGCAGAAGAAGCTTTCCATACGGTTCTTCCACATATCATAGTCCTCCCCAGACACCAACCTCGGTGGTCGGTTGATACTGCCGATGTCTTCAGATCCATGACTTTGTGCCATTTTGTTTTGTGAGACTTGATCAAGAATAGAGTTTTGAATAGAATCAGAAAGTGATTAAACAAATGTTAGTTTGTTTAATCTTGAGCCAAAGATCTGATACCAATTGTAGGATCGTAAGATTACAAGGTGATTCTGTTCTAGTTGATATTGGCAGAAACAATAGCAACCAACAAAGTAAACAAGTAAACAGCAAGAATACTGATAAATGCACTGTTGTATTAGACTTCTGAGATTACAAGTTTACAAGTAAAACACTATCAAGAAGCACTATGAAGGCACAGCAAGCACACTTTGTTTGAAGTGTTTACAAGATATATATAGTAACTTAGAATCAAGACAGACCCTTGATTCTAAGGATCAGATCTAACACAAGCCGTTGATCTTGTTTATTAATCTAAATTACACGCAAAGGCTAATCTAGTTAACTTTACTGAAACGTCTTCTTAGGCATCATTGTTTGCATGCTTGGAGAAGCGCGTTATTGTCCTTTATTGGTTGCACCATTGAGGTTCCTTCTGCTTGGAGTGTGGCAGTTGCTTTTGCAGAAAGGTGTCAGAGGCGCTTTGCATGGATAGTCAGCTGCAACGTTTGGTCTTCAGAGAATAAAGCTATCAGCAGCAGAGATGAGAATAATGATGCTGATAAGCCTATCAGCAGCAACTTGTGTTGAAAGCTGCTGATAAACCTATCAGCAGCAACAAGTCTTGAATGCTGCTGATAAGCCTATCAGCAGCAACAAGTGTTGAATGCTGCTGATAAGCCTATCAGCAGCAACATGTGTTGAATGCTGCTGATAAGCCTATCAATAGCATTTGTATTTAGAATAATTTGGTAGCAATCAGTCTTTGGTTCAATATTATATTATTTTATTTAAGGATTTATAAGTGTTTTAATATATTTTTATTAAAATAAAATAGTTAAAATATTAAATTATATTTTTTGTTTTTTTACAACAGGTTCGGATTATATTTACAAGGTTTATAAAAATAAATTTAGAATTTGAAAACTATTGTTTTATGTGTAAAAAAAATGAAAAGCAAAAAAAAGTTAGCCCAAAACCGGCCCTGCCGGATTCGAACCCGCGTGGGTTACGTGAGAGTCCAGCGCACAAACCAAGTCCTTTGGGCTAAAGCCATGCTAAGAGCAGATCTGTTAACCCTATAACTAACACCCACACCAACCCCCTTCTTGTCTAAACAACTCGACTCAACCCCTAGCCCCAAAATTCTCGATGATTACTCACTGATGAGCTATGAAACCTTAGGGCTTTGGTTCTAGAGATCAAAATGAGTAAGTAGATACATGGATTACCTGTGATGGCTGCGAGACGAAGGAAAACAGCCGAGGGTTAGTGTTTACGATTTCGGGTCTGGATCGAGCTCCTATGATGAACCGAGATGCTTGATGCGTGTTCTAGGAGTACAACGAAGGTGCTGTGATCTATTTTGGTTTGTTACTACAGGGCAATTGTATCCGTAACGTACCAAATGATTTGAATGGTTAAGAGCGGTTATGGGTATTACTTAGTGTTTAAATCATTTGATTAGCATTGAATCGGTTCATTATAGATGTTAAGGATCGGTCGAGTAACATTCCTGCGTAATCAATTGGGGTTTAACCGAATGAATTCGAGCATTTTGATTTTTGATTTGGGGCTTGTTGACTTCAGAAAGTCAACATTCAATGGAATGGGGGAAGAAGACATGGATTTGCACTCTAGTCCCTGGAGTTTCAAGATCTTAACATTTTAAGCATACACTTAGGTTTAAAGTTAGCTTAAGGTTTCAGAAACTGCAAAACAAGCCCTGTAATTTTATAAAAATATAGATTTATTAGATTTTACACATTTTTATAGAATCTAGTAATTTCTCATATTATATTTAAATGTTATAAGCATAAAATAAAATTTGTAATATAGAAATAGTTTATTTCAATTAAAAATCATTTTTCTTGAAATTAAATGATATATTCTTTATTACCCTACTTTTATACAATTTAGTTTTTATAAATTGCATATCTAAATATATGTATAAATAAGTTTAGAGATGACATAGCACATGTATATTTTGGAACATTAAACAATTATTTACAAAATCCTTTATATAAACATTTGTTATTTTTATAATTAAACAATTATACTCAAGGTATGCATGTAGGTATTCTCATGGATTGAAATAGATAAATAGGTTAACTTTGTAAATCATATAATAGTGAAATTACAAGTGCAAGAAAAGTTAAAACAAAGGCCGGAATTTCCTGGGGATTACAGTCACCCCCACTTTAGGAGATTTCGTCCCGAAATTGTTTAGGAAGAGGGTCCTGGAAACAGGTGTGGGTATTTGACCTTCATTTGATCCTCATGTTCCCAAGTGAACTCAGGGCCACGTTTAGATTCCCACCGAACCTTAACGATTGGAATGCGGCTTCGTTTGAGTTGCTTAACTTCTCGGTCCATGATCTCCACGGGTTTTTCTATGAAGTGCATTGATTCGTTAATGTGAACCTCGTCAAGTGGGATTTGGAGATTTTCGTCAGCTAAGCATTTCTGTAGGTTCGAAACATGGAATGTAGGATGGATGTTGCTGAGTTCTTACGGTAGATCCAACTTGTAGGCTACCTTCCCAATCCGCTCAAGGATTATAAAAGGGCCTACGAATCTTGGTGCAAGTTTCCCTTTCTTTCCAAAACGAACCACACCCTTCCAAGGGGATACCTTGATAAGAACCAGATCGCCGACTTAAAATTCTAAGGGTTTTCATCGTTTGTCAGCATAGCTCTTTTTTCGACTCCTTGCTACTAGCAGGTTGTCACGGATTAACATGGTCTTATCGAAAGTCTCCTGAATGAGTTCGGGACCAGTGATTTATGCTTCACCAATTTCAGTCCAACAGATAGGAGAGCGGCACTTCCGACCATAAAGTGCTTCAAAAGGAGCCATGTCAATGCTCGTGTGGTAGCTGTTGTTGTACGAGAACTCGACTAAGGGTAGATGTAAATCCCAATTTCCCTTGAAGTCGATGACACAGGCTCTGAGCATATCTTCGAGGGTTTGAATCGTTCGTTCAGATTGACCATCGGTTTACGGATGGTAAGTCGTACTAAGATTCAATTGAGTGCCCAAAGCTGATTGCAAAGATTTCTAGAAACGAGAAGTGAATCGTCCATCACGATCAGAAATAATGTTGAGAGGTACACCGTAACGACTGACGATCTCATCAATATAGATTCGAGCCAATTTCTCAAATCGATAATCTTCATGAATGGGTTGGAAGTGAGAAGATTTTGTCAAACGGTCGATGATTACCCAAATACTATCATGACCACGGGACGTGTACGGGAGTTTGGATATGAAGTCCATGGCAATACACTCCCATTTCCACACGGGAATCTCGTGTTGTTCAAGTAACCTAGATGGACGCTGGTGCTCGGCCTTAACCTTCAAACAAGTAAGGCATTTAGACACGTATAGTGCAATGTCCTTTTTCATATCGGGCCACCAATATTGTGTACAAAAATCCTTGTACATTTTGTCTGCACCAGGATGCACAGAATAACGAGTCTTGTGAGCCTCGTTCATGATAAAGGTACGAAGATTGTCATGGTCCGGAATCCAGATACGATTTAGAAAGTAAAGTAACCCGTTGGGTTTGGTTTCAAGTTGAAGTTCAGTACCGCATGACATTTCATTGTACATGTTTCTTTCGGTGACCGAAAGATGTTGTGCTTCAAAGATACGAGTTTGAATGTCATTCTAGATTTGGATGTAGTGAATCTTGATAGGTTCTTTACGACTAAGAGCATCGGCTATGACATTGGCCTTACCAGGATAGTAAAGAATATTCCAGTCGTAGTCGTTTAGGAGTTCAACCCAACGTCTTTGCCTCATGTTGAGTCCTTTCCGGTTGAAAATGTGCCGGAGACTCTATGGTCGGTGAAAACCTCACACTTAGTACCATATAAGTACCGCCTCTAAATTTTGAAAGCGAATACGACCTCTCCCAGCTCAAGATCGTGCGTTGTATAATTCTTTTCGTGGATTTTGAGCTGTCGAGATGCATAAGTGATCACTTTGCCTCGTTGCATAAAAATACAACCAAGGCCTAAGTGGGAAGCGTCACAATAATCAAAAAAGTCTTCGGTTCCATCAGGAAGAGTCAGGATAGGAGCCTCACATAGCTTTTTCTTCAGTGTCTAAAAGGCTTCTTCCTGCTTTGGTCCCCACTCGTAGGGCTTGCCTTTATATGTTAAGGCTGTGAGTGGTACTGCGATCTTTGAAAAGTTCGATATGAAACGATGATAATAGCCCGCTAAACCAAGAAATGAGCGGACATCTGTAGGGGTCTTTGGAGCTTGCCAGTTCTTCACCGCCTCAATCTTAGCGGGGTCCACGTGAATACCCTTCTCGTTGACTATATGTCCCAAGAATTGGACCTTTAGCCAAAATTCACACTTGGAGAACTTGGCATATAGTTGCTCCTTCTTCAAGAGATCCAAAACCAATCGCATGTGTTTTTTGTGCTCTGCTTTTGATTTTGAATAGATAAGAATATCGTCAATGAAGACGATAACGAACTTGTCCAAGTACGGTTTACACACGCGGTTCATAAGATCCATAAATACCGCATGTGCATTGGTTAGTCCGAAAGGCATAACCATGAACTCGTAATGACCGTATCTTGTACGAAAGGCTGTCTTGGGGATATCGGATTCAAGGACTCGTAACCGATGATAATCAGAACGAAGATCAATCTTCGAGAAGTAAGTCGAGCCTTGAATTTGATCAAATAAATCATCAATCCTCGGAAGTGGATAACGGTTCTTCACAGTGAGCTTGTTGAGTTCCCGGTAGTCGATGCACATCCGGAAGGAACTATCCTTCTTCTTGACAAATAAGACGGGTGCTCCCAAGGAGAAACACTAGGGCGAATAAATCCCTTGTCAGAAAGCTCTTGAAGCTGACTTGAAAGTTCTTGCATTTCTGATGGTGCGAGACAATAAGGTGATCTGGCCACGTGGTTTACTCCTGGCACTAGGTCAATACGAAATTCAACTTGACGTGTGGGAGGAAGACCGGGTAAATCTCCAGGAAAGACTTCTGGGAAGTCTTTGATCACCGGAATATCTTGGAGACTCTTGTCTTTGCCCTTCCATTCTACAATATGAGCAAAGAATGCCACACATTTCTTCCGTAAGTACTTCTGTGTGGTAGTGCAAGACATAAGTTTGAGTCCCTTCGACGGCTTCTCACCAAAGACCTTCAAAATATCACCCGAGTCGAGAGGGATACTGATATATTTGTCAAAACAGACGACTTCAGCACGGTGCTTGGTCAGCCAATCCATGCCTACTATGATGTCGAAACCTCCGAGAGCCATAGGAATAAGGTTGATTGAGAAGTCATGATCGTTCAAGTTTAAAGTACAGTCTCTAATGATGGTATCACATGAAACAGAATATCCATCCGCTACCAATATGTCAAAGGGTTTGTCTAACTTAGCTCAGCTCATAGCAAGTTGTGGTTCAAATTCAAAGGACATAAAACTTCTATCGGAACCAGTATCAAACAGGACATAAGCATATTGTTGATTAATTGGGTACCTACTGTTCACCAAATCGTTGTTGGCTTGAGCCTCATTGGCATTGATGTTGAAGGCACGTCCACGAGCTACGGGGCTCATATTTCCCTGATTCACATTTCCTCGGTTCAGGTTCCCTGGTTCATGTTTCCCTGAATTATATTGCCCTGGTTCAGGTTGGTTTGGTTCACAATGACCAATCTAGAACAATGATTCCTGAAATGATTTGGGTCACCGCTTTCATAACAAGCGCGACCCTGGTTGATAGCAGCAAGAACATGAACAGGAACAACAGGTTGGTAGACTTGATTTGTTGGTGGAATACGACATGTGTTTGCCCAATGCCCATAACGTCCGCAAGTAGTGCACAGACGACATGGTACGTGAGCAGGGTGATGAAGTTTGCATGTGTTACAAAGTGGTGAGGTTCCCACATACGGCTTCTTGTTGGGGTTGAAAGCAGTAGGGGCTACATGAGCTAGTGGAGTAGCGGGTGTGATAATGGCAAAGTTCTTGCCCTTTCTTTTCTTGTTATTGAAGGAAGACTCAGACTTGGTCCCCTTGGTGGGTTCAGTGGTGGTTTTCTCAAGAGTCTTCTTGGCACCCTTTTTAGATAGAGTTCTTGCCTTAACATGATTGTCTATCAGGGCAGCAGCAAGATGGATGGCTTCCTCGAGAGTGACTGGTTCGCTACCCAAAACAGTATCCTGAATCTGCATGGGCAGTCCATTGATGTATTTCTCAATAGCTCGGGATAGAGGAGTGACCATATGGGGTACCAGGAGGCTAAGCTCATGAAAACGAGTGGTGTAGGCAAGGCTTTCACCACTATCTTGCTTGAGATCCCAAAACTCAACTTCTAGTTTCTTGACCTTATTATGGGGGAAAGCTCATCAGTCATGAGCGTCTTGACATCAGCCCAAGGTAGGGCCAGTACAACCTCAATTCCACGGTACGTTTTTCCCTGTTCCACCATGTGAGTGCCCTATTCTGGAAGACACTAGTAGCATAACGGACCTTCAGGCTCTCAAGGCAATCAACATTGATAAAAGTTCCCTCAATGCTTTCAAACCATTGGAGAAGTCCAATGGCTCCCTCATTCCCATAGAACTTGGTGGGGTTACAGGAGTTGAAGTGTTTGAAAGTGCACACGGGGTTCCTTGGTGCAGCATTCTGGTTCAGCTGGTTAACCATAGTCGGTAGGATTGTAACCATTTGCTGAATGATCCTGTCAGTGAGGTTGTTCCTACATTCATAACGGGGAGGCATTCTAAAAAGGGATGAATAGGAATTTCATAAGATGTGAATCATGTAAATAATTCAAAAGGTACTAGGTAAAACATGGATGGTACCCTAGTGGGCACTTTAACTTATCAAAGTACTTTAAGTTCATCTAATGTTTGAGAAGTCATGCTTTAGCCTGTAAGTGGATACTCATTCCAAGAATTCCCAAGAAATCATAACTGGTCCATCGGTTGATTTGGATTTATACGAAATGCTTTCCTAGACAGAACTCCCAGAATACATGCATCCACCCTTCCGGATTGCACAAGTTCTCATTCATTAGTTAGAAATGTTGGGATATTGTGCACCGGTTTTAACATTTAAAAACGAAACAAATAAAATCAGATTTACAATAGCGGAAGCGTTGACAAAAGCACATGATAATAAAGATCCGATCTTTATCCGACAGTGATCCGACTACACGGCGTTTAGACAATAATAAAATAAACAAACACAACCATAAGGTGTTTAGGGTTTGTACCTTTGACGAATAACCGGATTGTAACACCCGGGTACAAAGAACATCACGCTAGATGACAACAATGAGCTCGTCACACGAACACGTCACATGAACACACACCTCTTCGCAAAACCTGGTTTGCGGCTTCTTCCAGTTCGGCTCACGAAGTACGGGACACGGCAACGGGGTGACCCGGTTTCGGGTGGCTGCGCGACTAAAACAGTGGCGACAGGAGGTGGTGGTGGCCGTACACAATGGTGGTGGCCGGTCGAAAAACCGGGAAGGAGGAGGGGGCCGGTCGACGATCACAAGGGGGAAGGGAGGAGGCCACAAAACTTAATTAGGGTTTTGACTTAAGGATGTTTATATAATAAACTAATTTATAAGTCAACCCCTTGTGTAATTAACATTTAATTACTAACTGATAAACAATTAATCAGTTCCAGTCCCCGTTGTTTATAATTACACTAATTATTAACAAAACTTGCGAAAAAGCCGATCTCTTTATATTTAACATTTAAATATAAAACCCCGACTATATATATATATATTCACTAATATATATATATATATATATATATATATATAACCTTATTCCGTCTACCGTTATATTTAATTATTCTAAATAATTTAATACGACGTAATTAATAAATATTTCTATAAATATTTAATCCACCGAATTCTAAATTCTTGTTTCGTGTAATGACGTTTAACAATTAAGCGATATAATTTGTTCTTTCCCAAAGTGTAACTCTTCGGATCGTACCTTGATAGCAACGTTGATATTAATGATGATCGGACATCTAATATCCAACAATCTCCCACTTGGTCGATTCATCGATTAATCGGGTCAACATAGACAGTGGTGGATGCCTAACTGCATCTCACTGCCCCTAACAAGGTATGACGTATTTACAACCGTCAACTAATTCCTCGTGTTCAAGTAATCTTTACTTAACCAAGTACAATAGCCATGGTAAACATATCTATGTGTCCTTTCTGTTTAGGTCATACGTTGAACATGAGACATGGATACAAGTCACTTCTCATACGTGGTTCAACTATTCTTGTTCTTGTGCTCCAATTCAATAATGGTCTAAACAAACTACTCTTTGTTTGTGCGTGGCCACGCGATTTATACCAGTTTGAATCAAATAGTGCGCCAGAATGTCCAGCTCCTAATTAAAGGAGAACGGAATTCTTTTGGCCACGTACAACTCCCACTAAACTTCAGATTACTCCTGATCATATCCTTATTACTGCCTGTTAAGGTACAACATTAGATAAGATCAAAGAATAAACTTTAGTCAGAGTTAGTTCTAGTGCGTGCATCGGGTCGAAGGATCAATAGATCTTACCATATTCAAAACTTCTCAAGACCTTGATCCATGAAGATAGTTTTGACGCGAGTTACGTTCAATAATCATTCTCTAATGATTATCTGTGAATATGACGTCCAACCGTTTGGACTTTCATTCCTAATGAACCAATCATCCAATTCACAATAGTCTTTCGTTCAGATTGATTCCCATGAATCTGATCGACTACGAACATTTAGAATATAATATATATATATATATTCAAAGATTTCTAAAACGTACAAAGTATCGAATCATAGAAACATCTATTTATAATGCACTTAACCGTTAAGTCAATATAAAACACTAATGTTTCTATATATTGTTCGAAAACACCAAATACTAACAAATAAAACTCAAGTCTAGCATGTCTAACACCTATCAACATGCTCCTCATATACAGGTTGAGGTATAGGTTTAGTGAATGGGTCAGCTAGATATTGATTTGTTTTAATA
Organism: Smallanthus sonchifolius; assembly: GCA_023525975.1. Lineage (NCBI taxonomy): Eukaryota > Viridiplantae > Streptophyta > Magnoliopsida > Asterales > Asteraceae > Smallanthus > Smallanthus sonchifolius. The sequence goes on from CM042037.1 coordinate 24,540,208, forward strand.
TGATGTCTCCAAGTTTCATGATCCCATTAATGAAACTTACCAGTGGAAAAATCCTCTTTTGGAACTCCTTTCCAAACTATTAGAAGTTATCTGAACTCCTTTCAGAATACCATCTTCTAATGTTTTCAGTTCACAACATCTCATGTTTTTGTTATTGATGAAACTCTTTCATTAGATAACGCTGATATATCTTATGGTGTATTCATCTAATCATTTTCATTGATCGTCTTTTGGTGTTAATATCTTAACTTTTAAGATAGTAGTGTTTGACTGACAAGTTGTCATAAGTAGTTATGATCTTGTTTCAAGAACCCTTCTTATTAGTCAAAGTTGGTACTCTTGGTATCTTATCCGATAAGATAGTTTTATCTCATCATAACACTTTATGATGATCACCATTTTGTGCTTCTCAAGCATAATCCCTTTGTCATAATTAAATTTCAAAGTTGTTTCATCGTTTGAAAAATATTGACATAGCTCATTATCTCTTAGATGAAACTATATGAACCTATTCAGTTTCATCTCATCCCAATAATTAGGGTTTAAAGATAATGTTAACATAAAATGTTAACGATTTATCTTTATTGATTTGTTACACAAAACATTTAAGACAGTTTATCAATGTTAATAGATTGCCGTGATTCTTACTTTAGAATCTTTCCTTATATATATCTTATATACGGATGCAATCAAAACAAGCTTCGAAATTATTCTCTAAAGATACTCTATCTTTCAATGATATGTTTAAACTTGTAATTTTAGCAATGTATCTGTACATTCTATGATAACATTCATCATCCCCTTTCTGTGGTGTTTCCATGTATCTTTTATACATTCATCTTGATAATGTGTCTTTACACATTTCTTTGTTATAGGTACTTACTCCCACTGGCCTTTGCATCTATCATATTGAATCTTCTTTTAATTGATCTTATCAAATTAATGATTCAACAGTCTTAGACATATTCAGACATTTATACTGTTCTTGAAGCCACCTCATTACAAGAACATTCTAGTATTCATAATACATGTTCATTTTGACTGGTTTGTTCAACTTGTCAAAACTTGTAACCTGTCTTATTCCAAAGAAACTTGGAATGTAATTCCAGTTTTATCAACTTTTGATAATATGTCGGGCTTCTAGTATGAACGATCCATTTGCTATTTTCAAAACAACTTTTACATCTTGATGAATCTTATTCATGTGTAGCCTGATCAAATCTTTATTTGTCATAATATGGATTGTATGTCTGGATCATCACCAGGTGATTTTGCTAAAGAATCTTATTCTTTGATCACATGATCTCTTATGTCTATTGTGAAAGATCACATCTTCACTTTCATATACTTATCAATTGTAAAAGATCATATCTTTTGTTTATGATATTTATCAAGTGTAAAAGATCACATCTTTTGTTTGTGATAAACATTTATATATTTATCAAGTGTAAAAGATCACATCTTTAGTTTATGATAAACATTTATATCTTTTAAGGATCTAATCCTTGTCTGTATATGAGATTTTAATGCCAATGCAATTGAATAATACTATTTATTCAGAACTTTAAACAACAATTGTTCAATGTTTAAGAACCAGGTATATTTCGGTCATAAACATCTTCAATCTCATGATTAAGTTTGAAGGCTTATTAAGGCGGCACACGAAAAATCTTTCGTATAGGAGTTCATAACGTCCTGTCCTTAATTGGTCATTGGATTCTTTACTCATATCCATATCACATATGAATTGTCATACATGTTATGGATAAACCTTACAGTACAAGGCTAGTGATTTAGATTATGTCCTGTCCTTAATTGGTCATTGGATTCTTTACTCATATCCATATCACATATGAATTGTCATACCTGTTCTGGATAAACCTTACAGTACAAGGCTAGTGATTTAGATTATGTCAATTTTGGGCAGCTGTTTTCATATGACTAACCATTTAGTCTTAAAGCAGTGATTACTTTTATCGCTTCTTTTACATCTTATCTTATAAGATCGTTTCTAGAGAAATTTTATTGAAACTATTTCAATTATAAAGTCGCATGTAAACATTATATCACATATATATCTTTTACAGGACTTAATATGTTTCATGATATCTATTATATCCGATCTAATGAACTTGAACAACATGTCTCACATGTTTTAATATTTCATGTCAAAATAGATTGGTATTGAATTCATAATTTATAATCAGGCAACTATCATAATGCATAAAAGATTTAAGTAAGTCATACTTAAAATAATCAAAAGAAAGCAAGTCCGGAATTTAAATTTGTTCTAGACAAAAATAAAATAACATCATCAAATGGTGTAATCAACAACTCGAAGTAATCTTCAAGCTATGTCAGTCTTCCTTTTCTTCTTCCTTTCCTTCTTTTCTTTTATCTCTGCAAAAAGCAAGTTTGCATATGTTAAAAGTCTAACTTTTAAGTGATAAAGAAACAACGAAAAAGTTGCCTAGATACCAGGAGTATATGCATACAAGCATCCTCTAGCTTTAGCAGCTTCGAGCATCTCTCTCACACAGCATTTCGGTTTAGATATACTAACCTTGGTCTCACCAAAAGCTTTGCCCTTATCCCCGGTTTCGACAGTCTCTACCAGTACCCTTTTACTTGTGAAACACAAGTGAAGTTTATCATCAATCATGGCTTTCAAGATGTTTTCATTGGGATAAATCCCTAATCTTTCAAGCTGATCAATGAAGCATGACATCTTTAGAGCATCATCGGGCACCCACTCGGCATACTGAGAGATGAAATCCCTAACATAGTCATAACGACTATGTAGGTGCCCTTCCCATTTATAGTCATCAAATGCATTGTCAAAAGTAATATATATGATCAAGTGATCATCTATGGGAATGCATGCTTTCTCGATGTCTGATACTTTCTTCCTCATGACCACAACATGTTTTGGATTCTTCAAGGCAACGTCTCTAATGTGTGATATTAAAGAGTGAGAAGGATCCTTGTTGTAATCTTGATGGTATCTCTCCTTCAAGTTACGGATTATATCATAAGCAGACAAGTGCTGGATTGAAGCTCGAATCCCAGGGCTAACAGATGCCAGCATAAGGTCTGATATAGCATGGGTATCACCCCTAAGTTTGTTCCAAGCATTTAGAACAAACTCGCCAGCATCCTCAGGTGGCTGCTTAGGTAAGTGGTACTTAAGAACATGTAGTTTCTTGTTGTATCTGAGGAAGTTCTTCAGATTGTAGTACCAGGACAAGAAATTTGTTCCATTGAGTTTAACGTTTAGGATGTTGTTAAGACGTTCTATAATAACCAAATCAGCAGATTGAGACATCTACAAAATTCAAATAAAGTTTAGTATTTTCATGCTTAAACTTCCTAATTAAATTAATGACCCAAGTACAAAATATATAATTAGGAATGAGATCCCAGTTCACCATGTCTCAGTGAATGGCTGAGCACTCTCCACTGGCATAGCTAGATAGGTAGGTATGAAAATACCAATTGTGTCGACTACACAATTCTCAGTTTGAGGGGCATGACGAGCAAGGTCAAGCTTTGGAAACGTTTCCTCCAACTACGCCCACTTATACGACTTAAGTGATATATGTCCTTCAATTGTGACTGTAGACCCGGCCTAAGTGACTCAGGAATTGCGGTCCTACCTTCAACCAAAACCGTGGCGCCGGATGCAGGGTAATTCACTAACATCGACGTTTCAGATAAATTAGTTGAAGTGTCACAATTTAGGGTGGCGCAGAAATATCGATTTTAAATTGGGATTTCTTTAATGTTTTAAATTACCGGTTAAGGATCGAAAACATTTTGGACGACGAGGAGCATGAGCCAAGTCGTGCAATTTAAGTAAACCAGTTTTACTCTGTATAAGTTCGTGAAACGCTTTCAACACTCGACACGGTCCAATTTTAAATACATTATTTTAAACTAAATTGGTCGTTAATCGCGAACTTAATTTTTAAACTAATTAACCTTTAATTAATTTAAATATGTTTTTAAATAAAACATTTAAATTTAAAAACCCGTTTTAATCTTTTAAATAAAAAACTACTTTTATTTAATTACCTTTCCGAGAAATGTTAAACCTTTTAATATTCTCGTTGTTTTATAAAATTGTGTTAAATGTTTTATAAAATATTTACAGTTTTAAATTATTATCCTAAATAATTATAGCAACCATAAAATATAAAACAATCATCGAGCCACTAGTAAGTTTGTTCAATTTCGTTCGAGCCATCAAACGAGTAACCGAAACGGTCTAAGGGACCCGTCTTTGTCAATCTTTGTCTTCAAATCTGCGTCTTGTTAGGTTTACAATTTTTATAATTTTACATTAAAAATAAAAAATAAAAGAAACCTAACTATTACATCCGGGTTCCAAATAACCTAAAAAAAATAAATAAATAAATAAAAAATACTAATACAAAGAATATAAAAACAATCATGACAAGCAAAACCACGGGTTACTAGGGCTAGATGTACCAAACACAATCAAAAAGATAAAGGTTCGATCTTTTGTTAACCCAAAAAAGTTAACAAATAAAACGGAAATCGAAAAATAAACAATTATGTCTAACGTGCGTAGAGGTGGCTCTGATACCACTGTTGGGATATCGTGCACTGGTTTTAACATTTAAAAACGAAACAAATAAAAACAGATTTACTATAGCAGAAGCGTTGACAAAAGCACATGATAATAAAGATCCGATCTTTATCAGACAGTGATTCGACTACACGGCGTTTAAACAATAATAAAATAAACAAACACAACCATAAGGTGTTTAGGGTTTGTACCTCTGACGAATAACCGGATTGTAACACTCGGGTACAAAGAACGTCACGCTAGATGACAACAACAAGCTCGTCACACGAACACACATCTCTTCGCAAAACCCGATTTGCGGCTTCTTTTGGTTCGGCTCGCAAAGTACGGGACACAACAACAGGGTGACCCGGTTTTGGGTGGCTGCACGACTAAGGTAGCGGCGGTAGGAGGTGGTGGTGGCCGTCCACAGTGGTGGTGGCCGGTCGGAAAACCAAGAGGGAGGAGGGGGGCCGGTCGACGATCGCAAGGGGGAAGGGAGGAGGCCACAAAACTTAATTAGGTTTTTGACTTAAGGATGTTTATATAATAAACTAATTTACAAGTCAACCCCTTATGTAATTAACATTTGATTATTAACTGATTAACAATTAATCAGTTCCGGTCCCCGTTGTTTATAATTACACTAATTATTAACAAAACTTGCGAAAAAGCCGATCTCTTTATATTTAACATTTAAATATAAAACACCGACTATATATATTCACTAATATATATATAAAACCTTATTCCGTCTACCGTTATATTTAGTTATTCTAAATAATTAAATACGACGTAATTAATAAATATTTCTATAAATATTTAATCCACCGAATTCTAAATTCTTGTTTCATGTAATAACGTTTAACAATTAAATGATATAATTTGTTCTTTGCCCAAAGTGTAACTCTTCGGATCGTACCTTGATAGCAACGTTGATATTAACGATGATCGGATATCTAATATCCAACAAGAACCTACGTTCTTTGAGAGTTTCATTTGGATTAGACTTTTAAGTCTAAGAGTAGGATTCATGTAGTTCAAGTAGTTGTTGTGTATGTAATTGCACCATATAGAAAAAATGAGTAGATGTAGGTAGGTATAGTATAGAGTGGAGTTTCTAATACTAGACATGAGTTTAACTCATGTTTGGGACTCCTAGGTTATAGTCTAGGTCATATATCTAATAACCTAATTCCCTATAACCATGACTCTGATACCAATCTGTCACACCCCGGTCGGCGGTGGATTATACGCTGGGGCTAACGCGGTTGTTCATAAGCAAATGATCATCTATTATTTAATGACAATATTTATTCATCACTTTAAAAGTATCGGTTACAAAAGGAAATGGAAAATGAAAAGTTCAAGACAAGACATAAATTAAATTTAAACTAGGTACAAGTCCTAGGTGAGCAAGTAGTGTCCTCAAACAGGTGCACCTGAAACATGTAAGTAGCTGTTAACTACAAGTAGTTGGTGAGAAACATAGGTTTTGACACCAAACAAAGTGTAGAAGCATGTTTTAGTAACTATAGATTAAATTTTATGTATCGGTGTACGTGGCTAGTACGCAGGAGGGTGTTCCGGAGTACTTTTCCTGCACACCAGTTTGGTACTGCGTACTTGTCAAGTACGCATGACCAAACCATGCGTACTTAGTAAGTACGCAAGGCTTTTGCCTTGCGTACTTGTCAAGTACACAAGGCTTTTGCCTTGCGTACTTGTCAAGTACACAGGTAATGTTCCTTCCCCTATAAATAGAAGACTTGTCTTCATTTGTAGGTTGAACTCTGGAACTAGGTCGAGAGGTGTCCGGGTCGGGACGAGCTCTCCCGACCCCTGGACCGTGAGCTTAGATGAAAGATGTGTCCTCCTTCGGTATGTAGTCTGTAATACGGGATGACTTCTATGTTATGGATTACGTGTCGTTTCATTATCTTTTGTCAGTGTTCGTGTTTTCTCTGTCTCGTTTCTTGGTTCCCACACAAATCACAGAACAGGTCCGTGTATATCCGTTGCGCGACGAGGCTCCCGGGACCTACACAAAGTTAAGAATAATTTTACAATTCAATATGTTCAAAGCATGTCTAAAGCATATATGTGAAAACACACAAAGTTCCAAGCGTACAATTCAATCTTGGTAATGGAAAACTAGATACGCAATCCCACTAATTTCCATTTTGAAAAAGGGGCAACAGGATACCCAAGTTGTAAGTTGATACCCAACCAAACCCGCCAAGGTTTTGTGGTAAGTTATAGTTTCAAATTCCCATATAAATGATATTAAAAGGTACTGCCTTAGGCTTGGGCTGCAAGTTAATGAATGTACTTACATGAACACATGTAATGGTCAATAGGTAGTTCAAGATATAACGCATAAAGATCAAAGCATAAGAACATAGGTATTGAATTGTGTAAGTAAAGCGTTTGTAAACATGTTTCACCCCAAAAACAAAAATAGTAAAAATGGGCTATGCAAACTCACTTGAGCTGAAGCTGATAGTAATAGGATTTGATGAGATGAATGTGTATTGTGAGGGTTTCTCACAACAAACCTACAGAGATAATAGGTATTCTAAGTTTAAAGTGAATTGAATAGGATAGTGAAATTTTAGGATTTTAGGGTTTAAGATGGGGTTGCATCAGTTTGAAGGAAAATATATATTTGTATTGATAGGGTAATACTCATTTAAATTAATTAGGACTCCTAATTAATTATAAAGTATTTGTAAAATAATATTTTTGGACTTCTTTATAATTATTTTAAAATAACTAAATAGAAGAGTTATGGGTTAGATAAAAGTTTAGATACTACTACGTTTTAGATTTATTTGTATAATTATTATGACAATAATTAATAAATAAATTTTGAAATGGAAAAGGTTTGCATAATTTGTTTTATGTAAATAAAATTTCTTAAACAATCTCTTTTTATTTAAATGGTTCAAAAAGGGTAAATAAATAACTATGAGCTTTAAATGTAACTAATTAGACTCGTGTAATTATTTGTCTAAAATAATTATTTATGTTTAAAGAGAGTTTTAAATAATTATTCTTTGTTAAAAATAATTATTTACAAGTTCAAAATGAATTTAATAACAATAACTTATAATTCGTCTAATAACATTACTATTTTACCACTAAAATAACATAATTAAATTTGTTTAAACAAAATATTTATATTATTTTATTTAAGGATTTATAAGTGTTTTATTAAAATAAAATAGTTAAAATATTAAATTATATTTTCTGTTTTTTTACGGTAGGTTCGGATTATATATTTACAAGGTTTATAAAAATAAATTCAGAATTTGAAAACTATTGTTTTATGTGTAAAAAAAATGAAAACCAAAAAAAAGTTAGCCTAAAACCGGCTCGGCGGAAACGAAACACGGGTGGGTTTCGTGAGAGTCCAGCGCACAAACCAAGTCCTCTGGACTTAAAGCCATGCTAAGAGCAGATCTGTTAACCCTATAACTAACACCCACACAAACCCCTTCTTCCCCAAACAACTCAACTCAAGACCTAGCCCCAAAATTCTCGATGATTACTCATTGATGAGCTATTAAACCTTCGGGTTTTGGTTCTAGAGATCGAAACAAGTAAGTAGATACATGGATTACCTGTGATGGCTATGAGACGAAGGAAAACAGCTGAGGGTTAGGGTTCGCGATTTCGGGTCTGGATCGAGATCCCACGACGAACCGAGATGCTTGATGCGTGTTCTAGGAGTGCAACGAAGGTGTTGTGATCGATTTTGGTTTGTTATTATAGGGCAATTCTATCCGTAACGTACCAAATGATTTGAATGGTCGAGAGCGGTTACGGGTATTACTTAGTGTTTAAATCATTTGATTAGCATTGAATTGGTTCATTATAGATGTTAAGGATCGATAGAGTAACATTCATGGGTAATCAATTGGGGTTTAACTGAATGAATTCGAGCGTTTTGATTTTTGATTTGGGGCTTGTTGACTTCAGAAAGTCAACATTCGATGGAATAGGGAAGAAGACATGGATTTTCACTCTAGTCCCTAGAGTTTCAAGATCTTAACATTTTAGGCACACACTTAGGTTTAAAGTTAGCTTAAGGTTTCAGAAATTGCAAAACAAACCCTGGAATTCTATAAAAATATAGATTTATTAGATTTTACACATTTTTATAGAATCCAGTAATTCCTCATATTATATTTAAATGTTATAAGCATAAAATAAAATTTGTAATATAGAAATAGTTTATTTCAATTAAAAATCATTTTCCTTGAAATTGAATGATATATTCTTTATAACCCTACTTTTATACAATTTAGTTTTTATAAATTGCATATCTACATATATGTATAAATAATTTTAGAGGTGACCTAGCACTTGTATATTTTTGAACATTAAACAATTATTTACAAAATCCTTTATATAAACATTTGTTATTTTTACAATTAAACAATTACACTCAACGTATGCATGTAGGTATTCTCATGGATTGAAATGGATAAATAGGTTAACTTTGTAAATCATATAATAGGGAAATTACAAGTGCCGGAAAAGTTAAAACAAAGGCCGGAATTTCCTGGGGATTACACTTGCGACATTCAAAAGATCCCCTGGTAGATCCCTGTGGCTGAAATGGTTGTTTAGGTTGAAGTTCACCCCTACAGTCTTTTGCAGTGTGGCCCATCTTGCCACACCGCTGGCAACGATGTTTATCACAAGCACCATTGTGGTAAAAACCACACTTGTTGCACTTGGGGTATTTCCCAGCATAACCACTCTGGTTCTGACTTGATGAGGTTGACTAATTGAAAGTTTTGGTATGTTCAAACCTACGTTGCTGTTGTTGAGGTGGGTTAGACTAAAGACTCTTGGTGTTGTTGTTGCTATCGAACGCACGTTTGTTACTGTCCGTAGCTTTGGAAGTTGTGCCCATCGGGGCTAGGGTACCTTGAGTTACAACTTGATCAGTCAGCCTATGAGCAAGTCGGATGGTTTGCTGAATAGTGGTAGGGTTAGAAGAAGTGACCAAGCTCGGAATTTGAGGTACCAGACCATCAATGTACCTCTTGATCCTTTTATATGCTGTTGTCACCATATGAGGACACATGACTGCATGTTCATGTGAACGAGTAGTATACAGTTCAATATCGGAACCTTCCATCTTTAAGTTCCAAAATTCACCTTCCAACTTCTAGATTTCATCACGAGGACAGTACTCCTCCCGTAACATGGTCTTGAACTCATCCTAAGGTAGGGTGTTAGCCATGTCCAGACCCAATATCTGGACTTAAGAGTTCCACCATGTGAGGGCAGGACCCTCCAGAGTACCTGAAGCATATTTGACCTGATTTGCTTGTGGGCAGTTGTACATAGCAAACACACACTCAACTTTCTCAAACCAACGGAGCAAACTGACAGCTTCTTCAGCTCCACTAAACGTGTGGGGCTTGCATTCCATGAAATTTTTGAAAGTGTAGACCGGCTGGTTATTGTGCTGGCCTGGATTGAAAACAATACACAGTTAAGGATACAAGACTCGAAAATGTTTTTGGTGAACTAATTGACTTGCTAGGGTCGACGGATATCGAATTTACTTGCAGCATTATGTGCTGCTAAGGCTTCATCTACACTATCATTGATGAGTGCAGTGATTTCAACCGCTCTCATATTGATGGTACCGCGACCACCATTTTGTCCACCGCGTCCACGACCACGTCCAAACATGATTCTTCACATTTACAAATACAATAATGAGAAAATATATTACATATTATCATCATACAAGTACGAGTAAACAATAAAAAAACTAAACCACAACATCTAATATTTCAATAATAATTCTTGATTTGATAAATTGTAACGACTACCAAATAAATAAACCAAACATCAAAATCTAGAAATATTTGTTTCCCATCTAGGTTTAGAAAGAAAGAAATAACTAAAGATGGAATATCAAATGCCACTGTTAGTTGAGGAAATAACTGAATCGCCATCTTCGTCCTCAGCCGGTTCTTCTTCAGACTCAGCATCTGGTGCGTTTTCTGCCTCAATGGCAGCCTCGAGTTGTGCCCCTAGTTGCACAATCCTGGTCTAGGCTACTTCGAGGGTAGCCTCTAGTGTATCCACTTGAGTTTCCATCTGATGAAAAGAATTAACTAAATTTTCATGATAGTGGTTAGTGTTTGCCAACTCTGCTGTCAGCCTTTCGATTTTCTCATTCACCCGCCTTTCACGTTCCAACAGGCCGGTGATTTCCCCTGTAGCATCTCTCATATTTCAGATCTCCCGGTCCATAGTAGCTACCAGGGTAGCTAAGGTCTGCTCAAATGGGTAAGACAAAGGTGGTAGAGTCAGTAGAGTGGAAGTAGTGGCTGCAAAGTATGGAGGTGGGACCTGTTCCTGCCGGACCCAGCTCCTGATCATACTAGGGTACCACTCCCAATCCTGTGGGTTACCTTCAGTCCGCACATGGAATGGCTCATCGTACATGATGGTGTCGTCTATCAGGCTCAGCCGACGCCTCTTGGGCTCTGGTGAAGGTATGATAGGAACATCATGTTCCTAGGAAACTGGTGAAATGGGTGGAGTAGACATTTCCTGTAAAGTAAGGTATAAGTACCTGTTTGAGTGTCTGTGTCATGTAACTAATGTGTGTGGTTATAGTCTAGTATGCAATCCTAGTTCTCTATAACCAATGGCTCTGATACCAATCTGTCACACCCCCAAAATCCACTAACGGAGTTTTACCGCAAGGCGTGTGACAAACCAGGATCTCAGCCATTAGTTACATCAAACGACACTATATGAGTTTAAAACAAAACCATAAATGTTCAGAGTAAATGCGGAAGCGAAAGAAAAAGTATTTAATGCGCAAAACAAACACGTCCAAAGTCAAAATAAGTAAAAGTAGATAAACTGTTCAAATGTTAAAGGACTCAAATGCGTGTCCTAAATGTGCACCTGTGCTTAGCGACCTGAGAAAACATGTAAGAAAAATGTCAACACTAGGTTGGTGAGTTCATAGGTTTCATAATAATTGTAAGGATTAAACCTAATAGGCTAACGCATCAAGAGATCACCGGGAAGTTCAGAAGACGGAGTTTTGGAAGTATGCGGCCGCATACTTCATGGCCTAGCCACATACTTGAAGTATGCGGTACCCAACCGCATACTTGAAGTATGCGGCCCCGGCCTAGCCCAACCGAATAGTATAAATAGTTGTTTTGTATTCTGTATTCGGTTAGACGAGTTATTGAACGTTCTTGTATTGTGGTTTTAGTGATTAATGAATATACGAATCGTTTGATATTTGATTGTGTCTCGTCCTCTTTGTTTGTACTTACAAGTCACGTGTCGAGTCTATTTCCGCCAGGTTCAACACATCGTTGAATCCGTTTATTGAAGATCCTCAGGAATCCGGACCTTACAATTGGTATCAGAGCCTTAGCGCTCATTCAGTGAAGCTTACAACGGATTTCTTTGACTCGTGAGGTATCGAAGTTATTGTTTTCGTTTAAATAAACTGACTTGTTTGTTTTGGAAGAGTTTCTAGACAGATTCACAGGTTTTGGATCTCGTTTCTGTCATTTTTGTTGACGAATTGGATCAATCAGTTGATCTTTCTACTGATTAATTGAAGTTTTCGGTTAGATCTTCATCTGCAAAGTAATCGGTATTCGAAGTATACGGTCGTGAAGTATATGGTCTCAAAGTTCACGGCTTTCCAGGCTTGCGGCCTTCCAAGTTCACGGCTTTCCAAGTTTGCTGCTTCTGAAGTTCACGGCTTTCCAAGTTTGCGACTTCTGAAGTTCACGGCTTTCCAAGTTTGCGGCTTCTGAAGTTCATGACTTTCCAAGTTTGCGGCTTCGAAAGTTCACGACTTTCCAAGTTTGCGACTTCTGAAGTTCACGGTTTTCCAAGTTTACGGTTTGTGGTACATCTCAAATTCGAGTCATGACTAATACTAATGCTTTGGATAATTAGATTGGTACAACTACTAGACCACCTCATCTCACTAATGCTGATGATTTTGATAACTGGAAGTACAGATATGAAAACTTTGCTAAGTTTAAGGATTCATTCATATGGAAATCCAATGAGAAGGGTTCTACAATTCCTATGTTCAGAAACTCAAACAATGAGTTTGTTCCAAAGGACCCTGATCTCTATGTAGGTGAAGAAATTCTTCAGATAGAGAAAGACGAGAAAGCCTATGCTGGATTAACAATGGCTTTGTCGACAGAAATTGCTCAAGGGTTCAAAGAATACAAGACTGCAAAAAGTCTCTGGGATGCTTTGGTGGAGAGGTTCGAAGGCAACCTTGACATGCGAGAGAGTCGTAAGGACATGCTGAGGAAGAAATTTAACATGTTTAAATATGTTAAAGGAGAAAGTCTTAAATCATAGATAAACAGGTTCACTCACTTAATGACAGAAATGAGTGGTGCTGGCATTGAAACGACCAAAAGGGAGATAAGCAAGAAACTGTTAAACTCTCTGCCAATAAATTGGAACTTCAACATCACTACAACTAAAAGAACCAAAGACATGTACGCCACTTCGCTCATTGAGTTAATATCTATTTTGAGATCATATGAGATGGACGATCAGCAAAGGCAACTCATGTTCTCCTCTAAGACAGATCATTTAGGATCCCAAGGTTGTGATTTACTCTCTAGTATGTCATCAACTCATACTCCAAATTTTTCTGTTGTTTCAAATCAAACAGCTACTGCTGCCTCAGTTCAGCAAAATAGTTCACCATCATCAAATATTATCAAAGTTATAGAAATGAATGTTGCATTGTTTAGTGTTTTTCTGAATAGATATAATGCATTGCCAGCTGGAAACCTCTCTCCTCCCAATCTAGTACAAGATGACATGGAACAAATTCATCCTGATAACTTAGAAGAGATGGATATCAAGTGGCATATGGCAATAGCGGTGCATCATGCTAAGAAGTTTATCAAGAGAACTGGAAGAAACTCATTTGATGGAATGGAATCCGGGGCAAAGAAGATTGGTTTTGATAAATCCAACTTGAGGTGTTACAACTACAGCAAACCCGGGCACTTTGCTAGAGAATGCCCAGAGCCTAAAGTTGAGAAGGGACAAGAAAAGGAAGCTGCTGCACCCGATGAGAGAAAAGCTTTGGTTAGTCAGCAAAATTCCGGATATGATTGGGGAGACCAGATTCATGAGCTATCTATGCATGTGTCCAATCATGCTCTCATGGCTAAAGTTGAAGATGCCGAGGTACACACATTTACTTGTTCTCAAAATTGCATAGAAAAAGTAAATAGATATAAGTGTGATAATGAAATGCTTATAAAAGAAATCAGTCAAGTTCGGTATGCCAATGCGGAGCACAAGCGATCTGAAACTATTTTTAAAGATAAAATAGAGGCAAGTAAAAATGATTTTTCAAAACTTGAAATGGACTTTAGTAATAAGAAATGTCTCTATCGTGATGCTTTAAAAAGAATAGATGACCTGAGTCTAAAGTTGAATGATGCAGTGACTCAATTGGCAAACACTAAGTTAACAATCGAGAAAATTGACCACTCTCGATCAGTTGTTTATGACATGTTAGATTCCCAAGTTAGAAAGAAGGGAAATCCATGAATTGGTTATCATGCTGTTGAACATCCTTTCAATAGCAATTTCACTTCTATGCCAAGTGTATGAAGATGTTGAAATGGAGTATGGTGTAGGCCGTAAACCAGATCAACCCTCTTCATCCACAGAGTCCACGTCCGTGGATGGTAGTTCTTCAATAAAACATGTGAACGTTACTAACCCGTCTAAGTCATGTGCAGAAACAAGATTCGTAGAGGGCATAGTGGAGGATTGTGGGAGTGATGATGAGGAGGAGGATCGTGTCTTTAATTCTAAGTCTTTAACTTTTAAAAATACTTTGTCTGGTTTTTAAACTCTGCTACTTTAGTTGATTCTGGTTTTAATGTTGGTTTAGACAGTGGTACTTTAAAAGGGAAAATAAGTTAAAATCTACTTTGAAATCCACATTTACAACGGGTGGAATGTTAGAAAAGGAAGAAATACAGATTGCAAACGGTAAAAATCATCAGTTTGTTAAAAATAAAAGCCGTTCTTCCAATCGTGAAAGCAGCAAACCATCAACAAGTCAGAAAATACCTCAACGTTTTACCAAAAGCGAATTTTATAAAAAAATTGATAATCATCATCGTGCTTTTGAACAAAATGTTAGGAACTGTGATAGCAATAATTTCAAATCTAATCATTGAAATTTTAACAAAAATGATGATCACATTTTTAGGACATAGATTGTATAACAAAAGCTTTGTAATAGTTTAGATCTTATTGTCTTTATGTTTTTATGTAAATGATTAGTTTTTGTCTAAGTATTTGTACAAGTTCTGCTAGAGGCGAACTTGATAAGTTCGCCAGGTCTATCAGAGGCGAACTTGTTAAGTTCGCCTAAGCATCTTTGAAGCGAACTTGTTAAGTTCGCCTGGTGCAGAAAATGTGTCTATAAATAGAGTTACAGAGTCTGTTTAGAACAGAAAAGTTAGACTGATCGAACAAGAATTCTGTAAACTCTGTGTTTGTGAATACAAAGAGAGCTTTATTTACATGCTGTGTTTACTTGTCAATTAGTATACATTCGTTAACACGAAGGATTCCGCACTCCGTTTTATCAAGACGTCTTATCATGAGATCGATCTGAGATGTGTAATGAGGACCTACAAGTGGTATCAGAGCATTTACTCGTTATTTGTGGTTGATTTTTGTTGATTAGAGACGTTTTTTGTGTAAAATTTGACAAGAAATTGGTTATTTTTGAAGATTTTGTATCCAGGGAGTTTACAAGTTTTTGAAACTGATTTTACTGCTGAATTCGTGAATTTGAGGTTGATTTTGATGAAATTAATCCGATAGAAGTGTTCAAATTGATAAAATACGATATCCTACGGTTCAATTTCTTCTAATTCCTTCTAAATCTGCTGGAAATGATGATTTTTGGGGATTTTTGTTCGTGTTTGGGTTAAAGTTCTTGCTGAGTTTGTTTCAGCTGTTTTAAGCGAACTTGCTGAAAGTTGTTGCAGGCGAACTTAGCAAGCGAACTTATTAAGTTCGCTCCTGTCAGTTTAGGCGAACTTAATAGGCGAACTTAATCGGCGAACTTACTGAAGTTTCTTGGGTAAGCGAACTTATCAAGTTCGCTTGATATTAAATCTGCTTGTTTGAGGCGAACTTATTATCTTCGCCTAAGGGGATTTTTTTTTCAACACTTAAATTTTTTTTTAAAAAATGGCAAATATGGTACAAGTGACAAATATGTTGAATTACGACCACGAGATTGGTACATCTCAGAAACCACCCAAATTGTTAAGTCTTGCAGATTATTCGAATTGGAAAGATATGTTTGATCAGTTCGTATCCTTTACTGATACAAGTTTATGGATTCCAATCTTAGAAGGTTATACACATCCGACTTATACTTGGATGGGAAAGGATGATGTTCCTAAATCAGTATCTGCGTTAACCACAGAAGAAAAAATATTGTTTGATAGAGAAAAGAAGGCAATGGGTAGTATCTCAATGTCTCTTCCAAAAAAAATTTATCACAGCTTTAAACAATTCAGGACTTCTCAACAATTATGGGAGGCGTTGCAAAAGAGGTGTGAAGAGAGTTTGGATGTTAAGAAAAGCCGAAAAGAATTATTGAAAAAGCAATTCTTAGTGTTCAAGCACTTTCAAAATGAATCTTTAGATGATATTGCAACTAGATTCTATCATTTGCTAAGTGAGTTGTCCAGTGCTTCAGTGGTTTATGAGACTGAGGAGATAAATGATAAATTCTTGGAGGCATTACCATCAAAATTTGATATGTATACAGTTTTGGTTAAAGAGAATATCAAGTATAAAACTATGTCTTTTGAGGAGGTACTTGGCAAGATTCAGTCACATGATTTAAATATGAAGAAGAAGGAAACCAATATGGATCATATCCAAGATCCTTCAATGTATTTTGCTAAGTCTTCTAGCAAAAATGGTACAGGGGTTGCATTCTTTTCTGGTGATACTCAAGAGGTTTCTCATGATCATTGTTCTGGAATTCCAAGTCATTCAAGTTTCTCTGCAAATTCAACTTCGTCATCATCTGGAACACATAATATGAGTCAAAGAGTTGTTGATGATTATTTAGCAATGTTTTCTTCATTCATGGCGTCTTATGAAAATTTTATTGGTAGGAAGATTCATGATCCAAGGGTTATTGAAGAAGATTTTAGACAGATTGATCTTGTTGATCTGGAAGAGATAAATATTCAATGGAACATGGCAATGCTGATGCGATAAGCAAATGATTTTTTAAAGAAGACTGGAAGAAAGTATATTGGGTCAAACAGTCGTTCACGTATGGGATTTGACAAAACCAAAGTTCGTTGCTATAATTATCAGGAGTATGGTCATTTCGCCAAAGAATGTGTGAAGCCAAAAGTTGAGTTTGATTCTCAGAAGAAGCCTTATAACTTTCAGAACAATCGAAATCAGTCACATGGTCCCTCTAGTTCTAGAAATTTAATCATGCTTCTGCATCATCTGCTTTGGTAGCTCAGAATGATGACAATTATGACTGGGGTATTCATCTTGAAGATTTGGTTGGTTCGGTAAGTCAAGCGTTTGTAGCTGAGATTCATTCTACACAATCTGAAGAGTCAACTAATGATGATAGCTCAAGTGATGGTGAGAGTTTGCCGAGTACTGATGAAGAGCGTGATCAAGTACAGAGAGTTGAATCTGATATTACTTCTGGTGTTTCTGAAGATGATATTGTTTTAACTCAAAATTCTTCTGATGGTGCTGATTCAGAGAATATTCCTATTGCAAAAGTATTCATGGCAGATATGTCCGATCCTTCAAAGGTAAAAGATTTTTTCCGTCACATTTATTGTTCAAATTACATTAGTGTAAAGGATAAAATGCAAAAAGTCATGGATGATAACACAAATTTAATTTGTGATATGAAATCGATACATTCAGTTAATCAAAAACTGAAAGATAATGATAAACTGTTTGTCGATAGAATTGAATCTTTGAAAAGAGATTTAAATTCTTTGGGGTTGAAATATAAGGAACAAGCATATCATCTGGATATGGCTTATGCTGAGATTGAGAAGCGAAATGAAATTGTCGTTCAAAAGAACAAAGAAATTTCTGATAAAGAATCTAAAGTGATCAAACTACATCGAAAGCTGGAAAATTTTGAAATTTCATCTGTAGTATTGGATTATTTTAATGCTAATGCTGATCCTACTAAGAGGGTTGATGGGATTGAATTTGTTCCTTCACCGTTCAATGCAAATTATGTGGTTGGACCTGAAATTATTCATGAAGAGGAAATAGATCCAAAGACAGTGTTAAAAGTGAATCCAGTAACTGGTGAAGATATGATATATGATCTGAGGATGAGGATGAGGTTTTTGATGATAAGAAGGTTGAGGGCATTCCAAAGGAAGTGAAACTTGATGATCCAAAAATAGTGAAAAATGTTACCAGTGATAGATGCATTTTGACAGAACCTGATGAGGTGAAAGTTGAACAACCTAAGCTGTCAAAAATGTTACAATCAAGTGGTTTTGTTGCTGCTGGTTATCAAAAGCCGCTTTCATCAAAGATGCCTACACAAATTTATGTTCAAAAGAAGCCGGTTAACTGTTCAGTAAATTCTTCTGAAGCTTGTTCATCGGCAGATTCATCAAATTCAATAAAAACTCCTTATGTCAGAACTCATCATGATAGAAGAGTTTGTTTTCATTGTAATGATGCTGGTCACATTCTGATTCATTGTCCTTATAAGAACCAAGGCAAATTAAAGATCGCTCCCTCACAACAAAAAGTGGTGTCGATTCTGAAAAGACCAAATGAGGGAAAACCTACTTCTAGTGGTGCAAAGAATGTGACTTGTCAATCATTTGATAAATCTTCGGGATTTAAGCAGCATGATAAACATAGTTCTAAACCAGTTGTTTTTCAACAGAAGTTTGAGATTCCACATGTTGAAATTTCAAAGGAGTCTCAACCTGAGGTCAAACTTTCTAGACCACAAAGAAGAAGACGTAATAGGAAATTAAAGAAAATTTTGGAAACAACTGAATCTGATAATAATAAATCTAAAATTGTTTTTCCAATAAATCAAAATATGTCTTCTTTGAGAAAGTCAAATAATAAATCTTATGTTCCAAAGGTTGATGACAATATTAATTGTGAATTACTTGAAGTTGTTTATTTTGATCCATCTGGACGACCCAAGACCACAATGGCTTGGGTTCCTATTTCTAACTGATTTTCTTTGTTTATGTAGGGGCAACCAAGGAGGACTATCAACAATACATGGTATGTAGATAGTGGTTGTTCTCGACATATGACAGGGAATATTAGTTTGTTGGAAGATGTGATTAAGATTGATGGTGGTTATGTCGCTTTTGCGGGAAATAAAGGCGGGTACATAACAGGTCAGGGTACTTTAAAGAACAAAAAAGTTAAATTTGAGAAAGTGAATTATGTGGAACAACTTGAACACAATCTTTTGAGTGTATCTCAAGTGTGTGACAAGAAGTTCTCATTTCATTTCAATGCTTCGGAATGTTATATCTTGAAACCGGGCTTTGTAATTCCTGATGAATGGATTCTAATGAAGGCTCTGAGGAGAAATGACACACATGTCCTCAACATGAGTGTTGCTACTACTACGGATTCAATTCCTACTTATCTACTCTCCAAGGCGTCTGAGTCAGATTCTATTTTGTGGCACAGGAAACTTGCTCATATCAACTATCGAAAAATGAATTATCTTGTAAAGAATGATCTGGTTTTTGGTATTCCGAAAATGAAATATTCAGTTCTTGATGACTGTATTCCTTGCAAGAAGGGGAAACAACACAAGAAGTCTCACAAATCTAAGACAAAGAATTCAATTGTAACTCCTTTGGAGCTACTGCATATGAATTTGTTTGGACCGATTAGTATCAGGAGCATTGGTGGTAAATCTTACTGCCTGGTCATAACAGATGATTTCTCTAGATTTTCATGGGTTAAGTTCCTTGCTTCTAAAGCCGAAACCACAGAGTTGGTACAATTCTTAATCCTGGGTTCAGAAGAATTAGGAGTGACAATGGCAGTGAATTTAAAAATAGCAAGATAGGTTTATTCTGTCTTCAAAAGGGAATTCATCATGAATTCAGTGCGCCATATGTACCTCAACAAAATGGGGTTGCTGAACGAAAGAACAGGACTTTGGTTGAAACGGCAAGTACGATGCTTGCAGATTCTAAGCTTCCAGTTACTTTTTGGGCTGAGGCTGTGAATACCGCGTGTCACGTTTTGAATTGAGTCTTGACCGTTAAGCGACACAACAAGACATGCTACGAGTTGCTTAATAATCGTAAGCCGAATCTGGAATATTTACTACCTTTTGGTAATCCATGCACCCTTTTGAAAGTTTGAGATGTCCCAACCAAGTTCAGTGCTAAGGCTATTGAAGGGATATTTCTGGGGTATGTTTCTAATTCTACTACCAAAAGGGTTTATAACAAAGAAACTCGCCAAGTTGAAGAATGGTTTCATATTGACTGTTCTAATCAGTCTTTACCTCAAATGGCGATTGGACCAGACTGGGCTTTTGATTATGACAATTTATTCAAGTCATTTCATTTACCTTTTGATATTTCTCCTGAGGAAGATGCTGTATTAATTGATTCATGTCAGGATGGACAGAATAGTGGTTTTCTACCAATTGCAGTTCAACAATCATCTGTTCCATCTACTTCTGTTCCCAATCCTAATGTTGCTTCTTGTTCTAGACCACAAGAGTCTTATAGTGAAGATGAAAATGTTATTTTCTGAGATTCTTCTACTGATCCTTTGTTGATTGATGAACCTTCTAATTCGACACTGGCTCAGGGGGAGATTCCTACAAATTTGGACTCGGAGATTCCAATTAATTAGGATATGTCTTATCAATCTGATACAACTAAAGTTGATGTGTTGCCGGTTCCTGAAGTTGCATCAATAAAGGAACACAAAGATCATCCGGTGACGAATATAATTGGGAATCTGCGAGATGGAGTGCAAACGCGTTCTATTATTGACAATACTTGCTTGTATACAGGTATTAAAGATTCTGGTGTTCTTGATGTTTGCTCACATTCCTGTTTTATTTCTCAGGTCGAACCAAAGAATGTAGAAATGGCGTTAAGTGATAACAACTGGATAGAGGCCATGCAGGAAGAACTTGCTCAGTTTGACAAACTCAAGGTTTGGAATCTTGTTGATCTTCCGAAGGGTATGTATCCAATTGGTACAAAGTGGGTGTTTAAATGCAAGAAAGACGATCGAGGTGTTGTGGTAAGAAATAACTCTAGACTAGTTGTACAAGGTTTCAATCAACAGGAGGGTATTGATTACACCAAGGTTTATGCGCCTGTTTCTAGGCTTGAAGCTATAAGGTTGTTTCTGGCTTTTGCTTCTTACAAAGGGTTTAAGGTGTTTCAATTAGATGTAAAAAGTGCTTTCTTATATGGTAAAGTCAAGGAGGAAGTTTATGTGTGTCAGCCGCTGGGGTTTGAAGATCCTCTTAATCCGTCTAAAGTTTTCAAGCTTGATAAAGCTCTCTATGGTCTTCATCAAGCTCCTCGAGCGTGGTATGAAACATTGTCTGCACATCTTTTGGAAAATGATTTTGTTCGTGGGAAAATTGACTCGACTTTATTCATTAAGAAAGCAGGGGGAGAATACCTACTGGTGCAGATATATGTAGATGATATTATTTTTGGCTCTACAAATGAAGGGTTGTGCAAAGATTTTGAGAGTGTTATGAAATCTAAGTTTGAGATGTCAACTATGGGAGAGTTATCATTTTTCTTAGGTCTTCAAGTTAATCAGAAGGAAGATGGTTTCTTTATTCATAAGTCCAAGTACGTAAAGGACATCTTGAGCCGGTTCAAGATGGAGGACTGTACCCCATATGATACTCCGATACCGGTCAATCATAAATTGAATTCTGACCAGGATGGAAAGGAAGTTGATTGTCGACTCTACCATGCAATGATTGGATCTCTCATGTATTTAACCGCTTCAAGGCCAAACATAATGTTCGTTGTGTGTATTTGTTCCAGGTTCCAAGCAAAACCAAAAGAGTCTCATTTGATTGCAGTAAAGAGAATCTTTCGTTATCTTAAAGGAAAACAAAGATTGGGACTATGGTTTCCTCATGGTTCTAACTTTGAATTCAATGCTTACACTGATTCTGATTTTGGTGGTTGTTGTTTGGACAGGAAATCTACTACAGGTGGTTGCTAGTTCTTGGGTAATCGTCTAGTTTCCTGGCAATGCAAAAAGCAAACTGTGGTCTCCATTTCAACATGTGAAGCAGAATACATTGCTGCTGCAAGTTGTTGTTCACAGATCTTGTGGATCCAACAACAATTAAGAGACTACGGTTTGAATTTCACAGGAACCCCCATGTTTATTGATAATAATGCTACAATGTCTATCACAAATAATCCTGTTAAGCACAGTAAAACAAAGCACATTGAAATTAGATATCATTTTATTCGTGATTGTGCAGATAAGAAGTTGATTGAGCTGGTAAAGGTACATACCGATGATAACTTTGCTGATCTTTTTACCAAAGCATTTGATCGTACCAGGTTTGAATTTCTGATTAAAATGATTGGTATGATCAATCCCGAATAAAATTTTTTCAAAGCAATTTTCATGGAAGATATTGTTTTCAATTTCTTTTATTACTTTATTACATTTCTGCATTTTACATTTCAGTCAAAATTTGTTATTTATAAAAATTCAAAACAAAATGAAAAATATAAAATTGACATCATTTGAAGTTATAGAAGAAATGATAGTACATCAGTGAATAGTTCATTACACATGACCTTAGTAGACCTTTGATATATGAAAGCTTAAATAATTTGATTTGATCTAAATTTCAAGTCTGCATACATGAGAAATGATAGTGTCTTTGAATGCTCTAATCTTGATAATATGTTTTAATTTGAATATGAGTTTGAAACTTGAATTGTCAATAGACTAGAAGCGTTTTTGACCATTAGTAGTGTGAGAATTAAATATGATATGATTACATCCGTGATTTGAATCCATTATATGCCTGAGTGTGTGTGGAAAAGATCATTATCAAATATAGAATATATGGTTTTAATAATTTCATGAGACCAATATCGAATTATGTCTTTAGCACAATCTCTTTCAATTCACTTCAATGCCCATGCCCCGAAAAACATGCAATGTGTTGCAGAACTAAGATATGTTTCTGACATAATTTGTTTGGGCATATATTCACCCTTGGATCAGTTAGATACATTATCTATTCTGATTTCATTGAAGTTTATCCAGATAATAGTTGGATCCTCCTACCTGAATCTGTTGATTCTCAATATACAGCCAATTCATTAGAATCTTCTGATTCTGAATCATCATGATTCTTTTATCCTTTGGGATCTGCTATTCTATCTTGTGCTAATAGAGATAATTTCATCTTGGAGATTGATCTAATCTTACAATAAACTGTGTATGTCTTGAAGATAGTGCAAATTTTAATTTCTATTGGCATATATGTGGGGTACACGCTGTTTTTATCTAAATGGTACTAACTCACATGAATTTGGAAGAAAAATGCTTATAGTTTCAAATCATAAAATATTGACAATTTAAAATTTCATACTTTGTATTACAAATTCGGAATGGATAATTGAGCATTTCATAACCTGATCTTGTTTACATTGAAATTTATCGCGTATCATTTCAAGTATTATTCAAATTGATTGAAAAAGTTCATAAAATTGAAAAAGTATGAGTTACATAAGTATGAGTTTGTTTGTTTCATATCTTAGGTTACTCATAGTTGATAATAAACTATGTGATCAATTACTCATATACTGATATGATCTTCTTGCTCATAATGTTCATCCAAAAATATGCATTTTAGTTTGCTCAGATAAAAACCAAAAATATGTGATTCTGTTTGTACAGATAAAATCCAAAAATATTTTGTTTCTATCTTCCATGAAAATTTTACTTTTAAAATATTTTGGGATTGGATCGGATACTTGATACAGAAGGAAGTTCATGAGAATGGGTCATGTTGAAAGTGAAGAATTTTGGTCAAAGGAAGGGTTTGGAGCGAACTTAACATGTTCGCATGGTTCTGAGTAAGCGAACTTAATATGTTCGCCGGAGGATTGTTAAGCGAACTTAACATGTTCATCTAATGGAGCGAACTTAATGGTGTTTTAAGTATTGTGTTCAGGCGAACTTATTCTTTTATCCTCTTCACTGTTTGAGCGAACTTAAATGAGCGAACTTATTCGGTCTTTTCTAGAAATCTTATTTTCAGATCTAGGGTTTCTGTTCGATTTTTTTGTGGTTGTTTCTAAATCGATTTTCAATTGCGAGTCTTTCTAGAGTAATTTCATCGATTTCTATCCGGTAAATCTTTTAGATTTTGCAAGTTTTGATATGTGTTTATTCAGATTAAATTTTTCACGTTTTCTGAAATTTTGAACATGGTTTATGCATTAACATTTGAAATTGATAATTGAAAAAGTGTCGTGAATCTTAGTCGATGCTATTGTTAGGCTTGAATTGGATTTTTTGATTGATTTAGACAATTTTGTGATTCTGTGTGGAATGTGTATCGACAGACCTGTTCCGGCGAACTTGTTCAGGCAAACTTGTTCAAGCGAACTTGTCTAGGTGAACTTATTATGTTCGCCTCTTGCAACACTAAGCGAACTTAGTAAGTTCGCCTAGGGGCTCAGTGGTGTTTGGGACTTGTAATTTTTTTTTGTGTGTTGAATTTTTTTTTAAAATTTTTATAATCTTTTTATTTGTTTTGCTTACAAATGTGTTTTTGTCCTCTACATTTCAGATGGCTCGTCGTGTTGAGTACAAACATAATCAAGTGGCATTATTGGATCCTAATATGTCTGAAGCTGCTCATTTTCAAGGAATTATCAACTTTCTGAATCGTTCACGTTTGAATGTTACTTTATCTTCTAATCCGTATATAAGTTTACCTTATATTCAGCAATTATGGGATACTATTCATCAAGACACAGATGTTGAACCTCATGTTCTTCGTGCTACAGTAAATAATACGGAGGTCGCTATTTCAGTAGAAACTATTCGTACTGCTTTGGCATTAGGAGGTGCTGTTAATGATCCGATATCATATCCTAGAACCCTGATTATGGGATGTTTTCAGCGGATGGGTTATAGAGGAAGACCGAATGATACACAAGCAAGAAAAGGAGGTTTGGTTGGCGAATGGAGATATTTTATGCATGTTATCATACAATGTCTGTCTCCAAGGAAGGCTGGTACTGATGGTTTAAAGAGTGCACTACAAGCTGCTATGGTTGCTTTGACACTAAATAAACGGTTTAATTTCGCTTTATACATCTACCGTGAGTTAGTCATGCAAATAAATCCTCCTGAAGGTCAAGGATTTTTGATGTATCCTAGGTCCGTGCAAATGATTTTGAATCATTTAATTCCGGATTTACCTCAGCATCCAATCCGTTTGGCTTTGACTCCGATGTCAAAAAGGATTTTTGTTGATTGTACGAAGGTGAAACAACAAAATGCTGCTCTAATTCCTGTTCCAACTCCATTGTTTGGTCACTTAATTAATCCTGATTATGTTGAGCCACCTAATGATCATTGGTTTCATCCTGACGAGTTAGAACAAGGAAAGTTGCAAAATCAAGTTATTGCACAACAACAACAACAAGTTCCTGCTCAACAACAACAACAAGTGCCTGCTCCACAACAGCAAAATGTTCCTATTCCAAAGTACAAGTTCAAATTCCTGTTCATGAACCAGTTCAAGAAGAGATGGCTCATGATAATGAACAAGATTTGGGTATGAATATGGATGATTTTGATCATGTTGCTGTGAATTCACCGATTCATGTGGCTGAAGGCAATATTGAAGATACGAGTTCCGGGGATACGGTCTTACCTGATTCTGAGGCTACTGAGTCTGATTCTTCTAGAGACTTTAGCTCAGATCATTATAAGTGTTTGGCTAAGATACCTTTGGCAAATGCAGGAAAACACATTAAATCTAAATCCAGAAAGCCGAGGCGTAAGTCTGTTCGGAATCCTCCTTCTTAATCAGTACTTGGCAAAAGAACTTTGCTTGATGAAAGTTCTGACTCGGATAGTGATTTTATTCCAGTTCCTAAAGCTCATAAGCTTATGTCTGCTTCTATTGCTGCTGCTCAATCATCTCAGGGAGTTGAGGATGCTACTTTTATTTCATCTCTACTGGTTACACCTCCTCCTTCTAGGCAACAATCTCCAGTGCTTTCTCCAAATGTTCCAAATGTTTCTACTTCATCCGATGTTGGTCCTTCAAAACCGTCTGATTCTGAAAGAATTACATTCCTTGAATCCCAGGTGCTAGCATTACAAACTCAGGTGAATACTCTTGTGTCTGTTGATTCTCAAAGACAATTGGTCCTTCAAACTCAAGCACAACAGATTGCTGACATGGAGTTATTGGTGTCTACACTTGTTAAGCATCTTGACGCTCAGGGGGAGTTAAGGATACCTGATACGTGTCATACTCAATCAATTCAGCGAAAGGATGATGAAGACAATGATCCTCGTGGTAATGTTGAGGGTGATCGTCAATACGCTGACGTGAATCCTATATCAAGAGTTCAGGGGGAGTCGACATCACAATCTATTGAAGGAACCACTACTAATGATTCTGAAGTGAATGAAGAAATACTATTATTGGAATTCTTTCAAGACTCTGAAGAAGACCAAGCTGAGAAGTTAGAATGTCTAGATGATATTGACGAATTATTTGATGATGTTGAAGAGAATATGTCTGATAATGAAGTAGAAGAAGGAGAGATTGTAGAGATTGAGGTAGAAAAGAGTAAATCTAAGATTACATATGAAGGAAATGATGGTCTGAATGTTCCGTATAACTTCATCCAAGATGATGTTATTCCTGAGTTTTCCTATGATGGAGTAATAGATTCTATGGACTCTGTTGAAGATACACTACACCTGATGATACTGCTCAATCCAAGATTGATTCTGATGTTGATACTACTCGTACTGTGTCTCCTAAGCTGAATGATGAACCTGTGATGTATAGAGATACATGTATGACTAGAGAACAGTGGAGAGAAGTGGTGAACAGTTGGATGAAAGTACTACCAAATTCACCTGTACAACTTGCTCAAAAAGAAAGATATGTGAATAAAGAGAGGTGTATCGAAAAGATCATAAGTTGGTTTTATGATAATGAGACAAAGTTGTTTGCTCTTAAAAGATCTGATGGTGTTCAGTACTTAAAGCCTAGGATTAAGTATTTAAATACCTTGCCAAGGTGTGAAATGAATGGTCTGGCTAATAAACCATTGATTAATAGATCAAATTGTGGATTAGCCGATGTGATTGCCAATTTGATAAAGAGAGATGGTGGATCAGGAAAGTATTAAAGATTAAAACCACAGAAAGGTAAAAGAGTGAAGCTTGTAGATCAAAAGACTAAGAAAGTGACTTGGAAGTACAAGTTCAAGCCGGTACGTGCGGTACAGAAGATACCATTGAAGAAAATTCTACAAGATTTTCTGGGTAATATGAAATGGTGGTATGTAGATGTGAATACTGGTGAAGCTAGGATTGATGATAAGGATAATAAGGTCATTGTTAGTATCTACGATGCAGTGAATCTTATTAATTTCTCAAAGAAAGATCAGAGAACATTAAAAAAGAATGAGATCATGTTTACTAATGAATGGAAAGAACAAGGATTGCAGTACAAAAGAGTGTTAGAGATTTGTAGAAGATATGTAGTGCATGCAGGCAGTAGATTACCAGATAACTGGAAGAGCTCATCATGAAGACTGAATACTGAAGACAGAAGATCAAGCTGTTGTCAAGGGGGAGTCTGTTAGGACATAGATTGTATGACAAAAGATTTGTAATAGTTTAGATCTTATTGTCTTTATGTTTTTATGTAAATGATTAGTTTTTATATAAGTATTTGTACAAGTTCTGCTAGAGGCGAACTTGATAAGTTCGCCTGGTCTATCAAGTTCGCCTAAGCATCTTTGAAGCGAACTTGTTAAGTTCGCCTGGTGCAGAAAATGTGTCTATAAACAGAGTTACAGAGTCTGTTTAGAACAGAGAAGTTAGACTGATCGAACAAGAATTCTGTAAACTTTGTGTTTGTGAATACAAAGAGGAAGCTTTATTTACATGCTGTGTTTACTTGTCAATTAGTATACATTCGTTAACACGAAGGATTCCGCACTCCGTGTTATCAAGACGTCTTATCACGAGATTGATCTGAGATGCGTAATGAGGATCTACACACATGCATGATAGAAGGTTTTCAAGGAACTGTGAAAATGCAGGTTACTTCACAAGTTCTCCTCAACGGTCATCATCATGGGACACCAGATACTATGCCCCGTATCTGAGAAGGCAAACGTACTATGTCTATGGAAATCCCGGACACTTAGCTCGAAACTGCGTTCACAATCGTGAACACTCTGGTAGATATCCGAATGTTTCTCAATGGGACAATGCGTATCAAAGGCCATATACGTCTAAAAGACACATGGCTCAAAAACATAAAAGGCCCAATGATAAAAAAATCGGATAAAAGAACTGGTGTTGTGCATAAAACTCAACGTTATGTTAAGGAAAATAATGTTTTCAAACATAGACAAAAGAAAGTTGAGAAACCCATTAAATCTGAAAAGGGTAAAGAAAAGGTCGTCACTCTAACTGTTAGCTCAAATTTTCAAAAACAGAAGCCTGTTTGGACACGAAAACCAAATGCACAAACAGCACCAGTTGAGTTCAATGACACAAGAGATATGAAATTGCAAGAAGTTTCATACTTGTATGAGTTAGGGCAACCCAAGACAACCATGGCTTGGGTTCCAGTTTCTAACTAAACCGTTCAATCGTGCAGGGGCAGCCAAGGAGGCCTATTAACAACCTCTGGTATGTTGATAGTGGTTGTTCCCGGCACATGACATGAGACATCTCTCAGCTTCACGATATCAAATTGTTCGATGGAGGGTATGTTTCCTTTACAGGTGATAAAGGTGGGGAAATCACCATGAAAGGCATTGTAACTAACGGTACTCTCTGTTTTGAAGATGTAAATTATGTATCTGAATTGAATCACAGCTTGTTAAGTGTGTCTCAGATTTGTGACAAAAAGTTTTCAGCTCATTTTACTGATAAAGAGTGCTTGATTTTAAAACCAGGGTTTGTAGTTCCTGATGACTGGATTTTAATGCGTACGCCGAGGTGTAAGGATTCATATTTGTTGGATATGAATAGTGAGTCAGCTTTAACCAATACTTGTCTATTTTCTACAGCTTCTGAAAATGACTCAATGCTCTGGCATCATCGTTTAGGTCACATAAATTTGAAAAACCTAAATAGAATTGCTAAAGGAGCACGCATGGTCGGTTTGCCTTTAAAAGAATTTTGTGAGGTTGAAAAATGTATTTCGTGTGCTAAAGGCAAACAACATAAACGACCCACAAACCCAAGTTGTTTAATTCAATAGAATCTATTCTTCAGTTGCTTCATATGGACCTTTTTGGTCCGGTTAGTGTGATGAGTCTTGGGAAGAAATCATACTGTCTCGTTATCACTGACGATTACTCACGATTTTCTTGGGTGTTCTTTTTAAGTAAGAAAAGTGACACTGCAGATACTCTTAGGCAGTTCATGGTACTTGTGTAAAATCAACTGAATCTGAAGATCAAGATTATCAGAAGTGACAATGGGACGGAATTCAGAAATGAAACCCTTTACAGTTTTTGTGCAGAAATGGGTATTGCACGTCAATTCAGCGCTGCTAGAACTCCTCAACAAAATGGAGTGGCTGAACGACGAAATCGTACACTAATTGAAGCTGCAAGAACCATGATATTTGATTCTAAATTGCCTATATTCTTCTGGGCTGAAGCAATCAATACGGCATGTTATGTGCAAAAAAGGGTGCTATTGAATAAGCATCAAATGAAGACTCCGTATGAAATCATGTACAAACAGAAGCCCAAGGTTGGTCATTTCAGAGCTTTTGGTTGTTTGTGCACATTGTTGCATAATGACACTATTGGTTCAAAATTCAATGAGAAGGCCGATGAGTGTTATTTTGTCGGTTACTCTTCAAGGAAGACTACCTACAGGGTATATAACAATAGAACCAAGCAGATAGTGGAGTCCTACTACGTTGATTGGCAAGAGTTGAATACAACTAATGCCGATTCTGGTCCAAATTGGCTCTTTGATTATGATTCACTGTTTAAATTGTTTAACGTCTATTCTGATGTTTTTGGTGTTTCAGATGATGGTTTTTACAAGTACAGCACAGCTGATTATAGAATTGATGATGACTCAGATCAAACATCTTCATCGTTCTCCAGAACTCCAGAACCCTCTTCTCAAGAAAGTGTTCAACAAAATGCTGATCCACTTATTAATGTGACTGCTGCATCTGGCAGTGGTCCTGCTTCACATGATACGATTCCTGATCCAAATGTTATTGAGGAGCCGATTCCCTTAACTGTAGAGGCAGATCAACACATCACCAACTTACCTGAAACAGTGCAAGAAGAGGAAATACCAACATTGCGGATTCATAAAGATCATCCCATAGAGGATATCATCGGTCCTCTCACTAATGGGGTGAAAACAAGGAGTCAGTCTGGAGTAATCAACATCTGCTTGTACTCTGCCTTTATTTCTCAAATAGAGCCTAAGAACATCAAAATAGCTTTAAGTGAGGCAAGTTGGGTAGAAGCAATGCAGGAGGAGCTGATGCAGTTTGAGAAACTGAACGTATGGGAGCTACTGTCGCTACCACATGGCAAACTACCCATCGGAACTCGTTAGGTTTTTAGAAACAAAAAGGATGACAGCGGATTTATTGTCAAAAACAAAGCAAGATTGGTTTTACAAGGGTTCTATCAGCAAAAGGGGATATATTATGAAGAAATGTTTGCACCTGTTGCAAGACTTGAGGCCATTAGAATCTTTTTGGCCTACGCTTCTTATATGAACTTCAAGGTATTTCAAATGGATGTGAAAACAGAATTTCTGTATGGAAAGGTTCAGGAAGAGATCTATGTGTGTCAGTCACCGGGGATTTGAAGACACTAATCACCCAAATCATGTCTATAAACTAGATAAAGCTCTGTATGTCCTGCATCAAGCTCCACGTGCATGGTATGCCACTCTGACAGAGCATCTTCTTGCAAATGGCTACACTCGGGGAGCCATAGATCAGACATTGTTTCTTAAAAGGCTGGGCAATGATCTTATTCTTGTTCAAATCTATGTTGATGACATCATCTTTGGATCAACGAATTCTATACTGTGTAAAGAGTTTGAAGAAGTCATGAAGAAAAAGTTTGAAATGAGTTCAATGGGAGAAATGGCTTTCTTTCTAGGGTTGCAGGTGAAACAAAGTGACGACGGAATTCTAATTCATCAAGCTAAATATGTCAATGACATCCTAGTCAAGTTTAACTTTGCTGACTCCAAACCGGTATCCACTCCTATGGCAACTCGATCCATTCTTACTCTAGATCTAGGTGAAATTGGAATTGACCAACATCTCTATAGGTCAATGATTGGCTCATTAATGTACCTGACAGCCTGCCGTCCAGACATCATGTTTGCGGTTTGTCAGTGTGCACGATATTAGGCTAATCCTAAACTTTCTCACCATAATGCTGTCAAAAGAATTTTTAAATACTTGAAGGGCAAGCCTCGGCTCAGTCTTTGGTATCCAAAGGATTCAGAATTTAACTTGTTTTCTTTTATAGACAGTGATCATGGAGGTTGCAATCTTGACAGGAAATCCACAACTGGTGGATGTCAGTTTCTGGGGGAGAGACTCGTATCATGGCAGTGCAAGAAACAGACCACCATTTCGACTTCTACTGCTGAGGCTGAATATGTTGCTGCATCTGCATGTTGTTCTCAGGTTATTTGGATGCAACACCAATTGCTGGATTACGGTTTGAATTTCATTGACTCTTCTATTTTCTGTGATAATGAAGCTGCTTTACGGATTGTTAAGAACCCAATCCAACACTCTAAAACTAAGCACATGGACATAAGAGTGCATCACATTCGTGACTATTTTGAAAGAAAACTCATGCATCTTAAGCAGGTTTCTACTGATGATAATGTTGCATACATCTTTACCAAAGCCTTTGATTTAGCCAGATTCAATTTTCTGGTTGAATATCTGAAAATGATCTCCTTTGATTAGAAGGTCGCAGGTCTGGTCACCAAAAATATTTTTGTCTTTTTATTTGTTTAAAATTTGTTTTGTTAGAGAAAAATGCAAAAGTTTAGGGAGAGGAATTTCCTAAAAACACAAAAAAATTTAGGTTTTAGTTTTAGTTGCTTCATTGTTAAGGTTTAGTCGCTTTTTTTTTTGCTTAGTCCTAACTTCAAAATCATAAAAATACAAAAAGATCGTGTTCCTAAGTTGCCTTGTTATTTAGAAAAAATGAGAACTCTGGATATTGGGAAATGATAGTACATCATTCTAAGATGTTGGATCATCATCAGGATCTTTAGTGTTTCACTTAAACATAAAGGTCATTATCGAAGTGGGGAACATCTCACAGATTGGTAGAATAATTATTTCCTGTTAATAATTGATCAGTTAAACGTAAAGGTTGATGAACTGTGGATGAACATACTATCTCTGGATTGCACAAATCGAGACCCTTCACAAAGGGGTTGCGAGCTGACTTGATACAAGTCTGTACATACACACACACACACACACACACATATATATATATATAAGACATGCATTGACATGCAATAGATGAAAAGACACTCAATGATAGTGCAAAGCAGAATTCTAAGCAAAAAGACACGCAATGTTAATGTCGTGCTATAGGAAAACTTCAAAAGATATGCAAAAGTCATACATCAAAAAGTTATGTCTAAAGGCGTACATATTAGTATACTCGTAAATATTTTTCTTTTTGGGAATGTGTGACTGGGAAGGAATCTCTTATCAAGGCATGTAAGTCCGTAGTGCTATGACCCTGAACATTTACTGTTTATTTACACATAAGCCCGTCGTGCTGTGTTTTTAATCAAATTTGCCAGAGATTTCCTAAACAGCCCGTGCTAGTTATGCTCTATTAGTTATGTTCTTAGGTGCTCAAAAGATCATGAGGAAGGGAAGGTTTATCCGATAAGTTGTGGGGTCCATTCAGTTCATCAAAAACTTACCTAATTCAAGTTATAATAAATGCAGGTTTCTGATATGTGAGTGTGGGATCCACTGAGTCATGAATAATTATTACCCGAAAAACATGATAAAATCATTCACTGCTTGCTTGTCAATTAAGGTATAAATGCTTGATTTCTGTAGGATAACATATATTGGAAATCACCGAGATCTGTCCTAGAATGATATGATCCCATAACAGAGTTTCTCTCAAAAATATTGTGTGTTAGTTTGTCATTATGAAAAGAACAAAAAGATTTTGTGTTTTTAGCTTAGTTTAAGTTATTTTTTGTTTTTTTTTTTGTTTATACTTCCTAAATTATCAAAATGATCGTACCTGCTTGACCCGATAATCCGAAGAAAAGGATTTCTGAAAAATTCAAGGCACATCAGAAGTATGCGGCCGCATACTTGATGCGGGGCCGCATACTTGAAGGTCCTCTATAAATAGTTTTGAAGTTTGCGGTTCTAGCATTACACCAACCGCATACTTCAGCCTTATACTTGGTTTTCATTTGCTGGAACCGATTACTTGATCCCTGTGTGAATCTATTGCTATACTCGTGTTCAAGAAGTGTAGGCGACCATCAAGGTAAAAATTGGACCATTGATTCACACTAATCGAGTGTGTGAGATGTTATTGTTTGAAACCGAACTGAATTGGACTCTTTGACAAAATTGACCATTAAAATTGATGTTAAATCTTAATTTGGTCCAATAGCTTTGATTGCAATCTCTTGGCGGCCTTAATGAACCTGAAATACAAACCAAAAACTCCCAAAAATCCAAGTATTTAAAAGTTTGCGGCTTTTCTTGAAGTTTGTGGTGTGTTTTCAAGTTTGCGGTAAATTAAAGTTTGCGGTTTCATAAATTTTGTGGTGTGTTTTCAAGTTTGTGGTTTCATAAAAGTTTGCGGCTTAAACTTTTTGGCCGAAAACTTTAAGTTTTTTTGTTTTGTTTCTAACTTGTTTTACAACATGTAGACATGGCAAATTTAAAATTTGTGAATGACCACAACGAGTCAGCATACTTGGAAGACCCGCCTCAGCATCATAGTATTTTCAGATCAATGATCGTGGGTCTAAGAGCATCCAGATTCTTTCATGCCATATCACAACATCCTGATATCTGTGAAGACTTTATTCGAGATTTCTGGAGCACTGCTGATTTCGTCACAGAAAATAAAGTTGAAGGGATAGCCGATACTGTGGCAGGAAAGCGCATAGTTGTTACTGAGGCTGTTATCAGGGAATGTTTGAACTTTGGTGATGAAGCCAAATATGCTACAAGTTTTTCTGTTGAACAAATGAACGGCGTTTTTGAAAGAATGAGCTATGAAGGAGGTCTGCCATCATTGGAGAAGAAATTTTTGCCACCCTATTGGAAGTACTTAGCACATGTGGTGAACCAATGTATCTCAGGAAGAAAGGGTGGATATGACGAACTAAGTGCAAGCATGACTGCAACTGTATACGCAATTGTGACTAGGGAAAATTTCAACTTCTCAAAAGTTGTGTTTGAAGAAATGAAGAACAACTTAACGGGGAAGAAGAAGTCAGTTTTCTTGATGTACCCAAGATTTCTGCAAATGATAATCAACAAAAATCATTCAGAGCTAGTCATGACACACAGAAGACTGCACGTAAAGGTCATGGACAAGAGTATTTTCACCTATATGAGTATGAACAAGAAAGGGAATTTTCTGAACCTGACTCCCTTGGAAAAGTTTAGAGCTTTTCCTGAGATAGACGGTGCATAACCACAACCACAACCACAACCACAACCACAACCACTACCACAACCACAACAACCACCACCTCAACAACAACCACCTCAACCCCGTCGTAGACTCAGACATGCACCACGTTAAGATCAAAATCAGGCTGAAGTACCAGTAGTGGAGGAGCTTCTAATTCCAAATGTGCAGCTGGCCGATGAACATGCAGATGAGTTCAACTACAACATTGAAGGACCAGTGCACTTTGAGAATGAGGCGAATGTGGAAAATCTGGATAATATTGCAAATCTTAACTTGGATGATCTAATATTTTCTGACACTGAAGATCAAAGTTCAAGTGGTAAAACGGTTGAAGAGAAGAAGAATGAGTCTGAAGAAGACTCAGAAGGTGAATAATTTGACACATCTGAGACAGAGAGTGAAAGGGAAGAAGTACCAATCAATAAATATCACAGAATCTTACTGCTGCCGAGAAACCTCCTCTCATTAACCCTTCTAAACAACAAAGTGATACTTTCGATGAAGACTACGATTTTGAAGCTGATCTAAGTTCGAGGAAGAGAGCAAAGTTTTCTGAGAAGCTCCCGCAAAAGTCCACACCAATCATCACACCTACTGTTCCCACAAAGCTAGATAAGGGCAAAGAGAAGATAACTTATGAACCGGTGGATGTTCAAGCCCTGCAGCAAAGAGTTTTTGATCTCGAACATGATTCTGCGGCTAATAATTTGAAGATTGAGAAGCTACACAAAGAAATGATACTCTAAAGATGACCATCAACATATAAAGTGGTCAAATTCAAAGTCTAAAAGAAAATATGAAGTATGTGCTTACAGAGTTGAAAAGAATAAAGGAAAATAAGGAGAAAAAGGAAAGAAAGAAGATAGCTGCAGTGGAAATAATAACAGTAAATGTGATGATAATGATGGTGATGATGAAAGTAAAAGAGAAGATAAAGATCAAGGTAAAGACCAAAGAACAAGCTCACAAGAAGATCTATCTAGAGCAATGGTCGTTTATGTTCATGTGTCAGACAACAAAGAAGCACAACAGTCAGAAAATGATTTCTCATTTGAATTTGAGCATGATCTTGATGAGTTACTCAAATCTGATTCAATGTTCTCATTCGAGAATGATTCAACTGCTCTAGATGATGTGTTTACGGGAGAGGAATTATTTGAGGCTGAAGATTTCTTTGATACAAATATGCCTACCTCTCCTACATACATCGGTGCTGAGGGAAAGGTGATTACCGGTATTGACAGTGATTTATTCACCGAAGGTAATTCACCTCCCCACGTGGAATCTACTGCCGAACATGTTGAAGAAGCAACATCATCTTCATCTGTTCCGGTAGATAAGAAAAGTATGTTCAAAATAATTCCTCCACGTGAAGTCCATTATGTCACATACACAAGCATTCAAAGAAGAACGATCATTCTTCTATTATATGCTGGATGTTTGACAATGAGAAGAATCTTTATCTAGTCAAGAGAAAGAATGGACGAATAGAGTATTTTGCACGATCACATGATTTAAGTTCACTGCCAAGATTTGATCTTCAAGCATTAAACAAGGCTCCTTTTTATAATCCAGGGAATGTTGGAACAGCAAGACATTTTGCTTCATTTCTCGAGAAAGAATGTGATAGTGGATTCAAAATACTGCAACCTGCTCAATGTAAGAGGGTAAAATCAAAGTACATAATTGATAGAATCACAAAGAAACCTCTTATCATGGAAATCTATCCTTCTCCCAAGACAATGGAGTGTGTTCCAGTTCATCAAGCTTTACCTGACAACACACTGAATCAACTTGAATATTGGTCATACAGCTCTATGTGAGAATTCACCATTGCTGATCATATGGATCTTTTGAAGTTTGGGAAAGAAGAAATGATCAGATTATCCAAGAAGCGTTTATTCGTGCCAGAAGAATGTGAAAAGGACACCAAACCTTTTGTGAAGTTTTGGCAACGACGATAGTTAAAGGCCTCTATGCGGGAGGTGGTGATCACTCAGCTAACATTGAGATACTTTGATAGCATTAGCATAGGGGAAGATTATAAGGATTAAACCTAATAGGCTAACGCATTAAGAGATCACCGGGAAGTTCAGAAGACGGAGTTTTGGAAGTATGCGGCCGCATACTTCATGTCCTAGCCGCATACTTGAAGTATGCGGTGCCCAACCTCATACTTGAAGTATGCGGCCCCGGCCCAGCCCAGCCCAACCGAATAGTATAAATAGTTGTTTTGTATTATGTATTCGGTTAGACGAGTTATTGAACGATCTTGTATTGTGTTTTCAGTGATTAATGAATATACGAATCGTTTGATATTTGATTGTGTCTTGTCCTCTTTGTTTGTACTTACAAGTCATGTGTCGAGTCTGTTTCCGCCAGGTTCAACACGTCGTTGATTGAAGATCCTCAGGAATCCGGACCTTATAATAATATTTTTCAGATTATGCACATTCAATATATATCAATAGGTAGCTAACCTATGTTCATGTTTACTAAAGCGCTCGCAACCGAAGCTGACTGTTTGTAATGTTTGCATGCCTTCTACCATGTCTATCAACAATGGTGACGTGTGTAAGTGAATATTACACCCGTTCGACCTCCAATCGATTTAGTGCGACTAACACGGGTGGGGTTTGTCAAACCCAGTAGTACTACTCAAGATTACCTCACTAAGTTCATATTAAACGGTTCGATGTGTAAGGACTTTCATGATAGAGTGTTACGCTTAGTCTTAACAAGGGATAATATAAGAATTACAGTAATCATGTGTTTGCGTCATGTTTTCTCCCCCTAGTTTAAAACAGTAAAAAGGGGACGTGAAACTCACCTGAGTTGTGTAAAGCGTAGTAAATAGCACTACACAAGGATGCAACAAAAACCACAAATGGATTGCACGCGGACAGTCTACGGATGCCGTAGAATATGATTTATGACAGTTAGGAACACATAGGATTTTGTGACGACGATACGAGATAGGTCGGATGTCCTAAAACACACTAATGATTAACGAGTAGACAAACATGTCATCGGGATTAAAGGATCCCTAGTATAATAACTAAAATAGACGTAGTACGTATGAAACGTCACTAAACACAAATCAATAATATAAATTAAGTATTCATGTGTTCGTATGAGTTAAATAATAGTTTTAGGGAAATAATATAAATAATTATATTATTTTTAAAGTGTAAACAATACTTAAAATGTATTATAAACCTACGGGTATTTTCCGATGTCAAAACGTACTAATATATGATTATAATAATGTAGGAAATGATTTTCTTTAAAACTAATACTTAAAAAGTGGCTAAAAAAATAAAAAAGGGTTGGTGAGGTTCGAACCCGGGTCTCCTCCCCAACAGCCATGCACTTTAACCAATCCGCCCGCTAGGTTCATGGCAACAGAACCCGGATTAAAAAGGTTTTAACACGGATGTCTCATGTGTTCTTCCCCTTCACGCGACCCGATCTCAAATCCACCCTCAATTCCCTTGAATCCGATCGCGATTGAACCAAAAGATAAAGGGGTTTTGTAAAATAGTGTATTGCGAAAGTGTTGGTAAGTTTAATTGCAAAAACATTAGATTTTGAATCGTTTAATTGCTGATTGAATGGCCGAAACCCTAGATTAAGAACACGGATTGAAATTGCTTAAATCTTATAAGATTAACTGTTGCAATAATAGGGATTTTACTGATTAGAGTATTGCAAATGTGTTCATATAGTTTAATTTGATTAAGGTTGAGTCTAGATCAGAGTTCGATTAACCCACACATGCGATGAACCCTAGATCTTGTTAGTGTTCAATTCGATGTTATAAGCTTGAATTATCATAGGGATTTTGATCTAGAGATTAAAACGAAGCTAAGGAAGTGTTTGATTACCAGAATGGGGTTCGAATTGACGGTGTTTGTCACACCCCAACCGACGGAGGAATACGTTAGGGCGGGACATGTACACTGTTCAAAAGCTCATGATCAAACTAAATTACATAATTTTATTAAAATGATTTAAATATACAAATACATATTGATCAAACAATCAAAAGCTAACAATAATTCTAGTTTATTTGTCACTAGGTCCAGACGCTCCTAAGTGATGAACTTGTACTTCAAATAATTCCACCTGAAACATGTTTAAAATGAGAGGGTCAACTATAAGTAGTTGGTGAACATACATAGGTTTATATATCTCATGTAGTTTTCAAATAGTTTATACAATTCATATGACATATGGTAAATAAGGCATTTTATGGAGAATCTATAGTTAAACTAGGTGTACAATCAAACCTTGTGACTGAGGCATAACACGCAAGTTATTCTAATGTAGAGTCGGTAACAATCACCCTACCTGGGTAGGTTTGTCAGACACAATAGATCTATCCATGTTACCGTTGGCTTGTACTGAGTTAATGATTTGTACGAGTGTGTCAGGTATATGTAGTTCAACTCATAGCATTCAAGCTCAAAAGCACAAATTACACAGATAGTCATAATGTGGAATTGTATATGTTGTAATTGTAAATAGTTTTCAATGTAAATCATGTTTCACCCCAAAATGTAGAAAAATGAAAAATGGGCAATGTAAAACTCACTTGTATCAAATATAGCAGTTAACACGAGCTTTGGGTAGCACAAATGATTTACAAATCACTAGGTTTAACCTAGAGTGAAATAGTATGAATTTGAATTAATAATATGCACAATGTCTAAGGTAAAGTCTAGGGTTTCAACGGGAGTGAGTGTAGTAGAGACTTGTACAAAGGATTTGTGTTATATCATGTAAGGGATGCGTATATGTTTGTGATTGTATTTGAATAAGAATTTTAATGAAAAATGTAAGTTCAAAGTATATGATTTTAATAATGAATGACTTAGGGTTTAATTTGAATAACTAAATAAATTAAATAAATTAATTCTTTTTATTTATTTATTTAGAAAAAGTAGTGTGGAATTATATTTATTCAAATATGATTTAAAATAGATAAATAATAAATAAGTTCGTTTTTATTCATTTATTTATTATAATAATGTGTCGTTGAAAAAGGGGTGTAAATATGTATTTAGTATAAATATTCTGTAAATTTTACTAAATATAATTTTTAACCCTAAATGATTTATTAATGTAAAAAGATAATTAGTTTAAATAAATAATTCTTTATATTAAGTCATTTATTTCTAATAAAGTATATCTTAAAAAAATGAGAAGTGTAAATAAAAATATATATTTAGGAAAAGAAAAATTATGTTTACTTGATTAGGGTTTAAATTCTAAAGTATTAGAAATTGATTTTACAAAATTTGATGGTGTATTTTTATAAAACCTAGAAATAGGTAACATAAAAGTTTTTAATTAAAACTGATGATTTTAATTAACATAGTTTATTTGTATTGTAATGATTTTAACTAGCCATTATTTTTCCTTTGAAACATTCCCTTTATGATAATTAAAATTTAATAAAAAGGTTTTCCTAAAAAAAATTATCCATTTATTTAAACAATGTTTTATAAAACGAGTCGTATTTAAATTTTCTTACAAAGTAAAAGGGTTTGTTGAAAATTTATATTCCAAATAATATTTATAAACTAAGTGATTGATAGATGATTTGCTTGAGCAAAATAACGATGTTGTTCATATGAATAAAATGGTTAGTTTGCAAGGGAGGCTTAGGTACGCGTACTAATTTGCAATGAATGAGAAGGTGATGTTCGGGTGATCTTGATAAAAATATGACGGTAATATTAAATCAACGAGTAATGGCGTTAAAGTTGTAAAATAAAACTTAGCATTAAATGATAAAATGTCAAAAGCTTAATCCAAACATAATGTAGCGGTTTCAAACGGGAATTTAAAGATATAAGCAGAACAATCCAGCTAGCGTCTCAGGTACCTCTCAACGAGGAAGCAGATGAGCAGCACCAAGACGAACATTGCTATGGTCACTCGGATAGCAAACCGGGCCTCATCTATGGCTGCTTCCGTGCGTGCATCAAGTATCTCCCTGTCTTCTTCCAGACTTGCAATTTTCTCCTCCTGGCACCACACTTGATTCACTAGGCTGCCAATTCTCTGACCTAGCAAATCGTGTCTTATCCCGTGCTCCATCCCCTGTCTCACAAACTCTGAGGTTCTCACGTATTGGTGGATGGCATCAAATGGGACTCCCATAGCACTAGTGGGTGCCATGGTTTGCCTTGCCCTTGGGTCAGGGTGATATGGGTCGGGTGCTAGGTAGGGGTCTCTCATAGGGGGTGGAAACCAATTGTGTAGATAGGGTGCCTCATACAGGTTTCTTGATGGAGGTGATCCAGATGTTTGAAGTCTCGGTCCAATGTTCCTGATCCAATCTGCTCTTATATCAAACGTTGATCTAGCAGTTGGGGGGTGTTGGTGACCGATAGTCTGGTGATCCAATGTTTTCTTCCTATTCAGACTCTGCTTCGGGATAGTATACCGGGGAGGGAAGAGAGTAGGAGTCCATGTCTAGCAGAAAAAGGGAAAAGATTGTAAGCGGTATAAAAAAAATACTAAGTGTTAAATATAGGAGTTTTCATGAATTCAGAGTTTGACTAGTCATGACACCTAGTCTTCACAATAGTATTTTAGGAGTAACACTTGACCTATAAGTAGTGTACCCATGAAGAGAATTCCCAGGAAAGAGGGGTGGGTCACAAAGGACACACTTAAGTACCCGGTCCTTCCTTAGCTAGAATCTCTCATGGGTCTACACACACTCTTCTACCCATCATGTACTAATAACACTATCGTTTAGGGTCATGATGAGAATCATTATGGACTGGGCTTTGAGGCCCAAAGGTGAGGTTTGTTTACTCAAACAGGCTTCCTCTTTTTGGAGGGTAAGTGGGCTCCTTAGTTTCTTATTAATGGGCATTAGGCCCAATGGTTTAAGTTTTGTCCACAAAAGATGATGGTGACATAGTGTGTAAGGATGAGGGTGTATAAAGACTTAGGTATGGATAAGTGTGTGGTAAAACTTAGGATAACACTTAATGGAATCAAATAGGTAGCATGTATATAGCAATGTTTATAAGCACATGAGTTATCAAGTAGTTTAGTACATAGACTATCATGTATTGTATCATGCGATGTAATACTTAGAATAATATGTATGTTAATCACACAAAGTATTAAACATGTAGCACTTAACAATGTGGCAATTATCATATAGCATGGCATAAGATTGGTATCAGAGTCATGGTTATAGGGAATTAGGTTATTAGACTCCCATGACCTAGACTATAACCATAGGACACCCATCTTATACCATAGTATATGATAATTGGCACATTGTTAAGTTCTACATGTTTAATACTTTGTGTGATTAACTTACATATTATTCTAAGTATTACATCGAATGATACAATACATGATAGTCTATGTACTACACTACTTGATAACTCATATGCTTATAAACATTGCTATATACATGCTACCTATTTGATTCCATTAAGTGTTATCCTAAGTTTTACCACACACTTACCCATACCTAAGTCTTTATACACCCTCATCCTTACACACTATGTCACCATCATCTTTTATGGACAAAACTTAAACCATTGGGCCTAATGCCCATTAATAAAAACTAAGGAGCCCACTTACCCTCTAAGAAGAGGAAGCCTGTTGGAGTAAATAAACCTCACCTTTGGGCCTCAAAGCCCAGTCCATAATGATTCTCATCATGACCATGAGCCCAAACGATAGTGTTATTAGTACATGATAGCTGTAAAGTGTGTGTAGACCCATAAGAGATTCTGGATAAGGAAGGACCGGGTACTTAATTGTGTCCTTTGTGATCCACCCCTCTTTCCTGGGAATTATTTTCATGGGTACACTACTTATAGGTCAAGTGTTACTCCTAAAATACTATTGTGAAGACTCGGTGTCGTGACTAGTCAAACTCTGAATTCATGAAAACTCCTATATTTAACACTTAGTATTTTTTTTATACCGCTTACAATTTTTTCCCTTTTTCTGCTAGACATGGACTCCTACTCTCCTCCCTCCCCGGTATACTATCCCGGAGCAGAGTCTGAACAGGAAGAAAACATTGGATCACCAGACTATCAGTCACCAACACCCCCAGCTGCTTGATCAACGTTTGACATAAGGGCAGATTGGATCAGGAACACTGGACTGAGACTTCAAACATCTGGATCACCTCCATCAAGAAACCCGTATCAGGCACCCCATCAACACAATCAGTTACCATCCCCTATGAGAGACCCCTACCTAGCACCCGACCCATATCACCCTGACCCAAGGGCAAGGCAAACCATGGCACCCACTAGTGCTATGGGAGTCCCATTTGATGCCATCCACCAATA
Source organism: Smallanthus sonchifolius (assembly GCA_023525975.1). NCBI lineage: Eukaryota > Viridiplantae > Streptophyta > Magnoliopsida > Asterales > Asteraceae > Smallanthus > Smallanthus sonchifolius. Next base: position 24,583,245 of record CM042037.1, read on the forward strand.
TGTGAGAACCTCAGAGTTTGTGAGACAGGGGATGGAGCACGGGATAAGACACGAACTGCTAGGTCAGAGAATTGACAGTTTAGTTAATCAAGTGTGGTGCCAGGAGGAGAAAATTGCAAGCCTGGAAGAAGACAGGGAGATACTTGATGCACGCACGGAAGCAGCTAGAGCTGAGGCCCTGTTTGCTATCCGAGTGACCATAGCAATGTTCGTCTTGGTGCTCATCTGCTTACTCGTTGAGAGGTGACGGATTGTTTGGCTTTTGTCTTTAAATTCCCGTTTGAAACTGCTGCCTTATGTTTGGATTAAGCTTTTGACATTTTATCATTTAATGCTAAGTTTTATTTTACAACTTTAACGCCATTACTCGTTGATTTAATATTACCGTCATATTTTCATCAAGATCACTCAAACATACCTTCTCATTCATTGCAAATTAGTACGCGTACCTAAACCTCCTTTGCAAACTAACAATTTTATTTATTTAAACAACATTGTTATTTTGCTCAAGCAAAGCATCTATCAAGCCCTTAGTTTATAAATATTATTTGAAATATAAATTTTCAACAAACCCTTTTACTTTGTAAGAAAATTTAAATACGACTCGTTTTATAAAACATTGTTTAAATAAATTATGACTTTTGCTTCATTAAATTTAATTATTATCAAACCTTGGCTTAATTACTAAATAAACTAGCCATCATTTTTCCTTTGAAACATTCTCTTTATGATAATTAAAATTTAATAAAAAGGTTTTCCTAAAAAAAATGATCCATTTATTTATATTATTCAATTCATTAGTTTCACCATCTTATTTATCTACAAACAAGAATAAATTACAATTACTTATTTATTTACAAACAAAACCAGTTATTCGTAAGCACATTACTCGGAATATTTTCAGAACCTACTCGTTATCTTGCACCTTCGGTAATGTATGAGTGTACTTGCCACTTCAAAGAGATGAATCATTTCGCGTAGACGTTAACCCTCCCTATAAACCTCAATGAGATCTAAAAAGCTAAAACCCAACTACCCACATTATACATGAACACCAAAAACAACACGCTTGTCCGCAACACTTGATCAACTACAAAATTCGTTAATTTACATCACTCATGGGATTCAATAACTTACGTATGAACGTTCACAAGACACACAATACTGGATTGATCACATAAAACTTAGTTGTTTGCAATATACATAATACCAAATTGAGTACATGAAACTTAGTTGATTCACAATATACATGATACGAGATTTATTACATGATACATGAAACTTAGTTGTTCACAATACACATGATACTCAATTGTTTACATTATACATGAAAACTTGTTTGATTACAAAATACATAAATACTAAATTGTTCACCTTATACATAAAACCCATTTGTTTACTATATGCATGGTACTAAACTATTCACATTATGCATAAAACCTATTTGCTTACAATGTGTATAACACTAGATCATACATGAAGCTTAAGTGTTTACATTATACACGGAAGCAAATTGTTTACAAATGTTGCAATTGACTTATCACATTATACGCAAGGCATGATCATACACTTTATTCACTAAAGTTGAAAGCTATAACACTTTGAAGCCACTCGGGGTTTGATGTATTCTTGTTTAAACACGAGGAAGCTGTAACACTTTGAAACTACTTAGGGTTTGACATATTCTTGTTCAAACACGAGGAAGCTGTAACACTTTGAAACTACTCAGGGTTTGACATATTCTTGTCCAAACACGAGTAAGCTATGGAACTTTAAGTAATAACTACATTATTACTCTTTAGTTTCCTGATTGACCTTACTATCTAGGGACACAGTCATTTATTAGCAGCTTATACGTGAAAACAATACACATGAACTAAGTAATTTAGTGCCCCCTCTTGACCCGCACACAACGAAAGGATCTATACGGACCATGCGATGATTCGAGTAATTACGGGTGCACACGTAATTATAAAAATCAGCGTATGAAAAACATAGTGAATTCTGTCATGTGTTATGACATAAAACCTATCGTCACATATAGTAACGAAACTAACGAGATATGATAAGGGCATGGTGGATACGCCGTTGGTACTTGCTATATATAAGTGCTTCTATCATATTATCCGAAGTAACGTTGTTCGTGTCACGTGAAAGTTTTACGACCTAGACCGAGGTTTGTGAATTCTCTTATCCACTGAAAATTCTTGAGCGTATTAGACTACATCTTAAACAAACTTTGATATCCAGTTTTCCCCTTAAATCCCATTCCAAGTAATGCATTTCATCTTTAGAATCCGAAATATTAGTCTACAGTTTTCCCCTTAAATTCATTCCAAAACTAAGTTCATTACCATCATTCATATCCGACCTTGAGTATCAAAACCTAAATCTTGTCACCAATTATACTCCTTAAACTAACCGTCATAACACATTGAGAATCCAAATCCCTCACCTCCTTCATGAATTAGTAGCCTCCACTAGCTAAATTTCGGGACGAAATTCCCTCAACATGAGGATACTGTAACATCCATGATTTTTAGGCCATAAATTTTCTTTAGTCATTTCATAGACACTTGAAGTCCCATACTTATTCAAACTTAATATGTTACAGTAATTATTATTTTAACATATAAAATTTCCACTTACATATTATTTTCTTATTATATATAACACATTTTATTTTCAATAAAGTATGTCTTAAAAAAATGAGAAGTGTAAATATAAATATATATTTAGGAAAAGAAAAATTAGTTTACTTGATCAGGGTTTAAATTCTAAAGTATTAGAAATTGATTTTATAAAATTTGATGGTGTATTTTTATAAAACCTAGAAATAGGTAACATAAAAGCTTTTAATTAAAACTAATGATTTTAATTAACATAGTTTATTTGTATTGTAAATGTGGTTTCCAAATCATTTAAATTGTAAAAATATTAGTTCTTATTGAAAACTTGTTTATTAATGTATAATTCGATTCCAAGTAGTATTAGGTTTCATAGAATAATTTCTATACAATGAAAATGGTGTTAAAACGGGTTTTAAAAAAAATAAATGGGCTCACCCGGGTCTTCCCGGTGCAGGCATCACGCATTAACCGCTGGATCAGGGGTGCATACCTGTTACAGATGTTGTTCAAAATTTATTTATCATCTAAACGTAAGAGGGTCGGACTAGGTTTAAAGGAAACGCTCAAAAAGCCCTGGTTTGTGGGTTTCAAACCCACGCCACTCGGTCCAACGGCGCAATGACTTAGCCAGTTGGACCGGGTGGTTTCACTGGTTGTATAGGGATCCCCATTAACTATATAGAAATCAGAAGTTCAAGCCCTAAATCGGAATACGCGAACACGAGCAAGAACCCTAGATCTAATCGGGTTCGATAAGTTCTGATGTTACGAATTGATATGGGGCTATCGTTAGGACCCAAATACGAATCAAATGACCTAAGTATTACCTAAGATGGTGGAGTATCGAGTGCTGACGGCTAGGGAGCAGGGACGATTGTTCTTGGTGATTGGCCGAAGACCAGAGATGCAATACAGATCGATTTAGTGTTCGGGGAGTTTGTATTGGTTTATACGAAGGTGTGGGAGTATAATGATTCGTTCAATTTCGTCATAATTACACGATTCGAGTATGATCGAGTGATAACAGCTATCGGCCCTAATTTCACGCGTTAATTCGATGATTGAGAATGAATTAGGTCGTGTTTTCGGTCTAGATTCATAAGAGTGTTGATTAAATTAAATTGTGTCAAATCTGATTACAAAAACTATCATTTCAATAAGGGTCTCTTTTTTGCAAAACTGTGATTCTTAAGATCATACCCATTCGGATCGTTAGAGATAAAACACATCCCGCATTGACCCAATTCATAAGTAAACAGGTGAAAATTACCACCATTTAGACCAATTAAACTCTGATTAGACAACCTTAATTAGAGTGAAACAATCTAACAATAGCTGTAGAAGTGTAGAACTTTCCCTTGTTGCAACTGTCATTTCATGTGCATTTAGTTCTCCACTTGGGACAAATGTATGAGCATCTCTATGAAACAGTGTACCAATGCTCTGTCCTCCTAGAACTTTTACAATATTGTCACCCGCAAAGCCACCTCAAAATCAATGAAAAGACGTCATATGTTAATTAATCTAATAAAAACATCATTCTGAAGCGCGAAGAACGGGCACGTGTCAAAACCTGGTGATGTCAAAACCCGAACCCAAAAAGTAAAATAATTCTTTATAAATAACTGGTGTGTCAAACATAATTAGAAGAAATATCTTACTTCCATGAAAATCAAATTATTTTAATAAAAGAGTAAAGTGTAATTTGCACCCCTGTGGTTTATGTCCGCTGACACTTTGCAACCCTGTTTTAAAAGAAGTGCAATTTGCACCCCTATGGTATACTTTCTCTTTCTTAATGAGCCCCTCCGTCAACTTTCCATCCGTTAAACCGTCCATTTAGGTGTTAAAATTCATTTTTGCCCTTGTTCCCTTTACATCATTCATTTGAGCCCTAATTTTCATCTTCTAAAAATCAAGGCTCGTCATTTTCATCTAAACCTGGCTCTTTCATTTTCCTCTTCGCAAAATCAAGGCACAATGTCCAAATACTCTTCATCGTCATCTGATGGCATACATGTTTACTCCTTTTCCTTCAGTAATTTCATTAACACCCCATTTGATTTCACTCAAGAACAAGCTGGAGCCCTATTTGCAATTGCTCATAACATCTTTCTACATACTCTACAACCCAGCTCCTTTCTACATACTCCACAACCCAGCTCCTTTCTACATACTCCACAACTCCACAACATCTTTTACACCACATATAACCCTTCTTTCACACCCCTTTTGAGTGAAATTGCTCATTTGCAATTGCTCATATATTCAGTGAATTGCTCATATATTCAAAAACAAGCTGGAGCCCTATTTGCAATTGCTCATATATTCAGTAATTTCATTAACACCCCTTTTGATTTTTGATTACTCCTTTTCCTTCAGTAATTTCAATCATACGGCATACATGTTTACTCATTTTCCTTCCACTCTTAGTTCTCTCTCTGCTTCAGTAAACATACAACCGGTATGAGTAATTCACCGAGCCATCGCCGCCGTGCAGCCATGATGCTACCACCAGAGCCATTGCCGCCGTTGGATTGTGTAATTCACCGTGTAATCAAGTACCGTTTCAGAGAAGCATTCTTTTTGGTTTTGATGCGAAGAAGATGTACGATAATACCGTTCAGAGCCATGTACGATAATCAAGGGTATTACCGTTTGAGAGAAGCAGATGTACGATAATCAAGTACCGTGCAACCATGATGCTACCACCAGAGCCATCGCTGCCGTCGGAATGTGTAATTCAAGTACAAGGGTGTTTGCATTCTGGGGAGGGAGGTGTTTTGGGGAGGGAGGGATTAGGTTGTATAAATGGTTACAAAAACATATACAGGGGTGTTTGGGGGCAAATGTATGATAATACCCTTCTCCTTAACGGCTTAATGGACGGATTTTTGACGGAGGGACGCAAAAAGAAAGAGAAATTTTACCACAAGGGTGCAAATTGCACTTTGTTTAAAACAGGGTTACAAAGTGTCAGCGGGCCTAAACCACAGGGGTGCAAATTGCAATTTACTTCTAATAAAATGATTTAGAAGAGTTTATGTAGGGTGACAATTCGCGTTGGGTTCGGGTTGGTAGTAGGTATAACCCAACCCGAACACAAACTATTCAGTTAGGTGTCGAAAAACCCAGCCCCAATATGAACACCACCCATGTAACCCGACTATCTAAACAGTTTGGCGAGTTAACTGGGCTGTAAACAAGTTGATCAGGTAAATGTGGAGGGTTAAACTCAAATTCTTATGTTCTTAAATTCTAAATTTAAACAGGTAGACCCTTTAATCCACAACCAAAGCGAAATGACATGTTTATTAAACGAGCTATGTCGGCTGACCCGTTTACATTTTAGACCCGATCCTAACTCATCTATTTTCATGTGGGGTTTATGTCGTGTCAGGGTTTGCCACCCCTAGTTTTATGCAATAAAAATACACTTTGGCGGCAACCCACTTGACCATTTCCTTTGAAGTTAATTTCTTTTTATTTTACCAGCCTACCTCGTCATAACATAAACCGACTCGACCACTTATAAGTAAATGAGTCAAAATTGCCACCTCAAATTTATTAATAAAAATGACACATGTGCAGTATGATGGCGAGTAGCCTGTGTCAAAAGAATAGGCATAAGTCCCTCCATGAGTGATATGACCCGAAATACACGTAATCTAGCCACTTCATTATACTCATCTTGAGCTTCTTGCAGCTTTTGTGCAACTAAAGTTTCAGCCTTTCCACTTCTCAACTTTCCCTTTTCTTTTTGTTGTGGCAGCATGCATTGATATGCCTCTCTAATAATATTATATGCAGTCAAGTCAACAAAGCTTCACTTCAGTGACTTGAATTTTAATATAATAAAAACAAAAATCTAGAAACAAGATAAGTGCCTGACTCTGATGTCAAAGAGGCTTGAGTATCCATCAAGAGATATACTACTCTTGATTTAAATGTATGCTAAAGATATTGAATCTTGTGAGGAATTGTTTAACATGACTGCATTTGCATGTTATCTGGATTTTCAGATTCTCCTAATTCAAATGCATATTTGAAAATCAACAAGTAGAGAATACGAATATTATCAAAAACATTATGAACAACTTCATAACTTAGATTTTAATCCAAACAGCTTACTGAGTTACAACAATTCACAGCCACAGGAACAATTCATACCACACCTTCATCTGGATTTTCAAGATTAATATTTGGATGAATCCAACCTGTCCGTATTGCCTGCAAAGAGATCACCAAAAAACCATCTAATTTACCAGCAACAACAGGCCTCAAATAAACAAAGGAGAGATATAGTTATAATAATAACAAAGACAAGTTGACTTATTTTGTTTATCATGTATAAATAGAATATACAACAAGTTCGGTTCATCAATAAAACTGTGAATGAAAGAAAAGGTTTCAGTGAAAGAACAGAAGATAGATGTTGCTAATCTTGATAAACTAAAATATGCAACAAAAAGCTCCCACATCATCATCACATGCACAGGGCATGTCCATCTTACTCTTAGATGCTACTTTGTTGTTGGATTAGGAATATTAAGTCACATCTTGACGGGACAGAGTGTCATTATCATTTTGACAACAGATCACAACAATAGAAGCTGATACTTTCTTGTCGGATATGATTAACTATAAAGAGAGAAAAGTTGATGTAATCATATTTCTGTTACCTGTATAGTTGCAACAGCTTCTACAGCACCAGCTGCTCCTAGAAGGTGAGCAATCATGGATTTTGTAGAGTTGACTCGCAACTGCAAATAATTAAATTTTACAATATCGTCAATGAAAGTAAAAAAATCTCCTTTAGCGGAATATTATGATGCGTATTTATTCCTGTTGGTTCTGACCAAAACAGTGAAGAAGAGCACGGTATTCCTTCAGGTCTCCAGCTGGTGTTGATGTAGCATGTGCATTTATGTAGTTCACATCTTCCCTCGCCACCCCAGCCTGAGACAATGCCTTCTCTATGCATAAAATCACACCAGTACCTAATAACATTATCAGATTGGGATAAAAATGATAATCAGTTACTTGACATACAATAAATATCCACTTATCATCCATCACACATGCTGCATGTTGATTTTTAACCCATAAAGACTGCTCTGTACAATATATAAATTTGTTATAAAGACGAACAAATGTTTATTTCCAATCTCGTTATAGATAAAACCAGGTAATGCTTGACACCTTGGGGATGAGGCTCTGTCATATGATAAGCATCACAAGTGAAGCTTCCACCCAGAAATTCTGCATATATTTTAGCACCCCTTTTCTGTAATTGGAAATTACACAAATGATTAGCAAATTGTGGTTATCAGTCACTGCCACACAAAACTATACTGATTTATTATGAACAAACCTTAGCATGCTCAAGTTCTTCCAGCAATAGGACTCCAGCTCCTTCTCCCATTACAAACCCATCACGGCCCTGTTTAATTTATATCTTCCAACATTCAACATGAATACAACAGAAAAAGAGCATCGACTTTCAGTTTTTAAATAACTTTATGCAGTATAATATATCTTTTATATTGCGTAAACATTCTGCCTGAGCAATTAGAATCCTTAAGTTTGAGATGCATAAATTATAACAACTATCCACAGGAGATAAACATGTTCTTCCCAAGATGATGTCAAGAAGAAACTTGTATAACATCATACTCTGATTATTAAAAGTTTCTGAATCATGATCAGCTTGACGACCTATGACTAAAATCCATGATTAAATATTACCGAATCCCATGGGCGAGATGCTTTGGAAGGGTCACTGTTTCTCTCAGATAGAGCTCTGCATGCCACAAATCCTCCCACTCCTGCATCAGTGGTGATGTCATAAGGTATTCATGTTCTATGTTAGCAACTTACAAAAGAAAAACAATACCTATAGGTATAATGACAGCATCCGAGCCGCCACAAAGCATCATATCCTGCAAGATTCTCTACACTGTCAGAAATAATTGCAACAGGTAGCTATAGATAGCCATTTTCAATTGTTAATTTGAGACTGGTTATTGCAGCATTTCCTAGGCCAATACACATAAAAACAAAAGCACTTACAGCTTCACCTCTGATGATGTGGTTTGCTGCATTCAATATACAAAAGTTGCTTGTTGCACAAGCTGTGGAGCTAGAATAGTTTGGACCCATCCATCCCTGAAGGACAATATGCAAATGAGTCGTTACAAAAACGCTGAATGCTTTTATTTCTATAAGATCATTGAATTTAGCTCACCAGATCCATGGCCAGCATTGCGGATCCAAAATTAGTAGTTGCAAAGGGTACACAAAAAGGATTCATCTTCCTATATGATATCCTCAAAGCTTCTACGGCATCATTGAAAACCTAAAATGATCACAAAACAAAAGAATTTCTAAGTAACACAAACACAAGTGAAAGAACATGTTCACTCATGACGCAGATGTTACTTTCATACCACCCATAGCAGAGCCAATCAGAACTCCACATCTTGATTTATCAATCTCATCCATTTTATCTTGGGTAATCCCACCATCCGCAAGAGCTTTCTTGCCAGCAGTGAGCATATAGAGCATAAACCTGTCCATCCTCTTGGAGAGCTTTGGTGCCACCCATCCATTTGTTGAGAAATTCTTAATCTCCCCAGCAATTCTCTGTAATCCAAATTCTGTTATGCTAAGTTTAATCAACAAAAGCTAGAGAGTAGATAATCAAGACATACAGTTGGATAGTTGGAGCAATCAAACGCCTCAATTATGAATTGGTCTGGATTGGAGCAATCAAACCCATAATACATATTCACTGATGCCGCTAACACCTTGAAGCAAGTTACTATAGAAATGGTCTGGATTGTAGCCAATTGGAGTTTCCACACCCATTCCTGTGACAACCACTCGTCGTTGTTTGGTTGGCGGATTCTTTTTGGTGACTGGCTTCATTGAAGATCCAGAAAGACAAACCTCCACTTTTCGCTGGGCAGAGATTCTGATGGATTTGTAATTGTCACGACCACGTATGAACGCTAAAATATAAAGAGGAATATGTCACTACTATGAAAAAATAACAATAACATACTTACATAAATATCAGCAACTTTTTTGAGTTCTGATTGTATATCTCCTAGAGTTGATAACACTCTTCCTGAACAGGAGTAAATGTGTCAAGTAAAAGCATATACAAATATTAAATATCTGCTAATAAATAATTAAGATCGAATGTCATACATAGCGTAACAAACAACCAAACAGTTTTATTACCACTTTCACCATCAGCATCGATTACGGGTTTGTCCAGCAAACAGATCCCCACTTCATGTAGTGACTCTGAAAATTCGGAGATGTAACAATATAAGAGACTTCTTAAGTTGCATACAACAAAAAAATACAAGTTATTAAATATATAGTCAACTCATAATGGTCTAACAAAAGGATGCTAAGACATTTTCTCTCGGGTATCCGTATTCTATGAGAACAGTCATGTCAAACCTCAGCTGATGGTCAACTCCAGCTATTCTAACATACCCAAATGTAAGAATTAGTTACAGGTGGCAACTAACTGATCACATAATACGTAATGTGGGTAGTAGTTTAGACATGGCCACATCGCCACATCAGAACACACATGAACAGGGCTCAGATGGCTAAATAAACTACCTAATTACCACTGCCAGTACAAGTTTAATCTTAATTACTAAAAAAAATTAAAAATAAATAAATAAAAAAATCCTAAACCCTACCAAAACAAAATCAAAATGAATAAAACCTTGAAATCCCTAACAACAGATCATAATTTTGCGTGATCAAACAATAAACACACACGTTTATATATTCAATCAAACTAACAAATAAAACCAAAAAAACAAAATTCACAAATGCCACTAAAATCTCAGAAGGATCCCTGTTTCATAAAAACTGCATCACAATTGCAAATGTAAGGTGAATTCATGTACAAAAAGTCGTAATTGATCAGTTTACCTTCAACAAACAAACCTAAATTCCAATCAATAAAACCGTCGTAATTTTACACATCCTCAGTTGTCATCGAACGGAGGGTTGGTGGTGTGCAAAGAAGAGGTCGATTAGGAGGGTTGGTGATGAGCGGTGGTGGCTTCAGCAGAAGCAGTCGAACGGAGCCTGGCGATTCAGACGACATGAGTAATTGATGATCGCCTTCAATTGCAGTGTAGGGGAATCGCCTTGGAGGAAAAAGAGCGTGGAGAAGAAAACGACGGACAAGCTTTATTAGAGTGAATTTAAGAGGGTGAATTAAATACTCATCCGGCGGTTTAATTGTAAAAGGGGTTAAATAGTAACTCAACACATTTAATGCATTGTTATCTTGTATCGTATCTAAAAAAACTATCTTACGTGTCTTAAAAAATAAAGTAAATTATAGTAATATCCATCCAATACATATTATATAGTAGTATAGATATAGATATATATATATATATATATATATTTAAATATAGATACATGTGTTATATATAATAAGAAAATAATATGTAAGTGAAAATTTTTTATGTTAAAATAATAATTACTGTAACATATTAAGTTTGAATAAGTATCGGACTTCAAGTGTCTATGAAATGACTAAAGAAAATTTATGGCCTAAAAATCATGGATGTTATAGTGTTTGGTTAGAACTCGGTTCCGACTCGCGTGGGTTGGCCTCCGGCTACTCCGGCTTCAACTCCGACCAGATTCGTGTGTGCAAAAGCTTCTGAGAGGCTCGATCAAGGTGCGTAGGCGTTCAATTGCAGAATGAACAGAGGATTGGTGCGAATTCGAATGTAATCGTTGGGGGCTTTAACGGTTACGGCTTCAATGCCCAATAATGGGATTAATTTGCACATAATGATTGTGTTAAATGATTCAATGATGGTCGAAATTGTTATTAACATACATTTCAGTTACGAATTTGAACGTTTCTTGAGAAATTCGGGTTTGATTTGAATCAACAAGTCTGATTTTGACTTTAGGAGTTAACAATTCAGGTTTTGGGTATTGGCAGGACTAGTCCCTGTAGTTTTGGGTGCATTTGAGTTTGGATATTGACAGATTTGATCCTTGAGGTTTCTAACTGAGTTAACTGGAATTTGTCGGGTGTCATATCATCCCATAGTTGAAAGAATTTTCGTCCCGAAAATTAAAATAATAAAAAAAATTTTCTGGATGTCACATCATCCCCTAGTTGAAAGAATTTTCGTCCCGAAAATTAAATAGTACCTTACGTGTTTGACGTGGATTGCTTGAAAAGATGAGGATACTTGCGCATCATCTGATCCTCGCGCTCCCATGTGAATTCCGGTCCGCGTTTCGAGTTCCAACGAACTCTGATAATAGGGATTTTACTATGTTTGAGCGTTTTGACTTCCCTATCCATGATTTCAACCGATTCTTCAATGAAGCGTAATTGTTCATCGATTTCTAGTTCCTCAAGAGGAACTACGAGTGTCTCGTCTGTTAGACATTTCTTTAAGTTTGAGATAGGAAAGATGTTGTGTACACCACTCAATCCTTCAGGTAGGTCCAGTTGGTACGCTACTGGGCCAACTCTCTTTACTATTTTGAACGATCCAACATAACGAGGGTTTAGCTTGCCTCGTTTCCCAAAACGAATTACACCTTTCCAAGGTGAGACTTTTAATAGAACCATGTCGCCTACTTGAAATTCCAATGGTTTCCGTCGCTTATCGGCGTAGCTCTTTTGACGGTCACTGGCTAGCCCGAATGGCATGACCATAAACTCGTAGTGGCCGTACGTTGTTCTTAATGCATTCTTAGAGATGTCTTCGTCTCGAACTCTCAGTTGATGTTAACCGGATCTAAGATCGATCTTGGAATAGAAGCTTGATCCCTGAAGTTGATCAAACGGATCATCGATACGAGGTAGTGTATAACGATTCTTGATAGTCACTTTGTTCAGCTCACGGTAATCGATGCACATACGAAAAGTCCCATCTTTCTTCTTGATGAATAAGACTGGAGCTCCCCATGGCGATGAGCTAGGTCTGATAAAACCCTTATCTAACAACTCTTGCAGTTATGTAGACAATTCTTGTAACTCGTTGGGTGCAAGTGTGTACGGTGCCCGAGCAATAGGCGCTGGTTCGGGTGCTAAATCAATCTGGAATTCGACTTGACGATGAGGTGGAAGACCAGACAAGTCTTCGGGAAATACTTCTAGAAAGTCACGTACGATCGGAATATCATCAATCTTCTTTTCTTCGGATGGTTGTTCGGAGACAAGAGCCAGAATAGCAGTATGACCCTTACGCAAACACTTATGTGCTTTCATGAAGGATATGACGCCTATGACAGCACCACTCTTTTCACCTTGGATAAAAAGGGTTTCTCCGCTAGGGAGAGGAAGGCGAACAATTTTATCATGACAAATGATCTCAGCTTGATTTTTAGATAACCAATCCATACCGAATGTGACAATCCAGACTTTCCAAGTTAACTCGTTATAAAAATTCAGTTAAATTCTAACCTAGTTTATTTATCTCAAACCCTAGGGACTAATCCTGCCTATATTCAAACTCAAATACATGAAATTGGAGGGACTAAACTTGTAATTTTCCTATAGTTAACTTCTGTTGACTTTCAAAAGTCAAACCATCAAGTTCTTAACTCAATTCAAACTTTAGGGACTATTCTGCCAAGTTCCAAACTCAGAAACAGGAAATTACAAGGACTAGTTATGTAAATTCCCCAAATTTGATTTTTGTTGACTTTGAAAGTCAACATTTCATGATTTTCATTCCTGTTGACTTTGTAAAGTCAAAACTACACTTGGTTGATCCAAATTCGCAACCATAAACCGAATTTCGTTTGAAATTGTAACTGTAATACAATTTAAGATCATTAACGACCACCACCATAGCCTTAATCACTGTCATTAAGCTTGAATTTAATTCCATTATGAATATACAAACCGTAACCATCGACCATCATCATATGCGTATCAATTTGATCATTCTTTCTGAAATTAAACACCTGCACACCTTGAACGAACACTCCAGAAGCAAGTACACGCGTCATTTGGTCAGAGATGAAGCATGAATCAACAGGGTCGGAAACTCTTTCTAGTTGATCTCTTTCAATCCGACTCCAAAACAGGTAATTGAAACCATCCTCTGATTCGTTTTAGTATCTAGATTGAAAGCCCTATGCTAATTTGATCATATAACATCGAATTGAACTCAATCCCGTATCTAGGGTTTGTTCATAAATCGGTTTGGGGGTTTTGATCTTAGACTCAGTTTAAATCCAATCAAATCATATGGTTAGCTTCGTAACCTCTCACTCATCAAAAGCCCTATGCTAATTCGATCTTACATCATCGAAATTATGATGAACCAATTCTAGGGTTCATCACATTCTGGGTTTAATCGAACGCCAGTCCAGACACGATTTCAATCAAATTAAATTACGGGGTTAGATTCACAATCCATCACTCTATGAAAGCCTTATGAATCCAACTAATTCTATTATCAAAATCAACAGATTTGAATTCTCGATCAAAGCTAGGGTTTCGGTATTTACAAACAGGAATTAACGATCTTAAACTCAATGATTTTGTAATTAAACTTACCCTCTGGTTCGCAATACTCTGACTAACAAAAACCCTAAACTGTTGTTGCTATTCAAAATCGAAAAGGATGGATTTGAGGATGGATTTGGGGTCGGATACGCATGGGGGGAAGAACTCAGAATATTTGAGGATTAAAACCCTTTTGGACCGGTTCTTGTTGCGATGACCCTAGCGGGCGGATTGGTTAAGTGTGTGTGCTGGCGGGGAGGAGATCCGGGTTCGAGTCTCCCCACCCCTGTTTTTTATTTTAATTATTTTTAAGCCATTATTTTAATATTAAACCTATCCACATATTATTATATTATTATATTAATGTGTTTTAGCCCGGAAAACCACCCGTGGGTTCGGGTTTGGTTTGATAACCCATTATTAACATTATTTCCCACTTATAAAATAATATATTTATATTATTTTCAACCCTTGACTCCGATTTAAAAATAATATATTTATATATATTATTTTCACTAGTTTATAAACATTGTGTAACGCGTCAAACTTATAAATAATTTAATTATTTATATTATTTACCCACAATTATATTCTTGAATAAAAATAATATATTATTATTTTTACCACATAAACGATTATTTTATTAATCCTACGAACTTAAAAATAATATAATTAGTTATATTATTTTCTTAGACCATTTTAAATGGTACAATCACATGAATATATTTATTATATATTATCATTCGTAAATTAGAAACATTCGACACGAACGTATTCATCTTAATAATTACATTAAGAAACCCTTATTCCCGTGGACAAGTTCGTCAACTCGTTGATCCTTAGAATGTTTTAAGACATTCAAATCTTCTGTGTCGTCGTCACAAAACCCCATTGTATCCCTAACTATTATGCTTATAATTTTAGGGCATACGTAAACAGTTCACAGGCAAACTCTTGTGTTTCCTACTTGCATCCTTGTGTGGTGCTATCTACTACTCGTACACAACTCAGGTGAATTTCACGACCCTTTTTACTCTTTTTCCTATTGGGGGAGAAACATGTACACAAACCAACATCTTTTACTTGTTTTCCCGTTGGGGGAGAAACATACACGCAAGCAATCATTATTTACTTGTTTTCCCGTGGGGGAGAAACGGGCACGCAAACAAACATTATTTTACATGTTTTTCCCTTTGGGGGAGAAAACATGACGCAAACTCTTTTGGTTATTGTAATTCATATGTTATCACTATTGAAGCTAAGCGTAACACACTATCATGAAAGTCCTCACACACATCGAACCGTTAATATGGACTTAGCGAGGTAATGTTTAGTAGTACTACTGGGCTTGACAAGCCCCACCTGCGTTAGTCGCGCTAACTCGATTGGAGGTCGAACGGGTGAAATGTTGGCCTAAACACTTTGCCAGAGTTGATAGACTTGGTGGGAGGCATACAAACACAATCAGTCAGCTTTGGTTGCGAGCGCTTTAGTAAGACATGAACTTAGGTTAGCTACCTATAGATATACATATTGAATGTACATAATCTGATAAACGCTCTTATTACAAACTTGAAACCAGTGAACTCACCAACCTCGTGTTGACACTTTTTGTACATGTTTTCTCATGTCGCTAAGGCACAGGTTGCACAACTAGGACTTGCATGGAGTCCTACTGACATTTCATTCATATGCAAACATTTAAAACAATTCACTTACTTTTATTAAACTAAACTTTAGTGCGTTTGTTTTGCATAATAAATACTTGACATAAATCGCTTCCGCATTTAACTCTGAACATTTTATGGATTTGTTTAAACTCATATAGTGACTTTTGACATAACTAATGACTGAGATCCTGGTTTGTCACACGTCAAACGGTAAAACTCCGTTAGTGGAATTTGGGGGTGTGACACCAACAATTATATAGAAACTGCCAAGTGTGACTGGCATTAGATCAATGTCAAGCTTATGACCGACCAATCCTAGTCTACATCCTTTAAGAATGTGAGTTGCTTCGATTATCTGACCGTCGGCTATCTCTATAGTGTACTTAGTTTCTAATAGGAGTTTCTAGTAACAGATTACTAAGTTTCTTAGATATGAAACTCCTATCAACACCAGTATCAAAGAGTACAGAAGCAAAACAGTCATTCCTTGCTTCCCCGGAACCAATCACGAAGGCTCGCCCCTTCGCACCGTTTCCGTTGTTGTTACCGTTGTTGCCATTGCCGTTACCGTTTCCATTACCATTTCCACCTTTCTTTAACTGAGGACAATCCTTCCGGAAGTGTCCTTCCTTGCCACATTCAAAAGATCCCCTGGTAGATCCCTGTGGCTGAAATGGTTTTTTAGGTTGAAGTACACCCCTATAGTCTTTTGCAGCGTGGCCCATCTTGCCACACCGTTGGCAATGATGTTTATCACAAGCACCATTGTGGTGAAAACCACACTTGTTGCACTTGTGGTATTTCACAGCATAACCTGTCACACCCCAACCGACGGTGGAATTATCAGGGCGGGACATGTAGACTGTTCATGAGCACAAGGTTGACTAAGTTGAAATATATTAATCATTCAAATTCATTTCAAGTATTCAAGATAAAACCAAATCAAACCAAGTACATAAAATGAAATACATAATCCTTTATTTAAAATTATCTAGGTCCAAAACTTAAGTGTAGCAAGTCTTGATCAAAATCACACATTAGTACCAGAAACATGAATAAAATAAGGTCAACTAAAAAGTTAGTGAGCATACACAAGTTTGTATATAGATAGAATATAAATTATGAATAAACAAATCCTTACATAAGATGATAAAATAAGGCATTTATGGAGAGCATTTATTGTGTAACCAAGTACAATCAAACCTTTGTAACTAGCATGCAAAATTGTGTTGTCGGTAACAATCACCCCAATCTGGGTGGGTTTGTCAGACTCTATAGATCTATCATTGTTTACCGTCGGCTAGAATAGTTAATGATTGCACATAAATTGCACACAAAAGTTAGCACACCTAGCACTCAGGCATAAAGCTCAAATTTGCACACATGAATGTAAAGAGGATCTGTACTTGTGTAGTTTGTGTAAATGTAAGCAATAGATTGTATATTGTTCATGTTCCACCCCAAAAAGTGTAAAAGAGTAAAAGGGGCTATGTAATACTCACTTGGTTTGAAGGCGCGAGAGACTAGATAGTAATACGAGGTCCTTGTAATGCACAACGTTAACCTAGAGTGTAATATGTATCGAATCAATAGTATGCACAATAGTCTATGTCTAAATCTAAGGTTAAATTGGATGTGTGTATAAGGAATTTGAAGTTGTAGGTGTTAGTGGTTTGTACTTAAATGGGGTTGTATAAAATTAAGGTTTAAGTTTGGAATAACTAAATAACAAAACAAAATTATTATTTATTTACTTAGTTATAAAAAAATAATGTAGGTATTAGGGGTAAGTAAGTATAACCTAAATAAATGATTTTTGTTTAAATGTAAATTAAATAAATAACTGTTACCTTATTTATTTATTTTTAAAATATGTAACTTAGTCATTTGGTTATAAAAATGTATTAGATGTTTTATATTAAATATAAATTTCTTTACTTTATTTTCATAAAGATGTTTAAATAAATTGTGTAAATAATAATTAAGTGTAGGGTTTAACAATAAATATAAATTAAATTTTGTAAGTTTTAAATAAATAATTTCTATTTATAGAATAGAAATTTGATCTTTTTAAATAAAGTTAATATAAATCTTTATAAAATCAATTCTTTTTATTTAAAAATTAATCTGAAATACTTATTGTTTTTAAAATATGGAAATAATTATTCTGCCAAGACTTTTCTCACCCACACGATCGCTAGAACCTCGTGCGCGACCGTGCTAGTCAGGGACGCGACCGTGTTGACCAATACAGAGGATATAGCTAAGCTGTTCACTATGCACGACCGTGTCTGGGCCAGGCACGACCGTGTCTAGGGTTCTGAGGCACGTCCAAGTCTAGCCAAGGGGCATGACCGGGTCTGAGTGTGTGAGCCACGACCGCGCTTGGGATTAGCACGACTGCGCTAGAAGACTAGCGCGACCGTGTTTGTTCCATAACAGGAACGAATTGACCATTTCTTATGATAATAGTGTTAGGAATCATTGGGCTTTCACCCATCGGGTTATTACTTGTCTTTTTGTATAGTTTAATTGTATTTAAAACACGTACAAAGTATGATTCGATTAAACCATTTTAGAACGAACCCTAGATTCGGGTTCGTGTTAATTTCGCTATTGTAAGCCCAAATTAGTTTGGGGCTTTTGATCTATAGACTAAATCGAAAGTGTGGAAGGTTTCAATTACCCGGAAGGAGGATGAATTGACGGCGTACGGGTAGAATGAGTTCCGGCGATGACGGGCTTGATCTCCGGCGTCTTCTACTGCAATTCCGACTAAACCTGCGTGTCCAGAAGCTTTAGAGAGGATCGATAGTGTGTTGGCTTGGGAGAATTGCAATCAAATTGGTGGATTCGATGGTCTTGTGAGAGAATCGGACGGTTATGAGTTGAATTGATGCAATTGGGTTTATTTGTTGTAAATTCGATGATTGAACGACTTAATTTTGTTAGTTAATAGTACGAACGTGTGGAGCGGTTACGAAATCGAACGTCTCTGTGATTAAAGGCTGCATTTACGTTTCAACTGACGAGAGGCGCGACCGTGCCCATATGAGGCGCGACCGTGCCAAGGCACCGGGCGCGACCGTTCCAAAGCAAGGCACGCGACCGTGCTATAGCACTTGGCGCGACCCTGCCAGGTTGAGGCGCGACCGTGCCTATTAGGGTTTCTTGTTAATTTATAAAAATCAGTCCTTGCAAGTTTCAGTATTGACAGATTTGTATAAATATGGACTTATGTATAGTTTAATAGGGTATACTCGTGTAAAATTCATGGATTTGCATTGGAACATAGTATTTAATTGTTGGTACGAATAGAACAAGTCAGTGTACTAAATTTGAATTTGAAACGTGTCACATTGAATTGAAATACAGGTAACAAAAATCAGAAATGTTACAGTATCCCCATGTTGAGGGAATTTCGTCCCAAAATTTAGCTAGTGGAAGCGAAGGCATCAGTGAAGAGATGGGGGTACTTGAGCTTCATTTGGTCCTCTCGTTCCCAAGTGAATTCAGGACCACGTTTAGATTCCCAACAAACTTTGATAATAGGGATACGGCTTCGCTTGAGCTGTTTGATCTCACGATCCATGATTTCTACCGGTCTCTCAACGAAGTGCATCGTTTCGTCAATGTGCACGTCGTCAAGAGGTATGTGAAGATTTTAATCAGCAAGGCATTTCTTCAGATTAGACACATGAATTGTAGGATGTCCATTGCCAAGTGATGGAGGTAACTCGAGTTTGTAAGCCACTTTCCCAATCCTTTCAAGGATCTTGAATGGACCCACATAGCGAGGTGCTAATTTATCTTTCTTTCCAAAACGGATCACACCCTTCCACGGAGACACCTTTAGAAGAACAAGGTCACCGATTTGGAATTCCAAGGGTTTTCATCGTTTGTCGGCATAACTCTTTTGCCGACTTCTCGCTACTTGAATGTTGTCACGGATTTGGATAATCTTGTCGAATGTTTCTTGAATTAGCTCGGGACCGGTGATTTGTGCTTCACCAATCTCGTTCCAACATATAGGAGAACGACACTTGCGACCATAGAGAGCTTCAAATGGAGCCATGTTGATACTCGTGTGGTAGCTATTATTGTAGGAGAACTCGATTAGTGATAGATGTGAATCCCAATTGCCACCAAAATCAATTACTCAAGCTCTAAGCATGTCTTCAAGAGTTTGGATTGTTCACTCGGTCTGACCATCAGTTTGGGGATGGTAGGTCGTGCTCAAATCCAATCGTGTACCAAGAGCAGTTTGGAGAGATTGCCAAAAGAGAGAGGTGAACCGAGCATCTCTATCGGAGATTATGTTTAAGGGAACACCGTGACGGCTCACAATTTCGTCAATGTAAATTCGGGCTAGTTTCTCAACTCGATAGTCTTCACGGATAGGCAAGAAATGAGCAGATTTGGTGAGGCGGTCAATGATCACCCATATGCTATCGTAACCACTTGAGGTGCGATGGAGTTTGGTAATAAAATCCATAGCTAAGTTCTCCCATTTCCACACGGGAATTTCCGGTTGTTCAAGTAAACCGGAAGGACGTTGATGTTCGGCTTTGACTTTGGAGCAAGTTAGACATTTGGCAACATAGAGGGCAATGTCTTTCTTCATACCGGGCCACCAATATTGTTGGCGAAGATATTGGTACATTTTATCCGCACCAGGATGAATAGAATAACGAGTCTTATGAGCCTCGTTCTTGAGAAATGCACGGAGATCATCGCGATCGGGAACCCAAATACGGTTCAAGTAATAAAGTAAGCCATTGGGTTTCGGTTCAAGCTGGAGTTCAACACCACATGACATTTCCTCGTACATGTTACCCTCGATGATTGAGACGTGTTGAGCTTCTAAGATGCGGTTTTGAATGTCGGTTTGAATTCGGACACATTGAAGCATGACATGGTCCTTTCGACTCAAAGCGTCAGCTACAACATTCGCTTTGCCGGGATGGTAACGAATCTCGCAGTCATAGTCGTTAAGGAGTTCAACCCAACGTCGTTGCCTCATATTGAGTTCTTTTTGGTTGAAAATGTGTTGAAGACTTTTGTGGTCGGTGAACACCACACATTTTGTGCCATAGAGGTAATGTCTCCAAATCTTCAATGCGAATACGATCGCACCCAACTCGAGGTCGTGCGTCGTATAATTCTTCTCATGAATATTAAGTTGCCTTGATGCATAAGCGATTACTTTGCCTCGTTGCATGAGGACACAACCGAGACCTTGGTTGGAAGCATCACAGTAGACAACTAGATCATCATTCCCATCAGGGAGGGTCAAAATAGGAGCATTGCACAACTTTTGCTTGAGAGTTTGGAAAGCTTCTTCTTGTTTTGGTCCCCATTCATAAGTTTTACCCTTGTGGGTCAAAGCGGTAAGAGGGACAGCAATCTTAGAGAAATTTGAGATGAAACGACGATAATATCCCGCAAGACCAAGAAATGAACGAACTTCGGTGGGGGTCTTCGGGCCATTCCAATTTTTAACCGCTTCGATCTTAGCAGGGTCAACATGAATTCCCTTGTCATTGACGATATGACCAAGAAATTGAACTTCTTTTAGCCAAAATTCACAATTGGAGAATTTGACATATAGTTGTTCCATCCTTAAGAGGTCCAAATCCAGTCTAAGGTGTTGCTCATGGTCGGCTTTAGTCTTGGAGTAGATTAAGATATCTTCAATGAAGACGATCACAAATTTATCAAGGTACGGTTTGCACACACGATTCATGAGGTCCATGAAGACCGCGGGTGCATTGGTTAGCCCAAAAGGCATGACCATGAACTCGTAGTGACCATACCTTGTTCGGAAGGCAGTCTTTGGAATATCTTCCTCTTGTACACGGAGTTGGTGATAACCAGATCGAAGATCAATCTTCGAGAAACAAGTAGAACCTTGAAGTTGATCAAAGAGATCATCAATTCTAGGCAAGGGATAACGGTTCTTGATGGTGAGTTTGTTGAGTTCACGGTAGTCAATACACATGTGGAATAATCCATCCTTCTTTTTGACGAATAAGACGGGTGCACCCCACGGTGAATGACTTGGACGAATGAAGCCCTTGTCGGAGAGCTCTTGGAGTTGACTTGCAAGTTCTTGCATTTCAAAAGGTGCAAGACGGTAAGGAGCTCTAGCCACGGGGTTAGCTCCGGGTATAAGGTCAATGCGAAATTCCACTTGTCGAACGGGTGGAAGACCGGATAGATCTTCAGGAAATACTTCGGGAAAATTCCGAATGATGGGAATGTCTTGGATACTTTTCTCTTTGACATCCTTTTGAACAACATGAGCTAAGAAGGCTACGTACTTCTTTCGTAAGTACTTTTGAGCGGTAGTGCATGATATTAACTTTATTCCCTTGCAAGGCTTTTCACCAAAGACTCTTAACGTTTCTCCCGACGGTAGAGGTATTCGGATGCACTTCTCGAAACAGATGACCTCGGCATGATGATTTGATAGCCAATCCATGCCTATGATGATATCAAAACTTCCTAGTGGCATTGGTACAAGGTTGACTGGAAATGTATGATCATTAAGTTCTAGAGAGCTGTCGTGAATAACAGAGTCAATTGTAAGTGAGTCACCATTTGCTACTTCGACGGTGAAGGTTTTCTCTAATTGGGATCGTGTCTTTGCAAGTAAGGGTTCAAATTTAAGTGACACAAAACTTTTATCGGCACCGGTATCAAATAAAATGGAGGCATATTGACTATTAACAAGGAACGTACCGTTGACTACATCATTGTTGGCTTGAGCTTCATTGGCGTTTATGTTGAAAGCACGCCCACGAGCTCCGCCTTGTCTAGAATTGATTAACCTTGGGCACTGATCACGGAAATGATTTGGGTTACCACATTCATAACAAGCACGTCCATTTGCAATAGCGGGTACACCTTGATTAGCCACTTGGGGGTTGATTCGGTTTGGTGGGTTAACTTGGCCTACAAGTGCTTTGGCTCTACAAACATTGACTGTATGGCCATATTTGTCACAATGAGTGCAAAGACGACATGGAATTTTTTGGAGATGGTGATAGTTGCATGTGGCATAGAGTGGGTAGATCCCAACATATGGCTTTTTGGCTGGTGCTTGAACCATGGGAGCAACTTGGTTAACAGGCATAGCATGAGTGACCATAGCATAGTTTCTAGCCTTTCTTTTCTTATCATTACGAGAGGGTTCAGTTGTGGCTTCTTTGATGTGTACGGGAGGATTTGTGGTGTCGGGAACTTTCTTGGTGCCTTTTCTAGTCAGAGTTCCCGCTTTCACATGGTTGTCAGTTAGTGTAACAGATAAGCGGATAGCATCTTCAAGTGTTGCGGGATTTCTCCCTAGGACAGTATCTTGAATTTGCCTAGGTAATCCACCAATATACTTCTCAATGCAGCGGGATAAAGGTGTGACCATGTGGGGCACAAGGAGACTCAACTCATGGAACCGAGTTGTATAAGCTAGACTTTCACCACCATCTTGGGCAAGATCCCAAAACTCGGCTTCCAATTTCTTTACCTCATTTCGAGGACAAAATTCTTCGGTCATTAGCCTTTTAAACTCATCCCAAGGTAAGGCCATTGCTACTTCCACACCCCTAGTTCTCTTTTCCCCATTCCACCACGTGAGTGCCCATTTTTGTAAGACACTTATGGCATGACGAACACGAAGGTTATCGGGGCAGTCACTATTGAGAAAGGTATTCTCAATACTTTTGAACCATTGAAGAAGTCCCGTAGCTCATTTGGTACCATAGAACTTAAGAGGATTACATGAGTTGAAGTGCTTGAAGGTGCATTGTGGTGGGTTGGCACCACCACCACCATTAGCTCCATGGTTACCATTGGCGGCCCCATTAGCTTGGGTGAGTTGATTCACAAGTTGTGCAAGGATGGTAGCAATATCGGTGTTGTTGTTGGTTACGGTAGCACGACGGGGACGCATTCTACAGAATTGCACAAGACAAGAATAGGTTTAAGAACTTATGAATGTTATTTGGATTTAAAAGGATAAGATAGCAAATAAAATAGTTAATCATACTTTGGATTGTACTCAAATAGTGATATAATCACTTGAATACTATGACACATTAAGGTTAATTAAACTCATATAATTTTCAAGGAGACATGCTTTAGCCTATAAGTAAACACTCATCCCGGGAATTCCCAGGAAAGCATACGGGTCCCTCGGTTGATTGGGATTTATGCGAAATGCTTTCCTAGACAGAAAAACCAGAATACAGGTGTCACCCTTCCAGATTGCACGTGTCCTCAAATAATTAACAAAGTTTAAAAGCCTTAACGAGGAAATAAAGAGATTTTTATATATTTAGATCCATGAAGTTTCCACATGCTAAGAAGATGATGATAGAGGGGTAGGTAAGAATATTATGAGGTTTTAGGGTATAGGTAGGGATATTGTTTATTTAATTATTATTTAAGTATATCTTAATAAGTCATGAATTTTTAACAAGTAAGGCATCAAAAACGAAATAATAACTAATCATAGTAAGCATGTAACACATAGCATGTAGCACATATCACATAATCATGAAGCATGGCATAAGTGGGTGTCCTAAAGTTATAGTCTAGGTCAAGGGTGTCTAATAACCTAGTTCCCTATAACCAAGGCTCAGATACCAATCTTTCACACCCCAACCGAAGGCGGAATCATCGGGGCGGGACATGTAGACTGTTCATAAGCACAAGGTTGACTAAGTTGAAATATATTAATCATTCAAATTCATTTCAAGTATTCAAGATAAAACCAAATCAAACCATGTACATAAAATGAAATACATAATCCTTTATTTAAAATTATCTAGGTCCAAAACTTAAGTGTAGCAAGTCTTGATCAAAATCACACATTAGTACCAGAAACATGAATAAAATAAGGTCAACTAAAAAGTTGGTGAGCATACACAGGTTTGTATATAGATAGCGTATAAATTATGAATAAACAAATCCTTACATAACATGATAAAATAAGGCATTTATGGAGAGCAGTTATTGTGTAACCAAGTACAATCAAACCTTTGTAACTAGCATGCAAAATTGTGTTGTTGGTAACAATCACCCCAATCTGGGTGGGTTTGTCAGACTCAATAGATCTATCATTGTTTACCGTCGGCTTGAATAGTTAATGATTGCACATAAATTGCACACAAAAGTTAGCACACCTAGCACTCAGGCATAAAGCTCAAATTTGCACACATGAATGTAAAGAGGATTTGTACTTGTGTAGTTTGTGTAAATGTAAGCAATAGATTGTATATTGTTCATGTTCCACCCCAAAAAGTGTAAAAGAGTAAAAGGGGCTATGTAATACTTACTTGGTTTGAAGGCGTAGCTAACACGAGAGACTAGATAGTAATACGAGGTCCTTGTAATGCACAACGTTAACCTAGAGTGTAATATGTATCGAATCAATAGTATGCACAATAGTCTATGTCTAAGTCTAAGATTAAATTGGATGTGTGTATAAGAAATTTGAAGTTGTAGGTGTTAGTGGTTTGTACTTAAATGGGGTTGTATAAAATTAAGATTTAAGTTTGGAATAACTAAATAACAAAACAAAATTATTATTTATTTACTTAGTTATAAAAAAATAATGTAGGTATTAGGGGTAAGTAAGTATAACCTAAATAAATGATTTTTGTTTAAATGTAAATTTAATAAATAATTGTTACCTTATTTATTTATTTATAAAATATGTAACTTAGTCATTTGGTTATAAAAATGTATTAGATGTTTTATATTAAATATAAATTTCTTTACTTTATTTTCATAAAGATGTTTAAATAAATTGTGTAAATAATAATTAAGCGTAGGGTTTAACAATAAATATAAATTAAATTTTGTAAGTTTTAAATAAATAATTTCTATTTATTTTATAATAGATATTTGATCTTTTTAAATAACGTTAATATAAATCTTTATAAAATCAATTCTTTTTATTTAAAAATTAATCTGAAATACTTATTGTTTTTAAAATATGGAAATATTTATTCTGCCAAGACTTTTCTCACACACATGACCGTGCCTGGGACAAGGCAGGATCGTGCTAGAACCACGTGCGCGACCGTACTAGTCAGGGACGCGACCGTGTTGACCAATACAGAGGATATAGCTAAGCTGTTCACTTGGCACGACCATGTCTGGGCCAGGCACGACCGTGTCTGGGCCAGGCACGACCGTGTCTAGGGTTCTGAGCCACGTCCAAGTCTAGCCAAGGGGCATGACCGGGTCTGAGTGTGTGAGCCACGACCGCGCTTGGGATTAGCACGACCGTGTCTCATGAAGCACGACCGCGCTAGAAGACTAGCGCGACCGTGTTTGTTCCAAAACAGGAACGAATTGGCCATTTCTTATGATAATAGTGTTAGGAGTCATAGGGCTTTCACCCATCGGGTTATTACTAGTCTTTTGTATAGTTTAATTGTATTTAAAACACGTACAAAGTATGATTCGATTAAACCATTTTAGAACGAACCCTAGATTCGGGTTCGTGTTATTTTCTCTATTGTAAGCCCAAATTAGTTTGGGGCTTTTGATCTATAGACTAAATCGAAAGTGTGGAAGGTTTCAATTACCCGGAAGGAGGATGAATCGATGGCGTACGGGTAGAATGAGTTCCGGCGATGACGGGCTTGATCTCCGGCGTCTTCTGCTGCAATTCCGACTAAACCAGCGTGTCCAGAAGCTTTAGAGAGGATCGAAAGTGTGTTGGCTTGGGAGAATTGCACTCAAATTGGTGGATTCGATGGTCTTGTGAGAGAATCAGACGGTTATGAGTTGAATTGATGCAATTGGGTTTATTTGTTGTAAATTCGATGATTAAACGACTTAATTTTGTTAGTTAATAGTAGGAACGTGTGGAGCGGTTACGAAATCGAACGTCTCTGTGATTAAAGGCTGCATTTACGTTTCAACTGACGAGAGGCGCGACCGTGCCAAGGCACCGGGCGCGACCGTTCCAAAGCAAGGCACGCGACCGTGCTATAGCACTTGGCGCGACCCTGCCAGGTTGAGGCGCGACCGTGCCTATTAGGGTTTCTTGTTAATTTATAAAAATCAGTCCTTGCAAGTTTCAGTATTGACAGATTTGTATAAATATGGACTTATGTATAGTTTAATAGGGTATACTCGTGTAAAATTCATGGATTTGCATTGGAACATAGTATTTAATTGTTGGTACGAATAGAACAAGTCAGTGTACTAAATTTGAATTTGAAACGTGTCACATTGAATTGAAATACAGGTAACAAAAATCAGAAATGTTGCATAACCACTCTAGTTTTGACTTGATGAGGTTGATTGATTGAAAGTTTTGGTAGGTTCAAACCTACGATGTTGTTGTTGAGGTGGGTTAGACTGAAAACTCTTGGTGTTGTTGTTGCTATCGAACTTACGTTTGTTACTGTCCGTAGCTTTGGAAGTTGTGCCCCTCGGGGAGTAGGGTACCTTGTGTTACAACTTGGTCAGTCAGCCTATGAGCAAGTCAGATGGTTTGTTGAATGGTGATAGGGTTAGAAGAAGTGACCATGCTCTGAATTTGAGGTACCAGACCAACAATGTACCTCTCGATCCTTTTATATGCTGGTGTCACCATATGAGGACACATGACTGCATACTCATGTGAACGAGTAGTATACAGTTCAATCTCGAAACCTTCCATCTTTAAGTTCCAAAATTCACCTTCCAACTTCTGGATTTCATCACGAGGAGAGTACTCCTCCCGTAACATGGTCTTGAAATCATCCCAAGGTAGGGTGTTAGCCATGTCCAGACCCAATATCTGGACTTGAGAGTTCCACCATGTGAGGGCAGGACCTTCGAGAGTACCTGAAGCATATTTGACCTGATTTGCTTGTGGGCAGTTGCACATAGCAAACACAGACTCAACTTTCTCAAACCAACGGAGCAAACCGACAGCTCCTTCAGCTCCGCTAAACGTGTGGGGCTTGCAGTCCATGAAAGTTTTGAAAGTGCAGACCGGCTGGTTATTGTGCTGGCCTGGATTGAAAACAATACACAATTAAGGATACAAGACTCGGAAATGTTTTTGGTGAACTAATTGACTTGCTAGGGTCGACGGATATCGAATTTACCTGCAGCATTATGTGCTGCTAAGGCTTCAACTACACTATCATTGATTAGTGTAGTGAGTTAAGCCGCTGTCATATTGATGGTACCGCGACCACCATTTCGTCCACCGCGTCCACGCCCACGTCCATACATGATTTTTCACATTTACAAATACAATAATGAGAAAATATATTGCATATTATCATCAAACAAGTACGAGTAAACAATTAAAAAAAACTAAACCACAACATCTAATATTTCAATAATAGATAAATTGTAATGGCTACAAAATAAATAAACCAAACATCAAAATCTAGAAAAATTTGTTGGACGGGAACAACCTTGCCCATCTAGGTTTAGAAAGTAAGAAATAACTAAAGATGGAATATCAAATGCCATAGTTAGCTGAGGAAATAACTGAATCGCCATCTTCGTCCTCAGTCGGTTCTTCTTCAGACTCAGCATCTGGTGCGTCTTCTGCCTCAATGGCAGCCTCGAGTTGTGCCACTAGTTGCACATTCCTGGTCTAGGCTACTTCGAGGGTAGCCCCTAGTGTATCCACTGGAGTTTCCATCTGATGAAAAGAATTCACCAAATTTTCATGTTAGTGGTCAGTGTCTGCCAACTCTGCTGTCAGCCTTTCGATTTTCTCATTCGCTTGCCTTTCACGTTCCAATAGGCCGGTTATTTCCCCTGCAACATCTCTCATATTCCGGATCTCCCGGTCCATAGTAGCTACCAGGGAAGCTAAGGTCTGCTCAAATGGGTAAGGCAAAGGTGGTAGAGTCTGTAGAGTGGAAGTAGTGGTTGCAAAGTATCGAGGTGGGACCTGTTCCTGCCGGACCCAGCTCTTGATCATACTAGGGTACCACTCCCAATCCTGTGGGTTACCTTTAGTCCACACATGGAATGGCTCATCGTACACGATGGTTTCGTCTATCGGGCTCAGCCGACGCCTCTTAGGCTGTGGTGAAGGTATGATAGGAACATCATGTTCCTGGGCAATTGATGAAATGGGTGGAGTATACGTTTCCTGTAAAGTAAGGTATAAGTACCTGTTTGAGTGTCTGTGTCATGTAACTAATGTGTGTGGTTATAGTCTAGTATGCAATCCTAGTTCTCTATAACCAATGTCTCTGATACCAATCTGTCACACCCCCAAAATCTACTAACGGAGTTTTACCGCAAGGCGTGTGACAAACCAGTATCTCAGTCATTAGTTACATCAAACGACACTATATGAGTTTAAAACAAAACCATAAATGTTCAGAGTAAATGCGAAAGCGAAAGACAAAGTATTTAATGCACAAAACAAACGCGCCCAAAGTCAAAATAAATAAAAGTAGATAAACTGTTCAAATGTTAAAGGACTCCAATGCGTGTCCTAAATGTGCACCTGTGCTTAGCGACCTGAGAAAACATGTAAGAAAAGTGTCAACACTAGGTTGGTGAGTTCATAGGTTTCCATTTCATAATAATATTTGCCAGATTATGCACATTCAATATATATCAATAGGTAGCTAACCTATGTTCATGTTTACTAAAGCGCTCGCAACCGAAGCTGACTGTTTGTAATGTTTGCATGCCTTCCACCATGTCTATCAACAATGGTGACGTGTTTAGGTCAATATTACACCCGTTCGACCTCCAATCGAGTTAGTGCGACTAACGCGGGTGGGGTTTGTCAAACCCAGTAGTACTACTTAAGATTACCTCGCTAAGTTCATATTAAACGGTTCGATGTGTAAGGACTTTCATGATAGAGTGTTACACTTAGTCTTAACAAGTGATAATATAAGAATTACAGTAATTATGTGTTTGCGTCATGTTTTCTTCCCCTAGTTTAAAACTATAAAAAGGGGCGTGAAACTCACCTGAGTTGTGTAAAGCGTAGTAAATAGCACCACACAAGGATGCAACAAAAACCACAAATGGATTGCACGCGGATAGTCTACGAATGTCCTAGAATATGATTTATGACAGTTAGGAACAAATAGGATTTTGTGATGACGATACGTGATAGGTCGGATATCCTAAAACACACTAATGATTAACGAGTAGACAAACATGTCATCGAGATTAAAGGATCCCTAGTTTAATAACTAAAATAGACGTAGTACGTATGAAACATCACTAAACACAAATCAATAATATAAATTAAGTATTTGTGTGTTTGTATGAGTTAAATAATAGTTTTAGGGAAATAATATAAATAATTATATTATTTTTAAAGTGTAAAGAATACTTAAAATGTATTATAAATTCAATCCCGATCCTACGAGTATTTTCCGGTGTCAAAACGTATTAATATATGATTATAATAATGTAGGAAACGATTTTCTTTAAAAATAATACTTAAAAAGTGGCTAGAAAAATAAAAAGGGTTGGTGAGGTTCGAACCCGGGTCTCCTCCCCAACAACCATGCACTTTAACCAATCCGCCCGCTAGGGTCATCGCAACAGAACTCGGATTAAAAAGGTTTTAACACTGATGTCTCATGTGTTCGTCCCCTTCACGCGACCCGATCCCAAATCCACCCTCAATTCCCTTGAATCCGATCGCGATTGAACCAAAAGACAAAGGGGTTTTGTATAATAGTGTATTGCGAAAATGTTGGTAAGTTTAATTGCAAAAACATTAGGTTTTGAATCGTTTAATTGCTGATTGAATGGCCAAAACCCTAGATTAAGAACACGGATTCAAATTGCTTAAATCTTATAAGATTAACTTTTGAAATGATAGGGTTGTTACTGATTAGAGTATTGCGAATATGTTCATATAGTTTAATTTGATTAAGGTTGAGTCTAGATCAGAGTTCGATTAACCCACACATGCGATGAACCCTAGATCTTGTTTGTGATCAATTCGATGTTATAAGCCTGAATTATTGTAGGGCTTTTGTTCTAGAGATTAAAACGAAGCTAAGGAAATGTTTGATTACCAGAATGGGGTTCGAATTGACGGTGTTCGGTTAGAACTTAGTTCCGACTCGCGTGAGTTGGTCTCTGGCTACTCCGGCTTCAACTCCGACCAGATTCGGGTGTGCTAAAGCTTCTGAGAGGCTCGATCAAGGTGCGCAGGCGTTCAATTGCAGAATGAACAGAGGATTGGTGCGAATTCGAGTGTAATCGTTGGGGACTTCGACGGTTACGGCTTTAATGCCCAATAATGGGATTAATTTGCTCATAATGATTGTGTTAAATGATTCAATGATGATCGAAACTATTATTAACATACATTTCAGTTACGAATTCGAACGTTTCTTGAGAAATTCGGGTTTGATTTGTATCAACAAGTCCGATTTTGACTTTGGGAGTCAACAATTTGGGGTTTGGGTATTGGTAGGACTAGTCCCTATAGTTTTAGGTGCATTTGAGTTTGGATATTGACAGATTTGAGCCTTGAGGTTTCTAACTGAGTTAACTGTGTTAACTGGAATTTGTCGGGTGTCACATCATCCCCTAGTTGAAAGAATTTTCATCCCAAAAATTATAATAATAATTTTTTTTTCTGGATGTCACATCATCCCTGGTTGAAAGAATTTCCGTCCCGAAAACTAAATAGTACCTTACGTGTTTGACGTGGATTGCTTGACAAGATGAGGATACTTGCGTGTCATCTGATCCTTGCGCTCCCATGTGAATTCGGGTCCGCGTTTCGAGTTCCAACGAACTCTGACAATATGGATTTTACTGTGTTTGAGCGTTTGACTTCCCTATCCATGATTTCAACCAGTTCTTCAATGAAGCATAATTTTTCGTCGATCTCTAGTTCCTGAAGAGGAACTACGAATGTCTCGCCTGTTAGACATTTCTTTAAGTTTGAGATATGAAAGAAGTTGTGTACACCACTCAATCCGTCAGTTAGGTCTAGTTGGTACGCTACTGGGCCAACTCTCTTTACTATTTTGAACGGTCCAACATAACGAGGGTTTAGCTTGCCTCGTTTTCCAAAACGAATTACACCTTTCCAAGGTGAGACTTTTAATAGAACCATGTCACCTACTTGAAATTCCAATGGTTTCCACCGCTTATCGGCGTAGCTATTTTGACGGTCACGGGCTGCCGCCACACGATTTCGAATTTGCACGATTTTCTCTGAGGTTGCGAGCACAAGTTCCGGACCCGTAAGTTGGCTATCTCTAACTTCAGCCCAACAGATAGGTGATCGGCATTTTCGTCCGTATAATGCCTCGAATGGTGCTGCTTTGATGCTAGTGTGATAACTGTTATTGTAGGAGAACTCCGCTAATGGCAAATGAGTTTCCCAACTGTTACCGAAATCAATCACACAAGCTCGTAGCATGTCCTCTAGGGTTTGAATAGTACGTTCAGTTTAGCCATATGTTTGAGGATGGTACGCTGTGCTCATATCCAGGCGCGTGCCTAGAGCTTTTTGTAAGGATTGCCAGAAACGTGAGGTGAATCGAGCGTCTCGATCAGAAATGATTGAAATTGGCATTCCATGCCGACAGACTACTTCTTTCAGATAGATACGAGTTAGCTTCTCCATCTTATCAGTCTATTTATTTGCTAGAAAGTGAGCGGATTTAGTCAAACGATCCACGATCACCCAGATGGTGTCGCATCCGCTAGGAGTTCGGGTTAGTTTAGTGAAAGTCCATGGAAATCTGCTCCCATTTCCACATCGGGATTTCTGGTTGTTGGAGCAAACCAGAAGGTTTTTGGTATTCGACTTTGACCTTTGAGTAGTTCAGGCATTTGCTAACATAGGTGGCTATATCAACTTTCATGTTTGGCCACCAATATAAAACCTTCAGGTCATGATACATTTTATCTGAACCAGGATGAATTGAGTACCAAGATTTATGATATTCATCCATTACAAGTTTCCTTGTGTTCCCGTACACTGGAACCCATATTTGCTCTGCGAAGTAGCGAATGCCGTCATATTTAACTTTGAGTTGCTCCATACCGCGCGTGGATTCTAACAGTAGGTTTTCTTCTTTCAGGGCTTCGAGTTGTTTCTCCATATGCTTCTGCTATTGGTTCCATAATGTATGCCATGTTATGACCTAGAGCAGACGTATCTTACGCGTTAAGCATGGCAAGTAGAAATTAACAGAATCCTAGTGAAAGTCACTAGACAGTTGTGAAGAACATCCTTAAGTACTTGAGAATTACTAAGGATATGTTCTTGATGTATTGAAGACTGGAAGAAGAACTAACAGTTAAATGTTATATTAATGCTAGCTTCTAGACATATCGAGATGATTCTCGATCTCAAACGAGATATGTGTTTATTTTGAACGATGGATTTGTCACTTGGAAGAATACCAAGCAGACCGTTGTTGCTCAATCCACCACCGAGTCAAAATACATTGCCTCTTCAGATGCTGCAAAAGAGGCTGTTTGGATGAAGAAGTTCATTTCCGATCTCGATGTGATGCCTAGAATTCAGAAACCGATTGAGATACTGTGTGACAATACTGATGCCATAGCTCAGGCAAATGAACCAAGGTTACACTACAACACGAAGCACATACTCAGTAGATTTCAATATATTAGAGATGTATTGGAACGGGGAGACATCATGTTAAAAAAAGTTCACACATATCATAATCTAGTTGACCCGTTCACTAAGTCAATGCCTCAAGCTAAACATGAGGAACATGCTGACATGATAGGCCTTGGATTTGCTAGATAGTGGGCTTGATTTGTAATTTAGTATTTGGTGATTTCGAACAATATAGTTATATTGGTATTTTATTTTGATTTAATGGTTAAATGTATTATAAATAAATGTTTCTATGTTCGATGTTTTATATGTTTTAGTATCCTTGAATATTGTATTCTAAATGTCTGTAGTCGATCAGATTCATGGTAATCAATCTGAATAAAAAGACTATTATGAATGGTTGGTTAGTTCATAGGGTGAAAGCTCAAGGTGTTGAGGACCAAGATTCATAGATATGCATTAGAGAATGATATCATTTCAAAACTATCTTCATGGGTCATGTAATAAGAAGTTTTGAATATGTTAAGATCAATATGTCCTTCGACCCAAGCCACATATTTGAACTAACTTTAACTAAAGTTTGTTCTTTGACCATATCTAACATTGTTCCATGAAAGGTAGTAATAAGGGTATGATTGGAAATATGAAGTTTAGTGGTAGTTATATGTGGCCAAAGGAATTATATTCTCCTTTGATTAGGAGTTGGACATTCTAGCACCCTCGTTAATTTGAACCGGTGTAAAACGCATGGCCACGCTCAAACTAAGTGATGTTTGTTAGACCACTTTGAATCAGAGACGAGAACAAGAGTGGTTGAACAATATATGAGAAATGATTAATATCCATGTATCATGTTCAACGAATGCCTTAAACAGAAAGGATAAATATATAAGTTTTCCATGATTGTTGTACTTGGTTAAGTAATGGTTATTTGAGCACAAAGAAATAATCGACGACTGTAATACGTCATACCTTCCTAGGGACAACGAGATGCAGCCAGGCGTGCACCACTGTTTATGTTGAGATGATTAATTGATGAATCCTCCAAGTGGGAGATTGTTGGATATTGGATGTTCGATTATCGATAATATCAACGTTACTACCGAGGTATGATCCAAAGAGTTACACTTTGGACAACGAGAAATTAATAATGTTTAGTCATAAACGTTATAGTTCACGAAATGCGGATTTATTCGGTGGATAAATATTTAGTGAAATATTTAACGGTTTAATTCGGTGATTAATTATTTAGTGAAATAATTAAAAGACGAAAGGGTTAAATGCATTGGTTTTAAGAGTTAAATAATAACGTTTATTATTTATTAGTTATTTTTCAATTAGTAAAGTCAAAGATTAAATGTAATTAACTGTTAATTAAAATGAGATTAACTGTTAATTTCCAAGGGGTCTAGTTTGTAATTAATGGGATTATAAATACAACATTAATCTAAACCATAAACCACTTTATGCCTCCTCCCCTTTGCACAAGATGATAACCGGCCGCCCCCTCCCGTCCCCGACCACTGACGGGATCCGTGTTTAGAACCGTTGGTTTTATTTATTGTCTTTACGTGTATAATCGGATCAATAACGAGATCCCGATTTATGTAATCCCCAGGAATTTCCGGCCTCTATTTTAACTATTTCGACACCTGTAATTTCATTATTAAATAATCTATATCTCAATACAAGTTATCACATTTATTTCATTACTTGAACATGCATGCATTATATATCATTATTTAATTTCAAGAATAATAAATATTTATATAAGGGATTATGTAAATAATTGTTTAAAATTTTATTAAACAAATATATATATATATATATGCTAAGTGTTTTCTAAACCTATATATGTACATATATACAAATGGATAGAAAATCTAAATTATAAATTCTTTAAACAAAATTAGGGTTTATAAAAAGTGATATTTTCTAAATTACAAAATAAATAATTTTAATATGAATAATATCATTTTACTTTACAAAAATTATATTTTCATTTAAGAATAATATTAACATTTAATTGATTTTATAACAATCTTATAAATTTACTATTATTATGTGTTATAAAAGTCCAGGGGTTAATAATGCAATTTCTGAAAATTAATTCTATTTAAAAACGAAGTTTGAACATAAAATGTTAAAGTCTAAAACCCTAGGGACCTGTTTTTCCAAGATCCGGAACTTCCCCTCCTCCATTTCGACCACGGGTTCGAGTCCCGTTCAAACCGGTTTTCGAACCAATTTCCACGAATTATTCTTTGAGATATTTCCGCACGAATTTGAAACCGGCTACACGTTTAAACCAACCAAACGATCCACATGATGCGTTTAATCGCATTTTTATGATAATCTTGATGTTAAACTCGTAACCGAAACCTCCACTCACAATCATTTAATCGATCGATCAATGCGGTGCAAATTGACTATAAATAGGGACTTGTAATCATTTACGAAACATATTACAAACTTCCTACACCTCTAATCGCGCCTGATTTCACCTCTAAAGCTCGATCAAACTCCGACGAACTCAACCCTATTTGCTCAGTCGTTCTCACTCCACACTCAATCAATTCAAGTAAATTTGGTGTCATTAGAGTCGTATTGATACGAGGATCAAAAGCCCCATGAAATGGGCTTCGATCGTTTGCTCGATCGAGGGTATTGAAGGGCTAGGGTTACGGGTTTGTAAATGGAGAAGATGGTGACCTGGACTTGCGTGTTAAAACCCAAACGAACCCTTCCTAGACACGGTAACATGCCCTGGTCCAGTGGTTAAGTGTGCGTGTGCAAGTGGTTGGCCGGCTCGACGCGGGTTCGAGTCCGGCGAGCCCAGTTTTTAAATTCTTTTTCCTTTTAACCCTTTTTAATACATTATTCCCTATTTAAAAATCCCAAATTAATTTTTATAATTTACATAAATACATTCTATAAACTTTATAAAAACAGAAAATATAAATTAGTGTTTTTAACTATTTCATTTTATTAAAAACCGATTATAAAAACCTTATGAATTCTTAAATAAATAATTTAAGAGATTGTTTAGACAAATTAATTATGTTGTTTTATTTATAAACTATGTTAAAATCCCGTGTATTACACGAGTTGAATAAATAAAATGTTATATACTTAGTAATAATAATTTTATATTTTTAAAAACCCGTGTAATACACGGGTTTAATAAACCGATATATTACATGTGTTGAATAAAATATAATGTAATTTGTTAACAAAATGTTAAAATCCCGTGAATTACACGAGTTGAATAAATAAAATGTTATATACTTAGTAATAATAATTTTATATTTTTAAAAACCCGTGTAATACACGGGTTTAATAAACCGATATATTACATGGGTTGAATAAAATATAATGTAATTTGTTAACAAACACACTCGTCAAAATATGTATTTAAAAATGTAATTTGTCATGACAGTTATAAGATCTGTTAAGTTAGTTTTTAAAATAATTTTTTTCAACTGAGTATTAATTTTTTTTATTTTATTGATAAATGTTAGTTTATATTAAGTTCATTTGATTGATGATATAATAATTATTTATAATTAAATAATAAGTATCCGTAATTAGATTTATATTAAAAATCTAAAAATAAATTCTTTTAATATCATTATTTAATATGTGAGAGAGACGGGAAAAAAATGATACAAATGAACTAGAAAGTGACACGTGTCAATATAATTTTATTTATTAATATAAATATTATTATTTAATATTATTATTTAATAGGAGAGAGAAATAGAAAAAATAATATTTAATAGGAGAGATGTGAGAAAATAAAGGTGAGGAGTAACCACAGAGTGACACGTATCTCCTATGGTTTTCCTTTATTATATAGTATAGATTAATAGTGTTTATTACACAAATTTTAACTAAATGTTTAAACATTACTAAATCCTTTTAAACATATAAATAATTGTTTGTTAAGAATAATTTTTTTAAAACCCTCTGAAATTTATAAAAATACTTAAATAAATTATTGTAAATAATTATTTTATACAAAGTCTAATTAATCTCATTTAAAGACTATTTATTCACCAATTCTTTTATAATTCATATTAAATGAGATTGTTTAAATGTTTAACTAATCATTTTATTAAATTAAATAAACATTTTTCATTTCATAATTTATTTGTAAGTTATTTTATAAATAAATCCAAATGCATCATTTTAAACTTATTACATTCCATAATTTTATTTATTAATTATCATTAGAATAATTCTATAAATTAATTACTAAATGATTAATTAAAAATCTTAATTAATTCTAATTAATTTTATGAACTACTTTTATTACCATTATTTCAATGGTAAGTCATGAACTTATATTTTCCTACAAAATAACTATGCATGTACATATCCAATCCTAAACCCTACAAAACACTAAAATCTTAGAACTCCCTTATCTTATTCATCATACTTTAAACTTAGAGCACAAGTTATCTATGTAGGTTGATTGTGAGGAAACCCTCACGAAGCCTATTCATTCTTATTAAATCATACCATCCTTAGCTTCAACTCAAGTGAGTTTACATATCCCCTTTTTTCCTTTTTATACTTTTGGGGTGAAACATGTTTACATACTTTACATACACAATTCAATACCTTTGTTCTTATGATATGGTCTTTATGCTTTATGTCTTAAACTACTTGGTGACCATTACGTGTGTTCATGTTAGTACAATCATTAACTTGTGTGGCAAGCCTAAGGTAGTACCTAACATGATCATTTATAGGGGAATCCGATTCATTACTTAACACAAACCTTGGCGGGTTAGTGTATACATATTACTACTTTTTCAAAAGACAATCAGTTGGATTGTGTAACTATTTTCCTATTACATGGCTTGATTGTACGCTTTGGAACCTTGTATGTTTTCACATTCATACTTTACACATGCTTTGAACTTATTGAATTGTAAACCTATACTTAACTTTGTTTGGTGTCAAAACCTATGTTTCTCACCAACTACTTGTAGTTGACATTTACTTACATGTTTCAGGTGCACCTGTTTGAGGATTGCTTGATCACATAGGGCCATGGACCTAGCATTAATAAATCTTAAATTCAGTCATGTTATGAATACTTTATCTTTTATTTCTTGTAACAGATGCTTTTAATTTTGGTGAATAAATATTATCATATTTAATAGATGATCATGTGCTTATGAACAACCGCGTCATCCCGACATATAATCCGTCGTCGGCCGGGGTGTGACAGATTGGTATTAGATCCATGGTTATAGGGAATTAGGTTATTAGACACACATGACCTAGACTATAACCTAGGAGTCTCAAACATGGGTTTAACTCATTTCTTTTATTAAGAACTTCACTCTATACTTATTATACATACTTACCTACATCTATCTACTTCTATCTACATGATACAAGTACATGAACTACAACATTAATGGGACTACATGTGTCACACCCCGCCAAGGCGGAAATACGGGATGTAACTGGTATATCGCATTGAACACAAGTACAAGAGAAACTAATAGGAAGATTGTGCATTACATTGAACCATGCTACATGCTTCTAACAAAGGTACAAATACAAAAAAAAAATCTCTAAAACGGTACAAAGTGTCTAAATGCCTGACTACAACCAAAGTACATAATCAAAACTAGAAACAATAGTTTTAATCCAAAAGAGAGCCTCATAAAAATCTCTTCTTCAATTCTGTTTACCTGAAAGCATGTTTCGAAAACGGGTC
The DNA here is from genome assembly GCA_023525975.1 of Smallanthus sonchifolius. Classification (NCBI taxonomy): domain Eukaryota; kingdom Viridiplantae; phylum Streptophyta; class Magnoliopsida; order Asterales; family Asteraceae; genus Smallanthus; species Smallanthus sonchifolius. The sequence continues at coordinate 24,622,396 of CM042037.1, forward strand.
AACAATATAAATAGTTGGTGAGTTCGCAGGTTTTGCGACTCTATAAAAAGTTTTGGATAAAAATCCAAAGTGACAAAAAATCCATTGATCGAGTACACATGTATTAGACAACATATTACCATGAGCCGCAATCAAAGCCTCGACGAAATAAAAATAAAGTACCCCATACGAAAGTCTAATGCAAACAACCGCCAAAAAAATTGGCTAACTTTGCGCCCAAGTGACCCTACAAGTCTGGTTGGCGCGACCAAACCATGAGCGGGTGTGTCAACCCAAGTAGTACTACTCAAAATTCCCAACGGCTACGCTCAGCTAATTGGTTACCTAAAATTGGGGACTTTAAGGCATTATAAAAAAATAACTCATGTAATCAATGTATCATGTAACATTTGACTAAAAAAAATGAAACAGCTTTCCCCCAAAAACAGTAAAACAGTAAATAAAAAAGGGGCCACGAAACTCACCTGGACAATGCGGGCGAGTGAAGCGACACAGTCGACAAAAACCGATAAAATCCGAGTCATAACAGGGTCCAACTAGTCAAATGGACACAAATGATGCATTTAGGACTCCTAAAGGTTGTGACTAAGTCAACAAAACAAAAAGTGGCTATGTAATCGGTTGCATACCCAAAACCCGTGCACGTGCGTACGAACCGTTAAGAATTGTAAAACCGGCTTTTATTTGAATTAATAACCTTAAAAGTTTAAGTTTTAGATTTTAATAAATAACATCAGTAGTTAAAAAGTCACATTTGATAAAATCTCATGTCACGGTTTCGTATGATCAAAAACGCGATTACGCGCGTAAAGTTTGGTTTACAGTTTGAAAATCAGATTCGTTCGAAATTAGGGTTTTAGTGTGATATTAGCACCCAATTTAAAAGTCAAATTTTATGTTTTAAATGGGGTTATACTTCTGTCCAAAACCCCTTAGAATTTTTATAAAATTAATTTTATATAAAAATTTTCCAAAATTAATAACTTTTTATAAAATTTAAATGGACCATAATTCCAAAACCATACTTAGACATAAAGTCATTGCTTAAAATTTATACAAATTGATCATGTATATAAATAAAAATTTCTGACAAATTTTCATATTTTTTTTAATATCCATATTATTTAATATGAATTTAATATTGTTAAAATTTTACAAATTCGGGAAAATTAGCTAAACACATCAAAAATTTACCAAATTTTTACCATATTAGTTTTAAGTCAATATAAGATCCCATACCAAGTTTCATATCCTGATTTTGTCCAGAAGTATACAAACCCTAAATCATCCGTTTAAACTTTATAAATACTAAAAGTATACTTAAACAACTCCAATTTTCATAAAATTTAGACAGGAGTCTTAGTTCATAATATAACTATCACTGCCCAATATCCAGAATTTTTCAATACTCATAAGTATTTTTCCCAAATTTCCATGTATTAAACTTGTGTGAATTTTAATAAATAATCTATAAAGAGTTAGATAACCAAATTTTCCAGATACTCATTTTAAAATATATTCTACTGATTAAAACCACTTTTGGGTGCTAGATCAACAATTTTTAAAAATTCATCAAGAACATGCTTGTTCTTGAACATTCATCAACTAACAAGTTTAAATCAAGGATTATACCTTCCAAATTCAACAAATGATGATGAAATTTGATGCTAAGCTACTGAGTTTTCCTTGATTTACAACCTACAATCATAATGTGGTTCAATTCCAAGATCAAAAACTCAAAAATCAACAAAATGCTCTTTTAATTCAAGAAAATGCAAATATGAACACCCAAGTGTTCTTTGATCATTAAATCTTGCAAGTTTTTCACTAGATAACTCATTGTGGATGATTACAACTAGTTTTTATCCACAAATCCTTGTTAAAATCACAAGAATCAAGCTTAAAACTCATAAAAATAACAAAACTTGAAAATCAAATTGAGTGTGTGTGTGTTCTTGGTGTTCTTGAGAACACATGCAAGATCAAAATCAGAAAATCAAAGGTTAAAACATGTTAAAATACCTTCTAATCACTAATAACATGCTCATAAACAACAAAGATCCAAGGATCAAGGTTACATGGATGGATTCTTGAGCTTGAAATTGAAAACAAGAATATGTGTGTGTGTTGTGTACGGCAAAAGAGGGATAGAGAGGAAGAGGTGAAAGAGTGGGGGGGTTGGGTATTTATAATAGAAATGTGATCTAGTTGTTTAAAAGACCAAATGTATAAAAAAATACCCAGTTTTTATAAAAATTACACCCCTAAACACTCTAATAAATATTTTTATCCAAATATAAAATTCTAGTATCCAAAATAATGAATTTTAGAAATTTTTAAAACATAAAAACTCAAAATTTTTCAAAAAGTTATACCGGGTATACACCGGGTTTTTAACGAAAGAATCACCTGTGATCGTTAGTTAAATCAAAAATCACAAAAGTTAGCACATATAATGTCATAAAATATCATTCTTAACTAAAATATAAATATAAAAATTATTTTCGAGAATTTAATTTTTACCGTTTATTTAACGTGTTCGCAGTATACGCAGTGTATGCACTTAACCGGGTTTTCTAGTTTGGACCTTAGTGTTTGTCTAAGGTAGTATTCCTAGAATTCCTAGAAACACTAAAAATATATATAATCATAATATTTAAAAAAAATCGAGAAACGGGAAGGACCTGAAAAACCGCGGTTGTCACAACGTGAAACTATTTGAAACTACATGGGTTACATGAAACATACTCTTAAACCTAAGGGTCTAATAAAAAATGAAACTCTCGCCAAATGTATGTAAGTTCTAACTAATGAATGAGAACTTGTGCAATCCGGAAGGGTGGATGCTTGTATTCTGGGAAAATCTGTCTAGGAAAGCATTTCGTATAAATCCAAATCAACTGATGGACCAGTTATGCTTTCCTAGGAATTCTTGGGATGAGTGTCCACTTATAGGCTAAAGCATGACTTCTCAGACATTAGAGGAACTTAAAATACTTTGATAAGTCAATGTAACCATTTGTAAACTAAAATGGATACCATCCATGTTTTATTAAATGCCTCTTGATTTTATTACAAACTCTTACACCTGATTCATGTCATATGAATTCCCTGTTCATCCCTCTTATGTTTACTATTGTAGAATGCCTCCTCGCCATGAACGTAGGAACAACCTCACTGACAGGATCATCCAACAAATGGCTACAATCCTACCAACTATGGTCAATTAACTGAACCAGAATGCAACTCCAAGGAATCCCACGTGCACATTCAAACATTTCAACTCCTGCAACCCCACCAAGTACTACGGGAATGAGGGAGCCATTGGACTTCTCCAATGGTTCGAAAACATTGAGGGAACTTTCATCAATGATGACTGTCCCGAGAACCTAAGGTTCGGCATGCTACCTGTGTCTTTCAGAAGAGGGCACTCACCTGGTGGAACGGGGAAAAGCATAACCGTGGGATTGAAGTTGCACTAGCCCTACCTTGGGCTGATGTAAAGACACTCATGACTGATTAGTTTTGTCCTCGCAATGAAGTCAAGAAACTGGAAGCTCAGTTCTGGGATCTCAAACAAGATAGTGGTGAAAGCCTTGCCTACACCACCCGTTTTCATGAACTTAGCCTTCTGGTGCCTCATATGGTTACTCCTCTTTTTAGTTCCATTGAGAAATACATCAATGGCCTGCCTATGCAGATCCAAGATACTGTCTTAGGTAGTAATCCAGCCACACTCAAGGAAGCAATCCGTCTTGCTGCTACCCTGTCAGACAACCATGTTAAGACAGGGACTTTATCTAAGAAGGGTGCCAAGAAGACCCTTGAGAAAACCACTACCGAACCCACCAAGGAATCCAAGGTTGAGTCTTCCTTCAATAATAAGAAGCGAAAGTGCAAGAACTTCGCTATTATCACACCTGCTGTTCCTCTAGCCCAAGTAGCCTTTACTGCCTTCAACCCCAACAAGAAGCCATATGGGGGAACCCTACCTCTATGCAACACCTGCAAGATCCATCATACTGCTAACATACCTTGTCGTCTGTGCACTACTTGTGGACGTTATGGACATTGGGATAACACATGCTGTGTTCCACAAGTTAATCAAGTCTACCAAACTGATGTTCCTGTTCCTGCTGCTATCACCCAGGGTCGTGCTTGTTACGAGTGTGGTGACCCAAATCATTTCAGGAACCATTGTCATAGGTTGGTCATTGTGAACCAAGCCAACCTGAACCAGGGCAACATGGTTCAGGGAAACATGAACCAGGGGAACATGAACCGAGGGAATGAGAACCAAGGGAATGCAAACACCATAGCTTGTGGACGTGCCTTCAACATAAATGCCAACGAGGCTCAAGCCAACAATGATGTGGTGAACGGTACCTACCCAATTAATCAACAATATTCTTCTATCCTATTTGATACTGGTTCCGATAGGAGCTTCGTGTCCTTTGAATTTGAACCACAACTTGCTAGGAGTCGAACTAAGTTAGACAGATCCTTTGATATTTTAGTAGCTGATGGATATTCTGTTACCTGTGATACCATCATTAGGGATTGTACCCTAAACTTGAGCGACCATGATTTCTCGATTAATTTTATTCCTATGGCTCTCGGAGGTTTCGACATCATAGTAGGCATGGATTGGCTGACCAAGCATCATGCTGAAGTCGTCTGCTTTGAAAAGTATATCCGTATCCCTCTTGACTTGGGTGACATTTGGTGAGAAGCCGTTGAAAGGACTCAAACTTATATCTTGCACTACCGCACAGAAGTATTTACGGAAGAAATGTGTGGCATTCTTGGCACATATTGTGGAGCGGAAGGCAAAGACAAAGACCTCCAAGATATCCCCGTGATCAAAGACTTCCCAGAAATATTTCCCGAAGGCTTACCCGGTCTTCCTCCCGCACGTCAAGTTGAATTCCGTATTGACCTAGTTCCAGGAGCTAATCCAGTGGCTAAGTCACCTTATCGTCTTGCACCCTCAGAAATGCAATAACTTTCGAGCCAGCTTCGAGAACTCTCTGACAAAGGGTTTATACGTCCCAGTGTTTCTCCTTGGGGAGCACCCGTCTTATTTGTCAATAACAAGGATGGTTCTTTCCGGATGTGCATGGACTACCGTGAACTCAACAAGCTTACTGTGAAAAACCGTTATCATCTTCCGAGGATTGACGATTTATTTGATCAACTTCAAGGCTTGACTTATTTCTCCAAGATTGATCTTCATTCTGGTTATCACCAGTTACGAGTCCTTGAATCCGATATCCCAAAAACAGCCTTTCGTACAAGATACGATCATTATGAGTTCATGGTTATGCCCTTCGGACTAACCAATGCACCCATGGTATTCATGGACCTTATATACCGCGTGTGTAAACCGTACCTAGACAAGTTCGTGATCGTCTTCATTAACGACATCCTTATCTATTCAAAATCAAAAGCAGAGCATGAAGAACACTTGCGTTCGGTTTTGGATCTCTTGAAGAAGGAGCAGTGTCACACCCCGCCTCAGGCACCCCCTGGACGTGTGTGAGCCACCGATTAGTATCCCTTGCTTTGATTTCAGAGTTTTTTTTATAAAACACAGCGGAAGTCTTTTCAGAAGGATCGTTTCCACATTCTTTCAACCTCAAGGGTTGTAACTGTAAATATCAAAACCCAGTTGGAAAACAAAAGTCTTGTATTTACTTTTATAACCATAGGGATTTAAAAACCCTTTTCATTTGATTACAAACAGAGTTGAAATCAAGTACATCTCTTGTTTCTTATAGACAAGTTTCAAGCCACGGGAAATAGTACTATCCGAGGTTGATCAGTTCCTCGATCCTATCTCCTCTTTTCTTTGTTCAAGATTTCCTATACACGAGGCCTGAGAATCCAACGTGTAAGTCATCCTTTTCACAGGGTCAGATCTTATGTCTGCCCTCTTCTCTTTTCCATATCATATTTTATTCATTACCTGAAAACATTTGTGAAAATAAAACGTCAGCGTGAACGCTGGTGAATACAATATCTTGACACAAAAATCATTTTGGCACAAACAAGTATGAATTCGATAATCACAACTTATGTTCAATCCACACATCCAGCAGGCCCGTGTCCTGACTGTACGCACCATTGTATACACTGGTAGTATGTCTTATTAACAACGGGTGGATCCTGCTTCCTCATTTGTTATAAAGGGAAGTACTAGCTGAAGACAGGGGCTTTCACCCGAATCGTGTATCCCTTGCAAGTTCTACGTATACTTATGGCCCGAATGCTTATACGTAGAAGAACGTTGAGCATTATCCCCCTTAACCTTTATTTGGCCATTTTCGTAAATAAAATGTGTTTGACACAAGTTTTAAAGAGATAAAGTATTCACCTTTATAATAGGAATGAGCCTCTAAAGTTGTAATTCTACCAAGTCAGCTTCCTAGCTTGATTCTCTAGCGTTTTGACCTTTCTACAAGCATTTATTCTTACACCGGGTACTAGAATGAGCGGGAATTGAACCGGGATCATCGGGAGTTGTCTAGAAGGTCTATGGAACAAAATTGGAAGTTGGATTTGTATTTGTTGTAGGAAAATCAAATGAAATGGTTCAAGTATTTATAGGCTGAAAATGAAGCCCGTAGTTGACCGTTACCAGGCGGGTGGCGGTCCGCCACCGCCCTTGCATGCGTCAACCGTAAATGTCAATCAATGATTGGGCCGTTTATAAGTTTTGTCGCTAGCGGATCGTTACCCAGGGCGTAGCGGTCCGCCACCCTTACGCGTGGCAGATTCTCAGAGTTTTATGGCTGGCGAACCATTACCACCTGGCGTGGCGGTCCGCCACGAGTACGCGTGTCACAATTTGTGACCATTAGTCACTATACACGTGGCATCTCCTGATTATTTGCTTAACGACCAAGTAGTGGACCGTTACTGTTGTGTGATTTTTGATGTAGTTAAATATTATATAATAATATTTAGAGATTATAGTTTCACGAGACCAGGTTTTAAATTTATAAAATGATAATTACTCAAACTTAAAAACACACAATAGGTAAGTGTACCTAACGCAGCGTAATATAGTTTAGGTAAGAACCAAGTATCGAACCAATGGACACGGTCGAATTCCAATACTCAACTTCTGTTAACGTTTAGCCGGTTTAATTAGTGAGTGAGTTTTGTGTGCTTGTGGAACAGGAAAGTAAATGACAGAAAAGTAAATGGCGGTAAAGTAAATAGCAGAAAATTAAAAACATGCGTGAAGTGTGTAACAGAAATGTAACGAACATAATAGTAAATAACAGGAAAGTAAATATGTCAGAAATGATCAGGTTACGAATAGTATTGCTTTGGGTTTTGAATCATCTTGGTACGTGATAATGTTAAGTTGACTAATCCAGTGACATGACTACTACAAATGTGTGACCCAGGTCACCGCTAGAGCCTCGTCCTCACGACGTTTGATTTGCAAATTTAAACGCTTTAACAAGTGGTGGTGCCTCCCGTTAAGGACAACAATTACCCTCAACCCTTCGAATGATTATCTCTGGGTTGTTTTAAGACATCGAACGTAAAATGCTTTGTATTAGCGTTAAATAGGTGATTGTATTTTGCTCACCGGGAGGCGGTGTAACAATGAGACCAAGTATAAAGACGTACCGTTCCCAACATGAGTTCACCAATTCTTGGTTGCATAATAAGTTCGTATAAAGACGTACGACCTTAATAGTGTTAACCAAGCATTGGCTTATCAATCTCTACTTGTATAAAGACATACAAGATTCAAGAGAAGTTTGATTAAAAAGGTTTTACACTTTAAAAATCAAGAACACTCACAAATATAAAGACAGATTTAGAGAATAATAAAAGCCCACCAAAATGGTGGTTTTAAGGAAGAATAGTTAAAGACATAAACACATCACTTGGATTAATACGTTAAACATTAACATGCACCAAACTTCATCTTCACCCTAGCAATACAAAGAGTCTAGCCATGAATGGCCATACTAACTAGCATAACGCTGAGTTTCGTAGGCTCCCCTATTGCAGAACAAGGAGGAAGAGCCCCTCTACTCACTACTACTACACTCTAACTATGAAATAAGCTTTCTCTGGTGTGTTCTTGGGGTGTGTAAGGGATGGATGGGTGTGTGGAATGAAGAACTCAACCCCTCTACTTATAAGCCTCAAAATGAGTAATGCACGGTCGTGCATTGGATTGCACGGGCGTGCAAACACCTCGGGAATCAAACAGGGTACAAGTGACAGTGTACTAGAGCCTTGGGGAGCAAGTTGGCCATTGCACGGCCGTGCAATGGGATGCACGACCGTGCATTACCTCCTTGCTTCCCAGTTTCATCTTTTAGCTGCTGGTTTGACTTCTGTTGACCTGCTTTGACTTCTTGGGGGTCAACGCTCGGGTTTGGTCCTCCAAAAGCATGATTTCTTCATGTATTAAGTTAGTTTTTGCTTTGTTTATCTTGGAGCACCGAATAACCTACAATTGTGAAATATTAATGCATTAAGTATCAATTACAAGGTTATTAATCATTTAGTACCATAATATGGGGATTATTACGCATGCAAAACATGTATAATTTAGGACATATCATAATACCCCACACTTAAACTTTGTTTGTACTCAAGCAAACTCATGCATGATCATACCCATAACTAAAAACTTTACAAGGGAAATGGAACTCCAAGTAGTTGGAAATTCCGAGATAACTCTTGAGTTCCTTATTCTATTTTTGTATTTTTCTATGATAGAATCCATGACAAGCCTACTAGAACTTCAATTAAGCATAAACTTTCACTCCTCACAATGTTCACTCAACTCTAGGGTTATATGTATGGATAATGTAAGTCAAGTAGAACACTCAAGTTCGAATCAAATTATGCAATGATCATAAGCTTGTATGCAAATCAAGTCTCCACCAATTAACTAAGTAGTATGTATGAATCAAGAGAACTTTAAAAAAGGTTGTAATGTGGCTAAAATAAAAATAAAGGGGTGAAGATGAAAATCTTTTTGGATTTTTAGGGATTTAAAAGGTTTGAAGGGCTGCAACTATCGTGAAACACACAACTACGGCTTCATGACTTAAAATGGAAAATACTAACAGGTCCCTTTACAGTAATCGGATCATGAGGGTATAACTAATCTGAGGGCTCGTTTATGGTCAGATTGCCAAGACCAAGATCTCTCATTAGTGCCAACTCTTTCCTTACTGCGTAGTACACATTGCTGCCTCTCCGTATGGAACTTTCGGCTTGTAGCCTAACAACTCCTACTTTGATCAGATGCGTATACTCACTTTGAGAATGAGTATGATTCTTGCTACATTTTCCATCGTGGCTCCAGTTGCCACACTTCACACATTTTTCGTATTTTTTGACAAGCCGCAAAATGGTGGCAGTTGTTCTTGCTTGCGCCACCATTTTCTTACATCACTAGTTGCTTTGAAAATCTTCACTCGGAGTTCAGATGGTAATTCAGGCTTTGCGAAATAAAGGCAGAAAAGCAAATTGAAATCAAAGGAATGCATGTCCAGCTCTTTAAGGTCTGACCGGTAAAATACCCACTTCTCTTTTTCTTTTTCTTTTCTTCTTTGTATATTTTATTTTAATTTTTTTATTTTTTATTATTTTTTTTTGTATCAAGACAAATTCTTCAATAATTCTTTTTCCTCAATTTCCTTGAAATAATTTTTCCATCAATTCCTTGCAGATAGTTCGGCTGTTTCTTCCTAATACATCCACTTTCTTGTATATTCCAATTCCTTTGAGTGAAACAGATTCTTTCCAAAGTTTCCTCAATGGTATTAAACTTGAAATGACGACATAAGATAATTTTTCCACTTTGGAGACAGTTAGCCAATAACCGGTGTCTACGAAAAGCTAGTTGGGTGATAATTGTAGGTAGTAGAAAAGAAAAGGCTAAGGCTCAAAGGGCTATCTAAGAGGATTATATTTTTGAGATTTTTGGATTTAAGGATAAGGATAATAAAGTCCTAGGTGTCTCAATCACTTTCACACTTCTACTAGTTAATAGTTTTGATATGTATAAGTCACACAAGTTCTAATTATGCATAAAATTCAATAAAAAAACACTCAGTAATGCCAAACGCAAGAGCATGCGAATAATTATATATTGCGCCAAAAATTTGATACTGTGTAATAGGCTTGATTTTCCTCACATGAAAACGGATGAGATAGGGTTTAGCGAATCGTTATGCATAATATTCATTTGGTTCTACTTGCCATGCATTCATTTTATTTAATTAGGTGCGAACTCAAAGAGGTTTTAAATATTAGCGTTTAAAATTTTGAAAATTTTCCGGGTTTTACAAAAGGTAGGTTTTTGTAAAAATTTAGTCAAATGGGTAGAAAATCACAAGTTGAAATTTTACTGCTTAGAGTTTACAAGTATTCCTGAGTCTCTTAATTCACCACCCCACACTTAAAACTGTGCATTGCCCTCAATGTACAAATGCATGTATTGAAATGCTATGCAAAAATTTAAATGCATGAAGTTATAAGGGAAAAGAAACTGGTACTCCCCCGATCAATTCAGTGTATAACCTAAGGCCAAAACTTAACACTTTGCTTCAATGACTTCATCGAATTTCTCAAAAATTTGATGTGATTTCCGATTCCCCAGGTTGTAGAGATGGAGTGTGATTCCTCAAAGAAGTAGAGAGACTATCTGGTGATGCTATTCTACCTGACACATAAGGGAAACATAAAAGCAAACAAGGAAAATAAATGGTAGTAGTTAAGCTACTAAGATCCTAGTATCGAGAGGGCATACCTAGGGCTGAAGTATGAGAAACTTAAATTTGAAAAGTCAAACCTGAGGTCCATGATTCTGCCGTATGCACCAACCTCTCAATTTATTCATGATCATCGGGTTGCCTCCCGGAAGCGCTACATTTATTTAAGGGTCTTTAGCCTGACCCATACGTGCTTCGTGAATTTCCATCTTAGTGCTCATGGTGGAATAATCAGTCAAATGGGTGGCATGTAATATGGAGAGGTTTTATCCAACCGATTTGATAACCATGCGTACAATGATAGTAAGCTGATCTTGGATATAGTGGAGTCCATCCTGGACTAGCTAGACAGAGAAAAACAGGGTAAAAGTGTTCAAACTTGAAACGGACATAACTTGAGCTACGTTTGGAGTTAGAGGGCCCCAGTGTAACACCCAAAATTTCAACCCAATTTAAACATTTTAAAACACGTGGAAGTTAGGTCCCAAAACAACAATTAATGTACCCACATGTTAAGTTTTACAAACATAAGTTTTAACATCCAAGAGATAGTTTAAAACAAGTTAAGTTTTTCCCGATAATGAGACATAACTCCAGACATATACAACCATCCAAAAAGTAGAGAATCCAACCAACGAGAATCTTGACCCGAGACATCATACCGAAGCTTTACCTATAAGGGAAACACCACAAATACACAACATTAGTAATGATACAACATTGCACAATAACCCCCAAGTGCTTAACTCCCCAAATCTCCAAAAACTCCCAAATCCACCAACTGGCGTATGGTTCAGCGTATGACAGACCCCCACCGGTGTCCCATACTCCGGTCCCAGTTCAGCAAACCCAATTTTGCAGTTTTTGACATTTTCGACCCTCCCGACTCAACCCCCAGTCAATTTAATCAACCGTTAGCATCTAGGCATGGTTATAAACACCCAATGACCCACCCTTAACACCCCACATGATTCTTATGAATCTCAAACACCGATTCCACCGTTTAAGTTTTAGGAATTTGTTTCGCCTTTTGCATACATGTTACAATCATGTATGCCACCATTATATACATATTTCACCTATGTATATATATCACCAATCATATACATGTATCACCCTTATATATCACCATTTGTAAACATATTTCACCTACGTATACATCACCACTTTATATACATGTTACACCCATGTATATCACCAATTAAATACATATTCCACCTATGTATTTCACCATTTATGCACATGTTTCACCCATGTACATCACCATTTAAATACATATTTCACCTATGTATTTCGCCTTTTACAAATTCTTATTATCATCATTACACCATGTAAGTTTAATAACTTAATTCACCAAACAAAATAATGAAGTCCTTAGACCTCAAATACCTAACATCCACCCTTGCATATTTCAATTTGACTTTTTACCACCTAAGTCAAATACACCAATACACCACATACCACATTATAGTTTGACTATTTACCTCCTAAGTCAAATACACCATATTACACAATTTTAGTTTGACTCTTTACCACCTAAGTCAAATACACCAATACACCACATACCACATTATAGTTTGACTCTTTACCACCTAAGTCAAATACACCAATACACCACATTACACAATTTTTGTTTGACTCTTTACCACCTAAGTCAAATACACCAATACACCATATACCACATTATAGTTTGACTCTTTACCACCAAAGTCAAATACACCAATACACCACATTACACAATTTTAGTTTGACTCTTTACCACCTAAGTCAAATACACTAATACACCACATACCACATTATAGTTTGACTCTTTACCACCTAAGTCATAATCAACATACAATATGTAAATAGAATTAAACCACATAATCTACTTACATATAAACTACTTATCTACTACTAAGTAAGTGCAAAGCACTTACCTTTGCCAATGAAGATTCCAATCCGTCTTCAAAGCTAGCATCTTTAACGCCTTGATCACCTAAACAATCCACATGTTTAGTAATCTAATTTACTCCAATACATTCACCAATTAAAGTTTAACTCCCACCCAAGATCTTATGATATTCACTAACATCTAAACTTGGTTACTAGGCCTCATACAAGCTTTTAACCATTGTTAATCCAATTCTACCCATTTTGAATCGTTAAGGTTTTCACCCAATTTCTACCATTTCATCCAATTCATAAATCACCAATTCAATTGAGTTTAAACTTGAAAATGTTTTTATATTACACCATAAACACTTATCCATACCCAATTCACCATTTAAACACCTTCAAGTGTAAAACCCCCAAATTGGGTTCTCAAGAACCCTAATTTCTAAATCATCAAATTGATTAAGATTTCTTATAAATTAAAGCGTCTATTACTCCCATAAACACTTACCAACCATCAATTCAGCCCCTATTGCTTGATTTCATCAAAACCCACCAAGAACACCATAAATGGTGGATTCAAGAGGTGAAAGAGAGCTTATTTGTTGTTTTGGTTGGATTGAAAGAATCAACACCTTAAGTCTGAGCATGTATAAACCGTTCTTGATCAAGGATCCTCTTTCTCCCTCTCTTCTCCTTGAATTGTGATACACACACACCTTGTGTGTGTGTCGCTACTTTTAATCCTCCACCAAAAACCAGATTTGGGTGAATTACAAAACCAGTCCCTGTAGTTGTAAATTTATCCCCTAGCACCAAAGTTAGACATTTCCACCTTTTGTAATTAGCCTCCAACTTTCATTTCTATAAAAACACCCCTACAATAAAATTAATATATTATACGGCAAACCCGAAAGTTGGTTCGTTACACCCAGACTAGGGGACGGAAAGGTTTCGACGAGCCGGATCATGTGTTAAACTAAGTAACCCCACAGTTACTAAGTAACCCCACAATTAGTCATACACGGCATCGACTCAGTTACTAAGTAACACCACAATTTCCATTACAATTTTAGGACTCCATTCCATAAGATTGTTTCACCCACAACTTTCGATTATTAACTAATACATTTGCCAACATTATGAAATCCGCAATGTTAATCACCTCCGAATCCACCGATTCACATATAACCTCATCAGAAAATATACCAAAAGACCTCAATCCCGTCTTTGGAAGTTTAGAAATGTTCGCCTCGACAGCCTTAAAATTTCTATTTCCTCCCCCTTTCATTCGTGTGTTTTAAACTCGGGTCATGCACCCATTTTAGGACTAGAACACTATGGCCTAATGTGTCCTATCATCCCACTTTTGTAAATTCCACACATATGGCAACAAAAAGTATTGCCTTCCCACAGGGATTTCTAGCTCGGCTAGAATATTTGGCTTTCTTGAAGCCACCACAAATTTTCTTCACACCCCACTTGTTCCTGAGTTTGAACTCTTTGCATCATACAGTAATCACTTCCACCAGATTGTACACCATACGTAAGAATCCGCTCTAGCGTCAACGGATAGCATCGATCGAGAAAGCCGATCCATCCTCTTTCCTTCCATGATTCCAAGATTTGGGCCAGACCATATATAGTTATACGACATGCCCACAATCTTTTGCTTAATCCACCGGTCTAACGTACATGAAGAAAACTCCAAATTGCAAGATCCACATTGACTTGTGGATAAAGCTAACTCAAGAACGTCTTTCGAGTTCACCATGTTGCATTACCTCCACTTCTTTAAGCCTTTCTCCATACGGAGAACCTCCAACCGAATAATCCACCAATTTTCGGAGTCGACTCTCCGCGAGAAGTACTCCATTCGTCCATCACAATGGATTGCTTCAGGCCAATACCATAATAGTGATGTATCGTTGATTAATCAACAAATAAACTCCCACCAATTTAGTCCTTTGACTCGCCCACCACAAACCCCTTGTGAAGACAAGGTTTTCTTCCTCCTCGCGTTCGTTCAAGTTATTCCTCCCATAATTAAGGCTTCGTACTTTTCCTTTAGAGAACCGCCCCAAGGAGTCCCACCTTCCTTGAAGGAAGATTGACACGACATCACAGAAAGCTTTAACCATCCTCCACTAGAATGTTGCCTTCCATTTCTCCCAACTAATCCCAAGCTCATCCCCATCCTCGAGGTGATACACCCATAGAATCTTTCATACGTGAGCCTTTAAATCGACTTCTATCTATCAATTGCACCCACTAAGTTATGTTCCCCCCAGTCATCCCCGATCGTGTAGTAATAAGTTTGTAGGTGTTCTACCTACTTATAAGCCCCTAGTCTTACTCTATAAGGCTCTACTTCTTCCTATATGTATATTAACTTCCCCTTCATAATCATTTATGCACACACACATAATATATACATATACACATATAACCACCTTCACCTACTTATTATCAGTGTTCATCATCATATGGTTATCATGAAAGTATACGCACATGTTATATTAAGAATCACACTGGCCAGGCATGATTGATAATGTAATATGCCCAATTACATTCACCATCTCCATATAACGAATCCCCTAACAACTTTCGGCACGATTTGTTCATATTGGACACCAAGTAAAACAAACAACACATAATCAATACTAACCTCGCCCTTAAAGCTCCGTGTCTCGGTCACGCCATCATTGGATTCTCATTTCTCGACCATATCAAAAGCATTCTAGGTTTGAGTTCAGTGTCTCGCACACCAAATCCCTCAAACCATTGCTCTGATACCAAGTTGTAACACCCAAAATTTCAACCCAATTTAAACATTTTAAAACACGCGGAAGTTAGGTCCCAAAACGACAATTAACGTACCCACACGTTAAGTTTTACAAACACAAGTTTTAACATCCAAGAGATAGTTCAAAACAAGTTAAGTGACTCCCGATAATCAGTCATAAATCCAAACATATACAACCATCCAAAAAGTAGAGAATCCAATCAACGCGAAGCTTGACCTGAGACATCATACCGAAGCTTTACCTATAAGGGAAACACAACAAATACACACCATTAGTAATGATACAACATTGCACAATAACCCCCAAGTGCTTAACTCCCAAAATCTCCAAAAACTCCCAAATCCACTAATTGGCGTATGGGTAAGCGTATGACAGACCCCCACCGACGTCCCATACTCCGGGTCCCAGTTCAGCAAGCCTAATTTTTGCAGTTTTTGAAATTTTCGACCATCCCGACTCAACCCCCAGTCGATTTAGTCAACCGTTAGCATCTAGGCATGGTTATAAACACCCAATAACCCAACCTTAACACCCCACATGATTCTAATGAATCTCAAACACCGATTCCACCGTTTAAGTTTTAGGAATTTGTTTCGCCTTTTGCATACATGTTACAATCATGTATGCCACCATTATATACATATTTCGCCTATGTATATATATCACCAATCATATACATGTATCACCCATGTATATCACCATTTGTATACATATTTCACCTACGTATACATCACCACTTTATATACATGTTACACCCATGTATATCACCAATTAAATACATATTCCACCTATGTATTTCACCATTTATGCACATGTTTCACCCATGTACATCACCTTTTAAATACATATTTCACCTATGTATTTCGCCTTTTACAAATTCTTATTATCATCATTACACCATGTAAGTTTAATAACTTAATTCACCAAAAAATATAATGAAGTCCTTAGACATCAAACACCAAACACCCACCCTTGCATATTCAATTTAACTCTTTACCACCAAAGTCAAATACACCAATACACCACATACCACATTATAGTTTGACTCTTTACCTCCTAAGTCAAATACACCATATTACATCATTTTAGTTTGACTCTTTACCACCTAAGTCAAATACACCAATACACCACATACCACATTATTGTTTGAATCTTTACCACCTAAGTCAAATACACCAATACACCACATTACACAATTTTAGTTTGACTCTTTACCACCTAAGTCAAATACACCAATACACCACATACCACATTATAGTTTGACTCTTTACAACCTAAGCAAATACACCAATACACCACATTACACAATTTTAGTTTGACTCTTTACCACCTAAGTCAAATACACTAATACACCACATACTACATTATAGTTTGACTCTTTACCACCTAAGTCAAAATCAACATACAATATGTAAATACAATTAAACCACATAATCTACTTACATATAACTACATATCTACTACTAAGTAAGTGCAAATCACTTACCTTTCCCAATGAAGATTCCAATCTGTCTTCAAAGCTAGCATCTTTAACGCCTTGATCACCTAAACAATCCACATGTTTAGTAATCTAATTTACTCCAATACATTCACCAATTGAAGTTGAACTCCCACCCAAGATCTTATGATCTCCACTAACATCTAAACTTGGTTACTAGGCCTCATACAAGCTTTTAACCATTGTTAATCCAAATCTACCCATTTTGACTCGTTAAGGTTTTCACCCAATTTCTACCATTTCATCTAATTCATAAATCACCAATTCAATTGAGTTTTATACTTGAAAATGTGTTTATATTACACCATAAACACTTATCCATACCCAATTCACCATTTAAACACGTTCAATTGCAAAACCCCCAAATTGGGTTCTCAAGAACCCTAATTTCTAAATCATCAAATTGATTAAGATTTCTTATCAATTAAAGCGTCTATTACTCCCATAAACACTTACCAACCATCAATTCAGCCCCTATTGCTTGATTTCATCAAAACACACCAAGAACACCATAAATGGTGGATTCAAGAGGTGAAAGAGAGCTTACTTGTTGTTTGGGTTGGATTGAAAGAATCAACACCTTCAGTCTGAGCATGCATAAACCGTTCTTGATCAAGGCTCCTCTTTTCCCTCTCTTCTCCCTGAATTGCAATTCACACACACACACCTTGTGTGTGTGTCGCTACTTTTAATCCTCCACCAAAAATCAGATTTGGGTGAATTACAAAACTAGTCCCTGTAGTTTTAAATTTAACCCCTTGCACCAAAGTTAGACATTTCCACCTTTTGTAATTTGCCTCCAACTTTTATTTCTATAAAAACACCCCTACAATAATATTAATATATTATAGGTCAAACCCGAAAGTTGGTTCGTTACACCCAGACTAGGGGACGGAAAGGTTTCGACGAGCCGGATCATGTGTTAAACTACCGTAGGTGGTTTGTCCCAGTGGTCCGAGCCAAATTCCCCCATTAAGTGGCCCAATTTCACAAATCAAATATTTTCCCCAATTTTATATTTTTCATACCTTCAACGTTTTAGTGCTAAAATAGGTGAATCATTGATTTATATATTTTCAAACTCTATTTATAGTTTTAATTTTAGTTTAGATGGTTCGATTTGAAATTTTAAAAATTTTGTAAACCTGCTAAATTTAGAATGCTTTATAGAAAAGCACCTAAAGAAAATGGTGTAATTAACTCACGCCACCACCATTTGAAATTTCCTGGACCAAACTTCAAGAAACTCATGTAGTGAAGGAGACGATCACCCCAATATGATAATTTTGTCACGTAATCCTCGTTAGATGAACGTTGCTTCCTCCATGAGAAGTGGTCCTCATAGTGATATGCCCTATCCTGTGGCTTATGTGATTCATAGAATGATTCACTGATATACTTGGTCACAGGCCAGCTATCACTGTTACAAGGAAGATGTGCCACTATTGTCATTTGTTTGTTAGTGATCACATTCTCATGCATAATCTCCTCCTAGATGATGATCTCACAATCTGGTTCTTCATATGATGATGTCTCTGAAATGATAGGAACTCCAGACTGTTCTATACATCCTTCCTGTGCTTCCATAATGAAGGTTCCTACCAATTCTTCTTCTGACTCTTTTGATTGTTTAGCTTCCAGCCTCTCAGAAAAGTCAGGAAGTGATTGTAAAGTTGCAGTAGCCCTCTCCTCCGAATCATCCGGTCTCACCTCCAACTGATCCATGCTTGTGAAGAAGGAAGGTTCTTGTTCCTTAGAGTCACTCGACCTTACTAGAGATGTTGGAACTATAACTTCCGATTCTTGGACTTTGAAGGAATCATCTTGTTGTCTATTTGGATAGCTTTTTAGGATCTGAACCTTAATTTCTTCCAAATGACGAAACACTTGTTATTCAGTTGGAGAGCTCTTTAGGAGCTGAACCTTAATTTCTTCCAAATGACGAAAAAGATTTCCTGGGGTCCACGAGTCGGAATCTAGAGCTGAGTGTTGAATACCTTGGGGCGGTGTGGTTTCCTCATATGGTTTTCAGTAAGGTTGATGAAAATCTGTGGAATACCCTTGATAGTGATAACAATCTTGGGTGTAGTGTTGTTCCCCACAGATCTCACACCAAACCTCCAAATAGTGGTGCTCATAGTAGTCTTGATATCCTCCATAAAAACCTTCGTAGTTGTCATCCATGAAAGTTGATGTAAGGAATAATCAAAACAAATCATAAAAGTAAACGTTAAGGTAAAAAAGGATAATCCGTTAACTCGAATCTTTCTTGAAATCACCGTGTCCCCGGCAACGGCGCCAAAAACTTGATGTGTGATTTTTGATGTAGTTAAATATTATATAATAATATTTAGAGATTATAGTTTCACGAGATCAGGTTTTAAATTTATAAAATGATAATTACTCAAACTTAAAAACACACAATAGGCAAGTGTACCTAACGCAGCGTAATATAGTTTAGGTAAGAACCAAGTATCGAACCAATGGACACGGTCGAATTCCAATACTCAACTTATGTTAACGTTTAGCCGGTTTAATTAGTGAGTGAGTTTTGTGTGCTTGTGGAACAGGAAAGTAAATGACAGAAAAGTAAATGGCGGTAAAGTAAATAGCAGAAAATTAAAAACATGCGTGAAGTGTGTAACAGAAATGTAACGAACAGAATAGTAAATAACAGGAAAGTAAATATGTCAGAAATGATCAGGTTACGAATAGTATTGCTTTGGGTTTTGAATCATCTTGGTACGTGATAATGTTAAGTTGACTAATCCAGTGACATGACTACTACAAATGTGTGACCCAGGTCACCGCTAGAGCCTCGTCCTCACGACGTTTGATTTGCAAATTTAAACGCTTTAACAAGTGGTGGTGCCTCCCGTTAAGGACAACAATTACCCTCAACCCTTCGAATGGTTATCTCCGGGTTGTTTTAAGACATCGAACGTAAAATGCTTTGTATTAGAGCTAAATAGGTGATTGTATTTTGCTCACCGGGAGGCGGTGTAACAATGAGACCAAGTATAAAGACGTACCGTTCCCAACATGAGTTCACCAATTCTTAGTTGCATAATAAGTTCGTATAAAGACATACGACCTTAATAGTGTTAACCAAGCATTGGCTTATCAATCTCTACTTGTATAAAGACATACAAGATTCAAGAGAAGTTTGATTAAAAAGGTTTTACACTTTAAAAATCAAGAACACTCACAAATATAAAGATAGATTTAGAGAATAATAAAAGCCCACCAAAATGGTGGTTTTAAGGAAGAATAGTTAAAGACATAAACACATCACTTGGATTAATACGTTAAACATTAACATGCACCAAACTTCATCTTCACCCTAGCAATACAAAGAGTCTAGCCATGAATGGCCATACTAACTAGCATAACGCTGAGTTTCGTAGGCTCCCCTATTGCAGAACAAGGAGGAAGAGCCCCTCTACTCACTACTACTACACTCTAACTACGAAATAAGCTTTCTCTGGTGTGTTCTTGGGGTGTGTAAGGGATGGATGGGTGTGTGGAATGAAGAACTCAACCCCTCTACTTATAAGCCTCAAAATGAGCAATGCACGGTCGTGCATTGGATTGCACGGGCGTGCAAACACCTCGGGAATCAAACAGGGTACAAGTGACAGTGTACTAGAGCCTTGGGGAGCAAGTTGGCCATTGCACGGCCGTGCAATGGGATGCACGACCGTGCATTGCCTCCTTGCTTCCCAGTTTCATCTTTTAGCTGCTGGTTTGACTTCTGTTGACCTGCTTTGACTTCTTGGGGGTCAACGCTCGGGTTTGGTCCTCCAAAAGCTTGATTTCTTCATGTTTTAAGTTGGTTTTTGCTTTGTTTATCTTGGAGCACCGAATAACCTGCAATTGTGAAATATTAATGCATTAAGTATCAATTGCAAGGTTATTAATCATTTAGTACCATAATATGGGGATTATTACGCATGCAAAACATGTATAATTTAGGACATATCATAATACCCCACACTTAAACTTTGTTTGTACTCAAGCAAACTCATGCATGATCATACCCATAACTAAAAACTTTACAAGGGAAATGGAACTCCAAGTAGTTGGAAATTCCAGGATAACTCTTGAGTTCCTTATTCTATTTTTGTATTTTTCTATGATAGAATCCATGACAAGCCTACTAGAACTTCAATTAAGCATAAACTTTCACTCCTCACAATGTTCACTCAACTCTAGGGTTATATGTATGGATAATGTAAGTCAAGTAGAACACTCAAGTTCGAATCGAATTATGCAATGATCATAAACTTGTATGCAAATCAAGTCTCCACCAATTAACTAAGTAGTATGTATGAAGCAAGAGAACTTTAAAAAAGGTTGTAATGTGGCTAAAATAAAAATAAAGGGGTGAAGATGAAAATCTTTTTGGGTTTTGAGGATTTAAAAGGTTTGAAGGGCTGCAGCTATCGTGAAACACACAGCTACGGCTTCATGACTTAAAATGGAAAATACTAACAGGTCCCTTTACAATAATAGGATCATGAGGGTATAACTAATCTGAGGGCTTGTTTATGGTCAGATTGCCAAGACCAAGATCTCTCATTAGTGCCAACTCTTTCCTTACTGCGTAGTACACATTGCTGCCTCTCCGTATGGAACTTTCGGCTTGTAGCCTAACAACTCCTACTTTGATCAGATGCGTATACTCACTTTGAGAATGAGTATGATTCTTGCTACATTTTCCATCGTGGCTCCAGTTGCCACAATTCACACATTTTTTGTATCTTTTGGCTCTACTTTTGGCGGCACTTTTTGACAAGCCGCAAAATGGTGGCAGTTGTTCTTGCTTGCGCCACCATTTTCTTTCATCACTAGTTGCTTTGAAAATCTTCTCTCGAAGTTCAGATGGTAATTCAGGCTTTGTGAAATGAAGGCAGAAAAGCAAATTGATATCAAAGGAATGCATGTCCAGCTCTTTAAGGTCTGACCGGTAAAATACCCACTTCTCTTTTTCTCTTTCTTTTCTTCTTTGTATATTTTATTTTAATTTTTTTATTTTTTATTATTTTTTTTTGTATCAAGACAAATTCTTCAATAATTCTTTTTCCTCAATTTCCTTGAAATAATTTTTCCATCAATTCCTTGCAGATAGTTCGGCTGTTTCTTCCTAATACATCCACCTTCTTGTATATTCCAATTCCTTTGAGTGAAACAGATTCTTTCCAAAGTTTCCTCAATGGTATTAAACTTGAAATGACGACATAAGATAATTTTTCCACTTTGGAGACAGTTAGCCAATAACCGGTGTCTACGAAAAGCTGGTTGGGTGATAATTGTAGGTAGTAGAAAAGAAAAGGCTAAGGCTCAAAGGGCTATCTAAGAGGATTATATTTTTGAGATTTTTGGATTTAAGGATAAGGATAATAAAGTCCTAGGTGCCTCAATCACTTTCACACTTCTACTAGTTAATAGTTTTGATATGTATAAGTCACACAAGTTCTAATTATGCATAAAATTCAATAAAAAAACACTCAGTAATGCCAAACGCAAGAGCATGCGAATAATTATATATTGCGCCAAAAATTTGATACTGTGTAATAGGCTTGATTTTCCTCACATGAAAACGGATGAGATAGGGTTTAGCGAATCGTTATGCATAATATTCATTTGTTTCTACTTGCCATGCATTCATTTTATTTAATTAGGTGCGAACTCAAAGAGGTTTTAAATATTAGCGTTTAAAATTTTGAAAATTTTCCGGGTTTTACAAAAGGTAGGTTTTTGTAAAAATTTAGTCAAATGGGTAGAAAATCACAAGTTGAAATTTTACTGCTTGGAGTTTACAAGTATTCCTGAATCTCTTAATTCACCACCCCACACTTAAAACTGTGCATTGCCCTCAATGTACAAATGCATGTATTGAAATGCTATGCAAGAATTTAAATGAATGAAGTTATAAGGGAAAAGAAACTGGTACTCCCCCGATCAATTCAGTGTATAACCTAAGGCCAAAACTTATTGGTGCTGTCAACACTTTGCTTCAATGACTTCATCGAATTTCTCATAAATTTGATGTGATTTCCGATTCCCCAGGTTGTAGAGATGGAGTGTGATTCCTCAAAGAAGTAGAGAGACTATCTGGTGATGCTATTCTACCTGACACATAAGGGAAAACATAAAAGCAGACAAGGAAAATAAAAGGTAGTAGTTAAGCTACTAAGATCCTAGTATCGAGAGGGCATACCTAGGGCTGAAGTATGAGAAACTTAAATTTGAAAAGTCAAACCTGAGGTCCATGATTCTGCCGTATGCACCAACCTCTCAATTTATTCATGATCATCGGGTTGCCTCCCGGAAGCGCTACATTTATTTAAGGGTCTTTAGCCTGACCCATACGTGCTTCGTGAATTTCCAGCTTAGTGCTCATGGTGGAATAATCAGTCAAATGGGTGGCTTGTAATATGGAGAGGTTTATCCAACCGATTTGATAACCATGCGTACAATGATAGTAAGCTGATCCAGGATATAGTGGAGTCCATCTTGGACTAGCTAGACAGAGAAAAACAGGGTAAAAGTGTTCAAACTTGAAACGGACATAACTTGAGCTACGTTTGGAGTTAGAGGGCCCCAGTGTAACACCCAAAATTTCAACCCAATTTAAACATTTTAAAACACGTGGAAGTTAGGTCCCAAAACAACAATTAATGTACCCACACATTAAGTTTTACAAACATAAGTTTTAACATCCAAGAGATAGTTTAAAACAAGTTAAGTTTTTCCCGATAATGAGACATAACTCCAAACATATACAACCATCCAAAAAGTAGAGAATCCAACCAACGAGAATCTTGACCCGAGACATCATACCAAAGCTTTACCTACAAGGGAAACACCACAATTACACAACATTAGTAATGATACAACATTGCACAATAACCCCCAAGTGCTTAACTCCCCAAATCTCCAAAAACTCCCAAATCCACCAACTGGCGTATGGTTCAGCGTATGACAGACCCCCACCGGTGTCCCATACTCCGGTCCCAGTTCAGCAAACCCAATTTTGCAGTTTTTGACATTTTCGACCCTCCCGACTCAACCCCCAGTCAATTTAATCAACCGTTAGCATCTAGGCATGGTTATAAACACCCAATAACCCACCCTTAACACCCCACATGATTCTTATGAATCTCAAACACCGATTCCACCGTTTAAGTTTTAGGAATTTGTTTCGCCTTTTGCATACATGTTACAATCATGTATGCCACCATTATATACATATTTCACCTATGTATATATATCACCAATCATATACATGTATCACCCATGTATATCACCATTTGTAAAAACATATTTCACCTACGTATACATCACCACTTTATATACATGTTACACCCAAGTATATTACCAATTAAATACATATTCCACCTATGTATTTCACCATTTATGCACATGTTTCACCCATATACATCACCATTTAAATACATATTTCACCTATGTATTTCGCCTTTTACAAATTCTTATTATCATCATTACACCATGTAAGTTTAATAACTTAATTCACCAAACAACATAATGAAGTCCTTAGACCTCAAATACCTAACATCCACCCATGCATATTTCAATTTGACTTTTTACCACCTAAGTCAAATACACCAATACACCACATACCACATTATAGTTTGACTATTTACCTCCTAAGTCAAATACACCATATTACACAATTTTAGTTTGACTCTTTACCACCTAAGTCAAATACACCAATACACCACATACCACATTATAGTTTGACTTTTTACCACCTAAGTCAAATACACCAATACACCACATTACACAATTTTTGTTTGACTCTTTACCACCTAAGTCAAATACACCAATACACCATATACCACATTATAGTTTAACTCTTTACCACCAAAGTCAAATACACCAATACACCACATTACACAATTTTAGTTTGACTCTTTACCACCTAAGTCAAATACACCAATACACCACATACCACATTATAGTTTGACTCTTTACCACCTAAGTCAAAATCAACATACAATATGTAAATAGAATTAAACCACATAATCTACTTACATATAAACTACTTATCTACTACTAAGTAAGTGCAAAGCACTTACCTTTGCCAATGAAGATTCCAATCCGTCTTCAAAGCTAGCATCTTTAACGCCTTGATCACCTAAACAATCCACATGTTTAGTAATCTAATTTACTCCAATACATTCACCAATTAAAGTTTAACTCCCACCCAAGATCTTATGATATTCACTAACATCTAAACTTGGTTACTAGGCCTCATACAAGCTTTTAACCATTGTTAATCCAATTCTACCCATTTTGACTCGTTAAGGTTTTCACCCAATTTCTACCATTTCATCCAATTCATAAATCACCAATTCAATTGAGATTAAACTTGAAAATGTTTTTATATTACACCATAAACATTTATCCATACCCAATTCACCATTTAAACACCTTCAAGTGTAAAACCCCCAAATTGGGTTCTCAAGAACCCTAATTTCTAAATCATCAAATTGATTAAGATTTCTTATAAATTAAAGCGTCTGTTACTCCCATAAACACTTACCAACCATCAATTCAGCCCCTATTGCTTGATTTCATCAAAACCCATCAAGAACACCGTAAATGGTGGATTCAAGAGGTGAAAGAGAGCTTATTTGTTGTTTTGGTTGGATTGAAAGAATCAACACCTTCAGTCTGAGCATGCATAAACCGTTCTTGATCAAGGATCCTCTTTCTCCCTCTCTTCTCCTTGAATTGTGATACACACACAGGTGTGAGTCGCTACTTTTAATCCTCCACCAAAAACCAGATTTGGGTGAATTACAAAACCAGTCCCTGTAGTTGTAAATTTATCACCTTGCACCAAAGTTAGACATTTCCACCTTTTGTAATTAGCCTCCAACTTTCATTTCTATAAAAACACCCCTACAATAAAATTAATATATTATACGGCAAACCCGAAAGTTGGTTCGTTACATATCACTCCCCCTATTTTTGGGTTTCGTCCCCGAAACCCGATCCATCAAAAGATTAGGGTAACACTCGGGTATCTATCCTCAGATTCCCGAGTAGTTTCCGCCCCTTATCTAATGATCTCACTGAACCAACACTTAGTTAATCCGCTTATACCACAAGCGTTTCACCTAGCTACCTAAGGTTGCCACCATTTCCTTTAGATGAATATTCATCATCCACTTCAACACCGCTATGAGAAGCAACATCCACTTCTCTCGCCACACATTCCCGTGGATAAACCACGAGGAATGTATCATGGTGTCTACATGATCCCCGAGTAATTCCCAATGAGAAACCACTTTAAAAACTAAAGTCAAGTCCGAACGGTCCAACAAACGGGGACTTGGCCTCCCACTTTTTCGACCCCAATACACCTCCTTTATAAAGGGAAACCTTTATATCGTCAAAGTTCCCATTTGAAATTCAATACACTTCCTCCCTAAATCCACTTAGGGTTTTCTATCCGTCTTGAGCGGGTTTTTCAATCATACTCAATAAACAAGATCTTTCACGTAAAGTCTCGAATCACACCACGAGTATTAGTTCACGACAACTAATAGCACCCAACCAAACGGTATTCGACACCGTTCAACATTTAGTAATTCAATTATCGGCATATGAATACTCAAATGTTAGTTAAGATGACACCATCTTTCAACTAATGGTAATTAGTCACCTGATTTTCTCCGAATCGAAGAAGAAACCAACACCTCAATCCGACTCAACAGGTACAGATGTAACATGTCGCATCACGCACTTCTTGAACCAAAGTTTTCCGACCACTTGAAAGAGTAGGTTCACTTTTGGTATTCGGCCTACACGCGTAGGTAAATGAGACAATTATAACCACACACTTGATTGTGCCACTTTTCATTCCCAGCCACAAAATTTAAACTCCAAATCAACATATAACAACCCCCGAGACATTTAAGTCTCATTAATCATCCATGAAGTTCAAATACTTCAATATAACTATTGAAATTCGGGGACTTCAACTCAACCTTCCAACGCTCGCCAGCAAATAAATTCATCAATTCCCTCACCGAGTTCTCTCATTTAGTTGTTACAATGAAGCTCACAACTGACTAGGAGATTATGCAATACTCATGTCTCGTTGCAAATAGACATAAACGAGTCTAATCCAAGAGGCACCAAAACAATATATAAGGCATACGGTCTTCCTAAAGAAAGACACGTCAAATGCCATAGCCCAATCCTCTTTCAATAATCCATCACCCTGTGTATCCCAACAACTTTAGCGTAAGTCATCCTTTGAGATTCAAGGATCTTTATCTTACAATCCCCCTTTGAAGTTCGAATACTTCATTTTCGATCACCGGTCGTGAAGTTCTAAGACTTCTAACGTCATTTACCCTTAATTACTTCAATCATGGCGGGTCAACATATATGTCTTTAGAATTCACCGCCACATCCTATAATGGATTTCCACCCAAGCCGAAATGGCACACCAAATCATTCCGAAGAAGGACCTCTCCCTTCAGGGAATTTTAAGAAATTCACGAAGCTAATGAGCGTGAACGACTTTGTTTCGAAGATAAAAAAAGACTACCCTCGAATAAACAGCCACCGTATTAGCATACATGGGCCTACACACCCTTCGCATTGATCCACATAAACCGTGTAACTTTTAAGAAGCCAGGAAGTTACATCCGCAATCCCTTAGTATACATAACGGAAATGATACCATTCATGAGACAACGTCCTCCTCTACCTTCATTGTTGAACTAGGACTTAGACACATGTTCAAAGCCTTGGCTTGGCTGCATAATAAGTTCGTATAAAAACGTACGACCTTAATAGTGTTAACCAAGCCTTGGCTTATCAATCTCTACTTGTATAAAGACGTACAAGATTCAAGAGAAGTTTGATTAAAAAGGTTTTACACTTTAAAGATCAAGAACACTCACAAATATAAAGACGGATTTAGACAATAATAAAAGCCCACCAAAATGGTGGTTTTAAGGAAGAATAGTTAAATACATAAACACATCACTTGGATTAATACGTTAAACATTAACATACACCAAACTTCATCTTCACCCTAGCAATACAAAGAGTCTAGCCATGAATGGCCATACTAACTAGCATAACGCTGAGTTTCGTAGGCTCCCCTATTGCGGAACAAGGAGGAAGAGCCCATCTACTCACTACTACTACACTCTAACTACGAAATAAGCTTTCTCTGGTGTGTTCTTGGGGTGTGTAAGGGATGGATGGGTGTGTGGAATGAAGAAATCAACCCCTATATTTATAGGCCTCAAAATGAGCAATGCACGGCCATGCATTGGATTGCATGGGCGTGCAAACACCTCGGGAATCAAACAGGGTACAAGTGACAATGTACTAGAGCCTTGGGGAGCAAGTTGGCCATTGTACGGCCGTGCAATGGGATGCACGGCCGTGCATTGCCTCCTTGCTTCCCAGTTTCGTCTTTTAGTTGCTGGTTTGACTTCTTGGGAGTCAATGCTCGGGTTTAGTCCTCTAAAAGCTTGATTTCTTCATGTTTTAAGCTGGTTTTTGCTTTGTTTATCTTGGAGCACCGAATAACCTGCAATTGTAAATATTAATGCATTAAGTATCAATTGCAAGGTTATTAATCATTTAGTATCATAATATGGGGATTATTACGCATGCAAAACATGTATAATTTAGGACATATCCGTTACCCAAGTGGTGGCGGTCCGCCACCCAATGACACAGGATGGGGGTTTCTTAGCGGTCCTCTACCAGCAACATGCACCCGTACTGGACCGTTAGGCTTGACCTTAGCGGTCCGCCAAGGTCTTAAAATTCCAATTTTTCATTTTAAACCCTGAACTTATGTATTTTAGATATACCAAGTCCTTAAGGTTCTAACCTTGGCATTTCTTGGACATTTTTTTATGGCAGGTGTTACATCCTCCTCACCTTGTTTAAAACTCATCCTCGAGTTTATTCAAATAAGTGCGGGTATTTCTTTCTCATTTCAGACTCTAGTTCCCACGTATATTCAGGCCCACGTCTGGAGTTCCATTTCACTTTTACAATCATCAATTTCTTTCTTTTTAATCTGTTTTCCTACATGTCCTCGATTTGCATAGGTTGTTCCGTGAATTTTAATTTTTTGTTTACCTCTACATCGTGTAGGGGTATTACCAGAGATTCATCTGCTAAATACTTACGCAGATTTGATACATGGAATGCATCGCGTACTTATTCATTTCTTCTGATAATTCAAGTTGATAGGCCACAGACCCAACTCTTATCAAGATTTTGAATGGTTCTACGAATCTAGGACTTAATTTCCCTTTCTTTCCAAATCTTACAACGCCTTTCCATGGTGAAACTTTCAACAGTACGTTATCACTGACGTTGAATTCTAACGGCTTTCGTCTTTTATCAGTATAACTCTTTCAATCTATCTTTTATTTGGATAATTTTCTCAGTTGTTTCCAGAACTATTTTAGGTCCTGACAACTGATTTTCTCCTATTTCAGACCAACATATTGGAGTTCGACATTTACGACCGTATAAGGCTTCAAAAGAAGCGGCCTGTATACTCGTCTGATAGCTATTATTATAGGAGATTTCCATTAGAGGTAAGTGGTCCTCCCAACTTCCTCCAAGATCAATAACACAAGCCCTTAACATATCTTCAAGGGTTTGAATTGTTCTTTCGATCTGCCCGTCCGTCTGAGGATGGTAGGCAGTGCTAAGATTTAGTTTAGTACCGAGGGCTTTTTGGATACTTTGCCAGAGTCGAGAAGTAAATCTACTATCTCTATCTGACAGATAGATAGTGGCACACTGTGCAATGTTATAATTTTATTAATGTATAGTTGTGCCAGCTTATCCATACTGAATGTTTCTTTCATGGGAAGAAAATGAGCAGACTTGGTGAGCCTGTCAATGATAACCCAGATTGTATCATTTCCTCGACTGGTTCGGGGAAGTTTTGTAATAAAATCCATGGTTATTATTTCCCATTTCTAGACGAGAATTTCAAGTTGCTGTAACAAACCAGACGGCTTTTGATGTTCAGCTTTAACTTGAGAGCAAGTTAGACACTTTGCAACATAGATAGCGATATGTTTCTTCATTCCTATCCACTAGTAATTGGTTTTTAGGTTTTTGTACATATTATCGCTTCTAGGATGCATTGTATACTTAGATTTACGGGCTTCTTCCAGAATTTCTTCACGAGTATTTCCATAGATTGGAACCCATATTTTCTTATTCATTCTAAGAATTCCATCATCTCCCTTGACCAATTGGTCAATCATTCCTCTCAATCCTTCTTTCTCAAGGTTGGGTTCTTGCAAAGCAATTTTCTAAGATTCCTTAATACGAGTAATAAGGTCGATTCGGAGATCGAGTCTTAAAGCACGTACTCTTTTTGGTTTCTCGTGTTCTTTTCTGCTTAAGGCATTGGCTACAACATTGGATTTTCCTTCATGATAACAAATTTCGCAATCATAATCATTCAGAACTTCTATCAAACGCCTTTGCCTCATATTCAGTTCTTTCTGACTGAATATATACTTAGGCTTTTGTGATCAGTGAATATGGTAAATTTGACTCCATAAAGATAGTGCCTCAATAATTTTAAAGCGAAAATTATGGCGCCCAATTCTAAATCACGAGTCGTGTAATTCTTTTCAAGAGAATTCAATTTTCGGGAAGCATAAGCAATCACTTTGCTTCCTTGCATTAACACACAACCAAAGCCGGTGTGTGAAGCATCACAGTATATTGAAAAGCCTTCATTTCCATCTGGCAGAGCTAGTATAGGTGCTTGTGTCAGTTTCTTTTTCAAAGTTTCAAAAGCTTCAGATTGTTTAGGACCCCATTCATACTTAACTGACTTGCGAGTCAGAGAAGTTAATGGTATAGCAATTCGAGAGAAATCTTGGATAAATCTCCGATAGTAACCAGCTAATCCAAGGAAACTACGGAATTCTGTTGGAGACTTTGGGATTTCCCATTTAGATATCGCTTCAATTTTTACAGGGTCAACTTGGATGCCATTTTTATTAATGACATGCCCAAGGAATTGGACTTTTGACAACCAGAATTCATATTTTGAGAATTTAGCGTATAACTTTTCTGTTCTCACGAGTTCAAGCAAAATTTTTAGATGATTAGCATGATCTTCCTCACTTTCGGAGTAAATAAGGATATCATCGATGAATACGATAACGAATTTGTCTAAGTAAGGTTTATAGACTCGATTCATCATATCCATGAAAGCAGCTAGAGCATTAGTAAGTTCGAACGACATTACCGTGAACTCATAATGACCATATCGAGTTCTGAAAGCAGTTTTAGGAATATCCTCTTCCTGGATTTTCAATTGGTGATAGCCAGAACGAAGATCAATTTTAGAGAAACAACGTGCTCCTTGGATTTGATAAAAAAGATCATCAATTCGGGGAAGTGGATAATGGTTCTTTATCGTAACTTTATTCAGTTCACGATAATCAATGCACATACGCATTGAGCCGTCTTTCTTTTTGACAAATAAGACCGGAGCTCCCCAAGGCAACGAGCTTGGTCTAATGAATCCTTTTTTAAGCAATTCATCCAATTATTTCTTTAATTCTGCCATCTCAGTTGGAGCTAATCTGTACGGGGCTTTAGCAATTGGTGTCGTACCAGGCACAAGATTAATTCTAAATTCCACTTCTCTCTCAAGTTGAATCCCGGGCAGTTCATCAGGAAAGAAATCATGAAATTCAGCCACAACCGGCACATTTTCTATCTTCTTTTTGGTGTCGGTAGTTATAGATACAAGGTATGCTAAGCATCCTTTTCTTAGATACTTTGTGGATTTTGACATTGAAATTATCCCAACGGAGTTGGATAATTTATCGCTATTGATTGTAAGGATGTTGCCTTTCATCGAATGAAGTTCAATTACCTTTTTATCACACAGGATACGGGCTTGGCTAGATGCTAACCGATCCATTCCAAAACCTGCCAAAGTCATTGGCAATAATTTTGCAGGTATAACATGTCCGGATAGTGTGATATGACAATCGTTTAGGATTTCAGAGATTTGGATGAGGTCACCATTGGCAGTTTCTACCACGTATTTCTTGTCTAGTTTAACTAGAGTTTTATTTAACAGTTTACAGAATCTATGATCTATAAAACTTTAGTTTGCACCAGAGTCAAATAAAACTCGAGCATAAACATTATTGACAAGAAATGTACACGTAATGACATCGGGCATGCCTGCTGCATCATGAGTATTGAGAACGAATGCTCGTGCATTCTTCTTTACTCCATCTGCAGGTTTGGGACCTATCCCATTAGGTTTCTTCATTTTGGGACAACAGATTTTGATGTGGCCAGCCCCACCACATTCAAAACAAGAAACTGGTTTCTTCCTAAAGCAATTTTCCGTTATATGTCCGGACATTTTGCAGAAACTGCAATAAGGTCCAGATCGACATTGTCCTAAGTGCCTATTTTTGCATCTTGGACATTCAGGAATAGAGGAGTTGTTGTTACGGGGAGTGAAATTAGATTTCTTTATTCCACTTAGGTCTTGCCCAGATTCCTTCTTCTTCTTTCCTTCTTCCTGGTTTCTAATCAGGCTACTAGTTAATGATGCTCCCAAATCCATAGCATCATCAAGATTCTCACAATTTGCGACTTTGACCATGTCGCGGATTTCACCGATCAAACCCCAAATATAGCGCTTTATTAGGTTTGATTCTGGGGTAGCAAGATGAGGAACTATTCGAGCATATTCCAGAAGTTTGGTGGAATATTCCTGATGATTTGTTCCAATCATCTTCAGACTCAGAAATTTTCTTTCAATTTCTTCCCGTTTATTTTAGGGAACGTATATCTTTTCTATTCATGCCTTAAATGCATTCCAGCTGTAACGAACCAAAATCCAGGTTTCGTTATAAATAAATATTCTAATAAATATTATGGTGAAAATAATATTTTAGAAATAAGTTGAAACAAGTGGGTTTCAAGTTAGTAATGGGGTTATATTAGTTTTTAACTAATTTTGGAATGAAAATGGGTGAATTGGAAGTGGAAGGGCTAAATGTGTAACATGGCAAAATCTGCCATTTTGACTAGTAAAAGTCAAAATTGTCTTCATTTTGTATGAAGAGGCCGATGGTTTGAAGAGAAAAAGGAGAAAAGAGGAGTTCGAGCTAAATCGTACATTTGAGCTTGAATTCGTGAAGGTTTTGGCTCACACAACAACTTCCTAACTTCAAGTAAATGTAGTCTTCCATTGATTTCACCTATGAATGTGTTAGTTGGTGGGTTTTGTAGAAATCCAGAAATTTTGAATGTATGTTGATAATTAGTGTTAGATTGTTGATAATCTATCTAAACTAAAGGTAAAGATTGGTGATTAACATCCTAGAACCCTTTGATTTTAAATTTGAGAAATTAGGGTTCATATGGAAAGAATTAGGGGTTTTGAGTTATGATGATAGGATGATGAATTAATAATGATTAAGTGTTTATATGTTGTTAGACACTTGAAAGAACACCAAATTAACCTAATTATAAAGATTGAATAAAAATTAGTGTTAAGGAAAGGGTAATGAAACTCAAGTAGGTGAGTTTGGTTGGATATAGAG
The DNA here is from genome assembly GCA_023525975.1 of Smallanthus sonchifolius. Lineage (NCBI taxonomy): Eukaryota > Viridiplantae > Streptophyta > Magnoliopsida > Asterales > Asteraceae > Smallanthus > Smallanthus sonchifolius. The sequence goes on from CM042037.1 coordinate 24,655,979, forward strand.
TGTTTGGTTATGGGTATAACTCAAACGAGTCAGTTTGGGTTGTTAAATAGAAAATTGGGTTGTGAACCCAATTAAAATGTGATTCTGGTGTATGATGGATTACTAAACTAGATGAATGTGTTTAGGTAATCAAATTGCAAAACGTGAAGTGGAATCGGGACCTTCGAATCCACAAGGTAAGTGCTTTTGCACTTACTTAGTAATTGATGATAAATGTTGTGATATGCAATGTTGTATGCAAAATGTGTTAAGTATCGTAATTTGTTATGTGGGATGAATGTGTATAGAGGTGTATGAATAATGAATGAATGTAGTTATAGTATTAATACTATAATTGATATGTGGATATGGAGTTATGGTCTAAGTACCATAACGGATATGTGGTTATGAAGTTATGAACTAAGAATCATAATGGAAATGTGATGAGGAAGTTATGGCCCATGTTCCATAATGGAAATGGAATTGTGTTAATCTTGAATATAAAATGAAAAGAATGAAACTTGTATGGTGTTATACAAGTGATTATGTCGCCTAATGGGTATTTGGGTGGAAACGGGTCAAAATGGATGAATGGGTGAAAATAGTAACATTTTACCTTGATGTATGTTTTTATTTTCATTACTAATGGTGTTATGTTTATGTGATTTTGTAGGAAAAGCTCCGATGTAGTCCAAGTCAAGTACAAGGCGTTGGCGGATTCTCGTATGTGTAAATGGTTGATCTTGGGATGTAAATTAAAATTCTCGAAAGGGATGTAAATTTGAAACAAGAATTGATGTTTTGGTGTATATTTTGGTGAATGAATATTTGGTTAAAAACCCAAGTGTTTGGGATATTTTTGGTTATGTTGAAATGGTAAAAGATGGAAAATTTGGCTAAGTGTTGGAACTGGGCAAAAATCCAAACTCTCTGTTTGCTGCGTGTTTTCGCGCAACGCGAAGAACCAAGGACAGGTCTTCGCGACACGCGAAGACCTGTATTTCCAGATTTTGTTTTTGGGACTCCCTCGCGGCATGCAAATGGAGGTCCCCAGAAGTTCGCGACACGCGAACAGTAAAAAAAAATTCTTGGGATAAATGCTTCCGCGTGTGTAAATGTTTATTATAGCAGGTGTTTTAAATTAAGGGTGTTACAACTTGGTATCAGAGCAATGGTTTGAGGGATTTGGTGCAGATGGCACCAAACTCAAACTGGATACTCTTGATATGGGGGAAATGATACGAGAATCCATGAAGGACTTGACTAAGACTCGGAGCTTACGGAAATGAAAGGTTAGTAATGATTTGATAAAGTGGATATATATATACATATATATCATGTATATGTATATGTATAAATGAATGACAAGGTGTTTTGTGTGCCGAAACTTGTTTTATGATTTGTTATATGAATATGATAATTATATTTGGGCATAACGTATTACTAAACATGTCTGGCCAATATGATTAAAAAGACGAGATGTCCAATGGTCTTTATGATAACCATATGACAATGAACATTTGCAAGGATTAGGTGAAGGTGATTATATATATGTATGTATGTATATAGGTACATATATATACTTAATACATATAAGAGTGTAGGTGTGATGGATACCTAAGGTATTGAAAGTGTAAGGATGTTAAGGTGCTTTTGTTCTAATTCTTAGTTAAGAAATGACAGAAGAAACGAGCAATGAACCGTTGGATTCAAGAATCCAAGAAATGATTAAGGAAGAAGTGGACAAGGCCTTTGAGCAAGCCACATCTTTGCTCATGGAAGAAATGAGAGGGGCTGTTAAGCTCACTCTTGAGGAGGTTATGAAAGAAAAGGAAAAGGAACCACAAGGTTGTACTCTTAAAGAGTTTATGGTAATCAAGCCCAAGGAGTGTAATGGGCAAATGGACCCGATCCTTAGCCACAGGTGGGTGGTGGATATGGAATCGAATTTTGAGACGACAAAGTGCAAACCCGAGGACAGGGTTATGTTTAGTGTGCCTCTACTGACGGGAAGGGCAAAAGAATGGTTATTGAATCTCCGAAAGGAGAGGGGTGAATTGAGTGTGACCTCCATGACTTGGGAGGATTTTAAGACGGCTTTTCTGAAACACCATTGCCCACAAGCCATAGTTAACAGGATGACTGAGGAGTTCCTCCTCATGAGGCAAACGACTGAGTCAATAGATGAATTGGTAGGGGCTTTCTTTGATCGCGCCAAGTTCTGTCCGGACGTGGTGTCGACCGAGAAGGCGAAGATTGACAGATTTTATGCTATGTTGACTGTGGAGTTCAGAGATAGCATATCTCCATCCTCTTTTACCACACTTGTAGATTTCATAAACAGGTGTCGGGAAAGGGAGGTGGAGTTGAGGAGGCAAGAAGCAAGAGGTGAAAAGAGAAAGCGTGAAATTGTGGAACAAGTTGTGAAGAAGATAAAGGGCGGGAGCCCTAGCAAGAAGCCGTTTACCAAGTTTTCTCCACAGGGATGCAAGGTTTGTGGAAAGGAGCATTTTAGGGAATGTAGGAAGGGAACGTCAAATTGCTATAAATGTGGGAAGCCGGGGCATATGGCTAATCAATGTCCAAGCCAAATCCGTATATGCTACAATTGTTACAAGCCCGGGCACAATAGGGCAGATTGCCCCGAGCTGAAGCAAGGTGAAAGTGAAAGGAAGGTTGAAATAAAAAAGCCAAAGGGTAGAGCTTTCCACATCTCGGCGGAAGAGGCGAAGAATAACTCGGAGATGGTGTCAGGTATATTCAAGATTAACTCTTTACCTGCACTAGTTCTATTTGATTCGGGGGCTAGTCGTTCATTTATGTCCTTGAAATTTGTTAAACATTCTTCTTTTCTAAGTAGCAAGTTAGACTAACCCTTAGAAATCGAGACGGCAATCGATAAGATCTTCCTAGTTTTTGATGTTTTTAAAAATTGTAAGTTAAGGGCGGGGGGTGAAACGTTCCTTATTGATTTAATTCCTATGACCATGGGGGATTTTGAAGTTATTATGGGGATGGACTGGTTGTCAAGGAACAAAGCGAATATTTTATGTGGACCTAAGGCGATACAACTCGATTCCCCGTCGGGTGAGTCCATTTACATAGAAGGTGAAAAGAACGGTAAGGTAAGATTATGTTCTTATGTGAAGGCAAAAAAGTACATGGCGTGGGTGCAAGGCGTACATGGCTTGTGTTGCGGATGTGATCGAGAAGGTGAAAGATATTCGTGATGTTTCGGTTGTGAATCAGTTTGAGGATGTGTTTCCAGTTGAGTTACCAGGGTTTCCTCCGAAGAGGGAGGTAGAGTTTGGGATTGACTTGATACTGGGTGCTAAGCCGGTAGCTAAAGCACCTTATAGGTTGGCACTGCCGGAAATGAAAGAGCTAATGGAGCAATTACAGGAACTACTTGATAAAGGTTTCATACGCCCAAGCGTCTCGCCTTGGGGTGCATCCGTTCTCGTCGTTAAAAAGAAGGATGGAAGCATGAGGATGTGTATGGATTATCGGGAATTGAACAAGTTGACGGCGAAGAATCGATACCCGTTACCTCGGATTGACGACCTATTTGACCAATTGCAAGGGGCGTCATGGTACTCTAAAGTTGATTTGAAGTCCGGGTATCATCAGTTGAAAGTGAAAGAAGACGACATTCCTAAGACGGCTTTCCACACTCGTTACAGTCACTATGAGTTTACGGTTATGCCTTTCGGTTTAACCAACGCGCCCGCGGTTTTCATGGATCTTATGAACCGGGTGTGTAGACCGTTCGGTCATTGTGTTTATTGACGATCTTCTCATTTATTCAAGGAGCGAGGGTGATCATGCTTGTCATTTGCGTGAGATTCTTGAAGTTCTTCAAAGGGAAAAGCTTTATGAAAAATTTTCTAAGTGCGCATTTTGGTTATGAGAGATCCAATTTTTGGGTCATGTGATTAATGAGAAAGGGATTACAGTCGACCCATCCAAAATAGTGGCGGTAAAAGATTGGTCATCGCCGAAAACGCCTTCAGAAATTAGAAGTTTCTTGGGGTTGGCGGGTTATTATCGGCGGTTTATTGAAAACTTCTCTCGGATTGCTTTGCCGATGATGAAGTTGACGCGTAAAGAGACTAAGTTTGTATGGGGAAAGAATCTGCCTTTCAACTCTTGAAAGAAAAGTTGACTAAGGCGCCTGTTTTATCCTTGTCGGACGGGACTAAAGATTTTATGGTGTATTCGGATGCCTCGCATTCGGTGTTGGGTTGTGTTTTGATGCAAAGGGGGGAAGTAATTTCCTATTCGTCTAGGCAATTGAAGACTCACGAGGTGAATTACCCTACCCATGATTTAGAACTTGCGGCCGTGGTTTTTGCGCTCAAGATTTGGAGGCATTATTTATATGGGGCTAAGTGTACGATCTTCACGGATCACAAAAGTCTCAAATATTTCTTTGACCAAAAGGACCTCAATATGAGGCAAAGGCGGTGGCTTGAATTGGTCAAGGACTATGATTGTGAGATACTTTATCATCAGGGTAAAGCGAATGTGGTGGCGGACGCTCTTAGTCGGAAGACGAGCCATACACCTATCAAGGTGAAGTCATTTAAGATGACAATTTCATCATCTCTTATTGATGAAATCCGGAGGCTCAAGTGTTAACACTTGGTGGTGATTTGAAGAAGGAACGGATGGTTGCTTATGTTGATAAGCTTGGGGAAAATAGCACGGGTTTAAAGACATGCTTTGAGAGAATTTGGATTCCTACGTTGTCAAGTCTTTTGACAACTATTTTAGACGAGCCGCATAAATCCAATTATTCTATCCATCCGGGGGCCACAAAGATGTTTTATGATTTGAGGTGTCATTTTTGGTGGCCGAGTATGAGGCGTGATATTGTTAAGTATGTGGAAAGGTGTCTCTCATGCTTAAGGGTAAAGGCGGAGCACCAAAAGCCGTATGGAAAGCTTCAACCGCTTGAAATACCGCTTTGGAAATGGGAGAACATAACCATGGATTTGATCACTAAACTACCAAAGACTCGAAAGGGTTATGATGCGATTTGGGTAGTAGTGGATCGGTTGACAAGAGTGCACATTTTTTTCCTATAAAAGAAACGTATTCATCGGATAGATTGGCGGAAATTTATGTGAAGGAAATTGTGTCACGTCATGGTGTACCGATGACGATTATATCGGATCGTGATACGAGATTTACTTCTCGTTTTTGGAAGAAATTTCATGAGGATATGGGGACTAGATTGAATCTTGGCACCGCTTATCATCCACAAACGGATGGTCAAAGAGAGCGGACGATTCAAACGCTCGAGGATATGTTGCGAGCGTGTGCATTGGATTTTGGGGGTAGTTAGGACAACCATTTACCGTTGGCGGAATTTTCTTATAACAATAGCTACCATTCTAGTATTGGTATGCCGCCTTTTGAGGCATTGTATGGGAGGAAATGTCGAACACCCGTGTGTTGGGGTGAAATTGGTCAACGGGAACTTGGTAGTAAAGAAGTGGTCAAGGAAACTAATAGTAGTATTGACTAAATAAGGGCACGCTTGAAGGCGACTCAAGATCGCCAAAAATCCTATGCGGATAATAGAAAACGGTCGATTGAGTTTCAAGTGGGGGACTTTGTGCTTTTGAAAGTCTCTCCTTGGAAAGGGGTGATACGGTTTAGGAAACGGGGGAAGTTAAGTCCACGTTTCATCAGACCGTTTAAGGTGATAGCAAGGGTGGGTGCGGTGGCTTATCATTTGGAGCTACTGGAGGGACTAAGTAGACTTCATAACACGCTTCGTGTGTCTCATTTGCGAAAATGTTTGGCGGATGAATCTACTTTTGTTCCATTGGATGATATTGAATTAGATGAAAAGTTGGATTATGGTAAGGAACCGGTGGCAATCTTGGATATAAAGGTGAAGCGTTTACGCAATATAGAGATTTGCCAAGTTTTGGTGAGGTGGAAACATAAGAAGGGAGCAGAAATGACTTGGGAAACCGAGGAAGAAATGGTCAAATATTATCCGAACCTTTTTATGTGAAGTCGGTTTTCTGGGACGAAACCCAAATAAGGGGAGGTGAGTTGTAACGAACCAAAATCCGGGTTTCGTTATAAATAAATAAATAATCTAATAAATATTATGGTGAAAATAATATTTTAGAAATAAGTTGAAACAACTGTTTTCAAGTTAGTAATGGGGTATATTAGTTTTTAACTAATTTTGGAATGAAAATGGTGGAAGTGGAAGGGCTAAATGTGTAACATGGCAAAATCTGCCATTTTGACTAGTAAAAGTCAAAATTGTCTTCATTTTGGATGAAGAGGTCGATGGTTTGAAGAGAAAAAGCAGAAAAGAGGAGTTGGGGCTAAATCGTGCATTTGATCTTGAATTCGTGAAGGTTTTGGCTCACACAACAACTTCCTAACATCAAGTAAGTGCAGTCTTCCATTGATTTCACCTATGAATGTGTTAGTTGGTGGGGTTTGTAGAAATCCGGAAATTTTGAATGCATGTTGATAATTAGTGTTAGATTGTTGATAATCTAGCTAAACTAAAGGTAAAGATTGGTGATTAACATCCTAGAACCCTTTGATTTTGATTTTGAGAAATTAGGGTTCATATGGAAAGAATTGGGGGGTTTTGAGTTATGATGATAGGATGATGAATTAATGATGATTAAGTGTTTATAAGTTGTTAGACACTTGAAAGAACACCAAATTAACCTAATTATAAAGATTGAAAAAAAATTAGTGTTAAGAAAAGGGTAATGAAACTCAAATAGGCGAGTTTGGATGGATAGAGAGTGTTTGGTTATGGGTATAACTCAAACGGGTCAGTTTGGGTTGGAAATAGAAAATTGGGTTGTGAACCCAATTAAAATGTGATTTTGGTGTATGATGGATTACTAAACTAGATGAATCTGTTTAGGTAATCAAATTACAAAACGTGAAGTGGAATCGGGACCTTCGAATCCACAAGGTAAGTGCTTTTGCACTTACTTAGTAATTGATGATAAATGTTGTGATATGCAATGTTGTATGCAAAATGTGTTAAGTATTATAATGTGTTATGTGGGATGAATGTGTATAGAGGTGTATGAATAATGAATGAATGTAGTTATAGTATTCATACTATAATGGATATGTGGATATTGAGTTATGGTAGAAGTACCATAATGGATATGGGGTTATGAAGTTATGATCTAAGAATCATAATGAAAATGTGATGAGGAAGTTATGGCCCATGTGCCATAATGAAAATGGAATTGTGTTAATCTTGAATATAAAATGAAAAGAATGAAACTTGTATGGTGTTATACAAGTGATTATGTCGCCTAATGGGTATTTGGGTGGAAACGGGTCAAAATGGATGAATGGGTGAAAATGGTAACATTTTACCTTGATGTATGTTTTTTTTATCTTCATTACTAATGGTGTTATGTTTATGTGATTTTGTAGGAAAAGCTCCGATGTTGTCCAAGTCAAGTCCAAGGCGTTGGTGGATTCTCGTATGTGTAAATGGTTGATCTTGAGATGTAAATTGAAATTCTCGAAAGGGATGTAAATTTGAAACAAGAATTGATGTTTTGGTGTTTATTTTGGTGAATGAATATTTGGTCAAAAACCCAAGTGTTTGGGATATTTTTGGTTATGTTGAAATGGAAAAAGATGGAAAATTTGGCTAAGTGTTGGAACTGGGCAAAAATCCAAACTCTCTGTTTGTTGGGTGTTTTCGCGCCACGTGAAGAACCAAGGACAGGTCTTCGCGACACGCGAAGACCTGGTTTTCCGGATTTTGTTTTTGGGACTCCCTCGCGGCACGCGAAGGGAGGGCCCCAGAAATTCGCGACACGCGAACAGTAAAAAAAATCTTGGGATAAATGCTTCCACGTGTGTAAATGTTTATTATAGCTGGTGTTTTAAATTAAGGGTGTTACACCAGCCCATTGCATAGGCAGCATTTTTTCTTTGGCAGCAACAATGTTGTTCCACCATTTTAAAGCTTGATCTCTAAACAGATTGGAGGCATATAAGACTTTGTCTTTTTCTGCACATTTGCTTATGGCCAGCACAGATTCGGTCTTTTCTATGCACCTGAATGTGGCAATACCTCCTTCTCTTCCCGAAAAGTTATAGGGTTTACAATCTTAAAACATCTTGTATGTACAACCCATAGTCTTTTTCTTCTTTTCCACATGATTATAATTATTACCCATACCTTCATCCTCTGATGAATTATGGTAATATTCTTCCTTCTCAGTTCTCTTAGTTTTATGAGTCGTGGAGCCTTCAGGTTTAAGAGTAATGGGTTTTGATTGAGTAACTGTTCGGGTATTTATAGGTTGAGAATGGATAGATTGTGGAATTGATGGCTGAATAGACAATTTGTCTGCCTGTCTATTTTCTAATTCTTCAAAGATCATTGGGAGTGAATCCTTGATTCCCTCCGCAATCATCCTTTGAAATTATTTTCGAGAATCATTATTTTCAGCAGCATTCTCAAACACTACTTGTTTCTTCTTGCCTCTTGTATTTTGAGAAGGTCCGGTTTGTTTAAACATGCTATTAAAGGAACAAGTTTGGAATTAAAATAGAACTTTTTATTGATGAAATATATTACAAGAGAAAATACACATATTGAAGTTTATTATATCTAGAAATTTCTAAAATTCTTTTCTTCAAGAACTTGAACTAGTAAAGCATTCCGAGCTTCAACTTCAGCTTTTTCTCGTTCTAGTTCATGTATTCAGTTTAGTAGCATTTGTTCTCTTTCATTCCTTGGAGCATTCTCATTTATATATGGAACAGGGATATGAACATTTTCCGAGTACGGAACGTGAGGTGCGTTTGAATCAGCTCGTTCTTCTTCTTTGGGATCACATTTATTTTGATGAGATATTTTAGCGTATCCCCCATGAAAATTTTGTGAATATATTGGAGTGGTATTATAGCTTCCAGCAGTAGGAGCAAAATGAAAACTTATAGAAGGATTATAGGGAACGTTAGAGTTTCCTATTTCTCCGAGACTTCTAAAAGTAGAACTTTCAGTTTCCTCATTATTTTCTATAGTTGTTTCATTTATTCTACGTTCAAAGTAATTAGTTGGAGCAAATTTGCGAAGAAAAATAGGACATTTGCCTTTTCCAACCATTCTGAAATTAAAACAAAATGAAGTTTTATTTATAATAAAATATATTACAACGAAAAGACAAAATATAATAAGGATTTTAGTCCTTCATAAGCTCTTTCCCAAGAGTCATCAAGTCTTCTCCATATTCATATACTTGTTTTTCGTAGAATTTAGTCCTTGCCTTGCCTATTATCTTCTCCCTTGTTACCTCGTCCGTTTGATGCAATGAACGATCGAAACATTCTATAGGGGAAGAAGGCATAATATGCTCATAACCATATTTTGGTGGAGGTTCACGGAGTCCTACCATGATATCATTATAAGCATTTTGGTATGTAGGAGGAGCTTGGAAATATTCTTTGAAAGGACTATTATAAGGTGGTTCAGGAAACATGTAAGGGTCGTATGAAACTTGGGATTCAGAATTATAGGATTGTTGATTAGAACTTTCCGGAGCAGAATTATAGAATGGATAGTCTTCAGGGTTTTCAGAAGCATGTTCATAGTGATAAGTTTCTTCAGATGGATCTTCTTCAGTTGACAAGCCTTGTTGAATTTGGATTGATTGTACATCATTTTCTTGTGGTATGGGGTACCAGTATTCCAGTTACTAAAATTAGAACCTGCTTCCATCCATTGATTGGAAGAATCATGGGATTGAGGATGGTATTCAGGAGAGTTATGATCCGGGAGTATGGCAAATGGATCATTGTTATAGTAGGGTGAACAGATGGGATTCATTTGGGAACCCAGAGGACGATATTCCGGGGATTCTTGTTTAATAGGGCGATTTGGATCATAATAGAAAGGAACGGAATTATCTCCAGACATCTGCAATCTTAAAGCATTAGTACTTATCTTATTTTGATCAAGACTTAGATACTAAGGCCAGTATCCTTATCTTAACTAAATCTCTTCAAGGATGGTTATCTTCCTAGAGTAGTACCTCCAACAGATATGTTCCCAGGTAAGAGTAATGGGTCTAGGAGAGATTTATACACCGCTCTTTCCTTAGACAGAACACTTCTGTTTGTCAGATAACTACATACCGGTCAGAAGGTTACCATATTTTCTTATCTTAAAAGCATTGATGGTTGAAGCTTAGATACTAGATCCAAGTATCTAATTCGCTAAAACCTGTGGCTCTGATACCAACCTGTCACACCCCGCCTCAGGCACCCCCTAGACGTGTGTTAGCCACCGATTGGTATCCCTTGCTTTGATTTCAGAGTTTTTTTTATAAAACACAGCGGAAGTTTTTTCAGAAGGATCGTTTCCACATTCTTTCAACCTCAAGGGTTGTAACTGTAAATATCAAAACCCGGTTGGAAAACAAAAGTCTTGTATTTACTTTTATAGCCATAGGGATTTAAAAACCCTTTTCATTTGATTACAAACAGAGTTGAAATCAAGTACATCTCTTGTTTCTTATAGACAAGTTTCAAGCCACGAAAAATAGTACTATCCGAGGTTGATCAGTTCCTCGGTCCTATCTCCTCTTTTCTTTGTTCAAGACTTTCTATACACTAGGCCTGAGAATCCACCGTGTAAGTCATCCTTTTGACATGGTCAGATCTTATGCCTGCCCTCTTCTCTTTTCCATATCATATTTTATTCACTACCTGAAAACATTTGTGAAAACAAAACGTCAGCGCGAATGCTGGTGAATACAATATCTTGACACAAAAATCATTTTGGCACAAACAAGTATTAATTCGATAATCACAATTTATGTTCAATCCACACATCCAGCAGGCCCATGTCCTGACTGTACGCACCATTGTATACATTGGTAGTATGTCTTATTAACAACGGGTGGCTCCTGCCTCCTCATTTGTTATAAAGGGAAGTACCAGTCGCAGACCGGTGCTTTCACCCGACTCGTGTATCATTTGCAAGTTCTACGTATACTTATGGCTCGAATGCTTATACGTAGAAGAATGTTGAGCATTACCCCCCTTAACCTTTATTTGGCCATTTTCGAAAATAAAATGTGTTTGACACAAGTTTTAAAGAGATAAAGTATTCACCTTTATAATAGGAATGAGCCTCTAAAGTTGTAATTCTACCAAGCCAGCTTCCTAGCTTGATTCTCTAGCGTTTTGACCTTTCTACAAGTGTTTCTTCTTACACCGGGTACTAGAATGAGCGGGAATTGAACCGGGATCGTCGGGAGTTATCTAGAAGGTCTATGGAACAAAATTGGAAGTTGGATTTGTGTTTGTTGTGGGAAAATCGAATGAAATGGTTCAAGTATTTATAGGCTGAAAATGAAGCCCGTAGCGGACTGTTACCAGGCGGGTGGCGGTCCGCCACCGCTCTTGCATGCGTCAGCCCTAAATGTCAATCAATGATCGGACCATTTATAAGTTTTGCAGCTAGCGGACCGTTACCCAGGGCGTAGCGGTCCGCCACCCTTACGCGTGACAGATTCTCAGAGTTTTACGCGTGTCACAATTTGTGACCATTAGTCACTATACACGTGGCATCTCCTGATTATTTGCTTAACGACCAAGTAGTGGACCGTTACCCAAGTGGTGGCGGTCCGCCACACAATGACACAGGGTGGGGGTTTCTTAGCGGTCCTCTACCAACAACATGCACCCGTAGCGGACCATTAGGCTTGACCATAGCGGTCCGCCAAGGTCTTAAAATTTCAATTTTTCATTTTAAACCCTGAACTTATGTATTTTAGATATAATAAGTCCTTAAGGTTCTAACCTTGGCATTTCTTGGACATTTTTTTATGGCAGGTGTTACAAGCAGTTATATGCCAAGTTCTCAAAATGTGAATTTTGGCTAAAGGAAGTCCAATTCTTAGGGCATATAGTCAACGAGAAGGGTATTCACGTGGATCCCGCTAAGATTGAAGCGGTGAAGAATTGGCAAGCTCCAAAAACCCCTACGGAAGTCCGCTCGTTCCTTGGCTTAGCGGGCTATTATCGTCGTTTCATATCAAACTTCTCAAAGATCACGGTACCACTCACAGCCTTAACACATAAAGGCAAGCCCTATGAATGGGGACCAAAACAAGGGGAAGTCTTTCAAACTCTTAAGCAAAAATTATGTGAGGCTCCTATCTTGACTCTTCCCGATGGAACTGAAGATTTTGTCATTTACGGTGACGGTTCCCACTTAGGCCTTGGTTGTGTCCTTATGCAACGAGGTAAGGTGATTGCCTATGCGTCCCGACAACTCAAAATCCATGAGAAGAATTATACGACGCACGATCTTGAGTTGGGGGCGGTCGTATTTGCTCTCAAAATTTAGAGGCACTACTTATATGGTACTAAGTGTGTGGTTTAAACCGACCATAAGAGTCTCCAACACATTTTCAATAAAAAAGAACTCAACATGAGGCAAAGGCATTGGGTCGAACTCCTAAACGACTACGACTGCGATATCCGTTACCATCCTGGTAAGGCGAACGTCGTAGCCGATGCTCTTAGTCGTAAAGAATCTATCAAGATCCATATTATTCAAATCCAGAATGACATTCAAACTCGCATATTTGAAGCACAACATCTTTCAGTCACTGAAGGAAACATGTACAACGAAATGGCTTGTGGTGCTGAACTCCAACTTGAAACAAAACCCAATGGATTACTCTACTTCCTGAATCGTATCTGGATTCCGGACCATGAAAATCTTCGTACCTTCATCATGAACGAGGCTCACAAGACTCGTTAGTCGGTGCATCCTGGTGCGGATAAAATGTACAAGGACCTTCGTACTCAATATTGGTGGCCTGGCATGAAAAAGGACATCGCCTTATATGTGTCCAAGTGCCTTACTTGTTTGAAGGTTAAGGCTGAGCACCAGCGACCGTCCCGTTTACTTGAATAACCCGAGATTCCCATATGGAAATGGGAGTGTATTGCCATGGACTTTATAACCAAACTCCCGCATACGTCTCGTGGTCATGATAGTATCTGGGTAATCATCGATCATTTGACAAAATCTGCTCATTTCCTACCCATTCGTGAAGACTATCGAGTCGAGAAATTGGCTCGAATCTATATTAATGAGATTGTTAGTCGTCACGGTTTCGTTTCTAGCAATCTTTACAATCAGCTTTCGGTACTCAGCTGAATCTTAGTACGGCTTACCATTCGTAAACTGAGGGTCAATCCGAACGAACGATTCAAACCCTCGAGGATATGCTTAGAGCCTGTGTCATCGATCTCAAGGGAAATTGGGATTTACATCTACCCTTAGTCGAGTTTTCATATAACAATAGCTATCACACGAGCATTGACATAGCTCATTTCAAAGCACTTTACGGTCGAAAGTGTCGTTCTCCTTTTTGTTGGACGGAGATTGGTGAAGCACAACTCACTGGTCCCGAACTCATTCAGGAGACTTTCGACAAGATCATGTTAATCCGAGACAACCTTAAAGTAACAAGGAGTCTGCAAAAGAGCTATGCCGATAAACGTCGAAAACCGTTAGAATTTCAAGTCGGAGATCTAGTTCTTCTCAAGGTTTCCCCTTGGAAAGGCGTGGTTTGTTTTGGAAAGAAGGAAAACTTGCACCAAGATTCGTTGGTCCTTTTAAGATCCTTGAGCGGATTGGGAAGGTAGCCTACAAGTTGGATCTACCTGAAGGACTCAACAACGTTCATCCAACATTTCATGTCTCGAAACTAAAGAAATGCTTAGCCGACGAAAATCTTCACATAACGCTTGATGTGGTTCACGATGATGAGTCAATGCACTTCGTGGAGAAACCTATGGAGATCATGGACCAAGAAGTTAAGCAGCTCAAACGAAGTCGCATTCCAATCGTTAAAGTTCGGTGGGAATCCAAACGTGGCCTAGAGTTCACTTGGGAATGTGAGGATCAAATGAAGACTAAATACCCACATCTATTTCCTGGACCCTCTTCGTAATCAATTTCGAGACAAAATTTCCTAAAGTAGGAAAGACTGTAATCCCCAGGAATTTCCGGCCTCTATTTTAACTATTCTGGCACCTGTAATTTCATTATTAAATGATCTAGATCTCAATACAAGTTATCCCATTTGTTTCATTACTTGAACATGCATGCATTATGTGCCATTATTTAATTTAAATAATAATAAATATTTATTTAAGGGATTATGTAAATAATTGTTTAAATTTCTATTAAAATATATATATATATATATATATATATACATGCTAAGTGTTTTCTAAACCTATATATGTACATATATACAAATACATAAAAAATCTAAATTATAAATTCTGTAAACAAAATTAGGGTTTATAAAAAGCGATATATTTTCTAAATTACAAAATAAATAATTTTAATAGGAATAATATCATTTTACTTTACAAAAATTATATTTTCATTTAAGAATAATATTAACATTTAATTGATTTTATAAAAATCTTATAAATTTACTATTATTATGTGTTATAAAAGTCCAGGGGTTAATAATAAAATTTCTGAAACTTAATTCTATTTAAAACGAAGTTTGAACATAAAATGTTAAAGTCTAAAACCCCAAGGACTTGTTTTGCCAAGATCCGAAACTTCCCCTCCTCCATTTCGACCATGGGTTCGAGTCCCGTTCAAACCGGTTTTCGAACCAATTTCCAAGAATTCGTCTTTGAGATATTTTCGCACGAATTTGAAACCAGCTACACGTTTAAACCAACCAAACGATCCACCTGATGCGTTTAATCGCATTTTTATGATAATCTTGATGTTAAACTCGTAACCGAAACCTCCACTCACAATCATTTAATCGATCGATCAATGCAGTGCAAATTGACTATAAATAGGGACTTGTAATCATTTACGAAACACATTGCAAACTTCCTACACCTCTAATCGCGCCTGATTTCACCTTCAAAACTCGATCAAACTCCGACGAACCTAACCCTGTTTGCTCAGTCGTTCTCACTGCACACTCAATCAATTCAGGTAAATTTGGTGTCGTTAGAGTCGTATTTATACGAGGATCAAAAGCCCCATGAAATGGGCTTCGATCGTTTGCTCGATCGAGGGTATTGAAGGGCTAGGGTTACGGGTTTGAAAATGGAGAAGATGGTGACCTAGACTTGCGTGTTAAAACCAAATGAACCCTTCCTGGACACGGCAACATGCCCTGGTCCAGTGGTTAAGTGTGTGTGTGTAATTGTTTGGCCGGCTCGAGCGGGTTCGAGTCCGGCTAGCCTAGTTTTTAAATTCTTTTTCCTTATAACCCTTTTTAATACATTATTCACTATTTAAAAATTCCAAATTAATTTTTATAAATTACATAAATGCATTCTATAAACTTTATAAAAACAGAAAATATAAATTAGTGTTTTTAACTATTTCATTTTATTAAAAACCTATTATAAAAACCTTATGAATTCTTAAATAAATAATTTAAGAGATTGTTTAGACAAATTAATTATGTTGTTTTATTTATAAATTAATAGTGTTTATTACACAAATTTTAACTAAATGTTTAAACATTATTAAATCCTTTTAAACATATAAATAATTGTTTGTTAAGAATAATTATTTTAAAACCCTCTTAAATTTATAAAAATACTTAAATAATTATTGTAAATAATTATTTTATACAAAGTATAATTAATCTCATTTAAAGCCTATTTATTCACCAACTCTTTTATAATTCATATTAAATGAGATTGTTTAAATGTTTAACTAATCGTTTTATTAAATTAAATAAACTTTTCCATTTCATAATTTATTTATAAGTTATTTTATAAATAAATCCAAATGCATCATTTTAAACTTATTACATTTCATAATTTTATTTATTAATTATCTTTGGACTAATTCCATAAATTAATCACTAAATGATTAATTAAAAATCTTATTTAATTCTAATTAATTTTATGAACTACTTTTATTACCATTATTTCAATGGTAAGTCATGAACTTATATTTTCCTACAAAATAACTATGCAAGTCCATATCCAATGCCAAACCCTACAAAACCCTAAAATCTTAGAACTTTCTTATCTTATTCATCATATTTTAAACTTATATCACAAGTTATCTATGTAGGTTGATTGTGAGGAAACCCTCACAAAGCCTATTCTTCCTTATTAAATCATATCATCCCTAGCTTCAACTCAAGTGAGTTTACATAGCCTATTTTTCCTTTTTATACTTTTGGGGTGAAACATGTTTACATACTTTACATACACAATTCAATACCTTTCTTTTTACGCTATGATCTTTGTGCTTTATGTCTTAAACTGCCTGGTGACCATTACGTGTGTTCATGTTAGTAAAATCATTAACTTGTGTGCAAGCCTAAGGTAGTACCTAACATGATCATTTATAGGGAAATCTGATTCATTACTTAACACGAACCTTGGCGGGTTAGTGTATACATGTTACTACTTTTTTAAAAAGACAACCAGTTGGATTGTGTAACTATTTTCCTATTACATGGCTTGATTGTACGCTTTGGAACCTTGTATGTTTTCACATTCATGCTTTAGACATGCTTTGAACTTATTGAATTGTAAACCTATACTTAACTTTGTTTGGTGTCAAAACCTATGTTTCTCACCAACTACTTATAGTTGACATTTACTTATATTTTTCAGGTGCACCTGTTTGAGGACTGCTTGATCACATAGGGCCATGGACCTAGCTTTAATAAATCTTAAATTCAGTCATGTTATGAATACTTTGTCTTTTATTTCTTGTAACAGATGCTTTTAATTTTGGTGAATAAATATTATCACATTTAATAGATAATCATGTGCTTCTGAACAACCGCGTCAGTCCCGACATATAATCCGGCGCCGGCCGGGGTGTGACAATTTAGGACCGATAACGTGTACAACCCAGCATCATGCTTGAGGCGGTCGCATCACAAAAACTGCCGCTATACGCAAATTTGATTTGTTAAATTAATTTGATCAATAGTATGTTTTAAAAGTTAAAATGGTACACGGTTCCCAACAAAAACTGCCCTGTTGCATGGAAAGGGCAATATACGCGATGTGACCACGGACATCCCAGCATCATGCTTGAGGCGGTCGCATCACATGACCTCTAGATTTGACATGTATATTTTGGAGTGTAAGGGTTGAACAATGATATCAACGTCATAAATCAATCACCGGTATTCAACGAAGTTTTGGAAGGTAATGAACCTCCATGTAATTTTACAGTGAATGAAACACAATACAACATGGGATACTATCTTGCAGATGATATATATCCTAAATGGGCGACACTTGTAAAAAGCTGCACACATATCCATAGAATCCAAAAATGTTGGAATTTAAAAAACATCATGAGTCGACAAGAAAGGATGTTGAGAGGGCATTCGGTGTCCTTCAAGCTCAATGACACATTATACAAGGACGAACAAGAATTTGGAGTGCAAAATAATTAGCGTTATAATGTATGCATGCATTATATTGCATAATATTATTGTAGAAGATGAAGGGGACGATATAACTGATTGGTCAGATGATGAGGGTGAAGAACCTGAACCACCAAACCATGGACTGACAGTAGATTTCGAATGACACTTGACAAGGTTCAAGAATGTACGTAACAGTGAAGCTCATCATGCGCTTCTAACCGATTTAGTGGAGCATATATGGTGTATTACGCAATAGTTAATCTTTTTATGTTTTTATTTGTGTGATTTTGATTTATTTAGTTTATGTAATTTTAACCTTTTATTTTATGTAACCTTTTTACTTTATATTTAATTTTTAGGATTTTAATATTTTTTATATTATATTATATTATATTAAATAATACGAAATATAAAAAATAAGATTATTAGTAATAAGATTTTTGGTATATAGAAAATAAATGTAAATATAGGTGATTATGTGAAAATATAATGATGATTGAAAGTGGATGTAGTGTTAGAGTAAAAATGAAGGTTTTCGAAAGATTTGTGAAAATCTGATGTGAGACATTTGGTTATGTTTGTGGCGTCCAAGTGTCCACCGTTGAAGGTGATCTTAGGTTGAACAATAGGCTTTGGTGTTGTGTAAATGTGAGAATTCACCTCGTAATGAGATGTTACATTACATTTCGTAGGTTGAACAATAGCAAATTTTGAGGGTAATATTTTTTCTTTGGTGTCTTAATTACATTGAAATCTTATTTCAAGAATATATATGGTCATTATTATATGTCTAGTTTTTATTTAGGGAAAACATTTGTATTCCTAATCCTCAGTTAAGGATTTGAAACGACATAAGGATCATTTTATTACCATAAGGTCCCATTTTCAATATAAAACATACACCACCACCACTTGGCCAATAAGCTAGTAATAACAATAATTTTCTAGAATTCAGTTATAAAAGAGGTATTTCTAACAACATATATATGTAGAATAAGCAAACCACGTAGAAGAAACTATAACACCACAGTAGTTGACTAACAGACATAAATGTCATAGTATCAATATTCAATTATAAAAGATGCATTTGTAACCACGTATATACGCACAAAATAACCTAAATGAACCATTTTGTCTTGAAAATTCTGTGTCTTCGTCTAGCTGGTGGAACCATATGAATTTTTTTTGGAACAGTATATTTCAGCAAAAAATTTAGGTTAAAGGGGAAGTAAAAAAAAAAAGGTTTATGGTGTATCCACTATTACCAATAGCGGATTAGGAGGATAAAACTTGAAAAATCTGACACAACTGCGAATGTTGCAGGAGTTAACATAAGCCGCTATTCACAATAGCGGATTAGGAGGAAATGGTTTAACCCCGGTTAACCCAGTAACCACACTCCATCCGATAACCCAACTTCCATTTAACAAAGTTAACTCCCGTTAACTTTTGTTAACTTTGGATTCCTTATTCTCCACCTCCCGTTAACGCCAGTAATACAGATAGACTTGAAATAAAATTACAGATAGACTTGAAATAAAATTATAGATAGAACGGGAATTAAAAAAACACTGTAAATTAGCGGCCCGGAACACAACGCCAGTAATACAGCTGGTCGGCCATGTAGCGTCGGTAATTCACACAAGCCACCTCGACATCATCTTCTATCGGCAATGGTTTGTTTGTAACCAGTTTCTCCAACATCATACAAACAAGAACCCCTGAATTTGCAATGTTACCATTGCATCGTGGCAAATTCAACTCAACTAAACCAACTGTAATATCACACTTCGTGCGGTGTTTTGACCTAGACCAGTATTGAATACGGTCAAGAAACCATCCAAAGTGCAGGGGAACCACCTCCATATAGTGTGATGTTATACTTTTTTTCTCATTTC
This sequence comes from Smallanthus sonchifolius, assembly GCA_023525975.1. Lineage (NCBI taxonomy): Eukaryota > Viridiplantae > Streptophyta > Magnoliopsida > Asterales > Asteraceae > Smallanthus > Smallanthus sonchifolius. The sequence goes on from CM042037.1 coordinate 24,675,315, forward strand.
TCCATCGGTAATCAGTCCAGTATTGAGTTAATACCATGCTCCGCATATCAATGCTGATTAGTAGCCAGTCAGTTTTCCCGATCCATAAAGGAAGGTAAACAGTGTCAACCTCCCAAATTAGGGGATATGGTGATTTTCTTCCCACCATATCAATGGCGGTTTGAGGGTTTTCATTCCTCATTTCATCATAAAAACAAGGTGGTAAGACCGTCCAACTTAGATTTGCACTTGGGTTTTTTAAAAGCTTTGACTGTCTAAGACGCATAACTCTTGCTGTCCATGCTTCAAGGTGCTGCACAATAAGAATTTGTTTAGTTATTTACATTATTCATTTACTATATGGTACCATGAATATAAAGGTAATACATCTTACCGTGTCCGTAAGTGAACGATTTGAATGACAACCTAATAGGGCACCCCAGAAATCTCTGTCTAGTTTATTGCTAATGAAACGAGTATAGCAAAATGGTGCATCTCCATTAGTATAAAAATCTACGACATCTTTGGACCAGTTTCTGGACTCGTCGATAGAAACAGCAAAGATTTTTTTTTGGTGGTTCATTTTGTGGTTCATTTTGACCTTCATTTTGATGGGGATTCTCTGAAGACGATGCCGGAGTTTTTGACACGGATGGCCTCTTTAAATGTCTCCATACCAAATCTGTAACTCTTGCCGTCTTAGGTGGAGGTTGAGAACAGTAAAAACCGTCTTCATTATTTGCCATTTTTTGGAGTTGATAATGAGAATTAGCTGTTTGAAGGGTATTTATAGACTTTAAGGGTATTCATTATTATTATTATTATAATTTAAATATTATTCTAATAAAAACCACCAAAATAATTAATTGAATACAACAAAACTTGCAGGGAAAAGGGGAAAGTAAAAGCAATGCATGTGATGATGTGATGTTGCTGAAGCTTTGAAACACTGAAGGAATTCATGTGATGTTGCAGAAGTATGGTTGTATTTACTGACTAGGCCAGAACCTATCTGATAGGTTGTGATAATGGAGGTGAAGAAGAATCCAAAGTTAACGGTGGGTAGGTGTGGGTTAGTTTGGTTCAATAAAAGTTAACGGGGTTTGAACAAAGTTCAAATACCTACTTCATCATCGGTTCATCATCATCATCATCTCTATTTTCTATATAAATATCCATACCCTCCTTACAATCATCCCATACTTCAAACACCCACTTCAAACTCATCTCAAACCACTTCAAACACCCACTTCAAACTCATCTCAAACCACTTCAAACACCCACTTCAAACTCATCTCAAAATGAATATGAACATGCATCTTAACCCGGGCCCAAGGGATGAAAGTCTACTGTACCTGGGAGCCGAACACCGGGCCAGAAAGTTATTCCTGAATCTACAAGAGGGGGAGAACTGTACACTTGATTTTAAGCGTGGAGACGGTTCATTTTGGGAGCTGATTTATGACGAACACATTACTCTAACGGGTAAAGTTTTAAAGTACATCCGTTTATTTGGTTTTGGCGGTGTTGTACGATGTGCCTATAGGAGAGTTGATCGGGCGTTGATAGAAGCACTGGTTGAAAGGTGGCGGCCCGAAACGAACACATTTCACCTGCCTTTTGGTGAGGCCACTGTAACCTTGGAGGATGTTAACGTTCTATGGGGGTTACCCATCGAGGGCGTGGCATTAGTTGGAGCCGAGGGTTCGTACACCGAGAACGAACGCAGGCATATGTGCATAACTTACTTAGGTTTTGATCCAAAACCAACTGATTTTAAAAATCATACGCTAAAACTCAGTAACTTGTTAACGTTTATGTTAGATTACCCAATAACTGATGAATCAACAGATCAAGAATGTATGCAGCGTGCACGTTGTATTTGCCTAATAATGATTACTAACAATGTATTAGCAGATACGAATAATGGGTACGCATCATTACATTTATTAAGTCATTTGATTGACATTACTGTTAGTGGGCAAATCAGTTGTGGTGCTGCTGCCCTAGCGTCTCTGTATAGAGAACTCTATAAGGCAACCAGGCCAAAAACAAAGGCAGTGGGCGGCCCAATGTCACTGCTACAAATATGGGCATGGACCCGGATTCGCCCTTTAGCACCCGCAATTGTCAATCAGCAAATAGATTGGAAAAAACCATATGGTGCAAGGTAAATACATACTATTGTAATACTTAAATATATATTATTATTCTAATACTCGTTATTGTCTTCGTGAAGGTGGGCGGAGCATGTCATTAGTAACACAGAGACTCCTTCGCACGTGATAAAGGCCCACCGTACAACATTACAAAATCTCCGAGAGGCCGATGTATTTTTTCTTTAACATAATGATTTTATAAATCAATGTTAAATAATAAATATTAACAGATTTTTATTTTAACAGTTTGATTGGATGCCTTATCGGAACGTGATGCGAAGACTCCCTGAAATGTGCAAAACAGGCATAAGCAGTTGGAAGTCACAATGTTTTTTACTTTATTGGAACATTGTTGAATATCATCCGGTGGAAAGGGTGATGAGGCAGTTTGGATTTCTTCAGGATGTCCCTGCCCCATTCCCCGTTTCACGTCAAGTGCTTAGCAATCTCCGTAAAACAATAAGGAAATGGAGGTTAGAAACAGACTGGTCTGTTCATCACGCAGCGTATGTCGACAATTGGAACCATAGACACGAAAATGTTGTGGAATGTGTGCCCACCAACATGCCTACGGCACACCATACTTACAATGATTGGTTTCATCGGCATACTGTTTTTGTATATAAAGGACCCGAGGTATGTCCCCGGTGTTGTCCATGCTGGATTTGATGATCACGGTGGAGCTGCAAGATACTTGGTAAGTATAATTACTAATGTAGAATTAAATTTAATAAATAAGTAATGCGTATAGCATTTAATTATTTTGGTTTTGCAGGTGGATGGATTAGGCTTCATTGGTCAAGAAGCAATCAGAATGCGAAACATGGGCCCTGATCATTACTACGAAAATTTTGGAGGGGTCCAAGGCATGGCTTCTCAACTGATTGGATCGCTTAATCAAATTGATCAGCCTTCGTACATACAGACTAATGAACCGGATCTGGGACCGGATAACACACTCCCCCAACGTGCTCCGCGTGGTCGGGGGCGCCATGGTCGACAAAGAACACGGGTAAACCTCATACCCAATGATGATGATGAGGGGGAGGGTACCCAACATTTTGGAGGGCCCCCACCCAACTATGGGGACGGTCCCTCAAATTTTACAGGGACAACACCCAACTATGGGGCGGGCCCCTCAAATTTTACAGGGGCAACACCCAACTATGGGAAGGGTACCTCACATGTTGGAGGGCCAACACTAGATTGGCAAGCCGGTTATCAGTCTTCATTTGGAAATGTTGGTGAGGGATCATCAAACATTCAATTAGGTACCCAGTCGAATTTTAACAACGACGAACAAAACAACTGGGTATCCTCATTGTTTGACAACACTCCCTCTGGTAATATGATTCCTGCGATGTACTCAGACCAGCCGGGGCTCTTTCAGAATTACGATTATACTGGTCTTAGTGTACAATAGCCGCGGTACCAACATTTAAGTCCGGTTCAAATGAGCTTAGACCTACAGCTTAGTCAACCCGAAGGCTTCAGTCCACCAAATGATAATGAACCCGAAGATCCAGCAACAAGACGCGTACAACCACCGAGACATCCAAAACCAGTTGGTTGTGGCACCGGTGGCTGTCTGATCCGCTATCCGCATAGGCATTAAAACTATATGTACAACCAATCCGGATGATAAGGAAAGGTTTGCTTAAAAATATTAAAAGAAAAAATATATTAAATATATTAACTAACCGGATTAGGGTTTTATTAAATATATTACTTTATGTAATCCGAGTTTTCCAATGGCGGATTAGGAGATATTTTAATGTGATCCGTCATTCCCAATAGCGGATTAGGAGTTATGTTTTTTTTTCTGTCCCTGGTCATCGTCTTCGTCAAGAAACCCTAATCTCAAGCCACTGTCAAAAAAACAGCACCCCAACTGATCACTAAACAGTCACTGCCAAACCTTCAATTAACTATCACAAGCTTCATAGTCAACAACCCAATCCTTATCACTGCCAACCCAAGCCTTATCACTACAAAAGTAAAAGCTGGGTTTTAATGGGTCTTGCAGGTTTGCATGTGATGTTGCAGAGGGGCAGAAGCTAGGTTTTAAAAGCAGGGTTTTATTTGTTTGGTTGTGAGAATGGAGGTAGGTGGGGTTGGTTTGTTTGTTAAAAACTTAACGGGAGTTAACTAAAGGTAGGTGGGGGTTGGTTTGTTTGTTAAAAAGTTAACGGGAGTTAACTTTGTTAAATGGAAGTTGGGTTATCGGATGGAGTGTGGTTACTGGGTTAACCGGGGTAAACCATTTCTTCCTAATCCGCCATTGTGAATAGCGGCTTATTTCTCCTAATCCGCTATTGTGAATAGCGGCTTATGTTAACTCCTGCAACATTCGCAGTTGTGTCAGATTTTTCAAGTTTCTTCCTCCTAATCCGCTATTGGTAATAGCGGATACACCATAAACCTTTTTTTTTTTTTACTTCCCCTTTAACCTAAATTTTTTGCTGAAATATACCATTCCTAAAAAAATTCAGAACCATATTCAGCATTCTGTATCCATGGATGTGCTATAGCAAATATCAAACAATAAACTTAATTAGATATATATATATATAATCACTAAACATTACAAATAAAGAATTACCTAAAACTTCTTCAGCGGTTATACGAACCAAAGGCTTTGTATGAAGCATTTTTTTAAGAAGGTCAATAGCGTCCTCGGATATACCAGGCAAAGTTTGCTTCCAGTTAAATCCTTTAACCCCACGACTGATCGCAATTCCAAGTGATTGCGTTTCCCGACCTCTCCGGCAATTATCAGCTACATTAATATACACGAATTATGAGTAGCTTAAAGACATCACAAAACAAATTTTAGTATGTTCATAAGATAGTCAAACTTACCAACATTAAATGGACGGTTACCGTAAAGTAACTCGTATAAGATGACGCCAACACTCCATATATCCACTTCTGGACCATAATCAGCTTCTCGAAAGAGTTCAGGAGCTTGGTAATATGAAGTACCGCCATACCCATCATATAATCTTTTACCTAATTAGTAGAGTGAGTAATATTGTTAGTGATTATATATATAAACCAAATGTGGGTTTATATATAGTTGTTCATCCTTTGATTACCTGGTTCGAACCTCACTGATAGCCCAAAATCAATTATCTTCAAATTTGATGTTGCATTCTTGTCTACAAACATCACGTTGTTGGGTTTTAAGTCGTGGTGTATAACACCTTGTTGGTGGCAGACCTAGTGTAAGAATTAAAGGAACAATTAATTAAAATATACTATTTGATAAAAAAAAAGCAAATTAACATAATTAAGTTAGATAAAGGTTTACCTTAAGTGCTTCGACAATCTCGCGGGTAACACAAGCAGCCTCCGTTTCGGTATACCGTCCCTTCACTCTCATCTGATCAGAGAGTGTCCCACCGGAGCAAAGATCCATAACCATGTAATATTTGTCATCATATTGGTAGCAGTCTTTTAATGTCACGATATTCGGATGTGACAATTTATTCATTATATCAATCTCCCTCTTCACACAATAAGAAGTATTAGGAAACTTCTCTATGGTTTTACAGGCTAGAATATCACCAGTATCTTTATGTGTACAGATGTGTACGTTCCCAAATGACCCCTCTCCCAACTTGTCACCGATTATATATCTTTGCTGAGTTTCATGTGGCGGTGAGGGGGGCTCCACCGCATCAGGGTTTGGTTGTTGATCATTTTCAATTTCTGACCTTAAAACAAACATAAAATCTTTATTAAACGAGATTAAAAGAAATTAATTAGTACTAATAAAATTCAATTTTTAACATTTGTTTTATGAAACGAATCATGTCAACCATGTTTTAGTCGGAACCTGTTTTAAATTGATACCTGTTTAATTAAAAATTTAAAACAGCTTGTTTTCGTTTGACCCATACCCGTATTAGCCTGTGACCTAACCGACACTTTTAGGTATTATAAGAGAGAGAGAGAGAGCACCTGCAGATTTCGAGAATACGAGTTTTCTCACTACTGAATCCATATCCCCAACAGAAGCAATCCAGATTATATATGCGACTGACATGCATGCAAAAAAGTCTTGGCCAAAATTTTGTAAATATCACACATACAGAGAGAGATAGAGATAGATAGAGAGAGAGTACCTGTGAATACGAGGCTCGAACGGTATGTCCAAAAGATGCTCAAAAAACCCTAAATCAAATGGGATTCAAAGAACGTTATAATCAAACCCAAAAATCAACATCAAGATTATGAAGACGGGACACCCAAACAGATTTATCAAATTAAAGCAACTTACATAAATCACATACACACACAGTGTGTGTGTGTGTGAGAGAGAGAGAGAGAGAGAGAGAACATAAACCCTAAATCAAATGGGATTCAAACAAGATTATCCATGCAAACAGTTTTGGTCAAAATCTTGAATCTTGAACTGAGAAGTGATCGATTTATGCCAAAGCTAATTTTCTTAAATCAAGATTATCCATGCAAACAGTATTGGTCAAAATTTTGTGAATCTCTCACACACAGTGTGTGTGACTGAGTGTATACGGCTTGAACGTTCGAATACATGCTAAAATCCTAAATCAAATGGGATTCTATAATGATCATACAGAAACCTTAAATCAAGATCAAGATTATAATGATCATAAAGAAAACCTAAATCATGATCAAGATTATGAAGACTGGACATGCAATAGATTTATCAAAATAAAGTAGTAATTCAGTGTGTACTTACGAAGGCTTGAATGATCGAATAGATGCAAAAACCCTAAATCAAATAGGTTTCAAACAAGTTATATATAATGATCATAAAGACCCTTAAATCTAGATCAAGATTATGCACACATGCAGACAGATTTATAAAAACAAATCACATACACACAGTGAAAGAGAGAGAACCTTAGATGAGGAAGAGTGAGGATGATTTTGAAATGCAGCACATTTCGTTTTGAAGAAGATGGGTCTGAAGGAGATGATAGGGTACTGACAAAAAGGCTTGCTATTTGAATTTACCGTTCTACCCTCAATACAAATATTCACTTGCTTGTGCTACTAACCAAAAAATAGGCCGCTTTTTTTACGTTTTTGTTTCCTTTTTAACGTTTTAGTTCAAAATATGATATTAATTATGGTAATATGAATGAATTCGAATATATTCTTCTCAACTATTTATTCTTATTTATGTTTATGTTTCGATATATGTAGATTTTTTTATAATATAAGTTTTATTACGTAATATGTTTTTATATTTGATCTTGACATATATGTATTTATATTTTTCAAAAATATATATTTTCCATTGTCATTAGCAATAAATATCTAAATATACTTGAGACATAAAAAAGATATCTGAAATACAATTCAACTTCTAGGGGTGGAAAACGGGTTCATCCTCGGGTAGTGGCACACTACAAGAAAAACACCATGTGCCGACGCCGCCTATACCGACGACAATTGTCGTCGGCATAGGTCACCCTGTACTGACGACATGTCGTCGGTATAGGTCAAAACCAAAATTTTGACAGGGACACCCTATACCGACGACATGTCGTCGGTACAGGGTTGAGCCAGATGGGGGGAAAAAATGGCTCCCAATGAATTATTGGGGAAAACCTATACCGACGACATGTCGTTGATATAGGGTTATTTTGATTTTATTTTTGTTTTTTTAATATAATAATGTTTTCGTCGGTCAAAAAAAAAATTTTTGTTTAATTAAAAAATTATAACACTACAACAAATTGACCCTGTCCCGACGCCACCTGTACCGACGACATTTGTTGTCGGGATAGGTCATGTCGTCGGTATAGGTCAAAACCAAAATTTTGGTAGGGAGACCCTATAGCGACGACATGTCGTCGGTATAGGGTTGAGGCAGGTTGGAGGGAAACTGGCGCCCAATGAATTTTTGGGGAAAAACCTATAGCGACGACATGTCGTCACTATAGGTTAATTTTGATTTTCTTTTTGTTTTTTTTTATTTAATAAATTTTCGTCGGTCAAAATTTTTTTTTTTTTAAATTAAAAAAAATTCTGGAAAACCCTATAGCGACGACATGTCGTCGCTATAGGTTAATTTTGATTTTTTTTTATTTAATAAATTTTCGTCGGTCAAAATTTTTTTTTAAAGTTAAAAAAAATTCTGAAAAAATTCTTCGTGTAATTAACGGGTTCCGGGCTTCCTCATGCCTCGTCGGACACCCATCCTCCCAACCGGCCACCTCTAGGGTTCGGCCGAACCCATGCACACACATAAAGGTTCCTTACGATCACAAACAAGTATTTAAACATGAAAATGGGGTCTCTCCCTCTCCTCCTTGTTCTTCGACGGCTGAATGTGAAAATGGGGTCTCCATATTTGCGTTGCACCCTAAAGGGTGTTCTTCACTAGGGCCAGGCTTGGCCCACGCTTACCCAAGGTCTCCCGGGCTTGGTTTTGTTCACGTTTTTAAATAAAACCCGCCAAAACCCCGTTAATTACCTGTTAACCTTTACAATAATTTACATAATTACAAACCCAGTTATTTTATGAAAAACCGGGATGTTACATCTTGGGTCGTTGAACCCTTATGGGTTAGTGTTGAAGTGTGGGTTATTAACATGTCAATAAACGACAAACCGTTTTATAAAGGATTGTAATGTTCTGAGTTCAATCAAATGGTATTTCTTGTTTGCAGGTGAGGTATCTTGGCTAGGGAGCGGTGCTACTCAGATAGGTGTGTAGGCATTTTTAAGATAAGATTAAGATTGATATTGAGTTTATAAAGGGTTACAACTATTTTAAATTAAGACTTCCACTGATTGTTTGTAATAAAGCGAGTATATTTAAAGAGAACACCTAGTGATGAGAACCAACTGTAGGGTACCCAGTTTGGGGCCATACAGGTTGGTCTTTGGTCGTTGAACACTTACGAGTTAGTGTTGAAGTGTGGGTTATTAACATGTCAATAAACGACAAACCGTTTTATAAAGGATTGTAATGTTCTGAGTTAAATCAAATGGTATTTCTTGTTTGCAGGTGAGGTATCTTGGCTAGGGAGCGGTGCTACTCGGATTGGTGTGTAGGCATTTGTAAGATAAGATTAAGATTGATATTGAGTTTATAAAGGGTTACAACTATTTTAAATTAAGACTCCCACTGATTGTTTGTAATAAAGCGAGTATATTTAAAGAGAACACCTAGTGATGAGAACCAACTGTAGGGTACCCATTTTGGGGCCATACAGGCTGGTCTTTGGTCGTTGAACCCTTACGGGTTAGTGTTGAAGTGTGGGTTATTAACATGTCAATAAACGACAAACCGTTTTATAAAGGATTGTAATGTTCTGAGTTAAATCAAATGGTATTTCTTGTTTGCAGGTGAGGTATCTTGGCTAGGGAGCGGTGCTACTCGGATTGGTGTGTAGGCATTTGTAAGATAAGATTAAGATTGATATTGAGTTTATAAAGGGTTACAACTATTTTAAATTAAGACTTCCACTGATTGTTTGTAATAAAGCGAGTATTTTTAAAGAGAACACCCAGTGATGAGAACCAACTGTAGGGTACCCAGTTTGGGGCCATACAGGCTGGTCTTGGGTGTTTCACAAACGTCCGAGACATCGTGAAGGCAATCAACAGACTTCTAATGTCTTGCACGGTGGGGTTCCGATTAAAAATTCTTCTTATTCCATGAATCTTGCTCAGGTAACGGTTTTGATTTTTCTCACGAATTTCCCACTTAATTCTTCAGTGAATGAGATTTGAAAGTTCTGCTAGAATGAGAGGTTGAGAATTAGAGTTTTGCTTGACAATGATAAATCCTTTGCGTCTGATCTGACCCGGCCCAACCCGAAAAGTATGTAAATAGAGTTCATAGATGATACAACAGCAACTATGTTTATATTTGTGTTTGAACTCGATTTGACCATCTTCATAAAATCGTATCAGCTTAAACCTACAATTAGGTTTAATGTCTTGTTGTTTAGTGTTGATTACACATAGTTGGTTATGATAGAAAAGAGTTGTGAACATCGGTTTTATTTTGCAACAGAAATTTAGATATTACATTGTATTAGTTTGTTGATAATTTTATAATTTTGTAGAAATTTTTGGTTTGATTTGTTTTTTTTATATATTTATGTGCAATTGGATATATATTGATTATAAAATAAATTTTTTATTTTAAACAGAAAAATATGGATTTCAAAACTTTAATTTTTTTATCTTAATAATTTTTTTTTTAAATTAAAAAAAATTCTGGAAAGCCCTATGGCGACGACATGTCGTCGGGATAGGGTTTTTCCAAAATTTTGAATGAGACACCCTATAGCGACGACATGTCGTCGCTATAGGGTTGAGGCATGTTAGAGGGAAAACTGGCGTCCAATGAATTTTTGGGGAAAACCTATAGCGACGACATGTCGTCGCTATAGGTTAATTTTGTTTTTTTTTTATTTAATAAATTTTTTTTAAATTAAAAAAAATTCTGGAAAACCCTATGGCGACGACATGTCGTCGGGATAATGTTTTTACCTTTATTGACTGGTCAACATCCTGCGAAACCTGTGCCGACGACATGTCGTCGCTATAGGTCACTGTACCAACGACAAGTGGAACTATGCCGACGACATGTCTTCGCTATAGGGTGCAGCGCGAACAAATAGGGAAACAGACGACAGAACTTCATTTTCAGCCAAAACTCTCCAAAACTCCCCCAATTCTGTCTCTCCGACGATTTCAACGTTTTTGGGCTATTTGGAAGCAACTTTCACACAAACTTTCGGGATTTAAGGTGAGCTAACATCCGGGTTCATATTTTAGCTAATTTTTTAAGATTTTGAAGTTTTGTTTGTTTATTTTGGTTAGGTTTTGGAGGAATTTCACCATTTCTTGAATTTCTAGCTTTGTGAAGGTAAATACTCGTTTTAATTACTAATTTGTGTTGAAATTTGGTTTATATCAAAGATTTTTATGATTTTGTATGTATGTGTTATGTGTGTATGTATGAGTATGTATATTTGTATGATGGAATTATAAAATTATGATTAGTTTATGTCATTTGGTTTAGATGTGTGTTTATTATATATAATTTAGTTTATGTAAATTAGTGTTTGTATGTATGTGTATGTATGTGTGTAATTTGTGTTTATGATGATTAGTGTCAATGTTTAGTTTATATGTATGTGTGTAATTTGTGTTTATGATGATTAGTTTGAATGTTTAGTTGGTATGTATGTGTGTAATTTGTGTTTATGATGAAATTTGGTTTAGATCTAAGATTTTTATGATTTTGTATGTATGTGTATGTATGTATGTTTGTATGTATGAGTATGTATTTTTGTATGTATGATGGAATTATTAAATTATGATTAGTTTAGGTCATTTGGTTTAGGTCATTTGGTTTAGATGTGTGCTTATTTTATATAATTTAGTTTATGTAAATTAGTGTTTGTATGTATATGTATGTATGTGTGTATTTTGTGTTTCTAATGATTAGTTTGAATTTTTAGTTTGTATGTATGTGTGCAATTTGTGTTTATGATGATTAGTTTGGATGATTAGTTTGTATGTATCTGTGTAATTTGTGTTTATGATGATTAGTTAATATGAATGTATATATGTGTATGTATGTTTGTATGTATATGTTTGTAATTATGTAATTGGACATTTATTTATGTTTGTATGTATATGTTTGTAATTATGTAATTGGGCTTTTATTTATATATGTATGTATGTAATTGTGATGTGTAGGTATATAAGATGGTATTTATTAGGAGCAACTTTCACAAAAACTCTTGGGATTTAAGGTGAGGTAACATCCGGGTTTCATATTTTAGCTACTTTTTCAAGATTTTGAAGTTTTATTTGTTTATTTTGGTTAGGTTTTGGAGGAATTTCACCATTTCTTGATTTCTAGCTTTGTGAAGGTAAGTACTCGTTTTAATTACTAATTTGTGATGAAATTTGATTTAGATCTAAGATTTTTATGATTTTGTATGTATGTGTTATGTATGTGTATGTATGTATGTTTGTATGTATGAATATGTATATTTGTATGTATGATGGAATTATTAAATTATGATTAGTTTAGGTCATTTGGTTTAGATGTGTGATTATTTTATATAATTTAGTTTATGTAATTTAGTGTTTGTATGTGTGTAATTTGTCTTTATGATGATTAGTTTGAATGTTTAGTTTGTATGTATGTGTATGTATGTGTGTAATTTATGTTTTTGATGATTAGGTTGTATGTATGTGTGTAATTTGTGTTTATGATGATTAGTTAATATGAATGTATATATGTGTATGTATGTTTGTATCTATATGTTTGTAATTATGTAATTGGACATTTATTTATGTATGTATGTTTGTGTGTATATATTTGTAATTATGTAATTGGGCTTTTATTTATGTATGTATGTAATTGTGATGTGTAGGTATGTAAGAGAGTATTTATTCATATGCTTATGTATGTTTGTATGTATATGTAACTTTATTTAATTTTGTTACAAGTTCGAAACTCGTTGCGGTTGACGAGAGGAAGAACGTCGTACACATAATCAACAAATGCTTGAAATGCAACGACAAATGGATGAAATGCGTCGAATGTGGGATCGCCGAACTAGCAGCGATGATAATTAGCTTGGAGTTGTTGAGCCTTTGCCTTTTTGTTGGTATTTGTCTTGAACAATTTGCATATTTGTGTGTCGAACAAGTTTATGTTTTGAATGTTTGATTTGTCGAACAAATTTGTGTGCTGAACAAGTTTGTGTGTCGAACAATTTGGATGTTTGGTTTATGTTTCGGATATTAGTTTTTATCCGATTTGAATGTTTGAATGGTTTATATTTATGATTTGCAGGTTTTTGTTTTTAGAAATTTAATATTTCTGGATAAAATATTAAAAATAAAAATAAAAAATAAAAAAACAGAAAAGACTTATACCGACGACATGTCGTCACTATAGGCCTTTTTCAAAAATTATTAAAAAAAACAAAAAAAACCTTATAGCGACGACATGTCGTCGGTATAGGCCGTTTTCAAAAAATATTAAAAAAAACAAAAAAACCCTATAGCGACGACATGTCGTCGGTATAGGGTCACTCTATTCCGACGACATGTCGTCGGTACAAGGTTGGAATCTATACCGACGACATGTTGTCGGTATAGAATTTCTTTTTGAATTATTTAATTAGACCCTATAGCGACGACATGTCGTCGGTATAGGCTGACCTATACCGACGACACCTATCCCGACGGCAATATTGGGCTATTGGTACGACTCAATCCTGACGACACCTATCCCGACGACATGTCATCGGTATAAGTTATTCCGACGACAAGTCGTCGCTATAGGGTCAAAAAAAGTCGTCGGTATAGGGTGATATTGTTGTAGTGTAAAATGGCCTATACCGACGACATGTCATCGGTATAGGCTTTTTTACTTTATTGACTGGTCAAAACCCTACGAAGCCTATACCGACGATATGTCGTCGATACAGGCAACCTACAGCGCTGACATTATAGCTTATACCGACGACATGTCGTCGGTATAGGTCTCAGCGCGAATGAACACAGAATACAGCCTTCTGCTTCCCATTTCGCCCAAAAAACCACCCAAAACGCCTCCATCTCTCTCCGGCGATTTTTCATGTTTTTAGGTATTTTGTGGAGCAATATTCACCAATCTCTTCGGTTTTGAGTTGAGTTAACATATATTGTTCAATCTTAACAAGAAAATCAACATTTTGGTGTTTTTTGCTTAATTTTATTGGTTTTTGTTAGGTGTTTGAAGATTTAACCATTTTTTAAGGATTTCAAGCTTAGAGGAAGCTAATTTGCAAACTTGGTTAGTAATTTTTTTACAAATTTGGTTTAGATGTATGTTTGTATGTATATGTTTGTGTTTATTTGTATGTATATATGGTTTAGATGTATGATTTTATAAATATTTATGTAATTTTATGATGAAATTAGGTTTAGATGTGAAATTAGGTTTAGATGAAATTTGAGAATTTGGGCATTTATAGAAGAATTTAGGCATTTATATATGTATGTTTGTATATAATATGTATGTATATATGTGTATGTGTGTTTGTATGTATTTGTATTATGTTTATGTATGAAATTGTGTTTATGTATGTAATTTGGGAATTTGGTAATTTGTTTATGTATGTTTGTAAAGGCTATGTATGTATATACATGTATGTATGTGTGTTTGTATGTATTTGTATTATGTTTATGTTTATGTATGAAATTGTGTTTATGTATGTAATTTGGGAATTTAGGTATTTTGTTTATATATGTTTGTAAAGGCTATGTATGTATATACGTGTATGTAATTGTGTTTGTATATATAATTTTAGAATTTGAGCATTTATTTATGTGTGTTTGTATATAATATGTATGTATATTTGTATGTATGTTCGTATGTATGATTATGTAATTGTATGATTTGTATGTATATAATTGTGTATGTATATGTAACTTTATTTAATTTTGTTGCAAGTTCGGAACTCATTGCGGTTGGAGAGGTGTGAATAACATCTTATTTGTGTTTTATTGAATTTTTTTAAGGTACGCATCCCGACTTTTATACCTTTATGTACGTCTCATGTTGTGTACACTAGTATGTTTATTTAGGATAACTCTTTAGAATATACCCGTCCGAAATTTATCTGATAGAGATAAATTTTGGATTGTCCCCTTTGAGACTGCTTTTTGAATATTCTATCTTATTGGATATGTATATATTTTAACGGGTTGACATTTAAGAAAAAATTGGTAGATATTTCTCCTTACTCCTTCGAGTTTGCGGTTTATCTGCATACTTGGGGAGTTAAGGTGAAATGCTGCTGATTTTTTCTAAATAGTCAACTCGTTAAAATGTATACATATGAGATAGAATATATAAAAAGTGGTTTAGGATCCACCGCCTTAGAGTACCGATCAAATCACAAACATTCGTTTATATCATTTATTACATGCAAGTATATGTGTATGCTTATAACGCAATAGATATGACACTAGATATGGCCATTGATAAAAGCTGGGTTACACTGGGAAATCGGAATTCTCCGGCTTTCTTAAGCGGTCTTCGCAACTTTATAGAGACGGCCAAGAACCATGTCGACGGTCGAGGTAGAGCGTTTTGCCCGTGTAGACGTTGTTGTAATACGTGTCGACAGGATTTGAACACGATATATGGCCACATACATGACCGTGGGTTTCTACAATCATATCAGAATTGGATTTATCATGGTGAACAACATCCTCGGGTCTACACAAAAATGTTTCAACAACAATCAATGACGTTTGCACATTCTTTCAAAAAATTTATGCACGATCAGTAGATGTGAAAGACATGTATGAAGCAAATGAGGAAGTGGTTAAGATATTATGTAATTTGGAAATGATATATCCTCCAGCATTTTTTGACATAATGGTTCATCTCATTCTTCATTTACCTGAAGAAGCTATTCTTAGTGGCTCTGTGTATATGAGATGGATGTATCCTTTTGAAAGATACATGAAAAAGCTCAAAGCATATGTTAGAAACAAAGCCAAACCCGAAGGCTCAATTGCGGAGGGTTATGTTGCAGATGAAGCCTTGACATTCTGCTCTATGTATCTGGACGGTATGCAGACCAAATTTAACCGACCAGATAGAAATACAGGTGCTGGCATTCCCAAAAGGCAGTTTCAAGTGTTTTCTTCACAATGTCGACCAATATCGAAAAAGAAAATCAAGGCGCTCTCTGAACATGCCAACAAATCATTACAATGGTTTGTGTTGAACAACTGCGATGAAATCAAAGCCTACAAATCGTAAGTGTTTATGTCCATCTACCCGTGATAAACTATTATTATATTTTCATTTAATTCTACTAATTTAAGTTTTGTTTTGTCCATCTACCAGTGAATTTGAATCTAAATTTCCAGAACGCAATATGCAAACCGATTTTTCTTCATGGTTAAAATATGAAGCAAATGTATTTTCATCTTCATCTTCTACACCCGATAACAAAGAATTAAGGGCATTGGCACATGGTCCCTTGTACGCATCTTCTTACACTACTTGCATAGTCAATGGTGTTAGATTTGTGGTACAAAATCGTGATTCCCGACGCACTACTCAGAACAGTGGTGTGGTTACAATAGGAGAAGACGATTCTCCATTTTATGGTCAACTAGAAGAGATCATAGAGTTGAAATACATAGATGGTTACTCGGTTGTAATATTTCGTTGTAAATGGTTCGACACGAGAGGTAAAAGATTAATTAAGCAAAACAATGCTACTATAATTGACATTGGCCGTGATTGGTATGTTGGCAAAGAATGGTATGATGATGTCCAATATATATTAGCCACACAGGCTAAACAAGTGTTCTATCTTCGAGATCCTTCTCGAACCACTGGCCAATGGAGGGTTGTTGAGGACGTTCACCATCGGAAGCTTTGGGATCATCCTACTGTTGTTAATGAGATAGATATATTGCACGACACTCAATCAAATGATTATACTTTGGTTGTCGACACCGGATGCAAAGGTGGTGAATCAAGTCACGTAGGTGGTGAATCAAGTCACGTAGGTGGTGACCAAACTCCAATTCCCCATGTTGATAGTCAATCTATTACACGGGAAACTCAATCATTTTTTGGTAACTTGGTTGTCGACTTAGGCTACTTGCTTATGCGTACAACTTTAAATGAAGGTGGTGACCCAAGTCATGTTGCCTCGATTGATCTCGATGAAAGTTTTATTAATGATAATGAAGAAGATGAAGAAGATGCATACAATTCAGATGATGAAGACGAACTAAATGACGACGATGAAGAAGATGATGATGTTGTTGACACACGTTATTATAGTGATGATTCTGATTGAATGTATGTTAAAAATGTACTATTTGTCTTTGTTAATTAATAATTATTTGTGCTTTCTAATAAATTTTGTTGTAGGAAAAATAGCAACAATGGCGCAATCACACGGTGGAGATGGTGGAGACGGTGGAGACGGTGGTCCGTATCACTTCGACTCGGGTTGTGCGACTGGATCTGGTGGTAAGTTACTTGTTATAGTTTAATAGATGTCTTTACAATTGCCCAACTTTCGAATGTCATGTGTCAATGTAGGTAGTTCCTCCCAAAA
The DNA here is from genome assembly GCA_023525975.1 of Smallanthus sonchifolius. NCBI lineage: Eukaryota > Viridiplantae > Streptophyta > Magnoliopsida > Asterales > Asteraceae > Smallanthus > Smallanthus sonchifolius. The sequence goes on from CM042037.1 coordinate 24,692,578, forward strand.
AAGACGATCTAAAGGCAAAAACCTAAAATTGTATAAGAAATTTGAGCAAAATGGGAGGAAGCCTCTTCCCATTGATGTAGATCTTCATGCCGGGGGGTACAAGTTTGTGTGTCCCAACGCTACGGATTTTATCCGTGCTATCTCGTTGGAGGTTGAAAAGGTTGTTCCGCCATATTATCCTAATTGGGCTAAGGTTCCAATTGAGAAGAAACGGGTCGTATATCCTACTCTTATAGTAAGTATAGATGTTTTATAATTACTTACAATTTCATAACTATTACATTTATAATTACTTTCCATTTGTAGGATTATTTTGATCTGGACTCCTGGAGAAACACTGATAAGTGGCGAGGCGTTGAACTCGGAATCACCGCCGAGTGTCAGAGGGCATATAAAGATCACAAGAACGTGTTGAAAAATCACTTCATGGAGAATGGGGGATACGATGATGTGGAGGCGGCGATGAATAATCCACCAGAAGATGTTGATCAAGAAACTTGGGAGACTTTGATTAATGAGTTGTTTTTAGATGCGAGCTATAAAAACCGCTCGACGAAGAACAAACAAAACCGATCAAAACAACGTTACCCAAGTTACCATGGCAGCAAATCATACGCCCAACGCCGACACATGGAGGTATGAAAATACAATTGTTAGTATTATATAAACATGCTCATTAATTCTTAGTGATATTCTTTTTGTTTTTCACAGGGTACCGGCCCAATTGATGTGTTTAAATCGACCCATTATAAAGAAGGGACCGGTTGGGCCAACACGAATGCATCATCAGATTATGTAAGTCAAATGATTTTGTTGTTAGACTTACTAGACTTAGAACATCCAACTGTAACTTAAAACGGGTCAAAATGACCCAAACACACTTTTAGAGACTTAAAATATCCAGCTTTAACTTTAAACGGGTCAAAATGACCCAAACACACTTTAATAAACTTAAAACATCCAACTGTAACTTTAAACGGGTCAAAATGACTCAAACACGCTTTAATAGACTTAGAACATCCAACTCGAGCCCAATTGTTGAATATTTTTGCTAGTATTAATAGTATTTGTTGTTATTAGTGTTGGTTGATTGGAATTTGTGAATTTAGGTCGTTTATAACTTATAGTTTAACAGGTTGGTTATCCATTTTACAGCAGTTATGCTGTCGAATTTTAGTAAAATAGTCAAGTGATTTTTTATTACATTGTTTAATGCAGGACCGAATCCAAGAGGAGTATACAAGATCGTCTGCTGAGTCTGGTGGTGACTCGTCTGCTGTCGATAAGATTGCATGCAAGGAGCGTGCATTGGGTCATCGGCGTGGCCATATCCGGGGTGTCGGTCGTGTGGTGAGTAATCCCACACCAGATTTGTTCAGTACCCCCCTCCACAACCACATTGGCAAGAAGTGGATGTGCGTGTAACTCAACTTCAACAACAAGTCCAAGATCAACAACAACGCGAAGCCCAACGAGATGAAGAACGTCGTGTGCATAATCAACAAATGCTTGAAATGCAACGACAAATTGATGAAATGCGTCGAATGTGGGAACGTCGAACTAGTAGCGACGATAATTAGCTTGAAGTTGCTGCGTCTTTTCCTTGGTTGTCGGTGTTATTTGTTGAATGTTTGAATAATTTTTATGTTTGTGTGTCGGACAACTTTATGTTTGAATATTTGATTTGTGTGTCGAACAGGTTTTTGTATCAAACAATATGTTTCGGATTTCAATTTTTGAATGGTTTGAATTATCTGATTTGCAGGTTTTGGTAATTAGAAATTATATATTTCTGAAAAATTTTGAAAATTTAATAAAAATAAAAAAAATACAGAAAAACCTATGCCGACGACATGTCGTCGGTATAGGTTATTTTCAAATTTTTTAATTAAAATTGAAAATATCTTATACCGACGACATGTCGTCGGTATAGGATATTTCCAAATTTAATTAAAAAAATTAGAAATAGTCTATACCGACGACATGTCGTCGGCATAGGTTGGTTCTTTCCCGACGACTTGTCGTCCGGATAAGTCCAGAAGCTATACCGACGACATGTCGTCGGTATAGAATTTCTTTTTGAATTATTTAATTAAACCCTATAGCGACGACATGTCGTCGGCATAGGTCGACCTATGCCGACGACACCTATACCGACGACATCTTTGACCTATTGGGACGAGGCAATACCGACGATATACCGACAAGGGTAAAAAAAATCGTCGGAATAAGGTGATATTGTTGTAGTGGCGGGTAATACGTGAATGTACCGTCGCAAGGGTGACGGGTTCGTGAAGACGGGTATAGGGGAACACCGCCGCAACCCATTTGGGTAGTTTTGGGAAGTTTAGGGTAAAAATGGCGTGACATCACATGACGTGTTTTGATTGACTAATCCTTAATTATGATACTTAGGGATTGAAGTGGTTCCACCCTTATACCCTAGTAAACTTTTGTTATGTAGATACAAATCAGGGCCGACCCAGAGGGAGGGCGACGGTCCAGGGCCCGGGCCCGGTCTCCCCTAGGGCCTGAAGTTTTTAATTTATTTATATTATATTTATATATATGTGTGTTTATTTTTAAATCTTTATATATATAAGCTCAATTGTTTATTAATCTGAATCAAAAACCTAGAAATAAAAAAAATCTATATATATAAGCCCATTTTAAAAACAATCTCTCTCTCTCTCTATATATATATATAAGCCCATATTATATTTTTTATATATGATTATTGATTTTATATTATAAGCCCTGATTTTTTATTGCATGTGTCGGGCCCAAAACATTTTAAGGATTCTCAGGACCGACCTCTAATACCTTAGAAACAATCTAATAAATATTTACCATCCTACAAAAGTTTAAAACAAATTAATTTGAAAGATATTAAAAAGAATCCAACAACATGCACCGCAAGAATATGCGCGATCACTATTGCCGCTAATGCCATTCAAAATCGCCGCTAATATTATCGCCGTCATTGTTACGTCGCTACTGTTGTATTATCGTCGCTAAAGGTTCGCCGCTATTAGCGACGATAAAGTTGGGCTCGCCGCTAAAGGACTCGCCCTAGCTCTAAATTCTTGTAGTGAAGCCGTTTTTTACCGCCACTACCGTCTACGAGAATTGATGGCAAAAACCCGATTCTTATTCCAACTACATCGAGGATAATATATTGGGTACGACGTTACCATGCATCAAGTAAAGAGCTTAAAAGAAGTCTTCCCGGCCAAAAACTCCACAAAAGCTCCACGGTTGATACGTGCACCGACCTGTTGGATTTTATGGACCGACCCGATGGACAACGCGGCTGACCGAGCTATGACCCGTAAGAGTTACACCTAGGGCAACGAACATTTAAATCCACTTAACCCGCTTAACTGGTAATTACGAACTATTAGCGAGACGATATATTTTATATATATACGTTACACGGGATTTATTATTTATACATGTTTATAAATAATAATTTATATTTATTTGTTTTAATCTTTTATTAAAACAAATTAAATGGTTTTTGGACTTTAATATTAACTATTGGTTTAGGCCCGGTATGGTTTTTATTAGGTTAAAAGGATTAGAGTAATTAATATATATATATATATATATATATATATATATATATTAAAATTGAATGAGGGAATCGAGAAAAAAAGCAGCCGCAAGCCGCCAAAAAGAAAATTTTTTGTTTTGGTTCACTTCTAGTGTTGCTGTCGACAAAAAACTAAAAGAAAAGGGTTTTTCGCCTCGCGACTTCCGGCCACCAAACCAGCCGCTGCTTGCCAGTTTCCGGCCAGCCTCGGTGCTTTCTGTCTCTCGCGTTTTGGTTCGTGATCTAGCATCGGTTCATTGTACCTAGGTGTCTCAACCGGTTATTCATTAACTACTAAGGTATAATTAATCTCATCAGTAGATTAATTGGTTTTAATTTTTTTGTGTTTGCGTGGCCGTAACCAGATCTTGTTCGGTTTGTCAGTGCTGTTAAATAGGTTATGATTTTATTTTCCGCTGTGTATTTATTAATTAACTGAATTAATTAATTTCTCTGTCAAAACCCGTTTTTCAAAAGTCAAACTGATCACCACTGACACCCGACAGTGGTATCAGAGCCTGGGTTATAACATACAAACCGGAACCGGTCTGGTTTCACCGGTTAGATTAATCACAAACTTTAACTATCTTGAAGTTTCTGATCTGATCTGTTTTTGGGGCAATTTTTGTTTATTAATTTGGTCGATTTTTATTTGACCAAATATATTGTCCGTATGTGATTGTGTTGAATATGTAAATCTGGCCCGACCCATGTGATTGAGTTGTTTGTGTTTATTATTCAGTTTTTGGTTTTATGGTTTTGGCCCACTTTTGATGGCTCAAAGTTGTAATAGAATAGGTTTTTTTATTTTATGTAATGTAATAAAACCCGAAGACAAATCTGAAGACGCAACAGGAATCATGGAGTCAGTGGGAGTCATCCGAGATGACCAGATGCACGGAAGTCCATCCTTGTGGTTGTTTTAATTTTGTGGACCTCGTGACCCGTTTGGTCTTGCTAACTGGCTCTAGCAAGATCAAACAAACTTGGCCTTAAAAGATTTACATATTTATTTGCTTTATGGTTGCTTTTAATTTTTATAACTTAAATTTATTATAAACCAATCAAACACCAAACGTTTTAAAAGGAGTTTTAAAATGTCACAATCTGTCACCACAAGTTCTAATTTTAGAACTTGTAGAATTTTATAAAAATAACAACTGGCTTGTTTTTATAAAATAAATAACAGCTAAAGTTTTGCAATTTAAACTAAATTTAATTTCAAAACTTATAACTTAATAATTTTCAACTATTAACTGGTTATTCAAGTCGCGACAAACTTAGTTTTAATAGGTTATTTAAAATTAAGTGTCCTGAGAAATGAAAGGGTTCATCAAATTTGTCATGACTTTAAAAAGTAAAACTGGCTTTTACAACACACGTATGATTTAATCATTCGTTGTGTTTGACCATATTCGGTAAACACTAAAATTGGAACTCATATTTAAAACCAATGGCCTATGCCATCCTATTATAAAGAACACTTGGAGCATAAAACGAAACATCGGTGTTTGGAGCCACAGCACCGCACTGGATGCGTAGTTTATCCTTCCAAGGCGCAAGGGTTTCGTTGACACATCCGGCCCTTCTGCAAGTACCTGTTTTAGGACGACTATTACTTTTCTCTCTTGTTACATGCCCCAGATGTCAAGAGATTAAAAGTAGGCATAGATGAGGCTAAACGTATCAATGCATAGACATGTTTTGTCTTAGCGGCCTCATACACGAGAGTTGTGCATCTTTCCACAATTGACACTAATTGTCAGTCTAGTTACCCACTTACTAATGTTGTATGCCACAGCTACCATTAGTGACTGATTTAGCTAGATTCTCACTCCTTATTCTAATTTCTGTAATTGGGTCATAAATTAATAAGGATTTTTCACTTTCTTTATACTAATTTATTTTCTTTGCTTATCTAGACAGATGTCTACTGAAAATAATAATACTAATAACTCCTTCGCTCTCAAGTCTATCCTTGAGAATGAAAAGCTGGATAACACCAACTTTCTCTCGTGGCAGTGCAATCTAAGAATAGTTCTTAAGATGGCCAATAAGCTCTATGTTCTCGATGCACCAGTCCCTGAGGCACCCGATGGTAACACGGCTGCCGCTCGTAAGGCTTGGGAAAAACAAAGAGATGATGCCAATGAGGTGGCCTGCCTTATGCTAGCATGCATGTCCCGTGAGCTCCAAAAGAGCATGGAGGATCTGGATGCCTTTGACATGATTGAGCAACTTAAGGGCATGTTCCTGAAACAAGCCCGACAAAAACGCTATGAAACCATGTCTCAGCTCATTCGTTGCACGATGCAACAGGGCACGCCTGTTAGTACTCATGTACTTAAGATGAAAGGGTACATCAATCAGATGAACAAACTTGGATATCCCATGAAGGATGACATGACTACTGATTTCATCTTAAACTCTCTCCCAAGCTCCTATGTTCAATTCGTAATGAATTTCAACATGAATGGCTTGGAGAAGACAGTTGTCGAGCTACATGGTATGGCCGAGATGAATATCCAAGGAAAGAAAAATCAAGTTCTGATGGTCAGATCTGCTGGTGTTAAAAAAACCTAACCCCAAGAAAAGAGGTTATAATAGCAAAGGCAAGAAGAAGGTTAATGTTGCTGCCAAGCCTGCCACCAACAATAACAAGAAAGATTCAAAAGCACCCCCTCCTGAGGAGCGCCAATGCTTTGAATGCAACAAAATGGGACACTTGAAACGTAACTGTCCTGAATATCTAGCCAAGCTGAAGCTGAAGAGGGCCAGTGGTGAGGGCACCTCTTCAGGTATTCTCATTTATGTTATTGAATTTTTTACTGTATCTAGCAACACATGGGTATTTGATACTGGATGTGGATACCACATCATTAATGTCTTGCAGGAGCCTAAAAGTTGGAGGAAGCTGAAACAAGGCGACATGGAGCTCATCGTTGGTGATGGGAAAAGAGTACCAGTTCTTGCAACTGGAACATATCATCTCTCATGTCCTTCTGGCCTTATGGTTGTTTTGAACAATTGTTTGTTTGCACCTGGTTTAACCAGAAACATTATTTCAGTTTCTTTATTGTTTGAACAAGGATTTAAGTACGTTTTTAATGGTATTGCTATTTCTGCCTACTTAAATGATATCTTTTATTTTGAGGCTAAACCTCAAAACGGTATTTATGAGATTGACGTTCAAACTGACAATAACATATATAATCTTTCTAAACGTATCAAATCTGGCATTAATGATACTTTTCTATGGCATTGTCGACTTGGCCACATAAGCAAGGCACGCATTAAAAGACTCCAATCCGAGGGAATTCTTGAACCTACCGGACAGGACTCATTTGATAATTGCGAGTCTTGTTTAGCTGGCAAACTCACAAAGGACCCCTTCACCCATGTTGGTGAACGAGCCAAGGATCTGCTAGGCCTTATACACTGTAAGGCCACAAACCCGGGAGGCCTCACTTGTTGGATTTACTCATTCACAAACAGTTATTAAACTTGAATATCAAATAACGCAGCGGAATCATTCATTCATCATAATTAAAAACATGTTCATACATGCGGAAGCGTAACGTTATCAAATACATAAACATAACATAAACAACTTATAACGGGATGCCAGTCTTCATATCATCCGGGTAACTCTTCTCTCTTGCCAAGCATCACCGTCCATCACCATAACCTGCCCTTAACCTGAATGTGCATACTAAAAAGTCAGCTACGCTGGTGAGTTCTAGCTTTACATAAAACCTTAACATAAACATTTTGCCAAAACACATAACATACATTTGTTTAACAAAAGCGTACGTAAAACATGCAATAACTTAACATCGTAACATAACATCATAACACAAGTCAACATGAACCGAATATGCGCCTTCTCGTAACCGTCAATTCCATACATCGCATACTAGCGGATGAACTTAAGGCTCGTTACCTCTAAGCCATCTGTCACATAGGTCCCCTAAGGCTCGTTACCTCTAGGTGGACCAAACATATGTCTCCTATTGCTCGTTACCTCTAGGTAGACCAAACATACGTCACCTAAGGCTCGTTACTTCTAGGTAGACCAAACATACGTCTCCTAAGGCTCGTTACCTCTAGGTAGACCAAACATACGTCTCCTAAGGCTCGTTACCTCTAGGTAGACCAAACATACGTCTCCTAAGGCTCGTTACCTCTAGGTAGACCAAACATAGCTTAGGCACTATTTCCCCGCAAGGAATAGTACCTTCCATTGGGATCCCGGTAATCCCATGGGTGACCGTCGTCACCCCATCATCAACCAGTTGTACAACCGTTAGCCAGCCACAAAGGCCCCCCGTAAGGTGAAGCCAATACATACATACATACATACCTTAGCTCCCGTAGGAACTTGTGGTAGATTCGTTCATTCGTGACTTTCATAAAACCTTTACCTCATTTTAGTTAAAGCATTTGTACGTTTTATTAAACAAAACATCATCTCTTTCGTAAACCTTTCGTAAACTTCATTTGGCAAAACATTTCATAAACATCATCTCGTAAACATCATTTCGTAAACATCGTTTCGTAAACCTCATTTCATACATCATTCCGTATGTATGCACACCAGCCCAAAAACATTTAATTAAAACATTTAAAAGAGGGCTTCTAGAACTCACCTTATAAGCTAGTCTCGGTTGTCCTAAACAAAGGCCTAACAATGTCACTCCTGATCTGAATTGATTAGTTAAATACACATCAGACCAATACCGACTCTAAAGGTTTAACCATTCTAAACATACTAACTTACTTAACCTGCCTGGTGCCTGCGCACTTAGCAAGTGCGCAGACCCTGCTGCCTGCGCACTTAGCAAGTGCGCAGACCCCTCTTCCTGCGTACTTGATAAGTACGCAGGACCTGCTCCGTGCGCACGACATGTTTCTTCGCAAAACCCTAACTTTCGCATTCAGGTCTGATCTCGTCAAGATCTCGAACCTGTTTGCATCCAAAACGTTCGTTTTCCATTAAGGAACTCAAATTTATGTTTATCTTTCAGTTTCATCCGTAAAAACGTTGCCTTTTCACCCAAAAACGAACTAAAACTCAGATTTAGGTCGGATCGTTACCTGAATCGAGCTTCTGATCCGGAGGTTCTTCTCACGAGTTATGGAGTAACACTTTGCTGAAATCTCGGGTCGATCCGCCAACTTTCTCTCTCTACGGGTTCTCTCTCTAGAACTTGCAAATGAGAGAAATGGTGGAGAGTCTAAGCTGTTTATAGGGGAGGCTCCCCTTCTAGCCCGCCGGCCCATCCGACCCGACCCGACATGCCTCGTTCATTTATTTCGTTATTATAACTGTCGTTTTATTTTTGGGATGTTACAAGTCTACCCCCCTTACAATAGGTTTCGTCCCCGAAACCTATCATAAGTCAAATAGATGAGGGTACGAATCCCTCATTTCCTTCTCCGTTTCCCAAGTGGCTTCCGATCCCTTTCGATGTTTCCATTGGACTTTAACCAATTGGATAATCTTATTACGCAAACGCTTCTCCTTTCTGTCTAAGACGGCCACGGGTTCTTCGATGTAGTTAAGGCTGTTGTCGACCTCGATGTCAGTAAGTGGTACGTGAGCCGATTCATCCCCCAAACATTTTCGCAAGTGTGATACATGGAAGGTAGGATGAATCCCACTTAACTCATCAGGCAACTCTAACCGATAAGCGACTTCACCAACCCGCGCCATTATCCTGAATGGTCCGACAAACCTCGGACTTAACTTTCCTCTCTTCCTGAATCGTATGATCCCTTTCCAGGGTGACACTTTCAACATTACTCTATCCCCAACATCAAACTCGATAGGCCTTCGTCGTTTATCCGCGTAGGATTTCTGACGATCTTGAGCGGCCTTCATTCTTGCTTTGATTTGATCAAACCTTTCCGATGTTTCCCTTACTACTTCAAGACTCCCTAATTCCTTTTGTCTAATCTCACCCCAACAAATCGGGGTCCTGCATCTCCTCCCATACAACATTTCGTAAGGCGGCATGCCTATAGTCGTGTGATGACTATTGTTGTATGAAAATTCGGCTAACGGCAGATGACTGTCCCAACTGCCGCCAAAATCGATAATACAAGCACGAAGCATATCCTCCAATGTCTGAATGGTCCTTTCAGACTGACCATCCGTTTGTGGGTGGTATGCCGTGCTGATATTAAGCCTCGTGCCCATCGCCTCGTGAAATCTTTTCCAGAACCTCGATGTGAATCGTGTGTCCCGGTCAGATACGATCGTCAAAGGCATCCCATGCCGTGCTACTACTTCGTTAATAAATACTTCCGCTAACCTTTCCGACGAGAACGTCTCGCGAATAGGTAGGAAATGAGCACTCTTCATTAAACGGTCCACAATTACCCAAATGGTATCATGACCTTTAGCTGTGCGAGGTAGCTTGGTTATGAAGTCCATGGTAATGTGTTCCCACTTCCATTCTGGTATATCAAGTGGTTGAATCTTTCCATACGGTTTCTGGTGTTCGGCCTTTACTTGTGAGCAATTCAAGCACTTGCTTACATACTTTGTCACCTCATGTTTCATCCCAGGCCACCAGTATTCCTTCCTTAGATCTTGGTACATTTTATTGGTGCCAGGATGGATAGAGTACCGAGACTTATGAGCCTCATCCAAGATTTTGGTTCTAAGCTCGCCACTCAAAGGTATCCATACCCGCCCAAAACTTGTCCTAACACCAAGGGTGTTATATTCCAACTTGTCCCGTTGGCCAACCATCCTTTCCTTCTTTATGTTTTCTTCTTTAAGTGCCTTATCTTGAGCCTTTTTGATTTCTCTCATCACATCTGATGTTACCACTAACTGGCAAGCTTTCACTCTAATAGGAGCAGGCACATCCTTTCGGCTTAGAGCATCAGCCACCACGTTTGCCTTTCCAGGATGGTATATTATTTCACAGTCATAGTCTTTCAACAGTTCCAACCATCGCCTTTGCCTCATATTAAGTTCCTTTTGTTCGAAGAAGTACTTCAAAATTTTGTGGTCGGAGTAAATAGTAAACTTCACCCCGTATAGGTAGTGCCTCCAGATTTTTAATGCGAATACGACAGCAGCAAGTTCCAAATCATGGGTTGGATAATTAGCTTCGTGAATCTTCAACTGTCGTGACGCATACGCGATCACTCTTCCGCGTTGCATCAACACGCATCCCAATCCCTGACCCGAAGCGTCAGAGTATACCACTAAGTCTTCATTGCCCTCGGGAAGGGCCAAGACTGGAGCTTGGGTTAGCCTCTTCTTCAATTCCTTAAACGCCTCATCTTGGGTCGAACCCCATTCGTACTTTACCTCCTTCCGAGTCAACTTTGTCAATGGAGAAGCTATTTTCGAGAAATCCTGGATGAATCTCCGATAGTAGCCTGCCAATCCCAAGAAACTACGGATTTCAGTTGGCGTCTTAGGAATATTCCATTCCCTTACCGTCATTATCTTTGCTGGGTCAACCATAATGCCGTTCGGGTTAATGACGTGACCTAGGAATTGGACTTCCTTAAGCCAGAACGCACATTTGGAGAACTTAGCATACAACTTTTACTTCTTCAGAGCTTCCAATACTTCCTTCAAGTGACACGCGTGATCACCCTCATTCTTGGAGTAGATGAAGATATCATCGATGAACACAATTACCGATCGGTCCAGCATCGGTCGACACACCCTATTCATTAAATCCATGAACGCTGCGGGGGCGTTCGTCAATCCAAAAGACATCACGCGGAACTCGAAATGTCCATAACGCGTGCGAAATGCAGCTTTCGGTATATCTTCTTCCCTTACATTCAACTGATGGTACCTAGACCGAAGGTCAATTTTTGAGAACCAACTTGCACCTTGCAATTGATCGAACATGTCATCGATCCTTGGTAAAGGGTACTTGTTCTTCACCGTACGTTTGTTCAACTCGCGATAATCAATACACATTCTCATCGAAACGTCTTTCTTCTTCACAAACAACACCGGAGCACCCCACGGCGAGATGCTCGGTTGGATAAATCCTTTCTCAAGTAACTCGTCTAGTTGTGCCATTAACTCTTTCATCTCCAATGGTGCTAGTCGATATGGAGCCTTAGCCACGGGCTGGGCATCTGGTACTAAGTCGATTCGAAATTCAATCTCTCTGTCGGGTGGTATCCCAGGCAAATCCTCTGGAAACACCTCCGGGTACTCGCGTACCACGGGTACATCGTCTAGCTCCTTCACTTCCTTACACTCGTCAATTACGTACACCAGATAAGCCTCACATCCGCGCCTCAAGTAATCTGTTGCCTTAATCATCGAGATGACATTTGGCATCGGGGCGTCACGATCTCCAAGAACCTCGACTTTGCTACCATCCGGAGCCTTGAGTCGGATTATCTTTTGTTTGCATATAATTTGCGCTTCATTGGCAGTTAGCCAATCCATACCTAACACGACATCGAACCCTCCCAAAACCATAACAAACAACCTGACAGGGAACCTATGACCTTCTATTTTTATCGTGGAGTTGTCAACTACATCGGTCACTCTCGTAGTTCTACCCTCAGCGGTTTCTACGCTAAAGGCCCTTTCTAACTTACTCACAGTGTACTTCACTCGTTTACAAAAAGTCGCAGATATGAAACTCTTACTGGCACCCGAATCAAATAAAACAGAAACAAGAGTGTTGTCAAGGATGAACGTACCTGACGCCACGTCGGGATCTGCCCTGGCTTGTTCTTGCGTTAGTGCGTACGCACGAGTCTTTGCTCGGGGCCTCTCTTCTTTCTTCTTCGGGCCTTTCCCTTTCCCGGCTTCACCCATCCTGGGCTTGGTGCATTCCCGGCTCATATGACCGCTTTCACCACAATTATAACATTTAATGCCTTGCCTGCATTCACGGGAGTAGTGCCCAGTCTTGCCACATTTGTAGCACAGATTTGTCCCTAGCCGACATTCACCCGTATGTCTTACCCCACATCTTTCACAGACCGCCGTCTCGCCTACCCTTGCCTGTTTGTCTCGAGCCCCAAACAACTTCCCACCCGATCGCTTAGCGGGAAAGCTCATCTTCTTCTTGGGCTCTTCAATGGCAACGACATTCAACGCCAGATCATCAAATACCACTCCGCTCAGTTCTACTACCGAATCGTAGGTAGTAGGGGCGTTTGTTTTAACATAGGTGCGGACCTGGTCCGGCAGCCCTTGAATGTAGCATGCAATCTTTCTTTCCTCAGTCGTGACAAGATGTGGCACCAGACGTGCCAGTTCATTGAACCGTGTGGTGTACTGCCGGTGCGTCATGCTTCCGGCCTTCAAACCCAGAAATTCCCTCTCTACCTTCTCAATCTCGTTCCTTGGGCAGAAATTCTTGATCACCAAGGTTTTCAAGTCAGCCCACATCATCGCATCCACAACCTCGCTCCCTTTTGATTGTCGTACACCTTCCCACCAATGGGATGCTTCCTCTCTCAAGGAGTTAGCAGCAAATTTTACAACTTGATCCGTTCGACATTCGCTCAGACGAATGGCAGCCTCCATACGAATCACCCAATCAAACGTAACTACCGCGTCTTTCTTCCCAGTCAAGACCGGTGGGTCACATGCCTTAAAGGACTTATAGGCGCAACCACGGTTAAGCGGTGCGTTGATTGCCTCAGTGTTCGGGGTATCAACCGTCGTGTTAGACCCACCTTCCCCATTAACCTTCTTCAATGCTTCAACTAACAGACCTGGTAGAGAAGTCTTCATCAACTCTGTGAACTCTCGAGCTATAGCTGCTCTCACTTCTGGTTCAAAAGTGAAAGGTTGTTCTTCTACCAGTGTCTGCTCAGTTTCATGCACACTAACCGTCGGTTCAGTGTGAACACTTCCTTCTTCACTATACTCTTGGCGCGCAGGGGTCCTGCCACGCCCACCATTTCGACCGCCGGTACGACCACCGGTACGGTCCCCACCACGTCTTCCGTTTCCTCTCCTTGCCATTTCGTTCTATAAGACAAGGAATCCAATGTCATCACGCTAGTTAACAAATAAAATTCAATAAGTACTGTAAGATGTTAATATACACTGGCCATCTGCAATTAACCATTACACTACCTTTCGATTTCTATTTGACCACCTTTGTGATTCCATCAGAACACAAGTCCTAACCTAACCCTTTCTAAGGCATACTATATTCGTAAATATATACTACCTTCATACCTAATGTTGTGGCTCGAGTTACCCGTACTGGCATCCGCTTTCGGTCCCATTCACAGTTTAAGTTCAGACACTGGAGTGTCTGAATCTCTCAAACTATTGCTCTGATACCAACTTGTAAGGCTCCAAACCCGGGAGGCCTCACTTGTTGGATTTACTCATTCACAAACAGTTATTAAACTTGAATATCAAATAACGCAGCGGAATCATTCATTCATCATAATTAAAAACATGTTCATACATGCGGAAGCGTAACGTTATCAAATACATAAACATAACATAAACAACTTATAACGGGATGGCAGTCTTCATATCATCCGGGTAACTCTTCTCTCTTGCCAAGCATCACCGTCCATCACCATAACCTGCCCTTAACCTGAATGTGCGTACTAAAAAGTCAGCTACGCTGGTGAGTTCTAGCTTTACATAAAACCTTAACATAAACATTTTGCCAAAACACATAACATATATTTGTTTAACAAAAGCGTACGTAAAACATGCAATAACTTAACATCGTAACATAACATCATAACACAAGTCAACATGAACCGAATCTGCGCCTTCTCGTAACCGTCAATTCCATACATCGCATACTAGGGGATGAACTTAAGGCTCGTTACCTCTAAGCCATCCGTCACACAGGTCCCCTAAGGCTCGTTACCTCTAGGTGGACCAAACATATGTCTCCTAAGGCTCGTTACCTCTAGGTAGACCAAACATACGTCTCCTAAGGCTCGTTACCTCTAGGTAGACCAAACATACGTCTCCTAAGGCTCGTTACCTCTAGGTAGACCAAACATACGTCTCCTAAGGCTCGTTACCTCTAGGTAGACCAAACATACGTCTCCTAAGGCTCGTTAACTCTAGGTAGACCAAACATAGCTTAGGCACTATTTCCCCGCAAGGAATAGTACCTTCCATTGGGATCCCGGTAATCCCATGGGTGACCGTCGTCACCCCATCATCAACCAGTTGTACAACCGTTAGCCAGCCACAAAGGCCCCCCGTAAGGTGAAGCCAATACATACATACATACCTTAGCTCCCGTAGGAACTCGTGGTAGATTCGTTCATTCGTGACTTTCATAAAACCTTTACCTCATTTTAGTTAAAGCATTTGTACGTTTTATTAAACAAAACATCATCTCTTTCGTAAACTTCATTTGGCAAAACATTTCATAAACATCATCTCGTAAACATCATTTCGTAAACATCGTTTCGTAAACCTCATTTCAAACATCATTCCGTATGTATGCACACCAGCCCAAAAACATTTAATTAAAACATTTAAAAGAGGGATTCTAGAACTCACCTTATAAGCTAGTCTCGGTTGTCCTAAACAAAGGCCCAACAACGTCACTTCTGATCTGAATTGATTAGTTAAATACACATCAGACCAATACCGACTCTAACGGTTTAACCATTCTAAACATACTAACTTACTTAACCTGCCTGGTGCCTGCGCACTTAGCAAGTGCGCAGACCCTGCTGCCTGCGCACTTAGCAAGTGCGCAGACCCCTCTTCCTGCGTACTTGATAAGTACGCAGGACCTGCTCCGTGCGCACTTGGTAAGTGCGCACGACCTGTTTCTTCGCAAAACCCTAACTTTCGCATTCAGGTCTGATCTCGTCAAGATCTCGAACCTGTTTGCATCCAAAACGTTTGTTTTCCATTAAGGAACTCAAATCTATGTTTATCTTTCAGTTTCATCCGTAAAAACGTTGCCTTTTCACCCAAAACCCGAAAAACCCAAAAACGAACTAAAACTCAGATTTAGGTCGAATCGTTACCTGAATCGAGCTTCTGATCCGGAGGTTCTTCTCACGAGTTATGGAGTAACACTTTGCTGAAATCTCGGGTCGATCCGCCAACTTTCTCTCTCTACGGGTTCTCTCTCTAGAACTTGCAAATGAGAGAAATGGTGGAGAGTCTAAGCTATTTATAGGGGAGGCTCCCCTTCTAGCCCGCCGGCCCATCCGACCCGACCCAAAATGCCTCGTTCGTTTATTCCGTTATTATAACTGTCGATTTATTTTTGGGATGTTACATACACACTGATGTGTGTGGCCCTTTCAGAACCATGTCTAGAAATCATGAAAGATACTTCGTTTCATTTATTGACGATTATAGTCGATATGCTTATGTCTATCTTATGAAACATAAGCATGAAACATTTGAAAAGTTCAAAGAGTTTCAAAACGAAGTAGAGAAACAACTCGATAAATCTATCAAGACACTTCGATCAGATCGAGGTGGCGAGTATCTCAGCTTAGAATTTCTTAATCATCTGAAGGAGCACGAAATTATTTCTCTGCCCACTCCTCCTGGCACACCCCAACTTAATGGTGTGAGCGAGAGGAGAAATCGAACGCTACTTAATATGGTTCGATCGATGATGTGTAGAACTAACTTGCCTCACTCCTTCTGGAGTTATGCTCTTATAACCGTCGCCCGCCTTGTAAATCTGGCACCGACTAAGAAGGTGGACAAAAGACCATATGAGATATGGCACGGGTCTAAACCCAATTTGTCTTACCTTAGAGTATGGGGATGTGATGCATATGTCACCAGCGATTCTGATGACAAGCTCGATCCCAGAGGCGAAAAAGTTGTTTTCGTCGGTTACTACAACAAAAGCGGATATTATTTCTATCATCCTGATGCAAACATTGTTTCCATCAAAAGGAAAGGACGCTTTCTCGAGGAAGATCTTCTAAATCAAGGAACCGGAAATAATATTATGGATCTTGAAGACATTCGAGAAACACAAACAACCGATGAAGATGTCGGAGCGTCTGATCAACAAGAAGTTGTTGCTGATGAATCAGACATAAACACAAGCGTTCGCAGAAGTAGCAGGTCTCATAAAGAACCTAATAGATACCTATGGCATCTTGAAGCTTCTAAAGTCCTGTTAGTAGCTGAGTCAAATGACGAACCTACAAACTACAAATCTGCTATCTCAGATCCTGAATCCGAGAAATGGCTTGAAGCCATGAACGCCGAGATGCAATCTATGCGTGATAATCAGGTCTGGGACTTGATTGAACTACCCCCCGGTTCTCGGGCAATAGGAAGCAAATGGATTTTCAAAAGGAAAACCGACATGCATGGTAATGTACAAACCTATAAAGCACGGTTAGTTGCAAAGGGTTTCACTCAAACTCAAGGTATTGACTATGATGAAACTTTCTCACCCGTTGCTATGATCAAATCGATCGGGATACTGCTTGCCATAGCCGCGTACCATGATTACGAGATATGGCAAATGGATGTCAAAACCGCTTTTCTTAATGGACATCTCTCTGAAGATGTCTATATGGTTCAGCCTGACGGTTTTGTTGATCCAAAGTATCCTAGTAGGGTCTGCAAACTAAATAAGTCTATTTATGGACTTAAACAGGCATCTCGAAGCTGGAATCTTCATTTTGATCAGAAAATCAAAGAATTTGGTTTTGTCAAGAATGAAGATGAGCCTTGTGTTTACAGAAAGGCTAGTGGGAGCACTATATCATTTCTCATCTTGTATGTGGATGATATACTGATCATTGGAAACAACATCCCTGTGCTTGACAAAGTCAAACAATGGTTAGGATCTTGTTTTGCAATGAAGGATCTTGGAGAAGCTGCTTACATTCTAGGAATCAAGATCTACATAGATAGATCTAAGCGGCTCCTAGGGCAAAGTCAGAGTACTTACATAGACAAAATGATGACACGCTTTAGGATAGAAAACTCCAAGAAAGGAGGTGTTCCGATGACTAAAGGCACTGTGTTGAACAAATCACAATCTCCTTCCACGGACATTGAAATTAAGGAAATGGAAGCAATTACATATTCCTCAGCGATCGGTTCTATCAATTATGCTATGTTGTGCACTAGACCTGACGTCTCGTATGCTTTAAGCATGACCAGCCGTTTCCAGCAAAGTCTTGGCATTGCCCATTGGACTGCAGTCAAGAACATTCTGAGGTACTTAAGAAGGACCAAAGACATGTTTTTAATATTTGGAGGAGTGAAAGAGGAGTTCACTGTACGGTGTTACACTGATGCTAGCTTTCAAACTGACCGAGATGACTCTCGCTCACAGTCGGGTTTCGTATTCACTCTTAATCGAGGAGATGTTTCATGGAAAAGTTCCAAGCAGAGTGTAGTGGCGGATTCAACCACCGAATCTGAGTATATAACCGCATCAGATGTTGCTAAGGAAGCTGCTTGGATGAAGAAATTCATTACTGACCTCGATGTGGTTCCGAGTATTCGCCAACCAATCGAGATACTTTGTGATAACACAGGTGCAATAGCTCAAGCCAAAGAGCCCAGATCTCATCACAAAGCCAAGCACATTCAAAGGAAGTTCCACTATATACGGGAAATTGTGGAACGTGGAGACGTCGTGATAAGCAAAGTAGACACAGATCAAAACCTAGCGGACCCGTTCACTAAGCCGATGACTCAAGAAAAGCATGATCAGCACAGAAATGCTATCGGTCTTAGTTTTGCTAACGATATGTTTTGATTTAGTATTTTGAATGTGCGAACATTTAAACAGTTGTACTTTTGAAATCTTTTGGTTTACTGAATTAAATGCAATTTTGAATTCTTATAAATGTGTTCGATTTTAATACGTTTAATCCATGAATCTTGTATTCTTAATTATCCGTAGTCGATCAGAATCGTGGGAACGACTCTGAATTAAGACTATTCTGAACTTCGGCTCAAGGAATTGACTCCGAACTTCACAGGCCTCATTTTGAATGACGTTGGATGTAACTCGCATCAAATCATCTTCATGGATCTTTGTCATAAGATGTTTTGCTATTGGTATACTCATTAGTATCCTCTGACCTGAGATACGTACTAGAACTGCCGTTTACCAAGAACCATTCTTTAATCACTGTCAAACGCTGTCGCGTAACTGCCAGTCATAAAGACTTTGATTAGGAATAGTTCTGAAGTTCAGTGGGAGTTGTATGTAGTCAATAAGGGATTATGTACTCTTACATTATATGTAACAGATAGGCATCGTGGCGCCCTCGTTGATTCAAACTGGTGAAGTGTAAGGCCTTACCCAAACTTACTGTGTGTTTGATTGGACCACTTTGATTCTTGATCGAGAATAATAATAATTGAACGCCATATGAGAATGAACTACATCCATGTCTCATTGATTCAATTGATGTTTTATACGGAAAGGATGAATGACAACTATTGTCATAAGTCTATTGTCTTGCTTTAGTTAGCTGTTACTAACACCGAGATATTTGGTTAATAACTTTAAAGCGTCATACCTTGTTAGGGACAGCCGTGCAGCTAGAGCGCCGATGACTGTTTGCGTTGATTTATCGTGGATCGTCCAAGTGGGAGATTGTTGGATTTTATGGACCGACCCGATGGACAACGCGGCTGACCGAGCTATGACCCGTAAGAGTTACACCTAGGGCAACGAACATTTAAATCCACTTAACCCGCTTAACTGGTAATTACGAACTATTAGCGAGACGATAGATTTTATATATATTCGTTACACGAGATTTATTATTTATACATGTTTATAAATAATAATTTATATTTATTTGTTTTAATCTTTTATTAAAACAAATTAAATGATTTTTGGACTTTAATATTAACTATTGGGTTTAGGCCCGGTATGATTTTTATTAGGTTAAAAGGATTAGAGTAATTAATATATATATATATATATATATAAATTGAATGAGGGAATCGAGAAAAAAAGCAGCCGCAAGCCGCCAAAAAGAAAATTTTTGTTTTGGTTCACTTCTAGTGTTGCTGTCGACAAAAAACTAAAAGAAAGGGTTTTTTGCCTCGCGACTTCCGGCCACCAAACCAGCCGCTGCCTGCCCGTTTCCGGCCAGCCTCGGTGCTTTCTGTCTCTCGCGTTTTGGTTCGTGATCTAGCATCGGTTCGTTGTACCTAGGTGTCTCAACCGGTTATTCATTAACCACTAAGGTATAATTAATCTCATCAGTAGATTAATTGGTTTTAATTTTTTTGTGTTTGCGTGTTCATAACCAGATCATGTTCGGTTTGTCAGTGCTGTTAAATATGTTATGATTTTATTTTCCGCTCCGTATTTATTAATTAACTGAATTAATTAATTTCTCTGTCAAAACCCGTTTTTCAAAAGTCAAACTGATCACCACTGACACCCGACACGACCGTCCGTCAAGACTCCAAATATTTTGTACGAGTCTGAATAGGAGCTAGCTCCTTGATTGATTCTATATCCAAGTCGTGTATCAACCACCCAATGGTCACTTCAAAATTACAAGATCTCCATAAAAGCAGCGAGTCATGAACGGTCGAGGTTATGGTTCGATCGTGCGCATTGGCCGTCTATCATGGATAGCTTCAGTAACAAGGTCAAGTTAATGAAAGGCGCAAACTCACTTCAACAACAACGAAACGGCAAGTACAATGCATGTACATGTGAAGAAAACCGAGCATAAAAACAAATAAATCTTATACAATTCAAGTTTTTATAATTAAATAACTAATCAATATAAAACTAAGATTTTTAAAATAAAGTCAAAGATTTTTTGAAATAGTATTCTCCAAAGAAAAGTTCTTCAAATGAAAAAGAAAACGTCAAAGAAATGGGTTTGTTCAACCAGCGCAGTGAACTGGCCGAAGAATTTAGAACGAAACAAATTAAGCTTGTTTCCTTGGTAGAAAGGTGTTTAACCATTTGAGCTTTGGTCACTTTTCTGTGTTGCAAGTCAAAGGTCTATCGATTTAAATCTACTACTAGAAAACTAGGCAATTACGACCACCTTTTCGGTCACAAAAAGATCGCAAATACCCATTTACGATGTAAATGGCCATCGCATATATATGCCTCCGTGTGTAATGGTCTATTGCGACCAAAATTGCAACCGGTAATAAATTTACGACTGATTTTAGCAACCGAACTGGTAGTCGCAATTTCTGTGACTGTTTTGCAACCGACCTTTGGTGAGACTGTTTTGCAACCGATCTTTGTTGCGACTGTTTTGCGACCGATCTTTGTTGCGGCTGATTTGCGACTGGAACTTAAAAAAAATCCCCTGTTTTTCCAATAATTTCCAGCTTTTTTAAAACTAAAATTCACAAATAGTTACAACGAATTTTCTAGCGAAAGTTTCAAAATAAATATCAAGTTACAAGGAACTTTCTAGTGAAAGTTCCAAAATAAACCTACAGTTACAACGAACTTTCTAGTTAATTAAAGTTCCAAAATAAACAAGTCAACAAACTTTCTAGTTAAAGTCTCAAAATAAACATCAAGTTATCCGAGCCTAAGAGAGGTTTTGAGAATAAAGTTTTAGCAATGCTTCAAAGTTAGTTATTGTATCGAACATAGCCTCCTTTTCTTTCACCAAGTCCTCGATGACTCCATTCAGCCTTTGTATCTACAAATAATAAACATGTACTTAAATTTACATTCGAATATAACAGCTAAAATATTACTCCGTTCAGTCTATTGCAACCGAAATTGCAACCAGTAAATTTACGTCTGATTTTAGCGACCGAACTGGTAATCGCAATTTCTACGATTGTTTTGCAACCAAATATGACCACATTACACCCGTTAAGCCATATTACAACCAAATATAACATGCCACAAGCCATTAACTCATATATGACCCATTAAGACTCGTTTTAACCAAATATGACCCATTAGGAACAAATATCACCCATTAACACCTACTAAGTCACATTACAACCAAATACAACACAATACAAGGTAATACACTAAGATATGACTCATTTGTACCCATCAAAAACAACTACAAGCAAATATAAGTCATTACACTCAAATATGACTCATTCACACCCACTATAACCAAATATGACTTGTTAACACTTGTTAAGCTAAATTGCAACCAATTATAACACAATACAAGCAAACATTCACATATATCTCATTTCACACCCAGTTAACAACAAAATTAACGATCATCCATTTTGAGGGGCAATGGTGTTACAAAATGGAAAAGTCGTGGACCATCGTTATAATTTCTCAAAGTTAGTGGGCAAAAGTGAAATCAGAGCATATCATAGGGCCATCCGTGTAACTAACTCTATCTATAATTGTTGACTTTTTTAGGTTGTTTAACCAAATTATTTAAGTATGATACATAATTATATATGTGATACGTAATTATTGTGTGTGAGTTTGAACAAATGATTTTTATTATCTTTAATTTGAGTATAGTATTATTATAGCTAAAAAATTATTTTTTTTAAGATGATACATAATTATATACGTGATACGTAATTATGGTGTGTGATTTTGAACAATTTACATACCTTTGTACGCAATTATATATACTTGATACACGTGTCGCATTGTAATGTTTCTTATGCTTCACACGAAAATAAGTCTTTATAAATAAAATAACCACTTACATATATATACACACATACACACGCACACGCATAGGGTAAGGTTCCATTGTTAACCCAGTGCTATTGTGTTAACCCAATTAACTCCCCCGAAATCAATCAAAATCATTATTATTTTTTTGAATGAATAACATTATTACACAAATACAACGTCATGTTCTTTTTTGCATTTTTGTAAATTCGCAAGGATGAGAGAGTTTACACCGGTGTAAAGATTTGCTGAAAACATAAAAATTATATTTTTCCCAAAAAAATTACACTGGTGTAAACTCCCTTACACTTGTGAATTTACAAAAGTGCAAAAAATAATATGACGTTTTATTGGTGTAATAATATTATTCAATCCAAAAAATAATGATTTGGATTGATTTTGACGAAATTAATTGGATTAACAGAATAACAGATGGTTATTAAAAGATCTCTTTCCCTATACACACACACACACATATATATAGGGACATGTTCAATTAAAAACCATAATTTTGACGATAACCAAAAGAACCATGCATTTCTACACAAATGTAGGGATGCATGTATGCATTTGTGCATGTATAAAGTAGGGATGCATGTATGCATTTGTGTAGTTCTTTTGGTTCTCGCAAAAATTATGGTTTTTAATTAAACATGTCCCTATATATATACATATACATAGGGGGAGGTTCCTTTCAAAACCTACTATTATTGTGTTAACCCAAAAAAACCTTTAAAAATCGATCAAATCATCATCTTTTTTTTTGTGAATAACATTATTACCATTATTATACTAATATAACGTCATGTTATTTTTTGCATTTTTGTAAATTTACGAGTGTAAGGGAGTTTACACCAGTGTAAATTTTTTCGAAAAAATAAATATTTAGCTTATTACACTGGTGTAAACTCCCTTACACTCGTGAATTTAACAAAATGTAAATAATAACATGACGTTATATTAGTATAATAATGGTAATAATGTTATTCACAAAAAAAAGATGGTGATTTGATCGATTTTTACGGGCGTTTTTTGGGTTAACATAATAATAGTGGGTTTTGAAACGAACCTTACCCTATATACATATATATATATATATAGGAGGGATCAAAAGAAAACCACAAAGTTAGGCAAAACCGAGAAAACCCACTAAAAGCCAATCAAATAATTTATAGATTTTTTATTTTTTTTTTAATTTATTTCTAAGTGTATTAATATAATATTACACAATTTACCATAAAATCATTTCACGTATTGTGTTTTACGTATACGTAAGCGCAATTTTTTTTATTTTCTGTTTACGTATACGTAAGCCAATACTTAAATGATTTTTTGGTAAAAATGTGTAATATTACATTGATACTCTTATAAATAAATAAAAATAAAATAAAATAAAAAATAAATATTATTATATGATTGGTTAAAATTGGTTTTTTAGTGGTTTTCGCCTAACTATGCGGTTTTCTCTGAAACCCGGTTGTAACACCCCAATTCTTAAACGAAATAAAAGTCTAGGGTGGATATGTAATTAACCCAAAGTTTAGGGGTTCAAAATAAAAGAATTTGAGAATTCAGGTGGTATCGGACCGCTACCAAGTCATTGGCGGTATGCTACGCAGCGGGGAAAGTAATAATGAGAGAATAACACATGGCAGTTACGTGTCAGGTGACTCAGCCCTAATGGCGGACCGCCACCAGGCGGGTAACGGTCCACCAGCCGTAATTTGGCCCAAATAACGAGAAGACGACACGTGTATGGTGACTCTCTGAGCAGGATTGGGTAGCGAACCGCTACCCAAGACGTAACGGTCCGCTACTTGGTGAGCACGCAGAACAGTTGGAAAGGGGCGGTAGCGGACCGCTACCCCCTTGCTTAGCGGTCCGCCACCGGTGGCACATCAGCCCTATAAATAGGTTCATTTGCCGTTCAAAATGAAAACAACAACTTCACCACTATCATCACACACACACACGCAAACCAAGGCAAGGCTAGCACGACGGTACAAGCATGGAGGTTACGAGTGCGGTGCGCTACGAGTACGGTTCGAGTTCGGAGAAACGTGTAAAGAAAAGAACGAACTTAGGAACTACCAAAGGGTAAAGTAAGTACACTGGACCCGTACCCTAGACACGATTATGTGACTTACGTGCTTAAATGATATGAGTTATGTGATATGTGATATGACAAGGGTACGAGGTAATGACGGATTAGTCTAAACACTGAACAGGAATAATGGAGTAATCACGACGTATCCAAGGGGTGGTGGATACGCCGCTGGTACTTCCTATATATAAACCTCTTGGTACTTCATGGTGAAACCATTATAAATGTTTAGGGGTATAGACTAATAGATAATAATTAAATATAGTGAACGTACGGGAGAACATCCAACCGGTATCTAGTTATCTAACAAACGTAATGTTACGTCTAAGGAAAGAGTGGTGTATAAATCTCTCCTAGACCCGTCACTCTTTCCTGGGAACATCTCTATTGTAGATACTGCTCTGAAAGGAAAATCACCCCAGTTTACAATATATGACGAATATGAATATATGATGTAAGTATACCATGCATAATGAATGGGAATACATGATGAATATGAATACGTGAAATGAATGATAAATACGTGAATGTATGAAGATATGTGCAAATATGAATGAGTATGATGGAACGAGTCTAAGCCCTAAAATGGACTAACGGAGTACTCACGAAGTGTTAAAGGGGTGGTGGATACACCGCTAGTACTTCCTATATATAAACTCTTTTAATGCATCGTGGAGAAACCGTTACAAAGTTTTAAGGTGAGGACTAGTTAGGAAATAAATCAAGCATATACATGAAATGAAAACAAATGCTTGATATATTTGGGAGGCTGTGAGTATAAGATACTCAAGGTCCCAAATGAAATAAGATACCCGGCCTGTAAGGTGGATCTCAATAAATAAAGAAGAAAAATAAAGGAATAGATGAGAAACTCCAAGCCTGCGGGGCTGAGGAGGAAAAGATTCCAAGGTTACGGGGCTAAGGAATGAATGAGTCTTCATGCAAGGGGTCTATACTGACGAGTATAAGAACCTTGCCAATACTCGGACTGGAGGTACGGCCTAAGATGGTTGCGAGGGGGTTAGCACACCCATAAAATATACGAATGACGTGACCGGAGGTACGTCCGGAGATGGTCATGGGGGCGTCGAGAGCCTGGGAAACTTGAACAATAATAAGAACCTAAGGGGTTCATAATAAAAATGAACGGTGCAGTGTACTTACTTAGCGTAAGCTAATTAAAAAACGTTTTCCAAACACTACAGGAAAGAATCATGTGGAATAGAGCTTCCTGAGGATGGAGCGATCGGATTTGAAGAATCCCTATGTAGTATGATGTAAATGTATCATCTTATGTAAAACAATATTATAATGAAAAATATACCAGCCCTTTTTGGCAAGGTTTTATGAAACTGGGACCATTTTCAGCAATATAATACTCTGATAAAATAAGAGATAAGTAGGGTGTTTCAAGTTGGTATCAGAGCACGGTTTGAGGGATTTAAGTATCAAAAGGGGATGCTTAAACTCAAACCATAAGTGCTCATGATATAATTAGGGATTCAATCCGAGGTCGTCCAAGGAAGCAGGTATGTTTAAATTCCAATGCTTAAACAGAAAGATGTGAGTATACGTGGGCTGAATTTTGTATGAGATAAGCTCCATGTGATAATTGGGAGTATCATGGTAAGTAACATACATTGCCTTATGCCTGGCCAGTATAGGAGCTAATGTGTGGGACTATCATGATATCGCGAACATCATATGATAACTTATTTCAATAGATAGTAAGCCGTAAATGTGATTATGCATGATTAAAATGCATGAATGAATGTGCATATGTGTAAAATGCATAGATGGGGCCTTATGTGAAACCCTAGAATACTGGAATAGGGTTAAACTGATAAAAGGCCTGTAGTATAAAAAACTCTAGACTATGATTAAGGTAAACAAATGAGAGATTAAACGACATCATGTTTTAGCAAATGGCTGAACATCAAAATGATGAAGTACGTGACGAGGGAAGCCACAGGAGAGCTGAATCTCCACATCATGATGAAAATGAAGTTGAGCAAGTCCCGGAGAATATCCGGAAACAAATCGCAATAGAAGTAGGAAAGGAAATTGATGCAAACTTCCCGATCCTACAAGCAGATCTACAAAATTCATTAGAAAGCTGGTTTGAAAACCATAAAGAAGTTACTCATAATGGAGAAGGAGGAAATCCAAAAGTTGATATGAAGTCAACTCGTTGTGCTTATAAAGATTTCATGACCTGTAAACCGATGGAGTTTAAGGGAGTGGTTAATCCCTTAGAAAGTCAGAGGTGGATCGCCTCAATAGAAAGAGCATTCGATACATGCCACTGTGAAAAAGAAGATGAAGTCACCTTTGCCACCAATCAACTAAAAGAGTGAGCTGACGATTGGTGGGGAATAGTAAAGAGAGAGAAAGGTAGGGAAAGAATCAAGGAGATGAGGTGGGAAGAATTTAAGGATCTCTTCCTAAAACATTATTGCCCTCGAGCGGCAATTGAAAGAATTACTGAGGAGTTTCTTCAACTCCGTCAGACAACAGAGACGGTAGATGAAATCACGGGGATTTTCTTTGACAAGGCTAGGTTCTTTCCAGCTTTATTGACCACCCCGGAGATGTGGATGACGAAATACCATCTCGTTTTAAAAACAGAAATTAGAGAGTTTATCCATCCATCCAAGTGTGCGAACTTGGAGGAGATGATTGATTGGGCTCGTGAACGCGAAACTGAGCTCAAGAGACAAGCTGAGCGAGACGGGAAGAGGAAAGGGGAAAGTTATCCTTCTCCTATGCCTCTTAAGAGGTTTAAGTTTAGTAAACCGGGAGGTGGTTCCTCCCAAAGGAAAAGTATCCAAAGTTGTAAGACTTGTGGAAGAAGGCACCCGGGAGAGTGTCGATTCAAGTCAATAACTTGTCACAAGTGTGGGAAGACAGGGCACACTGCATTGCAGTGCATGAGTGGCACTCGATTGTACTTAGTACTTTACGAAAGGAGAAACTGTACGCAAAGTTCTCAAAATGTGCATTCTGGTTAAGAGAAGTTCAGTTTCTAGGTCATGTATTAAACTCAGAAGGCATCTCAGTAGACCCATCAAAGGTAGAGGCTGTAATGAAATGGTCTCCGGAAGTTAGAAGCTTCTTGGGGTTAGCTGGCTTCTATAGAAGATTCATCCAGGACTTCTCTAAGATAGCCACCCCATTAACTAAGCTAACCCAAAAAAACTCAAAATATGAATGGAATGCGGCTCAGGAGAGAGCATTCCAGACTTTGAAAGAAAAGTTGACACAAGCTCTGGTTCTGGCATTGCCAGAAGGAATAGAAGATTTTGTGGTATACGCTGATGCTTCCAAACTTGGGCTAGGGTGTGTTCTAATGCAAAGAGGAAAGATGATAGCCTATGCCTCTCGACAGCTGAATACGCATGAAGCAAACTATCCAACCCATGATCTGGAATTAGCTGCAGTGGTGTTCGCACTAAATATCTAGAGGCATTACTTGTACGGAACGAAGTGTACGATTTACACAGACCACAAGAGTCTTAAATACTTCTTTGACCAAAAGGACTTAAACATGAGGCAACGAAGATGGTTAGAACTGGTCAAGGATTATGATTGTGAAATTATATATCACCCCGGAAAGGCTAATATGGTAGCCGATGCTCTAAGCCGCAAGGAAGAGCATCATCCTATTCTGGTGAAAGCATATAAGTTAGTGAGCCAGCTTCGAGACGCACAAATCGAATCATTAAAAGATGAGAATGTTAAGAAAGAAAGAATGGCTGGTTAGGAGAAGTTTCTAGAAGAGAATAAGTATAAAGTCAAGACTCTATTTGATCGTATGTGGATACCACGATCAGGTGAGTTTAGACTTAAGATTCTTGATAAAGCTCATAAATCATGATATTCTATTCATCCGGGTGCTACAAAGATGTACCAAGATCTGCGCAGAAATTATTGGTGGCCCGGAATGAAATTTGATATCATAAAATATGTAGCAAAATGCTTGACTTGTTTACAAGTTAAAGCAGAACATCAGAAACCGCATGGGAGATTACAACCATTAGAAATCCCAGAATGGAAGTGGGAACATCTCACTATGGACTTCATAACCAAGCTACCAAAGACAGCTAGGGGTTATGATACCATTTGGGTGGTTGTAGATCGGTTAACTAAGAGTGCTTATTTCTTAGCAATACGTGAGACATACTCTTCAGAAAATTTAGCTGATTTATTCATCAAAGAGATTGTTTTAAGACATGGAGTGCCAGTCTCGATTGTCTCTGATCGAGATACTCGTTTCACTTCACGTTTTGGAAAAAGTTCCATAAAGAGATGGGAACTAGGTTATTGATCAGCACAGCATATCATCCTCAAACTGACGGTCAAAGAGAGAGGACAATACAAACCCTTGAAGATATGCTACGTGCTTGTATGATCGATTTCGGTGGAAGTTGGGATAATCATTTACCATTAGCAGAATTCTCGTACAATAACAGCTACCATTCCGGTATTGGTATGCCACCATACGAGATGCTATATGGCATAAGATGTAGGACTCCTATTTGTTGAGGAGAAATTGGTTAGAAAGAGTTGGGCAGCAAAGAAATAGTTCAAGCCACGTCAGACTAGCTTGACTTAATCAAGGCATGTTTGAAAGTTGCACAAGATAGACAAAAGTCATATGCAGATAAGAGACGTAGACCAATAGAATTTCAAGAGGGAGATTATGTTTTGTTAAAGGTATCTCCTTGGAAAGGTCTAATTCGATTCAAGAAACGTGGAAAACTGAGTCCACGATTTATTGGTCCTTTCATAATTATCAAAAGAGTCGGAAAGGTAGCTTATCAGTTAGAACTACCTGAAGAATTAAATAAGATACACAACATGTTTCACGTATCTTATTTGAGAAAGTGTTTGGCGGATGAAACTGCACATGTTCCTCTGCAAGAAATAGAGGTCGATGATAAACTGACTTATGTCGAGGAACCTATTAAGATTCTAGACACAAAAAAAAAAAGAAGCTACGCCACAAAATGATCAATAGTGCAATGGAGGCACAGAAAAGGGTCAGAAATGACATGGGAAAGTAAGGATGAAATGAGAAAAAGTTATCCTTAATTATTCAAGGATTAACAGGTTTCGAGGACAAAACCTAATTTAAGGAGGGGAGAATTGTAACACCCCAATTCTTAAAGAAAATAATAGTCCAGGGGTTGATATGTAATTAACCCAAAGTTTAGGGGTTCAAAATAATAGAATTTGAGAATTCAGGTGGTAGCGGAACGCTACCAAGTTATTGGCGGTCCGCTACATAGCGGGGAAAATAATAATGAGAAAATGACACGTGGCAGGTACGTGTCAGGTGACTCAGCCCTATGGCGGACCGCCACCGGGCGGGTAACGGTCTGCCACGGTCCGCCAGTCGTAATTTGGCCCGAATAACGAGAAGGTGACACATATATGGTGACTCGCTAAGCGGGATTGGGTAGCGGACCGCTACCCAAGACGTAACGGTCCCCTACGTGGTAAGCACGCAGAACAGCTGGTAAGGGGCGGTAGCGGACCGCTACCCCCTTGCTTAGCGGTCCGCCACCGGTGGCACATCAGCCCTATAAATAGGTTCATTTGTCGTTCAAAATGAAAACAACAAAAACTTCACCACTATCATCACACACACAGAGACAAACCAAGGAACGGCTAGCACGACGGTACAAGCGTGGAGGTTATGGGTGCGGTACGCTACGAGTACGGTTCGAGTTCGGAGAAACGTTTAAAGCGAAGAACGAACTTAGGAACTACCATAGGGTAAAGTAAGTACATTGGACCCGTACCCTAGACACAATTATGTGAAATACGTGCTTAAATGATATGAGTTATGTGATATGTGATATGGCGAGGGTACGGGGTAATGACGGATTAGTCTAAACACTAAACATGAATAATGGAGTAATCACGACGTATCCAAGGGGTGGTGGATACGCAGCTGGTACTTCCTATATATAAACCTCTTGGTACTTCGTGGTGAAACCATTATGAATGTTTAAGGGCATAGACTAATAGATAATAATTAAATATAGTGAACGTACAGGAGAACATCCAACTGGTATGTAGTTATCTGACAAACGGAATGTTTTGTCTAAGGAAATAGTGGTGTATAAATCTCTCCTAGACCCGTCACTCTTTCCTAGGAACATCTCTGTTGGAGGTACTGTTCTGGAAGGAAAATCATCCCAGTTTACAATATATGACGAATATGAATATATGATGGAAGTATACCATGCATAATGAATGGGAATACATGATGAATATGAATACGTGAAATACATAATGAATATGAATACGTGAAATGCGTGATGAATACGTGAATGCATGATGATATGTGCAAATATGAATGAGTATGATGAACGAGTCGAAACCCTAAAATGGAATAACGGAGTACACACGAAGTGTTAAAGGGGTGCTGGATACGCCGCTGGTACTTCCTATATATAAACCCTTTTAATGCATCGTGGATAAACCGTTACAAAGTTTTAAGGTGAGGACTAGTTAGGAAATAAATCAAGCATATACATGAAATGAAAACAAATGCTTGATATATCTGGGAGGCTGTGAGTCTAAGATACTCAAGGTCCCAAATGAAATGAGATACCCGGCCTGTAAGGTGGATCTCAATAAATAAAGAAGAAAAATAAAGGAATGGATGAGAAACTCCAAGCCTACAGGGCTGAGTAGGAAAAGATTCCAAGCCTACGGGGCTAAGGAATGAATGAGTCTTCATGCAAGGGGTCTATACTGACGAGTATAAGAACCTTGCCAATACTCGGACCGGAGGTACGGCCTAAGATGGTTGCGAGGGGGTTAGCACACCCATAAAATATACGAACGACGTGACCGGAGGTACGTCCGGAGATGGTCACGGGGGCGCCGAGAGCATGGGAAACTTGAACAATAATAAGAACTTAAGGGGTTCTTAATAAAAATGAACGGTGTAGTGTACTTAACGTAAGCTAATTCAAAAACGTTTTCCAAACACTGTAGGAAAGAAGCATGTGGAATAGAGCTTCCTGAGGACGGAGCGATCGGATTTGAAGAATCCCTATGTAGTATGATGTAAATGTATCATCTTATGTAAAACAAAATTATAATGAAAAATATACCTTAGCCATTTTATGGCAAGGTTTTATGAAACTGAGACCGTTTTCCGCAATATAATACTCTGATAAAATAAGAGATAAGTAGGGTGTTTCACCGGTTCAGAAAAAACTAAATAGTTAGGCGAAAACCGAAAAAACCACTAAAAAACTAATTTTAAACAATCATATAATAATATTTATTTTTTATTTATTTATAAGAGTTTCAATGTAATATTATACATTTTTACCAAAAAATTATTTAAGTATTGGCTTACGTATACGTAACACATAGTGTTTACGTATACGTAAACAGAAAACAAAAAAATTGTGGTTACGTATACGTAAAATAAATTTTTGGTAAATTGTGTAATATTATATTAATACACTTAGAAATAAAATAAAACAAAAAATAAAAAATCTATAAATTATTTGATTGGCTTTTAGTTGTTTTCTCCGTTTTCGCCTAACTTTGTGGTTTCTCTTGCTCCATTTCCTATATATATATATATATATATATATATATATATATATATGTATGTATATATATATATATATATGTATGTATATATATATATGTATGTATATATATATGTATGTATGTATATATTTATGTATGTATATATATGTATGTATGTATATATTTATGTATGTATATCTATACTATATAATAAATAAAGGTTTTTGCATGCCACGTGTCACCTCCATATTTATTCTCATCATTTTTTTCCCGCTTCTCTCTCCTATTTAATGCACTTCTATCTCCTATTTAATACACTTCTATCTTTTAATAATAATATATATTTTAAAAAAATACTGATTATACTAATAAAACACATTTATTTTTAAAATATTTCTTATCATAAGAAACTTTAAAATTTAATTATATAACTTTTATCTTCAATAAAATAATAAATAAAAGTCAAATTATATTAAAAATAGTAATTAACGTATTTTCGAAACCCAATTATATACTAATTTTTACATATTTTGAATTTGTTTTCAATCCTTACTATATGTAATAAATTTTTACATATGTAAAATATATACATAAAGATTTAAAATTTTAACGAATTTTCGAAACCCAATTATATACTAATTTTTACATATTTTGAATTTGTTTTCAATCCTTACTATATGTAATAAATGTTTACGCATTTAAAAATATACATAAAGATTTAAAATTTTTATGTATTGATATATTTCACCACGTGTGTAGACACGGGATCTAAACTAGTATATATGTATGTATATATATATATATATGTATATATATATATATATGTATATATATTTATACATGTATGTATATATGTATGTGTATATATATATGTATATGTAGGGGGCGGTTATATTGAAAACCCTAACTTATATATGTAACAAATTAAAAAATAGGTAAAATCATTTTTTTAATTTTGGGGATAGCTTCTATATCTAATTTAATCACTTTTTTGTAAAAAAAATAAAAAAGCTCCAAGCGGTTTTTTTTAAAATATATATTTTTTAAATCTGACATTTTTTACATATGTAAAAAGTGATGTATTACTTATGTAAGAAAGAGAAAACGCAAATTTTTTTATTTTTTACATGTTTTTTATCTTTTTTTATTCGCCATTTTTAAATTTTTTTTGCAAACGTACTTTTTTTTTAATAAATAATCAATCCCAAATTTAAAATAAAATCGAATTGTTTTAAAGGTTTTCGTGAGTTTTTCCAACTCAAACGGGTTTTTCATTTTACTTTTCCCATATATATATATATATATAGGGTTAGGTTCAAGTAAAAAGGGTTTTTAAAATAAAAAGGGGAGAAGGATTTAGGGCCATTAGATCAAATTGTAGAAAGGATTTAATGGTTGAGATCAAATTGTAGGAGAAAAAGTTATTGGAATGGTATTTTAGTCATGCCATTTTTGCGGACTTTTTATCAAGTTCCCTCATTTTTTTAAAACGTTTATAACTTTAAATACGACATTATTTTTTTTTTAAATTACACCATAAAAACGAGTGTTTTTTTATCTTTAAAACGAGTATAGTATCGTTATATACAAAAACGAAAAAAAAATTATGTTTTCCAGCTCATTGTGTAATTTGTCATGTCATTGTGTAATATCAGGTTATTGTGTAATGTCAGGTCTGGTCGATGTGTAATGTCAGGTCTGGTAATTGTGTAATGTCAGGTCTGGTCATTGTGTCAAATGTTTTTAATCATTGTGTTATATATATTCATCATTGTGTTTTACGTTTTAGATAATTTTGTGTTATTTTTGTCATTGTTTTTTATGTATTATATATAACATAGTAATAAAAAAAATATTTGAAACAATGCACCGAACAAACAAAAGTTGCCTTCATTAACATCATTCTCAAGTTTACAATGATTCTTTAAGAACACCAGTTCTTTAGTTATGTTAAACGTTGGATTCATTTTGATATGATGGAAACGAGTAGGAGAGATTTTAAGGTATGGAGAAGCATTGGGATCCATGGAGGAATTTTATTAGGTAAACACTAAAATATGTAAAAAAAAACATAAATTTGATAGTTTTTTTTTAATTGTATACGAGTCGTAAAGCCATATACGACTTGTATGGGCCACGCCAAACACTGAAATATGGAGTAAACCTCAAGTTAGGTATTTTTTTTGAATATATACGCGTTGTATAGCCGTAGACGACTCGTATGCGACAACCGCAAGGAGAAAAACTCAAGTTTGGTATTTTTTTTAACGTATATGCGTCGTATAGCCCTAGACGACTCGTGTGCGCCGGCCGCAGTACATAATCTAACTCTAGGGCTGGAAAAACAGGTTAAACACTACACGACACAACATGACACGATTAACATCGGTGTTAAACACGAACACGACACAATAACTAATCATGTCATTTTTCTCAACACACGAACGCGAACCTGTTTATAAACGTGTTACATGACACGACCTGTTTAGACACGATTAATAGCGCCTATTTAGTGATACGGCATTGCCAATTCATGCCAAAAAGGCCTCAAATAGTGTTTGTACGCTGGGATAACAGACTCCACGTATACACACATCCAAACAGGCCTCAAGGGTGTGTGCAAGAATGACCTACAATCTAAAAAAGGGTAGATAATGCTATTAGAACCTTTGACTAACTTCAATTTAGCTTAATTTTTGTAAACAGAAAGCATAAGCTTAAAATAAACCAAAGCTAAAATACCTTTTTATTTAGCGTTAACCAGAGACATAAACATGTGATGTAAATTACCCAAATTTGCACAATTAGAGTTCATATACACAGATATTTTATCACCAATTGCTACATTTGGTCAGGAACATGAAAATAACGCAAATATGTTACTAATTAGTAATTACTACACAAATGACGAAGTATGAAGAAAATGAGTTTTCAGTTAGGTATTTTAAACGATGAATGCTTCAAAATCGGTTGAGGACGACGACGGCTGGACAAAATCCATTGGTTGAGGTTGGACGATGGCTGCTTCAAAATTGGTTGAGGACGACGATGGCTGGACAAAATGGGTTGAGGTTGGACGATGGAGAGGACGGCGATGGCGTGGAGGGACGAGGGTAGTGAGTGAGGGAAGCGGCTACCGTTAGTGGGTTACGTATCTGATATTCTGATTATCTAAAGTAATAATTATATTTTTTTAAATATTTAAAAATATAAACATGTTAGTTAGCATGTCTAAACATGTTAAGACCTGCTAAGACATGATTTTAATTGTGTCTTAAACGTGTCGACCTGTATATGACACGAAACCTTTTAAGCTCAAACCAAAACATGTGTAACTCCATGTCATTTTAACACGTCCATGCCATAAATTGCTAACCCTACCTGTGCAAGTCGTATTGGTGTATGGTTATCCACAATGGTTCCCATAATTATACTTATATACATTTTAGAAAGGGTGTCTATAGTATTTAATCTGAAATTTAGTTTACGTTTAACATTATGGGTTGAGAGATTTACACTAAAGGGCCTAGCCCACTTGGTTTATGCACGCTGCTATACTTAGAGGTGTATAAACCGAGTATTCTCAAGAACCGGTTCTGGGTATGATCGGTTTCGGAAAACCGGGTATTTTCAATAGCCGGTTCCGGGTATTCAAGGTGGGTATTTCAAAAACCTATTTTCGGGTATTCGAAA
Source organism: Smallanthus sonchifolius (assembly GCA_023525975.1). Classification (NCBI taxonomy): domain Eukaryota; kingdom Viridiplantae; phylum Streptophyta; class Magnoliopsida; order Asterales; family Asteraceae; genus Smallanthus; species Smallanthus sonchifolius. The sequence goes on from CM042037.1 coordinate 24,728,114, forward strand.
AACTTAGTTAAACATATAAATATATTAATTAAACATATAAATAACTAACTTATAAAGTCCAATAACATTAAAACTTAAATGTTACAAAATATATAAATGTTTAAAACATAAAGTCATAAAACATAGATAAATTATATAAAAAAAACTAGATTGTTTTCAGAACCGGGTATGGTTTTAAGGTTTAGGGTTAGAGGTGCACATTTCGGGTATTCTCAAGAACTAGTCCTGGGCATGATCGGTTCCGGAAAACCAGGTATTAGAAGGAACCGGATTCGGTTCCGGTTCTTGGTTAAAAAACCATACCCTATGTACCCGGTTCCGGGGTATTTGGGCGATTCCAGTTCCGGTTTTTTTTGTGCACCTCTAGCTATACTCTTCACACCCCATCCACCTGGGTTCGACTCTTGGGGGTGGGGTTTTTCTTTTTACCCTTTTTTTTGTTATTTTTTAATGCATTTTTTTTCAGGTTTTAGTATGCAAGAACAATTTATTTTTTTCTTTATTTTTACGTTACAATTATTAACACTCCGGTTTTGTTAACATTTTCTGGTTAAATATGGATGTTTAAAAGGGAGAACTTCACATAATAGTAATCAAATTCTCATTTGTTCCATTTAAGTCACTACATTTTTTGTCTTATTTTAGTTACTCAAGTTTCTCATATGTTCCATTTTAGTCACTCAAACTTTTTGTCTCATTTTAGTTACTCAAAAGTGACAACCGCGAATTTTCAGGTTAACACCGCGTTCGACGAGTTCATATAATAATAACAGTGTTATTATGTTAAAATATACTTTCAAACGAAAGGAACTCGTTAGTAAACGAAAAATAAATAGCAAGATTTATTTGGGTGTTATAATGTCAAAAATTTGATCAAGTTCTGATTTATACGCGTTAACAGCCAAGTCGAACGGTTTCGTAAATTTTAATTTAAATCCGAAAAGATATATATTTACGAGACGCAAAGACTCGAGGAAAAATAATAAATTATAATAATTTATTTTTGGATAAAATAACGCCTCTATTTTTATCGGGTTCGGTTCAGCGGGATACCGTTATCACAACACGCGGTACAACACCACCCCACTATATATAGTGGGGCACCCCACTAAATCCCTCATTTGGAAAATTTTAGAGAGAAGTTAGAGAGATGGCAAAGAATTCAGGTGGTCGTGGTGGTGGTCCAGTGGTGGTCCAGCGGTGGTCCGGTGGCAGCCGACGGCGGTCCGCGGTGGTCCGGCGGTGGCCGAAGGTGGCCGGAGATGCGGTTTTTTCCCCTAGAACCATTTCTCGATGCAACGAACGCAATGGTCAGCTCAGATTTGTCTAAATCCTTGCTTAAATTCGTTAAAAAGAGTTTTTAAATTCTGTCCAGAAAGTTTTATGCATGCGCAGTCTTAAAGATCGGACGATCCCCGGAAATCCTACCGGAGTAATTTTTTATCAGAGCTCTTTAAATATGTTTTTCATACCCTCGAATGTGACTGATCGGAATTTCTGATTTGAAAATCTGGGTCACAAAGAATCGTCGATCCCCGGATATCCGACCGTTGGATCGTGACGATTTTTGGACAGTAGTTTCGTAGCACAAATATGAATGTTTTCACCGTAGGAAATTCCGATCAGATGTTGGGAACTATAATTTTGAATACGAACAGATTGTAACAGTTTAAAGGACCGAAACAGGAAATTGATTGGGTTGCATAGCCATCCAAACGGCATTGCATGTCAATTTTGAGCATATGGAAATTCTCGGAAGATAAAAACGATCCTAATGGTGTTTTTGGTTCGTATTGCATGTTAAATATGGGAGGTTCCGCGTACGCGAACCATTTATACGAAAAGTATAAACTTTACCCGTTAAGATTTAATTTTATGTTATAATAGTTTTATGAGTCATTGGTTGGGAATTGAACCCAAAAATATTAGTATTGAGATATTTGATATTTTGAGTGGTTATTAGGTTATAAACCCAACCCCGATTCACGTGGAACTAATATATTTATTTTTATACAACAATTGTTTTTGATGGATTTTTATAAACTTTTGATTTAACTTCCAAATTTATTTTTAAAAAGTAGTATTTATATAAAAAGTGAGATCTGAAAATTTTGGTTTCTAAACTATTTATAGATTATTTATTAAAATTTCTACAAGTTTAATACATGAAAATTGGGAAAATATCTCTGAGTTATGAAAAAATCTGGAATTTAGTCAGTAATTAGTATATGATAAAACATGACTCCTGTCCAAATTAATAAAAATTGTAGTTGTCTAAGTAGGTGTTTGGTATTTTTGAAGTTTTAACGATTGAATTTGTGATCATATACTTCTAGACAACATTAGGACTTGAAACTTATAATAGAATCTCATATGGAGTTAAAACTTATTTGGTAAAAATTTGGTGAAGTTTGGACAATTATAACTGTTTTTACCGAATTTTTTAAATTTTAACAGTATTATATTCATAATAAATAATCTGGATATTGAAAAATTATGAAAATTGGTCAGAAATTTTTGTATATGTAGATGAAAAATTAGTGAAATTTTCAAGCATTAATTTTATGTATAAATATGGTTTTAGAATTATCGTCCATTAAAACTTTATAAAAAGTTATTATTTTTGGAAATTTTTGTATAAAAATATTTTTATAAAAGTCTTAATGGGATTTTGGAATGAATTATTATCATATTAAAAATATAAAATTTGGACTTTTAAATTGGGTGCTAAAATCACACTAAAACCCTAATTTCGGATAAATTGGATTTTTAAACCGTAAACCTTACTTTACGCGCATAATCACGTTTTTGGTCAAACGAAACTGTGACTTCAGATTTTATCATATATGACATTATAACTACTGATATTCATTAACAAAATCTAAAACTTAAGGTTTCAAAGTCACGAATTTATATAAAAGCCGGTTTTACAACTTTTGAGCGGTTCGTACGTGTGTGCACGGGTTTTGAGAATCCAACCGACTGCATAGCCACTTTTTGAGTAGTAGACTGAGTTTTATACTTTAGGTGTCCTAAATGCTATTTTTTTCGTGTCTACTTGGTTAGTAGGACTCGGTTAGGACACATGTTTTTGCGGTTCTTGCGAATTTAGCCGTACCTTGGTAGCACTGAGTTGCTAGCCACACTTTGCTTGCTTTTGGCTGCTGGCCTTTGATAGAATTTGGATGTTAACCTTACTTTGCGATTTTTGTTGACTATGTCACACTTGTCACCAACGTTGTTCAGGTGAGTTTCGCGGCCCCACTTTTCACTTTTACTGTTTTACGGTGGAAAAGTTGTTTCACACACTACACGTTGTTACCTGGGTTTACTTATGGATGTATTAAGTCCCCACTTTAACGCAATCAATTATCTTGGATAGCCGGTGGGAATTATGAATAGTACTATTTGGGTTGACACCCCCGCCCAGGGTTGGTTGCGCCAACCAGACTTGTAGGGTCATTTGGGCGCGTAATTAGCCATAGTAGGTGTTCACATTCGACACCTGGATACAGGGGCAACAACTAGTCTGACGGTTTTGATTGTGGCTCAGGGTAATTATATCTTAACACGTGTACTTGATCATCTGCGGATGGTTACTATTACATTTGGAAATTTATTTACTTACTTTTTATAGAGTCACAAAACCTGCGTGCTCACCAACTATTTTTATAGTTGACCCATTTTCGAAACATGCTTTTCAGGTAAACAGTTATGGGGATAACGAGCTTTAAACAGCTTGCTTTTGGGAAGTGTTATTATTATGTACTTTTGGTTGTAGTTGGGCATTTTAGACCCTTTGTATTGATTCAAGATTTTCATGTATTCGTACATTCGTTAGAAGCATGTAGTATGGTTCAATGTAATGCACAACTTTCCTTTTAGTTTCTCTTGTACTTGTGTTCAATGTGATATACCGGTCCCACTCCGTGTTTCCGTCTTCGGCGAGGTGTGACAAACTTGGTATCATAGCACTGGTTATAGAGAATTAGGTTTACCCGAGACTAGACCTAGACTATAACTCTAAGTTTATTGCATTGAACCGTAGGAATTATATGTGCATTACATACTACCTCTTGCTTATCTACGACACATTGGTTCGTCATAATCATGTCGTTGTCAAAGCTCTACGTGTACTCTTTGATGATTCCGGTTACGTTTGCGGTATTCTATATCCGTCTCTATATGTCCTTGTGTTACCTCGAGCTGTACCTGTACCTACACCGCACCTGCATCTACTCCAGTTCTGGAGTCGACTTTCTTATTTAACATCTATTATTTTCACTTTGTGCGGTATATACTTGCTTTGGTGATCTGCTGGATTGGATGGCTAGAACTTTCGCCATGAGATATGGCAGCCATAATTGCTCGATCTAAAGGGAACTCGAGGTGGAGAAGCAAGAGTAAACGGGAGAGAACTCTACGGGTCTGGAGACCCATTGACTTTTTGTTATGTTGGATCATCGGATCCACGTATATGTATAAATTTGTAGCATGACTTGCTCGACTCTGATTTAGGGATCTCTACCCTATTATTACTTCCTGACTTCCACCGCACACTTTTTTCTTTTATTAGAGTACGCTGGTTGTTCCCCTCTATCATTACATCCATCCAACAACAACCTTAGTCTGCAGATCCATTAGTATTGGTACAAATAATTAAAAGTGATCAGATAGAACATCCACACTTTTACGCGAAAGTGCAACACGAAGACGTGATCCAATGAACATTTCAGTTCCTTTTTTTTAGCTGAGAGCTTGGGATAGAGGAAACACTGTAGGGACTATGCAAAGTAAATTATCATTACGGGTGCACAAGTAATCATAATCTGTAGTGCATGAGAACTATAGTGAGTCTTATTGTCCGAGTTAATGTTCATGATTAATTTGTATTTCCAGTCCCGATTCCCAGTCATCCGAATATTGATCGAAACTATCATAACCTTAGGGTTGAGCCGAATATAGTCGTCTGGGCAAGCCGAAGGTCCGGTAATGGCTATTTATAGTCGAACCTGATCCCGATAATGAAACATGAAATTGAGTATGTCTAGACACTCTTCTGGGCAAGCCGAAGCTATCGAGCTGTCTTGCAGGCGTGGAGGTCTCTTAACGAGGCCAATTTCGCGGCGTTGACTTTCGGTCACAAACACGAGCAGGCTTTTTCATATGTTAAAAAGACAAATTGGTCGGAGGCTTTGGTTCACATGGAGACGACGAGGTCAGGGAGCCCCTTTTCGTCTGTCGAGGTGCAGGGAAACAAGTGTGTCGGGGTTCGCCGGAAAAGAGCTTAGACCGCCGAACAAGGGAAGAGATGACCGGATTTGCGATTTGGAAGATGGCAAGAATGGTCCCTGGAGTTTGTTTTTGAATTATAATAGTCCCTGCGATTTATACCTGTTAGTCATTGTGGTTTGGTTTGTCCACAAATAGACCCTTAACTTGTTTTTATTTTAAAACCTTCTAGTTTAAAATTTTTCAAAACAGACCCCTTAACTTTTATAAAAATAAATTAATTAGTTTCTTTTTAATTTAAATTACATTTAAGTGGTTTTATAAACTTATTTTATTATTATATATATTTTTTTTATAAAGGTTAATTATTTTATTTAAATAAATTATCTTATTTATTTATATATGAATCTTTTAAATTTAGATTTTTATATAAAATTTTATATAAGTTTAAAACTTATAAAATTTTAATCATTTTAAATCCATAAATTAAAAATATATACTTTGTACAATATATATATACAAAAATTAAATAAATACCCTTGTATTTCACTGAATAGAAATTGTTTACATGACATATATTATAAGAGTGTGTATAAAAACCCGAAATGTCACAATCCACACTTTTACGCGAAAGTGCAACACGAAGACGTGATCCAATGAACATTTCAGTTCCTTTTTTTTAGCTGAGAGCTTGGGATAGAGGAAACACTGTAGGGACTATGCAAAGTAAATTATCATTGCGGGTGCACACGTAATCATAATCTGCAGTGCATGAGAACTCTAGTGAGTCTTACTGTCCGAGTTAATGTTCATGATTAATTTGTATTTCCAGTCCCGATTCCCAGTCATCCGAATATTGATCGAAACTATCGTAACCTTAGGGTTGAGCCGAATACATCGAATGATGCGATAGGCTACCTCAGGTGACATGGGAATTTATATTGTCTCTTTTATCTTTGAATCGTAATGGATCCAAAACTCTTATCAATATTTCTTTTGCATGAAAATTTAGACCGAGACACCGAAGAGATCTGTTCTCAGTTGATTTAACCTCGGTATTTTGACCGAATTTGGCAATTATTTGTTAAGTATTGCTTCACATTTGAGATCCAGCTAAAGATTTCTCATTTCAATTTTGTTATATGTTTATCAACGCATGTGACGACTCTCGGTCTAGCGTGAATCAGACCTCGACATTTCTGACTCCCCTAATGGATCTTCATGTAACGTTCTCGCAGTTCTGAAGGAACAAGAGAAAATCGAATTCGATCTAATCAACTCCTTACTGAATCTTGAGCAATGAAGATTTTCTCTCATCTATTTTACTTGATAAATCAGATCCCTTGAGAGTTTACTGGCCACGTAAATTCAGTATGGGCTTTACAACGCTCGACACTTGCAGTAAGTGTACGGCTATCATCGGAGGTCCCGACATAATCTTGGATTTTATCTTATAATCCAAATGCACTCTAACATCGATGGAGTAACAACATGATGGAGAAATTCCTTAAAGCAAATTAAGATTCTTTTCTTGGGCCATACAACCTTTCTATACGATCATTCGTATAAATCCTTATTACGATGTTTGTCATTTTCACTATACTCCTGATAAATATTCTTAATAATTCAGTTTTACAGCTACTTGAAATTTCCATTGCAAGTACTCTGCACTCACTATGGTAATTTGGTACACTCAATCCTGATTCTCTTAACCGCGACGCTCATATTGTGGAAAAGCCAACTTGAGAAACTTGTTTACTTAGGAGGAGCCATCTTTACGACGTTCATTGTCATGTTTATTTCTATCATTTGTATTTCTACTATAGTCACTGAGCGACTTGTGCTCAGGATTCTTTTGGTTGGATTTACAAAAACTTTTTTATTTTTGGGATAACTATGGCTTAGTATGAAACTAATGCCATTTTTTTGTGAACATTGCTACGTATGTTTTGCAAATCTTGATTTCTCCTGGTGCTTCAATGCCTTATTGAAAACCATTTTAATGGAGAAAATGAAACTTTATGTTGGAATGATTCTTTGTGTACCGAAAATTTTATTAGTAATCATTCAAAGTTTATTTATGGTGATTATCGCTATTTGTTACTCTTCGTATACTATCCTTATAGATCCGAATAGGATAGTCTCATATCCTTTCTGTACCTGCTCTCCCTCAAATGTCATTTTGTTGATTAACTTTCTGATTTCCAACTAGGTAGAGACGTATACACATCCTTACTCTCCGTCATCTGTAATTAGAAAGCCTTAGAGCAACTACTGTTTAGAAACAACTTCTTAACACGTGACCTGAAGGAATACGAATCTATGACATTCAAACACTCATTCCATCAAATTTATGGCTTAAACCCTTATGCAAAGGATTTTAGGCTATAACTAGTATGGGTGAAATATGAAATGGTAAGTCATAGTGGTACCATTCGAAAGCCAAGAAAGTTGCAGGCATACTGTACTACCAGTTATTGGCTGATAATCTATTCGAACCCCTTCAACCTGAGATCTAAGGACAAACTCTGAAACCTTATGGTCCATTTCCACCGAATTTAATGGAAAAGCGAGGACCTAAGTGGAAATTTGAAAACATTTTCATTTGAAAGATGTGTCCTAAAATCATAGGAGGGAAATTTTGAATTTATTTATGTGTTTTACGATTCTTAACCAATTAAAGTTGTACACTACCAGGAAGAGGAACAAGGGACGAATCATAGTTGACTCTGCTCTCTTGAAGATCCGTTTGAGATTGCATTATCCTTAAGGGACCTATGAGCATGACGTCCTCACATTTGACAAATTCCTGAAGTTTTACTTGATCCTATCCTATTTTCTGATGTCTACTTTATGAGAATCAAACCCCAGGATAAATTGACAATGATATTATATCAAAGTCTAACCATTTTGTGGGTTAGCAAGCTCATAATCATTTTCGAGGACACTATTTTTATGAGATTATTTCCACAGCGTGACTGTTTATTTCCTCATCTAGATGAATAACGGATTACTTTCGAATCATTTCAATACATATCAAGAAAGATGTAGATGTCTAATGTTATCCTATCAAATTTGGACGACTCAATGTGAGGAGTAGACCATCTTTTTAATATGGACTTCTTGTTAAAATATCATAATTCCATTTCTAACCGTTAACCAAATTCGACTGCTGGTGGTTGTCAATTCAATGTCCAACTATTGAACTGGCACCTAGTCTTTTAACTAATCTACTTGATTAGATCGTCCTAGATCTTTAGTCACTTTCTCTATCTAGATCTTGTGGTGACTCGATTATCATATAGCCCATTACTAACTTTCAACAATAGGTATATGAACCTTTAATTGAAAATCACCAAACATGGTTATATTATATCGAGACTAATATGTGAGTTAGTACTGAATCCTAATGCTTTGTGGTGAGGTTACATAGCATGGGTCATCGCTGACATCTATTTTATGATTATGACTCATTTCCTATAACACTTGATAGGATTGAGTAAATTTGACTCTTAGCAAATTTATCTCGACAGAATCCTAGTATAATATCCTTTGTTTGTTAATCTTCGGTTTCACGACTCGAGTTTGGTACAATCATACTGATACTCATTATATACTTGCTTTGTAAAGCATTAAGCTTGGATTTCTCGTTATTAATTCATTCTCTAATGACTAATCATCACTCTTCAATTCTAGTACAAGAAGTGTGAATCTCGTCTTTTTGTTATGTTGATTTTCAAAATTCTCTTGTATCTACTTTTACGGTTATGTCGTATACATACCAACCATGTTTGTATCGCCATATGATGCAACAATGTACAAACTATTGAATAATACTGACAATCACAAGGTACAACAACCCGGGATTTCACAGTGAATGTGGGAACAAATTTCAATAGATTTCGTTACTAGGTCTGCCTAGAAATTTAGGCGGCTATGATTCATTTTGGGACATTGTTAACTAATTAATGATTAACTCTGCGCATTTCCTACTTATCCGAGAGGACTTCTAGATAGAAAAGCTAGCTCGACTGTATAGTAGTGAAATTGAAGCAAGGCATGGAGTGCCTGCTTCCTTTATCTTCGATAGGGATAGTCGCTTTACATCCCATTTCTGGCAGACACTACAGAAAGCTTTAAGAACGCGCTTAGATATGAGCACCGTTTACTATCCTCAAACTGACGATCTAAGTGATCGAACTATTCATATCTTGGAGGATATGCTAAGGGCTTGTGTGATACAATTTGGTGGTAATTTGGATACTCTTTTACCTTTGGTCCGATTTCCTTACACTAACAGTGATCACACTACCATTAAATGAGCACCATTGGAAGCTCTGTTTTGACACAAATGTTGATCACCATTTTGTTGTGCTGAAGTTGGTAGTAATCATTTGATTGTCTTGTTATGTATAAACTAAAACTACCTCAGGAGCTTAATGGTATATACGATGCTTATCGTATATCGAGTCTCAAAAGGTGTTTAGCCGAAGAATCCGTAATTATACAACCTAAGGAAGTTCGTATTGACAACAAGTTTCATTTTAACGAGGTGTTATCTCTCTGTATTCTAAGTACAAGATATGACCATCCTTTATAACCTATGATATTTGTTATCGTTGTGATACATTTTTATTCCAATGAGTCGTGGTGATTCTACCGACTCTTTGGATCTTAATAGCACCCCTCATACTATAATTTTATGGTTACTATTTATAATAGTATTCCTTAATGGCACCAAGCCGAATGATACTTTTCCTTGCTCATAAAAGGATACTAAATCACTGGGATTTTATATCATAATATCATTTTGGATTTGTACCAGCTTTGTATACCTGTGTATATCAATCCTATGACGGATTTCTTAATCTTCTGAATAATACCAGCAGTGTACCTTTTTTACTGATCCGGTGAAACAATTATCTATAGATTCTTTGGAATTCGAATGATTTTTCTCTCATGATTATTCAATTTGCTTTTGAGCCTTTCTAAGTGTAGCCTACTCTCTATGATTCTTAGATCTCGATTTGTCAAATCTCCCTGCTGTATCTAAGAAGCTAGATTTCCCTTGATGATCGTACATGAATCAAGTTACGAAAAAGAACTTGTCAACTATTATACCAGTTGAATTTCGGGACAAATTCTGTTAACTGTGGGAGAATGTGATAACCGCGAATTTTCAGGTCAACACCGCGTTCGACGAGTTCATATAATAATAATAGTATTATTATGTTAAAATATACTTTCAAACGAAAGGAACTCGTTAGTAAACTAAAAAATAATAGCAAGATTTATTTGAGTGTTATAATGTCAAAAATTTGATCAAGTTCTAATTTATACGCGTTAACAGCCGAGTCGAACGGTTTCGTAAATTTTAATTTAAATCCGAAAGGATATATATTTACGAGACGCAAGGACTTGAGGGAAAATAATAAATTATAATAAGTTATTTTTGGATAAAATAACGCCTCTATTTTTATCGGGTTCGGTTCAGCGGGATACCGTTATCACAACACGCTGTATAACACCACCCCACTATATATAGTGGGGCACCCCACTAAATCCCTCATTTGAAAAATTTTAGAGAGAGGGCAAAGAATTTAGGTGGTGGTGGTGGTCCGGTGGCGGCCGACAGCGGTCCGCGGTGGTTCGGCGATGGCCGAAGGTGGCCGGAGATGTGGTTTTTTTCCCGTAGAACTATTTCTCGATGCTACGAATGCAATGGTAAGCTCAGATTTTTCTAAATCCTTGCTTAAATTCGTTAAAAAGAGTTTTTAAATTCTGTTCAGAAAGTTTTATGCATGCGCAGTATTAAAGATCGGACGATCCCCGGAGATCCGACCGTTAGAAATACATGAATTTTGGATATTATCTTTTCAACACATAGATTCAAAACCCTACTGGAGAAATTTTGGATCAGAGCTCTTTAGATATGCTTTTCATACCCTAGAATGTGACTGATCGGATTTTCGGATTTGAAAAACTGGGTCTCAAAGAATCGTCGATCCCCGGATATCTGACCGTTGGATCGTGACGATTTTTGGACAGTAGTTTCTTAGCACAAATATGAATGTTTTCACCGTAGGTAATTCTGATCAGATGTTGGGAACTATAATTGTGAATACGAATAGATTGTAACAGTTTATGGGACCGAAACAGAAAATTGATCGGGTTGCATTTATCCAAATGGCATTGCATGTCAATTTTGAGCATATGGAAATGCTCGGGAGATAAAAACGATCCTAATGGTGTTTTTGGTTCGTATTGCATGTGAAATATGTGGGGTTCCGCGTACGCGAACCATTTATACGAAATGTATAAATTTACCCGTTAAGGTTTAGTTTTATGTTAGAATAGTTTTATGAGTCATTGGTTGAGAATTGAACCTAAAAATATTTAGTATTGAGATATTTGATATTTTGAGTGGTTATTAGGTTATAAACCCAACCCCGATTCACGTGGAACTAATATATTTATTTTTATACAACAATTTTTTTTGATGGATTTTTATAAAATTTTGATTTAGCTTCCAAATTTATTTTTAAAAATTAGTATTTATATAAAAAGTGAGATCTGGAAATTTTGGTAACTAAACTATTTATAGATTATTTATTAAAATTTCTACAGGTTTAATACATAAAAATTGGGAAAAATACCTCTGAGTCATGGAAAAATCTGGAATTTAGTCAGTAATTAGTATATGATAAAACATGACTCCTGTCCAAATTCATAAAAAATTGTAGTTGTCTAAGTAGGTGTTTGGTATTTTTGAAGTTTTAACGATTGAATTTGTGATCATATACTTCTAGACAACATTAGGACTTGAAACTTATAATAGAATCTCATATGGAGTTAAAACTTATTTGGTAAAAATTTGGTGAAGTTTGGACAATTATAACTGTTTTTACCGAATTTTTTAAATTTTAACAGTATTATATTCATAATAAATAATCTGGATATTGAAAAATTATGAAAATTGGTCAGAAATTTTTGTATATGTAGATGAAAAATTAGTGAAATTTTCAAGCATTAATTTTATGTATAAATATGGTTTTAGAATTATTGTCCATTAAAACTTTATAAAAAGTTATTATTTTTGGAAATTTTTGTATAAAAATATTTTTATAAAAGTCTTAATGGGATTTTGGAATGAATTATTATCATATTAAAAATATAAAATTTGGACTTTTAAATTGGGTGCTAAAATCACACTAAAACCCTAATTTCGGATAAATTGGATTTTTAAACCGTAAACCTTACTTTACGCGCATAATCACGTTTTTGGTCAAACGAAACTGTGACTTCAGATTTTATCATATATGACATTATAACTACTGATATTCATTAACAAAATCTAAAACTTAAGGTTTCAAAGTCACGAATTTATATAAAAGCCGGTTTTACAACTTTTGAGCGGTTCGTACGTGTGTGCACGGGTTTTGAGAATCCAACCGACTGCATAGCCACTTTTTGAGTAGTAGACTGAGTTTTATACTTTAGGTGTCCTAAATGCTATTTTTTTCGTGTCTACTTGGTTAGTAGGACTCGGTTAGGACACATGTTTTTGCGGTTCTTGCGGATTTAGCCGTACCTTGGTAGCACTGAGTTGCTAGCCACACTTTGCTTGCTTTTGGCTGCTGGCCTTTGATAGAATTTGGATGTTAACCGTACTTTGCGGTTTTTGTTGACTATGTCACACTTGTCACCAACGTTGTTTAGGTGAGTTTCGTGGCCCCACTTTTCATTTTTACTGTTTTACGGGGAGGAAGCTGTTTCACACACTACATGTTGTTACCTGGGTTTACTTATGGATGTATTAAGTCCCCACTTTAACGCAATCAATTAGCTTGGATAGCCGATGGGAATTATGAATAGTACTATTTGGGTTGACACCCCCGCCTAGGGTTGGTTGCGCCAACCAGACTTGTAGGGTCATTTGGGCGCGTAATTAGCCATAGTAGGTGTTCACATTCGACACCTGGATACAGGGGCAACAACTAGTCTGACGGTTTTGATTGTGGCTCAGGGTAATTATATCTTAACACGTGTACTTGATCATCTGCGGATGGTTACTATTACATTTGGAAATTTATTTACTTACTTTTTATAAAGTCGCAAAACCTGCGTGCTCACCAACTATTTTTATAGTTGACCCGTTTTCAAAACATGCTTTTAAGGTAAACAGTTATGAGGATAACGAGCTTTAAACAGCTTGCTTTTGGGAAGAGTTATTATTATGTATTTTTTGTTGTAGTTGGGCATTTTAGACCCTTTGTATTGATTCATGATTTTCATGTATTCGTACATTCGTTAGAAGCATGTAGTATGGTTCAATATAATGCACAACTTTCCTTTTAGTTTCTCTTGTACTTGTGTTCAATGTGATATACCGGCCCCACTCCGTGTTTCCGTCTTCGACGAGGTGTGACATCAAATTTCATATGTTGTTATAATCTTGCGCAATTACGAGATTAACATGTTACTTTGTTTGGATTTTGTTTTATGAGTATGGTGAAAATGTTGGTTTATTTTTTTTGGATTTCATTTTCATCATAACCATAAAAAAAAAATAATTCGTAACATGGAAATTTTATAAGATTGGAACAACATATGAAACTTGAGTGATTAAAATAAGACAAAAAATATTTGAGTGATTAAAATGGAACAGATAATAAAACTTGAGTGACTAACGTGAGACATAAAAAGTTTGAGTGACTAAGATGAAACGGACGAAAACTTGGTTACTATTAAAGTTACACCTCTTTAAAATCGTAAAGGGTGAGGCTATACATACCCCTCACTCCTACTTGTCGTACCTCCTTCATGAAAAAATAACTTTTAAACTTGTCATTTTACCTCATTCGAAAAATCATTATTTTTAAAACCGTTCTTTTAAGGTTAAAAACATTTTCTATAAAATAAAACGTATACCCCGTCCCCTCCCCCTCCTACTTGTCGGTCCCCCCATCCCCATTTTACCCTCTTCGAATAATATTATTTATAAAACTGTTTTTTAAGTCTAAAAACACTTTTTATAAAGTGAAAACAAGTTAGGCTATACATACCTCCTGAAAAAATAGCTTTTAACCAACAATAACTAATTAACGAAAATACAAAAGTAAAAAAAAAAGTTTAAATTGTATTAATTTGAAAACTTACCAACAATTAAAAATCACTCAAAGGGTACGTATAGTATGACCCAATCGTAAATTGTGGAGAGTATTCAAATCTCGGACACAAAAGGGTGTTTGAGAGTGTGGTGGGAAATTGTTTATTGACTTATTGGCTTTTTCAAAAAGTCGATAAGTAAAAAAAATAGCACTTTTTTTAACAAAGTCAATAAGTCATTCTTAGAAGTCAAAAAATCCTGATTTTAGAAACAACTTATTGACTTATTAGCTTTTCAAAAAAACAATATAAATTATTTCTAAAACCGCATCCAAACAACCATGTTCTTTCCTTCCACCCAAGCCCTAGATATTTCCCCTTCTTCTATCTTAAACTGAAACTCTGGATGTTGATTACCGGACACATATTCATGTACTCGATGCAATTCTCTCATCATAGGTAAGATTTCGAACCCTATTACCTTTTTCCTTTCATTTGTCAACCGTGTTCCCAAATTCGAGAAATAATTTGAATTCCGAATGTGATTGTTTCTTAAGCTCGATATATTTGTCCTCTGCAACTTTTTTAGGTTTTCAATTTAGCTGATCAAAGACTAAAACACGCTGTTCTTTCTAATTTTGTGTTATGTTTTGAAGATTTTTCAGTGTGGTGATGTATTTCATAATGCACAATAGTTCATGATATTTTTAAAATATAAAGGTTGGATTTTCATTGCAGTTAGGTTATTTATAAACATATAACCATAATGGAACCACAAAAATAGGTTATAAAAAAACCATAACCGAACCATTAGTTTCTCAATTGGTTCATTTTTTTCTGTTATTCGGTTTCTCTGCTCACCCTACCTAGAACCAATTGTCTTTTCAATACTAAATTGTGTGTTGTTTCCTTCCTTTAAAAAACAAATGTATCATTTTATCTGTGTTAAAATTAAAAGTAAAGCATGACAACTAGTAGAGAAAGGAAGAAGTAACTTTCATAGTTAATCATTCATCTCAAAAGGTGGCCATGTTTTATTATCCAGTGAGCACCTTATATATATGGTATGTGACACTTGTTCACATATGAAAATTTATTTCCACTGTTATTGCATATCATCATTTGACACATGCAGCATACCATGTTGGAGCTGGAATTCCTATTAAGATTTGGCGGCTGCTTTTCTTACACATGGTAATTAATTGATATACTTGATTTAAATAACTTACAGTCATTGAAGCCCGAGAAAGTGATCTTCATGGCAGCCAAGTGTTCTGTTGCTCCAGCAGTTGTATGGAATTGGGTCATTGAAGCCCTAGCAACTTCTGAACAAGCAGATATATCTACTTTAATTGGTATGCTCAGTATTCCTTTTATTTGTTACTGGAAACTTTCATTTGATGTGATTATTGATCGTAGTTTCCTTGTTTCAGGTTTAGTAAAAATGGCTCCTGCAATCTCAGGTGATGCAGGAAAAAACACAAGAGAGATTGTCTCCTTAAGAATCTTGGAGAGCTTGTTTGATCATGGTGATGAAGCTGCAGTGGATGCTAAAACCCATAAAATAAGTTTTGATTCTTCAGAACGCTGTGAAGACGTGCTTAAGAAGATATTACATGAGGTAATATTAATAATAAACATGTTGGAAATTATGATTTGTGCTTACTTAGTTGTTTTTTGTGTGTAAATGTAGCAGACACCTGAGCAGATGGATAAATTGGAAAAAGAAAAATGGGATGTTGGTTCTTTATTAAAGTGTAAAAGGTTGTCCATGCCTAAATGTTTGTTGGAAAAGGTTATGCGTCTCTCAAATTCTAGAAGAAAATCAGATTTTTTGTTGTTTGGTTTACACATTGCTAACTGGGCTGCGTTTTGTTTTAAATATGACAGTTGAAGGAAGCGTTACTTGATGATAATAATCCACTTCTTGCATCATTAAAAGAAAAGAGTATATTAGTAATTTCAAATGCATCTGAAGATACAAGTCCGGCTAATGATGAATTACCTTTGAACCCTGGAAAAGATACAAATAAATTTCAAGAAAACGTGTTGCAAGATGACAATATGCCCCAAGATACATATACAGAGGTACATAACAAAAGGGTATCGGTTGATAACAATGAAAATTTAGAATTTGTTGTTAAATCTATAGATTCCAACAACATTGTTCAACCAAATAATGAAAGAGCTGATGATGACGGTGATGATGAGAGAACTGATATTGCTGCTAGAAAAGAAGCTTTTCTGAACTCTCAGTGCACAATCAGTCGGGATTCGTTGACTTTGAGTGAATGGTCAGAGATGGATCTTTGTATGAAGTGTAATGAAAGTGGTGAGTTGTTAGTTTGCAGTTCTGATTCCTGCCCATTACGGTTTCACGAAAGCTGTATGGGCTCTGCTGCCTCACTTGAAGAAAATGGGAAATTTCTCTGCCCATTTTGTGCATATTCTCGTGCAATATCCAAGTATCAAGAAGCCAAGAGAAACGCTTCACTAGCTAGAAAAAATCTACAAGCTTTTTCTAGCTTCACAGTGAAACCTAGACCAAACAAGTCATCCACAAAATCAAGTGATTTAGAGGAAAATGAAGATAGAGAAATGGGAGCTAATGACGTTAATTGTACGTCAAATGAAAAGGATCCCACCCTACCTGATCCTATGATACCAGATGTCAATGTTGATGTTGATCCATCTACTGAACAAACTACCGAGTTGCCTCAGAATCCAATACCAGAACCCAGTACCCCAAAACAGAAATGCAAGGAAAAAGAAAGTCAAAGGTCAACCGAGACTAGTTTGACTATAAGACTTCGCAAGAGGAAAGCGAAACAGTAAGTTTTTCTCTTTGGAGTGATTGTAAATTAGTCGGTTGGGATTTGGTAATGACCATTGCGTAACCTTTTAATTTGAATTTTAGAACCCCTCCACCAGTTCCATTGTTAAGGCGAAAAAAACTACCATGGACAAAATCAGAGGAAGAAACACTGAAGGTAAGTTTATTTTGTAATTAGAAATGTTAATTTTATTAGCATATTTTAATTTCAATGGTAGAGATGTAATTCAAGTGAATTGTTTTCAGGAAGGTGTTGAGAGATATTCAGGTGCTAATATAGCAAAAATTCCATGGAAAGAGATTTTAAATTGTGGACACAATGTGTTTCACAAAGGGCGTACCGCCATAGACTTGAAAGATAAATGGAGAAACATATGCAAATGAAGCCTATATAATGTATAATAAAATGTTGTTTTCTTTAAAATAAAAATCGGTTATCTTGGTTTTTGCTTTTCAATAAGCGGTGACAGACTAAGTGGCTCGTCGACCACCAATACCTAGATTATTTGGAGACTTTGAACATTGTCGTTTTTTTATGTTTGCAAGATGTTGGGTGTGTTTGGGTTGGTAACACTCAACTAAGTAGAATGGTATGAGTCTTCCAGAGACATTCTCATTTCAGTTTGGCTGGTTTGGAGCTGAAGTCGATGAAACCAATTGAAGTGTCGTCCTACGGCATTGAAATCAATTCAGCCAGGCAAAACACGCAGGTCAGGTCAAAATAATAGGTTTGGGTCAAAATGGATCGTTTTAAAGAAGTATTAATTTGGTTCGAGTTAAAACATAGTTATGTCCAAAGTGGATTTATGTTGAAATTATGGATTTATAGAAAAAAAACCATATCAAATTGAGTTCGTCTAGTATTCTTTTGCTGCGGCTAGCCGGCTAGTAGCAATGGCAGGTGAAGGCGTTGAGGATGACGATAAACGGTGAGTAATGCTGGGTCATTTGAACCCTTTTAAGTTAACTAGTCTAATAGGAAAGTGATAATTGCCAAGCATATGATAAATTAAAATAGTCAGTTGTCCCTTGTCAACAAATAAATAAATAACGGGACTTAACCCTAACACCGGGAGAGAATTCCATCAACGCCTTTATATCATTAGGCTACAAGCCATTTGGTAAAAGAGGATTTTTAACTTATTAAAAACAATTTAACTAGTAACAATGTAAAATACACCACTCATAAACCAGTACCGGAAATATCATACCAAACCAAAAATCCTTATTGCAAAATTTAAGCATCAACCGTGCATGATGATGTCGGATAGATAATCTGTCACCTAATCAAAGGTTCGAAATATGCCACCAAGGCAACAATGAAGATTCTAATCTAACTAACTAGTTGAAATTGAAGATCTGTCTTTATTTTATCTGCTCCAAATTTATTTGTAAATAAGAGCATTACGTCCGGGTCCAACACCTATGTAATGAATTGGAACACCAACAAGCTGTTCTATTCTTTCCACATACTCGCATGCTGCCTTTGGGAGATCAGAGTAACTTCTTACGGATGAAATATCAGCCTGCCACCCTGGCATTGTTTCGTAATCCACCTACAGCATAATACATCGAAATCTTAAAATGGAAGAATCGACTCTATAGCAATATCGCATGCTAAGAGAAGTGGTTGATTGCAAGTTAAACATCTAGACTCTAGGATACCATTATATACTTTTGTAAGCTTCAAATTCATATAAACCTTGTGGACCACATTCACTATTATAGAACTTGGCATAAGGTTTTCTTTTTCTTTTTCTTTTTCTTTTTTTGTGGGAAATAAGGCATCTAGCTTTTCTGGTTTTGGAAGTTGAATATGCTGTAAATGGCATCTGAGGAGCCAGAGCTCCATGACTGTGATTAGAGATGAAAATTCGATACGTTTACTTGAAAACTGGGTCGGTTTGGGTTGTGTTTGATCTCAAATAGGTGAAACAAAAAAAACTTAGCAAAAAGTGGAATGGATCAAACTTAGCTATTTTTAATACCTCTTAAATCATTTTATTTAAGCATTTAGATTATTATATAATAACATTGCTCTCGTAACCATTTATCCAAAAATAACGGAAAAAAGTGTGCATGTCAACTTGGTCTGGTTTGTTTCGACTTTCGACCCATCCTACAAAATGGCTCAGTCTACATGTAATAGAAATGCATAGTTTAAAACTGAACCCGTTTTGACCCATTACGCAACTCAACCGACCCTCCATCTAGTCATCTCTAACTGTAATCTACATGATCTTTTGTTCTTACAGATACCCAAAATGGTTGGTTAGACAAACATGCATTTCTACTTTCGAGAATCGTTCAACTAATCAGTTAAACACAAAAGAAAACTTCATATTATCCTTCCCTTAAAACCCAACATATTAAATCCAAACAAAATTTAGAGATAAAAATACGAAAGAAAGGAGAACTTACCTTTGATTGCTCAAGATCACTTAAATCAGCAGGAAATGAATTCATGGGTGTGCCATCAGAATGTTTGTAAGAAACACCCAGCTTAATCTCAGCAAGATCCGACAAAACATCAAGTTTAGTCAGATTTAGACTCGAAAAACCATTAATCTGACAAACATATTTCAGAGCAACAATATCAATCCAACCACAACAACGTGGACGACCTGTGGTTGTACCAAACTCCTGCCCAGCAATCCGTAGAAGATCCCCAGCATCGCCCAATAATTCAGTAGGAAAAGGTCCAGATCCAACTCTAGTAGTGTAGGCCTTAACCTAAATGATGAAAGCCATTAAAGAACATAAAAATAGCATAAAAAACAATTACGAATAAATGAAGAATAGATCATACTTACCACTCCAATCACATCACCAAGAACTCTGGGAGCAATGCCAAGACCGGTGCAGATTCCACCAGCTGATGGACTCGAAGATGTTACAAAAGGGTACGTCCCAAAATCAATATCCAACATAGTCGCCTGACCACCTTCCACCAGAATCTTCTTCTTCTGTGATATAGATTCATTCATGTAATGCACTGTATCACAAATGAAGGGTTCTAATCTCTCTGCAAATCTTTTGTAAGTCTCCACTTCTTTCTTGAGTACGTCTCGGTTATACTTAAAACCCTTGAATCTTGAAGCTGCATCTGATAACAAAACATCAAGTTTATCCGAGAAGGTATCCATATGCCTCAAGTCACCTACTCTTATCCCATTTCTGGTGACTTTGCTAGAGTAACAGGGCCCGATTCCTCTCTTGGTAGTCCCAATGAATGACTTAGCTAGCTCGGTTTCTCTAAGCCCATCTATTTCTTGATGATAATCGAATAGTAAATGAGCGCGATCTGAAACTAAAATTCTCCCCTCACAGGGAACTCCATTTGATTCAAGGCCATTAATTTCTTCAAAAAGTCCAGGAAGATGCACCACAACTCCATTCCCAATAACACACATGGTGTCCTCATTGAGAATCCCTGAGGGAACAAGATGAAGAGCAAATTTCTTTCCTTCAGAGTTGTAGATAGTGTGTCCAGCATTTGCTCCACCCTATGGAATGCAATAACTTACATTTATGTTAATCTTAAAATTCTTATAATTAAATGTAATTTGTTAGCAATTTGTTGAATCAAAACCTAAGGAATTCTAGCTAGTGTTGTAAATGAACCGAACCGAACGAGACTTTGTTAGTGTTCATTTAAGAATTTACCGGACAAACGAAGGGTTCACGAACACATAACTGAACAAAATTTCTTGTTCGTGTTCGTTCATTAAGAAAATGAATTTGTAAGGGTAATATACTAAAAATGAAAAATATAAAACCTTTAAACAAACTTAAATGAACAAACATACACGAACACACTACCGATCGTTTACAAATACAATTGTAAGAGCACAACCTCTGTTCATGTTATTTATTTAATTAACCGAACGAAATTATGTTCACGTTCGTTCATGAACAACGAACGTAAACAAACTTCCCAACGAACGGTTCACGAACGTAACAAACTTCCCATCAATGTAAACTTAATTCATTGAATCGTATAAATTCAGTTGTTAAACCTATAATCATCCCCCAATCATGTGCCCTAAATCTAAAAATAAATTCATATTACCAAAACTATAGAATTAGGTCACACGAAATTACCTGACAACGAGCAACGACGTCGAAGTGCTTCGCCAAGATGTCAACGAGTTTGCCCTTGCCTTCGTCACCCCACTGGCAGCCCAACACTCCGGAAACCTGACCTAACGACCCGATCCTACTCGGTAATTCACTCTTCCTTTCGTCCACAGTCACCATCGAGGAAGCTGAACATGAAATTGAAGCATTTCTCCGGCGGTGGTTAATACAGGGACGACGGAGCGCGGTGGTGCTGTAGGTCCGATCAGTGCCGTTGATGGACCTCAGAGGCGATGTGACAAGGGTTGTGTCTAGCTTCACGTAACTGACGTCCATGGCCGTGAGAGTACAAGTGTAAAAAAGATTCGTGAGGGTTTTGCAGGGGTGGCGGAGGGTTTGAACTTTGAAAGAAGATTATTGGGTTTATCACTTCGAGCCCTCCGACTAGTAAAATTGACAAAATAGTCCTTCTATTTGCGTGTTTAAAGTTGGGTAGAAGAAACACTTGATATTATAAGAAAATAAATACACATGTAGGTTGGAATCTTATGTATTACATAAACTGAATAAATTTAATTTTATATACTTAGTAATAAAAAATTTATGTTTTTAAAAACACAAGTATTACATAGGTTAAATAAAATATAATGTAATATGTTAACACATGCACTCATCAAAATATGTCTTTAAAAAAATGTAGCTTGGCGTGACATTTATAAGTTTTGTTAAGTTAATTTTTAAAACATTTTTTTTAACTGGGTATTAATTTTTTATATATAATTGTTAAATGTTAATTCATATTAAGTTTATTTAGTTAATGATATAATAACTATCCATAATTAAATAATAACTATCCATGATTAGATTTATGGGTTGAATTCATAAGAAAACTCATTTTCATGATAAAACCAAAAAACTCTCCTCTCAATTTTTAAATCTTAATAACTTTTTCATACGTTATTCTTTTTTAGAAAAAAAAGTACACCAATAAATTAAGCATTTTTTATCTTTAATTTAAGTATAATATTACTATATAAAAAACAAAAAAATTAACGTGTCGGACTTTTTCGATATTATATACCTGTAGTATCATTATACTTCATGATGATACTACATATATACAGTATGATGATATTGCATATATGCAGTATATGCAATATGATGATACTGCATATATGTAGTATGATCATTAGTATGATCATCCTACATATATGTAGTTTCGAATAAATTCGACACTTTAAAATATTTGTTTTTAATATTGCAATATCGTACTCAAATTAAAGATAAAAATGCTCGATTTTATGGTGTCATTTTTTTTAAAATAATAACGTATGAAAAAATTATTAAGGTTTTAAAATTAAGGGGGGAATAGTTTTCTCATGAACAATAAGTTTTCAGATGATCCTCTCCCTTAGATTTATATTAAATATTTAAATATATACTCTTTTAATATCATTATTTAATAGGAGATGTGGAAAAAAAAATATGAAGATGCATCAAAAAATGACACGTGTCCCTACATGATTTTTTATTTATTAGTATAAAGATATAAAGATACTATCATAATTTAAAGAGTTAATTACATGGATGATCCATGTGATTTGCACAAATTGCAAGTATGGTACCAAAGTTTAAAAACTACACTGATGGTCTACAAGTTTGCCAAAACGTGACACCGTTGGTCCGTCCCTTGAGTGGATGGGCGTTAATTTTTTTATTACATTTTTAAAAAATGACCAAAATACTATTGTGTTAAAAAATAATTAAAAAACATTATATATATAAATACCCATTTGCCATCTGTACCCTCTCTCGTATATCATCATCCTTAGCCAAAAAAAAAGTTCTAAAATTATCACGTTTATTCCCTTAATACTCAAAAGGCAACGTCAACAACGAATAAAAAAATCACATTATATATATAAATCGTCTTATGTACAAGTTACAAAAAAATATAAAACATACAAAAACATATTTGTTAATTCTCCAATAACGTAATTTAAGTCCCTATGAGTTGTATTAAATCATTGTTATCGTGATTAAACTGTAAAATTATTATATAAATCGTCTTATGTACAAATTACAAAATAATACAAAACATATTTATTAAATCTCGTGATTCCGATTATACAAAGATGAAAGCAATCTCGAAAACCTTTCAGATCGTCTTTTACCACCTATTACTAGTTTGGCTTTCTCTAAACATTTTTATTAATTCTTTGGCATAGTGTTATATTAAAGACAAATTGGTTTTTAATAATCCAAACTATAACTCATTGACCGATAATAATTCAAAGAAACTAACAGTTTGGCTAGTGATAATCCCAACTTTCACATTTTTTGTCAGTGGCAATTCCAGTAGCATAATCATCATAGATTTACACTTATTTTCAATCAAAATGACGATTTTAAATGAAATTGAGAAATGTACAAGCGAATCGAGTGTAAATATATGACAATTATACTATTGGAACTGCAATTGTCAATAAAAGTGAAAGTTGAGATTATTATCAGTCAAACTGTTAGTTTGAATTATTATCGACGAATGAGTCATATTTTAATTATTAAAAACCAATATGTGCCTATATTAAATTAAGAACTAAACTTAGTCTCATAATATTAAAGTTTTGCTTTATAGCATGGTCTTACGGCCTACCTAACAAGTTGGATGGAAATTAAAAGATACCAACATATACAAAAAAAAGTCTCCTGCAATTGGGTCAAGACCAAGTCGTTGGAAGTTTGCTTAACAAGTTTCCTTCTTGTCCACGGCTAGTAGGTTAATCACAACCCTTATAAATACTTGTTTGAGCAAAATAATTTGAACAATTCTACTTCTTGTTCCTTTTGTGTATAAAAATGGAGTTAAGAATACAAGACGGATTTCGAAAGTCAACAAAAGCGTTTGACTCGTGGTGGTTATACACCTTATTAACCGTTATTATAGTTGTCCATTTCTTGTATGTGTATATCGGTCAACTATCATCCATTGTGGCAACATACCTAAAAGAGGGTTGCCTCACCCTCTTGATCAAGCTTCTCAATTTCTTCATTGCCAAATGTTTTCGGTTTAGATACTTATCGCCGATATTACCACCACCATTTTCGGGGAAATTGATGTTTTGGTTTGTGCTATCTAGAGGTGTTTCTGAATTGTACTACTATGATAACATCACTATGCAAATCCTTGAAGCTTGATGAATTTGCCTTCCAATCATTTACAATAAATCTATTTGCACTTGATGTTAACGTGAGGCTCTACGTGGCTTTTCGATTTAGAAAGTTTTATTTTGATGTTAGTCGAAGAGTACTGTTCATGAAAAATTGAGAATGAATGTATAGGTCTTGATTAGCATTGTTTAACTAGCATAAATCAATTTTACATGGCTTCGTAATTTGTTTGTTCAAGAAATTGCAACTTTTGAAGATGGAAACAACCAAACACCCCCTTTGCTACACGAGAGGGTGTGGTCGGTGCTTAAGCTCTAATATAGTTTAGGAGATAGGAGGTTTGAAGTATACGCTTTATAAGTTGATATGATTATGGACATGAAGAAAAGTAAGTGTCAGAGTGGAAACGCCGGAAACCTAATGCATGGTAGTGTAGATCTCATACACCATAGGCAATCAGTTTGTTAAAATAGAACAACACAAAACTTGAGTGTGATTCTAGTGTAGATCTCATATACCATAGGCAATCAGTTTGTTAAAATAATACAATATGAAAGTGATGGAACATGTTTTAGAATTTTATCCAAGAGATATTGTCGATTATTATCAATCTCATACACAATACTTTCGATACTTTATTTTGAAAGCACTTCCAATACTTAATTAGATGGGATGGGAGTGAGGCATGCATCCTACTACCACCATTATTCACATTCTCATGTACAATCTTGAACTAAATCAGATAACTGATCACCCTTTGCTAACTCCTTTGAAGAGCTAAGGGTTTAAGGGGGATAATGATTTGGTTTTCCTTATTTTGCCAATCAGAAGTTGAACGTTTCTGAACGATAACATCCCAGTTTCACCATATGCTTTGGACCGTCAAAGGATCTCTAGCCGGGATCCGACCCGGAATCTCACATATATTATAATTATCACCGAGATATGGCTCCAACACAATACTTGTTTTAGTCAGCATATGCCACATACTTTAAATGACTTTCTCACTGTGTCGAGGTTAACGGTTTACTAGTCTTGCATAAAACTTTTCATCCTTGTGGTAACTAATCACTATACTCGATATTTGTGTATCATCTATCAGGAGTCTGGAGTGATGGATTTTTGCTTCAAAATTTATGCCATCCGCGGGACCGACAAATACTCCTAATAACCAACTCACCCGAGCGCTATGGCCAACGATGAAACCAATCCTACAAAAGCTCTTCATTACATCTAGCTAAGTGGTGTCGAAATCCCGATCAAAGATAAAAGAATCTAAAACCGTTTTCTCTTTATTTAGTTTGTGTAAGAAGGGTGTCAAATCCATAAGGAGTTGGTTGATTTTGGTTCAATTAGTGGATGAGAAATAAAGTTTGGAATTTAATAAAGTAAAATATAATCACACCAAAGTTATGGTTTGATAGCACTAAGTATAATCTGACTTAGTTAACAACGTTAGGAAGGTACATAGACATAGTCCTGCTTAACACATGTAATGATGGACAACTATTAGACGCTTCAGTCGGACATCATGTTGTTTTACGATATTTAACCCATAAAGAGCATATGCTAAGACGTGATTATAAACAAATGTCAACACCCTATAAGATACTACAATATGGCATCTTGTTGTTTAACGATTTTTAACCGGTAAAGGACAAATGCTAAAACTTGATCATAAATAGTTTGTTGTTGTAATATCCAAGATTTTTCGACATATCTATTTCTAAAAACGTTGCCCGTGTTAGTAAATTAAAACTCGGATTCATATTAAAACTATTTCATTCAAAATGAATTTTAATTTTAAATTATTAGTGAAACAATTCATACTTGAAACATATATATATATACATTCTTAAATTTTATAAGTTGTAATTATATAAATGATGGAAACTCATCTTTTAGACTTATAAATAAATAAATCATATAAATTATTTTTTTATAAATTTATAAAAATGATTGAGAAAACCTATTTAAACATATTAATATTTTATAGAAACCTCGGGGACCAAAACTGTCATTTCCTGAAACTTGTTTTAAACTAAAATTAAACTTTATACGGAAAGTGCTAAACCAATGAAACTTCGAGGACCTGTTTTGCCTTTCTGCCAAACCTTCGAAACAGAATTCGAGCCTGAGTTCGAATCCCGTTTCACCCGATTCTTTCCCTTTTTTTACTCAAAACCGCGAAAACGTCCACATTCGACGAACCTCGGGTCTCGCCTCAGGCGTGCGACCCTAACCCGAGGTATCCCAACGCTCGATTCCAACATTTAATGCGGCGTGGGTTCGATTTGAATTCGGCATTTACCCCCGTAAACTACCCACCTAATCCGGCTTTAACTCGCGACATCGGCTATAAATACCGATTAGAAACCTCAATAACATCACACCACAACTTCCTTCACTCTCAATTTCTCCGATTAACACCTGCAGTTCTCGATTCTTCATCGCGGCAGCCGACGTTTAGCTCGAACCCGTTCTCACTCGAATCAACCCCGATTCAGGTAATTTTTGTGCTCATTTCGATCGTTACAACCCATAGATCGAAAGCCCTCTATTTATTTCCAATAACAGAGGGCAAATCGATATGCATTTTGGGGATTTTGTTCTAGGGTTCATAAGGAGATTTGGGATGATTTGAGTTTTTGTTTAAAAGATTTCGGTTCCAGGATATATACTAACGAGACCCGTAGTCAGGATGGTTAGTGTGTGTGTGTGCGGATTCGACCCGGTCAGTGACCCGAGTTCGAATCCGGGTAACCGGGTTTTGCTTCTTTCATTTTTTTTAGCCTTTTAAACAAGTATTTAAGATTTCTAACAAATTTTATAAAAACTGTTATACTTTTATAAACACAAAAAAAGCTTTTACTTATACTTTTAGATTCTGGAACTATTTTAAATGATTAAAACTAGTGATAAATAATTCTTTTAAATCCTTAAAATCTATAAAAATATATATATATATATATATACTTTAAGACTTTATAAAAACTTATACTTACAACAGAAAATAAATTATAAAATCCGAAACTTGATTTGCTATCTCGCTCTAAACTAATAAACTTATTTAAACTTATTTATAAGCTTTTAAAATTAAATAGAAAACTTATATAAATTGTATAAACTTGTAGAGAAGTTGTAAAGCTTTATTTAAAACAGAAATTAAATACACACCATTTATTTAAAAACTTATAAATCTTGTAAATTGTACATCTTATGAAATCTATATAAACGTCAATTTAGTTATTCATACAAATCAAGAGGGATAATCATGCTTTACTTAATTTCTAAATATCATAATCGTCGTTTTCATGATAGGAACGAAAGCCCTCTGTCAAATCGCCATGACAGAGGGTTAATCGATGCGTAATTACGGGATTTTGATTCTAGGGTTTATACGGAGATTAGGAAAAATTCCAACATCTGTTTATCTTTTATTTTCCGGGTTACATCATCAGCAAACCCGTAGCCGGGGTGGTTAAGTCGGTATGTGTTTGTGAAACCCGAAAAGGGGGCGGGTTCGAATCCGGCCGACCCCCACTTTTCTTTATTTCGCATTTTTGCACTTTTATTCAGTTTAAAGATCTCTAATAATTTTTATAAAATATGTTACACTTATATAAACCTAAAAATGATTTCTATTTACATTTTTGTATACAGGAATTATTTTAATCCAATTAAACTTAAAATAAATCATTTAAAAATAGTTTCAAATGTTTAAAAACCATAAAAATACTTTTATACTTTATAAAACTTGTATTCTAAATAGGAAATAATTTGAAACTTTAGTCTTTGATTGTTCCTGTTTTAAAAACTAAAAAGAATAAATAAATAAATAATTTATATAAGTTTTATAATTACTAGAAAAACATAAACTTGAAAACTTTTATAAACTATTAAAAACAAGAGAAACATTATTTAAAACCCTATCAACCTATAGTTCTACCTATAAACTTATAACCAAAACATAAACCTCATAAGAAATTCTATTTAAACATAGTCTATGCTTACAATTCCGTATTATTTATCTAAACTTAGCACATGTTAAACATTATTTATTTTCAAGTTAAGATGAAAAATAAATACTTAAATACTTTAAATAAGATGATTATTCTTTTAGATAATTATTTACTCTTTAAACAATTTCTATTAATCTTTTATCCTTTAAATGCTATCATACTTTTTAAATAATTAATTTAATTAATAGTTATTCTAAACTATAAACTTATTAAACTTTGATATTCAAGTCTGGTGTCATTCGTTCAAAACGTTTATTTGAAACTTTGATCAATCCCATCTCCCATTGTAACCCTAGTCCAAATCTCAAAATCCTAGATCTTTTGCCTTAAACTTGTAGAAGCAAACTTAAATATTTAGACTTGTATTCTTAGGCTTATTGTGAGGGTATTCTTCCTCAAAATCTTGCAAATACTTATCCGTGTCGGATACTCTTCATCAATCCATGTGAGTATACTTAGCCCCTTTTTCCTTTCTATGCTTTTGGGGTGAAACATGTTCAAAATTCTTAAACTTATACAATTCTTGTACAACTATGACTACGTGTTTATTCTTATGTTAAACTTGAGACTTGTATGCTTAGATTAAACTTAAAACTAGCATATTCATTAACTTTGATCAAGCCTATGGTAACAATGATAGATCTATTGCATTTGACCAATCCACCTTGATTGATTGACCCTTCGGGGGGAGCCCTTGGTGATTGTTACTAAACCAAACTTTTAAACATGCGGGTTATGCATAAACATGGTTGGAGGATTGAATGTGCACAATGTCTAACATGCTTGTTTTCTCATACTTACATTATAGAATGCACAAATCATAGTGAATTGTAATTCTTTTCAAATACTTGTTAAACTGTGTCAAAACCTTTGTATCTCACCAACTATTTTGTAGATGACAGATTCTTTCACATGTTTCAGGTTTACGTCATGAGACTTATTCGTGATCACATAGGATGCTTTGGACCTAGACTACTTAAATTAAATGTTGTATTCGTATTATTCTTCTTGTATTGAATCTTAAATTATTCATTAATGAAATATTGAAACTCTAATAGTCAACCTTGTGCTATTGAACAACCGCGTCCGCCCCGACGTATAATCCGTCGTCGGTTGGGGTGTGACACTATGCTTTTGGGGTGAAACATGTTCAAAATTCTTAAACTTATACAATTCTTGTACAACTATGACTATGTGTTTATTCTTATGTTAAACTTGAGACTTGTATGCTTAGATTAAACTTAAAACTAGCACATTCATTAACTTTGATCAAGCCTATAGTAACAATAATAGATCTATTGCATTTGACCAATCCACCTTGATTGATTGACCCCTTCGGGGGGGAGCCCTTGGTGATTGTTACTGAATTAAACTTTAAACTTGAGACTTGAGACTTATAAGGGTAACCTGCGGGTTATGCCTAAACTTGGTTGGAGGGTTGATGTGCACAATGTCTAACATGCTTGTTTTCTCATACTTACATTATAGAATGCATATATCATAGTGAATTGTAATTCTTCTCAAATACTTGTTAAACTGTGTTAAAACCTTTGTATCTCACCAACTATTTTGTAGTTGACAGATTCTTTCACATGTTTCAGGTTCTACAACATGAGACTTATCGTGATCACATAGGATGCTTGGACCTAGAATGCTTAATCAATTAGACTTGTATTCTTGCTATGTATTTGATTTATTCCTTGTATTGGAACCTTGAAGTTATTTAATAAAACTATTTAAACTTTAATAGTCAACATTGTGCTATTGAACAACCGCGTCCGCCCCGACGTATAATCCGCCGTCGGTTGGGGTGTGACAGATTGGTATCAGAGCC
Source organism: Smallanthus sonchifolius (assembly GCA_023525975.1). Classification (NCBI taxonomy): domain Eukaryota; kingdom Viridiplantae; phylum Streptophyta; class Magnoliopsida; order Asterales; family Asteraceae; genus Smallanthus; species Smallanthus sonchifolius. The sequence goes on from CM042037.1 coordinate 24,758,394, forward strand.
TTGGTTATAGGGAATTAGGTTATTAGACACATGACCTAAACTATAACTTAGGAGACCCAAACATGAGTTATCTCATGTCCTTTACTAGGAAAATTCTCTCCTCGTTCTATTCTTAATTCTTATACGTGAACGCTTGGAGATTCTACGTTTCTACTTACCTACGTGCTACAAGAAGCTACTACGTCGAGGACACGTTCTTAGGCTTTAAGTCTAATCCACCACTAAACTCTCGTCAAGAATATTTAAGTTCTAGATAAGGTGTGAGAACTTGTGCTGACCGGAAGGGTGGATACCTGTATTCTGGGAAATTCTGTCAAGGAAAGCATTTCGTATAAATCCAAATCAACCGTTGGACCCGTATGCTTTCCTGGGAATTCTTGGGATGAGTATCCACTTCTAGGAATGCACGACTTCTCTAAACATTAGTGAACTCAAATTTCTCTTGATATGTCAAAGTACTCACTTAGTGATATGCACTAAATGAGTGCCATCTCAAATACTTTACGCTTCATAAATTCATGATTCAAAAACTTTCCTCTATAATCTTTATTCTATGATTCTTAAGTCCCGTCTTGTCACATGACAGTATGCTTACTCGTCATGACCTGAAGGAGTTACCTTCAAGGACAAATTCTTACGAGATTATACTTAAAAACTACATACATAAACTTATATTTATAAATACTACCCGGTAAACTTCGTGATAGTTGTAATATAACCCTTAAAACTATGTATTACTCTACAAATTTTCCTACAAACTTCATTATTTTATGAACATAACACTTAAGGGGAAACCCTTGTGTTTCATCTTATTTTCATCACTCAATCAAACTACTCTAAATAACTCGCCCAAACTTTCGCTACACTTTTATACATCTCAAAGTGTTTACACATCTTTAAACTTCACGATCCTTGTAATACCAGCACATTTAAAACTATGCATTGACATACAAGTATTTTTACAAGCTTCATTATTTTATAAACTTGGCACATAAGGGGGAACCCTTGTGTCTCAGTTCATTTTTCGTCACTCAAGCAAACTTCATTTTATGACTAACTCAAAAAAAAAACTTTGTTACACTTTTAATCTCAAAACCTTCATACGTCCTTAAAACTTACGCATCACCGTTCCTTTAAACAAAACTTAACGTCTTTTAAAATCTAAAGTACATTAACAAAGAAATTTGTAACCTAAGTAATTTCCTTGTAGAGGAAGAAGCCTACTATAGAACAAACAAGCTCCACGTTTAAAGACTCTAAGCCTACAATGAACCTTGACATAATACCATAAACCCAAACATCGGTGACAATAACTAAAAAGTTATAGACTCACGAGGAAATTCTGGCTATGGAAATAGGGTACATAAGTGAGTCCTCGTGGCCCACCCCTTCTTCCGGGAATTCTCTTCGTTAGCCCATCAACTTCCAATTAAAAACTAATTTTGAAAATATTACTGTGATGACTCAGTATTATGAATAAAAAAAAAAGCTTTTGAACATATTTAATCAACTTACTTACACACTTTAATTTTCCGTTTAAATTGTATTATGTAAGGGCTAGAAGTCCCAATTTTGAAACATCTAAATGGAAACCATTTTGAAATTTCATCTTGTTATCATTTACTAGTTTAACTTTCCTTTCATCATTGTAAACTTAACACACCTACCCAAACACTTTCGTCAAAAACAACTTACGTTAGTACTTGAAATAATTAACAACGTTGCATTAAACTATAAAAATCCTAAGTGACACGTGTACCTGAGGAATAAATCTTGAACAAATCTTCTAATTCGTAAGCACATTTTCAAAAACAACTCGACTTACGAATCATTACCCCAAACAACCATGACCCTTACTTCTTGTATAGACTTAACACTTGTAAACTTGACCAACTTTTCGCTTGAAAATCACACCTATCTTTTATAAATCTTACTCGTACTACTTATCGATGCCTAACTCGTCGTTTTTGAACATCTTAATTACATTCTATACAAAAGAAAACTATACTTTCTGTTATGAATCAAGATAAATCATTTGTAAACACACTATCATAAACCTTATCGAAACTTTTCCCGTCACCCTATGCTTGGAGACTTTCCTCATTCAACTCTTGTCACGTAAAAGACTTACTAAAAAATCACAACGGGGACTAAAAGCTTAAATACACGTTGCTAAAACATTAAACTTCGTATACACAACTATGAGGTCAGAGACTTTTGAGTCATGTAAAACTTGTACAAATACTCAATCCCGTGTTCTTAAAACTAAACATGATCAATAAAGGATCATGTAAAGCTTAATACTGAAACTTGAAACTCAACTGACTTATCCTATTTTCAAACTTATACTTGGATTCTTAGTCTTGAAAACTTTGTGTGTCCATCCTAACTAAACCCTATAAGACTTGATAAACGTACATTCCATATATACGAGAAAACTTCACTCTTGATACTAGACACTAGCAGGAAGGAGGACATTACTCTCCTTAGCAGAGTACATCCCTGACTCCTATCTAAACCAAACATCGGGATCCACTAATCTTCTGGACAACTCGAATCTTCTGTGAGAAAGCGTATAATGGTTAATCCTGTTCCAAACGCTGTCACACACCTCTCTTAAACACTAGAGTATTTAGATAACCACTTTATACTCAAAACGTAATCGTATACTTCTATACACTGAAGCTAAACTAAGAGACTTTAAGGCTATTCTATGTTTGACGTATTCTTGTTCAAACACAATTTAAACTATCCGATGTTTGACGTATTCTTGTTCAAACACAATTTGAGCTACTCCATGTTTGACGTATTCTTGTTCAAACATGATGAACGCATGAGACTTTAAACTACTCCATGTTTGACGTATGCTTGTTCAAACATGATGAACGTATAAGACTTTTAAACTACTCAAGGTTTGATGGATTCTTGATCAAACACGAGGAAAGTATAAAGACTTTAAACTACTCACTGATTGAAGTATTCTTATTCAATCACGAGGAAACTTTGAAACTCTAAATCTTGTCACACTCTTTTCTCTTTAATCATTGAATGACGTTTCTCTCTAAGGGACTCGTTAATCAACGATCATTCTTATGTGGAAACTTTAGTCGTGTGTTAAACAAATTCTTATACTTTTTCTTGATCCACACACAAATAGAAGGACCTATGCGGACTATGCGACGATTTAAATGCTTGCGGGTGCACACGTAAGTATGAAAGTCAACGTATGGGAAGGCATAGTAAACTCTGTCGTGTGCTATGATCTAAGACTTATCGTAAAAGGGTGTCACGGAACTTAGGTACCGTAGCAATCCTTTAACGTATTAGTCTACAAACTCAAATTCTTGAACTATCATCGAGTCCATTCCGGGTGATGCATCTCACTTTAAACCTCGAATGGAAGTTCATCAGTTATTCTCTCAAATATACTTCTGAAAACAAATCTCCATATGCCTCGGTGAAACTATATACTCATTAGGGAAACTTCTGACATTCTTGGGTTGTGAAGCTTATAAACTCAAGCGTTATCTTATTTCTATCATTACATTCCGGTTAGAATTCTAAACGTAACCCAAGGGTTACTTATCTTCCTCATTATCCTTGCGCCTATCAATTTTTGAAAATCAGTAAATTTTCTACTTTAATTTCGGGACGAAATTTTCTAAAGTAGGGGAGACTGTAATATCCAAGATTTTCCAACATATCTATTTCTAAAAACGTTGCCCGTGTTAGTAAATTAAAACTCGGATTCATATTAAAACTATTTCATTCAAAATGAATTTTAATTTTAAATTATTAGTGAAACAATTCATACTTGAAACATATATATATATATATATATATATATATACATTTTTAAATTTTATAAGTTGTAATTATATAAATGATGGAAACTCATCTTTTAGACTTATAAATAAATAAATCATATAAATCATTTTTTTATAAATTTATAAAAATGATTGAGAAAACCTATTTAAACATATTAATATTTTATAGAAACCTCGGGGACCAAAACTGTCATTTCCTGAAACTTGTTTTAAACTAAAATTAAACTTTATACGGAAAGTGCTAAACCAATGAAACTTCGAGGACCTGTTTTGCCTTTCTGCCAAACCTCCGAAACAGAATTCGAGCCTGAGTTCGAATCCCGTTTCACCCGATTCTTTCCCTTTTTTTACTCTATGTTGGATTCTTAGACATTGCACTCTATGTTGCAAAATGTCTAACCTGCTCTAAAGTCAAAACCGAACATCAACGTCCTTCCGGCTTACTTGAACAACCGGAAATCCCCGTGTGGAAATGGGAAAATCTAGCCATGGACTTCATTACTAAACTCCCCCGTACTTCAAACGGCTATGATAGCATTTGGGTAATCATCGACCGTCTCACAAAGTCCGCACACTTCCTGCCCATCCGTGAAGACTATCGGGTTGAGAAATTGGCCCGAATCTATATTGACGAAATTGTGAGTCGACACGGTATACCTTTGAACATAATCTCCGACAGAGATGCTCGTTTCACTTCCAGATTTTGGCAATCTCTGCAAAAGGCACTTGGCACACAATTGGATTTAAGCACAGCCTACCATCCCCAAACTGATGGCCAGACTGAACGAACAATCCAAACGCTCGAAGACATGCTGAGAGCCTGTGTCATAGACTTTGGTGGCAATTGGGATTCACACTTGACACTTATTGAATTCTCCTACAATAACAGCTACCACACCAGCATCAACATGGCTCCATTCGAAGCTCTTTATGGTCGCAAATGCCGTTCTCCCATCTGTTGGAACGAGATTGGTGAAGCACAAATCACCGGTCCCAAGTTAATTCAGGAAACATCAGACAAAATCCTTCAAATCCATGACAACATCCGAGTAGCGAGAAGTCGACAAAAGAGCTATGCCGACAAGCGACGAAAACCCTTGGAATTCCAAGTGGGTGACCTTGTGCTTCTCAAAGTATCCCCTTGGAAGGGTGTGATCCGCTTTGGAAAGAAAGGCAAGCTAGCACCTCGTTACGTAGGCCCGTTCAAGATCCTTGAAAGAATCGGGAAAGTGGCTTACAAACTTGAGCTATCTCCAGCACTCAACAATGTTCATCCAACCTTCCACGTGTCCAACCTGAAGAAATGTCTTGCTGATGAGAACCTCCACATACCTCTTGACGACGTGCGCATTGATGAAACGATGCACTTTGTCGAGAAACCGGTGGAAATCATGGACCGTGAGATCAAGCAACTCAAACGCAGCCGCATTCCTATAGTCAAAGTCCGTTGGGATTCTAAACGTGGTCCCGAGTTTACATGGGAACGTGAAGACCAAATGAAACTCAAGTATCCTCACCTCTTCACCGATGCAGCAGCCTCAACTAGTTGAATTTCGGGACGAAATCCCCTCAACATGGGGAGACTGTAACATTTCTGGTTTTTACCATGTAAACGTTTCGATGCAATAAACGAGTATTCCAATTTCAATTCGCGTGCAACAACTGTAATGCAATTACACAAACAATACATTATGTTACAATAACGCCATTATCTCACAAACCTCGTGGACCAAAATTGACAAAAACTCAAAAACGATAAAAAGTGTCAAACACGATCGTGCCTAGATACAAGCACGGTCGCGCCTAGAGTCAAAGCACGGTCGTGCCTAATACAGACACGGTCGCGCTGCTGAAACCACGTGACTCCGCAGAGTCAGTCAGTGGTCCATGCTCGTCGAATCAAATCGCGTTAAGGCCGGATTTCACGCGTCCGACCATACGCAACTGTACACCATCTGAAACAAGTCTCCAATTTCGTACTCCAATCGACCTATTTCAATCATCAACTACCCACTCCCACCACAATCATGAATTCGCAAATTTGACGTTATAAGGAGAATCCAATGCCCCCTACACCTTCACATGCACCCTCTCGACCTCTCGGAGCATTCACTCGACTCGCATACAACCTCTGTCGTCCGATCGATCGCCGAGAAACCCGACCTCACGACTTGTAACCGACTGCATTAAATTGCCCGATTTAAACAAGTAAGTAATATGTCTCTAGCTTCGTATCTACCTCTACCATGAAAGCCCTATGTCAATTCGTAGTAAAAATACGCGATCGATCCGATTTTGAACCTAAAAAGTCGAAACTACACTTTTAGTCGAACTACCACTTAAACACGATATAAATAAAATTAAACTATGTAAATAGCTTCGCAAGCATCCACTAAGTGAAAGCCCTAAGAATACAGAAGCTTTTAATATAAGAATCTATCGATTTATGTCTGGAAAAGACCCGACACGGTCGCGTTCATCACTGAGCGCGGTCGTGCCTGACCAAGCACAGTCGTGGTCCGAGTAAGGCCCGGTCGTGCTTACCGAGCAAACAAGTCCTGACCAAAAACAAACACTAGGCGCGGTCGTGCCGGACACGAGCACGGTCGTGCTCCATGACCAGAACCTCTGTAGCCTTCTGACTCGACCACGGGCGCGCTCCAGACCACCACGGTCACGCCCGGAGGCGAGCGCGGTCGTGCCGTTGATGAGCACGGTCGTGCTCAGTCAGAACTGAATCTTTACAGTTTCTCAGATTTGATGATTTTTATAAAACTTATGTTATAAACTTAACTGTTTAAACAGAATCTCACCATTATTAAGCACAACAATTATTTTCATCGATTAAATTGTTTTAAACCGATTCTTACCATTTGAAAATACATTTTCATTTAAAATTTCTAAATTTATAAAAAGTTATAACAAGATTTTATAAAACACTTTATTATGAAAAAGACTTTTATAAACCAATTGTATAAATCCTAGTTACATCAAATAAAACTTATATAAATATAAACTACTTTATATTTTGTGACGTTTTCTAAAATAAGTAGATAAAACGAATTCGTTTGTTTATATTACATTCAATTAAATATACATACCACACTACCTTATATTTTAATTACGTAACTAAACGATACAATTCATTAGTGCAAATCCTTACGCTTGCAATACACTGAAACACTATAGTTACTTTAAACCTTATACACCGCATTAATACACGTCATACATTTACTCGATAGGTCAAGCTTCGTGACCCACAAACACTTAACATTTACTTGGTTGTGCAATCTACACTCTCCAACACATGTGAGTCTACATAACCCCACTTTTACTCTTTTCACCTTTGGGGTGGACATGATTTACATTAAACAAATTGCAACTCTTTCATAGTACAATCCTTACTTGATTACATGAATTATTTGTGCAATATGCTTGAATGCTATGAGTTATTACTATACATACATGACGCAACTCGTGCAATCATTAACTCTGCACAAGCCAACGGTAAACAAGGATAGTACTATTGAGTCTGACAAACCCACCCGGGTAGGGTGTTTGTTACCGACTTTACATTAGGGTAACCTGCGTGTTATGCCTCAGTCACAAGGTTTGATTGTGCCCCTAGTATAACTATAGATTCTCCATATTTGTCTTATATACCATGTGAATCAAGGAATTGTATAAACAGTTTTGAACTCTTATTTGTGTGTCAAAACTTATGTATGCTCACCAACTTTTTAGTTGACCCTTGTTTTTAAATCATGTTTCAGGTGCTAACAATTGAGATGATTACAAGTTGCTTCCACCTAGTTTGAGGACCTAGTTAAAAGACTCTAAAATAAACATTGTTATGTATTTTGTTATGTTTCGTGTACTTGTTGGATTGTTGTTTGATTTCAATGAAAACTGCATGTTTAATTATTTCAACCTTAGCAAACCATGAGCTATGAACAGTCTGCACGCTTCACGCCCCGACGTTTCCGCCGCCGGTTGGGGTGTGACAGATTGGTATCAGAGCCTTGGTTATAGGGAATTAGGTTATTAGACACCATTGACCTAGACTATAACTTTAGGACACCCAACAATGCCATGCTACATGTTTTATGTGATACGTGCTATTTGCTATATGTCACATGCTTTATGTGTTAGTTATTTGATACTTAAAATGTTTAGACTACATGACTTAATAAGCATACGTAAATAATAAATTAAATGAATCGTATCCATACCCGTATCCTAAGCCGCGTATCCTCCTTAACTGCTTCTATGTCATCATCGCCATAACTTGTGGAAAAACTCATACTCGTAGACACTAGTCTATCAAAAATATTTTTATATACCCGTTAAGGTTTTAGACTCTGTTAATTATTAAAGGACATGTGCAATCTGGAAGGGTGACACCTGTATTCTGGGTTTTCTGTCTAGGAAAGCATTTCATATAAATCCCAATCAACCGAGGGATCCGTATGCTTTCCTGGGAATTCCCGGGATGAGTGTTTACCTATAGGCTAAAGCACGTCTCCTTGAAAATTTTATAAGTCTAATTAACCTTAATATGTCATTGTGTTCAAGTAGAAATGTGATTACTTGAAAACAATCCGAACTATGAAATAAATGTGTTATTATTCCTCCTATCCTAAATTTCAACGGATTTTTTTTAAATTCTCACAACACTTTTGTATCCATTCTCTTTTTATAGAATGCCTCCTCGTCGTAACATCAAACGCAACAACACCGGCAACGCCAACAATAGCACCAACACCAATACCGGCAATGCCAACAACAACAATAATACCGACCTTGCTGCTCTCCTCACTCAGCTAGTAACTCAACTAACTCAAGCCAATAACAACAACAATGGGAACGCCAGTGGTAGTGCTAATACTGGTGGTGGCGGTGGTGCCAACCCGCCACAATGTACCTTCAAGCATTTGAACTCTTGCAATCCCCTGAAATTTTATGGTACCGAAGGAGCCACGGGACTCCTTCAATGGTTCGAAAATATTGAGGGCACCTTCCTCAATAGTGACTGTCCGGACAATCTGCGAGTCCGCCATGCCACTAGTGTCTTCCAAAAACGGGCACTAACCTGGTGGAATGGGGAGAAGAGAACAAGGGGAGTAGAAGTAGCAATGGCTCTGCCATGGGATGAGCTAAAAAGGATCATGACCGAGGAATTCTGTCCTCGGAACGAAATGAAAAAGCTGGAAGCAGAATTTTGGGATCTTACCCAAGATAGTGGTGAAAGCTTAGCATACACCAACCGTTTTCACGAACTGAGCATGCTGGTACCTCACATGGTTACGCTTTTGTCTAGGTGTATTGAAAAATATATCGGTGGCCTACCGAGACAAATCCAGGACACTGTTTTGGGAAGAAATCCTGCAAGCCTGGAGGATGCTATTCGTCTGGCTGCTACTTTGACTGATAATCACGTTAAAGCAGGAACTCTTACCAGAAAGGGGGCCAAGAAAGTTTCTGACACCACAACACCTCCTGCTCATGTCAAGGAGGTCAAAGCCGAACCGAACCACAACACGAGGAAGAGGAAAGCTAAGAACTATGCCGTGATCACTCCGGCTGCCCCAGTCAACCAAGTTGCTCCTATGGCTCAGAACCAAGTCAAGAAACAATATGTGGGAAACAATCCGTTGTGCAACACCTGAAATTATCACCATTTCCCAAATGTACCCTGCCGCCTATGTGCCAGCTGTGGAAGATATGGGCATGTAGCTAACACCTGCAGAAGTAATCCAACTGGTAATCAAGTCAACCGGGGAAACGGGGCTAATCCAGCAGTTCCAGCTATTGGTAATGGGCATGCTTGCTTCGAGTGTGGCGACCCAAACCACTTCCGAGACCGATGTCCAAAACTTGTGAACAATACTCAAGGCGGAGCTCGTGGGCGTGCCTTCAACATCAACGCCATCGAGGCTCAGGCCAGCGATCATGTGGTCAACGGTACGTTTCTTATGAATAACCAATATGCTTCTATACTATTTGATACCGGAGCCGATAAGAGTTTTGTGTCCCTTAACTTTGAACCTTTACTTGCAAAAACACGATCCAAACTAGAGAAAACCTTCACCGTTGAAGTAGCGGATGGAAATTCCATCACTATTGACTCCATTGTCCATGACTGCTCACTAGAACTCAATGGTCACACATTTCCAGTCAACCTAATACCAATGCCATTAGGGAGTTTTGACGTCATCATCGGCATGGATTGGTTGTCTAAAAACCACGCCGAAGTCATGTGTTTTGAAAAATACATCCGAATACCTCTTCCATCGGGAGACATATTGAAAGTCTTTGGCGAGAAACCTTGCAAAGGACTCAAACTGATGTCCTGCATCGCCACCCAGAAATACTTACGAAAGAAGTGCATGGTTTTCCTAGCTCATGTAATCCAAAAAGAAGACAAGGAAAGAAGAATAGAAGATATTCCCATCATTCGGGAGTTTCCCGAAGTCTTTCCCGATGACTTGCCTGGCCTTCCACCTGTTCGGGAAGTAAAGTTTCGAATCGATCTTATACCCGGAGCAAACCCTGTGGCTAAAGCTCCATACCGGCTTGCACCTTCCGAATTGCAAGAACTTGCAAGTCAACTTCAAGAACTCGCTGACAAAGGTTTCATACGGCCAAGTCATTCACCGTGGGGTGCACCAGTCTTGTTTGTTAAAAAGAAGGATGGTTCATTCCGCATGTGTATTGACTATCGAGAGCTCAACAAGCTTACAATCAAAAACCGCTACCCGTTACCTAGGATTGACGACCTCTTCGATCAACTCCAAGGTTCTACTTGTTTCTCGAAGATTGATCTTCGATCTGGTTATCATCAACTGCGTGTCCGAGAAGAAGATATTCCAAAGACCGCCTTTCGAACAAGATATGGTCATTACGAGTTCACGGTTATGCCTTTTGGGTTGACCAATGCACCTGCTGTCTTTATGGATCTCATGAACCGCATGTGCAAACCATACCTTGACAAATTCGTGATCGTTTTCATCGATGACATCTTGATCTATTCCAAGACTGAGGAAGAACATGAACAGCACCTTAGACTGATTTTGGATCTCCTGAGAACCGAACAATTATACGCCAAATTCTCCAAATGTGAATTTTGGCTAAAGGAGGTTCAATTTTTGGGTCATGTTGTCAATAAAAAGGGAATACATGTCGACCCTGCCAAGATCGAAGCTGTCAAGAATTGGAGTGCTCCTCAAACCCCTACCGAGGTTCGTTCGTTCCTTGGTTTAGCGGGTTATTACCGAAGATTCATTTCTAACTTCTCCAAGATTGCTGTTCCCCTCACCGCCTTGACGCATAAAGGTAAACCTTATGTATGGGGACCGAAACAAGAAGAAGCTTTCCAAACTCTTAAACAAAAGTTATGTGATGCTCCTATTCTGACTCTTCCCGAAGGAAACGATGATCTAGTCGTCTACTGTGATGCCTCTAACCTAGGCCTTGGTTGTGTTCTCATGCAACGAGGCAAGGTAATCGCTTATGCATCGAGGCAACTCAAGATCCACGAGAAAAACTATACGACACACGATTTGGAGTTGGGTGCAGTCATATTTGCCTTGAAGATTTGGAGACATTATCTATATGGCACAAAATGTGTGGTATTCACCGACCACAAAAGCCTCCAACACATCTTCAACCAAAAAGAACTCAACATGAGGCAACGACGTTGGGTTGAACTCCTCAATGATTACGATTGCGAGATTCGTTATCATCCCGGCAAGGCAAACGTAGTAGCCGATGCGCTGAGCCGTAAAGAACGTGTCATGCTCCAAAGTGTCAAGATTCATTCCGACATTCAAACCCGTATTCTAGCAGCTCAACACGTCTCGATTACCGAGGGCAATATGTATGAGGAAATGTCGTGTGGTGCCGAATTCCAACTAGAGACTAAAAACAATGGCTTGCTTTATTTCTTGGATCGTATTTGGGTTCCCAATCGCAATGATCTCCGGGAATTCCTCATGACTGAAGCACACAAGTCTCGGTATTCTATCCATCCCGGTGCGGATAAAATGTATCACAATCTTCGACCACAATATTGGTGGCCTGGTATGAAGAAAGACATTGCACTCTATGTTGCAAAATGTCTAACCTGCTCTAAAGTCAAAGCCGAACATCAACGTCCTTCCGGCTTACTTGAACAACCGGAAATCCCCGTGTGGAAATGGGAAAATCTAGCCATGGACTTCATTACTAAACTCCCCCGTACTTCAAACGGCTATGATAGCATTTGGGTAATCATCGACCGTCTCACAAAGTCCGCACACTTCCTGCCCATCCGTGAAGACTATCGGGTTGAGAAATTGGCCCGAATCTATATTGACGAAATTGTGAGTCGACACGGTATACCTTTGAACATAATCTCCGACAGAGATGCTCGTTTCACTTCCAGATTTTGGCAATCTCTGCAAAAGGCACTTGGCACACGATTGGATTTAAGCACAGCCTACCATCCCCAAACTGATGGCCAGACTGAACGAACAATCCAAACGCTCGAAGACATGCTGAGAGCCTGTGTCATAGACTTTGGTGGCAATTGGGATTCACACTTGACACTTATTGAATTCTCCTACAATAACAGCTACCACACCAGCATCAACATGGCTCCAATCGAAGCTCTTTATGGTCGCAAATGCCGTTCTCCCATTTGTTGGAACGAGATTGGTGAAGCACAAATCACCGGTCCCGAGTTAATTCAGGAAACATCAGACAAAATCCTTCAAATCCGTGACAACATCCGAGTAGCGAGAAGTCGACAAAAGAGCTATGCCGACAAGCGACGAAAACCCTTGGAATTCCAAGTGGGTGACCTTGTGCTTCTCAAAGTATCCCCTTGGAAGGGTGTGATCCGCTTTGGAAAGAAAGGCAAGCTAGCACCTCGTTACGTAGGCCCGTTCAAGATCCTTGAAAGAATCGGGAAAGTGGCTTACAAACTTGAGCTACCTCCAGCACTCAACAATGTTCATCCAACCTTCCACGTGTCCAACCTGAAGAAATGTCTTGCTGATGAGAACCTCCACATACCTCTTGACGACGTGCGCATTGATGAAACGATGCACTTTGTCGAGAAACCGGTGGAAATCATGGACCGTGAGATCAAGCAACTCAAACGCAGCCGCATTCCTATAGTCAAAGTCCGTTGGGATTCTAAACGTGGTCCTGAGTTTACATGGGAACGTGAAGACCAAATGAAACTCAAGTATCCTCACCTCTTCACCGATGCAGCAGCCTCAACTAGTTGAATTTCGGGACGAAATCCCCTCAACATGGGGAGACTGTAACATTTCTGGTTTTTACCATGTAAACGTTTCGATGCAATAAACGAGTATTCCAATTTCAATTCGCGTGCAACAACTGTAATGCAATTACACAAACAATACATTATGTTACAATAACGCCATTATCTCACAAACCTCGTGGACCAAAATTGACAAAAACTCAAAAACGATAAAAAGTGTCAAACACGATCGTGCCTAGATACAAGCACGGTCGCGCCTAGAGTCAAAGCACGGTCGTGCCTAATACAGACACGGTCGCGCTGCTGAAACCACGTGACTCCGCAGAGTCAGTCAGTGGTCCATGCTCGTCGAATCAAATCGCGTTAAGGCCGGATTTCACGCGTCCGACCATACGCAACTGTACACCATCTGAAACACGTCTCCAATTTCGTACTCCAATCGACCTATTTCAATCATCAACTACCCACTCCCACCACAATCATGAATTCGCAAATTTGACGTTATAAGGAGAATCCAATGCCCCCTACACCTTCACATGCACCCTCTCGACCTCTCGGAGCATTCACTCGACTCGCATACAACCTCTGTCGTCCGATCGATCGCCGAGAAACCCGACCTCACGACTTGTAACCGACTGCATTAAATTGCCCGATTTAAACAAGTAAGTAATATGTCTCTAGCTTCGTATCTACCTCTACCATGAAAGCCCTATGTCAATTCGTAGTAAAAATACGCGATCGATCCGATTTTGAACCTAAAAAGTCGAAACTACACTTTTAGTCGAACTACCACTTAAACACGATATAAATAAAATTAAACTATGTAAATAGCTTCGCAAGCATCCACTAAGTGAAAGCCCTAAGAATACAGAAGCTTTTAATATAAGAATCTATCGATTTATGTCTGGAAAAGACCCGACACGGTCGCGTTCATCACTGAGCGCGGTCGTGCCTGACCAAGCACAGTCGTGGTCCGAGTAAGGCCCGGTCGTGCTTACCGAGCAAACAAGTCCTGACCAAAAACAAACACTAGGCGCGGTCGTGCCGGACACGAGCACGGTCGTGCTCCATGACCAGAACCTCTGTAGCCTTCTGACTCGACCACGGGCGCGCTCCAGACCACCACGGTCACGCCCGGAGGCGAGCGCGGTCGTGCCGTTGATGAGCACGGTCGTGCTCAGTCAGAACTGAATCTTTACAGTTTCTCAGATTTGATGATTTTTATAAAACTTATGTTATAAACTTAACTGTTTAAACAGAATCTCACCATTATTAAGCACAACAATTATTTTCATCGATTAAATTGTTTTAAACCGATTCTTACCATTTGAAAATACATTTTCATTTAAAATTTCTAAATTTATAAAAAGTTATAACAAGATTTTATAAAACACTTTATTATGAAAAAGACTTTTATAAACCAATTGTATAAATCCTAGTTACATCAAATAAAACTTATATAAATATAAACTACTTTATATTTTGTGACGTTTTCTAAAATAAGTAGATAAAACGAATTCGTTTGTTTATATTACATTCAATTAAATATACATACCACACTACCTTATATTTTAATTACGTAACTAAACGATACAATTCATTAGTGCAAATCCTTACGCTTGCAATACACTGAAACACTATAGTTACTTTAAACCTTATACACCGCATTAATACACGTCATACATTTACTCGATAGGTCAAGCTTCGTGACCCACAAACACTTAACATTTACTTGGTTGTGCAATCTACACTCTCCAACACATGTGAGTCTACATAACCCCACTTTTACTCTTTTCACCTTTGGGGTGGACATGATTTACATTAAACAAATTGCAACTCTTTCATAGTACAATCCTTACTTGATTACATGAATTATTTGTGCAATATGCTTGAATGCTATGAGTTATTACTATACATACATGACGCAACTCGTGCAATCATTAACTCTGCACAAGCCAACGGTAAACAAGGATAGTACTATTGAGTCTGACAAACCCACCCGGGTAGGGTGTTTGTTACCGACTTTACATTAGGGTAACCTGCGTGTTATGCCTCAGTCACAAGGTTTGATTGTGCCCCTAGTATAACTATAGATTCTCCATATTTGTCTTATATACCATGTGAATCAAGGAATTGTATAAACAGTTTTGAACTCTTATTTGTGTGTCAAAACTTATGTATGCTCACCAACTTTTTAGTTGACCCTTGTTTTTAAATCATGTTTCAGGTGCTAACAATTGAGATGATTACAAGTTGCTTCCACCTAGTTTGAGGACCTAGTTAAAAGACTCTAAAATAAACATTGTTATGTATTTTGTTATGTTTCGTGTACTTGTTGGATTGTTGTTTGATTTCAATGAAAACTGCATGTTTAATTATTTCAACCTTAGCAAACCATGAGCTATGAACAGTCTGCACGCTTCACGCCCCGACGTTTCCGCCGCCGGTTGGGGTGTGACAAACATGTTCAAAATTCTTAAACTTATACAATTCTTGTACAACTATGACTACGTGTTTATTCTTATGTTAAACTTGAGACTTGTATGCTTAGATTAAACTTAAAATTAGCACATTCATTAACTTTGATCAAGCCTATAGTAACAATGATAGATCTATTGCATTTGACCAATCCACCTTGATTGATTGACCCCTTCGGGGGGGAGCCCTTGGTGATTGTTACTGAATTAAACTTTAAACTTGAGACTTGAGACTTATAAGGGTAACCTGCGGGTTATGCCTAAACTTGGTTGGAGGGTTGATGTGCACAATATCTAACATGTTTGTTTTCTCATACTTACATTATCGAATGCATATATCATAGTGAATTGTAATTCTTCTCAAATACTTGTTAAACTGTGTCAAAACCTTTGTATCTCACCAACTATTTTGTAGTTGACAGATTCTTTCACATGTTTCAGGTTCTACAACATGAGACTTATCGTGATCACATAGGATGCTTGGACCTAGAATGCTTAATCAATTAGACTTGTATTCTTGCTATGTATTTGATTTATTCCTTGTATTGGAACCTTGAAGTTATTTAATAAAACTATTTAAACTTTAATAGTCAACCTTGTGCTATTGAACAACCGCGTCCGCCCCGACGTATAATCCGCCGTCGGTTGGGGTGTGACAGTTGTGCAGCACATACATACGTTAAACACATGAATATACTCAAGTCAATTAACGAGTTCAAACAACAAAAGCATATTTATTTCTAGAACAAGTTTAAAAGTAAGATTACATACACTTGTAGAAGAAACCCTACACCCTGTTGTGATCACAAGTGAATTAGCCTTGCATATTCATGGTGGAGGATGTGAACTTGGATTTCGGGGAGCAATTGCAACAATCCAGATGGAAGAATGCTTTATAGCTAAGGATTCTTCGACTTTCCTTCGTACTCCGCTTTCGTATTGTGTCCCTCTCATTCATGACCCAAAATCCCCATTTTAGCCCGTATATAAATCTGTAATCTCCTTGTAAGGGCACAAACGTGCTAAGGGTAAGAACAACATCTATATTGATGCGTATTTGGCCGAGAACATGATTGATCTGTGTATAAGCCGGGAAGCACAACCGTGTGGGGATGAAGCACGCCTATGCTTCACAACATACCATAGCAACTTAGTGCTTTTGTGACATGTTTTAACACCTAATATCCACCTCATTTGGCTCCTAACCATCTGGAATCCACTAATTGCATGTAAATCGACCCCAAAACCTCTTATTCACATTCCATTACCTCATTTCCCTAAATTTGAAGTTCATTTAACCCTTCAAACCTTCTCTCAAGCCATTATCCTTTGTGTATGCTAATCTTGCAAAGCTCATACCACATCTTGATTTCTAGAAGCGAAGTAGGGATTATCTCAGTAAAATCTTCATCAATCCTTTGTTGGTAAAGCTCCTAAACTTGAAAACTTGTGATTTCTTGAGGTTTTTCGTGTTTAATGGGGTTTGTTGTGGTTTTAGGAAATCATCCATAAGATTGGAGTTGTTTGAAAAACATTCACCATCTTTGATCCATCCTATTTCGTTTGGTAAGCTTCCTATATCAGAATTTAGGTTTTTTTTTTCAGGATAAATTTTTTAACAGTTGAAGCTTTATAATGATTTGGGGCTTTAATCAAGTTCTTATGGCATGCAAGTTAATCAAGTAATCTTAAGGCATTCAAAACAAGTTATAGATGATTGAAGTCAGATTTACAACTTCTGCTTTGGTATAAATTAGAGTGTTGATGGATTTGGGTGTTTAACAGTCAAGTTCTGGGCTGACAGACGAAAGGCACGACCGTGCCTAATAGTTGAATCTTGCAATATGATTTGCATTAGAGTGGATAATTAGGGTTTACACGAAGGTGATATTACAAGATCAGTCCCTACACTATCACTATTGTGTCTAATATTCCCCCGCAAACTAAGCGTGGGAGCGATTTTGTTTGAAATTTAAAAAACATAAACTTAAAAGATAGTTGGTCTTCAATATTCTCTCATTCTCCATCCGCTTACTATCGCCCCTAGTGTCTCCCACCTTGTTAGTGTCGCCATCCGCTCAGTGTCGCCTCCCGGTGTCTCCCGCCTTGTTAATGTCGCCGCCTTGCTAGTGTCGTCTCCTAATGCCGTTGTCCGCTTAGCTTTGCTGCCCTACTAGTGTCGCCACCTTGCTTTGGCTACAATAGCTAGTTTCGCAAGACGGGTTTTGGGTTTCTATATCAGTCAGTCACGCTTAAATCATGTCAAGGCAGGGTGTGAAAAAATCATCAATACCCGTTAAAGATCGTGGAGACGTCACACGATATGTTGAATGGTGTACGGTAAAAAAAAATCTCAATCTCGACAATCCTTCGGATCACCCTTTCTCACCAAAACAAGCCTAATCATCAAGTTGGATTTGGCTTTATCACAACTAATTCGAAGGATCGACCTATTACTAGTTTGGCTTTCTCTAAACATTTTTATTAATTTTTGGCATAGTGTGTTGTATTAAATTAAGAGCTAAACTAGTCTCATCATATTAAACTTCTGCTTTATAACATGGGCCTACCTAATAGTTAGTTGTATTGAAATTAAAAGATACCATCATATACAAAAGAAAAAAAAAAGTCTCCTGCAATTGGGGTCAAGACCAAGTCGTTAGAAGTTTGCGTAACAAGTTTTCTTCTTTTCCACGCCAGGTAGGTTAATCACAACCCTTATAAATACTTGTTAGACATACTTATCTAAGCAAAATAAGCTTCAACAATTCTACTTCTTGTTCTTCACTCACAAACTTAAATTTCAGTTTTCAGTATCACTTTCTTGTATAAAAATGGAAACGCAAGACGATTTCCAAAAGTCAACAAAAACGTTTGACGCGTGGTGGCTCTACACCTTATTCACCGTTATTATAGTTGTCCAATATGTGCATGTTGGTCAACTACAATCCTTTGTGGCCACATACCTACAAGAGGGTGGCATCACCCTCTTGATCAAGTTTCTCAATTTCTTCATTGCCAAATGTTTTCAGTTTAGATACTTATCACCGATATTGCCACCGCCATTTTCTGGGAAATTGATGTTTTGGATTGTGCTATCTAGAAGTGTTTCTGAATTGTACTACTCATAATAACCTCAACATACAAATCCTTGAAGCTTCACTATTATGATCGCCAACATCGTGAAGTTAATCATCTTTATAGATCGATTATACGTGAAGTTAATGTTCTCAATCATCTTTTGTTTCGTTTTCTGTAATTTATAATGATGTTACATACGTACAATCTACATATGTTTAATATAAAATCAATTTTAAATAGAAAAGTGCAGAGAAGCTTGTAAAAATAATTTAGTTAACATATAAATCAATATATAATTTATAGAGTTATTGAAGTTTATATAAGTGATAAGAATATATATAATAATGCATTTGGTACAATTAGTCAGTCAATTTGATTGGGGCCGGGGACAGATATATTTATTTAGTTGACTTTATGAAGCTGTCAATTAGAAGAAATGGGTTGACCCTGAGTGTAATGTGGCTCCGGACTCATTGAACCGGTTGGGTTAAACTCGAGTGTTAAAAATTAGAAATGGAAGAGATGGTGACTAATATTCTAGAGCGTTATATATAAAGCTTGTTAAAATGAAAATATAAGATATGAAAACAACTAAAAGGACTTTAACACATTTTTTTTATTTTCTAATTAATTACGGGGTTTTGAATAATCTATTTTCTATCCGATAGTTTATTTCTAATTTAAAAACTCATACCCTAAAACCAAATAGCATTTATCGTTTTTATTCACCATGGGTTAAACACACTATAAAACAATTACAATAGATAAAAGTTTCATAAAATAATGTTTGAAAATTCAAATAATTAAAGAATGGACTCTTGGTATCAAAGGGTGTTATAAGATAGCAATATTTGTACGTAATTCAGTAAAATGCAATATTTTTCCACCATAATATGTATCATGGCAAGTCTAACCTAACCCTCTTTCTATCTGTTTTCTACATGAAAAATATGGTAGCCTCACAACTTTGTTGAGCCTTCATGTAACTTGATTTTGTGGTGTAATTTAAAAAAAATAATATTGTATAAAAAATTATTTAAATTGAGATAACTTGAAAAAAGTCAACAATAAGGATATTCTAGTTTTATCCCTCCATGTTTTTTTCATGCATAGAACATTGCTAACGTTACACCCCATATTCATCTTAACTCTTGATTTACTAGATCAACAACTCATAATCCATCGTAACCTTCGAACGTTAAGCCCCTTTGTATTAAATCATATATACACATATATAATATTCAATGATTCAAGAATTACATATCATCACTACCATCACAAGAGAATTTAATTATTGTCGACACCTGAAAACCTAGCATGTACGGTTTAGGGTGTATGGTCTGATTCATCTAGTTTAATTAAAATCTTTGAACAGGGCACTAACTATTTTGTTACTTTTGTATAACTTTAGACAAATCTGGTAAGGTCGCCAAACTTGTTCGATTTTAGCGGTTTGAACAAATTTTGTTTCTCAAAGCAATTAGTTTGAGTTAAATTTTTTAAAATAATGTAAATGGTTCATTAACATAGTGCAAATACATAAATGCATATTCCAGAAAAGTAATTAATGTTAAATGATTGGTCTTTTTACTCGACCAACTTCAAGTTCCAAATTACAAACTAAACCTTCAAACCACTAAAACTAGACCAATTTACGTTGGTTTGGGGTGTTTGGTTGCCCAAATCTTACTCTTTTCGGGCAATGTGCTATCTAGATGATCGAAACATCATCGTTGCCCATGCATCTAGACCTAAATTCAACTACTTTTGCGAGTTAAAATCACACATAAACCTTTCCCCACTTATATAATTAGTCTACTCATTATGTTTCATGATGTTATAAATACTCCATCTCAAATTGGTCATAAGTTCACAATATTTATTAACAAAGATAAGCTTTTGTATTTGGAATACCTTAATCATTTTATAATGTTCATTAACTATTTGTTTATGTCAATGGTACCATACCATGCCCGGTACTTGTAACATCCCGATTTCAGATTTGATAATAAATAAGAAAGGATGTTTATGTTTGAAGAAATTTTGTGGATT
This sequence comes from Smallanthus sonchifolius, assembly GCA_023525975.1. NCBI lineage: Eukaryota > Viridiplantae > Streptophyta > Magnoliopsida > Asterales > Asteraceae > Smallanthus > Smallanthus sonchifolius. The sequence continues at coordinate 24,779,102 of CM042037.1, forward strand.
GTGGAATTTAAGTCTGTTATTAATTGGACTAAGTTTGAGATTGGGCCAAAGGGGTCAATACGTCCCATATTGAGATGATACAGTCTGTATTGAGATGATACGGCCCGTATTGAGATGATACGGCCCGTATTGAGATGATACGACCCGTATTGAGTAGGGCGGGGTCCAATACGGCCCATAAGAGGTGAAACGGTCAGTTTGGGCTAGGCCGACAAACAATACGACCCGTATTAGCATATGCCACCCAATGCGATATTGTGGTGCCACGTGCCCAACCACTAGTCAGGAGTTCTACCATGTGTTGCGTTATCAGGGCATATGGCCCGTATTGTGATACGACCCGTATAAGTAGATATGGTTAGTATCGGTGGCTGACTTTGTCCTATAAATAGGAGTCGAGGGCGGGTCAATTGGGAAGAAAAGGAATGAAGAGACTCTTCGTTTATACGAGGAATCTCGAGTTTTAAACGCTCCTTTAAGTGTTTGAGATCATTCCCTGTAATTTTGAGCGTGTCAAAAGTGTTGTGGGTATACTTGGTAAAATGAGACGTGCTACAGGGTTAGTAGGAGACAAGGGTGGTGGCCGGGTAGAAGAAGAGGGGGACTGGCAACGAGATTGAAGAGATTGACTAGAAGGTAAGATTCCTTGACCGCAGTAGGTTAAGGGTACGAGTTAGATATTTGGGATATATACGGGTTGATTTCCCCCTGGGTATGGGTTAGACACCACAGGAGAATGCGGGTGGAATACCTTAGGGTATGGGTTGAATACCCTGGTTAGGTAATGGGTTTAGTACCAGAGAGTGTGGGTTGGAAACAGCCGCCCTCCATGAAAAGAAAAATTAGTGTTATATACACGTTAAAATCTCGATCGCCTCCTATAAAATTTTGCAATAGCCCCTCGATCGTCCCACTTTAAAAAAAATTAGTGTTATATATCACTAGTTACCGACTACAAAAATTTTCGACCCCATGAAAAATTTTCTGGTCCGCCACCTCAATAGTGGGTTTTAAGTTAATGATGCGGAGGAGGGACGTCCAAAAACCGGGTTATATGAACAGGGGAGGAGAGAGTGTGCGGTTTTTACACGTTTGACAAAGCAGGGTGACTTGCGGTTGTGGCTGGTTTTGGAGAGAAGTCCAAGTCGGTAACTCATTGCAAACTTCTTCACTTGAAGCCACAAATGGATATCCACGTGGATGCACACATGAGGCTCTTCAGATACTTCCACTTCTAACAAATGCTTACGCCTACGCAACAAACTCATACACCACAAACAAAAAAGATTCATCTTTCAAACTGTTTCAATAAGATTCACAAATATTAATCACGCTTCTGTATTCTTTCCACAGAAATCTTCAAGAATAGAACCCCAATTCCCCCAAGTAAAGTAAACATTTTCCTCCAAAAACCATGGATGCTCTCCGCCGGCCCAATCTTGATCTCAGTAACCCTTGCCCCATTTCATCAATTTGTACCCAAATTCCTCAGACACCCACTTCAATTGTGAGCTATAAACACCAATTTTCTTGTTTCAGTTTTAGTCGTTACCGTAGCAAGTGTAAAGGATTACCTCTAGCTCAAGCCTTATCTAAGGAAAAAGCGAACCCACAAGTTGAAAATGGTGTATCAGTTGAATCCAATAGGAAATTGGTTGATTCAATTGCTAAAGGTTTGATTGGGCTTGCTGCTGCAATTTCTGTGTGTTTAGATTCTCCCGCCATGGCTGAGTCTTTGACAATTGCATTCCCAGCTTCTCGGACTCATGAGGTATCTCATCATCATCTTCTTCTTCTTCCTTTTTAGTAGTTTGTTTGGGTTATGCAGATAAGGTGTTCGATCTTTTGCCTCTATGAGTTTCTTCCAAATTTGATTTTTCTTTTTTAAGTTATTCATTGGAAATAGCCTTGGTTTTAAAAAGCGATAAGCGCACAAAAGCGACGAATCTAAAACCGAGGCACAAAAGCGTACAGCTTTTGGTACGCCAGGCGCAATTTATTATATAAATTTTTAATATAATTCTTATAGGTTTTTGGCATCATTTACCCAAAATTTAGACACAAATAAGCTTAATATCTAAATAACTTGTATGTACAACCTAAAAAGCCTAATGTACAGCATCTTGAAGCACAAATCCAGCTCCCGTACGAAAAGCGTGGCTCACCTGCGCTTTATGTACACCACTCGCCTACATACACAAAAGCGATGGAGTTGTGCCTGAAGTTTATAAGATAAGGGTTTGTAAGATAATAATTTGTTTTGACAGGTGAATGCCGTGCAGCGAACGCTTGTGGAGACATGGGGTTTGATCAGAGAGACTTTTGTTGATCCAACTTTTAATCATCAGGGTAGGGTTTGTTTGTGTTAACTCCTGTTTTGTTTTACAAAAAATAGATTGTACAGTTTTTTGATGAATAAGCCTTTGTTTTGTAGACTGGGACTCAAAGCTACAGCAAACAATGGTGGAGATGCTTCCTCTTAGAACAGCTGATGCAGCATATAGCAAGATCAGAGGAATGATTTCTACTCTTGGAGACCCGTTCACTCGCATTATCAGTCCAAAGGTACATCAACTGGATTTCAAGTTTTCCCAAGATTAACTACCATATTTTTTAGTTTTCTTGTATTATTTAATGCTGAGTAATGATTTATACAAAGCAGGAATACCAGAGTTTTAGAATCGGTAGTGATGGAAACGTGCAGGGAGTTGGTATCTTTGTCAATACTGAACCAAAAACCGGTCATCTGGTTTGTGTAACAAATCCATTTTTTTAACATATTTTCTTGATGGTTTATGATTTTCTACAATGCAGAAACCTTGAATTTCTTGTTTCAGATTGTACTGTCTTGTGTTGAGGGCAGCCCTGCTGCTCGCGCTGGAATCCATGTAGGAGATGAGTTGGTTGAAATCAATGGTATGTTAATGGCTGTTATCTCTGATCCTCATTTGGGATTTATTTGTTTACCTTTTTACATTCATGACAATATGATACAATACAAATTATTGAATCTTGTTTGCCACCAGGAGAAAGGCTTAAAGGGATTAGCGGTGAGGCAGCTGCACAGAAGCTCAGAGGTCATGTTGGGACCAGTGTTACAGTCAAAGTTCACAATGTAAGCTTACCAACGTGAATTCTCTTACAGATTTGTGCAGCAAGAATGATTTTTTTTTTTTGTGTTATACAGGGCAAAAAGTTGACAATTGACTCTAGTTTTAGAGAGGTTAGATTACCTCGAGAGTTCATTAAGCTTTCTCCGATATCAAGTGCCATTATTCCTCATAGAACTCCAGACGGTCATGTGTCCAAAACTGGATATGTGAAGTTGTTAGCATTTTCCCAGGTGCTTATTTGTCAAAAACCAGCTTTAGTTTAAGTTGCATTAAGAACAGATAACCCCCTTCATATCTTAAACTGATCAAACTACTCTTGTAAACAGACTGCTGCTGCTGATATGAAACACGCAATTCACGAATTGGAAAATCAAGGCGTTGAGTCATACATCTTGGATCTTAGAAACAATCCGGCAAGTACCCGAAAGTCAACTTTTTAAAGCAACTTATGGTCATCTTTTGTTTGACCTTTCTGTAAATCATACTTGAATTAACATACTGCAGGGTGGTTTAGTCAAAGCTGGACTTGATGTTGCCCAAATATGGCTAGATGGAGATGAAACTCTTGTGAACACGATAGATCGAGATGGGAACATGCTTCCGATCAACATGATCAATGGGCATGCTCTCACACGCGATCCGCTAGTTGTTCTTGTAAGTTTCATCAATTATCTTGAAATCTAGTTCAATTTCCAAGATTTTGACATAAAGTCTATTCAACTGTTTCTGGAAAGTAGGTAAATGAAGGGAGTGCAAGTGCAAGTGAAATCTTGGCAGGTGCACTCCATGACAATGGCAGGGCAAAGCTTATTGGCAACAGAACATTTGGTAAAGGAAAAATTCAGGTAACTTTTTAAATTGTCAAAAAGTTTTCTAACTTATGAACCATATATTAACTTGATTAAATGATGTATTATGAAGAGTGTGACTGAACTACACGATGGATCGGCTCTTTTTATCACGGTTGCCAAATATTTGTCACCAGCACTTCATGACATAGATCAAGTTGGGATAACACCTGATGTTCAGTGTACAACAGATATGTTGAATTCACCCAAAGAACCAGGGCTCTTGAGGAAAAAGAGTGCAGTCTCTTCATATTTGGAAGGGGATTCTTGTATTTTGGTAGCTGAACATGAGTTGGATAATCAAGAATCTAAAGGCTCTGCATCCTGAAATCTTAATTTTGGCTTATTTCATGGTCAATTTAAGGCCTAGAATCTCATTGAATCAGTGTAAATATCTGTGTGTGTATATATACCTATAGTTGTAATCAGAGTATATTAATGAACATGGAAATTAAATGGAAAACATCAGTACAGACTACAGAGATCCATTTGCATTTTTACATAAAATGCAACACACAACATAATATTTAGATAATAAAATAAAACACATCTTAGATCATTTCCTCAAGTGGGCTAATGCAGTCAGGAAGAAAGCCAGTCCAATAAGGGCGGCTGGGACCGGTAAAGTGAACCCACTTCCGGTGTCGGGAGCTGGTGAGGGCGCCAGTGCCAGTGCTAAAACCGAAGAGGCCAACACTGCAATGAAGAAGCAGAACAAGGTGGACTTGGTGGTGCTAATTTGTGCCATTTTGTTGATGACTGAATTAGCTATGAGATTTGGAAGAAGATATGCAGGTGGAGTGGTTTATATCGACAGGTAAAAGGATGAAGAGAGGTGACAGCTCAATAACGGCAATTCGGTGAAAAGGGAGGCCGGCAGCCACGTTTATGTTAACTTTTAGTTTTAGTGGTGTTTTGGGTCCAGTCATTGTGCTGTTGGACACATCAATTGGTGTTTAAATATAATTAATTATGGTTTGTAAGTTTGCTTAAAATTCATGAAGTTTGTATAATGTGATCATTCATTCATTTGTCATTTAACAAATATTCTACTCTAACTGTTTCGATCTCAACGATGATTAAATCGTTACCCGAACCAAAGTTGAAACAGTTAGCAGTTTGACCCAAAATTTTCAGCAGAACCGGTCGAATTGGACCATAGCTTTAAGAGTCAGGAGACAGAATCCAGTTTAGGATACAATTTCCCTTTGAACTTAAACAGAAATAGAGGCAACAAGAAATACTAATAAACAAGTTTCTGAAGGCAACAGATAGAACCAAAAGACAGCCCACAGGAAAATATAACAGTTGGATTAAGTTTTACTTAGATTTCTTAGAACCCTTGCGTTTTTTGAGTTTTTCCCTTGCAGCTTCAAACTCTTCTTCGGTAGGTTCTGAAGACGGTTCACCTCCGCCATATTTACTGACCAAAGACGAAAACATGGCGTCCACCCGCCCTTTTCTTTCACCTTGCCTTTGTGAAATGATAGCATATAAATCATCTGACTCTTTCTTTGATCTGCATCAAGTCAAATGTGAATTCAAAACAATATAATAAGCACCATGGGACCCAAATTCGGAAAAAAAAATATACGAAATGACTCACTTTCCCCTACGCTGCAACGGGTTTGTGGGTGGTTCTGTTTCAGAAACCTGTTTACCCCATTTTTGATAAGCTTTGGTTGATTTGATTCCTGCAAGTAAAACTAATGTTACAAAAACTGTCTTTATGTGGGAAAATTTGCATTTTGAACTTACCAGTAGAAATTGCCTCGTCAAGGATATCTTTGAATCGATGTGAATCAAGCTTAGGATCCGAGCATAGCATGGAACAGAAGAGCCTGTGAAAAATTAAGATGTTTATAAACCGAATCTCAAAATGAAATGATCATAGGTTAAAAGATTATATACACAATACACGTACCTGTTCATATGACCTTTGTACTTCTTGTAAAGATCAATCAAATCATTTTTCTCGGACTCGGATCCTCTATAATTGGATTCAAACTCCTCAACATCAGCTTCTGTAACCTACACAAGTATTCGCGTTTCCATCGTATAGCATGAAACATAGCAGCGTTTATACGTATACATGTTTCCGAAAATCTTATCATACCTTCTTATACATAGACCGAAAGAAATCCTTCAAATTTTGAACCACATCCCCAGCAAGCTCCTATTAGCCGAAAAATAAAATAAAACACATTAAATTCTTCCACAAAACTGGAGATAATATTATATGATGTGAAGGATGATACTTACAGCATCATCAACACATCCAGTCTGATCATAAAGTGAGCGTTTCTCCTCATCACCAAGTATTGAAATAACTTTCTGCAGATGCTGAAACTTTTCTTTGGCGTCCTATATACGCATATTAGCGATTTAGCGAGTTAGTATCCGGTTAAAATGTCTAAACATTGTGAAATAAGGTAAAAAACTTTACCTCATCACCAGGATTCTTGTCGGGATGTAGCCGCAATGCAAGCTTATGATATGCTCTTTTTATTTCCTGCTGAGATGCTGTTTTTTCCACCCCAAGAATCTACAAGACATAGGATTATGATATAATTTATCAAACAATTATGTTTATATTCTAATACAACTTTTTTTGGTAAAAAGAGACATTATATTTGACAATTACAATAAAGTGGCAGGAGCGCCTTTTGGATAGCAAAACCGATCATACTAAAAACAAAGCTATGGGTCTTAGGGTCGAAAAATTACTATGGACGACCCGCTGAACCCGGTTCAGAAAATTAATATGCAACTTAAAAGCTACTTGAAACAAAATTAGGGTTTCGACAATTCACCAGTTGAGACATGAATGGTAAGCTTCGAATGATCAGTGCATCGAGTCTATTTGGCGAAATTAAATAAAAGCCCTAATCTAATAGGAAATTAAATTTCGAAATGTGCCCTAAATCACAGACAGCGGCGTCACAGTTGAATTTTCTGGAAATAGAAAATTGTAATCGGATGTGACATGATGAATAAAGAGGAAATAGATAATATACCTCGTACAAGCTCTTATCATTCGAAGACGATGAAGATTCAGCGTGATTTTGTTCATCTTCTTCTATGTTTTCTTCGTGAACCGCTGACTTCTTTCTTTTTCCCATTGCAAAGCAGAGAATGGTATGCTATAAGACAACCTAATTGAGGTAAATCAGATGATGTATGGCGAGCTAGCAGGGTGTTTAAAGGGAGGAAAATCGCAGATCAGAAAGTTCGAGGGTTGGATTTTCCCGCCATCATATTCCTAATTCCCGCCGTGGCCGCAGCTTTTAGGGGTCCGTGAGGGACTTATGAGCCACTAGGCAGTCACGCTCACGGGAACACTACTTCCTCGTTTATAAACGGCCCATGAGGGTCAAGTGTGCTCAGGTTTGCAATGTTTTCAGAACTGAACCGAACAACGAATAGATAGCCTTAAAGGTCCACTAGTTGAACCGGTTTAAAAAACTGGATGACATCATAAATAATATAAAAATTAAAAATATGTATATAGATACAAAATAAAAAATATTTTTTTGTTTTGATATAAATTTATAACTTTAATGTCATATAAAACTTAAATAAATAAAATATGCAACTTGAAATACTAAATTAATAAGAAAATAAGATTTTAAAGGAAAATAAAACAAAAAAAGATTAAAAAAATAGAAATCCCGCCCGACCAGTTCAAATTAAAACAGTTCCACTACACACAACCGGACCGATTATGTGTCCGGTTTCCAGTCCGACCTGTTGGTCGGTCGGATTCTAAAAACACTAGACGCCTGTGAGCAAGGAAGACATATTTCTCTCTCTACCATTCCACTGAAGAACATGTGACAACAAATAGTTTATTTTTTAAATTTTGAAATTTTTTTATTTTTTTAACATCAAATCTACTATACTCCTATTACTAAATTACACCAAATAAATCTCTTACTCCTAAATTATACCAAATAAACCACCTCATGTCTGAGTTTGAACACAGTACCTTTCATCTAAGGCAAGAGCCTCTACCAAGTGAGATACTCCTACATTGGCAAAAAAAAATTAATTAATAAATAACTTTAAAAAACAAAAACCGTTCACACTCATTAACCATTGTTTTCGGAACCGGACCAGATAGCAAATCGGACGCCTTAGAGGTCCACTGGTCGAACCGGTTAGACCAGATTTAACAATCGGATGGCGTCATAAATAATAAAAAAATTAAAAATATGTATATACAGACAAAATATAAAACATTTTTTTGTTTTAATGTGAATTTGCAATTTTAACGTCATATGAAGACTTAAATAAATAAAATATGCAACTTGGAATACTAAATTAATAAGAAAATAAGATTTTGAAAAAAAAAATTGAAACCCGGTTCGACCTGTGACCGGCTGATGACCGACCGGTTCAAATGAAAGCTGTTCAACTATACACAACCGGAAAACAAAAAATGTGCCCGGTTCCCAGTTCGACCGGCTGGTCCGGTTTGGTTATGAAAACACTGTCATTAACTATACCCCTCACTAGTGAGTGAGAGATGAGTGACGTAACGCCAAAATGACACTTTTTGTTTACAATCAGTGCTTTCATAACCGGACCGGGAACCAGACACATAACGGGTCCAGTTTTGTGTAGTTGAACTGGCCGGTTACTGACCGGACCGTATTTCAAAATTTATTGTTTTTTTCCTTCAAAATCTCATTTTCTGATTAATTTAGTATTCCAATTTACATATTTTATTTATTTAAGCCTTAATATGTCAATAAAATTACAAATTCACATGAAAACAAAAAATGTTTTATATTTTGTATCTATATACATAGATTTAATATTTATATTATTTATGATGTCATCCGGTTCTTAAATCCGGTCCGACCAATTTGACTAGCGGACCTCTAAGACGGTTGGTTCGTTGTCTAGTCCGGTTCTGAAAACATTGATTACAATCAATAACCATACCCAATTCCCTTATTTAGAGGTTTAAACGAGCCGAACACTCGATCGACTCGTCAAAAAACTTTGAATTTATACAGAGTTCAACTTTAGTTTATATTGCATATCAACCTTGACTATGGTGTAATAATTAAATGATATATGTTATGTTATATATAAAAATTATAAATATTTATAAAAGTAATTATATATATATATATACACACACAATTAAAATAATTAAATAATAAACGAGTTGAGCTCGAATTTGAAAACTATTCACGAACCAAACTCGAACTCAAATTATAATAAGTTAAACGAGCCAAGCTCATTCTCGGAACGGCTCGTTACACCGCTAAATTAGAAATCAACATTTATGTTTAAACCTAATTTCACTTACAAACCTTATTTTTTATTAATTACACTGGACACCCTTTATGTACAAACATTGTAACATATATAGACATTTCATCTAACTTTCGTTTAATTTCTCCACTAAACCATGACATTTGTGTATCATATGAGGGCATATTAGTAATTTCACCTCCCATTTTTCATCGGAATTAAAACCCCTTCCCCTTTATATGTGTTTCTCCTACTTCACACCGTGAATTAAATTAGGGTTCATCAGATGGTTTTCTGTTGGTGTGGTTAGGGGGTGTTTGGGATTACTTATTTAGAACTACTTTTGACTTCTTTCAAAAGTTAGAATTTTCTACTTTTTAAAAATGACTTTTCATCTGTTTTAAAAATGACTTTTTTATCATTTATCCAAATGAACTTTTGACTTATTACCTTTTTGGAAAAGGTAATAAGTTAATAAGTAGTTTGAAAAGTAAATCCAAACACCCCCTTAGTAAGCAACGATCAGGACCTCCTGGACCTCAAGCAATCCAGATTGACGCTTCTATTCTTGTCCTCAAGAGGTATGGTTTCTTTCTCCTTCTTCATAATTACCCCATATTACTCATCCTCCCTAATTTTATTTTTTCAATTTGAAATTAGGGCTCAAAATGCAAATTCCTTGGATGGTATTTGGAGATCATACCCGGTCTACTAAGATCAAAGAATGATCTTGAAGCTTTAAGGGATCAACTTGAAGTTAAACCGAAAGCAACCGAAGAAATAGTAAGACAAATGAGGAAATATTTGATTTGTAGTTGGATATGTTTTTTTATTGTTCTTGTTACTTTTAAGTCTATCTAATCCATTGACAGCAGTAAGATTGTTGTATGTATTTTGATCAATTTGAATGTAATGAACCGTTATGTATGAAATGGAAATATTGCTATTTTGATCGGTTTGAATGTTGTTTCGTTATGTTTTGATCAGTTTTATGAAATGAGAAAAATTGTTATTTTTGATCACTCCTATTAGTAATGAACCATTATGTATGAAAATACAAATGCAGTGACCAAATGCAGAATTAAAATGCAATGACCATAAACAACACATCACCTAGAGGTGCTCAAAAGAACCGGAACCGAATCCGATCCGATGGATTATCCGAAACCGGATCCGTCTGGAACCGGTTTTTTTTGGGACCGGACCGGATTTTGTGAGAACCGGCGGATCCAGAACCGGTTCTGGTTTTTTTGACGAACCGGATAAAAATCGGACAAAATGGAACCGGTTTTTTTCGGACAATTTGGAACCGGTTCGGAACCGGTTATAGCCGTTGGAAGAAAAAAAAACGGCTATATAGCCGTTTTTTTGTTTTTGTTTTTTGTTTTTAAGGCTTGAAACTTAGTATAAATAGGTATTGGGTGTATGGGTTAGTTCACCACAACATTCTAGCTCTCAAAACTCAAAAACGCTCTCAAAACGCAAAAAAAAACGCTCACTTTACGCAAAAAAAAAAACGCTCTCATGGCTTCCGCTTCCGCAAGCACTCAAAATTCGGTTGGTGGTTCTACTAGCGATGTCACGGTGGTGTCAATACTTCCTTGCTCCCGAAACCAAGAGATATGGGCTTATTTCGATTTATGCGAAATGTCGAACGGTTAAGGCTCGTTGCAAACGTTGTGGTAGAATTTTGGGTGCGGCGGGAAATAGCACTTTGAGGAAACATATTGCTAGTCACGCAAAACACACTCAAGGTGAAGATCAAACTCAAATTGGTAGGGATGGAGGAGTTTGGCAATACAATGTCGAGAGGGTTCGTGAGAGAATGACACATTTCGTCATTCAAGAAGGATTGCCTTTTCATCACTTTGATAATCCGCGCTTGACGAGGATGATACAAGAGACGCTTCAACCGAGTTACACAAATGTAAGTCGTTCTACTTTGAGAAGAGATTGTTTAAAAATGTGGAAAAGAGTTAAAAAAGAATTAATTTTAGGTTTTGAAAATTTAAATACCGGCATTAACTTAACAACGGACGTTTGGTCCGCTCCACATGGTTTACCCGAATCGTACATTTGCGTTACCGCACATTGGGTTCAACCGGAGTCGTGGCAAATGATGAAGCGTACGATTGCGTTTGATTATTTTGGATATCCACATACCGGTGAAAACTTATTTTATATTTTAGACTCGGTCATTCAAACTTATAAAATTCAACCAAAAATATTTTCAATATCTTTTGATAACGCTTCAAATAACACAAACGCGGTGGAAAAATTAAAAATAAAATATGAACCGTCTTGTAACGGTGTTTTCTTTCATAGTCGATGTGTTGCACACATCATTAACTTGGTTGTGCAAGACGGTCTAAACGTCCAAGAAATAAGAGACGTAAAAGAAAATTTTAAAGTGATGTTACGTGAAGTTTTTAGCACAAGCAAAAAAAGATATATAAACTATAGAAACTTGTGCCAACAAACGGATTCCATCTTTTTAGGTCCGAATTGGGACGTACCTACTAGATGGAACTCGACATGGGAAATGTTTGAATCGGCCTTAAGGTAAAGAGTTACTTTAAAACATTTCCATGATGAACTTGTACAAAAGAAACGTTAATATGAGTTGGGATATGATCGAGAAACTAACTAATTTGCTTGAGGTTTTTAAAAATGCAACTACATGTTTATCGGGAGTTTATTATCCCACGTTTTCGCTAATACTTCAACAATTATACTTAATATGTAATAAATTAAAAGAGTTTGAATATCACGGCCCTATTTTTGAAAAATGGTAAAACCTATGAAAGCTAAATTTAAAAAATATTTTTCGGAAATGCCGGCCGTTGTTACATGTTCGGCCGCCTTAAACCCAACGATTAATGTAACCGGTGTTGAAACATTAATTGGATCAATATCGGATGATTTAAATATGTTCGAGGAAGACCCAAATTTTGAATTAAAGGCAATAAGGGATTTCAATTCGGCTTTTAATAATATGTTTGATTATTATTTACGCAAATATGGTGGAAGTGGTGATCCATCAAACATACGTGAATCAATGGGTTCGGGTTCAAGTTCTAGTAGTTCAAGGAACCCGATGCTAAATTTATTTAACACTTTAAGAAACGAAAATACTAAACGAGCTCGTGGAACCACACCAAGTAGCGAGCTTGGGAGATATCAAGCAACCGACTTTATTTCAACTCTAAGATCCGAAGAGTTTGAAAACTTTGATATCTTGAGTTGGTGGCAAGCAAGGGAATCCCAATATCCCGTTCTAGCCGCAATGGCCTGTGACCTACTAACCGTCCAAGCTTCTACGGTAGCTTCGGAATCTGCTTTTTCTCTTAGTGGCAGGGTTTTATCTATTCGAAGAACGAGGCTTACACCGGAATCTATGGAGATGTGTATTTGCTTGAAGGACCATTTGGATGCCGCCGAATGTGTACAACATGTTGCAAAACTAGAAGGCGAGCTTGACATTGAACAAGAAATACATGAATTCGAAGTAGAACAAGGGGCGGCGAATCCACTTTCGGACGAAGAACAAGCTTATGATGAAGCTCAACGTATCTCAAGCGAAGAAGAATGAAAACCGATGTTACGAAGACTACGACGAAGAAGATTGAAAACATAATAAATAATATATATTTTGTGATTCAATTATGTTTTTTGTATTTATTTTTTACGAACTATTGTTAAATCATTTAAAAAAAGCTACAAAATAAATAAAACATGTATTTTATAGTGTATCTTTGTTAATTTTTTTAAATTTTTTTAAAAAAAAAAAAACCGGTGGAACCGGTTTTTTTTGTCCGGTCCGGTTCCATAAATCCGGTCCGGTCCGGTCCCAATAGGTTCCAAGTCTCCACTCTTTTAACCGGATCCGATCCGGAACCGGTTCCATTGGATCCGGTTGTTGACCATCGTTGACGGAACCGGTCCGGATCCGATCCGGATCCGGTTCCGGAAAAAAACCGGTTTGTGCACCTCTAACATCACCAACCAATGACCATTTGTTGCAATGACAGTGACCAAATTACTGTAATGACCATATATGGGTCTTTTTTAATAGATAAAAATAGTTATGTCATCATCAAAACTCTCAAGATGTAATTCTCATATTCGATACCACCGGAGACTCCTTGATTGGCTTACTCTGTAACAAGCAAATTATATTTTTTTCATCAGAACCTAAAATCCTCGATTTGTATAAATAGATAGTCAAAGCTATATATGAATGATCGAATTACCCGTTGAAGTAGGCCTTGGAAGGTATATGTTTCAATGGAATGCGAGAGTGTGAAGATGAAGATGAAGATGATATTGGGCCCTGCTGGTGGTTTATGTTTTATTGGATGAAGATGATTTTTCCTTAGAAAGAACAATACCACTACCGTCTAATGATATTATTAGTCCCCCAAATAAGCTACAAGTCTACATTTGTTCATGCAAATTCAATAGAGATGCCTTACAAAAACTAATTTGAAGCTATAAGGCTACATTTATTCATGCAGATTTGTTTAAGTGTCTCACCACGTAAATTACACAAGCCAACTATCATATCAGGTTTTAGTTTCCAAGCATCTAGATCTCACACCATAATTAACTTTGAAATAACCCAAACATAAAACAACCATTAGTTCCACTGGATACGAGGAAAATAACTTTGAGAGTTTTTTTTTTCATTTTAAAACTTTTCTCCTATTTTTGGGTGAAACAAAACACTTGGAACATCAACAACATGTCGTTCTAGATCATTTGTGGTTGACGTGGCAGCAGATAGCGGCTTATGTGAAGGAGAGGGGGAGGAGAAAGGGATGGTTGTATCCGATCCTTGAGGGATTGTAAAAGGGAGGGGTATATCTGTTGGTCTCCGTGGAGAGAATCTGTTTGGGAAGGGTCCGCCAACATGTTAGAGAGACGGGGACGTCTGTAAGGCCCACCTCTTATAATATTTATAAATCATAAATATATGTTTACGTAGAACATTAGAATAAAGAACTAATGTAAACTCACCATAAAACTAATGTGAATCCACTATAAACCTACGGCGCATGTACATAAATCCTTCACAACATCATTATAAGTATACTTCCTCGAGTTTTTCTTTTTACTAATTTCCAAATGCAAGAACAACACCACTACACTAAGATCCACATTTCCATCAAGTTTACTTCCAACATACCAATACTATAAATTATGTACTTTATGCAACTAATTCCATAATAATTTAAATATGAGTTAGACATTTAACTAAGTACTTTTAGTTTCTTTTTATATCCTTTCGGGTAGAACTCATCCCAAGTACTTTAGTTTCTTTTTCTATTTACTTGGGGAGAGTTTATCCTAAGTATCTATATATGGGGAAGAACTCATCCCATCCCATAGGTGTAAGTTGAGGCAAAACTCATCTTATTCACAAGTCCATTATTTGTTAATGTGCATTTCTAGACTTATGTATAATAGCTTAACTAAAATTTCAAGTTTCCGAATTCTTTAGTAATAACTTGCATATAATCAAAGCTAGCAAGTTAATTCAACATCCAAATATGTTCTTTACTTAAATTCAACATACAATTTAGCATGTTAACATAAATAGGAGCACATAACGGCTTAATGGCATTAAATGCACACAATTTAGATATGAAGCTCGAGATCATTTATTAAATGAGCTTCAATTTAGGCTCAAGTTTGAGACTCAAACTCATTTAAACTTGGCTTCTTCAAGCTTTTTGTGAGACGATATTAAATAGCTCAAGTGCAGCTTGACTCGTTTAGACTCCTAAGCACGAACTAAATCCTCATTCTTGTTTTTATTATTGTGATAGAGTGTTTGTGCTTGTGCTCCTTTGTTGCGAAGAAGAAACCTATTCCTTGTATCGACCTAACATTAACATTTGTAGGTCTTTAAATGTGAAGTATGTGAGCATTCATAAGATTCATGGTCATGCACATCCTCTCTCATTTGCTCAAGGGATTGTGAGACAGTCTGTGAATGGTAATGCGGAATTATCACACCAAGCATTTGAAGAACAACCAAAATTAACGCCAACACCAAACGTTTTCTCAATTGATTATGAACTGAAATAGATTACAAAGAAATTGAATTGAAAATCAACAAGAAAATGAATGAATACTATCCAACAGAATTGCCCTCTATTAAACCTAACCAAAGCTTATTAACAAACAATTAACAAACTAAGAACCAAGATTGACATCTTCAGCCCCTCAAACTTTAGCCATTAAGCAAACAGCCCCTTGAACTATGAGAACTTTGACAATTTGACTTTAAATGAAATTGTTGACTTTATTGTTTGACCACTACACTAACACAGTCAATGAAGTATTTGTCAAAAGCGACTATAGTACGAGAAGATACTTAAGTTCCTTGAGTGTCGGTTGGAATTTGGTGCTTGAACAACTCATGAAGGTTTTGGTTTCATCATCCGCGTGTTTTGAAAACACAAGGCTGTCTATTTTATCTCACTTGGTAGAGGCTCTTGCCTCTTAGATAAGAGGTCCTGGGTTCAAACCCAGGCACGAGATGAATTATTTGGTGTAATTTATAAGTAAAATATGGTAGAGTTGCCGTTCAAAAAAATTAAATAAGGAGGTCATAGCTCATACGATTTCTAATTGTCACAACTCTTTCTTTTATACTTCCGAGTTCCTTTTATGTGTGAAAAGATGTAATGAAAAAATACCTTTAAAACTTATGTGTTCTTCAATAATAATTCAAATTATCTAGTTATTACTATGCTTTCATTAGGGTAGGAGAGAACATAGGGCTGGTTTCTGTTTTATAGGATGAAGATGATGATGATTTTTCCTTAGAAAGAAGTAACACTAGCACTACTATCGTTTTTGGCTTTTCCTCATAAAACAAATTTAATGCTACAAGGTTACGTTTATTCATGCAAATTTGTTTTAAGTGTCTCACCATAATTAAATCTTAAATAACCATTAGTTCCACCGGATACGAGGAAAATAACTTTGAGAGATTTTAATTACACTTTAAAACTTTTATCCTATTTTTTGAGTGAAATAAAACATGTAGAGCATCCACGATGTTGGGTTAATCGAGTTTGTTCACGTGTTATACAGGTCACACGGGTCGCGGGTTTTGATTCAGGTCATGATAGCAAATGAATCAGGGCTAAAAGGGTCATTCAAGACTGATTTTGGACATGGGAAAGTGGAAGACTTGGAGGCTGTTTTGATTACGTAGTTGTAGGACAAGTAGAATAGGAGCTTGACCAAGTAAATAGGAGCACATGGGGATATGGATGAGCATGCATGTTATGTGGGCTGATTTTGTTTGTAAATTGTGTGTGAATAATGTGTGTGTTTTTTTTTTTTTGGCCTAAACCAACATTTGGTATTAGAGCTTAGGGCTTGTACCGTGGAAAGTGGGTTTGAAGAACGGAGGCAGCCTCTGTCGGCTGGTGTGTCGGTCCGTGCAGGGCCAACGTGAAAGAAGGGCTAGAGCCTCAACCAAGAGACTAGCAAACAACAGAGGACGAAGACAAAGAGGTGGTTCAGGTCGGCCTTTGTCGCGGGGAGTACCGTTTGAGACGACGGTGGTGACTGGTGATGAACCTCGGCGGTCCGTGGATGTTACTGGTGATCTGGGCAGCATCGCAGACAACAAAAAAAGTGTGGGTTGGAAATTGCAGGTTTACTGATGAGTTGGTTCACAACCAGGAGATCAGGTTGCTGTTGTGCAGAGGGTCGGGTTGTTCGGGTGATAAAGGGAGTCCAACCGGGTGGCAGGAAAATGGGCTGCAAGAAATTAACGCACGTGGCGTTGATTCGGTTCGTTTGGCGGGTGAAAAAAACACTACTAGAAAATAGACCTTAGGATAGATGACACGCCGGACCTTGTCAAGGAAGGCCCTGTCAAAAATGAAGATGACACGCATTTGTGTGTCATCTGTTTATGACACATTTATGACATGTCGTTACGACACGCAATGCACGTCAAGAAAGTTCATGTCAAGAATGAAGATGACACGCATTTGTGTGTCATCCGTTTATGACACGCATTTATGACATGTCGTTACGACACGCAATGCATGTCAAGAAAGGCCCTGTCAAGAATGAAGATGACACGCATTTGTGTGTCATGGTTTTAGCTGTTTTAAAAATATATATATATATTTTTATAGAATTACTAATTTTCACATTAGTAATTAATATCTAATAATACAAAATAAAGTACATAGATAGCAAAACAATCCGTTTTATAACGTAATAACAAACATTACAAAAGTTAACAATATTTCATACAATATTTCCTAAACTAATGTTTTGATACAAAATTTCACCTAAAAAAGAAGTTTGCAACAAAACTCGAAAAGCAAAGCCTAGCTAGCTATAGTAGTTTAAAATCCTCTAAGCTTCTGTAATTGGGTACTCAAACACAACGTCTTTACCGGAAAGCTTCCTGTAGACCCCACTGAATGTCTCCAACTTGTACTCAGTGTCATTCCGAGCCTTTGGGTCCAAGAAAATCTGCAAATGGTACAAACCCGAGTCAGTACATAAACATGGTAGAACAAATACCAATGAACATGTACTAAACCACCATAATTGTTCATTCTTAAAAAGATATAATGGGAAGACATATCACATTATTCAAAGAATAGACGGTACCTTTCTCTTTCAGTTTTTCTTCCATTTGATCAAGGGGCTGCACCATACACTTGCATTGTTGTTTATTCTGATACAAAAAAATTATGCACAAAAAAATTCTCAAAAGACTAGGAAAACGAAAAGAAACTTATCAAATTCTCTGCACCAGGTAGGTTTCCTCTTTTTGCAAGATTCACAGCAAGCTCCAGTTTGTTTAACTGCACAAACATACCACGTTAAGGTTACAAAACAAAAAAGAGCTCGTCAGGAATTAATGAAATAACTTTAGAAACATATGTAACATCTCTGATTTTATCTTGACTTATAATGACATCCAATAATCATGGATTTACGCAACTTGATTCATCTCATGTGAATTTGCACTTATCATAGTTGTAGCATATCATTTCATACGTTATATGATTCATTTCTTCAATTATATCTATATCATACTCATATCACGCACGGGTAGTGCTATCGATGAGTGAACTTGAAGTCCCTACTTCATGAAACTTTATCACACAACAAATACTTATCACAATGCAACTTAAGTTTACATGTGAAACATTGTTTGTAAATACTGATCGTGCAACGATTCATACACATTCTTGGACACATTTTAGACTTTAAGAGTAATTCATAACTTGTTAAAACTTGTTAGTAATACATGGAACCACCTCATACATCCCAACATAACTCAAACATCATATTATACTTCAAACAATTCAATTTAGTACCATGGTGTGTTAGTTAATGCTTTCGCATCTCCGTTCGCCTTCTAAACCGCCGTTTACTGCGTACCGTCCACTACCGACAACCACGTCTAATGTAACCTTAACTTCTATTTTAAATGCTTAACATATTCATTTCATAATTTAGAACAACTTTCGTGAACAAGACTTTCCTTAAATAAACTCCGAAATCCGAAAAACGATCAAATTATGCATGAGTAAACCAAATGGATCATCTATGGGTCAAGACAACCCATGGCCCAAACCCACTTGATAATTTGCGAAAATCCCAGCCCTTACACCCCTTTTTCCAGCCGTCAACCCCTCCCTTGCTCAACCTAAACCCTAACTTGGTCCCAAAGACTTACCATACTTACACCTTCATATCCTTGTATAAATAGGGGCCTTGGGATGTTTCATTCTTTGCTAAATCACCCCAAATCACTCTTATAATCAGATCCCTCCCTCTAATTTTCTTGAATATCAGCCCCCTCATCTCCAAGATTTCGCAAGACTCAAGGTAAGCATCCATTACATCAATCAAGTTCTTAATTCTCCATTCATGCATTCTAGTCTTTCTCAAACCTTGTTCTTATTCTTTTTTGTCCTAAGACTTGGATTTGATCTTATTACAAATGTTTTTTTGTTAAAAAATTATTAAGCTTATGTCTAATAAAAGGTTAATGGAGTCTTATAACTTGTTTTGCTCAATTAAGCATTCAAAAACCCTAAAAGTATAGCACATCTGTAAGTTCAGGATCTGGGCAGATTCACGTGTCGACTTGGGATGACCATATCTTGGTCATTCCTTAACCAAAAAGGGTGTTTCTTGAGCCTAAAAACTAGTTTAAAGAGTCTATCATTCAGAAACTCAAGCCTTATAATTTTTGGACAAGTTTAAGTCATCTAAACGAATTTTTTTAACAACAAAGGTCAAAACTGATTTCCTGGACAGAATATTGTTCTCTCTTTATCCGGTCATAACTTGGCCATATTTCTTCTAAATAATTTATTTCTCTTTTTAAAATGTACTTCTCTGAATCATGGTTCTAACCATATAAGATTGACGTTCTAATTCTTTATAAAACTCCCTTAAATGACAAAACAAGATACAAAGTTCAATTCTAGGTACCTGTTCTTGTGTCACGGTTTTGGTAGATTTAGGATGCCTAAAATAAAAAGTTTTCTAAATGAAAATTGTTCACAATATACTAAATTAATGATCTGGAAATTTTGAGAATTTTATAAAAATATTTGCTTTAGTAAAAACGTGTTGTAAGACGGGTAAGTAAATCCGTCAAATCTTGAGAAATCAATTTTGAGATTTTCTCTTCCTTAAGATAGATTCCATCTTTTTAAACTAAATCAAAGGTGTTGTATACAATAGAATATTATTCAATATACGATGTATGTATATGGCAAATGAACGATTCTGGCTAAGGAAAGACGCGGTAACCTAAACGAGTCATTTGCGACCAACCCCTCTTTCTTGAGAATCTTTCATTGGATGTACTACACTAGGTTAGATTACTATATTCTAGTATACAATAACCTAACCTCCTTAATCTTTCTCATTCAAACTTCCCATCGTATATCGTTAATTCCTTAAACTTACTCGAGTTACTAATACTTAAGCCCACGTACGCTAAGGTTGATACACACGGACTCTTCCTAAATCATCAAGGTGAGATCATAGCTCCTTTTTACTTTTATTCTTTGGGGTGGAAACATGTAACAAGCCTAAACTTAAACTTTCTTTTACAATTCAACATGTAACAAATG
The DNA here is from genome assembly GCA_023525975.1 of Smallanthus sonchifolius. Lineage (NCBI taxonomy): Eukaryota > Viridiplantae > Streptophyta > Magnoliopsida > Asterales > Asteraceae > Smallanthus > Smallanthus sonchifolius. Next base: position 24,799,481 of record CM042037.1, read on the forward strand.
TTTTCATACTTGATCATTATGTATTCTTAAACAACTACAACATGATTGCTTTATCAAATTCTTACACAAATCAACTTGTTAAAAAGTCGACGGTGGTACAATTATAGCGCTATAGGTATGACAAACCCATCCATCTTCCCGGTTAGGGGTTTTGATTATTGAAATCCAAACACTTATTCTTTAGGTTAACCCATGAGGGGTTGAACCAGAAAGGTCACGTCATTAAGTTTGATTATGGCTTCATGTGTGTAATGTTTGATAATGTAAGTAGTAAAACTTCGTTATGAATTGTATAAACTTGAATTCTTTATAACTTACTTAAACCTGCATCTCACCAACTTACTTTATAGTTGACTCGTTTTTTACATGTTTTCAGGAAATAATACATAATGATAAGCTTTAGACTGCAAACTTAGGATTGGCCTAGATATTACAAAATGAAGACTTTAATTAATGTTTCTTTGTCGTTCCGAACATGTTCTTTTATTTGATTGTGTTTGACTTTTGAGACTTATGTAATACATTTAAATTCTATGAAATTAATAGTAAACTTCTTTATACCATGTGTTCTCGTTATTCAATTTAGTCGCGCTCCCGTGATTCCGCCTTTGGCGGGGGTGTGACAACATACTTGTCCACTAACAAAAGGCACAATTTTTTATTAGTTTACTGTGGCAAGTATACCTGACCACGCCTATTGACAGCATAAAATCCCCCAACTGATGACACTTCACAGGTAAGAAAAATTGGATCTGGGCTAATTCTATTTCTGTATACTGCAGTAGCTGTTTCAAGGTCGTATACGAATAGAAGCCCCAACTTGGTAATTACATATATCAAGCCATACTTGTTAGATATCTGCAAACTCAAAAATAAGTAGAGTAAGATAATCTAAAAACTAGTAAACTAAACTGTTCTGTTAACAAGAATGGCAGACAGCGTACCTGCATGGCAACTGGAAAATAGTCTGCAAAATCAGGATGGAAGAAAAGGTCTACTTGTTTGTTTTTCAGAAAAAGAGGGTTTCTCTGCATATATAAAATGTTACACTAAATACATGTTGAGAAATGTATAAAAGCGTAAGTGTTTCAAAACGATTTTCCAGCCTGATTGGTTTATCTAATTCAATGGTGAATGCTAAAAACATAAATCTATCAAGCCTTTGCACGTCAATCTATTGTTTCTTCTTTGCATGATGAAAAAAAACTCACAAAACAAACATATGACAATGATAGCAAAAATAAATGGATCAAAGAAGAATAAAACCTGGCTGGGCACCAAGCTCAATGACATGCAGCTTTGATGTAACTTGTCCAGCATTAGAGCTATCGGTTGCAAAAGAAATAAGAATAGAAGGTTTTTCATTTCCCGGAACTCGTGTAAAATGTATAAATATGTGATCACTTCTATGCAACTAGCTAAAAGATAGAAACAAATAGAAAGAAGCGATATTTTTTTTCAGTTACAGTATCAAATGAAACATAAGTACTTTGAAAGAGGCAAATGATGCTGCATGCGCTTCAAGAGCTTGACTTCTTTGTTGATCAACATAATACAGCTGCATATTTCCTTTGACTAACGGTCTCTGTCAACGTAACACAGCTAGAAATTAAAAAAATAAATGATCCAATGCACATCATGATCAACATTTTTATTAATAAAAAAAGTCAAAGGTAAACATACAAAGAAGCATTAGATGTAGCAATTTCACCCATTTACCTATAAACGGGTCAATTTTGGGTTGCACTTTACCCCTAACAAGCCAGGACGGAGTACCCTTTCTCTCTGTTACATCCGTTGCGTTTTCCAGCTCGTTAATGGAAGGCAAAGGCCTTGGACGATCACCAATATCATCAATGTAAAATGGTGATCAAAAGTAAATAATTCATATCTCAAATATATGAAAAGATTTCATATGCTAGAAAATACGATAATCATAGCATTGCATGGTTGTAAAAATCGCGCCTAGGCGCCCAAAAATCGCTAGGCGGTCACCGGAGGCCTAATTTTGGCCTAGTCGGTCAATTAGTCGCTGGGTGGTCCAAATCGGGCCTAGTCGGGACTAGGCGGTCCTAGGCGGCCAGATTCCGGCGAACATTCCGGCGAAAACCTGAAATTTCAGGCCGGATTCCGGCGAAAATATGAAATTTCCGGCCAAATTCCGGCGAAAACCTTTGGTGTGTTTAAAAATGAACATTTTTATAAAAATGTGTGTATATATATAAAAAACTGAAAATTACATATAAAAATTCCAATCCGATTAATCCCGCCTAGGCCTAGGCCCTACCCCACCGCCCGACTAGCGCCTAGCGATTTTTACAACACTGTAGCAATGACAAACCTTGTCCATAGCAACTTATAAACACAAACTTCATGACATTTATGGCATAAGGATCTTAGGTGGCATATACTTCATGGCTTAAGACATGTCTTCAATTTCTACTATAATCAACAAAAAAATATAACAGGTCAACAAATATAAATGTATATTACCTACAAAATCATAAACAAACAGTGGTCCTGGGACTAGAGCAGGGGTGACTTTCTCAACCGAGCATGGCTCACCCGGAACTACAAAAAAGATTGATATTAAATTAGATAAGTCAACATAGTATAAAGATGTTGATAGTAAATATACTTTATGTTGTATAATTTATAAAACGAAAGATGCTGATTAAAAAAATACAGCATCCTTGTCTTTTAATCCACAAGAAAAAAAGAAAATCCCAGCTTTCTATTCCATCTTCAAAGAGGGGCTTAAAGTCCTCTCATGTGAAGATGAAGTTATTTCCTGCAACTAAAAGAAACAATACATTTTCAGTGCCAAGTATATATCACCAAGAAAAATCACAAACAGTATGTTTATGCATCGTAATTGAAGAACTCTCCAAACACACAATTTTGATCACTAATATAAGTTATTTAAAAAATTTCTTTTTCATAATTTTATATTACAAATGTATCCAAAATCATATAAGTATATATACAAACACAAATCAAATAAAAAAATTTCAGAACACATGTAAGCAAATCGAACCAAAAGATTTCTAAATAACTATGTGTGTATAGTGAAGTTCCCAAAGAGCAGAATTGCATTTGCAGATTTGCAGTTTAAATAACCAAATTAAAAGTTTAAAATGTACCTGTGGCAGATTTGCTTATGCCATTAACCGAAACCAAAGACTCAAAGAGCAGAAATATTCAACGGCTACACGCTAAACAAAAAATACAAACTCCAAACCACCGATTGAATGTTGATTGTTGATGTTCCATCCTCTTTAATTTCAAAAAATACAAACTCCATACCTAATTTGAAGGTAGAACAATAACCCCAATTAACAAAGTCAAAATCTAATTCCATTTTGACAATTGTTTAACCTAAAAAACATCAAGTTTAGAGTTCAAATGTACCAAATTTGACACTACAGAGAAGTTAATCCTTAACTTTAATAGAAAGAAATAAAAATCAAAACCCTAACGATCCAACTTCGCAACAGAATTCAAGAGGTAACAGTCAGATGAATTAAACCCTAAATTTGCAATTTCTACGATTTCATCAGATTATAGAGTAAAATCTCGACATTCAGAAACGCAACAAAAAGGGAATTAATGTTACCTTCGTTTTGGGGCGACAACGGGTGAAGTGGCGAGTAGAGCATCCATGCGACCTGCTGCGAGTGAATATGCCACCAAATGGATCGGATTCCGATGGCCGTTGCTTGCGTTTTCTGGATCTGAGACCTGATTCCATCGCTAGCTCTTCTTCTCCGCTAGATTTTCTTCTGCGCTAGGGTCGTCTTCTCAACGGAGTGTTTGAATCGCCCTCTCGTGCCTGGTGTTAGGGCCTTGATATTCACTTTTCAGAGATATATGAGCGGGATGTTAAATGACATGCATATTAAATAATTGTATTCCGTGTTTCATTTTTAACATGACATACATTTTTACGTGTCATTAAAGCCCAGTTTTGTTAGTATGGTACTAAAATGGTAACACACACTTTTGTACGTAGTTCGCGTGTCATTAAAGTTCAATTTTCTAGTAGTGAAAACAGTAAAGACTATAGCTTGTTTTCTTGATCGGTGGAAGAACGATCTCGGAACAAGTTCGGGTAACGACTTTGGAAGTGGTCGAGGTGGAGGTCGGGTGTCCAGGAGAGGTCGAGTTAAGGAAAGACTTTGGACGTGACCGAGGTGAAGGTAGGGTGTCCGGGAAGGGTCGATATGGGTCAAGGTGAAGGCGTGTTTCAACGGGAATGTTGATGTGAACAAACAACGATTACGGGGGTGATTGTTGGGTTAATTGAGTTTGTTTACGGGTCACGGGTTTCGATTCGGGTCAGCAGGTTACGGGTTAGGAGAGCAAATGAATCAGGGGTAAAAGGGTCATTCAAGATTGATTTTGGACGTGGGAAAGTGGAAGACTTGGAGGCTGTTTTGATTACGCAATGGGAGGACCAGTAGAATAGGAGCTTGACTAAGTATATAAGAGCACATGAGGATATGGATGAGCATGTTACGTGAGCTGATTTTGTTTGTTTTTATTTTCCTTTGTAAGCAAGTTTCATTTAGTTTTCAGTTAGCTCTTATATTTTCTTTGAAGTTCAATACACAGAAAAAGGTACGTAAATGATGTGTGTATAGTGTGTGTTTTCTTGGGCGTAAACCAACACACGAAGGGCCGTTCTTGACCATACGTGGTTGACGTGACAAGAGATGGCGGCTGATGCGAAGGAGAGGGGCAGAAGAAAGGAGGGTTGTATCTGTGTGGATGGATGGCGCCACCCGTGAGGGATTGTGAGAGAGGGATTGTAAACAAGAGGGGTGTATCCTTTGGTGTTCGTGGAGAGAGAGGAGAAATCCGTCTGGGTATTGGCGAGCAAAGCAAGCGTGTTAAAGAGACGGGGACGTCGATAAGACCCGGTGATGCTCTTATAACCTTTTCTAATGATAAGTATATCTTTATATTAAAATCTTTGCGTTACTAGTTATATGTGTATATATTATATATAGAGAGACATGTGGTATGTGTGTATTATATATAGAGAGAGACATGTGGCATGTGTGCACCAAATTTCTTTTGACATGTAAGGTGGGCAGTGAGCATGGGAAACACAATTAACAAAAATGTCCCCACCCCACCTCCCCTCTACTGTTCCAGGATGCCTCTAATTTTGATGTTTTCATTGTCAACAATTCTCTTAAACCGTCCGTCCGTCCGTCCATCCATCCATCCATCCATCCACAATGACAAAAAGGTACTTAAAGTTATTCACTTATTTGATTGTTAGGACTTTGGGTATCTTTAGTTGTCGTTTAAGGGTACCAATGTAGGTTTCGTAATCATCAAATATTGAACAACTATTTTAATCATACTAACAGATTATTTATAATTTTTTAATTTACTTGTTGACATAGAGAATGAACATTAAACTAGGCTTTAACTAATGAATTAGTTGATTTGAATAACTATAATCATTATTTTACAACAAAGAAAGGTTGTATTTAAAAAATAAGAATAACTACGCCACCTAAGTCAATTTGAGCACTAATATAAGATACCTAGTCATAACAAATCATATAAATATATTATATGATTTGTTATGATATATTAATATAAAGGTGGGATTTCTGGCCAATGAGTCCTAGATCAACTGGTTTAGAAGGAGGCACCCCTATGGCCTTCCAATGTGAAGGTCGTGGATTTGAATCTCACTTAATGTAAAATATTATCAGGTGTGCCGGGAGTTTTACCACAGTGGTCCTTTAGGTGGTGGGTTTTCCTTGGAATGGTGGGCGGGCTGGGTCACCAGCGTTGTCTGCGTTCGTGGGTGGCATTTCGCCATTGGGTTTACCCGGGTGACCGGACATATAGTATTCGTTGGTCGTTCAAAAAAAAGTGGGACTTCTAATCAAACTTTAATGAACTTCAACTTTTTCAGCGCCACAGGCCCACGGCGACGTCGTTATCCATCTTCGATCTTAACTCCTTCACGGATTTGGGGTTGTGCTGTAGGCCTCGATACCGGGAAACTTCACTCGTTGAGTTTATACATTAACGTATAGTTCAATCACTGGAATAAATTAAAACAATCATCATGCAGCGGAAATACAATCATGTTCATACATCATAATTTGTCAACCAATTAAAACTTTCAAACATTATTCATTAACATAACATAAACTCTATCTGGGGTATCAGTCTTGTGTCAGGTAGCCATGCGCCTACTCCAACCAGCCCATTATGTGTCATATCTTTTCTTTTCCTTTACTTGAGATGCATACTAAAAGTCAGCTAACATGTGGAGTTCTAGTTTAATCATTCACATAATCATCATACATATATCATATATTCATCATATTCACTTTATGTATTTTCTTTAAATATACCGCGTATTCATTTTGTTTAAACAATTTGGTTTTATAGCATCCGTCTACCGAAGTAGTCGTTTAACATACGTCTACCGAAGTAGCCGTTTTATCCGTCCGTTTACCGTAGTAACCGTTTAATCCTTCCTACCATCGTAGTCCGTTTAACATAATGTCTATCATCGTAGCCATCTAACGTCTGTCTTCTATACACGGTATAACTGTAACACTCAAAATTTACACCCGATTTTAACTTTCAAAATCATGTGAAAAATAAGTCCCATTTGATACTCTTGACAAACAACACATTTTAAAACAACCAAACAACAACGATAATTTTTTTGTTTTAACACATCCAGACGACATCTCCAAAATAACAACGAGTTTTAAACATCTATGAGATGACTCTAACAAGTTTTAAGACTCCAACCATTAACAAAATAACCGAGAATCCAATTCATCGTGAAGCTTGATCCGAGACATCAAACCGGAGCTTTACCTACAATGAAACACCACAAAACCACCATTAGTAATGATATACAAGATCCCCCAAGCCTCGAAGGGTAACACCCAAGAAGAAAGGTCAAAAACGCATAAAAGCTACGAAACAACGTTCTAGAACTCCATAACAACGTTTTGAAACTCCAAAGGCTAGTGGCGTTTTGGCAGCGTTGGCAGTGAGTTTCTCCAGCACTCTTTACTACATAGGCGTTTTGAAACTCCACGGGGCGTCTTGAAACTTCCTGCTGTCATAAACTCCAAACATCACCTATTACATACATACAACAACTTATTTCGCCAATTTCATACCCGTTACAACCATGTATGCCACCATTTTTATACATATTCCACCTATGTATATGTCACAAATTATATACATGTACACCCATGTATAACACCATTTGTATACACATTTCACCTATGTATACATCACCATTTATATACATGTTTCACACACGTATATCACCAATTAAATACATATTCCACCTATGTATTTCACCATTTATGCACATATTTCATCCATGTATATCACCATTTAAATACATTATTCACCTATGTATTTCACCTTTTACAAATTCTTATTATCACCATTACACCATGTAAGTTTAATAACTTAATTCACCAAACAACATAATGAAGTCCTTAAACCTCAAACACCATACACCCACCCTTGCATATTTCACTATATACAACATCCCCAAATTCAACAAATATTTTTAAACACATAAAAGACATTGAACAACCGACATGTAAATCAATTGTGTGTATCTACCAACCCCTATTATTACTAAGTAAGTGCAAAGCACATACCTTGTGCTTTATATGATTCCGGTTTAGCTTCAATCTCCTTAATTTCCAACATACAATTAAACACATATAGATAATTGAACAACTAACATGTAAATCAAATACGTGCAATTACTACCACTTATCATTACTAAGTAAGTGCAAAGCACTTACCTTTGCCAAAGATGATCCTGCTTGATCCTCCAAGCTAGCTTCCTTACTACTTGATCACCTATACAATCCATTTACAATTAGTAATACGATGATCACCAATTAACACCCAACACACCTTTATGATCTAAAGATCAAGACCCTAGCTTAATTTGATTAACATGACCTTAATCAAACCCCCAACACCCAAATACCACCTTTCAACCCAAATGACCCGTTTGACCCATTATAGTCAACTTCCAATTCACCAATTCACCATTTCCAATTGAGGTCTAACACCCATCCTAGACCTTATGAATTACACCCATTCTAAACTTGATTAATTACACCTTAAGCAAGTTTTAACCTCCCTACTCAATCATTCACCCATTTTGACCCGTTAAGGTTTTCACCCAAATTTCCACAATTCCATCCAATTAATATTTCATTAATTCAATTGGGTTTTCTACTTGAAAATGTGTTTATACAACACCATAAACACTTAACAACAATCACTTCACCATCTAAACACTCCAATTCCAAAAACCCCAATTTGGGTTCTCAAGAACCCTAATTATTGAATCATCAAATTAGATGAAATTAACGTGAATTGATTAATCCTTTAGCTTTGGATAAGCTAGACTAACACTTATAAACAACAATTTACACACCATCGTACCCAATTTTTGTTTTCTACTAAAACCCACTAAAACTCCATTAATGGAGATGTAAGAGATGAAGATGGAGAAGATATGATTACATGATTGTTGCTTGAACCATTAACACCTTCAAAACTTCAATCTTTCTCACCAAATTTCCAGAATTTCAAGCACTTGGTTCTTCCCCCTCTCCTCTCTTGCTTTTCACGAACCCAACACACACACTAGAGTGTGTGTGTGTGTGCCACCACACACATATAAAATTTGATTTGTAAACTTTACAAGTTCAGTCCCTGAACTTCCATAAAAGACTCATTCTTTCCAAAAACTAGTTATTCCACCTTTTAAAGGCACTCCCAACTTTCTCTTATTTAAAAACACCCCCTATAATATAATTAATATATTATAGGGCAAACCCGAAAGTTGGTTCGTTACAATAACATACCGTTTCATCCGTCTACCGTAGTAGCCGTTTTACTTTCGTTTACCGAAGTAATCGTTTCATTCGTCCTACCGTCGTAGTCTGTTTTGCCCATCTAATGAAGTAGCCGTTTCGTCTGTCTACCGAAGTAGCAACCACATAATCACATAATGCACATATTCCTCTATGATTCATTAACATACGTTTGCCACATGGATAAGTGTTTCATTGTTCATTGAATAAACATATTAATATGTTTAACTCATTTGTTCTATGCATCTATTTACCTCATGGATAACCATTTCATTATTTATATGATGGCACGTTTACACGTAAGCCCTTTATACTTTAACTATGGTGGCATGTTTACACATAAGCCCTTTTGTATTCTTTTTCATTTATGATGGCACATCGACGCATTTAGCCACATAATACATTATCATTCATATAGGTATGTAATTACACTTAGCCTATTTCATACTTTACGATTTAGCATGTTTAGCCCTAAAACATTCATCATCATACAAGTATGCACCCCAACCCAAAAGTTACAGACAAAGGGGACTTAGAACTCACCTGGTATACGGTTTACCGTGTGAAACTAAGTAAGCTTCAGCTAGACGAGTGCTACGTAATCTGTACGAATTCAATACGTGAAATCTGTTAAACTTTGCTAGTGTTGCCTGGGCTTAGTGTCGCCAAGCACAAGTGTCGTCTGACAGTGTCACCAAGGATCAGTGTTGCCAGAACTTGCGTTCTAGACTTACTGTCGTTTACATAGTGTCACCAGATGGTAGTGGAGACACTCCTTAGTGTTGTGCACTTAATGTCGCCAGATAACTTAGTGTCGCCCAATTTGTGTCACCAAATGGAATGACACATGTCCCTATCATTGGCAGACCTCGGGAAACCCACTTCATCTTCCCCGACTAGTGTCACCCCAAGAACAGAAACCCTAACAACTTCATTTTTTTTATCCAAAATCATAACTTTTTATGTACAAGTCGTTTATCTAGCTTCCATGAAGCTAGATCCATGCTTTGTTCATCTTTTAACACGTAAAAATCTATCTTTAAGGTGAAAACCCTAGTTTTATCCCCAAAAACCCATTTTATGCAAAAACAGATATTTAGGTTAGATCCATACCTCAAAGACGTCGTTTCTTAGTGTTTTTTGCTCACTAACAGTGGAGAAGAAGCTTGGAGTCTATCTTGAAGCCAAATGGAATATTTCTTGAAACTTTCTCTCTCTAAACGGTTTAGGTTCTTTGGTGCAAATGGGGGTTGGAATGGGGAAGGGATTAGGGTTATGGAGCCACTATGGGCCAAGCCCACCCTTCAAAGCCCATATACACTTATTTCTTTCTTCCTTTTTAGCCCATTTAATGGTGTCGGTTTTCAGGTGTTACATATGCAGAGTTTTGTTGTGATCGTAGACATGTAAGATTGATTGGAGGATGCGCTTTTGAATGGCTGCTTAGACATGTAAGATTGATTGTTCAGCTGAAAGAAAAAGTAAACGTGAAGAAATAGGTGAGAAAGTAATATATTTAGATGAACTAATTTAATTAAATCTTTTTTAATAGTTAGGGCAATTTGATCATTTTATAAGCACTTGAGAAAATTTTAATGCATCCATTCCATGGTTTTTTTTTCTTTTTTACTTTTCTCAAAGCTAGTAAATCGACTTGTAGTTTCTCAAACTTAGGGTCCAATATGCTGCATAACCATACCACATGGTCCTTCCTTGTAATGAACCCTTATATATATATGTTATTAATAAGTACAAAATATAAGTTATACATGCAATTTCTACCCAATGATTCAAAAATACAAGAGTAAATTTCGCTTTTGGCCCGTGTGGTTTGGCCTGTTTAACCATTTTAGTCCAAAATGAATCTTTTAACATATCAGCCCCTGAGATTGTATTTTTGTAACCATTTCAGTCTATTACACTAACCATGTTACAGGTTATTTATATATACATAGAGGTGATTTATATATACATATAAATTACAAACAATAAAATTATCTACAATAGAGGTGATTTATATATATACATATAAATTACAAACAATATAATTATATTACAAGTTATTAAAGCAAGTAATTTATTTGTATGAAATTTAGAATGCCAAGCAAAATATTTGAAGGGTATTATTGGAAAGTTAGAAAAAAACAATACACGTGAGTGGCAACAAAAGAGTAATTTTAACAGTGCTAGTCATTACATTACATGCCAAAGTTTAGCCAATTTTGAAGGGTTGAACACTCATCTCGAATGGTTGACTTGCTTTGGATTCTATGTTATTTACCAACATCCTTTTCTTGTGTTACTTAAAATGAAAAGGTTTTTCATCGGGTGATATACGGAACCTATATATTAACTTATTACTATTGGCTATTTGGTCTAGTGGTAGCCTGGGAGTCTGGAAGGTCACCGGTTCGAATCTCATCTGAGACAGAAATACTTTGGGTGAATCCAAGGGTTTTCCCGGTGACGGGCTTCCTCCTAGGGGTGGGGCCACCCTGTTCTTCGGGTGGATTTCGATTAGCTTTGCCTTTAATATATATATATATATTACCTTAGGGAAGGGTTTAAATGATAACCAACTTTATATATATATATATGTATATATATATATATGTATATATATTACCTTAGGGAAGGGTTTAAATGATAACCAACTTTTTATGTGATAACCACTATCAAACAATCACATAATTTATAAATTATTTTTTCTTTTAATTGTTAAAAGAGTATTTAAGTATCTTGAACATAAATACGAAAATGATGAGTCTTACATATACGTACCAAATAATGTTACATATGTTGATCAGTTCTTGTAATGGAAAACAATAATCTAAAAATACATGTTAAGTTCACCGATGATAGGGAAGACATCATGATCTCTGATCTGGACCGGGTTCCCGTTTAGGGTGTACGGTTAGGACGACTTAGGTGAGTTCTTTGGAACTCACGGTTATGAGTTGAGAGAGAGGAACGATTCTTGAGTGGTGATGGATTTATGATTAGTCTATTCCCTCTAATTAACTCTCTATTTATATGTACACCCAAGGGGAAACCCATTAATGGCCCATTAAGAGTAATTAGACCCATCAACTAATTACTAGCCATATGTTAATTAATAAATAAATAATTATATTTGATCATTTAATGATTAGATAAATGATTATAAGAGCACATATTAAATCATGTCTTACATTCTCCCACTTGACTGAGTAATCCTTTATTATGAGCATTAGTAAGTCTGCAGATTTAATACTCATTTTAGTTTTAAACCAAAACTGTAGCAGAGAAATACAGTCATTGAATCAGTATCTAACTCAAGACCCCCATTAATCATACTACAATCCCAATTTAAGACTTAAGTAAACTTGGGATCAAATTTATAAATAAGCCCTTTAACGATGATTTGTATAATCAATGTCTATATGTCATTAGGCATGCATAACATATTTAGAGACAAACAAATTCAAATAACTGAGTAAATTTCATTAATAAAAGTAAGTACAATTATGCTACTAAATAAGGTCTTTAGAAAAACACATCTTTGAAACATGTTCTTCGAAAACTTTAGGTGGGAGACCTTTAGTAACTTTAGTACTTATATACTCAATACTTAATTTATCACTTTTATCGATGATTACTCTCGTTATATGTACTTGTATCTTATTAAAAAAAATCTGAATCACTTGCGACTTTTAAAGATTATAAAATTGAAGTTGAAAAACAACTTGATCTTCAAATAAAAGTTTTGAGATCAGATAGAGGAGGTGAATATTATGGAAGACATACTGATGTGGGTCAGGCTCCTGGTCCATTTTATGAGTTTTGTAAGGGCCAGGGGATCATGAACCAGTACACCATGCCCGGTACTCCTCAGCAGAACGGTGCTGCTAAGAGAAGAAACAGGACCCTAATGAATATGGTACGCAATATGTTAGCCAACTCAGGTTTACCCTCATTCCTCTGGACCGAGGCCTTAAAAGCAGCTGTTCATATACTAAATAGAGTTCCTTCAAAGTATGTCCCTAAAACTCCTTATGAACTCTGGACAGGAAGGAAAACGAGTCTTAGATATATGAAAGTATGGGGCTGTCTTGCCGAAGCTAAACTCTATAATCCTTTCTTAAAGAAACTTGACATAAAAACTGTCACTTGTTACTCCATCGGTTATCCCGATCACTCAAAGGGTTATAGATTCTATTGTCCTTCTCACGTCACTCGTATTGTAGAAACCAAGCATGCCAAATTCCTTAAGGATTTTAAGGTTAGTGGGAGCAGTGAAAATCCTTATCCAGATTTAGAAGAAGTACAAGACGAGGGGGGGGGGGGAGATTCGTCACTTATTTTACCTCCGATTACTTCTCTTATACACGACACTGCACCTTACGTCACTGCACCACCTCATCCTCAATCAGATCCTAATGCTACTCCTTTTATATCAGAGAATGAAGGCACATCAAACGACCGACATGAAGACAATGTCGAACCCGATAATCAACTCAGGAGGTTGTATTGGTCCAAAAGGCCTACTAACTTTGATGATTTTGTTACCTACCTGACTGAAGCTGAAATGGATGCCGAAATGTTTACAGATCCTACTTCGTATCATGAATCCATTAGCAATGATCAGTCTTCTGAATGGAACAAAGTTATGATTGACGAGCTTGACTCCACGAAGAAAAATGATGTTTGGGATTTAGTTGAATTACCCAACGGTGTTAAATCCGTAGGATGTAAATGCGTCTTCAAAGCTGAACTAAATCCGAATAGAAACATGGAACGCTATAAAGCGAGATTGGTTGCAAAGGGTTTCACTCAGAAAGAAGGAATCGACTATCAAGAGACCTTTTCTCCTATTTCTCGAAAGGATTCATTAAGGATCGTGATGGCCCTAGTAGCTCACTTCGACTTAGAGCTACATCAGATGGACGTCAAAACCGCTTTCCTCAATGACGGCTTGAATGAAGACGTGTTCATGAAACAGCCTGAAGGTCAAGAACATCTAGTCTGTAAGTTGAAGAAATCCATATACGGGTTGAAGCAGGCTTCACGTCAATTGTACCTAAAGTTTGATGAAGTCATGAAGAAACAAGGTTTCCTTAAGAATCAAGTGGATCAATTCACCTACCTCAAAATGAGTGGGAGTAACTTTACTATACTTGTCCTTTACGTAGATGTTTTTGGTTCTTTCTAATATTCGAAAACAAAGGTTGAGAAGGAGCAAATGAGAATGATACCTTATGCATCAGTAGTTGGGAGCTTCATGTATGCTCAAGTCTGTACTCGTTCGGATATCGCTTATATTTCTGGAATGCTAGGCCGTTATCAGACTAATCCTGGCCTTGATCACTGGAAAGCAGCTAAGAAATTACTTCGATATCTGCAAGAGACGAAAGACTATAAACTGACTTATAAAAGAAGTGATAATTTAGAAGTGGTTGGTTATTCTGATTCTGACTTTGCTAAGTGCAAAGATAACAAGAAATCCACTTCGGGGTTTATCTTTATGTTAGCCGACGGACCTATCTCATGGAAGAGTCATAAGCAACAGTTGACCACAACATCCAATATGATGGTAGAATACATAGCTGTGTATAACGCGACCTGTCATGGAATGTTGCTGAAGAATCTAATCACTGGACTCAAAATAGTTAATTCCATTTCTAGACCATTGAAGCTTTATTGTGATAACTCAGCTGTCGTTAGTTTCTCGAACAGTAACAGTTCGACTAGAGCTGGATTATATCTTAATACAAAGTACTTGTTCGTACGTGAGCGAGTTGAGGAAAGTAATCTTTGTATTGAGTATATAAGTACTAAAGTTATGCTTGCGGATCTGATGACTAAAGGTCTCCCACCTAAAGTTTTCGATTCCCAAGTTAGGGGCTGCAGTGGATTTTATACGAGAAAAATTAAGATACTAATTGCTAAATAAGAACTTAGAGTATCTATGAGGTAACTTAAACTAAGGCAGACGGAAATAAGGACCATTATATATTAATGAAGCTGTGATAAATATCTATTATAATCACCAAAATAATATATTAATTAGGTTCTACTTAAACAATGTAACATTTCACCTTTGGGCAGAAGTGAAACATTTGTTTAGTATTAGGAACAATTTAATAGTGAGTATGTGTAGTAATAATGTAACACGTCACCTTTAGGCAGAAGTGAAACATTTGTTTAGTATTAGGAACAATTTAATAGTGAGTATGTGCAGTAATAATGTAACACGTCACCTTTAGGCAGAAATGAAACATTTGTTTAGTATGCACATAATTAGCTTCGCGAAAACCAAATGTGACACATCACCTTTGGGCAGAAGTAGAAACATTTAGTTATATTAGGCGAAGTAGTGCTTAATTAGTCTTAAATAACTTTACAAGCGTAACACATCACCTTTGGGTAGAAGTAAAAACTTTACATGTTATTTAAGTTAATAATGTTTTCTAATTTAATATCATGATATGCACTAAGTTATAATGCTTAATTAAGCTTGAACAAGTTTACACATGCATCACATCACCTTTGGGCAGAAGTGAAGCTTTATGTGTTATTCAAGTAAGTTTTAAGGTTTTGAAAACATTTAATTTTAAGGTTTAACAAAATCAAAACTAAAGCATTCATTAATAGCAAACCTCCATGTTAGCGTGCATCAAACAGTTGGCACATAAGTAATGCTAGGTTTACGGTTCCATAAGGGTTCACGGCTCAGGTGAAGGTTCACGGCTCAGGTGAGGGTTCACGGCTCAGGTAAGGGTTCACGGCTCAGGTAAGGGTTCACGGTTCAGGAAGGTTCACGGTTTAGCTAAGGTTTACGGTTCAACAAAAGGTTCACTACCGTGAACTGTAAAACCGTGAACTGTTAAACCGTGAATTGTAAAAACGTGAACTGTAAAACCGTAAATTGTTAAACTGTGAACTGTAAAACGTGAAGTTTAAGACCCGTAAATACGAAACCGTGAATTCTTAAATCGTGAAGGTTATCCTGTTAAGGCATGTGCGATATTTAAGGGATTTGATTGTTTTTCTAATTTCGAAAATCTTTTAAATTGTTAAGTATATCTAAATTTCTTTATTTAAAATAATATTTTAATTTGAAACTTGGAGATAAAGTTACAAGATTTTAGGAAAAACACAATCAAAATCATTATTCATCCCAAATTAAGGAGATTTTCATCAAATCTAATGACGAACTCGAAGAATAGTTTATGAACATCAGATAAACTGTCCTCCAATAATATCAGATAAAAACCTGGAATCGAAATCTTGAAACATAATTCTTAACAGATTTCAAAAATTTTAATGGATCTCGAATTTTATGAGATCAAAAAACGTGATATTTTAATAAAACAGAAGACCGTGAACATTAATAAAGACGATTTTCCATCAGATTTTAACAGAACTCTGTTATCTGATTTTTAATTCCAGTTTAGGGAAAAAAACAAGAACTGATTAATCAACATTGCTCTGATACCACATGTTGATCAGTTCTTGTAACTATATAATGGAAAACAATAATATAAAAATACCTGTTAAGTTCACCGATGAGAGGGAAGACATCATAATCTATGATCTGGACCGGGTTCCCGTTTAGGGTGTACGGTTAGGTGACTAAGGTGAGTTCTTTGGAACTCACGGTTATGAGTTGAGAGGGAGGGACGTTTCTTGAGTGGTGATAGATTGATGATTAGTCTATTCCCTCTAATTAACTCTCTATTTATATGTACACCCAAGGGGAAACCTATTAATCACCCATTAAGAGTAATTAGGCCCATCAACTAATTACTAGCTATAGGTTAAGTAATAAATAAATAACTATATTTGATCATTTAATAATTAGATAAATGATTATAAGAGCCACATATTAAATCGTGTCTTACAACATATACGTGACACATAGTGTTTACGTATATGTAATACTAACAGAATAATAACTGTTACATATATGTAACACTATGTTTGAGAGTGATTTTATGGTTATCACATAAATATTGGTTATCAATTGAACCTCACCCTATTATCTTATTACACAAAAGTCTATGCATATCTATACGTAAACTGTAAACATATATAAATAGAAATTTTTTTTTCATAAAATGTTTAAAGTATAGCCAAAAAACAACCACAAAAATACTCATAACTCATCACCATTCTTCACTCAACTATTTTTTAATTTTTGAAAAACAAATAATACTAACAATTTTAAACAATTATCTAAAAAAATATTTAGTCGGAAGGTTGACAAAACAAAACGTAAAATAAAAAAAAGTTTAATATCTAGTATTCATCGTCAACGGATAGTTGAGGTGCGTAATTATATTCCGCCGAAGTTACCGCCGAAGTTCACGAATGGATTACATATTCATTCCAAATTTCCAATTGGCAGCAAGAGAGGTGTAACTGTAACAACCGGAAATTCAAACCGATAAAAACTTTTCACAAATACATAGAAGTTGGTCCCATGAACAATTTTTCAAGAACAACATAAATTTTAACTTCAAAACAACACCACATTTAATTTTACATCACCAAACTTTATCTACCAACAAAACATTTGTTCAAAAGACCTCCCAAGAAGGCTATGTTTAAACACCACTTCAAAGACATAACATCGACTTGATGAGAATCTAACCCCGCTTGACTTGCACCCCGAGGCTATACTGGAGCTTTACATACACCAAAACACCCCCCCCCCCACAAAACACCATTAGTGACAACCCCCAAGAGCCAACGCCAAAAACCAAATCGACACCTGTTAGCGTAGAGAAGGGCGTAGCTCAGAGGGGATCAGCGTAGGCTACTTTGGGTTTTTTTTGTTGTTTTTCAACCATTCCACCCCTAAAACTGTGAGACCCACATCCCGACTCACCCGAGATGCCAGCCACTTGTCGGATTTACTCATGAACATATAGTAAAACATAGATCATACACAGCGGAAGACTTTAAAATACTATTTTATATCATAAAATTTGTTTTAATGTACATTCTAAAGAAAGTACAACATAACTATTCTAATGCCAGCTCATCAAAGGATGTAAGTAGCCTGCACGATGCCTCTATTCTTGTTCATTGCCTCTACTGCAGGAGGCTACATCTTTTCCTGATACGCATACTTAAACATTTGTCAGATTTACGCTTGTGATTTCTAAGTTTTAGTCAAAAATGCCTTTGACCTCTGTCTCATTCATAAATGGTTTTATATGACACGTATTAAAAACATCATATTAACTTCCTGCCCAAACATAATACTTTATACTTGCACACTTGTCTTCCCGAGGTCACGTTAACCTCCAAGTGGTCGTCACCACTTATACATACCCTTTCACAAGGTGTATATACTACATTCCACAAAGGAGTGCAGTACTTTTCTACGTCTTAAGTTGCAAGATATTATGTGACATTTGGCCAGACGTGGCAAAATCTTTTCTCTCGTTAAAGACCAATATGGTCCAAATATTTGACATGGCAAAACATGCCAAAACTCTATCCCTTTCTCTTTACTCTTTGTCAAGACAATAATTTTCAAGACCTCTGCTAGTCAAGGTAAAACCTTGACCTCTCTTCCATTACTTATCTGGGCACACCATGATAAGTTCTAAAACGTTTTACGTGTCAAAACCATTTTCTTTCTCAAACTCTTTACTTTATGAATTCATACCAAAAAGGTAAGTATTCATTTTCTTTCTTTCTCTCTCTTTGTCTTTCAAAATCATTCATTATCTTAAATCCTTGTAATGGTTTCTCCATGATATACCAGGAAGACAATGTGGTTATCTTTCAAGAGTAGTAGCTCCAACAGAGAATTTCCCATGAAAGAATGACGGGCCTAGGAGGGATTTATACACCATTCTTTCCTTAGACAGAACATTCTGTTTGCCAGATATCTACATACCGGTCGGATGGTTACCCAGTGCTTCTTTGATATTTCATGAATACTCCGTTACTTAGTTTAAGATTTAAAACATCTTTCATACATAACCTCTTGCAACACATGAATGCTATCCCAAATATTTAAATAAAGGTATATAGCATTTATGTAAAATATTCTAGCATGCATACCGACCCAAAAAAATTTACAGTAAAATATTAAAAAGGGCCTCATAGAACTCACCTCTGACTTCCTTCTCATTCAAACAATCTTTTCATGCTTATGTAACATCACAATGACTTGGATCAAGGTCATAAGCCATTATAACATTACTTAATCATAAGTTCCTAACTAAGTGAAAATAACCAAGTCATTAGGAACTAGTCGAAGCCTTACCTCATCACTATCTCTTGCGTATTGAGGTCGAAAAGTTGGAAATCAGAATTCTCTATGCGAACCGGGCCTTATGGGCATGCTTACCGAGGCTAAGTGTGTGTTTTAGGAAGTGTGTTTGATGTGTGGGATGCCTAAAAACGTTCACAAGGTCCAACTATTTATAGGCTGGTCGATGGGTCCATAGCGGACCGCTATGTATATACATGTCGGTCCGCTGTCCAAGTATGACGGTGTAATCTGCTTAGCGAGCACATAACGGACCGTTATACTTCTCCAGTCGGTCCGCAAGGAATAGATTGCGGCTAGTGGACCGCAACGGACTCCATATCGGTCCGATATCGATCCTTCATGTGTCAGTCTTTAGTGATTAGTCACTCGACACGTGTCACTCCCCGGTTGATTCCTTGCCCTCTACATAGCGGACCGATATCTCTACAGATGTCGGTCCGACATCTGTCTATTTTCATAAATTTTTACTTTTAGTCCCTGGACTTTGATTCAACAACATTTTAACCCCTTACACTTTAATATAGTGTCACTTTACCCCCTAGGGTTTTATCAAATGACAACTTTAGTCCCTTCACTTATATTTCTTTAAAAATTAGGGTGTTACAAATCTACCTCCTTACAAAGGTTTCATCCTCGAAACCTGTTACTTACTCGAATAAGTAGGGATAAGATTGCCTAATCTCTTCCTCTGTCTCCCATGTGGCTTTAG
The DNA here is from genome assembly GCA_023525975.1 of Smallanthus sonchifolius. Taxonomy (NCBI): domain Eukaryota; kingdom Viridiplantae; phylum Streptophyta; class Magnoliopsida; order Asterales; family Asteraceae; genus Smallanthus; species Smallanthus sonchifolius. The sequence continues at coordinate 24,819,384 of CM042037.1, forward strand.
ACCCCTTTCGATGTTGCCAATGAACTTTCACTTGTCTGATTACTTTATTTCGTAATCTTTTCTCTTTCCAGTCGAGTATAGCCACTGGCTTCTCGACATAATTTAATCTTTCGTCTACCTCTATATCTTTCAGTGGTACATGAGAGGTTTCGTCTGCCAAGCACTTTCGTAAGTGTGATACATGGAATGTCGAGTGAATTCCACTCAACTCTTCTGGAAATTCTAATCTATATGCAACCTTCCCTACTCAAGCCACAATCTCAAATGGCCCAATAAATATTGGACTCAACTTTCCTCTCTTTATAAATCTTATAATTCCCTCCCATGGAGATACTTTTAATAGAACGTAATCTCCAACTTGGAATTCTATTGGTCTTCCTCTTTTGTCTGCATATGACTTTTGTCTATCATGAGAAGCTTTTAGACGAGCTTTAATCTGATCTAACTTTACACCTGTTGTTTGGACTATTTCTTTACTTCCAAGCTCTTTCTGTCCAACTTCTCCCCAATATATGGGAGTTCTACATCTTATTCCGTATAACATTTCGTATGGCGGCATGACAATACTTGCATGATAGCTGTTGTTATATAAGAATTTTACCAAAGGTAGATGACTATCCCAACTTCCACCAAAGTCAATAATGCAAGCACGCAACATATCTTCAAGTGTTTGTATCGTTCTTTCACTTTGACCATCTGTTTGAAGATGATATGCCGTGCTAATCAACAACTTAGTTCCCATCTCTTCATGGAACTTCTTCTAGAAACGTGACGTAAAACGCGTGTCTCTGTCAGATACAATTGATACCCGCACTCCATGCCGTGAAACAATTTCTTTGATAAATGCCCCTGCTAACCTTTCTGAAGAGTAAGTTTCACGTATCGGTTAGAAGTGAGCACTCTTAGTTAGCCTATCAACTATTACCCATATGGTATCATAACCTTTAGCTGTTTTTGGTAACTTTGTTATGAAGTCCATAGTGATATGCTCCCATTTCCATTCTGGAATATCTAGTAGCTGCAATCTGCCATAAGGCTTTTGATGTTCTGCTTTCACTTGGGAACAAGTTAAGCATTCATCCACATATTTCATCATATTGAATTTCATACCGGCCACCAATAATCTTGGCGTAGATCTTGGTACATTTTTGTAATACCCGGATGAATTGAATATCGTGACTTATGAGCTTCATCTAAAACTCTCACTCTGAATTCACCCATACGTGGTATCCACATACGGTCGAATCGAATCTTAACTCCATACTCATTTTCTTCCAAATATTTCTCTTGTCCAGCCACTCTTTCCTTTTTAACATTTTCTGCTTTTAATGCGTCTATGTGGACATTTCTGAGCTGAGTCATAAAGTCAGGAGTTATAACTAACTTATATGACTTCACCCTAATAGGAGGATGCTCTTCCTTACGGATTAGAGCATCTGCCACTACATTGGCTTTTCCTGGGTGATATAGGATTTCACAATCATAATCCTTTATCAGCTCTAACCATCTTCGCTGTCTCATGTTCAGATCTTTTTGCTCAAAGAAATACTTTAAGCTTTTATGATCTATGTAGATTGTGCACTTAACTCCATATAGATAGTGTCTCCATATTTTAAGTGTAAATACTACAGCAGCTAACTCTAAATCGTGGGTCGGGTAGTTAGCTTCATGTGGTTTAAACTGTCATGAAGTATAGGCTATAACCTAGCCTCTTTGCATGAGTACGCACCCCAATCCCTGATAGGAAGCATCAGAGTAAACTACCAGATCCTCTATTCCTTCCGGTAAAGATAAAACCGGAGCTTGAGTTAATTTCTCTTTTAGTTTTAGAAAAGCATTTTCTTGCTCTATTCCCCATACAAACTTTGTCTCCTTCTTCGTAAGTTTTGTTAATGGGGTAGTAATTTTTAGATAAATCTTGAATAAACCTTCTATAGTAACCAACCAAACCTAAGAAACTGCAAATCTCTGTAGGTGTCTTTGGCGGGTTCCATTTCATTACCATTTCTATCTTTGAAGGATCTATAAGAATACCTTCTGCGTTTATCACATGACCCAAGAATTGAACTTCTCAGAGCCAAAACGCACATTTAGATAATTTTGCATACAATTTTTCCTTTCTAAGTGTCTCTAGTACTTCATTGAGATGACATGCGTGATCTCCTTCATTTTTAGAGTAAATTAGAATATCATCGATGAACACAATCACAGATCGGTCCAACATTGGTCGACAAACCCTATTCATGAGATCCATTAATGCGGAATGGGCATTAGTCAAACCAAATGACATTACTAAGAACTCATAAATTCTATATCTCGTACGGAATGCTGTCTTTGGAATGTCTTCCTCTCTAACTTTCAGTTGATGAGAACCTGACCTTAGATCGATCTTAGAGAACCAACTTGCTCCTTGTAATTGATTGAAAAAGTCATCAATCCTTGGTAACGGGTATCTGTTCTTTATAGTAAGTTTGTTCAACTCTCGGTAATCTATGCACATACGCATACTACAATCCTTCTTCTTCACAAATAATACCGGAGCACCCCAAGGCGAGATACTCGGTCTTATGAAACCTATGTCTAACAACTCCTGCAGTTGAGACATTAGTTCCTTCATTTCTGATGGAGCTAAACGATATGGTGCCTTAGCTATAGGCTTAGCATCAAGCACTAAGTCGATTCGAAACTCCACTTCTCTCTCTGGAGGTATTCCTGGTAATTTTTCAGGAAATATGTCAGGAAAATCACAAACTATTGGCACGTCTTTTAATTCATTAGTTTTCACTTTGGAATCAATAACGTATGCCAGGTAGGTCTTACTGCCTCGATTCATAAACTTCATTGCTTTCATCATGGAAATGATTCTAACGGCTGATCTAATCTTATCGCCGTGGATTATGATCCAATTGCCGTCCGGAGTCTGTATCTAAACTGCTTTCATGTTGCAAATAATTTGGGCATCGTTTTCTGCCAACCAGTCCATTCCCAAGACTACATTAAATCCTTCAAGGATTATAGGATATAGTCTAACGAGAAATCTGCGCCCTTCAAGATCGATGAAACAATCTTGAATGACTTCTGCCACCTTCATCGTCTTTCCAATTGCCCTACTTCAAAGGTTTCGTCTAATCTTATGGTAGGTCTAGCTAAGGAAGAATATAAATCTAAGGATACGAAACTCTTACTAGCTCCTGAGTCAAATAACACAGTAACAGGTACATCATTAATGAGAAATGTACCTGATACTACGTCAGGCAGTGCCTTCGCTTCCTCTGTTGTTAACGTGTAGGCCCTACTTCTGGCCTTCGGGGCTTCTTTCTCCTTTTCATCTTTGATTACAACTGGTGTTGAAATCTTCAGAGTTGGGCATTCTATGATTCGGTGTCCAAGTTCTCCGCACTTGTAACACCTCAACCCTGACTTACTTGGGCAATTGGTGGCTATATGTCCAGGCTTACCACATCTGTAGCTAGTATTAGATCCATGCTTGCATTCTCAAGTATGAAGTTTGCCACATTTGGTACATTTATTAAAGCCACCTCCCTGTTCTTGACTCTTTCCTCCTCCTCCTCCTCCTCCTCCATTCTTCTTGTTCTGCTTTTTAGAAAAGTCTGACCACTTTCTCTTTGATTCCACAGAGTGGGAACAAAAGACTTCATCGTACATGGTCGAAGCAAACTGTACGGCAGACCGAAAAGTCTTCAAGTCTGAAGTCTTTACTAATCTTTGTATCTCAGATGGTAAACCCTGTACGTACCGCTTGATGCATACTGATTCAGGAGTTATCAGGTGGGATACTAAACGAGCCATTCTATTAAACTTGGTAGTATACTCTTGGTGAGTCATACTACCAGCTTCCAATCTAAGAAAATCCCTCTCGAGTTTGTCCATCTCAATATCTGGACTGAACTCCTCTATCAGCAATCTTTTTAATTCTTCCCAAGTCATTCGATCAATAGCTTTATTTCCCAAAGCTCTAACCAAGTTCTCCCACCAGCACAATGCTTCTGACACAAATGAATGGGCTACATACTTGACCTTCTGGTCATCTCTACACTCACTAATATTGATAACTGCTTCTATCTCTCTTATCCACTGATGAGTAACAGTGGCATCATTCGTTCCTTCAAACTTTGGAGGGTTTCCATCTTTGAATGCCTTATAAAGACATCCCTTCTTCCCTTTCTTACGAGGTCTTGCCTCATATGAATTATCAGATTCATAATCTTAATCGAAATAATCTTCATTCTCGTCATCTGGCTTATTAGTTCTTTAGTCTCATCATTCCTCTTTCTATTTTCCTCTAAACTTGTTAACAAAATTGGCAAGGCCGTGTCTAGTGCTTTGGAAACAGTTGTGTCTACAAGATTTTTAAGTTGTGGATCTACCACCGGTTCCTCTACTAGCTCTTCTCTCTCTACATATTCTATCTCTGGTTCGGCATTAGCCTTCGAGGAGTATTGGAATTAACCCTTCCTCCTCCTCTTCTTCATCTACCTCTACCGGACATTTCTACAAAAGATATGGGGTGTTTTAGTATTCGCATGATGGATTGATAGCTAGAACACAAGTGTATTGTAAACATTAATAACTGTGGCCACAACGAAATTAATCATTTTCGCCACTTTCGGTGCTCTAATTATCCTTCTATTATGCTTCCTACTAAAATATTCATACCATTCTCTTTTCCTTTGGCAATAGGTTATCTTGACTGGCATCTCTACTGGCATTGTTACTGTCTCTTAACCCTAGTTTAAGTATAGATACTTGGGCAAGTATCTAAATCTCTTAAACTATAGCTCTGATACCAACTTGTGAGACCCACATCCCGGCTCACCCGAGATGTCGGTCACTTGTCGGATTTACTCATGAACATATAGTAAAATAGAGATCATACACAACGGAAGACTTTAAAATACTAGTTTATATCATAAATTTTGTGTTAATGTACATTCTAAAGAAAGTACAACATAACTATTCTAATGCTAGCTCATCAGAGGATGTCAGATAGCCTGCACGATGCCTCTATTCTTATTCATCGCCTCTACTGCAGGAGGCTACATCTTTTCCTGATACACATACTTAAACATTTGTCAGCTTTACGCTGGTGACTTCTAAGTTTTAGTAAAAAATGTCTTTAACCTCTGTCTCATTCATAAATGGTTTTATATGACACGTATTCAGAACATCACATTAACTTATTGCAAAAACATAATACTTTATACTTGCACAGTTGTCTTCCTGAGGTCACGTTAACCTCCAAGTGGTCATCACCACTTATATATACCCTTGCACAAGGTGTCTATACTACATTCCACAAAGGAGTGCAGTACTTCTCTACGTCTTAAGTTGCAAGATATTATGTGGCATTTGGCTAGACGTGGTAAAATCTTTTCTCTCGTTACAGACCAATATGGTCAAAATATTTGACATGACAAAAATGCCAAAACTCTATCCCTTTCTCTTTACTCTTTGTCAAGACAATAATTGTCAAGACCTCTGCTAGTCAAGGTACAACCTTGACCTCTCTTACATTACTTATCCGGGCACACCATGATAAGTTCTAAAACATTTTACGTATCAAAACCATTTTCTTTCTCAAACTCTTACTTTATGAATTCATACCAAAAAGGCAAGTATTCATTTTCTTTCTTTCTCTGTCTTTCTCTTTCAAAATCATTCATTATCTTAAATCCTTGTAATTGTTTCTCCATGATATATCAGGAAGACAAGGTGGGTATCTTTCCAGAGTAGTACCTCTAACAGAGATGTTCCTAGGAAAGAATGACGGGTCCAGGAGGGATATATACACCATTCTTTCCTTAGACAGAACATTCTGTTTGCCAGATATCTACATACCGGTTGGATGGTTACCCAACGTTTCTTTGATATTTCATGAATACTCCGTTACTTAGTTTAAGATTTAAAACATCTTTCATACATAACCTCTTGCAACACATGAATGCTATCCCAAATATTTAAATCAAGGTATATAGCATTTATGTAAAATCTTATAGCATGCATACCGGCCCAAAAACATTTTACAGTAAAATATTAAAAAGGGCCTCATAGAACTCACCTCTGACTTCCTTCTCTTTCAAACAATCTTTTCGTGCTTATGTAACAGCACAATGACTTGGATCATGGTCCTAAGCCATTATAACATTACGTAATCATAACTTCCTAACTTAGTGAAAATAACCAAGTCATTAGGAACTAGTCGGAACCTTACCTCAGCACTATCTCTTACATATTGAGGTCGAAAAGTTAGAAATCGGGCTTCGCTACGCGAACTGGCCTTATGGGCACGCTTACCGAGGCTAAGTGTGTGTTTTAGGAAGTGTGTTTGATGTGTGGGATGCCTAAAAACGTTCACAAGGTCTAACTATTTATAGGCTGGTCGATGGGTCCATAGCGGACCGCTATCTATATACATGTCGGTCCGCTATCTAAGTATAGCGGTGTAATTTGCTTAGCGAGCACATAACAGACCATTATACTTCTCCAGTCGGTCCGCAATGAATAGAATGCGGCTAGCGGACCGCAACAGACTCCATATCGGTCCGATATCGATCCTCCATGTGTCAGTCTTCAGTGATTAGTCACTCGACACATGTCACTCCCCGGTCGATTCCTTGCCCTCTACATAGCGGACCGATATCTCTACAGATGTCGGTCTGACATCTGTCTATTTTCATAAATTTTTACCTTTAGTCCCTGGACTTTGATTCAATAGCATTTTAACCCCTTACACTTTAATATAGTCTCACTTTACCCCCTAGGGTTTTATCAAATAACAATTGTAGTCCCTTCACTTATATTTCTTTAAAAATTGGGATGTTACCACAACTCACACCCCTTTGAGTTTTAAGCCACCAATTGACCCCAAACCCATTCATTTAACACCCGTAAGGCTCCGTTTGGTTCATGTATTTTATTGGAATTGGAAAACATTTCATCCAAATTTGTGTTTGGTTGGTAAATAAGGAAATTGGAATTGGAAAATTTTTCCTCAATTAATGGAATTCACTTTACTTCCCATATATGATGGAATTGTCAACATTCCAATGGAATGTTCAATGATTAACAAAACATCCTCAAAATCTATATCCAAAAATATGATCATCATCTTGGAATTTCATCTAAACAAAAATTAAAATCAAATTGAGTTCCAAAAATTGTAAAACAAAAATCAAGTTCCATTGTCAAAATATATGAAGCAGAATATTAGGTGAAGCTTCCATCATAACTCTTACACGTAAAACAAAAACTACTTCCAAAAATTTCTATGAAACAAAAACAAAAATCCATGATGAAGCTTCGAATAGACATCGAGTTCTAGAAATCTTTGATGAAGCTGTCATGAAGACTGATGGAAATCGAGTTCCACAATCAGGAAAACACAAGTGAAACTCGTAGGTTTGGTAGTTGAAGTTTCAATTTGATTTATAGATGAGAAATTGCGGTTGAAGCTTCAATTTTGCACGACGTTTTAATGGAGATGTCGGTGGTGTCGGCTTTCTATAGGAGACGGAGGCTGCTAAGGTCGGAGCTTCAATTTAGCAAGATGACTATGGATCTTGGTCTACTCCCTTTGTTATTAAGGGTAAGTTTGTCTTTTCATATTTTTCAACATTCCAATTCCATTAATGACTTTACCAACCAAACATCTTATCAAATTTTGAAGGATTCCATTCGAATTCCAACTCTAATTCTATTCTCAATTCCTTTATAAAACATTCCATGAACCAAAGGACCCCTAAGTATCCCCATTTGATTATTTTAGGTTTATCTATTCAAATCATACAAATTCCATGAGATTCAATTACCCCAATTCACCACATCACCGTTGTGAAGTTCAAAGATTTCAAATGGTCACAACATGTGAAGTTCAATACTTCAAACACCCTTACATCCATGTTGTCACACCCTCAAATTCCACCTGCGGGGTTATACCGCGAGGCGCGTGACAAACCAGGATCATTGTCATTAGTTATATTGAACGACCACTAAATGAGTTTTAAAAATACCAGTGTTGCACATAATCATGAGGCAATACCATTACGTTTGAAAATATTGCGGAAGCGCAAATAAAAACCAAGTGCAAGAATAACCAAATGCGCAAAACAAGGCGCCCAAAACCAAAGTAGTTAATGTAAGAAAACTTGTTCAATGCAAGTCATGCAAACTAGGATGCATCCTATTCCTGATGTGTACCTTAGCGACCTGAGAAAGACATGCTTAAAGTGTTAACACAATGGTTGGTGAGTTCATAGGTTTGTAAGTAAATAAATGTTCGATGTTTGCTAGGTAATGTAACTAAAGTATATCAATAGATAGCTAGTCTATGTTCGTGCTACTATATAGTGTTTCGCAACCAAAGCTGACTATTTGGTTTGTTTGTTTGTTTGCCTTCTGCCATGTCCAACAAAACAATGGCAATGTGTTTAGGTCAATATTACACCCGTTCGACCTCCAATCGTGTTAGCGCGACTAACGCGGGTAGGGTTTGTCAAACCCAGTAGTACTACTCAAAATTACCTTACTATGTTACAATACTAACGGTTCGAGATGTAAGGACTTTCATAGTATGTTTGCACTTTAGTACTCAAGTGATGATACAATAATACAAGATCTAAAATGTTTGTGTGCATGCTTTCTCCCTAAAAAATGAAAGTAAGTAAAAGAGACTCACCTTAAAGTATGTGCTAGAATGAAAAGTGAAAGACACGTGACCCGCTAACGGCTACCTATATTTCATAAGTTTATGAGTGTGTGTTCGTAAGACCCTTTGCATCCAAACAATCCCATTGTTTATGTGTTTTGAAAAGAGTTTACAAGTTTGACTCATATTTGACCAAGTTTGACCCGACGACCCGTTGGTGACTCATTGTATGAATTTGTGTTTGATTAGTATAATACTATCATATTATACACATAAGATCATGCAGGTAACACTTAACAACAATTCCTTATTGTTCTAGTATGCTAGCACAGTTACCACATATAGCAAGTTTCCATATTTAGAAAGTTTCCTTATTTAGTAAGTTTCCATAATTAGCAAGTTTTCATATTTAGTAAGTTTCCATAATTAGCAAGTTTCCATATTTAGTAAGTTTCCATAAATAGCAAGTTTCCATATTTAGTAAGTTTCCATAATTAGCAAGTTTCCACAATTAGCAGGTATGATCAAGATTCACGTTTCTTGGAAACTATTATTACTAACATGTTAATCAGATCAATCTAACACGACCTAGGTCATCACATCACATACCATACGCCTAGAACTCGACATGTGGTCCACCTTCCAAATTAGGGTTTCCTTTTAAGTAAGTTAGGCATACATTACAATTTTCATGTTTTAGAGTTTCTAGCAGGTTTCTATTTTGTCATAACACATAAGAAATCATCACGTTGTATAACACATGTTTAGAATTCACATTCAAATTGATAAACATAGAAAGATTCCATTTATAATAAGCTATGAACGCTATGCGTGATTTCTATGATCTAATGTTTCATAACATGTTATTATGTCTTAACTAGAATATAATTATCATCACATAACAACATGCATGTCTAAATAGTAAGCTATTAACATTCTTGACGATTAAAGTTTTCTTATTTAGAAACCCTACAAAACCTGGCTAGGTATACAAAATCTAATTTCACAAATCACATAATCATGCATCAACTATCCTATAAACATCATCATGTCTAACATGCAATCTAGAATATCAATAAAGTTTCCATATATAGTAACCCTCGGTTTCATGCATCTAGGGTTTCACCAATAACATCAAATCTCATAAATATAATAACAAGACTCGATTAACGTTAAAGTTTGCATCTTTATTGACCAAAGAACATTGTTTGGATGAACTAGGGTTTTACATAACCCTGATTTTCAAAAATATGTATATATAAACGGATGAAAACCTTACTTGATGCGTTAACAACGATGACTGGTGCTAGAATTGATCAAAAACACCAACGATTGCAAGACGGAAACTGATTTGTGAATGGTTTGAGAGTGATGAAGATGAAATCGATTCAAAGGGGGCGTGGGGGCTGAGATTTTCGAAATAAATGAATGGAATGGAGTTAGGGTTTTGTAAAGTTCTTTAAATACTCCATCCATGGGCTTTAGAATGAGTTTAAAACAAGTTAGGAGGCGTCCGTTTATTCATTTAAAAGGATTTAATTAATTTAATTAATTCTAACTAATTAAAATACTTTCTACTAATTATTTTTATAAAAACCTATTTATAAAAATTACCAATGCAAATAAAAATCATGCAGTTACGCGTAAACGTATGAGATTTCACGAAAGTTCGCAATTTAAGCATAAAATCACATAACACGTAATTTCACATAATTTATATTAAATATAAATTAATAATTGTTCGAAATATTATTTTTGCTTAATCACCAACGTTCAGGGACAGACTCGTTCGATTTGGTAATTCTTCGAATTACCGTTATGGGAGTGTTTGTGCAATAACCGACACATTTAATTAACCCTAATCAAGTGTAATGCATGTACGAATGATTTAGATAACGGAGTTAACCTGAAAATGCTGGGTGTCACGCATGTGAGGCTCTTGACCTCAAGTTGTTATCCTCCCTTGTGAGATTCAATTATCCCAATTCACCCACCATACACCCCATTGTTCCTCGACAAGTGAAGTTCAAATGACTTCAACATTATATCATTGCAACCCACCCTTATACACCATCAACACATATAATTGAACACCAATCAACATACTAACAATTATGCATACATAGCAACAACATTCAACACATGTGCATATGTATAACAACAACCTATCAATTACCAAATAAGTGTAAAGACACTTACCTTTGTCCTAAAACCTTAGTAACCGGTTCACCTAAAAAATTACACCTATGTTTAGCAACCAGTGATCTTAATATATTTATCTAGTGAGATTCCAACATATACCCAAGATTTAATGACCTATATTCTTTCATACTTGGTTAATTAGTCTTAACCAAACCCCCAAACCCTCATTCACCATTCAATTTGAACTACCCATTTGACCCGTTAAGGTTCTTATCCATATTTCACTTAAATTCCTAAATTCATGATTCACCAAATTGTTTAGTGATTTTACTAGGCTTTATGTTTATAGACACAACAAACCTTTAATGCATCATTTAGACAACCCTAAATCAAAAAACCCTAATTTGAACCTCAAGAACCCTAATTTTTATAACTCCAAATTAGGTGATAAAATCATGAAAATGTTCAACTTTTAGCTTTAGATAAGCTAAATCGTCCCTTCTAATCAAGAACTGGCCCATCCAAACCCCAGTTTCAGTTAATTTGGGTTCATGACCCAACACCCACCAAGAACACCATTGATGAAGGTTTTAGATATTAAAGGCACCTACTTGATGATTAGAAGGAGATGATCACACCAAATCCTTCAGATTAACCCATGCAACTCTCAAAATCCAATTTTCTACCCCCCTCATTTTTTCTTCTTTGCTAACCACCACACACACACACACACACGCCAACCAGGAGAGTGTGTGTGTCGCCATCCCTTCCCCACTATAACATGATTTGTAAAATTTTGCAAAACAGACCCCCCAAGTTTCCAAGTTTGGCCCCCTTTTCCAAGAATACTTAAAATGCCCTTAAAAAAACCCTCCATTTTACCATCTTATATACTTACACCGTCATAATATGTTATATATTATGTTATAAACCTCGAATATTGGTTCGTTACAGTAACACCCTATTTCTGAGACTTTTATGTAATTTGTGTAAGGCCCCAAACCCGAGAGGCCTCACACGTTGGATTTACTCATAAACAGAGTCATCAAAGTATTGAACTTAAATTAAAAACGTTCAAAGTAGCGGAAGCATACATCATTCGATTACATAACAACGAAAGTCTTAACATTAAAGAAACATTGTCTTAGCATATAATCAAATAATATGGGATGTCAGTCTTGTGCCAGGTGGCCATCATGCCTTTGAACGCTCTTTCTTCTTGTTACCTGAAGTGCATACTAAAAGTCAGCTAATGCTGGTGAGTTCTAGTTTAACACAAGAAGACATAAACATTATTCTTTCTCATACTTTCATGAGTATAAGTATATTTATATGTATATATTTATCATTTCACTTATTTCTTTCATATTTCATCCATATTTGCATACGTACATAAATACATACATTCTTACATTTATTAGAACATTCATTTGAACGTTCGTTTGCTTTACACATAAGGGTGATCAACTCGTCATTGATTACGTAATTCACAAAGACAAACGCTCCGTCCTACCGTCGTAGTCCGTCCTCCATAACTAACCGACCAACCTTTGGTCTTTCGTCATGCAATACCGTCCGACCAACCTTCGGAAGTCTGTCTTAACCGTCCTACCGTCGTAGTCCTTCTGATTCGCCCGTCTGCCCTAAGGCATCCGTTTCCCACCCAAAATATTTATACAACCGTGCATCAATTGAGGTTCTGACTCTACCGTAGTAGCCTTAGTTTAGTCTACCTAATAGTCGAGTGGTCGTTCGTCTACCGAAGTAGCCGTTATCATCGTTTCCGTCCATAACGTTTATTCTTACATAGCAAGCAATATATACATGGATATAAAGCAAGATTTCATTCTTATACGTTATGTCATATTTTTCATACATAACAAGCAATGTATACATGGATATAAAGCAAGATTTCATTCTTATACATTATGTCATACTTTCAATTCATAGCTTATGAACTTACTTTTCATCATTGTATTTATAATGTATTGTCATATAACACATAAGGCTATATATAGCATTCATAACTTTCGTTCAGTTCGTGTATACACTTCAGCCCCAAAACATTTAAAATCATTTGCACGTAACACATAGGGGGCACACAGAACTCACCTGATGACGGTTCTTGAAGTATACTAGCTGGTTATTGAGCGTCACTAAGGTCACACACAATCTGTATAATCAGGTCATACGAGATAAGATAATGATCCTTAACGACACTTAAACGTTTCTATACTTAGGGCTTAAGCGAACCTAATAGTTTAGCTTGGTTGGTATCGAGCGAATCTATCAGATTCGCCATCATGGATTCTGAGCGAACTTGTCAGTTTCGCTAGGGTGTCGCTAAGCGAACTTAGTAGATTCACCAGGCAGGCTCTTAGCGAACATAGTAGATTCGACAGGTTTGCATTAAGCGAACCTGTTAGCTTCGCTAAAACGGTTTCAGGCGAATCTGTTAGTTTCGCTAGATCGTCTTCTCCAACAGAAAACTAGGTTTTTCTACATGGAGGAGACGGCTACGGATTATGTTCGTCAAGTTGCTAGCTTTTTACGTTCAAACCCTTGGTTTTAACTTCATGACGCTAGATCTAAGGTTTGTTTCGAGTTTCAAACGTAAAAATTCAACCTTTTGATCCAAAAACTATAAAACCCAACAAAACCAAAAACTCAGATTTCAGGGTATAAGGTTACCTTTTGAGCTCGTTCCTTCTTTCTAAACACTCTGTAGGTGGAGATGATCGATCCCCGAGCTTGTTAGACCATAACTCCCCTTTGTCTCTATATCCTAATACTCATTCTCTCTATCTCTAGAGAAAGTGTGAAGAATGAGGGTGATTGTAGAAGCATGTTTTTGTAACTATAGATTAAATTCTATGTATCGGTGTACGTGACTAGTACGCAGGAGGGTGTGTACTTAGCATGCACACCAGTTTGGTCATGCGTACTTAGTAAGTACGTAAGGCTTTTGCCTTGCGTACTTGTTAAGTACGCATGACCAAACCATGCGTACTTAGTAAGTACGCAAGGCTTTTGCCTTGCGTACTTTTCAAGTACGCAGGTAATGTTTCTCCCCCTATAAATAGAAGACTTGTCTTCATTTGTAGGCGGAACTTCTGGAACAAGGTCGAGAGGTGTTCGGGTCGGGAAGAGCTCTCCCGACCCTTGGACCGTGAGCTTAGATGAGAGATGTGTGCTCCTTCGGTATGTAGTCTGTAATACGGGATGACCTCTATGTTATGGATTACGTTTCGTTTCATTATCTTTAGTCTTTGTTCGTGTTTCTCTGTCTCGTTTCTTGGTTCCCACACAAATCGCAGAACAGGTCCGTGTAAATCCGCTGCGCGACGAGGCTCCCGGGACGATGGTGCTAATTAATAGGGTTTTACCCCCTTATTCGGCCCATGGGCCGACCCCCTAGTTTCACCTTTTACTTTCACCCCCTTTTTCCCTATTCTTTCGTCCATTCATTAAATCCCCGGCTTTTATACCTATTATTTATTTTGGGGTGTTACAAGTCTACCCTCCTTAGAAAGGTTTCGTTCTCGAAATCTGCTACGAGTTAAACAATTGTGGGTACAGTCCTTTCTTCTCGTCCTCTTTTTCCCAAGTAGCTTCTGAACCTTTTCTGTGTTTCCTTTGTACTTTGAATAAGGGTATTGATTTGTTGCGTAGCCGTTTCTCTGCTCGGTCAAGATTAGCTATTGGTTCTTCTACGTAGCTTAAACTGTTATCCACTTCGATTTCGTCGTTGGGTATGTGAGCCGTGTCGTCAGCTAGGCACTTGCGTAAGTGCGACACGTGTGTGATAATACAGACTTTTCAAATTAACCCCGTTAACAATTCCGTTAAATATTCTATCTAAAACTTAACTTGTTAACTAAACCCAGTTGAATCTAACCTCAGGGTCTAATTCTACCATTTTCTGATCTCAAACTTCAGAGACTGATCCTGTCAAGTCTCAAAACTTGACCTGTTGACTTGCAAAGTCAAAATCAAAAGGAAATATATCCTTGTTGACTTCTTGGAGTCAAACTCGTAACATTTTGATATCAATTCGCATTCATGATCGATGTTATATCGGAATTTGTAACCGTCGTATACAAACAGACCTTTAACGAACTTAATTAAGACTTAATCATCACCATTATACTGAAATTAATCTGAATTAATAGGTATTAACTCAAAACCGTCGACAATGATTATTTGACTCTCGAATTCGATTAAAGCTGATGTTAATCTCACAAATTGAACTCCTGCGCACTTCATTCGAACACAATTGAAGCAATTACACACATCAAACTCGTCGGAATCACAGCAGAAGTCGCCAGAATCTAACCCGCAAGCCGTCGGCACTCGGTTTAGTTGATCACCATCAATCCATCAACGTTTATGGTAACTAATTGCATCCTTAGTTTCGTTTGAGCCTATTAACTGAAAGCCCTATGAGTATTGGGGCTCATAATATCAAATTAATTGAAATCCAGAATCTTGGGTTCATACGAAATCTAATTTGGGGCTTTTGACTCTGGACTCATTCATAATTCAATTAAACCATATGGCTAGAACCGAAATCACTCTTTTAGTGGAAGCCCTATGTTAATTTGGATTTTCACTATCGAATTTAACTCAAATCGATTCTAGGGTTCATATCCATTCGGTTTAATTGAACCCTATCCTAGACACATTTGAAATGCAATTAATTCTTATCAGTAGACTCGCCTTGATGTCTACATTAAAAGCCCTATGAAATCTATGGGTTTTATCATCTAATCGAAACCGGATCGAACCTAGGGTTCTTATGGCTTTCTAGTTAATCGAATTCATACCAACACTCATTTTAAATGAAATTAAAATATACCAGCAGATTCGCAATCATCAAATTAACAAAAACCCTATGAATCCAACACTTTTCAATATCAGAATCAATCAAATCGATTCAGGATCAAATCGAGGGTTTTCGGCCTTTTGAATCTAATATTTAACGATCATAAACTTGTTGGTTTTGCAATTAAATACACACACAGATGCGTATGGACCCGATTAAAAAAACCCCTAGGTCACTTTGATCGATCGTTATCAGATTCGTGGAAATTGGGGCTGGTTTCGATCGGACTGTGATATGGGGGAAGATCACGCTGGATCTCATTGATAAAACCATTTGAACCGGGTATCTAACGCGATACCCTAGCGGGCGGGAATGGTTGAGACAGTGTACATGTGTGGGAAAGACCCGGGTTCGAGACCTGGCTCCCACATTTTATTTTTGAGACACTTTTGATAATATTAAATTATTAAAAATCAAACTCTATATTATTATAATATTATAGTAATCTGTTTTAGCCCGGGAAACTACCCGTAAGCTCTGGTTTGAATTATTAACCCATTTTTTTATATACTATTCCCACTTTTAAAAATAATATATTTATGTTATTGTCGAATAAAAATAATATATTTATATTATTTTCAAACCGTAACTTCGTATAAAATATTATGTTTTTATTATTTTTAACCCGTGACAAATCCTATTAAATAATATATATTTTTATATTATTTCAACTCGTTTAATTACTTTGTGTGACGTTTAAACTAAAAATAATATAATCATTTATATTATTTACTCACGTATATATACTTGATTAAAAATAATATATTTATTATTTTCTCACACAAATGATTATTTAGATAGTACTACGATCCTAAAAATAATATATTGAATTATATTATTTTCCTAACTTTTGTAAACGAATTTAACGTACGAATGTATTTATTTATTTATTTATTTATTATTCGTTATTAACGTACGACACGTAACGCTTTTCCCTTAATAATTATATTAAGAAATTTATATAATTCCGTAGACACGTTCGTCTACTCTTAAATTCTTAGAAAGCGTTAAGATGTTCTAACTTCTGTGTCGTCGTCACAAATCCCAACTTGTCCCTAACTTATGTGTTTATAATTCTAGGGCATACGTAAGCCGTGCAGGCTAACACTTGAGATTTCAAATCTCATACTTGTGTGATACTACCTACTACGCAACGCAGGTGAGTTTCACGGCCCCTTTTACTGTTTTTTTTATTTGGGGGAGAAAACATGTCACAACCCTTTTTTGGTTATTGTAATTCATATGATATCACTGTTGAGGCTAAGCGTAACACACTATCATGAAAAGTCCTCACACACATCGGACCGTTAATATGGTATGAACGAGGTAATTTTGGTAGTACTACTAGGTTTGACAAACCCCACCCGAGTTAGTCGCGCTAACTCGATTGGAGGTCGAACGGGTGTTATATTGACCTTAACAAATTAGTCAGAGTTGATAGACCTAACTGGAGGCAAACAAAGAAACACACTATCAGTTTCGGTTGCGAGCGCTTTAGCAAAACATGAATATAGGCATGCAACCTATTGATATACATATTGAATGTACATAATCCGCAAATGCTTTATTTGAAATGATTGAAACCTGTGAACTCACTAACCTAGTGTTGACTCGTTTTCTTACATGTTTTCTCAAGTTGGCACTCTGGATCACGTTAAGTCATGCATGTGTCTTGGACTACAATTGAAATAATTATCTATTGAATAATCTTTATGTTTCGTTTGTATTTGGATTTAGGTGCGTTGTTTTGCTCATTTACTTTCGTTTAACGCTTCCGCATATACACTCTGAACCTTGAACTTTTATGTTATCACATTTCAAGTCCCATATAGTGTCGTTTGAAGTAACTGATGTCTGAGATCCTGGTATGTCACCTGCCAAAACGGTAAAACTTCGTTAGTGGAATTTGGGGGTGTGACAGATTGGTATCAGAGCCATTGGTTATAGAGAACTAGGACTGCATTCTAGACTATAGCCACACACATTAGTTACTTGGCATAGACACTCGACATAGATACTTACTCCTTATGTTTCAGTAATTATGTCTACACCACCATCTTCACCACCTACCATTCAGGAACACGGCATTCGTGCCACTGCATCACCGGAGCCCAAGAGACGTAGGCTTGAGCCCATTGATGACTCTATTGTGTATGGAGAGCCCATGCATATACGGAATGGGAGTGACTGGGATTGGTACCCCGGTTTACTGAGCAAATGGGTTATACAGGAACGAGTTCCATCACCTTACTTTGGAACTTCATCATCACCAGGACCACGTTTACCATTGCTACCTTGTCACTTGGAGCAAGCCTTTGCGGCATTTGTAGCAACTATGGATCGAGAGATCCGGAATATGAGAGACGCAGCAGGAGCGATCACAGGTCTGTTAAGAGGGGAGAAACAAACGGATCACAGGATGGATCTACTAGTAGCAGAACTGGCAGGCACTGACCACTTGCATAATGCATTAGAGGACGAGGTAAGGGCATTACAGGCTAGAGTGAATGTACTCGAGGAGGCTGAGGTAGAATCTCAGGAAAGAATTGGGGAGTTAGAGATACAACTTGCAGCTTCTTTAGAGCCAGCTGAAGTACCCGACCTTGAGCCTGAAGATGAGCCCGAGGAAGTAGAGGAGGATGATGCTGAGTCAGTCATCTCATCCGCCGGCAGTGGAGCTTGACATTCCATTCTATTGTATCTTATCTTATCTTGTCATTTCTTTATGTTTTAAATAAAAACCTAAATGGGTAAGGATGTTCCCATTCCAATAAAATCTTAGTGAACTGTTTGCGTTGAGTTATTTATTCTATAGCCTTATAATTTAAGTTAGCCTTGTACTATAATCATAAACCTGCATGTCTTTACACATCTCCTTCTATTTGCTTACACTTGAATGAGGTCAATATGCGATGTATTTACTCATTTCTTATGTTTGTGAATATGAAGAATCATGGCCAGACGTGGTCGTGGCGGTCGCAACGGTGGTCATGGAAATATCAACCTGACACCAGCCGAATTGGCCGCGTTGATTAATGACAGCGTTGCTGAAGCCTTAGCAGCACACATTGCAGGTAAACCTGTTAACCGTTAACTCTAGGCAACCAACTGTACGCATTTAGTCCACTCTTTCCTAAACCCAACCTACTATTTCCAATCCAGGGCAAGTGAACAATCCACAGAACAATCAGCATGTCTGTACCTTCAAGACATTTATGGACTGCAAGCCCCACATATTCAGTGAAGCTGAGGGAGCTATCGGATTATTCCGATGGTTTGAAAAGATTGAATCTGTGTTCTCCATGTGTAACTTCCCTGTAGCCGACCGAGTCAAATTTGCATCGGGAACTTTAGAGGGTCCTGCCCTCACATGGTGGAATGCATAGGTCTAGATGCTAGGTCTGAACATGGCCAATGCATCACCATGGGAAGATTTCAAGATCATGATGAAGGAAGAGTACTGTCCTAGTGATGAGATTCAGAAACTCGAGGGAGAATTCTGGAATCTGA
This sequence comes from Smallanthus sonchifolius, assembly GCA_023525975.1. Lineage (NCBI taxonomy): Eukaryota > Viridiplantae > Streptophyta > Magnoliopsida > Asterales > Asteraceae > Smallanthus > Smallanthus sonchifolius. The sequence goes on from CM042037.1 coordinate 24,838,586, forward strand.
AAATGGAGGGTTCTGAAATAGAAATCTACACTACTCGCTCGCACGAGCTAGCGGGGATGTGTCCTCACATGGTTACACCATCCTACAAGCGGATAGAAATGTTCATCAGTGGATTAGTACCACAAATCCAGAGCATGGTTACTTCATCCAACCCCACTACCATCCAACAAACCATCCGTCTTGCTCACAAACTGATGGACCAAGCAGTTACCCAAGGGACACTACCTCCCAGGAAGTCAGCATCCAAGTCTACTGACAACAACAAAAGGAAGTTTGATAGTAGCAACAGCAACTTGGGATTTCAGCCACAACAACCACCACAGCGTAGGTTTGAACCTACGAAAAACTTCAACCAGTCGACCTCTTCGGGTCCGCATCAGAGTGGTTATACTGGGAGACACCCCAGGTGTAGCAAATGTAATTACCACCACCTCGGTTCTTGTGACAAAAACCGTTGCCAGCGGTGTTGCAAGGTGGGCCATGCTGCCAAAGACTGCAGAGGAGAATTACAAGCCAATCAGCCCTTCCAACAATCGGGTCTTACTAAGGGTTGTTTTGAATGTGGAAAAGAGGGACATTACCGAAAGGATTGTCCACAATTAAAGAAAGGTGACAAAAACAACAAAAACAACAACAACCGCCAAGACAATAATAACAACCAGGACAATAATGGAGGGAATGGTGAAAAGGGGTGAGCCTTTTTGCTAGGATCCGGAGGAGCTCGTTATGACCACAACGTGGGTACCGATAAGTTCCTTCTAAACAACTATTTTGCTTCTGTACTATTTGACACTAGTGCTGATAGGAGTTTCATGACTAATAAACTTAGTAACCTACTAAGAAAAACCCCTTTCCTGTTAGAGGACAAATACACCATAAAAATAGCAGACGGACAAATAATATAAGCAACCCATGTTCTTAAGGGTTGTAAACTGGAACTGGCTAGCCATAAATTTGAAATTGATCTCATGCCGGTCACACTTGGTAGTCTCGACGTAATTTTCAGAATGGACTGGTTACCCAAGAACCAAACCGAGATTGTCTGTCGTGAGAAAATTGTTCGCCTCCCTCTTCCTGATGGAGAAACCCTCTCTGTCCATGGCAAAAGGAGTGGTGCTGCTATGGACATCATATCTTTCATGAAAGCACAGAAATGTCTACGGAAAGGACATACTGTTATTTTGGCTCTCGTCGCCGAACAACCATCTGAAGAGAAGAGGATTGAAGATATATCGATCGTTCGTGATTACTCGGAAGTATTTCCCGAAGACTTGCCTGGTCTTCCACCGCATCGACAGGTCGAGTTCAAAATTGATTTAGCACCCAGAGCAGCGCCTATTGCTCGGGTACCCTACCAACTTGCACCTAGTGAGCTGCAAGAATTATCGACATAACTACAGGAGTTGTTAGATAAAGGTTAAGAAAGAACAACTATATTGCAAAAAGCCTTAGGCACACGTCTAGACATGAGTACAGCATATCATTCGCAAATCGATGGTCAAACGAAACGTACCATCCAAACCTTAGAGGACATGCTACGAGCTTGTGTGATCAGCATATCATTCGCAAATCGATGGTCAAACGAAACGTACCATCCAAACCTTAGAGGACATGCTACGAGCTTGTGTGATCGATTTCAGTAACACTTGGGAGTCTCACTTACCTCTAGTGGAGTTCTCCTACAACAACAATTATCACACTAGCATCAAAGCAGCACCATTTGAGGCATTGTACGGACGTAAATGCCGATCTCCTATCTGTTGGGCTGGAGTTGGGGATAGCCAACTTACAGGTCCCGAACTAGTATTCAAAACCTCTAAAAAGATCGTTCAAATCCGAAACCGTATAGCAGCAGCTCGTGATCGTCAAAAGAGCTACGCCGATAAGCGTCGTAAACCGTTAGAGTTTCAAGTAGGCGACATAGTTCTACTCAAAGTCTCACCTTGGAAAGGTGTAATTCGTTTCGGGAAGCGAGGCAAACTGAATCCTTGTTATGTTGGGCTGTAACATTTCTGATTTTTAGTATCCGTATTTTCAATTCAATGTAATGCATTTCAAACTCAATTCTAGTGCACTGTTTTATTCTTTTTCGTACCCTCAATTTAATACTATATTTCAATGCAAATCCGCAAATTTTACTCGGTTTTATCCTATTAAAACAATACATAAGTATCTAATTATACAAATATGGCAAAAGACTAAAGTTACAAGGTCTGATGTTGAAAAGTAGCAAGAAACCCTAATAGGCACGATCGCTCCTCGTTCTGGAACGGTCGCGCCGAGTGCTTTGTCACGGTCGCGCGACTTGCTTTGGAACGATCGCGCCTGGTGCCTTAGCACGGTCGCGCCTCGTTTGGGCACGGTCGCGCCTAGTACCAGTTGAAACGTAAATACAGTTTTTAATCACCCGATCGTTGAGTTCCGTAACCGATTTACACTTCATTACCATTAACGAAAGCAATGACATTTCCATTTACAACTAACGTCTCAAATTAATCCAATCCATCTCAAAAATCGCTCAGACATTTCAAGAAAACACGAATTCTCTCTTTCGATCGGAATTATCGCAACCAAGTAGCAGATTCACGCTACTCAATCCTCACTAAAGCTACTGGACTCTCTGGTTTAGCCGGGATTGCAGCAGAGAACGCCGGAAGCCATCCGCATCGCCGCCGAGACTCTTTCCTACCGTCCTCTATCAATTCGCTACTCTTCCGGGTAATTGAAACTCTGTCCTCAGTCTATTTAGTCTCTAGATCAAAAGCCCCATGTTAATTTGGGCTTCCATTATAGAAATCCTCCCAAAACCGAATCTATATTTTATCAACAATGGTTTAATCGATTTTGACCCAGAACATGTTGTTAATACAATTAAAACATCCCAACATACTCGTAACATCACTATGAATAAAAGCCCTATGATTTCAAACACTAACAATGTAAGAATCAGTCAATTCGTGTCTGTTTTGAAAGAGACACGGTCGCGCTAATCATCTAGTGCGGTCGTGCCTCATGAGACGCGGTCGTGCCGACTATCAGCGCGGTCGTGTCCTCCTGTCCAGACCCAATCATGCCCTTTGGCTAATCTCAGTCGTGTCTTAGAATCATAGACACGATCGTGCCTGGCCAAGGCACGGTCGTGCCTAAAGATTTAGTTAGTTAAGCCTCTGTTTGATCAACACGGTCGCGCCCTGACTAGCATGGTCGCGCCCGTGGTTTGAGCACGATCGTGCCCAACTCAGGCACGGTTGTGTGTGAGTTAAATTTTTGGCAGAATTATAATTTTATATATTTTTCAAACAATAAATATTTCTGATTAAATTACAAAATAAAAATAGTTGATTTTTATAAAAATGCATTTAATTCTATTTAGAAAGATCAAATATTTAATCTTGGAATAAATAGAAAAATTATTTATTTAAAGTTTATAAAAAAATTAAATTTACAATTATTGCTAGACCTTAGTATTTAAATGGTTAAGTTACATTTTATAAATAAATAAATAAAATAATAATTATTTATTTACTTTATGTTTAAACAAAGACATTTATTTATTTACACTTAATTTCATTTAACACTTATAATATTTTCATAAACAATAATTATTTACATTACTTATTTAATTATTCAAACTCAAACCTTAATCAAAATGTTCTAAAAATATTCTTTCAAACTTTATATATTTTATTCAATACATCCAATTACAAATCAATGACCTTTTTACACAAGTCCAAATGCAACTTTAGACTTAAACTTTGGTGCACACTATTAATACCATATACATTACACTTTAGGTTAACTTGTGCATTTCAAGGATCTTTATTCTATCTAGTATCTTTGTTAGCTACGCCTTCAAACCAAGTGAGTATTTTATAGCCCCTTTTACTCTTTTACATTTTTGGGGTGAAACATGAACTCTATCAAATTACATGTTTACATTTACACAAACAACACCAATACAAATCCTATTTACATTCATGTGTGCAATTTGAGCTTTATGCCTGAGTGCTAGTTGTGCTAACTTTTGTATGCGATTATGTGCAATCATTAACTATTCAAGCCGACGGTTTTCAATGATAGATCTATTGAGTCTGACAAACCCACCTAGATTGGGGTGATTGATACCGACAACACAATTTTGCATGCTAGTTACAAAGGTTTGATTGTACTTGGTTACACAATAGCTGCTCCCCATAAATGCCTTATTTATCATGTTATGTAAGGATTTGTTATACAAACTATAGGCTATCTATATAAACATGTGTTATACTCACCAACTTTTTAGTTGACTTTATTTTATTCATGTTTCAGGTTCTAATGTGTGAGATTGATCAAGATGTGCTACACATAGGCTTGGACTTAGTTAAATTAAATAAAAGAACTCTATGTATTTCAAGTTTGTTCTATCTTGGATTTAGTTGTGTTTGGACTACTTGTTATGAAATTTGATGTTTAAAATATTCAATCTAGTCAACCTTGTGCTTATGAACAGTCTACATGTCCCGCCCCGATGATTCCGCCATCGGTCGGGGTGTGACAGATTGGTATAAGAGCCTTGGTTATAGAGAATTAGGTTATTAGACACCTTGACCTAGACTATAACTTTAGGACACCTACTTATGCTATGTTTCATGATTTCATGTTATATGCTACATGCTATATGTTATATGTTATATGCTATGTGCTACATGCTTACTATGATTAGTTATTATTTTATTTGATGACTTAATTGTTAAAAAAATCCATGACTTATTAGTATATACTTAAGTGATAAATTAAATAAACGATATCCTTTCCTATATCCTAAAACCTCATAATATTCTTATCTTCTTCTCTATCTTTATCTTTCTAAGCATGTGGAAACTTCATGAAGCTAAATTCATAAAAATTTCTTTATTTCCTCGTTAAAGTTTTTAAGCTTTGTTAATTATTTGAGGACACGTGCAATCTGGAAGAGTGACACCTGTATTTTGGGTTTTCTGTCTAGGAAAGCATTTCGCATAAATCTCAATCAACCGAGGGACCAGTATGCTTTCCTGGGAATTCCCGAGATGAGTGTTTACTTATAGGCTAAAGCATGTCTCCTTGAAAATTATATGAGTTTAATTAACCTTAATGTGTCATAGTATTCGAGTGATTTTATCACTATTTGAGTACAATCCAAACTATGATTATCTATTTATTTTGATTATCTTATTCTATTAAATCCAAACAATTCTCATAAGTTCTTACATCTTTTTCTTGTCTTGTGAAAATCTGTAGAATGCCTCCTCGTCGTGCTCCCGCGGCCAACACCAATACCGACATTGCTGCTATTCTTGCACAACTCGTGACACAACTCACTCAAGCTAATAGTTCCACCAATGGCAACAATGGTGGAAATGGTAGTAATAGTGGTAATGGTGGAAATGGTGGTAACAACCCATCTCAATGCACCTTTAAGCATTTCAACTCGTGTAATCCCCTCAAGTTCTATGGTATCGAAGGAGCTACCGGACTCCTTCAATGGTTCGAAAGCATTGAGAATACCTTTCTCAATAGTGACTGCCCCGACAACCTTCGTGTTCGTCATGCCACAAGTGTCCTACAAAAACGGGCTCTCACGTGGTGGAATGGGGAGAAGCGAAATCGAGGTGTGGATGTGGCAATGGCCTTACCTTGGGATGAGGTTAAAAGGCTAATGACCGAGGAATTCTGTCCTCGAAATGAAGTGAAGAAACTTGAAGCTGAGTTTTGGGATCTTGCCCAAGATAGTGGTGAAAACTTGGCTTACACAACTCGGTTCCATGAATTGAGTCTTCTTGTGCCCCACATGGTCACTCCTTTGTCCCGCTGCATTGAAAAGTATATTGGGGGACTACCTAGACAAATTCAAGATACTGTCCTAGGAAGGAATCCCGCAACACTTGAAGATGCCATCCGTTTGTCCGCTACCTTAACCGACAATCATGTGAAGGCGGGGACTCTTACTAAAAAGGGCACCAAGAAAGTTTCTGACACTATAACCCCTCCTACCCACAACAAAGAAGCCACAACTGAACCCTCCCGCGATAATAGGAAAAGGAAGACTAGAAACTATGCTCTGGTCACTCCTGCTATTCCTGTTAACCAAGCTGCACCTATGATTCAAGCACCGGTCAAAAAGCCATATGTTGGAATCTACCCACTTTGTGCCACCTGCAATTACCATCATCCCCAAAGCATCCCATGACGCCTTTGTACTCATTGTGGGAGATATAGCCATACGGTTAATGTTTGTAGGGCCAAAGCTCTTGCGGGTCAAGTCAACCCACCAAACCAAACCAACACCCAAGTGATTAATCAAGGTGCTCCCGCTATTGCAAATGGGCGTGCATGTTATGAGTGTGGCAACCCGAACCATTTCCGTGATCAATGCCCAAGATTTACCAATGCTAGACAAGGTGGAGCTCGTGAGCGTGCTTTCAACATAAACGCCAATGAAGCTCAAGCCAACAATGACGTGGTCAATGGTACATTCCTTGTAAATAGTCAATATGCCTCCATTTTATTTGATACCGGTGCCGATAAGAGTTTTGTGTCACTTAACTTTGAACCTTTACTTGCAAAGACACGATTCCTTTTAGAGAAAACATTTACCGTTGAAGTAGCAAATTGTGACTCTCTTACAATTGAATCCATTATCTATGATTGCTCTTTAGAACTTAATGATCATACATTCCCAATCAACCTTGTTCCAATGCCACTAGGAAGCTTTGATATCATCATAGGCATGGATTGGCTATCAAATCATCATGCCGAAGTCATTTGTTTCGAGATGTTCATCCGAATACCTCTACCATCGGGGGAAACACTAAGAGTCTTTGGTGAAAAGCCGTGTAAAGGGCTTAAATTAATGTCATGCACTACTGCTCAAAAGTACTTACGAAAGAAGTACGTGGCCTTTTTGGCCCATATCGTTCAAAAAGATGTCGAAAAGAAGAGTATACAAGACATTCCTATCATTCAGGATTTTCCCGAAGTATTTCCCGAAGTATTTCCCGAAGATTTATCCGGACTTCCACCCGTTCGATAAGTAGAATTTCGCATTGATCTTGTGCCCGGAGCTAACCCCGTGGCTAGAGCTCCTTACCGTCTTGCACCTTCTGAAATGCAAGAACTTGCAAGTCAACTTCAAGAGCTCTCCGACAAGGGATTCATCCGTCTAAGTCATTCACCGTGGGGTGCACCCGTCTTATTCGTCAAAAAGAAGGATGGATCATTTCGCATGTGTATTGACTACCGCGAACTCAATAAGCTTACTATCAAAAACCGTTATCCTTTGCCTAGAATTGATGATCTCTTCGATCAACTTCAAGGTTCTACTTGCTTCTCAAAGATTGATCTTCGATCTGGTTATCACCAACTTCGTGTGCATGAAGACGATGTTCCAAAGACTGCCTTCCGAACAAGGTATGGTCACTACGAGTTCATGGTTATGCCTTTTGGACTAATCAATGCACCCGCAGTTTTCATGGACCTCATGAATCGTGTGTGCAAACCGTACCTTGATAAGTTCGTGATCGTTTTCATCGATGACATCTTAATCTATTCCAAGACTAAAGCCGATCATGAGCAACATCTTAGATTGGTTTTGGATCTCTTGAAGAAAGAATAGCTATATGCCAAATTCTCCAAATGTGAATTTTGGTTAAAAGAAGTTCAATTTCTTGGTCATATTGTCAACGACAAGGGTATTCATGTTGACCCTGCTAAGATCGAAACGGTTAAGAATTGGAATGCCCCGAAGACTCCCACTGAAGTTCGTTCATTTCTTGGTCTTGCGGGATATTACCGTCGTTTCATCTCAAACTTCTCTAAGATTGATGTCCCCCTTACCGCATTGACCCACAAGGGTAAGACTTATGAATGGGGACCAAAGCAAGAAGAATTTTTCCAAACCCTTAAGCAAAAGTTGTGCAATGCTCCCATTTTGACTCTCCCTGATGGGAATGATGATTTAGTTGTCTACTGTGATGCTTCTAACCAAGGTCTCGGTTGTGTCCTCATGCAACGAGGCAAAGTAATCGCTTATGCGTCAAGGCAACTTAAGATTCATGAGAAGAATTATACGACGCACGATCTCGAGTTGGGTGCGGTCGTATTCGCATTGAAGATTTGGAGACATTATCTCTATGGCACAAAATGTGTGGTGTTCACCGACCACAAAAGTCTTCAACATATCTTTAACCAAAAAGAACTCAATATGAGGCAACGACATTGGGTTGAACTCCTTAACGACTATGACTGCGAGATTCGTTACCATCCCGGCAAAGCGAATGTTGTAGCCGACGCTTTGAGTCGAAAGGACCATGTTATGCTTCATTGTGCCCGAATTCAAACCGATATTCAAATCCGCATCTTAGAAGCTCAACACGTCACAGTCACCAAGGGTAACATGTACGAGGAAATGTCGTGTGGTGTTGAACTTCTTCTTGAATCAAAACCCAATGGCTTACTTTATTACTTGAACCGTATTTGGGTTCCCGATCGCGATGACCTCCGTACATTTCTCATGAACGAGGCTCACAAGACTCGTTATTCTATTCATCCTGGTGCGGATAAAATGTACCAAGATCTTCGCCAACAATATTGGTGGCCCGGAATGAAAAAGGACATTGCTCACTATGTTGCCAAATGTCTAACGTGTTCCAAAGTCAAAGCCGAACACCAACGTCCTTCCGGATTACTTGAACAGCGGAAATTCCCATGTGGAAATGGGAGAACTTAGCCATGGATTTTATTACCAAACTCCCTCGCACCTCGAGTGGTTATGATAGCATTTGGGTGATCATTGACCGTCTCACCAAATCTGCTCATTTCTTGCCTATCCGTGAAGACTATCGGGTTGAGAAACTAGCCCGACTTTACATCGATGAAATTGTGAGCCGTCATGGCGTTCCCTTGAACATAATATCTGATCGAGATGCCCGGTTCACTTCTCGATTTTGGCAATCTCTCCAAACTGCTCTTGGCACACGATTGGATTTGAGCACGGCTTACCATCCTCAAACTGATGGTCAAACCGAGCGAACAATCCAAACTCTTGAAGACATGCTTAGAGCTTGTGTAATCAATTTTGGTGGCAATTGGGATTCACATTTATCCCTCATTGAGTTCTCTTACAATAATAGCTACCACACAAGTATCAACATGGCTCCATTCGAAGCTCTTTATGGTCGCAAGTGTCGTTCTCCTATCTGTTGGAACGAGATTGGTGAAGCACAAAACACCGGTCCCGAGCTAATTCAAGAAACATCCGACAAGATTATTCAAATCCGTGACAACATCCGAACAGCGAGAAGTCGGCAAAAGAGTTATGCCGACAAACGACGAAAACCCTTGGAATTCCAAGTCGGTGACCTTGTTCTTCTTAAGGTGTCCCCGTGGAAGGGTGTGATCCGTTTTGGAAAGAAAGGCAAGTTAGCCCCTCGCTATGTTGGTCCATTCAAAATCCTTGAAAGGATTGGGAAAGTGGCTTACAAACTCGAGTTACCTCCATCTCTTGGCAATGTGCATCCTACATTTCATGTATCTAATCTGAAGAAATGTCTCGCTGATGAGAATCTCCATATACCACTTGATGACGTGCACATTGATGAAACGATGCACTTCGTTGAGAAACCGGTAGAAATTATGGATCGTGAAATCAAGCAACTCAAGCGAAGTCGTATTCCTATTGTCAAAGTTAGTTGGGAGTCTAAGCGTGGTCCTGAATTCACTTGGGAACGAGAGGACCAAATGACCCCCATCTTTTTACTGATGCCGTAGCTTCCTCTAACTAAATTTCGGGACGAAATTCCCTTAACATGGGGAGACTGTAACATTTCTGATTTTTAGTATCCGTATTTTCAATTCAATGTAATGCACTTCAAACTCAATTCTAGTGCACTGTTTTATTCTATTTCGTACCCTCAATTTAATACTATATTTCAATGCAAATCCGTAAATTTTACTCGGTTTTATCCTATTAAAACAATACATAAGTATCTAATTATACAAATATGGCAAAAGACTAAAGTTAGAAGGTCTGATGTTGAAAAGTAGCAAGAAACCCTAATAAGCACGGTCGCGCCTCGTTCTGGAACGGTCGCGCCGAGTGCTTTTGCACGGTCGCGCGACTTGCTTTGGAACGATCGCGCCTGGTGCCTTAGCACGGTCGCGCCTCGTTTGGGCACGGTCGCGCCTAGTACCAGTTGAAACGTAAATACAGTTTTTAATCACCCGATCGTTAAGTTCCGTAACCGATTTACACTTCATTACCATTAACGAAAGCAATGACATTTCCATTTACAACTAACGTCTCAAATTAATCCAATCCATCTCAAAAATCGCTCAGACATTTCAAGAAAACACGAATTCTCTCTTTCGATCGGAATTATCGCAACCAAGTAGCAGATTCACGCTACTCAATCCTCACTAAAGCTACTGGACTCTCTGGTTTAGCCGGGATTGCAGCAGAGAACGCCGGAAGCCATCCGCATCGCCGCCGAGACTCTTTCCTACCGTCCTCTATCAATTCGCTACTCTTCCGGGTAATTGAAACTCTGTCCTCAGTCTATTTAGTCTCTAGATCAAAAGCCCCATGTTAATTTGGGCTTCCATTATAGAAATCCTCCCAAAACCGAATCTATATTTTATCAACAATGGTTTAATCGATTTCGACCCAGAACATGTTGTTAATACAATTAAAACATCCCAACATACTCGTAACATCACTATGAATAAAAGCCCTATGATTTCAAACACTAACAATGTAAGAATCAGTCAATTCGTGTCTGTTTTGAAAGAGACACGGTCGCGCTAATCATCTAGCGCGGTCGTGCCTCATGAGACGCGGTCGTGCCGACTATCAGCGCGGTCGTGTCCTCCTGTCCAGACCCAATCATGCCCTTTGGCTAATCTCAGTCGTGTCTTAGAATCATAGACACGATCGTGCCTGGCCAAGGCACGGTCGTGCCTAAAGATTTAGTTAGTTAAGCCTCTGTTTGATCAACACGGTCGCGCCCTGACTAGCATGGTCGCGCCCGTGGTTTGAGCACGATCGTGCCCTTCCTAGGCACGGTCGTGTGTGAGTTAAATTTTTGGCAGAATTATAATTTTATATATTTTTCAAACAATAAATATTTCTGATTAAATTACAAAATAAAAATAGTTGATTTTTATAAAAATGCATTTAATTCTATTTAGAAAGATCAAATATTTAATCTTGGAATAAATAGAAAAATTATTTATTTAAAGTTTATAAAAAAATTAAATTTACAATTATTGCTAGACCTTAGTATTTAAATGGTTAAGTTACATTTTATAAATAAATAAATAAAATAATAATTATTTATTTACTTTATGTTTAAACAAAGACATTTATTTATTTACACTTAATTTCATTTAACACTTATAATATTTTCATAAACAATAATTATTTACATTACTTATTTAATTATTCAAACTCAAACCTTAATCAAAATGTTCTAAAAATATTCTTTCAAACTTTATATATTTTATTCAATACATCCAATTACAAATCAATGACCTTTTTACACAAGTCCAAATGCAACTTTAGACTTAAACTTTGGTGCACACTATTAATACCATATACATTACATTTTAGGTTAACTTGTGCATTTCAAGGATCTTTATTCTATCTAGTATCTTTGTTAGCTACGCCTTCAAACCAAGTGAGTATTTTATAGCCCCTTTTACTCTTTTACATTTTTGGGGTGAAACATGAACTCTATCAAATTACATGTTTACATTTACACAAACAACACCAATACAAATCCTATTTACATTCATGTGTGCAATTTGAGCTTTATGCCTGAGTGCTAGTTGTGCTAACTTTTGTATGCGATTATGTGCAATCATTAACTATTCAAGCCGACGGTTTTCAATGATAGATCTATTGAGTCTGACAAACCCACCCAGATTGGGGTGATTGATACCGACAACACAATTTTGCATGCTAGTTACAAAGGTTTGATTGTACTTGGTTACACAATAGCTGCTCCCCATAAATGCCTTATTTATCATGTTATGTAAGGATTTGTTTTACAAACTATAGGCTATCTATATAAACCTGTGTTATACTCACCAACTTTTTAGTTGACTTTATTTTATTCATGTTTCAGGTTCTAATGTGTGAGATTGATCAGGATGTGCTACACATAGGCTTGGACTTAGTTAAATTAAATAAAAGAACTCTATGTATTTCAAGTTTGTTCTATCTTGGATTTGGTTGTGTTTGGACTATTTGTTATGAAATTTGATGTTTAATATATTCAATCTAATCAACCTTGTGCTTATGAACAGTCTACATGTCCCGCCCCGATGATTCCGCTATCGGTCGGGGTGTGACATGGACCGTTCAAGATAGTGAAGAGAATTGGCCCAGTAGCGTATCAGCTGGACCTACCTGAAGGACTTAGTGGTGTACAAGATGTCTTTCATGTCTCGAACTTGAAGAAATGTCTAACAGACGAAACACTCGCGGTTCCTCTTGAGGAACTACACATCTATGAACAACTGCGGTCCGTTGAAGAACCGGTAGAAATCATGGATAGGCAAATCAAAACGTTAAAACGCAGTAAAATCCCTATTGTCAGAGTTCGTTGGAACTCGAAACGCGGACCGGAATTCACGTGGGAACACGAGGATCAGATGATGCACAGATATCCTAATCTGTTCAAGCACTCTGTGTCAAATTCTTAAGGTACTATTTAATTTTCGGGACGAAAATTCTTTCAACTAGGGGATGATGTGATATCCCGGGAAATTTTTTTATTATTATTTAATGTTCGGGACGAAAATTCCTTCAACCAGGGGATGATGTGACAATCCGGACTTTTCAAATTAACTCCGTTAACAATTCCGTTAAATATCCTATCTAAAACTTAACCTGTTAACTAAACCCAGTTAAATCTAACCCCAGGGTCTAATTCTGCCATTTTCTGATCTCAAACTTCAGGGACTGATCCTGTCAAGTCTCTAAACTTGACCTGTTGACTTGCAAAGTCAAAATCAAAAGGAAATTGATCCCTGTTGATTTCTTGGAGTCAAACTCGTAACATTTTGATATCAATTCGCATTCATGATCGATGTTATATCGGAATTTGTAACCGTCGTATACAAACAGACCTTTAACGAACTTAATTAAGACTTAATCATCACCATTATACTGAAATTAATTTTAATTAATAGGTATTAACTCAAAACCGTCGACAATGATTATTTGACTCTCGAATTCGATTAAAGCTGATGTTAATCTCACAAATTGAACTCCTGCGCACTTCATTCGAACACAATTGAAGCAATTACACACATCAAACTCGTCGGAATCACAGCAGAAGTCGCCAGAATCTAACCCGCAAGCCGTCGGCACTCGGTTTAGTTGATCACCATCAATCCATCAACGTTTCTGGTAACTAATTGCATCCTTAGTTTCGTTTGAGCCTATTAACTGAAAGCCCTATGAGTATTGGGGCTCATAATATCAAATTAATTGAAATCCAGAATCTTGGGTTCATACGAAATCTAATTTGGGGCTTTTGACTCTGGACTCAATCATAATTCAATTAAACCATATGGCTAGAACCGAAATCACTCTTTTAGTGGAAGCCCTATGTTAATTTGGATTTTCACTATCGAATTTAACTCAAATCGATTCTAAGGTTCATATCCATTTGGTTTAATCGAACCCTATCCTAGACACATTTGAAATGCAATTAATTCTTATCAGTAGACTCGCCTTGATGTCTACATTAAAAGCCCTATGAAATCTATGGGTTTTATCATCTAATCGAAACCGGATCGAACCTAGGGTTCTTATGGCTTTCTAGTTAATCGAATTCATACCAACACTCATTTTAAATGAAATTAAAATATACCAGCAGATTCGCAATCATCAAATTAACAAAAACCCTATGAATCCAACACTTTTCAATATCAGAATCAATCAAATCGATTCAGGATCAAATCGAGGGTTTTCGGCCTTTTGAATCTAATATTTAACGATCATAAACTTGTTGGTTTTGCAATTAAATACACACACAGATGCGTATGGACCCGATTAACAAAACCCCTAGGTCACTTTGATCGATCGTTATCAGATTCGTGGAAATTGGGGCTGGTTTCGATCGGACTGTGATATGGGGGAAGATCACGCTGGATCTCATTGATAAAACCATTTGAACCGGGTATCTAACGCGATACCCTAGCGGGCGGGAATGGTTGAGACAATGTGCATGTGTGGGAGAGACCCGGGTTCGAGACCGGGCTCCCACATTTTATTTTTGAGACACTTTTGATAATAAAAAATTATTAAAAATCAAACCCTATATTATTATAATATTATATTAATATGTTTTAGCCCTTGAAACCACCCCTTAAGCTCGGGTTTGAATTATTAACCCATTTTTTTTATATACTATTCCCACTTTTAAAAATAATATATTTATGTTATTGTCGAATAAAAATAATATATTTGTATTATTTTCAAGCCGTAACTTCATATAAAATAATATGTTTTTATTATTTTTAACCCGTGAAAAATCCTATTAAATAATATATATTTTTATATTATTTCAACACATTTAATTACTTTGTGTGACGTTTAAACTAAAAATAATATAATCGTTTATATTATTTACTCACGTTTAAATACTCGATTAAAAATAATATATTTATTATTTTCCCACACAAATGATTATTTAGATAGTACTACGATCCTAAAAATAATATATTAAATTATATTATTTTTCTAACTTTTGTAAACGACTTTAACGTACGAATGTATTTATTTATTTATTTATTTATTATTCGTTATTAACGCACGGCACGTAACGCTTTTCCCTTAATAATTATATTAAGAAATTTATATAATTCCGTAGACACGTTCGTCTACTCTTAAATTCTTAGAAAGCGTTAACATGTTCTAACTTCCGTGTCGTCGTCACAAATCCCAACTTGTCCCTAACTTATGTGTTTATAATTCTAGGGCATACCTAAGCCGTGCAGGCTAACACTTGAGATTTCAAATCTCATACTTGTGTGATACTACCTACTACACAACGCATGTGAGTTTCACGGCCACTTTTACTGTTTTTTTTTATTTGGGGGAGAAAACATGTCACAACCCTTTTTGGGTTATTGTAATTCATATGATATCACTGTTGAGGCTAAGCGTAACACACTATCATGAAAAGTCCTCACACACATCGGACCGTTAATATGGTATGAACGAGGTAATTTTGGTAGTACTACTGGGTTTGACAAACCCCACCCGCGTTAGTCGCGCTAACTCGATTGGAGGTCGAACGGGTGTTATATTGACCTTAACACATTAGTCAGAGTTGATAGACCTGACTGGCGGCAAACAAACAAACACACTGTCAGTTTCGGATGCGAGCGCTTTAGCAAAACATGAATATAGGCATGCAACCTATTGATACACATATTGAATGTACATAATCCGCAAATGCTTTATTTGAAATGATTGAAACCTATGAACTCACCAACCTAGTGTTGACTCGTTTTCTTACGTGTTTTATCAGGTTGGCACTCAGGATCACGTTAAGTCATGCATGTGTCTTGGACTACAATTGAAATAATTATCTATTGAATAATCTTTATGTTTCGTTTGTATTTGTATTTAGGTGCGTTGTTTTGCGCATTTACTTTCGTTTAACGCTTCCGCATATACACTCTGAACCTTGATCTTTTATGTTATTACATTTCAAGTCCCATATAGTGTCGTTTGAAGTAACTGATGTCTGAGATCCTGGTATGTCACCTTCTAAAACGGTAAAACTCCGTTAGTGGAATTTGGGGGTGTGAATGTAGGATGAATGCCACTAAACTCATCTGGTAGGTCCAGTCGGTATGCTACTTGACCGACTCTTGCTAAGATTTTGAATGGTCCGACAAACATTGGACTTAGTTTTCCACGTTTACTGAATCGGATGATTCCTTTCCAGGGTGACACTTTTAACAGTACCATGTCCCCTACTTGAAACTATAAATCTCTTCTTCTCTTATCCGCATATGATTTCTATCTTTCTTTTGCGGCTTTCATGCTAGCTTTGACTTGTTCGAATTTCTTGGAAGTAGCTTTGACCACTTCGAGACTCGCAAAGTGTTTTGTCCGATTTCCCCCCAACAAACCGGGGTTCTACATCTCCTTTCGTACAACATCTCAATTGGTGGCATGCCAATAGTTGAGTGATAGTTGTTGTTGTACGAAAACTAAGCAAACGACAGGTGGCTATCCCAGCTCCCACCGAAACCAATGATACGGGCTCGGATCATGTCCTCCAAAGTCTGAATGGTTCTCTCGGATTGACCATCGGTTTAAGGGTGGTAAGCGGTGCTGATGTTCAGTCTTGTACACATTGCTTCGTTGAACCTTTTCCAGAATCTTGATGTGAACCGAGTGTCCCTGTCGGACACAATTGACAATGGCATACCGTTTCTGCTTAAAACTTCATTGATAAATAACTCTGCTAGCTTCTCAGACGAGAAAGCCTCCCGGATTGGTAAGAAGTGAGCAATTTTCGTCAGGCGGTCGACGATCACCCATATGGTATCATTGCCTTTAGCTGTTCACGGTAGCTTGGTAATGAAGTCCATCGTGATCTCATCCCATTTCCATCCTGGTATTGGCAAGGGCTGCATTTTACCACATGGTTTCTTGTGCTCGGCCTTAACCAGTGAACAAGTTAGGCACTTGCTCACATATTCAGTTAAATTGTTCTTCATGCCAGGCCACCAGTATTCTTTCTTCAAGTCCTGGTTCATTTTGTTCGTCCCGGGGTGGATGGAGTAGCAAGACTTATGGACCCCGTCAAGGATTTTGGCCCTAAGTTCACCAATCTTGAGTATCTATATCTGGCCAAACTGAGTTCGTACCCCGTACACATTAGTTTCCAGGTTTGCTTGTTGTCCCACCATTCTTTCTCGTTTCACATTTCTCTCTAATAGAGCCTCCATTTACACTTTTTCTATTTCAACCATCAAATCCAGTGTGATAATTAGTTGACATGCTTTGATCCGGATAGGTGTCGACTCTTGCGTCAGCCACTACGTTTGCCTTGCTCGGGTGGTATAGTATTTCGCAGTCGTAATCCTTTAGTAATTCTAACAACCTTCTTTGCCTCATGTTTAATTCATTTTGCTCGAATAAGTACTTCAGGCTCTTGTGATCGGAGTAAATGGTGCACTTGACTCCGTACAGATAGTGCCTCTAAATATTTAACACAAAAACTACCGCTGCCAACTCCAGATCATGAGTAGGGTAGTTCATTTGTGAATCTTTAACTGTCGTGAGGCGTAAGCGATTACTTTTCCTTGTTGCGTAAGTACACAACCCATCCCCTGACCTTAAGCGTCAGAGTAAACTACCAAGTCTTCGTTTCCCTCAGGTAAGGTCAAGACTGGAGCTTGTATTAATCGTGTCTTTAATTCTTCAAACGCATTGTTATGGGTTGGACCCCATTCATACTTTACCTCCTTACGCGATCATTTTGTTAGTGGTGAGGCTATTCTTGAGAAATCCTAGATGAATCTTCGATAGTAACCTGCCAATCACAGAAAACTTCATATCTCTGTTGGTGTTTTCAGGACGTTCCATTCTTCTACTGTTACGATCTTTGTAGGGTCTATGATAAGGCGGTATGGGTTTATAACATGACCTAGGAATTGACTTCCCTAAGCCATAATGTGCATTTAGAAAATTTTTCATATTGCTTATCCTGCTTCAGAACCTCTAATACCTCCCTTAGGTGACAGTGGTGATCCCCTTTATTCTTTGAGTAGATGAGAATGTCATCTATGAAAACTATCACTGACCGATCCAACATTTCTCAGCATACTCTGTTCATTAAATCCATAAATGATGCGGGGGCGTTGGTTAATCTGAAGGACATCACGAGGAATTCATAATGTCCATAACGC
This sequence comes from Smallanthus sonchifolius, assembly GCA_023525975.1. Taxonomy (NCBI): domain Eukaryota; kingdom Viridiplantae; phylum Streptophyta; class Magnoliopsida; order Asterales; family Asteraceae; genus Smallanthus; species Smallanthus sonchifolius. Next base: position 24,856,550 of record CM042037.1, read on the forward strand.
GTGCGAAACACGGTTTTTGGTACATCTTCCTCCCGTACTTTCAATTGATGGTAACCCGACCTAAGATCCATCTTTGAGAACCAACTCGCGCCTTGTAGTTGATCAAAAATATCATCAATTCTGGGCAGTGGGTATTTGTTCTTTACTGTTCGTTTGTTCAATTCACGGTAGTCGATGCACATGCGCACTCTGCCGTCTTTCTTCTTTACAAATAATACCGAAGCGCCCCATGGTGAGATGCCCGGTCTGATAAATCCTTTCTCTGTTAGTTCTTCTAATTGTGATATTAATTCTTTCATTTCTGACGGAGTCAATCGGTAGGGTGTTTTGGTAACGGGTTGAGCTCCTGGCAGTAGGTCGATTTGAAAATTCTATTTCCCGATCGGGTGGCAAGCCAGGTAGATCTTCTGGAAACACTTCTGGAAAGTTACACACCACGGGTACATCATTGAGTTCTTTCGTTTTCATTCTATCATCAATAACATACGCCAGATAAGCTTCGTAATCGCGCCTCATATAACTTTCGGCCTTGATCATCGAGATGACGTTCGACATTGAGCAATTCCAATCCCCATAAACCGTAATCGGACTGCCGTCAGTAGCTTTGAGATGTATCATCTTTCGTTTACATATGATTTGAGCTTCATTGGCAGCTAACCAATCCATGCCCAATACTACGTCGAATCCTCCTAGGGTGAGAAGGAATAATCTAAAAGGAAACTTACGGCCCTCTATTTCTATTGTGCAATCGTCAGTCATTTGGATGACTACTGAGTTTCTACCCACGGCTGTTTCTACGCTAAAAGCTTTTACTACAGTATTGATTGTGTAGTCTAGTTTGCGACTAAAGTTATTCAATATAAATCTCTTGCTAGAACCAGAATCAAAGAAAATAGCAGCATGTTCATCATTAACTAAAAATGTACCTGACACGACGTCAGGGTTCCCTCTGGCTTCTTTCTCGGTCAAGGCGTAGACTAGGGTACTAGCCTTAGGATGTTCCTTCTCTTTCCCTTTTCCCGAACCGGATTACCCCGTCTTCATGCAATCCTTTGTCAGGTGTCCCATCAATCCACAACCCTGGCACTTGGTGCCGCTTAAACATTCCCGAGAAAAGTGTTCTGCTTACCCACACTTATAACACATGGTGGAGCCAGCTCGGCATTCGTCGCGATTTTGTCTCTCACATTTCTTTCAAGCTTCATACTCATCTGTTCTTGGCTTCTTAACTTCAGTAGTTAAATTCCCTTTCCAGTACCCTTAGACGGGTTCTCCCATTTCCTCTTCGACACTTCAGGAGTTGGGTCTTCATTGGCATAATTGTCATAGACGATTTGTCAGACCCCGCCTCAGGCACCCCCTAGACGTGTGTGACAAACGATTTGTACCTGCTTTGATTTTAGAGTTTTTATAAAACACAGCGGAAGTCTTTTCACAAGGATCGTTTCATTTTTTTTCAACCTCAAGGGTTGTATTTGTAAATATCAAAACTTAGTTGGAAAACAAAAGTCTTGTATTTACTTTCATAAACGTAGGGAATAAAATACCCTTTGATTACAAAACTGAGTTTGAAATCAAATACAAATACAGCCAACGAAAATAGTACTATCCAGTGTTGATCAGTCTCCCATTCCTATCTCCATTTTTCTTTGTTTAGGATTTCCTATACACGAGCCCTAAGAATCCAACGTGTAAGTTATCCTTTTCAAAGGGTCAGATCTTATGTCTGCCCTCTCTCTTTCTCATATCATGGGTCAGATTTGATTTTTTCCCTTATCCCATTTTCATCATATTTTATTTATTACTTGAAAACATTTTTGAAAATAAAACGTCATAGCGAACGCCGGTGAATACAATTATCTTGACAGAAAATTATTTGGGACAAAAAAGTATTAATTTCATAATCACAACTTTTATGTTCAATTCACACATTCAGCAGGCCCATGTCCTGACTGTATGCACTGGCGTCATGCCTTATAACAACGGACAGGTCCACGCATCTTAATTTGTTATAAGATAAGCACCAGCCGCAATCCGGGACTCTCCCCCGAGACCCGTGTATCCCTTGGAAGGTATACTTATGGCCCGAATGCTTTGTTCGTAGAAGAACGTTGAGCATTATTCCCTTAACCTTTATTTGTCCATTTTCGTAAATGTAAATGTTTGACCAAGTTTTGAAAGAGATAAAGTATTCACCTTGTTTATAGGAATGAGCCTCTAAGTTGGAAATTATAGATTCAGCTTCCTAACTTGGTTTCTCTAGCGTTTCAACACTTCTACGAGCGTTTCTTCTTAAACCGGGCACTACAATGAGCGGGAATCGAATTGGGATCGTCGAGAATCTTCTAGGAAGTCTCTGGAATAGAATTTGAATGTGATAGTCGTTTGTGGGATGAGAAAAACGAATGAGCTCGACCATCTATTTATAGGGCCAATTCTGAGGCCATGACGGACCGTCACCATATTAGGGTTTGCGTAGTCACAAGACACGCATCACCCCCTGGTCAGTTTGCGTCGTGATGGATCGTTACTAGGCGTGACGGTCCGTTACGGAGTGATACGTGACGCACCCAGGGCTTTTTGTGGTTGTGACGGACCGTTACCAGGCGTGACGGTCCGTTATAGGGTTTCCACGTGTCAAATTGTAACCATGAGTCACTGGACACGTGGCAAGCTGTCATTGTATGCGTGCTCAGCCCGTAACGGACCGTTACCGTCCGTGACGGTCCGTTACCGTTGAATTTTCATGTTTTCTACTTTTGAACCTTGATCTTTGGTATAATTACACTTATAGTCCTTGTGGTTTATACCTTTGTCAAATCTATGACATTTTCATGGCAGGTGTTACACGATTCCACTCAGATTCACTACCGACTTGAAGGTCCAGGGTAGGTTGCCTTTGACATGAACTCGGACCCTTTGGGGCAGGCCCTTGACATAATACTTGATCAGTCTCTCTTCCGTTTGCACCAGATGAGGTACGAGCTGGGCTAACTCGTTGTACCTTGAAGTGTACTTGCGATGAGTCATGTTAACAGCTTTGAAGTTCAAGAACTCATTTTCCACCCTATCAATCTCGTTCTGAGGGCAGAACTTTTGGATCATCAGCCTTTTCAGGTCTTCCCAGGTCATCCTCCTTAGAGCGTTAGGTGTTTTAGACCTTTGAATGTTTCTCCACCTACTCAGTGCCTCGTTGGTTAAGGAATGAGCAACGAACTTAACAGCTTGATCGGGTCGACATTCACTTATGTTGATCACGCCGTTCATCCTTTCGATCCATTCAAACGTAGCTACTGAATCCTTGTTCCCATCAAACTTGGGCGGGTCACAGTCCTTAAAGCCCTTGTAGGTGCACCCTCGAGTATTCAGTCCCATATTTACCTCATCCCCATCACTGTCATAAACCCTCTCTCATGTGTTTCCTTCTTCTTTCTCCTTGCTTTTCTTTAGTGCCTCAGTCAGTTAGTTAGGCAGTACGTCCTTCAGAGTTAACACGACCTCACGGGAAATAGCATCCCTAACTTCAGGTTCCAGTCATAGTGATCCTTCATTGCCTTCACCCAGTGGGGTCACATTAGTTTCATGCTCGCTCTCAGTACGTTCTATGTGCACACTTTCCTCACGTTCCACATGCACACTTTCCTCATCATTACGTCTTCGGTACAATGGTGGCCTACCGACTCGCCTGGTACGACCGCCACGACGTCCGTTTCCTCTTCTACCAGCCATAGATTCTAAATTCCTGACAAGTAAGAGGGAATACACCAATTTCATTCCTTCAGATCTTAGTTTAGAACAGTACGAGCAAGGTAAATTCTTAATTACAGACTTACAGTGACCGGTTTATGATTAATAATTTCCTTTTCTTTTCGGGTTCAAAACTCTTCACATCAGAGGTGACATTGACATCTATGCGTTCTAAGTTAAGGCGTCTACTCCTATCTACAAGCATTAACTTTACTACTTACTTACTGTGATGGCGTTGGCTACCCATACTAACATCCGTGCTTTGGTCCCATTATCAGCTTGAGTCCAGACATTTAGGGATGTCTGAATCTCTCAAACTAATGCTCAGATACCAACTTGTAAGGCCCAAACCCAGGAGGCCTCACGTGTTAGATTTACTCATAAACATAGTCATCAAAGTATTGAACTTAAATTAAAAACATTCAAAGTAGCGGAAGCATACATCATTCGGTTACATAACAGCGGAAGTCTAAACATTAAAGAAACATTGTCTTAGCATATAATCAAATAATATGGGATGTCAATCTTGTGCCAGGTGGCCATCACGCCTTTGAACGTCCTTTCTTCTTGTTACCTGAAGTGCATACTAAAAGTCTTCTTGTAACATACCTAAATTAAATAAACCTAAATAAACGAGATAGCGGTCGAGATCGATAAAGTAAGGTGGAAAGGAAACATGCGGGCTTGGCCTCGGGCCAGCGCATGGGCCATGAGCAATGGAGGGAGGCCCTTAACTTAGCTACATCACCACATCCTTCCCTCACCTCCACCATTTGCGCAAACTTAGAGAGAGAAAGAGAGAACCGGGTCTAGAGAGAGAAAGCAAAGGAAACGGCTCAAAAGCTCGGGAATCGTCACTCTCCATCTTAGGAACGTTTAGCAACAAAGGGGAAATGAAAACAGGTAACCTCTATGCTCGAATCTAAGCTTTTAATAAAGAAATGGGTTTTAGGGTTTAAGCGGGTTTTGAATCAAAAGTCGGGATTTTTACGTGTAAAATGGCATAAAAAGTATGTATTTAGCTTCATGGAAGCTAGATACAAGTTTTGGACGTAAAATGATCAAATCTTGGATAAAAAACGATGAAATCAGCCAAGAACATATGAATCGTCCGAAAACTCCATGAATGGTCCGAAAACTTTGAATCGTCCGAAAAGTATTTTCGGACGGAACATTTCGATCGAAAAATATTTTCGGACATGACATTTTGGTCGAAATGTATTTAGGACAGAAAGAGATTTCGGACAGATGTTTTCGAATGAAAAAGACATGTAAAATAAAATAGTTCTAACACAGAAGTTTTCGGTCGAAATAAATATATTTCGGTTGAATAAGATTTCGGACAGATAGTTTTCAAATGAAACATATAGGTTGTGACCTTATTCCATTCATGACCCTTGACAAATCTGTTAACACCCACCTAACTCGGAGCTCCTTAGTATCCTACGGGAGCTGCTCATCTGGTGAGTTCTATTTGCCCCCTATATGTTATGTGCAAATTATTTTAAATGTTTTGGGGTTGAAGTGTATACACTAAATGAATGAATGTTATGAATGCCAATATGATCATACGTGATATATATATATATATATATATATATATATATATATATATATATATGGATGTTAATGTGTCATACGTAAAAAAAATGATGAACAAGAATGAAACGTATGTATTCAAAGAATGAAATGAATGAATGGAATAACGTACATGAATGAAATCTTGCTTTATATTTATACATAACATGTTATGAGTGAATGAAAACGCTATAGACGCTTCGATGATAATGGCTACTTCGGTAGACGGACGACCACGTAACTATTTTGCAACCAGGACATGTACGTACCTTCATCAGCTAGGACGTTTAAGAGGGCAATAACGGACGGTCACATTCGTGACCGGACGATTGCAATAATAAGTAGAACGGTTGCATAAATAATAGTACGCGTGGGAAACGGATGCCTTAGGGCAGACGGGCGAATAATACGGTCTACGAGGTAGAACGGTGAGGACGGCTGGTCGAAGGAATCCGGATGGTATAGCATGACGTATGGTCGAAGGAATCCGTACGATCATGGAGGACGGACTACAACGGTAGGACGGCCGTTTGTCTATGTGACTTACGCAAATCAATGTTGGGCTGATCACCCTTATGTGTATGACCAATTACTGTTTAATGAATGCAAAAGTGAATATATATATATATATACACGTCTTCATATACGGCTAGAACTCACCAGCGTTATTCCCTTAACCTTTATTTGTCCATTTTCGTAAATGTAATGGTGTATGACCAATGTTGGGCTGAATGATAAATGAAGGCAATGATATGTTAAATGTGTATTTATATATTTTATATATTTATACTTATAAGGAAATGATGCTTATACCTAATTGACAAACTAGAACTCACCAGCGTTAGCTGACTTTTAGTATGCACTTCAGGTAAGAAGAAATGAGGTCACGCGAAGGCTTGAAGGCTACCCCGCTCAAGTAATGACATTCCATTTACTTAAATTTCATGTTAAGACAATGTTTATGTTAAATGTTTTGAGACTTCCGCTGCCATGACATGTAACTGAATGATGTATGCTTCCGCTACTTTGATATTTTAATATTAAGTTCGGCATTTGATGACTATGTTTATTAGTAAATCCAGTGAGTGAGGTTTCCCAGAAAAAGGGCCTTACACATCACGCCTTTGAACGCCCTTTCTTCTTGTTACCTGAAGTGCATACTAAAAGTCAGTTAACGCTGGTGAGTTCTAGTTTAACACAAGAAGACATAAACATTATTCTTTCTCATACTTTCATGAGTATAAGTATATTTATATGTATACATTTATCATTTCACTTCTTTCTTTCATATTTCATCCATATGTGCATACGTACATAAATACATACATTCATTAGAACATTCATTTGAACGTTCGTTTGTTTTACACATAAGGGTGATCAACCCTTCATTGATTACGTAAGTCACAAAGACAAACGCTCCGTCCTACCGTCGTAGTCCGTCCTCCATAACTACCCGACCAACCTTCGGTCGTTCGTCAAGAAATACCGTCCGACCAACATTCGACCATCCGTCTTAACCGTCCAACCGTCGTAGTCCGTCTGATACTCCCGTCTGCCTTAAGGCAGCCGTTTCCCACCCGAACTATTTATACAACAGTGCATTGATTGAGGGATTGACTCTACCGTAGTAGCCTTAGTTTAGTCTACCTTTCGAGACTTTTAATTCTGACTGCATAATATTCGAGTGGTCGTTCGTCTACCGAAGTAGCCGTTATCATCGTTTCCGTCATAACGTTTATTATTACATATCAAGCAATACATACATGGATATAAAGCAAGATTTTATTGTTATACGTTATGTTATATTTTTCATACATAGCAAGCAATATATACATGGATATAAAGCAAGATTTCATTCTTATACATTATGTCATACTTTCTTTTCATTGCTTATAAACATACTTGTCATCATTGTATTTATAATGTATTTTCATATAACACATAAGGCTATATATAGCATTCATAACTTTCGTTCAGTTTGTGTATACACTTCAGCCCCAAAACATTTAAAATCATTTGCACGTAACACATAGGGGGCACACAGAACTTACCTGATGAGCGGTTCTTGAAGTATACTAGCTGGTTATTGAGCATCACTAAGGTCACAGACAATCTGTATAATCAAGTCATACGAGATAAGATAATGATCCTTAACGACACTTAAACGTTTCTATACTTAGGGTTAGGCGAACTTAGGTAAGTTCGCCCCTCTTTGATTTAAGCGAACCTAATAGTTTAGCTTGGTTGGTATTGAGCGAATCTATTAGATTCGCCATCATGGATTCTGAGCGAACTTGTCAGTTTCGCTAGGGTGTCGCTAAGCGAACTTAGTAGATTCACCAGGCAGGCTCTTAGCGAACATAGTAGATTCGCCAGGTTTGCATTAAGCGAACATAGTATATTCGCCAGGTTTGCATAAGCGAATCTGTTAGTTTCGCTAGGTCGTCTTCTCCAACAGAAAACTAGGGTTTTCTGCATGGAGGAGACGGCTACGGATTATGTTCGTCAAGATGCTAGCTTTTACGTTCAAACCCTTGGTTTTAACTTCATGATGCTAGATCTAAGGTTTGTTTCGAGTTTCAAACGTAAAAATCCAACCTTTTGATACGAAAACTATAAAACCCAACAAAACCAAAAACTCAGATTTCAGGGTATAAGGTTACCTTTTGAGCTCGTTCCTTCTTGCTAAACACTCTGTAGGTGGAGATGATCGATCCCCGAGCTTCTTAGACTGGAGCTCCCCTTTGTCTCTCTGTCCTAATACTCCTTCTCTCTCTAGCTCTAGCGAAAGTGTGAAGAATGAGGGTGATGGTGCTGATCAAGAGGGTTTTACCCCCTTATTAGGCCCATGGGCCGATCCCCCTAGTTTCGCCTCTAACTTTCGCCCCTTTTTCCTTATTCTTTCGTCCAATCATTAAATCCTCGGCTTTTATTGCTATTATTTATTTTGGGATGTTACAATTTGTAACTCTGGGATTGAAAATGTAGTATGGAAAATTATGAAAAGGTATTGTATGTTTAACTAAATAAAGCTTGCCCTAAATGGGAGATATACCTCACTATGACAACCTCCATTTATTCGAGTCCTTTCCTTTTTCGTTCAAAGCTAGAGAGAGAAAGAAATAGAGAGAGTAGCCAAGAGTGTGTTAAACCACAAACTTTCACGAGATTTTAAAGTTCAAAGGCGAGAATTTTACATAAAAGTTTGTATTGGAATATGCATGGAATCGTGTTATACGTACAGTTGTTTTGAGGTGTTTCATGCTATAAAGTTAGGATCTTGGTGTGTTTTTTCAGATTAACATATGCAACTCTCAAACTTCACTTTTCTAGCTCTTCTCCCATTTTTTTCTTCTTTGCTATCAACGTCACCCACGCAGTCACACGCACGCGCACACACACCCTCCCCCCACCAGGAAAGTTTGTGTGTCGCCACCCCTTCCCCACTATAACCGGATTTGTACAAATTTTACAGAACATCACCCCAAAGTTTTCAAGTTTGTCCCCTTTTTCAAGAATACTTAAATGCTCCCTTTTTAAAAAGAACCATCCACTTTACCATCTTATATATAAATGTACACCCTCATAATATGTTACGTGCATTATGTTATACACACTGGATATTGGTTCATTACATTGTGGCCAACTTAATTTATATATTTTTAACCAAACATACACACCCTTAACCTAGAAAAAGGTGATGGTAATTTGCTTCCTAGTTATATACAACTCGTTAAGGTTGCAAATGTTATGGGCTTATACGTACGTGTTAGTTCATTAAAGTTTAACTGGATAATTAAACAGACATGAACATTTAAATGAAAAATCTTATTTGTTCTATTCGTTTATTAAAATATAATTTTATTCGTGTTCATTTGTATTCACTTATTTAAGACGGTAAACGAATAAACATAAAATATTTTTATTCTAACATATCAAAAACCATCCTTAGAAAATCAACAACTTTTTCTACCATGAAACAAAAATTAATTGAAGAAAATGTTATTTGCATAAAAAGATGATGCACGGTTTACAAAACTACAAAAAAGTGTAGGTGTTGACAGTTGACTTTTTGTCAACTCTGTCGTTGCTTTCAACTTTTTTAACTGCTTTAAGTCAAAGCAAACGACAATTGTATTTGTATTTGTATTTGTATTTGTATTTATACCGTCAAATCTACGGTTAGATTTCATCAGTCCTGGTTCCTCTCTCGTCTTTTCCGCAGCCACCATCACGTGCATAGCATGTTTTCCGCAGTATCAACCCCTCACCCCAACACTTTTTTTCATGAAAACAAAAATTCTGTCATGAATAACATAACTTTTTTTTTAAAATACATAACTATTTTAAAACAGGCTTTTTTTTAGAAATAGATGAAAAGTTTAATTAGACATTAGGTAAATAAAATAATTTCAGAACTTAACATCATTAAATATATATATATCTCCAACAACGCTCTTTAATAAATATATATATCTATAATATAATATAATATAACATAATATAACGTTTTCCCTGTATTACAAGAACAAATAAGAAAGAAGTCAGAGGTAAGAAAACCAAAAACACGAAAGTAATTATGTTCGTTGTAACTCTACAATTAGCGAGAATCACAATCAATCATTCCTTATGAGTTTATCTTTTTTTTCTCGCGCATCTATATAGACTTAAAGTCATGTGATACATGACATGTAGTCGCGTATCAGCTTTTCACTCGTGTATCGTCTCTCCCATGTGAAAGCTCCGACGACATCCAAATCTATTAGTGACCCCTCTACTATTAAAAAAACTTCAAGTGTAGAGGACAACATAAAGGTATATGCTAAATATTAAAGTTTAGGTCTACCCTTCCGCAACCCCTTTTCTACCCTAAGATGTTCAAAAAACTCGAGTGAATCTAGATGCCCTTAATGATGGAATTTGATATTTCTTCCCTAGGATCATATAAAAATGTTCTTTGGTCTTCATGAGCATCCACAGTTTTTTGCCAAATTTTTTATTAAGTTCTTCAATACTATGTGCAAAATTTCTATCAATAATGTATGTGCAAGTCCTTGCCTTGACTTTGCAACACAAATTTGTCTTGTAATATATTTTTCCAGTGGCTTTTGATTGAGACTACTAATTATATAAAAACTATAGACCATGGTGAGTCAACAACCGGTCTATATGGTTTCAACCACCTTTAAATATAATCTTGACCGTCTAAATTAAGCAGTTATTAATGAAATTAGATCTGACCCGTCTAAAGTAGGCGGTTATGCAAAAAACTTGACCGTTTTTTTTAATAAACATTTTTCAGCTCAACTTCATGTAACTCCCCACAACCTCATAAAACCTCTTAAATTAGGAAGTTCTACCAAAATTTCGCAGTTTAATTTTGCAGTTTAAGAACCAACTCCCACTCTCCCCATGGTTCCAGGCCTCCATCAGTTAACTCACATCTCCTCCTCACCCATAAAACTATCCCATCTCCACAACCTGAATCGCCAAATCAAAACCCAAACACAAGTTCTTTCTATGAGCTTGCGACATTCCCCAATTTACCAAGGTAAAGAGTAAACACACTTCTTTCCGTCACACTGGTCGCTAGTACACCTCTAATCTCGAGAAGATAATAGATTTCAGATCATTGATCATGATCATGTTTCAGAACAGTACAATAGTATATAATGATAGGGATCTTATGTGATTTTAACTTGGGGAAGGAGGGCATGAGAAATCTCAAAATTTAGGTTTCGGTTCGAGTAATTTGTTGATGAATAAAAGGTTTTTTAATCGAATTGTTTAAATTTCAATATTACTTCGACTTACCTCTGGTTGTGTTGATAAGGATGGTATTATTTACACTGTAGGGGGAAGGGGAGATGATGGTAATACAAACATTACAGCATTTTATGAGGCCTATTTTTGTACCAAGTTTTAGGCCTTTGATTCGTCGATTTGTAAGTTATCTCAAATTTGCTTTAGCCTCCATTATCCCTCAAACATTAACTTATGTATCTAGACTTATTTGAAGCTAGCTCTCATCCTTAATTGCATATGTTGATTGTTCATATGGCTTCATCCTCCAAACGGTTTTATTAATGTATGCAATATGTTTAGGGTTTTCACAATCTAGGTGTTGATTGTTGTTCCAAGTAAAAGATAATCCCTCCCTCCCAAAACTATTGTTCAATTCCAAGATAATTTACTTCCCCATTCTTACCGTATTAACCTATGATAGGGTGGTGCACGAGTAAGTGCTTGAGTCCCTCTATCAAAGGTCTCAGGTTCAAATCTAGTCTCCATTGATTTTCTATCCTTAACACCTTGAAGTCAGTTTTCGGGTACATGGTTACCACATTCTTTGAACTGCGTATTTTGAAAGGGTAAAATCCATCATTTTGCTAACTAAAAATGACAGTGTTTATACACTTGAAACTGTGTTTTTCTTGGACAATTATTCTGGAATGGAGAGAGTAACCGATAGTCCATAAACTTTCAGGTAGAAGAGTAGATTGAGCTGGCAAAGCAAGAGCTTCTGACCATCATGAAAGAGTAAACATGAACATATTATCCAACAATTTCATCTGTATACAATGAAAAAAATATTTAGTAATGGATTAATAGTAGCAGACAAGAAGTATTATAGTTGAAAGAACAAAAAAATCACTTCGTTTTTTTGTGTGTACTTCATAGTAATGAAGACACCAATGAATTCCACAAATACATACATCTATCATCTTAGTTCCTAAACATGAACTATGTGGGTTAATAACACTCTTGCCATCACTAAAAGTTAATTCAGAAGCAACAATGATTATTAGAACAGATGGCGTGCAATGGTGCGGTTGGTGCCCTAGTTAAATCGTTAGGGAATGGTCGACCGGGAATGCATGATGATTACAAGGCATTGGTTCTAAACGTGATTAGGATGAGTGGCTAGTACCTCATGGTCCAATTAGACGATTAACATTACTAATAACTAACGTGTAAATTTAAATGAATATATAAACAAACATATACAAACCAACTTAAATGAATTAACATAAACAAACACACATACAAACGTAGATGAATAATACAAACAAAATTCACGTCTTAATGTTCGTTCGTTTAATTAAATAAACAAAAAATCTGTTCAAGTTTATAGTTAAACAGTTCACGAACAATTCAATAAACTTTAAAAAAAAAATTACCAAAATGTGTAAAAGTAAATTTTAATTTCATGATGAACATTGTTTTTATCGTTAATAATGAAGAAACAAACAAGAAAATAAAAAAAGAGAAGATACTCTCCCTGCGTAGCTTTTCATTAGTACAAACTACATACAAAAAGACAAACCGATATCATACTATTAAATGTTTAAATTACCAAAATGTCACTCTCACTTCACGGATTCTCTTTATTTCCATACCCAACCCTTCAAACTTCAACCCCTTCTCTCTCTCATTTTCCTCCAATGGCTTCTCCCTGCACACTCTCACTCTCACTCTCACTCTCACTCATAATCCTCCTCACCTTCACCATCAATGCTTCTTCACTAACATCAGAACCAGACATTCTGTTAACCTTCAAATCCACCATTGATGATCCCATGAACCACCTCTCATCTTGGTCCAACACCACCACCACCCACCACTGTAACTGGACTGGTGTCACCTGCACCACCACCATTTCATCTCTCATCCTTCAAAACCTTAATCTCTCAGGTGAAATCTCACCTTCCATTTGCCAACTCTCCAATCTCATCACTCTCAATTTGGCTGATAACTTCTTTAACCAACCTATTCCTCTGCATCTTTCTCAATGTTCATCTTTAAACACCCTTAATCTCAGTAATAATCTCATATGGGGCACCATCCCAGATCAGATTTCCCAGTTTAAATCCTTAAAGTTTCTTGATTTGAGCAAAAACCATGTTGAAGGGAAGATCCCAGATGGGGTTGGGTTGTTACAAAACCTTCAAGTTCTTAATCTTGGCAACAATTTGTTATCAGGTAGTGTCCCTAATGTTATTGGAAACTTTACAGAGTTGGTTGTTCTTGACGTGTCTTTAAACCCTTTTATGCAAAGTGAGATTCCTAGTGATATTGGGAAGCTTTTGAAACTTGAGCAGATTTTGCTGCAAAGATCTGGTTTTTATGGTGAAATACCAACCTCCATTGTTGAATTGAAAGGTTTGACCATCGTTGACTTTTCTCAGAACAATCTTACAGGGGTTTTACCTTCAAGAATTGGGAGTTCTTTTAAAAAGTTGACTACTTTTGATGTTTCACAGAATAATCTTTTTGGGTCTTTCCCAAATGGGATTTGTGAATCCACTGGGCTCACTAGTCTTAGCCTTCATACAAACAATTTTGAGGGGATATTAACCAATTCTTCTGTTGCTAATTGTTTGAATCTTGAAAGATTGGAGCTTCAGAACAATGGGTTTCATGGTGATTTCCCAAATAACTTATGGTCATTGCCTAAAATTAAAGTTATTAGAGCCGAAAACAATAGGTTTTCGGGTCAAATCCCTGATTCTGTATCAGTAGCTTCTCAACTAGAACAGGTTCAAATAGATAACAACAGTATCATTAGCAAAATCCCTCATGGTCTTGGCTTGGTTAGAAGCTTGTACAGATTCTCGGCTTCTCTTAACGGGTTATATGGTGAACTCCCACCTAATTTCTGCGATTCCCCCGTGATGAGCATCATCAATTTTTCCCATAATTACATCACAGGTGAAATCCCAGAGCTAAAAGAGTGTAAAAAGCTAGTTTCTTTATCTTTAGCAGACAACAACTTCATTGGTAGAATTCCCAAATCATTAGGAGATTTGCCTGTGTTAACTTACCTTGATCTTTCACATAATAACCTCACTGGTGAAATCCCACTTGAGCTTGAAAATTTGAAACTTGCCCTTTTTAATGTGTCTTTCAATAGGCTATCGGGTCGAGTTCCTTCTTTGTTAATCGCAGGCCTTCCTGCTTTATACATACAAGGAAATCCCGACTTGTGTGGGCCCGGATTGTCTAATTCGTGTCCAAAAGATGATTTGAAACCAAGAACCGGCGTATCAAAACTTGCTTGTGCATTGATCTCTTTAGCTTTATTAGCTGGGATACTGAGTTTGGCTTTTGGGTTTTTTGTTTTTCGAAGATCATCAATTCAAAATCTTGAAACGGGTATTTGGAGATCCGTTTTCTTTTACCCGATTCGAATTAGCGAACAGGATTTGATCATGGCAATGGATGAAAAAGCCTCTAGAGGTAGTTCTGGCGCGTTTGGTAGAGTTTACATTGTAAACTTGCCTAGTAATGAGCTCATAGCTGTGAAAAAGATGCCAAATTTCAGAAACCAATCTTTCAAAACTCTGAAAACCGAAGTGAAGACATTGGCGAAAATCAGACACAAGAACATAGTTAGAATCTTGGGGTTTTGCCATTCGGATGATTCGATCTTTTTGATCTACGAATGTATGGAAAAAGGGAGTCTTGGTGATTTGATCAACAAAGGGGATTTTCAACTGTCATGGAGTTTTCGCTTGAAAATTGCGATTGGAATCGCGCAAGGATTGGCATATCTTCACAAAGATTATGTTCCACATTTGCTTCACAGAGATGTTAAATCAAAAAATGTTCTTTTGGACATGGAGTTCAATCCTAAGCTTACTGATCTTGCATTAGACAGGATTTTAGGTGAAACCGCGTTCCAATCGTCCTACGATACAAATTTGGGATCTTTATGTTACACAGCACCAGGTATAATAGTTTTAATCAATCTTTATAATTTGAGTATGTTTCTTGATTAGATGCTAATTACTAGTAAAACTATTTTGAGTGCAGAATTGGGGTACAACAAAAAGGCTACAGAACAAATGGACACATACGGGTTCGGAGTGATCTTGTTAGAGCTTGTAACGGGCCGAGCAGCCGAGCCAATGGACTCAAGTGAAGACTCTGTTGATGTTGTGAAATGGGTAAGAAGGAAAGTTAACATTAGTAACGGGCCGGGTCAAGTTCTTGACCCGAAACTCTCAAGTTCTTGCAAACAAGAAGCTTTGGGGATGCTTGAAATAGCTCTGCACTGCACGTCGGTTATGCCGGAAAAAAGACCTTCCATGAGTGAAGTGGTGGCAGCCCTTCAATTTCTGGGCTCAAAGACTCGTGTTCCTAGTCTTGATATGTCAGTTTAAGGTTATGTGAAATATCTGGTTTGCAGCCTTTTGTTTTCATGTTTATGATCACATTGTGTAACATGTTGAAAGCATATATGATGTTGGTTTTCACAAATACATGAATGGAGTCTTCGCTAGAGAACGAGCCACACATTTTGTGAAAATAACAAAATATATTATGTATCGAATCAGGGTCGGCTCTTTCGGGACGTAAAGTATATAAAAATGGTGTCTTTGGTTGTTATGAATTTTAGTAATCAAAATTTTTACAAGCAACTAGAACATCATTATCAACCCACATGTTATGATTCATACTTGCAGTTTATATGGATCTGCAGTGTCAACAAATAGAACAAAATTATCGTCTACCACAAAAGTGAACAATTTCATAAGCATACCAAATCTAACGTTAACACAAATCTTATCTATAAGGTTATCCGTGGTAGTTTCACTGAAAAGTGATTCACTCACTGTCACATCAACACAGAGACAATCATTTAACAGAATCACTAAGCTACGTAATTGTTTCATTGAAGCATCTATTTTTTAATAATTAACAAATAATTAACCAAATAAATAAAAAAACTACATTCTTAAATAAAAAAAAAGACTACATTATAAAATAAAAAAAATACATTTAAAAAAAACTAAAAAACTACATTCATAAAAATAAACATCTTGAATATTTTGATTGAAGATGTTGTTCGGGTTATTAACATTGTTTGGGTCGGGATTTTAAGCGAATGACCGACTATTTGGGTTGCGAATGTTGATAGTTTGGGTTCCAAGAATTCAATTTTGTGAGATTGAGAGAAATATGAATAAGATTGAAAGAGCATATGTTTTAATTGTTTAAAATCTTTAAGTATTTATAAAAGTTTTTTTTAAATAGCCAACGACTATTTTTTTAGCCGTTAATCGCCCCTTTCCTCGTGAAACCACTCACGCCATGCCCACGCTCCCATTCATGCCCTAGGGGGCGGTGTTCCACACCCCACGCCCCAGCCACCGTGGATCACGCCCACTTTCACCCCTCCACTACGGATGAGTGGATGACCTAATAATCCTGAGATCAAATACTTTCACATCCATTATCTAATAGACCTTGTACAACATCGATCTACTTTGTCTCATCAAATGTGGGTTAATATTCATTTGGAAAATGAAAATAACAAGTCCCGTAACCTTTTTTTATCGTGTAAAAGTCCCTTATGTGATTCTTTAGAATAATTATTTTTAGTTAAATAAAATAGAAAAAGTTTATTTTGAAAAGAAACCCACATAAAACGTTAAAAACAACTATTTGAAAATTTGAAAATTTAAAAATGAAGAGAAAGTAAATACCTAAATGGAAGTTCATGAATGTAGAACTCACTCAAGTTTTTATTTTTTCACTAACACTAATTTATTAATTAAAATTACTACACATGCCATTTGTTTATCTCGTGTAACAATCTTTAACAAAAAAAAAACATCTTAAATTATGAAAAAAAAAATTATTTTTATTTTATTATTATTTTATTTGTTTATTTTTTTTTGAAAACACATCAATTTTTACGATGAAACGTACACACTTCACCAAATATACTTCCGAATAATAATCTAGGTACATGTGGATATTATGTCCTTATGTTAAACAAACCTTGTTTTTAGTGAAATATTCTCAAAGAAGCGTCTTGTTAGAAATCATTCGTGTGTGTCCATAACCAAGAAACATTATGCATTGTTCAAAAACAAAGTAGAAAAGATTGCTAGTCCTATAAATTCTCAATGAGAGAAAAAAAAGGTAAAAGATTCGAAATAATTAAGATTGCCCTACCAAAATATGAACAATGATTCATCTATAGACTTAAAACATATGCCAATTCTCATTCTCATCATTGCAATACCGATTTCAATGAAAACATCTACCAACATTTACTAAACGCAAGCTAAGACGAAACTAAATGTTGAGTTGAGTGTTAAACGGGTCGTGTTTATAAGTCGAAACCGACAAAAACCTAAAAATTTTAAGACTATAACATATTATGCATTGGCATGAACACAACTAACGTATTGTGGGTTGACACCAACTGGACTAACATGTTGCGAGCTTATACGAACATGACCCGTTATTATTATTTTTTTTTCTTTTACATATTACTACTTTAAATTTACAAATTTTACAAATGTCTATAAAACAAGTGGTTTTAGACTACATAACCCGATTTGATATAAAACGCGTTACATAATTTATAAAAATAAGCACGCCAACTCAAAAGGTTGACCCAAAACCTACCCATTCAGCTATACGTATTTGCGGGTTTAACCAAAACTCACCTCAATCTGTTTAGGTTAAACCCAACTAGCTAACTTCGTTTTTGGTTCGTGTCATGTCTTCGTATTGTGTTAGAAATTCACCCCTATGAGTGTAAAAGAGATATTACTTGCTTGGGTATTTAAAATGATATTGATTTCAATACAGTTGGAAGTAGAAAAGTTTTTGAAAGATTATAACACCTTAGACAAATCTCACATCGTTTTGTTCATAAGAAATGCCGCGCCTCAAATAATAATCGTTTTGAAAGATTATAACACCTTATCCACGATAGAGATATTGGGTTCATAAGAAATGCCGCGCCTCAAATAATAAAATGTGTTGTGGCGCACTAGCAGTGGATGAGAAAACAACTCCACAGTTAAGCGTGAGTAGGTGGGAGTAATCCAGGGATGGGTGACCCCTCAGAAGTTTTCGTAATGGAAACAAAAAACAAATCTGTGAGCTTGTAGTGGGCAAAGCAAACAATTTTGTTGATAGAAGAGGCCGTATGTTACAAATGGTATCAGAGTCACTCTCGTTTTGTTCTGTTTATGATGGTGGGGCAAACCTCATCGAGGACGAAGAGTCCCGGGGGGGGGGTGTTTGTAACACCTTAGGCAATTTATATATCGTTATGTTCTCTTATGTCCAAGGGAAAGATGTTGGGTTCATAAGAAATGTCCACCTCAAATACCACAACGTGTTTTGGGCACATAAGCAGTGGATGAGATGATAACTTCACAGTTAAGCGTGCTCGGGTGTGATTAATCCAGGGATGGGTCTGGGAAGTTTTCACCTAGGAAACAAATCTATGAGTTTCTAATGGGCAAAGTGGACAATATTGTTGATATGAGAGGCCAGATATTACAAAAATACTACATATGATATAAAGTTTGAGATAAGAAAATACATTTTTTCACAACCTAAATTCAAATAGAAAGAAAAAAACGGAGGTGTATCAGTTTATATTGTTTTGTGTAGAGATGGGCAAACCATGTTTTCTTTTAGAAACCCGGATCGGTTTGGTCAACTTTAGTCAAACCCGGTTTGAGGGTTAAACCAGTTGGGGTCCAACCTAATTTGAGCAATGGAAGAATCCAACCAGATAGGAATCGATTCAGATAGGGATTGAACAGGGTCGGGTTCAAACCGATGCCCAAACCGGTTTTTAGTAAAAAAAACTATTATTTTATTTGTTTTTAAAATACAAATAAAACAAAATAAAGTTAACTCTTTTATTGAGTATTTTAAAAATTATCAAAACATAAATTGCAACACATTACAAAAAAACATAGAGGTCGTAAAACATTTTTAATCGTCGGCATCGATGTGTTTAGTTGTCTTCATCAGTTGACGTTTCAACACTTTGCAATATTTTTCTATGTGGTTTTTCAAAGTTGTGTTTGCTTCTTTATGAAAAAAAATAAAATAATAACCACAAAACTTGCTTTGTTTGGCCCGCTTCACATTTCACACAAATCAAAATGTTGCCAAACTTTTAGGTTCCTCGTTGTAGGAATAACTCTCACAACCGTGAGACTTGTAGATGAACCAACACCACTTTCGGAAGCCATTTTGAGAGCGTTTTTTTGAATGTTTATGAGAATATAGAGCGTTTTCTAGTTTTAGGAAAGTAGATAGTGTTTTTAATTGTTGTGATTCAACCAACACATCCAATACCTATTTATACTAACATATGAAGGAAAAATGGTAATTTTTTTTTGAAAAAACAAGTAAAAAAAGACTAGTTTTTAATTCCAACAGTCGAAACCGGGTTGGAATTGGTTACTGAATGGGGTTGGCCAAACCGGTTCGGGTCGGGTTATAAGCTTGTAGCTGCTAAATCTCAAAGCTATTCCAAACCGCTGGTTTGAGTCGGGTTTCACAAACCGGGTTTTTTTTGTACACCTCTAGTTTTGTGGATCACTTATTATGTTCCTTGAGTGACCATGATCATGTATTATGATAACCATACTTGTGATCGCTCGATAAGTTTTTTCTATGTGGTCAATTTTTTGTGCTTGGATATCCAACAACTTGACGTTAGAATTTTCAGGTCGGATCTCATAATAAAATATAATACAATAATAAAAAATACATAATCGTTAAAAACACATGATAAAAATACAGTATCATTAAAAATGAAAAAAAAAACATTACATTATATATTTGAGTTTTCAACAATTAATTGCAATAAATCTCAAGAACCAAGTTCAAGAACAACTAAAATTACTAGAGTTCCAATCAAGAACTAAAATCAACAATCATTAAAGTTTTAACTGTCAAATTTCACAACTAATTTCAATCAACTAATCAAATTTCAAATTTTATTAAAGAATCAAGTTTTACATTTAATTTCAACATTATGGAAGTAATTAAGTGTAAAAGTGAAAAGAAAAAGACATTAACATGGAGTAGGAGAAGGACGAGTGGAGGTTGGATGGTCAAATGGTTTTGCCTTGGTAGATGCCAATTGTTTACAAACTAGTGTGAAGACCCGCAAGTTACGGCGGCGACGTTGAACACAAAAAAAATTACGTCAAAACATTAATAAAAACAACTATGTTGATTCCCCACGCGTTGCGACGTTAACATGACTCAGTTATCGTGTAACGAACCATTTCGGAGTTACCTTAGAATATATTCATTATTATGTAGGGGGTGTTTTTAAATAAAATAAAGTTCGAGGGTGTGTTTAAATGGTGGAATTATAAATGATTTGGAAAAAGGAGTCAAAAGGGAGAGTGCAAGGACCAGTCTTGTAATTACATCAAACCTGATTTGGTGGGGAGTGAAAATGGCGACACACACTCTTGAAAGAGTATGTGTGTGTGTGTCGAAAGCAGGAGAAAAGAAGGGATAAGAGAGTTTGATCAAGAACTTGAATTTTGAAGATTGCATGCTTGGATTGAAGGATTGGGAATTCCTTCACAAAAATCAAGTAAGAATCATCTTTCTTCTCAAATCCTCCATTAAACTTGTTCTTGAAAGGGTTTGGGTGGATGAACCCTTGTGGATTGAATTGAGGGTTGTGGTGGATCAAATGTTGATTAGGATTGATAATCTAGCATTACTAAAGCTAGTGGTTCAACCAATTCATGTTAATTTCACCAAATTAAAGATTTTGAAATTAGGGTTCTTGAGAACCCAATTTGGGGGTTTTTCAGTTGGAGTGTTTAAAAGGTTGAATCGAGTGTTGATAAGTGTTTATGGTGTTATATAAACACATTTTCAAGTGGAAAACTCAATTGTTTCATGATTTATGAATTAGATGAAATTATGGAATTTGGGTAAAAACCTTAACAGGTCAAAATGGGTTGATTTTGTTTAGAAAGGTTAAAAGCTTGTACAAAGCTAAATAAACCAAGATTATATGATAGGTGAGGATCATAAAATCTTGGGTGGGTGTTAAACTCCAATTGATGAATGTTTTGTGGTAATCTAGATTACTAAAACATATGGAATGTTTAGGTGATCAAGACGATAAAGGTGTTAACTTTGAAGACCGCCGAGAATCTTCATTAGCCAAGGTAAGTGCTTTGCACTTACTTAGTAGTGGATAAGTAGTTTATATGTAAGTAGATAATGTGGTAAATTCTATTTACATGTTATATGTTGATTTTGACTATGTGGCATATGGTCAAACTAAAGTGTGAAATGTGGTAAAAAGTGGTGTAGTTAACTAACGTGGTAAATAGTCAAACATAATGTGATAAAAGTGGTGTAGTTGACTAATGTCGTAAATAATCAAACATAATGTGGTAAATAGGTGTAGTTGACTAGAGTGGTATATAGTCAAATTAAAATATAGAATTTAGTGTTTTGATGTAAATTGACTTAATGATTAACAAGTCAAACTATTGTGAAAAAATGTGAGATTGTTGTAAATTGACTTAGTGTGGTATAAGTTAAACCATTTAGGGATAAATGGTGAAATTGATATAAAATTGACTTAATTTGGTATAAGTCAAACCATTGTGGATAATGATGAAATTGGTGTAATTAGACTATGTGGTTAATAGTTAAACTTGAATGGGCAAATGTGGTAAATAAGTGTAATTAGACTATGCGGTTAATAGTCAAACTCGAATGTGCAAATGTTGTAAATATGTGTAATTAGACTATGTGGTTATTAGTCAAACTTGATTGTGTAAAGGTGTAAATAAATGAAAGTTGACTTATGTGGTTATTGGTCAAACTAATGTGTGATATGTGGATAATGGTGTAAATGACTCAATGTGGTCAAGAGTCAACTAAAATGTAGAATGTGGTAACATTAGACTAAAATTGACTTAATGTGGTAAAAGTCAACCGTTGATAGTAAAATAGTAAATTGGTTGATTACATGAAGCATAGATACTTCGTGGAGGTGTTTACGTGAAGTGTGGATACTTCACGGGTGGTAGTGAGGTCAAGTACTTCATGGGTGAAAGTGAAGTCAAATACTTCACGGATGACATGAAGTGTGGATACTTCATGGGTCAGCATGAAGTCAAATACTCCATGCGAGAAAGCGAGTGGTGGTTCTCGCAATAGACATGTGGATATGTCAAGTTGATGAATGGTGAAACGTTAGGACTTGTATGGGTCAATACATGTCTAAGTTGTAGGTCGTTGTATGCCTAAATAATTAATTGGTAGAACTAGAAGTTAAACACTTCAAGAGTGAAAAACGAGTAGTGGTACTCGAGTTTGGGGGTTGATAACCAACAAATTTATGTTAGTATATGTGGGTAAGCTTATATGTGGTTAAAATATAAGTTTATGTTTGTTAATAGCTTAAATATGCAAACGGGTCGGGATTTGATGTGTAAGGGTGTCATTACATGTTTTCGAAAAAAGCCCAAAAACTTCTAATAAGTATATCTCGGGCTAGAAAATGAACTACGAATGCCATAATATATGAATTTCGGGTGCCTCGATGTGAGGAATTCAAAAAATGTGGTTTGCACTGGGCTGGCCATAATTTACGGCGACCGTGCGTAAATTACACCCATATTGGCTGTTTATGGTCACATTTACGCCCTGTAGGATCGATGTATTACAAGATGGTTCTGTTTAGTGGATATTGGCAGAAACAATAACAACTATGCAATGCAACAAGAAACAATGAGAATACTGATAAATGCAAATTGTATTACTTTTCAATGTTAACAAGTTACAGAGAAAACTTTAAGGAAGCATATATACAAATGAAGAGAAATAATACATATAAAAGAACTTCGAATCAAGACATACCCTTGATTCTAAGGATCAGATCAAACACAAGCCGTTGATCTTTTACAGATAGAAGCTATACTACAATTGGAGGACAACAAGAGGACAACTGCAGCAAAAAGACAACTGCAAAATAAAAAGTCTTCTTAGGAATCTTTGCAGGAGACTTCAGAAGTAGTAGCATTGTCTTTTGTCATCTGCACCAATAACATTTCTTTTGCTGATATGCGTGTCAGTGTTGCAGCAGATGATGTCAATAGTAAAGTCAAAGCTGGCGATGATTTGCCTATCAGCAACATCAATGTTTGATGCTGTTGAGAAGCCTATCAGCTGTAACACCCTGAAAATCTCCTAAGAAAACGAAGGATTAAAGTTTTCAAGATTCATAAGTTCAGGGGCTAAAATGAAAATAATCAAAGAATCAAGGACCAAAAGTGAAAATTTGGAAATCAACCCTGTAACGAACCGTCATAAGACGGTAACGGTCCGTTACAGCCATGACGGACCGTCCTTGCTGGTGACGTTCCGTGCCGCAAAAACCACCACCGGTTTAGAGTTTCTTACACGTGTCCGGTGACTCACGACTCGTGATGGACCGTCACGCCTGGTAAAGGCCCGTTACGTGGTCAGGAAGTGCGTAGCCGCCAAGCAAAGGCGTGACGGACCGTCACGCCTGGTAACGGTCCGTCACGGACTCAAACATTGCCCTATAAATAGATGGTCGAGCTCAGACCATTTCACACAACTTACACACTCAATTACACACACACACACACACTCTCTGGAACTTCGATCCCGAGCCCCGGTTCACGTACGAGAGATCAGTTTCCAGCATTTCGACTCCAAATTTCCATAGATAGTGCTGAGGTAAGGTTCCAGCCACCTAATAAGCTTTGGTTATACTCCATTAAACTAGAATTGTATATACCTAAGTAATGTCATTAACTAACTAGGAGCTCTGTCCGAGTGTTTGTCTTATTACTGATTCATTAAGCCGAAATAATGTCCAGGTGAGTTCTTAAACTGTGATGCATGAACCTAATCATGACCTTGTCTGGCATGATTTATTTATGAAAACATTTTGAGTATCTTGAAATGATTGCACCGATTGTTTATATATAACGTATTCTAAGCGCTTATTGTATTTCACTTGCCCGTGGAACGACATGTTGGACAGGACCCGTGGAACGGCCTTTGGTTATATATATACTGAATGATTGTTCATAGTTATCTATGAATTTGGGGGTGGAACCCCATGAATGTGTTCAAGATACTTTGGTGGGTCATTTTAATAAACTATTTTAGTTTATAAATTCACTAGCTTTGTGCTGACCCATGTTTTATTAAATGTTTTTGAACACATCACAGGTAGTCATTAGAATAGGGCATTCCAGGACTAGATGATGAAAGGATGAACGATCCAGATGATGGGCATGCCAGGAACTATAAGTCCCGAATAACTTGTTCCTTGTTAGGAACAGATAATGTAACGTTTATGAACATGATGTAAACATTATTTTAATGTTTAAATAAAAGATGATAATTTTAGTTTCTGCTGTGTGTTCTTGATATCAATGTCATAGTAACTAGAAGGCGATCTTCTGGCCGGTATGTAGTTATCTGACAAACAGAATGTTATATCTAGAAAAAGACGGTGTATAAATCTCTCCTAGACCCGTCGTTCTTTCCTGGGAACATCTCTGTTGGAGGTACTACTCTGGTTAGATGACTGTCCTGTGTTACGGGCGTGACATCAGCAGCAACCTTGTACTTCTGTGGATAAGGCCTATCCGCAGCATAGTTGTTGATCAGCAGCAAAGAGTAACTATCAGCAACATAAGCACTTATCCGCAACAACTTCTTCAGTGACAAACTTGTGGAGTCCGCAACATTTATACTTGGAGAATTTTGTAGCCATCAGTCTTTATCTCTACAAACTCCCCCTAGACTGATGCTGTCAAAACTCTTTACTGCCTTTGTTCCTGAAGTTTCTGCATGTTTAGGACAATCCTTGCAGTCTCATAGCCTCTTGGTTCCTTGCTGGGATTGTCAAAAGGAATTTCAGATAGACTTAATGTCCTTGCTTGGCATGTTGAAGATAGCTTTGATGGAACATCTCATCTTGTTTCCTTGGACATCAACCAGTGTATATTCATCATTGACAGCATTGTAGGACCATTTGACAAGAGAAAAGTGGGATTGGAGTGATTTTGCATCAATGACAACATCTTTGCTAGGATTGAAGTAAGGTTTGATTATTTGCAAGAGGTGCCTCCCACTTTCATTTTCAGGCTCATGAGCTTCTCCCAGCTTCAGAATTCTCTGCAGATCAGAGTCTGGAAGTTGCATCACCTCATCAACAGAAACATAGATTGATTTTTTCTTTTCTACCTCTCCTCTAAAGACTTCATACCAGTAATCTGGATCACTGTAGAACCATTGCACAATCTTTCTTGAATCAGAAGAGCTGGTAGGAGGTTTTGTTTTCTTTTTAGGACGCTGTTGTTGAGAGGGAGCCGAGTGAGAGGATTTGGACTCTTTGGGAGTGGAGGAGTGGAGGAGTGTAGTCTAGGAGAGGGAGAGGGAATTTTTTGGATAGAAGGATGATGGACTAAGGAATCTGTTCTAGGCTTCTTTGGTTTTCTTTCATCTGAAGTGGTACTAGCCTTTTTTGTCTCATTTGTCCTTTTCAGTGTCTCCTCCTCTTCCTTTTTCACCTGTCTGTAGAGGGATTGAAGGTTCATGAAGTTCATGAGACCTAGTCTCTTTCCATTCTCATCTCTTGCCTTTTGAAAATCCATCATGACATTTCTTTCTTCATAGGTTCTTTTGTTTAAGGCAATGGCTTTCCTAGACTTTAGTCTGGCTTTTTCTTCTTCTTATGCTCTTTTCTTCTTAGCCAGTTCTCCTTGTTGACCCATGAAGGCTCTGTATATTTCTTTATTGGATAATTTATCAAGGTAGTCTGCATCCTCACCTTGAGAAATAAGGATCGCTGTCCACTCCTCTTTCATTTCTTTAGCAAGCTGAGAGTCTGTTATTTTGAATTTGGCTTCTTCAGCCTTTTGCTTTTCTCTCTCTTCATCTTCTTTATTTAGTTGTTCCTATAGCTGAAGAGCCAGAGCTTCATCTTCATGTATTTGTGAAGCTAGAGGAACTTGAACCTTTATTACATCCAGAGATCTTGTAGCTCTCTGGCTTTGTTGTTCTCTAAAGATCATGGCAGCCTTCCTTTCTTGATCTTTCTTAAGCTATGCCATCTCTTCTTCTTCTTCTCTTTCTCTTCTTCTTCTTTCCACTTCTCTTTTCTCTTCCTCAATATTCTTTTCTTCTTCCTCTGTCATGATGCCCTTCCCTTTATCTTTGTTAGATGCCTCTGCTTCTGCTTCATGGAACATAATAGCAGTTGAGGAGGTTGCTATTGAGGCCTCAGCATAGGCTTCATTGGCAATTTGTAGAATAGGCAGGGGAGGAGCATCCTTTTCTTCATCACTGGGAACTGAATCCCAAGCTTCTATTACTTGTGTCATTGATATTCTAGCATTTAGATCATCTTAGGGAGGGGGAGAAGATGACCCAGATGAGTTTGGTGATGCATCTAAAGCTATCCATCCTCTATCTTGTAAGAATGACTTAATGAAGAGTATCATTTCCTGACTTCTTGGTGAATTGATTGAATAAATCTGTGATCTCAACAAAAAGACTTTGAGAATGAAGTCATGATTTAGCAGAAGAACTTCTTGTATGTTGTTGATTTCAATGGATGATCCATCACACAAAAGAAATTTGATTCCTGAGGGATCTGTGTTGGACCATCCATAGATTTCAAGTCCTCTGACAACTTCATTGTATAGGTATCTCCTTAAGCTTAGAATCTGATCTTCTATCAGGACATTGCTTCTCATCAAACCCAGTCTTTGAACTGCTCTTTCTTGGGCTGCACTTGAGGACTCTGCTTCTTCTTCCTCAAGGCAGGGATAGGAAACTTTCTTGGCTTCTTCAAGGAATCTCTTAAACCAAGGAATGCTATCTTCCATTAGATCATGGAAAAGATCAATAGCAAGCATGGTAGAGAGATCATTGGATGTGTTTATGCATGGTTCAGTATACAAAGCCAAAGGCACTTAGTTTGTCCCAGTCCAGTTCTTCAATCCCAGAGAACTCCCATCTAATCCAAAATCTCTCAGATAGGCCATCATATCCCTATGCTAAGATTGAATCAAACTCCAAATTGTTTGCTGATAATGGGTACTGGGTGGATATGACTTGCCTTGAGATACTAGCAGCAGCTTCAAGTTCTTGGACTGTGGGGAATACTTCTTCTTCTTCTTCTTCTTCCTTTTCAGTCTCCATCTCCTCAGGGAATACTTCATCTACAGCCCTGGCAACTAACCTCCATTCCTCAGAGACCTCTTCTTCCTCATTCATGGACTTAGACAAAGGCAGGCTGGAAGATTGTTCTTTGAAATTCTTCCTGCTATTTGTCCCAAGCCTATAGGCTATCAGTATCATCTTCAGAAATTTTCTTACCCTTTTTGGTTGCATCAGTGCATATAGTTGAATCTTTTTGAGTGCCTACTAAGACAAGGGAAGGAGGAGTTAAGGTAGGGCATCTGTGGGACTCATGCACAGAGACTTGATGCCTTAGTTTAGACACTTCAGCCTCTAGCAGAGCTACGTTGGCCTTCAATTCTAGATTTTGAAGTGTCAGTCTGTCCTCATTAACAGATATGGAATCCTTGGAACTAGATGGTTTTCTTGGCTCCTTGGATTCCTCCCAGTGAAGAATGTTCAAAAGAAACATTCTCACCATGAGTTGCCATGGTTGGGGACTTAGTGATGTTGTCACTGTCCTCCTAGTCAATTGATGGACCAGAAGTAGTGACAGCCCCTTCCATATCCACTCTATCAGTACTCCCAGAGTGGACCTTCTCAGGTGATGAACTTGGGCTGGGTACATTGGCAGCCAAGTCAATCAGTACCTCCTTGATAGTTGCATTTGGAGAAGGTACATCATCTTGACTAGGTGCCTCTACACTTAAGTTCAAAGAAGAAACAAAGTGTATGGGCTCTGTGGGGTTCTCTATGGACCCGAGATGTGGTCCTGATCCTAATAGGGATCCTTCCAAGGAAGTTTCCCTAATAATGTGACTATCCCTTTTGATATTCTCATCAGAGTGTTGTGACTCTGGATGAGGGCTTTGAGGTTGGGATTGGGCCTTTGAGCCAAGAATAGAAACATTCTTCTTGCTCTTCTTTTTCTTTCTTTTGTAACAGACCTCAACTGGGGCCCTTTGTTCCAGTTGGACTAGAAGTGTAGGGGTAAGTATTTGTTGTACCTATGCACCCTCAGTAGGTTGCACATGGGTTTGATAAATGGAAGCAGATGTTGTTTCATGCTTTGAAGTGTAGGTTGTGGGATCAGTATCAGCTGGGACTGCTGAACTGTCACCCTAGGTACTTTGTATGTTCAACATTGTAGGTAACAATGGAACATTGATCCCTGAGAACTTTTCTGAAACTGTTCTCATCCTTTTAAAAATGTTGTTTTTATGTGCCCCAATCATGTAGATTCTTGCAGATTTTGAAAGATCTTTTAGTTCACCATTAAAAACTTCCTGACAGAACCTGGGGTACATGTAAAAGGCTTGTTTTGCCCCCTCTTGAAGGTTATGTCTCAAACCTTCAAAGATTAAATGAGAGAAGTTGAAGGGCAAGCCATTTACCAGTCCATGGACTGCAGATGCAAGTCCAGAGTTGAGTTGATACCATCCACTCCTCTTTTGGGATATGCATTGAAGAAGAGTGTGACACATGTACTTCCATGGAGGACCCAGCAGTGCTTTCCCTATTGTATACTCTTGTTGATTTCCAGTGTACCCAATGGATACAAAGGTCCTCATGTATTCATCCTTGGTGTAGGAGTTGGCAGCACCTTCATCTTGAAGCTTGAGATATTTTCTGAGGTTTGCTTCAGAGACGATGATGTCTTTGTTGTCTACCTTGGCTTTGATTTAGGGAATCCCTTGTTTAGTGGAGTAGGAGGCGGAGTTCCAGAAATTTTCCTTGTGAGAAATGTAGATTGTTGGGTTGACGGTTAGAGCAAAGTGTAGTTTTGATCGACACAAGAAATCGATCATGTCATAAAATCCCTCTGACTTCTTCCCCTTTACAACATATGCCACAAGGTTGTGGTATGTTGAAAATTTATCATTAGGATTTTTAATATCAGGGTTTGCCATCTTGATGATGAGTGGAGGGAAGTTTTTGAAAGTTGGTTATGGGTACAGGAAGCTTTGAATGCTTGAGTGCGGGAGAGAAAAGATGAAGAGTTAGGTCAGAATTGAATTTGATGAGGTGAAGGAGGGAATTTGATTTTGTTATAACGGAAGGGTTTGAGGGGATTGAGCAACGGCCACTTGTACTATACAAAAGAATGCAACGTAGGTATGACATCTACAGTAACGCTTTGGTTTTTACTGTTTTACAACTGTACTGCACTGTAGCAGTCATGGTAAAGACTGACAATGATTTTTTTTACAGCGGGTCAAAGTTAATTTGAACCATTTTTTTTACCCATACGCAGCAAGATTGGTTGCTGTTGATGGTTATGTCTATCAGCAACAAACTTAGTTGCTGCTGATGGATATAATGGTCTGCAGCAAAAGGTGTTGCTGCTGATTGCCTTAAAGCTATCCGCAGCAAACATGTTTCTGTGGATGGCCTAAAGTAATCAGCAGCAAAGGCTTTTGTTGTTGATGACTAAACCTATCAGCAACAAAGGTGTTTGCTGCTGAGAGATGAAGTTATAAAAAATGACTCAAAATATTTTTGAATTTGCAGGAGGATTTTATTAAAAACAACAAGGAAAGACAAACACGTTTTTATTATTTTAATTTAAGAGAAGAATTTTAGTCAAAGTTCATCATACCAATGGATTCAACTAGATATTTAAATCTAGCTTCATCAAAGGCTTTAGTGAATAAGTCAGCATATTGCTCATTGGTATTAACTTTGGTTAAAATAATTCTCCTTTTCTTAGCTTGATCTGTAATGAAATGATACATGATGTCAATGTGTTTTGTCTTGGAGTGGTGCACAGGATTGTTGGTAATTGAGATAGCACTCTTGTTGTCAATATGAATGGGAGTTGTCATGAATGTCACTCCATAGTCCAACATTTGATTTTAAATCCAAATCACTTGAGCACAGCAACTTGAAGCTACAATGTATTCTGCTTCTGCTGTTGATGTTGATACACATGTCTGCTTCTTGCATTGCCAAGAGATAAGTCTTCCTCCTAGAAATTGACATCCTCCTGATGTGGATTTCTTGTCCAAATTGCAGCCTCCATAGTCACTGTCAGTGTATGCATACAGATTGAATTTGTCATTTTTGGAGTACCAAAGCCCTAGTCTTGGAGCTCCCTTCAGGTACCTAAAAATTCTCTTGGCAGCTTGGATATGTGAAGTCTTTGGAGCTGCTTGAAATCTTGCACATAAGCATACTGTAAACATGATATCTGGTCTGGAGGCAGTCAGATACATGAGTGATCCAATCATTGCCTTGTACTGATGTTGGTCAGTGTCTTGACCATTTTTGTCTGGGGACAGTTGATGGTGCACTTGAATTGGGGTTCTTGCAGCAGTGCAGTCAGTCAGCTTGAATCTTTCCAAAATGCTTTTAACATATTTGGATTGGCTGATGAAGATTCCATTTGGAACTTGTTTGACTTGGAGACCCAAAAAGAAATTTAGTTCACCTATTGAACTCATTTCAAACTTTGAGTGCATTAGGGTCTCAAAGTCTTTGCATAACTTCTTCTTTGTTGATCTAAAGATGATGTCATCTACATAGATTTGCACCAGTAGAATTTCTCTCCCTTCATCTTTGATAAACAAGGTCTGATCAATAACACCTCTTCTGAAATTGTTGCTGAGTAGATATCCTGAAAAATTTTCATACCGGGCTCTTGGGGCTTGATGTAACCCATACAGAGCTTTGTCTAATTTGAACACCTTGCCAGGATGTGAGGGATCTACAAAGCCAGGAGGCTGTCTAACATAGACTTCCTCACCAATCTTCCCATATAGAAAAGCACTCTTGACATCTATCTGATAAACAATGAAGCTTTTGGATGCAACATATGCTAGGAAGATTCTGATTGCCTCCAGCTTGGCAACAGGGGCAAATACCTCATCATAATCAATTCCCTCTTTCTGAGTGTAGCCTTGAGCTACAAGTCTTGCTTTGTTCTTGATTACAATCCCTCTTTTATCTTGTTTATTCCTGAAGACCCACCTTAAGCCTATAGCAGTTTGTCCAGGTGGCAGATCAACTGGTGTCCACACTTCTTGTCTCTTGATGTGCAGCAATTCTTCTTGCATTGCTTCAATCCAACTGCTGTGCTACAGGGATTCATCTATCTTCTTTGGTTCAACTTGAGACAGAAAGCAGGAATACATATATATATTGGCTTCATGTGACTTTCTTCTTGTCTGAACTCTTTGTTGAACTGGACCAGTGACATTTTATAGAGGATATTCTCTATTGATTCTTTGGGCTGGAACAACATCCATCTGAATTCCTTGGTCAAGATTGTTGTGGTTTTGATCAGGAACATCTTCAAGGGAGTTGTTTGCAGAAGTGTCTTCAACAACATTAGATACAATACCCTCATCTGCAGCAGGTGCCTCTATGTCAGCTGCAGAGTGATTAATGGTTTCATCTTGATCTTCATGTTCAGAGAGACTTATGCTGGTGACATTGGAGCTGCTTGTTCTGGCTTCACTAGCTTCAATAACATCGACAACATATGGAGGATCAACGGATGGTCTTTTGATTCTTATAGATGGACCATTGAAACCTAATCTGTAGTCATCATTTGATGAAGTGGCTTGTTCTTGAGAAGATGAAGACTCCATACTTGAGAAGATGAGAGACTCAAATATTTGAGAGAAGGAGTCTATATCAAACAGCCAGTCTGGCCCTTTTCCCTTTTCACATGGAATGTGTTCCCTGCATTCCACATTTGCTAATTCTTCAACTATTCTTGTTCTAGAGTTGAATACTATGTAGGCTTTGGATTGAGAGGAATAACCTACAAAGTATCCTTCATCAGATTTTGCACCAAATTTTGGAAGAACTCCACTAGTAATAAGAATAGTACATTGGCATCCAAAAGGTTTTAGGAAGCCAATGTATGGAACTCTATTAAACCACAATTCATAAGGTGTTTTGTTGATAGGCTTGACAAAGAGAACTCTATTTTGTACATAGCAAGCTGTACTAACTGCCTCAGCCTAGAATGTAAGAGGCAGCTTTGAGGCAGCCAAGATGGATCTGGCAGACTCAATCAGGGTTCTGTTTCTTCTTACAGCAACCCCATTTTGTTGATGGGTTCTTGGAGCACTGTATTGTCTCTGGATACCTTTGTTCTCATAAAAATAGTTCAAGGTTTGATTTTTGAACTCTGTACCTTGATCACACCTTATTGTTTTGACCTTTTGATTGCTTTGATTCTCAACCCTAAGAATGAAGGATTTGAGAATCTCAGTAGTTTCATCTTTAGTTCTCAAGAAGTATACCCATGAGAATCTGGTATAGTCATCAGTTATCACCAGACAGTATGACTTCTTGCCCATAGACATGACATTTGTAGGACCTAAAAGATCCATATGCAGCAGCTGTAGTGGAGTGTCATTAGAATTTAGTGTCTTGGGCTTATGATAACTCTTGTGTTGCTTCCCCTTCAAGCATGCTATGCAATGATCTTCAAGTTGGAATTCTTTATCAGGTAGTCCTCTGACTAGATTTCCTTTAACCAACTTGTTGATGGTTTTGACATTTACATGACTCAATCTCCTATGCCATAGAGCAGATTCATCAAATGATGCCTTGGATAGAAAGCAAGATACACTGCCAGATGGTGTAATCTTGTTCATATCAAGTACATATAGATTGTATTTTATTTGAGCAGTTAACAAGATCTTCTCTGAAGGAGGTTTGCTTAGCCCAGGGGATAGCACAAAACATTCTTCATCTGTGAAAAGCATCCAATGCTTTTGATTACAGATTTGTGATACACTCATGAGATTAAACTTCAATTCCTTCACATAGTTCACCCTTTCAATGCTCATTCTTTCATTTGACACAGATTGGGACGTTTCGGGTTTTTAATTTACGCTTTTATATTATATGTCATATAAACATTTTCTATAGGATGAAATGCAAGTATTTCTATTTAAATTTTATACAAAGTAAACATTTTTATTTTTATTTTATGGATTTAAAATAATTAAAAAATTTATAAGTTTTAAACTTATAAAATTATATAAAAAATCTAAATTTAAAAGGTTCATAACATAAATATGATAATCTATCTAAATAATAATTAACTTTTATAAAAATATATTTATAATAATAATATAAGTTTATAAAATATAATTGAAATTAAAAAGAAATTTAATTAATTATTTTTATAAAAGTTAAGGGTCTGTTTTGAAAATAAGTAAACTACAAGGTTTTAAAACAGAAATCAGTTAAGGGACTAAATGTGGACAAATCAAACCACAAGGACTCATCCGTAATTATCTCAGGGACTTAATTAAAGCAGAATCAAACTCCAGGGACTAGTTTTGCCAACTTCCAATTCGCAATTCCGGTTGTCTCCCCTATGGTCCGGCGGTCCGAGCTATTTTCCGGCGAACCCTCGACACGCCTGTTCCCTGCACCTCGACAGCCGAAAATGGTCTCCCTGACCTCGTCGTCCCCACGCGAGCAAAAGCCCCCGACCAATTTGTCTCCCCGACATACAGAAAGCCTGATCGTGTTTGTGGCCGAAAGTCCACGTCGTGAATCGGCCTCGACAAGAAACCTCCACGCCTAAAAGATGGCTCGACAGTTTCATCTCGTCCAGACGAGTGTCTGGACACGCTCAATTGCTTGTCTCATTATCGGGATCGAGCTTGGCTATAAATAGCCATTACCGGACCTGCTCGAGCTCGCCACCCCTTTTTCACCCACTCTCACTTCAAATTGAAGACGGCATTGTGTTCGTCGCCTCTGAGTGAAGCTGTGACCAGAGTCTTAGAGCCCAATTCCATCCCGAAGCTTGAATTCCCATTCTTGATATTCTCGGATTAAAAGCTCTGCCGTTTGACCCTTTGCGACCAAGTAAGAATACTCAAACCCGTTCCTTTACCTTCTGTTATCGTCAGGCAAGCTATTCCAATCGAAGTCACGACCTCAGGCCTTGAGTTACCGGGAAAACCAGTGTTCTCGGACACGGTTTCCCGGTTGCCGAGAACCAGCGATCTGTTTTGGACATGTGGTTATGTATTAAACGATACACACATAACCAGCGATGGGCAGTAGCCTGGCTGGTTATGCGTGTGTGTGTTTGAGTCTTAGGTCGCGGGTTCGAATCTTGTGGCCTCCGGCCCAACCCAATTTTTTTTCTGTTTTTATTTTATTTATTTATTTATTTTAACTTATCTTAATACTTTCTTTATACAATAAAAACTAATACGAGTCGGTTCACTCGTTCGTTTATTTTGGAAACCATTAAACAATTTCTTTTTTTACACATTTTTAACCCACCCAATTTTTATAAAATAATAAACCCTATATTTTTATAAATAGTTTTAACTCACAAAAATATATATATATATATATATATATAATAATGATAATATAAATAAATAGAAATTTTTATAAATACTTTAAACATAATAACTACTTACTTAAAAATATATTATTTTAACAAGATTAAATATATATTTTTTGATGTTAAATTTTACTAAAAATCATTATATTTTTTTACTACAATATTTTATATAAATAATTTTAAGGAATGTTATTATAAACCTATACTCATTTAAATACGAATACACACATACAAACATACAATAATACCCATTTATCTACATATGGTTTCAACGTGCTTAGTTTTCAACATCCTTATCACCCGCACTCGTGGATTAAAACATCCGCTAGCCAGGTGAGTTACATAGCCCCTATTTTACATTTTTACATACTTTGGGATGAAACATTATACATGCTACTCATCAAATTGTTTATACGTGTTATACATGTGAATTTATATGCTTGTTCATCATGAATTATCTTGGGTGTACACTTATTTATTTTAAACACAAGAAAACCAACAGTAATATTAATAGATCTATTGTGCCTGACCAGCCCACCCGATTAGGGTGTTTATTACTGCATACTCGGATATAGCCGCGTGTTATATTCAAACATATCGGATATAGTGGGTAACTATATTCAAACATACCGGACCTAGCTGTTATGCTATGTTCAAGCGCGTTAATCAAGGTTTAAATTGTGCTTAGATAAATGATACAACCATATATGCTATGTTTAACAAGATAAACAATGAGTTGCAAAATGTTTTTATCTACTATTTATCGGTTCCACTAAACCTATGTACTCATCAACTTTATAGTTGACACTTGATTTAAATAATGTTTCAGGTTTGGATATGTGATTGCTTGCTGAAGATTCTACCACTTAAGAACTTATGGACCTAGTTAATTAAATTAATGTTTTGAAATAGACTAGGTTATTTGAATTTGTATTGTACTTGAATGTTTGTTGTCATTAATTAAATTAATGAATTATGCAATATTTTAGTTATCATGTGCTTTTGAACAATCATTCCATTGTCCGCCTCGATGATTCCGCCATCGGTCGGGGTGTGACAGATTGGTATCAGAGCCATGGTTATAGAGAATTAGGTTATTAGACACAATGACCTAGACTATAACCCTAGGACTCCCTTTTATGTGTTACGTGCTAAATGATTATCTGCTATGTGAATTATTTGTAGTTAGGTATTATTTGAATTTCCCCAAGTTTGGTACATGAGACTTATACACATACATACAAGGCTTTAAAACACATAATACATACTTTACACACATTTGACAAACAAACGTATGCAAACAAATACACTACCCATCCTTATCCATACTCTTTCCATACTATTTGCAACATTCCTACACATTTTATACTCATAGACTCTCAAGTCTATTAAAATCTTGAAAATCTCATCAACGACTTAATTTCTTGAAACCAGTAAAGGACATGTGCAATCTGGATGGGTGACACCTGTACATTGGATTTTCTGTCTAGGAAAGCATTTCGTATAAATCCAAATAAACGGACCCGTATGCTTTCCTGGGAATTCCTGAAGTGAGTGTTTACCTATAGGCTAAAGCATGTCTCCTTGAAAGTTTTGAGAAATTACTTAACGTTGATAAGTCATTGTATTCGCAAGAATACGATCCGAACCTACACTCAAAATTTGGGGACATTATAGTAAGATAGGAAGAACTAGATGAACATGCAAAGCAAATCATTAGTATGGGTTCACACGTAATAACGATTGTAGTGCATGCGAATCCCGACAATTCCTATTACGCGAATAATGATCTATGACATCATCTCCTACCCGGAATAGATGGCTTATTTTCCCCATCAACCTTGAATAAATACACATACATTGGCACGCGACATAATGAATCCCGCATTTTCTGCTTATATTATTCCCACTATAGCTCATATATATCCACTTTATCTAAAATATCATTGTCTTTTCTTATGGTGTTAGAATGCCTCCTCGACGTGCAAACTCTAGCACTTCCAACCCGGATCTTGCTACTCTTCTTGCCCAACTGGTAGGACAAATGACCCAAGCCAATAACAACAGTGACGGGTCTCACAACATCCAAGGAAACGGTGGTACCAACCCGCCTCAATGCATGTTTAAGCACTTTAACTCGTGCAACCCTACAAAATTTTACGGGACTGAAGGTGCTACCGGTCTACTACAATGGTTTGAAAGCATGGAAAGCACATTCCTAAACAGTGACTGTACCGATAATCTTCGGGTTCGCTATGCCACAAGTGTACTACAAAAGAGAGCCCTCACCTGGTGGAACGGTGAGAAACGCACTCGTGGTGTTGAGGTTGCTACATCTTTATCATGGGATGATCTGAAGAAAGCCATGACTGATGAATTCTGTCCTCGAAATGAAATGAGGAAGCTCGAGACTGAGTTTTGGGATCTTGCCCAAGACAGAGGGGATAATCTGGCTTACACCACCCGATTTCAAGAACTGGGCCTATTGGTACCTCATATGATCACTCCCCTTGCTCGGGAAATTGAAAAATACATAGGCGGGCTGCCTATGCAAATTCAGGATGCTGTGTTAGGAAGCAATCCTCCCACACTTGAAGCTGCTATTCGTCTATCCGCTACGCTATCCGACAACCACGTCAAAGCCGAAACCTTATCAAGAAAGGGTTCTAAGAAGGTTGTTTCTACTCTTGCGGCCGTCAAAGATGTAAAGCCCGAGTCTTCTAACCGCAACAAGAAACGAAAGGGTCGAAACTTCGCAGCTGTAACTCCCACCGCACCTGCTATTCAAGTGGCACCTTTGGGTCAAAACCCGAAACCTTATTTGGGTCCAAATCCCCAATGTCAGACCTGCAAGTACCACCATCCTGCCAACTTACCATGTCGATTGTGTTCAAGATGCGGACGATATGGACACGTGGTCACTACTTGCCGTACCCATCCTCCCGTCCATCAAGCTGCTCCAGCCAACCGTCCAAACTATCCGGCACCTCTCAATGGTCGGGCATGTTACGAATGTGGAGACCCAAACCATTTCCGTGACCGATGCCCAAAACTTCATCATCAAGGTGGTCCCCAAGGACGAGCGTTTAATATAAACGCTAATGAGGCACAAGCGAACAACGACGTGATAAACGGTACGTTTCTCGTAAACAATCATTATGCATCCATTTTATTTGATACCGGTGCCGATAGGAGTTTTGTGTCTCTTACCTTTGAATCTCGACTTGCTAAACAAAGAACGAAACTTGACAATTCTTATTCTGTGGAGATAGCAAACGGAAAATCTATTACTATAAATTCTGTTATCCGCGACTGCAATCTCGAGCTTAATAATCATGAATTCTCTGTTGATCTCCTTCCAATGCAATTGGGAAGCTTCGATATTATAATTGGCATGGACTGGTTATCCAAGCACCATGCCGAGGTTATTTGTTACGAAAAGTGCATTCGTATACCTCTCCCTTCGGGCGACACGTTAGTTATTTTCGGTGAAAAACCGTGTCGTGGTCTTCAACTCATGTCTTGCACATTGGCACAAAAGTACTTGCGGAAAAAGTACGTTGCCTTCTTGGCCCACGTAGTTGACACGAAAGACAAAGGTAAGAAATTGCAAGATATTCCGATCATTCAAGACTTTCCCGAAGTATTCCCCGAGGATTTACCCGGTCTTCCTCCCCCTAGACAAGTAGAGTTTCGTATTGACCTTTTGCCCGGAGCAACTCCCATGGCAAAATCTCCCTATCGTCTTGCACCTTCCGAGATGCAAGAACTCGCAAGTCAATTACAAGAACTCTTATCCAAAGGATTCATCCGACCAAGCCATTCACCTTGGGGTGCTCCCGTGCATTTCGTAAAGAAAAAGGATGGATCGTTTCGAATGTGCATTGATTATCGTGAACTCAACAAGCTTACAATCAAGAACCGTTATCCTTTACCCCGTATTGACGACCTTTTCGATCAACTTCAAGGTTCAACATGTTTCTCCAAGATTGACCTCCGTTCCGGATACCATCAACTTCATGTTCTCGATGAAGACATTCCGAAGACTGCCTTTTGGACTAGATATGGTCACTACGAGTTCATGGTCATGCCTTTTGGCTTGACTAATGCACCTGCGGTTTTCATGGATCTCATGAACCGTGTATGCAAACCTTATTTGGACAAGTTCGTGATCGTTTTCATTGACGACATTCTCATCTATTCTAAAACGAAGGCGGAGCATGACCAACATCTTCGTTTGATTTTGGAGCTCTTGAAGAAAGAACAACTATACACCAGGCTAAAGGAGGTTCAATTTTTGGGACACATATTCAACGATAAGGGGATTCATGTGGACCCGGTAAAAATCGAAGCGGTAAAGAATTGGAGTACTCCTAAGACTCCTACCGAGATTCGTTCCTTCCTTGGACTAGCGGGTTACTATCGTCGCTTCATCTCAAATTTCTCCAAGATTGCGGTTCCGCTCACTGCCTTGACTCACAAAGGTAAACCTTACGAGTGGGGACCCAAACAAGAGGAAGCTTTTCAAACTCTCAAGCACAAGCTCTGCAACGCTCCTGTTCTAACTCTTCCTAGTGGTAATGACGACTTTGTCGTTTACTGCGATGCATCCAACCAAAGTCTTGGTTGTGTTCTTATGCAGCGTGGCCAAGTAATTGCATACGCATCACGTCAACTCAAAATCCACGAGAAGAACTATACGACCCATGATCTCGAGCTTGGTGCTGTCGTTTTCGCCTTGAAAATTTGGAGACACTATCTTTATGGCACCAAATGCGTGGTTTTCACCGACCACAAAAGTCTCCAACATATTTTCAATCAAAAAGAGCTTAATATGAGGCAACGACAATTGGTCGAACTTCTTAACGACTACGACTGCGAGATTCGCTACCACCCCGGCAAAGCAAATGTTGTAGCCGACGCCTTGAGTCGTAAGGAACGTATCATGCTTCATAGTGTTCGTATTTATAACGATATCCAAGCCCGCATCCTCCAAGCACAACACACCTCGGTTACCGAGGGAAACATGTACCACGAGATGGCATGTGGTGTGGAACTCTTGCTAGAAACTAAAGCCAACGGCCTGTTGTATTACTTGGATCATATCTGGGTTCCCTATCGCGACGACCTTCGTATTTTTTTTGATGAACGAGTCCCACAAAACTCGATATTCGGTACATCCCCGAGCTGATAAGATGTACATGGGTCTTCGTCAACAATATTGGTGGCCCGGCATGAAAAAGGATATTGCCCTCTTTGTGGCAAAATGCTTAACTTGTTCTAAAGTAAAGGCCGAACACCAGAAGCCTTCCGGACTCCTCGAACAACCTGAAATTCCCATGTGGAAGTGGGAGAACCTTGCTATGGACTTCATCACCAAACTCCCACGCACTTCTAGTGGGCACGATAGTATATGGGTTATTATCGATCGACTCACAAAGTTTGCTCATTTCTTGCCTATTCGTGAGGACTATCGAGTCGAGAAATTGGCTCGGATCTACATTGATGAGATCGTAAGTCGTCACGGAATCCCATTGAACATCATCTCCGATCGTGATTCGCGTTTTACTTCCCGATTTTGGCAATCTTTACAATCTGCGCTTGGTACTCGTTTGGATTTAAGTACGGCTTACCATCCTTAAACTGATGGACAAACCGAGCGAACCATCCAAACCCTCGAGGATATGCTTAGAGCTTGTGTCATTGACTTTGGTGGCAATTGGAATTCTCACCTACCACTGATCGAATTTTCCTACAACAACAGCTACCACACAAGTATTAACATGGCACCGTTCGAAGCTCTTTATGGACGGAAATGTAGTTCACCGATTTGTTGGAACGAAATTGGTGAAGCACAAATCACCGGTCCCGAGCTTATCCAAGAGACCACCGATAAAATCTCTCTTATTTGTGACAATATTCGAGTAGCAAGGAGTCGGCAAAAGAGCTATGCCGATAATCGACGAAAACCCTTGGAATTTCAAGTTGGGGATATGGTTCTTCTAAAGGTATCACCTTGGAAAGGCGTA
Organism: Smallanthus sonchifolius; assembly: GCA_023525975.1. NCBI lineage: Eukaryota > Viridiplantae > Streptophyta > Magnoliopsida > Asterales > Asteraceae > Smallanthus > Smallanthus sonchifolius. The sequence goes on from CM042037.1 coordinate 24,897,236, forward strand.
GTCCGATTTGGAAAGAAAGGAAAAATTGCACCTCGATATGTGGGTCCATTCAAGATACTCGAAAGGGTCGGAAAAGTGGCCTACAAACTCGATCTTCCTTCAGAGCTCAGCAACGTTCATCCGACTTTTCACGTATCTAATTTGAAAAAGTGCCTAGCCGACGAGAATCTCCACATCCCTCTTGATGAAGTGCGTATTGACGAGAAAATACACTTTGTTGAGAAACCCGTGGGAATCATGGACCGTGAAGTCAAGAAACTCAAGCGTAGCCGCATCCCCATTTTCAAGGACCGTTGGGAGTCTAAACGTGGACCCGAGTTCACTTGGGAACGTGATGACCAAATGAAGACCAAATATCCGCATCTCTTTTCATAGCCTCCACTAGTTGAATTTCATGGCGAAATTCCTTTAACATGGGGAGACTGTGACGTTTCGGGTTTTTAATTTACGCTTTTATATTATATGTCATGTAAACATTTTCTATAGGATGAAATGCATGTATTTCTATTTAAATTTTATACAAAGTATACATTTTTTATTTTATTTTATGGATTTAAAATAATTAAAAATTTTATAAGTTTTAAACTTATAAAATTTTATAAAAATCTAAATTTAAAAGGTTCATAACATAAATATGATAATCTATCTAAATAATAATTAACTTTTATAAAAATATATTTATAATAATAATATAAGTTTATAAAATATAATTGAAATTAAAAAGAAATTTAATTAATTATTTTTATAAAAGTTAAGGGTCTGTTTTGAAAATAAGTGAACTACAAGGTTTTAAAACAGAAATCAGTTAAGGGACTAAATGTGGACAAATCAAACCACAAGGACTCATCCGTAATTATCTCAGGGACTTAGTTAAAACAGAATCAAACTCCAGGGACTAGTTTTGCCAACTTCCAATTCGCAATTCCTGTTGTCTCCCCCATGGTCCGGCGGTCCGAGCTATTTTCCGGCGAACCCTCGACATGCCTGTTCCTTGCACCTCGACATCCGAAAATGGTCTCCCTGACCTCGTCGTCCCCACGCGAGCAAAGGCCCCCGACCAATTTGTCTCCCCGACATACAGAAAGCCTGATCGTGTTTGTGGCCGAAAGTCCACGTCGCGAATCGGCCTCGACAAGAAACCTCCACGCCTAAAAGATGGCTCGACAGTTTCGTCTCGTCCAGACGAGTGTCTTGACATGCTCAATTGTTTGTCTCATTATCGGGATCGAGCTCGGCTATAAATAGCCATTACCGGACCTACTCGAGCTCGCCACCCCTTTTTCACCCACTCTCACTTCAAATTGAAGACGACATTGTGTTCGTCGCCTCTGAGTGAAGCTGTGACCAGAGTCTTAGAGCCCAATTCCATCCCGAAGCTTGAATTCCCATTATTGATATTCTCGGATTAAAAGCTCTGCCGTTTGACCCTTTGCGACCAAGTAAGAATCCTCAAACCCGTTCCTTTACCTTCTGTTATCGTCAGGCAAGCTATTCCAATCGAAGTCACGACCTCAGGCCTTGAGTTACCGGGCAAACCAGTGTTCTCGGACACGGTTTGCCGGTTGCCGAGAACCAGCGATCTGTTTTGGACATGTGGTTAGGTATTAAACGATACACACATAACCAGCGATGGGCAGTAGCCCGGCTGGTTATGCGTGTGTGTGTTTGAGTCTTAGGTCGCGGGTTCGAATCTTGTGGCCTTCGGCCCAACCCAATTTTTTTTTTCTGTTTTTATTCTATTTATTTATTTATTTTAACTTATCTTAATACTTTCTTTATACAATAATAACTAATACGAGTCGGTTCACTCGTTCGTTTATTTTGGAAACCATTAAACAATTTCTTTTTTTACACATATTTAACCCACCCAATTTTTATAAAATAATAAACCCTATATTTTTATAAATAGTTTTAACTCACAAAAAAATATATATATAATAATGATAATATAAATAAATAAATAGAAATTTTTATAAATACTTTAAACATAATAACTACTTACTTAAAAATATAATATTTTAACAAGATTAAATATATATTTTTTGATATTAAAGTTTACTAAAAATCATTAATTTTTTTTACTACAATATTTTATACAAATAATTTTAAGGAATGTTATTATAAACCTATACTCATTTAAATACGAATACACACATACAAACATACAATAATACACATTTATCTACATAGGGTTTCAACGTGCTTAGTTTTCAACATCCTTATCACCCGCACTCGTGGATTAAAACATCCGCTAGCCAGGTGAGTTACATAGCCCCTATTTTACATTTTTACATACTTTGGGGTGAAACATTATACATGCTACTCATCAAATTGTTTATACGTGTTATACATGTGAATTTATATGCTTGTTCATCATGAATTATCTTGGGTGTGCACTTATTTATTTTAAACACAAGAAAACCAACAGTAATATTAATAGATCTATTGTGCCTGACCAGCCCACCCGGTTAGGGTGTTTATTACTGCATACTCGGATATAGCCGCGTGTTATATTCAAACATATCGGATATAGTGGGTAACTATATTCAAACATACCGAACCTAGCTGTTGTGCTATGTTCAAGCGCGTCAATCAAGGTTTGAATTGTGCTTAGATAAATGATACAACCATATATGCTATGTTTAACAAGATAAACAATGAGTTGCAAAACGTTTTTATCTACTATTTATCGGTTCCACTAAACCTATGTACTCACAAACTTTATAGTTGACACTTGATTTAAATAATGTTTCAGGTTTGGATATGTGATTGCTTGCTGAAGATTCTACCACTTAAGAACTTATGGATCTAGTTAATTAAATCAATGTTTTGAAATAGACTAGGTTATTTGAATTTGTATTGTACTTGAATGTTTGTTGTCATTAATTAAATTAATGAATTATGCAATATTTTAGTTATCATGTGCTTTTGAACAATCATTCCATTGTTCGCCTCGATGATTCCGCCATCGGTCGGGGTGTGACACAGATCCTTGTCCAGTGATGGAGCCTCCCTTTGAATTACTCCCAAAGGAAACATATCCACCATAAAAGTTTCTGAAATCTAAGAGGATGGACCTATTGCTAGTCATGTGCCTGGAACAACCACTGTCTGCAACCCAGGTGTTATCCTTGTTACCTGGTTGTTCCTACACATGGGAGAGTTCTAGTTAGAAAAGGGGACCCAAGAGCTTGCAGACTTGGGTGGTACTTTTGACTTAAGAACAAAATCATCAGCAGGCTGGCATTCAATTAATCCAATGATGATACTCTGAGTTGATGAGGATTTAGACTTTGCTTGCCATTTTTGAGTCACCTTTGTAGTTATTTTAACATTATCAGCAACATATGTATCTTTAGCTGCTGATAGTTCTGCCTGGTTCTTGATATTGCTAGGCTTACACTGATCAGCAGCAAACTTGGTTGCTGCAGATAGCTTTGACTGATCAACAGCAAACTTGATTGCTGCTGATGGTTTTAATTGATCAGCAGCAGACTTGGTTGCTGCTGAAAACTTAGATCTGTTCTTTGTCTTTTTTGGCTTCAAATGATCAGCAACATTCTTGGTTGCTACTAATGGTTTAGCTAGTTCAACAATCACTGACTTCTCCTTCTTTACCTTCCTGTTGAAAGTAGGTTTTTCTGTGGGGATTCTTCTATAGACAGGTTTTTGTCTATCTGATGTTGCTGATGATGATTGAGAGAGCTGGTTGAAAGGATTAAACTTACAATTTGTAGCAAAGTGGTCTGATTCACCACAGATGATGCAAGATTGTTGAGCGTTTGGGTTTTTTACAGTAGCAGCCTGTCTTGGTGGAGAAATGGACTTTCTGAACTGATTTGATCTTGCTTCATAGCTTCTTACCTTCTTGTTTTTGTTTGTTTTCTCAAAAGCATGTTGCTTGAGGCTTCTTTGCTGCTGAAGGTAATAGAAGCAGGTGCTTGCTATATGGTTGTATTTACCACAAATAAAACATGATTTTGCAATCTTGTCCCTCTGAAAGTACATATAGTCCTTCCTTTTGAATAGATCTTTAAAGTTCCGGGGATGATTTTTGTTGTGTTCAAAGGTGGCTTCTTCCAATGTCTTCTGAACATATGGCATTCTTTCTCTAGGTGAATGACAAATGTCAAACACTTTCTTTGTAGGGTTAGTGTTGGAGGAAGTTGAGGATTGCCCTTTTTCAATGATCAACTTTCTTCCTTGAGGGGGATAGATGATCTTGATCTGTTTGGTAGGTTGTGTTACTGGTATGGATGGAATGAATGGACTTGGAAAGTTAGTTTGAATCACTTTCCCATATTTGATGGTTTTATAGTTTTCAGAGGAGTCTGAGGATGTGGACTCAGACTCAGTGGAGGTACTGCATTCTTGCACAACAATGTCTTCCTTGGAAGGATCAAGGTTTCAGTTTGCATGGTCAAGATTGGTTAGATTGAAGTTGTGTTCATGTATGGCTACATAATCAGTGGGTGGTGGTACATATTTGTACTGTTCAGCTTGGTACCCAAGCCCAACAGTCACCTTTTCATGGATTTGAGCATCCAACAATCTTTGCAGCTTTTTGGATGCAAACTCATACTTATCAACATGAACCTTTTGATCTGCCAACTCAGCTCTTGTAGCTTTTAACTTGGCCAATAGATCATCAATCTGAGTTTCAAGATTTGTTTGTTCATGTTTTAATGATGAAATATCTTTCTTTAGGCAGTTAATCTTTTCTTTATAACTATTTTCAACCTTTTTGAACTCATATTTCATTTGATGAAACTCTTCATTTTGATCTATTAGATTTTGGTTATGATTTCTATATCCCAAAACTTTATCAATGCAAGCTTGAGAGCAAAGATGTTCATATACCTGAGGTGGGATCTCTGTGGTGTCTGCCATGAGAGCTTGGTTGTTGGCAGATATCTCTTCACATTGAAAGCTCCAGTCAAAGTCAGTTGTTCCAACATGTTGAGTTGCATAAGCAGCAATTTGAGCATGTTGAGTGTTTTAACCTGCTGGACCTTGATGAGTCTGTCTTGGTTGTGCATTAGCTGGGTTGGCCTTTGGTGCTTTACATTCTCTAGCAAAATGACCAAGTTGGTTACAGTTATAGCATCTTAACTTGCTTTTGTCCAAGCTAACTCCGGTGTTTGAATTGTTGCTTGGAATAGGTCTTCCAGTTCTAGAGTAGAACCTTTTTGCTCTGAGAGACAGCATAACATAAGAATGTTGTATATCCATTTCTTCTATGTCATCTGGATGAAAGTACTCCAGATCTTCTTTGATAAAGGACATGTTGCTTGGGTATCAGAAACAAAAGCAGCAGGGTTACGATTTTGAGGATGAGCTTTAAGAAGGAATGGAGAGTTGTTTACTTGTGAGTTGGGTGTTTGAGGATGTGTGACAATGGGAGGATAATAGTTGCTTGAGCTTGGTAATGTATGGTGAGATTGTAATGCAAAGGAGGTGGTGGACGATGAGGGTGTTGATGAGTAACCTGATTTTCTTTCTCTTGCTTGAATCATTTCCAGCTCATATGTCTTTAACATACCAAACAACTCAGTCATGGTGAGAGTCTTTAAGTTTTCAGTTCTTCTAATTGACACTGTTTAGAGTGTCCAACAACTTGGAAGAGATCTGATGAACTTTTTGAGAATATTGTCATTCTCTAGCTTGAATTTAGCACACTGCAGCTCACCTACAAGATAAGTGTACCTGTTGTACTGGGTTGTAAGAGACTCACCATCCTTGTACACAAAGTTTTCATATTGTTGCTTCAGAATATCTCTCATGTTTTCTTTAACCTCTTTAGATCCAACAAACATCTTCTCAAGAGCTTCCCATAGCTCTTTAGCAGTCTTGTATTATTTGAAGTTGTGAAACACTTCATTTGGCAGGCACATTTGTATGGCTCTTAGAGCTTTAAAATCTACCTCCTTCTTCTTAATATCTTCCTCAGAATATTTTGAAGCTTCTTTAGGGACAGATGGAGCTCCGGAATCAGTAGAGGCCACCACTGGCACATAAGGACCATCAATTATGGATCTCCATATTCCATATTCTTGATAGCAGAAGAAGCTTTCCATTATGTTTTTCCACATGTCATAATCTTCCCCAGACACCAGTCTTGGTGGTCTGTGAAGGTTTCCAATATCATCAAATCCAGTATTTTGTGCCATACTTTGGATAGATGTTGTGCAGCAAAGAGATAATAGTAACAGAACCAGAGAGTGATTAAACAAATGTGAGTTTGCTTAATCTGAGAGCCAAAGCTCTGATACCACTTGTAGGATCGATGTATTACAAGATGGTTCTGTTTAGTTGATATTGGCGGAAACAATAACAACTATGCAATGCAACAAGAAACAATGAGAATACTGATAAATGAAAATTGTATTACTCTTCAATGTTAATAAGTTACAGAGAAAACTCTAAGGAAGTATACATACAACTGAAGAGAAATAATACATATAAAGGAACTTAGAATCAAGACAGACCCTTGATTCTAAGGATCAGATCAAACACAAGCCGTTGAACTTTTGCAGATAGAAGCTATACTACAATTGGAGGACAACATGAAGACAACTGCAGCAAAAAGAAATCTGCAAAAAAAAATGCCTTCTCAGGAATCTTTACAGAAGACTTCAGTAGTAGTGGCATTGTCTTTTGTCATCTGCACCAATAACATTCCTTCTGCTGATAGGCGTGTCAGTGTTGCAGCAGATGATGTCAGCAGTAAAGTCAAAGCTGCTGATGATTTGCCTATCAACAGCATCAATGTTTGATGCTGCTGAGAAGCCTATCAGCAGCAACCTTGTACTTCTATGGATAAGGCCTATCCGTAACATAGTTGTTGATTAGCAGCAAAGAGTAACTATCAGCAGCATAAGCACTTATCCGCAACAACTTCTTCAGTGGCAAACTTGTGGAGTCTACATCATTTATACTTGGAGAATTTTGTAGGCATCAGTCTTCTTCAGTGGCAAACTTGTAAATGTTTACGGTTACATTTACGCCCAAAATGCTGAAATGTCGTTTTTGGTCGTTTATTGTTGTAAAGGCCTGGGTGGCTCACATGGGAGTTGTATATCATTACTAATGGTGAATTGTGAGTGTTTCCTTATAGATAAAGCTCAGGTGTGGTCTCGGGTCTCGCTTCGCTTGGATTTGGATTCTCATACTAAAGTCGGGTGTTGTTTGCTACACACTTCTCGTGGTGGGGTTTTACAAACTTGTTGGTCTTTAATTAACTTGTGTATTGTTAAAATATGTTTGACTTCTTTTCTTTTAGGAATTTGGAGTCTTAAACTTGTGTTTGCAAAACTTAATGTTATGGTTGTCGTTAATGTTGTATTTGAGACCGCTTCCGCGTCGTTTTAAAAAAAACGTTTAAATCGGTTTGAATTTTTGGGTGTTACAACTTGGTATCAGAGCAATGGGTTGAGGGATTTGGTGTGCGAGACACCGAACTCAAACATATAATGCTCTTGATATGGTCGGAGAAATGAGAACCCAATGATAGCGTGACCGAGACACGTAGCTTAAGGGGTAAGGTTAGTATGTATTATTTTGTTGTTGGTTTTAATTGGTGTCCAATGTGAACTAATTGTGCCGAAAGTTGTTAGGGGATTCGTTATATGGAGATGGTGAATGTAATTGGTCATATTACATTATCAATCATGCCTGGCCAGTTTGATTCATAATGTAACATGTGCGAATACCTTCATGATAACCATATGATGATGAACACCGACAATGAGTAAGTGAAGGTGGTTATATGTGAATATGTATATATTATGTGTTTGTGTATAGGTGATTATACAGGAGTAATTAATATACACGTAGGAAGAAGTAGAGCCTTATAGAGTAAGACTAGAGGCCTATAAATAGGTAGAACATCTACAAACTTATTATGACACGGTCGAGGATTAATTGGGGGGACACATCTTAGTGGGCGGAAATTGTATATGGAAGTTGACTTAAGACTCGTGCATGAAGGAGTCTATGTGTGCATCACCTCGAAGATGGGGATGAGCTTGGGCTTAGTCGGGAGAAATGGAATGTAACTTTTGTGGAGAATGGCTAAAGCTTTCTTTAATGTCGTGCCAATATTCCCTCAAGGAAGATAGGACTCATTGTGGCAGTACTTTGAAGAACTGCATGAAGCCTTAAGGGCGGGAGAATTTAATTTAGTCGAATACGTGGTAGAAGGGAACCTTGTCTTCATAAGGGGTTCGTGGTGTGCGATCCAAAGGAGTGAATTGGTGGGAGTTTATTCATTGATTAATCAATGATACATCTCTTATTGTATTGGCTTGAAGCAATCCATTGTGATAGGCGGATGGAGTACTACTCGCGAAGAGTCGACTCCGGAATATGGCGGATAATCGGTTGGAAGTTCTCCGTAGGGAGAAAAGCATAAAAGAGTGAAGATAGTGCAACTGGGTGAATTCAAGAGACGTTCTTGAGTCAGCTTTGTCCACAAGCCGTTGTGGATCTTGTAATAGGGAGTTTTCTTCACATACACTAGACTGGTGGATTAATCAAGGGATTATGGGCATGTCGTATGACTGAGTGTAGTCTAGCCCAAATCTTGGAGTATCGGAAGGAATGAAGATAGATCGACTTTCTCGATGCTATCGGTTGACTTATTTGAGTGGTTTCTCCTTCGTGGTGTATAACTCGGGTGGAGTTGATTATTATTAGATGCAAGGAGATCAAACTCGGGAAACTAGTGGGGTGTGAGAAGGAGTTAGTGGTGGGTTCAAGAAATCCAAACATTCTAGCCGAGCTAGAAATCTCTTTGGGGGACGCAATACTTGTTGCCATATGTGTGGGAAGATACACAAGTGGGAATGATGGGACACACTTCTCCTTAGTGTTCTAGTTCTAATAATGTGTGATGCGGTGGTTTCAAATCGGGACACATTCGAAGTGAATGTCCCGAGTTAAAGCACACGAATCAGCGGGGAGAAAATAGAAATTTTAAGGCTGTCGAGCCGAACATTTCTAAACTACTAAAGACAGGACTGAAGTCTTTTGGTATTTTTGTTGGATGATATTATGTGAATCAATGGATTCGGAGGCGATCAACATTGCGGATTTCATAATATTGACAATAATGTATGAGTCAATAATCGAAAGATGTGAGTGAAACATCACATGGAATGGTGTCCTACGATAATAGTGGAAATTTTTTGGTTACTTAGTAACCGTATCAATTTCGTGTATGACTAAAGAGTGCCGTGTCGACCCGTTCTCGCCTAGAGACGATGAAACACGTGGCGCGTGAATTGATGTATGCCTGGCTAATGCCATTGACACCAACCGGGGCAATGGAATACTTGATGTTCCAGTTGTGAAGAAGTTCATAAGGGTTCCAACCGGGGCAATGATTGAAGTAATCAAGGGGTAAATGGTGTTGGAGTCCTAGAACTTCATAAGTGGCATTTGAAGTCTTAGAACTTCACAATCGGCGATTGAAAATGAAGTCTTCGAACTTCAAAAAGGGATTGTATGATTGAAATCCTTGAATCTCAAAGGATGAATTTTGATTGTCATTGGAAATTAATAGAGTGTTTGGATCGGATAAGGATCCGCCCTTCAAAATTATGAAAGAGGATTTGGCTGTGGCATTTGACGTGTCCTTCTATACGAAGACCGTGTTGGGAATCATGGTACCAGTTTTAACTTTTAAAACAATAATTATTTAGACCTTTTAAATAAATAAATCAGATATATTTTAGCGGAAGCGATTTAATGGTACAACAAAACAGATCAGATCTGGATTCCTTTCAGTGATCCGATTACACACGTATAAACAATATTAAATAAACCAACCATAGGGTATTCAGATATTATACCTTTGACGATAACTACATCTGAAACACCTTAGTACAACGAACGTCACGCTAGTTGGCATGTACACGAAACCCGCAGCAAAACGTCACACGAGATGCTCAAGGGGAGGCCGATCACGGCGGTGGTCAGCGACGGTGGTGGCCGGCTGCGGCGGCGCACGGCGATAGGTGGTGGTGGTTCGGCGTTGGACTCGCAAAGGGAGAGGGGGGGCGCCGATTTTGGGGTTGGGAGGATTAAGGTTTAGGTTTGATTATAATGTTATATTTATAAGCATTATAATTACACATTGGTCCCCTATGGTATTAACAGTTAATACCCTAGTAATAATTAATTGTTTAATTATCAACCTATCTATTTTACTAACTACTAATAATCAATAAAATCTAATCTATAAATGTTTAACAGATTAAACATTTATTCCCCGTAAATAATTAATTAATCAGATAATTAATTATCTCATTTTCTAATAAATATTTCTCTAAATATTTATTCACCGTTTAATAAAAACCGTCTTTCGTGAACTACAATATTTAACAATAAATATTATATAATTATTCGTTGTCTAAGGTGTAACTCTTTGGATCGTAGCTCGTTACTAACGTTGACTTAATTGACGACCGGACATCATATATCCAATAATCTCCCACTTGGTCGATTCTTCAATTAACCGGTTCAACGTAGATAGTGGTGGACGCCTGGCTGCGTCTCATTGCCCATAGCAAGGTATGACGTATTTACAATCGTCAAACTATTTCCTTGTGTACAAGTGAACATACTTTACCAAGTCTAACAGTCCTAGTAAGCATATGTGTCCTTTCTATTTAGGTCATTTGTTGAACATGAGACATGGATACAATTCACTTCTCATATAACGTTCAACTATTCTTGTTCTCGTTCTCCAATCCAAAGTGGTCTAAACAAACTACTCTTTAGTTTGAGCATGACCATGCGTTTCACACCAGCTTGAATCAACGAGGACGCTAGAATGTCCAACTCCTAATTAAAGAAGAACATAATTCCTTTGGCCACGTACAACTCCCACTAAACTTTAGATTACTCCTAATCATATCCTTATTACTTCCTATTAAGGTACAACGTTAGATAAGATCAAAGAACAACCTTTAGTCAGAGTTAGTTCTAGTAAGTGCCTCGGGTCGAGGATCGACATATCTTACTTTATTCAAAACATCTCAAGATTTATCAATGAAGATAGTTTTGAAATGAGTTACGTCCAATGATTATTCTCTAATAATTATCTGTGAATATGGTTTCCAACTTCTTGGTCTTTCATTCACAATGAACCAACCATCTGATTCACAGTAGTCTTGCGTTCAGATTGATTCCCATGAATCTGATCGACTACGGGCATTTAGAATAATCTATATATTTAAGGATTTCTAAAACGTATAAACTATCGAACACAGTAACATCTAATTATAATGCATTTAACCATTAAATCAAATATAAAAACTAATGTAACTGTATTGTTCAAAAACACCAAATACTAAATACAGATCAAACCCACTGTCTAGCAAATCTAAGGCCTATCTTGTGAGCATGCTCCTCATGTTTAGAATGAGGCATAGGCTTAGTGAACGGGTCGGCAAGATTCTGATCCGTGTGAACTTTATTTAACACGATGTCTCCCCGTTCCAATATATCCCGGATATAATGAAATTTTCTGAGTATGTGCTTTGTGCTGTGGTGTGACCTTGGTTCCTTAGCTTGAGCAATGGCACCAATATCGTCACACATTATCTCGGTCGGTTTCTGAATGCTAGGCATTACTCCGAGATCAGGAATGAACTTCTTCATCCAATCAGCCTCCTTTGCAGCTTCCGAATCGGCAATGTATTCTGACTCAGTGGTGGATTTAGCAACAACACTTTTCTTAATAATCTTCCAAGTGATCACACCACCATTCAGAACAAATACAAATCCCGTTTGAGATATCATCTCGATCGGTCTGGAAGCTAGCATCAGTATAACATGTAACAACTAGTTCTTCTTCCAGTCCTCCATATATCACGAACATGTCCTTAGTTCTTCTCAAGTACTTTATGATGTTCTTTATAGCTAACCAGTGACTCTTACCAGGATTCTATTTATATCTGCTTGTCATGCTTAAATCGTATGATACGTCAGGTCTAGTACACAGCATGGCATACATGATTGAACCAACTGCAGAAGCATATGGAACCTATTCCATTTTCTTATTGTCCTCGTCAGACTGAGGGCACTGTTTATTATTCAGTATGGTTCCATGTGCCATAGGCAAAGACCCTCTCTTAGAGTCTTGCATGAAAAAGCGTCGAATGACCTTATCAATGTATGTACTTTAACTTAAACCTATAAGCAACTTTGATCTATCTCTATAGATCTTTATTCCCAGAATATAAGCAGCATCACCAAGATCTTTCATTGAGAAACATTTACCTAACCAAGACTTTACATCTTTTAGCATAGGGATATGGTTTCTAATAAGCAGTATGTCATCTACATACAGAATCAGAAAAGTCACATGGCTCCCACTTTCCTTCTTGTAGACACACGGTTCATCTTCGTTCTTGATAAAACCAAACTCTTTGATTTTTTGGTTAAAGCGAAGATTTCAGCTTCTTGATGCCTGTTTTAATCCATAAATGGATTTTTTTAACTTGCATACCTTATTAGGATTCTCTGGATCTTCAAAACCATCTGGTTGAACCATATAGACATCCTTAATAAGATGCCCATTTAGGAACGCGGTTTTGACATCTATTTTCCATATCTCGTAGTCATAATACGCGGCAATGGCAAGCAAGATCCTAATAGACTTAAGCATGGCTATTGGTGAGAAGGTTTCATCATAATCAATTCCTTGAGTCTGAGTAAAACCTTTCGCTACCTGCCTTGCTTTGAAGGTTTGCACATTCCCATCCATGTTGATTTTCTTCTTGAAAATTCACTTGCTTCCTACGGTTCGACTCTCGGGAGGAAGATCAACCAAGTCCCATACATGGTTGTCGTACATGAATTGGATTTCAGCATCCATGGCTTCAAGCCATATCTTAGAATCAGAATCTAAGATTGCAGATTTGTAACTAGTGGGCTCTACCTGATCAACTTTCAGGATGTCGTCAATCTGGTGAATCCTGATATACCGGTCAGGTTCATGACGATCTCCAGCATTTCTGCGAACAGCCTGTGTCACAGTTGAATCTTAAACATTTCAAGATTCATTTTCAGTAGTCTCATGTTGAACGATAGGTTCAGATTGTGGTTCTTGGATCTCATCCATATTGTCACACCCCAACCGACTCCGGAATACGTCGGGGTGGACATGGAGACTGTTCATAAGCACATGATCAAACTAAAGTTTCATATATTAAATTATCCCAAATTTCATAACATTGTTCAAACAAAACACAACCAAACATACATGAAAATAAAGTACATCAACACGTTCAATTATTTATTTAACTAGGTCCATATTTCCTATGTGTAGCAACTTGAACATGAACTCAAAGATTTGCACCTGAAACATGATGAAAACAAGGTCAACTAAAAATAGTTGGTGAGCATATATAGGTTTTGACACCACAAATAGTTTCCAAGTGTTTATGTACAATTCATATGAAACATGGCAAAATAAGGCAATTATGGAGAACCACTATAGTCAAACTGGGTGTACAATCAAACCTTGTGACTGAAGGGAATAACACTCAATGTTATCCTAATGTAATGTCGACAACAATCACCCTACCTGGGTGGATTTGTCAGATGCAATAGATCTACCATTGTTACCGTCGACTTGTACAGAGTTAATGATTGCATGTGTATGTATGTAATGTAAATGTAGGTTTAAACTCATATTGTTCAAGCATAAGGCATAAATTTGCACACATGTTCATAAATGTAGAATTATATAATGAATTGCAAATAGTCTTTAATGAAATCATGTTCCACCACAAAATATGTAAAAATGTAAAAGGGGCTATGTAAACTCACTTGAAATATGTAGCATGGAAATCACACGAACAAGTTATTGTTGCACAAGTGTCTAGCAAACCACAAGGTTACCAAAGTTAGATGGCATAAGTGTATCAATAGTGTGTTCAAATGATTATGGAGGTAGTAATGCACAAAAGGGATTGGTGCGGGTTCTTAATCAAACACGATAAATAGTTGTTTGAGTTCTAAATGAAATTTGTGCAAGCCTTGATGAGCAATAGTGTTGAAATTTGATTATGTAACGGAATAAGCAAATGCGTTTGTTTTGATACCAAGTAAATATATAAATAATTGTGTTCTTGAGTTTGTAAATGATAGAAAGAATAATCTTTGCATATATTAATTTAATAGGCGAATAACCAAATAAATTAGTTGAAATGAATAAAGCCTTCTAATTAATTAGTTTGATTTATAAATACTAATGATTTAAATTCATTGATAATTAGACTAAATTTAAAAGTATAAAGTAATGTCTAAATAATTTAATAATTACACCAATAATTAAGTGACTCTAAAACTATATATATATATATATATATATATATATATATATATATATATATATATGTGTGTGTGTGTGTGAATAATTGTACTTAAATTTGAATCATTGAATGAAATAAATGAAAGATTTTTCTTTAAGTTTGTAAATAAATAAATGCTTATATGAATAAATAATTTGTGTCTTTGTTTGAAAATACGTGAATAAGGAATTGAATAATGAGTTTTCTTTTCATTTGTAAATGTAAAAATTAGTATTTGAATCAACGTATAGTATTTACTTGAATAAATGAATGCATAATTATATCCTTTTATTTATTTGTAGTTAATATTTCATGAAAAATATTAAGTGTAAAATATCATTGATTAAATTAATAAATAATTAGTTAATAATTATTCATTAATTAAAAATTTAAATTTTGTTTCAACAAACTTATATACCGGACAACATATTTAATAAAAGATTCTATACAGGTTTTCAAGGTAAAAAATAACATCATTTTCATCCTAAATATATTATATAAATTTGATTTTTTTTTAAATAAATAATTTGTTAGAGAAGTCGTCCACTAATAATGAATAAAAAAATGGTTTTTCCTAGCAAATTTAATAATTTAAATTAATAAGACGGTCCCGAGCTTCATAAGTTTTATGAAGGTAGTTTTATAAAACAACTAGTTTAGATTCCGTGTCTACACACGAGATGAACAATATCAATATTTAAAATTTTTAAATCTTTATGTATATATTTTACAGGTGTAAAAATATATTACATATACTACGGATATAAACAAACTCAAAATATGTAAAAATTAATATATAATTGAGTTTTAAAAATACATTAATTTCTATTTAATGTAATTTGACTTTCAATTACTATTTGATTGAAATAAAAGTTAAATAATTAAATTTTAAAGTTTCTTATAAGAAGGGATAATTTAAAATAAATGTTTTTATTAGTGTAATTAATATTTTCTTTAAATATATATTATTATTTAAAGATAGAAGTGCATTAAATAAGAGAGAGAGCCGGGAAAAAAATGATGAGAATGAATATGAAGGTGACAAGTGACACTAAAAACCTTTATTTATTATATAGTATAGATTTCTATGTACAAAAACGGTTCGAACAAAAAGTGGGGGTTTTGGGATTCGAACCCGTGACCAAGGCTGTGGAGGGGCAAGCATTTAACCAAGTGATCTGGGCTACTGCAGTGTTTAGGAACACAAATTTAAAACCATCACTTACTGCACCATCTATTTCCCTATCCAACCCCAATTTACAGATTGCAATCAAATGAACCCTAGATCCCAAATCACAACTCGATCAACAAGATCAAAGACTTGAACCAGTATAGAAATCGATCACGGGAGGGTTGGAATTACCTGGAAAGTTGGCCCGGAATCAGACGCGGGCTGTGTTCCTGTGTTTCTCTTTTTTTTTCTTTTCTCGGTGTCGCACGCGAACGGGGAGAACCACGGTAGCAAAATCAGTCTTTTTGGTAACGAATTGGGGTTGTTATTGATTAAATGAGTCGTATAGGATGAATTAGGGGTGATTATTGGGCTTTAACCGGACCAACCCGGACCGGACCGGGACCGGGACCGGGACCATTAACAGGGTAAACTAGGGACCGAGGACCGGACCAATTGTTAATGGGCCGGTCCGGGCTTTCACGGGCTTTAATGGGCCGGTCCTCGGGCTTTAGCATCAGGCCCGTTTAATTAAATTTTCTTAATCATATTAGCTTCTGTGTAACTATAAATCCGACTTATTAGACGTTTCTCGTACAATATTCTTATTTGTTTGTTAACGAAAATAGAATATTCTTGAATATTACATCGAAAGAATTGGCCGAATTGTTACAAATATTAATTCAAAGAGATCTTTGCTTTTTATTTCATTTTCTTTTTCATTTTTTTCTTTATGCAAGATTTTAATTGTGAACTAATGTTATATGCATTTGAATATGTTTTAGTTTTTGTTTCTTTTTACCTTTTAGAATTTATTTTATTTTATATATGTGTGTAAATAACATTACATTTATGTATAAATCATTATATGTAGTATTTAATCTTTATAAGAGATATATGCAATTGATCGGAGTTGTTAATTATGAGTAGTAAATATCGAAAAGTGATATGTAGGATCGTAGAGTATTGAAAAAGATTTTACGCAACAACAAATGTTTATAATCAAAAGTATGATGATGTAAATTGTAATTTAAAATTGTACATTTAGTTCTATTCAATTCTTGGGCGATGAATGAAAAGTATAAAGAAACATTTGGGTTTATATAACAAAATTGAATAAAGTTAAAAAAAAACTATATTTATGAAAAACATTGTTTTCGTATTAAAATAGGAAGAAAACTTGAAAACGATTATTGTTTAAACTAAAAAAAGATATATAACTATAGTTAATATTTTCACAATCGTTAAATATTCAAATAATAATAATAAAAAGGAAATTTTAAATATGGTTTATGTAAAACATAAATTAAGTGCTAGACTTTTTTTTTGAAATTACTAATTGTTCTATATATACGGGTTTTATGGGCTTTTTTGAAAACCCGTGGGCTTAGCCCGGACCAGGACCATAACCGTTAAGTCATGAAAGTTAGGACCGAAGACCGGACCGGTTACACACATCATGGGCCGGGCCCGGGTTTAACGGGCCGGTCCTGCGGGCTTTCACGGCCAACCTGTTTAATGCACACGGCTAGGATGAATGGTATTGTACTAAACGGTAGCTTTGGGCGAATTTGATGGGTTTCGAGTGGACTTGAAACCAAGAAACCGTAACCCCCCATTAATGCTTAAAAAACATAATTACTAAATCATAAGGATGAATTCCGGTCTTAATGACCGTAAATGAGTGGAAGAAACGATTTGTGGGTGTGTAGGTCACTCGGGTGTGGCGGATCGTCACATGCAAGTGGGTCTACTAGTCAGACCGGGTGCGGAATACCCGTGACTAGGTGGAGAGTCTTACAACACAAAATAAACCGACAAGATTATCACTTTAAACTTTCGTCTATTATAAACACTTGAAGGTTACAGAGAGAAATACTGAGATTACAAGTTCTGCGTATTTGCTACTATGACTGCGTACTAATCTACTGTCAACCATTTCTATTTATACACGATCTGATGCCTGCACACTTAGCAAGTGCGCAGGGCAATTTGCTTATGCGTACTTAGCAAGTACGCAAAGGTATTCTTGCGTACATGCTAAGTACGCAGGAACTAATTCCTGCGCACATACAAGTGCGCAAAACACTTAGAGAAATTTGTAACAAGCAATATGTAAAAGTAAATACAACTCGATTACTAATACATACAGACACTTACAAACAAAGACAAATACATACATGAAAGTACAAAACTAAGACTCTATCTATCCAGAGTGTTTGTCACAGGAAAGTGTTTCAACAAACTCCCCCTTAACAACAGCTCTAGATCATCTTCGATCTTTAGTCTTCAGTCTTCGGTCTTCAGTTTTCACAGCTATGCATCTTTAGCTTCCATCTTCTTCTTATAATCAAGGCAGAACTTGATCACCTTGTTATATTTAGAAGCAAGGAATTTCGTCCACTCGCCAGTATGCATGCAATACCTGTCTGCTAGTGCCTCCAGATCTTTCACAGAGAAGTTAATGAAGCAGACTTCATCAAATACTCTGATTAGTTCCCTCGGCACTAAGCATCCACTTTCTAATCGTACCTTTCCTATCACCACAGCCTCGCCCGTTTTTGGATCTACGTACCAGTACCACATGTCACCAAGAATATCCTGAGATAACTTGCTCAGGGGAATCTTAGTTTCACATAGCACTGGCTTGTATACCAGTTTCTTTAAGTACTTCTTAGTCACAGGATATCTAGCTTTCTTATCCTTGACTCTTTTGGGCACTTGAGGCTTGAACACTTCGAACTTCCCAGATCTTGCTTCCCGCTGCAGAACCTGCCACAAACCCATCGCCACTGCATGATTAGAATGACACAGCAGCTCTCGGTATGCTAGGTTCACAAGGTCGTATTTGGGTAAGGAGTTGAACGCTTCACTGGTTGGTTTCAAGTATTGAACCCCCCCCAGATCTTTTGATTGTGAACAACTGCTTATCCTCCTTGAACCTTACAGCCAAGATCATCCTTGTTGCCCCTTGTTTGTCTATGATAGACGTCTTCTGCCAAACAGGAGCTGGACCCTTAGATGAAGTAGAAGGCATATCTTTTTCTTTCGGTGCCTCCGGATCCACAGGTGTAGGGTCAACTGGGGAGGCTTCAGTCGAGGCTTCAACATTACTAGCATGCTCGACTGAACATGTGTCGAGCTGAGTTTCGAAGGATGGAACTTCAAAGATCTCTCCATCTTCTAACTCATACTCTCCTTCCCCGTTGCCCTTGGGAACTTCTATCACTACATCCTCATCATCTTCATCCCAATCATCACCAGAGTCGATCTCTCCTTCTTCTAGGTTGTAGAGAGCATCGATATGTGCTTCCTTGGAATAGTCAGGCTCTAAGTATAAGATCTCATCGTCAGATAGATCCTTAAGCACATCAGCCACTGACTTTCCTTTGTCACCACCACCACCAGAAGTATTTCCACCCTCTTGATGAGTAGACTCCCCCTCAGCCATTGGAATAGAATAAATGGGCATGATTGCCAAAGCTTGGTGCTCACTCCCACTAGGACCGAATTCAGGATCCTTGTGTTTGTCGTCATCCTTTATCAAATCCACAGGATGACAAGCCTTATCACTAGTAGTTGTCTTTTCTTTCTCCTTCTCCTTATCTTTCTCCCCCTGAGCATCAAGCTTCTTGGTCAGATCAGCAATTAGTTTGACCATCAGCTCATGCTCTTTCTTCTGCATATCAAACCTCAGCTCGAGAGACGACCTGTGCCCCAGAATTAAGTTGTTTGTCTTGGTCAGCAGCTCGTTCTGGGCCATTATGTTCTTCAGTCTCTCGTCTGTCCCCGTTCTCTATCTTCATAGAATTCTAACTTCGTCCACCAACGAATTAATCTGTGCTTTTTGAGCATCAGATTCCTCCTTTGACTTCTGAATAGTTTCCAACAGACCAGCAACTTGGATTTCCAGAATTACTATCCTTTCTTCATTAGGATCAGGATGTCTGGAGGTAGATGCTTCAGCATTGTGAATTGGGGAGGAGAAAATAGTATCAAAGTCAAACCCTTGAGTAAATTCTCCGTATTTGAATGGTTGACTTATCGGTTCAATGGTGGTTGTTGGGATTGAGGATGTGATGACGGTTGTAGGTGTTATGGAAGGGGGCATGGTGACTGACTCCGTGAGAATTGGAGTAATCACCGCCACCTGGACAGATATGACATGGAGGGTCACTATCACGGGAACCTCCTCTGTGATTGAAGTGACTGCCACCTCAGGTTGTACCTGTGGCCTCCTCCTCTGTCTCCGGTATAATTGCTGTGAAGGTGGGGTAGAGGCTGAATCAGTACTTGCAGCTGGAACTTGTACTTGCTGCAGAGTAGTAACCTCCACCTCACTGGGAATAGCAAGTTGCTGCCTATCCCTTCTGTTCTTGTTTACACTTTCACGTCTCTGTCTCTGTATAGCAGCGTCAGAGTCAGAATCTGGCTCATATTTGCTGCTTAAAGCTTGTCACTTTCTCTTTGAGGATGACTCAGGTAGGGTTACCTTTATCGTTATCCTCGGGTGAACCTGCGATGGTGCATCATCGGTATCAGAAGAATCAGACTCTGTCTCTTCCAAGTCGGATCCCTCAGCACCATCATGACCTTCTTCTTCGTCTCCATTTTCCGACGATCCATCTACACTTTCAACTTCCTCCTCTTGTTGTTGTTGTTGTTCATATGAATGTTCACTCAACTCTAGCTCCGAATCGTGACTATACCATCTCTAGTCAGCCGGTGCCACATAAGCTTCGTTTATTAGGTGGCCAAAAAGTGTTGTATGCTCAGGGGTAGGTTCTACACTGCCTGGCTTTAAAAACTGTGCAAACACTCTTTTGTCCACCCTTTTAACTTGCAATCTCTCCCAAGTTGCAGGTAGGTTTGGCAACGCATCATCAATAAGAAGTTGCATAAACCTTGGGTATAATAAGAACCTGAACCTCTCAGCCTTGTTAATCTGATCATTGATGGCTTTGAATATGTATCGTGAGAAGTTGTAGCCCTTATTGAGAGATAAGCCAACCATGGCAGCAGCAAGGTCATGACCCATTGCATCCTTTCCAGCTTTTCTTGAGGAGATGCACATGATCATGATGTGGGCAAAATATCTCCATTGATCAAGCACCCACATTTTCTTGTAAGAAGCGTTGTCTCTCGCACCGACATACCCCATTCGTTGCCTCCAACAGCCATCCACAAAGTAGTCAGGATAGGCTGTTGGGTCGGTGGAAAGATCTATGGATTGCAAGACCCGTCTAATAGTGTCTTCAGAAAAGGCGATATCATGACCCGCAACGGTAGCCCTTATAACATTGGGGGTTACCGTGTAATCATGCTCCGCGGTCTCCCAAAATTGCTCAAGATACGGTCTTGAAACTATAGGGTCAGCTGAAATAGCATAGCTGATTCTTGAACGGTTCAAGAAATCAACTATTTCTCGGTATTGCAGAGCTGCACCCTTCCATTCAGGTTGAGTATGAGCCAGAAGATTGAACTCATTCGTAAACGCACGAGCCATAATCTGCAAAAACACACAGAGAACATAATCAGAACAGTAAGTTTCATTGGAATTGAATAAACATGACTCAGTATAGCAGTTACTCTTCGAATTGAATTTCCAGACTTAGAAATTTTTCCCAAGTGTTGGTCCTGCGTACTTAGCAAGTACGCAGGAATTTCCTCTTGCGTACTTAACAAGTACGCATGAATTGCTTCTTGCGTACTTGTTAAGTGCGTAGGAAACGCACTTGTTCAAAATTCCAAAAATCTAAGAAATCAACAGATGTTCAAGACTTGGGTCGATTAGGTCACCACAAGGTCGGAATCAGTGATTACGACCATGGAACCAACATTAACACCAAATCACTGTTACATTGGTCCAATTTTAACCTAAAAGACGACCAGTCGAACTGACAGTCAAATCCAAGCCCAAGGTAAAAAACAAAGGATTAAACGGATGATTAAGGTCTGATTAAGAGTCGATTAATGATTCTAAGCAAGTTTTAGTTATCATGAATTAACAAAACAACCAATAATTTGTCTAAAATCATGGATTAAACCCTAAAAAAATTTTAAGTTTCTGAGTCGGTCCATAATCGCGATTTTGTGGATGGATTGAGTCTAGATTCTCACCAATGGATTGTAGTACAAAGATGATACTAGTAACTGGGTTCAAATCACAGTTGTAATTTTAAATTAAGTTTCCACACTACTAGTGATTCAAAGACGCATACAGCCTACTGACAATTCAAATTACTTGTAACTAAGCAGATTAAAACCATAATAATTTACACAATTAACTAAGCATGGCGCAATCATTTCCCATATGAGCAGTCTGTGACGTTTAGATCATTTCTGATGTACTATCATTTCCTCTTTTCTCAAGTTAACTTTGAAATTTTCTCCATTTTCTATTTTGTTTTTGTTTTTGTAAAATGTTTTTGAAAGTTAAAAGAACTATACATAAAACTTAAAAGAAAATAAAATTTAACTTTCATGAATTGAATTGATTTAAGAAAAACAAGTTTTCACTCAGGATTGAACATTCCTATCAAGTTGACAAGATGCTCAAAATGGGATCGATCAAATGCCTTTGTGAAAAGGTCAGCAAGATTGTCATCCGTGTGAACTTTAACAAGTTCAATTAAATGTTTTCCAGCACAATCACGGATGAAATGATGGCGAATTTCTATATGTTTAGTTTTGGAATGTTTCACTGGGTTATTTGTATGGACATGGTGGCATTGTTGTCAATGAATAAAGGAGTTCCAGTGAAGTTTAAGCCGTAGTCTCTCAATTGCTGCTGAATCCACAATATCTGAGAACAACCGCTCGCCGCAGCAATGTATTCTGCTTCACAAATTGAGACAGAAACCGTTGACTGCTTCTTACACTGCCAGGAAACCAGTCTGTCTCCTAAGAATTGACATCCACCAGAAGTTGACTTTCTGTCAAGGTTACAACCGCCATAGTCTGAATCAGTGTAGGCTTTGAAGTCAAATGACTGCTGCTTAGAGTACCATAGACCCAATCGGGGTTTCCCTTTCAAGTATCTGAAAATTCTCTTCACGGCTATCATATGTGACTCCTTCGGTTGAGACTGAAACTTTGAGCACAAGCATACAGCAAACATTATATCGGGTCTTGAAGCTGTGAGATACATAAGAGATCCGATCATCCCACGGTACAATCTGCAATCCACATCCTTACCATCTTTGTCAGGATGCAGACCATGATTGACTGGGATAGGTGTGCCATAAGTACTGCTATCATTCATCTTGTATTTTGACAAGATGTCCTGCACATACTTTGTTTGATGTAGATAAATCCCATCCTCTCTTTGACTGACTTGCAGACCCAGGAAGAATGACAATTCACCCATGTTACTCATTTCAAAGATGGACTTCATCACCTGTTCGAATTCCCTACACATCCCTTCTTTGGTAGATCCAAAAATAATGTCGTCGACATATACTTGTACAAGAAGAATGTCACCTCCTGCTTTCCTAATGAAGAGGGTCGAGTCGATCTGTCCATAGTCGAAACCATTAGACAATAGAGGCTTAGATAATGTCTCATACCATGCCCGCGGTGCTTGATGAAGACCATAAAGTGCTTTGTCGAGCTTATACACTTTATTGATATTATGCGGATCTTCAAAGCCGGGAGGTTGAGTGACATAGACCTCTTCATGAACTTTACCATAAAGGAAAGCACTCTTCACATCAAGTTGACAGACCTTGAAGCCGACATATGTGGCATAAGCCAAGAACAGTCGAATGGCCTCAATTCTAGCAACTGGGGCATATACTTCCATGTAATCTAAGCCCTCTTGTTGATAAAAACCCTGAACAACCAATCTTGCTTTGTTCTTCAAAACAACATGACGATCATCCGTCTTGCATTTGAACACCCATCTGGTGCCAATTGGTTGTACGCCTTTTGGCAAGTCAACCAAATCCCACACGTGCAACTTTTGGAATTGAGACAATTCATCTTGCATCGCCTCAATCCAGCAGTTGTCAGCGAGAGCCTCCTTCACATTCTTCGGCTCTAATTGGGACACGAATGCAACATGCAGACATGTTTCCATGACACTAGTGTCAAGTATCTCCTGAGTAAAGACTAGTGTTCTCTGTAATGGTTCGATGACGAGTCTGAACACCAGCATGAGGATCACCAATAATGTTGTCGATTGGATGATTCTTATGCACTCTCGTCTCTGGTACATTGGGTTCCTGAATTTCTGAATTGAGATTCGTGCTTAACTCCCCCATTTCCTGTGTTCCAGAAGTAGAAGATTCAATGTTAATTGGATCAGCTGGAGCTTCATTTCCTACAGTTGTGTTAGGATTAGCTTGAGCGTCATCTCCATCAACATGAACATCTTCACTGTTATCACTGTCATGATTTCCAAATGCAGATGCTGCATTGGAATCAGGAGTTACAATCGGTACAATAGCACGAGTAGAGAAACTGGAGTCATCGCCGCCACCCAATAATTCATAAACATTTGCGGCGTCAACTGTAGATAGATCAGGAAGATTGAATGAATTGAATAGCGCATCATATTCAAAACCCCAAGCTGGACATGTTGGTTCTGGCGGAATGTTGTGTTTACTGCAGTCCACTTCAAACCATTCCTCGACAGTACGAGTTCCTATATTGTACACTCTCTTGCAAGGCGAGTTGGCAACGTATCCTAAGAAGATGCCTTCCACCGCTTTTGCATGAAACTTAGACTGGCGGTCTTTGTATTGTAGCAATAAGGAACATGGACTACCAAAAGGAACTAGGTAATCAAGATTGGGAAGTCGATTGTTGATCAACTCGTAACAAGTCTTGTTGTGTCTCTTCATAACCAGAACTCTGTTTAAGACGTGACAAGCGGTATTAACTGCTTCTACCCAGAAAGTGACAGGAAGCTTTGCATCCGACAGCATAGTCCTTACAGTCTCAATCAATGTTCTGTTCTTCCGCTCTACAACTCCATTATGCTGAGGTGTGTACGGGGCGTGAATTCGTGACAGATCCCCTTCTTGAGACAGAAAAGTTCCATTAAATTATTCTTGAACTCAGTTCCATTGTCACTCCTTATTCTTCTAACCTTCAGCTTGCACAGAGCATCCAAGCTCAGGATCAGGTATTGAAGAATGTCAGCAGTTTCGTCCTTCGTACCTAAAAAATGCACCAAAGAAAAACATGAGAAATCATCAGTTACAACCAGACAGAACGACTTACCTCCAATACTCCTGATACTTATGGGGCCAAACAGATCAATATGTAATAGCTCCAAAGGGGTATCGATGGAGTTTTGGAGCTTGGGCTTGTGAGACTTCCGTTGCTGTTTGCCCTTTTTACAAGGTATACAGTCATCTGCAACGGTAAATCTCAGCTTAGGAACCCCGGTTACCAAACCATTTCGGACCAGATGATTCATTTTACAATAAGAAATATGTCCGAGTTTCCTATGCCACAAGATAGAGTCAAGTTCTGTCGCTTTGGTAAGCAAACAAGTAGCAACTGATGAGGTGGTTGTTGCCACGCTCATATCAATCTGATAGGTGTCGTTTGTCCTTGGCGCTCTCATCAGAATCTAGTCTTCAGGAACTTCAAAACCAGGCTTGAGAATCAAGCATTCATTCTTATCAAACATCACCGAGTACTCATTGTCGAACATTTGGGAGACACTCAACAGGTTATGCTTCAGCTGCTCGCAAAAGTTGACATTGTCAAAACTGACACAACCATTTGATACCACTCCTTGACACATGATATTACCGCCTTTCTCTCCAGCAAAGGCCACATAGCCGCCTCTGAATGGTTTCACGTCTTGAAGCAAGGCCATGTTTCCTGTCATGTGCCGGGAGCATCCACTATCTACATACCAACGGTTAGAGATAGTACCCTTTGGACATCCCTGCACGAGTCACAAAAAAGAATTAGTTAGTTTTGGAGACCCAAGCCATAGCGGTCTTGGGTCGTCCATCCTTTTCAAAATAAACTACCTCTTTTAACTCACAGTCATGATGACTGTTCAAAATGGATGAATCTTAAAAAGAATTAGGACTAGGAGATTGAGAATTTTTAGATTTGTCAATCCAGGACCTCTTCTTTTTCTTAACCGGAACAGTAGACTTTGGTTCAACAACAGCAGATGAACTTGTGGAAGCTTCACCTGATTGAACTGAAGTCAGCTGCTCTAGCTTTCTCAACCTCTTATTCCTTCTCCTTCTCTGTGGCCTTGAGAGTTTCACCACAGGTTTCTCACCAGTACGTGTACTACCAGAGGTAGATACACAAGGTATAGCGGGTTGCTTTCCCTTCCTTGAAACAAATGGTTTAGCCTCATAGGTTATCTTTGGCTTTACCATCTGTTTTACTGGTGGTTTCACCTCATTTGCTTTTAGACTTTTGGGATGGTTCACTGGTGGTGACTTAGGGATGACAGCCGGTTGTGAAACAATAGGCCGTTTCCCTTGGTTCTTAGAAGGGCAGTTCACGAAAATGTAACCAACCGTACCACAGTGAAAGCAAGTCCTCTTGTCTGTGTAAGTTCTCCTGTAAGGCTCATTAGATCTGGAATTAGATGACTCAGCATGATGAGCAGGAGGAGTTGGTTTGTGAACAGGAGTTTGACTCGATACAGATTGGTTCTTGGGAGTATAGTATTTTTGCAAATTTTATTTGTAATCAAGCCCATAGTGAGCTGAAAAAGTCTCTTTTTTTACTTGATTAAGATTTTTATACCCCCCATAAAGCATTACCTTTAATTTATCATTAGATTCAATGATATCGGGTTCAGTTAAAATACAGTTATCACTATTAGTGATAATGTTTTTCTTGACTTTCTGTTCACATAACAACTCCTCAGATACTACTCCTTCATGGCAGGTGTTAACCGACCCATCATCAGAAGCAGTAAAGAACTCCTCATCAGATGCGCAGTTAGCCTTACTTAAGGAATCATCCTTTTTAGAGGAATCATCCTTTCCTGAGAACTCATCAAGACAAGTTAGATCAATGTCTACTAAGCTGTTGACAAACTTCTCGCTAACTGGTGGAGGAATGGCATTAGTACCCAGCCCTAAGCCATTCATTTGCCTCACTACAGATTCGTAGTGTTCCACTACAAAACGAGATTTTTTCAACTTCTCATTAGAACATTTCAACTGCAAGATTTCATTTTGCAGCTTGTTAATTTCATTGTTCCTTTTCTCCAAACCCCTGTATGCAATATCCAAGTGAAGCTGTTGATCGCTCATTTTTAGTGAATACTCACTTTTTTCCTTTTTCAACGTTTCAATTGACTCTTTAAAACGTTTTTCGTTTTCTTTATAACTTAGAGCTGCAATGCGAAGGGGTTCGACCTTGTCTTGAAGCTTAGAATTTTCAAGTTTTAATCCTAGACATTTAGAACAAGAAATAACAGAAAAGGGATTAGAATCTATCTGAGTTGATGAACTTGTTGCCTCTCCAATAGCCATGAGAGCAACAGCAGTAGTAGATTCCTCTTGATCAGCTACAGAAGCTTCCTTTTCTTCATTTGCCTTCTCCTCAGCTTCCTTTTTCTCAGCTTCCATCAACTCCATGATCTCAGCCATGAGACCAACCTGAGTTTGTGCAATGATGGCATCTTCCAGATGAACACCCCAATCAAAGTTGTCGTCATGTTGAGCTACCAGTGCATTGGACGAACCACCGTGGCTTTGATTGTGGTTGTTCATGTTGTTGTGGCCATGGTTGTTTCCTTGGCTAGGTCTGGTGAAACCCGAAGCCGGTGCTCTGTCTTTCTGACATTCACGAGCAAAGTGTCCAAAGTTTAGACACTTATAGCATTTGGCCTTGGATTTGTCAAAACCAACCTTGGCATTAGAATGCCCGCCAATGAACTTTCTTCCTGTTATGTTCAGGAAACGCTTGGCTCTCCTCAGTATCATGGCCATATTCCATTGAATATCCATGTCCTCCATGTCATCAGGATCCACTTGATTAAAATCTTCTTCAATTGTCTCGGGATCTGTAAGCTTGCCAACTATGAAGTTCTCGTAGGCCAGCATACAAGATGCAAATAGTGCTACATGATCTTCAGCTATTTTGGCTAGAGCTGATTGGTTAGCTGAAGTTGTAGCGGGAGGATTTCTTGAGGTATGTTGTTGATGATATCTAGAACCTGATCCAGATGCATAGCATGCATGACCACCACAACCATTTTAGTGGTCTTCTTCAGTAGAGTTTCCAGAGAAAAGGGAAATTCCAGAGCCCGAAGATTTGGTTGTAGAAGACGTCCCATGATACGTAAAAGGGTCTTGTATCTGAGGTCTTCCTGAGCTCTCCTTCTTTCTAAGGTTCATGTTATGAGCTTGAACCTTTCCAATTGCCTCCTCCACTGTCATTTCATAGAATTTTGGATTCTCTCTCATCAGGGTTGTGTACATTTCAAACCTGGGTGGCAAAGCATCCAGAAACTTTTCCACCAACTCTTCATCGGGATACTTGAGCTCAAAAGCTTTCAATTCTGTCTGCAGATGATAGAATCTAGAGATGGGGTCATCTAAAGACTCATTCTCCAAAAATCTGAAGCATTCATACTGCTTCCTGAGTAGATCCCATTTACTCTTCTTGATATCACTATTCCCCTCGAATCTTTTCTGTAGTGCCTTCCAAAGATCCTTAGAGTTGTCATAACCTCTGAAGCTGTGGAACAACTCTCGAGTTAATGCCATAGTGATAGAACCCAGAGCCTTCTTCTCTCTATCATAAACTTTCTTTTCTTCTTCATCGAGTTTAGAGATAGGCTTAGGCAGATCATCATCAAGATAAATGTGTGTGGGATGCTTATAGCCCTCTAGAATTGGAATCCATAACGAAGAATCGGTGTAAGAAATGTAATGCTCAAAGTGTGCCTTCCAGTTAGAGTAATCATTTACATTTAGCAGCTTTGGCGGTTTCTGAGGAGTACCGATCTCATTGTCATACTTTAAAAGGTTTCCAAGGTTCTGAAGATTCGACATGGTGAACACTTAGTCAAATTTCAGAAAAATCAGAGACACTTGCGCACTTGATATTGGCCTAGCGCACTTAGAGGAATGGTCTTGCGTATTTAAGATTTGCTCTTGCGTACTTGATAAGTACGCTGGAGTAAATGATAAGTGCGCAGGATATAACTTAAGTATGCACAAGATTAGTCTTACGTATTTAGTAAGTACGCAAGAGATTAGTCTTGCGTATTTAGTAAGTACGCAGCAAGACTATACTTTTTGCCAGATATGGTAAGTACGCAGAACACCTTTTCACCAACTCTCACCAAACTATTCCGGTCACTGGAAACACACCGGAGATGGCAAAAATCGGATGGATTAACAATCAAAATGAGCCAAAGAATCAGAAACTTGTTTCTAACCAACCTTTGATGCTCAAAACACTCAAAATACACAAAAAAGTCGGTTTTTGAGTGATTTTTGCTTCTAAAATAGTGCTCAAGAACTACCCCTGTTTTATCACAAAAATTAACAAAAACACCTCCTTTTGCTTGTAAAACTCTGCAGGAAAATCTACAAACTCACTCACAACACTCGAAATCAAGAGCAAAGGCTCTGATACCACTTGTAGGTCCCTCGGGTGTGGCGAATCGTCACATGCAAGTGGGTCTACTAGTCAGACCGGGTGCGGAATACCCGTGACTAGGTGGAGAGTCTTACAACACAAAGTAAACCGACAAGATGATCACTTTAAACTTTCGTTTATTATAAACACTTGAAGGTTACAGAGAGAAATACTGAGATTACAAGTTCTGCGTACTTGCTACTATGACTGCGTACTTATCTACTGTCAACCATTCCTATTTATACACGATCTGATTCCTGCGCACTTAGCAAGTGCGCAGGGCAATTTGCTCATGTGTACTTAGCAAGTACGCAAAGGTATTCTTGCGTACTTGCTAAGTACGCAGGAACTAATTCCTACGCAAATACAAGTGCGCAAAACACTTAGAGAAATTTGCAACAAGCAATATGTAAAAGTAAATACAACTCGATTACTAATACATACAGACACTTACAAACAAACACAAATACATACATGAAAGTACAAAACTAAGACTCTATCTATCCAGAGTGTTTGTCACAGGAAAGTGCTTCAACAGGGTGTTAATGTTCTTGATTCCGCGGATCTGAAACGGATTTTGGCCAGGGTTGACTTTGAGAAGTCAAAATTGGCACTAATCAATGTCTAGGGTTCAAAACCAAAGGGGAGAGGGTTCAAGTGATGGTCCAAGGCAATTGTAGGGGGTTCAAGACTTAAAGAGGGTTTCAAAATTAATATGAGGGGAGGGGGGTTTCATAGACCACTTTATTGGGTTTAAACTCATTTTAATTGTTTATAAATTTTTTTTTGATTTATAACATTTATAAAGGCTAATCATTAAATATCTCCTAAAGGAGAAACTCTATTTTTATAAAGTCTTAAATTGTATAAAGGGTTTATCTAATATGATTAAAACTACATATATATATATATATATAGTTATAATTAACTAGTTAAATATATATGTAAAAAGGATGTAAATACATCTCATAAATTTTATTTTTGATTTAATTTTTTCATAATAAAGTGTATATATATAAATACATATTTTATATATATGATATGGAATTGAAATATGAAACTTTGAATTGATATATGTTTAAAATAAAATAAAAATATTTAATATGTCAATTTGTGATGAGCACGTTCGGGATTGAAAAGAGGTGTCATTATTGTATAAAATAAAATAAAATAATACCATAAAATCATGCATGTTACAGTGTCCCCATGTTGAGGGAATTTTGTCTCGAAATTCAATTGATAGAGGTTACTGAATTAGGAAAGAGAGGGGGTGTTTGAGCTTCATTTAATCCCCACGTTCCCAAGTAAGCTCTAGCCATGTTTGGATTCTCAATGAACTTTGAAAATTGGAATACGGCTATACTTGGGTTGCTAAATGTTGCGGGTCGTGATCTCTACGGGTTATTTAATAAGGTTCGACTTGTCATCAATACGGACTTTGTTCAACGGGATATGAAGAGTGTGGTCAGTGAGGTATTCCTTGAGGTTGGACACATGAAAAGTGTCATGCACACTATAGAGTTCGGAAGGTAGCTTGAGTTTTAGGCATGATAAGTTGTGTTACAATTCAGACGAGTCCTTAAGGGTCTTAGGTATGTTGGGGTTAGTTTTATATGGCTAGCAAAATTGAGAGGATAGGTTTATCGTGTTCTGGTAGTTGAAATGTCAAGGGAACGAGTTCCTATTCTTGAGTAAGGATCGTTCAGGGGGATATCAAGTTGGTGTCAAGAGTTATTATTATTAAGACGATGTCAAAGGCGAATAAAAATTAGGTTATAAAACATTTGAGGTATCATGAAATAATGATATTTATAAAAACATAATTTGAAATAAGTGAATTTGTAACACCATTATTTCTGAAAGTCCAATTTAGTAGAATCATTTGTTTAACAAACCCCAATGTCTTAAATAAGATGAATTCATCATTAAGATGATCAAAGCTTGTTCAGAATGTAGTCTAATATGTTCAAGAAATGTCACTGAACAAGAGATTTCACAAACATTGGTCAAGGTCAAAATAACATAAAACTTCACGTGACACGAACAACGCTACCTCTGACAATATGACCGGAACACTTATATATAGGAAGTACCAGCGGTGTATCCACCATGCCCTTATCATATCACATTAGTTTCGTTACTATATATCATGATAGGTTTACGTCATAACACACGACGGAATTCACAATGTTTTCCATGCGCTGATTTTATAATTACGTGTGCACCCATAATTACTCAAATCGTCGCATGGTCCGTATAGATCATCCCATTGTGTGTGGGTCAAGAGAGGACACAAAATCACTTAATTCATAACTATTGTTTTCACATATGTGTTGCTAACAAATAACTATGCCCATAGATAATAAAATCAATCAAGAAATAAAAGAATAATAATGTGGCACAACCCCATGGTTGTCCTAGATAGATGGCATAATCCTCGAGATTACCCATAAAGTTTATAGCTCCCTCGTGTTTGAACAAGAATACGTCAAACCCCGAGTAGTTCAATGTTTATAGCTTCCTCGTGTTTGAACAAGAATACATCAAACCCCAAGTAGTTCTTATAGCAACCAACTTTCATGGATAAAATGAATAATCATGCCTCATGTATAATGTAGACAATCAATTGAAAACAATTGAGTTTCATGTATAATGTAAACAATCAATTTTCAAATAATCAAGTTTCGTATATAATGTAAACAATCAATTTTCAGACAATTGAGTTTCGTGTATAATGTAAACAATCAATTTTCAAATAATCGAGTTTCGTGTATAATATAAACAATCGAGTCTTATGGATAATGCGAACAATCAAATGTAAATAATCGAATCTCATGAGTAATGTAAACTATTGAATTTCTTAGGTGATCGAGCTTTGTGGACAAGCGTGTTGCTCGGCGTTCATGTACAATGTGGGTAGTCGAGTTTTAAAATTTTAAATTCATCGATGTTTATATGAATGGTCAACGCACATATGGAATGATTCATTTTCTTGAAATTGTTTAGCAAGCTCTTACATAACCGAGGGTGCAAGACGATGAGGAGGTCTGGCTATGGGGTTAGATCCAGGCACATGTCGATACGGGATTCAAATTGACGAACATGAGGAGGACATGATAGATCTTCGGGGAACACACCCTGAAAGTCTCGTATGGTGGAAATGTCTTGATTGCTCCTCCTTTTGTCCCTCTTTTCCACCGCATGAGTTAAAAGGCTACATAGTTCTCATGTAAATGTTCTTGGGATATGGTATAGAATGTGGGTTTCAAGCCTACTAGAAAAACTCATTTTCAAGGATTTACAATGTGCTACTCAATAGAAGGGGGTTTGGAATGTACTTCTCAAAACTAGCAAATTTTGGCGCGATGTTTGGGTAATCTTGAGGATAATATAACAGATGTATTTTATGCTTGCAATATAAATTCAGCGAATAGTGGCATTCACATAAGATAATTGTAAGATAAAATTTAATATTGAATGATAATATGTCAAACACTCATTCCAAACATAGAGTAACAGGTTCAAATTAAAATTTAAAAACAAAAATAGGGAATAGAAAATACGGCTAACGTCTCAGGTAGCTTTCCACCAGGAAGCAGATGGGCACCAACATGAACATCGTTATAGTTACTCGTATTGCAAATCAGGCCTCGGCTCTATCTATTTCCGTACGAGCATCAAATATCTCCCTATCTCCTTCCATCATGTCTAGTTGGGTACCTAGATTTGCAATGAGCTCCTCCTGGTACCGCACTTAACCCAATAGGCCATCTATCCGTTGACCTAGCAGGTCGTGCCTTATCTCATGCTCCATTCTCTGCCTCAGAAACTCTGTGGATCTCATATATTGGTTAGCGGTATCTGCTGGAACTCCTATAGCTCTGGTAGGTTCCATAGTTTGCCTTGTCCCTTGGTTTGGGTGGAATGGGTCGGGTGCTAGATAAGGGTCTCTCAGGGGGTGGTTCAGATGCTCGGAGTCTCATACCCGTGCTCCTAAGCCAATTTGTTCTGCGCTCAAACATGGATCTGGCGGCTGGTTGTGCCGGTGATCGGTTGACTGGTGGTGGGGATCCGAAGTCTTCCTCCTGCTTGGACTCTGTTTCGGGGTGATATTCCGGGGAGGGAGGAGGGTAAGAGGCCATGTCTAGCATGAAAAGAAAAAGCTCGTAAGCGATAATAAAACGCTTAATGTTAAGTACAAAGGTTTTCATGAGTTTAAAATTTGACTAGTCATACCACCGAGTTCTCATAATAGTATGTGATGTGTTCTAAAACACATATGTTTATGGAATTGTTTTTGACCCGTTTTATCCAGTTTTATTAGCAAATGTCTTAAGAAATTGGTACTTAATGAGATTATTGTTGAATTTGCAGGTTTGCATGATAAACCAAAGAATTATACTGAAGAAACGGAGCCGGAATAAGCAAAAGGAAAAAAACGTTGGAATTTATACTCATCGCGACACGCGAAGAGTGAGCTCCAGAAGTTCGCGACACGCGAGGGGCTTTAAAAACGGGCCTGACTAAATTGGCCTTCACGACACGCGAAGGGCCGGGTAGATTTCTTCGCGACACGCGAAAAGCCAAAAATCCGCAAAACCCAAGATTTCTATTATTTAAAGATTTGAGCGGCCATTCTTGAGGGAGATCGATTGTTTGTGGCTGGTAGAGAGCAGAGAGACTTCAAGGACGAGTTTGGAGCTTCAGGATCACTTGGATTGCTTGTGGGGATTGCTTTTCGGTTTGCAATTCACGTTTTCATCATTCGGTTTCTTCTATCTACATTTGTTTCGAATTCTGAACATGTTTCCAGTATTTTGTGGGAGTAGCTAAACTCATAGCTATCTAGATTAGGATGAATATTGATATGTTTTGATTGTTTTCGGGTTTTAATCGATCGTATGACGAATATTAGTGTAAAGATTCTTGATTTATTGTTTATGAATGTGTTTGAGTACTGATTTGCTACTGATCTTGCATGAATTTGTTGCTCTTGAGGTTTTACTTGAATGCTTTGTGTGTTTTGGGTGAGATTTCGGGTTCTTGGGTCATTTGCTTTGTGTTTGTGATCTAGACGATTAGGCAAGTCGTTGTAGCATGTTTGTGTGGTCATATAAATCAGTGTTTTACCAATCTTGAATCCGAGAGAAGATAGGTTGTCGGGTTGTCTTATGGTTTGTCGGTTTGGGTAGCAATTGCACGAGAGTGAATTGTCCGAGTCGTCCTTATCTTCTTGCAATTTCGTGTCATAAACAGTATTTTGGGAGTTTACTCCTTGCTCTTAGGTCTGTCTAGGATAGTCTTTGAGTATAGGACGGTTGAGACCGAGAGGTGAAACTGTTATCGAGTACGTGGTATTCTAGATTTTGGTGAGTCCTAGAGGAGATCCAATTCCTTATCGGTGAGCTTAATCCGACCCTTAGGATAGTTGAGGTGTGTAGGTGAGTCTGAGAGGAGATCCTACATGTTTTAGTGATTCCCGAGTTTGTCTATCTTTAGAACCGGTGTCATACAGTCGGTTGTCCCGAAAGCAGTTGAGTATGTTAATAGGATTCCTGGTCTAGGTAGTGTTTATGACATATTTGGTCTTTCTAGTGTCGTTTATTTTTCCGTAATATTTAGTGTCTTGTCTTCGTTCATCTTTGTGCGTGTCTACGTTGTTTTGGGTAAAAATTAACAAGACTAATTTTGTAACCAAACTTAGAAAGTGAGGTAGTGTGATTGTAAAATCAAAGTAAAACAATGTAAAAACGTAAAGAGTGACACGGTTTTTTACGAGGAAAGCCCTTGATCATTTAGGATCTCCGGCATAAAAACTCGTGAGGTGACAATCGACACCTGCCTCGTTTCTCCAATAAATGATAAAGAATTACAAGAATTACAAGTGTTACAAGAGTAATTGCGAGTGTATTATATTGCTAAGTGCGTTGTTGTGTGTTTTCTAATCGACCAAGCTGCTGATTATATACAGAAATTATGATAACTGACTATCCGAGAATCTTAGGATAGAATAATTCTTCAAATATGACAGTTTGGAGGCCAATCCACGCGTCTTCTACACGTTCTCATTGACTTCAAGACTGATTCGTCAAAAGTGAACTTGACTTCGTGTGTTTTCCCTGCGTATATAAAAGAAATAGAGGACAAATAGCCGTTAGAAGTATTAATATTCAGGATACCGAACTTACCAGGATCTTGGATTCTGGATCTCGCTACATTCAGAATCCCGGATTCTGGATCATAAAATTGACCCCTAACAATTGTCTCCAAAATTTTGACAGCTGTCAACAGAAGTTACAGCTGTGAAGATTTTAAAATTTGAATTTCAAACTTCAAACTGAAACGAGATGAGATGTGGTGCGATAAACGAGGCTATGACATGTCGTCGTTCAAGGCGGTTTCATAATTGTCCTATATTTATCTTTTCCATTTATCCCAATATCATCTTCATCATATTTCTCTCTAGGATCTCAGGTAAAAAGCTTTCTTTCTCCTCTTAAGCCTCTGATTTTTGCAAAAAAAATGACGAAAAAGAACACTAGATCATCTTCATCTTCCGACGATCTTGTTAGTCAAAACTTGCTGGCTAACCTTGATTCCGAGAAGTGCTCCTTCTCTGATCATGAGATCAATAATCTGAAATTCACAGGCCGTTTTCCTAAAAATACCGTTTTTAGGGCGTTTGACCCCAAAACTAGATCTGATTTTACTTCCTGGATATGTTTTCCGTCCTTGCCTTTCACCATAGGTTTTTCATACCCTTTCCCTGCTTTTACTACCGAGTTTTTTGAAAAAACCGGCCTGAGCTACGCTCAAACAATGCCGATGATCCGGAGGACCCTACATACCCTAGAAATCCTTATCCGTCAACATGCTCTTGATTTCAGTATCTCTGAATTAGCTCATATTTATAACTTGAGAAGCCATGGCTCCTCTTTCTTTCTGTTTCAAATAAAGTCCGACCATAGTCACCTGATTTTAAAAACAACTCAAAATGATCCTGACTGGAAGGGTCATTTCTTTTTTGTGAAGAAGGATTCCATTCCTTGTGGGGATAAGTTGCCTGTTAAATGGGTCGCGAAGGGTAGGATTCTGACTATAGGATCCTTAATATTTTAACATCCAAGATACTGATTCTCGGCTCTTTCTTTTGCAGCACCAAAATTTTCAGAACTTGCTCCCTCTACTCCGGATTCTCTAAGAGAGTCGCTTTCTTCAATGGTCTTGATCCTATCGAGAGGACTTTCAAGTTCAAGGCACCTCCTCTTGAAGTGCCGAGATGTCTGGTAAGATGTGTACAAATATATAAATATGTTAGCTAAATATATGGAATTCTTACCTGTTATCCTGAAATAGGCATCTGAAAATCCAGCTCCAGGTTCGCTCTTAATGATATTGATAGCATGATCTCCAAAGGTAAGAGCATCAAGAAGAAGATGAGCTAACCATCCCTTGAGGCTCGAAAGTCAGATGCTCCTAAACCGGAATCCTCTTCCAAGTCCCTCGCCAGCAAGAAGAGGAAGTCTTCTGATGTCACTGATGTAGTCTTCTGAGCGACCTGCAAAAATAGCCGCAGCTAAAAATAAGAAATTAGCGGATGAGGCCAAGGAGCACAGCAGGGTGAAAGCAGAGCTTGAGGAGGCCTATGCCAAACATGCCCAATTCAATATTCCAAGCCAGGATAAAGATGGCTAAAAAGGTTGATGATAAGGATTTTGACCGGGCTATGTGGGATGTCCAGGAGTGGAAAAGACTTGTGGCCGAGCTAGGAGGTGAGCCGGTGCAGGATGAGGAGATGGACAACCAAGCGGCTGAGATTGAGGGCTCTGTGAAGGTGGCAGCAGAGGTGGTCGAACAGGACAATGAGGGTGATAAAGAGAAGGCCAGAGTCCTGTGTTTGTGATTCCTGTGGTTCGATGTTTTTAACTTTGATCTGGTTTCTTTGTTGAACAATTTAATTTCCTTGCTTTTTGGGGATCCCGGAATGGGATGAACAATTTGACAACTTGTGTCTTGGGTGGATGGTTCCTTTTTTGGATGAAACCCGAGACACATTTCAATTTCCTGCACTTTATATGATAATTAGTAGGTTTGACTATTTTCCATGATTGTTGTTTGGTTGTGTTTGTAGAAAATCAGGATTTGTTAGGTAACTAAATTTTAATACAAACAAGTTTAAGCATGTTTTCAGGATACCGGACCCTTAAAGACAAATAACATTTTGGTTTTTGATCAAACTTTGACTTAGGAAATTACAGTTTAATTTTTACAAATTGTATGGAAAAATATCAATCACAAACATATCATGACTTAGTCCTATAAGTCTCAAATCTTCTATAAATTGAAAACTAACAAGTAACACATACCTTTGTCGAGAACTAAGTCAGGTAGATACACATACCAGATTATGATGTTGAGTTTGAAATATAGCAACCTTTGGTTTTCCCCTGTGTATAGTCATCGAATACGTTGTAGGCTTAGTAAGTACACTTCAGGATCTTCACAAGTTTTTAACCCATTTAAGGATCTTGAGCCAGCATATTGATGCTAAGTTCTTGAGTTAGCACATAAATGTTAAATATCTGTGAAAATTTAGAATCGTGGGCCAAGCCAGAATAACGTGGGCTAAGCCAGAATAACATGGGTCAAGCCAGAATAACGTGGGCTAAGCCAATTTAGTGGGCTAAGCCAAACTTAAGTTAGCATGAAAATGCTAAAAAAAAACTTAGGAGTAACACGTATGTTACTATCGTAGCATTCAAGATATAGCCAACAGTGATGAAATTATCAGCCATTGTTACATGGACTAGTCGTACCACCTTGAACTATACTTGAATATCGTGCACTTCTGGCGTGGTGTAGAAAACCAATCTACTTAGAAAGGTAAAAGCCGTTTAAACCTTTGAGGTATTCAAGATACCCAAACTTAGGAGAGATGGCCAATCTCTATCTTTTGTCGGGATCCCTGAAGGTATTTCCTGTAAAACTGAAAATCTTGGTGAAGGCGGGTGTTAGCCTGGCTAACACCCCTCTGACGCTCAAGTCAGTACTTTGATCAAGAGTAATTAATATGAAAATAGTCAGGGATAGAAGACATACCTGTTTTAGTTAGAATTTAAGTTCTAACTTTACATAAAGTAGGTTTTGAGATGGATAGCGTTTCAGGATCTTCGCAGGATATGTCCTTCCCTAGTAGCCAGCCAATAAGATCCCTTGCCTACTTCTGAATAAATGTTTGGGCCTTCCCATTTTGGTGCAGGCTTTCCATCATTGGGATTGGTAGTATTTTGAAATACCTTTCTTAATACGAGATCACCTACTTGGAATCTTCTAACCCTTATGTTTTTGTTGTATAAATTTTCTATTCTTTGCTGATAAGCTGCAATGCGAACTTTGGCAAGATCCCTGAGCTCATCCACAGTGTCGAGATCCTGAGCTAGAGCTTCGTTGTTGGTGTCTGAAGATTGAAAGTTGGTTCTGGCAGCAGGGATAACCATTTCTGTCGGGATCATGGCTTCTGTTCCAAATACCAAGGAGAATGGAGTTTGTCCCGTCGCATTCTTCGTGGTTGTCCTATCTGCCCAAAGTACAAATGGTAGCTCTTCAGCCCATCTTCCTTTCTTTGCTCCTAACCTCTTCTTGAGGTTGTTAATGATGATCTTGTTGCTAGGGTAGAAGTTATCATTTTGATTCCCCAACTGGCACAGAAGTCAGTTGTTCTCTTGCCAATGAACTGAGATCCATTATCACATACTATCTCTGTCGGGATCCCAAATCTAGTCAGGATATTACGCTTGATGAAGGAGATGACTTCTTTCTCTCTGACTTGGATAAATGCCTCAGATTCGATCCTTTAGAGAAGTAATCCGTCATTGCTAGCATAAAGACCTTTCCTCCTGGTGCTTTGGGAAATTTGCCAACGATATCCATTCCCCACTTCATAAATGGCCACGGAGAGATAATTGGGTATAAAGGTTCGGCCGGTTAATGGAGTATGTTGCTGTGTCTCTGGCAAGCGTCACATTTTTTAGAGTAAGTCACAACATCTTTCCTCATGGTAGGCTAGTAATATCCTGTCCTCAGGATCCTTGAGAATAATGCTCTGCCCCCGGTGTGATTACCACAATCTCCTTCGTGTAGATCTTTCAGGACTTCACATGCTTCAGGATCTTCCAAGCATCTTAAGTATGGACCTGCAATTGATTTTCTATACAAAATATTTTCAAAAATTATAAAGCGAGACATTCTCATGCGAAAAGCCTTGTGGTTCTTTTCACCATTTGGGATCTCACCATCCTGTAAGTATTTGTTAATAGGTGAAATCCAGGATCCTGGAATAGGTTCAAGATCCCGAATGTCTGCTTATTCTTCAGTGTTGGATACTTTATTCACCTTCTCAATTGCTGGGCTCAGAATGTGTATGATGGGTATTTTGGTACCTTCTGGTATTCTAAGAGCTAAAGCAAGGTTTGCTAAGGCAACAACCTCAGTGTTATATTCTCTAGGCACCTATGTAATGTTAAAAGTTTTGAATTCTATGGATAATTGCTTAACTATTATGAGATATTTGGCTAAGTTCTCACCTTTTACTGCATATGAACCATTGAAATGATTAGTAATTTACAATGAGTCTACATATACCTGAAGATACCTGATCTTGATATCCTTGGCTAATTGTAATCCTGTTATCAGCGCCTCATACTCTGCTTCATTGTTCATAGCCTGGAACTCACAGCTTATGGATTGGGGTAATATGTCCCCTTGTG
The DNA here is from genome assembly GCA_023525975.1 of Smallanthus sonchifolius. Classification (NCBI taxonomy): domain Eukaryota; kingdom Viridiplantae; phylum Streptophyta; class Magnoliopsida; order Asterales; family Asteraceae; genus Smallanthus; species Smallanthus sonchifolius. The sequence goes on from CM042037.1 coordinate 24,937,132, forward strand.
GCGATTTTAGTATGATTCACAGACATGTTCGTCTTACATTTGATGCACCATCAGTGAATAAGGTCCATTCGTCCTTCGACTCTTCTAGTTGTTGGACTTCTAGATCTGCCTCTTGTTGGAAATCACTGCTGAAATCAGCCACAAAGTATGCTAGTGCCTGAGACTTTATTGCTATTCTAGGTTCATATATGAGGTCATAGGCGTTGAGCTTGACTGACCATTTAGCAATCCTTCCTAACATCTCTGGTTTTCTTAAGACACACTTAATAGGATAATTAGTTTTAACATGAATAGCATGAGTTTTAAAATAATGTCTAAGTTTAGTTGATGCCATTATTAAAGCTAAAATTAACTTTTCTAAATGAGAGTACCTGGTTTCCGCTGGTAGCAAACTTTTACTTACATAATATACCGGATGTTGTTGTCCCTCATGATCCTTGACTAATACAGCACTTACGGTACTTCGAGATACTGCCAAGTATAGGGATAATGGTTCACCGTCTTCTGGTTTCATCAGTAGAGGAGCTGATGACAAGTATTCCTTCAATGATTGGAGTGCTTGTTCATGCTTCTCTTCCCATTCGAATTTCTTGTTCTTCTTTAGAATGTCGTAGAATTCCTTACATTTTACTGAGGATCTTGATATAAATCTGTTGAGTGCTGCTACTCTGTCGGTCAGTCTCTGGACATCCTTAGTATTTGCAAGGGATTTTAGATTGATGATAGCTTTGATTTGTTCTGGGCTGGCTTCTATTCCTCTTTTGGTCATCATATAGCCTAAGAACTTTACTGCCCCCACTCCGAAGTGACATTTTGAAGGGTTCAGCTTCATATTTTATTGGTCCAGGATATCAAATGCTTCTTTAAGGTCCCTGAGATGATCCTCAGCTCTCTTTGATTTTACCACCATGTCATCTATGTACACCTCCATGGTGTCCCCTAGTTTCTCTTTGAACATCATGTTCACCAGCCTTTGGTATGTGGCACCTGCATTTTTCAAACCAAAGGGCATAGCAATATAACAATAGATACCTGTAGGAGTCATGAACGTGGTATCCTCCTGGTCTGAGGGTTCCATCTGAATCTGTTGAAATCCCGAAGAGGCATCCACAAAGGTTAGGATCTCGTGGCCAGCTGTAGCGTCCACCATTGAGTCTATGTGCGGTAATGGGAAGGGATCTTTAGGGCACGCCTTGTTGAGGTCCGTGTAGTCTACACAAATTCTCCACTTCCCGCTTTTCTTCTGGACCACTACCACATTGGCTAGCCATTTTAAGAATTTTACTTCCCTTATCATTCCAGATTTGAGCAGACTTTCCACCTCTTCTTGGATGATTACGTTTCTCTCAGGAGCAAATTTCCTTCGCTTTTGATGTATTGGCCTGAAACTTTTATCAATTCTAAGTTTATGAGTTATGATATCTTTGGATATACCTATCATGTTTTCGTGCTTCCAAGCGAAGGTTGCTTTTCTACCCCTCAGGAAATTCAGGATATATTCTTCAATATCCTCAGGGATATTGCTCCCTACCAGAATCTTTATATCTGGATTCTCAGCATCCAGGGATACCTCTTTAACATCCTATTCTTTAGCTTCCAGAACATCCCTGACCTGCTTCGTTAATTTCTATGCTTGCCTAGATTTGACAGAGGCTTTCATTGAAGAAGCGTAACAGTTTTTGGCCTCTTGTTGATCGTTGTTGATCTTCACCACTCCCCAAGGGGTCGGCATCTTGACACATTGGTGATATGTTGAGGGTACTACTTTCATTTCGTGTATCCAGGGTCTTCCTAGAATAATGTTATAGCAAGATAAAGAATCAATAACACAAAACTTTTGTATAGAATTTACCCCCTCGATGTAGATTGGTAGTTTGACTTCTCCGACCGTGTTTTTAACCTCTCCACTGAATCCTACTAATACTGAGGATTTCGAGATGATCTCGGAATCCGGGATCCCCATTTTTTTAGGACTTCATGCTGGATAATATTTACAGAGCTCACTCCGTCGATCAGTATCCTACGAATGAATTGGTTTACAATGTATAGTGTAATAACCAGGCCATCGTGATGAGGATCCTGTACTTCATCTCTGTCATCCTCGTCGAAACAGATCACCTTTTCTTCAGTTAAGCTAGAGGTTTTGATAGGTCTGTCCCCATGTTCTGTCTTTGCTTCCTTGGCATTTCTTTTTGCTGCAGAGTAAGAAGTGCCATAAATATCAGATCCACCAGATATAAAACCTATTACCTTGGCATCCGACGGAGGGGACTTTGCTCGTTGCGGGATCCTGTCGTGATCCTTAGTCTTGTTCTTTCCTTTACCTAGAAAATCTTTGAGATGCCCTTTGCTTAAGAGGTAGCTTATCTCCTTCCGCAAAGCAATACAATCCTCAGTCACATGGCCAAAGTCTTCGTGGAATGCACACCACTTGGACTTGTCCTTTCCTCCCGAGTTCCTCTCAAATTTGCGAGGCTACCTGGCTTTTTCCCCAAGATCCTGCATAGCAAATAGTAAACCAGTTGTATCAAGAGAAAAATAGTATTCAGACAACTTAGGATATTCTTCCTCGTCTTCGTCATCTTCTACGACGTTGACCCTGTGATTATCCAGCTTAGAATACGGCTTGGATCTGTACGACCTAAAAGGTGCAGGTTCAACTTTCCGGTTAGGTGGAGTGTAGCTTGTTGGAGCATTCACTCTCTGCTAGATCTTTTTATCATCTTCCAGCCTAATAAACCCAAATGCCCGGTTCCTGACTTCATCAAGGTTCCTGCAAGGATTCATAACAAGGTATTCGTAAAATTGAGAATCCTTCTGTAATCCCATCTTGAAGGCCTGGACTGCAGTGGCAACGTCAAGGTTCGGGATATACAGGTATTCCCGACCAAATTTGCTGACATAATTTCAGAGGGATTCTCCGGGATTTTGAATTATCCTGTATAAGTCACTTGTTAATCTTTCAAAAGTTCTACTGCAAGAGAATTGATTGTTAAACATGTTAATTAAATGAGCAAATGAAGTAATAGAATATATAGGAACATTAAGCAGCCATTTTAAGGTTGATCCTGTCAAGGTAGAGCCGAAGCCTTTGCACAAGCAGGCTTCATTTAGGTCCAAGGGAATGGGGTTTATCTCTATCCGTGTGCTCCTCAGGATCTGTAGTTCCATCGTACAACTTCATGTTAGGAGTCTGGAAGCGTTTGGGGATCTCAGCATCACATAACGGTGGAGCGAATCTGGAGATCCTGTGACTGGTAGAGGACATCTCCGGTATAGGTTGGACTACACCTGGTACACTAGAGATCAGCACTCTCAACTTCTTTATCTCCTTGGCCATAGACGGAGTGATTCCTGTCTCCTGCACAAATTCGTTAGTATTTGAAAATTGATTGAATGTGTTACCGTTCTCAGGATTTCGGAACGATGATCCCGGAGTATCTCCAAGATCCTGATTTGTAGTAACTCTGACAACTGGGGTAGGGCCAACTGTAGTGATTCCTGTTTGCTAAGTCTCCCTTATGGATTCACGGGATCCTGAATAGTTAAAATCTAATATCCTTGGTTGCAGTGGGGTCATCACTTCTACTGGTTTCTTCGATTCCTTAACCTTCTCAATCTCCCGAAATAGCGCCTGGTTAGTCTTCCTCTGTTGTTCCATTTGTTATTTCATCTCCGAGAACAGATCAAGGATATCATTGTTTGATATGATCACAGGTCCACCAACAGGTATTAAGGATCCCAAAAAACCCGCAGGAGTAGTTTTCTTCGGCTGATTAACACTTTTTTTGAAATGGAGGAGGAGGAATAGGGTTGACCAACCCAGAGCTCGAAGATGGAGTGGAAACAGAAATATTTTTGGATTGGGACGACATCTTTGAAAATAGCTTTGAAATATAGTGATTGAGCACAAACTTTAGTAAAGATTTGAAGATGAAAAGCACCACTTGCCCCACGGTGGGCGCCAAATTGTTTTGGGTAAAAATTAACAAGACCAATTTTGTAACCAAACTTAGAAAGTGATGTAGTGTGCTTGTAAAATCAAAGTAAAACAATGTAAAAACGTAAAGAGTGACACGGTTGTTTACGAGGAAAGCCCCTGATCGTTCAGGATCTCCGGCATAAAACCTCGGGAGGTGACAATCGACAACTGCATCGTTTCTCCAATAAATGATAAAGAATTACAAGTATTGAGCAGCAAATGATCGATATCTAAGTGTTACAAAACTAATTGCGAGTGTATTCTATTGCTAAGTGCGTTGTGTGTTTTCTAATCGACCAAGCTGCTGATTATATACAGAAATTATGCTAACTGACTATCCGAGAATCCTGGGATAGACTAATTCTTCAAATATGACCGTTTGGAGGCCAATCCACGCATCTTCTACACGTTCTCATTGACTACAAGACCGATTCGTCAGGAATGAACTTGACTTCGCGTGTTTTCCCTGCGTATATAAAAGAAATATAGGACAAATAGCCGTTAGAAGTATTAATATTCAGGATACCGAACTTACCAGGATCTTGGATTCTGGATCTCGCTACATTCAGGATCCTGGATTCTGGATCATAAAATTGACTCCTAACATACGTATTTTTGTGTCTTTTCAGTCTTTGAGTCGAGTCAGTATTTAGTTGTTTTATTCTAAGTCGCATGTCCTAAAATCAATAAAAGTAACAAATAAAATCATCTCTTGTGTTACGTCGGTTAGGAAATAAAGGTTCAGTATCGAGGGCCGCCGCCTTTTGTGTCCACGGTTCGATAACTCGGGCTTACTGTCTTTACTACGCATAACCGGTAAACTTGCCGTGAGCGAGTGATTTGGTTGTGAGTCCATTTCTACATTTAAAACTTGTTTAATTTAATATATATAATATCACGCAACAAGTTTTTGGCGTCGTTTCCGGGGACACTTTTAGGCGACTTCGAGAACGACCCGAGTTGGGGGTCTGACCACTATTTGTTAACTACTTGTGCTACTTATTTGTTTAGTATTTTATTATATTTTCTCATTTATTTTATCTATTTTGTTTTTGTTTAGTTAGCATACTATCTTTATTTTTGTATTTATTTTTCTTTTTGAAGTGTATGCAACATACTCGTCGCACTCGTTCCACAGGATCTGCTTAGCTTGCTGCTCTACTCGAGCCCGAGCATCTGTTCCGAAGGAAACCTGTTGAAGAGACCGTTGAAACATCTTCTAAAGAAATGGGCGAGCCACCGGCACGAAGGACCGTTTCTGATTACGCCAAGATTACCGACGGTGGCGTGCGTTCTAGCATCACTCAGCCTATTGTAGAGGCCAACTCATGGCAGTTTCCATCTCATGTCATGAGCACTATCGCCACTAATGTGCAATTCCATGGGAACTCGCATGAGAACCCACACTCCCATCTCACTAGATTCAGTAGGGTCTGCGACACTTTCCGCCTTACTGGCGTCACTGAGGATGCAAAACTATTGCATCTATTCCCATTCAGTTTGGCAGATAAAGCCGCCACTTGGCTTAAGTCCTTACCCAATGGTTCCATCACCACTTGGGCTGCTAGGAAGGACAAATTTTTGCTAAGTACTACCCCCCTTCTAAGGCTGCCCATCACAAGAGTTTGATCCATGCTTTTAAGCAGCAGCTAGGGGAGAGTTTTCACGACACGTGGGAGAGATTTAAGGGGCTGTGTAACGATTTCACGTGTCATGGTATAGAGGATTGGTGTTTGGTCGAGAAGTTTTACAATGGCTGTTCCATTGCTAGTGAGGACAGCTAGATACAGCTGCACGGGGGAACATGATGACGAGTAACACCCCTAATGAGTGCTTTGACCTCTTCGATGATATTGCTATGACCAGTTACCAGAGCCCACATTCTGAGAGTTCACAGAATGCATGTTGATTCAAATACGGCCTTGGCAGCGTAGATAGGGGCATTAGCAAGAATAGTGAAAGATTTGCAGGTGAAGTCAGATAGGAGCTGTGAGATATTAAGGGGGTCACCACACTGCTGATTGCCAGATGACCCAGGAGTAGGTAGAGTACTTAGGAAACCAAAACCGTAATAACTCATACGGTAACTCTAACGGTAACTCCGGATGGAGAAACAACTCTGGTTCCAATTGGAGGAGTAATCAAAACCAGAGCTTGTTCCAAAATTCAGGTTAGGGAAGCGGGGAGAAGAAGGACCGCTTAGAACAGATAATGGCTCAGTTTCTGGAGCGTGATGATAGGCGGCAGCAGGAGAATGCTATGAAGTTTAAGGAGCACGACACGATAATCTAAAGTAGGGAGTGGCATTGCAGAATATGGAGAGGCATGTAGGAGAGATAGCTGAGATGCTGAATAGTAGGAAGGAGAGTAGTCTGCCTAGTAACACTGATGCGAACCCCGGTCACTCACGGCAGTTCACGAAGGCAGTGACTACTAGGAGCGACCGAGACTCTGAGACCGGTGGATGATGAGGATGAACCGATCGATGAAGAGATTGAGATGGAGGCAAATCCTAGCAAGGTGCAAGAGAGGCGAAGCCCAGCAACTACAGCACAGCCAGAGGATACCCCTAGGAAGTCGACTGAGACGCCCGTGAGAGAGTATAAGCCCCCACTTCCACATCCCGGTAGGCTTAGAAAGGAGAATGAGGACGGTCACTACCAGAAGTTCCTCAGCATGCTATGATAGCTACATATTAACATACCATTTGTTGAGGCTCTGTCTAGTATGCCCAAGTATGCAAAGTACCTCAAGGACATGTTGACGAACAAAACTAAACTTGAGGCACTTTCCACTGTGGTGATGAATGAACGGTGTTCTGCGGTTATAGAACCCAGCCTTTCATAGAAGATGAAGGATCCAGGGAGTTTCACTATCCTTTGTGTTATTGGTGGGTTATAGGTCGGCAACGCTCTTGCCGACCTAGGTGCTAGCATCAATCTGATGCCCTACTCTGTTTTTAAGAAGCTAGGCCTAGGAGAACCGCAGCCGATGCGGATGAGTCTTTAGCTTTCTGATCGATCGGTTAAGTATCCGTGTGGTTTTGTTGAGAATATGTTGGTTAGGGTCGACAAGTTCATCTTCCCTGTGGACTTTGTCATATTGGATATGGACGAGGACGAGCATGTCCCTCTTATTTTGGGGCGTCCATTCCTAGCTACCGCTCACGCGATGATTGATGTTTTTAGCCGTAAGCTGACCCTTGGTGTGAATGATGAGAAGGTGACATTCTATGTGAATAAGTCCATGAAGCATTCGAGCAGTCAGGACGATACACTATACTTCATAGAGTCGATCATGTCACATGTGGGAGAGTTCCTGAGTGAAATATGTAGGAGAGACGCGTCTGATACGCAAATCTTGGTTAGAGAGAATGGCGAGATTGAGATGACAGCAGCAGCCATTAATGAGAGTTCAAATCCTCTAGAGAGTGAGGTTCCCCATAATCCCAATGGATTCGAGGAGATTGAGAGGAGTGAGCATGTAGAGAGGCTATCTGTCGAGAGCCCACCATCCTCCTTAGAGCTTAAGGAGTTACCTTCCCACCTAGAGTATGCTTTCCTGGATGATGAGAGGAAGCTTCCCGTGATTATTGTTGCGGATCTGACGGGAGATGAGAAGGAGAGACTGACTGGCATGCTGAAGGCGCATAAGCATGTGATCGCGTGGAAGCTGATGGATATAAAGAGTATAAACACTTCCTTTTGCACGCATAAGATCTTGATGGAGGATGAGTTTAAGCCAGTTGTGCTAGGGCAGAGGAGACTGAACCCCAAGATGCAAGAGGTCGTGAAGAAGGAGGTGCTGAAGTTGTTGGATGCAGGGTTAATCTACCCAATATCTGATTCTGCATGGGTTAGTCCGGTATAGGTTGTCCCCAAGAAAGGGGGATGACAGTTGTGGTGAATGAGAGGAATGAGCTGACTCCGACATAGACAGTTACAGGTTGGAGAGTGTGCATAGATTACAGGAGGCTGAATGACGCGACTAGGAAGGATCATTTTCCGCTACCGTTCATTGATCAGATGCTGGAGCGTCTAGCGGGGCAGCAGTTCTATTGCTTTCTCGATGGATTTTCTGGTTATTTCCAGGTCCCCATTTCACCCGAGGACCAGGAGAAGACCACTTTCACGTGCCCCTATGGTACGTTTGCTTACCGCCGCATGCCCTTCGGGCTATGCAATGCTCCAGATACCTTCCAGCGCTATATGATTGCCATCTTTCATGACATGGTCGAAGACTTTATTGACGATTTCTTGGTTTTTGTGAGCTCCTTCGACCATTGCTTGTGGAATATAGAGAGGATGTTGGCACGATGTGAGGAGACTAATTTGATGTTGAACTGGGAAAAGTGCCACTTTATGGTGAGAGAGGGCATAGTGTTAGGGCACAGGATATCACATGCAGTCGTAGAGGTGGATAGAGCTAAAGTGGAGACGGTCTCTAAACTTCCACCGCCAACATGTGTCAGAGCGATTAGGAGTTTTCTTGTGCACGCCGGCTTCTACCGACGATTCATTCGCGATTTCTCTAAGATAGCGAGGCCGATGACTCAGTTATTGGAGAAGGATGCTCCCTTCGTGTTTTCGGATGAGTGTTTGAGGGAATTTGAGTTGTTGAAGGGGATGTTGGTTGATGCCCCTATCATGATAGCCCCGGGTTGGTCGCTGCCATTCGAGTTGATGTGTGACGCGAGCGACTTCGTATTAGGGGCGGTTTTAGGACAGCAGAAGGACAAACACTTCCATCCCATTTACTATGCTAGTCGGACCTTGAATGATGCGCAAGAGCATTACACCACCACGGAGAAGGAGTTATTAGCCGTGGTGTTTGCATTCGATAAATTCAGGTCCTATCTTGTGCTGTCCAAAACCATAGTTTATACAGATCATGCAGCAGTGAGATATCTCTTCAGCAAACAGGACGCTAAACCCTGCCTTATTCGTTGGATCCTGTTGTTGCAAGAGTTTGATATGGAGATTAGAGATAAGAAGGGGGCAGAGAACGTGGTAGCTGGTCACTTGTCACAATTAGAGGGTACTGAGAGTGGACACACGGGAGTCCAGATTGATGATCATTTTCCTACGGAGAGTTTGATGAAAGTGAGTGTGAGTGAGGATGATTGCCCTTGGTTCGCGGACATTGCGAACTACCTTGTTGATGGCACCTTGATAAAGGGCATTACTCACCAGCAGAAGAAGAAATTCTTCGCGGATATTCAGCACTACATTTGGGAGGATCCACATCTATTCAGAGTGGGAGGTCGAGAGCATCTTGAGGCAGTGCCACGAGGGTCCCACTGGAGGTCATAATGGGGCCAGCTACACTGCTAAGCGGGTATTTGATTCAGGTTTTTATTGGCCGACGATATTTAAGGATGCTCACGTGTTTGTTAGGAGATGTGATGCATGCAAGAGGACAGGGAACATCTCTTCTAGGAATGAGATGCCACAGAACCCCATCCAGATTGTTGAGGTGTTTGATGTCTTGGGGGTTGACTTTATGGGACAGTTCCCTTCATATCGAGGAAATAAGTACATACTCGTCGCAGTGGATTTCGTTTCTAGGTGGGTGGAGGCCGAAGCTCTACCCACGAATGATGCGAGAGTAGTTGTAAGGTTCTTGAGGAAGTTGTTTGCTAGATTTGGTGTGCCAAAGGCACTGATTAGAGATAGAGGTACCCACTTCTACAATGCGCAGATGGAGAAAACCTTGCAAAGATATGGGTCACCCATCGACTTGCAACGGCTTATCATCCGCAGACTAGTAGGCAGGTAGAGGTTAGCAACCGTGGGATTAAGCGGATCCTGGAGAAAACGGTTGGGTCGAATAGGAACGATTGGGCAGATAAGCTAGATGATGCACTCTGGGCTTTCCGTACGGCATTTAGGGCACCTATCGGTTCCACACCGTTTAGGTTGATTTATGGGAAAGTGTGTCATCTGCCGGTTGAGTTAGAGCATCGTGCATATTGGGCCCTCCGCACCGTCAATCTTAACGAGCCCAAGGCGGGAGAGAACCGGGTGTACGATTTGCATGAGTTAGAGGAGCTGAGGGATCATGCATATACGCGATCATATGATTATAAGTTGAGGACTAAGGAGTTGCATGATCGCCACATAAAAGGTGGTAAGGATTTTGAGGTAGGAGATTGAGTACTATTGTTTAATTCCCGGTTGAGGCTATTCCCGGGAAAGTTGAGATCTCGATGGTCGGGCCCATTCACAATCATTCAGGTTTTTCCGTACGGGACAATAGAGATAGAGGGAGAAGATGGAGCGCAGTTCAAAGTAAATAGGCATAGATTAAAGCACTATATCACTGGCCCGTTTGCGGAACGCTCAGTTGAGGTGGTGCACCTCGACCCGCCACAAAACTAAGTGTGAGGATGAGTCAGGCTGAGGACTCGGTAAACCAAGCGCTTCCGTGAGGCAACCCGAGTTGTATTTCTCATCTGTTTTCAGTGTTTGTGTTTTGTTTGTGTCGTGTCTTGCAGGGATTCGTGCGTGATTCAGCGGGGGAAATCATCAGGAATGCAGTCCCATCTATTTTTACAGTTGCTTTTATAATGGGACAGATTTTTATTGGAATTAGGGTGAAAGAGTTTTTAGGGGGCCAAAATTTTTCTAAGTAAAAAAAATGAAATAACTTTCTGTGATTGACACCTCTTCACGGCACGCGAAAACTGGAGATTGGATCTTCGCGACACGCGAGGATCTCATTTTGGCCGGCCTAAAACCCAACTCCTCGCGACATGCGAGGAATGTCTAGGGCTTCTTCGCGACACACGAAGATTCCCTGTTCTTGCCCTGTTTCCTTGTTTTCCATGGTTTTCCACCACCGCTTAACACCATCACCCATTACCATATCATCCATCATCATCATCATCGTCATCATCATCATATCATCTACCATCATCCACTACCATGGGGAGCTTAGAACCGTTCATGACCGATGATCCACCTTGCTGTGGCATTCATATATTTGTGTTTGTCACATATCAAGTACGTACCCCTGCATTCTATCTTGAGTCTTAGTGAGTCCGTCGAGTCTTTCATTTTAATTTGAGTCAATAACATGAATCAGTTTAATGTTGTGGGTTTGTTTGAGCTTCATTTTTCAAGTGTTGATCGCTTCGTCCGTACCTAATATCCATTCGGGCGGAGTCGATCCTAATCTGATCTTTGTGTAAAGGTAACCCGACAGGAGGTGTGCAACCGTGACCAAAATGCTATACGGTGCACAAATGAAAGAACAAAGCTATACATTTCAGTGCATATACATTACCAGCTAAGTCATTTCCTGTTTCTCTTTGTCTTTTCATTTTTGGTTGTTTCTTACTTCACATTGAGAACAATGTGTCTTTCAAGTGTGAGGATAGGAGACTGTTGAGTCTTAGGTTTTTAAAAAAAAATCTGTTTTTGCAAGTCCCGAGAGCTTCACATATACTTTTACCCGGGCATACAAAAGATCTGCTTTTGTGTGATGTAAATCAAGAGTTTTAAGCGGGTCAGTTGCGGGTTTGCGTTTCTTTAACGCGGTATTCTCCAAGTATTCGGGATGACGTGTATTCAACTAGTCGGTTTTTTCAGTAATAAAATCATTTGGGATGCGTCGGAGAATTTAGCAGACTAGACAATTTTGATTGTGCATGACTTGTATCAGTAACCCGATTCCACACATTCAGTGAGATTTGAGCCTTTTCATATTCATTTTTGTTCATTGCTTTTCATTTGATGTGTGTTTTACCTGCATGATTTGTCTGGTTAGAACTTGATTATCTTGATACATTTTTAGACCCTAGGTTTAGACAGCACACAGAAATGATCTAAGGCATTAGGATTTAACCCTTTCTTTTGTTTAGCCTTTTCTTTTGTTTATCCCTACCTGAACATTAACCCCTAGTTAGCCCATTTGAGCCTAACTCCCTTTCATTTCTAAAACCCATATTACACCCCTTAGCTTTTTAGCCTTTTTGTTTTAAACCCCTGTCACTGGTCCGGATTTATTTAAGCATGTTCAGTCTATAATAGCAAGAAAAATAAAGAAAAGAAAGAGTATTAAAAAAAATCATAAAAATATGGTATTCCAATGAAAAAGTGTCATAGTTTTGTTTTATCGGTGCTTGATTTTTGTCTTTAGTTCATCAATCCGGACCGGATTCACCTTAGCCACTTAAAATTCCTTATCCATACCCAGAACCCTAGCCTAACATTACAACCCAGAAAGACCTTGTTGATATGTGTGTTTTGTCTTCACATTCGGGTGGAGATTTGATTGATTCTCAAGCATATGACTTAAACATTTCATTGGCAGGTCTGAGAGTTAGAATAGGAGCTGGCACATATTTTGCTAGTCACAGAAATAAACCGAGTGGAGAGAACTCTTGTGAGGGGTACGAGTTGTGCACAGTTAGAGCTTGAAAGAAAGTGAGTCTTGATTAGGTGTGCCCATGTTTTCAAGAGGTTAAGTTCCATCTAGACTAGTTGAATTGTAAATCTATTGACCGTTGTAAAACTTGGGGAGTCATTCGTTGTTATTGGACTTCGCGGCCTGTTTTTGACCTTAGCTTGAGGATTTTTGTATTTGTGTGATTACTTGGTTGGATGTATTGCTTTGGGCTTTGCTTAGGGACAAACAAAGTTCAAGTGTGAGAATGTTTGATGTGTTCTAAAACACATATGTTTATGGAATTGTTTTTGACCCGTTTTACCCGGTTTTATTAGCAAATGTCTTAAGAAATTGGTACTTAATGAGATTATTGTTGAATTTGCAGGTTTGCATGATAAACCAAAGAATTATACTGAAGAAACGGAGCCGGAAGAAGCAAAAGGAAAAAAAAAGGTGGAAATTATACTCTTCGCGACACGCGAAGAGTGAGCTCCAGAAGTCCGCGATACGCGACGGGCTTTAAAACCAGGCCCGACTAAATTGGCCTTCGGCCGGGTAGATTTCTTCGCGACACGCGAAGAGCCAAAAATCCACAAAACCCAAGATTTCGATTATTTAAAGATTTGTGCGGCCATTCTTGAGGGAGATCGATTGCTTGCGGCTGGTAGAGGGCAGAGAGACTTCAAGGACGAGTTTGGAGCTTCAGGATCACTTGGATTGCTTGTGGGGATTGCAATTCGCGTTTTCATCATTCGGTTTCTTCTATTTACATTTGTTTCGAATTTTTAACATGTTTCCAGTATTTTGTGTATTGTTTCTCAGTATTATGAGTAGCTAAACTCATATCTATCTAGGTTAGGATGAATATTGATATGTTTTGATTGTTTTCGGGTTTTAATCGATCGTATGACGAATATTAGTGTAAAGATTCTTGATTTATTGTTTATGAATGTGTTTAAGTACTGATTTGCTACTAATCTTGCATGAATTTGTTGCTCTTGAGGTTTTACTTAAATGCTTTGTGTGTTTTGGGTATATCGGGTTCTTGGGTCATTTGCTTTGTGTTTGTGATCTAGACGATTAGGCAAGTCGTTGTAGCATGTTTGTGTAGTCATATAAATCAGTGTTTTACCAATCTTGATTCCGAGAGGAGATAGGTTGTCGGGTTGTCTTGTGGTTCGTCGGTTTGGGTACCAATTGCATGAGAGTGAATTGTCCGAGTCGTCCTTATCATCTTGCAATTTCGTGTCATAAACAGTATTTTGGGAGTTTACTCCTTGCTCTTAGGTCTGTCTAGGATAGTCTTTGAGTATAGGACGGTTAAGACCGAGAGGTGAAACCGTTATCGAGTACGTGTATTCTAGATTTTGGTGAGTCCGAGAAGAGATCCAATTCCTTACCAGTGAGCTTTTTCCGACCCTTAGGCTAGTTGAGGTGTGTAGGTGAGTCCGAGAGGAGATCCTGCATGTTTTAGTAATTCCCGAGTCAATCTATCTTTAGAACTGGTGTCATACAGTCGGTTATCCCAAAAGAAGTTGAGTCAGTCAATAGGATTCCTGGTCTAGGTAGTGTTTATCTCATATTTGGTCTTTCTAGTGTCGTTTATTTTTCCGTAATCTTTAGTGTCTTGTCTTCGTTCATCTTTGTGTGTGTCTTCGTATTTTTGTGTCTTTTCAGTCTTTGAGTCGAGTCAGTATTTAGTTGTTTTATTCTAAGTCGCATGTCCTAAAATCAATAAAAGTAATAAATAAAATCATCTCTTGTGTTACATCGGTTAGGAGTCAATAAAGGTTCAGTATCGAGGGTTGCCGCCTTTTGTGTCCACGATTCGATAACTCGGGCTTACTTTCTTTACTACGTGCGATCGGTACACTTGCCGTGAGCGTGTGATTTAGTTGTGAGTCCATTTCTACATTTAAAACTTGGTTAATTTAATATATATATATATATATAATATCACGTGTCACACCTCGACCGATGGCGGAATCATCGAGGCGGACATTAGAATGATTGTTCAAAAGCACATGATAACTAAAAGGTTTCATAATTCATTACTTAAATTTAAAGACAACAAGCTCCAAATACAATACATTTCAAATAACCTAGTCTAGTTCAAAACATTGATTTATTTAACTAGGTCCATAGTTCCTTAAGTGGAGAAATCTTCAGCAAATAGTCATATATCCAAACCTGAAACATTATTTAAATCAAGTGTCAACTAAAAAGTTGGTGAGTACATAGGTTTAGTAAATCCGGTAAATAGTAGTGTAAATCGTTTTGCAACTCATTGTTTATCTTGTCAAACATAGTATATGATGTATCATTTATTTAATCACAATTCAAACCGAGTTTGACGCGCTTGAACAGAGCACAACAGCTAAGTCCGGTATGTTTGAATATAGTTACCCACTATATCCGATATGATTGAATATATCACGCGGTTATATCTGAGTATGCAGTAATAAACACCCTAACCGGGTGGGCTGGTCAGGCACAATAGATCTATCAATATTACAGTTGGTTGTTTTGTGTTTAAATGTATGTACATCCAGAGAATAAGCATATAGTCTCATGTATAACACGTATAAACAATGTGAGTAGCATGTATAATGTTTCACCCCAAAATGTATGAAAATGTAAAATAGGGGCTATGTAACTCACCTTGCAAGCGGGTATTTTTCCACGCGTGTAGGTGATAAGTATGTGGAAGCCTAAGCACGTTGATACCCTATGTAGACAAATGGGTATTATTGTATGCGTATAGGTGTGTATTTGTATTTAAATGTATATAGGCTTTAATATAATTTTCCTTAATATTTATTTGTATAAAGTATGGAAATAGAATGATAATGGTTTTTGCAAAACTTTAACTTATAAGGATATATATATATATATATATATTGTTTTAAACAAGTATTATTATATTTAACGTATTTATATAATAATAACGAATAAAAGAAAAGTCTTTATTTGACTAATTATGTTGATATTTAAAATTTATTTAAACAAGTTTATTAAAAATATTGCTAGGTTCATATAAAAGAATGAGACATTTTATATATTAAATGTATTTTAATAAGTTTATAAAAATGTTACAAGATTTATAAAAATATGGGATATTTTATGTTTTTAAATAATATTACAAGATTTATAAAAAATGGAATAGTTTATAGATAAAAAGATTGTTTAATCGATTTCAAAATAAACGAACGATCGAACCGACTCGTTTTAGTCTTTAGTGTAATAAAATAATATTAAAATAAGTTAAGAAAATTAAATAAAATAAAAAAAATGATAACAGGAGCAAAATGGGGTTGGGCCGGAGGCCAGAAGACTCGAACCCGCGACCTCTGCTTCGGACACAAACGCGCATAAGCAGCCGGGCTACTGCCCATCGCTGGTTATGTGTGTAACGGGTAAATTAAATACACAACAGCAAGACAGGTCGCTAGTTCTCGGTGACCGGCAAACCGTGTCCGAGGACACTGGGTTTGCCCGGTAATCCTCGTGCGAATGTCGCGATTTTGATTCGAATGGCTTACCAGGGATAAATAGAAGGCAGAAGAATCGATTTGAAGCTCGAACCGAGTTGCAACAGGTATGGTCGGCACAGTTTTAGAACTTGAAAATGTCACAAGTGGAAGTCGATTTTCGAGTAGAATTTGCTTCTGGAATCCTGGTCACAGCTCCACTCAGGGTCGACGAAGGTGATGGTATCCTCAATTTGGAGTGAGAGCTGGTGGAAGGATAGTAGCAAGCTCGTGCAGGGCCGACCGTGGCTATTTATAGCCGAGCCCGATTCTTATGTTCAAACGTGCAATTGGGCACGTCCCGACATTAATCTGGACGAGGCGAAGCTAATCAGACATTCGACAGGCGTGGAGGTGGCCTGTCGGGCACGAATTTGGACGTAGGTATCTCGGCCACCAACAGGATCGGACGATCCCTATGTTGGGGGAACAAATTGGTCGGGGGGTATTGTTCGCGTGGGAGAGACGAAGCCAGAGACGCCTTTGTCGGCTGTCGAGGTGCAGAGAAACAGTCGGGTCGGGTGTCGCCGGAAAAGTCTCTACCCGCCGGACCAACGAGAGGGGTGACCGGATTCGTGAATTAGGTTTTGGCAGTTTCAGTCCCTGAAGTTTGATTTTGATTTAATTTAGTCCCTGGAATAACTTCGGATAAAACCTTATAGTTTGCTTTGTCCAGGAATGGTCCCTCAACAGATTTTAGTTTTAAAACCTTCTAGTTTGATTAATTACTAAACGACCCTTGAACTTTTATTTAACTAAATTAATTTAATTTCTTTTAAATCAAATTAATTTATAAGTTTTTATAAACTTATATTATTATTGTTTTTATAAATAATATAAGAGTTATAAATCTTATTAAAATATGTTATTTTATTAGATATGGAACTTTTTTTTATTGTAGATTTTTATATAAATTTTTATATTAGTTTTTAAAAAAATTATAAAATTCTAATTAATTTAAATTTATAATATAAAATACCTATTTGTATAAAAACCAAATAAAATTCCTACACTTTATTAAAATAGAGAATGATTACATGATAGTTCTAATACAAGTACGAGAACGAAAATCCGAAACGTCACATCACGCAACGGTATGTTAGAAGTAACACTTGACCTATAAGTAGTGTACCCATAAAGAGATTCCCAGGAAAGAAGGGTGGGTCACAAGGGACACACTTAAGTACCCAGTCTTTCCTTAATCAGAACCTTTCATGGACCTACACTCACTCTTCCAGCCATCATGTACTATCAACACTATCACATGAACTCATGGTTATGATGAGAACCATCGTGGATTAGGCCTTTGGGGCTCCAAGGTGAGTTTCATCTACTCAAGCAGGCTTTCTCTCCTTGGTGGTAAGTGGGCTCCCTAGTTCCTTATTAATGGGCATTAGGTCCAAGAATTTGAATTTTGTTCACAAGTGATGATGATGTCATAGTTCTCAATGTGTAAGGATGAAAGTGTATGGAGTCTTAGATATGAATAAGTGTATGGCAAGACTTAGGATAGCATTTAGTGGAATCAAATACGTAACATGCAGACAAATCAAATAGTGTAGCAAATAAGGTATCACATGGGCAGCAATTTTTGTAAACTTGTAAGTTCTCAAGTAACATAGCACATAAGATATCAAATAACATGACTCATAAGATAACACGTATTGTAGCATGCAATATAACACATAAATTAACATACAGGATAATTACACAAGGGGCATCCTAAGGTTATAATCTAGGTCATTGGTTTCTAATAACCTAATTACCTATAACCATGGCTCTAATACCAATCTGTCACACCCCAACCGACGCCGGAATACGTCGGGGCGGACATGGAGACTGTTCATAAGCACATGAACAAACTAAAGTTTCATATATTAAATTATCTCAAATTTCATAACATTTTTCAAACAAAACACAACCAAACATACAAGAAAATAAAGTACATCAACATGTTCAATTGTTTATTTAACTAGGTCCTTATTTTCTATGTGTAGCAACTTGAACATGAACTCAAAGATTTGCACCTGAAACATGATGAAAACAAGGTCAACTAAAAATAGTTGGTGAGCATACATAGGTTTTGACACCACAAATAGTTTCCAAGTGTTTATGTACAATTCATATGAAACATGGCAAAATAAGGCAATTATGGAGAACCACTATAGTCAAAATGGGTGTACAATCAAACCTTATGACTGAAGGGCATAACACTTAATGTTATCCTAATGTAATGTCGACAACAATCACCCTACCTGGGTGGATTTATCAGATGCAATAGATCTACCATTGTTACCATCGGCTTGTACAGAGTTAATGATTGCACGTGTATGTATGTAATGTAAATGTAGGTTTAAACTCATAGTGTTCAAGCATAAGACACAAATTTGCACACATGTTCATAAATGTAGAATTGTATAATGAATTGCAAATAGTCTTTAATGAAATCATGTTCTAC
The DNA here is from genome assembly GCA_023525975.1 of Smallanthus sonchifolius. Taxonomy (NCBI): domain Eukaryota; kingdom Viridiplantae; phylum Streptophyta; class Magnoliopsida; order Asterales; family Asteraceae; genus Smallanthus; species Smallanthus sonchifolius. Next base: position 24,955,493 of record CM042037.1, read on the forward strand.
CCCAAAATATGTAAAAATGTAAAAGGGGCTATGTAAACTCACTTGAAATATGTAACTTGGAAATCACATGAACAAGTTGTTGTTGCATAAGTGTCTAGCAAACCACAAGGTTACCTAAGTTAGATGGCATAAGTGTATCAATAGTATGTTCAAATGATTATGGAGGTACTAACGCACAAAAAGGGATTGGTGCGGGTTCTTAGCCAAACACGATAAATAGTTGTTTGAGTTCTAAATGAAATTTGTGTAAGCCTTGATGAGCAATAGTGTTGAAATTTGATTATGTGACGGAATAAGCAAATGAGTTTGTTTTGATACCAAGTAAATATATAAATAATTGTGTCCTTGAGTTTGTAAATGATAGAAAGAATAATTTTTGCATATATTAAATTAATAGGCGAATAGCCAAATAAATTAGTTGAAATGAATAAAGCCTTCTAATTATTTTGTTTGATTTATAAATACTAATGATTTAAATTCATTGATAATTAGACTAAATTTAAAAGTATAAAGTAATGTCTAAATAATTTAATAATTACACCAATAATTACGTGAGTCTCAAACTATATATATGTGTGAATAATTGTACTTCAATTTGAATCGTTGAATGAAATAAATGAAAGATTTTCCTTTAAGTTTGTAAATAAATAAATGCTTATATGAATAAATATTTTGTGTCTTTGTTTGAAAATAAGTGAATAAGGAGTTAAATAATGAGTTTTCTTTTCATTTGTAAATATAAAAATTAATATTTGAATCAACGTATAGTATTTACTTGAATAAATGAATGCATAATTATATCCTTTTATTTATTTGTAGTTAATATTTCATGAAAAACATTAAGTGTAAAATATCAGTGATTAAATTAATAAATAATTAGGTCATAATTATTCATTAATTAAAAATATAAATTTTGTTTCAACAAACCTATATATCGGACAACATATTTAATAAAAGATTGTATAAAGGTTTTCAAGGTAAAACTAACATCATTTTCATCCTAAATATATTATATAAATTTAAATTTTTTTTTAAATAAATAATTTGTTAGAGAAGTCGTCCACTAATAATGAATAAAAAAATGGTTTTTCCTAGCAAAATTAATAATTTAAATTAATAAGACGGTGCCGAGCTTCATAAGTTTTATGAAGGTAGTTTTATAAAACAATTTCTATGTACAAAAACGGTTCGAACAAAAAGTGGGGGTTTTGGGATTCGAACCCGTTACCAAGGCTGTGAAGGGTCAAGCATTTAACCAAGTGATCTGGGCTACTGCCTTGTTTAGCAACACAAATTTAAAACCATCACTTACTGCACCATCTATTTCCCTATCCAACCCCAATTTACAGATTGCAATCAAATGAACCCTAGAACCCAAATCACAACTCGATTAACAAGATCAAAGACTTGAACCAGTATGGAAATCGATCACGGGAGGGTTGGAATTACCTGGATAGTTGGCCCGGAATCAGACGCGGGCTGTGTTCCTGTGTTTCTCTTTTTTTTTTCTTTTCTCGGTGTCGCACGCGAACGGGGAGAACCACGGTAGCAAAATCAGTCTTTTTGGCAACGAATTGGGGTTGTAATTGATTAAATGAGTCGTATAGGATGAATGGGATTGTACTAAACGGTTGCTTTGGGCAAATTTGATGGGTCCCCCATTAATGCTTAAAAAAACTTAATTACTCAATCATAAGGATGAATTCCGGTCTTAATGATCGTAAATGAGCGAAAGACACGATTTGTGGGTGTTAATGTTCTTGATTCCGCGGATCTGAAACGTATTTTGGCCAGGGTTGACTTTGAGAAGTCAAAATTGACACTAATCAATGTCCAGGTTCAAAACCAAAGGAGAGAGGGTTAAAGTGAGGGTCCAAGGCAATTGTAGGGGGTTCAAGACTTAAAAGAGGGTTTCAACATTAATATGAGGGGGGATGGGGTTCATAGACCACTTTATTAGGTTTAAACTCATTTTAATTGTTCATAAAAAAAATTGATTTATAACATTTATAAAAGCTAATCATTAAATATCTCCTAAAAGAGAAACTCTATTTTTATAAAGTCTTAAATTGTATAAAGGGTTTATCTAATATGATTAAAAACTAAATATATATAAATATATATATATATATATAGTTATAATTAACTAGTTAAATATATATGTAAAAAGGATGTAAATACATCATTAGGCACATAAATTTTATTTTTGATTTAATTTTTTCATAATAAAGTGTATATATATAAATACATATTTTATATATATGATATGGAATTGAAATATTGAAACTTTGAACTGATACATGTTTAAAATAAAATAAAAAGATTTAATATGTCATTTTGTGATGAGCACGTTCGGGATTGAAAAGAGGTGTCATTCTTGTATAGAATAAAATAATACCATAAAATCATGGATGTTACACATATCCACACGGTTATCTTCAATCTTTATTCCCGCAAAGCGGATACTTAAACAATATTCCTAGTCAAATTAGGAATGAAATAAACATTGTTCAAAACAAGTTCTAAACCAGAAAGAAGTAAAAGAGTGTATTTTCCTACAGCCTTCATAACAACCTTTTGTCCATTTCTCACATGGAGCTCCAGGTCGCCTTGCTTCAGCCTCCTAACCTTCTTTAGTCCTTGCAAATCATTACAAATGTGATAACCACATCCAGTGTCAAACAACCAAGATTTGCTAGACAATGAGAATATCTCAATAATAAACATACATGAGGACTGTCCTCAAGCATACTTCTTCTGTTTCAACTCGGCTAGATATTTTGGGCAGTTCCTCCCCTAGTGTCCGACTTCATCACAATGAAAACATTTGACATCCTTTAGAGATTTATTGGCAACAATTGTGCCTTTACCCTTGCCCTTGAAGCTTTTCTTGCCTTTTCCCTTGGCTTTAGATTTCTTGACTCGACCCTCCTTAATCATTAGCACTGGACTAGACTTAGCAGGAGCTGGTATGTTCATCTCAGCGGTTTTTAACATCATATGTAACTTTGAGATGGTCTTGTCCCAAGCATTCATATTGTAATTCAGAGTGAACTGGTCATATGATTTTGGCAGTGAGTTGAGGATAATATCCCCGGCCAATTCATTACTTAAAGGAGAGTCAAGACGTGCTAGATGATCAATGTATCCCTTCATCTTCAACACATGAGTGCTGACTGAAGAACCTTCTTGCATACGACAACTTATTAGTGATCTTATCACTTCAAAGCATTCATGACGAGCCTACTGCTGGAATATTTCCTACAGTTGCCTAATCATGTGGTATGCTAGCATGTCCACCAGATTCTTTTGAAGTTCCGATATCATGGACGCCAGCATCAAGCAAGAGACCTTGATAGAGTCATCAACATGCTTATCCCAGGTTTTACGGGCTTGGCCTGTAGCAGTATCTGGTTCTTACGGTATTGGTTCCTTGAGAACATACAGTTTGTTTTCAGTCTTGATAACAATTGTCAAGTTTCGTTACCAGTCCATGAAGTTAGAGTTGTCAAGTTTATCCTTCTCAAGGATAGATTTCAGGGAGAATGAGGAATTTGTATTAGATTCGTTAGACATCTACAAAATTCAAAATAAAGGTTTTTAGTATTTTCATGCATAATATCCTAATTAAAATTTTATGACCCAATTGCAAAATAACTTAATAAGGAATGAGATCCCGGTTCCCCATGTATCAGTGAATGGCTGAGCACTCTTAACTGGCATAGCTAGACAGGTAGATAACGATTACCGATTGTATCAACTATACAACTCTCGGTTTGAGGGGCATGACGAGCAATGTCAAGCTTTGGATACATTTCCCTCAACTACGCCCACTTAAATGACTTAACTGATTTTTTTCCTTCAATTGTAACTGTAGACCCGGCCTAAGTGACTCAGGAATCGCGGTTCTACCTTCACCTAAAACCGTAGGGCCGGATGCAGGGTAATTCACTAACACCGGAGGTTCGGATAGATTAGTTGAAGTGTCATAATTAAGGGTGACGCAGAAAAATCAATTTTATATATTGGGATTTCTTTAATGTTTTTAAATATTACCGTTTCGGGTCAAAAACATTTTGGTCGACGAGTAACATCATACAAGTCGCGCAATTTTAGTAAACCGACTTTACTAATTATTAGTTCGTGAAACACTTTCAACACTCGACATGATCCAATTTCAAATACCATATTTAATCAAAATTGGTCATTCGTTGCGAACAATTTTTAAACTAATCAACTCTTTAATTAATTTAAAATTGTTTTAAATAAAACTATTAAATTTAAAACTTGTTTTTACTTTTAAATAAAACACCTTTTTATTTAATTACCTTTCCGAGAAAAATAAACAATTTAATTATCTCGTCGTTTTTAAATTGTGCCAAAAGTTTTTTAAAAATTTTGCGGTTTAATTATTATCCTAAATATTTTTTTATCACAACCACAAAATAAATAAAACATAGAATCGAGCAACTAGGAAAAAATGTCTGGTTTCGTTCGAGCCATCAAACGAATAACCGGACTGGTCTAAGGGATAACAAAATTAACAAATTTGTCATCTCTCACTTAGTCCAAGATCTTCATCTTTAGTCATGTCATTGTCCGCCTTGGTCTTCTAGTCTTCGTCTTTTTAGGATTACAATATTTATTTACAAATACACTAAAATTAAATAAATAAAAATAAACCTAATTATTACATCGTGGTTCTAAATAACCCATAAATATACAAAGAGAAACAACCAATTAATAAACAATACAACCACAGGTCTCTAGTACTCGATTCAATCAACACAATCACAACAAACGAAAAATGCTCGATCTTTTGTCAAACAATAGTTTTGACAAATAAAACAATAGATCAATAAAAAAATATATCTAAACACGCGTAAAGGTGGCTCTGATACCACTGTTGGGAATCATGGTACCAGTTTCAACTTTTAAAACAATAATTGTTTAAACCTTTTAAATAAATAAATCAGATATATTTTAGCGAAAGCGATTTAATGGTACAACAAAACAGATGAGATCTGAATTCCTTTCAGTGATCCGATTACACGCGTATAAACAATATTAAATAAACCAACTATAGGGTGTTCAGATATTATACCTTTGACGATAACCAGATCTGAAACACCTCAGTACAACGAACGTCACGCTAGTTGACATGTACACAAAACCTGCAGCATAACTTCACACGAGATGCGCAAGGGGAGGCCGATCATGGCGGTGGTCAGCGACGATAGTGGCCGGCTGCGGCGGCGCACAGCGGCAGGTGGTGGTGGTTCGGCGTCGGACTCGCAAGGGGGCGATTTTGGGGTTGGGAGGATTAGGGTTTATGTTTGATTATAATGTTATATTTATAAACATTATAATTACACACTGGTCCCCTATGGTATTAACAGTTAATACCTTAGTAATAATTAACTGTTTAATTATCAAACTTTCTATATTACAAACTACTAATAATCAGTAAAATCTAATCTATAAATGTTTAACAGACTAAACATTTATTCCCCGTAAATAATTAATTAATCTAATAATTAATTATCTCAATCTCTAATAAATATTTCTCTAAATATTTATTCACCGTTTAATAAAAACCGTCTTTCGTGAATTACAATATTTAACAATAAATATTATATAATTGTTCGTTGCCTAAGGTGTAACTCTTTGGATCGTACCTCGTTAGTAACGTTGACTTAATTGACGATCGGACATCATATATCCAACAGACTGTATGCCTTGTCGGTTGTCTTGGTGCCTCGTGCATTAGACTCGGTTATATCTATATGCAACAAGGCAGGAGTATCGCATATTCCCTTAGTTAGTTGTGAGCTTGATTGTAGCAACTAAAGGAGAGAACTTGTAGAGTGAACTAATGAATCTATAGGCGGGCGGACGTTAGGAGGTTGAGTTGAAGTCCTCGAACTTCATTGATTTTCTTGAAGTCTTCGAACTTCATGGGTGATCTTGAAGTCCTTGAACTTCATGGGTGATTATTGAGACTTAAAAGTCTCGTGGGTTGTTGTATGTTTGTTTTGGAGTTTAAATTTGGTGGCTAGGGATGAAGGAGACAAAATCAAGTATATGGTTAAAAATGTCTCACTTGCCTACGGGTTAAGGCTGAATACCAAAAAGGGAACCTACTTTTCCAAGTGGTCGAAGAACTTTGGTTCAAGAAGTGTGTGATACGACATGGTACATCTGTACCTGTTGAGTGTCACATTTACGCCCAAAATGCTGAAATGTCGTTTTTGGTCGTTTATTATTGTAAGGGCCTGGGGGCACACATGGGGGTTGTATATCATTACTAATGGTGAATTGTGGGTGTTTCCTTGTAGGTAAAGCTCCGGTGTGTTCTCGGGTCTCGCTACACGTGGATTTGGATTCTCATACTAAAGTCGGGTGTTGTTTGCTACACACTTCTCGTGGTGGGGTTTTTCAAACTTGTTGGTCATTAATTAACTTGTGGATTGTTAAAATATGTTTGACTTCTTTTCTTTTGAGAATTTGGAGTCTTAAACTTGTGTTTGTAAAACTTAATGTTATGGTTGTCGTCGTTATAGTTGTATTTAGGACCGCTTCCGCGTCGTTTAAAAAAAATTTAAATCGGTTTGAATTTTTTGGTGTTACATACCGCGCATTCATGTTATGTCCACATTTGCTAAATTCATGATCACAGTAAAAAAATAAATAAACAAAACATTTACACGTTATGCCTCGTTAAACCGCGAAATAAATCAATGTTGTCACACCTTGTAAACTAAGGTGATTATCATTCCAGAGTAGTACCTCCAATATTAATGTTCCCAGGAAAGAATGACGGGTCCAAGAGGTATTTATACACCACTATTTCCTTAGACAGAACATTATTTTTGTCAGATAACTAAATACTAGTTTAGATGGTTACCCTCTGATTACAGTGACGTTGATACCAAAAACACACGACGGAAGACTAAACCATAAACTTTATTTTATTATAATAATAACATATTTTTTACAACTAGGATTGAATGGAAAATATAATACATTGTTCTTAACACGAACATACAACCCTAGCCTTATTGTTTCCATGAACATGCCATCAACTTAGGCCTTACGGTTACATAAGAACCTGCCCTCAGTCAACCCTATCCAAAATATAGCACATGTATATCTCCTGGAATGCTAACTACAACTAGCGGTCACATGTGCTCAAAAACATTTGAAAATATTTGGATCATCACAAAGCTACTGAGTTCATAAACAAAATCATGTTTTCATAACTTGTATCCTTGATACAAAACACCTCGAGACCTCACTCGGGTCTGGGTCTAATAATTATCCATCCCAAACCCTCACTCGGTATCATCCACTTTACTCGGGTTCTGAGTCTACAATATACATATATACAGGCGACTCCCTGGCTACCAGATACAAGTCCGGCCATAACGAGATGATCGGTCTCTCCCGTCAGTCCCACCCAACATGGCCATAATAAGTACTTATTACAGGTATATATATACAGATGATATTATCGGGATCCCATTAAATCATTTGGAAAACAACATTTTATAGATCACAGTTTAGAAGAACTCACCTCAAGCAGAACCTCCTTTAAGATTAATACAACAATTAACACCTCGAGTATACCCTAAATTGTATCCGACATTATCATAATCAATACACCTATCTTAGGTTTGCATAATGGAACCTTAGGGTACTCAGAAACCTTACCTTGGCACTATCTACGGCAATTTGCGGACGAATTGCGGGAAACCGGACTTTCGAGAGTGGACCGAAGCCTCGGGATTCGTGCCACCAGAGGTTTTATGTGTGTAACTGATGATGTGAATGTGTTTGTGTTGTGTAAAAATGATCAAGACATGGTTTCTATTTATAGGCCTCTTGAGGACCCGTAGCGGACCGCTACACAGGGTGGTGGTGGTCTGCCACCACCCCAGCCACAAAATTTCCTTTGTCACCAAGTAACGGACCGTCATACACTTCGTAGCGGACCGTTATGTACACCTAGCGCTTGGCGGACCGTTATGGTGTGGGTGACCTGTCCGCCATAGGGTTACACGCGTCATTTTTCGTCCGCTAGTCAGTAGACACGTGGCACGCAATCATTGCTGCCTTCCTCCCTACGTAGCGGACCGCCAAGGCTTATGGTAGCGGTCCACTACTGTCTAAAAATTAGATTTCTTCATTTTCACCCCTCTAACTTTGTAGAATTTGTAGTTTAACCCCTGAAATTTGACTTTTGATACCTTTAGCCCTTATATTACTTTGGGAAATATCACGGTGTTACAATTCTCCCCTCCTTAAAAGAATTTCGTCCTCGAAATTCACCATTAGTGAAATAAATGAGGATACTTTGCTTTCATTTGTTCCGTTAATTCCCAAGTTTGGTCGGCACCCTTTCGACCTTGCCACTGCACCAGAACCATTGGTATTGTTTTCTTCCTTAACTTTCGATCTTGTGTTCCTTAGATTTTAATGAGTTGTTCAGTGAATTGAAGTCTGTCATCAACGTGTACGTCATCTAATGTGATTGCTTGATCGGGATCTGCTAAGCACTTGCGTAAACATGACACGTGGAACGTTTTATGTATACCTTGCAATGCTTCAGGCAAATCTAGTTTATACGCCACTGCTCCAACTCTTTCGATGATTTTGTAAGGCCCAATATACCTTGGCCCTAACTTTCCATGTTTTCTGAAACGTACAATGTAACCCCTGCAATAAAAACATCCAAGATTTGACTAAGGTACAAACTATGGGGACTATAAGTGTAATTAACCCATAGATCAAGGACCAAAAAGTAGAAAACATGAAACTCAAACTGTAACGGACCGTCACGGACGGTAACGGTCCGTTACGGGTCGAACACGCGGAAAATAATGGCGTGCCACGTGTCAAGTAACTAATGGCAAATTCTGACGCCCGGAAACCCTATGACGGACCCTCACGCCTAGTAACGGTCCGTCACAGCCGCAAAACTGTGTGGGTGCGCCACGTATCACTTCGTAACGGACCGTTACGCCTAGTAACGGTCCGTCATGCCGCAAAATGACCGGAGGGTGACACGTGTCTGATGACTCGCGAAACCCTAATCTGGTGACGGACCGTCACCGCCTGTAACGGTCCGTCACGGACCCAGGTTTGGCCCTAAAAATAGATGGTCGAGTTCAGTCACTTTTCTCACACCAACAGCGATCCTCATTCTCAAATCTTGTTCCAGAGACGTCCTATATCACTCCCGAAGCTTTCGGGCGACTCCCGCTCATTGTAGTGCTCACTCTAAGAAGAAAACGCTTGTAAAAGTGCGAAAACGCTAGAGAAACCAAGTTAGGAAGCTGATTCTATAATTTTCAACTTAGAGGCTCATTCCTATACTCAAGGTGAATACTTTATCTCTTTCAAAACTTGTATCAAACATTTACGTTTACGAAAATGGCCAAATAAAGGTTAAGAGAATAATGCTCAACGTTCTTCTATGAACAATGCATTCAGGCCATAGGTATACGTAAAACTTGCAAGGGATACACGGGTCTCGGGTGAAAATCCTGGATCGTGGCTGGTACTTATCTTATAACAATTTCGGAGGCGTAGACATGGCCATTGTTTTAAGACATGATACTAGTGTATACAGTGGTGCATACAGTCAGGACATGGGCCTGCTGAATGTGTGGATTAAACACAAAGTTGTGATTATAAAATTAATACTTGTTTATGCCAAATGATTTTACTATCAAGATAATTGTATTCACCGGTGTTCGCGCTGACATTTCATTTTCAAAATGTTTTCAGGTAATCAATGAAAATATAAAGGAAAAAGGATTACGGGCAGACATAAGATCTGGCCCATGAAAAGTGAAAAGGATAACTTGCACGTTGGATTCTCAGGCCTCGTGCATAGGAAATCCTGAAAAGAAGAAAAAGGAGATAGGACCAGGGAATTGATCAACCCTGGATATTACTATTTTCGGTGGCTATGAACTTGTCTATGAGACAAGATATGTATTTGATTTCAAGCTCTGTTTTGTAATCAAAATGAAAAGGGTATTTAAATCCCTGGGTTTATGATATAAATACGAGACTTTTGTTTTTCCAACTGAGTCTTGATATTTACAAATGCAACCCTCGAGGTTAAAACAAATGATGAAACGATCCTTGTGAAAAGAGTTTCGCTGTGTTTTATAGAAACTCTTGAATCAAAAAAGGTACCAATCGTGCTCAAACCCTCAAGGGGCGCCTGAGGCGGGGTGTGACAGGTTGTTATCAGAGCCACAGGTTTTAGCGAATTAGGTACTTGGATCTAGTATCTAAGATTTAACCTTGAGTTACTTAAATACTTTAATATAAGGAAATAAGGTAACCTTCTGACCGGTATGTAGTTATCTGACAAACAGAATGTTCTGTCTAAGGAAAGAGTGGTGTATAAATCTCTCCTAGACCGGGCATTCTTTCCTAGGAACATCTCTGTTGGAGGTACTTCTCTGGGAAGATAACCATCCTTGTAGTGCTTTAGTTAAGATAAAGATACTGGCCTTAGTATCTAAGTCTTGACAAAAAGAATAGGATAAGATGCTAATACTTTAAGGTGCAGGATGTCTGGAGATAACTCTGTTCCTATTTATTATGATCCTAACCGACCAATTAAGCAACAATCTCCTCAATATCATCCTTTGGGTTCACAAATGAATCCCATATCTTCACCCTATTATAACAACGATCCATTTGTTGTCATTCCGGATCACGTTACTCCTGAGTACCATCCCCAATCCTATAACACTTCAAACAGTGGATGGAAGCTGGATCTGATTTTAGCAATTGGAATATTGATGCCCCACTACTACAAGAAAATGATGAGGCTGAGTCTAGCCAAATTCATCAGAACATATCTGCAGAAGAAGATCCTTCTGAAGAAGAATCTAATCCTGTTAACTCTGAGTCTCCAGTTTTGTATGATCCATACATGTTTCCTGAACCTGTTTATCATGGTCTTTTTGAAACTTATTTCCAAACTCCTTCGGAGTATCAAAATGCTTATAATGATATCATGGTAGGACTCTGTGAACCTCCACCTAACTTCGGTTAAGAGCATAGTGTGCCTTCTTCTCCTACTGAATGCCTAGATCGTTCGTTACGCCAAACGGACAAGGTAACAAGGGAGAAAATCATGGATAGGGCAAGGACCCAATTTTATAGACAACAAGTGTACGAATACGGAGAAAGCTTAATGACCCTTGGTCAAGAACTAATGAAGGATTAAAACCTTATGTTGTATTTCGTTTCCTTGTAATATATTTTTATAATATAATTTCACTTAGTTTTATCTCATATACAGATATGGTTGGAAAAGGCAGAGGTCCTAATTTTCTTCATAAATTTGCGCCAGCTAATTATTTCGAACGTAAAACGAATGAAACAACTATAGAAAATAATGAGAAAACTGAAAGCTCAACTTTCAGAAGCCTTGGAGAAATAGGAAACCCTAGTGGTGTTACACCCGTAACATAGGACAATTATCTAACCAGAGTAGTACCTCCAACAGATATGTTCCCAGGAAAGAACGACGGGTCTAGGAGAGATTTATACAGCGTTCTTTCCTACACAGAACATTCTGTTTACCAGATAACTACATACCGGTCAGAAGGTTGCCTTCTAGTTACTGTGATGTCGATACCAAAAACACACAGTGGAAGACTTACATGTCATAACTATTTCATTCCACATATAACATTGTTTTACAATAAGGACCGACTGGTAAATACAACATAAACTCTAGACTTATAGCTCACGAAGTATCATACCACCCACCCAGGCCTTACGGTCACACAAGAACCTGCCCTCAGTCATCCCTATCTCAAAACACCTGTACATCTCCTGGAATGCCAACTACAAGCTAATGGTCACCTGTGCTAAAAAATATTTGAAAATATTTTGGATCAGCATAACGCTGGTGAGTTCATAAACAAAATCGTATTTTCACAACATGTATCCATGATACAAGAATTCCCCGTCTAGGTCTTATAATCATTCCTTCCTAATCCATCACCCAGTAACCTCGCATGGATTCTGAGTCTACAACATACATATATACGGGCGACTCCCTTGCTTCCGGATACAAGTCCGGCCAAATACGAGAGGATCAGTTCTCGCCCGTCAGTCCCCCCAATCGTGGCCATAATAAGTACTTATTATAGGATATATGCACAAATTGTATTAGGATCTCAGATCAAAATCATTTACAAAACATTTTATAGAGCACAGTTCAAAGGAACTCACCTTAAGCAGAACCTCCTTCTTATTCAATTATAACAATCAATACCTCAACAGAACCCTAAATTATATTCAACATTATCATAATTAACATCCCTATCTTAGGTTTACACAATGGAAGCTCAGGATGTTCGGAAACCTTACCTTGGCATTATCTACGACAGTTTGCGGACGTTTTGTTAGAAATCGGGCCCTCGTATGCGAACCGAAGCTCGGGAATGTCTTCTCAGAAGTTTGTGTGTGTAAATGGAGGTGTTTGGATGGTGTAAAACTTTTTGGGATCATACATCTATTTATATAGCAAAGATCAGGGTCGTGACGGACCATTACCACCGGTGACGATCCGTCACCCAATTCTGGGCGGCAAACGTAATGGACCGTTACGCCCCGTGACGGTCTGTCATAGGGTTACACGTTTCAGGATTGCTCCATTAGTCAGCATACACGTGTCATCTCCTGGTTCATTGTCGTGTTGCGCCCGTAACGGACCGTTATGTTCTGTGATGGTCCGTCACCACCGTAACGGACCGTTATCTTCCTCTGACGGTCCGTCACGTTAGAGATTTCCATTTTTTTTCATTTTTAGTCCTTCAACTTCCAGTAACTTACATCTTCAATCCTTGGGCTTTTCTTTAAACACTTTTAGCCTCTAAAATATTTGGGGATTATCCAGGTGTTAAAAATCTCCCCTCCTTAAAAGAATTTCGTCCTTGAAATTTATCATCAGTCAAACAAATGAGGATACTTTTCTTTCATTTGTTCTGTTAATTCCCAAGTTTGATCAGCACCTTTCCGACCCTGCCATTGTACTAATACCATCGGTATCGTTTTCTTTCTCAGCTTACGATCTTGTGTTCCTAAGATCTTAACAGTTTATTCGGTTAATTGGAGCTTGTTATCAACATGAACATCATCTAAAGAGATTGCCTGATCGGTGTTTGCTAAGCACTTGCGTAGACATGACACATGGAATGTGTTATGAATACCTTGCAGGATTTCAGGCAATTCTAATTTATATGCCACTGCTCCAACTCTTTCTACGATCTTGTAAGGTCCAATATACCTTGGCCCTAATTTACTTTGTTTTCTGAACCGTACAACACCTTTCCAAGGTGATACTTTTAACATAACATAATCCCCAACTTGGAATTCTAAAGGTCGTTGGCATTTATCTGATTAACTCTTCTGTCGATCTTGTGCAGCTTTCAGTCTTTGTTTGATCTGGACTATCTTATTAGTTGTTTCCTGTAAGATTTCTGGTCCAGACAGTTGGCTATCTCCAACTTATGTCCAACAAATTGGAGTTCTGCATTTCCTACCGTATAACGCCTCAAAAGGTGCAGCTTTTATACTTGAATGGTTGATGTTGTTGTAGGAAAACTCTATGTCATACGGAATAAATTTTCATCCAATTTGATTTATTGTTTGCAAATTGCAATTTTAGTACGAGGGATTCAGAGTTTTATTTTCAAATATTTAAAAGTATTTTGTAGGTATGGTAAATGACTATCCCAGCTACCTCCAAATTCAATTACACAAGCCCTCGGCATATCTTCTAAGGTTTTAATTGTTCTTTAAATTTGTCCGTCGGTTTGAGGGTGATATGTTGTACTCATATTGATTCGAGTTCCCAACTCTTTCTGGAAAACAATCCAGAATCTAGATGCAAACCAACTATCTCTATCAGAGATAATAGATAGAGGTATACCATGGCGGCTCACAATCTCATTGATATAGAGTCGGACTAGCTTATCCATTGAATAATTCTCACTGATAGGGATAAAGTGTGATGATTTGGTTAGTCTATCAACCACAACCCAAATAGCATCATACCCTTTCTGGGTTCTTGGAAGTTTTGTGACAAAGTCCATAGTAATATTATCCCATTTCCACACAGATATCTCCAACTGTTGCAGTTGACCTGCAGGTTTCTGATGTTCAATCTTGACTTGGAGACAAGTCAAACATTTTTCTATGTACTGAGCTATAGATCTCTTCATGTTTGGCCACCAGTAATGAGTCTTCAAACCTTTGTACATTTTATCAGATCCAGGATGTATTGAGTTTTTGGATTTGTGAGCTTCATCCATTACCTTTATTTGGATATCCCCAAGTCTAGGAATCCAAATTCTATTTTTAAATCGTAGGATTCCGTCATCGCCTTTGGTTAGTAACTTTTCTTTACCAACCATGCGCTCCTTCTTGATGTTCCCTTCTTGCAATGCTTGTATTTGAGTTTCCTTAATCTGACCCATCCAGTCTATCTTGATTTCTAATCTTAGAGCTCTTATCTTAATTAGTTTGATTTTCTCCTTCCGACTTAATGCATCTGCTACAACATTAGCCTTCCCGGGATGGTATTTGATCTCACAATCATAATCATTAATGAGTTCCATCCATCTCCTCTGTCTCATATTCAATTCTTTCTGATTGAATATATGTTGGAGACTTTTATGGTCTGAATATATATCACACACTTAGTACCATACAGATAGTGTCTCCAAATATTTAGAGCAAACACTATGGCACCAAGTTCAATATCATGTGTGGTATATTTCTTCTCATGAACTTTAAGTTGTCGTGATGCGTAGGCTATCACCTTATCTCGCTACATCAATACACAACCCAGACCAATTCGGGAAGCATCACAGTAGATGACGAAGTCATCATTCCCTACGAGTAATGCTAGAATAGGTGCACTACTAAGTTTCTACTTAAGGGTGTTGAATGTCTCTTCTTTCTTCTGACTCCATTAAAATAGGTGCACTACGAAGTCATCACTTCTAGCTACTGGTTTAGCTCCAGGTATGAAATCGATTCGGAATTAGATTTGTCTATCTGGTGGTAGACCAGGTAATTCTTCTAGAGATACATCCGGGTGATCACATACTACAGGAATGTCCGCAATTTACCATTTGGGTTTAGAATCTAAAGAATAAAGTATGAATACACTATATTCTGTATTCACACATTTCTTAGCCTTAGCTACAGAAATAGTTTCAATCTTATTTTCATTACTGTCGCATTGTATCAACATAGACTCTTTGTTAGGCCTACAAATCCTAACAGTCTGTTGATCACAATCGATCTAAGCATGGCATTGGTTTAACCAGTCTATTCTAATGATAACATCGTACTCGCTCATACTCATTGGCATTAACTCAATCACTGAATTTTCATTGCCCAAAGTCATCTTGCAATTCATGTACGATTCGGTTATCCTAATATGTTCTCCACTTTCCGTCTCAACTACGTACACACGCTTAAGTGGGGTAGGTTTCATGCCTAAATGTAAAGTAAAGGCATTCGAGACCAAACTTATATTTGCACTTGTATCAAACTAAATTTTAGCATAAATATGGTTAACTAGGAACGTACCAGCTACCACTTTGGCATTAACGTTCCTCTTTCCATCACCTATTACAAACACCCGATCCTTTGCCCCTCCTCCAGAATTCTGTTGAACGGGTTTGGTACAATTTCTTTGTATATGTCGCATCTCATTACAGTTATAACATTTAAGAGATGGACAATACGATGCAACATGCCTCGGCTTTTGGCATTTTTCTTTATTACTTCCACGAGTTTTACCTCCACCGCCTTCTCAGCCTTTTCCTTCGCTTCTTGTGCTGCCACTTCATCATATATCGTGGCACTAAATGATAGGGTTGCGTCCATGGTTTGAGGTGCAGAGGTTTTCACCAAGGTACGCACCTTTAGTGGTAAACCTATAATAAAGTGTTTGATCCTCCTAGCCTCAGGTGTCACCAGATGTGGCACCAATTTTGACATCTCATCGAATCTTGTCGCATACTCCTAATGCGCCATAGTTCCAGCTTCGAAATGCTGAAACTCCTCCTCAATCTTATCAAGTTTGTTCTGAGGACAGAACCGTTATAGAACTAGCTCTTTAAACTCATTCCATTTCATGTTGTCAATGGACTTCTCCCCTCTAGCTTGCTTTACCGACTCCCACCAATCCAATGCCGTGGTTTCAAAAGAATTGGCAGCAAACTTAACTGTCTGATTGCTCCTACACTCGCTGAGTTTTATAACTGCTTCCATCTTTGTAATCCATTGAGTAGCGTCAATGGCTCCCTTCTTGCCATCAAATGGCTTGGGTTTGCATCCTCCAAAGGACTTGTGATTACATCTTTCTTGACTCTCAGTTCTCGTCACAGAGCTAGTATTGGTGTTTCCATTTGTGCCTCCAATGTTGTTGGTTCCTCTTCCGGTAGTTCAAGTACCCATCCTCCTCGTGAGGACTTCATGTAATAGTCCAGGTAATGTCGTTCGTAATGCCTTCGTCACCTCACTTGCCACAACATCTTAGATTTGAGTCTCAAACATAACCACTTCCGGGTTATTATCATTCTCGTTCATCTCATGATGATCGTTAGTATCGGTGTTATTCTCAGTCTGCCTATGTGATCTAGTGACCGGAGTTCGACCCTTTCCTCTACCTCTTCCAGCCATTGATACCTATACACACCGATGTATGACATCAGAATTCGTATAACCTGTTATGATCCAGAAAATCAGAAATTGAAGACATTTGGCCAAAAATGCAGTTAATTATCCGTTTTCTCGATATCACCCGTTATATTCATAATGATTATTAGCATCTCAACCTATATCCTATGGCATTCCAGCTATTCTCAGAGCTCTAGTTTAAGTCTAGATACTAACTCCCTATTAGTATCTAAATCCCTTAAACTACGGCACTGATACCAACTTGTCACACCTCGTAAACTAGGGTGATTATCATTCCTAAGTAGTACCTCCAACAGTAATGTTCCCAGGAAAGAATGACGGGTCCAGGATGGATTTATACACCACTCTTTCCTTAGACAGAACATTTTGTTTGTCATATAACTACATACTGGTTTAGATGGTTACCCTCTGATTACAGTGACGTTGATACCAAAAACACACAGCGGAAGACTAAACCATAAACTTTATTTTATTATAATCATAGCATTGTTTTTACAACTAGGATTGACTGGAAAATATAATACATTGTTCCTAACAGGAACATACAACCCTTGCCTTATAGTTTCCATGAACATGCCATCAACTTAGGCCTCACGGTTACACAGGAACCTGCCCTCAGTCAACCCTATCCAAAATATAGCACATATACATCTCCTGGAATGCCAACTACAGCTAGCGGTCACCTGTGCTAAAAAACATTTGATAATATTTGGATCAGCACAAAACTGGTGAGTTCATAAACAAAACCATGTTTTCATAATTTGTATCCTTGATACAAAACACCCCGAGACCTCAGATTTACTCGGGTCTGGGTCTAATAATTATCCATCCCAAACCCTCACTCAGTAACCTCCACTTTACTCGGGCTGAGTCTACAATATACATTTATACAAGCGACTCCCTGGCTACCAGATACAAGTCCGGCCATAACGAGAGGATTGGTCTTGCCCGTCAGTCCCACCCAACATAGCCATAATAAGTACATTACAGGTATATATATATATATATATATATATATATATATATATAGAGGATATTATCGGGATCTCATAAAATCATTTGGAAAAAAACATTTTATAGAGCACGGTTTAGAGGAACTCACCTCAATCAGAACCTCCTTTAAGATTAATACAACAATCAACACCTCAAGTATACCCTAAATTGTATCTGATAGTATCATAATTAATACACCTATCTTAGGTTTGCATAATGGAACCTTAGAGTACTCAGAAACCTTACCTTAGCACTATCTACGGCAATTTGCGGACGAATTGCGGAATCCGGACTTTCGAGAGAGGATCGGAGCCTTGGGATTCATGCCACCATAGGGTGTATGTGTGTAACTGATTGTGTGAATGTGTTTGTGTTGTGTAAAAATGATCGAGACAGGGTTTCAATTTATAGGCCTCCTCAGGACCCGTAGCGGACCGCTACACAGTGTGGTGGAGGTACGCCACCGCCCCAGCCGCAAATTTTCCTTTGTCACCAAGTAACGGACCGTCATGCACTTCGTAGCGGACCGTTCTGTACACCTGGTGCCTAGCGGACTGTTATGGTGTGGGTGACGGTCTGCCATAGGGTTACACGCGTCATTTTTCGTCCGCTAGTCAGCAGACACATGGCACCCAATCATTGCTGCCTTCCTCCTTACGTAACGGATCACCAAGGCTTATGGTAGCGGTCCACTACCGTCCAAAAATCAGATTTCTTCATTTTCAGCCCTCTAACTTTTGAAGAATTTGCAGTTTAACCCCTGAACTTTGACTTTTGATACTTTTAGCCCTTATATTACTTTGGGAATTATCAAGGTGTTACAAACGTCTTCAAAACTGTATGTAAAAAAAACAAAATCATTACGTAAACTCACGTGTTGCAGTTAGAGCATTGATAATATTTAATACCTTATATTAAAAAAGCAACCGCTTTATACCCGCGCGTTACAGCGGATGCGTAAACTCGTGACAAAAAAACCAACGTTTAAACGTTAAGACCCGCACGTTGCAGTGAAGCCGTACGATGACATTAACGTGGGTAAGGGCGCGTTTGCGAACTTAGTTACGCGCGTTGTGGCGGTGAAACTAACGTGTTTAAGTAAATAAAAGAAATGCAAGAATTCGAGCCGGATAGGTCTTGGAGATTGAACCATAGATATAACAAAGTACTAAAAAAAGTAATCAAAACTATAAAAAAAAGTAAGAAATTTAAAAAAAAAACAAAGAAAAAAGTAATGTTGGTTGTAGGATTCGAACCTGTAACTGCAACCAAAGAAACATTTTACCAACAAAGATCTAACCAATCGATCAAGGCAACTTTTGATAACATAATGGAAAATCAATTATAAAACACAAACGAATGGCTTTGTCGGTGGCTTCCCCTTAGTCACTGATATTGCCTTTTGCCTTTTAATAGTAAGTTAATTAAGTTTTAAGAAACAATTTGGAGAAATTGTGTAAATGAGTTATAAGTAATTAGACAGGGACATTGGGCAATCGGGCTTATTAGGCATTTGAGTGAATGGTTGAGCAAACTTGTATAAATTTGGGCTTAATTAAACTAGGTGTAACTTAATTTTAGTCTAATTGAAATAAAAATATAATTTGTGCTTAACATTTTTAATTTTTAAAATTTAAATAGAATAAAATAAACTACCAAACATTATTATTTTTTAGTGGGGCTAAAAGTCAATAATTTTTTATTTTTTATTTTTTATTTTTGAGTTTAAGGGTCACAAATTTCATTGGGGTTAACGGTAAACGTTTGGAAAAGACCAAGATTAAACAAACTTTTTGTACTATATGGTCCATATAAATTTCACTTAACCTTGGTAGACTTTACTTTGGTGCTCCTGCTCGTGATACCGTAAAATGGGCGTTTTTGGAAGGAGGCCTTGGTCGTGGGGGTTAAAGTGTGTCACCACACTCGTGTTACATTGTACACCTACGTTGTATCGAGCTCGAAACTGTGAAAAAGATACCAATGAAGTCAAATGAAGAGTTTGTTGGTGTGGTGAAATGGGTAAGAAGGAAAGTTCACATTAGTAATATGTTCAAGTTCTTGACCCAAAAATGGCGAGTTCATGCAAACAAGAAGCTTTAGTAATCCTTGAAATTATTTTACAAATCTTGCATCATTGTGGTTCGTGTTGATGACCACATTGCTAGTGTAATATGTCAATAAGCATATATGACTATGGTTTTCACAAACAAATAACTACACGAGTTAAGTTGATGGTCAACGAGCCACACATACACACATACTAGGAGTTATTTATACAATACTTAAGGTTGTATAGGGTTAAGCTCTTCCGGGACTCTTAGGATCATGACGATCATTTGCTGCGGTTCCTCCGTAATCCGTGTACTCGAGATCCATTCTTCTTCTTGTTGAGTCATCATACCTCATGCTCTCTTTGTCACTAGTCGTGTCAATTTCAACCTACAACCCTCACACATTTAGTCGAAGTAAATTTTAATATTTTGAGCCTCTTGTAAGCTATTAACATTGTCACGCTAAAAATTCGAATCAAGTCGAGCTTATACGAGCATTAGCATGAGCTTGAGCTTATATTGTGGCTCGTCACATACCAAGCTCGAACAGTCTCACGAGCCTAAACAAGCTTTTAATCTATATCATTTCTATTTAATGTATTAAATATATATTTACATAATAATATTTATTATACGTAAAAGTAGGATAAAAATAATTAAATAATATATTTTATGTTATATATAAAATCTATAATTACAAATTGATATAAAATATATATAAATAAAATAATTAAATAATAAACGAGCCGAACTCGAGCTTAAAAAAAATAAATAATAAACGAACCAAACCTGAACCGAGCTCAAGCTTGAAAAAACACTCACGAGTCGAGCTTGAGCTTTAGTAATAAGGCTTTAAAAGAGTTGAGACTCGTTACAAGTTTGAGCTCTCTTAAGTTAAACGAGTCGAACTCAAACTTAGGCGAGATCGGTCTTAGCTCATTTAGACCGAGGGGTATGGTAGCATGGAGGAGTGTCGTGGAGGTGAGGTGGATCTCAACGCCCGTGGAACGCCCCCCCACCACCCCACCCCACCCCCACCCCCACCCCCACCCCCACCCTGGTCCACGGGCGTGGGTGGTTTTCAAGGAGAAAGCAACACTCGTGGAGAGAGACAAGTCATTTCACCATTCAACGGTCCAATTAAAAAAAATGATCTTTTAAAAGTTTACCCCTCCTATATATATTTGACTTTTTTACAAAAATTCTAACACCCTCTCAACATACTCCAAAAAATTACCTAATCCAAAAAAATGGACCCGAACCAACTGAACAACGTTAACCAATTTTGATTGCCTTCTCCAACTAATGAACTGAAGTTAAAAAAATTTACATTTTATTTATTAACAAATTCTTTATTTTTCAACTTTATAAAACAAATTGTTAAAAAATAACTATTAATTTGTAGTTAAAAAATTAATAAGACGTGGTAGTGTGAAATGTAGAATCACGCCCTTTAAATATAAAAAATAAGGTGCCATTATGTGACAGTGTGAAAGAGGTGTGAAAAATAAAACGATGTCCATACCCTTTGGCTTTACACCCTACAGATACATATACAACCGTTACGTTGTGTTCCCGAGTCTCATTTAAGGAGGGAAAGAAGGGAAGGAAACATTTATTCCAAAGTTTTTTTAAGAGGGAAAAGAAAGAAAATTAGAGGAAGAGTGTTTCAGAGTTTTTTTTAAAAAGAAAATAAAAAGAGAACAAGTCTTATCTCTATCCTTCCAAATTAAAAAGATTTAAAGATAGAAAAAAAGAATAAAAAAATCATTCCTTTTATTTTATTCCCTTTAACAAACTCAGAACACATCGTCAGTGACAACTGATAATGCTTCACAAATATTAAACTCTTTGTATAAATCACACATTTTAAAATGCATGATGTAAGACATAATAAATCTATTAAAATAAACTATGTCTATATGATTATTAAAATATAATCATTTAAATGCATAGAGGTCGGTTGTTTATTGAATAGTTCCAACGAAAATTTGACACTTCATGTTTATTTTTTTTAAATTTTAATTTTTTACCTCTTTTACTATTTATAATATACGCTTTTTACTTATTTAATTTTCTAATAATTTCATTTTTCTTTAATAACTTTCATTCGTTAACTTTTTTTAAAAAAACGGAGTGCGAGATTGTTTTTAGTTTTTTTATCAACGTTCCGATATAAATTTTTTTTTAAAACAAAATTGCATTCAAAATCGAGTTTTTTTTTGTCGTTACCGTTGTGATACTGTAACGAACCGAACTTTTTATGAGCGAGCAACATTATTGTCGATATTGGTATTATCGGAACCGGTCTCGGTATTCGCTTTAATGGTTTTCGACAATTTTTTTTAATATTCATTTTCACCCATTACACTATATATAATATACGATTTTAACCCGTTTAATATTCTAATAGTTTCGTTTTTCTTTAATAACTTTCGTTCGTTAACTTTTCTCAAAAACGGAGTGCACGGCTGTTTTTAGGTTTTTTTGTCAACGCTCCGATATAACCTTTTTTTTTAAAACGGGGTTGTATTCAAAATCGATTTTTTTTTGCTATCGTGACCTACATCGAGTGTCGTTACCATTGTGGTAATGTGACAAACCAAACCTATTATAAGCAAATTAGACGACCTAACAATTGTCACAAAGCACGGGTATTCAACTACTTTATAATAACAAAACGATGAACCGGGCTTTGATGGTGCAATTGCTGATTTCATTATGCCGTCAACTGAACCTTACTTATTTGTAACTTCACCCCTTATCATTTTTATACCAACATTTTCGCCCTCGACAAGCAAATCAAATAATAACAGTAAGAAACTGTTATCGGAAAACTTACAAGACACGATCAACACCTTACTAATCAATAAGATTAGGTAAAGCATAACTTGCGTTTAGACATGTGACTTTCAAGAGTGTTAAATTAGGGATGAGATCGGTATCGAAAATACCGGTACCGAATTTATGGAAAAATGGGTACCGGTACCGGATTCATCGGTACGGTACCGGTACTTGTTACAAAATGTTCATCTCTAAATGGTATCGGTACCGTACCGGTACCGAATTTATGTAAAAGTGGGTACCGATACCGGTATCGAATCTATCGGTTCGATACGGTAGTGATACTCGGTACTAAATGCTTATCCCTATGTTAAACTGCTAAAGATAGAAAACCAATGAAATCTGGACTCGAACCTAAAAAGTGAAAACCTCCTACTAGAGGTACTAAGCGTTTAGTTGTGTGCCACCCTACGAAAGGTTACTTTTTTTTTAACGGCGAACATTGAATGTTGTGACATCGTACCCCCCCTTCACATTGGAGAGCCTCGTCCAACTCTGGCCAATATGTTGTCTTAACCGGGCCCACTTGGCGTCAGAGTTGGAAAGCATCCAAGGAAAAATCCCACTCAATACGTCCCCTTCCGGGCTTAAGGGGGAGCGAGGCTCGAACCCTGGATCGGCGTGGGTAAAACCCAGGTGAATCAGCCTAAGATCTAGGTCTCATTTGCATGCCGCAGAAACTAATGTGAAGGGCAGGTATTGAACCTGGATCACAAGAAACACCAAGTCTCTGTCTTACCACTCCACCACCAGCTCATTGGCACTAAAGGTTACTTAAAAAGGTGTTTGAGTAAAGCTTATTTAAAGTTTACTTTTTTTGAATGACAGAGACTTATTTGGATAGGGACTAATTTAGTTTCTAAAGGTTGTTCGGAGGGATTATTTAATTTGTATGGAATTGTTGATTTAGTTTCTTAAGAATAAAATTATGTCAGATTCAAACACTCCTTAGAAAACATTTTCAGTGTAAAATAGTACCTATGTGTTATGGTTAGTGATATGAGTTAAAAAGTGTTGTTTCATGGGTGTTTTCACACTCACACTCACACTCACACTCATGTGTTATGGTTAGTGAGTGTGAGCAACTGAGCATAGTAAGGTGAACTTTTTTTTAATTTTTAATGCATTTTAGTAATTATTTTTAAATAATTGATATTAATTTTTTAAAACATTTACATATTTTCCGAAATGTCGATCAAAACACGTGTCAAAACCACCTACGAGACCAAAAATGCATTTTTTTAAAACAACTCCCGTTTTTGTTAAAATTCATACCGGAATGTTCAGAAAAAATAAGCAAACCCTTGTATTTCGTTTTTTTTTTAAGCTAACGAGTACTTTTTTGCTTTCGACTTGCTGTTTTTAACAAAAATATATAATTTATGGAATAATAACAACAAAAAAGTTACATAGAGAGAGAGAGAGAACCTGAAAACGTATTTGTGGGAGTGCAACTTCGTTTCTCATCCATCCAGAATTTCCTGTTGAAAGACACCAGAAACGATAATAAGGCCAAACTTAATTTGGGAACAATAACTGAAAATTAGGGTGATTTAACTAACTTCCTTATTCGAACGTATGGTTGATCTCAAAATAACTTAAAAGATTATATAATCTCGAATTTGATATCTAATTAAGATGATTTAATCAAGTTGAGACTTGCTTACTTGATGAATCAGTTGTGGAGAACATGAAACCCAGAATCAGCAGCAGAAGGCAACAAACAAAATCACCTTTCATTTTTCGTTTGTTTTGAGTGAGAGAAAGAGAGAGAGAGAGAGAGAGAGGAGGGTGGGAATATGAGTTGCATAATGTATGGACAAACAAACAAACATATAATCAATGATGATTGTCAGTTGTCACAAGACGTACAACAACCCCACCTCCAAAAGGTCATCTCTTCAAATTCACACATAGCTTCAACAATTACAACTGGGGAATTCTATTGACACACGGAATATTGTTATTTGCACACGTCAAAACCCTATACGTATGCGTATACGCAGCGTATAGGGTTTAGTCTCTAACAAAATAATGTCACGTTTCATTCCCTGTCTGGCGGCTGGGAACCACACGTGACGTATTGCACTATACGTCGCGTATTGCACTATACGTCACGTATAGCAAAAAAAAATAATTTATATAACTTTGTTATCTTTTTTAACTTATATAATTTTTATCTTTCTTAATTTATATAATTTTTATATTTTTTTAACATTTTTTATATTTTTACATTTATAATTTATCATTTCAACCAAACAAACAAATAAAACATTACAACCAAACAAATAACCAAACATTACATATATTTACATCAAACCATTAAATATATTGCATCAAAATGTTTTTACATACATAATAAAAGAAACAACTAAATACAAATAAAAACATTTACGCCTGACCGGCGCCGCCCTGATCCTGACAGGGGTCGTCCGAATAGTGACATGGCGGTGGTAGTGATGGTGGCTCGATGCCGGCGGCTCGTGACAGATCCACGAGTCGATCAACCGCCCACATCATTAGGTCCTCCATCCGGTCCCTATGACGAGCCTTACGCCGTGAGTCAGTAACAAGTCCATCAACTAGGTCCTCCATCCGGCCCCTATAAACCGAAGGCCAACCCCATCGAATCGGCGCGTGATGCGCATGCCGTTCGCCGTGCGGCGATCTAATCGGACAGGCGGGATGGGCTCGGGCATCTGATGCACGTGATCAAGCCACGATGCAAGAACACGCATCAACTGTGTGATGAAAGCACCACCATACAACAGCTCGCGCTTCTGCCTGTGAAAGGCAGACACAAAGTACAGCGCCAGGCATGTGGCTAGGGCGCATCGGCTGCCGGTAAGCAAGCAGAAGAGAAAGAACAAGTCTCTATGTGCACCACTCACGGCTTTTCCAACGCGGTGCAATAGACGTCGAAATAAGCCGGTGTAAATATCTGTAGAGGGGGTCTCTAATCCCCAAGACCCTCCCCTTGGTCCTCAACCATGGGCTATCAGAAATAAGACCCCAAAATATAAGGAGCTCCTCTCTGTCCACCTCGGTCACGCCCTGCGTGTAAAGTGGCGTGACTGTATAGGGCTCGTGATAGAAGCTCGTCGCGACTGCCCAATCGTGGAGTGTCATACTGTGAAGCTGGCCGAACATACGAATTGAGATCTGCTCGGCTCCTCTACCTGCTGGTCAATCTAGGCATCAGGCGACGGTGCCACCAGCTCTGTGAAGGTGAACGTCGAAAGAAACTCGACAACGACCTCTCTGAATGTCTCCGTGAAGCTAAGATCAAACAAACGATCCCACGGCGTGTCGTCGCCTATAATAACCCGGGCCCGCGCGTCCTCGCCGACCTCTTGTAGTAGCTCCCAATCCACCGCCGTCCCCATTCCCATGGTCACCTTCCGTAACTTCTGGCACCGAATAAATGCGTCCGAGGCGGGCGAGAAGTCTAGATAAGGGTAGTGAGCAAGATCGTCCACCTCTACCTCCTCATCCTCCATATGAACATCGTCCTCGTGATCCGCCATAGCTGAAAAAAATAATAATAAATTGTTTTTTTATTTTAAATATTATTAAATAATAATAATAAAATGTTTTTTATTTTAAATATTATTAAATAATAATAAGTTGTTTCTAATTTTAAATAATAATAAATTGTTTTTTATTCTAAATAATAATATAAAATGTTTTTTTTAAAACACCTATACGCCACGTGTAGCACTATACGTGGCGTATAGGCTGTTACCGAGTAAAGTAACCATACGCAGCCAAAGGGGCCATACGCAGCCCCTGTTACCGGGTAAAACGAGCCATACGCAGCCCAAAGTGACCATACGCAGCCCTAGTTGCCGAGAACAAGAGCCATACGCAACGTATACCACTATACGTGGCGTATGGCTTCATCGTCTTCCTCAGATGAACTATACGCCACGTATAGTGCTATACGTGGCGTGTAGCTCATAAGTTTCAGTCCCAAATCGCCCAAATGTACCCACTTTTAACCGCTAATAATCAATATAAAGCTAGTATTATTGATCGGGAGTCTGGGTATTATTGCTTTTCATTTAACCCTAAGCCCACAACTACCGATCGAAAACCACAGTTACCGTCGGGCATTACATCATGTATATGTGAAATGTATGGATGAAATAAAGATGGAATTGAATCCTTAAAACAATTTATATTGTTAATTGCATCATCCCCCATCATCAATGGAAACCCGTTATCATCTTGTGGTTGCTTTCCTTTACCAGTCGTTGAACGACAGTGTTGCATGACGAGTTTATTCGACTTTACGACTGAACTCGCTGGTCGAGAGTCCTGTGACGCAATATATGAGCTATGTCTCGCAGGGTCACATCTGCTTTATTGAGATTCTGTGAACGAGTTGTTTCTCGTGACATCCTGTTTCCTTTGTTGTTGTTTTTCAAAGTTGGACAACCATGAGTATCTTCTTGTACCACAGGCGCTTTCTTGTTAGTTTTGCTTGGAAAGACCACCCCAGCGATTCTCGACAACAGACTTTTTTTAACCTGATCGGGATGTGACATAATTTTGTTTCTCACAAGACCAAGTACTTTATCCACGTCTACATTTTCATCCTCGACAAACGAGGGTTTTAAATCAAGCTTCCTCCAGAAGACGTCCACCGCATCTAGCGGGATTCTCCCACCTATATTAAAACGAGATAGTCAGAACAGTTTGTAATTAGAAAAAATATGATAAAACTTAAAAGGTTGTATTTAAGACCTGTAGCTTCGATCTTTGCCAGACGACAAGTGTGACATCCGGCATTTTTCAGGTTAACTCTGTTAACACAAACATCGTTATCTCAAACATTTATTTATACAAACTTAGTTATCTCGAACATTCACTCATGCATTACATTTAATTATGATTAGTTAGATGTGTCAGTTTCGCACAAACACTCACGTATCGGTACGAGTCTAACCCGGAACGTTAGTGAACTAACAAAAATAATTGCGAACAATTATTTTTAATATAAATTATATGAATTTATGTGTTTAGTGATTTTTCTGTGAATTATGTAGACTTTCATGAAATCGCGTACGTTTGCGCGTATCGTTGTGTTATTACTGCTTTAGTATTTTTTATAAAGAGAATTTTATAAAAACTTTTATTTAAAACAATTTTATCTAGTGGATTAATTAAAGGAATTGAAAAACTCATTTAAAGTAGCCCATGGATTATCCATAATTACTTTAAAAACCCATGCATGTTTTATATATATAATTTTATAAAAAAAAAATTAACCCTAATCTTCCTTCTCCCCTATTGTCGTCGCATCCCAAACCCCCTCTCCCTCCCTTTTGCGTCGAGACCATCAAAGTCACCATACACGACCCTTTTGAGCTTCAATCTTGCAATTAAACACGTATTCGGACTCCCCTAGGCGTTCCTAACATTACTAGGTAAGTTGTTTCGTTCAATTTCGTTACTTTTTTATTCCAAGATTTTAGATTGAAACCCTAGTTCATCCAACATGAGTTTTTGTAATAAAGTTGATGTCTTTAACATTGTTCTACATGTATTTGATGATTTTATGGTTATTGGTGAAACCCTAGTTGCATAAGATTCATAACTTGTTAAAAGATGAAACTTTTTGATTATGTGATGTTGTAGGATTGCATGTTAGAGATGTTTGATGCTTGTTATGGTTATAATCATATTAGATGGGTTGTATGCAATTGATTTGGTGCTTTGAATCTCATTAAACAAGCTAGAAATCATAACTTACTTATAAAGGAAACTTTTTGTGAATTCTATCTTGCATACTAGACATGTTTTGGATAATATGATGACGTTTATGTGTTACTTGATTCATGTATAAGCGATTTGTGAAATTAGATTTCTAATACCTAGCTCGGTTTTGCAAACTTTCTATAAGAGAAAACTTTAATTGTCTAAAGTGTTCATAGCCTGCTATTTAGACATGTATGATATGGTTTAATGATAGCTACATGTTAGTTAGGACATAATAACATGTTGTATCGGGTTAGATGTCTCAAAACACGCATGATATTCATAACTTACTATACTTGGAAACTTTAATTGAAGTATGATTTGCATGTTAAGTTCAAGGCAAGTGTTATGTGCTATGACTATCTAGGGCAAGTAAGATTTATGTTATGAACATTTGATCATGCAAACGTGTTATAAATGATTAACATATGGAAACCAAACTTTGTGTTCATACATTATATAAAAGTAGAAACTTGTTGATCGTGCATTGTGTAGACATAACTTGCCATGATAAGATAGTTATGAGTTGTGTAGCATGAAATTTTATTTGCTTGTGTACTATGTTTTAGTATTCAAATCAAACATTAAATCACTAACGGGTCACCAACGGGTCGTCGGGTCAAACTTGTAAATCTTTTCTAAAAAACTTAAACAATGGTATTGTTTGGATACTAAGGGTTCATGTCAACATACACGAACACATACTTATAGACCTATGGTTTTAGGTGGCAGTTAGAGGTCCAACTATTTTTTCTTAGCTTTCATCTGCACGCATACTAAGGTGAGTTTCACTACCCCTCTCTTTTACTTACTTTCCTTTTGAGGGAGAAAACATGCTCGCAAACATTTTGGATCTTGTATTATTGTATTATCGCTTGCTTACTAAAGTGCAAACATACCACATAACTCCATACATTCTCGAACCGTTAGTATTGGAACATAGAGAGGTAATCTTGAGTAGTACTACTGGGTTTTGACAAGCCCCACCCGCGTTAGTCGCGCTAACACGACTGGAGTTCGAACGGGTGTAATATTGACCTAAAAATTTGCCATTGTTCGGTAGATATGGCGGAAGGCAAACAAACACAAACAGTCAGCTTTGGTTTCGAAACACTTGACATAGACTAGCTATCTATCGGTATACATTATTTACACTATCTTGCAAACACCAAACTTTTACTTACATTCAAACTTGTGAACTCACCAACCATTGTGTTGACACTTTTAGCATGTTTTTCTCAGGTCGCTAAGGTATCGAGCACGAGCATAGGACATGCATGGAGTCCCATCATTTTCAAGCACTGAACTTATATTATTATTTAAACTGCATGGTTTGGGCGCCTTGTTTTGCGCATTTGAATTTTACTTGCATTGGATTTTATTTACGCTTCCGTAACATTTTCAAACTTAAAGATTGTTGTCCCGTGACTATGAGAAGCAACGATATTTTATTTAAATTCATATAGAGTCGTTCCGTGTAACTAATGACTGAGATCCTGGTGTGTCACGCGCCTCATGGTAAAACCCCGCAGGTGGATTTTGAGGGTGTGACAGATTGGTATCAGAGCCATTGGTTCTAGTGAACTAGGTTTGCATTAGTAGTAGACTTAGACTACAACCACACACTACATTAGTTACACAACACCCACACTCATACATGACACTTATGCATTTCGTTACAGGAGATGTCTACTTCACCCAAGTCACCTACATCCCCAGTCACTCAGGAACCCGATGTTTCTACAGTACCTTCCCCGGAGCCTAAGCGGCAGATATTGACACCTACTGATGACACCATAGTATATGACGAGCCTTTCCACGTGTGTGTCAGCGGTAACACACAGGATTGGGATTGGTAACCGGACAGGATCAGGAGTTGGGTCAGGAGCGGGTCCCGCCCCCACACCTTGCAGCTAGCACTTCTTCTGTAGAGACTCTAGCACTTCTTCTGTGGAGACTCTACCACCTCTGCAGTACCCACTGGAGCAAGCCTTTGTTGTCCTAGTGGCAAGGATGGACAGAGAGATAGGTAATATGCGTGAGGCTGCAGGTGAGATCACTGGAATTTTGCAGCGTGGACATCAGACTGATTAGAGGGTAGAGATGCAGACTAAAAGTCAGGCAAGAGCAAACACAGTACACGATAACCTAGTGACAGCATTCCATGAGCTACAGGCACAAGTGAACGTTCAGTATCTTAACCTCGAGGCAGCGGGAGCTAGGATCAAGGAGCTGGAGGGGCAGCTCGAGGCTGCCAACGCTGCAGGAGTTGCACAGGAGAATGAGCACGAGGAGGAGCCGGATGAGGATGATGATGTTGTTTCTGATGTGACCTCAGTTGGTAGTGACGATTGACAGTCTATCATTTTAGTTATTTTCTTTTATTTAACCTAGATAGGCAGGGTTGTTCCCATCCAACAGATGTTTCTGGATTTTGATGTTTGATTGAAATTACTTTGTAGCCTTTACAATTTATTTTATCAATGATTATTATTGAAATGTTAGATGTTGTGGGTGAATTTTCTTTTTTTTACTTGTACTTGTATGATGATAATATGCGATATATTTTTCTCATTATTTTATATTTGTGAATGTAAAGATCATGTCTGGACGACGAGGTGGACGTAACGGCGGTCGTGGCAACATCAATCTGACCGCAGCCACACTCACGGCCCTGATAAATGAACGTGTGGCTGAAGCTTTAGCAGCCAACCCGGTTGGAGGTAAATCTATCATTTGTCGACTCTAGTGAGTCAGCACTCATTCTAAACTCATTACCGAATCCAATATTCCTAAACGTATTCTTTGTCTTTAATCCAGGTCCGCACAACAATCAGCAGGTCTGCACTTACAAGATCTTTATGGACTGCAAGCCCCACACTTTTAGTGGAGCTGAGGGAGCAGTAGGTCTACTCCGCTAGATGGAGAAAACTGAGTTGGTTTTTTCCATGTGCAATTGCCCTCAAACCAACCAGGTGAAATATGCATCTGGCACACTGGAGGGTCCAGCCCTTACCTGGTGGAACTCCCAGATACAAATGCTAACTTTGGAAATGGCAAGCGCTTTGCCATGGGAGGAATTCAAGACCATGCTGAAAGAAGAATAATGCCCTCGCGACGAGGTGTAGAAACTTGAGGTCGAGTTCTGGAACCTCAAAATGGAAGGGTCTGAGATTGAAACTTACACCACCCGCTCTCACGAGCTAGCTACCTTATGCCCTCAGATGGTGACCCCAGTTTACAAGCGTATCGAGAGGTATATCGAGGGCCTAGTCCCTCAAATTCAAAGTATGGTGACATCATCAAACCCCACCACTGTCTAACAAACTATCTGTTTAGCTCACAGATTGACTGACCAGGCAGTCGCTCAGGGCGCACTACCTCCTAGAAAAGCAGTTTCTAAGCTGACTGACAAAAAGCATAAGTTCGACAGTATGCACTTCAAATCTTCCCAGTCCAACCCACCCCACATCAGCAGCAACAGAGAAAGTTCGAGCCTGCTAAAAATCTCTCACAGTCAAGCTCTGCACAACAAAACCAAGGTGCATACGCTGGTAAGTACCCAAATTGTAACAAATGTAACTTTCATTACAATGTGGCATGTGACAAGTACCGTTGCCAACAGTGCGGAAAAATGGGCCATTCGACCAAGGATTGTAGGGGAGATCTGCAGAATAAACAAACACCAACTCGTGACGCACCCAAGGGATGTTTTGAGTGCGGTAAAGAGGGGCACTTCAAAAGGGATTGCCCTCAACTAAAGAAAGCTGGTAATGGGAATGGTAATGGAAATAATCAGGGTGGAAATGGTAACAATAATGGGAATGGTGCGAAGGGTCGGGCCTTCGTGATTGGCTCATGAGAGGCTAGAAAGGACCACAATGTTGTTACCGGTATGTTTCCTTTAAATGATCATTTTGCTTTTGTACTATTTGATACCGGTGCCGATAGGAGTTTTATTTCTAAGAACTTTAGTAAACAGATAGAGATGACCACAAACCCGTTAGAGCACATGTATACCATAGAAATAGTTGACGGTAAGTTAATCGAGGCAACTCATATCCTCAAGGGATGTAAGTTAGGATTATCTGGTCACAAACTCGACATCGATCTCATGCCAGTTACACTTGGCAGTTTTTACATAATCGTTGGCATGGATTGGTTATCTAAAAACCAAGTTGAGATCGTCTGTAAAGATAAGATTGTTCGTATTCCCCTGGCTAGTGGAGAGATCCTTTCTGTAAAAGGCGAGAAGAGTGGTGCAGTCGTGGGCATCATATCTTATATGAAGGCGCAGAAATGTCTACGCAAGGGTCATACCGCGATACTAGCCCTTGTCGCCGACAGACCTTCTGAGGAGAAGAAACTTACAGATATCCCTATTGTTCACGACTTCCCATAAGTTTTTCCTAAAGACTTACCCGGTCTTCCACCCCACCGACAGGTCGAATTCCTAATCGACCAAACACCTGGAGCAGCACCTATTGCAAGAGCACCTTATAGACTTGCACCAAGTGAGCTACAAGACTTATCCACACAGCTGCAAGAACTGTTGGATAAGGGTTTCATCCGACCCAATTCATCACCATGGGGAGCCCCAGTCCTATTTGTAAAAAAGAAAGATGGGACTTTCTGTATGTGTATTGATTACCAAGAGTTGAACAAGGTAACTATCAAGAACCGCTACCCACTTCCCCGCATTGACGATCTGTTCGACCAACTTCAAGGGTCAAGTGTCTACTCAAAAATCGATTTAAGATCTGGATATCATCAGCAACGAGTTCGTGATGAAGATATATCCAAAACCGCAGTCAGAACCCGGTACGACCATTATGATTTTTTGGTCATGCCATTCGGATTAACCAACGCACCCGCGGTGTTCATGGACCTCATGAACCGTGTGTGTAAACCCTACCTCTACCAATTCGTCATCGTTTTCATTGACGATATCCTTATCTATTCTAAGAGTAAGGAAGAACACGAGGAGCACCTGCACTTAATTCTTGAACTACTGAGACAGGAGCAGCTACACGCCAAATTTTCCAAATGCGATTTTTGGATTCATGAGGTTCAATTTCTTGGACATGTAGTCAATGAGAAGGGAATACATGTCGATCCATCCAAAGTAGAAGCCATTAACAATTGGGCAGCACCAACGACTCCGACAGAGGTGCGCAAATTTTTGGGATTGGCTAGCTACTACCGTCGGTTTATCGAGGGATTTTCTAAGATCGCTCAACCTCTCACCGCCCTAACTCAAAAAGGTAAACCGTATACATGGGGCGAAACTCAAGATTTAGCATTCCAACTTCTGAAGCAGAAACTCTGTAGCGCACCCATCCTATCTCTGTCAGAGGGGACGGATGACTTCATAGTGTATTGTGATGCTTCTTTCCAGGGTCTCAGTTGTGTGCTAATGCAACGCGAGAAAGTTATCGCATACGCTTCTCAGCAATTGAAAGTCCACGAGAAAAACTACACGACTTGGAGTTGGGAGCCGTGGTATTTGCGCTGAAAATCTGGAGACACTACTTGTATGGTACCAAGTGCACTATTTACACCGATCACAAGAGTCTCCAGCACATATTCGAACAGAAAGAGTTGAACATGCGACAACGTCGCTAGATCGAACTGTTAAATGACTATGATTGTGCAATCAAGTACCATCCAGGCAAGGCTAACGTGGTAGTCGATGCTCTGAGTAGAAAAAAACCAAACCCCGACTAGTTCGAGCGTTGCAACTCACTATTCATACAGGATTACCCGAACAGATCCGTAACGCTCAACTTGAAGCCCTAAAAGAAAAGAACTTAACGTTGGAAGCCACTCGTGGTATGGAGAAACAACTGGAAGTTAAATCTGATGGTATTCGCTAATTCGCAAAGCGGATATGGATTCTAATATATGCAAACCTGAGAGAAATTGTTATGAATGAAGCTCACAAATCCCAATACTCTGTTCATCCGGGATCTGACAAAATGTACCACGATCTAAAGGTGTTGTATTGGTG
Organism: Smallanthus sonchifolius; assembly: GCA_023525975.1. Classification (NCBI taxonomy): domain Eukaryota; kingdom Viridiplantae; phylum Streptophyta; class Magnoliopsida; order Asterales; family Asteraceae; genus Smallanthus; species Smallanthus sonchifolius. Next base: position 24,989,918 of record CM042037.1, read on the forward strand.
GCCGAACGTGAAAGCCGACATAGCCACCTATGTGAGCAAGTGTCTAACTTGTTCAAAGGTCAATGTGGAGTACCAAAAGCCATCCGGATTGCTCCAACAACCGGAAATCCCGATGTGGAAATGGGAGCAGATTTCCATGGATTTTTTCACCAAATTACCCTGAACCCCTACTGGATGTGACACAATCTGGGTGATAGTGGATCGCCTAACTAAATCCGATCACTTCCTTACTATCAAAGAAACTGACAAAATGGAGAAGCTAACACGCATCTATTTAAAAGAAGTAGTCTCTCGGCATGGAGTGCCAGTTTCAATCATTTCAGATAGAGACGCCTGGTTCACTTCACGCTTCTGGCAATCCCTAAAGAAATCTCTGGGTACGCGTCTAGATATGAGCACAACGTACCATCCCCAAACTGATGGCCAGAGTGAGCGTACAATTCAAACCCTAGAGGACATGCTACGGGCTTGCGTAAGCGATATCGGAAATAGTTTGGAGACTCACCTACCCTTGGTGGAGTTCTCTTATAACAATAGCTACCATACTAGCATCCAGGCAACACCGTTCGAGGCGTTATATGAACGGAAATGCCGATCACCCTCTGTTGGGCTGAAGTTGGAGATAGCCAAATTACAGGCCCTGAACTTGTGCACGAGACTTCAGAAAAGATTGTGCAAATTCGAAAACGTATGGCGGCAGCCCGTGACCGTCACAAGAGTTATGCAGACAAGCGCAGAAAACCGTTAGAGTTTCAGGTGTGTGACAGAGTGTTATTAAAAGTTTCACCTTGGAAAGGTGTGATCCGTTTTGGAAAACGTGGCAAGCTAAACCCGCGTTATGATGGACCATTCGAGATAGTGGAAAGGATTGGTCCGGTTGCGTATCAATTAAACCTACCAAATGAACTCAATGGAGTACATAATGTCTTTCATGTTTTAAACCTTAAGAAATGCCTATCTGATGAGACACTAGTGGTTCCACTCGAGGAGTTGGAAATCGATGAGCAGTTACGTTTCATAGAGGAACCGGTTGAAATCATGGACCGTGAGGTCAAAACGCTCAAACACAGTAAGATCCCAATTGTTAGAGTTTGCTGGAACTCGAAACGTGGACCGGAGTTCACATGGGAACGATAGGATCAGATGATGAAGAAATATCCTCAGCTTTTCATGCAGTCAACGGCAAACGGTACAAACTAAATTTCGAGATGAAATTTCTTTCAACAAGGGGATGATGTGACAACCCAAAATTTTTGTTTCAGACAACTAGCAACTTGGATTAATTTTCTGGATGAAAATTATTTCAACAAGGGGATGATGTGACATCCGGCATTTTTCAGGTTAACTTCGTTAACACAAACATCGTTATCTCAAACATTTATTTATACAAACTCAGTTATCTCGAACATTCACTCATGCATTATATTTAAATAGGATTAGTTAGATGTGTCAGTTTCGCACAAACACTCACGTATCGGTAATTCGTAGAATTACCGGATCGCACACGAGTCTAACCCGGAACGTTGGAGAACTAACAAAAATAATTGCGAACAATTATTTTTAATATAAATTATGTGATTTATGTGTTTAGTGATTTTTCTGTGAATTATGTAGACTTTCGTGATATCGCGTACGTTTACGCGTATCGTTGTGTTATTACTGCTTTACTATTTTTTTATAAAGAGAATTTTAAAAAAAAATTATTTAAAAAAATTTTATCTAATGAATTAATTAAAGGAATTGAAAAACCCATTTATATTAGCCCATGAATTATCCATAATTACTTTAAAATCCCATGCATGTTTTATATATATAATTTTATAAAAACAAAATTAACCCTAATCTTCCTTCCCCCCTATTGCCATCGCATCCCAACCCCCTCTCCCTCCCTTTTGCACCGAGATCATCAAAGCCACCATACTCCACTCGTTTGAACTTCAATCTTGCAATTGAACACGTATTCGGACTCCCCTAGGCGTTCCTAACACTACTACGTAAGTTGTTTTGTTCAATTTCGTTACTTTTTATTCCAAGATTTTAGATTGAAACCCTAGTTCATCCAACATAAGTTTTTTGTAATAAAGTTGATGTCTTTAACATTGTTCTACATGTATTTGATGATTTTATAGTTATTGGTGAAACCCTAGTTGCATAAAATTCATAACTTGTTAAAAGATGAAACTTTTTGATTATGTGATGATGTAGGATTGCATGTTAGAGATGTTTGATGCTTGTTATGGTTATAATCATATTAGATGGGTTGTATGCAATTGATTTGGTGCTTTGAATCTCATTAAACAAGCTAGAAATCATAACTTACTTATAAAGGAAACGTTTTGTGAATTTTATCTTGCATACTAGGCATGTTTTGGATAATATGATGATGTTTATGTGTTACTTGATTCATGTATAAGCAATTTGTGAAATTAGATTTCTAATACCTAGCTCGGTTTTGCAAACTTTCTAAAAGAGGAAACTTTAATTGTCTAAAGTGCTCATAGCCAGCTATTCAGACATGTATGATATGGTTTAATGATAGCTACATGTTAGTTAGGACATAATAACATGTTGTATTGGGTTAGATGTCTCAAAACACGCATGATATTCATAGCTTACTATACTTGGAAACTTTAATTGAAGTATGATTTGCATGTTAAGCTCAAGCAAGTGTTATGTGCTATGACTATCTAGGGCAAGTAAGATTTATGTTATGAACATTTGATCATGCAAACGTGTTATAAATGATTAACATATGGAAACCAAACTTTGTGTTCATACATTATATAAAAGTAGAAACTTGTTGATCGTGCATTGTGTAGACATAACTTGCCATGATAAGATAGTTATGAGTTATGTAGCATGAAACTTGATTTGCTTGTGTAGTATGTTTTAGTATTCAAATCAAACATTAAATCACTAACGGGTCACCAACGGGTCGTCGGGTCAAATTTGAGTCAAACTTGTAAATCTTTTCTAAAACACTTAAACAATGGTATTGTTTTTATACTAAGGGTTCATGTCAACATACACGAACACACACTTATAGACCTATGGTTTTAGGTGGAAGTTAGAGGTCCAACTATTTTTTCTTAGCTTTCATCTTCACGCATACTAAGGTGAGTTTCACTACCCCTCTCTTTTACTTACTTTCCTTTTGGGGGAGAAAACATGCTCGCAAGCATTTTGGATCTTGTATTATTGTATTATCGCTTGCTTACTAATGTACAAACATACCACATAATTCCTTACATTCTCGAACCGTTAGTATTGAAACATAGCGAGGTAATCTTGAGTAGTACTACTGGGTTTTGACAAGCCCCACCCGCGTTAGTCGCGCTAACACGACTGGAGATCGAACGGGTGTAATATTGACCTAAACATTTGCCATTGTTCGGTAGACATGGCGGAAGGCAAACAAACACAAACAGTCAGCTTCGGTTTCAAAACACTTGTAGTAGCATGACATAGACTAGCTATCTATCGGTATACATTATTTACACTATCTTGCAAACACCAAACTTTTACTTACATTCAAACTTGTGAACTCACCAACCATTGTGTTGACACTTTTAACATGTTTTTCTCAGGTCGCTAAGGTATTGAGCACGAGCATAGGACATGCATGGAGTCCCATCATTTTCAAACACTGAACTTATATTATTTATTTAAACTACATGGTTTGAGCGCCTTGTTTTGCGCATTTGACTTTTACTTGCATTGGATTTTATTTACGCTTCCGCAACATTTTCAAACTTAAAGATTGTTGTCTCGTGACTATGAGCAGCAATGGTATTTTATTTAAATTCATATAGAGTCGTTCCGTGTAACTAATGACTGAGATCCTGGTGTGTCACGCGCCTCACGGTAAAACCCCGCAGGTGGATTTTGAGGGTGTGACAACAAGCACACGGCAACCCACAACTACTAAGCTGGTAACCACACGTTGCATTTTGTTTCCGTATAATTGATAACTTATACCACTCGTTTTCTAACAAATCTAATGCTTTATGTGAAACTTTACCGTATAGGTTATCAAACAATTCAATAGCTACGTGGCTGTCCATTTTCCTTATCAAGCTTGTTCCAAACCCAAATTGTAATTGTACAAACTGATCTGTTACAATTTCATCAACAAACCCAACAAGTCTATCTAGCGAGCTGTTAGCATTTCTAAGATAGCTCTTTTGGAGCTAATGCTGGCTCTCGACTCGGTTCGTTGAATGTTGACCAAAATTTAGGTTTCTGTTGGACCAGGCTGATACAAACTTTTGTTTGTATGGGTCGAACCAATTTTTGCTCACATAGTCTATAACTCCTGGAAAAATAATTTAAACCCTAATAAATATTTTAAATTAAAAACAATATGTATAATTTAAACACTAATAAATATTTTAAATTAAAAACAATATGTATAAGGTAAAAATAAAAATTTACTTCCTCGTCTGGCTGCATACAATCGTTCGTAAAGTCGGTTGAAGTTGTACCGGTATACATCTAGCGTGGGAGACTCACACAATACCGACCATGAATACATGAAATTTGCCCCGTCTTCGTCTGTAAACGATGCCTTGCAATGTTTTGAGATATTCTCGTGTATGTGCCGCCTGCATAGGTACTTGGAAGTGTCCGAGAATATTTTATCACACGCGTTCATAAGAGCTTTGTCCCTGTCTGTTACTATCACACACGGCTCCATACACTTTTGCAACATACCTTTGATTTTCAGTAGCACCCATACGAAGTTTTCCTCCCGTTCTTTAGATATAAATGCATGAGTGACGCAAAACGACTGGTGTGTGGAGGTCACACCGACAACTTGGACAAATGGAAGTCTATACATGTTTGTTTTGTGCGTCGCGTTGATCATCAACACGTACGGGAACTCACACCACATCACGTACGATTTCAGATGAACAAAGAATACCTCCTTCATGACATTTGTGGCGGGATCCTCCCAAGTATAGTAGACGTACTCTTTAGAAGAAAGCAGGTTACCTGCATTGGAGTTTCAACGACTCTCGTTTCATTTTTTATCTTTTGTATCACATTATAAATGTCCTTTTTAATACACCTACACTCTGAGTTTTGTTCCCTTATGGTTGCCAGAATGTTACGTGGCAACATGTTTTAGGAATACAGCTTCACCTCCAAAACTTGTTCCGATTGAGACAGTCTCCTGGCAAACGAGTGTGCCTCAAGATGTTGAGTAGGATCATGGTTATGACTGCCATCCTTCACCGTTAACTTCCAATCACCGGTATTTTCTTGGTAGTCTCCTTCCAATTTAAAGGGACAACCTATTTTCTTGCTACTGGCACGTCTAACCGTGGTTGTAGACGTACGTTCTTCGTGACGTTCACACACAAGCAACACCTTGATAACCGGTGCCGACGGGTCATCGCCTTTTCTCCTCGATCGTTGGGTGACAATGACGTAACCATTCTCACGTCCTCTAAGGACAGCCCAATCCACCAACTGTTCACGAGACTGAAAATTCTGCAACAACGGTACGGTTAAAGTTAATAAACAACAAACTATATGTAGGTATATATATGTATATATATGTAGGAATGTTATACCTGGTCAGTTTTATACTACACGCTTGAATTGCTTTGTTCCTTGTCTTCGAACTCGTTAGCCGGTTGTGTCGGGTAAGATAGTTCACCCGCGTATATGAAGTCGTCGGTGTGTTGTGTCGGGTAAGATAGTTCACCCGCGTATACGAAGTCGTCGATGTGTTGTGTCAAGTAAGATAGTTCACCCGCGTATACGAAGTCGCCGGTGTGTAGTGTCGGGTAAGAGACTTCACCATATACGAAGTCGTCCGTGTGTTGTGTAAGGTAAGAGGGTTCATCGTATACGAACTCGGGATTGCTTAGTGTCTCGTTTAAATCTGGAAGCCTTACCCGGTGATTAGAATAAACGTCGGACGAGACCTCCTCCTGGTTCACACCTTGAACGCCAGAAATTTGCGGGTTGTTTTCCAGCGACTCGTTAGAATATACCTGAAAAACGTAGTTACCATCCCACCACCAAGACATGGCTATAATTTTTTGAGGAAATTGTTTGAAAGAATTTTGAACGATACGTTCAAATGAGAAACACCATGGTTAAATAGCAAAATTTTGGACCCTATACGCATCGTATAGGGCAATACGATGCGGTTAGGGTACGAGGTACCTTTTGCAACTAGTCAACCATCACATCACTATACGCGGCGTATAGTGATGTGATGGTTGACTAGTTGCAGAAGGTACCTCGTACCCTAAACTGCATCGTATTGCCCTATACGATGCGTATACAGGTTGGAATGACAGTGTTGTACGATGTTATCGGGCTTGGGAAATTGTGAAGGCTAATACGCATCGTATTGGCCTATACGATGTATATAGGGCCCGGTCTTGTTAGTAGTTCCCGTGTCTTGTTAGTAGTCCCCTTACAATAATTCAAATTATTTCTTTTTAGAATAATAAATTATAGTTATTATTGATAAAGCGTGAAAGATAACGTGACTGGTTTTTTTTTATATTTTTTTACTCTTAAATATCATCAATTTTATATCTGTAGGATTTAAACTCATACCACTTTTATAGAGGATAATCACAAATACAACTAGGCCATAAGGGTATGGAGTACATTTAACACATCCCATAATCAGGGGCATACCTAGGTATAGGGTATGGGTGCGCCCGAACCTCATGGAATTTTTTTTATTACTATATATGCAACTTAATCCTAACTGACCCTAAGAAATTTTTGCGCCAAACCCCAAAGACCTCAAAGAAAATTTTGAGACCGATCCCATTTATTTAAAATTTTTAGTTTTATAAATTAATAACTTGTTACAAAATAAATAAACACAATAGAAACAATTTTAAACAAATAAGTTAAAAAAATAATAACTTCACAGAATGATAAACAACTTTCTCCATTTTAGGTTTTACAACCATTAATATTTAAACAAATTTGTAATTATATAAGCTCAATAGCTCATTATTAATTAAATGGATTAAATGAGCCACAAGTATCATAATAAACCCATCACCCAATAAATAAAATTAGGCAATTAGCTGAAGTCTAAAAAAATTAACCTGGAGCCCGCTAATAGAATTTTTGCATAAGCGATGAGGCGTAGACGTGAGCGATAAAGCGAGCGATTGATTGACCATTGAATGTTTACTCTTTATTTGTTTTTTATCTAATAATTTGTTGTTTTTGATAGATTATTGAGTATTTGAGTTGGTTTTATATTTCTATTATGTGACCCGACCCGACCTTACTCGAATCAAACCAAATTTTTTTAATATTTAGTGATATACAACCGACCCTAAAAATTATCTACCCCTATAAAAAATTTATACGTCCACCACTGCCCGTAATATGACTGATTTAAAGAGAAGGTGTATATTTGATTAAATAAAAGAAGATAGTGTATACTTAACACACCCAAAAATACCAAAAGTTGGGTTCATTTACCACATCCAATAAAAACTAATCAAATTCAATATTGTTTCGTGTAACGAGGCTCTTCAAAGATACCAAAAAGGAGGGCGTGCATAAAAAATCAAAAACTGAAAATCCGA